>OU342978.1:7315000-17027500 GCA_910592155.1 Ypsolopha scabrella
GAATCATAGGTAGCTTCACTACCACCGTCATCGAGTCTTAGTTCTTGCATGGCAAGTCGCTCAGCTTCTGCACGTTCTTCTGCTAATTTTATCTCTCTTTGAACCTTTAATTCTTCATTCTTTCTTAACATTTTATCCCTATACTCCATATTTTCTCTATAATTCTCAAGCGCAACGGCTAGGTATTTAATTGGGTCAGCAGGTTGATGTAAAACAACTTGAGCAATGCACTCACGCAAGGCTTTTCCAACAGTTTGTTGAAGGTACTGGCAGTCATTAGTTACTGGAACATCATCAGGACAAACATTCAATAAATCTGGATGACTTCGTATTTGTACGAGATTACCAAATTCATCATTTTCGTATTCACTTGTCGTTTCAAGTTCACGATAAACACGTTTTCCTTCTTCATTTATGTAGTATCGACCAAAGTTGTCGTAAAAGTACGTAACTCCATCCCTTGTTTCTTTTGTTTTCAGTAGATCCCCTGTGTAATCCAACACATATTCACTAGCACTAGCGTGTGCCTTATAAACTCTTTGTTTATTATCTTCCAGGTAGTAACGACCGCATTCATCATAATAATAAATATGATCTTTATCGTCAGTTAAAGGAACAAGTTGGTATAGTTCGTTTTCTTGATATTTTGTTTCGTCATTGGGTTTTTTGTAAATTTTCCTGCTATACTGATCAACGTAGAAGGTACCAAGGTGATCAGTGTAAAGCGGCCTTACTTCAGTTGCACTCATTATTGTTATAAACGACATTTCGTCTCCTTCCATCATCGTACCCCAAATGGAGCACAGCTCGGTAACCAGGCGTTGCCTCTCTGGAGGTGGAAGTAAATGATTGAATATTCTGTGTCTAAAAAAATCTTCACATGAGCATGGTATATCACCATCTACTTTGGAAAAGTTAACACTATTTTCACTTTGAAGATCTTTGAGAGTTATTTTTAGATTTTCTATTGATACTAGTCTTTGTTCCAAATACTTTTTTTTATTTTTAAGAGCGATTAACCCCGCTGATGGTTTATCGTCTTTAATTTTTTTTATGCGCATGTCCAAGGTATTTATTTTAGCCTTAATTTTAATTATTTCAAGAGTATGTGGTGTCATGCCGCTTATCATAGTATCAATTTGTTTGCCCTGTCGTCTTAATTCTTCAAATATTTTTTGGGACGATATTGTCTGTGAAGTGGAAAATTCCTGAACTATCTCTTGCAATGCTTTGTGAAGATCTCCAGATAACTGTAAAGTATTACTTAAAAGTATAGACCATCCATCGTATATTCTGTCCAGCCACTGAAGAAGGTCTGACACTGCTTCTTCTTTTTTGATCATATATTCTGCTTCTCCTGTGAAGTTGTTGAAGCAAGTTAGTTTTTCGGAGAGCCAATTAATAACCTCCTCATGCATCTCTTCTATTAATTCTAATTCAGCATTAATATTTTGTTGTTCAGAACTTGATAGGAGGTCCTGGTTATCTTCTATGTATTTGTGGTATATCTTTAGACGACGAGCCATGCTCTCAGTTGTAAAGTGTATTGTTTCACTTATTTCTGCCGGTAACAAAGTTGAGATCTGTTTTCTAAATTCTTCAACTTCGTGAACATCATGAAGCCATTGCAGGTTAAAGGTACAAATTATATCCATTATTTCGTTTTTTAGGGAGTTCTTCAAGAATGCCTCCCGTATTCTACCCATTGTATTGAATATTGTTTCCGTAAAATCCCGTTTAGTCAAGAAAATAACTGGTGTTTCGTAAAAACTTTTGACTTCCTTAATCACATCAAACATAAATAATTTCATATCCATAGAATCCATAGATTTCATTGTGACAATAAAATAAAATATTATCCAATTCTGTTACACACAACACAACTCGGCAAAAAATATGCTTTAATTTTGAAATAGGAATCAATAAAATATTTTCTTATTGTTTTTTATACCATCCATGTGTGTGACAGCTGATGATTAACAATAAAGAGGTTTTGTTTTATTACCTTGAATTTTTCCGCGTGAATATATACAGGTTGAAAATAAATCCTCTAGCATTATTGAACTCCATGAATCAGAATCACAAAACCGTTAAAAAAGATTTTTTCTCCTTTTTTTTCGATTTTCAAATTTCGAAAAAATGGCCTTCCTACGTGACGCGTCATGTGACTGACAATAGACAGTAGATATTCCCGGCGGTAAATAATGCACATAGGGTGTGTACACATTGGTTTTGTAGAGCGTCGTCTCTGTCACCGAAGTATTCGTGCTTCTTTTGGCGGTCGATATCTTTTTTATTAGAATCATGACAAAAGCAACAAAACGTGTATTTTTTATTTCGAACATAGAACAGTTTCCTTTGTTATAGCTAGAGGGTTCATTTTCAACCGGTATATAATAGTCTGTAAGGTTTGCGTCGTACACAATGTGTGGGTTCCGGGCAACCAACACATAGATTACAATCCGGGTGAAAATACGAATAGTATTTTCCTACAGAATAGTATTTTCCTACATTTCCAATAGGTGGTAGAGCTGATGCCGGGCTCGATTGTGGAGGTACCACCATCTTACTCTCAAATCCTCCCGAAGTTATTCGGGGGGAGTAAGAGAACAGCTCTCAGGCAAAACCAGGCGGCCCACCATTGCCCGGGACCGATGGATGGCGGTACATCCATCCCCAATTGCCAAGCCTTATATAAAACAGACTGGTGACGGGCAGCGGCGTCACTGGTGCAAGAGTTTCGGCACCGCGCTCACCAACCCGCCTGCCCAGCGTGTGTGAGTATGGGCATTTCTTTCAGGAGGACCACCAAGAGTGGCGAAATCCTGGACGAAACAGGCTGATGGATGGATGGATTTTCCTACAACCATTTCTGAAGTATTTGAAAAATGTGACATCATCGACGATTTTCCATTTTTAGGGTTCCATAGTCAACAAAGAACCGTTATATTTTCGCCATGTTCGTCTGTCTGTCTGTCTTCTGTCCGCGGCTTAGCTCAGAGATTCTTAGTATGTACAAAAAAACTGTAATTTAGCTTGAGTATACATATTAATCGAGCCGATAAAGTGGTAAAATAAAAGGTTTAAAACAATTTTTTTAAGGGTACCTCCCCGACATGTAAAGGGCGAATGAATTTTTTTCTCGTCTTTCCGATGCTGTAGGGTGTCGTTAGATAGGTTGTCCAAAATTATTGCGGGTGTATAAAAACCATGTTTCTATTCAGACACCCGTTTGTAAAAACGGTTGTTTTTGGATATGTGAAAAAATTCACGGTTCATTCACAATCCATTTGGAACTTTTCGGATCCCGCAGCCGTTTGGCGCAGAGGAAGGCGGAGCGTAGGCTTCATCAGACAGTTTTTCTCAAGCTGTAGGTCGATATTCTTGATGCTTCGGACAAGTCGGTGATCGCTACCGGTATAAAACCTGTTGATCACGGATACATATTGGATTATGTGCTTTTGATCCGTCATGATGAAGTCTATCTCATTTTTAGTCTTACCATCAGGGCTTCGCCAGGTCCACTTCCTTTGAGGCTTCTTTTTGAAGAATGAATTCATCAAATAGAGCCCCTGGCTCTCAAGTAAGCTAATCAGCATCTGGTCCCGAGGGTTTTTGCAGCCATAACCGTGTGGTCCAATTACCGATTCACCACACTCTTGTACTCCCACTTTGGCGTTGAAGTCCCCCATAACATCGATAAAATGTGTCTTGGTGGTGTTATGTCTGGCCTTTAATATGTCATCATAGACGGCCTCGACTACATACTCAGAGTCGCTCGACGTGGGGGCATACACTTGAATGACTTTAAGAGAATATCTCTTGTTAAGACACTACCGATTTCCAACGCGTTTTTAGTTAGGTCTTTGTTGACCAGCATGCCAACTTCACCGACAGACAATTGATCACGCTCTCGAGAGTAAAGCAGGTGTCCTGACTCTAGGGTTATCGTATCCTCACCTGCTCGTCGGACTTCCGATAGCCCCAGAATATGCCAGTTGATTCTACCTAACTCTGACTCGAGCTCAGGGAGGTGTCAGTCTTCCCGTAACGTCCGTGTATTATACGTCGCCAAAAAGAGTCGTCGGTGTTGGTGGCCATTCAACCTTTAGCCCCTGCCTCACCGTTACCGCGACCGCCACCGTAGTTGGGAATAGTGGGGCCGCCGGGGACTGGGGGCCGTTTATTTTTAGCGTACAACATACATTGGGAAGAGATGCCCATACTCACACACGCTGGGCAGGCGGGTTGGTGAGCGCGGTGCTAGAACCCCACACACTAGTTACGCTTCTACCCGTCACTAGTCTGTTTATTTAAGGTCCAATAATTCGGGATGGATTACCATCACACAGTCCCAGGCTTGGTGGGCTACCTGGATTTGTGCCTGTCTAGGAGCTATCCTCTTACTCTACCCAGAATAACTTCAGGGGCGGTTCGCGAGTAAGATGGTGGTACCTCCACAGTCGAGCCCGGGCATCAGCTCTACCATCTAGTCTAATATTGCGAGTGTAAAATAATACCAGAATAGTAATTTTGAATAGTTTTCAAAATGATTAAGGAAAGGTGTTTTTTTTTTCATTTCTGCCTTTATATTTCTTTGTGTAAGTTCTCACCATCGTCACTAGTAGATTTCTTTCTTTTTTATTTTTAGGTTTCCGTATCTGAAAGGATCCTATTACTAAGCTTCAGCCGTAATAGCACTCGCACTTGGCCAAATTATATTTTGCAGGAATCTGTCAATTTTCGCCCGGTATTTATTATGATAAATGACATACTCGTAAGTCAAGAAAACAACGCTTTCAGAGCTCCTCTGGACAGCGCCAGAGTTGGTGACAGGCAGCATCTACCCGGGCGCAGTGGCCTCCTTGAAGGGAGACGTGTACAGCTTTGGAATCATCCTGGAAGAGATCGTGCTGCGAGCCGGCCCCTTTCATCATTATACACCGAGTATGTCTAATAGAGGTCAGTTGGCTTCCAATTATTGCTCGTATATTTCCTCATCATTCTATTGCTCGTATCTTCCCTCATAATTTAGTAATAGTCACTGAGTATCTGGGGGCACGGCAGTGCCCCCGTCAAGTCGAGCTAAAAAGCGGCACGCCCGTACCATCCTTTTCTTGAAACAGTTCAGGCCATTTCCGTCCGACCCCCCTATAACTTAGTTGTGGATAAAACTAGAAACCTGAATGTTAAGTAACCAAGCAGGCATTGTACAAACACTGTATATTTCAAATTTAATTCAATTTGAACCAGTGGTTTAAGAATTATAACTAGTCAAAGTGTCACTCACTCACTGACTGACCGAATGACTGACCGATCATCAAAACTCTAAGGCACTTCTAGCAGACATAGAAGCTTCAAATTTGGAATACAATTACTGTTTAATGTATAAATCACGGAAAAACTAAAATATTTCTGCAATTTCGGGCCAGTTCTTTAGATAAACAAACTGCATAAATAACTTTGTAATCCCCTATAAATATATAAGATTACAAAGTAATTTGCAGTTTTTGATTGAAAAACACTTGTACTTGTCCACTGATTTATATTATTTCCCTTACCGGTTTCGCTGTTAAAGCATTATCAAAGGTTTTTTTGGTTGTTTACATATTATACAAAGTTAGATTATTTAGTGCGATTGCCAAGTAAATATATTTATTTAAAACATAAAAGGTTTTTAATATTGATATGGTCACTATAAGATGTTGTTAGATTAGCTAATTATGTAATAACTTAAGACAGAAGGTCCCTTAAAGGGAATGAATAAATCAACCGACTTGGATTTACATGGATCTCACAACTTTTTACAAGTCGAGCTAAAAAGCGGCACGCCCGTACCATTTGGTTGTCAAAAACCTTTGATAATGCTTTAACAGCGAAACCGGTAAGGGAAATAATATAAATCAGTGGACAAGTACAAGTGTTTTTCAATCAAAAATGTATCAAAAGTTCCACCAAGTGCCAACAATCACGAGCATCAACTCCACTAATTTGCAGTTGTAAGTAAAAGGTACCGGAAAGGAAAAAAAGTAGGACTATCTACAAAAAGAAATGAGATGCCATCAAAAACAAAACTTGTAAAAAAAAACAATTCTAGCAACTTACTTCTTCTACCGTAAAAAGTTGTGAGATCCATGTAAATCCAAGTCGGTTGATTTATTCATTCCCTTTAAGGGACCTTCTGTCTTAAGTTATTACATATAGGTAATTAGCTAATCTAACAACATCTTATAGTGACCATATCAATATTAAAAACCTTTTATGTTTTAAATAAATAGATTGACTTGGCAATCGCACTAAATAATCTAACTTTGTATAATATGTATTACTTGTGAGATACATTGTTTTTTCACTCGATGGCGAAGTCAGTCTAGTTATTTAAAACATAAAAGATTTTTAATATTGATATGGTCACTCTAAGATGTTGTTAGGTTAGCTAATTATGTAATTACTTCAGACAAAAGGTCCCTTAAGTAGGGACTGAATAAATTAACCGACTTGGATTTACATGGATCTCACAACTTTTTACGGTAGAAGAACTAAGTTGCGAGACTTGGTTGTTTTTACAGTTTTGTTTTTGATGGCATATTACTTACTTCAGAACACTACCTCCGATTAGTGAATCTTATAGTGATACCTTACTATCAAATGCAATGCTGTTACTGGCCGATATGATAACGCTTAGCGAGATTTTCTCAAATTAGGAACCGAGGGTTGCTCTATGTATTCTTTGGTTAATAGCTAAAGAGAACTTCATGGAACGAGATAACTTCATGGAACCAGATAACTTCATGGAACCAGTTTTAATAGAAATGGCACTATTTAATCAACTCCTTTAGTGGTGTGAAATTGCTTACAAAAAAGCCGTAGTCCTACAAAAAAATAATCTTTTAGTGAACCTTCCTTTCAGTTTCAGTTATTTGTTTCCACCAGAAATACTGTCCCGAGTATGCGCGAGAGAAAACCCCCCTTTCCGCCCCGTGGTTGTCACTCACTCGACCACCGAGACCGGCGGGGCTGGCAGTGAAAGCGCGGCTGCTGAGTTGTGGGAACTAGCAGCCCGGTGCTGGTCAGAAGTGCCTGATGATAGACCTTCGTTTGACACCATCAATGCTAATTATATCAAGTGAGTGTGATCATTTTGTTTTTTCACTTTTTGGCTATCTCTCTGTTCCTCGCTAGGTTTTTTCAGCTTTTTTGTTTTTTTACCAATTCTTTCCAATACCATCTAACGATATTACGGCATATTTTAACACTTCCCATCCATTTTTCTGGTTCGTTCACTGCTGAAAGAAGTCGTAGATAAATGATGATTCCGGACTAACTCCATATCTGTTTCAGGGGATATTGTGATAATCTGATGGATGACCTGCTACGTCGTATGGAGCAGTACGCGAACAACCTCGAGTCCTTGGTAGAAGAGAAGACTGAACAACTCTCTTTAGAGAAGAGACGGTCCGAAGAACTTCTTTATCAAGTTTTACCAAGGTATTATTTTGTTAGTCATCAATGCATCTTCCATCGTTATTTGTTCCAATCCTTGAGTTCTTGGTAACGTGCGACTACCTGTTATTGCCTTAAGATAGTCACTGAATTTGATCCTTGGATTGCTTTTTCCTTCTATTTCCCCTTTAAATTATGACTTTTATCATAGGATCATGCATCATGTCCAAATTACAATTTAACCTACCCATGAGAGTTCCCAGGGATACTCGGAAAGCAATGATTCTGCGGACAACATCATCAAAATCTAATTTGGGGCAACACCACTCCCCGTTGAATAGATTACCAGCGCTGTTTAATAAACATAGTGCATGTCTCGACCTGTTCCACGGCAATGTACATCACTTTAAGAAATGTGTAATTGAAAATGTTTTTTGACGAATTTATAAAATTTTTAGGTTCATTTTATTTCAATTTTAATTGAGTTATAAGTTTTAAAAACTGATTAATATAATTAATAAAATAATTTTGACTTTATGTTTTTATTGTAAATATTTTATATAATCTAATCTGTATAATTGTATTTTTTTTTCTATAAATTGTAATAATTGTATTGTAGTGTATGTATTTATCTTACGAATAATAATTGGTAATATGTGTAGCTGTAGCCTTTTATATAATGCATGTTGTGTCCACCTGTAATAGTCTAGACATTTAATTTTAAACCCATTTAATTATTCTGTATTTGTGTACGAGACGTTGGTGGTCCAAATAAATAAAATAAAAATAAAAATCAGTAGATTCCCAAAAATCTTCTCTCTCCCATTTTTAATAACATTAATGTTGTTTCTTTTCTCTTGAACTCGTTGCATTACTTTCTCATTCTTTATTTCATCTCCATCCATCCCAAGCACCACAGTTAAAATACTCCAATCCTTTCCTTATTTCCACGTTTCATACCTCATATACAATTCTGTGCTCTATGCACTCATTTTGTTACTCAATTTTAGTCATGGTAAATCTTGATGCAACTTTTGTAATAGTTTGCGACTCTTTACTTAAGTACACAAAAGAGGACAATTATCTTTTTTTTTTTAAATGAGGCACCTTTGTCACAGGCCGGTAGCACAACAGCTGATGGCTGGTGAGGTAGTCCAACCCGAAGGCTTCGAGTGCGTCACAGTGTACTTCAGCGATATAGTGGGCTTCACCGAGCTCTGTGCAGCCTCCACGCCGATACAAGTCGTGGACTTGTTAAATGATCTGTACAGCACGTTCGATAGGATCATCGGGTTCTATGATGTTTATAAGGTGAGTTTCTGTGTTTACTTACGCCTATTCTGCTGCAAAGATTCCATCAATGCAGCTCGGGCCAGCACAGAAGGTGAAGTTAGTCACAGAAGACGTTGCATTTCGAATTATCTGCATTCTTGGAGTTTCGATTATCACATCCCCCATGTGCGCGGGGAGATACAGTGGAAGTGTCAGCTAATGTTACGCACGCCTGTCGTACAGGCCAGAAGTTCTTTGGCATATATGTGGTGTCCACGGGAAGGTTTCACGCCACCACGTACGAATTGCGCTGCCTACGAAACGCGTCCATGCTACGGCGTAGCTGGACGGGTATTCTGGAATTATTTTTCACTCACAATATCAGTCGTACGACTTTTCTTTATATGTAGTATGATAAATACTATGCGATGTATAGTTGAGGGACTAAATCTCATCTAATGAAAGCTATGTATCAGATGGAACGTTTTCTATAGGTTTTGAAGTAAAACAATCACTAACATATCCGTGGAACATCCTTTTTAAAGTCACCCGAAATCTGATTTAACAATTTTTCCGCATGTGCCTGAACAGTCGTCCTGATACCCTCATTTTTGTTCTCGGACGAAATTTTCCAGAGTTAAAGGCAGATATTTGAAAAAATGCAATTAATAAATTGGCCCAGCCGGGGAGTTCAAATCGTGTCAAGTTTTTTCGGCAAAATAAAGTGCAAAATTGAAAGGTTGCATTGCACGCATTGCACGCAACCTTACCCTACGTACTATACCATTTGAATGATAACATTTGAAATAAATTTCTACCCTGAGCTTTTATTTATGTATATCATGCTTACTCATATTTACAATAAATTCATATCAATCAAATAAAAAAAAAGTTTATTCATTCACAGAAAGTTTAACTTAAATCTAGTGCTTGGGATCACCTTTTAAGCAAAATATTGCCTGTGCCAGATGACCCCGAATTAAAATATATTTTCGAGATTCCAAAATGGTCCGAAATATGTACATAAATAATTTATTCTGAAAATATTAACATTTAACCTTCTAGAATTAAATACAATTTCGTACTTAGGACAGATAGTGAGCTAAGCAATTTATGGTAATTTTTATGACGCGTTTGTTATTACATTTTTGTTGAGTTTTGATATTTTATATGTTTTGTCTCATACCAATAAAAGTCCCAATCAGATATTTGTATAGACGTTTTTTATTACTTTGCAATGTAACAAAATGGATCTTTTGAAATTTTGCTTACTCTTTAATATCGGTTCCGTTATAGGTGGAGACAATAGGTGACGCATACATGGTGGTATCAGGGCTCCCGGAAAGGAACGGAGATCTGCATGCGAGAGAGATCTGTCTAATGGCGCTCGCAGTTGTTGAAGCGGTGCGGGGATTCGTCGTGCGCCATCGACCACAGCACCGACTTGAGGTTACATAAACTTATATGTTAGGTGGAGACAATAGGTGACGCATACATGGTGGTATCAGGGCTCCCGGAGAGGAACGGAGATCTGCACGCGAGAGAGATCTGTCTAATGGCGCTCGCAGTTGTTGAAGCGGTGCGGGGATTCGTCGTGCGCCATCGACCACAGCACCGACTTGAGGTTACATAAACTTATATGTTAGGTGGAGAAAATAGGTGACGCATACATGGTGGTATCAGGGCTCCCGGAAAGGAACGGAGATCTGCACGCGAGAGAGATCTGTCTAATGGCGCTCGCAGTTGTTGAAGCGGTGCGGGGATTCGTCGTGCGCCATCGACCACAGCACCGACTTGAGGTTACATAAACTTATATGTTAGGTGGAGACAATAGGTGACGCATACATGGTGGTATCAGGGCTCCCGAAAAGGAACGGAGATCTGCACGCGAGAGAGATCTGTCTAATGGCGCTCGCAGTTGTTGAAGCGGTGCGGGGATTCGTCGTGCGCCATCGACCACAGCACCGACTTGAGGTTACATAAACTTATATGTTAGGTGGAGACAATAGGTGACGCATACATGGTGGTATCAGGGCTCCCGGAGAGGAACGGAGATCTGCACGCGAGAGAGATCTGTCTAATGGCGCTCGCAGTTGTTGAAGCGGTGCGGGGATTCATCGTGCGCCATCGACCACAGCACCGACTTGAGGTTACATAAACTTATATGTTAGGTGGAGACAATAGGTGACGCATACATGGTGGTATCAGGGCTCCCGGAAAGGAACGGAGATCTGCACGCGAGAGAGATCTGTCTAATGGCGCTCGCAGTTGTTGAAGCGGTGCGGGGATTCGTCGTGCGCCATCGACCACAGCACCGACTTGAGGTTACATAAACTTATATGTTAGGTGGAGACAATAGGTGACGCATACATGGTGGTATCTGGGCTCCCGGAGAGGAACGGAGATCTGCATGCGAGAGAGATCTGTCTAATGGCGCTCGCAGTTGTTGAAGCGGTGCGGGGATTCGTCGTGCGCCATCGACCACAGCACCGACTTGAGGTTACATAAACTTATATGTTAGGTGGAGACAATAGGTGACGCATACATGGTGGTATCAGGGCTCCCGGAGAGGAACGGAGATCTGCACGCGAGAATGATCTGTCTAATGGCGCTCGCAGTTGTTGAAGCGGTGCGGGGATACGTCGTGCCCCATCGACCACAGCACTGACTCGAGGTTACATAAACTTATATGTTAGGTGGAGACAATAGGTGACGCATACATGGTGGTATCAGGGCTCCCGGAGAGGAACGGAGACCTGCACGCGAGAGAGATGTGTCTAATGGCGCTTGTTGAAGCGGTGAGGGGATTCGTCGTGCGCCATCGACCACAGCACCAACTTGAGGTTACATAAACTTATATGTTAGGTGGAGACAATAGGTGACGCATACATGGTGGTATCAGGGACCCCGGAGAGGAACGGAGATCTGCACGCGAGAGAGATCTGTCTAATGGCACTCGCAGTTGTTGAAGGGGTGAGGGGAATCGTCGTGCGCCATCGACCACAGCACCGACTTGAGGTTACATAAACTTATATGTAAGATGGAGACAATAGGTGACACATACATGGTGGTAGAAAATTATGAGAAATAGGAAAAAATTTTACTTTTTACATGGACGCGACGAACGGAAAAATATTTTACTAATGAAAGTTGCAAAACCTAAAGTTGTAAATAAAAGTTAGTTCTAAGATTTTTTTTCATGTGAGCGAGCTATTGCCGCTTAAAATTATATACTGTCGTATAGTTATTGTGTGCCTTTAGTAAATTATACATTCAGTGAACGCACCAGTGCAGATTTGTAAAACCGTGCATCATTAACACAGTCCACCTTCAATATGTTATGTTGGAGCTTTATACAAAAGACCAGGTCTTCAACAAAACATACCAAGGAACAACAATGACTTACTGAGACTTTAAAATCCATGTGATCAGGTGCGGGTAGGCGTCCACTCGGGCCCGGTGTGCGCGGGAGTGGTCGGAGTGAAGATGCCTCACTACTGCCTGTTCGGCGACACCGTCAACACCGCCAGCAGGATGGAGTCCACTGGCCAACGTCAGTTTGTTATTCAGTTTATTATATACTTTTCATAATAGTTATGGATAAAATATGAACATTATGATACAAGTGAGCTGCGCTTATCGCCCGTGTTTTAAATCGTCCTCGTAAATCGTCCTCTATTACCTCCTTACCGCACTTATAGCATAAACTACTATTATTCTAAGGATATCATTTAAATGGTCAGCAAATTAAAGGGGTTTTGGTCAGCTCCAAAATATATTTTGTCAGCAAACAAAGTGAGTTGAGCTGCTTCTAGTGATCGGCAAAAATAATTAAATTGATCAGCAAGTAATTTGATATTGGACAGCTTTAACACTTATGTCATAGGTAATTAAATATATCCGCAGCAATATTAGTAATAGAGCAGCAAATCGTGATACGGATTTAATTAAATTTTTGCAAGCTGTAAAATTTATTTTGATTTACAATTCCTATAAGCAACAAGAGTGTGCAATTTTTTCTGCATTGTGTTATTGTGAAATAATTTATTGCATTGGACAGTGGAGACCACATCAAGCTATACACTTGCAGTACGACATTAGCCCCTACAGAGAAGAATATAAGATAGGTACAAAGTCCGAAGTGTTTCACTTGATGCGGTCTCCGCTGGACTAACCACTCTACATACTATTTGAAAATAAATTAAAATTAAAGTAGTAAAAACATATTCAAATGCTTTAATAGCTAATTTAAAGTAATCAAATATATTTCCAAATTTTTTATCGAAATTGTTTATTAGTATGGTACTAATGCCAAAACAAACATTTTTAGAATTTTGTTTGTCTGTCTGTCGTCTGTAAGTATGTTCCGATAAAACTTGAGAATCATAGGCTTTACGGATGTTCAAAAAAAAACTTAGAAGCCAAAAACGGGCCAGAGATTGAATTAAAGCGGGCGGAGCCGCGGGCAAAGGCTAGTTTTTAATAATTATATCAGTCAAAGAGGCCAAAAAATAATAATAAATTAAATTATTTATTTAAAACATAAAAATAATTGTAAACACTGTTAAACACTGTTATTTTCAACGCAACAATTCGTCGAATTACAATGCTCACACGCAATTCACCGCTCGTATTGCGAAACTCCGATCACTGGCACTTTTTCAATAAAAATGCGCTAATTTTAAATTGTTAGCTGACCCTTATTTTAAAATACAGACTCTTAGAGATTATAGATTATTAAATATTACTTTTATGCTAATCGATTGTATAATCCTGCTGACCAAATAATAATTTTGTATTAGAACTATTTATTCAGCAGACATACATATTATCAAGCTGCCCAAATATTTACTTATCTTCTGATAATCCTTGATTTAGTTGCTAACCAGGTATTGCTGGTGTTTTTTTATGGCCGACAAAAACATATTGTGCTGCCAAAATAACTTTTCAGCAGATTTTTCTTGCTGACCGAATATTTAAAATAAATACTATTTAATTACTTGCCTTATTCTAAGCCTTGCAGTTAATTTCAAAATCTTTTTCAGTAAAGTAAAGTAAGGAACAAAACGCGCTGCAAAAAGAAAATGCTTTTTCGCAGAGCCTTAAAATGTAACTTATTTCCAACAGCGCTCCGCATTCATCTCAGTGAGAGCACCCGCGCGCTGCTTGACCAATGGGGCACCTTCGTGGTGGAACGGCGAGGTGAGGTCGAACTGAAAGGCCGAGGCCGAATGCTGACACACTGGCTGCTGCACTGCTCGGAGCCCGAAGCTCGGCCTCTGTCGCAAGGCCCGCAGCCGCCGCCGCAATACCCGATCCTGTTCCCGGCCGCCATTCCACAGCCGCCATTGTTGCACGCCCCGTACTTGGTGGTTGATGCACCTACTTTAGCTGCTTAGAAAAGTTATACTATTAAGATAGATTTTCTGTCTGCAGAAAGAATACAACCGGTTCGATAGCACACCAAAAACGTCCTTGTTAAAAATTCATCACTTTTAAGCTAAATTTAAAATTGACAGCAACAGGATTTTGAGAGCTTGTTCACGTTTGTGGTTTAATTTTTACTAAAACATTTCGAAAAAAAAGGCAATAATCTAGATCGCAGTAGATCCGTATAAATGTGTACAAAACGCGAGAGTTTAAAGTTGTTATTATAACTACATATTTTTACCCGATCTAAAATCGAGCTCGGTTAATCTTCCGTTTTTTAATGTGGTGTGCAGAAGTAGATTATTATGACATCGTCATATTTTATATCTAAATGTATAGAACATGAACGATATTGTACAAATCACTTGACAGACTTGTTGTTTTATATGGTGCTGGAGATTGTTTCTGTATTGATTAAATATTAGGTCATCATTTGCTTAAGACATTGCTGTCGCAGGCCAATTAAATTACTTTTACCTATAATTTATAAGTTTACAATGTGACTTTTTGATATAACCAAATTCATACTGGAGACTTTGTAAATGATCAGTAACAAGGTTCCAAATTTAGGTTTCCTATCACATAAGATACGGCTGTAACATAACTAAAACAAACAAGTTAGAGGGAAGAATATAGAAGGAAAGAGATAAAGAGTAAGACTCTGAATGCGTCATGTACACCAATTAAAGGAAAAGGCTGGAGTCGTGTCATGCCACCAAGAGTCTAATCGACTCGGAATCGCACAAATCATATTTTTCGTGTTTTGCAAAAAACTGAACTGAACTGAAATCAATCACCTTATAATATCAAAAGGTGTATGTACTCGTAGGCACTTACTTCCCTGTACTGTAAGCGTTAAACTAGACCAGATAACGTTAAAATATACCGGTACAAAGAAGTTTACAGAGTTTTGATTGAATCGTTTCGTTTAATTACTGACATTATGATGTATCATAACAAAATACAAACGAAATCAATAGCGGTATGTCATGTTAAAATTAAAATAACGTTCTGTATGTATTCGACATAAGTCACGCTTGATTACAATAACGATTGTTTAGAGTCTGATTCAAACGTAGATACGACATTATATCCTAAGTCTATGGAGTCAAACATCATGTTATCATAATAAATATGTATAATGTTGTTGTAGGATGGCGAAAACTGCTTTTTTCAGTAGAGAGACTCATTTTCACCAACCTACGACGACATATTTCAGCTACGACGTATTTAAGCTACGGCGTAGCTATTGCTATGACTGCATAGTATTTCCGTATTGTAGAGTTCCGTTGCTAGCTGTAATGTGTTGGACCAAACATTGTTTTCATATCTAAAATTGTATTATTACTTCAAACGAAATCTTAAGGACACGTTGCTGTGCCAAAACTATTCTAGTCAAAGTATTTACAAATGTTGTAACTAGGTATTGATATTTATTTTTATATAAATATTGTTAAATATAAATTTACTACTGTAATACTATCAAATAGAGACAGCACTATTTCTACTTAGATTTTAAATATTTAAGACAACTATACAGGGTGTAAATGCAAAGTCAAGAATCCCTTTAGGGTATGAAAAATAAATAAATGTGTTGAATATATTTTAATTTTTAATTGTCAATGTCAACATTTTTATACTCAACTGATGCCGGGCCCAGCTAGGGCCCGAAATATATCTTGAGCATATTTTATTGTTTATAATATATTTTATTACACCGTTATATATCTTAAATAACAAAAAATTTAGGGTATGAAAGTATACACGATTCAGATGACATTACGAGAAAAAAAAATATACCTTGAATTTTCACCAAAAATTCCATAATTTTTCTAAGCTATGGCTACGCAGCTCACCGGCCTCCCCACACACCTAATTGCACCCCGCAACCCGCACCCCTCATCCGAGTGGCCAGCGACCAGTGAGGGTGTCCACGCGATTAGTGTATTTTGAGTAAAGAAAATCGTCTTATTATGAGGTACTGGTACTTTATTTAGAGATCCCAGTATTTAAAATAATATCATTACAGATCATACTAACACACCCTTCAGGGATTCTGGCCTTTGCTTTTACACCCGGTATATATAAATGAATAAAATACCGTGGCGATAAAATTTATAAATGCTTTTTTGTAAGTAGGCATTTTCATACCATGTTTACGTAAGTCAATTACATTTGAATGTTTAAATTCTATCTTAAGATCAAATAAATGGTTACTAAATTACTTTGTTATGTTCATTTACTTGGAAAAATATCTTACTCTTTAGAAATTATACATTTTTGTAGACAATCTCATACATTATTTCTCTTGTGTGTCACTGAACGCTAACTTTAACCATTTGCTCTACTGATAATAATACCAGACACCTTTTTTATCTGCCACTGTTAATAAGACTTAAAATAATATATAAATAGCGATGACAATAATCCAGGTGGTAGAGCTGATGCCGGGCTCGACTGTGGAGGTACCACCATCTCACTCGCAAATCCTCCCGAAGTTATGCGGGGGATAGTAACAGGACAGCTCGCAGACACGCACAACCAGGTGTCCCACCATTGCCTGGGACTAATTGATGGCGGTACCTATATCTATCCCAAATTGCTGGCCCTTATAAAAAACCGGACAAGTGCGAGTCAGACTCGCCCACCGAGGGCTCCGTTAAAGACTATATTTTTTATGATTTAATTACAAATGTATAGTTTTCAGATTTTTCCCTATACTTGTAGTATAAGACAGTATTACTTGCCAAATTTCATAGTTCTAGGTCAACGGGAAATACGCTATGAATTTTGATTCCCTTGAGAGTGTCGAAATGTACGTTTTTTGCGGCATAAACGGCCGTATTTTTTTTTCACGTTAACTTGGAAGTTTAAAATTTTCACAGCTTCAAGGGACTGTAGATTTGAGTATATGGTTTGAATTTCAACTCGATATCTCCACGGGTTCCCGAGATAGAGGGTCTTGACAGACAGACGGACGGACAGACGGAAAACAAAGTGATCCTATAAGGGCCCCGTTTCTTTCTATTGAGGTACGGAGCCCTAAAAACAGACTGGTGGGGTGAAGGGCAGCGGCAGGCATCACTGGTGCGAGAGTTTTAGCACTGCGTTCGCCAATCCGCCTGCCCAGCGTTTGTGAGGAGGGTCACCAAGAGTGGCGAAATCTTGGAAAGGCCTATATCCAGCAATGGACGAAACAGGCTGATGGATGGATGCATGGAATGACAATAATACGATCTATTGTAATTTACCACCATCTTATTTCTTTAAATGTTTTTTTTTTTAACTAAAGCTAAAATATGTTTATAGCACACCGTGCGTAAAATGACCGCTTTACGCACGCTGCGCTTGCGTAAAGTCGGCATTTTCCGCACTTGTGCTATAATATTACATCACGATACGAGAGCGATGAAACGTTTCCTGACGAGTGTGAGTTTGCGGCACGAGCCGAAGGTGAGTGCTGCAATCACACGAGTCGAGAAAAAGTTTCTCGCACGAGTATCGTATAATATTTTATAGCAAAAGTGCGGAAAATGCCGACTTTACGCAAGCGCAGCCTTCGGCTCGTGCCGCAAACTCACACTCGTCAGAAAACGTTTCATCGCTCTCGTATCGTAATGTACTATTTTAATACACCTGCTCAAAATTTTACGGGCCTGTTTAGCGAAACCGGCGACATCATTTAGTAAGCAATGTGTAAACCTTGTTTTACTTATCGTTTTGCTGGTATTTCTGGAAGTAACCAGATACATTAGAAACTGTTTAGGATAAGTATTTTCAAACTTTTATATTATTATTATAGTACATCTTGATGCAAGTAGGAAAAGGTTGATATTTCTCGTCCCAACTGTTTTGCGCTTCGACTTTTTAATACACCTGCGATAAATTACATGAAATAAGAAATTAAAGCAATTTTGTTACAAATCAAAACAGATACAAGTCGACAGAAAAACACGCAGTCTGGTTAACGCTCACGCAGTCTCTTTCTAAAATTTTTTTAATAATAATTTCTAAGATAGTTAAAATAGAATAAAAAATTATGACGTCTAAAACCGTTTTGAATTTTTAAAACATCTTTTACAATTTGACATAATATAATATACTAGATTTTGCCCGCGGTGTCACCCGCGTTGAATTAGTTTTTGTGTACTCCTATAAAATTAGTCAATATTATTCGGACTGTTACCTACAGAAAACATAGCTGGTGAAATGTGTGTGTTATGCGCCTCTGTTTCCCATTTTGTGTGTCTCTTTTATAGCTTTTTCATGGGAACAAAGGGAAAAAGTAGTTTTTGTCCTATTTAAAGTTTTATAATTATTTTTATGCAAAATTTCAGCCTAATCGGTTTCGTAAGCATGGCGTGAAAGGGTGGCACATCACTTTTCTATAGAAATTTGAAAGCTCATTTTCATCCCTTGGGAAAATAAAATCTCTATTTTAGAGATTTTAATTTCTTACGACCTTAGAACAAAACAGAATTTTATGACCTTATTTTTATTAAATTTATTACTTAAAGCTAAACCAAATTTAATAAATTTTTTTTTCTTGATGCAGTCCGATATTTTTCATTTTATTTTATTTGAGCTACTTATATATCGCTTTAAAGTAATTCTACTAACCCGAAAATTCGAAAAAAGTGGAATTTCGCTCCACCTTAATACACACAGACAGACAATACCAACAAAAATGAAAAAAAAAAAAAAAAATGTTTTGGCTTCAGTGCAATTAAAAATTTAGCGAAAATATTAAATGTGCAGACACGACTTTTTTACCACTTTATTATTAGTATAGATTTATTTATGCAATACTAGATTTTGCCCGCAGCTTCGCTTGCGTGGAATTGTTTTCGGCTTGGCTGTTATTTATTAACACGTGATGAACACCTCTTGTAGCCTATATGTTGACCAGTTGACCAGGGTCACTACGATTCAAATTGTTTATTCACAGAACAAAGAAACACGGAAACATCAAACTAACAAAATAGTAGTCCCCACACTAGGATTTCCTTGGTGGTGGGGACTAGCTTCCTTTAATCGCCTTCTATAGGTATATATAGGTACATATTTAAGTATATAGAGAAGACCGCATCCAAATCCGTTGGGTGGTTATCGAGGACTCAGTCCAGTACAAAATATTATTTGTTCAGACACTTTATTGTTAACTAGCCTTTCGCCTACGTCTCCACCCGCGTCTATTAAATCGTTTTCGTCTTGGGCGTTACTTTACCAACACCTCTTGTAGCCTATATGTTGACCAGTTGACCAGGGTCATTACGATTCAAATTGTTTATTCACAGAACAAAGAAACACGGAAACATCAAACTAACAAAATAGTAGTCCCCACACTAGGACTTCCTTGGTGGTGGGGACTAGCTTCCTTTAATCGCCTTCTGTAGGTATATATAGGTACATATTTAAGTTTAAGTTAAATGATGATAATAGAGAAGACCGCATCCAAATCCGTTGGGTGGTTATCGAGGACTCAGTCCAGTACAAAATATTATTTGTTCAGACACTTTATTGTTAACTAGCCTTTCGCCTACGTCTCCACCCGCGTCTATTAAATCGTTTTCGTCTTGGGCGTTACTTTACCAACACCTCTTGTAGCCTATATGTTGACCAGTTGACCAGGGTCATTACGATTCAAATTGTTTATTCACAGAACAAAGAAACACGGAAACATCAAACTAACAAAATAGTAGTCCCCACACTAGGACTCCCTTGGTGGTGGGGACTAGCTTCCTTTAATTGCCTTCTATATATAGGTAGATATTTAAGTTTAAGTTAAATGATGATAATAGAGAAGACCGCATCCAAATCCGTTGGGTGGTTATCGAGGACTCAGTCCAGTACAAAATATTATTTGTTCAGACACTTTATTGTTAACTAGCCTTTCGCCTACGTCTCCACCCGCGTCTATTAAATCGTTTTCGTCTTGGGCGTTACTTTACCAACACTTCTTATAGCCTATGTTGATCAGTGTCACTACGATGATAATAAAGAAAACTGCATGCCGCATGCAAATCCGTTAAGGGGGACCTAAATTAGCAACTCGATTTGTGTCGGTACAAATATCGACGGAAAAGGCATTGAAATAAAGTTTATATCAGCGCACACGCCAAAGGGCAGTACGACGATCGTTGCGTCTCCAAATAGCACAAAGTAGGCGAAAATTGTAATTTTCACATGGACGCAATTATTAATTCGAAAATTTTATTTGTGTAATATTTTACTTATCAAATTCTCTAACCTTTCGTGTTTTGCTCGAAAATAAATAACGTAAATTTGAGGTGTATATGCATGAAATCGGTAAATATTTCTAACATCAGTCATTATTTCGAAAGCAAATATCTTAAGGTATTCAAAAGTTAGAAAACAATTGATTAGTAAAAGTGCAAGGCAATTTGTTGGAGATAAGTGAAGTATTTTTTATTTTTTTTTATGTCTATAAACAAACGAGTCAAAAGGAAACAAGAAAGGGCTTCAGACAGCATTTTTCCGAGATAAAACGGAAAATATGTAGGTACACACAAACAGACTGAAAATTTTAAAATTCCTTAGGCTCCGAAAATGCGCAGTGCGACGCCATCTGTCATAGAGTTCACATTCTGTGTACTGATTCGAATTGATTTGTTCCGTGACAAGTAGGCGTGCTTTGGGCACAGGCCCAGAGCATATTTGCTTGAACTCCAGAGACTGTCTTTTCATCACTATATTCATCATCATCATCATAAATACTTTATATCACAAAAAATAAATACAAAAAGGCGGACTTAATGCATAAAGCATTTTTTACCAGTCAACCCACAGATGATACAAGATAAATAGTTATGTGAGCGTGCAAGAAAATTAAAGACTTAAAATTTATAAATTAAATCAAGATACTACTCCAAATTAATAACTATAGGTAACATATACCTAAAAAGAATATATGTTAATACTTAAACTGTACTTAAAATACATAATATTTAATATAAAATAATTAAAAAATACATAAAATAATAAAATCTAAATTTTGTTAACTATTCATAAAATATAATTACGTATAAGTAATACACAACATTAGAAGTAGTTTTATATATAGGTAGTTTATTCATATCATAGTTTAGTATTATTGCATAAAAGTAATAGCTATTTATTGTTATTATTTATGTATTTATTCCCTCACTCAGCGCGCCGCGACTTCGTACGCTCATGTCATGAGCCATCAAATCAAATCAAATCAAAATAATTTATTTCGGATAAAAATCCATATTTTAAACATTAAAATTATAAGACAAGCAATATAAAAATTAAGTTACACATTCAATACAATTAAATTACACATTCAATATAAAAATTAAATTAAATATCCATAGACAAGTCAACGCATTAGCCCGTATAAAGAATTGGGATGTTTAATACGCTGAACCCAATGCTCCATAATAGGACCCTCCGTATTTTCAGCAATCACCTAGCACCGACTGAAAATCAGCGCTGAGGGCTTACACCTTCAGCACACCGCTGAGTCGGTTGCCTTTTGTAACAACAGACACATCGGTACGAAAACTCTGTGCAAGTATTTACATATTTTTTTCATCAATATTTTTCAGTTATAAGTTGTTCTGTTGTAATGTTATGCTTTGTTACTGTTGATGTGTTAGTAAGTATTGTATGGTGATCACATTTAGTCGAGCGCGCACTCCTATTCTCCACTCGTACCAAGTAGGCGAATCCCCGATGAAACGAGTACAGCAAGCACGGGACCTAGGAGTGCAGCTCAACGTTGAGCTAACATTTCGTGATCACATTACTAACATCTGTAAAAAAGCTTATAGAAACTTGGGATTTGTTCTTCGCCAAGCTCATAGTTTTACGAACATTAAGGCACTCTGTGCCTTGTACGGCGCCCTTGTAAGAAGTCAGCTGGAGAATAACGCGATCATATGGGCTCCACATGAAGCCAAATACAGCCTCATGTTGGAGCGGATTCAAAATAAATTTACTAGGTACTTGTACCTTAAGCAGTACGGGGTCTATCCGTTCTACCCTTTGATGTATCCAACCTTATTTGTTTTGGGTATGGTTGGATACATCAAACTAGAGGTGAGAAGAGACCTCGTGCTGGCAAAGTATATCTTTGAGTTGTTGCGAGGCAAGCAGTTTAACCCTGGCGTACTACAATACGTGGGACTGTGCGTGCCTGATAAGTACGTAGAGAAACGTCGCCCGCCACCTCTGTTAGTGGTGCCACTTGGAAGGACCAACCTGCTGAGTTGTTCACCGTTTTCAAGAGCTTTGCGATCGCTTAACAAGGTGGCACAAGTGATTGATCTGTTTTCTTGCTCACTGAGTGAATTTACAAAGGTGACACTGTGTTACCTTTCATATCGTACATGAACATATACATGTTGCTTGTAAATTGTGTTATGTAGGGTAAAATATGTAGTTTTATTTTTATTATTTTATTTTGAAATTGTTTTGTTATATTGTAATTATTATGTGTTATTTGGTACAAGGGTGTTAATTTAAAATTATTGTATATATTATTACTGATTTATGCTACTCTATCGTCTTAGGTCCAGACCTGTAAAGATAGCTGTAAGAAAGTTAAATAAATAAATAAATAAAATAAATAAATCTGTAAGTGTGTGTCTGTTGCTTCAATAAATGTCTTTCTTTCTTATTTCTTTCTCTTTCTTTTTTGCGTGGATTGATCGTGGCCAAAATCGGAATTAACGCCGCCATCTTAAAGTATTTCTAATAAAACGTAATCATAGGCGAAATAGTTGTACTATTTAGTCTATGACGTGTTCCTTGTCTTACACCTGCGCTCCCCGTGTCATCCACGCGCCAAGAAACCTCGTCGCACTGTAAATATCTCGCCTTACATTTTACTGTGTCAAAGTGTAATTACGAGGAAGGCTTCTTAAATTTCGACGCACAGCGGCTTTGCTGTTATAACCCGCAGACTAACATTAATAAAGTTAAAAATAGCGTGCGCCGACATGAGGGCGAAATTGTTCAGAATGTCTAATTTTAAGTTTAAAATTACAATATTTGGTTAAAGTACTTCTAACGTTTTAGAACCAATAATAAACAATGCTATCGTATTGATCGTAAAACTGAGACATATAGAACAAGTGCAATAAAAGCAAATTTAAAAGACACTGAAAAAGAGACCATAAAGAAAACTAAAATCTATTCTAAATTTTTCCAATTCGGTACCTATTTACAGACGAAAGATAAGGGTATGAAAAAACATATAAGGTGACTTTAATTTATGCAGCCAAACTCATATTGGAGGCTTGGTAAGTGATCAGTAACACGGATCGAGTAACACGTAACACTTTTTGCTAATTTCGCAAAATCAAATCTTTACGTCCCATAGTAATTGACTCGGGCTGGGCTTGCGCTTCTGAGGAACACGAAAAGAATAATTCGCTAATTTCACAAAAAGGGTCATCGAACATTGTAACTGAGCGCTTACCGAGTCTTCAGTAAGAATTTGGCTGCATAATTTAAAGTCACCTTATATAGGATGAAATTAAATCAGCCGACCAAATTCATACTCATAGACTCATATACATCATACTGGAGACTCGGTTAGTGATCAAGAACTAGGTTCAGTAATACTTTTGGCGAATTTCGAAAAAAAATTTTTTCTCTCCCTTACTGGTTGGACTAGTTTGAGTACAATTCCTAGTACAGGCACTACGGGGCAAAAAAAAATTTTTTCTTATTTCTCCTGGAGGGTCATTAAACCTTGTTCCTGATGACTTGCCGAGTCTCCAGTATGAATTTGGTCGGTTGATTTAATTTCATCTTGTATATACTTAAACTTCACATTGTTTGGCAAACTCAGTATGATAATTCAAAAACTTATTAAACTTTATATCATTGCAGTATAGAAAATCAAAAAAGTAAATCTGGGGGGCTATTATGTAAGTCAGTTTCGGTTGCTAGCTATAGTTGCTATTCACCAAAAACAGATAAGAAAAGTGAACTTCCAAAATAACCTTTAATGGGTTTTGAACTATTTACGAATTGTTAAGTCATTTCAAGTGGGAACTTATCCTTAGATAAGCGGATATGTATGTTTTAAACGACAAGCACTTGGTTTGGCAACTGAGTTTACGATACAGAATCAGGGGGCTGGACGTAAGGAGCTCTAATTTACTTTTCTGATTTTATATACCGCAATGATATAAAATTTAATTTTTTATCTCCTTGCGATGGATAAATCGCCAAGTGTTTAAAATTTAGAAATTTATTTCTATCATAGTAATTCAAAAACTGTTTAAAATGAAGGCCTCTTATATTTCTATAAGCTCCTTGAGTTAAATGTAGATTATATTCTATGTCAGTTCGAAAGCCATGCTGCAACAACGCCAGATATGTATATTTCCTGGAATTTCAAGTCATTTGTTGATTATATTATAATCATTAGAATATGACTGTGGTTGTAGATGTCAATTATATCTCTTTCAGGTACATAGTTCTCGATGGTATGGACCATTCATCATAACTTGTCCCTTGCCGTCATGTTGGCATCACCGCTTGTCAAGGTTTTGCTGTCATTATATTTGTCAGTCAGATTTTCCAAAATTATTTGATAAAATTATGTATTATTATTGCCAAATCCGTTGAACAATAGTGCAAAAGAGATTGCGTTGAAGGTATGCCTTTTGTGAAAGAGAAAATGCATCGTGATTCCTCTTGATCAGGTTCGATATCGTGTCAGTGCCGTGACGGGTTAGTAAGATAAGGTTACCAGCTTTAAAAATAAAGCCAATTTCATGGGCAAATAATATTTAGCTATTCACTTTTGCAGGCATATCGGAAAAAAACGTTCACATTAAGTCGCCTGGAAAAAATCGTCAAAAATGTAAAATTGAATATTTCAAATTGAATATTTCAATGAATATTTCAATTGTTAATGAGTGTACTAATATAGTTTTAAGCATTTCTGTTACTAACAAAATATGGACTTGGTCTGAACTAAAATTATATTATTATAAAAAACGAGAGCTCGACGATTTAGAACAAACGTCGTCGTCGAGCTAGAACAAGAAATAAAAAATACCATTTTAGTACAAAGATACATTTATAGATATTCATACCATTAGATCATACGTATTGTTTGCGAAATACAAATCAATGAATAATTGTTAATTTGATTTTTTCATTCTGTAGATTTTATTTCCATTAAAGAGTAGTCTAATTAAAATATAAAAAAACGCAGTTAAGTAAATATCAGGAATGTGTAGTAGGATGAATGCTACGTGATCCATTGGCAACATTATATGCAGTGCTACCATTTCCTAAGCCAGGGGACTTCTTATAGTGAATGGTCTGTACTTCGTATGTCGTATCAATAGTGTCAAGTTATGGTATCCCCCTCCCCTATACACGGCCCGGGGCGTTGCCTAGCAACGAGTAACATAATATACATAACAAAACGTTAGTGTAACAACATTTCAACCTGATTAATACTGTCGTTACACCTTTGTTTTACTATAGTTTGTAAATTTCCGGTACAATTTTATTAGTGCGTTTACTCTTTGTGATCAATTAAGTTGTTAATCTCAAACGCAAACAAAGTGCATTCGATATAGATATATACCTGCTAGAATTGCAACGCAATACATTTACAAAACAGTCTTCTTAAACAAATAAATTGTAAAATGATCGTATATATGGCATCGGGCGGGATCATTGAAAGTTTATGGTCGCCATTTAAGAGCCCGGTCCGTGACGACGACTACTTTGATGAAAAACAATATGTTAAATATTTTTCTGGCCTTTATCGCGATGTTTTTTGGAAAAACTGGGGCCATACACCACTTTGTATAGGTCGTCTTAATAAAGGCCTAGAATTTATTTCATTGAATTGTTTCTCTTTTGCGAGTTATTTTATTACTTACGAGTCCGCTCCGAATTGTTATTCATAATATCAAAATAACGCGCAAAAGAGAAACAATTGAATCGAATAAATTTTAGGTCTTCATTTAGATAGCCAATATGGACTGGTGTATATCCCTGATTTTTACAAAATCATCGCGGCAATGACAAGAAAATAATTAAAATAATGCTTCGCATCAAACAGACGAAAAATATGGAGCGGCCTCTTAAGTTACTTTTGTATTTAAAGAATATTTCTCTTCATAGTACGTTAATTTAATTTTTTATTCTTTAAATAGTTTATCAAACCTGTGAGCAGATTCGCGATACCGTTTGCATGCCTCGTCGCGCAACCGCTTCATAAAACGTGTACAAAGAGAAAAGGAATAATAAAATCTTACAAAAGACTACATACAACATGAGTAGATGCCAGTATCAATTCCTATGTGTATCAATCACCTTGGCGGTTGCGATGGAGCGACCAGAGACTTGTAAGCCAGGACAGTTCTTCGACCCAGGACTTATGGCTTGTGCTGATTGTCCTGCCAACTCTTCCATGGTGCCTTCTAGTGATGGTAAGCTTTTTAGAGTTTAAAAATAAACGCGTCCGTCTTTTGAAAATCAAGTTATAGAGTCAAACCATGGTCAAGCCTTTGTGATTCGATTGAATGTGATAAAAACAAAACACTATGTAATAAACAAACAAATTTTTAATTTGAAAATGGAATCCCTAAAATAAAATTTATTTGAAATTCCAATTATCTGTTTCCGTAGATAGTATCGTTTGTTAGTCCCACTAATATTATAAATGCAAAAGTTTGGATGTATGGATGGATGTTTGTTTGTTTCTCGTTCACGCCGTAGCTACTGAACTGATATGTCTGAAATTTTGCATAAATGTAGTTCTAGACCTAGAATATAGCGTAGGCTACTTTTTATCCCATAAATCAGTTACCATGGGATGAAAATGTGGTTTCAAGTTTCTATAGAAAAGTGATGTGTCACCATTTCACGCCGTACCTATTAAACCGATTGGGCTGAAACTTTGCACAAATAAAGTTCTAGATCTAGAATAGGACAAAAACTACTTTTTATCCCATAAATCAGTTCCCATGGAAAGTTATCTTAGAGACATACAAAATGGGTAACACAAAGGCGCATAACAGACACATTTTACCAGCTATATAAACTGTAGGTAACAGTCCGAAAAATATTGACAGAATTTATATAAGAGTACACAAGAACTAATTCAACGCGGGTGAAGCCGCGGGCAAAAGCTAGTAACAAAAAAATTTGAAACAGCCAGTACTACAAAACGGCAAATTCATAGCATTACCTTAATTAAACCCTGAGGCTAGGCTGAGGACATAATTATGTATGACTGTAGTTAGTATGTAGGTTATAGGGTTCGGCCAGGCTAAATAACACTGCAAACATTTTATACCAGGTCCCTTAAAAAGGCCACTTTGGATGAATCATATTATGATTCTGTTCTATTGGCGTCTCTTTTGCATGGGTGAATAAATTCTATCTCTGTCCTACTTTCAAATCATTTTATGATTCACCCAAGTCGGCCTTTTTAGATGTCTAGGAGTCCGGGCTGATTTGTATATTTCGCTCGATAGGCCTGTTAAAGTTGAAATAACTTTTGAAACTTATTAATGAACACCTAAGGATAAAAAAATTACTTGTTTCCATTTTTTTATAATTTTATTTTTGTTTGACCACGTACAGCAAAGGGTAGCGTAGTGGATGGATATACATAATTAAGGCAATGAATAAATAAGTTGATAGGTAAATAAACTTTAACTAAATATAATACCTACTTCCGCCCATTCGATTAGTCTTGCTTAGAAGAAGGGCAAGAAACTTAGCAATCTTTTTTCGTGGTATGTGGTAGCGTAGAAATCAGCATAATACTAATAATAATAATGGTAAAGTAGTAAAAATGTCTGCATATTGAATATTTTCGCGAAAATTATATAAAATGGTTTTTGTATTGTACTGAAGCCAAAAATACAATTTTTAGAATTTTTGTCTTCTGTCTGTCCGTATGTATATGTATGTTCCGTTTTAACTCGAGATCCACTCAACGGATTTGGATGCGTTTTTTATATCATCATTGTAGTGACCCTGGTCAACACATAGGCTATAAGGGATGTTCATAAGATAAAGCACAAGCTGAAAACGGGGCCAAAGTTCAATGAACGCGGGCGAAGCTGCGGGCAAAGGCTAGTCACTAATAAAAGTAAGTCATAATATTATACTCTGCAATGTATACATAGTTATATTATGTATAAAACACATGTTTTCGCAGTTATAGTAATAATATTACTATTCTATGGACGCACTTTCGTTAAGTTTTAAGGTAATAAGGTGATAAATAATGGCAACAGGGCAGTTTTGACTATCAAACATACTGTTAAGAATGTAAAATCAACAAATCAATAAACACTCAGATCGAGCCAGAGGTGTAAATTCTTACAAACCATCCCCCACTATAACTGCTGGTATAAGCCGTTTAACACATGTTTAACATTACGATTCAGCGCAGCAGGACAAACTAAGGGTACCAGGGTTACTCATCACGGATTATGGTGATTGGTGAACGCAGTGGTGAACATTTTTACACCAATGACGCTACTGAATTGTTAACGGTCTAGCTGTATATGTAGCTACACCAGCAACCGGCGCAAAGCCTCGTCTCCCATCAACAGGATTCATTACGAGGAGGTGACATCGGCATTTGGAGAGGTTACCCCACTTTTATAGGTACCCATAGTAAAAAATATTGCCCACAGTAAGACATACAATAATTCGTAAAATCCCTGCTAGGTTTCGGTTGCACATGTGAAGACAACAGCATCAAAATCGGGCCAGCAATGTGTAAACGTTGCAGCGCCAGTGAAGTTCTGTCGTCAGATGGCACCACTTGTGTGCCGAGGAGATGCCAGAAGGATGCAGCGGGGAGGATGGCTTGCCGGAAGTGTCCGAGTGATTATGTGTCCGGTAAGCATTATTTTGAGACCGTAAGCCAAATATATACGTCGTCCAAATATACAGAGTGATTGGTAATTAGATGCAATCCTTTAAAGAGGTTGTAGAAGAGAACAATTGCAGTCGATTCGACTATATAATGCCTTATGCAAAAGTGAACCATTTCTAAGATATATTGAATTTAAGCTTTTATTCTAAAGTAAACTTTTCAATTGTTTTGGGGCACAGTGTCAAGGTTTACGTCAATAATGTGCATTTTAGGGTTATTGTTTCTTGGCTGAAATGTTATCAAAGCGAAACAAATGAAAAAAAATCTAAAATATTGTCTGGTTTTTTAATATACTTAGGTAGGTATTTTTTTATAGTTTACTTTAGAAAAAAAGCTTAAATTCAAAATATCTCAGAAATGGTTCACTTTTGCATAAGGCATTATATAGTCGAATCGACTGCAATTGTTCCCTTCTACAACCCTTTCAAAGGATTGCATCTAATTACCAATCACTCTGTATACGGCTCGTCGACGTTGAAAATGAACCAACAATGCAATTATAGGAAAACTTCCAAAAACTTGCTAATTTTGTTGCAATTTCTCGATTAAATTAACACACAGTTTATGGAAAAATTAGCAGATTGTTTAACTAAATGCCTCGACGTTTTGCTCAAACTTTGATTGCTCTCAATGAACCCCTTTTTTTCTATTCCCTTCATATTGGAACGTACAGAAAAAAAGGTATGACATTGGCAAGTAGAGCTTTTGTTTCAGGTGTACTCAAAAGAGATATAATCTAACATAAACTCAGCGAAATATGAAAAAAGCGATAGCTAAGTTTGAGAGAGTATGTATATTGATAAAGCGAATCAATGTGTCTGTATCGCAGCAGATGGTTTGCCTCTAGGAAACAGATTTGAGTATGTGATTTAGGAAACAAAATTCATATAACAAAGTATCTCTCTGTATAATATAGTACATAGTATAGCTCCTGTGTGACAATTTTCTTATCTTCGTATTTTATTCCAGTGACACAAAACCTCGATGGTTCCCCAATGCGCGAAGTCCAATGCGTGAAATGTTCCCGAGGCTATAAAGCAGTTAGCAACCGCTGCATACGATGCGAGACTTGTACGTGCCAAAAGAACTATATTGTCATTCGAGACAAGTGTATACCGAAGCCGTTCTTGGTGAATAGGCCGAAGTATGAAGAGAAGACTATGCATCCTAATGATTTGCTGGAAGTTGTAAAGCTGGAATATTTCTGCACTGTAAGTAGAACATGGTGAGAAGACCAATGAGGAACGTTTCGTGGACCCCTGCTTCACTCTTATTTCTATTGCAATAGGGGAATAAAACGGTCAATTGCGAGTGGGACTCGCGCCCTGAGGGTTCCGTATTCCGTACCATGCAATAAGAATAAACTTAAATGATTTGAATAAAAACTACAACCTTATTTAGGTCCCCGCTGTACAATTAAATCTAGTTTGCGGACCAATAGATATGTTTTAAAAAGTGGCAATTGGAATATTGTTAGATACTTTAGCGTTTCGTTAATGTATTTTTTTGGTTCAATTAATTATATTATCAAACTAGCTTTTGCCCGCGACTTCGCGGATGCCTACGTCATTACAACTATCTGTATGTCAAATTTCAGCGAAATCCGTTCAGTAGTTTCGGCTGTGCGTTGATAGATGTGTCAGTCAGGTTTGCCTTTTATATATTATCTACAAATGTATGAAATAAAACTGCAAAATTAAGTTGTTCGAGTATTCGAGTACGTAGACCTAAATGTGTATTAAAAACCGGCGTTTTCAGTATTTATTGTTTAAATACAGTATATAGCCCATAGTGTACAGAAAATTTCAAATTCCAAACTAGTTTAGTTTTTGAGACAGACCTCGTAACAAAAATGATCCAGAATTTACAACTTCGATGGCCCCCATTTATTTATTTTTGGAGATAAGAAAGAAATTTACTCTACTCAACGACTTCTAGACAATGATACTACACATGTTGGGGTAAGAAAAAAAAACCTTTTCCTTTTAAGAGCTCCTTTTTCATGTAGGTATGGGACCTTTCTTGGAAAAATATTTTACTTTATTTTTTATTCAATATTCGGTTTAGGGTTACATTTTACATAACATATCCAAATTTTAGATCTGTAACTCTATCCGTATGCCAGCTACAGACCCGTGACATATCCGGATGGACAGACGGACAGTCAACAGAGCGACATTTATAGGGTTCTGTGTTGCCCTCCGGGTACGGAACCCTAATAAGTTTAAGTATTGTGTGTTTTTGTCACATCAAATACTCGCAAATACGCTTTACTACCTTCCTCTTTAGAATGCAATGTACGTCTTATTATGATGATATTTATATTTTTTATTTTTAACTAGTAAAAGATTTTTATATGAAATGAAATGAATACTTTATGTTTACAATATAGGTACATAAATACACTCATCGCACGTTAGGATATCTACAATACAATACAAAACACTTTATTCCACCAAAAACGAAAAAAAACTTTACAAAAATCTTTTCTACTATAAATGCAAAGTTATTAAGCAATGAAGATAATAGATGATTTACTTATTTTAATTAAAGACTTAAGATTTTACACTTAACAATAAACATTTTAGAAAAAACAAATCCAACCATTGTTTCCAGCAGAAAAGGAATCCGGCACAGTATGTGACTTCAAGAAGAAGCTGAATTTAAGCCGATCCCTTGTTAAAAAATTAAGAATAAACAAAGATAAATTTTTAATACCGTCATGTGTCAAAACGAAACTTTAAGAAAAACCTACATTTTAACCCCCTAATTTTTAAATACAATCTTTTTTTAATGTTTACTTTTTTAAATAACAAATAGTAAGTACTTAATTTATACAATAAAAAGAACTAATACTTAGATGTGAATACAACTGCAGTTTTATTTTTCTCCTATACATATCATATTTTTTAACTAGTAATGATTTTCTTTCAGGTTGGTGACGCGAAGGCTTGCCGACTTCTCGCCAACAAATGTGTGAGGAGTTTCTACATGACTGACAAAGGCGGACCTTGTAGGCTGTGGCTACAGTCTCCTAATATACCCCGGCCACCAGGTACACTCTGTGATGAAGGATATGATGAGGTCTATCATTGGCCTAACTAAGATTTGTAGCTGAGGGGGGCCAGCCAGCCTCCGCCCCCTGGCTCTAACTCATGAAGCCATCAACAAATACCTGTTCTCGACTATATGGTCGTAATGAGATAAATAGAGATAAAACCCCATACAAATCAAAATACTACAAAACAAATAATGCCTTAAACAGGAACTAGTAGATTTTGATGCAAGTGCGAAAAGGTTGATATTTAGAAACACGATTGACTTTTTTGCCGAGACGCAGTCGAAGCAAAAAACAGTCTGGACGAGAAATATCAACACTTCCGCACGTGTATTAAACGACGTTTTTAATATAACTGCGAAACATTACATGAAATAATAAAATAAAAGCAATTTTGTTGCAAATCAAAACAGATACAAGTCTACTGAAGAACATGCAGTCTGATTGGCGCCAATCTGTACTACAAAGATCAATGTCTCTTTCTAAAATCTTTTTAATAATAATTTCTAAGATAGTTAAAATGTAATATACATTATGACTTCTAAAATCGTTTTGAATTTTTATAACATCTTTTACAATTTAACATACATAATATAAAAGTTAGAAAATACTCATCTTATTAACGAGTACCTGGTAAAGCAAAGGTTTACATGTTTATTAAATGGTGTGGCCGGTTTCCCCTAGATGGCGTCATTTTACGCACGCTAAACAGGCACGTAGTATATCATATTTTGAGCAGGTGTATTAAAAAAGAACTATTTTGTATAAATGACGTCCGTATTTATGGAGGGGGGGGGGGGGGCAGACTGATGAGGTCTATTGAGGTCCTAAGCAACGATTTAAAAGCAGGCACTTTTTTATTGAGCTGGCTGGTAATTAAAATGAGTTTGCGCAAGACCTACATGCTTTCACTATTTTCACTGTTATTAATACGTTAATTTCTTATGGAAGTATCCATTTTGTATCCATATAGTGCGGCAAGTCTCTTTTGGCACGTGGATTGGTCCTGTGGACCTCTTACGTATCTTTGAATCGGTTGCCAACTATGGTTGCTATTCACCAAAAACAGATAAAAAATGAACTTCCAAAATAACCTTCAATGGGTAATGAACTATTTACGAATTGTGACGTCATTTCAAGTGCGAACGTATATGTATGTTTTCGACGATAGGCACTCGGTTGGCAACTGATTTTACGATACAGAATCGGAAGGCAGGCCAAAATCGGAAGTAACACCACTATCTATCCTAATAAAACGTAACCCTTGTTTCTCAACTGTGCCTCCGTGTCAATGTTATCCACGCACCAAAGAGCCTTCGCACTGCACATACTCATATGTACTTATAAATTATTGCAGGCTTGCCACAACTTGTTACAGACGTCACAACAGCAGATGGTAAAAATCCTGGCGAAGTGCAACTATCAACCAAAAAGGTAGAGTATTGAAAAATAATTAGTTTATCCAACGACCTATAGAGTTTTCAAGTATTCAAAAGCGATGGATTTCGCATTAAAAACATAATCTTAGTTAATGAGAACTGTGAATTTCTTAACTGTCTGAAGCAACACATACTGTAGCGACGACAGCGCCATCTGTCCCTAAGAACAAAGCGTGAAATCACATAACGCCCTCGTGAGCGTTCAGTATGTGCATTGCAAGCTGGTTAGATCAAATAGTTACAAAAATATTCGGTGGACAAGTATGGTGGAAAGATTCAACGGTCTAGGTTACCTAGGGTACCTCGGTGGCGCAGTCGGTAGCGCGCTTGTCTTAATAACAAGAGGTTGCAGGTTCGAATCCTGGCCCGAGGAATTTTTTAAAATTCTTGTCTTTACATTTGTTTCTAAGTTATCTTTTCTGGTTTGTAATGCACTCTAATGATAATATTTATAGAGTTTATCACGATCAATTTATCACACACAGTGGCGTGTTTAAGTTTTGGATACCCTATTTCCATAGCCACTAATTTAAAACTTTAAGAACAAAAATCTTGTCCATGATATTTTTAAAGTAAGCTTTTTAACAAAATGCAAATAACATTCATGTTTAGGTTGAAGAAAGTTCTATTGCTGGTTGCTGCTAGAATTTCCTGCCGCTACAATTTTGCCGCTCCATTTCGCCCTTAAAGATAGCAGAGAGCTCATATTTAAAAACCTGATAAGCAAATATACCATACATAGCTTTTTGCGTTGGCTAAGTCACATTTCACAGATTTTAAGAAAATTTTGTTTTTCCTACAGGACGCAATTTCTCTCGTGGTCGCAGTTCATACTTCAGGCGGAGGTTTTAAATTATCAAATAGTTTCGAAGAGCAGTTTCAGGCATTTCCTTGTTTTCTACCTGAGACTACACGGATTGGCATAGATTTTGTGTAAGTACTTATGGTAAAAACCGTGAAAAAATTGTATTAAAAACATTGACCTCTCATAAGCAAATTGACTCACAATCTCGCTCAAAAAGGGTCCGCGATGCATCGTGTCACCGCTATGGGGTGACAAATTTGAATGACGATTTCGTGCAACTGACATTGCATCTTATGTTAACGACATTGAGGCATTTTCGCTACTATGCACGTTGTATCTATATAGTTGTTTATGAGAAATATGAGTTGCTTAAAAAAGAAAATTCTACAAAAAATACTATGGAGATTTTTTATCCCAAGATCTGGTACTGCATACATTTATAACGTGTGTTTTTTTTAGAGATATAGAACTTTGAAATGGAATAAAACAAAGATGATTTTTTTTATTGATATGAAATTTATTTTATTCGAAAGACAATCTTCTGGCATTATAATTTAAATATGACTTCTGGCATATGTCCGCCACGGCTGGCCCGGACGTAGTCTAATCTTGAGGTCCAATTTTCGATGACTTTTTCCAACATTTGTGGCCGTATATCGGCAATAACTCGCCAAATGTTGTCCTGCAAGTGGTCAATCGTTTCGGGCTTATCGGCGTAGACTTGCGACTTCACATATCTCCACATAAAATAGTCAAGTGGCGTTAAATCGCACGATCTTGGAGGCCAATTCACGGGTCGGAAACGTGAAACTATGCGGTTACCAAACGTTTCCTTCAATAAATTAATTGTGGCACGAGCTGTGCGACATGTTGCGCCGTCTTGTTGAAACCACAACTCCTGCACATCATGGTTGTTCAATTGATGAACGAAAAAAGTCTACGCCGATAAGCCCGAAACGATTGACCACTTGGAGGACAACACTCGGCGAGTTATTGCCGATATACGGCCACAAATGTTGGAAAAAGTCATCGAAAATTGGACCTCCAGATTAGACTACGTCCGAGCCAGCCGTGGCGGACATATGCCAGAAGTCATATTTAAATTATAATGCCAGAAGATTGTCTTTCGAATAAAATAAATTTCATATCAATAAAAAAAATCATCTTCGTTTTATTCCATTTCAAAGTTCTATACCTCTAAAAAAAACACCTTTATATGAAACAGCTTATTTATTGTTCAAGATATCATTGAAAGCCTATGTTTAATATTATTACATAGTAAACGTTGTTCCTAAAGATAGACTATAGAGTTAAGATACATTACCATTTCCAAAACTTTTAATATCTTTCTACACAACATATTATTTGTTTTTGCAGGCAAGATTGTCAGATGAACATCTCTGATTTAGAAAAGCTCGATAACAACGGAACTCTAATGCCCTATTTGAATTTAAATGGCCATTTTCAGCCATTACCGGTGCTTATAAGAAAACCAAACGGCTACATTGTTCAGGTAATTATTCCTTTTATTGTTTAGTATAAAAGGGCATTGAGGGCAGATAAAACAGATTTAAAGGAGCATAAAATTTTGTAATTGCAGAGGGGGGAGTGGTCTTCAAATAAATTCCGACGATATTTTGTAATAGATACTTCACTTTCGAGCTCTTTGGTGAATGTTACAAACACCGTGTACTTACGAACATTGCTTCTTCTTATCAGGTAACTATTTGTGTCCACCTTTACTTACAGAGACTTTCCAACTTACTTGTAATAGATACTTCACTTTCGAGCTCTTTGGTCAATGTTACAAACACCGTGTATTTACGAACATTGCTTCTTCTTATCAGGTAACTATTTGTGTTCACCTTTACTTACAGAGACTTTCCAACTTACTTGTAATAGATACTTCACTTTCGAGCTCTTTGGTCAATGTTACAAACACCGTGTATTTACGACCATTGCTTCTTCTTATCAGGTAACTATTTGTGTCCACCTTTACTTACAGAGACTTTCCAACTTCCTTGTAATAGATACTTCACTTTCGAGCTCTTTGGTCAATGTTACAAACACCGTGTATTTACGAACATTGCTTCTTCTTATCAGGTAACTATTTGTGTTCACCTTTACTTACAAAGACTTTCCAACTTCCTTGTAATAGGTACTTCACTTTCGAGCTCTTTGGTCAATGTTACAAACACCGTGTATTTACGAACATTGCTTCTTCTTATCAGGTAACTATTTGTGTTCACCTTTACTTACAGAGACTTTCCAACTTACTTGTAATAGATACTTCACTTTCGAGCTCTTTGGTCAATGTTACAAACACCGTGTATTTACGACCATCGCTTCTTCTTATCAGGTAACTATTTGTGTTCACCTTTACTTACAGAGACTTTCCAACTTCCTTGTAATAGGTACTTCACTTTCGAGCTCTTTGGTCAATGTTACAAACACCGTGTATTTACGAACATTGCTTCTTCTTATCAGGTAACTATTTGTGTTCACCTTTACTTACAGAGACTTTCCAACTTCCTTGTAATAGGTACTTCACTTTCGAGCTCTTTGGTCAATGTTACAAACACCGTGTATTTACGAATATTGCTTCTTCTTATCAGGTAACTATTTGTGTCCACCTCTTCTTACAGAGACTTTCCAACTTCCTTGTAATAGATACTTCACTTTCGAGCTCTTTGGTCAATGTTACAAACACCGTGTATTTACGAATATTGCTTCTTCTTATCAGGTAACTATTTGTGTCCACCTCTTCTTACAGAGACTTTCCAACTTTGTCGTTCTTTTGCCCCTGTGGTCTAGTGGTTCGGGTTCACGACCAGTAATCCGTAGGTCGTGGGTTCAATTCCTGTTAGAGCACATTTGTTTTGGGTCTGCATGCTTCGGCAATAGAGATGACCACCCGTCATGCTGGGACGTAAAATCGTCAGTGAAACGTGGGTTTACAAGCTAGGACTGTGACTTGCATTTTACAACCCAAACTCAGAAACACCTATTATTGCCAACCATATTGTTAAAAATATTGTATTATGCTTTAATTCGCCCTATACTACTGTTTTCTGTTTAATGCAGATAAAGTATAATACTGTTTTCAGCATCTGTGGAGTCTTTGGATTGATGAGTTTCTCAAAAAGCAGAAAAAATATGTATAAAAAAAAATACTGTTTATTTTTCCAAAATATTGTTTATTTTCTTTCTCTCACCTTATTGTTCTCTATTTTTGTAAATAAAAAAGGTGGCAACCCTGGAAACACCTCTGACACGAAGTCGGGTATATACGTATATGTCGTGATTATGTATTTTCTTTTTCCCTAGTTGACAAGCGGGGTATGCGTAACAACGCAAGTAAAGGATAGATAGCGCTTGAGTATTGGAGATAAAGCATAATCGATAGAATATTTGGTACAAATACAAATAGCTTCGTTTCAGGATCAAAAGAGACAAGACGAAGTCAGGACGTCTAAGCATCTCAGTGAGCCTTGAAGCTCAATACGCTTCGAAGTCTCCGCTTTCCAAGTCTGTAACAGTTTCAATGAAAGTGCAGAACGAGTTACCTGGGGCGGGAGTTCTGAGGGGACTTGAGGTCGGTATATTTCAAGCTTCCTTAGTAAATATGCAGAATATCTGACACTAAGGCCTTGTCCACATGCAGCGTTTTACACGCACGAGACTTCGCGCTTAGTCAAAGTACTAGGCTCCAATACATTGTTTGTAACTCGCGCGTTAGTGCGTAGCATGTGGACGCAATGTATTGGAGCCCAGTACTTCAGCTACGCGTGAGTGTTCACGCGCGAGGTCTCGCTTGTGTAAAACGCTGCATGTTGACAAAGTCTTCTTTCCGTGTTGGCACTATGGCCCGGTATTTTAAAATAATACTCACAAAGAGCGAGGAACTCTGTGTAACAATCTATGTTACTCGGCGATTTGAGGCGGGTGCTGTGACTCACAGCCATGTTGCGTGAGAAGTAAAAAATTACAAGCCGGACACAGCAGAATTTGGCCGAACACAAGGTCAAAAAGCCTAACACTGCCCGGCTTTATCTGTACAAATGGCAACACTAGTAGGGACGCATTTTTGTTCAGTCTGCTTCGGAAGGCACGTTAAGAAACGTATGTAAATAAAATATGGATGCTTTGTTTCTGTGTATTTCATTAAGTACACAGAAAATTTTAATAAATTTCTGGTATATGCATTTTGACTATATAATCTAGGGTTTTGTTTTTGGAAAACACGTTTAGATCAATTTTCCTCGATAGAAATAATTAATGAAATGAGTTCTTTTAACACACCTTTTCTCCTCGTTTGACGAATCGGAATCATGTACAGAATTCAAACATTTTGATCTACCTATGTAGTTTTAACAATATCTAGATTTATTGATTTTGGAAATTTTGCTAGTTATTATAGATTTTTATTTTTTTTATATAAAACTAAAAATCATACTTTTTTCTCTTTTGCGCTGAATCCGCCCTTCTCGTACTGTGCGATTTCTCGCTTGAAGAGTGACAAAAATAAATTTACATAGCCTCTTAAGCTGTGGGTCCATATTTGATTTAGGGCTTGCCACCCATCACTTCAGTGAAACGTAGGCGTTCAAGTTTGGGCTGTGACACATTTGACAGTCCACACTCGGGAGCAACTCTGACAGCCCCTCGGGGATTCATGTCGTAACGATGTTTTAATATTTATGTGTACTTTGTCCCTGTTTAGATTTGGGGCGGAGTACTTGGTGCCTCGCTGGCACTTTACGCGATGATCCAATGGAGAGGAGTGCTGAGACGAGGTGGGCTGCAAGTTTCTCTACTGCCCATCTTGTCGGGCTGTGTTGCTGATGCTTTGTATTTTGTAAGTACATATTATCAGTGAACCTTGTTTCAACTTGCATCATTTGATGCTGAAAGTAAGTAAGTACATAACTGAACTTTTTGAAAACAATTGATCAAAATAATTTAATAGGCTAGTTACAATTTCTTCACGTGCGGGTAGGACGTACATAGGTAGTGAACCTAGCGGTAGGTATCAGGTGATAAAGCTGGAGCCAGGCTCAACTTTGGAGGTACCACCATCTTACTCGCAAACCTCGAAGTTATTCGGGGGAGAGTAAGAGAACAGCTCTCAGGCAAAATCAGGCGGCCCACCATTGCCTGGGACCGATGGATGGCGGTTTATCCATCCCCGATTGCCAGCCATCATATAAAACAGACTGGTAACGGGCAGCGGCGTCACTGGTGCGAGGGTTTTCGGCACCGCGCTAACCAGGCCGCCTACATTTTTGCCCCCGGGCATTTTTCCAGGAGGATCGCTTAGAGTGGCGAGATCTTGGAAAGGCCTATGCCCAGCACTAGACGAAAACCCCTGACGGATGGATGAATGAATGGCGCGGTTGTCCACACTGACACCTAGCTTACTAATTCTTAGAACTAAATTCGTACAACTTTATCAAATAATAAAATCGGGTGAAACTAGATGCTTAGTTTAAAATGATGGGCACATGCAAATTGGTGACGTTGCAGGCAGCCCTATTCTCCACTCTCCATGCTCTCGCTGCAGAAGCAGGCACGCTCGGGTTGACATTACCGCTGTCTCGAAGCGAGGATCACACCATATCTGCTTTCATCTACGCTGCACTTTCCTTGAAGGTATGAGCTCTTAAAATACAACTTACCTTTAGTACGCGTCAAAATATTAACATAGCACAGGATTGATTTTATTTAGTTTAATGCCAATGATGAAATTATGAATTAGATAAAAATCTGTTTTTATTTTTTGTGACGTTTCACGAGTTATTTTGTTTTATTGGCATGGGATTGCTAAGAGACTTTAGCAATTGTAAATATAATAAGCAATTGTTTTTTACAGATCATTAAAGTGGCATGGATAAATTGGAAGCAATGCAGCTGCGACGTTTTCTTTTTGGACTGGTCGGAATATAATCCATCTATAAAAGGTATTTAAGGGCGTGAGGTTCAATGTATTTTTTCCTTCAGAAAATGGGAATCTAAACATTGTAATCTTTGTCTAAACCCATAATTTCATCAAAATATCCTACCGATATATACCTATATACAGTTCCGTCGGTTATAAATTTTGATAAAAACTTATCAATGCTAATCATTTTATGTTTGATTAATAAAAACAGCTATTTTTATTTTATTTATGGGGTTTTTAGTATAACGAAATATAAATCAAGCGTACAAACAAACAATAATACAAAAATAACATATTATGTCTCTACTTCGAACAGACAGTATTTTAGTGCTATGTAAAAACAAACATTGCGTGCTCGAATTTCTGTAAACAGATTTACGTACCTCCACATGGAACTTCTCCTAATCAATGATCTTGATTAAAAAAACCAACACTTTACTGTGGGAGTAAAACTTATTAATACGTGTATTGTAACGGTAATCCTGTATTAAGATGACTTACTTCGAAATAAATGAATCATTGTCAATTCGTCTAAGATTTATTCTAAAAAAAAAGAACACTCAATTTTATTCCTGTCAGTTTTGATTGATCTTATAGGTATTTTCGTTAAATTTAATGAATTTGCAATATTTCAGAGACTCAAACGATAGAAAAACACCAAAACTGGAAAGTGTCAATGGTAACAAGAGAATGGAACAACATGCAAACTAAACGTAGAGTAAACCCTGGTTTCACTGTTTCTATTGCACTGCTGATTTTGCATGTGAGTTTTGAAAGCCGTTTTTTAATACCTAGACTTGATTGGACGAATTTCAAACTCATATTACTCAAATACTATTTTAATCGTAATTAAATCAATTTTTTAACTCACGATTTTACACCCGTAAGCCCAAGCTGATATCAATAATCAATCAGGTTAAACGTTCCCAAACTGAAAAATATAAATGCGGTAGAATAAGGACGGTAATAGGGACAGTTCGAGAGATTCACAAAAATATACAAAATTTCATCTTCTTTCTTCTTACAGACTATACTTGATTCAGTGCCGTATCGTATTCAGAATCACTTGAATTCGCTATTATTTTACAACATTTGTGCCAAGAAAATAAAGTTAGTATTTCTACACGATTTTTATCAGCTTTATCTGGTCCCTTAAAAAGGCCACTTTGGATGAATCATATTATGATTCTGTTCTATTACCGTCTCTTTTGCATGGGTGAATAAATTCTATCTCTGTCCTACTTTCAAATCATTTTATGATTCACCCAAGGCGGCCTTTTTAGATGTGCACGGGTATTGAAAAATGTCAGGGTAAAGTTGAGACACGATTCCCTGACCAAACTTTTACTAGCGAAACTAGTCAACGTAGGTAAATCGGTTTGAGCTGAACTACTATGCAAGCCATCACATTCTCATTTTCTACACAATGCAATATTTAAACAGAGATGGCTAGCTTTTTTTGGTTAAAAACATTAAAATTAGGATGCGTGTGTTTTACTTTTTATTAGTAAAAATCGTTGGAAAATGCATAGTCTGGGAGATCGGTTGATGAGTCCAAAATGTGTAGATATGATATGATATTTATTTATTTGTACACAATTGTACAAAAAACAGGGAAAAAAATATCTCAGGTCACTTTAATCTTATGGATTGAAAATAAATCTCGTTTTTTTTGTACTTAGTAGACAAAAGTCTTAAATCAATACTTTTTCATCGAGATAGCCAAAATTCATTAACAAGTATTTCTATTTTAATCTCCATTTCAGTTTATGGCACCCTGGCAATCCTACTTGCCAAAGAGTCTCGGCTACAAGTGGGTAGTTGGAGCCATAGCCTGGTGGTCAGCGTACACCATGGTCTTGCTGGCTCGCTGGCTGACTGACAGAGTAGTTGGATCACCGTCAGCTGGTCTCCTGAGGGTTTGCGCGGCGGTTGGCGTGTCGCTGATTGTATTCGAAGAGGAGTTTTATGCCCATTATGTGCATGGAAGGTGCGTATGCCGTACACAACGGGAGCGTCAATGAAGTTTGACAGAACGAATGATTTGATACATCATCATCAGTCTGCTATTGCTTTAAATATAAATAAATCGTCACGACATAAATCATATTTCCCAATATGGACCAATAGCTTAACGTAGTTTCCGAAGCACGTAGACCGAACACAAATGTGTCTATGGGGATTGGACCCTAGACCTCCAGGTTAGTGGTTCACAGTTTCGAACCACTAAAGATAAACCATAGAGGTGGTATTCCGGGATATTTATTGGCAATACTTTGTAATGGCCTAATTGAATCCAATAGCTAAAGGCTTGAAACTTTTAAACGCCCCTGTTTCTGCAAAATCTTTAGCGCAGTAGAGTACGTGTTCTATAATGTCTTACATTTGTTTAGAAACGATGATTCTTCCGATGCAAGAGCCTTAGCTGGACCTTTGTCGAGCTGTCGTGTTCTTTGTGCTCCACAACTGAGGTGAATAATCCATGGTTTTTTTGTTTTATTGCTAAGTAGACCTGTGACTGTTTGTTTGTAGTAATTTCATGTACAATTAACAGGATCGTGTACAAACAGCTTTCATCGTCAGGCCCTGGTAGGCAGCAGAATTTTTCATGTTTTGGTACTAATTATGGATAGCTTTACTGCGTATTAAATTAGACGAAACTTTGCTACGCTGTAGCAACATCCGTGCTACACTACTGCTTCGTAGCAACAAGTATATATGTGCTACCGACTCTAGTGTCACAAATAAAATAGAGGTATAGCATTGATATAACTTCGACGGTGCAGTGTCGTGATGATATTGCTACGACGTAGTAGTGTAACATGGATGTTGCTACGACGACGACGTTCCTATTCTTGCACTCTCGCACTGTTGACATGTTGTAATAAAGCACTGCTGTTGCTACGACGAAGAATGTGGCACTGCTCTTGTCGCGATGATATTACTACGACGTAGGTAGGCGTTCATAAATTAACAATTTCGTCAGTTTCCGAAACTGACAGCAGGATAGCGTATACAATTAGCACAGCGTGCGACAAAGATGGCATTAGAACCCGTGTAGCGACCCCCTAGTTTATGAACGCAGCCTAGTAGTTGTAACACAGATGTTGCTACAACGACGATGTACCTATTCTTGCACTCTCGCACTGTTGACACGTTGTAATAAAGCACTGCTGTTGCTACGGCGAAGAATGTGGCACTGCTCTTGTCGCGATGATATTACTACGACGTAGGTAGGCGTTCATAAATTAACAATTTCGTCAGTTTCCGACACTGACAGCAGGATAGCGTATACAATTAGCACAGCGAGCGACAAAGATGGCATTAGAACCCGTGTAGCGACCCCCTAGTTTATGAACGCAGCCTAGTAGTTGTAACACAGATGTTGCTACAACGACGATGTACCTATTCTTGCACTCTCGCACTGTTGACACGTTGTAATAAAGCACTGCTGTTGCTACGGCGAAGAATGTGGCACTGCTCTTGTCGCGATGATATTACAACGACGTAGGTAGGCGTTCATAAATTAACAATTTCGTCAGGTTCCGACACTGACAGCAGGATAGCGTATACAATTAGCACAGCGAGCGACAAAGATGGCATTAGAACCCGTGTAGCGACCCCCTAGTTTATGAACGTGGCCTAGTAGTGTAACACAGATGTTGCTACGACGACGACGTACCTATTCTTGCACTTCCGCACTCTTGATACGTTGTAATGTAGCACTGCTACTGCTTCGGCGTAGTAATGAAGTACTGCTGTTGCTACGAGAAAGAATGTAGCACTGCTCTTGTCACGATTAGGACGCGTAGTAGTGTAACACTGATGTTGCTACGACCGGGACGTACCTAGATTACACTCTCGCACTGATGTTGATACGTTGTAATGTTATTACTACGGCGTAGTAATGAAGCACTGCTTTTGCTACGACGAAGAATGTGGCACTGCTCTTGTCACGATTAGGACGCGTAGTAGTGTAACACTGATGTTGCTACGACGGGGACGTACCTAGATTGCACTCTCGCACTGATGTTGATACGTTGTAATGTTATTGCTACGGCGTAGTAATGAAGCACTGCTTTTGCTACGACGAAGAATGTAGCACTGCTCTTGTCACGATTAGGACGCGTAGTAGTGTAACACTGATGTTGCTACGACCGGGACGTACCTAGATTGCACTCTCGCACTGCTGTTGATACGTTGTAATGTTATTGCTACGGCGTAGTAATGAAGCACTGCTTTTGCTACGACGAAGAATGTAGCACTGCTCTTGTCACGATTAGGACGCGTAGTAGTGTAACACTGATGTTGCTACGACCGGGACGTACCTAGATTGCACTCTCGCACTGCTGTTGATACGTTGTAATGTTATTGCTACGGCGTAGTAATGAAGCACTGCTTTTGCTACGACGAAGAATGTAGCACTGCTCTTGTCACGATTAGGACGCGTAGTAGTGTAACACTGATGTTGCTACGACCGGGACGTACCTAGATTGCACTCTCGCACTGCTGTTGATACGTTGTAATGTTATTGCTACGGCGTAGTAATGAAGCACTGCTTTTGCTACGACGAAGAATGTGGCACTGCTCTTGCTACGGTTTACTGGTATACACTTTAAATTGCTACGAGTCATATCGCAAGCATCATAGCACTACTTCCCTGTTTCTACTTAACAAGGATTTCTTTACTACATGGGTTGCAAACCTTTTTCGCGACGTTTGCTTGAATGTTTAAAACTTTTTATTATCAAACTTGCTTGTGATGTTGTTCGCTTCTAGGAACTCTGGGCGACAGTGAAGCGAGACGAGTGCTCTTGTCTAGATTCCTTGCTGCTTTTTTCGAACGTGTAAGTACACATAAAACACACTCCACTTACATCTACTATAGTCTTATTTCTCGTTTTTTATTATTATTATGTACCTAAATTACAGAAATATAGTAATGATTATTATTCTCTTATATCCAAAAATCATTTTATTGAGTAGTTGTTTACTAAAATTGGTCATACCGAACAATTTTTTTTTTCAGAATAGACCTTACAATAAATAATTGACGTGCATTTAGGAATTCGTAGCAATTGTAGTATTAGTTTTTATTTTAATAATAACAATGTCAGCAATTATTTTCATATAATTAATTAACGCATTATTAAGATGTTCGAAAATCAGTACAAGCTTCGTCTGGTTTTTGCACAAATTTTCAAATAGGGTTATTAAACCTTGGCCTTGACCACTTACCGAGTGTCCAGTATGAATTTGGCTGTATAAACGAAAGTCACCTTATTTAAAATCATCTGTGAGGGGTATCAGAGACATTTCGTTGTATGGATTGGCAAAGTCACAGTGCACATTCATACACCGTTTCACCGGAGATTATTACGTCTTAGCGTGATGGATGGGGGCGGCTATCGCTGCGCCATTCTAAACAAATATGGACTCACAGCTTAAGGGTCCGTATAAGGCTAGATGCACAACTTCAAATGAGCATATCACATTGTGTAACTTGGTTAATCGGTATAGTAAAAATAATATAAAAAGTAGACTATAGGGCTGATAAATTTATCTTACAAAAAATGCAAAATCTTCAAGTTATAAAAAATTACGAAGTTACCTCTGAATGTCATGTTTTTCGAGTGTAAAGGGCCTTCCTTAAATCATACAGCCTTGAAATTTGTATTAAAAATAAGTTAATAAAATGACATCGTCAGCTCGTCTTAGAATATTTTCAAGATTTCATCTAGAAGCAGAGTTATTAAATAAAAACGCAGATTTTTGTGGGCGCTTGTTTCTTGGTGGTCGTAACAGCCACGGCTGAGAACGCGCTGTTTTAAACTAAAAGGAAACGTCGTAGAGTTCAGTTCTGTTTGATGCAAAATGAGGTGCTTATGATTATGACTCCTATAGTACGCTCTGACCGACCGAACATAAATGTGGCCCTGCACGTTTTGAACCCGTGACCTCTGTTAGTGATCGAGATGTCCGAACCACTAGAATCTAGTTGTTCTACTATTCTGTTTTTAGTTTAGTCTACTAGTGACTAGACCACACAGGCGGTCTTTAGTTCCGGATTATTGTTGGTTGTCCAGGCCCTGGATGGAATGAGCTGGGTGGCCAGCGAGCGCACTCTGCTGGAGCGTCTGCTAGACGTGGAGGTCACCGCGAGGGAGGCGTCCACCACCAGCGCCCTCCTGTACGACCCTGACCATTCCACACCCTCCTGCTTTGCTATGACTTGGTGAGGATTCATCTACTCATTTTTCTATAACGATCGTCCTAGACCGCCTTGTCAAGGAACTCTGTGGTTATATTTTGAGTTGTTTTGTTTACTCGTAAATACTCTGAAGATCTCCACTGCTTTCGAGAAAGCTCAAATAAAAAAAAAAACTTTAGATCTTAAGTATTAGATAAGTATTCCTTTTTTAGGGTTCTGTACCTGAAGGGGGCCAAACGGGACCCTTATACTAAGCCTCCGCTGTCTGTCTGTCTATCCGTCCATCACATACCTTCAACCGTAATAGTAGCCAGTTAAAATTTTTACAGAGTACGTGTTACTATGGCCCCTATCACGACATAAAAAAAACTCCAGCCAGCCTAGCCCCCATACAATAAACAACGTGTTAACCATAGCGCCATCTGAGATGACTGTTTGACAGCTTGTCAACCTTTTTGTACCGCGGTTCATTGGTAAGACGATAGATAGCGCTAAGAGATACTTGTCAACCTTTTTGTACCGAGGTTTATTGGAAGATGATAGATGGCGCTAAGATCTTAAAGACGGCGATTTGTTATGTACCATAATGTTTAAGGGTACCGTACCCGTAATACGTGATGGCACGGAACCCCTTGTGCGCAAATCCGACTCGCACTTGGTCAAATTATTTATAGGTGGTGTGAAGAATGGAATCTGGCCACCCTGGACGTGCTGATCTTTGGTTGTGTTCTGGTTGCGGGAGGAGACTTCCTGCTGGCCTCTTTGCTTACCCTTCTTGTTTGGCAGGTATAAATTACGATGTAACAAACGAATATTTTGTTCTGAAAATTTGTACCCGTATATTTATTAAATCATTACTTTTCAGGTCTCTAAATATCTACGCAAATGGTTCGGTGAGAGGAATTTCAAGCTTTAAAGGAGAAATTCATGCAAATAGAAATGAAATGAAAATTTTTGGATGATTTTGTTGCATTAATCAGGAGAATTACAGCTATAAAAAAAAGTTTTATCGTTTATGATTGACATCACACATTGTTCTATGTACTGTGATTTAAAAAACTGTAACCCTCTATTAACTTTGTTTTAAACTTCTTATTCATTTCAATGATATCTATGTTTTGAATGATATCTAACGATAAAAAAGTGTTTTTATTCCCACGAGTTAATTATTAAGAACTCGGTTTTTCGGGGGCGTGTTATATTTCGGATGCTCTTGAAACAATCAAAACGTCACAGAGTTCAGTTCTACTTGTAAAATGAGGTGCTCCGGTCTTGGGTCACCCATGCCCTTGTCGACTTCAGTTACTTACATGAAATATATATATTAGGTATATAAGGTCCTACTATTCAAAGTGAAAAAAAAATTAACAGATGATAGAGTATCCCTAATAGAGCACATTCCACCGAAAAAAAAAATATTTTGCGCTTACTTTTTTTTACCTTTCCATAGAAATTTAGTCAGCTGATTGAACCACTTTGTACTTGAAAGTTTGTACTGGGAAGTAAAAAAATAATATGAACAAAAATTTCTTTTTTCTCGAATTTGATCAGTTAACGATACATGATCTACCCTAGAGTTATTTTCACTTATTATTGTAAGACCATAAATATCGTTACAGTGAGCTTTTCATTTATATAAATTATTTAAGAAATAAAACAAACTCTTACTTAGTTGAGAATGATAAGTTTATACAATGAAACTCTATCTAGACTATGCAATATGTTTTAAAACTCGTGTCGCTAAGTATACATTGCATTTTATTACTCTCAAAGAAAACATCGTCGCGATCGTAAAATACAAACCATGAAATCAGCAGTAGCTGCCGTGACTTTTTATATTCTGACCATTACTACATACAATTCTGAACTAAGTGTACAAAACCTTCAACGAAGAATAAAAGAAGTAGGCTTCAAGCACATAAAAGTGTTCATCAAGAATTACTTCGAAGTTCTTATTAACGAATTTCCAGATGGAGGGCAAAATGACCACTACATGGAACTTATAAAAAGTTTGACCAAAGTAAACAGTACCATCGTATCGAAGATCATCAATAAACTTGTTGAAATTTCAAATATGCGTGTCAGTTGTATGAAAAAAAAGTTAATGCAATGTTATGAAGAAACAGAAAAACCCGAACGGCAAGAAGTTTTGTATGTTTTAAATAAATTGTTTAAGCCCGTAGACAAGGTGATTTTAGACGATTACTTATTCGCGTTGACAGTTTTCGGGCTATACTACGTTGATGAAGGCGCTCGTGTTCTTCTGAGTATGGAAGAGGATACAGAGATGCTTGTACATGAGGTCATCGCTCATAGACTCAATAATTTGACGCCGCTACAGTGCCAGTTGGCTGTAGAAATGTTTATACATACGTAATTAATAAAGTTGCTTTTGTAAAATGTATTTTTAGGGTCCTTTCATACAACAAAACCAACACTCACACTCTATCCTTGGTTGCTGTAAGCGCTACATACAAAAATAATTGCTATGAGACAATCAATGTCTCGATCAATTTAAAATACGATAAGATGTTTCGCGTGAAATTACTTTGCGATCTAATATTTGAATTCAATCGTCAATCACTTCTCGGAGTTAGCCAGCGTCATTGTTAGTAGGTATCGATGGTAATACTGTTTACCCATAATGACTATTTATAAAAGCATTGTTATCGTACTGTTTTGTTTCTTAAATCAAGAAAATGTTTTGAAGGTAAATTCTGAAGGCATAGACCGGCGGCTATACTACGGTTTCCCAGCGTTAAGAATGGTTAAAGAAAAAACGATATTTACAGATTTCTTGATGAATTATTTCAATGTTTTAATTGACAACTTTCCCGAGAAAATGCTTCCAAAGTATTTCAGACTTGTCGCTCGAAACTTGGAGGATTTAGACGATTTTGACAAAGATACAAGAACATACACGAGAAAGTTATCTAAACACATCAGACATTTAGTCTATTATTATCCCGGTAATATCCAGGGGACACTAAAAGAGTACCGTGAACTGCTAAGAAATACAACACTGAACACGTCTCCGGAAAGATATCAATTCTTAAAGGACTTTAACAAATTATTCACTGAAATGCAAGAAATACATTTCGAGGACTATATACAACACTTGATAAATTACGGGAAAAGAATAACTTTACACATTTATCCACAGACACGTAATCTAATACGAGGAGATATAATAAAACGCGTGAAGGCTTTTCCATATCATAAGCAATATCTGTTGGTGAAACAAATGAGGCGTGCCATCGACGAATACAATGAAGCAATTGATGAAATAACGTTTAAAGAAATTGAACTGTTACTCATGGAACAACTGCAATCTAATTCAACGCCTGTTCGCAGTATCTTCTGAGTTCAGACTCTGTTGTCTCAAAGTGTCAATTTTTTGATTATACCACCTACATACATATAAAATACCTGGCTATATGTAAAATACCGATACATTATTTATTAATATTAGACCCAATTTCACCATACTCTGTTAATTAGTTGACACCCTGTTATATCATTTAACGGACTGTTAAAGTTAGCGAGTGTCCCACCATGCTATAATTCCCTTAAGAGTTGTTAAATTTAATGACTGCTCTAGGGGTTCGTTAGATTGGTAACAGACGATTACTTACTGTCACACAGACCCACAGCTGTCGAGATCGGCCATGTTTGCTATTATTTACATTGTTGTCATGGCTACCAGCAACGGAGCTATCTCAAAGACTCGAAATTATTGACATTTGAACCAGCAAAACGAAATGTAAACCGATCTCTATTGAATTCAACAGAACAAACGGCATTTCAAATCAGTTGCCTTACCAAACACGAAACTTATAATACCATTAGTGAAAAAAGTGCCCGTGTGCGCAATAATGACAAAAGAAATAATGACCTTTTGTTTTGGTTGGCTTAGAAAGTGAGTGAATGATTATGTTTGATTTAATGGCTTTGTATATTTTTGACATGGGACATACAAAATTAACAGAGATGTTAGGGTCCTTGTTAATTTTAATCCCTCATTAGGTAATTTCTGATTTATGAAATAACTAACAGGGTATGGTGAAATCAGGTCTTAGAATGCTTCGACACACATCAACTTATGTACTGATTACACAATTGTCAAAACAACAGAAATGCGTCGACTGACACTTTTGAAAATTTTGAATTTTACAGCTTCAACAAGGAGATTATTTTTGGATATCAAATGGTACCATAAGAGATCATATATGTAGGTATACATAATGTTAATACCAAGTGCATATATTCAAAAGCACTGCACTAATTGACCGGGTGGTGCCACGGGTCCGAACCCAAGTTCCCGTGGCACCACTGGGAGTGTCCTCCAGGGTTACCTCGAGTCCGGATCCTACACCTACGAATAATCAGTTTCTTCACACAAAAAATGGAATCCGGAATGATAAATCATTTTAATACTTTCCATATATTTTTTGAACAGCAAAATTTGATAGTAAAACATTTTTTGTGTGAAAAAACTGATTATTCGCGGGTGTAGGATTGATAGAACATGTAGAAAAAAGTAACACAACGAAATTATAATGCTTTTGTCGTGGTTGTGGTTTCGACAAGTTTGTATGGAGAGCGGCTTTGGACCATCCCCCAATTTTTCTTCTTCTGGAATGTGATCAGTGATACATGATCTACCCTAGATTTTGTTTCACTTGGAACATTTTAATAGAGTGGACATTTTGATATAGTGGACGTTATGCGACCAAAGCTATTTATTGAAGTATTGTTTTTAGACACTATATTCTAAAAAGTCCTAAAACGCTCGCGCGGGCTACAACATGTTTTATTTATTTCCATGTCTTTTATTTTCTTCATATAGTGAATGAATTTATAAGACACAAAATATTAATAATCATTAACATTATTTTTATCAATAAACGACCCTTCTTGATCAAAACCTAGCCTTTCGACAAAAAAAATTGGGCATAATTTGTAAACTTCTATAAAATTAACATTATTTGGATGGTACGGGATCAGTCAGCCTTAATTTTAGATTGACATTAATAATTATTATCTCTTCTACAGTTTTCATTATCTACATTAAACATTTAATCAAACATAATTCGTGATTTTTTTTAATCTTTTATTTTTAGGGTTCCGTACATCGAGAGGACAAAACGGAGCCCTTATAGGATCACGTTGTTGTCCGTCTGTTGGCAGCTGCCCCCCCTCCTGCCCCACCCTTCCGACGCACGTGCCTTTCCTTTGAAAGAGACCTTTACTTATAAATTTTTAAACTCACAAAAAAAATATATTATAAATGTAGTTTTGATCAATGTTACAACGAAATAAGTTTGCTCCGGAGCTCATTATCTGGTTTTGGAAAACTTCTTCAATATTTGACAGAGGGAAGAGATCAAACGAAAAAAAAAAATATCTTAAATCTAGTACTGAAAGTGAAAACAGTTATTGTAGTAGAAAAAGTATTATAGTATTGATTATAAACATTTAAATTACGCATGACTTTAATAATCTACCGTTTATAAAGATTGGATTTTTAATTAAAACAAAGCATTGAATAGTAAAGCAACAGCTATTGTTCTCATTCTCTTTAGCGTGGATTTGGTGCTACTTGGCGCTTCAAAGGAAAAACAAATTTCTTATGCATATCCCAATATACAAAGTATCACACATTTACCTACCCGCCAGCTCATTAAAAAGTTTATAAACCAATGTTTGGACATAATAATATATGAATTTCCAAACGAACAAATAAAGGAATATTTTGGCGTTCTGAGGAATATAATAAATACTTTTCACCCAGATGGAAAATTGTACCTCGATCGACTTATTCACGAAATCAATAATATAGCAGACTTGATAGCCGAAGATATTCGAGTCAGGGCTCTTCAGGGCTACAGGGAAACCATTAAGGATTTGCCGGAACGAGAAAAATTCTTCCATACATTTAATAAGGTACTTTCTACAAACGATGAAGTATTTATGAAAAGTTATATAAGTTCGTTGAAAAATTACGCGAGGGAGGACCTCAATGTTGTAGCTATGGCCGCCATTACCCGATCGGTAATTGGGGTTTTATATGATCAGATCTCAAAGAAAATCAAAGCAATGAGGGCTGATCGTCGTGATTATTTATTGAAATTGTTTCATAAAGCTGTAAAGGAATATGACGATACTAAACAAAAAGAAAATGTTTTTGCGACTGAGTCCAACTTTGAGCTGTAAAATGATTACTACCAATAAATAGATAGATACTAACAATATTTAGATATTGATCTTTACTTAGGTAAATATAAATTAACTCGAATATTTCAGTTTAATATTAACTATTTATAAATTGAATATTTATAAATATATTTTCGATTAGATTAATATGTGTAAGTACTTAACCTGATTCATTTGGTCTTCAACTATAACACGTCGGAAATATCTAGGCACTTCGAAAGAATGCGTTTCTTCCGCCCTGTGTCGCACTTCAACCCCGGCAGGGCGGAAGAAGCGCATTCTTTCGAAGTGCCTAAATATTTCCGACGTGTTATACCCGACGAATTTTTGGAAGAAATCTTTGTGATGAATTGACTTTCTGGACGGTATATCAAACCTGCTAATCTAACTTAGCAAACCATACCGAGCTCGATAGCGCTTGATACAGTGCTCTGTCTCACTCTGTTGATCTACCTAAAGAGGAACAGATAGTGGTTTATCGAGCTGTCAAAGCTTTCAATGCACACTAACTACTACATACAATTTACATTTGAATAGAAAATTTCATGTTTTTTAGAAACCATAGAACAGAAGTTCTACAGTATGATCAGTTGAATCTGTGGATTAAATTTTATAGCACGCTACCGATACAGCTTATATAGATAAAGTTCAATAATAGGTTTAGCGATACTTAAAATACTTATAGGTAGTAGTACTTGTCTTTAGAAACAACTATTTTATGGAGCTGAGTAAAATTTTCTAAGTACTTATTTTATTCTCGATCAGACGGATATTAGCCATGAGAAGAGATGATTGTCGCGAATTTTGCATAGGCCTCATGGAAAATTTGAGAAGTTTCATTTGCATGCATATTTGAGGGGGTCAAGTCACGTCTTTGGTATTGGCCTCATTGTGTTGGATGCGTAGCATAATGCGTTTTAGCGCCGCTTTTGAGTCTTGAATTGTATGATGGTGGCTCATCTTCTCGAAATAATTAATCAATACTCTATGCATAATTTTTGCTGCAGTGAGTTATCCATATTAATATTAAGTAGGTAGGTAGTTACCAGAAGAAAAGATTTATCGATAGTGCGTGCGTGAGTTCATGTCCATCGGCGACAGGGGCGACCGACGCGCGGGAGCAGCTCGCCCCGCCTTCACCCACCTCGCCCGCATTAGTCTGCAGCAGTTCTGCCAGCGTTGCCGGTACGGGTATTTTTACCCGATTTCGGGTAATTTAGGCATCAAGCGGGTATCTTGCGGGTATTCATGACTGCCGGGTAATTTCGGGTAATTTTGCGACCAACACAAAAATATTTTTTCTTCTATTAAATCGTATTGACTCAGTTGATGCCCAAAACGAAATAATTTTGAGGCACATCATGCGTGAATTCGCAAAACTGAATGAATCATATTTTCGTGTTAGGGGCTATATATGTGTGTGTGTGTGTGTGTATGTGTGTGTGTGTGTGTGTGAGTCCGATGAGGCAAAACGTGCAAAAGAGATACAGATTCTCATTAGATAGGGCAAGCAAGAAGATTTTTTTCAACATCACATCAAAACAGCGTTGCCGGTGCGGTTATTTTCACTCGATTTCAGGCTTAGACCATTTAAAACGGGACCTGGCAAAGCGCGACTCTTAGTACTGAAATTATTCTGCCGTTTTCCACGGGAGGGGAGGTAAACATGCACAGCACACATTTACTCACTCACGCACACTCTTGCGAAAAATTGATATGTCACACTAAATCAGAAGCTGCAACACAAACAAAAAACGCGCACACAAGTAAACTTACATGAACAAATTGTTCATGTACTTCGGCAGAGGGGGATAAGTGCGCTTGCCTAGTTAAATGGTCTAAGATTTCAGGTAATTTAGGCCCTAAGCGGGTTTGTTGCTTGGCCGCGTTAAGTTTGATCGCCCGCCGATCATGCCATCTCTTTTGCATGCATTGGTTTTGTGTATGCTATCTTGCTGTCAGTGATTAGTGGGTGATCAAACTGAACACGGCCCAGGTTTTCATTTCATTTTTAAAAGTCTTTATTTAACGGAAAATACATACAAAAAACAGGTTCAAGACAAAGTCAAGAACGCATAAACACAAAATTACATACATTTCGCAGGCTAGAAGTGCCTCTTGAAATTTTTAACGTGGAAGGTAATTTGATTTCAACGTAAGTTTGTGTCTCTTAAAATTATAAATGAGAATTAACTAACATGTAATTTTGAGTGAAGATACATTTTAGGCTTATATAATTAATTAGTACTACTAAGGGACATTGCATAGCTATCTACATCGACTGAACAATACATTGGAGGTTGACAAGTAAATACAGTACATAACAAAAGTATTATGTAGGTATAATACATAAAAACGCGAAGCGGGTGAGCACTGATTTTCAACCTACCTCCAAATAATAAAATATGTTCGTTATAATGACAATAAACTAACATAAATAATACAAAACTTCGAACAGAATTTATAAACAAAAGAAATTGGTTAACTATAACTATTAAAAAAACTAAAAACCTATTTTACAAGAGAACTTTTAAAAAAAGTATTAAAAAACCAAAAAAGATGTGGAACTTTATTAACGAGTTGACTAAAAATAAACAAAAACAAAATAGTGTACCCGCAAAACTTATCATGGATGGTAAAGAAATAACAGATGAAACGGAAATATGCGATTGCTTTAATAATTACTTTGCTACTATTGGTTCCGTACTGGCTAGTAAAATTCCACAAAAATTTCACAATAATAATTTAAACACAACAGTTACCAGATCAACCGATAACACTGAACTAAGTGAAATTGAATTTGGTACAACTACAGAAATTAATAAAATTATAAATAAATTAGACCCTAACACAAGTACCGGAATCGATGGCATAAGCGCGAAAAGCATTAAATGTATTAAAAAAGAAATGTTTAATAAACTTACTAGCTGCATAAACAACTGTCCTGAGAAAGGTCGCTTCCCGGAAAGTATGAAATTAGCAAAAGTAATCCCCATCTTTAAGTCTGGAAAAAAGTCTGCACTTGGTGATTTCCTTCCAGTATCAGTGTTACCTACCCCGTCAAAAATCCTAGAAAGGGTATTATATAATCGTTTGGAATCACATCTAATTAAAATAAACTTTATAATTAATAAACAATATGGTTTTAGGTCGAATTCTAATACACTTTCTGCTACAGTAGATCTTGTCACGGAAATAAAACTGAATATAGATACTAAAAACATTGCATTAGGGGTATTCATTGATTTAAAAAAGGCATTCGATACCGTTAGTCATACAATTCTACTACAAAAACTAAATAATATTGGCATAGTTGGTAACGCTTATAAAATGTTTGAGTCTTACCTAAAAAATCGGCATCAGTTAGTTAAAATAGGTTCTAGTGAGAGTACTTATAGGTTAGTGGATTGTGGTGTTCCACGGGAATCTATATTGGGACCTCTCCTGTTCCGGATTTATGTAAATAACATAATTACAATAGGATTACATGGTAAAGTTTCACTATATGCAGACGACACTGTTAAGACTAATCTATGATTGTTGTCTTTGTACTGCCTGCCAGTGTCAAGCGTGTGACAATACGATAGTAAATTGGTGTTGTCATCGCAACTAAATAAAAATCTGTTTAGCATCCAAAGCCGTTGAATCTTTTCGTTAATACTTCCCATTTCTCACTGTCCTTACAAGATATTGCCTCTTTGAAGGTTTTCGGTTCAGTCATCATGTGCCCTTCTGCCGCCATGATGTAATCTTTGAACCGGCTTGGGGGTAAAAGAGTAGCTCTATTTCGCAGAGTCATTTGGCCTTCTCTTTCGATATCATTTTCAGACAAATCAATATCTTCAGCAGGCTCTTCGTGCTCTTCGATTCGCTCACCATTTTCCTCCTCAGAGTGAGCAGACTCAACCTCTGAATTACCTTGATCCATTTCAAAATTATCATTTATGGCACCTTGTTCATCTGTTTGTACTCTTGAAAACGAAAGTTCTTCCATAAACTCATCATCATTCACCTCGATTTCTCTCTCGTCATCGGCGTTACTCGTTTCTGTATCTCTATGGAGACCTTGTAGCTGATAGCGAAATATTCCATTGTCAGTACTCGATGGCTTTTCTGGTAAACTTTCTTTTGCAGGTTTTCCCAGGAGTGGCATTTCCTCAAACGTCACATCTCTGGACCTAATTAGTTTAAATACTTTATCACTCCAAATTCTATAGCCTTCATCTCCTTCGTACCCAATTAATAGTGAGATTTCTTCGCTGAAAGATAACAAAACTTGGGAGTTAGTGGAACTACCGAAAGATCGAAAAGCCATTCCTTGTAAGTGGATATTCAAATTAAAGACAAACCCTGATGGTACAATTGATAAGTACAAGGCACGGCTAGTCATAAAGGGGTATTCACAAAATAAGGATATAGACTTTCATGAAACTTTCAGTCCTGTGGCTAGGAGCAGCACTATTAGAGCAGTTCTGAGCGTTGCTGCTAAGGAGAAGCTCAAGCTAGCACAGTTCGACGTCTCTACTGCCTTCTTGTATGGCACGTTGGATGAAGAAATCTACATGACGCCGCCAGAAGGTTATACCACTGATAAAAAGCTTGTATTCAAGTTAAAGAAAAGCCTATACGGGCTGAAGCAAGCACCCCTCTGTTGGAACAGATGCATAACCGACTACATTGTCAAGATCGGTTTTATGCAGAGTCAGTCTGATCCTTGCCTTTTTGTAAGAAAGCGAGGTATTAACAAAATAATCCTTGCATTATACGTCGACGATGGACTGATTGCATCAACGAACGAAAGAGAGGGAAAGCGTTTCCTAGAGGAAATGAGAGTGCGCTTCAAGATAACTGAGAAACCGGCAAGTTACTTTCTTGGGATGGAGATTAAAAGATACTCCGATGGATCCATTCTGCTTCATCAGAAGGCGTACACAGCACACGTCTTAGAGAGGTTTGGCATGGACAAATGCAAACCAGTTGTGACACCGATTCTGAAAGCAGTTGATGTGAAAGAAGATGGAGATCCTTTCCATATCGACAAGCGGTCGGTGCTCTTGCATATCTGATGACAGGCACAAGGCCAGACATAGCCTTTGCAGTCAGTGTTGCATCGCGTAACTTAGATAATCCTTCGAAAGAAGACGTCTTAACCGTCAAGAGGATTATGCGTTACCTTAAAGGGACGATTGATAACGGAATCGTCTACAAACCAGTTAAGGATCTCAACCTAGAATGCTACAGTGATGCTGATCACGGTGGTGATTTAAAGACTGGAAGATCGACCACAGGCATTTTATGCATGTATGCTGGGGGTGCAATAGCTTGGAATAACAAAAGACAAAGTGTTGTCGCTATATCCTCCACAGAAGCTGAAATAATCGCTGCAAGTGAAACTGCTAGGGAAATAATTTGGTTGAGAAGAATATTGAAAGACATTACACAGGAGCCAGGCAGATTGCAGACATGCTCACCAAACCACTTTATGGGCCCAGAACAGAAATGCTGAAGAAGATGGCAGGCATCACAAACAGAGGTGGATGTTAAGACTAATCTATGATTGTTGTCTTTGTACTGCCTGCCAGTGTCAAGCGTGTGACAATACAATAGTAAATTGGTGTTGTCATCACAACTAAATAAAAATCTGTTTAGCATCCAAAGCCGTTGAATCTTTTAGTTAATACTTCCCATTCTCAACTTTAACAAACATTACAGGTGAAGAATGTCCAGCATGTCTTTGTGTGGATAACGAATCTGCTATCAAGCTGGCAAAGAATCCACCAGAGTTCCATCAAAGAACTAAGCACATAAGACTTCGTTCGTTCTTCATAAGAGAATGTATTCAGGATGGAATCATAACCATCTGCCATGTGCCAGGAGCCAGGCAGATTGCAGACATGCTCACCAAACCACTTTATGGGCCCAGAACAGAAATGCTGAAGAAGATGGCAGGCATCACAAACAGAGGTGGATGTTAAGACTAATCTATGATTGTTGTCTTTGTACTGCCTGCCAGTGTCAAGCGTGTGACAATACGATAGTAAATTGGTGTTGTCATCACAACTAAATAAAAATCTGTTTAGCATCCAAAGCCGTTGAATCTTTTCGTTAATACTTCCCATTCTCAACTTTAACAGACACATGTTTATTCTATTTTGGCCACACCATTCATCAATTAGTAGCTGAGGCTCAAGAAGACTTAGACAAACTTAACATGTGGTTTCAATATAACTTACTTACCATCAATACTTCAAAAACTTGCTACATCATTTTTTCGGCTAAAAACAAAAAAAATCCTCATCATGACGATCTAAAAATTAATGGCGATATAATCTACAAAACTAACGAAGAAAAATACCTGGGACTAATACTTGACTCCAAGTTAACCTGGAAAACACACACCGATAAGATCAGAACCAAACTCACTTCTCTCACAGGTGCTATGCGTGGTATAGTCGGGAGTCTACCTAGACAAGTAAGGTACACTATTTACAACTCACTAGTTAAACCCCATCTTGAATACTTAATAGAAATATGGGGCTCAGCATGCAAAACATATCTCAAACAAATACAAATAGCACAAAATAAAATTGTAAAGGTCCTATTTCACTATGATTATTTAGAATCAACATCAAAAATTTATAAAGAAACTAATATAATGCACATTAATCAAATATTTACATTTCGAACCTGTATCTTATTATATAAAATTATAAATAATAATATTCATTCAAACTTATCTCTGAAAAGACGTCAACATAAGTATAACACAAGAAGTGCAAATTTCTTAACCCTAATCAAAACTCTAACAAATTACAGGAAAAAAAGTCTGGTGTTTCAGGGAGCGCAGATGTTTAATAAGCTGCCAAAAACAATAACAGAATCTAAATCCTTGCCCAAATTTAAAAAAACTATTGATGAATTACGTCACCACCAATATTAAAACAATCATTAAATAAACAAAAAAAAATTATCTTAATGCCTAAGTAGAACATTCTATATATATATGAATACTATTCAGCAAATCCTTAAGCTATCCTAAATATGTTTAATTATTTATTGCTGTATTATCAATTATCATGTATCGTTATGTCATGTTTGTATATAGTCAGTTTATATTAGAGTTAGTTATATTAGTATGTATGTTAGATATATTTATATATTTATATATATTTTATACACCTATGTAAGTATTTTAGTATGTAGTACGTACACATATGGTTACCTATTTATTTTTTAAAGCACTCCTATACTCATTCGGTTTGCTATAAAAAATCTCTTTGAGAGATAAGCTCGCCGCTGTACTCAAATTATTGTATCAAATATTTGTAATCTCCTTTTTTGTGTACAATAAAGAATAAGAATAAGAACATTAATTATTATGCTTAATAGGTATTGTTATAAAATTGGCGGGCCAACTAGCTTAGTTAAGCTTGTAACTGCTTACTTGTTTTATTAGTTTTAGACTTTAGGATACATATCTGATGTGATAACTGTAGTGTTTGAGCACAACAATATGTCAGCTTACACCTGATCCACTGGTCGTGTAAAATAAAATATATTTAACTTTAATTAGAATTTATTAAGTTCTCATTTTAAGTGAATGTGTAAATGTTCTTATGAGAAATAAAGAATCTTAAACCCTTAACTACACAAAATGAAACTGTTTAAGATCTAGTAACTTAGTGACAATCAAAGTCAATAAATGTGCTTTGTGGCCCAGGTATTATTGTTCCACGTTTGGATTGGGAATGAGGTGCGTGCGATCATCAACTTTACGCGAATGTATGAAATGACCGTTACTAAAAGTAGGATGTGCAAAAATACGTAAAAACTTTTTCAGTACTGCAAAATTATAATGTGAAGAAAATGTTACATTTTACCAAAATAATATTTCGTGAAATAAAAATCAAAATGTCAGCTTGCCATTTGTTTTGATGATTAATCACTCATTGGTTCACCAACTTCACCATCAATGCCAAACAGAGACAGATTTGTCAAATAAAATTAAATAAAGGATATATGAATATAATTTGCAATATTCCGATATATGAATATATTTATTATATTCATTTATCCTTTACTTAGTGATGGACTTCCGCAAGGTAACGCCTATTTCAATTAAATAAAATTAAACATTTAATTTATAAAAAAATTGAAAATAGATTCAGCAAACAGTTCAGACAACTAAATCAGCAATCATTTCATTTTTGGAGAAGCAATATTATTGATCAATAAACTTTATAAACATTATTATGTACATAAAATGCAAAAAATTGATAATTATTTTACTTGGTGGTCTTAAGTACCGAAGAAATCAATTCATTTGTACTCTTATGCAAACGGTACTTTTGAATCCCAATCCAATCGTGGAACAATAATAACTATGACTGCCAGGTTAAAAAAAACGGCATTTGAAATACAAAAAAAACATGAAATATTTTATTTATTAAATCGTCTTGACGCAGCTACAGCGCATAATTGAACACATCCTATATTTCTCTACTATTTGTGTGTGTGTGAGAATCATGATCTAAGTGAGGTTAATCCGCACTAAAACGACGTGCAAAAGAGATGCCCACACAAATCATCAGTAGAAAGCACGATTATTTTGCTGTTTGTTCCGTATTGTTTTGTGGCTTGCTCTGAAAAGTTATAAATACTACAAAACGTGAAAATTTTGAGAGAAAGGAAGCTTTTAAATCGAATTATTTAATTATAAGTTCATTGTTGATAAATTATTCTTTTTATTTGTTTATTTTTACCAAAATTGTGTGAATGTGAAGTAGATTTTTTTTAATAATTATTTTCAAGATTCAAGATTCAAGATTATTTATTTGTGAACCAAGGGTATAAGAGTAGGTGTAAATAACAATATTATGTCTCCTCTCAGCTCTGCCCAGCAGGGCGTACAAATATTTTACACATGCAATAAAAAAAAAAAAACATAAATGAAAAGCTAACAAGCAAAGATCTATCATGCAACTTTGACCTGCAGACATGATACACTGGTGGTCAAATCAAATTAATATACAAAACTACATAAATGTCAAAACACAACGCAAACAATTTATAATTCAAACAAAAGACAAGTATGGCATTAAGGGTCAATTTTTGCAAACATAATACAATACAAATACAATCTTAACCTATCAATTCTAATAAACAAATCAACAAATCTAGCCAGGTTGCTTTCAAAAACCATAAAACACTGTGCATTGCCGACTTCGTCAGGGATAGTTTTGGAGGTAGGTCATGTCATGTCATGATATTTCAATGTTTCATACAATTAAAAGTTTAATTTGAATCAGAATAATGTCATATCTATATAATCTAAGGTAAAGCCATAATAACTGTGTACACGTATCATTGAAAATTGTCCAAAAGAAAATCTTGAGTACTATAATAGGCTTTGTCAATTAATAACTTTTTTAATGTTTTCTTAAATGTATAAAAGGCTTTAATGTCACGAATAGAACTTGGTATGTTGTTATAAATTTTAGGAGCCATACCCAAAATACTTTTATGTAATAGAGCTGTGTTTGATGGAAATGCCGCAAACATTTGTTGTAGACGCTTACTTCTGAATTTGTTAAAGAGATGCGGATTTTGTTTTACAAAATAGGCAGTCTCATATATGTAAAGTGCTGGCAGCGTTAGTATTTTTAACTCTTTGAAATGAGGTTTGCAGGTATCTCTTATTTTTATATGACAAATAGCCCGTATGCACTTCTTCTGAGATTTGAACGCGGCTTCTTTATTTGTTGAATTGCCCCAGAAGATAATACAAAATCTCAACGTTGATGCGACAAATCCATGGTACGCTTTCAATACGGTATTCCGACTGACTATTTTTGATAACATATGTAGTGCGTACGAAAACTTGTTTATTTTTTTGCATATGTGATTAACTTGAGCCTTCCATGTTAAATGACAATCTATATGTATATTAGAAATATATCCTATGACGCGCTATGCTTGTAAAACTACAACAAAAACCTGGCTTCTGGATCAGAGCTATGATATAACAGAAACGCTCATTACAACAGTAAAATAGACTCAATGCTTATCAGAGATTTACTTTTTACTTTTTTTTTCTCATTTTTATTTATTAACTTAAATTTTCTCTTTATTGTTTTACTTCACCATTTAATTACTCCTACAAATCTTATATTTTTAATAAGATTTAATATAGGTATATATATATTTTTTGTTTGTTTAAGTCAACAGGTTGATAATTGAATTGATGTACACTGTGCCCTCCCAAACTGTAATTCATTTTTATTTTTATTTTTGTAACAAAAAGTTTGTAATTTCAAATTAAATTTGTCTTTGAATTACTCCTATGAATACTATAAGAGGTACTTTTACAAGATTTAGTTTTTTTGTTTAGTTTACATGTAGGATTTTGTTTTTTTTTACAATGTAATATAATCTTAATTTTATTTGTTTCATTTGTTCATAACAAAAATGTAACTTGGCCCGCGGAAAGGCGCTGGAGGCCATTACTCAGACTTACCACCTACCATGGCTTCCAACGTTACTCCCTAATGATTAAAATTATATTATTTTTGTACTAAATATAAGTGTGTAAATTTGTAACTTGTTATAACGAATAAACTTAATTTTTTTTTTTTTTTTTTTTTATTCCTAGTAACTTGGCAACTTCCGTTTCTTCAATTTTGGTGTTATTATGTATTATGTCGATGTTTCCGGGGTGTAACCTTTGTCTGAATGTCATAATTTTAGTCTTGCTCAAGTTAATGAGTAAATTATTACATGTCAACCAGTTAATTATATTATTCAAAGAGTCATTTATTTCAGCTTCCTGAGTTTTAATGTCATTATTGATAAAGATTGCTGTACTGTCATCTGCAAAAAGAACCATTGGGTGATTTATGACACTAGGGAGGTCGTTTATATATAATAAAAACAATAATGGACCCAAGACACTTCCCTGCGGTAAACCATTTACTACTTTACAAAGGTTTGATGAGAAAATTTCTTCACTTTTTGTATGCCTATTTATTTTACACACTTCTGTTGTTTGATATCTATTCGTTAAGTATGTTTCAATGAGATCACTATTTATGCCTCTCTATTTGGTAACAACGACTTAATATATTAAACTCTACTTAAAATATCTTGAATTGTATTTTTTTTTACCTTATCAATCGAAAACACTTTTAAATCAAACACATTCCAGTAAATTTTTAAAGGGGTATGGGAAATGTTAAAATAAAAACAAGATAATTAATATTTTATTTATTCTCTTGAAAAAAAATTGCATTCACAAAACGGGTAATTCGGGTAATTTCTGATTCGGTTTCGGACTTTTTCTAATTTGACTACCGGCAACACTGAGTTCTGCAGTCGAGTGTTGTCCTTGACGGTTGTGACGCGCGCTTATCGATACCGAAAATTAAAAGTCGGATTAATGGAAAATACGATGGACAAATTCATATTTGAAGTCAGCGACGGCGAAGTATGTGTTTTTTAATTATTTTTGCTCAACGCATTTTTTTCCATAAGATTTAATAAATGTATCAAAACTTATATACTTATGTTTTATTTTTTATAATATTATTATATGTAAACAAATTATTTACAAGATATATTTCGGTTGATGGAATAATTACAATGAAATGATGACAAATAATAATGACACGGTGACAATGAGTATTACAAGGAGATTAAGTGAGAGGAAAGTCTATCTACTTTTTTAAAATATAAACTATATGAGGACAGGGGTGAGGATGAGTATGTGGGTGGGGTGGTGAGAGAGGGTCTTTGTGAGTGTGTGAGGGTGTGTGTGTTGGTGTTTGAGAGGGGATGTAAAAATGTAAATTTCGATGAGGTTGGTCAGTCTGTAAGTTAGTGCTGTTTATTTAGTCCAGGGGCCTTATTGTCTAACTTTAAGTCCATCGCGATACCTTTTAATTTGACATTTGTACCATACTTTAAATGTCAAAATCAAAGGTATTGCGATTGACTTAAAGTTACACGATAAGGCCCAGGTCCGTGATGAGTACCAAGCGACCAGGACCAGGACTAAGATGACTCCCATGTCCTTAGCTGAATATCGGTTAGCTGTGGATGGAATGATTTTATAATGCGGACGGTGAAGCAGTCGTCGAATGATTCGTTGTGTAGGCGGGCATGGGTTGGGATGGGGAGTGTATTGTTTTGTGTTTTTGTTGTGAATCTGTGATGATTGATGCGGATGTGAAGTGGAGTTTTGGTTTCACCTAGGTACATATAATGCCGGGCAGAGTCGAAATTCTAGTTGGTAAATGCAATTTTTTGTTGTGCATGATTTGTTTGGCTGAGTTTTGTGTTGGTGTGTTGTGTGGTGTGTATTGATTTGTGTGGATGTGTTGATGAGGGCGCACGTTTTGCACCGTGGCCGTCGGCATGGAGATGTGCCCGGAGGTGTAATGGTATGAATATTTGTGTTTTCTGATTTTGTTTTGGTGTATGTGGATTTCAAGTTTTTGTTTTGGCGATAACAGATCGGTGGGTTGGTAGGGAGTAAGGATTTCGTCTCATCGTTTTGTCTGAGTATAGGCATGAAGTCATTTAAAGTTTTTTTTAGTTTATAGAGTCTGAGTTGGTTGGATGGTTGGGTGTGTTTGTTTTGTGTATTATGGAATCTAGGTCGGTTGTAGAGATGTTTCTGAATGAATCGGTCTACTGGTTAGTTCCAGTTGCATAAGCCTTCATGAATAATTTTGTGGTAGTTATAAGTTATATTTATAAACGATATTCAAAATTCCACTCATTTAGTATGGATAAAAAGAATAATACGTATTTTACCTAAGACCAAACAGACCCACGAAACACGCAGATCGAATACCAGCAGTGTGCACCTACGGAATTGAACCCGTAACCTCCGAATTAGTAGAGATGTTTGAACCACTAGACCACAGAGGCGGTCCCAGATATGGACCCTTACATTTATAAACAGGTGCATTGGTGGCCTCTTATTTTTTTTTACCAATATCTATATTTTACGATTCGAAAACAGTTTCGGGCAACAGCTTTTCTTAACTGTTTTTAATTAACAGATTTTTTAAATACTCTCTCTATACTCGCGCACGAAGGGTTCCGTACCATTATCTATAAAAACGGCAAAAAAATCATGTCTACGGTGTAGCAGCCCCCTATAATATTTATTTTGTTCTTTTTTTAGTATTTTTTGTTATAGGGGCAATAGAAATACATCATCTGTGTAAATTTCAACTGTCTAACTATCACGGTTCATGAGATACAGCCTGGTGACAGAAGACGGACAGGGAGACGAACAGACAGAAGGACAGCGGAGTCTTAGTAATAGGGTCCCGTTGGTTACCCTTTGGATACGGAACCCTAATAAGCGTAAATATACTTCATCCATAGTTTATTTGACATGAATTCGACAATTCAACCTAATATTATGACGTCATTTCCTGTAGATACTAAAATAATTTGTTTTGGAACAGTCAGTAACAAACCCGAGCAAAAACGATATATCATAAATTTGTTTCGACATATAGTGATTTCTAATTATTAAAATGTTTACACTGAATGTTATATCCCCCGAAAAATAAATCTGACAACAATATAAATACTTATTTTTAATTTCGTACAATTTCACTTTGACTATGGTAACAAAACGGACAATATTTCGACACCTAGACGCATATTTTCCTTGTTTTCTCTAAAATAATGTCCACAGAGTACATTATAATACTGTTCTGCCCTCTCTGGTTATGCATGTGCCATGTGCCAGAAGCATAGATAGAGAGTTCTTTATCTGAGGCTCAGATCTGAGTTCAGGCCAGAAGGTTTTAATAACATAAATAGATTATGCTGATCCGCATGTTTTGAGCAGTATTTGTGCTGCCTTCAGTCTCAGACTAAGGAACCAAATTCAGTACACAGATAATAAGCGTTTCAAAACGTGCGATGGTAGTGCGGAATTTCACTCGTTTATTAGAAAAAGACAGAGCTTTAAACGAAAAAGAAAAATCTGGTTTTGAAACGCTTCTCGTGAGAAAAGTGTTTTAGAACGGGTCTGGGTAGCAAACGTCAGTATCAAATGTAATTAAGGGCAGGAAACTGAAATCGCCTTTTGTAGTCACAAAAATGAAAATATATAAAAATAGGCTCCTTTCAACTTTTACAATTATAATTTTCACTGTTGTCCCTTTAGAAACGATGAATAAAGTAAAGTTTTGAATTTTGTCTAGAACCCGGCAAAACTTCGAAGTGACAACTGTAAGACGAATTTTAACGGTATCCAGACATCGTTACAAATCACACTAGCCAATGTAATTTTCGCATCTCGAAAACGTTTCAAAACACTTCGGAGCAACTGTCAGGTAACCGTTCATTTAACCCACAGACATGCAGACCAAACCTAAGGATTAAATATCGTTGGCAAGTTTCTTTAAAAAAAACAAGCGACATTTAAGCTACATGGTACGAAGAAACGTATAAAAATGGGTTGTTTTGGCTGGCTTATGCTTGCGACATTTAAGCTACATGGTACGAAGAAACGTATAAAAATGGGTTTTTTTGGCTGGCTTATGCTTGAAACATATTTGTTAATACCTAAAGTAATCTCTCGTAGGTATATATTTTGTTTGAAAACAAGCAATATTTATAAGAGCCCGTAAGTAACTCATTGAGCCAAAATTTGCTTCACGTCAACTCATGCGTTTATTTATTGTTAATGCTAGGTTTGCCAGTATTTCTAAGCCTGTGGTAAGCCTAGGTTTAACTCGGGTCAATTTTTGAATGCTCTAGAGTAAAATTCGCATCACTTCGAGTAAAATTCACTCGTTTCGAAACGGAACCCTATTTGATTCCGAGAAAAATGCAACGTGACTAAATGGACAAAACAATAGCCGTCTTTATCTTAAGATTTCTGCAAGAGTCGATGCGGAATTGATCAAAGTCTTAGAAAACAGCTACTTTACGTATAAAAATAAAAATACTTAAGAGAAATCACACTTTAAGAAATGGTAAATGAGAAAACTATGTCCATTTAGTAACAATTACTAAAATATATTTTATCAACAACAAAGGCCATTAAATAAAGATAACACTAACTTTATTTAAATTATGACAAACATTATCTCTAATATGTATTTATTTATCCCATCTTCAATATAAAAGTCAAAATGAAAATGACATGAAAATGTTTTTGTCACGTTTTAGGTCAACACGATTACATTTTTACTTTGTTTAACTATTTAGCCACCTTTAAATCAAAATAAACTATCTTTAGATTAAATGTGCTTCGCATGCTTAAACCAAATTAACAACACTTCTCTTAATAAATTATATTTTAGAGATGATTACTTGGAGTACAAATTTGTGACCGTGATAGCAGGACATGGCTAAATGGAAACATAAAGCTGTGTTCTAAACTAAATGGAAACATAAATATGTGTTTCTTAAAGTTTATTTTTTATCAAACAAGATGCTTGCATAGAATTAGTTATGCTTCCTCAACTTTTCAACATCCTGTATACGGTATAGGTTCTGTCAGAATTGTATTTTTTTATGTAACAAGTAAAATTTTTAAAACTGATCCAAGGGTTAGCTTTGAACACACAGATTTAGGCTTTGAATTTTTTAATGAAAACGGCAATAGATTGTTTTATGAAGTTGATAATGCACCCTCTAGGTATATTGAAATCTATGAATCACAACACAGTATCACACATTCAGAATGGCTAAAAAAACTTTTTTTTTTATTTGTAATTAAGAATAGTCAAACGATCAATACACTACGAGTATGTACACGAACAGAAAAAAATGTGTTCGCAAGTCATTAAAAACACATGGACTGCATTTAATTGTTGTTGGATAGATGGAAATGCAATAAGATTACTACTGTAAACTTGACCTAATGTGTCCCTTTAGTCACAAAATTGTTCAACTACTATGTAACATCACTAAATGGACGTGTCGATTCCCCACCTTGCTAACAATAATAACAAAAACAATCACTACTCTGTGTTCTTATTTCATTACATAAACTGAATCAGATAAACTCTTGAGAATTTGATAATTAAAGAAAGTTTCAAAAACTTACTGGAACAATTTTACAACTGTGACTAAAGTAGACTTCTTGGCTGTGTGTGTAACTCTGAACATCCTTTCGTTACAGAAATCCCGGCTTTTATGTACTTACATATCAACCTAACCGCTCCTCCTCGCTTCGCTCGTTGTCGCGACCTATCCCTAGCGGTCGAATAAAATTAAAACTAAGGAAGCCGCTAACTGCTACGTAGTCACTTTCCATATCACATATATACAGTGTGTCCCCCGTAAAAGTGCATACCCGAATAGGGGTTAAACTAGACCCAAATTTTATCAACAAAACAATGGAAAAAATTAGTCTGGCATTTTTTGTTTTTTTTTATACTAATTTATTTTTTCAAAGTACTTGTGGTAAACCCTGTTTGAAAAAATAATCGTTATGATTGACGTTGCGCTCGGAATGACTAGCTTTGTTCGCTCATAGCAAGAGTTCTTTTGGAGATAGAAGTCCACTATTTTTTTATTTCACGTGTAATTAAATGTAGAATCAAAATAAGCAATAAAAATTGGCTTAAAGGGGAAGTTTTTTCGAGAAATTTAGTAATAACTGAAAAATTCGAAACAAAAACTTGATGTTTTTTTTACAAAAATCTATTTTTTACTTAAACGTGTAAATGTATGGCTTTTTTAATTATTTGATCTTGTGTGTCTATTATTCATAATCATTAATAATTTTGTTTCGGCGAGATACACTTGGTATTTCAAAAGATACGATTATTTTTTCAAACAGGGTCTACCACAAGTACTTCGAAAAAATATATTAGTATAAAAAAAAAACAAAAAATGCCAGACTAATTTTTTCCATTTTTTTGTCGATAAAATTGGGTCTAGTTTCACCCCCTTTTGGGTGTGCACTTTTACGGGGGACACACATATATATATACCATGGGTGGCCAAATTATTAGGGACAATATAAATTTACTAAAATGTTCATGTTGGAGTGATTTTAATGAGGGAATAAGTGTCTTAATATCTATCAGTTAATGTTTATTCGTAAGAGGGATTTTTATTTAGAAAATAAAAACAACATTAAATAATAAATTAAAAAGTGATGACGGCACAATCTAAGACACTTTTTATTTAATGTTTGGTAATTCCACCTTTACAACGTTTCCGCCTTCCAGGCGTCGGGGCATGCTGTTTATGCAGACTTTTCCATATGCCGGAGATCGACGTCATGATGCCAAATTCTGATAAGGGTTTCAACCATTTGCTGTTTGGTGTTGATGACTTCTTTGGCAATCTCCTGTTTCGTGAGCTCCCATAGGTTTTCTATGGGGTTCATATCTGGAGAATTCCCTGGGCAAGGCAAAACACACGCGTTTTTATCAGCCAGGAAGGCAGTAACACTTCTGGCCTAATGGCAAGGTGCCGAGTCGTGCCTAAACAAATACTCTTCATTGTCAATGTCAGGGAACCATTCTTGAAGTAGAGGCAGAAGCTGACTTTCAAGTACTCGCTTATACTGGTCTTGCTTCATGGTCCCCTCCACAATATAGAGGGGTCCCATACCCTTGGCTGAGATAACAGACCAAACCATTATGCTAACGGGGTGTTTAAACCTCTCGACAAGGCAGTCCGAGTGGAGCTGCTCTCCTGAGCGACGTCGGACAAAGGAGCTTTTGTACACAGAAATTTGAAATGTCGACTCGTCGGAAAAGCAGACCTGTAAAATATTAACATTTTACAAAAAACATAACTCAGGGTTCTAAGAATTCTATAATTGTTATATTTACTTGACTCCAGTCCTCAACAGTCATGTTCCGATGTTCCTTGGCCCATTGCAGTTGCTTTTTTATCATGGCCTCAGTCAGCCGTGATTTTTGACTGGGCGACGACCCATCAGGTTCTCTTCAGCTAATCGTCTCCGGACTGTCCTTTTAGAGAGGCAATTCCTTCCTCGTTTATGATTGTATGTAGTCGGTCGTGCCACGCTCTTTTTGCGATTTTGAAGACAAATGTCCCTGATTTTACGGTCATCACGGGGGCTAGAGATTCCTTTTCTGCCACATTTTCCGACCCAGTTTACTGTTAGATGCAGTTTATTATCAATTTTTATCTTAAACCTGCTGACCCCTGACATCGAAACACCTGTGTGTGCTTCTATCTTCTGGGAACATGAGGAATGAAGTAATAGGGTTTCTATCTCCCTAGATTTTCTTGAGGATATGTCTGAAGACTCCCCCATACTGAAAAAATAAAAATACGTAGTATCACGGATAAGTATCAGCCAAATTGAAATAAATGCATTAAAATTAGCAAAACTAATAAATTATTACAAAACACTTACTTTTAGGTAGTCTTGGATCAAAAAAACTTGCAAATAATGGTTCCAGAAACTACTACCCGATCTCAATAATTTTCACCATTTAGCAGTCAAATGACAAATAACCGCTTTTTTCAAAAACAATATAGCAGACTCACAGTAATGCCACATTAAAAAAAATTAAATAGGACCAGAAACAAATACACAACAGAAAAAACATTTAGAATATAGTTATTTACTCACAAAATACATTTAAACCGAAAATTACAAAAAATAAGGACTGTCCCTAATAATTTGGCCACCCACTGTATATGAAGGTTTGTTGTTCAGCTTGATCGTCAGACGACGCCCTCCCAACACTGACAGCACCTACGGGGCTATTACGTAACTCAGTTTCGGTTGGTAGCTATAGTTGCTATACACCAAAAACAGATAAAAAATTAACTTCCGAAATAACCTTGAATGGGTATTGAACTAATGAGAAATTGTGAAGTCATTTCAAGTGCAAACTTATCCTTATATAAGCGGATATGTATGTTTTAGACGATAGCCACTTGGTTTGGCAACTGAGTTTACGATACAGAATCAGGGGGCTAGTCTAGCATAGCAAACCATATCGAGCTCGATAGCGCTTGTCTCACTCTGTTGATCTACCTAAAGAGGGACAGACAGTGTATATCCAGCTGTCAAAGCTCTATATGGTCTACTATGCTAGATACCCAGGATAGCATAATACAAAACTAACGCGTGCAAAAGATGGCATGATAGGTGGTCGTCACCCGACAATTAAACTGAACGTAGCCATGTTTCCGATGACAAGGCTAGCATGAACGATAAGTTTATAAAAAAACCGGTAATTATCGTTGTTCATTGAAAACAAACTGATTACCCATAGACCACCTTTTTTATTTCTGGCAAGACAGCCACCATTATCGATGAACAAATGAAATACGACAACGTCACGTTTGGTTAGTTTGGTGAGGAGGAAGCTTTTTCGGCGTTTCAAATAACTAGTGAATTTACGAATTTTCATTTTATTTAGTAATAAATATGGCAGACAACAAAAGGTAATTCATTTTTCCCATAAAAATTCACTATTATCAGGCTGCAACCATAGCTTTGCCTATCTCGACTGAAAATTTACTTTCGAAATTTGGCTTGTCATCATGTCCACTGTATTCACATAGAAACTGCAATCTACAGATTTATCTAGTAATACAAAGTTAATTTGTGGTGTTTTGCTGCCAATCCTGGACTAATACATATCCTACAGTATCGTTTACAATTCCGTCTATAAAATTTCTTTGTTAGCGAGTGACGCGGCTTGGTTATGAAGTAAGATGATGGTTTTGCTTACAGCCCTGATGATCTATCCACCGCGATCCTGCGTCGCAAGGACCGGCCCAATCGTCTCATCGTCGAGGAGGCCGTCAGCGATGACAACTCTGTCGTGGCCTTATCACAGGTCAGTAACCTGCAGAGGTCCCCATTTTGTGGTCCATCAATCATCAAATCATCATTAGATAACTTGCAGATTTTAAGTAAAGATAGTACCTACCTATCCATGAACTTGAAATTGTTTACTTGAAGCAGAAGAAACACAATTCAGTCTTATTGAAATAAAAGAGGTCTAAGTTCTATGGGTTTTAGAAGAGGTCATAAAATTTTATGATGATTTTTGCTATGTCATTCTAACCTGCGAGTCTGATTATTTATCTATATAAAAGTTGCAATCAGGTTTTTATTTTGGGCATAGTTTATTCTAATAAGTACTGTATTACAAAATGTTGAATTATTCTCTATTTTTGGCACATTTCTGACAACTACAGAAAGTTTTGTCAAGTATTATTTTTTTAATAAAACACTATTTTTAATACAGTAAAATCATATGTCCCTACCCCTCTCTCATAAAAACAGTGAAAGCAGGGTGAGTTTCAGTACAAATATCTCAAACACTGGAGACTTTGATCAAAAACAAAAATTGCCTATAAAGAAAAATATGAATACAGATATTTTTGCTTTTTTGAGCTTAATTTATTTAATTGGTTTAGTAATAATTACAACATAATAATAATATTTAGAGTATTACAAAGGGATGGATTTCACAATAAAAACATAATCTTAATTACAACAACATTAAATTTCAATATATTTCAGTCCAAGGTAAAGGAGTCATCAGTCAAATAGATATGGTAGTATAGAAAAAAGTATTATATTTTATGTGTCCATTCATCCATCCATCAACCTGTTTCGTCCACTGCTGGATATAGGCCTTTCCAGGATTTCACCACTCTTTGCGGTCCTCCTGGAAGAAATGCCCATACTCACACATGCTGGGCAGGCGGGTTGGTGAGTGCGGTGCCGAAACCCTTGCACCAGTGACGCCGCTACCCATCACCAGTCTGATTTATATAAGGCCCGGCAATTGGGGATGGATGTACCGCCACCATCGGTCCCAGGCCGCCCGGTTTTTTGCCCGAGAGCTGTCCTCTTACTCTCCCCCGAATAACTTCGGGAGGATTTCCGAGTAAGATGGTGGTACCTCCACAGTCGTGCCCGGTATTAGCTCTTCACCTATGTGTAAAGTGAAATAAAATTTAAATTGTTCAAATAAATATTGAAAACAATAAAAATGAGAGACACTTCAGTATGTTTGATTACCTTGTATGTAATAAGGTTTAGTTTCAATCCATCAATAAGTAAGCCCTTTATTCTGAACCAAGAGTTGTGATTTGTGAGTATCTTTTTGTATTTTTAGAACATCTCTTAGTTCAGTATGCCTCTTGACAAAGGCCTCCTCTAACATCTCCATATTTTCCTGTCATGAGCAACTCTTCTCCAGTTAAGACCTGCTGTCAGTTTTAACTTGTCTTCCCATTTTTTTGCTGTATTCCTCTGATCCATTTGCCATTTCCAGGGTACCAATCTGTGACAATTTTGTTCCATTTATCTTGGGTATATCTTATCATGTGACTTGTCCATCTCCACTTCTGTTGGTCTATTTTGAAGAGCACATCAACAACTTGAGTTTTTGCTTTTCTCTGTATTCTCTTGTACTCTGTCCTGTTTTTTGATATATATCATACTTCTTGCATACTTCTTCCCATGGATCTTTGTCAATGTTTGAGCCAGGGACCGAAACCTATTTGGATAGCAGTTCTGATTTTGTGAATTTAGATCACACCTTTGATTTAGGTAACCTCAACCAGAGGGAATTTTAAAATTACCTTTAAAAATATACATCTCACCCTCAAAACTGGACTGTGACCTGCATTTCACAGTTCACACCCGGGAATATCTCTGACACCCCCTCGGGGATTCATGTCATGTTTATGTGTTAAAATGTAATAATGAAAATTATAAACATAATGCAATAAATACACCAAAGTTGACAGATAAATAAGTATAATATGCTCTAGTAAATAAGTATATACACTAAGTATAGATAAATAATAACTCCATACATTTGACTAGTCTTGGAAACTACATAATTAAACTCTCATTCATTATAGAGCTATTCTGGAACCATTCAACAGATGAATCTTTAAGGCTTGCAGTGAACTGAAACCATATATGAAGGGTGCAGGGGAAAAAAAGGGAATGTCCATCTGAGTACATTTCGAGAAAAACGCATGTAAACCTTTGAAAGTGCATACATATTTTTAATGATACTAGAAATACAAATGAAAGTTTACATACTTAATAAATTTGTACTTAATATGAAATATATTTTATTATAATTTTACTAATTTATTACTTTGAAAATACAAAAAAATTAAAATAGAATTTGAGATTGTTTCAATTTCAGGCCAATGAAAAATCGTCTTCCCATTTGTTTCACATTCAGGCCAATCGAAAAACTTACTTTTGATTGTGTATTTCAGTTTTTTGTGATTGAAAACGAGACTTTAATAGACAAACAATGTTTTTACAATAAATAACACAAAGTTGAAAAAATGTGACTTTCCTTGTTCTTTCCCTGTACCCTTCATATTTTGGATTTGGTATTGTAACACAACCCAATTCACAGAATTGTTGCCATTTTAAGAATCATTGTTTTGTACAATTTATCAACAATATAACTTTGAAACTTTTTTTACCTGAATATTGTTTTTTGATTTAGTGACTGGTTGCAAAGTTATAATTGTAACAAACAAATAAAACCGCTTTCAGGTTTATGTTTGTTGGGAAATAAGAATGTTGACTAAAACCTAAGTAAAATTAAATACACCTATACCTTTAGGCCAAAATGGAGCAACTGCAATTATTCAGAGGAGACACCGTCTTACTGAAAGGCAAGCGTCGCAAGGAGACAGTCTGCATCGTGCTGTCGGATGACAACTGCCCCGATGAAAAGATCCGCATGAACAGAGTGGTTCGGAACAACTTAAGAGTCCGTCTCTCCGACGTGGTGTCCATAGCTCCATGCCCTTCTGTAAAGTATGGCAAGCGTGTACATATTCTGCCCATTGATGATTCAGTGGAAGGTTTGACTGGGTAAGTAGATATATTTTTGGTTTCTAATTTTATAATCTTGAGAATATATATTTAAATATATTTAATATTATAATCTGAAGCATTTTGCATGTAATGTAAAAAACATTTTAGGACTCAATTTTCAATTCAAAGTCAAAATAGAAAGCTGCTTTGTGTACTATGTGTGATACAACGAATTTTACATATTTCATAACATATTTCAAAATGTCCTTAATGAAATAATAAAATTTATATTACATTAATAATATAAAATTTATGTTCTCATATAAACACAACTAAACCTCGTAATAATAATACCGAATTCGTTGCCTAATCTGACAACCTCCCTCTCCGCAGCAACCTGTTTGAGGTTTACCTGAAGCCGTACTTCATGGAGGCGTACCGGCCGATCCACCGCGACGACACGTTCATGGTGCGCGGGGGCATGCGCGCCGTAGAGTTCAAGGTCGTGGAGACCGACCCCTCACCGTACTGCATCGTAGCGCCGGACACTGTCATACACTGCGAAGGAGAGCCCATCAAGAGAGAGGTACGCTCATCTTCAGGTTAATTACTGTTCTCAGCGATGTTTTGTATTTATTTGAACACTTGATTTCTAGTTTAAGGCGCATATGCATGCCATTGTTTTATAACTAAGTTTCTCTGTTGTTTTTCGTTATAGACCAAAGTATAAGACCTCTATTATCTGGTATTGATATTTAAAAAGGCATCACTTAATATTGATTTTGTTTACATACAAAGTTGTTTTCTTGCCTTAAATTGGTCCTATACCAAAATTTTACAGTTCAGCTAGATAGTGACTTTGTTAATTCCTGTATTAAAACTATAGAGGTCTTGAACTTTAATCTATAAACAACAGAGAAACGGGGCGGCATGCCTAGCCTATGCGCCTTAAGGCTAACCAGGGTAGCAGCTCCCCTTGACATATCGACAGCGAAACTTAACCCTCTCCTTACTTTAGGAAGAAGAAGAAGCCCTGAACGCGGTCGGATACGACGACATCGGCGGGTGTCGCAAGCAACTTGCCCAAATCAAGGAGATGGTGGAACTGCCGCTGCGTCACCCGTCGCTGTTCAAGGCCATCGGCGTGAAGCCGCCGCGCGGCATCCTGATGTACGGCCCGCCGGGGACCGGCAAGACTCTCATCGCCAGGGCTGTGGCCAATGAGACTGGTAAGTTGGTGTTAGGGTTGCCAAACAAAAACGTTTCCCGGGACGTCCCGTATTTCAGGCATCATTTTACACGTCCCGCCGGGACAGGCCGTATTTCAATATTATTTGATAATCCCCAAACATTTTTCTAATTATATTGTTTATCTTTAGTATCACTAGTTCCAACTGGAGAGATTTTTTTACTGCATGAATGGATGACAAATATATATCTCGGAGTTGATAAATAACGAATTAATGACCGCTGTCAACTATGATTATAACTGCATTGAATTTTACAAATATGAGAATTCAAACAAAGATAATGTCAAAACTTATACGATCAAAATATAAAAATACGCAAAAATAAGTTAATAAATTAATTTATTTTAAAAATAAATTAATAATGTTTTCATTTTTCAAAATTGAAATTCCGTTTTTGCCAAATTGAGCATTTGTCCCTTACAGTTACAGTATAAAAATAAATCTGGCAACCCTAGTTGGGGTTCTTTATTGGTCGGAGAATTCGCATCGATAGTGAAGAACACATCAAGCTATAGTGGACTTTGTACCTATCTTATATCCTTCACTATAGAGACTAATGTCGTACGTACTGCAATTGTATAAGTTGACGTGTCCTTCACTGTACGTACGTCAGCATGACAGGCTACCTATTGCTGGTTCTTATTGCGGCACAAACGACTGTAGTACAAATGTATGAGTATCGCGGCGGCAAACTTTTTTTCTCGAAGTCTCAATGTCAGTACGAGGCATATCTCGTGAAAGAGGCTGGTTCATTGAAGCAGGTAGTTGGAAAAAATACACTAAGTATAATAAAATTAATAAAAATTTATTGGTTGAAGTATACGGTTTAGTTTACTTATTTTTCGCTCGTTTATGAGTTCGCGTGAGTTTGACTTTGCGTAGAGAACTAGCAAATATTTCAAGGTAAAACGTATATAATAAATAACGTATAAGCTAGCAAAAAAACCAACTTATAGATTTATAATATTAGTTACCAGTAACCCCATTAGGACAAATCGCGGTCTTCTATCACGCGATCTCTTTCTTTGATAGTAAGCTACTTTTACATAAATAATAAATTATCAACTAAAATGGCGTGCGCAAAACGTTACTCCTTGGGAGAATATTGTCTAAACATCCATTACTATTTTGCTCTCCACGATTATTTAATTAGACAATTTTTTTCATATATTTGTGTAGATATTCAACTAAGGCCTGCTTGCGCAAAGCCACATATGTGAAATGAAAAACTATTTACTTTTTCCTTATCTGTATGGTTTGATGTGACAAGGACATAACATTAGTTATAACCTGGGTTAAGTTGCTCAGTGCAAGTGGGCCTAAAAGAGTATAAAACACTGGCACTTTAGAACATCAAACATGCATTTTGCATCCGTCCAGCCGTTTCAGCATGAAAGAGTAACAAACATACACACATGCACATACAAACTTTCGCATTTATAATATTAGTGTGAAGTGTGATGAGATAACATAGCATTAGATAAAGGACCGCGCTAATTAGACACCTTATGTATGAAATAACAAAGCCTTGTCTTATTTTACCCCCAAACGATTAAGGACCGCGCTAATTAGACACCTGATTTTTCAATGATATTGATCTATCCTACAGTAACCATGCATTTTTCCGGGATAAAAAGTAGCCTATGTGTTAAGTTTAGGGTATAAGCTATATCCATTCTAAATGTCATCCAAATCCGTTCTGCCGTTTCAGCGTGAAAGAGTAACAAACATACACACACACACACACAAACTTTCGCATTTATAATATTAGTAGGAAGAAGGATATCATACTTGAGCACAGTATAATAACCTACAAATCCCATCCACCAGGTGCATTCTTCTTCCTGATCAACGGCCCAGAGATCATGTCTAAGCTGGCCGGTGAGTCAGAGTCAAACTTGAGGAAGGCTTTCGAGGAAGCCGACAAGAACTCTCCGGCCATCATCTTCATTGACGAGCTGGATGCTATCGCTCCGAAGAGAGAGAAGACACACGGTGAAGTCGAAAGGAGGATTGTCTCTCAGCTGTTGACGCTTATGGATGGTAAGTTTGGAATCTTTCATTGCTTGGTTTTTGTCTGTTGCAGTGGAACTCGAAGTAAACTAGGCAGTTAGTTTTTGCTAATTCCGCCAATCTACGGAAATATTTAAGAGCCATTTCACAAAGTTCGCTATCTGTTTAGCAAAATTACGTGTGCTAAATATTACCCAAAATTACGTCTTGTTAATTGTGTTTTTGGGTCTAATTAAATGAAAGTATTGTCAATAAAATTGCAAGATTCGATCGGTTAAAGGTCATAAGTTATTTTGTTATGAAATTTTTAATATGATAATGCTTTATTCATTACAAAATATCCTGGTAAAGTTTACCAACAATTTGTCAACAGATATAATGTACCAGAATACTTATTATTCACAACATGCATTGTTAAAAAAAAGACTTCAATTTTCTCGATAAAAAAAAATTACAAATCTACCTCCAAACCGTACAATAAACCGATAGCATTCAATGAATACTTGAAATTAGATCTGAAACTGCATAATATAACTGATATTAGTGTAAAGCAGCTGCTGCAGACTGTTCCATAAAAATTAAAAAACATCATTGCATGCGCGATTTCAAAATAACTGATGTTTTTGCGTGCGCGGCATCTGATTAGAGTAGGATAGACAGTTAAAAAGCAGAAGCGTCGTGGCATATGATGTTAGATGTGAATTGAGGTATTATGGGCCCTTAACGGTGAAGGAAAACATCTTGAGAAAACCTACATGCCCTAAAAAGCGTGTACAGATCGCGCCAAACTTAAAGTTGGCTCTGAAGCTCGTCCATGTATATGACTATCTCTCTCTTTCATCAATTTCGCTATATCCGTCTCGCTGGAGCTAACTTCACTAAGCTGACCATAAGTTGGGCGCGAGTACGGCGATAGGGCCCACCTCCCATCACGTTGAGACGTATTAATCGTCGGTGAAACGCGGGTGTGGACTGTGACTTGCAATTCACACTGACACCCCTTGTGGGATTAATTTCGTGACGATGTGTATTTCCGACCAGGCATGAAGAAGTCGTCCCACGTGATCGTGATGGCGGCGACAAACCGTCCGAACTCTATCGACTCGGCGCTCCGTCGCTTCGGGCGGTTCGACCGCGAGATCGACATCGGCATACCGGACGCGACCGGCCGGCTCGAGATCCTGCGCATACACACCAAGAACATGAAGCTGGGAGACGACGTCGATCTCGAACAGGTACGGACATGTCTACCTCCGTGGTCTAGTGGTGAGAGCCTTGGGCGTGGGTTCAATTCCCGCGGGGAACACACATAGTGGAATGTCACTTTGTAAATGGGCATGATGACTAAAAAATTTTTATTAGTCCGTCAGTTAGATTGTCAGAAAATATTGGACACGTATTTTTTCTTTTTTCAATTAAACAAACAATGATGAAGATATAGCCCGCTGAAGTTCCGCGTCACATCTAGGTACAATTTTACTTAGAAGTGACGTCATTTTCCCCCACTCCCAAACTTTGATGCGCTTTATCTCTGTCATTTTTTGTTTGATTGACAAAAGAAAAAATAAGTGTCCAATATTTTTTGATTATCTAAATGACAGACTAAATAGAATAATATTTTGTTTACCCTGACTACAAGCCTATTGTTCTCAGTTTGGTTAGGACACCGCAGGCTTGAATCACCTGATTGTCCGATAAGTAAGATGATTTCGTGCTTCGGAAGGCACGTTAAGCCGTTGGTCCCGGCCACTTTCTAGTAGAGTGGTCGTTACATAAGCCACGTCAGAGGCCGTAAGGCGGTTTAAAAACTCTGACACCAGGGCTTGTTGGCCCGATAGGTCTTGCAGCCCACACGATAAAAATAAGAAGACGGACATGTCTCATGCAGACCTTGGAATAGCGGAATAACATTAGAAAGTGCGTGTCGGCCGACTTGTAGCGCGACTTAACTTATTTGACAGTACTAACCTTATTTCAAGCGTCCTGTTCTCGTCTTTTCTAAACAGAAAGAAAAAGCTTAAATTAAGTTTAGTCCTGTCAAAAAGTCGTGGTATACCGATTCGACACCACGATCTAATAACGGTTGTTTATAGGTACTTATGTGAAAAAATTCACAGAAGTAGTATATATAGGTACAATGAAGTTAAAAGGAAAACTATCACAACTAGTAGGCTTTACAGGTTTACGAGTATAGGTCGCGCCAAGATTTTGGCCCCCTCTAAACACGACAATGTATGGGACTAGAAGTTTGACGCGATCTGTATTTGTAACCCTACATTGCCATTTTTTTCTTATGTTTCTACATCACAATGATATGATATATCCATCTCCAATCGACAACATTTCATTTTAGTTAACCATTTGTTTTTAATATTTACATTGAAGGTCTGCGTAAAAAAGAAGCTTATTTATTTTTTTATTTTGTTTTCTTGAATGTTTTCCTGCATAATTGATTGTTTTCTTATTCACTCATTCTAAAAAGACGTAAGTCGCATCTGAGGATTTCAAGGACGATGTTCATTGCCAATGAATTATTAAAAAAAAAAAACTTGGCATGTTTATATCTGCTGTCACATGACATGACAGTTGATTTTTTTTAACAATTCTTTGGCAATGAACATCGACTTTGAAATCCAAAGAAAAGCATAGGAAATTGTTTTTAAAATACTGTGTTAGCCATATTCTTAGTTTTTTGAAAATATATCTTTATTTAATCACGATTTAATTCTGAAAAAAAAATATGATGCTCAGAAAGCCCATATCTCGAAATGGTTTTTAGCTTTGAACCAAAAATTAATTTGTAATGTTGTCGATTGCCGGCCCTTATATAAAATGGACTAGTGACGGGCAGTGGCGTCACTGGTGCGAGGGTTTCGGCACCACGCTCACCAACACGTCTGTCCAGCGTATGTTAGTATGGGAATTTCTTCCAAGAGGAGTTCAACAGTGGACGAAACAGGCTGATGGATGGATGGAATGATACAATTAAGTTAATGAATAAGTCTACCTATCCCCTTAGGCTTATCAAATCAAACATTTATTGCATTCATGTTGTGTACCAGGCAAAGGCCAAAATAAAACAAATATTCCCTATTTCCCCCAGATCGCGGCCGAGTCGCACGGCCACGTCGGCGCGGACTTGGCCTCCCTCTGCTCGGAGGCCGCCCTGCAGCAGATCAGAGAGAAGATGGACCTCATCGACCTGGAGGATGACCAGATCGACGCCGAAGTGCTCAACTCGCTCGCCGTCTCTATGGATAACTTCAGAGTGAGAAATCTTTAGCTTTTTGAACAACATGGTGGCTGTTTACTGCTGAGGTCCCTTTTGGTATAACGCAATGATATACAGAGTGACTTTTAAACAAACCCCGATAGTTTTTAGAGATTATTAACAAACGTTAGTAGAACACATTTTAAATGTAAAAACAATTTAAATTAGAGGTCAAAATATTATTAAAAGGTTACTTGGAAATGAAATTTAAGGTTATCCTAGCCATTCCCATACGGAACAAGTTTAAAATAATCCAAAATAGTGGGATCAACAATAAAAATAACTTCGCGCGATCTAATTATCTTATCTCTTCAGGCGACCATGATTTATTTGAATTTTACAAAAAACTTCAAGAGGGTCTAACTAACAAAAAAAATATGAATATAAGTTTGAACGGTTTTAATAAAACCAGTTTTTATTCTTCTACAAAATACTAAATTAACGGGGTTAGGTTAAAAGTCAACCTGTATATTAAGTACATGTAACAAGTAAAAGAAGAATGCTGCGAGTAGAAGGTAACATTATCACCGTATTTATGTTTAACTGTAGGTTGCGAACAAACTCTTCATGATATTTTTTGTAGTTATATTTACTTGTAGTTGGTCGCTATGTTGTTATCGGATAACAGTGCCTTGATAGTCCTACTTTTGAAGTTACAAAGACTTCGATTACAATTTGTTGATTAGCTTTTGAATAAACTGCTAGATGGCGCTCAACCCTGGGTCACGCATCAAGTTACGGGCATAAGCTAGTCTATACTAAACTATGAAAAATTAGCGATACTTCTTGGTGTGTGTAGAAAATATCAGCAAAAATGGTTAATAAATTCTTGTACTTGTATGGCACAAATACCATTTTTATATTAACACAGGCATTAATTTATATTTTACATATTACATATTTATTCAGAGTAAAACATAAATCAAAAATTACAAGAATTTGAAGATGATTTTCCATCATCGAATACTACAGCCTGCAGCATGAAAGTCTAGAGGTGATCGTTAATGCGCAAAAGTCAAACATAAGGTGTCAGGACGGAGGAAGCGGCGCGCGGGGCGGGCGTACGTACTCATGCGTAAGCGCTGATTGGCTCCCCGAGTATACCCATGCGTACATTTCGTTCACCGCTAGACTTTCGCGCCGCGGGCTGTATCTGCAATGTGTTTCAAATAAATTCTTCAACCGGGAACTAACAAACAAACCGTCCCCCAGTACGCAATGACGAAGTCGTCCCCATCGGCGCTGCGCGAGACCGTGGTGGAGGTCCCAAACGTGACATGGGGCGACATCGGTGGGTTGCAGTCCGTGAAGCGGGAGCTGCAGGAGCTGGTGCAGTACCCGGTCGAGCACCCGGACAAGTTCCTCAAGTTCGGGATGCAGCCGTCGCGCGGCGTGCTCTTCTACGGGCCGCCTGGATGCGGTGAGTGCCATTGAACATGGTCCGGCGAAACGTGGATCCCGTGGGATTTCCTTCTTAGTGGATGTCTACGACAATGACATGATCTAATCTTGAAATGCATGCATACGCTCACGTGCAAAGTAGGTGCAAATACGCTATTGCACACTATTGTATTCAGACAAATTGGTCTTTGTCATTTGTCATTCAGTCACCGGCAAACGGTACTTGTCAAATTCCCGAATTCCCGTTGGCCAACTAATGACGCGAACGCACGATAGAGCGGATGTGTCGTTCCATATGATGCGAGCGCTTCCCGCCATACTTTGCGAGTACCTGGACTGATCGCACGATTAGTTGACCTCTTAGTACACGGGCGAGTTTGGGTACTTGGGTACACAGTAAAATCCACTCACACAAGTAAAGTGTTGCAATAAGTATTTCCTCTCACACATTGAAACAGTCACAATTAGTGGGGAGGCATGCATTTTAAGATTAGATTATCTCTACAATAAACCTAAAGTCTAAATTTCATATTCTTATGTCTAGCCGTTTGGTATGTCAGATCAGTCAGTCATTTATGGCAGCGGTTCTCGAACTTTTTTGTCGACGGAACCCTTTTGGAAAACGATATATTTGACGGGGCCCTAAATAATGAAAAACTGATTTTATGTGTATTCTCGATAAATAATAATCATATTACTTGACATTAAAATTTGCATGGGAGGCAACGAGCTATAGATACATAAGGAGATAGAACCAAAGACAAAATATGGCCCCATGAAATAAGAGCCGTAAATTTCTAAGACGTTTTACAAACCTCATTCTTGCGTTGACAGTTGTCGAGAGAAAATCTCACAATAAAACATAAAAATACCATCTTACGTGGTTAAATGGTGCCGAAATAATACCCAAAATCATGGCAATTGTAATAGGATATCGTTTTCATGTAATAAATACCTATATCCATCTTGATAGAAAATCCAGGATGAACTTAGTGAAAAAACCAGTATTAAAATTCGTCGTAAAATAGGCTTTCTGTGGCCGTGATAATGATAAGACGTATTTTAAAAACCGTGACTCACAAATGTAAACATTTACACCATGCAAGACACAAAAATAAATGACAATACATGTTTGGTGTCATATTGAAAAACCAGCTGGTACGGTGGTTACAAGTCTATAAGTATCTATAGGTCGTTGATGGGAGCTATGAAAAAGTTCTTTACATTTCATCTATTGTTTGATATCAGGCTTTATTTTATAGACAGGGGTAGAAGTCACTGTCAGGCTCGGCATCCAGTCTATTGCGTTATCTTATTTTGTAGCTGCATAGGTTGAGAATCCTGTTTCACACAAGTAAGTTGTTGGGAACGGGAGAACATTCAGGGTCTGTGCGAAGTTGTGGATATTCATTACGGATCCTACACCAAAAATCATTCAGAGACATTGGATTTCTCTTAACTTGATATTGGAATATTTATGGATTGGATATTGGATTTTAATAATAATTTGTCATGTCCGATACCCAGGTAAGACGCTGCTAGCGAAGGCCATCGCCAACGAGTGCCAGGCCAACTTCATCTCAGTAAAGGGTCCCGAGCTGCTGACCATGTGGTTCGGAGAGTCCGAGGCTAATGTCAGGGACATCTTCGATAAGGTCAGTGGATTCTAACTGTTTATGTACATAGTTGCCTGTCAGCTGCGAGTGGGATTTTTTATTTTTATTTATTTGTAATTGTACAATATATCATATTACATGAAGAGTGTTAGTATACTCACTTGAGTTTGTCCTGACACTGGATTGCCAGATGGAAGAATGGAAAAGGAGGGAAATTTACAAAAAAGGATGATGTAATAAATTAAAAAAAAAAGTTTTCTCGTTAAGTAATTTTCAGAGCTGGCTACATAAATTTTAATTTTTAATTACATGGAATTGTGACAATTCAATGAAAGAGATGGAGCTCTACAAGTAAAGGAGAAACGATACAGTTTATCTCGCTTTCTTGGACAACTCCATCCCTTTCCTTGAACTGTCACAATTCCATGTAATTAAAAATTAGAGTTTAATTTTATGTCACATTTTTAGAGCGGTTTAAAAATATACTTAAACGCTGGGGATTTAATCGATATTTGAATGTCTTGTACTATTTCAAAAATGGGTTTTAAGCACAGTGACGGTATCGTGCGCGAATATTGCAAAGGGAGAATATTCGGTAGTTCAGTGAGGACGGAAGAACAATTTATGAAAAGGGAATACTTATCCTCCACTTGGATAACATCTGGCAACCTGAGCTGCGAGGAATCCCTCGAAATTCTCCTTCCTGAGCTAGCTTTTAATGACGAGCGATTGAAGCGATTTTATGTTTTATATATTTTTTATTTAATACTTTTTTGTATATATTTATAGCCTATTCCACTCAGGGTGCTATAAGGATTCTAACGATACCACACTCTTTGAAATCGGTTCAGTCATTAAGAAGTTATGGTGGAAATGAAAAAAAATACCCACATGAACCCTGCAAACAATACACTCCTTTTTTGGGTTCAGTCGTATAAATAATTATAATAGTTAGATTTCCGAACGCCCACTTCGCCTTAAAGAGTTGAAGTCACAGAAACGTGTCACCTACCGACTAACGTGTACCAACGTCCCTTAGGCCCGATCAGCGTCCCCGTGCGTGCTGTTCTTCGACGAGCTGGACTCCATCGCCAAGTCACGCGGCGGCTCCGTGTCGGACGCGGGCGGCGCAGCAGACCGAGTCATCAACCAAATCCTCACTGAGATGGACGGGATGGGAGCTAAGAAGAACGTCTTCATCATCGGTATGTATACATACGTCCATCAGACTGTTTCGTCCAATGCTGGACATAAGCCTGTCCAAGATTTCGCCACTCTTGGCGGTCGTCTTCGAAAAACTGCTCATACTAACATCAGTGTTGCCAAGTACAGTTTTATGTCTGTAGCTAAATTTTTCTCAAAAAGTTGCCAGATTGGGCGTTTTTTTTTCCAAAAGTACCTAAATATATGGAGCCTTAGTCCTCAAAAAGTAACAATTTTTTTAAGTACTTGTATGAAACTTCCAAAAATTTTAGTTGCTGAATTGACCCGAAAAGTTGCTATATCTAGCCAAAAAGTGGCTAACTTGGCAACACTGACACACGCTGGGCAGACGTGTATTGATATGTGGGTCAATCAACTTTTTTACCCGCACTACTTTTTGGATCATTGTCTGTAATCTACGAGTACCACAAAATTCACAATTTCGCACTTTTCTATCCGAAAATGGTTTTGTTCGCTTACTAGATCATTTAGTAACATTTCGAAATAAAATATATTAAGCAGAAAATTGATAACAGATTATAAATAAAATTGCGTATGTGATGCGTATTTGTCAGGGTAGGCAGTGTCTTTTTGTAACTCTTGGCAACACCGTTTTTCCATAGTAATTCCGGGACAAATTCGTCTACGGAGTTACCATAAATTTTCCAAAAAATACAAAGATTTCTTAATAACACAGGTAGATAATAGCGCCGCTAAGCGCCATCTTTCGTTAATAGCGGGAACTGCGACGATGTATTTATGAATGAGTCATTCTGGTTCGATTAGAGATCGCCGGGCGCTCTCTGATATTTTGTATTTGTGTTTCATATCGACGTGAGTGAAGCGTAGTGTGCGTTATAATAAAAAACGTGGCACACAGTGCCAAAGGTGTGCTTGTGTGCGTGAAACATAGCCATTGGCTCGTGACGTCACGTCAGCTGGTGGTTCGTTCCATCTCTATTGTCATGCGACTTCATTACGAAGCTAATTTTATTACGCGACCGTTTTAAAGATACGCAGTGTTTCTTTGATTTCTTTCGTACTTTATTATTTATCGTGTATGACCCAACAACGTAATTTACATAGTTTGTATTACCATTATCTCATGCCCTATAGATTGTAATGTTATGTTTATGTTTGTTTATCATTATTAGACGCCATAAAAATGGGAAAGAAGTACAGCTTAAAAAAAATCGTGTTTTGTTATTAAATAAAATGGCTAGTATTTACGGTGAAGGTTGTTCCGGCAAAGAGTGCGTAGCGTAGGTGCAAAAGTTGAGAAATTGTGCGTTTTCCAAACTGTTTCTGATGGTTGGTATAAAACAAATAATTAAAACGAAGTTTTGGGCTATTATATTTAAATACTACAAACGAACTCTTTCTTTTTGTCTACAAACTCTGTGCACGCCACTGCCTAGTTGTAATGAAAATTACAATAATATTGAAACATTATTTGATTCGAAAGACACTCAATGATCACTTTATTTAATATTCCTGTTTTTAACAAAAAATCTACGCGTTAGAGTTGCTTATTTAAAAGAACTAGCAGTGTCGGTAAAAAAAGTTGATTAGCCCAAACATAAATAAAACAAAGAAGTCTTATGAAAAGACCCATACTCCGTAAAATATATTGCTGATATATTTTGCATTCGTCGCAACCAAAAACTAAAGCAATTTACGAGAACTTTGACACCTTCCAAATAAGCATATCATTCAAGAAGTATACAACAAAAAGTATAAATTCAGCTTTGGTCAATTCGAACCAACCATAAATTGTAACAGGTCCTTTTGCATTTTTTTTCTGAAAATATAGGCTAAGTCATGAAGATACAAACTGTTCTTTAACTTTCAGGTGGTGGTTTCTACAACGAAATTTTTTTTTTTAAATCGGTTTGGATAAATGGGAATGTGACGTAATAGTCATACCGCTTAGGCTCAATGGGAGAGTTCCTTGAAGAAAAGAAAGAATAAAAAAAAAATTGGGGATAAAACCTGAAGATGGGATTACTGAAAATAAAAAAACAGACGTCGGTTTTGACATCACTTTTTTTTTATTGTGTGCAATGGCCTATTTCTTGTAATGCCTAAATGACATGACTATTACGTTATCAAAGTTATTTATTCAGTTCCTGAATATTTTCATGTATATCTTTTATGTATATATTTCAAGGAGAAAAAAATCGATACTTTTATATGACCTTAAAAAAGTCTATTCCCTTAAAAAAAATCGACAATTAGGTGCTGTTATGGTATTCTGGACCATTCAAATAGCACAGACGTATAACAATTATACGTCTGTGGTCAATAGATAAATACACAGTATAGTAGTATTTTCTTTTTACGGCGTAGATGGTAATTATCCAGAAGCAAAAATCGTCTCGACTCAGAACAATGGAACTGTCCACAGCGCTGTTATTCAGTCAATGCCTTCCAAATAATACATTTTAAATGCTATGTCTATACTACTAATAAAGTACCAGTAAAAAGGTCATGTCTGTACTTTGAATATTTTCTCGAAATTTAAAATGAAACAGGTTGTATTAGAATTTTACTGAGGCAAAACCACAACTGTTAAAACTTTAGTCTGTCTGGCTGTATGTATGTTCTGTTTTAACTCTAGAACCACTCAACGGATTTGGATGCGTATTTTATCATCGTAGTGACCCTGGTCAACACATAGGCTATAAGAGGGTTCATAAAATAAATTAATTAATTGCAGAGCCGCGGGCAAAGGCTATTTACTATAAAGGACTCGTTTTTCTTTGAACCTTTCATTAATATTGATTTATGGTTACCCAGGCGCGACGAATCGCCCGGACATCATCGACCCAGCTATCTTACGCCCGGGCCGTCTCGACCAGCTGATCTACATCCCGCTGCCGGACGAGAAGTCGCGCGAGGCCATCCTCAGGGCCAACCTCAGGAAGTCGCCCATCGCCAAGGATGTCGACCTCACTTATATCGCTAAGGTATGTCGAACTATCAGAATTATTTATATTTTAACATAACACATCGTCCCCACATGAATCCCCCGCCGTACTTCGGTCATAATTACACGCTTTTTAGGGCATGCAGGTTTCCTTCACCGTTGGTAAGTATTAGGTAAGGTAATTATATATTAACTATACATGTGCTCCTAAAAATCAATTATTATAAAAGTGTAAATGCTTGTAAATATTGTTATTTTATGTTTTTGTATTTTGTAAAAATTGTATTTTAGTAATTTAACTTTAAAAATTAATTTTATCATAATTTGCTACACCCTAGGGTAAAATCACATTGATTCTAATTGTCCTGTAAATGTTTATTTAAGATCTTTAATATATACATGTGATTTAATGCAATAAATAAATGAAATAAATAAATAAAATGAAATAAATTCCTAAAGCTCACTGGTGCTTGGCCGATCGGGGATCGAACCTGGGTCTCAAGATTGAGAGGCCAGCGTTCTATCCCTGAGCTACTGCCGCTAATAAACCGCCTATAAAAATATGATATTTTATTTATTTTTTGTGTCCACCAATACACAATTGTACAAAAAACAGAGAAAATATTATGAGTACATAGATCTTAAGTTAAACAAATTATTTGTGTATTGGTTGGTTATTATAATAAATATATTTATATTTTCCTACACATTTGTTCAATTGATCAATATCAAATAGGTATATTACCAAATAGGTGACATACTGAAGAAGGGCAAATTAAAAAATGCCCGGAATGGAAGACCTTGTATGACTAGATTGATGGTGTGTCAGGATCGTAGCAGATGGGAATCTGTAGTCTCTGTCTACCCCTCTGGGAGGCAAGCGTATGTGTATGTACTTTTTCAATGCCAAGTGCTCGTAAAGACCTACTTTATGCTTCTAAACTGTTGTCAAAGCCAACTTTACCTCACTAGTGTAAGTACCACAGATAGACTTGACAGAAATGAATTACGAACACATCAAACTGAAAGCAGCTTATTTCTTACTTGCGTGCAAAGAAAAAGAATGCCCGCCTTAAGTTCATTTGGAGTATTTATCGTTTCTTTAATTACATTTCATTTATTTACTCACACTATGCATTGAAAAACGTAGTATGATACACGTGGGTAAGGGCGATAACTTACTCGTAACGTTTAAAACACTCGCTTATTTTGAATGTTTATTATTTACTCTGGTGTGTATCAAAGTATAGTGACAACAAAAAAATATAAAAAATATGCCCCTTAAAAAATCTGTTTGGACCAAATTAAAAAGGAAAGTAAGGAATCAAAATCACCAAAAAGAACGAAAAAGCGTTTTCCCTACAGGTCCCTTTTCGTGTGACCACTCACAAATGTATACCAAGCAAAAGGTAAAGTTATCTCTAAGAAGAGATTTCTTCCAGTAAACCCCGGGGATATTAAATCCGTAAAGTATGCATACATACTGTTGCATAAATTAATATAATTATCGTTCCCGCAGGTGACACAAGGCTTCAGTGGTGCCGACCTGACAGAGATCTGCCAGCGCGCCTGCAAGCTCGCCATCCGACAGGCCATCGAGGCGGATCTCTCACGCGAGAGAGCGAGACAGCAACAAGCCGCCGCTGTCATGGACGTTAGTACACTCTTCAGTTTACTGAGATGTTGTTACAGTTGCGATTGTTGGCTTTAGAAGCTGTTTAGAAATACAATACTATACGTTTTAGTAGTACTTAGTTTGATCAGAAGGGATGTATGCTGATAAATCACTTTTGGTCCTATTTAATTATATGTTTCAATTACTGTTACATCCCCAAATGCCATTTCTTAGGAAGATGGCCGTTTTTGACACCAGCAAAAGCAAAAAAGTAGTTTCTGGCTTCAGATAATAGTGAAATTATCGAATTAGTTCTACGGATTACCTACTTATAGTAAGTTTTAAAATAATAGTAAGTTCCGTCGTAGCAATGTGTCCCAGAACAGATACATAGTCACGACATAAACTCTCGAGGGGGTGTCAGAGCGAGTTAAAATAAAAGTCACAGCCCACGCTCACACACCCACGTTTCACCGATAATTGTTACGGCTGATGGGCTGACCGTTATCGTACTTCGAAAGACAAATATGAACCTACAGCTTAACATGCCTTTCGACGCATGCAGACCGAACACCGTAATTGATCAATCGGACTTTTCGAACGCGTAGACCACAGAGCAGAGCTGTCATATGGACTAACTAAAACCGCAAATTTATAAAAAGTCCTAAATCAATAAATAGGACTAATAGGCTTGTACACAGGGTAAACAAAATATTATTCTATTTAGTCCGTCATTTAGATTATCAAAAAATATTGGACACGTATTTTTTCTTTTGTCAAACAAAAAATGACAGAGATAAAGCGCGTCAAAGTTTGGGAGTGGGGGAAAATGACGTCTCTTCTAAGTAAAATTGTACCTAGATGTGACGTCACGCGGAACTTCAGCGGGCAATATCTTCATCATTGTTTGTTTAATTGAAAAAAGAAAAAATACGTGTCCAATATTTTCTGATTATCTAACTGACGGACTTATAAATTTTTTTAGTCATCATGCCTATTCAACAGTGAGCTAGTCCGCGGACAACTTTTTCGGATTTTTAATCCGCTCAAGCTGCTTGAGTTTAGAATTCGCCTATAAAGTCCATCGTGCCGACTCCTAGTCCTAATTAAACAGCTCGACTTCGGACTATTCTTTAGTCTACGTGACAGCTCTGCCACAGAGGCATCAATATTCTCCTGTCCCCAGCAGATGGACGAAGAAGACCCCGTGCCGGAGATCAACCGCACCCACTTCGAGGAGGCGATGAAGTTCGCGCGCCGCTCCGTCTCCGACAACGACATCCGCAAGTACGAGATGTTCGCGCAGACGCTGCAGCAGAGCCGCGGCTTCGGGACCAACTTCAGGTCAGTTGCTACTCTGCTCCTAGTGTACACTCGAAGCTCCTGACCTTTTACTCTAACTATACAGTCGTCCAATTGAATTCTGCGCCGTTTTTGGCTTGGGCGTTATTTTATGACATGCCTTATAGCATATATGTTGACCAGATCCATAGACCAAATCCGTTGAGTGGTTCTCGAGTTAAAACGAAACTTTCGTGTATACAGACACACGGAAATTAATAAAAATTGTAGTTATGGTTTCAGTACAATACTCATAACCAATCACACTAATGTTATGAATGCGAAAGTTTGTGTGTGTGTGTATGTTTGTTACTCTTTCACGGTTAAACGGCTAAACGGATTTGGATGAAATTTTGAATGGATATAGCTTATACCCCATTACCTTAACCTTATACCTTAACACATAGCCTACTTTTTATCCCGGAAAAAAGCATGTCGTTAAACCGAATAACACGCGGGTGGAGCCGCGGGCAAAAGCTAGTAATAAATAAAATTTAAAAAAATACTCAATGTACAGACAGTTTTTACTACTTTAATATTAGTATAGATATGTCGATTTCGAATTTATCAAACCAAGTCGAAGCGTTTCAAAAACAAACTGGTTGCTGGGGTAGAATTTTGAAAGCTTTTAGCAGAATTTCAGGGAATTGATAAAAAAATTATGACTGAATCATTCCTCAGATATTAGATTCGTTCAACAAAGGCTAGTTTGTAATAAATTTAATTTCCCAGATTCCCATCAAGCGCGGCGAATCAAGGCGGCACGGGGACGTCGGGCGGCGATCAGCCGACGTTCCAGGAGGAGGCCGGCGACGACGACCTTTATAGCTAAACGTGACGTCACACCGACACGCGCGGCGCGCACGCACTTCGCCACTTCACGCTGGCGTACAGAACTACCTGATGTGTGCTGCCGTCTGCGGTATCCAGTTTTAGGACTGACTTACTTATTAAGCATTATAGGTACAGTTATAATGAGGGGTGTATAAGGATTCGGGATGTGAGATACCTTTACAGGCAGAGATCCATATTTATCGTATCACTTTAAAATTTTAAACAAATTTATCGGTGCGCAAGTCGGACTGATTATCTATTTCTGATTTAGGGAGTTTGTTAATTCCACACCAAACGATTTCGAATATTGTAAATGTATTTATTTTGTAATTTCAATCATTTAAAAGCATTTTGTTTCCTTGTGCTTTCGTTTAGTTGTAATGTACGTGATTGCTAAGCTCGCTCGGCGAGGGATGAGATCATTATATAGAGTAATTGTTAACTGTATTTTGCCAGATTTTGTGCGTAGGCGTCGCCAACGTTGGGCTGCTTGTAGCACTCCACGCTGGATATTACACAACATTGCAGTGATTTTTAATAAAAGATTTTTATAGACCACTTCTGTGTTTTTATTTGGATATTAATCCAGTAGCCGAAAATGTTAATTTACTGATCAAAATTACAGTCAGATTTGTTGAATATTTCCTCCAAAGCTGGTGCATCATCTAGCAACATCCTTAAAGAGCAGGCTCTATCGGTTGTGAAGGAAGTAATACTTTGGTCGAGATAGGATCCTTTTGGACTCCCTCCTGTCACTACCTCAGCTAGCCTACCCGAATGGATAGGTTTTTCAAGATTTAACACCTTTTTAATGAAGTGCTTGCGACACAAATTCTGGACCTCCTCGTCAGAGAAACAATTGCAAAGGTCATAATATTCCACGTCTTCAGAAGCTTGGATAGAAACATTTCTGAAAGTTTTTACTGGGGGTTTATCTACAGTTTTTGGCCTCGTTCTTGCATTTTCCACTAACATCTTCATGGTTTCGACGGAACATGCCTCGTAGTTGGGTAATATTGGAGGGCCATACTTGGACATTGTCTTCATATAGGGGGGTAAGTAGTCGTGAAACATGTGGTCTAACTTACGACACTCGCAGTTGTCTGAAGAGTATTTAGGTTCTCGCTCATGCTTTAGCACTTGGTCATGTGATAGTTTTACGCCTGGGCTGCTTGTTGGCTCTGATGTATTTTCGGACGATTTCTGTTGTGTAGGCTTTCTCTGATCGCAAAAGTAGAAGCCAAGTTTGCAATGACAGCATGGAATCGGATAACCCTTTATGTTTTCAAATTCTTTTTGGACTAGCTGCATCAATGACCCTTCCAGCTTCAAATCTTCAATCCTCTTTGAGTCTGTATACTTTACTGGTATGGACTGAGTATAATCATGATCATCAACGATGTCGTTTTCAAGACTTTCATTGATGAATTGCTCTACTTTATCAGAGAACACTTGGAGGTTATCACAAGCAGCGTAAATACAACGTTTATTAATCAAGACAACGGGTAGTTGTGAAGCATTGCTACTGCGTCTTTCAGGACAGAGCTTTTGGTCTAGCTGTGGTTTGTACCCAAAATCACCGACCAAAACGAAAGGCCTCGGTCTAGGGACGGGCGTATGAAAAGTATCCTCTTCGGGCACAAAAATATTCTCAGTTTCCGGATTCTCTATCGCTTTGGAGACTTGAATCATCATAAGTTTCTCCATATTGATGAAGAACTCCGCATACTCTGGCATATTTCTCAGGCAGTAGGACACGAACATTTGGAACCTTTTCACGACATGGCACACTTTCTTTTTCCACAATATCTTGTATTCCTCCGCAGCCTCCTGCTTTTCCTGAGCAATTTTTATTTCTTCTTCTTTGCGAGATATCTGATCTGTTAACAGTTTAACTGCTTTCTTGTGATCGCGCTTAATTTGTTCACATTCTTGCTCGTGCGCCTCTTGTTCCTTGAGAGCCACATACACTTGGCACGCGACGTTCTGACACTCGAGGGTATGTCTCAATCTCTCCACAGCCACGTGTTTATCTACGTTTATATCGTGAAGAGTTGTACCTAACTTGGCTCTAGCATCTTCCAAGTTTTGAACAAAGGACTCTTTTAACCTCGCTTTTTCCTTCTCGAGTTTGTCTTCATATCTGTCGTACAACATGGTCGCTTGCGATTTGAGCAGCTTTTCATACTTATCTTGCATAGTCAAATAGGTTTCCTGCCTCAATTTTTCTACCTCATTCAACGCTGCATCATTCACGAGAGACTCTATTTTGGTGAAAGAAGTAACGAATAAAGTTTCAAAATCATGTATCGTGTCTTTGATTTTTTGTGTGTTGCTCTTTGCTTCTTTTTTTGACGTATCATCCCATATTTCCTGCAGGTCATTTTTAATGTTGATCTTCCACTGGGAATCGCTTTCTTTTAGCTGCCTTGTTTTTTCTGTTTCCATCTCTCTGCGTTCAGTGGCAACGAGTTTATCTCCATGGTTATTGATTCCGTTGAACCCTAATTGAGAGAGATACGTTTTCTTGCAAGGTTTTAATACTATTTTGCCTTTCAATAGATCCTCGGGAGGCATGAACCAGTCGCTCCCGCCTCCACGTAAGGGAGGCTCCAGTCCTGCCAATACTTTCAGCTTTGGAGTCATCGTTTTGAAGTAAACCTTCGCAAGGGACTTGCACATTTTTCTCCTCATTAGACTCTGGGTGGGCACTTGTTTTCGTTCGAAGAAACATTTTCTTAGGTAGTAATTTTCGTCTAGTTTATTCATGTCTTTGTATTCCAAATCAAAAATAAAATTGTAATAAGAAAATTACACACATGCCACGTTTTAACACTATATTGACAGTTATGCAACATTTATTTATTTTAATAATTAGCTTCACAAAGGAAAAACTAACGAAAAAGAAACCACAGGCGAAGGACACAAAGTTTTGGTATTTATTTATTTCGACTATTAGTGATGCCTGCCCAGCGTGTGTGTATGGGCAGGCATCACTTCCAAGAAGACCGCCAAGAGTGGCGAAATCTTAGAAAGGCCTTGTCCAGCAATCAGTGGCGTGCATAGGATTTTCAAGTAGGGTAGGCACAAAACTGTCCTTATGTTCTTTGCACGTATTATAAAGAGAATTACGATAAATAGCGATATAACTCGCACAGGTGTCTTTCTCTTTTGTCCAAGCTCATTGGCAAAAAACCTCTTACCGCACTATCAAAAACAAATCTCCGACTACCTACGCACGAATCCACCATTTAAAAACGTGTGGCGCCATCTAGTAGCAAGTAGTGCAAGTAATCATGACAACGTGGTTGCTTCGCACAGGCGTTGCGTATTTTAATGAGGACGTGTGCATGCTTAGCGCGAGCCGCTGACGTCATGGGAGTATAGTTACAGATGCACACAGAGAATTGCCTTCGAATTTTAGTTATGCATATTGCCACGGTAGTGCGAGCGCTGCGGAGCATGCAGGTAGGTATTTCAAAGGGTAATGCTTACTTGATTATAATATTGAAATAGTTTTGTGTACCTTCCTATATTCAAAAAGATAGTGGTCTAGTTAGCTAAGCCAAGCCCAGGGTAGGCATTGCGTATTTGCCTATATGAAATGCACGCCACTGCCAGCAATGGACGAACCAGGCTGATGATGGATGGATGGATTACTTAGAAATGTATGGCCGCCTCTGTGGTCCATTCTGCGTACTTCGCAAGGCACGTTATGCTGTGTTCATACGTACGTACAACGATAGAGCTTTCCTCTTCCCCCCGGACCTCTGCTAAGAATAGATGTGCCAATAAACCTTATTTGAGTTTACTTTTATTCCTAAATTGAATCATTTAATAAATAATTTCACGTAAAATAATAGGAGTGCATCAGTTGCTATAAGACCGTTCACTACAGACCATAGCCCTTGGATTCATGTTGGCATCACTGCTTGTCAAGCTTTTGTTGTCACTCAGATTTTTCAAAATTATTTGATAAATTATGTGTTATTATTGCCAAAGCCGTTGAACAATAGTGCAAGAGATTGTGTTGAAGGTACGCCTTTTGTGAAAGAGAAAATGCAAACAATGCACCGTGATTCCTCTCGATCAGGTTCGATCTCATGTCAGTGCCATGACGGGTTAGTAAAATAGGGTTACCAGCTTTAAACATAAAGCCAATTTTATGGGCAAATAATAATTAGCTATTGACTTTTGCAGGCATATCGGAAAAAAGCGTTCACATTAAGTCGTCTGGAAAAAATCGTCAAAAACGTAAAATCCCGTTTTTTGAATCTCGACGATTTAGAACCAACGTCGTCGTGCTAGAACAAGAAATAAAAAATACCGTTTTAGTACAGAGATACATACATGTATAGATATTCATACCATTAGATCATACGTATTGTTTGGGAAATAACAAATAAATAAATAATTGATAATTTTGATTTTTTTCATTCTGTACATTTTATTTTTAATAAAGAGTAGACTAAAGAGTTGCCAATGGCCCACGTAGCATTCACCCTACTATATATTCCTAATACTTAATACCTAAACTGTGTTTTTTATATATTAATTAATTAGACTACCCTTTAATGAAAATAAAATGTACAGAATGAAAAAAATCAAAATTATCAATTATTTATTGATTTGTATTTCGCAAACAATACATTCTAATGGTATGAATATCTATACATGTATCTCTATACTAAAACGGTATTTTTTATTTCTTGTTCTAGCTCGACGAAAAGTAACTCGTGTTGTAAAGTTGTAACTCGTGTGAAAAGGACCAACCCACCTACTACAAACTCTAGTGCGGTTTATTAAATACAGTCTGCGACACACACAAAAATGCGTGTGAAACTACTCTTGGTTTCATGAATCTTTTTATCTTACTAGTAAAAAGAACCACTGAGGAGAATTATTGTTGAAAATAAAGGCGTGAAAACCTACCAAAAGTAGTAAAAACACACGAACCTCTCTTACGTAAATATTACGAGCTGAGTTCAGATTCAGCACACAAATTACTCTAAGAATACAAAAAAGAATCATACAACAAAAACAAGACTTGTTTTGTTACGTTGTGTAATAAATAATACTAATAATACACGGGATATATGAAACAACAAAATATAAAATAAGGTTTATTTATACAAAATTATAAAAACCTTGCTATGTATAATGACCATCATAATTTTCTTTACAAATAAAACTTATGTGACTTCGCCCACAGCCATCTGTTGTAGCAAAGTCATTACATGGAAGAACCTATCTTTGATATCGTTAACTGACCGGTGCGGGAGCAACAAGTTAATCCTTTCAAACACTGCATCTGTCACCGATTCGCCTTTCAACACCTCCAGCATAGTCTTATCTTCATCTCTTGTCCAGCTATTGCTTTTGACTTCTCTATCTACGCTTTTAAGTCCTATTTTCTCTACCTTTTTAGCCTCTGCCGCTTCTAATTTAGCCTGCTTCGCTTTACTCGCTTCTTCCTTCTTATTACTACTGTCGTGTCTTTCTTTCTTCTCCCTTTTTGGAGTATCATCTTTCTTCGGAGCCCTTTTATTCTGAGATCTCTTAGTTTTAGGACTATCAGTCGTGCACTTCGTGTTATCATTAACATCTTTCACGGTTTTGGGTTTGGCGGTTGCCTTTCTGGGTTTCTTGGGTGGGTTCTTCTGGTTTTTGTTCTTGGTGGGAGAGGCTTCGTCTTCGGACTCGGAGGGGGAGAGGCGCGCGGCGTGGGGGGCGACCCGGCGTGCGTGGACCCGGTATGGCTCCTTGCTGTAAGGGAAGGTGACTCGCGCGGGACGAAGGTTCTTCCCGTGCTGGAGGAAGACGCGCCCTTGAAGGTACTGGAAAGAGACAATTAAGGTATTTTCAAGACAATTACAGGAGGCGCGAGTTGAACGCAGACCTGAGAAATAGTGCTGCGACCTAATAAGTGATAGTCATGTCGATAAACTACACTAAAAAAGGTCCTATACAGGCTAGTGCTGGTATTTTTGTTATCAATTTTACATCTTGATTAAAACAAGATTTATTACGCATTTACTGATTACTACTGATAATTATTTATTTATTACCTTTCGCACAGAAACATAACTGAATGGTAACGAAATTACGTGCCAATACAAAATTTACAGTAACGCATTATTATGGTGAAACGTTTATTTAGGACAAAATTGTTCAGTATGATCAGAACAGAATGAGGTTGCATTTAAAGTCACTTTACACCCGGTGTATATGTTACGGGTAATATCTACTAAGGATAGAGTAAACCTAGGTTTACCATGTTATAAAAAACTACGGGGGTCGCCTCGCTTCGCTGGGCGCCCAGTGTTTTATTAACATGTCAACCTAACACGCTCGTCGTGGCACCTATTTTTGACCTTTTTCGGACTTTACCCGTAACATAAAAATTATATGTGACTAAAAGTGTCGCAAACCGAGAGCTCGTTGTCTTTTTTACATGGTTAAAGGTCCACCGACGGAATTACAACTTAGACTTAAATTTTCCGCCGAAAGACGAACTGTGTTGAAATTCTCAACGCCGAAATTAATTTTATATCACACACAGGCGTGTACACTTTTGCGTATACGTGACGAAATTCAATTGGGAGCCTTAGTTCCGCCGCCGTCGTCACGTGACTTACTTGATTCGTCGCTGCAGGTATCTATTGTTTGGCTCAATGGTGAGAGCAATATGTTTTAGCAATCAAGTTATGGAGTTCAGTCATGTCAGAATTTTTAATTCTTGTTTTTATTTTATCGTTGTTAGAGAAATTCTCGACAAAAAGTCAAAAATATTTGCAACGGCGAAGCAAAGCGAGGAGGAAGGTGTTAGGTTACTGGTGATTGGTCATTCGGAATTGGTGGTGATTCGGAATCCGAGTGGTTCTTAATGCGAATTATTAAAACGGCGGAAGTATTGCCTACAATGCAATTCCGCCAGCGGACGTTAAGCACAAGCTTTTTATAAACTAAAACCACAGTAAATCTATAGAAATATACTTTTCTTTTGGTCTCTTAAAAGCCTACGGAACCAACACTGAAATCGCGAATAAAAAATCAGCTCCTCCACGCCTTTTCTATGGAAACAATACAAAATTACAAATAAACGTAATATTCACCACAGTATCTAGCCCCTCCTTGAATCTCAAGTTGCGTCTCCTGTCGGACCCAGGCTGATCGTCAAAGAACCACACGTCGTACCCCTTGTCGTCTTCTAGGAAACTCTCATGGATCGCGTCACTGCCGGTCTCGTATACACTGGAAATTAGAATATAAATAATTGGCCAAAATAATAACAACATATTGTCACGCACGACAGAGTGGGTTCCAGAGATGTTTTCTCATTGTTCTTGTAACCATTCACCTTCACTCTTAAGAAGCCTGTAGTCGGTGGCTTGAAGTCAAAAAAATTTAAAATGTATCGAATTTCTTCATTAGATTCACTCATCTTAACAGTAAGAAAAACAAATGAAAATCACACATTTTACCTAATTTGAATTTGGAATTATCTTCCTTTAAATTTTAATTTTTTAATAATACCACAACCAGCCAGATACAAATGGTATAGCCAAAGAGATTTTATTACAAGTTCATATATACTATTTGCGAAAAGAGTTTTTCCCCAACCTATTATTTTTGTATAGTATAAAATATACTAATTTATGCTGTGAACCTAAAATTATTTGTTTTGTTGTATCGCTTCTAGGCCATTACGGTACATAAACATTCATAAAAATATGTGTAAAATCCAGCACTTTTATACGCTTGTAACTTTTGTATGTATTTGATTTTGATAAATGTACACGCTCTTAGCATACTTTGTTATACCTGTAGCACGCGTGGTTTAGGGGAACGAGGTACTTTTCCTAACACCCTGTATTAAACAGACTGGTGACGGGCAGCGGCGTCACTGGTGCAAAGGTTTCGGCACCGCGCTCACCAACCCGCCTGCACAGCGTGTGTGAGTATGGGCATTTCTTCCAGGAGGACCGCCAAGAGTGGCGGAATCCTGGAAAGGCCTATGTCCAGCAGTGGACGAAATAGGCTGAAGGAAATGTTTTAGGTTCAAGTCATGGATATTGTATGGGATATGTTGAAAAAGAAAAAATTATAAGCAAGTACCTGTAAATAAGGATATTATCAGCGAACTAGAGTGCTCTTAAGGGGAGGTTATCCCATTTTGTCTCTTTTCAAATTCATTTTAAACCAATAAATAGCGATGATTAAACTTTGTAAAAAATATATGTGATATTTCACTCTTTGATCTTAATATTTCGGCTATTCGATACACGATTGCTTACACTTTCCTCGATCCGATTAAATCGCAAAGATAGGTCTCAACTATGATCTAAATATAATTTCACCTGAGCTATATTAAGTTTTAACAATAAAGCTTATACTAAAATCAACGTCGTGAAAAATGTGATATAAAACGGCCGTCATATTAAAAACCCATCCCTCTAGTTCCAAAATAATAAATAAAAACACCTCGAAACCACGAGTTTTCTGAGCGGCCCGCTTCCGCCGAGCAGGATAAACAAACATGTGTAAAATGAAAGCTTTGGATCAGGACAGATTTCTCTTAATAACTTCGTCTTAACACCCTCTTTTCACCGACGATTTTAACGTGATAGAGGATGACCTTTAGCTCAGTATTACTGAGCTACCGCTGCTTACTACTGAGCTACCGTTGCTAACTACTGTAGCCCTACCATGAGTTTTGGTCACGATACACGTTACCGACTGCGTAAAATATTTTGTATGAGAAATCTGGATCATCTCGTAAGCCGCTAGGGGCGCTGCACAATTTCTCATATAAATATTTTACACAGTCATTAACGTGTATCGTGAGCAAAACTCATGGTAGGCCTACTGAAGTACTGCTGCCTACTACTGAGCTACCTCTGCTTACTACTGAGCTACCGGTGGTTACTACTGAGGTACCGCTGCTTACAACTGAGTTACCTCTGCTTATAATTGTTCTAACGCCGCTTACTACTGAGCCACCGCTGCCTTCGTTTGTTCCCAACGAGTCACACCCCAACCTGTCACAGTGTTATTCGTTGGGAAAAAAATAACAAAAAATCCCAATCAGTCACACAGTTACTCGATGGGACAATTTTTTTTTTATTGATATATATTTTATTCCCAACGAGTCACACCCCGAAAGTGAGAGTAATTCTGTGACACCCGAAAGTGAGAATAATTCTGTGTTACGTTGACAACTTTTTTTTTTCGCAACGTGTATCCCTGTTAGCCAAAGTAAGTAGGTAATCTAAGTGAAGTGAAGTAATGATTTCCGACCCTATTCTGTTGAGTGAGTCATAATAACAGCTTAGCGTAGTTCGGTTTCTCAAATTGTTTACTCGCTTGGAAAAACCGACAGAAAGGAGCCAAGGTGGCGTTGGCGACTTCAAAGATATGGCATGTTGTGTACGGACGTAAAATTATCCCTATTATAAAATGCTTAGATGCTTTAGAATTTTAAAGACACTAGACTCATTGGTCATCAAATGAATCAATCAATCCGTAATTTTTAGTGGAGTTAATCTTAGGTAGTATTCCATCACAAGTAAAAGAATTTTAATCTTGTAAGGTGATGATTTCTGTGATAGATATTATGCAAAAGGCAAAATAGAAATTATACACATATTGAACAGCCACATACTTAAATACAGCATTTCATGTATGTAGCAATTCGAGAAATAGTAGAATAGCAATACGCATACACAAGAACCATTATCTTTAGTTTCATATACTAATTAATAATAATACTACCACGAACGTTGAATACTTTAATTTATATTTTTTTGGTTTATTAGAGTGATTTACCTTTTTATATGTTTATGTCATCAGTCGCAAATAACTAATTCAATAGTGCCTTTTTATATCGATGTGCCTAACCCAACAATACTTTTTTTGTTGATTAATAAATCTTTGTGTACAAATGACGTTTTCTTTAAATATCCTTGCAATAAAAAAATATCCTGCTACAGTTTTTGCAGAGGTCCATATAGTCATGACTTCCACTGCATCCGTTACTCATCATTCAGCTCGATATCAACGCGTATTTACCAATATGCTTGACGCACAAAGCGCGCTTACTTGAGTTAGTTTAGGTACTTATGTACAGTACAGATCGTTTGCTTGCAGTACACCCGCACGCTATTTTGGAAACTACGTGAAAGTTTGAAGTCACCGACGACGATCGCCGGCCCCTTTGTGTCGGGTTTTACAAGCGCAGAAGCAATCGAGAAACCGAACTATGTTAAGTTGTTATTATTGTGACTCACTCAACACAACTGATACCTAACGCTTTCGGTTAATGTATGTTGAAGTTCATACACTAGTAAAGCTGGGGTACTAATGCTAGGGGTTGCTTCTAAGGGATGGTGACTCCGAAGAGAGCTAAGAACCAAACCCAACGAGTGATGATCGTACACTGCTTCATTGGTATCGTTTTCACCAAATTGCTAACCACAAGCTGACAAAACGCATTAATTAGGTAACTAAATCATGATTTAGTAAAATTTACAAGTGTGCGTTAGCTCGTACAGTTAATTTGAACGGAAATACCACTTAACTGTATGTAATATAAAATATTATTCCACTTACTCGTTGCGAAAGAAAAAGTTGTCAACGAGTCACAGATTTACCCACACTTTATGGGTGTGACTCGTTGGGAATAAAATATATCTAAATAAAAATAAAAATTTGTCCCATCGAGTGTCACTAGATGGGAATTTTTCTTTTTTTCCCATCGAGTTACACTGTGACAAAATGGGGTGTAACTCGTTAGGAACAACTGGCTGCTTTCTCCTGGGCTACCACTGCTTACTACTGAGCTACCGTTGCTTACTACTGTGATACCGCTACTCATTACTGAGCTACGGCTGCTTACAACTGAGCTAACGCTGCTTACTACTGAGGAACCGCTGCTAACAACTAAGCTAGCGCTGCTTACTACTGAGCTACCGTTGCTTACTACTGCGGTACCACTACTTACTACTGAGCTACAGCTGCTTATAACTGTACTAACGCTCCTTACTTCTGAGTAATCGCACCTTTATTCGTAATTTACATTCTTTTTACATAGTTTCCAAAAGCGTACTGCAAGCTTTGAGGACAAATGAACTGTTCTGAGTATAGTATACTCAAGTAACCCACCTGTCAGGCGGTCTCTCATCAGGGAACAGCGCTCGGAACATCTGAGTGAGGCGAGGGTTGGACCGGAGGTGGGGGAGCACCTTCGCTTTCATTTCCGGGATGGTACCGCAGTTGAGGCTGTTGGTGATGGCACGGACTACTTTACGGAGCATGGCCGGCTTGCGGGAGAACGTACTCTGAAATGATAACCGGAAGGAAACTCAGTCGCGCTCTTTCTCTCTAGCGAAATGTAAAGGAGCGCAATAGACATTTGCTCGCTATATTATAACTCAAGACCCAAGGTTACAGTTAAAGTAAATATAAAGGTATTATATGTAAAATGCAGAGTTCAAGGTTATAAATCAACGGATATTATATCGTTACATATATCCAAAAAAATCAAACAAACTGATTTTAAAAACGTACAAATAATGTTTCATTGTTTTATTGATTTAATAATAAAAATTATTTAATGTTGATTTTAATTTGATGGTTTGACCTAACACGGAAAAAAGTCCAAATAGAAGACTGAAGTTTTAGTTCTGTCTGTTAACTATCATGTTGATGAAATATTAAAAACTTCTGGTAAAAAGGATACGGTTGTAAATGGACAGGTATCTTAAAAACGAAACCACATAATTTACTGGTCATACTGAACAAAGAAAAAATTACTTATTATAGGAGGCCAAGAAAGCATTTTTTTTAAAGCCTAACATGACCTCCCCACGGGCGCGTTCATAAACTACAGGTCTAGCGAATAACTGAGTCTGTTAAAATAAATGAACGGAGGTCAGAGTGATTGAACAGAAAGTTCATTTTAAATAATTTAATGTTTCATTTTTCTTAACTGTTTTTATTTACCAAAACTAAAATGTTTCCTTCAATATAATATTTTTCATTTATCTTTATCAGTTGGAAAATTACAATAATAAGGGCATAGCAATTAAAAATAAAACAAAAACAAAAAATAATATTGGATATACGAGGAGGGATCAAAAAGTAGTAAGAATGAAATAGAATAAAATGACAATTGATAACTTATTAATTTATTTTTCTACGTAGTATCCCTAGGCGCCAAATCTGGTAAATAAGGGGGGTGGTCAACCAATACGGGGGGTGGTCAATAATGCGCAGGTGCGTTGTCATGATGAAACAGCACGCCCCTTCGAAGTTTCCCTCACCTTTTCTCTTTGATGGCATTCCTCAACTTGGGAATTAAAGCTGCATAATATTGGCCAGTAATAGTGATTCGACACTCCAGGTAATCAATCAACAATATTCCTTCTGAGTCCCAAAATATTGAGGCCATAACCTTGCCGATACCACGACACGAAACTTCTTCGGGGTCGGTGATGATGGCCGTTTCCATTGCGAAGATTGCTGTTTTGTTTCGGGATCAAAATGATGGACCCATGTTTCGTCCATTGTTACGAAACGAAACAAAAAGTTTTCAGAACCTTCTTGAAACTTGTCCAACAATGTCTTCGAAATGTCAAGTCGATTTTGTTTCTGACTGTCGGTTAACATTCTCGGCACCCATCTTGAGGAAACTTTTCTCATCTTCAAAGATTGTTTCAATATGGATTGAATACTTCCATATGAAATGCCCGTTTCTTGAACTAAGTAACGGATATTATTATTAGAGTGCATTACAGACCAGAAAAATAAATCAGAAACAAATGTAAAGACAAGAATTTGGAAAAATCCCTCGGGCCAGGATTCGAACCTGCGACCTCTTGTTTCCCAGACAACTTGTTGCCTAAGTAACGGATGATAACTCTTCGATCGCTCAATACAATTATCTAGACTTTCACGACATTTTCTTGGGTGACTGACGTCGATGGACTGCCGCAACGATGTTCGTCTTCCGTGCTCGTTCTCCCTACTCGAAATTGAGAAGCCCACCTTGCGACAGTGGAATACGGCGGAGCAGACTCTCCTAATGTTGCCTCCAAATCGCAGTGAATCTCTTGCGACGTTAACTTTTTTTAACAGAGGTATTTAATAACAGCTCTCCATTTTCGAGAACACGTTCCGACACGAAGCAAACAAATGACTACATTCAGAAAAGAAACAAAAGAGAATCGAAGATTTTTTTCTTTATTAATATTACAAATATCTGAGCTATGCCTGCCAGAATTTAAAGATTCAAGATTCAAGATTCAAGATTATTTATTTGTGAACCAAGGGTATAAAGGTAGGTGTAAATAACAATATTATGTCTCCTCTCAGCTCTGCCCAGCAGGGCGTACAAATATTTTACACATGCAATAAAAAAAAACATAAATGAAAAGCTAACAAGCAAAGATCTATCATGCAACTTTGACCTGCAGACATGATACACTGGTGGTCAAATCAAATTAATATACAAAACTAAATAAATGTCAAAACACAACGCAAACAAATTATAATTCAAACAAAAGATTTATTTATTTTCTTACCACGGAGTATAATTATATGTCGTTATCACTACTTTTTGATCCCCCCTAGTATTATTGTTCCACGTTTGGATTGGGAATGAGGTGCGATCGTGAACTTTACGCGAATGTATGAAATGACAGTTACCAAAGGTAGGATGTATGTGCAAAAATACGTAGAAACTTTTTCAGTACTACGAAATTATAATGTGAAGAAAATGTCACATTTTACCAAAATAATATTTCGTGGAATTAAAATAAAACGATATTCTTAAAAAAAATTGTCAGCTCGCCATTTGTTTTGATGATCAATCAGTCATGGGTTCATCAACTTCATCATCAATGCCAAATAGTGACAGATTAGTCAAATATAATTTATAAAACAGTTGAAAATAGATTCAGCAAATAGTTCAGACAATTATAAATAAATCAGCGAAATCATTTAATTATTTGGAGAAGCAATATTATTGATCAACTAGCTTTTGCCTGCGGCTCCGCCCGCGTGTTATTCGGTTTAACGACATGCTTTTTTCCGGGATAAAAAGTAGCCTGTGTTAAGTTAGGGTATACGCTATATCCATTCTAAATTTCACCCAAATCCGTCCAGCCGTTTCAGCGTGAAAGAGTAACAAACATACACACACACACACACACACAAAATTTCGCATTTATAATATTAGTGTGAAGTGTGATAAACTTTTACTTGATGGTCTTAAGTACCTCAGTAATCAATTCATTTGTACTATTATGCAAACGGTACTTTTGAATCCCAATCCAATCGTGGAACAATAATATTTAAAAAAATCCGATTTTTTTAAATTGTAAAAATTCGAATTTTTTCAAGCCCTGGTAAATTGCTTGTTAGAAAAATATGAATATGAAATAAAACATAAAATCGTGACACTATGACTAAAGAAAACATATGATGGCTAAATAAGATGTATATAATTTCTCACATTATTATTAATTATATTATAATTAAATAACTATAAGTGCATTTTTTTGTATTTGGACTTAATCATCAAATTGTGAGACACATGAAATGGAAAAACACAACAGAAAATTTATAATTATATATTTTTATGTTATTTATTATTATTCATATAACTCATTTTTTTTAGGTAAATTTCATTCCTACTTTAAGCCTAGAGAATATAGAGTTTAGGCACCATTGATTACATCTTACTGATGCAAATAATCTTGGATATTGGTTTTAGTGGCATGTTATTTCAATGGACTGCTTTCATTGTAATGAATAAAAGAATCTCAAGTTTGCTGATTCTTTGGCAATCTTATTTGGAATTGTTACTGGATGAATGATATGTCCTTAGAATTTGGCAATCTTATTTGGAATTGTTACTGGATGAATGATATGTCCTTAGAACTCACATGCGGCCAAGGATTTCTTGGACATTAATCCATTTTTGTTCAGCAATACGTTTTAAAATATGTGTAGTGTTCTATTTTAGTATTTATTAGCTAACTTCTAAACTCAAGGCAAAGAACGTGAATGTTGCAACTTCAATTAGTAAAAGTATGTATGGTATTTTTTAGCAAGAATCTGTCTTATCTGTTCTTGTAATGTGGAAAATGGAATTTAATGAATTTTTGAAAAGATCTAATTGGGTAACAAATTCTTGCTACCAAAACCAAGACTAATTGAAAAACTTTTTGTTGACTCAGCTGTGGACATAAAAAATTATTTAAATTCAGGGACAAAATAGTAATGAAATGAAAATTGAGCTTGAAAATCTTTTAACAAGATCACAACAGATTTTACAAACAAACAACCTTGGCTCTAGTTATTAGCACAAGCATACATACATACACAAGGTTATAGTGCAACATGTGTAAACATTAGCTTCTAAAATAAGTTTTGCAGAAAAGCATATTTTACCAAATGTTTGCTTTCCATAAATAAAATTTTAATTCGCATAGCAGCTACAATTACATTAAAATTAAATTAAACTAACCTGTAGCAACTTGATGAAACTGTTAAGTTGCGTTAACATGAAGTGATCCATAAATTGGCCAATCTCTGCGGCCTGCCCCGCCGTCAGGAATAGAAGAAATTCATCTGCCAACTCTCTCTGCTCCTCACCAAATAACTCCTGGATTTTCTTATATAAATCTATAGGGTTCTCTTTAGTTGGATCAAAAGTTTTCAAAATATCTTTAAACTGTACAAATTTGTTGTTAGGCACACGGTTTGAGGCATTCTTTGATTGTACTTTGGAGAAATATGCTGCAACCAATGCTGGAAAAAAACAGTAAACATGAGTTTAATGTTTATTTGGAATAAGCTGAGGTTGAGTTGAAACCCAGTTGAGGCTGATGTGCAGCTGCAAAAAGTAGAACTAAAATGTATTTTATTCATCTACGTCCTGGTTATAGGTTGTTGAACTTTAATTGAAGAGAACTTGATTGAAGATAATTTTTGGCAAAACTTAGATAACTTTTATTGATCTTTAACCATGCTCAAATAATATCAATTACATTAGTGGAAAGTGTGAAACTTAATATTCGCTCTATGTGGACAAATAGGTATCTAATTTTGTTCTGACGGTTGAGTAATAACCCAAAATGAAAATTATACCTGCTTCTTGTTCTTTTTTCTCATCAGGCTTGGGAGGGTCTTCTACCACTGGTTCCTTCTTCTTGCCACCTCCTTTGCCTTTGGTCTCCTTTGGTGGAACCTTGGGAGGTGGTAGAGACACCGGTGCTGGCGGTGGTGGAGGCTGAAAAATCACCTTTATCATGTAATATAATCGTTGACGCCATTGCTGATGACTCAGTTTTACAAAGATGTTAATAAATATTTCATGGAAATATCAACAGTTCTTTGGTAAAAATTGCCAAACAATGAACCTATAAAACAAAAGGAGGTTTCTATTCTTTAGGTGCCAAAGAAAATTAATGGTAAGTAAGTACATAATCAAGCTTTATACAAAATGCGTCTCAATCTCCACGCACTTACCGCTGGTTTGATGATGGGTATTGGCACATTCGGCTGGCCGAAGAAACTCGTACTGGGTTCAATCTTGTTGCCGAAAGCATCCTGACTGTCCCTAGTGAATAATACTGGCATAGAAGGCAGCATCTGGCAGATCCACGCCCGTCCTTCGAAGCCAGAAAAACAAGATGGATTTCGCACAACAAAATCCGACTCGAGAATATCACACGATTTATAACAAATAATAAATACTTCCACTAAACATAGTAAGGGGAATATCAAAACGAATAAATATTCAAGAAATATTAGGGAAAATATAACTTTTTGTTTATTTTTATCAAAACAACACAAGCCACTTTGCGAAGAGAAAGAATTTTTTGACAGCTTGATTGTTGCGTCGCTCTCTCGCTCCGTCCGGCCGACGACGACGCGCGAACGTTTCATTTCAACATTTTATTGTAACGGTTTTCTTAAAATAAATAAAGTATTTGGAGCTTCTAAATATTATAATAATCGTGTTGAATATAATTATGGCTATACGGTAAATTTATGTTACAAAAAAAACCATCTAAAAAGAGTTTTAAACTGCGTAGAAAAGTTTGTATCAATTTCGCGATTCGCGACTCGCGACCACTTTGATGCGTGATTCTTAGCCCCATTAGTAGGTGATTTAATTATTGTCATCTAATCCAACAACAATCAAGCCGTAGGAAAAGTAGAAAATATTAATTATATAATTTGATTCAAGATAAAATACATAGTCTAAAAAAAAGTTTAAATAGAACTTACCGTATTAATATTGAGGTCATGAAACAAATAACATTTTAGGTCACTCGGGCGATCATGAATTCATGACATATCGTAACTTTTTAGTATTTAAATGGTAGAGGATGCACATTACAGGTGCTCAAAGATATTTTTATTTGATTTTTCTATTAATAGCTACCTAAATAATTTTATTACGAGCATCCACCACTCCACCTCCATCAGCCTGTTTCGTCCACTGCTGGACATAGGCCTTTCCAGGAGTTCACCACTCTTGGTGGTCCTCCTGGAAGAAATGCCCATACTCACACACGCTGGGCAGGCGGGTTGGTGAGCGCGGTGCCGAAACCCTTGCACTAGTGACGCCGCTGCCCGTCACCAGTCTAATTTATATGAGGCCCGGCAATTGGAGATGGATATACCGCCATCCATAGGTCCCAGGCAATGGTGGGCCCCCTGGTTTTTTTGCCTGAGAGCTGTCCTCTTACTCTCCCCCGAATAACTTCGGGAGGATTTGCGAGTAAGATGGTGGTACCTCCACAGTAGAGCCCGGCTGAGCTTAGCTCTACCAATTATTAATTATTAATTACGAGCATCAAAATATATTATTCTCTCTTCATGTGTAGAAACAAAATTTTTAAATGGTTCATAAAACCTAGGTACTCATTTATTCGTCTAACTAATCCGTTGATTGTATTTTACGAACCAAGCATGGCCACGTCAGCCCCTTTATGTTGTGACGTCATTGGTAGTCACGGCGGCGGTGGTGGTGGTCAAACAAGAGTCAAGGTCTTTGTTGGGGGTGGTTGAAGGAGTCAGGTGCGACCATTCCTCTCTACGGCTCTCTTAGGCTGAGATTCAGAGTGCATTTTGAGCCCGAACTCAAGAGGAACTCAAGCCTTCAAACGTCACTCTAGTATGAGATCACGTCACTTTTTGACGTTTGTAAGATTGAGTTCGGACTCAAAATGCACTCTGAATCTCAGCCTTACACTCCTCGTCAACCATGCTATGGATACTTTCAGAGCTTTTTAATCAATTTATGGCAATTGTTGTCACATTAGTTGTCTAGTAACGCCATCGATTTCACCAGTTCTTCATGAAACTAACTGAAATTCAGGTGTCTGTTATATTTCAAGGAAAAAATAAAGCCATGAGAAATCAAGAGATGTCATGTGGTGCTTGCTGTTGCTCACACATTTATTATGAGGATGAAGTTAAAACAATAAACTAGTGAAAAGGTTTCGCTTTGAGTTTCAATATTTCTAACACAATGGGTTCTGTATTCCCGACTGGATTGCGAAATGGGGTAAGTGGTGATTCGTCACCTTTTGTTTCGTTTTCATTAGGTACCTAAAATAAGTCCCACTAATATAACATAACATTAAATGTGAAAGTTTGGATGGATGGATGGATGTTTGTTACTCTTTCACGCCGTAACTAATGAACCGACTGGGCTGAAATTTTGGATGAATGTAGTTCTAGACCTGGAATAGGACATACATAGGCTACTTTTTATCCCATAAATCAGTTCCCATGGGATGTAAATGAGGTTTCAAGTTTCTATAGAAAAGTGATGTATCACCCTTTCACGCCGTACCTATTGAACCGAAACTTTGCACAAATAAGTCCTAGATCTAGAATAGGACAAAAACTGCTTTTTATCACATAAATCAGTTTCCATAGAAGAGCTATAAAAGAGACATAATAAAATGGGAAACACAGAGGCGTATCACAAACACATTTCACCAGCTATGTTAATATATTACTGTAGGTAACAGTCCGAAAAATATTGACAGATTTTATAAGAGTAGACAAAAACTAATTCAACGCGGGCGAAGCCGCGGGCAAAAGCTAGTAAGAAATATTCAACTTAATTATTTTTTATTCGCTATACAAATGTCTCTGTTGGACTAAAATTTGGGAAAAAAGTTTAGTAAGCACCAAGTAATTTAAAAAATACGTGTGCTAAGAAAATGGTCACTATACGAAAAGTTTGTTATTTGGAAGAGGATCGTAGATAATTATCGGGTCTTCACAATTAAAAATAGCGTGCCAACATATTTAACCTTGCAAAACGGATGCACTGAGTCTTCTTGTTGCGTTTTCTTGAGTCTTGAGGCCATCGCGTATATATTGTCAGATCAGGCAACCAGACTGCATTTACATTCATAAAAATAAAATATTTATTGTGGATACATTGGTTTTTCTTCGAGCCTTTGCTGATCTCTCCCTTAACTTGACTCTACGTCTTTAACGCAGTAAATGCTAAACATAAAATAAAATATAATTATAAAACGGTTTCAGAAAAACGTCCTCATGGGTACTGGGGAAGGGGGTGAAAAGTGCATAACCTATTTAGTATTTTGTAGAAGAATACAAACTGGTTTTATTAAAACCATTCAAAATCATATTCATAATTAATTTTTAAAATTGAAGCTCTTTGAAGATTTTCGTAAGATCCAAAAAAATCACGGTCACCCGAAGAGATAAGATAATTAGATCGTGCGAAATTAACTATTTTGCACTATTTTCAATTTTTTCCGTATGGGAATGGCTAGGATTACCATGAATTTTATTTCCAAGTAATATTTTTTAATAATATTTTGGCATTTAATTTTAATTGTTTTTACATTTAAAATGTATTCTACTAACGTTTCTGAATAACCTCTAAAATTATCGGGGTTTGTTTGAAAATCAACCTGTATACTAGGTGAAATTAAATCAACCTACCAAATTCATACTGGAGACTCGGTTAGTCAACAGGAACAAGGTTTAATGATCCTCCAGGTGAAAATCGAAATTTTTTTTTGCCCCTAGTGCTTGTACTAGGAATTGTACTTAAACTAGTTCAACTATTAGGGAGCAAAAAAGATGATTTTTGCGAAATTGGCCAAAAGGATTACTGAACCTAGTTCTTGATCACTGACCGAGTCTCCAGTGTGAATTTGGTCGGTTGATTTAATTTCACCCTATATTGATAAAATAGAGCGTGACGTAAACGCTATACCTATATCTTGTTTTTATTCCTTTAGGAATATGAATTTTGGGATTGAAAAAGTATTAATGGTGTAATGTATAGTTAGATGCAGCCCCCTAAAAATAATCTTGCCGACGAAGCCCACCTTCATCCTCAGTAAGGTATTAAAATTTGGTTATATAAACTTCTACATTACTTGCCTACTCATTCATAACACGGATTCTCCATCAAACAGAGAAACACAATTTAAACAACTGGCGTTTAAATTAAAAGGAAATCCTAAATTAATTTGCCGTTTCCCTCCAATACGGTTTACCTTCAAACTCATTCAGTTGTATTTCGTGCCTTTTGCAAGACGAGACGTTATTACTTGTTCGCCAAGAGTGTGGTTCGAAATTGTGAAATGTCCACGAAAAGTAAGGACAGCGTGGACACTGGTAGCGGAAGTGGCCTGGAGATCACTACTAAGGAGCAGGATGCTGCCACTGAAGTAATTTGTGAAATTGTAGGTGTTAATAATAATTACGTATTCCATCCATCCATCCATCAGCCTGTTTCGTCCACTGCTGGACATAGGCCTTTCTAGGATTTCGCCACTCTTAGCGGTCCACCTGGAAGAAATGCTCATACTCACACACGCTGGGCAGACGGGTTGGTGAGCGCGGTGCCGAAACCCTTGCACCAGTGACGCCGCTGCCCGTCACCAGTCTGTTTTATATATGCATCCATCGGTCACAGGCAATGGTGGGCCGCCTGGTTTTGCCTAAGAGCTGTTCTCTTACTCTCTCCCGAATAACTTTTTAACTTTGTTAATAATAATTAGGTATTATCAGGCAAAAAAAGGAATTGATAAAACCCATGAAAAAATATATGAAACCGAGCTCAACTGTGGAGGTACCACCATTTAACTCGCAAATCCTCCCGAAGTTATTTGGGGGAGAGTACAGAGGACAGAGACAGACAGGCATAACCAGGTGGCCCATCATTGCCTGGGACCGATTCATGGCGGTATAATAACAGACTGGTGACGGGCAGTGGCGTCACGGTGGGAGAGTTTCGGCACCGCGCTCACCAACTCGCCTGCGTGTGTGAGTATGGGCATTTCTTCCAGGCGGACCGCCAAGAGTGGCGAAATCTTGGAAAGGCCTATGTCCAACAGTGGTCGAAACGGCTGATGAATGCATGGATGACGAATGATAAAACCATCCAAGATCGTATTTGTTGTATTTAGTCGCAGCAACCAAATAAAATGACCCATTAATTTAGTACACTTATCAGTCAACAATCTACTTAAAGTAAATACCTATATGATATCCAGGTATACATAAATAAATCTCGTAATTTCGCGATAAAACGCTAGTCTAAATGAACAAGTAAACAAATAAAAGAGAAAAACTTATTCTATAGTAGACGTGAAGTTAAATCTAACTGACCTCTTACTGGGCCTAAGCCTAGACGGACTCAAGTAGATCTAAGTCCTCGCAAATCAGAACGACAACGTATGGCACCTCATCAACCCTTGCCTCATCTACACAGATCAAAGGAATGGACGCCAACCGCTATGCTACGAAGAAGACAGTCGCCCAGGGCATGCTGGACATTGCCCTGCTCACCTCCAACGCCTCTCAGCTGAAGTACGTACTCCAAGTGGGGCAGAAGCATGAGTTCTACACGCTGCTTGTCGTACTTATCTCCGTCTCTATCGTTTTGCAGGTGAGGGGCTTACGATTAAGTAATAAATCTATATAAGTGTTGATTCTTCAGTTTTGTGACGAAATTCGGTCGTGTTTAAAACCAAAGAGTATTTATAATAACTGTTTAAAACTTCAATGTGCTATTTTTATTTGCTTTTTGGAATAAATCGATCTGTAGATTTCAATGATACATTTTTTCGTGTTTTTAAACCGATATAATATGTGTGGTATTTGTATTTAGGTATAGACAGGAAGTGACGTCATCCTATCAGGTTGAATCACAGACAAGATAATTTTCTTTTCTATTTTCACAGACAAGATAGCCAATCTTGTTTGTGGGTTGAATGGTCCGCTGTCCGCTCTTTGAGACTTTAGGATGCGTTCAAGAAAAATAATAAAATTTGACTATGGAAATGTATGGTGATGACGTCACATAATAAAGGATATGCATGCACGCTTATTTTAAAATCTGTCCACATATTACAGTTCGGGAATGCTATTCCTCGAAATTGTGTTCGAATTGTAATTATTGGCGAAAAAAAGAAGAGACCATTTTAATTTTATGTACACAATTAATGTAGTGATTGCAAAAATGTTATTGTGCTATTGTAGAAGGTTTAAAATAAGAAGGGGAATTTTCGGATTCGAAATAGGTATAAGGTGACTTTAATTTATGCAGCCAAATTCTTACTGAAGACTCAGTAAGTGCTCAGTAATAAGGTTCGATGACCCTTTTTGTGAAATTCGTAAATTATTCTTTTCGTGTTCCTTACAAACGCAAGCCCAGCCCCGAGTCAATTACTATGGGATGTCAAAATTTCATTTTGCGACATCAGCAAAAAGTGTTATCGATCCGTGTTACTGACCACTTGTCAAGCCTCCAGTATGAGTTTGGCTGGATAAATTAAAGTCACTTTATATATTTCAGCCCACTTTGTCTTTATTTCGAATCCAAAAATTACCTTTAAGTATTCTCTAGTTGGGACTTGGGACTTGATGAGTTTATGACATATCCTTTTTCTGTCAAATGCAAGTAATTTTAAAAGGTATGAAACCTCTTTACTCGTAAATATTTATGAAGGCATATTTTTTGAATGCATTCTATTATTATTATTAATTTCAAAGATTTTACAAATTCTTAAGCAGTGTACTCATCGAGTTTTACCACCAAGACCTTCCCTCACTAGACTTGGTCTTTAGCCACATCGTCATACATCTACGAGTATACATAGTAGAGCGTGTGGTAAAGCCGGCTGGCTGGCAGGTGTTGATGGGCCTGGTGCTGCTGAGCCTCAACCTGCTGCGGGACTGCCGGCTGCACGACGCCCGCCACCACGCCTCCGCTAACCTCATCAACTATGGCACCACGGGCGCTGCCGTCGCCGTTACGGGACTCAACCTCCTCATCTCTGCCTTTGACTCCTCGCTGGCTAGATACCAAGATATTGAATAGTTTCCGTGACTGTTCATTGCCTTACTGCTCTGGCAGCTCTACATAATTTTATCTGTCTTTACAGACATTTGTGCCTAACATTTAATTATTATTATCTTTATTCTATATTAATATAACCAGATTTGTCCCGCGGAGTCTTTCAATAAAATTATCGTCAGTTTTCGGTTTGGCGGTTATTCTATGAACATCCTTATACCTATATGTTCACCAATGATTCAATGATAATAAAGAAACCGCATCCAAATCTGTTGTGTAGCACTTTTGTTTTTTTCACTTTTACTCGATTTAATAATTAAAAAAATATATTATTTACTTACTATTATTCGAGTAATTCACATAGATCACGTAAGAAACGATCATGAGTATCATGCAGAAACTGAAAATGAGAATATTGCATGTTTGTGCAACACAGAATATATAAAACATAGGTTATAAGATATTCAGAAACGTGATCGTATTTGTGAAGACCAAGAATAAACCTTATACAAAAATGTTAAGGACGTTCGAGTTGGTCGAACTGCACTTCAGGGCCGCGTTCATAAATTAGGGGTGTCGACACGGGTTCGAATGCCATCTCTTTCGCACGCTTTGAAAATTGTATATGCTATCCTGCTGTCAGTGTCGGATCCTGACGAAAGTGTTAATTTAGGTAACACAAGGGATTGTGCGAGTCATAGACGTGCGAGTGCAATTTTAGTGGCAGTGGGTAAAAAATTCCAGAGCGTTCTCATAGCCCCCGAGGGAGTAAACATTTTCATACTTACCTTCTTAAGGTGATATGTGAATTTTTCAACGGTCACTGTTAATCCATTCGGAACGACCCGCAGTGCTAGAGGGACGAATTCCGGAAAAAAATGCAAAATATCGGTTTTAAATTTATATCAAATTAACCAAAATTGTTAACAAAATTTCACATTCACAAAATTTAGATATTGTTAAAATCTATCTAATAAAATATCGTCCAGATCTATATGTCACTCCTATTTCGCATACTATAAAAAAAGTGTAGAAGAAGACCTCATTTCAATAATTATTTCTATTGCGCGAAAGTTCTGCAATCGCGTTTCTGTATTCAAGAAAAATAGAAAAAGGTAACCATATGCATATACAAATTTATCAAATTAGTAGGTTCTTCTGAAAATCAGGTAAATAACTCCAAAAAGTGTCGATTTTAGTGAGGTAGCGCCTTAATTCACGGAATCCATGAAGGCAACTATCAAAATGGGCTCCTATTATTTTTTTTACCTTATTGCTAAACGGGAGAGACCCATCAAATAATAAATGAGAAAGCTGTTGTAAATCAATCCTAGCAACGAACCACGCGATAGTTTGGGTTTTGTTAGGATTAACTTTTAGCTCATATTCATTGCTCGGCATCTTCGATAGATATCTAGATCTCTCTTGGACGAATAAACCACATCATAAGCAACTTTGTCTAAAGAGCCAAAGCTGAAATTGCGAAAAAAATGTCTGCTGTTCTACATAAATCTAGTACCTACTTAATAGCAATTTTTTTCGTAATTTCAATGTTGCCTCCATAATGAAAGTTGTATATAATAGACGAATACCTACTATCGCTAGTATATCTTAGATATCCCATTAGAATTTTCTTCGTTCTAGCTTCTCGTGGGTCTGCTATTCGTGGTAATCGGTGGCTTGGACCTGAACGAGCAAGCTGACCAGCCCTCGGCCATCATCCTCAATGACGTCATTGTCATGTTCATATTCGTCATCTCTGTTATCAACATCGTCATCTCGGCGTTCGGCATTGAGTATTCCAACAGTCCATTAGTGTTGGAGAGATTGAATTACATTAATAACGAATACTTGAGGAAAGGGAATGTAACTGCTGTTGCAAATTAATGTATATTATGTACATCTAGGTTTCAGTGTAATATATTAATAATAGATGTCGTTGCTATATCGTAGAATTTACCGTTTCATGATTTGATTGGTCATATTATGAGTAAAACTAAAGAGGGCGCGTTGCTCCGCTCCGCTTCGCTTGGATCCCAAATTACCAGCAACCTATTTTTGACTTTTTGCTGAAAGATTGTATAGGTACTTCATGAAATGGCTAATTTTAGGACATGGCCACAACATAAATATAAATAGTGAATTTGTAATAGTTTATGTCATTAATGAATCAAAGAGATACAGCCTCAGAGACAAAGTAGAATTATTTAAAAGGCCAAATTACGGGTTAACTAAGATGTCTTAGCTCGGTTATGTATATTAGTATATGTAGAACTTGTAAAAGGAGGCAATAAAACTCGTAAAACTAGTCAACGTGAACTACAAGCTGAAGTATACGGACAATGCTAAAAATCAATATTGCGCTTAAAAAATTCAACAGTTCTCAACTCATAATCATTATTGGCAATAAATTAGTTCCTCATATTATGTTCCTAACGAGGTAATCCAAACCTAGGTTCTAAATAAATGACTTAACATCCTAATATACATACGTGTGCGATAGATACTACTATGATATTTAGGTGTACTGTGTTTCTGATGGGTACCTACTTACATATGTATAGTACCTAGTACCATGGGAGACGACAACAGGCCCTCAAAAAGATTCGATTCGATCGATCGTCGTTCAAGCATACATCTGTCTCTGAATAGAGATGGATATGTCCCTGGCATTTGGTTAAATCAGTCACTTGCACTTGATTGTAATTAGTTTTTGGGAAGTCCTGCAGCGCAGAATAGAGGCGGTAGCTTAGGTTGGAAGGTTAGGTATGGCGAATCACGGCGTGACGGCCATACATAACCTTCGTGGTTATTTTTTAAAGACCACCCAGAAATATGATTTAAACCAAAAGACTAGCCATTTAGTTAATTAACTGATTTAACCAAATGCCGGCGACAGATATACGACGAAACAATAATCAATCCAATTTTTTCAGTTCGTTACTCTTTTATTGTTCATTTCATTGCCGATTTCGAACTATCTCATTTATTATGCACTAGGATGGTGGCGTAGCAAGTTGTCTGAACAACCCCGTTTCTTGGAATCGTTCGATTTCCATCTTTTGTATGACACACTTCATATGGTTCACAAAAAAAGCAATAAATAAAAAACCAATTGGTAGCGCGCTTGTCTTGATAACAAGACGTCGCAGGTTCGAATCCTGGCCCGAGGAATTTTTTCAAATTCTTGTCTTTACATTTGTGTCTAATTTATCTTTTCTGGTTTCTAATAACAATATTTAGAGTATTCCAAAGCGATGGATTTCGCAATAAAAACATACTTAATCGAAATTATATACTTTACTATTATTTTAACAGTACACTAAAGCAATGGCCATGGTAATAATGCATTGCGTTTCTTTTTGCCGTTGACTCCATCCACTCCATGCAATGTTATTATTTAAATTTTAATAATTACCCAGCAATATTTTAATGTAGACTTAATTCGTTTTTAAAGACATAGAAATAAAGGTCCTTTTTCCTTGTTGTACAATAATAACAAAATCTTTATTGTATACAGGCGAGCGCGGGTGTCTTGACACTCATAATTTTGTCCATGAACGACGGAGAAGAGAATGCCAAACAGAAGAGGATCGCCAACTGGCTGTACCAGACCTCTGTGGGCATGATGACCGGGGTGGTATTCTGTGATGTCATCAAGATGACCTTTGGCCTTGACCCCGCGCTCTCTGAAGACGATCATTACGGGAATAGGACCTCTAGCTTATATACTTACTTTAAGAGCTAGCTTAGATCTCATATTTCTCAAGTTATATGTCCGTATAATATAAACTAGTTATAGAGAAATACTTATTGGTAAATAAATACATTGCTTCATGAAGACCTTGTAAGAAATGGATTATATTACCTTAAGTTACCAATGTGACTTAGAATAATCAAAACAGCAGTAAGTAGCTTGTAAGTAGGTCGAGTCGTATGACCGTAAAATTCGAATACCACTACTACTTAATAATATTAACAGCTATTTTAGTGTTTTATGTATAGTTATAAGTAGTATAAACAGATGGTGTTATTTTAAGTAGTTATAATAGGTACCTAACATAAACTGTAATAACTACTTAGATAATAATTATCTAAGTAGTTATTGCAGCTTATGTTAGGTACCTATCACATATCGACTTATTAAACGTTGAATATTGACACAACTTAGCCTAGTTCGTTTTTCCATTTTTTGTTATTCAAATTTTTGTGTAGTTTTTATAATTTTTGTTTTTTATTTCAATTGTTTTTTTTTCAAGTTTTTTTTTGTTTTTTCGCCCGTAGATAATATCAGCTGTAGTGGCAATAATCCTCGGCACGGTGTTCAATATCAACAAGCAGCCAGAACAGAGGAAGGCAGAGATCCTCAACGACGTCAGTTTAAGCTTCAAGGTCGTCAGCATTGCACTGAACATCGTCATTGGAGTCTTCTTCTCTATGCAGTTGGATAACGCTGACTTTTCTTCGCAATTCTTAAATACCAGTTTAAAACTTCAGTCCTAATGAATTTTTGATTATCTTGTAAGCAATTTACGAATTTCAATGAAATACTTCTACAAGGCGCAAACGGAAGTGCAATGAGTAGCTTCATTTAAACAATAATAGATTATAATATCAAAAATAAGTAACCGCGCATCTCTGCATATTCTATTCGTCTTCTTCTTTGTACAGTGGAGACCACATCATACACTTGCAGTACGACATTAGGCCCTACAGAGAAGAATATAAGATAGGTACAAAGTCCGAAGTGTCTAACTTGATGCGGTTTCCACTGCACATAAAAGAAGAAAGAATCTGTAAATTTTTATGCTTCTATTTTTGCATCAACTTAATAATAGTAGATTATTTACTAAGGGGATAAAGCAGTGTAAGCGAGGGTAATAAGACTAGAATCCTGAGTGCAGTGAGGAATTCAAGCTCGCCCAAGTTGAAAACAGCTTTACCCCCGAGGAGAATACCTACCCTACTCATGATAGACCATGAGGCCATAGTCAGTAACTTTAACTCATCGAGTACCATTCATTACACAGTCACTGTTGAAAGCAGGGCAAAAAGTAACTCTTTCAAAAGCTGGCCAACCGTGACGAAACCTATGGCAGGTTGTGTACAGTCATGTAAAATCCATCCATCCATCCATAAGCCTGTTTCGTCCACTGCTGGACATAGGCATTTCCAGGATTTTGCCACTCTTGGCGGTCCTCCTGGAAGAAATTCCACGCTGGGCAGGTGGTTTGGTGAGCGCGGTGCCAAAAACCCTTGCACCAGTGACGCCGCTGCCCGTCACTAGTCTGTTTTATATAAGGCCCAGCAATTGGGGATGGATATACCGCCATCCATCGGTCCCAGGCGATGGTGGACCACCTGGTTTTGCCTAGAGCTGTCCCCTTACTCTCCCCCGAATAACTTCCGGAAGATTTGCGAGTAAGATGTTGGTACCTCCACAGTCAAGCCCGGCATCAGCTCTACCACCTTGCAAGTTTTTTTGCTCATGACCGTTAGTTTTTGGTCCTGAATTTTTTATCAAATTATATCTACATAATCCTACATATTTTGTGAAAGAAATATTTGTGAGAAACTGCAGCGACAATCAAAGAAGCCATATTGAAGATTGTGGCCACCCAAAGAAAAGAAAAAGAAGATATCACAACGATGATACGCATCATTTCCTTGCCCCCTCTGAACCTTATATCGCCATAAAGAAACCCATATACAGTCCATTTCAACCTATAACATAAATAATCAACAATTTTGGGTTTGGATAAAAATAGTGAGTTATTATTCATATCAGAAAATCCCATTAAGGCATTGGACTGTGTTCTTATAATACCACTTGATTAGCATAATATATCTAGAAAAACATTTTCAGCCGAGAGTAAGCTTAGCGGTTTAGTCTGTCCGACTAATTTTAGTGTCGCATTCGGTGGTAGATTTCAACTCATCGAGTACCAGCATGCAACTAACGTCTTATTGTAGCCCTGACCAAGCTATTAGGAAAGCTATTATTCTAACATAATGCAACATGGCCGTTTTTCCTAACGGGACAATTTTATGTTTTTTTTTTCATCACTGTATGCAACCTCCCAGGTTTCGCCAAGGTCGACCAAGAGTTACTTTTTGTCCTGCTTCTTACGGTGACTGTATCATGCTAGTACTCGATGAGTTAAGGTTACCGACTATGCCCTCATGGTCTATGACACTTTCTGCGAGACCACAGAAAATATCATTTGTTCTGTTCGTGTGCGAGACAACAAAAAGCAAGGCTCGCAACGCTCGGGATCTAATGTGGTGCCCATAATCTAAGACATTGCTTTAATCAAGTATTTGCTGAGAACCAGAAATTTGGTACTGTGACTGATAGATCGATCATACGATATGGTTCTTTTATATATTAAAAGTATCTAGGTATTAAAATTTAAAGGATATTTCTTATAAATGTAAGTTACTTCATCACGAAATGAAAGCATGTAAGGAACATACCTACTCCGTTTTTGTACGGAAAATATTGATAGATATTAAAATAATAAACTGTTAAGGTAAACTGTAAATGGGCTTGTTTTATTTTGCCGTTTCATTTTTTTTTTCTATTTTTGTTCATTGCTATCCGAACCTAAGGATAGTCTTGTTTTTTGCACTCAGAACGTAGCCATTGGCGGAAACTATGCAGACCTTATATTCTAAGTCTAGACAATTACTACCCAACTGGCACCGTAGCGTTAAAATAACCTATATATGACTCGTAACAGTTCCATTTGAGTATAAAAGTGTTAACACATACCTGTACAACTGAGTTAGAGCATGCTCTAACTCTCTTATGACCAGGAAAGAGACCCACATTTTTACAGGTAAGTGTTATAGGTAAGTGTTAGTGCGGTGATACAAGGATGTTAAGCACCTGCACAAGAGCGTTTATTCATCGTCAGCTATTACTTTAACCGGTATTACTGTCGCAATGGTCGTCGGTCAACGCTACGGGAGGTAAGGAAGCTTCGGATGAGAATGATTTGCCACTAACAACTTTATTAGACCTATTAAGGATAGTTTTTTGATACCGTGACTCGTATTAGTTATCTACAATGAACTCAGGCAAGTTTGCTACCTCGTGTATAATTTTTAGCGTACGTCAAGTTTGAAAAAGCCTGTAAGGTTAATAAAATTAGATAATACCCGTTTGTACATAGTGGAAGTGACCCATCATTCAACACAGCAAAATAATAGCCAAAAAAATGGCGAGCCATAATAAGTATTTAAGTATGTAATTTATGTGTGTGAAGTGTAAAATTACTGCCCATTTTGATTTCACGGTAAATGTATACCATGTTTATCATCTCAATTTTAAAGTGCCTAGGATTTATTAAAGATTTAAAAGAAAAGTTATGACAAAGAATATACGTCTTAAACTAACATTATTTTTTATTCCTGCTTCCTGAGCAGTGGCATGTAAAATTGAGTGGTATATTCATGGAACGCTTCAAATAATATAAGAAATGTAGTATTTTGTAGTAAATTTTTGACTAGCGCAAAGTAATATTTATGGTTAGTTTACCAAAAAACTGGCGAACTTACTTTTAATATTAGACCTTCACTTAACTTATCTGTTCCACTCTTTGAACTACAACATCGTTAGTCAAGAATATTTTGCTGCCTTTGGTATACTTAACAGTGTTATACTACACTTAGCAAAATACGTTTACTGCATATACCTTTAGAACGTCTTTAAAGGAAACTGCCTAACACAATAAGCTTTAGTTAAATTCCTTTATTACAGGTTAAAACTAGTTGAAGGAGTTGTTCAACACTGTTAGTATCTCGTGTTAGTAAACTCTCGATGAATAATACGTGGGACGCACTATAAGTTTCCGGAATGAATATGAAAAAATACTATTAAAGGTACAAAATTAATTTATTGTTTTTCAAAATAATCTCCCTTGCCGTCTATGCACTTTTTCATTCGATCAAACCAGTTTTGAAAACTTTTGTGCCACTTCCCTGTGGTGACCTCTGAAACGTGTTTTTCATACTCCTCGACAGCCTCTTCTGGTGATGAAAATCGTTGACCGCGTAATTGGTTCTTAATTTTTGGGAACAGAAAAAAGTCACAAGGTGCCAGGTCGGGACTGTATGCAGGATGACTCATGAGTTCTACATTTTTCGTCTTCAAAAAGTCGTTTGTCTGTCTGGCCGTGTAAGAACTAGCATTGTCGTGGTGCAGGATGATACGGCGTTTACGGTTATTTTTACGGAGTTCGTCAATAACTTCCGGCAAACAAATGGTCGTGTACCAGTCACTATTCACGGTACGACGATTCTCTAAAGCAACAGTAGCCACGTGTCCAGTTTTATTAAAAAAAGAAGCAATCATCCGCTTAGATGCACTTTTCACGCGCGCCACTTTGGTTGGTTTCGGCTCATCTTGAAAGACACATACGCTCGATTGCTGGTTTGTTTTGGGATCGTAGCAATAAATCCATGTTTCGTCACCTGTTACTATGTCCCACATCAAATTTGACGCACCTTCGTTGAATCTGGTAAGCATGGCACTGCACCAAGTGACGCGGTCCGTTTTTTGAGCCTCGGTCAAGTTGTGTGGGATCCACCGCGAGCACAGCTTTCTCACACCCAAATGTTTGTGTAGGATTGATTGTATTTGACTCATGCCTATTTCTAAGGATGCGCGAATTTCATGGTAGGTCACATGCCTGTCTGTTTCAATCATACGGCGCACAGCATCGATGTTTTTGTTGGTCACAGCGGTGGACGGCCGACCATCGCTTGAATTCTGCAAACCAGCTATAAACAGTCGTCTTGCATGGTGCTTCATTGCCAAAAGCTGTTTCAAGCCGAGCGATGCTCTGTTGAGCTGTCAAATTACACTTAAAATCGTAGAAAATCATACTACGAAAATTTTCCCGAGTTAAATCCATGTTGATGCAGACACACAATTTTTTAAATGGCGCCACAAGGTAAAAACAAAAGACAGTCAGATGAAACAAACTGCATTCTACAGCCAAAGAGTTCTATTTTCAAATGTTGCAATAAATTTTTAAATATTGTTTATGTAAGTGGCCAGTTCCGGAAACTTTTAGTGTTACCTATGTAGTCAATGTAAGGTATTTAAGGTATATAAGACACTTCATGGCAATAGCTAAACAACAATAGGAGTTAACAGGAGTCAGCTAACACTGTTGTTAAGGCTTGGGTTCTACAGAAAGGTTAAAATTACTGTTACAAGCACTATTTTAACGCTCAAAGCTGTCCTACATCGTCCATTAAAGTTCTAGGGCCACTGTTGTAGCTAAATTCGTTTGCTGACTCCTCTATATCGCCTTTTGTTAGAACTGAGATAATTGTTACTCTGTAATATCACTTAAAGTTATAAAAAAACCGTATATTTGTATGTAATCACATAATATGTATCATTGTATATCACTAATTATATAAATACAACAGAATTTGTTGTAATTACTTAGAACTGAGCACCCGCGCGCGCGCTGCATATCCCCTCCACCCCCGCATTTGTCCCGCAAAATATTGTACATTCTATGACCATAGGGCCTACATAGTGTTGCCAGCTATTTTTTTCGTATTGAACTGAGGAAGTGAATAAAATCATACATCGAAACAAAACGATAAAAGTGCTTTAAAAATGTGTCCTTATTTCTATTTAAATTGGTAAATATTTCATACGTACAGTTTATAAAATAGTCGTGTGAATACAAATAAATCAAAAGATTCAAGATTTAAAATGTTTATTTGTAAAATAGATACATAAAGTATACGTTTTACATGTCAAATCTAATCTGTATAAAAATAATATTTTAAAATGAAACAAATATTTGTTATAATATTATATAAACAAGTATTTGTTTACGGGAAATATATAAAAAATAAAAAAGCTATATTTAAGTTGGGCGACTAAAGTTATACACATGAATAAAATAATGACTTATTGGAATAAGAATATTATTATTCATAATGCAGTTAATAAATAAGTTGATAAATAAACTGAATAGACCATAAATAAATATTAGGTTGGGGAAAAAGTTTCTTCGCATTTTATATGAAAATTCAAAACATTTTTTAATAAAGTTTATTTACATTTAACTAAAGTATGTAGGTGCCATTTTGTTCGATAACTTTCTGCCATCTTTTAGGGACATGTAGGGACATGATCCCATTGCTATAGAAATTCTGGGGCTTCTGATCAAAAATCCGCGACAAGTGGTTTCGGCAGTCCTCTCGTGGTGTTAACCTGACACTGCCTAAAGAATTCTGAAGAGACCGAAACAAGTGGAAATCTGAAGGTGCAAGGTCAGGACTATACGGCGGATGCATTAATACGTCCCAGCCAAACTCTCTTAATTTTTGCTAAGTGGCTAAAGATGTGTGAGGTCTAGCGTTATCATGATGAAAAACCACACCCCTTCATACGGCTTACGACATTGCACCTACGTCGTTAACAATGCTTTATTTATTTATTTTATTTATTTATTCGGAAAACTTACAGCACAATAAATTATAATAAACTTAAAAGTAATCAATGCAGAAGGCCATTTACAAGTTTCCACTTATAGATACGGGTTAGTACGAAGTTTGTTTTTTTTCTTATTATTATATTGTTGATGGTTGTGATTGTCGGCACTTGGTGGAACTTATTATAATATCTTGTTAAATAAGACACTTGTACTTGTCCACAGGATTATAATTTAACTTAATACACCCGACCGGTTTCGCGTATAAGCATTCTCTAGGGCTTTATAACATAAAAATAACTTAAATAATATTTACATGTTTTTTACGTGCGATAAATGTCAAAATTTTGACAAAATTAACATGACATTGACAACATGTAAATATTATTTAAGTTATTTTTATGTTATAAAGCCCTAGAGAATGCTTATAAGCGAAACCGGTCGGGTGTATTAAGTTAAATTATAATACTGTGGACAAGTACAAGTGTCTTATTTAAAAATATGTATAATATTCTTTAAAAATAATGTATTAGGGTGAATGTTCCAAAACCTGTACACGCCCCAAAAGCTGACCAAAACGAGTAAAATCTACCGAATTAAGAAATTATGGCAATATAGGTGGGTATATTTTGTGTATTTTTGCGAGCAGCAACACGATACGTCACCTGACTGTAACCAAAGATTCCTATTGGTCGATATGTTTGACATTCTTGCTTTCGACGATGGCGCCCGGTAAGTATTCACCCAATTTACGAACAATGTTTTTTATTCTTATGCTGCGTTATCGGTTTAAATCTGGAAAGTTTTAGAGGTTTTTGATTATTTTTTGTTTTGGCAATAAGGAATGGGAATAAAACAAGCTACAGACAGTAATATTTTTGCTATTTCATAAACCATGTGGTACTTGTGGTTGCGGTTATGTTTTGGAGCTGCATTTTTGTCTCTGTTCTAAAAGCTGACCACTGTGGTCAGGTATTGGGTAATTCATGTTTTAATAAAGTATATATTTCTTAACTTGTGTGCAAAAATGATTACTTTTCTTATTATATCATAATCATCATACTTAAATTAGTGTTCAGGATCTAATAGTTGTCCAGATCAAAGAAGTGGTCAACTTTTGGTGCCTTGCTAAAATAAACGTGAACCCAATGCTGGACCACTCAATCCTTTTCAAATAATTTCGTTTTTTTTTCTTTATCTTCGTTTTTCTTTTTCCTATGCTTACACGCTTTTTGTAATTATATTGCAGTTAGTAAGAAGAAAGATATGAAAATGCTAAAGTACCCCGACTCTGCAATGCAATCTGCAATACAAGCAGTACGAGAAAACAGATTTAAAATCAGGGAGGCTAGTCGACACTTTGGTGTGCCTCATAGCACCTTAATAAATAAATTAAAAGGTAGAGTTCCTGAGAAAAGAAAAATGGGTCGAGACACTTACTTAACCGAGAGGGAGGAAAAGCTTTTAGTGGGATACATAATAGCGAATGCCAATAAAGGTATACCCATTAAAAAACGCACATTGATGGAAACGGTAAAAAAAATAATCGACGAAGATGGACGTAAAACCCCCTTCAAAAACAATCGACCAGGGAGAAAATGGATCGATTTATTCCTTAAACGTCACCCGCAGATAAAGGAAAGGACTGCAGAAAGTATATCTTCTGCTCGAGCACAAGTCACTGAAAATGATCTTCGGGATTGGTTTAAATCTGTAAAAGACCATTTAGCAAAAGAAAACATTCTGGATATATTGGATGATTCCTCGAGAATATACAACGCTGATGAATCGGGCTTTCAAACCTGCCCCAAATCTGGATTAGTTCTCGGTCCAGTAGGAATGAAAAACTTCTATGAAGTAAAGAAGGGAAAGGAAAAAGAACAGATCACTGTTATGGTGGGCATAAATGCTGCAGGCCAAATTGTTGCACCAATGATAGTTTATCCACTGGTCCGTATCTCAAAAGACATTGCCATCAATGTACCAGCAGACTGGGCAATCGGGAAGTCACGCAAAGGGTGGATGACGGGTGCTCTGTACTATGAGTACATAGTTAACATATTTGACCCGTGGTTAAAAAAAAACAACGTCCAAAAGCCAGTACTACTTCTCGTCGATGGCCACCGCTCTCACGTCACTTTACAAGTTTCTGAATACTGTGCAGCTAACCAAATTGTGACATTTGCTCTCTTTCCCAACTCGACGCATATCACACAACCGGCTGATGTATCTGTATTTAAAAGTCTGAAAAGCGGCTGGAAAAATACAGTATTTGAATATAAACAAAACACTGGGAACAAGGCCATCACACGTGCGGGGTTTGCACCATTACTGAAAAAGGTCTTCGAGGATAAAGTGACTCCAGATATAGTAAAAAACGGATTTGAGAGATGCGGGCTATATCCATTTAATCCGTCAGCAGTCGACTACACAAAGGTTATGGGACATGCTGATCGCAGAGTTGTTCCAAAACCAGCTGAAGCCGCAGTAGTGCCCGGAGTAGAAATGGTGCTAATGCTGGAATCTTGTATGAGACATGGGCGAGCGGAACAATTCCGAAAATGCAAGGACGCTTCTCGTGATTGGAGCGGTGATGATACTGCAAAAGAATTGTATTATGTTTGGAAAAAGTTCCGCCAACACTGTTTGCAAAATGACTCTGAGGAATCTGCCGTGAATCCACAATCTCCAACTATTCTAGAAACTCCAGGGCCTTCAGGATCTCGCAGAGCTGCTCAAATACCACCAGTAGCTTCTAGAGAAACTACTGTTTCCCCCACTGTTTTCCAGACACTACCAGTGGCTTCTAGAGAAACTACGGTTTCTCCTCCTATTTTCCAGACACTACCAGTGGCTTCTAGAGAAACTACGGTTTCTCCCCCTATTTTCCAGACACTACCAGTGGCTTCTAGAGAAACTACGGTTTCCTCCCCTATTTTCCAACCACTACCGGTGGCTTCTAGAGAAACTATGATTTCTCCTGCGATTTTCCAGACGCCACCAAAGGCATTGGTATCTACAGAAAATAACACATCGTGCAGACTTTTGCAGACGCCAACAATCCCTACGAAAAACATTCCTGATCAGAACCCTAAAACACCTGAAAATCTATCATCTAACCATCAGGGCAATAAAAACACGCCACAAAAAAATATCAGGATAGTGCCTTACTCTAATGAAAAAATGGCACAAATAATGGCTCAGAAGCAGAAACTAATAAGTCCTGCATTTGCAAACTGCCTTCTTTGGCCATCTGACACGCCAATAAAAAAGAAAACAAAAGAAAGAATCCCACTTGCTGTAACATCCTCTCAATTTCGAGAATACCATACACAAAAAGAAATAGAGAAGGCAAATAAACTGAAAGAAATTTCATTAAGGAAGGAACTACGAGAACAGAAAAAGATGAACAAAACTGTTACAAAAAAAAGTCGTGTTGATGGAAGTAAAAATCTAACAATATCGAGAAATAATATGAGACAAATACGGAGACAAATAATAAGCAGCGATGACAGCGATGAAGGGAAGACCACAAGAGAGCCGTCACTTGAAATTAGTGACTGCGATTCAGATGCTAAAAATACACCAACAAAACAGATATTATGTGAGGGTACTTACGTAATAGTAAAATATGAAGGGGAGTACTTTCCAGGGGTGATAGAGGGAGTACAAAAATTTCAAAGTGCATCTACTTACGAAATAAGCACAATGAATTTTTCCACCTGTAATACATTCAAGTGGCCAGAGAAGAAAGACAAAATTTGGTATCCTGAAAGTGATATCGTTGAAATAATAAGCGCTCCAGTATTGACAAACAAAAGAGGTTTTTATGTGGTGAAAGAGATGTCAAAGTACCTCACGTTCACAGTTTAGTGTTTACTTAGTAGTGTTTACTTAGTTTAGTGTTTTTAATAACTTTTATAACATACCTTTAATGAACAAACCTTATATATGCTAGATACTCGTTTATATATGAATAAAAAACATACATATCCTGACACATTTCGGTTTTATTTGATAGTAATCCTGAATGGTCATCTAATAGTACACTTCATGGTCAACTTTTAGGTATCATTGGTCAGTTAGTGGTACATTTCATATTTTTGGAGATTTTTTTAAAATATGTTAGCACTTATTTAAACTAGCATTCTAATTTATATATCAATTACAAGATAAAATCATTTTTAATCACTAATGACATTAAATTTCTCCAAGCGTTGATAAAAAGGTCACATAAATTTAGTATGTATCATAAAAACCGCTTAAATGGTCAACTAGTGGAACAGTCACCCTACTAAATATTTTCTTACATTAACAACATTACAATTTTTAATATGAATAAAATAAACACAAAAACGTTAAAATGTTACAGAAAGAGAAAAGCCAGTAAAGAAAACAAAATATATACATATAAAGTTTAGTGTAAAATAAAATTAAACAAAGGTTAGTTGTTGAAAAAATTTGCACTTATTTTGGATCTCATCCCTGCTATGGATAGATGGAACAAGTCTAGATCAAGTTCCTCAGATTTAATATTAAATTTGTTACATGCTCACCACAAGTACGAATTTTACCTGTAGCTTGAAGATAACGTTGATAAAGAAAATACAGGGTAACTGCGTCGCAATCTATTAGGGACATAAAACTTTAATTTTTCTAAAAGAGAAGGACAATCGATATAACCTCTTGCAATTCTTGATAACAATACTAGGTCCGCTATATCACTTCGTATCGTAAGAGGTAGAATATGGTGTTTTTGGCATGTTTGTAAATAATTTTAGGTTCTTGATTTTGTACGGAAATTAATATAACGAATGAATTTCTTTTGTATGCGTTCCAAAATGTTAATGTATTCATTATATCGAGGATTCCATACCTCAGAAGCATACTCAAGTTTGATTCTTACGTAAGTACAGAAGAGGATATTTAATGTTTTATTACTTTTAAAATCTTTACATATTCTCATTATAAAACCGAGTGCCTAAAAGATTTACTTGTAATTTAATTTATGTGTTTATCAAAAATAAGCTTTCTGTCATGGATGACGCCTAGGTTGCGAACCTCTTGTTCCCTTTTAAGTTGATAACCTTTTAAAGTGTAATTGTTGACGATTTGTGTGTGCTTTCGTGTAAAAGTAATACACGAGCATTTTGTTAGGTTTGAATCTAATTTATTTTGTGTGCAGTAGTCATCAAGACGATAAAGATCATCTTGCAATAGGGCAGCATCTTCCTCACTTGTGATCGGCCGAAATATCTTCATGTCGTCCGCAAAAATTAGTACCTCAGAGTTATGGAAACATGAATCTATGTCGAATATGAAAATTAGAAATGGGGGCCCAAGCAGAGAGCCCTGCGGTACACCACTTGGAATCCTAACCCAATTTGAGATGAAATTACTGGCTACGACAACTTGTGTCCTTTTATTAATATATGAAGAGAACCACCTGTACAAGTCTCCACGAATACCTGCCTTAAAAAGTTTTTGTAGTAGTAGTTTATGATCAATTCGATCAAATGCTTTACTATAATCTGTGTATACGACTTCTGCTTGCATGCTGTTATTCATAATATCAGTAAGAGACTCATTAAAAAGGATCAAATTGGTCACAATAGATCTCCCCTTGAGAAATCCATGTTGCGGTGGATTAAAATAGTTTATAGCACACCGTGCGTAAAATGACCACTTTACGCACGCTGCGCTTGCGTAAAGTCGGCATTTTCCGCACTTTTGCTATAAAATATTATACGAAACTCGTGCGAGAAACTTTTTCTCGACTCCTCGTATCGTAATGTACTATTATAGCACACCGTGCGTAAAATGACCGCTTTACGCACGCTGCGCTTGCGTAAAGTCGGCATTTTCCCCACTAGTGCTATAAGATATTATACGATACTCGTGCGAGAAACTTTTTCATCGCTCTCGTATCGTAATGTACTATTTTATCCCAACATTGTCCACCCAACGGTAGCAAAAGTTGCGGTTGGCCAATTGTTAGTTATTGGGTGGCTATATTGCTAATATTAGTATCATTGGGCCAATGTTGGCTCTATGATGGCCAACTAACTAACTATAACCCAACCGTTTGCCGATCGTTGGCGAATGAAAGCCAACGGAAAATACTACTAGGGATGGAGTGGTCTATGCTTGGGTATATCTGATGGATAGAATCCGAAATGAGGTGATCCGTCGGAGATCGAAAGTAACCGACATAGCCTGCAGAATCAGTAAGTTAAAGTGGCAATGGGCAGGCCATATTTGTCGCCGACATGATGGCCGTTGGGGCCGATAGGCTTTAGAATGGAGACCACATACAGCAAAGCGTAGTGTAGGCTGACCTCGAGCCTGCTGGACCGACGACCTGAAGGACGTTGTGGGTGGCGGCGGATGATGAGGAGGACGGAGGACCGACATCAGTGGCGAAATTTGGGAAAGGCCAATGTCCAGCAGTGGACAGACACGGGCTGACGGATGGATGGAAATAAAATACATCGTTACTCAGCGATAGTCATAATACCAGGTCCAAAAAGAATTTTTAGAAACGGTTCAGTATTTTCAGAAATTACCTCCTCATACAAAGAAACGAACAAATAAACGAATTTTACCTCTTTATCTGGGAGCACGGCAGTGCCCCCGCCAAGTCGAGCTAAACAGAGGCACGGCCGTAACATTCTTTTTTCGAAACAGTTCAGGCTATTTTCAACCCCCTTATAACTTCGTTCAGGATAAAACTAGAAGCCTGAATTTTCAGTAACTAAGCAGGCATTGTATAAACACTGTATATTTCAAATTTCATTCAATTTGAACCAGTAGTTTAAGAATTATAACTAGTCAAAGTTTCTCAATTTTGTCACTCAGTTACTCACTGACTGACCGATCATCGAAACTCTCAGAGTGCATTTTAGGTCCTAACTCAATCTTACAAACGTTCACTCTAGCATAATAGCCCGGGAGGTACCGTTGCAAATACAAAAGTCGTAGTAAGCCGGCTGATATTGACATCGATCGTAGATCTCACATGATTGATATGTGAATCGATCGTCAGCTGCTCAAGTAGAGACATACTATTACTTTTTTTGTTTTTACCACTTTCGCAACCTCTCCCATCCACACACACCGCGGGTGTGTCAGCTGACGATTTTTTTTCAGCTCAGTATGATGTCAACTATCTATGAGAAAAGTTTCAGCCAGCGTACTATTTTTTTTTTACCACTTTCGTCGCCTCTCACATCCACACCCACCACGGGTGCGTCAGCTGATGCTTGGTTCTGTTATTAGCCATTCCAGATCTATTGAAAAAGATGGAAATCAATCGGCATAAAATCACTTCCTAAAATGCAAAAAACTTCATGCGAGCAGCTGACGCATCTTCCTCCCTCCACTATGCAGCTGACGATTTTTTTTCAGCTTATTATGGCGTCAGCTATATATGAGAAAAGTTTCAAAACCAAGTGTCGCAACTTAGTTCTTCTACCGTAAAAGTTGTGAGATCCACATAAATCCAAGCCAGTTAATTTATTCAGCTAGTTAAGGGATCTTCTGTCTTCAGTTATTACATAATTATCTGACCTAACAACAGCTTATAGTAACCATATCAATATTAAAAATCTTATATGTTTTAAATAAATACATTGACTTCGCAATCGCAATAAAATGTATTACTTGTGAGATACATTGTGTTTTCATGCGATGGCCAAGTCAATCTATTTATTTAAAACATAGAAGATTTTTAATATTGATACGGTCACTCTAAGATGTTGTTAGATTGGCTAATTATGTAATAACTGAAGACAGAAGGTCCCTTAAGTAGGGACTGAAAAAAAATAACCGACTTGGATTTACATGATAACGTACTTTTTTATTGATTTCTTAAATAATCGTCAACTCCGGAGTTCCGGAGTTCCGGAGTTGATTGCTCAACAACGTAACTAGCTCCAGTGTAGGAAACGATCAGAGTTGGAAGCCCTACTCAGATAGTCGTTCAAAAACTCACACCTAGGTTGGGTTCGTACCCCGGGGCCCGGGTTCCAACACTAAACCGTTCAAAAATCAACACGGGTAGAACACCGACCGTTCAAAAATAGCAGTGTCGCTAAACCGGTGTCGAATTTTTTAACACCAATTTTGAGCAGAGTTCGCGAGGTTCTGTATAGGGACGTGAAATCAATCAATCAAACTTCCGAGTGCGTTCACTAAAGAACCCTAGGGTAGGTAGGAACACCGGGGTTGCAACACTGAGTTTTTGAACGGGCTTGGCCGAGTTGCTACACTCCAAACGTCATTTCACATATTTCCAATAGAGTTTACATTGATTTTTATCTGTCATTTTGACGTCCCTATACGAACCTCACGAACCCTGCTCAGAGTTGGTGTTGAAAAATTCGACACCGGTGTAGCGACACTGCTATTTTTGAACGGTCGGAGTTGCGACCCGTGTTGATTTTTGAATGGTTTAGTGTTGGAACCCGGTGTGAGTTTTTGAACGACTACCTATCTGCAGCGTATAAAGGCTATCTGTCATATTGACGTAAGGCCGTTTAACACAACAAATCCATCGCTGCAACCGCTGCACAACTACTCATCGCGAGTCCAATGCAAAGTCTATAAACGCGATAAATGTCTATATGCTGAAACATATTAAGGACACAGTATGTATTGATTTGAACTTGCAAAAATAAATAAACGACGGGCTCAAAAGAATAAGTATCCAGGGCCGTCAAACAACCAACAAAAACAAAAAAGTCATCATCAAATCAAATCAAACTAGGGATGATATTCTTTCTAAAAAAGATCGATTTTGAGATCGACTTCGGATCGTGGTGAAAATATCGATTAAAAAAAATTGGGACATAAAAGATTGATTCCCAAAAATCAATTGAAAATTGGAACAGAAATTCACACAGCGTATTTAGCGTAAATTATAATTTAAAATATTAGCATATTTATGTTGGTAATGTAGGTAAAAATTCATAAGAGTTAATTTTTCCTGAGTTTATTGTAAGTAAAGTTAGTTGTTTTCTCATAAATAAAATATTTATTAAAATATTTGTTAGTTTTATTGGCAAAGTAACTTAAAATGCACATACATAATACAAATACAAAATACAAATTTTATTCGATTATTATTATGTAACAATACTTCTGTCTCAATTACACACTCCAACTTCCTATCTTCAAATGTAAGGCTCCTCATGAATACTAATTTTAAATTTTGAAATCAAATACGTGCCGTAAACGTAATTAAATGCAGGTACTCTTTTTACTTGTGTGTGATTTGTTAGCAAAACTTTCCGTGAAACCGCAAAAAAATCGTATCCACGATTCTGCGGTTGTATGAATAGATACAAAGGCAAAATCGAATCGAAAAAATCGATCCAAAATCGATTTTCCGGGCCCTAACTAATCGAACTTCGATTAAATCGATTAAAATTCAACATCCTTAAATCAAATAAATAATAATAGTAATAATGATCCGATAGATAGACTCCTTGTCTGTATTTTAATTGTAAATTTATAATAGATAGAAAAACTATTCGTACTTGCAGACATTGATTTAAGCGTACCTTCCCCGTATTAACAGTCCTTCGTGTCTTCAGTCATCCGTGAATGTGGCTCAGAAAAAAGTGAAAGGTGAGGTTACCGCACGAACGAATCTAAAATCATTCATCTCAGTTCGTTCCATAGCTTTGCAGCAACTAGACGTCGCTATGGTTAGTGGTAGGATCTTGGTTTATGGTGGAAGGGGCGCACTCGGTGCCGCTGTCGTCAAACACTTTAAAGCAGCGAACTTCTGGGTTGCCAGCGTCGATCTCAACCCCAACGACAACGCTGATGTGAACATCACCGTGCCTAAAGACGGTTCATGGGTGCAGCAGGAGGAGCATGTCATTACCGAGCTAGGAGCAGCCCTTCAAGGTCAAAAACTGAATGCCGTGATCTGCGTTGCCGGTGGCTGGGCAGGTGGGAATGCTGCTAAAGAACTTAGTAAGCAAGCCGATTTGATGTGGCGTCAGTCTGTATGGAGCTCCACTATTGCTGCGACTTTAGCAGCTAAATATCTCAGTGCTGGTGGACTTGTTGCCCTCACTGGGGCTAAGGCAGCGCTAGAAGGTACTCCTGGGATGATTGGATATGGTTTAGCAAAGGCTGCAGTGCATCAGCTGACCAAATCTCTAGGTGCTAAAGACTCAGGGCTACCAGACAATTCCTTGGCTGTTGCTATTATGCCAATCACTTTGGATACTGAGATGAATAGAAAATGGATGCCCAAAGCTGACTTCAGTACATGGACACCTTTAAGCTTCGTTGCTCAGACGTTCGACAAGTGGATCAAGGGAGAGGAGCGTCCTCCCAGCGGCAGCCTGGTTGCTCTTGTCACAAAGGATAATGTCACAGATCTGGTAGTTGAATAGACACGAGGAGCACAAAAGTAAAGCTTATTAGGAGTATTAAATGAGTGTAACTGGGTGTTTACCTGAAAACAAAACAAAAAAAAGTGGTGGCCTTTTTCTTAGCCTAGAAGTGAAAATTGTTTTGATGAGTGCTACCACCATTTATTGCGAAAATGGGTATCAAGTTTACATCCAGTAAAGTACATACAATACTTAAAATATTATAATATGTGAAGGTCCTATGAATCACAAAAAAGATTTTGATTGAAAACAAATGTTATTTTGGGGTTATACCCATCGGCTCACTGGTCCCTTGTGGAGTTCCTTTTACTTATTTAAAATCACATTCTTAAACATTTGAAAAGTAAAAATATTCATGAGAATACATATCTTAAATTCTACTGATTGCTAATTTGCATGTTTTTATTTTTAAATGTTTAAGAATATGATTTTAAATAAGTTATGAAAGCAACTCCGAAACGGACCAGTAAGCCGATGGGTATAACCCTTATTTTGATCAAAATTTATTTTGATTGCTTTTCAATGGTTGTTTTTATATAAATGTGTATATTATGCAATAGTGACTTATTTAAGACAATAAGGGAACAATCTCAAGAATATTGTAACAATAATTTTAATCAAGGATTATGTATGTATTGTATGTGATACATGGAGTATTTGAAATATATGAATGTTGTTGAAGCATACAGTTCGTATTTTTATTATATAACGAAATTTCTCAGCCAATTAACTTGTTTATGATGTAATTATATCTGGTTTGACATTGATAACAAGGTCAACTGCTACTTATTATCCAGTGATTGTTATATTATAAGCAGTTCTAACTTACAAAGTTTTAACTACCAATTAATAATATTTTATCACATTATTCAGAACTTATTTAGTTCAAACTGGCTTTTGACCGAGTCATGCGTGGGTTTTTACTAACCAACATGGGGTAAGGAAAGTTGCAAAACATCAATTTTCCTCAACATTCCATGAGTGAGGCATAAGTGCCCCAGTATAATTTTAGGTGAACGTCATCATGGCAGAATCGAGAATATTGTAGTTTTTCAGAATTTCGGATTCATAGATAATAACTAGAGGAACATGGACACCTTTAAGCATATGTATCATGTATGTAACTAGAGGAAGCCCGCATGAATTTGGACGACAGTGGCATTCAAATCCGTTGAGTGGTTCTCGAGTTAAGAGGGCAATACATGGGTTATTTAAAAAATAATGCAGCCTTTGCCTTTTTTGGGTGTCCCATGCATATATATTTTTTGTCTATTTCCAGGCTATTTGCCGCGGAAGTTTCTTATTATTTACTTAAATAAGAAGTATCTGACCACCAATTACAATAATTGCATTTTTAATACAAAAAAACTGAAATATGACGGTTTCATACTGTCCCCCGGCGAAATTTGTAACTTCTGACTTCGTTTTAAAACATTTTTCTTTTACATTAGTTATTATTTTTTTGTTGTTGAATAAAATAGTATCTTGAGTTTGATTTTGTACTAATGATTTATTAAAATAATGCATAATTCTCGAAAAAAAAAACAATTTTAAAGCTTGTCCTACGATTTCACATCTTTGAGACATGTCTACTTTTGTAATGGTCAATACTAAAACAAGTTGGCGAAAAATGTGAAATTACTTAGGCTGGAAAAACACTACTCAGGAATATGTCACGTCCACTGAGCGGCAGCTTTGAGATTTGTCGAGAAAGTGCCGTGCTGAGCATCGGAAGAATTCTCTCAATTTTTGTCGCAAAAAATTGTCTCTGTTTGTTACCAAATTAACTAGGTTTATTTATATTTTATCTCTTTTGTAATAACTGAAAATGAAAAATGATTTATCTATAATGGGAAACATGTCCTGTTAATAGTTAAATCTGTGAGTCTTTGTTGCGAAACTAAATAAAAATACAAATAATGAAAACAAATAGCATTATATACAAAATATGTTTTGTGAACCTTGGAATGTATTAAATTTAGAAGGTATTTGTAGGGGAAATTTAAACTTAATGAGGTTAATCAACACTTATTTATTATTCCATCTTTCAATGATAGGGGTGCATTATTTTTGAAATGGCCGACATACTGGTGACCTTGAAAGTCGAAATTGGTGGCTGGTTTTAATCAGACTTTGTAAAAGTAAAAAATATATGATAAATTACAGAATATATTATCTAGGAGGACTTGATTAGAATTTTAAATGTTCATCAATACTTTGACTAAATAAATACCAAACCTAGGTCGCATTTAAAACGATTTCCGGTTTTATTAATTAAGTATACAAAGGAACATACTGAAACTTACTCAAATGGAAGATATTATAACCACAAATGATTTCCTTTGATTATTTTAGAAGAGTTTTAGGTTTGATAATGGTATATTTTAGCGCGTTTGCAACTTAATACCCAGACGAGCGGTCCCAGTTCCCTTGATAAAATATTGACATATCTTATTAACTTATTATATTTTTTTTTTTCAGTACAAAGTGAGTCTTAAGTTGTTGCTGTTGTAGACTCAGTTCCAGCATTAATAAATAACTTAATTAATGTTGGCCACCGTTAAATAAAGATAAATACAGGGTGATTTATTAATTAGATGCAATCCTTTGAAGGGGTTGTAGAAGAGAACAATTGCATTGATTCGACTATACAACGTGAAATTTAAGTCATTTTGCTAACGAAAACTGGTGATAGTACTCGTCCATATGTACAACTTTTACAATGAAGCCAAACCCGAAATCGTGAAAAAAAAATCTGCTGTTTCATACATTTGAGTCGAGTAGGTATTTAACTTTACTATGGAACAGCTGATACTTATTTCACGATTTCAGGGTTGGCTCCATAGTAAAAGTTGTTCATATGGACGAGTACTATTACCAGTTTTCGTAAACAAAATGACTTACATTTCACGTTGTATAATGCCTTATGCAAAAGTGAACCATTTCTGAGATATTTTGAATTAAGCTTTTTTTCTAAAGTAAACTTTAGAAAAAAAGCTTAATTCAAAATATCTCAGAAAATCAAAGAGAACATTTTTTTGTCCATCTATTTTTTTTACCTCCGGTAAAAAAGTGGTTCATTCAACTGGATCAACTTCTATAGAAAAGCAAAAAAAAAAGAAAAAAAGGTTTCTATTTATATCCTGTTTCGGTTCGGTACCTACATAAGAGGCACCCCGGTCCGCGACCATAACTTTTATGAAAATTTAGTTTAACATAATTAAATATTTTTTCTGGCCTTTATCGCGATGTTTTTGGAAACACTAGAGACATACACCATTTTATATTGGCCGTCTAAATGAACGCCTAGAATGTATTTGATTGAATTGTTTCTTTTTTGTGAGTTATTTTGGTACTTACGAGCCCGCTCCGACTCGTTATTCATAGTATATACGTACCAAAATAACACGCAAAGGAGAAACAATTGAATTAAATAAATATGTCTTTATTCAGATGGCCAATATGGAATAGTTATAATATATGTCCCTGATTTTTACAAAAACATCGCGGCAATGACAAGAAAAGTAATTAAAATAATGTTTCGCATCAAACGGACGAAGAAATTGGAGCGGTTTCTTAAACAAAACATAAAATACGATATACCCACTCAAGAATTATTCGTAACATCTTACGTGATCCCACAGAGACAACCCGTACAAATAACTGACCAGGCCCGAACTTAAAGACCCAGGGACCCTAGGCACTTGACATTTGGGGGCCCCATCCTAAAGCTATTTTGGAAATGAAATGCACTAGTACAGAAAATATAATTTTTAACCGACTTAATTTATTGAAAATAAACATCAGAAATAATGCAGTCTGTTCTATGTATGTCACTTCATTACAGTGAACGTCAACGGTCGTTCTACGCGGCGTATAATAAGCTCGTAAGATTTTATAACTTTGAGAATCATACGGCGAACTTTCGTCTGTGCAAAAGAACGGATTTCATCATCATAGTCATTATTTGAATTATTTTTGAAGCTGAAGGACAAGCTACCTAGTCGGGATAGCTGAGTAGATAGGGCCCCTAAGCTGGCTGGGCCCCTAGGCCCGTCCCTCGTGGGCCTAGGCGTAAATCCGGCACCGTAACTGACATAAAAGTACTAAGAGTATAGGTACACAATCTTATTTTTCTAATGGATGGTGACAAGACAAATCACTTTCGCTTTCAGACAGACTCAGCCCAGAAGAATGGAAAGTGGAGTAGGTATTTAGGTAAGCCGATTGCGTCACACTGTCTGTAAGCCGGTGAATTGTTTCCGCTCTGTCTCTTACAGTTCAGTGTGTGGCTCGGCCCGTGAAGTTTGATACTAATCTTGTAAATTAATACAGGTCTAGTGAGAAATATTGTGACTTCGGCATTCGCGAAATCTATGAATAATCGTATTTATTTAATGACGCTTAATACTAAATTTAATGGACTTGTCAAAAACATGAGGATAAAACGAACTTAGCCGACAAAACACGAAGTCAGAATATTTCTCGCTATAGCCGTACTATACTATGCAATAATATTCCTGAAAGCGACTATACTGTTCTTGAAATATTTTTCTTCTTTAACAGTTTGCCATCTGAGGTTCATTACTCTGCTGCTTTTCAATTAACTGTAGCTAAAGGGAAAATTCCAAGAGCCCTTCTAATTTTTCCTTTGGCTTGACTGACGGCGCGGTGGCTTGGCAAAATTGCTATGAGTTAAGTATCAGGCTCTACAGCAGCTATGTATTAGTTAGTGTGTCTCGAAATTCCACTTTTCTAATTTCATATTGTTGTGGAATTAGTTTGAAGAGGTCTTATAAAGACCCTAAATAAAATAAAATTAAAAATATTAGACCACATCTTCAGCCCCCGCATTTGATTGAAGGTTTTATAAAATGTAGGTCCTTATACCTGTAATGGCCGCCATTTTGGTGTTCTGCGCGGATTTTCAGAAGTCGCCCTATCTGAAAAGTTGTCTTATGGTATAAACTCTTACCGGAGAAAATGGCATAATACCTATACTGGAGGACTTTCAAACAAACCCCGATAGTTTTAGAGGTTATCTCTTCGGGTGACCATGATTTCCTTGGATTTTACGAAAATCTACAAAGGGGCTCCAACTTTAAAAAATAATTATCAATATGATTTTCAATGGTGTTAATAAAACCAGTTTGTATTATTCTACAGAATACTAAATTACCGGGATTAGGTTAAAAGTCAACCTGTATATTCCAATCAAAATGCAGTTTTATTTTATGTGCATAACGTACTATTAGTAGGGCTTAGGAAATATTCGATGAAGTGTGGGTCGTTTCGAGTTTCTGAGTTATGTTTAAAGTTTTTGAACCCACCACCTCTGGGTTAGCAGGCGAGCGCTGTACCATTCGCCCATCCGTTTGCGTGGATCTGAAGGCACATTAAGCTGTTGATTTCTACCCGAAGTATGGCGATAGGGCTCACCTCACCATCCACCACGTTAGGGACGTAAAAATCGTCGGTGAAAATGCAGGTGTACCAACTGTAGATTTTCATTTCACAGTTCATACTTCGGAACATCTCTGACACCCCCTTGCACAGATTCATGTCATGAATTTTTCTCTACAAAATTGAACATCCGGCCGTGTGTCAACCCATTATTGGGCATTAGGAAACAGTATGACCTATTCTCGGTCAGCAAACCTTAAATTTAGACTTGAAAAACCTAAAATAATACAAGCTCATTTAACTTTTATCCATCTGCGTTAAAGCCTATTTTGCAATGAAAAGTTTTAGGTTATGGCAGCTCTAAATCTAAAATTTGCTACACGAGAATAGGTGTCAATGTTTGCATTAGGATAGGAAAACGTGCTGCAACAGTGCAGGACGAACTTTTCTAGAGTCAAGCATGAGTGAGCAAGACAGGCATATTATGAGCCTTATCAAATTTAACGTAAGCGATAATATGACTGAAATTTATCAAGAAAAAAATCTCACACAATATTGAAACAAATCTTGTAGTCAAAGAAAATATTTGTGTCAAGTTTTCTAATGACACAATCCACGTTACAGACATAAAAAGTTATCAATAAAAATTTCAAGGTCTCTAGGATTTTTTCTCCATTTTGTGAAAGTTTCAAATCATGTTTATAAGGCGCATACGCACGCCACCGTTTTAGTACAAAATTTTATAATTATTCTTTTCTGTTGTTTTTTGTTACAAACCAAAGTATAATCCATCCATCCATCCATCAGCCTGTTTTCGTCCACTGCTGGAGGCCTTTCCAGGATTCGGCCACTCTTGGCGGTCCTCCTGAAAGAAATGCCCATACTCACACACGCTGGGTAGGCGGGTTGGTGAGCGCGGTGCCGAAACCCTTGCACCAGTGACGCCGCTGCCCGTCACTAGTCTGTTTTATATAAAGCTCGGTAATTGGGGATGGATATACCGCCATCCTTCGGTCCCAGGCAATGGTGGGCCGCCTGGTTTTTTTTGCCTGACAGCTGTGCTCTTACTCTCCCCCGAATAACTTCGGGATGATTTGCGAGTAAGATGGTGGTACCTCCACAGTCGAGCCCGGCATCAGCTCTACTACCTATACCTTCCGATTGGATTACGGGATATCTATGATCCATTATACTTTGGATTTTAGGTGGTAGAGCTGATGCCGGGCTCGACTGTAGAGGTACCACCATCTTACTAGCAAATCCTCCCGAAGTTATTCGGGGGAGAGTAAGAGAACAGCTTTTAGGCAAAACCAGGCGGCCCACCATTGCCTGGAACCGATGGATGGCGGTATATCCATCCCCAATTGCCGGGTCTGATATAAAACAGACTGGTGACGGGCAGCGGTGTCACTGGTGCAAGGGTTTCGGCACCGCGCTCACCAACCCGCCTGCCCAGCGTGTGTGAGTATGGGCATTTCTTCCAGGAGGACCGCCAAGAGTGGCCGAATCCTGGAAAGGCCTATGTCTAGCAGTGGACGAAATAGGCTGATGGATCGGAATAAACACACTCTTTCTTAAAAATGTTTTGGTATTTCTTTTGTATGAAATTATATGCATGCTCCGCCGGCCTCTTAACTTAGGTTTGCCTAAATAAAGTTTTTTGTAAAGAAGATAAAGGAAAATACAATCTAATAAAATAGAAAATTGTTTATTATAATGTATTTTTGACTAATGTAAATGTGATAAAAATTAATAACGTAAAAAGTCAAACGTAGGTTTTCTACAAAATATAACTCTCAAATCAATAACTATTTACAAGACTTTCATTTGAGTTTTTATTATAACTAAGAATTTAGAACTAGGTTTGAATAATTTAAAACTTAACAGCAATAATGACCTTAATATTAACTCGCATTTAAGCTAGTTACATACTTAATTTAAAGATATGTTTGTCATGGTTGCTTAGGCTATTAAATTAGTTTAATTTAGGACTTAGGAAATCGCAATGCTTCCGCGTAGAAAAGTAAACGCTTACATTCGATATCATAATATTGAACGTGTGACTGAGTTCCGTCGGGTTTCTTTAAAATTGAAAGTTAACATAAATACAAACAAAAAATATTCTTTGACAAAAGTTCGTAAAATACCTAGAGAGTAGCAGACCTAACATTAATAATAAACGCATAGAGTCGACGCGTGGCAATTTTAGCTCAGTGAACTTCGGGCTCCTTTAAATATAAATATTGCTTGTTTCCAAACAAAATATAAACTAGAGATTAGTTTAGGAATTAACAAAATATGTTCCAAGCATAAGTCAGCCAAAACAACCCATTCTTATACGTTTCTTCGTACCATGAAGCCTAAATGTAGCTTATTTTTTGTATGGAAACTTGCCACGCTATTTAATCCTTATGTTTGGTCTACTACTTAGTAATAATTATATGTCTGTGGTAAAATGTCACATTGCGAAAATATAAACAACCAAAGTTTTACCGAGATTGTTTTAGTGGAAGCGAAATTCTGCATTCTTTAACATAGTGCGTCGTGCTAGTCTAGTAGAGCCGCATCACGCTCTAATAAAGTTTCATTTTTGGTGCTAGCCTAGCAGTACAACGTCTTCGAAATGTGACACTTTATGAGGTTATCTGGCACAATGTTTTTTGTTTCTATTGATGTCAGCAATCGATTTTTATAAGAACAAAAATGTCGGTAGAGGCCAAAATCTTCATACCCCTTTCCTCTTACAATGGAATATACATGCTGTAAATAGACAGGTATCTATAAGTTAATCCACAAAAAAGTAGGTAATCTACTGATTATACTGAATAATTTTCGCCAATAAACATGCCATTTCATGCAAATGAAACAATATTGGGTCTGCCTATACATTAACCTATTTCAAAATTTGCTAGGAAACGTGAATTTGTTTTTTATATTTATTTGGGAAAGTTGTTCAGTATGATCAGTATATTTTTCGTTTAATTTAAATATTCCTGCCAATTTACAAATAAATTACTTCTGATTATTTTAATTAGTTTAAGTGAACAGATTAAATTTATATCATTGCGGTATAGAAGATCTATACCGCAATGATATTAATTTATAAATATAGATATTTATTTCTATCATAATCACGTGAACACGCTAATTTACCACGGAACCTTAATTTAGTGTGCACACGCTAAACAATTGACTTTTTCCCGCACAATTTAAATTAAAAATCTCACAGGCCAAACACAATGACTTCGGTGGTACCCAATCATAAACACATTCCAAATCCTTCTCACGATAGATCTGTCTATATTTTCCACGTAACTTATCCGAATTCCGCCACTGTAGGAACACTTCGTCTGTATTCTCTAAGTAGAGTCCAATGGTGGAATTAGGGACATGAAACAGGGGGGGTGAATTGGGGACAATCACTATACCGCCATCTACCGGCCAACGACGGCTCTAACCGTGTTCCTCAGTATGTCGGTGACGAGTTCGGTTGTCCTTATGATCTTGTATCCGATCTGGTCGATGAGGGTGATGGCCGTGGAGTAAGGAGGCGGGAAGTCGGAGGCCGGTCGCAGCGGGAATCGGGTCGGCATCGGGTCTGATGCTGCGCCCGCCCACGACATTTGAGTTGGTCTGGAATTGAAAAAAGAGACTTTAGTTAGTCATTTTATAGCTGTTTACCCTGGGGATGTAATCTAAGTGTGGCCAATTTAGTACGACGTAGCCGACTCGAATCGGCCTTAATGGAAGGAATATTAATAAATATTTGCCCTTTGCAACCAACCACGCAGAGAGACTGAAAAATATAGAAACAAGATTCAAAATCCCTTCCTGTTCCGGGATTTGATGAAAAATCCACAGGCCTACTTATCACCTGTATTGCAATAGTAATAAGTGCGTTAACTAAGTCAGCGGCAATTTCTTTGATGGTACACTACAAGGCTCTTTTGGATCGCTTGTGGCCAAAATCGAAACTAACGCCGCTGTTGAAATAAAACACCATCCACGCGCCAAAAGAGCAAAAATGTCCGTTCAAGAACTAATGTCATAGAAAAAACATAATGCCTAATTTACTTTAAATACATAACCACCGTTTACTGCGAGTTTCATTAGATGAAACTAAAAACATTCGTCAGAAAAACTTGCAGTCACGTGTTTCCAACAAAAAGTGGGTACTATGTATGCAAGAGATGCAATACTGGTACAATTACATATTACAGATATTCAGATATATCTACCATGTATAATGCGAGACATGGATCACGTTGGAAACCATGTGGGCATTACGGGTAGTAGTAGTTCTATGACATCATGCCAAGAAAAATGTAGATCATAGAGTACGAATCTTATTCTAAGGAAATAATTAAATTACGTGAGCAGTAGTAGCATCAAAGATACAAGTAGTTTATGTTGAAAACAAACAAAGCATTCGTTTGTATCATCTTTGCACAGATATCTTAATTGTATTATTGTATATATCATATTTTTTTAATATGTATTTGAAATAAAGGAGAATGGGCAAAAATATATGGATGGAACCCAGCCTATGTACCAATGTCGACAAGCGACATTTCATTCGAAAGGTTATTTCATGTTCTACAACTTTTACTCCAGCGGGAAGTCTCAAATTGCTGTGGGAAAAATGTTATGCCTAAATAAAACGCAACTTAATTATTAAGAAAAATATATTTTTTATTTCCTTTTAGCGCTTATTAAAATAAATATTTAACAATATTTCAGAACTACTTAAAGACTGGTGGTAGAGCTGATGCCGGGCTCGACTGTGGAGGTACCACCATCTTACTCGCAAATCCTCCCGAAGTTATCGGGGGAGAGTAAGAGAACAGCTCTCAGGCAAAAACAGGCGGCCCACCATTGCCTGGGACCGATGGATGGCGGTATATCCATCCCCAATTGCCGGGCCTTATATAAAACAGACTGGTGACGGGCAGCGGCGTCACTGGTGCAAGGGGTTCGGCACCGCGCTCACCAACCCGCCTGCCCAGCGTTTGTGAGTATGGGCATTTCTTCCAGGAGAACCGCCAAGAGTGGCGAAATCCTGGAAAGGCCTAGGTTTGTCCAGCAGTGGACGAAACAGGCTGATGGATGGATGGCCTTAAAGACAATAAAAATACCATGCTGCCTGTCCTCCTTTTCCAGTTGTCCGATCGAGAGTAGCTGTCCCAGTCAAAGTAACGAGATATTTCATTAGATGCAACTTTTTTTAACTCATCAAAAGATTTTTTTTTATATATTAATAATCCCCCTAAATTTACCCCTAAAAATATTAGCCCCCTAAATAAACCCCGTTCCACACCTTTTCCCCCTTAATTTAGGGGGAAAACCCCTAACCTGGGAACCCTGCGAGAGTTAGATGTTTTTGAGGAACAACGGATGGACAGATATCGAGGCCTCTTTACGAGTTTTAGTTTTATAACGGACCCCTTATAACTCTACCCCTAAGGTTAGGTTACCCTATCTACTAGTCTAGACTTGCTAGACCAGTCACTATACCTACTTAGCAGATACGCTCATTGATCTGCACGTCGTGATCTACCTATATGCATATGCAGGTCATGGTGATTATGTTCATACATATTTGATATGCGTTTATAAATTCATTTTATAGCTTTAAATTTATTTGTGTACCTGCAAGTGTTTATGCAGCTCTTCCATAATACTCGTAGTACTAATTAATAGTAAATTGATTATATCAGTCTAAACACGCGATGGAAATGACAAATCTGATTGTCCTTTATACTAAAAAAAATCTGGTTCTTTGTTTCAAGTTGGTAAGTAATGTATTGCATTATAGGGTGGATCGATTTTTGCGTTTTTTGGATTTTCATTTGGGTGGGGTGCGGAAAAGTTGCTACAAAAAAACAGATAAATGAAAAAAAAATATACAAAAATATGTTTTAATGTTTTGTACTGCCCCAAGGGGTCAAACAAGTATGAAAGGAAAAACGAATATATTTTTCGACAGTTCATTTGGCGTCATGTGTCGTCGACAGATCGTAGAGTTGGACAGATCGTAAAGTATGAAATCGAAAATCTTTTACCAAAAGTAAAAAATTGGTGTGTCGACGAGCGGAGCGAAGAGGGGCGTGTTAGCAGAGAATAATAAGTATTTGTTAGGTCGCTTGTGATCATAAATTTGGGGAGCCGAGCGAAGCGGAGCAAGGCGACCCCCCGAGTTTTAGCAGAAAAGCGATATGCCTGGACTGATCATGATATGACCAATTCTATCTGCCGACGACGTATGCATATACAGGGTGTAAATGCAAAGTCAAGAATCCCTTTAGGGTATGAAAGTATACACGATTCTGATGTCATTACGAGAAAAAAATATATATAGGTATACCTTGAATTTTCACCAAAAGTTCCATCATTTTTCTAAGCTATGGCTACGCAGCTCACCGGCCTGCCCACTAGTTCCCACACTCCTAATTGCACCCCGCAACCCGCACCCCTCATCCGAGTGGCCAGCGACCGTGAGGGTGTCCACGCGATTAGTGTATTTTGAGTAAAGAAAATAGTCTTATTATGAGGTACTGGTACTTTATTTAGAGATCCCAGTATTTAAAATAATATCTTTACCGATCATATTAACACACCGCTTTTACACCCGGTATGTGCCATCAACTTATCTGTAGAATGAAAAAATGGCGGACTAGCTTATTCCGGGCCTGGCATTGGCTAATATTCAATATTATCTATAAATATAATATTAGATATCCTAGTTCCACCATTTTGATTCTACGAATAAGTTGGTGGCACTGTAATAATATTATTTCTAAACAGCCAGTCAGTATCCGAAATTATGAAATAGAACCCGAATTAAAGTAATGAAATAATGTAGTTAATTGTTGATCGACTGATATAATTATAAAATAATCATAGCTATATTTGCTCAGTTCTAATAAGTAACTACGAGTCCCTTTTAATAATGATTATTATTATTATATAATCTATAGCTCGTTGTATAATCCTTGTATATAATTATTCAAAATATTATGCATGTATCAAGACCTAATACCTACCAATCGTAACTAATTGACCAATCTTATGTACCGAAGTAGCAGATAATATCCCATTCAAAATCAAAATCAAAATATTTATTTTTGCAAAATAGATACATTAAGTATACTTTCTACAAGTCAAAGTTAATTTTAACAATATAATATATCTTTAGAATATAAAAAATATATAATAATACGGGAAATAAAATATACACCTGCATAAATAAATGAAAGTCGTAAGTTTTTAAATAAATAAATAAATAAAAAATAAATAAAATAGAGGAATCTAGGAATAAAAATATAAAAATATCATTGATAATTCGAACTATGTAACATCGCAATCGACACACTTGTTTAATATAATTCTTAGTAAATTATAGGAAAATGACGCCCTGCATGAAGATGGTACTTAATATACGGAAAACACTGTATATATAAATAATTTGTTAGTGTAACCAATAAATGCCAGGTATGCCTAGGGGCGTTCAGATAATTTGTTGATTTGTATGCGTCTGAACATTGTACCTACTTAATCTACTTGAAAACATGATTCTAGATTCGTACAAGTAACATGAATAATACAAAAAGATCTGACATCTCTTTGTACTTAGTATTGCTAACATCGTCATAAATAAATAATACAATACATATTGTTTTTGTATGTAACGTAACGTTATTTGTAAACTACACGAGGTAAGTACTAAAATTTAAAAAAAACAACCTTCAATGCATTCCTTTTTTCACGACACGTACTTACTGCGGTTATGGATCCACAATAAACTGCAATTTTCCACAAAAACACCCACAATTATTATTCAACTAACGTCAAAAATCGTAAGGAAAAACGTGGTTGCCAGCTAACTTCAGGCCACAATGCAATGGTGAACGTCATGATGACCTACCTAAGAATGGGATTGCACCCGCAGATAACTCGCTTGCTATATTTTCTCTCTCATTAGATGAGTGATGGCCCAAGAGTAAGAAAGACAGACTTTACTAAGCCGACAGCAAAATGGCGTCTTGAATCTTACTTGACAGTCCTACTCTTATTTGAAACGCAGCACTGTGAAAACTAGTGATTTGTTTCGTTGCAATAAGAGTGCAGTTAATTTAAGCATTTAAATGTAGAGCCCTTCATCAAGGATTAGTACGTCAAGCTCGTGCTTACGGGATACAAGGGTTGGCGGGGACGAGGTAGCACGCGGCTCGCGTGCACGACTACACACGTAGAGATTTGTGATCGAGATATCTCTTCAGATTTATTACGAAGTATGTTTAGAAGACCGAGACCGGTGCGTCTATCCAGCCAGAGCCAGCAAGACGGAAAGTAAAAAGAAATGTTCTTACCTGGGCTGCATAACTGGTCTCATTGTGAAGTATGTGGGAGGGTCAGTTGGCTTCCGGGTTGGCATCATGGCGGGTCGCGGCGGAGACTGCGGGTTGGAGGAGGGGCTGCCCATCATCGGTTCTCCATCGTCACCAAACCTGGAAAATTACATGTTCAAGGTTAAGGATGAGGTTTTATTTCCTACGGTACACTAATAGGAAAACCGACTACAAAAAGAGAGCTGAAATGTAATTATTCTGGAGAAAGACATCTTATCTAATAATTTGTCTAAAGTCAGACTCGCGTATAAAGGGTTCCGTACTACCACACATTACTGTTACGGAATCCTCACAACACGGGAAATAACAACTTTTCATTTTTAGGGTTCCGTACCCAAAGGGTAACCAACGGGACCCTATTACTAAGACCCCTGTCCGTCCGTCCGTCTGTCACCAGGCTGTATCTCATTTACCGTGATAGTTAGACATTTGAAACAGATGTATTTCTGTTGCCGCTATAACAACAAATACTAAAACCGGCCAAGTGCGAGTCGGACATGATTCCGGTCAAGTGTGTGTCGGACATGATTCCGGTCAACTGCGAGTCAGATTTGCATACCTAGGGTTCCGTAATTCGACAGTTTTGGGAACAGTCAGGAAAAAAGTATTTAAAATCTTGGCCATAACTGTTTATGAGGACTAAACAAGGAATTGATTGTACTACATTTTAAATTAACATGAACAATTAACATTAGCAGGCCAAATATGGTTGCCACTTGAGCACCATTTTAAAGACTATTTGGCAGTAAATATATGGAATTTACTGTCAAAGGGTGTTTAAAATGGTGTTAAAGTGGCACCATGTTATACCGTACTCCAAATAAAACTCGTGGATGATAAATTCAATTTTATCATTTTACTATCGTGAATTTCTCAACAATATTTTTCCTGTAATTTTTACGTAATCCCAAATTATCGTGATTTTTTAAATGTTTGTCGCTCCACTATTTTTGGAAATAGGGGAAAATTTCTCGAAATCGGTGCCAGTTAATATAGTAAAAGTATATATTTTTATAATCAGCTCTTTAATATCTACAATTTGATACCATATTGTATTTTTCGGATATCTTTTTTATTTTTCTCTCTTTTGTATTGGAAATATTTTAAACAATTTCAAATTTTTCTTTTTTTTACTTCGTATTATGTATGCAAGTGAATGCTATTTTTGGGTGCTAAAGTTATGAGGCTGTGACATACGGACGGACGGACAACGGAGTCTCACCATAAAGGTTCCTTTTACCTTTCAAGTACTGCGGAACTCTAAAAACATAATAAACATAAGCATAACATAGTCAAAAGTAAAATTTCAAGTTTAATATTTTTTTCTACAACTACTTTTGACAAAAAGAAATGGGAAGTTATCTAAAGTTTCGTTTAATTTAAGCAAGAATTATTTTATTCCTTCCTCCCCTGAAGCGATTTTAATTATTCTTTCACCGTAATAAAGACAATTTGTAGATCTATAAAATTATTGCTCGATATATTTTCCGTCCATCGCGTCCGGGTTAAAAGTATTATTTTCTCCTGTTTTACGGTATCCGGAGACGCAGCGATCGTCCACGTAACGGGCACTTTGCACTGCGCGCTGATATAAAGGTTATTTCAATTGTAACGACACACATCGAGTTGCTAATTTAGGGTATTATGGTATGTTTGCGCTAATGAGAACGAGAATATTTTGCTTGAGTTAATGACCCAAAAGTTGTGGCGAGTTTTAACGTCACTAATCACACTTCACACTAATTTATAAACGCGAAAGTTTGTGTATGTGTGTGTGTGTGTGTGTGTTTGTGTGTGTGTGTGTGTGTGTGTGTGTGTGTGTGTATGTTTTTTACTCTTTCACGCTGAAACGGCTGGACGGATTTGGATGAAATTTAGAATCGATATAGCTTATACCCTAACTTAACACATAGGCTACTTTTTATCCCGGAAAAAAGCATGTCGTCAAACCGAATAAGACGCGGGCAAAATAATGGTATTTTTAGGTTTCAGAAACTCAGAATGAAAAATCTGAAATGATGACATTTTTGTCTGTTTTTTTCTATATTTACTCCGTCTTCCAAGAACAATTTTTAGGTACATCTCATGTTAAAATGTACGAAAACAGGCTTCTCAACTCAATAAAAAAGTCAATGTAACTTCCACTTGTCCGTTTTTTTCCCACCATGATGCCATGACCCTGTTTAGTGCTCGGATAAGATTAGGTACTTTTAACTAAACAACAAATACGAATAAGGACTATTACCTAATCGAATAACTACCTACAGTACCTTATCTAGGGCTGAGCTTTCCAAACATGGATGAAGTACAACTCGCCATTGCCCTACTTTTAGAACCAGCTCGCCAACTCCGTAAGTCCAATAGGCGTATAAGTAGAACTCTGTCAAGTCCACAACGCAAAAGTGGACCCTGACCCTGGGCTTAAAAGTGTACCAAGTCATGGTCTGGAACATTATGTACCCGTTTTACTCTTGATTCGGAAATATACCATCAAAGAATTGATGCTGACCCACTCACAGGTCACAGCACTTATTACTATTGCAATACGGGTGATAGTGGCCCTGCGGATGTTCCTTTACTACGTATCGTTGTTCATTGTCTATATCGGAAGTTCGTGAGTTTTGTAAGAAATATTTACTCGCCTTGCTTGGGAAATTCATAAAACCTTACATTAAGGGGGTATGTAAATTTCAGTTTTTTGTCACGCTCACTCCAAGCGAAAAAACGAGCAGTGCGAGAGGGGCGGATCCAGCGCAAAAATATATTTTTTTAATTTTATAAAAAAACTAAAATACCTAGCAAAATTTTCAAAATCAAATATCTAGATATTGTTAAGACCCATTTAGTAAAACATGCTTGAGTTCTGTACATGATTCCTATTCGTCAAACGAGAAGAAAAAGTGCAATGAAAGACCTCATTTCAATAAATATTTCTATCGAGGAAAATTTATCCAAACATGTTTTTCAAAAAACAAAACCCTAGATTATACCTGTAGGGTCAAAATGAATGTACCAAAAATGTATCACAATTTTCCGTGTACTTCGTGAAATACACAGAAACAAATCATCCATATACTTTTTTCATAGCAGTTCTCAAATGTGATTTCCACTTTTTGCGAAAAAATCAAGTACACTGAGCAAAACGCGTACACTTTACTAGGTTATGGGCCCAACGACTTGTTTGTGTCATATCATAACAAACATCAGTCTACTTCGTGAGTTCCGTATCGCATACAAAAGAGGATGATACCTATAAAACCTTGTGAAGATACTGTGTCGTCCACCTAGGAAGTGAGCACACAGCAACAAGACTTAAAGAGATCAAAGAAACCAAGGGCAGAGTTACTTTTAAGGTTTTGGGACCTCGATGCCCGAAACAAGGCAGTCTTTTGACGATATCTGCTAATGAATGAGGTTGCATTAGGATGTTGATGCAAAGAAGAGGTTGTTTACTTTTGCCTTATAAGATAAACTAAAGTTCAAGCTACAATGTGAATAGTAATGTTTACTCAGTCGGTTATTGTAAAATTGTTATGTAGTCAAATAGAGGATTATCCTAACTGCCACTTAAAATCTTACGAGTTGTTATTTTAGGTACAAGCACTGTTGCTCATTATATTATTTAAATTATTATCTTATTTTATCCTTAGCGGAAAAATATTAGTGAATTTTACTTCCTAGTCTGGAATGAAATGAACTGGCTTGATAGCTTTTGAGATTTTGGGCACTCTACTGGGGGGCATAAACTATTTGGATGAATTTAGGTTTTATTTACAATTGCAATATTTTGTAGATTGGATAGATTTTCGGATATATTTATTAAATTTATGTTATCATAGTTAAAATTTTATAAATTAGTAGTTTAAAAAAATATTTATGAATATTATATGAATTTGCTATATAATTGACTATCCTTGACACTATTGGAGAGGGCTGAATTAATAGTTTTCTTGATGTGGTTAATAAGCAGTTTATGCCTCCTTTTCCTACAATAAAAGTAGACAATTGTATTTTGTAAGATATTTTCCCCGAAAAACTATTCCATTACAACAATCTAGAAAATTCTCATGCATTATAAATACCTTAGACGATATTTCAATCTGTCTCAATCTATGTTGTAAATGGAACCTAAATACCTACCTACACTAATACCTATCTCTAATTGTTTTCTGTCATTATCACATCGTGGGAACGTTACATTATTACTTCAAACGTACTGCAATTTTTCTTTGTTTTTCTGTGAGAGAACACCTCAATAGGACAACTTTGTTATCAAACCTTAAAAGTCAATTGACCATTCCCGCGGTGTTCTGTGATTATATAAACTCAGGAGGGGAGGGTAGGTCTTGTAAGATTTGTCAGGTACTATTGTAAATACTGATTTGACCAGGATAAGTTGAGCTATGCCTATACTCTCGTTATTTGATAAATAAGACGCATATCGGATTGATAAATGTCTTTAGATGGTCAGGTCATCGGGTGACCAGGGGGCTGGCGCATTCCTTAGCCAACGTATAAGTTTGGCAAATCAACGAGGAAATGTGGCCAGCGTTCTGGGCATCACGCCGTAGAGGTCCATTTTGGAACAGATATATTATTTGTAGTTAAGTTTATTTTAAATAAGTTTAAGGATAGGTGGTAGAGCTAATGCCGGGCTCGACTGTGGAGGTACCACCATCTTACTCGAAAATCCTCCCGAAGTTATTCGGGAGAGAGTAAGAGGACAGCTCTCAGGCAAAAAAAACCAGGTGGCCTACCATTGCCTGGGACCGATGGATGGCGGTATATCCATCCCCAATTGCCGGGCCTTATATAAATCAGACTGGTGACGGGCAGCGGCGTCACTGGTGCAAGGGTTTCGGCACCGCGCTCACCAACCCGCCTGCCCAGCGTGTGTGAGTATGGGCATTTCTTCCAGGAGGACCACCAAGAGTGGCGAAATCCTGGAAAGGTCTATGTCCAGCAGTGGACGAAACAGGCTGATGGATGGATGGAAGTTTAAGGATATAATTTATTGATAGGTAATTTTAATTTAGAATAATATATTTTGAAATGTTATAGAAAACTTATTCTATAGTTTTATAAATTTGAATAAAATAAGCACGAATTAAACGAATGAATAAATCAAACGCATGGTTTAGTGTTGTTGGTAATGCTGCATTATGCGTGCATTGACCGAATGACTGAGTTTTTCAAAGAGTCTGTGCAATGTTTTAGAGTTTATTTCTGTATTACTTAATTATGTTGTTGCTGCAATAATTGTTATGCTTATCATACAAGTAGTGTTCTTGTTTAAAAATATAAATATACCGCTTTAAACGATTTTGATTTATTTATAAAGGTAAATTCAAATAAAAAGCTAGAAATTAATGAAAAATATATTAACGTAATTCGTACAATTACCGTTGTTATCAGTGATGTCAAACAAAACTTTCAATATCTGCTCTACTTTTTTATATTAACTTTTATTCGTAGATTTAAAGTAGTACAGAACATTCACTATTTCACTAAGCGATTTTTTTGTAAACTTGTCTTGGTGTCCCAATTTAGCATTAATCTCCCCATTCAAAATATACATACTGGTCAATTTGTCTATTTATGAGAAAACAAAACAAACACATACAAACTACATCGTCACAACATCAATCTCCTAGGCTAGGGGGTGTCAGAGGTGTTTCCAAGTTTGAACTGTGAAATAAAAGTCACAGTTCACACTCATACACCGACGATTATTTATTATTATTATGGACCAGCGTGATGGGTGCCGGTTGGCCCTTTCACCGTACTTTGGGCACAAACGTGGACAAATATTCCAAAGCAAGAAGACAATGTGCCCCTAAACATAGACAATAAAATACATCAATCAATTTTATTGTAAAAATTACATGTCGGTATCAGATGTTATACAATATTTGTTATACACAGTTGGCTGAATGTAATTTTACCCATGGGGTGCAGCAAAAAATAAAACTTAAGAATAACATAATAATAAAATACAAGCAATTTTGTCAGTTAAATAAGTAATTAATAAACAAAATAATAAATGACAATCAATTCAAGAAACAGTTCGTATATGCATAGCATTATTTAATTAGTTTATTCATGTCATGATTAAGAATATTCCAGAAATTCATTAAAACTGTATGGACAAATAGTGATCAAGTATTCCTTTACTTTAGTGAAAATCTTTACTCCGGGTAAGGACTTGATTCCCTCAGGCAATTTACAGTTTTGTGGTACGAGTATAAGAAACAGTTCGACTAGCCGTACGGTCCGAAAAAGAATTACATAGCTAAAATCGATTACAAATGAATGAGGTGAATGGCAAATAATCCATGAGTGAAGCAAATGTCTTCATTCATTCGTATGACTTTTTTAGCTCATGCGACGGGGGTGAGGCGATGAGAGCTTTGAACGGAATGAAACGTCAAAAATTATTTTCGTTCCATAATTTCAGACAAAATTTTAAAGTCTCGTGGAAAAGACGTTGAAATGGAAGATATTATATTTGTGAATGTGTTTGTAGAGTCGGTAAAAATGGCTATCGTCGCTATCAGAGTTAACGTTATAGAACAGTGCTACAAACTCTTCTTGTTCCATCACGAATCACGGCACCGTATTACAGTCTTTGACGAAATAAAATAAAATTAATAAAGTAATATTCTCGTATTTTATTCTGTTATGCTAAGAGGTTATGAGGTATCTTTTTTAATACGGTCCGCATCATGAGCTATCTTTCACATCGTTTGCTATCTCATAAATTACGGGCCAGTCATCGCTCACACTCTAAATCATTCATGGCTTTGAGCGATGTAATTCTATTTCGGACCGTACGTTGAAGGCACATTCAGATCGTATTTGCAACGTTCATTGAGGCGGTCACTAATACCTTGAGTTTGGGAACTTTTCAGGGTAGCGTCTTACTAATTTACAGAGCTCAATATATAAAGCGGTGATGGTGTGTATTTTAAGTTCAACAAAAGAAGTTCGGCAAGTTTCCCTTGATTTATGCCCGTCCAAAACGCGTATACACCTCTTTTGAAGAACAAAGATTTTCTGAATACCTACACTACCACCCCATACTGCTAGTCCATTTAATACCCTCGATTGAAAGAAGGCAAAATATGACTGAAGTGTTGCTTTTTTTGTAGCCAACTTCGACAAACATCTTAAAGCATAGCAAAAACTGCTAAGTTTACTTCCTAATGCTTCTGTGCCTTTTACAATTCATTTGCTCATCAACGTGGATACCTAAGAATTCCGCATTTTGCTCATGAACAATTTGACTATCGTGAAGTCTTTCGTGTTGTAATTTCTGAAGCATATTAATTTAGTTTTAGTGACGTTTGTATTAAGATCCATGTTTTTGAACCAATGTATTATGAGTTTATAGATTCAGCAATAATATTGAGATTTTGACATCTATCGTTTCTTTTAATTTTAAAAAACACAGATATATCGTCTGCAAACATTATAATTTTTTCATTCGCTTTTTTTGAGTTTTTTCACCTGACATCGGAAAATATAAATCATGTTTTCTTGCTATAGCAGTAATTTCAGACATAAAACTCAAGCCGTTTAGACATAAAATTCATTAATAACTTAAAAAGGCACATTTTCAAAAATAAAATCTATCGAGTGAAATTGTGTCCAATTAGGTAATGACAACGGAAAGTTAATGGTCTGAAAAAACACGTGTCCAAGTTTTACATTGATCAGATAAGTAGTTGACTCAGCATATTAAAACAAAAACCGTTGAAAGACCAAAGGAAAGCCCTTAACCCTTTAAGGTTTAGTAGGACGGCACCGACACACCTAGTAATATCTAGCGCTCCTAGGCACGATAAGAAACCTGAATGCTTGAACACCTGACTGCATTACTGCATCGATATTGTGGTTCCCCTTGAAAATATTTATAGGATTTAAAATTCATTTATAAATAACGAATGAGGTTTTTAGATTGTAAAAATGACAAAAAACACTGTAGCAAAAACGTTATGATGTAAATTTTGAGGAAGAGAATGAGGAAGTCCGCAGGTTCCAAATGACAAATCAAAGTTTCTTAAATTAAATACATTTATATTATTACTAGCCTTTCGCCTGCAACTTCGTCCGCGTTTATTCAATCTCTGCCCCGTTTTTGGCTTAGGCGTTATTTTATCAACACCCTAGCAAAAAAGTCGTGTCTGTAAATTTAATATTTTAGCAAAATTTTAATTGAAACGTGTCATGAGTATTGTACTGAAGTCAGAACTACCAATTTTAGAATTTTTATCTGTCTATCTATCTGTCTGTTACTCGAGAACTATTTAACGGATTTGGATACGGTTTTCTGGTACAGATATTGAATAAACGTAGTCGTAGCCGCGGGCAAAGGCTAGTCCATTAATAAACAATTATATCCTTTATTTTATAAGAATAATAAAAACTATTATTTAGTAGGTTGTGTTACAGTGACAAATAAATTATCCTACCCCATTGTCACAAGTAAAACAGTTCTTTAAATTTAATTCAAATGAATGGTTGGCTTATTAAATGGAATGTAAACAACTTTTTTTTTATTTCTTATAATACGAACGCAACACAACATACCCAATAGTAGATCTTAGTGTTCTCATAAATAAAGATTAAAATCCTATAAAAATGGGTTGATGGATTTCCAGGTGCTAATGGTGTATGGGGATAACCCATAACCTGATATGTGATTTTAAAAAATACTGATATTCCAATAACATAATTATCGATATAAGCATTAATTTAATTGATTCGCTGAATAATTCAAAATTCCACTATGATATAATTGTTAGTAAATAAATGTTTATATTAAAAGTTTTTTATCTTTTTGAAGTAATTTGGAAAATACCCACACAGGTGGTTAATTAGAACGGTTTTCCTGTCCCTTTCCGAAATGCATTTCGAAAATAAATAATTATACCCTATCTGATGAACCTCTAGATCTCATACGTGGGTTTATTAGCATTTTTTTTATTCTGGTCTTGTATTCAGTGTTTTTTTATAAGGATAAAATTTAGGTTTTTCTGGTACGTATTTTGGTTTAATATAGATTTACCTACTTTGAATCATACATGAAATTATTTCCTTACTAGACGATGGAGAAGATCCCAGAACAATTCTTGTTCTGTGGAGCAGATGTTGTTTGTCTAAGCTACGGCGTAGCAGTTACAGGATGCTAATGAAGCTACGAAGAGTGCGCGGCTGGCTACGGACCTACGAATGTACGAATGGTACGTACGTTTGTCACGTAGGTTCGATTCTTTTTTCCATTTTTTATTAATTCTTAGAACGTACGGTCATAAAAATGCTGTGCACATTATCATCTGTATTGGCGCACGTAGCGCAGCATATAGGAAGTTCTTTATTAGTCACGCTGTGCGATATTATATTACGACGATCTAATTCATATACCGTATGAATTTACTAATCCTATCCTTGTGTATTTGTGTGTGATTTTCATTGATTATGGAATTGATGTTATGGCGTATAAAACTGTACATGAATTTAGTCACGTAAAAGAAGGTCAGCGCAAACGATGTCTCGGGAAAAAGTTACATTAACTTATCAACCTCATTAGTTTAAGACGTCTTTGAATAAATGTTTGTTTCTTAGGACCAAAGCAGTCACAGTCCACTACCTTTAACATGGTAGACCATATCGAGCTTTGACAGCTCCATATACCACTGTCTGTCCCTCTTTAGGTAGATCAACAGAGTGAGATAGAGCACTGTATCGAGCTCGATATGGTCCTTCGTGTTAGAAATGCAGGAGATTCCAGAGAAACAATCGAAGCGAGATTTCTAATACCCTAAAATGTATGGAGTTCGACAGATAAAGCGCTCGCGTCCGCTAGTCTCACCTGTTCAAGATGGCGGGTTTGGGCGGCGGGCTCGTGTCCACGGCCGGCTGCTCGCTGGGGGGCAGGGTAGTGGTCTCCACGATGTCAGGGATGCGGGGTGGCAGCGTCTGAGGGGGGGCGCGTGACGTCACCATGCTGGGCAGCTCGTTACCTGCGGGCGGGGGGGACGTGTGAAATAAAGCAAAAAAGAAAAAATACTTTTTAATTGAAACTGACCAGCAGTGGTTAAGTGTAAGAAGATAATTTTAATTCTAAACGCCAGTGTTCAGTGTTATCTTATTACCTCAGAATACAGTTTGTTCTGTATTCTGAGCTTATTACTGAGACGTAGTTTGACACTGAGACATCTTCTATAAGGTCGTATAGTAGGCAAAGGTTTTTATTTTTATTATTATATTAATTGACCGCATCGAATTGACACGTTCTAATATTTATATTAGGTTTCATAAGAAAATTAATAATCAAAACTGTATATTACAATATCAATCTTTATTTTAACCCATCCATCCATCCATCAGCCTGTTTCGTCCACTGCTGGACATAGGCCTTTCCAGGATTTCGCCACTCTTGGCGGTCCTCCGGGAAGAAATGCCCGTACTCACACACGCTGGGCAGGCGGGTTGGTGAGCGCGGTGCCGAAACTCTTGCACCAGTGACGCTGCTGCCCGTCACCAGTCTGATTTAGATAAGGCCTGGCAATTGAAGATGGATATACCGCCATCCATCGGTTCCAGGCAATGGTGGGCCGCCTGGTTTTGCCTGAGAGCTGTCCTCTTACTCTCCCCCGAATAACTTCGGGAGGGTTTCCGAGTAAGAGGGTGGTACCTCCACAGTCGAGCCCGGCATTAGCTCTACCACCTAATAAATATTTTAACCGTAATGACCTACAAATGTAACGACAGATGCTTTAATTATCATCATCATCATATTATATTTAAAGAAATCCAGATTCAGTCACTCACTGACTCTCATCAACGCCCAGCCCAAATCCTCAGACCTAGAAAGCTGAAATTTTGCACAGAGGTTCTTTTTACAATGTAGACAAGGAATAAGGCCGGATTTTTTGAAATTCCCACGGGATCGGGAGAAACGGGATCCACGCAAGCAACGCCGGCGGGCGTCCGCTAGTGGTGAATAAAAATGAAACTGAATCAACCATAGTTAAATTCTTTCGCTTCTAGAAATTTCATTCTCTGTGACAAAATTTAATTGCCAGTCAACACTAAACTTCATGTTATTGAAGGTAACTAGCTGCTAGAGAAATCTTAGTAATAGCTATAAATTATCTATTGTTTTATTTTATGGCATGGATAGAATGGGTTGATTACAAACAATTACTTAATTAGTTACGTAATGAATTTTTTCAGCGTATGGCTATTTTTATTGCGTCGTGGGGATTACGGAGAGACAAGAGACGTTTTTGGCACAACTTTCTGTTATAAAATATTATTGACATAGCCAATCGATCGATCACTAATAATAATAATAATAATATCTTTATTTATCAGACAACATGGATCCATTATGTTAGTAACAATACACTTACATATTCTATATTAGTAATTAATAACTAAGAGTGATCTTGTCCGAACAATCAGTTTAAACATAAACGGATTGTCGAACCGATCGGATATAACACGTAGGAGGGTGTTGGGGCCGCCCCGGAGTCTGTGCAGCAGCGAGGCAGACTTCTTTCGCCATATGGCATCGAAACCGTCGGTTCGTGCCTCAGCGAACATCACCGACGCACTACAAAAACGCGGCAGCCGCAGCACAGCCCTAAAAGCGTTATTATACTGGATACGCAGAGCATTGTAAGCCTTTTTAGTATAACTGAACCACAGGGCCCCCGAGTACAATGATGTGCAGTAAGCTTTAAATAATGAAATTTTTACTGCATCTGTACATCTGGAGAACCTGCGGGCCAGCATGTTTGCCCGGACTGACAATGCTCTGCGTTCCCTCTCCATGTCTACATCGTCTTTCAGATCATCTGTCACTAAATGCCCTAAGTATTTATACTGATGCACCCGATTTAGCGGTGCACCGTTAAGAATAACAGGGAGAACAGATGAGGGACACTTATTTCCAGCCCTGAAGACCATGTACTCTGACTTCTTAGTATTATAAATCAACCCGTGGGAAGCAGCGTATGACTCACACAACGCGAGTAGCTGGCGGAGGGCTCCGACCGAGGGGGCCAGCAACACCATGTCGTCCGCATAGCTTAAATTATTGAGACAAATACCGTCTATATAACAGCCGACATGCGTGCTGCTGAGCTCCCCGATCAGCGCATCCATGTACAGATTAAAAAGCAGAGGAGAGCTTAATCCCCCCTGCCTCACGCCGCACACCGGTTTATATGGTTCTGAAAACTCGCCCGCCCATCTCACACGATTCTCCTGGTTTAGATACCAGTACCTCAGAAGAGAAGCTAACTCCGATGGTAGCGTTGTCTCTTTTAGTTTCTGCCAGAGAACGTCGAACGAGACAAGATCAAAGGCCTTGGACAAATCTAGAAAACACGCATATACCGGTGTTTTCCTGTCAGTGTAGTACCCGACAGTATGCTTTAAACTGAGAATGGCAGTCTCCGTCGACAACCCAGGCCGGAAGCCGAACTGGGCGTCACGAAGCTTGACATGTTTATTCAGATGAGAGTTGAGCACACTGTCAAGAACTTTTGCTGTGATGGTAGCTAAGGAAATAGGCCTGTAATTTGTCCCGTCCGATACGTCTCCGGTTCTATTTTTGACTATAGGTACCACCAGAGTCTGCATAAGCTCTGGAGGCACGTATGAATGACTCAGACACAGGTTAAACAGGAGTGCGAGAACGCGAGGTAAATGAGTACCAGCGTGTCGTAGATGCTCGACGCTGAGCCCATCGTGCCCAGGCGACTTTCCTTTTGTCATCTTTTTTATTGCGAACCTGACATCTTTTGCTAGAATGATTGTTAAATATTCTGCACTCTGGGATTCAGCATCGAGCTCTCGGCACGCCAATCCCAACGGTGATTCAATTGCAAACTGGCGTTTAAACATTTCGGCAATATCCTTAGGGCTGGAGATCCCGTCGACACTCACAGGAATGCTAGGCTTAGGGTTTAGCTTGTTTGTGCTTTTCCAGAAACTTTTAAAGTCTGAGTTTGCATGGTATTTTGCTATTAAATCCATTCTTATTTGCTCTTGGTGGCTTTGGCACCACTTGAGTTTTCCCTTAAAAACCTTACGTGCTACAACCATTGCATGGAAAATTGCACCAGAAGACGGCTTTCCACACAAAGCCCACACATGAAATTCAAGCTTTGCTCTCCTGTGAGCTTCGGTCACATGCTTGTTCCAGCCGATCAAAGGTTTTTTACGCCCTTTGTACCCACGTTGATAGGTGGCACTTGCACTCGAACATAAAATATTTATAATCTGTAAATACATCTTATTTATAATATTATGGTGAGATGACTTACTACAGTATTTGCCGCAACATACTTGAAATTCATTAGGCAAGTCAATGTGCTTCAACTTTGAATTACATATACTCTTATAATTATTACATTGTTCTTCATTTCTCTGCCCCCATTTTACTGTATTACATACAGGATTATTAATTACAGTCTTTTCCTTGATGACATTAAGATTGCAAGTAAGAACTAATGGCATATGGTCAGACCAATATACGTCATACCGAACGTGCACGTCCATAACACACTGCATGGCTGCGCTGGTAACAATGCAATGGTAATAATTAAGCTCCTACGAAGTTTGAACCCTCCGGATTGGTTAGCTAAAATTTGACCTTAAAGGGCGGTTATTTAGGGATCTTTACAAGTATTACGATTCCGTCTTAAACGAAAACCATTGTAGCGTAATAATTAAATTTCCGTCATCCTATCTATCTCGCTACAGTCTAACTGAAAAATGGAAAGGCTAACTAAGCTGTGGCACGTAGACATGGGGGTATATAAAGGGGGGTTTAGTAGATTCGGATCTCGCCCCCCTCAAAAAAAATAACAAGAAGGTTTTACCGACATAACTTACCTACATACCATTTTATTTCCAGAAACTATTGTTTGCCGCCAAAGACTTCAATGTATAAATACTAGACACGGTGTTCGCAACTAAAATAATGCTCACGCAACAGAACTTTTTGTGGTACACTTGCAGTACACTTGTCCTGTACAACGTCCATGGACTATAGCGCAATTTTTCAGTGCGATACGCCATGTCTATACATATAAGTCTTTGTTTGCCGCAGCTTAATAATAATTTTTGTATAATTCAATGTTTATGTAATTTCTTATTGAATCAGGTAGGCGTTTAGAATTTTTTTCTGCGTGAAGTCCGGCAAAAACCTTTGTACATTCTTGTACCCTTGGACCCTCCATGAAAAAGCTAAAGCTATGACCATGTATGTAGAAACTACAAACAACATGCATTGCTTACATACTGTAGTTTTTATGCATAACAAAAACTATAATCAGGTCTTCAAAACTGAGGAAAGTGACAAAAATTACTCTAATGACTTGAAGTGCCAATAGGATAGATCGTGCTGGAAATCTTCTGTGAATAATTTAGATCGAAAATCAATAATGCGTATTTTGTGCCCTTGATCGAATAAACCTCTGCTATTGTAGTTTTTTTACTACAAAGTAAGAATGGAACCGTTGACAATGTTTAATTTTATGACCAAGTAGCAATGTCTACCTGGTGCCTGTTGTTTGTAAGTAAGAGGTAATTAAGTCATTACTTATGTAAGAATAGAGCAGATATTGCGTACCATACTCGCACAATTTGCGATTTTATGCCTTTCATTCATAACAAGATAGATGACCTTGAAGTTTTTTTTATGATACACCTCCTTGGAGCCTAACTTTTTTAATGTTCCGTAGCCAAAGGGCAAAATAGAGCCGTATTTATGTCACTCTGCTGCCTGTCCGTCTGTCTGTTTGTCTGTCTGTCCGTCTGTATGTCATGCGTCTCTAGCTCGTAGAAGGAATTAGTTACAGACCTGAAATTTTGATATTTTATTGTAGAATATTGATCCAAAACCGAATACTGAATTAGAAATTCAATTGAATTATTTTCGGGGGACGAAAATAGAACAGAAAAAAAAACTGCATCGTCAAACCCTGGCATGATAAATGCCATTGACTACATCCCATTGAGTGGAGTACAAATATAATTTTTAGGGTTCCGTATCCCGAAGGGTGCCGAACGGGACCAAAACTGTTACTTTCCGCATGGAGTAACAGTGATTGATGGAAGCGAGACCTATCCTCTTAACATTTTATATCTTCCTTTCCATTACTTAAAATCAGGATAGAAGATTGTATGCAACAGTAACACAAAATTACCTTAACTTAATTACTTGCTTAAAAGGTTTAAAAAAATTAATTACATAACTTCTGTCAGAAGAATAACCGGACATATTATTAAGTTTGTTCAGATAGGACCTTGCATACACTTATTTAATATTTTATATACTGGCCTTTGCCCGCGGCTCCACCCGTGTTTATTCAATCTTTGCCCCGCTTTCAGCTTGGGCGTCATTTTATGAACACCCCTTATAACCTGTGTTGACGAGGGTTACTACAATGATAACCGTTGAGTGGTGCTCGAGTTAAAACGGAACATACATACATATTAGTATAGGCAAAACATTTTTACTAGCCGTAAGATCCTATTTTGATTGTATTAATTCTAAGTTCTTTTACGCAAATAAATAAATATTATTATTATTATACATACAGACAGACAAAAATTCTCAAAATTGTGGTTTTGATCTCAGTACAATACTAATAAGCTAATAACCAAATTCATTAAAAATTTCGCGAAAATATTCAATGTACAGACACGACTTTTTTGCTACTTTATCATTAGTAGAAAAGTTTCGTACCAAATCATTAAAGTTCGCAACATTATCTACTGCAAAGAGCTAATGAAGTTTTGGCTTTTAGAGGTAATGTAAAAAATACATGAAGTAATTTATTTTAATTTTATTAATGCCACTTTAAGCTATAAAAGAATATAAAATTTTATTGTTTTACAAATTGCACTTCTGCAAGGTCGCTCAACTTAATTTTACTTCAGCTCTAGCTATGTAGGTGTTTTTAGAGTAACAAATTCGGTAACCTTATGTCCTTATAGCGTTTTAATAAGGGTGATAATCGAACAAACGTGTAAAACATTGCGCATGGCCATGTGTGTGAAGAGATTAACCAAAAATTTACAATCGTTTTATAAGGATGTCACTTTACCAACAAGTGAAACTTGCTTGAGAAGAACAAGCAGTGAGGTGGCCAGATTTAGGAACTTGAAGTTTACCCCCGTTGATGTCTTTTGTATTGAAAATTCTTTCGAAGGATTCCGTCAAATACACTGGTTACATTTTGTATCCGAACCCGTTCCGTATTTTTCGTCTGTTTGATGCGAATCATTATTATAATTAGTTTTCTTGTTATTGCCGCAATGTCTGTGAAAAATTATTCACATAACACCAATCCATATTGGCCATCTAAATGAAGACCTAAAATTTATTTGATTCAATTGTTTCTCCTTTGCGCGTTATTTTGATACTTAGATATATTATGAGCAACGATTCGGAGCGGGCTCGTAAGTATCAAAATAACTCGCAAAAGAGAAACAATTCAATCAAATCAATTCTAAGCCTTCATTTAGACGGCCAATATGAAGTGGTGCACGTCCCTAATTTTTCCATAAACATCACAATTCGAAGGCAATACAATCGCACCGATTTCGTCGCGGGCACTAAATTGAAAACGCGTGTTAGGAGAAACTGGGCAATGCTGTGAACATATTATACATGCTATTGGTTGAAATTAATCTAAGTATACATAACGTTTTCGATGCGAAATTTGTATTCATGCTCCTGTATACTGGAAACATCCTTTATAGTGAAAAAAAATTACTTCCAATACTTATAGCCCGGGCGGTAGCGTTGCATTTTAGGTAGTGATTTTACGCCGATAGATTGCCATCTTTTTCAATAGATCCGGAATAGCTAATAACAGAACCAAGCGTCAGCTGACGTACCCGCGGTGGGTGTGGGTGTGGGAGGCAGAAGAAGTGGTAAAAAAAAAGTAATAGTACGCCGGCTGAAACTTTTCTCACAGATAGCTGAGGCCATAATGAGCTAAAGAAAAATCGTCAGCTGCATAGTGGAGGGGGGAAGATGCGTCAGCTGCTCGCATGAACTTGTTTGCATTTTAGGAAGTGTTTTTACGCCTATTGATTTCCATATTTTTCAATAGATCTGGAATGGCTAATAACAGAACCAAGCGTCAGCTGACGCACCGGCGGTGGTTAGTTGACATCATACTCCCAAACCCCGGACCGCTACTTGAGCAGCTGACGGTCGATTCACATATCAGTCATGCATGTGAGATCTACGATCGCTGTCAATATCAGCCGGCTTACTATGACTTTTGTATTTGCAACGGTACCTCCCGGGCTATTATTGATTTGAGAACAAATGAAAAGTTTCCTATTTACCAAAAATGGTAATTAAACTTTAGTCCTAATCAGTTACGACGTCTCTCGTATGAATTTGCACTCCTAAGCACTCTTATATCCATTCGATTCACAATAAAAATCTCTTTGAGAGATAAGCTCGCCGCTCTGTACTGAAATTTATATATTAAATGTTTGTAAACAACTTTTTGGTGTACAATAAAGAATAAGAATTTGGCTGAATCAGTCAGAGTCACCGTACGTATTAATGAGCTGCAATATATAATTTATAGTCTACATAGAAACTATGAGCACAGTATAGGTAACAACAGTAGTTTAACTATAAAATAATCACTGATAATTCAGTCTTAGTAACAATCCCCAATAAAAAACAGATTATAAAACCGTGGATAACTCCTGGTCTGCTTAAATGTATACAGAACAGAAATAAACTGCACTATAAACTAATGAAATATCCTCAAGACCAAATACTTCAAATAACTTATAGAAGGTACAGGAATTTCTGTAACAATCTATTAAAGAAAATAAAAAGGACCTACGAACGTTCTGAACTTGAGAAATCTTCTAAAAACACGAAAAATCTCTGGCATACAATAAAAAACGTGGCTAACTTAAATAAATCAAAAACTTCTAGTACTGATCTGCTAAAAATCAAAACCAACCCAACTGAATCTGTAGACTATATAAATAATTATTTTTCAAATGTAGGAAAGCAACTAGCCGAAAATATTACCAGATCCAATTCTACCCTAGACCCAGTAAACACCTACAATATCCCCTCTAGTGTCAACTCTTTTGCCCTGCCCAATACTGATGTTGCTGAGATAGAGGCTATTGTGATGAATCTCGATAGTAATAGCGCAATAGGTTGGGACAATATCTCCACAAGACTACTAAAATTGTCCAGACACATCGTAATTCCTATTATTTCTCATCTTTGTAACGTCTGCTATGAGAAGGGAGTCTTTCCAAAAGCTTTTAAATGCTCAATAATACACCCCATTCACAAGAATGGGACCAGAGACGAAGTCGGTAACTATAGGCCCATATCAGTCCTTTCAGTATTGTCTAAGGTTATGGAAAAACTTCTTAACAACCGTCTAAAGAACTACCTTCACAAAAATAACTTCTTATCTAATGCACAATATGGGTTCAGAAATGGGAAATCTACTGAAGACGCGGTTGTTGCTCTGAGTCAGGACATTGTTGATCATCTAGACAAAGGCCACAAATGCATCGGGGTTTCCTCGATCTTGCAAAAGCTTTCGATACCGTCTCTTTTCCTATCCTCTTAAAAAAACTCGAGAGATATGGTATAAGAGGTGTCGCCCTTGCTCTTTTCACAGATTACCTAAAAGATCGACAACAACGCGTGAAAATAGACGAATACACTAGCACGGACAATTACATCACATACGGCGTACCACAAGGCAGCGTACTAGGCCCAACTTTATTTTTACTATATATAAATGACTTGTGTAACATAACCCTAAAAAACTGCCATATATTTTCGTATGCGGACGACACAGCTCTGATTTTTCACGGAAAAACATGGAACCAAGCTCGTTTTATTACAGAAACTGGGCTACACACAGTTGCAAAATGGCTTAGCAACAACTTACTCACCCTTAATATTTCCAAAACTCATTATTTGACATTTTCAATCCGTGGTAACACACAACCACCCACTGACTTCTCCATCAAATGTCACACATGCATGGATATCTTGAGTGGAACCTGTATATGCGAAAAACTTGACAAAGTATCAACAGTCAAATATTTGGGCATTTTAATCGACCAACATTTAAATTGGCATCCACAAATTGACGAAACTAAAAAACGCATCCGCAGGCTGATTTGGGTGTTCAAGACCCTCCGACATGTCGCTCAGCCCAAATTACTAAAATCCCTTTACCTTTCTCTAGGACAGTCCTTAATAACATACTGCATTCCAGTTTGGGGAGGTACCACAAAAATTAAATCTTTAGAGCTAGAGAGGGCCCAGAGATCATTACTAAAAGTAATGTTTTTTAAGAAATATAGATTTCCAACCCATGAACTTCACACATTTTACCAAATCCTTACCTTTCGGCAACTTTATATTCTGCAAATAACACTAAGACGGCATCGAAGTCTATATTCTATGACCCGTCCCTAAAAAAAAAACGCCGTTCCGATATTGTAAGTTATACAACCAAAGTTAATACGAGTTTTGCTAGAAGTCAATTTAAAATTCAATCTTCATATTTATACAATATTGCTAACAGAATTCTAAAAATTTTCCCCCTGACCTATTATATGTGCAAAACGACCATAGTTAAATGGCTAGTAAGTTTAAATTACGAGGAAACAGAAGCTCTGCTTAAAAGAACAACTTGAAACATAAATCTCCAAATTTCTCTCACAAAGCTTACGTATTTCCTATACCATTCCAGACATAGGCATACACAACCACACCCCTCCCCCCTCTTCACACATACACACACACGCCCACCCTCACACAAACACACACACCCTCTCCCCCTCACCAACACAAACACATATCACACAAACATTTGGTTATAACTTCTTTATTTTATTTTTGTCTATTTCCTGTTTTTGTTTTTGCTTTTTATTGATGTCCGATAGCCTCTCTATTGGATCCATAGTTTTATTTGTTTAACTATTTAATTAAACGTGTAAATAACATTGTAACTTCCAAGAGGAAGTGCGAGATTCCTGAACCACAGGTTTTACTTAACTTTTATCAGGATCTCACTGTAAACTTTGTATGATTTAAGGTTTAATAAATAGTGTTTTTTTTTTTAAAACTAGGCGGTGTCCTTGAAAACAATACCTACGGCCGCTCGGCGCCTAAACACGCGCTAGGGCTCCCAACTGACTGTTTACCTATTTGATAATGCTGTATTATTACTATAAAAGTTGTATTTAAGCAACCATACAATGCAAAACATATTCTGTAATTTCCTGCCATAATTCCGAAAATGCGCGGGAGCGTCACAGTGACAACGTGCGTACGTAACTGCGGTGGGACCACGACTGTCGTAAACCGAGTTGAACCGAGTTTTGGGGGGTTTCGTTTCGGCCCGTTTGTATGGAGATATAATGCTATTACTTATTCATAGTATGCCATGAGCATCATTACCAGTCCCCGAGATGGTGTTGAACGCCTCCTTAGCCAAGAACTCCTCGAAGAACCTGGTGAAGTCCCCAGTGGGGTCCCACCGGGAGGACAACTTGGCCCACTCGCTCGGGTACTCGTTCTTCAGTCTCCTGATCACCTTCACGGCTGTCTTCTTCTGTCGTTCTGTGCAGCGCACGCACTTCGTTCGTAGAGCTTCGGGGAGGATTCCTGGAAAGAGGGAGATTTTGGTTTATAAATGTTTTTTTTGTTTCTCAATTGTCATTCGTATGTAATAGGGCTCAGAAAGGCACTTTTTTACTATAAATAAAAACATAATAAAGTTGATGTGCTGTCAAAACTTATTTTTTTCCAAGGCAATATGTAGCTTCTTGGAATCTCTATTGGAATCAAGAAAATTTAGTTTTGAGTTTTGACAGCACTAAAACTAAAATTAAAGCTTTCCGAATCGGCTTTATTAATTCTAGATAGCAAGTTTCAACATTTGCTTAATTTTTACCCTTTGCGAGTACGGAACCCTAAAAATTATCTCAAGCGAATGAAATAAATATTTTGAATGAAAACTTTCAGGGTAACATGTAACAAACATAATATATCGTTACGACAAGAATCCCCGAGGGGATGAATGAATATGAATGAATATATTTATTTATTTCAAGAATAACTTAAATCTAAATACATCCCACAAAACCAAGTAGGAATTTGGTTTGTCTGTGGGGAGGGAGTCGCACTTCTTTTTCTATAATTAGTCACTTACTAAGTTATAAGTAGGTAGGTACATTAACAATAAATAATAACATTGTTATTTTAATCTATGTTTACATGTTTTGTAGAAGGTAAGTTTTATATAATTTTGCGAATTTATTTTTATTTTGTTCAGATCTTATACGAACAGGCATTTCATTATATAACATTGGAATTTTGCGTTTAAGCAATCTGCCGCCAAAGTAGTTATTCACTTTTACTGTTTCATATTTACCCTGAGCAGTTGTTCTCGTGTTGAGCCCATGCTGTTTAGGTATCTTATGATCTGGGGTGCCATGGCCGTTTACTGCAATTATGTATTTATATTTTAATGAAGCCGGTAGTATTTTACATAATGAGTACAATATTTTAATATTATTTTTGTGTTTTTTCCTAACATTTTTACTGACTAGGAATTTTAAGAATTTTATTTGTATATTTTCAATCTTATCCATGTATGTTTTAAATATAGATCCATAGCAGTCCACACCATAAGATATAATTGAGTCAACCAACGACATATATATAGTTTTTAGCACAGAAATTGGTACTTTGTAACTAAGATGTTTGAATTTAAATAACAGTATGCGTAGCTTATTTAATATCTTTTCTATGTGTTTAGTCCAGCCCATATTTTCATCGATGCACATTCCTAGGTATGTAACACATGGAACTTGCTTTATTGTTTTACATTTACAATTAGATAAGTTATTATGGAAACAGTTAAAGTCGTGGGCAACCAGTTGACATGAAGAGTCCGGGGTACAAGAGTACGGAGACCGGATAACAAGGAGGTTAGTTTTTTCGGCATTGAGTACGATTCCGTTATCGTGCGACCATCGCACTACGTTGTCGATATCCTCCTGCACGAGACGCGACACCTCGCCCATGTCGCGGCCGGCCCGCAGCGTGCACAGGTCGTCCGCGAACATGTACGCTGAGCAATGGCGGACCACGTTGCACATGCTGTTCACGTGCATCAGGTAACACAGCGGGCCACAGCCGGAGCCCTGCGCCACCCCGCGCCGCGCCGCCCACTGCTGCGGCCCGCTGTGCTCCTCGCCCACTCTCACCCGGTACGAGCGGTCCGTCAAGTACTGGCGGTACCAGCTATTAAGCGGTCCGCTGATCCCGCACTCCGCCATCGCCCCAAGCAGCGTCTCGTGCCGTAGGGTATCAAAGGCCTTTTTAAAGTCGAAAAATACAGCAACAACAAATTTTTTATCGTTGAGATAACTATTAACTTCGTCGGTAAATTTTACAAGTAATGTTGATGTACTTTTATCCTTCTGAAAACCGTGCTGGCAATCGTTTATAACTGCATGTTCATTAAGGAATCTATTTTGTTGATTAACTATACATTTTTCTATGATTTTTTCTATACTGGATAAGATAGCTATAGGTCTGTAGTTAGCATAATTTTTATGATCACCTTTTTTATAAATAGGTCGCACTATGGCTTCTTTTAGTTTTTGAGGAAACTTCGTATTTTTTATACATAAATTAATTAAGTGAGCTATGACTGGGCTTATTTGTTCACTTATATATCTTAGGTGCCTCATACGTATACCATCTGACCCTGGCGATTTCTTATCACTCATTTTCTTTATGACTTTTTGGACCTCCTTGCTATTCACCGTTCTCCATCTCATCGACATACAAGCCTCATTTCGATAGTCAGCACGGTTTAAGAAAGTTTCGTTACAATCATGAATTATATTATCGATATCATTTTTAAATGTAGTTGCAAAGTTATTACATATTTCTTGCTTTGTATTTCCTGACAAGTGTTTCAATATTACCTCATCTGTTGACTTTTTTCTATTACCAAGTATTCTATTTATATAATCCCATATTTTCTTTACGTTACCATTACATTCGATTATTTTTTGTTTCTCATGTTCATTTCTTATTTTAGAGAATAGCTTTGTACACTTATTTCTGTATTTTGTATAATTTAATCTTTTTAACATGTTTGTTTTATCTTGGAACCATATCATAAACAGAGATGTCAGAGATGTTCCCAAGTGTGAACTATGAAATGCAACACACAGTCCACACCCGCTTTTTACAGACGATTATTATGTCCCAAAGGTGATGGATGGTGAGCTCGATTGCCGCACGTCACAAATACCTACGAGGGGTGGCTGATATAAAATCTCCTTTGTTAAAGAAAGTTTAAAAAATGTTACTGGCCACTATATTCTCGTATTCTTTGTTTATTCCTTTTTTAAAAATTATGACACTTATTTGTTTCTACGAGTTCAATTTTTTTTTGGCGCGTCTTCGTTTTTATCAAGTTGCAATAAAATTAAAAATGGATAAAATTGAGTATCGCGCTGTGATTAAATTCCTCGGTAAAGAAGGGAATACGCCGACGCAGATCCGAGAGCGCATGTTTAAGGTGTTCGGAGATTCATGTCCTTCCGAATTTGTAATAAAGTTTTGGTCAAAGCAGTTTAAACAAGGCCGTGTGAGCTTAGAAGACGATCCCCGTAGTGGAAGGCCCATTTCTGCAGTTACCGCAGATAATGTGGAAAAAGTGAAGAAACTGATCCTTGCCGATCGGCGAATTAAGCAGTGGGAAATAGCTAGAGATGTTGGCATTAGCAAGGAACGAGTTCATGAAATAATTCATGAACATTTGGGAATGTCCAAGGTGAGCGCACGTTGGGTGCCTAAAATGTTGACCCCGTTTGATAAGCAAAGGCGTGTGGAATGTTGTCAGTCATTTTTAGACTTGGTAAAGGATAAAGAGGAAGAAACTATCTTGCGAATAGTGACCTGTGATGAAACTTGGATTCGTCAGTGGGATCCCGAAAGCAAACAAGAATCGATGCAATGGAAATTTAAAGGGGAAAAACCACCAAGGAAGTTTAAGGTCCGGCTGTCAGCGGGCAAATTAATGGCAACCATTTTTTGGGATGTTGAGGGGATTCTTATGATAGATTACCTGCCAAAAAACACCACGATGAATGCTGAATACTATGCGAACTTACTTGACCAGCTACGCAAAAAAATAAAAGAAGACAGGAGGGGCAAACTTAGCAAAGGCGTTTTGATTTTGCATGATAATGCACCCGCGCACACGGCCTTTAAGGCGCGGTCATCTCTGACAAAAAACGGCTTTACAGAGATCAACCACCCACCCTATAGTCCAGACCTGGCTCCCTCTGACTACTTCTTATTTAAAAATTTAAAGAAAAATTTGAGAGGGCGCAGATTTTCAACAGACGAAGAGATGAAGGACGCTGTGAATGACTATTTTGACGAACAAAATAATAATTATTATTTTAATGGTATGCTGTCACTTATTGACAAATGTCGTAAGTGCATTTCAGTTGCAGGGGACTATATTGAAAAATAAAAAATAAATTATTAATCCATGTATTTTCTTTCATAGTCAGGTAGATTACTTTTCAGCCACCCCTCGTACTTTCCGAACATAAATTAATGTGCACCGCGCAGATTTAATTCACGACCTTTGTGTCAGCAGGCGAGCGCTCTAATACTCGGCTACAGAGGTGGCCACTATAGATATATTTCAGTGTAGCCATTATATTACTTAAATTTGGATAAACATCGTAAAAAAACGTTCCGTGGGCGTTCAAAATGGTAAATAATGACCTTTCCAACGTCCAATATCGGTTTAAAAAAAGAACAATATGTTAGTGTTGTTGGCTATTTTGTTTCCGGATTCCGTCAATATATTTGTAATCATAATCGAAATAGATATGTATAATGCATTATTTGACGAACTCCATGAATCTTGAAACGTGACCATTTTCCTAATTTTTAACTTATGGGTGCGCCGACCAAAATAAGCTAAATCGGCAGTAGCGGTTAAGTTGATTTTATTTATAATGATAAAAAAACATATTTAGTATCAAAAAAAATGTATGTACACTTTATCCGAAGCAAAAATGAAAAATTATTTATAGTTTATAAATCACAACTATTTAATCTAGGCCCAAAATGTAACAAAGGCGCATTGGCGTTTAAGTCATTTTAACAACTTAACTGTAGATTTTTATCTCAAACTTATTTTCAAACAATCACCACAATTTGTCCAACTTACATTTTAGAAATATTGCCTATCAATTTAAATACGATTTGTTAAAAAAAAACACAAATCCGCCATACATTTTTAGTATGGCCGCGCAGCGGTAAATAAATATGACCACGATAATCACTACCACGAGAGTACAAAGCGAGGTGTCTAATCGTCGTGCGCTCGGCGGCGCAGCCTTAATGTTTACCTACGTACACCAAATTCAACCGTCTTATCCTTCTCGACCCTAAAAACCCGTTTTATCTGTCGAATTCAATGATATAACAAACAGTAGATACGGTACGTTCTTATATCGTCAACTGAAAAATGAACCTCTAAACAAGCGCCACCGTACGACAGAGATAGAGGGACGAGCTTCGACAGCGGCGCGAGCGAGACAAGCTACATAAAAAAGGGCCCATTGGGCCTACATTTGCATCATCCCTTTGTTTTATCTAAGATCGAACTCCATATATTTTTAATTCGAGTTTTAAGAATCTCGCTTCGACTGCTTCCCCGGAATCAACCCCCTTGTTCTTGAGTTAGGCTGCAGATGGATGAACACAACGACAGATTGACATCGCCACTGTGCTCAAAAAGAAGGAAGTTGCCTAAATAACATATAGTCACGACATGAATCCCCGAGAGGGTGTCAGAGTTGTTCTCAAGTGTGAACTGTGAAATGCAAGTCAGTGTACACGTGGTGCACTCGCTTTTCACCGTCGATTATTACCGTCCCAAACGTGATGGGTGGTGAGCCTTATCGCCGTTCTTTGGGCACAAACGGACCAACAGTTTAACATGCCTTCTGGTTCTGAAGAAAGCAGACCGAACATGAAATGGGAAATTCCATTGAAATGCGACATAAAGAGCTAAAAATTAAATTATCTACATGGGCACGATTCGGTCTGTAAACATAGTTTTTTTAAATATAAGTATGGCAACATACACAAAAAGAAACGTTTCTTTTTCGACCTGTCACAGCGGGAGATTTGATGCTCGAAAATTGCTATGAAAGTCGTGAAAGTAAAATGAATTCCAAGATCTATGTAAAGTAAGTGACCAGAAATTTACTATGCAAAAAAATTTAAACTGCATGGAGGGCAAGAAATTGATAATAAACTTGTTAGGCATTCATAAAACCGTATTTAATTAAGGCATTTTTTTACTTAAAACCGAACAGTCTAAAAAGCTATGCCGCCAAATGTAACGTGAGTTACCAAAAGTTTTATCAATATAGAACCCAAGAAAATGTGTCAAGTTTAAAGAAAATTGCTCTAACACATTTATTGTTTATTCAAGAGTTAATATTTATATTAGGAGGATAAGTTATATAAATCAAATTATTGACAAATTATTAAAAGTATATCGTAAACTGGAGTAAAAATTAACATGAGTTACCGTGGAATTGCCCAAATAATGTCCACCCACAACCTCTGGGTTAGCAGGCGAGCACTCTACCACTTGGCCACAGAGAAAAAAATACCTAAAGTTTTATTTTACATTCGGTAAATCTTATTTTACGTTCGGTAGATTAATTAACATTATGTTGCATGAAACTGCCAAAACACACGTTTTTGTATATATATTTTTAATCTGGAACTTTTCCTCTAATTTTTTGCTTGAGGATTATAATATTGCAATAAAACAACCTTGATAACGATTGTTTTTTTCAATCGTTTTGCTCTAACACAAGTTTGGCTTCATATTTATCCCAAATGCAGTAAGAGACTGCGAAACTTAAAGAAGTAAGCGTATGCGCAAGCAGATAATCCACATTCTTATATATTTGAACGGGTTCTTACCAAGGTTTCATTTATTTTTGTGATTTGCCGTAAAAGAGGAAGAAGATAAATTGACTTCGATTCGGCCTCTCTCAGTTTTTCGGCCTACGCGAAAGCAATTTCACCGAAATATCACCAAACGTCAAAAATAAATAAAACTGTGGTAAGAATATGTTTAAGAACATTAATCTATGCGAACCTGCCTTCGAATCACGATATAGGCTGCTGCGATCTATGTATATATGATTTGTTAGCAGTTTTTATCCTTTCGCGAACAGTCCGGAAGGTACCGTTGCAAATAAAAAAGCCATAGTAAGCCGGCTGATATTGACATCGATCGTAGATCTCACATGACTGATATGTGAATCGACCGTCAGCTGCTCAAGTAGCGGTGGGCGTGGGTGTGAGGCGTTGCAAAAGTTGTTAAAAAATAGTAATAGTACGCCGGCTGAAACTTTTCTCACAGATAGTTGACATCATACTGAGCTGAAAAAAATAGTAAGCTGCATAGTGGAGGGGGATGATGCGTCAGCTACTCGCATGAAATTGTAAAAAAACACGTAAAATAAAGTGATAGTACGCCGCATAAAAATTTGTCTAGGTGATTCTTTAAATCAATAAAAGTACAAAAACAACAATCAAATTCATGCGAGCAGCGGATGCATCATCCCCCCTCCACGGTGCAGCTGACGATTTTTTTTCAGCTCAGTATGATGTAAACTATCTGTGAGAAAAGTTTCAGCTGGCGTACTATTACTTTTTTTTACCACTTTCGCAACCTCCCACACCCACACCCACCGCGGATGCGTCAGCTGACGCTTGGTTGTCCTATTAGTAACTCCAAATCTATTGAAAAAGATAGCAATCTATCGGCGTAAAATCACTACCTAAAATGCAACGCTACCACCCGGGCTAATAGATCAATAACGAGGATTAAAAGTGCCTGTCAAATAATTCGGCATCCTTTGAGTACGGAACCCTAAATTTTATTATTTATTCTTTTACTTTAGATTATCCATAACTATCTGACCTAATTACTTGTATGTACGTCTTTAAGATAGAACTGAAACAAAATCACTTTAAAAAATTGCAATTTGTTTCTTGTACCTTTGATATTCATATTTTAATTTTTTTATTATGGGTCGTAGCGCAATGTGATAATTAAAACTGGCTACCTATTGCGGCTGAACATTGTGACATACGGACGGACAGACAGACAGCGGAGGCTTAGGTAGAGTCCCATTTTGCACCCTTCGGGTACGGAACCCTAAAAATCAATCAAATATAGACCTATATATCGTGTACACCAATAATATACATATATACATGAGTGCATAAGTAAATAAGTAATTCCTTCTGGAAGAAACGTCACTAAAACTGCTTTATATTCAGAAGATGTTACGAAAACTAACGATTATAGCTCGCCAAGAAAATTTCAGACTTAGCAAAGCTTTAGAAGACTTTACAATAAAGGTGATTATTGAGTAACTAAAGGTCCATGGTAGATTTGGCATCGGATGTCTTATGATAATGTTTCCGTGATCATAAACATACACTACTGAACATTTAAGTTGGTATGTATATTGTTTTTTCTTTGATTTCTTATAAGTTACTTAAAATAATAATTGAATGTGACATTTTTGAAGTTTTTTTTTATTCTGCTATCTTCATGTTGCAATGCAAGTCACAAGACGACCAGTCGTTTGGCAGAATGATACTACTTCTTCCACTTTTTCAGATTCATATTAGTGCTGTAAAATTTAAATTTTCTTTATTCCAAAATAGTTCGTTAGTGATAGCAACAGAAGCTAATAATATACTACTATGGAAAATTTTAAGTTTTGACAGGACTAAAACTAAAATTAAAACTTTTAGAATCGACTTTATTGTCCACTTGCCAAATTTAAATTCAATCGGCCAACCTATTGTAACACCTCGGACAGACAGACAGACAGAGAGACACTAAAAATGGTTTCCGTTTTTAACAGAACCCTAACAAGAAGAGAATGTTTCGCTCAATTACTTCACACAATATGGGTCTTGCTCGTGTTATTCTGCTCTATTTGCTACGAAGTAGTTAACTTTCTTCGCTGTACAAGCTGCTGGATTAAAATTGGATTAAAAGACGTCTAGATTTGAATCAAAATCTACAGAAATATCCTTACACCAAAAAACAACTTTTAGTTAGTGGGCAGGCCATATTTTTCGCCGACATGGTGGCCATCCATCCATCCATCCATCAGCCTGTTTCGTCCACTGCTGGACATAGGCCTTTCCAGGATTTCGCCACTCTTGGTGGTCCCCCTGGAAGAAATGCCATACTCACACACGCTGGGCAGGCGGGTCGGTGAGCGCGGTGCCGAAACCCTTGCACCAGTGACGCCGCTGCCCGTCACCAGTCTGTTTTATATAAGGCCCGGCAATTAGGGATGGATAAACCGCCATCCATCGGTCCCAGGCAATGGTGGGCCGCCTGGTTTTGCCCAAGAGCTGTTCTCTTACTCTCTCCCGAATAACTTCGGGAGGATTTGCGAGTAAGATGGTGGTACCTCCACAGTCGAGCCCGGCATCAGCTCTACCACCTACCTAAGTTATGGTAACTTCAAAACAAAATAACTTAATTTTCCATAGACGTGAAGTTTGCTTTTTGTAGGATCTTACACCTAAGTTCACGACTAAGGAAAAACCGATAATTTTAAGGCTACTCAAAAAAAAAAATTTAGATTTTGTGCATAAAGTTAAACATTTGTAAACATTGTTCTTAGTGTGTTTTTTGGTGTTATAATTTTTATTATAGTTTCATTACGAATGCTAAGAATCGATCCTTAAACTTAACCTTTTGTTTTTATCACAACTTTATTGTATTTATTTTTAGATAACCAATTCAAATTTTTCTAAACAGGTTTGCCATTTTTTGTTTAAATTCTGCACTACAGTTATTAAGCAATCAGTGCAAAAGTGGTCACGAACGTCAGATCCTAAAATAAAATGCCCCGAATCAAGTTCAAGTTACAGTATATACCTGCTTACAAGTAGGTATTTTCATGGATTAAAATATGTGTATAGAATAAAGGTGATATACACACACAAGAGTTTTATTTTACGTAGCAACTTACGGAAGCGTAATTAATAGGCACAATTATAATGTCAAAACATATATTATATAAGACGGTGGTAGAGCTGATGCCGGGCTCGACTGTGGAGGTACCATCGACTTACTCGCAAACCCCCCCGAAGTTTTTGGAGGGAGAGTAAGAGGACAGCTCTCAAACAAGCACAACCAGGTGGCCCACTATTACCTGGGATGGATTCATGGAGGTATATCTGTCGCAGGCATTTGGTTAAATCAGGCGTTTGGTTAAATCAGGCAGAAGAGAGGCGGTAGCTTAGGTTAGACATGACTGGCATACGTAACCTTCGTGGTTATTTTTTTTATGACCACCATTTAAACCAAAAGCCTAGTCATTTAGTGAAGTCACTGAATTTAACCATATACCTGCGACATATCCGTCCCCAATTGCTGCGACTTATACCTATAAAACAGATTGGTGACGGGCAGCGGCGTCACTGGTGCGAGGGTTTCGGCACCGCGCTTACAAACCCACCTGCACAGCGTGTGTGAGTATGGGTATTTCTTCCAGGAAAATGGATGGATATTCTGGTGGATGGATGGATATAGAAAAATGATTTGTGAAAAAAATCATTAATTGTTGAACAAATTCTGGGAAAGTGCAATTGACTTTCAGTGGAGTTGCTGTTGGAAAGACGATGCGCTAAAGTTACTAGCGCTTACCAAGAATATTTTAGGATCTACCCAATTATTAGTAACTTATCATTTTTGTATTTTTTTTAAAGTAGGCCTTGTACACTTGTGCCCATGACGGAAGTTGCGGAACAAATCAACAACCTGTATATCAGATGACTTTGATTACTGATACAGTGAAGTTCATACTAGAGATTGAAAAGGGCCAAAAAATATTATTGGGACAACTTTTGTGTTTCTCTACTTGTCTATTCACAATTGCAATGAGTCAGTCATATTATATGGCAATAAAAAATAAATTTTGCGAATTTCACAAACAGGTTAATTGAGCCTTGTTACTGATCACTTACCAAGTTTCCTTTGTAAATTGGGTCACGTTATATGTTCAACGACTACAATTAAGGTGTCACAAAGTCTTTACTTCTTGTGGTTGACATGTCTTTGTTTTGCCGCACGTGTGAATGCGGTCTTTTGAAGCCTATAGCCGATGACAGGGCTTGACCACAGAATGCAATGTGACCTATTGTTATCTAGTTTAAGATCATATCGTGGTCTGTGGGGACGTCACTATGTACTACAGATTTAGAAAAACAATGAATCAGTATTTATCGTGACTTGTCTGTATGAGCTAATCTACACATAAGAATACCTCAACCATATACTAAGTATTATTTAGTCTATGCCCCAACTGACTTACTGGTCTGTCAATGGCTAGACCAAAGGGCTGGTACTAGGAACATGAAATTTAGACTATAGGCAGTGCTCGAAATGGAACGGAACGCTGTGCTGTACATCTAAAAAGGCCGACTTAGGTGAATCATAAAATGATGTGAAAGTAGGACAGAGATAGAATTTATTCACCTATGCAAAAGAGACGGCAATAGAAGAGAATCATAATATGATTCATCCAAAGTGGCCTTTTTAAAGGACCTGTCTGGTTCGTGAAAGCCCCGTTCCATTTCGTGAAATATTTTTTCAAACCGTTCCGCTACGCTATATATAAGGTTCAAAGTGAAAAAATTCAAGATGATAGAGTGGCCCTAATAGAACACTTTCCAAAAAAATTAAAATTTCGTGCGAATTTCTTTTTTCCCCTTTTCATAGACATTGAGCATTGAACATTATACCTAAGCAATCTTATGTATACTCTAAGCATTGAGTCATCTGATTGAACCACTTTGTACTGGGAAATGAAAAAAAAAGTTGACCAAAAATTTTTTTTAAATTCATTAATTTGATCAGTTAACGATACATGATCTACCCTAAAATTATATTCACTTATTATTGTAAGATCTTATATTTTTGAAATTATTGAAAGATTTTTTTATAACGAATGATATTTTCTATAGGCTCTATTCTTTCTATTTCCTTTCGTGACCGTACTCTAACACCATTTAGGCTTCAAGAGGAAAGTAGAAAATTCTTGAAAAACAAAGCTGTTTTCGTTCTTTCGTTTGAAAATTAATATAAGTCGTCAACTTTGACGTTACTTTAACATGTTTCTGGCTTAAGGCAAGCAGAGATAGTTTTCGATTTTGTCTAATTCACTGATTTAACGTTGATACCTAGCTCGAAGGTGGGGAGGAGGTTAGCGTTCCGATTCATAAATACGTCCGATTCGACCACAGACTGTAGGATTCTTATACAACGTAGACATCCACTAAGAAGGGATGTAAGGAAATCTAGACCTACTTTTATACCCCTAGTTCACAAATAAAAAATCTTGAATCTTGAATCTTGAAATTCCCACGGGATCGGGAGAAACTGGATTCACGTGAGTAACGCTGCAGGGCGTCCGCTACACTTAATTTTTCTTATTTATCTACCTTTCACCCGCGTTTATGGAATTTCAGCCCCGTTTTCAGCTTAGACGTAATTCTATCAGCACCCCTTATACCCTATAATTAGTAGATTTTCTCGTACGTCGTGGCTATGAAAAGTACGTTTTAATTAATAAATAATTGAATAAGTGATTCTATCATTGTCTTAATTAAATGACCGCTTTGTGGTCTATGACGGCCGCGGCGGAAAACCACAGAATAATAAACTTGTCAATACATTAATGGACCCAGTGGCGGTCCGAGGGGGGTGTCACAGGGGTCATGCTCCCCCCCCCCCCAAATCATCACGTCAGCTCGAAAAATCACCTATAACTTGATGGGTTACGAACATTTCAAACAAATTATTGTTTTTTAACTCACGTCTAAGTCAAAAATGTTCAAAATAACTCTTATTTGAAAGCCCGCGAAATATACGTGCTAACGCGGACATTTTGGTGCCGGGGCGGCCGCATACCCCATATAATTCATAGAAGCCTTCTATTTGTTTCATGGTTGAGGTTTGTTATTTTATTAAAAATGTTCTGTATTTGCTTAACCTGTTTTACTGTTAAGAGCCCGGTCCGCGACGACGAAAACTTTGATCAAAAACAATAGGTTAAATATTTTTCTGGCAGTAATCGCGATAATTTTGGAAAAACTAGGGACATACATAGGGTTCCCGACCCTCCCGGAATGCCCGGGAGACTCCCGAAATATTGTTCTGCCTCCCGAGCTCCCGGAATGTACTAATTTCTCCCGACTTTCTAAAAATCAAACTAAATAAATCGCGCGCGCAATAGTCGCCCCAATGGATTTATTAAAGCATTTTGATGAACCTCGAAAAATGATATGTATAACTAAGTCAATAAGTTTTTCACATGCTGTTTGAATTATTTACAAAAGTGGCATAATTTTGAAGACCCCGAATACCAAACAGTGATAATTTTATCACTGAAAGAACTGATTAGATGGGAAAGAATTCAAAGACTACAAGACCATTAAAAAAATGATTTAGTAAGCAATCGAAATATAAATATAAAAAATAAAAATTAACAACTAATGTACCGACTTCCCTTCAACGCCCCACCGATTTATTCAAATCTCCCGGATTGGTTCCTTTGAGAGTTGGCAACCCTAACATACACCTTCATATTGACCGTCTAAATAAAGGCATAGAATTCACTTGATTGAATTGTTTCTCTTTTGCGAGTTATTTTATTACTTACGAGCCCGCTCCGAATCGTTACTCATAATATCTAACTATCAAAATTACGCGCAAAGGAGAAAATATTGAATCAAATAAATTTTAGGTTATTTAAGATGGCCATTATGGACTGGTGTATGTCCCTGATATTTACAAAAACATCGCGGCAATGATAAGAAAAATAATTAAAATAATGCTTCGCATCAAACAGACGAAAAATACGGACCGGCCTCTTAAAGGTAGCTTCTTGAACTGTACCCCCCCCCCCCTCCCATAATCTTGAGCTGCGACCGCGTCTGAATGGACCTAACACAATAACATTATAAACATCGTGAAAAGGCTAATTTTATTAAACCTGAATTTACGTTTTATAAGTTTTGTTATCTTAGAGGCGTACTTGTATGTATAATACATACTCTTCTTACATTAGTACAGCTTCACCGTTCGTATCATTCACTCCACCGCTGATTCCCCGCGGTCCGAATTAATTGTAAGCTATCTTACAGTTCATTCAAATTCATGCCGTCCTTATCACACTTACTAAAAAAATAGTGTGCTATCTCTGACTCACTCACAGTTTGAGCGATGTAATTCTATTTCGGACCCAAGGGATTGTATGTACTCTTACATTAGTACAGCTTCACCGTTCGTATCATTAAATCATTCACTCCACCACTAACCGACATAGACCTTAGAACCTGGGAGACATCATTATATTTGGTCACTTGGTGCTCATTGTGGACCTGGACTCAACAGACAGCACAGACATGACCCGATACCGACAGAAATACTAGACTACCATGAGTTTTGCTTACTACACACGTTTACGTCTGCGTAAAATATTTATATGAGAAATTGTGCAGCGCCCCTAGCGGCTTACTACAGGAACCAGCATTTCTCATACAAAATATTGTACGCAGACGGTAACGTGTATAGTAAGCAAAACTCATGGTAGGCCTACTGCTCAAAATTCCAAGTGGTTTTCAACTAACAACCACACCACCCCACAACATTAACTATCCACCGAAGGGGGTAACTTTTTACCTCGGTACAAAATGCAACATATTGTTTTCCTTACTTTTGAATAAAAAGTATGCAATAAATGTGTTGTAAAGCAACTTGCGGAGGAAATAGTTTATTAATAATAAAGTCTTCACAAAAAATTACGTACTTTAATGTATTACATTTTGTTTCCATTACATTAACAAACTTAAAAGCGTGTTTACAGTTGTAATGTAATGCAGCTAAAATGTAACGCATAAAATTGAATAATTTTCATGTGATCACCTAACTATTAACAAGCAGTTTGCGCGAATTGCTATAAAACGCATTTATTGCAAACTTTTTATTCAAAGGTAAGGAAAACAATATTATGATGTGCATTTTGCACCGAGATCCTCCGTTACCACCATAAAACAGCAGTGTGGTCTTAGATTAAATTACTCTAAGAGTGAGGGGCTATTCATCTATTACGTAAGACGATTTGGGGAGGGGGGGGGGTCCGAACAAGTCTTATTTTTTCTTTATATTTTTGCTACTTTTTCTTTGCAATTTTGGTGGATACATATCTTACGTAAGATTGAAAGAGGGGAGGGGGGGGTCATACAAGTCTTATTTTCGTTACGTAGGGGGGAGGGAGGTCAGAAAGTGGTTAAACTGTCTTACGTAATAAATTAACAGCCCCTGATCAACATCATTAATCTAGCAATTCATTCCATAAACAAAAACTCATGCAAGATGTCACTTTAACTTTTTTATATTATTTATATTATTGTAAAAATAATTTACCTTCTATTCGACTGATGACGGCTCCATACTTGATACCATGAAATATTTCGAGCAAAAATATTTCTTGTCGTTTTTTATTATTAGTACATAACGATACGATGCGTAGTTCATTATTGCACGGCGTAAGTAAGCGCCAGAGTGTAGTTATAGTAGTAGATATAATCAACCTATAGGTCGTTGGATATAATAGATTCATTTTTGCACGGTATAAATATGATAAGCGGTTACCTGAAAGCTTGTTTAGGTCAAGCAGTGCTATAGTACATTATGTGTTCCTACTTCGCTAGTGTTCAGAGGGATAAGCGGGACTACAGATCTTTATGTACTGAAAGCGGACACATATTTTCCGATTCATTCACACTGTGCGAATTTTGCGTTGCGAAAGTTTTATTCCTTACTTATTTCATACATCAGCCTGTTTAGTCCACTGCTGGACACAGGCCTTTCCAGGATTTCGCCACTCTTGGCGGTCCTCCTGGAAGAAATACCCATACTCACACACGCTGGGCAGGCGGGTTAGTAAGCACGGTGCCGAAACCCTCGCACCAGTGACGCCGCTGCCCGTCACCAGTCTGTTTTATATAAGCCCCGGCAATTGGGGATAGATATACCGCCATCCATCGGTCCCAGGCAATGGTGGGCCGCCTGGTTTTGCCTGAGAGCTGTTCTCTTACTCTCCCCCGAATAACTTTGGGAGGATTTGCGAGTAAGATGGTGGTACCTCCACAGTCAAGCCCGGCTTTAGCTCTACCACCTATAATAGGTAATATAGTAAGTATACATACTTACTTCAAAATAAGATATCGTTACGACAGGATTCCTCGAGGCGGTATCAGAGGTATTTTCGAATAGGACTGTGAACTGCAAATCACATTCATAGACTCCCGTTTCACCGACGATTATTACGTCCCAGAGTGATGGATGGTGAACTGAACCCTATCTTCGTTCGGACACTTTGGACCATCAACCGCAGACGCGGTCAACAACTTCATATAAATAATTAATACGTCTATTACAGTGGTTCCGAAACTTACTACTGGAATCGAGATTTACTTCAAACAAAAGGTGAGATTCAGGGCCTGCAACAGACTTAACCGTACTTACCTGACCATAGAATATGAAAAAAGACAGATTTTAGAGGGTTCTTTTGACGAAAGTAGGACTACCTTAATATTGGAAATATTTGATTTATTGATCTTTTATCTAGGTGATCTACTTATAAACAATTTACTAAGGCATATACTTTTACAAGAAAAAAAAATTCCACCCTCTTTTTTTGGTTTTTAAACGTTTGTTTCAAGAACGCGTTTAAGAGATCAACTTAATTTTTTTTTCATAAAATATTTCAGTATTAGCTAAAAACCCACCGATCTGCTGTTTCGCGCCTAATTATTAGTATTACGCGTCCTAGACAAATAGGTCAATTAGCTAACGAATAATCGCCTCTATCAAAAGGTAATAAAGTATTTGGCATTGGCCTTTTTATGTTGGACAGGTAATAACTATTTTTCCTAGTCTATGACATACTCTTATGTGACTTGGAAAGAGGTGAGTATAGTAATAGATTTCTGTGGATAAGTACAAGTGTCTTATTTAACAAAGAGGTACAATACGTTCCACCAAGTGCCGACAATCACAGCCACAGAATATCTTGTTCTGTGATCACCACGATCAACATTGTAACGGTTTAATTAACATAAATATTTTGTAAATTTAAAAATATAATTGACTTCTTGTCTATTAGAATTAAATATTTAATTGTACGAGTATACATATATATAACTGAAGCGGACCACATCAAGTGGTCGAAATATATAGGTATGTTACAAAAGTACTTTTGATTTATGTGTTTCCTTATATAAATAATATTAATTGTAAATTTAAAGTTACATGTTCTATTGTTTACTCGTTATTTCAAACTGAAACGAGTAATTTCAGTGTGTCTGTTTTCCATTTCGTTTACATTTTTTAGGACCCACTAAAAATCCGCTTCGTGCGTCGCGACCCATACTTTGGGAAATGCTGGTCTATTACGTTATGTAGGCAAGCACGAGGAACTACCACAAGTTGATTAAAGTTGCCAACTTGTACGTCATTTACATAGTGCAGGTTAAGTTCATTCAACTTGAAACTAAGCGAAAGGAATTAAAGCAATTTGTAAAAGGATTACTAGTTTTGAAGGTCTTCTAAATAACAATACAAAATCATTGAGCATTCATACTGGAGCAGATTCAGAAGGATTTTAGTGCTTTCAAAACCTTAATTTCTGTTTGGTAATGTGGCTTTATTACTTCCGCTGGGGGTGAATAATTGTTTACTTATAATCAGCCTTTTATTTTATATAACTTCAAAAGCCATCGCTACCGCCATTGGCCTCTCAAAAACAACTAGACACACAGTCCCTAAGCAAAGTTCGTATCGTCGGAAAGTGTCCGAACGGTGACGTGCATAGTAGAATGGATGAAAAATGTATTTTTGTCTATGATAGTAGCAAAAATCTTCAACCAAATTAAGACGTTATTTCGTTAAAATAAGATGCAATGTCAGTTGTATGCAATCGTTATTCTAATTTGTCACGCCATAGCGGTGACAAAATGCATCGCGGACTCTTTTTGAGCGAGATGGTGAGTCTTGTTGTTTATGAGACGTCAATGGCTACCGCTTTCAAATGTGTCGTGACGTGATTGGCTAGAAATGACACCACACATCATTTTTAAGATAAGAGGATCTGGACTTGCGATAATGAAAATTAGTTAAGAAGTTTTTTTCTAGTCCAATGTGATTAATTTATAAATACAATTTCAATTAATGTTTCAATTAAATAGAAAATTTCAAAAACAAATATAGCATGGTGTGGTATATTTTAAAATTCATTTTCAAAGTGAAAGGCTTTAAGATATCTATAGGGTGAAATAAAATCAACCGACCAAATTCATACCGGAGACTTGGTTAGCGATCAGGAACTAGATTCAGTAATCATTTTGGACAAATTCGAAAAATAATGTTTTGATCCCTTACTAGTTGGACTAGTTTAAGTACAATTCCTAGTCTACATAGGCAGAAGAGAAGCAAAACATATTTTTTTTCGAATTTCACCAAAAGGTTAATTGAAGCTTGATTCTGATCATTAACCGAGGCCCCAGTATGAATTCGGTCGGTTGATTTAATTTCACTTTGTATAAAGTTCAACACTATTCAATAAGTATTCTAGCAATAAGAGATTTCAAATTAGGTAATCTATTGATTTCTAATATGTTAATTTGACCTGACTATCGGGTCATACTAAGATAACGGACATGATTATAAGTAGCAATAAAGATACATTTTAAATGATGTTTATCATAAATAAATAAAAAATAAATGTTACACATAAACCGGCCAAGTGCGAGTCGGACTCGCACACGAAGGATTCCGCACCATTCTATAACAACGGCAAAAAAATCATGTTTTTATTTTAATTCATTATTTATTTTTAAAGTGAAATAAAGAGAAGTAAAGTTTCACAACGTGAAATTTAAGTCATCTGGTGATAGTACTCGTCCATATGAACAACTTTTACTATGAAGCCAACCCTGAAATCGTGAAAAAAATCTGCTGTTTTATACTCAATACTCAATACTCAATATATTTATTGCAACTAAGTGTACAGAGATGTTACAATTTTATAAGAACTTAATAACTTAGCTACCCTTATCAGGTACACCAACACTGCTAATACTATATATTATTACACAATTCTTTTTCACTGCTCTAATATTTCACAGTGTCTAAATATCTAATAATCTTTTACAAAATGTTTGCATAACAGTAATACTTAAAAGGTAAGAGATCAGAAAGCCATAACACATTATTTTTCATCAGACAGAAAACTTTCTACTGTGTAGAAGCACCCTTCTACTAAATATTGCTTCAATGTTTTTATAAACGCGGATTCATTTTGTGTGGTCTTTATACATAGGTAACACTAAAAGTTTCCGGAACTGGCCACTTACATAAACAATATTTAAAAATTTATTGCAACATTTGAAAATAGAACTCTTTGGCTGTAGAATGCAGTTTGTTTCATCTGACTGTCTTTTGTTTTTACCTTGTGGCGCCATTTAAAAAATTGTGTGTCTGCATCAACATGGATTTAATTCGGGAAAATTTTCGTAGTATGATTTTCTACGATTTAAAGTGTAATTTGACAGCTCAACAGAGCATCGTTCGGCTTGAAACAGCTTTTGGCAATGAAGCACCATGCAAGACGACTGTTTATAGCTGGTTTGCAGAATTCAAGCGTGGTCGTATCAATCTCAGTGACGAATCTCGCGATGGTCGGCCGTCCAGGGCTGTGACCAACAAAAACATCGATGCTGTGCGCCGTATGATTGAAACAGACAGGCATGTGACCTACCATGAAATTCGCTCATCCTTAGAAATAGGCATGAGTCAAATACAATCAATCCTACACAAACATTTGGGTGTGAGAAAGCTGTGCTCGCGGTGGATCCCACACAACTTGACCGAGGCTCAAAAAACGGACCGCGTCACTTGGTGCAGTGCCATGCTTACCAGATTCAACGAAGGTGCGTCAAATTTGGTGTCGGACATAGTAACAGGTGACGAAACATGGATTTATTGCTACGATCCCAAAACAAAGCAGCAATCGAGCGTATGGGTCTTTCAAGATGAGCCGAAACCAACCAAAGTGGCGCGGGTGAAAAGTGCATCTAAGCGGATGATTGCTTCTTTTTTTAATAAAACTGGACACGTGGCTACTGTTGCTTTAGAGAATCGTCGTACCGTGAATAGTGACTGGTACACGACCATTTGTTTGCCGGAAGTTATTGACGAACTCCGTAAAAATAACCGTAAACGCCGTATCATCCTGCACCACGACAATGCTAGTTCTCACACGGCCAGACAGACAAACGACTTTTTGAAGACGAAAAATGTAGAACTCATGAGTCATCCTGCATACAGTCCCGACCTGGCACCTTGTGACTTTTTTCTGTTCCCAAAAATTAAGAACCAATTACGCGGTCAACGATTTTCATCACCAGAAGAGGCTGTCGAGGAGTATGAAAAACACGTTTCAGAGGTCACCACAGGGGAGTGGCACAAAAGTTTTCAAAACTGGTTTGATCGAATGAAAAAGTGCATAGACGCCAAGGGAGATTATTTTGAAAAACAATAAATTAATTTTGTACCTTAAATAGTATTTTTTCATATTCATTCCGGAAACTTATAGTGCGTCCCACGTAGTAGTTGGTAATTTATTAAATTTGGGTCGAGTAGGTATTTAGCTTTTCTAACTAACAGCTGATATTTTTTTCACTATTTCAGGTTTGGCTCCATACTAAAAGTTGTTCATATGGACGAATATGTACCATCACCAGTTTTCTTTAACAAAATAACTTAAATTTCACGTTGTATAACTAAATATTCTGTGAATGTTTCAAGCGTCTACCTGTTGCCTTTATCAATATCGAGCAAAAAATCACGTTTGTTGTATGGGAGTCTCCTTTAATATTTATTTTATTCTGTTTTTTAGTATTTGTTGTTATAGCGGCAACAGAAATATATCATCCGTGAAAATTTCAACTGTCTAACTATCACGGTTCATGAGATACAGCCTGGTGACAGACGGACAGCGGAGTCTTAGTAATAGGGTTAATAGGAAGTACCAATAATCAACATAGCCGTTATATATAACGGAATAACATTATATTTTGATTGATTACCTTCTCAGTTAAATTTAGTATAAATTATAGGTCCATCCATCCATCCATCAACCTGTTTCGTCCACTGCTGGACATAGGCCTTTCCAGGATTTCGCCACTCTTGGCGGTCCTCCTGGAAGAAATGCCCATACTCACACACGCTGGGCAGGCGGGTTGGTGAGCGCGGTGCCGAAACCCTTGCACCAGTGACGCCGCTGCCCGTCACCAGTCTAATTTATATAAGGCCCGGCAATTGCGGATGGATATACCGCCATCCATCGGTCCCAGGCAATGGTGGGCCGCCTGGTTTTTTTGCCTGAGAGCTGTCCTCTTACTTTCCCCCTCTTAACTTCGGGAGAGTTTCCGAGTAAGATGGTGGTACCTCCACAGTCGAGCCCGGCATTAGCTCTACCACCTCTTCTAAATTATAGGAACTTAAAAAGAAACAAAACATTTTTACAAGCACCTCCTCGATAATTTAGTTAAATGATTAAATGACTAGCAACGGAGATAAATTTAATATACCGATGTTCTTTATATACCTAACTTTTTTATGGTCTAACAATTTACTATTATGATTAACTTTTATACGTTTTTTTTCAAGTGTATACCGTTTTCTTCGGTCTGCTATCCTTATTTGTATTGTAAGCAGCAAATTATTACTATATGTAAGTTTTATTTATTTTACTTTGTCGGCGTAATTAATATGTATACCCATGCCAAATTAGAGTTTTCTACTACCAAGAGTCTCTGAGCTAAGTCGCGTACAGACAGACAGAAGGACAAACTATAAGGGTTCCTTGTTGACTACGGAACCCTAAACACAAGGCGAAAAAATGGTAGCGCCTGACAATCAATTTGGAACTGTGTGTGCACGGAACCTTATTTTTTATTATTTTACTCTGGAGTATTTACTACAATCTGACCTAAGTAACTTGTATGTATTACCGTCTTTAACATAATGTGAATCAAATTACCTTGAAAAAATAGCACTTTTCGATATCTTTTATATATTTATATTGGATTTAATATTTTTTGTTTTTTTATTTGCCGTGATAGGGGCCATAGTAACACGTATTCTGTGAAATTTTACTAAATATATAATGATTAAATATAAAACTCTGTAGGCAACTGTGACAGACGGACGAATGGAAGACAGACAGCGAATGTCTCGTTTGGCACTTTTTGGGTACGGAACCCTAAAAATTAACTGTACATTTCGAGTGTCCTCATACATTATGTCACCTTGAACTATTGTGACCCATAAAAAGACATTAGAAACTGTTCCGCCCCCAACGTGGAAACATTAACGATCACAATGTAGCGGTCACACAGCTATGAACGAAGAAACGGTACTCATACCCATTGTACTCAGTTCCATTGTCCAAAAACATACCCTTGATCGATTCGATAACGGATAACACGCGGTCTCAATACTCACAACACAACATCATGTTATTTATCTTCTGTTTTTGAATTTTAAACGACAAAGAGTTGGAAGTAAAAATCCCGTTAAGATCTTAAGTACTCATACATGCAATATTCCAAGAAATAAAAGACTCAATTTCGGGAATTAAAAAGACTGTCAAGTGTAACATGGTTATAATGGTATGGGTTTCGATACTGTAAATGTTTTAATTTACTTCAAGATGTATAAGTTTTATTCTCTTCCTGGCGGCGGCGCGGCGGCGCGGCGCTACATTGTTTTTTTAATGCCTTATTTCAGCAGGACTAAACGCAGAAGCGGATGAGGTTCATTTGCTATGTTTTTCGGAAACGTCAAGAGAGACAAAACTACGCAAGTAATCTGGGTGACTACTGTGTTATATCTCGCTTCCTAGTATAGATTTGTCTCTTTCGAAGAGCTATGAACGGGTATTCTAGACTACTAGCCGAATTAACTCACGCGTTCCGGAGTTAGGTAGCGGACGAACAGATAGACACCAAGGCTTCAGTATGAGGGTTCCCATTTAGAATTTTTTGTACCCTAAAACTGAGCCTTTAACGGATGGGTCCTAAACCAATAAGTAAACATAAAAAATACGGTACCTTTTTCCGTGCACTTCTGCCCTGGGCGGCGATTCTAGCACATGCGACAATTTGCGAAGGCCGAAAGCGGGTGATGTTTACAAGCTCTTTATGAAGAAACGTATCAAACTTTTAAAATATAAACCTGTTATACGTATTCATAATATGCTATCCGTGTCTTTTTAAGAGTAATACTCAATAGAATATCATCACACGGTATTTATGATGCGATAAACAGAGGCATATGAAAAGCAAAGCGTGTGAAAAATTTTGCGAGAATCGCCGTCCAGGAATGCAAAAAGAAAAAAAATACCATTGGTTTTGCGAGCTCTGTCGCTTGATATTCAAAATTATACAAACATCAAAAGAAACAAATAATTTAAAAATGGCGGCGAGAAAAGTGACTTACACATAACTCTCATATATTATACATATTACTAAAATGAGTTCGAGTGAAACTCAGAATATTGCTTTAGTTAATTATTCTCAGGAGTAAAAGTAAGGGTTCAAAAAAAAAAATTCTTCCTAAAATTTTAATTTCAAAAAGGTGGCAAAGTGTTTTTATTGTAGCGGGTAAAACTATCTTATTATTTTATAAATACTCGAAAAATGAGTTGGAGTGAAGACAGTAGCGTGGAGACAAGTAATTTAAAAGAAGAAGCCATTTCGGTCACAAAAAACTTGCTTCCAAATAAAGCGAAGGAAAGGTTACCGATGTGTTATTTTCATAAAATTAGCGCATGAAATGGAAACGCATTTTTTTACTGCCTCACATCGTTTGAGAAAAGCTATATGCCTCGGCGGAATATTGCCTGACTCATATTACAACACTAATATGTTAGGGCAATACCCTATCTTTCCACCACTACCATTACCGCACTAATGTTTTATTTTATTTTTTAGAGTTGGCTAAGTTGCAACCTTTTTTCATGTACCATAGATGTTATTATATACGTATTTTATCACTCTTTGAAGGCTCTGGATACTGGGTCCTTTTGCGCAAGGTATAATTTTAAGAAATTGCAGGTTTAGGTTAGAAAATAATACCTATTTCGAGTTACATTTAAGTTCACGTAAGCGGTGGGAGTTACCATATTCATCAATTATAGGTTATAATATAGTTCTTTGTTGTGTTCGCACACTAAAAATTTTGGAACACATTCTCCGCATACATGTAGCGCGTGTCACAGTTTTATGTCTTGTCTTGAAACGTACCGTTTATTTCTGTCAAGTTGGCAAAATGGGTGCAGAGAAAAGAAAAGAAAGCCCGCCTAAAGTTTATTTGGAGTATTTGTTGTTTATACTTGCGATTGTCGGCACTTGGTGAAACTTGGAAAACATCATAATTAAATTCACTTGTACTTGTTTCACTGGTTTTAATTTTAAGACACGTTAATCCCGACCGGTTTCGTTTAATACACCATTCTCAAGGGATTCGGGAATTCAAGAAATTAAACTAACATTACGATTACTAAAATTTTTTAACGGCTCGTCATTATGCCCCCGGCCCTCTTGTCACCCGAGGCATCGACCAGGCAATATAAATACGCAAATTTTCCCATTCATTTATGGAATTAGTTATCTACTCATATGGCTTAGGATTAAACCGAAACATTGTTAACTTATTTGAATTTTTAAGTTAATAAACACTTTGAATTCACATAACTCTCAACGCCCATTAAAAAAAAATCTGTATCAGATGCCGTTTGATATCCACACAGACAATACCTAGTCAGTTTGTAAGTCAAACTTACAATTCATCATTTGAACAGGCAGGCAGGTGCTAGGAATCGAATCTCTTACTTGCGTAGCGACTCTGATACCGCTAGACTAGAAAGAAGCATGTAACGCGGAATAAATAATAGGTAGTACCCATTCTGTGTTGTGATAAGTTATAATTTAGAAATATAGTTAGCCGAGTTGTTGACTCGAAAACATAACCGAGTTGAGTGTTGAGATCGGGAATATTGTAGAACGCCAAACTTGGTGTAGGCTTTCTCGATGTCAAGTGGAGCGCTGACTCAAGTTATATTTTCAAAATAAGCCGCGACGTCTCTTAAAAATTGCCGTAACTGGTTAAACGAGCGATAATATTATGGAGTAGCATTTGCCCGCGGCGTCGCTCGCGTGCTAGTGTGTTTCAATTATTGGCAGTTTTTGGCTTGGCGATTATTTTATCAACACTTCTTATAGCCTATATGTTCACTATGGTCAATACGATGATAGTAAAAAAACGCATCCAAATCAGTTGAGTGGTTATCGAGAAAATGGGACAGACAGACAAAAGTTCAAAAAATCGAGTGTTGGTCAATTTATTTTACTATATTCTACAAAAATATTCAATGTCTGTACATTATTTAATTTTTCTATGGAACAGCTGATTTTGTTTTCGCAATTTCAGGGTAGGCCCCATACTAAAAGTTGGTCATATTGATGGTAAGACACCCCGTTTTAAGGAAAAAGGTTATCATCTTAACACCTAGTATTCATATATAAAAAATTTAGTTAAAATGCGATAAGGGATTCTCGAGTTAAAAATGAACATACATACGAGTACAATCAGACATACAGAAACAAATTCTAAAAAATTTAGTTTTATGTCTCAGAACAATAATCTATTTTATTTAAAACTAGCCTTAGCCCGCAGCTTCGCCCGCGTTCAGTGACTCTTTGCCCCGTTTTCGGCTTGGGCGTTATTTGATGAACACCCCCTATAGCTTATGTGTTGACTGGGGTCTCTGCAATGATAATAAAACAAAAAAAACCACATCCAACCCCATTGAATGGTTCCAGAGTTAAATCGTTTATTCAATCTTTGCCCTGTTTCTAGCTTGGGCATTATTTTATGAACAACCCTTAAATCCTATGTGTTGAACATGGTTATTACGATAATAATAAAAAAACCGCATCCAAATTCGTTGAGTGGTTCTCGAGTTATAAAAGCATTTATTCAATCTTTTCTCCGTTTCCGGCTTGGGCATTATTTTATTAACATCCCTTACAGCCTATGTGTTGACCAGAGTCACTAAAATGATAATAAAAAACCGCATTCAAATCCGTTGAGCGGTTCTCGAGTTAAAACGGAACATACAGACAGAGAGACAAAAATTCTAAAAATTGTTGTTTTGGCCTCAGTACAGTACCAATTTCGCGAAAATCTTCAATGTACAGACACGACTTTCTTACAACTTTATAATTACGATTAGTATCAGATGTGACAATTAATTGCCAAGGCACAACAAATGAGCATAATATAATATTACAGTTTCTTGCGTGACCAAACAAAAGGTGGTAATTACTACACATAACTTTAAACTATGCCGTGCTTTTAATTCCAATAGTTTAGCCAATCTGACATCACCAGTTCAATGGTGTAACTTATTTGATGCAACTAAGAAAGGTCTTAGGTTAATTGTTATTTGGAAATCTCGTTTATTAACTTTTTTGTAATTAGTAAAGAGGACAGTTTACTAGAAGCATTCTCTTTTCATCCTATAATAATTAAAAAGTCGTGTCTTTACATTGAATAACGGATTATTAGGCCAAAACTACATTGTTTTTATTTTTTGTCTGTCAGTCTGTTTGTCTGTCTATATGTATGTATGTTCCGTTTTAACTCGAGAACTTAATGGATTTGGATGTGGGTTTCTTTTTTATCATCGTATTGACCCTGGCTATAAGGGATGTTCATAAAATCACCGTAAGCCGAAAACGGGCCAGAAAATGAAAAAAACGCGGGGTAGCCGCGGGCAAATGCTAGTATATAATAAAATACGTTATAATAATTGTTTCGTATTTGATTTATTTTAGCCCGTATTTTTTCATTATTCATACAAAAATCCGCAGCAACTAATAACAAATAGTTAAGTAAGATCAACAAAACAGAGGCCAATTACGGATTTTTCTTATACTGACTTAAATTACTACTTTTAACTTTGCTTTGTATGTTTTTGTGGGATACTTGAGTAGTACAGTTTGGCAAATGTTCATTTAATCTAAATTACATATTCAGGTCAGGAACCTCATATTTATCAGGGTAATAACTTTTTGTGCTAAAGCTAAATTACATTTTTGCTACAATAATATCTTATAAGTATCTGCCGTAATCATTATAAGTAGGTGTAAGCCATGTTTAATAGTACATTATGATACAAGTGTAATGTCTAATGCTCACGCGTTTCGTACAACATTTTTCAACACAATTGCGAGGAAAAATTATAAAATTTCACTGTCTTTTTTTCCACATAATCGAAAAAACAGCTATGAACTAACAATTTTCTTTGAAAAATGGCGGCGGAAATTTTGTTTTTTGCGCAGATGGAAATAGAGGCACTGACGCAAAAAGCCAAACAGCCAAATATTGCCAAACAGCTAAATATTAAATACTAACAAACTGAATATTTTTGTATTTAAAACAAAATTTTGAGTTAATTTGTTGATAAAAATAAATAATTTGATGAAATTAAATGATTATTTATTACTTTAGTATTTCTCAAGACATCAAAACTCTTTGGTAAGATTTAAAAAAAACTGTAATGTAAAAAACAGTAGTGCGATAATGAAAAGTAAAAAGCACGCGTGTTTATTATGCTTAACCCTAAGAACGCTGCAATAAGGGCCACTTTATAAGCAAGTGTGTTGAAAATGATAATTTAAAGCATTGGGGGCTATAAAGCTGTTTTAATAAATACCTACTATTTACTGAAACCAAAACTACTATTTTTAAATTATTGTCTGTCTGTCCGTATGTATGTTCCGTTTTAACTCGAGAACCACCCAACGGATTTGGACGCGTTTTTATTTTTTATCCACCTAGCTAGTGGAGAGACTGTAAGAGGTGTTGATAAAATAACGCACAAGCCGAAAACGGGGCGAAGAATGCGGAGCCGCGGGGGAAGGCTGATCAAAAATAAATCTCGTTTTTATTATAATTTTCACGTAAGGGACGTATAATTGTTCCACGTTTGGATTGGGAATGAGGTGCGATCGTCAACTTTACGCGAATGTATGAAATGACAGTTACCAAAGGTAGGATGTGCAAAATTATAATATGAAGAAAATGTAACATTTAACCAAAATAATAATTCGTGGAATTAAAATAAAATTATATTCTTAAAAAAAATTGTCAGCTCGCCATTTGTTTTGATGATCAATCACTCATGGGTCCATCAACTTCATCATCAGTGCCAAATAGTGACAGATTTGTCAAATAAAATTGAAGATTTCATTTATAAAACAGTTGAAAATAGATTCAGCAAACAGTTCAGACAACTAAATCAGCGATCATTAAACTTTTTGGAGAAGCAATATTATTGATCAATAAACTTTTATAAACATCAATAAGTACATAAAACGCAAAAAAAATATAATTATTTTACTTGATGGTCTTAAGTACCTAAGTAGTCAATTCATTTGTACTATTATGCAAACGGTACTTTTGAATCCCAATCCAATCGTGGAACAATAATACCAGTATGTTGACTAATCCGCTTCCCGCCAGTTGTCAAAAAACGCATCGGTCTATTATATAGCGAGCTCTATCGGATGACCGGTCGCAGCGCAGACAGAATACATAATGTCTACAACAACAGACGACCTTCGAGAGCGAAATGTGCCGTTGTGATCGACTAGAACGACGTACTCGTTATAAACTATCCATTCTACTTTGATCCGTGGACGCTCTGTGACGAAGTTCTCGTGAGGGATGCGAGCTATTTGAACGGGACAGACCCTGACAAGGCCTTGTGGTGAACTTAGCAAGGGGATGCATTTCATTTCATTTTCTTTATTGGGAAACAAACAGTTATCATTTCTTACATACATAGTGAGAATATTATAGCTACTAATTTAACCAAAAACAATTGCCACTTAACAATTTTAAAAACAAATAAAATTAATGCCCAACGAATACACAACATGCAAAACTAAAAATATAATAACAAACAATACAGCCAAATTTAATTATATTAAAAAAAAAGAATCATAAGTAAACAAAGAAAGAAAAAATAGAATATACTACCCAACGAAAGATGCATAATATCTATAGGTATATTACTGAAGTCCTTATTGTCACAAGCCCTGATTAAAAATCTGTTTTCAACATACTTTGTACCGGCAAAAGGCCGCATGCATGCATCGCTTCAAGATGCTATTTGCTATTACGTAAATAAATATCAAGAATGACTAGAGATGTAAATTAGTCAATCAAGCAACCGCAACTAGTCTAAAAGGTAGAGAAAAAAGTCTCAGATTCGGAAAAACAGGTCGGTCGCATCTTATCCATATCTAGGTAACTGAGCAAAATAAAAACCATACCTATTCTTTGAATTTCATAATGTCAAGCCTTGCAAACTCTTTGTATGTTTGTTTGTTGCCCTTATGATTTAACTTTGTAATATCTGCAATACAAACTAAAGTTACATTTAGTGACCTACTAGATTTTTTTGTACCATTACTCAGTGTCCTAATTAATGCTATCACCAACACCATTCAGCATCCAGCCAAGTGCACAAAACTAGCTCACTGTTCCGATTATATTCAGAGAAATCTATCCTGCTCCAATGAGTTGTATTTTCCAAAACCTAATATTGCTCAAATGAAAGGATATTTATGATTATCAAATAGTCGAAACAGAAAGAAATAATCAAAGAATGAAATAAGATTTATATTTTTTCAAAATTCACTCGTCATTATTACATGGTTTAAAAAAATGCCATCGTTTTAGTACAAAATTTGATCATCCTTTTCGCAGTTTTTTTTTCGTTATAGACCAAAGTATATCTCCCATCATCTCTGTTATTTTAAAAGGCGTAATTTTGCCAATACTGAATTTGTTTTAAACATGTTTTCTTCTACGTGGTTTTCTTGCCTTTAATTGTACCTATACCAAAATTCTACATTTCAGCCAGATAGTGACTTTGTAAATGCCTGTATTAAACTATTGGGGTCAATAGAGAAACGGATTATCTAATTTTGTAATAAAACGGTGGCATGTCTAAGCCCAAATAGGAATACAGCTTGAAAAGTCTCACTACTGTCTCTATGTCCTTATATTCTATCAGCAGCGCCAGCTTCTGGCACCGAGTGTGTAAAACCAGATCAAGCGACTGAACTATACCCCTAGTTTCTACCAGTTTGTGTCTAAGTTTGCTTGGCCGGCCTTGTGTTGACTTGACACGGATTGGTTCTGCTGTAGTATCAGCACCGGTTCATCTATGTGGAATGTGGTCCCGGAGTAATGTAAACAAAAGTGATATTATCAGTTGCAAAACAGAATAACGGTTATTAAGAAATGTGGCGCCACTGCGAGCGAGTAGGTGTGAAAAAGAAAGTGATGCAAATGTGATTTTTATGAGTTGGTTTACAAATTTAATTGGTAAGAAATAAATAAATAAAAATCTTTTATTATATATTATACGATTTTATTTTTAAGGTTCCGTATTTTAAAATCCGCCGCCTTGCGGACTCTAACGTGATTGTGTTATAATTTATAATATATACTAGGTGCTGCAGGTAAACGGAAGTATAATTTTAAAGTTGTATTTTGGTTTAATAGGGGGAGAGGCATCATGTGCAAAATGTAATCTTTGAACGCCAAAATACAATTATTCATATACATTGTCAGCCCGATCGGGTCACGCACATTTAGTCGCCATTTTAAATCCGGCACTTGTTTTTTGCTTCGATTTAATATCTTGCATGTCAGTTTTTGTATTTTTTACCGTTGCAAAAATATTAAAAGATTTTTTATATCTTATGTTGTAGAGAGTTTTAAAAAAGTAATAAATTAATATGGATTCACAAGCTATCAATCTATTATACAGGATGTAAATGCAAAGTCAAGAATCCCTTTAGGGTATGAAAGTTTACACGATTCTGACGTCATTACGAGAAAAAAAAATATACCTTGAATTTTCACCAAAAATTCCATACTTTTTCTAAGCTATGGCTACGCAGCTCACCGGCCTCCCCACGCACCTAATTGCACCCCGCAACCCGCACCCCTCATCCGAGTGGCCAGCGACCGTGAGGGTGTCCACGCGATTAGTGTATTTTGAGTAAAGAAAATCGTCTTATTATGAGGTACTGGTACTTTATTTAGAGATCCCATTATTTAAAATATTATCTTTACCGATCATACTAACACACCCTTAAAGGATTCTTGCCTTTGCTTTTACATCCGGTATACTAACAATAACGTAGTAAGAAAATCGCGTCTTTTCGTTGAATATTTTTTACTTACGGACGATGAGGGTGGATGAGGAGGACCGAGGACCGCTAAGAGTGGGGAAATATTGAAAAGGCTTCTCAGGCGTTCAGTAGTGGACGAACACAGGCTGATGGATGGATTTTTGAATTACTACTGTACGTACTGAGGCCAAAACTATTTTTTTAGAATTATTGTCCATCTGTCTGTATATTCCGTTTTAACTCTAGAACCACTCAACGAATTTGAATGATGTTTTTTTATTAACATCGTAGTGACCCGGATCAACGTATAGGCATTAAGGGTTGTTGATAAAATAACCGCCAAGCTAACAACTGTCTAAGACACTTCCATGCGAGCGGAGTCGCAGGCATAATCTATTTACCTATAAAATGCCATCATTTTGTTTACCATAATACTGGTACCGTAATGTAAACACCAGTTACAAATATAAGTTATGTATGTATACCTAATTGGAATCAGGAACCGGTAAAATCGAGGTCACATTTTGCGTGTAACTGTAAAATTTGGATACCACACTCGTTTAGCCTGGATTACATTCGAGCTTTTTATAAACCTTTGATTCAGATTTGTTTGACTTTAATGTCATATACTCGTATATCGTCACGACATGAATCCTCTAGTAGGTGTCATAGTTATTCCTGAGTGTGGACTGTGAAATGCAAGTACTAGCACGATCGGTGGTTCATGGTGGTTAGCCTTATTGCCGTATTTTGTACACAATCGACAACATTTCATTTTAGTTAATCATTTTTTTTTAAACAAACTGAACTTAAAAGCAAAGGAAATCGTTTTTAAAATCCTGTGTTTACCATATTTTTAGTTTTTTTTAATATCTCTTTACTTAACCACGATTTAATTCTGAAAAAAAAAATATGATGCTCAGAAAGCCCATGATGTCTCGAAATGGTTTTCAGTTTTTCACCAATTATGTATTTGAAATGTTGTCGATTATAGACTTAAGAACCCGCTCTGTATTTTTCGTCTGTTTGATGCGAAGCGTAATTTTAATTATTTTCCTAGTCATTGCCGCGGTGTTTTGTTACCATACACTAGTACAAAATTTTCTCAGTTGTTTTTCGTAATAGACCAAAGTATAAGACCTATAGACAAGACAAGACTGGCCCACCATGACGGTATATCCATCTCAAATTACTAGCGCTTATAAGAAACAGACAGCGGCGTCACTGGTGCGAGGGTTTCGGCACCGCGCTCGCGAACCCGCCCGCCCTGCGTGTGTGTGCATTTCTTCCAGGAGGACCGCCAAAAGTGGCGAAATCTCGGAAAGGCAACAGTGGATAAACAGGCTGATGGATGGAGGTACGGAACCCTTTGTGCGTGATTCCAACTCGCACTTGGAGAAATTATAAAAAAAAAAATTGCGTGCGGGACAATAATTGTAATTGCAAATTATTTTTACCGTTTTTCGCACAAAATAGACAAATGGCACACCACCATTGTATGCAGACTCTGCCCACACGAAAACTCTGCGAAGTTTGATTGTATGCTAATCGTTGGACAGTAGGTGGAGAAAGCACAAATATTGAGATGCTAATTGTTCTACTTTGTTGACATAAGAAATACTTACATTCTCCGAAACAGGAAACCAACGAAGTTTTCTAGTTCGGCACAAATATATGTATGGGCGTCCAGATTATTTAGTCCGTTTGGCTATGATTGTAGTACTGACGTGTGCAGATTAGCACGTTTATGTGTGTAGCACGTTTTGTAGCACTCCCGAGGTTACGCACACTACAAAGGAGTGCGTGTGTACGCACTACCACAACCATAGCCAAATGGACTTCGTGAGAAATATCTGTAACTGAACGAACAATGCCCAATTATTATATCTCTAGAAGCATTCTAGAAGGCCTAAAGTCATAGGCGTAACGAGGTAGTAGGGGCCATAGCCACGAACCCCCCTAGCCTACCGTCTGCCCCCCAAAGAAATATGGCACCCATTGATGTACAAATATATTTTATACTACACCTGCTTGAAAAATTCCTTCTTACTTTTTAGAAAACGATGGAGAATGTACGTCATTGCTGTCATACCAATATGCGGGCGGAAAAAATGTATGAAAATCCATTGTTAACGTGCTGAGCGGGCAGAAAAAGTATATGAAAATCCATTGTTAACGTGCTGTTTTTTTTATTTGTTGACAACATCCGTACGATAAGCATAAATATTACATTAAAAAGGATATAACTTCTTGGTACATAACCTAGCTTGAACAATAATGCCAAAAGACAAAAAGTTTTTATTTCTTAGTTTGCAAAATAATACTGGCCACTTGTTATTTATGATCATAAAAAATGAAAAAATGAAAGTCAAAAAGTTTTTATGTCTAAATTTGCAAAATAATACTGGCCATTTGTTATTTATGTACATAATTAAAAAAAGAAATTAAAAAATGCAAATCGAACGCGAGTCATTCCTTTGGTATCTTTATTAAAAGTAACTCAAAATGTCGTCTAGCAGTGATATAGAGAATGGGTGATTTTGTCTTTTATTTTCCTCGCAGTTGTAGTATAAAGCACTATGTAAAGCCTTTTCATTTTTAAGAGTTCTTCCATCCAAAGGTTGTCTGGAAGAGATCGCTTTTAGTGATAAGACCGCCAATTGTACCCTGTTAACTTATATTTTAAAATTTATTGTTTTTTATTTCTCTTTTGGTGTGCAATAAAGAATATTGTATTGTATTGTATTGTATTGTATTGTATTGTATTGTATGTGTCACTCGGGAGAAAGTGCGATTCCCAACTCGTGTGTATTGAGGCCCTCGTTGGTAATCGACCTCTTTCTCCACTCGGTGAACAATGTACTATTTCACACCACCTTCTCGACAATTTCCAACTCGTGGAAAAATGCTTATATGGCATTGTAAAGGGGTTTGTTCGAAAATCGAACCGGCCACCATAAGCAACATAAAAAAAAGAAAGAGGTACGTTTATAAAGAATGTGAAACAAAAGACGGTGTTTGGTGCTGTGATTGTCAGTGAACTTTATTGCAATATTCATGTTGATAAAAAATGTCGAGCGATAGTAATTCTACTCCAGGGTTTATCAAAACAGACGCTTTAGAGATTATTAATAATCTACTACCGGAAAAATCAAAACGCATATACGAAAAAGCATATGGCGAAAATACTTGATTTATGGAGCCCTGGCTTTTTATTGTCTCGCAGAAGGTGTGAAAAATAGAGTATGCTCCTCTAAAATAAAGCTTGTCTTCGTCTTGGGCAGCTTGAACCCCTCGCTTCACTCAGAACTCTATACAACTTCTTCGCTACGCTCGGGAGTTAACCCTAGAGTCCCTCGTTACGCTCAGGGTTCAATATGCCGCCGGTGACATAAGACACTGCTTTATTCCCTTTCAGGCGTTATTCGTTTCGTTTTATGGTCTGTACATATGTAATTTCGTTGTATGAATGGTTATCTCTTTTTATCTTATTACGATTTCATAACCGAGACCAGATACTGGTTGATGGCTTCATGAGTTGGAGCCAGCCCCCCCCTCCAGCCACAAATCCTGGTTACGCCAATAAGGTTTGTTCATGTAGGAAGTTTTAGCTAATTGTCGGCTATCTGGCCGTGTCTTGTCAACACCCTCGTGACCTAACGATGACGTCATAAGAAGCCGTACCGCGACTGTGGTTGCGTATCAGTCATTCGTCAATTACTGACTTCCGTAGATTTTGCAGACGCCGTAAGTACTAGCGTTTAGGGCGCGTTTATTCAATCTCGTCATTTTATGAACACCCCTTATAGCCTATATTATGTTGAACAGGGTCACTACGATGATAGTCAAAGAAACCGCTTCCAAATCTGTTTAGGCAACAAACAACGCAGCGTATTGCCCCCGCGCCCGGGCCCCTGGCTCGGCACTTGGCCGTGTGAAACACACAAGGACAGACGCCGTTGTAATTATCATACTTATAATCATTTTGAAGGAGTAAACTATAAATTAACTACATGTTGGTATTATTTAAAAAGAAGATCCTAAGCATAAACATTTTGGCGACCGTGACAGAAGAACACGAATTTGCACACATCTACGGGCATTTCGTTTGGAAAAATTTGGGACGACCTTTAGACCGATAACGGCGAATATTGGAGTTGAAACAAAGAAAAACGGAATTACAGGATTTGCAGTGTGTGATAGTGAAGTTGGCTTCTTATATGGAGGTTTGCTCGTTCCTTAGCTGATTCCTATATATATTTTAATCCTATTTATTCGTTTAGCTTGCTCGAGTTCAAAAATTATTCTTGTTTTTCATCACAAAGGCATCCATTGAAACCGTGCTTGTGTGAGTTTTCTCGGCTAAGTCAAGCTATAAATATTGTTTATTAACACGTAAATATTAGCAAAACATAATTTCATATTTACTGTGTCATTTATTACATAAACAAGGCATCATCGAAAGCTTGTTACACATTTCAATGCGAAAACATCTTTTCGGTTTATAAAATAGCTAGGTACCTACCTACAAATTTCTATTTCACTACGCGTTATTATACGCTTGTTTATCTATCGGCTTGCTACCATTTATTGCAGCCTTGTTACAGATATACATAGTAACAGATATTGTTGTTATTGATATTGCAAAATTTTAGATATGGATTAAAATAAAAAAGGTATATACGCACGTACCTACTTATAATAATAACTTCCCAATTCTAACAGTGAAATAGTTTTTACAAGTGAAATTAATTGCAACTTGTATCAATTCCAGGTTGCTCAGACGAGTGCAAGCGCAGTCACTACATAATATAGTGACCTAGACCTTATAACTGCGCTCTTATCTGCGATCGCTCGGTGTCGATGACCTATCTTCTATTGTTATCGCTCGACATCACAGCTGAATTGAAGGTTTGCTTTAAGTAAAGGTATTTATACACTTGAATTTTTGTCTTCATAACAATGACTGGCACAGATGAGATAAAAGATTTAAAAGCTAAAAGGTCTTCTATAAAAGGAAGGCTTACTACTTTTGAGAAATATGTAGAGGATTTAAAGTTATTTACTACTATTAGTAAGCTTAAATGTTTTGAAACAAAAACACGACTAAAAAAGTTTGAAAATCTATTTGAAGAGTATGATTTAATTCAAACCAGCATAGAAATCAAGCAGGAAAATTCGGAAAATCAGATCGAGAGGGAAACTAGCGAAAATAGGTTTTATAAATCTATTGCCGAGGCGCAAGAGATTTTAGAAATGTACAATAGTAGTGTTGAGACTGACGCACAAAGCTCATGTTCAAATGCCACCGTACGAAATACGAATATTAAGTTACCACAAATTAAAATTCCTAATTTTTCTGGTGACGGATCGAATTGGTTAGAATTTCACGATACGTTTTCTTCGTTGATTCATAATAATGATTCTATTGCAAGCATAAACAAGTATCAATATTTGAAAGGTGCAATTACCGGTTCCGCTGCCTCTGTGATCGCGAGTTTAGAAATATCGAGCCGTAACTATGAAGTCGCCTGGAAACTCCTGTGTGACCGTTTTAATGATAAGCGTAAGCTAGTGTTTACTCACCTTAAGGCTTTGTTCGACGCGCCGAGTACCAGTGGAGAAGTTTCTCTGCGTATTTTTGCTGACCATATTGCGAAACATTTAAGAGCGTTAAATACTCTAGGTGAAAAAACGGAGAATTGGGACACTCTGATTATATTTTTATTTTCAGCGAAGTTAGACAGTGTTACAAGCACAAAGTGGGAGGAATATAAAGGGTCTTTAACTGACGTACCTAATTTAGAAAATTTTTATACATTTTTGCGTCTAAGAGCGGATGTTCTCGAGGCAACAGTAGCAAGTAGTAGCAAGCAAAGTTTTGACCCGCAGCAATCGCAGCCGCAGCCGCAACTTATGCAATATAAGCGGATGAATAAACAACAAAGGTCATTTGTTGCTACTACTTGTGAGAATGACAAAAACAATACAAAGTGTTTTGTATGTAATGGTGAGCATTTAATTTACTATTGCGAAAATTTTTTAGCGATGTCACCGGCAGACAGATTCAAGTTGATCGTGAAAAATAGGCATTGTATCAACTGTCTCCGTAGCGGACATTTAGCACCTCAATGTAAGTCTACATCTTGCAAATTATGTAAACATAAACACAATTCACTTTTGCATTTTGACAAATCGACTGGCGAGAACAAGCAGTTGGTTTCTATTCCAATTTCATTATCAACTTGCATTTCTAATCAAGTTTTATTATCGACAGCTATTGTCAAGGTATCGTGCACCAATTCAAATGAGTTTGTTGAAGCGCGCTGCTTGCTTGACTGCGGGTCGCAGTCTTCTTTTTGCAGTCAGGATCTAAAAAACAAACTGAGCGTCCAAACTGAAAATGTTAACTCAGTTTGTGTTACAGGAATTAACAGTATCTCGTTTGAAGCATTACAGCGCTGTAATATCCAAGTACAGTCGCGTACAAATGCATTTAGCACGTCCGTCAATGCGTTTGTTATCAATGATATAACCAGTACACTTCCAAGTCATGAAGTGGATGTATCGAAAATAAAGTTGCCAAAAAATTTAACTCTTGCTGACTATACCTATCACAAACCATCACAAATTGATTTGTTATTAGGAGCAGATGTTTTTTGGGATATATTATGTTCTGAACAAATAAAGTTAGGTCGTGACTTGCCTATTTTACAAAATTCAATGTTCGGCTGGTTAATATCCGGACCAGTCATGTGTAGCGATAATGGTAATAATCCCACTAAAATTTTATGTAATTTCAGTCAGGAAATTCGAACACAACTAAACAAATTTTGGGAACTCGAGGAAGTTCCTCAAAAGCCAGTCATGTCTCAGGAAGAGACGGAGTGCGAGCGGCATTTTGAGCAGCACACTCGACGGCTTGAAGACGGCCGGTTCTGCGTCACGTTGCCTCTGAAAGCGGAGCCAGAAACATTGGGAGATTCGTATTATATAGCACGTAAAAGGTTTGAATCATTAGAGCAACGTTTTCGGAGGCAACCTGACGTAAAAACCCAGTATGTAAAATTTATAAACGAGTACGAAGCTCTCGGGCATCTGTCAAGGACTGAGAGACCTGAAAATGCTGTATTTTTGCCACATCACCCAGTATTAAAAGAACAAAGTGAAAGCACAAAATGTAGGGTAGTTTTTGATGGGTCGTGCAAAACTACTTCCGGTCTCTCACTCAATGAAATAATGATGGTAGGACCTACTCTTCAAGATAATATTTTTTCTATTTTGATTAGATTGAGACAGCATGCGTTTATTTTTACAGGAGACATAGAGAAATTTTATAGGCAGATATTAATTGAACAGAAACAGAGACATCTTCAAACAATTTTATGGCGAGAAAACGAGTGGGAACCCATAAGTTACTTACAGTTAAATACCGTGACGTATGGTACCTCGTCCGCCCCGTATTTAAGTACAAGATGTGTCGTGCAACTAGCGATTGAGTGCAAAGATCCGTTGATAAGCGACATAATGAGACATGATTTGTATATCGATGACCTGATAACGGGTTATTCTAACGAAAACGAATTGTGTAATATTTACAAATGTGTAACTGCACAACTTGCATCAGCCGGTTTCAATTTACGTAAAGTAAAAAGTAACTCTTCTTCATTGGTGAATTTAATCTCAAATGAATCTAATGTTGAAAATACACAAGATAATTTGAAAATTTCCAATGTAACTAACACATTAGGTATCGAGTGGGATCCTAATTCTGATTCAATTATTATCGCGGTTGAAAAATCATCCAAACTGTATGAACAATGTAATCATGTTATTACAAAGCGTATAGTTCTATCAGTGACATCAACTATATTTGATCCACTAGGGCTATTAAGTGTATGCGTTATTACGTGTAAAATCATTTTACAGAAGCTTTGGCTTCTACAAATTGGGTGGGATGAACAGATTCCTCATGATATTTCAGATATGTGGCATAGAGTAGTTAATAATTTAAAGATTATTAAGCATCTGTCCATTCCGCGCCAAGCTGTCTGTATCAATCCTATTAAGATTGAATTACATACATTTTCAGATGCGTCAATGAGCGCATTTTCGGCTTGCGTCTATGTACGTTCGATAGATGCGTTGGGGCATATAACAGTACGGCTTTTATGTGCAAAATCAAAGGTAGCCCCTCTGAAAACGTCTACTATACCTAGACTTGAATTGTGTGGAGCAGTGTTAGCCGCTCGCCTATTTAAAAAGGTATCAGAATCATTACGCTGTTTAATAGAGAGCAATGTTTTTTGGTGCGACTCGAATGTTGTACTGGGCTGGCTGAATACACCTCCGCACAAGTTGAGTACGTTTGTGTCACATCGCGTAGCTGAGGTGAATGAGTTGTGTGCAAGTAATAGTGTGTGGATGTACGTACCTTCATCGTTGAATCCAGCCGATCTTGCGTCACGTGGTGTGTACCCCGAGGAGGTACCGCATCTTTCGTTGTGGTGGGATGGGCCTACATACCTAAAGAGCGCACAAGATCAGTGGCCTGACCAGCAGCGCGTTGATTCACAAATAAACTTACCTGAAGTGAGAGTTCACTTTTCAAATATTGATGCGAATCCGAAGTCAATTATTGACTTTGAGCGATATTCGAGTTTTATAAGATTACGTCGTTCTTTCGCGTATGTCTGTAGATTTATTAACAATATATGCAAAAATAATGTAAAAATAACGGGACCTTTGACCGTCGAGGAATTAGAGAATAGCGAGTTAAAGCTAGCTCAGTTTTCACAACTTGAATGTTTTTCTATTTATAAAAATAAATTTAAATCATTACCTGCATTGCATAATTTAACCCCGATTGTTGATGAACAGACAGGCTTGATTCGTGTTGGGGGGAGGCTAGAAAACTCCGACTATAGTTTTGACAAACGGCATCCAATCGTATTGAGTTGTAAACATCGTTATACAGAGTTAATGATGAAATATTATCACATCAAATTAATGCATGCAGGACCCCAACTGCTTCTTTCAGTCGTTAGAGAGCAATACTGGCCCATTGGTGGCCGATGCTTAGCGAGACGAGTATGTAATAACTGTTTGACATGCAAACGAATGAAAGGAGCAGCTGCAAAACAAATCATGGGTAACTTACCTTCTGTCAGATTATCACCTGGATCTCCATTTGAAATAACGGGAACAGATTACGCAGGACCGTTTTTAATTCTGAACAGGAAGGGTCGTGGGGCCAAGCTAATTAAATGTTATCTCTGTGTTTTTATATGTTTTAAGGTTAAAGCTGTCCATCTCGAGTTGGTAAGCGACTTGACCACAGAAGCTTTTATATTGGCCTTACGACGCTTCATGTCTCGTCGAGGACAGCCTCGCGAGATATTTTGTGACAACGGCACCAATTTTGTCGGTGCAAACCGAGAAATTGCTGCCCTTGTAAAAAGTTGTTCCGATTCTGTGTCAGATCTTGCCAGTGAAGGCATAAAGTTCAAGTTTTCACCGGTAAATGCGCCGAATTTTGGTGGATTATACGAGTCAGCTGTGAAGTCAGCAAAATTTCATTTGAAAAGGGTTGTAGGTAGCGCTCATTTTACATTTGAGGAACTCACGACATTGTTTTGCCAAGCTGAAGCTATTTTGAACTCGAGGCCGCTAATGCCAATGTCCTCTGATCCAAATGACCTTTGTCCCTTAACCCCAGGGCACTTTCTTGTAGGAAGACCACTCACGTCACTACCTGCCCCTGACTTTCAAAATGTTAATCCAAGCCGCCTTCACAGATATGCCCTTATTGAGCAAGCAAGACAACACATGTGGAGCAGATGGAGCCGTGAATATATTTGCGAGCTGCAGCAGCGGACTAAATGGCAGAACAGACAACCTGACCTCGAACCCAATCAATTGGTTCTTATTAAAGATGAATGTAGCCCGCCTATGAAGTGGCCGTTGGGAAGAATTACTACCGTCTACAAAGGATCCGATGATGCCTGTCGTGTAGCAGACATCAAGACAAGCAAAGGAATAATACGGCGAGCAATCAACCGAATTTGTCCGCTTGTAGATATTATCTAAGAAGAACATAGCATTCTTCACATTTCAAGGAGGCGGAGATTGTTTAGGCAACAAACAACGCAGCGTATTGCCCCCGCGCCCGGGCCCCTGGCTCGGCACTTGGCCGTGTGAAACACACAAGGACAGACGCCGTTGTAATTATCATACTTATAATCATTTTGAAGGAGTAAACTATAAATTAACTACATGTTGGTATTATTTAAAAAGAAGATCCTAAGCATAAACAAAATCTCTTAAGTGGTTCTCGTGTTAAAACGGAACATACAGACATATAGACAGACAGACAAACAAACATTCTAAAATATGGTACTTTTGGCTTCAGTGCAATACTAATAACCAATTTCATTTAAAATTTTGAAATAATATTCAATGTACAGACAGACACGACCAAGCACGTGTCCAGGGGGGGATAGGTGGGATTTATCCCCCCCCCCCCCCTCCCGAAATTTGGCATAACATACATGGGACCGGGAATTTTTATTCATAACCACTGTAAAGTACGTTTTAATAAAAAAAAATAACGGTACTTTTGATACTTATTAAATTATAGTACGGTGGTTACAGAGGTTTTTTTCACAACTCACATTGTTGGTTCAGTGAATGTCCCTCCTGAAACAAAAGCTGCATACGTGCCTGGACACAACCTTTTTACTACTTTATTATTAGTATATTTAGATATAGATAATCTAGATGTAAACGAAGTAAGGCTGTAAGTAGGAGGTCAGCACATTGTTCAAGATATTCGTAAATTTTTAAGCTGCTTAAGGTTACAATAAAATGTATCACACATATTATTATTGTACAATATCTTATATTTTTAAAAGTATTGTTCGTAAAAAATACAAATTTGAAAATATACGTAGTTCTTATTACAAGGCTGCAGATAATAAGTTTTTATTAACACCTTTGTCTTACTAGCCATTTGTGACATTAAAGTGTTTATGCAAGTTAAGTATGAAGTTCATTGCCTTAATTTCATTGTGCGTTTTATAGATAAACAAACATGCCAAGTGAATAACTTAGTAACTACTAAGTACCTTCAATGGTTCTCAAGAGCTTCATGCTGTATTGAAGGTCTTGTCTATTAAATAAAAAAGTCAGCAAACTTGACTTTACGAGTGTTATTCAATGTGCCTACGATGTACCCTGCGCGTACTTGATCATAATTTAATAATATTAGGGGAGGCTAATCTATACTATACTATAAAATAGGTGGTAGAGCTGATGCCGGGCTCGACTGTGGAGGTACCACCATCTTACTCGCAAATCCGAATACAGAATACAGAATACAGAACTTTATTCATAACGGTCAGTTACATGTCATGTTGTTATCAAATAACAAAAAAATGGAGTAAAACAATAATTATTAAATTAAAATTAAATTAAGTTAAATAACTAGTCACAAAGTAATTTATCTAGGCAAATTTGTCATGCACAGTGTATGAAATTTAAAATCATAAAGTCAAATAATACAAAAAAAAATAAAAATAATAATAATAATAATTTTAATATTCTTAATGTCATCACATCGTCACTTTATTTTAAAAAATCATCAACTGAATAAAATGCCTAATAATCCTCCCGATGTTATTCGGAGGAGAGTAAGAGAACAGCTTTCAGGCAAAACCAGGCGGCACACCATTGCCTGGGACCAATGGATGGCGGTATATCCATCCCCCATTGCCGAGCCTTATATAAAACAGACTGGTGACGGGCAGCGGCGTCACTGGTGCAAGGGTTTCGGCACCGCGCTCACCAACCCGCCTGCCCAGTGTGTGTGAGTATGGGCATTTCTTCCAGAAGGACCGCCAAGACTGGCGATATCCTGGAAAGGCCTATGTCCAGTAGTGAACGAAACAGGCTGATGGATGGATGGAATCTATACTAATAAAATAATAAAGTTGTAAAAGGTCGTGTCTGTACATGAAAATTTTTTTAGGATTTTTTTTATGAAGTGGGCTATTAGTGATGTACTGAGGCAAAAGCCACAATGTTTTGAATTTTTATCTGTCTGTATGTATATATGCTCCGCTTTAACTCGAAAACCACTCAATGGATTTGAATGCGATTTTCTTTATTATGATGTTAGTGACCCTGGTCACTAATAAAGGATGTTTATAAGATTACCGCTACGCCGAAAACGGGGCAGAGATTGAATAAAACGCGGGTGGTGTCAAAGGCTGAGCTATTGTACCTAATTTAGAGAAGACTCACTCACTGACCGACTCATCAACGCCCAGCCTAAACCCTTGGTCCTAGAAAGCTGATGCACGGAGGTTTCCGTTATAATATAGACAAGGAATAAGGCCGGATATTCTAACAGGATCGGGAGAAACAATATACAAGCGAGCAACACACTAATATCACACTTCACACTAATATTATAAATGCGAAAGTTTGTGTGTGTGTGTGTGTGTATGTTTGTTACTCTTTCACGCTGAAACGGCTGGACGGATTTGGATGAAATTTAGAAAGGATATAGCTTATACCCTAACTTAACTACTTTTGTATCCCGGAAAAAAGAACGTCGTTAAACCGAATAACGCGCGGGCGGAGGTAAGCTAGTATCACATAAAAATAGATTTCGACTTTGATACCAAAAGCACAGGACAAAAAAAAATGGCTAGGCCCCAATAACATTCCGGGGGCAGTCCGATGCCCCCTGAAGTCGGCGCAGTGCCTTCAAGAGTATAATTTTCCGTAATAATAGTAAAAGTAATACATTTTTGTATATTTTCAGTTAACTATTTCAAAGGTTGGTTTTTGGGTGCTGTAGTGCAGATATGTAGAAAAATGAAATCTCCAAAGATATTTATTTTTAAAGACGTACACAAAAACTTGACCTCCTTCGTAGAATTCTTTGTTATTTATGGAGGCTACGTCTTTCCATACAAAATCACAAAGTTTAGCATACATTAAAACCAATTCATAAGAACCATGATTTCAGTACGTTAATTTTTATTACTGTGTTAAATTGTACAATAAATAACAAATAATTTTTAAAATAAAAAATAAAAATTTGCATTAGATTAGAAATTATTCGATTCCCGTTTTTAAAAGAAATGATGAAAATTTATTTGCGTGAAAAGCCATTAATAATAATAATTAGGTAATGCCGAATTAGATGAGAATAGCAAGCTACGGGTGAGCAACATATCCTGAGGATGCCTCGTTTAGAGACGAAACACGCGTCAATAGGTTTTCTTACGTGTTATTTAAAATTACTATTACTCATCTAATGCAAGCATTTATTTCCATGTTTTATGCTTTTCGAGCCTGTATTTTAAAAATCATAGCAAAAGTGTTTAGCGGAATATTGCAAATTTAGATATGTATAAGTTGATTACAGACTTCCACAAGGTAACGCCTGTTTTAATCAATTACAAATAGGAATAAAATAAACAAAACAAAATATCTAAGGCGACTTTTTTTATATATCCGAATTTATACTGGAGACTCGGGTCAGGTCAGCCCCAGGTTTCAATGACCCTGTTTGCAAAATACGAAACTATTTTTGGCCCTCTATACTCGTTCAAGAAAGACCTCTACTCAATTAGTATAAGAAGTCAAAATTTCATTTTGAGTATTTCACAGAAAGGATTATTGAACCTTGGTCCTGACCACTTACTGAGTCCCAGGTGTGAATTTGGCTGTATAAACTAAAGTCACCCCAGAACTAGAGTTCTACCACTATCTGATCTAACAAATATACAGAAGTTAAAATGTGCACTAATCATTACTATGCGAGCAGCACTAAGTCAGAAGTCATTGTTGGACTAACTAATTTAATTGATCAATTAATTAATTCTTTTGAAATGAGCCGTTGGAACGTAACAAAGCCGCCATCTCTAAAGATAATCTTCTTTTCTACGCAGTTAGTTGTCAAAGAATTACAACTATACATGTAATATCTCATTTTAAATTGCCTGATATGTTATGTGGCACACAAATCATGTAAAATATCTTCCATTTTTAAACTTCTGGATAGCGCTTATCAGCCAGTGCTAAAACTTTCCCTAAAGAAAGTACGACTTTTGGCTTTTTGCAACTATGTTGCGGAAGATTAATAGAAATAATTTCTTCTACTGGCAACACTTAAGTTTAAAACGTCAAAAGCCGATTATGAAGGCCTAAAATTAGTTTTAGTGCTGTCAAAACTTAAAATTTTCCAAAGTAATATAGCTTCAATTGAACAAAATATGATGAAGATATAGCCCGCTGAAGTTCCGCGTGACGTCACATCTAAGTACAATTTTACTTAGAAGTGACGTCATTTTCCCCCACTCCCAAACTTTGACGCGCTTTATCTCTGTCATTTTCAAGAAAAAATACGTGTCCAATATTTTTTGATAATCTACAGTCAATGACACGGTAGCGTACGGTCTATAACTTCAAAATTAAACATCTAGGTAAGGCAAGGGTACTATTTTCGTATTCAGTGATGAAGATTCTATAGTGCATAGGGGTCAGATGCATTTCCGAAAATTTTGACTTTTTTCGTATGTGCCGCCTCTAAAGTGATATGAGTATGGGTCAAAGCAGCAGGTAACATGAATTGCTGGGGCCGCAGCATCAGCATCCAAGCTGGGGCCGAATTGCCAGAAACCTACAGCTCACGTTCTCACGGAACGGTACCTAGAACGCCTAGAATAAACATACTTCTTGTAGAATTATCTGCTTTGTTGCCATGCAGCGGTCACCCGCATCTCATAGGCCATGCACCGCTTTGCCACTTTTGCATAATGTGAGCATGACGCTGGAGTGCAGCGCAGAATTCATAACGGGCACTCACAAGATCCACTAGTGCTATAATTGTAGTTCTTTTTCAAACAGGAGTACTAAAGTGGGATGATACCTAAGTGCGACGTGTATCTAAAGATCGGCTGACGTGGTCTCAGCATTGCTTTTACACGAGTTAAATACCTTATCACTAAGTCGCCCGATAACCTAACAGTTTCTCGTTTTGGAGAAACCCAGTCTATTTTGTTTATATCTTCTGTGTTATCAGTATTCGGTCAAGAAACACATACTAGTTGTTTCACCCTACTAAAACTGCATCCGATCTGCATCATTGTCGTTGTTAAGACACGCTCTTATCGCGCACACAATGCCGTATGTGCTTAATAGGTATGTTTTACCTGTATACTAAAGGTACAAACTTTCGAACTGGTTTTCCCTGTGAATGCCCGGCATTTATATTATGGTGTTGCGAGCTAAGACAATGCATCGAGTACAGCAATTAAACGTTGTTATCGATGTCCCAAATTGGTAGCGTAATTTTTATCGTAGGTATGAGATACGATCTATAGTGACTATGTGAACACGTAAGTGACTCCCGGGGCCCCAGTATGGGAGCGCAGGATGAATTGTAAATCGTCTATTTTCATAAGGATGAAAGTTTGACTGACGTGGTCCAAGAATATTTTAATATTCACTCGTTTATTTTAGGAATGATCCAATTACCGCGCCGAACGATAACCCGCACGCGAGGTTGTGGGAATTCCAAATCGATATTATCCCTATATTGTTTTCTTTTTTCGGTACGATAAACAACTGGAGTGGTATAAATTGCTATGCGGGCAGTCAGTCGCTAGACACTACACGGTCAACATTACCGCAAGAACATCATATAGACTTAGGAGTCCCGTGACATCCATCCAGAACTCAAGATGCAGTCCCAAGACAGAATACTCAGTTTCCCGGTGGACACCTTCACGACGCGCGGGCCTTCTATACCCGAGGAGGCCCCTTTCAGCCCCGGCGAAATTCTGCAATTCAACAAAGCATACAAACAGTTTCTTCAGGCGGAACGACAGCTGGACGACCTGACTTTCCTTAACGAGAAGCCATGCCCCGTCCGCTACAACTTTGATCTGACGAGGCCAGAAGAAGATCGTCTGATGGTGAACTGGGACTGGCTCATGCCCTTATTTTGGGGGCCGCCGCCAGGTGAGAGGGATCTCGTGAGGGTGCCCACTATACTGGAGTTTGTTGAAAAGAAGATTCGCTTTTCGAAGTGCAAGGCGGTCGCCGGGGACACCTGTTCCTGCGGCAAGAGGCCTAATGTAGTGGTACCACCGGGACGTGAGTGCAGGATCCCACAGCACTTTCATCATTTCTGCACGGCGCACGTCTCTGCGTGGATAACCAAGTACATGGTCCCGGCGATTCTGCTGAAAGAATCCCAAGAAATCTTTAGAGAGGTCATCCAGAAAGTGCATGAAGGTGATCCGCAAATCCTCGAATACTATTCGACGGGTGACCGGACGGACACAGAAATGTTGCTGCACTCGGCTCGCAACATCAGTGATAATAGTGCTAAATAGTGCAGCAATGCTGCTGCAATGTGACGTTCGCTTATTAAAATAAATATTTGTGTTTATAATATGTTTACTTTTTTTTTCTTGTACCCCTATGAGTGTAGGATGATGGAGAGTTGTGCAGGTAAGGTACTGAGATCATTCCCTCTGACGTTGCTTCAAGTTGAAATTTAGTTTCTCTCGTGACCACTCTATGTTAGATACAATCAAGTCAAGCTTGGACTGCACCAGACGTAACGTCTAGGTAACGTGCTACTAGCCGCTGCATAGCACGTCACATCACTAACGCAGATAAGTTGCAAGGCGTGATGATTAGCGTTATGTGCACATGGGATGCAAAGCTCCGTTATCACAAACTATGCTTGGCATATGCTTATCATATGTCTTGAGCAAGGCCTGAGTGTGCATTCGCCTCTGACTACGTGTATCTGCGACGTTTAGGCATGGAGCTGACCATACAGGAATATGAGACGTCTAAATAAGGTTTTTCTTAACTTTATATCTATGAATAACTGCATGTAAGCCGCAAACAGTATTATGACAAAGACCGGCGGCAATTGGCGTTACATCTGTAACTCCTTATGGACCGATAATACGTATGACCACATGGCACGCTATCGTTTAAATATGGAACAAACTATGTGTCACTACTCAAAAGATAGGTAAATATGATCAGACGACGGGACCTTCATCGAAATATTATTACAGGCTGCCGGCCGAACGTAAGTAGCTCCAGCGTATTACGGCAACCCACGTTTAGTTGGCACTGTCTTGAAATATTCGGGAAAACCCGTGCTATATTCATTTTATGATCTGTATCCGACTGGCGGCGTGTATTTCAAAACGAAATCAAAACTGATGAGTGACCATAGAAAATTACCGGGACATACACGTGTGCTTCATACACGTATACACCTCACTTATACTTAAGATTTGTCATTGTATAGGTGTTACAGGTTTGGTTAGACTATAATTCTAAATATGTATACTTTTCATGATTCCTGTAATGTTAGGACTATGGTATGACAGATACCTTACCTAAACACTGCACCGTACCTACCTATCGCTGCATAGCATGTCGCGGTGCCCCTCTATCGTGTTACAAAGTGTAGTGACCACGGTTATCTATGCATGGATGTAGATTGTACAACATCTTAGTGGATAGAACTAGTACAATATATTATTATCATTATTAAACTAACTACCTAAATATCTAGTATCATGAAGGAAACTGGTATGTCGTGACATTTGTAAGTCGGCATGCATTTTGAAATGAAATAACTATGTATCGGGAACAAGTTTTTTTTTTTTTTTTTCAAAAACAAACACTCACATGCACAATATACTCAATACTGATGTACACAAATACCTAATACTTATTATATAAACAAATGATCATATCTATGATTAGCACTACTTCGGCCGGTTGAGAGTTCCACGCCACGATGCCTGCTGACGCAAAGCTTCTGCATACTGCATCAAGTGCCTGTCCAGTCGCCGCTGCTCTGCCTTCTGACGTTTTCTCTCCTCACGCTCCAAGTCTTGTCTGCGCTTTTCTGCTTCTTCTTCCGCCCGCTCTTGCTCCTTCCGAGATTTTTCCCCGTTGTCTCGATGAACGGCTTCTCCAGAGTTTCCGCTCATGGTGGATGATGATTTTGTGAATGATGACATGGTGATTTTGTTAAGACTGATCGATTGTACACAGCCTTGTGATTATGGCGAGTGTATATGTGCTAATGATTGATTGTATATGTACTTTCCTCCATTTATACTAACCCGAAAACTACCTAACAAGGACTGGTTGTTCCATAATTATCGCGAATTTTTTCCCACTTGAATAAGCTCGTTATAATGAGGGATAATTCAAATACTGTGACATCATGGTGTACCGCAGTAACGACAGAATTGATAAGCAAATTAGGTAGAGAAACGTATTTTGTGGTAAAATGGCGCAATATCGATGATGTCAACGGGTAATACATGCATATATCGGCAATACCCAGTTATTTTCAGCTGAAAAGGAAAAAATTGATAAGGATAATGCATACAGTTTTACATTTTATTACGGGAGTCATATCATACACTGTGTTAACTTCTGTTAGCTAGCACAATCATGCTCCGTATGGAAAAAAGTATAGGTAAGCTTCAGTATGTGCTCGTTACGGTACAAATGCAACCAACGATTGTTTCAACTCTAACTGCAAGCACCCCGGCATGCTGAGTATGCACGCAGTCTTGCTACGTGACCTGCAGTCTTACTCGACTATGTTGTATGTTCTTCGGATGTTCGGCTCCGACAAGCTATCCCACTACAGCGTTGCAGCGTGCGCTAATGTCCGCAAAGCAGTTTACCAAGCGAACCCGAGAGACTTGGGTTTTTGTTGAATCGTCCATGCACACCATCGTTAGGTGATGAACACTTAATTACCTCGGCAGGTGTACCTGTACACCTTACCGTAGGTATGCCTTACCATAGGTATGCCTTACCGCAGGTATGACGTCAAACCTTATCGAACAATGGTGTATTGTTTCATTTTTCCGAACTATTAATATTTCAATAAACCCCACGGACAGGATGAGATCGGTTAATTAAGCCCGATAACATATTTAATTGAATGAGAGGAAATTAATATAAATACCATTTAAGTTCAGCGATAAGAGCGTTATCGCCGTCGCGGGTGGCCGTTCTAATGCTGTAACAATTTACTGATATGGATGTTGCTACCTACAACCAATGCTACAACAAGGTGCACTTACAGGTTAACAGTAAAGAGTTTTTGCGCTCATATTCACAGAGACCTAAGGTTAGGCTTGAGACTAGGTCTCACTTTTACATAGCAAAACCTAGATAGAACTCAACAATCATATTTTTCCCGAGACCATGCACTGTGCATCAGAGTCGTTGCTCCGCTGTATACATTAGTAGCATCCCCCCTTTCCCCTGGTCCACCATTTTTTATTTTCACCCCGTACGCTCTTGTGTCACTGACTGTAAATGACAGACTAAATAGAATAATATTTTGTTTACCCTGTCTACAAGTCCATTATAAAAGCAAATGTGGCGCTCCTAGAGCAGTATGCCTATTCTCAGTCTGTCGAATTAGCCTTCTCGGTCGTAAGAACCCATTTTATCTGTTGAACTCCATACATTTTCGATCGAGTTTTAAAAGTCTCGCTTCGATTGTTTCTCCGGAATCACCCCCCACAATTTTTATTTTCTTGGCTAGGTTTTACTAATTATAAGAGCGGAACGAAGAGAAAAATTACCTTGGCACCGGTAACCCTAGCTTTATACAGTAGGGTTATTTCTAAAAATAGTCGTGCGGCAAGGAAGACCTATTTATTAGTCATAGTATAATTGTCGGTTATGTCTATCTGATTAGTCTGTGTCTGATATTTCATGATGACGTCACAAACATTCTTCAGCTCGCGTGAGAACCTCGCTCTTGAAGAAATTAATGGTAATCAGGGAATAAGATCAGAGACCCGTCCGGTTCTTCTGTTTCATCCTACGAAAAATGATATAGATATGTTCCGGAATATCCAAAGGTTCCGGAATATCCAGAAGTTCCGGAATGACTTTAAGGTGACTTTTCATGATATAAACAAATTCATACTGGAGACTCGGTAAGTGGTCAGGACCAAGGTTCAACTATTCTTTTTTCAACATTGGAAAAATATTATTTGTGCTCCTGAACAACCCCGAGTCAATTAGTATAATAATAATATAATTTGATTTTGCGTTTCCTTCAGTTCAGTACATAATTGAACCTTGGTACTGACCACTACTGAGGAATTAGACTATATTAATCCTATAGAATCTATAATATAGTATAGATAGATAACATTTTCTCAAGACCGCAAATGGTGGCGAAAAAAGAAAGCTTAAACAGCAGTGGGTTTTAACAGCGCTGGTATATACTAATATTATAGGTATGATTTAATATTTATTTTAAGTAAATGTCTTTTCCTTTGCCAAATAAAGGAGAGGCCAAAAGGTGAGGTTTGATGAGTTCATGTAGCATGCGAACGGTCATAGTGACAAGTTAATAATTACATGATAAGAAAATGTTAAGTGTACGTCGTACATAGCAAGCGGGTTCCGTCAATATTGTGTAATCTGCCTAAAAAGAAAATTCATTTTATAGTGATCCACTCACACATGAATTTACCATCGAACATTTTCCGGATATTTCCGGTTATTTTACTCCTATTGTCAGCTGTTCTTGCCGTGGACTGACAGACACCGAGTCTTTGCTACAAGAGTTTTTTTTTCTTGACAGAACTCAAAAAAAAATCTAAAGACACTTTAATTAAGATGTATCCTTTAATCATTGTAATTGAGTGTTTTCTTCGTAATGCTTTACATAATAATAACATTACAATTGCTTTCTGGGACTAAGTTACAGTAATTGCTTATCTAAGTTTGATTGCTTCCTGCGACATAGTTATAACCCGTGAAATTAAGAAAGGTATCTAAAATGGCACTCGTAATCATCCCCTCTCACTCGCATCCTTGTGTATTTTATTTTATTTTATTTTATTTTATTTCAAGGTATATACAACAGATTATTTGTATATATATTATATTGTACATGCAAAAAAGTAGTCTGGATTTGCCAATGTATTTTGATTATAATGATGTATATGAATGCAGTGGCGTAGCGTGCCATTTTGGCGCCTGGGGCGGGAGACCCACTTTGCCGCCCCCATTCTATAGGTGCTTAATTAAAATTAAATTGCACAGGCAATGAGATACTTTTTATTGAAGAAAAAATTGGATGAGCGGTTTTACAAGCGGATTCTACGAGCCTTATGAGCAGCGAAGTCAGAAATAACTTTGTCAAAATCAATATTAGCAGCCAATTCTTGTTCAATCGACAATATAGCCAAGTTTGATAATCTAGCGGAGCTCATAGTAGATCTGAGGTAATTTTTTATTAGCTTCAACTTCGAAAAACTTCTCTCACAGCTTGCCACACTAATCGCCAAAGTCAAATATATACGAATCAAGATGACTATATTTGGAACCGAAATTCCGAGATTCAGTTTTTGAATGAACTGGAGGAGCTCCAGTGGTCCTTTACCACTTATATCTTCCTCTGATTCAGAACAGGCAATAAATTGCTGGAGACGCTTCCGCTCCATCTGAAACTCGTCCTTGTCGATGTCTTCTAATACATGGGAAAGATCACACTCGAACTTGCTGTCCAAAAGTTTTGCTGGCATCAAAAATCCGAACTTGTCCGATATTTCTTGAATTTGCTGGAATCGAGTCGTCATTTCTTGAATGATCTTGTCCAATGATGCGAACACCTCTCGACGGATTTCCTGCTCGTGAGACAAAGCTGCATCTGCAGAAGATTCATCGCCATGCATGCGTTTTTTCCTGCAAATTCTTCTCGTTTTGAGTTCGATTCCGAGTTTTTCGCAAAGAGTCTTAGCAAAGTCAATTGCTTCTTGCACTAAACGGTCTCTACTTTCCACTAAGAGGGTTTTCAAAGCGCAGAGTTTCTGAGCACACTTATCCACACTTAGTCCTCGTTGCTGCAGGTAAATCTGTGCGTCATCTACTTCAGGTAGCACTGCAGCCCAAAAGCCAAGAAAAGTTAGGAAGTTAAATGACTGCATGGCTGTCAGGAGAAGACTGGCTCCCGATCTTGTTTCGGAAGTTTGAGATGAATCTGTTAATTGTTCCAGTACCTCAAGAACTCCCTCAAACTTATTTTTAAGCATCTTGACAGCTACATGTCTAGCGCTCCAACGCGTTTCAGTGACTCGTTTCACTGCTTGACCTGTGACGGCAACCAAAGCGTTCCATCTAACAGTTGATGCAGAAAAGAAGGCAAATAGCTTCTCTAGAATTCCAAAAAACGTCACCGAATTCACTGATTCAGAAGCAGCGTGTACCCCAGCCAAGTTTAGTGAGTGGTTTGTGCATGCAACGAATAGAGCTTTCGGATTTAGTGCTTTAATCCGGGCTTGAACTCCATTGTGGATCCCTGACATTGTGGCAGCATTGTCATAAGCCTGTCCTCTCAGATTCTGTATGTCCAGTCCGTCTGATGTTATCTTCGCGATTATATCGTTGCTGAGATCTTCTGCATTTTTTCCTTTTGGTTGGAAGAAGTCAATGAAAGATTCTACCACAGCGACTTTTTCTCCTTCGATATGTACGTATCGCAGAACTTGGCTCATTTGGTCATTGTGGGAGATGTCTGGTGTACTGTCGAAGATTACGCAATAATATTTAGCTTTTTGAATACGACGGATGATGGTGGATCGAACTTGCTGTCCCAGTAAATTTATAAATTCATTCTGGGTTTCTGGAGACAGATATGAAACTGACACTCTTGCTCCCAGCTTTATCTTTGTCAGGTGTTCCATTAGAAGAGGATCGTATTTAGCTAGGAGGTGCACTAACTCTAGAAAGTTCCCGCGATTGCCACTATCATCTCCTCGAATGTCTTCTCGATGTCCTCTGAAGGCCAGATTCTGTTTGGCTAAGAACTGGATAATATTCAGCAACCTGTACAATACATCCCTCCATTTCTTCTCCTCACTTTCGAAAACTTCTTGTTGTTTCTGATCGATGGTTGCTTTACAGTTCAGGCGAACTTCCAACTCCTTCCATTTCAAGAAGCTCTGTTCATGGCCCAGGTTATTTTCATGGTCTCCGATTCTTGGATTTAGCTTCCACCATTTGTTGAATCCTTCTTCAGATGCGAAGTTCGAGCCGGAATTGCCAAACAGCTTGCAAGAAAAACAATACAAAGACTGCTTCAGAGGCGAGTACACCAGCCATGTTCGGAGAACCTTTTCGCCATTAGATAATGGTTTGTAGAACCACTCTTTGGTTAGTTTTCGGGTACCGCCTTTCGTTGAAGTCCCTGAGCGAACAACATCGGCAAATTTGGAATCGATGTGCTGTACTGAGTCAGACCCGCGACGTACTAGAAGCGTTCTGACTTCGTCGGTCATAGGAGAAGGCCAGCAACCTACATCGTCGAGATTCACATCTTTGACTTCGGCAGGAGCAGAAGGCACGATTTCAATTATGTCTTCTTTGGCAACATTCACTTTTTCTGCAGGCTTATGACTAGATGCTTGAGGCACATCTGGTGAGTCGACTTCGTCTTGACCCTGCTCTGTGGTGGGACCAGAACTACTTCCAACTGCGACGCCAGGCACGTCTTCTTCTTGTGCCTGTAAAATAAGTTATGTATTCCCATGAATATTGGCTAGAAGACACGTTCGAATTTCAAATAAGTATTTTAACTATCACAAAACAAAAGTGGTTTTGGTGACGGCGCGGCTAAATGAAAAATTATGTTACCTACCATAAATAATCAAGTGATCAAAAAACAAAGAAAATATTCCTAGACATTTACAAAACATTCCCAATACAAAATTTCATCTTATTTTGTTTAGCGGCTTAGGCTATAGAGCTGACAACTAAAAACAAACGCACATACATACACATTTTGATTTTTTACTTTAGATAAAGAACCTTGCAATTTATTGCGAGCGACCCAGCCAATAAAATGTCTAAAATAACTGGAGTAATTCTAGGCCACACACGATTCTAGATGGAGGAATCATATATCTACTTACACTGGAATCACTTCCGCTGCTGCAGGATGCCACCGAAGACGTTAACGTGGCTTTCGAACCAGAACTAGAACTGAAATATTTCTGTAATGCACCTTGAGACTTTTTCGCATCTGCTGCTTTCTTAGCCCTTTTTTTGCGGAATTCCGCACCGCTTTCTTTGACTCTTTTCATTTTCAAAAACTAATTCAAAGATTGGGTAAAGATCTAAATGTTTAGTTTTAGAAGATTCAATAGTATTTAAAAGATCGAAACACAATCAAAACGACTTTCGTTCCGTATCCAAAACTCTCGCAAAACAAACATACGAGTAATGCGTGATTGCGTAATGGCACTTCACGATGCACTAAAACAAACAAAGTACCTACAAATGAATGCGTAGTACTAATTCAATGAGTGCGAAAGAGAGGCATCGACACGGGCCGACTCGTAAAACAAAAGATTTCAGATTCAGATCAACTCGGTTCGCGCGCGTTGCCTCGCCGGCGCGGCGGGCGGGCGGCGCGGCGTGATGCGATGTTGCCGTTCGTATGTAAACAATTTGTTTAAAACAAACAAACCTTATAAAGAGCTCTGTCAGTAATTTAGCAATTTTTCTTTTAAATAAATTTTAAAAAATCCTTTGTGCGCAAAATTTTATATAAAAATGGAAAATTATACTGTGTAATGAAATGAATGAATCATAGATCAGATCTCAACCCGCTTCAACGGCGACATTTTGCCGCCCCCCGCGGGCTGCCGCCCGGGGCGGGCCGCCCCCTCCGCCCCACCCACGCTACGCCACTGTATGAATGATTTTAACAATGTATATAATACATTTTATTGAAATATCAAAATTATTTGCTTATTTTTAGGGTTCCGTACCTTAAAAGGAAAAAAACGGAACCCTTATAGGATCACCTTGCTGTCCGTCTGTCCGTCCGTCTGTCTGTCAGGACCCTTTATCTCAGGAACGCATGGAGGTATCGAGTTGAAATTAAAACCATATACTTAAATTTACAGTTTCTTGAAGCTGTTACAAAATCAAACTTCTAAGTAAACGTGAAAAAAAGATACGGCCGTATATGCCGCAAAAAACGTGTATTTCGACACTCTCAAAGGAATCAAAATTCATAGGGTATTTCCCGTTGACCTAGATCTATAAAATTTGGCAAGAAATACCTTCTAATACTACAAGTATAGGAAAAAATCTGAAAACAATACATTTGTAATTAAATCATAAAAAATCACCGAGGTATGCGCGGTAATAATTGTACGGGTGACCAAATCTTATTGTAGATTTTTTTTACTTTTAATAACTTGTACGGAACACTCGGTGGGCGAGTCCGACTCGCACTTGTCCGGTTTTTTCAAAAAGTGTTTTAATTTAAAGTCATTTCTACTGTCTAAATTGTTATGAAATCATAAAGCATGTTTTATTACCGTCTTTGAACCCATAAACGTTAGCAAAAGTGATTCGTCTTTTTTTTCCTTTAAGTTAGTCACGTAGTTACTAATATCTGTCCTCGACCAAGATCGGTTAGAAAAGTGTACAATATGTAAATATCCACACAAGAGAACACATTTAAGGGCTTGTATTGGGTCTTTCAACGGTTTTTGTTTTAATATGCTGAGTCAACTACTTATCTGATCAATGTAAAACTTGGACACGTGTTTTTTCAGACCTTTGTCTTTCCATTGTCAGGTCGGATACCTAATTGGACACATTTCACTCGATAGATTTTATTTTTGAAAATGATGCCTTTTTAAGTTATTATTTCGTTTTATGTCTAAACGGCTTGAGTTTTATGTCTGAAATTACTGCTATAACAACAAAACATGGTTTATTTTCCGATGTCAGGTGGAAAAACTCCTACATCAAATACTTTTTCGTAAAATCCAGAAAATCCTCTAAAATTCACTGATTTTGCGTGCCGCCAGCGCACGAAGCGAGCACGAAGCAAGACTTTCTGACAACATACTGAAGTTCAAAATCGCTCAGTAAGATTATCGTGCACCAGGAGTAAGGCCTTAACAAAAAAATCTTGACCCGGAAATTAAATGATTTTTCAATAGATTTCTTTAGTATTTCAACGGGGCTAATTTATATGAATGTGATATACGAGTATTTATCAAATTTTCGGCATAGTAATTTGCACCCTACATAGTACACAAGTATAAACTCGGTCAAAACTAGAGGCAACTTATAATTTTTTTTATCGAGGCAATTTTATTCTTCCACGTTTTAGACAATTTTGGGCGCTTGGTAGCTTGGTTTGGTTTTACATTATTTACATTATTTTGGTATTACATTATTTTACAATTTTGAACTTAATTTAGTTGTCCAAAATTCAAATTTAGAATTGTAATTATTCTTTATGCAAAGGATATTTTGTTCATATTCCTATACCAATAGAGACCTCGCTGCGAGACTCTACAATAACTACGTGCGTGATGCCATATTACCTAGTGAATCATACAGGAAGAATCTTCTTATACCTAACACATTCATGAAGCATCATATTATTATTATATAATTACGTTTGCAGGTGTAATTCTTCTTTATACATATAAAAAGTCTGTTTATCGGGCTGTATAGTAACGACTATGTCCGACTGTTAGTCAGTGAGTCCCTTCGCTTCAGGGTATTGCAGAACAAATAATCAAAAAACGAAAAAAAAAACAGATTTTTATTTGAAAACATATTTTCATGATGAATTCCCATCCATCCATCCATCAGCCCGTGTTCGTCCACTGCTGGACATAGGCCTTTCGCAAATTTCGCCACTCATGTCGGTCCTCCGTCCTCCTCATCCAGCCGCCCCCCGCAACGTCCTTCAGGTCGTCGGTCCAGCGGGCACGAGGTCGGCCTACACCACGCTTTGCTGTACGTGGTCTCCATTCTAAAGCCTGCCCACTGCCACTTCAACTTACTGATTCTGCAGGCTATGTCGGTTACTTTCGATCTCCGACGTATCTCCTCATTTCTCCTCATATCAGAGATACCCCAAGCATAGCCCGCTCCATAGCTGAGCGACCTTAAATCGGTGGATCAGACCCTTTGTAAGAGACCACGTCTCAGCGCCATACGTCATCACAGGAAGGACGCACTGGTTGTACATCTTAGCCTTAATAATTCCCAGGCCGCCCAAAATATGTTTCATTTAAAAAAGTTGAATTAAATCACGTAAAACTCTTTTTAGTTTCATTTCACTTTGTAACGTATGAATCACGTATTTGAACTTGGAACTACGGCGGCGATAGTAACGTGATAAGCCGTTACACAAGCAAAGCAAAAAGATCAACTATGCAGATGAATAAACATCATTCTTTTTTTTTCTACGCACTAATTTTGTTTTGACGTTTTTGAAAAGTACGGTCTCGCTGCTTCGATTTTATTACTTTTTCGTTTTCGTAACTATATTTTTATTTGAATAATTGCTGCTGGCAATCTGTAAAAAATCTTATATGAGTCTTTTCTCACAAAAAACGGGGAAATCCGTTGATGACTTCAAAAACAATCAATATAAAAATAAACAAGCTATTTTAGATCGAAACATCGTGCAAAACTAAAATAAAAAACAGGTAAGTACTTAACTTGTTTTCAAAAGTGTGTTAATCACGGTGTGCTTCAGTACGTGATGCGACGCATTGGAAATTTTGGCGACATGGATCTACATTTTTCTTAGTAATAAAAAAAAATGTAATTACCAATTTATATACTAGATTAAGCATTTCATTGACATCATGTTGCCCGAAGATTTAGTTAATTGATTAATTTTCATAGCAGAGAAAAAAATATTTAGAAAACCTATTTTAAAACAGAGATTTCTATTTTACTGACAAACGGAAGCGAATGAAGCCTCTAAGTTTTTTATTTAAATTAGTCTACAATACACTTCAATATGGCCGATTGAATTTATTAAATTACTTATAGTTGTCATTTTAAATGGAAAATACTGTTTTGTCGCATACGACCTTACGGCATAAGCTAGTTCGTGAGCGCAATTTTGTATGGAGTAAGTCCCCCTCACTCCACTACCATAAGACGCCGATTTGAAATTAAAAGTTTATGAATTCCTCGCCTGCTCTACTGAACATACTTCACAACTAGGGTTCCTACAAAAAACGGAAACCCTTATAAAAGCCTTGGTGTCTGCCTGTGTATTCATGTCTGTCCGTCGTACAACTCAATAAGGTCTAGGCTTTAAGTCTAGGCCGATTGATCTGAAATTTGGTATATTATATACCTATAAGATACTACAATAATAAGTGAAAATAAAACTGATCAAATTCTAGGAGAAGAAAAAATTTTTTGCTCAAATAATTTTTGACTTCCCAGCACAAAGTGTTTCAATCAGCTGACTAAATTTCTATGGAAAGGTAAAAAAAAGTACATTTTTTCGATGGAAATGTCGTCTAATAGAATAGAATAGAATAGAATAGAATGACGTTTATTTCGATCGATTAAGATCATAATTATTAATACACATATACACAAAAAAATCAATTATCAATTAGTACAATAAAATATATATAAAATTAAAACAATATTTTGGCTGCTGTCAGCACATGAATCATGCTGCAATGATTCAGGTACTGACAGTCAAACCGTTCCGCAAATGCGTTCAGGATACAGTTGCGGCTGGCCCGCACCCTGCGCAACAGGGATGTGCACCGCCCGCGCATCGTTGCATAAAAGCAATCCACATGCGCGTCCGCGAACATCCCCGACGCACTACAGAAGCGAGGCAGCCCCAAAATCATCCTAAACGCATTGTTGTATTGGACTCGTAGCGCGCTGTACTGTCTTTGCGTATAACTCACCCACAGACTGCTCGTGTAGAAGGACGTACAAAATGCCCTGAACAGGGTGATTTTGACGTTTATTGAGCAGCGAGCAAATCTGCGGGCTATCATATTAGCACGAACAGACAACGCCCTACGCTCCCTCTCTATGTCTGCATCGTCTCTCAGGTCCGAGGTTACAACATGTCCAAGGTATTTAAACTGATTGACTCTATTAAGAGGATACCCGTAGAGTTTAATAGCTGGTATATTATGTAGATGTCTTCCTCGGGCCTGAAAGACCATGCATTCGCTTTTTTTCACGTTATACAACAGCCCGTGATTGTCAGCGTACTCTTCGCAAATGCCAAGCAGCTTTGATAAACCGCTCACAGAGGCGCTCAGCAGCACCATGTCATCAGCATAACTAATATTGTTAATGCTAATTCCTCCAATATGACAGCCAACATGTGTGCTGCTGAGCCTCTCAATCAGCGCATTCACATAGAGGTTGAAGAGCTTAGGTGAGGTTAGCCCTCCTTGCCTCACTCCACACTCCAACCTGTATGGGATTGAATAGGCCCCCGACCATCGAACGACATTGTCCTGATTCTGATACCAATATTTAAAAATGCTTATTAGTTCCTCGGGCATTGAAGTTTGGTGAAGTTTTTTCCAAAGAATATCATAACAAACCAGGTCAAACGCCTTCGATAAGTCGAGGAAACAAGCAAAAATAGGCGTATTTCTATCAGTATAGTACTTGACAGTTTGCTTTAAACACAATACAGCTGTTTCTGTGGAGAGACCTGACTTAAAACCGAATTGGTTGTCATGTATTTGTAGATATTTATCAAGCTGAGTGTTAAGCAAACCGTCAAGAACCTTCGAGATAATAGTTGCTAATGAGATAGGCCTATAATTGCTCCCGTCACTAATATCGCCAGTCCTGCTCTTCACAATCGGCACCACCACAGTCCTCATCATCTGCGCAGGTAAGTACGAGTGCCCCACACACAGGGAGTAGAACATCGCCAGCACTCTGGGCAGACCATTACCTGCATATTTAAGGTGTTCAATGCTCAGGTCATCGTGGCCCGGTGACTTGCCCCGCGACATAGATTTAATAACCTGCCTTACATCTTTTGCCGTAAATCGGGCACTATTCTCCCGGCCACCACACCCAGCACCGCACAAAGACTGTGATGGCCCCAAAGGTGACGTTACAGTGAAGTGCTCTCTGAACATCTCGGCTATGCCTGTCAGATCGTTGATACCGTTGACACTCACAGGCAAGCCCGGCTTACTATTAAGTTTATTGGTTGACTTCCAAAAACTGCGAAAATCATGCTTGGAATGATGCGATGCCAAGATATCCATTTTAATTTGGTCACTATTATTTTGACACCATCGCAAACGAGATTTAAAAATCCTGCGACTAGTCTGCATTTCACTAAAAGCACAACCTTCCCGAGGCTTGCCACACAACATCCACAACTCAAACTTTTGCCTGGCCTTCCTGTGAGCATCACTCACATACTTGTTCCAGCCTATAACCGGTTTTTTACCTCTGAGAGCATTTATATCATAGCTCGCACAAGCTGCCTGGCATAGTACACGAACAATATCTTCATATATTTTATCGATGAAATTTCTGTGGTCCAGATTATTACAAATATAATCACTACAAGCACTTAATTCAATAGGTAAGTTAATTAATTTAAAATTACTATCGCAAAATTTGGTATAAATATCAGTTTGTTCAGGTTTTCTTTCCCCCCATCGTATTTTACTACAATTCCGGATTTTATTACTTTCATACAATTTAGGTTTAATATTATCTAACTTACACTGTATTACGAGGGGAAAGTGGTCGGACCACAGAACGTCATACTTAACATACGTATTTACAATTGTCTCCATAGCGGAACTGGTGACTACGCAGTGGTCGAGCCAACGTCTCGAACCGTTCGCTTCACTTATAAATGTATAAGTATCAGACTTCAAACCTAACAATTGGACGTCAGCACACAACCATTCCGATTCCATACAGAAACAGTCCAACTCATAATAAAATTGTTCATTAGGATGCGCGTTGAAATCTCCGAGTATATAAACAGATTCAATATTATTATTACTAATAATAGCGCTTACCAGACTAAGACAGTCCGTAAATTCCGACAGGTTCACATTATTATCTGTAGGCATGTACACACTAAACACCAAAAACGATCTTAGATCCATGGTTACTTTTATGGCACATACTCGCGGGTTATCACATTGCACAACCGAAACGTTGTTAAAAACAGGATACTCTATCATCTGTTAAATTTTTTCACTTTGGATTGTCATAACTAGGTGGATAATAATTAATAGTAGAGCACCGGGAAAACTGCGTCACATTAAGTTATCATTTTGGAAATTCATGTGGCGTGTCGTGTTTTAAACAAATTGCATCTATATTTAATAAAACCCATTGTAAAGTGTTTACAATAACTAATACTTGGCTAGTTAGAAGTAGACTATCTAGCGTACTATTTATCCAACTACTTTATCAGATGAGTCATCCGCTCTGCCTCTGCCCTGCGTGCTATCTTTAGTACTATTTTGTAATTTTTTACAGTAATGTTATTAGTACTTTTTAAGCTTCCGCTATCTGTCTGTCTGTCCGTCCGTCTGTCACAGGGGTCAACGGCTTCAGCCCTAATAGGTAGAAAGTTGAAATTTTCACAAAACACTTGTTACCTAGTCCTCTATAACGACAATATTAAATCAATTGAAATCCAGGGGGGTCCCCTACAATAAACCACGAAAAAATAGCATTTTTTAACATCATTTGTTTCAGCTCTATCTTAAAGACACAAGTTTCAAATTTGCACATATTATTGTACATACCCAAAACTAAAACAATAAATAAAAAAATTGAATTTCGTTCTTAGAGGGTGCTAAAAGGTTTGTCACGTGGTGCTATTTTAGGGCCTTGTTTTTTGTAGCGTTAATATGATGTATTATAGCATATTATATTGTTAATATGTATGTTCTTAGGATTCCGTACCCATCTTGTGCGGTTGTACAGAAACCTTTGTGCGCGAGTCCGACTCGCACTTGGCTGAATTATTACATCCTTCGTACCTACCACTTACTCTACTCATGGGAGTAAATTACTTAGTTTTTTTTTTTTCTATAAACAATTTTCTTTTGTGTAAACTTAATTCATTAATAGTACCGTATCATCCAGTAGGGCTTCTGGATTGATGTAAGTCACTGGCGTGAATAACAAAATATTAATAACATCCGTAACATTATAATTGTAACCATACTAGCTTTTGATAAGCTATATTCATTCTAAATTTCATCCAAATCCGTCCAGCCGTTCAGCGTGAAAGAGTAACAAACAAACAAACACACACAAACACACATAAACATTCGCATTTATAATATTAGTGGATGTGTTAACTAAATATTTTCTAACCTGTTATTATTTTTCATAATTATTAAAATTTTTCATACTTTAAATCACATTGGTTTTGATAAACACGTAAAATTATGTTCTCTTAGATTTAATTTCTAATCGAACGTCTATCAAATTTTAATTTTAAATCATACTCGTATGTATTATTTTATTTATATTTTATTGTTAATATTTATTTAGGCTTACATGATAAAGATTCACCTCAAGGCTTCCTTTAGGAAGTTATTTACATTATTCATTGACTCATTAGACGAAACATCGTCATTTTTTGCACAATCTCATTAACATTAATGTGGTTTATTTAACGAATTAACCAGTATTTCTTTTCCACCGAGTATTTGAAGCCACATTTTCCCAAACGTAAAGTTGAAATCCCGATAACGTAATAAAGTGTGATATTAAAATGCTATTAGTAAAATTAAACGAAATCCAAATGGGCTGGCTCTAAACGGTATTTCCTAAGTTTAAAACTTGACGAGTTAGTTTAAGTGGTTGTGATTGTGACGACATAAATCTACGATTTTGTTTCGTTTGTCTCTATCACGTTCAATCGACTTGCACTAGTTCTTCTATTCTGGATGCCTTGACTTGACGCTCCTCTAGAATTCTGCTGATCTAGTTGACACACGAGTATTTTACCAGCGGCGGCCCAGTCCAGCTCTATATACCTCATATTATTATAAATAAGAATCGTATCTTTTTCTTTGTACTTCGTACTCGTACATTAACTACAATATATTTTCAGATATGTACGAGAAACTGTAATAAATTCTGCTGTCAAAATCATTACTGCAGTAACTCGAAAATTGTTTTTCACGAAAAGCGATGTAATATTCTAAAAATATAGGAATATAGGAAATCCATTGTTTTTAATACATAATTGATCATATTATTTTCGGAAAATTTGTTTTCTGTTTGATTTTATAATTTGTAATTAAATTAGCACTTTAATAATATTTAGTAATAAGTAGTGGAACAGGAACAGTCGGGATATAGCACATGAAAAATATAGTAAATGAAATGTCAAAAAGTCTAAAAATTCTCAAAATTAGGGTATGGTATGGGCGCTATCTGTCATTACTTATACTAAGCTCTCGTAAGTAATACTGACTGATTGATTGATCATTGATCAATCACCAACAAAAAATGTAATATACCTAACCGTAAGAAACGCATTAATCAGAATTCAATATTTATTTTACATTATTCCAAAAATAATAGGCCAAATGTTTTTCTATTTATGCACTCAACTACTGCACTGGATTTTAAAAAATCTTTACCTCTTCTATACGATGTGGTTATTATTCAAATTAAAATATACATTTTTTTAAATAGATAGGTACATGAAGTACATTTTTACACGTTATATTGATCTTAAAAAAGGCAGTAGAACAAGACAAAAAATAAATATAATACGAGCAAAAAATTTAGCAAGATCGTGTAAGACCATCGTATTCAAATTCTATTGTCATATGGCTATTCGGCTAAGCAAATAAGCCCTTGACAATTGTTTGACAATTGAAATCGGACGTTTTTAATTGTCAACAACAAAACAAGACAAGTGTATTAATTTGACAGCCAAAAATGTACGATTGCAACTGTCAAACGAGCTAATTTGCTTAGCCGAATAGCTATATGACAATCAATTTGAATAACATTGGCTTACACAATTGCACCTGTGGTCTCCTTTATAATTTTTCCTTTTTTTTAATTAATCTTATTAAATAGCAGTTAATTTTTTGTGATTTTCCAATACCACATCCAGTAGTTCGAGTGCTCGACTCCTAGCCCGAAGGACACGGGTTCAAATCCCGTAGGGGTACGTTTGTATTCGGTCTGTGTGCTACAGAAGGCACGTTGAGCTGTGGGTCAGGACTGCCATATGTACGATTTAATTTGTATTCTTACTATTATTATTTATTTATTTTTATTTATTTACATTACGAACCACGAAACAATCTCATACATTTAAGCAGTGCCCTGCAAAAACGGTTTACTGTATAAGCACGTACGATCGGATTTTTTCAAAATTTGTATTGTTGTACGATTGTTCTAGCCTCCAAATTACAACATCTACGATCAAAATTTTCAAAATTTTTTTGGCTTTTGCAGTACGATTCCCTCTGATTTACATCTGGCAGTCCTGCTATGGGGCCAAATTTGAGTCGAAGTACGGAGTTATAGCTCTCCAACCGTCACGCTGGGAAGTAATAATCGTCAGTTAAACGTGGGTGTACGAGCGTAGACTGTTACTTGCGTTTCACACCTCTTCGGAGATTCATGTATTGACGATATATTTTCATTTTTTTATTTATAATCCATCCAGTAAAGATTAAGGATTTCTGCAGCTAGGTTATACATTACATAATAGAATCTCAAAGATAAGATTTTTTTCTTACTTGTACTTGTATGCACATAATACGTATAGCTTTTGCTTGGTATAAGTTTTTGCTCTACAATTAAACATTTGGATAACTGGTATAGGTAGAGTAGGCATAGATATTCTATAGGGGTTCTCTAGGGAGAGGATTTCTTTTTGGACCAATGTTTTCCAAACTTTTGGATTGATCAGGAAACTTTAATAGATTTTACGTTCCTTCTTTGCCATCAACATAAAGCTATGTCGGATTAAACATACTGATAAGACTTCAGGATATTAAGTACCTAATATGAACGAAGTAGGATCAGTATTGATAAATAGCATCTACTTAATTTGCACGCCAACACAAATAAGAGAAGTATTCAATATTTTAATTTATTCAGATAACATTTCTTCCCCACACAAAGGTTGGCTGGAAAAAAAATCTTGTTCCGATAAGTCTACCTTTGTGCAACATGTATTCTAAGCCCTGTTTTCTATATTTATTCACCTTATATATAATAAAGTGTTTATTCATTCATTAAAATAATTTAATTCTTCAAGCAAAACTGGAAAAATAAATAAATTACCTTGCAAAATTACGGAAAAATCCTTGAATAAATTATTCAATTGCACTTTATTACCTAACAAATTAAGCAAGTCATCTCTTTGTCCACGATAAACCAGACAAAAAAAATATAGTTGGAAAAGCTAGAGCTAAAACTTACTTTTCAGGGCCTTCCCTTCAGGAGTACAGGGCTTGATGGCAATAAGACAGTCCACGTAGTTCCTAACCAACCTTTTACTGTCTAATATAGCGTCCACATCCAGATAATCATATCTACTATCATACTTTGGCATATTATTCATGGCATTAATATCTTGTCCCACCACACCGTAAACACAAACACATAAAATGACCACAGCGCGCATTTTGACACTTTTTCAATTTCGTATTCCAATTTCAAATCACTAAGTTACGTTATACACATTTCGATTGCGCGCGCAATGTCAACAAATTGGAATGAATCGTGCGCACGCGTTGACTTTGCGTGTTGTTATGGCTCGCGCGAGAGAAACCGCCGGGTTTTAAGGTTAAGTGAATTCGCAGCTGCTTTAGAGTGGCTTTCTTTATTTAAGATGCAGCTTTATTGCATGTGCTGAACCATATCTATCACGGACTGTATAGGTATAATCAAATGGACTTTGTGTACATTTTGAAAGCGTTAATAAAAACCTGTGTTATAAAACACTTCATGATTTTGAAAGTTGTTTAGACCTCGGTAATAAAACAGCCGACAGCCGAGACAATCCATTTTCATGGGCATCAGGAAAGATTAAAGGTTCATGAAGGATGTTTTAACCTAACGGTTGAGAAACAGGGATTTAGAAGAATAACAACCCTTCCGTTTATTCCGTCTAACCTTTGATGATTGCTGACTTCTAACGACTCAAAGTAAAAAAAAAATTGTTCAGATACATAAGGTGACTTTTGTTTACACAGTTAAATTAATACTGGAGACTCGGTAAGTGGTCAGGACCAGTTCAATAACCCTTCCCGAAAAATACACAAAAATGATAGGTACTTTCTCTACGAATTTATTCGACGTTGTTCTTGAACAAGAATAGGGGCACAAAAAATATTTTTCGTATTTCGCAAACAGGGTCATTGAATCTTGTTCCGTCCTGACCACCTACCGAGTCTCCAGTATGAATTTGGCTATATAAACGAAATCACCTTATAAATGTTTGTAAAATTCAAAGGGGAAAAATTTTAAGAGATATTTGAGTATATAGACCACTTTCAATCCACGGATGAGGTCCGTGTTTCCATCGACAATATTTTTTATCTACGCGAACTTTTTTCTCTTTTCCATAGAAATTGTTTTAATTGATTGAACCGCATTGTACAGGGAATGGAAATATATGAAAAAAAAACCCTACAATTATTTTCACTTATTATTGTTGGACCTTACATAGGTTGAAAATGAACGAAATTATCGAAATTTATGAATCAGAATCACTAATAAACACAGATACGTGAGTAAAAAAAAAAGTTTTTGTTAATTTTTTTTGTGGTTCCCAAATTTCAAATGAATGGCCGAACTACGCGACGGGGCATGTGACTGACAATAGACTGTACATATTCCCTGCGGTAAATAATGCACATAGCTTCGGTTTCGTAGAGCGTCGTCTCTGTCATCAGAGTATTAGTGCTTCTTTTGATGATTGAGATCTTTTTAGGCCTTAAAGAATAGTTTCCTTTGATATAGGGGTTAAATTTTCAACCTGTATAAATTCATTATATTTCTTAAGCTTTTTGAATTTACTAAAAACACTGCCTAAGTCCAATGCCCTGAAATCCGCTTTACGAGGTATTTAGAATGCGGTCTCGGCCGTGCAGGGAACATTTACTTAAAGGCCTGTTGGCATTTAATGAACCGATCTCTAGTTATTTAGTACCTATGATAATGTAAACTAATGAAAAGAGCTCTTTTACATGAAACTGTATATGTATCTTTCAGGCGACTTGTAAAAAGAGAGGAAAGAATAGAATATAAATTAGTATTCTATAATTAAAATTATGATATAAATAAATTTATATAACATTATATTCATTGCGGTATAGAAAATCAGAAGAGTAAATCTGCACGTGAGGCGGTCTACACCGGCATTCGAATCTGGGACCTCTCGCTAATCGGGCGAATGCTCTACCAACTGCTCTTAAGTAAGTATCTATACATATCGTTGCGGTTGGGTAAATTTGGAGGTTGTATTGAGAACTGGACAGCTCAGTTGGTAGAGCAATCGCCCGGTAAGCAAGAGTTCTCGGGTTAAAATCCTGGTTCAGAGCTCCTCACCTCAGATTTACTAATTTTCTCTACCGCAATAATATAATGTTAATTTAGTATTCTAATTGTTTAGCCAATAATGCAAGAAATCAGCCCCAGAAGTTATCACCTGCGCCCAAAATTTCTGCATCATATAGTCATTAAACCAGTTGGTTATACCTCTTATAACCAACTGCTTCAATTATCTTAGGGTGAAGAAAATCAGATATATGAGCGACGATTTGTCAAATAAGAACTGTATTACACATTGCATTAGCATAAAATTACGATTTATTATAGAATGATACATTAGATAATTATCATCTTCAATCAGCCACCTGTTGGGTATAGGCTACTTCCTTTGCACACCATTATCTTTGGTCTTTTTTCGTCGTCGAACAAAAAGTACTTAACTGGATTTTTTTAAAGTAACACCCTTTCTATCGGATTCCTATGAAAGACCACAGCTTGTCACCAGTTTCTCTACCCGCTGTTTCCTGACTACAAAACCCCTCCCGATTGCTTCGTCCAGGTATGCTCGTTCTTCTCTAATTGCAGCCTGAGCTCAATGCCCTGTGAGACTGGTTTGCTGTCCCTAGGGATATATTTAGCAGAAAAGAAAAGCGGACATTATACCTAGAGCAGAATAAGGTTCTACGCAGTCATTAGCAAAATTAGAACGAATATTTATTAGTATAAGTTTCTATCAGTCCAGTCTTGCGTTTTTTGCCCTGTAACACCTCTATTTAGGATTTTTACTTAAATATAAAACACACAGCAAATCAAGGACCAGATTTAAATAAAAAACAAAATTAACTTAGCTTCAAAAAAATGGGTAGTTTGGGCAAGTCGCCTAAGCTATAATAAGTACTTACCAAATAAATAAAAAGCATAGACCTGTTTAAATATTATAAAAACCGGCCAAAATCGGCCTCGCTCTGCTCCGCTTTCCTCGGTCATACCTTTGCCTGTCCCAGAATGGGATAAAATGTTGATAAAATACAGTTTAAAACCGATCGGTCGGCTTGGCTGTATAGCATTTATCCCTTGGTCTCTTTTTATAAATTTGACGTTGCATGAAAATCAATTTCCCCCTAGGGCGGGAATGGATATCGTACATTTATTTTGCCCTAGTGCAACAAAGAGGCTCCTCCCATCTTCTTTTTCAAAAGAAAAGTGTCTATTGACTTGTTTATTTGTTTGGTTTGGTCACAGCTTGCAAACTATATTACGAATTAGCTGTTTCGTTTTTTTTTTTCAGTACTGTTGTTTTTTTGATATCCCTTGATAAAACTGGAATACAACTGACAACTTTGACGGCCACCCTCCATTCATTATTCTCAAAAATAATAAAATGAAAAAAAATCACCTTTTTATTTATGGGACCCGCAATAAAAAAATATTTCTAATTCTATATTCGGTTTTGAGTCTATATTCTACGCAAATTATCCAAAAAGTGTCCTTTACTCCTTTGCTTTGAGCGTTGCGTACCTGAAAGAATAAACGGAGCCCTAAATTAATGTCGTTGTTGTCTGTCCGTCTGCTGGACAGACAGCAGAGAGACATTAATAGGGCTCCATTTTGCCATTTGAGTACGGAACTCTAAGAGGACGGGTAATAAGTTGAGTACATAGCAAGGGACACTTTTTACATATTTCATATTGACGGCTTTTTTATGTAATAAGTTTGTAAGCCGCAAGCTGGTAAATACTCTGACTTACCTGCATATTCAGAAATACACTTTTAATAGCCGGGCAGAGAGTATTGACTTGAAAATCTGGTTTTAGAACGAATGGAATGAATGAACCGACTATAATGATCGCAGCATCCAATTCTGCTAAGATACCTATGATGCCTATGAATTTAAGTAAGTAAACAATTTAAATCAAGCCACCACACTTATGACAATATAATTAAACAATGATAGAACAGATACATAGAAATTAAATAATTTTACAATCAGATTTCTATTATTGCAACAATAAACTAAAAATATTAAATTAAAACTATGATTTAAAATTATTTGGTGGCAAGCAAAGGGCATTATTTTCAGCATTTAGATATGTACCTAAGCAGCGGTAGGCTATTGGATATCATGCAGACGTCCTCCTTTTAGCCAGATCACCTGGAAATTCTCGACGATGCTCGACTGTGGACGTACCATCATCTTACTCGCCAATCCTTCCGAAGTTATTCAAGGAGAGTAAAAGGACAGCTGTTAATCAGGCGCAACTAAGAGAACCACCATGCCTGGGACTGATTGATGGCGGTATGTCCATCCCCAATAGCCGGTCTTTATATAAAGCAGACTGGTGATGGGCAGCGGCGTCACTGGTGCGAGGGTATCGACACTGCGGTCACCAAACCGCCTGCTCAGCGCGTGTGAGTACGGGTATTTCTTCCAGGATGACCGCCAAGAGTGGACGAACCAAGCTGATGGGTGGATGGCTAGACATGCACATCACAACTTTTTGTTACTTTTGTTACGTCAGAAACGTAATATTTTTAGTTCTTACGTACAGTTTCTGGTCTAGGAGTTCACGAGAAACTCGGAGCCACGTCCCGTTTTGGATAAAAGACACAAATCCTTACGAGTATAATGAGTTTTTGGTGTGCAAAAAGGGAAGGTCCCCAAGTGGCGAAGATTCGAATGGTCCAGAATACCATAACAGCACCTAATTGTCGATTTTTTTGAAAGGAATAGACTTTTTTAAGTTTATATAAAAGTATAAATTTTTTTCTCCTTGAAATACAAAAGATATATAGGTACATGAAAATATTGAGGAACTGAATAAATAGCTTTGATGACGTAATAGTCATGTCATTTAGGCATTACAGGAAATAGGCCATTGCACACAAGAAAAAAAAAAGTGATGTCAAAACCGACGTCTGTTTTTTTATTTTCAGTAATCCCATCTTCAGGTCTTATCCTCTATTTTTTTTTCATTATTTATTTGCATCAAGGAACTCTCCCTATTGAGCCTAAACGGTATGACTATTACGTCACATTCCCATTTCTCCAAACTGATTTTCAAAAAATAATTTCGTTTTTTAAAATACCACCTGAAAATTAAAGAACAGTATGTATCTTCATGATTTAGCCTATATTTTCAGAAAAAAATATACAAAAGGGCCAGTTACAATTTATGGTTGGTTCGAATTGTATACGACCACTTTACTCCAAATACGCTTTGGCACCAGGGTTAGACCGAGACCCAACTAACTGACAAATCCTTTCACTTCACCTGTAGACTAGTAGACTAGACCGTGGCTTGTCACCACTATGACGAAACCATGCCGGCAATGACTCGTCATGTTCCGGCTTTCAAAAGCAGTACCAGCAGAGCTACCGTCCTCAAGGCACCTGGGGGCTTAGAACGAGGCAGAAGAAGAGTGCCTTTTGAAAGAGTCTTCATCTGTAAAAATTGATTTCTAGTAGGCAAGAAATCAAGTTTGACAGCTGAAGTCTCTTTCAAAAGACACTCTTTTTTGCCTCGTTCTAGGCCCCCTGACTGACTAAAGCCTTGATGTACACTCTTCTCCATTCTGGGCGAGCAAATTTTATCAAAGGTCAGCACTTTCCATCAGGCAAGGAAGTGGTCAAGCGTAAACCCATAATTAACAAAAGGAAACCGCAGTGTTTTAGTGTAGTCCTAGCCTTAAAAGAATCCGAGATCATTTCCGAGAATTGAAAGGTTTCACAACAGAAGCAGTGACTCGAGGAACTAGGAGTATGCAATATTGAATAACATCGAAGTGGAGTGGATGGTACGGAATCCTTATTGTTTGCGCTCAGCCACTCGGAACCGCAGGGGTTCTTCCGAAATGAACCAAGTGCTGGTAAATAATGTACAGAAAATCACAATATACATTTATAGTGAAGTAACACAGGATGACCTAATTATGCATACTTTTATACAGTGCAGAAGGTGAGACTGGAGAATTGCGATTGTGTCACCATTGACATTGTGGAAAACAACTCTTATAGCAGTCAAGGCAAGGTCTGTTTTCAAAAAATTATGGTTTGACTTTTATCTTATTCTTGTATACTTTATGTTTCCACGATTTTTCAAAAATAGATCTTGCCTGCACTGCTATAAGAGTTGTTTTCCACAATGTCAATGGTGTGCATGAACACAATCGCAATTCTCCAGTCTCACCTTCTGCACTGTAATACATAATTACATGAATACATATAAACCATTACTTGGAGAATTGCGATTGTGTCCATGCACACCATTGAAATTCATTCTTTACTAAACGTTACTTGAAAATAATCGCTTAAAATAACGAAAATTTAATTTACGTTCCACCCTATTGCCAAAAAACACCTAAAAACAAAAAACAATAAAACACTTTTTGGCCTAATTTAAACAAACAACTTTGTTAATTTAAGGCAGCATGCCATCGTTTTAGTACAAAATTTGATAACCCGTTTCTCTGTTGTTTTTCGAGACTAAAGTTTATTGAATTAAAGTTCATATAAATTGGCTCACCATAAAAACCTAAAGTTCACTTCCAGGTGACTAGAAACTTGAAATTCCATTTACACGTCGATTCTATAGCACTAGTATGAAAAAAATTAAAATATTTAATTATTGATGGATATACAGGCTGAACCAAACGAATGCCGCCTGGAGGGAAAGTACAGATAGCAAATTTTAGTTATGGAAAATTCCATTTTGTTTTTAAAATTAAAGAAAACTGCATTATCGAATTTTAAAAAATCACCTGCTTGAACCGGGGATCAAACCGGACAAATGTGTAAAAAACTACTGTATTTATATGATACCGATCTAAAGGTTCAACCATGAGAACCAAAGTCGTCTGAGTAACATTGTATCGTAAATTAAAGGAAGACCGTGAAATATAACATTTTAATAAATTCAAGATTGTTAGAAGTACGAAAAAGACGCAGGAAAAACATACTACATATTAATTTTCCTGGACAACATTTTAAAATTACATCCTTATTTGATCCTTATGATTTACTGTATCGATGTGCCATTTTAAAATGTTGATCAGGAAAATGAATAATATGTTTTTCCTGCGTCTTTTCCGTTCTTCTCATAATATTGAATTTTGGAATACCCTTAAGAGTTTTGTTATTAAATTGTAAATCTCATGGTCTTCCTTTAATTTACGATACAATGTGACTCAGAAGAATTTAGTTCTAGTGGTTGAACCTTTCGATCGGTATCATAAAAATACAAGAATTTGTCCGGTTCGATTCCCGGTTCAAGCAGGTGTTTTTTTTAATTCTTTAAATGCAGTTTTCCTTAAATTTAAAAATAAAATAAAGGTTCACTTGAGTAAAATTTGCTATATTAATACCAGCTTTTGCTTAGGGTCTAATAAAAATATGTATTTTTTAACTATTAAAGTAAAATGGTTTACAGAACCATAGGTGGTCATAGGTGGTAGAGCTGATGCCAGGCTCGACTGTGGAGGTACCACCATCTTACTCGCAAATCCTCCCGAAGTTATTCGGGGGAGAGTAAGAGGACAGCTCTCAGGCAAAACCAGGCGGCCCACCATTGCCTGGGACCGATGGATGGCGGTTTATCTATCCCTAATTGATGGGCAGCGGCATCACTGGTGCAAGGGTTTCGACACTACGCTCACCAACCCGCCTGCCCAGCGTGTGTGAGTATGGGCATTTCTTCCAGAGGGACCGCCAAGAGTGGCGAAATCTAGGAAAGGCCTATGTCCAGCAGTGGACGAAACGGGCTGATGGATGGATGGATGGTTTGCAGAAACTATTAGTACACTGAGAGGAAGGTATCAGTTAGGAATGACCTAACAACAGCATTCGTTGAGTTTAAATTGCGACAAACTGCTTACACATGTCGGTAACTATTATTAAAAAGATTCTGGTCACAATTTCCGATTACCCTCATTATGCCATTTATGTGGTCACTGGCTGTTACATCATTCTATAGGGAAATATGCATTATGTGCAGTCAATTTGCATAACAGAGGAGGTCACGCTTTAGACGTAATAATCGTCGGTAAAAAGCGGGTGCACCGAGTGGGGACTGAGACACCCCCTCGAGGATTATTATATTAGTGATTTTCGTTTATATAGCCAAATTCATACTGGAGACTCGGTAAGTGGTCCGGACCATGGTTCAATGATCCTGTTTGCGAAATACGAAAATATTGCCTGCACTGCCTCTATACAAGTTTAAGAACAACCTTGACTATTGAGCTAGTACAGAAAGTTTAAATTTTATTTTGCGTATTTTACAGAAAGGATCATTGAACCTTGGTCCTGACCTGAGTCTCCAGTATAAATTTGGCTATACATATAAACGAAAGTCACCTTATTGTAGTATATGTATGTTACGCTTTTGATATGAACGCCCAAGAGGTGTTTTTGGTGTTATACCGGGTGTAAAAGCAAAGGCAATAATCCTTTAAGGGTGTGTTAGTATGATCGGTAAAGATATTATTTTAAATACTGGGATCTCTAAATAAAGTACCAGTACCCCATAATAAGACGATTTTCTTTACTCAAAATACACTGATCGCGTGGACACCCTCACTGGTCGCTGGCCACTCGGATGAGGGGTGCGGGTTGCGGGGTGCAATTAGGTGTGTGGGGAGGCCGGTGAGCTGCGTAGCCATAGCTTAGTAAAATGATGGATTTTTTGGTGAAAATTCAAGGTATATATTTTTTTCTCGTAATGACATCAGAATCGTGTATACTTTCATACCCTAACCTAAAGGGATTCTTGACTTTGCATTTACATCCTGTATACCAAACACCCGTCCGTACATTTTTTGGTCGCATACTTTCAGAAACAAATGGATCGTACTTACTTTTTAATTAAATTTTCTACAATAACTCAAAGAATTAAAAAATCTTTTACTTAATTTTTACTTGTGACTGTTGGCACTTGGTGAAATTTACTACACATGTTTAATGAAAACTTTTGTACTTATCCACATAAAGTTACATATATTTATTTTTTCCTTTATATGCAAAGATACGGAAGGGGAGAAAAATATCTATCACCGAGTGGTCAGAGAATAAAAAGTACTAGCTTTTGCCCGCGGCTCCGCCCGCGTGTTATTTGGTTTAACGACATGCTTTTTTCCGGGATAAAAAGTAGCCTATGTGTTAAGTTAGTTAGGGTATAGCTATATCCATTCTAAATTTCATCCAAATCCTTCCAGCCGTTTCAGCGTGAAAGAGTAACAAACATACACACACACACACACCCACACACACACACACCCACACACAAACTTTCGCATTTATAATATTAGTGTGATAGTGTGATGTGATGTTTTTACTCCGTAGCAGGTACGTGGTGTTGGCGTAGCCAATTAGAGCGCGTTAAGAGCGGCTTAAATTTTCATGCAAAAATCTAAAATTTCCATCGCCTAATTTACCATCTTAGGAAAGATTTTAATAATGTTAAATACCTGTTATAAATAGATAAATTTTTCGGATTGAAAATTATTGTATCACATTTGCAAATACTACTTCATATGTTTTTACTGATTAATCTCTTACATTCGCTTACAGAAAAATAATCATATTGTCAACTTCAAACTATTTTCGCAAATAGCATTAAAAAGCAATTATGTTGTGCATTTTGTACCGAGGTAAAAAGTTACCCCCTTTATATGCAAGGGAGGAAATATAGGTATAATGGAAAGACATTGTATCGAAGAAGCGTGCTATACCCCAGGTGTCTTGCACCTCTTTGGGGTTAGTTACTCAATAGACACTGAAGATTCACTACACCCGGTAATTTGTTATCACACTATCACACTTCACATCACACTAATATTATAAATGCGAAAGTTTGTGTGAAGATGTGTGTGTGTGTATGTTTGTTACTCTTTCACGCTGAAACGGCTGGACAAATTTGGATGAAATTTAAAATGGATATAGCTTATACCCTAATTTAACACATAGGCTACTTTTTATCCGGAAAAAAGCATGTTGTTAAACCGAATAACACGCGGGCGGAGCCACGGGCAAAACTGAAATAATAGAAACTTGAAATAATAGAAACTTGAAATAATAGAAACTTGAAATAATAGAAACTTGAAATAATAGGATAAAATTACTTTTATTATTCCTTCATTATTTCAAGTTGAGATTTCCGAGAAGAATTTTATGTGAAAGTAAACTCTTCACTCTCTCTATTTACATTCTTGACGCTTTAAAATCTAAATGCAGCAAGACAAAGTTATTTACTTGAATTCTTAACACGACACAAAAATTTAATTTTTGATGATTTCTAACGCCTTTACAATGACACACTGACACAGACTTTCTCTCAATGTGCATGTACATTTTGATTGACAAGAGGGTTTCATCTATGTTACGACATGAATCCCGGAGGGTGTGTCAGAGGTGTTCCCAACTGTGAACTGTGAAATGCAAGTAACGGTCAACCTTTGGTACACCTACTTTTCATTGGCAATTATTACGTCACTGAGCAGAGCCCTATCGCCGCACAAATTGTCTACCGAAGCACGTAGACCGACGGATTGAGTCCACGACCTCTGATAGCAGGTGAGCGCTCTACCACGCGGCCACAAAGACAGTCAAAATCAGGTGAAAAAGATGCTGAGTATGGCATAGGCTAGGAAAAAAATGTTATTACCCGTCCAACACAAAAAGGCCAATGTCAAATGTTTTATTGGCTTTTGATAGAGGCGATTATTGGTTAGCTAATTGACCTATTTGTCTAGGACGCGTAATACTATTAATTACGCGCGAAACAGCAGATAGGGGGGTTTTTAGGTAATACTGAAATATTTTGTGGGGGAAAAATGTTGGATTTATGTAGAAAACCTTTATATTTCTATTACCCATTACATGAAAAGAAAATCAAGTTGATCTCTTAGCAGAGTTCTTAAAACAAACGAAGAGGGTGGAAAACATTTTTTTTTTACAAAAGTATAAATCTTAGTACATTGTTTATACGTAAATCACCTAGATAAAATATCAATAAATCAAATATTTTTTTTTCAATATTAAGATAGTCCTAATTTCTTCAAAAGAACACTCGAAAATCTGGCTTTGTTCATGTTCTAGGCTCAGGTAACGCCTTAGCGTCACTTTAAAGGGTAACTTTTTATCTTGGTGCAAAATGCACATCATAATAGTATTGTTTTTCTTACTTTTGAGTAAAAGTATGCAATAAATGCGTTTTATAGTAATTTGCGTACATATTTAATTAATAATTTAGTATTTAAAGCAGTAACATTCAGAAATTGAACATCCTCATTTTAAATTTAGTTTTCGGAGCCGAATTTGAATAAACCTAAAACTTTCAAATAAATAATCTTAAAATTAATTTCTTTTGATGTAGTTTATGTGTTAGTGTAGACAGGCAAGAGATTAAAACTTTTTTCGATCTGGTTTCTGATTCATATTTCTTATTCATAACGGAACCCTGAAAGTGAAATATTCTGGCACAAGTTAAGTGCGCAAACGTGTTAATGGCAATAAAAGTGCGAGATCCTGTCCTTTCTTCGGATTTCTTTAGAAAGTGCCCACGGCTTGCACGGTGAAAGCCAGGCTCGCAGGGTTTTGGAAAGCTGCCGTATGTAGGTAACTGTATGAAGGTTGAAGTACAAATAAATACTGCTCTCCTGCCTGCATTGTGAAGGGAGACATTTTAAGTGCTGATTATGAATCATATACAACGGAATTTTGATAATTTGAACGATTAAGGTTGGAAATGCCGGACTTCCGATAAAATTCGTTATAAGAATTTAGGACGCCTCTTAAATTAAAATGAAAAATAAATTTGTTCATATTTTATTAAGTGAACCGTGAAATCTCTTATATAAATGGAACAAGTATTTGTTTTGTTCAAAAATATATAATGTGACATTAATTTATACAGCCAAGGTTCAATGATCGTTTCTGGGATTTTTTTCTTGTTCCATACAAACGCAAGTTCAGCCCAGAGTGAACACAATGGAAAGCAAAAACTTTATTTTTCAAATTTCGGAAAAGAAATATAATCGTAATACGATTACCTATAAACCAGTGTTCCCGAACCTCCCGATTTTTCGGTCCATCCACCCATCCATCAGCCTGTTTCGTCCACTGCTGGACATAGGCCTTTCCAGGTATTCGCCACTCTTGGCGGTCCTCCTGGAAGAAATTCCCAATACTCACACGCGCTGGGCAGGCGGGTTGGTGAGCGCGGTGCCGAAACCATTGCACCAGTGACGCCGCTGCCCGTCACCAGTCTGATTTATATAAGGCCTGGCAATTGGGGATGGATAAACCGCCATCCATCGGTCCCAGGCAATGGTGGGCCGCCTGGTTTTGCCTAAGAGCTGTTCTCTTACTCTCCCCCGAATAACTTCGGGAGGATTTGCGAGTAAGATGGTGGTACCTCCACAGTCAAACCCGGCATCAGCTCTACCACCTATAACCTACCTACCCGATTTTTCGGTAGATCTACCGAATTTGGACTTCATCTACCGCTCTCCCGATCTACTTTCATTTTCTACCGATTTTTACTAATAAATGGTAAAACACACGCATACTTATTTTAATGTTGTTAATGAAAGAAAGCTCTCTGTTTCAATATTGCATTGTGTTTTAATATTGCATTGTGTGCAAAATGTGAAAGTGATGGCTTGCATTATCTTACTTTAAGACTGTAGTAGTTCAGTTCAAACCGGTTTACCTAACCTAACCTAACCTAACCTAACCTAACCTAACCTAACCTAACCTAACCTAACCTAACCTAACCTAACCTAACCTAACCTAACCTAACCTCTCTCTCTCACAAGTGAAGAGCAGATTAATTCTCTTATGAGACACGGAGAGAGTGGCACACCTGGCATAAAAATTCGTGGAGTCGCACTCTTCATGGATAATGAAAGAGAAAAACTGGGTCTTAGTTTCTGTAATGCAACCGGAACGGGAAAGGTTACTATCTCCCCGGGAATTGCCGCACTTCTGAACGGAAATACCTCCAAAACGAGCATAAAACGCGCAACATACAGCGCGCTACCTGAGTTGACCGTGGCCGGCGCGGGCTGTCGACTAATGCGAACACAAAATAAGGTGATCGCTCTTTTTGACAGCAACGCGCAAAGCACGAGGTTTGCCCTGGTTAGCTCACTGCTCACCAAGTTTAGAAGCGCGTGTTCGAACGCAGCGGTTATCATTAGCATCGATTCCATGACGGTGGGTCCAGAAAAGGGTAGGGTCCAGGACTATCTCGGGTGTATACACGCCACCGAACAACATCGGGTGGTTGTATACGAGGACAGGGGCGAAAACCTCAGTTTCCTCTTGCCTGGGGGCACCGGCTCTGGTACCGACAGGACTACATCCACCGTCATGCACTCGGAAGCAGTGAGTGGCTCGGAACGCCTACAGAATAAAAGGGCAGAGGAGGAGCGTCTACTTAAAAAGATGGGAATGCACCGGCAGTCACTTCAAGGAGCTGGACTGGTTGTGGCGATCAGCGCGCTGAACGCTTCAGTAACCAACGTCCCATGTGACCCGAAAACGATGGCCGAAAGAGTTTCTGCAGCAATGTCAATGCAACGTATTGAATCTGCTGTAGAGACTTTTACAAGAAGCGACCCGGGAATGACTCCACGAGAAACCCGCAAAACCCGCACCAAAGCGGATAAGGGTTTAGTGGAACCACCCCGGCTCAGGCAGGCCACAACCACCCTGGATCACATGGTGAATGCTTTCCTTGAGTTTCAGGGTGTCCTTAAAGCAAATAAGGTCATCAACACCAAGACCTGCGAGGACATCCTGCAAATATACAACCGAGGGAGCACGGGACTACTGAGTGTCAAGCTTGAAGAAGCGCAGGCAACCATCTATGACAATGAAAGGGGAACGGTCATAGCGGGTGCCCCAATGATACGACACATGGTCGCTTATAACTCCAGCAGTGGGTTTGTCGCACTGGATGAAGAAGACTCACTACTTTCCACCAAAATCAGGTATCAAGCCCCAGAAATGGATCCCATAGTGGTCACAACACGGGAAACAAAGGTGATGTTAGACGACAGGGTGTTGGAAATGGCGGAAAAAATCGCCAAAGACCCTGCAGGAAACGAAACCTTTGCAAACTGGGAAGTTCCACACTTCACATGGGTTAACGGAGTACCTGGCTGTGGAAAAACAACTTGGATTTTGTCTCAGTGCGACATAACTCAGGATGTGATAGTCACCCAGACTATTGAAGCGGCTAAAGATCTTAGAGACAAGCTGGTGACCAACTCAAAGTCCCACCTACGCACAAGAGTGCGCACCCTGGCTTCTGTATTGGTGAACGGCGTGGGTGCTTCGGGAAAGAAGAAAGAATCGTGCAAACGCATATTCTTTGATGAAGCTCCCATGAGTCACTTCGGCGCCATAGTTATGGCGACACAGATGTCGGGGGCCGGAGAAATACTCTTGGTAGGCGACGTAAACCAGCTTCCCTACATAGACCGACAGTGTCATTTTGATATGTATTACAACCGCCCAAATCTGGTAACGAGCATCAGTCTTGAGCTATTGTGCACACACAGGAACCCGATGGATGTGTCATACGCCCTAAGCGAGGTGTACAATGGCACATATTCATCCAAAACGCAGGTGCGCTCCCTGAAGCTGGGAAAGTATACGAATGCGCTAATACCCAGAGACCTTCCAAGCACACTATTCCTCGTGCACACCCAGGCCGAAAAGGAGTCCCTTGGAGGCCAAGGCTATGGGAAAGGGAAAGGGTCACGCATTCTTACTATCCACGAAGCACAGGGCCTTACTTACGCTAAGGTGATTATCGTGCGCACAACGGCAAGCAGATCGCACTTACACAACAGCATACCGCATGCAGTGGTGGCATTATCGCGTCATACAGAAAGCTGCATCTACTATTCAGATGACAGTGGGGACGCGATTGCCGCCTTTGTAAAGCGAGCAGAAGGTGTGACAGATGCCCAGATCAGCGAGTACAACTTCAAAATGGCAGTGCAAGACCGGAATACCGCGGTGACGAACCAGCCGATATAACAACCAAGATAGCGAAAAATGGACCGATTTTGGCGGCTTCTGAAGTGGGAATATTGATTTAAATGTAGAGTAATAAATCTGATTTAAGAACAGTAATAAGAAATTTGAATATTGTAAAATAAAGGAAATTAAATTAAATTAAATTGTGTACTAACCCTCGAAACAGCTCTCTCGTCTAGAATAAAATTAACATAGATACCTAAAAGGATATAGCATGTTTGTAATGAAGTAATTAAAAATATGAAAATTTGTTGTGTATTTATTCTGTATTTTGCATGTATAAATGAAAAAAAAAAAAAAAAAAAAAAAAAAGGGTCATAAAAAACGAAAAAGCATGAGAAGAAAAATAAATAAATAAATAAATAAAAATAAAATAAAAATGTAATGATATGAATAATAAAAAAAAAAAAAAAAAAAAAAAGAAGGAATTATATTTATTAAAATAAAAAAGTGCATAAATTAACAAAGTAGTATTAGATCATATTTAGATCATAGATATGTTTAGATCATAAGAAACGATAAAAGATAAAAAATAAAGAGAGAGTTGTTTCGAAACCCCCATCCCCTATCCCGGAAAATAAAACGGGAAAGCGATTAAACTTTTCAACGCAAAAAAATAAAATTATAAAAGCAAACAAAAGCATTTGGCTCAGCCTATGGAAAACCAGAGATATAATATAAAAAAAAAAAAAAAAAAAACCTAACCTAACCTAACCTAACCTAACCTAACCTAACCTAACCTAACCTAACCTAACCTAACCTAACCTAACCTAACCTAACCTAACCCCAAGTCTCGACCCAAAAGTCGCACGAGCAACACCTTTGCTCCGCGTTAAAATTGTTTAAAAATAGAAAAAGTGCTCGTTTCATAAAACAGAGTATTTCACCTAATAGATTATACTCTATTTCACATGTGAGAGTGTTTGTGAAAGTAAAAGTTTAATGGTTTGGCTACAATAAAGCTCAAACTTTGAAGGATTGCCAGTTTCACCCCGAATATTGTACAAGGGTGAGATTTATGCATCTTTGAGTGCTAAAAATTTTCTATTTTTCTGTGAAAAAATTTTTGAAATCCGTTGGTGAATAAAAAAGTTATTAGACATTGAATCTCACTGTAAAACACGTGGTTTTGGTGTCCATGTGGTACAGTCTCGCGGGGTTCACATATCACTCGTGCTGACTGACCTGCCAGGGTGCTCCGGCCCCGCTTGGGGACTCCAACATCAGGCCTCACGAAGACCACAAGCCCCTGCATCAGCTCCAAGAGATAGAGGCATAGAGCCATATGTAGAGTAGTAGAGCATTCCAGTTGCAGCACCACAAACTTGTAGAGCCTCAAAATTGTAGAGCCGTAGAGACACCACACAGAGTTCCGGATCTGCGTGTAGAGGCGTAGAGCGATAGAGTCACTGCATCGGGTTAACTGCTCTAAATCTACAAGTTGTTTTCGCCCTGCTCCTGCTTCCGCCGAGTACGCCGCGCCGTCAGCACTACTTCGAGCCATCACCGTAACGCCGAAGCAACCACGCCCCGCCCTCTTTGCCATCCTCCCCCCCACCATCAACGCTTTCACCCCTTAGCCTCCCCCGTAACAACCCCCGCCCACTTCCCCGCGCATTTCTTACCTCAACCCCCGCGGTCTATCTCGGCTCCCTGGAGAGCTAGAGCCGCGGGAAAATTTCTGGATGTAAGAGGGGGCCACGCCCGACATTTTGGCCCCGGTAGTTTTTTCCCCCCCTCCTCCCTCCCCCAACCCTACTTCACCCCTAAGGCCCCCCGAAACTACCCACCCCCCCACTTCCCCGCGCATTTCTTACCTCACCCCCCGCGGTCTATCTCGGCTCCCTGGAGAGCTAGAGCCGCGGGAAAACTTCTGGAGGTAAGAGGGGGCCACGCCCGACATTTTGGCCCCGGCAGTTTCTTTCCCCCCTCCTCCTTCCCCCAACCCTACTTCACCCCTAAGGCCCCCCGAAACTAACCCCCCCCCCCAGTTCCCCGCGCATTTCTTACCTCACCCCCCCGCAGTCTATCTCGGCTCCCAGCAGGGCTAGAGCTGCGGGAAAACTTCTGGAGGTAAGAGGGGGCCACGCCCGACATTTTGGCCCCGGCAGTTACTTCCCCTAGCCCTCCCACCTTTCCTCACCTCTGCTACCCCCGAAAGTGTTGGTAAGAGGGGGCGCAGACCAAAATTTTGTCTTTGAGTTGATTATTTTATTTTATGTTTTGGTTTTAATCTTCTTAATTTATTCAAAATCCAAGGTCGAGATAAAATCTTATTTAATTATTATTGTTAGCTTGTTAGTTTTTTTTATATTGATTGGAATTGTAAAAAGTGTTGCTTTTTTATTCAGATTTCATTCTACATTTAAATTTATTTTAGACCTATTGACCTAAATTGGCTATTGCCCCATTGATTTTATTTTAAATTGGCTATTGCCCCATATTGTATCTAAAATTTAATGTTTTTATAGATTTTATTTGACTCAATTAAATTTAATGTTAGTTTAATTTTAAATTTTAAATTTGGCTATTGCCCCATTTTAATAATTCAATTCGATTACTACTCTTATTATTTTTGCTTTGGAGTTTTTCTGACTTTCAATTTGTTTGACTTGTGACATAATTATTCCTTTTGTATCATTTACCTATGAGATATAGTTATTTTTGGTATACTCTAACCGCACATCGCAACTATGTCAACTAAATCCGGCAGCACCACCTCCAGGACGTCAATTAGCTCCAGAGTCAAACCCAAGACTGTGAGTGCCTCCGTCCAACCCAAAGCACCTTTAAAACCTCTCTTGGTGGAGGTGCTCAGGGCAAACGCAAACGCTGGGGAGATAAACTCCCCCATACACTCCCCTGCACCTTCCGACGTTTCCGACATCGATGCAATCTTTGATAAAGAAGATGATGATGCATGGTCGGAAGCGTCGGACACTCCCGCAAATTACCGGCAAAAGACAGGCTCAGCCTCTTACCTCCACGTGGCAAAAATACCCCAGGAGTGGTCAAAGACCAGGCCTCGATAGAGGCCAACGACCTGCTCCAGAGGGGTAAAGAGGCCCTGGAAAAAGCCGGAAACATGAAGCGGGAGTGCAAAGCAGAAGCCCTCGAGTGCCTTGAGCATTTTTATCAGATGGTGCTCTCCCTGTCCGACTCCCGCTCACGACACATAAATAACTTGGAGCGGGAGAAGACTCGACGAGCGCGGGAACTAGTTTCCGTGGAGCGTCAACATACCAAACTTTTAGCACAGCTCCATGCTTCCCACGCCGTCGAGTTGACCCAGGCTAGAGCCGACATCTCAGCCACACTAACGGAGGCCCAAGCTATAAGAGCGTGGCTGGGCTATGAGATGGACGGCCCTATCAAGGCAATAGGCCGGATTGGAGATAATGTCCTCCGACTGACCAAACTGGCGAGTCAGGAAACATCGCAAGCTGCATCGACACAAAGGCCAGTACAGAGCTCAGAACCAGAACTTTTGGCAGAACTGGGAGCCTTGTCAAATTGGGTGGCTACGGTGTCGAATCAGTTGGACTCGCTCAGACGTCAGTTGGAGGTGAAAGAGACGGAGGTCCAGAGGCCACTTTCAGTAAGTGGATCCCCCATTAAACAGAGCCAGCTCCCAGACCCTCGGATCGATGGCATCTGTAATGACCTGATGGTCGTAAGGTCTCTTCTAGAAAAGATAGAGAAGAGACCGACCTACCAGGCGGAACGATTGCCGTTGGTCAATGAGGAGAGCCTGCGGGATATGATGGTCCCGGTGCTGAGAAGTATCGAGCAAGTTGGCTCAGACGTGAAGGCCATGGGCGAAGTCAGCAATAAAAGGGAAATTGTGCCGCCCAGCTTAAGCCAAGAGATGGTCTTCACAGATATCAAAGATGCCATAGCCGATTTAAAGACCGACCTTCTCAGCACGGGAACCAGACAAACATACGCACAGGCTCTGAAAAATCCTAGTCGGGGTGGCCCAGCACATACGCTGATTATCTCGGCAACCGATCAGGGCATGACAGGAGATCAGGTTGTAGAGAAGCTTGAGCAGGTGCTGGATGCCAAATCGACAGGCATTAGGGTGGACCGCTGCAGAAAGGCCGCCAATGGAAAGGTGGTACTGAGCTGCACCCAAAGAGATGATCTTAATAAGATCTCCTCTAAGCTAGGTAAAAGCGGACACGGACTCACTGCCAAGGAGGCCAAGTCAAAACTGCCTATGGTTATTATCCGCAACGTTCTATCCCATCGCACAGACCAGTTTGTTGCAGAATCTCTGATCAGTCAGAATATGCATTTACTGAAGGGTATAGATGTAAAAGCGGAGACCCTCAGAGTCGCTTTCCGTAGAAAGGCACGTAACCCTCACGAGTGCCACCTAATCGTGGAACTTACGCCAGTTCTCTACCAGAGGTTAGCAGAGGCGGGACAGGTATACATAGGTCTGCAGCGTCGCTCGATCGAGGACCACTCGCCACTAGTGCAATGCACGGGATGTCTGGATTATGGGCACACTAGGCGAGTATGCAAGCAACAGGACATCTCGTGCAGTCACTGTGGCGGTACTCATACCTATGCGGACTGCCCCGCAAAGGCAACTCCAGCTGTCTGCGTAAACTGTAAGAAGGCTAAGTTCCCCGAAGCCGATCTGGCACATAATGCCTTTAATGGTGAGTGTCCAATCAGGCGTAGGTGGGATTCGATAGCGAGGTCACGCGTCGCGTACTGCTGAGGGCACCATGGTGAATGGTAGAGGCGTCTCTCTCTCCAGCAAAACCAAGGATGGCAATTTAAGAGTCATCCAGGTCAACTTACAGCGATCTAAGTTGGCGACTGCGGAGCTAATGAGTAAGGCTCACTCAAACCGGGTATCCGTTGCCCTGGTCCAAGAACCATATATTGGATCCAAGGGCGAACTCAAACGGTACCCGAATACAAGGGTGATCCAGCTCACAGCAGCTCGTCAAAAGCCGGTAAAGGCTGCCGTAGTTGTTTTTGGTGGGGAGCTGGAGATCATACATGACCCTCAGCTGGTCACCGAGAACATTGCAGCGGTCCTTCTGAAGGCTGGGGAGCTTAAGTTGGCCGTGCTATCCATTTACCTGGAGGGGACGAAGATTTAGAACCATATCTTGGCAGAATCCGCTTTGTCTGCTCTAAGATGCAGACCAGTAATGTCATCTTGGCAGGGGACGTCAACGCGTGGAGTCCTTGGTGGGGAAGTGTTTCCGAAGACCACCGAGGAGCTGCCTACAGCTCTTTCCTTAATGAAATGGACCTCCAGATCCTGAATACAGGCGATGTACCTACTTTTGAGGTGTATAGGGGAGGCCGTATGTGTACAAGCAGAGTCGACGTTACGGCCTGCAGCCTCCAGCTCTTGGACAGGATGGGCGGATGGAGAGTTGACAGAGAGCTAATTACATCGGACCATAACGCTGTCACTTACCACGTACGTCTGGGGAAAGCACTCGAAATCCTGAGACCCCAGACAACACGTGTGTACAACACAAGCAAGACCGATTGGTTGGCTTTCGATCATTCTGTCCGTTCCAGACTAGAAGAGAGCAACCTAACCGCTTTGAGGGTGCAGACCATCGAGACGCCTAGGGAGCTGGAAACACTTCTTGACTCCTACCTAACGGGAATCTCTCAAGCTTGTGAAGAGATCATACCCAAGGTGGGAGTCCGAAAGGAAAGACATCCGCTGCCGTGGTGGAGCCCCGCTCTGGAGCGTCTCAAAAGAGACGCTGTTACCAAGAAGCGGCGCATCCGGTGTGCAGCGGAACGCAGAAGGCAATACGTCGTTGACACATATCTAGAGGCAAAACAGCGGTATAAAGAGGCGGCGACTGAAGCCCAAAATGCCAGCTGGAAACAGTTTTGCACAAAACAAGACAGAGAGAGCCTATGGGACGGTGTCTACAGGGTCATTAGGAGAACTGTAAAAAGACAGGAGGACCAGTTACTCTGCGACTCAAATGGTACTCTTAGCCCAGAGGAGTCGGCCAAGAAACTGGCCCTAACGTTCTTCCCCGACGACCAGGTCGACACCGAATCCGCGGGCCAACGCCAGACACGCGCCATTTCGGAAGTGCCAGTCCACCAACTCCAGGACCAATTAAGACCTAACGATCCACCCTTTACCGGTGCCGAGCTTGAGGCGGTGCTGAGATCTCTCAACCCAAAGAAGGCCCCGGGCCCGGATGGGTGGACGGCGGATATATGTGAACGGGCAATCCGTTGTGACCGGGAAGTGTTCCTTGCTATTGCCAACAAATGTCTGGCTTTAGGACACTTTCCGGTTAGTTGGAAGTCCGCTCACGTATGTATACTCCGGAAACCTGGAAAGGAGGACTACACTAATCCGAAGGCGCATAGACCAATTGGACTCTTACCTGTCATGGGCAAAACTGTCGAAAAGCTTCTAGTATCCCGTATAAGATGGCATACAATACCTTCACTCAGCAGCAGTCAGTATGGTTTCATGCCACAAAAAAGCACCGAGGACTCCCTCTACGATCTAGTGGGACACGTACGATCTGAAATACAACTTAGGAAGATCGTACTCATGGTCTCGCTGGATATAGAGGGAGCCTTCGATAATGCTTGGTGGCCGGCTCTGAAAGTCCAACTCCTCGCCCATAAATGCCCTGCAAATATTTACGGACTTGTAGCCTCATACCTGGAGGACCGTAAGGTCAAAATACACTATGCGAGGGAAAGTTGGGAAAAGGGAACCAGCAAGGGATGTGTCCAAGGTTCAATAGCGGGCCCCCTATTCTGGAACCTGATTCTCAACACCCTGCTCACAGACCTTGAGCAAGATGGGGTACACTGCCAAGCATACGCAGATGATGTCGTCCTGGTGTTCTCTGGGCTCACTACGGCCCCCCTGCAGGCGAGAGCCAATGCGGCCCTCCAGAAGGTCCTGGATTGGGGGCTCAAAAATAAGCTGAACTTCGCACCGCAAAAAACTTTTGCGATGGTATTAACGCGGAAGCTGAAATTTGAGCCCCCAGTCATTAACATGGCCGGAGTGCAATTGCCGCTTGTGCAGGAAATCCGCCTGCTAGGCGTTATCATAGATGACAAACTCACTTTTAATGCGCATGTATCGGCTGTTTGTAGAAAAGTCACTGACATCTACAAGCAGCTGGCATGCGCGGCGAGGGTGAGTTGGGGTCTCAGTCGGGAGATCATCAGGACGATATACGTGTCGGTGATAGAGCCTATCGTGCTGTACGCAGCAAGTGTGTGGGCCCCCGCTGCGGAGAAGCTGATGATAAAAAATCAGTTAGAGTCTCTGCAGCGGGGTTTCGCTCAGAAAATGTGTAAGGCGTACCGCACGGTGTCTCTGTCATCGGCACTTGTGCTGGCAGACGTGCTCCCCCTCGACCTTAGGGTCCGGGAGGCTGCAAGTTTGTACAGGGCAAAGCGAGGAGAAAATATAGCGCAAATACCGGATGACAGAATAGCGGAGCGGCGTGTGCCCTACAACAGAACATCTCATCCAGCCGAACGAGAGGTTCTGGACTTCGAGTGTTTGGAAGATCTCACACCATCCACGATAGCCGAGCACCGAATCACTGGCCCCTGTATATACACTGATGGTAGCAAGATACAGGGCAGGGTGGGTGCGGCACTTACGTGGTGGAAAAATGGCGGGGAGGCCAAGTACTCGAAGTTCCGTTTGGAGTCTTATTGCACGGTCTTCCAGTCGGAAATGTACGCGTTGCTGAGGGCTGTAGAGCAGGTCAAAAACAGCAAAGAGTCGCTCGTCAATATCTTGAGCGACTCCAGGTCATCGCTGGACCTGCTCCGAAGCAGGGAGCTGCTACATCCCCTAGCACACAGCGTGGAGCGATGCGTGCATGAAATCCGGCAGGGGGGCCGTGATGTTAGGCTGTTCTGGCTTAGGGCGCACGCCGGTACACCCGGCAACGAACGCGCGGACGAGCTAGCTAAAGACGCTGCCCTCCACAAAAAATCCTCGGCAGATTATGATGCTGTCCCCATCTCCTACATTAAAAGGACCATACGTGAGGAGACTGTCCTAAAATGGCAGTGCAGGTACAACTCCACGAGTACGGGGGGAGTTACAAAGGCCTTCTTCCCAGATGTAGCGAAAGCACATAGGATCATGGGGAAGGTCAAATTGAGTCCCCCTTTAGTACAAGCCCTAACAGGGCATGGAGGTTTTGCATCGTACCTGTACAGATTCAAGGTAAAGGACAGTCCTGCCTGCGTATGTGATCCTGAGACGGAGGAAACGATATGGCACATAATTTTCGAGTGTCCGAGGTTCGGTGTGTTGAGGGCAAACCTGGAAATAGAGTTAAACACCGTCTTTAAACAAGACAAGCTGCCGGAAACCATTGCTGATGGAGAGCAGAGACACGCTCTCCAAAAATTCTTAGAAACTGTAGTAAGATGTGCGGCCAAGAGAAACAAATAGTTATTTATTACCATTATGTCGATTAGTTAATATAAATTGATTTTTTACACTATATTATATCTCATATATTATTAAATAACCAATCAAAAATAATACAAATTATTGATAATCAGAAACACTACCATGTAAATAAATAGGTTAATTAATTAGCTCAGGGAAGCTCTTCCGTCCAGGAGTATTATCTTAAGACTATATTTAAGTAAAATGTATTAGAATAAGATGCCTGCACCAATAAAAAGAGAAAAAAAAAAAAAAATAATAATAATATCAAGACAAAAACAGCAATACATAAAAAAAAATAAAAAAATAATAATAATAATAATAAAAAAAAAAAAAAAGAAAGAAAGAGAAATACCAAAAGAACAAGCAAAAAAAAAAAAGAAAAAGAGAAAAGCGTGCTATAATTAACTATAACATTAACTAGTAATTGTAACTAGGACGGAAGACCTTCCCCAAACTCCTTCCCTCTCGAAAAAACGGGTAAGATGAAAATTACATTTAAATATTGAAAAAGCCACTGACCACCCATGTCAGTGGAGAGCAAGAGACTCTTAATTAAAAAAAAAAAAAAAAAAACCTAACCTAACCTAACCTAACCTAACCTAACCTAACCTAACCTAACCTAACCTAACCTAACCTAACCTAACCTAACCTAACCTAACCTAACCTAACCTAACCTAACCTAACCTAACCTAACCTAACCTAACCTAACCTAACCTAACCTAACCTAACCTAACCTAACCTAACCTAACCTAACCTAACCTAACCTAACCTAACCTAACCTAACCTAACCTAACCTAACCTAACCTAACCTAACCTAACCTAACCTAACCTAACCTAAACCTAACCTTGTTGCAAACAAGTTTCACCAGTAAAAGTTTTCTCAGGGAATCGTGCCTCAACTTTACCCTGACATTTTTCCATACCCGTGTCAGACAAAGTTGTGCTACGACTCGCTGGCCAAACGCAAATAGAAATCACGTAGAAATACAATTTTATTTTTCTGGTGCAAATATTGTATAATATAATAATAGTGAATTCAAGTGTTGCTGAATACGATACGGCAATAAAACAAGGGTAAGTAAGGATGTAAGAAGAAAGAAGAGGAAATATTGTATACTAGCTTTTGCCCGCGGTTTCACCCGCGTTGAATTAGTTTTTGTGTACTCCTATAAAATCAATCAATATTATTCGGACTGTTACCTACAGTAAACACAGCTGGTGAATTTTGTGTGTTATGTGCCTCTGTTTCCCATTTTGTGTGTCTCTTTTATAGTTTTTCCATGGCAACAAAGGGAAAAAGTAGTTTTTATCCTATTCAAAGTCTATAGGTAGAACTACATTTATGCAAAATTTCAGCCTAATCGGTTTCGTAAGCATGGCGTGAAAGGGTGACACATCACTTTTCTATAGAAATTTGAAAGTTCATTTTCATCCCATGGGAACTGATTTATGGGATAAAAAGTAGCCTTTGTCCTACTCCAGGTCTAGAACTACATTCATGTAAAATTTCAGCTCAATCGGTTCAGTAGTTATTTATTTATTTATTTATTTATTTCATGGAAAAGACACAGAAGTAAACTATACATAGAAACATTAAAGTATAAACAAATGGTTAGTTTAATTTACTTCCTCTACGCTTTCCTCAAATACGTTATTTTTGTAGGGAGTAATTCGGTGACATTTCTAAACCATTCTCTGATAATGTTAAAAAATAAAAATAATGTTGTTTACAAAGCAATGGAATTAAATTAAATTAAAAACTAAGATAAGCGTTCATACACACGGTTACACACATTCATGCAATCTCACATATTACCATCCATACACACACACACATGCCTTTTAATTTGATATTATATTTGTGTAGTTACACAATTTCTTACAATTTCTCGTTTTTGGTGTCTAAAATTTGCCTAACTTCCTTTTTAAATTTAATTTTACTATTATTAAATATGTCTATGCTAAGGAGTTTTTTATTGTAGGAGCTGCAGATCCTTCGTAGGGGGGCTCGACAGCCTGCGTTACTCTGTGAAGTAGGTACTGAGAATAAAGTCTTAGATCGTGTAGAGTAGGTTGGCGCTTTAAAGTTAATTTGCTCAAGAAGAGTAGGGCAGTCATATTCATTGTTCAATATATTGTAAAGGGTCTTTGCGTCTAATAAGAGCCTTCTGTCACAAAGTCTTTGTAGGTTATAGAGTTTAAGCAGGTCGGCATAGTGTCCTCGGGATCGTGTCAGTCTAAAATGGAGGGCTTTAACAAATTTCTTTTGGATCATCTCCACCCTTTCGGAATAAACTGCGTAGTATGGATTCCATATTATAGATGCATAGTCAAGTACTGAGCGTATTAATGATTGATAGAGAGATAAGTATGTTGATGCTTTCTTAAAAGGTTTGGTGATTCTCAGGACAAATCCCAGCATTTGATAGGCTTTAGTGTACATTTTATCTGTGTGCTTGTCAAATATTAACTTTTCGTCAAAAGTCATGCCAAGATCGCGAATGTTATTTACTTTAGTTAAGTCTTCGCCACCGATGTTATAGGTATGTTCTATTTTGTTAAGGTTTCTAGTAAACGATATTTGTTTGCACTTGTCATACGCGAGTTGCAATTTGTTCCTTGTACAAAATTCCTTAAATCTATTCAAATCCTCCTGAATGAGTATACAATCTTGTTGCGATTTGACTTTCTTGTAGATTTTTAAATCATCAGCGAACATAAGAATGTTAGAGTTCTGAAAGCATTGCTCTATTTCGTTGATAAACAAAAGATATTGGAGAGGTCCTAGAATAGAACCCTGGACGACTCCAGACGAGACTATACTTTTACTTGATGAATACCCGTTAATAGTGATAATTTGATACCGGTTTCTGATGTAAGAGGCAAACCATTTAAGAAGGTTGCCCTTGATTCCATTATAAGCAAGTTTTTTCAGTAGTAGAGCATGATCGACCTTGTCAAAAGCTTTGCGAAAGTCCGTATAGATTGCATGGACTTCTGTTCTTTTATCTAATGCTTCAAATAGATATTCTGAATATGATAGCAAGTTAGTTATAACGGATTTCTTCTTCATAAAACCATGTTGGTTTTGACTTATTTGGGACTGGACTATGGGATACAATGCATTATGTACAAGTGATTCGAATATTTTCGGTAATGTTGAGAGATTTGATATGGGTCTGTAATTAGGTATTTTGGCTCTAGGGCCAGATTTGTGGATAGGGGTTACATTGGCAAGTTTCCATCTATCTGGAAACGTTCTTTCTTCTAAACATTTGTTGAATATTATAAAAAGGGGATGGCTGATTTCTTTACATATATTCTTAAGGAATAGAGCACTTATTTTGTCAGGACCGGGACCCTTTGTTATGTCTAGATGTTTTAATGCTTCTTCTATTTTATATTTTGCTATGTGTAAAGAGACTATATTTTCGGCTAGTTCGTTAGTAGGAAGGTTGTCAAGATGGAGACTATCGATGGTAGTCGATGGTTCAAAAACGGATGAGAAGAAAGTGCTGAACATTTCTGCAATTTCATGGGGATTTTTAGATGTTTGATCACCAAGTGTCATAGTGTTAGGGTGGCCAGAGTAATTTTTCTTTAATGATGACACATATTGCCAAAAATGTTTAACATTTTTGGGAATGGCAGCTTCTGTATCAGAGATATAGTTACGGCGTGAAAGAGTAACAAACATCCATCCATCCATCCATACATACATCCAAACCTTCGCATTTATAATATTAGTGGGATTTTTGTGAATCTCCCGAATTCTCCCGATTTTCTGACTATCGTTCTACCGTATTTCTATTTTTTTGCTTTGGGAACACTGTATCAAACCTACAGTATGAGTGAGTTTAGCTGCATAAATTAATAACATCTTGTATATTTCAAGGCATTATTTTTTTTTATTTTTAGTGTTCTTTAAAATAATGCTGTTACAGGCTTTCAGGATTGGTTTTTTTAATGTACCTATATAAAGTGACTTTTATTTATACATCCAAACTTATACCGAAGGCTTGGTTAAGTGATCATTTTCACGGATCGATAACACTTTTTGATAATTTCTCAAAATAAAATCATGACGTCCCATAGTAATTGACTCGGGGCTGGAACACGAAAAGATTATTTTACGAATTTCACAAAAAAGGGCCATCGAACCTTGTTACTGAGCACTTACCGAGTCTTCAGTTAAGAATTTGACTGCATAAATTAAAGTCACCTTCTATAGTAAATTTGGTAACGCAGATATGAAGTGAATCCACTCCAATATTTTTACATATAAAATATTTCAGTATAAGATAAAAACCCTCAAATCTGTTCTTTCGCTACGTCATTTTTTGTACTGCCTGTTCAAGACAATAACGCTAATTTACAAACCAATATCACCTCTATCAAAAGCTAACAAGCAACGTAACATTTTTTTTCTAGCCGTGACAGCCAGGCGACGAATACACCGCTGGAATTATATTTCGGCTGGTTGTTGCTGGAATTCGAGTAATTAAAACAGTTTTATCAAATTACTTATTCATGTTTAACCCGTTCAGTAATCGATTTTTAATTACAACTGAAGAACAATAGACATAAAGCGCGATCGCACCTTATGAAATTACGAAATTATACAGGATAAGAATCGCAGTTTATGAAACTGGTGCATAACAGGGGTTATTAAAACACCAGTCTGAGTTTAAAAACCGAGTCTCGGGCGAAGTTGCAGGTGAGGTTTGTAATAGTACCACCACAGAATAAATACGGTATCACTCGAGTGTTTTAATACCGAGCGTACGACGATTAGACACCTCGCTCTGTACTCTCGTGGTCCAGTTTATCGTGGTCAGTTTTATTGACTGCAGCGCGGTCATACTAAAAATGTATGGCGGATTTGTAGTGCTTTTTGAATAAATCGTATATAAATTGCCAGGCAATATTTCTAAAATGTAAGTTGGACAAATTATACTTTGGTGATTGTTTGGAATTAAGTTAGAGATAAAATCCTAGAGTTAAGTTGTTAAAATGACCTAAACGCCAATGCGCCTTTGTTACATTTTGGGCTTAGTTGAAATAGTTGTGCTTTATAAACTATGAATTATTTTTAATTTTTGCTTCGGATAAAGTGTACATACATTTTCTGTGACACTAAATATGATATTTTATATTTATTAATGAAATGTTGTTCATTAAATCAATTTAACCGTGCTGAATGCCGATTTAGCTTCTTTTGGTCGGCGCACCCTTATCTAATAGGTTTAGGTAAGTATGTTATTTACATATCTATTTTCCCAGTACATAAAATCATGGTAACATTATTTTGTCGTTATTGATTTTGCCAGTTAAAGATTGTTAATCATTTTCGTTGCTGTTTCAAGAATGTCAGGTCCAGTCAAATTCTCGTCAGTATCACTGCTGTCAGACAGTTTTCTGCCCAGCCTCTTGACTAACAATAAAAAACTGGTCAAGTGCGATAGTACTCGTGCCCTGAAGGTTTCGTACCCGAACTTGTTCCAGGGGCAACCAACATAACTTGACACTTACGATCTATTAAACTCCATGTAACCAAAGGGTCTAATTGAGTTGGGCCAATCATTCTCCATAAATAATTAAATATCGTAAATTTTCATATTTTTTCCTAGAGGAGTGCTATAAGACCTAATTGTGAACAGAATTTCAAGTTTCTAAGTCAACTGGAAATACTTTATAGGTTTTCATTTATTTTTTTTCGCTTTGAGTTAGAGGCCTGATTTCATAACAGCACTATGGAGTAAACTTCTGTAGGAGGTTTTAATTCAACTTGATATCTTTAACGGGGCCTGAGAAAAGGGGTGTTCACAGACGGACAGACAGACGGACGGACAAGAAACTTATCCTATACGGGGTCCTTTTTAGGGTTCCGTAGTGCGACAAGGAACCCTTATAGTTTCGCCTTGTCCGTCTGTCCGTCTGTCCACGGCTTAGCGCAGAGGCTATTAATACTAGAAAGCTGTTATTTGGCATGGGTATAAATCAGGGTTTCTTAAACTGGGGTCCACGGACCCCTTAGGGGTCCGTGACATGAGTGCCAGGGGTCCACGGCCACTCAGTTCACTCTTGACATATTTATTATACTGAGTCCAAACAACGGTATCCTTTTCATTAACTTAGTTTTGTTACTATTTAATGAAGTATTAATGTAAACTAACCAATAAAAGTGATTTTTAAATTATGCTTTATTTTCATTTCTTAATAATTTCTTCGACAGGGGTTCGTGGAATCTTTGAAATTCTAAAAGTGGTCCGTGGCTACAAAAAGTTTAAGAACCACTGGTATAAATATTTATCACGTCGACAAAATGGTAAAATAAAATGTCGAAAAAAAATTTTTCTTAAGTGTTCCTCTCATACACGTAAACTGGGGATGATTTTTTTTTTCTCGTCTATCCCATAGTGTGGGGTATCGTTGGATAGGCCGTTTAAAATCATTGTGGGTGTATGAAAACCATTTTTCGATTTAGAGATCCGTTGGCGAAATATTAAGCTTTAAAGTGAAAGTTTTAGTTAGAGTGGAGCGTCCCCCCACTGCTGGCTAAAAGCTTGTTTATAGAAATGTGAAAAAATTCACAGAAATAGTATATATAATGAATTTAAAAGGAAAACTATCACAGCTAAGTAGGATTTACAGGTTTAAGAGTACAGGTCGCGCCAAACTTTTGGTCCCCTATAATGTATGGGACCAGAAGTTTGGCGCGGTTTGTATTAGTAGACCAACTTGTATGTACCGGGCAACTACGGAACCCTACATTGCGCGTGGCCCGACATGCACTTGGCCGATTTTTTCATTTTGAAGGGAATAAACTACTTACGTAAGGGAAAGCGAAAGCAGCGGCGGCGGCGGTAGCTCAGACGGTATAACGCTGTCTCTCAATCTTGAGACCCAGGTTCGATCCCCGGTCGAGCATGCAAATTTATTTATTTATTAATTTGGACCACCAACATCTAGTACATAAATACATACATTGTTTAACGAGTTATAAGTTGTAGGGTATATGTCTAGACAATTATAGGCGGACACAGCATGCAAAATGGATACAGATTATACATTATTAAATTACAAAATTATCATGATTACATATTAAAACAATTCAATACAAATTTTGCACATGAAAACAAATGAATTTTTCGGAATTTATATGTGCATAGTATTTGTATTCTTACCTAATACTTACCACTTGCTGAACGGTGAAGGAAAACATCGTGAGGAAACCTACATGCCCTAAATTGTGCCCGAAGTACGGCTTTAGGGCTCACCACCCATCAATGTAATAATAGTCGTCGGTGTACCAAACGACTTACATTTCAGAGTTAACACTTAGGAACACCTCTGACACTGCCTCGGGGATTCATGTCATAACGACATGTTTGTTATTTTTAAAAGAGAAGGTAGATTATTGAACACGGACAGGCATAGTGATAGGCTGCGATGGGTGAGCAGAACTTTCCGCAATGATACGTTCTTTTTGTTTAATGTAACCTTACCATTGTGATTAGACTTGACCATCCAAACCATCAACAATTCTAGGGTTCCATACCCTCATAGAAAATGAAAACCCACTATTCTTAAAGGATCACTTTGTTGCCCGTTTGTCTGTCCGTTCGTGTTCCTTGGCTCTTCTTTTCGAGTATTGCTTAAGTTTATCAATTCAAATCAAATCAAATCAAATCGTTTATTTGTGAGTCACAGGTTAGTGGTTAGATAGCAAGTATATAGGTTTCGTCTCTCCGTGCTCTGCCACATGGCGTACAAATATTCACACAGAAAATAAAATAAAATATACACAATTATGTCACATTTTATATAAAATAATTAGTCACTTATAATAAAATTGACATGCATATACCTTTGGACTCACTGTGCATCGGACAAATATTCATTTACGCTATAATAAGTTTTGTCGTGTAAAAAGTTTTTAAGATGCGTTTTAAACATTTGGATGTCTTCTGCATCTCTTATAGCCTTTGGTAACTTATTATAGATAGAGGGTGCCATTCCAAAAACACTTTTTCTGAAGAGTGCTTTTTTGTGTTGAAAGCTACAGATTTTGTTTCCGTAGCGTTTGCTTTTAAAGTGGTCAAAAAGATTAAAATTGAATTTTACAAATACCGCCATTTCGTAGATATATAGTGACGGGAACGTAAGAGTTTTGAAATTTTTAAAATGTGGCTTGCAAGTTTCGAAATATAATATAATATCAAATACTAAGTCTAAGCCATACTGCAGTTAAAAAATTAAGTTTTAGCCTAACCTATAGACTATGATTAAGACTTATGCTACTTCTCGGTGATTGATCTTGAAATTTGGTACGAAGAGAGGCCTTTTCGCTCCAATGAAGAAATATTTAAAAAATATATAGGTATTAGGTGGTAGAGCTAATGCCGGGCTCGACTGTGGAGGTACCACCATCTTACTCGGAAATCCTCCCGAAGTTATTCGGGGGAGAGTAAGAGAACAGCTCTCAGGCAAAACCAGGCGGCCCACCATTGCCTGGGACCGATGGATGGCGGTATATGCATCCCCAATTGCCGGGCCTTATATAAATTAGACTGGTGACGGGCAGCGGCGTCACTGGTGCAAAGGTTTCGGCACCGCGCTCACCAACCCGCCTGCTCAGCGTGTGTGAGTATGGGCATTTCTTCCAGGAGGACCGCCAAGAGTGGTGAAATCCTGGAAAGGCCTATGTCCAGCAGTGGACGAAACAGGCTGATGGATGGATGGATATAGGTATTTTCAATTCTTTTTGGAATAATGTTTAACTAGAAATATTTTTTTTATCGTGCCTGAAATTTACGGAACCGTCAGGGCACGAGACCTACTTGCACATAACTGTTTTTTCCTTTTAGTATGGATAAGCCATCCTCTACTAAGAACTTGAGACTTTGCTGTTAGATTTGCTCTCTGAATTAAAATAAGTACCAAATTGCTTCTTGTTCAAGAAAAGGGTGTTTTTTTCGAAATCGTTTCATATTTCTTACATTAATATAAGAACTACCAACAGATGAAGAATAGAAATTCGTACGTATCGAAAGATCGATAAAACATCGCCATGCTAACCTCCACTTGCGAGAAATGGCACCTGCAAACATTTCGCAGAATCTAAGGAATCCATTCAATAACGTATTCATTTCTGTTTCATAGTCAGAACCAAACTGACTTTGGCACTAATTCTTAATACCTCGATACCCCGTGTTTCAAAAGGATCAAAAGAGACTTCAACTTGACTTTGTTGGATACGTCATATCTTAGTTCAATTTTCGTCTGTATCACCTACATATTTTTTTCTGCAACTTGAATAAACATCACCGTTTATCATGACTTTAAAAGTTTGGAAAGAAGTGTCTGCCTTGTGCTTGTTATTAATAGTCATGGTGCTATACCCTAGACAACAACAAATATGTTCAAGTAGAGCAATCCTGACAAAACAACTAGAAGATGTAAAGCAGCAACATCGTTCATTATTTGTGAAACATGAACTTCTTTCCACGGAAAACAAACACTTGCAAAAACACCTACAAAAACGTTTAGTGAAATACGAAAAAACAAGGAGGAGAATATACAGCAATTTAAAAGAACTATGGAACTACATTAACCATGCGATGCAAAGTAAAATGAAAGCAAAAAGGACGAAAGCAACTGTTTTTCCTGTAATAAAAGATATGGAAGATATTTTGAGAGAGATATCAGATCGGAAGATATCCCTTCTATCAGACATGCAGAAGATGGCAGAGCTAGATATATGGAACGAATGGCGGCAGCAAGAGGCGACAAAAGTCAGCAAAATTGTTCAGAAGCGTTTATATTATATTCAGAACCTCCCCAACTGTACTGCAATAGAATTACATTGTGATTATCAGGACTTGTGCAAAGGATCAGGTTGCTTGCTACATCAAATAGTTCTCTGCCTAGCCCATGCATATGGTACTAAACAAACTGTGTTTTTTAACTCAAACCGTGAGCGCATATTCTCTGTGTTAAAGCCCATTATAGACTCGTGTAAATCAGCTGGCTCTGATATGCAATATAATCTGAAACAGACTCGACACGACGTATTGAGTTTAACGGATCGTACGAAAGGATTACAATTTCAACCTCTACTGGTACCAAAAGACTTGGCACTTAGAGTACAGAGGTTCAATGGTGACCCAGCATCTTGGTGGGTAGGTCAATTGCTCAAGTTTGCGCTTAAAGTTCAACCAGATGTCCAAGCGGATATAGACAAGGCTATCATTGAGATTGACTTCAAGACACCCATTGTTGGTGTGCATATCCGTCGCACTGATAAAGTGTACAATGGAGAAGCAGCTTTCCACAAAGTAAGTGAATACATGGTCCACGTGAAAGACTACTACGACCAACTGGAGCTGACGAAACCTGTCAAAGTAAGAAGAGTATTTCTGGCTACTGATGAGATTGAGGCTGTAAAAGAAGCTACCCTAATATATCCTGAATATACATTTCTGTATGATGCAAATAGAGTTATGGTAGCAGTACCAAACATGCAAGATACACAACTGGGCATGAGGAACGTGATGGTAGACCTGCATTTGTTATCCATATGTGACTACTTAGTGTGTACTTTTAGCAGTTCCATGTGCAGGAAAGCATACGAATTAATGCAAGGGAATAGAGCTGATGCGTCAGATAGTTTCGTTTCATTGGACGATATTTACTTCGTCTGTGGTCAAACCTCGCATTTTAGGAGAGCTGTGATGTCGAATACTGGTGGAAACAATGAGATCTCGTTTCAAGTTGGTGATCTGATATCAGTAGCTGGGAACCATTGGAACGGTTATGGTAAAGGTACGAACAACAGAACTGAACAGGAGGGTTTGTTTCCATGGTACAAGACGGTAGATTACGTAGCCACGTACGAGTCACAGGAATACAAACAAGAACTGAACAACAGTCGACAAGAACAATCTTGAATTTTGTGAGAAGCAGTTATAATCGCGGACACAAAACATACGCACTCGTGCTACGTATAATTAAATTTTGCTACAATTTTAATGATGTATATTTTGTGCTTCAGTTTCCGCTACAATTTTAATGATGATCAAAAACAATGTTTGACTATAAGCGTAGCTATACAAAAAACTAAATAAATAAAATGTACATAATTAAATTCACTTGTACTTGTACAGGCAAAACCAGCCGGCCCACCATTGCCTGGGACCGATGGATGGCGGTTTATCCATCCCCAATTGCCGGGTAAGTACAAGTGAATTTAGTTACGCTAAAATTTAAATACACCTGACTTCCAAAACGATGTAATGAATTTCAGTTTGCAAAATTATCTGAGAAATCGCCAATGAGAAATACGCGAAGAGCAGTTTTACGTGATTTTCAGCGACTTAAGATTTTTTTTTCTATGCAAAAATCAAATTAATTAGGTTGTAATACAACTCTTCGACAACTTGTGTGATTACTTATTTCTCATTAAACAAATATTTTCTGTCATGAATCAGCAATACGGTCTGGCACGTTTAGGTGGCATTACGAATTTCACAAAAAGGGTCATTGAACCTTCTTACTGAGCACTTACCGAGTCTTCATTAAGAATTTGGCTGCATAAATTAAAGTCACCTTGTATATTTAATTAAATAAAATTTATATAAATAACAAATTACAACAATCTCAAGACATATTTCGGGTCCGATATTTTTCAAAATAGGTCATAAATGTCATTCTTATATAACATGTCAAATGTCTATTATGTAGCCACCTCAACTGATGCCGCGTCCAGATCGGACCCGAAATATATCTTGAGATTATTGTAATTTGTTATTTACTTGAAGAAAGTAATACATAAGTTTTAAATTTAGTCAGATTATAGGACATACTCTTTAGAGCCCGGTCCGCGACGACGACAACTTTGATGAAAAACAATATGTTAAATATTCTTCTGGCCTTTATCGCGATGTTTTTGGAAAAACTGGGGACATACCCACTTCATATTGGGCGTCTTAATAAAGGTCTAGAATTTATTTGTTTTAATTGTTTCTCTTTCGCGAGTTATACAATAATAATAACTTTACAATAATTTTAATTATCTTTTTAATAAAAAGAACAAAAATTTGTTAAAGGTTCCCTAGCACCCGAGCTAGACCGCGTACGATCTGTATCACGGTTGCCAGTTCCCCAGCTCCTCGGAGAGATGAAAATAAATAAGTAGGTCAGCCATTTTCGTGAATCATGTCAGTGACATTTTTACATAAAATTTTAGAGTGTGATACAATAGAAAGTCATTGCAAAAACTTAATTATATTAGATAAGAGACGTAGGGTCTTTTATTTAGAGAAGGAAATGACAAAAATGAAATGAAAATATTACAGAAAAACACTAAACAATGTTATGAACAATTTCTCTTGCAAATTAGATTTAAGGAATGAATGAATGAATAGGCGTGTAAAGGTGAATGAGTAGATGTAAGAGAGTGTACCTCCCTTGTCCTACGACCGCAGTCTTGGCTTCAGTAATGCTACCACGAGGGAGGGTGTGTTATTTTATTACTTACGAGTCCGCTCCGAATTATTGTTATTCATACTGTCTAAGTATCAATAAAACGCGCAAATGAACAATTCAATTAAATAAATTTTAGGTCTTCATTTATATGGCCAACGTGGACTGGTGTTTCCTGATTTTTACAAAACATCGCGGCAATGACAAGAAAAAAAATAAAAAAAATGCTTCGCATCAAACAGACGAAAAATACGGAGCGGGTTCATAAGTAAAACAAAACAAGAATAAAAAGTAGGGTTCTGTGCGCAGACCGCGCCTCTTAACGGCATGTTTTTTGCAGCCTTGATGTTGCTTTGGCGTACCTATACACATATATTACTATTATTTACCATAATGTTTTTAGGGTTCCGCACCCGTATTGTTGTGACTCGCACTTGGCCAAATTATTTAGCGTACCCTTGGTATACTATATAATGCATGTTCCCAATTATTTAGCGTACCCCTGGTACTATAATGCGTGTTCCCAATTATTTAGCGTACCCCTGGTACTATAATGCGTGTTCCCAATTATTTAGCGTACCCCTGGTACTATAGTGCGTGTTCCCAATTATTTAGCGTACCCCTGGTACTATAGTGCGTGTTCCCAATTATTTAGCGTACCCCTGGTACTATAATGCGTGTTACCTATTATTTAGCGTACACCTGGACCTATAGTGCGTGTTCCCAATTACATATTTAGCGTACCCTGGGTACTATAATGCGTGTTCCCAATTATTTAGCGTACCTCTGGTACTCGTATACTATAATGCGTGTTCCCAATTATTTAGCGTAGCCCTGGTACTATAATGCGTGTTCCCAATTATTTAGCGTATCCCTGGTACTATAATGCGTGTTCCTAATTATTTTGCGTACCCCTGGTACTATAATGCGTGTTCCCAGTTAATTAGCGTACCCCTGGTACTATAATGCGTGTTCCCAATTATTTAGCGTACCCCTAGTACTATAATGCGTGTTTCCAATTTTCAGGAGACGACGTCTTTACTCACTTTACAACGTACAATGCCAAAAAAAACAATTATTTTAGTCTGCTCTGCGAATTTACACTATTAAATAAATGAAAAAATTCTAATGTAGTAATTCGTAGTGGATTCACGGATTTGCAACAAGGCCATTGTAATGATTTATATCACGACGGTGACATCAGGCTCTCAGGAAATCAAGAAAAAAAAATTACAATGGTAGATGAATTCGATTCTCACGGAATTGACACAAAAAGAAAAACAATTATTTTATCAGATTATAATAGAGTTAATTGCGATCTAATTATTAATATGATGTATTTATATTTAACCCTACATACTCACATATTCATAAAGTAATTAAGACAAACAATTTATTTTGAATCCATAAGTAAACTAACTTGAAAAAACCAAATTATCTATAAAAATATAAAAACAAAATACATACCTATACAAATAAATAAAATTCCTACAAATAAAAATCACTGCTCCGCAACAATTTAATTAATTTTGAATCCAAATCTTGGTCAATATTTCTTGGCAAATTAAATATATTATACAGGATGTTAAAATGATATCGCGTAAAAATAAAAATCGGGGAAAAATATAACGAGAAATTGTAATGAAATAATCCGTTTTTTCATACATTTGGTCGAATGGGCCAGTAACTTTACTATGGAACAGCAGATTTTATTTTCGCAATTGGAGGATTGGTTCCATAGTAAAAGTTGTTCGTACAGATGGGTACTATCGCCAGTTTCCGGCTCCCGCTTCATCATCTGAACACCCAGTTTATACAGCCGGTAACAAATATAATCTTCTGAAACGATAAATTCAAAATAACGCTGAAGGGTCAATATTTTAAGCAGTACGACTTCTTACTATTTAATATATTTAAAGATATGTTTTCTATTTAAAGTTGATGAAAAACATTATAGTCAAAACTGTATATTTTTTATATCACGACTTTTTACTAACATGTCCTTAGCACCTTCATTTGACTGCTAGAAATGTCTTTCAGAGATAAGCTCGACTATAGCACATTTAATATTAGGGTGATTCTAATTTTGATTTGTTTCCGTTTTATTAAGGGGCACCGTATATATGTAGCTAAAAACAGTAAAGCATTTTTTTCATATTTTTTTTAAAGAAATTTAGGAGTCGCTACCATAGTTTTTTTAGTTATAATCCCCATGCATAGAGTGATTTTTTTTATAGACATAAAAAAATTAATCTTGCAGAAATTAAGCTTTTTAAACGAAGATGATGCATTTGTAAACTTTCTGTACTTCATCCTTTTTTTTTGTCAAAATAGAGCAAAATTTTGGCAAAATGGGAGTTTATTCGTGTTATGTGCTGTTTTTTAACTTTCAAGAGTGATGCACAGATATTTTTTGAAATGTAAAAGTTTTTCATTATCTTCGTTTAAAACTTAAAAGGCCTAATTTCTGCATAGTTTATTTTTTTTATTTAAATTAAAAAATCGCTCAATTTGTGGGGATTAATTTTAAAAACTTTGGTACCGACCCCTAAATTTCGTCAAAAAAATTAAAAAAATACTTTATTTGTTTTTAGCTACATAGAACACATTGTGGGGGTGACCCGTAATAAAACGGAAAAACGTCAAAATTAGAATCACCCATGTATGTTCTCATCAAAAAAATCGAAACACTACCAAGACATTCTTTCTGGCGACAAATAACCAAAAAAGAGAATTAATTGTATAAAAAATTGAATTTGGAACGTTAGTATAGGGAATTCGAAACCTTGTACTACCTACCGTTGTTTACTTCAATGGTTATACGACATTTTAATTTTTCCGTGTAACCATTAAAAACATAAACTTGATAAGTGTTTAGATTTTTTTGATGAGAAGTGTATTAATAACTATTGTGCGTAGTAAAGAATATGAACATACTATACGTTATATAATTTATAATGAATCCAAGGCGTTATAATCTCGGAAAACATCTTGAGCAAAAAGTGGCGGCATGGCGAAAAATTGGTTGGCCGTCAAAGACGCGTTGCTACGCCTGCAAAATGGGCTGTTGTTTTTGCATTTTTTTCTTTCTTGCTTATTTGTACCTGTAAGAAGCCCAATTTTCAGAAGATATATAAAAAAACACATTTCACGTAAGGTTCTCTCGCGCGTATGAGTTGCGCCTAGGTGTATATATAGGTACATATAACACAAATAAGGTACTCAGAGTTTTTGGCACATGGCTGTTTTAGGCGCAACATTCCCAAAACAATATTATACTCGTACACCAACGGCAAAATTGAAATTGTGGCAGATATTATGAAAAAAAAAAACTACCTAAAGCTGAGATAACTTAAGGTGGTTGGAACAGGTGTCATTCCAAACGCACGACTTAAGATTGATTTTCTTATTATTGAATAAAAAATAGAATTGGCATTTCGGTTAGGTTTTTCGGGCAAACACTACAAACTCGCTTTAAAGTTGCTGTACAAGATCATTTACAAAGTACTTAATGCATAAAATTAGACAACTTTGCTATAAAAGACTAATGGACATTAAACTATTGTGGCGTAATGCCTTAAATCATATTTATTTATTACTTTTCAAAACTGACGCAACCACCTTACATGTTAAATTGCCTTTGGAGTTCTTACCAATAGGAAGTGCCTCAGCTGCTGGCGCCGGTTGTTGAATTAGCTGCCAACGCCGGTATCGGAATACTTTAGAAAAAGAAGCGGGAAATGGGGTTAGCATATCAAGTATAGGGCTAGGAAGGATAGGATAGGAAGTAATATTGGGTCCTTATAGTCATAGTAAAAAAAAAAACTTTCACCAAAAGAAAAAAATAGGTGTCACGACAAGCGAAGTGAGGAGGAGCGTGTTAGGTTGACATGTAAGATAAAATAAGGAACCGAGCGAAGCGGAGCGGAGCGAGGCGACGACGTTTCTAGTTTTGACAGTAACGCAAATTTTTACATATTTTCAAGTCGCCTATTTCAACGATTATCAAAAAAACAAACATAATACATACAAAATCCCACACTTTGAATTTTAACGTCCTTTGCGCGTGAGCAATTCTACCGTCAGCGCCACTGGTGTCCATTATAGGAGCCGGCGGCGCCGGCAGCCAATGTTTTTTATCTCGGCTGCCGGCATTAATGTACTGCCGTTTCCCAACGGCGTTATTTACGGGCGCCGGCGCCGGCAGCGGAGGCACTCCCCTTTCCAATAACCTTCAATTCAATTTTATATAGCTAGTGCCATCTGCATTCCAGTTTTGTAAACTTGCGGTTCATTTAACTTATATATAGTTAAGAAATTATATTTTTTACCAAATATCTCTCATTCAAGTTCTGGTTTAGAAGAAAACCAGTTTTTTGCTCCTTCTGAAAAGTTGTATAAAATCACATAGCGGATTTTACGGGCGTAGCGACACGATAAAAAGTTATGTCAACTTTTTGTCTTTTGATCTTCATTTTACGAATGTTATTTATGGTGTCATAACCACCCAAAAATTTAAAAGGGAACAATTTTAGTGAGACTTTATTCAGAGCTTAATAACTTTTGATCCATTTAAGCTATTTTTTTGTTCCTCGGAATACAATTCAAGTAATAAAGAACTGTCGGTTAAAATAAAAATAATGCTTTATTTCCTTGCATAGTTTTCAAAAAAACCTTCGATAAATATACAACAGAGAAAAACTAACCAATCACGCTAACAGTAAGTAAATAATTCCGGAATGCAGATGGCGCTAGCTATATTATATTCATTTTTTTTCAGTACAATACGGAACCCTCGGCACTTTTATTCCATTCTCACCTGACCAATTTACAAAAATATATAATTGTTTGTTTGCTAAAAGAATATTTCCTAAATATTCGAAAATTTCCAACGAAGCCTACCTACTATACCTACCTAAGCCGTACAAAAGCCGAACAGCCAAACTTTGCAAGGGTTATTACTTAGCTACATATTGGTTGATTGATATGATACATTATTAGTTATACGGATTAAGACTACGATAGAAATAAATTTCTATATTTTAAACACCAGGTGGTAGAGCTGATGCCGGGCTCCACTGTGGAGGTACCACCATCTTACTCGCAAATCCTCCCGAAATTATTTGGGGGAGAGAACAGCTCTCAGGCAACGCAGGCGGCCCACCGTTGCCTGGGACCGATGGCGGTATATCCATCCCCAATTGCCGGGCGTTATATAAAACAGACTGGTGACGGGCACCGGCGTCACTGGTGCAAGGGTTTCGGCACCGCGCTCACCAATCCACCTACCCAGCGTGTGTGAGTATGGTCATTTCTTCCAGGAGGACCGCCAAGAGTGGCAAAATCCTGGAAAGGCCTATGTCCAGCAGTGGACGAAACAGGCTGATGAATGAAAAAAAAACACTTGGCGATTTTATTACATATCTATCTATATACAAATTAACATGTTATGGATTAGGACGTCCCAACAAATGTGCGATAAGGGAAATTACTGAATCTGGGTTCACAGGATAAAGGGCATCCTCTGATGCAAAATATGTCGTTCTGGCTACGCGATGTGGTTGCGTAATTTAAATATGGCGCTTGAAAAAATAGTTATATGGTGACCAAAAAAACGATTACCGATAAATTGCTGAATATGTTATAGAAAGTAACTGGTAGTTGTAATTATGTTTTTTTTTTAATCTGGCCAAATATTTGGTTGAGTTATGGAGCAATGCCCGTTTAAAGATGCTTTATCGTGACAATATAAATACAAAGGTACTGGATTAAGGGTAGCTCTTATTTAATAAACATCAAGATAAATGCTGTCAATCCATTTTGAAAAGCTATCAGAATTTTGATGACTCTGTCCTAGCTTTTAATGAAAAGCAATAAAGTCGATTTTAAAAGAGTTGAGGGCGCAGAAGTTTTAGCACAGAATAAATACTCAGGCGCAGAACGAAATAGATAAACATAATATGAAAAAAGCGTGGTGAATCAAGAAAAAGTTGTATTACCGAAACTATGAATTTTGATACATTTCTATAGGAAAAGGAGGCCAGGGCGCAAGGAAATAAAGTATTTTCTAAAACAAAACAAATGACAAGCGAAAGAACAACAATAAATGACACTATTCAAATATCCTACTAATGTTATAAATGCGAAAGTTTGTGTGTGTGTGTGTGTATGTTTGTTACTCTTTCACGCTGAAACGGCTGAACGGATCTGGATGAAATTTAGAATGGATATAGCTTATACCCTAACTTAACACTTAGGCTACTTTTTATCCAGGAAAAAAGCATGTCGTTAAACCGAATAACACGCGGGCGGAGCCGCGGGCCAAAGCTAGTTGACAATAAATATAAAAACATAAAATTATAAAAATACTCCTTATTTAAATGGCCTGTCATCGGGGACAGTTTCGATAATGCTGTTTTAATAAACAAATTCACACGAGAGCGTTTAAAAAAAACGCGTCTTTGTGTTATAGATAATATGTTTACAACAGTAATTAATGTTATTTTTATTTTATTACCTTAAGCCGTATAAACGATGGATAAGCTATCGCCCTGACCCCCACCATTATTGTTTCGAAATAATTACGGAGCTTATTCTTCTTTATTGATTTAGAAACAATGAAGATATTAAGGCTTCGCCAGGCCGTGGTCGGGTAAATGGAAAAATGAAATACAATAAAAGTTATCTATTCCTTGAAATCCATCTATTCCGTTTATTATCTGTTAATGCCATCTTAGTTAATCACTCGATAAATAATCAACGTATTATCTTTTTATTCTTTATATCAAACATTAAACAGGAATTATCCTATTGTTTCTTATTGACTACGGCCAATAGTCTTTTTTTACAATTGAACAATTGCTGCTTTTCAAATAATTTTCAAGTTCTATTACTACAAATTAATGTAACATAAGTATGTACACCCGCTTTGTATGAAACCCCACATTAATTTCTAAAATACGTCACAATAATCAAACGTATTTCGTATTTTTTTCCACTCTAATTTTGCCACTCGTCTTAGACGAGTGGACGGGACGAACGGAAAGCCTTGTAAATGTTTCCGACATTTTACGGAAATCTCAGTTGTTTTTCAAATGAATTATGAATTTACGGGATGACGGTTGTAACTTCTTTTTAGGGCTCCGTAGTCCGACAATGAACCCTTATAGTTTCGCCATGTCCGTCTGTCCGCGGCTTAGCTGAAAGACTATTTCGTACTAGAAAGCTGTTATTTGGTATGGGTATATATACATATCAATTACTAAAAAAAAAATTGGCAAAAATATCTCGAAAAAAGTTTTTTTATGGGTATCTTCCATACACGTAAATTGGGGATGATTTTTTTTTCTCGTCTATCCCTTATTGTGGGGTATCGTTGGATAGGTCGTTCAAAAACATTGTGGGTGTGTAAAAACCATATTTCGATTTGAGAATCCATTGGCGAGCATAAGCTTAAAAGTGCTAATTTTTGTTAGAGTCAAGTGTCCCCCCCCCCTGCTGGCTAAACGGTTGTTTAAGGATATGTGGAAAAATTCACAGAAGTAGTATATTGAAGTTAAAAGGAAAACTATCACAGCTAAGTAGGCTTTACAGGTTTACGAGTTCAGGTCGCGCCAAACTTTTATTCCCCTCTGAACATGACAATGTATGGGCCGTTCTTCTAAATGAATGGCAATAGAAGTTTGGTGGGGTTGGGTTTAGAAATAAGTACCTAGAATTTGGGTATACTGAGAAAGTTGGGGGGTGTATGGGGTTGTACTGAAACGTCCTATAAAGTTTTTTGTTGCCGGAAGCGCATAATTATTTTCAACGAAAAAATTGGTGCGACGACGAGCGAAGCGAGCAGGAGCGTGTTAGGTTGACACGTTAATACGTTATAGGAGCCAAGCGAAGTGGAGCGAGGCGACGTCCCTTAGTTTTAATAGTAAAGTCGCCGTTTTCAATTAAAGATAATAGATTGACTAAATTCCACCAAGTTTATTAGACCATGGCTAAAAGCAAATACTCTTTAGAACAGGTGTCTAATTAACTTGGTCCTTAATAGTTCAAAACACCTATGGTTTCGTCAGAGGGTGAGGTTCAAGGTTATGCCCCACCTCCCTCCCCCCCAATCCCCCCACAAAGAAACTTATTTCTAAACTTTAACCTTTTGGCGCGATCTGTATTAGTAGAGCAACTTATAAAATGTACCGGACATCTACGGAACCCTAAACTGCGCGTGGCCCGACACGCACTTGGACGGTTTTTTAGTGTAAAGTAAATGGCTACCTATTAGGAGTTCATAATGCGACGTGTAGTAGTTCAGTTCAAACCGGTTTACCTAACCTAACCTAACCTAACCTAACCTAACCTAACCTAACCTAACCTAACCTAACCTAACCTAACCTAACCTAACCTAACCTAACCTAACCTAACCTAACCTAACCTAACCTAACCTAACCTAACCTAACCTAACCTAACCTAACCTAACCTAACCTAACCTAACCTAACCTAACCTAACCTAACCTAACCTAACCTAACCTAACCCGCCCCCCGACCCGAGCGCATCACTTTTACTCCGCTCCGCACGCGAAAAATCGTTAAAAATAGCAAAAGTGACCCAATTTTGCCGGGGAAAGTTTTAACCGCCAAGTTTTACCAGTGCCAAGGATCGTGCGAAATAAAAAGTGAAAAAGTGGGAAAAAAAGTGAATTTTTCACCAAAAAAGTGAAAAAGTGAAAATTTTGAAGTGTTTTTGTCGATTATCTTGAAAATGAATCGAGTGCCCCACTAGCATTTTTTCGCGGCTGGAGTCGTCTGGCGAGGCCCTATCCTGCGACACCTCATTTGTTACTTTCGGCCCAGGTTCCTGGTTTTTGGAGCCAAAAAAACAAAAAGCACGTGGGACCCTATCTCCGGAACCGGAAGTGACACGGACTTCGTGGAGGCGTCCAGAGACGCGCAATCTGCGCCTGATACTCGCCCAAAAGGTTTCATATTTTATTTTGAACATTTGGCACCATTTTCTTCTTAAATATCGCTGTTGGTAAATTGGCTCCCATATTCCCGTCGAGCTATCCCGGAAACAAGATCGACAACATATTGTTTTTATCAACCTGAAAGGAGCGCCAACTACTACAGAAGCGATCGCAATCCAGATTACATTTTTCCGGCGCTTGATTTTTGAGTTACGAATTTTTTACTAATAGTGGAACCAAGCGGCCATCGGCAAAAACCTTGGTAATGCTAATATCTCTGGAACCAAGCGTCTTAGAAGAATTCTAAGGAGATTTTCGTTCTTAATAAGAACCAATAGTAGGGGCAAGACACATTTTGAGATAGTTTTCATCACCCCCCCCTTAATTTCTTTTTTCAAAAATTGGGATTTAGGGGAAGAAAAATATTTGAGTTGAATTTTTCACCCCTGGAAGCTGGAGACCGTCGAGTTGTGCAAGAATAGACATTTTGTTTTGTGAAAATCCTACGGGAACAGGTGTCTCTTGTAAATTTTCTTCTTATTTTTAGGGTATTTGTGTTTATTAAAAAAAAAAAAAAAAAATTGTGGCCTGTTACAAACATCTTGTTCCCTTTACCGCCACGTAGCCACATTTTGGCAGCTTAATTATACTGTTTTTCATCTTATTCTAATTTTAATTTTATTTAATTAATTATTTTGAAGAAATTTTTGTTACAATAATCCATAAATTTTACAATACCTTTTTGTTTTTGCACCACTCTGCGAGAATATTTGCACTAATTTTACTTTAACAAAATTTTTATTTTACATTACATCTTCTGTTAGGCTAGGAAAATATATCTTCACAATTAAATTTTGACATTAAGTTTGATTTGTTTCGTCCCTTATTTTATTTAGAATTATCCATTGTACAGTACTTTTTATACCTTTTCACACAACTTTTGAAGAATATTTGCACTAGTTACTTTTAAAATACCATTTTATTTTACATCAAATCGGTTGTTAGGTTAGGAAAATATATTTTATTTTTAAAATTTTAAATTGACATTAAATTAATTTGTTCTGTTTGATCTTATTTATTATTTATTTTGTGGAATTTTTACTACAATTTTAATTCCACAATATCGTTATTACTTTTTACACCATATTGACGTCAAGTTAGGAAAATATATTTACTTCAACATTTTAAACTTTTGCCTTTAATAACATATTTTGCGTTTTACTTTGCCGCACATCAAAATGTCATCTGCTGGCAGGTCCTCCGCGTCATCAGGTGGCTCGGGAAAGTCACACTCAGGGGCTGCGAGCACCTCTGCGAAGACTAAGCAACCGCCTCGGCAACTTCGCAAGGAAGTATTAAAGATAAATGCCGGGGCGGTTGTAAAGCCCATTGCTGAGACGTTCGCATCCCCGGTCCCCTCCGACTTGTCCGAGTTCGACCAACGCATAGACTTCTGGAGTGCGGGCCCAGATTCGGTCTCGGATGTGTCGGTTGGCTCCCGCGACAGCCGTCTCAGCTTCCTCCCATCTCGCGACCGCAAAACCCCGGGGGTGTCGATGGACCTGGCCACGCGAGAGGCCAACGAGCTCCTGCTCAAAGGGAAGTCGGCACTGGAGGAGGCTGGGAACATGAAGCGGGAGTGCAAAGCCGAGGCCCTCGACAGCCTTGAACGGCTTTACATAGCCGTGCTCTCCCTGTCCGACTCTCGCTCGAGGCATAAATTGAATTTGTCAAAAGAGCAGAGCCGGCACGCGAGGGAGCTGGTGGATGTTGAGCGAGCCCACGCTCAGGCGCTCAACGTGCTCCACAGCTCCCATGCGGCTGAGCTCAGCCAGGCTAGGGCCGACATTTCGAACACACTAGAAGAGGCGAAAGCCATACGGGTTTGGCTCGGGTTCGAGATGGACGGTCCATTCAAGGCCATCGAGCAGATTAGGGAGAGGGTCCTCCAGCTGGCGGATACAGCCGCCCCGCGGATATCCACCAACGCCGCAACATCTAGTCCCGATCCAGCTCTGCTTAAGGAGCTGGAAACCTTATCGGGTAGGGTCGCTGCTGTGTCCTGCCAATTAGACACACTTAGGCGACAGCTGGAGGAATCCGAGGCGAGGGCCAAAACCGTGAGCCTGGAGTGCAGGTCCCCCCCGAAACCGGTGGCTTCAGACCCCAGGCTAGACGTCATTTGTGACGGCCTGGAAAGGGTGAGGGCAGCGGTCCATTGCCTTCAGCAACGACCGCTGTGTCAGGCACAGCCAAGGGGGGTCAGTGACGACAGCATGCGTCTTATCATCGAACCCGTGCTGGGGAGCATAGCTAAGGTAGGGTCTGACGTGAGGGCTATTGGCAAGGCGGTGGAAGATAGGAAGACAGAGCCGCCCAACCTTAACTTAGAAATAGCCCTCTCTGACGTCAAAAACGCCGTTAACAACCTAAAAAATGATGTCCTCGGCCGGGAAAAGCGTCCTGCTGCGTCACTGACCTACGCCCAAGTGCTTAAAAAGCCGGGGCTCGATAGGCCGGCGCATTCTCTGATCGTCTCATCGACAGATTTATCTCTCTCGGGAGACGAAGTTGTGAGGCGGTTGGAGAGGACGCTGGACGTCCAAGCCACCGGGATAAGGGTGGACCGATGCAGAAAAGCCGCGAACGGGAAGGTAGTACTAAGCTGTAACAAGAGAGAAGATATTGATAAAATATCCTCCAGCATTACCAAGAGTGGACAAGGTCTGACTGCGAAGGAGGCTGTCAATAAGCTGCCGCTAGCCTGCATCCGCGACGTCTTGGCCTATCACCCCGACCAAGACGTCATAGGATCCCTCCTGAGTCAGAACAAACACCTTTTGACAGGAGTGGATCTCTCAGCGGAGTGTCCTAGAGTATTGTATCGTCGCAAAGCGAGAAACCCGCTGGAGTGCCACGTAATAGTGGAGCTATCTCCAACTCTCTGGAGGCGGTTCACGGAAGCGGGAACAGTCTACATAGGATTACAGAGACGTCCAATTGAGGACCACTCACCGCTAGTGCAGTGCACGGGATGCCTGGAGTATGGACACTCGAAACGAGTGTGTAAAGAAAAAGGCATCACGTGCAGTCACTGCGGCGGGTCTCACACCTATGTGGACTGTCCGCAAAAGACTAAAACAGCTGACTGCGTGAACTGTCGAAAGGCTAAGCTCCACGAAGCCGATCTGGCACACAATGCCTTCAGTAGCGAATGCCAGATCAGGCGTAAGTGGGACTCCATTGCAAGGTCTCGTGTTGCGTACTGCTAAGGGCACCGCGGTGAACGGCAGAGACACCCCCTCTCTAGGCAAGACAACGGACAGCAAATTACGTATCATCCAGGTCAATTTACAGCGCGCCAAGCTGGCAACTCAGGAGCTCTTGTGCAAAGCGCACACCAACCGGGTATCTGTCGCCCTGGTGCAGGAACCGTACGTCGGAACCAAGGGCGAACTAAAACAGTACCCGGGCACAAGAGTTATCCAAATGACGTCAGCTCGCCAAAAACCAGTGAAGGCCGCGGTGGTGGTGTTCGGTGGGGAACTGGAGGTAATCCATGATCCCCAACTCGTCACCGAGAACATTGCCGCGGTACTACTGAAGGCAGGGGCGCTTAAATTGGCCGTGCTGTCCGTTTACCTGGAAGGGGACGAAGACTTGGAGCCATACCTTCGCAGAATCGGACATATCTGCTCTAAGTTACAGACTAAAAATGTCATCCTGGCAGGGGATGTCAACGCGTGGAGTCCTTGGTGGGGAAGTGATTCCGAAGACCACCGGGGCTCAGCCTACAGATCCTTCCTAGAGGAAATTGACTTCCAGATCCTGAACACAGGCAATACCCCCACCTTTGAGGTATACAGAGGAGGCCGCTTGTGCACTAGTCGAGTAGACGTGACGGCCTGCGGCCTCGAGCTCTTGGGCAGAGTGGACGGATGGAGGGTGGACAGGGAGCTGATCACATCAGACCACAACGCAATTCTTTACCACGTGTGTTTGGAAAGGGAACTTCAACCCTTGAAACCCCAGAACACACGTGTGTACAACATAGCGAAGGCTGATTGGTCAGCTTTCGGTCGCTCCGTCAGCTCCGGCCTGAAAGAGAGCAACTTGACTGCCTCGAGGGTGGGAACTGTTACTAGGCCTGAGGATCTGGAGTCCATCCTTGACTCCTATCTTTCGGTTGTCTCTCACGCTTGTGAAGAGACAATACCGAAGATGGGAGTCCCAAAGGGAGGAAAACCATTACCCTGGTGGACCCCGGCTCTGGAGCGTCTCAAACGAGACGCTAACACCAAGAGACGGCGGATTAGAAACGCCAGGGCGGTTAGAAGGCAACACGTTGTTGACCAATATCTAGAGGCAAAACAGCTATATCAAGAGGCGGCGCAAGATGCGCAAACCGCCAGCTGGAAGCAGTTTTGCACAAAACAGGATAGGGAAAGTCTGTGGGATGGAGTGTATAGAGTCATCAGGAGAACAGCAAAGAGACATGAGGACCAACTTCTGGTGAACTCGGCAGGGAACACCCTTAGTCCGGAAGAGTCCGCCAAGCTTCTGGCTCTTGCGTTCTTTCCTGATGACTCTGTGGACGATGAAACTCCCACTCAGCGCCAATTACGCAGAAACTCGGAGGTGCCAGTCCAACAACTCCTGGACAAACTTAAGCCCAACGATCCGCCCTTCACGGTGGCGGAGCTCGACTCGGTTTTGGGTAACCTTAACCCGAAGAAGGCCCCGGGGCCGGATGGGTGGACAGCGGACATATGTGAGCGAGCCATTCGCTGCGATCCGGAGGTGTTCCTTGAAATTGCAAACAAATGTTTGGCGATTGGACACTTTCCGGTGAAGTGGAAGCTCGCTCACGTATGTATACTCCGCAAGTCCGGAAGGGAGGACTACACCACCCCGAAAGCGCATAGGCCTATAGGACTCCTACCTGTTATGGGCAAAATTGTGGAAAAGCTTCTGGTATCCCGGTTAGGATGGCATATTCTACCTTCGCTGTGCCAAAGGCAATACGGATTTATGCCACAAAAAAGCACCGAGGACTCCCTCTATGACCTTGTGAGTCATGTCCGCTCCGAAATGGAGCACAAAAAGATCGTTGTCATGGTATCACTGGACATAGAGGGAGCCTTCGATAATGCTTGGTGGCCGGCTTTGAAGACCCAACTCCTCGCTCATAAATGCCCTGCGAATATCTACGGACTTGTGGCCTCCTACCTTGAACAACGGACGGTAAAGGTCAACTACGCAAGGGAAAGTTGGGAAAAGGGTACCAGTAAGGGATGTATCCAAGGCTCAATAGCCGGACCCTCTTTCTGGAACCTCATTCTCAACTCCCTGCTCGAAGACCTAGAGCAGGAAGGGGTACACTGCCAGGCTTTTGCCGACGATGTGGTCCTGGTTTTCTCCGATTCAACAACACCCCCCCTGCAGGCGAGAGCCAATGCGGCCCTCCGTAAAGTGCTGGACTGGGGACTCAAAAATAAGCTAAAATTCGCGTCACATAAAACCCATGCTATGGTGTTGACGCGAAAGCTAAAATTTGACGACCCAGTCATCAGCATGGACGGAGTAGCACTCCCGCTCGTGCAGCAAATCCGTCTGCTGGGTGTTGAAATCGACCACAAGCTCACCTTCAATGCGCATGTATCGGCTGTTTGTAGAAAAGTCACTGACATCTACAAGCAGCTGGCATGCGCGGCCAGGGTGAGCTGGGGTCTCAATCCGGAGGTGATCAGGACCATATATGTGTCGGTGATAGAGCCCATAGTGCTGTACGCAGCAAGTGTGTGGGCCCCGGCTGCGGAGAAGCTGATGATCAAAAACCAGCTAGACTCTCTGCAGCGGGGATTCGCACAAAAGATGTGTAAGGCGTACCGCACAGTTTCTCTATCGTCGGCACTCGTCTTGGCAGATGTGCTCCCCCTTGACCTCAGAGTCCGTGAGGCCGCTGGTCTGTACAGGGCAAAGCGAGGAGAAACAATTGAGCAAATCCCACCCGATAGACCAGTCGAACTGCGCGTTCCATACCAGAAATTCCCGCATCCGGCACTAAAACAGCCCATAGGCTTCGAGTGCTTGGATGACCTAGAACCCGAAACCGTGAGGGCTCACCAGATTACCGGCCCTTGTATCTATACTGACGGTAGTAAGATACAGGGGAAGGTGGGTGCAGCCCTGTCTTGGTGGTCGGAAGGTAGGGAAACCAAGCACTCGAAGTTTCGCCTGGAACCTTATTGCACGGTCTTCCAATCGGAGATGTACGCTCTGTTCAGAGCCATGGAGCAGATCAAAAACAGCAAAGAGTCACTGGTCAACATCTTAAGTGACTCTAGATCATCGCTGGACCTGCTCAAAAGCCGAGCGCTTGTGCATCCCTTGGCTCATGGCGTGGAGCAGAGCCTGCATCAAATCCGTGAGGGGGGCCGTGACGTGAGGTTCTTCTGGCTAAGGGCGCACGCCGGAACGACTGGGAACGAACGCGCAGACGAACTCGCTAAAGATGCAGCCCTCCACAAAAAGACGGCAGCCGACTATGATGCCGTCCCTCTCTCCTACTTAAAAAGGACCATACGCGAGGATACTGTCCAGCGGTGGCAGGAGCGATACAGGGCTTCCAGTACGGGAGGGGTTACAAAGGTCTTTCTACCTGACGTAGCCACAGCGCATAAAGTCCTGAGGAAGACCAAATTAACCCCCACACTCGTACAAGCTCTTACCGGGCATGGAGGGCTTGCATCGTACCTCCACCGCTTTAAGATCAAAGACAGCCCATCTTGCGTATGCGATCCCGAGAGAGAGGAGACAATATGGCACATAATGTTCGACTGCCCTAGATTCGGATTATGGAGGACAAACTTGGAGGTTGAACTGGACTTACAGTTCAACAAAACTAACCTGCCAGCTATCATGTCTGACGGAGATCAACGACCGGCTCTCCTAATTTTCCTTGACAAAATTATAAGATGTGCGGCAAGGAGGAACAAGTAGAAAACGGCCAAAATAAATTACACACGCCTAGAACATTTTCATTTTATTTTTATTTTTTACTTTATGCCAAATTATTTATATAAATTAAATTATCATCATTGTTATTTTTATTTGGAAATTATTGGATTATTTGATTTTATATTAACTGACTTTGATGACGCTTACATTATAGCCTTAATTAGGAACAGCTTTAATTCACCACACGACCTGTTAGTATTAATAATCGTTTAGTTATTGTTTTGTTTTACTTTGATTTATTGAATTATTTTATTTTATTTGATTGAATTTTGACTGATTTTATTTATACAGTTTTTTTTCCGATGTTTAAGTTTAAGTAAGATTGAAGCATTTTAATTGTATACGACGTTAAAATTTGACCGCTCTGTTCTATTTATGTTTACACTCTAATTGTTAAAAAAAAAAAAAACTGTTTGTATATTCTTTTGTCACTAATCATAATAACTGTAAAGTAAAAGAAAATTCATTCTGTTTTAATTACGAATAATTCGATTTCTTTGGTAATTTTAATTATGTTACATTATATTACTACGCATGCATCGTGGGGAGCTCCTCCGTCCAATTATATAAACAAATATAACTGTATTATTATATTATAATATTGTTTAAATAAGATGTTTAGAAATAAGACAAAAAAAAAAAAAAAGGAAGAGAGAAAACGGAAAAAAAAAAAAAAATAACAATAGCAATACATGGAAAAAAAAAAAGAGAAAAAAATAAGAACAGATAAAAAATAACCAGATATCCATTAAATATACACGTAATTTAATTTCTATTTAATCAAACTAACATCGCCTAGATTAAGCAAAACTAATATCAACAAGTGTATATAGGACGGAGGACCCTCACCCACAAACCCTACAAAAAAACAGGGTCACTTCATAATTTGAAAATAAGATAAAAAGGCCGCGAACACTCGTATTCGCGGAGTAAGTAAGAAATCAGAAAGTTGATTAATTTAAAAAAAAAAAAAAAAAAAAAAAAAAAAAAAAAACCTAACCTAACCTAACCTAACCTAACCTAACCTAACCGGAGCTGAACTCAGTCTTGGTCAACTTAAACCCAAAGAAAGCTCCGGGGCCTGACGGGTGGACGGCGGACATATGTGAGCGAGCAATCCGAGTTGAGCCGGGGGTGTTCCTGGAGATCGCCAACAAGTGTTTGGAGATCGGGCACTTTCCGGTGAGATGGAAACTCGCTCACGTATGTATACTCCGCAAGTCCGGGAGGGAAGACTACACCACTCCGAAGGCGCACAGACCGATAGGTCTCCTTCCTGTTATGGGCAGAATTGTGGAAAAGCTCTTGGTATCGCGGCTGGGATGGCATATACTACCCTCGCTGTGCGCTAGGCAATACGGCTTCATGCCACAAAAAAGCACCGAGGACTCCCTCTATGACCTTGTGGGCCATGTCCGCCCTCAAATAGAGAGCAGGAAAATAGTTCTCATGGTCTCACTGGACATAGAGGGAGCCTTCGACAATGCTTGGTGGCCGGCTTTGAGGACCCAACTCCTCGCGCACAGATGTCCTGCTAACATCTATGGACTTGTAGCCTCCTACTTAGAGCAGCGGACGGTTAGGATCAGTTACGCAAGGGAGTGTTGGGAAAAGGGTACCAATAAAGGGTGCATCCAAGGCTCAATAGCTGGACCCACCTTTTGGAACCTTATTCTCAACACCCTGCTCGTAGATCTAGAGCGGGAGGGAGTGCATTGTCAGGCCTTTGCGGACGATGTGGTTCTGGTGTTCTCCAGTTCCACAATACCCCCCCTGCAGGCGAGAGCCAACGCGGCCCTTCAAACAGTGCTGGACTGGGGGCTCAGAAATAAGCTAAAGTTCGCACCTCACAAGACCTTTGCGATGGTGCTGACACGGAGGCTTAAGTTTGAGCCCCCAGTTATCTGCATGGGCGGAGTCACTCTGCCGCTAGTGCGACAAATCCGCCTGCTGGGTGTCATTATTGACGACAAGCTCACCTTCAACGCGCACGTATCAGCTGTTTGTAGGAAAGTCATTGACATCTACAAGCAGCTGGCGTGCGCTGCAAGGGTGAGCTGGGGATTGAACCAGGAGGTCATCAGAACCATATACGTCTCGGTGGTAGAGCCCATCGTGCTGTACGCGGCAAGTGTGTGGGCTCCTGCTGCGGAGAAGCTGATGATCAAAAACCAGCTAGACTCTCTGCAGCGTGGGTTCGCACAAAAATTGTGCAAAGCGTACCGCACGGTGTCTCTGTCGTCCGCACTGGTTCTGGCTGATGTGCTCCCCCTTGATCTTAGAGTCCGCGAGGCTGCAGGTCTGTACAGGGCAAAGCGAGGAGTAAGAATTGAGCAGATTCCAGCAGATCGACCGGTCGAACTGCGTGTGCCCTTCGCGAGATTTCCACATCCGGCTGGAAAGCAGACCCTGGGCTTCGAGTGCCTGGAAGACCTAGAACCCGACACTGTGAGCGCTCACCAGATCACCGGCCCCTGTATCTATACTGACGGCAGTAAGATACAGGGGAGGGTGGGCGCGGCGCTCACATGGTGGTCGGACAGCGGGGAGACCAAGTGCTCGAAGTTCCGTCTGGAGCCTTACTGCACGGTCTTCCAATCGGAGATGTACGCTATGCTGAGGGCCGTTGAGCAGGCCCAGCGAAGCAAGGAGCCGATAGTTAATATCTTAAGCGACTCCAGATCTTCGTTGGACCTGCTCAAAAGCCGAGCCTCACTCCACCCTTTGGCGCACAGCATAGAAAAAAGCGTACAGGAAATCCGAGAGGAGGGCCGTGAGGTGAGGTTCTTCTGGCTGAGGGCTCACGCAGGGACGCCTGGAAACGAGCGAGCCGATGAACTTGCAAAGAGTGCTGCTCTCCACAAGAAGTCTGCAGCGGACTATGATGCCATCCCTCTATCCTACATCAAAAGAGCACTGCGTGAGGAGACTGTCCAGAGGTGGCAGGAACGGTACGGGTCCTCCAGTACGGGAGCGGTTACGAGGGTCTTCCTTCCGGATGTTGCCATCGCGCACAAAATTTTAAGGAAGACCAAATTTGGCCCCTCCCATGTACAGGCCCTCACGGGGCACGGAGGGCTCGCATCGTACCTGCACCGTTTCAAAATCAAGGACAGTCCCTCTTGCGTATGTGATCCTGAGATAGAGGAGACAATATGGCACATAATGTTCGACTGCCCCAGATTCGGCTTGTGGAGGGCAGAACTCGAAGTGCAACTAGACTTGATTTATTGTAAGGACAACCTGCCAGCAATGATGGAAGACAGTGCCCAGAGGGAAGTTCTCCTAATATTTCTGGAAAGGGTGATGGGACGTGCGGCAAAGCGTAACAAGTGATGGAACGATTGGGATGTCTTTCAAAATTACCATATATGTTAGATGATTTAATAAATGACTAGGATTCATACTATTAATATAACTATAGGACAACATAATATATCTGTACTGGATGAATAATGTAATATTTCAATGTTTTAATGTTGTAATATATTAGTAATGAAATTACATATTGTTAGACTTGTAATGGATAATTAAGTTTTACATAAACAAATTGTATAAGGGGAGGTTCTTCCGTTCACTAAATAACTATAGAATACCCAGAAATGTAAATAGGTTAAAAAACGTGTTTACTAGATTAAGAAAAAAAAAAAAAACAAAACCAAAAGAAGAAAGAAAGACTAAAATGAGAACATAAAAAGGAAAAAAAAAAAAAAGAGTAAATAAAACCAACTTAGCCTCAAAAAAAAATAAAGAGGTATATGCATGCAGTAGATTAAGTATAATATAAATTAACCAACGGAAGACCCTCCCAACCACCCGACTAAAAACGGGTCACTCGTAAAAAATAGATTTTAGACTGAAAAAGCACGGCATATATAGCCGTGCGGGAATAAGTTAATCAGAAAGTTGATTTTAATTTAAAAAAAAAAAAAAAAAAAAAAACCTAACCTAACCTAACCTAACCTAACCTAACCTAACCTAACCTAACCTAACCTAACCTAACCTAACCTAACCTAACCTAACCTAACCTAACCGAACCTTACCTAACCTAACCTAACCTAACCTAACCTAACCTAACCTAACCTAACCTAACCTAACCTAACCTAACCTAACCTAACCTAACCTAACCTAACCTAACCTAACCTGTACATGGGAGGGGCCAAATTTGGTCTTCCTTAAAATTTTGTGCGCGATGGCAACATCCGGAAGGAAGACCCTCGTAACCGCTCCCGTACTGGAGGACCCGTACCGCTCCTGCCACCTCTGGACAGTCTCCTCACGCAGTGCTCTTTTGATGTAGGATAGAGGGACGGCATCATAGTCCGCTGCAGACTTCTTGTGGAGAGCAGCACTCTTTGCAAGTTCATCGGCTCGCTCGTTTCCAGGCGTCCCTGCGTGAGCCCTCAGCCAGAAGAACCTCACCTCACGGCCCTCCTCTCGGATTTCCTGTACGCTTTTTTCTATGCTGTGCGCCAAAGGGTGGAGTGAGGCTCGGCTTTTGAGCAGGTCCAACGAAGATCTGGAGTCGCTTAAGATATTAACTATCGGCTCCTTGCTTCGCTGGGCCTGCTCAACGGCCCTCAGCATAGCGTACATCTCCGATTGGAAGACCGTGCAGTAAGGCTCCAGACGGAACTTCGAGCACTTGGTCTCCCCGCTGTCCGACCACCATGTGAGCGCCGCGCCCACCCTCCCCTGTATCTTACTGCCGTCAGTATAGATACAGGGGCCGGTGATCTGGTGAGCGCTCACAGTGTCGGGTTCTAGGTCTTCCAGGCACTCGAAGCCCAGGGTCTGCTTTCCAGCCGGATGTGGAAATCTCGCGAAGGGCACACGCAGTTCGACCGGTCGATCTGCTGGAATCTGCTCAATTCTTACTCCTCGCTTTGCCCTGTACAGACCTGCAGCCTCGCGGACTCTAAGATCAAGGGGGAGCACATCAGCCAGAACCAGTGCGGACGACAGAGACACCGTGCGGTACGCTTTGCACAATTTTTGTGCGAACCCACGCTGCAGAGAGTCTAGCTGGTTTTTGATCATCAGCTTCTCCGCAGCAGGAGCCCACACACTTGCCGCGTACAGCACGATGGGCTCTACCACCGAGACGTATATGGTTCTGATGACCTCCTGGTTCAATCCCCAGCTCACCCTTGCAGCGCACGCCAGCTGCTTGTAGATGTCAATGACTTTCCTACAAACAGCTGATACGTGCGCGTTGAAGGTGAGCTAGTCGTCAATAATGACACCCAGCAGGCGGATTTGTCGCACTAGCGGCAGAGTGACTCCGCCCATGCAGATAACTGGGGGCTCAAACTTAAGCCTCCGTGTCAGCACCATCGCAAAGGTCTTGTGAGGTGCGAACTTTAGCTTATTTCTGAGCCCCCAGTCCAGCACTGTTTGAAGGGCCGCGTTGGCTCTCGCCTGCAGGGGGGGTATTGTGGAACTGGAGAACACCAGAACCACATCGTCCGCAAAGGCCTGACAATGCACTCCCTCCCGCTCTAGATCTACGAGCAGGGTGTTGAGAATAAGGTTCCAAAAAGTGGGTCCAGCTATTGAGCCTTGGATGCACCCTTTATTGGTACCCTTTTCCCAACACTCCCTTGCGTAACTGATCCTAACCGTCCGCTGCTCTAAGTAGGAGGCTACAAGTCCATAGATGTTAGCAGGACATCTGTGCGCGAGGAGTTGGGTCCTCAAAGCCGGCCACCAAGCATTGTCGAAGGCTCCCTCTATGTCCAGTGAGACCATGAGAACTATTTTCCTGCTCTCTATTTGAGAGCGGACATGGCCCACAAGGTCATAGAGGGAGTCCTCGGTGCTTTTTTGTGGCATGAAGCCGTATTGCCTAGCGCACAGCGAGGGTAGTATATGCCATCCCAGCCGCGATACCAAGAGCTTTCCCACAATTTTGCCCATAACAGGAAGGAGACCTATCGGTCTGTGCGCCTTCGGAGTGGTGTAGTCTTCCCTCCCGGACTTGCGGAGTATACATACGTGAGCGAGTTTCCATCTCACCGGAAAGTGCCCGATCTCCAAACACTTGTTGGCGATCTCCAGGAACACCCCCGGCTCAACTCGGATTGCTCGCTCACATATGTCCGCCGTCCACCCGTCAGGCCCCGGAGCTTTCTTTGGGTTTAAGTTGACCAAGACTGAGTTCAGCTCCGCGGCTGTGAAGGGCGGATCAGATGGTTTTAATTGATCCGAGAGTTGATGGACTGGCACCTCCGAGCTCTCGCGAATTTGTCGTTGAGCAGGGGTTTCGTCGTCCACAGAGTCATCAGGAAAGAACGTTTGAGCCAACAGCTTGGCAGACCCCTCAGGACCAAGGGTGTTCCCCGATGAGTCCACCAGCAGCCGGTCCTCCTGCCGTTTTGCCGTCCTCCTGATGACCCTGTAGACTCCGTCCCACATGCTTTCCCTATCCTGTTTTGAGCAAAATTGTTTCCAGCTAGCTGTTTGCGCTTCTTGCGCCGCGTCTTTGTATCTCTGCTTCGCTTCAAGGTATACGTCAACGACATGTTGCCTTCTAGCCGCCGTGGCGTTCCGTAAACGCCGCTTCTTGGTATTAGCGTCTCGTCTGAGACGCTCCAGAGCGGGGGACCACCACGGCAGTGGCTTCCTTCCTTTTGGGGCTCCCATCTTCGGTATTGTCTCTTCACATGCACGAGAGACAACCGAGAGATAGGAGTCAAGGAGGGACTCCAGCTCCTCAGGCGTGGTAACCAACCCCACCCTCGACGCACCCAGATTGCTCTCTTCCAGGCCTGTGCGGATGGAGAGACCGAAAGCCGACCAATCAGCCCTCGCTGTGTTGTACACACGTGTAGTCTGGATTGGCAAAGCTGTTAATTCCTTCTCCAGACACACGTGGTAGGTAATGGCGTTGTGGTCTGATGTGATCAGCTCCCGATCCACCCTCCATCCACCCATGTTGCCCAAGAGCTGGAGGCTGCAGGCTGTCACGTCTACGTGACTTGTGCACATACGGCCTCCTCTGTATACCTCGAAAGTGGGGGTGCCGCCTGTATTCAGGATCTGGAGGTCCATTTCCTCAAGGAAGGACCTGTAGGCTGAGCCCCTGTGGTCCTCGGAATCGCTTCCCCACCAGGGGCTCCACGCGTTGACGTCGCCGGCTAGGATGACATTATCAGTCTGCAACTTTGAGCGGACACTTCTTATCACATTTAAGTAGGGATCCAAATCTTCGTCCCCCTCTAGGTAGACGGACAACACGGCCAGCTTTAGCTCCCCTGCCTTCAGCAGTACCGCGGCGATGTTCTCAGTGACGAGCCGAGGGTCGTGGATGACCTCCAGCTCCCCACCGAAGACCACCACCGCGGCCTTGACTGGTTTTTGGCGGGCTGACGTCAGCTGGATTACTCTTGTGCCCGGGTACTGCTTTAGTTCGCCCTTGGTACCGACATACGGTTCTTGTACCAGGGCGACAGATACCCGGGCTGTGTGCGCTTTGCACATGAGTTCCGCTGTCGCCAGCCTGGAGCGTTGTAAGTTGGCCTGGATGATACGTAGTTTGCTGTCCGTAGTTTTGCCTAGAGCGGGGACACCTCTGCCGTTCGCCTCGGTGCCCTCAGCAATACGCCACGCGAGACCTCGCTATGGAGTCCCATTTTTGCCTAATCTTGCACTCCGCGCTAAACGCATTGTGTGCAAGATCGGCTCCCTGGAGCTTAGCCCTCTTACAGTTTACACACTCGGGCGTGTAGTCTATGCGTGTAGTCTCGTGTAGTGTAGTCTAGTCTATGTACAGGCCCTCACGGGGCACGGAGGGCTCGCATCGTACCTGCACCGTTTCAAAATCAAGGACAGTCCCTCTTGCGTATGTGATCCTGAGATAGAGGAGACAATATGGCACATAATGTTCGACTGCCCCAGATTCGGCTTGTGGAGGGCAGAACTCGAAGTGCAACTAGACTTGATTTATTGTAAGGACAACCTGCCAGCAATGATGGAAGACAGTGCCCAGAGGGAAGTTCTCCTAATATTTCTGGAAAGGGTGATGGGACGTGCGGCAAAGCGTAACAAGTGATGGAACGATTGGGATGTCTTTCAAAATTACCATATATGTTAGATGATTTAATAAATGACTAGGATTCATACTATTAATATAACTATAGGACAACATAATATATCTGTACTGGATGAATAATGTAATATTTCAATGTTTTAATGTTGTAATATATTAGTAATGAAATTACATATTGTTAGACTTGTAATGGATAATTAAGTTTTACATAAACAAATTGTATAAGGGGAGGTTCTTCCGTTCACTAAATAACTATAGAATACCCAGAAATGTAAATAGGTTCAAAAACGTGTTTACTAGATTAAGAAAAAAAAAAAAAAAAAACAAAACCAAAAGAAGAAAGAAAGACTAAAATGAGAACATGAAAAGGAAAAAAAAAAAAAATGAGTAAACAAAACCAACTTAGCCTCAAAAAAAAAAAAAAAGAGGTATATGCATGCAGTAGATTAAGTATAATTTAAATTAACCAACGGAAGACCCTCCCAACCACCCGACTAAAAACGGGTCACTCGTAAAAAATAGATTTTAGACTGAAAAAGCACGGCATATATAGCCGTGCGGGAATAAGTTAATCAGAAAGTTGATTTTAAAATAATAAAAAACCTAACCTAACCTAACCTAACCTAACCTAACCTAACCTAACCTAACCTAACCTAACCTAACCTTTTTTTTTTTTTTTTTTTTTTTTTACATGGGGAAATCCATCATGGATACCTTCCGGCTCGGGGGAGCGCGAACGGTTATGCCGGACTCTTACCGGCTAAAACCCCATGGTGGCCATCCTCCACGCCAATCAGGGGACTCCGGGATCTCCAATGGAACGCACCGGTGCCCCCCTGACGCAACGCCGCGCCTGCGGCCCACCTCGGGGAAGCATAGCATTGCTTCCCTCTTGCACCCTCACGGTGGCAAGGCAGCACGAGACCACAGCGTGCTGCCCTCCTCCCGGGGCTGTTGAATGGTTACGCAGGGCCCCCGCCCCGCGCATCCACAGCCCGGGATCCCCTTTTAGTCGCCTTTTACGACAGGCAGGGGATACCGTAGTCTTATTCTATGCCCGGACTACTGGGCCCTGTCGAGGCGGTTAGCCCTTCCGCCTCGACACCTGCGCCTTCGAGCGGGATCAGCCCTCTCCCTCTCCCGCTCAGCCTCCTCCTTCCGCACCATTACGCTTTCGCAGAACCTGGTAACGGCTTCCCAATAGCTCTCCCCTCGCAGCATAGAACGAACTAATACCGGAGGGGAGAGGTCCCGCCCAACCTGACTTACCAGGTTCGAACCTAACCTAACCTAACCTAACCTAACCTAACCTAACCTAACCTAACCTAACCTAACCTAACCTAACCTAACCTAACCTAACCTAACCTAACCTAACCTAACCTAACCTAACCTAACCTAACCTAACCTAACCTAACCTAACCTAACCTAACCTAACCTAACCTAACCTAACCTAACCTAACCTAACCTAACCTAACCTAACCTAACCTAACCTAACCTAACCTAACCTAACCTAACCTAACCTAACCTAACCTAACCTAACCTAACGTGTATCGTACTGCTAAGGGCACCCAGGCGGAAAACAACAGATCCCCCCTCCCAGAGGTGGACAGACCAAGAAAGTGTAACTTTGTACAAATAAACTTACAAAGAGCCAAAATAGCCACAGCGGAAATACACCAGGCGGCCCAGGACAGAAAAATTTCCGTAGCACTAGTGCAAGAACCCTACGTGGGTAGCACAGGTGTTATGAAACAGTACCCGGGCACACAAGTCATCCAGTGTACATTAAACCGCCAAAAACCGGTAAAGGCAGCAATAGTGGTATTCGGAGATCAGCTTGAGGTCATACACGATCCTCAGCTGGTATCTGAGAACATTGCAGCAGCCACTATAAAAACCGGAACGCAAACGCTAGGGCTCATATCTGTCTACCTGGAAGGAGGAGAAGACATAGAAGAAGACATCAAGAAGATAAAAAAGATCTGTGAAAAGCTCCGCACGAACAACATTTTGCTGGCTGGAGACACAAATGCCTGGAATATCTGGTGGGGCAGCAAGTCCACAGACCACCGAGGAGAAGAGTATAACGCCTTCCTGAACGAAATGAACTTCCAAATACTTAACACGGGTCAAGTACCGACTTTCGAGACCTACAGGGGAGACACGCTATGCACAAGTAGAGTAGATGTCACTGCGTGCAGCGAGTCTCTGCTGGGCAAGTTCGAGGACTGGAGTGTGGACAGAAGTCTCATAACATCCGATCACAACGCAATAACCTTCTCGCTGCGCTTGGAGAAGGCCCTAGAATCACTAAGGGTAATTACCACGCGCAAGTACAACACCAAGAAGGCAAAGTGGTCAGACTTCTCGACATGCTTCAAATCCGGCCTAGCAGAAAAAGCCATCAGCCCCTGCAGAGTGAAAGCGGTTACGAGTCCAGAAGATTTGGAAGCCATTCTAACAACCTACATACTCAACATCCAGGAATCGTGTGAGAGCTCGATTCCGAAGGTAGGAACATGGAAAGGCGACTCAAAACCCCCTTGGTGGTCCAAGTCTCTCGAACTTCTCAAAAGAGAAGTCCTCAAAAAGAAGAGACGAATACGGAACGCCGCCCCTAGTCGGAGACAGTTCGTTTTAGATGAATATGTCCAGGCCAAAACAGAGTACGCTCTCCAAGCCACAGAAGCTCAGACCAAAAGTTGGAAAGAGTTTTGCTCGACACAGGAACACGAGAGCATGTGGGACGGAATCTACAGAGTACTTAGGAAAACAGCCAGAAAGAAAGAAGATACACTCCTACGGGATGCCGGAGGCAATACTTTGAGCCCCGAAGAATCGGCGGAACTTCTGGCTAAGACCTTCTATCCTGATGACTCTGTGGAATCTGAACAGCTACACCACACGCACATCAGGGAACTTACGGATGGGCTGGCACCGGTGGAGATAGAAGAGCTGTCCGCTGACGATCCACCTTTCACATCTGCGGAGCTGGACATGGTCCTCAAAGGATTGAATCCAAAGAAAGCCCCCGGACCGGATGGATTAACAGCGGATATCTGCATAGCGGCTATAAATTGTAACAGGGAAGTATTTCTGGAGCTGGCGAACAAATGTTTATCGCTAGCTTACTTCCCCAAGCAATGGAAGCTCGCCCACGTGTGCATACTCCGAAAGCCGGCCAAGGAAGACTACACCGATCCTAAGTCCCACAGACCAATCGGCCTGTTGTCTGTCCCTGGAAAGATCGTCGAAAAACTCTTGGTTGGAAGGTTGCAGTGGCATATCCTCCCCACCCTCAACGCCAAACAATATGGGTTCATGCCACAACGCGGAACAGAGGACGCCCTCTATGACTTAATGGAACATGTACGATCGGAAGTAAGAGACAAAAAGATCGTTCTTATGATATCCTTGGACATAGAGGGTGCCTTCGACAACGCGTGGTGGCCGGCACTCAAGCACCAGATGATCTCAAAACGTTGCCCCAAAAACATATACGCCCTGGTAGCCTCTTACCTAGAAGACCGTAAGATCCAGGTAAATTACGCCAGAGCGTCTAGCGAAAAGGGAACCACGAAGGGTTGTGTCCAAGGATCTATCGGCGGACCCACCTTCTGGAACCTTATCCTGGATGCATTACTCCATAAACTGGCTGATCAAGGAACCTACTGTCAGGCCTTCGCGGACGATGTGGTCCTGATATTCTCTGGGCACGTAGTCGAGACCCTGCAACAGACAGCAAACTCAGTTCTGGAATCCGTGGTGGAATGGGGATCTCAAAATAAGCTACGTTTTGCCTCGCACAAGACCAATGCGATGGTAATAACGAAAAAGCTTAAGTATGATCCCCCGGTAATCCATATGGCAGGAACCAGACTGAATCTCGTCGAAGAGATCAAACTGTTGGGTTTAACGATCGACCGCAAACTCACGTTCAACGCGCATGTGGCCGCCACCATTAAGAAAACAGCGGACATATATAAACAGCTTGCATGCGCAGCTAAGGTAACGTGGGGACTAAACAGAGAAATAATCAGGACCATATATGTGTCGGTGATAGAGCCAATCGTGCTGTATGCCGCAAGTGCGTGGTCCCCCTCTGCGGACAAGCTAATGACTCGGAATCAGCTTGACGCTTTGCAGAGGGGCTTCGCCCAAAAGATATGTAAGGCGCACCGCACGGTGTCTCTGACATCGGCATTAGTCCTATCAGGTCTTCTGCCCCTTGATCTAAGGATACAAGAGGCTGCGAAATTTTTCAAAATTAAAAAGGGCCACTCAGAGGACTATCTCCCTCCCGGAAGAGAGGTGGAATGCAAGGTAGGCTTTTTGGAAAAACCCCACCCATCACTACTCACAACAACCGAGTACGAGCGCCTAGAAACAATGGACCCCGAAACCCTCGAAAACCTCCACGTTGTCGGACCTCAAATCTATACCGACGGTAGCAAAATAGAAGGAAAAGTTGGTGCTGCCCTAACGTGGTGGGAGGATGAAAGGGAGTCCAAGTATTCCACCTTTCGCCTGGAACCACACAACACCGTCTTCCAATCGGAACTCTACGCTCTCTTCAGAGCCGTTAAGATGGTGAGAAAGAGCAAAAAGGCCTTGGTAAATATTCTGAGCGACTCAAGATCATCGCTCGATTTACTGAGAAGCCCTACAGTCTCTCACCCTCTGGTCATGGAGATCAAGAGCCTAGTAAGAGAAATCCGAAGCGAAAACAGGGAAGTCAGATTCTTCTGGCTGAGAGCCCACGTCGGCACTCCAGGCAACGAGAGGGCAGATGAATTGGCAAAGAAAGCAGCCTTGACCAAAAAGACGGCACCAGACTACAGCAAAGTCCCATTGTCGTATGTCAAAGCGGAAATACGAAAAGAAACGGTCCAAAAGTGGCAGGTGCGCTACGAATCCTCCAGCACCGGCTCGGTCACAAAGACATTTTTGCCAGACGTCAGATCAGCAAGACGCATTCTAAGGGACATGAATTTAACACCCACACACGTCCAGGCAATGACCGGCCATGGAGGCTTTGCTGCGTACCTACACCGATTTAAGCTAAAAGACAGCCCCTCATGCCCATGCGATCCCGAATGCGATGAATCGATAATACACATACTATGCGAGTGTCCAAGGTTTGGTCTGGAAAGGATGGAACTGGAAGTAAGAATCCAGACTACACTAATTCCATCAAATTTTCCGAAGATCATGGAAAACAAAGAATCCAACACCTACTTTTGGGCATTCGCATGTAAAGTTGTTCAATTCGTTGCAGCCACGAACAAAACCTGCAAACCGTCCGTAATCACCCCAGCACCGTCGCAAGGATCCAGTACGACTCCCCAACCGAATTCTCCATCAGGAAACCACCTCACAAGTGAAGAGCAGATTAATTCTCTTATGAGACACGGAGAGAGTGGCACACCTGGCATAAAAATTCGTGGAGTCGCACTCTTCATGGATAATGAAAGAGAAAAACTGGGTCTTAGTTTCTGTAATGCAACCGGAACGGGAAAGGTTACTATCTCCCCGGGAATTGCCGCACTTCTGAACGGAAATACCTCCAAAACGAGCATAAAACGCGCAACATACAGCGCGCTACCTGAGTTGACCGTGGCCGGCGCGGGCTGTCGACTAATGCGAACACAAAATAAGGTGATCGCTCTTTTTGACAGCAACGCGCAAAGCACGAGGTTTGCCCTGGTTAGCTCACTGCTCACCAAGTTTAGAAGCGCGTGTTCGAACGCAGCGGTTATCATTAGCATCGATTCCATGACGGTGGGTCCAGAAAAGGGTAGGGTCCAGGACTATCTCGGGTGTATACACGCCACCGAACAACATCGGGTGGTTGTATACGAGGACAGGGGCGAAAACCTCAGTTTCCTCTTGCCTGGGGGCACCGGCTCTGGTACCGACAGGACTACATCCACCGTCATGCACTCGGAAGCAGTGAGTGGCTCGGAACGCCTACAGAATAAAAGGGCAGAGGAGGAGCGTCTACTAAAAAAGATGGGAATGCACCGGCAGTCACTTCAAGGAGCTGGACTGGATGTGGCGATCAGCGCGCTGAACGCTTCAGTAACCAACGTCCCATGTGACCCGAAAACGATGGCCGAAAGAGTTTCTGCAGCAATGTCAATGCAACGTATTGAATCTGCTGTAGAGACTTTTACAAGAAGCGACCCGGGAATGACTCCACGAGAAACCCGCAAAACCCGCACCAAAGCGGATAAGGGTTTAGTGGAACCACCCCGGCTCAGGCAGGCCACAACCACCCTGGATCACATGGTGAATGCTTTCCTTGAGTTTCAGGGTGTCCTTAAAGCAAATAAGGTCATCAACACCAAGACCTGCGAGGACATCCTGCAAATATACAACCGAGGGAGCACGGGACTACTGAGTGTCAAGCTTGAAGAAGCGCAGGCAACCATCTATGACAACGAAAGGGGAACGGTCATAGCGGGTGCCCCAATGATACGACACATGGTCGCTTATAACTCCAGCAGTGGGTTTGTCGCACTGGATGAAGAAGACTCACTACTTTCCACCAAAATCAGGTATCAAGCCCCAGAAATGGATCCCATAGTGGTCACAACACGGGAAACAAAGGTGATGTTAGACGACAGGGTGTTGGAAATGGCGGAAAAAATCGCCAAAGACCCTGCAGGAAACGAAACCTTTGCAAACTGGGAAGTTCCACACTTCACATGGGTTAACGGAGTACCTGGCTGTGGAAAAACAACTTGGATTTTGTCTCAGTGCGACATAACTCAGGATGTGATAGTCACCCAGACTATTGAAGCGGCTAAAGATCTTAGAGACAAGCTGGTGACCAACTCAAAGTCCCACCTACGCACAAGAGTGCGCACCCTGGCTTCTGTATTGGTGAACGGCGTGGGTGCTTCGGGAAAGAAGAAAGAATCGTGCAAACGCATATTCTTTGATGAAGCTCCCATGAGTCACTTCGGCGCCATAGTTATGGCGACACAGATGTCGGGGGCTGGAGAAATACTCTTGGTAGGCGACGTAAACCAGCTTCCCTACATAGACCGACAGTGTCATTTTGATATGTATTACAACCGCCCAAATCTGGTAACGAGCATCAGTCTTGAGCTATTGTGCACACACAGGAACCCGATGGATGTGTCATACGCCCTAAGCGAGGTGTACAATGGCACATATTCATCCAAAACGCAGGTGCGCTCCCTGAAGCTGGGAAAGTATACGAATGCGCTAATACCCAGAGACCTTCCAAGCACACTATTCCTCGTGCACACCCAGGCCGAAAAGGAGTCCCTTGGAGGCCAAGGCTATGGGAAAGGGAAAGGGTCACGCATTCTTACTATCCACGAAGCACAGGGACTTACTTGCGCTAAGGTGATTATCGTGCGCACAACGGCAAGCAGATCGCACTTACACAACAGCATACCGCATGCAGTGGTGGCATTATCGCGTCATACAGAAAGCTGCATCTACTATTCAGATGACAGTGGGGACGCGATTGCCGCCTTTGTAAAGCGAGCAGAAGGTGTGACAGATGCCCAGATCAGCGAGTACAACTTCAAAATGGCAGTGCAAGACCGGAATACCGCGGTGACGAACCAGCCGATATAACAACCAAGATAGCGAAAAATGGACCGATTTTGGCGGCTTCTGAAGTGGGAATATTGATTTAAATGTAGAGTAATAAATCTGATTTAAGAACAGTAATAAGAAATTTGAATATTGTAAAATAAAGGAAATTAAATTAAATTAAATTGTGTACTAACCCTCGAAACAGCTCTCTCGTCTAGAATAAAATTAACATAGATACCTAAAAGGATATGGCATGTTTGTAATTAAGTAATTAAAAATATGAAAATTTGTTGTGTATTTATTCTGTATTTTGCATGTATAAATGAAAAAAAAAAAAAAAAAAAAAAAAAAAAAAAAAAAAGGGTCATAAAAAACGAAAAAGCATGAGAAGAAAAATAAATAAATAAAAATAAAATAAAAATGTAATGATATGAATAATAAAAAAAAAAAAAAAAAAAAAAAAAAAAGAAAGAATTATATTTATTAAAATAAAAAAGTGCATAAATTAACAAAGTAGTATTAGATCATATTTAGATCATAGATATGTTTAGATCATAAGAAACGATAAAAGATAAAAAATAAAAATAAAGAGAGAGTTGTTTCGAAACCCCCATCCCCTATCCCGGAAAATAAAACGGGAAAGCGATTAAACTTTTCAACGCAAAAAATAAAATTATAAAAGCAAACAAAAGCATTTGGCTCAGCCTATGGAAAACCAGAGATATAATATAAAAAAAAAAAAAAAAACCTAACCTAACCTAACCTAACCTAACCTAACCTAACCTAACCTAACCTAACCTAACCTAACCTAACCTAACCTTTTTTTTTTTTTTTTTTTTTTTTTTTTCATGGGGAAATCCATCATGGATACCTTCCGGCTCGGGGGAGCGCGAACGGTTATGCCGGACTCCTACCGGCTAAAACCCCATGGTGGCCATCCTCCACGCCAATGAGGGGACTCCGGGATCTCCAGTGGAACGCACCGGTGCCCCCCTGACGCAACACCGCGCCTGCGGCCCACCTCGGGGAAGCTTAACATTGCTTCCCCCTTGCACCCTCACGGTGACCGGTGACAAGGCAGCACGAGACCACAGCGTGCTGCCCTCCTCCCGGGGCTGTTGAATGGTTACGCAGGGCCCCCGCCCCGCGCATCCACAGCCCGGGATCCCCTTTTAGTCGCCTTTTACGACAGGCAGGGGATACCGTAGTCTTATTCTATGCCCGGACTACTGGGCCCTGTCGAGGCGGTTACCCCTTCCGCCTCGACGCCTCCGCCTTCGAGCGGGATCGGCTCTCTCCCTCTCCCGCTCCGCCTCCTCCTTCCGCACCATTACGCTTTCGCAGAACCTGGTAACGGCTTCCCAATAGCTCTCCCCTCGCAGCATAGAACGAACTAATACCGGAGGGGAGAGGTCCTGCCCAACCTGACTTACCAGGCTCTGCCGCTCGGAGTCCCAGGCAGGGCAATCCGCGAGCGTGTGCTGCGCCGAGTCCAGGTCACCATCGCATTGGTGACACTGGGCCGTCTCTTCACGTCCAATTCGACACAGGTACTCACCGAAGCAGCCATGCCCAGTGAGAACCTGCGTCATCCGGTACGTGACCCGTCCAAAGCCTCGCTGTACCCACGTCCAGAAGTTGGGCAGTATAGCCCCCACCACGCGCTGGCGGGCACTTTGCGGCTCCTGTAGCCTTTCATGCCAACTCTCCAGCGCGGCACGGTGTTCCCGCTGCCTCACCCTCTCTGGCGCCTCCGGGGGCGCGTTTCCTCCACGGGTCAAGGCAAACACCCTCTCATCCATGTCTGCCAGGATGTCCAGCGGTGGGAAACGTGCAAGGAGCGTCGCCGCCTGAAACGATATCGTGCGATATCCGCGGGCGATCCGCATTGCCATCTTGCGCTGCACGCTATAGAACATAGTTCTGCAGCGCCGGATCCTCAGTCTTGCAGACCATACAGGAGCTCCGTAGAGGGCAATGGATCGCACCACCATCGCGTACAGACGACGGACTAACCTAACCTAACCTAACCTAACCTAACCTAACCTAACCTAACCTAACCTAACCTAACCTAACCTAACCTTTTTTTTTTTTTTTTTTTTTTTTTTTTTATTTTTTTTTTACATGGGGAAATCCATCATGGATACCTTCCGGCTCGGGGGAGCGCGAACGGTTATGCCGGACTCCTACCGGCTAAAACCCCATGGTGGCCATCCTCCACGCCAATGAGGGGACTCCGGGATCTCCAGTGGAACGCACCGGTGCCCCCCTGACGCAACGCCGCGCCTGCGGCCCACCTCGGGGAAGCTTAACATTGCTTCCCCCTTGCACCCTCACGGTACCAAGGCAGCACGAGACCACAGCGTGCTGCCCTCCTCCCGGGGCTGTTGAATGGTTACGCAGGGCCCCCGCCCCGCGCATCCACAGCCCGGGATCCCCTTTTAGTCGCCTTTTACGACAGGCAGGGGATACCGTAGTCTTATTCTATGCCCGGACTACTGGGCCCTGTCGAGGCGGTTACCCCTTCCGCCTCGACGCCTCCGCCTTCGAGCGGGATCGGCTCTCTCCCTCTCCCGCTCCGCCTCCTCCTTCCGCACCATTACGCTTTCGCAGAACCTGGTAACGGCTTCCCAATAGCTCTCCCCTCGCAGCATAGAACGAACTAATACCGGAGGGGAGAGGTCCTGCCCAACCTGACTTACCAGGCTCTGCCGCTCGGAGTCCCAGGCAGGGCACTCCGCGAGCGTGTGCTGCGCCGAGTCCAGGTCACCATTGCAATGGTGACACTGGGCCGTCTCTTCACGTCCAATTCGACACAGGTACTCACCGAAGCAGCCATGCCCAGTGAGAACCTGCGTCATCCGGTACGTGACCCGTCCAAAGCCTCGCTGTACCCACGTCCAGAAGTTGGGCAGTATAGCCCCCACCACGCGCTGGCGGGCACTTTGCGGCTCCTGTAGCCTTTCATGCCAACTCTCCAGCGCGGCACGGTGTTCCCGCTGCCTCACCCTCTCTGGCGCCTCCGGGGGCGCGTTTCCTCCACGGGTCAAGGCAAACACCCTCTCATCCATGTCTGCCAGGATGTCCAGCGGTGGGAAACGTGCAAGGAGCGTCGCCGCCTGAAACGATATCGTGCGATATCCGCGGGCGATCCGCATTGCCATCTTGCGCTGCACGCTATAGAACATAGTTCTGCAGCGCCGGATCCTCAGTCTTGCAGACCATACAGGAGCTCCGTAGAGGGCAATGGATCGCACCACCATCGCGTACAGACGACGGACTTCTTCCCTGGGCCCCCCGAGATTAGGCAGCAGTCGGTGAAGTGCACCGGCTACCTTCTGAATCCGGAGGACCTGGCGGTTGAAGTGCTCCTCAAACCCCCAACGGCTGTCGAGGATGAGGCCGAGGTACTTCATGTTCCTTCCAATCTGGACCTGGGTTGTGCCGACACGCACCGAAAGGCTTGGAGGTTCCTTGCTTCGGGGAAGCTTGTGGAACCATATAGCCTCGGTCTTCTGGGGTGCCACTCGTAGCCCAAGTTCGTGGATTTTGTCCACGATACAGGCCACCCCATGTTCGGCGCTTCGGACGGTATCCCCGAAGGTGTCCCCCTCGGTAAGAACGAGGGTGTCGTCCGCGTAGCAGACGACCGAGACACCCTCGGGGAGAACAACGCACAGCACCGCATTGTATGCGATGTTCCACAGCAGGGGACCCAACACTGACCCCTGGGGAACACCGCAGTTTACCTCCCTGCTGTGTACTGACCCGTACCGACCCGTATACCTAATTCGCCTATCGCTCAAGTAGGCCCCGACGACTTGCTGCAGATAAGGAGGGACATTGTGGCGAATCAGCGCCCCCCTAATGGCACTCCAGGGCAGGGAGTTGAAGGCGTTCACAATGTCCAAGCTGACCGCCAACACCACCCCGCCCCGAGACACCACCCGGTCCGACAATTGTCGGACACGCAAAATCGCGTCCATCGTAGATCGGCCCTGTCGAAAGCCGAACTGACTGTCAGACAGGTCGGGGCCTTCTCTCGCCAGGTGCGAATTTAGGCGGTAGGCAATTATTCTTTCGAATAGTTTGCCCACTTCATCCAAAAGGCATACGGGTCGATACCCGGATGGAGAGTCCGGAGTTCTGCCCTCTTTCGCCAGCAGCACTAGCCTCGCCTCTTTCCAGGCACACGGGAAATGGCCGCAGCGGAGACAGCTGGTAAACAACCGCCTTAGTCTGTCTCCTAGCTCCACCATGGCGAGCACCCATGCCCGACCCGGGATGCCATCCGGGCCAGGAGCGGTGTTGCGCGCTGCTAGGCGTCTGACGGCGCAGGTCAACTCCGGTCCCGACACGGCTAGGTCGTCGGACCAAATGGGCAAGTCTATTGAGGTCAAGGGCACAGGGTCATCCTGGGTTCTGGGGAAGAGGGTGTTGACCACTGTGTCCACCAGATTCGGTTCCAGGGTTTCCGTTAAAGGCGGAACCCAGGGTCGCAGCTTCCCCATGACCATCTTGTAAGGTCGTCCCCATGGATCCCTGTCCAGATCTCGTAACAGCTCATTCCAAGCTTGGGCCTTAGCCTCAGTTATGGCGATCTGGAGATGCTTTGTGGCAGTCCGATACTCCTCGTAGGCATAAGCTTTTTCCTCTGCCGTGGAAAGCCGTCTTCTTCTGGTTCTGAGGCACTGGCGTCGGCACCGCAGGCAGATAACACGCAATTCCGCAATCTCGGCCGACCACCAGTGCATCGACCTCTTCTGCACCGGTCTGGCCCGGGGCATGGCAGCATCGCAAACCATCGTCATTGAGTCCCGAAACCAGACCGCCTCTTGCTCAGGGTTAAGGTCGGATGCGTCACCAGAAGTTTCCGGCCAGGCTGCTACAGCAGCGGCAGCTTTAAGTTTATCTCGGTCCATTTGCCTTAGGGACCACCTCCTCGGAGGAGTGCGGCTACCAAGACCTGGAGCGAGAATTCGGACTGCCACCTCGACAATTATGTGGCGATGGTCGGAGAGAGTGACTATCTCTTCCGCAACTCTCCATCTTGACACCATGTGCTCAGCTGTGGACGTCGCCCATGACAAGTCGACAATCGACTCCCCCTGCCAACGCACGCAGGTGGGCACCGTCCCCTGGTTAAGCAGACGGATGTCAAGTCCCGCGGCCCATTCCAGCAATGTCTCTCCCTTAGCATCGTCCCAGGGGTTCCCCCACGCTCTAGAGTGAGCGTTGAAGTCCCCCAAGATAAGCATCGGACGAGTGAGGTATCCGCGAATGCAGACCATCAACCCGTCAATAAATATCTCGTAGTCTGCGAGGGAGATATTGGGAGAGACGTAGCACCCAACCACCACCATCTGACCCCACTCAACTACAACGAAGCCTTGCCCCCTGACCAAGATTCTGCAGGGAGGGTCTCCATCCCTGCCTCTCCAGAACACGGCGACTGAGCCGGCACCGTCACACATCCAGCGGGGGTCTTTTGGAACGCTGTAGGGTTCCGAAATTACCGCCAGTGCAATCGAACACTCCGCGATGGTTTGCAGCAGCAGGTCCTGCGCACCGCGGCAGTGGTTCAAATTACCCTGAAGGACTTTTAGGACAAGGCCGATGATGTGTCCATTTTCTCCCTTGGTGGCGGCTGGGTGCCCGAAGCCACTTCTACTTCAGCCGCTGCTGAGCCAGGAGCGGGAGAAGAACCCTGCTTCGTCCTTCCGCTCTTTGGGGCACACAATTTTGATCCCAGCCTGTGATTATCTGGGCGTCCGAGATCCGAGCACAAGGGGCACTTAAGCACCTTCGCGGTGCACTGCCTCGCCTTGTGACCTGGCTCGCCGCAAGCGTAGCAGAGGCCACTTCTGTCCTCTTTATTGGGACATTTGAGCCGAACGTGTCCCAATTCAAGGCAGCGGAAGCACTGTAGGGGCCTAGCCTCTAGAACCTCCACAGATGCTGCTACCCAACCAATCCGAAGATGCTTTGTTGCCACCATCTTCTGGATCGCCGTGGCGGGGCATCTCACCCACACAGATCCGAGAGTGGAGGCCGAGCGGCGGATTTCTCCCACCTTCACGTCCGCTTCGGGACAGTTCCCGGCCTCAGCCACGGCAGCTGCCACCTCTGGTGGGGTGATCGCATCATCCAACCCCCTCACACGCACCTCACCCATCTTCACCGGCCGGGACACACGAACGTCCATCTCGGCCAGTACTTCCCGCATTCGGCAGGCCAAGATATCCGCCTTTGCGGAGCACTCTGTGCCAGATATCTCCAACACCAAGCCTCCCGTGATGGCCCGCTTTTGCTTGACCGTTTCGATGCCAAATTCGGCCAGCTTAATGCGGCTCTTTGCAGCGGCCATCACTTCAGCATAAGTGTTGGAGGACCCCTCCGGTACCGTCACGGCGATGGCTGCGGATGCTGGGGCCCGAGGCGGTCTCACTACTCTCTTGGCCGGCTTTTGGGCTAGTGTGACCTGCTTCTTTGCAGTCGCAGGTTTTGCCCTTTTGCGAGTCACAGCTGCATATGACTCGCTCTCTACCCGTGGAGTCGGGGCCAGCTGCGTTGCGGATTGGCTGAGGGGAGCCACAGATAGCCCCGGCTTGACCGGCCGACTAGACTTCTGTTTTGGCTGCTTTGGAATTCCTACCTGAGCAGTAGTTTCCGTCGCAGCCAAAGCCGCACCTCTCAAAGGGGGCCTGAGGGCCCTGTCGGGGAACAGTTCCGACCTAAATAGGCTCAACTTAGCCTCAATAAGTGAGCCGATCTGCTCTAGGGTGACATGGTCTTCCCTGCGTCCTCCGTTTGCAACGGGGGAGGACTCCGTTCCCTCCGTCTGCAGGCGAGACTTCTCCTTAGACAGCTCGTCCACCCGCGTCGAGAGATTATTGAGTTGAAGACGCAGCTCTGCGTTCTCCCGCTCCAACCTCTCCACATTGACCGAGGCGACCGTCCTCTTCTCCAATTCTGATGTTGCCGCCCACAAGGTGCGAGCGGCGACCCGAAGGCTGCGTACGTAGTTTCCTTTAAGGTTGCCGGACGTACTTGCAACCTTTTCTACCTCAGCCAGCTGCTCGCTAACGCGATTGGCCAGCTCTGCTGTTGGCAAGTCCCCCATATCACTTGCCAGGTCCTCCGGTTTAGGGAGGGACCGCATGGAACGGGTTACAGCTGTCGTGGTTTTTGGGGGACCGAACACCCCATCTTCAACAGATAAACTCGACTTTTTCTTCCCGCGTTTTTCCACTCCTGCAGGCTTTACTTTTCCCCCTTTCCTTTTTCGGGAAAGGTCCGAAGCTATCGACATTTGCGATGTGACAGAGAGAAAAGAATTAACGCTCTCCCCACTGTCACTGTCTCCTATATTTTGTTGGCGGTTGTTGCCCTCCCCAGAATACGAGGGGCTGCCCGAGCTATGCTCGGGGAGGGATTCTCCGGCTAGGCCGGTACCCTCCTGGGGTAGTGTATTTTTACAATGCGCCTTCATGGATGATTTTATCGAAAATTCTATCGCCTTTTCTGAAAGGGGGACGGTCCCCCTTCCCACTTGGGACTGAAATCCTTCCAGCCATTCATCCCATCGGCACGGGACACCTTGGGATTAGGGTAATTATTTTAAAGAGGTTTTCTTCCTCGTGGCCCGAAGGCCTCCATTCCCACATGTGTGGGCTTACGGATTGTCCGACGGTGGCCGAAGCCCGCACCTGCCAGTTGTGATACTGGGCAAGCCCGCCGCACTCAATCGCATCTCCCACTTCCTCTGCTGAGCAGAGGAACAGGGAGAGCGACTCCCCGCCCTGCTGGTTTTGGTCCGCGCCGGATAAACCGGTGTCCCCCATATCTGGGAGACTTTCCCCTATCCGCCACCTGGGGACGCGCCCGATAGAAGACCAGCAACTCCCACGGGAACCTAACCTAACCTAACCTAACCTAACCTAACCTAACCTAACCTAACCTAAACCTAACCTTGTTGCAAACAAGTTTCACCAGTAAAAGTTTTCTCAGGGAATCGTGCCTCAACTTTACCCTGACATTTTTCCATACCCGTGTCAGACAAAGTTGTGCTACGACTCGCTGGCCAAACGCAAATAGAAATCACGTAGAAATACAATTTTATTTTTCTGGTGCAAATATTGTATAATATAATAATAGTGAATTCAAGTGTTGCTGAATACGATACGGCAATAAAACAAGGGTAAGTAAGGATGTAAGAAGAAAGAAGAGGAAATATTGTATACTAGCTTTTGCCCGCGGTTTCACCCGCGTTGAATTAGTTTTTGTGTACTCCTATAAAATCAATCAATATTATTCGGACTGTTACCTACAGTAAACACAGCTGGTGAATTTTGTGTGTTATGTGCCTCTGTTTCCCATTTTGTGTGTCTCTTTTATAGTTTTTCCATGGCAACAAAGGGAAAAAGTAGTTTTTATCCTATTCAAAGTCTATAGGTAGAACTACATTTATGCAAAATTTCAGCCTAATCGGTTTCGTAAGCATGGCGTGAAAGGGTGACACATCACTTTTCTATAGAAATTTGAAAGTTCATTTTCATCCCATGGGAACTGATTTATGGGATAAAAAGTAGCCTTTGTCCTACTCCAGGTCTAGAACTACATTCATGTAAAATTTCAGCTCAATCGGTTCAGTAGTTATTTATTTATTTATTTATTTATTTCATGGAAAAGACACAGAAGTAAACTATACATAGAAACATTAAAGTATAAACAAATGGTTAGTTTAATTTACTTCCTCTACGCTTTCCTCAAATACGTTATTTTTGTAGGGAGTAATTCGGTGACATTTCTAAACCATTCTCTGATAATGTTAAAAAATAAAAATAATGTTGTTTACAAAGCAATGGAATTAAATTAAATTAAAAACTAAGATAAGCGTTCATACACACGGTTACACACATTCATGCAATCTCACATATTACCATCCATACACACACACACATGCCTTTTAATTTGATATTATATTTGTGTAGTTACACAATTTCTTACAATTTCTCGTTTTTGGTGTCTAAAATTTGCCTAACTTCCTTTTTAAATTTAATTTTACTATTATTAAATATGTCTATGCTAAGGAGTTTTTTATTGTAGGAGCTGCAGATCCTTCGCAGGGGGGCTCGACAGCCTGCGTTACTCTGTGAAGTAGGTACTGAGAATAAAGTCTTAGATCGTGTAGAGTAGGTTGGCGCTTTAAAGTTAATTTGCTCAAGAAGAGTAGGGCAGTCATATTCATTGTTCAATATATTGTAAAGGGTCTTTGCGTCTAATAAGAGCCTTCTGTCACAAAGTCTTTGTAGGTTATAGAGTTTAAGCAGGTTGGCATAGTGTCCTCGGGATCGTGTCAGTCTAAAATGGAGGGCTTTAACAAATTTCTTTTGGATCATCTCCACCCTTTCGGAATAAACTGCGTAGTATGGATTCCATATTATAGATGCATAGTCAAGTACTGAGCGTATTAATGATTGATAGAGAGATAAGTATGTTGATGCTTTCTTAAAAGGTTTGGTGATTCTCAGGACAAATCCCAGCATTTGATAGGCTTTAGTGTACATTTTATCTGTGTGCTTGTCAAATATTAACTTTTCGTCAAAAGTCATGCCAAGATCGCGAATGTTATTTACTTTAGTTAAGTCTTCGCCACCGATGTTATAGGTATGTTCTATTTTGTTAAGGTTTCTAGTAAACGATATTTGTTTGCACTTGTCATACGCGAGTTGCAATTTGTTCCTTGTACAAAATTCCTTAAATCTATTCAAATCCTCCTGAATGAGTATACAATCTTGTTGCGATTTGACTTTCTTGTAGATTTTTAAATCATCAGCGAACATAAGAATGTTAGAGTTCTGAAAGCATTGCTCTATTTCGTTGATAAACAAAAGATATTGGAGAGGTCCTAGAATAGAACCCTGGACGACTCCAGACGAGACTATACTTTTACTTGATGAATACCCGTTAATAGTGATAATTTGATACCGGTTTCTGATGTAAGAGGCAAACCATTTAAGAAGGTTGCCCTTGATTCCATTATAAGCAAGTTTTTTCAGTAGTAGAGCATGATCGACCTTGTCAAAAGCTTTGCGAAAGTCCGTATAGATTGCATGGACTTCTGTTCTTTTATCTAATGCTTCAAATAGATATTCTGAATATGATAGCAAGTTAGTTATAACGGATTTCTTCTTCATAAAACCATGTTGGTTTTGACTTATTTGGGACTGGACTATGGGATACAATGCATTATGTACAAGTGATTCGAATATTTTCGGTAATGTTGAGAGATTTGATATGGGTCTGTAATTAGGTATTTTGGCTCTAGGGCCAGATTTGTGGATAGGGGTTACATTGGCAAGTTTCCATCTATCTGGAAACGTTCTTTCTTCTAAACATTTGTTGAATATTATAAAAAGGGGATGGCTGATTTCTTTACATATATTCTTAAGGAATAGAGCACTTATTTTGTCAGGACCGGGACCCTTTGTTATGTCTAGATGTTTTAATGCTTCTTCTATTTGATATTTTGCTATGTGTAAAGAGACTATATTTTCGGCTAGTTCGTTAGTAGGAAGGTTGTCAAGATGGAGACTATCGATGGTAGTCGATGGTTCAAAAACGGATGAGAAGAAAGTGCTGAACATTTCTGCAATTTCATGGGGATTTTTAGATGTTTGATCACCAAGTGTCATAGTGTTAGGGTGGCCAGAGTAATTTTTCTTTAATGATGACACATATTGCCAAAAATGTTTAACATTTTTGGGAATGGCAGCTTCTGTATCAGAGATATAGTTACGGCGTGAAAGAGTAACAAACATCCATCCATCCATCCATACATACATCCAAACCTTCGCATTTATAATATTAGTGGGATTTTTGTGAATCTCCCGAATTCTCCCGATTTTCTGACTATCGTTCTACCGTATTTCTATTTTTTTGCTTTGGGAACACTGTATCAAACCTACAGTATGAGTGAGTTTAGCTGCATAAATTAATAACATCTTGTATATTTCAAGGCATTATTTTTTTTTATTTTTAGTGTTCTTTAAAATAATGCGGTTACAGGCTTTCAGGATTGGTTTTTTTAATGTACCTATATAAAGTGACTTTTATTTATACATCCAAACTTATACCGAAGGCTTGGTTAAGTGATCATTAACACGGATCGATAACACTTTTTGATAATTTCTCAAAATAAAATCATGACGTCCCATAGTAATTGACTCGGGGCTGGAACACGAAAAGATTATTTTACGAATTTCACAAAAAAGGGCCATCGAACCTTGTTACTGAGCACTTACCGAGTCTTCAGTTAAGAATTTGACTGCATAAATTAAAGTCACCTTCTATAGTAAATTTGGTAACGCAGATATGAAGTGAATCCACTCCAATATTTTTACATATAAAATATTTCAGTATAAGATAAAAACCCTCAAATCTGTTCTTTCGCTACGTCATTTTTTGTACTGCCTGTTCAAGACAATAACGCTAATTTACAAACCAATATCACCTCTATCAAAAGCTAACAAGCAACGTAACATTTTTTTTCTAGCCGTGACAGCCAGCCGACGAATACACCGCTGGAATTATATTTCGGCTGGTTGTTGCTGGAATTCGAGTAATTAAAACAGTTTTATCAAATTACTTATTCATGTTTAACCCGTTCAGTAATCGATTTTTAATTACAACTGAAGAACAATAGACATAAAGCGCGATCGCACCTTATGAAATTACGAAATTATACAGGATAAGAATCGCAGTTTATGAAACTGGTGCATAACAGGGGTTATTAAAACACCAGTCTGAGTTTAAAAACCGAGTCTCGGGCGAAGTTGCAGGTGAGGTTTGTAATAGTACCACCACAGAATAAATACGGTATCACTCGAGTGTTTTAATACCGAGCGTACGACGATTAGACACCTCGCTCTGTACTCTCGTGGTCCAGTTTATCGTGGTCAGTTTTATTGACTGCAGCGCGGTCATACTAAAAATGTATGGCGGATTTGTAGTGCTTTTTGAATAAATCGTATATAAATTGCCAGGCAATATTTCTAAAATGTAAGTTGGACAAATTATACTTTGGTGATTGTTTGGAATTAAGTTAGAGATAAAATCCTAGAGTTAAGTTGTTAAAATGACCTAAACGCCAATGCGCCTTTGTTACATTTTGGGCTTAGTTTAAATAGTTGTGCTTTATAAACTATGAATTATTTTTAATTTTTGCTTCGGATAAAGTGTACATACATTTTCTGTGACACTAAATATGATATTTTATATTTATTAATGAAATGTTGTTCATTAAATCAATTTAACCGTGCTGAATGCCGATTTAGCTTCTTTTGGTCGGCGCACCCTTATCTAATAGGTTTAGGTAAGTATGTTATTTACATATCTATTTTCCCAGTACATAAAATCATGGTAACATTATTTTGTCGTTATTGATTTTGCCAGTTAAAGATTGTTAATCATTTTCGTTGCTGTTTCAAGAATGTCAGGTCCAGTCAAATTCTCGTCAGTATCACTGCTGTCAGACAGTTTTCTGCCCAGCCTCTTGACTAACAATAAAAAACTGGTCAAGTGCGATAGTACTCGTGCCCTGAAGGTTTCGTACCCGAACTTGTTCCAGGGGCAACCAACATAACTTGACACTTACGATCTATTAAACTCCATGTAACCAAAGGGTCTAATTGAGTTGGGCCAATCATTCTCCATAAATAATTAAATATCGTAAATTTTCATATTTTTTCCTAGAGGAGTGCTATAAGACCTAATTGTGAACAGAATTTCAAGTTTCTAAGTCAACTGGAAATACTTTATAGGTTTTCATTTATTTTTTTTCGCTTTGAGTTAGAGGCCTGATTTCATAACAGCACTATGGAGTAAACTTCTGTAGGAGGTTTTAATTCAACTTGATATCTTTAACGGGGCCTGAGAAAAGGGGTGTTCACAGACGGACAGACAGACGGACGGACAAGAAACTTATCCTATACGGGGTCCTTTTTAGGGTTCCGTAGTGCGACAAGGAACCCTTATAGTTTCGCCTTGTCCGTCTGTCCGTCTGTCCACGGCTTAGCGCAGAGGCTATTAATACTAGAAAGCTGTTATTTGGCATGGGTATAAATATTTATCACGTCGACAAAATGGTAAAATAAAATGTCGAAAAAAAATTTTTCTTAAGTGTTCCTCTCATACACGTAAACTGGGGATGATTTTTTTTTTCTCGTCTATCCCATAGTGTGGGGTATCGTTGGATAGGCCGTTTAAAAACATTGTGGGTGTATGAAAACCATTTTTCGATTTAGAGATCCGTTGGCGAAATATTAAGCTTTAAAGTGAAAGTTTTAGTTAGAGTGGAGCGTCCCCCCACTGCTGGCTAAAAGGTTGTTTATAGAAATGTGAAAAAATTCAAAGAAATAGTATATATAATGAATTTAAAAGGAAAACTATCACAGCTAAGTAGGATTTACAGGTTTAAGAGTACAGGTCGCGCCAAACTTTTGGTCCCCTATAATGTATGGGACCAGAAGTTTGGCGCGGTTTGTATTAGTAGACCAACTTGTATGTACCGGGCAACTACGGAACCCTACATTGCGCGTGGCCCGACATGCACTTGGCCGATTTTTTCATTTTGAAGGGAATAAACTACTTACGTAAGGGAAAGCGAAAGCAGCGGCGGCGGCGGTAGCTCAGACGGTATAGCGCTGTCTCTCAATCTTGAGACCCAGGTTCGATCCCCGGTCGGGCATGCAAATTTATTTATTTGGACCACCATCATCTAGTACATAAATACATACATTGTTTAACGAGTTATAAGTTGTAGGGTATATGTCTAGACAATTATAGGCGGACACAGCATGCAAAATGGATACAGATTATACATTATTAAATTACAAAATTATCATGATATCATATTAAAACAATTCAATACAAATTTTGCACATGAAAACAAATGAATTTTTCGGAATTTATATGTGCATAGTATTTGTATTCTTACCTAATACTTACCACTTGCTGAACGGTGAAGGAAAACATCGTGGCGAAACCTGCATGCCCTAAATTGTGCCCGAAGTACGGCTTTAGGGCTCACCACCCATCACGTAGGAATGTAATAATAGTCGTCGGTGTACCAAACGACTTACATTTCAGAGTTAACACTTAGGAACACCTCTGACACTGCCTCGGGGATTCATGTCATAACGACATGTTTGTTATTTTTAAAAGAGAAGGTAGATTATTGAACACGGACAGGCATAGTGATAGGCTGCGATGGGTAAGCAGAACTTTCCGCAATGATACGTTCTTTTTGTTTAATGTAACCTTACCATTGTGATTAGACTTGACCATCCAAACCATCAACAATTCTAGGGTTCCATACCCTCATAGAAAATGAAAACCCACTATTCTTAAAGGATCACTTTGTTGCCCGTTTGTCTGTCCGTTCGTGTTCCTTGGCTCTTCTTTTCGAGTATTGCTTAAGTTTATCAAGTCAAATCAAATCAAATCAAATCATTTATTTGTGAGTCACAGGTTAGTGGTTAGATAGCAAGTATATAGGTTTCGTCTCTCCGTGCTCTGCCACATGGCGTACAAATATTCACACAGAAAATAAAATAAAATATACACAATTATGTCACATTTTATATAAAATAATTAGTCACTTATAATAAAATTGACATGCATATACCTTTGGACTCACTGTGCATCGGACAAATATTCATTTACGCTATAATAAGTTTTGTCGTGTAAAAAGTTTTTAAGATGCGTTTTAAACATTTGGATGTCTTCTGCATCTCTTATAGCCTTTGGTAACTTATTATAGATAGAGGGTGCCATTCCAAAAACACTTTTTCTGAAGAGTGCTTTTTTGTGTTGAAAGCTACAGATTTTGTTTCCGTAGCGTTTGCTTTTAAAGTGGTCAAAAAGATTAAAATTGAATTTTACAAATACCGCCATTTCGTAGATATATAGTGACGGGAACGTAAGAGTTTTGAAATTTTTAAAATGTGGCTTGCAAGTTTCGAAATATAATATAATATCAAATACTAAGTCTAAGCCATACTGCAGTTAAAAAATTAAGTTTTAGCCTAACCTATAGACTATGATTAAGACTTATGCTACTTCTCGGTGATTGATCTTGAAATTTGGTACGAAGAGAGGCCTTTTCGCTCCAATGAAGAAATATTTAAAAAATATATAGGTATTAGGTGGTAGAGCTAATGCCGGGCTCGACTGTGGAGGTACCACCATCTTACTCGGAAATCCTCCCGAAGTTATTCGGGGGAGAGTAAGAGAACAGCTCTCAGGCAAAACCAGGCGGCCCACCATTGCCTGGGACCGATGGATGGCGGTATATGCATCCCCAATTGCCGGGCCTTATATAAATTAGACTGGTGACGGGCAGCGGCGTCACTGGTGCAAAGGTTTCGGCACCGCGCTCACCAACCCGCCTGCTCAGCGTGTGTGAGTATGGGCATTTCTTCCAGGAGGACCGCCAAGAGTGGTGAAATCCTGGAAAGGCCTATGTCCAGCAGTGGACGAAACAGGCTGATGGATGGATGGATATAGGTATTTTCAATTCTTTTTGGAATAATGTTTAACTAGAAATATTTTTTTTATCGTGCCTGAAATTTACGGAACCGTCAGGGCACGAGACCTACTTGCACATAACTGTTTTTTCCTTTTAGTATGGATAAGCCATCCTCTACTAAGAACTTGAGACTTTGCTGTTAGATTTGCTCTCTGAATTAAAATAAGTACCAAATTGCTTCTTGTTCAAGAAAAGGGTGTTTTTTTCGAAATCGTTTCATATTTCTTACATTAATATAAGAACTACCAACAGATGAAGAATAGAAATTCGTACGTATCGAAAGATCGATAAAACATCGCCATGCTAACCTCCACTTGCGAGAAATGGCACCTGCAAACATTTCGCAGAATCTAAGGAATCCATTCAATAACGTATTCATTTCTGTTTCATAGTCAGAACCAAACTGACTTTGGCACTAATTCTTAATACCTCGATACCCCGTGTTTCAAAAGGATCAAAAGAGACTTCAACTTGACTTTGTTGGATACGTCATATCTTAGTTCAATTTTCGTCTGTATCACCTACATATTTTTTTCTGCAACTTGAATAAACATCACCATTTATCATGACTTTAAAAGTTTGGAAAGAAGTGTCTGCCTTGTGCTTGTTATTAATAGTCATGGTGCTATACCCTAGACAACAACAAATATGTTCAAGTAGAGCAATCCTGACAAAACAACTAGAAGATGTAAAGCAGCAACATCGTTCATTATTTGTGAAACATGAACTTCTTTCCACGGAAAACAAACACTTGCAAAAACACCTACAAAAACGTTTAGTGAAATACGAAAAAACAAGGAGGAGAATATACAGCAATTTAAAAGAACTATGGAACTACATTAACCATGCGATGCAAAGTAAAATGAAAGCAAAAAGGACGAAAGCAACTGTTTTTCCTGTAATAAAAGATATGGAAGATATTTTGAGAGAGATATCAGATCGGAAGATATCCCTTCTATCAGACATGCAGAAGATGGCAGAGCTAGATATATGGAACGAATGGCGGCAGCAAGAGGCGACAAAAGTCAGCAAAATTGTTCAGAAGCGTTTATATTATATTCAGAACCTCCCCAACTGTACTGCAATAGAATTACATTGTGATTATCAGGACTTGTGCAAAGGATCAGGTTGCTTGCTACATCAAATAGTTCTCTGCCTAGCCCATGCATATGGTACTAAACAAACTGTGTTTTTTAACTCAAACCGTGAGCGCATATTCTCTGTGTTAAAGCCCATTATAGACTCGTGTAAATCAGCTGGCTCTGATATGCAATATAATCTGAAACAGACTCGACACGACGTATTGAGTTTAACGGATCGTACGAAAGGATTACAATTTCAACCTCTACTGGTACCAAAAGACTTGGCACTTAGAGTACAGAGGTTCAATGGTGACCCAGCATCTTGGTGGGTAGGTCAATTGCTCAAGTTTGCGCTTAAAGTTCAACCAGATGTCCAAGCGGATATAGACAAGGCTATCATTGAGATTGACTTCAAGACACCCATTGTTGGTGTGCATATCCGTCGCACTGATAAAGTGTACAATGGAGAAGCAGCTTTCCACAAAGTAAGTGAATACATGGTCCACGTGAAAGACTACTACGACCAACTGGAGCTGACGAAACCTGTCAAAGTAAGAAGAGTATTTCTGGCTACTGATGAGATTGAGGCTGTAAAAGAAGCTACCCTAATATATCCTGAATATACATTTCTGTATGATGCAAATAGAGTTATGGTAGCAGTACCAAACATGCAAGATACACAACTGGGCATGAGGAACGTGATGGTAGACCTGCATTTGTTATCCATATGTGACTACTTAGTGTGTACTTTTAGCAGTTCCATGTGCAGGAAAGCATACGAATTAATGCAAGGGAATAGAGCTGATGCGTCAGATAGTTTCGTTTCATTGGACGATATTTACTTCGTCTGTGGTCAAACCTCGCATTTTAGGAGAGCTGTGATGTCGAATACTGGTGGAAACAATGAGATCTCGTTTCAAGTTGGTGATCTGATATCAGTAGCTGGGAACCATTGGAACGGTTATGGTAAAGGTACGAACAACAGAACTGAACAGGAGGGTTTGTTTCCATGGTACAAGACGGTAGATTACGTAGCCACGTACGAGTCACAGGAATACAAACAAGAACTGAACAACAGTCGACAAGAACAATCTTGAATTTTGTGAGAAGCAGTTATAATCGCGGACACAAAACATACGCACTCGTGCTACGTATAATTAAATTTTGCTACAATTTTAATGATGTATATTTTGTGCTTCAGTTTCCGCTACAATTTTAATGATGATCAAAAACAATGTTTGACTATAAGCGTAGCTATACAAAAAACTAAATAAATAAAATGTACATAATTAAATTCACTTGTACTTGTACAGGCAAAACCAGCCGGCCCACCATTGCCTGGGACCGATGGATGGCGGTTTATCCATCCCCAATTGCCGGGTAAGTACAAGTGAATTTAGTTACGCTAAAATTTAAATACACCTGACTTCCAAAACGATGTAATGAATTTCAGTTTGCAAAATTATCTGAGAAATCGCCAATGAGAAATACGCGAAGAGCAGTTTTACGTGATTTTCAGCGACTTAAGATTTTTTTTTCTATGCAAAAATCAAATTAATTAGGTTGTAATACAACTCTTCGACAACTTGTGTGATTACTTATTTCTCATTAAACAAATATTTTCTGTCATGAATCAGCAATACGGTCTGGCACGTTTAGGTGGCATTACGAATTTCACAAAAAGGGTCATTGAACCTTCTTACTGAGCACTTACCGAGTCTTCATTAAGAATTTGGCTGCATAAATTAAAGTCACCTTGTATATTTAATTAAATAAAATTTATATAAATAACAAATTACAACAATCTCAAGACATATTTCGGGTCCGATATTTTTCAAAATAGGTCATAAATGTCATTCTTATATAACATGTCAAATGTCTATTATGTAGCCACCTCAACTGATGCCGCGTCCAGATCGGACCCGAAATATATCTTGAGATTATTGTAATTTGTTATTTACTTTAAGACATATTTATTTACTTTTATACATAAGTTTTAAATTTAGTCAGATTATAGGACATACTCTTTAGAGCCCGGTCCGCGACGACGACAACTTTGATGAAAAACAATATGTTAAATATTCTTCTGGCCTTTATCGCGATGTTTTTGGAAAAACTGGGGACATACCCACTTCATATTGGGCGTCTTAATAAAGGCCCAGAATTTATTTGTTTTAATTGTTTCTCTTTCGCGAGTTATACAATAATAATAACTTTACAATAATTTTAATTATCTTTTTAATAAAAAGAACAAAAATTTGTTAAAGGTAGTAAGTAAGGTACGAGCTAGACCGCGTACGATCTGTATTACGGTTGCCAGTTCCCCAGCTCCTCGGAGAGATGAAAATAAATAAGTAGGTCAGACATCTTCATGAATCATGTCAGTGACATTTTTTACATAAAATTTTAGAGTGTGATACAATAGAAAGTCATTGCAAAAACTTAATTATATTAGATAAGAGACGTAGGGTCTTTTATTTAGAGAAGGAGATGACAAAAATGAAATGAAAATATTACAGAAAAACACTAAACAATGTTATGAACAATTTCTCTTGCAAATTAGATTTAAGGAATGAATGAATGAATGGGCGTGTAAAGGTGAATGAGTAGATGTAAGAGAGTGTACCTCCCTTGTCCTACGACCGCAGTCTTGGCTTCAGTAATGCTACCACGAGGGAGGGTGTGTTATTTTATTACTTACGAGTCCGCTCCGAATTATTGTTATTCATACTGTCTAAGTATCAATAAAACGCGCAAAGGAACAATTCAATTAAATAAACTTTAGGTCTTCATTTATATGGCCAACGTGGACTGGTGTTTCCTGATTTTTACAAAACATCGCAGCAATTACAAGAAAAAAAATAAAAAAAATGCTTCGCATCAAACAGACGAAAAATACGGAGCGGGTTCATAAGTAAAACAAAACAAGAATAAAAAGTAGGGTTCTGTGCGCAGACCGCGCCTCTTAACGGCATGTTTTTTGTAGCCTTGATGTTGCTTTGGCGTACCTATATACATATATTACTATTATTTACCATAATGTTTTTAGGGTTCCGCACCCGTATTGTTGTGACTCGCACTTGGCCAAATTATTTAGCGTACCCTTGGTATACTATAATGCGTGTTCCCAATTATTCAGCGTACCCCTAGTACTATAATGCGTGTTCCCAATTATTTAGCGTACCCCTGGTACTATAGTGCGTGTTCCCAATTATGTAGCGTACCCCTGGTACTATAATGCGTGTTACCTATTATTTAGCGTACCCCTGGACCTATAGTGCGTGTTCCCAATTACATATTTAGCGTACCCTGGGTACTATAATGCGTGTTCCCAATTATTTAGCGTACATCTGGTACTCGTATACTATAATGCGTGTTCCCAATTATTTAGCGTAGCCCTGGTACTATAATGCGTGTTCCCAATTATTTAGCGTATCCCTGGTACTATAATGCGTGTTCCTAATTATTTTGCGTACCCCTGGTACTATAATGCGTGTTCCCAGTTAATTAGCGTACCCCTGGTACTATAATGCGTGTTCCCAATTATTTAGCGTACCCCGAGTACTATAATGCGTGTTCCCAATTTTCAGGAGACGACGTCTTTACTCACTTTACAACGTACAATGCCAAAAAAACAATTATTTTAGTCTGCTCTGCGAATTTACACTATTAAATAAATGAAAAAATTTTAATGTAGTAATTCGTAGTGGATTCACGGATTTGCAACAAGGCCATTGTAATGATTTATATCACGACGGTGACATCAGGCTCTCAGGAAATCAAGAAAAAAAAATTACAATGGTAGATGAATTCGATTCTCACGGAATTGACACAAAAAGAAAAACAATTATTTTATCAGATTATAATAGAGTTAATTGCGATCTAATTATTAATATGATGTATTTATATTTAACCCTACATACTCACATATTCATAAAGTAATTAAGACAAACAATTTATTTTGAATCCATAAGTAAACTAACTTGAAAAAACCAAATTATCTATAAAAATATAAAAACAAAATACATACCTATACAAATAAATAAAATTCCTACAAATAAAAATCACTGCTCCGCAACAATTTAATTAATTTTGAATCCAAATCTTGGTCAATATTTCTTGGCAAATTAAATATATTATACAGGATGTTAAAATGATATCGCGTAAAAATAAAAATCGGGGAAAAATATAACGAGAAATTGTAATGAAATAATCCGTTTTTTCATACATTTGGTCGAATGGGCCAGTAACTTTACTATGGAACAGCAGATTTTATTTTCGCAATTGGAGGATTGGTTCCATAGTAAAAGTTGTTCGTACAGATGGGTACTATCGCCAGTTTCCGGCTTCCGCTTCATCATCTGAACACCCAGTTTATACAGCCGGTAACAAATATAATCTTCTGAAACGATAAATTCAAAATAACGCTGAAGTGTCAATATTTTAAGCAGTACGACTTCTTACTATTTAATATATATAAAGATATGTTTTCTATTTAAAGTTGATGAAGAACATTATAGTCAAAACTGTTTATTTTTTATATCACGACTTTTTACTAACATGTCCTTAGCACCTTCATTTGACTGCTAGAAATGTCTTTCAGAGATAAGCTCGACTATAGCACATTTAATATTAGGGTGATTCTAATTTTGATTTGTTTCCGTTTTATTAAGGGGCACCGTATATATGTAGCTAAAAACAGTAAAGCATTTTTTTCATATTTTTTTAAAGAAATTTAGGAGTCGCTACCAAAGTTTTTTTAGTTATAATCCCCATGCATAGAGTGATTTTTTTTTATAGACATGAAAAAATTAATCTTGCAGAAATTAAGCTTTTCAAACGAAGATGATGCATTTGTAAACTTTCTGTACTTCATCCTGTTTTTTTGTCAAAATAGAGCAAAATTTTGGCAAAATGGGAGTTTATTCGTGTTATGTGCTGTTTTTTTTAACTTTCAAGAGTGATGCACAGATATTTTTTTGAAATGTAAAAGTTTTTCATTATCTTCGTTTAAAACTTAAAAGGCCTAATTTCTGCATAGTTTATTTTTTTTATTTAAATTAAAAAATCGCTCAATTTGTGGGGATTAATTTTAAAAACTTTGGTACCGAACCCTAAATTTCGTTAAAAAAATTAAAAAAATACTTTATTTGTTTTTAGCTACATAGAACACATTGTGGGGGTGACCCGTAATAAAACGGAAAAACGTCAAAATTAGAATCACCCATGTATTGTATATACAGTTCTCATCAAAAAAATCGAAACACTACCAAGACATTTTTTCTGGCGACAAATAACCAAAAAGAGAATTAATTGTATAAAAAATTGAATTTGGAACGTTAGTATAGGGAATTCGAAACCTTGTACTACCTACCGTTGTTTACTTTAATGGTTATACGACATTTTAATTTTTCCGTGTAACCATTAAAAACATAAACTTGATAAGTGTTTAGATTTTTTTGATGAGAAGTGTATTAATAACTATTGTGCGTAGTAAAGAATATGAACATACTATACGTTATATAATTTATAATGAATCCGAGGCGTTATAATCTCGGAAAACATCTTGAGCAAAAAGTGGCGGCATGGCATGGCGAAAAATTGGTTGGCCGTCAAAGACGCGTTGCTACGCCTGCAAAATGGGCTGTTGTTTTTGCATTTTTTTCTTTCTTGCTTATTTGTACCTGTAAGAAGCCCAATGTTCAGAAGATATATAAAAAAACACATTTCACGTAAGGTTCTCTCGCGCGTATGAGTTGCGCCTAGGTATATATACAGGGGTAGGCACTCGAAGTGTTACCAACTTTAAGTTGCTATAGCAACCAAACTGTTTACAATATGGCGCCCATTTTTTCACAGTCGCAAGTCTATTGTATTGTTCCTAAACTTACACAAGCTCATTGTTTTTCGTCGCTGCTAAAAAAAGTTATCCAGATGGAATTCAAACGCCACAGTGTCATTACTTTGTATTTGGCTGGAAAATCGCAACCAGCCATTGTTTAATGCGCTACGACATTTACATCTGAATAAAATGTTTGTGTATCGGACCATCACGCGTTACAATGATATGGCTAGCATCAAGAAACGCCACGGAGGTGGACATCTAACAACAGCAACATCATCAGAAATGGTTCGAAAGGTAAAGGCTAGAATTGAACGAAATCCACGACAAAGCGCAGTTAAATTGGCGAAAAGTCTTAATGTATCTACCCGGAGCATAGGACGCATATTAAAAAATAAACTACAACTGAAGCCTTACAAAATACAAAAAGTGCAAGACTTGACACTTGCACAAAAGGCAGTTCGCCTAGAAAGAGCTAAGGAGTTAAAGCACTTACACGTTGATAGCAAGCTTGAAAATTTGGTATTTTCCGATGAAAAAATTTTTACGGTTCAGCAATATGTGAACAAACAAAATGATCGTAAATCAAACGACAATTTAGACCAACGAATTGCTCTGCGAAAGCAATCACCAGCATCAGTGATGGTTTGGGCCGCGGTAACTGCTACGGGACGTTCACCTCTCGTTTTCATTGAGCAGGGTGCAAAGATAAACCAGCAAATCTACCGTGAAAAGATCTTAAACGATGCTTTGTTACCTTGGGCACGTAAGAAATTCGGTAGAAACCATTGGACGTTTCAGCAAGACTCGGCACCATCCCACAAAGCCCGTGAAACGCAAATTTTTTTGCAAGAAAAAGTTCCGAGCTTCATTTCTTCGCAACAATGGCCACCATATTCACTGGACTTAAACCCAATGGATTTTTCCATATGGTCAATTCTAGAGGCCAAAGTGTCAGCAAAAAAATATGAGACAGTCGACGCCTTAAAGATTGCTCTTCGCCGAGAATGGAACAAAATATCAGCAGACCACATTCGTGCAGCGTGTGAAGCCTTCTCGGACAGACTCGATGATGTTATCCGCGCTAAAGGTGGCCACATCGAACAATAACTTTCTCTTTTTAATTTTAAATGTTTTTTTTCTATATATTGAAGTTTATAAATAAAAAGAAACAAAATTGTCAAAATTACAGCATTTTGAATTGGTAACACTTCGAGTGCCGACCCCTGTATATAACACAAATAAGGTACTCAGAGTTTTTGGCACATGGCTGTTTTAGGCGCAACATTCCCAAAACAATATTATACTCGTACACCAATGGCAAAATTGAAATTGTGGCAGATATTATGAAAAAAAACTACGTAAAGCTGAGATAACTTAAGGTGGTTGGAACAGGTGTCATTCCAAACGCACGACTTAAGATTGATTTTCTTATTATTGAATAAAAAATAGAGTTGGCATTTCGGTTAGGTTTTTCGGGCAAACACTACAAACTCGCTTTAAAGTTGCTGTACAAGATCATTTACAAAGTACTTAATGCATAAAATTAGACAACTTTGCTATAAAAGTCTAATGGACATTAAACTATTGTGGCGTAATGCCTTAAATCATATTTATTTATTACTTTTCAAAACTGACGCAACCACCTTACATGTTAAATTGCCTTTGGAGTTCTTACCAATAGGAAGTGCCTCAGCTGCTGGCGCCGGTTGTTGAATTAGCTGCCAACGCCGGTATCGGAATTGGCTGCCGGCACTGACTTTAGAAAAAGAAGCGGGAAATGGAGTTAGCATATCAAGTATAGGGCTAGGAAGGATAGGATAGGAAGTAATATTGGGTCTTTATAGTCATAGTAAAAAAAAAACTTTCACCAAAAGAAAAAAATAGATGTCACGACGAGCGAAGTGAGGAGGAGCGTGTTAGGTTGACATGTAAGATAAAATAAGGAACCGAGCGAAGCGGAGCGGAGCGAGGCGACGACGTTCCTAGTTTTGACAGTAACGCAAATTTTTACATATTTTCAAGTCGCCTATTTCAACGATTATCAAAAAAACAAACATAATACATACAAAATCCCACACTTTGAATTTTAACGTCCTTTGCGCGTGAGCAATTCTACCGTCAAAGCCACTGGTGTCCATTATAGGAGCCGGCGGCGCCGGCAGCCAATGTTTTTTATCTCGGCTGCCGGCATTAATGTACTGCCGTTTCCCAACGGCGTTATTTACGGGCGCCGGCGCCGGCAGCGGAGGCACTCCCCTTTCCAATAACCTTTAATTCAATTTTATATAGCTAGTGCCATCTGCATTCCAGTTTTGTAAACTTGCGGTTCATTTAACTTATATATAGTTAAGAAATTATATTTTTTACCAAATATCTCTCATTCAAGTTCTGGTTTAGAAGAAAACCAGTTTTTTGCTCCTTCTGAAAAGTTGTATAAAATCACATAGCAGATTTTACGGGCGTAGCGACACGATAAAAAGTTATGTCAACTTTTTGTCTTTTGATCTTCATTTTACGAATGTTATTTATGGTGTCATAACCACCCAAAAATTTAAAAGGGAACAATTTTAGTGAGACTTTATTCAGAGCTTAATAACTTTTGATCCATTTAAGCTATTTTTTTGTTCCTCGGAATACAATTCAAGTAATAAAGAACTGTCGGTTAAAATAAAAATAATGCTTTATTTCCTTGCATAGTTTTCAAACAAACCTTCGATAAATATACAACAGAGAAAAACTAACCAATCACGCTAACAGACAATTTTGTAAACCTTACAGAAAATTTTATAAGTAAATAAATCCGGAATGCAGATGGCGCTAGCTATATTATATTCATTTTTTTTCAGTACAATACGGAACCCTCGGCACTTTTATTCCATTCTCACCTGACCAATTTACAGAAATATATAATTGTTTGTTTGCTAAAAGAATATTTCCTAAATATTCGAAAATTTCCAACGAAGCCTACCTATACCTACCTAAGCCGTACAAAAGCCGAACAGCCAAACTTTGTCAGGGTTAATACTTAGCTACATATTGGTTGATTGATATGATACATTATTAGTTATACGGATTAAGACTACGATAGAAATAAATTTCTATATTTTAAACACCAGGTGGTAGAGCTGATGCCGGGCTCGACTGTGAAGGTACCACCATCTTACTCGCAAATCCTCCCGAAATTATTTGGGGGAGAGAACAGCTCTCAGGCAACCCAGGCGGCCCACCGTTGCCTGGGACCGATGGCGGTATATCCATCCCCAATTGCCGGGCGTTATATAAAACAGACTGGTGACGGGCACCGGCGTCACTGGTGCAAGGGTTTCGGCACCGCGCTCACCAATCCACCTACCCAGCGTGTGTGAGTATGGGCATTTCTTCCAGGAGGACCGCCAAGAGTGGCAAAATCCTGGAAAGGCCTATGTCCAGCAGTGGACGAAACAGGCTGATGAATGAAAAAAAAACACTTGGCGATTTTATTACATATCTATCTATATACAAATTAACATGTTATGGATTAGGACGTCCCAACAAATGTGCGATAAGGGAAATTACTGAATCTGGGTTCACAGGATAAAGGGCATCCTCTGATGCAAAATATGTCGTTCTGGCTACGCGATGTGGTTGCGTAATTTAAATATGGCGCTTGAAAAAATAGTTATATGGTGACCAAAAAAACGATTACCGATAAATTGCTGAATATGTTATAGAAAGTAACTGGTAGTTGTAATTATGTTTTTCTTTTAATCTGGCCAAATATTTGGTTGAGTTATGGAGCAATGCCCGTTTAAAGATGCTTTACCGTGACAATATAAATACAAAGGGGTAGCTCTTATTTAATAAACATCAAGATAAATGTTGTCAATCCATTTTGAAAAGCTATCAGAATTTTGATGACTCTGTCCTAGCTTTTAATGAAAAGCAATAAAGTCGATTTTAAAAGAGTTGAGGGCGCAGAAGTTTTAGCACAGAATAAATACTCAGGCGCAGAACGAAATAGATAAACATAATATGAAAAAAGCGTGGTGAATCAAGAAAAAGTTGTATTACCGAAACTATGAATTTTGATACATTTCTATAGGAAAAGGAGGCCAGGGCGCAAGGAAATAAAGTATTTTCTAAAACAAAACAAATGACAAGCGAAAGAACAACAATAAATGACACTATTGAAATATCCTACTAATGTTATAAATGCGAAAGTTTGTGTGTGTGTGTATGTTTGTTACTCTTTCACACTGAAATGGCTGGACGGATTTATATGAAATTTAGAATGGATATAGCTTATACCCCAACTTAACACATAGGTTACTTTTTATCCCGGAAAAAAGCATGTCGCTAAACCGAATAACACGCGGGCGGAGCCGCGGGCAAAAGCTAGTTGATAATAAATATAAAAACATAAAATTATAAAAATACTCCTTATTTAAATGGCCTGTCATCGGGAACAGTTTGGATAATGCTGTTTTTAATAAATAAATTCACACGAGAGCGTTTAAAAAAAACGCGTCTATAGATAATATGTTTACAACAGTAATTATTGTTATTTTTATTTTATTACCTTAAACCGTATAAACGATGGATAAGCTATCGCCCTGACCGCCACCATTATTGTTTCGAAATAATTACGGAGCTTATTCTTCTTTATCGATTTAGAAACAATGAAGATATTAAGGCTTCGCCAGGCCGTGGTCGGGTAAATGGAAAAATGAAATACAATAAAAGTTATCTATTCCTTGAAATCCATCTATTCCGTTTATTATCTGTTAATGCCATCTTACTTAATCACTCGATAAATAATCAACGTATTATCTTTTTATTCTTTATATCAAACATTAAGAGGATATGCGAATAAAATAGGCGTGTTTCTTTTCTGTGTATCTCATAAAATACTCGGAATATTGTAATAAATTTCTGGTATATGCATTTTCACTATATAATCTAGGGTTTTGATTTTGGAAAACACGTTTGGATAAAATTTCCTCGATAGAAAAAAAATCCAAAGTAAGCCCTGTTTTGTACATTTTTCTCCTGTTATAGCCAAGTGGTAGTGAATACGATTTATCTATTTATACCATAATCTGGGCAATCGTTTCTTCTAAGGATTCCATTTTTTAAATCTAATTTACTCAAATAGCTTATTTTTTATGATTTTTTTATTGTGTTGGCGCTTACGTTGTTTCAGATTAGGCGCGAGCGCATTATTGCTATCCTGCTTATTTCTGTTACCGAGTAATTACCGCATCTCACTTCCGCGATCTTTGTTAGTCGCGTAGGATTTTTGTCGAGGACGGACCTGTGTCGATTCTCTCCCGGATTTACAAAAAATCTATTTCTGTGACTTATATGTAAATTACATTTTATTTACAATATAGTAGTAAAAAGTGCACAATATCGTAGTTATAAGTGTAAATAAATAGTGCTAAGTGAATTATGGGTAATAAAAAGAAAAGAAAATTAAACTAATCCCGGTACAAGGGCTATATGAGATCCAAAGGTCGTGAAGTGGGACAAAAAATGTGTAAGTAGTTCCTATTATGTATAATAATATTATAAATTTGTTATTTTGTTGTTAGAGACTCTTTTTATTTCACAGTGACGTACAGCAGGTATTTCAATATCATATTATTTCAATAGGTTCAGAAAGAGAAATACGGAACGAAGTACACCTGGATATCTTTATAGTAGACATACAACGCTATAATACAATTTAGAGGTCATGTTGGTTGGTTTCCCCGAAAAATTCATTATTTGATAATAAAAACTACCTATAACAAGCGAAGCAGCGGGATAAATACTTACTATAACGTGTTTCTTTTACAGATTTACAAAAAATTCAGACGTAGATGACGTGGAACAGGGAACTGTGGAGTCGCCATTACTTTTCCTGAATTTGGACGATCAAACTATATTGTTGACGATGTAACATCGCAGCAGGAATCGAGCACAAGGATAGCGGATCCTAAACTAACCTTTTGTGATAGAAATATCCTCGAGTGAGTTTTTTTATAATGTTCAATAATAATGTTATATTTGAGTATATCTTTATAATATGCTTGTGCGCTGTAATATAAAATAAAGTACATAATATAAAAGTACAATGTTATTTAATATATTTTCAGAAAACATCCCGACATGTCGCAAACCCGTACATCAGAAAATGAAAGTATTCAAAAGCGTGTTAAGAAGAGAAAAATGTCTGCGGTTGACGAAGTTGAAAATTATGTAACTGAAAATGAAGATCACGAGCTGCTTATAGAATATACTAACAAAGGCGATGCTAATGTAAGTTATTTTGTAACGGTCTTGTATTTCAGGTACCTATAATTATGTTGCCAAATTCATCCTGGAGACTCAATAAGTGCTCAGTATCAAAGTTTGTTGGTCTTCCTTGTAAAAATCATAAACAAAAATCATGTATTTAACCAATACCAAGCGCAGCAGTGAATTTCATAAAAAATGTAATTGCCTTTGCATCTGATCATTTTCCAAGTGTCCAATATGATTTTGGATGCATAAATTATAATCAACTTAGTTATTGAAAATATTTACTTACATGTGGTAATTAGTTTACAATAGCCGTTATATATATATATTTTATTTTTGCAGGAATCTTCCTACGTTGGTCACAGAATAATAGATACGAATTATTTTACAAGGGAGCTAACGCGCATATCACTACATAATTCACTATTTGAGTGCAGTCTCAGCACGCTACGTCTAGTTAAAGAAGTACAGAAAGGTTTAAATTCAGAGTTTGTTTACTTGTGCTCCATGTGTAACAAGGAACTCAAAATAAAAAATTCCCTAGACAATTTGAACAAGAATGCTGTAACCGGTGCTATGGTAGCTGGTTGTGGGAACATACAGTTGCAAAATTTTAGTGCTTCCTTAGATTTACCGAAGTTATCACCCTATCTGTATGAAAAGTCACACAATGAAGTTTGCCAGGCCTGGGAAGAAACGTCCTTAGATGAAATGAGGAAGGCCGGAGAAGAAGAAAAAGAAGCTGCAATTGCGGAAGGAAGGGTCACCAAAGATGGCATACCTGTCATAGATGTTATCATCGATGGTTGTTGGTGCAAAAGATCTTATAAGACCAATTACGCTGCACTTTCTGGGGCTGCTTCTATAATCGGGAGGCGGTTTGGAAAAGTATTATTTTTCGCAGTTAAAAATAAATATTGCTGCATCTGCGCAAGGGCCGAAAAACGTGGTGAGGCTGCTAAATGGCATTCCTGCTATAAAAATTACAGCGGTCTTTCTACAGGTATGGAATCGGATATCCTAGTAGAAGGATTCAAGCTATCGATGGAGATGCATCAGGTCATATATTCAAGGTTTATAGCAGATGGCGACAGCAGCACATATGCAAAAATTTTAAAAGCTCGACCCTACCCGGACATAACAGTGGAGAAAATCGGTTGCCGAAATCATATTTTAAGGAATTTTTGTGATAAATTGCAGTCAATGAAATTGAACACACAGTTTGACACAAAACAGGGGAAAATGGTAACAACGGAACGCATACTTTCAGCCAGAAAATACATTTGTCAAGCTATAAAATATCATCATGACCATAGACAGCAAGATAGTGTGAAGAAATTGCACCATTAATCATGGCAAAATGCATGAAAAAATTGCTCGAGAACAACTGTCTGACATACTCAAAGTCAAAATAGAGTTGTGTGGACTTTTCATTGATGAACATCAACCATTTTTTGGAGCTAGTCCTGATGGCATAATTGTTGAAGAAAATACGTTGGTAGAAATAAAATGTCCAATGACAGCCTTCAAGACTGGCATCGATGAAGCCATAATACAAGGCAAAATGCATTTTTGGAAAGTGGATAAAGTGGTTAATAAAAATTCAGACTGGTTTATGCAGGTACAAGGACAAATGCATGTTTGCAAAATACCGAAATGTATACTGGCGGTGTGGTACGGGGATCAAAAAATCAAAATAGAAGTCATTGAAAAAGATGATCAGTTTTGGAGAGAACGTATGGAACCCAATTTATCAACCTTTTATATAGATTGCCTTTTACCAGAATTGATAGACCCGCGATTCACAATAGGTAGACCGATACGAGAGCCATCCTACGTGAAATCGAAAGAAACAAATAAGGAAAATGAAGATTGTGAAGACGAAGATAACGGATCGAATAAAGAGCCCAATGTTTCAGAAGAAGTACGCGAGCCAAACGACGAAATAAATAAAGATATTATACTAAATTATTTTGATTTTTAATAAAAAATACATATTTTTTGCATTATTTACTTTTCTTACCTACTTAACTACTTACATATATAAACGTCTGTCCAATAAGGGTTCCATTTTGTAATTTCGGTGAACGGAACCCTAAGAAATCACCATGTATGGTAATGGACATGAAAACGACTTAAATTTTGAAATAGAAATAATTTTACTGTCTTTTTGTTTATATTTCAAACCCTGGGAACCTAAATTAAACATGGAATAATATTTAAAAAACGGCTCAAAAACTAAACAAACTTGAATTTTACAACAGATAAAAATACAAAAACAAATGTGTTTTAATATAAAATACAAAAAATACAAAACACATAATAAATACTTTTTCTCAAAATGAAATCGATAATAAAAAAAATAGTATGCGTCTCCATGCACGCTTTGTTCCCGCAAAACTCTCGCGCCGCGGTCGGTCGGATCGACAGGCGATGTTTTGAAGCGGGGGTGCACCCCACTGTTTAAGCTAGTCTCCGCCCACTCGACGGCGAATATTTTTTCGCATAGCGTCTTAAACAGGAATTATCCTATTGTTTCTTATTGACCACGCCCAATAGTATTTTTTACAATTGAACAATTGCTGCTTTTCAAATAATTTTCAAGTTCTATTACTACAAATTAATGTAACATAAGTATGTACACCCGCTTTGTATGAAACCCCACATTAATTTATAATATACGTCACAATAATCAAACGTATTTCGTATTTTTTTCGACTGTAATTTTGCCACTCGTCTTAGACGAGTGGACGGGACGAACGGAAAGCCTTGTAAATGTTTCCGACATTTTACGGAAATCTCAGTTGTTTTTCAAATGAATTATGAATTTACGGGATGACGGTTGTAACTTCTTTTTAGGGCTCCGTAGTCCGACAATGAACCCTTATAGTTTCGCCATGTCCGTCTGTCCGTGGCTTAGCTGAAAGACTATTTCGTACTAGAAAGCTGTTATTTGGTATGGGTATATATACATATCAATTACTAAAACAAAATGGCAAAAATATCTCGAAAAAAGTTTTTTTATGGGTATCTTCCATACACGTAAATTGGGGATGATTTCTTTTTCTCGTCTATCCCTTAGTGGGGTATCGTTGGATAGGTCGTTCAAAAACATTGTGGGTGTGTAAAAACCATATTTCGATTTGAGAATCCATTGGCGAGCATAAGCTTAAAAGTGCTAATTTTTGTTAGAGTCAAGTGTCCCCCCCCCCCCCCCCGCCCGGTGGCTAAACGGTTGTTTAAGGATATGTGGAAAAATTCACAGAAGTAGTATATTGAAGTTAAAAGGAAAACTATCACAGCTAAGTAATAAAATCTATTCAACAGATTATTTTGAATCTTGTCGAGAATATTACATACTTCCTTTACAAGAGCGTCGCTCGATAGCTGACATTCTCTTCTTAATAAGAGTTGTTTCAGGTCAAGTAGACTGCCCTTATTTACTATCCAATCTGAACTTTTATTTCCCCAGCAGATCGCGGCGTCAAATACCTATTTTTTCTCTTCCTATTGTTGGAACAAACTACAGACAAAATAGTTACCTATGGCGAGTACAAAATTATGTAAACACATTACATGATCTCGATATTTTCTTCCTCTCTGTGGCTAGAGCAAGAATGGTGCTAAGCGCTAAGTTTTTTAATATTTGATGTATTAATTTAATACTTACCTGTGGTATCATTGTATCCTAGCATTTTTTTGTGTTGTGTTTGAGAATTTAATTTTATTTAATTTAATGCTGTTTTCTTTTTCTCGGTTTAAAAATAACTTGTTTTTTTATATTGATTATGTGTAAAGCTAAATTTCATACCGTCAGTAAATTTTATTACTAATATTTTACGTAAGTGTTATTAAGTTATTATGTTACTAGTAGTGAAAACTTGTAATTGGCCGTAATTTGTTTCTCTGTTTTTTAATTTAGTTATACTGTGCTGTAAGTTTTCCTTAAATATAAATAAATAAATAAATAAATAAGTAGGCTTTACAGGTTTACGAGTTCAGGTCGCGCCAAACTTTTATTCCCCTCTAAACATGACAATGTATGGGCCGTTCTTCTAAATGAATGGCAATAGAAGTTTGGTGGGGTTGGGTTTAGAAATAAGTACCTAGAATTTGGGTATACTGAGAAAGTTGGGGGGTGTATGGGGTTGTACTGAAACGTCCTATAAAGTTTTTTGTTGCCGGAAGCGCATAATTATTTTCAACGAAAAAATTGGTGCGACGACGAGCGAAGCGAGCAGGAGCGTGTTAGGTTGACACGTTAATACGTTATAGGAGCCAAGCGAAGTGGAGCGAGGCGACGTCCCTTAGTTTTAATAGTAAAGTCGCCGTTTTCAATTAAAGATAATAGATTGACTAAAAACCACCAAGTTTATTAGACCATGGCTAAAAGCAAATACTCTTTAGAACAGGTCTCTAATTAACTTGGTCCTTAATAGTTCAAAACACCTATGGTTTCGTCAGAGGGTGAGGTTCAAGGTTGTGCCCCACCTCCCTCCCCCCCAATCCCCCCACAAAGAAACTTATTTCTAAACTTTAACCGTTTGGCGCGATCTGTATTAGTAGAGCAACTTATAAAATGTACCGGACATCTACGGAACCCTAAACTGCGCGTGGCCCGACACGCACTTGGACGGTTTTTTAGTGTAAAGTAAATGGCTACCTATTAGGAGTTCATAATGCGACGTTATAGCTGTTAAAATCTTAATAGGGAAATTGAAATGCTATTATAACGAGTCATTCTATAGTATAAACCAATTATCTTGAATTTGGAAAGAAATGAGTTCAATATAGAGATCGACTCATTTTACCTGCTGGTAAAACCAGTTATTTATTTATTTATTTGGACCACAAACATCTAGTACATAAATACATACATTGTTTAACGAGTTATAAGTTGTAGGGTATATGTCTAGACAATTATAGGCGGACACAGCATTCAAAATGGATACAGATTATACATTATTAAATTACAAAATTATCATGATTACATATTAAAACAACAATACAAATTTTGCACATGAAATATAAAATGTATACAATAAAACGAAAATAAAATTAGAGATATTAATAGGTTAATTATATATACAATAATAAAAGAAAATCCTAACACAAAAAATAATATAATAATAATAACAAAGCGAAAGAAGTTATGATGCTATTCATAGGGTGATTTAAAAATTATTAATTATTTACACTTCGTTTATGAGATATCCAGTGCTAAAACAAAGCAAATCACAAGATTTGCAGTTTCGCGCCACTTATAAAATAGTATAGAATTGGAGTACCTAAATCATTGAAAGAAAAGCTCGAAATAATTCGTTTTAGCAGCAGGACGGCGATTATAATAGGGCCTGAGTGACGTTGCAAATTAATGATTGTCAGTATTGTAGTAAATATTGTAAAATTAAAAATAAATGCCCTCCGTCTTAGGGTTCCATTAAAGAACAGAAACCCAAACTCGACTGAAGCCTCGGGATCTATACAGTCCGCATCAGACAATCGTCTAAGCTCAAGAGTTTGTATGTAAAACCCCAGTAAAAATACAAGTGAATAGAGTACCAATAAAACAGGTTTTTAGACAAATACGAAACCCGCTCCTGTGGACGATGTAACACTTGACAGTCTATTTAATGATATGATCCATGACCAAAACAATAATGCCAACCTGAGGAGGCGGGTACTTATTTCTGTGCTCTAAACCTTGACCCTGCTGTGAGTGGGTACTTGCTCTACAAATGAGTCGGTTAATCAATCACTATAGTATCTTTTGAAAGGTTCGCTGGAAGTGGACAAGTGAAGAAGACGAAGGATGAGGTTGCCGAAGAACGGAGTTTGACATTTCAATACGCAAGGCCGAAACCGCCAATCGGAATGACAAAGTGGAAGTAGGTTCCGTCCAGTTTATAAGTTACTCTATGGTTCCGTCCATGAAATGTAACTTATACTGCCTTTGGTTGTGTATTATTGAAATATGCAACTTGTCCAATGTCTTCATTTTTTTTATACAAAATAACATATCAGTTATAGATATAAATAAGGATCACAGTTTTTATTATCATTATTAATTTTAGATATTAATGCTACAAAAAATACGTACATATAAATGAAATTTTCGAATCGAGTTTAACTCGCACTTGAACTATTTTTTACAGTTAGATTTAAACCATCGGTTTAACCGCATTATTCTTACTTAATGATCTTCTAACTTAATCATAACTTAGGAGGGCGTGGATGGCCAAATTTGAAGCTATAGGGAATATCATAAATGCTCAGGAGAGTCTTGGGGCGGAATTTGATGAAAACCCAAATGGCAATATGACATTTTTGAAAAAATTATTTCTCTAGCGGCAGTGGCGTGCATTGGACTTTTAGCTGGAAACGCAACTAGAAGGTCCAACTTGGTCAAAAAAAATATGAAAAATTTAAATATCACTTTGAATAATCATTATTTGTATGACCCCAGGGTAGGCACTGCCTACCCTAGAGTACAGTATTTCATACAATTTTTTTTTTTCAAATTTGATTTTCCTTTTTTTCATGTAATTCTTGTCGTTAAACTTGACCTTCTCATTGCTTTTCTAGCAAAAAGTCCAATGCACGCCACCATCACGCCACTGCCTAGCGATCTAATCGAAACCGTTAATTTAAAGTTAATCTGCAGTTTGGGTTTTCATCAAAATCGGACCCAAGATCATTTTGATCATTTTTCGTTATTCTCCTCGGGTCTAATATAAAATTTACCAAAAAAGTGTCCTTAGTGAAGCGTCAAAATATTAAGAAACAAAACATTTTAATTTGAATCGTATGTCATTGCTGCACGGTTTAATTTTGTTGCCCTTTTTAAATTTTCTATGGTTTTGACTCTCTTTGACTCTGGTTCGGACACTTTTAAGCACAGACCCGATGTCTATTTGGTAGTACGTCAATGTTCTCTATAGTTTAGGATTTGGCCATCAACGCCCACTTGAATAAACTAATCCTGTATATAAATATACAAATATCATCATCCTATTATAACAACTATATAAACTTAACCTAGTTAAATTTTTGCATATTTAATCTTGACGACAAAAAGTAGGAAATTGGTTAACATAACAGTTTATTCACCTGTTTACACTTAGCCGTCCATGATGGGGGTGATGATGTAATACTGCTTATCTAATGATCTCGAACACCTAATGTAATGAAATTAATAACTTTGTAATGACTTGTAGAAAGCTAGGATCTAGAGATTTAAAACTAGTTTATTCTTCGTTAGATTTTGATGGATTTGTAATTGTGCTTTAAAATAATAGTCAAGTCCCGAGGGTTTCACATTCATGCCCTATTATAACGGTGCCTCTTTGAAGGATTAAAAAGAGAAAAGCTATAAGTTCTGTTTTATTTCTTGGTGTATCTCTTAACTTCAGTAATACAACTGGTCAACCACTCACGTAATTCAACAATTAACACTCCAAAGGTAGCAACTATTTCTTATTCAACGGCTTCTAAAATAACAGCATTACAAAAAAAAACAATTTTTGTCGGTTCCCACTGAAAATATACCTCGGAGCTTTTGTTTCAGTTTTGGATCTTCTGTTTCATAATCATCTTATATAATGTTTTTCATAAGAAATGCCCAGCCGCTTTTTCAAATCTACGGGAAATAAGTAACTTTATTATCCCCGAGTGCATGTAGCAAACAGAATCAAACCATTCCTCAATTAGGGGTTATGAGAACACACGTTTCGTTTCCAGTCTTCTCCATCTCCATGTTTAAAGAAATTACAAAGCTATCATCGCTACCAAGAACGACAAGTAAAAATTATAGTGAAAAAGTGTCTCAGTTAAGGAACACGTTTCGTTTCCAGTCTTTTCCAAATTTAAAGAAATTACAATGCTACCAAGAACGACAAGCAAAAAATGACTTAGTATAATGATCCTGTTAATTTTGATCGAGATTCAGATTATCAAGAGTTGGAAGACTTCATGAACTGCATTCAAGAAGATGGTAATAATCCAACTAAAGCAAAGAAAATGTTTGTGGTGCTCCAAGCTATGGAAGACCTTGCCACGTTAAAGAAGAGACCTATTCACGCCAAAATGGAGACGCAGAGAGAACTAGCCAAGTCAGATAAGATTCTGATGGATGCCAGGATGGAAACCCAGATAGCACCTATTAAATGTTATCAACTGAAGACACTAGGAAAGATGAAGTCGTTTTTGTTCCAACTGTAAATGAGGTGAAAAATGAAACAAGTAGTCTTTTGGAGACAATCCAATGCTCAATTTGGCATCGGCACATCCATGCCCCCGGATTGTACTAAAGAACCTTTCGTGGGTGTCCCAGATTATGGAAGCCACACCAAAATGCAAATCCAGCAAGAGTTTGATTGAATTTAAAATGGAAATACAGAAAACGACTGTCAGAGCTTCGCCTGCTGATAATGGCAGTAACATTGAAAGCACGATTGTGTCAACTTTGAATAAAGCTGAAAATGAAATGATGCAGCCTAAATCTTCGGAGAAGAATGTGATAATTAGTAATGATGTGAAGTTACTAGAAAACTTGCCAACTTTAAAAGATACCAAGTATTTAATCCCGTTTGCTGCTAGAGTAGCTACTTTGACCCGAGCTTTGTGTAATCTAGATTTATCTACAGAACAACATAAAGAGTTGGCTAACAAAGTGTTTCTCAAGTTCATTGACATTTAGATGAGGAGTGGACCGTCTTCGTAAGGAAGAGTAAAATTGACCCTGAAATATTTGATTTAACTTTGTTAATAGACTTCCTGAATGAAGAGGCTCTGAGGATGACCGCCACGATGTCCATCAGTGATGGTGCAAGCGAAATTCATGCAGACGAGACCGACAAGACAAGCTTTGATACCATTGTATTGACATGCCAGCAGATCGTTATTGTATGTTCGAAGAAAGTGATGTCCAGAAAAAGGAAAATCATCAAAATGTAGTAAATGTAGTAATGCGGTACAAGTCTAGTACTGCTTGCGCAATCGACAACATTACAAATTAATAATTGGTGCAAAAGTAAAAACCATTTCGAGATATGGGCTTTCTCAGCATCATATTTTTTTTTTCAGAATTAAATCGTGATTAAATGAAGAGATATTTTCAAAAAACTAAAAATATGGTAAACACAGGATTTTAAAAACAATTTCCTTTGCTTTTAAGTTCATTTTGTTAAAAAAAAACAACTGTTATGCCATGTGACAGCAGCCTATAAACATGTCAAGCTTTTTTTTTTAATAATCCATTGTCAATGAACATTGACTTTTGAAATCCTCAGATGCGACTTACGTCCTTTTAGAATGAGTGAATAAGAAAACTTTCAATTATGCAGGAAAAACATAAAATAAAACAAAGTAAAAAAATACATAAGCTTCTTTTTTAAGCAGACTTTCAATATAAATATTAATAACAAATGGTTAACTAAAATTAAATGTTGTCGATTGAGTCATTAGACTTCTGTAAGATGGATCCGAGCCACGATTTGAAATGCGATCCATTATTTTTTAAATTACCTAAGAACTGGGGATGCAATATTAACTTACTTGCCATATGCTCTAGACATTTAATTTTCTTTTTGTACTGCGACTACTGTAACATAACTTTTTAAAATTTTACTTTTATTTTTTTATATGAAAGCTAAGTAATTCGATTTTTCTTACTTTTTTGTACAGAAATTTTTATTTCTAAAACTAGTTATATACCTAACTGCAAAACTAATATTCTTATTTTATATATTTTTCTTTTAAAAATTTGAGATACCTTGATAAAGTCAGTTTTGAATAGATTAAAAGGACACAAAACAGAGTTCACTAAAACCACAAGGAGTTATCTCTCATTCTTTATTCCCATCTACCCGTAGTGGCTTGACAGCCAGGGTCTCCGCCAAGGCGTTACAAGCCGTCAGCTGCCGCGGTGCGTACACAATTCTCCCTCTCTGTCTGGTGCTCTCTTCATTTCTCTTCTCCTTGTCTCCCGGAGCCAGGACTGGGAGAGATGGGTCCACCTGTGGAGACCATCCAGTCATTGATTATTTCTATAGAGTAAGGATGTCTAAGGCCTTATAGTCTAGTCTCATCCCATGTTTGTGGTCCAACCTAAGCAATAACATTTTTTATTAAATTTTTACATGGGAAGGTGAATTTACTTTGACGTAATTTTAAAAGTCATAGAGCAGAGTTTTTGAGTATGATCAGTATAATATGTGTTCTAAGTTCTAAAGCGCATTACAAGTACACCTAGTGTGGGTCGTCACATTGTTTATCTAAGGTAAAGTGGGAGAAGAATGAAGCAGGACCCTGAGTTAGTTAATAAAGCTATTTATGTTGTTAGTATCACTTCACTCTGCACTGTCTTTGTGCTGTCCTGTGGCACTTGTCCGCGGAAGCCACGGAACACCACGCCCTGCGGCCAAAAGCTTTCTTCCATGACGAGGTGCAGAAAACAGTCCGGTACTCGCACCACGAACGCTGAAAAGTTGACGTAGCGGCGCGACTCCAGCAACTGCACCCTCGGCGGGTATTCCGTCTTTTGGCGTATGTACTCCCCGATGTCCTCCGCCTTAGTGGTGGTATAAGCCCTTGCAGGTTTCTGGTTTCTGGCATAATGAGGGTAATCGGAAATTGTGACCAGAATCTTTTTAATAATAGTTACCGACATGTGTAAGCAGTTTGTCGCAATTTAAACTCAACGAATGCTGTTGTTAGGTCATTCCTAACTGATACCTTCCTCTCAGTGTACTAATAGTTTCTGCAAACCATCCAACCATCCATCAGCCTGTTTCGTCCACTGCTGGACATAGGCCTTTCCAGGATTTCGCCACTCTTGGCGGTCCTCCTGGAAGAAATGCCCATACACACACACGCTGGGCAGGCGGGTTGGTGAGCGCGGTACCGAAACCCTTGCACCAGTGACGCCGCTGCCCGTCACCAGTCTGATTTATATAAGGCCCGGCAATTGGGGATGGATATACCGCCATCCATCGGTCCCAGGCAATGGTGGGCCGCCTGGTTTTTTTGCCTGAGAGCTGTCCTCTTACTCTCCCCCGAATAACTTCGGGAGGATTTACGAGTAAGATGGTGGTACCTCCACAGTCGAGCCCGGCATTAGCTCTACCACCTAATAAATAAAATTCTGTAATAAATAAATTGAATGTGACAGGAGTCTCATCTCATCACATCACTATTGCGGGCTTTTCTAAAAATTTGTGCAAAATGACTCGTATTCCTTGAGATAGAGAATCCAAAGTCTCGTACCGGTTCCATACTCCTCCAGTGCTGCAGACATTCAGCGAGTCGGTCTCCAAACCCTGGCGCGAAGAACTCAGGGTTCAGCACCACAAAACACTGGCCCAAATTCGGTGGCTCCCCATTTTGGTTTAGGCTCCAACCACGAACTTGATGGCTTGGCTTTGCACCTTGAACAAATTTTATATTATCAGGGCCGAACCCAGGAGCTTTAAAGGTAAAACCTCATTAAAACTTTTTAAGGACATCATGAATAATGATTAAATATTCAGAAAAGTAGATTTGACCCTAATAGCGTTTTATCCTATATATGTTTTGAAATTGATTTGTGGAGCTGTTCCCTATTCTGTAGATACAACATACCCAAGATCCCAAATTTACCCATTGGGTAATTTTACCTTCCTGAATTTACAGTTTTTCTTTTCAAATGGGGTTGAGTAAAACATAAATATATCGCCACGACAGGAATCCCCGAGATGTTTTAAAGTGTGAACTGTGAAATGTAAGTCACAGTTCACACTTTGTACAGTACACCCGCTTTTCACCGACGATTATTAGGTCTCAAACGTGGTGGGAGGTGAGTACTCTACCTTACAGCCACAGAGTTGCAGAGTTGGTCTGTTGTATAAATGATAATATGTTAATGTTCAATTTAGTAACATTTATGTACTCGTATAGTTGTTTGGCCGGACAGTTTGAAAAATGCCCAATATGACAATAACTATTGTTTATTTTCATTTTACCGGGCTAAATGAATAATGTGTCCTTCATCTATTGGGCAGGACAACTATTGCAAAATATAATATATATTGCAAATAATAAACTGACTGGGCTTTATGAACATTGTTCTTCACCTAAAAGGCAGAATAATAAACTATACTCGCACGCCCGCTGTGTATCTGATTTATTTTCTTATTCGGATTCAGATGTTTAATATAAGAATTTTTATTTTTTAGCTTTCTTCTCAGTATTTTATTCAAATGTTTTATATCAATACGGAGTTAAATGATTGAGTAATGTAGATACATATTTATTTTTACATAGTATACAAAATAACGTGTGGGTGTACTGGAACACGAACTTTAAATTAACAAATTGTGCAACCATCACATAGCAATATTCATAATGACCAGACATTCTGATAAATAATGACGTTTGTGTTGTATTGTATTTCCCGATTCGACTTTTCGTTATTCATACTGCCCGGGTATTTTTTTAAATGCCCTCATTAATCACTTGGTCTTCAACTTATTTATACGTACAATGTACGTCTGCCTAACTAATTAGGTTAAAGTATTGGAAATTCTTCCTTTCTCACTTGACACAGACCTGATAAGATACTGCAGAACACTTCAACCATAGCAATTAGGCCGTATCCCTTATAGCCACTTGTTGCTTCAAATCCACCAAGAGGCAGTAAATGGCCTAAGTTAAACGCCTGCAACAAAATAAGAGCAATATATACGATCAAATACTTTCGCTTAATGTAATCAGGCGATTAAGAATTTTGTTTCTATGGTTCAGTCAAAATCCGAAATCCCCTATATCGATGTGCTGTCGTCCCTACTGACATAAGAAACCGGTCAAGTTTGCCTGAGGGTTCCGTACCATTTATTTAAATAAGTAAATGAACTTATATGATTTGAATAAAATTTACAAACATATCAATACCCACAATGCATGAAATCAATCAAATATATTTATTTCAGACCAAATAAGTCCATATTTACACACAATAAAACAGAACATAAAAAAGAAAAACCATACAATAATAAAGATAAAGATGAAAATCAATAAATTAGAATTCAATGTAAAATATAAGATACAAAATACTTACTTTAAATTTAAACAAATTTGAAACAAAATTGCATAATTAAGTTGGTCAAGTATTCGGGTACGTAACCCTAAACTGTAATCAACGTTTTTTTGGTATTTGTTGGTTAAATACAGTATAAGACACATAATATACAGAAAATTCCAAACTCCTAACTAGTTTAGTTTTTGAGATAGACCCCGTAACAAAAATTATCTATAACTGACAAATTTGATGGCCCCCAATATTTGCATTTATGAAAAAAATAAATTAAAACGTATTTGTTCTCTAATAAATGATTTCCAGACAATGACACCCCACATGCTGCGGTATAAAAAAAATATTTTTAGGCTCCTTTTTCATGTATAACCCCCTGAAAATTCATCTTATTTAATTTTTAATTCAATTTTCGGTTTTAGGTCAACATTTTACACATCATATCCAAATTTCAGATCTTTAACTCATTCCGTCTGCAAGCTAGAGACCGTTCCGGACGGACAGACATCAGAGCGACATTAGTAGGACTCCGTTTTGCCCTTTGGGCGCGGAACCCTAAAAATGAAAAAATGAAAAAAATGAAAATTTGTTTATTTTCTTCACTTACAAGTGTAGCTACATAGTTGATGGGGTATCCTTTTAAGTACATAAAATACCTGTGCCAGGATACCCCGCACTTCCATATCTAAGTTTTACAAAAATAAACGTGTCTTAATCTACAATATTACAGTAATAATAATAATCATTATTAATACTATTACAAAAATTAAAACTTAAATTAAAACTTAAGCTAACCTAGTTATGCATGCAAATGTTAGTCTGAAGGTGTGAGAGAATATGTAAAATGTGGTAAATGGAGAGGTATGAATAAATGAGTCCCTAGCCCTACGACCGAAGTCTTGGGGTCAGTATTAGCTACTAGGGAGGGAGTGTATGTAACAATGTATTCTAGTTTAACATTTAGGGGGTGTGAGAAAGGGAGTGTTTGTGTGTATGTGCAAAAATTTAAAAATATAGAATAAAATATATTTATATATATAAATTAAAATTAAAAGTTATTTGATTACTTGCAATAATTCCTCCACTTCAATATAATTTAAGTTTCTTAACCACGCAGTGACTGTATTTTTACAGTCATATAATTTAAGTGGGTAGATATTTAGTAACTTGTTAACCTTATTGTATACATAAACAGACTGTCGCTTGTATTGGTGACTTGCAAATGTTGTTTTAACACTATACATGTCTACTGTGTAACTTCTTCTTTTTATTTTATTATTAGATTTAAAGGGCATAAATTTATGTTTTTGCAAGAGTAGTTGAAGTATATATAGTTTTCTTACTGTAAGTACTTGAGTAATGGAGTAAAGTTCATCTGTAGGAAATCTAAAAGGCTTGAAATACATGACTTTTACTAAAGATCTCTGTCCTCGTTCAAGTGCCAAGAATTTTGTCTTACAAGCACCCCCCCAAATAGGTATGCAGTAGGTTAAAATTGACTGCCCTAAAGCTGTGTAAATTTGGACCAACAGTTTGTTCGACGCAACATGTCTCAGGTTTTTAAAGGTATAAAGGAATGCTTCTATGGTTTAGGCATAGAGAGGACGAATGAAAGTAGAGTGACGAAAGAAATTTATACTGCACAGTGGAAGGTAAATCTCGACCGGGCCGCCCTAGAAGGACATATGCTGACCAAATAGGCGACATACTGAAGAAGGGCACAAGAAAAGTACCCGGAATAGAAGAGCTTGTATGACTAGATTGATGGATTTAGAAGAAGCAAAAGAGGTGTATCAGAATCGTGTTCTGTCCCTCTGGGAGAAAGGCGTGAGTATACGAGTATGTATGTTTGTATATATATGGCAAACTTAATTCAATTATTTCCCTTTGCGTTAATAATATTTTACTTTACCTCCTGTGCGTCTGTGGTAACATTTCCATCTAGACCTAAAGCCCAACCTTCTGGTATCGGTTCTTCTTTTCGTATTTGAACTTCGATCTAAAAAACAACATTACATAGTAGTTAAGTATTAATCTCCTTTTAGTAAAATTCAAACTTGAGATGGCCCTGTAAAATATCCAACATAGCAAAGCCGATCGATGTGGAAAGCTAGCTGTGTAACCATTGGAAGGCGTTTGACCCAGCTCCAAACGCAATTAAAAGAGATACCATAAACCTCGCTGGAGAAACCACTGACCTTTCCCATAGCCACAGCAGACATCGCCATATCCACCACTAGGGAGCCACCATCGGAAGCTGGTGCCGCCATACTAATTGGATTTGTACCCAATCCTCTCTGAAATTAAAGAGAAATTCTCATCACTTTTCCAGCAGGCAACTTCTCCTTTTTTCTTTATTGCACATAAACATTGAACAATAACACAATTCAAAACAAATACAAGAAAAACTCTATATAGGTGAGCTTATTTCTATAGAGAAATCTCTTCCAGCCATGTAGGAAGAGGACATTGTGTACAACAATATAAAGTAAAAATATTTAAATAGATAATTACGGGATAAATGAAACAGATACATAAGTTGTAAAAAATATAACTAGGTATTATAAATAAAAACGTACATGCTTCTAAACAAATAAATATAAATTACATAAAGTGTAGATACAATTATGGAACAGAAAGGAAGTGCTCTCGGATGTGTTTTGGCAATCCGTGGTTTTGACAGCTTATTTCACATACGTGCAGCAAAAATCTGTTCTATATGACGGTACTTGCAAGGTCCTTGTATCACATTCTCTTTGGGGCTGGCTTATCACGAGAGTGAAGATATTCAGGGGCACATGATTTCCTTCCTTAGAATGTTAAAAAGACACGTTAACATATGGAGATCTCTTCGTGAGCGAATTGGTAGCCACTTGAACTGACCTCGGTAATCCGAGACATGGTCATATATTACCTACGCAAGTTGAAACCAAAACGGATGCCGAGGTTCTGAAGCCGCTCCAGCTTGTTAACTTGGTCCTCAGTGGCATCCATAAAACAGCAGATGTCAGCGTAGCTAAACGGAGGCAACAACAACTTATCTAAAATAGAGAGATATCATCATGCTTACAGATTTAGCTCTAGTGGGAACGACGACTGGAGATGAGTTGGTGAAGGCCATACCAATGAGGCCTTCTTTCTCGGCCTTCAACGCCCAGTAGCCAGCCATGCCAAAATGATTGCTACCTGAAACCATGGATGAACAATATTTGTCTATGCTGAAACACATAAAGCGTTTTTGTAGTAACTTGCACTTAAATAATACTCCTGAACTCTGTTACTCACTCTAACTTCGGACACTAAACTACAGTAAAGATTTTCAACAGTACGTATCTACTCTTCAAATCCTAGGAATCAGTAAGCGCGGGGCCATAGATGTGGTCATCCTTCACATGGATGGTTTTTGTACAAAAAAATATAATCAACTATCTTTTTACCATTTTGATTTAAAATTAATAGAAAAATATATATGTTACGGGTAAAGCCCGAAGTTGGGTAAAGTCTAAAAAAGTTAAAAATAGGTGCGACGACGAGCGAAGGGCGCCGAGCGAAGCGGAGCGGAGTGAGGCGACTCCTAAAGTTTTGTATAACATCACCCGGGTAAACCTAGGCTTACCCTATTTTCTAGAATTACCCGTGACATATATGTAACCATTCGGTGCTTCCTTATAAATATTAGATACTAGTATAGAAGTATTAATTAATACATACACATAAGTAGGACAACGAGAGTAATAAAACATACATACAGACATATTTCTTGAAGTAGGCTGATTATTTCTTATTAACAAATTTCAAATAGAAAAAGATTCTGATACATAGGTAACACTAAAAGTTTCCGGAACTGGCCACTTACATAAACAATATTTAAAAATTTATTGCAACATTTGAAAATACAACTCTTTGGCTGTAGAGTGCAGTTTGTTTCATCTGACTGTCTTTTGTTTTTACCTTGTGGCGCCATTTAAAAAATTGTGTGTCTGCATCAACATGGATTTAACTCGGGAAAATTTTCGTAGTATGATTTTCTACGATTTTAAGTGTAATTTGACAGCTCAACAGAGCATCGCTCGGCTTGAAACAGCTTTTGGCAATGAAGCACCATGCAAGACGATTGTTTATAGCTGGTTTGCAGAATTCAAGCGTGGTCGTATCAATCTCAGTGACGAATCTCGCGATGGTCGGCCGTCCACCGCTGTGACCAACAAAAACATCGATGCTGTGCGCCGTATGATTGAAACAGACAGGCATGTGACCTACCATGAAATTCGCGCATCCTTAGAAATAGGCATGAGTCAAATACAATCAATCCTACACAAACATTTGGGTGTGAGAAAGCTGTGCTCGCGGTGGATCCCACACAACTTGACCGAGGCTCAAAAAACGGACCGCGTCACTTGGTGCAGTGCCATGCTTACCAGATTCAACGACGGTGCGCCAAATTTGGTGTGGGACATAGTAACAGGTGACGAAACATGGATTTATTGCTACGATCCCAAAACAAAGCAGCAATCGAGCGTATGGGTCTTTCAAGATGAGCCAAAACCAACCAAAGTGGCGCGCGTGAAAAGTGCATCTAAGCGGATGATTGCTTCTTTTTTTAATAAAACTGGACACGTGGCTACTGTTGCTTTAGAGAATCGTCGTACCGTGAATAGTGACTGGTACACGACCATTTGTTTGCCGGAAGTTATTGACGAACTCCGTAAAAATAACCGTAAACGCCGTATCATCCTGCACCACGACAATGCTAGTTCTCACACGGCCAGACAGACAAACGACTTTTTGAAGACGAAAAATGTAGAACTCATGAGTCATCCTGCATACAGTCCCGACCTGGCACCTTGTGACTTTTTTCTGTTCCCAAAAATTAAGAACCAATTACGCGGTCAACGATTTTCATCACCAGAAGAGGCTGTCGAGGAGTATGAAAAACACGTTTCAGAGGTCACCACAGGGGAGTGGCACAAAAGTTTTCAAAACTGGTTTGATCGAATGAAAAAGTGCATAGACGCCAAGGGAGAGTATTTTGAAAAACAATAAATTAATTTTGTACCTTTAATAGTATTTTTTCATATTCATTCCGGAAACTTATAGTGCGTCCCACTATCTGTGTTAAAATAAAAGTGTTCGTCGCATCCAAGAATACTACTCTTAATTGAATTCAATAGTAACTCAAAAGCCTGTGGTTTTTGCCTCAACTTTTGTTAAGGTCGTAACAGAGGATCTCGGTGCAAAATTTACATCATAAAATTATTTTGCTTACTTTTGAATAAAAAAGTATGCACTAAATAAAGTAATTTTTTTGTGGAGAATTGATTGTGAATAAAAAATACCGCAAACTGCTTTAAACAGCATTTATTGCATACTTTTTATTCAAAAGTAAGGAAAACAATAGTATGATGTGCATTTTGCAACGAGATAAAAAGTTACCCCCTTAAGCTACCTATACTTGGAGCCCTCTTGGGCTCAAGTTGGTGAAAATATTCGATTCATAAAAATCTCAAACATGTTCTGAAAGCTCACGACCCCCACGATCTTGGGCCTACTCTGGCCGTTGGTTGAATACCTAAAATGTGTTGTGATGATGATGATGATGCATGATGAAATAAGGAATACTCAACGTTTAGCAGAAACCCATCCGACACCAGCATCCTTGGCCTTACGAATGGCGACATCCATACAAAAATTGCCAACGGTACTTCCAAGAGCGTTGCAGCCATCCACCAGAGCGGTCGCTGCTGCTTCCTTCAGGATCACTGGCTTCGCATGGGCGTTACAGGCTCCTGACTTGATGTCATTTACATAAAATTCTGCAAACAAAGCACAAAAATCTGTTGTTTGTGACTATTCTTAACAAAATTGTTCTATCTGTCTGTTGATCAAATGTGTTGTTGTCACAGACATATAATTATTACTAAGTAGCAGACCAAACATAAGGATTAAATAGCGCGGCAAGTTTCCGTACAAAAAATAAGCTACATTTAGGCTTCATGGTACGAAGAAACGTATAAAAATTGGTTGTTTTGGCTGACTTATGCTTGAAACATATTTGTTAATTCCTAAACTAATCTCTAGTGTATATTTTGTTTTGAAACAAGCAATATTTCTATTTAAAAGAGCCCGAAGTTCACTGAGCTAAAATTTGCGTTTATTATTAATGTTAGGTCTGCTACTATATTATTTGTCTGTGGTTGTTGTGACCATAGGTTGTGACAGTTCAGGACGAAAAAAATGTACCCGTAATATGTGAGGATAAGGGACCCTTTGTGCACGAATCCGACTCGCACTATGGCCAAAGTTACCATTACCACATCTGAAAGCCGTCACATAACCGCAGCAATCGCTTTGAAAATGCCGAAATATCTGCCAAGAATAAGTACTTTTTCATCACTTACCCAGTCTGTTGAGGCCATGGCTCAAGTGGCCCACTGTGTCAGCATGAACCAGCAAGTCTGCCTGCGCCTCAGCCTCAGACCGTGGAGCCCCCGCAGCCACCAAGCATTCTTCTATAAACCTCCTCACTTCTTCTACCTGGACTTCCACCATCTCTGCTGCAGAAGAATTTTTCAGGATGAATGGTCTAACTTTTAGAACAAACGCACTAAACCACGCCTGTTGGAAATCGTCAGTGAGACCCCAAGAAACCCAGGAAGCGGGAAAGAGAAAGTAGCCCAGGCGTTAAGGGGGCGGACAATACATGCTGGTGACCTGCAAAGTCGAAATTGATGGCTGGCTTTAATCAGACGTTATAAAAGTAAAACAATAAAAAAATACATAAACTGCAGAATATCTGGAATAGATTAGACTTTAAAATTTTCATTTACTAATAAATATCATTTTTATACCAAACGCATATCCGGTTTAATTTATTAAGGTTCTGTTTCGAATCGAGTGAATTTCACTCGGAGGGATCCGAATTTCACCCTAGATCGTTCAAAAATTTACCCGAGTTAAACCGAGGGTAACCGAACTGTTACCTGACAGCAGGGATACGTTAACCGGGTTTGAGAGTTAAGCATATCATCGGGTTAACCCTTGATAGGGTATAACCCATGCATAAGCTTAACTCTATTAAAGGGTTACCCTGGGTTTGAAAACCCTCCACAGGGTTTAACCCAGGCATAAGCTTAACTCTATTATAGGGCTACCCTTGGTTTGGAAGTTAAGCCTGTCATAGGGTTAACCCTCCATAGGGTATAACCCAGGCATAGGCTTAGGCCTATCATAGAGTTATACAGAGCATTTCATTTGGTTATTTAGGGTTTTGAATTCTTTTGAAAAATAGACCTTTTTTTGCCAGTTTTTGTTTGGCCTTTGGTTCGACTTAATTCTTATTAGATCCCTTAAACACACGACAGATAAAGTAGTTCAAGTAGATACTGAAACAGTGACCTGTGCTTTAAAAGAAAACGGTGACTTTGATTGTTACATCGGTGAATTACCTGAACCAAAGTTTTTTAGTGAGATAAGACCCAAATACATTCGAAATGAATACTTTGCCAGTCTCATAGCATTTGAATTAAAGCGAGTGAAATATGAAGACCGTTCTACGGTATACATGAAGATATTTAATGTTATCAAAGAACACATTGACGGAGGAAACATGAACGATTCAAACAAGTCATAACACCATTGATCTTGCATTATTTAATTACCCACTTACTTTATTATATCAATCGATCTTGTATAACAGCCTTTTAATTGTAAAGTTCAACATTTTACTTAGCTACCCCAACCAGCAAAAGAGTGCACTGTTAGTATTAATAGCACTTTAGCTCTTTAATGGTACTAATACACTTAGCTCGTGAGTTGAATGCAGACATGCGCTATACAATGTATACAATGTAATGTATACAAATGTAATGTATACAATGTATAGCGCAAGTCTGCTTTCAACTATAGCGTTAACTGTAGGTTGATGCGTGCTTTTCAATGTCATAGTATTGTTCGGGATAAATTAATTCGCACCAAAAACCACTAACTGTCTTTATTTGAAATCACACACACTATTTAAACACAACTGAAACTAAATAACAACTGGAATTACTAACTGGACTCAATGGACTCACCGGACTGACTAATTTGTCTGCACTATAATTTCAAAAATGTTTCACCACTAGAATCGTTACTGGGTTATATTCACACTATACAGTTGCACTTCACTAGTCACTACTAGAGTTGTCCTTTAGTTCACTAGAGTCACTTTCCGTTTCCGCTTTGCCTCGTAGTTAACACTGAACTGCGTCCGACGCCGACCGCTTACCCGTCCCGTTTTTATACCATACGCCGGCTTCTAGTTCAAGTGACGCGATGTTGCTAAACCCTCTCGCACATTGTGGAACGCACGTCAAGGACTCCAGTCTATATCCATTCTTTTCCAACCACGAATGCTTTCTCTCTCCCACTTCTTTCTAGTTCAAGTGACGCGATGTCGCTAGAACCCTCTCGTACATTGTGTAACGCACGTCAAGGACTCCAGTCTATATCCGTCCTTTTCCAACCACGAATGCTTTCTCTCTCCTACTTCTTCGTGCGAGAATATCCGAGACATTTCGAGTGCAATGGTTGAATGACCCCTTCCGCGGAAACTTCCCACATTGTCCAGTTGTGACCTTGGCCCGGAAGGCCTACCTAATTCCTTAAAATATAAACTTTTCAAAGACTAGGAAGAGGATAGGGGTGAGGATGAGTATGTGAGTGGGGTAGGGAGAGCGGGTGTTTGTGAGTGTGTGTGTGTGTGTGTTTGAGAGGGGATGTAAGGGTGTTTGTATGAGCTACGCTTACAGCCAAAATTGACTTATATAACAACGCATTTTCTTCATAATGAATGGCCCACAGAGGGCGGCTACCATGCATGGCAGCACGCGGATACTGTAACTGCGGTCTATTAAAATCGATGTAAATCACTGGTTTTTTTCCCGATTAGAACGATTTAATTTTTTTAATACCTATTAATTCAGTCTGAATATTCTTATATATAACTTTCAGTTTTAGTGGATAGATGACGAGATACAGATGAAACATTAAAGTACGAATTCCTCACTTTTGTCTTTTAATTGTTTTATTTCATTAACTATCACTCAAACAATATTCAATGTACTAAATATATCGTAGATAATTAAATTTCCAATCATTTGATACCCCACATGCCAATTTCAGTTCATTAGTTTGTAATAAGTGAGCAGTTTTACATAGCACGGTGGCGGCCATTTTGATGACGTCATAAATGAGGAATCTGTACCTTGACAGTCTGTGTTTCAGCGATTTACTGACCAGCATATCATACTTAGCAACCTACTAAAAGGCGGCGTTCGTATCCAAAATGATTTTTTTTTTTTGCTAAGGGAAGTCACTGTACGTAGCAAGTGAATTTCTGTAATACATAGGTAACACTAAAAGTTTCCGGAACTGGCCACTTACATAAACAATATTTAAAAATTTATTGCAACATTTGAAAATAGAACTCTTTGGCTGTAGAATGCAGTTTGTTTCATCTGCCTGTCTTTTGTTTTTACCTTGTGGCGCCATTTAAAAAATTGTGTATCTGCATCAACATGGATTTAACTCGGGAAAATTTTCGTAGTATGATTTTCTACGATTTTAAGTGTAATTTGACAGCTCAACAGAGCATCGCTCGGCTTGAAACAGCTTTTGTCAATAAAGCACCATGCAAGACGACTGTTTATAGCTGGTTTGCAGAATTCAAGCGTGGTCGTATCAATCTCAGTGACGAATCTCGCGATGGTCGGCCGTCCACCGCTGTGACCAACAAAAACATCGATGCTGTGCGCCGTATGATTGAAACAGACAGGCATGTGACCTACCATGAAATTCGCGCATCCTTAGAAATAGGCATGAGTCAAATACAATCAACCCTACACAAACATTTGGGTGTGAGAAAGCTGTGCTCGCGGTGGATCCCACACAACTTGACCGAGGCTCAAAAAACGGACCGCGTCACTTGGTGCAGTGCCATGCTTACCAGATTCAACGAAGGTGCGTCAAATTTGGTGTGGGACATAGTAACAGGTGACGAAACATGGATTTATTGCTACGATCCCAAAACAAAGCAGCAATCGAGCGTATGGGTCTTTCAAGATGAGCCGAAACCAACCAAAGTGGCGCGCGTGAAAAGTGCATCTAAGCGGATGATTGCTTCTTTTTTTAATAAAACTGGACACGTGGCTACTGTTGCTTTAGAGAATCGTCGTACCGTGAATAGTGACTGGTACACGACCATTTGTTTGCCGGAAGTTATTGACGAACTCCGTAAAAATAACCTTAAGCGCCGTATCATCCTGCACCACGACAATGCTAGTTCTCACACGGCCAGACAGACAAACGACTTTTTGAAGACGAAAAATGTAGAACTCATGAGTCATTCTGCATACAGTCCCGACCTGGCACCTTGTGACTTTTTTCTGTTCCCAAAAATTAAGAACCAATTACGCGGTCAACGATTTTCATCACCAGAAGAGGCTGTCGAGGAGTATGAAAAACACGTTTCAGAGGTCACCACAGGGGAGTGGCACAAAAGTTTTCAAAATTGGTTTGATCGAATGAAAAAGTGCATAGACCCCAAGGGAGATTATTTTGAAAAACAATAAATTAATTTTGTACCTTTAATAGTATTTTTTCATATTCATTCCGGAAACTTATAGTGCGTCTCACGTAAAACGCGTTGCTACTTGCACACAAACAAAATCTTGACGCTTGCTATACTTACCAGACAAATAAGAATGCTAAATACAAAGCAATATAGCACATAATTACTTAATTTAAACAAGTGAAGCGGCATGCTCAAACGAAATGACGCGTGCGGCTGTTCTGGACTAAGTTGCAATCTATTTTGAATCTTAAATATATGTGGGAAGAGGCAAAAGCCCCGAGCAAGCCGTGGGTTGGCTTTTCTCTTGTATTGCGCTGACTGAAATGGTTTTATAGGGATACACTTTCAGATTATTCAGGGTTACATTGAGTATTTTGATAGGGTTTGATAGGGTTACAGGGTTACCCTTAACGGTTTGCTTACGTTAATTTGAATAGGGTTTACTTACCACTTACGGATAGGGTAACACTAAACACAGGGTTTCAAGCAAAACACTTCGTAAAACCCATAGTTTGCCTGACAGTTGCTAGGAAGTGTCTTGAAACGCCTCCGAGTAATGCGAAAATCACACTGTGTCACCAGATTAGTGCAACCAGATTTTTCTTTCTCTTTCTCATAGGAGAAATCTATATAGATAGATCTATCTCTTTCTAATAAACGAGTGAAATTTTGCACTATGATCGCACGTTTTGAAACGCTTCTTAAGTATAAAAGAAACAAATTGAAGCTTAGTCAAATTGAAGATATTGTAACAACAAATGATTTCCTTCATTAATTTTGAAGAATTTTAGTTATGATAATTGTAATTAATTATATAGGTACATTTAAGTGCGTTCGCGACTTGACTCCCCGTCGAGCGACGGAGAGATTAATATGGGACGAGTCGTGCGTGTGAGTGAGACGCAAATTATTATTATACATATACGGAATACGGAATAAAATAAGCATTACTTCGATCTGAGAACATATGGCCCATTCAATAGCAAAGAAGTAAAAGAAGTTTATTCAAAATCATTCAAGAAACTGGCAGATGAAAAGATAAAAAATAAAAAGCCTAAAACAACATATGAGAGTACTACCGACGAAGAATATTCTGTACATGATTCTTCTGAGGATGAATATCGCATTTCTGAGGATGAATATCGCAATTCAGATCACGAGAACATTCCAATTATCGAGTCTGAAGTGACATCAAAACAACAAACTGAACTTTGGAGGCTATGTTTCAACGACAGTGTTCTTGTGAGATACTACCAAAGAGGATCATGGAAATACTACATAGGATTTATCGAAGATATTAATAATGAAGAAGATTTACACGATACATTTTTTGAAAACTGTAAAAATACCGGTATCAAAATTGGTCATCCCAAAAAAAAGATCAAGATACAGTCGCTGAAAACTTAATTGTAAAAAATATTGAGATAACACAAAATATCGTTCGGCAAAAGAATACTTTCTAGCTGCTGAGTGTGACAAAATTTATTTTGAATAGATTTTAGGTCTCTTTTACGTATAGTTGATTGATCGTTCGGCAAAAGAATACTTTCTAGCTGCTGACTGTGACAAAATTTATTTTGAATAGATTCTAGGTCTCTTTTACGTATAGTTGATTGATCGTTCGGCAAAAGAATACTTTCTAGCTGCTGACTGTGACAAAATTTATTTTGAATAGATTCTAGGTCTCTTTTACGTATAGTTGATTGATCGTTCGGCAAAAGAATACTTTCTAGCTGCTGACTGTGACAAAATTTATTTTGAATAGATTTTAGGTCTCTTTTTCGTATAGTTGATTGATCGTTCGGCAAAAGAATACTTTCTAGCTGCTGACTGTGACAAAATTTATTTTGAATAGATTCTAGGTCTCTTTTACGTATAGTTGATTGATCGTTCGGCAAAAGAATACTTTCTAGCTGCTGACTGTGACAAAATTTATTTTGAATAGATTTTAGGTCTCTTTTACGTATAGTTGATTGATCGTTCGGCAAAAGAATACTTTCTAGCTGCTGACTGTGACAAAATTTATTTTGAATAGATTCTAGGTCTCTTTTACGTATAGTTGATTGATCTCATTGATATATTGAATTGATCTCATTCATCCTTTTAAAATAGATGTAATAATACATCAGTTCGTTCCATTGAAGTGGTCTTTTATTTGAAATCCTAAAATATTGTCTTGTTTCATATGCACTAACCTTTACTTTACTTTCAGTGTGTTGTATATTTCTGGTGTGTGTTGTATATTTCTGGTGTGTGTTGTACACTTTTTGTGAGCCCCAACCATGTAACTTATACTTGTGATTGTCGGCACTTGGTGAAACATGGAAAGCATCTTGATGTAAATACTTGTACACTGTTTACACAAAATTTTGTGTTTACAAAGATCCCTTTAGTTAGTTTATTTACAGATTTCTTGATATTGCGATCAGGGCGGCTATTCCGGCATTATTTCTCACTCGCAATATCAATAATTAGATATTTGTTAATGCCATGCGATGAAAATTACAGTGACGAAACCACATCAACTAGAAACTATAGGATATAAAGAATGCCCACTATACTTACGCCCACTTTTCAATCAAAATAATCAACACATATCTGTACAAAATCCCTTTTAAAGTCACCCGCAATCTGCCTTCGCAATTTTTACGCACGTGCCAGAATACCCGCCCTTATCATGAAATGATCAATTCTACGACGAGGCCACGACAAACATAAAATTAGTTTTTCAAGAAACATATAAAAAATAGAGTTGATGCTCGTGATTGTTGGCACTTGGTGGAACTTTTGAAACATTTTTTGTTTGATAAACACTTGTACTTGTCCACTTATTTATATTAATTTCCCTTACCGGTTTCGCTGTTAAAGCATTGTCAAAGGTTTGTTTGGTTGTTTACGTACAATATATGAATCGCTTGGCATGCGGATAGGGCAAACAAATTCTACAACAGAAACATTTGAGTCGTTTCGTTTTCGTCTCTCAAATGTTTCTGTTGTAGAATTTGTTTGCCCTATCCGCATGCCAAGCGATTCATATATTGTACGTAAACAACCAAACAAACCTTTGATAATGCTTTAACAGCGAAACCGGTAAGGGAAATTAATATAAATAAGTGGACAAGTACAAGTGTTTATCAAACAAAAAATATAAAAAATAGTTTTCAGTTAATTTGATTTTACAGTTATCAGGACAAACCTTTTTATTTGATACTTAATCTTTATCTCGTTAATAGTACTAGAATTATTCAGGATTTTTTTCGAGTCACAAATGACAGATCTACTATTTTGAGAACAACTCCATTAATAAAATATTCAAAACCGATTAAATTGGCGATATCTTAAATCATACCCATGTATGTAGGTATAAATTTGCATGCTATATGTGAAAAATATGTTATTTGAATCAATGTTTAATTAAGTACAACCGAAGAGTACGTTAATAAAATATTTTTTATTAATTAATCAATCATACATACAACTTTATTTTATTTACTCTTTGGTTCAAGGAGGGAACAGATGCCCACGGACTACGGACCTGACTTTTTAAAATAAATATGAGGAATACTTACATAAAAATTATATAGAGCTAAACCAAAATAAGTCCGCACTTCAAACTTATAATGTAGACTGACCTTAAATATCCCCAGTATTTTCCAACTCATTTGTACATAGATGTTTGTATTATCTGTTGTTTTGTTGATAAATTGTATTATTTATTTAATTCGAGCTTATCTTTATCTCATTGGCCCGCAACCAGATAAGTATGCTAGCTTCCAGATCTAGCTACTTTGCTAATAATTTATTAAGATTTTAAACTAGAGCATTTTTTTTGTTTTAGTTTCATTTACGTAACGAAAAATCATACTTGTACTTTAAAAAATATATAAAGATATATTCTTGGATCCAAAGTTTTGGCCTCAGGGCATTCATTGTATTTGGACGGTACAGGGAGCTGCGACCGAAATCAGAAAGTCCTTGATTGTAAAATTTACGGTTAAATTTAAATTTGATTTTTATATCGCTAATATCAATCTGTTAATTTCATTATGTTAATTTATCACTACTCTATCGCATCAGGTTTAAGCGTGTAATGATAGCAGTAAGTTAAGATAAATAAATATAGGCCCAGAGTGTTTTTTTTTCTCTTATCGACGTTTTGAGGCGTTAGGTCTTATACGTATTATATAACTAGCTTTCGGGTTGAGCGTTATTTTATGAACATTCCTTATAGTCCATATGTTGACCAAGTTCGTAAAAACCCCATTAAAATCCACTCAATTGTTCTCGAGTTAGAACGGAACATACAAACATACAGAGAGATTGTGGTTTTGGCCTAATTACCTACAATACTAGTTTAGCACATTTCATTTAAAATTTCTCAAAAATAGTCAATGTACCGACACGACCTTTTTACTAGGTACTATTATTAGTATGTATACCACATGTTTTAATGGTTCCACACCCCTGGTATATAGCCCGAACAACGTGTTGATTTAGTGCATCTTGTGTAAGCGGCGGGTTCCTATTTATACACATAATAAAAATGTGGAAACACCTCTGACACCCCGTCGGGGATTCATGTCATATCGATTATACTCACGGGTTGAATAATTGTGAAATATCGATAGTTATTGTAGGCGTTGTTCATATGAAACGAAGGTCAAGGTGATATTATGACAACGCTTAAGTAGTATACTACAATCAGCACCCTGACACAAAGCAATTATTGACATCGCGAATGGTGTGCTATCATCCATTGAAGAGCTTCAGATTCGAAGGCCAGGTGGCGTAATTTCAACTTTTAAGTAATACTCAGCAATCAGCACACCAACACAGGCATTGCCACAAACTTGAATTATGACGTGTCATCTATTGAAGAGTTCTAAGGTGGTGAGGCCAGGATTGAAGTTCAAGTGGCATAAGGAACCTTATATATCCTGTAATGAACACACGAACACAAAGTTATTGGTGCAATCTCAAGTTTTGTGCTGTCATCCGTTGGTAGTTCTATGGTGAAGAGGACAGGATCGAAGGTCAGGTGGTATAATGACAAATTTCACGTAGTATCCTGCAATAAGCACACTAACATAAGGCGATTTCCGAAATCTCGAATTATGTACTGTCATCTATTGAGGAGTTCTGTGGTGATGAGGTCAGGATCGAAGGTTAGATGGGTTTATCACAATTCTCAAACAATACCCTGTAATCATCACCCTGGTAGAAAGCGTTTGCCTCAATATCAAGTGATATGCTGTCATCCATTGAAGAGTTTCACCGCCTATCTCTGAAGACCATCATTAGATCAAGACAAAACTAAATCTGGACCTACTTGGAAGCACGGCCTTCCGAACAAAAAAAAAATCTTACAAATCGACTAAGAAATGACAGAGTAATATACCCCAAACAAAAACTATAAGGAAATACAGTCAAATTGAAAACCTTCTCTTTTTTAAGTCGGTGAAAAATTTGCTAGAGGTGTGTCAGGGTCGTTGAAGATGGGAATCTGTAGTCAGACAAAACTGATACCGTTTTCTTGTACGGGAAAAATCGTTACTTAAACCTGGCTGTAGTCACTTTTTTCAAGCCAATATCAGCAAGAGGTGTGTCAGGATCGTTGCAGATCGAAATCTTTGGTCAGATTAATTTGTTACAGTTTGCCGGTATGGAAAAACGACCGGTTTTATCACGTACAGCTTGGCACAAAAGAGTGTGTAAAAAATGAGGGCTCTATACCACATATTTAGTCATACCACACACTACGAGTAAAACTGTATACTAAACTACGGCCAAAATATTTAGTTTCATCTGTCACCGCGTCAAACTCTTTTTTGCCAAGCTATATATCTAACCATTTGGTCAAAAGCAGTAAGTAAGCAGGGCTTTTTCTCCCGACTTGATTCACAAATATTAAACTTTCAAACTGAAAACTTATTTTTTTAAAATAAAATATAGCCTACGTTACTCAGCAATAGTGTAGCTTCTTACAAAAGAAAGAATCTTGAGAATTGGTTCAGCAGTTTACCTCAAACATACAAACAAACAAACAAATCTTTCCTCCTTATACCGGGTGTAAATAGAGTGCGACCATTAAATGAAACCACATATTCTACCGACCCTACTGAACCACTTTTCCCAAGAGTCATACCCGCGGAACCCCTTAGTTTGGGAAATAATTGAGTTCCAAACAAAAACGCATGAACCCTAACGCACGAACATACGGGCGAGTTTAGAGAGAGCGTCGTCCATTTCACGCACGTCGCTTCACGGGTGACGCTCTCTCTAAACTCGACCGTATGTCGGTGCGTTAGGGTTCACGCGTTTTTGTTTGGAACTCAATTATTTCCTAAACTAAGGGTGTCCGCTTTATAAATGATCCTGCACTACAATCACTTTTCTTATGTCATTACTTCCTAGAATTTGATACTCATAAGCGATGGAATATCGGATGGCGCAAAAATTAACAGTTTGTTTTTTTATGAAAATCTGTAGGTTCGTTTTTGGGGACGAAAATTATTTTTTCATAATTATAATACAGTTTTCTTTTTCACCAAAATTGGCTCCAAGAATCCTTTGAGCATTTTTCGTTAAACCATTATAGTTTTGGATTTGGCCATTCACGCTCACTTGAAAATTTAAACATGTGTTTTCGACATCTCCTACAAAATTCCTCCCTCACCATATCTATCTATAAGAAGGTCGTATCTGTACATTGAATATTTTCGCGAAATTTTAAATGAAGTTGGTATTTTACTGAGGCCAAAACTAAAATTGATAGAATTTTCGTCTGTCTGTCTGTATGTATGTTCCGCTTTAACTCGAGAACCCACTCAACGGATTTGGATGCAGTTTTTTATTATCATCTTAGTGATCCTGGTCTACATACAGACTTTAAGGGGTGTTCATAAAATAACGTCTAAGCCGAAAACGGGGCAACGACCGAAAAAACGCGGGTGGAGCTGCGGGAAAAGGTTATATATTATAATATATTGTATATATAGGCTGAAATTAAATCAACCGACCAAATTCATACTGGAGACTCGGTTAGTGATCAAGATCTAGGTTCCGTAATCCTTTTGACCAATATCGAAAAATGGATTTTTTTGCTCCCTTACTGGTTGGACTAGTTTAAGTACAATTCCATGTGCAGGCACTACAGGGCAAAAAAACTGTTTTTTTTTTCGAATTTCACCTAGAGGGTCATTAAACCTTTGTCCTGATGACTAACCGAGTCTACAGTATGAATTTGGTCGGTTGATTTAATTTCACCATTCTATGAATATATTTGTATAACAAACTCGGTCACTTTTCGTTTCGCTACCCTCGGACGGCATTGAATACTTTTCAAATGCATTAGAAAATAGAAAACCTTATCTGAGATTTAGTTTTCTCTGAAGATTTGATTTTGAATTGTATTTTTAAACAGGTTCTATACCTAGCAATAAGTGCCGCCTTTTTGTACAATACGTTCTATTTTTAATGTCCTGTTTTTATATACACTGGACCGCAAAGAAAGCGGGTCGGTTATAAAAATCTCAAAGTAGCTTTATGAAATAAAGACTAAATTAAAGTTTATTCTATTACAAATGTAGGAAGAAGTAAAATATTTTTCTTAACATGCGCGGAAATATTATCATTACTTTTGAATAAAGAACACGCGAAGTATCATATTTACGTAGACTGAAAAACCAAAATCACTTCCCGGTGCATTCTTTGAATTTGGAACGAAGAGCGCACCGGCAATTTTGTATGAAACGGTGTGCTGTTTGAATTTAGAACACTTTCATCTATCGTACACATTGCGTTCTCGTAGCAGTATAGCCACAGATGCGTTTACCTTTCGGCACAAACTGTAAAATAAAAATAAAAAATTGGCGGTAAAGCGGAGTTCGTTATTTGGTTAATAATAAATTAAAATGAGTTCCGATGATTCTGAAAATGAAATAGACATTGACTGCACTCCACCAGATTTAAGATCGGAAGCTAAATTAACGATGGAAAACCTGTTTCCAGCGAAATCAAAAGAAAAATATATGAAAGTATATGAAAATTTCATGTTCTGGAAAAACGAGAAAAATGCAAAATTGTTCTCCGAGACAGTGTTTTTGGCGTATTTCAATGAAATTGATAAAACTAAAAAGCCATCTACATTATGGGCGATTTATTCTATGCTGATATGTACAGTTCATATTAAAAACAGCATTGACTTGAAGAACTACGGAAATTTAACAACTTTTCTAAAACGACAATCGTCTGGGTTTAAGAGCAAAAAATCGAAGATTTCGACTGCTGAAAACATAAAGCAGTTTCTACTTGAAGCCCCAGATAATATATATTTAGCAACAAAGGTAAATTTATTATGTAAAAGGCCCTTTTTTATTTCCTTGCATTTTTTTAAGAAAAGCACTAAATTCTAAATTCTAAATTCTTAGCGGGGGCGATGAGTCCTGCACTGACTCTCCGTGATCGTGAGTATTGTGCACTTCCCCCCGGTCAGTCAGCTCAGCCAGGACAGCTCTTTGAAGTAGAGCCGAACAGCTTCAGCATGCTGACACAAAAACTGGTCCAGTGAAGGGAAGGTGGAGTTCGTCGCGATCCCTGCTTTTCGTCTTATGTCTTCGGTTGCAGAGCAGTGGAGTAGCACATGTTCCACTGTCTCGTCCTCTAGAAGGCACCCTCTGCATAGAAGGCTATCGGTGACACCTGTAGTGAAAAGGTGCTTATTCAGGTTACAGTGTCCAGTTATGATACCTACCATTTCACGTAGATCGGACCTTTTTAGTTTTAGTAAGTATCGTGTTACCTTACCATTTGACTGCGGTACCATTCTTCTTGATAGACGGCAGTCGTTTCGTTCCGCCCACTTTTTGTTGTGTATGGTCAGTGTGTGTTTTCTGAGTTCCCCTCTGATTGTTTCCGCCGATGGTCGACACAGGTTAATGCCATATGTCGTTACTTTCATGTGGGATACTAATTTAGCAAGAGAGTCTGCTTGTTCGTTACCTTCATTTCCGTTGTGTGCCTTGGTCCAGTATATATTAACCTTGCACTTCGTTGATAGGTTTTGTAGTTCCCCATGACAATCTACTATGATTTTGGATCTACTTACAGGTTTGCTTAGCGCTGTTAATGTAGCCAAGCTGTCTGTAGTGATTGTGACCTCCTGTATGTCGCAAGGCCTACTTGTGCAAATTGCGGTCGCTGCCTTAGCTGCTAGGAGTATACTTGCCGTCTCGGTTTGAAACACCGTTGTTAAGCTGTTGAGTGGGACTGCTTTAATGAGTCCTAGTTCCGGAGACACGTAGCTGCAACCAGCACTGCCATCCTTCCTTTTAGAGCCGTCAGTGTAAAAAGCCAGTACCTTTCGATTGGAGCTTGGTTCTCCCTGAGAGTGTATCTCGTATCTATGGTCCATTATATAGAATTTCGGTATCCTGTCCGTTCCTGTGGCTGCCTCTAGTACAATCTCTAAAGCTCGTTCCAGGATTCGACAGTGATTGGTTTTTATATTGTTACCTTTCCGTTGACCAGTGGACTTCACCCGAAGGGCTGAAACCGTCGCCTCCTGCTGTATATGCAGATATGGCGGTGTGAGCTCTAGTAGGATGTCCAGTGCTGCGGAGGGTGTTGATCCCATGCATCCGCTGATCAGTGTACATGCCAGTCTTTGGAGTTGCTGTAGTTTGTTCTCGGCTGTAATTAACTCTGTTCTTGGCCACCACACCAATGCTCCATAAGTTAGTACCGGTCTTAACACTACTGTGTACAGCCATTTGCAGAGTTTTGGTGTAAGTCCCCAGTCCCTGCCCACTGCTCGCCTACACTGCCATAGTGTGTTCGTTGCCTTCTTTATTATGTGTTCTACCTGCTTACCCCACAGTAACTTGTCGTCAAGCCAGACACCAAGGTATTTTACCTCCTTATTGAGAGCTAGCTGGGTACCAAATAATTTAGGAAGTTTTAGTTGACTTAACTTCTTCTTCTTGGTGAATAGGATAAGTTCAGTCTTCTGTGGATTTACGGATAAGTTATGCTTGCCACACCAGTCCTCGACTTTCCGTAACGCCAACTGCATCTTACTGCACAGCGTTCCTTCGAAAAGTCCTGATATCATGATAACTAAGTCATCTGCATAACGTACCGTGCAAAAACCATCCTTGTTCAGTTCTATGAGGATCTTATTGATAACAGCTACCCAGAGCAGTGGTGACAAGACTCCTCCTTGAGGATATCCCCTTGTTACCTGGCAGCGTGTCCGCTCTGATATTTCAATGTATGCAGCGCGCTTGCTCAGCATATTGGTGACCCATTTGATAACAAGCTCGTGTACACCATGGTTCTCGAGCCCGTGCACTATGCTGGGGAACGTGGTTTTATCAAAGGCTCCTTCTATATCGATGCAAGGCAGGATTGCTTCGCTTCTATAGCCATTTCTGCTTTGTGTACAACCTGATGTAACGCAGTTTCTGTAGACTTACCTGGTAGGTAGACGTGCTGGTTCTGGTAAGGTGGCCGCTCTTTCAGCGGTCCTCCTCTAACGTATCTGTCACAGAGTCTCTCTAGTGTTTTAAGTAGAAATGGTGAGAGACTGGTCGGTCTGTATGCTTTGGGTTGTGTGTAGTCGTCCTTGCCAGGCTTAGGGAGAAAGACTACTTTAACTTCCCTCCAGGAGACTGGGATATATTTCCACGCCAAACAGCTTGTGTGTTTTACGATGTGTTCTAGAGGCCATTGCAGTAAAGCGGGAAGGATACCATCGCCTCCTGGTGATTTGTATGGAAGGAATGTGCTTACCGCCCATTTAATTCTTTCCTCCGTAACTATGGATTCCGCTAACTCCCAGTCCTCTTCCGAGGGGCATGGGGACGGCAAGTCCATCCGTACAGAGTTATTGCTTACCTGACAACCCGGGAAGTGGGTTTCCAGTAGCAAAGCATGCTGTTCTTGTTCATTAGCTGTATAGCTGCCATTGGGTTTTTTCAGTGTCCCAAGCTTAGTGTGGTTATCATTCGCTAAGATTTTTCTCAGCCGTGAAGTTTCACTTTGTGTTTGAATGCTGCTGCAAAAATTGTTCCAGCTTTCGCTTTGTCTAAAACGTACCTCTTTGTTGAATGCTAGGCGTGCTTTCTTGTAGCCGTCCCAGTCATTGTCAAGCTTAGTGTTCATAGCTCTGTTGAAATGGTGTCGCATTTTCTTCCTTAACTTATGAAGTTTCTTGCTCCACCACCCATGTTTTTTCTCGTCAAACTTACCCTTTTCCTTGATTAGTGGGCATGACGATTCGTAACTGTTGATAATGCACTTTGTGATGGCATTAACTTGTGTTTCTATCTGTTCCACAGTGAGTCTCTCGGGTCCTGTAGGTTCAGGAAGTGTCTTTATGCCTTTCTCTACAAGTGTAGAGAATTTTGTTTTATTTGTTTTTCTCGGGTTTCTATATTTACGAGGTTCATGTCTTCCTACTTTTAGTACGTACCTTAACCTTTTATGATCAGATCCAGATATATCCTTGCTCGCAACATCCCATCCACTGATGTATTCTGTTACTAACTTCACATTTTGAGGCCCGGAAACCTCAGAACACCGGTCGCTAGCCGGGTCGCATGGCACAATCGAACAGTTATTTGCACTTTCCATATTCCTTTTTGCTCCTTCCTCTGTAACCATAGATGTTATTAATTTGGGCCCATGAGTCATAAGCGGTGCCCATATCGGTTATGCCCCGTCTTTTGCGGGCCACCTACGCCTTCACGTAAGGTGGAGGCATGGATGGTCCTAAGGCCTCAGGTGGCCTTGCTATACAACTAGCTGGGGGGTGCAAGTCCCATCTTAATTGTATAGCTTACACTCGCTGTTACACCCAGGAACCGAAAGTATTCCCCTAGCAACTTTGGCTCCCACCACCTCGGTTCCCGCTTGCTTCCGGACTTGTGACCGGCGTCATTATTGCGATTGCCATATGTCAGGGACTAATATTAGTCCCCATTGACAATGATTGGACAACAGCAATAATGAAGGTCAGGTTGCACTATATATGCCTCGGCCAAAATGGCAATTGCCTATTTCGCTGCCTTTGCAATAATGTACTATTTTTTTTTTGGAGATTGTATTACAAACCAAAAATAAAAAATAAAGACGATTTTTAAAATTTGAACATCAATTTTGAAACCACTTTTGTTTCTATTCTGTCATATAATTATGGTATTTCTTGTCTAGAAATTCAATATTCCATTTAAATTCAGTTAAAAACATACCCTGACGAGTGTACCAGAATTCTGACAATGCTTGAAGTCGGGCGCAGGCAGCGTTATACAGCAAGAACTGTAGTTGTGTCGCTATCAACCGTTCAAAGAGTGCTCCAGCGATTTGAAGAGACTGGATCCAATATTCATAGACCAGAAACAGGCCGAACAAGGTGCACGGGAGGATCGCTATATAGTGTCAACAATGTTGAGGAATCGATTTCAAACGGCTGCTGAAGTCAAAAATCACCTTCTACGTGCTAGAAGAAGCAATCCTAGTACGTGTACAGTGAGTCGGCGTCTTGCTGAACCAAATTTGAAGACATTTAGACCCGCAAATGGTTCAAAACTCGAAAGGCAGCATCGACATTCAAGGCTGAGTTACGCAAGAGAATACATGAATTGGACTCTGGATGACTGGTGAAGAGTAATGTTTTAGGACGAGTCGAGGTTCATGCAATACACGCACGATGGGAGGCAAAGAGTCTACAGAAGACCAGGAGAGCGCTATAACCAAGCTTGCATTGAAGAGAAAGTGCCATACCGCGGAGGCTCCATACACGTGTGGCCTGGAATTTCTTCCAAAAGCCGCACCGAGCTAGTGGTGATAGAAAATGGAACTTTAACTGCAGAAAGATACGTGAATAAATTCTTAAATGAGTACGTTGGCCCATTTTTAGTAAACATGGGGGACGACGCCATCTTTATGCAAGATAATGCTCGTCCCCATACAGCTCGGGTAGTGTTTGACTACCTTGAAGATGTCGCTATTACACGCATGGAGTGGCCAGCACGCAGCCCAGACTTGAACCCCATCGAGCATGCCTGGGACGAACTGGGACGACGTGTATGCCAGCGAAATTTCCCTCCAATCACACTTCGTGAACTAAAAGAAGCACTGAGAGAGGAATGGGAGAATATTACTCAGCATTGGCTTAGAAATCTAGTGGTAAGCATGCCAAACCATGTAACAGCTGTATTAACAGTTCGTGGTGGCAATACGAAATACTAAAATATGTGAAACCGTAGCACATTTTTCGAACTTTGCAATTTTTAATGTTTTTACTTAACCTACTTTTATTTAAAATAAACTTCATAAACTTGAAATTCTTTGACTTTTATTTCAGCAATATACAATTGTCTATAATACAGTCTTTATTTTATAAAGCTAATTACAATACTTTGGAAGTTATTGAGGTTTTTGTTACCGACCCGCTTTCTTTGCGACCCAGTGTATTTTTTTGTAAATGTACATTAGTACTTAGATCACGTTCCCACCTTCATGCTACAATACTTGGGATGTCAATGACGTGGGCTGACTGGGCTGAAAGGCACCTGAAGATTTAGATGTAGAATTGTACGAGAATCACGCAAAATCAAAGATATACCGGGTGTAAATAGACTGCTACCATTAAATGAAACCGCATATTCTACTGACCCTGCTGAACCGCTTTTCCCAAGAATCATTCCCGCGCCCACCCCTAGTTTGGGAAATAATTGAGTTCCAAACAAAAATGCGTAAACCCAAAAGCACCGACATACGGGCTAGTTTCGAGAGAGCCTCGTCTGTGAAACAGCTGCTCTAAAATAGACCTTCCTCCTACGAGATAAAGTCTTTGAGTTACATTTGAATATCTTTTTCTCTGAAGATTTTCGCGGGTTTTTTTTTTCGAGTAGTTGTTCAGTATGATCAGTAGAGTATATGGTTTTATTTAATGGTCGCACTCTATTTACAGCCTGTATAATCTTGCGCAAAATATACTGCAAAATCTGTGGAGTGTCACATATAATATTATTGACACTAACCAATGTAGATATAGAATTTTTGTAGGGTTTGGTAGTAAATAATTGCCACTAACCCTTTTCCTTCACCTCCTTTTTAGGGTTCCGTACCCGAAGGGTGCAAAACGGGACCCTATTACTAAGCCTCAGCTGACTGCCTTCAACCGTAATAGGTGGAAAATTTAAATGTTCACTCACAGAATACGTGTTACTGTGGTCTTTTGTCACGACAAATAATTAAAATTAAAATTTAAAAAGTTAAACCCTTAGAGTATACATAAGCTTATGTATAGTCTAAGGTTAAACCCAAATTCCCATACAATAAACCTCGTCTTAACCATAGGCATCATCTAAGATTACTTGTTTGACGCTTTTAGCGAGGTTCATTGATCAGATGATAGATGGCGCTAGGAGTGGTTTGTCAATCTTTTTGCACGAGTTTCATTCGTAAGATGATAGATAGTGCAATTTGGGGCTACACATAATAATATGGTGTTACGGAACCCTTTGTGCGCGAGTCCGACTCGCACTTGGCCAAATTATTTTATTATTTTAAGTGTAAGGAGGAGGGGTCTTTTCTATGGTCACTTATCATTTGGTCAAAGTCAATCAATCTTAGATAGGTATCAAGATCATAAATCACGAATCACGAATATATTACGCTCAACGCAGTGGCGTGCGTAGAACTTGTTGCTGGAAATACAATGAGAAGGTCAAGTTTGACAGTAAAAATTATGAAAAAAATTAAATGTCACTTTGAAAAATCATTATTTGTATGACGCCGGGCAGGCTAGTACATGATTTCATACAATTTTTTTTTTCATATTGGTTTTAATTTTTTTTTTTTTTTTTATATTAACTGGTTCACCGTGTCTGTAGAGATAAGATAGAAGAAGGTCAACCAAGGATGGTCATAATTATTTTTGAAAGAACTGCGGCCCCATGATATGTTCGTTTGGGCCGTACTGTCTACGGTTTGGGCCCTAAGTGGGTACATGTATACTAAACGGCTTGCTTATTTATAATGTAACTTTTATTTATGCAGCCAAACTCATACTGGAGGCTTGGTAGTGATCAGTAACACGGATTGCTGATTTCACAAAATAAAATCTTCACGTCCCATAGTAATTGACTCGGGGCTGGGCTTGCGTTTGTAAGGATCACGAAAAGAATAATTTACCATTTTCACAGAAAGGGTCATCGAACCTTGTTACTGAGCACTTACCAAATCTTCAGTAAGAATTTGGCTGCATAAATTAAAGTTACCTTATGAGTATACCAATCAACTCGCACTTGACCGGTTTATTTATACTTTACTCTTTGACGACAAGTAGACAAGACAGAATTGTGACAAGTACCTATACCGGCTGTAAATATAGTGCGACCATTAAATAAAACCACATACTCTACTGATCATACTTAACAACTTTCTGAAGAAAAATACCCGCGCAAATCTTCAGAGAATTGGAGGACTTTATTATGTAGGAAGAAGGTCTATTTTAGAACGCTGCGCCGCCGTAACAGCTGTTTTACGGAAGACGCTGTTTGACTTCTTTTGGAAGACTGAGTTCACGCATTTTTGTTCTAAACTCAAATATTTCCTAAATTATTAGTTAGCGCGGGTATGATTCTTGGGAAAAGTGGTTCAGTATGATCCGTAGAATATGTGGTTTCATTAAATGGTAGCACTCTATTAAGACCCGGTATATCAAACCGTAGGTATTGAATGACTGCCCTACCACTTGTACGTAACGTAACTTGATTATTCTTTTCCTCATTCTGAGGACGCGTTTAGAGTTGAACGCACGTCTGAATTGACGTTTCAAAATATTGCTTTATTTACGTTTTATCCTTAACATTTACTCTGTGATATTTGCTGCTTGATACGCGGGACACTTCTCAAACATACTAAGGGTAAGCTAGACTCTCCTTATCTTAGTAAGCCACGGTTTTGTATTTTTGTGCTCATAAATGAAGTTGTTTGTAAATACTTTAATGGATGGGTAAATTGTCCGCCGCACATAGGACTGGATTGCTAATTTAGGACGACAAAATACAATACTGGTATTTTTATTCAACTTTTTTATCTTAAATCAATTAGAAGATTATTATGTTTATTTTAAACATTCAAGTTCAGAGGGTGCTCCTATTTTAGCGCCTTTTTGAAATATATTTTATTGTTATTTACCATGTTTGTATGGTTCCTTACCCGTATTATGTGGTGGCACGGAACCCTTTGTGCGCGAGTCCTACTCGCACTTGGTCTAAATATTTTAAATTCTTGTTACATCAGCTATCTAATGGTTTTATTTTAATTAAACGAACCTTTTGAAACATCTGTAAATACTTGAATGATTAAAATTTCGAAAAAATAGTAGTGGTAGCACTTAAAGCTTCACTCTCCATGCTCAACACTTTACAATCTCAACAGGATAAAATAAAATAATAAGCGTAGTTACTCCGCCAAAATATTTGGCGCAAGGCGCAACTGACTCACATAACTTGTCCCTTGACGTCATGTTGGCATCACTGCTTGTCAAGCTATTGCTGTAATGTTGTTGTCAGTTAGATTTTCAAAATTATTTGATAAATTATGTACTATTATTACCAAAGCCGTTGAAAAATAGTGCAAAAGAGATTGTGTTGAAAGTATGCCTTTTGTGAAAGAGAAGAGGCAAACAATGCCCCGTTGATTCCTTTCGATCAGGTTCGATCTCGTGTCACTGCCATGACGGGTGAGTAAAATGGGGATACCAGCTTTAAACATAAAGCCAATTTTATGGGCAAATAATAATTACCTATTCGCTTAAATTTTGAAAGCATATCAGAAAAAAGCGTTCAAATTGAGTTGCATGGAAAAAATCGTCAAAAACGTAGAAATTTAATTTTAAATTTAGAATAAACGTCGTTGAGATAGACTAAAAAATAAAAAATATCGTCATAGTACAGAAGAGATATACGAGTATGTATAGATACAGTCGCCGTCAATAGAAATTGTGGACTATGTAAACAAACCGTTTTTCAATTTTTCTCAAGGTTCTGTCACGGAGTCTCACTGAACATTATTTCAAATCATGAAGCATCAAGTCTTTCCTGCCATTCACTGTATTTCATCATGAAATATTCAATAATCACCAGTTAATTACGGAAAATCATAAAATCAATAGTCAATTCTGTACTGCATCGAGATTGCTGTCATATTTTTTTCTCATCGAATCTGTATTGACTTTGAAAATTAGTGATGTACGAATCTATTTGAATATAAACCTATTTTATTCGTGATGCTATTTTATTCCGTCATTTTTTTGACAGCGTTACTTCATAATCTTTGACATAAACGTGTGTGTGATTCTATCGAGAGCTGTGTGATCTTCCAGCGTTGCTCTAAAATCTTTTGTGTTTTCGGTATTCTAACGACTTGGCTTCTCTTACTGATTTTATCGTACTAGCATTGTGATTTGGATAGTGTTTTACCTTGAAACAATGACTTGCTTTACGGACTACGGATTCTGATACTGCCACGTGGATTAACAACAATTACGACCAAAATAATTTGTAATTATTTGGAACCATTTCAAATTAACGTGGGTGATTTGGCTAGTGATTCATCAGAATATTTTAGCGATGAATCAAATGAAGAAAATTAATTAAGCACCTTACATATTTTAATCACATACTTACCCATCTCTATATAGTTCACCTATTCATAGACAAAGACAACATGGCGCTTTGTTTACATAGTCCACAATTTCTATTGACGGCGGCTTTATATCATACCATTAGATCCTACCATTATCTGGCTACTCATTGGACAGGGCATTCTAGCATGGGAGCCAGGAATCACTATCTGTAACATTTGTTTTCATCAAAAGATTTTCATTTCATTTTATATTCAAACGAACTGTTTGCGAAATAAAAATCAATAAATAATTTATTATTTTGATTTTTTCATTCTGTACATTTTATTTTCATGAAAGAGTAGTCTAATTAATATGTAAAAATCCGTAGTTAGTAAATATTATGAATGTCTAGTAAGGTGAATGCTACGTGAACCATCGGCAACCCCATATGCAGTGCTACCATTTCCTTAGCCAGGGGACTTCATTGTGACCGATCTTGTACAAATGTGCCTGCACAGGCTTCTGTTTTGTGTGAATAAACAAAATTCTCTACTTTTGTTATGGATCAGTTATTGAGCAATGCAAGACAGTTTCTTGTTTCGTTATGGGTAACGTAAATATTTTTGTCGTCCTAAATTAGTAAGTACGGCTCTATGTGCGCCGGCGGAATCACATCGTAATTATTCTTCCGCTGTTATTTTTAATTTAAATAAATATTAATCCGCCGAAAAACCGCGCATTTTGCGCGCATGCGCGACGGAATCCTCTTAAGAAGAATAATGAATGCCCTCGTACTGCGGATTTGGTACATTTATGAACTTGATTCCGCCGCCGTCGTCACATGACAACATTTGAGCTTCAGGTATTGGTTTCGCTGGTGCAGTGGGTAAAAGCGCTAGATTTAAAGTAACCAAGCTTTTGGGTCCGAATCCATGTCAGCAAATTTTTTCTTTTTATTTACAAGAGACAATAATTTCAGTTTCAACAAAATGACAAACATAGGTGCAATGACTAGGGAAGCGAAGCGGAGCGAGCAAGAGCGTGTTAGGTTTACCCACATGTAAATAAATTAGGGAGCCGAACGAAGTGAGGCGGCCCCCTGTAGTTTTAAAACAATTCGTGACATCCGCAAAAATCCTTCTTGCTTTTCAAGAATATATAATTTAATATAAATTAACAGTTAACAGCTGATTGGTGGTGGCAGAAGTTTTGATCTTGAGCAATAACGTTGAGAAAATGGCTGGTTTTTTGGTGAACTTTCTTGGTAATTTAAATGAAAAAAACCGCTGAACGGCCATAGAATAACGTCTACAGTGCAATTCCGCCGGCGGCGTTATAAATACCATATGGCAAATGTTTGGCAAAGCATTCGCTGTGGTGTGGACAGTTGGACGGATAAACCAATGCCAAGGTTGTTTACGTCAATTGAACCGGACTGTGAGTTAACTCGTTCGTCGACCTTGTTTCACTTGTTTTGTTTAATGTTGACATAAGACTAAATATTTCGTCTATGACGTTGATTAACACGCCAATATTTACTTCAAAGCATTGAAAATTTGAAATTAGGAACAATAATTTAAAAAAATAAAAAAATAATAAAAATACTATAAAAAAAAATGAGTTAGAATGAAAAGTGGGCCTGCGGAACTTCAATGGGTATACATATACGAGTACCAGTATTTCGCAATCTATTTCTATTATTCATAGCTTTATTTACACAGCTACATTCAACATTGACACTGAATACAATAAAAAAACTATTATACAATGACGTAGCTGCAAACAGCACAGATTGACTGAATTGAGCCATTGAAATGATGGCATCAACCTAACTGTATGTAGGTTTATTGCCCAACCTTCCGTGGATATTGGCGGCTGAGGTAGTAAGGTAGTAGGTTAGGGTTGCCAGATGGTCGGGATTGTCCCGATATTTCATATGATGTCCAGAGTCCCGAGGAAATATAAATGGTCCCGACAAATAACAAATAACACCAAATTGGTGTAGTCAGTGAACTCAAATGCCAAATACTTGTGGCAAAGTAGAAAACATAATAAACATAATAAACAACCAAAAAACCTTTGATAATGCTTTAACAGCGAAACCGGTAAGGGAAATAATACAAATCAGTGGACAAGTACAAGTGTTTTTCAGTCAAAAATGTATCAAAAGTTCCACCAAGTGCCAACAATCACGAGCATCAACTCTAGAAAATAAGTATATTTAGCTGTCTCATAATTTGATCTTATATTTTTTTCAACAGTATAATCTCATAATTTGTCAAAAAAAGTATTTGTTGTAATTTCTTGAATTTTAATAGCAAAAAAGGATTGTTGCTTCGTAATATTTATTTGTTCCTACCATAATCCCAAAATCCCGACGGTTTGAAATTTTGCCCAGATATTTTGGTTTTCCCATCTGGCAACCCTATAGCAGATCCATGATTAGAATGAGACATCCACACACAATTTTAAATGTGTCAGTAGGAAGGGGTTCGTTCCTTCTTACTTACCTATGCAACTACATACATGAGTGCAAAACTTAGGTGATGCATTAGATGCATATGCTTGCATGCCAGGATTCCAAGCCAATATCAGCATAGCTCATAAAGAGAACGTTAATATGAAGTATACAATCCGAGACAATAGGGAAAGGAATCGAAATTTGCGGCTGGTAGCTGAATTGCATTTGATATAGTCAGCATAAAAAGTTGTTTCTTTAGTGGTCTTTTTTTCGAGTTAATTTTTTGACATATTCGGTATTAAGTTCTAACACTTGTGTGGAAAGTGGTGAAGGGTCCATATAACACGATTCCCATCGGCTTGTTTAGGAAATGGCACCTATACTACATTTATTTTTCCGTGTTTTTCGCTTTGTCAAACATTTCCATAAATCTCAATACGACGAATACACTTGGCTGACTGGGAGTTGCGAAGTACAAAAATGTTGCTTTTATAAGTAGGCGATCTTTTTGTTCGGCTTCCCTTTTCAAAATGTTCACCCTTCGGCACTGATGGTCATAAAGCTATATTATTACACGTATTTCGTGAAATGTTCAACTGGCCAACTATTACAGCTGAAGCAGAAGAAACCTGTGAGTGACAGATGGATCCCAGATCCCGTTTAGCACTTTTTGGGTACGGAACTTTTAAAACAAAAAATAAATAATAGGGTTTATTTATTTTTGAAAGTGTATATTTTAAAAACGTTCAAACGATAGGTACTTTAAGTTTATTTGACAGTCCTTCACCAGGGTCATTAAAGTCTGTTCAAGGTTCAACGTTCGTGGAGTAATCTTGAGCGACAAATCCAGTAAATTTTTCTGCGTGCAGTACTCAAGCACATTTAATCGCGAGTGAGAGCGGATATTATGGACGCCATTTATGATTCCTTAACATAACGGATTATAAAGAAAATCGCATCCAAACTCATTGTGTATTGGATATTGAGTTAAAATGCAACATACATACAGACAGACAGACAGACAGACAGACAGACAGACAAAAATACTAACTAAAATTGTAGATTTGGCTTCAATACACTATACAGGTTGAAAATTAAGTCACTAGCTTTATTGAACCCTATGTTTCAGAAACACTAATAAACCATTTCAAAAAAAAAACTTCAATATTTTTTTAAAACAAATTTCGATAAAACAGCAGACCTACGCGATGCAACATATGACTGACAATAGACCGTACATATTCCCGGCGGTAAATAATGCACATAGGCTAGGTACACATAGGTTTTGTCTCTGTTACCGGAGTATTAGTGCTTCTTTGGCGTTCGATATCTTTTTTTTTTATATGAATCATGACAAAAGTAACAGAACATGTATTTTTTATTTCGAACATAGAACAGTTTCCCTTGTTATAGCTAGAGGTTTCATTTTCAACCGGTATATACCTAACACAATAACCCATTTTTCATTTAAAATAAAATAAAAAAATTCAGGCACGACTTTTTACTACTAGATTAGCATTAGCCTTTCGCCCGCGTATTTATTCAATCTTTGCCCCATTTATTTAATCTCTGCCCCGTTTTCGGCTTGAGCACTATTTGATTAACAGCCCGTATAGCCTATATTTTTGTCTTCTCACCTATTTTGGATTATTTGTTAAATTATTACTGTATTTTATTATCCGTCCGTTTGCTTTTACATTTTGAGCCGAGCCTTTCAGCTGTTAGGCGCCCGAGGAAACACTCTGTTGGTCTGTTAGTCTGTTATGGCTGTTCCAGATGGTGGGGGCCGCGCGCCTAGTGGTTTAGTTTATTGGTTTTTGTGGCTTTCCTGTTTATAAATACCACATTTTATTTTGAAGGTTTCGTATTCAAAAGTACGGGTAAAAATCTTTAAAACACATTTTACCTAGGCATGTTTTCCTCGTTTGTTGTAACACATATAACACATATTTAATTTCCACACACGACACTTCACAACACTCAACACTCCATTTTCCGCCATCTTGTGGCCCCGCGACACAGATAATTACCTTTTTAAAAATTCCAAGCCTGTTTTCTCCAAACCGACTGTTTCATATGCACATTTATAACCTGTGGAACCATTTAAAATCAACCACACCCCAAAAATTTGTATACCCCTTATCGGGTGGCAGTTCTAAACGTCCATACCCAGCCGGTCACTCAGTGACCGCTACCGAATAAGCGCTAGATGGGTGCGGTCATGACATGACTCATGCTAGTTCATCGTTATTCTTATATTCAGCCGGCTAAAGGTAAATTAAATTGACATAGGCTAATGCCCTAAAATAAAGGTTAATCTTAAGATTATCATTAAACCTATAATTAGCCGTACTCTGGAACAAATAGGTTCACATCAAGAGGCTTGTTTGTCAATTTTGCCTAAATTAACTAACTTATATTGGTTGAGATTATGTTTTTATTGCGAAATCCATCGCTTTGGAATACTGTAAATATTATTATTAGAGTGCATTACAAACCATTATATTGGTTGTTTCCAATGTTTTATGATCAAGTTAACAAGTTTAGTTAGTAAAGGAAACTGACACCGTGTTGCGCTCATATGGAGTGAAGATGTTGTTCACGGTTAACAACATCTTGTTCAATTCACTTTTTTTTTTCAGTGTAACAGATATATAATTTTCAGGTTCTACGTGGGACGCACTATAAGTTTCCGGAATGAATATGAAAAAATACTATTAAAGGTACAAAATTAATTTATTGTTTTTCAAAATATTCTCCCTTGGCGTCTATGCACTTTTTCATTCGATCAAACCAGTTTTGAAAACTTTTGTGCCACTCCCCTGTGGTGACCTCTGAAACGTGTTTTTCATACTCCTCGACAGCCTCTTCTGGTGATGAAAATCGTTGACCGCGTAATTGGTTCTTAATTTTTGGGAACAGAAAAAAGTCACAAGGTGCCAGGTCGGGACTGTATGCAGGATGACTCATGAGTTCTACATTTTTCGTCTTCAAAAAGTCGTTTGTCTGTCTGGCCGTGTGAGAACTAGCATTGTCGTGGTGCAGGATGATACGGCGTTTACGGTTATTTTTACGGAGTTCGTCAATAACTTCCGGCAAACAAATGGTCTTGTACCAGTCACTATTCACGGTACGACGATTCTCTAAAGCAACAGTAGCCACGTGTCCAGTTTTATTAAAAAAAGAAGCAATCATCCGCTTAGATGCACTTTTCACGCGCGCCACTTTGGTTGGTTACGGCTCATCTTGAAAGACCCATACGCTCGATTGCTGCTTTATTTTGGGATCGTAGCAATAAATCCATGTTTCGTCACCTGTTACTATGTCCCACACCAAATTTGACGCACCTTCGTTGAATCTGGTAAGCATGGCACTGCACCAAGTGACGTGGTCCGTTTTTTGAGCCTCGGTCAAGTTGTGTGGGATCCACCGCGAGCACAGCTTTCTCACACCCAAATGTTTGTGTAGGATTGATTGTATTTGACTCATGCCTATTTCTAAGGATGCGCGAATTTCATGGTAGGTCACATGCCTGTCTGTTTCAATCATACGGCGCACAGCATCGATGTTTTTGTTGGTCACAGCGGTGGACGGCCGACCATCGCGAGATTCGTCACTGAGATTGATACGACCACGCTTGAATTCTGCAAACCAGCTATAAACAGTCGTTTTGCATGGTGATTCATTGCCAAAAGCTGTTTCAAGCCGAGCGATGCTCTGTTGAGCTGTCAAATTACACTTAAAATCGTAGAAAATCATACTACGAAAATTTTCCCGAGTTAAATCCATGTTGATGCAGACACACAATTTTTTAAATGGCGCCACAAGGTAAAAACAAAAGACAGTCAGATGAAACAAACTGCATTCTATAGCCAAAGAGTTCTATTTTCAAATGTTGCAATAAATTTTTAAATATTGTTTATGTAAGTGGCCAGTTCCGGAAACTTTTAGTGTTACCTATGTATATCCACAATGGGCAAAGTAGCGACAGCAGAAGCAGTCCGCTTCATGATTGACTGCCTAAAGGCTGTGGGCACCAACGCGAGGGCAGCACAGCAGCAAGCCGACCTGCTGATCCAGGCGGACCGCCTCGGGCATCCTAGCCATGGACTCAATAGACTAGGTTTATCAAATACTTCGCTTTATAAACTTCCATCTTTAGGGTTCCGTAGTCTGACAAGGAACCCTTATAGTTTCACCATGTCCGTCTGTCCGTCCGTCCGTCTGTCCGCGGCTTAGCTCAGAGACTATTAGTACTAGAAAGCTGTAATTTGGCATAAGATGCTAAAATAAAATCTGACAAAACGGTAAAATAAAATCATGAGATAAATTGGGGATAATATTTTTTTCTCATCTATCTATCATTTTTTTTCATGATTTTATTTTACCGTTTTGTCGACGTGATTAATATGTATACTCATGCCAAATTACAGCTCTCCAGTACTAATAGTCTCTGAGCTAAGCCGCGGACAGACGGACATGGCGAAACTATAAGGGTTCCTTGCTGGACTACGGAACCCTAAAAAGATTTGATTGTACCAAAAAATTACGTAGTACAATTATTTATTCTATGGTATGTTAACATAACTCAACATTCAATATCAAAGGTTGGAATATATTTAAGTACCACAACTATAAACCCCACTAATAGAACCTCTTTTTATGAAAACATAAAATTTCAAGAGATTAAAAACACGGTAACATACTAACCAGAGCGCATTCCTCCATACTTAGATAACTGTATTTTATTGCTCCTTTTAAAATAAAAACATAAGAGTACAATACACATACGTAACTTATACTTAGGCGTGTCTTCCAGAGTGGTAGGCAGTTACAACAGATTTCTATCTGCTACGATCCTGGCATCCCTCTTTCGCCAGATTGATCTAGTCGTACAAGCTCTTCTATTCCGGGTACTTTTGACATTGTCCTTCCTCAGTATGCCCCTTTGAAGTTATTAAATTGTTATCACTGGCATGCAGATAAAAAACACAAGTGATTTTTATTATTTTAAATAACGTATTTATTTGTCAGCACTGTCTCATATAATTCTTTGCACTTAAGGAAAAAGTATATATTAACAAAACATCATACGGGCCTGCATTTTGAATAGTATGTTGAGAGTATTTAGCGGAATATTGCAAATTATCCATGAGTTAGTAATGGACTTACGCAAGGTAACGCCTATTTTAATCAATTATCACAATATCTCTCTTCATACGAGTATCTAATTCAAACAAAACAAGTTCAGTGTCCTTTATCGACAATGTTTGTCATAGATCATATATGAAATAGTGAAATCCATCGCTTTTGGTTACTCTAGACATAATTTTAAATGCATTACAAACTATAAAATATCAACTGGAAACAAATTTCAAAAAGACAAGTATTTTGACAAAATTCCTCGTGCCGTGATTCGGACCTGTTACCTCTTCCTTACACGGCAAGGCGTTACCGACTACGCCACCAAGGCCTCATCCTAGCTAGACCGTTAAATTTTTCACCATACCTACCTGTAAACCGAATTATTGTAAAAACTTGATACTGAAGCCAGTAATGCACGCACTGAGCACTCATGAGGGCGTAATACGATTTCACGCCTCGTTAACAAACAGAGATGGCGCTGTTATCTAGTATTATATTATTTATAGCAATATCCATTGCTTTTGGATACTCTAAACATCATTTAACTTTGGCTTATATACATATATAGCTTGGTAAGGTGGAAAAATTCAACGGTCTAGGATGAATACCTACCTCGGTGGCGCAGGTGGCAGCTAGGAATAGTAGTCAAGTCGTTTGAACCACTAGAATAGAGACGTGGTATGTAGTAAATATGTCTACGAAAAGCGTTCATTACATAAATGCATACCGATAAACGCATTTCCAAGAAAACAAACAACCAAAATACTAGCATACTACGTGAAGGAATATATCCGTAATCTTCAGAATACTACGTAAACTAATATTTTCGTATCTTCCAGTATACTAAGTAAACTAATATTTCCGTAATCTTCCACAATACTACGTAAACGAATTTTTCCGTAATCTTCTAGAATATTATGTAAACGAATATTTCCGCAATCTTCTAGAATACGAATTTTTTCCGTAATCTCTTAGAATACTACGTAAACGAATATTTGCGTAATCTTCCAGAATACTACGTGAACGACATCAAGAGCGGAGCGTGCACTCCAAACGAAGAGCCAAAAATCCTCAAAGAAACAGTTGCGACGGCCTGGGTAGACGCCAACAACGTGCTGGGAGTAACCTCAAGCCACTTCGCCATGGATCTTGCCATCCAGAAGGCGAAGCAGACTGGCATAGGATGGGTTTCTGTTAAAGGTTGGTTTTTTATATAAATTTTATGTTGTTAGCCATTTAGCTTGACAACTTAACAGGACAAATAGAGAGAGTATTTATTACATTTAAGGAAAACTAACAGCACTCATTACAAAACAGGAATTTAAATGAGTTTACCAAAGACCAATTGGTCTCATAATCAATTATGTCTGGAAATCATAGGCCAATTACAAGTTTCCAATATAAGTGTCAATATCTAGATACTAATAATAAAGTAGTAAAAACTGATTAATATTTGGGGTTGTTCCACTAATCCCCATTGACAACCCCCATTAGTTAGGAAATAAAATATAAATACTTACTTAACAATATAGTAAGTTGTAATCACGAAGTCTTTATTTCTAATGGAGGTAAATAAAATCTCACACTCACTTCTAAAGTCACATTTTAAGTTTCGTATTATGTAATAAAATCACAGATTTAAAATTATTAATTAATTGAAATAGGCGTTACCTTGCTAGTTATTTAAGATTGCTTTGCTCGTATTGCTTGCTTGTTGCATGTTTTATGCAGGCGGGCGGGTGGTGAACGAGTCTGCATTTTGAATAGCATGAGAAGAGTTGTTTAGCGGAATATTGCAAATTATATTCATATATCCATAACTTAAAATTATTCATATAATCACAGATTTTTAAAATTGCTTATTATCTAAATAAAATCACAGTTTTACAATCATTAATCAAATCATAATAAATAATTAGTAGTGAGTGTAAAACTAAGATTTTATTTAGGTACCTTCTTGAGAAATAAAGACTTGTTGATTATTTATTTATTATTTATTTATTTATTTATTTATTATAATCAACTAAAACTAACATTACAGAATTACCTATTGCGTTAGTTTAGTAATTCTAAATTCTCACATAATAATAGAAATATATAATTAAATTACCAAAAATAAATCCCAGATAACTTAATTACTACTTAACCTAGTACATATAATTAATATGGCCCCCGCGAACTCGTTCAACGTACAAGAAAATACATCAACGTGTCCAACGGTCGCGTTAAGCGAGCGTAGTGCTCGCGTTAGCGGAGCTTGTTGCAACAAGTTGGAGCGCGCGCGCGGCACCTTCAGCAACGGTGGCCGCCGCCTCCGCGACACATACTCTTCGGGCACGCACAGCTGCAACTCCCGAAGGAGGCTCGGGTTGTGCACTTTTCCACGTAGCACTTTAAACAAGTACGTGGCGGTGGACGCTTCCCTCCTCACTTCCAATTTGTAATATCCTACCATGCCAAGAACAAACAAAGTCGGATATAACAATGGAAATCCAGGATTAACACCGTATATTTTTTTATATAAGAATCGCATGAATTTATTCTGAATGCGCTCTAACATTATTATATACTTCGCTTCGTGTGGAGACCAAATCAAAGCACTGCTTTCCAGATGACTTTTTACTAGGGCTTCATATAGGGCACGTAGTGCGGATATATTGTTGAAGCTGTTCGATTGCCTCAGGATAAAACCTAAATTGCGAAATGCTTTCTTACATACATCGACAATGTGTTCTTTAAAAGTTAGATTGGCGGTGAATCGCACGCCTAAATCCTTGATCTCTGTGACGCGCTGTAGCGGTTCTCCCTCTAAATGGTACCGATGGTGGTGCGGGGTGCGCGCGCGACTAAATGTCAGTACTGAGCACTTGTTGATGTTAAAATACAACCTATTTTCCTGACTCCACTTACTAAGTCGATCTATATCTTTCTGTAACCTGTCATGATCCCCGATGTCGCTTACTTCGATCATTAGTTTCAAGTCGTCAGCATAGAGTAAACATGTCGACTCAGTAACCACCTCTGGTAAATCGTTTATCATTATGATAAACTGGAGAGGTCCCAAGTTACTACCCTGACTGACGCCCGATCTTGTGAAATAGGGCTCTGACCTGTGTCCGCTGCAATCGACATACTGACGTCTGTCCTGCAAGTAGCTGGCGAAGAAGGCTAGCGTGTTCGGCGTGCAGCCCACGCCTGCCAACTTCGTGAGCAGAATATCATTGTCAACAGTGTCGAAAGCCTTTCTAAAATCGAAGTAAGCGACATCTACCTGTCCTCCGGAATCAACCACTGGTACTAATCGCGTCATCAAACTCAGCAAGTTCCCCGTTGTCCCCCGCTCGGAACGGAAGCCGTGCTGTGCGTCTGACAACTGGGCCTTAACCTGCGCATAGAGACTATGGTATATGGCTGTCTCGAACACTTTGGCTGGAGTGCATAACACCGCCACGGGCCTGTAGTCGCTGGGTTCGTGACCTCCACGACCTTTTGGCACCGGCACCACCCGAGTGAGTTTCCACCGCTCTGGAAAGGTTGTGTTCGTGATAAAGACGTTGAATATGTACAGCAGCGGTGCCTCCAGCACTCTGCGGCAATCCTTAAACACGAACGGCGGTATGCCATCTGGTCCCACCGAGCGCTTTGGCAGCAGGCGGGCAAGCGCACGTTGCACCTCGGCTGGCTGCAACAGCGCCAGGTGGGTCCGCAAGCCACCGTTGCCGCCACTGCCGCTCGCCACCGGCACGCTCAATTCGGCTGGTTCCGGATTGTACACGGACTGGAAGAACCCTGCAAATTCTTCTGCACACTCTTGATCTGATAGAACTCGTCCATTCTTGGTTAGTCTGTGTTGGCTCGAGTTACCTTTTTTCGATCTCATGTAGCTCCAGAAGGCCTTTGGGTCCGTGGCCAGATGACTTTGTACTCGGTCCCTGTAACGGTCGTGAGCCAGCGCAGTGTCAGTCTTTACTCTCGCCCTGTACTGAGCGAATACCTCATAATCGTTACGGGACTTACTTCTCTTGTACTTTTTATGCATAATGTACTTTAATTTAATGTTTCTTATTATATCTGACGTATACCATACAGGGTAAATATACCTAGCGTTTCCCTGCTTCTTCTTTTTTAAAGGTACACAAGCATCGAAAACTTCATTGATCTTATCATGAAAGTAGTTTGTGACTAAATCAGTATCTGTTAATTTGTACATTTCGCTCCAATCTATATTCGCTATTAAACAATATAATTGATTGAAGTCAGCCTTATTAAAATTCCATTGTGTTACCCGGCTATGTCCGCGGTCCGAATCCGCGGCGGCGGTGGCGGGGGTGCCGGCCGTTACGGTGACGGTGACGGCGAGCGACGGATGATACTCGTCCACCGGCCGCAGCGCTTCGTCTCCCGCTCGCACCTCCACAACTCCGCGCCCGCTCAACACGAGATCCAGCTGCCTTCCACTACTATTGGGTACCTCGTTACACTGAACGAATTCACAGAATGCCATCAAGTATTCATAATAGTTAATAACGTAATTATTGCATGAATACAAATTAAAATCTCCTAATACTATTAAATTGTTCTTATATCTAATACATATTTCTTCTATTAAATTAAACATCACAGTGTACTCACTCTCTTCAGTTTTAGGTGCGGTATAAAGTACACAACATGTAAATAAAAAACGGTTTTGTAAATGAACTGTAGCACAAATTAACTCGAACTTATAATCGTCTATATTTACATTATCAGGCATCGGTACCTGCCGCAACTCGAATCGCGGTGTGGCCATTAAAAGTACGCCGCCTTGCTTGCGTCCGTCTACTCTATCGCATCGCAGAAGCTGGTAGCCTGGCAGTGCGATCTCCGCGTTTTGAATAGACTCGTTGCAGCCAGTCTCCGTAATTGCGAATAGATCAGATCCTGAGGATTCAACTAATGATAGGAATTTTGATGATTTTGTCCTTAAACCTCTTACATTCTGATAAAATATATTTATTATTTTACTTCGTGGTTTTTGGTTGTTGTTCTTGAGGGTTTGCGGTTGGTCTACGAAAAAACCAGATCCATTCGCTGTATTCAGCGTCACTTGGCCAGATGTCCGGATTACTTAATTTCTCGAAATTACTTTCGGATACGCAGACTCTAAAGGACGAGTATCCTCTCTCAGTTTTGTGGATAATTTTATCCACTTTTAAGTAATTATCTTTTCCAATCACGCTCTCTAAGTACTCCGTTAAGTTTTCTGTTGTTGTTTCAGGTAGGAGTCTCCATATATGAAGATATTTTTTGCGTTCCACCGCTTTTATTTGAAGAGTAGATGTGTTTACCCCTTTTTTAATTGGGTTCATGGGTTTCATCCTTGTGGTAGACACTGCAATCAGATGGCCATTCTCTTGTACTCGTAGATCTTTGTCAGCTGTATTCGCCCTCGCCTGTGTGCTGGCCACCGCTGCATAGCTTGTACTCGTCTGAGTCCCTAGTCGAGTTACAACGGTCGGGGCGGAATCCAGGGTGGGGACGGCGTCTAAAGATTCACAAGACCGGTGCTCCGGCTCCGATCTTACCGTTACTGTTTGGGGAGGCTCATTAGGGGACTTCCGTGGCTTCGGTTTTTTTGCAGCCTTTTTCTGACTTACTCTAGTAGTAGACTGGGTTCCCAATTTATCCTTTAAATCCCGGATTTCGGCCTGTAAATGCAAGTTTTTTTCATTTGCTTCTTTCAATTCAGCTTTCAGAAGATTGTTTTCCCGCTCTGATAAATTTGAAATTACCGCCTTTATTTCCATGACTAATCTAGTTTCCAAGCTATTCATCTTTGTGGTCATAGCATCGGTCACCATATTCATAATTACCGACAAATCCATTATTCCATCAGGTTTTGTATTGGCGCCATTATCCGGTGTGGGCGTTATGTATTCAGTGCTAGCTCCTTCCAGCGACGGGTCCATATTGTTATTGTCCTTCACGTCAGACTGCGCCGCTACATCAGCACCGGCCCACAGGCCCAGGTCCACGAAGCCGCGGATCGGAGTCTCGTCCGTCACTCGAATACGCCGGGTGACATTACGACACGATTCACATCTAAATGTGCACTTTAGTTGTTCAGATTGCTCTCTAAAAGTCGCAGACGTAATATTTAAGCATCTATAGTGATATCTGCCCTGACATCCACTGCATTTTAAGAGTTCTAAACGTTCAATTAGCCTTTTGCATTCGACACAATTCATAATGTTGTTTGTTTTGGTTAGGTTAGTATCGAGTCTCCGGCGTGCACGAATCCGAGCGAGACCACTATACTCGTTAGCGCGGCGAGTGACCGGGACAGACGCGCGACTGCCTCAACACAAACTTGCCGTCAACACTTTTTCAAATTGTACCTTTTTCCATTGTTATTTCCACTTAAATCCACTATCACTATTAGAATAATCCTCACAGTTCCTTTTAATATAACTTTCATCACTCAATATGAGCTTGAAACACGATTACACTAATTAAATCCAGAGCGCAACAACACTATGCCCCTCCATCATGAGCATGGTACATAACCGTTTATAAATTACTATGTAGTTATTTATGTTTTATTTCTAAACTAATGGGGATTTGAGAACTTTTCTGAAAAAAACGTTCACAAATCCCCATTGATGGGTATTGTCAATGGGGATTAGTGGAACAACCCAATATTTGCGATTGTCGGCACTTGGTGAAACATCATCAACATCTTAATAAATACACCTGTACTGTTTCAATGATATTCACTTTCATCAAGGAATAATCTAATAATCTATATACAAGACCTATAGTTACTAATAATAAAGTAGGTAGTAAAAGTGTCGTGTCGGTACATTGAATATTTACGCGAAATTTTAAATAAGATGGCCGGGTACAATACTAATGTATTGTACTAAATTTATTTAAACAGCTTTTTAGCTTCACAAATCTAGATATTGGTTAAAACCCATCTAATAAAATATGTTTGAGTTCTGTCCATGATTCCTATTCGTCAAACGAGGAGAAAAGGTGTGTTAGAAAACCTCATTTTCATAATTATTTCTATAGAGGAAAATTTATCTGAACGTGTTTTCCAAAAACAAAACCCTAGATATATGATCAAAATGCATATACCAGAAATTTATCACATTTTTCTATGTACTTTATGAAATACACAGAAACAAAGCATCAATTATTTATTTACATAGCCTCTTAAAAAGGTCCATCCATCCATCCATCAGCCTGTTTCGTCCACTGCTGGACATAGGCCTTTCCAGGATTTCGCCTCTCTTGGCGGTCCTCCTGGAAGAAATGCCCACACTCACACACGCTGGGCAGGCGGGTTGGTGAGCGCGGTGCCGAAACCCTTGCACCAGTGACGCCGCGCCGCTGCCCATCACCAGTCTGTTTATATAAGGCCCGGCAATTGGGGATGGATATACCGCCATCCATCGGTCCTAGGCAAAGCTAAAGCTAGGTTTTGCCTGAGAGCTGTTCTCTTACTCTTCCCCGAATAACTTCGGGAGGATTTGCAAGTAAAAGTTAAAAAGGTAATATTACTGAATGTATTCCAGGAGCGAACCATTTCGGCGTGGCAGGCTGGTGGGCACAGAAAGCAGCAGACGAAGGTCTAATAGGAATGACATTCACCAACACCTCACCCCTCTTAGCTCCTACCAGAAGTAAACAGGTACGCCTAATTTAAATATCTGATACGGAACTGCAAATATGTATTTTGAATATTTGCGAACGTTGTTTGATCTTTATAATCGAGCTGAAATGGATGGATTATGAATTTAGCAGGGCTCTAAAACACGAGAGAAGTGATAAACAAGGTCATGCGAATTAAAATAAGGAAGTCTTACTTGTGGCTTGTATAAGTTACATTGTTCTAACCAGCCAGTATTATGTTAATTATAGATTAGATCTGTAGTCCGTACAAACCAATAAAGTAAGAATAATGACTATTGCAAATATTAGAATTGCACGAGTTAAATAAGGAAAAATAAATAAAGAAATAATATTTTCGAAATATATTTCGACCCACTCGGGCTCGTCGTCAGTCGAATATGGAACTAAACATTAAAATGACGGACCTATTTTCTTAACCTATTTATCTTTTTGCTCTCGTCTGACCTGCTTGGGTAAAGAATTTTGTATACTGTGATTGAGACTGGGGCCCAGTTTCTGAATTAAGAAAGTCTCGCTAAGTGGATACATAAGTGACGAATTGGCCAATCACAGCGCTGCATTTCAAATTGTGAAATCAGGGGTGGGTGTCAGAGATGTGTGAAGTATGTCTGTCGGTCAGTGTTGTTTGTTTAGTCCGGCTCCGTAGTGGGCACCAAGTGACCAAATGTATGACAATTCCCAAGTTCTCAGTTCAATGTCAGTTAAAGGGAGGAGAAAAGCTTTAATGACACGAACGGTGAAGCAGTTGTTAAGGGGGAACGTTTCGAGCTCAGTGCAAAATGCATAACTTATGATTGTTATCTCATTTTTAAACAAAATGTATGAAATAAAATAGTTTCATCTTATTTTGCGACTATTGTTTAATAATTATTAGGGGTTTTTAGCAGAAACGCGTCATTTTATGGATAATAGTTAGCGTGAATGTCCATACAAACTTAAAAGCGTGTTTTAAGTTGGTGTTGACATTCATTTACAACGCAATGCATAAAATTATAAAATTTTGGTAGAAAAGCCTAATTGACGTTAAATTATGGTCGCTAAATGCCATAAATCACATTTATTTACACTTTTTATTCGATAATAAGAAAAACCATTATAAGTTGTGCATTTTGAGCTTGAGTTGAGCTCGAAACGTTCCGCCTTAAATGAATGGGAATGAGAGGGAGTATGTGTAGGTATAGGTAAATTGTTGTGTGGTATTGAGTGTGTAGTATGTCGATGACAAGGGCGCAGACGGTGGTGGGGGTACATACTATGACGTCATTAAGATGGCGGTACAAAGAAAAAAAAAACATTTAAATACATCATGTGGGGTATCAAATGAAAGGTATTTGTGAGTAGATTACAAATATAATATATATACACACTATAACATTTTTACTATTTGGTCAAACAAAATATTAGAAAACGTCCAAAAATGGCACAATTTAGAGTTCACTTTGAACTGCTGTAGATTGAATACCACTTGATAGATTCTTACAAAATAATAAAATGACTTAAAATATGTTCTTTAAAGCTTGGAAAAGATATTTTCAAAAAATTAAAAAATAAGAAATGTATATCAATTTGAATTACAGTATAATATCCTGATTTTACAATAATTACCCTGCGACCAAATATACACCGGGTAACTATTCTCATTTTTAGGGTTCCGAACCTCAAAATGAAAAAGGGGACCCTTATAGGATTCCGTTTTCCGTAAAAAAAAAGCGAAGAGCGGGCGAGAGGTGCCAATCATTAATATTGTGTTACTGACACGCGAATTTTCTATCATTTTCAGTCAGCATTGGGCACCAATCCCATCGCAGTAGTAGCGCCAGCATCCAAAGGAGAAACCTTCTATCTAGACATGGCCACAACTGCTGTTGCCGTCGGAAAGGTATAGCAATTGATACTTTACCTCCATTTTAAGGCTGCATTACCAAAGCTGTCTTTTATTTTGACGTGGAAGAAGGCAAGCGGAAGCTGTGGTAACATCTGCGATGGATGTGTTAAAGAGAGAGAGACTGTTGTACTAATAGGAGGAGCTTCATGAGAAAAGCTGCTGTTAGCGTTCAACCATTTATGAGCACGGTAAACTAAACGTAAAACGCCAAGTTTGTAAAGAGACTCCCTAACCACAAAATAGATAGGTACAGAAGGGCTGCTCCCTACAACCAGCTATTTCGGGCGCATGCACACATAGACGCGTACGTACGACGATCTCGGTAGGATTCGGTAGAATGTCAGTACGACTAGTCACCACGAGTGCATGCGCTTTGCGATACATGTGATGAGTAGGTATTCAACATCAAGGTCAGCCGTAGCTGGCCTTCTGTACCTATATGTTGTGCCCTCACCACAAATTATTACAATAGTTACTACTAGATACGAATATAGCTCATACACTCTCAGGGTAAATTCTTGCGGTATCGTATCGTATATAAGGCGATCGGAAAAGGATCGAGAATTCGTGAACGAAAAATCAGTTAGGATTATGTTTTTATAGCGAAATCTATTGCTTTGGAATACTCTGAATATAATTATTTGAGCGCATTACAAACTAGAAAATCTGTTTCCTAAGAACAAGGCGTGAAATCACAAATCACCCTCGTGAGAGCTCATTATGTACAACCCGGTCACATTATCTCGAGGTACCTCGCTGGAATGCGAACCACCCGCCCCGTTCTCCTTTCACCTCCCCGCGCTCGCCACGGCGCGTCAGTACGGTTAGCACTTTCGTTGCCGATACGCGTCGACTTGTTTTCGTGGTATATTATTAAACATTCCATTGTTACGTTTGGACTTTTATTGTTATTTTGTTATTGCTGTTACGTTAAAATATTGTTTTTGTTGCAACGTTGGACATTTTTGTTAAGTTTGGACATATATATGTTTTGTTGGAAATCTTATTGTTTATAATAATATCCTACTAGAGAATGCTTGTTTCGCGCACCATATCTGAGCGCCGACGCGACGTGACGTCATCGACGCCAGGTCTCGAGATAATGTGACCGGGTTGTAGGTACCTTACGAGCTGGTTAGATCAAATAGTACAAAAATTCGGTGGACAAGTATGGTGGAAAAATTGTGTGGCGCAGTCGGTAGCGCTCTTGTCTTGATAACAAGAGGTCGCAGGTTCGAATCCTGGTCCAAGGAATTTAGCCAAATCGTTGTCTTTAAATTTGTTTGCAATTGATCTTTTCTAGTACAGCTTGCTCGACCCCCCCTCCCCCTCTCCGCTCAGTAACAGCTACTAGAGTTCGCGCCAAACTTATAGTCGGCTAAGTGAAGTTAGCTCCAGCGAGACGGATAGAGAGAAATAGATGACAGAGATAGATGAAACAGAGAGATAGACATAGCCACAGATGAACTTCAGAGCCGACTCTAAGAGAATAGGTTCCTATTGCATTGATCGCTGTTACTACATGCGGAAAGACCCGCAGTGCGAGAGGGACGAATTCTGGAATAAGATCAAAATTACGACTTTTAGTACAAATTTCATTATTTAAAAAAAAATAAAGTTTGTATCAAATATCTGTTAATTTCAAGGTTTAATATAGTTTATACAGAATTTTAACTCATAAATAATATAATATGATTTTGCTCAAGTAATGTTAAAACTCGACATGAAATCTTTTTTTGGAGTCATCTTTGATTTTTTATGATTCAATGTTGGAATGACGTCTGAAGATTCTGTTTCGATAAGAGTGTGCATATATTTATTATGCTTGGATTCCAGGTCATCATGGTATTTCAGGCAACGAAATGGCTGACTCATGTGCTAAAGACGCTGCAGAAATAGGTACTTCCGAACACAATGTTGTTTACCACCATGATCATCTTCCTTTGGCGAAAACCAATTTAGATAAGGCGTGGTCCAAGTCATGGCAAGAGTCCCAGAAATTAATTGGCAGACATTATGGTGCAATTCAACCTGATATTCCTCAACGCCCGTGGTTCTTTAAATACCGTGATGCTAATAAGATTTCCACATCCATAGTTTGTCGTCTCCGGCTAGGTCATGTATGTTCTCCCGTTTTTCTGGCAAAAATCAGGGTGAGAGATCATTCCCTCTGTGAATGTGGCTTGTATGAAGGGACTGTAGATCATATGTTCTTTGAGTGTCAAAGATTACAGTATTCTTTATATGATGTTCTCCCTCCACAAATCCCCCGTCCCGCTAACTTCAGCTTTCTGCTGACTTTTGTATTTAGTCATTTTGTATACACGTTATGTAAGTTTATTAAATAAAATAATATAAAACTATAAAAGTAGCATAGTGTGTTGTATAGGTACTTACTAGTGTTTTAATAATATTCAGTATTTATTGTAGGTAACATATTACGGTTTTATTAATGTTTATTTTTCTCTGTGTATATATTGTGTACTTGCTTAGTAATGTATATTTATATTTTGTTGTAGGTTAACGCTTGAGAACTCAAGTTAACCAAATTTTAACTTGTAAACTTCCAACAAGTCTATTCACTTAAAACTAGATATTGGCGGAACTAATGTGCGGAGACACATTATAGGAAGCCAGATAAAACGGCTTTGACTTTGACTATATTTATTATTCTTGACAGAAGCCCAATTTTTTTTCAAATGTCTAACATTGCTAGATTCTTCAAACAAGAAAGAATAAATTAAGGTTTTTCGGAACCTATCCTCTTAAGTTTGGCGCGCACTCTACTATATAGCAGATGCCCCACTGTAAAGCGCTTGCGGTCAAAATATAAATAGTGCTAGCGGTACAAACCGAAATTCAGTAAATAGCTGCAAATGGTGTTAAAGTCATGAAAATCGGAACGATAGATCTTTGGGCCATATTAATCAATTTGACCCGTAGCACGAAAAAAAAATAGGGCTAATATTATGACGTCATCTTTTTTTTGTATGGATTTTTTTTGTTTTTAAACCTGTCGTTTGTTGTATCAAATGAAAGAGCTTTCTGAGCCCATTATAAAAATATATGATATGATTATATTTCATTCACTTGTTTTAAATTAAATTGAAAATCATTTTCACAACTTACCAAGTTTGGGCTCCTACAGATACGATACGGTTAAATAGTTTTTTGTAAAATATACTTCAAATGATACGTAATATTCTCATATCAAACCTCAAGAAAGCAATTTTGAAAATATTTACATTAAGTATTTATTTTTTATTTTTCATTTCATTTTCATGCCTGTAACGCCATTTGCAGCCATTTTGGGCGTACGCTAGCACTAAAAGCGCAAGGTGTAATGAATATAATATGCATTGAAGAAATCCGTACGCTTCACTTGTAAACAAATTATAAATTAATGTTTCCTATTTGCCAGATAGAAATGCAGAGGCGGAAAGGAGAGCCAATCCCAAGTGGCTGGGCTCAAGGGCCTGACGGCAGAGAAACCCATGATGCAGATCTGGTAAGCAATAAGACAAACCTAGAAAAAAAACCGGACAATTGCGAGTTGGACTCGCCCACCGAGGGTTCCGTACAAATTAGTAAAAGTTTAAAAACATCTACAAAATATTTGGTCGCCCGTACAATTATGACCGCGCATACCGTTGCTGATTTAATAACAAATGTTTAAAATGTTCTTTGTTTGTAAAAACAAATTTTTTCCTCTACTTGTAGTATTAGACGGTATTATTTGCCAAATTAGTTCTAGGTCAACGGGAAATACCCTATAAATTTTGATTCCCTTGAGAGTGTCGAAATATACATTTTTTGCGACATAAATGACCGTATCTTTTTTTACATTACCTTAGAAGTTTTATTTTTTCACAGCTTCAAGAAGCTGTAGACTTGAGTATATAGTTTTAATTTCAACTCGATACCTCCACGCGTTCCCGAGATAAAGGGTCTTGATAAACAGACGGACGGACAGACGGACAAAAAAGTGATCCTATAAGGGTTCCGTTTTTTCCTTTTGAGGTACGGAACCCTAAAAACACAAGTTGTCTAAGTCATGGCCGAAAAAACAAGGCCTGCTCCTTAAGTTTACATTCCAAAATTTAAGTTTACTTCAATTTGAACACTGACAGCAGGATAGCATATGCATTTTTGCATGAGTGTGAATGAGTGAGGATGAGAGCTCGTATGGCTACACTAAGATTATTTGATATTTAGAACGCGCTTCGCGCAACGAGACGTCATTTTTATGAGCTTGTGTTGTCACGCACACATTAATCCATTCACAGTGATTTGCTGATTTCCAAAGTAAACACATGATGACATCGTCTTGTGCTCTCGAAGAGCATACCTTGTTTTCTTATACCATGATCTATGCAAAACACTTTGTTCATCATTTATTTTTATTACTATTTTATGCTTTTATAGATTTTTATTTTGTAAACTGCATTACTATGCGCCATCTCCGTACTTTTTTGATCGAAAAGCTTTTCTTAAGACTTTTCTGTATTTTGACCTTTTTTAATTGTACATATATTGAGTGAACGTTTTCGTGCAGTGTTGTAAAAACTTAAAAATACCAATTGAAAGTTGACATCTCAAGTTTCTAATTGATCTTTTCGTTCCACTATACCTATACATATCTATAATAATATTCAGAGTGTTCCTGTGCTGTTGCTTTCATTTTACACTTGCCTATCGTGCTCATTGAAAGCGGGCCGTTCTGAAAACTGGCGTTTTCGAGTTTTTTAAATTTAATGTTTGTGTAATCAATGTTTAATATTTTGAAATTATATGTACAAATACATGTACATTAAGAGTAGCCGAGTGTACATTAAGAAGCCCATAAATTAATTTGAATCTTTTTATTCGTATTTTAATGATCTGGAAACTGATTTAAAAGCAAGCTATTTTGGGTAAAACAGGAATCCCTCGCCTTTCCCTTATCTTTCTCAACCAGGACCTCAATTCCGGGCTCGATGGAAATATCACGACCATTGAGATAAATCTCTGTTTCAAATCTCCGCACCAATGTCCGGTTCAAATCTCGACACTACTAAAAAACTCTATTCTCGTAGACAATGGAGAAAGATTACAACGGAGAAAATTATCTCTGCTAAGAGACGTTCCGTTTTTATCGATTAACTTTGAATATAATCGATATGTGATATATGGATATAAGGCCGATCAAATTGGTAAATATTGGTGTAGCGTTAGATCAAAAAAACTGTAATAAAAGATTTTGTATGACTCGATGGTCAATGTGGAACAAGTCAAAGGAATGGATATTCTGTATTATGCTCGTGATCGTAGCTGATGAAGATGTGTAGTCTTTTTAAACAGTATTATTACTTTTTTTATTTTTGTATTTACTATACAGTGTATTTGTCTTGTTCATTGGTTACCATAAAAAAACCATTGCCAATGAAATATTACGAAATATTCAATTTACGTGGGTAAGTAGTCAGTGGGTCCGTGGTCATCAACGGAGATTAGTACAAATATGTCGATGATGGAGATCATAGGTTCACTCCTCAGATGAATAAAACACTCACTGGGAAAATGCAACATTCTCAAATTGACTTTTAACCTAACCCTGATAATTGAGTATTTTGTAGAAGAATACAAACTGGTTTTATTAAAACCATTCAAAATCATATTCATAATATTTTTTTTAAGTTGGATCCCTTTGATATTTTTCGTAAAATCCAAAGAAATCATAGTCACCCGAAGAGATAAGATAATTAGATCGCGTGAAGTTTTTTTTATTATTGATTCCACTATTTTGGACTATTTTTAACTTTTTCCGTAAAGGAATGGCGAGGATAACCATAAATTTTAATTCCAAGTACCTTATATTTTTTAATAATTTCTTAATAACCTCTAAAATTATCGGGGTTTGTTTGAAAGTCTTCCTGTATATAGGTGGCTGTGGCAGTCAAATACTTCTATCTTCTATCTAAGTCTGGTGGCAGTACCCATAAAAAGCACAGTTACAGGTAACAAGAGTCCATAAAACGTGGCCGAGTCAAATGATAAATAACACAATAGGAAGATAGGTATGTAAGTAAGTACTAAAATAAAAATAACCACACACAATCCACTAAAAACATCAAAATGATAAAAATTACTTTTAATTTTTTGTCAATTTTGGCAGTTGTTGCAAGGGAGATACCGCATCTCCATATCAAATGACCAGTCGTAATATCTCGCTGATTTGCGGTCGAGAAATCTCTGTATGGAGATCGTGAGAATAGCATTTTTTGGTTTTCGGCGGAGATAAGCAGTATCTCGCCTGATATTTCGACCATGGAGATCATCTCCATACCACCGGAATTGGCCTCCAGGACCTCAATTCCGAGCATGATGGAAATATCACGACCATTGAGATAAATCTCTGTTTCAAATCTCCGCACCAATGTCCGGTTCAAATCTCGACACTACTAAAAAACTCTATTCTCGTAGACAATGGAGAAAGATTACAACGGAGAAAATTATCTCTGCTAAGAGACGTTCCGTTTTTATCGATTCACTTTGAATATAATCGATATGTGATATATGGATACATGCTGATCAAATTGGTGAATATTGGTGAAGCGTTAGATCAAAAAACTGTAATAAAAGATTTTGTATGACTCGATGGTCAACGTGGAACAAGTCAAAGGAATGGATATTCTGTATTATGCTCGTGATCGTAGCTGATGAGGATGTGTAGTCTTTTTAAACAATATTATTACTTTTTTATTTACTATACAGTGTATTTGTCTTGTTCATTGGTTTTCATAAAAAAACCATTGCCAATGAAATATTACGAAATATTCAATTTACGTGGGTAAGTAGTCAGTGGGTCCGTGGTCATCAACGGAGATTAGTACAAATATTATGTCGATGATGGAGATCATAGGTTCACTCCTCAGATGAATAAAACACTCAGTTGGGAAAATGCGACATTGTCAAATCCACGCGCATGCTTGTAGTATACAGGTGACTTTTAACCCAACCCCGATAATTTAGTATTTGGTAGAAGAATACAAACTGGTTTTATTAAAACCATTCAAAATCATAGTGATAATTATTTTTTAAAGTTGGAGGCCTTTGAAATTTTTCTTAAAATCCAAAGAAATCATGGTCACCCGAAGAGATAAGATAATTAGATCGCACGAAGTTTTTATTATTATTGATCCTACTATTTTGGACTATTTTCAACATTTTCCGTAAAGGAATGGCAAGGATAACCATAAATTTTAATTACAAGTACCTAATATTTTTTAATAATATTTTGACTTTTAATTTTAATTATTTTTACATTTAAAATGTGTTCTACTAACGTTTCTTAATAACCTCGAAAATTATCGGGATTTGTTTGAATGTCAGCCTGTATATAGGTGGCTGTGGCAGTCAAAGACTTCTATATTCTATCTAAGTCTGGTGGCAGTACCCATCAAAAGCACAGTTACAGGTAACAAGAGTCCGTAAAACGTGGCAGAGTCAAATGATAAATAACATACAATAGGAAGATAGGTATGTAAGTAAGTACCTAATAAAAATAACCACACACAATCCACTAAAGACTTCAAAATTATAAACATTACTTTGATGTTTTGTCAATTTTGGCAGTTGTTGCAAGGGAGATACCGCATCTCCATATCAAATGACCAGTCGTAATATCTCGCTGATTTCCGGTCGAGAAATCTCTGTATGGAGATTGTGAGAATAGCATTTTTTGGTTTTCGGCGGAGATACGCAGTATCTCGCCTGATATTTCGACCATGGAGATCATCTCCATACCACCGGAATTGGCCTCCTGGGCCGTATTCAGGGGGGAGATTTGAGTGTCGTATCATCCTCCCTCCCCGGAACCTTAATAAAATAAAGGATGTAACTTATCACATTAAACGATAAAACAAACATTCCCAAAAGTTTTACCCCCCTGAAAATTTATTCTAGCTACGAATCAGATCTCAATCAAGAACAGGACTGTCAGTAAAGTTATTTGCGGGTACGTATTCATATTATACATACATAGTGGAGAAGCCCTAGCATTAGAATGAAGTTCCGTTAAGTCATACCGTAAAATTAATGTATTGAAAGCTCCTCAAGATTTACAATCAAAGCATTTTTCTTTGTTTTTACATTTAATAACGTAATACGTAATGCAATAATCATCATCAACCCCTACAAATATAACCCCTGTCTTTAGATCAATGGTTATAGGTAATTTTTGATTTCCACACAGGCCTTTAAAACAGCCTGTCTGATGCCGCTGGGCGGCGGCGAAAGCACTTCCGGATATAAGGGATACGGGCTTGCTGCAATGGTGGAACTATTCTGTGGAATTAGCTCTGGTAAGAACTAAATGAATAATTTCTACAAGCATTATGATTTATAGCCTTTGCTTACTTCGTGAGAACTTTTGTCCTTTTAACCTTTACAGGACTGAAAAAAAGAACAATAGTTAAACAAAAGAAAATGGGACATATAACCCTTTAGTCCTGTAAGGGTTAAAGTGATTGCTCTGGGTTTTGTTCCCAAACGAAGATAGTTTATTATGAGTTAGGCTTTTCTTGCAAACAAAGTTGTGTTATTTTGCACATTTCTTTGCAAATAATCCAGCACAACAACTTCAAAACGTATGTATAGTTATTGTGCGGGATTATTTACAGAGTAATGTATAAAATAACACAACATTGCTAGAAAATCCCAATTTGCATTAAACTTTTATCGTGTAGTGCCATAACCACCTTCATTTAATACTCTTTATTCAAGAATAAGAAAAACAATCTTAGGTTGTGCGTTTGGGAGCGAGACCCGCAGCAACCACCTGAGGCTGACAGTCAAAGGGAACTTTATAAGTTTGTCTGTCTTTGAATGCAGCGTATAATCAGGCGCCGTCGTAGCTCAAGATTTTGGGAGGGGGGGGGGTCATCTTGGCTAAAGTACAGTTAAGGCGACTCTATTCGCCTTAACTCCCATACTAGCGCTGTTCGCTGATAATATCCTTATTGATAGGTACTTGCTTATTATTTTTTCTTTTCCAACATATCCCATATAATTTCCATGACTTGAACCTAAAACATTTATCAAAATCAAATACATACAAAAATTACAAGCGTATAGATTCCTGGATTTTACACATATTTTCATACCGTATGTCCTTATGTACCGTAATGTCCTAGAATCGATACGAAAAATCAAATAATTTTAGGTTCACAGCATAGTATATTTTATACTATTCGAAAATATTTTTGTTTTATTTCGATTTTTGGGATTTTTCTCCTGAAATCATAGGAAGATCCAAAGATTTCAAGACTTGAATTTTGTCTCGCGTTAGCTTAGTGTTCGGTCAGTTCCGTACGAGCTCGGGAAATGAACGTTCGGGCCAAGCAATAACAGTCAGTCAGTGCTCTATAATCCGAAGTTGAATTTAGAATGAAATAGCAAGCATAGGGACCCCGTGTGCGACTGACTTCAAGCCGCCGGCTACAGGCCTCTTAAAGAGGCCAACTTTAACAGTAAAACAGGTCAAGCAAATAAATAACATTTTTAAATAAAGTGAAGAAACTCAGTCGCAAAGCAAATTTTATGAGGCACACGTTGGCACAAATATTTTGCGAGCTTTTCAAATTTGGTTTGCACCGAATTTCTTTTTATAACATTATTTTGACTTAGATAAATGTTAGTAAGTAAATAATAATTTGTTTGAAATGTTCGTAAACCGTCATGTTTTAGGGGATTTTTCAAGATGATGAATGATTTTGTGACCCCCTTTTAATCACTTTGCCTGGGATCCTATTTCTAGGATCAAAGTACGGTCACCACATACGGTCGTGGTCCCACAGCGGAGACGGGGGCCCCGCAGACTTGGGGCACTGCTTCATGGCGCTCGACCCTGGCTGCTTCGCGCCTGGCTTCGGAGACAGGCTCACGGATTGCATCCATCACTGGAGGAACTTGGAGCCGGTACTAGATTTGATCACGGATATAGATTGATGCAGTAGGATGGGCAATAGTTTCAGTAAATGCGAGCCCCTGTCAGCAGAAACACCCGCAATTTGAAAACAAAAGCTTCGGCACTGTCAGTTTTAAAAATATCCCAAAGAAATAAACCGCTTATAACTTGCAGGTTGCCTCTTGACTCAAATAAACCAGTTTTTTTCACGCTGACCCTAGGTTTTGCAATGTATGACATTAATTTGCTTTGCCAGTGTGAATTATAAATGTGAGTGTGCGACAAGCTCCAGCAGGCACGCACACTCAGTGGCGTAGCCACAAGGGCCCCGGTGCATAGAGAAAGAATCGGGCCCTCACCCCCTCTTTCCACGTAGCTTGAACTTATATATTAGTGCACCCGGGCCCCCTGAGCTCCGGGGCCCTGGTGCACTGCACTATCCGGCCCTACGATAGCTACGCCACTGCGCACACTAGCGGAAGTAGAGCAAGTTAGTCCTGGTGGATAACAAGAACTGTATCTAGCTTTTTGTTCTTACAGACCGATCCCAGCCTACCAGTGCTGGCACCAGGAGATATGGAGAAGAAGGCGGCTGCGGAGACCGAAGCGAGAGGAACCGTCTCCTACGTGGCCCAGCAGATTGAAGCCAGTGCTGCGCTGGCTAAGAGACTCAACGTCAAACCAATGTTTGTTCAGTCAGCATAGGAAATGCGCTCACAACATACAATAGACATATTTTTTGCATTCGAAAGTTAGGATCGCAGCATCTCTATCATGACAATGAAAGTAAAAACATTTATTCGTCACAAAAAAATCGTCTCGTAATGGGGTAAATAATGGAATATAATCGTATAAAGAGTTTAATCAAAGAACTAAAGTTCGTTGAGTTTAAACATTTCATAAAGCCGATTCTGAACAACGACCTTGATTCTGAAGGCTTTAATTTTGGTTCTAGTGCTGTCAAAACTAAATCTTCTTCATTCCAAAATAGTTCTATATGGTTAACAACAGAAGCTATAATTACTTTTGAAAATTTCAAATTTTGACAGCACTAGAACTAAAATTAAAACCTTGAGAATCGAGTTTAATAAGTTCTATATTACTTCAAACATCTCCACTTTTGGGGACGCTCCATGGGTCTTTTAAAGATAAGCTTCGTATTAGTGGACCATTTTTTCGTTCAGGTAATGGTCTAAGGCAGGGTTTCTTAAACTGGGGTCCACGGACCCCTTGGGGGTCCACAACCACTCAGTTTACCCTTGATATATTTATTATACTGAGTCCAAACAACAGCATCCTTTTTACTAACTTAGTTTTATACTATTTAATTAATGAAGTATTAATGTAAACTAACCAATAAAAGTAATTTTTCAAATTATGATTTATTTTCATTTCCCAAAAATTTCTTCGACAGGGGTTCGTGGAATCTTCGAAATTCTAAAAGTGGTCCGTGGCTACAAAAAGTTCAAGAACCACTGGTCTAAGGTATAATGAGACCATTAAATCATTGTGATACTAAATAAAAGGTTACTGGCCTCATACTCGTATTTGAACTGAATATTTTGTCATAAAAAACATTGTAGTTTCGTAGTTGCTATATAATAGGTCAAAAATAATACGAGAATATCATCAAAATATAAAATTTTACATATAATGTAATAAAATAACTTCAATATGTTGGGGGTATATTAGGCAACATGCTTTTTATCGGTCGATGGCTTTAATCAATTGCCATTATCAAATTTGCATCCTGTAGGTTTATAGAGAGTTCAGGCCTCGATAATCACTAGCGACTCTGGAAAATATATTTACTATAGGCCAAACTCATACAGGCTTGGTAGGCAGTGATCAGTAACACGGATCGATAACACTTTTTGCTAATTTCACAAAATAAAATCTTGACGTTCCATAGTAATTGACTCGGGGCTGGGCTTGCGTTTGTAGGGAACATGAAAAGAATAATTTACGAATTTCACAAAAAGGGCCATCGAACCTTGTTACTGAGCACTTACTGAGTCTTCAGTAAGGATTTGGCTGTATAAAGTGTATAGGTATATTGTACAGCGCCCCTAGCGGCTTACGAGGGGAACCAAAATTCTTAATCTACATCTAAACTATTATAAAAAGAGGAAAGATTTATTTGTTTGTTTGTATGAGGTAAACTTTGGAACTACTGAACCGATTCTAAAAATTCTTTCTTTTGTAAAAAGCTATACAATTGTTGAGTAACATAAACTATATTTTATTTTAATAAAAGTAAGTTTTCAGTTTGAAAATTCAATATTTGTGAACCATGTCGGGAGAAAAAACGCTGCTTAGCTGCTTTACCGGCGCGCCTTGACCAAATGGTTAGTTATACGTGTGAAACCGGTTGTTTTTCCATACGAGAAAACTGTATCAGTTTAATCTGACTAATGATTTCCATCTACAACGATCCTGATACACCCCTTGCTAAAATTAAGCTTGACAAAGTGATTACCATTAAATACTATGGTTTAAGTAATGATATCAGTTTAATCTGACAACAGACTTACATCTACAACGACCCGGACGCATCTCTTGCTAATTAAATATTTAGCTTGAAAAAGTGATTACAGCCAGGTTTATGTATTGATATTTTCCCATACGAGAAAACTGTATCAGTTTAATCTGACAACAGACTTACATCTACAACGATCCTGATACACCCCTTGCTAAAATTAAGCTTGACAAAGTGATTACCATTAAATACTATGGTTTAAGTAATGATATCAGTTTAATCTGACAACAGACTTACATCTACAACGACCCGGACGCATCTCTTGCTAATTAAATATTTAGCTTGAAAAAGTGATTACAGCCAGGTTTATGTATTGATATTTTCCCATACGAGAAAACTGTATCAGTTTAATCTGACAACAGACTTACATCTACAACGATCCTGATACACCCCTTGCTAAAATTAAGCTTGACAAAGTGATTACCATTAAATACTATGGTTTAAGTAATGATATCAGTTTAATCTGACAACAGACTTACATCTACAACGACCCGGACGCATCTCTTGCTAATTAAATATTTAGCTTGAAAAAGTGATTACAGCCAGGTTTATGTATTGATATTTTCCCATACGAGAAAACTGTATCAGTTTAATCTGACAACAGACTTACATCTACAACGATCCTGATACACCCCTTGCTAAAATTAAGCTTGACAAAGTGATTACCATTAAATACTATGGTTTAAGTAATGATATCAGTTTAATCTGACAACAGACTTACATCTACAACGACCCGGACGCATCTCTTGCTAATTAAATATTTAGCTTGAAAAAGTGATTACAGCCAGGTTTATGTATTGATATTTTCCCATACGAGAAAACTGTATCAGTTTAATCTGACAACAGACTTACATCTACAACGATCCTGATACACCCCTTGCTAAAATTAAGCTTGACAAAGTGATTACCATTAAATACTATGGTTTAAGTAATGATATCAGTTTAATCTGACAACAGACTTACATCTACAACGACCCGGACGCATCTCTTGCTAATTAAATATTTAGCTTGAAAAAGTGATTACAGCCAGGTTTATGTATTGATATTTTCCCATACGAGAAAACTGTATCAGTTTAATCTGACAACAGACTTACATCTACAACGATCCTGATACACCCCTTGCTAAAATTAAGCTTGACAAAGTGATTACCATTAAATACTATGGTTTAAGTAATGATATCAGTTTAATCTGACAACAGACTTACATCTACAACGACCCGGACGCATCTCTTGCTAATTAAATATTTAGCTTGAAAAAGTGATTACAGCCAGGTTTATGTATTGATATTTTCCCATACGAGAAAACTGTATCAGTTTAATCTGACTAATGATTTCCATCTACAACGATCCTGATACACCCCTTGCTAAAATTAAGCTTGACAAAGTGATTACCATTAAATACTATGGTTTAAGTAATGATATCAGTTTAATCTGACAACAGACTTACATCTACAACGACCCGGACGCATCTCTTGCTAATTAAATATTTAGCTTGAAAAAGTGATTACAGCCAGGTTTATGTATTGATATTTTCCCATACGAGAAAACTGTATCAGTTTAATCTGACTAATGATTTCCATCTACAACGATCCTGATACACCCCTTGCTAAAATTAAGCTTGACAAAGTGATTACCATTAAATACTATGGTTTAAGTAATGATATCAGTTTAATCTGACAACAGACTTACATCTACAACGACCCGGACGCATCTCTTGCTAATTAAATATTTAGCTTGAAAAAGTGATTACAGCCAGGTTTATGTATTGATATTTTCCCATACGAGAAAACTGTATCAGTTTAATCTGACTAATGATTTCCATCTACAACGCTTCTGACACATTCTTGGCACTTTGGTAAAACATGGTGACCAGGGTCTGATGATGGGACTGGAAGATGGGTACGGGATCTCCTAAACGGACAACAACAGACCCTTCGAGTTTGGGCTAATTTAATTGGTATTTATTAGCACTTGGGTAAAACATTAGTAGGTGGTAGAGCTGATGCCGAGCTCGACTGTGGAGGTACCACTATCTTACTCGCAAATCCTCCCGAAGTTATTCGGGGGAGAGTAAGAGAACAGCTCTCAGGCAAAACCAGGCGGCCCACCATTGCCTGGGACCGATGGATGGCGGTATATCCATCCCTAATTGCCAGGCCTTAAAACAGACTAGTGACGGGCAGCGGCGTCACTGGTACAAGGGTTTCGGCACCGCGCTCACCAACCCACCTGCCCAGCGTGTGTGAGTATGGGCATTTCTTCCAGGGGGACCGCCAAGAGTGGCGTAATCCTGGAAAGGCCTATGTCCAGCAGTGGACGAAACAGGCTGATGGATGGATGGATACTATAAAAAACTAGACTAACCAGGGCCGCGCTCAGTTTGATCGCCCGCTCATCACTGACAGCAGGATAGCATATACAAAATCAACGCGTGCAAAAGAGATGGCATGATCGCCGGGCGTGAGCGGGCGATCAAACTGAACTCAGCCCAGGATAAGGTTTTAGAAATGAAAACTGGTGATTGTACTCGTCGATACGAACAACTTTTATTGAACCCAAACAATTAACTTAAATTATTGTTGGAGGGCAATGAGGCTGACTCCTAAACCCAGACTACAATATATATTGACTTCTCCGAATTCAAATGTAGTAAAAAAAAATTCGTCTGGTCAGTATCGATAATATTACTATACTAATATTTCAAATTAGAAAGTTTGGATGATATTATTATTGTATGTTTGTTACTTTTTCACCCCGTGACTACTGAACCGATTGGGCTGACACTTTGCACAAGTGTTGCTTGAGACGGAAATATGACGTAGGCAACGACCTGGACATCTAAAAAGGACGACTTGGGTGAATCATAAAATGATTTGAAAGTGGGACAGAGATAGAATTTATTCATCCATGCAAAAGAGACGGCAATAGAACAGAATCATAATATGATTTATCCAAAGTGGCCTTTTTAAGGGACCAGCTAGCCTAACATAGTTGCCACTTTAACACCATTTTCAAACACCATTTGACAGAAAATGTATGAGATTTACTGTCAAATGGTGTTTAAAATGGTTTTAAAGTGGCACCATGCTAGCCCCCCAGGAGGGTTATTCCGGAGAATCAATCGAATCGAGATTTCTAGAAGTCTATCTAAAAACTTATGGAGTTCGACTGATAAAATGGGTTTTTACGATCGAGAAGGCTAATTCGACAGACTTAAAATATTCTCAGTCTATCGAATTAGCTTTCTCGATCGTAAAAACCCATTTTATCAGTCGAACTCCATACATTTTTAGATCGAGTTTTAGAAATCTTGGACGTAGGCTTCTTTTCATCCCATAAATCAGTTCCCATTGGATGGGAATGGGATGTGAAGTTTCCATAGAAAAGTGATGTGCGTTACTCCTTCAGGCTTAGATAACTACCTATATACTGATGTATTGAACTGAAATTTCACATTTAATATGTGGACATTTTGACGTCGCCGAGTTTTTTGCGGCATTAAACGGCCGTATCTTTTTTTAACATTCACTTAGAAATTCGACATTTTCACAGCTTCAAGGGACCGGAGACCTAAGAATATTATTTTAATTTCAACTCGATACCTCTTCGCGTTCCCGAGATAAAGGGTCTTGACAGTTAAATTGACGGACGGACAGATATACGGACAACAAAGTGATCCTATATGGGCTCCGTTTTTTCCTCTTAAGGTACGGAACCTTAAAAATGGTGCAAAATTTTGTGAGAAAATATCGAGCGCCATGAAGCAGTGCCCCAAGTCTGCGGGGCCTCCGTCTCCGCTGGGGGACCACGACCGTATGTGGTGACCGTACTTTGATCCTAGAAATATGCAGTTAATCTTCCTAACTAAACAAAAATGGTTCGCCTGATCGAGATATGTCATTTACAACATGTAGATGCAAACAACATACCTAGTCGGTGCTTAAATTCTGTCACAAACAAAATTGTCCATAAAATGAAAACTAGTCATGATATTCAAAAAAAGTTTTTTTTTTAAGAAAGGTAATTTAATTAGCTTACATTAAACACAAAATTTATTCAAAATCCATCCATCCATCCATCAGCCTGTTTCGTCCACTGCTGGACATAGGCCTTTCTAGGAGTTCACCACTCTTGGCGGTCCTCCTGGAAGAAATGCCCATACTCACGCACGCTGGGCAGGCGGCTTGGTGAGCGCGGTGCCGAAACCCTTGCACTAGTGACGCCGCTGCCCGTCACCAGTCTAATTTATATAAGGTCCGGCAATTGGGGATGGATATACCGCCATCCATCGGTCCCAGGCAATGGTGGGCCGCCTGGTTTTTTGCCTGAGAGCTGTCCTCTTACTCTCCCCCGAATAACTTCGGGAGGATTTCCGAGTAAGATGGTGGTACCTCCACAGTCGAGCCCGGCATTAGCTCTACCACCTAATTTCCACCATTTTTCACAAAAGCCTTCAATCTTCGCGGCCAATCATCAATAGCAGCACGGACCATATTCATGTCGATATCGGCCACTGCTTTAATCAATGATGACTTTAGGCTGCTCAAATTTTTGTGAGGTTTAGAACAGACCTTCTCCTCCAATTCCTGCCAAATTTTGTAATCCAGTGGATTGAGGTCAGGGCTAGATGAGGGCCAATCTTGATGCCTTATTAGCTCGATATTCTGGCGCTCGAACCACTCCTGAGTTGTTTTGGCCTTATGAGCGGGTGCGGAGTCCTGTTGAAACACAAATGGCCGTCCTCCAAAGAGTGTTTGGGGCAGATCTTTTACTATGCGATCTAAAACCGTGTCTTGGTACACTTTTGCACTGGTTTTGACACCTTTTTCACAAAAATGCACTTCAGTAGGGCCATAGTAAGACATTCCCAACCAAATCATGACTGATGATGGATGGTGGCCGTGCTGCACTCTAGGAATGGCATTTCCAGCGGCCGCAGAGCTGGTAGCGTACACCCTGTCATTTTGTTTGTTGTACTTCTCTTCGATATTAAAAATTTTCTCGTCTGTAAACAGGATATCGCGGTGTCTGGTTCTTGCGTACCGCTTTAGCAAAGGTCTTCATTGAGTACTTTTTTACGGTACTTCTGGTTAATCCCATCTCCAAAGCCATCAGTTTCTGCTTGCGGACGGGATTTCTTGCAATACGCGCTTTGATTGCTTTGATGACCCCTGGAGTCCTAACGGAACGAGGTCTGCCAGTTCTTTTCTCGTCATCGACACTAGAGGTTTCATTGTACCTCTTGATGGTACGGTACACGAACCTCTTCGTGATTTTTAATTTTTAGGCAAGTTGAATATCGTCTTCGGTGGATGGCCGCAACGATGCAATGCAATTACTGCTACTCGGTCCTCTTTGCGAGTCCACTCCATCGTAAAAAATGAATGAATGTAATTGTGATTTGGCAGATTATTAATCAAAACATATATGAAAATCGAACACCATTTCATTATTTTTCTAGGTGTTCTATTTTTAAAATAAATGGCCAGTGACAGTATTTAAGAACCGACTAGGTAGGGCTCCAGGCAAAGTAACTAAAATGTCGGATTGAGTAAAATATGATTTAAAAAAAAACAAGTTATATACTATAGGCACTATACATTGACGGAACCAGTACTAATAGGTACTGTATCTTAAACTGGACCCAACTCCACTTACTTTTTTATTTCAAATTATACTTAGAAGTACTATATTATATCATATTATTAACTTCTAATTGTATCATTTATATCTATACAATAATTATAGAACTATAATATAATATAATAGGAAGTGACTAAATAGCCGTTAGCGGCTTCCTTAGTTTTAACTTTATTCGACCGCTAGGGATAGGTTGCGACGACGAGCGAAGCGAGGAGGAGCGGTTAGGTTGACATGTAAGTAGATATGAGGGAGCCGAGCAAAGCGGAGTGGAGCGACTCGACTCCCAGAGTTTTAACAGAATTCACGATATGCAGAAAAAAATTGTTACACTTTCACGCTAAACGGCTGGACGGATTTGGACGAAATTTGGAATGGATATAGCTTATACCCTAACTTAACACATAGGTTACTTTTTATCCCGGAAAAAAGCATGTCATTAAACCGAATAACACGCGGGCGGAGCCGCGAGCAAAAGCTAGTAAACTAATAATCTTCAAAATTATATATAAAGATCTATTTCTTTAAACAATATTTACACCTATTTAAGAAAATATTTATAAAAAATCACCTCCTAGACGGCTGTTAATGTAGTTTCGTAAGAAAAAATCGTTTTTCCGGGCTGTTCAATGGAAATATCTTGATTCGAATTTATTTATATGGGAAATCCACGCGGATGAAGTCGCGGGCAAAAGTCAGTTTTAGTTTCAGGGAATACAAATACATATATAAAGACAGACAAACATACCCTGAAGTTGCAATAAAAAACCGGTCAGGTGCGAGTCAGACTTGCATACCTAGGGTTCCGTAATTCGACAGTTTTGGGAACAGACAGGAAGAAGGTACCTATTTAAAATCTTCGCAATAACTGTTTATGATAACTTAAAAAACCGGCCTAGAGCGTGTCGGGCCACGCGCAATGTAGGGTTCCGTAGTTGCCCGGTACATATAAGTTGGTCTACTAATACAGACCGCGCCAAACTTCTGGTCGCTTACATTATATGGGGACCAAAAGTTTGGCGCGACCTGAACTCGTAAACCTGTAAAGCCTACTTAGCTGTGATAGTTTTCCTTTTAAATTCATTATATATACTAGTGTGAATTTTTTCAATTTCTATAAAAGCGTGGACGCTCCACTCTAACTAAAAGTTTCACTTTAAAGCTTAATATTTAGCCAACGATCTCTAAATCGAAAAATGGTTTTCATACACCCACAATGTTTTTAAACGGCCTATCCAACGATACCCCACACTATGGGATAGACGAGAAAAACAAAATCATCGCCAGTTTACGTGTATGACAGGAAACCTCAAAAAAAATTTTTTTTGAGATGTTATATTACTATTTTGTCGGCGTGATAAATATTTATATTCATGCCAAATTACAGCTTTCTAGTATTAATAGTCTCTGCACTAAGCCACGGACAGACGGACAAACGGACAGATGGACATGGCGAAACTATGAGGTTTCCTTGTCGGACTACGGAACCCTAAAAAGAATTGATTGTAGGTACCACAAAAGAGAAAGGTCAAATATTTCTATTCCGTACTCGAAATAAAACTCGTGGATGAAAAATTTCATTTTGACATTTTGCTATCGCGATTTCTCACCCGCTATATTTTTTCTGTAATCCTTACGTAATTCCAAATAACCATGATTTTTGTCATATTTTTCGGTTCATTAGTTTCAGAAATAAGGGGTGGGGGACATACATTTTTTGCGGTTTTTCAAAGATTTCTCAAAATCCGTGCCAGTAAATATGGTAAAAATATATATTTTTATAATCAGCTCCTTTGATACCTATATTGTATTTGAATAAAATATTTTTTTAATTTATTTCACATTTTTATTATATTTCTCATTTGTTATTAACTTTTTTTACTTTCCTGTAATTTGCCAGTTATGGCGTATAATCGTAATTTTTTTCGGTCCACCAGTTTCGGAAATAAGGGGAAGGGGAAAGACATGCATTTTTTCTGGTTTTTCAAAGATTTCTCGAAATCGGTGCCATTAAATACCGTAAAAGTACATATTTTGTTAATCAACTCCTTAATATCTACAATTTATTTGATATTTCTTTTGAATAATTTCAAACTTTTCAATTTTTTTCATGCTTACCGTATTATGTAGGCAAGTCATAGCAAGTGAATGCTATTTTTGTGGCAACTTTCAAGTTTCTATCTATAAACGGTGCTAAAGTTATGAGGCTGTGACATACGGACGGACGGACGGACAAGTCGGACAACGGAGTCTCACCATAAAGGTTCCTTACCGTTCCTTTTACCTTTCAGGTACTACGGAACCCTAAAAACAGAACTGTTTTTGTATGAGTTGCGTTTCGTTCCACCGCTATAACATGATATTTATATTTTTTAGTTCACGGGCACTCGTGCTCAGTGTTCGTCGTGCGTTTCTTTTTTTGCTTTGCTCGTGTGTGTTGCCCGGGCAAAGCTTAGCGCTTGCGCTGTGTGTGCACAATACAAATAATATATCAACAAAATTTACGTAGTGGTGTATCTAATCTTGCGTTTTTATAAAAATTTTTGTATATTCAGGTCAGGACATTCTGAATGGATTGGAACACTAAAGAGAAATCTTTATTTATATTTTCTCTAAATTTTTGAGGTTAGGTTCACGAACTGTCAAAAGGATGTCAAACTCCTTGTTATGATTTTTTCGTGATTTTTGTTTGTTTTATTTACAAATCCATGCTATTATTGCATTAGAAGACAAACAGTTGACTATCTTAATACCAAGGTGGAGATTAAAAGTGAAATTAACTGTGCTTGTGTGAAAGACATTGGCGTTTACTATTGTGTTCGTTTCGAGGTTTTTTCAGTGTTTAATGTGATTTTATAGCATTACATCACTGAATCACAATGATATAATAGGTGTTTATTAATCCTATTTACCCTAGAGATTGCCTAGAAATCTACTTGGGCCATACCCATCAATCTAAGGTTAGTATCTACCAATTTGTACGTTGTTTTTTTTTTTCAAACAAACACTTCGACCTCCTTTTGCTTTGTTACAGATGTCTTTTGACTTCATCCTTATCCTGCATTTCCTTCCTCTCCAATTCCAGCAAGAAAATGTCCAAATCCTGGTATTCCAAGAAGTAAATAAATACATAGATGTTGATGCACCTTACCAAACTAACCAAAAACAATAACCTGCAATCTATTTACTGTCCGATTTACCTAAGTATTAATGAAAATAGTAAATTACTGAATTGGGATGGAGGTAAAAATAACTGTTTTAGTGATACACAAAGTTCTATAGATTAAGAATAAAAGTCGACCAGCCAATCAAAACATTAAGGATAAAATTACAGATCCATATTGCAATGGTGAGAAGAGCAAAAAGTGGGTCTGCAGGATTTTCTTAATTGGTACCTACAATCAAAAATTATAATTTTAATAATTATTAAAGCATAAAGGTAAAGGTAGTATTTATAACTCATAAATTGGTATATTATTATTTGTATACCTATTTAAGACTCAAACAAAAAAAAAAAATCCTGACAAATATTTTGCTTGTTCTTATATACTATGTTAAAACTGTAACTGTACAAGTGTCTAGCCAACAATAAGCACACATTGTGCTTTGTTATTTATTACACTGACCAAAATGTTACTTTATTTAACACTAGCTTTTGCTGGCAGCTTTGCTTGCATGGAAGTGTCTTTCAATCAAAACAACAGTGATGGTTATTTTATAAATCACACTCGTTATGTTGACCAGGGTCACCATGATGATAATAAAGAAAACCACATCCAAATCCTTTGAGTGGTTCTCGAGTTAAAAGGGAACAGACAGAAAGACTAAGTTTCTTAGAACTGTAGTTTTGGCCCAGTACAATACTAAAAATTCTAACTAGGTACCAAACTAATAACCCATTTCATTTTAAATTTCACAGAAATATTCTATGTATAGGCACAACTTTTTTTTACTTTATTAGTATTACTATAGGTACCTATCTGTTGGGAATCAAAAAATTTTTATACTTTTCTTGGTTACATATCAATCAACTCAGTCTTTCATATGTAATGTTTCAGACCCAACAACAGACATAATTTAATGCTTTTGTATAAATATAAGTTTTCTGAAATTCTGACAAACCTTTTTTTTCCGTTTTACCAACTTGCAATTGGTCCATTTTTATAAATTGTCCCATGTGTGTTGCCTTTTTAGGCGTCTGGTTTGGAGTGGTTTACTTAGACAATGAGCAAGTCTGTTTTCATGGATAAACCTTAAATCAATGATATTATTAAGTACTCCATTGCCTGGTGGCATTGATTCAAGTTTGCACTGCGAATGTTCTGTAAAAATTAAATTTATATTTTTATTAGCATCTGTGCCATAATTTCTTAAATGATTTCTTTTGAATTTTTCTCTTACTATATTTTTATATGACAAAAGCATAAAAAAACATATTGGTGTTGATTTGGTGTAACACGACTTAACTTATTCGGCAGGACTAAACTTAATTTAAGCATGCTGTCTTTTACTTTCTGTATCGAAAAGACAAGGTTAGTCCTGTCAAATAAGTTAAGTCGTGTTACACCGTATCAATACCATTGTCACACACAACATGAATCCCCAGGCGGGTGTCAGAGGTGTTCATTACAAGTGTGAAATGCAAGTCACTGTCCACACTTGGTACACCCATTTTTCATCAACGAACATTACATTCCAAACCTGATGACCTCTTCAAACAAAATTAACTTGCCTTCTTAAGATGAACACTTAGGTACTGCTTTAATAATATTAGTTTCTTTTTGTGTCATGCTTTTAACTACATTTGCAGCATTTTTTGGCCTACTGGTAGAACTAAAAGATATAGTCCCAACTATGCGGGGCACTATATCTATACATATTTGACCATTATGCCCCCCCCCCAAAAATAAATCCTGGATCTGCCCTTGCATGACCTCCAGGTTAGTAGGCAATTGCAAGGCCAAAAGAGGCAGTTTATAATTAAATTAATAAGATAAGTACGCTTTCATCCCACACCCTACAATGCCTGAGTTAACAATGGAAATTGTATTGCCTGCTGTCACTTCTCACATCAAAATACAAATTCAATATTGGCAAAAAATTTAACAGATAACATTAAACAAAGATGATTTTTCTGATCATAATAATAATTTAAATTAAATAAGGGAGAAAACAATTCATGAGTTTTTTTTTAATTTTATTTATCACTTTATATAAAAAAAGGAATATTTCTATGCTAATAAACAAACAGTTAATATGGAAGTCTTATATAAGTAGACCTATATTTTCTGTTGTAACAGATTGTTAATTTAAATACATTTGCCCATCTGAGTTTGCATATTTGAATGTATAAATAAAATCACTATGCACATTACAAAATAAACTCCTTTTTTATATAAAAAGAAAATTATCGCCTGCCCCGCCTCTATGCTGGTTTAAAAAATTCATAACGTCTTACTGAGAGCTACCACACACATAGGATAATGTGTTTATCTATCTCATTACAAGAATTGAAAATTTATTTGAATTTGTATGTTTTGAATAAGACAGGTGTTTGTATAAACCCTTGCAGGTTTCTGATACACCTTTGTAACATGTATTTTTCTTTAATAAACAAAGTTTACATTATTTTACGGAGATCCGTCGGAGATCTAAAGTAACCGACATAGCCTGCAGAATCAGTAAGTTGAAGTGGCAGTGGGCAGGCCATATTTGTCGCCGACATGATGGCCGTTGGGGCCGAAAGGCTTTAGAATGGAGACCACGTACAGCAAAGCGTAGTGTAGGACGACCTCGTGCCCGCTGGACCGACGACCTGAAGGACGTTGCGGGGGGCGGCTGGATGAGGAGGACGGAGGACCGACATGAGTGGCGAAATTTGGGAAAGGCCTATGTCCAGCAGTGGACGAACACGGGCTGATGGATGGATGGATGACATTATTTTTACAAGTAACATTTTTGCCCTTACATTCCTTAATTCTCTTGCAAAGCCATTGACATACAGAAAGCGTGGCGTTGTCGGGGCGCGATGATAGCGTGTTGTTAGCGGGTGATTTACTAGAAATGTGTCAGCAGACGCCATCCTTGTTAAAATTCGGTATCCCAAGGGTGCCCAACGGGTCCCTATTACTAAGCCTTTGCTGTCTGCCCACCTGTCACAGGAATATACAGCTTCAGCCATAATAGCTAGCCAGTTGAATTTTTTACAGCATACGTGTTACTGTGGCCTCTACCAAGGCATATAAAATAAAATAAAATTTAAACCCAAGGGGAGTCCATACAAGAAACCTTAAAAAAAAAATTTTTTACCAGTTTTTTTTTCATCTCTATCTTAAAGACATACAAGTGTCAAATTTAGTCCAATGGTTTTATATACTCTAATAAAGTAAAACAACAAATAATAAAAATCAGGGTTCTGTATACTCAAAGCGATTTTTCAGGCGTTATCATTTTATTGTGTGATGCTACGGAACCCTTTGTGCGAATGAGGGTGTTGTTTTTTAGCAAGCCCTGCTTGCCCTTAAGGCCTCGCTTCACAAAAATCGTTGCGGCGGCAGGGCCCGATGATAGCGAAGCTTTGGCGTGGTGTTGGCGTGGCGTTGATGGGCGAATTACTAGGGAAGGTTAATGCGTGGTTATCCATAGAAATCTGCCCTGCTCCATCGCTTTCTTTTAACACTTTTCTAACCTCTTTCGTGGAAGCGGGTCGGTCTGAAAAGTCGCGATTTAGATGTGATTTTTATTTAATGTATTTTTCATGTGTCGGCTGTTTTATATTACATTTCTTACTTTTGGTATAAGTTTTATTGTCTAAAACCTAGTATGACTCAAGTGAATAAGTTATAGGTATCTATCGCCTATCTTTGCGATTTAATTGAATAGAGTAAATACAAATAATCGTATATTGAATATTAAGTTCAAAGAATAAAACATGATATATATTATTTTCAAATGTAATTTACAATTTCACGGTTTAAAATGAATTTGCAAAGAGACAATATCGGGACATCTAATTTGCAATAAGACAATGTAAAGTATGGCAATAAGGCTCACACCCTAACACATTGCAACGCAATAACCGTCGATGAAACGCGGGTGTACGAGTGTTTCATGTGCTGTAATCATAGACTTAGAATACTAGCGTAATTATAAGTCTATGGCTGTAACAGTGAATATTCTATTACACCTCTGACATCTTGGAGATATTGTACAGTTTATGGGCAACGAGCTATAGCCGATTCTGAAGGCTTTAATTTTAGTTGTCGTGCTGTCAAAACTAAATTTTCTTGGTGATATTACTCGTCCATATGAACAACTTTTACTATGGAGCCAACTCTGAAATCGCGAAAAAAATATCAGCTATTCCATAGAAAAGTTAAATACCTACTCGACCCAAATGTATGAAACAGCTGATATTTTTTTCACGATTTCAGGGTTGGCTTCGTAGTAAAAGTTGTTCATATGGACTAGTACTATCACCAGTTTTCGTTAACAAAATGACATAAATTTCACGTTGTATATTACTTTTGAAAAATTTATGTTTTGACAGCACTAAAACTAAAATTAAAGCCTTCAGAACGACTTTCATTATATGTTTATACGTGTTGTATTAAATAAAACTGACAAACGTTGTTAGCCTAGTTTCTATAAAACACCAAAGTATCAAATAGCAGTCGGCTATCTCGCCGATTGGCTGCAGTAGCCGGCGGGATGCGCCTGCGCAGATACCGCGCGACGCGATCAGCTTCCTGCTTCACACGACACGGATCTGTTTATGATATTCGACGCCAATCCATTTGATACGGCTGTTTTACTCGTATGAAATTGCTTTTTTATAGGAAATCGGTTACTGTAGTAAAGTAGTATTGACGTTTTACTTCATGATTCAGTATCGATTTGGAACTCACACTTGACCGGTTTGTTGTACGTATTGGAAAAGAGGCATCTATTACGTGTGGATTTTACATTAGGTTGTGTTTCATCAATATAATTATTATGTAAATTATTGCCCGTACACCTACCAAGTAATTAAGTATATGTATTTTAAAGTTAAAGCTTGATTTAGTTTTTTGGTAGTCCTATCGAGTGTGTTAATATTTTTTGAAATTAATGGAATTTTATAGTACATATTTTAATTTGACTTTTTGTCCTAATCGAAATAATGTCATATGCCTGACCGTGTGTTTATGTCCCTAGGGAACTGCCCGTCCCCAGAGAACTAGATATAGCCTATGTCCAAGTGAAGAGTTGAACCATTAAACAGAATTTTCAAAATCATTTGCTGATATCAGAGATTACCCGCTTGAATAAACTATAGCCTATGTTCAAGTGAAGAATGAAACCATTAATACAGTGAAAGAATTATCAAAATCGGCGCAGTAGTTCCAGAGATTACCCGCGTGTATGTAATTAATGACAAAGTCCCTAGGGTACTGCCCATCGCCAGGGAAGAAAATATAGCTATATCATTCGGGAATAATGTGGCTTCGTATTAGTTTAAGGATTTTTAGAATCGAATCAGTAGTTTTGGAGATTACCCCCTACATCCAGACTCACAAACATTTTATAATAGTGTAGAAAATAGTTCGGCAGAATAGATCATGTATGAAAATGTGCAAGTGTTTTCTTCAACGTTATAAATTTCGTGCCGGTGTCCTTTTCCATCGTAAAATCTTATGCCTTTTATCTGCAGCATGCTACTGGTGTACTAAAATTTAATGGATTAGGAGGTCACGACAAATCTGATAACGATAAAGGAAATGGCTGAATCTGTTTTCACAGGATATGGAGCACCTCATTAATGCCAAATATGTCAGTCTGGTTGCTCGAAGTGGTTGCGTTATTATGATATATGGTATATGCCACCTGAAAAACTGGTAATGGGGCCCAAAAATAAAAAACATTATAATAAATGGGTAAATGGCTGGCTGAGGTATACTCGTACAAAGTAAACGTGCTAAATTATACTCATGTCAATTATCTGTAATTTTTGACCAAATAGTCGGTTATGTTTTGGAGCAACGCCCTTTTAAAGATGCCATATCGTGACAATATAATCAACATGTAGTGATTAGAGTGTCGATTAGTTGTAATCATAAATGACAGCATTTATGATTAGGTTGGCTATCCTGGCACGTGCGAAAAATTAGCTAAGGTAGTTCGGGTGATTTTAAAGAGGGATTTTCCTTGATTTTAAAAAGGATAAGTATGTATTAATTTTCTGATTGAAAGCGTTCCTTATATTCCATAGTTTGAATTTGATGAGATTTAGTGAAAAATAATGCCGGAATAGCCGTCATAATATGGTGAAATACAATAAATAATTTGTCGGTCAATTAAGATATAAAATAAACTTATTAATAAAATAATAAATAAAATAAAAAATTTAAAAGTACTTTTTACGGTCCTTTCTTCACAACACAACCAAATATTTGGTCAGTTTTCAGATATTATTTGACACCAGCTTTTGCCTGCGACTCCGCCCGCGTGTTATTCGATTTAACGACATGATTTTTTCCGGGATAAAAAGTAGCCTATGTGTTAAGTTAGGGTATAAGCTATATCCATTCAGCGTGAAAGAGTAACAAACATACACACACACACACACACAAGCTTTCACATTTATAATATTAGTGTGAAGTGTGATAGCAGAACTACTAAGCTCTTACTTTCTATACAATATTTAGCCATTTACCTTATCGATGCCTTTTTCCCTCATCATAAACATAACAACATTTTCAAGCGCCATAAATAGATTACGCAACGACTTCGCGCAGTCAGACCGACATATTTGGCATCAGAGGGAGGGAATTTATCTCGTGAACGCAAATTCTGCCATTTCCCTTATCGTTACCACATTTGTTGGGACCTCCTAGATTATAACGTTTGTCAATTTTCACATATCGTCGTTCATATTGCAAAAGGTCCTATGTCAAAAAAGGATGTTTTAAGATTCAATTCGTTCTATGTCACTAAAAACAATGAAATAGGCTTAGGACATATTTTACAACTCTAACAATTAACATTAGATAATAAACCTAGATATAGGTTGATTGAAGGTAAACTTAAATCTCGCCACTTTTAATAAATTAATCAGTTTTGTTTTCTCTCCTGTAAAGTTGACCTCGGGTGATATAGGACCTTTTGCAATATGAACGACGATATACAATACATTTTTAATCAACAAATCTATATCTTTTAAAAAGCTCTTTATTGTTACATTACATAGTTTTAATAATAACATTGATTATTGATAATAACATATAATCAAATAATCTGAATATATAAAAGGCAAACATCTATCAACGCGCAGCCGAAACTACTGAACGGATTTCGCTGAAATTTGGCATACCGGTAATGACGCAGGCATACGCTAAGAAAGGATTTTTGAAAATTCTAAAGGGTGAACCGAACTCCACGCGGACGAAGTCGCGGGCAAAAGCTAGTACAAAATAAGTTCAAGATAGATTTCGGGGCCCACACAAGACCCGTTACAATGCTTTGTTAGTTTTTTTCTACCTATATATTTAAGGTGACTTTAATTTATGCAGCTAAATTCTTACTGAAGACTCGGTAAGTGCTCAGTAACAAGGTTCGATGACCCTTTTAGTGAAATTCGTAAATTATTCTTTTCGTGTTCCTTACAAACGCAAGCCCAGCCCCGAGTCAATTACTATGGGACGTCAAGATGTTATTTTGCGAAATTTGCGAAAAGTGTTACTGATCATTTACCAAGCCTTCAGTATAAGTTTGGCTGTGTAAATAAAAGTCACATTATCTATGTATAATATTTATTGTATAAATCTAAAATTATAAACATTTTTTTACTCAAGTAGTCCGTATCACGAACTTTTTAGTAGAAAAGAGCAATAAGAAATCACCCTCTAAACAAATTGTAATATTAGAGGAGGTATATTCGAATGTTTCTTATCAAACTATGACAGCAAGAAGTAGGCAGTTAGGTCACGGAGATAAAACGGCTGGTGCATTAATTATCAGCAATTGAGAACACTAGCTCGGTTGTCGCAGTAATTATGATCATTGGAAGTTATGCGCCATCTTGGAGGAAATATGTGATCATAATCTTCATATAGGTAACAGGATGTTGACTCATCCAATCTATACGTAACATAGGAAAACAAGGTTTTCGTGTTTGAACTTTTTTTTATACAGTAGGCATGATGACTAAAAAAATTTTATTAGTCCGTCAGTTAGATTATCACAAAATATTGGACACGTATTTTTTCTTTTTTCAATTAAACAAACAATGATGAAGATATAGCCCGCTGAAGTTCTGCGTGACGTCACATCTAGGTACAATTTTACTTAGAAGTGACGTCATTTTCCCCCACTCCCAAACTTTGACGCGCTTTATCTCTGTCATTTTTTGTTTGATTGACAAAATAAAAAATACGTGTCCAATATTTTTTGATAATCTTAATGACGGACTAAATAGAATAATATTTTGTTTACCCTGTGTACAAGCCTATTATGAATGTTGCCATTTCTTGATGGAATTTGAATAACAATTATAATACAACCACGATTAACTAACTATTAAATTAATAATACTTATAGATCTTAAAATAACAGAAATTAAATAATCCTAAAAAAACACAAACCAGCATACACACAATAATCATAGAAAAGATGGAATTGAATGTAAATAAATAAAAATACTTGGTACTCAGGTACACAAATATATTATGTATATAAATAGGTATTACCTTTTGAAGGCTTGTGACCAGTTTTCTCGTGTTACGACATCTTCAAGCACTGAATTCGAAGCACAAAACTGTTTTTAAGCCAACAGATTTTGATTTGTGTAAGTTATTATTCTTAATAATGAAAAAATATTCTTATAAATAAAAACGTGTACTATAATTATGTGAACTCAGAACGGCTCTCAATTTTTCTGAAATTTACATTTCGTATTACAATGTTACGAATGATAAATTAGTGATAGAGAAAAAGTGAGTTCAGATTCGGTTTTAGCTTACACACAAATAACTAAAACGATAACAGCTTGTTTTCGTTGACCTGTACAATCTCTACTAAATTACGCTTTTCTATGGAGTGACTTTGTGGGTCGTGATTTTCTTGAAATTTAAAGTGACATTAACTATATTTTACGGTCTAATTAAATGAATGGATTGAAAGATAAACTGAAAATTTAATAGTAATTAATTATGCTTTATTCAATACGAAAAATCATGCTAAACTGGCGACATTAATCAGAAAAATTGACGGAAGTATACTTTTTTCAACAGTTAATGTGACAATAAAAAAAAATATATAAAAAAAATTATTTGTCTGATGTACTTATTGGTTTTTTTTTTCAGCTAAGTTATTGAAGTTGAGTGAAAGATTTAAGCACTTTGAAGTTGACAATATGAATATTTTTAAACGAGGTGTAGGATATTAATCACTACAAAAAATGTAAAGTAGTATTTGCAAATATGATACATTAATGTTCAATGCGAAAAATTGGTCTCTGTTTATCATGTATTCAACAGTATTAAAGCCTTTCCTAAGATGGTAAATTAGGCGCTAGAAATTATAAATTTTCGTATGAAAATGTAAGCGCTTCTGGAATACGTATCCTTTTCACAGACGGCCCCCTTGTAAAAGACGGGAAAGAAATAGCATAAACTATGATTACTCTATTTCTGAAGAACCTCTTGTATTTTATAAGATTTTATATGCTTCAAAACTGTTGTCAAAGTCACCACACTTGTTTTATTTTTTTTTAATTTTTATTTATATAAAAAAAAAATGCCAGTCTTTTATTGTGTACCATAGATACGAACGCATCAAACTGAAAACAGCATATTTCCGTCAAGTCCGAAAGATCATTTGCAGTATTTATTGTTTGTTTATTTATTTAATTACGTTTAATTTATTTACTCACACTATGCATTGAAAAACAGTATGATACACGTGGGTAAGGGCGATAACTTACTCGTCTTTGTAAGCTATTGCCTCCTTACCGCACCTGTAGCATAAACTACTATTTTTTTTTAGAGACTAGGATTCCAAATTTTTGAGGAAACTCTTCTTTATTGTTTGAGTTAGTCCTCAATTTTTTTGTTTGAGGAACCTTTTTTTTTTTTTCCCATAATTAGTTTCCAATATTGTTATTCCTCTCGGAACAGGTCAAACTGATTTACCAACAAACCCCGATAAAATAATTTTACTTACAACAATAAGGTATAGTTTATTTACCGCGTAGAATATATTGAACATAATTATGAAATAAATTATAAATACGTTGAATTCCGCGAATTTGATAACAGCTTATGTAATTCCGCGTAAACACAAAGTCTTTCTTTGTACACCACCACAGATAATATTGCCCGTAGTTAACAAACACTACAGAATGTGTTATTTTTAATTCCAGAAATTATCATGATTCTGTTGTTGTATTTGATAGAAAATATGGTACAATCCGGCGGGGTTTGTATCTATCTATGTATGTATGGATGTTTGTTCGACGATAGCTCAAGTATCGTTGATCGGAATGTCATGAAAGTCAGGCGAGTAAATAAGGCAAAAAAAATTGCAGTCTAAACATGAGCCAAATCGGTCAAGCGCGAATCGGGCGAGCGCGAATTCACAGTTCGAAGTGAACTACTAGTTTGATAAATAAATACATATTTAAATGTTTTCCGCCCCTGACTCATAAGCTAACTACCTAAACCAGCAGAATATAGGTGTAGGTAGGTCATGCTTCAGTGGCCTGGTGGGTATAATCAGGTATTGCCTTGCATGCGACCTTCAGTGACCTGGTGGGTATAGTCAGGTATTGCCTTGCATGCGACCTTCAGTGACCTGGTGGGTATAATCAGGTATTGCCTTGCATGCGACCTTCAGTGACCTGGTGGGTATAATCAGGTATTGCCTTGCATGCGACCTTCAGTGACCTGGTGGGTATAGTCAGGTATTGCCTTGCATGCGACCTTCAGTGACCTGGTGGGTATAGTCAGGTATTGCCTTGCATGCGACATATTTTATGCGACTATCGTTTATCGCGTGACGTGACAAGCGATGTAGTCTAGCGAACAGAACGAGCACAGTTTATTATTGTATTACTCGCCAAATAACTTTGCGGTTGTGAAGTGTAAAGTTCGCTCATGTGGACCTTCCTTGCAGTGTCACCGCTAATTTATTTTACTTTTACGGGGTGGGGGTCAGAGAAAATCATATTTTTTTTACATTGGAGCAGGGGATGGTCTAGATATATCGCACATCCGGTGCAAGAACGTCACAAGTGCAAAAAAGCAAAAACTGAGATAAAATGTAAATGAAAAATGTATAAAAACGTACATAATTTGACCATATATTTTTCGTCTGAGGGCTCTTTTGTCTTTGCGGTTTTGGCGCAATTTAGCGAGTAACTGGAGAGACAACGTCTTAGGGTCAGTTGTTCCTCGCGTTCTCGGATGTACATGTGACGTTCTTGCACCGGATGTGCGATATATAAGGTGACTTTAATTTATGCAGCCAAATTCATAACTAAGAGTCAGTAAGTGCCCAGTGTCAAGGATTGATAACCCTTTTTGTGAAATTCGTAAATTATTCTTTTCGTGTTCCTTGCAAACGCAAGCCCAGCCCAGCCAGAGTCAATCTGGGACGCCAACATTTTATTTTGCGATATTAGCAAAAAGTATTATCGATCCTTGTTACTGATCACTTACCAAGCCTCCAGTATGAGTTTGAGTGGATAAATAAAAGTCACCTTATACAGAGTGTTAGGAAAAGTACTTCGTTCCTTTAAACCACGTGTGCTATAGGTATAACAAAGTGTGTTAATTGTGTTTAATTTCTTTCTTATGAAATTTTTTTTTTTTTAACTTTCAATAAATTGTTCAGCCCTAGTTCAGAACAAAAAAACGGCGCGTAAGATAAAGGGATAGTAATTTAATTTAATAATATAAAATAAATGTAATTAATTTTAAAAAAATGTTTATACTTACTTTGTTATACCTATAGCACACGTGGTTTAAATGAACGAAGTTTTTTCCTAACACCCACTATTTATTTAAAAGTCAGCTCGTTTGGACTTTGAAATTCATCGTTTAAATTCTTATTCAGTCCTGATCGTGCCTCGGTTCTTTCTTACAGATTAAGAAAAGATGTTTTAACTAATTTTGGATAGAAACTCTTCGAGTTCTATATTCTCAGCAACTATTTAGTAGACATGTTAGGTTTGATGCTACACTTAAGATTAGCCGGCTAAACTTAAGTTTAGATTTGGGCACGAGCAACTGTGCGTAAAACGGTTATCAGTATCAGGTAACAAGCAATTATTTACCGGAAAACATTTGCCCATGTCGTTAGGGATCGATAACGTCAAACGTATTAGTTTCTCATACACATTATTTCTACTTGAGAATAAAAACGTAACACTTCATGAGGTTTTGCCGAAGAATGCTTTTTGTTTGTGTTGATGACAGCAATTCTTTAAAAATGCGACGAATCCGCGTAGGTCACAATCGACAACATTTCATTTTAGTTAACCATTTGTTTTTAATATCTATATTGAAAGGCTGCGTAAAAAAGAAGCTTATGTTTTTTTATTTTGTTTTATTTTACGTTTTTCCTGCATAATTTAATGTTTTCTTATTCACTCATTCTAAAAGGACGTAAGTCGCATTTGAGGATTTCAAAAGACGATGTTCATTGCCAATCGATTATAAAAAAAAGCTTGGCATGTTTATGTCCACTGTCACATGATATCACAGTTGATTTTTTTTAAACAAAATGAACTTCAAAGCAAAGGAAATTATTATGTATACCATATTTTTAGTTTTTTTTAAATATCTCTTCATTTAATCACGATTGAATTCTGAAAAAAAAAGATGCTCAGAAGGCCCATATCTCGAAATGGTTTTTAGTTTTGCACCAATTATTAATTTGTAATGTTGTCTATTATAGGCATAGTGCGATCTAATGTATAGTGGTTTCATAATGTTGGCATTGTGCTAACGATTACTTGAAAGTATTGAAAAGTCAATTAGGCGCGATAGTAGGCATCGTAAATTCACTGCAAAAAGAGCTATCGACATATACCTACATATGTATTAGTATTTGTAGATATTAGTAATCACAAGACAGTGATAACAAAAAACCAGATTCAAGTTCACGTACATTTTGTGATAAACTTTGGAACACCTGCTGAAATGGTGATACTTTACTTGACATGTCGTATAAAACTGGCCGCCTATATCTTTGCTACAATGCACAACAACGGTAGCTGACAGTTTGCCGTAGACTCTGCTACATTTAGGTACGTAGCAGCTCACAGCTGACTCATGTTTTCACTTTTAATGCGATTCTATAATTCAGTCTGAACGTATGCTCGAGCAAAGCACGTTTTCTCCATTGTGTTTCTAGTGAAACCATGTCAGTGATTGAAATGAAAACGTTTCTATATTATTATGTGCATTCTTATTTAAAATTCCGATAGGTTTTTTTTACAACGTACACCAACATGACTGACTATCCACTGGCAGTTCTTATTGCGACGTCATAGGTGCTAAAGTTGTTTATAAATAGGGAGATAAACTGCAGACGTCTTCTTACATTTTGAGTCTTTATTGTCATGTAGAAATGAGTGCTAAGAAAAGTCTATAACAGGTGTTCAACATTATTTGTTTCTTATTTTGTTTTTTACTTTGGTAAATATTGTTTGAGTAACAAAACAAAACGATCATAAAACGTAAACAAATAAATAAAAGTATATCAGAGAGCGCCATCTGTTTTACAAGCTCGGAACTAGATTTGTTTAATACACTCGTTCGTACAACAAACACCACCAACCCTCTGTCATCCCTTCTCCTAGGTGGGGACCTCATGAATCCACCTTCCAATACCATAACTTGACGCAAGGTGGCAGCATTGTATTGTACGGAGTTCTATTCCTGAAAACTCGAGAAAATCGTACAACTTTCAAACTTTTTGTACAGTTAAGGCGAGGTTATCCAGAAAAATCTGTCCTGCTCCAATGCTTTCATTTTTCACATGTTCATCCTGCTCAGCGAAAGCGGGCCGCTCAGAAAACTCGCGGTTTTGAGGTGTTTTTATTTATTATTTTGGAATTAAAGGGATGGGTTTGGTGGTAATATAAGTTTTATTGTTCAAATCATAATATTGCTCAAATGAAATTATATTTAGATCATAGATTAGACCTATATTTGCGATTTAATCAGATCGAGGAAAATGTAAGCAATCGTGTATCGAACGACCAAAATATTAAGATCAAAGAGTGAAATATAACATTAAATTTTTGCAAAATTTAATCGACGCTTTTTATTGGTTTAAAATTAATTCGAAAAGAGACAAAGTCGGGAAGACCCCGCCTTAATTTCCCAATTTGGTACCCTTGTTGTAAATTTTACCCCGGACTGGTTTTACAGTTTTACAACATAGTTTGTATTTGAAACACCGAGAAATAGTATGCTCGTTACATAGTTTAATATCGAGAAATTGTTACGTATTTTATGATTAAAATTCAAGCGCAAGTTTACAAATTCTCCAACAATAATCGCATTTCGCTAATTCAAATTTAACCCGCTTATAATAAACCCACTGGTCGTGCATTAATTAATTACAATCGTTGTCATGGAATTCTCAATTAAAATGCACAATATGAGCCGATATTAATTAGAAAAATTAGAAGTATATCCAAAAAATATTAGACATTTTTAAATCACTAATATTATAAATGCGAAAGTTTGTGTGTGTGTGTGTGTATGTTTGTTACTCTTTCACGCTGAAACGGCTAGACGGATGTGGATGAAATTTAGAATGGATATAGCTTACACATATTCTACTTTTTATCCCGGAAAAAAGCAAGTCGTTAAACCGAATAACACACGGTTTTCGCTACCAAATGTTATAGCTACAAGAAAACGTACTAAGAAGAGTAACTCTAACTTTTCGAGTATTTTACTTCTGCTGTCACAAATTTTAGAACAAATATAGCCATCGAAAAAAAAGGAATTCCACAAAAAAATATCTTGTTTGTTTCTCTTACTCATAACGAACACAAGAGTCTGTATGGGATTATATCTTTCTTCGATTACTAAATTTTTCCAAGATCTGTGAATGCCGGTCAAATACTCCAAAAGTTAGAGTTAAAGTTGAAAAGTCTATCATTACATTAGGGAACGACCTGTTCCTAGGGAACGAAATAGCCTATGTTTAAGTTAATAGTCTAACCATTACAGCTGTGAAAGAATTTTTAAAACAGTTCAGTAGTCACGTAAATAGCCCGCGCTAATTTAATTACTAGCTACGTCCCTAGGGTACTGCTCGTACCCAAGGAACAAACTGTAGCCTTTGATCCAAGTGAAGATCTAACTATTATAACAGTAAAATAATTTTCATAGTCTATGTCCCTAGGGAACTGCTCGTCTGTACGCAGGGAAAAAACCAACAAACCATTACAACAGTGAAAGAATTTTGAAACTTGTTTCAGTGGTTCCAAAACTACCAAAGATTACCCGCGCAAATTTATTTAATTAATTGCTGTGTCCTTAGGGAACTACTTGTTCCCAGAAAACAAACTATAGCCGATGTCTAAGTGAACAGTATTACCATGAAAATAGTGGAAGAATTTTCAAAATCGATTTAGTAGTTTCAGAGATTACGTAATGGCTATGTTCCTAGGGAACTGCCCGCTCCCAGGGAACTCACTATACCCTATTTAACTCAGCAATAGCGTAGCTTTCTATTACCCATTACAAACAATTTCTTTCTCTTTATGAATAGTGTAGATACGTGGGACGCACTATAAGTTTCCGGAATGAATATGAAAAAATACTATTAAAGGTACAAAATTAATTTATTGTTTTTCAAAATAATCTCCGTTGGCGTCTATGCACTTTTTCATTCGATCAAACCAGTTTTGAAAACTTTTGTGCCACTCCCCTGTGGTGACCTCTGAAACGTGTTTTTCATACTCCTCGACAGCCTCTTCTGGTGATGAAAATCGTTGACCGCGTAATTGGTTCTTAATTTTTGGGAACATAAAAAAGTCACAAGGTGCCAGGTCGGGACTGTATGCAGGATGACTCATGAGTTCTACATTTTTCGTCTTCAAAAAGTCGTTTGTCTGTCTGGCCGTGTGAGAACTAGCATTGTCGTGGTGCAGGATGATACGGCGTTTACGGTTATTTTTACGGAGTTCGTCAATAACTTCCGGCAAACAAATGGTCGTGTACCAGTCACTATTCACGGTACGACGATTCTCTAAAGCAACAGTAGCCACGTGTCCAGTTTTATTAAAAAAAGAAGCAATCATCCGCTTAGATGCACTTTTCACGCGCGCCACTTTGGCTGGTTTCGGCTCATCTTGAAAGACCCATACGCTCGATTGCTGCTTTGTTTTGGGATCGTAGTAATAAATCCATGTTTCGTCACCTGTTACTATGTCCCACACCAAATTTGACGCACCTTCGTTGAATCTGGTAAGCATGGCACTGCACCAAGTGACGCGGTCCGTTTTTTGAGCCTCGGTCAAGTTGTGTAGGATCCACCGCGAGCACAGCTTTCTCACACCCAAATGTTTGTGTAGGATTGATTGTATTTGACTCATGCCTATTTCTAAGGATGCGCGAATTTCATGGTAGGTCACATGCCTGTCTGTTTCAATCATACGGCGCACAGCATCGATGTTTTTGTTGGTCACAGCGGTGGACGGCCGACCATCGCGAGATTCGTCACTGAGATTGATACGACCACGCTTGAATTCTGCAAACCAGCTATAAACAGTCGTCTTGCATGGTGCTTTATTGCCAAAAGCTGTTTCAAGCCGAGCGATGCTCTGTTGAGCTGTCAAATTACACTTAAAATCGTAGAAAATCATACTACGAAAATTTTCCCGAGTTAAATCCATGTTGATGCAGACACACAATTTTTTAAATGGCGCCACAAGGTAAAAACAAAAGACAGTCAGATGAAACAAACTGCATTCTACAGCCAAAGAGTTCTATTTTCAAATGTTGCAATAAATTTTTAAATATTGTTTATGTAAGTGGCCAGTTCCGGAAACTTTTAGTGTTACCTATGTAAGAGCACAAAACACGTACGTTTATCGATGAATACATTATTCTTTATCCGAATCACCTAGTGTTTGTAACATTTTATCGTAATCCTTGACTGTTGCATTAATGTTTACAGATAACATTGCAAGCCCGATTTATCGGTAAATCCCACTTTTATTCGTATTATAGATAATTTTATTTGTGTGTTGTTGAAGAGACCACGACCTAAACCGCTGAATATTTCATGTTATTTTTATCGTCAAACTTGACCTTCTCATTGCTTTTCCAGCAAAAAGTTATATGCACGCCACTGGTATGGATATTCCCCTTTGTGAATCGATGCATCTGACGCCAAAGTAAATAATAGAAGATCGGTTTTAGGATATCTATGGTTTTAGGAAATATTAAATTTATAGGTACTATAAATTTATATTATTATATATACTATACCACAAAAAGTACTATATTACTATATATACTATACCACAAAAAGGTGGTAGAGCTGATGCCGGGCTCGACTGTGGAGGTACCACCATCTTACTCGCAAATCCCCCCGAAGTTATTCGGGGGAGGGTAAGAGAACAGCTCTTAGGCAAAACCAGGCGGCCCACCATTGCCTGGGACCGATGGATGGCGGTTTATCCATCCCCAATTGCCGAGCCTTATATAAAAAAGACTGGTGACGGGCAGCGGCGTCACTGGTGCAAGGGTTTCGGCACCGCGCTCACCAATCCGCCTGCCCAGCGTGTGTGAGTATGGGCATTTCTTCCAGGAGGACCGCCAAGAGTGGCGAAATCCTGGAAAGGCCTATGTCCAGCAGTGGACGAAACAAGCTGATGGATGGATGGATAGGTACTATCAGGGTTTTTATTTTTTAAGTTCTTGTCTTTAAATTTGTTTCTAATTGATCTTTTCTAGTTTGTAATGCAAAAACCGAATATTTTTTTAATTTAAATTTTAAAGTATATATATATTTTTAACAACGATATCACCAACTATCTTTTTATGTTTTGTCCTTTAAACATCAAACCATACAGATAAAGAAAAGGCATAAAAAGTTAGTTAACCCGAGTTAACTTTGCTTGGTGCAAGTGGACCTAAGTGTCACTTGTACACAGCAAATTTACCCAAGTTTAGTAACTTAGTATGTGTTTGTCGCATCAAACCATACAGATAAGAACATACCACGATGATAAACAGAACATATCATATACAGTTATTATAATGACGGATTATGTTGCTTGGTGCAAGTATTGGCCTAAGTTTCTAATTGGTTGAGGTGACAAAACCGAATCTCGATGCAAAATGCACATCATAATATTTTTTTCCTTACGTTTGAATAAAAAGTATGCAAAAATTGTATTTTAAAGCAATTAGCGGAAATTGATTACTAATAATAGGTTTCTCGCATTAAATAGTACATTACGATACGAGAGTGATGAAACGTTTTCTGACGAGTGTGAGTTTGCGGCACGAGCCGAAGGTGAGTGCTGCAATCACACGAGTCGAGAAAAAGTTTCTCGCACGAGTTTCGTATAATATTTTATAGCAAAAGTGCGGAAAATGCCGACTTTACGCAAGCGCAGCGTGCGTAAAGCGGTCATTTTACGCACGGTGTGCTATAAATTATGTTATTTTATGCCTTACATTTTGATTGCATTCGATTACAACGATAAATACGCTTTAAATCATAAAATGATAGAATTTGAATGTGAAACGCTAATTATTACCATAGACAAATTGTTCGTTTATGTTGTTACTAATCAATTTCCGGAAAATTCGGTTGTTTTTTAAACATCGATGTGCTATTTTCGTCTGCTTTTTGGAATAAATAGATCAATTTAGGAATGTAATTTCAATATTAAATTGTTTCGTCCTTTTAAACCGATTTTATAAGCATTTTAGTTTTTACAGGAAACTACGTCATCATATTAGGTTTAATGTCAGATCCTTGCCAAACTTTAGGATGCGTTCAAGAAATGTTTTTTTCCGTATGGAAATGTGACGATGATGATCACTGAAATCGCTTTTTTTAATTATTAAAGGATACCCACGCTTGTTTTAAAATCTGTAAATCAGAAACAGTTAAGGAAAGCTATTCCTCGAAACGGTTTTCGAATCGTAAATATTGATGAAAAAAAGAACAGGCCAATTGCTTTAAGCCGCAGTTTTTGCATACTTTTTATTCAAAAGTAAGAAAAACAATATTATGATGTGCATTTTGCACAGAGATTCTGCTTTACCTAATAGAAAAGACGTTTGTGCTTAATTAAAACATTATACTTACCTATTTATTTCTAGATTTCTACTACACAATATAGTCGGTATAAAAATATGACTTGTTATATTTGGCCGGAGTCCCAATATAATTATCCTGTACATTGAGCTCAATCGTCCTAGAGAGATCTAGTTATTTTATGAACCACAACATTACCAAAACGCAATGAGTTGTGTTAGAGATGAAACCGTAAATTATTTGAGTGGATACTTCTTATATGTCTAATATGTCAGTGATGGCAGCGCATTCGCTAACAAGGTCAGTGAAAATAATTCTAGTGTAGATTGTGTATCGTTAACTGATCGAACAATTAAAGAAGAAAAAAAAATGCCAATATTTTTTAAACTTCGCAGTACCAAGTAGTTAAATCAGCTGACTAAATTTCTATGGAATAGTGAAAAAAGTTCGCGCAAATAAAAATTATTTTCGGTGGCAATTGGTATATTATCTATCGATACTCAATCAAACCTTGATTTTATTTCACTTTATTAAATTACAATTTTAGGACCTTATACGGGTTGTAATCATGACGTGCTCATTAAATTAAACCACATGCTCTACTTATCATCCTGAACCACTTCCATTGAAAACCTTTTGATAAAACGCAAAAAAAAATCCCATAGAAGGTAGGTAGGAAAGAAGGAGGTAAATATAAAAAAAATGGATGGGAAAGTGAAGTTTTATTTCGCGTTTTATCAAAAGTTTTTCTATGGAAGTGGTTCAAGATGATTAGTACAGCATGTGGTTTAATTTAATGAGCACGTCACGATTACAACCTGTATAACCAGAAATTAAATTAGCGTAAGCGACGTACAAAATGTGAACATGTCCAGGAGGAATACGAGATGCGAAAGAATTATCCACTTTTTTGGAATCCTTAAACTTTCTCAATTACCCAAGCCTGCGCTCTTTTTGGACCTCAAAAAGACGACAAAATCCTCCATCCATTTGAAACCGCTTGGGCAAACTGAAGGTACAGTCATCAACAAAATGCCATTTTCCACTTGAAAGGCCACTCGCGTTGCTGGCCCTGGCCGTCCAAACTAGTTTTATAATTTGCGGTCTTTCGGTGAAACTATCTGATGGTCTTCAACATTCCTCGTTAGACGGAGAGGCAACTCGCTTTTCGTTGAACACTTGAAGACAAGCGTGTCGAACAAAACATTTTAGCGGTTACAACTATAGTTCGTAAAATATACTTGAGCCCTGTGACAACAGGACAGCGATATACAGTGCGACAAGGCTCTTTTGTCGCGTAGATTACATTGACAGGGGGGCGCGGCTGCGAAACAAGAGTAACGTTTTATCATGATATTGGTGTTGGTTCCGATTTTGACCACGACCAAACCACGCGCCAAAAGAGACTTGTTCTCATGCTCAAATATGTATAGCGCTGACAGCTGTCACACACAGGGCTCATGCTATATTTTACGGACTGCAAAGACGATAAAAGACGTTCTCAAACAATTCAGTCAAGTGTTCGTCATACAAAAGTTACAAATAAACAATTATTAATTAAGTTCCGTCAATACCATGACAAATTAATAACACATCATTTGATACGTCGCATGAATTTTTAAAATATTAAGTATGTCTTACTTAGAAACACAATTTCGTGTATTTTTTCCGGGATGTATAGGTAATTAAGCTACGGCACAAAAAAATTAAAGGTGTTAGAATGAAGACTACGTAGATACAGCAAAGCGTAGCATAGGCCGACCTCATGCCTGCTGGACCGACGATCTCAAGGATGTTGTGGGTGACGGCATGATGGAGGACGGAGGACCGCCAAGAGCCGCAAAATTTGAGAAAGGTCCAGCAGTGGACGAACACAGGCTAATGGATGGACGACAAAAATTGAAAAGCCTCTAAAAATAACGGAAATAGTAGTAGGAAACCTACAAAACAGCGACATATTTTAACGCAGTGACTAGAATGAACAAGACCCAAAATTACTTAATTTCGAGATAAAGCGGTTAAAAAATTCAGAAAAATCAACCATAATTACAGTATATTATCTATCGTACCAACAGGCCTTTAAATCTTTTCAATCGGAAACAAAAAGCTCAAAAATTTGTAGCCTATTGTTCAAAAATATTTTTATAATTGTTATTTCTATAACTCTATTTGAAACTCAAATATTTGTTTATATTTTCTCCATACAGCCTCATCAACATCACAGCCTGTATATTAATAGTGCACCCAAATATCTAATTATTGTTACCGTCGACGACGTCGAAGAAAGCACTGACTATACTTAATTATTTAAAAAAAAACATTGACCACTGATTAGAAGACTACCCAACTAGAGATGTAAGCTCCGTTTCTTACTTTACCTTACTATATGTAAGTTACGGTCAGAAATGGTAAGTTACCGTCAGAAATAATAAATTACCGTAAGAAAGGTAGTTAACGTGAGCGCGATAAAGGTGTATTATCTTATGACAAAAATCAAATAAAACCCACTATTAGGCAAAGTTTTGCGGCAACTATCCTCCCTTTTTTCTATAGTAGTGTTTTTAATCTTGTCTATCTCGCTCATGCCCATCGTAAAGGTCTGGATAATGGGGAAGGGCCGGCGATGAAAAAATACTTTTTCAATATTAATCGTAAAATTAAATGTTGTTGCTGTTTTGGACTCGTGTACTGTGAAAAGTGTAAATTCTTAAAGCTCCCAAACTAACTATCCTGTCTGAAGGCGTCATGCATGAAATGTTTGTTATTGTCTATTGGTTTATATTGAATATGTTTGCCGCCAGCCAAGAGCTGTATTTTTGAATCACTCGCCGAGAATCATGTATTCACGCACGAAAACAATTCACGTGCGAAATTTAATTCCATTGGTCACGATTTTACGTATTTTTGAATCAGTAGAAATCAATGTATTGGTTTTTGTTTCACGCAGAAAAAATAAAATCGGGAAAGCAATATTTCGTTGATTTAAAAAACCGATAATAAATGGAGGTGAACGGAACGTAAATTAAAAAGTTATAATGTCAGTCTCTCATCGACATTTTTCGTTCTCACCTTGCGTAGATTCTACTCATAGATAAGAGTATAAACCGGGAATAGATACGAAACTTGGCTAACTTCACAGGCAATGCTGGTGCTGCCGCCAAGCGGCTAAGCTCTCAACTAATGTCTGGTGTAAACATACGCATAAGTACCTTATGTACATATACGAGTATAACACTGCTATAGCATCGTTAGCAGCTAGCCCCAGACAGAACTTTTATCTCAATGTGTCCACAAACCACGCTATATTTTGCACGAAAAAAAATTTACTTTGGCTTACATTTTTACTAAAGACGTAAATGTGATAATAAGTATACCGAAGTAATTTTTTCTCAACATACAAAATATAGCCTGGTTGGTAGACGCATTGAGATAAAAATTCTGTCTGGGGCTAGCTGTTTAGTATATTTGCAATAACCAGAAACTGATTCAAAATGGAATAAAACAAAGTTCCTTTCTCATATATTATTTTAATTTTCGTTGCTTCTTACTAACTAATCACTGCACTATAGTTTTTAAGGAAATCGTGGGTATTCGCGAAGAAGAAAGAATTCTCACTCAACACTAATCACTTCACTAAAGTTTGTTGACTGTAATTTGCAGAGGAGTAGTCCTAACTCAACTCTAATAAAATTACGGCACTAGATGCTACAAAAATATACAAAAATCTTCTTAAAACAACTACGAAACAAGCTTTGAATACAAGCGCTCACGCAGCCGGCAGACATTTTGTTTTTGTGATGTGTGTGACCAGTGTTGCCACCTCCCATAATGACAATGACTTTATAACAGGCGACGACACCGCCCTCTATTGTGCCTTTGTGTAAAACATTGAAATTCTTTCCTTATTTGAGAGCCAGCTCAATAGATGACGCTGTTGTTGGTTCTATTGACAATGTTCTAAGATACTATAGCCTGATTCTACTAGTAGAAATCGGAAAACGAGTGGGTCAGACAACTCGTTGCAGAATTCACGGAATGAATTTTCAAAAACACTGATTTCAAGTTTTCGTATGCGAATAATGCGGATTCATATGCGAATTGAAATTCGAATGATTAAAAAATACACTCCCTGGACCTCTTTGCCTTCTATTTTCACCTTTTTTGTTAGCGACGTTCCTGACTATACCTTACTGTAATTTATAGGTAAACTACCATTTCTGACGGTCAGATATTGTAGCTTACGGTCAGATAACAACCCTATACCCAACGAACAATTTTATTGACATTTCGAATTTATTTAGTAATCAATTACCCCCATATTTATTTTGGCGGTTATAGTAATCCTGTTGTTACATAAATCAACAGCTTTTGTGTGATTTCGTTTATTGCGCTTTTTAACGCGCACATCTGTTAATATAAGCGAATTATAGCGATATAACGTGAAGCGGGGCCGCGAAATGTGCCAGTCGTGCGCGATAAGACCATGCTACGACCGTAGATGGAATATATAAACTGTAACCTTTCTAAAATGAATTCAGAATAACAAGTTAAAAGGTTCCACCGGTGTCGCTATTATTAAGTATTATAAAATTTAACACTTAGGCGCCTCAAATCATGATTATTCAATTAGCTTGCGTACAGTTTTACAGAGAGGCTTAATCTGGTAAACCTTTATAAAGGTGGCAGAGGAGCTGCAAATCATAAGACAACATTATTATACAACATGCTACGTACGGCATCCCACACCAAAAGTTATTAGTATGGCAGCTACGATTTGTGTCCTGGTGACGTCAGCAGCTATGTGACGTCATAATAACGTAGGTAGCTTGAATTATAAGCGACTCTACTACATATTTGATCTGATGAAAAAATCTTAGTCGTCTCACTTTGCGATAGAAATATAAACTATCTCTATAGATCTCAAATGATTCAAGAGATAGCCCAGCATGTTTCACCTGCAAAAGTATCACTATACCAGTACAGATATTTTAAACAATATGGGTTAATAGGATAGGTTCCGAAAAACCATAATTTATTCTTCCTTGTTTGAAGAATCTAGCAATACTAGATATTTAAAAAAAATTTGGACTTCTGTCAAGAATATAATGTACACTCTTATTGAAACAGAATCTTCAGAAGTCATTCCAACATTGAGCCATAAAAAATCAAAGATGACTCCAAAAAAAGGTTCCATGTCGAGTTTTAACATTATTTGAGCAAAATCATATTATATTATTTATTAATTAAAATCTGTATAAACTTTATTATACTGTTATCCGAACAGATATTTGATACAAACTTTAGTTTTTTATTAATAATAAAATTCGTGATAAAAGTCGTCATTTTGATAATTTTCCAGAATTCGTCCCTCTCGCACTGCGGGTCTTTCCGCATGGAGTAACAGCGATCAATGCAATCGGAACCTATTCTCTTAAAATCTTTATTTACTCAAAAGAACATAGTTCACTGAATATGAGTTTAGTAACTAAAATAACATTTAAGTTTTCTATGGTTTGTCGACAGTGTACAAATGTGGGTAGTTTAGTTTTATTTTAAAATAATGTTTGTTGCAATATAAGATTTAAGCTTAGTTTTAAAAGTAGTTATCAAATCACAGTCTCTTATGTCATTTGGCAATCACACTATCACACTAATATTATAAATGCAAAAGTTTGTGTGAGGGTGTGTGTGTGTGTGTGTGTATATGTTTATGTTTGTTACTCTTTCACGCTAAAACGGCTGGACGGATTTGGATAAAATTTAGAATATCTCTATATTTTTTCTTGGTGTAAATAAATTTGTTAATAATAATTTGTCTACCATGTTATACGCATTGGATTTGTGTCTGTAATGTATTTCATGTGTGTGTTAAATAAATAAATAATAATAATGATTTTAGTTAATTGTTGTTCCTAAGATTATATTTGAATGTTTTTTTCTTCAGGTTAATTTCCGTATGTAAATCGGTGTAATATTACAATTATCTATTACAAGAAAGCTGATAAAAAAATATCATCACAAAAAATGTATCACAATACTTCATGGCAAGAATGTTGAAAATGTAAAATCAAATATAAATGTCAACATGGAATTATTTTATTATTAACAATATTTTATGGAATCTCTATTCAATTTTTCACTTGCATGCAACAACTCCTGCATTCCGAAATAGCTCGAAATTTTCACATTGTAGACGAAGAGTCGTAATCGTAAAAGGGTTTCTGTTTTTTGACCATAGCTGGCTAGCGTAAATATGACACGGATATATAAATTTTGTCTCTCGAAGAAACGTTTGACCAATAGACACGCAGGACGAGTCGTTTTGTGGAGGCGATGATCACGTGATAAGGCTTATCTACGTTTCCATTGGTCTAACGTTTCCTCGAGAGACAAAACTTCTCTATTATTTTCATCCATGTTAGCTATGCTGGTAAAACTTCAGAGAAATAAGGGTGGAACGGTGGAACGACCTTTTACTTTGCTTTTCGAAGCATTAACCCGAAATCATTTTTGTGATGCAAATCCTCATGAAAAAATTAGTCAACTTCTGCAAATCTCCGTGGGATTCTGTATAATAGCATCCAACCTACCGTGTATAAACTTGGAAAATTAAAGTCTCCACCATTTTCCGTACAACTTATTCTTATTAAGCTCATTAAGTTTAATGCGACCTTTATGACGTAAGTGGTTTGCTGTGCTTTTTTCTGCGCGTATGAATTTCAATTCTTAGTGAAGTCACGAGTTAGTTTCATAATTTATTTTTTTACGTTACTCACATATTTCATTGTTAAACGTGTGTTTATTGTTTCTTAATGTTTTTCAGGTAAACATTTAATTTTAAAATGTTTTTACATTATTAAATTTCAATGTTATGGTGGTATAATGGCTTAAGGGGATCCTGTTTTATACCAACAAATACTGCAACAATCACTCTGAAATTAATATATGATAAAGTTGAGGACTAATGCTATGTCCATGCTGTTGTGAAAACTTGATACCATTAAATATTCTCGAAAGAAAAAAATTACAAAGTTACCTCCAAACCATACAATAAACCGATAGCAATCAATGAATACTTGAAATTAGATCTGAAACTTTGCATAATATAACTGATATTAGTATAGAGCAGCTGCAGACTGTAACATAAAAATGAAAAAACCATCAGTGTAGCCGCGATTTCAGAATAACTGATGTTTTTGCATGCGCGACATCTGATTAGAGTAGGATAGACAGTTAAAAAGCAGAAGCGTTAGAGCAGGACTGCGAATTGAGGTATTATGGGCCCTTGAGAAGGTTATGACCTCTCGGTTTAATTCAGATGTTATTTGAATAAATAATTTGAAGAATATGTATTTTCTTCAAAATACAGAATATCTATAATGGTATAGGTATTACCTTGACTTGAATTTTGAATTTTTATTAAGAACTTAACTAAATTTACCTACGTAAATACCAAAATAAGGTCCAAATTAAGGCAACATCAAACTTAGTCAAATTAAAGATATTATCACAACAAATGAGTCCCCTTGATTGTTTTTAAAGAATTTTAGTAATGATCCATCCATCCATCCATCAGCCTGTTTCGTCCACTGCTGGACATAGGCCTTTCCAGGATTTCGCCACTCTTGGCGGCCTCCTGGAAGAAATGCTCATACTCACACACGCTGGTGAGCGCGGTGCCGAAACCCTTGCACCAGTGACGCTGCTGCCCGTCACCAGTTTGTTTTATATAAAGCCCGGCAATTGGGGATGGATATACCGCCATACATCGGTCCCAGGCAATGGTGGGCCGCCTGGTTTTGCCTGAGAGCTGTTCTCTTACTCTCCCCCGAATAACTTCGGGAGGATTTGCGAGTAAGATGGTGATACCTCCACAGTCGAGCCGGCTTTAGCTCTACCACATATTAGTATTTTAATATTTAGGTATAATTGATTATTTAGGTATATTTTAGCGCGTTCGCAACTTGATTCCCCGTCGAGCGACGGAGAGATCAATACGGGACGAGTCGTGCGAGTGAGTGAGACGGACGTACCCGGGGTCACCAGCTGTAATTGCCGCCTTTAAATACAGTGGGTGTGGTGCATACGAAAGTATCACATCATAGGCATACCCTTACTGTAGTCTTTATATTCTCTGCCCTCAGTGCGGCCCGAAATTTTTTTTATACAAATATTAAAGTTTAATGGATTACACTTTACATACAATTTATCTCGCGATATTTTCAATTTATTTCCCAAATCATTCATTAGTATTAAATTTTGTTTGCTAGCTTGTATATTTGCAACTATTCATCAAATCGAGATGAAACTTTTGCAGCGAGATAGATTGTTATTCGGATAACGCTACCATTTGTTCATCCCAAGCCGCGGGAAACAATGTATATACGAGTATATTTCGCAAGGTTTTATTAGGTTTTCATTATTTGTTATTTAAGTTTAGAGTATGTACAACAATTTGACAAATTTTTTACCTACTACCGTCTTTGAGATAGAGCTTAAACAAATTACGTAAAAAAACGCTACTCCTTCAAGGTTTACTGTATAGGGACGCCCGCCCCTTAATTTTTTTTTATATTTTATTATTTGTCATTTATGAATTTATGATAGAGGACACGTATTTTGTGAAAATTTCAACTATCTACCTATTACGATTGCAGCTGCAGATTCCTGTGACGGACGGACAGACAGACAGCGGAGGCTTAATAATAGGGTCCCGTTTGGCACCCTTCGTGTACGAAACCCTAAAAACTAAACATACATTTTTTAAATATTTTTAGACACACAATAAATAACATAAAGACAAGAATTTATTATAAATGGTATTACTGACGTGTAATTAACAATGACATTTATGGCAATTTTAAAATATTTACCTCAAGATTCAATAATCAAATTTTTATACAATATAATTACAATACAATAAAGACATTTTTGTAGATTATTTTTGTATTGATTTTTAATTATATAATATGGAAAACATCAACACATTTACTAACACAAAAAACTATAAGGTCAGTCGGGGCTATTCCGACTAAAAAAAGACAAACAAAAAGTTTAAACATCAGCACTCTTGTCTGTAATTGCGACATGGCAAACTTGATGAATTCGAATGACAAAATCATTATTTGCGATTATTTCTGACGTATCCTAAGTAATGAATACCCATTTAATAAAAGACAGCACCACAATTTCTGTACCAAAATTGAAATAGTTGGATTAGCCCCGACGTGGGGTAAAGTCAACTATCGGCAATATTTATTCGTTTTCTGTTAAATATGAGTCTCAAAATAAAAGCCAGACAAGATTGCCTCGTCTTTTATGTAAATTTGAGCTTTGTTGTTCCGTAAGATGATTCATTTTGCTTTGAATTTAGTTTAACAATTTTTGTGGGGTAATTCCGACTATTTCCAACTACTCTTCATAGACAGAAGTGTTGGGACACGTATACATTAATATAATCGATATTAACAAAAAAAAAAAACATGAATTTACCTTTTTTATTTTAATTTTTATAATAGGTAACTACTCATAAAATGTTTGGTTAAAAGACATGTTTTGCGTATGAAATTTCAGATACAATATAGTGTAGTTTTATTTCAATTTAGTATTATCTAACAGAAATGTTGCAAAAAATATAGGTATATTCATTCTGTTTTATTTCTATTTTATTTCTGAGGCTCAATCAAATCAAATCAAATCAAATCAATCAAATCAAATCAATGGGCCAATGCAATGGGCAATAAATGCAAAAAAATTATATCCTGGAACATTTAACTAAGGATAGTTTTAGAATTAAAATAAATTTTCCAGGGCATAGTTTTTCGGCCTTTCGATCTATTGTTTTTTTTTCATACGGCGTAATAAGTTTTACTCTTTCCGTCATTAAAAAAAAAATTACAATGAAAAAAAAATCGACGTACTGGACATCACTATCGTTTTTCAACTTCATACAAAATCTAGCGGGGATATTACAACTATAAATTAGTCGGAATAACCCCTCGACGACAACTTCGTGGGGTTATTAAAACTAACTCGGTAACGGCATAAAACGCAGCTTAATGTAAATCAAAATAAATAGAAAATAACCTACCGCTTATAATCTCCTTACTAAACTTAACAACCACGTTAAAATAATACTTTATTACACTTTAATTGACGAAAATGCGAGGAGCTGTTTCTCAAACAACTGTCGGAAAAATGGCGGTTACAAATATGGCTGCGTCAGTCAACCAGTTGACGCGTAAATAATGCCATCTACTGTCTATTCTACAAAAAAAATGTTTTTCTATCTGGTCATAGATGACACTACTATGTATTAGTGGTAGAATGGAAGTTATTGCAATTAGTTGGAATAGCCTCACAGTTGGAATAGCCCCGGCTGACCTTACCTAAAATATACAATTAAAATTAAACCTATCTAAATTTAAAACAAATTAAAAATGCTGTCGAGGTTGTCGCTGGCGCATGGCAGGGTGCCCAAGACGCTTGCCGCGTTACCTCGCTGCATGGCCAAGCTTATGCGTTGACCAAAATAAGCTCCGGCTCTTGGGTCACCAGACACGTCGACCAACCGCAACGAATTTTTTTAATTTTTGAAATTTAATTAAATTAAGAATTTACCTACGAAAACTTAATCTCTCATCACGAAATTTCCTAACTAAACTATAAGACCTCACGACCTTGAAATTGGTAGGTTCCTTACATCACGCAGGCATCTGCCAAGGAAGGATTTTATGATTCATTATCATCATCATCATCATCATCATCATCATCATCGTCATCGTCGTCGTCGTTGTCGTCGTCGTCGTCATCATCATCATCATCATCATTATTTATTCATAAACAAAAAATATTGCATTTGAAAACAACTTAAAACTAAGCACATTGTGACCTATTCTTGTGCAGCAAACATTAAATTTCGAGTTGAGAAACCTAAAATAATACAAGCTCATTTAACTTTTATCCATCTGCGTTAAAGCCTATTTTGCAATGAAAACTTTTAGGTTATGGCAGCTCTAAATCTAATATTTGCTACACGAAAATAGATGTCATTATGTATAAATTAGAAGAAAAAAAATTAAATATAACAAACATTACAAATTATCTATAGAGTACTGGCACTTCTTAAATAAAATTCAGTTTTAAATTTAGCGTAGCTGGTTATGATTTTTAATTCTGTGGGCAATCTTTTGTATGCGTGCTATTCTTGGCAATAGGCTTGTAGACAGGGTAAACAAAATTTTATTCTATTTAGTCCGTCATTTAAATTATCAAAAAATATTGGACACGTATTTTTTCTTTTGTCAATCAAACAAAAAATGACAGAGATAAAGCGCGTCAAAGTTTGGGAGTGGGGAAAAATGACGCCACTCCTAAGTAAAATTGTACCTAGATGTGACGTCACGCGGAACTTCAGCGGCCTATATCTTCATCATTGTTTGTTTAATTGAAAAAAGAAAAAATGCGTGTACAATATTTTCTGATAATCTAACTGACGGACTAATACATTTTTTTTAGTCATCATGCCTACTTCCAATTTTGGAGAGAAAGCTGATGGAAGATCAGGCTATAGGCTGTTTACACGCACAACCATGGGCAGAACGCTAGTGTGTAATAAATTGATGGATTTCGTCGTATTCCAAATATAGTGACGCAATAACTGTATTTATTTTGAAGGGCGTATTTGCTCCGGAGGCTTCGGCGGATATTACAGCGGACGGAATCAAATCAATGAATTAGCCTTCAGCGGGGCTGAGCGGTGATTAAAGCGTTTTATAGACTTGGTTGTTTGTAAGAAAAAGAGTTCTTACATAATTTAAGGCTAGGGGTGTTTTGTTTGTATAATACTTATTTACAAACATAGTTATCTTAATGGCACGCACGAATGTTCTGTGTCAAAGATTATCAAGTAATGGAGCATCTACTTAACAATATGTAAGCGTCAGTTCACAGAATTCCTACTCTTAACTTTTGAGTTTAAGTGCTAGTACAGGTCTATAAGAAATATTGTGACTTCAGCATTCGCGAAATCTATGAATAATCGTATTTATTTAATGACGTCTGTCTGATGACAACTTAATACTAAATTTTATGGACCTGTCTAAAACAGAAGGATAAAACAAACTTAGCCGACAAAACACGAAGTTGCAATATTTCTAGTCATTTTTCATTAGTTTCGGAAATAAGGGGGGGGACATGCATTTTTTGTGGTTTTTCAAATATTTCTCGAAATCGGTGCCAGTAAATATAGTAAAAGTATATATTTTTATAATCAGCTCTTTAATATCTACAATTTGATACCCATATTGTATTTTTAAGAATTTATTTTTCTCACTTTTGTATTGGAAATATTTTGAAGAATTTCAATTTTTTTTCTGTACCGTATATGCAGGCAAGTGAATGCTATTTTTGTAAAAAATTTCAAGTCTTTATCTTTATCGGTGCTAAAGTTATGAGGCTGTGACATACGGATGGACGGACGGGCAACGGAGTCTCACCATTTTGTACCTTTAAAAAGGTACGGCCGTTTATGCCGCAAAAACGTATATTTCGACACTTTCAAGGGAATCAAAATTTATACGGTAATATACAAGTAATACCGTCTTATACTACAATTATAGGGAAAAATCCGAAAACTATACATTTGTAATGAAATCATAAAAAATATCGTCTTTAACGGAACCCTCGGTGGGCGAGCCCGACTCGCACTTGTCCGGTTTTTTGTTACCTTCAAAGTTAAACGTATTTAGGTGCTATCGAATTTGATTGTTACTTAATTTTTTTATGTCGATGGGCTCTATTCTTGTCCTCTTTAAATGTGACAAATGTGGCATATTATATGTGGTCATTTTGAATTTATCGATTTCTTGTCTTTACCGAATCGATTCTTATTTCAATACGCTCATATGTATGTATTATTTACACAAGTGTTTTACATATTTCCCAACATTTCGATGTTACAGCCAACACTACGACGTTAAACGGAAATATAATATATAATATTTTACAATTCACTGCGTTTTGTAGACCAGTGTATTTCGACTAGAAAATAAAATATTTGTAGGCAAATATTTTCAAGAACGTTTCATTGAATTAATTTTAACGGAAATCTTTAAGGTCTCAGCCATTTTGTAATTGTAACAAATGCGTATAATTAATGTAGAATAAAGTTTTAGTAATGTTTCAAATTGGGTCAGACAAAACCCTTATTAGTTGACGTAGCGAAGCGGCAGAACTGACCTTCTAAAGCAGACCTGCAAAGTTATATGAGCTGTTAGTACAAGGAAAAAATGACCTTGTTATCATCATTTTAGATTCCTTTAGATCTGCAGATAAAGAGTGCTTGAGTCCGGTGGTCGGTCGGACCGGCCCACTGGAGTGATGTTTCATTTATCTTCTAAACAAATATAATGACTGATATTTATGTAGAAACATTCGCAGCCCTCCCCAAGCGTCGGTCAGAATATCAAAATATGTGAGGTGATGTGATTGCTTCTTTTTTAAATGTCTTATTTAGCTATCAAACATACAGGGCCAGTTCATTACAAAATCTAGTTAATGCGATAATTGGACGACGAATCAGCCAATCAGAGCACTTGAGATTCTCAAATCTCGCTTTCTGATTTAAGGGGTATTCGCATATCTTAGAAAAATTATGAATGACAATCTTAAAACGAAATTTTTGTATTAACTACAGCAAATATTGCCATTATGGATACATTTTATTTCTTGAATCCTTGAGGAAAATCAATAAATCAGTATTAACTAGCAGACGCCTGCAACTTTGCTTGCGGGGATCAGTTTCTCTCGATCCCATGGGAGTTACCTAAAATCCCTTTAGCTAATTAATGTCTTGGATCACCTAACCGACAGGTCAAAGTTCATGTTCCTAGTTCTAGTTGTTTTATTTTATTCATATGATTCCCAGAAAAACCACCATCTAAAAACGTTTAACCCTGTAAAGCTTGAAACTAAATTAAGTTTAAAAAACCATCCAAAAAGGGATGCCCATTCAAGACTCCCAAAACTTTATTTTGTCATTGAGTTTTTCATTTCACTTCTATACTTTCGAGTGGGACAGAATATCACTTGGCCAGTTCACGAGATAACTTGACGAAGTTATGCTCAAAGTTTGAAAAAGAAATTCAAAAGTGTAACTTCGAAATTCAATATCAAAAGTTCGCAATATTTTTGTAGGGACCAATGTAAAAGTTGTTTAGTTTTCCCTCTACAGCTGTCATGTGATGGAAAATGATGAAAGACATCAAGGCAACCGTAAAGCCGATTCAGAAGGCTTTAATTTTAGTTTTAGTGCTGTCAAAACAAATTTTCTTCAATTCTTAAGTGTAACAACAGAAGCTATACTACTTAGGAAAAAAATTTAGTTTTGACAGCACTTAAACTATAATTAAAGCCTTTAGAATCGATTTATTAAGGCTCTAAGAGCTCAGAAAGAGCTGCCATTCAAAGAAAAAAAAAATTACTTACCTACCAGAACAATTATTGCCCAAAAAATGTCTAGAAACATCAATGAACTGTTTTTAAATAGTTTTTACAGGCAACGTCTTCGACGAGCTAAAATTTAAATTTTTGCTAAAAACGGTCACTTTTTAGCATAAGTTAGAATTTTAGCTAGACTTTAATAATAGACGTTGTTCATGGAAGCTGCTATTCAAAAATAGGTCATTGCTATTTTTAGACATTTAAATGAGCAAACTTTCAATAATTATTTTGGTAAGTAAATAATGTATTTTTCTCTAAAGTGGCAGTACTTTCACAGCCTTAATAGTGCTATCATGAAATCAGTGTTTTTAAAAGAGCCTTTTCTAGTATACTTTTACTGAGATTCAACCACTGATTACTTTAAATTCGCCGGGCGCTTCATGAATAGTTAGACAAGTGACAAGATCCAAAAATTAAATATCCTTCCTCTCTAACCGCTGGATATCTTCTGCCGAAGTTTTTCACTATCCCCATGACAAAACCATGCCGTCATGTTCCGGCATGCGATCATGAGAAACCGTATCCTGTGAGTGATTACAGGAAGTCCAAGAAAGGGAAGAATAAAGTCGCCGAAAGGGCACGGCACCTAAACACAGTAGAATGTTCACCGTGACCTAAATCTCCGTTTGGGCTTTATTAGATTTAGTTTTAAAATGTTTAAGTACATTTATGTAGTTTTAAAATAATTAAGTATATTAATGAGGCACGGGAATTGTTATCACAATATTAATAACGAGCTTTTGAGTTTCACCCGCGTTGAATTAGTTTTTGTGTTTTGTGTTTTTTGTGACTGTTACCTACAGTAAACACAGCTGGTTAAATGTGTGTGTCATGCGCCTCTGTTTCCCATTTTGTGTGTATCTTTTATAGTTTTTCCATGGGAACAAAGGGAAAAAGTAGTTTTTATCCTATTCAAAGTCTAGAACTACATTTATGCAAAATTTCAGCCTAATCGGTTTCGTAAGCATGGCGTGAAAGGGTGACACATCACTTTTCTATAGAAATTTGAAAGCTCATTTTCATCCCATGGGAACTGATTTATGGGATAAAAAGTAGTCTATGTCTTATTCCAGGTCTAGAACTACATTCAAGTAAAATTTCAGCCCGCTCGGTAGTTACGGCGTGAAAGAGTTACTAACATCCATCCATACATCCAAACTTTCGCATTTATAATATTAGTGGGAGTGGGATGGGATATCATAGATGTAATTTATAGAAAACTGATCCACATTTTTCCGGACTACTGCAGTCACGGAGTCTTTTTTCTAGACTATTGCAGTCACGGGTTCTATTTTGGCACATTTTGTACCTACCTTATTTTGTAAAACATTACTTGTTCTATATTTATTATTGTTCCGTGTACATGTCTATCTATCTATTTTTCAGGCTACCGCAGTCACGAAGTCTATTTTGACAACGTTATTTATAAAACATTCTTCCACAGTATTGTGTATCTTTCAGAAATCCATTTAACCGGTCAAACAATTACTTGTTTATCAATTTGAGTGCAATCGTAATGAACGAAACGCTTAAATCCACATAAATTCGTGTAGAACGGAACGTCGGATGTGCGCTTAATCACTCCGCCAGGGAAATTGGATAAACTTTTAATAGCTAATTAGCTGCTAAGTAGTGGCTGATGACATCGCGCCATTTCCTGTTTTCGAACGAGAATTTGGGCGCGAATTTTAGTTAAGTTGAAGGAAGTTTTAGCTCATTTCACGGAGTTATGAGCTAAGATAGCGCTAAATAGGTCACATTCTTGTCTGACAAGCTATCTACAAGTATGTAGCGATATAACACGCACATCAGCCCTACAGTTTCTTATCTTGTATCACACACTCATGCTATTATTTTAAAGCTCCCATTTATTCTGAAATAAGCATAATGAACCCAAAAGCCTCTCAGGTGGTTTAATAAATAATGCGCAAACAGAATTTTCGAACGCACATTCGGAATACGAAATATGAAATTTAGAACGAGTCAATTTAAAAATGCCGCGCAATGGCTCTCATGCCGTTGGGTTCATTTGCGAATGGCTTGAAGAGCGCGGGCTGTAGTGTCGGCTCTCCAGGGCCATTTATTCCCTACCCTCAACCACTCGAATTTATTTACGATCGACATGAATACCACGTAGATAGACCGCACGTGATGTATGGAGCACGCTTTTTGCGTTTTAATTGAATGGATTTTTGAGGGATCATTTTGTAATGTGTCTTTGGATTTCCTGCTCTATTCTTAGGGTGAGCTTACGTTAAGCGGTGCGAGACTTTAAGCTACATGCTTCGTAAAGCTTTGTATCGGTTCCTATGTGTCTGTATTATACATTGCTTTCTTACAAAACCGACAAGCTATACTAAGTTTGGCGTCACAAAGCGTCGCATATGCTATGCTGCTCCCCCTTTGATACCTTCCTATATTCCCTCTTTGAGAAAAAAATCTAAAAACTAATCTGTGGCAACACCACTTAAAAAAGATGCTCAATTATTTCTTGAGTGATTCGAATCCCATAGCATATTACCCATATAGGTTATCAGATTTCGCCCGCGGCTCCGCCCGCATTTATTCAATCTTTGCCCCGTTTTCGGCTTGGGCGTTATTATATGAACACCCCTATGTGTTGACCAACAAGTTCACTACGGTGATAATAAAAAAACCGCATCTGAATCCGTTGAGTGGTTTCCGAGTTGAAACGGAACATACAGACAGACAGACAAAAATTCAAAAAATGGCAGTTTCGGCTTCAGTACAATAAACCCACCTCATATAAAATTTTTAAAAATATTCAATATGCAGACACGACTTTTTTACTATTTATTTAAGAGATACAAAGATGAAAATTTATTTACAAAAAAAAAATATATTACGTTACATACTTATCGCCATTAGTATAAATAAAATAAATGTATATAATCTTTACCAGCTTATTCTTTTATTTTTGTTTTTTATTATATTAAAGTATATATGTACACAAAAGAATAAAAAATAATAATTTCAAGATATATTTCGGACCCTACTGGGCCCGGCATCAGTTGATATAATAATGACATTTACAATGAAATGATGGCACATAAAATGACATGGTGACAATTAGTATTAAATATTTTATGTGCCATCATTTCATTGTAAACGTCATTATTATATCAACTGATGCCGGGCCCAGTAGGGTCCGAAATATATCTTGAAATTATAATTTTTTATTCTTTTGTATACATATATACTTTAATATAATAAAAAACATTACTATAAATATTAATACGTAACTGAAACTGTTATTAACTGTACCCTATCTCCCGATATAGCTAGGGGGGTATTTAGGAGTACGTAACATAATATAAAACTATCAAGGAAAACCCATTTCCAACACAGCGGGAAGCCTTAACAATGACGTAATGTTCTACATATAAATAGACTACTGAAATAGGAAAGTCTAAAAAAAGAATTTCGCTAAAACATTACTATAAATATTAATACGTAACTGAAACTGTTATTAACTGTACCCTATCTCCCGATATAGCTAGGGAGGTATTTAGGAGTACGTAACATAATATAAAACTATCAAGGAAAACCCATTTCCAACACAGCGGGAAGCCTTAACAATGACGTAATGTTCTACATATAAATAGACTACTGAAATAGGAAAGTCTAAAAAAAGAATTTCGCTAAAACATTACTATAAATATTAATACGTAACTGAAACTGTTATTAACTGTACCCTATCTCCCGATATAGCTAGGGAGGTATTTAGGAGTACGTAACATAATATAAAACTATCAAGTAAAACCCATTTCCAACACAGCGGGAAGCCTTAACAATGACGTAATGTTCTACATATAAATAAACTACTGAAATAGGAAAGTCTAAAAAAAGAATTTCGCTAAAACATTACTATAAATATTAATACGTAACTGAAACTGTTATTAACTGTACCCTATCTCCCGATATAGCTAGGGAGGTATTTAGGAGTACGTAACATAATATAAAACTATCAAGGAAAACCCATTTCCAACACAGCGGGAAGCCTTAACAATGACGTAATGTTCTACATATAAATAGACTACTGAAATAGGAAAGTCTAAAAAAAGAATTTCGCTAAAACATTACTATAAATATTAATACGTAACTGAAACTGTTATTAAGTGTACCCTATCTCCCGATATAGCTAGGGAGGTATTTAGGAGTACGTAACATAATATAAAACTATCAAGGAAAACCCATTTCCAACACAGCGGGAAGCCTTAACAATGACGTAATGTTCTACATATAAATAGACTACTGAAATAGGAAAGTCTAAAAAAAGAATTTCGCTAAAATATTACTATAAATATTAATACGTAACTGAAACTGTTATTAACTGTACCCTATCTCCCGATATAGCTAGGGAGGTATTTAGGAGTACGTAACATAATATAAAACTATCAAGGAAAACCCATTTCCAACACAGCGGGAAGCCTTAACAATGACGTAATGTTCTACATATAAATAGACTACTGAAATAGGAAAGTCTAAAAAAAGAATTTCGCTAAAACATTACTATAAATATTAATACGTAACTGAAACTGTTATTAACTGTACCCTATCTCCCGATATAGCTAGGGAGGTATTTAGGAGTACGTAACATAATATAAAACTATCAAGGAAAACCCATTTCCAACACAGCGGGAAGCCTTAACAATGACGTAATGTTCTACATATAAATAGACTACTGAAATAGGAAAGTCTAAAAAAAGAATTTCGCTAAAACATTACTATAAATATCAATACGTAACTGAAACTGTTATTAACTGTACCCTATCTCCCGATATAGCTAGGGAGGTATGTAGGAGTACGTAACATAATATAAAACTATCAAGGAAAACCCATTTCCAACACAGCGGGAAGCCTTAACAATGACGTAATGTTCTACATATAAATAGACTACTGAAATAGGAAAGTCTAAAAAAAGAATTTCGCTAAAACATTACTATAAATATTAATACGTAACTGAAACTGTTATTAACTGTACCCTATCTCCCGATATAGCTAGGGAGGTATTTAGGAGTACGTAACATAATATAAAACTATCAAGGAAAACCCATTTCCAACACAGCGGGAAGCCTTAACAATGACGTAATGTTCTACATATAAATAGACTACTGAAATAGGAAAGTCTAAAAAAAGAATTTCGCTAAAACATTACTATAAATATTAATACGTAACTGAAACTGTTATTAACTGTACCCTATCTCCCGATATAGCTAGGGAGGTATTTAGGAGTACGTAACATAATATAAAACTATCAAGGAAAACCCATTTCCAACACAGCGGGAAGCCTTAACAATGACGTAATGTTCTACATATAAATAGACTACTGAAATAGGAAAGTCTAAAAAAAGAATTTCGCTAAAACATTACTATAAATATTAATACGTAACTGAAACTGTTATTAACTGTACCCTATCTCCCGATATAGCTAGGGAGGTATTTAGGAGTACGTAACATAATATAAAACTATCAAGGAAAACCCATTTCCAACACAGCGGGAAGCCTTAACAATGACGTAATGTTCTACATATAAATAGACTACTGAAATAGGAAAGTCTAAAAAAAGAATTTCGCTAAAACATTACTATAAATATCAATACGTAACTGAAACTGTTATTAACTGTACCCTATCTCCCGATATAGCTAGGGAGGTATGTAGGAGTACGTAACATAATATAAAACTATCAAGGAAAACCCATTTCCAACACAGCGGGAAGCCTTAACAATGACGTAATGTTCTACATATAAATAGACTACTGAAATAGGAAAGTCTAAAAAAAGAATTTCGCTAAAACATTACTATAAATATTAATACGTAACTGAAACTGTTATTAACTGTACCCTATCTCCCGATATAGCTAGGGAGGTATTTAGGAGTACGTAACATAATATAAAACTATCAAGGAAAACCCATTTCCAACACAGCGGGAAGCCTTAACAATGACGTAATGTTCTACATATAAATAGACTACTGAAATAGGAAAGTCTAAAAAAAGAATTTCGCTAAAACATTACAATAAATATTAATACGTAACTGAAACTGTTATTAACTGTACCCTATCTCCCGATATAGCTAGGGAGGTATTTAGGAGTACGTAACATAATATAAAACTATCAAGGAAAACCCATTTCCAACACAGCGGGAAGCCTTAACAATGACGTAATGTTCTACATATAAATAGACTACTGAAATAGGAAAGTCTAAAAAAAGAATTTCGCTAAAACATTACTATAAATATTAATACGTAACTGAAACTGTTATTAACTGTACCCTATCTCCCGATATAGCTAGGGAGGTATTTAGGAGTACGTAACATAATATAAAACTATCAAGTAAAACCCATTTCCAACACAGCGGGAAGCCTTAACAATGACGTAATGTTCTACATATAAATAAACTACTGAAATAGGAAAGTCTAAAAAAAGAATTTCGCTAAAACATTACTATAAATATTAATACGTAACTGAAACTGTTATTAACTGTACCCTATCTCCCGATATAGCTAGGGAGGTATTTAGGAGTACGTAACATAATATATAGTTAATATATAGCAGTGTTAGGACAGTAAGATTCTTCTGCTCAATATAGAGCAGAAGAATCTTACTGTCCTAACACTGCTAGATTTCAGTAATGCCTTCAATACTGTCGATTTCGACATACTTGTGGGAGTACTGAGGTCTCTTAATGTATCTCCATTGGCTATCTCATGGTTTAAATCCTATCTTCATGGCAGAAAACAACTAGTCAAAGTTGACAGTTGCCATTCCAACTGGTGTGATCTTACATCTGGTGTTCCTCAGGGTGGTTGCCTCTCCCCTATTCTGTTCTCGGTTTTCATTAACTCTATCACTTCTGCCCTCTCCTCCTCCTTTCATCTGTGTGCTGACGATCTTCAGTTATACTCCGCTGCTCCGATTGATGACATTGACAATGCCATAGCCACAATTAATGCTGATCTTGCGGCTATTAGGAATTGGACAAAACGCTATGGGCTCAATGTCAATCCGAGAAAGTCTCAAGTCATTATTATTGGTAGCCATTATTATATTTCGAGACTGGAAACTAATAATATTGCAAGTGTTATTTTTGATGGTGAAGTTCTGCAGTATAGCAAAACTGTCAAAAACTTGGGCATAATCATGGATCAGTCTATGTCGTGGGAAGGTCATGTTAAGGAGGTTAGCCGTAGGATGTACGGTTCATTTCACTCACTGAAGCGCCTTCAATACTTCTTGCCTTTGCAAACTAGAATCACTCTAGCCCAATCTCTTCTTCTGCCTCTTCTTGACTATGCTGATGTTGTGTTCTTGGATGCCACCGAAGAGTTGCTCGACAAGCTGGAACGTCTTCAGAATTTGGCTATCAGATTTATTTTTGATTTGCGAAAGTTTGACCATGTGTCCGAGCTTCGACGTAAACTGAAGTGGCTTCCAATACGTTATCGGAGGTATAGTCATATCCTATCTCTACTATATAATGTCTTGAACAACCCTTCTTCCCCCAAATACCTAAAAGATAGGTTCAATTTTCGCACCGATATGAGCAAAAGGAATCTTCGGTCATGTCATGATCTTATGTTATCTTTCCCAACTCATTACACTGAACGTTACTCTAGGTCTTTCACAGTTGACGCTGTTCGACTTTGGAACGATCTTCCACTCTCTCTTAAAAGTCTTCCCTCAATTGCTTCCTTCAAATTTAACCTGAAGAAGCACTTTTTGTCCTCTCAGCAGTCTTAGCTACTAAATATGTATATATTGTAAGTATTTATGTAGTTTATCATATTCAAATTTATATATATAAATATATTATGTACTAATTTAGTACGGTATGTTAGTGTTTAGGGTGTTAGGTTAGGCATAATTTTAGGTTGGTAAGTGTATGTACGTTATCTTATTTATTTAATCTTTTGTACTGGAAATAATTTTCAGAGCCAAATTGTAAATATTTTCTCCATCAGCGTTTTTTTGGTTGACTGGAAGAAATTTCTTTTAGAAATAAGTCCGCCTTTGCTATGTTTTTCAATAATGTGAATTGTATTTATCTGTGTTTTCCGTGCAATAAAGTGTTTATTATTATTATTATTATTATTATTATAATATAAAACTATCAAGGAAAACCCATTTCCAACACAGCGGGAAGCCTTAACAATGACGTAATGTTCTACATATAAATAGACTACTGAAATAGGAAAGTCTAAAAAAAGAATTTCGCTAAAACATTACTATAAATATTAATACGTAACTGAAACTGTTATTAACTGTACCCTATCTCCCGATATAGCTAGGGAGGTATTTAGGAGTACGTAACATAATATAAAACTATCAAGGAAAACCCATTTCCAACACAGCGGGAAGCCTTAACAATGACGTAATGTTCTACATATAAATAGACTACTGAAATAGGAAAGTCTAAAAAAAGAATTTCGCTAAAACATTACTATAAATATTAATACGTAACTGAAACTGTTATTAACTGTACCCTATCTCCCGATATAGCTAGGGAGGTATTTAGGAGTACGTAACATAATATAAAACTATCAAGGAAAACCCATTTCCAACACAGCGGGAAGCCTTAACAATGACGTAATGTTCTACATATAAATAGACTACTGAAATAGGAAAGTCTAAAAAAAGAATTTCGCTAAAACATTACTATAAATATTAATACGTAACTGAAACTGTTATTAACTGTACCCTATCTCCCGATATAGCTAGGGAGGTATTTAGGAGTACGTAACATAATATAAAACTATCAAGGAAAACCCATTTCCAACACAGCGGGAAGCCTTAACAATGACGTAATGTTCTACATATAAATAGACTACTGAAATAGGAAAGTCTAAAAAAAGAATTTCGCTAAAACATTACTATAAATATTAATACGTAACTGAAACTGTTATTAACTGTACCCTATCTCCCGATATAGCTAGGGAGGTATTTAGGAGTACGTAACATAATATAAAACTATCAAGGAAAACCCATTTCCAACACAGCGGGAAGCCTTAACAATGACGTAATGTTCTACATATAAATAGACTACTGAAATAGGAAAGTCTAAAAAAAGAATTTCGCTAAAACATTACTATAAATATTAATACGTAACTGAAACTGTTATTAACTGTACCCTATCTCCCGATATAGCTAGGGAGGTATTTAGGAGTACGTAACATAATATAAAACTATCAAGGAAAACCCATTTCCAACACAGCGGGAAGCCTTAACAATGACGTAATGTTCTACATATAAATAGACTACTGAAATAGGAAAGTCTAAAAAAAGAATTTCGCTAAAACATTACTATAAATATTAATACGTAACTGAAACTGTTATTAACTGTACCCTATCTCCCGATATAGCTAGGGAGGTATTTAGGAGTACGTAACATAATATAAAACTATCAAGTAAAACCCATTTCCAACACAGCGGGAAGCCTTAACAATGACGTAATGTTCTACATATAAATAAACTACTGAAATAGGAAAGTCTAAAAAAAGAATTTCGCTAAAACATTACTATAAATATTAATACGTAACTGAAACTGTTATTAACTGTACCCTATCTCCCGATATAGCTAGGGAGGTATTTAGGAGTACGTAACATAATATAAAACTATCAAGGAAAACCCATTTCCAACACAGCGGGAAGCCTTAACAATGACGTAATGTTCTACATATAAATAGACTACTGAAATAGGAAAGTCTAAAAAAAGAATTTCGCTAAAACATTACTATAAATATTAATACGTAACTGAAACTGTTATTAACTGTACCCTATCTCCCGATATAGCTAGGGAGGTATTTAGGAGTACGTAACATAATATAAAACTATCAAGGAAAACCCATTTCCAACACAGCGGGAAGCCTTAACAATGACGTAATGTTCTACATATAAATAGACTACTGAAATAGGAAAGTCTAAAAAAAGAATTTCGCTAAAACATTACTATAAATATTAATACGTAACTGAAACTGTTATTAACTGTACCCTATCTCCCGATATAGCTAGGGAGGTATTTAGGAGTACGTAACATAATATAAAACTATCAAGGAAAACCCATTTCCAACACAGCGGGAAGCCTTAACAATGACGTAATGTTCTACATATAAATAGACTACTGAAATAGGAAAGTCTAAAAAAAGAATTTCGCTAAAACATGACTATAAATATCAATACGTAACTGAAACTGTTATTAACTGTACCCTATCTCCCGATATAGCTAGGGAGGTATTTAGGAGTACGTAACATAATATAAAACTATCAAGGAAAACCCATTTCCAACACAGCGGGAAGCCTTAACAATGACGTAATGTTCTACATATAAATAGACTACTGAAATAGGAAAGTCTAAAGAAAGAATTTCGCTAAAACATTACTCTTTTATGTGGTAAAATTGGTACTTACGGCCACACGGTTTGGTATACCTGTTTGTACAATTATCATCTTTTCGCAGGCTTACCGAGAATAGGCATGATGACTAAAAAAAAATTATCAGTCCATCAGTTAGATTTTCAGAAAATATTGGACACGTATTTTTTCTTTTTTCAATTTAACAAACGAAGATATAGCCCGCTGAAGTTCCGTGTGACGTCACATCTAGGTACAATTTTACTTAGACGTGACGTCATTGTCCCCCACTCCCAAACTTTGACGCGCTTTATCTCTGTCATTTTTTGTTTGATTGACAAAAGAAAAAATACGTGTCCGATATTTTCTGAAAATCTAAACAGAATAATATTTTGTTTACCCTGTGACTATTGGCGACTGTACTAGTCTAGAAAACCTTCCATATTTGGCGGAGTCTTGAATCTCGAGTACAGTAAGGCGCTTAGCTATGAGTGTAGCTCAGCAAAGGCATGCCAAGCGTTCTCAGAGCACTCACCTTCTCTTGGCTCTAACTTACCTTGTACCCTTGAGAATCAGTGACCTGCTCTTTTAACAACGGCTATACAATATTGAAGACCTTTGTTGCAAAGCCTGGTTCGGTTAAACTTTTTTAACGTGCGGCAACAACATTTGAAATGAATATTGTCTTGTCACTCCATCGCCCGTAGTATGGTGACGCGCGACTTCGTTTCTCACCCATTTTATCGCGCACACCGAACCCAAATAAGCGATTGTGCGCGATAAAACCCGTGACAAACAAAGTGGCGCGTCATCAAGCTACGGGCGGGCGCATGTCTTCGCATGGATGTCATAAAAGGCGACTAAATTGTTCGTATCATATTCAAAACACCATCTTTTTTTTACTTTTGTTTATACAGGTTGAAAATGAACCCTTTGAATCAGAATCGCTAATAGAACACAAAACCGTAAAAAAAAAACATTTTTTTTCCATTTCGAAAAAATTGCCTACCTACGCGACGCCACGTGTGACTGACAATAGACAAAATAATTTACATTTTCTTCTTTTGTGTAATACGAATTTCAAAATTTAATAAATACCATAATGCTTAAATTATGGCTATGACGACGCGACGTGTGACTGACAATAGAACGTAGATATTACACATAGGGTATGTATACATACATAGGTTTTGTAGAGCGTCGTCTCTGTCACCTTAGTATTAAGTGCTTCTTTTGACGGTCGATATCTTTTTTTAATTATGAATCATGACAAAATTAACAAAACATGTATTTTTTATTTCGAACATAGAACAGTTTCCTTTATTACAGAGTGATTATGGCATTATTGTAGCCGATCTTGTAGGCATAACAGGGCGGCTATTCCGGCATTATTGCGCATTCGCAATATCAGTCATTAGATATTTGTTTAAAGTATGACAAATGCCAGGCGATGGAAATTAGAATGACTAAACCACATCAAATAGAAGCTATAGGATATAAAGAATGCCCACTATAAGTTTTCAATCAAAATAACATATCTGTACAAAATCCCTTTTAAAGTCACCCGCAATCTGCCTTCACAATTTTTGCGCTCGTGCCGGAATAGCCGTCCTGGGGAGCAATTGTGTAAGCCAATCGTATTCAAATTGACTGTCATATGGCTATTCAATTGGCAATTTAATTGACAATTGAAATCGTACATTTTTGGCTGTCAAATTAATACGATTGTCTTGTGTTGCTGTTGACAACCAAAAACGTGCGATTTCAATTGTCAAACGGGCTAATTTGCTAAACGGAATAGCCATATCGAATTTGATGACGATTACTGATCAGACTGATAGTACAAAAATTAATTTCTTTACTATAAAATTGCCTTTTAACAAGCGTAATAATGTAAATTTTTAAGTAAGGAAATTTATTTATGTTTATCTTTTGCCCGCGGCTCCGCCCGCGTGTTATTCATTGTTATTCAACGACATGCTTTTTTCCGAAATAAAAAGTAGCAGATGTGTTAAGTTAGGGTATAAGCTATATCCGTTCTAAATTTCATCCAAATCCGTTCAGCCATTTCAGCGTGAAAGAGTGACAAACATACACACACACAAACTTTCGCATTTATAATATTAGTGTGATAGTCTTTATTTAGTTTCTGTGTACGATACATACATATTATACCCACGCCTGTCTCCCAGAAGGGTAGGCAGAGACTACAGATTTCCATCTGCCACGATCCTGACACACCTGTTTTGCTCTACATCCATCAATCTAGTCATACATGCTCTTCTATTCCGTGTGCTTAGCTTTAGCTTCTATGCACGTAGTAAAAGTCTGTCTGTGCAAAGTATAATAAACCAGTTTTAAAATGCAAAACACTAGCCCTAATTTAAATACAGCAGTATATAATATAGTCATGCATGACTATCTCGCCGAACAGGCAAAGAAAATAATTCGCAACAGTATTAATTAATTGTAAAAAATAAGTGGTTATCGTGTTTTTCTAATTAAAATCGTTAACGAGTTAAAAGAACATACCAAGGTGGGTTGGTTGTTTACGCTTTTTGCATATATGCGAAAAAGATACGGCCGTTTATGCCGCAATAAACGTATATTTAGACACTCTCAAGGGAATCAAAATTTATAGGGTACTTTCCGTTGAACTAGAACTATGAAATTTGGCAAGTAATACCGTCTTATACTACGAGGATAGGAAAAAATCTTAAAACTATACATTTGTAATTAAATCATAAAAAATTGTCTTTAACGGAACCTTCGGTGGGCGAGTTCGAGTCACACTTGTCTGGTTTTTTTTCACATGGAAAACGGAACAGTGGTTATATTATAATACTCTATGGTGATTATTTCTAGGGGTTTCCGTTTCCCATAAGGAAAAAAAACCGGACAAGTGCGACTCGAACTCGCCCACCGAAGGTTCCGTTAAAGACAATTTTTTATGATTTAATTACAAATGTATAGTTTTAAATTTTTTTTCTATACTTGTGGTATAAGACGTATTATTTGTCAAATATCATAGTTCTAGGTCAACGAAAAATACCCTATGAATTTTGATTCCCTTGAGAGTGTCGAAATACTCGAAATATACGTTTTTTGCGGCATAAACGGCCGTATCTTTTTTTTACGTTAACTTACAAGTTTGATTTTTGCACAGCTTTAAGGGAATGTAGACTTTGCCGAGATAAAGGGTCTTGACAGGCAGACGGACAACAAAGTGATCCTATAAGGGTTCCGTTTTTTCCTTTTGAGGTACGGAACCCTAAAAACGGACAAGTACGAGTCGGACTCGCCCTCCGAGGGTTCCGTTAAAGACTATATTTTTTATGATTTAATTACAAATGTATAGTTTTCAGATTTTTTCCTATACTTGTAGTATAAGGCGGTATTATTTGCCAAATTTCATAGTTCTAGCTCAACGGAAAATGCCCTATAAATTTTGATTCCCTTGAGAGTGTCGAAACATATGTACGATTTTTGTTGTTTTTTTGGGCGGACAGACGGACGACAAAGTTATCCTATAAAAACATATATCTTATAGGATCACTTTGTTATCTCTGCCTGTCCTTGTGTCCGTTGTTCAAGACCCTTTCTTGGGCCACGTGAGATATATCAAGTTGAAACTAACACCTCCCACAGAAGTCTACTGCCCCATAGTGCTGTTTAAAAAATCAGGCTTATAATTCTAAAAAAAAAGTCTTACACGTAATCAAATTATTTCCTACAAATTTGCTTGCCATGAAAACCTATATAGGATACTTCCAGTTGACGAGGAAATCTGAAAATTACCTATTTTTTATTATTCAAGAAGAAATAATCTCCAACTTAATTAGACCCTTTACTTTAGTTTAGATACATAAGTTTAATAGATTGTAAATGTCAAGTTTAGCTGTTTGTCTTAAGACGACGTAGGTAGTAAAAACGGAGTTTTTGAACAAGTAGTACTCCCAAACTACAATAGATATGGTTCTGAAATAAATACATGTTATAAACAAAGCTTTTTCCAAGGCGATGTAATAGCCAAAAATGTGATACAGAAAAATTGCCTCGATCGAAAAAAATTGCAAAGTGAAGGCAATTTTTTTATTTCAAACAAGCAGTCTGTCGAAACTAATGAAGTAAAAATAACAATGATTACTGTTTAAAACATATAAACCCATTATCTAAACGATAGACAGCGATTTTTTTAAAACGCACTTGTGTGAATTTATATTAAATTTTATTCCTTGAAAAACAGTATTATCCACTCTTTTCTCGATTTACCGCACTGCTCAGACGCGCGCTGTTTCAGATATGCTTATCCCGTTCGTTGTGCGATCGACCTACTGCGCATTAACTGCTTGTAGATCAGAACCTTCATTGTACAAGTCCTACTCGCGCTTGACCGTTTTTTTAGGGTTCCGTAGTCCAACAAGGAACCCTTATAGTTTCGCCATGTCCGTCTGTCCGCGGCTTAGCGCAGAGACTATACTAGAAAGCTGTAATTTGGCATGAATATAAATATTAATCACGTCGACAAAATGGTAAAATAAAATCTCGAAAGAAAATTTTTTTAAGGGTACTTCTCATACACGCAAACTGGGGATGATTTTTTTTTCTCGTCTATCCCATAGTGTGGGGTATCGTTGGATAGGCCGTTTAAAAATATTGTGGGTGTGTGAAAACCATTTTTCGATTTAGAGATCCGTTCACGAAATATTAAGCTTTAAAGTGAAAATTTTAGTTAGAGTGGAGCGTCCCTCCCCCCCTCCCCTCCTGCTGGCTAAACGTTGTTAATAGCTAAATGTGAAAAAATTAACAGAAGTAGTATAAATAATGAATTTAATAGGAAAACTATCACAGCTAAGTAGGCTTTACAGGTTTACGAGTACAGGTGGCGCCAAACTTTTGGTCTCCTATAATGTATGGGACCAGAAGTTTGGCGCGGTCTGTATTAGTAGACCAACTTATATGTACCGGAAAACTACGGAACCCTACATTGCGCGTGGCCCGACACGCACTTGGCCGGTTTTTTATAATTAGTTTTTCTTACAGAGGTTAGTCTTATCTTTGTTTTATGTAACATGTGACCATTCGAGTTGTTACATAAAATTGCCTACTCACTATACAATTACACACAGCCGCTGATTCAATTTGATAAGAAAGTGACTACGAAACCGTTAGCGGCTTCCTTAGCTTTAATTTTGTTCGACCGCTAAGGATAGGCCGCGACGACGAGAGAAGCAAGGAGGATCGGTTAGGTTGACATGTAAGTAGATATCAGGGAGCCGAGCGGAGCGGAGCGAGGCGATCCCCGTAGTTTTAACAGAATTCACGTTAGGCAGAAAAAAATATTTCAGAGCACTTTGCGATGATTTACGGTTCAATAAATTTATAAATTTAGAGGACCGCTTCCCTTTACGATCTGTATATAGTTGCAAAATGAAATTTATTTGTTCATGCTAAGGAAGATATTCCAACAGCTAAATACGACTTACGGTTCAATCATTTTAAAAATCAAAGTACCGCTAGCGGTTCCGTAGTCACTTCCATTTGATAATGCATTGATAATGAATTTGCGTGATAACTCGCACGCCTCGCTCTTGAAAAAACTAATAAACCCCTTGCCTGCCGTCACTCCCTGTCCAAATTCAAGTTAAATACGCAAGATCAGTGGCGGCTGCACCTTAAGTGCGCCCGTGCGCCGCACTACCATTTAAATTAAACTTACACAATAATGTCCTATACCTATCATTACCCATCCATCCATACTGCCCTATACGGAAATTAAATATCTGATTATAGTACATATATACATGTTTTGTTATTACGAGGTAAATAAAAATGTATAGATTTCTACTGCAAAGGAAATAAATCTTATTTTTGCTTGAACAAAATCGGCCCCGTACCCCGTGCGCTCGGGAAAGCGCACGCAGCGAGCTCATACAACTTCTATGAAACACGGTGTAAACAGCCCGGCGCGTGAGACAGAAGATGCGTAGTACAAATTTTATGGCAGTTTTAGGTTAGATTCGTGCGCCGCACGCGACCGGAAATTGCCGAAAGAATACGAAGCGAAACGAGTAGTTCACTCGCGTTACCCCTAGGCCTTGACCTACGCACGATGCTTTTGTCGTCAGTTTGTCACTTTTTGCGCGCGCTTGCGGAGGAGTAATTGTTTATTTAATTACTATAATTATGTAAAAAAGTAAACTAAAGATTAGAAAGAGTGATAATAATGAGTGTAAATTACAATATTGACTTTATTAAAACCAACAGGACTAATGAAAACCCGGTCTATTCATAATATAAAACAGGAATGCAAAACAAAAAATAAATCGTTCACGAGAACGTTCAAAAGTGTTAAATAAAATGTTAAAAAGAAATGGTTATGTGGATGTGAGAGACTAAATGCTTTTTTTTTGCTTTCCCTGTGTTATTTTCGGCGGAAACGCGATTTGGACGGAATATAAATAAAATTTGTTTCCTTAAATTGCGGCATTTTATTTGATCTTTTTAATAAAACCATGCAGTGCACCACCGGTTCTCTGAGGCACCAGCCGCCACTGCGCAAGATACGTCGATTTCTGTCTTACAGTCAGAAGAGCAAAGAATTTTGGTACAATCGGGAAGATCTGAATACATTTCGTTCGTAACCCAACGGAAACAGTTGTCTGTCTGGTCAAATATCTTTCTCTCTTTACTAGCAAACCTACACCACGACAAATTGTACCCTGTGCCAATCAACAACCGCCCTTAAGCCAACGCCAGAAGGTAAGTTTAGAGAAGCCGTCAGTCCCCATGAATACATAAGCTGGTCCTATTTCCATGAATCCCGAATTACTCTAGTTCAATGTTCAGTGTTGATGTCTATTTCTACCTCTTGACCCAAAGAGAAGTTATGGGTTACGTGTTGTCCTATTCAGGGATTTTAACTGCCATTGAAGAACAGCACCAACTTTATTAGAAGTTTTGATAAAAGGATTTTCGTAGTTCTTAAGGTGTAATATGTCCATCGCACAACGAAAGAGATAAACATATCTGAAAAAGTACGCGGCTGATTAGTACGGTGAATCAAGAAAAGGTTGGTTTGGATGTTGCTGTTTTTTAGTGAATAATATTTTATATAAATTCACAAGAGAGGAATTAAAAAACGCGTTCCTATGTTTTCGATAAAAGGTTTATATGTTAACAACAGTCTATTGTTATTTTTACTTTATTAGTTTGGACGGACTGCTGTTTTGAACTGAAAAAATACCCCTCACTTTGCAATTTTTCTCGATGCAGCGAATTTTTTTCTATAATGTTTTGGTCTTTGTTATCGTCTTGGAAAAGGCTTCATTTATAACATTTTTTTTATTTGTAGCATGTGAGTTCTACTGTTTTTAAATCTCATTTTTTACTACCTATATCGTCTTAAGTGCTATTTACGGCGGTTTTTCTGAGCGTTTATTGAAATACCCTCAACTGAAAATAGGTTACCTCCTGAGCGGTACAAGCAAAAATTCTGAAAAGTATCCATGTTGCTGATAAAACTACATATTTATAACCTTTAAAATTGACGATGCATTTTGTAATGGGGTTTATTAAACCATATGTGTTTATTTCGCAAAATCATGCGTATTCTGGATAAAAAATTGGGCTATCTCAGTATCTCTAGAACTACTCGCTTGATTTTAATAGATGGTTTGCGCTATCCGTGTGGTAACAGCCAGTTTCCAATGCACGCTGATATGAACGTTATTTCAATGTCGTTTCCGTCGATATTTATACCGACACACGTTGAGTTTCTGTTTTTTTAGGGAATATATTCCCTTTTCTCCGAATAAATAATAATAATAATAAGTTTATTAATAGTAATACTAATTTTTTGCCTCTGTAAAATTTGAATAATGCGGTTGACCTAAACGATATCTTTGTATTACTCCCCGCTTCACCCCCAGCTGAGGGACAATAGCCTTGGGTGGTTTATAATTTAATTCCGAGTAAGTATACTCCTAACTTGGTGGTTCTTATTTTATTTAAAAGTGTTCCAAGAAATTCCCGCTCTGTAAAAACCTTAAGTGAAAAATATAAGTTTTTGCCCTCGAGATGTTTTTGCGTTCACCCGAAACTACTTCGGAAGGATCTTGGGAAGTTAGGAGGGAACAAAAACTTCCCTTTTGGCCTATCGACGTTTCAATTAAAGCCTACAAGATGTGTGTTCTATTTCCTCGTATTCCTGAGTTCGTTAAATATTATATTTTTATAGTTAAGCTAAAAACAACCAAACTCACAATGTAACCTACTGAGCTTGACTAAATCTGGTAAACAGATTAAATTGGTTTTTAATTTTAGGGCTCCGTAGCTGAAGGGTGCTAAAAGGCGCTACCATTTAAGCGGGTTGTTTCGTGCCGCCTTCATGTTGCTGCGACATCTACGTTGTTGTTATTTACAATGTTTTTTAAGGTTCCGTACCCGTATTGCGTGTATACTTCAACCAGTGTTAATGTCTTGGCCATGTCGTAGAATTGAAAATTTCATGATCATGTCGGTAAGATCATGAATTTTTTTTAAGCTGACGTTGTTGTCGCCTCGTTCCGTTCCGCTTCGCCCGCCTCTCATATTAATGCTCGTCATCGTACCCATTTGTGACTTTTTGTTGAATGACTATCATACATTTCACTATATGGCCAGTACAATCAAACGTGTAACAATATGAGAAGAGTTTTTTAATTTGCCGCTCTTTAAGGGGGAACGTTTCAAGCTTAGTGCAAAATGCATAACTATGATTGCTTATCTCATTTTTAAATAAAATAGTTTCATCTTATTTTGCGACTATTGTTCAATAATTATCGGGAGTTTTTAGCAGAATTGCGTCATTTTATGGATTATATTTAGAGTGAATGTCCATACAGACTTAAAAGCGTGTTTTAAGTTGGTGTGGACATTCACTTACAACGCAATGCATAAAATTACAAAATTCTGGTAGAAAAGCCTATTTCCTAATTCCGTAAATCACATTTATTTAGTACTTTTGATTCAATAATAAGATAAACAATCATAAGTTGTGCATGTTGCACCGAGCTCGAAACGTTCCGCTAGCTAAACTGTAAACATGTAGACTACAGATGCATTCGTTCAGACTTCAATTACCAAGTCGGTTTATAATTGTGGGCAGTTAAGAGAATAGGCTCCGATTGCATTGATCGCTGTTACTCCATGCCGAAAAACCTGCAGTGCGAGAGGGACGAATTCTGGAAAATTATCAAAATGACGACTTCTATCACGAAGTTTATTATTTAAAAAAAAACTAAAGTTTGTATCAATATCTGTTCGGATAACAGTATAATAAACTTTAAACAGATTTTAATTAATAAATAATATAATATGATTTTGCTCAAATAATGTTAAAACTCGACATGAAACCTTTTTTTGGAGTCATCTTTGATTTTTTAAGGCTCAATGTTGGAATGACTTCTGAAGATTCTGTTTCGATAAGAGTGTACATTATATTCTTGACAGAAGTCCAAATTTTTTTTTAAATATCTAGTATTGCTAGATTCTTCAAACAAGGAAGAATAAATTATGGTTTTTCGGAACCTATCCTCTTAAAGCTTTTTACCGCGATTTGGAATCCTAAGCTCATAACGTTTTATGGTTACCCTATAAACCAAACTACTGTATTTTTTTAATATTTATTCATTACCACGGGGTTAATATGTTATTAAATTCAAGAACAGAAACTTCTTATTTAAGGAAAATCTATGTGGAAATGGGAGATTTTGGAGCTTAATACACAAGTATTCTGAATATTTTTTAAACATGTTGATGAACAATTTTATAATCGTCGGTGAAAGTTGGGTGTACGAGTGTGGAGTGTGCCCTTCACTCACAATCCATATTCAGAGAGACATCTCTGACATCCTCGCAAGCTTATCGTGGCGATATATGTATATTAAATTAATTTTTATTGGAATCTCGTAGTTTTCCTTGAAAACGGAAGCAAAACAAGATTATGCAATATTTGTTCTCCCTTGTTATGGTTGACTGGCTGTTGTAATTGGAATATTTCATTGCAAAAGCTGCAGAATGAGGCTATGTAGGTACTCGTACCTCCGTCCATAGTGCCCCGAGGTGGAAGACATTACACGGCAGTACGACCTCATATTGCCAATTTTCTATACCGCTGCACTGAGTACACTGGACCTATCTAAAGCCCAATTTAAATCTAGTCAGTGAACAATGCAGGTATTTCAGTATAAACTAGATAGAACATGCTTGATCAACCAGATGAGTTGGTCGAATATGTCGCTCTTAATTCTTTGATCCGGTCTCAATCGATCACAAATAATAGACCATGAGGGTGTAGTCGGTAATATCACAGTATAGGTAACAACAATAGTTTAACCAGGCGGTGTCCTTGAAATCGATACCTACGGCCGCTCGGCGCCTAAACACGCCCTAGGCATAGTAAAAACTCCCGCGCCGTGTGAGGCTTAAATGCCTACTGCTGCAGGGTCGTCAATTTATTTTGCGGCGATGCGACGAACGGCGCGTGGCCACAAAATACCTATCTGTTTTGTAGCGCAGCGTACGTAAGCGCGACTGCGGAGCGTAGCCGACCCTTGTTACACAGCCAGAAACCGCCTGAGATATTGTCGTTGTGTGCGTGGTGTGGTTCGTACGTGCAGGCTCGCAGTGGCTCGCACACATATAAGCCGCGTGGGTGACATCTCTGTGAAGATAGCTTACTAGTCTGTTTTTACTATGCCCTAGGGCTGCCAACTGACTGTTAATGTGGTCGAACCAAATCTCGGTGCAAAATGCACATCAGAACTTTGTTTTCCTTACTTTTGAATAAAAAGTATGCAAAAATTGCGTTTTAAAGCAATTGGCGGAAATTGATTACTAATAATAGGGTTTTCGCATTGAAATTATGTTATTTCATGCCTTACATTTTGATTACATTCGATTACAACGGTAAATACGCCTTTAAGTTTTTTAACCGAATGCAATCAAAATGTAAATCATAAAATGATAGAATTTAAATGTAAAAACTTAATTATTACTAAAAAAATTCCGCCAATTGCTTTAAACGAAATTTTTGCATACTTTTTATTTAAAAGTAAGAAAAACAATATTATGATGTGCATTTTGCACCAAGATTTGGTTCGACAGCCTTAACGTATTTGATAATGCTATATTATTATAAAAATTGTATTTAAGCAACCATACAATGCACAACATACTCTGTAATTTCGTGGCATAATTTACGAAAATGCGCGGGAGCGTCACAGAGACAACATGCGTACGTAACTGCGGTGCGACCGCGACTGTCGTAAACCGAGTTGTACCGAGTTTTAGGCGGGGGTTCGTTTCGGCCCGTTTGTATGGAGATAGAATACTATTATTTATTTATACTACGGTAATATTAGCTCATCGAGTACCAGGATAACACAATCATTGTTGGAAACAGGACAAAAAGGAACTCTTAAAATTGTCTAAGTGTATTGAGATGATACGACAACAAAATGGGGAAGCGCATGCGCTAAAGAAAATTATAGTATAAGTATTGCAGTTTTGTCAAATGTTTTCGAATACCGAACTGAAGTAGATTTATTTTCTGATAATGTCGATACAAATTTCAAGGTAAAATCAAATCCGTCATAACATGTTTTTGATGGTCCCAAACAATTTTACTGAGTGCACGCTGCATAATGTTACAAATATAAATACGTATTTGTTGATAAAGCTAAAAGTAGGTAGTATGTATACTTCGGATTTGCAACACTTTTTCGTTTCCTTTTCTCAGTGTTGCCATCTTCTAGTTCTCGCATATCGCAAGCAGGGGATCATGGAGATAATTAACGTGTCGCTTTATTTGAAATAAAGTCAAAAGATTTCGATTTAACCCTAAAAAAAATGTATAAATAGAATTAGAACGTACAAATACATATCACACTAATATTATAAATGCGAAAGTTTGTGTGATTGTGTGTGTGTATGTTTGTTACTCTTTCACGCTGAAACGGTGGGACGGATTTGGATGAAGAATAAAGAAAATAAACACGGAATAAAGAAATGTAGTATGGATGCCATTTCCTAAACAAGCCAATGGGACTCGTGTTATATAGGTATGGGCCCTAATGTACTCGTATATAACATTTAAAATGTATACTCCTATAGAACTGCAGCCAAGTGTATTTGCCGTGTTGAGATTCATGGAAAAGTTCGACAAAGCGAAGAGCACGGAATAAAGAAATGTAGTGTGGATTCCATTTCCTAAACAAGCCAATGGGACTCGTGTTATATGGGCCCTTATGTACTCGTATATAACATTTAAAATGTATACTCCTATAGAACTGCAGCCAAGTGTATTTGCCGTGTTGAGATTCATGGAAAAGTTCGACAAAGCGAAGACCACGGAATAAAAAAATGTAGAATGGATGCCATTTCCTAAACAAGCCAATGGGACTCGTGTTATATGGGCCCTAATGTACTCGTATATTACATTTAAAATGTATACTCCTATAGAACTGCAAATTAAACCGTCATCTAGATAACAACAATACGACTTTATTTGTACACTTTGAAAAGGGTAACAAAAAATATATACTCTATACACAAACAGGCGGAGTGATCTTTTTCCGAAAATTTTCGGGTGGAAACACCTGTTCGAAAGGATTACATTAGATAAATTGTTTCATATTCGATGGATTGGATTCAACAACTTATATATAAATTCTTGTACTTTATTCAACAAATATTTATGGATTTTATTCAAGAAAATTTTGATATATTCTTTCCCTCCTTTATGGCAACACCAGCCCTTCCTTGGCTTCCCTTTAGTCCGGGCGACAATTTACTTATGTACCCTCCTTTCGTTTACGGAAATGATTTCCCAACAGCGGAATTGTTGAGGAAACATTCTATTTGCATGTTTATTTCACCACAAACTCTCGGTTTCCTTCGATTTATATTGAGTTTCAATACAATACCCATTTTCGTCTCATAATCGTCTGTTGCTTCATAAACATGAGGAGAATAATCCGGAAAATAATACGGCAAAATGACCAATTGGTCTTGTAAACAAAAAGTCTGATTATACCGTCTTTGAAACGATCTCTCATAAATCCCACTCGAAATCTATCAGTTTAAGGAAATTTGTTTTCTGATTGAATTTTGATCCTGATGCGATCTAAAGTATTTGAAGCCCCTTAAAGTTTTTTTAAATTAAGTTGATACACGGAAAATTATTTTTCGTAATTTTTCCGGTTCCTATTTTGGTATGACTCTCTTTAGGTGAAATGTAGTATAGCCAACTATAGATACTTTCGTCGCATATAAGTATTAACGAACTGTAGATGAATCTTTCCTTCGTGCTTACTGTTTCTTTAAAGATAAGCATCCTTAAATCGAGCAAAAACAGGGTTCACCCTTCCACTTGCTACTCTATAAGATAATGAAGTAATATTAAATAATGAAGTATAAGATCATAAAAATACTGTTTTAATGGTGGCTTCATATTAAATCAGGAATTTTGAGGAAACTCTCGAATAGCTGTGTCGCATTCCGAGTATTGTGATTTAATTAGAGACATAATGACAGAACATATTTCAAAACCATAGCAACGCAACAAATAACATGTTAAAAAACAGTTTTTCGATACTTTTTTTCGTTTTTTGGTTAAAATGTTACAAAAAAATCATAATAGGTAACTCAAGTTTTGCGTGCGAGGCAGTTGATTAGAGCGAGATAGACAAAAAACGTTCGAGCAAGACTTATTCCAACCGAATGACGACCGACCCATAAAGATCTAAAGCTGAAATAAATTTTGTTGCTCTGCAAAAGTCATATGTCCTTCAAAGTAGTTTTTGCCTGCTGCCTTTACCAAAAGGTACCGGTTAAAGCTTCAGAGTGGGTACCGTCAGCACCACAATCCCTTGTGTATTCAATTATGAGTAAGTAAAGAAACCCTACAGTGTACAGAATAGCACTGAATACTGTAAGGTCACGCATCAAATATATTCAGAAGTGAGCCTGCCAATGTTACGGTATTTTCGGTAATATTCGGTAATCCCACAGTTTAATATGTATTTACATTGTGATGATACTACCGGGTAGATTTCAAATTATTGGCGAATATGTTATATTATTTCTGTTTTTTTTAAACCGTCAAGAATATTGTTCTGGGGTCAAGCCGCATGGAATACGGAATAGTTTCGAAGACGTCACTCACATTTTCATGTGTAGAACGTCACACTTCAATCAAATAGAAACGGTTTTTTTATTACCTGAAATTTCATTGTTCCCCGCGTTATTGTCTAGGATATTGCTATAGAAATGCGAGGTGGGTGACCGATGATTTGGTTTTCCTTCAACTAAACCAAGAATAAATTAATTATTAATTAATAAAATTTCTTGTTGCTTGTATCAAGTTGTTAGTAATGTGCAAAGTAGCATAATTTGACTGTGCATGTGTTCTTACCAGCCAGTATTTTCTTTTACTCTTTTGAAAATACACAAAATGAAACTTCTTAAATCGAATTTTCTTTTTCCAGAATCCATAACATTTCAGAATACTAACCCGCAAATTTCATTAGCTATTTAGAAAGTAGGTAAAAAGCTAAGGGACTTGTATATATCCCTTTTCCAAAAATTTGAATTTTACATCCTAAAAAGATTTTTTAAACTTTGACTTTTCAACAAAAGCCTTCTAGGCATAATGACTTTCGTACCAATACCAATGCTAGTAACTATTTTGATTGTATAAAAAAAACGATATGGCATGACCATAGAGCTGTCCTTTATCTGAGATAGAGCTTAATATATCAAATGTCATTGACACTTGATATTGACAGCTAGCATTTTTATTTATTGCTAGGCAAATGTAGTCTAGCTGTTCGGCCCATATCCTTAAATATTTTTTTCTACGTATCTCTAGAACCATAGACTGTATATCCTAAGTCTATGTCTAGAACTAAGGAATAAAAAAAAATTAAACGCTTTTCGGAAGAAGAATAAAAAGATATCTCCATAGATTTTTTTTATTTATGAAAACTTGTGGATTCTGAGCGGATTTTCATACAAATTTTCCGCGGTAAAAAGCGAATTTTTGTACAAGTTTTTGTTTTTATAGTATCTTATGGTTAGGTTCAGCCAGCGCGTCAGAGATAGGAGCCGATCGCGCCGCAGTCAGAATAATAAATCTTTTGTGCGGCGTACATATGTGCGCTAAGTTATATACGTTTTAATAATTCGCGTTCGTCTGCACCAAGCGTTGTTTTCTACCATATTATCATTAACCTTCTCAGAAAGCCTCTCAACTTCTTGTTGTGGCCATGATGTGCCGCAGATATCCTTAAAGCAGACCGTTCTAATTCGAAGCATTAAACCCTTCTTAGGGTTTCACTTGGACCCCACAAAAACAGCTGGGTCTGCAGCGCACAATCAAGGCCAGCTGTAATAAACATGCCCAGATGGCTGCCTTCTAGCAATTCAATTATTTCACTCTGAAGTCGTTTACTTGGGATTGAATAAGTCAATTATTCGTAGCTTTACCATGATGAATTATAATTATAATTTAAGACAAAACACAGCTCGTTGTGCGAGTATTAATAATATTGTCTTACAAGTAACTTCGAATGTTATCAAATATCGTAAAGTGCTTTAAAAGTGGTTTGTGTGATATAATCGTTGGTGAAACGTGGGTATACGAGTGTGGACTGTGACTTGTATTTCACAGATCCAGGTCGGGATTTTATTTTATTTTTTTGTCAGCAAATTTATTAGAGTGCATTACAAGATAGAAAATATCAGTCAGAAACAAATTGATAGTAGGGCAAGTATTTTTCAAAATTTCTATCTTGTAATGCACTCGAGGAATTAGGATGCGGTTTTTTTTATTATCATTGTAGTGACCCTTATCGACATATAGGCTAAAAGAGGAGTTAATAAAGTAACGCCCAAGCCGAAAACGGGGCAGAGATTGAATAAACGCGAGCGGAGCCGCGGGCAAAGGCTAGTTTGCAAATATTATAATATTTTTCGTTTTCGTGAACATCGGTTTCAGCTTTATAGACTTGCAAGTTTGGCAATGGCGAATGTAAAAATAAACATATTTTCGTCTTTTATATAAATTAGTTTTTTTAGATTTCCCTGTTAATATTTTGTTTTCGTTGCAGATTTATGAGAGGGAGTCATCACAGAAAAGAAAACAAATAAAATGGTAAGTTTGTATTAGATTTGCATAAATTTTACTGGGTTTCCCATTCTTTAGCATTTGTCTACACTTCTACATCTAGTCTTCTCTTTCTCTTCTATTATATAAAGAGGAAAGATTTGTTTGTTTGTTTGTATGTTTGAGGTAAACTTTGGAACTTCTGAACCGATTCTAAAAATTCTTTCTTTAGTAAGAAGCTACACTATTGTTCAGTTACATAGGCAATATTTAATTTTATTAAAAATATGTTTTCAGTTTAAATATTCAATATTTGTGAATCAAGTCGGGAGAAAAAGCGCTGCTTAGCTGCTTTATCGGCGTGCCTTGACCAAATAGTTAGATATACGTGATAAAACCGGTCGTTTTTCCGAGACGCGGCGATCGCCGTAAACATCTACTTTGCAGTATACGCTGATATAAATGTAATTTCAGTATCATTTCCGTCGATTTTTGTATTGACGACACATATCGGGTTGCTAATTTAGCCTGGGTCTTAACAAAGTGTTGCCTCTTCAAGCCCCTAACAGCCTGCATAACGAAACGCAAGTACCTGAACTACAGACTGCCCAAAGTGGCCAAAACTTGAAACATCGGTCTGCAGATGCAACTGGAAAATAATTAACTGAGTGCTACGCTGGAATTTCTGATGTTAATTAAAAATAATGACGACTATATTCAGGGTTTCATTCAAGGAATAACGCTGTCCTGCTCCTATAGGCTGCTACCTGATATCCTGACAAAGTAAACCTTCTCATCCGGAAAGTCACAACTCGCAACCATGTTATAAGAAAACAAGGTATGCTCTTCGAGAGCTCAAGACGACGTCATCATGTGTTTACTTTGGGAATCACTATGTATGTTTGCATGTGTGTGTGAGAAAACAAGCTCATAAAAAATGTGTTGAAGTAAGTTATGTCTAAAAGTCTACATGGCATAACCATCTAATAGTAGTTTATGAAACTATACATAACTAGGTATTAAAACACTCGTGTTCTATTAAAAAACTCACCTTCGCCTCGTTTTTTAAACTGACACTCGTGTTTTTAATAACCTATGTATGTACCAGTTTCATAAACTACTATTAGATGGTTATGCCATGTAGACTTTTACACATAAAATCACACAAAACATTAATGTTTAAATTTTTTTGTCACCATTTCGTCGAAGTGAATGAAGAACCTATTTTCCTTCTTTCTAATGTTACATGAAATAGAGCTCTGCTTTATGGGGGTTGGGGGGGGGGCTATCCCGATATTGTCTCTTTTCAAATTTATTTAGACACTGAAATAGCGATATTATATGTCTGAAAAAAATATATGTCTTAGGTACATCTTTTTTGTACACTTTATATTTAACGGTTCGATTTGCGATACGTTACAATATGCCTGAACGAAAAAATATTTTTTTCGGTTTTTATGAAATTTACTTAAACAAATTAAATAAAAATGTGCAGGTAATTTAAAAAAGGTACTTTACTAAGTATATTACGGATACTTTTTTATTATTTTACTGTAAAGAGAAAAACAGGTTTCGGTTGTCGTAACAGCCACGGCTCATGGCGCGCTATTTTAAACAATAATGTAACGTCATAGAGATCATTTCTACCTGACGCAATACAAGGTACTCGATATATATCAGGGGTAATGATCAATTCACAGAAAATCTGACAGTGGACCTCTCTCGCGTAAGTTGCAGCTAAACTCGAAACAGCCACTTGAAGCGAGAGGCGCAGTCCATACAAATATATAAAATTAGAGTGTCTGTATGTAATTTCAAAATAAAGGTTTGTTCTAAAACTTTTATGGTTATCTATTTGCATGTTACCAAAACCCAAACACGCGTGTTTTTTATTTGTCTGTTTGTCCGGGCTTCCGAAACGACTTAACCGATTTTGAAACTTTCATTCACGGCAGGTAGAGGAATTTTTAGGGAATAATTTGACATCCGTCACATACTTTTTACCCTGGAAAAATACTACTGATGAATGCGGAAGCTTTAGTCATCTTTTAGTTTTGAAATATCTCGCTTTTGGTATCGGTCCCTAAAAATGGTCAGTTAGTTTCCTTCTTCGACTTCACAAAAACAAAACCAACGCTGGTGAAGCAGTGGGTGGAACCTAGTTTGAAATATTTAGCTTCTGCCAGATTCGGTCGAGGATGTTGCGGCTTCTTGAGACATCGAGGGTCGCAGGTTCGACGCTGAGCCAAGTATTGCGGTCAACTAGACATGAGAGCAAAGCGGTGCAGTCGTTCATACAAACTCATTTATGTACTGATTTATCTCATGTTATACAGACCAATACACTTCTACTTGTTCTACATTCATTGTGTTTGATGCACGAAGTACCTACCCTTATTTATGTGATATTCCTTTAAGACAGCATTTCCCAAAGTGTAGGTCGCGACCCACTGAGGTAGATTTATAGTGCTCGTTAAAAAATCATGAAAAATAGAAAACAAGAACCATCTTTACACTAAAATTCAGTTTGAATTAACGAATGAACATTAACATTAAATTTACTAAATCCATCCATACATCCATCAGCCTGTTTCTTCCACTGCTGGACATAGGCCTTTCCATGATTTCGCCACTCTTGGGGGTCCGCCTGGAAGAAATACCCATATTCACACACGCTGGGCAGGCGGGTTGGTGAACGCGGTGCCGCAAGCCTTGCACCAGTGACGCCGCTGCCCGTCACCAGTCTGTTTTATATAAGGCCCGGCAATTGGGGATGGATATACCGCCATCCATCAGTCCCAGGCAATGGTGGGCCGCCTGGTTTTGCCTGAGAGCTGTTCTCTTACTCTCCCCCGAATAATTTCGGGAGAATTTGCGAACTAGATGGTGGTACCTCCATAGTCGAGCCCGGCACCAGCTCTACCACCTTTACTTTAATTTACTAAATATTTATGTCAATTAAAATAAAATAATTACTATCCTCTTTGCTAAAAGTAGTTGTCTATTAGCAGATCTTGAAACTTACCTTTTGTTTCAAGTGAGTCGCGAGTCAAGTAATCTCAGGAACCACTGCTATAAGGCACTTAAGAAAAAAAAAACTCATCAGTCTGCTCAGCATTGTTTTTTATAGACAACATCGTCAGCGAGCTAAAATTTAAAGTTTTGCTAGAAACGACCGCTTTTATTTATTATTTTATTTGTTTACTTATTTATTATTGTCAAAAGTTGAGCTTTAAATAGAGGTTGGTTATGAAAATTTTGCTGGTTATTAAAAAAGAAATCATTAAATGAGAAATAGTTTTTTTGTTTTTCTAAAACTTCAGCAACTATTGTTTTAACCAATTCTCAGTCTGTCTGTCTGTCAGACAGTTGAAATTTTCACAGATGATGTATTTCTGTTGCCGCTATAACAACAAATACTAAGATGATTAATTGAAATAGGCGTTACCTTGCGGAAGTCCATCACTAAGTAAAGGATATATGAATATAATTTGCAATATTCCGCTAAACAATTCTTGTCGTGCTATTCAAAATGCAGACTCGTGCACCGCCCGCCCGCCCGCATAAAAACATGCAACAAGCAAGCGATACAAGCAAAGCAATCTTAAATAACAAGCAATAGATAAGTTTTCTTGCTTGTTATTTAAGATTGCTTTGCTTGTATCGCTTGCTTGTTGCATGTTTTTATGCGGGCGGGCGGGCGGTGCATGAGTCTGCATTTTGAATAGCACGACAAGAATTGTTTAGCGGAATATTGCAAATTATATTCATATATCCTTTACTTAACAAATACTAAAACCGGTCAAGTACGAGTCGGACCTGCGCACTCCCATGCAACAGACATGATTTTTTTGTCGTTTTTACGGTGCGGAACCCTTCGTGCGCAAGTCCGACTCGCACTTGGCCGGTTTTTTATCATTCTCATGGAGCAAAGACTCAGAATTGAAATAAAAACAATGGATTTGCGCAGTTTTTCCCGATAGTACAGCCTTCAGTTCAAGCTCGCTCTGTTTAGGGTTCCGTACACGAAGAGTGCCAAACGGTATCATATTACTAAGCCTCCGCTGTCTGTCTGCCTGTCCGTCTGTCACCACAGGGATTTACACAGCTTCAACCGTAATAGGACGAAAGTTGAAATTTTTACAGAATAAGTGTTACTAAAGGCTCTATCAAGACAAATAATAAAATATTGGAAAAAAATTAAGGTGGTTCCCATACAAGAAACCTCGAAATAGTTGCATTATTTAAACGTTATTATTTGTTTAGGCTCACTTAAAGACGGTAATACATAAAAGTTTTAAATTTAGTCAGATTATGGGACTTACTCTTTAATAAAACAAAATATAATGAAAAGTAGGGTTTAGTACACAAACGGCGCCAACATTTTTTGTCAGGCGCTACCATTTTGTAGCAATGTCTCCCTCGCATTAGTCTCTTCAGTCACATGAAAAAATGTAACCCACGGCAGCTGTAACAATGATGATATAAAAACACTTTATAACAAAAATGTTCAGAGGATATGTCGCGCTTGCAAAGGTCACTGTTACTCCATGCGGAACGACCCGCAGTGCGAGAGGGACGGATTCCGGAAAAAATAGCAAAATGTCGGCTTTAAATTAATATAAAATGAACTAAAATAGCTAACAAAATTTCCAACTGAGAAAATTTAGATATCGTTAAAATCTATCTAATAAAATATCGTTCAGATCTGTATGTCATTCCGATTAGTCATAATATGAAAAAAAGTGTAGAAGAAGACCTCATTTCAATAATTATTTCTATCGAGCGAAAGTTACGCAATCGCGTTTCTGTACTAAAGAAAACTAGAAAAAGGTACCCATATTAATGTACTAATTTATCTAATTAGTAGCTTAATCTGAAAAGCAGGTAAACAACTTTAAAAAGTGCAATTTTGATCGAAATAGCCCCTAACTTAGGATTTTAGTCCGAAATTGAAGTCCCGACCTGCACGGACGCTTACAGTTCAATCTCCCTATCTGTAAACGATTGTAGGGGCTTGTTCATGTAAGTTTGTCTGTGTGCGCGTTTTGTGTCTGTGTTGCAGCTTTTGTGTCTGTGTTGCAGCTTTTGATTTAGTGTGACATATCAATTCTTCGCAGGAGTGTGCGTGAATGAGTGAATGTGTGCTGTGCGTGTTTACCTCCCCTCCCGTGGAAAACGGCAGAATAATTTCAGTACTAAGAGTCGCGCTTTGCCAGGTCCCGTGTTAAATGGTCTAAGATTATAGTCCGTGTGATTATTATGATAATTCAAATCAATCCGGCTAAGAAAATTAAGTTTCTCAAAAATTGTATAATGCAGTTTTCATCAAAATCGTCTCCTTTTCATTTCGCTTCACCTTTGAAATGGCCGTTTTGTATGGAGAATTTGAAGAAAACTCAGTTTTCAGTACAAACGTTTTTGCATTTATTTTGGGAACGTCAAAGCCAAATTTTATAAAAAAAAATGTGTGTGAATGAGACAACATGACGAAGTGTCATTGAAGACATAATTTAATTAATCAAACTGAAAATTAAAACGAATTTTAATATACAAAACCTAGAAATCAACCTTCAAAAAAAAAACAAGTAGCAAATGGAAATAGCTATTGATTTACAGGAATTAGTCGTATGAACTCATGAATCTGTTAGATCATTTCGGCAACTTCATAGGTAAAGACAACAGACGTATAATATACCTAACATTAATAATAAACGCATAGAGTTGACGCGTGGCAATTTTAGCTCAGTGAACTTCGTGCTCTTTTAAATATAAATATTGCGTGCTTCCAAACAAAATATATACTAGAGATTAGTTTAGGAATTAACAAATGTTTCAAGCATAAGTCAGCCAAAACAACCCATTCTTATAGGTTTCTTCGTATCATGAAGCCTAAATGTAGCTTATTTTTTGTATGGAAACTTGCCACGCTATTTACTCCTTATGTTTGGTCTGCTACTTAATAATAATTATATGTCTGTGGTTAAGACATATTATTTTGATATACGTTCACTGTTATTTTTTGCAAAAGACATGGATGAAATAAATGATCCAATCATCGTAATAATCGATTGCAATGTGTTTGCGGATGTCATTTGGTTGACAGAATTGAAAGCGATTTCATCAAGGCGTCACGCATGCGGGCTTCATTATTATTTGTTATCAGTTAAATAGCAATCACGCTCTTTCACGTGGCTCCAACACATATCCTCACGCCTGCTGGGAGAAGGGTAGACAGAGACCAAAGGTCGCCAACTGCTACGATCTGAACATAACCTTCTTCTTTTATATTCTCCACATGACGCCTAGACTAACTCTAATAATATATTATAATATGGACGCCAGCCTACTAGGACGGATATTCTAACAAGTGCGAAAAAATAGCTAAGGCTGATTTCGGATGACTTTAAAAGACATTTTCTTCAGATATGTATTGATTTTTTGATGGAAAGATTTTAGGAAGCTTGCCTTAAATTTTCAAGTTTTTATTTGATGACATTTAGTGACTCCACTTTACAACACATGCCATTTATCATACTGCAAACCAAAGTTGAACGACTGATATTGCGAATGAAAAATAGTAATGCTATCATATTATGACACAATGGTGTCGATTCAGTGTCATACCTACGACTTAACTTATTTGACAGGACTAATCTTATTTTAATTTAGGTGGTAGAGCTGATGCCGGGCTCGACTGTGGAGGTACCATCATCTTACTCGCAAATCCTCCCGAAGTTATTCGGGAGAGAGTAAGAGAACAGCTCTCAGGCAAAACCAGGCGGCTCACCATTGCCTGGGACCGATGGATGGCGGTTTATCCATCCCCAATTGCCGGGACTTATACTAAACAGACTAGTGACGGGCAGCGGCGTCACTGGTGCAAGGGTTTCGGCACCGCGCTCACCAACCCGCCTGCCCAGCGTGTGTGAGTATGGGCATTTCTTCCAGGAGGACCGCCAAGAGTGGACGAAAGAGGCTGATATGGATGGATGGATTGAAAAAGACAGAACGCTTTAATTAAGTTTAGTCCAGTCAAATAATTCGTGCAATACCGAATCGAAGCAAACGTGTTTTGCAAAAGCGGAAGGTGGGTGATTTTTGGAGCTCATTATACAGAAACATTTCAAGTTTATGATATAGTAGTTTTTGCCCGCGAGATTTATTTAGGTGAATTATCATCACACGGCATTAATCGCGATAAACAGTGTCGTCTTTTCAAAGTATGAAAAATAAAGTGTGTAAAAAATACGGAAATTCTTAAAAACTGGCCGCCATTTTGATTTTAAGGCCACGTCCGCAGCCGCCCCAACCCCTACCGAACAAAACGTAGCAACAATAATTCCTCCAAATGCACTATTTCATTTCAATAGCTGTTAACGTCACCTTACATTTTAAAGGAACTACTTTTTCCAGGACGAAGGATACATTAATAAAGTGTAAGGTCTCTTAGACCTTATTTGTATTCAAAAGGGCGGTGCAGAAATACCCCGTTTAGCCCGGTGGCGACGCGCGTGCTTTCTAACCGCTTTTCTACAGAGTGGGGAAAGAGCGTTTTCATTTACTGAGACCCCATTTACTCATCATATTGAAATGAAATTAATGGTTCTGTCGAAGTAATAAATGATAAAAATATGCTTTTTCTAACCTCATATCGTAAAATCCTCATTACGAACTCAAAACTACTGGCATAATGAAAAATATTTTTCATGGACGTCTCTAAAAAAAAATATAGTATACAGACCATTCATCGTAACTTGTTTGTCCCTTGCCGTCATGTTGGCATCACTGCTTGTCAAGCTTTTGCTTGGAAGAAATGCCCATACTCACACACACTGGGCAGGCGGGTTGGTGAGCGTGGTACCGAAACCCTTGCACCAGTGAGGGCGCTGCCCGTCACCAGTCTGCTTTATATAAGCCCCGGCAATTGGGGATGGATATACCGCCATCCATCAGTCCCAGGCAATGGTGGGCCGCCTGGTTTTGCCTGAGAGCTGTTCTCTTACTCTCCCCCGAATAACTTGCTTGTCTTATATTAACAAAATAGCACGTTTTAAATAAGTCTTGTTTGCATGTAGCCGAGTAATTTTTAACCAAGACAACTTGTTTCTTTGCTAGTGCTTCGTTTTTTCGATGATAGAATGTAGCAAGGTTTTTTTATATGTATATATATATATAATAGCATCATGTAAATACTCCCATGAGTAGGCGAATTTTCGTGCGTAATTCAATGTGATAAAGACTTTGTTCGCTGGCATTATCATTATGTGGTCTTTCTCACGAAACTTGGAGGTAATGTAATGTGACTTTAAGTCAGTTGGGATTGGATCTGATTTCAATGTTCAGCGCATTGCTTATGCTGCTTAGACTTCGAAAGGATCAAGGTTCGTTACGGATTCACAACTTTCAACACTAAGGCAGATTCAAAGTAGAATATTATTTGAATTTTCTGTTTTGGAATCCCAAGGTCAAAAAAAAACAAATTTACGGGTATTCTTTTAAAAAACGAATGGTTAGGCAGCTATAGTATAACATAATTATAACATATTGTCACGACATGAATCCCCGAGGGGTGTCAGAGGTATCACCGAGTGCGAACTGTGAAATGAAAATCACAGTAAACACCCAGTACACCGGCATTTCACCGACGATTATTACGTCCCAATGTGATGGTTGGTGACTGGTGAGCCCTATCGCCGTGATAAAAGCGGCGGTAGACGCTGGCCTCTCAATCTTGAGACCCCAGTTCGATCCCCGGTCGGGCACGCACCAATGAGTTTTTCGGAATTTATGTACATAGTGTTTGTATTCTTACCACTTGAAACGAAAAGAACGAAATTATAATACTTATGTCGTGGTTGTTGGTTCCCACAACGTTCTATGGAGAGCGGCTTTGGACCATCCCTCTTAAGAGGATATGTCACGCTTGCAAAGGTTACTGTTACTCCATCCGGAACGCCCCGCAGTGCGAGAGGGACGGATTCCGGAAAAAATAACAAAACGTCGGTTTTAAATTAATATAAAATGAACTAAAATAGCTATCAAAACTTCCAACCGAGAAAAATTTAGATATCGTTAAAATCTATCGAATGAAATATCGTTCAGGTCTGTATGTCATTCCTATTTCTCATACTATGAAAAAAAGTGTAGAAGAAGACCTCATTTCAATAATTATTTCTATCGAGCGAAAGTTACGCAATCGCGTTTCTGTACTGAAAAAAACTAGAAAAAGGTTCCGAAATTTATAAACTGATTTATCAAATTAGTGGCTTCATCTGAAAAGCAGGTAAACAACTTCAAAAAGTGCAATTTTTAGCGAAATAACTTGGAAATTACGATCCAAAACTCTATGTTTCCAAGAGGTCTACCGAATCAGGTTAGTAAGTAATTCTCCTTGAATTATTAAATATTAGTAATGTTTAAATTTTTATACCTTGTCTATAAGAGCGACTCGTGAACTGAATTTCAAGTTTCTATAACAACTGGAAGTACTCTATAGGTTTGAATGGTTAGCCAATTTGTATGAAATTGATTACGTAAAGAGCAAGTGCAGAAGGTGAGACTGGAGAATTGCGATTGTGTGCGTGCACACCATTGACATTGTGGAAAACAACTCTTATAGCAGACCAGGCAAGGTCTGTTTTCAAAAAATTATGGTTTGACTTTTATCTTATTCTTCTTTTGTTACGATGCATACTTTATGTTTCCATGATTTTTCAAAAATAGACCTTGCTTGCTCTGCTATAAGAGTTGTTTTCCACAATGTCAATGGTGTGCACGCACACAATCGCAATTCTCCAGTCTCACCTTCTGCACTTGTAACTTATTTTTGTGTTGAGTGTGGTTGAATTAGAAGCCTGATTTGTTTACAGCATCATGGGGCCGCAGAGTTCTGTAGGTGGTATTTGCTTCAACTTGATATCTCTAACAGGGCCTGAGAAAAAGGGTCTTACCAGACGGATAGACAAGACAACAAAGTCATTGTGTAAAAAGGGTTCTGTTTTTTTTTTCATTTTCAGATTCGGAACCCTTAATAAATATACATTATAAAAAAACCGGCCGGTCGAATTGCGAGTCGGACCTTCGCACGAAGGGTTCCGTACCTTTATCTATAAAAACGGCAAAAAATCATGTCTGTTGTATGTGAGTGCGCAGGTCCGACTCGCACTTGTCCGGTTTTAGTATTTGTTGTTATAGCGGCAACAGAAATACATCATCTGTGAAAATTTCAACTGTCTAACTATCACGGTTCATGAGATACAGCCTGGTGACAGACGGACGGATGGACAGCGGAGTCTTAGTAATGGGTCCCGTGGGTTACCCTTTGGGTACGGAACCCTAAAAAAACATGCCAGAGTCATAATATTCATCATACACTTATGATGTTTCTTAGTATAAGTTTAGTAATATGAAACCAGCATGTTTTTTTGTGATAAAAACTTTGATGTGATCTTCTTTTATTACTGACATTAAAACCTATTCTTCAGACGAGCTCGTACACTCGTCCGTAACTAAAAGCTGTGACTGCAACTAAATAGAGAATAGTGTGACGTTTCGTTTTTAGCTATTTTTCTTCATTCCACTTTAGAGTAGCGTCCCATTTAGAAAGTTTTTGGGAATAAAACGCGACTTTTATTTAGTTTATACAGCGTTTCATTCCCAAAAACTCACAGACATATACGTCTGCGCAAAAACTTTATAAAAACATTATATTAGCTTTATTTTAGATGGATCAAATTTATCTACGTTCTTAAACAGACCATTGTTCGGCAGATTACATTACAATTATGCATTTCGAAGTGAATGCAATTTGATTTTTAGGGTTCCGTAACTTAAGGCGAGGCATTGATAAACTTTTAATTTCAAATTGGCGCCTTAGGGGAGTAGAGTGAGGGGGACCTACTCCATACAAATATGCGCTCACGAACTAGCTTATGCCGTAAGGTCGTATGCGGCAAAACAGTATTTTTCATTTAAAATGACAACTATAAGTAATCTAATATAAATCTAATCGGCCATATTGAAGTGTATTTCTAGACTAATTTAAATAAAAAACTTAGAGGCTTCATTCGCTCCCGTATGTCAGTAAAATAGAAATCTCTCTTTTAAAAGAGGTTTTCTAAATATTTTTTCTCTGCAATGAAAATTAATCAATCAACTAAATATTCGGGCAAAATGATGTCAATGAAATGCTTAATCTAGTATATAAATTGGTAATTACATATGTTTTTTTATTGCTGAGAAAAATGGAGATCCATTTCGCCAAAATTTCGTGGCGTCGAGTCTTATAAGATTACTCTCGTGTCCATTCATCACAAAGGTTTCTCTCTAAAACGTAACGGCAGCAATTTGAAATTTGACATAATGTTAGGTCTTTATGATGCGCTCACAATCCCAAATCATCAAAAAAATGGAAAATCTTTAAAAAATATTGATTAAAAATGGTTGTCAGTTTGGTCAAAAAATGCTAATGAATATATCGTGTTAGGTATTATTTAAAAGAGCTCTTTCTAAGTACTCTTTTTTTAAATAATATTTGGTTAATTTGTCTCAGCTAAAAATAGCCGTTCCACCCCTGATCTAGATTTTAGACTATTGACAAATTATGACATTAACTATTATCATAATGATTAATGATAGAATTATATACATACTTAGTTTTAAGTATATACCTATATTAATTGATTTAATGAATGACATACCTTACATAACAACCACTGTTATTTGGTGAATAAAATTCTGATTTCTGATAGGTTTCTAAAGCTATTCGATTTTAATAGGGCTAGTGGATATTGAGCAATATATTACAGGAAAACTGTAGATCTTCTCGTAGTGTAATAGTTGCTAAAAAATATATAATAAAAATAGACACGACAGAACTCCAAAATTCCTCTATCGTCTATTTTGAACATTGACATGGCACATTCCGTTACGTTTCTGTCCCTCCCTTGTCTTGTCTCTATTGTAGTAACTTTACTATTCTTTTGGTCTGTTTATGTTAGCGTCAAAAGATAACGATCCGTACCACTCTCCATACACTTCTTAATCGCTTACGCTTCTTACGGCGTTTCACAGTAGAGGGCAGTTCGTTGCTACAAGTGTCGCAACGGTTTATGAGCGCTCGGCGGCGGTGGGGGACTAGCGCACAAAATTACTAAGTGCGATAGAGAAACAATACAGAAGAGTATTTAGAGCGATACTATCGTTTTCTTTTGACCCTAACATAATACTTTGGGTCATTGACTGATTTTTCGTCTGCCCTAGAAACAGAAGATATAATATTTATCTTTTGATGTCATCGTAAAATATTATAATGTTGTACAGTTATTAGCATATACATGTTACGGGTAATACTAGAAGATAGGGTACACCTAGGTTTACCCGGGTAATGGTATACAAAACTTCGGGGGTCGCCTCACTCCGTTCCGTTTCGCTCGGCGCCCAATGTTTATTATGGGCCCATAAAACCTGCTCAGTCTGAACCAGTCCTGCTCTAACGCTTCTGCTTTTTAACTGTCTATCCTACTCTAATCAGATGCCGCGCACGCAAAAACATCAGTCATTTTGAAATCGCGGCTACACTGATGTTTTTTTTTTCATTTTTATGTTACATTTTGCAGGTGGTTTATACTAACATCAGTTATATTATGAAAAGTTTCAGATCTAATTTCAAGTATTCATTGAATGCTATTGGTTTGGAGGTAACAATTCACACAATGGAATCAAGTTTTCACAACAACATGGACATAGCATTAATCCTCAACTTTATCATATATTAATTTCAGAGTGATTGTTGCAGTATTTGTTGGTATAAAACAGGATCATGCGAAGCGAAGTGAGCTTCGCTCGTCGTCGCACCTATTTTTTACTTTTTTCGGGCTTACCTATACTTTACTAGAGTAAGGAACAAGGGTCTTAACAAAGAAGACATTGTTAGTGGTTAAAGAAAACCATGCGAAAAAACAAAAGTTTATTTGTATGGCTGGCTACCGAAAACTTGAACTTTTCAAAGTGAAAAGATTTATCAGCTTCGTCCAACTGTCCAGGTACAAGAACGGCTTAGCTAACTAACTGAAGTAGAGAATTACTCTAGGAATTAAATACGGGAATTCCTCAATAGAGTTCGTCTGGTGGAGTGTACTTTTAACCAGATTACGTCGCTATGACGGACTATCGAGTAAGTTCAAATTCAAATTTATTTATTCAAACATTTATTTTAAGATTAATAAATATAATGTAAAAAAAAACATAAAATAAGATTTGTCGGAGACTAAGAAGTGCTATTGTGTTATTGTCTGAAAGAAAGCTAAACTAATTGTAATAAAAGGCTTGTTGAACTCCCGGAGGGGGCGGGAACAATGTCAAAGGCTACTCGGGTGAAGAGGATGAAGCGCCTTCACTGCTCGAGTGATCACTGCCTCTTCATTCGGTACCTTATTCCGGGCGTCTACACAGATTACAGTAAGAGGAGGCTTTCCTTCGGCGAACAGCGGCATTCCTATTATTATATTGATTTGTGCACGAAATGATTCTAAATTACTTAAAATTGCGAAACTTGTTAAACTAGTTATAATTCTTAAACTGCTGGTTCAAATAGAATGAACTTTGAAATATACCGTGTTTATACAATGCCTGCTTGGTTACTGAAAATTCAGGCTTCTAGTTTTATCCACAACGAAGTTATAGGGGGTGGAAAATAGCCTGAACTGCTTAGAGAAAAGGAGGAAGGAGGCCGTGTCGCTTTTTAGCTCGACTTGGCGGGGGCACTGCCGTGCCCCCAGATAGTAATTTTTAAACCATCGCGATTTTCACACGTTATACCAATGAGCACTTTACTTTAAATTGCCATAAATCATTTACTTCTCAGAATTTGATCCTTATGTTATAACTCGTATAAGCGACATGGTACAATGGATGGTATGGTCGGATGGTACAATAATACACATACAGGGTGTTTTATTTTAAATCAGCTGTTTTTTTTGGTAATGGGTAATAATTTTTTCAAAAATTCAATGATGCAGTTTTGGTTTTCATCAAAATCGGCCCTGAGACTCTTTTGAGCATGTTTCGCTATTCCCTATAGGTAAGGATCCACGCCCACTTGAGAAACCTAATCAGTATATATTTTTCTGTACTTTTTTTAGTTAACTGGTTTTGTATGACCGCGTCATTTAAGTTAAACCAGGAGTAGTCTCTTCACACAGTGTACATCTACATAATATAGACAAATCGATGGCTGGCGGCCGACTACGCTACATGTTATACCGTGATGGATTGGTTACAAAAAAATTAAAGCTTTCAGTCCATTACTTTCGGTCTACGCTACTAATTTAGTCCCACTAATATTATAAATGCAAAAGTTTGGATGGATGGATGGATGGATGTTTGTTACTTTTTCACGCCGTAACTACTGAACCTATTGGGCTGAAATTTTGCATGAATGTAGTACTAGACCTGGAATAGGACATAGGCTACTTTTTATCCCATAAATCAGTTCCCACAGGATGAAAATGAGGTTTCAAGTTTCTATAGAAAAGTGATGTGTCACCATTTCACGCCGTACCTATTGAACCGATTGGGCTGAAACTTTGCACAAATAAATTTTCTAGATCTAGAACAGGATAAAAACTACTTTTTATCCCATAAATCAGTTCCCATGGTAAAGCTATAAAGAGACTTAAAAAATGGGAAACAGAGGCGCATAACACACACATTTCATCAGCTGTGTTTAGTGTACGTAACAGTCAGAAAAATATTGACAGATTTTATAGGAGTACACAAAAACTAATTAAACGCGGGCGAAGCCGCGGGCAAAAGCTAGTCTGTAATATAAATGGAATAACTAGTACGATTAAGATAATGTTTTCATAGTGAAATCCGTCTCTTTGGAATACTCTAAATATTATTATTAGCGTACATCCGTGATGCAAAATTCACCGGTCTTAGATAAAAGTACTTGAGTGGGGCAATCGGTAACGCGCTTGTCCTGATAACAAGAGGTCGCAGGTTTAATTCCTGGTCAGAGTAATTTATTGAAATTCTTGTTTTTAAATTTGTTTCTAATTGATCTTTTCTAGTTTGTTATACACTCTAATAATTATATTTAAAGTATTACAAGGCAATGGAGTTCGCAATAAAAACATATCTTACGTGATGACAACTGTGATTGATTACTGTATAACATTCACATTCTACAATTTATTATAGTTCACCATTCGCATTAAGGCTGAGTAACAGTGAGTTCCTTGGGAACGGGAGATCCCTAGAGACAGGGTTGCCAACCGTTCTTCACAATAAAGGATCTTACGTTATTTTGGGTCTCTGTACTCTATAACTTTGAATAGCAATGAAGTAAATGAAAATACTTTATTTTAACCTTTAGGTCAACCTCGACGTGAAATTAAACGTAAACTGACAACATCAGCCAGCGAAAAAACTGCTGAAGGCTTAGAACAAGGCACAATAAGAGTCTTCAGCTGTCAAACTTGATTTCTTACATACTAAAAATCTACAAGAAAATCCAAGCAAAATTCTATGACGTGTACGATTACGTTTGTGCAAAAAGCACTAATTAATACACTTTCACAGATTTGAATAAATTATACTCATTTTTAAAGGACTGTACATTATATTTATCTTTCCTGAAATCATATATACGTTATTTCTTCTCAAAAAAAGTTGGCAACCCTTAAGGCTACATATAAGCTCAGATTGAGCACCTCATTTTGCATTATACAGAACTGAACTCTACGACGTTTCCTTTTAGTTTAAAATAGCGCGCTCTCAGCCGTGGCTGTTACGACCACCAAGAAACACGCGCCCACAAAAATCTGCGTTTTTATTCAATAGCTCTGCTTCTAGATGAAAACTTTAAAATATGCTAAAACGAGCTGACGATGTCATTTGTTCACTTATATTTAATACAAATGTTAAAGCTTTGTGATTTAAGGAAGGCCTTAACACTTAACACTTGAAAAACATGATATTTAGAAGTAATTTCGTTTTTTTTTTCTATCGAGCGAATTTAAAGATTTTCCGTTTTTTCTAAGATGAATCTACCAGCCCTATAGTCTACATTATTTTTACTATACAGATTAACCAAATTACATAATGTGATATGCTCATTTCAAGTTGTCCATCTAGCGTCATACGGACCCTTAACAGCGTAGAGTGATACATCCTCTAAGATTAACAGACACAGCCATTAACTAAACTACTGAAACGATTTAGAAAACTCTTTTACTGTGGTAATGGTTACACTATTTGCTTGGACATGGGCTACTCGTATAACAAATATGTAAATAACCGATACATTTCCACACTTGTATGTTTTGAAAGGTTGATGAATGGGGTTGGTTACTCATACCGCAAAAACTAGCTCCGGAGCAAAAAAATAATTTATTGAAAAATAAACCTCATATCCGAAAGCTTATGGTCTAATTCCAAATGCTAAATGTGTATGTGAAATTGGAAACCACATTTTGCTTCGGTAAATGAAAACTTGAGAATGTCCGTAAATAGATTTGAATGAAATGGCAAATATTATATACATAATAGTCTTTACTCGTTTAGTCAAATTTGAGCGCGTTCAGAGTTTGATTCCCAATCGAACAACAGTGAAACCAGTATGGAACGAGTCGTGTGAGAAAGTGTTGTCGCCTTAAGACTGAAAGCTGATAACAGCTTAATGTCTTTTTGTGAAAGTATTTTTTGGAAAGAGCCTAGTTTAATTTTTATAACAAAGAAAATTTTAATTTCCATCACGTGAACATTTCAATGATACCACTGCTCTAATGTTGTATTATTATCATTACAAAATGACTCCTCTCCTCATATCTCGAGCAAACCATATTACGTTGCTTATTGTTATCACAACATGAATTCGGTACAATTCTTCGTCGGGAATGTGTAATTTTGAAATTACTAAGTTACGTATGTGAACGAAAGCAAACGACGGTGATGATTAAACGTAAACATTTAGATAATACTCAGTCAGGTTTAGTTACAAACTCTGATCCTATACGTGACAGCGTACAGTATACAGTTTAAGGGTATGTTCAAGGAGACGCGGCGCGTCAGGCGGCGCGGTGCGCGCTCCATACATCGGTGTATGTTTGTGTTTCCGGCTGCCCGCTACGCGCACCGCGCCGCTTGACGCCCCGCGTCTCCTTGTTCGTCGCCTTAGCTGTTCAAGTGGACATGCATGGCCAAATCCGAAACTGTTGGGAATAGCGAAAAATGCTCAAAGGAGTCTCGGGGCTGATTTCGATGAAAATCAAAACTGCATCACTAGATTTTTGAAACAATTATTTCCCTTCCCGGTAATAGCTAAGTTTCAGAGGTGTTACCAAGTGTTGGTTGTTACTCAGACAGTCAATATTATTGGGAGCCATCTTTATAATGAAGTTTGGAGGTCAAGCCCGAATTACTATGGGGATATCCATAATCGGTTCCAACTCTACTCGTACGTCCACGTTTCACCGACGATTTATTTGTTTGAATGTGATAAGAGGTGGGGTGTTATCACTTATCATTTGGTGATTTTAGCTCATGCAAGTATTATCACTGTTTTGTGTTTATCTTTCAGAAGATATCTTTGGTTTATACCTATATGTATATCTTTGGTAAGAAAACAAAAACGAAAATCAGTGTATGAGACTTATTTATTGTTTCTTCTAGGCTTCTTAGGTCCTACATGCTATGATATTCTATACCCTAATTCAATTTATACCTAGAAAACTGCATAAAGTATTATTAAATCCGTTAGCGTTATGGACTCGGTGCAAAATGCACAACTTTTGATTGTATTTCTTATTTTCTAAAAAACTTAACTAAAATAAAAGTTAAATTAAATAAAAAAACTTTATTGAAGTCGTCGCTGTCACCGGGCAAGGACGTTGTGGGTGGCGGCTGGATGAGGAGGACGGAGGACCGCCAAGAGTGCCGAAATTTGGGAAAGGCCTATGTCCAGCAGAGGACGAACACGGGCTGATGGATATAAATACATGCGTTTTATATTATTTCGGGACTATTGTTTAATAAATCATTCAGTCTTTTTAGCAGAACTGCGTCATTGTATGTTATACAGGCTGTTGATTTTAGTCAGCAACTTCGATGACAAAAAAACTCATTTCTTTTCGTTTATTTATTTGGAGTATTTTGGGGGCGACGTATACGACAGACATGATGAAATTTACTCAGCACTGGCGCGCCGCAGTGACCGTTTATCAAAAGAATTTTGGCCAAGTCGGATTCGCGCACAAAGGGTTCCGTACCACCACAATACGGCTACGGAACCCAAAACCATTGTGATAAATAACAACAATGGCATAGCAACATCAAGGTGACAAAAAAACAAGCCTGAAACGGAACCCTGATTATTATATTTGTTATTTCAATTTGACTAAATTTGATACTTGTATGTATCGAAACAAATAATGTTAAAATATTTGGGTCCCGTTTGGCACCCGTCGGGGTCGTAATCTATATTCTGATATTGCGGTGGTACGGAATCCGTTGTGCGCGAGTCCGACTCGCACTTGGCCTAATTATTATAGAAAAATCATAAAACCATCATAAGTTGTCCATTTTGTACAGAGACAGTAACCTTAAAAATAAACGAATTTGCAAATAAAAGGATTACGTTGCTTACAATAATTGACAAAAAGCGTTTTTAGTCTTTATTCTTAGGATTTGTAACAAAACCTTAAATTAATTAAGAATTTACATCTTACCTCACGAATAAGGAAAATACCACTATTTTGAAGCTTCTTTAATACCATTAAAAATGTGTTTTAACATACAGTAATCTATTTGTATACATTGTTCTTTGCTAAATGTTGTATTTTGTTCCATTTTTTATGAGATTTTCTTACAAATCCGTGGGATCGACTCCTAAACTCTTGACGAATAATCATAACATGGTATTACCCACATATACAGGTTGTTAAGACAATGTTGCGGAAACCGGAGACTATGTTAGGACCCATCCATACGAACAACTTTTACTGTGGAACCATTCCTCAAAACGCGAAAAAAGATCAGATGTTTCATAGAAAAGTTACATACTTAAAACTCAACTTTGCTCGACCAAAATGTTTGAAACAACTTTTTTTTTCAGTTTTCACGGAAAGTTGTTCGTGGACGCGTACTATCGCCAGTTTGCGACCTACACAACCTCATTTTAACATCCTATATAAGTAGTATTACAATTTAAATTATTATTAAAAACGGTTTTAACACTCACGTATTATTATTGTTGACTATATACCAACTGTTTCTTCCATACAATTTCGGTATTTTTAAGGCGAGGTCGTTCTTAGAACGACGACGACACAAAAACGTCAGAAAGCAAAAAAAAAAGAAAATTAAAATTCCTACTCGAACAAATTGTATAGGTATACAACAGAAAATTTTTCTTTTCGCTATTTTAGGGTAGAATACCCCGTTTTAAGGAAAAGGTATAGGTATAGTCAACAGTAATAATACGTGAGTGTAAAAACCGTATTTAATAATAATGTAGTAGTATGTCAGCACAAAATATTTTTAGTACAATTATATTATAACTTAGTATAAAAATTATAGCTTTATTCGAATGCAAACTACAATGAAATGCGTACAATCCAATACCAACTATCACAGCATTTATTTGGTGCTAGTTTTAACCTATTTACAACATCGTAAATTATCGTAAAACTATTAACAATTTAACAGAAATTTACTTTAAGTTAAATTTGAAAAATATTTGACGTGCAAGCAAAAGGATTGAAGATAAATTAAAAGCTTAACTTAACGAGACAATCGATCCTGAAGGCTTTAATTTTAGTTTTAGTGCTGTCAATACGAAATTTTCTTTTTACTAAAATCGTTCTTTAGTGTTAATAACAGAAGCTATATTACTTTGGTTGTTTTTTTTGACCGCATTTTATCTAAATGAAGAATCGAATTTAAAATGTAAGTACAAAAAACGGCGGAAGGAATTTCGCTAACCAAAAACTGAAGCACCCATAGTAATGCTACTCGCGTGGACGCACGAGCCCGGCACGCACACATTCACATCATAGTAAGCTTATTTTATATAATAAGTCCACTCACACACGCCATTGCTATGTGTAATACTTCAGTTGTTTATTAGCGGTGACTCCGTCCGTCTTTCTTATACCATTGATAATGTGTAGACAGGCAGGTTACATTAAATTAAATGTTTACTGATCATACTTGACAACATTTTGTAAAGAAATATACCCGTGCTAATGAAAAAGGAAAGCTTTTAATATATTTCATTGTATGTTTACCTGTAATATCTTTCGCCTCTTAAGGGGGGGTTATTCCGATTCCGTCTCTTTTCAAATTAATTTTAAGCCAATAAATAGCAAAGATAAAATTGTGTACAAAATAAATGGTATATTTCACTCTTTGATCTTGATACTTCGGCCATTCGATACACGATTACTTACATTTTCCTCGATCCATTTAAATCGTAAAGATAGGTCTGAACTATGATCTAATTGTACAAACCTTTGATAATGCTTTAACAGCGAAACCGGTAAGGGAAATTAATATAAATAAGTGGACAAGTACAAGTGTTTATCAAACAAAAAATGTTTCAAAAGTTCCACCAAGTGCCAACAATCACGAGCATCAACTCCATCTAATTATCATTTCATTTGAGCTATGTTAAGTTTTGAACATTAAAACTTATAATAAAATAAACGTCTTAAAAATGTAATATAAAACGGCCATTATATGAAAAATAATAAATAAAAACACCTCGAAGCCGCGAATTTTCTAAGCGGCGCGCTTCCGCTGAGCAGGATGACCATGTGTAAAACGAAAGCTTTGGAGCAGGACAGGATAACCCCGCCTTAAATACATCGCTTTGTCTTAATATCAACAATCTAAACCAAGTTAATAAAAAAATTGTTTTTTCCTCGTTTATGAAATTATACTTTTTATGGATATTTACTATAACAAATACCTTCCAAAAGTTGTCGCATTATATATTTCTAAAAAGGCCTAAAAATTAAACCATAAAATTCCTTTGGTTAAAAATTTAAGTTAATATTTTACACTACTTATTTTAATATTACGCTAATTCATAAGATTGACCATTTCGACACGTGTGATTAACAAGTCTCCAAAAGTACGACCTTCACTTTTTCTGAGGGTGTCTTACGCATAGATAGGTACATTTTTTAGTTAGTGATGTGCCCTCTGAGAAATTCCCAGTTTAAACTCCCCATAATTGGGCATTCAATTCTGATAATTGCCCGCTAGTACATACCCGTGTCACGTCTCCGTAGCAAATGAAAATAAAACCAATGCTTGAGTTCTGCTCATTGTGGTAACCATGGCCGAAGAAAACAAGGCCTGCTCCTTAGGTTTTCATTCCAAAACTTACGCTTACTTCAATTTCAACACTGACAACAGGATAGCCTGCAATTTCGCATGAGTGTGGATGAGTGAGGAAGAGAGCTCGTATGGCTACACTGAGATTATTGAATATTTAGAAAGCGCTTCGCGCAACAAGACGTCATTTTTATGAGCTTGTGTTGTGCCTAAAGTAAATACATGATGACGTCGTCTAGAGCTCTCGAAGAGCATACCTTGTTTTCTTATAGCATGGTGGTGACGTTATCCATTAAATCATGTATAGCTATTTATGTCTTATATCTAAGTTACACTGATGCTCGAGGTAAACTTGACCTGTTATTTATTTTTCAATTTCATATAATGGGAGTGCAGGCAGGTAGACAAAATCCACTTGTGCTGTTGAAACAAAATCTTTTTCAGCTGTGACAATGATTGAAAAAAGTGTTTTAGCTGTAAAATGAGAATTTTACATCAGCCAATAACACCAACCTGTTAAAAAACACGTGAAACACGCAAGCGTTTAAATTGTGACACAGAAAAGGGTTCTTCTAAGGGTTTGGTCTATATATTTACTTGAACGATGCGATGACATAACATAAAATCAGTGATATTATTATATAACTCATAAAATAACATAGCGCCTACATAATAAGCCCGCAAAAGAAACAATAAAATTGAGTTTACGTGTTGTATGTAACTTACAATTATTGCGAACATTGCACGTGTAAAATAAGATTACCTAATATTACATCAAAAAGTATCAGAAGCCATACAATCTGCGCAAATACAATTCGCAATTTGTAACGGGAACAAATAACCACAAATTGTTACTGAAAACGAATTGCCATTGCAGCGTAAGAATCGAAAAATCGCGCAGTAAAGGCGATAAAATAAGGCTCTTTACTGGTCAAATTACTGCTAGTTCCCAAAAAAGGCTTGTCCAGATCGCGCGATCTTACTTCTATCCATCCATTCATCAGCCTGTCATCGTCCACTGCTGGGAATAGACCTTTCCAAAATTTCGTCAGTCTTGGCGATTTTCCGATCTTTCTTGGTCGGCCCGAAGTTAGTCTCTTCGCTCTCTCTCGTTTTCTCTTCCTAAAAACTACGTATATCTACGCTGTCACTCAAGAGAGCGGAGACCCAAATTTTCGGGCCGGCCGAATAAGATCTTGCGATCTGTACGCCCTTTTAGGTCTCCTCTATCACTGGCGCTGGAATCCCCATCAATTATAACTTCGATTCCTTCAGCATGACGGCTGCCTCGTAGGATGGGAGTCCGCTGTCGGTTCTCCGAGGGTGCTGCGCACAGTGGCCACATGGCTCCGTTACCACTTCCTGTAACAGAAACAAGGAATAAGACCATATCCAGAATCTAAAAAATGAGAGGACTGGTAGTTGATGCCAGGTGATACTTACTGAGTATTATTTTGAGTCAAGAAAGGACTATAGCAAGTGAAAATTTTCCGAGAATTCGGACTGTTGTATAAGAAACTCCATTATTCTTTATTCTTTACAATGTTTTTAGCGATCGTTAAATCTAATATCTTAAAAAACGACTCAGTGATATAAAAATTATTATATACCGGATAGACTACTACCATTATATGAAACCACATATTCTACCGACCCTACTGAACCACTTTTCCCAAGAATCATACCCGCGGACACCCTTAGTTTACGAAATAATTGAGTTCCAAACAAAAATGCGTGAACCCTAACGCACCGACATTTGGGCTAGTTTAGTGAGAGCGTCGTCCGTGAAACCTGTCAGACACCCGATAGCGGATACCCTTAGTTTGGGAAATAATTGTGTTCCAAACAAAAATGCCAGGTTTCACGGAAGACGCTCTCTCTAAACTCGCCCGTGTGTCGTTGCGTTAGAGTTCACGCATTTTTGTTTGGAACTCAATTATTTCCTACGCTAAAGGTATAATTTTTTTTCGTATTGGGTTTTTATTTTTTTCATGTTATTTTTACCGTCAAACTTGACCTTCTCATTGTTTTTGTAGTGTAAATTTCTATGCACGCCACTGATGGCTAGTCGTATATAAATAGATGTGGAAGAGGCAAAAGAGATCGTAACAGATGGAAATCTATAGTCTCATGTCTGGACGTAAAAGATCTTCGGCAAAAAGGGAAAGTACTGTGGGTGACAGTCTCCTCGGAAACAACTTATACCCCCTCGTTTCGAAATGTTTTTTTTTCTTGTATCTTTCAAATAAGTAATCGTTTGGTCTTCTTACATTTTGAAACTATATACAGAGTAATTTAAGGCTTCGTACTGCGATATAGATATGAAGCCATTACGCAACCAAGTTCACCCTATCATGCGCAGACATCTTTTTTTAAATTACCGCGCTCCGTAAGAATGTTTGCTCACAAATGTGCCACAAAAATTTTAATATTGTATTCTACTCGCGACTGCCAAAGGGATCATTTTTAAGCACATTAATATTGTGAAGTTATACGACACCTTACTGTTATATTTATTACATTCCAAATACCCCTTGGCGCCTTTTAACATGGCGGCATTTACGAGTATAACGTCATCAAATTGATATGGCACTTAAATTTTCAGGTCTCTAGAGAGTATTCATAAACTTGTAATGATTTAGGTTCTTGAGCAATGTATATTCAAAAGAAAGGCAGGCTTGATTCTACACGATAATTTTAATGTGGTAAATAATAATACTTCAAAACTAGCGCTTACATTTCTTATCTACTCATGAAGCCTCGTAATCCATAAAAAACTTAAAGGCTAATTAAAATTAGAAATATTGTAACTAAAATCACAACTAACAAAAACAACTAAAAAACATACAAAAGGAAATCAAGTGGTAAGCTGCCCTGGAATTGAACCGGGGACCTCTTGTTCAACTTCCCAAGTCCTTGACCGCTAGGCCGCAGATGCTGTGTTCAAGCGAACGAAATATTGGTATAGACTCACGACCGAAAACTTGCAGCTAATAGAGGATTCCACGGAATGTTTGTTTCTATATTTGACTACACTTCCGAACTATCCCAACCGCAGGAAGGGGCATTACAGAAAGCTGCAACAATTATAATTGCACCATTAGAAACGGTAAACAAGGAAATAATCACTTTTTACGATGCGACTAGCAGACAAAGAAAATTAACTCACCCCGTGTCCGATTTCCTTAAATTTACAGTTAATCGGCTTAGCACACTGCACAACACAATGTACACAATGTCTTTATATTATTTGCACGTATTTGCAGCGAGAATTACGATAAATGACGATATAAATCGCACAGATGTCTTTCTCTTTTTCTCAATCCCAAAAATGAATCTCAGACTACCTACGCACGAGTCCACGATTTCAAAACGTATGGCGCCATCTGGTGCGCGCAAATGGTGCAAGTAATCATGACATTATCCCCCCTCCTCAAAAGAATCCAACGAGGGCCACTGAGGGGATTCATGCCATACGTTTGATATCTGACGAGTGCCATTTGCCCAAATCCTTGCCTCGTAGATTTTTGAGTCTATACACATCAGTCGAGAGTTTCTCTGTGACTAGAGCCTTTTCAAATTTTGGCGCAAGTTTTGACATAAAGCACTTATCAGCATTTGATAAGAATTTTGTGCGTTTCCAAACCAGATCTCCTATTTTATACTCGCATGCACGACGTCTCTTATCATACTGATTCTTGCTAACTTTGTAAGCTTCTTTAAGTCGGTTGTTTATTTCCTCGAAAATTTCATTCCTGCATTTGACATTCTCTTCATATTTTTGTCTGTTGAAAACCAAGGGACTTGTAAGATTCAAAGGCTTCTGACCATGTATGGTTGTTTCGCGTCCAAAAAACAAATAAGAAGGTGTTTTTCCTGTCACTTCATGCACGGCTGTTCTGATGGCATGAGCGATGTGGGGAATATATTTGTCCCAATCTTTGTGATTATCTTCAATGTATGATGCAATGGCTGTACCGATCACTTTATTCACACGCTCCGTTGGGTTTGCTTGAGGGTGGTAGTAAGGCGTGTACCACACATCAGCGCCATATTCCTCTGCTAATTCTTTGAATTGCTTTGAGACGAATTGTTTTCCGTTATCGCAAATGATAGCATTCGGAACACCATATAGCAAGAAGATTTGCTCCTCTAATATTTTAGTAATGTGTGAAGTCTTACCATTTCGAAGAGGGAACAGCAGACAGAATTTACTGAACCAATCCGAAACTACAAAAAGCATAGTATTACCATGTCTAGATCGCGGAAAGGGTCCCATGAGGTCCATAGACACTATTTGGAATGGTTGTGTTACTTCTCTATGCTGACCCATTTTACCTGCCGGAGGCAGTTGTGAGGCTTTGTGCATCGCACATATGTCACATTTCCTTACGTACACCTTTACATCTTGAATCAATGATGGCCAAAAATAAAGTTGCCGGACTCTGTTTATAGTTTTCTTAACTCCAAAATGACCAGAAGTCATGTGGTCATGGCATTCTTTTAAAATCTGAATTCTAAGTTTTTCTGGAATTACTAATTTCCAGTTATGTGATTCGTCAGGGAATTGTTTTAACTTTAAATATTTCCATAATTGGTCTTGACTAATTTCCCAATCGGCTGTACCAGTACCATTTCTGACTTTTTCTTCTTGTTCCTTGTACCAGTCATCTTTGTCTTCCGGCTTAATTTCTATTATATTGATTTCCTCTAGTGGAATGGCTCTTGAGAGGGCATCTGGCACAACATTATCTTTTCCCTTGCGATGTATAATTTCGAAGTCAAACTGTTGAAGTTTCATTGCCCATCTCGCCAATCGACCATGAGGGTCTCTTTCCTTTTCCAGAAATCTGAGCGCACTATGATCAGATATGACAGTAAAGTGACTCCCTTCTATATATGGCCGAAATTGTTCAACTGCGTGAAGCACACTTAATAGTTCTCTTTCCGAAGTTGAATAATTACACTCCCTTTCTGAGAGTTTACGACTTGTGTAAGCGATAGGCCTCTCAATACCTTGTATTTCTTGAAAAATTACCGCGCCCACTCCTCTGTTTGATGCATCGCATTGGATCGAGAACTCTTTGCTGAAATTAGGCACAGTAAGTATTGGTGTTGATGTCAGTGCCGTTTTTAATGCTATGAAAGCTATTTCGGCCTCATGATTCCACATAACCTTTTTACCTTTTTTACCACCCTTTGTTAAGTCATGTAGAGGAGATGCAACTATTGCAAAGTTTTCTACAAAACGTCTATACCAACTGGCTAAGCCTATAAATCGTTTTAGTTCCGTATATGTTTCTGGTCGAGGATAATTTAATATTGCACTTACTTTCCCCGGATCTGTGCGGAGTCCATCTCTATCCACGATATACCCCAGATATTTAAGAGAAGGCCGTGCGAAATCACACTTATCCATGTTAACAGTTAGACCAGCAGACTTAAGTGTCTCTTTTACCCAATTAAGCGACTCTAAATGGTCTTTGAATTCACTATTTACTATAACGATGTCATCTAGATAAGTAAATATTTTACCCTCAAATTGTGGTGGGAATAGTTGGTCCATGAGACGTTGTTGGGTTTGTGAGGCATTGTTTAAACCAAAGGGCATCACTTTAAAATGATAAAGGCCCTTACCTGCCAAACCAAACGCCGTTTTTTCCTTACTTTTCGCTTCTAAAGGTATCTGCCAGAATGCTGATTTAAGGTCCACTGTTGTCAGATAACGTGCATTTTTTAAACTGTCTAAAATAGTAGAAACTCGTGGAAGAGGATATGAATCTTTTTTCGTAAGCTTATTTAATTTACGACTGTCCAGACACAGTCTGTTTTCACCCGTAGCTTTTTTTACAAGTAGAACAGGAGATCGCCAGGCACTATGGGATGGTTCAATGACATCCTTGTCCAACATGTCTTGAACTTCCTTCTCTAATTCCTTCATGATTGGTGGTGCGAAAGGATACTGACGTTGGCTTACTGGCAAACTGTCCCCGGTATCGATTCTGTGTTCAGTTAGGTGTGTTCTACCTAAACCTGTTCCGATTTCCTTACGCATGTCACTAATAAATCTTTCCAGTTCAAATTGCTGATCGTGCGTTAATTCTTCACGCGAAATAACTGGGTTTGGTGTATTTATTTCCGCAATTTCGATTTCTGTATTTGTTATAGATTCCGGTAGTTTATCTCTGCCCAAAACAATAGATAATCCAAAATCTTCAAAGAAATTCATGCCCAAAATAATATCATGATTAAGTTTCTCCATGACATAAAAGGATATAACTTTATACTGGTTACCAAATTGTATAGGCAAATGTATAACGCAACTTATTGAGTGTTTCGTGCCGTCTGCAGTAGATAAACACTCTTGCGGTATCTCATAAGCTTTAAAGCCAAAGGAGCATAGTTTCAAGCAAAATTGATAAGAAATTACCGAGATTGTGGCGCCAGAATCCAGCAACCCAGAATAAATTTGTCCCATGATTTCTAATTTGCAAAAATAGCGCCTGTCAGTTTTATTAATATTCAAATTGCAGATTTCACCCGAATTAAAATATGTAGATATTATTTTCAGCCAACTTTGCCACTCATCATTATCTTCCTCACGAGTGACATCTGCGGAAGACGTTGGGCTAGATCGTCTTCCGTTTTCTAGTTTCCCGAGAAGCCTGGATTATTGCAAGTACATCGTTTTGTTGTCACACCAAATTGACCACACTTATAACAGAACATTCGTTGCTGAGATAGGCTGCACTCCCGAAAACGATGTCCTACGTTCCGACAATTCCAGCATTTCATCGATTCCATATTGTTACCTCGTTGCATTTTATTACCTCCATTAACAACATTTATTGACTCCAGTGGCCTGCCTTGGTACGCCAGATCGGGCTCTAGAGCACAGAAGTTATGTCCTGGTTCATTAAAGTTATCACAGTTCACTTTTGTGTGTTCAAGAACTCGTAGAACGCTGATTAATTCTGCAACATATTTAAAATTATCGCGACATATTGCTTGTTGAAGGTAGGGCTGTACATTTTTTTTTAATATCGCCAATTTTTGATGTTCTTGCAATTTGTTGGGCAGCCTATTGAACATGTTCTGCATTGTTGCTACGTATATAAGCACGCTTTCATGTTTACTCTGGGTGCGGCTTCTTATTTCCTGAAGCAATTCATCCTGATAAAATGGTCTTTGGAAGGTCAGTAAAAGAAGATCAACCAGTTCCCTCCAAGAGTCTACACTATCACGATTAGCCCGAAACCAGATTAGGGCATCTTCTTCGAAAAGATCGATTGCATAACGAAATAAGTCATGCTCATCAGCATTTCGAGCATCTTTAATTTCTTCAATGCGTTCCAGAAATGCATTGATGCTCCTGTTTCCCTTACCCGTAAATTTTATTCCCCAGTCTTTTAAAGGTATTAATTTCCGTTTTATTTCTGTAGGGTTCATAGTTGAAGATCTTGCGAAATTATCTCGTCGATAGTAAACAGACTCGACACGACTCCTATCCTCTAGGTTTAAATTCCCTAGCAAAACAGGTGCATCAACATCACCAGCTTTGTTGGGAATAAATTTATTGTTAGACGAAGTCGCCGCTGTGGCATCTTCCCTATCAGTAGGTCCAATAATGTCTAGTATTTTATGAGCTTCTTCTCCCAAAGACCTGTGTAAAATGTCTTTGTGATGTTGTGTTAACTCTTCTTGGCCCTCAATTTCCTCAACGCTACGAATTGAACCAAGGTATTCCACCAGTTTACGAATGCTATCACGAATCAGTAAATGTTTTTCAATCAGTTTATCATCAGAAGGAACAATAAAACCTATGCGGCTACTAAGATGGTTTAACCGAGTACTGATGCGTTTAAGACTAACCCGATCTGGATTTCCTTGAATCTCATCTAAAGCTGCCTTAAGTGACCGAAATTTTATTTCACATAGCTCTATTTCTGAACTAGGGTTTTGTGCACAACTGATAGGAACTTTGAGTTTTATCGAGGAGGTACCACTTGCTTCCTGAACATAAATTTGTTTTAAAATTTTCCGCATAGGACCACAGGTATTAACATCATAAATGCCTCTACATGCTAGCTCAAACTCAAGCTCATCCTTTAATAAAAAGGTTGGATCCATAATAAATATATAGAACTATTAACCTATTCTAGTACATAACGCAAAATAACAACGTAAAAACAATACTACGAAATAATATTAATAATACTTAAACGGTACTCAATTACCCAGATCACCTATATATTAGATTTCACTACAGATATACGTATATAAGAAAAAAACACTGCCTTTCCTAATGAGAACCACGTTAGGCGCCAATGTGATGATTTAGGTTCTTGAGCAATGTATATTCAAAAGAAAGGCAGGCTTGATTCTACACGATAATTTTAATGTGGTAAATAATAATACTTCAAAACTAGCGCTTACATTTCTTATCTACTCATGAAGCCTCGTAATCCATAAAAAACTTAAAGGCTAATTAAAATTAGAAATATTGTAACTAAAATCACAACTAACAAAAACAACTAAAAAACATACAAAAGGAAATCAAGTGGTAAGCTGCCCTGGAATTGAACCGGGGACCTCTTGTTCAACTTCCCAAGTCCTTGACCGCTAGGCCGCAGATGCTGTGTTCAAGCGAACGAAATATTGGTATAGACTCACGACCGAAAACTTGCAGCTAATAGAGGATTCCACGGAATGTTTGTTTCTATATTTGACTACACTTCCGAACTATCCCAACCGCAGGAAGGGGCATTACAGAAAGCTGCAACAATTATAATTGCACCATTAGAAACGGTAAACAAGGAAATAATCACTTTTTACGATGCGACTAGCAGACAAAGAAAATTAACTCACCCCGTGTCCGATTTCCTTAAATTTACAGTTAATCGGCTTAGCACACTGCACAACACAATGTACACAATGTCTTTATATTATTTGCACGTATTTGCAGCGAGAATTACGATAAATGACGATATAAATCGCACAGATGTCTTTCTCTTTTTCTCAATCCCAAAAATGAATCTCAGACTACCTACGCACGAGTCCACGATTTCAAAACGTATGGCGCCATCTGGTGCGCGCAAATGGTGCAAGTAATCATGACAAACTATACGTATAAAGACGAATGCTAAACTTTATAGTATGCTTGTTTGTACTATAAACTCGTATTCGGATATGCTGTTGCAGTTTATGGGGTACGTATTCTCTACTCTGCATTCATAAAAATTTAAATTGTGACGTCATATATTATTTTCGCCATTATGTTTGAATATCAAAGTGAATATGATTCAAATTTTAATAAATAAAAGCGTTACATAGAGGATACATTGATTAATAATCTTGTCAACGCAAGTGCTCGTAAAAACCTAATTTATATGCGCCTAAACCTGTGGTCAAAGTCAACTTACCACACTTGTGTTTTATTTTTATTTATCGAAAAAAAAATGCCAGTCTTTTCTTGTGTACCATAAATGACTGGACAGAAATGAGCTGGTTTCAGTTTGATGCGTTCGTAGGCTGCGATCAGTTTGATCGTCGGACGACAACCGCTTACCACTGACAGCAGGACATGGCAAGGTATGTTATGACTGATAGCAACCTACGAACGCATCAAACTGAAAGCAGGCTTATTTCCGTCAAGTTGGCAACTTGCGTGCAAAGAAAAAGAATGCCCGCCCAAAGCTCATTTGGGGTGTTTATTGTTTGTTTGTTTATTTAATTACCTTTTATTTATTTACCCACACAATGCATTGAAAAACGTAGTATGATACACAGGGATAAGAGCAAAAATTTACTCGTACCGTTTGAAACACTCTGTTATCGTCCTCGTAAGTTATTGCTTCCTTACCGCACTCATAGCATAAACTACTATAATATACGTGTACCATCATCACTAGTTTTCGTTTCCAAAACCATTCAATTTCACATTTCTTGTTGTATCATATTGTATATTATGTCGCAATCGGAAGATACAGAAAAACGTATCCGGATAATTAGAAACTAGGAAGCAATATCATAATCATTCTAGCATGATTTGGTTCCTTTCCAACAAAATGCAAAAATAGGTGCGATGACAAGCGAAGCGAGGGCGATCGTGCTAGGTTTACACGTCATTTTTGGGAAGCGGATCGGAATGAGGCGACCTCTTTCGTTCTTAACAGAAAGTTTATAAAGCATAGACATGTACATATAGTCACGTCAGAGTTATTCCAGAGTGTGAACTGTGAAATGCAAGTCACTGTTCAAACTCGGTACAACCGCGTTTCACCAACGATTACTACGTCCCAACGTGATGGGTGGTGAGCCCTATCGCCGTTCTTCGGGCACAATTACACGCTTTTTAGGGCATGCAGGTTTCCTCACGATGTTTTCCTTCACGGTTCAGCGAGTGGTAAGTATTAAATAAGAACATTAATATTATGCGCATAAATTCCGAAAACTCATTGGTGCATGCCCGACTGGGGATCGAACCTGGGTCTCAAGATTGAGAGACCAGCGTTCTACCGTCAGAGCTACCGCCGCTTTTTTTATGTCTTCATAAAAATCCTAGAATTTTCGCGATAATTCAGTAAACGACGACATATAACTATTTATTGAGAACGACATACTAAAGAAGGAACTAATTAAAATTACTCGGAAAAGAAGAGCTTGTAAGACTAGATTGATGGATTTGAAAGAGGCAAAAGAGGTGTATAATCGTAGCAAATGGAAATCTACAGTCTGCCCACTCCTCGGGAGACTATAGAGTTTCCTTACCTGTAATATATGTGCGTCCTTATCACTCGAAGATAGGTCGATGACCACCATGTCGTACGCTGGAGGCGGTTCTGGCGGATCATCCTGCATCTGTGAACAAAGCATTACTATTAGCTAGTGAAGGTATGTGGTATAGCTGATGAAGGTACCACCATCTTACTCGCAACCCCGAAGTTCGGGGGAGAGTTAGAGGACAGCTCTCAAATAGCCACAATCAGGTTGCTCACCATACCTGGGACCGATTCATGGCGGTATAAACAAAACAGACTGGTAACGGGCAGCGGCGTCACCGGTGCGAGGGTTTCGGCACCGCGCTCACAAACCCGCCTGCCTACCACAGTGTGTGAGTATGGTATTTCTTCCAGAAGGCAATGCAAGAGTGGCGAAAGTAAAGCTATAAAACAAACTGCAAAAATTTTTATCCCTATAAGATTGTAATTGATTTTTACTAAAGGAGGCTTCGAAAACAGGCCTCGGGTTTTTTAACTTCCCTATGTAAAGTAATGCTGCTTGGGAATATGACGTATCTGTCGCAGTAAGATAGTTATTTCCGTGATAGAATTCTGCCCCTAAGAAGAGAGCCGGTAGGTTAGGTTAAAAGGTTAGGTATGGCGAGTTCTGCGACCGCCAATCCTAACCTTCGTGGTTTTTTTGACCTCCCGCAAATCCTTTAAGATCGCGCCGAAAGCTTAAATTTTATCATATATCTTATAGGATTTCGTTATTAAAATAATAACCACGAAGGTTCTAACCTTCTAATCTAACCTACCGGCTCTCTCCTGCACTAAAGACTTGCCACCAATACCATCGACCAATAGAGAACACTGTATTATGTTACGGGTATCATGTTTATATGTCTAAAACTAGATTAGTTTAGTACGATACTTATATCACTAGATTGCAACTAGGGATATAATTATATCACGGAAATAACTATCTTACTACGACATTTACATTTTACTTAAGGTAGACACGCACGGTCTAGTTCCCAAACGCAAGCTTAATACGTACTGCCATAAATTACATTTATTTTGTGCTTTTGAAGAAGAGACCGTAGGCATGCAACCTAAAATGGTCCGTGAATGCTTGATATTCAATGAGTAATAGTAAAGACATTTTTATACACAGATGTGCTTTCGCTTGGCCACTGCCTCGCCTGATAGAAAGCTTTTCTTTGAAAAAGTCGATAAGTATGATCAGTAGTAGAATATGTTGTTTCAAATAAAGATAGCAAACTATTTACGAATACAACCAGTATAACACAACCATTACATTCCCATTCGGCGCAACAATAGTACACAAATCTCTAGTCTTAATCAGATTGTAAAACTTTCGTGATTTCGGGGAGCTTTTGTATGTGGAAAAACTCGCAGTCTGTACTCCTTTCAGAAATAAAACCTCCGTGTCAGCAATATCAATATTTTTCTATCAGAAACCCGGTGGAACGCTGAAAACATTGCAACTTTGTGTAGCACATTCGGCAAATTTCAATGACTATACAAACTTTAGAAGTAACTCCTGAAATATCGACTGCTTTGTAAAATCTTCCATTGTCTGGTGTCTGTTCTAACCACAGTGCTGGATAAACATTTTTATAGAATCAACTTTGTTTTTATACACTAATTACGAGAATTTCTTGTTAATTGCTAATACCCTAGCGAAAAATGATGTAAAAAACTGCTTTTAATTAAATACGAGTAAAAATAGTTTTCATTATGCTATTCTATATTGTGCTACCTACTCGTACAACGTAATAAGAAAATTCTACTTTTGACAGCTTTGAAACTACCCCTTAATACATCTTGTTCTTTAGATATAGTTAAAATACAAGTTATGTACATGTTATTATCATGACAAGTATGTTTTCACTGTTACGTAGCGAGCTTTTTGTTATAAGAGTAAGAATTATATAATATATCCATCCATCCATCAGCCTGTCTGTCATCGTCTACTGCTGGACATAGGCCTTTCCAATATTTCACCACTCCTGGCCTGCCTCCGTCCTCAACCAGTCGCCACCCGCAACGTCCTTCAGATAGTACCAGTAGGTCCAGCGGGCACGAGGTCGGCCTACGCTACGCTTTGGTGTACTGTACGTGGTCTCCATTCTAATGCCTTTCGGCCCCAACGGCCATCAAGTCGGCGACAGATATGGCCTGCCCACTGCCACTTCAACTTACTGATTCGGCAGGCTATGTCGGTCACTTTCGATCTCCGAAGAATTAATGTATATTTTAATAAATTGCGCTGTAACTAACCGAGGATAATCATTATTGAGTAGTAACCATTTTAGTGAAACGAGTCTGATAAAAGCGGCTGTGAGCACAGATTTTAAACAATACGAGCAGAGCCGTAGGCAAAATTCTAGTGTGCTACTGGCGCATCAAACAAATCGTTATTTATAAATTTTTAAAACCCAATACCGAAAAATTATTTCCACTTGGAAAGTTTTTATCTCTTGTATTTTCCGCATTTGAGACTTGCTACGAGATTTTATCAAGGACCATTATGTCTACACAGGGAGCTAGCTTTTCACTTCGTAAAAATTTAATGATTTTATGCTAAAGTTAAGCAATAAATACTGCCATTTTGCCTGCTGTATTCCTTGCTAAATGTAAGTAACAAAACTTATGTTAATTATATTTTAAAATTGCCTTTATAAACGGCTACGACAGTAACAGTAATTTGAAGGCTGGTCGTTCGATCTCTGAACACATTCGTAGAAGTGAATATGTTAAAACGATATCCACGAAATAAGTACCTAGTTGTTTGTTGAATATATAACTGTAATAAGTATATCCATCCATTCATCAGCCTGTTTCGTCCACTGCTGCCTTTCCAGGATTTCGCCACTCTTGGCGGTCCTCCTGGAAGAAATGCCCATACTCACACACGCTGGGCAGGCGGGTTGGTGAGCGCAGTGCCGAAACCCTTGCACCAGTGACGCCGCTGCCCGTCACCAGTCTGTTTTATATAAGGCTCGGCAATTGGGGATGGATAAACCGCCATCCATCGGTCCCAGGCAATGTTGGGCCGCCTGGTTTTGCCTGAGAGCTGTTCTCTTACTCTCCCCCGAATAACTTCGTATGTAAATATGTAATATGTTATCTATTTTTAATGGCGTAGACCTGTCTGCATTGGCCCCACTCATTTTATTAATTTTATTATAATTATATTTGTATATGGCTACAGGTGCCAACCAGGCGTATAGTGAATCCTTGCCGTCCAAACTGAGACACACAAATACTGAGCCATATATTCCTTTTGTAATGAATAATACGCCATTTTTAGAGTCTACCAAACCTCAGTGCTTACGTTATTGACTCTCAGTATTCACGTTATTCATTCTTAGTATTCACGTTATTCAATCTCAGTTTACACGTTATTTATGTTATTCATACTCAGTATTCACGTTATTCATTCTTAGTATTCAGTTCATTCAATTTCAGTTTTCACGTTATTCATTCTCAGTATTCACGTTATTCAATCCCAGTTTTCACGTTATTCATGTTATTCATACTCAGTATTCACGTTATTCATTCTTAGTATTCAGTTCATTCAATTTCAGTTTTCACGTTATTCAATCCCAGTTTTCACGTTATGTATGTTATTCATACTCAGTATTCACGTTATCCAATCCCAGTTTTCACGTTATTCATGTTATTCATACTCAGTATTCACGTTATTCATTCTTATATTCACTTCATTCAATTTCAGTTTTCACGTTATTCAATCCCAGTTTTCACGTTATGTATGTTATTCATACTCAGTATTCACGTTATTCAATTCCAGTTTTCACGTTATTCATGTTATTCATACTCAGTATTCACGTTATTCATTCTTATATTCACTTCATTCAATTTCAGTTTTCACGTTATTCAATCCCAGTTTTCACGTTATGTATGTTATTCATACTCAGTATTCACGTTATTCAATTCCAGTTTTCACGTTATTCATGTTATTCATACTCAGTATTCACGTTATTCATTCTTATATTCACTTCATTCAATTTCAGTTTTCACGTTATTCAATTCCAGTTTTCACGTTATTCATGTTATTCATACTCAGTATTCACGTTATTCATTCTTATATTCACTTCATTCAATTTCAGTTTTCACGTTATTCAATCCCAGTTTTCACGTTATTCATGTTATTCATACTCAGTATTCACGTTATTCATTCTTATATTCACTTCATTCAATTTCAGTTTTCACGTTATTCAATCCCAGTTTTCACGTTATTCATGTTATTCATACTCAGTATTCACGTTATCCAATCCCAGTTTTCACGTTATTCATGTTATTCATACTCAGTATTCACGTTATTCATTCTTATATTCACTTCATTCAATTTCAGTTTTCACGTTATTCAATTCCAGTTTTCACGTTATTCATGTTATTCATACTCAGTATTCACGTTATTCATTCTTATATTCACTTCATTCAATTTCAGTTTTCACGTTATTCAATCCCAGTTTTCACGTTATTCATGTTATTCATACTCAGTATTCACGTTATTCATTCTTATATTCACTTCATTCAATTTCAGTTTTCACGTTATTCAATCCCAGTTTTCACGTTATTCATGTTATTCATACTCAGTATTCACGTTATTCATTCTTATATTCACTTCATTCAATTTCAGTTTTCACGTTATTCAATCCCAGTTTTCACGTTATTCATGTTATTCACACTCAGTATTCATGTTATTTATTCTCAGTAATCACGGTATTCTTTATTTCGTTCCAGGTGTTGCCGTAGAAGACTCACACAGGACTAATCATCATTTTAGCGACATGGTAAGATACAACGATATTCATATATGCGTGTGCGACGTTTAAGAAAAACTGAAAGTATCGGCTTTAGTGTCAGATACAAGTATTAATATTGTATGAAAAAGATTCATTTCACTCTACAAATATATCCTTTCTATATAAGGTGACTTTCGTTTATGTAGCCAAATTCATATTGGAGACTCGATAAGTGGTCAGGCAGGACCAAGGTTCAGTGACCCTGTTAGCGAAATACGAGAAATATTTGTATGTATTTGTATATTACTTGTTCGAGAACAACCTCGACTCAATTAGTACAGGGTGGAAGTCAAAATTTTATTTTGCGTTTTTCACAAAAAGGGTAATTTAACCACTTATCGAGCCTCCAGTGTGAATTTAGCTGTATAATTAGAAGTCACCTTATATATTTAATATTTTTTTAAAAGCATTGTGACGTCATCTGACAGGTCTACATATATTCCCTCGAGGCAACCATTATGCGGAGTGTATTATTTAACATAAAAAACCTTTATGCGACTGAAAATAAAATGATTGATGGTGACATAGCTTTTAATTTATCAGCCGTCGATTGAGACCCGATATAAATTACTATTTGTGCTCGAAGTTTTATCTTTCTCTTTAACCTTTGTAAACAATAAGTATACCGTAGCTTGAAAAATCGATTTAAGGGGGAACGCTTCGATCTCGATGCAAAATGCACAACTTATGATCGCTCATCTTATTTCTAAATAAAATGTGTGAAATGAAATAGTTTCATTTTATTTGGCGACTATTTTTTATTAATTATCAGGGGTTTTTAGCAGTGGCGTGCATAGGACTCTTTGCTGAAAATGCAATGAAAAGGTCAAGATTGACAATCAAAAAATATGAAAAAATTTAAAAGTCACTTTGAAAAATCATTATTTGTGATTTCTGTTAGAAATGTAAACGGAACGCAATCATCTGCTGTCTCGTTCACTTATGTGTCATCTCCTTCTTGCACTGTCAACCGCCGCCATGTTAACTTGTGTGTCACCTCTCAATAATAAAATCCCTTCTAAATAAATCAATCTTGTCTCATTATAACCAATTCATCAGGTTATGGGCCCAGCACGCTTCCACTGCGCTACTCTGCTTAGCGGAGACAATTTAAATATTGTAAAATCAATTAATAATGTTACCTGTTTATTTTAAGTTGCATAAAAACTTTATAGCTTTTGTTTTAAGGGCCAGTTTGATAAATGATTGCATTGTTTAAGGGCCAGTGTTAGAAATGTAAACGGAACGCAATCATCTGCTGTCTCGTTCACTTATGTGTCATCTCCTTCTTGCACTGTCAACCGCCGCCATGTTAACTTGTGTGTCACCTCTCAATAATAAAATCCCTTCTAAATAAATCAATCTTGTCTCATTATAACCAATTCATCAATTTCATACAAAATATTATTTTTTTCAAATTGGGTTTAATTTTTTTTCATGTGGTTTTTATCGTCAAACTTGACTTCCTCATTGCTTTTCCAGCAAAAAGTTCTATGCACGCTTTTAGAGAATTGCGTCATTTTATGGAGTATAGTTCGCGTGAATAGGTATCCATACCAAAGTAAAAGCGTGTTTAAAGTCGTTGTGGACATTAATTTACAATGTAATGCATAAAATTGCATAACTTTGATGGAAAAGCCCAATTGACATTAAACTATGGTCGCGAAATGCCATAAATCCGATTTATTTTTTTATTCAATAATAAGAAAAACAATTTATGCATTTTGCACCGAGATTGAAACGTTCCCCCTTAATTAAAAAATAATAGCTCAAAGAATAGCTAATCAATTTTTTAATATTGAAATTGGTTTTACATCGATGTTTTATCAGATTTCTACAATTCACATGCATATAAGAGTGCGATTATGACTTTTAACAGAATAATCTACTTCAGCTATCGTTGTAATAACGGTCACGAAAATAAACGAAATAAACCGAACAAAACCGAATGGACTTCGTGACCGACCATAAACCACAACACATTCAACCGACCCCCATCGTACGAAAACGAACGCATTGTTGTTCGTTGTGGCCTGAAGTTAGCCGCACAACACGTTTGACAGCCCATTTTTCCCAACGATTTTTGACATTTGATGAGGCTCGTGACAGAATCGTCGGTGTTTATTGTAGTTTTTGTGGTCTCATAACCGCACTCTAAGAATATTATAAGATGATAGATTCCGTACTCTCCAATGGGAAAAGTAACTCTTGTGGTATGACTTGTGTGTCTGTTCCTCCGAGGGTCAACCACGTAAACCCCCACCCTTACCCTTAGGTCTGAATTTAAGTATGAGAATGAAAAATCTTGATAAAATAAAATATACACAGCATCACACACACACGACAAAAAATAACATGCAAAAAACCAAACACTAATAAAATCTTAAAAAGCAAAATTAATGCTGTTGTCTTGATCCTTTTGTTGCAAAGACAATAAGTAGAAAGGTAAAACTCAAAAAACTCATGGTAAAACTATTGGCTACGCCAATTAGCCTTTTTGGACTAGAACTTTTCGACGTCAAGTGAAAGGTTCTTGAAAGGACTCAAAGCCTCGAAAAATATGCTACGCATTGCTGAAAACAATGGTTAATCGAACATAAATGCAAAATCGAGGACTTTCTTTATTATAAGCTTTGTTTTCCATAAGAAGACGAAACCTGTAATGAAATGTATTTTTTATGTTTCTTGTACAACCGCCGAAGATTGCACCACAAGAAAATCGACTTCAATAAATGTCCGTTAAAAATGGTTTTCGTTCTCATATCAATACGCATGGTTGCACCTTGTCTCAAATCATTATGAACTTAGTTCCATTAAAATAGTAGAAGATGTAGAAGATGCCAATTTACTCCGGAACGCTGCATTACTGCACCGAAAGTACCCACTTAGTAAATTCAGGCTAGAATAACCAACGACCATTATAACATTGACCAAGCGGCCGAGCTAATAACAACACTATCACCAGACAACAAGTCTCGTGTTATCGAAGTAAATAAGTTGGTCGCTTGGCTTCAACGGGATCTATTTACAAAAAGCTTTTCGATGCAGCTATAAACAACCTAATCGTGATTCCGAGGACTTTCCAGTCAACTTTGGCTCTCAACTGGCAATTTTGATCAAAGAAATGGACTTTCTTTGTCTTTTATCACCAACAGACCCTTGCAATTCTTATTTGTAGCGCACTCTTTGGACTCTGGATTGTTGTACTTCCACTTCTTAAATGTTACCTATAGATATGTACCTAATCGTGTCAAGAATCGTGGACAGAACCTTACCCTCCGTACTATGATTTTTAGAAGCTCTTCATATAGAAATGCAGCAGAAACGTATCAATCTTTTAAAATAAAAACCTTTTTCCTGGGTTCATTACGCGTTTTACATGTATTTTAGGGAGTTATAGTTAGTAGAATTGTTATCACACGGCATTTATCACGCAATAAACAAAGTCGTAGGAAGATCTACATTCGGTTTATTTCTCTTGCCATTTCGAGGAAATCCTCTACAGTTTCACATTTTCTGCGGAGTAACCTCATTATCGGTTTTAAATCAGAGCTTTATTTTAAGTTTTTACGCCCAGTTGCTTTTCACGTGTAGAACGCTAACATGATAACATGTTTTAAATGCCATATTCCCACGTAAACCAACCACTGCAAGAAACACCTCTCGAGTAATTGGCATACTGCATGGCAGTGCGGATCCAATTACGGCAAATTTGATTTTTCCCGTGGCCATGGTATGAGAAGACGTGGTATGCTCGATCACCACTTTTGGACACGACTGTCTCTAAAATAGTTATTATGTATCAAATAAAATGTAGTTTTGGCAATAAATTAATAGTGTTCAGTTGTTCTCTATTTGTAATAGTGTTTTGTCTTTAATTAATTTATAAATTATTTATTTAATATGTTGGTAAAATGAAAGAAAGATGCCCATTTTTAATATACTGATTCATATTTTTATACATTTCTCGTTCTGTAACTATTCGGACTCGTACGATTGTACTACTATGCATTGGAATCAATAATCGTGTGATGTTATGTCACTATGCATTGGAATAAAAAATCGTGTGACTACTGTACAATCTTCGAGACGTCGAATTCGGCCATATTTTGGAACATCTAGCATAGTTTGGAACAATAAATTGATCCGATTACGTTTTTATTGCGAAATCCATCGCTTTGAAATACTCTATCTAATACCATAATTGATTACTTGATTAGTTATGGTTTAATGATTGTAAGAGAAATTTAATAATTGAAAACTTGTTAATGGCCTTTTAAATACACACATCACACATTTTAATATTAAGTTAGCTGTAAGTTTTCCGAATAAAATAAAATAATAAAATATTCTCTTAAAAATAAACCGTTTCCTTGAGAGTGCCGTATTTTTTTACTTCCCAGAATTTGATCCTTATAAGCAGGGATAGGATATTCGGATCGATATATACCTAAAGTTAAAAAAATGACGGAAAAAGTTTGCAACTATGGAGTCGGCTTCTTAAAATATTATTTATTTAGATAGTCAAAGATCCGGAAATTGCGGAATTGCTTAAAACGTTACGATGATGTATCTAATACTTAATAGATTTTACCGGAAATGTTTGTATATTTTTCAGGCATTGTATACAATTCCTAGGAAATTTTTAAAGTGACAAACAGATCAAACAGCGTGATCTTCGACCTTCTACTCTGTTCAAAATAAATTAAAGTCAAAACGGATTGGGATTGAGTGAGCATGCGGTCTTCTTATACCATGTCCGTTGCATTTCGTGCGATGAGGAAGCCTATAGAGACGAGGATCGGCCCAAAGTTCCTGAGCTATGAGATGGTGGTTTCACTCGTGAACCTTACGTTCCTAGACTTGTGGATTTTCTAGAGCGTGTGCTAGTTAGCGATCGTCGATCATCGAGCAACTTGCGCCGAGAAACGAATTGTTGGTCCGTCCGATTCCGTAACTACTAAATGATTTTGCATAGAACGAAATGTACCTATATATACATCTCACTCCCACTTAATTAAGGGCTTGCTATTGGTCTTTCAAAGGTTTTTGTTTTAATATGCTGAGTCAACTACTTATCTGATCAATATTAAACTTGGAAACGTGTTTTTTCAGACCTTTATCTTCCGTTGTCAGGTCGGTTACCCAATTGGACACATTTCACTCGATAGATTTTATTTTTTTAAATGATGCCTTTTTGGGTAATTAATTCGTTTTATGTCTAAACGGCTTGAGTTTTATGTCTGAAATTACTGCTAGAACAAGAAAACATGGTTTATTTTCCGATGTCAGGTGAAAAAACTCCTTCGTAAAATCCAGAAAAACCTCGGAAATTCACTGATTTTGCGTGCCGGTAGCGTGCGAAGCGAGCGTTCTAATGTAGACTTTCTGACAACATACTGAAGTTCAAAATCGCTCAGTAAGATTATCGTGCACCAGGGGTAAAGCCTTAAGATCACTATCATATTACTATCACCGCGTGGTATTGGCTTAGCCAATCAGAACGCGTTATGTCCAAAGACGAAAATTGGTGGAATTGATTCCCAACAAACCGAAATGTCGTTGCTTCTCTTGGGGTTTATGGGTAATAATGTTATTTCATATTAGGTACGCATAAGATAACCATATATAAAATGTATCGTTTCGATACTTCATAGTGTTATGATTATAGTATCTTTCAGCTAAGAAGTCCCGGCTGTCACATCTAAAGAAAGTAAGGGTGTATGTTCATTGTAAATTACCGACATGCATGATACAACTACGAGTATGGTTTTTCAGTTCCAAATAATACTTCTAAAGTCTTAATCCAATACACAACATTTCAAAATTGTTTTATTATTACAATACAATTACAATCAATTTATTGCGTTCACTAATCCTTAGGTTTTTAAATAACATATTGATACATCATTTTATTTCACTGTTATGGACTAGGCCTAGTTTTTCATAGTGACGAGACGAAGAATCGTTCAATTAATCGGTTAGCAGCCGATCAATCGATATGGCGAGTAAACGTTTATGACAAAACGAGGCATAACAATACTCATTTCAGCCATTTCATTCACAGGGTTCCGTACCCAAACGGAGCCGATGATACCCTTTTACTAAGCCGACGCGACGATGACTGTCTTTATCCTTCCGTCTCTCACTAAAATTAGCACATTTACCCAGTTTTTTGAGATAGACGGCCTGCATTCTTACTTTCATGAAAATGTTTATGGTATGATTGTCATGTTGACACCTGACTCGTTAAACCTGCAACATAACAGAGTATTTCTTTTCACAAAAGAACGCTTCTGTAAAAGTACTTCTTGTATCAATGAATAAATATGAAAATGCCTTTAAAAAACAATCTGTTTACATTTACAATAAAGTAAACAAGCTACTTAACATCTACCCACTACTATTATTTGATTGCAAAAAGAAAGTCACCGAGTGGTTATTGACCTTGAATTATGAAGAAGTGGAGGAGCTGCTAAAGGTTATTGTGTGAGCACTTTTATAAGATACAATTTATTAACTATTTGGATGGATTCGATTGATGGTTCTTGGTGGAATATCATCTTGAATAAATTATACACAAATTCTTGTACTTTTATTCCACATATATTTATTTTTATTCTAACTTAGGCTACCGGTTTCGTATTACACATCATCGGGCCAACAAATTATTAATTATTTAACATGACAGAAAGAAAACAAAAGAAAACATTTTTAACAAGCAAATATATATTTAATAATTTGTTGGCCCGATGATGTGTAATACGAAACCGGTAGCCTAAGTTAGAATAAAAATAAATATATGTGGAATAAAAGTACAAGAATTTGTGTATAATTTATTAACTATTTATTTAAATAATTTGGGCTTCTATTTATCTAAATTTAATTTATTTATTTTATTTATTTATTACATTATTTATGTATAAAAGTACTAATAGAATTATGTTATAAAGCTATCTATGTAAACATGCACCCAACCTATCCCCCTCACAATCTAAACATACTTATACCTAAGTTTTGTTTTATTTTTTTTTTATTTTTTTATTGCTGTTTTTGTTTAACAGTAACTTATATATATATATATTTTGTTGCACAAGAAGAGCACCTATTATATGGAAGAGCGGGGTATCCTGGCACAGGTACTTCGTACTTAAAAGGATGCCCCATCCACTGATGTAATTAGTATGTAAGTTTTGCACAATAAACAAATTTATTATTATTATTTATATTATTATTATATTATTAATCTGTTGAAGTTCTTTCATGGCAAAGAACTTTTAATCATTATAGTCTTCAATTTTGAAATAGGTCGAGAGCTGTGAGCCTGATTTGTATTTTTAAATAATTTGAGTGAAATCGTTATTTCTGGTATTTACTTTGTTATTAAAATGGTAAATACCACTAAAAAAGGTGTGCTGCATAGACAAGCGCGTGAGTTTGTTGTGCATCTACGAGTCTATTTTGAACGGGAATCGCTAAATAACGGACCGTTGTTGCCACTATCTCAAGTGTGTGAACGAGTATCTGCTGCTTTTGGTCTCAGCCGAAAAACGGTCTCCCGTATTAGCAAGGAAAAATTTGGACAAGAAACCACTGAGTAGAACATATTAAAATCGCCGTCAAAGAAGAGGGTTAAAAAGGGAGAGTGACGGCAGGCTAGGTGTTAATTTCCAGAGACCCGCAAAAATCTACGGAAGTCAGTAACGAGTACACGATGAGTCACATGGTTTCATCATGAGGATAATGACTAGCCACGGCCAAAGCCCCCAAGTTATAGAGACATTAAAGTCGATTTTAAAGGCTTTAATTTTAGTTTTAGTGCTGTCAAAACTTAAAGTTTTCCAAAGTAATATAGCTTCTGTTGTTGACACTAAAGATCTATTTTGGAATGAAGAAATTTTGGTTTTGACAGCACTAAAACTAAAATTAAAGCCTTCATAATCGGCTATGTTAGAACACTTTTTTATAATACCTTAGGTATCGCCTTTTACGACATCCATGAGAAGATTTAGAGTGACAATATTCTTTTTAGATAACGTTGCCACACGTCACATTTATGTAATTTTTAAGACATACGAGTATGCTGTGTTCTTTGCGAGTCACTGTTAGCGTGATAAGATCTTTGAACTCCATATCTCAATAGTTTCCAATATTAGTAATGTTTTGATTCGATTCTAATCTGTTTGTAATAATAATCGGAAATCGATAGAATATAGTGTCGATTCAAAGTGTCTCTTCACTAAAGCTCAGTTCTGAGAAGTGTCAGCCGGGACTTCTTATATGAAAGATACTATAGCGAAACGAATCGAACGAATCAATAAAAACACAAAAAAATCACTAACAAAAACTTCTCTTCCGATGTACGGAAAAACTATTGAATGGATTTGGATAGTTTTCACTGTTGTGTAGCTTAATGTCCTTGAATTAATTTAGAACACTACCTATATAAGGTAACTTTCGTGTATATAGCCAAATGCATAGTAGAGACTCGGTTAGTACTTAGAATAAAGTTTCAATGACCCTGTTTGCGAAATATGAAAAATATTCTTTTTGGCCTCTAGACTTGTTCAAGAGCATCCTCGGCTGAATTAGTAGAGGAAGTCCCAATTTTATTTTGCTTATTCTACAGAAAGGGTAATTGAACCCTGGTCCTGACCACTTACCGAGTCTACAGTATTAATTTGGCTATATAAACGAAAGTCACTGTACCAAAGTGCTAATAAAGAAGCCCAAACTCGAACTCTGTATCCGTTGAGGAGATCCCGTACCATAACTTCTAATTACTACCAGTAGAAAAGTAAATTCCAAGAGTTTTTAAATGACGATACCTTTTTTTCTGAGATCCGATTTTAATGAAATAAAGCCTATATTCTATTCCAAATTAAGCTCTTCACAGCTGTGGAAACTACATGAGAATCCGTTTAGTAGTTTTAGAGATGTGCGTGAACAAACAGACAGAAAAGAATTCTAAAAATCGTTAATTGTGTTCTATTACTCTTCTTTAGTCACCCCCTTTCTATTTCTATTACTTTTCTTCAATGTACAGACACGGCGGTTTCTACTGTTTTATTATATATGTATTGATTGATTTTATAGAACTTTTTGGGCTCCTTATTGGTTGGCAATCAGTAACCCTTATGAATATTTATACGTCGTGTGGATAGATTTATCGAGATATTATAAAAATGAAATAATGTCCATAAAACACAAAGAACGAGCAGGTTCTAGTCCAGATCCCCATTCTGAGCGTCCCCTTCAATGTGTTGAGTGATCTATTAAAGTCCAGGATATCTAAATAAAGAAGAAACTTTTTAAATCCGTATCCCCGGTACCATATAGTATTTATCGTCGGCACATCGTAGAATGGGACATATCATGATCAGCCTTTCACAAGCGGTCATATGAAAACACACCAAAAATTCTAACACCTCATTTATTGGTTCATAATTGCAAAATACTGAATGTTCGTTCATTTTGTTCAATGGTTGACTGTAAGCAATGGAACCTTTCAATCAATCCTTCAAACCAGACCGAATGTCTAAAGGCCGTTCAAATATTAACCTATCTCGGTCTAAATAATTCTGCATGTTACTCGGTACAAATGCACGTAAATATGTTTAAAGCCTACAAAATTTAAGGGTTTCTGTGCTAAAAATATATATACTACAAAAAAGCATAACAATACAAGGCCGTTAAAAAAACTCATAGTAATAATCATGCTGTGACTTGCTTGACTTAACACATTTGACAGAGTATTGTATTGAACTCCTTCTTTGAGAAATGTCATGTTTGACAGGTGACTTTTTTTCATTAGTACAAACTTCTCTATGGGGCAAAAGTCTCAGTCACGTAGAGCCAACTATTTGCACTTAAGACCATTTAAAATGAAAAGTTTTTTAAATGGGAATAACTAATGAAATACATAGCCAATCGAGATTATTCTTTGTCCATATTTTAACGTTTGAAGTATACTTTTAGATAATACTATTTAATTCCTTAGCAAACAATTTGAACTGTTGTCAATTCTGTTAAAACCTCAGGAGTCGCAGAGGCCAGTACATAATTTAAAGGATCGCAACATCTTGGAAGGAAACACCAAGTTATTTTCAACTGTGAACTTTAGGTGTTTGTGATCAACAAGCTTGTTAACTTTTACTTAGTTTGCAATCATGCCAATACTAGCTTAACTCTTATTTCCTAGAAAATAAAGAATATAATTGTCAGCTCGTGAGTCAAGTCTCGGTGCGATGTAACAACCATCATTCAACGAAGGATTAACTAAACTTTGGCTAGCTTTAGACGGCTTGCACACAATTACACAACTTCAATGGTGACAAAGGAAAGTAACTTCTGTTGCTATTTACTTAAGGTTCATTTTATAGCGTTGCATGACGAGCAGTTTATTTTAGCTGGAATAATATTATTTTAGAAACAAGATTTTGAATACTATGCTACTATGCAGTTTTAATTAACACTTATGTAGAATAGAAGTGAAAAGAGCTAGGATATACAAATAAAACTACATTTTGACGTTGTTACATTTTTTAAATAACACTTATTATTTCAGTACAAAGAGTTGTAAATTAAAAATTGTTCATAAGTACACTAGTAAATTAATTAGAAATGGCTTCCCTTAAGCCAACGATATTAAACTGCGTAACCATTTTGAATCTCCATTTTTAATAGAAGAAAAATACGTGTTAATCTACTTATACATGATACACAGAGTGATGTTGTTTTTCCTCAATTTTATTTTCATATATAGAAGTAAAGCAAAAAAATACAGTCTTATTTTTTTCGGCTTGTAAGAATATTACTTCTGCAGTTTTTATCGAAAAACTATAACAATGTTAAACTTCTAAATAAAATAATATGGTTTTCTCACTTTCACAAATTCTGTTACTTTATCACACTGATATTATAAATGCGAGAGTTTGTGTGTGTGTCTGTGTATGTTTGTTACTCTTTCACGCTGAAACGGCTGAACGGATTTGGATCAAATTTAGAATGGATATAGCAAAAACCCTAACTTAACACATAAGCTACTTTTTATCCCGGAAAAAATCATGCCATTAAACCGAATAACACGCGGGCGGGGCTGCGGGTAAGCTAGTGTAATATAAATACACTTTTTTCGAACTTGTCAGCCGCAGCGACTGACGTAACAGCTATGTTGTGGTGCGAGCTAATAAGAACTTTTCACAGGACCTGCTCGACAATGTCCAATTACATATCATGCAATCTCAACGTAAAGTAAAGCATTATATCTTAAGGGATATAAAGTTGTATGAAACTCCCTACGGAATAAAGTGATATGAATTTGGAACGTCATATTCGTGTGGAAACTCGTGGTAAAATCTAAGTAAAAAAATGCTTATATGGCATTGTAAAGAGGTTTGTTCGAAAATCGAACCGGCCACCATAAGCAAAATAAAAAAAGGATGCGTTTCAATGAATGTGAAACAAAAGACGGTGTTTGGTGCTGTGATTGTCAGTGAATCTTATTGCTATATTCATGTCGAAAAAAAAAATGTTGAGCGATTGTACTCCAGAGTTTATCAAAACAGACGCTTTAGAGATTATTAATAAACTTCTACCGGAAAAATCAAAACGCATATACGAAAATACTCAATTTATGGAGCCCTGGCTTTTTATTGTCTCGCAGAAGGTGTGAAAAGTAGAGTATGCTCCTCTAGAATAAAGCCTGTCTTCGTCTTGGGCAGCTTGAACCCCTAGCTTCATTCGGGACTCTATATAACTCTAGAGTCCCTCGTTACGCTCAGGGTTCAATATGCCGCCCGCGACATAAGACACTGCTTTATGCACTAAGGTAAGGTTTTAAGGTTTCGTTCGAAATTTCAACCACCAGGAAACGAGTTGTAAATTTTTCCGATGGACTGTAAATTGAATAGGCGCGCTTTTTTCTGTGTATTTCATGAAATACAAAACATATTTTATTGGATGGGTTTTACAATATTTCGATTTTTTTATTTTGGAAATTTTGATAGATACCTACTCTGTTTTTTATTTATAAAATATGAATAATATACCTTTTCTCTTCGCCCTGAATCTGTCCCTTTTGCACGGCGGGTTTTTTCGCTTAGGGCTAAAGCGACAAAAACGATATTCACATAGCCTGTTATTGGTAAAGTCGTTCTTTCTGCACTACATAAATAGTGATATTGTAAACATTTTGAACATTTTTATCACGTGTGATTTCCATCCATCCATCAGCCTGTTTCGTCCACTGCTGGACATAGGCCTTTCCAGGATTTCGCCACTCTTGGTGGTCTTCCTGGAAGAAATGCCCATACTCACACAGGCTGGACAGGCGGGTTGGTGAGCGCGGTGCCGAAACCCTTGCACCAGTGACGCCGCTGCCCGTCACCAGTCTGATTTATATAAGGCCCGGCAATTGTGGATGGATATACCGCCATCCATCGGTCCAGGCAATGGTGGGCCGCCTGGTTTTGCCTGAGAGCTGTTCTCTTACTCTCTCCCGAATAACTTCGGGAGGATTAGCGAGTAAGATGGTGGTACCTCCACAGTCGAGCCCGGCATCAGCTCTACCACCACGTGTGATTTACTGCAAATAAATCAACTGAAATTGAAAAATTCAGAGCTTTGTCCACAGCAATCTTAAAGACAACATACATTTTAAAACCAGACAATTTCATAGATGGATAGAATACTTGACCACTTCTGTAGTCTACTAGTGTGCCCAAAGTACGGCGATACGGATCACCAGCACCATCCATCACGCTGGGACCGAATAATCGTCGGTGAAATGTGGTCGTGTGTGAAGTGTGGACTGTGACCTCCGTTATTGTCCCATGACATCTCCTCGAAGATCCATTTTATGTGATAAATGCTGATGATGCGTACTTAATCCGAATCAGAATAAATAAATACTTATTTCTTATCAAACAGAGCGAAATAACTTATCGCTTTTTTGTTAACCGTTTAAAAATAAAAATAAATGAGCCTAACCACAGATTAAGTCAAGTTATATCTTACGCAGGTTACTCAATTTTGTTACGTTTTCCATGAAACCGTAGGAGCTCCTTCCAATGTTCAGAGGTGGCTTAAGAACCTGCTCCGTATTTTCCGTCTGTTTGATGCGAAGCATTATTTTAATTATTTTTCTTATCATTGCCGCGACGTTTTTGTATAAAACAGGGACACGCACCAGTCCATATTGGCCATCTAAATGAAGACCTAAAATTTATTTGATTCAATTGTTTCTCTTGTGCGTTATTTTGATACTTAGATATTATTAATAACAATTCGGAGCGGACTCGTAAGTAATAAAATAACTCGCAAAAGAGAAACAATTCAATCAAATAAATGCTAGGCCTTCTTTTATATGAAGTGGTGTATGTCCCCAGTTTTTTCAAAAACATCGCGATAAAGGCCAGAAAAATATTTAACATATTGTTTTTGATCAAAGTTGTCATCGTCACGGACCGGGCTCTTAAGTAAGCACGTCTAACGTTAGCCCACAACACTCGTAACATTTCTAATATCCGTTGAATTATAAAAGAACACTTTGTCGAAGATTTCCCTTGTTCACAATAATCATCTTGTCTGTTTATTGACGGAAGCTGCATTGTTTATCAGCTTGGTGCTAGAATTACTATTGCAGACGATTTCGGTTTAAATGTACTTTATTCTCAATAAAAGAAATCATGTCACTTATAAGTATAAGAGAAGTACTCCGCCTAAAGCGAAATCCTAAGTACATATAGTTATCTAATCTTTGCCCTGTTTTCGGCTTGGGCGTTATTTTATGAACACCCCTTATAGCCTATGTGTTGATAAGGATCACTATTATGATAATTAAAAAAAACGCATCCAAATCCGTTGAGTGGTTCTCGAGTTAAAAGGAAACATACAGATAAACAAAATTTGAAAATAGTAGTCTTGATTTAAAACGAAATAAACATATAGACAGACAAAAATTCAAAAATTGTGGTTTTCGCCTCAGTACAATACCATAGATAATATAATACTATAGACAATACTAAGGAAATAAAATTTCGCGAAAATATTATAATATATGTCCTTTGACACAACCTTTTTACTACTTTATCATTAGAATATATTTAAAAAAAAAAACTTTTATATACTATAATAAATTGTAAATAAATATGTAATCCCCTCGATTAAACAAATCTCAGATTCTCAGAATCAAGACTGCGTATTCCATTAAAATTGAATCGCGGGTTATCGTCGGAATTAAAAGGTGATAATGGACTATAATGTCCTTTTTATTGGACTTTTTATGGATCTCGTTAAATCGTTAGAAGTAATTGACCCCTATGTCAAAACAATTGTTAATGGGTTAGGACATACAAATAAAAAAAAACGCTGTAGGAGTATAGAGTTTAAAAAACAATATTTGGCTTTTTGTGGCTCTGTCTGTATCAAAAATTTTCTTTTAACTAGAATTTCCCTGTTGCGAGGCAGTGTTTATGCGGTCGTAATAATACCTAAATTACCTTTTAAATAATTAAGTTTTGACTGCACAAAAACCAGGAATTTCCAAACTAAATACTAAAATATTTTGGCAATTACAAAAAATGTCTAGATATTATTGATTGGTGGATGTGGGAGGCGAAAGACGTGTGTCGGGATCGTAGCCGATGAAAATATGTGTCTCTGCCAAATCCTTTGGGAGACAGGCGTGATATATACATACTTATATATGTATCCTTAGTTTCATATAAACAAACGCATCGGAGTGATTTGAAGTCGGTTCAAATTGCGAATTAACCCAAAAAACCAATTTCCATGTATATAGAAGAGAAACCATTAAACAAGTACCTGTAAATTACTATAATGGTTATGTTTATGTATTGTACATAATTATAAATTTGTACGCGTAACTTTAATGTTTGTTAAAGCTGATCTCAACCAAATTAAATTTTATATCACTGCGGTATAGAAAATCAGAAAAGTAAATCTGGACGTGAAGAGCTCTGAACCGGGATTCCAACCCGGGACCTCTCAATCATTTCGTTGAATTTCCATCAACGAAATGATTGAGAGGTCCCGGGTTAAATAATGAAATAAAAATAGACCGTTCACATACATATCAACAAATATAATATTTTAATCGTTTATGCCGAGATCATAACAATCTTGTAAAAATTCAATAAGAAAATATAATGATTTGTTACGTAATGTCGTCGCAAAAGATTGAAAAATTATTCTTATTTTTTTGCGACAGAATTTCATTATTTTAATTTTTAGTTTTTAGTTTTGTTTAAGTATGTGTTTCTTAAAAAATTCTCGATTTTTAGTTTAATTTTTAATTTTTTATTTAAAACTGTATAATTTTGTATAAATTTCTTTAAATTAGATTTTGTTAGGTCGCTTCGAGCACATTTAAGTATCGTACAGGCATGCTATGTTTGCCTATAATTGGGAATACACTTGTACATGTTGTGTTTGTCTTATCTATATACTTTTGTAAGTGTAATTTCTGTTGGTAGACCAATAAAAATAAATAAATATTTTACAAGTCAAAGAATAATTTTACTTTATTCTCAAGCTTTTACTACTGTGAGTTTTTTTGTCTGAGCAAATCCAATATATTTTTCGTTCGTGCAAATCTATTTCTATGGAAAGCTTGTTCAGTGAGATAAGTAAAATGTTTAAATTCCCCTTCTAGTTAAAAAGCAACAAAACATAAAACCAGCGAATTAAAAAGTAGGTTTACTGCAGGCATCTACTTCATTATGTACATAATTTACAGATGAAAACGGCCAACGGTCAAGAAACATATCGTGACTCAGTGTGCGTCACCCCAGCACGACCATGCCAAGAATAAATAAACTGTTCACGTTACAGCTTTGTTCACGCACACCCTGCCTTGGGTTGAGAGAGGTCAAGCATTTTCGCAGTTGGACCCTAAGTTTACGACACTTAAATATTCAAGTTGGGCTAAGCGAGAGAGCTAAGTTAAAGCTCTAGAAAACATTCTACGTATGTAATTTTGTTAACTTAAGTGGAAGGCAAGCTTTTGTCATCATTTTTTCCAAACTAAGTTATGAAGGATGAAAGATGTTAATAAATAACATTCGAGTCGAAATCTGCCGTTTAAAGTGATATAATAAACAAAGAGCGCTGTATTGAAAACGTATCGTAACGATATGAATCCCCGAGTGGGTGCAGAGGTATTCACAAAATATGAAATTCAAGTCACAGTCCACACTTGGTACACCCGCTTTTCATCGACGATTATTCCATACAAATTAAAAAAAAACCTTTATTTCCCATGAATGAACATTCATACATATTTGTGAATACCAAATACCAAACTACATTATAGTTTGTAGGCAAAAAGGGCTCCCTTTTAGTTTCCAATATTTATGTGAACATTTCTAGGTTTGTTTAATTTTCAAGTTTTAAATGTTAATTAGAACGAAAAACAAATACACAGTCGTGTCATTTCCCGCCTCTATGGCCTAGTAGTTCGAAACTATTATCGACCACTAAGCCGGAGGTAGCAGTTTCAAATCCCTTAGGGGCACATTTGTTTTCGGTCTGTGTGCTTCGGAAGGCACAGTAAGCTGTTGGTCCATTTGTGCCCAAAGTACGGCGGTAGGGCTCACCACCCTTCATAGAAATAGAGAAAATATAATATACATAAGCGCGATGAATTCAGAGCAGTAATGGGTGATTTTAATCGCACCAAAAACACAAAATGAATACAGTGAACTGCAGAAGTAGGCTACGCTAATAAAAGGGTGCCAAGTTATATTCAAACTTACCTACAGAAGTATACAACATGTTTTTGTTAAGAAGTAAAATTATTACTCGCTTGCTTCCTAATATAATAGTAGTTTATGCTATAAGTGCGGTAAGGAGGCATGAAACACGAGCGATAAGCGAGCAAGTGATTTTCCTTACACACGTGTATCATACTACGCTTTTCAATGCATAGTCTTAGTAAATAAATGAAACGTAATTGAAGAAACAAACAATAAATACTCCAAATAAACTGTAGGCGGGCATTCTTTTTCTTTGCACGCAAATTTCCAACTTGACGGGAATAAGCTGCTTTTCATTTTGATCCGTTCGCATGCGGCTTTCAGTCTTTCCTTTTCAGGTATCGTCCGGCAATAAAACTGAACGCAGCTTACGAACGCATCAAACACAAAGCAGCTATAGCAGCTCTACTTTTTTTCAATAAATAAAAATAATTCACTATTGTGGTGAAGTTAACTTTGACAATAGTTGAATATGCATATTTTATGTGATGCACATAAAATAGTGCTTTACGAGCACTTGCATTGAAAATGTATTTGATATTCTATCTCACGAAGTCCGACACATAGAGTCGACTTGAAGCAATTTTAGCTCAGTGAGTTACGGGCTCTTTTAGATATAAATATTGCTTGTTTCCAAACAAGATATATACGAGAGATTGGTTTAGGTATTAACAAATATGTTTCAAGCATAAGCCAGCCAAAACAACCCATTTTTATACGTTTCTTCGTACCATGTACCTTAAATGTCGCTTGGTTTTTGTATGGAAACTTGCCAACGCTATTTAATCCTTAGGTTTAGTCTACCATGGGTGGCCAAATTATTAGGGACAATATAAATTTACTAAAATGTTCATGTTGGAGTGATTTTAATGAGAGAATAAGTGTCTTAATATCTATCAGTTAATGTTTATTCGTAAGAGGGATTTTTATTTAGAAAATAAAAACAACATTAAATAATAAATTATACTTATTTGGTTTTATAAAATAAAAAGTGATGACGGCACAATCTAAGACACTTTTTATTTAATATTTGGTAATTCCACCCTTTACTACATTTCCGCCTTCCAGGCGTCGTCGGGGCATGCTGTTTATGCAGACTTTTTCCATATTCCGGAGATCGACGTCATGATGCCAAATTCTGATAAGGGTTTCAACCATTTGCTGTTTGGTGGTGATGACTTCTTTGGCAATCTCCTGTTTCGTGAGCTCCCAAAGGTTTCCTATGGGGTTCATATCTGGCGAATTTCCTGGGCAAGGCAAAACACACACGTTTTTATCAGCCAGGAAGGCAGTAACACTTCTGGCCTAATGGTAAGGTGCCGAGTCGTGCCTAAACAAATACTCTTCATTGTCAGGGAACCATTCTTGAAGTAGAGGTAGAAGCTGACTTTCAAGTACTCGCTTATACTGGTCTTGCTTCATGGTCCCCTCCACAATATAGAGGGGTCCCATACCCTTGGCTGAGATAACAGACCAAACCATTATGCTAACGGGGTGTTTAAACCTCTCGACAAGGCAGTCCGAGTGGAGCTGCTCTCCTGAGCGACGTCGGACAAAGGAGCTTTTGTACACAGAAATTTGAAAAGTCGACTCGTCGGAAAAGCAGACCTGTAAAATATTAACATTTTACAAAAAACATAACTCAGGGTTCTAAGAATTTTATAATTGTTATATTTACTTGACCCCAGTCCTCAACAGTCATGCTCCGATGTTCCCTGGCCCATTGCAGTTGCTTTTTTATCATGGCCTCAGTCAGCCGTGATTTTTGACTGGGCGACGACCCATCAGGTTCTCTTCAGCTAATCGTCTCCGGACTGTCCTTTTAGAGAGGCGATTCCTTCCTCGTTTATGATTGTATGTAGGTAGTCGGTTGTGCCACGCTCTTTTTGCGATTTTGAAGACAAATGTCCCTGATTTTACGGTCATCACGGGGGCTAGAGATTCCTTTTCTGCCACATTTTCCGACCCGGTTTACTGTTAGATGCAGTTTATTATCAATTTTTATTTTAAACCTGCTGACCCCTGACATCGAAACACCTGTGTGTGCTGCTATCTTCTTCTGGGAACATGAGGAATGAAGTAATAGGGTTTCTATCTCCCTAGATTTTCTTGAGGATATGTCTGAAGACTCCCCCATACTGAAAAAATAAAAATATGTAGTATCACGGTTAAGTATCAGCCAAATCGAAATAAATGCATTAAAATTAGCAAAACTAATAAATTATTACAAAACACTTACTTTTAGATAGTCTTGGATCAAAAAAACTTGCAAATAATGGTTCCAGAAACTACTACCCGATCTCAATAATTTTCACCATTTAGCAGTCAAATGACAAATTACCGCTTTTTTCAAAAACAATATAGCAGACTCACAGTATAGCCACATTAAAAAAAATTAAATAGGACCAGAAACAAATACACAACAGAAAAAACATTTAGAATATAGTTATTTACTCACAAAATACATTTAAACCGAAAATTACAAAAAATAAGGACTGTCCCTAATAATTTGGCCACCCACTGTATATGTCTGGGGTGTGCATGCACTACTACAGCCATAGCCAAAGGGACTTTGTGTAAGTAAGTACCCATTTTCACCAGATTTCAGCCCAGAAGATATACCGGGTGTAAAAGCAAAGGCAAGAATCCTTTAAGGGTGTGTTAGTATGATCGGTAAAGATATTATTTTACTGGGATCTCTAAATAAAGTACCAGTACCTCACAATAAGACGATTTTCTTTACTCAAAATACACTAATCGGGTGGACACCCTCGCTGGTCGCTGGCCAGTCGGATGAGGGGTGCGGGTTGTGGGGTGCAATTAGGTGTGTGGGAAGGCCGGTGAGCTGCGTGGCCATAGCTTAGAAAAATGATGGAAATTTTGGTGAAAATTCAAGGTATTTTTTTTTTCTCGTAATGACATCAGAATCGTGTATACTTTCATACCCTAAAGGGATTCTTGACTTTGCATTTACACTCTGTATAAGTATCTTATATAAACTATGATAGAAAATAAATTTCTATATTTTAAACACTTGGCGATTTATCCATCGCAAGGAGATAACAAATCAAATTTTTTATATCACTGTGGTATAGAAAATCGGAAAAGTAAATCTGGTCGTGAGGAGCTCTGAACCGGGATTCGAACCCGGGACCTCTCGCTTACGGGGCGGTTGCTCTACCAACTGAGCTATCCAGTTCTCAACATGACCTGTGAATTTACGCTTGTGCTTTTCCCAGGTCCCGGGTTCGAATCCCGGTTCAGAGCTCCCCACGTCCAGATTTACTTTTCTGATTTTCTATACCGCAGTGATTTATCTTACCTATGTAACAAGTAAATTTAATTAATTCTTCCATTAATTCAAATACCTAGCTACGAACATTCTGCTAATGTGAAATAAACACACACGTTTCTGAAAACTACATTTAACCCTGCACTGCGAACTGCATAAGCTACTTAGTGCGTCGTGCAATCTGTGCAAATAACCCCGTTCACGTGTTTATAGGTATGTAGCGGGGAAAGCGGAAACGGAAGAACACCTTGAAGTGTAACCTTCCAAAGCCGTTTTTGTTAGTAAACTTGCTCCGCATTTCAAGGTTAAACAGTTCTAAACATGCGAGGTTATACTATTTTAAATATAATGCGGTGCTTCTTCAAAGTACGATTATTCCACTTATTACGAAAAGTCCCAAGGATAATAGTTATGTTGTTAATCGTACATTATGTAACATAGTAAAACTGTGTATCCGATAAAACAATTCGTAACACCAACGTAATCATCACCAAAAATACCAAAATAGATCACTTTCGTAACAGTATGGCGCATATCGAATTACATTTGCGGCGTATCTAAAAATAGTACGCTGCGGTAATAGGCCCATTGACAGCAGCGGGAGTTGGAACCAGAAACGGAACTACAATCCCGGCCCGGAAACGTGAAGCGGCCGCCGCAGACCTGACGCGTTTGAGGGTTAATCGCTTTACTAGAAACTTTATGATAAGCTTTTTCTTTAAACAATTAACGAATAAAAATTAAGAATTAAGATTTTAAGTGACTTGCTCTTGTCGGTGTGGCTACCGATTCGTTCCGAGCACAGCTTTTCAATTGCTATTGTAGTAACTGATAATTTTCATTGCGTTCCGGAACCGAAAAACTCAAACTGCCATCATCGTTTAAGGGTTAAATGTTCTGTTGGATAACCTCAAAGATTATATCTACCTGCTACTTACCTATATTCTCAGAAAAAAGCCGTTTTAATTATGAAAAGTAACTTAAATTTATCAGAAGAAGTTCTACTATTTAAATTAAACTGTGGAAAATTAATGCGTCGGGGACACATTTTGCGGTTAGTTCTTCTATAAATACAATTTGCAATAACTAACACATCCACGGCCAGACACCACACCTTAATTAACCGCGTATAGTTTTAGTTTATTACACTGCTACATAATTGTCTTTTATTGTAGTATTAACTGAACAAAACCGAAAACTTACGAAAGGAGCACGCAACAAGCCAACATTTGACGTGACTGGAGGCCGAGCGGCCCTCAAGGGAGAGGTGTCCATGGCAGCTATTGATAAACAATACCTTGACCGTGACCGACGACCTTCTAACTGGTGACAAAACAGGGCTCGACTCAATTATCGTCTCGAGGAGTTAAATTTGTTGATATGGAGTACATTTTATAGTATGTACTGTAATACAGGTGGACAAAACTTAGGTCATAGTACTTCGTTAGGTGAAAGAACTATTTGGGCTCGTTGTTAGTTGGGTCGGCAATCGATAATCTATATGAATCTTTATACGTCGTATTGATTTATATCAACTTACAGATCGTTCACCATAAGAAGTCCCCTGGCTAAGGAAATGGTAGCACTGCATATGGGGTTGCCAATGGTTAATGTAGCATTCACCTTACTAGACATTCATAATATTTACTAACTACGGATTTTTACATATTAATAAGTATGACTACTCTTCAATAAAAATTAAATGTAATGAATAAAAAAATCAAAATTATAAATTATTTACTGATTTGTATTTTTCAAACAATACAGACGTGTTCTAATGGTATGATATATATATACATATATCTCTGTACTATGGCGGTATTTTTTATTTGATAATCTGCTCGTGCATAAATCGAAATCGTCGAGCTCCCCTTTTTGACGTTTTTTTAAAAAAAATTCCAGACGACCTAATTTAAACGCTTTTTTCCGATATGCCTACAAAAGTTAAGTGAATAGCTAATTATTATTTGCCCATAAAGTTGGCTTTATGTTTAAAGCTGGTATTCCTATTTTACCAACCCGTCATGGCACTGACACGAGATCGAACCTGATCGAGAGGAATCAACGGGGCATTGTTTGCCTTTTCTCTTTCACAAAAGACGCATCTTCAACGCAATCTCTTTTGCACTATTGTTCAACGGCTTTGGCATTAATAATACATAAATAATCAAATAATTGTAAAAAGTCTAACTGACAACAACATGACAGCAATAGCTTGACAAGCAGTGATGCCCACATGTAGGCAAGGGACAAGTTATAATGAACGGTCTGTATTCTAAATAAAAGACAAAGCGCGATCAGATTCTTGTCCAGATTCCCATTTTGAGCGTCCCCTTGATTGAGTAATTGATCTGTAAAAGGGCTAGAAACCTTCAAATAAATAGTGAAAAGTTCAGAGAGATTTATTATTTACTTCGCAAAATCGTTCCGTTTAACTAGACTTACGTAAATTGAATATATATTTATATTTAATAACTTAAAACATAAAAAACAAAAACTTATTCTAAACTAAAATTACCTCACAATATAAATTACACACTTAAAAATAACTACAAAAAATATACCTCATCTAAAATTGACCCCTGCGGCATGGTGCCCAGAACGCTGGCCACATTTCCTCTTTGAATGGCCAAACTTATACGTTGGCCGAGGAATGCGCCAGCCCTTTGGTCACCCGATGTTTCCACTAAAAGAACTGATAGATTTTTTACTAGTTTTTTGGCGCTGGGACCCCACGGGCCGAAAGTTTCAACCCCAAACGGCTCAAACATATAAAAGCTTTCTAAGGACGCATATTTGCGCCGTTTGGAGTTTTCAGCAGTTTCGGCGGCCACGCCAGCGGCCCTGATGGATTGGGAGACGTGGGAGGGCGCCAGCGTATCGACGCAGGTCGCATCCCACACTAGCGGCCTCCCCTGTCTCCAAGGTATTAAAGTCATACCGTCGGGTCTCCTGCCATCGTCACGCGCAATGCCTGTTGGTTCCAGAATAGCAGGCACATTGACGGTAGCAAGAGCCCTTCGGATGATATCATTCAGGGCCGCATGGCGAGAGCGCCGACCCGCACTCAATCGACAAGACAGCCCGTGGTGTCCCAGGTTGTCAACATCGTGGCCGCAGGGGCAACGATGTGGGTGAGTTAAAGCCGAGCCAAGGCGCAGTGTAATGGCCACCCTGAACGAGTTGTCGTCCAACAGGGTTCCGATGTTGGACGACGGCAGAGCCTGTAGCCAGTAGCCCGACTCACGTGTTGTGACGGCAGTGAGACGAGCTCGGTCGATGTCAGAAGGACTAGAAGAAATTAGTTCAATTTGTGTTTTTTTACAAATGGGTTCGTCCCACTGCCTTTGGATGGCGAGTTTTTCCGGAGGATCTTCATTCGGGCAAGCCATCGACCAAGCAAGTTTGGCCTCCATACAGCAAGAGACCTCAATATCCCCTAATGAGGGGTGTAAAATTTTCTTATACAAGGCCTCAGTGCTGTGTATGGAATACAAAAATGCCGGAAGCGCGACACTTGCGACCTTTCTGATCCCTCGGCCACCAAACCTTATAGGGAGCGTGGCCTGGACCCAACATCTGTCGGTAATAGAACAATTTAGAATTTTTGTTAAGGCTAAACGGATATTCGTATCAATCGTGACGGAGAGAAGCGACTCTAGCTTGAACATGGGACTACAACGGAGTACATACGTAAATTTTGGAACAAATAGGCAGAATCTTATAATTTGAAAAGCCATGTGGGTTTTAATTTTTGAAAGATTTGGTAGGGTATCTAGAAACTTCGCCTTTTTTTCCCCTAGAAAATCAGGTATGGAATCTGGAAGAATTGGCGCCCCTAAAAGGCGAAGTAATCGCTTGTCAACAATTTTTATATTTGGAGCAAAACCATTAAAATCCGCAGTTATTTCTGTCTTTGACGAGCTCGGGATTCGCTCCGATATAAAGAGTTCACATTTTTCAAAATTTAGATCTAGACCAATGGAATTGAATTAAGTGAAAAGTTAAAGAGATTATTACTTCAATAGCTCGCACAACGTCCGACAGTAGGTACTACATCATTCTGCCTTTCCACACGGCGCGTTGCGTTTGCAAATAAACAATTTGAATCTTTGCGTTGCGTCGTCGAAATTCTATAGTAATTTCGATGCACCGTGTGGCTTTTGGCGTATTTTGTATGCAATTCGACGACGCAACGCGTTGTGTGGACAGGCTCTTAGTATCTTTAAGGAGAACGGGAAACAAAGTGTTTGTTTGGCAGAGTCATGGTCGCGGAATGGCAGAAGTAACTCTGCTGAAAATTCGAGAAAATATAAAAATTAAACATGGTGAATCCCATACTCCTAATAATATTTATAGTGACCATGTAAATTTAAAATATTATCGCCTTCGTACAAAGGGCAGAAAATAAGCAATATTTTTACACCATGGGTTTGCTCTTGCGCCTGACATAAAGCACCCGCCCATATAGTGAGAAAGTAAATGCAGGCGAGGCAGTCTTTACAAGGCCTTCCGCAAAAATCTACGGAAGTTGTTAACGGACGCATGACTGATAATACCCAACTACCTTTAACCACTCTCCCGCAAATTCTTGTAGCCATACGAAACTAATGTTTAATTGTAAAGTAAATCAATACATTTACAGTATCTACTACATTTTGTGAATGTTTACCTACGTGAACACTTATACAATGTTTGCCATATCAATTGCATACGTCGTAAAATGATGTTGGAACTGGTAGATTTATTGAGCTAACTTCGTTATGTGGGAACTTTTAAGGAGTTTACCATAAAAGCACTAGGTTTTGGTATTTTAAACATACTTCAGTATCTAAAGTATAAATAAATATTTGGGATAGCTCTATTAATATTAAAAAATTTAAATATATTTGTACTCGATATATTTCGTCCTACAGTAAGTATAGGTCGTCATCTTGCCTAAAGTGTTAGTGAATTTGGGACATTTTAATCACATTTCACACTAATATTATAAATGCGAAAGTTTGTGTTTGTGTGTGTGTGTATGTTTGTTACTCTTTCACGCTGAAACGGCTGAACGGATTTGGATCAAATTTAGAATGGATATAGCTTATACCCTAACTTAACACATAGGCTACTTTTTATCCCGGAAAAAAGCATGTCGTTAAACCGAATAACTCGCGGGCGGAGCCGCGGGCAAAAGCTAGTAAAACATAAATCTTTGTTTTGTTATACCGGCGATGCCGGGAACATTTTTAGGGTTCTGTACTCAAAGGACAAAGCAGAGCCCTATTAATATCACTCTGCTGTCCGTATCTTCATCTGTCTGTATATCATTCACGGGTCTCTAGCTCATGGACGGAATAGTCACCCACCTGAAATTTTTATATTTTATATAAAATATTGTCCCAAAACCAAACATTGAATTCAGTTCATATATGAAAATGGAGTCAAAGAAAATCTTTTTCAAGAGCTTATTTTATAGTACAAATATATGTTTTATTTATAATATAGAAAGGCCCTAGGCCGTCAATTTTGTCAGTTTTAAACTATTTTTGTTACGGAGTCTATTTCAAAAACTAAACTGGTTAGTAAATAGATTGTTTTTATAATTATGTACTGTATTTAAACGGCAAATAAAAAAATACTTATTTACAATGTAGTTTTTGATAAGTTTGTAATTTTTGTTCAAATCATGTATGTAATGTTATTGAATGGAACGCAACCATCAGGGAGGTTAACCGGGTTTTTAGGGTTCCGTACCTAAAGGGTAACCAACGGGACCCTATTACTAAGACTCCGCTGTCCGTCCGTCCGTCTGTCACCAGGCTGTATCTCATGAACCGTGATAGTTAGACAGTTGAAATTTTCACAGATGATGTATTTCTGTTGCCGCTATAACAACAAATACTAAAACCGGCCAAGTGCGAGTCGGACCTGCGCACTCTCATACAACAGACATGATTTTTTGCCGTTTTATAGATAACTAGCTTTTGCCCGCGGCTCCGCCCGCGTGTTATTCGGCTTAACTACATGCTTTTTCCCGGGATAAAAAATAGCCTAATTGTTAAGTTAGGGTATAAGCTATATTCATTCTAAATTTCATCCAAATCCGTTCAGCCGTTTCAGCGTGAAAGAGTAACAAACACACACACACACACACACACAAACTTGCGCATTTATAATATTAGTGTGATGGTACGGAACCCTTCGTGCGCGAGTCCGACTCGCACTTGACCGGGTGTTTAATAAAAATTACTGGGTTTCTTTGTGTTTAATGAGTCCCGTTTTTCCAAAGAAAAATAACAAGTAAAATAAACAAAACCTTTGAGTCATCAAAAGATCGTGCCAAAGATAAACAATTTCCTTGTCTGAGAGAGCACAAAAGTGCATAATTAATTCGATCAACGAGCCGGATAATGTCTGACTCCACCATTATAGTCACATTAGATCAGTAATTATGTATGCAAGTGATGAAATAGTTATTTTGTTGACGTGAGCCTGTCTATTCAGTATTCAGTATAGATTGTATGGAATTATTGATCGTTGGTAGTTGTTCTCTTTGTTTACTGTTATAGTTTTAGAGGATTCTTTTGTTTATTTGTAGCCAGAGTTGCCAGGTTCAATCAGAAAGAATCGTACTGATATATATATATATATATATATATATATAATATATTGTACAACGTGAAATTTAAGTAATTTTTCTAACGAAAACTGGTGATAGTACTCGTCCATATGAACAACTTTTACTATGAAGCCAAGCCTGAAATCGTGAATTCAGCGTGAAAAAATTCAGCTGTTTCATACATTTGGATCGAGTGGGTATTTAACTTTTCTATGGAACAGCTGATATTTGTTTCACGATTTCAGGGTTGGCCCCATAGTAAAAGTTGTTCATATGGACGAGTACTATCACCAGTTTTCTGTAACAAAATCACTTAAATTTCACGTTGTATATATCATCACGACATGAATACCCGAGGGGTTGTCAGAGGTGTTCTGAGTGTGAACTGTGAAATTTCGTACTGAAAATGGCAAAAAATCGTACTTCCATTAAAAATCAACAATATTCAAGAAGTTTTGATCGTAAATGCTGTAAATTAGAAGATTTAAGAACCGTACCAAAAACAAAATGAAAAATCTGATCGTTCACGTCGTACCTGGCAACCCTGTTTGTATCTGAGCTGCTGTATACCTTTTCTTTAGCATGCCTTTTTTCGTGTTGTGTGTAATACAAAGACTGTAAATTGTATATGTAGTCATAAATTAATATTAAATCATTCGGAAAAAACATATGCATAAGTCTGACCCTGTATAAAAATGCATTGGACTTATTGTTGCACAAACTAGACAAATAAAACCGATAGGTATCCTAACTTTTCTGATTAGAAGTTTGGCAACCGCAAAATGGTGATTGTAAGGTTAAAAATAAACTCCAAAGTAAGACTGTTTTGGTGAAACCATTTACATGAGACCACTTATAGGGTGAGGCCACCTTACGTGCTTTTTAGGGTTCCGTAGTCCGACAAGGAACCCTTATAGTTTCGCCATGTCCGTCCGTCTATCCGTCTGTCCGCAGCTTAGCTCAGAGACTATTAGTACTAGAAAGCTGTAATTTGGCATGGGTATACATATTAATCACGCCGACAAAATGGTAAAATAAAATCTCAAAAACAAAGGATGATTTTTTTTCTCGTCTATCCCATAGTGTCGGGTATCGTTGGATAGGTCGTTCAAAAACATTGTGGGTGTGTCAAAACCATTTTTCAATTTAGGGATCCGTTGGCGAAATATTAAGCTTTAAAGTGAAAATTTTAGTTAGAGTGGAGCGTCCCCTCCCTGCCGGCTAAACGGTTGGTTATAGAAATGTGAAAAAATTCACAGAAATAGTATATATATAATGAATTTAAAAGGAAAACCATCACAGCTAAGTGGGCTTTACAGATTTACGAGTACAGGTCGCGCCAAACTTTTAGGCCCCTCTAAACACGACAGTGTATGGGCCGTTCTTCTAAATGTATGGGACTAGAAGTTTGGCGCGATCTGTATGAGTAGACCAACTTAGAAAATGAACCAGGCAACTACGGAACCCTACACTGCGCGTGGCCCGACACGCACTTAGCCGGTTTTTATTGTTTTAAGGTTATATGCAAAATATAACTTCTAATTTTATCAAACTGTCTATATTTACCAATAAATCTAGGTTAACTTGGCATTTGCAAAGGATTTCAGGGGATCTGTAATACATAGGTAACACTAAAAGTTTCCGGAACTGGCCACTTACATAAACAATATTTAAAAATTTATTGCAACATTTTAAAATAGAACTCTTTGGTTGTAGAATGCAGTTTGTTTCATCTGACTGTCTTTTGTTTTTACCTTGTGGTGCCATTTAAAAAATTGTGTGTCTGCATCAACATGGATTTAACTCGGGAAAATTTTCGTAGTATGATTTTCTACGATTTTAAGTGTAATTTGACAGCTCAACAGAGCATCGCTCGGCTTGAAACAGCTTTTGACAATGAAGCACCATGCAAGACGACTGTTTATAGCTGGTTTGCAGAATTCAAGCGTGGTCGTATCAATCTCAGTGACGAATCTCGCGATGGTCGGCCGTCCACCGCTGTGACCAACAAAAACATCGATGCTGTGCGCCGTATGATTGAAACAGACAGGCATGTGACCTACCATGAAATTCGCGCATCCTTAGAAATAGGCATGAGTCAAATACAATCAATCCTTCACAAACATTTGGGTGTGAGAAAGCTGTGCTCGCGGTGGATCCCACACAACTTGACCGAGGCTCAAAAAACGGACCGCGTTGCTTGGTGCAGTGCCATGCTTACCAAATTCAACGAAGGTGCGTCAAATTTGGTGTGGGACATAGTAACAGATGACGAAACATGGATTTATTGCTACGATCCCAAAACAAAGCAGCAATCGAGCGTATGGGTCTTTCAAGATGAGCCGAAACCAACCAAAGTGGCGCGCGTGAAAAGTGCATCTAAGCGGATGATTGCTTCTTTTTTTAATAAAACTGGACACGTGGCTACTGTTGCTTTAGAGAATCGTCGTACCGTGAATAGTGACTGGTACACGACCATTTGTTTGCCGGAAGTTATTGACGAACTCCGTAAAAATAACCGTAAATGCCGTATCATCCTGCACCACGACAATGCTAGTTCTCACACGGCCAGACAGACAAACGACTTTTTGAAGACGAAAAATGTAGAACTCATGAGTCATCCTGCATACAGTCCCGACCTGGCACCTTGTGACTTTTTTCTGTTCCCAAAAATTAAGAACCAATTACGGGGTCAACGATTTTCATCACCAGAAGAGGCTATCGAGGAGTATGAAAAACACGTTTCAGAGGTCACCACAGGGGAGTGGCCCAAAAGTTTTCAAAACTGGTTTGATCGAATGAAAAAGTGCATAGACGCCAAGGGAGATTATTTTGAAAAACAATAAATTAATTTTGTACCTTTAATAGAATTTTTTCATATTCATTCCGGAAACTTATAGTGCGTCCCACGTACTGGAATAATTTTAGCTTTGCATGGTGGCCACGGGCTTATAATCCAACCATGTACGCGATGCCTACCATCAAACCTTTGAGATTGAATGGCAGCTACACTGAGAAAACTGGTAATCATAAAATTAAGTGAATTCACCTGAAATTATGATGATTCACGTAAAGTAGGGAGCATACGGACATAACAATAAAATACGATGAAACTAGTGTTGCTGCTGCTAGCGTTATAATATGACGCACTGTCACTATGACTTTGGAGGAAGCATTATGCGCTCCGTCATAGCTTTTATGGTGACAGTAAGCATACCGTAGTGTGACGGACCTTTTATGGGGAAGGCATGGTGTAATACGAAAATGATAATCTTATTTTCTGTGACCAATTTTACGGTGATTTGTCATCATAATATTGCGTTACTTACATTAAAAATTCGATTATTTCCTCAAACGTATTAATTACAGCATAATATTTTCCAATTATCACCAAATGTAAAAACAATTCACCGGTTTTTAAACCTATGTAATGCTATTTTATAATGAAGCCAAAAACACATTTTTCTCAGTGTAAATGATAAAAAACCTCACCGTTCCCTATTGATCAAGTTATTCCTATAATTTCCATTCACAGCCGGATTATAAAGGTACTAGATCGGAGTCTGGCTCTTTCTAAAGAAAGTGGATACAAAGCCCCCACGCGTCTGTTCATATCCACTTGGCTCTCGAGTGAGCTCAACAATGGATAGATGCACCTTTGATACGGGGATAGATCTCTCTCGATAAGATCGGAATCTATTTGATTCAATGCAGCTTATTCACATGTCTTCCAAACCTGATTTTGAGCGTTTGTTTTATACATATGATTGTTCATTTGTTAACTTAACCTGTTGAGAAGATCCGAGCCACGATCGGGCCGGAAGTCTATTATAAATGAACTGGCCTCTATTTGCGGCTCTGCCCGCGTTTATTCAATCTTCTTCGGCTTGGGCGTTATTTTAACATCCCTTACAGTTGACCAGGGTCGCAACGATGATAATAAAAGAAACCGCATCCAAATCTGTTGAGTAGTTCTCGAGTTAAAACGGAACATACATACATACATACAGACACACGAAATTTCTAAAAATAGTAGTTTGGCTTCACTACCAACACTAATTACAAATAATAACCCATGCCAATACATTTTTTTTATATTTAATTTACAGACACAACTTTTTACTTACTACTTTATTATTAGTATAGATTGTTATCGAGAATCAATCATTATATTTATGTAACATGAGAAAAATATATATCTTTATTATTTATGTGATAATCTGATACTACTTATAAGTGTATATATTTATTAAAAACAACTATTAGGATTCAGGAGAAGCGTTGAACCTAAACGATATGTCTGCCGTCCACTTAGGAGACTGTATAGTTTCACGTCCACTTCTTGCTTGCTACGGCTACGGCGTAGTAAGCGCTACGCACACATCGTTTTCCGATTCGTAGACCTGTTACGTTATAAATTATGGTCGTATAAGAGTTGGATATAGACCTGCTTATGTTACATCAATGCTCTACTGATCATATCCAACAACTTTTCAGTTTAGAGTTTTGAGAAAAAATTCACCTTTCCTTCGAACTTTTATTTGTGGTATATGTCACAGTAAGATTGTAAAATCCGATAGTTTATAATTTCACGGTAGGATTTTTCACGGTTTTTTATAAACTAACCTAGTGAAGTTGTTAAATATCAGATTTTATAATTTCACGATGAAATATACATATGCGAAATATTTATATCTCAAGTTCCAGTATCTTTTAATTATGTATATTAAAGTTATATTCTAAGTACCCTATAAAATGAGTTTGTAATAATTTGGTCCCCGTACAAAACCTCGTATTAACCATAGCGCCATCTGAAATGACATGCTTGGCAGCTTTTACAGAGGTAATAGATGGCGCTAAGAGTAGCTTGTGAACCTTTTTGCACCGAGGTTCATTCGTAAGATGATAGATGGCGCTAAGATCTTAAAGGCGGTCATTGTTATGGTACCATAATGTTTTTAGGGTTCCGTACCCGAATATGTCTTTTCGTTTCTTTCGACTTTATATTTAATAGACCACGTGGTTAGCGTTTTGTACCTAGTATAACATGTGTCAGAGGAACGCGAAAGTGTTAATTTGAAGCAATTTTGCATACTTGGTTGTATATCCATAAAAGCGACAAGTAATTCATACGGACCATATAAAGACCATATAAACCAAGCGCAGGCAATAAAGCAACGCGGCTAAAAAACCTGTAAACGGTTTCAGGAATCACATTTTCTTGAGATTACGAGAATATTAAAGGTACCAATTTAATATCTTGTTGACACCTGCTTCAAGAAATTTGGTCATTCAACCTGCTATAAAGCGGCGGTAGCTCAGGCCGTCAGGCGGTAGAACGCCTCTCAATCTTGGGACCCAGGTTCGATCCCCGGTCGGGCATGCACCAATGAGTTTTCGGAATTTATGTGCATAGTATTTGTGTTCTTAACTAATACTTAGCACTTATTGAATGTTGAGCGAAAACATCGTGAGGAAACCTGCACGTACTGTAGGGCTCACCACCCATCACATTAGGACGTTAATAATCGTCGGTGAAACGTGGGCGTACCGGGTGTGGACTGCGACTTGCATTTCACAGTTCACACTCGGTAACGCCTCTGACACCCCCTCGGGGATTCATGTCGTGACGATATGTTTTTCAACCTGCTATTTTTTTCTACGTATAAAACCTGACATATAGTTTCCAAAATTATTCCGCAGTTCTATAGCTCTTGCGACTAGGACACTATCAGTTTTGCCCGGGCAAAGTTGTTTTGCAGGCTTTGAAATTAATCCTAATCGAATTTCAAAGCAGTGAAAAACATCGGAAACACCAGTCCAATTTCGCAGGAAACTTTCGTGATTGATTACAAACACCCGCTTAAAAACAAAACATACAAGTTATTAATATTAAAGTCGTGTCTGAAGGCTTTTTAGTTTTATTAGAGCTGTCAAAACTATTTTTTTTTCCAAAGTAATATAGCTTCTGTTTGAAACACTAAAGTACTATTTTGGAATGGATAAAATTTAGTTTTGCCAGCACTAAAACTGAGGCCGGGTTCCGAATGGCGCTGACAGCACTAAAAGTACCATGAAACTACTCACGCCGCACGGCCACAGTGACTCAAAAGGACCATAGACGCGATGTAATCGATTATGTTGTGACTCGGAACGCACTACAAAATTAAAGCCTTCATGAATTTCATTTTTGAATTTCATTTCATTTCATTCAATGAGACCATAATATGAACATAATATGTTCATATATTATACTCAGCTGATCATACTGAACAAAGTTCCAAAAGAACATAACCACACAAATGAAAAATAATTTGGCCAAGTGCGAGTCGGACTCGCACACACAGGTTTCCGTAACACCACATATATTACGGCTATGGAACCATAAAAACATTATGGTACATAACAAATGACGGCTTTTAAGATATTAGCGGTGCAAAAAAAATTACAAGCTACTCTTAGCGGCATCTATTACCTCGGTAAAAGCTGTTAAACAAATCATCTCAGATGGCGTGGTTAACACGGGAACATTGGGTTAATTTTAATTTTTAATGTTTTCGTGATAAAGGCCATAGTGAAACGTATTCTGTGAAAATTTATATTTTATACTTATTACGGTTGAAGCTGTAGAATCCTGTGACAGACGGGGATTTAGTAATAGGGTCGGGACCCTTCGGTTATAAAAAAAACAACATATATGTACCTACTTGGAATTATTGTTTAAAATTATGTAATGTGATGTGAAGATATTTTTGTTTTTCCTTGGGTTTATTTTTCGGCGAGTTCAGCGAAGTATGTGGTTTGATAGAAAGTCACTTATCTATATGCTCGTGTACTAGTACAGTATTAGCACATAACCCTGTAACTTCAGAAGACTTGGTCCATTGTTGTCCATACCCTGAGTGTAACATCTAGGGCACACAAATTGATGGCCCTTCATCTTGACGGGATTACAAAGAGGTTGCATAGTGGACTGTTGGTATGTCAGGCTGGTACACTAAACTAACAGTATAGCGCTGCCTTACGTCATGAAAATATATCATAATCGTGAAGGGGAAGTGGCTGTTGATAATTTCAGCGCGACATTGTATTTCAGCCGTGACTCTTTCGTGTCAAACGTTTAACGGTCAACAATACATGACTTGCTGTACTCCAATCAAATTATGCACAGATACTCATGACTGAAATGTTAAATTTCAATGTTAACATAGACAGGTAACATAAAATTAAACCATATCTTGTACCGATAGAACTTCTCAAACAACTTTCTGGACATACAAGCCGCCAATTAAATAATAGTACTGGTACATAAAAAGGTTATTAAAAACACGAGTGTCAGTTTAAAATACGACCCGTAGGCGAGTTTTTTAATAGTACACGAGTATTTTGATACCTAGTTATGTATAGTTTCATACACTACTTTATCTGAACTCATGCCTACTAACCTGTTTTAATATTTTTTGTAAATTTGTCGTTAGCCATTTTTGATAATTCTTGTAAAAGTGTTCGTAATTTCCGTCGTTATTTCCAGAATGTCAGGTAGAGTTAAATATCATCACCATCCCTGCTGTCAGTAACTTTAGGGTAAAATAATTTTTTTGACCCATAAAACCACAGTAAGTAATCAACAAATTTCCTCGAAAACTATGGCGTAACAGCAAACGGTTCATCGATTGACATACAGAGTCCAACGCGCCGTAAGCCATAGACAAATCCTGGCCGAAAATAAATTTGAACTGTAACCTCGTTACTGTTTTGTATGGGATGTCTGTGATTTGAGAACATTATATAAAAACCTCATTGGTATTATATCATATTAAACCTCAGACATGGCTGTATGGGCTAAGTTCCCTTTGCCTTCCTAGTTAGTATCACATGTACTGTAATCTCAGAAAAAGTTATTTTATAGCATTTTGGTTGTTTGGAGACCTATAATATGTATATATTTTTTTGTGTTTTAGAGACGTTCATGAAAAATATTTTACGATATGAGGCTAGGTAAAATAGTTTTATAATAGTTAATTTGAAACTTGGCCAAGTGCGGGTGAGACTCGCGCACAAAAGGTTTCGTAACACGACAAAAACCAGGCGCTAAAATGGAGCGTCAAATTAACAATTCAGCACTCTCTTAGTACGAAATCCGATTTTTTAGGGTTCCGAAGTCCGACAAGGAACCCTTATAGTTTTGCCATGTCCTTCTGTCCATCCGTCCGTCCGTCCGTCTGTCCGCGGTTTAGCTCAGACAATTAGTACTAGAAAGCTGTAATTTGGTATGAGTATACATATTAATCACGCCGACAAAACGGTAAAATGAAATAATAAAACAAAATATCATTTGTTTTTACTTAAGCGTCTGTACAACCCTTTTAAAGAGAAAGCTGAAATAAAAACCGTTTTTTTTTTCCATGACCCATTACCAACGGCCTATAACGGCTGAAGCTGAAAATCTCTGTGACCAACCTAAAAACAGCGGAGGCTTAGTAATAGAGTCCCGTTTGATACCCTTTGAGTACGGAATTGTTTGTATTATTTATTGTACTAAAACAATGCCAATCCTGTCATAAAATTATTTGAACCTATAATTAATATTACGTAGTACATGTTTATCAATATTACACAAAGACAATTTTATCAAGACAATGTATTATTGTCCTTAAAATTAGATCACTGTTTTATAATTAAAAAAAAAACAAAGTTTATTTCGATTCTTTCCAAATTAAAAACAATAAACTATTGACATAATCGCATTGCTGTTCGTTAATAGATCAGAGCATTGTGTTAGACGTTCCAGTGAAGAATGTTTAGTGTACGGAGAAACACAATCTTGCTGTTCAGGTATTTAGGTAAGCTCTTTGCCTACTACCCTCCGATTCTCATTTGATTTGTTCAGCTATGTGTGTAATTGATTAGCTAACCGTTGCATTACATCAGAGCAATTAACTGTGTAAACTGTATTCGATTCAGTAGATAATATCGATGTAACTTAATAATCAATTCAAGATGTATTCGCGATGCAAATTACCTATCTCATTTCTAAGTAAAGCTGCCGTATTGAGTTTTTCAGTGTTTATTTTTATTTTTACTGATCCGTTGTAGGTACCGATGTAAGAGTTTTAATTCTATAACTAAGCCTCGTAGCAAGGCGCTTCGTGTCTCGTAGTAAATAAGATTTAGCTACGCGGGATAAGCGCTCTACGTCGTAGCGAATTATGATAGAAGTCCAAATTTGTTTTTTCAACTTGAAAATTGTTCACGTCATAGATTTAGAGGAACAGCACGAAATATATGCTAGGTTACTTTCGTTGATATTTATAGCCAAATTCATTCTGGAGACTAAATAAGTGGTCAGGACCAAAGTGCAATGAGCCTTTCTGAAAAATACGCCAAAATAAAATTTAGACTTGAGTCGAGGTTGTTCTTGAATAATTATGGGGGCACAAAAATCAGTTTTCGTATTTCGCAAACAGGGTCATTGAACCTTGGTCCTGACCACTTACCGAGTCCCCATTATGAGTTGCGACGTAAAAGAAAGTCTCCTTATATAATTTTAATAGTTAACTAAAACGAATATATAAGCGTTCCGTCACATAAGAGAAACTATTAAGTATTTCGTATTTTTAAGGGTTTCGAACCCAAAAAGTAACCAACGGGATCCTATTACTAAGACTCCACTCTCCGTCTGTCACCAGGCTGTATCTCATGAAACGTGATGTTAAACAGTTGAAATTTTCACGGATGATGTATTTCTGTTGTCGCTATTACAACAAATACTGAAACCGGCCAAGTGCGAGTCGGACCTGTGCACTCCCATACAACAGACATGATTTTTTGCCTTTTTTATAGATAATGGTACGGAACCCTTCGTGCGCGAGTCCGACTCGCACTTGGCCGGTTTTTTTTGCAAATTTTGTCTAGGGATGGCAAGTGGAGCCAGCACACTGTAACTATCACGTCGCTTAGTGTCCTACATACCTGGTGCAGGGGCTCTCTGACGTCAGCGCTGACGGTGTACACCCCGCGCGGGCTCTGAGCGTCGTCGGGCTTGTCTAGCGGCGGCGAGCGGGGCCAGCATGCCGCACACACCGCTACCAGCACGCCGCATAGTGTTGCACTGCAAAGAGAAATTGCTACTGCAATCTTCTTCTCTATCTGTGTTAAAGCAGAGCGTCTGACAACTGACTGACGGGTTTCGATGTAGTCATCCTGCCCTTGGGAAACTAGGTTAAGAGGACGGTTTCATAGTCTACTAGCCTTTGTCCGCGGCTGAGCCCGCTTTTATTCAATCTCTGTCCCGTTTTCGGCTTGGGCGTTATTTTATGAACGTCCCTTATAGCCTATAACTAGCCTTTGTCCGCGGCTGAGCCCGCTTTTATTCAATCTCTGTCCCGTTTTCGGCTTGGGCGTTATTTTATGAACGTCCCTTATAGCCTATATGTTGACCAGGGTCACTACGATGACAATAAAAAATACCGCATCCAAATCCGTTCAGTGGTTGTTGCACCGAGAAAAAGTTCAGGTTTCATTAACCTGAGGTGCAATTGTGTAAGCCAATGGTATTCAAAATGATTGTCATATGGCTATTAGGTAAAGAAATTTAGACCGTTTGACAGTTGAAATCGTAATTTTTTGGCTGTCAAATGAATACAATAGGCTTGTAGACAGGGTAAAGAAAATTGTATTATATTTAGTCCGTCATTTAGATTATCAAAAAATATTAAACACGTATTTTTTCTTTTGTCAAACAAACAAAAAATGACAGAAATAAAGCGCGTCAAAATTTGGGAGTGGGGCAAAATGGCGTCACTTCTAAGTGTAATTGTACTTAGATGTGACGTCACGCGGAACTTCAGCGGGCTATATCTTCATAATTTTTTGTTTAATTGAAAAAAGAAAAAATACCTGTCCAATATTTTCTGATAATCTAACTGACGAACTAATAAAAAGAAATTTGTCATCATGCCAATTGTATTATTTTGTTGATGACAACTAAAAACGTACGATTTCATTTGTCAAACGGGCTTATTTGCTTAGCCGAATAGCCATATAACAATCGAATTTGAATACTATTGGCTTACACAATTGCACCTCTGATTATAGCAAAATTAAACAGAAATATTGTATTATATGTGACGCCTCTATTCATTGTTCAGTTTACTTGAACAATCTAGTTACAACAAAAATAATTCAAGTAAACGTGACTTTATTCTGTTCTCTTATTAAACAGGATTTTATCCACAATACGATCTAGTAATATTGTAAAAAAAAATCTCGGTGTGAGTTAAAAACGAATCATACAGACAGAAAGACAGAAATTCTAAAAATTGTTCTTTAAAATTTAATTTTCCTCAGTTCAGTACCAATAGGCCATATCACGTAAAATTTCAAAAACTATTTAATGTACAGACGCGACTTTTTTACTACTTTATTATAGCATAGCATATATTATATATTATAGCATAGATCCCTTACAAATTTTAAAATTCTACCGCGTATTTTGTATGGGCATATTAATTTATTTCAATGGTACGAGTTCTGCTCCTACTTGACCGATTTCTTCCTGTTACACAGCGGTTGCAGGAAGTGGCGCCATATTACTCCAACATAACTACTATTTTTACATTCACCCTGCATTCAACCAGCCAACGGTAGCAATCGACACTCCGCATCGTTGAAAAAACCAACCACTTAAACGCTTTTCTAGTTTAAACAAATAGGAAAGCACTAGAACGAAATTCCGAACAAAAGCTCTGATGTTTAGTAGAATGGCTAAAAAGTTTAGTTCCTGACTGTGTTTTTCAATTAGCCTAGGTAATGCGACAAATCTACATTTAAGTTTGGCCGTTGCCTGCGGCTTCGTCTAAACTTCTAGAACCGTTTGTGGTTCTCCTCAATAAAAATTAGGCTAAAAGCTTCGCGTTCTTTTGCTACGCCGTAGAGCCCGCGTAAAAAAACTCGATTAAAGAACTTTCTACGCTGTAGCATCGTTACGTTAAAGAGGAAAGGTCATGCTTGCATCAATCACTGCTACTCCATGCGGAAAGCACCGCAGTGCGAGAGGGACGAAGGTAACTGACAATTTTCTTCATTTCACTATTAAAAAAATATTATATTGTATGAAATATCTGTTTGTTTATGTTTTTACAGGTTCTAATCCATAAATAAAATATATGGGTTTTTGGTCAAAACCTTAAACCTCGACATCAAAACATTTCAATGTCGGAATGGCATATACAGGATGTCTCATTTAAATCGGTCAGTATGGGAAAGTCTGAAAATATAGGACATACGAAGATCTGTTCTTACGAACCATGTCATCGATTTTAATTACAAGAAAAACTGCATTCATACATTTTAAAAAAACCTGTACTCAGCCCGGGAATCGAACCCGGTTGTTTTGAAAAAAATAAACTTACACTATTTCTATTTAGATATCGATTGTGTAGGTCTTAAGCAGTAAATGGCTCTATGAAACATGATGTCTCAAATGAACAAAATGCATTGTTTTCACATACTTTAATTTATTTTAGTAGGTGTTCCAAGTTACCACCGTTTTTTTCAATACAATATTCAACACGTTTAGGTAACGATCTTACAAAACACCTAATAAAATAAATTAAAATATGTGAAAACAATGCATTTTGTTCATCTGAGACATCATGTTTCATAGAGCCATTTTTGGTTTTGCAGAGACTATCCTTTTAATACGAAAAAACTTGCTTTGTAGTTTCTTGTAGATATTACAAGCTCGTTTTGAGCATAACGCTGTGCTATCCGGAAAATATTAAAAGGTTACGGTCTCGTATTATCGGAAAATCTAGTGGCATTATTTTCGGAACGGCTGGGCAGATTACAGATTGGCTAAAACCACCTCATCAATATCATGGGCGGCTCGCATGCCATCAATAGAATAATTGAGTGCTGTCTCAGTTATCGATTTTTGTGATGGATAGTTTTAATCAGAACTGGGATCTCTGATGATAGCCTCTGGGGATCTGTTGTGAAGCGAAAGGAAATGTAGGCAAGTCATTAGCTTGTATTTATGAGTTGATTCGGGAAATTGAACCTTCCTATACCTGTTATAAAGGTAATGAAAGTTAAAGGCGCTTCTGGAGTTCGTCTATGGCTCTGTCTATTTCTCTCTCTGTCCGTCTCACCGGAGCTAACTTCTCTCAGCCGACTTTAAGTTTTACGCGAACGAAGGACATGGGCGGCAGCGTGACCACCTTTAGTTTTTTTGTTATATTTGGATCAAAAAGGTTGAGGATTTAATAGCGCGATATACTTTCTTTTTCTTACTTGAGAGCTTTGGTCTTGTCTTTGAAGTCTTCTTCATTGCACTCCGCCTTCTCTGTAACGTCTTGATAGGGCACGACATTTACTTTTTCTTTCACTTGATCCATGGTTCTCCTGGGCCTTCCTCTCTTTCCTTTTTTCTTCACTTTTCCTTCAATTATGTTTTTTATATAATTGTCTTGTCGTATCAGATGTCCCAACATCATTCCCCTTCTATTATCTATAGTCTTCATCAAATATCGCATTTCATTTACAATCTGCAGGACCTCTTCATTTCTCTTCTTTTCTATCCACCTAATTCTTCGCCAACACTACATTTCAAAGGCTTCAAATCTTTCTCTGTCACGTTTTGTCATGGTCCACTATTCACATCCATATAGAGGAATGCACAGATGTATACTTTTATAAAACGTTTCCGTACTTAAGCAAAAATGGATTCGAGCCACGATCTGGACGTCATTTCTGGCACCTGCACAAAAATTGCTAAGGCAGAATGCGGATGATTTTAAAAGGGATTTTGTACGGATGTGTGTTGATTTAAAAAAAAAACAACAGTGAGCAGAGCATTCTTTATATTCCATAGTTTTTATTTGTAAAGCGCTGATCTAATAGAGTAATAGTATTAAGATATCTATGTTGTAAAGGCTTAGTCACTCCACTTTACATCGCATGGCATTTATCATACTTTAAACAAAAGTCGAACGATTGATATTGTAAGTGAAAATTAATGCCAGAATACCCGTCGTGGCCTGCTATAGTTTTAACTATTATTTAAGCGATACTGACAACTTAACAGATTAACAATAATTAGCGAAGCTACGAACTCCTATCAAAAGACTGTTTCATCCAGTATTTACAAACAATGTTGCTGAACATTTCCGCCTTTATGTTAGGTGCGGAGGGTTCAAAGTTGCGTTGGTTGGTTACGAACATTATGTGTCTAATTAGAGAGTCGTAGCTGTCAGCGTGTCTCTCAAACTGTTTCTACTAAAACTTCTATTCCCGAGAGAAATAGTGCAAGAAAATCGGAACAAATGTCTGTAAAGGCAGACACATCAGGACAACCAGTGGTGGATCCAGAATTTTTTTTTGGGAGGGACTGCGGGTTTGTTTCGTCTTAATCAAACTAAATACTTAAATACTTTCTGAAAAAAACTTTATATATGCTCTAAGGATGCGCAGAAAATTCAAATAGAGAAATTATGTTAATTGTAAGAACCAATAAATTTTAATTTTCATGAGGTTCCGTCACATATAGCCAAACATCGAAAACATAGATATCCTTTCGAACTCCGATTATCTAAGGATGCGTCCGTGCTTAAAGTGACGTCACAGTTCAATACACACTGAAGGCAAGTTTGAAAGATTAAGATTTGTGTTTTTATTGCGAAATCCATCGCTTTGGAATACTCTAAATATTATTATTAGAGTGCATTACAAATGTCTTTACGTTTGTTTCTAATTTATCTTTTCTAGTTTGAAAGATTAGTTTTTATTTATGTTTTAGTGTTTGGCAACCAGTTGGCAACCGATACAAAGTTAAATAACTAGGTGCGAACTTGTATGCAATAGGATAGAGAGAGCGATTGTGTTTTTGTGTTCATTATGTGGTAGGGAACGCGTTCCTTTAGTTTTCTTGAGTCTAATATTATTTGAAATTAATAAATATGAATTAACTTTCAGAATCAGGATATTTCACCTGTTTCTGCAGTTCAATTCCCGCTTGGGACAAACTAGTGCTTATAGTTTAGCAGACTATTGGTTTGTGAAATGTCCTATTCCTTTGTTGTTTGCGCCATTGGTTTCATTTGTATTTTTTTTTAATACGTATTGATGAGATGATTGCTGTATGGCTCGACTGTGGAGGTACCACCATCTTACTCGCAAATCTTCCCGAAGTTATTCGGGGGAGAGTAAGAGGACAGCTCTCAGGCAACACCAGGCGGCCCACCATTGCCTGGGACCGATGGATGGCGGTATATCCATCCCCAATTGCCGGGCCTTATATAAAATAGACTAGTGACGGGCAGTGGCGTCACTGGTGCAAGGGTTTCGGCACCGCGCTCACCAACCCGCCTGCCCAGCGTGTGTGAGTATGGGCATTTCTTCCAGGAGGACCGCCAAGAATGGCGAAATCCTGGAAAGGCCTATGTCCAGCAGTGGACGAAACAGGCTGATGGATGGATTGATGAGAAGAGAAATACGTACGATATTTTTCGATCCCTTCAATGAGTGTGTCATCCATCAGTCGAATCAATTAAATATATCGTACACAATTGTATTTTTTTGTCTTGCTCCTAACATTAGCTTTTTATATTAATAGCCGTGGGGGCGCAACATGAGTGGTGTTTAAATGAATGAAAGTCCGCCCTTGCTTTTTTTCTGTTCTTTACTTTTGCATATAATTTTTGTAAAATACGGGTGTATTTTACAAAAAAATATTTGCAAAAGTAAAGAACAGAAAAAAGGCAAGGGTGGACTTATTCCTACAAAGACTTTCTTCCAGTCCACCGTGGGAAAACTTACATACATTATTATATTAGAACTTTTCATCTCCTGTTGTATTGACTAGGTGGTCTTTATATAATTTTTTGGACGGATTAAAAGAATTGTCATTTTTTTTTATCACCATTCGAAGCCACAGACATATAATTATTACTAAGTAGCTCGAAGCACATATGCTACTAATAAGACTGAAAAACTGTTGTTTTCTGACATTAAAAAGAGTACCAATCAATTTGAATTTTTTGAATTTGTCAAATTATTGGAATCTTGAAAATAGCAATATCCGGCGTTCTCTCTGTGGAATAACTTAGATACACCTTACACAAGGACCCCGGAAAATATAAGTAGTATAAATGCATAAAAGTTCATTGAGTCTTAAGTCGTCATAAGCGTTTTTTTATCAGAGAACATTGTGGGTACATATATTATGATATGGTCGCTTTACGATGTTACACAAATCCGTTACCTTTTTGCAACCACTACGTGTATGTTCCGTATTTCAAGACTGTTCTAATCTAATATATGTTGCAGGACACACAGTAGAGTAATAATTTTAGCACTTTTACCCCATTACGCGGACAATCGCTGAGCTTTGCCTTTTTATCCGATTAAAGCCTTTAAAAGGACGTAATACGAACTAACACGGAATACCGCGAAACGGCACATAGTGGAGAATGAGCGTAGATCCTTATCGTTTAACGGCCATTTGCTCTAATAAAAACTTTTATGCCCATTCTCTCATTGCCGGGAGTTACAAATTTAGGAGCCATCATCTGATCGGAAACATTGTAAATCGTGATTTGAGATAAAGATGAAATTTGGACGAAACTACCATTGAAATACATTTCCTTTTCTTATTACATAAAAGTCTATTATAGGTTCCTACTATAATAAGTGAAAATAATTCCAGGCTAGTTTGTGTATCGTTAACTGAATACAAACAAAAAAGAAGAAAAAAATTTGGTCACAATTTTTACTTCCCTGAACAATGCGGCTTAATCAGCTGACAAAATTTCTATGGCAAAGTAACACCAAAAACGCTTTTTTTTCGTTTGATTGTGGGACCTTATATAACTCATATTGTTTCACATGATCCATTGTTATATCAAAAATACTGCAACGATCACTCTGAAATAAATAATATTGTTAAGTTAAGGACTACGCCCAGAATATGATAAAAACGTGATACCATAAAAAAAATCTCGATAACAAAATGCAAAATGACAACCAGACTTCACGACAAACCGCTTGCATTCAGTAAATACTTTAAATTTGATTATGAAACTGCATAATGACTGATCTCATTATAAAGTATTGTCCTAAATGTTTTACATTATAAAAATAATCATTATTGTCACAGTAAAAAAACGTTTTTTGAAAATGCGCGTCGCTTCGTTTGTAACAAAACCGGCTTAGAGAACGTTATTTCAAACAATATTGAAATGTCATAGAGTTCAGTTCTACTTGATGCAAAATGAGGTGCTGAATGTCGGGTGCTAGGGACTCTTAACCCTTAAAGTTGCAGTAAGATAGATCATGCTGGAAATCTATTGTAAATCAGTTGTTATCAAAAATCAATAATTCTACAGCTCATGACAAATCTTTAAGGTTAAAAGTGGCGAGACCGTCCTTAGCGTGATACTAAAATACAAGGTTTATTCTCAGAAATAATAAGGTCTTCGCAAATGTAAGATGAAAGCGCTCGAAATACTTAAATAGCAAAGATAGCAAAAACACATCGAATCCTCTTAAAAGCTCCTGAAGGAGGATAGTTTTTAAAAACTTGAAAAAACGAGCAAGTTCTTTACTTAATTCGTTGCTGAAACAACTTTTAAGTAAACTTATTTTCTTACGACCAGATTAATTAATGGAAAAACATCTAAACGAAAAAAGCTCAGTCTGCTCAAAAATGAGCTTTCAACATTTTCAAAAAGTTGCAATATAGGCATTTTTTCGCATTTTACTGGGATATCCGAGTATAATAAGTGAAATTATAGGCCAGTTCAATCAGACCAGTAGTATGTTAGTTGTCTGGAAGCTTACAACTCAAATACGTCATATTTGCCACGCCGCCCCGTAGCAAATGGGAAGAGTGTCGGATTTTGTTGCTATATAAAAATATTTGTCGTTTCGTTTCTACGATAAAATAGAATAAAAATTTAAATCTCTTTATCTACCTATATATACTTTCTATCCGTCTTAAAATTTTCGGTAATCAACATGTTTAAAAAATACTGCTAAGTATTTAGAAATCTTGTATTTTAAGCTCAAAGCGTCCTAATTTCACGTAAATCTTTCTTGTTTTTTTTAAATATGTTTCAACCCCGTGGTAGTACATAATTATTTGAAAAATTTAGTAGTTTGGTAGACCACATATATAAAACAGAAATAAAACGCTGACAAATGCTAAAAAGTGACAGTCTAGCCTTAAGTTACAATATAAACCAGGGCCGTAATCAATAAGTCATCAGTAACGCATGCGACCGACAAAATTAAGTAATACATCCGAACCAATTTGGAACATTAACTTTTTCTGTAACTGGCCGATTCTCCGAGGGACAATCACTGAATGGATTGTCATTCATGTGTCGAATCATGTCTGAGATATATCCGGTATCTTGGAGTGCTTGATACCTCATTGCCTATCGGAAATTGGGTTTTATACTCTGGTAATAAAACCCACTGGATTTTCTCACATTGGAATCTCTGAAAAGATTGTCGGCAGTTACGGATTGTAAGTCTGGAGTCTAGCGAAGTTAGTTGTAGAGTTATTTCTATTACGGTTGCGGGATTAACCTGTATACTTTTATCGCTTTATGAACCCGCCTCATTAATATGTCCGTTACTAAACTAGAGCCAACGAGAGATGGCACCTATGACGTTTAAATGCCTACCAAGTTTCATGATTGCTTATGGGTAAGTGTCACTAAAATAATCTAATACTTCATTGTTGCTGGCAGCGAAAAGTGACGTACTACTCGTGTCGATCATCATTTTTCGATTTTATAAAGACTTTATAGCAAAAGTTTCCATTTTTTTTCAAAACTCAAGGGATCATGAGGAATGTTAGTGGCTGAATTGTAATCAATAAATAACGGGTTCTATTCTCCTTAATCGTACGGCTCCGTCTGTTTACAAACTATATCTTTTTATGATTAAAAAATTGTAAACCAGTTTTCTAGATTTTATGGCTGCTTTGTTAATGTAAGCAAATGCACATTTGCCATTTGTATTATTATGATGCATGTTGTATGACATGTCAAATAAATCGATATTTTATTTACTCAAGTCGCTAGTCGCACTTGATTTTTATTTTTGCCGAAATTAAAATGCACCCCATCACTAAACGCAGCTGTCATAGGTGCCATCTCTCGTTGGCTCTTCTATAAGTTAAGTGGTTTAGTCTGTAAATTAGGACTTTTACTGACAAAAGTTCATGTAAAAGAACATGCTTCGATGTGTATGTACGTATAAACTAGCCCTCTTGAACACTCCTCAACGGATGATGGTATATCAGTCGATATTGAGAGAAACGCTATGAACCAGGATGCTGATTGCAGAGTATACCCAACTCACGTCGATCCTGGTCTCATCACGATAGAACTCCTCAACGGATGACAGTAAATAACTTGAGATTTCGGCAACCACTTTGTGTTGGTGTGCTCATTGTAGGATATTACTTGAAAATTATCATTATGGTACGAGACATTTGAAACTCCTGATTGGATGACAGCTGACTATACTATAGTCTACTACTTAAACATTGTCATGATACCCACTCGACTTTCGTTTCATATGAACAGCGCATTTACAATACCTGTTATTATTTCACAATTTAACCCGCAAGAACTAAAAAGCGTGAAATAAATGAGCTTTTGACAAAAAATAGTAAACAACTTTAAATGTTACAGTAGACAATCACTGAAAAGTGTCATAATACCCACTCGACTTTCGTTTCATATGAACAGCGCATTTACAATACCTGTTATTATTTCACAATTTAACCCGCAAGAACTAAAAAGCGTGAAATAAATGAGCTTTTGACAAAAAATAGTAAACAACTTCAAATGTTACAGTAGACAATCACTGAAAAGTGTCATAATACCCACTCGACTTTCGTTTCATATGAACAGCGCATTTACAATACCTGTTATTATTTCACAATTTAACCCGCAAGAACTAAAAAGCGTGAAATAAATGAGCTTTTGACAAAAAATAGTAAACAACTTTAAATGTTATAGTAGACAATCACTGAAAAGTGTCATAATACCCACTCGACTTTCGTATCATATGAACAGCGCATTTACAATACCTGTTATTATTTCACAATTTAACCCGCAAGAACTAAAAAGCGTGAAATAAATGAGCTTTTGACAAAAAATAGTAAACAACTTCAAATGTTACAGTAGACAATCACTGAAAAGTGTCATAATACCCACTCGACTTTCGTTTCATATGAACAGCGCATTTACAATACCTGTTATTATTTCACAATTTAACCCGCAAGAACTAAAAAGCGTGAAATAAATGAGCTTTTGACAAAAAATAGTAAACAACTTCAAATGTTACAGTAGACAATCACTGAAAAGTGTCATAATACCCACTCGACTTTCGTTTCATATGAACAGCGCATTTACAATACCTGTTATTATTTCACAATTTAACCCGCAAGAACTAAAAAGCGTGAAATAAATGAGCTTTTGACAAAAAATAGTAAACAACTTCAAATGTTACAGTAGACAATCACTGAAAAGTGTCATAATACCCACTCGACTTTCGTTTCATATGAACAGCGCATTTACAATACCTGTTATTATTTCACAATTTAACCCGCAAGAACTAAAAAGCGTGAAATAAATGAGCTTTTGACAAAAAATAGTAAACAACTTCAAATGTTACAGTAGACAATCACTGAAAAGTGTCATAATACCCACTCGACTTTCGTTTCATATGAACAGCGCATTTACAATACCTGTTATTATTTCACAATTTAACCCGCAAGAACTAAAAAGCGTGAAATAAATGAGCTTTTGACAAAAAATAGTAAACAACTTCAAATGTTACAGTAGACAATCACTGAAAAGTGTCATAATACCCACTCGACTTTCGTTTCATATGAACAGCGCATTTACAATACCTGTTATTATTTCACAATTTAACCCGCAAGAACTAAAAAGCGTGAAATAAATGAGCTTTTGACAAAAAATAGTAAACAACTTCAAATGTTACAGTAGACAATCACTGAAAAGTTGTTAATAATTATATACTGACCTCCTCCATCCTCCATCAGTCTGTTTTGTCCTCTGCTGGACAGCTGGACATAGGCCTTTCCAGGATTTCGCCACTCTTGGCGGTCCCCCTGGAAGAAATGCCCATACTCACACGTAGGGCAGGCGGGTTAGTGAACGCACCAGTGACGCCGCTGCCCGTCACCGATCTGTTTTATATAAGGCCTGGCAGTTGGGGATGGATATACCGCCATCCATCGGTCCCAGGCAATGGTGGGCCGTCTGGTTTTGCCTGAGAGCTGTCCTCTTACTCTCCCCCGAATAACTTCGGGAGGATTTCCGAGTAAGATGGTGGTACCTCCACAGTCGAGCCCGACATTAGCTCTACCACCTAAACTGACCTACGGTAACAAAATAACACTTTTGCCGAATTCTTTCTTCCTGAAACATATGTTATCTAGAAGTCAGCGTATTCCCTATGTTATAGGATCACAAAAACCAATATGAGAGCGCCGACTTTTAGAGAACACAATGTTTCTAGAAGAAAGTAGTCGGCAAAAGTGTTATTTTGGTACCATATGACCTATGTATACGGGTCAGTTTATTATTATTTAAAACTTTGTAGTGAATGTCTGCTGTAATATTTGAAGTCGGTTACTATTGGTTTGTTCATTTATTTATTTGAATTACGATAAATTTATTCCTTATAGTTATTTTATTAAGGCAAAGCATAACCGAACAAATTGTATTCACCATCTTGGTTTTTCACAAAAAAACTTGTGCACTTGTTTCATTTATATTTCACTATATTTTCCAACTGGTTTCGGAAATTGATCCATCTACAATACAAGAGATACACCGTATCGTAATATTATTTCACAAGCACTTTAGTTCGTTACATCGTTCAAGTGCCAACAATCGCAAGTATCATGCAGAACCTGCGTTTTACAAGTTGATAAATTAAAAAAAAACAATTGCTATTAAAATTAACAACTTCATTAGTCGACAGATAAAACACGAAATCACTACATTAATTTCCCGCGGCTATCGGGAGGTTAGTGACGGAATTTCGCAACCATCCTTTCCTGAACGGTTAAGTTTAAAGCCGAAAGTTTCCGCATAATCTCCACTGACTCCACTCTTCGGAATCTTTTCAGCTATTTTACTCCCCTCCTAATAACCCTGAATCTTAGACTCGCTGAAGGATTTAGTGGGTAATAAAATGAATGACTTTGCAGCTGCCTGACAGAGCCGGAGCTAGGGTGAAATTTCAGGATATAAGATTGATTATTGTTTTAAAAAATAGATATAGAAGTTGTTTTAACACCCAATTTTAGTTAATTTGGTACGAGATTTAGCACAATCTTATACAAGGTGAATTCATACTGGAGATTTGGTAAGTGGTCAGGACCAAGGTTCAATAACCCTGTTTGCGGAATAAGAAAAATATTTTTTGTGCCTCTATACTGTTCAAGAACAACCTCGACTCAATAAACATGGAAGTCAACATTTTATTTGGCGTATTTCACAGAAAAGGCTATTGAACATTGATCCTGACCAATAAAATAAATTGACTTCCTATACTAATTGCGTCGAGGTTCTTCGTAAACAAGTATAGAAGCACAAAAATAACATTCTCCGTATTTCACAAAAAGGGTATTTGAACCTTGGTCCTGACCACTTACCGAGTCTGCAGTATAAATTTGGCTGCATAAATAAACGAAAGTCACCTTATATTTGTCAACTTTAAATATTTGCAATATAAAACGGATGTATAATGTTTCCCTTCGAATATACAGAATTAAATAAAAGGCGAGAGGATAAATTGGCAGATGTTCAAGCTCATTACCTAGTTACGGCCCTGTTGCATGCAGTAGCAGAATATTTCGACCGGTGGCCACACTAGAAGTATAAGATTTGATCATCATAAAACTGTTATGACGTCATTCTGTTATGACGTTATTGGAGATAGTAGAGTTTTACTGGAAATAGTTAGAGGTTTATTTTTATTACGAGATTTTTTGATATCCAATTCCTTCGGTCAAATATGTATCTGATGAATTATATAATAGCAGTTTCTTGGTAAATATATAATAACACTATGCTTGGTGGTGATTTTTATCCTTCCAGAATAAGCTAGGGTTTACAGTGAAGACAGTTTTATTAAATAAATAATAATGAAGTTTACATATAGGGCGATTTTTACTAGTGAATTTTGGCAAATTTTTATGTCCATGTTTATATTTCTAAATATTATGACGACCATAAGTCTGACCGCTCGCATTTTTAAATATCAGCGTTATGCATAAATATTTGCGATAATTTTACAAAAATATTGACAAATGCCAACCTCATTGGTGACGGACGAGTAAATATATAAATTGATCATATTTATTTGCGGTAATTTCGAGCGGAAAGCTAAGCAAAAGGTTACAAATATCACATTGTTGTCAGGTTTTTGGTAATTTAACCCGTTCAGTCGTCGATTTTCGATACCAATTGAAGAACAATAGTTCCTTGTGAAACTAAGAATAAAACTGATAACTACCTTGCGTAATCGATTTATTTGTAACATTAAGTAAAATCAGTCATTATTTTATTGCAGTTTTATTGGTATAATTTGCTTACAAACGTTTAATCTCTGTAAAATTGAGCAATGTGTACGCCGACTAATCAACAATTACGTGCATCAATAAAAAAAACGAAAAATTAATTTGCTGTATTGCTCATTTATAGTTTATAACGGAATAATTCATATTTTAAATGGTTTTTCCAAAGCATGGCTTTATGCAGAATAATACTTGCAGACTACATTAAAAAAAGTCCAGACGTCCTGGAATCTCTATATATATATATATCTCTATACGTGCTTCCTATAAAGAATCTTCCAATCGCGAAGTGTAACATTTAGGTAGTGTTAGTAATTTTTACAGTGCAACCGAAAATGGATAGTGTAGTTTGTACAGTATCACTTAACAATTTTAAAGTTAATATTTCGGTAATACTTCGCTATAATTTTTCGAGTGTGATTAATTATGGACACGGATTAAAGCAGTTAAGTTGACACCCAGCCTAGTTTTGCTTATTGCGCCTCTTCCGATGATATTTAAGTTATTAAATAAATGGATACAGATCTACAGACAGGCCCCAAAAGACTTAAAAAAAACTTACATCATAAAATTGTATTTACATAATAATAAAAGAACAAAAATTGCATAATAGTTCTGAGTGTGCAGCAGTGTGTAGAATACAGAAGGTGAAACCACGCAGTTGAATGGACACTTACAAAATTATATGTACCTGAGCCATACCAACCTAACAAAGAAAACATTGACTCCATACTGTGGAGCCTCAGTCTGGACTATATCTGGCTGCGTCAAGTTGTAGTAGTGCCTCGCATGGGAGATAGCCGCTATGGCAGCGAGGCGCTGCGTCCCGCCCATGGCCCAGCCGAGCGGGCTGCGCTGTGCCGCGACCACGCCGGCACCCGCCACCAGCGACCAGCGGCGCCAGCGAGCCACCACCGCTCCGCGCCCTGCCCCCCGCGACAACCGCCTCGATACGGCCCTGCACTTTATTTAAATATTCGTATTCTAAGTCCTTGTTCTTGATATTTTTATCATTATTTTATGTCCGATTTAACTCGTGTTAAGGCCGCGATTGGAGCACATCTGTAACAAAATTAAATAACATTTAATTCCAACTCCGAGCGGTTTGCTTAAAAATTAATGTTTATTTCCGAAGCGGGCAACTTTAACTCAATTTGATTGTTTTGGGAAAGCGTTGTGTTTCCGAAGAGGAATTTAGCATTTTCTGTCGAAGTGGACGTGATAAAACTGGCAAGATGGTCGCCGTCCATGGAACAACAATAACTGTAATTAAACGGATTCTAACGAATTCCGCTCACAATTAGTAGAGTTCTAGCAGAATAGATTATGTATGCGTTGCTACTTCGTAGGCAAAAAAAAATCAAGCGACCGAGGGCGATTAAAACACAAGTAAAATGACAAATCATCTGATTTTCTACCAATTCCTTTGGAGGAAATATAGTCCACTAGTTAAAGTCGCTTATAATTTAAGGATCAATTTGTCTCTTGGTAAAATACAAAAATAAAAAAACTTTGTTACCTACTTCTGGGTCCACCAATAATAAATTTTTATGCAACCCTATTTGCTAAGGAGTGAAAGTACTGTTTCTCGCACGCTTTTAATTTGCGTAAAATTGAAAAATCCGATAGTTTATAAATTCACTAGGTTATCCTAGGATAGTTTATAAACTAACCAACAAAAACCTACCGTTAAATTATAATCTCACGAGTTAAATTAAAAACTATCGGATCGTACGATCTTACGGTGACGTATACATTTTTCTATTTGTTTATTTCGTTTTTCATCAGCAATGAAGTTTTTACAATTGTCACATTAATAAAATACAATGTTAGCGTTTACCACGTCTATTTAACCAGGCGTGATTGCACTCTATAAATAACATTATATCTATTGTTCTTCAAATATCGAAAATAGATAAAATTAAGAGCTACACGGACAGTGCTACGGCGTAGCGCAGCTACGAGGAAGTCAACGTATCGCGCTGCAACAGGCGCAGCGGGGGTATAGGGGAGGCATGAAATGAAAAAAAAACGAACTAGTGTGAGTAGGGTTCCGTACTATCTAAATAAGTTAACAGACATAAATTATTTTAATAAAAATTACAAACTTATCACTACCTACAAAATGTATAAAACAAAACTAAGCTGGACAAGTACTCGGGTACGTAACCTTATACCTATACAAAAAAACGGCGTTTTCAGTATATTTCTTGTTTAAATACAGTATAAATGGCACACAATGTACAGTTAATTTCAATTTATAGTTAATTTTTTGAGATAAACCCCGCAACAAAAATGGTATAAAACTGACTTCTTTGTTTGCTCCCCATTTCATTATTTTTTGCGATAAATATACATTTGTGTTCTACTTAATGAGTTCTAAACAATGACTCCTCAAAGGTAAGGGTAAGATGAACCCCCCCCCCCCCCCTGAAAACTAATTCAATTAAATATTTAATTCAATATTCGGATTTTTGATAACATTTTACACAACATATCCAAATTTCAGATCTATAGCAGAGCAACATTAATAGGGCTCCGTGTTGCCCTTCGGGTACGGAATCCTAAAAAGCGAAGGCAAATCTGATATATTATATTCTGTCTACATTATCTCGGTAATCGGTAATAAATATTTCTTACTTTGTTGGGATCTGCCCCCTGATTCCGTATCGTAAAACCAGTTGCCAACCGAGTGCCTATCGTCGAAAACATACATATACTATCGAATGCCGCTTATCTAAGGATACATTCGCACTTGAAATGCGTCACAATTCGTAAATAGTTCAGTTTTGGTGAATAGCAACCATAGTTGACAACCGATTCAAAGACACGTAATAGGCTCACAGCACTCGTGCACTTTGCACTTACAAATCAACTGGGTTAGCCGTAAGTATAATTGCTTCACTATACTTTTATTCGGCCTCCTTTCAACGAGCAATAGTATAAATATTTCCCCGACTATTGGTTCACATTTATCCACTAACACCAGTGCCACAGACAGACAAGACAAAGTGACATCGATAAATCTCACCGCTACGAGCGATATCTTCACGTATTAATTATGCAACTTCTGCTAGACTCGGAGATTACTGCGCCGAGCTATGCCTTAAATGGTTTTAATTTAGACTAGATTTGAAGATAATCTTATAATTACACGGATTCAAATACGAAATATTAGGGCAAATAAGGGTCTATGTTCATAATTCACACTAATATTATAAATGCGAAAGTTTGTGATATGTTTGTTACTCTTTCACGCTGAAACGGCTGAACGGATTTAGATATAATATTGAATGGACATAGCTTATACCCTAACTCAACACATAGGCTACTTTTTATCCCGGAAAAAGCATAACGACATAACACGAATAACACGCGGGCGGAGCCGCGGGCAAAGGATAGTATACTATAAATACGAAATATTAGGGCAAACGAGTGTCTATGTTCTTACTTATACATAGGTAACACTAAAAGTTTCCGGAACTGGCCACTTACATAAACAATATTTAAAAATTTATTGCAACATTTGAAAATAGAACTCTTTGGCTGTAGAATGCAGTTTGTTTCATCTGACTGTCTTTTGTTTTTACTGTGTGGCGCCATTTAAAAAATTGTGTGTCTGCATCAACATGGATTTAACTCGGGAAAATTTTCGTAGTATGATTTTCTACGATTTTAAGTGTAATTTGACAGCTCAACAGAGCATCGCTCGGCTTGAAACAGCTTTTGGCAATGAAGCACCATGCAAGACGACTGTTTATAGCTGGTTTGCAGAATTCAAGCGTGGTCGTATCAATCTCAGTGACGAATCTCGCGATGGTCGGCCGTCCACCACTGTGACCAACAAAAACATCGATGCTGTGCGCCGTATGATTGAAACAGACAGGCATGTGACCTACCATGAAATTCGCGCATCCTTAGAAATAGGCATGAGTCAAATACAATCAATCCTACACAAACATTTGGGTGTGAGAAAGCTGTGCTCGCGGTGGATCCCACACAACTTGACCGAGGCTCAAAAAACGGACCGCGTCACTTGGTGCAGTGCCATGCTTACCAGATTCAACGAAGGTGCGTCAAATTTGGTGTGGGACATAGTAACAGGTGACGAAACATGGATTTATTGCTACGATCCCAAAACAAAGCAGCAATCGAGCGTATGGGTCTTTCAAGATGAGCCGAAACCAACCAAAGTGGCGCGCGTGAAAAGTGCATCTAAGCGGATGATTGCTTCTTTTTTTAATAAAATTGGACACGTGGCTACTGTTGCTTTAGAGAATCGTCGTACCGTGAATAGTGACTGGTACACGACCATTTGTTTGCCGGAAGTTATTGACGAACTCCGTAAAAATAACCGTAAACGCCGTATCATCCTGCACCACGACAATGCTAGTTCTCACACGGCCAGACAGACAAACGACTTTTTGAAGACGAAAAATGTAGAACTCATGAGTCATCCTGCATACAGTCCCGACCTGGCACCTTGTGACTTTTTTCTGTTCCCAAAAATTAAGAACCAATTACGCGGTCAACGATTTTCATCACCAGAAGAGGCTGTCGAGGAGTATGAAAAACACGTTTCAGAGGTCACCACAGGGGAGTGGCACAAAAGTTTTCAAAACTGGTTTGATCGAATGAAAAAGTGCATAGACGCCAAGGGAGATTATTTTGAAAAACAATAAATTAATTTTGTACCTTTAATAGTATTTTTTCATATTCATTCCGGAAACTTATAGTGCGTCCCACGTACTGTGTACATTCACGACTGTCTCCCAAAGGGAAGACATAGGTACCTCTTTTGTTTCATCCACGTACATCGATCAAGTCATATTGCGAGACATGTCTTTTCTGCATAGAATTGCCAATGGCATAGCCGAGTGCCCTTGTCTGCTGAATAGGATGTCCGTTTCGATCTCGTTTTATATATGTACCACGGAGTGATATGTACCATGAAAAGTCATAACAAAACCCTGGTCTTAACTCGCCCATGATAAGAATTTTGAGAGCATACAATAATTATAATGAAACTGTGTCTGATTTGGATGTATTCCACCAATCTTTTTCTGTGTTTAAATTTCATATTCTCATGTCCTTTTGTAATAAATAATTACTAGTAATTAATGTAGTATTAATGATAATAAATTTACCCCCTTAGGTTTGGGTTTATTAGTATGTATCTTATTTGTAACGAATTTCTCTTTCCTGCTTGTATTATTGTGGTGATTTACTTCTGTTTGTTTACAATTGTTTGTAAAAATGTAAGTATCTTTTAAACGTCTCAATGTGTGTGCTGTTTTTTAAATAAACAAACACAAGCTCTTCTATTCCGGGTGTTTCTGACTTAGCCCTTCTCTAGTACCTTCGTCACCAATTTGGTCGTCTTCTGTTCATCTACGGCGGCCCGGTCGAGCTTTACCCACTCGCACATCATACTTGTACATATATTTCTTACGTCTTTTTCATTCGCACTCTGTATATGCCCGAAACACCGAATTATTCCTTTTTAGGGTTCCGTAGACGAAGGGTGCCAAACGTGACCCTATTACTTGACCCTTACTTTATATTGTCTGTCTGTCTGTCTGTCTGTATGTCTGTCTGTCTGTCTGTCACAGGGGTCTACAGCTTCAGTAGTAATTCTAGTTTTAGTCTAACCAGGGTAGCATCGCCCCGGATAAATAATATCGGAATAAATAAAATAAAGCCATGGTTAGAATCTGTTTAAGATAAGATAAGATATCATTTATTCGCTGCCAACAAACATGCACTTAAAAATGAAAACAAAATATAAAAATAAAGTAAATTAGAAGATTACACACACAGCTTAAATAAAACAACTTCAAAAATGGTTTTTAGTTGAAGCAGCGAAAAGATCCGATTCAGCATAAGCATTGCGATGACAACCGCAACGCGCTGTTTTTCAGTCAGGCCTATATGATCATCACGAGGACTAATTATAAAAAAAATGTACACTAAATATGTATATTTGGTACACTAAATATATTTTGTACTAGCTTTTGCCCGCGGCTTCGCTCGCGTGGTAGTATTCAAAAACTATGATCGACTAGACGGATATTTTATCAACAGCCTTACAGCCTATATGTTGACCAGGGTCACTAGAACGAAGAGAACCGCATCCAAATTCGTTGAGTGGTTCTCTCAGAAAACAGATAAAAAATTTAGTTTTGGCTTCAGTACAATAGTAATAAATAACCCATTTCATTTAAAATTTCGCAAAAATATACAATGTATATAGACACGATTGTTTTTACTAATTTATTATTATTAGTATAGAAACGACAATAATTTCAAGAACCATAGAGGAATTGGATTGAATTAGTCTCCATAAAAAAGCCTTGTTCGCTATACTAAGCATTATTTGATAACTCATTGCATTCAGTCAAAACCTGGGTCCCCACGACGGGCTTTGCGAGTAACTTTAATTATACTGCATAATTAAATTTTAGTACCGAAATAATACAGAAATTATTTCGGTTCGGAACAGGTTTACTTCATTGCTGGCGTTCTATGAATGGAATTTATTATCTTTTGTTAATATTCCGTCGCTTTGGTGATGCAAATTGTTTGTCTACGTATTCAGTTGCGATTTCGTGGAGTTTTGTGAATAGGTGCTTAATTTGAAAGATGGATCCGAGAGCTACAGTCGAGATTGTGATCTATTTATTGTTTTACAGTTATTGTTAAGCGATAATAAAAATAAAAATTAAAGGCTTTTATTAGCCTTTGCCAATCTTTGCCCCGTTTTCGGCTTGGACGTTATTTTATAAACACCCCCTTATAGCCTATTTATTGACCAGGGTCACTACGGTGATTTAAAATAAAATCTTATTGATATCTTAAAAAACCGCATCCAAATCCGTTGAGTGGTTCTCGAGTTAAAACGGAACATACGGACAGACAGACAGACAACAATTCTAAAAATTGTTTTGCCCTCAGTACAGTACCAATAACCCATTTCATCCAAAATATCGCGAAAATATTCAACTTACCGACACGACTTTTTACTTCTTTATGTTATTAGTATATATATCCGAGGAAAATAAAAAATATTTTATCTTTTAAAACATAACAACAACAAAATCGGCACGACATATCCCTGAAGGGTGTCAAAAGATTCCAAGGAAGGACTGCACTGAAACATTCAACACGTAATAAAGTTTTATAATCCTTTAAAATAATTTAAATTAAAATAATAACACCAAAATTATTCAATATTTATACTTTAAATCCGACTGAACTAACCATGTACGTATCGATTTATCATGATATGGGTGGCAGTTCAAAGTTGGCAGTTATAGTTATGTGCCCTAACGAAATAGAATCGATTTTTTAAAGTATCGAGAAAGGCTATCAAATCGACTTTTATTTGATTGCTCTTTGATTATCCAAACTACTTTTTGTGAATTGCTAAATTAATTAAATTAAACGAACCAATAACTCCCGAGCTTAAGAACTCAATTTTTTTTTGTTTTTCTTGGCTTTTTACCAAAAAACAAACAACAATAACAAAACAAAAATCAACAAAAACTGTAACAAACGCCAAAACAAATAGCACGTAAAGCAACCGCAACGAAAACACGAACCGCATACAAGACATACTGACACGATCCTATAATAATGGCCGCACCGATTCATCGATGTATTTTCGATTATGTAGTGTCAGTCCCTATGAGTTAACGTTCCGATCCACGCATCAAGTAGCAAAAAGACATTATTCTTTTCTGAATCTTTTTTTGTTAAATTTAACGAATACACTGTGATTATTGTTTCGATTTATAGATAAATAATGTATTGTATTTTTGCAATAATGTTAAACATTCTTTCTAAAACCTAATATTATTTTCTTTTGTACCTGGGTGTATGTAGTATGGTGTGAGTAGTATAGGTGAAACGGAAAATTACGAACTGTCACCCATATCATGATAACTCGGACAGCCTATAGTTTTACATTTACGTGAAATACCTCTACGTCTATTTACAAAGAGGCTTAGTATTTAGATCGTGCACAACAAATTCGGTTACGATATGTAGCGAATCACTCTACAATTGTCTTTAGTTTACGTCTTACAACCAGGAAACATTGCGGTTGGTAAGAAGCTCTGTAAATTTTGTTCTGTTTTTCACTCGTCGCTCCAAGTGAAAAAACGCGCAATGTAATAGAATGAAAAAAAAATCTTTAGTAGCAAAATAACCAAAATTCAAAATTTTGATGTTGTTATTAAATAAAATAAAATATATTTGAGTTCCGTGCGTGAATCCTATTTGTCGAACGAGGAGAAAAAAACGTGTTTCAAGACCTCATTTCAATAAATTAAGGAAACTTTATCCAAACACGTTATCCAAAAAACAGAACCTTAGATTGTATAGTCAAAACGCATATACCAGAAATTTATCACAATTTTCTTGATAACAATTTTCTAAATAGCATCGCTTTTTTATTTACATAGCCTCTTAAGGCTTTTAAGGTATTGAAATATTATTATGTCTCAATTTGTTGTGTTCTCTTTTTCGCTAATAACGTAGTTAAACAATAAATAGCAGGCAAGACCGTGGCTATGGCTATAATCAATTTTACGGGCTAACCGCAGTGGTTGAGTTGCAAGTAGCAAAAAATTTACGTTATTATGAAGACTTTACCAAGAAAACGGGTAACGGTCAGAAGAATACATCCCACATCATAAAAAAATACTTTAAACAGATTTCCAAAAAATTATCACGTTTAATTAATATTTTTTTTTGTTTCAATAAACAATTTTTGCGTCAAAAATAAAACGAAAATATAGTTTTGCTAAACATACAATGTGTATTTGTTCTATTTCTGTGCAAATTACCAGAGTTCAAAGTTTATTATTGTTTATTCCTTTCATGGTGTGCCTTAAACTATGTAGTAAACATAGAAAAGTGCAAACTATTAGCACAGCAAACTAGGTCAGCAATAGATACAACTATTGTCGGCGTATGTGTAAACGTAAACAAAACTAATTTCACGCACGCACACATGCATACGCTATCTACGAATACCTGCCATCAGGTCCGTATTTTTGTTCAAATAGTTTATGGTCTTTAAAATATATGACGGCTGTGGGCGTAGTGGACACTGCCCACACTAGAAAATATCAGAGATGAATTTTTGTATAATAAGAGTATGGTTTTCCAAATTTTAACAACCCTACTGAAAAGTTGGTCATCTCTATGCAATCATCGGATTTACCAAAATTTAAAGCATTGTAGTGACTGACTGGTATCCGGAAAAAAAATAAAGGTTCTTAATAATTGTATTTTCATAGCGCGTCCAGTAAAATTATTAGAATACAAAAACGTTTACTACGTAAAGATGAACAATTGACACGGAAAGGAAAACTTTACCAAGATCATTCAATAAAGACTGTGGACATTAGACCAATTAACACTCAAAGCTGTAGATAAACTTTATTATTTTACTTTTAATTCTAAATCAAGATTTACTTACGGCAAGAAAACGCACTTCTACAAATACAAATGTAATTTCAATCAATTTTCCACACAAAACAGTTTTTACCGAAAAACTCGCACCCGGTCACGAATAGTCAAAAAAACAGTCCGAAAACTCGCGCAAAACTTTTCTCGTGACGCTCCGCTCGGTTTCCGGCAAGCGTTCGATAGGAGTCGCGCGGCGCGAATGAAGGCGTGTACCGCCGCCTTGCATGAGCTCCCGCCCGCCCTGGCCACTGTCCCGCCCGCCCTCGCCACGCTACGCCGCCGTGCTCCACGCCAGGTATGTTCCAACCTTTATTTGAGTAGCCACATAATGAGAGCACCTCATGCGCGCTATTTATACTTTCGAAGGCTGTATCGGTTGTTATTTCGTGTGAATGACGTCATGATTACGTCATTAAATTGATTTAAGGGAGAGGGTAAACTATGGCCTTGGTTCAAGGCAAGGTTGAACTTTTCGTTCACTATCCCGGATATTTAGTTTAGCTAAATGTTGGTATCGTTATTTATTTCTGTCCTGCTCTAACGCTTCTGCTTTTTAATTGTCTATCCTACTCTAATCAGATGCCGCGCACGCAAAACATCAGTTATTTTGAAATCGCGGCTACGCTGATGTTTTTTTTCATTTTTCTGTTAAAGTCTGCAGCTGCTTTATACTAATATTATATTATGCAAAGTTTCAGATCTAATTTCAAGTATTCATTGAATGCCATCAGTTTATTGTACGGTCTGGAGGTCACTTTGTAATTTTTTTCTATCGAGAAAATTTAATGGGATCAAGTTTTCACCACAGCATTAACATAGCATTAGTCTTCAACTTTATCATATATTCATTTCAGAGTGATTGTTACAGTATTTATTGGGATAAAGCAGGATCATGCAAAGCAAAGTGAGGTATTATACACCCTTATGTAACTTGTAAATTCCTCTATGGTACGCCCTTAAATTTGAGAATTTCAAGCATTTATTTTTCTTTCACAAGATTATCCCCCTAAACCTCTATATATATGACTTGCGTTTATGTAGCCAAATTCATACTGGAGATTCGGTAAGAGGTCAGGACTAATGTTCAATGACCTTTTCTTTGAAATACGCAAAATAAAATGTTGGCTTCCTATACTGATTGAGTCGAGGTTGTTCTTAAACAAGAATAGAAGCAGATTTTTTTCATTTCACGAATTGCGTCAATGAACCTTGTTTTTGACCACATACCAAGTAGCCGAGAATTCGGCTATATAAACAAAAGTCATCTTATATTGTAAGGTCCTGCAATAATAAGTGAAAATAATTCTAGGGTAGATTATGTATCGTTAACTGATCATATTCCAGAAGGAAAAAAAAATTTTGCGTCAAATAATTTTTTCACGTCCCAGTACAAAGTGGTTCAATCAGCTGACTAAATTTCTATGGAGAGGTAAGAAAAAAGATGGTGCAAAAATTTTTTTTTGTTGGAGGTTTGTCTATTGGGGATACTCTATCATCTCTTAATTTTTTTTCACTTTGAATTGTGGGACCTTAAATATATTTGTCTTTAATTAATATTTATATTTATGAGTGTGTTGAAAAACACGAAATTACATATCAAAATATATTACGACAGAATTTGTCGGCATCAGTGGAATAATATTAATAATAAGTAATATAATTAATAGGTAACGTGATACATACATATATATTATACATATATAATATATATATATATGCAATATTATCCCAGGACAATATCTTATTGCATTAGGTTTTTTAAATGGTAAATTAAAACATCAATTTGATACTACTACCTCCTTGTACTATCCCAGGTAAAAACTAGTACATAACATGACTAACACAAGTCTAATTTTGACCTAGTAACTGACGAATATCATCTATCTATACGTAAAACATTTTTTTCGCCCGAACTTTCCCAAAAGTCCAAAAAGACTTTACTATGAAGAGCGACACAATTTTTCACAGAGATGTCCTTTTCCGCGACCTCGCATTGTATTGCGAAGAATCCGAACAAAACTCATTTATTTGAATCATGGCTGTCATCTTTCATCCTTCGGACGTGAGCAGACACTTCCCGACCCTTGTAATGACCTGATACAAGGTATCTGAGAGATGCGGCTTTGCTTGATCAAGAGAACATCTTCTTATAAACTTCTGTAGCTCTCTGCTTTGTTTTGTATACTTCCTAGGTGATTACTGATTAGTGCAAACCCTTCCTTGCTTACTGAACTTTTATGTGTTGTTGTGTCAGACAACAACTCTTATAATAACAATCCAACAATGGTAACAGGGAAAACAACAGACTGCTTGCATTTAAGTACACCATAAAGAAAATAAACGCGAACTAAATTGTTGAATTTCTTATCAAATCTAGAATTTTGAATTTGTTCCCTCTCACATAACTGACAAGCTTAAATAATAAGCACTGAAAAAAGCCTAAAAGTGAGAAAATAGTACACAAGTACATAAAAGCATTTTTATTTGTATCGCAACAAAATATGCTTTACTCTATTACGTTCAGTCTGGATATGACTTGTTTAAAAGTTTTTTATAACACAATCTTCAGTACCCTTCTAACATTGTTTGTTATGAGAATATTCTCATGAAAATAAATTAGATTTGTTTCTCGTTATTAGAACATTTTCTCGTTTCATTTGCTGAGTAAATTGCCCTTTTAATGCTCAAAGTTGTATTAGAGATTATTTAGACATAATCACGTTTAAAATAAACTGTTAAATTGAAGAAAGTCAGTAAAGTTTTAAAACTCTTTAAAATTGCACTAGAAATATAAGCGTCGTCACTGAAGCAGTTTATCCTATTATAATTGCAAACTTCTCCGATAAAATGACAATGCTATTGCAGCACGATTCAGCCGCTATACAATACAAGCAACATACACACAAGCAAACTCGATTTTAAAGATTTCCTATGTTTAAAATATCTGACCTTTCTAAAGTAAACAGCTCCTAACTCAAGTTCTGTGGAAACTTTTTAGTAAATAGATTGATAAAGGCATAAAAATAAAAGTCTTTTGTACACTTCAGGCGATCCTGGAATAACCCAGCTGCTGAGTTTCTGCCTACCGCGCCCGTTTGGTAGTAGCAGATTATTTTGATGCATCAGCACTCCATTATGTACATTTACAATACAAACAGCTGTTTCAAAGCTATTTTCGTATTGCTACATTGCAATGCATGACGTCACGGCTACAAATTGAAAAGTGACTGTGACGCTTCAGTTTTTCCATGACGTATGTGCACGTTGAGGGAATGAAAAGTTTCTTACGGCTTAAAAGTGACCAACTAGAATCAAAGTTAAGAGCCACGTGATGAATTACGTCCCCACGATTACCCTTTAATCGCCCTGTATCCCTTTTGAGTAATTCTAAAAGCACGTCTGAGCCCATTTATCTTCCCTTCAGTTTGTAGTAGGTAAATAACTGACGTTATTATTTGGGTCCGCCCGCGCGTGCGGCGGCGATAGGCGTAAATGAGTTATGAGTTTATAACGTCACTGGATTTTTTTAAAGCTTTCTTGGTTTAGTTAAAATTATTTTTATGTTACCATTTTGTTTGCAGTTTCGCACATGTGGGTTTAGTTTTTTGTAGTTTCAGTATCTTTCTACCATACTTGATCTCTCGCACATTGACAAATGCGGTATGCGTGAGAGTGTAAGTAGGATAGATAGACCATCTCTGGCGTGTGCTAGCCACACAGGTTCGATCTCTGGTCTGATTTTTCTGACTCTGATTTAGTGGGGTTGGTTTAGTTTTATTGTAATTTAAGAGTAATATAAACAACAAACAAGCAACTCAAATCACTGAGTTTTTAATTTCGGATATAAACAGAATATTTCCTAAAGTAGTAATTATTTAGTCGTTGATACAAGTCCCAAATTCAGCAAGTTGATGAAGTCAACGACACGGTTGCGAAACGTCGACAAAGTTAGATAGCGTGTTTGAAATACATGAAGAATTTACTGAAATTAGTTCTGATGGGATTTCGGGTTGTTTGCACGGGAAATGTTTATGGAAAAGGGCATGTAAATTAGAGCCATTTGGAATCTTTTCGGAATGAACCTGTGAAATTGGTTGCCTTGGTCGAAAATAGTTATCTTTAAATTTTCACTAATCTCATACGTAGGTATATCTATGAAAGCTTTACTTTTTTACTCTTTCCGTAACATACCTCCGATTTCATATTTGAGAATTTCAAGTTAAGCTTAATTTTAAAATACAGCGTTGTGATTGCGTAAATATCTTAACAATAATATTATTATGTATATGTCGTCGGCAGATCGTAGTATTGGGCAAATCGTAAAGTATGAAACCAAAAATCTTTCACGAAAAGCGAAAAATACGTGTGACGACGAGCGGAGCGATGAGCAGTGTGCTAGGTTGCTTGTGATCATAAATTTGGGGAGTCGAGCGAAGTGGAGCGCAGCGAGGCGACCCCCCTTGTTTTAACAGAAATATATTACGATATGCCCGATATCGACGACAGGCATTCGGTTTGGCAACTGATTTTACGATACAGAATCAAGGGGCTGCTTTAGCAAAACGGCCGTCCCAATTTTTTACAAACTTTAAAATAATGGAACTTTTTATTGTTTGTGCTACGGCGTAGTAATAAACTCGCGTAGCAATGAGTTTCGCAAGCTACACATCGTAGCAATAAATGCCATTATCGTTTGGTTCGGTGAATATTGTACCCGTTCATCCAAAACGAGTTTCCTGAACGATGCTTTCTTACGTGACCTGTAAAAGCGTGAATCCCACGTGACCGGGTGACGTATACGATTTTCACCCCTATCGACATTCTTATTGCAACAGTGTGAGCACGGGAATTGTGTGTTCCGTGGGACAAGCCACGTGGCGCCATGTTTAACGTCGGAAAGTGATCGATTCTTTAAATAATGCAGCAATAATCTTACAATCGATTGTAGTTCCTATAATATTCGTCATAAAAATCACCTTTAAAGCACGCGTAGCTTTGTTGAATTTTAAGTCTTGGTTGTTATTAAGGTGAAATGTATCTTATGAGCAGTGTTTTAGGATGCAAATATAAAAGGAATAATCTATAGGTGTACTTAACTCCTGATTGGCCCACGTGGATGATTTAAGTAACCTTAGACTAAGGAGTATAATACTCAAAAGTAACCAAGGCGTAACATAAGAAACGACAAGTTGGACTTTAACTGAGGATTTTAAAACTATTAAGTAGTTCATGAAAAAGTTTTTTAACCCAATATACGAGTATTTGGAACAAACGCAGGCACCAAAAGAAAAAAACTGAAAACTGACTACTACCATTAAATGAAACCACATTTAAACTTACACTGAAAAAAAAAGTAAATTGAACAAGATCTTGTTAAGCGTAAACAACTATCTTAACTCCATATGAGCGCAACAAGATGTTAGTTTCCTGTACTAACTAAACTTGTTCACTTGATCATAAAAACATTGGAAACAACCAAGAAGTTAGTTAATTTAGCCAAAATTGACAAACAAGCCTCTTGATAGGAACCTATTTGTTTCAGTGCTGACCCTACTGAACCACTTTTCGCAAGAAACATACCCGCGGAAACCCTTAGTTTGGGAAATAATTTAGTTCCAAACAAAAATACGTGAACTCTAACGCACCGACATACGGGCGAGTATCGAGAGAGCGTCGTCTGTAAAACAGCTATTCCGGTGCAGCGTTCTAAAATAGACCTTCCTCCTACGAGACAAAGTCTTTAGTTACATTTGAATATCTTTTTCTCTAAAGACTTGCGCGTTTTTTTTTATTAGTTGTTCAGTATGATCAGTAGAGTATGTGGTTTTATTTAATGGTCGCACTCTATTTACATCCTGTATATAGGGTGACATCTATTATGGAGCCATAACCATAATCATACTGCAGATTCGATTAATGCTCAGTGGCTAGATGATCCTTTTTGTGAAATTCGTAAATTATTCTTTCGTGTTCCTTACAAACGCAAACCCAACCCCGAGTCAATTACTATGGGATGTCAAGATTTTATTTTGCGAAATTAGCAAAAAGTGTTATCGATCCGTGTTACTGATCAGATCTCTTACCAAGTCTTTAGTATGAATTTGTCTGTATACATACATTTTACCGCAGAAATCGGTAGTAATGATGAAAAATCCGTGTACTTGAGAAATGCTGTAGGACTCCGGGATAATTTGCAAAGATAACTCGTTGACGTCATATTTTAAAATATTACTTCAACGAGATACGCTACGTCATATACTTCAGAGTTTTATTTCCATCCATCCATCAGCCTGTTTCTTCCACTGCTGGACATAGGCCTTTCCAGGATTTCACCACTCTCGGTGGTCCCCCTGGAAGATATGCCCATACTCACACACGCTGGGCAGGCGGGTTGGTGAGCGCGGTGCCGAACCCCTTGCACCAGTGACGCCGCTGCCCGTCACTAGTCTGTTTTAAGGCCTGGCAGTTGGGGATGGATATACCGCCATCCATCGGTCCCAGGCAATGGTGGGCCGCCTGGTTTTGCCTGAGAGCTGTTCTCTTACTCTCTCCCGAATAACTTCGGGAGGATTTGCGAGTAAGATGGTGGTACCTCCACAGTCGAGCTCGGCATCAGCTCTACCACCTGTTTAGTTTTATTTATATTTTATTAATCATATTTAAGTAAATGAACCGACATGGAAACGCACACGTGTACAGTGGAGCCCGCATCAAGCTATACACATTGAGAATAAGCTGACCTCTCATTGTGCGGGAAGCCTATACAATGAGAGGTCAGCTTATACTGAAAGTGTTTAGCTTGATGTGGGCTCCACTGTACTGTAGATATAGTTATTAGGGTTCCGTACCCAACGGGTGTTAAACAAGACCCTGTTAGTTACTAAGCCTCCGCTGTCTGTCTGTTTATCTAGCTGTGTCGGTCCGTTTGTCACAGTTTCAGCCGTAATAGAATAGATGACATTCATATCATGACATTGAAATATGTAGACGGTTGAAATTATCACAGAATACGTGTTACTATAGCCTCTATCAAGGCAAATAATAAAAAAGGGACACCCGTATAAAAAACTTTCAAAAAGTTTCATAGTTTTACGTAATGTGTGTTCGCTCTATCTTAAAGACGGTTATACATACATACAAGTTTCAAATTTGTTCTGATTGCTGTAAAATATTCTAAAGTAAAACAACAAACAATAAAAACCGGCCAAGTGCGAGTCGGACTCGCGCACGAGGGGTTCCGTACCATTATCTATAAAAACGGCAAAAAAATCATGTCTGTTGTATGGGAGCGCGCGGGTCCGACTCGCACGGCCGGTTTTAGTATTTGTTGTTATAGCGGCAACAGAAATACATCATCTGTGAAAATTCCAACAGACGGACGGACAGCGGAGTCTTAGTAATAGGGTTAGTAAAAATTAGAGTTCCATACTCAGCGGGAGCCGAATTGTTTGTCAGACGCTACCATTTTAGCAACTTGTTTTAGTCTCCTTGATATTTCTGCGACATCTATATTGTTGTTATATGCCATGTTTTTAAGTTTCCGTACCCGTATTGTGCGGTGGTAGGGAATCCTTTGCGCGAGAGTCTGACTCGCACTTGGCCAAATTATTGTGATAACTTGGTCGGACATTACTTATTCCACTTACACGCTGGCAAGGGGATTATTTATAACCATTCTTTTCAAACAGATCAGTAGTTTAATTTACTATCATTTCACATTGGGTTCTGTATAAAGATTAATTGTACTTACGAAAATCGGTTTTTGTTTAAACTATTTAATTCCGGTTAAGGATCAATACAATCATAAAGAATACAATAGGGTCAGATCCTAAATTAAAATAATAGTAAAATAATAGATAAATAGGAGTACTTTTTTTCTATCTTTGTATTTCGTGAAATATACAGTTTTTTTTTGTAAATCTCAGTTATATGTAGAATTTATCGCGAAGAAATATTTGCTTCGTGAGTATTTATACAAATCTGGGCACGGCAGTGCCCCCGCCAATTCGAGCTAAAAAGCGGCACGGCCGTACCATCTTTTTCTCGAAACAGTTCAGGCCATTTTTGACCCCCTATAACTTCGTTTTGGATAAAACTAGAAACTTGAATTTAGAGTAACAAAGCAGGCATTGTATAAACACGGCATATTTCAAAGTTCATTCAATTTGAACCAGTAGTTGAAGAATTATAACTAGTCAAAGTTTCTCAATTTTGTCACTCACTTACTGACCGATTATCAAAACTCTAAGGCACTTCTAGCAGACATAGAAGCTTCAAATTTGGAATGCAATTAGTGTTACTGTATAAATCAAGGAAAAACTAAATTATTTTGTAATTTCGATCCAGTTTTCTGGATACACCAACTGCATAAATAACTTTGAAATCCTTTATAAATATAAAGGATTACAAAATTAGATTAGCAGTGAATGAACTAGTGTACCTGTATATGTAGGAAAAAAGTTGGACTATCTACAAAAAGAAATGGGATGCCATCAAATACAAAACTTGTAAAAAAAAACAAGTCTCGCAACTTATTTCTTCTACCGTTGTGGATCTCACAACTTTTTACGGTAGAAGAACTAAGTTGCGAGACTTGGTTTTTTATACAAGTTTTGTTTTTGATGGCTGTAGTTTGTAAAATTATTTATAGAGCCAAAAAAATACACTGGCATATTTCGTCTATATAATCTAAGGTTTTGTTTTAGGAAATAACATCTTGCATAAATTTTCTTCAATATCTAAATAACTATTAAAATGAGTTTTTCACACTTTTTCTCCTCGTTTGACGAATAGGAGTTATGTACGTACAGAACTTTTACATATTTTTTACATAGATGAGTTTTAACAATATTTAGATTTTGGATTTCGGAAATTGTGCTACTTATTTTAGTTTTTTTTTTAAATAAAGGTGGAACTCGTACTTTTTTCTCTTTTAACCTAAATCCGCCCCACTTGCACTGCGCGTTTTTTGGCTTGAAGAGAAAGTGACAAAAATAGAATTCTAGATTCTATAGAATTCGATACTTTGGCGACGAATCAACCAATCACAGTGCTGCATTTCATAGCATCATTTCACTTGGGGTTAATCCCTAAAATAGCTAGTTACTGTGACAGTGTCCTCATATTTTACTCCGCAACTTAACATTTCCTTGTGACAGGTGCGAGTTCCCCCGGGTATTCAGAGTGCTGGCGGCACCCGTCGTCACGGCTTATATGAATACCTATCTGTAGCATTATTCAGAGACTGCACTTATGCTTCTGCGTTTTTATTCAGAGGAACGAAGAGCCCGTGTCTATGAAACTAAAAATGCTAATCAACAATAGATAGTGCCACTGATAGGTTTTATATCACGATATGGAAATTTCTTCGTTTTACTGTATATTGTATATAAAATATACACTGTAGGTGGTAGAGCTGATGCCGGGCTCGACTGTGGAGGTACCACCATCTTACTCGCAAATGCTCCCGAAGTTATTCGGGATAGTGTAAGAGAACAGCTCTCAGGCAAAACCAGGCGACCCACCATTGCCTGGGACCGATGGATGGCGGTATATCCATCCCAAATTGCCAGGCCTTATATAAAACAGACTGGTGAAGGGCAGCAGTGGACGAAACAGGCTGGTGGACTGTATATAATTTTAATGATATTACACCGACGAGCTGTGACCCGTTTGGGTAAGGTATTTCTATGACTCTACCTTTGAAAGGTCTTAGTATCGTCCAGCCTATCTCTCTACTACCTTATGAACGCTATCCTGAATCCTGCCACGTATTCTAGGCGGTTTTTTAGAGAGAGAGAGAGAGAGGAGGGCTGGGGGGGATATCCTGAAAAAAAAATTAATGATCACCGATCAAAAATCTGTCAAGCATGAAATAGTAGTTTATGAAACTGGTACATGAACAAGTTATTACGAGTGTGAGTTTTTAAAACACGTGTGTTTTAATACCTAGTTATATGCAGTTTATACACTACTATATCTAAACTCATGCAATAGTTACCTAATTGCTTTTGAATACAAAAAAATTGTTCGTAAGCTTTTCTTGATTTTGCTATTATAAAATTTTTCGTCATTTTCGTTGCTCAGTATCACCCGACTCCCGACCATTCCTATCAGACATTTTTGCCAAAAATGAAACTTTTAACTCATAAAAACACAGTAGGTCAATCAAATTAACATTTATCGAGGAATTAATTTCCAGTAAGCTGGAAATCATTTTAATACCTTAATTTGGTCCCAAATGCGTGTAATCCAAGTTCGCACCAACCTAGGAGGTGAGCTCAACTTTTGGGAGTCAAAAAACCGCGAAATACAAATCAGTTGCAAATGTTCCGTAAATATGAGGCATAAGGCCTACGTTTAATGCATTGTGAGGGTGAAGAACATTTCAATGCAAATTTCTAAGACTATAGATTCGAAGTAGTGTGAATGAAAATAATTTTTAAGCAAACAATCATTAATTGGTCTTTTATTAATATACTGCTCAAAACAATTAGGGGAATAAGATTTCAAAGTAAAATAAATAAAAAATCTTTGGTTTTTTATTATAACTGCCCACCAAATATTAAAGTGACATGCTTAATGAAAATAAGAAACAAAAGAACATCAGCGTTTTTGTGAGCAGTTCTTAATACGATGGACAAGAGTCTATGTACACCTAAAAACAAAGTGACGCCATTGAATTTTCTGAAATTTTCAATTACAAAAAATCAATTTTAAGTGCTTTTTCAACTCTTCTGAGTGCTGTTATTGATTGAAATGAGTGTTAATTTGGTTAAGAAGGTCATTATGCCAGATCTGACTAAATGAAGTAATAGAAACATTTAAGATTGACATAACATTGATAGAATATAAACAAAAACATTTTATATTCACAAAATAAGGCAGCATTCACGCTTGCATTTTCTTAGATGTCGATGGCCCTTCATCTACGAAGCTATTAAGCTGGGATGACATGTTGAGGCTCGCTTCATTGGGATCATCTTCAAAGGGTCTGTCCTCACCTATTTTTGCTTCTATGGCAATCGGCATGTGAGACACCTCGAACGGTGCTGAATTGGAGCATGTCTGGCCGTGGCGGTTGAGGCAAATTGTTGAACATTTCATGCCTACTTTCCGGCAGCTGCACTTCCCTGTACACTCCTTCTTACATCTGCAGGACACTGCGTTGAGGATTTCAGCTGGAGCTGGATCCTTGGTGTTCATGGTAGGAAGCAGGCCAAGGTCTGTCCTCCTCCAACCTCAGCTGAGAGGATCCTTTGGTCTATTATACCAGGTCTAGATTTGGAGGTAGACTCTGGCGGCTGCATTTGTTGGGGTAGAGAGGCCAGATTGAATGTTGGTTTTACGAGAGATTTGGAGAATAGCTCGTAGCGGATATTGTCCAAGATCTCATTGGCCTTAGGTGAATATAGGGCTGCCAGGAATAGTTGACCTGCTGAAATGAGGTCCTCAGGATTAATATCTGCATAGTCAAAAATCTTGACGGCATCCTGCAAAGCCGTGTTCTTTTCAAGAAGCTTCACAATCAAGTATCTAGGAGAGTAGAACGTGTTCTGAGAGGTCCCCTTTCCATGTTTCATGACGTAAATGTTTAAGAAATTTGGTGTTTTGGCGGTTAATATGATCAATAGATCGGTGTCCTCTCCGATTATTATGACCGTCGCAAAATTCTCTGCCACTTGAATGGCAGTGTTGACAATGAGGGTATCAGCATCCCCATAAGCTTGCCTCACTTCAAACCCCTCCTGTATAAATTTTTCGCGCAGCATGGAGATAAGCCGTTCTTTGTTGCTGTCGTTGACAGAAATGGTTCTTTCAGCATGGTTGCAGACATCGATTCAGTGACACCACGTTTACAGAATAATGCTTGCTTTTACGGCGAAGCCGCTCAGCTGATTTGGTACCTTTTACTGACCCATCAGGGTAACCATCAAAAACGATGATTGTACTGGCAGGCTTGTAGTATTTCTAAACGTAGTTGACATATATGCAGAGAATTGTTGAAAATTGTTCCTTGGATTGCCAAACCACTCGATGTAGAAGGAACCCACCATTAATTACAATTCAAATTACAACCAAATACCTGCAAGGTTTGGTGGATCAAGCACAGGCGAAAATAAATCGTAGAACACTGATTTCTTTGTTTTTCTTATTCCTGTTTCATCAAATATGGAAACGGGATAAAGAGCCAGCTCAAACTGGAAAAAATTCTTAAGCTGTTGTAAAGTGCAATTCCTAGTGCAGGCACAATGGGGCGAAAAAAATGTTTTTTTTTGCATTTCACCGGGAGGGTCATTAAACCTCCTTCCTGATGACTAACCGAGTCACCGAGAAATTTCACCCTATATTATTCAGAGATTCTTTACAATTCGTAGGAAATTTATAAAATGCCAAGCTGATTTAGGCCGAATAGAGTAGAGTTTTGCTTTCTGCTCTGTTAGGCCTAAATCAGCTTGGCATTTTATACATTTCCTAGGAATTGTATAGAATTCCTGAATAATAATTTATTTAAATTTACGTTTACACATATATCGATATAGATATTACATTATCGTAACATTTTAAGCAATTTATTTATTATACCATAGACACGAACTTAGAAAAAAAACGATTTTGATTTGATCATAAATTCAATCTTTCAAAATGGCTGAATTTAAAAATGGGGTTGTCTATATAACGTGAAATCGTATTCTACAACTTCTTTCTTATGGGTATTTCAATAGGAGTATCTGTATCAAAGAAATATGGCATTGAAAAGTCGCAAAATGAAAATTTGCACCTGAATGAGAAACTTTCACGGTTTCTAACTTTTGATTTCGGCTATATCGCTTAACCGAATTTGAAGTTTGAAATGTTTATTCGATGCAAAATTTAACCCTCTTTAATTTTGAATTTGATAATATTTTCTGCCCGACGTACCGTTTGCGAGCTACAAGCACAAAACTGAAAAAAGCGAGAAAGTTTGGCAGTTTTTTGGCTCCCAAAAGTTGAGCTCACCTCCTGGGATGGTGCGAACTCGGACTACACGCATTTAGGACCAAATAAAGGTATTAAAATAATTTCCAGCTTACTGGAAATTAATTCTTCAAAACGCCTTTTTTATCTAATTTGATGGGCCTATAAATTAATAACCTAGTTATATTATGGCGCTAAAAATTATAACAGTTCACCGCGCACGCGTGTTAAGTTTGGTCACACACAAGGAGGTTTTATAGCGGTAATCAAATTATTTATTTTTATCAACAAATTAACTCAAATTGTTGTTGTAAATGCAAAAATATTAATAATATTTCATATTTGGCTGCTTGGCAATATTTGGCTGTTTGGCGGATGTGTGGTGCCTCTATTTCCATCTGCGCGCCATAAACAATATCTCCGCCGCCATTTTTAAAAGGAAATTGTCAATTCATATCTGTGGTTTTGATTATATGGAAAAATAAGGCAGTGAAATTCTATTATTTTTCTTCGCAAGTCTGTTGGAAAACGTCGTATGAAACGCGTGAGCATTAGACATTACACTCTCGGATTCTGTGCTGTCGGCTTCATTACGGCCTCACCTTCGACTCGGGCTGCAATCCCGCCCCGACTGTAATGTCCAATGCAGCTCACTTGTATCATAATGTACTATAATCAACTTAATCCATTGTTATTTATTATTAAATCTCAATTTTTATTGACAATATTTAGTTTATTTCGGGTTGAATATTAAACATCAACTGATTCCAAAAATAAACCTGCTTTCCAACAGACAACAAATTCGAACATTTATGGACAAAAATAAACGAAATAGTAACTTATAAAACTATAAAACTAACAATATCTTTTCAAACATTTCTAAGTCCACTTCAAGACGCTGACGTCACAGTTTGCAACCGGCAGTTTCCCACGGCTTGACTTTATAATTAATTATTTCATCGATTTGTTATTTAAGATCAAATACCTTCGGAGACTACTGTTTATACATTCACACGCTTTATTTCAGTAATTGCATAATAACTACATACGTAAATATCCCGGTAACATTGTTTTACTAGATTTTGGCACGCCGGTCACACTGTACTTATAAATCTTTTTTGTGGAATGACTAGCTTTTAGAAAGGTATTATATGAATAAATATTAGTTTATATTATAATATTGTATAGTATGTATTTGTATGTATATTTACACGTAGTAGATTGTTTAGTATTTAAATAATTAGTTAATTTACATTGTGCAGTACATGTATGTATATATATTACATAAATATCTCCTGTACACCACCATCAACTTATCCTTTTTAACAGTATCTTCCACCCAAAGGTTGTCTGGAAGAAATCGCTCTGAGCGATAAGACCGCCCATTGTACCCTTTCTGATAAAATATTTTTATTACTTGTTTTTATTTTGGTGAACAATAAAGAGTATTTATGTTTATGTTATGTTATGAACCTTGTTTCTGACCACTTACCGAATTTCCAGTATGAATTTGGCTATACCAACCGAAGTCACCATAAATGTAAACCATAAAGTTTTAGACAATTTGCTTCTTTAGAACACTAATCAGAGGTGCAAAATGTGTAAGCCAATGGTCAAATTATGGCTATTTGGCTAAGCAAAGTAGTCCGTTTGACAATTGAAATCGTAAATTTTTGGCTATCAAATGAATACGATTGTCTTATTTAGTTGTTAACAACCAAAACCATACGATTTCAATTTGTCAAACAGGCTAATTTGCTTAGCCGAATAGCCATATGACAATCAATTTGAATAATACCATTACTCAGAAATACTCATAAAGAAATGAAGAGCTTTGAGCTTTTTAAATCTAGGCCTTTGGCCTAGCTTACGAGTAATAACAAATTCATAATCAGACTTCTAGTATTTCTGAAGCTTTCAAAGTCTAGCTTTTTGTTCCACGGTTGATATTTAAAAATCACTTATCTATAAAAATAAGTGATGTAGCAACGGCAAGCACCTGGAGTGGTGGAAAACTGTGCCAGCAGTATCGACCTGCATCAATAATGCATCACGCACGTCACTTTGACGCCAGGATTCATCGACAAGACCATAAACTAGACCCTTTCCCCTTCCAACAAGACCGAAAGTTCGATAGCAGCTCGCACGCTAAAACTTTTCCATAGAAAAGTCGGAAACAAAATGGTCCGTTGTTGAAGTTTCATAGAAGAGAATGGAATACGAAAATATTTAACTTTCGAAAGCTCAGACGACCTGTTTAATTTTTAGGTAACCAAACAGCTAGATACGTTTCAGAAAAAGGTAGTTTGCGTTGACTTAACAACTGTTGAAACTTTGTCAACCTTTTTTTTTCAACTTTACCTTTATAATGACCGAATGAAACGACCCCCGCGAGTCACTTTCAGGGATGAGCTAATGGACTTTAGCTGTTGTTTTGATCGATGCATGCACTTTTATTAAACACGGTCAAGCAAGGCAATGATATTTATTTTTTCTACACATACTATCACATCACACTATAATATTATAAATGCGAAAGTTTGTGTTTGTGTATGTTTGTTACTCTTCCACGCTGAAACGGCTGGACGGATTTAGATGAAATTTAGAATGGATATAGCATATACCCTAACTTAACGCATAGGCTACTTTTATCCCGGATAAAAGCATGTCGTTAAACCGAATAACACGCGGGCGGAGCCGCGGGCAAAAGCTAGTAAAATATAAAATAGAAGTACACTTGCTGGAGCACAGCATTGTATAGGTATGAATCGTGGACCACGACAAAGAGAGATATTTGAAATATAGAGCTCGGCATCAGCTCTACCACCTTACCACCATCATCGTGTGTGAACGATTCATTTCAAATTTATATTCCGTCGCCGAGCAATATTAGATTACAAATGAAATAAGGAGGAAGCAAAATTTTTTGCAGTAAAGATATATATTACATATCTACCTAACCCGCAACGCAACCCGCATTTGTTCCCCCTTGCAAGACGCCAGTATGAATTTGTATAAATTAAAATCACCCTATATACAGCATTCTTTTGAGAAACCTGCTAGTAACCAGTTTTACTACACGTTCAAGTTTTATTAAAGCTACCTTTAATATGTACCACTGTACCACCTTTACTGCCATTTAAGTGCTTGTATGACTATTAGATTGATGGATGTGAAAGTGGTGTGTCGGGATCGTAGAAGATGAAAATCTGGTATCTGCATACCCCTCTGTGAGACAGACGTAATACCTATACTGTTTGTATGTTTAATACTGATTCAGAGCAGAGTGACGCTGTGGAAGCGTCCTGGGCCCATAACCTGATACAGAGCAGAAAGTAAGCGTAGACGAAGGTAAAGTAAAATGAAGTTAAATTGAAGGAACCATTGTATTTTAAGTTTGATAAAAATAGAAATAAAATAAAAATATAATGTAGACAGATTACGAGAAAGTATTTTGATAGACAGAAGTCTTTACATGTGACACATTATAAAAGTTACGTAGTAGCCAGTTTACACTTGATGCTAAACGATCTTTTTCAAATACCATTGTAAATAAGTTGGTAGGAAAGTGCATTACCAGACAAGCTGGAGGTCAGTCTAGTCCCAGCTTTGACCTACGAGTATCAAATATGTATCCTGGCAGGTCCGCCCGACACTTACTTCTATTACGAATATTGCGGCGGTTTCCTCCGGGAGGTCATTCAGAGAGTCATTATTGTACGTTTGTTGATTGTAATTGGCTTGGATAAGATAATACACGTAACTGTACGAGATGTTGTGACTAAAATAGAAGGAATGCTCTGAATCCCACTATCCCACTAATATTATAAATGCGAAAGTTTGGATGTATGGATGGATGGATGGATGTTTGTTACTCTTTCACGCCGTAAATACTGAACCGGACTGAAATTTTACATGAATGTAGTTCTAGACCTGGAATAGGACTTTTTATCCCATAAATCAGTTCCCATGGAATGAAAATGAGCTTTCAAATTTCTATAGAAAAGTGATGTCTCTCCCTTTCACGCCATGCTTACGAAACCGATTAGGCTGAAATTTTGCATAAATGTAGTTCTAGACTTTGAATAGGACCAAAACTACTTTTTCCCTTTGTTCCCATGGAAAAACTATAAAAGAGACACACAAAATGGGAAACACAGGCGCATAACACACACATTTCACCAGCTGTGTTTACTGTAGGTAACATTCCGACTAATATTGACTGATTTTATAGGAGTACATAAAAACTAATTCAACGCGGGTGAAACCGTGGGCAAAAGCTAGTGTTTGCATTTATTGAGAAGATGGATGAAATAAGAGTGACGGGAGAGCGTATTTAGGAGATAAGTTCGACATGGCCGCTGTGGGATGGCGTATGCCAAATTGGTGACATACTGCATAAGTGACAAGTCAAACAAAAATACAAAGTTGCGTAGAGCGTACGCTTGCTATCCCAGAGGTCGTGGATTCTGCTTTTTTTACCCGAACTACGGCGATAGGGCTCACCACCTACCACGTTTTGGTTGTAACAATCGTACCTCTGAACCTCGGAGATTCATATCGTGACAATAGGGTTTTTATGTTTATTTTGTACTTATCTATGTTTTTGTTTTTATGTTGTTTAGATTTTGACGTGATCATTGTCCTCGAATCCTTTAGAAATGATGTATTCACCGAAACCGGCCGGGTAACTGTGGAATAAACCTTGGAAACAAGTATAAGTTTACTCCTACAAAATCTTCGTAGCACGTGTGGGGTAGCGACTCGTAGCGTTCGTAGAGTTTGTTGTTAATAGATCTATCGGTGTAGCGTTGCATTTTGTGTATGTTATACAATTTCACAGAATTTGAACCGTTTTAAAAGCGAAACGAAACTTTTAACAATAACACTTGAAGGTTACGCTCGAACAACGTTGCAACTTTGGAACGTTATTTCCTAAAAGAAACCTTCAATTATATTTTCGGTTGACACATCATCACTACATTAATCGGGTTGTCCGAGGTGTTTCCGAGTGTGAACTGTGAAATGTAAGTCGCAGTCCACACTTGGTACACCCGCTTTTCACCGATGATTATCACATACCAATCGTGATGGGACGCTGTAGGTACTTCGGGAATAAATGGACCGAAGCACCCAAACCGAAACTTATATTCACCGCGGGGATTGAACCCACGACCTTTGTGCAAGCAGGCGAGCGCTCTACCACTTGAGCATAGAGGCGGTCTGTTGATTAATAACAAGTTTATGGGCAGTATAATTGCTACTGATTCTTCAAAAATACCATAAACTAGGAACTATAATTTCTGCAAAGCAATTTTATTTTTATATTTAAGAGTTGATAGATTTCCCTAATATCGTAATACCTGTTATTAGAGCTTTGCCAAAACAGAAAAGGGGGAAAGGGAAAACTACTTTATCTCGGAACCACTCATTGTCCTTTACGGGATGCTCTTGACATATTGCGTCTTATATTGGCCCTTTGCCATTCGAATGTGATACTAGGTGAGAGATGACCAAAGCTTAACTTGTACTCCTTATGTATGTCGTGGATAAAGCGGTTTTTTTGTTAATATTTGGGAACAGAATAATACTTAGCGACAGTGCCGGATCCAGGGGTGCTGGGGGACTAAAGCCTCCCCAAAATATATGTTATAGGACTCACCTTTTATAGTATATTATGATAATTTTCTCCTTGAATATTTTAAACACGGATTGGACTCACATTTTTAACTGTACAAGGAGTACTCCACAGTACTCGACTGACCGCCGTGCGCGAAAGTACTACCGAACAGTCCCGATGATGATGAGTCATAATCTGATCGAAAGCTCGACCTGTGCATCCTTGCACGGTTAAAAAAGTGAGTCCTATTCGTTTTTTAAATATTCATGATGTCAACTCACTCCAATGTTTATGAATTTCCTGCTTATAGCTTATATATTGACTAGGGTCACTACGATGATAATAAAGAAAATTGAATCCAAATCCATCGAGTGGTTCTTGAGTAAAAACGGAACAGGCAAAAATTCAAAAAAATTTAGGTTTTGTTTCAGGACAATACTAATAACCCATCTATCCATCAGCTCCAACTCACACATCACTCCCACCTTAAGCGCGATCTTAGCCCGCCTCGGGGCACTCACATAATAATAATACACATTATCACGAACTTTACCGTCACTAATAACCCATTTAATTTAAAATTTCACAGAAATATTCAATGTGCAGACACGACATTTTTTCTACTTTATTATTAAAATAGATTATTACACCAAAAGTAAAAAAAAATGATGCGACGACGAGCGGATTCGAGCTAGGAGGAGCGTGTTAGGTTTACAAGTAAATAAAAGAGGAGTCTAGCAAAGCGGAGCGAGGCGACACCCCTGGTCTTAACAGAAATACAATCTGCTTATGATGGTATGCCGATGACATATATAAAACAAAGGTTCAAGTTGAATGCCTATTTTCTGGTACATTCGTCGTTATCGGGCGAGACCTGACGCTGGCGCCCTGGTCAAGTTACTGCATATTTGATGCAGCTCTGTCTGATGCATAGCGCTCACAGACTGACGGAACCATAGAGATACCTTACAGTAATAACTACAGGCACAAAGACCACCGTTTCAGTATGAGTTTAGAAATGTCAGTGAATTAAATTTTACGAAGGCAAAAAATATATTTGTAGATACAAACCAGGTGAACATTTTTTTTTTGCCATGTCCGTTTTATCAGGCCATAGAGAACAAGTTACTTCACTTGGGATACGTTGCTTGGTGCAAGTAGGTCAATCTTATAACTTAAAATGTGAAGCCAAAAAATTACTCAGCTTGTTACTAAAATACCCGGAAGTTACCCGAAATATGGTGGCCCTCTATCTATAAACAATCAATATTTATTTACCTATACTAATATTAAAGTAGTAACAAAGTAGTATCTGTACATTAAAATTTCGCGACATTTTAAATGAAATGGGTTATTGGGACCGAAACAACAATTTTTTTTTAAATTTTTAAAAATTTTGTTGTCTTTATGTATGTTCCGTTTTAACTCGAGAACCACTCAACCGAATTGGATGTGTTTTTTTTTATTATTAGCGTAGGGTCCCTGGTCAACACATAAGCTGTAAGGCGAAAACGAGGCAGAAATTTAAAAAAACGCAGGCTGAACCGCGGGCAAAGGCTAGTCCATTATAAATTGCATCTAAAATTTTCCATAAATCTTAGACCTTGTAATTCCATACATTTGTAACATGTAATGTACTACATCAGACCCAGGAATTTTGAAGCACCGCCGCGTCAAACCAAAATTTAATCTTTATACGAAGCCTTGGTTTGTGCAACCTTTATATAAAACAAAACTACAAATCCGCCCGGTTGAGCTAAACTCGTATGTATATACATATAAGACTTCCGGGAAAATTACCTATTTGTCTAGCCAGAATTATGTATGCCGTTCGTTAAGGCGCAATATGTTCATCGCACAACGAAAGAAAAAAAACATACCTCAAAAATTGCCGAGTAGTTTTTTTATAAAAAATCGGGTCTGTACAAAAAAATATTTTTCAAAATTTTAAATGTAATGGGTTATTAGTATGTACTCTAATCAAAACTACCATTATTAGAAATTTTGTCTGTCTCTCTGTATATATGTTCTGTTTCAACTCGAGAACCACTCAACGGATTTGGACACGGTTTCTTTTATTACCATTGTAATGACCCTGATCAAATAGGCTATGAAAGTAGTTCATAAAATAACGCCCAAGCCGAATACGGCACAGATATTAAATAAACGCGGGTGTAGCCGCGGGCAGAAGGCTAGTTAGAGATAAGTGCTGTATTATTTATTTATTTTAATTTCTATCCACACACTAGTTAAAAGGAAGCAAAAAACAGCTTAGCACAGCACTTTGCAGAGAAAAGCACCTTAAATAAAAAACCGGCCAAGTGCGTGTTGGGCCACGCGCAATGTAGGGTTCCGTAGTTGCCCGGTGCATATAAGTTGGTCTACTAATACAGACCGCGCCAAACTTCTGGTCCCGTACATTATATGGGGACCAAAAGTTAAACCTGTAAAGCCTACTTAGCTGTGATAGTTTTCTTTTTATATTCATTATATTATATACTATTTCTGTGAATTTTTTCACATTTCTATAAACAACCGTTTAGCCAGCAGGGGGGGGGGGGGACGCTCCACTCTAACTAAAATTTTCACTTTAAAGCTTAATAGTTCGCCAATGGATCCCTTAATCGAAAAATGGTTTTCACACACCCACAATATTTTTAAACGGCCTATCCAACGATACCCCACACTATGGGATAGATGAGAAAAAGAAATCATCCCCAGTTTACGTGTATGAGAGGTACATACACTTAAAAAAAATTTTTTCGAGATTTTATTTTACCATTTTGTCGGCGTGATTAATACTTATATCCATGCCAAATTACAGCTTAGTACTAATAGTCTCTGCGCTAAGCCGCGGACAGACGGACATAGCGAAACTATAAGGGTTCCTTGTCGGACTACGGAACCCTCAAAAGGAACTCAAAATGTACATCTTTTATGTCGAACTGAACTCTTTATACAAATATGTATATTAACCGTTCTTTTTAATTATTTTTTGTTTTTTGGCAGGATTCTAAAATATTTTAAGCCGCATAGCCACGCCACCGTTTTATTACAAAGTTTGATAACCCGTTTCTCAGTTGTTTTTCGTTATAGACCAAAGTATTAGACCTCTATCATCTGGCACTGATATCTTAAAAGGCACCATTTTGCCATAATTTTGAATATTGTATTTGTTTTAAAGATATCAAGCTGGACAGACTTACGTAAAAAGTCGTTTTCTTGCCTAAAATTGTACCTATACCAAAATTCTACATTTCAGCCAGATAGTGACTTTGTAAATGCCTGTAAACTATAGATGTCTTGAACTTTAAGTCTATGACTAAAAACAACAGAGAAACGGGTTATCAAATGTTGTACTAAAACGGTGACATGCCTTTGCGCTCAGGGCCCATAATACCTCAATTCGTAGTCCTGCTCTAACGCTTCTACTTTTTAACTTTCTATCCTATTCTAATCAGATGCCGCGCACGCAAAAAATCTGTTATTTTGAAATCGCGGCTACACTGATGGTTTTTTTAATTATTATGGAACAGTCTGCAGCTGCTTTATACTAATATCAGTTATATTATGCAAAGTTTCAGATCTAATTTCAAGTATTCATTGAATGCTATCGGTTTATTGTACGGTTTCGAGGTAACTTAGTAATTTTTTTCTATCGAGAAAATTTAATGGAATCAAGTTTTCACAACAGCATTGACATAGCATAGTCCTCAACTATATCATATATTAATTTCAGAGTGATTGTTGGAGTATTTTTTAAAACAGGATCATGCGAAGCGAAGTGAGGTTTTATGCACCCTTAATGTGTCACTATGAAAAGCTTGAAGGATCTCATGTCGCCGGCTAGGTCTAGATTTCTTCTCGCTCAGTTCTATTAAAAAATTCAAGAACTTTTTTAAAGTGCTCAAGAGTACTGCGAATGCTCGGAATCCCTGATCACTTCCAAGCTGTGTGAACTGAGCCCGTTAAAGTTGCAGGTATGGTGCTTACCAAAAGTGTATTATTTATATTACCGGGTACGGAACCCTAAAAATAAGTATTCAAAACCGTAAACAGGGTCATATTTTAGTGCGAGGGGGGGTTACGTCAAGGGGAGGGATACGAATGGTTATATGAAATTTTAATACCCAAACACACTACGTTCAAAGCTTTATAAATATTGCCGTATTGCCGCATACATTGATTTTCCAGAATGACTGAATTAATATCCAAATTTCATATCAGACATATGGACGGACAGACATCAGAGTGACATTAATAGAGCTCGGTCCTACCATTTGGGCGCGAAGCCCCTAAAAATTAAGGAAAACTTCTCATTTCAGAGTCAATTCAAATTATTTATTTCTTAACACAGGTACAATGTAGATGTTAAAATATTTTTTTTAGTCCTCTCAGTGTTATGTCCATGTTAAGTACAATATAAATGTAAATTAAATTATTATGGCTCTAAAATAACAATGTTAAATGCAACCATAAAATTATTCCTGAATCAACGATCTAATTATAGGTAGATCTATAATGACGCATGGCTCAAGCCCGACATCCCTAATAAACAATCAATACCTAATATGTTTGACAACCTTTACAGAATTGTCAAAATTTGTTTGACACATCTTTTTAATTTCGTTCCCGCGAGGAAATCAGGGCTATTGTACGCCCTTCGCAAGTTTTATCAAGCGTGCACCTAATAGCGAATGAAATAACATTACATTTTTGGTTCCGCCCGGAACTGAGTTGCTGCGCTCATGACCACCGTCCAGTGGCAACATTGCCAGTGTTTTGGAAGCAATCTGGAAATAGATTTATATTTAATAATTTACTGTTTTGGATAGGTTTAGTTTTTACTTTAGATACTCGTTATTATTAACGTGAAAAATATTAATGAAAAGTAATTACAGTCTGTACAAATATTTACTCGTAAGTGTTGAAGTGTCAATGGAAATAACGAATACACACTTGTTATTTAAATATAGGTAGGTATTGAGAAAACAGTTGTTGCATTATGTGTTGATGAGTTCGTTTGTAACGGAATAAATTAAATAAATATAGGTAGGTACAGACAGATAACATTTGAAGTGGCTTTCGTTAGTTTATACGATAAGTAAGCGATTGTTGCTTGTATCTTGTCCGCCTGTAAGAAATGATTTAACTTAGCTACTATCTCCATAGTGAAGATATCCCGTGACCTGCTCTATCGGCGGGCGCTGCAGGACAACGACTGCTTTGTCGGCCGCGCGTCAATTGATTTAGTTTATTGGTTTTTGAGGCTTTTCCTGTTTAGAAATACTACACATATTGTATATCTTTGTATTCCTAGATAAATTGTCTAAAATACAGCAGTATTTTCATTAAAACACATGGAATGTAATTGTAGTATGATCGAAAAGAAGGCAGGTAAACAAAGAAAAAGGTTACCCGTGTTTTCAAGGTTTCGTATTCAAAAGTACGGGTAAAAATCTTTAAAACACCTTTTTAAATCGATAAAACACTTACCTAGGCATGTTTTCCTTGTTTGTTGATAACACATATTTAATTTCCACACACGACACTGCATTGCTATAATCGAGAAGTTATAAAACTTAACAAACCCTAGTTTAGGCGATAAATTCAACTATATAAATATTTGTCCATTTTTCCAACAGGAAAGGAATCAGGGAAGCGAGAAATTGTAGGAAGACGGGATAGGAAACGAGCCTCTGCGAGTACAGCGATAGCCAGATTTATGTCAGTTGACAACGTAACTTGGCTATTACTATACTACTAAATAATTATACACAGCTGTTTGACCTTGCAGTGAGTTCTTTTAGAAGTTGGCTATAGCATGGAAGTGTTGTGAGTGACAAATTCTTAGTGAAATATTTTGTGTAATGTAATTGTGGCAGTGCTTAAGGTGGTAAAACCCAATCCCGGTGCAAAATGCACATCATAATATTGTTTTCCTTACTTTTGAATAAAAAGTATGCAAAATTGCGTTTTAAAGCAATAAGCGGACATTTATTAGTAATAATTCGGGTTTTACATTCGAATTCTATCATTTTATGATTTAAGTACATTTTGATTAACAAACTTAAAAGCGTATTTATCGTTTTAATCGAATGTAATCAAAATGTAAGGCATAAAATAACATAATTTTAATTTTTTAATGCGAGATCCCTGCTATTAGTAGGTAATCAATTTTAAAACAATATTATGATGTGCATTTTGCACCGAGATTCGGTTTTACCACCTTAAAACGCAATGTAGTAATGTATTTGCGATGCGATTCAGTGAAAAGTGACTGAGTTTATGTAATTTTATGTATAAAATTTTGATTGCATTACATTGCAACTGTAGACACGCTGTAAAATTTGTTAATGTTATGCAATCAAATTGTAATACACAAAATGATATAATTTGTTTTGTGCATAAAACGCTTTTATTGCACGCTTTTTATCAGAGGTAAGGAAATCAAAATTATGTTTGACATTAATTTAAGTAACTTTTACACAATATAAACAGTTATTTTATTTTAATTAATTTAGAGTGCATTGCATACTGGATAGAAAAATCAACTAGTAACAAATTATCCAGCTGGTGCATCGAGTAGTTACATTATTCGGAAGTCTTTTTGATCTCGACGGATAAAGTGTACAAGTCTTTGGCCAACGTTTTTTTTTTATTAGAGGTACTGTCTTGAACCGTCGGACGAACCAACCAACTGGACAGGCCACCAACAGACGAACCCCTCTGCCAAAGGTATAAGCCCGGCGGTCATACCGGTTATAAAAAAACGATAGATGTCCCTGTGTATGAATGAGATCGTGTGCGTATAGTTTAAGCTAGTGTTTGTGTATTTTGTAGTGTGCGTGCATCGCGACGCTGCTTCGTCCCCCACCGAAAATGACGGACTTTTTTGCATAGAAATTAGTGCGCGGCTCCACTCCAGTTGGTTTTCTCCTCCAAGCTGAGATTTATTAATTGACTTTTGTTTTGATATGCACCCTCAAAATATTTAAAGTGTTCAAACTAACGGGCTACAGATACCTTTCGTCGTAGGTTCAAACCACGTTCAAACCGATGGATTTCGCTAGGAACCATATACACATTATTTTTATATTTTTAAAGTGTGTAAAACGGGCGTTAAAAAAGTGTGTGGAACAGGCATTAAAACTTCCTCGGTCGGTAACCCTTTGGCAGTTCGAGTGAGTGAAGTGACCTAAAAGCCTTCTCGAAACGCCTTTTAACTCGTCGCTGCAATAGACACTCTGTCTTGCCTAGCGCTTGTAATAGATAGGAGCGAAATAGCTGCTACACTGCACTATGACGATTGTGTTGTTAACTGCACTTTAAAGGGTTTAGTTAGGGGATCTAGCACGCACCGTCGATACAGTGTCTTTCCATCATACTTGTCTCTCGCACATTGGCAAACGCGGTATATGCGTGAGAGCGCAAGTAGGGTAGATAGACGTATCGCTCGCGTGTGCTAGCCACACAGGTATTCACGAAGAAACACTGATTAAGTATTACAGTATATTTCGGACTTATTGGTAGAAAAAAAACCGGCCAAGTACGAGGCTGACTCGGGTACAAAGGATTCCATACCACCACACAATATAAATATCGAATGGGAACTCCCCGTGGATTTTGAATTCTGGCACCCTTCGGGTACGGAACCCTAAGAACATGACAAATAAAGTCCCCGTCACGAGAAGCTATAAATTTTGTAAACACACATTCAAGGGATCGCAACCTTTAGATTTGGAGATGCATTCGAAACTCGAATGAGACCAATGACAGCGTCAGCGTGAACTTACTTCAAAATGGCGGCCCAAATGTTTACGAGACGCGTTCCAGTACCACAAAACATTAGACGACAGCGCTTTATATCGCTAAAATATAACCCGACCAAGTGCAATTGCCTATTAGTTTCGTATTACACGTCTGGGTCTTTGAGTTAACTGAATTTGGGATTACTTGTTGTTGATTGAATTGTCGCTACGTAACTTAGTAGAAGTTCTTTGTTTACAAAATTTATAGCTTCTCGTGACGGAGACCTTATCAACATCATAGATGCGATAGCAACATTAAGGCGACAAAAAAACAATTCGGCATTCTCCGACAATGAGTACGGAACCCTTATTTGTTGTTTTACTTAACAGGTTGAAAATAAACCCCCTAGCTGTATCAAAGGAAACTATTCTGTGTTCTGAATAAAAAATATATGTTTTGTTTGTTGATTCAGTTGCCCGGGACATTTTATAAATTGGTCTACTAATACAGATCGCGCCAAACTTCTAGTCCGCTTGGAAGTTGCTTTCCCGAAGAACGGCCTATACATTGTCGTAGAGGGGACTAAAAGTTTGGCGCGACCTGTATTCGTAAACCTGTGATAGTTTCCCTTTTAGCTTCAATATACTACTTCTGTGAATTTTTCCACATATCCATAAACAACCGTTTAGCTGGCAGTGGGGGACACTTGACTCTAACAAAAATTAGCACTTTAAAGCTTAATATTTCGCCAATGGATTCCTAAATCGAAAAATGGTTTTGACACACCCATAATGTTTTTAACGACCTATCCAACGATACCCCACACTATAGGATAGACGAGATACGAGTAACCTTAAAAATGAATTTTTCGACATTTTTTTTAACGTTTTGTAGACGTGATTAATATGTATACTCATGCCAAATTACAGCTTTCTAGTACTAATAGTCTCTGAGCTAAGCCGCGGACAGACGGACATGGCGAAACTATAAGGGTTCCTTGTCGGACTACGGAACCCTAAAAAGATATCGACCGTCAAGAGAAGCACTAATATTCCGGTGACGGAAACGACGTTTTACGAAACCTATGTGTACATAGCCTATGTGCATTATTTACCGTGAAACCTGAAGCTGTCCAACGGACAACGTTCTCTCTAAACTCGCCCGTATGTCGGTGCGTTAGGGTTCACGCATTTTTGTTTGGAACTCAATTATTTCCTAAACTAAGGGTGACCGCGGGTATGATTCTTGGGAAAAGTGGTTCAGTAGGGTCGGAAGAATATGTGGTTTCATTTAATGGTCGCAGTCTATTTACACCCGGTATACAGTTTATTGCAATTTTTTAATTTTTTTTTTGTTTCAAATCATGTTCTCCGGGGTAGGCAGTGCCCTCTAAGGAGGAGCGTAAATCTACTTTTTTCTAATTTCATGTTCTAATAGTAGAATTACTTTGAAGCGATCCATAAGTAGCCCGAATAGAATAAAACAAAAAATGCTGCCCGGGGGGAAACATTTTTTTTTTCTTAAATTTTAATTTTATTTTTTTATTGGCTTAGTCTTCGGTAAGCAATTCAACAAAAATAGAGTCATAAAATTCTGTTGTGTTCCAAGGTCGTACGAAATTAAAATCTCTTAAAAGTGCCTTAAGTTGCGAAATTCTGTGAATTAACACAGATCTTATTAAATTTTAGACATGTTACGTGACGTATATTTTTATATATTTTTTTTATGATATACATACTTACATAAAGCTTTAACCAACAAAAATATGAAAAAAAAAAGTTTTTTTTCTCCCTTACATTTTATTAAACTTTGAATTTAAAGCGGGGGGGCAGAAGATGCAGTCCAATTTTTTTTTAAATTCTGTTTGGGCTACTTATGGATCGCTTCAAAGTAATTCTACTAAATATTAGAACATGAAATTCGAAAAAAATGGATTTACGCTCCACCCTAGTGCCCACCCTGGCGTCATACATTAATGATTTTTTAAAGTGACATTAAATTTTTTCATATTTTTTTGTTGTCAAACTTGACCTTCTTACTGCATTTCCGTCAAAAAGTTCAATACACGCCACTGCGAGTATAACCAATACAACCTAAATATAACTAAATATTTAGACAAATCTGTCTAAAAAATTTCCGCTATTATTCATTTTCACATAAGAAAATAGTTAGGTTAGGCATTATATATATATAATATTTTTATTCCTATATTTCTTTATTTTATGCAGGTTTATAACTTTATTACATTTTAGTAATATTAGCCCAACCTTAATATTTTTTTGATGTATTTCCCGTATTTATTTATCAACTTGTTTGTTCGTTCGTTGCATCATTTATACATAATATTTTTATTCCTAGATTTCTCTATTTTATGTAGGTGTATAATTAAATTTTTGTAGCCCAACCTGAATATTTTTTGTATGTATTTCCCTTATTAGTATATACATATTATTTAATTATTTTTTTCTAATGATATTTATTGTAAAGATTAATTTTGACTTGTAGAAAGTATACTTTATGTATCTATTTTACTAAATAAATATTTTGATTTGATTTGAATAAACACGTATCTACTAAGTATTTTTAATACAACTAAATCAGTACTTAACGTCTACTTAACATTAAAATTCATTGGGGACCCCGCTGGTGTAGACACATCACCGGGTTGTGAACCCGTGACCCCCAATTAGTGGCCAAACAAGCGAACCAGTAGACCACAGAGACGGTCAACTAACAGTAAAAACCACATCAAAATCCGCTCAAAGGTCACTGTCCTCTCTTAACCTGTGTGACCTATGAATAGGGCGTGAGGTACAAAAGGTTAAGTTGTAATGTACAGAAACATACCCTAACCAAACTAAAGCCTTTGTTAGAAAACCTTCAGGACAACTGTGAAAACCGAATCAATTTTTTTTTCAATATTTTGAAATCGGTCTGTTAGTAATAAGAAATTGAATCAAATGAATGTAAAGGAATACATTTCCTCTTGCCCCCAGGTTTAGCAGTCAAGATGACCATGTGGGCCTTCGACACGTTAGGGCGGGGCGCGTCCACGCACTTCGCTGGTGTAGGGCGGCTGCGGCGTGCGCTGCTTCTACTGGCTGCTGTGGCATGCACCGGCGCCGCCCTGCTGTACTGGCGGCAGCAAACCGACGACCGAGCTCATCGACCCTTGCAGAGTGCTTACTCGTAAGTCATGCCCCCATTCTTGACAGTGGCGGCCCGAGGGAGGGGGGGGGGTCACAGGGGTTATGACCCCAACAAAATCATTCACGTCAACTCGAAAAATCTCCTGAAACGGATTATTGGAAAATTTAGTTTACAGACAATTCAAACATATGTATGTATTATCGGCCTATTAACGTCTAAGTCGAAAATATTCTTATTTTGAAACAATGTTATAAATGATATTAGAAGGCTTTCATTTGTTTTGTGTTTGATATCTTTAATTTTTTATTGTTCTTAACACTACCCTAAACTTGCGCTTTTTTGAGACCGCAAAGATCCCGTAGCGTCTACGGCGTAGACCAATAACTAGTCAAACTACACAAATTCCACTGCACGCAGTCTAATTTGATGCTTATATTTAGATACGCAACATTCACCATCATATAAGTGTAGGAGTTAAACTCCTTTATATATTACAGAGACATGAAGTTATAAAAGTGTCGTTTTCAATTCCAGCGGTGGAGAGCCACAATGGTCTTGGATCTGTCGGAACGACCGATGCGAGCGCATGCTGGCGTCAGAGACCTCGATACTGCAGTCTCTTCCGACGTGCAACATGCTGTGTGCGTCAACGCAGCTCTGGCCGCAGCCCACAGGAGCCGTTACCCTCGCCACCGTCGCCGCGCCCGTCCGCGCCGACCACTTCCAGCTTCAAGTCACCTCTTCCCCTTCTAAAGAAGTCTCCAACCACCTCAAGGAGGCGTTTGCGCTCATGAAAGAAGACCTGCGTAATCTCGAGCGCAACTCCGGCGCTGAAAAAAAACATGGGAGCATCGGCAGCCCGCGTGACGTGATAGTCCAAGTCATGGTCAACGGTAGCGCGGATCCTCGTCTCCGCCTCAATACCAACGAGAGCTACCATCTAACACTGCAGCCGAATAACGGTCACCTCGTGGCAGAGATCAAAGCGCATTCGTTTTGCGGCGCACGGCACGCTTTTGAGACGCTCTCGCAACTGGTCTGGCTCGACCCTTATGCGGGTTCGTTGCTAATCCTGGAAGCAGCCACCATTGAGGACGAACCACGCTTCCATTACCGTGGCTTTCTCCTCGATACTTCGCGAAACTACTTCCCAGTGCCCGACTTGCTCCGCACCATTGATGCCATGGCCGCTTCCAAGTTAAACACCTTCCATTGGCACATCAGCGATTCGCAGTCGTTTCCGCTACGATTAAATAGCGTATCAGAACTGGCAGATCATGGGGCATACTCACCGGATGCTATCTACACGACCGATGATGTGCGCACGATAGTAAGACGCGCGAGGCTTAGAGGAATCCGCGTGCTGATAGAAATCGATGCGCCAGCTCATGTGGGCCGCGCCTGGTCGTGGGGTCCACGCAATGGACTGGGGCCGTTGGCTTACTGCGTCGAGATCGAGCCCTGGAGCGCCTACTGCGGGGAGCCACCTTGCGGGCAGCTCAACCCTCGCAACCCGCACGTGTACGCTCTACTAGAAAAGATCTACACAGAGATACTAGAGCTGACCGGCGTGGACGACGTGTTCCATCTCGGTGGCGACGAGGTATCCGAGCGCTGCTGGACCACGCACTTCAATGACACTGACTACATGGATCTCTGGCTCGAGTTCACGCGTAATTCGATGCGCGCACTGCAGCGAGCCAACGGTGGTGCCGCGCCGGAGCTCACGCTGCTTTGGTCCTCGGCCCTGACGCGCACTCCACACCTAGAACGATTGGACACACGACGCTTCGGCGTGCAAATATGGGGCTCGTCGCGCTGGCCGGAGTCCCGCGCGGTGCTCGACGGCGGCTTCCGCTCCGTGTTGTCGCACGTGGACGCCTGGTACCTAGACTGCGGGTTCGGGTCGTGGCGCGACAGCTCGGAAGGGCACTGCGGTCCGTACCGTACCTGGCAACACATATACGAGCACCGGCCGTGGTCAGAGGAGAACTTGCCGCACCCGGTGTACTACACGGGAGTGCAGCCGCTGGCGAGGGTCCCGTGGCGCGTGCTGGGCGGCGCCGCGGCGCAGTGGACAGAGCAGCTGGGCCCTGAAGGATTGGACGCGAGAGTGTGGCCGCGGACCGCTGCGCTAGCGGAGCGCCTGTGGACAGACCCGGTAGGGGGCGCTATCCCCGACGTCTATCTTCGATTGGACACTCAGCGGTCCCGCTTGGTAGCCCGCGGCGTGCGAGCTTCCGTGCTGTGGCCCCGCTGGTGTACCCAAAACCCCTACGACTGCCTCTAGCAACCCGAACCCCCTGCGCCCCGCACCGATGCCAATGATAGCCCGCCACAGAGCGCTAAAGGTGCTATTCGTGACTGACCGCTCGTATTGTATTGTTTGAGAGATACAGGCTAGTTATATTACAACGTGTACGTACAGTACATAGTTCTCGATAAGTTTTTGGTTGGTTTTTTAATCACTAGACTCGGGTTTATGTATTTCTGGTTGTAGTTTTGACCTTTCGTGGAATTAAATTTTGGCAAAGGTACTTGAACGGAACAGCTGAAGCTATTGGTAGGCTTATTTTTCGCGTGATCGCATCTGTCAACTAACCTCCTTGGTTTTATTGTGATTTAGTTGTTAAAAAAGATATAGAATAGTGTAATTTAATAAGTTAACCAGTGCTTTAACTGTTTGACGTTATGCCTATCTCGTATGTAATAAGAAATAGATTCGCGTTTGAATCCAAGCCAAAATACAGATAAACTAATATATGATTCTGTGCTCAATTTCTTGCTAAAATTTATCTATCCGTTACATTATACCACCGATTTCTTAAAACATACAATGCTTCTTCTATCTCGTGCTATTGGAGCTAAAAATCTCAGTTCATGGTCTTGTTCTAATACAATACTCGAGAGATAGAATTCATCTTTGACAGATAAAATTTGTTGTTGCGAATATTATATTTGTGTATATCGCAGGGTTAAATTTCACAGACTTTTGTCAATTGTCTCCGTTTCTTACAAAATCACGGCTCGATTTTAGTTACATTATAATTTCACTGGAAATTATAAATTGAAGCGTTAGAGCCATACCGTTAAAAATTTTAAATACGGATTTTTATTAGATAAATCACAGCATGATTTGTGAAATCTAAGACGATTTTCAATAACAGATACGACGTCGTGGGAAGCGAGCAGGATTGTGTTAGGTTATCACAAATTCTGGAGCTGAGCGAAGTGGAGCAGAGCGAAGCGATCCTTGTACTTCGTGACGGAGAAGGGTCGGGAAGAGTAACCCCTTCCAATTTTCTTCCTAGAAATTTATTTTCTTGCTTCGCTCGTGGTCAGATCCTAATTTTTACTTTTTTTAAGAGATTATATTATATTTCAATTCTTGTATTTTAATTTCTTGTATTCCAAACAAAAGTATAATTAAAATCGGACGCAATCAGTGATCGTTTCTCGGTCTAATTATTAAATGAAATTGACAAAATATCATTGATTGAATTCACTAAATGTGCTCCTTGAAATTATAATCACGTGTGACAATAATCACGCTTATATTTTCGTACGACCACTTGAAATTCCGAGCGAGCGAATTTGCGTGACCCATTTATACGTCTTTGTGTCTTTTAGTTAGCAAACTTGCACCTCCATGTCTGCTTGAAAACTTTAACTAAAGGTTTAAGTAAGTAATACTAAATTCTCAATTTTATGAATATATTTTAGTTTCTGATTTTATAATAAATTTAAATTTAAACAGATTATGACACCTATTCTCCTGTAGCAAATATTAGATTTAGAGCTGCCATAACCTAAAACTTTTCATTGCAAAATATGCTTTAACGCAGATGGATAGAAGTTAAATGAGCTTCTATTATTTTAGGTCTTTCAACTCTAAATTTAGGCTTTCTGCACGATAATAGGTCACAATAAAAATATCCTTAACTTATTGTTTGTAGCCTAAAACCTCACGAAAAAGGGGGGTAGAGGGGTAATGAAATGACCTAAAAATCCTCACGTGATTAAAGTACAACGCCTTAACAAAATGTGGCTCGAGATATTGTATGAAATGGAGATGATTAACTAAAGTCCGTGCAACTATAATTTAATTATTGAAATTATAAATGCACGGCTTTGACAATTTACCCACGATAATACCGGATGTATATAGTGAAATATATGTAATTGTAGCCACATCATCTAATGATCATACTGAAAAACGTTGGGAACGTTAAATTATACAATTATAAAACGTGCAAATAAAAAAAAACTGGACCGTATACAAAACTCACAGTAGTTTTTCAAAACGTGAAAGTACCTATTTTGCGCTGACTTTTTCTTTGGTGAGTTGTTCAGTACCTATGATCAGTAGAATTCGAGGCAAAATTTAAACTTAAATCAGTCTTTTCGCTAAAATTCGTAAACTCGATAAACCTTGAAGAAACATTCTGGTAGTTCTAGGTAGCCAAATTTTAATGATTGATTGAACCCTAAAGATTTATCTGTCAAATGATGATTTCGAAAATGGTTCTGATCTTTCAGGGAAGATTAGGAACATAATTAGTAGGTATTAAAGTCAATTTTGAAGGCTTTAATTTTAGTTTTAGTTCTGTCAAAACTTAAATTTCTCCAAAGTAATATAGCTTCTGTTGTTATCAATAAAGAACTATTTTGGAATGAAGAAAATTTGGTTTTGACATCACTAAAACTAAAATTAAAGCCTTCAGAATCGGCTTTACTGTCGATCCATTTCATTTTTAACACGTTCATAGTCCGAGATACCCAAAAAGGGCACGGCACAGTAATTTTGCAAAACATTTTTTATTAGTGGCCTGTATAAAGTAATAGAACTATAACAAGGAAGTGAACACCATACTGCAATCTAAAAATGTATAAAGAATAAAAAAACTTTTAACATGAAAAGTAAGATAGTAAAGTTTCGGTTCGGAAAAGATGCGCCCGCGCTCATCGACAACAAATATCCACACCGTCTTACTCCCATTAGAAAAACGAGAGTTGTCGTAGGACAACCTTAGGCCTACCATGAGTTTTGCTTGCTATACACGTTACCGTCTGCGTAAAATATTTTGTATGCGAAATTCTGGTTCCTGTAGTAAGCCGCTAGGGGCGCTGCACAATTTCTCATATAAATATTTTACGCAGACGTTAACGTGTAAAACTCATGGTAGGCCTACGTTGGAACGAAGTTCCTTAAATTCCTTCCGCGACTGACGCACACGCACGCCGAACGTCTATACAGGCTACGTCATTCATAAATTATGGGTCTCGACACGGGTTCTAATGCCATCTCTGTCGCACGCTTTGAAAATTGTATGCGCTATCCTGCTGTCAGTGTCGGAATCTGACGAAATTGTTAATTTATGAACGGCTTTCTGCAGTACCTTGTAAACACGCATACTACAGAAAAAGACTGACGGTCGGTCGGTCTTATACTTTTTTCGGCCTAGCTCTCAGTCTGGAGTGTAACGTGGGCGTGGAATTAGGAACTTCGTTCCGAAAATAGCTGTTTTGCTTAACAATTTGTTATGAATATATTTGTGTAAGGACTGTGAACTTGTTAAAGCGTAAGCAGATTTTTCTTTGATAGTACATAAATGAAAATTTTAACATTGTTTTGATAGTAGCTAGATATTTTGTACAGCATTTTATATTTCTTTAATGTATAAGATTTAGGATATTAACTTAAAGTTGTACACTAAACATTGTAGTTAGATTGACGCACTGTTATTTATTAATTAATATTAAGTTTAGGTATTTATTTATTTCTGAATCATAATACTCTTAACTAAATGCCGCTTTTCTCCTTATTAACAAAGCAATCCGCAATCGAGCATATATATAAATTTATTTTTAGTTGGCACTGTTAATTTCCATACAAATCATATAGGGACAAACATTGTGTGTTTTTTAATTGGCTTTACCATTCAAAACGTTAAGATACCTCACGTAGTTAAAAATAATTCCATGAATTAGTATTAAGTTTAAATCAATTTGTACATAAGTAGTTAAATAATTGAATTTTGTACAAACAAAATGTAAAATTAACTTGACGTTGAGCTATATAACCCGACCAACATAAACCGGCAGCAAATATACAGGTACCTTTAAATAAAACCACATAATCAACTTATCATACTAAACAACTTTTCCAAAGAAACAAAAAGGTGCAAATGAACAAAATATAATTGGCTTGCCCATACAAAATTCACTGTAGGTTTTAGAACTAGCAAGGAGATAATTTAATTTCCGCAGATATGTTACTTTGGAAAAGTTGTTCAATATGACAGTGAATAGTGTTGTTTCAAAATATCTCATAGACTCGATAACTTTAAAAACTAGACTATTAGCTTTATTGAGGCTGGGTACTCTCTGGCCCCCTCACCATAAAGGCAAAGCCATAAAGCCCAAAAGGCCAACAGCATAAATTATCATATAAAAGCATGGTTTCACTTGGAGATACCGACTTCTTTACACTGGCTATAAATATATGGTTGTTTCTTTCTTAGATAGGAATATGTCATTAGGAAGGGGGAAGCGTAAATGCATGGATATGTTTGTCGGGTTGTAGATATTAATGTTAAAGGCATTATTCCCGTTTTGGAGGTCCTCACCAAAATGTTACATTACAATCATGAACAATTTCACATAATTTGACAATGTTTGATAATATTATGATGGCTAAAGCAAGGGTGATTAATTGGCATATAAATGTGAGGACCTCCACCGTTGTTCTTGAACAAACGTAAGCTTGAAGACGCGTCACGGCATACCTTCTGTACGATTTTGACCTTTACCCGGACGTTATACGAACTGCCATGCTATACCGTAACAAATTCGTATATTACCTATATACTTCTAAGTTATTTACTAAATTTTTAGCTGCCCTTGAGGCGAGGGTTTTCGTATTTTCCAGGAAAATGCTTCTTTTTAATTAATTTCCCTTATAGGATATTTTCAAAGTATTATAATACAATACCAATAATAACCATTTCATTTAAAATTTCGCGAGAATGATACTTTATTATTACTATAGATATGATTGATAAAATAATCGCCAAACCGAAGACTAGATATTTTATCCTTAAAATATACATTAATTGAAAGACACTTCTACAGGAAAAAGCTACTTGTGTATAATTATTAAAATGAACATTGAAAACTAATGAAAATACCTCGAAATACCTACACATTTCTTAGAATACCCTCGCTTGAAGTTTAGTCTGCAAAACATAGCTTGAGCTCTGTGACAGTGTACATATTTGAGCATGAGAAAGAGAGATACAAATTGTATACTGCTGTCACAGGGCTCAAGCTATATTTTACGGAATGTAGTGCCATCTCCATTCTATTGTCAAGCAATACGACAGCAGGAAACTTAACAGCAACTTGAAAAGTGCTATATCAGTATTTGGAGGTTATTGTGGCAGCATTTTCAAACCATTTAACTCTTTCAGGGACACAGACAGCCCATAGACGTGATTCAATTGTTCCTTCTGTTTTCTCGATGTGCTGATTACAATCTTTTAAATTTTTCTAAAACGAAAATTGTCAGAGTTATATTACACTTACCTACAACGCCTGTGAAGTACAGAAATTATGAAAATATAACCGTGGATTGCGATCCTAAAATTGTTTACTAACCATTATATTAAGTTTGTATCGGGCTTGACGTAGAAGGCGATGTTAGGTTAAGACATCGCTTAGTAACAGTTGTTTGTTGAATTGATAAATGATAGTTTAAGAAATTTATTGGTTTTCTCATGCGAAGCATGTTTTGCGCTAAAACACCCTCATAATTTTCCACGATTAATGTGACATTGCTACGTTCAAAAATATACTAACCCATAAACATTAGAACGGTAATGATTTGCATGAAGCTATCTGTACATATAGTAGAGAACCATTCGAACTACACTTTTTAATGAAGTCAGCTTTCGAAGATTGTGCAGTGACCTTTTTTATGGTATGTACTTTGAAAATCTGTTTTTCTTTTAGTCGCCTTTATTGTCTCTTGTCTAATGATCGTCATGAATCTCTAAACTATCGAAAGCAGTTTTTATTACTACTCCAACGTACTAAAAATGCATGGAAACGCATATTTTTTATAGAAAAGTGATGATGAGGTACTAGGATTCGCTGGCCAAACTCTAGTTATAACTTATAAGTCAACGCAGGTAAAAAGAGCTCCGAGCGATGTACCTGCGCAGTGAGCGAATTGCCGACGAAATTGGTGGTATGAGGTGCGGCGCGGGCGGCCGCGACGGGGAAAGTCTGGCGCGTGGATTTGCTGTCTCGTGATTGGTGACTTTCGCTTCACGGCGCAGTGTCCACGTTCGGTCGATCTCAAAGTACAGTCACGCGCAAAAATATATTTGTGTTACGATGGGGTTGCAGAGAAAAGAAAAAAATTCTTACAATGTTTACTGTGGCATGAGGAACGAAGCTGGTGGAAGTATTTTGTTTTTGTATGCATTTTTTTTTAATAAGCATCATGTAGGTATATTAACATTCATCTGACGCAAGTTGTGGACCAAATCAACACCCACAATATATTTTTATTTCTAACCTGTTAAAAAATTGCGATATACATATACCGATATAGTTATACCGATGTTATTTTTTACCTGCGTTGACTTATAACCAATTTGCAATTAAGATAATAGTGTTCAGCAGTTTTTTTTTACAATGGTAGCTAGTAATGTACGGTTAAGTTCTTTACCTTAGGAGGCCCGTATTTCGAACTTGAGTACTATCAAATTAAAGCATGTTTTACATTGAATTTTTGTGACCCAACCCTAGAGTATTGCACAAAGTACAATCAATTATTATTTTTAGGACATAATAGTAAGTACCTGTAGTTTCACGTTTATTTTTTAGAAAATTATTCTATTTTTAGACAAGTTGTTATGTTACCTGCCTTGTAAAAGACATTTTGTTCAATTCCCAAATGAGATTTTGAAATAATAAGTTTTTATTTTGTTTTATTTTATTACACGTTTTGTGTTTAATCACTTCATATAAAAACATGCACAATTTTGTACATTTGTATGCAATGTATGGTGCTACATTAATTTATGGTGTACTTCTATTAAAATAATATTTAAATTGAAAAAGTGTTTCTTTTTTATTAAACTAAAAATAAATTTAACTAAAAATACGTTACTTATATAGTTTTATGTAAACTCATGTAAATTAACCCTCATATCTTCTGTGTGTTCGCCCGAGGAACTGGTAATGAAGTACACTTCAAGCTATACACATTGGACTTTGTACCCATTTTATATCCTTCATTATAGAGACTAATTAGCCTCTGCCTGCGGCTCCGTTCGCGTTTATTCAGCGTGCTAAAACGTGCTGACAGATAATTGGTAGTGGTACCTTATCCCGTGTAAATGTGCCCGAAATAAAATAATTGTGCTTCCAGTCGATCTAAACATATTCACAAAAAACAGATTCCGATTGAGTAACGTTACCTCCGCAGCTAATAAAAAACTGCATCCAAATCCGTTGAGTGGTTCTTGAGTTACATATAGACAGACGAAAATTGTGGTTTTGCCAATGACCCATTTAATTTTAATTTCGCAAAAATATTTAATGTACAGACATGACTTTTTTACTACTTTATTATTGGTATGTATGTCGTACTGCAAGTGTATGACTTGGCGTGTTTTACACTGTACAACGAAATAAAACGTTTTCATACAAAAGTTATGTTTAATAAATTATTAATTTTTATCATAATCAATCACATAATCAACACAGTGGTCCGTACATAATAAAAACATTGAATATTACTTATATTCTTCACTTCTTACTTCTGAAGATGCTAAGTCTTCTACTGCGTGGGGTGCCCTGTTAACAAAATAAACTTCATTATTTATAAAGCTTCCGGCAACAAACTAGTACATAAAGTTTGACTATCGAAGATCATCCATCCATCAAGCCTGTTTCATCCACTGCTGGACATGAATGAAGGTAGCGTAATGAAAGTTGCATGTATTCCATTTAAAGATTTAAGCAAAGTATCATAGACATGAAACCTATCAAAATCTATATCATCCATCCATCAGCCTGTTTCGTCCACTGCTGGACATAGGCCTTTCCAAGATTTCGCCACTCTTGGCGGTCCTCCTGGAAGAAATGCCCATACTCACACGTAGGGCAGGCGGGTTAGTGAACGCACCAGTGACGCCGCTGCCCGTCACCGATCTGTTTTATATAAGGCCTGGCAGTTGGGGATGGATATACCGCCATCCATCGGTCCCAGGCAATGGTGGGCCGCCTGGTTTTGCCTGAGAGCTGCTCTTCTACTCTCCCCCGAATAACTTCGAGGTTTGCGAGTAAAATGTAGCGTAATGCGAGTAATACCATCAACAAGATTCCCGCCTATCCAGTTTTTTTGCCCGCAGTTTCACCCGCGTTGAATTAGTTTTTGTGTACTCCTATAAAATCAGTCAATATTATTCGGACTGTTACCTACAGTAAACATAGCTGGTGAAATGTGTGTGTTATGCGCCTCTGTTTCCCATTTTGTGTGTCTTTTTTATAGCTTTTCCATGGGAACAAAGGCAAAAAGTAGTGCAAAATTTCAGCCTAATCGGTTTCGTAAGCATGGCATCACATCACTTTTCTATAGAAATTTGAAAGGTCATTTTCATCCCATGGAAACTGATTCATGGGATAAATGTCATATTCCAGGTCTAGAACTACATTAATGTAAAATTTCAGCCCAATCGGTTCAGTAGTTACGGCGTGAAAGAGTAACAAACATCCATCTATCTATCCAAACTTTCGCATTTATAATATTAGTGGGATATACACTCATTGGTAAATAAAATAAAAGGCGGGGCTGCCACATGCAAGCAACAAAGTTTCAAAACTGGATAGGCGGGAATCTTGTTGATGGTACCACCATATTACTCGCAAACCTCCTCGGAAGTTATTCGGGGGAGAGTAAGAGGACAGCTCTCAGAAAAAGAACAGAAATTCTAGGTTACGCCAATGGTCGTGTCATACCGAAAACTCAAGGAATTGTCAATGAGTAAAACTCAATGGAGGCAGCTACATCCAGAAGAGCTTAGCTTTTAAGACGACGATATGGAAAAGAACACTTTTTTTTCATTTGGGCATTTTGTTTCTTTGGGAAAGTTTCCCAGTATGCTCTACGTAGCTAGCATAGATGATACGAATAGAGAAATTTTGTCTATCCATTTGACCAATGGACAAAGCGTACCTGCGTTTCCATTGGTCAAACGTTTCTTCTAGAGACAAAACTTCTCTATTATTTTCAGTATGCAGTAGAGATTTTGTTTTCAGTTACAGATACCAGCACCTCTAACATGGTAGACCATCAGCTCGATATACCACTATCTGTCCCTCTTTAGGTAGATCAACAGAGTGAGACAGAGCACTGTATAGAGCGCTATCGAGCTCGATATAGTCCTCCATGTTAGAGGTACTGTTTTATTTACAACCGATCAAAGGATATAAAAGAGAAGTGACAACTTACTTCGTTATTGTCAGTTCTACTGGAGCGGAATAGCGCCTTCAACCTGGAGGGAGTGCTGGTCTTGCGCATGGCCTCGGGCTCCTGCCGCAGCGACTCTCGGAGCTCGGAACTCTGCAATCATACCATCACGAGATCAATCTCCGAAGGCAATTTGTTCATTGCATTATGTATATACCGGTTGTAAAAGAGTGTGATCTTTAAATAAAACCACATATTCTATCGATCATACTGCACAACTCTGTGAAAAAAAAACAGCGCAAATCTTCAGACAAAAAGACATTCAACTGTAACTCTATTTCAGAACGCTGCACCGTAACAGCTGTTTCACGGACGACGCTCTCACAATACTCGCCCGTATGCGTTAGGGTTCACAAAACTGTTTGGAACTCAAATATTTCCCAATTTAATGGTAAGCGCGGGTATATTTCTTGGAAAAAGTGGTTCAGTATGATCGGTACAATATGTAGTTTCATTTAATGGTAGCAGTCTATTTACACCCGGTATAAGGTGACTTGAATTTATGCAGCCATATTCTTACAGAAGACTCGGTAAGTGCTCAGTAACAAGGTTCGATGATCGTTTTTGTGAAATTCGTAAATTATTCATTTCGTGTTCCTTTCAAACGCAAGCCCGGCCCCGAGTCAATTACTATGGAACGTCAAGATTTTATTTTGCGATATCAGCAAAAACTGTGAGGGACTCATATTTTGCTACAAGAAATCACAGCATAATTTGTTACTGGCCATTATAAACCGCGTTCCAACGAGTTATTTCGTCAGGTTCCAACACTGACAGCAGGATAGCGCATACAATTTTCAAAGCGTGCGACAGAGATGGCATTAGAGTCCATGTTGCGACCCCTAGTTTATGAACGTGGCCCAGGGTAGTTATTTCGTTCTCTTTCACTCACGTTAGCGGACAGTCTCCCAGCCTGCTTGCTCGGCGTTGGCGGGCCGGGTTTCTTGTACGCTGTGATGCCGATCTCTTTGCGTTGGGGCTGCTTGCTTCCGCCGCCGAGGCTGAACTGTAGAGATAACATTGAAATTAGTACAATAAAAGTGATAAGTAAGGATTTACTGGAGGTAGACTTCAGCCGTGGCTTGTACCAGGCTCATGACGAAAGAGACTCGTCGATCCAGCATGACGTCATGAAGCCGTACCGCACAAAATAAATACATACAGACTCGTGCACTGACATTCGACCGAATCCTACCGAGATCGCCGTACGTACGCGTCTGTGTGTGCGTGCGCTCGAAATCGCTGGTTGTGTGGAGCTGGCCTTCGGTATGTATTTCTATTGTGGTACCAGGGCGGCTATTCCGGCATTATTGCGCATTCGCAATATCAATCATTAGATATTTGTTTAAAGTATGACAAATTCCAGGCGATGGAAATTAGAGTGGCTAAAGCACATCAAATAAAAACTATAAGGAGTGCTGTATATAAGTTTTCAATCCATAAAATCAATGTATATCCGTACAAAATCCCTTTCACGATCACGCGCAATCTGCCTTGGCAATTTTCGCGCCCGTGCCAGAATTGAGGGCCAGTCCTCCGTTACCGACTTCTGTAGGTTCTGTTGTCCCTGAACAAACTGTTTAACGCCTCGCTCGATTTTAATTTTCCACTCTGTAACGCGCTTCATTTTAGACCTCACGGACACTTCATTAGGCACATTAGTGGCTAAGCGCAAGCTAAAAATGTGTTAATTGTAATTCCGGACGTATGGCAACCCTAATCGTACCTATATTTGGTATGTTCTCGCGTATAGTAATGAAATGTAGTCCGCTTGAATTGTGAGAAATCGTAAATAACAAGCCCTAACATCATTTTAGTTTAGGTTCGCAAAGGTATCACGAGATCAACTACTCGAAATCTAGTGGCGCTATAAAATCTCCTTAAAATATCCAGCACCACATTGAGATTTGAGGCGATGCAATAACATTTTTTATAACCATAACGATGACATCTTAAAAAACCGGACAAGTGCGAGTCGGACTCGCCCACCGGGGGTTCCGTACAAATTAATAAAAGTAAAAAAAATCTAAAAGGTTTGGTCACCCGTACAATTAGGACCGCGCATACCGTTGCTTAACCTCGGAGATTTTTTTATGATTTAATTACAAATGTATAGTTTTAAGATTTTTTCCTATACTTGTAGTATTAGACGGTATTACTTACCAAATTTCTTAGTTCTAGGTCAATGGGAAGTACCCTATGAATTTTGATTCCCTTGAGATTGTCAAAATACACGTTTTTTGCGGCATAAACGGCCGTATCTTTTTTTACGTTAACTTAGAAGTTTGATATTTTCACAACTTTAAGGGACAGTAGACTTGAGAATATGGTTTTAATTTCAACTCGATACCTCCACGCGTTCCTGAGATAAAGGGTCTTGACAGACAGACGGACAACAAAGTGATCCTATAAGGGTTCCGTTTTTTCCATTTGAGGTACGGAACCCTAAAAACGCTTTTTTTACATTGTGCCTGTGTACGTCTGGGCTCGGATAGGTGGGCGGGTGTGAGGAGTGAGGGGCGCACCTTGATATCTTCCTCGTGCGCGTGCGTGAACTGCGTCTCAGCGGGGTAGCTGCTCTTGAGGTGCGGCGGACACAGCGAGTTGCGCCACTTAAGCTCCGAGAGGCGGGCGCCGGTGGGCGGATGCGGGGGGGAGCGCCGGCGGGGGGTCTCGTTAAGAGAATGCAGCCAGCGGTTGTCAAACACCTCGCCTTCCTCGTCGGACATGTGCAGCCCGCGGTTCTCTGAGATACGGAAAGATGAATCATTAAGATTTATTGTCGCAAAAATGTTATGTAGGAAACTGCGCAAGACCGTGATTTGCTATGTTAAGGCGCCACCGTTTTTGTAAAAAATTTGATAATCCTTTTCTCAGTTGTTTTTCATTATAGACCAAAATACAAGTCTATCATCTGGCACTGATATTTGAAAAGGCACCATTTCGCCAAAACTTTGAATATTGATTTTGTTTTAAAGATATCAAGCTGGACAGGTTAACATACAAAGTTGTTTTCTTGCCTTAAATTGTACCTACACAAAATTTTATATTTTAGCCAGATAGTGATAGATGACTCAAAATTTACTCTATAACGAAAATCAACAGAGAAACGGCTTATTTTAACAACAGAAGATAATTTATTTTTTTGTTATAGACTAAGGTTTGAGACCTCTATTGCAGGCACTTAAAAGGTCACTATCTAGCTGAATTGAAACATTTTGGTATAGGTACAATTTAAGGCAAGAAAACAACTTTATATGTACACTACATCTGCCCAGCTTAATATAAGTATTTAAAACAAAATCATTATGGTATTTTGGTCAGCTCCCTCAATCGAAACGATTTTTTTTTTCACAAAGACTTTACAAGAGAAACGTTTTTTGTTTACAAAATAAAGTAAAAAAAAGCATAATATATTAACAGAGTCATTCTAATAAAAGCTGAAGGTAAATATTTTATTTTATTTTCATTAGGGTTAACTATATCCGGAAATGTTCTTTTTTCATACCCGTGTTAGGTAAAGTTACTCAGCTTTCATAAGATATACTCTACAGAGTCTAATGAAAGTATACTAAGAACTATAAGTCTTCCTGCAGTAAATATCGATATCGACAGTCAACAGAAGTGTGTAACAGATTAGGTAAATCAGCATACCTTTTATATAAGCTTTCCCATATTGTAAGCAAAGAAGTCGTGTTAACCGCTTACCATGGGCTTGTTGCATCTATTTTGCGATACGGAATTATATTTTGGGGCTTTTCCACAGAAAATAAAACTGTCTTTAAAGCTCAAAAAAGGTGCATACGATCAATGTGTGGCCTAAAACAAACAGACAGCTGCGAACCATCATTCAGATCCCTTAAAATACTTACCATGCCTTCTCTTTACATTTATGAAGTTGCAGTTTTTGTGAAGACAAATCCCGAACTATTTGTTAAATTCTCCGACAGTCACCACACGGATGTTAGGGTGCAATACAGACATCAATTATGTTTAAGATGTTCAAAAACTAGCTTAATGCACAAAAGTTTATATTGTATGGCTCCCAAAATCTTCAATAAAATTCCTAACTATATTAAAGATCTAAATTTTACACAATTTAAAAACAAACTATTTTACCTACTTATACTAAAATGTTATTATAGTGTTGATCAGTTCTTAAATGATAAAACTATTTTGATTTAATAATGTATCCTGATTTTAATAATGTTCATATTTGATACCTTTGATAACACATATTTAGATTAGAAATTTTGCATGTGCATGAATATCTTTGTTCGTTTAATACTTATCATAAAATATTTGTATACCATTGCGGTAGATCATAGCGTCCAAACAAACATATTATTTACCACCTAAGCATGTATCACTTTGATGTACTGTAAACCTATGCTCACAAATAAAGCATTCTGATTCTGATTCTGATTCTGACATATTAATGTATATCAATCCCTACTTTGTTTTTTTCGAATACTGGCAACACTTTATCTGTCAAACGTGTTCGCCGAATTAAAAACTCTACTTTAAGTATAGAAACGAATGGTAAGTGTAAGCGCACTGACCAGATTTTTTGTGGTGCACGGGCAGTGACCGCAGCGAGTGTGTATCCGATGACCGGGCGGGGTCCTCGGGCGGCCGCGTCAGTCCAAACTGAAATTAATAATACATACTATTTATTATACTCATACTGTAGGCTTATTAAGTGCTAAAAATATAATATTGATCTCCCATAGTAGTTGACTCGGGGCTAGGCTTGCGTTTGTAGTATAAAGGGAAAATAGTAATCTTCGAATTTCCCAAAAACCGAATAAATACCGAATATGGCTGCATAAATAAATGTCACCTTACCTAAGGTAACATTCGTTTATGTAGCCAAATTCATACTGGAGATTCGATAAGTGGTCGGGAATAAGGTACAATGACCCTATCTGCGAAATACGAAAAATGTTTTTTTGTACCTCTATAGTTGTTCAGGAACAACCTCGACTCAATTAATCTAGGAAGTCTTAGGGCGGCTTTCACCAAAATCTTAAATCTCGATTTTATCGCTAAATCAGGTTTACGATCTGTCAATCAATACATTTCTGTCAAATTAAACTCAGCTTAAGTCCTAAATCTAGATTTAAATATTGGTGCAAGTCGGCCTTAATGTTACTTTGTTTATTTTACAGAAAGAGTCATCAAACCTTGGTCCAGACCACTCACAGAGTTCCAAGTATGAAATTTGGCTATTCGTAACAGGTGAAATTAAATCAACCGACCAAATTCTTACTGGAGAATCGGTTAGTCATCAGGAACAAGCTTTAATAATTTTTTGTTCTTATACGTCCAACCAATAAGGGAACAAAAATTTTTTTTTCTAAATTGGCCAAAAGGATTACTGAACCTAGTTCTTGATCACTAACCGAATCTCCAGTATGAATTTGGTCGGTTGATTTAATTTCAGCCTATATAAACAAAATTCACCTTATTATTAAGGGGTTGCGACATTCAGTATTTCAATAAAATGTATGGTAAATAGATATAAACTTGACATCTAGTACTTATAAATAGGTTGTCAGTTTTAACATTAGTATGTAGATAACTGTTTTGGCCAGGCCAAATTTACCTTCACAAAACTAAATTTTACATGAAATTTTGGGACTAACTGATAAAATCATATTGTAACTTTTCTATGAAAATTGAAAACTCATCGGAAAGCAATTTGTGCATTAATTGTTTTTAACTACACTTCGACCATGAAAAAACTTATTTAAATAGAAATGTTACGAAGTAACTAAAACACAATTTGAATTTTGCAAATTATTATTTTTTTCATTTGGTTTAACAAAACATTTCATCACTACGCGCGGTATTTTTACTAAACAAACTAAATGCTGCCGGCTAGTAGAAAACTAGCAACATGTGGGTAGGACCGTGCTGTTCAATCACTAGCTTCCCAACAACACGTAGTGATGTGTGGTAAGCGGTAAGTTTTATATCTGTCGAGATAAGGTAAATCTTTTTTTCTTGTTCTTCCTATAGCGGAAACCAGGCGATTGGCATGGTGTGGATTTTTTTCTATATAAAGTTTGTGTTTCATCTTTAGTATAAATTCCTGTAAAGTAGGATAATTTATGTCTCTATGAAGGTTTCGTAAATTTGTTTTGTAGGGAATATTGAATGATATTTTTATTGCCTTACTTTGCAAAACTTGAAGGTTATTGAAATTGTTTTCGCATATACTACTCCATACAGGTGCAGCATACGTAAAGCAGGGCCTGACAAGTGCTGAGTAAATCCTTAATTTGGTCTTTGGGCTTAAATTGCTGCGTCGATTTAGTATAGGTTTCAGGGTATTCATTGCTTTCAGTCTTTTGGATCTTGTGGCTGTAACATGTTTGGTCCAGTTAACCTTATTATCAAGTACAACACCAAGATATTTCACGCTCCTACTCCAGGGTATTTGGTGACCGTTGATATACAGGTACCGTGTAAAGATAATTGCTTCAGTTTTATTTGCGTTTAGCTTTAATTTCCATGTAGTAAAGTAGGAGTGAAGTAACTCAATTGATAGCTGAAGCCGGTCAATGATCAAGTCACTATCGTTTGAGGATGTCAGGGAAGCAGTATCATCAGCAAAGCAAGTAAGATGAGTTCGCGGTTGCTTGGGTATATCATTTAAGTACAGAATAAATAGATACGCACCAAGAATTGATCCTTGTGGAGCGCCAGCAGGTATCGATCTTTTCGATGAGTTAATATCGTCAATATGTACATAAGCGTTCGGTTGTTTGAATATAACTCCACGAGTTTTACCAGAGAAAGTGGAATTTTGCATTTGATGAACAATTTTGATGCATTTGTGTAACAGCCCTTTGTGCCAAACTGTATCGAATGCTTTCTCTATGTCTAACAAGAACATGCCAGTAGATTGTTTTAAATTTAGATGATGCGCTATATGTTCAGCAACTCCAGCCAACTGCTGAGTAGTGGAATGATTAGCACGAAAACCAAACTTTTCATTAATAAATAGATGCCTAGTGACATAAGCAAGGCGTGTGTATATAATTAACTCAAATGGTTTACCAATCGTCGGAAGCAAACTAATAGGCCTGTAGCTGGTTCTTTTTTGCCAGGTTTTTAAAAGCAATTACCTTCGCGTGCTTCCACGACGCTGGAAAGTAGGCTAGGCTTAAACACGCATTTAATATTTTGGTGAGAAATACAATAGCCTTTTGGAACAAGATTCCAAGAGCGAATTAGAAAGAAAGAAAGAAAGGCATTTATTGACCCAACAGACTCACACACTTACAGATACAATACTAACACATACAACAGTAACAAAACATAACATTACAACAGAAGAAATAACAACATGAAAAAATTAATCCATCCATCCATCCATCCATCCATCCATCCATCCATCCATCCATCCATCCATCAGCCTGTTTCGTCCACTGCTGGACATAGGCCTTTCCAGGATTTCGCCACTCTTGGCGGTTCTCCTGGAAGAAATGCCCATACTCAAACACGCTGGGCAGGCGGGTTGGTGAGCGCGGTGCTCGAAACCCTTGCACCAGTGACGCCGCTGCCCGTCACCAGTCTGATTTATATAAGGCCCAGCAATTGGGGTTGGATATACCGCCATCCATCGGTCCCAGGCAATGGTGGGCCGCCTGGTTCTTTTGCCTGAGAGCTGTTCTCTTACTCTCCCCCAAATAACTTCGGGAGGATTTCCGAGTAAGATGGTGGTACCTCCACAGTCGAGCCCGGCATTAACTCTACCACCTAATAAAAAATTAATACACAGAAAAAAATGAAAATGTAAATACATGCACAGAATTTTCGTAACGATGTGTCTGTTGCTACAAAAGGCAACTGACTCAGCGTTGTGCTGAAGGTGTGAGCCCTCAGCGCTGATTTTCAGTCAGTGCCAGATGATGGCTACTATTTTGATCGATTTGCACATATAATAGGTCAGGGGGTACATTTTTAGAATTCTGTTTGCAATATTGTATAAATATGAAGAAAGAATTTTAAATTGACTTCTAGTAACTGGATGTATAACATATGGATGTATAATATGGATGGATGTATAGTAGTGAGATTCATATTCCCATAAAAAACATCGGCAAGAGTCTCACGTTGATTCTTAGCATTGACAGTAAAGCTGCCATCTGACTTTTTAAGGGGAGGGATTACTCCATAAATCTGAGCTACGATTATCAATTTTAGCCAGTTTTGAGTGCCACTTTGCGTCGTTATGGGAGGTGATTTCTCGCTTGATGTTCATTGATTATTGACCTGAGTACATTGACCTCTCATAAACAACAAGACTCACAATCTCGCTCAAAAAGTGTCCGCGATGCATTTTGTCACCGTTATGGGGTGACAAATTCGAATGACGATTTCGTACAACTGACATTGCATCTTATATTAACGACATAACGTCTTAATTTGGTTGAAGATTTTTGCTACTATGCACGTTAAAGGTTCGGACACTTTCTGGCGAACTTTTCTTGGAGACCGTCTGTCTTGTTGTTTATGAGAGGTCAATGCCTGAGTAACATTTTGTCATTTAAATTGCTTTGCTTTTGTGGCATACGACGAAGGGAGTTTTTTCGTTTAATAATTGTATTTATGTGAAAGGCAATACATGACACGGATTTGATTTACCGCTTATAGGGATGCTATAATTTCTTGCTTCAAGGACACATCCCGAATTTCTTGGGTCGATTTGTACACTTGAAAAGAAAGTGTAATATTTTGGTCAAGATATGATCAATAAGCAGACCAATCAGCTTTACCGGTTGCGACATTACATTGAATTGAAGAGTCATTTTAGCGCCAATTATGTAGTTTTCGTTCACTGGCCAGTACCTTATACAATACACTTACCGAGTACACATGCTGCAGAGACTGCAAGGAGTCCGACCTCTTGCGCCGTTGCCATTCCGCCTCGTCCTTCTTCATGAGAAACTTCTCCCTGACGAGCCAAAGCTCTGTCGTCTCTCTTTATGTGCTCCTCGTACGTATATAACAACACTTACCGAGTGCACATGCCGCAGACTGCAAGGAGTCCGACCTCTTGTGCCGTAGCCATTCCGCCTCGTCCTTCTTCATGAGAAACTTCTCCCTGACGAGCCAAAGCTCTGTCGTCTCTCTTTATGTGCTCCTCGTACGTATAGAACAACACTTACCGAGTGCACATGCTGCAGAGACTGCAAGGAGTCCGACCTCTTGCGCCGTAGCCATTCCGCCTCGTCCTTCTTCATGAGAAACTTCTCCCTGACGAGCCAAAGCTCTGTCGTCTCTCTTTATGTGCTCCTCGTACGTATAGAACAACACTTACCGAGTGCACATGCTGCAGAGACTGCAAGGAGTCCGACCTCTTGCGCCGTAGCCATTCCGCCTCGTCCTTCTTCATGAGAAACTTCTCCCTGACGAGCCAAAGCTCTGTCGTCTCTCTTTATGTGCTCCTCGTACGTATAGAACAACACTTACCGAGTGCACATGCTGCAGAGACTGCAAGGAGTCCGACCTCTTGCGCCGTAGCCATTCCGCCTCGTCCTTCTTCATGAGAAACTTCTCCCCGACGGACCACAGCTCTGTCGTCACTCTTTATGTGCTCCTCGTACGTATAGAACAACACTTACCGAGTGCACATGCTACAGAGACTGCAAGGAGTCCGACCTCTCGCGCTGTAGCCATTCCGCCTCGTCCTTCTTCATGAGAAACTTCTCCCCGATGGACCACAGCTCTGTCGTCACTCTTTATGTGCTCCTCGTACGTATAGAACAACACTTACCGAGTGCACATGCTACAGAGACTGCAAGGAGTCCGACCTCTCGCGCTGTAGCCATTCCGCCTCGTCCTTCTTCATGAGAAACTTCTCCCCGACGGACCACAGCTCTGTCGTCACTCTTTATGTGCTCCTCGTACGTATAGAACAACACTTACCGAGTGCACATGCTGCAGAGACTGCAAGGAGTCCGACCTCTTGCGCCGTAGCCATTCCGCCTCGTCCTTATTCATGAGAAACTTCTCCCCGACGGACCACAGCTCTGTCGTCACTCTTTATGTGCTCCTCGTACGTATAGAACAACACTTACCGAGTGCACATGCTGCAGAGACTGCAAGGAGTCCGACCTCTTGCGCCGTAACCATTCCGCCTCGTCTTTCTTTATGAGAAACTTCTCCCCGACGGACCACAGCTCTGTCGTCACTCTTTATGTGCTCCTCGTACGTATAGAACAACACTTACAGAGTGCACATGCTGCAGAGACTGCAAGGAGTCCGACCTCTTGCGCCGTAGCCATTCCGCCTCGTCCTTATTCATGAGAAACTTCTCCCCGACGGACCACAGCTCTGTCGTCACTCTTTATGTGCTCCTCGTACGTATAGAACAACACTTACCGAGTGCACATGCTGCAGAGACTGCAAGGAGTCCGACCTCTTGCGCCGTAACCATTCCGCCTCGTCCTTCTTTATGAGAAACTTCTCCCCGACGGACCACAGCTCTGTCGTCAGACTCTTTATGTGCTTCTCGTACGTTTTGCTTGTCTCTGCGAGTTTGTCGCGGGCCTGCCACGAGAGATGGAATAACAGATCAAGGTTATTAGACGCAGAGCTTTACTCTACAGGGCAAGCGAATGAACTTACGCTACGCCGCGCCGTGCAATGCTATGGATGCACTTTGCAACGTATACGACGTTGCGTTTGCCCTGACGCGAATATTTCACGACAGCAATGAATCATAGAAATAGCAATCAGTATTATAAAACCTGGTTATGATTTGTAATCGTGTGGATGTAAAGAGCTATACCGGTTGTGCATAGATCTTGAAATGAAATCACATACTCTGCTAATCGTACTGAACCACTTTCCCAAAGTAAGATAAGGACAAAAATGAAAAAAAAAATGTTCTCTCTATACCAACTTTGAACTACTGTAAATTGGTATCGTTAAATCCATTTTTTGCGCGTTTATTTCTTTATGATGTTTGTTTATTACGATGATCAATAGAGTACGGGTTTTCATTTATAGATAGCAGGCCGTTTAGACTCTGTATAGTCATATATCGCTTCATTTGTTTCGCTATAAGTAGCATAGCTTTTCCAAAGGCACAAAGAGGCTTACGCACTGGTGAGGTCCAAGCGGGGAATCGTTGCGCAACGCAGTTTGCCTCCAATAAAATGTTTGGTGTGCATTCTCGATGATATTTTTTAAAACCGAAAAGAGTAAAAAGCACTACCCGGAAAAGGTACCTTTTGTAACTCCCGCTCCAACACTGCAATCTCTTCTTTTTGTTTCTCTCTGAATATTGATAACTGCTCTTGATACAGTTGTTTCTGAAAAAAGGACATCATTTAACTTATTTGCTGTAAGTTCAAACCGAATTTGAAATAATTGTTTAGTTACAACTTTAGAATCAGTGGCAGTGTTATTTATTACACAACGTAAGCACAAGCAAAGCAGATATGCATGTCATGCAAAAATAAAACAAAACAAAACAACGCATGCAAACACAAAATTAGCGTGCACTTGAGAAAACTCGTGTATTACCTTTTCTTAAAAAAACAACTCCTCGATATAAAAATAAAAAGGGTAGATGTTTTAATGAACACTCTAAAAACAAACTTAAAAAATCTCTTCATGCTTATAAACGAAATAAAACAAAAAGTCTCCATTAAAACATCTTTATTGTCGAAATAAATACAAAAATAAATATATTTTTTGACTTTAGTCATAACAGTAAATAAAGAAGTGCTTTGAAATCGCAAAAGCCACACCATTCAATCCATATGGAGAAAGGCCCACCACACTACTTGGTATAGTAATATCAACAACAGTACGGGTGCTATACTGACCATTTTCGCCTTCATTCTATTGAGTTTGTCTTCGTATTCCGCTCGCACCTCCATCACAGTAACAGACTGCGCATCTTTAGCGCCTTCGCCTTTCTGCGCTCTCACAATCTCTTGTAGAACCTTCTGGAACGTATTCTCCAACTCTTCTAACTGAACTTCCAAACTAGTATTCTGGAAGCTTCCAGAAGAAATCGACGCGCGATCAATCTCACTCGTATACGCTTGCTTTATCTTCTCTGGCGAAATCGTCCTAGCTATGGACCGTTCGACCCATCTTTCCAAATTCATGGCGCATTCGGCCAAGTCTTGAATAGCTGCCGCGTAGCCTCTTTCTAGCTTACACATAGCTGCATCTGTTATTCTACCGTCTAAGTTCAAAATCTCCCGTCTGACTGTCCTCTGTAATGACACGATCCGACTGATTTTTTGCGTGTAGAGATCCTTCACTGAATTGAATGTCTTGAAACTGACTGACAATTCAGTTAGGAACTTTTTCATGTTTATTATTTCGCTTTCGTTTATCTTGTTTACTTCGTAAAGTCTATCTCTTTCTTTTTGTAAGGCGGCTTGCTTTTCTTGACAACGTTTGAGGTGTCTGTCTGTAGTCTCCAAGAAGTTTTCCAAGTCTTCCATCGTAATGCTACCAACTAAGCTTCGTTTGACTTCACTATCACAGTTTGCTTGGTTTCCAAAGTTCGTCAGTTCCTTCAGCACTGTGTTAGACTTAATCTCGGCTATACGTTTCAGTATTATTGCCTGATATTTCGCTGAAACTTTGATGATCTGACTGGCTCTAGTTTCAGTAACACTCATTTTTGAAACTTGCTTCTTCAGCTCGGCGATTTCCTCGTTCTTTGCGTGAACTATCTTCTTCAGCTGATTAGATAGTTGCTGACAATTTTCTTTTGACATCTCCAGTTCTTTAGTAACATCGAGAAGTTTATTTTCAGAGTCCGCCATTAAAGACTTCAGATATGTGATATCACTTTGTAGGGTGGTTATTGTCCTGTTTTTGTCTTGTATGATTTTTTCTAAATCGGAGATGGTTTTGATGCTCTCAGTGGAAGAGTGTGTGAGATCGGATGGAGATATATCTACCTGGTGAGTTTCACGGTGCTGTTCGTGGCTCGGGTATTTTTGAGTGCTTGAAGCCGGCCAGTTTTCCTGGGCCGTGGCGACAACTGAAATAATGTTTTACGTTTAATATTTAATTTTCATATTTGATTTATTTATTTTAATGATCTTGTGCTTACATTACAAATTTAATCACATATAAATTAAAAATCCTAAAGAAGTAACAAATAATTATTATATGTGTATTTACAGCTATGTTCAATATAAAATTAAAGTTAAAAAATTTACTCACATGTTTCCCTTTGACCAAATACTTTTGCTAACACTTCATTCTCTCTCTGTAGGCCCACAATCTGGTCTTTCTGTTGCACCAACTCTTCCATCCTCTTTCTTAAAGCATTCTGTTCAGACGTCATCGCCTCAAATTCTTTCTGAAGTCTTTCTCTTTCCATTTTTTCCTCCACCAACTCTTTGCTGACTGTGCTTATCACAGCGTCTTTTTCCATCAACTGTTCTTCAAAGTTGGTTGTACCTTTGGTCCTCAAAACGTTGATTTCTGATTGCAACGTAACGACTTCTTTGCGTCTTTCTTCGATTTCTTTTTCGGCTTTCGATTGATATTGTTCAAGTATACTGCATTTGTTGAAAAGGTTTAGTTTGTCGCCACCATTTTCTTGTCGGAGATTCTGGTTTTGTTCTAGTTCGTGCTTAATTAGCTGCTCTAAATTTGTAATGACTGTAACATATTAAAGAGTAATATTATTATTAGAGTCAATTACAAAGTAGAAAATATCAATTAGAAACAAATTAAAACACAAGAATATGAAAAAATAAAAAGTCATATTGACACAAACAAAATGTGATATATTATGTATAATGTAACATCAAAAGCCAAATCTACTTATCAACTGCTATTAATCAACTTTTCTCTTTCAACCGACCTGTCTTGTTATCCTCAACAACTTGTACAAGATTCATATTATCACTTCTTAATTTTGTTAGCTCTTCATCTTTTTGTGCTTGTAATTTGAGCTCAGTTTGTAATTCTGAGATCTTCTTATCAAATCCATTCGTTATACTTTGTACGATTTCTTCCTTTTGATGTAATAGCGACTCTTTCTCATTTCTCAGACTGTCGACTTCTTTATTATAAACATTAATTTTTTCTTCAAGATTGTTGTATTTAATCTTAAATTCTGTTACCACATTATCCTTTTCGTTAATTACATCTTTCAATTCGGTAACTCTCTCGTTTTGTTCATTTATTATGTTTATCATTTCTTTTTGTATGTTTTCCAACGCTTCTTTTTCATTTTTAACATCATTATAGTCACAATTAATCTTCGCCAGTTCTGAAACAAATTAAAAAACTTTAAACTTACCAACTTACTATAGTACTATACTTTTTATCGGACTTGATGATTTATTGTAGACACCTTTCTTGTTACTTTCCAGAGCTTCGATTAATTCCTTATTCTTATGTTCCAAAGTTGTAATATCTGATATTTTATTAGTAATTTCTTTCTTCAAACTGTCAACATGTGTCTCCATTTCCTTTTGGAGTAATTCTTTAGCGTGTCTTAACTCAGTCAGCTCCTTAAACAGGACTTCAAATGAAGAATCCTTTTCTTTGATAATATAAACAGAACTTTGCTTTTCCTTCTCGATTAAATCATTCAAAATTTTGGTTTCTTCTTGCAACATCTCGTTAGACTTAGCATGTTCAGCAATAAGCTTTTCAAAGCAATTTTTTTGCTCCTCCATGACAGTCTCAGTCACCGTTACCATGTTTTTAAGTACAATTCTCTCTGATTCGAAATCTGTGATCAATTTCTCCTGGTTTAGTTTCTCAGACTTGACTTCCTCTTCAAGTGATTTTATTGCTGCAATTATTAAGATAAATACGACAATAAATACCGACTTTAAATATACCTACATATAAATACACTTATGAATATTTTTGGCTAGCTAAAGCTGTTGGTTAATTAATTATACTAGTTCATCCATCCAAATTCCCTTGCTAGATGCAGTAAAAGTCCTGGACGTTCGATGAAATCCCCGAGATTTTCTGGTGTACCTAGAATTGAAATCTTGATTTCTGGTTGGAATTAAGAGGTGGTGCAAATTGGTTAAGCGTGATGGCCCAATAAAAAAGCCAATCAGTCATACGAATCTGTGCGAGTGAGCGTGACGTACATGTAAAACAGAGCGCTAAGTGCGAGTTGCCACCGAATGACTTTACTACCGCGTGAATCGAGTTAAGCTGGGTGTCCAGCGCGTGTTTTGTTCTACACACTACACCAAAACGTCTACACTGTATATTGTTCCGCTACATATTTGTGTTTATAAGCCCCGTGCCTCCTGCATGCTTATCAGTAAAAATGTGTAGCGAAACAATGTTTTGTGTACACGTTCTTGTTTAGTGTGTAGTACAAAACTTACAGACAGTTAAATTCTGTTGTTTGACAAATTCGGTGTGGCTGCTATATCCCCATGCTAAAAAAATCTTGTATTGGCTTAACAGGAAACTATAATAGCACTAATACAATAGGGCCAAATTCACAATTTACGATATATCCAGTAACTTTATTTGAAATAATGACAAACGTCATTTTGGATGTAAATTTATTGTAATGTGAGCACTTTGTTAAAGCAAAAACACTTACCTTTATGATTCTCCTCTATAATTAGCTGCAACTTTTCTTTTTCCTTTCTAATAGCTTCCAACTCTACTGATTTATCCTTCAAATAATTCGTTAATTTATTCGTCATCAGGTTCAAGTTGTCAATCTGGTTTTCGTAAGTTCTCTTGAGTTTTTCCGTGAGGTTTTCATTGTCACTAAGTTTTTCTTTCAGTGAGTGAACTTTAACCTCAAGTTGTTGTTTCACATCACCTATTTCGTTGCTTAGAGATTCGTTTTCTTTTTGTAATTTTTGGATGATTCTCGTTTTGTCTTGTAGTAATGCTGAGTGAGTTTGATGATTATTGTTTAATTCTGAAAATGTTATTATATTAATATCGCGTACTTAATACATAATGTGTGAAGAAACACATACAAGCTATTTTGAAAAAGGTTTTTCTACTTTTTACCACAACCCTAGGGATAGGGACTCAATGTTCATGTCCCGGGGACAGGGACTCAATGTTCATGACCCGGTAACAACAGTAGTTCTCCCTTTTACCGGAGGCAAATTGTGCTCTTACGGAAATTGAACTCAGGATGGTAGGTCTACTGTTTTTAGAGGATAATTTCGCAAAAATAAAGTTCAATAATAAATTTAACTGTTTAACATTTTACATTTTTACAAAATTGAAAGAATCATAACATACCCATCTTCAAACCACTCAAAGACTGCTCCAAGCTCTTATATTCTGTCTGAAGACTATGCAGTTGCATTTCTTTCTGTTTCAGTAGATCTCTTAACTCACTCATTGCGCAGTTCTCGTGTTCAAGTGCAATTTCTAAATTCTTCCTTATCGCTAGTTCCGTTGTCAAGGTATCTGCAATATTGACCAGGAGATCGCATTGTTCGTCGGTGGATAACTCTTTAGATTCATCAACATAGGTAAGTTTTTGTAGCAGTTCATTTTTTATGTCTTCTTTTCGAAGAGTTTGCAGCAATTTCTCTAAGCCACAGTTTAAAGTATTCGATATTTTGGCTGCGAGTTCCTTATTTTCTGAAAGGTAATTTTTTATTATTAAATCATATTTATGAATAAAACATTACTTCAATGGAAATAAGGGATGGGCCGAAGTTTGTTTCGCATTCCGAAGTTCGGCCTTTTGCCAAAGTCCAGTTCAATTGATCGAAATTCGGCTTAAGTTGAATTACAGCTGAAGCTATTAGAAGTTTTTTTAAATATCTGGAGCATTCATAACCAGTCGTAGGATTGACAAATACGTGACATTATGAAAGAGATAAGAAAAGAAAGAAGGAACACGAAAACAATACAGTTCAACTGAAAAATAAAAAAATACTTGTAATATAGTCTTATCAGTAATTAGTCATGCTTAACTGTTACTGAAACAACTAAAATAATTGTATTCAACGATTACTAAAATTAACCAATGCAGTCTTACAATACTACTATCAGCAAACTAAATGCCTTTATAATTTTTTATATAAAAACAAATACAAACAGCAACAATTAGGTACCTACAATAGATAAAATTTACTACTCCAAAATCTCGTAGTACAATAATAGTTTTACAGTAATATAATCATCAGTAAACAAAATTATTAAGTTATAATCTTTGTTAGCATTACTGAAACAGCAATAATAACGAGCCTCAATCAAAAATCAACTTAGGTAGCGCTTCAATACTATTGTCCGCAAACTAATAGCCAGTTTCTCAAAAGCTGACCAGTATAATAATTGATTAATAAGTAACGGTCTATGGATTGAGCTAACGAAAGTGAAAATTTAATGGAAATAATTATTTTGAAACGCGCCAAAAACTTCGAAGCTCGACTTCGGTATCTTTTTTAACAGAATGTTCGGCCGAATTCAGCAAAACCGAGATTCGGCCCATCTCTAGTATCAACATAAAATAAAAACTTACCCGTAAAATCGTTTTTCAAAACGTTAACCTTTTCGATTAATTTGAAAACTGCTTCTTCTTTTTCAGTAATTTCTCTGTCATGTTGTTTTTTTAACTCTTCAATTTGTATGTTTTGTTTCTGCTTCTCATTCTCTAATTCATCCTTAGCTGCCTTTTCTTCTGTATAATTCTTTAGCAGAGACTCCTTTTCCATCACAAGGATATCTTTATCTTGAACTAGAAGCTTATGTACAGATCTTTCATCAGTAATCTTTTGTATTAATGTTTGGTTTAGAGAAGACAAGTTTGCTTTTTCTTTTTCAAGATTATCTTTAGCTGTTATCTCTTCAATGATCTGTTGATTCAAAACTTCGGTTTGAGAAACTAAGTTTCTGATTTCTTTTTCTTGAAGATGTTTCAGTTGTTCTTTTAAATCTTGAATTTCAACAGCTAAGTTTCGTTTTTCTGCAGTCAATGTTTTAATTTCTTCTTCTAACTGTTCTTTGGCAGTTTTTTCTTGAATCAGCTGAATATTCAGTTCTTCAGACGATATCAAAATTTGTTTGATTTCCTGGTCTGCTGCTTCTTTGACATGTTTTTCACGGTTCAGTTTTTCATTTAAGTCTTCCTTTTCAATTGTCAAGATTTGTGTTTCTGTAGCTAAAGCGTGCTTTTCATTTTGAATCAAAGCTCTAGCAGCCTTTTCTTCAATAAGCTTTTGTTTTAACGTCTCATTCTCATAAGTTAACGTATCATTCTGTCCTGTTAGTAGTTCATTAGCAGCCAGTTCTTCCATAAGTTTAAGAGAGAGTTTTTCTTTTTTGGAAACTAATTTTTCCATTTTATGTTCGAGTGCCTGCTTGGTTTCATTTTCTTGTTTTAACTGGTGTTCAAGTTTCTTTTTATTTTCTTTCAAATCATCTATTTTCGTTTGAAGAGTAACTTTGACTAACTTCTCTTTTTCTAAGTTCTGGGACAATTCTTGATTTTCGTTGATCAATTGATGTTTTTCTGATTGCAATTTTGCAACTTCTGCCCTTTTTTCAGCTAATTGATCAAGTAATACAACTTTTTCGTGAATAACTTCGTTCAATTTATCTTCTTCCATCGATACAATTTTCTGTAAAGAAAAACTTTTCTTTTCAATTTCATCTCTTTCTTTCATGCCATTAGATATTTGGATATTAAATTCTTGCTTCAATTTTCCACTTTCAACCAATGTTTGATCCAAAAACGTTTTAGTTGCTAAAAGGCTTTTTTCTAATTTACCAATTTCAGAATTTTTAATATCTAAATTATTTTTCATTTCAACTTTACGTGTTTCCCAAAGAAGTGTTTCTTTTTCGTAATCTGTTTGAAGCGATGTCAACTCTGTAGTGATAGTATTTAGTTGCTGTTCCAGTCGCTCAATTATCGTATCTTTTGCTTTTAACACAAGTTCATGATTGCTATTATCTTCTTCAATAGTAAATTGCAATTTTTCATTTTCTTTTTTTAAGGCTTTGACATTGTTATTTGCAATGGCCAGATTTTCAGATATATGTTGATTCTCTTTTCGAATAGCAGTTACAATATCGTTTTTCGTGACAATCTCGGCATTTAACTGATCTGTAGTATTTTTAATCACAGTTTGAAGATACTGGTATTCCTTTTCTAATATATTTTTGAATGATACTTGTTCGTCGTGTTTTTGAACCAGAAGTTGTTTTTCTTTTTTGACCATTTCAATTATAGCTCTATCATCATTTCTAGCTTCTTCTAAGTTAGTCACCGCTAATTCAAGTTGTTTTATCTTGAGTACATTTTCTTCAATCGTTTTGTTAGATTTAAATCGCGAATCTTTAAGTATTCTTTCAGTTTCATTTATTCTGGTCGCAAGTTTAGATTTTTCTTTTTCATTTTCAGCAATAACTTTCGTTAGTTTAGCACTTTCTTCCTTAAGTAACAAAATTTCATTACATTTCTCATTCACGTCTTCAATTAACTTAGCTTTTGCTTCATTCGAAGAAGATAACAGGATTTGCAGTTCTTGTTTTTCAGATATTACTTGAACAATTTGTTGGTTAACTGCTTCAATACTTTCAACGTTCTTACAGATTTCTTTTTCAAGATTTTTGTTTTTATCTTTGAGAGATTTTATCTCATTACATATCTGGTTCACATCATCAATCATCTTAACTTTATCTTCATTCAACGAAGAAACAAGGATTTGGAATTTATCTTTTTGAGATTCTTCTTGAGCAAGTTGCCGGTTGAGAGCTTCTATAGTTTCCACTTTCTTATCGATTTCTTGTTCAAGGATTTTGATTTCATGTTTAAGAAGTTTCATGTGGTCATCTTTCTTACTATTCTTTAATGCAATGTTTTTAATGGTTTCATTTAAGAAATGACAATCCTGTTTTAATTTTTTAACAACTTCCTTTTCTTCTTCTAAATACAAGTCCATAGCTTCTATCATTTGATTTTTTTCAAGCATTTCCTGACCGAGTTTTGAGAAGTCGCTTGTCAATTTGTTGAACTCTTCAGCTAAAATATTTCTTGCTTCATGTAACTGCTCCAGTTCAATTTGAATATTAGTTCTAAAAGTAACTTCTTTTTGAAGTTGCATATAAAGTGTTCCGATCTCGGCATCTTTTTCATCTAGTGCATATCCTAACGATGACTTCTGGTCGCTCATAGCATTTTCCATATTCTCCACTTCTTTTTGTTGTTGTTCAATAACTTGGTCACGATGTTGCACTTCTGTTACCAGTTGCTGATTAGTCTCTTCAAGGGATTCTAAACGGGATTCTATGCTTGCTTTAGAATTATTCAAACTATCTAAATCTGTTTTGAGATTTTTAATAAAAACGGAATCTTCCTCAAGTTGCTTATGCATTTGCTCAATTTCTTCAGTTTTTAGCCTAAGAGAAATATCTTTATCTCTCGTCTGATTATTTAATTGCGATATTTGACTTTCTAGTTCAGCTTTTAATTTTTCCTTTGATTCCTTTTCAAATCTTAAATCAGTCTGGAGTGCTTGCATTGTTTCACTTGTATCAAGCAACTTGTTTTGCAGCTCAACCAGTTCATTATTTCTGTTCAGTACCTTTTCTTTAAGCTTCATGATATGGTTTTCATAACTGTCTTTCATTTTTTGTTTATTATTTTTTTCAGTGGTTAGATCAGATTGTAGATTTTCGATTGTAGTTTCACGATCTGTGATAATATTTTCCAATTTTGTTGTCTCGTCTGAAAGGCTTTGTAGCAAAGAGAGTTTCTCTTCTTGTAAAGTTTGTATATCGTTCATCTTGGATTCAATGGTTTTACTGAAGTTCTCAGTATCATTCCTGACTTTTTGCTCCAGTTCACTGATTTCATTACTCAGTTGCGTTATTTCATCATTGTAGTAAGTCTTCATGTTGTTTTTCTCTTCAATCTCTTCATTGATTCTATGTTTTAGGTTGAGGGTGTCAGTGTCTTTGTCAGAAATTATCTTTTGTAGAGTAAGCTTTTCTTCTTCAGTTTTTTGAGTGAGTTCATGCAGTTGATCCTAGAAGCGTATAAATATTAGTATGATACTTATCACAGTTTTGAATTTGGAAATTCAGTTTAAGTTACCTGTAAAGTATCAATTTGTTTCTTGAGCTCAACAACTCTCGCTCTTTCTTCACCCAGTTGCACTTCAACAACATTTACACAAGCTTCATTGCAAATAGCTGAAATATAAAATGTACTTTATCTATAAACTGAACACAAACCAAAGATATCTAGAAATTATTTTCATAGCCTGATAAACTTTTCGCTGTGAGCTATTAACGTTGGCCCTCAAGGAAACTAATAGCCCGGGAGGTACCGTTGCAAATACAAAAGTCATAGTAAGCCGGCTGATATTGACATCGATCGTAGATCTCACATGCATGACTGATATGTGAATCGACCGTCAGCTGCTCAAGTAGCGGTAGGTTTGGGAGATAGAGGTTGCGAAAACAATTTAAAAAAAAGTGATAGTACGCCGGCTGAAACTTTTCACACAGATAGTTGACATCATACTGAGCTGAAAAAAAATCGTCAGCTGACGAAAGTGGTAAAAAAAAATCCACGATGAAGCAGACGATTTTTTTTCAGCGCAGTATGATGTCAACTATCTGTGAAAAATGTTTCAGCCGGCGTACTATTACTTTTTTTTGCCGCTTTCGCAACCTCTCACATCTACATCCACCGCGGGTGCTTTAGCTGACGATTTTTTTTCAGCTCAGTATGATGTCAACAATCTGTGAGAAAAGTTTCAGCCGGCGTACTATTACTTTTTTTTTGCCGCTTTCGCAACCTCTCACATCTACATCCACCACGGGTGCGTCAGCTGATGCTTGGTTCTGTTATTAGCCATTCCAGATCTATTGAAAAAGATGGAAATCAATCGGCGTAAAATCACTTCCTAAAATGCAAAAGAGTTCATGCGATCAGCTGACGCATCTTCCCCCCTCCACTATGCAGCTAACGTTTTTTTTTAGCTTATTATGGCCTCAGCTATCTGTGAGAAAAGTTTCAGCCGGGTACTATTTCTTTTTTTTTACCACTTCCTCTTCCTCCCACACCCACACCCACCTCACACACTGCGGGTGCGCCAGCTGACGCTTGGTTCTGTTATTAGCCATTCCTGATCTATTGAAAAAGATGGACATCAATCGGCTTAAAATCACTACCTAAAATACAACGCTACCGCCCGGGCGGTATAAATATGTTAAAAAGGTATGAACAGATAAGTTCATTAAGATCTGTTTCACTGCTTGCTGATAAGCGCTATATCATAGGTTTAAAAAATATTAACATATTTTAAATATTAAAAACTATCAGGCACTTAAGCAGAAAGTGATAAGATCTACGAATAAGAATTCTCTAGAAGAGTAACTCCCCTACAATTACTGCTTCGATTTTGGTTCCATTTACACTGACAAACTTATTCCAATAACAACGAAACACTCACACACTCACATAGACAAAACTTGCACGCGATTGGTTGCGTCGTCACCAGACAGAACTGACGATGAGTTTTCAAAATGTTTATTTACTTACGTATGAAATATAATTCCAGTATTTTTCATATCCTCTGGCTCCTACACCACTTCACGACACACGAAGGCATATTTGTAAAATCAATTGGCGCGAAAACACAATAATATGCACAATCGAAACTTTCCGCGGCACAAACACACGACTCAATGTGTTATGACGAACTAGCGCGCGCGGTACTTATTTTGCTCCCCGCCCTCCGCGGTATATATTTAATGGAACCATTTTTTGGGCTTAGTAACGCTTTTCGAGAATTCTTGTTTGTAGGATAAGACATACATATTATAAATGCAATGAAGGATTTCAGAGCGTGGGAACTTTTAAATAATACAGTAAACTCACACAAATTATGCCCCAGCGAATGCTGACTGGTATCTAAATCGTCACACTCGAGCTGGCTCAGGTTCAGTCCGTTGTTCTTGTTGTGCTGCTGCAACTCCGCTATGATTTCTTTGAGCGACACTGCGTTTTGTCGTTCAGTAGCCAGCTGGTCCGCGAGCTGAGTGGCGCGAGTCGTCTCATGCTGGCCGAATGAGAGCCATTTGTCGCGCTCCAGCTTTAGTTCATCAACCTTGGGAGAGTAGAACGGTTACTTTTGTATCATAATCTCTATGGTCTGAAAATCTCGACCAGTAGGCCTACCATGAGTTTTGCTTACTATACACATTACCGTCTGCGTAAAATATTTTGTATGCGAAATTCTGGTTCCTGTAGTAAGCCGCTAGGGGCGCTGCACAATTTCTCATATTATAAATATTTTACGCAGACTTTAACGTGTATAGTAAGCAAAATTCATAGTAGGCCTACAGTATTGATAAAACAAAAGGTAGATACGGTACGTTCTTATAATGTTCCTTAATGTCTGAAGCGTCATAGACATTCACAAACGGTTAACAACTGCGACCTTGTAAAAAAAACGGCACTGCCATGTTCCCCAGTGTGATGATGGCTAAACAACCACGCCTCTTAATTTGCCAGGACAATAGGAGTGAAATCTTACTAGAACTTTAGTTTCTGTAGGTACAAACAGCATCAGATCTATGAAAGATCCCTTATAGGCGAGGTGAGTTCCGTTTAAGAGTGGAGTTAAGTCCCGTAATTCTAATATCTTTTGGAATAGTTAGATGACATGACTAGAAAAGTTCGCACGGAGTGATTATCTCAAGTACATTACGGAAGTACTTTAAACATTAGGTATAATATTCAAAATAACGTAATGTTGGTATGTAAAAGAAATATTTGATACAGGCTTCAGTAGGATATAAACTGGTCTTAAATGCGTTATGGGTTTTAATATTGAGACCTGTAAAGTAAGAAGTAGAGATATATTCGTTTTTTTTGTTTTGCCACTCCAGGGAAACTTCTACAATCTGTGCGAAGTAACATGTGAATACTATATACATTATAAACATTCTGATAATTTCGCACAGCACGGCAAAATACGGATCATAGTCAAAATATATATTTGAGAATACTACTTCGGGGGAAACTTCCGTAATTGTGCAAATTAAATTATACCTTTGATTCTTAGTTTACTTCATTCGCCACATATAAAAAAAACAATTTTGTTAATGGAAGTTCAAAATCTTCAGTTACCTACGGGCGCGGAATGCCCTTGGCGACGCAGGGGCGAGGTAAGGGCGCGCGGGGAGTACCGGGCGGCCGAGCGCATATTTTACGAGCGGTGCGTTAGGTGGGCATCTACAATGGATTTTGAGGTGTATTGCATCATTTGCCAAGAAATTTTATTAAGTGGCAATGACACTGTTGACATAGTTCGTGAAAAAGTTAAATAATTTATTACACTTATTATGTCAGTATACAAATAGGTAGATTATATTCATAAATCAGGTAGTTGAAGGAATAGAGAATAACAAGAAAGTAGGTATCGATCATGAATAAAAATGGTGTTCTACTAGTGGCTCTCAAAGGCAGGTGTTTTGTTTTAAGCAAATAGGTATGGTATGTCCTTTGGTTAACTCGGGCCAAAGTTGAGTAAATTAATTTATTACATTACATAGGGTGTATCTGTAAATGTGAGTTGAAGAACTTTTACAGAAATCGGTTTGAATTGGGCTTTGTCACACTAGGTAATACAATATTCCTCCCTACAGTAGTGCAACGCCTTACGTTAGGTACTTACGCTGTCATACGCAACACAAATATGAGAAATAAAAGAATCGTGATTATTACTATTCTAAGATAATAATTTATTATTCATTATACAGGCTGATTGGTAATTAGATGCAATCCTTTGAAGGGGTTGTAGAAGAGAACAATTGCAGTTGATTCGAAAAGTGAACCATTTCTGAGATAATTTGAAATTAAGCTTTTTTTCTAAAGTGAACATTAAAAATATATATTAAAAATCAGCCCATATTTTTCATTTTTTTCGCTTATATAACATCCCAGCCAATAAACAATAACCCTAACAATGCACATTATTGACGTAAACCTTGACACTGTACTCGAAAACAATTGAAAACTCTTGAAAATCGCAAAAGATTTACACAAAAAAGCTAGGTTAAAACAAAAAGTCTCTATGCAATTTTATCATGATGTATCATTTACCGTTAAATATTAGAAACAAATCTTATGCATACAAAATGTAATTTAATAATCATTGTTTTCTAATGTAACCGTTTATGATTTTTTCTACCTGCTCCTACTCTTTTGGCCATATTTTTATCATTCCACTGTCAATTTAAGATTTTTGTATCTCATTCGAAAGCTAGTAAAATGCGGATGTTTTCAAGCTAATACGCAGAGAAAATTGTGTCAACACTTTTTGTTTTAACCTAGCTTTTTTGTGTAAATCTTTTGCGATTTTCAAGACTTTTTAACAGTTTTGGAGCACAGTGTCTAGGCTTACGTCAATAATGTGCATTTTAGGGTTATTGTTTATTGGCTGGGATGTTATCAAAGCGAAACAAATGAAAAAAAAACAAAAATATTGGCTGGTTTTTTAAATATATTTTATTAAAGTTTACTTTAGAAAAAAAGCTTGAATTCAAAATATCTCAGAATTGGTTCACTTTTGCATAAGGCATTATACTATAGTCGAATCGACTGTAATTGTTCTCTTCTACAACCCCTTCAAAGGATTGCATCTAATTACCAATCAACCTGTATACATTCAAAATAATTGTGATTAGTACAATTCTAATGTAATTATTGTTGATTGTTGTTGACAATATACCGGGTGTGAATAGACTGCTACCATTAAATGAAACCACATATTCTACCAACCCTACTGAACCACTTTTCCTAAGAATCAAATCCGCGGACACCCATAGTTTAGGAAATAATTGAGTTCCAAACAAAAATGCGTGAACCCTAACGCAGCGACATACGGGCGAGTTTAGAGAGAGCGTCGTCCGTGAAACTTGAAGCTGTTTGAGGTCTTCTCTCTCTCTAAACTCGCCCGTATGTTGGTGCGTCAGGGTTCATGCATTTTTGTTTGGAACTCAATTATTTCCCAAACTAAGGGTTGCGGTGGAGGGTATGATTCTTGGGAAAAGTGGTTCAGTAGGGTCGGTAGAATATGTCGTTTCATTTAATGGTGGCAGTCTATTTACACCCGGTATACATTATAGCTACAATACGGTGACTGACTCACTGATTGACATGGTTGTTTGGGTGGAAGGGGGGGTTTGACAGTAAAGTGATGCAGGGGGGTTGTAGTAGACTATTATTTGAGTCCCAATAAAATCTGACATTTTACATTTTTTGACATTTGACATTTACATCGTTTGCATGGGATTTTTGTATGAAAACATTTTTTTATCTCTTACCAGAGAGACCAGAGGCCAATCCTATGAAGAGTATCCATGGAAAAAAGTTTGACTTTGACATCTTTAGTAGTATCCAGGAAAACATTTTTGACATTTCCTCCAATTTCCGTTCCCGTTGAGATATTTGTATGGGAAAAAATTCCTACTGGATAGGTGGTCGAGTAAAAGTTCTTTGGACCCCAAAATTTTCGGAAACCACCCCCGGAAACCAAAAACATATTTTTTTTTATGAAAAAAAAAATTGTTTTGGCTATATCTCCGCGACGGTTGGTCTCGGACCCCCCAGACTTGGACCCCGGGGTTCCGAAAAAATTTGTTTTACATTTAAAAAAAAAATTATCCGAGGCGCGAAAAAAATTTGTTTTAGCCATATCTCTACGACGGTTGGTCTTGGAACCCCCCCAACTTGAATCCCAGGGGTCCAAAAAAAAATTTTTCTTCTTTTACAAGTGTCAAATCTTTTTTGACTCATATCTCCTAAGCGGTTGAAGCTAGGCCCCTGTTCCTGTGGTTTTTTTAAAAGGTCTCGACGAGATCTACCCGAAAATGCAAAAAAAAATTGGGTACCTTTTGGGTCCCTTTGGGTACCATGGTTATATCTCGGGAACGGTTAGAGCTAGAGCTACCGGGTTTTCACAATAGTAAACGGCTCAGAAATGGCTACTTGATGACAAAAAAGATTAGACATTTTGACATTTTTTGACATTTTTTTGTAATTTTTTTTAAATTACTATAACTTTGGAACGGCTGGTGGTAGCGCTTCCAGGTTTGGACTCGAATGACGGGCATCATGGGCTCTTTCCGAACAATAGCAAATTTTGACATTTGAAAGCTGTCAAAAATATGTCAATCACGTTTATTCAACAGATTGCCTTGAAACTCAGTTTCTACACATTTTTAAGGTCGCTTTTGTGTTCCTATAAGCGAGGCCGAAGGCCGAGCCGGTTTAACTCTAACTCGGCGGCAGGACGAGTCCGGAGGGAGCATGCGCGAGGTTGCCAGGCTGAGTTAGAGTGAAACTGGCTCGGCTTTTGGCCTCACTTATTATAACACAAAAAGTGTCCTTAAAAACGTGTAGAAACTGAGTTTCAAGGCAATCTGTTGAATAAACGTGATTGACAAATTTTCGACAGTTGTCAAATGTCAAAATTTGTCATCGGTCGGAAAGGACCCGTGATACCCATCATTTGAGTTCAAACCCGGAAGCGCGACCACCATCCGTTCCGAAGTTATAGCAATTTAAAAAAAAGAATGTCAAAGAATGTCAAAAATGTCAAATGTCAACATTTTTTTTTGCCAAGTAGTGGCCGTTTTGATGCCTTTTACTATGGTGAAAATCTCGTAGCTGTAGCTCCAACCGTTCTCGAGATAATCTAATTGCGCGGATTGGGCCGATTCGGCCGATTTTGGCCGATTTTTTTTTTGCATATTTGGGTAGATCTCCTCGAGCCCTCTTAAACGGACCCCCTGAACAGGGGTCTATCTTCATTGGTTTGGGAGATATGGGCCGAAAAAGAATGGACACTTTGGAAAGAAAGAGATTTTTTTTTTGACCCCAGGGGTCCGAGTTTGGGGGTTCCAAGCCCAACCGCCACGGAGATATGGCCAAAAGAAAATTTATTCGGATAAAAATTTTTTTAAATGAAAGAAAACTTTTTTCGGAACCCTGGGGTCCAAGTTTGGGGATTCCAAGACGAACCATCGCGGAGATATAGACGAAACAATTTTTTTTTTGAAACATTAAAAAAATTTTTTTTTTTTTCGTACTTTGGTGTGGGTTCCGAAAATTTTGGGGTCCGAAAATGGCATACTCGACCGAATATACAGTATGAATTTTGTCCCATACAAATACGTCAACTTATATTGAAACTACTAAAAATGCGGGGGGGGTTACGAAAAACGACCGAATATTCAGTATGAATTTTTAAAAACAACCGAATATACAGTATGAATTTATTCCCATAGAAATACGTCAACTTATATTGATAGTACTAAAAATAAGGGGGGGGGTTGAAAAACGACCGAATACACAGTATGAATTTTGTCCCATACAAATATGTCAACTTTCATGGATAGTACCAAGAATGAGGGGGGTTCCGAAAAAAACGACCGAATATTCACTATGAATTTTGTCCCATACAAATATGTCAACTTTCATGGATAGTACCAAGAATGGGGGGGTTCCGAAAAAAACGACCGAATATTCACTATGAATTTATTGCCATATAAGTACTTCAACTTCTATTGCTACTACCAAAAATTGCGGGGGGGTAACGAAAAACGACCGAATATACAGTATGAATTTTTAAAAACGATCGAATATACAGTATGAATTTATTCCCATAGAAATACGTCAACTTATATTGATAGTACTAAAAAAACTACACAACCGAATACTCGGTATGAATTTTCCCCATACGAATAAAAGAAAAAACATAAATACTACCAAAAAGGCAAAAATTCATACCCAGTAGTAATGGGGGGGGGGGTTATAAAAAAACGACCGAATACCCAGTATGAATTTTCCCCATACGAATAAAAAAAAAACCATGAATACTACCAAAAAGCCAAAATTCGCCAGCTCAATCCCATACAAGAATCCTATACAAAACAGGGTTTGGATAAACGCCAACACCCCCCTAAAATTAAAAAAAAAATGATAATGTAGCATTTTATCTCCAGTCTGAATTACAATCTAATAAAATACTTAATTACGCTGACCACTTCTATTGGTATTTAAGTCTATGTAATTTAGCCCGCTTGCCACTTCTATCTGCTTATTAGTCTGTGGTTGTACGATATACCTACGTATATACCTACTCGTACAACCATTTTGTAAAATTAAGTATGTTCCGTGTGAAAATGCCCATATTTTATAACCGGCGAATGAGGTACTAGCCAAAAGGTTCCGTAATTTGTATCCCAAACTGCACTTTTGGCAAACGTAGATCAGGGTACTCTAATTCGTACGTGGGACGCACTAAAAGTTTCCGGAATGAATATGAAAAAATACTATTAAAGGTACAAAATTAATTTATTGTTTTTCAAAATAATCTCCCTTGGCGTCTATGCACTTTTTCATTCGATCAAACCAGTTTTGAAAACTTTTGTGCCACTCCCCTGTGGTGACCTCTGAAACGTGTTTTTCATACTCCTCGACAGCCTCTTCTGGTGATGAAAATCGTTGACCGCGTAATTGGTTCTTAATTTTTGGGAACAGAAAAAAGTCACAAGGTGCCAGGTCGGGACTGTATGCAGGATGACTTATGAGTTCTACATTTTTCGTCTTCAAAAAGTCGTTTGTCTGTCTGGCCGTGTGAGAACTAGCATTGTCGTGGTGCAGGATGATACGGCGTTTACGGTTATTTTTACGGAGTTCGTCAATAACTTCCGGCAAACAAATGGTCGTGTACCAGTCACTATTCACGGTACGACGATTCTCTAAAGCAACAGTAGCCACGTGTCCAGTTTTATTAAAAAAAGAAGCAATCATCCGCTTAGATGCACTTTTCACGCGCGCCACTTTGGTTGGTTTCGGCTCATCTTGAAAGACCCATACGCTCGATTGCTGCTTTGTTTTGGGATCGTAGCAATAAATCCATGTTTCGTCACCTGTTACTATATCCCACACCAAATTTGACGCACCTTCGTTGAATCTGGTAAGCATGGCACTGCACCAAGTGACGCGGTCCGTTTTTTGAGCCTCGGTCAAGTTGTGTGGGATCCACCGCGAGCACAGCTTTCTCACACCCAAATGTTTGTGTAGGATTGATTGTATTTGACTCATGCCTATTTCTAAGGATGCGCGAATTTCATGGTAGGTCACATGCCTGTCTGTTTCAATCATACGGCGCACAGCATCGATGTTTTTGTTGGTCACAGCGGTGGACGGCCGACCATCGCGAGATTCGTCACTGAGATTGATACGACCACGCTTGAATTCTGCAAACCAGCTATAAACAGTCGTCTTGCATGGTGCTTCATTGCCAAAAGCTGTTTCAAGCCGAGCGATGCTCTGTTGAGCTGTCAAATTACACTTAAAATCGTAGAAAATCATACTACGAAAATTTTCCCGAGTTAAATCCATGTTGATGCAGACACACAATTTTTTAAATGGCGCCACAAGGTAAAAACAAAAGACAGCCAGATGAAACAAACTGCATTCTACAGCCAAAGAGTTCTATTTTCAAATGTTGCAATAAATTTTTAAATATTGTTTATGTAAGTGGCCAGTTCCGGAAACTTTTAGTGTTACCTATGTATATCAAATTGCACCGACTGCAGATAATTTTCCCTAGAAGTTATAAACAATAATAGCATTCACCCCTTTCCATCCCTTGCCTAAGGGATGGTTCTATTGGAAGTTACCATAGATGTAATTTATTAGTCATCTATCACATTTAAAAACTTTTAAGTTCGAGCAGTGACTTACTGCCACTCTTTTGTAAAATATGAGCTTACTTGCCCCGCTTATTATGGTTACGCGAGGAAGTAAGCGGGAGACCTTAAGGTCCCCCTTAGGTGTGCACTGGGAAGGAATCCCCCCTTTAAGGGATAAATTAATAAACAAAAACAATTTTTTTTGTTTACTTTGTAATACTTTGACCCTGCCCTGTCAGAATGCATACCCCCAAAATGAAATCCTGGATCGGTCCCGAGCCTATAGCTGTACTATGCTATCTCGTAAACCAAGTGAAAATACTTAGGGCAGTTCAAATAGGGTGTTCGCATGCTAGGAAACATAATGACTTATGGGATGGGGCATCGAGCTTTTTGCGAAATAATTGCGTTCATTTGATTCCGTTATATGACTTAAGCTTTAATTATGCAATTAATATGTAAGATATTTAAGGATTCACTCCATAAATTATACACTTTAGAAACATAATTACTTGTAGTTTCCTCTATAGAAAAAAATATAAAGTTATCTCTAAAAAATAATATAAAGCGTAAATACTTCATAGAAGGCCATCAGTTTTTGAATAATAACAAAACTAGACAGGTTTTTTATAACATTTAAACTTTAAATTTTCAAAATGTGTATTTGTTTTAACAATACGAAGGAAATACCAAAATTCGCGCGCGTTCCGTCCATCGTAGCTAGAGCCGCTTCGCTTCCTCCCTGTCCGCAGTCCTGCTTCGGCCGTCGGATGGGGAGCCTGTATTGCTTGCGCTTTAAGAACGGTTTTAAAACGCTCGCTCGCCTCAGGCACGCATACATGAAGCCTCATTGCCCTCTAACGCTTGGTGGCGTGGGTGGCATCTAGTCCAACTCTATTATTACACTATATAAACAGTGGCCAATATCACGACAGGGTTCAATGCCTACCCGAATATGCAACAACACTTACCTTAGCCTTATACGCGTCCCTTTCATACACAGCATCGTCCAGCTGAGCTATAGTGTCAGCCAGTCGCTGCTCTAACTCGTCCACTTGTCGCAACAGCTTCTTAGTTCCACTGTCAGTACTCCCCTCCACCCGCGCCTCCGCTTCACCCCCGCAGCAGTCCGAGATTTTCGCGCGAAGATTTATAATGTCCAGTTTGTGTTGCTCCTTTTCTTTAACTGGAAATTTTGTTTATATGTATTTGATGTAGTTATTTTACTTTCATGAATATGAAAATGCATTTAGGTTAATAAATATATTTTCTTAAAAAACAGATAGGTATTGGCTTTTAATTTTTAGTATATTGTGTTTCTTATTATAGTGATAAGAGGAGGAGGACCAACATGAGTGGCGAAATTTGATGAAGACCTATGTCCAGCAGTGGACGAACACGGGCTGATGGATGGATGGATGGATGGATGGATGGATGGATGGATGGATGGATGGATGGATGGGATCAGTAAAAGCAAAGAAGTTACAAACAATAAAATGCGCTATGCTTCGACCCCTCAGTGGGGTAGTGGCGTGCGAAGAACTTTTTGCTGGAAATGCAATGAGAAGGTCAAGTTCGACAATAAAAATAATATGAAATAGTACATTATGATACAAGTGAGCTGCGATGGAGATTACAGACGCGGCGGGATTGCAGGCCGAGCCGAAGACGAGGCCGTAATGGAGCTGAGAGTGTAATGTCTAATGCTCACGCGTTTCATTACTATTTCTCAAGACATCGAAACTCTTTGCTAAGATTTACAAAAAAACTGTAATGTAAAAAATACTAGAGCGATAATATAAGTAAAAAGCACGCGTGTTTAATATGCTGCACTATGACCTTAAGAACGCTGCAACAAGGGCCCCTTCATAAGCAAGTGTGTTGAAAAATATGTATTACAATAAAGCCCTAGAGAATGCTGAATAGTAAAACTGGTTGGGTATACGAGTAATACAGAATACAAATGTTTATGTGGTTAAGTAAAATTGTTTAAAATAAACATAATGTGTATTAATTTCCACCAAGTGCCAACAATCACAAGCTTCAACTATGTATATGTATAACAAACAATGTACTATAATGAATTTTAATAATGTGTGTGGTTTTCATATTATATTTGTAAGTTGTACTAAGCGTATTGCCCTTTCAGCATTGTTTTATACAGAATATGTATGGGTCGGTCTATTTTGGTAATATACTTCCAAGAAATTTTCTATACAACTAACCAAGTTTCTCAATCTTGAGCTGTGTCCTCGACAGCTCCTCTTGCATGTAATTCCTATCAAATTTCTCAGCATCAAGAGCTGCCTGAAGACGCCGCACTTCACCATGGAGAGAACGCAGTGCAGGTGGAGTCTCAGCAACAGAGCGCTGCTCCGGATCTTGAACGCTCGCCATTTGTTGCCCGCACGATTCTAGAGAAAAAATAATTAGATAAGAATTTTATTCTCCTTTTACAGAAGTTGTTGCAATGTTGAACCTTAATATCGCAAGGCATTATTACACTCCATATCTATGATTTTGAATCGTTATTAAAACTCAAAAGCTGAATGGGTTTATGGATGGTTTTTTTGGACTAAATTCACTCAAAACTCTAAATGTCATAGACGGAGACTGCGCAAAACATTTTTGCATACTGGTAATGTCATATTCACAGTTCAGTTCATGCATAAGAATGTTTAATTTTTTGCCTCCGTTTTTAGCTTGACATTCCAGGTCAGCGGGAATTGCTTGTATGGTAACCCGGGATGGGTTAAAAGATTCAAGATGATTTAATTTCACCATGTCTATGGGGGCACAGATACTGAGATTTGAATTTTTAAATATGATCACTACCCTAAAACAAATAAATTTTGAAGTGGTTTTTACTATAAGCTAGGGGATGCAATTTTAAAGCTTAAAAAGGCATTTTAAAATTATAATTTACCAAGAATAGCATTCTCAACATCCTGACAAGTCACAGCCCGGCATTCCATTAGGAATTTACTGTACTTCATGATGGTCTCCTGGTCATCAAGACTCAGCTTGCTGCACATTGCAGTCTTCAGGTTCACATCCTTTGAGTTAACACAAACAAATAATAGCAAGAGAGAGGCCACTATGTACAATTCATCTTCAGAAGACAGTTCCACTGTTCCATTTTTAAACGTAAAATCTGGATACTTTTCAAGGATGAAATCTTCAAGGGTATTTGCTTCTAGCTTCGAAGATTTTGATTCATCCAGGCAGAAATTGTCATGTAAATTAGATATAATGTTTAGTAGCGATTCTTCGGTAACGGATGGATTTTTCTCGGTGGTATCTTTGAGGTAGCAGTTTATCTGAAAATAATAAAAAAAGACTAAGGCTGAGATTCAGAGTGCATTTTGAGTCTGAACTCAATCTTACAAACATCAAAAAGCGAAGTGATCTCATACTAGAGTGACATTTGTAAGATTGAGTTCCTCTTGAGTTCGGACTCAAAATGCACTCTGAATCTCAGTGTTAGACTATAGAACTGGTATTAAGATATACATATAGATAACTTCAACATAGAGGTGGAACATTGTTCTCAGGTACGCGAAAGTACAGCTATTATTGGACGGAGTGTCGATAAGAGGGCACCGGCACCCGATTTTTTTCAAATTGAGCACTGCAAGCAATAGACTTCAAGGGTAGAAACTTGCATTCAGAACCGTTTGAAAGCTTAAAAAAATATCATGTAAATGTTATCCCCTGGTTTTGCAGTCGTTAAGCGACTGCCATTGAATTGGAAGCAGCTAGTAAATAAAATAACATGCACAACATTAACTAATCGTATTATGAAAAATTTGTACTTACCCAGTTGGTAAGAATAGTCTTCCATTTGGCCAGCATAGCGGACATTAGTCAGAAGATTGTGCTATAAAAACAAGAAACAGTAATACATCAGCTCGCTACAATTTAGTTTGTTAGTTCACGATACAAGTAATTTTAAAGTTGATATGGAAAATTCACAAAATGTTGTTATTCACCGTTGGTGTTTGAATTTTTGTTTTATATGTAGATTGAACGAATGAAAGATGACTTTTGTTTGATTGATATTATTGAATGAAAGTTTATCAGTACCATAGACAACTCACCACCAATCGCGTTCTCAGAAGTGCTATCATTAAAGAACGGGGGCTAAACTGTGGGAAGTGACTACGGTACCGCTAGCGGTCCTTTGATTTCTAAAATGATTGAACCGTAAGTCATTATTTAGGTGTTGGAATATCTTCCTTAGCATTAACTAATAACGTTCAATTTGCAACGTATGGTTCGGAAAGGGAAGCGATCCTTTAATTTTATGAATTATTGAACCGTAAGTTATCGGAAAGTGCTCGGAAAATTATTTTTTCTGCAATCGTGAATTCTGTTAAAACTTTGGGGGTCGTCTCGCTTCGCTCCGCTTCTAATTATGAACTTACATGTCAACCTAACTGCTCCTCCTCGCTTCAGTCGTCGGTCGTCGCGACCTATCCCTGACGGTCGAATAAAATGGGTCAGTAGTATGGTTGCAGGTTTTAAGCATAATTAATAATAGAGTTAAGCTTTTATAACAATTTAGAGAAAAAACCCGACCAAAATATTTAAAAAAATAAAAGAATACAGAGGTATTTCCAAACTCTATTTTGAATGGACGCAGCGCCTCTGCTATACCGCGATGACGTCACACGGTCTTATTCGACTCAGTCGGCCTCAGTTCATTACGTGCTGCAGTATTGAAAGATGGACGTGGACCAAGAAAAACCCAATAAAGTGAATTATAAATATTGTGCAGTGCCACTATGTAAGAGTACTACTCGTACGGCACCCGAAAAACACTTTTTTCCTTTACCTAGAAACAAAAAAGTGAGATCAAAATTTATCAGAGAATTCTTCCTTGTATTGCTGCGAGGACCATTTTGACCTGAGTACTGACATGATTTTACTGTAAAGGTTGACATTTTTACATACTTTCAGTGACAGATAATTTTGCCGCAATCGTAATCCAAAGAAACTTGCAAAATTTCAGCATAATAATCCAGTAAGTACCTAGCATAATAAACTGCCCACAGCAGCAAGAGAAAATAAAACCGGCCAAGTGCGAGTCAGACTCGCGCACGAATGGTTCCGTACCGTCTGTATCTATAAAAACGGCAAAAAAATCATGTCTGTTGTATGGGAGAGCGCAGGTCCGACTAGCACTTGGTCGGTTTTAGTATTTGTTGTTAGAGTGGCAACAGAAATACATCATCCTTGAAAATTTCAACTGTCTAACTATCACGGTTTTTGAGATACAGCCTAGTGACAGACGGACGAATGGACGGACAGCGAAGTCTTAGTAATAGGGTCCAGTTAGTTACCTTTCGGGTACGGAACCCTAAAAACGGTCAAATAATATTGTGGTGTTCAAACCATACTTATAAAGTTATAATTATGAAAAGACGAATTCATGGAAAATGTTTAAATACATATTAGTAAAAATACATATTACTGATAAATATACTCAGCAGTATCTTCAACTTCAACCAACGTACCTACCTGCATGTCCAACATGTTCGGTGCTGTACGTAAAGTTCCCGCGTAGAGCAAAAAGTCAAAGACCGCAATCGCCATCGTATCAACGTTGCCCGACTATTGCCCCGAGAAAAGACTCTTTGGATCATTGCAATAAAGACGACTTTGCAATGAGACTTTTTCTTGATTTGATATGTCGAGGCATAGCCTCCTTTAAGATAAAGGAGGCTATAGTCCAGGTCAATTTGTCTATGCGCAGGTGTACTAATTCGTATTTTAGTTAGTAAATCTTAAATCGTTTCGATGAGTAGGTATATGATGTGAGTTATTGTTCATAAGTTCAAATAATCAATCATTTTAGGTAAAACGAGTATTCATTATGTACCTAGTAATTAATTACACGTAGATACATTATGTAGTAGAACATTCGTAAGTAGAGAAAGTATGTGAATAGAAACAAAAAACTAAATTAAATTATTTCAAAATATGCTGATTAATACTAAGGTACTTGTTAAACAAACAAATTATTTATTTAAATTACAAGGATAACATTATGGGGGCCGGGACTCTCCTATTAAGACTTATTGACATGTATTAGGAGAGACCCGCTCTTTCAATGGATTTATCTTTACACTATGTAAATGTTATTTCTAAGTCTCACACAAGAATAAGAATAAACCTAATTTATTATTCAATATAAAAACATAGTTGTTTTGTATGAAATCACTAGCTTTCTGTATGAAAGGTGTAACAAAAATGTACGTGAGGGGGTGTGTGTAGTGATGCGGATATGTGTTTGTATCTGTGTTTATCGGTGGAGGTTCCCTAGCCCTACGACAAGTCTTGGGATCAGTGTTTAATAACTGCTAGGGGTGTGTGTGTGTGTTTTAAATTTACTTCAGCCAAGATGGTTGAATGTAGAAGTATCTTTTGATAGAAGAAGTTCTGTTTTTTCGTAAGTTAATGTTTTAAACCATTTTGTTATAGTTTTCTTACATTCTTAAAAAGTCATAGTATAGATATTTAAAAGCCTATTTATCTTATTGTAAAGATAAATTGACTGTGTACCAAATTGAGTTGAGGCAAATAAAGTTCTTACCATAGGGGTTTTAACAACTGAAAAGGGGTTTCGTTTGATAAGGATTTGTGATATATATTTTTGTGGATCTTTAAAACAAATTGTAATATGTAAAACTGTCTGACTGACAACACATTTGCATCATTATATAATTTAGAGGTACCATATAGTTTCCTTTTACGCAGCATGACCTTTAAGATAACTCTCTGGGCATTTTCGATACATAAAAATTTAGTTTTAAATGTGCCTCCCCAGACAGGTACACAATACAATAAAATAGACTGAACAAGAGTTGTGTAAATGTATGTTATAGGTTGTTTGTTAGAGATATGTTAAGCTTCACACCTCTTGTTTCGGCACTAGTATATAATGGGTGTTTCTATAGAAACTCCGTCACCATGAAAATATTAATTTTATGTAGGTAGATTAGGTACTCTGATAAGATTGGCCGCATATAAAACCAGCCTCCATTTTAGCACAGTTAATAAGAACGACTTTAATAAAATACACGCTTTCATTTAATGAATGGATATAGACAAAACACACTAAAAATTTGCCTCACTCACATCACACCCATCCACTAGCACACTCAGAGATAACCTAATGCAGGGATGGCGAACCAATGGCACCCGTGCCATTGATGGCACGCGACGAAATATTTCAGGCACGCTACCAATCGAAACGGTTTTTTTTTTGGTAGTTTTTGAAGAGTTTTGAGTTGTTATATTTATATTTAGTTTTATTATCTTCCCAATAATCACTAAGTCAAAGTTATTCGAAGGCACGTATATGGCCTCATTAAACACTTGGAAAAAATAGCACGTCGATCCAAAAAGGTTCGCCATCCCTGATCTAATGCCTCAGCCAGAGTATGCTACTCGCGTTGCTCCTCGCTTTGCTCATCGCGCTGCCGCGATGTTGCCCTAGCCAGCCACACACACGCTGCTCTATTCACCTCACTCCTCGCCATGCGCCGCATTCCGGCTTTCGCCTTCACGCGGTAAACATCGACGACAAAATGCAAAGAGAATAGAATATACTATTTAATGGATGCTGACATTGCAGCTGCGAGCGCTTTATGCATTTTTAGTTTATAGCAAATTATTTTCATTGTACGTACGTTTGGTACATAATTAATAAAATATTAAATACACTTGCCTTACAATAAATACGAATAGCGAAAACGCCAAACACAACATACATTGTTAGTAAGTTTTAACACTTAGCATTTTGTTACAAATTTATAATCATGATTTGTGTTTCAATTTATGGTTTTTATTATTTTAATTTAGTATTTTTTCATAAGACCATTCGTGGGAAAACGGCGATGGCGGTATAACTGCAAAGTGAAAACATACAAAAATCCCACACGTGCTTTCCGTAAGAGCGCTCAACGCGGAATGACAACAGCGCGAGTATGTGGCTGGCTACTCGTCTTCATATTGCCGGTCCTTTGAATCGCGCACAAAAAACCGACAAAGAAGGGAGCGATGGGCATGACGAGGAGCAGCGCGAGCGGCAGGACGATTAACGAAGCCAGACGACATCCCTGCCCACTTCCCTCACTATTTCCCCCGCTCATCGTCGAGTGTGTGGCTGAAGTGTAAGAAAGAGACTCGATTTGGATGTATGCCGCGTAACGTCACACCACCGGCACCTCATAAAACGATGAACTAATCTCGACGCGCTCTGGTTAAAGCTAAATAACTTTTTAATTTTTATAGATACCTTGTTTCTCTTCTTTACATTGTTTTTATAAAGTTTATTCCTAGGGAATATATTAATACAAACTTGAATTTATGAAACATACAACTCTGCCATTAAATAAAACTAAGGAAGCCGCTAACGGCTTCGTAGTCACTTTCAAAACTGACTGTGTTATTTATTGCAAAAAATTTAATAAAACTTATTTTGTCCTTACATATATTTTCCATGTCTCCTACGAGAGCAGCGGGACTTGTTATATTTAGAAATGCAAATCAGGTGGTACAGTTTCTTTTATTACAAACTTCATATGGAGAGCATCATTGGACACCACCAAAAGGTACAACGGTATCCATTTTAATTTAATTAAGGTTGTTGATTTTAATGTGTTTTTTTAGTTTTATTCATATATATATATCTGATTATTTTTGCAAACTTAGAATAGGTTTATGATGCCTACTTGTCTTCCTAGGTCATGTAGATCCTGGAGAATCAGACTGGGTTGCTGCGCTTAGAGAGACAAAGGAAGAAGCTGGTTTTATTGAACATGAACTGGAGGTAAAAGTAGTTCTATAATTAAATTAAACTTCGGACGCAATTTTGTCGGTACATGAAGTTTTATACCGGGTGCAAATGGACACCGATCTATAAATTTAACTACATAACCAAGTGATCATACTGAACAACTTTTCCTAAGAAGCATACCCATGCAAATCTTCAGGGAAGAACATATTCAAGTTTAGAGGAAGATCTATTTTAGAACACTGTCCGTGAACAGTTGTCTCACAGACGACGCTGCCAACACTTTTATCTTGGTGTATTAAGGTTCATGCATATTTGTTTAAAATTTAACTATTTCTCAAATTAATGATTTGCACGGGTACATCTCTTTGGAAAAGTTGTTCAGAATAGTCAAGTAGAATGGTTTTTACACCCGGTATATGTTGATGGTACTGCATCTGATCTTATTGTGATACAGTTACAAGCTTTGCATCCACTTCCTATACCTATTACACAACATAAATGTGTGCCTTCTCATTTATAAATCTTATTTTATGCTTGCCCTCTTTTTTTCAGATTTACAAGGATATAAATAAGACACTTCACTATAAAGTGAAAGATAAACCCAAAGTTGTAGTGTATTGGTTGGCAAAACTGAACAATCCAGAACAGCCTGTGAAACTCTCTGATGAACATCAAAATCTTAAATGGTTGGAACTGGAAGCTGCCCAGGCAATATCAGGATTTGAAGACATGAAGCAACTACTTGCTGAGTTTCATGAAAAGGCAAAGAACCTTCTTTAAATATTGGTATGAATGTATAATATTTAATACACACTAAGTTAAATATGTATTTTATAGGATAAAATAAAAGTTTAACTAAATAATACTTAGTACCTATTATTTGTTTGTTAGAAACAAAAATATTGAAATGAATTGGAAACTTTTATTAGGGGTGTTACATTGGAATTTGTGCAATTTAAAAGACTATGCCTATTTCCTAAGTATTTTTTTTATTCTAAGTCTAAAATACATAAATAAAAAACACTATTCCTCATTTGCTGGTGGACTCAGATGTTCAGGTATTTTTTGGCATTCAACTTTGGTTACTTTTAGAGCGCAACCTTCTGGTAGATTCCGTTCAATGTATTCTAAATATGTTTCTGCTGTTGATCCAGTAAGTCTTTGTAAGTGAATAAATCTGAAATATGTCCGGATTTCATACTGCACCTTGTGCTTCTTGTAAATATGCACAGATTTTAGCAGAGTGTGCCTTTCCTTCTCTGCCTTCCTTAGAGCCCAACTGAAAACAACGATCAACATTGTAATTATTATTCCTTGAACATATATTTTCTAAAACAAAGCTTTATTTGTTAACTTGTATGTGTGGAAATATGATAGGATCTTCTTTTGGTGGCAAAATAACCAAAATAGTACAGCATATGTATGTAAAGAAATTTTAACTTTATAGTTGCATTCAATTTCGAAAAAAACACCCAATAATGCTAGTTGAAAATTGATTTCACAATACAATAGCAGAGACCCTTATTATTTATTACAAAAGTGTTACTGATAGGGTATAGTTCAAGAGCACTGAGGGATATTGGTTTCCAAACTATTTTTCTGACCCTCTATTGACACTTATCATTTTGACCAATAGCTAGAATAAAAAAATATGATTTTTTCAAAAACCATGCAATTTGGACAGTAAACTAAGTATATAGAAGTATTAAGATGTTATGTAAGCCGGAAACTGGCAATAGTATTTGCACAAACAAACAACTTTCTGTGAAAAAAAAATTGGTTGCTTAATACATTTTATACGCTGCGCTTGCGTAAAGTCGGCATTTTCCGCACTTGTGCTATAAAATATTATACGAAACTCATGCGAGAAACTTTTTCTCGACTCGTGTGATTGCAGCACTCACCTTCGGCTCGTGCCGCAAACTCACACTCGTCAGTAAACGTTTCATCGCTCTCGTATTGTAATGTACTATTAGATAAGTGGTTGTAAAATTTGTATAAAACAGCTTTTTTTTTATTTAAGAGAATCTATTCCATAGTAAAAGTTGTTAATATAAACAGTACTATTGCTAGGATCCCGCTCACATAACATCATCTTAACATTCGGTATATGTTAGTAAAAAACACAAATTTTATAATTTGTAATTTTATACTTAGAAAAATATGGGGCTCCCTAAATGTGTAGGGATATAGAAAATCTATAGAAACTCTCGCATTTTGTACACATTTTAATGTTTATTTAGAAGGGTCTACTGCAATGTATTTTTATTACCTTTTGTTTGAGAAAAGGCACCGACGTTTCGAGGCAGTTGCATGCCTCAACGGGAAACTGGCAAGTTCAGCGAGGTGCAGTGATAAGTTGCGGTCGGCGATACAAGATGTTTTTGTTTCGTCTACCCGCACAAACATCACAATATCCGGAGATGCACTTTCAGATGAAACACGCAACTTAAATTTCCCGATAACTGGGTTCCATGTTGGATACAATTTAAATCCATCTTCCCATTGAAATTATTTGGTTGTTTCTTAATTTCAATCGCTTCATGCACAATTCTTGGGGAATAATGGCGATCGGTGGAGAGAATTTTCGGGTCATCCAGTGGTTGGTCCCGGATTCTAAGAGATGTTCTGCTATCGCTGATTTGTGCACCTGCTGGTTTTTTACAGCCGCTATGTGTTCTTTGACCCTTTCCTGTATGCCACCTTTTGTTTGGCCAATATAAGAAAAATTTTCTCAAACAAAAGGTAATAAAAATACACCAGGGAGACCCGTCTAAATAAACATTAATGTTTAGGGATGTCTGTTTTGACCAAAACATGAAAGATCCAAAACTAACCTCTTAGTAACTTCAATACCCAAATGTGAGGCAGCGGCAATACAAAACCAGGAGTAACTAAGCAGAACAGCATTATCAATGCCTCTTATTTCCAACTCAACTCTTTTGTACAGTTTATCAAACTCGACTGAGTTGAAAGGGACATTTGCAACTGGTTTCTGAACAGGTAACACATGGCCAGCTGATAGTGGCCTCAACAAGACACTCTGGTTCAATACAGAACCATGAATAAGTGGTGCTGACTTCCAAAGACTCTGTAAAAGAAAACTCTTTAGAACACGAAAACATCACAATATTGCCACGATATACTATGTCAGAGGAGGTTCAGATTGTGGATTGTCATTAGTCGTACACCCTTATTTCACTGACGATTACGTCCCAATGTGATGTGGTGGACTGGTGGATGAGCCTTGTCACCGTACAAATACACACTTTAGGGCATGTAGATTCACCTCGCTGCGTAACATTACAAAACAAATACCAATACACTTTGGATTTCTGAAAGGAAATTTAAAGTGGTTACCTTCAAGACGTTCATGGCGCGCGACTAATAGTAATAGTTATTTATATGAATACCACAACACAACTAAACTTTCTCTGTTCCAATTCCAATCATTGGTTCCAATCCAATCTTTCTTTTTCTTTTTTTTTTTTTTTTTTTTTTTTTTTGTATTTTATGGCCTGGTTACATCGACCTTTAGGCCACATCTTCATTTAGTACACTTCACTTTATTTATTACACTTGTTTAGTTGTAATTATATTTTTTGTATTGTATTTTTAATGTATTTATATATTGGTTTAAAACATTTAAATACTTTCAGCAATTGTTCAAGTGGCGGCGGCGGGCTGGATGATAATAAACCATCATTTTGCAACACTTCACTTAATTCACTTGCAAGCACTAATCTGTCAATGAGAAAGTTTTGGCAGTTAAATATTAAATGTTGAGCATTGGCTTCATGAGCTCCACAAAATGTGCAGACGTTACTTTGTATTATTCGAAGTCTTGCTAGGTGTGATGGTGTCGTGTTATGGCCAAAACGAAGTCTATTTATGGTAGTAATAAAGTCACGGCTGGCTTCTTTTACATCGTCATACCATGGTCTTATTGGTAAGTTGTTTTGTATGGTCCCATACCATCTTCCTTTAGTCTCTTGGTCCTTCTTCCATAAGTCTTCCCATAGCGTACTTATAGCTAGTTTGAAAGAATAAAGATAATCAGTAAAAGGAACATGCATAACATTAGAAATATCTAGTGCATTTATTCCTTCGTATGCAGCTTTATCTGCCATTTCGTTTCCAGTAATACCCCTATGAGAAGGTACCCACATAAAGGAAACGTTTATTTCTTTTTTATAATAATTAAATATCAATTCTTTTATAATATATAAGATAAAATTAGTTTTGTAGTGAATTTTCAAATTTGTTATGCCCTGAATTAAACTTAAAGAATCAGTTACAATTAAAAAGTATTTACAATTATTTACATTTCTGATTCGCATGAGAGCTTGATAGACCGCATAAGCTTCTGCAGTGAATATTGTACTAACATCTTGTAGAATAAAGCTTTGAGAAAACTTTATTTGAGGATCATACACAGCACAGCGCACATAACCCTCACCTTTACTCCCATCTGTGTATAATGTATAATAGTCATTTTCTGAAAGAAATTGCAACATATCGGAATTGTTAGTGATTGAATCAACTATTTTAATTGGATGTGTTATACTTTGGTACGAAGAGGAATAGCAAGGCCATGGGTGCTGTTTTATAATTGTATGACATTTTTTTTCAGTTTCCAGGTAAATGTGGAACAACATTGGAGAGTTACCTATGAGAAGAGACTCACCAGTTGCTAATGGACCGGACATATTAATTCGGTAAGGTAAAATTTTTTTAATGATCTGTTTATTATCAGAGTACAGTAATCTTAGGCAATATCTTTTAGCTAGTAGGATACGTCTCAATATTAATGGCATTATTTTAGTCTCAACTTCCATGGCCCTAATGGGAGTCGAGCACATAGCACCAGAAATAATTCTCAAAGCCTTATTCTGCAAAACATCTAATTTTTTCCCATGTGGACTATTAATATATGCTAAGGCACTGTAATCGAAATGGCTTCTCACTATAGATTTATATAAAATGGATAGTATTTTGGGATCTGCTCCCCAGGATACACCAGCAAGACATCTGAGTATGTTGATTGCTTTCAAAGCATTCTCTGAAATATATTTGATATGCTTCTCAAAAGTCAGTCTGTCATCAATAATGATTCCTAAGAACTTTTTTGTTCTTACTCTCTTTATGGATTCTCCGCAATATACAATATCTCTGGTTAAGTCATCTTCCCCAAAAATCATAGCACTGCTTTTGGAAGCATTAATCTTTAAATTTAACCTACCATCATAGTAAAGACTTAACTGATTAAGGGCTTTATTTATGTTGACTATGGCAGATTGAAAATTTTTGTTACTAGTATATAATACAATATCATCTGCAAATTGTAAAAAATTAACATCCTTTATATTTACATATTTACATATTTCACAAGTATATAGATTATATAGCAATGATGAAAGTGATGCACCTTGCATTGTTCCTTTTGATGCAGTTTTTGGTCCGTGTAAAGTGTTATTATGTTTGACATAGAGGGTTCTACTATTTAAAAAATTATAAATCCACTTACACAGTTGTCCAGGTATACCCACGTCAGACATAACTTTGACTAGTATACCAGGATCGACACTATCAAAAGCTCCCTGAACATCCAAGAATACACATACGGTGTTTGACTTTGAATTATTTGCATTTTTCAGGTCTGAGATCAGAGATATGAAACTGTCAGTGCAACTACGCCCTCTACGAAACCCATACTGAACATGCGGAATGATGTTATTAGCTTCTACATACCAGTCCAATCTTATTTTAATCATGCTTTCAAATAATTTTCCTAAGCATGAAGATAATGATATAGGGCGGTAGGAACTCGCTTCCTCTGGTGATTTATCTGGTTTAAGTATTGGGATAACACATTGTGTTTTCCAAGATTCAGGAATTAATTGAGCATGCCATAGAGCATTAAGAATATCAAGAAACAGTCTTTGAACAGATTCATGGAGTTTTTTGATTACAATGTAAGGAAAATCATCTAAACCTGGGCTTGTGTTACGTCTAGAATTTAAACTTATTTGGAATTCATTCCATGTAAATGGATCTAACAAAAACTTGGAATTTTGATTATTATTATTAGTATCAAAATAATTATTCAAATTACTTGTGTCTGCTAAGTTACTATTATTTGAAAGCTTGTCTAAAAGAGGTTCAACAAACTCATCTCTGTAAGATCTGTTAACTGTTTTAACACCCTTAAACCTTTTAATCATATTCCAGATCTTACTTATGGGAGTTGTTCTATTAAAGCTATCGCATAACTTATTCCATCCAGTTTTCTTTTGCTCTGAAATTGTTCTCTTTTTTAAAGCATCTAATCTCTTATAGTTTATGTAGTTGTCCATTGTCGGATCATTTCTGTACAATTTTAGTGCATTGTAGGATGCTATTACACTTTGTTCACAGACCTCATTCCACCAAGGTGCTGGAGGTCTGCTCGCAAAGTGACTAGATTTAGAAAATCTAGGAATAGCCATCTGCTTAAGGGTATCTAGACGGTTACAGAATTCCGTATAAGAAGCGCGAGGGTCATCCACATTTACTGTGATGTCATTGAATATGGCTTCAGATAGTTCATGATATTTTTCCCAGTTGGCTCTATTATATAAAAATTTGTCAATAGGAGGGTTTATTTGGTATTTATCAATGCAAAGGGATATTTTTGTTATTGTGGGATAATGATAACTACCCATAGGGTCGTCATGTACAGACCATTCACATAATGGGGCCAAGCATGCACTGACAAAACTTACATCAATAGCGGAAGGGTTACGTGTGGGATAGTTTACAGTCGTGAAACTGCCATCATTTAAAATGCATAAATCACAGTCATCTATTACGTCATATAAATCCTGACCTCGACCTTTCGTTGACAGGCAACCAAATGCAATATGATGAGCATTAAAGTCACCACTCACAAAAATAGGCTTAGGGAGATCTTGAATGATGTTGCGCAGCCTATTCATTCTTATGTGTCCTCCGGAAGGAGGACAGTACACACATAGTATAGTTAATTTCCCATTATTGGTAGATAATGATATCGCTACAGTTTGAATGTCCTCATAAAAGGATGTGTTTAGAATGCTGTATTTTAATTCTGGTTTAACTAATATAGCTACACCATTATGATCATTTTTGGAATTTTTATTATAGATATTATAACCTGGTATTTTAAAAGTGTGATGTTTCTTAAACCAAGTTTCATTTAGTAAACAAATATCAATATTCTGTTTTTGCAAAAAATTTATTAATAATGGCTTTTTACTATTGGCACTCTGAATATTAAATTGTGCAATGCGTAGCTGGGATGTTCTGAGGGGACTTAAATCCATTATGGGGATAGATTTTTGATCAATATATCTTTAATAGTTGCTGTAGTTAGTGGAGCTGCATCTTTTTTATTACCCAAATCTACTAATGTTCGTACTAGGGCCATTAGTACATCATCATTACAGATGATCTGGGCTTTGATGTCCGCAGCTGCAGGGCGGACATCCTTGTTCGGAGCCTGTGAATCAGGCTTGCTATTTACAGGCTTATTTACAGATTTATTTACATATTTATTTACAGATTGTAGAGGGTGTTGTCTTGGCAATGACAGAGGAGGGAAGTCAGTATCAGGTTTTTTTGATTGTGCTACACTTGCATATGTAATTTTACTTTTCTTTTCCGTTAATTTCTTTATCTTAATTGGACATAGTTTGGATATGGCCAGATGAGGTCCACTGCAATTAACGCAGCAGATTTCATTTGGCTTGTCACATTCCTTAAATAAGTGTTCGCCTGAACAGATTGAACACCTTTGCTTGCCATTGCATATCTTAGCTGAGTGATTGAATTTAAAACATTTAAAACACTGCTGTAGGGGTGGGATGTATTCAAATACTCTATAAGAGAATAAGTCATATTGCACATCGTCTGGTAATACATTAGACAAAAAGGTAATGCTAACAGTTTGTAAGGGAACACGTTCCTGTCCTACTTTCTTCGTGAATCTTCTTATTGCAATTATTTCATAAATGGAGGTCAATTTTGTGTATAGGTCCTTGTTTGATATATTTGCTGGGACAAACCGAATAATTCCTGTTTTTTCAATCTGTGCAGCTGGTATATATGCTTTTAAATTATACTTCTGTAGAAAAGCCGTGTTATTTAGGAAGTTATTTGCCGTGTTATACTGTTTAAATAATACAGCAATTTTATTTGAGTTCAGTCTTTGAATTGCCATCACACCCTTTACTTCATTAGAAAATATATGGTTTAGGTATATGGGACTTTTATTTCCCAACCTGTCCTTGTGGTCTACATGCTCAACAAACACTTTAAAGTCTGTTTTGGAGGAGTTCTCCGGGTAAAGTCTTTTATAATTAGGTTTAAAATATGGTAAGTATGAGTTAGAGTCAATACGCTCACCACCGCCGCCAATGCCGCAGTTTAAATCAGTTCCACCACCCTCAATGCGAGAACGCTTGTTGGAGGTAGGCGGGTTATCCCCGCCTCCCTCGTTTCCATCCATTTTTGTTCCTCTCTAGCAAGTTTTTAGCTCGAAAATAACTTTTGAAAAAATTTAATCAAAAATCGCGTCCTAACTTTTCAAAAGCCCGCCAAAAAGTCTTTCTTTTTCTTTTCTATTTTACGAGTGTTGCCAGATAAATGTTTTAAAATTATGGAAAATCCTTGACAAAATTATGGTTTTGCTTGTAAAGTAAAGGTAAATAGGGTTTGGTCTCATAGAAATACGAAAATTAATCATCAAAGTTACCATAAATCTTGTGATGAACTAACCAAAAACCGTTTATTTTCAGGAATTACCCGGAAATATTACATAGCGTGGTATATTTTACATTTATTACTCACTGTTACGACAATGGCGTGTTATTCAATCAATACATACGTTTATTTACTAAAACAATTAAGGATTTGTACTTAAAATTTTGTATACATCATGAGTGTAAAAAAACTTCAGTACCAGAAAGAGAGAACGTCAGAAAGTGTTTAAGAAACTTGTTTTATTTAAAGGTCTTTAAAATGTTATTCTTTGGTACCTATTGGTCTTTAAAATGAAATTACCTTCATTTTTAGTCTTCATTCTTTTTTCACTATATATGTCATTCAACACATTAAATAAACTATCACTGTTCTGTAATAGATGTCGTCTCTAAAAATAAAACTAAAGATTATTAAGTCTTTTATTTCATTTCTGAATTTTAAATAGCTATTCATTTGAAACATTTTACTGAAATAAGTGCGCGAGGTTGCATAAAATTTTACAAAACTGGTAAGCAATGCGGCGAGTACCAGTACGCATCTACCTTTTATTTTCATTGAAAAACCAAGCAGTACACGGAAACGCATATAGCCATATATTTTTGTGTACCATCATATTCATATTATTTTTTAAATCCATGTTATCGATAACTAGTTATCGACAAAAATGTACAGCACTATTGTACGCTATATCTTTAGCTAGCATTCTGCAGTCAAAATGGAGACAACCACTCAATTTCGACCGAACAGATTATGTATGTATGTCTCTTTCTATCTTATGACAATTTGAAGGTGGTAGAAAGGATAAAATATGGCTGTTTGTGCTCCATCTACAGGTACCATTCTATATCTTTGGAAATTACAGAAACGATTAAAGTATTCATTGCGTTTTCTTTGAACTTCTCGTCACACCTAGGTGTCACACTTGCGGCATCCCTATTGATTTTATATCTGTGTTCTCTAAGCCCGTAAGGCGGCGAGTCAAAGCGCCTCTCGCCAAAATAATATCATGCCGGACTCATCAAAAAGCGACTCTATCTCAAGCAGTGTTGCCAGAACGTTACTTTTGTAACGTTTTAGTAGCCCAACCTTAATATTTTTTTAATGTATTTCCCGTATTTATTTATCAACTTGTTTGTTCGTTACATCATTTATATATAATATTTTCATTCCTAGATTTCTCTATTTTATGTAGGTGTATAATTAAATTTTTGTAGCCCAAACTAAATATTTTTTGTATGTATTTCCCTTATTAGTATATACATATTATTTTTTTAATATAAATATATGTTTTATTGTAAAGATTAACTTTGACTTGTAGAAAGTATACTTTATGTATGTATTCTACAAAATAAATATTTTGATTTGATTTTACGTTACTTTTTGACCCCTTTACGTTACACTTACGTTACATGGCTGAAAACGTTACTTTTACGTTACTTTACAGAGTAATTTTCAAATTTTTAACAAATTCTTAAAAGTTGAATTAAAAATCAAGATGAAACGAAACGCAAGCAAGTGTCGTGCTCAAAGGAACTGTCATAAGTCAATATCTCTATGGTGTCGTGCTTTTTTTAACGTTGGCAATCGAGCATTGCAAGTAAACCAAAGCTAGAATTTAATATCTTTCTCTATCGCACGGCTAGAATGAGCAAACAGAAAGAGCGAGATGAACGTGTACATATTTTTGCCACAATGAATGATGGAAATGACTGACTGACTGACAGATCGGCAAGGCGCAGCGTGGCGGCAGAGTCAATTTTCTCCTTTCGGCCGCCTACATATCTGTATTTGGAATCGGTTACAAAAGAAGAAAATTTTCTCTTTTCTCGTAACCAGTTACAAACTAGTAAATATTTCAGTGGACTTATAAATATTTTTAAATTGTTACCATGAAAGAATTTCTGTCATATTTTATAGTACAGTTACCAAAAACGATCTTCCGTTCTTATTTTGTAATAAAACTCGATTTCCTTCGTTTCTCATAAGTAGGTAGTACTTACGGGAGAAAAATAATGGGAAAAAATAACAGTTACATATTCTACGGATCATACTGAACCACTTTCCCAAGAAACAAACCCGCGCTAACTATTAGTTTAGGAAATATTTGAGTTTCAAACATAAAAGCGTGATCTCTAACGCACCGACACTTAAGGGCGTTTTTTGAAACAGCGTCTTCCGTAAAACAGCTGTTACGGTGCAGAGTTCTAAAATAGACCTTCTTCCTACGATTTAAAGTCTTTAAGTTACAGTTGAATATCTTCTTCTCTGAAGATTTGCGCAGGTAGTTTTCTTCAGAAAGTTGTTTAGTATGACCACCAGAGTATGTGGTTTCATTTAAAGGTTGCACTTTATTTACACCCAGTATAGGTGTATACTCTATTCTCTTCCCTATTATCTTATAAATGATTTTTGCTGTAGGTATAAATATTAAATAAATGTGTAAGGACTAATAATATCTAAGCAGTGGCCAGTTGTTATTAAATTTTCATTCAGTTTATTTAAAGCCTCATTAATTTCTTCTTCAATGATCACGTAAGTAAAAATTATTTCTTTGTACCATTTTTTTTGCAGGATTACACCCAACGAATAAAGTTAACCACTAAGAAAATGCTGAGATAGTTAGAGGTATATGTATATGTGAAAGTACTTAATAAAATTTAAATTGTGCATATTATATTAAAATATGAAAATAATAAAAAAGCGTTTCTTTTCTTGTGAAAATGTTACTTTTCGAACAGTCTTGGGTTACTTTTGTGGACAAGGCACTGGCAACACTGATCTCAAGGTAATAAGATTCACGTAATTCGTCTCGTTAACTTTGTAAAATCTTTTGTTGCATACTCTATCAGAGGCGCTAGAGAAAATTTATAAATTTGCGCCTCGCGATGACCTCGTACTATGGAATGGAAGTATGTATGGACGCGTGATGAAATAAAAAGGGTTTCTCGGCGCAATGATGCTCGGGATATCCTATTTTGGAGTAGTTGTTTATACTATGGTTCATTTAATAGAAAATTATTGTACCGTATTTATTATGGTGTAGGTGGTGCGTATGCATATTAAGTATAAGTAGGCGGGTTTTATTTAGGTGAGGCGCTGCCTACGTTGCCTCGCCTGGAAAACCGCCACTGCTAGGGCGGCAGATTTTTTATTTTTGAGACCAATTTATTTTTTATTTTTTATACAAACTAACATGTTTCTTAACTAAACGTTATTTGGTCTACACTAACAATTCAACATGTTATGCGTATATTTTACCACTTACATTGTCATTTTTTATTTATCTATACACGAGTATGATTATGATCTGGGGTATCGAATAGAGTCATTTCAACAACATTATTTTTGTTTGTAAGTAAATCCATTGCCTACGCCGTATTTTTTTGTAAAATAAATCTTTTTAAAGCATCCAAAAATACCCATTACTTTGAGATATATTTACATTAAAAGATTGTAATAAAATGCATGTATCGAAAACGGCCGGTGAGATGCACTCAAGGTCACGCGGCCGATGTGACGTCACTATCGTTGAATCTGCTAAGTTTTGCAGGCGTTATACTGAATTGGCGTTTGTTTTTCTGGTTTATCATAGTGTTTTACTTTAAAACTTTTAAGAAGTGAATACATATAATAGTAGCTATGCACTTTTAACCTTAATTAAAATGACCGAAGCGGGCTTTAGTAAGGGCCAATCCTACAATCTTCCCAGAATTAGATACCATAATGATGGCAGAATATTTTTCTACCAACACAAGATTCTTCAGTGCCGAAATCAGGAGTTTTAAAGCAGAGAGGTAAGCAGTTTTGTAAACCTACTTACTCATATGGTATAGGTACCTAATAAGAAATAGGTAATATTGGTAATTATTGTTTAATTCCTTGTTCATATTACAACACACATATTGTGTTGTGACCAAATATTCTTCATCTTTCTTAACCATATTAAAGGTACATCTTAATTTCAAGAAAGAGTATCTAAACCTACATAGAAATTCAAAATTCTTATGTGAAATACCTAGTTGGCATGGGTGTGTTTTACGCATTTTACGGGCAAATTAGATGACATGAGTAATAAGTATAGATTTGAATTAAATAAACACTTAGGTACGTTAAAATGATCCTCACACACAGCAGTAAGCTGATATTTTCGGAGACAACTCTTCCCTTCTTATCACTTTCAGCCATTTATTTCGGTTTTTTTTTCCTTTGGAACAATTAAAAAAGTTTTATCCGGTGTAGAAGCGGTTGTGGATTTACATTTTGGCACGATACATTATTTATACGGTTGTTGCTTAATTGTAGACATTTTTATTAACCGTTTACTTCGCGCGCTCAAGCAATTTGCTTATAGTTCAAACTCGCTGTTTGTGACGTCACTGCGGGATGTCGACCTCGCTCCGCGTTGAACCTGCCATTTTGTACCGCGCGTGATTTGAGCTAACTTTAAAAAGTGCTTTCATTTGGTAAATTGTTATCATAAAACAATAAAAAGTATACCAGAATTCACGTAAAGGACAGCTCTTTTGATAAAAGTAGTTTACTTTAGTTACTGAAAATGGTCTATTGTAGAGGCCGGTAGGGGCGGCAACATGTGAATAGCCTATTGGCGGCAAATGTGTACATCCGGCGCTGTGCCGATGTTATTGACAGACACACAATGTGGAGTGAAGGAATAGCAGGCAGGGTGACACGTTGCACCACTTTGTTCACTGTTTCATTGCAACGAGACGTCAAGTCAGTGTAAAAATATCGTGTGAACGATATCGGCCCGACACATCGCTGGTAATTACAGCTGCCGATATGTCAGTACCTTCAGACAGTCTAAGTCTTAGATAAAACAACAGGAAGATGCGTACCCCGCTTCCCGCGCGTGGCATTGCAAATAAAGGCCCAATGGGCCTGTTTTATGTAGCCTGTCTCGCTCGCGCCACTCTCAAAGTTTGTCGCTTTATGTCCGTCATTCGGTGGCGCTTGTCAAAAAACGAGGTCCATTTTTTAAATTATTGAACCGTAAGTCATTATTTATCTGTATGAATATCATGCTTAGCACGAACTAATAAATACAAAAAAATACAAATACAAAAATATTTATTCACTCTTAGTCGTACAATTACATTTTCAGGGACTGGAGTCTCCTTTTAAGTAAAATGGATACCTGTAATAGGAGGCTCCGCTCTTCCATATCTAACAGATACTATTAGATAGGTATATGAATAAGAGTAAACTTATAAAAATCTTAATAATAAGAAAAACAAAAACAAAATCAGAAAACAAAATTTAAGAAAACAAAACATTTTACACATTATAAAATTTTGCTTAATATCTAAGTATTTCGAAAGGTTCTAAATTAAATTTGTTATAAAAGTGTAAATGTGTGAGTGTGTATGTGTAAGGGAGAGACTAAGTGTGAGTGCAAGTATGGTGTATAGTGATGTGTGAAGAAAAGTGTAATATGTTATGTGTGAAAATAAAAGTGTAAAAGGGTATTTATTTATGTACGCAAGTGAAAGAGTGATAAAATGTAAATATTATGGATTTTATAGGCAATCACAATTAATATTCAAGTATATATTGTCAAGTGAATTTAGTACTGTAAATAACTTGGATTATTAATAAATTAATATAATACAATTAATTTCCTTATTTTACTAATGTATTTTATATGTATATATATATATTTTTTTTTTTTCATTCTTTTTTAAAAGATCTTCTGTCTCGTCATAGTTCTTATCTTTCAGCCAAGATATGAGAGATTTTTTACAGTCAAAAAGAGTCATAGGATAGATTTTTATATATTTATTAACTATGTTATAGAGGTGGGTGGACTGAGCGGCATATTGTCTACGAGCAAAGGTTGACTTTATAGTTATAACAGGAGCAACAACATCTTTTCGTCTTCTGCTTTGAACATTTGGGTCATAAGGTAAATTCCTATGCAGTTTCAACACAGCGCGCAGCGTGAAGAATGTATAGCTTTCTTATTGTCAGAAGATCACATAGGGAGTAGAGGTCTTTAGTATCAAATCTGTAGGGTTTAAAATACATAACTTTCAGCAATGACCTTTGTGCTCTTTCTAATTCCAAGAACTTCATCTTCGTTGCCCCACCCCATACCAAGATACTAATAAAGTTCAATTTGCAATATACAGTTCGGAAAGGGATGCGGACTTTTAATTTTGTAAATAATTGAACCGTAAGTCATCGGAAACTGCTCGGAAAATGTTTTTTTCTGCATATCGTGAATTCTGTTAAAACTACGGGGGTCGCCTCACTCCCCTCCGCTTCGCTCGGCTCCCTTATATGTACTTAGATCTTAACCTAACCGCTCTTCCTCGCTTCGCTCGTAGTCGCGAGCGCGACCTATCCTTAGCGGTCGAATAAAACGCCGCTAAGGGCTACGTAGTCACTTTCAAAAACTTTTGACATTTTTATTAGCAGGGTTGCCAATCGCGGGGAAAATCCCCGATTTGAGGGAGAGCGCGGGGAATGACAAAAATCGGAGAATTTCGGGGAATCCAAATCAATTTTTTCGGTGGACTAAAACTATTTTACGTCGGGTAATAAGTGGATAATACATAGAACGAAAAACTCACGTTAGGACTCGGCAGATACAGCTCGACACTACTAACATCATATTAAATGATAACACGACTCAAATGCATGCTCATCTCTCATTTGATTTACCACGATTTTGTATTTTTGAACGCATCTATTGCTACATCATTAGTTCATTGTTTATTGTTGTAGATTTTTATTCATTTAAATAAAATAATGGAAAAGTGACTAAAAGTGCTGCAACTGTTAAAAAAAAATTATAACAGTCATTTTATTCCAAAAATATCGTTTAAGGGAATTTGCGGGGAATAAATTAAAAGAAGCGGGGAATTGACAACACTGACGTGGGAAATCGAGGTTATCAAGGATTGTTATTGGCAGCACCACAGAGTAATACTGGGCAGCATTGGTTATTATGCATGTTTTCAATCAATATGATATTTTGGGCTTATTAGTGGCCTTTTTTTCTAGATTTTGGAGTTAGCAACACTGCTTTTAATATTAAAAACACAGTGATTTGTATTCGTGACTTCAAAGTCCGTAATAAACAAACGAATGGCTCAAAAGGACAAGAATCTAGGGCCGTAAAACAATTAACAAAAAAAAAAGAATGTTTGCCGGTCCCTGAAAGGGACGAAAGGAAAAAAAAAAAAAAAAAAGAATGCTTTGGTTGTTGTTGCCGGTACGGGTATTTTTACCCGATTTCAGGTAATTTAGGCAGTAAGCAGGTATCTTGCGGGTAAGCATGACGGCCGGGTAATTTTGCGACCAACACAAAAATATTTTTTCTCCCATTAAATCGTATTGACTCAGTTGATGCCAAAAACGAAATAATTTTGAGATACATCATGCGTGATTGCGCAAAACGCAATGAATGTTATCCTTATCTGTGAGGGTGTGTCAATATCAGTCAATATGCCTCAGCCAAACTATGCTCGTCGCTTTTCTCATCGCGTTGCCGCGATGTTGCCCTAGCCAGCCACACGCTCTGCTCTATTCGCCTCACTCATCGCCACACTGCTCGCCATGCGCCGTATTCCGGCTGTCGCCTTCACGCGGTAAACATCGACGACAAAATGGATGCCGACATTGCAGCTGTGTGCGCTATATGATTTATTAGTACCTATAGAAAATGATTCAGATTGTGTCTTACAATAAATACAAATAGTGAAAACGCCAAACACAACGTACCTCCTTTGTTAGAAACTCAAAATCAAAATTTTCATTTGTAAAATAGATATGTAAGTACCTATTCGTTTTACAGTTCATATCTAATCTTTTTAAAAACAATATTATATGATGAAACAAATATAATACGGGAAATGTATAAAAAATATAGATGGATATATTTAAGTTGGGTTAGTAAAGTTATACCTACTTACTTATGCATAAAATAAAGAAATATAGGAATCAGAATACAATAAATTTTAGCATATTTTCATGAGACCATTCGTCGGCCAACATCGATGGCGGCATGACCGAAAACATAGAAAAATCTCGTACGTGCTTTCCGTAAGAGCGCTCGACGCGGACTGACAACAGCGCGAGTATATGGTTGGCTACTCATCTTTATATTGCCGGTCGTTTGAATCGCGCACAAAAACCGACAATAAAGGGAGCGATGGGCATTACGAGGAGCAGCGTGGGCAGCAGGACGATTAACGCAGCCACACGACGTCCCTGCCCATTTCTTTCACTATTTCCCTCACTCATCGTTGAGTGTGTGGCTGAGTTAAACCATAGGTACCACGTATGAACTGTGCAGCCGCCGTAAAAAGTTATATACATACGACCATTTCACATGACTTTGACAAGCATCGAGCAGCGCAAATAATTTCCGCTGATCTCTGCAGCGTATAGGCTATCTGTCATAATGACGTATGGCCGATTAACACACATGCATTGCTGCAACCGTTGCACAACTCATCGCTGCAGCGATGCAACCTGTTAAAACACGACACGAAAAACGAGCCGAGCGATATCGCTGTTGCTTCTCGTATATCCTTTTCTAGCAAATTGCCAGTGTATATAATATATATAATATACTTATATATGTAGTGTTATTGAGTTTCTAAAGTGAAAGAAAGATAAGTTAGAAAGGGACTAACGAGTGCCAACACCCATCTCGCTCGGCTCGTTTCTCGTATCGTAGTGCACAGTCTTGTTCTCTATACAATATCTTTGGTGTTGAGTCCAATGACAATGAGTAATGGGCAGCGACGGCCACCCAAGATTCCGAGCCCAAGACCGAGCCGAGATATTCGCCGAGTGCCTCGAAGGCCAATTCACGCCCAACCCAACCTATGATGTGGAGCACGTCAGAGCAGTCGAGTTACACCTGCGAGACTTCCTTGCTGAGCCAATAGCCGCCGAAGAGGACCCCATCGTCTTCTCGCCTGGCCTGGTGAAGCGGGTGATTAGCCGCACCAAGCCCCGAAAAGCCCCAGGAGCTGATTCCATCACCAACCTGGCGCTCCAGCACCTACCCCCTCGAGTATTCGCTGCTGTGACGCGCCTCTTCAATGGAATCATGCGGACGGGGCACTTCCCTACACAGTGGAAGGTCGGCCATGTCATCATGCTGCCAAAGCCAGGCAAGGACTCCAGACGACCGGAACACAACCGGCCCATCACCCTGCTCAGCAACATCTCAAAGGTGTTTGAGAAACTCCTGCTCGGACAACTGACGCCCCACATCACACCGCGCCCGGAACAGTACGGCTTCAGAGCCGACCACTCCACGACCCTCCAGCTGACCAGAGTACTGCACCACATGTCGGTAGGCCTCAACAAGAAGGAGTACACCGTTGCAGTACTTCTGGACATGGAGAAGGCCTTCGACAGAGTATGGCACGAGGGACTGCTATACAAACTGTCGACCTCTCCAGCCCCCCGGCGCCTGGTCAGGGTCGTGAAGTCGTTCCTGACTGACCGCCGCTTCAGAGTGGTGGTGGAAGACGCCACCTCGGAGGAGCGCCCCATCAAAGCTGGCGTCCCCCAAGGAAGCTGCTTGTCCCCGGTCTGCTACTCCCGGTACACCGACGACATCCCTCTGGGAGCGGGAACCCAACTCGCCCTCTTCGCCGACGACGCGGCCTATTTCGTGTCGTCATATAAGGCATACCACGCTGCGGCAAAGATGCAGCGCACCCTGGACCTGCTCCCAGACTGGCTGTCCAAATGGCGACTGTCGGTCAATGTCGGGAAGACGCAGGCCCTCATTACCGGAAACACCAGCTTACCACCACCACTCCAACTCCACGGAGTAGAGGTCCCATGGCAGCCCCACGTGAAGTACCTAGGAGTCACCATCGATCGGAGACTCTCAATGCGGAAACACGTGGACAACGTCATCATCCAGGTGAAAGGAGCGAGAGCAAAACTGCGACCGCTCCTATCTTCAAGCCTTCCTCTGCGTGCGAAGCTCGGGATCTATAAGACCTATATTAGATCCCGCCTCACGTACGCCGCGCCGGCGTGGTATGCCCTAGTCTCGGAGACGAACAAAAAGCGTCTCCGAGCACAGGAGAACCTAGCCCTTCGCACCATCGTCGGCGCTCCTCGCTACGTGAGGAACGACGTGATCGCGAGGGACTTGAGGATAGAACGCCTGGATGACTTCGTCAGCCGGCTCGCGACGGGGATGTTTACGCGCGCAGAGCATGCGCCGTTCTCACATCTTCGAGAACTGGCGCCGCACCACGCGCGCCCCCCCGACCACCGACGCCTACCTCGGGACCTCCTCCAACCACCGGAAGAGACCTCAGCACCGCCCGACGCGACCCGCGCGTCCGCGGCGACCGCGCCCGCCCTCGCGCCGCGCGCCCCCGCGCCTCGCGACCCCGCGCCGCGCTATCCCGCGCCATGCGACCCCGCGCCGCGCGTCCCCGCGCCGCGCGCCCCCGCGCCACGCGCCCCCTCGCCGCGCAACTCCGCGTCGCGCGCTCCCGTGCCGCGCTACAACGCGCCGCGCGCGCCCGCGATACCCGCGTCGTGCGCGCCCGCGCCTGACAGTATTTAACACCCGCGGCTCCTCCCTGAGTAGAGCCGAGCTCCTCCCTGAGTCGAGCCGTGCTCCTCGAGAGTAGAGCCGCGAACATCACCACCGGACTAAGACAATCCAGAGACATGCCCATTGTCATGGGCATCGGAAGAAATCACAGCAAGGGGGCACCCGCCCCGACGCTGTATACCCACGCCCCCAATGAGGCAAAACGTGCGAAAAAGATGCCATTAAATAGATTCTCATTAGATAGGGCAAGCAAGAAGATTTTTGTAACATCACATCAAAGTCGATTTCAGGTAATTTAGGCCCTAAGCGGGTTTGTTGCAAGTAACCATGGCTGCGGGGTAAAAAAACCTGTACCGTCAATAAAAAAAAGCGTTTTTTTTAAATTAAATCGTCTTGACGCGTATACAGCGCATAATTGAACACATCCTATCTTTCTCTACTATTTGTCTGTGTGTGTGAGAATCATGAATAGGTGAGGCTAATCCGCACTAAAACGACGTGCAAAAGAGATGCCCACACGAATCATCAGTAGAAAGCACGATTATTTTGCTTTTTGTTCCGTTTTGTATTTTGGCTTGCTCTGAAAAGTTATAAATACTATATAACGTCAAAATTTTGAGAGAAAAGATCCTTTAAAATGAACTCATTTAATTATAAGTTCATTGTTGATAAATTATTCTTTTTATTTGTCCAATTTCACCAAAATGATCTGAATGTGAATGTGTAAAAAAATTCTTTAATAATTATTTTATTTGAATAGAATAGAATAAAGATTTATTTTTACATAAAAAAAGAAACACAAAATTGTTTACAATAACTCAGACAACACTGAGTGGTAAAAGGAGTCATGCTCAGCATATGCTCATCTGAAAAATATATTAGCGCTGGTTTCCAGAAGGCACCTAAACTTATTTTTAACAACATAAACTAAATTTGACACGAGGACGAGGATCTACATACATAAATAATTGATCTACATAATAAAAATATTAATCTAAAACAATAAACACTTAAAAATATATACTTAAATTTACCTTGAAAAAAAAATCGTTGTTACGTCTACTTGTAAAAAATTAAATGCTTTAAGCAATTTTAACATTAGTGCTTTCTTCATATAACTGTTTGTTGAATATTTCTATAAAAAGATGTTTATAAAGTTATCTGGGACCAGCGGGGGTAAGTCATTCCAAATTATTGAAGCAGCGTACTTGAATCCTCCTTTATAGGTGTAATGGTATTGTCATTGTATTTAGTTGGTAACAACGACTTAAGATTTAAACTCTACTTAAAATATCTTTAATTGTGATTTTTTTTCCGCTTTACCAATTAAAAACCCTTTTAAAACAAACACATTCCTGTTAATTTTCAAAGAGGTACTTATGGGAAATCTTAAAATAAAAACAATTTATTTCATTTCTTCTCTTGAAATTATAAACTACATTCACAAAACGGGTAATTCGGGTAATTTCTGATGCGAATTCGGACTTTTTCTAGTTTGACTACCGGCAACACTGTTGTTGAGTTTGTTTGTTTTGTTTTGTTGGCTGATGTTCATCTGAATTTACATTTGATAAATTAAATATTAACTGATGAAATGTGCTACAACTGTGCTTTTTAATCCGAAATAATAACCATAACGAAACATCATTTGTTTCACAAATGAATAATCATAAAGCGAGCGATAACGAAACAGCTGTAAATGATGCAAGTTCTCTTCAAAGGGATGAAAAAATTTCACCAAACAAACCCAAAATCCGGGCAAAAAAGAGAAAAAGGTATTTAAATTATTAAATAATATACCAGGTAACCGGTTGGAGTGTAGCAAAGGGTGTACAAGGGATCGGACACTTGACCAAATTTTTTTTCCCTTAATTCTGGTAAAATTGGGGTCGCCTTGCTCCGTTCCGCTTCCTCCTTCAGTGCTGAATCATTCCCGATATTTTCTATATATTTTTTTATAGTGCCGCCTACCCCTCATTCTTGTTTTTTGCTTCATGAACTTGGGCAAAGCTGGGGTCAAATGGCTAGTTATTGATTAGCTATTGCTTTCCAATTATTATATTTAAGATGGATCTAACACAATCTATTCTTTTAGCAGTAATGAGAATAATTAGGTTGACGCAAGAGGTCTTTCTGTGGAGTATGCTTTGCAGCAGCACCACTTTGAAAACTGTTTTTCAGGAAAACTGCTGAGGTAAATTTTTTCAAATTAATTTGAAAATTGTACCATTTCTATAAGCCAACTATGAAAGTACAAAAGCTTTTAGTGGCCCTGCTGGTCAGTGCTGGTTAGTATGGCATTATACCTCATAGACTCCTAACCTAACTCAACCAGTTGGGCGCAGCTTCAGGGCATAGATTGACTTAAGAGGAGGGGGCATACGGTCCCCAAATTTACTGTATATTTATTAGGGATTGTTCATTTATTATGTAAGACATTTTAGAGGGGGAGGTGTCAGATGAAACTTATCTTTTCTTATATGGGGGCAGTTTTAGATATTTCTTATGTAATATGATATATTTCTCAGTGGGTAATCCTTTATCTGATTAGTTGTAGAGCCCATGGGCTAGTAGGGTATGATGGATAGTTTTTTCTTTTCAACTTAACCTTTCCTATGTGAGGAGAGGTAGGAGACTGTATTCTGGCACGTGCGCAAAAATTGCAAAGGCAGATTGCGGGTGACTTTAAAATGGATTTTGTATGGATATGTATTGATTTTTTTTTAAATTGAAAACTTATAATGAGCATTCTTTACATTCTATAGTTTTTATTTGATGTAGTTTAGTTGCTCTAATTTTCATCGCATGGCATTTATCTAACTTTAAGCAAATATCTAATGATTGATAGGTGGTAGAGCTAATGCCGGGCTCGACTGTGGAGGTACCATCATCTTACTCGCAAATCCCCCTGAAGTTATTCGGGGGAGAGTAAGAGGACAGCTCTCAGGCCAAAAAACCAGGCGGCCCACCATTGCCTGGGACCGATGGATGGCGGTATATCCATCCCCAATTGCCGGGCCTTATATAAAACAGACTAGTGATGGGCAGCGGCGTCACTGGTGCAAGGGTTTCGGCACCGCGCTCACCAACCCGCCTGCCCAGCGTGTGTGAGTATGGGCATTTCTTCCAGGAGGACCGCTAAGAGTGGCGAAATCCTGGAAAGGCCTATGTCCAGCAGTGGACGAAACAGGCTGATGGATGGATGGATGTCCTAGAAGCGATACAACAAATCAAATAATTTTAGTTTCACAGCATAGTATATTTTATACTATTCAAAAATATTTTTGTTTCATTTTGATTTTTGGGATATTTCTCCTGAAATCATAGGAACCAATTCTCGAGTTTTTTCAAAACATGAATGTTGTTTCGCGTTAGCTTGCCTCTCACACCATGTTCAGTTAGTTCCGTACGCGCTCGGGAAATGATTGTTCGAGCCAACTAATAACAGTCAGTTAGAGCTCTATAATCCGAAGTTGAATGTAGAATGATATAGTAAGCATAGCGACTCCCGTGCGCGACTGACTTCAAGCCGCCGACTACAGGCCTCTTATTATATGCTTGCATCTAATGGAATAATTTGTAGCAGAATCTTGTTTCGCACAAGTATGTTGTTGGGAACAGGAGAAGAACATTCAGGGCCTATGTGGCAAGTTGTGAATATTTATTCATCAGGGATCCTGCACCAGAAATCATTCAGAGGCATTGTTTTGAACAGTGATTCCATTCTTGTGTCTGATGTAATTTCTAAAAATTATTCATAAGTCTCCTTCAACATATTTTTAGGCTTTTGCAAGTTGAAATTAAGTCAAATATTTTGAATCCATGAGTTTATTTTTATTTTTGTAATTTGTTGTTGTTGCTCAGTTTTAAACATATTTTGAAATATTTCTGAGTCCCTAATGAACATACTGAGTGATGAAAAGTTTGCTATTTCTCTCTTACCAACAATAATAATCCAAAAACCTAACTTTCTTTTGAAAGTGGTTATTTTGTTACTAGTTTGAACACAGTTGTCTGTTTACCTTGTAATGATAAATTTATTTCGTTCAGTTTCTGGAACGTATCTGCCATAAAACAGTCTTTTCTTTTTTTTTTCATTGTGACTAGTATGTATTTTTGCGGAGCCCCCACAGAGGCTTTGCGGAGCTTTGGCTCTGCGGAGCACACTTTGAGTATGGCTGAATTAATCTATATTATAGATTGATTTGGGAAAGGGGGTCATAAATAGGGCAAAACCGTCTTCTGTTTTATTAACAGCCTGGTATGTGCCTGTTACAGTCTTTGGTTGACATTTTTCATTATAAATATTATTAGAGTGCATTACAGACTACCTAGATAAGATAAATTAGAAACAAATGTAAAGACGAGAATCTTAGTTAATGAGAACTGTGAATTTCTTAACTGTCTGAAGCAACACATATTGTAGCAATGACAACGCCATTTGTTCCTAAGAGCAAGGCGTGAAATCACATAACGCCCTCGTGAGCGTTCAGTATGTGCAATACAAGCTATTTAGATCAAATAGTTACCAAAATATTCAGTGGACAAGTATGGTGGAAAAATTCAACGGTCTAGGTGAGTACCTCGGTGGCATAGTCGGTTAGCGCGCTTGTCTTGATAACAAGAGGTCGCAGGTTCGAATAAGGACCCGTGGAATTTTTTCAATTTATCTTTTCTAGTTTGTAATGCACTCTAATAATATTTAGAGTATTCCAAAGCGATGGATTACGCAATAAAAACATAATTTTTCATTATCTTCGGTAATGAGTCATGCATTAGTATGCCGCCCTTAATTGGGGGAGTGAATATTCAAAATTTTTATTCGGGTTACAACTTTAACTAAGTAGTTATGTCTAGTCTGTATTTTTATCAAAATTAATATTCTTGGTACCTAAGTAAGTATTTAAAAAGTGTTTATGTTAACACACCTGAGGTAGCAGTGACCTGTCAATTCAAGTTACTTGATGTCTTTTACAAACTAACAGGCTAAAGAGGGGGTGCGGGCATAGTGACTTCAGGAGTAAGTAAGGGGAGGCGTATATGGTAAAATTTTGGGAAACCCTGCTCTAGCCTCAAGTAAGGAAATTAAGAATATTATAAGGCCTTTTTTTAATTCCAATATCAAATTCTTCAAGGTCTTCGAGTGGAAGTAGTGCAGGAGATGACAACCTACCTGAGAGCTGCTTGGAAGTGGAAAAGAATCTGAAAGCTGTAGCTGCCAAGAATAACCTTGATGATGCCAGCGTCAAGAAAATCTTGAAGGTGGGTTTATAAGAAAGTTCTGGCTCTTGATAATTTTGCAGTATTGTTGATTAACACCAAAGGTACTTACATTTTTTTTTTTTGTTTCAAACACAAACTTCTTCCACAAGCAGTTATATACCTTATAGCTTTTTATGGTGAGCCAATTTGTATGAAATTAATAATACTTTATATCACAACTTAATCATACAAAATTATTTACAGTGTTTGTGGTCTCCATTTAAGTGAGGAATTACCTGTATTAGGAGACGTAAAGGCTAACTTTTTTTCGCTTGGCCATAGACTTCTGTGGGAGGTATTGGTTTAAACTTACTACTATCTCCAACGGGGCCCGAGAAAAAACAACAAATTTATCCTTATGGGCTCCGTTTTTTTCTTTTTAAGGTACGGAACCCTAAAAAAGAATTTGGTTTAAACTACATAACAAAAATTAGACAAACAGATATAAATTCTAAACATTGTTGTTTCGGCCTCAATGCAACAATAACCCATTTCATTTAAAATTTCGCAAAAATATTCAATGCACAGAGATGACTTGTTACTACTTTATTATTAGTATAGAAGACTGAGTGTAAAATGATCTGATTTCAGAAAGTAGTGACCAATGACCATGTGCTAGCCCTGGTGAAGCTTCGGGAGGAGGAAGAAGAATCCGGCACAGAGGAGTCCAACCTGACCCCTAAACTGACCAGGTCTAAGGTCAAGTAAGTATACCTTTAGTTTGAAGCACCTTTTTTAGTGTTCTAATAAGAAACAAAACCCTGAAGTGAATTGGTACAGTCCAGAAGGTGAGACTGTAGAATTGCGATTGTGTGCGTGCACACCATTGACATTTTGGAAAACAACTCTTATAGCAGTGCAGGCAAAGTCTATTTTTGAAAAATCATGGAAACATAAAGTATACATCGTAACAAAAGAAGAATAAGGTAAAAGTCAAACCATAATTTTTTGAAAACAGACCTTGTTTGGACTGCTATAAGAGTTGTTTTCCACAATGTCAATAGTGTGCACGCACACAATCGCAATTCTACAGTCTCACCTTCTGAAATTTGAGCCTTTTTGTTTAGGTGGTAAAGTTGCTATTAACATAAAATATTTTTTTGTTTATTTGTTTCGTTATGCACTGCTCATTTAGCGGTCAAACTTAACAATAGATAACAATGCCATTCATTTGAAGATAAACTCTTAAGTCGATTAGAAAATTTAAAAAAAATCCTAATATATCTACAATATTTTCATTTTTTTCTTATGTTAGTATATATTTTTATAAAATTTAATTAACCCTGACTCTTAAATATTTTTGTTGTTTTATATACATATTTTTTTAAATTTATATACATATTTTTTGAAATCTTATTTTAAGTAAACCTAACTTTTAAATATGTGTGTAGTTTTAGTTTTTCCCCGTTTTATATATTTACTATTTTATCATAGTCTATTGTTTCTTAAGTTTATTATCGACGATGTTTAAAATGTGTATTATATTATTATGTAAGTATCTATTTTACGAAATTCAGTTGAGGTGTCAAATAAAGCATATTTTTGTTGCCGGAGTCTCATACATTATATGAGACGTACTTTAAAGACATGCTATTACTACTGTACAAATTCCGAAGGAGAGCTTATTGTAAATCAAAAACACCCACTCGTATAAAACCTGTGGAAAAAGTGAAAGAAGTGTGTCAGGATCGCCGCAGATGGAGATCTGAGATGCCCCCATCTCCTATAAAATATTTGTTTTAATTTTCAGAGAGCTGTTGAAAGTGTCTCCGAAGTCCAAAGCGCACTGGAACCTGGAGAACTTGGAGCTGACACCGATCAAGCACATCCCGGTGAAGACTAGGCCCGAGGTGAAGGCGCTGATAGCCCAGGAGTTGCCCGATGACGAGGATGATGATGAGTACCAGCCCGCGCATGATGAAGTTCCTGTGAGTGGGAATGTATTCACTATTCACTTTGGTGTAAAAAGTTGATATTAATTTAATCAAAATTTTGGTAATCTTAATTAAGGCTTGTGATTTATCTAAAGCTGAGGCAATGCATACCTACTGTCACGACATCAAATATTAGCGATGAGACTATACCCCGCCGGCTTTTAAGAGAAAACTTTTTTCACCACCTTTCCAGAGTGATGACGAGCACACAGATATGTCGTGCAGTGACATGGACTCGCAGCCTCGTACTCCGGCCACACCCGCGAGTGTCCCCGCCAGTCCGCTAGTCGTCAAGGATGGACCGTTCGTGGTGCCGCAGGTAAGAGGGGACGGCTGCTGTGACGAGCACACAGATATGTCGTGCAGTGACATGGACTCGCAGCCTCGTACTCCAGCCACACCCGCGAGTGTCCCCGCCAGTCCGCTAGTCGTCAAGGATGGACCGTTCGTGGTGCCGCAGGTAAGAGGGGACGGCTGCTGTGACGAGCACACAGATATGTCGTGCAGTGACATGGACTCGCAGCCTCGTACTGCGGTCACACCCGCGAGTATCTTCGCCAGTCCGCTAGTCTGGCGGGGACAGGTAAGAGGGGACGGCTGCTGTGACGGTTTTACAGTGAGTTGACATCGTAAAAGTTAAATAAACTGATGAAATGGAATATAAAATTTTTGTCCTGCACTAATTTACGGTATAGTAAGCCTACATTTTATATTGAGTTTCACATTTCACAGAAAGGGTCATTGAACCTCGGTCCTGACCACTTTCCGAGTCTCCAGTATGAATTTGGATATATAATTAGAAGTCGCCTTATACAGGCTGATTTTCAAACAAATCCCGATAATTTTCGAGGTTAGTAAGAAACGTTAGTAGAACACATTTTAAATGTAAAAACAATTAAAATTTAAAGTCAAAATATGATTAAAAAATGTTACTTGAAAATAAAATATATAGTTATGTATGTGAAAAGCCCCCCTCTCCACAGATATGGTTTAAACCTCGCGTGCTGGACCCATTTGAATATTATAAGGAGGTTAAAACCTGTCAGAAAGGGGCTTCCCATACAAAGGGGGTTCTTATATACTACAATTCCTTTCTAAAGGGTAAATGGTTCAAAGACTCACATTTGGATGCAGCCTTACTTCTTGAACTTCTGCGCTGGATTCAGACCACCAGACTCAATCTTGGTGTCTGGGCAGACAGCGTTGTCCTCTCGTCGGTCTGGCGCGTCACAGGTCTTCAACAAACTACTGGCCCCGCCCGCAGCTTGCGGAGGAATTCTCTAAACTCAACCCCTAACCCCGAGCTCGCTCGACCCAGACCTCTACCACGATTTCCGTGAATCGTGCTAATGAAAATCCAAAAATCCATTCACATCACTTTCCACCGGCGACCGATTCCCGAGACTGTTCGGACACACAATAGGGCTCGCAATTAATGCTCATTAATTGGGTTATTTTACCACTTTTTAAACGTTTGTTTCCTTGAAACCCATAATTCTTTCAACACTGGTTGATTACATTTTTACACGCATCTCCTCGAGACCAAGATTGACAGTAAAACCGGAAAAAACAACTTTTTTTTTCACTTTTTTACAACCCGTGTTGCCATCTCAGTAAAATAGAATCTGACACATACTTGCGCGTTCCGAACGCTTTTAACCGAACAGTTATCCTAGCCATTCCGATATGGAAAATATGAAAATAGTCCAAAATAGTGGGATCAATAATAAAAATAACTGAGCGCGATCTAATTATCTCACCTCTTCGGGTGACCATAATTTCTTTGGATTTTACGAAAATCTTCAAAGAGCTCCAACTCTAAAAAAATATGATCATGATTTTGAATGGTTAAATAAAACCAGTTTGTATTCTCCTACAAAATACTAAATTATAGGGGTTAGGTTAAAAGTCAACCTGTATAACGATTCTATGTTTTCTCTATTTAAAGCAAACATTACATATAAGTATTTATTTTCCAGGAAATGACCCCGGCGCGTCGAAAGCTCCAAATCGAAGAAGAGGCTACGATCGCCCTAAGAACTCGGTCCAAGCTGAGTCTGTCTGCGACCTCCATAGAGCATATCGAGAGCTCCTTCGTCCCACCTGATGAGGTATGTATAAAAATCAACGCAGGGGGAAGCATTAGGAATCTCTTAGTGATAAGAGGCCTCATACGCAATACCGTCTTCACCATAAGAAATTGTCGGTCCTTCGGGGCCCCCATTCTCAGGGGGCCCCGAAGGACCGACAATTTCTCTCACACATTTATTCTCAAAACATTTTTGTCGGTCACATTACACTTTTTTCACAAATCAGTAATATTATCAGAAGGTATTTACAAGGTTTCACAAATCAGTAATATTATCAGAAGGTATTTACAAGGCATATACTACGCCATTATATCATACTGTATTTGATTACCTATAATAAAGGGTCATTCTAAGTCACTCAGTAAAAAAATGTTATTATAATTCGCTTTTTTTACATTACAAAAGGGCCCCGAATTCTTGTGTGCCCAAGGGCCCCAGCCTAGTTTAAGACGGCCATGCTCATACGATTACGATTCGCGTGAAAATAGGTATTTAGTGGCTGCGGCCGACGTTTGAACACGTGCAACGAGAGCCGAGCTACACACAGTGTCGATAAAGCCTTTACACATTTTTTCACGAGTAATTTATTTTTTGCCAATACTGAAATCAGGGTTGTATTCAATACATCGTCGTGTTTATATACTTTGTTTTTAAGACTGTACCTGAACTTAGAACATTAAGAACACCAGATTTTTTATTTTGTTTTATATTTAATTAATTGCAAAAATGCTTCACTTATTCCATAGAACTTGTTACCAATGAATTATGTTTTTGTCATCCGGCTTAAACTATGATATTATATCTACTGAAAACAGCTTAATGTATGTGCCCCTTACAACGAAATTTGGCAAAACGGCTTTCAGATTATAGTGAATTATATTATACGAATAATTATTATTGTGAACTAGCTTTTGCCCGCGGCTCCGCCCGCATTTTATTCGGTTTAACGACATGCTTTTTTCCGGGATAAAAAGTAGCCTGTGTGTTAAATTAGGATATAATCTATATCCATTCTAAATTTCATCCAAATCCGTCCTGCCGTTTCAGCGTGAAAGAGTAACAAACATACACACACCCTCACACACACACACACCCTAACTTTTGCATTTATAATATTAGTGTGATTGGTCCACTTATTCGACTCGATTTGGAACGGTCCTTTGTACCATGTAGGAAAATTATATTAAAATCTTTTACTTTTTTCAAAAACACCGCAAGAAGTTGAGAGATAGTTGCAAAATTTCATAGGACTCTTAACACTTCGTGAATGGGGAGGAAACGCTTTAGTCTATACCGTTTTACCTTCGCGAATGTCTTAGAGACTTGTCTAAATAAATACCAATTAAGTCTTCCCCCCCCCCCAGAAATACTGGCGTCATTAACGTAAAAAGATGCTTTATCCATTTTAAGGTGGTAACGGAGGATCTCGGTGCAAAATGCACATCATAATATTGTTTTCCTTACTTTTGAATAAAAAGTTTGCAATAAATGCGTTTTATAGCAATTCGCGCAATTTGCTTGTTAATAGTTAGGTGATGACATGAAAATTATTCAATTTTATGCGTTAAATTTTAGCTGCATTACATTACAACTGTAAACACGCTTTTAAGTTTCTTAATGTAATGCAATAATTATTATCTAGAAATAATTTATTGTCACCTACTTATGTAATAAATACCTATGTTTACAAATAAATAAATGATAATGATAATATTAATGAAAATGTAATACATTAAAGTATGTAAATCTTTTGTTAAGACTTTATAATAAACTATTTCCGCAAGTTGCTTTAAAACTTTATAAGCATACTTTTTATTAAAAAGTAAGGAAAACAATATTATGATGTGCTTTTTGTACAGAGGTAAAAAGTTACCCCCTTAAGGCGTTATATGTTTTGTGTGTGATCTCGTTGAATGGATGATTATCATATTACGATAACATAATCGGGAACAGATCTTTGTTGATGGCTTCTGAAAGCCAGGGGCCGCCCCCATCTTTTTGCTAAAAATCCTAGTTACGTCAATGCAATTACCTAAGTCTACTGAGATTTCACTCCACAGAGTTAAAAAATTACACGAATGAAACCGAGAGTAAACGAACTGCGAAACTGATAGTTGCACGAAAGTGTTTTGAAACGTTTTCAACAATGTAGTATATCACACTGGCTAGAGCGATCTCGCTGCCTGGAGACCGTTAAGTGTAAGTTCGCCTGACAGTTAACTTAACACTTAGAAATTTTCCCGGGTTTTGGACAAAAATTAAAACTTATATAAACTTAGCTTAGCGGTAGCTCAGGGGTAGAACGCTAGCCTCTCAATCTTTGAGACCTAGGTTCGATCCCCGGCCGGGCATGCACCAATGAGTTTTTCGAAATTTATGTTCATTACAGTTCACACTCGGAACACCTCTGACACCCCCTCGGGGATTCATGTCGTGACGATATATTTATATATTTATAAACTTATTCAACATTTCAAGGACGGGAAGAAATTTAAATTGGTTGTTGTGAAAGTCGCACCAGGCTCGCAAAAGCTCCCTTTTCTTATTATTCGTCATCATCACTGTCATCCTTCTTTTTTGATGTTGTTAATCCTGCTCTATTTTGGGCACCGCTCCGATAAAATTAAGGCTTTTATTTTCAGTATAAAGTACTTATTTTCATTTTCTAGCGATTACAAAAAGCAATTGTTTCTCTTCCTGGAATGTTATTAACCATTAGAAAACATCCGGACGCCACGGATATGCTTGTCATTCTGCTATAAAATAATCATGTAGGTAACTCTGTATTTGACCAACTTTACTAGTTAAGATGAGAATTTTTCACATGAACACGAATTTATACAAATACTACAAATCCTGCAACAATGTTCACGCATGTCAGTCGTCTCATGTACATTTAATAAGGTTTTAACTTTAATTGACAACATTACAAATTAATAATTGGTACAAAACTAAAAACCATTTCGAGATATTGGCCTTCTGGGCATCATATATTTTTTTCAGGATTGAATCATTATCAAATAAAGAGAATTTAAAAAAAAAAAACAAAGTTTGGTAAACACAGGATTTTAAAAACAATTACCTTTACTTTCAAGTTCATTCCGTATTAAAAAAAACAACTGTCATGTCATTGTGACTGTTGACATTGACAGCGAGCATAAACATGCCAAGTTTTTTTTAAATAATCCCTTGGCAATTAACATCGAGTTTGAAATCCTCAGTTAAGTTATTTTAGAATGAGTGAATAAGATAAAAATAAAATATGCATTAAAAACACAATAAAACAAAATGAAAAATACTTAAGCTTTATTTTCACGCAGACTTTCAACATAAATATTGAAAACAAATGGTTACCTGAAGTGAAATGATGTCGATTATCTACTTTCATTTCAAGATTGTATTTGTGTGGGTCTAATAACACCGCACACAAACCCCTAAGGGTTTAAGTGGTGTATATTAATGTAATATTTCTAAAACTTGAACCGTGTGTAAATAAAAATTTAAAAAATGATGTGTCTTTGAAGTTTTGTTAACCAGACCCGTTTTAAAACACTTTTAACCAAAATCACTCCCAAACGTTTCCATCCATCCATCCATCCATCCATCCATCAGCCCGTGTTCGTCCTCTGCTGGACATAGGCCGTTACAGTAGTACCACAAAAATAAGTTACATCGATGTACCTGCGCAGTAGGCAATTTTTTGAAAGCCGCGAATTCGGATTGACCAGTTACAAGGCACCGATCATTGGTCAAATTTATGTGCGCCATTTTGACGTCCAACATTGCTTAGCGGAGTGTCAGTTGTCACTCGTACAAACGCTGAGATATACGTTTCAGGACAAAATTAAGTTCATCATTAGTCGATATATCTTTAAATGTCTTCGCTTGAAATAAATGCAAAATTAAGTAATATTTCCCTTCGATTAAGTAGTGTATTAAGTCACCCTAAGGTGTTACATTGTTTCATGTGATTTATGTAATTATAATATAATAATATTAATATAACTATATAATCATACCAAACACACATATACACCCTAAAATACCCCCTCTCACACAAACACACACACCCTAGCAAAAATATTTCCTTAAATTATAGTAATAGTATTTTTTATTGAAAATAGCCTTGGCCCGCGGCTCCGCCCGCGTTTATTCAATCTTTGCCCCGTTTTCGACTTGAGCGTTCTTTTATGAACACCCCATATAATGTATTGGCCAGGGTAACAACAATATACTTAAGAAAACCGCATCCAAATTTGTTGAGTGGTTATCGAGACGGAACGAATATAAAACGGAACACACATACAGACAGACAGTCAAAAATTCTAAAAATCGAATAACTTATTTCATTCAAAATTTCTCGAAAATATTCAATGCACAGACACGACCTTCGTGCATTTTATTTTATTTCTGATGATTTAATGCCTTGTAGAATGGTGAATCTTTTTCTTGCCACGCAATGTACATTTCATAGGCGAGATAGCATGAGTTCACCTGCTGTTAGATTTTCATCTGTATACGTAGTGCAACAAGGTCATTATTGAATTGGTGCGTTTCGGTTTTAATCGGCATTCGTTGCCACCCTTCTGCGTCGACGAAGAATGCCGATGTAACTTATTTTTGTGGTTTACCTGTACGTTGGCGTTTCAAAACAAGATTTTTCCTTCTTCTCCGTATATAACTCTGTCTCTTTCGTGAGATTTAGCGGTCATACATTGAAATGTACCTTTGTAATAAGACATGAACAAAATATATTTCAAGGTACCGCTGCCCATAGTGGACGACCTATGGAACCAGTTCTTGGAGGAGTGCCTGAACCCCGCGTCCACCTCGCGACACGAGGACGACGATGAGGCTGACCCCGAGTACAATGTGGCTGCCGATCCTGACGCACGTGAGTCTATCAGGGTTCCGTCAATAGAGCTACAGTACCGCGGCGCTGGTAGGCCACAAGACTGACCGGTAATGCGCAAAAGTCAGAAATAAGGTGTCGTGGCGGAGGCAGCGGCGCGCGGGGCGAGCGTACCTACTCATGCGTAAGCGCTGATTGGTCCACAAATGTACCTACTTGCTAAACTTTCGTTCCGCTAATGATAATATTCAAACTAACGTGCAATTTTGTCCCCAGACGAAGAAGACGAAGAAGCCTTAGAAAATAGCATCGTCAAAATATCCAAAAAAGAACTCAACGATCTGGTCACAGAACTATTTCACATCATGCCCGAGGACTTTGACAAGAACATTGAAAACAATAATACGGAATTTGTTAACAGTGGCAACTTCGACGGCTCTTGGAAACAAGAGCCAGTTTCTGACGAAGAAAAGGAAAGAGGTCACATAGCAGAAAGGCGAAAGTCTCTTGTGTCCGTAGGGAAAAGTGAAACACTGGATGAGGATCCGCTGATGATTGATGAAAGCCGTGATGATTGCGTCATGGAGGTGTATGAAACAGGAGTCGAGGAAAGTGAAGTGAAAGGCGAACCCAAGTGAGTATTTTTCTTTGTTCTTTTACCGTGAAGAGATGTAACGGGAGTTAAAAGGCATGAAATGAAAATGACAATTTCTTTATTACATAAAAATTTGTACAGTAAACAAAAACACTAATTTCCACATAAAGTATCCTTGTGAAGTGGAAATTAGGCTCTATCCAAAACATTTTAGAAAATTTATACTTAAGGGTGCTTAAATGGTACAATTATTAACATTAAACCAATTCCCGAAAATATATCCGTGCAATACGCGCGAATACAATTATTCACTGTTGGAAGGGTGGAAAAAATTTAAGGGCCCCGGAGGGCAACTACCTTAAATCCTTTAGTTGGCTCATTTTACTGAAAGGAAACATTCCTTTATTTTCTTAAAGAAACAAAACTGCATTTAAAGATCTTCTAAAATTCGCTTACCTCACCCGGGAATAGAACCAACTAAAAATTAAAAAATAAACCCTCGCTGTTTTATTATACGAATCGGTAGGATTATTGTTCAGGTTAAGTTTGTCTAGTAAAAATTTGGTCTGACACTCATCTGTTATACGAGATACCCATGAAATTGAATATTTATTTATTAACTTTCTTTATTAACGATTATTGATACGCCATTATTACACAATGACAGCACGAAATGAAAGCAAAACAAAACAAAATTTGAAATACGAACGAATACTTTTATCGATTCCAAAAATGATGAAAGTTATCGTTCGAATTTCAAATATGTTGCCCTTTTTTTTTGTTAATTGTTTTACGGCCCTGGATTCTTGTCCTTTTGAGCCAATATGTTGCCCCGCGTTGCAAATAAAAATACGTTCCATATTTAAACTTTTTGTTACTACGCCTAGTGTAAGAAGGAATTGTGATGTGCATAGATTTATTATTACCATTTAACGATTTTGTTATCGAAGTCTTCAGCAAGGTACTCAGAGATAAATAACATTAGCAAGCTTGTACTTCATACGATGTCTTTGGATGTTAGAGAGATAAGAAAATTATAACGTGTCATTTACTTGTTACAAGTGAACAGTCCTAGGTATTGTTAATAAAGAACTAGTAATAAATATTCAATTTAATGGGTATCTCGTACAACAAATGAGTGTAAGACCAAATTTTTATTAGACAAATTTTATCCTGAACAATAATCCTACCGATTCGTATGATAAAATAGCGAGGGTTTATTTATTTTATTTTTAGTTGGTTCGATTCCCGGGTGAGACAAGCCAATTTTAGAAAATATAAAAATGCAGTTTTGTTTCTTTAAAAAAATAAAGGAATGATTCCTTTCAGTAGAATGAGCTAACTAAAGGATTTAAGGTAGTTCCCCTCCAGGGCCCTTGAATTTTTTCCACCTATATACCGGGTGTTAGGAAAGTACTTCGTTCCTTTAAACCACGTGTGCTATAGGCAGTGGCGGTTTGTATTAAGGAGCGTTAGAGCGGTGAACTCCCACATAAATTTATGTGAATACATTTTTACTTATTAAAATATGTATGCATATTATTAAAATCTTAAACCAGGACCTCAGCAATGTTACAAAAGTAGTAAGTGGATACTACGCTTATCACAAAGAACAATAACATATACATAACTGTGTAAACAAACCCATAATTTGTAAGTTGTCCGGCCCGAGTAGGTAGAGCGTGCGCTCGGGACTTGCGCTCATAAGGAAAAAATGTCCCATACAAAATCTGTACGTAGAAAAGAAAGAGAGGTACTGAGGTCCGTAAGCGTGAGACGGGGCATTTTGTATGAAAATTGTACTGAATTCGGTGCGGCGCTCTTGGCACGGTGTAGCCGAACTTAGACGAACTGGGTCGGAGATCAAAGAGCGGGAGGTGATCGTTGTTTGTTTTAATTACTTTGTTAGTGTTGCGTCATATTTGAACTGAACTGCATTGTTCGGTGACATATTAGTGCGCGAAATCATTACTATGGCGAAATAAAAAACTGTTCGAGTGAGCGCTTTGTACGCAAGGAGCTTCTCGGTACTAATAAATATGGAATTTAGTGTTCAATTTATTAAAAATAGCAGTGAGACATTTGAACAACGTTTCGGTATTAAAAATAAAGGTCACCCTCTTCCAGTCATCCAGTAAGTACAGGAGTGTCCTTGGAAAACATAAAATTAAGCGTTTTTTAGGTGTATAAAAAATAGGTGATAATGTGTGAAGTGAAGACGCTTTGTTTGTGTATATAATGTGAATTATTTAAAAATGATAACTATTAAAAGTGCAGACAATAAAACGCAGATTTCCAATGTAAACTTTTACAATAAATGGTAAGTTCACTCAGGTAAACAGGTATGTTGCAACCCAGTACCTGAGACAGGGGGTGAACCTCCAGTGTTAAGACCCACCAACCGCCACTGGCTATAGGTATAACAAAGGCTGTTAAGGGTGTTTATTTCTTTTTTAATATTAAAAAAAAAGTTTTTAAAACTTTTCATTAAATTGTTCGACCCTAGTTCAGAACGCAACATAGCGTGCCGAGCTAAGCTTGACTGTACCACAAATTACACACCGCACGCGGCGCGCTATGTTAAGTTCTGAACTAGGGTTGAGCAATTTCATGGAAAGTTTTTAAAAAAGAAATAAATAAACACGCTTAACGTACTTTGTTATACTTATAGCACACATGGCTTAAAGGAACGAAGTACTTTTCCTAACAACCTGTATAGTAGATGTAATTGGAGCCATTTTCACAAATATGTATTTAAAATCTAAAAACTGAATGCGTGTTAATCTACTAGCGGTACCGGTGGTGAAATGCGGGAAGACGGAAGAGCTTGGCAGGGTGATGCCACGCGCCGGGCGTCACCGGCCTCAAGCCGACTGTAAAAACCATGATAACATGAGACTTCGTTTATTGCGCACATCTGTTAAAATCACACTATCACACTAATATTATAAATGCGAAAGTTTGTGCGTGTGTGTGTGTATGTTTGTTACTCTTTCACGCTGAAACGGCTGGACAGATTTGGATGAAATTTAGAATGGATATAGCTTATACCCTAACTTAACACATAGGCTACTTTTTATCCCGGAAAAAAGCATATCGTTAAACCGAATAACACGCGGGCGGAGCCGCGGGCAAAAGCTAGTAAAAGATGTATCTCCCACCTCAGTAGTCAAAACAAAGGCCAAGAGGCGCTGCGAGATGCTACGGCTGCAGAACAAACCGGTCTAGGGGATTCAAGTCACTTTAATCTCTGTCTGTACACAGTAGGTGTCCAAGCAGGTTTAGCTTTCTTGACTGTAGCACTGATTTTTTTCTGGCTGCCGATCGGCCGCAGACTGAGCTTCAGAGACGACGAAAAGCGGTGGAGGTGGTTAAGTGTAATTTTAGTAGTTAACTAAAATTCACTCTTCTATTATGATGTCAGAATATTGTGATGTGTCATTTCTAGCCAATTTCGATACTTTTGATAGTGATAGCGACAGATGTTGATTGAAGTTATATAATAGGGGCCAAGGCCTGATACTCCCAAAAAGATTCTGTCGATCGTTATCCTTCGAGCATATGTCCATCTCTGACGCACGCATTACGAGTGTGATAGAAATGGATATACGACCGAAGGATAATCGATCAAACTTTTTACTTCGGAGTAACCCCCCTATTCATTACAGTTTTATTAAAAAATGTCGAATAGTTAGATACATAATAATAAAACCATATCACTGAGTTTAACACATTTATTTCATGGAAAATTACAAAATATGGTAATTAAAGGAAGACAGACACTTAATGATGGTAATACAGCTACATAACAGTTATGCTGTAATTATCTCAACACAAATAGCAAAACTCGTTTTAGTTACTTATTTCAGTCACAATTTTTGTGTAGCCAAAAGTTTGTTTACTATTAGGTTACCATTTCTTTCAGTGCAATTATCAAATAAATAGTCTAGGTGGTGCCAAATGCCTATAAGTAAGTTAACATTGTTTGGTGGTATGAATAAAATGTTTTCGCTGTTTTTGACAGCTTATGTTATGTAGATTTCAGATCCAAATGATGCCACTCTCTCCGTCAAATTTCTCATTTGAGTAATTCAATATAGCGCACAGGAAGTAGAAAATTTTGAAAATTTTATGTTTATTTTATCCATTTTTTTTTAGTTCTCAATACAACGTGGTTAAATCAGATGAAAAAATTTCTATGGAAAAGTAAAATATGTTCGCGGATACATTGGAGAAGAAAGAAAAATTCTTTATCCAAATTTTTTTTAGTTCTCAGTACAACGTGGTTAAATCAGCTGACAAATTTTCTATGGAAAAGTAAAATATGTTCGCGCAAATAAAAATTATTTTCGGTGGAAAGTGGTCTACCATTAGCGATACCTACAGTCAATAATTCTTGAAAATTTTTCTCTTTGAATTGTAGGATTTTATATTAATTAATTTTTATATTTAAGACTAAAAATTATAAAAATAACACTAAAGAGCGACTCCATTATACTCTATTCACCAAATGCTACCAAATGTCGTAGCCTTAGTGATGATATAAAGTCATTCCCTAAGGTTCCGAACCAAATGGGAGCCTATTACTAAACCTACGCTGTCTGTCCTTCCGTTCTACTGTCACAGGGGTCTTCAGTATCAGCCGTAATAGATAGCCTGTTGAAATTGTCACAAAATACGTGGCACCATGGCGTCTATCACGGCATAATAAAAAAGCCAAAAAAATTAAAAGAAATTAAATTACTCAAATTGCTCAAGTTTGAAATCAAGAAATCTACATAACATAAGCTATCAAAAATTGTGGATTTTTCTTAATTATACCTCGAAACAAGCGTATTAGGCTTGCACACAGACTGCAAATAAAATCCTTACGATAAAATAAAACAAAGTAAAATAAAATACAATTAAATAAAATAAGTTTCCCAAATACTTTATCTTTTTCGTTATTGCCTCATATAGTAAACTCTTGTCAGAATCAAAAAACCTGTTTAATAAATTTTTGTCCTTATTTTGTTCATCCGTCTGCGTCGAGACAACACGATTATCATTAGCTCTAATGGGCATCGCATTAGCAACCTTCAGAGCCTCTTCATTCAAGAATTCTTTTATCATACTCAAATTTACAACTTCAGTGTCTCCAGTATCTTTAGCCTTCCTCTGATACACGGCCCACGACACTTTGTAAACGTTTACGAACTTTTGTAACACTTTTTGAGCCAGCTCCCTGTTCTTTTCATTAGATATATCTAGACTATACAACACTCGGGTCGAGGTAGTCACTCGAGCTGCAAACGGGATCAAATACCTGTTATCTTCCAAAGTTGGCAAGTCTTCTAGCAATTTGACCTCGTTACTTATCATAACATTGCTCTTCGATATTTCCAACTGCGTTGCTTCCTTACTTTGTCCGTTTCCAGCTTGATTCGCAATTGGTACATTTTTCTCAGATTTCAGTTGCGTTGCTTCATCACTTCGTCTTTTTTTAACTGAATTCACGGTTGGAACAACAACGCCAACATTATTGCTTCTACTTATATGTTCGGCGAATAAAGCTTCCATAGCTGCTTCAGTCTCCCTTCTGATTCTGGCAACCACTAGATTTAATAGCTTCAACTCGTTCATAGCCTGGAGTACAACCCCTGGCTGCAGTCCTGGTGTCACCAAATTTCTGAATACGAACAACGAAATGTTTCAATTCTTGATAATCAGTGCACTGAGTAAACTTGTCACTTGTTTTCGGCCGTGGCAATGTCGTAGGGGGCGTTTCGTTACTGGCGTGGTATTTATCTTCTAAACGTGCGCCTCATAAGACCTTTTATTTCGAAATGAATGAATGACTCTGACTCGTTCGCGTTTGTTTATAGTTGCTGGTTGGGGCCCGAGGCGCGGGGCTTACCTTCACTTAAATAGTAATAACCGGTCAAGTGCAAGTAGGACTGATGCCCCGGGGGTTCCGTACACTTATTATATCCAATAGGTTATAATTTAAACAATAATACAAACTTTATCATTAATTTAATTACGTACCAAATGTATGAAAGCAACTGCAAAATTAACTAAGTCAAGATTTTCGGACTTATTCCTTCACTAGTGCCAAAAGATCTCCCTTCGCACCAAATTTTAAGATTGTGTAGTGAGTCAGTAAAGCCGATTTTGAAGGTTTTAATTTTAAGCTAAGAAACTTACTAAAAAACGTAATTTTAAGTGACAGCACTATATTTTGCTATTCTGAAGGGCATACCAACTAAAATTAGCAAGTCTTTTAAACGCTCTTAAATCAAACTAAATTTTATAAATTCAATCAAATGACAGCTCTAAAATGTGCCTTGAAATTACCAAAACAATTTAAAATCACTAACTTGAGTAAATTATGGCTGTCAAACTAAAATTTTAGTTTGACGTATATAAAATGATGACTTGAAAATGGCTCTTCGTTTTAACCATACCTAAGTTTAATTTTATGTATGTCAGACTAAAACTAAAACCTTCAAAATCGGCTTTAGTGAGTGCGATTCTTAGTATAAAAATACACTTTGAAACGCAATATAATTTTTCTTTCGTTAAACTTAAATTTCTGAAGTTTACAGACAGACTATAGTACTTGATATTAAGGGGGCATCGAGCTTTTTGCGAAATAATTCCATTCGTTTGATCCCTTGCTGTATCGTTATTACTTAAGCTTTAGTTATGGAATTAATATGTAATATATTTAAGGATTCACTCCATAAATCATACACTTTAGAAACACGATTACTTGTAGTTTCCTCGATAGAAATAAATACAAAGTTATCTCTAAAAAACAACATAAAACCGTGGTACGGCGTAAATACTTCAAGGAAGGCTATCAGTTTTCGAATAATAACAAAATTATATGTTTTTGATAACGTATACACTTAACATTTTCAAAATGTGTGTGTTATTTTAAAAATACGAAGGAAATACTCGCCTCGCTTCCTTCTTGTCTGCTGTCCTGCTTCGGCCTACGGACAAAGAGCCTGTATTGCTTGCGCTTTAAGCACGGTTTTAAAACGCTCGCTCGCTTTTGCCGGTGTGCCTCACGCACAACACCGGGACTCGGTGCCTCCTTAATTTAAAATTTATACTCCAAGTTGTTCCTGAAAAAAGTAACTTGACCCAAGGACAGACAGATAGAAAGACGGACAGCAGAGTCTTATAAAGGTTCCTATTTTCCATGATGAGGTACCCTAGAAAAAGGGTAGACGAACGTAAACGTAAATCGTACCCCAAGCGTTTGCAAAAAAACGCAGCCCCTTTCGCGATCCTCGATATCTTTTGTTAACATTAAGGCGCGTAGGCACGCCACCGTTTTAGTACAAAATTCGATAACCCGTTTCTCTGTTGTTTTTCTTTATAGATACCTCTATAGTTTAATACAGGCATTTACAAAGTCACTATCTGGCTGAAATGTATTTTTTTTGTATAAGTACAATTTAAGTCAAGAAAACAACTTTGTATGTAAATCTGTCCAGCTTGATATCTTTAAAACAAAATCAATATTCATAATTTTGGCAAAATGGTGCCTTTTAAAATGTAAGTAACAGATGATAGAGGTCTTATACTTACTTTAGTCTATAACGAAAAACAACTGAGAAAAGGATTATCAAATTTTGTACTAAAACGGTGGCGTGCCTATGCGCCTTAAAAACGATTAGCTAAGTGAGAAAGAGATAACGTTGCCGTTTGTCATTGCTTTTCTTCCAACAACAAATATTGTGTTTTTATTTCCTTCATTAGTTAATCTTTACCTTTCTAGGGTTCCGTAACTCAAAACACAAAACACCGGTCAAGTGCGAGTAGGACTCGCGCACCGAGGATTCCGTACTATTCTGATGAGTTAATATACTTAAATTCAAAAAATCAAAATCAAAATATATTTATTGACCAATAACAATACAACATTTACAATTGATAAAGTGAGTTGAGTACATAGTATAAATTAGCAATAAATGATGATTTGAATTTAAAAAAAACATATTGCGGGTGTGTGAAAATCATTTTCGATTCAGGGATCCGTTTGCGAAATATGCTCTATAGAGCAAATTTTTAACGAAGTTAAAACGAAAACTATTTATCACAGCTAAGTAAGCTTTACAAGCTTTTGTTTCACACATTTCATAAGGTTGTTATTTTTATTCAAATCATTTAAGTCTATAACTTATTTAAATGGTACGGAACCGTCAGGGCGCGAGTCCAACTCGCACTTGAACAGTCTTTTCTCTTGCTACTGATTTAAACTAAGCTTTTCTCTTCACAAGTCAAAAGCATCCGGAATAGAAGAGCTTGTAATATTAGAAGTGAAAGAGGTGTGTCAGGATCGTGGCCGATGGAAATCCATAGTCTGCATACCTCTCTGGGAAAAGGCGTGAGCATGTGTATACCTAGTCGGTTCTTAAATACTGTCACTAGCCATTTATTTTAAAAATAGAACACCTAGAAAAAAAATGAAATGGTGTTCAATTTCCAAATATTTTTTGATTAATAATCTGCCAAATCACAATTACATTCATTCATTTTGTACGATGGAGTGGACTCGCAAAGAGGACCGAGTAGCAGTAATGAGCGATTTTCCGACAGGTGGAAATAGAGAAAAAAAACTTAGTTCCACATGTCTCAATAGATGGCGCTGATAAGCATTTGGATTTTTTTTTTTAAATGCATACCTACCTTATCTTTGGTCGCAAGAATATGTCAAACAAAAAAAAACAATGCGACTTTTTACAGAATAAGGTTAAGTACATACGCATTGCGTTACATTTTATTTATTGTTCTGTTTGTGCATACGTTTACGAGTGGTTTGTGTTAGAACAAAAGATCCGAATATTCCAAATCCACAATAAAAAAACTCAGTCTTCATCTACGAGAATGCGTGGACCATGTATAGTGTATGGGTGTCACAACGATGGAGTTCATCAGTTACCAAAAGAGCAAACAATGAAGGCCCAGTGGATAACAGCTGCCAAGCTAGACACCAAGCTAAAGGCTGGACGTAGTATAAAAACATATACATACTTTTGCTCTGATCATTTTAAAGATACTGATTTCTACTACTCACAGCCACTGTTTGGTAAGTGCCTACCTCTTTTTGTCTAATCAAGCTAGCATTCCAAATCACTGTCCGTCAGACAAAAGTAGCTTGATGCTCTTTCCAAAAGCAGTTTTAGAATCAACATTGAACCACTTCTGTCTGACAGAGAGCAATATTTTAATCTTGACGTCAAAGTGATTTGGAACGCTACCCAATCCAGTTCCTTTTTGCATGGTTGATTTTTTATAAGAACCACATTGCTCTTCGTGTGCGGAAATCCCTTAAGATCAGCGAAGACCAAGACCAGTAGAAAGAAAATTGTTTTTTGAAACTGAATATTTAAAAATTTATGACCTTTTTAGGGCTCCGTACCCAAAGGTGAAACACAGGACTCTATTACTAAGGCTCCGCTGTCCATCCGTCCATCACCAGGCTGTATCTCATGAATAGTGATAATTAGACCGTTGAAATTTTCACAGATGATGTATTTCTATTGCCGCTATAACAACAAATACTATAAAACAGAATAAAATAAATAGTAAAGGGGGCTTCCATACAACAGATGTGATTTTTTCTCTCGTTTTTGCTCAATTTTGATAACAGCAACAGTTAAACGCTTGAAATTTTCACATAATATTTAGTTATATATTAACTTTAAAAATAAATAATTAAATCAAATTATAAGAAATATTTAGGGAAACATTATTTTTTGCCGTTTTCATAGATAATGGTATGGAACCCATGGAGTCCAGCTCGCATTTGGCTTTTTTTTTTTATTATCTACTGTGGTGCCGCCAATAATTATAAAATAAGAATTTGATAAGAGTGGACTGTAGAATGCGAAATCGGCTAAAAATGACGGACCGCACTGGCGTGAAAAGTATTAAATAATGGAAAAGCTTGTTACCTCAAAATCCCTTGTGATCTAATCTCGTCCAGGATGCACACAGCACTGAATCTCCTGATCAGGAAGATGTCCTTGCAGGAACACGAGGGTCTAGGGTTATATGTCTAGACGGTGCGCGCGCGCGTCCTTGGAGGTGGTCAATTCACAACTGACTCAAGGTCAGCTAGCGCGGGCGCGCGTGGTTGATCGACCGATGGTGAGTGCGCCAGCATACACCAAGGATTTGATCAAATCCAAAAAGATGCCAAGGAACCAAACTATTCCTTGGTTATTTATACTAGTCCGCCAGCGTATATAAATAAAACATTTATGCGATAAACAAAGTAAACATACAATATATATTGGCGGAACCATTTCCCCGGCCTTGAAAGTACCAGGTTTCAAAACAAATTAGTAGTAAACCAATTAAAAACTAAAATTAAGCTTAACACCCTTACCCTTATTGCGAACACATAACTTTGGTGAATAAACCAAAACAAAAGTATAACCTAAAACTAAATGTCTTAACACCTAATAATTACGTATTAGGATATCACGCAATTACTGTGTTGGAAGGGGGCATAATTTCACAATAGGTCTCTTAAAGAGCCCGTGTTTAGTCTTGACAGTCGCTACGCGAACTATGCCATCCTTCCCTGGAAAGATTTCAGTAATGATGCCGAGTGGCCAGAACAAACTAGGGCCATCCTGCATTACAACTACGAGGGTATTTTCCTTGACTGGGCAAGCGGAGGTATTCCATTTTTGGCGTACCTGAAGGGTGTGCAAGTATTCGCTACGCCACCGCTTCCAAAACGACTGAACTAATAAATCTAACAATTCATGGCGTGGGAGGAGGTGAACAGCACGATCTGTTACCTCGTGCGACGGCAAATGTTTTAAGGGAGTCGTGTTTATAAAGTGCGCGGGGGTTAAAGCCATTGGCTCTGAAGGGTCAGAGCTGAGTACAGTGAGCGGACGTGAGTTAAGCAAAGCTTCTATTTGTGTGAGTACTGTAACAAGCTCCTCCTGAGACAGAATCTGCTGGCCGATGACCTTGAATAGATGGGTCTTGATACTCTTTACAGTACTCTCCCAACAACCTCCAAAATGTGGGGCGTTTGGCGGAATCATCTTCCATTCTATGCGATGTTCCGATAATTCATTGAAGTAATATTCTTTATATTCCTTCGAAAGAAACTCATAAAGCTCACGCATGTAGGTTCGGGCACCTATATAATTTGTCCCATGATCTGTGTAAAGGCACTTAATTGGCCCACGACGGGATAGAAACCTTTTAAAGGCAGCAAGAAAACTCACAGTCGTCATATCAGTTGCAAGTTCAATATGAACTGCTCGCGTAGTTAAACAAGTAAAAACACATATATATGCCTTTTTACTTCTGATACCCCTACCTCGCGTTGGCGTACAATAAATTGGTCCGGCGTAGTCGCAACCAGAATGCGTGAATGCTTTTTCAACAATATTGACCCTAGAAGAAGGAAGATCCGCCATCATTGGGGAGGTGGGGCGCGGTTTTGCACGAAAGCAAAGATTGCAATTATGGATTCGCAAGCGGATAATCCGTCTAGCAGCGATAATCCAATACTGCTGACGAAGAATTGACATTAAGAGCTCTGGGCCCGTATGCAGGTAAAGTCTGTGATAATGATCCACAATTAAAGTCGTCACATGATCACGAGTCGGTAGTAAAATTGGATGCTGATAATCAAAGCTGACGTCTGAATTTGACAAACGCCCACCGACGCGAATAAGACCGTTCTTTATGAATGGTTTTAGCGGTTGAATGGTTGCACTGCAGGCTTTACCAATGCCAATATTTTGTAAATCCTGAGAAAAGTGAACCCTTTGTACAGCACGAATAATCTCTTGTCCGCTTTCAATTAGGTCTGATGCTGTGATCGGACCACGTGGCAACTTTTTGCACATCTTGAGAATAAAACATACTACACGGCACAATTTCTTCCAAGATGAGTATTGAAGCGACAGCTCATAGATGAAAGGCCTTACAGCTGCATTGCTATCAGCGGAAGTCACATGAGTGGCTAGTGATACACGAACCGGTTTACTTTCCGGCAATTCGTTATCGTGGCTGGATACAAAAGGCTGAATTGGCCAGTCAGATTTAGGAAGTTTAGCCCATGGTGGGCCTTGCAACCAGAGCGGATGACCAAGAAGCTGTGCAGGTGACAATCCTCGCGAAAGACAATCACTTGGGTTTTCATCTCCTTTCACATGAAAAAAGTGCTCAGGAGAGAGCAATTGTTGAATTTTGGAAACCCGATTGGCCACAAATGTTTGCCATCGATGCGGTGAAGACTTGATCCAACTCAATGTTACTGTTGAGTCGGAGAAGGCATAGACACCGTCTATGTTAAATCGTGCAGAATAAGTGTCGACAACCTTTTTAATGAGAGTGGCAAGCAATAATGCTGCGCAAAGCTCAAGACGAGCAAGAGGGACCACTTTCAAAGGAGTAACCTTAGATTTTGCACATACAAGTGTAACACTGACACTATTCCCGGATGTGACGTGAGCATAAACAACTCCTCCGTACCCGACTTCACTCGCGTCAGCGAAACCAATAATGGAAACGGAACAATGGTTAGCTACACCGATATGGCGCGAAAACTCTAACTGAGTAATAAGCGGCAATTCGTTCTGAAACTTTTTCCAAAGGCAGACGATGCGCGGAGAGGGAATCTCGTCCCAACCAATTTTTTGTAGCCAAAGCTCTTTTATTAAGAGCTTAGCGTATAAGACGACAGGTGCGACTAAGCCCAAGACATCAAACAGACGCGCTATAGATGATAGCATATTGCGTTTCGTGCAAGGACGGTCGTCAGGAACAACCTTAAAAACAAAAATGTCTTCATTGGGAAGCCAACAAAGTCCTAGAACTTTTAAAGTGGCTTCTTTATCAAACTCAATACTTTGTTCCAATCGAAGAGATTCAGGAATTTGTGAGAGCACGTCTTTTGAGTTACTAGACCATTTTACCAATTGAAATCCGCCAGCACGGAATAAATCAATCAGTTGATGTGCTGCGGAAACAGCTTGCGTGGGATCTTGCAAACTGCTTACAATATCGTCAACATAGATATCTCTTGTAGAAATTTCTTGAGCAAGAGGGAACCGATCTCCTTCATCAGCTGCTAGCTGATGTATGGTGCGGATGGCCAAGAAAGGACTGGTGCGAAGGCCGAAGGCAACGCGGTTGAATTCATAAACCTGAAGGGGGTCATTCGTATTAAACCTATACAATATACGTTGATAAGGGCGATCTTCTTGTCGCACGCTTATCTGAAGATAATGTTGTCTAACATCTGCAGAAATCGCAATAGGAAACAGACGCATATTGAGTAATAGCGTGAACAACTCAGGTTGGAGGCTCGGGCCTGTGTGTAAAGCATCATTTAACGCTAAACCAGTCTCGGTCTTTGCGCTACTTGGATCTAAAACTACCCTTAATTTGGTGGTAGCTTTATCTTCACGATAGACACCGTGGTGCGGTATAAAATATTGTCCCTCACTTGAGACATTAACATTGTCAACCAATGATATATACGTTTTATCTATATATTCTTTGATGACGGCATCATATAACAGCTTAAGTGTAGGTTTGGTTTCGAATTTACGTTCTAACGCTAAGAAACGACGTTTAGCAACATTGTACGAACGACCTAAAACTCCTACTGGATCAGCTTTGAAAGGTAAAGCAACTTCATACCTCCCTGTCGAATCGCGAGTTGTTGTTTTAGAATAAAACTCCTGACAATATTTTTCGTCCACACTTAAAGGTGGCGTAGATTCAACTTCTTCTACCTCCCAGAACTTACGCATGAGCGACTCAACCTCACATGATGCGGTTGAACAAAATGATAGCGAAGACTCATGAGGCGATTTGATCAGAGCATCCCCCATAATTATATAACCTAAGACGGTTTCCAACGCATCTGGGATGCCTGGTGGATTGACTATCTTCCCTGGCCGTAGCATCTCTGCAAACAGCTGAACACCGATAAGAAGATCAATGTACCCTGGGATCGCCCATGTGTCGTCAGCGAGTGAAATATTTTGAAATGATTGGACCATGCTTGGATCAACTTGACAAGTAGGTAACTCACAAGTGATTTGCGGTAACACAAGTGCTTCGATTGTATACTGCGAAGACTTATCAAAGCGAGATCTAAAAGTCACATCCACTTTACCTTTAATAGGTTGCGGAGAACCACCAATACCTTGTACGGTAGTTAATGAAGTTGAGCGAAGTGGAAGCCCTAGCATAGCACAACATCTTATGGTGGCATAATGCCGTTGAGAACCAGGATCAAGGATGCATCTAATATTAACATCCTTTCCACCACGACCTACAGCAAGTACCTTTGCGGTAGCAAGCAGTTCCGTGGAATGAGTGGAAGAAGTCGAAGAAACATTACAAGAAGAATGTTGCGGATTAGTCCCATTAGATGAGGACGCGGTAGTTGCAACAGAACCATTGGTATTATTATTACCACCTAAGTGGTCAACAGCAGGATGCTGCGATGCGGGTGCGGTACTAGGTGTCTGTGAATTATTAAAATGCAACAACGAATGATGTCTACCATGACATTTGCGACACGAAGATCGTGAATTACATTTATAAGCTGCATGTTGTGAGCTTAGGCAATTAGTGCATATTCTATTATCCTTAACGAACGAGTAACGTTCGTTAGGCGAAAGCTGTAAAAACCGGTTACAGGTGTACAGCTGCGGATGTGTGCCTTTACATAACACACACTTTGCATTAGGCGCGTGAGAATTCGATTGTGTACCCACATATGTTTGAGGCACACGCGGTGGTGCAGTGGGTGTACGTGGCTTATTTATTTTATCAGCAGCAATAGGCGCGTTGTGCGAACGTTGTGCAGAGCGTTGTAGTACTTTTGCGTGCTGCTGCACAAATTCAATAAATGAATTATAATTTGGTATGCCTGTGTCGTTACGAATTGATGATTCGTAACACTTTGCCGTGTCTGCGTCTAATAAATTTAACCCCATATAAACAAATATAAAATCACCCAAATCAGCAATTTCCAATTGTTTTATAGCGGTTATTGAAGCTACGAAACGATCAATTAATGTTTCCAAGTTATTAGCAGAAGGATTAGCGGCTAATGGTTTCATTGAAAACACTTGATTTAAATAAGAGGTAGCAAGGGCACACCTGTCCTGATATTTCTTTATTAAGGCTTTCCACGTTGATTCGTAATTTCCCGCAGCGGGAGCCACGCCAGCACAAACATCCTTTGCACGACCAGTTAAATGGCCAAACAAATAATGGACACGTTCGGAATCAGTTAACTCTTCATTGTCATGAATGACGCGTTTAAAAGTTTCATAAAAGAAAGGAAAATTTTGAATTTCTCCATCGAAGTACGGAATTTCGATTCGCGGTATTTTCAAACTTTTCTGTTTTGAGGTTTCCACCGGTGTGCCAATCGTTACCGAAGATGACGGTGCAGGTTTCTCCAGTTTTGCGTAATTCTGCATAACGTGTGCGTACATTTCCTCAAATGCTGACAGCGATTGATAATTAACCGTGTATTCCGGATTTAATTCTAATTGTAGTACTTAAATTAATTTCATCTACTATCGCAATATATTCCGAACGCCATTTATCTGCTAATCGTGCCTGTGCCATAAAAGACTGTCTATTTTTATCACTTTTTAAATTAATTATGTAATTGAATGTAGTCTGCATGGAATTAAAATACTGTGCTCTTTTGCCTTCATTCAATTTAATACGTGCTTGCGTCGTCGTCATGGTTACGTTCGAATAATACACAAGTTTATTTTATTTATAAACAATCCAAATCTAGCAAACGATACTAAATTATTTGATTTAAAGCAAAGTGCCGCGCGATTATCAACAAAAATAACACCAGTTTATTAATTTATTATGTATAACCAATACGTAGGTCGGTATGTAGCTTCCTTTTACAATTAAAAGTATAAAACCGATGCGGATATGTTAGGTATAACAAAATGAACTCGATAAAAATATAAACACAAAATCTAGGTATTGATCATCATAACAAAAAATGTAAACGCGTATTTACGTAAACAATCTCAAAAGCAGCATTTTAATCAATGCATAATTACTCGTACAATGACTAAACACTGTTTCGATATTCAATACGTAAACAAGTAATGGAGAAAATATTCACCTATGTAGGTATTATGTTCAAAGCGGTAAGGTCTGTAACAGCCTAACAACAAAGACCTAACAACTAAGTGTAAAGAATAGGTAAGTAGTAAGTATCTACTTATTCAAGCGGTCCTGTTATTAGAAAATAACCGGATAAATATAATATAACAAAGAATAAGTAGGTAGGTACACACTTCCACGCGAATCAATAACTGACAAACCGTCACAGCACTAAGTGTAGATACGAAAACCTTATTACCTCCAACTAGTGCGAGAAAATAACAAACAAAACTAGTTAAGGTTACAAACAATAAGGAGATATATCGTTCGTATATATGTACTTGTGTATATATGTACGTATTTATTCAAACGGTACGTTATAGGTGTAACTGTACGCACGACAAACGTTGTCTGTAGTTAAAATTAAACCAAAAATACAGAAGCTGCGAAAGCTACTAATTGATGCGCTTATAAATAATTAATAATAGAATGTCTATAATTCGAAGCGAAAGAAATAAAAGTTCAAATAAAATACGAATTATAAACATTCGCGCGGTAAGCACAATGCTAATTTCTATGAGTATGTGAACGCTTTATATAAAGTACACCGTGAAAATGATTAAAAGCATAATCGTGTGTGTGATTGCGTAGCAACAATAATATTGCTTTATTACAATTTACATAGGTAAACCAAACAAAATTTACAGAGATCGATCAATAAGACAAAGAGATTTTGAAAACGTTTTCTCAAACGTAACGCTAATTTCACCTGTATGTGTACGCAATAAGGTCGATATTTATATGCAACTTTTATTTAAATTTTATAGAAGCATAAAATATTAGCAAATAAGGCGAAATATGCTGATTATAACAATTAATCCGGCCGAAGGATCAAACTATGGAGCCGCCAATAATTATAAAATAAGAATTTGATAAGAGTGGACTGTAGAATGCGAAATCGGCTAAAAATGACGGACCGCACTGGCGTGAAAAGTATTAAATAATGGAAAAGCTTGTTACCTCAAAATCCCTTGTGATCTAATCTCGTCCAGGATGCACACAGCACTGAATCTCCTGATCAGGAAGATGTCCTTGCAGGAACACGAGGGTCTAGGGTTATATGTCTAGACGGTGCGCGCGCGCGTCCTTGGAGGTGGTCAATTCACAACTGACTCAAGGTCAGCTAGCGCGGGCGCGCGTGGTTGATCGACCGATGGTGAGTGCGCCAGCATACACCAAGGATTTGATCAAATCCAAAAAGATGCCAAGGAACCAAACTATTCCTTGGTTATTTATACTAGTCCGCCAGCGTATATAAATAAAACATTTATGCGATAAACAAAGTAAACATACAATATATATTGGCGGAACCAACTGACCTTATTGTTTTTTTTCTTAGTTTTCTTTTTACTTAGGGTCTGTTTGCATGGACTGTGTCCCAACTGCAATACAACATTTTGGAATGCAGTTGGTCATACAAATAGTTGTGTTGCAATTTAATATAGTACTCATCTTTTTTTAATGTAAGAATTATTTCTTTTAGATGGTGACAAAGGAAATAAGATTTTGAAAAAAGGTTCTGTTCCATCAATCTTTCCTTGGACTCTTTCACAAGCAACAGAAGCCAAAATTGCTCAAGTAGAAGCAACAAGTATCGAAGATTCTGAAGATCAAGTTAGATTTGATCCCAATCTCGTAGTAAATGACTATTCTAAAAATAATCATCCATTATTGTTTGTTGAAGAAATACCATTTATTGAAGTAGATCCTAATGTCCAGACTGAAGATCCTTTGGATTTAAGTGATGATGAAAAACATTTTGAAACAATAACTATGCACTCTTCTCTACAACTAGATGAAATAGATGATACTATAGATGATGATACTGTAGCTATGGAAATTGAAGTAACTGATTCAGAACCTAGCATTGAATCATATAGACCTCCTAATTCTGACATCAAAAGTTATAGTGATGTATCTGTACAAACTATAAACAAAATAAACTGTGATGTGCATGTACAAACTGTCAACATAACACCAGTTTTTAGTGTATATACTTATAAAAATGATGACAAGGCCATACACTTTTATACTGGCTTAGAAACTTACAAGAAAATGTTTTTTGTTTTCACGACACTGGGCACTGATGTTCACCATTTGAAATATTTCTATGGCCTTCCGCCTTCTTCCTTAGACCCTTTACAACAGTTCTTTTTAATATTAATAGTACTACGTAGACATAAAACTTTTGAAGAATTGTCAATGATGTATTTAATATCAGTAAAAGATGTTTCAAATTTAGTTATAACTTGGATTAGATTCATGTCCTTAGTGTGGAAAAAAATAGATTTGTGGGTTGGGAAGGAAACGGTGAAATCTTACATGCCATTTGATTTTAACGACAAGTTTCCCATGACCAGAGTCATTATAGATGCTACAGAGTGCCCTATAAAAAAACCTGGTTTACCAAGGGCCCAACAAATAACATTTTCATCCTATAAAAATAAAAATACAGTAAAGTTTCTATTGGGGATAACACCAAGCGGTTTAATAACTTATGTATCGCCATCTTATGGTGGGTCAGCAAGTGATCGACAAATTATTGAGAGGAGTGACATTTTAAACAGGTTTGATCCTCACGATGAAATAATGGTTGACAAGTAATGAACCGTAAAGTGGCCAGTAAAAGAATTCACATAGAGCAAACTATTATACTTACTAAAAACATACAAAATATTGGTTGAGCCTATGAATAACACAGAAATTATATTGTCAAGTGGCATTGTTTTTATTTGTGCCATTTTAACAAATTTTCGATCTAATATTGTAAGTAAAAATGCATAGGTATATTAAAATAGTTATATTATTTCATATTGTACAGATACTTTTCTAATAAAGCATTTTTATAAAAAACATCATAAAACTGGTTTAACTTTTCAATCATATTTTGCACAAACCCTTCATCTTTCTTGATTGTGATTAAACAGAAGTCTTTTAAAGTGTAGACAAAAAAATATGCAGTATTTTTCTTTGTACATAACAATTGTCCTTGTACTTGATAATAATAATCACTACTTTTGTTTAATTTATAAAGTCCACTTTGTTCACACAATTGTAGATAGGGTACATTTTCTCTGGTAGCAGTTTTATTTTTTGCTGTATATGGACACTTAACTTCGAGAAGTGCATCATCAGCCACAAGGCCATCAGGTGTGCAACCAATGTGTTGTAAATCAGGGTGCACTATGATTCCACATTTAGTAATGGTGAAACCTGTTACTTGGCAAAATTTTTGGATTGCCTCTTTTTCATACATTATTCCATGCCGGATAGCTGGTGATGTTATTTCTTCAGCTTTTAACAAAGTCTTGGCCAGCTTTTCTTTGTTATTGTCTAAACATTTACAAATTTTACCAAAATCTGAACTTTGAAGTCTCAATTTTCTTTCTGTCTTCCAAAGTTTTCGGTCACTTTTTGTATTTTCCTCTAGTTTTTGTAATGCTCTTTCATTTAATTTTAATGAATCCAGATATCTTTCTTCCTCTGTCTGTTTAAAATAATCATGGTCATTATACAGTGCTCTTTTATTTGCTGGTTTTCTCAGCTGAGCCATAGGCATCTTGACATTGTTTTGAGCGCAGAAATTTATAGCTTGGTTTACAAAATATTCTGCATATTTGTTTCCGTCAACATTTCCTTGGGAGCTTTCAGGTCGTGGGTCAAATTCAGCAATTTTCTTTGCATTTTTGATTTTTAAATTTAAATCTTCTGCTTTAACAGGGTTCCCTGTGTAGATCACTGTTGGGTGATGGAATGTCTGGAGGTTTGAGGTTGAGCTCTTAGTTCTTTTTATATCCTTGTTTTTGGTAAAATCAATAAGGCCATAAATCAATACATACACATGCTTACACTGAGCATATGGGCCTATTCCAGCTGCACATTCACACTGGCCTTCAATTAACAAGTTTTCCTTTGCTTTTACTGTCACATTATATGTGACAGATTTTCTCATCTCAGAGGAACACACAGCAGTAACATAATACTCGCCTCCTGAGTAAACTACACGACTCGTTTGCAAGTACCGCTCCTCGTACATATTTTTTGATGCGTTCAAATTTTCACGATCAGACAGCTGACTATAATGCTGTAGATCCTGCTCAGTTATGTTTGGCAATACACTATCCGAGGTGATATCACGAAACAGATCAGCACTGGGTGTTGTAATATGGAAGGTTTCCTCTGGATCGTTAACTAAACCACAAAAAATGGTGTCGTAATCCATTAATCTGCAACAAAATAAAAACGGGGTTAAAATGAGATGCATATCTCTTGTGGTCAAACTATTTATTGTTACCTACTCACTACTCACATAATATTTAAGGGAAACAAGTAATGGTAAATACCAAATCAGAAGTTTTTCGTAAAAAGCACGCTAACCTTTGGACAAGGGCAGCTTTTTTCCCCGTAGTTTTTGCATTACGTTTCCGCAACTCTTCTTTAAGTTGCTTGAGGGTCCACGATCCATAATTCTTCGCCATGACTTCAGTTATGTTACACAATATATATCTTAGAGTCCTGTCTCTGAAACGGCACAACACGTTTTTGGTTTTTGATGTGCACAAAATTTCAACTAAAATACGGAGGAACCGAAGCTCGACTCGACGCACTAGGAGTTTATGTAAATCAAGATTGGTTTTATTGGGTTGCCCGCTGACGCGTTACCTACTCACACACAGCACACAACAACGGCACTTGACATGACAAACGAAAGCGACTCATCAGTGTTGCCAATTTCTAATTCCCAATGTTGATCAGCGCCATCTAGTTCAATTTAGAGAAATTATATTTACGTCATGGAAAATTCCCTATTGCATTGCATCGTTGCGGCCATCCACCGAAGACGATATTCAACTTGCTTCAAAAATTAAAAATCACGAAGAGGTTCGTGTACCGTACCATCAAGAGGTACAATGAAACCTCTAGTGTCGATGACGAGAAAAGAACTGGCAGACCTCGTTCCGTTAGGACACCAGGGGTCATCACAGCAATCAAGGCGCGTATTGCAAGAAATCCCGTCCGCAAGCAGAAACTGATGGCTTTGGAGATGGGATTAACCAGAAGTACCGTAAAAAAGTACTCAATGAAGACCTGGGACTACGAGCTTACCGAAAAAAGAGTGAACATCTTCTGAACGCGCGTCTGATATAGCTATGACAGCCAAAAAATGCAAAGTTTTGCTAAAGCGATACGCAAGAAACAGACACCGCGATATCCTGTTTACAGACGAGAAAATTTTTAATATCGAAGAGAAGTACAACAAACAAAATGACAGGGTGTACGCTACCAGCTCTGCGGCCGCTGGAAATGCCATTCCTAGAGTGCAGCACGCCCATCATCCATCATCAGTCATGATTTGGTTGGGAGTGTCCTACTATGGCCCTACTGAAGTGCATTTTTGTGAACAAGGTGTCAAAACCAGTGCAAAAGTGTACCAATACACGGTTTAAGATCGCATAGTAAAAGATCTGCCCCAGACACTCTTTGGAGGACGGCCATTTGTGTTTCAACAGGACTCCGCACCTGCTCATAAGGCCAAAACAACTCAGGAGTGGTTCGAGCGCCAGAATATCGAGCTAATAAGGCATCAAGATTGGCCCTCATCTAGCCCTGACCTCAATCCACTGGATTACAAAATTTGGCAGGAATTTGAGGAAAAGGTCTGTTCTAAACCTCAGAAAAATTTGAGCAGCCTAAAGTCATCGTTGATTACAGCAGTGGCCGATATCGACATGAATATGGTCCGTGCTGCTATTGATGATTGGCCGCGATGATTGAAGGCTTGTGTGAAAAATGGTGGCAATCATTTTGAATAAATTCTGTGTTTAATGTAAGCTAATTAAATTACCTTTTTAAAAAAAAAAAAACTTTTTTTGAATATCATGACTAGTTTTCATTTTCTAGCCAATTTTGTTTGTGACAGAATTTAAGCACCGACTAGGTACATGTTATATAAGGTCCTACAATTCAAAGTGAAAAAAATTTAAGAGATGATCGAGTATCCCTAATAGACCACTTTTCTACGAAAATAACTTTTTTTGGGCGAACTTTTTTTTTCACCTTTCCATAGAAATTGAGCCAGCATATTAAAGCATTTTGTATTGGGAAGTGAGAAAATAATTTGACCAAAAAAATTTTTTTTCTTCTTTATTGTGATCAGTTAACGAGACATCATCTGCCCTAAAATTATTTTCACTTATTATTGTAGAGCCTTATATACGAGTATGTGTTCACTACAAGAAGAAGAAAACTATTTGGAGTAGTATCTTCCAATATTTTTTTAATGCTAGTGCTCGTAAAGGCTTATTTTATATGCTTCAAAACTTTTGTCAAAGTTAACTTTACCACACTAGTGTTTTATTTTGTTTAATTTATCGAAAAAATGTTGCCAGTCTTTTCTTGTGTACCGTATATAGACTCGACAGAAATAAGCTACGAACGCGTCAAACTGAAAGCAGCTTATTTCCGTCAAGTTGACAACTTGAGTGCAAAGAAAAAGAATGTCCGCCTAAAGTTCATTTTATCTATTTTGTTTGTTTCTTTAATTGCGTTTCATCTATTTACTCACACTATGCATTGAAAAACGTAGCATGATACACGTGGGTAAGGGCAATAACTTACTCGTAACGTTTAAAACGGTTACTCACAAATTGTCCTCGTAAGCTATTGCCTCCTTACCGAACTTATAGGTTATAGCATAAACTACTATTGTGACATATCTACAATTTCTTACAGCAAACGCAACAATGATACATCAGTCAGCATTGATTTAGAAGAAGGAGATGTTATCAAGCCACCTGACTGTCTCCACAAGGTCAAAGTGCCGCCATTGTTGAAGGACAGGTTCCAAAAAGCGGCGCGCACCAAGCTTGTTATCGACCTAGCGGGCAACGATTCAGTACTTGTAAGAACTTTTTTATCTGGGGTTCCATACCTGGGAGGGAAACAGAAGAAACTTTATGATCATCTACACCGCAGTTACTTTTTGTGGAGCAACGTTGTAATATGAGAATATTATGTAACTTTGTATTATGCGGCCACTTGTTTCTTGTTGAATGTTGCTCGTTGCATCCATACCAACAATACCATAAAGTAACAATACGAAACTTTCGAAAACAAGTGTTATAAAATATTATTTTATTTTGTAACAATGAATGAATGCTTTTTTAGCAAAAATGTATTTCATGTCGTTAACCTACCTGACACATTTTGTTACAAATGTTACTGCAAATTATCATTACATTTACTTGGGCAACGTTACGTTACCGGCAACATCTATTGACAATAATAGTACATTTTGATTCTAGTGAGAAATATCAACACTTTCGCACCTGTCTAACGACGTTTTTTAATACAGCTGCGAAAAATTATATGAGACAATAAAATAAAAGCCATTTTTTGCGACAGAAGAAAACGCAGTGTCTAGTTGGCGCCAATTTATACTACTAAGACCAATGTCTCTTTCTAAAATCTTTTAAATAATAAATTCTAAGATAGATTATAACGTCTAAAATCGTTTTGAATTTTTAAAACATCTTTTAAAATTTAACATTATATTTAATTGATTTTTAAAACATCTTTTAAAATTTAACATTATATTTAATTGATTACTTCCAGAAACACCAACAAAACGACAAGTAAAACAAGGTTTACATACTGCTTACTAAGTGATGTCGCCGGTTTCCCCTAGATGGCGTTAGTAGGAAAAACATAAAGCTCGAGTGTATTAAAAATAACTTTTAAATATGACATTGCCCACCAACACTGAACCATTGCTCTTAAAAAAGTAATTGCGGTGTGGATGCAGCTTTAGTTAACCCGTGTTACTATTTCTAGAAAAGATTTCGTATCGATATTTTAAATTATACTTTGCAATATGTTTGTTTTTCTATGACCAGTCCTCTCATTGTCTAACTTCAATATTAATCGCTACAGCCTTCAAAAGCGTTGTGAGTTCTGATTGGCCAAAAATTATGTGTGATGTCATTTCTAGCCAATCACGCCACGTTTAAAAGCGATTACAGCGCGTTTAACGAGTTTGCATCGCTCCAGCGATGAATTGTGCAACGGTTGCAGCGATGGATTTGTGTTAATCGGCCACCCGTCAAAATGACAAATAGCCTATACGTTGCAGAGAGCAGCGGAAATAACAATTTAATAAATAATAATAATTTCCGCTGCTCGATGCTTGTCAAAGTCATGTGAAATGGTCGTTTATAACTCTTTGCAGCGGCTGCACAGTTCATCGCTGCAGCGATGCGGGGTCGTTAAACGCGACAAATGGATGCCGAAGTTAGACAGGTGTCAATTAGGTATAACACGACTTAGCTTATTAGATAGGACTCAACTTAATTCAAGCATTCTGTATTTTTCTTTCTGTATCCAAAAGACAAGGACAGGACGCTTAAAATAAGGTTAGTGCTGTCAAATAAGTAAAGTCGTGTTACACCGCGCCGAATCGACGCTACAGCATATGGACTCAGCCTAAAATAGTATAAAAACATTCCATAGAGGTTTGGAAAATATTCCAGGTGTTGCCAGAGCAACGAACAATATTGCAACAGCAACTCCGCCAGCACATACAACTGTCGGTGTCTAACTACTTGCAGCTGTACATACATCCTAAGTACTGGTACCTCGCACATTTCTACAAGGAGTATGTGGTGAGTTACGGCCTTTCTTTCCTCGCATCAGGTAAAAGGGCCGCTGGCAAGGCTCAGGCGGCAGTGGCGGATACATACGAGGGGTGCGGGGGGCTTAGCACTGCGCGGTTCACGGCAGGCATATATTGTATGACCAGGCTATTTAAAGGTCGCATCGTGCTTTAAAAAGATATACTCGGCTAGCTTCGGCTACCTTTGGCTTTGTAGAGCGTCATCTCTGTCACACGAAACACTAACAGTTCGGTATCTATTAGGAGCTGTTTTAAGAATTATTTTTTTTTTAAATTAAAACAAAAAGAAAACATGTAGGTAAAAGACAACATATATGTAATATGTATGTTAATTTATTCATTTTAATGAAAAAACTATAATTTTTATTTCCAACCAAATAACAAAATACAAAAAAACTAATAGATATGTGAAGCCTCTCCGTGTCAATTGTCTGTAAAATTTTCCTTGTGGAGACATATAATAGCGTAAATCTGTGGTTTCGTAAATTTTGGATCAACTGGAATGATTGTTTAAATAGTTTTTCGAAAAAAAAAACAAGTTTTAGCAGCTCCTAATAGATACCGGACTGTTAGTGTTTCGTGTGACAGAGATAACGCTCTACAAAGCCGAAGGTAGCCGAAGCTAGCCGAGTATCTCTTTTTAAAGCACGATGCGACCTTTAAATGGCCTGGTACTGTACTTAATTATTGTCAGGGGCTAGGAGATCAAGGAACCCTTATAGTTTCGCCATATCCGTCTGTCCGCGGCTTAGCCCAGAGACTATTAGTACTAGAAAGCTGTAATAGCATGGATATAAATATTAATCACGCCGACAAAATGGTAAAATAAAATCTTGTAAAAAAAATTTAAGTGTACCTCTCATGTACGTAAACTGGGTATGTTTTTTTTTTCTCGTCATAATGTGGGGTATTGTTGGATAGGTCGTTCAAAAACATTGTGGGTGTGTAAAAACCATTTTTAGATTTAGGGATTCGTTGGCGAAATATTAAGCTTTAAAGTGAAATTTTTAGTTAGAGTAGAGCGTCCGCCCCTGCTGGCTAAACGGTTGTTTATAGAAATGTGAAAAAATTCACAGAAGTAGTATATGTAATGAATTTAAAAGGAAAACTATCACAGCTAAGTAAGCTTTACATGTTTACGAGTACAGGTCGCGCCAAACTTTTGATCCCCTCTAATGTATGGGACCAGAAGTTTGGCACTGTCTGTATTAGTAGACCAACTTATAAAATGTACCGGGCAACTACGGAACCCTACATTGCGCGTGATACGCACTCATAGACACGGACTTGGCGGGTTTTTACTGCCAGCATTGCGTCATCGTGACAAAATACAGAAATGAAACCTCCATGCACAACATAACGCTGTAAAATTAGTATAGCGGATGTAAATAGAGTGCGACCATTAAATGAAACCACATATTCTACTGACCCTACTGAACCACTTTTCCAAAGAGTTATACCCGCGGAACCCCTTAGTTTGGGAAATAATTGAGTTCCAAACAAAAATGCGTGAACACTAACGCACCGACATACGGGCGAGTTTAGAGAGAACGTTGTCCGTGAAGCGGGTATGACTCTTGGGAAAAGTGGTTCAGTAGGGTCGGTAGAATACATAGGTAACACTAAAAGTTTCCGGAACTGGCCACTTACATAAACAATATTTAAAAATTTATTGCAACATTTGAAAATAGAACTCTTTGGCTGTAGAATGCAGTTTGTTTCATCTGACTGTCTTTTGTTTTTACCTTGTGGCGTCATTTAAAAAATTGTGTGTCTGCATCAACATGGATTTAACTCGGGAAAATTTTCGTAGTATGATTTTCTACGATTTTAAGTATAATTTGACAGCTCAACAGAGCATCGCTCGGCTTGAAACAGCTTTTGGCAATGAAGCACCATGCAAGACGACTGTTTATAGCTGGTTTGCAGAATTCAAGCGTGGTCGTATCAATCTCAGTGACGAATCTCGCGATGGTCGGCCGTCCACCGCTGTGACCAACAAAAACATCGATGCTGTGCGCCGTATGATTGAAACAGACAGGCATGTGACCTACCATGAAATTCGCGCATCCTTAGAAATAGGCATGAGTCAAATACAATCAATCCTACACAAACATTTGGGTGTGAGAAAGCTGTGCTCGCGGTGGATCCCACACAACTTGACCGAGGCTCAAAAAACGGACCGCGTCACTTGGTGCAGTGCCATGCTTACCAGATTCAACGAAGGTGCGTCAAATTTGGTGTGGGACATAGTAACAGGTGACGAAACATGGATTTATTGCTACGATCCCAAAACAAAGCAGCAATCGAGCGTATGGGTCTTTCAAGATGAGCCGAAACCAACCAAAGTGGCGCGCGTGAAAAGTGCATCTAAGCGGATGATTGCTTCTTTTTTTAATAAAACTGGACACGTGGCTACTGTTGCTTTAGAGAATCGTCGTACCGTGAATAGTGACTGGTACACGACCATTTGTTTGCCGGAAGTTATTGATGAACTCCGTAAAAATAACCGTAAACGCCGTATCATCCTGCACCACGACAATGCTAGTTCTCACACGGCCAGACAGACAAACGACTTTTTGAAGACGAAAAATGTAGAACTCATGAGTCATCCTGCATACAGTCCCGACCTGGCACCTTGTGACTTTTTTCTGTTCCCAAAAATTAAGAACCAATTACGCGGTCAACGATTTTCATCACCAGAAGAGGCTGTCGAGGAGTATGAAAAACACGTTTCAGAGGTCACCACAGGGGAGTGGCACAAAAGTTTTCAAAACTGGTTTGATCGAATGAAAAAGTGCGTAGACGCCAAGGGAGATTATTTTGAAAAACAATAAATTAATTTTGTACCTTTAATAGTATTTTTTCATATTCATTCCGGAAACTTATAGTGCGTCCCACGTATGTGGTTTCATTTAATGGTCGCACTCTATTTACACCCGGTATGTAAAGGATTTGTATGAATGGATATGCCGATGAAATAAAGGACGGTCGAGGTCGAATACAAAAAGTATAATTAGAAAATTATGTAGCTCTTAAAATGTCACACTACAAAGCTTTTCCGGGATAATTTCAGTGGGAGCGAATTTCCGCATTCTGTATCACAGTGCGCTAAACTCTGACAACGTTTAATTTCTGGTGTTGCCAGTACAACATTCTTTGAAATATGAGACTTTACGAGGTTATGTTGTTTTTTACTACTAAAAGATTCATGGTTTAGATTCATAACTGATAAAAAACGGCTACTCACAATGTAATGGTCAGATTTAGTGTGTCAAACGGGGAACCGCTGCGTAACCATGTTTGCCTCCGAAGAAACTACGATTATAGTGAAACTAGTCTGGCAAAATATATTAGGTGCATCGTGAGCAGTCGTTTTTTACCAAGTAGGTCCATATCTGTGCCCTAATTACGGCGATAGGGCTCGCCACCCATCACGAAATAATCATCGATGAAACACGGGTGTACGACACCTGTCAGTCGACAGTCCTGGAACACCTCCGACACCCCCTCGGGGATTCATGTCGTATTTTATTCTTATTATCTTTAAAACAATTGTAAAACAATCATAAAAGTAAATGTGGCGGCCTTACAGCAGGCTTTTTTATTTTACTAGTCAGGCTTTATAATAATATACAATTATACAGATTAATGTCACAATTTCCAGCAAGTACTAAAGAAGATGGCGGAAACGAATCCTCAGTCGATAGTGAACGTGTGTAACCTGATGCCTGCTGTCGACCTGGTACTTTCGTGGGAGGCCTCCGTCTCGGAGAACACGCCTGAGAATAGAGCGATGGTCGAGTGAGTTCACTTTACTAATAGTTTTATACTATTTCCAAGTGTTTACTTTCTCGATGACAGATATACCAAAAGAACCACTATGTCAATGCAAACTAGGGTTCTGTTTCGAAACGAGCGCATTTTACCACACATATTTACATGAATATTTATGTTGAATTTTAAATTAAATGGGTTGTTTTTAACGGAACTCAACAAGTAGTTTTATCTCGATTCTAATCACCAGGCAATTTATAACTGTTTTCTAAGAAGGTATGATCTTTTTGAATCCGACATAAAACTCATAAATACAAAAAAAAACGTAATATCGTGTATTTTTTTTGCAGATATCTTCAGAACGATATCACGAGATCGTAAGTATTCTTTGATTTAATTATTTTTAAATGGTATTTAAAATAAGCACAAGATGCTCTTAACATCTAAAATAATATGAATGTAGACTGAAAACACAAATTCTATTAACCCTCTTAATTCTTATTACCGCTAAAACAATACAAGGGACTTTTCTTTATACAGCCAAACTCATTCAGCGGCTCTAGAGGTGAAGCCGTTTGGGGCTCACTCGACTCGTCTTCGAAAAACGACAAAAGGAACAAACTTACGCGAGTGAGCAGGATACCTGTTATTTATCTCTCTTACTCGGAAACATTTGTCTCTTTCGTCGTTTGACGAAGATGAGTCGAGTGAGCCTCGAACGGTTGTGCGTTTAGACCCGCTGGAGGCTTGGTAAGTGATTGATCACTAACACGGATCGATAACGCTTTTTGCTAATTTCGCAAACTAAAATCTTGATGTCCCATACTAATTGACTCGGGGCCGGGCTTGCGTTTGTAGGGAACATGAAAACAATGATTTACGAATTTCAAAAAAGGGTCATCGCACATTGATACTGAGCACTTACCGAGTCTTCAGGAGTAACAATTTGGCTGCATAAATTAATGTCACCTTGTGCAATATTAATATGTGAGACCTTCTTATTTTGTAATACATACATATATAAGGTGACATTTATTAACACAGTCATATTCATACTAAAGACTCGGTAAGTAGTTGTTATCAAGGTTCGATGACCCTTTTTGGGAAATTCGAAAATTATTATTTTCCTTTTACCTGTAAACGCAAGCCCAACCCCGAGTATACTATGTGAGATCAATATTGTATTTTGCGAAATTAGCAAAATGTATTTTCGATCCGTCATACTGATCACTTATCAAGATTATAGTATGAATATAGGTGCATAAATAAATGTCACCTTATATATCCATTCATCAGCCTGTTTCGTCCACTGCTGGACATAGGCCTTTCCAAGATTTCGCCAGTTGGCGGTCCTCCTAGAAGAAATGCCCATACTCACACACGCTGGGCAGGCGGGTTGGTGAGCGCGGTGCCGGAACCCTTGCACCAGTGACGCCGCTGCCCGTCACCAGTCTGGTTTATATAAGGCTCAGCAATTGGGGATGGATAAACCGCCATCCATCGGTCCCAGGCAATGGTGGGCCGCCTGGTTTTGCCTAAGAGCTGTTCTCTTACTCTCCCGCGAATAACTTCTGGAGGATTTGCGAGTAAGATGGTGGTACCTCCACAGTCGAGCCCGGCATCAGCTCTACCACCTATATATATATATATATATATAATTATAACTGTACAGTCAAATAAAATGTATGTAAATTATGAAGACAAATAATAATAATCTCAAGATATAATAAGATATTTCGGGTCCGATATGGACCCGGCATCAGGTATATCCGAGTCTCAGATCAATATTTTCCCCTCTTCCAGCAAACGTGCGATGGTACAAAACCGGCCGTACATTGGCAGCTTCCACGAGACATACAAACAAGTGATCGCAAATAGCAGCGTGTTTCTTTACCCACACCTGTTGCCGCCCATTCCCTACCGTACCGACAACGTGAGGAAAAGCATTTACTGTAGGAGCGAAGATGCGTAAGTTGGTCAAAATTTAAGGGTAAACTTAAAGTCCATCCATCCATCCATCAGCCTGTTTCGTCCACTGCTGGACATAGGCCTTTCCAGGATTTCGCCAGTCTTGGCGGTCCTCCTGGAAGAAATGCCCATACTCACACGCTGGGCAGGCGGGTTGGTGAGCGCGGTGCCGGAACCCTTGCACCAGTGACGCCGCTGCCCGTCACCAGTCTGGTTTATATAAGGCTCGGAAATTGGGGATGGATAAACCGCCATCCATCGGTCCCAGCAATGGTGGGCCGCCTGGTTTTGCCTGAGAGCTGTTCTCTTACTCTCCTCCAAATAACTTCGGGGGCATTTGCGAGTAAGATGGTGGTACCTCCACAGTCGAGCCCGTCATCAGCTCTACCACCTAGTTTTAATTCGAAAACTTAAAGTACTTAGGATAAATAATTACTTTGGTGATAGGACTTTAAAAAAGCGTACCATAGCTTCTAAATTGTCAGTATCCGAAATGAGAAAAATAGACTTAAGGCGAACTTATCCAGAGAAATCTGTCCTGCTAGTCTAGCATAGCAAACCATATCGAGCTCGATAGCGCTTGATACAGTGCTCTATCTTACTCTATTGATCTACCCAAAGAGGGACAGACACTGTTTATCGAGCTGTCATAGCTCGATATGATCTACTATGCTAGGTATGCTGCTCCAACGCATTCATTTTACATTTTTCTATCCTGGTGAGTGGGGGCGGGTCGCTCAGAAAACTCGCGATTTCTGGGTGTTTTTATTTATTATTTTGGAATTAAGAGGATGAATTTTTATATTACATTTCTTACGGCGTTTATTGTGATATAAATTTTATTGTCTAAAACCTAATATAACTCGAATAAAAATATCTTTGCGATTCTATTAAAATGCAAGTAATCGTATATCGAACAGCCGAAATATTAAATTCAGAGAGTGAGAAATCATTTTTTTTTTTCAAATGTTATTATTACAATTGCACGGTTTAAAATGAATTTGCAAGAGAAACTCCATAATTAATTATCTAAAAGACATTTTGTATAACTTTATACGTCTTCAAATTAAGGCAAAATGATTTCTTTTTGTTGTTCTCGAGACGAATTTTTGCAGACAAACTGTTTTTATAATTTTGTAGGGCACTGTTTAAACGTATGAGATTTGTTTCCGGCTTAATAATAATAATATACAATTGCAAAATGCTTAATTATTTTTGAAGTTACAAGCAAAACATGTGTAGGTACAAGTCTCGCAACGAGTTATGAGCGCTCAGCAAAAGTGGTGGGGGACTAGCGCTTGTGTTCACTCGCGCACAAAATTACTAAGTGCGACAGAGAAAAAATGACTAGCGCAGTCAATGTCAGCGCTCATAAACCGTTGCGACACTTGTAACGGCTTGACAGAAGTAGTCAATGACACACCTCGGCCGTAAATTAAAAAATACATGTACATATACATGTTAAGGCGTTCACAGTTTTGAATGTTGGACACAGTTTAGTATAGCGACGACTCCAATAGCGGTCACTGTCTCTACGAGTCTGCCAATCACGGCTGGCCCAGTGTCGCATAACAAACAGTGCGAACCAATCATAAGCCTTTTGCTATTTTGAGTGACTAGCACCATTCTCGAATGACACTTGTAATGTAAACGGGTCTTCTATCTTTTTTCATCTTTGTTTGTTTTAAAAGCAGATAAAGGATTGTTTTTTTCCACGCAGGTTGCTAGCTTTAGGCCTCGATCAGTTCTGGCAATACATAGAAGATAATCCCGACTTGTACAAACCATCCAAGCACCAAAAACTTCCACACCCGCGCCACAGGTGAGTTAAAATAGCCTATTTATTGCTACTGTTTGTATGATTTAATGCAAACTGTTTGACCAATACAATAACGTGAGTGTTAAAAAGCGCAAGCGATAAAGCTTAGTACGGAGATCGATACGTATCGTTTTCTTTTGACGATAATATAATACCATCGACAATACAGTACAGCCATACTAACGATTTTTCCGCCATATTTTGAAATTTTAATCCCATACAAAAAAAAACATCGGAAGCTTAAATGTTATTACTTATAAGCTGTAACTTACTAAGTGTTTTTAAAAGTAAAGACGGCACATATCTTCACGCCGCTGCTATCGTGATTTCCTGCGCCACTGTCCCCCGCTGATTGGTCGATCCACCCCGCCCCGCGGCCCGCTTGTACCATGGGACTGATTACTAACTGAAGGTTCACTGCAGGTGGGGTTTCACCAACGCCATAGACCTGACAGTGAAACACATGTTTCCCTGGACCACGCCGAGGCATCTAGCGAACCATATCGGTCATCTCAAGCGAAACAACGACGCGGAGAATCCGGTTATTGTGAGTATTAGACAAAAGCCCGAAGACTTAAAGGGACAAACATATGTGGTGAAGTGTACTCGTATTGGTTTGTCCCTTTCATCCGGGACCGAAACGGATACATGTCCGAGCCGAAGATACTATAATCATCAATCTACATAATTATTTTAAAAAACGGGAGTACTATCACGCACGGCGTTCAGTCGAGTACTACCTTCCTTAAGAAAGCTAGTATTCGACTGATCCCGAAGAGTCCTGATGATGGTGATTATAATCTCATCGAAAGCCTTCTTGCACAGTTAAAAAGAGAGACAAATCCGTTTTTTTTTAATTCATGATGTCAACTCACTCTAATTTTAATCAATCATCAATTATTCAGGAGCCTGGCTCCTGTTGGTGTAGCATCTTCCATTGTTGATGTTGTAATAGACTGCTAAATGTCGTTGGCGTCATAATTTTGTACAGTTTTATGAGAGGAAAGTTGATGAGAGTTTCACCTATGCAAAATTTAATTTTTAACTAATATTAAAATGCCTCTATGCATGGGCGTCGCAAGGGAGGGGCAGGGGAGGGCAGCCCCCCTGGAAATGGAATGGGACAGTAAAAAATAGGATAAAAAATAGGACCGATCGGCAGTTTTTGTTTGCACAAAAGTGCGTTTTTTTATTTTTCAACTATAAATCCCGATGATATTTGAAAGGTTGCCCCACCCTAGACCTTCGTCTTCTGACGCCCATGCCTCTATGATCTAATGGTTCGAATGTCTCAGTAATTCGGAGGAAGCGGGTTCAAATCCCGTAAGGCCACATTTGTGTTAGGTTTGCGTGCTTGGAAGGCACGTTAAGCTGTTGGTCCGTATTTGTGCTTGAAGTACAGTCAGCAAGGTTCTCGTCTGACCACCTTAAGGGCCAGTTTAGTGTGCAGTGTCTCGCGGCAACTTCCGCTAGGTCCCGCCCTGCTAGTGTTTGTCTACCAAAGTGACTGATGGACTCTGATGGACCCAAAAACGTCATAAAAAGTGTCTCTCAGAAACTCTAATTGGTAAACACTGACCTCTATAACTATAATACCTATAATAAGTATTATAGAGGTGAGTGTTGGTAAATAAAATAAAAGGCGGGGCTAGCTGAGATCGCCACTTGCAAGCAATAAGGTTTTGAAACTGAATACCCATCACGCTGAGACGTAATAATAATCGTTGGTGAAACATGGGTGTACGAGTTAGAACCATATTTATTACAATTGCGTTTCTTTCTCTGGTCTGTAGACAATGTATTTCTTTTCAGAAATTCCTGAAAGACCGCGAAGTAACACCAGTGAAACATGCCCTTCTACCGTTCAATCCTGATATGACGTTATACCAGCAGCCTTCGAGTGAAATGCCCATACTGTGGCTGCGTTACATCGCGAAGACGTCACAAACGCATAGAGTAAGTTTCGCAACAGCCGTGTCGGACATAAAGTTTATTTATAAAAACGTCTGATTTTTTTAAATACGAAGTATAAAAATGTCGGTACTATGTTAGCGTCTTAAAAAAATGATATGTATCGCTCTCCATACACTCATATATCGCTTACGTTTCTTACCGTGTCTCATAGTACAGGGTCTCCGTTCTATGAAGCGCGTTAAGAAGCATAAGTTTAAGCCATTGACCTCTCATAAAACAACTAGACTCACAATCTCGCTCAAAAAGTGTCCGCGATGAATTTTATCACCGCTATGGGGTGACAAAATCGAATGACGACTTCGTACAACTGACATCGCATCTTATGTTAACGACATAACGTCTTAATTTGGTTGAAGCATTTTTGCTACTTAGCCCGTCGCACGTTTGGACACTTTATGACGAACTTTTCTTAGAGACTGTGTGTCTTGTTGTTGTATGAGAGGTCAATGGTGTACGCGTAACATCTAAATACGTTGTGTTAATTGAATCTTGTACGCGTGGCTGTGTTATCTTCTGGAGATGTTTGACTGTTAAAAACGATAACGAATATGGAGCAGGCTATGTTTCGGGTATCTCTGTTGGATAGAATCCGAAATGAGGAGATCCGTCGAAGGTCGAAAGTGCCTGCAGAATCAGTAAGTTGAAGTGGCAGTGGGCAGGCCAGGCCGACATCATCGCCATTGGGGCCAAAAGGCTTTAGAATAGAGACCACGTTGCTCGAGTGAAAAACGCTGCAACCTCAAAATTTGCTGATAATAATTGCAAAATATCCGCGTTCCATCTTTGACACAGCGAAAATGATTCGAAATTCAAAATTATAGTAGGTTTTGAGACAGCCCTTATATGATGCTGCTCCAGTGAAGGGCCAAATCATAGTGCAAGAGACGTCAAAGTAGATAATTACACAGATCCATTATTAATTGTTACGTTATTATAATATGCACTAATGAGATATTGCACGACATAAGACATAAGATCATTTATTTGCAGTAAAGCCATACAAAAATAATGTACTAAGGCATGCAAAAAACATTGGTACAGTAATACATATAACTAAATGACTAAGAAAAAAATATTGAAAGATTATTTGAAATACACACAGACATATAATTATTACTATATACGTCTGTGGAAATACAATTAGATTATTTTTTAAATTATATTACACTTAATGAGATCATAATTGACAAAAGTATACATTATTTACTCAAATAACTAATTACCAATGCCTTACATTAATAATATTCAGACATTATAAAAGGTTTATCCAGTAGATGCATTTCAAGTTTTCTTGAAAATTTGTCGACATTATTACATTGTTTTATTGTATTATTAAGTTTATTGATAAATTTTCTGGCCCGAGTAATTAATATTTTGTTGAAATATTAAATTAAATAAAAAAATATAAATTTAACGAATTTGTTGATACGTTGAATATGTAATGAGTTTCAGGAAATGGTTTGTTATTTTAAAACTGGACATGTACAATCTTAGACCATTTAACACCTGGCAAAGCGCGACTCTTGGTACTGAAATTATTCTGCAGTATTCCACGGGAGGGGAGGTAAACACGCACAGCACACATTTACTCATTCACGCAGACTCCTGCGAAGAATTGATATGTCACACTAAATCAGAAGCTGCAACACAAACACAAAACGCGCACACAAGCAAACTTACATGAACAAATTGTTCATGTACTTCGGCAGAGGGGATAAGTGCGCTTGCCAGTCCCGTGTTATATGGTCTAAGTGTACAAGTTACTCGTATGTTTCCAGGGTCACCTGTATAATATTACCCGTCGTCATAAAGCAATAGGTGTAAGCACACCCAAAGGCACCGCCATAGAAATCGGTAAACTGATCAAAGAAGTTAAGAAAAAACCTCTACCCGATGATTTTACGAAGAAAATTAAATGCAACCGCAAAAATTCACGACTAACAAACATAGCGCCGAAGTTTAAAGACAAAATCAACATTCATGTTATGCCTTTAGCCTCGACGGCTAATGTAACGCCTTCTACTAAAACTAATCTATTCAGCTTCGTACAAACAAGTAATGGAGCATTTCTGGTGCCAATGATGTTACAAAATAATACTACTACAGTAAACTGCGTTTCACAACCAATCACAACAGCCGCTGTCCTTGATAAAACAGAAAAGAAAAACCAATCAAATGATATCGCAGAAGATAATTTGTCCATCGCGACACAAAACGTAGAAACTAATAAAGAGACAGAACCCGTAGAGTATTCACCACACTGTAAATGCTGTGAACTATATAGGAAAATTCACAAAGTGCGCCAAAGGACGATATTGGAATATATCAAACCAAGAAATAGTAAAGATGTTGCGAAATGTCCGTGTAACAGCTTGAAAATGCCGAATGTCACAAATAGGCTCCGATTGCTTGTAAAAAGGTTTCAAAGTAAGCATTCTACTGTTTTAAAGGATTTAGATACAAGGTTATTACGATTGGAAGGAAAGCTAGATAACTTAGAAGCTATAGGAACTGATAATGTGGAAGATCTGGGTGAGTACCTTAAATAAAATTATTTCATTTATTTTCATTTTTACGCCACGTCATGAGAGGATTATTTATCGTAGTATTTCATATTCCTTAATTGCCCCTATTTTTGTTACATGATGCGTATGCGACGCATGCCACCGTTTTAGTACAAAATTGTATAAGCCGTTTCTCTGTTGTTTTTCGTTATAGAATAAAATTTGAGACCTCTATAGTTTAATACAGGCATTTATAATGTCACTTATCTGGCTGAGACTTAAAATTTTGGTATATGTACAAAACAACTTTGTATGTAAATCTGTCCAGCTTGATATCTTTTAAAATATCAGTACCAGATGATAGAGGTCTTATACTTTCGTCTATAACGAAAAACAACAGAGCAAAGAGTTATCAAATTTTGATGCGCCTTAAACCCTGACCAGAATAAAAAGATTATTCCAGGCGCGCCACATTTCAATCATAATTCACCCACACAAACAAAAAACAACACCATAATTTGACAGCACATACATACCCATGCAAAAAAACCGGCCAAGTGCGAGTCGGACTCGCGCAAGAAGGGTTCTATACCATTATCTATATAAACGGCAAAAATTAATGTCTGTTGTATGGGAGTGCGCGGGTCCGACTCGCACTTGTCCGGTTTTAGTATTTGTTGTTATAGCGGCAACAGAAATACATCATCTGTGAAAATTTCAACTGTCTAACTACCACGGTTCATTAGATACAGCCTGGTGACAGACGGACAGCGGAGCCTTAGTAATAGGGTCCCGTTGGTTACCCTTTGGGTACGGAACCCTAAAAACAACACCACAATTTGTACAGCAATGGACATAATGACGTTTTAAAGTGTTGCCAGTAGAATAAATTAGTTCTATCGGTTTTCCGAAACATAGCGAGCTTTTTTATCTTCCTGGTCAGGCTTCAATACATATTTTGCAAGCCTACTGCTGGGTCCACGCCGCGTATTGTAAAAAGAATCCGTCTGAAGTTAGGCAAAGAACCTGCGCCATACACGATTATCGATCTCATTGGCTCATCTTATCTCCGGCTAACTTCAGACGGATTCTTTTTACAATACGCGGCGTGTCCCTCTTCATCATGTAATGATACGAACCATTTATTTTGCATTATGTTACAGTAAAAATCGCATCAGAGTTCACAAGAAAGTAAACAATATTGTTACGAATGAAATGTAATTTGTTTTCCAGCCACAGTTACTTCGTACCAAATGAAACTTCTTTCAACACTTCAGTCACCTAAAACGTCAGTCATTCAACTACTCCAAAACTTCAACCCGGACTTGGACAACCCAATATCTGTAGCAAAAGGAATACTCAATTGTTGTAGTGAAGAATTATTTGAATTATACAAAGAATTCTTGGTATTTCTTACCGCCGAGCAAGCGGAGGAATTAAACAGTTTTAAGGATTATTTCATACAGAATTGTGTCCCTGAATTGATGAAAAAAATAGATGTAAGTTATTTTTGTGTATTAAATGATAGTTTTATTTATAGCTTTTACCCGCGATTTCGTCTGCGCTGGCTATTTGATACGTGATATGGCGTACAGCGACATCCATAGTTTGTTCGTAAACTACTACCCGTCTGTTTCGAGAATGCCGTTATGAGGTAACATGAGGCCTCACTTTCGCATGTAGAAAATGGCGACATTAATCGGGAAAACAGACTGGAAACGGGAAACTTTTTTAACAGATAATGTAATGAATTAACAATAAAAATTCTGATACATTATTTGTCAGCAAAATATGTCTAATGTTTTAGCAATTATTTTCAGCTAAGCTAACTTGAATGAAAGATTTAGTTAAGATTATGTTTTTATTGCGAAATCCATCGCTTTGGAATACTCTAAATATTATTATTAGAGTGCATTACAAACTGGAAAAGATAAATTAGAAACAAATGTAAAGACAAGAATTTGAAAAAATTCCTCGGGTCAGGATTCGAACCTGCGACCTCTTGTTGAACGCTCACGAGGGCGTTATGTGATTTCACGCCTTGTTCTTAAGAAACAGATGGCGCTGTCGTCGCTACAATATGTGTTGCTTCAGACACAACACACATTGCTTCAGACACAACACATATTGTAGCGACGACAGCACCATCTGTTCCTAAGAACAAGGCGTGAAATCACATAACGCCCTCGTGAGCGTTCAGTATGTGCATTACAGCTGGTTAGATCAAAATAGTTACAAAAATATTCGGTGGACAAGTATGGTGGAAAAATTCAACGGTCTAGGTAAGTACCTCGGTGGCGCAGTCGGTAGCGCGCTTGTCTTGATAACAAGAGGTCGCAGGATCGAATCCTGGCCCGAGGAATTTTTTCAAATTCTTGTCTTTACATTTGTTTCTAATTTATCTTTTCCTGTTTGTGATGCACTCTAATAATGATATTTAAAGATTTAGTTCATTGAAGTTGGTAATGTGATAATTTATCTGTGAACGAGGTGTGGGAGGTTGATCACTACAACAAAAGTTTCATTTGTAAATGTGATAACTGGTCAATACGAAACATTGGTCATTAACATCTATTTTACATTACAAAAGTCTTTTCTAAGATAATTAATTAGGTGCTGGAAATTTTAGAATACTCGTATGAAAATGTAAACCGACTCTTAAAAACTCGGTCGCCAACTGGTTGCCAACCATCGAAAACATAGATATACTATCGAATTCCTATTATCTAAGGATACATACGTTCCCCCTTGAAGTGACGTCACAGTTCGTAAATAGTATGTCCACTGAAGGTAATTTTGAAAGTTTAGTTTTTATTTATGTATTTGGTGGTTAGCAACCAGTTGACAACCTATTCAAAGATACATATCAGGCCCTTAGTTGTTTTCTCACCAGACTCCCACCTCTTTCAGACAGAGATCTCGGATGACAAATTGAAACTGGAGATCGTACGTAAGCTCCGAGATATGTCGAGCGGCGACCGAGAGTCGTGCGACATGTGCTGCGACCTGCTTGACCTAGTGAAGAGACACCAGACTCTTGCGCAGTATTTATTCTACCTGTTCCCTCATCGCCGGAAAATTAGGTACAATTATGTTACAATTCTTATCTGTGAAGGTGTGAGGTAACAACATCTTACTCGCAATCCTTCCCCCCCCCCCCCTCCCCCCTAAGTTATTCGGTGGACAGTAAGACGATAGCTCTCAAACCAAGCAGGGGTCTACCGCTTATCTCGGTGACGTTCGTAATGGGCTTCATTTTGACGTTTGAAGCCTAGAGCTGCGTTCAGTGTGGTCGTCGGGCGACGTCCGCCTAGCATGCCATCGTTTTTGCACGCGTTGAATTTGTATTATGTTATCCTGCTGTCAGATTCTGACGTTGGTACTGAATTCCATTAATGATCTCCATTACGTAATCTACCGGACTGACGCGGTAGACCCGCTCTGATGGCCTTACCGGTAGAGGCGTCACTGTTGCAAGAGTGTGTGAGTATAGGCATTTCTTCCAGGGTGACCGCCAACAGTGGTGAAATCTTGGAAAGGCCTATGTCCAGCAGTGGACGAAACAGGCTGATGAATAGATTATATCTGCTGTCTCTCTGTGATCTAATAGTTCTAGTACTGGAGCACTAATTCCGAGACCGCGGGTTCATATCCTGTTGGTCACATTTGTGTTCGATCTGCGTGCTTCATAAATCACGCCTAGAGACGTTTTTGAATCGGTTTAAACTTTCTAAATAATTATTACAAAATTTCGAAAAAAGTATATGACATTTATTGACTTATGTCGTGATTGTCATGTTCATGTTATAAAAGTTTTAGCCTACAACAAGTGAATAAATGACTTTCAAATTATTTAAAGTAGTTTAAAAAATTGATAAAATTCTTTAACCTTTTTATTATAAAGATTAAATTTTATATATAATTTATCATAATGTAACACGCTCAGATACGCTGTCAAGAATATATGTCGTAACTACCTAATGTTCCTTAGAAAACCATCTACCCCACAAGAGCGGACCCCAGCTGAGAGTGTCCCGCCACAGGTGCCGATAGTAACTGATAGATTAGTTTCCGAATCATCGCAAGTGGGCGACGAAGAGGAAAACGAACAAATTAACGTGGATGGAGACGACACACGGTCACCCACGTAAGTATTGCACAAACTGTATGTCGCCCGCATATCGTAGAATTCAGCATAGTTTGCACAGGCAGATCGTATATCTGGTAAAACTAGGGGGTCGCCTCGCTCCATTCGGCCACGTTCCGCTTCATCCGACTCCGCTCGGATTCATCGCTTTATGATCTGCTGACGACATGATATAAGCCAAAACCAGTGATAGTACTCATCGAAAGTAAGTCGTATTTAACTTTTAATGCGGAAGGTAAATTCGATTTACAAACCTAATGAAGATCGAACGAGGCTCCCTTACAGTCACTATAGGCTGTCCGAGATATCATGATATGGGTGGCAGTTCAAAGTTGACAGTTACAGTGATGTACCCTAACGAAATATAATCGATTTTTTTTAGTATAGAGAAAGTAAACAATGGCTATCAAATCGATTTTTTATTTGATTGATCTTCTGTTAATTACTAAATTAATTAAATTAAACGAACCAATAACTCCAGAGCTTGAGAGTTCAAAGATTCTTATTTTGTTTTTCTCGGAATTTCACCAATAACAAAACAAAAAATCAACAAAAACTGTAACAAACGTCAAAACAAATAGCACGTAAAGCAACCGCACCGAAAACATAGGTAAATATGCTAAATTAAATGCTAAAAAGACGTTTAAGAGTTCACACAATAACTAAATTAGTTTTATTTTTAAAACCATCATACTGGCCAGTAAGACACGATTGCACAAAAAAAAGAAAAGGTCCGATGAAAAGAAAATGGCGGCAGTAAAATTATCTTGTTGAAAACGTTGTTGCAAATTTAAATCATAATTTTGTAAGCATTTTTATTTCTTCGCATTAGTGATGAAAAGTAGAGTGTTACACACGGGTGGAAGTGATCAATTGCAACTTAACTTGCCTCCCTTGTCTAACAATTTACTATATCTCATTTGCGCGGTTATGTTCTCTGTGTTGTGCCAAACTTAAGACTGCCCGAGCCGTCTCAGACATAGAGCTTTAGGAGCGCCAAGTTTGTTGAGCGCCAATTCAAGTTTGAATTGAATAACTCTGTTTTTTTGTTCACAGGCGACCTCAAACGTCAGAACCCAAGGAGAGACGCGTGAGTGAACTAGTGAATGAAGCGGAGGACTTGGCTGATGACGCACACACCCAGCCGGACTATGAAGCAGATCGCTCGTCAGAGTTAGTATACCTTTATTTATCTACTAGCCTTTGCCCGTGGCTCCGTCCGCGTTTTTTCAATCTCTGCCCCATTTTCGCCGTGGGCGTTACTTTATGAACACCCCTTATAGCCTATATGTTGACCAGGATCACTGCGATGATAATAAAGAAAACCACATCCAAATCCGTTTAGTGGTTCTCGAGTTAATACGAAACATATATTATATACAGACAGACAGACAAAAATTCATAAAATTGTAGTTTTGATTTCAGTACCGTATTAACAACTCAGTTAATTTTAAATTTAGAAAAAAATATTCGGTGTTCAAACACGACTTTTCTACTTCATTATTATTAGTATAGATGTCGCCCACAGACATATAATTATTACTTAGTAGCAGACCAAACATAAGGATTAAATAGCGTGGCAAGTTTCCATACAAAAAATAAGCTACATTTAGGCTTCGTGGTACGAAGAAACGTATAAAATGAGTTGTATTGGCTGGCTTATGCTTGGAACATATTTGTTAATTCCTAAACTAATCTCTAGTATATATTTTGTTTTGAAACAAGCAATATTTATATTTAAAAGAGCCCGAAGTTCACTGAGCTAAAATTGCCACGCGTCGACTCTATGCGTTTATTAATGTTAGGTCTGCTTCTATATTATACGTCTGTGATGTCGCCGCCGTCTGGTTAAGGTGGTAAAGCAGAATCTCGGTGCAAAATGCATCATAATATTGTTTTCCTTACTTTTGAATTAAAAGTATACAAAAATTACGTTTTACAGCAATGAGCGGAAATTTATTAGTAATAATTAAGTTTTCACATTAAAATTCTATCATTTTATGATTTACATTTTGATTGCATTCGATTAACAAACTTAAAAGCGTATTTATCGTTGTAATAGAATGTAATCAAAATGTAAGGCATAAAATAACATAATTTTAATGCGAGAACCCCATAATAAGTAATCATTTTCCGCTAATTGCTTCAAAACGCAATTTTTGCGTACTTTTTATTCAAAAGTAAGGAAAACAAAATTATGATGTGCATTTTGCACAGAGATTCTGCTTTACCACCTTAAATCAGCCGCTTCCAAATGGCTAGCCTTTTGGTTTCAATTTTACTTCTGAGTGGTCATAAAAAATAACTACGGAGGTTACGTATGGCGAGTCACGCCACTCTAACCGCCTCTCTTCTGCGCTTCAGGGCTTTCGGACAATTAAAACACAAAAGCGTTAGAGCAGGATTGAAGTTTAGCTTTGTATTGGGCCTTAACATCACGCGTGTTGGTGCCCTGACGAAAGACAACCGCAAATCAAAAAAAAACACTGAAAATGTAAAAACCGCGAGCCTAATCCATTTTATTTTTCTTTTACAGCGACGACGAAGAAGATAATCCACATGACTCACGAACGCTCATCAAACAAACCAACACTCAAATATCTCCATACATTTCGTTGTTCCCGAGTACTAAGGCGGCGGTGGAAACACCCAACAGACCGACGCCGTTCATTTCTTTGTATACAAGCTACGAGGTGAGTCTCGATACTGCAGTCATACACGTCGGAATCTTCGCCACTTTTCGGCAAAGGCCGTATTTCCTTACGCTTTCTATACAATCCATGACAGATAGTGCTCATCCAATATGCTATAGACTACCCAAATGACACCCTTAATTGCACAAAAACACTTCCTAATCATTTACACAAATTTCAAATTTGGAAAATAATATTCTGATTTGATATGCTAAATTGTCCAATCGCAAGAGGATCTTTGGCCAAAAAGCGTTGCATAGCAAATCATATACAAACAATAATGAACTACCATAACCATAATAGTAGTTTATATAAGTCGCTTGTCGCTCGTGTTTCAAATCGTTCCTTGTAAGCTATTGCCCATACCCACGTGTATCATATTACGTTTTTCAATGCATAGTGTGAGTAAATGAAACGTAATTAAAGAAATAAACTACTCTACTCTATTTAAACTTTAGGCGGGCATTATTTTTCTTTTTTTTGCACGCATATTGATAACTTGACGGAAAAAGCTGCTTTCAGTTTAATGCGTTCGTAGGCTGCTGCGTTCAGTTTGATCGTCGGACGATACCCGCCTACCACTGACAGAAAACCAAGTTGGTCTTTGTGTGAGATTCAGAGTGTATTTTGAGTCCGAACTCAAGAGGAACACCATCTTACAAACGTCACTCTAGTATGAGATCACGTCGCTTTTTGATGTTTGTAAGATTGACTTCGGACTCAAACTGCACTCTGAATCTCAGCCTTTCTGTCAGTGGTAGGCGGGTATCGTCCGACGATCAAACTGAACGCAGCCTAGCAACGCATCAAACTGAAAGAAGCTCATTTCTGTCAAGTCTATATACGGTACACAGGATAAGACTGTCAACTTATTTTCAATAAATAAATAAAAAACCGGTCAAGTGCGAGTCGGACTCGCCCACCGAGGGCTCCGTTAGACTATATTTTTTATGATTTAATTACAAATGTATAGTTTCAGATTTTTCCCTATACTTGTAGTATAAAACGGGAAATACCCTATGAATTTTGATTCCCTTGGGAGTGTCGAAATAAACGTTTTTTGCGGGATAAACGGCCGTATCTTTTTTTCACTGTAACTTGGAAGTTTGATATTTTCCCAGCTAGCTTCAAGGGACTGTAGACCTGAGCATATGCTTTTAATTTCAACTCGATACCTCCACGCGTGCCCGAGATAAAGGGTCTTGACAGACAGACGGACGGACGGATCACGGACAGACGGACAACAAAGTGATCCTATTGGGGGTCCGTTTTTTCTATTGAGCTACGGAGCCCTAAAAATGAAAATAAAACACTAGTGTGGTAAAGTAACTTAACAACAGTTTCGATGCTTAAAAAATACTTCTTTACGAGCACACTTGCATTGAAAAAATAATATCCTAAATGTTATATGGTAGATTTAAGGTGGTAAATTTAGGTGGTAGAGCTGATGCCGGGCTCGACTGTGGAGGTACCACCATCTTACTCGCAAATCCTCCCGAAGTTATTTGGGGGAGAGTAAGAGAACAGCTCTCAGGCAAAACCAGGCGGCCCACCATTGCCTGGGCCCGACGGATGGCGGTATATCCATCCCCAATTGCCGGGCCTTATATAAAACAGACTAGTGACGGGCAGCGGTGTCACTAGTGCGAAGGTTTCGGCACCGCGCTCACCAACCCGCCTGCCCAGCGTGTGTGAGTATGGGCATTTCTTCCAGGAGGACCACCAAGAGTGGCGAAATCCTGGAAAGGCCTTTGTCCAGCAGTGGACAAAACAGGCTGATGGATGGATGGAAATGTTATGTATTTTTCAATTCAAAATGATTTCCTCGTTACAACGCATTTTTATTCGTATTTGAACGAAGGACGAAGCGAGCGAGTTCTCAGAGTCTACTAGAACAATCCGGCGTTTGTATTTGTATGAATGTTTGTTCGATGATAACTCGAGTATCGTTGATCGGAATGTCATGAAATTTGGCGAGTAAATAAGGCAAAAAAAAAAAACATTTCAAACATGAGCCAAATCGGTCAAGCGCGAATCAGGCGAGCGACAGTTCACAGTTTGGGGCGAACTACTAGTAAAAGAAATTACAACGTTCAACCTTAAATACAATAATTCCTTTGTGTGGTTAACAAAAGGTATTTTTACACAGTCCTTAGTGGTCAACAAAAAATTTGAAACGTCAATTTATAGAATAATGACTTTCGCAAATTTTTTTTTTCTTTAGTGTTGTCGACAAGTTTGTTCCAGTTTCACCCATTTTGCGTTGGGACTTTTTCGTTATTACACTTTAGACAATATTATATTGTCCATGCTAGAATAACCGTTCATGGTCGAAAACAACTAGAAAACGATTTTTTTCTTGAGATGAATAAGGACAGATATTAAAGAGTTCTGACCGCCTCTGTGGTCGAGTGGTAGACCGCTCGCCTGCTAACCCAGAGGTTGTGGGTTCAATCCCCGCGGAACAAAGTAGTTTGTGTTCGGTCTGTGTGCTTGGGAAGGCACGGGTAACTGTTGGTCCATTTGTGGCCGAAGTACGCCGATGGGGCTTACCACGTAATAATCGTTCGTGAAAAGCGGGTGTACCAAGTGTGAACTGTACTTGTATTTCACAGTTCACACTTGGGAACATCTCTGACACTTGGGGATTCATGTCGTAACAATATGTTTTTAGGGTTCCGTACCCAAAGCGTAACCAAGCGGACCCTATTACTAAGACTCCGCTGTCCGTCTGTCATCAGGCTGTATCTCATGAACCGTGATAGTTAGACAGTTGAAATTTTCACAGATGATGTATTTCTGTTGCCGCTATAACAACAAATACTAAAACCAGCCAAGTGCGAGATGGACCCGCGCCCTCTCATACAACAGACACGACTTTTTTCCCGTTTTTATAGATAATGTTACGGAACCCTCGTGCACTAGTCCGACTCGCACCTGGCGGTTTTTTTTGTTGAGTAATGTTTTCATATTTTCCATTTAGGGCTATTGGTGCCTACGCATTTAAATAAAGGGGCAACTTTTTACAGAAAACAGCTGACACTGAGGAAAATATAATCAATACTCCAGACATAACAATAAGCAAGACAGAAGTACAAGATTACGACTCAACGTCAGATATGTCAATGTTGATAATGTCCGAGGATGAAGCCATCAAAAGCGAACCCGTCGAATGGAAGAAAGACGAAGATAAAATCATCCTCGAAGTCATCAAGGAATGCCTCACCTCAGAAGGAAGGAAGGACCTGACGAATGTGCTGCAGATTTTAGAAGAAACCGACGCCTTACATGTTTTGTCAGAAAGTTTGCTAGATAGGTCTATGCATGAGATACGGGAGAGAGTCTGGGTTTTGTTAGACTTGATAGTTTTAAGTGAGAAATTAAACTGATTGCCTTCGATTTTGTTACGATAATGGGTAATTATTAAATTATTTTCCTTCTATTCGTATTTTAGTTAAAAATCCATTAATAAAAATTGGTATGCGAAATTACCTCGTAGATCTAATAATTAGTTCAGACTGAATTAGAAGAATAAATGAGAAGTGTTTGTTATAGTCTAAAATTGAATTAAAACATCTCCAGCAGGCCTAATGGAAAACGATCCTCAAATGTAATCACTAATCAATCACTCTCAACTGAACAGCAAGGCTATTATAAAACTCAGTGTCGGTTGCTAGCTATTCACCAAAAACTTATAAAATGAACTTCCAAAATAACTTTTATTGGGTACCTATTGAACTAATTACGAATTGTGAAGTCATTTCAAGTGTGAACTTATCCTTAGATAAGCGGATATGTATGTTTTAGACGATAGGCAGTTAGTTTGGCAACTGATTTTACGATACAGAATCAGGGAGCTGATTATTTTAAATAACATCTTCAGGGCCATAGACGAATAAAAGTCGCCGCTGAACAACAACTGAAGCATAGCATGGCGGTGGTTTAGAAGTGTGTGATGTGAGTGGATTTACTGTAAAGAAGGCAATGACTATGGAATGGAATGTTAGGCTTACTAACGTGTGCGTGCCTTCAGTTTTTAGTTGGCGAAATTTCTTTTCCGACTTTTCTTGTATCTCTATGTTCAGTTTGATCGCTCGGCGAACATGACGTCTGTTTTTTACGCGTTGAATTTGTCTGTGCTATCCACAGACATACAGACTAAATCTAAGGATTAAATAGCATTGGCAAGTTTCCATACAAAAACCATGCGACATTTAAGCTACATGGTACGAAGAAACGTATAAAAATGGGTTGTTTTGGCTGGCATATGCTTGAAACATATTTATTAATACGTCAACTAATCTCTCATATACATTTTGTTTGGAAACAAGCGATATTTTTATGTAAAAGAGCCCTTAACTCCCTGAACTAAAATTGCTTCAAGTCGACTCTATGCGTTTATTATTAATGTTTGGTCTGTATGTCTGTGGTGCTATCCTGCTGTCAGTGATGAACGGGCGATCAAACTGAACGCATCCCAGGCAGCGTTGCCGTTTGTACGGCAATTGCCGTATTGTACGGTAATCGCGCTATAAAATGATTAAATGTACGGCATACGGCAGAGTAGTCATTACCGTACGCTAAAATACGGCAATTCGGCAATGAACTCAGATAAAGCATCTGAGGCAATGAATGAGCGTTCTTCTTTTACCTTTTTGTGTCAAATTTCATGTTTATTAGATTCCTAGATGGCACTGTCTGACATACGGCTACTTTATCAATAGAGGCAAAGACAATATTTGCACAATTGCAAAATAAACCAAAAAACTAACTAGCCATCACAACAAGCTCAAAGGCCAAGACTTTATTAACTTGTGATAGAGATGATTCTTGGATGGCTCATCGGCCTTTTTGTCTTGGACTTTGGTTTGCGACATGGACAACGCTATCTAGTGGAAAGCTGAGATCTAGCTCTGTAAACTTAATCAAAACAAAGACCCGAAACCGGTTTTAAATGTTGCCGTATTGCCTAGCAGTACAGTCGCAAAAATCCATAGAAAATCTATTGTATCTACCTACAAACTTAAACCAACCACCGCAATGGTAAAAAAAAATTTAAAAGCCCTCAGTTGCATACTAAAATAGTGATTTGCATAATATGGAAAATATGTTAGAAAATCAATTATTATATTAAAAATTGATTTTTGGAAAATGTACGGCAATTTTTGTTTAAATACGGCAATTTCGTCGGTGGAATACGGCAACCTAAAATATGACCAGCGGCAACACTGATCCCAGGAAAGGAGATATTCAAAGGCTCTATCTCGCAGAAGGAAGGTCTATTTTAAAACGCTGCGCGTAACCAGCGCCAGCGGTCTCAAAACACGGCCGTATCTCGGTTCGCATATTTGTTTTTAATTGAAATATTTCGACAAGGTGACATCTAACGCTTGTGTAAAGTTTTTAATAATTGTAAAATGTTGTATACTTTCAGAATTTTCATTTCTTTACACAGCACAGACACAACTACGAAGATTTATTAGGTAACGCAGCTTGATGAAATGTCAAAAATAAATGGACTGCGTTTCAACATTCGTGTTGTTTGTTAATAAAATCAATTTTTCTGTGTCAAAAGCAAACTTAAGAAGATTAAAAATGGCTCGAAATACTAATGAGAATAGTAACGATAATATTGATCCGGCATCAGTTGCTTCCAATGTAAAGTGCACCTTCAAACAGGTACGTGCAAATTACCGTCTTCTATGCCTCTTCTCTTAATTTAAGCGTACGATTTGGAACAAGTGAACAGTGTTTTTAATTTGGCAGGACGTAATAAAGGAGTTGCTGAATGGCTCGTTCCAAGATAATAAGACAAAGCTGGGCAATGACGCTCTTTCCTTAATTGTAGAAGTAGCAAAGTGTTTGGTACAGGAGACCTGCCTCCGAGCTTCTAGTCAAGCTCTGCGAGACAGCTGTGACAAAGTCGACCTGGAACATGTCGAGAAGTGCTTACCACAGCTGGTGAGATACCTAATTCATTTGTCTAATACATCTTTTATGGCCAGAAACTTTCTCAAACTTGTTACACTGCAGTTGTTTTGTCTTTAATTACTGCACAATAATTAATCACCTTGATACTTTTATCAAGATCCCTATCTCATCAGATGCTTTCAGAGATTCTCGATTAATAAGAGAAAATAGATTTTCACTTGCATAAAAACAGCATACATATTTCCATTGAATGTAACCTACAGTTTCTTTCCAGATGTTGGATTTCCCATAAAAGTGAACTAAGTTGAAAGCAAAATGGGTTTCTACAATTTACTTTTAATTCTCTCTTGTGTAGCTCAGAGAAATGGAAGTTATAGCATTTTTCTTGTGTGAAAGCATACTGGAGACAATAGAAGATCTGTTCATATTTTACTGTCTTCAACTTTTCTATGTAAAATTTAGTTTTAGTGTACCTATGGAAAAAAGTAGAATAAGTGATAAAGCTTTATAAAAGAATGATTTTGGAATGTGATTATGAAAAGATGTAAAGCAATAAATTAAATATTTAGTCATCTTGAAGTTTCAATATTTAATTTCTTTTTTGTAAGTCACCTATATTTTTTAATATTTTTATGGGTTTGTTACTTTCATAACTCAGTAATTTCTTGGAAAGGTCTTCAGATTAAACTTAAGTGAATGGTGTTGATTTGTTGTAACACAACTTATTTGACAGGACTAAATTTAAGCATGCTGTATTTTTTCCTGTATTGAAAAGAAAAGGACAGGATGACTTGTTCCTCAACACATCCCACTGCTAACTCGTCCCAATGGGCCGATTTTTTCTGTTCCCAACTCGTCAACTCGTAACTCAAGGTAAAATATAGACCTTATAAAATAAGCGTGAAGTAATATCAGGGAGAAAAGTGTTTATGTTTTTCGAGTAATCAGATACCGATTGTCCATTTTATGCTTGTTTAAATTTTATAAGCAAAGCAACTACACTGACGGACACATAAACTGCATCAAAGAACAGTATGACGTTCAAACAAAAATATTGATTGAATATGCAAACTTTTTAGATTTCTTTGATTGGCAAAGTAGAGATAGGTTCAAAACAATAAAAAAAAATAATACATTATTTAATATGTTTTATTCGAAAATAAGAAAAGCAATCATAATTTTGAAAAGTGAAATACCTACTTGATTGTTGGTAGATGTAAGTAAATAAGACTGCTTCTTTTATTGTAGAATTTTTATATATATATAGTATAAAAATGATGTTGATTTTTAATATTTTATTTCAAGAATATTTTTGTCTTTTAATTACACATTTTACCTTTGACGAAAGTTTTGTTTGTTTGTACTTTACAACATAAAATTTAAGGAAAAAACATAGTGGGACGAGTCGGGAACGGAAAGAATATTTAATCTGAAATTCCTTAACTCTGCCCATTGGCAGTGGGACGAGCTGAGGAACGAGCCGACAGGATGCTTATAATAATGTTATTCCTGTCTTTCAAATAAGTTCAGCCCTTTTTACAGAGAATTGACACCAGTGTCTGATGTTACACTTGTTAAATTTCAAGACCATTGATATATTTTTGTAAAAAAAATATTTTATTTACCTATTTATAACCTTGTAAAAAATACAAAAAAAGCATTCATTAATTTGGTTTTTTTTATTATACAAAGTATTTTAGAATCTATAACATCCAGAGCTGTACATTCTTACAAATAAGTTCACAAAGCATTTCACTGTAAAAATACAATATTCTGCAGTTCATTGATTCGTAACTATATTTACTTCTAATATAGACTTGTATAACACCATATTTATAGGCATCATTCATAATAAGTTACTTCTTATTGTCTACTGCAATTAACCAGCTTGACAATATTGCTGTTAAAAACACCAGGCGGATTTGAACACCATAATGCCACACTATAATTTTGAAAGAAAAATTATGAGATATACATTTCAGTTTTTATTCTACATGAAATTTCTAATTTAAAAAAAGAAATCATACTTTTGCACCAATTCTGCAAATCGTTTTATTTTTTTGAGATCCATCCAAGAGGAAAAGAACATAGGAGACAATCATACTGCCATTGCTTTGAAAAAAAAAAGTTATGCCTACCTCTCTATTTACATGGCCATGACAAATTTGAGGGTTTAGTTGATGAATTATTCTAGGAGCTATGTTTTTAGAATATTAGCTTTTACCCATAGCTTCACTCGCGTGGCATTGTCTTTCAATCTTTGATTAGTATAGTCACTTTCTGCTTGGCGGTCATTTTACCAACCCCCCTTATGACCTATATGTTGACAAGGGTCACTACGGTGATAATAAAGAAAACCGCATCCAAATCTGTTGAGTAGTTTTAAACTCGAACCAAATGTATGAAACAGCTGATATTTTTTTCACGATTTCAGGGTTGGCTCCATAGTAAAAGTTGTTCATGGACGAGTACTATCACCAGTTTTTGTTAACAAAATGACTTAAATTTCACGTTGTATATGTAACTGAAATTTTCTTAGTCTCCGTATTTTAGTAAGTGATTTCCACACACTACGTGAAAACCGGGATATGCACCCCAAAAAATTGTGTCGGTTTAATATAAATTTTAAAATAAAAGTCGTTTTGCCGCGCCAAGGGTTATATATTTCTACTTTAATGCCTGTAATTGATACCTTTAGTTAGAGTAAGAAAAAAATACTTATGGTAATTATGAGCAATTTGGATTGTGCAGGTACCAGACATTTTAACACATCATGTGGGAAAGTAAATGCTAGTGTTGTTCCAAATTTCAAATCTGTAGTTTAAGCAAATCGAAAGTGATAAATAAAGATGTGATGTGACAAACTTAATATAAGGACAGACGAACAACAAATTCTTACCATAATAGCTCCTTTTATGTACTCTTTGGGTATGGAATCTTGAACATTATGCTCATCATGTTTACATAAATTGCAAACTCGTAACAGATTCTAATAACAAAAACAGATGAACATATTGTGGGTCTAGTGAAACGGGGTACTAGTCCAAATTTTGTTAAAATTTGATATGTAACATATGCATGTAACTTATGTAACATATCTCATTTTCACAAAATTTGGACTTACCCCTTTTCACTAGACCCACAACAAACATTTTGACTTATTACACTCCAAACACCTGAGTTAAAATTCAAAAAACATAGGCCCAATAAGCAAGACTTCAGCATCCATATATTTATTAGTGGAGTAGAAAGGGACTATAGATCTCTTTTTGCTACTTCTGGAACAATTCTTTTGCTTCTTCAACATTCTTTAATTGAGTCATGCACGCTCTTCTATCCCGGGAGCCTTTACCAGGCTCTTTTCAATATGGCGCCACTTTGTTAAAATACGAGTAAATAAATTATACATCTCGGATATGTTCGCATCTTTGGAAATACGATTAGTTTGTCACCGTAACAAGGTCCAAAATCAAAGCGCGATATCGTGTTCGGTACCTTGGAATAATTGAAAACCGAATATTGCTCTTCATGGGCTAGTTGAGCTCTTGAACTCAAGATTACACCGGCTCTCTTATTGTCTAACTTAAGTATCTATTGCTATCAAAGGTGTCGTGATTGGCTAAAAATGATATGTGATGTAATTTCTAGCCAATCACGGTGCGTTTGAAGGCAATTGCGTTGGATGTCGAAGTGAGACAATAAGGCCCCGGGTGTAACAGGACAGTGATATTTAAATGTAAGAAACCACATACTTAACTGATCATACTGAACAACTTTTTCTAAGAAAACAGTTGCGCAAATCTTCAGGGAGATATTCAAATTTAACTTAAGGGTCCGTATAAGGCTGGATGCCCAAGTTCAAATGAGCATATCACATTGTGTAACTTGGTTAATCGGTATAGTAAAAATAATATACACAGTAGACTATATGGCTGTCTTTAAGTTCGCTCGATAGAAAGAAATTACGAAGTTACCTCTAAATTGAATGTTTTTCGATTGTTAAAGGGCTTTCTTAAATCATACAGCCTTGAAATTTGTATTAAAAATAAGTCGACAAATGACATCGCCAGCTCGTCTTAGAATATTTTAAAAATTGCATCTAGAAGCAGAGTTATTAAATAAAAACGCAGATTTTTGTGATTGCGTGATTCTTGTTGGTCGCAACCGTCACGGCTGAGAGCGCGCTATTTTCTACTAAAAGGGAACGTTCTGATTGATGCAAAATGAGGTGCTCAATCGCCTTAAGGACACTATTTCGCAGGAGAAAGGTCTATTTTAGAACGCTGCGCTTGAAGAGCTGTCTCACGGAAGACGCTGGTCTCAAAACAAGCCCGTACCTCGGTGCGTTAAGGTTCGTAATTTGCTTAAAATTCAAATACTGCCTAAACCAATGATTAGCGCGGGAATAGTTCTTCGGAAAAGTTGCTCAGAGTGATTTACATCCTTTTATATACAAATAAATATATTATTTCTCACTTAAAGTGAAAGAATTTTCTCTTATCCGTGTAACCAGAATGGTATAGACCAGCTATTGGAATGACATCCACCTTTGTGATTATTCAGTCTCGAGGGCTCACACGATTCTGAACTGAATTCCAGCACGAACATCCGTAAATCAAGTTTATAACGTACCAAAAAACTACACTAAACTTGTAAGTCACAGTTCACAGTCGAATCGTGTGTTTTATTGATTATCACGTCCCTGTGTGGTGAGACCTATCGCCGTACTTCGGGCATAAATATTTAAGTCGAGCGCCTTTGCGAGATTGTCCTTTAACAACGAAAATTGAATGGAATCCCTGAGCCTTTAATTACTTAGGCGCATTGTCTCTAATCAGAGGCATCACATCCGAACACAATGTTACTCCATTAGATCACAGTTTTAAAACAACTCCATATCATCGTTGCACATGACTTCTAGGAAGTCGTCGTCTTCGTAGTCTTGTATCTGCCTGGTGTCAGCGGGAGCAGGGCGGGGCGGGGGGTCGTGCGGCCCGTCGGTCTGCGCGTCGGTATCACTGGAGCAGTCCCGCGCGTCGGTCGCGGGGGAAGGGGGAGGGTTGCTGCCGTGCTCCGTACTCGCGATCGTAGCTTCGCCTCGCGATAGAAGTGACGGTAGTTCGGAGTCTGAAAGAGAGGGAAGATGTTATTTTGTAGGTTATGTACTGCAGCACTAACCGCTAGTTTCTGATTTGAGAAAGTTTTGTTAAGGGTTTGGGAAGGACGTGCTGCCACACAACACTGTAGTAAAATATCTTAGCTTCCATCTTGATCGCAAACTTGGAAGGCTCACATACAGAAGAAGCGTGATGAATTAAATCTTAAGTTTCAATCATTACAATGGCTACTTGGAAAACAATCCAAATTATCCGTCAATAACAAAACTCTTGTTTACAAAGCAGTATTGAAACCAGTCTGGACCTATGGAATTGAGGTGTGGTGATCAGCAAAGAACTCTAATATTAAAATTTTGCAACGGTTCCAAAATAGTGTACTGAAAACTATAGTGAATGCTCCATGGTTCACAAGAATAGATGAAGTTCATAAATACCTCAAACTTCCTACTGTAAAAGAAAAGGTAAAAAGCAGGACTAAATCTTACAGAAATAGGTTTATGGACCATGAAAACAGACTGGCTCATTGTCTAAGTGAACCACTCCAAACCAGACGCCTAAAAAGGCAACACACATGGGAAAATTTATAATAATATAGGTAATTCATGAAGGCAACCCGACACTAACCTAACAAGCCATTAATTTCTCTCACAAAAACTGCTTATGGTCTTCGGACCGATTGCAAGTTGGCGAAAGAAAAAAAAAAGAAAAAGAAAAGGGTTTCAAAAAGTCAATTATAGTGCCGCATTTCATAGCTAAGCTGTGCTTAACTTGAAATTCTTAAATGGGAAATCAGGGGAAGGTGTAGCGATGAGAAATTAAATACTGGTTTTAAATATGGCCGATTAAAGCTTATTTAGCTAGACTACAGCGCGAAGGCTTTTTATCGCGTGAATGTTATACAGGTTGTCCCAAAATCAACGTTATCTTTTAGAGGGCTGATAGTTCGATTTTGGACTAGGATCAAAGATTGCTAAACAAAAATTTGAATCTTTGAATATCGAATTGTGTAGCTGTGACACTAGAAAGACTCATATAAGGTGCAAGCCACACAGAAGCGGCGCCGCGCGCATCGGGCGTGCCACTGGCGCGCTACCACCGAGTGTTTGATTTTGATCTGACAAGATAAGATGTGGGCGAGGTGATGGGGTGGTGCTCGCCGGCGGCGTGCCGTCTCGACGCCTTTCCAATGTTCTTTCATACAATATGTAGGAGAGTTAGGTGGTGCAAAACAGATAGAAGAGGTGCGCTGAGGGCGCGCCCGCGCCGTTTCTATGTGGCTTGCGCCTAAGGTGTCGAATTTGACGAAATTCATTAAAGTATTGATAACTCGAAAACTATCGACTTTTTACTGAAGTCATATTTTGATATTCTGGACAGTCATGACCCCTCCAAGGGATAACGTTGACTTTTGGGACACTTGTATGACAGGCGGGCGCAGCTGTGAAACTCGGCGTTAGTTAGTTCGATAAGGTTGCGTTCAGCCTTCGAGGTCGTAAACTTAGATAATTAATTGGGACATCTTAAACAACTCGGCAAAAAATCAAAACAACCAGATCCAGCAAAATGTCTAATATATAAGGTTACTGGATTATTAGGAGTCACATATCAGGCAAAAGCGAGTACATACACTCACGCCTATCTCCCAGAGGGGTAAGTGGAGACTACAGATTTTCATCTGCTACGATCCTGACACATCTCTTGCTTTTTCTACATCCATCCATGCCCGAAAAAAACAAGGCCTGCTCCTTAGGTTTGCATTGCATCCATAAATCTAGTCATACAAGCTCTTCTATTCCGAGTACTTTTACTTTGCCCTTCTTCAGTATGTCGAGCTTTACCTTCCACTTGTGTAGCATAAACTTCCGTCACTCTGCTTTCATTTATCTTCTCGAACCCCGCAGTCCGAATTAATTGTAAGATAGCTTCTTAAAGTTCATTCAAATTCATGCCGTCCCTATCGCACTTACTAAAACAATAGTGTGCTATCTCTCACTCACTCACAGTTTGAGCGATGTAATTCTATTTCGGACCGTACGGTATATAGGACATAATACACACAATAAACCACTGACCAGTAAGGCTCTGCTTCAGTTGCTCCATGACTTTCTGACGGCTTCTGGCGCGAGCTCGCTTGATCTTCCGAGTCGTTTCCTTGCGGTCTTCAGTGAAGATGCTGTTCACCATCTCCCGCGAGACCGCGTCGTCTCGCTTCAGTAGAAAGAAGTATACCCCGCCCGGCGTCCGGCGGCGGTGCCCGTTCTGTACAACATACAGGCAAACCTCTCGATACAGATAGCCGTTCATAAATTAACAATTTCGTCAGGTTCCGACACTGACAGCAGGATAGCGTATACAATTTTCAAAGCGTGCGACAGAGACGGCATTAGAGCCCGTGTCGAGACCCCCAATTTATGAATGTAGCCTTATTGATTTTTGATTTAATTGCCTAACTACTTTGAGCAATGTCCAGGAGCCGTCGTTATATTACGTCATTTGAAATTAGGGGTGGGGGTCTGGTCTGCGGATGACGGTAATATCATGAACATAGATGGCAATAACGTGGGGTCGTGCCAAAAGAAAATAAAACCGGCCAAGTGCGAGTCGGACTCGCGCGCGACGGGTACCGTACCATTACCTATAAAAACGGCAAACATGTCTGTTGTATGGGAGTGCGCAGGTCCGACTCGCACTTGGCCAGTTTTAGTATTTGTTGTTATAGCGGCAACAGAAATACATCATCTGTGAAAATTTTAACTGTCTAACTATCACGGTTCATGAGATACAGCCTGGTGACAGACGGACAGCGGAGTCTTTAGTAATAGGGTCCCGTTGGTTACCCTTTGGGTACGGAACCCTAAAAACTATTGTTCAAACAACATTGATTTTGTAATGCAGATAACGAAAATTACATCAGTTTTGTGAGAGGGTGGGGTCATTGGATAATGACGATAGGATGGTTGTAGGAGGGGGGGTCGAAAATCGTCAAAAATCGATGACGTAACATATGGGACAGCCACCTTGCAATACATAGTATGACCGACATAGATTATAATTATATTAGAGCAGATTCTGAATTATATAAATTTAGTTTTAGTGCTGTCATAACTTAAATTTTCCTAAAGCTTCTGTTTTGAACACTAGGGAAATATTTTGGAATGAAGAAAATTTAATTTCCACAACTCTAAAACTAAAATTAAAGCCTTCAGAATCGGCTTTAATATACTACTATACCGGGTAGTTCATGTTCCAACAGAAATAAATATCATTCACAGTAGACTCACGCCGTGTGCCCTACCTACACTAACTCAGTAGGACCACATGTCCTATGATGATGTTAGTAGCCGAGAATGTTAGTCCCAGGTTCGTTCTATCAAATCCAATTAATTTTTGAATTTTTTCTGTTTAAATGGTTGAAGGACACAATTTTACAAGCGACCTCCAGCTAGGGGGATACTTCCTATTAAGCCTCCCGAACTCCGAATGGGTGTCAAATTTTATTTCTACTTCCCATTCATGTAGCTACTTCCCTGTATTATGTTTTAAGTAAAAACAAGTTTCATACACGTCTTTTTCTGATAATAATTATGTTTGAAAAGACCACCATTTTGACACCTATTTGGAGTTCCTAAGCTTATAAATAGAAAGTAGCCCGTTAGCTGGAGGTCGCCTGTAAAACCGTGTCCTTCATTCATTTTGACGGAACAAATTGAAATTTTTATTGGATTCGACAGAACTAATCTGGAACTAAATCCCTTAATTACTAACATCGTCATAGGACATGGGGTTCCCCTGAGTGTAGGCACACACTCACGCCTGTCTCCCAGAGGGGTAGGCAGATAGGTCTGTTATAATCTCGGGATGAGATATTGTTTTAAGAAATTTTGGTGTCTGTTTAATTTTCAAATAAGGTTAGATGACCGTGGAACTAAACTCGTCTATCCAATATACAACAAAAATATGATCTAATATACCAGTATAACTGTACTTATCTTATAATTCTAAAAATTTTCAATTGACATGTAACATTCTATGGTAGTACCGGTACCGGTTAGACATGTAAGTTTAACATTTTAGGGGCAAAAATGCAAACAGTTAAATTTGGCAAGAACATTTTTTTAATTTAGAGCAGTTTAGCTCCACTGTCGACTATGTACTCTAGTAATATTCTAAGATGAATAATCAAAGATTTAGACTAACCATGACGAGCATACCCCCATCGGCCTCTATCCTCTGTGTTTCTTTGTATAATTCAATTGCTTTACTTGCACCAAGGACTTGCACTATTCTTACTGTAACAAAAACATCATACTTATTAAATAATCGTAATCGTAACAACGCATAAAATCGATTTGAGCAATAATCCCAGCCAGCTATCTCTTGCTTAACTATTGTTTTTGTGATACCAATGAGACACACTGCAGCATTGCTAGAGGTGAAAACTCCGGAATGTTTCTGAAAGTTTCCATAAATTTTGGAAAATTTCTGGAAGTATTCCGAAAAACTTCCGGAATATTTCCAAAACGGCCAAGTTCCTTTCTAACCTCAAAATGAAAAAACTGAACCCATAAACAATAACTTTGTTAACCATCTGTCAAGACCCTATTTCTCAAGCCGTTGAAACTCCTACAGAAGTTTGCGGCACCATAGTGCTATCAAAAAATCAAGTTACTAACGCAAAAAAAAAAATACTGCAATTTACGCAATTAATTTAATACAAATTGGTTCACCACGAAAACCTACATGGCATTTCCAGTTGACTTGGAAACTTAATAACGTATGTATAAATATCAGAAACGTATACTTACATAGAAACGTATAGATACCAAAAAGTTATCAATCTGTATACAGGATGTAAATGCAAAGTCAAGAATCCCTTTAGGGTATGAAAGTATACACGCTTCTGATGTCATTACGAGAAAAAAATATACCATGAATTTTCACCAAAAAATCCCATAATTTTTCTAAGCTATGGCTACGCAGCTCACCGGCCTCCCGCACACACCTATTGCACCCCGCAACCCGCACCCCTCATCTGAGTGGCTGCAACCAGTGGGGGTGTCCACGCGATTAGTGTATTTTGAGTAAAGAAAATCGTCTTATTATGAGGTACTGGTACTTTATTTAGACATCCCAGTATTTAAAATAATATCTTTACCGACCATACTAACACACCCTTGAAGGATTCTTGCCATTGCCTTTACACCCGGTATACATAACATTCAAAGTCCTGACTGACTGAGATATCAAGCCACAGACTAAACCGCTGGTCTTAGAGACATGAAATTTGGAGGGTGTGGTCTTTGTGAAGTGTAGGTATCCATTAAGAAAGGGTTTTTCGAAATTCTACCCTTAAGAGGGTGTAATAGGGGGTTGAATTTTCTGTGAAACTTTTTATTTTCTGGGTCGATTTACTCGAAAATTGTATTAAATACAATAGGAGTAGTCTGGTGCATATAGCACTTGAAGGAATATATTGTTTACAAAAAGAAATACTGCCGTAGGTATACCTATAGTATTTCGTTGTAAAACCATACAACTATCATTCCAGAGAGTAGTTTGTTTAGTTTTACGGATAATTTCGTCCTTATTGCTTTGCTTGGTATATTGTCAATTTGTATACCTATGTATATTCAATTGAGGGGGAGTGAAAGCACTGTTAGTTTCTGAAAAAAATAATATATTTGTTTCCTGTAGGCCTCGTGGGTGAAGCCACGGGCAGAAGCTAGTTTAATTATAGAAGGAGATACGTGGGACGCACTATAAGTTTCCGGAATGAATATGAAAAAATACTATTAAAGGTACAAAATTAATTTATTGTTTTTCAAAATAATCTCCCTTGGCGTCTATGCACTTTTTCATTCGATCAAACCAGTTTTGAAAACTTTTGTGCCACTCCCCTGTGGTGACCTCTGAAACGTGTTTTTCATACTCCTCGACAGCCTCTTCTGGTGATGAAAATCGTTGACCGCGTAATTGGTTCTTAATTTTTGGGAACAGAAAAAAGTCACAAGGTGCCAGGTCGGGACTGTATGCAGGATGACTCATGAGTTCTACATTTTTCGTCTTCAAAAAGTCGTTTGTCTGTCTGGCCGTGTGAGAACTAGCATTGTCGTGGTGCAGGATGATACGGCGTTTACGGTTATTTTTACGGAGTTCGTCAATAACTTCCGGCAAACAAATGGTCGTGTACCAGTCACTATTCACGGTACGACGATTCTCTAAAGCAACAGTAGCCACGTGTCCAGTTTTATTAAAAAAAGAAGCAATCATCCGCTTAGATGCACTTTTCACGCGCGCCACTTTGGTTGGTTTCGGCTCATCTTGAAAGACCCATACGCTCGATTGCTGCTTTGTTTTGGGATCGTAGCAATAAATCCATGTTTCGTCACCTGTTACTATGTCCCACACCAAATTTGACGCACCTTCGTTGAATCTGGTAAGCATGGCACTGCACCAAGTGACGCGGTCCGTTTTTTGAGCCTCGGTCAAGTTGTGTGGGATCCACCGCGAGCACAGCTTTCTCACACCCAAATGTTTGTGTAGGATTGATTGTATTTGACTCATGCCTATTTCTAAGGATGCGCGAATTTCATGGTAGGTCACATGCCTGTCTGTTTCAATCATACGGCGCACAGCATCGATGTTTTTGTTGGTCACAGCGGTGGACGGCCGACCATCGCGAGATTGGTCACTGAGATTCTGCAAACCAGCTATAAACAGTCGTCTTGCATGGTGCTTTATTGCCAAAAGCTGTTTCAAGCCGAGCGATGCTCTGTTGAGCTGTCAAATTACACTTAAAATCGTAGAAAATCATACTACGAAAATTTTCCCGAGTTAAATCCATGTTGATGCAGACACACAATTTTTTAAATGGCGCCACAAGGTAAAAACAAAAGACAGTCAGATGAAACAAACTGCATTCTATAGCCAAAGAGTTCTATTTTCAAATGTTGCAATAAATTTTTAAATATTGTTTATGTAAGTGGCCAGTTCCGGAAACTTTTAGTGTTACCTATGTATTAGAGACGACCCCTAGGATACATAGAGTTTAAAAAAAGGAAAAAAACTTATAGGATCACTTTGTTGTCTGTCTCTCTATCTGTCCGTCCGTCCATCCATCCGTCTGTCTGTCAATCAAGACCTTTTATTACCTACCGCTCGCTCGCTCCTAGAATTTGCCATTGTATGCAAAAATCAAAATCGAGTAGAATTTTCTAAGGTTGCCTCGCCTCAAGTGAGAAGAGAGAGAGATAGAACGAAAAAACCTAGTAGATATTTGTTTGTTGTTATTTTGTAGAAATGACATTCAAAACAAAATTCAATCAAAATTAAACTACAATATATGGTAATGTATTCTATGATGTAACATTCTGATCTGACATTTAATTTAAAGATGGCTGATCTATGGCAAGACAAGACTCATATCATACAATGTATCTTTGGATCTCTGTGATCTGATCTATGAACTATACAAACTTCATATTATTTAAGAACAATCATTTAGAGTAAAATTGAGAATAATCATTTAGAGTAAAATTTGTTAGTTTCAATAAAGAAACAACTTACTCACTAACCTAATCTCTTGGTTTTCGAAACCTCTAGAATCCAAAGTATTGCCAATGTTACTAAATAATTGTTCTGGAGATAAAATAAAAAAAATTGAAAACGAAAGATTCCTGGCAATTTTGACCTCTAAGTCACATGGACTCACATTTCTGTAAAATCCCTTTTTTGCTCTATATCACAGGACAATTGGAAAAAAGTGGATCAAGGTGAAAATCCTGTACAAAATTATTGCAAGAATCCAGATAATTGGAAAAATGTCAAATATAGGTGCTTTGTTTAAATGTAAATAAAATTGGTAGCCAAAGCAGAGTGAAGTGAGGCGACCCCTTTAGTTTTTAACAGAAAGTTTCCATTTATCTTTAGTATCTTTGTACTAATGATTTTTTTCTGAATATCCTGTGGATTATGCCTATAAAATACAAACTCAACAGATTAAATGTGTTTGAAGCTCACCAAGTAAATCCTGCTTTTCCTCTGCCAGTTTATCCGCAATATCCTTGGCTATGTCATCAACCAGATCCTCAGTGTTAACTGTCAAATCCTGCAACATCCTGGGCTCTTGTTTCTCCTCGCATTGCTGATTACTATTTACTCTTTTACCCAATCTCAGTTTCACATTTGATCTATCTGAATGGCTACGTTTATTTGAGTCGCCGTCTCTTTTGAAGCTCCTATTGTTTGTGAACACTTTCTTAGAAACATAGTTATCGTCTAACCTATACTTAATTGTGTAGTCATAAGATTCAACCCCATATTCCCTTTTCTTTGTGACATCGCAACCGATCATGTCTTCTGTTAGGAGTTCATCCTGAGGAAATGAAAATAGGTTTCAAATAAACAAAAGGTAGGTGTAGGAAGATGATTAATACTCGTGATTGCCTGCACATTGTAAAACATCATCAACAACTTGATAAAAACACTTGTACCGTTTCACTGATATAACTACAGTCCATAAAATATAGTTTGTGCCCAGTAAGAGCAGGACAGTGCTATACAATTCGTATTTCTTACTCTCATGCTCAAATATGTAAAGCGCTGACAGATGCCACAGGGCTTAAGGACCCGTTCTCCCTAACATTAAGCACCTCATTTAGCATCAAGTAGAACTGAACTCTGTGACGTTTCATTATTGTTTAAAATTGCGCGCTCTGAGCCGTGGCTGTTACGACAACCGAAACATCGCGCGTTCTAAAGAATCACGTTTCGATGCCGAATTATTATGTCCGATGGATAAATACACCAAGTTACAATTTTTGTTTGGCAAAATTAAACCAATCACACCATTCTGTATACTCTTAACTTACGGGTGATTGAATTTCAGTTTCCAAAATCATCTGGGAAACCGTCAATGGGAAATACGCGAAGAGCAGTTTTACGTGATTTTTAGTGACTTTAGATTTTTTTTTCTAGCTTGCTATGAACTCTATGCAAAAATCAAATTAAATAGGTTGTAATACAACTCTTCAACAACTTGTGTGATTATTTATTTCTCATTAAATAAATATTTTATGTCATGAATCAGCAATACGGTGGGGCACGTTTAGGTGGCATGGACCCTTAAGATATATTTTAAGGACTGTAAAATAACTAGTTATTATTACAAGTGTTTTTATTATAAAGTCACATCAGTGTAAAAAAAAAGTGTATTGAATGTTGATTGCTGGAACTTTGAATACATAATGAACAGAAAAACACTTGTACTATTCCACAAATTTATAATAATTTAATAGAAATTTGTGGAATAGTACAAGTGATTTTCTGTTCTTTATAAAACTGTTTTTATCGAGAAGCAAAGTCTAGGCATACAAAATAATAATATAACACCCAAACAAACATAACCACATCAAATATTACAACTCTTTAGTAAGAATTTGTATCACAACTAAGGACATGGAAGCACCTTTCATCAGGCTTCCAGCAAAATAATCCTTAGTAGAATGATTTCTGTACAGTTACTATCCTGTTATTTGAGCTTTAGAGTAAAAATAACTACTTTTAATCGTTTTTAAGAAAAAATGTATATAGTAGTGACTATAAATTACCTGCAACGGTTTGCACCATATGTTGTACTTGTTCTTCTTATCAGCCTGTGCCTGCGGCTGCGGTCGACGTGGGCGCACTTTGGTCCGCTTAGCGCGCCGCCGCGGCTCCTCATCTGAGTCTGAACATGAAGAATCCTGCGCCGAAGCCTCGTCACTCTGCTCGTCTTGAATCTGCATGTGCACCAGAGACGGAGGGTTGAACGTCTCCGTAGGCCGTTGCAATGGGATATACGTGCCATCTTCCACATCCGAATCCTCCAACTGCGAAAAATAGCGACGCAAATGACGAAGGCAAAAAATTACGTCCTTTCGAAGAAAGACATTTTCCAGTAAATTTTACACGAGTTCCTGAAAGATCATTGAACTTATTGGAATGATCAATGGTAAACGACTGGAAAATGTTAATATAGGTTGATATAACTTAGAAAATAAAGATTAAATAGGGCAGTAAAGAGCAGAACAAAAGTACGTCCTAACCTCTCCTTCTTCCCTTTCATGGGACACCTCTACATCCAGCTCTCCTTCTGTAGTCGACATCATGCTTAGAAGACTTTAAAATTGTTGTACAATGAACGCACATTAAAATATATTATTAGAATTCTGTCTTTACAATTTTTATGCGATAGCACCAGCAGCCATATATAACCATAGACTGGATAGAATCCGAGCGGCAGCAATCAATCTGTCAATTTTTATTTTTTTTTGTTTTAATTTAAAGGCTACGGTGCTAAGCCATACCGCCTTGTCTTTTGTGTTCTTTTCTGTGTCCTTGTGTACCATCTGAAGAATTGTTTTTTATTTCCTGAACGCTACATGGCCAAGTCTTAAATTTGTTGCTTTTCTGTAGTAATCGTAGACTAATATTATGTTTTAGGAGTTTTTTTCCAATCTGTCAAATACTGACGGGTCTTTTTCTTTTTTTTTTGACTAGCCAAGGATCCATTTAAAAACATGTGATCGACGAGTGTGGTTATGAGTTCACAATAAACTCCAATTTTCTACAATAAACACCCACGATTCGGTCACCTCACCACGACCCTCACCAAATGTCAAAAATCTTTGGGAAAAATTGGCTGTCAAACGTGTTGTGCGGCTAACTTCAGGACTATGGGGGTCGGTTGAATGTGTTTATTTGGTTTAGTTTCGTGACGACAATACCTGAAGGTGATTATTCTGTTGGAAGTCATAACCGCACCCCACGTCCGTCGTGCCCGTGCCCGTGCGAAAGGAAGGATGCAGTTATAATACTATAAGATACAGCCTGCCAAAGTATGTAGGGGGTAATTTTCTGAGGAAATGCAACAGATAAAATTCGTGCTTTTAAAGCACAAAATAGTGCTTAGGGGCCATGTTCTGTTCAAAACCTGACGACATCGACAGTAGAAAACCATACTTTCAAAAGTATGAGTTACTAACGTTCCTTTGCATTACTATTTTTGAAATTGCAGTGTTTGTAAAGAGCAACCTCGACTTTTTTAACTCCGCCGCCGTTAGGAACCGGCAATACATTACTGCCGGCAGCCGAGATCAAAAACAGCGCGCTGGCCGCTGACTGACGGTAGAAATTTCTTACGCGCAAAGGAAGCTTAATTTCAAAGTGTGAGATTGTGTATGTATTGTGTTTGTTTTTTTGGAAATCGTTGAAATCGATGACTTGAAAATACTTTGAGTTACTGTCAAAACTAGGGACGTCGTTTGCCTCGCTCTGCTCCGCTTCGCTCGGCTCCTTGTTTTATCTTACATGTCAACGTAAAAATATCTACAACCAAGCAACAACCGTATAAATACTGTATCGTGCCAAAATGTAAATCCACAACCAAAAAAACAAAGGAAAAAAAACTCCGAAATAAATGGCTGAAAGTGATAAGAAGGGAAGAGTTTCCTCCGAAAACATCAGCCTTACTGCTGTGAAGATCATTTTGACGTACAAGTTTATTTTATTCAATAGGAGGACCATGAGAAATTTGTGAAAATCCGGACATAAACCCTGAATCACATTATAGTCTCTTTAAATATAAAAGCGGTTAAAACTAGGATCACCATGCTTTTTAATTATTTTCATCCCTTTCATTTTCGTGTTTGGCATTAAAAGTCACTCTTTGGTTGGAGCTCTTTGAAGATTTTCGTAAAATCCAAAGAAATCATGGTCACCCGAAGAGATAAGATACCTAACTAGATCGCGCGAAGTTATTTGTATTAATGATCCCACCATTTTGGACAATTTTCAACTTTTTCCGTATGGGAATGGCTAGGATAACCATACATTTTATTTCCAAGTACCTAACATTTTTTAATAATATTTTGAATTTTAATTTTAATTGTTTTTACATTTAAAATGTGTTCTACTAAATTTCTTAATAACCTCCAAAATTATCGGGGTTTGTTTCAAAGTCATCCTCCTGTATATAAGGTGACTTTTATTTATGCAGCAAAACTCATACTGGAGGCTTGATAAGTTATCAGTAACACTGATTAATAACAACAATTTTGCAAATTTCGCAAAATAAAATCTTGACATCGCATAGTAATTGACTCGGGGCTGGGCTTGTGTTTGTAAGAACGCAAAAAAAATTACTAATTTCACAAAAAGGATCACCGAACCTTGGTACTAAGCACTTACCGAGCCTACAGTAAGGATTTGGCTGTTAAATTAAAGTCAACTTATACACATATTATATTTTCTAATAGAACGAACGATACAAATTTAATCATCTTTTGCCCATGGAATTTTTCTAAGGAGTTGAAGATTTGAGATTTATTACTTTAGATTTATACAGTGACGTCACGTAGCTTAAGACACGTCCCCCTTGTCACACGATGTAAACTTTTTTGACCACCTACCTGCTCCCTAATAACATGCGACGTAATTTATGGATGGTCCCTTATTAGCAGTGGTCGGGGTGAGGGTGAGTGATTTTGGTAATTGCATTATAAAAAAATATTATGGACATTCCCTTTCGCGGGATTGCAACGTTGTTCTAAGTTAAATATAAAGTAAATTTATTATTTATAAAATCCTTTTTGTATTAGAGAAATTTATGGTTCGGACATATTTGTGGGTTGTCATTTATGATTGCTACTTTTATGTTGTATCGATCTAATACGAGAAATAAATAATTAAAGAGTTATTTAATTTATTAAATTTTAATTGACCAGAAAATATTGAAAAACTAATGTTTATCTATTTCAACTGTAAAAGTATAATTGAATCCAATATTTCAAGTGTTTCAGAAATTAATACTGACACCGTAGGTGATGGTGATATAAATATTTCAGAGTCAGAATGATAAAAAAAAATAAGAAAGCGTTTAGAAAAAGAAGTATTTTTAAAGTCTTCTATGCTGTGTTCTTTTATTCCCATTGTACTTTTATTCCCATTATAGTTTTGCAAAGTTAATTTGTCTGAGTATGTTTTAGTTAACTAATAAATATATATTTTTTACCTATTTCCATTTTTGAATTCCTGTCTTGATTTGTTGTTACTTACGAATATATTATTTGATTATTTTACATTATTCATTTGCATTGTATTACTGAAATATGTTTGCTTATAAAAATATATCTTTATTTCCGAATATTGGATATTACAAGCATAAAATGCATGATAACATTTTTTTTTATTAGTCTGTCAGTTAGATTATCAGAAAATATTGGACACGTATTTTTTTCTTTTTTCCATTAAACAAAAAATGATGAAGATATAGCCCGCTGAAGTTCCGCGTGACGTCACATCTAAGTACAATTTTACTTAGAAGTGAAGTCATTTTCCCCCACTCCAAAACTTTGACGCGCTTTATCTCTGTCATTTTTTGTTTGATTGACAAAAGAAAAAATACGTGTCCAATATTTTTGATAATCTAAATGACGGACTAAATAGAATAATATTTTGCTTACCCTGTGTACGAGCCTATTATTATTATTATTATACAAGGTTTTAGGAAAAGTACTTTGTTCCCTGTGCTATAGGTATAACAAAGTATGTTAAGCGGGTTAAAATATTTTTTTAAATAAAATAAATATTTGAATTTTTTTTTTAACTTTTCTTTAAATTGTCCAACCATAGTTCAGAACGCAATAGATAGATTAAAATATTATAATTATAAATACTAATTATTAATATTATAACTAAAATATTTTTTTTTAACTTTTACACAATTTGCACTTCTGATCACTTTCAAAATTTAGTATTTTTCATGAGTTCGATAGCCTCGGAAGTCACCCGCCTCCTACCAGTGACAGCTGGTAACCGTTCTTAAATTAACAATTTCGTCAGGTTCCGACACTGACAGTAGGATAGGGTATACAATTTTCAAAGCGTGCGACAGAGATGGCATTACAACCCGTATTGCAACCTCTGGTTTATGGACGTAGCCCAGAATAGTATAAACCTAAGATCTATAGAATGGTACCTATATATCTTTGGTATAAACAAATTTATTGCGTGCCGTACAACAACAACAACAATACAGTTTTATTTGTACACCAAAAAAAAAGGAAAACAAAAAATAATGTAACTTATTGGGTAAATACAAACAGGCGGCCTTATCGCTTAAAGCGATCTCTTCCAGACAACCTTTAGGTCGAAGAAACTGGTCAAGAGGATAACTCATATGGCGGTGTACTAAATTTGTGTATAGGTAATAGATATATAAATATATTGATACATATATAAATGTATATTAATATATACATACAAACATATTGGTAAATATATATTGTTATGAATGGTAATTTACATGCTAATAATAATACATATACTTTACATACATAAAGAGAAATAATATTTATGTAATCAGAGTGAAAGGTAATGATGTTTGACTAGTCTCTTGAAGACAGGCAGGGAAGGGGCTCTTCTAATAAGTAAAGGAAGATCATTCCACAATCGAACAGCTTGGACTGAGAACGAATTATTAAAAAAAGACGATGAATGCATCGGCGTGGTAAGAAGCAGATTCTGAGAGGACCGTAAAATGCGGTCATGAGTACCATGAAGATATCGAAACCCAGTTTTTAGGTAAGAGGGAGTTGAAGGATTATTCAACACAGAATACAAGAGAGACAGGATATGAGCATTACGGCGACGACGAATGGGAAGCCCATTTAATCGAGAGCGGAATTTAGATATGTGATCGAATTTACGAAGACCAAAAATAAACCTAATACAGAAATTTTGAAGACGTTCGAGTTTATCAAGCTGAACCTCAGTAACGTCAAGGTAGCAGACATCGGCGTAATCGAGAACGGGTAGTAATAGAGAATGTGCAAGCGCAATTTTAGTAGCAGTCGGAAGGAAATTCCGAAGCCTTCTCAAAGATCCTGCTGCCGCAAACAATTTCCTGCAAACTTCATTTATTTGTGGATCCAAGACAAGCAACTATCTAACAGGAGACCAAGGTTTTTCACTTTGTTACTGTATGGAATTAGTGTCCCTTCAAATATAATATCAGGTAGCAGTTGCCAGTCAATCCTGGCTGTGAATCAAGAACTACCTATAATGATAACTTGGGTCTTGTTGGTATTAATTTTTAAGCCATATTCGCTACTCCACACAAATATTCTAGATAGATTGGCATTGGTTGTGATTATGGCTTGTGAAAGATCTTCCAATTTGGCTTGCATGTAGATTTGGAGATCATCTGCGTAAAGGTGGTAGTAAGAAGATATAAACTGAGAAATATTATTAATAAATATAGCGAAAAGTAGAGGAGATAAGACGCCACCTTGAGGAACGCCGGCAGTAGTGTCGCACCAGTCGGAAAAAATATCATCGATGCGGATGCGTTGCCGACGTCCTAGTAGATAACTACGAAACCAGCCAATCACCGTAGGAGATATGTTAAGAGAAACAAGCAGTCCTAGTAGGATGTCAAAGTCAGCTGTGTTGAATGCGTTTGAGAAATCAAGTAGGGTTAGAACTGTTAGTTTCCCACAATCCATCCCTTTTCGTATATCGTCAGTAATTTCCACCAAAGCCGTAACGGTACTATGGACAGGGCGAAAACCCGACTGAAAAACGTTAAAGAGGTTGTTTTTGTTGAGAAAAATGCATAACTGCGAAGAAATAATATAAATAATGGCGAAGAAAATGACATAAGTAAAAAACAAATCCATTCTTTGATTTATATTATGTGAAAATAGTGCAATTGACAATATTTTTAACTTTCCGGTGATGAGAAATCTCATCTTTTTTTTATCTCCCTACTGTGGCTTGAACAACCTTTCACTACACAACACGGCATTCTCGTACAGAGTTTGTGCACAACGAGAACACATCCGCAACCGACAATGTTACCAGCGCGACTGAATGAATTTCGGTGTCCACATCAGTTTTGGACATCGTTTACTTGGCGCTCATAACCCCGTTGATTTTATTACAATCTTTTAATGTAAATATCTCTCAAAGCAATGGGTATTTTTGGATGCTTTAAAAAGATTTACGTCATAAAAAAATACGGCGAAGGCAATGGGTTTACTTACAAACAAAAATAATGTTGTTGAAATGAATCTATTCAACAACCGGCGCCGGCAGTCAATTTGGGACCCGGCGCCGGCAGCGGAGGCACTAATAAAATAGAAATACCTATGTACCTATTAACAATGAAGGTCATTGCCTATTAAACATAAAAGTAAAAAAATCTCGAAAACCATGCGATATTTGTTAAAACCTATCCCATGTTGAGTTATTCTAACAGGGCATTGTCTCAGTCAGCTACGCTATGAGTATGTATTGTTGGTTTTCATTTACCTACTTAATGGACACCTGTATGTATACGATATCTATGAGAAATTATTATATCATAAAGTACCTATACTAAATAAGCGGATTTCCCTTCCGAGGGTGAAAGTTGCAGATTTCTTATTTTTTATTGTTTGTGTTCAAATCTAACCCTGCATCAGCTTTCTAGTACCTACTCCAGTAGGTACTTTGAAGGTTTGGATGATCATCATGCATGAGTCAATGACGAATCGACGTACCTGTTTTAGGTACCTTTTAATAAAATCTAAATTATAAAAACTAGACAGCTGAAAAAGTGACTTTCATTTAGTCTGCTAACTACATCTTATCCTGAGAATTTGGGCTCTCTAGTATAATTAGCTCAGTATGCAGGTATTTTTGCCCTACAATAGGTGGAGTAGATTTTTTTTTATTTGTATGGCTTGGGTATGGGTTATTCATGAAAAATGTAAGTTTTAGACCTCGAGGAGTTATGGCGTTGGCCGCCATCTTGAATTGAAGGTGCCAAAATTTGTTTTTTTTTTTCATAATTCTTAAACAGTTGACTTTATGACAAAAATATCTATGAGACGTATAAAGATAATAAAATTTCGAACATTTTTTTTGCATGTATTTATTCTGTATGTCGTATGGATAAAAAGTTACAAGCGATGGAAAAAATATGCTTACAAAAAATCATCTGCTCATATTTCTATTGTTAAGATTTAATTTTTTTAACTAAATATTTTTAAACCGTTTTGAGGGTCCAGGTAGGTTGTCGTCAACAATTTCACAGTCCGAGCTTACCATTTCTGTCTCCTTGTATTGTGAAATTTCGTCATTATTATGCCCGGTCCCTATTTCAATTTCTGATGCATTATCACATGCCTGACCACTACAAAATCCACAAACAATGGAGCATTTTAATCCAGCTTTTCTACAGCTACTTGCTCTACTGCATCCTTTTTTACAGCTGCAAGATATTACATATAAAAGTTTCCCGGGTGCTGCTTTCTCAGTTGTTGTTACAGGAGTAAGCCCATTGTTGATTTCATATTTCCAGCCCTATTCTTCTGGATTTTTCTCAATTCTGTACCATGTTTGGACTTGATGGTATGTCCTAAAAGCATGATATCGTGCAGCATCTTTTGTTGGTGGCAATGAAGCAAGCTTAAATTTACTTTTTAATGAAAATCTTGCGCATCGTTGGTATCGGATTTCTTCTAAGGATTCTTTTTCCATATCACTACCATGCAAAGTAACCAGAAAGCGTGCTCCAGCATCTGCGATTTCTTCCGGATGTGCAGTTTCATTTTTGAAAATGCTAGTCGTCTGTTCTTCCCAACAAGAGAAAAAAAAAAATTTCCTTGATTGTTCTCTACAATACTAAAACACTAAATACATGGAGAAAGAGGATGTTGGCTGTCGCCTCTTTGTATTTAAAAAATGCTGTTACACTCTCTCTCTACAGGTCAGATACTGCGGAACGGCAACATCTCTCTCACCAGCGAAATATTAGCAAGGTCAAACTAAATATTAAAACAGGACAGCGAGTGCGCGTCATGTAATCATCCCGCTCCCTCTACAAGTCGAAATACGATAAAGGCAAAATACGAGTATGAGTATAACTTCCCAGCATGAAATAGTTGACAATTTTTTGTCAATTAAATGTTTCCACCGCTTGTATCTTTTTACCTACAGTAATAAATACATATGCAAAAAAAGTTTCAAATTTTGTTATCTTCATACTTTTCATAGACATTTTTGTCATAAAGTCAACTGTTTAAGAGTTACCTATGTAAAAAAAAACAAATTTTGGCACCTTCAATTCAAGATGGCGGCCAACGCTGTAACACCTCGAGGTCTAAAACTTATATTGTTCATGAGTACCCCATACCCAAGCAATACATATCAAAACATTTTCTACTCCAACTTTTGTAGGGCAAAGCCTCTTTTTTGTTCCCAGTGATTGGATTATATCCAGACCGAAGTCATGAAGGTTCGAAATACTACGATACGTTTCAAGAAAAGGTAGGCAGGACGTAGTCTACGTAGTGCCTTCTGCTGCATGGGGGGGGGGCACTGCCACGCCACCCCGTGCCCCTTAAGATATGGGTCCATGCCACCTAAACGTGCCCCACCGTATTGCTGATTCATGACAGAAAATATTTGTTTAATGAGAAATAAATAATCACACAAGTTGTCTAAGAGTTGTATTACAACCTAATTAATTTGATTTTTGCATAGAATTCATAGCAAGCTAGAAAAAAAAATCTAAAGTTGCTGAAAATCACGTAAAACTGTTCTTCGCGTATTTCTCATTGGCGATTTCTCAGATAATTTTGGAAACTGAAATTCAGGCTCCCGTAAGTTAAAAGTGTACAAAATGGTGAGATTAATTTATTTTTGCCAAACAAAAATTGTTACTTGGTGTATTTATCCATTAAACACCACCAACTTTTGCGTGCGATTTCCCCATACAAATTACTATGGAGGGCGGCATCGAAACGTGATTCTTTAGAGCGCGCGATGTTTCGGTTGTCGTATAGATATGTTCACTCACGAAGGAACGCCCTTCCACATTTCATTCATGTAGTTGAAAATGTATCTGTACAACGCGTCTATGTGTGCGTAGCACGGAGCGTTCCTCAGTCGCGAGCGCTCAGTCGCAAAGAGTATAGTAACTAGTACCAGTCGTTCGGATAACACCTGTTTTCGTTCCCGGCCGCTCTTCAAACGGGCGTACGGTCAGCATGTCACCACGCAAAAGAAAGGTTGTCCGCAGTGAGGTAAATGTACTTTTATTTTATTTTCCTTAAAATATTAGGTATGTTAGGGTTCTCTCTTGTATAAATATATCCTATAAATCACAGTTATATTGTTGTTATGTTGCAACCTTTTAAGCGTTTTATATATGATATATGCAGTGTTAGCAGATTTACTTAAATCCATGTGTGACTTATGCGGTCGGGTTGTTAGTATCTCAGTAGTAATGGCATTGTAATAAATAACATTATTATTTTCAGGGTAGATCAATCATAGCAAAGGTGTATCATTTTATGAAATCGGAGGCAGAAAACGGGGTACAGCGTTTGACAGATGCTCGCTGGCGTGCTGCTTAAGCAACAGAAGTTTCAGAGCACACAGTGACTCGAATACTCAGAGAAGAAAAGAATTTACCTACAACAACCTCTAAGTTCACTTCTCCGATGAAAAAACGGACAAAAAGGGCGAATGAAATCGATATAGACAGTTTTTTAAAGTCGATGTCGTACGACGAAAGATACAAACATTTCATATGGAATTTAAACAGTTGCCTACAATTGGGAAGCTGAAGCAAGTTTTAGAGAAAAAGATTAATTTTGATGGATCAGCTAGTACACTGCGAAGATTGCTGTTGAAAATAGGTTATAGGTGGCGTAAAACCTGTAATAACCGCAAAACATTGACAGAAAGACACGATATTCAAATGTTGCATCTAAAGTATTTAAGCTTATTGCAAAAATATCGTTCTGAAGATAGACCAATCGTCTACACAGATGAAAGTTATATACACACAGACCACGTCCGAGGAATGACTTGGGGTAATAAAGATAGCACACCATTCATGAAGAAGCTTTCAAAGGGCAGTCGGTTTATTATTGTGCATGCCGGAACAAAAGCAGGTTTTATACCGAATGCTTTGTTAATGTACAAAGCTGACTCTAAAACCGGAGATTATCACTCAAACATGTGTTACGATAATTATCAAAAATGGTTAAATGAAAAATTGTTACCAAATGTTCCACCAAACTCGGTAATAATAATGGACAATGCTGCCTACCATAACGTTCGAGCTTCAAAGATTCCAACATCAAACTCAAATAAATCGGAACTGCAAAAATGGTTGCAAGACAATGACATAATTTTCGACGATAAAATGAAAAACATCGAACTATATGATTTGGTGCCGAGAAATAAAGAAAGATTCATCACATTTAAAATTGATGATGTGATAAAGAGTAAAGGCCATGTATTTTAAGATTACCACCATATCACCCGGAGCTCAATGCTATTGAAAATGTCTGGGGAATCTTGAAAAACTATGTTGCAGTCAAAAATGTCGAGCAAAATATTAACTCGATTAAACAGAGCGTGTCAATATGATAGACAGCATAATGTGGGAAAATATTTGTCGTCGTGTTGAAGAAGTCGAAAAAGATTATATGAAATACTTTGATGCAGATTTTACTTGCGTGGTAAATTTACAGGAAGATTCCGAGTCCACAGATTGTGACGATTTTGATTCCATGTCAGATGATTCAACATAGAAATAAGTATTTTTTACTGAATAAATGGATATATTTTAACATAAAGCTAATATTTTTATTGTATACCTACATAAATCTAAAAAAAACATGAATATAATTTAATTTAAAAAACAACTACATAAACGAAAGCAATCGTATAATTTCATCAGCATCTTTTTGCTGTCTGTAGTGCCAGCCTTTACACGCACACTAACACATCTTGTACGCACATGCTTTACTCGTACTAATGCACACCGATAATTTACTGTGGAAGGTTCCTTCGTGAGTGAACATATCTGTAACCACTCGTAACAGGCACGGCTCATAGTGCGCTATTTTAAACAACAATGAAACGTCATAGAGTTCAGTTCTGCCTGACGCAACATGAGGTGCTCAATGTCAGGGAGAACGGGTCCTTAATAACCAGGTTTTTTTCTTATAAAACTAATACATGACCCACAAAACTGCATGTACAGTTTGACTGTGGGATCCGTGAGTCTCTTACATAATAGTACAGTACAATATATTTAAATTACTATACGATCAGCCGCACCTCAGCAGCTACGCCTGCGCCAGGATTACATTATGAGGGTAATACAAAGCAGGGGCAAGCGTCTCTGCCGACGCGCGGCTGACCGTATGAGTTACAGTCTACCTACTTAGACTAAAAGCTACATACTATCAAGGAGATAATTAAGAATTCAGTAGTGCCCTGTTCCTTCGGCCCCCAGATTCACAAACAGAATAGGTACTCCTAAAATATCTTGGTCCGGTATACTCAGGGGCCGTCGCAATACCGCTTACTTACAGACGTTTGTTTTTTTTTTCGGTTGCAACTCTGCTGATATTTCAGCTGATTTTGTTGTTAATAATAAAAAGAAAAATATACTCAGCATTTAAATTAGACAGCGCGTCACGCTGGTGTGGTAAATAAATGTAAGTAATTACATACGCAGTGTAAAAACATCCTATTTATTTAAAGGTAAGATAATGAATTGAATGGCCGAAATATTGAGTTTTTGCTTTCAGGGCAGCTTCTGAAGTCGTGAGTAGAGTAACCCTCCACCGCTTCGAGCGTGATTCACTGTTGGATGTCAGAAAAGCCAGGCTCTCAGATACAATACCGCCTATTGATGATTACGATCCTCATAAGAACAGAGATCCAAAGTTCCCCATTGGGTAAGAAACTTTCGATTCGATTTCGATCCAATATTCTCGCAAAAATCCTCGTATTCGTTCGTGTGTCAACTCTATATTTCCTGTGTCCCTACACTATAATATAAGATGACTTTCAGTTTTATAGCCAAATTCATACTAGAGACTTGGAAAGTGGACAGAGCCAAGGTTTAATAACCCTTTCTGTGACATAAGAAAAATATTTTTTTGTGCTGACGATGTTCTATAATCACGACTCGATTTGTATAGGAAGAGGCCTAGATTTTAATTTGCGTTTCATTGTACCTTGGTCCTGACCACTTACCGAGTCTCCAGTATGAATTTGACTGCATAAACGAAAGTTACCTTATATTTTATACCAGCCTTTGCCCGCTGCTCCGCCCGCATTTATCCAATCTCTGCTCCGTTTCCGGCTTGGGCTTCCTACATATATGTTGACCAGGGTCACTACGATTATCTACTAATCATACTGAACAACTTTCACAAAAGAAACATGTCCGCGAAAAACACACAATTTGTTAAACTGTGATAAGGGACCCTATTACCACATTTTAAAAATCCATACAGTTGTCAAACGAAAGCGTTCAAACAGAGCGGTTGTGCGAGGCGAGACTCCGAACTGCTTGTTCAAAAATTGCATGTAGCTTAGGCTGAGATTCAGAGTGCATTTTGAGTCCGAACTCAAGTGGAACTCAATCTTACAAACGTCAAAAAGCGACGTGATCTCATACTAGAGTGACGTTTGTAAGATTGAGTTCCACTTGAGTTCGGACTCAAAATGCACTCTGAATCTCAGCCTCAGAGTGCATGTTGAGTCCGAACTCAATCTCACAAACGTCAAAAAGCGACGTGATCTCATACTAGAGTGACGTTTGTAAGATTGAGTTCCACTTGAGTTCGGACTCAATCTCACAAACGTCAAAAAGCGACGTGATCTCATACTAGAGTGACGTTTGTAAGATTGAGTTCCACTTGAGTTCGGACTCAAAATGCACTCTGAATCTCAGCCTCAGAGTGCATGTTGAGTCCGAACTCAATCTCACAAACGTCAAAAAGTGACGTGAATCACTCACTCTGAAGCCTTAAGCTGAGATTCAGAGTGCATTTTGAGTCCGAACTCAAGAGGAACTCAATCTTACAAACGTCACTCTAGTATGGGATCACGTCGCTTTTTGACGTTTGTAGGATCGAGTTCGGACTCAAAATGCACTCTGAATCTCAGCCTTAGTGTCTTCCACGTCTCGCCCCACAGTTCTGTCTGAGCACTTTCGTTGGACAACTGCATGGATTTTTAAACTGTGTACTAAGCCTCTGCTGTTCTGTCTGTCTGTGTGTCTGTCTGCCCATCCGTCAAATCGTAATAGGTACACAGTTGAAATTTCACAGAATACGTGTCCCCGTACAGAAACCTAAAAAAAGCATATTTTTAACGTAATTTCTTTCAACGGTGATTTATAAAAGTTTAAAGTCAAATTGTTGTACGTGGTTGTACTAGAGCAAAATAACATCAGCCTGTGTTGGTCCACTGGCGAACATTTCCAAAATTTCGTTACTCATAGTGGTCTTCTTGGAAGTGATGCCATATAATAATAATATAAAACCATACCCATCTGTTACATGCCTTCGTAGCGAGCGAGTTCGTAAGCAGTGTTTCCACAATGAGGGGAAGTTCCCCTTTTGAGGGGAAATTAGACTCTTGATGGGAAGAAAAAGGGGAAAGAGCTAGAAAAGGGAAGTCGAGGGGAAGTCATAGGTAAATCATAATGTGGATTGTAAAAAAGGCTACCATAGTCCCATATACCTTTGCCTGTTTCACAAGGGGATTTAAAAAAAACAAAACAATAATTGATTAAGTATTACGTTACGAACAGAAGCCAAATTACTTTGGAAAAATGTAAGTTTCATCAAAATTAAATTAAAGCATTCAGAATTGCCAGTAATAAATAACTTTTCATAACCATACTATCCTACATAACATATAATGTTTTAATCTATTTCTTTAAAAAAATCGCATAAAAAAAGAAAAATGTAAATTCACCGATTTTTTACGAATTTATTTTAATCATATTTAAATTTTATTGTGATTTACTTTTTAGATGATATTACCCGTGTAAAGATTCATTATTATTGGAAGCCGGTTTTTCAACCACCGATAAATTTTTCTTGAACTACATTGATAAGGAAACAAATCAAGAGTGAATGTTCAACAAAGTCAACAAAACTGACTTACTGTAACCACGCTATTATATTTTACCATTAGATAAAAATAATTTTTGAGGGGGAAAAGGGCCTCAAAAGGGGAAAACTCAATGGAGGCGTGGGGAAATGAAACCATGAAAGTGGAAACACTGTTCATAAGTGTAGTAGCGCTTCCGACTTCCGTCGCTCGCATGGGCGGATCCCAGCCATTCCCAGCATTTCATTTTTGTGGAGCCATTCTAACAAGGGGCTGGAATAAAATATCACAACGTAAACTAAAAATAAAGTTTCAAAAGGGGTGGGGTAAAATAAATAGGCGAATGTTTGTATTAGTCTGTCTCCAATCTAAACTAAATAGTTTTGGAATTTTCTGTATTCGCCGCGTTGTTGTGGTGAACTGTGACAATGAAGGAAGAACACATCAAACATTGGACTTTGTGCCCTTGTACCCATCTTATATCCTTCATTCATTACAGATACTAACTAATATCGTGCGTGATGTATTCTTTACTCAGCCCCCTCACTCACGTTCATTTAGATCCTTGCCACAATATTGTGTTTTGACCGCCACTGACCAACTGCCATTTTATTCAGTACAATTTTTTCTGCACGTAAATACCTTAAGGGGCTATGTAAATTATATTTTTGTCACTATCACTCCAAGGGTAAAAACGTGCAGTGCGAGAGGGCCGGATTCAGCGCAAAAGAAAAAAAAATGGTTTTTTAATTTTATAAAAAAAACTAAAATACCTAGTAAAATTTCCAAAATCAAATAATAAATCTATGCATTGCGTTGTAAATGAAGGTCCACACCAACTTAAAACACGCTTTTAAGTTTGTATGGACATTCACGGTAACTATACTCCATAAAATGACGCAATTCTGCTAAAGACCCCTGATAATTATTAAACAATAGTCGCAAAATAAGATGAAACTATTTTATTTCATACATTTAATTTAAAAATTAGATAAACAATCATAAGTTATGCATTTTGCACTGAGCTCGAAACGTTTCCCCTTAACTTATTTGACAGGACTAAACTTAATTTAAGCACTCTGTCTTTTTATTTTTGTATCCAAAAGACAAGGACAGGACGCTTAAGATATAGTTAGTCCTGTCACAGATAATAATAATATAATAGGTACTCGTAGGTACTAGGTCCTGTCCAGTGCCGTTTTTAACCATATGAAGGCCCTGGGCACTTTCCATTTTGAGGCCCTCTGCCATAACAACGTCGGTGGTAATCGTAAAAAGTAGTTAGAAACAGCGCACAGACATCAAAGATAGAATACAAGTAATTTCGTTGATGTTTCTGATGTTGATGTTATGATTTGTAAATGATAGGCAAATAAGCTGTTAAAATAGGATGAAAGATTTAAAAAATCGAAAATAAGACTGTATTTTATTGTATTATTAGAAAAATAACTAAAGATATGTTAACATTCTAAATTGAGAATAGTGCAATTCTTCTTAATTTCAGATTGGCAAAATCAGTTATAACATCTTTGAAGTTTATTTCTTTTAATACATCACATTCGATGCTCATTAAAGATAGACTATTTAATCAATCTTGATGGATAGTACTCCTCAGCTCGTTTTTAATTCTTGTCAGACTGCTAAATGAGTGCTAACTATTGCACTCTTTACTCTTACCACTTTTCTTATTGCTTGAGCATTTGGGCAGGGCTCCCCCAGGGCCCTCTAGGACACGGGGCCCGGGGCCTGGGGCCCTCTGGCCCCTTGCGTAAAAACGTGTTTCGCCAGACCGACACTAGTCAAAATCCGTAGGACCATTTTGCATTTTAAGTAACTAGATACGGACGGACGACTATAAGAAGTAGATGATAGTCAAGTTGTTTTCTAGGAAGTGGATGGCCTACTTCAATCTTGTGAGATCTTTATTTGGCGCTGGCGTCTTGGGCTTGCCTCTCGCAACAAGTCAAGCTGGCATTGCGCTTGGCCCGATACTTAATTTAAGCATCGGATTACTTTTAATACACTGTCATTTGACTTTGGTAAGTGACCTTTAAATACGTACTTAACTGGCTGCAGAAGGTTTACAAATTTAAAACAGAAACTTGGGCTCATATTATAAAATATGGGTTAGTTTTTCTAGTGGGTTTAGATGGCTATTTGGTTCAAGAAGTCCCAGGGCTGATTTTTATGAAAACCAAAAATGCAATGGAATTCAATTTTAGAAAAAAAATTGCCGATGCATAATAAAAAACCGGCCAAGTGCGTGTCGGGCTACGCGCAATGTAGGGTTCCGTAGTTGCCCGGTACATATAAGTTGGTCTACTAATACAGACCGCGCCAAACTTCTGGTCCCATACATTATAGGGGGCCAAAAGTTTGGCGCGACCTGTACTCGTAAACCTGTAAAGCCTACTTAGCTGTGATAGTTTTCCTTTTAAATTCATTATATATACTACTTCTGTGAATTTTTTCACATTTCTATAAACAACCGTTTAGCCAGCAGGGGGACGCTCTAACTAAAATTTTCACTTTAAAGCTTAATATTTCGCCAACGGATCCCTAAATCGAAAAATGGTTTTCACACATCCACAATGTTTTTGAACGGCCTATCCAACGATACCCCACACTATGGGATAGACGAGAAAAAAAATTCATACCCAGTTTACGTGTATGAGAGGTACCCTTAAAAAAATGTATTTTCAAGATTTTATTTTACCATTTTGTGGGCGTAATTAATATTTATATCCATATCAAATTACAGCTTTCTAGTACAAATAGTCTCTGCGCTAAGCCGCGGACAGACGGGCATGGCGAAACTATAAGGGTTCCTTGTCGGACTACGGAACCCTAAAAAGACTGTATATTATTGCACTATCTGATAGTGTCGCTTGTAAGGATCACATTTTGGGAAGTAATGAAACGCAGCAAACTAAAGAAAAGTGCTCTTTATTAATAAAACCAATTCATATATCCAACTTTTTATGTTTAGCTCGTTTTTTAGGGTTTCGTAGTACCTGAAAGGTAAAAGGAACCTTTATTTTATTTAGAAAACAGCGGTTTTGATTTTGATTCTCTAAGGAAAATTATTTTTCAAAAATCTATTGATGCAGTTTTGGTTTTCAACAAAATTGGTCCCGGGAGGGCTCTGATTTTGAGCATTTTCGCTATTCCCTATAGTTTTGGACTTGTTCATTCACGCCCACTTGAAAAACTAACCCTGTAAATATGTCGTAGTTAAATCAGCCGCTTCCAAATGGCTAGCCTTACTTACTACGTGGCGTGACTCGCCATACCTAACCTTCTAACCTAAGCTACTATCTCTTCTGCGCTGCAGGACTTCCGAAATTTTTTTTCTTCCTGATTTATATTAGGCGGTTGATTTAACTAGGCGGCGGCGACATTATACAGGGTGTAAATGCAAAGTCATGAATCCCTTTAGGGTATGAAAGTATACACGATTCTGATGTCATTATGAGAAAAAAAATATACCTTGAATTTTCACCAAAAATTCCATAATTTTTCTAAGCTATGGCTACCCAGCTCACCGGCCTGCCCACGCACCTAATGAGTGGCCAGCGACCAGTGAGGGTGTCCACGCGATTAGTGTATTTTGAGTAAAGAAAATCATCTTATTATGAGGTACTGGTACTTTATTTAGAGATCCCAGTATTTAAAATAATATCTTTACAGATCATACTAACACACCCTTAAAGGATTCTTGCCTTTGCTTTATAAGCTGACTGTAATTTATGCAGCCAAATTCTTACTGAATACTCGGTAAGGTGCTCAGTAAGCAGGTTCGATGACCCTTTTTGTGAAATTCGTAAATTATTCTTTTCGTGCTCCTTACAAACGCAAGCCCCGCCCCGAGTCAATTACAATAGGAAGTAAATATTTTATTTTACGAAATTAGCAAAAAGTGTTTTCGATGCGTGTTACTGTAGCCTTAGCATGAAAACATTACGGTTACGTTTAGTTTGAACGTAACGCGGTTTTTTATGGAATTCTGATAAGTTCCGCTACTGACCGCTAGGGGCGGTTATCAGATTTCATACAAAGCCGCGTTACGTTCAAACTAATCGTAACCGTAATGTTTTCATGCTAAGGCTACTGATCACTCACCAAGCCTTCAATATGAGTTTGTCACCTTATATTACATTTTGATACAAAAGTTCACATTAGTTCAGCCGACTATACCAAGTAATGTGTAATTTATTTATGTTTTTAGCTGCGATCTTTAAACGAAATAAGTAGGCAGTTGAAAATACCACACATATCATATCGATATGGATTTCGGCTAGCATTGCTCCGTGGTCCCCCATGCTTTAGAATGATTGGAGAACATGGCCCGTAAGTATCAGATTCGAGTAGGTAATAATCCATTGCCTACCTAAAATAAGGCCAACATTACAAGATAAACAATGTAAACACACTTTTAGGGGTTGAAAACCTTTTTATTTTAATAAATTATATACAAATTTTGAACTTCCTATTCTAATCGTTATATTAGACGAAGATAATTCGTCGGAAGAGTCCGAATCAGCCGTTTTTATAACAAAACTATGCACTGTGTTATCAAGCAATCATGTTGTCAATCAATCAAAAAACAACAAGAAATACCAACAGTAAAAATCAACAAGAAAAAGATTAATAATAACAATAAACTAAACAAATACGTAAACGAAAGAATAGGTACGTATCACACACATCAAACGCAATCCAACCAAATGGACTTGTTCACAAAATGGCGGACCAAATGTTGATAACTGCGGTACTGACTGCTTACCTGTACCACACGAATCATGCAACGACAGCCACTGAACATGACGACAGCTGTCGTCGACCAACTGACGTCATTATTGCGTACGAGCGGTACCACAGACAAAGGTAGAAATACTCAGTAACGGTCTGTCTGATTGTTTACGTCTCGTTGGCCTTATTTTAGTCTTTTGCTCGCAGCTCCTACGTGCTGATGCAGAAACTCTGAATTTTCTTTGGCTCTCTACTTGTAGAATTATTGCGAATTTTTGCAAATATTCTCGCGAATTTTGTTTTTGGCTATATCTCCGGAACTAGTTGTCAGATTCGAATGCGGTTTTAAAATATAAAAAAATATAACTCTGTAATATATATATTTAAAAAAAGAAAATTTGCGTCTAGAATTACAATCCACAACTTTTTTTTATTACTATTTTTTTTTGTTGCTGATCTTCCTAGCTTTCCAATGATACCCTTATAACTGGGTTTATAATTTATTAACTCACCATAATATATTTTTTTGTGTGATACGGCCCAGGCGTGACGACCGTCACCTAACTGACTCTACGGGTTAAAATGATAATTTGGCCAAGTACGAGTCAGACGCGCACTCAAAGGGTCCCATACCACCACACAATACGGTTACGGAACCCAAGAACATTATTAGATGCCATAGCAACATCAAGGCTACAAAAAACAAGGCGCTGAAATGATAGCGCCTGACATAAAATTTGGCACCGTCTGCGTACGGAATCCTACTTTTTACATACATACATACATATACTCACGCCTGTCTCCCAGAGGGGTAGGCAGATACTACAGATTTCCATCTGCTACGATACTGACACACCTCTTTTGTTTCTTCTACATCCATCAACCTAGTCATACAGGCTCTTCTATTCCGGGTACTTTTCACTTTGCCCTATGTCGCTTATTTGGTCGGCATACGTCCTTCTAGAGCGGCCCGGTCGAGCTTTACCTTCCACTTGTGCAGCATAAATTTCTTTCGTCACTCTACTTTCATTCATCCTCTCTATATTCCCAAACCACTGAAGCATTCCTTTTTCTATTCTAGTCACTACATCTTCTTTCAGGCCATAACGATCCCTTATGTCGATATTTTTCACTCTATCATTCAATGTCAAACCACACATATTCCGTAAGGAACGCATTTCTACTGCATTCACTCTACTGCGATGCTCATCTTGCCAGACCCAACATTCACTACCATACATAAGCGTAGGAGCCAACACTCCATTATGAACCGCCAATCGTGCCTTTGAAGTCACACTTTGGCTGCCCATAAAGGAGTGCAGGGCCCCGTTCACTTTGTTTCCCGCATTCACTCTTCTTTCAATGTCACCGTCACACTTTCCATCGCGTGTGAATAGACAACCCAGATAAACAAATTCTTTAACCTGTTTCACTTCCTCGTCTTCAATTTTAACCTTACATTCAGTCACCGCTTCATCCCTCTCTAGCACCATTACCTTTGTTTTTCCTGCATTAATTTTCATTCCTTTCCTTTTAAAGGCATAATTAATTATTGATACCATCTTTTGCAGCTCATCCGCCGATGAAGCAAGGAGAATTTGGTCATCGGCGTATAAGAGGCATTTGATAAGTAACTCCCCTAACTTCAGGCCACATTCACGCTCTTTCAAAACATTTATACATCTGTGCATGAATATATTGAACAGCCACGGTGACGCTACACATCCCTGTCTAACTCCTCTAGAGATGTTAAACCATTCAGTGTATGCCCCGTTAATCCTGATGCAAGCACTGGAATTCTCATAGAGAGATTTCAGGGCCCGCACCAGGTAGCTACTCACTCCATACAAAGACAGTGTTGTCCACAAGTCATCTCTCATCACTCTATCGTAAGCCTTTTCTAAATCCACAAACGCACAAAACACCTTCTGGTGTTTCCCAGACATTTTTCAGATATGCTTCGTAAAGAAAATATCTGTCCATATCTCCTACTTTTTATTATTTATTATTATATAATACGACGAGCCATTAAACGATGTACACTAAAAATATTTGAAGTTTCACCAAGTGCTGACAATCGTAGTATAAATTAATCATTTTTTGTTGATTTTAATTATTCGAGAAAAATCTCGTCATCAAAAGAAAGCCGGGATTCTAGAAACTTTAAGGATAATAATAAAGCCTCCGAAAAACAAATTAAATCGCAGCGAACTGCTGCATACTGTAATACTATCTAAGCAACGGTAAAATTAGTTACCGAAAAATATACTCATTTAACTGTGTAACATCTACCGATAAAATAAATAAAAATAGCAAACTAAAATTCCTTACGACCACCCGGTTTAAATAATGAACCTCCGAATAAATTACTGCACTTCCGAAAGAAATACTAAGTTAAAGAAAAAAATGATCTGCTGAGTCAAAAAATAGATGCGACGACGAGCGTAGCGAGGAGGAGCGTGTTAGGTTGACATGTAAATATATATTGGGAGCCGAGCGGAGCGGAGCGAGGCGACCCCATAAGTATTAACAGAATTCATGATTATAATTATGGTCAGGCAACTTTGAATATTTATTTGGAAATCTACGACAAAAAAAGTTGACAATAGTTTTCGCTGAAATGTATTTTCAGGAGGTAAAATAGTATTATGTCAGCTTTTTCGGTAGTTGGTAGTTTATTTATTAGCACAGAAGTTTTCGGTAACTTAGTATTTAAAGCAGTAACATTCATAAATAATTTATTGAATTTATTAATTATTGAACATCCTCATTTTTAATTTAGTTTTCGGAGCTTTTATTACTAGCCAAACTTTAATACCAGCACCCTTGACAATGTTAAAAAAATGCTAATAGAAATACCAGTTTTTTTTACTCCCTAGGGCCTAGATAATACAGTATTGTCAGAAATTTTGACATTAATTCCCATTAACAAAAGCGCTTCTGCCAGTGCCGGATTTACGCCTAGGCCCACAAGGCCCGGGCCTAGGGGCCCCACCTACCTAGCTACCTCGACCAGGTAGCTTGCCTGCCCGTCAGGCAGAAATAAAAAAAGTACAATTTTCGTCAAACATATCGCCTTTTTTGGCTATATATCGGGTGTATGTTACGGTCTTCAAACAAGAATAAAGCAAGAGAATCCTCTGATAGTTTTCGTCCCCTGTTTGGGGATAACGACCGTTGGTGTTGACTGTAGTAACATACATAGCATAGACTGCATTATTTCTGATGTTATTTTTAATAAATTAAGTCTGTTAACAATTATATTTTCTGTACTAGTGCATTTTATTTGCTAACTATCCAATATAACTTCGGGTGGGGGCCCCAAATGTCAAGTGCCTAGGGGCCCTGGGTCTTTAAGTTCGGGCCTGACTACTGCGTAAAAGGACTAAAAAATAAAATACGTAATCGTATTATTTTTGATAATTCAATATTCTTCATAGTTATTTTCAAGAAAGATTACTAAAGATTTTTTTTCAGGACTCTCGTTGCCATTTTTATGTTTTTGAGTCAATTGGGAATATGTACAGTGTACGTAATTTTTACATCGGACAGTTTACGTGATGTAAGTATATACCGAAACATATTATATGTCGGCCTAATACCAGACCCGTATTTCTACCTAGACAAACCAGGCACCGGCCTGGGAACACAGCCGGCGAGGGGGCCCCGGCCAGGGCAAAGACGGAAATTATAGAAAGAAAAAGAAATAAGCCCAAATGACGTGCTGTCACTTAATCGGGCAACAATGCTACAGTGGCGATACCGACTAAATTATGGCGAATTTTAAATCGGTGGTTGAGTGGCCGCCGCTCTTTATAGGGCCTGCCTAGAAGTATCTAGAGCTAGAGGAGCTGTATCTCTAAGTCCAGGCCTACCCAATACTCCCCAGCATTCCAGCATTAGTCGAAATCGGTAAAAATTGGTGAAAAAAATGAAAATATACATAATATTATTTTTTTCTATCTTTAATCCGCGTGGACACTGATTCACTGCGTTACGAGGCGAAATAAAGGTTCTACGAGTCGGTGAGACTTGGGACTATTCTATTGAGGCGAAAAAGCTATTCCTCTCGGTTTTGTGGCTTCAATTTTACCCACATTTTTAAGTAAGAGGAAGGTTCTAACTTCAAGGCCGTGCTTAAATATACTTGGATTTTAAATAAAAAATATACATGCTTTTTGAGCCTCTTAACGATGACCGACGGGACTAGAACGAGGCACAAAAAGAGTGTCTTTTGAAAGAGTCTTCACCTGTCAAACTTGATTTAGGTACATACAAAAATATCAAGACAGCTGAAGACTCTTTCAAAAAACACTCTTTTTGTGCCTCTTTCTAGGCTACCTAACAGTTAAATCTTACTACTCTAGTTGAGATATGGGTGAAAAAGATATGAAGAAAAACTATAGAGCATGAAAATGTAAAATAGAGTAAACTACAAAGAGTTTATTTAAAATACAAAGTTTAAATTGTGATTGATTCCTAACGATGAACGAAAACATAAACTCACGCAAAAATATATGATCAAATAAAAAATTACTTTAAATAAATGTACACATAATTATAATAAATCAAGGATAATTTGTATGCGCAGCGCCCATTACATGATAACGTGTGCCTTCGTTTATAGCGCTATTTAACGCGCATACCTGTTAAAATAAGTGATATAATATAACTCCCACCTCACTATTCAAAACAAAGGTCATTGGCGTGCCGTCGCGAAATAAGAGCATCCTACGGCTGAGGGATTAGTTTCCAAACGCTGTTTTTCTTGTTTCTGAATTAAATAATAGGTGGTGGTAGAGCTGATACCACCATCTCACTCACCAATCCTCCCGAAGTTATTCGGGGGAGAGTAAGAGAACAGCTCTCAGGCAAAACTAGGCGGCCCACCATTGCCTGGGACCGATGGATGGCGGTATATCCACCCCCAATTGCCGGGTCTTATATAAAACAGACTGGTAGCGGGCAGCGGCGTCACTGGTGCAAGGGTTTCGGCACTGCGCTCACCAACCCACCTGCCCAGCGTGTGTGAGTATGGGCATTTCTTCCAGGAGGACTGCCAAGTGTGGCGAAGCAGTGGACGAAACAGGCTGATGATGGATGGAAATAAATATGATTTATGGCACTATATGACAAAAGTTTAATGTCCATTAGGCTTTTCTAGGAAAGTTGTTTTATTTTTTTGTAAATGATCCAGTACAACTTTAAAGCATGATTTTATATAGATTTATACAAAAGGGTTTCCGTTTTAATTTGCAGTTGATGGATATACAATCTGAGACCGTACCACTGTTAATTCTTTTACTTCCATACCTGTTGTTGGTGGTTTTCGCAAAAGCCTTGAAAATTATGAGTTACATATCGATAGTAGGTTTGTACTTCTTTCAGTTTTATAAAACAAGAACGGCGTATCTATCCTATTCCCACCTCATTGAAATATTACCGTTATAATTTTAGGTACCGCCATGAACTTGGTTGGTATGGCTATCGTGGTGTATCAGTGTTTTAAGGGACCACATCGGGAAACGATCTTGTATACAACGCAGCCTTTACCGTTGGTATTTGCTACGGGCACATATTTGTTCAATATGGGAGCAATTGGTGTGGTAAGGTATCAACATTTCTTTTAAATCATAAACAAATTATATGTAGGTTCTACCCTTTGCCTTTGGCTTCGGTCGCAAGAAAGTGTCTACAATCTGTGTACTTTAGTTTGACGGTTATTTTATCAACACCCCTTATAATCTACTAGCTTTTGCCCACGGTTTCGCTTTTGTGGTAGGATCTATAAGATAAAAACTATTGTTGGCAGTTTTCAGCGAGGCTGTTATTTTACCAACACTCCTTGTAGCCTATATGTTAACTAGCCCCTAGATTATGCATCGTAGAGTCGGTTGCCAGCTGGTTGTCAGATGTCGAAAACATAGATATACTATCGAATTCCGATTATCTCAGGATACGAGTGATGTCACAGTTCGTGAACAGTTCAATATATAGGTAAGTACACTGAAGGCAATTTTGAAATTCAGTTTATATTTTTTGTGTTTAGCAACCAGATGGCAACCGATACAAAAATAATTAGGGTCGCTATGATGATAAAGAAAACCGCATTTTAAACCGTTGAGTTGTTCTCGATTTAAAACAGAACAGAAGGACAAAAATGCTAAAAATGATCTGAGTACAATACTAATAATAATAACCCATCTCATTTTAAATTTCGCAAAAATATTCAGTGGCATTCCTTAAGTTGTGTCACGGCTTTAATGATAACGAACAACCTTTGACGTTGATGGTTGTTGACACTTAGTAAAACTTATCTTACTTTTGAAAATCAAACTCTACTTTATTTACTACGCCTAACCGGTTTCGCTAAGCAGCAATCACAAAAGCAATTCATGTTATCAAGGACACTGCACTTATCCAAACAAAGTTTATAATGTTTACTCCTATTTTAGTATTTTTCAGCTAAAACCAGTATTGTGAAACCGGTCAAGTGAAATAATTTAAATTAAATTTATTTAATGTTTCAGCTTTTATCTATCGATAAATGCTTAAAAGATCCTTCGATTTTGACAAAACGTTATGGCATGGTAGAAAAAGGAATGATTTTTCCAGTTATACTATTTACCTTGTTTGGAGCTCTTGGCTATTGGTCTTTTGGTACCATGGAGGAAAATGTATTAAGAGTTTTGCCATCTGATGAAATGTACGTAAGAATTTTCGGCTTTCCCTAATTGTGACAACAAATTACTTATACATATAGACCCAGTATATCTCCCTGATTTTTATTTTTTAAGTCCTTTTAAGTGTTCCGAATTCGAATATCTAGTGTGGCGCAGGATGGGATGAGAGGGAGGAGTGGGGACGAAGTTTGGGAAGAAGGGGAGGAGGGTTTTGTTGGTGCTTCCTACTTCCTACTAATTAAAAATTGAAAGTTTGTTGGTTTGTTACCTAAGATCTTGAAAACCACTTGATTTATTGACATGAAACTTTCATTATCCTATAGAGTAGATCCTAGATTAGCACATATACGATTTTGGCCTTCTGGTTAAGCGTTGCGTTCAATTATTTAGCTAGGATTCCCTTAGGCATTTAATTTTATGCCTCTATTTAATTAACAACCATCCAATTAAGATGATAATTCAATTATAGGGTAGCGACATATTACATTACCTTTCGAACCAGTATTTTGCTATGATTAACTACTTTTTTGTATTCTTTCAGAGACTGCTTAGTAGCTACAAGTCTCTACATGGTGTCCATCGGCTTCGCATTTCCTATGCAATCACTTCCAGCAATTTTAATAGTAATAGAAGTTATACAAAACAGAAGTGACGATCCACCGTCACCAGAAACATTGCGTGTCTATAGAAGTATCTTAAGACCAACTTTCGTTTGTTTGACCTGTAAGACTTTGAAATGTTATTTCTTAGTAGTAAACTAAAACCTTTACCATTCAGTGCAATAGTACTCATTCTATGGGATCTAGGGTACGTTTCAAAATGTTTGAAATTTCACTCATTTACAGGAGAGAAACAGAGTTATATACGAGGAAGGGAAAGAATAACTTCGCCTTCAAACGTTTGCGAGTGATTTTCGTGAGAAAAGTGTTATGAAGGGATCTGATTAACAACCGTCAAAGTTGCATTGACTAATATCAAATTCAAGAGAGGGAAACCGAAATTGCTTTTTGTAGTCGTTAGGAAAGGAAAATAATTACAGCATTTGTATTTGCAAGCTACAATTATATCAGAGCAGTTCCGACAAAAGATCAGGATTGTTATTCATCACAGTGGATGAGAGTGACGTTAAAGAATGGGTAGACTTCTTCTTACGACTGTGATGCAACTTTCACAAAAATCATTTTCACTTTTTTCCCTCTAGAAATATTAAATACGTTTTATAGTTTTTAATTTTTTCCAATACCTGGAAAAACTCCGAAATGTCAACTGTTAGGCAAATTTTAACGGTATCTAGGCAGCCTTAGAAATCCTACTCACATTCAGGTAACAGTTCGCCTACCCTCGGTTTCACTTGTTACTATTTTTACGGGTGGGGTTAAATTTGCATTAAGCCGAGTGAAAATTTTCGTTTTGAAACGGACCCCTGACGTAAGTTGTTTCACTCACGGCTGATCAAATATTTAATTTTAGTTCGGGTGGCCACTTCTATAAACCTTACATTTTGTAGGGAAAGTCAATCTTGGAGAAAGGTACATAGCTTATCAAGTTCTGCGTATTGAAGAAAAAAATGAACTTTAAATAGGGGGGGCCTATTTATTGTGACATATCTAAAAGAACGAAACTTGTTTGTTGCGCCGCGAATGGTTCTGAACTCTTTCCGAATTTATTTAGGGCCCTAAACCCGAAGAAATAATAAGAGCTGTCATTTTTATCACCGAGTAAATGGAATAAAACAATATAAATTAATACTTTTATAGGAGTCTACTTAGGCCTTGGCCGGCCAAACATCAGCCTGGTATTTGGTAGTCCAACTGCACTTTGGAAACGGAACTTTTCATTATACTCCTCAAAAAAGTCAAGTTAGCCCGAATATACTCAGTAGGGTATAATTCGATCGGACTCCAGAAAGTACAAAGACAGAATGCGACTGAGCAAGTTTTTTCCTTATCTGCGCAACAAACAAATTTTGTTATCTTTTGTACTATTTCGCCTAAAAGAGGATAACTTTTTTTTCTTAACTATACAAAATGTGCTAATAAGTTACATCTCAAGCAAAGAGTATTTTTTAAAGATACCCAAGGTTGACATTTTGCATAAATTTTATTTGCCAATTAAACTTACGAGGTGATTAATTAATTTAGATATTTGCTTAGTGGCTGACCTGACTGGTTACAATAAACACGTCAATTTTATAAGTCTAGCTGTTCAACCAGCATAGACGAAGTTAGGTTGGACAATTTTATCATATTTTTTCGGAGAGACAATATATTACTATATGAAGTATACAAAAATTCTCTGTTAAATATTTATATATATATAAGTATTATTTCAAATTAACTATAAATAATCTTAAACTAAATTATTCTAAAATTATAATTAAAAAAAATAACTAAATAATGTAGACATAAAAGTAAAATTAAGTATTTAAAAATATATATATTTTTATATAAGTAAGTATTTTCATTTTATATATAAAAAGTAGGTTACGGAGCTAAGCAAATGTGTGTGACCACGCTTGTAATTATAAAATATTCAACTTATTTATTTCTACCGCGGTTTTATTGTCTTTGTCAATAATTAAAAGGTGTATGCAAAAATGTATTATAAAATGTTTTCTTATGCACGAGTATTTTATTGATTAAAGCCCATAAAAAATCAAATAGTAAATTATTATTCCCACGATATATTACTTTTTACCACATCACACATATTCGTATAAAACGGAATCTCATGCATTGAGGGGTTACGGTGGCAAGAAACCAAACACAAAAAAACTTTTTACTGTATTGCCGTTTTCAACATACAGCTCAAACAAATAACGCATTTACTATGATAACGGTGAAATATTGCTACTTACATGTTTTAGTTGTTTTTGTACGGGCTTCAATTTTTTTTTATTTGCCTCTCTGGATTTCGTACTAACATGTATCTATTCTGTGAAAATTTCAACTGGCTACTAACTACGGCCGAAGTGACAGCTATGAGTGGAAGACGGACGGACAGACAGCGGAGGAGGCTTAGGAGGAGCCTTAGGCTGAGATTCAGAGTGCATTTTGAGTCCGAACTCGATCTTACAAACGTCAAAAAGCGATGTGATCCCATACTAGAGTGACGTTTGTAAGATTGAGTTCTTCTTGAGTTCGGACTCCAAATGCACTCTGAATCTCAGCCTTAGTAATGTGATTCCGTTTGCGTACCGGAACGGAACCCTAAAAGCATACCAGTCAAGCACGAGTCAGATTCACGCATGTAGTGTTTCGTATTTTGTCAGTTTTGGGGAATGTTAGGAAAATTAAGAAATGTATGTGTTTTTGTAGATCTTAAATTTGCTCCTTGCGCAGCCAATCCAGGGCCAGGTTATTCAATAGGAAATGATGTAGACAACTATTTATGGGCAATACATGCCTTTTGGCCTCGAGGTCTGTATGAAAAATAAACCAAGTTTATGCTTTCGTTTAAAAAAATATACTAATTATTTTATAGCACACTGTGCGTAAAATGACCGCTTTGCGCACGCTGCGCTTGCGTAAAGTCGGCATTTTCCGCACTTGTGCTAAAAAATATCATACGAAACTCGTGCGAGAAACTTTTTCTCGACTCGTGTGATTGCAGCATTCGCCTTCGGCTCGTGCCGCAAACTCACACTCGTCAGAAAACGTTTCATCGCTCTCGTATCGTAATGTACTATTTTTAAAGAACAAACAGTTTCACAACTTATTACTTGTTAAAGCCTAGGTATTTATAATTCTTCTTTTTCTAAAAAGTTACCTCTATTATTATTACTACTGAGAGGTTAAAAAACCGGTTAAGTGCGAGTCGGACTCGCGCCTGAAGATTCAAATAAGATAATAGACTTAAATGATTCCAAACTATCATATAAATATTTTTTTTTATTTTTAACACTTGGCGATTTATCTATCGCAGAGCCTAGATAAAAATTAAATTTATATCATTGCAATATAGAAATGAAAATCAGAAAAGTAAATCTGGACGTGAGGAGCTCTGAACCAGGATTTGAACCCGGGACCTCTCGCTTACCGGGTGATTGCTCTACCAACTGAACTACATAACTGGATAGCTCTAACAAAAGAAAACTTGCACTTTAAAGTTTAATGTTTCGCAAACTGATTCCTGAATCGAAAAATGGTTTGCACACACCGACAATATTTTTGAACCACCTATCTAACGGTATCACACACAATTGTATAAAGGTGAAAAAAAATTCATCCCCATGTTACGAGTAGGGGAGGTATCCAAAGAATTTTTTTTTCATGGTTTTATTTTGCCACTTTGTCAACGTTATTAATATATATACTCATGCTAAATTACAGATTTCTAGCACTAAGAGTCTCTAAGCAAAGCCGCGGCAAGACAGACAGAGAGACAGACAGACGGGTGGACATGACGAAACTATAAGGGTTCCTTGTTGACTACAGAACTCTAAAAACGGAGAGGGGCCTTGTGGCACAGAATAACTATAGTACCTGCGGACCGCCGCTGTACCACTTGCAATGCCTAGGGCCCCCCACATGGCTTAATCCAGCCCTGAGCCAATCGTATGTAATTCGCAGCGGTCAAGAAGTTTGCCGTTTATTGTACGAAACTCTAAAAAGAAACTTCAAGGATTTTTCTATTGTTCCAGTTGTCCTGAGCTACATTGTTACTTTTCAAGGATCCTTCGTCGCCGTCGTCGGTAACCTTTGCATGACAATACTTTGCCTTATTTTTCCTTCTATGATGGACCTGAGTCTGAAGTACCCTGATAATTTTGGAAAATTCAAGTTCTTTCTCATAGCAGATGTTTTAATTATAATTTATGGCCTAGCGATTTTTTTAACAGGTAGCGTGTTGTGTATTCAATTGTTAGGTGAGCGCATTAGCTATATTCACGATAAACAGAAAGATATATGTTTATAAATGTTGATACTCTATAATACACGAATTTGTCAATGTTATATGTTGGTGTTTAATTTTGCCACTTCAAACACAGGTATTTAACTGCTCTAACAATAGGTTAAAATTGAAATAATTAATTATATTACTGCGTTAGACTTTAAAATTCAACATAAGGTGAAACCGGTCAAGTATTAGCAAAATTAAAGTTGGCCGTAGGTGAAACGATTTAAGCTCTAGAATACAATTTAATCTCATTAGAAAACATACCGGTTGAACTTCACTTCAGCCAAGAGGATAAACATTTAATAAAGGAAAGTCTATTGTTCCAGTTCTTCTGGGTTGGTTGTCAGGGGCATCAAGAAAAGTGGGGACCGAAGGAGGACTCTTCATCGATGGTCTTGTGGGAACCGTTGGATTGAATGTAATATGCATGATATTTCCTTGTATGATGGACCTAAGCCTCAACTATCCAGATAATTATGGAAGTTTCAAATGCGTCCTTATAAAAAATGTATTAGTAATAATTCTTGGTTCAGTTTGTTTTTGTTTTGGTATCTTTTTGTTTGGCTATTTCGTTTACATACGTATAAAGGCAGAAACTGGCAGTCTAGACCAACACTTTTTTTTAGGTACCTAAGTAGTGTAAAAGTTTCTCAATTTAATTATTGTTTGTAATTCCAGTTTAATAAATACATTAAGTTTGTCAACAATGGAAATTGTTTTATTAGGTGGTTGCGAAGGGTTTTGTCCCCAAACGTACAAATGTTTGCTTTTTTATTGATTGTTTTTCTCATTATTTAATAAAAAGTATAAAGTTTCGGCACCTGCCCAGCGTGTGTGAGTATGGGCATTTCTTCCAGGAGGACCGCCAAGAGTGGCGAAATCCTGGAAAGGCCTATGTCCAGCAGTGGACGAAACAGGCTGATGGATGGGTGGATGGATAAAGTTGTTTTGCAGGATCATTTACAAAGTAATGCGTAAAATAACAAATTTTGCTAGAAAAGCCTAATTGACATTGAACTATTGTCGCTTAGTACCATAAACCACATTTATTTCATTTTAATACTTACTTTAAAAAATATGTTTTTACTATCATAAGTTGTGCATTTGGAAACAAGATCCGTCGCAACCACCTTCAAAATGCATTTATCTAAATATTAAACCGGTTTCACCTATGGCTATTAAATCAAACCGGTTTCGCTTGTTTCAAGCAGTCCAGTTTTACCTGATTACCTACTCGTACTTTTAATTCCCTGTAGACAGATGATGTTGCGGAAGCCGAAAACTGGCGATAGTAGATAGTCTAACTAAAATAGTCAAAACGAACAAAATTTCGTGAAAAAATTCAAATGTTTGAATACATTTTGGTTGAGTAGGTATGTTTTCTAAGGAACAGATTTATTATTTAGCGATCTTTCATTTGGTTCCATAGGAAAGTTTGTTCGTATATGGACGAGTACTATCGCCAGTTCCGCAACATAATCTTACGTAACAATTAACCTTCGATCAGGGTTTATTTGATCGAAGCTAACAACACCCAAATTAAAAAAATATAAGTATAAAATGAAAGAATATTCTCTTTCAATTATTACAATCACCTCAAGGTTTCTGATGAGTAGGTCCATTGGAATTGCAATTTAATAGGTCTTGCTTGAAGTTGGCTTCACGCTTCTTATTACCTCGCTTTACTTCTGACTATTTTTTTTTGCAGTAATAGCTAGAATAATAAGATAGAATAAAAGGTCGTGAAATAGTCGCACATCAAAAATGTTATATTATGTAGAGGCACCTACAAAAAGTCAGGATAGGTCTTGTCTTTGAATGCTAAGTTTATAGTTTTGTATTGTTATTCTATGGTTTCGTAGCAGAATGGTTTTCCCTTCACCTTCAACCAGCCTTCAACACACGTGCCCGTTGTCGATGATCAATACCTACTACTCTTATCAATGTGTCCCAGTCCAAAGTAAGCAAAATGCATCAGAAACATAAAATTCAGCATTTAATTAACGAAGTAATGTGTAGAAATGATAATTAGATGCAAATGCCGTTACTATCCGATACTGTTCTTGATATTCGGCTTTATAAACATCAGATTAGCTTTTAACAGGTAAGTTGGTTAGGTTCAAATATTTGTTAGGTATTTATTCTAGGGCACCTTAAATGGTTAAAGACTGTACGCTATCTTTATTTTCGCAGGACTAATTTGCCTCTCTGGACATGGAAATGTATTGATAAAAAGTGTGTCCCACATAGGGCCGGTTTGGCAGAAAGACTTCAATCCCTAGACACATGTAACATGCTGTGTTCCAGTGTGCCACTGTGGCCATACCCGACGGACCATGTACGTTTAGGTACCAAGGCTGTGGCTATAAATCCTGACGGAATCTTCCTAAAAGCCACATTTGCTCCCTCGAAAAGAGTACACGAATTTTTACATGCAGTATTCGAACCGTTTCGTCAGGATCTTGGAAAAAATGCACGAACTGATCCAAATAACAGATTGAGAACGCTTATGGTACGTATAGCAGTCCACGACGACGCGGATACACAACTCCGGATCGATACTGATGAAAGCTATTCACTGTCAATACGACCCAGCAATAAAAGTCTCCATGTTGATATCGGTGCTAAGTCATTCTGCGGAGCTAGACATGGCTTGGTGACCCTGTCACAGCTCATCTGGCTTGACCGGTACTCTCAAACTCTGTACACTTTTGAGACGGCTAGCGTTGAAGACAAACCTCGCTTCAAATATCGCGGTCTAATGCTCGACACGGCACGGAGCTACATTCCTCTCAGTGACATTTTCCGTATCATCGATGGCATGGGAGCGAGCAAACTCAACACGTTTCACTGGCACGCGACAGATTCAACGTCTTTTCCACTATTACTGCCAGGGTTGTCACAGTTAGGCATAAAAAGCGCATATAGCTCAACTGAAGTCTACACGGTGGAGGATGTGCGAGCGGTCGTGCAACGAGCACGTTTGCGTGGCGTGCGTGTACTGTTGGAGATAGATGCACCTGCGCACATAGGCCACGCTTGGTCGTGGGGTCCGGGCGCTGGCATAGGCTCATTAGATCTCTGCGGGGACGCCGAGCCTTGGGGCGACCACTGCCCCCAACCACCTTGTGGACAGCTCAACCCTCACAATGCACATGTTTACGGGCTCTTACAGCAGATCTATGACCAGGTGCTGGAGTTGACCGGCGTCGACGATCTTATCCACCTCGGTGGTGACGATATCTCCGAAAATTGCTGGACCGAAAATTTTAACAACGCCAACTACACGAGTCTCTGGCTCGATTACATGAAGAAAGTCATCAGCCTATTAAAGAAACGATCTGGAAGCCTACCCCTCATCATTCTGTGGTCTTCGAAACTGAACTACGTGATAAAAAGAGTGCTTCTACATGATCACGTCGAAAACATTGGACTGCAGATGAGGGGTTCCAGTTGGATAGAGAAGGAGAGGTCCTTCAGTGATATTCGGATGGTGGTGTCGTATGAAGACGTATGGGATTTGAACCACGGGTATGGGAGCTGGTTTCAGGAGACCGTTGGATCGCCGTTTAATAGTTGGGAAAGAGTGTACTCGTATCGGCCGTGGGTGGATGATTACAAGAGCATAAATTGGTGCGATGGTGGAGAGGTGACAGTCTGGACGTGGCAGGAAAGTCGGGCGGAGTTGAACCAACACGTCTGGCCGAGGGCAGCGGCGCTGGCTGAGCGGTTATGGTCAGACCGCAAAGGCATTAAGGGTGTGCGAGAGCGTCTCGACATGCACTGCGCACGATTGCTCGGTTACGGTATAAAATGTGCTCCCCTGTCCTCGCTGTGGTGTTCTCATAATCCGTACACGTGTGACTAGAAAATAAAATCAGCTAGGCGCTGCTTTATATATTTTCTGATTAGAAATAAACAAAACATAGTCGTAGATTGTTTTTGATACCTTTTCATAAGCTAAAAAGAAGTTGAAAAACTTTCGTCCCGGCACCTTTACTAAGGGGCTATCTCACTGAAATCGGCACTTTTTGATGTTGTTCACCTGCTTTTCAGAAGAAGCCACTGATTTGATGAATTAGTATATAAATATGGGTACCTTTTTCTAGTTTTCTTGAATACAGAAACGCGATTGCAGAACTTTCGCTAGATATAAATAATTATTGAAATGAGGTCTTCTTCCACACTTTTTTTTATAGTATGCGAAATAGGAATGACATACAGAGCTGAACGATGCTTTATTAGATAGATTTTAACAATATCTAAATTTTGTGAATTTGAAATTTTGATAACTATTTAAGATAATTTTATATTAATTTAAAACTGACATTTTGCATTTTTTTCTGAAATCCGTCCCTCTCGCACTGCGGATCGTTCCGCATGGAGTAACAGTGACCGTTGAAAATTCACATATAACCTTAAATCATACTACTACTCAACGCGCTCTCGTGTTGAACAGCACGCGACGCTGTGTTCCGGAATCCATACTAAGCGTCAACACTAAAATGCAGTATGGTTTCATCTGAGGATTTTCAATTCGCAGTCCGGAATCGCTACTCGAGTTGAACACTAGGATGACTTCATTAGACTTATAATATATTGCCAATGCGGAAATCATCCTCGACGTCAACGCCGGACTGTGTCTGTTGTATTTTATGTCGTATTCTGTCCCTTTCGGTAACGTGGCGATTAGTGTAATAGCTGTATCTTTTTAAGAACAACCGATCTCGGGTCAGCATTGCGGATTATTTGAAACTACTTGTCTTGCTACCGTTTATTTTTATTACAGAAAATATTAAGAATGCTTACTATCTAGTGTCCTACTAAAAATACAAACTGCACATCAAAAGGTCAGAGTGTCGATAAGGAGGCACAATCTTCTGCGCTGAGGAATTTGTGAGTTTTCATTAAAAAAAAGACGAATTGACTACCTTCAGTGACTCACCATGCCTAACCTTCTAACCTAACCCACCGGCTCACTTTTGCGCTACATTTGATGGGCAGTTAATATTTTTGATGTGCAATAAAATATGGGTATACCCCTTTATATAAACATTACCTCATTTATCCAAAAATGTCAAAATCAAATACTTAATTCATTCTGGTCGTCCAGCAATGGAGGAGAAAATACTCAATAAGAAAGGAAAACATAATCTTTTTCAAAATATTTCTAATAATATGCCTAACGCTAAACAATTGGTTTTTTTCCTATGTGTAATTTTTCTGTATATGTATTTTTTACATTCAGTAATTCATTAATTATTATACCAGTTCATTAATTGTAAATGCATATTAATTATCCCTACTAACAGCCTATACACTATAAAAAAAAAATACAGATCTGAGCATAAAGAATAAGAATAAGAATAAAGAATAAGAATAAGAATAAGAATAAGCGTTCGGAAATCATCCTCGCGTTCAACACATAAATGGAGTATTGTTTACGAAGCTAAACTTCGCAAAAGCGTTTAGTAAAACACCCTGCTGTTCAACGCGGGAGCGCGTTGAGCGATAGTATGATTTAATAAGACGCACCCCTGACACAATGTGTAGGTAGTTAATTTTGTTTTATTTTATTACTTTCTTATTTTTTGTAAACTAGTCTAGTAATATTAACATAATATATGGTAACTTTCGTTTATATAGCTAAATTCATACTGAAGACTTGGTAAGTGGTCAGAACCAATTAAGGTTCAAAGGCCGTTGCGTAATTTCATTGTATACTTTTTAGGGTTCCGTAGTCCGACAAGGAACCCTTGTAGTTTCGCCATGTCCGTCTGTCTGCGGCTTACCTCAGAGACTAAAGGCCAGTTTCTGAATTAAGAAAGTCTCGCTAAGTGGATACTTATGTGAAGAATTGGCCAATCACAGCGCTGCATTTGAAAGTTAAGCAATACTTAACTAGAAATTCTCAATTGTGAAATCGGGGGTATTAGTACTAGAAAGTTGCAATTTAGTATGGGTATGTATATACATGTTAATCACGCTTCATCATAAAATGGTTAAATAAAATCTCGATAAAAATATATTTTTAAAGCCGTAATTTGGGGATGATTACTTTTTCTCGTCTATCCCATAGTGTGGGGTACCGTTGGATAGCTCGTTCAAGAACATTGTGGTTGTGTGAAAACCATTTTTCTTTCGATTTAGGGATCTGTTGGCGGAAATTGGGCAGGCCATATTTGTCGCCGACTTGATGGCCGTTGGGGCCTTTCAGCTTTAGAATGGAGACCCAATGTGGAGACCACGTACAGCAAAGCGTAGTGTAGGCCAACCTCGAGCTGTACTGGGAATTAGGGATGCATACGCCGTTTTGTACGATCATCTATTAAGGCCTTGGCCCTACCGCTTAGCCCCACTGGTGGGTCCACGGTGAATTTTTTTCCCCGTTGTCCCACCGTAATAAGGAAAATTCAATCTTATTTAATCTGACGGTTCCAGTGGGACCATGGGTAATTATCCTTGGCACCTTTTGCCCCCGGCTCCACCGCTTAGCCCCACCTAGAGATGTAAAAAAAAGTTAAATGGATATTTATGAAAAACACTGTATACAAAATATATGCCCAGAAAAACATAATTTATTAAACAAAAAAAACCTCTTGATAATTTAAAAAAAACAAACAAATCTAATAGCTACAGACCATTCATCATAGCTTGTCCCCAGGGAGTGTATTTTTGAATCATCCGTTTTTCAATTCGCATACTGTAACAAAATAAAGACTCTGGTCGAGTACTTATTCGTCATTTATTTATATATTTGTTTATCTATTTATTTATTTAAATATTTATCTATATATTTAAATATTTATTTATTTAATATTATGGCCATAGTAATTTGTGATCATCGTCTAGTATATATTTTGGTAGGACGTCTACATTGTGTTCATAACGGTTAAAATAATCAGAGAAATAAAATTTTGATCCGGACATCGTAATAAATGGGTACAGGTACACAAGTCCAGAATTTATCAAATGAAAAGAGAGAAATCGTAAGATTGAAGTATTTCATGCGACTTAGCTGGATAAACCGCTCCTTCAGGAACAACAGGTTTCAGCAACTCCCAGGACTCCAACAATTACACTGTATTATTATTATTACATACCGTATCACCGCATAACACTTTAATTTGACACGTTTTGATACAAAGATGATAATACATCCGCGCAAATACGAAATTTGACGTAAGCCGAAGATGAATTCAATGTGTAAACATAATGTGTTATATAATTATTTTGTATATGTGTGTTAGGTATAATATTAGGGATATATATATGGTTTTATAAGGAATATTGAAGAGTCGTCGATACTCGTAGCGTAGCTGCAGCTATAACTAAAATTTGAGGGAATTCGAGATTCTTGGCAAATCCTGAATGAAGTGGGGGGCCCTAACGATTTAGAAACGACCTCCCTGCCAACCTTTAATAGTCGTGCCCACGTATTACACAGAATAACACGCTTCCAAACAAAATCCAGCGCCAATCTAGACTACCATTTAAACCCTAAGTCCCTAGAATTTTACTCATTCTTACTAAAAACCCTTTCAAAACATCTCCAATTTTCACACATCTCTCCTAAAGACCTGGCCAAGTCAGTTTTAAGTTTTCTAACTTACTAAGCTTGACTGGTGAACGCAGAGGTTTTCCAAGCCTCGTCAAACGGTATACTGTCGATACTAGGAAAGCTGTGGTTTCAGACGCAAACATGATGTAGGGCTTCACCCGCACAGCTAACTGCTTTTCCGTTCCCGGTCGCACACCTTGCTTTAGCCTGAAAAAGACTCTGCGTTCCTAAACCCCTTGGTTCCTAAAATAATCGTAGATACACGCTCCATTTTCACAAAAGATTCTAAAATAAAACCTAAAGACAGAAGTTTGAGAACAGTCATGTGGAAATTTTCTGCCCTGGATCTCGTTGATCTAGCTATAAATAAAAAAGGAAAGCTAAAAAAAAAAGAAACACCTGTATGAAGAAAACCTAAATATAGGGAAAAAGGTAAGAATTGTTTCTGCTAGCTCCATCACCTAAAATTTCCACAGACCGTCTATACTAGATCAAAATAAAAGTATCTCTGCCAGACGAAGGAAAGCTAAAATAATATAATATAATCTCCTTCAGGACCTAGATAGCTATAGGGATAAAGGATAAATATAAAACATGTTACATAAATAAATTTCTGATGTAGATACTTGATATTTATAAATATTGTACACCCGCTATTTTCGCGACGCCTCTATAGCGAAATAGTCATATTTCGTTTCCATTGAGTTTCATGAGAAAACCGTTGCGGGTAAAATTTTAATTAGCTATTTCAGTTTTACGCAATTACGAACGCACTTCACCGACGCACTGTAAACACTTTCAGACTATATTTAAATAACGAAGCTTTATTCGTTGCAAATCCGCACTTTCGATACTCGACACTTTTATAACGCGTTACGCGACTCGTACGATTGGATTTTGGTTCTAATAGATTCGGAAATCCGCGCGCGACTTAGACCAATATCCTTCCGAGGTTTTATTCCGCGATTTGACGACCCGTTCGCGCTTCGAGAGCAACGCCACTCTCCGATCCGCGCTTGACTGTCCTTAAAAAAACCCTGATTTCCTTTAAATCAGCTCCTTCTCCCACCCAGATTATTTCAGGTTACGCCCCCGTAGACACATTAATTTTCTATTTTATTACCTGTCAAAACCTATCTGAAGTGTATTTACCAATCTGAAAAAAATCCTGTCAAATCAGAATTAATGGCATGATGGCTCTATTTTTTGTAATGGCGAAGAACATAGAGGTAGGAATAATATTGTCAACAGTTTCCAAGATGCAAATGAGGTGGAAAGGACAATCGAATAAATAAAAATGTAATATATTTCTAGATCAAAGAACTCCACTCCTGTTTCTCTGCATCGTAAACAATTTTGAGCTCTCTTAGGAATCCTTTCATCAATAAAACTGGAAGACAGTACCAGTCAAAACTCCTAAATTATATGTATATGTTTTATTATGTTTTATTATTATTATTCAACGTTCTTACATAAGAGATTACATCAATTTTACGCTTCTGATTTTAAGTATAATTTATTTATTTTTAAACTGTCTGCTATGCCGCTTCCTACCTCAATGTAACTTTCTGGGAAGTGCTCTGCTTTCTAAAAAATATTAAAATGTTTCTGAAATCTAACCTTTGACGTCCTGTCCAAATGGCAATAAATTCGTTTGGTTTATGACCTGAGAACTTTGAAAAAAATTATATCGGCGCCACAGGAAAGCTTGCCCACAGAAAGAGTGTAAAATTATCGTTTCCTCTCCAAACAATACGACACTTATGTCGCTATGGCTATAAGGTTACAAATGCTATGGAATCCGTATAGATTTGGCGTAGTCGAGTCGACCGTATCACTTCTTAGGAAGCATCGCAAGGGATTAAAGAAACACTCTATTTTGAAGTCAAACACAGCTGACATAGGATCGAAGTCGATATTATGATAATAAATTTTGGTCCCGCCCCTGGCTAAGTTAGTAGAAATTCACATTTAGACGGGGCCAGTAGTTAAATAAATAATTGAATATTATGAGTAGGTACTGTAGCCAAAAGTATCAACTTTGGTTGCTACAATACGAATCTGCATGATTCGCATGCGAAGACTTAAAATCAGTATTGTATTCGTATGCGAATCATGCGGATTCGTATGCGAATTGAAATTTGAATAATTCAAAAATACACTCCCTGAAGTCATGTTGGCATCACTGCTTGTCAAACTTTTGCTGTCATGTTGTTTGTCAGTCAGATTTTTCAAAATTAATCAAAGCCGTTGAAAAATAGTGCAAAAGAGATTGTGTTAAAGGTACACCTTTTGTGAAAGAGAAAATGCAAACAGTGCACCGTAATTCCTCTCGATCAGGTTCGATCTCGTCTCAGTGACATGATGGGTTAGTAAAATAGGGATACCAGCTTTAAACATAAAGCCAATATTATGGGCAAATAATAATTACCTAGCTATTCACTTACTTTTGCAGGCATATCGGAAAAAAGCGTTCATATTAAGTCGCCTGGAAATAATCGTCAAAAACGTAAGAAACCGGAGCTCGACTATTTAGAACAAAAGTTGTCGAGCTAGAACAAGAAATAAAAAATACCGTTTTGGTACAGAGATACATGTATAGATATTCACACCATTAGATCATACGGATTGTTTGCAAAATACTAATCAATAAATAATTCATAATTTTTATTTTTTCATTCTGTTCATTTTATTGTCATTAAAGAGTAGTTATGGGAAGGGTGACTTCTCACAACAATAAGGAAACACAGAGATTGTTCACAAAATGCGTCTATTCACTATTTCCACAAATTAGAACTTATCTAGGGCTTCTTTACGATAGTAATTTATGTGTGTGGGTTCGTAAAGCGCGCGCGTGATCGCCTGTTGAAGGTGTGCGACGGACTGTTTGAGAGGCCGGCGTCGGGGCAACGGCTCGCGACGCGTAGCGGTGGTTATCACGCATGCGCTCTACTTCGTAAAACGCACCGGCAATTTACCACGGGAGGCTCTAGGTGGCAGCACTGAAGGACGGTTTGCTATATACTCCCCCTCTAGTTCAGGAGAACGCCCTCGCTCCTGGACTAGGACTTCCTTTTCTGTCACCGGACGTCCTCGTTTCCTCTTTGGGATCACGGGTTTAGGTAGTGAGGTGTTGGCATTAGTTTTGTAGACATAGAGATCTCGAATGTGATATTTACCAAGACTTTCGCTGGGCTGGTCCACATGTGTCAAAGTAAAAGTCGTGGGACTCACTTTCTCTGCGATGCGGTAAGGACCATCGCGCTTCGGGGCGAACTTTGCCGTTACGTTCTTCGCTGCATTGCTGAGCACATGCGATTTAAGAAGAACAAGGTCACCTACCTGAAAGGTTTCTGCAGGTTGTCGGGACAGGTCAGCGTACTCCTTGATCTTGTCTTGCTGAATCTCAACACGCTCACGAATTGCCGAAAGAGAGTTAGTAAACTTCCTCAGGTAGGGTGTTATCTGAGGGATAAAATTTTCTTTGTCTAGTATTGCACGAAGGTCGTGAGTGACCTCTGTGGGAGACCTCATTTCTCGGGCAAAAGTCAAATAAGCCGGAGACATACCAGTAGTTCGGCATTTTACTCCATTTAAGGCGAAACGGATCATCGGCAACTTTTCCGCCCAAGAGGTGTGGTCTTCTCCCACGAGTTGCGCTAGCATTGCCTTCAGGTCGCGGTTTTTTCTTTCTGCAGGATTCGCTTCTGGATGATAAAGTGGTACGAGGTTTTGCTTTATATCCAGGACTGCCATGCATTGGCGCATGACTGCAGACACAAATTGAACACCGTTATCTGATATGATTCTGCGAGGCAAGCCAAATCTCATGAAGTACTCCTCGATGAGGACACGTGCGCATGCTTCCGCAGTTGCGTCTTTAAGAGCGAAAAGTTCTGTCCACCTTGTCGCCGTGTCTTCAACGAGTAGAATCCAACGCTCCCCCTGGTTTGCTTCCGGTAGAGGTCCAAAGAGATCTATTGCTAGTACCTCGTTTCTTTGATTCATTACCGGGGTCTGGAGAAGACCAGGTGGTTTGGCATTGGTTGCTTTGTAACGTTGACAGTGAATGCAGGCCTTGACGTAGTCAGTAATGATTCTCCGCATCCCTGTAAAATAATATAGTTGCGCTACCTTTTGGTAGGTTCGGTCGATTCCTGGGTGGCCGGCTAAAGGCGAATCATGTAACTCTTTTAATAAAGCAGTTACTTGATCGGCGGGAATTACCAGTTGTGGGGACTCACTCTCTGAGTCAGGGTTGTACCGATACAGTACACCTTGGTTCATAAGGTATCCTCTTTCATACCACCTATCCGTTGCAACCTCATCAGTACCTTCAAGTTCTTTTACGATCTTAGCTACCTCGGGATCGGAGAGCTGTTCCTGTCGCAGCTGATCAGGTGACTTCGTGGGCAGATCACAAATGATAGAGCAAACACCGCAGTTTTTACGATTATCACTGGAACAAATAGGTCTGCTCAGTGTATCTGCTACCACGTTAGCTTTTCCAGGTGTGTATTCGAGCTTGATATCAAAGGACTGGAGTTTCAGGTTCGTATGTCGTTTCTTCAACGGTTTCCAACGATACGGCGGTACCGCTATTGGCGGGTGATTACCTCTCACAATACGGTGCTCCGCAGAAGTTGTTGGACCTCCCCCTGCTTCAAAAATATTCGCGTGTCTGACGGGAACCTCAGCAAGTGCGGAACGTTCAGCTGTGTTAAGAAGAACGTCTTCGTCATCACGGAGAATGCCAGCAGAAAAACAGCCTGTGCATCTAGAGGTAGGTTCAAAACGCAGCTTATACTGAATAGTATCGTTATTACTCACATACCAGATTTCCTTATAAAAATCTATCACTACTCCTGCAGCAGTAATAAAGTCAATACCGAGAAGTGTCTCGTTATTGGTTGAATGTGGAAAAATGAGGAATGGGATCGTAATGACTGTCTGCTCTAACCTCACTGTAAGGGATGTAGTAAGTACCTCCATGTTCTGCACGTGACCATCTGCAAGTTTAACCTGTCGTGTCGAAGGAACAAGGGGGTGACCCTTCTTCAGCAAGAGAGCATATAGCGTGTGTCCGGCAATACAATGTTTCGCGGCGGTATCTATTAAAGCGGTTCCGGTAACACCCAAAATTTCAATTTTGAAAATAGGTCGCAATTCACGGTACCTAACGGGCCTGTTGCGACAATTGCCGGGCGATAAAATATCTTCACTACATACGAGTGTACAGTCATGATCACAATATAAATTCTTAACATTGGAAAAATCCGCAAATTTTACAAAATCTTTGTTACTACCTTTTTCCACAGGATGCGAAAAAATACATTTACACCTTTTTTCGGTTAGGTTTACATCGACTTTGTGAGAGCAAAAATGTTTCGAGTTAACATTACATACAAAATCGGAATTATTATTATCATCTTTCATGTCGTTTTTACATGCGCATACAACTTTATGCGGAACCCACTGTCGAAAACATAAACAATTCTTTGTCGGAATGTTGCACGTATCGTTGTTACTAAGCGGGACGTTTCCTTTTGGATACGTCACCGGCCGGGACTTTCTTGCGTCTGTAGCTATCAAATCAACGTTTTCGTTTAGATACGTCGCCGGGCGGGACTTTCTTGCGTCTGTAGCTAACATATCGCGGCGGTCATTGATATCGTTACCTAAACATTTACGTGCATCATTCGTATGTAAACAGGAGGTATTATTGTTAGATATACAAGTGTTACTTGACTCTATAGCGTTCAAATTATAATTTGAGGATGAATCGCGGTTCATGGTAACGTACTCGTTACGCGAATTAGGAAGTTCAACACTGTAAAAACTTTCTTTATAATCACCACTTTCACAAACTTCCGCGGGAGAGTTATTGTTATTAGATAAGCAGGACTCACCTCGGTTCATTAACTTACGACACTGGTCTTTAGTATGCCCGTATTTCTTACAATACGAACACGATGGTCGCTGCTTTCTCGTTGCTCCTGCGATGGCAGTGTTTGTCGTCATGGGCGGGGCGGCGGGCGGGGGGACTGCGGTCGGGGGGGGCGGGCCTTGAACACCGGACGGCTTGGCAACAGCAACAGCAACAGCGCGTAGCGACGACGACGACGGCGGCTTTTCAAAGGCGCACGGTGCCGGCATTTCAAAGGCTCGCGGCGGCGGCTTTTCAAAGGCTCGCGGCGGCAAAGCTTGCGTAGCAACTGGCGGCGTGGCGAGGCCGGGCGCGGGCGGGGGGGCTACTTCGGAATTTTGTTCACTCCGCGCGATCGTTTCCCTCTCCAACTCACCCATGGAGTCTTCAATATTTCTGGCATGATATAGAAGTTCAGTGAAGGATGTGAATTCTTCTCTTCGTAGTCGCTTTCTAATTCTAGCGCGCATGAGGCCGTAGATCATGTCTAGTTTCGCTTTTTCTGTGATGTCATGTTTAGGTAGCCTAGACATGAGTGCACGTATTCTCGACACAAATATGTCGGTATTTTCTTGACCTTGCGGATTGGCAAAAATGTCTATATAAATACGGTGGGGGGGTCGCCGGTCTCCGTAGGCACTTATCAGGTTTTCTTTCGCTTCCCTCCAACTGCGTATCTGATCTTTCAGGCCTTGCCACCAGATCGAGGCGTTGCCAATCAACAACATAGAAAGTCCTTTGACTACGTTTGAGTCCGATACGTTGGCACAATCCACATAGCTGTCAACAGCATCAATGAATGCTTCGACTGATTCAGTTGACGCACCGCTGAATGTTGATTTACAGCGAGCCAGGGTACCTTCGTTTCCAACCGGCGGCGACGTCCTCATCACAGATTGAAGAAGGTCCTTAAAAGCTTCCGTCTGTGTCTTCTGTAAGGAAGTTATGAGTGAGGCTACGTTTTCTTGGGAAAACGTCATCTCGCTGCGGTAGTAAGGGGTCGAGCAAGCGGCATGAGTACCGGTTGCGTCTGCAGAGCGCTGGCTCTGCGGCGTGACCTCTTCACTGGAAATACGTTGGTCTTCCGTAGCTAATGCGTCGGCTGAAGGGGCGACGTGTGTTTCTTCCAAGTTCTGGTTCGAGGCGAGTGGGTTGTTAATGCTGTTACCAGCACCATCCTCGCTACTCTTAGCGTCATGGCTTCTCAGATTCATTTGGTAAGACATCACGTCGTTTGGGATTGTTCAAGAAACGCACAAATCACAGTAATTACAGTACACACGCGGTTTACGCGCCATATACACGTTGGGGCGCCATTTATGGGAAGGGTGACTTCTCACAACAATAAGGAAACACAGAGATTGTTCACAAAATGCGTCTATTCACTATTTCCACAAATTAGAACTTATCTAGGGCTTCTTTACGATAGTAATTTATGTGTGTGGGTTCGTAAAGCGCGCGCGTGATCGCCTGTTGAAGGTGTGCGACGGACTGTTTGAGAGGCCGGCGTCGGGGCAACGGCTCGCGACGCGTAGCGGTGGTTATCACGCATGCGCTCTACTTCGTAAAACGCACCGGCAATTTACCACGGGAGGCTCTAGGTGGCAGCACTGAAGGACGGTTTGCTATATAGTCTAATTAATATAAAAAAAAAACAGTTAAGTAAATATTATGAATGTGTAGTGGGGGGAATGCTACGTGAGCCATTGGCAACATTATATGCAGCGTTACCATTTCCTAAGCCATGGGACTTAGCCTAAGGCTGAGATTCAGAGTGCATTTTCAGTCCGAATCTTAAAAACGTCAAAAAGTGACCTGATCTCATACTAGAGTGACGTTTGTAAGATTGAGTTCCTCTTGAGTTCGGACTCAAAATGCACTCTGAATCTCAGCTTAAGTCTATGGGTACCACGGATCTGAAAAAAAATACGGATGAAATTTCGCTAAGAAAACAACTTTAAACGTATAAATAATTTTTCTATGGAAATTTGAAAAAACTGCCATTGTCATTGTGATAATATTCTGTAGGCATACACGAGGAATGCATAAGCTACATATGTTCATGATTTGGTCATAAAATCTGACTTTAGACATGAAAATATAAATCTAACCGTAATCATAAAAGTGGGAGAACTAACTATCAAAAGAGAATTGTATACTACGTAACCAGACTTGGGACTTCCATATACCTGATCAATGCGTATTTGCCACGGAATGCCCCGCAACTAGTACCAAACTACAATAAGAAATGACAAATCACAAACAAAGCTGCCAACATAAGTGTGTAGGTATGTACTACAGAAGTAATACATTTTATGGATATCGTTTTTTTTTACTATAGGAATTTCATGTGTTATGAAAAAGGCCAATTACGAAGACTTCAGTTTTATCAGGGCTTTTAATAATTTGTATGTGACAGTTTTGCAATTATACTTTTTTAGTTTTTACAGCTCTAGATAAAACTGAAGCCTTCGGACTTTTTATGCAAGAAAAGGAAATAAAAAGCTTCCTGTTCAATTAATTTAATTCTTATTACATAAAAAATATGAGCAATGATGTTGACTTGGACTTGGCCCTGAAGTAGATTGCTCTGAAAAAGAAAAAAACAATTACGTCTACATACTTTAAATAATAATATGAAAAAAGTAAATTTTTGCAACTTCAATCTGGCTGGCACATAAATAAAAAAACCGGACAAGTGCGAGTCGGACTCGCCCACCGAGGGTTCCGTACAAATTTGTAGGCACAAATTAAAAATATTCAATAAAATTTATTAATAATTATACTTGTAGTTTAAGACGGTACTATTTGCCATAACTATGGATTCTGTTACATGCTGGGGTTCGAGACAAATAAAAGTAGACCAATAACACTGACACTTTATTCAGACAGTCACAGAGTATCACAATCAATACACCTTTATTTTCCAAAGTTATCTTTGGCACTGTAATTCTCGCTTCACAATATCGTATTCCACACTTCTACTTCACGGTATCTTAAACTGGCGGCTTCCGTCGCCAGTATTTGTAAGCGAGCTCACACTTGCCATTATTCGAGATCATGATTCTATAAAATTCCCGCATTGTATGAAATGATCTAACACGAAAGCATGTTCGCGTAAATTTATCGGGTTAAGTTATAGAATTTTCTAGAACGCGTTTTCACCAGGCGCCGCTTTCCAGTCGATGGTACAAGCAGTCCTTTAATTCTGCTACTCGATAGCATATGGCACTAGCGTAGTGTTTTTGTGCTTAAGACCTGCGTAATCATACCATAAATGTGATTGTAAGTATGCCAGTTTCAGAAGAGAAGACATTGTTTCATAAAACTATTTCTACCATTAACGATATTAACGACATTACTCCTTGGATTCACTAGCAAGTTGGTACAACACATTTTTTGTTAAGACTCAATACTTATCTTGGTTAGATACACATTCCAAACATTCATCAAGTGTTTTAGGGTTAATTTCACGTGAACTTTCTTTGTAAATTAAAGGAATTGAGACACAAATGCATTTACCTGTGAAACGATGTTTTACCTCCATTTTTGTATAAAATTTTACAATACAGATACGATTAAAGAAGTATCCACTTCAAAAGTACCGAAATACAATGCGAAAATGTTCTTTATTGCCTTGTTAATTCTTTCAAATTAGGCTAATGTTGCACAATTTGACTTAATTTATTTAAAAACTTTCAGAATGTACTCCATACCTAACGCAAATTAGGAAACGGATATATAGCACTTATAATAGTCAAATTGTCTATGGGCAATTGCCCGTGTAGTACTACTTTACCCTCAGATTTAAAACGTTAGAACCATATGAGGCGTCTAGTTTCAAAACCCGCTAAAACGTCTTTGAAAAATATTTGACAATTTGAAAAAAACCGTTAGTTAAAATAGTTTCGGCACTAGGCAAAAAAAAATTAGTACAATTCATTATTGTCATCTGGCAATACTAAAAGCGCTTTCGTTTCATCTAAAAGTAAAGGTTATTTTGAGTTATAACTAAAAGCATTTTCATTTTAGCGTACTTTGTTACGAACATTGCCGATTTAAAGGCATTTGAAACGAACATGTTGTATTTTAGCGGGATTTGATAAGAACTAATTCCAGAGAGTGGATGGCGTTGTACAGTAAAGTTGGAACTCAATTTAGCCAAATAATTTAATTATTTTCATTTAGTGATAGGCATTTCTAGAAAGAGACAGTTGACAGACCTGACAATTTTGACAAAGGCGGATTGGACAAATTTGATAGATTTGACTGATATGGCTTTTGATTTGACATACCTAATATATTTGACAGATTTGAGTGTCTGTTTTGTGTGTGTGTGTGTTTATTAATAACTGACTGACTTCGGTGTACGTGTACAGACTGATTTGGCAGATTTTCTTTTGACTTATTTAACTGATATAACTGATATGACAAGTTTGACAGATTTGACAGATATGGCTTTTGATTTGACATACCTAATATATTTGACAGATTTGAGTGTCTGTTTTGTGTGTGTGTGTTTATTAATAAAAAAACATTAACTCAAAAAGAAGAAAAAAAAAAACAATTAACTTTAACTTTATTTATTCAAACATAATTGTTGACCTCTTCAAAACCCAGTTCACACACATGATCCTCGTCAAGTGATTCAGGGACGTCACCAAAGCTGTACAAATCCAAACCTCGCAGTCGTTCCTCAATATTTTTATAAAACTCCAAATTAGGTAAATTCCTCCAATCATTGCCATAGTGATTTAGGAGAAGTTTGGTGACATCGACGACTTTAGCTTTCTTCGGTGTTATAGTGTTAGGCTCAATGATTTCAGGGGAAATCATCGTAATTTTTTTGTTCCTTTTTGTAACTACTTTCTTAGAGTTAATTTCGGATTTGTAGGCTACTTCTCCTTGAACTAATACATTTTCAGTTTTAGTTCGAGTTAAAAAAAAACGCTTTGACTTCATGAATGGAAAATGCCAGGAAGTGGTGGTTTTGATGATAGTTTCGTAATTTGTTTTCCAGTCATATACGGGTATGCATGAAAGGTCAACGATTGTTCCATGTTCTTTCAGCACATTCACATATTCGGAAGGACACGTAATGACCTCTTTTTTCTTTAAGGTCTTCTCAATTTTCGAAAAAACCCTATCTGGCGGTATAAATGAATGACCGACCACAGGAAAAATCAGTTCTACTTTTTTGACATGTCTTGGTGCTTCAGAATACAACCACATCCCTAACATAGCTATCATCCCGGTATTTTTGTTCTGGCCCGCACATCCATCACAAACCACACGCAGAGTTTTAACTTCATCATCGAACGTGGTATTCTGTAAGAAATCGTACACAGCACTTATGATTTCATTTCCTCCCTTATTGTGAACCATTTCATTCCAGTAATATGAATGAACATTTTCGATATCAAGCTTGGCCTTTGAACTTCCTTCAACTATTGCGAAATGGTAAAAACTGAATTGTCGGCTGTAATAAGCGGATTGGTCTGGAAGCTTGGGTAGGGCCTGGTTTTTCTGGCAATCAAAGGATATAGTTTTTATTGATTTGTCCTCCTCTTGTAAAATCGCATAAAAGGCTTTATATTTTAGCCGGTGTATTCTTTTTTGCGTCATAGCTTCTTGCTTTTTAGCAGGCTCTGTTTCGTTTTTTATTAATTCTTGTAACGAAATGCAGGTCGAACAGACATCAGTTCTTGGATTTTCAAAACCAATATTGTATTTGGTGTTAAATATTTTGCGAAAAAAGCCTTGCTTTACTTTCAAATCATTGTCGCGCTCATTATTGTACATACGCCACATTTTGCGTATGCTAAGGCCAGACGGTAGGTACAATCTTTGTGTTTTGGATCGACAATAATGACTCTCCTGTCCTTTGAATTTTTCAATGAACCATTCAACAGACAACTTCTTTGCTTCGTATCGATGGCTTTTATGATCACCGCCTCTTTTTTCTGTGGGATGGTTTCCACCACTATTGTAAAATCTCCCCAGGACACCCTTTACTCTCTCTGTCTTTATCATAAGTGCATCTAGAAATGTTTTTTTGCAAACCGGTATCAATAATCCTTTATTGTTGACAATGTGATATTTTGTGGAAATCTGCCTCTTGCTGTTGCTTTTTTTTGCTTGTTTTACAATGCAGTATTTTAATATAAATGAATCTTGCAATATTTTTGAAGTACACTTGTAAAAGTTTCGGTGAAATCTTCCAATGTCTTGGCGTGTTAAATTTATGCATATAAATGATTTTTGATTATGCGCGCATGTTGGAAGTTTTGGCAGACCTTTGGCTGAGTACCTTAAAAAATAATCATAGGGCTTAGCAAGGAATAGAATAGATGAAACACCTATTTATAACTTAAAACTAATAAAGTATGTTAGGTGACTTTGATTTGGTTGCTGACATAATAAAATGCATATTTTTAAATACCATGGTGTATAGAACTCAAAATCGCTTGGTTACGTCTTTTCGTGATCCCAACTGACGATTAAGATGTGTATGTGCTCATGAAAATAAACAAACTTCACCAAGAAACATGACTCAAATTCTAAAAAAAAAATCAAGTCCCATACATAATCATTCAGCAGTTTTTTTTTAATTCAGCCAATGTTACCTTTGAGAAAGTCGTAAACATTCATGAATACACACCCTTATGTATCAACAACTAATTCGAAGTCAGTCAATAAATTATTCCGTAATATTAGGTAATTAAATTACATTCGTCTAAAGGCGTTAGGCTAGTAAAATTTTTCTAATCCCAATAGTGATCCGAATAGTAATTCATTTGGCACACTTTGCATAACACTATCGAAGCCGCTCAAACAGTAGTTTGATGACAACTTTTCCCTTACCGTTTTTGGCGCTCAATCTTGCGTTTCCATTCTGCTTCACTGCGAGGTTTCTTCCTTGCCTCCTTAGGGTTACATTTTCGCACAAATTGTGATAAATCCTCCATTATTTATAATGAAAAACAATTAAAAACAGCAACAACCTTTCATCCGTTATGAAAAAATCGCCATACTGTTTTGGCAGTCACGTGGTCAGAATACCGTGCTATCATTGGTCAATTTATTTTAGCGGGTTTTGAAAGAAACCGAAGGCGTTTTAGCGGTGTTTGTAACGCAAATCGGATTTTAAGAGCTAGTTTTGTAGTATTTTAGGGTATTTTGATGAGAAATGATTGAACAGTCTGATAAGAAAAATGCTCTAGCGTCATTTTGAGATATAAACAGAAATTCTATGTAGGAGCGTTTTAGCGGGTTTTGAAACTAGACGCCTCATATATTCAATGTACTCTATGTTTAGAACTCTGAGCCCGCGCAGACAGACAGGAGCGTTCAGTCAGATAGTCGTTCAAAAACTCACAATGGGTTGGGTTCGTACCCCGGGTTCCAACACTAAACCGTTCAAAAATCAACACGGGTCGCAACCCCGACCGTTCAAAAATAGCAGTGTCGCTACACCGGTGTAGAATTTTTCAACACCAACTCTGAGCAGGGTTCACCGCGTATACTCTGGGGAATCTCAGAGCCGCGAAGAACTGAAAGCCCGGATTGTCAGTGCATTTGACAGTGTAGTGCTGAGAAAACTGAGAAGGAATGCAGTGAAACGTGCTAGACTCTGTTTAGAGAGAAACGGACTGCATTTCGAACGATTGTTAAAGTACAGCTCATTTTATTTCAGGTATATTCTAAGATAATGTTTTTTTATTGCAAATCCATTGCCTTTGAATACTCTAAACATTATTATTAGAGTGCATTACAAACCAGAAAAGATAAATTAGAAACAAATGTAAAGACAAGAATTTGAAAAAATTCCTCGGGCCACTATTCGAACCTGTGACCTCTTGTTATCAAGACAAGCGCGCTACCGACTGCGCCACCAAGGTACTTACCTAGACTTAAATTCTTATGTTCGTATGTTCTATTAAGTAGGTATGTAATTTTGTTGATTTCAATTTTTTAAATACGCCTGAATGCAGAAAAGTCTAAAGTAAGTAACTAACGATTTCACTACTTCCCTGTGATTTTTAATTCCGGTTCAAAGATTTTTATCTTTAGTGCGATCTAAACAGCTTCTGTATTCTGACGGTCCTAAGCCCGTACAAGTATGAAGGTTAAATTGCAACTTATGTTATGATCACTGATGTCTCATTTTGGTAGATTCTGGCACTATGTAGGCAATAACCATAGACGAACAAAAAAGGCAGGTCCCGGGTTGAAATCCCGGGAATAAAGGGGCATTCCCGGGATTTCAACCCGGGACCTCCAGGTAATGCGTGAGCTGACCGGTCTGATCGCTAAGCCACAGAGGCAGTTGGAAAGAATAGGTAGGTACCTATCACTCATTCATTATAAAGTCTGGAAAAACTCGGACGTTATTTGGCGGGGTGGGACAAAGGATACATACCATTGCCGCGCCGCGTGAAGTGAGTTCAAGTGAGACAGACGGCCGTGTTCATAAATTTGAGGTCCCGACATGGGTTCTAATGCCATCTCGGTCACACGCTTTGAAAATTGTATACGCTGTCCTGCTGTCAGTGTCGGAACCTGACGAAAGTGTTAATTTATGAACGGAGGTCTGAGGTGAGTGCGCAATCATGTGGCGATAGTAGGAGGTGACGAGCGACAAGTGATAATATGACAATGCTTTTCGATTTTTGTAGGAAAACTTTGACAGTCGATATCTTTTTTTATTATTATGAAACATGACAAAAGTAACAAAGTCAACATTTTTAAAACAAAAATATAGCTAGAGGTATCATTTTCAACCTGTATAGGGTGGCTATGTAAACGACAGCACTGCCTTCATTAAATTTTATGATTTTTAGACGCACTGTAATCTAAATTGTAAAAACTTTGAAATTAACTTGTAAGCGAATACGCTGCCATCATCATCACTGATTTATTATTAATATTATACGTCTGTGCCATACACTTAGATTATAAGTCTATACAAGGCCACGTTCAGTTTGATCGCCCGCTCATCACTGACAGCAGGATAGCACATACAAATTCAACGCGTGCAAAAGAGATGTCATGATCGCCGGGCGTGAGCGATCGATCAAACTGAACTCAGCCCAGAGGAAACTTTTCCTCTGGGCTGAGCTCAGATGTATGATTTCATTCATCCGAGGGGCTGAGTTCAGTTTGATCGCCCGCTCACGCCCGGCGATCGTGACATCTCTTTTGCACGCGTTGAATTTGTATTATGCTATCCTGCTGTCAGTGATGAGCGGGCGAACAAACTGAACGTGGCCCTTGAACAATGTAAAAGATTTTCCTGGCAAAGCGCGACTCTTAGTACTGAAATTATTCTGCCGTTTTTCACGGGAGGGGAGGTAAACACGCACAGCACACATTTACTCATTCACGCACACTCCTGCGAAAAATTGATACGTCACACTAAATCAAAAGCTGCAACACAGACACAAAACGCGCACACATTTAAACTTACATGAACAAATTGTTCATGTACTTCGGCAGAGGGGGATGAAAATGAAAAAAAATGAAAAATCGTTTATTTTCAAAAACATAAAATATTTACATACATTCGTTGATGGGATATCCTTTTAAGTACATAAAATACCTGTGCCAAGATATCCCGCTCTTCCATATCGAGTAGTTAGTTTTACAAAAATATAAGTAGTTATGTATGAAAAGTTACATGCTTAAGTTTGCATTTTTAACAAAGGTACTTAATCTAACTTAATACTTAAATGAGTTATGAATTAACTGTTGTATGAACGGATAAATAAATATATATATATTATGTTCATTTTAACACTATTATATATATAAATATAGATAAATTCCTAGCTAAACGATTAAAAAAGAAATATATGTAAATAAATAAATAAATATATATATGTTAATGTATAATTTTGTCACAAATTATTCAATGACTTTCATTAAGTTTTCAACTTCCTCATAATTAAGTTTTCTTAGCCATTCGGAGAGTGTCTTTTTACACTCATATAGTTGAAGAGGGTAAATATTTAGATGTTTATTTATCTTTTTGTACAAATAAACAGACTGTCTCCTATACTTGTGGCTAGCAAATTTTGTTTTTACACTGTATCTGTCGACTATATCGGCGCTTGCCTAGTCCCGTGTTATATGGTCTAAGCAAGGACCTTTTCTACGGATTTTCTGTAACAGTTCTTTCAAATAGGGTAAAGTATGCACACACGATGCTAAAGAAAAAAAAAATATCTATGATCAACGTGGCGGCTGAAAATGCAGTAAGAGAGCGTCAAATTATGGCGTTTTCTCTAAACGTTTATTTATAAAAAATAGTCAAAGTAAAGTAGGGATTTTGTATAAATGTTAGTGAAATTAAAGTGATTTTACTATGAGTAGATATTACGACTTCGGTAACGGGATATCATGGTGAGTTTATTTTATGTTCTCTTTCATGTTTCACTAGTTTTATTTGTATTTTCATCTAGCTTTAATGTTTGTTTATTACAAGATCTTACTATCTAAGTCACTAAAAATACTCTTTAATTATCTGACACCCCGACCTTACGCTAAGTTTGTTTGAGCACTTTATTTATTGTACTTCATGTTAGCCCCCCATGTCGAACAAAACTCTCGTGGCGAGAATTTGCCGTATTCTTATTTCATTCTGAACAATTTGTTCTTTCACCAGTTTGTAACTTATGTTTTCGACAATCAGCTGATGATTATTTATTAGTTTCGGCATCGCCAACAACAACATTATCTGTTGATCCACAAAAATCGATTTTTTCTGTTACTGTTAGGCTTAAGTCATGTTTCACGTGAACTGACATTTTTGTTGGTAGGTATTTACTTTATGAACAAATTTGTGGTTCTTGATTTGGTTTTTAAAATAACAATGAATCAAATTTAGATTATAAATTTGTTCTATATAATGATAGATTTGTTCTATCAACAGAATCACATAAATAAAATCATTTCCAAATGTTCTCCTAAGGATGCTATTACAAAAAGTTATTTGCTGTTTTTTGGCACATTGGTGGTAAAATTTTGTAACAAATACATGAAATACTGTTAAATAATTAAAACAGATACCTAAAACATTCAAATAGGCCCGTAGATTCTATTTTTCGAAAAACAAAACAATATTTTATTATTTTGTTACATTACTGAGTTCCTTTAGTCTTTAATGTGTAGCCTTATAAGGGTGACTTCGTCGCTGTGCGACAAAACCTTTTTCTAATAAAGATTATTAAAAAAAAATGTTTTTAATACAGTAAAACAGAGTTACTCTCTTCCTCCTCTTTAAAAGATATCATAAACAGGGTGAGTTTCAGTTAAAATACTGTAATAACTGGAGGATTTAGATCAACAACAAAAATACACTGTGTACAAAAAATATGAAATCTTATGTATAGGGCAAAAGAAAATTTTAAATTGCCTATACCGGGTGTAAATAGAGTGCTACCATTAAATGAAACCACATATTCTATGAACCATACTGAACCACTTTTCCCAAGAACTCTACCCTTAATAAAAAGTTCATACTCCTACCTTGTAAGGAATATGGTTGTGATTTTTCTTATCATGGTCATTTCGTCACTTTGTTTCCTTAAGCATTCCATGCCATATTATCAGTATCACTTTTCCATATGACTGACCAAACTGCTGTTTTGGATTAAAAAAAAACGTCATGAAAAAAAAAAACTCCATGGTTCAGAAGTGTTCTCGAGTATAGGTTTATGAAGCAAGTCACAGTCTGCCAATGTTTCACTAACACATATTATGTCCCAGCATGATGAGTGGTGGGCAGCATGATGAGCCCTATCACTGTTCTTCAGGCACAAATATGAACATTTAGCTTAACATGCCTTCTGAAGCAATGTACTCCTATGGGATTTGAACCTGAGACTTTAATATTAATGGATGGGATAGTCAAACCACTAAACCAAATCATCAAATCTTAATGAACTAGGTATAATAATAATAATAATTCCATACATTAAATCTGTAAAATGAATTTGCGCCAGAATCTTGCAATTGTTTTAGCAATAGTGAGAAGTCAATAGATTAACTTCTGTTAATTATATTTCATGTATTTTTCTAGTCATAACAATCATTTGTGAAAAGTGGGTGAACCAAGTGTGAACTGTAACAGAAGTTAAAAGCTTGCCTAGGAGGTAAAAGCAGCTGTAGGCATAGTATATTCATTAATCATAAGTATGTAGCATTCTGCCCTCTGCCAGTGCTAAAGTACCAAATATGAACACCCAGCATATCACCTGTATATTTTTTATAAAAATCCTTGCATTGCCAAATTGTATTAGGAACCTATCTGCTAAATTTCAAGTAGGCTCCATAATTCCAGAGATTTTGTGTGAGTGAGTGAGATCCATAGTGGAGAAGATTTTATGTACATGTTGCAGGATAATAACAAAAGACGTAACTTACCTAAAGCCCTAGGAATTTGGCTAAGGTCTAGCAGATCCTATTATTTTGGCCAAATTTCAGACCCAGTGTAGTACGATGATATAAAATTCTAGCTGAAAAGCGAGCCATGAAGTTAGGTTAGATGGTTGAGTATGGTGAGTCACCGAATATAGTGTAGTAAATGATACAATGTGTCATTATTATTGAAGTATTTCAAAAAATGTATGTGTCCCTAGTTGCTCATAGTGCATTAAGATACACAACTGGGAAAACTACATCCAAATCCATTCAGTAGTTACGTGAATCACGACCACACAGACAGATAGTATAAAAGACTGCTGTTTTTCTGTATGCTTTCTACAGGTCTAATGTGCCCCCAAGGAATTTTTCGTCTAACACTTTTTATGGATGAAATACTTCTTACTGTTTCATTATAAGTTTTAATTAGTAGTCCCAGACCCACCCACTTACACTCTTCTGCAGCTCATCATGCCATCTATGCCTTCCTGTCTCTCCCTCGAATCTGCTCTCTCCTCCCCCATAGTTTCATGTTTTTACCTGTCTTAAATCTTTCTTTCCATCTTACCAACTTTGAACTATAGCCATTAATATCTATATGTCACCGACCAAACCCAATTTTAGGGCAAACTAGTTTGTTTCTGAGTTCTCATAAATAATTTGGCCAAGTGCAAGTCGGTGTCACGCACAAAGGGTTCCGTACTACCACACAATACAGGTAGGGAACCCTGAAGCATGGAACCCAATTTTACTTTAGAATATGTACAACAATCTGACCAGAGAAACTTCTATATATTACCATTTTTTTTTGTTATTTAAATTTTTTGGCATGATAGAGGTCCATAGTATTGTGTGAGAATTTCAGCTGTCTACCTACTACGGCTGAAGCGACAGGCAGCAGAGGCTAAGTAATAGGGTCCCGTTTGGAAGCCCAAAAAAGGTTATGTATAGTGTAGTGGCGTGACTTGCCATACCTAACCTTCTAACCTGACCTACCGACTCTCTTGATATCATTAAATAATGGGCTATTCAGTATTTATATATTCCTGAGGCCAAAACTACAATTTGGTAGAATATTTGTTTGTCTGTATGTTCAGTTTTAACTCGATGACAAATCAGAAGATTTGGATGCAGTTATCTTTATTATCATCATAGTGACCCTGTAGTAGGGATAAAATTACCGCCAAGCCGAAAACTGTCGACACTACTCAAAGGTTGAAGCGAGCGAAGCCGTGGGCAACAGCTAGTCTTTTAAAAATTAAATAAGGTCCTACAATAATAAGTGAAAATAATTCTAGGGTAGTTCATGAATCCTTAAATTGTTTTCCTCTAATATTTATTTCACTTTCCAATACAAGTTCAATCAGCTGATTAAATTACTATGGAAAGGTAAAAAAAAGTGGTCTATTAGCGATACCCAATTGCCTCTTAATTTATTTTATAGCACACCGTGCGTAAAATGACCACTTTACGCACGCTGCGCTTGCGTAAAGTCGGCATTTTCCGCACTTGTGCTATAAATTATTATACGAAACTCGTGCGAGAAACTTTTTCTCGACTCGTGTGATTCTCACACTCACCTTCGGCTCGTGCCGCAAACTCACACTCGTCAGAAAACGTTTCATCGCTCTCGTATCGTAATGTACTATTTTTATTGTTCTGAGCTTTTTGGAACAAAATTATACCTAATAATATTTTTTTCGACATTCTCCAAGGAAACTACAAAACTTTAAGCTTGCATATCAGTAGAAATAACAATATAACTATCTGGAATTATCTTTAGGCATGTAGAAAAACATAGTTGTGCAGTTTTGTGACTAACAGAAATTTATATAGAATTAGGGCAAAGACTTCTGTGTAGACAAGCTGTACCGCACTGAAAAATTTCGCGCTAAGTTATGTTCAAATGTTCACAACTCTTAAGCGAGCGAGCGAGAACATAGGTTCACCGCAAGTGCCAGCGAGCAAGACAAAAGTTCCTCTGCATAAGCCTTAGACCATTTCACACGGGACCTGGCAAAGCGCGACTCTTAGTACTGAAATTATTCTGCCGTTTTCCACGGGAGGGGAGGTAAACACGCACAGCACTCATTCACTCATTCACGCACACTCCTGCAAAAAATTGATATGTCACACTAAATCAAAAGCTGCAACACAAACACAAAACGCGCACACAAGCAAACTTACATGAACAAATTGTTCTTGTTCATGTACTTCGGCATAGGGGGATAAGTGTGCTTGCCTGGTCTCGTGTTATATGGTCTAAGGCATAAGCATAATTTTTATTGAAAACAGAGCGTGTCTAGTATGTACATAGAAATCTTTGTATGAGGGCCATAAAATTTAAGGAAATAATTATAAAAACGTAGATAAAAGCTAAAACCAAATACTGGATGAATACAAATAAATCGCTTGTAATTTTGATGTAAAGTTGAAAACATGTATTCCACCTTTATTTGTTTCTAGCTACAACTGAAGGTAGTAACTAACATAGGCAGTAAATCCTATAACATTTCGGATGGTCCCCAATCAACCCTCTACATGAGGCTGTGAGAGGAAATAGCTAAGAAAAATTTAAATTTCTGGAAAATTTCCTCATCAGTACAGTCATCTTATTTCTCTTACAATACAGCTTCTGACCCGACGTCACATCTGTTGATCTCCAGTTCTGGTCACACTCACTCCAAACTCAAAAACTACTCAACCTTGAGATGGTTCTATGTTGTATGTGAATGTTGCAAGGTTGAGTGTCATTTGAGTAGCGTTAATATACTTTCTCTCCCTAGCAAAGCTCCTCACAGCTGCAGTGGAATAATTTCTTAAATTCAAAGGGATCGCCATCCAAAATTACAACCTTCGGTAAAGGAGTTATGGTTTGTGTAGATTTTAACGCTGGAAGACATGTTTTAACCATTGACGATGATTAATATAAATTATTCGATTGCAGATGTAAAGCCCCTTTCCCTTTGATCTAAATTCTGAACGGGTGTAAGAGAAATAAGGAGACTTCGGTTCCGTCAGGGAAATTTTCCAGAGAGCCTGTGCTTTGATTTGTATGATAGATTTTTCTGTCCGTTCGCCGCGGACTCCTGAATTTCAGTTGACATGAGATGGTCGCTCGTCAACAATGGTTAAAACACGATCTTCAGCGAGGGTAGGAAGTTCGGCCCAGAGTACGCCCGCAGAAAACGGCACGTCGCAGAATGGAAACGAGCTTAGAACGCGTCTCGGGAAAGATTACAACAACCGCTCACAGAAAAGCACCACCTCTAGGCAAGTGTCATCAGCAGCGGTCTTCGGAGACGTGGCTGTAGAGAACAAACAAATTAACACGAAAGAAATGTTTGGGTCCTTCAAGTTGTTTGTTCACTACAGCACATTTTGAAGTAGTTTGTGAAAATTTATGTTACGCAAATGAAACTGATCGCATGGGCTTACAGCTGGCTTTGTCATTGGTGAAGGGTTTCTAACAGAGTCCAATTTTAGAAAATTAATTTATAATGCTACCTCGTTTTATTGTCTTATGATCGTCATTTTTTCTATACGAAAACCACTTATCGAAAGAGAATCGTAGGTGAGACAAACAATTTTAATGTGCTGTTTTCTTATGCTGCAAGAAATTTGATACTTTTTGCGATGCACTTTTCTATACTGTGTATTTTTTACTTCAGTTCACAAAATAAATAAATTTTTAGCCCTACATCTTTGTTTTTGTTGTAACATTAATCCTGACTTCCTGTGCAGGAACAACCAGCTGTCATCGTCAGGCGTCGGCGGCGGTGGCGGCGGGGGGCAGGGTAAAGACCCCCTCGCGCCTGCAGGCATGCCGAGCCGCGCGCACTACCAGCACGCCCAAGCTTCAGGATACCCTCAGGACTCTAGAGCACAGAACATGCCCGTCTCGGTACGTGTGCCAGTTTTGTTTACTGCACGAAGTCGTCAGTAGCTCTTTCGCGGTAGACCTTTTGGACCCTCGACTGGAAAAACTACATTCGCATTTGATAGGGGCTGCCAAATATTTGTTCCTTGCGCGAGAAGTAGGATCTCGGAGAACATGGGTGTCTGAAAATATGTAATATGTGAATTGCAGGAAAGACATAATAGGTTGGGGAAAAACTCTTTTCGCAAATAGTAGGTATGAACTTATAATAAAATCTCTTTGGCCATACCATTAGTATCTGGCTGGTTTTGGTATTATTAAAAAGTTTAAATTTTAAAAAAGATAAATCCAACTTCAAATTAGGTAAAATGTGTGATTTTCATTTGTTTTTCTTACTGTTAAGATGAGTGAATCTAATGAAGAAATTCGATACATTTTAAAATTTTACTACAAAAAAGGTAAAAAAGCAACGCAAGCCGCGAAAAAAATTTGTGATGTTTATGGACCTAGTGCAGTGTCTGTGAGAGTAGCACAAATTTGGTTTAAGCGTTTTCAATCCGGAAATTTTGATGTCAAAGATGCACCTCGCTCTGGGCGCTCTGGATGGCATTTTTGAAAAAGTGGAGCAAGATCGGCATATCAGTAGTTACGATGTAGCTGAAGAACTGGGGATTGACCACAAAACAGTTTTGGCGCATTTGAAAAAAGCTGGGTACACAAAAAAGCTCGATATTTGGATGCCTCATGAGCTCACTGAAAGAAACTTAATGAACCGTGTACTCATTTGTGATTCTTTATTACGACGTAATGAAACCGAACCATTTTTGAAAAACCTGATAACTGGTGATGAAAAGTGGATCACGTATAACAAGAACGTGCGAAAAAGGTCGTGGTCAAAGGCTGGTCAGGCTTCACAGACTCTGGCGAAACCCGGGTTATCTCGCAACAAGGTAATGCTGTGTATGGTGGGATTGGAAGGGCATTATTCATTATGAGCTGTTACCGCCAGGCAGGACCATCGATTCTGAACTCTACTGCGAACAACTGATGAGATTAAAGCAAGAAGTTGAGAGAAAGCGGCCGGAATTAGTCAACAGAAGGGGTGTGGTTTTTCATCATGATAACGCTAGACCTCACACATCTTTAGCCACTCAGCAAAAATTAAGAGAGTTTGGCTGGGACGTATTAATGCATCCGCCGTATAGTCCTGACCTTGCACCTTCAGATTTCCACTTGTTTCGGTCTCTTCAGAATTCTTTAGGCAGTGTCAGGTTAACATCACGAGAGGACTGCCAAAACCACTTGTCGCGGTTTTTTGATCAGAAGCCCCAGAATTTCTATAGCAATGCGATCATGTCCCTACCTACAAGATGGCACAAAGTTATCGAACAAAATGGCACCTACATACTTTAGTTAAATGTAAATAAACTTTATTAAAAAATGTTTTGAATTTTCATATAAAATGCGAAGAAACTTTTTCCCCAACCTAATATTTACGTTAATTCACAGTGCCGCTCTGAATATAATGTGTCTAGGGACTGACGTTTTTAGGAATGAATTAAGAAAACAGAAAAGTGAGATTGCGACCGCGAATAAAGATAGATGACGTTTTTTATTGTTTAAACTTTCAATAAAACATGAACAACTACGATAAACGTAATTAATATGAACCAGCGTAAAAACGTACAGGAAATAAGCGAGGGAAATGTCAAGAAGTGTTCACTCTTTGTTACAGTTACAATAACTGCCATGCATTCGCTTTCACTTCGCTAACGGGTTCCGTGCTCAACAGCAATCATATCTCTAAAGGCTTTATTAGTTGGGGATTGTCGTCGAAATAACATTGAAGATCATAATTGGCAATATTTTAGTTCACTCTCTCTCTTACTATTACATCTCTTGAATAGATCTGTACGGATAGAACGCGTCTATCTATCGTCAAAGAGAGAGCAAAGCAACTTTGTAGGAAGATAGTGTATCTAGTGAGGGTATTAGGTGTTCTGAGATACACTGAACGATCATGGTATTTAATAAGGTTCGACACACACACATTTACATATACTTACTGCTTTTTCTGTGTAATCATGATCAGTCTCCCACACGGAAAAATAATCAAACTGCCAACTTTAAGGAAGCTAAATCTTTCATTGAAGTTCAATAACTTTGCTGAAAAAAAATTGATAAAACATCAGACATTTACATTTGTTGACACATAATGTACCAGAATTTTTATAATTGATCACATTAACTGTAATAAAAAAATCTTCTATGATTTTTCGTACTGCACAAATAATAATAAAAACCAAATTTCATGTCACGATAACCTATGATCCTTAACCAATCGGATTCTGCAATTTTGTAGACATTCCTTTTATCTAATTAGACCAAAAACGTAATTATCATCACAGATCACTCCAAATTCCAAGAAAATACGATCCATACACCCACGCAACGCACGCAATAATTTTGTGAAATCCGTAAATATTCTTGAGGGCACTTTTATTTGATTGAAGCATCCCTTTTTCTATTCACTACATCTTTGATAAACATGTTGAAGTGGAAATTCACCCCCCCATCCATTAGCTGTGCATCCCTTATAACCTTGAACAGATGAGTTGTTACTGTGCAGGCCCGGCAGAACCCAATGTACGCGCAGAGCATGTACCACGGGTACGGCGGCGGGGGGGGCACCACCATGGCACCTATGTCGGCGCCCTCCCCCTCCGCGCCCCTCGCGCCATACCCCGTGCACCCTGACGTCAAGTTTAAGAAGTAAGTGGCTTTTTTGTTGCAACCCACGCTTATTGAATTCGAAAAATATAAATTTATCAAATAAAATTACAAAAAAAATATACAATACAACATACAAAAAATATACTCATACTTATTAATAAAACATTACGATTGAATTTGCACATATGTGATAAAAAGGGGCAGACTCAGCATCTGCTGTGAGCTGTCAATCAGCAACACAACGCTGGTTTTCAGTCTGTCCCTTTTCAATCCCTAAATTAATTTTCAAAATGTAGGTAACTTACAACATGCAAAATTTTTAGGTAGCAATAATTTGTTGATAATAGGATTCTAAAATTAAATAGCACAATGAATTTTATATAGTATTTCAATTTAAAATTTTATATAATAATAATGTCACAAAAAGTACAAGTAAAAAGGTTACGATAAAAAAAAGAGATGAAATAATTTTTTGTGGTTTCTGTGAGATTAGCTGGTTTACGCTAACTTGTAGTTTGTAATTTTGAATATTTTTTATTATTATTAATCTGCTTTGCTTGTAGTAAGTCGTGTATATGCACGTTGCGCTAGTGTGCGTCCCTGCCGGAGCGTGTCGCACACATACGGTTGCACTTGCTCGTCATACAGATATAGCGAAGTTGATGAGTCGTCGTAGATTGCAAGTACTATACTTCGGGTTTGGGTACCAGATTCTAGTCCCTGTACGTACACTAACTATTGGTCGGAATGTTTTTATGCGGTTTTCTGTTGCATTTATGCCCGGTTCACATGATGCCAGTAATTTTCAGGTTACAAGGATTTTTACTCACTAGATCTGCTAGCCCCCATACAATGCGATTAAGTACAATATCCAATCCAGTGCTTGATCTTCACCGGCGCACCGATAATCTCAATGGTGTCTGACTAGATCAGGTTTTTTTTACAATAGTCTAAATCTAAGCGTTTTGCCAGATTGAATTTTTATTAAAGACTAGCCTTTGATCTTTGCCCCGTTTTCGGCTTGGACTTTATTTAATGAACACCCCTTATAGCCTATATGTTGAGCAGGGTGATGATAATAAAAAAAACCGGATCCGAATCCGTTGAGTAGTCCCCAAGTTAAATTGGAACATACACACAGACAAAAATTCTAAAAATTTTCGATTTGGCCTCAGTTACAATACCTATATACAAACATACAAATATTGCTCATTTAATAGTATCGAAGATTTTCGCAAAAAAATGAATATATCGCTGTCCAAATCTATCTTACGTGTACAGATTAAGGCCCTAAGAGCTGCCATTTCAGAAAATAAAACTTATTACTTACCGGAATAATAATTAATTTAAAGGCTGCTCAATTAAAATAGTATGTAATTGCTTTTTCTAGGCATTTTATTGAGCTAACTTTCAATAATGTAATTATTCGAGTAAGTAAGAAATGTTTTTTATACTGCACCTGCTTGGAAAGTTCCTTCTTACTTTTTCGAAAACGATGGAGAATATACGTCATTGCTGTCATACCAATATGCGGGCGGAAAAAATGTATGAAAATCCATTGTAAATGCTGAGCGGGCAGAAAAAGTATATGAAAATCCATTGTTAACGTGCTGTTTTTTTTATTTGTTGACAACATCCGTACGATAAGCATAAATGTTACATTAAAAAGGGTATAAACTTCTTGGTACATAACCTAGCTTGAACAATAATGCCAAAAGACAAAAAGTTTTTGTCTTAGTTTGCAAAATAATACTGGCCACTTGCTATTTATGATCATAAAAAAATGAAAAAAGTGAAAGTCAAAAAGTTTTTGTCTAAATTTGCAAAATAATACTGGCCATTTGTTATATTTATGTACATAATCAAAAAAAGAAATTAAAAACTGCAAATTGAACGCGAGTCATCAATCTGTTTCTTTGGTTGCATCTTTATTAAAAGTAACTCAAAATGTCGTCTAGTAGTGATATAGAAGAATGGGTGATTTTGTCTTTTATTTTCCTTGGAGGTGTAGTATAAAGCACTATGTATCACTCGGGAGAAAGTGCGATTCCCAACTCGTGTGTATTGAGGCCCTCGGCTGCGCCTCGGACCTCAAACTACACCCTCGTTGGTAATCTGCCTCTTTCTCCACCCGGTGAACAATGTACTATTTTTCTAAAGTGGCAGCAGCTAAATTCTCAGATGTGAATTACTGTTAATTTCGGTGGGTTATACACAGGCTCCCATTCTACGATGTCCTGGCTGAGCTGATGAAGCCCTCCACAATGATGCCGATGCAAGCAGGTCGCATGCAAGAAGGCACATACATATTCCACCTCACGCCGCAGCAGGCCACGGAGATAGCCTCAGGCAAGGACATTGTTGGTGCCGGTAATAAGCTCGACTATGTTATACAGGTATGAGACCCTGGTACTTTTCACTGTTATGTTGTTGGCTATGTGGCCTCCACAACTTTACCTGATAAAAGAAGGGAACCCTGAGAATGTTATCCTTCAGCCTGTTTCGTCCACTGCTGGACATGGGCCTTTCCAGGATTTCGCCACTCTTGGCGGTCCTCCTGGAAGAAATGCCCATACTCACACACGCTGGGCAGGAATGTTAAATTCTGATCAATTCACCGCAGGCAGACCGCAGTTCAGTATTCGTATCCAGGTGGTAGAGCTGGTGCTGGCCTCGACTGTGTGTGGTATCTTGCTCGCAAATCCTCCCAAAGTTATTCAGTAGAGAGTAAGAGGACAGCTCGCAGACAGGCACAACCAGGTGGCAGCAGCGACACTGGGTTTCGGCACCGCAATCACCAACCCGACCGTCAAGAGTGGTGAAATCTTGGAAAGGCCTGTGTACAGCAGTGGACGAAACAGGCTGATGGATTTATGGATGGAGTGGTTAGCGAGTGCGTAAAAGATGTATTAGAACTGCACAAACTGCACCAAACATAACGGCGCCTCTGAAGATCGTCTATCTCCCTCTCTTTCATCTATTTCTCTCTGTCTCGCCGGAGCTGAGTTTGGCGCGAATTATTCCCACTGCTTTATCTATTTCGCATTTATTTTGCATAAAAATTTCAAGTAATCAGGTCTTCCGATTTTATCCTAATACAATGCGACAAAATGAAATATGTCCAGGGAATGCTAATCATATTTTTATTTGGTCCACAGGCTCAGCTGAGATTCTGTCTTCTAGAAACGTCTTGCGAGCAAGACGACTACTTCCCACCTAGCGTTAATGTCAAAGTGAACAATAAAATGTGTCCGTTACCAGTAAGTTTTAATAAGATATTACAAATTCCATTGTATGCACATTCCAGCATGTTGAAAACTAAAACTGAGCAAATGCTGCATAGTTTTATAAAATTTCAGAGAAAGCAGCTATATCGAACAAATCAAAACTGCCAACATGCATATCTTAAAGGATCTCGCAAAAAAAATTAAGTACTTTTATCATTTCATTCTTTTTAATCTTAGGTATCCGTCAACTTCCTGAAGGGACAGAAAAACGAGTAATTAATAAAATTACGGGTCATTTGAGCTACAATTAAGGAAAAAGAAAATAGTAGAAATTGAAAAGGAAACATACGTAATTTTTTGTTACTCATTTCACTGTAGCTGAAACGTGAGATACATTTGAGTATTGTAATTGTGTTAAAATATTACACGTAACACAGCAGATAACATTGTGAACCACACTTTAACGACCATTATCCTCGACAGAACCCAATACCCACAAACAAGCCAACTCCAGAACCGAAGCGGCCCCCGCGGCCCGTGAACATCAGCTCGCTAGTGAAGCTGTCTCCGACAGTCGCGAACACGATCCACGTGACGTGGGCGGCGGACTTCACTCGCGCCTACGTGCTCAGTGTGTTCATGGTGCGCAAGTTGACCTCAGCGGAGCTGCTGCAGCGGTTGAAGAATAAGGGGACCAAGAATGTAGACTACACTCGGTCACTCAGTGAGTATTGTTGAGGAATTGGCATCGAGATGAATTTTTTTATATACTATTAAGGCGCATAGGCATGCCATCGTTTTAGTACAAAATTTGATAATCCTTTTCTCTGTGGTTTTTCGTTATAGACTAAAGTTTGAGACCTCTATAGGTTAATACAGGCATTTACAATGTCACTATCTGGCTGAAATGTAAAATTTTGGTGTAGTAGGTACCATTTAAGGCAGGAAAACAACTTCTGTTAATCTGTCCAGTTTGATATATTTAGAACAAAATCAATATTCAAAATTTTGGCACAATGGTGCCTTTTATAATATCAGTACAAGTGTCGCAACGGTTTATGAGCGCTCGGCAAAAGTGATGGAGGACTAGGGCATGTGTTCACTCGCGCAAAAAAGTGCGATAAAGAAAATATGCCGCTCATAAACCGCTGCGACACTTGTACCAGATGATAGAGGTATACTTTGGTCTATAACGAAAAACAGCTAAGAAAAGGATTATCAAATTTTGTACTAAACCGGTGGCGTGCCTATGTGCCTAAAATAATGGAATGTCTTTCTAATTCCCTATAGTGCCTTTCCGTTAATTGAAGGTTACCTGCCAGCTTAGATAAAACAAAAGGAAGATGCTTTTCCCCGCTTCTCGCGCGCTGTATAGGCCAGTTGGCCTATATTTTGTAGATTCGTCTCGCTCGCGCCACAGTCAAAGCTTATCGCCCTATCTCTGTCGTTCGGTGGCGCTTGTAAAAAAACGAGGTCCATTTTTCACTTGACCATAAAAGAACGTACCATATATACGCGTATCTACCCTTTTTTATATAAATGCCTGCCAGTCAGTTTTTTGTACCGGTCTCTCTTCCTTGCTATCTGAATAGAACTTTCGTGGTTTTGACTCCGGTTCATTCCTTGATGGTGTACAACCATGACATTTTTTTTCTTTCTTTCCATTTTGCCAATTATTGTGGTTTGTAGCTAGTATTCTTTACTTCGTAAAACAACATTACATTTGGTCACCCTCACAACTGAGTTGATCGCGTCATGATGTCTGCTCTGCAACACAACCGACACAATTAAAAAGTGCAACATTCTCAACAACATTTTCCCCCCTACAGTCAAAGAAAAGCTCTCCGAGGACTACGACAGCGAAATAGCGACGACGTCTCTGCGCGTCTCACTCATGTGTCCGCTCGGCAAGATGCGGATGTCCTGTCCGTGCCGGCCGGCCAACTGTCCGCATCTGCAGTGCTTCGACGCGTCACTGTTCCTGCAGATGAATGAGAGGAAGCCGACGTGGCTGTGTCCGGTGTGCGACCGCCCTGCGCCTTATGATTCCCTGGTAGTTGATGGGTGAGTGGAATAAACGTATTTTGGTTGTTTTGCTACAAACTAATGGAGTTTATTCAGGATATTTGTCTCATTTCAGTACGTGCATCGCAATCAAGTCTAGCTTTGAATCATGTGTCGATAGTTTTCAGCAATGGACTTTTTTAACAATGGGCTTTCGCTTGGCCATTACCATGCTGATAAAACTTTGGATAAAACGAGCTTGTGCAAAAAGTGAGAGAATGAAAGCATCACTCATTCCAAGAACTCCCACAAAATGGCAATCGACATCATGTCGAATCACGACAAGTCGCTTAGCGCCATTGTTTCGTCACTCAAGACTTTCGTCCACCCCATTATTTTATGTGTGGGGCAATTTTTATGGCGGTTATCTATCTTCTTGTTTCCTCTGGTTTATTGTTACAATTTCGCCCCCAGGTACTTTCAAGAGGTGTTGACGTCATCGCGTCTCTCGGGCGACTGCAACGAGATCCAGCTGCACGCGGACGGGTCGTGGTCGGCGCATGCCCCTCCCCCGCGCCCCACCGTGCCTCAGCCCGCCGCCGACCCCGTCACGCTCATTGCGGACGACCTAGGTACAATATAGTCTACGTGTACTGACTAGAGGTGCTGACGTCGTCGACATTCCTCATGACGAGTCCCAGCACAGACGAAATAGTAGTACCACATACAGAGATCCACTCGTCAAAGCACGTATATAAAAAGACACTCTCGCCACGCAGCGATAAAGTACAATAGGCTTGTAGACAGGGTAAACAAAATATTATTCTATTTAGTCCGTTATTTAGATTATCAAAAAATATTGGACACGTATTTTTTCTTTTGTCAATCAAACAAAAAATGACAGAGATAAAGCGCGTCAAAGTTTGGGAGTGGGGAAAAATGACGTCACTTCTAAGTACAATTGTACCTAGATGTGACGTCACGCGGAACTTTAGCGGGCTATATCTTCATCATTGTTTGTTTAATTGAAAAAAGAAAAAATACGTGTCCAATAATTTCTGATAATCTAACTGACGGACTAATAATATTTTTTTTTGTCATCATGCGTATTCAACCGCACTCATTTTGTATAAATTATATATATAACATTTTATTTACCCATAAGGCGCCTCTCTATCGCGTAATTCTCTCTTAACCCACTGAATGACTTCTTGTACCCTTGGCGGAGTAGAACAGGCCTGGTCACACTTACTACTACAGGAAAATCATCAGTTTGTGGTTCACAGTTCTGACTTCAACTTCGATATTTCTAATGTGTTGATCAACATTCTCCCGGCTTAAAATATTTACTGAAACACTCCCATTGAGTAGGTACGGTGTGCTTTCGCCCTAAGCTCCATTATTTAATTACTTTATCAACCGCACTCTGGTCGTGTGGTAGAGCGCTCGCCTGCTAACCCAGAGGTCGTGGGTTCAATCCCCGCGGTACACATTAGTTTGTGTCCGGTCTGCGTGCTTCGGAAGGATTTACTAAGCTGTTGGTCCATTTGTGGCTGAAGTACGGCGACAGGGCTCACTTATGGGATGTCGGTGAAAAGCGGGTGCACCAAGTGTGACTTGCATTTCACAGTTCACACTTGGGAACACCTCTGACACCCCTGATTCATGTCGTGACGACATATATATTTTTTTGTATCATAAAAAAATTACTTCAGCCATTTTACTTTCTCTCACCTAACAATTCCTATCAACAGAAGTAATTCCGATAGATGGCGGTAACGGGAGTGCTAAACGTGCGGCCGTCGGCGAAGCGCGTACGCCCAAGCCCACGGAGCTGCTGGTGGATTTGACATCGGATTCCGAAGACGAACAACCGTTGAAGCGGAAGCAGCCTAAAGCCAGCCCTACGCCAGCCCCGGTCGCTATCAAGAGTGATGAAAACTATTCATCTAATACCAGTAAGTGTCCTTAGCTCTTGGTAATAAGATTACAAACCCATTGGATACAGATGAATTTGATGTCGGATTCCGAAGATGAAAAACCGTTGAAGCGGAAGCGGCCTTAAGCTGACTCTGCGCCAGCTGCGGCTGCTATCAAGAGTGATGACAACTGTTAACCAGTAAGTGGTTAAGGGCCAGTTTTTGAGTTAAGGGGGCATCGAGCTTTTTTCGAAATAATTGCATTCGTTTGAGCCCTTGCTGTATCGTTATTACTTAAGCTTCATTTATGCAATTAATATATAAGATATATAAGGATTCACTCCATAAATCATACACTTTAGAAACACGATTACTTGTAGTTTCCTCGATAGAAATAAATCTAAAGTTATGTCTAAAAACAACATAAAACCGTGGTACGGCGTAAATACTTCAAGGAAGGCTATCAGTTTTTGAATAATAACAAAACCACATGTTTTTTATAACGTATACACTTAACATGTTAAAAATGTGTGCTTGATTTAACAATACGAAGGAAATACCAAAATTCAAGCCCGTTCCGACCATCCTAGCCAGAGCCGCTTCGCTTCTCCCCTGTCCCCGCAGTCCTGCTTCGACCGTCGGAAGGGGAGCCTGTATTGCTTGCGCTATTAAGCACGGTTTTAAAACGCTCGCTCTTTTTTGCCGAAGTGCCTCACGCACACATACACGGAGCCTCGGTACCGCTAAGAGCGAGTGAGCGTTTTAAAACCGTTCTAAAAGCGCAAGCAATACAGACTCTTTGACCGACGGCCAAAGCTGGACTGCGGACAGGGGGGGAAGCGAGATGGTTCAGGTTAGGCTGGGCAGAACGCGCGAGAATTTAGGTATTTCCTTCGTATTGTAAAAACAAATACATATTACAAAAAATGTTAAGCGTATTGTATACGTAATAGAAAACATGTGGTTTGGTTATTATGCTTCCGTGAAGTATTTACATCATACTAAGAGTTATTTTGTGTTTCTGAAGTGAATGATTTATGGGGTGAATCCTTATTAAATATCTTGCATATTAATTGAATTACTAAAGCTTCAGTAATAACGATACAGCAAGGGATAAAAGAAACGCAATTATTTCGCTAATAGCTCGATACCCCTTAGGAAATTCTCGCTAAGCTAAATTAATCACAATGCTGCATTTCAAAGTTAAGCATCGCTTAACTTGAATTTCTCAACTGTGAAATCTGGGGTTTATCTGGTGATGAGAGTTTATGTTAATAAATTATTGGTGGATTTGACATCGGATTCCAAATCGTACAAGTGTTGAAGCGAAAGCAGCCTAAAGCCAGCACTACGCCAGCCATGCTATCAAAAGTGATGGTATCTAAAACCAGTGTTTTACTTTCACATACTAGAGTTTACAAAAATAAATATGAAATTTAGTGCTCACCTAATAGCATAGTTTAAAAATCCATACAGTTGTCCAACAAAGACGTTCGGATGGAGCGCTTGTGCGGGGCGAGACTCTGAACTGTTTGGTCGAAAATTGTATGTAGCTCGGTGGCTAACCTCCCGCGTCTCAACCCGCAGAGCGCTTTCGTTGGACAACTGTATGGATTTTTAAACTCTGCTTGGTATAGCAAAACTTTGTTTTTTAATTTAGAAACTGGCCCTTGTCATAATGGTTGTTTGTTAACCGTATAAAAATTTGTATGGTCCCCTAAAGGCTATGAAAATATAAAGGAAGAAAGTCAGGTTCTGTACCATTTACCACCAGATACGTGATTGAGGTAATACTAAGTAATGTAACTTTTTAAAGTGTATTTTTGCAATTCGTGCCGACTTTTCTAACGGACCCTTGTTTATTATGCTCATTTGTTTCCATACGATAGTTTATACATGAAGCTCTTTTGTAGACACGTCAGTGGCTGTAAACCGTATCCTCTATTCCAGCGATAGAAGCGGTCTCGTCCAGCGGGTACCGGTCACCGGGTGCCAATGCGTCAGTGATCTCATTGGACAGCCCTTCACCCCCCGCGCCCCGCTCCCCGCCGCCCGACCCGCTGCCCGACCGCCCGCAGTTAGAGGTCACTGCCGTCGGGCGTGAGTATACTGCACTTTTGTCATAGTATAAGGCTGTTTGTTTAGTTTTACTTCTGTCTAAACCCAAATTCTTGCAAGGTAATTGTATCAATAAATTTTAGTTTTGACAGCATTAAACTTACAACTAAAGCCTTTAAAATCAGCTACATTATACCTATATATGTATGTATATTAGGTGACTTTAATTCATGCTGGAGACTCGGTGAGTGCTCAGTAGCAAGGTTCGATGACCCTTTTTGTGAAATTCGTAATGTTGCTTACAAACGCAAGCCCAGCCTCGAGTCAATTACTACGGGACGTCAAGATTTTATTTTGCGATATCATCGAAAAGTGTTATCGATTCGTGTTACTGATCCCTTACCAAGCCTCCAATGTGAGTTTGGCTGTATAAATAAAAGTCAATCGATTCGTGTTACTGATCCCTTACCAAGCCTCCAATGTGAGTTTGGCTGTATAAATAAAAGTCAATCGATTCGTGTTACTGATCCCTTACCAAGCCTCCAATGTGAGTTTGGCTGTATAAATAAAAGTCACCTATATGTACAAGGTGAAATACCATACACGTAAATTGGGGATGACTTTTTTTTTTCTCGTCTATCCCATAGTGTGGGGTATCGTTTGTATAGGTCGTTCAAAAACATTGTGGGTGTGTGAAAACCATGTTTCGATTTAGGGATCCGTTGGCGCAATATTAAGCTTTAAAGTGCTAATTTTTGTTACAGTCAAGTGCCCCCCCCCCCCCTTTTAAAAGAAAAACTATCACAGCTAAGTAGGCGTTACAGGTTTAAGAGTACAGGTCGCGCCAAACCTCTAAACACGAGAATGTATGGGCCGTTCTTCAACTTCCGAGCGGGCTGGAAGTTTGGCGCGATTTGTATCTTAAAAAATGTATTGGGCAACTACGGAACCCTAGACTGCGCGTGACCCGACACGCACTTGGCCGCTTTTTTCTAAATGCGCCCCTGGAAAGACAAAAGATATGTACATCACCAAGGCCTTTATTGTACAGATCTCGCAGCCAACTGGTTTGAATAGCTGATTGATGGCACGGCTAGCTCATTAGATGAACATCGTCACTCAACCAAATGTCTAGTTTTGTAGTTGAATCATGATACTGTGTAAAACGTTCAACGTGTTGGCTGTCCGAAAGCTAGCCCTTTAGAAACGACTTAGTTCGCAGTCAAAATTAGCGCAGAAGAGAGCCCGTAGGTTAGGTTAGATTAGAATGTTGGGTATACCACATAACCTTCGTGGTTATTCTTTCATGACCACTCAGAAATACCATTTAACCAAAAGGTTAAGCTCTTTCGGCTTTCTTGTTAAAGCTTCCTTTATCTGTTCAGTTGGATGCCGCTATTTAAGGCGAGGCATTGATAAACTTTTAATTTCAAATCGGCGCCTTAAGTGAGAGGGACTTATTCCATACAAATATGAGCTCACGAAATAGCTTATGCCGTAAGGTCGTATGCGGCAAAATAGTTTTTTTCATTTAAATTGACAACTATAAGTAATTTATATATTGAAGTGTATTTGTTGACTAATTTAAATAAAAAACTTAGAGGCTTCATTCGCTCCCGTCTGTCAGTAAAATAGAATTCTCTGTTTTAAAAGAGGTTGTCTAAATATTTTTTTTCTCTGCTATGAAAATTAATCAGTCAACTAAATCTTCGGGCAAAATGATGTCAATGAAATGTTTAATCTAGTATATAAATTGGTACCATATGTTTTTTTATTGCTGAGAAAAATGGAGACCCTTGTCACCAAAATTTCCAATGCGTCGCCTTAACTAACAACCTAGCCGTCCAGTCAGTCAGCTGATCTAACCAGGTGGCTGCGACATAGATACAGGTTCGCCGGAAAAATGAATGTATTTCCATATTTGTAGAACATGAATGAGTATTGTACATTCAGAATTAGCTGGCGTCTTTCCACTTGAGACCGTCATTAACAATAACAATAGGATTAAGTCGTGGCGGGTGAATTCGCCTGAACGGAACAATAAACACTTAAAAAACACGTGCGGCAGGCGATCTTTCAAACGTTTTTGATACTTACCTTATGTTATCTTCCCTTTAATAATATAAGGAAAAAGAAATACCACTCGGTTGTTTTTTAAACTTAGAAGAGATTAGTTCAGTGGAAAGTATCAACACTGGTTGGTTTGCAACAAAACAGATAAGGCCAAAACGGATCCTTTAAAAATGGATGGGCTCTATGAGTGTTTGGTTTATTGCCCCTATTGTTTGTGTTCAAGTGGAAAGACGCCAGCTAATTCTGAATGGACTATACAAAATGTGTATTGTTACAGCGAACAGCAGCGGAGGTGATCGCGAGGACGAGCCGTCCTCCGGCCACTGGCAACCCTACGCCGACAATGAGCGGGATAACCATGACTCTTATAGAAGGTAACGATTGCTATCTAACAATATATGGTTTATTAGCCTTTGCCCGATGCTTCCCTCACGTGCTTTAAATCTTTAAGTATTAGCGACAGTTTGCGGCTTGGTGGTTATTTTGTCCACACCCTTGTAGCCTATATGTTGACCCGGTCATGGTAAAAACAGACTAGTCAGCTATCTTCACATAGATGTCCTCCGCGTGGCTTACATGTGTGCGAGCCTGCACGTACGAACCACAGCACGCACACAACGACAATATCTCAGGCGGTTTCTGGCGGTGTGACTAGGGTCGGCTGCGCTCCGCAGTCGCGCTTACGTACGCTGCGCTACAAAACAGATTCGTCGCATCGCCGCAAAATAAATTGACGACCCTGCAGCAGTAGGCATTTAAGCCTCGCACGGCGCGGGAGTTGTTCTACTATTCTGTTTTTACTATGCCAGGGTCAGTGATTAAACCGCATCCAAATCCTTTGAGTGGTTCTTGAGTTCGGAACATAGATATATAGGTGGTAGGGCTGGTGCCGGGCTCGACTGTGGAGGTATCACCATCTTACTTGCAATCCCCTCGGAAGTTATTCGGGAGAGAGTAAGAGGACAGCTCTCAAACAGGCACAACCAGGTGGCCCACCATGCCTGAAATTTATTACGGAGCCGCGGGCAAAAGCTAGTGATACCATAATATTCTACTGATAAGACAACTTTCCCAAAGAAAAAAACGACTCCTCCGAAGATATTGCTCCCCGTGGACGGTCAGTGGCTTGGTCCAGCTGTATACTATTGCTACACCTTGACCGCAAGCGCTGTGCCACGCCTTGGGTGGCGACAGACATGGCGGGGGGAACGTTGCCGAACGAAATGACTGACAGCTGCTTGACCTCCCCTCCCCCTCCCTGCTCGTATACAGCCTATACCTAAGGCGCAGTATTAGCGCCTTTGTCCCAATACGTACAATGTTATACTAGCATTTGCCCGCGGCTCCGCCCCCGTTTATTCAATCTCTGCCCCGTTATTTTATGAACACACCTCAAAATCAATCAAATCAAAATATTTATTTTGTAAAATAGATACATAAAGTATACTTTCTACAAGTCAAAGTTAATCTTTACAATATATATCTTTAGAATAAAAAAAAATAATATATATATACTAATAAGGGAAATACATACAAAAAATATTTTGGTTGGGCTACAAAAATTTAATTATACACCTTATAGACCAGCGTCTCAACGATGACAGTAAAAAAAACGCATTCAAATCCGTTTAGTGGTTTTCAAGTTAAAACGGAACATGCATACAGACAGGCAGACAAAAATTCAAAAAATTGTGTTTTATACCAATAACCCATTTCATTTAAACATTTCGCAAAAATATTCAATGTACGAGCACAAATTTTAGTAGTATATTATTAGTATAGATTTTTGGGTTATTATTTATTACTAGCCTTTGCCCGCAGCTTCGCCCACGTTTAGTGAATCTTCGCCCCGTTTTCGGCTTGGGCGTTATTTTATGAACACCCCCTATAGCTTATGTGTTGACCGGGGTCACTGCAATGATAATAAAAAACCGCATCCAAATCTGTTTTGTGGTCCTCGAGTTATAAAAGCGTTTATTCAATCTTTTTCCGGCTTTGGCGTTATTTTATGAACCCCCTTATAGCATATGTATGTGTTAGACACGGTTACTACGATGATAATAAAAAAACCGCATTCAAATTCATTGAGTGGTTCTCAAGTTATAAAAGCGTTTTTCAATCTTTTCCCCGTTTCCGGCTTGGGCGTTATTTTATGATCACCCCTTATAGCCTATGTGTTGATGATGATAGTAAAAAAACTGCATCCAAATCTGTTGAGTGGTTTTCGAGTTAAAATGGAACATACAGACAGACAGACGAAAATTCAAAAAATTGTTGTTTCGGCCTTAGTACAGTACCAATAAGCCCATTTCATTTAAAATTTCGTGAAAATATTCAATGTACCGACCGACTTTTTTACTACTTTATTGTTAGTAATAGATGTTTGGGCATACAGAGAGGATGAATGAAAGTAGAGTGACGAAAGAAATTTATGGTGCACAAGTGGAAGGTAAAGCTCGACGAGGCCGCCCTAGAAGGACGTATGCCGACCAAATAGGCGACATACTGAAGAAGGGCGTAAAAAGTACCCGGAATTGAAGAGCTTATATGACTAGATTGATGGACGTAGAAGAAGCAAAAGATCGTAGCAGATGGAAATCTGTAGTCTCTGACTACCCCTCTGGAAGACGGGCGCTAGTAGATATATGTATGTATGATTTTTACAAATGTTTAAATGTTTGTCCTCATTTCAGGTACTGACTGAGGGAGAAGAGTGGCCGCCCCTCTTACGCCAGCGGCCACTCTTCTGAAGAGGAGCAAGAGCCCAACTACCCTGAGGTTCCTGTACTGCAGCAGTAGGCGTGCCACTCGGATATAGAACTTATTGCACACGGATATGAAAAGTTTCGGATCGGACACCGATGAGTTTCAGAGAACTAAACGAGCTAACTGCATAGCGTATCCAGAAGTATACGGGTTATTCTTTATTGCACCGAGATGAGACGGTAGGACCGCACTTATACCAGGTATTATGCTGCAGTAATAAACGTACTCACAGCTGGTGAAACGCTGCAAATTCCAGATGAGGAAGCTTTTTAAACGGCCTTCACAGAGGTTTCGCAGCCGGTTGAAGTTGCATGCACGCCTTCTGCGCTGTATCGAACTGCTGGGATATTCTGATCTGGGCCAGCTTGGATGTTTGGACCAAGCACTAACCCGCAAACAACACTCAAACCAAAGATTGCATATCTGACCCTGCATTGGGGCTCGGTGAACTTGCAACTAAAGTCTGTTCCTAGGGCAGATGGAAAAACTGTACGCGTCAAAAGAAAACGATACGTATCGCTCGCCAATCTCGCTATACAATTTCTATCGCTTTACGCAAATTACTGCGTTTCGTGGTACGGGGTCCAGTTCAAAATGCGCAAAGGTCAATGACCGATTTTCTAGCTGCCATAGAAATGAAGTACATGCACAATTTATGTGACCCGAAACGTCAAATATTCCTAATACTAATAACTGACAGAAAGTGCTTATTAGCAGTGCCTTCCATATCAACAAACTGTATCTGAGATATCTCGACAAGATGCAGAAATAACATCTCGTGTGATTTGGTTCATTCGGAAATTCATCGACCGACCTGAAAATGTATGAACAAAGAATGAAAGACAAAATGTATAAAAAATAGTGATGTGAGACAAAACTGGATTGTTGATCGCAAATATTTGGTTCATCGGGACATTCACCTACAGTCCTGAAAATGTATGAACGAAGAATAAAAATAAAAAAACAATTGATTAAAAATAGTGAGGCGAGACAAACCTTGATTATTTGTACCTGGCCTAGAATTTGATGGTCGATGGACATTTACTAACCGAATTCAAAATGTCAGTATTGTCTAAAGTCGACTTTGAAGTCATTTTTAATTGTGTCTGATTGAAGTATATGGTATAGTGGTTTAAAATTACCTTTAACTAATTAATGTGATGAACATTTATTTATATTTCTAAGCAGTGACAGAGATTAGCGGTGGCAGAAATCAGAAGTGACGAATAATGGTCTTTTACAATAGTTTATGTTGTTGCAGTGAAGATTAATTTCCATTTAGAAGTTAAAGTTACAGTTCGCGCCAGCAAAGAAGGTGGGTGTGAAATTATTCACAAATGGTTTCGCGATTACGCATTCTCGGACTTTCGGGGTGGAAGGAGGGTGCGGGGTGATACTATAGTCTTGACTTTCGTTTAGGTAGCCAAATCCATACTGGAGACTCAGTAAGTTGTCAGGACCAAGGTTCAATTACCGTTTCTGTGAAATACGAAAAATGATATACGTTTCGACGCCTCTGAACACTTTCGGTTCCGACACTGACAGCAGGATAGCGTATACAATTTTCAAAGCGTGCGACAGAGATGGCATTAGAACCCGTGTCGAGACCCATAATTTATGAACGCAGCCCTGTATGCTGTCGTGGTCACAAGATAATACAATAGTATCCATTATGGTCGTATATAAGGTGGGGTGGTTTAGGGGATCTTCCGTCCTCCTCATCCAGCCGCCCCCTGCAACGTCCTTCAGGTCGTCGGTCCAGCGGGCACGAGGTCGGCCTACACTACGCTTTGCTGTACGTGGTCTCCATTCTAAAGCCTTTCGGCCCCAACGGCCATCATGTCGGTGACAAATATGGCCTGCCCACTGCCACTTCAACTTACTTGAGACTCTGTAAATGCTCAGTATCAAGGTCTCAGGTCTCAAAGGCTCAGTGTCAATACCTTTGTTGCGAAATTCGTATTTTTTTGGATCTTCGATCCCCCCCAAGGGAAAGCTATAGCACGTCCATGGTATCCCTACAAAACATGACTCTGAAATTAAATATTGTATTGGTTTTACTAGTATTTCCGCTACTACAGTGGACAGCTAACTAATTTTCCGTTTGCCTTCTTTACTGGCCCGAACTGTAATAGTTGTGTTTAGGACTAATGTGGGATATTCCATTATTGAAACTGTTTACTATACTCAATACTACCACAGTTTAAAAATCCAAAGGCGATCGCACGGAGCGATTGTGCGGAGTGAGGCTCCGAACTGCTTGTAGCTCGGTTGCTTACCTCCCGCGTCTCACCCCGCAGGCTCCGAACAATTGCTCTGTCTGAGCGCTTTCGTTGGACAATTGTATGGATTTTTAACTGTGATACTACATTGTAAAATTCTAACTAGTCTAACTTCAAACTCTTAATATTTTTGTATTTGTCATCCGAGAATTATCGTTAAGTGTTTTAATAAATTATTTTGTCTCACTTGTCCAAGCACTTTGAAATTTTTTTTTTGCGTTTTGTTTAATGTGTGTAGCGTATTTCTTTTTATACAGTTTGCATTGAACATCTGTATGTGCAACATGAAATTTGTTTTTGTTTTATTTATAGAAAGTAGATTCGGTAAGATCTTCGTAGGTATATTTTGTATTATAATGATAAATTTATGTATAAGGATCTTCATTGCTGCGATGTGATCGATCACTTCCCACAAATAATACTGTTAGGATAAGCCTTAGATTATTATAATAAATGTAAATACCAATATTGTGTTTCACTATCGTATCTTTTTTATAAAGTAAAGCCTTTTTCAAATGTCTTACCTGAACATGTATATCCTTTGATTTATCCTGTCATCTTGCTTGAAAATTATAATGTTCTGTTGAAAATATCGATTTCCAAGAAGAAATAAAACAACTTACTCTCATTAGGGGTGGGCGCTCGCTGGAAAAAGTCCTGCTTTAACGCTTTTGTTTTTTTCTATCTGGCTCTAATAAACTGTCGTGCTCGCAAAACCTTAGTTATTTTGACGTTTTTTTGCAAAAAAATTACGTACTGTGGAAAATCTATGTATCGGAAAACTGTTTTTTATTACGTTTTTTCATGTGATACTATAGTTCTGAAATTTTTATGTTTCGTTTTTGTTATGTCTCTAATTAAATCACAATATGTACTGAGAATGCGGCAATGCATCCGAGAGTTTTTCTTTAAATTGCTGATATTTTTTGAAGTTACTATAAACTTCACAGTAAATTTTTTCAATTATATTGTACTTCATTCAATGGTATTTATTTTGTTTATTAATGTTGTTATCATCTAAAGCAGTGGTTCTTAACCTTTTTATAGCCACGAACCACTTCTAGAATTTCAAAGATTCCACGAACCCCTGTCGTAGAAATTTTCAGGAAAAGAAAATAAAGCACAATATAAAAAAATCACCTTAGTATATTGGTTAGATGATATTAATACTTCATTAAATAGTATTAAGAGTTTTGAAGTCAGTCGCGCGCGGGGACGCTATGCTTGCTATTTCATTCTACATTCAACTTCGGATTATAGAGCACTGACTGACTGTTATTGGTTGGCCCGAACGTTCATTTCCGAGCTCGTACGGAAATAACCGAACACGGTGTGAGACAAGCTAACGCGAGACAACATTCATGTTTTGAAAAAACTCGAGATTGGTTTTGGTGGTTCCTATGATTACAGGAGAAATATCCCAAAAATCGAAATGAAACAAAAATCTTTTTGAATAGTATAAAATATACTATGCTGTGAAACTAAAATTATTTGATTTGTTGTATCGCTTCTAGGACATTACGGTACATAAACATTCATCAAAATATGTGTAAAATCCAGGACTATTATACGCTTGTAACTTTTGTATGTATTTGATTTTGATAAATGTTTTAGTTATGGATATTGTATGGGATATATTGAAAAAGAAAAAAATAATAAGCAAGTACTTATAAATAAGGATATGATTAGCGAACTGCGCTAGTATGGGAGTTTGGGCAAATAGAGTCGCCTTAATACTAACTTAATGAAAATAGCTCAGTATAATAAATATGTTAAGAGTCAACTAACTAGCTGCGGTCCCCTGGCACTCATGTCACGGACCCCAGATAAGAAACAAGAAACCCTGATTTAAGGTGTGAATTCCAAACCCTGTTTTTGCCCGATTTAAGGACTCCGATCCGTAACGCTTCTCCTTGTGCATAATGAATACATAATACAGAATAGCATGTTGTTGTCGTGTGGCAGTATGAAGAAAATGTAAGCGATAATCTTTAATTAAGTGATTGAAGCTCAAAGAACGCTCTTCATAGATTTTGGATCTGGTGTACACTGGAGCCCAAATCAAGCTAGGTATACACATTGAGCATAAGCTGACCTCTCATTGTACGAGAAGCCTATACAATAAGAGGTCAGCTTATACTTAAGTGTTTAGCTTGATGTGGGCTCCACTGTACAATTGACATATTTCGACAAAAAGCATAGGATTTAGAAATGCGGTTTTCATTATTATCATAGTAGTGACCCTGGTCAACATATAGGCTGCTAGCCTTTCGCTTGCGGCTTCACCCGCGTCTATGCAATCTCTTCCCCGTTTTCGGCTTGCGTACAAGCATATTATTGGACTATACATATCTTTTAATCCTACCAGTAGGCCAAAAAATGCTGCAGATGCTGTTAAAAGCGTGGCACAAAAAGAAACTAATATTATTAAAGCGGTAGTGTTAATCTCCCAGCCCCTTGTTTTATTTGAAACGACTGGGGGGGGGCACGTGCCCCTGTGCCCCCCCCCCCCCCCCCCCCCTCTGGATCCGCCCTTGGATACGTAATAGGCCCGCAGGACTACGACGTTAATAAAGAAAACCGCATCCAAATACGTCGAGGGGTTCTCCAATTAAAAGCACGCATTATAAGCATACAAGCAAACAAATTTTCTAGAAATGGTTGTTTTGTCTTCAGCACAATAAATAGGTACGAATAAATCAACCCCTTAATAATAACCCATTTCATTTAAAATTTTGATGAAACATTCCATGTACAGACGATAATTTTACTACTTTATTAGTATAGGTAAGAGTGTTAATAAAATAACGCCCAAGTCGAAAACGGGGCAGAGATAGAATAAACGCGGGCGGAGCCGCAGGCGGAAGGCTGTGTGATATAGATTCGTCAGATGATCAAGTACAAAGGCTCCTCCTGTTGTAAAGAACTGATACGCATTTACATAGGGAAACAATCAAACAGTGAGTAACGCAACGACACGGACAAAGATGCCAACGACCTCCACAGCTTAATTGTTAGATAATTTGTAATGAATGGCTGACCACTACAACCCACCAACATCCAATTCAACCGCGTCCGGTGGTAGTGGATCAATCGACGACAACCGGCCATCGCGTTCTGTTTCACGGACCCTTCTCACATTTTTATGCCGGTTGGAGATACCTTCTCGCTTTCACGCATAGAAAACTTGATAGAGATGTCTCGTTCCCCCGTACGCTTTGCCGGGGACACGTAGCTTTGAATAAAGTTCCGCGGTTGCCCGTCGGTACTGTCGGGGCGCTGACGTGCGTATTACGCTACGAAGCTATTCACTTCGCTACAAGAATCTCCTTGTTATTTGTTTATCACGTCACTATTGGATTTGATATTACAGTGGGATTGACTAATTTAACTGTTGTGCACTGTTTTAGTGCCCGAGTGAATTGAACGCAAAACAGTGTTTGACGATTGAATCTTGGAAAACGAGACGGTCGTGCTAGTTTATGTGCTAAATGGTGATTAAAATTCTCTTTTACGGGTGTTGTTGAGGATATTGATCGTGTTTCGAGAGACGAAGCGTGGTGGATTGTTGTGGTGATGGGTCCCGTATAGTCAGGTGAGTTCCATAACCTAAAGATAGTAGTTTTTGAAGCGAGCGCGAGCCCAAACTGGCTCCAAGCTAGCGCGCACGCGGTGACGCCGCGGTTCGAAAAAAATGCATCGTCTCATCAGATGTGTATCTAATTATTCACCTTCTGTGTATAATGGGATATTCCATAGATGGCAAGCCAGGGCGACGCGCCCGTCATATTTATAAAGCAGCAGAGGCGACCGTGTCAACAAGCCATGTTTGCGTTCCATTTAGACGACCGGGACTCAAAGTAGTGGATAACACTGTCATCTTAAGGAAGCCGACACCACAACCGACCATGAGTCTCCGTAGGTACTTATTACATGTCAAGAATTCGTAATTTACGGTCACTTTACGGCTTCATGTTATCGGTGTTATTTGTCTTCATAGGCAATTAAAATGCAGGCGTTGTAGGTTTAAAGAAACCATTGTCGAGACCAATAAAGGTCCTTTGCAAAACCTGCCCTGAAATTAAAAAGAGACCTTTGTAATTTGGGATGATTGACTAAAGGAAAATACCCTTGTACCTTCATATACATTCAACAGTACTAATGTAACTAATTTAAACCCTATGAACCTGTTAGAAGCTTTTTTAAAGAAAATATTTAAAAAATGTAAAATCATGGGAATACGGATGGGCACCATAACAGTTCCATGCAACTCCCTAAATGCCAAAGCCATCTGAGTCAGGCAACTTTTCTATTATTCATCAACCCACATATAGTGATGATCCCTTGATTCTCCATAATGTCTATCCTTAGAGGTACATACCTATGATTTACTACTATACTGTGTTAATTGATTTACAAACCTTTACTTTCCAAAACACACTAAGCAAGTCCCAAAAGTCCTCAGAGCTATCTAATTACAAACAGTAAAGCCAGATTAAAATGAGAAATATTCATCAACAAAAAAAGAAGGGCCAATGATAGTTCCTTGCAGTACCACATATATTTGTTCCTGTGATTTGGTCTGAAACAAAAATAGTTTATTGAAAGTCCCCATAACCAACATAGAAAAACCGTAATTTTTCAAAATTCTAGGTACAATATAAATGTATTCCATTAAAGCAAGCAGGGAGGAAACTCAGTGATACAAAATCTAAAGCTAAAAGTGTTGGGTTTATTTGAAAAAGATGACCATAAAACTACTATATATAGTTAAAAACATATCTAGTCTCACACCAAATAGACTTCCAAGAAATAATACAGGACAATGCTCAATACAAAGAACACAAATGATAATAAATATGAAAACTGAGGTAGTCCAAGATCTTGTATCATTGTAGATGTGGTGATGAATCCACCTTAATTATGAAAAGATGGTATTCTAAAGGTGTAAATTTGAACAGAAACAATTACCTACATTATGGTATATTATGGATTTCGTAAATGTGGGTATGTAGTTGTAATGTAACCTACGCATGTTACGTTTACAAAATGAACGTCGTATTTTTTTTCGAATCGTCATACTTAGTTGCCTGAAATGCTATAAGTATACTAAATGTGCTATATTTACAATCGGACTATTTATTTTTTATATATTATTCAGCAAACAAAAAACAAAACTATACATTTTGTTTGCATATCAATGATGTAATTTATGTACAAGAAACTTTGATATGTCGTAGTGACCATATCGTAGATCTGATCATTTCATGATCTGCTCAATCAAATATCGTGGAATCTGCAAAAACTAAAGGGATCGCCTCGCTCCGCTCCGCTTCGCTCGGCTCCCGATTTTATGATCACAAGCAACCTAACGAGCTCCTCCTCGCTTCGCTCGTCGTCGTACCTATTTTTGTTGAAAGCCTATCGATTAGATCATGAAATGATAAATTCTACGATATGGCTATCATTCATCTACATTCAATTAGTTGGTAAATTGATATCGTGCCTATAAGGTACTCAAGAAATCCAATCCGAGAAGTCCAAAGCCACAGTACGAAGGTTCCCAGAAGTTTAAAAAAAGTTGCGTCTAATGCGCGATTTCACAGCACCGAGGCGAATCAATTGATACGAGGTATTACAATCTGTGCAGCATGACTTACAAGGGCATAAAACGAATTGCTGGCTAACCACAAAAAGATGATTGGACTATCCCGGCATATTGTTCATACAAAATTTCAACATGAGCATTTATCTGTTATCTTTTTGTTCGAAATAGTTATTGCAACCATTATTTGTTCCGTGTACCAAACTAGAAGCGCAATGAAGCCGTCGAATTCATAAAAATCGTGATCCGGAGTGTATTTGAGATGGTAGAACAGCGGGTGAATGTTTTAAACATCGACCCTCATTAGTGGCGTGTCTCGCGCTCGCTCGTCCAATTTGTACAAAGTTGCAAAGTTACTGCTGCAGTCATTTGCAATCTTAGCGAAGAGCAGTAAAGATTATTTCAGATTGCAACGTCTGAGCAGAGATGATTGCAAGTCTGTAAGTTTTTTCGCCGTTCGCAGCGCCGCGGGAGCCGCGGCGGGCGGTCTGCGAAACACTACTCCCTTTGTGCACTGAACCTTCGCTATTCCCTTTCATGGAAACCGTTATTGTACACCGTACTTATTGCCGTGCTCTTTGTGGCTCCGAAAGCTGTTTGGGAACTAAATTACTATCGCTTGAGGCTATTCAATCACAGCTCTATTTTCGTTTGATTCCCATGTCAATGTAGAGATATTTATCATCAGGATTTGACGTATAATCATTTCAGACACGCTGGATCATATATTCTGGTAAACGTGAACTGTTGTTGTGAACGCAATTATCACTTGAGAGTTTTAGTCTTGCATCTTTCTCAAAGGTTGCACAACGACGACGACGACGATCATCACCAGAAATCCATTAAGTAAAATTGCGCTTGATTAGATCTGAGCAGTTTAATTAAACACTCCAGACGCGGTATGCTGGCCTGGTAGTAAAACAGCAGGGAAAACTGAGCGGGATTCTTTTTGTCCTTGCATGTTTGGATTCATCCCTTTTCGAAATTTTATTTTGTTTGTTTGTTTCTTTGGACTCTTGAGGTTTCCATATCCTTCTGTTGCTCGTACGGACGATTATAATTTAGATTCAAAATTTCAAAGACTGCTCACTGCATGCTTTCCTTTGTTTCGTTTTATTAAAGCTATATGCATACAATGGATAAACTTTGCATCCGTTTACCGGATTTACAAATTCATTTATATTTTTACTTAATTGTTCCCTTTTTTACAGACTGTCATTTTAGCTGGCAAAATTCACACAACGGTTCTTTTTGAATTGCAACTCTTAATGGAGGTGCTATATTGGAGATAATTTTGGGTTATAATCCCACCGCAATACAACATCAGCCCGAAATTATAGTAATTGCAGATTGCGTGTATCAAATTGAAATTATTTTAATCGAAGCTTTTTATTGACGTTTTATTGTATATCAAATTGAGGATATTATCAGAGAGAATGCTTGCGTGATGTGACAGTTTACCATATTATCAATCTTCGATCTAACGTTTATGCAACAATGCATTGAATTAACACTGTTTTGCATGTATTCCGACAAGAATAACTTTTACGTTTGATAATGATACCCACTCTTTTTAGATGTAAATATCATATGAATCATAACTGTGTTAAATTATTGTAACCCACATTTTGCGACAATAATGCGTAGATATAAGTCCTATGTATATATTTGTTTTCCCTTTCTCTTCATTGGAGAAATTTGCTAGCGACATTTTGTCTACTGCAGCAAGGTACGTTTGTACGTAGTTACTTCGTAATCTCTAATAGGCAGTTGCAAGTACTAAATTAGCAATAACCTTGCATTGGTATTGCAAATTACAATACGCTGTTTAATGTTTCTTTTATCTAATGTCAACGCTATTATTCTTTTAACATCTTTGCGTTATGTAACGCCATTATGTTTTCTATTTATTTTACTAAAAGAATTTTCATGTTCAGTGAGTTCAGTGTTTGGTTTAACTATTGTCTATTTTACGCATTCGATTTTAACTAGTCTAGTGATTTTTACAAAACGTTTAAAGAAATGAAAAAAATGTAGGTACGTAATAAAACCCAATGGAGTTCGTTTCCGAGCACAACTGCACGCCAACTTGCTTGATTTAGACCAATTATGGCAACTCTTTACTTCACGCGATTATACCTCCCAATGAACCACTATAACTAGACAATTGCGAAGAAACGGAGTTCGTTGGGATAGACATGCGTTTGCAATAGCTCACGTGCAAAGTTATGGGCGACAATTAATACCACTATTTGTGATCCCCACACTATGTCGTGCCTCTCGATGCGCCTTTCATTACTAACCCATCAAATGGCATGCTGTTTCCATGTAGAAATCATCGTTGAGAATCAAATTGCTATCGTGGAAAATTCAGTACTTTAACTAATACTCGCTCGTTTTCGGCTTGGCTGTTATTTTATGAACACACCTACAGCCTATATGTTGACCAGGATCATAACGACGATAATAAAGAAAACCGCATCCAAATCTGCTTAGAGTAGTTCTTGAGTTTAAACGGAACATACATACAGGCAAAAATTCAAATAATTGTAGATTTGGCCTCAGTACAATTATACATACTAATAACTCATTTCAATTGAAATTTCGTAAAAATATTCAATTTATAATAACTTTCTTACTATGCAACATAAAATAGAACGGCTGTGGTTTATATATTGCTTGTCATTTATTTTAAACACGTGTTTTTGGAATTGTTAGAAAACAATTTCAAAGTACAAACAAACCGTTGCATTAGCTCGTTACATCATTTATGTAACCTCATGGCAAAGGCCTTTGGCCTCAGATCTCCCGATAAAGGCCTCTTATCAACAATACAAACTGACTGTCATTTGACCGGTTTTTTCCCGCAGTCGAGTAATATCTCAAATGAATGGTTATTACTTCAGATGATTGTCTTCTTGTAACGGTTCTCTATTGTTTATAATAGAATCATTTTCTTTATTATTCGTCTCGATACTAAAATGTTTTAAGATTTCAGATAGTGGTCCATGCCTCATCGCTACCTGTTAATCTTAATTACAGTTTAGGTTTAATCAGGAATTTTGAGAACCGCGATGTGATTGATCCGGTGTGTGGTCAACGAATGACCAGGCCAGCATCGGCGACAGGAGCGAGATGGCGCGAAGGTCGTGTTCAGAACCAGTTTGTTGGGACGCGGCAAGGTGCCGCCGAGCGCGCCTCGCCGCCAGGTTAAAGGCACCACCTCTGACTGCATTAACATCGCCGGCGCTGCCCTTTCATGTACCATGTACTGCTTATACCCGGGTCTCCAGCCATTAAACGGGTCTATTGAATTTAGCTCGAAGGTATTCAGCAATTTCTTTAGATCTGTCTGCGCACCGAACGATAAAGTGACGTGCGGGTCTAATGAATGCTATCTTTCTTTATTCAAACGCGCTGAGCCCATTATCTTTCGAGCGGGCGCTTTGTGTATTGACTTTGTGTAATGTAATTTTCTCCGAGATGCTTGTTCATATTTTGACAACGACTTAGCTACTTGGTAATAAATATGGGCGCTAGTTGAGCAGTGTTGCCTATATTACAGACTGTATTAAAATACATGTAGCCTCCGAAACGTCGATTGCGTCATTACAATCAATCTTGAACATCTTATGATTAATGAGTTCAATTTGAAAGACCTCAGTAATAATATGAGAATGTTGAGGCTTTAATGTAATACACATTTTATTCTGACTAAGACTAACGATCATCGCACTGACATTTGCGAACGTCGCGTATAATTACCGGTTTATACCCAGCCGGTTCAGATTAAGGTGTTCAATAAATAAATCTGCTCATTGCCCTGTCGGGCCTTTACTTCTAAGAATCAATTCGCTCCAATGAATTATAATTCAATTTAATAATCATTGGAAGATTGTAACACTTTATTGTTTAGATTTAATGCTCTACGTTCTTTTTCATAATCTATTATTTGTAGTTTAAATTGTTACTCAGTTTTATTGGGAAACATAAATCTTAATTTTAGTGATTAAGGTATTGATAATAATTAAAGTTTGGAACATTTAACTAAATGATATTCGTGTTGTAGGGTTTAACAAGATAATAACGGCTAGGTCGATGCGATAACGAGGGCCGACAATTTATTGTAAACGCTACTTGTATTTTCAATAAATGTTCACAAGTAACATAAATAACTGCTGGTTACACAATGAAATTGGTACGCTATGCTGTATATTACAGTTAGAAATTAATACATACATTTTAATTGAATATAGTCGAGAGCATTTTATTTAAAGAAGAAAAGAAAGGTACCTAGGTTTAAATTTTTTAAAAAGATGATGTCACTTGAGTTGAGTGAGATTCTATTTGAAATCATATTGAACTTATGCTAATAATCTGTAAGATGGGACCTAGATACGATCTGGACTGCGATATATTTTAGCAATAGTGTGCATTAAATTCGCTAAATTACCCATTTTAAAAGGAGTATTTGCTACAAGACGTATTTTAGATAATTAAAATTAGTTCAGACAAATAATCGGATTAGAAAAGACCTTTTATCAAATGTATTTTGACAAAACACATTAATGATCAATAAGCTTATCAGAGTGATTGGCGTCTGTTATCAAGTATCTGAATATTTTTTGGAATAATAAGTGGCTTTAAACGTTTTCAACGACTCATCAATCAAAATTTTCTTTTTATTAGTTTTGGGAATCTAAACATTTTTGGATGATCCTTTGTTTTACTAGGGCAACCGACAAAATCTGGAAGTTCGAGGGTAGCTACCAGGTTTCCATAACAACAAGCGCGCGGCTGGTTGCCCCCCGCGCTCTCGCCCCGCGTGTTATCGATCGCGCCGCGCCCCCTTCCCTCCTCGCAACACTCCAAATCAAATTACAGGAGCACAACCGAGCCGCGCTGGGCTCGCCTCGCACTCCGATAGTACGACTTCGCCCTGCCGGGCTCTGACTCAATCAACTTTGTATTGGCGTAATAGTATTATAATTCTATTGGCGCGCTTTTGACAGCAGGCCATGTAGCTTGTTTGCGAATTAGTCTACGCCGCCATTATGAATGCCGATTTGGTGCTTGTAATCAAAAACTTTGTGATGGATTCACTTCTTCTGTTTTCCTTATTCAGCTAAAAGTATTCCTGTAAAGTTCGGCGGGTTCGAAGTTTCTATAATCTAAGTAACTGTTTAAGTTTACCTAGGTGTGCACAGTAAAAGCTAGACAGGGTTTTCCTAGAACTAGTTTTAAGACTTGCAGATTAAAGATAATGACATAGTCGTGCTGTATCACGAATGCGTGTGCTAATGAATTTATTGAACCACAACATTCCAATTTTCAGTCTAAATTATTTGAAAAAACAAAAGAAATATGAACCAACACCTTTAACACAAATACAATTCTATTTCAATCACAGAACACTTCACAACAGTACACTATTGGTTACGGTCTCGAATACAATGGTCTCTCGTTTCTAATGTTTATCGCCTTTACTATTAACATATTAGAGTTCATTATAGCTTGCGAATTATCAAATGAAACTTGATGTTGAAATAATACCAAGATTGATTCGAGCCGATCGTGTGACGGAACTAAAACAAACTTTCTGGGGTAGTTACTTATCGAAAACCTATACAGTTATCGGTTATAAAAAAGATTATCGAGTCCTATGGATGGCTTAACAATTGCGGGGCTAGGGAGCAATTAGGGAAGTAGTAAGTAATGTATTTAACTATTTATGTAAAATATTTAGTAAATTATACCATGTAGAAAGCATGAAAATATAGGTCAGGATACTGCACATTATAGCAAAAAATACATTTAAATGGTTTCTGTTATTACAAATTTTTGTATTATCCCGTATAATAAATATATTCGAGCTACAATCTTAACTGCTATAAACTGTCAAACTATTGTTCTTGTGATCAAGAACTCAACAGATTAAGCAGCAATTAACATTTTTCTTGTACTAGGAATTATAGCATGAGAGGTAGAGAAGAATAAGACAATTGTGTTATATTATCTTTTGCCAACTGCCAACCCTAAAGGAAGACGCGACAATCGACTAAACGACAGGCGAACCGATTCAACGCGAAAGGGGACTCTACAACAGACTGGGAATATTTTAATGAGGGTTTGTCGTGATACCGAACTAACTAAAGTGACAGAGCATTTGTCTCCCTCCGAACCTGACGGATAATAGCTTCTGCTGAAAGGAATATTTGTCAAAACGAGCGCGCTCGTTATTTTGTTTATTTGGTCGACGTCAAATAAATACAAATATTTCCAAAATCAATTATTGATAGCGGAATTCACATTTTATGTTTTGCCGAATTATCTTCAAGAAGCAATGGCTGTTCGCAATGAAATCATTATTTAAACATTGTAATACTTTCAATGGATAGTTCTCTGGATGGCTGCCAGCGTGCCCACGTATTTAAATATTTCTTCACAAATACTGGCAGAACAAAATAACATTTCAAAATCAAACACTCCGTTCTGTTCTGTGAATTCATGTGGCCGCAGCTGTTTTCATTATTCCATTGTTGGATTGTGCAAACAAGACCGAGCGACATAAATGGTAAAGTAAATACTAGAAAAAAAAACTAAAAGCGCCGGGCTTAAAAATTGGTCCTGCAGAATATAAAATTTGAATTGTAAATGCCCTGGATTTCCGCCAATAACAGTGTTTTCATGTAAACCATCCAATTATTCATATGAAACTAGGTATTCCTTTGCAAGAATACCATGTACAAAGTTTTTCTTTTATTGCGGTTACGGTTTGCTATCCAGATATCCGTATTAACCTGATAAAAGCATTTTCTTTTCAAATTTCTTGTTCTTCTTAAATTTATTTATTCATACTGACTAAGCTTTAGACGTTATAATTATAAACCTCTAATTATTCTACGCCTTTGTCCCATTTATTTGAACTGAAAGTTATGGTTTTAATACAAATAATTTATTTTATTTTCATAAATCTGTCTACATTTAAGTACTTACTTGAAATAAAAACGGTTTTCATTTGAAGCAAGTTACCAATCACAGTATTTTCATCACACATTTAATAACGTATTTCACATTTTTTTAAAGATAGATATCAAAGTTATCCGTTATGTGGATTATCCGGATAGCTATAGTTAAAATCCTAGTTCCGGTTCCATACGTAGAGTTTGGCCAGGGAATCGTGGCACAACTGTTACTAACACGGCTATGGATAAAGTTCATTTTTTCCATATGCGTGTAGGGTAAAGTCGAGGCACGATTCCCTGGCCAAACTCTGTTTTATCCATTTCTGTGCAACGAAATCGTTGAATAACAAATTATTCTCTCCCTTTGTCTATTATGTTAGATAGAAGTTGGATAAGTTATGTAGGTAGTTGGCTTTGATGAAGCCAATCTAATGGAGGTTTCTGAGAGCACGTGTAAATGTCTAGAGCAGAGATATGGTCGCTCTGGGTCCGATAACAGCTGACCTTAGAGGGTCACCTCATTAGGCGTGGCTTAGCTTATAATGGCGCGCGGCTCGCACCAGATATTCGTGATAATGGGGACCAACAACTTTGTTATAGCTTGGTGCTTTGAATGTCGTATACTTATTGGTAAGTTAACGATATAATCAGAATATTCAAGATGATATTGATATTTATTCCGCAACTGGCCGGAAAGAACAAAACTAAGCTTCCATCCATCCATCAGCCTGTTTCGTCCACTGCTGCTAGGTCTTTCCAGGATTTCGCCACTGTTGGCGGTCTTCCTGGAAGAAATGCCCATACTCACACACGCTGGGCAGGCGGGTTGGTGAGCGCGGTGCCGAAACCCTTGCACCAGTGATGCCGCTGCCCGTCACCAGTCTGTTTTATATAAGGCTTAGATTGAGTCTTTCCAGTGCCACTGCTACACAATTCCATACTCCAAAATTAAAATTTTTGTTTCGCAATCCTGAATTTATAGCCCTGATATTAATCCCAGTCCAAAATCAAACTAATATGAATATGATACACATTGAATTAAAATGAAAAAAAAAAAAAAAAAATTTTGTTCGAATTATGAGTTCGAAACTTTTTAATTTAATTCAGCCCTCCAAGGGATAACGTTGACTTTTGGGACACCTATATATGGACAGCCCCCCTTTACGTCATTCACACCATTTACAAAATACCTATCCCTCGACCAAGATCAGTTCTTCAACATGGTTAACACTCCATTAAAATCGAAAGATTATAAATAGAATATTTTCGTAAACAGATAGCAAATTGCAAACTCATTTCTATCAATCTCTGATGCACGCATTAGGCTAGACAGTGACTTCTTAACGCTACTTCTGATGCTAGCTCATACATAATGTTATATTGTTATCCTATATCCTACATACCAAACTACAGCATTTTTCAAATGTTTCCGAGTATGACTACCACACGAGGTTTTCAAATTCTGACATGTTTCTTTGAACAAAAAAGATATTTCTTTACTGTTCACTCCAGTACTAAATGACGAAAAAGTGCATTACAATAAAAAAATCGAGTAAAAGAAAAAGATTATACCATTCCCACTCTAAAATTACTGAAAAACTGAAAAGGCCTTTTAATCACTATTTTGGTGTTTGAATTTAGAACACACCATATATTCGACCTCCATCTCAATGCTTATACAACCTCCTTGCGGAATAAATACTCGATACAAACTCCTTGCCCAAAGAATATTTGACCAAACTCCTTGTGCAAATAACTCATCGAGATTTGATTGGTCGATATTTGCGACAAGGAGTTTAGCATTAGAATAAAAACTGTTTTGTGTTCTTTGCTGCCATTACAGAAAAAATATATTAGTAAATTGGCGCCATTTTGAATACATACTGTAAGTTGTACGAACACAAAGTTTAGTGTTACTTTATAATAAATCGATTGAATATGCATTCAAGTGATGAAGAAGATGTGTTAACACCAGAGTTTATGAAAAAAAGGGCGGCCGATATAGTAAAAAACTTGCTACCCAACAAATCACGGCTCGTTTACATCAAAGCCTACGATGAGTTTTGCAAATGGAAAAATGAAAATCAAGCTTTGGGGACAATATTCCAATTTTAATGTGCATTTTAATTAATGGAACTTTCCTTTTTTCTTCATTAAATGTCTATTTTCGCTTAAATTATTTCTTTTTCTCGTAGTCATGGTATAAAGTATACTATGCAACTCTTGAATAAAGTACGGATTTATATTAAGGGCCATGACTCACTCGCGTCGCTCAGGATTCTAACACTTGAATCACTCGCTACGGTCGTGATTCAGTCGTTAGAATCCTTTACTTGCTCGTGATTCATCTATGGCCCTCGCTTTAAATCCGTCCTTTATTCACTAGTTGCATAATATACTATTATACATAAATTTTTTATCATTCCAGTCCAGAGTTATATAACAGATTTTTTAAATCGTTTTTTATTTATTTTATATAAATTTTTTATCATTCCAGAGTTATAAAACAGATTTTATAAATAGTTTTGTATTTATTGTATACCAATATCGATAAATATAAGTATACTAGCTTTTGCCCGCGGCTCCACCCGCATGTTATTCGGTTTAACGACATGCTTTTTTCCGGGATAAAAAGTAACCTATGTGTTAGGTTGCGGTATAAGCTATATCCATTCTAAATTTCATCCAAATCCGTGCAGCCGTTTCAGCGTAAAAGAGTAACAAACACACACACAAACTTTCGCATTTATAATATTAGTGTGGTGTGATGAGATAACATAGCCTTGCCTTATTTCACCACAAACGATTAACGAACGCGCTAATTAGACACCTGATATATGAAATAACAAAGCTTTGTCTTATTTCACCACAAACGAAATGGACCGCGCTAATTAGACACCCAATTTTTCAATGATATTGATCTATCCTACAGGAACCATGCATTTTTCCGGGATAAAAAGTAGCCTATGTGTTAAGTTAGGGTTTAAGCTATATCCATTCTAAATTTCATCTAAATCCGTTCAGCGGTTTCAGCGTGAAAGAGTAACAAACATACACACACACACATGCACAAACTTTCGCATTTATAATTTAGTAGGATAAAAAAACACAGAAAAAAATTATTCAAGATATATTTTGGGCCCTACTGGGCCCGGCGGCGGCGTCAGTTGATAAATATTTATGAAATATTATAAACATAGGTACATACATATACAATAAATAACAAACAATAAAAACATCAAAGAGCCAAATATTTATTTATTTAAAAGATTTTTTAAATATTTTTATTACAAAAATCCCTTTTTCGAACCGAGAGTTTTTTGGGAAATAAGTGTTTATACCTCAACTCGATGCGTTCTCACTCGATTTTACATATCCAGACTCAATTTGAGTCCGCCGAGAATACGTCCAAGAGCTCTCTTGTGTTTTAAAACAAATCCCTTCTATTATTGAGAATGACATTTCTCTGATGGACGCACAATGCTCTGAGTTTTCTCCAATATAATTATGTCTTGCTTTTACCTTTTCTAATGACTGCGGAAAGCAAACTTGCCGTGATTAGATTAGTAAGTTATACTGTAAGTCAGGTAATGTTTATTGTATTATTTATTGTGGTGATGGATTGCGGCCATTTTCCTTCTTGAGAAATGCGGCTATAGGTTGGTTGTATTGTATATAGCTAGATCTTATCTACCTATATACTAAGTTCTGTAGTTGTTAGGAGATAAGCTGGGTTAAGCAAATTATTGATAGAGTAAGCAATAACACTAAAAACTTATTTAAACAACATAATTATCTGTTAAATAAACAATAATATGTATCCAGTATTCCTTTCTAGGGTTTCGTGCCTCACAATGAAAAAAACGGAATCCTTATCCCCTTTTGTCATAATATGGCGTGTGACGAGTCAGAGGTAATGGTTTCTTTATATTGCGTCTGCCTGTCCCCTACAAAAATCTGCGACCGCATAGTGCTGTCAAATAATCAGGATTTTAAACAAATGCGAAAAAAAATATTGCCTTTTACGTAAACAATTTCATACAAATTGGATCACCATGAACACCTATAGGGCAGTTCTAGTTTGAAACTCCGTTTACAAATATGTCTAATAGCAGAGTAACAGGTTAAAACCATGTCATATTAAAGATTTTACCCGCCGGATTATTCTCATTTCTACTCAATAACCCAAGCTATATTGCTATGCCCCAACAGGGCGTCACCTGTACTTTTATAAATAATAAGATCCCCTAAACTTGTGACATTGCAATAAATGATTTGAGTTTGAGTTTGAGTTTGAGCTATGTTTAGACTTGTATCGTGTACTAGCTTTTGCCCGCAGCTTCGCCCGTGTTCAGTGAATTTTTGCCCCGTTTTCAGCTTGGTCGTTACTTTATGAACACCCCTTATAGTCTATGTGTTGACCAGGGTAACCACAATGAAAACTGCATTCAAATCTGTTGATTGGTTCCCGAGTTATAAAAGCATTTATTCAATCTTTGCCCCGTTTCCGGCTTGGGCACTATTTTATGAACATCCCTTATATCCGATGTGTTAACAAAGGTGACTACAATGATAATTAAGAAAACCGCATTCAAATCCGTTGATGGGTTCTCGAGTTATAAAAGCGTTTATTTAATCTTTGACCTTTTTCCCGCTTGGGCGTTATTTTATGAACACCCCTTATATACTGTGTTGAACATGGTTACTACAGTGAAAATAAAAAAACCGCATCCAAATCGTTGGTGGTTCTCGAGTTATAAAAGCATTTATTCAATCTTTTCCCCGTTTTCGGCTTAGGCGTTATTTTATTAACATCACTTATAGCCTATGTGTTGACCATGGTCACTACAATGATAATAAAAAAAAACGCATTCAAATCCGTTGAGCGGTTCTCGAGTTAAAACGGAACATACAGACAGACAGACAAAAATTCTAAAAATTGTTGTTTTGGCCCCAGTACAGTACCAATAACCCATTTCATTTAAAATTCCGCGAAAATCTTCAATGTACAGACACGACTTTTTTACTACATTATTATTGTACCTATACGTGGGACGCACTATAAGTTTCCGGAATGAATATGAAAAATACTATTAAAACTATTAAAATTAATTTATTGTTTTTCAAAATAATCTCCCTTGGCGTCTATGCACTTTTTTATTCGATCAAACCAGTTTTGAAAACTTTTGTGCCACTCCCCTGTGGTGACTTCTGAAACGTGTTTTTCATACTCCTCGACAGCCTCTTCTGGTGATGAAAATCGTTGACCGCGTAATTGGTTCTTAATTTTTGGGAACAGAAAAAAGTCACAAGGTGCCAGGTCGGGACTGTATGTAGGATGACTCATGAGTTCTACATTTTTCGTCTTCAAAAAGTCGTTTGTCTGTCTGGCCGTGTGAGAACTAGCATTGTCGTGGTGCAGGATGATACGGCGTTTACGGTTATTTTTACGGAGTTCGTCAATAACTTCCGGCAAACAAATGGTCGTGTACCAGTCACTATTCACGGTACGACGATTCTCTAAAGCAACAGTAGCCACGTGTCCAGTTTTATTAAAAAAAGAAGCAATCATCCGCTTAGATGCACTTTTCACGCGCGCCACTTTGGTTGGTTTCGGCTCATCTTGAAAGACCCATACGCTCGATTGCTGCTTTGTGTTGGGATCGTAGCAATAAATCCATGTTTCGTCACCTATTACTATGTCCCACATCAAATTTGACGCACCTTATTTGAATCTGGTAAGCATGGCACTGCACCAAGTGACGCGGTCCGTTTTTTGAGCCTCGGTCAAGTTGTGTGGGATCCACCGCGAGCACAGCTTTCTCACACCCAAATGTTTGTGTAGGATTGATTGTATTTGACTCATGCCTATTTCTAAGGATGCGCGAATTTCATGGTAGGTCACATGCCTGTCTGTTTCAATCATACGGCGCACAGCATCGATGTTTTTGTTGGTCACAGCGGTGGACGGCCGACCATCGCGAGATTCGTCACTGAGATTGATACGACCACGCTTGAATTCTGCAAACCAGCTATAAACAGTCGTCTTGCATGGTGCTTCATTGCCAAAAGCTGTTTCAAGCCGAGCGATGCTCTGTTGAGCTGTCAAATTACACTTAAAATCGTAGAAAATCATATTACGAAAATTTTCCCGAGTTAAATCCATATTGATGCAGACACACAATTTTTTAAATGGCGCCACAAGGTAAAAACAAAAGACAGTCAGATGAAACAAACTGCATTCTACAGCCAAAGAGTTCTATTTTCAAATGTTGCAATAAATTTTTAAATATTGTTTATGTAAGTGGCCAGTTCCGGAAACTTTTAGTGTTACCTATGTATATAGATTACAGACAGACACCAATGACCAAGACTTTATTATGTTTTTTACGAAGCTCTTGTTTATTGTTCCCTGACCATTCCACGTAGTCGAGATTCAGCGTGGGTGCAGCTAATAAATAAAGTGGCTATCAGGATAGAGGATGGACTAGCCTGAAACCAATGTGTTTAGAGTTAGAGACTCGTTTTGTCTGTGTTGGAACAGTAGGACTATTATTTAGGATCCCCTCTAGAGGCTGTGGGCGACACGGTAGCTCCCGAGGACAGACTGCCCCTTGCGTTACTATCACTGAGTGATGGGAATATACGATACAATACTGGCTATAGACACGTAGCCTTTGTTTACGTACCGACGCGACGCTTTCATGTATTACATACCTGAATAATGTACCAACATAGTCATAGTTAGGTGGTAGAGCTGATGCCGGGCTCGACTGTGGAGGTACCACCATCTTACTCGCAAATCCTACCGAAGTTATTCGGGGAGAGTAAGAGAACAGCTCTCAGGCAAAACCAGGTGGCCCACCATTACCTGGGACCGATGGATGGCGATTTATCCATCCCCAATTGCCGGACCTTATACCGCGTGTAAAAGCAAAGGGTTAGTATGATCGGTAAAGATATTATTTTAAATACTGGGATATCTAAATAAAGTACCAGTACCTCATAATAAGACGATTTTCACCGAGGGGTGCGGGTTGCGGGGTGCAATTAGGTGATTGGGCAGGCCGGTGAGCTGCGTAGCCATAGCTTAGAAAAATGATGGAATTTATGGTGAAAATTCAAGGTATATTTTTTTTTCTCGTAATGACATCAGAATCGTGTATACCTACTTTCATATCCTAAAGGGATTCTTGACTTTGCATTTACACTCTGTATATAACAGACTGGTGACGGGCAGCGGCGTCACTGGTACAAGGGTTTCGGCACCGCGCTCACCAACCCGCCTGCCCAGCGTGTGTGAGTATGGGCATTTCTTCCGGGAGGACCGCCAACAGTGGCGAAATTCTGGAAAGGCCTATGTCCAGCAGTGGACGAAACAGGCTGATGGATGGATGGATAGTCAATAAGTTTGACAGATAAACGTTTATGGCTCTCTTACTGGTTCTTGAAGCCGGATGATAATGGATCACCCGTCCATTTTACACATCGGACCTTTTAAAGGGTTCGGTACTTCAAAGTGACAAAACAGAACCCTTCTACGATCACTTTGTTCATCTGTCAAGAAGACCCCTTTTTGTCGGGCCCGTTGCATTGGAGATATCAAGTATACAGAAGTCTACGGCTTCATTGAGCTGTTAAAAAAATTCAATAAAAATAATTTATTTCAGATAAAAATCCATATTTATCAATTGATCCAATCCATATCTATCCAATCAATTTCATACAAATTGGCTTACCATGAAAATTTATGGGGTACTCTAGTTGACTTGGAAATTTGAAATTACGTACACAATTAAGTCTTTTAGCATACATTTAGTAAATATGAAAATACAGATTTTTTATAATTTTAGAAAAAAATTGCTTTCCAATATAAGTAGACCCTTTGGATTATGGAGTTTAATAGATCGTAAGTGTTAAGTTAGTTGAGCCATAATAAATGCTCGTGGAATACGTTTGGGCACAGGTCCTACTCGAACTTGACCAATTTTTTATTTCCTTGTAGTATATCAATGGTAATGAATTTTTTTTCATACTTATTGCTACAAAATAAATAAGAAGGCTCAAGAAGAGTTTATAATAGTAATAAAAAATATAGTCCGTGCATTAAAACGTTCACCTTTATAATTGAAACCATCAACGAATAAAAAGCTTCGTGTGGCTATGTATGCAGAATAATCCTTTCATTATATTAATATTGGAAGGGTCCTCAGGCCCTTTGCCACCTCGTGAACTGAACTTCGGATAAAGAGCAGCCCTATTTCATACAAAATGGATACCGCCTCGGGCAAAAAATATTTATGTTATATCAAAAGGAAGATCAAAGTATAGAAACTTATTATATGAACAACGGCCGTGAAAACGAGACGTGCAATCTTAGCTATTATTTCAATGGGATAAGAGTGTGTCGATAATAGAAGGAGGGTGGATTTTCAACATCGTACGTACTTATAAGAAATCCCGCATTGAGGTGTTTTGACTCTTGGATCGGGCTCCGGAAATATTGTAATGTAACATGAATACAGAATTGAGCCGTTCCATAAGTAATAATACGTTTTACATAATATTATGTACTCTAAGTAACATCAACGTTTTCTTATGTTTAATTTTAAAACGACTGTAATTCGAAACTAACGAGCGAGTTAAACAACACGTAAAGTCTGACATTTGAAGGGGAGTGTGGGGAAACACGGCGCAGGTGACATTTTGTAATTATAATTTCTTTTTCCAACGAAGCAGGCGCTATATTTGATGTTTTGCGGTCCGCGGGGAGGGGTGAGAGAGAGGAGAGGGGTGGAATTCTAGCCAAGCTCTCTCTCAGGAAATAAACGTGTTGAGTGTAGGAACGTAGCTTGTGGGGAACGCTAACAGAGGGTCGCACGCAACGCAAAGCTGTTCGCTGTATTGTCCAAATTGCTTGGGGCGTTAATAATTCCATATACGCCTCACTTGATCATTCACAGTTATTTTCATACCCTACAATTTAATTTGATTCGAAAGCGTGGACACGAAATGTAAATTACCAACACTTGTGTGGAGATAAAGAAACATAAACGGTCCGGTTGTACAGCTTAAAAAGGTATTGAAAGCTGATTACAACTCGTAAAGGCAAAACGTGTCGAGCGTTGCTACGTTATAAATTAAAATGAGACATAAAGGTGATGCTAATCAGACATCATGGTGCTTTTGTTTATTGAATCAGTTATCCCACGCGCTGCGATTGTTTTTTGTCGATACAAATACGACGTACCCACAATGTAATAAGATAGGCATCAGAGTTCTATTTCAACCGGTTTTATTGATGTAAAGATTGTGAAGCTCCACTAAGAAGTGAGTAGTAACAAAAGTCTTGCAGCAAATGATTGATCTCAAAAATCGAGTTCATTATTTTCGATGCTGACTTCCAATGACTTGAGAAAAAAATATGTATTTATTTTATTTATTATATTTTAAAGAGTAACCAGTGCAGTGTTTTCTGACTTCGGCGGCGCTGAGGTACCAGGGTATCAGCGATAACACGAAATTGACACTTCGCGATCAATCACGCAGACTGAGTGGGCCGATCGAGTATTTGGTGTCGTGTTGCAGTTTGTGGTTATCGGATACAAATCGGTGTCGCACTGGTGATTAACAATGCATGACTAGCTGATAAAATCTAGAACACTGCATTTTTACCAGTACATCATAAAAGAAAGCCGTTACGTAGCTGCAGCAGTAAAATCACATCTTTAAACTTCGAAAGCACAGTAGGAAAAGTTCAAAGCAGGTGTAAATGTTGTACAAATCACGCGTGAAATCGAAAGAGCGGAAGATCAGGGTAAAAATGTGATGACAACTTTACACGATTATGCCATATCATAAAGGATGTAACTATCCGAACGTGGCTGAAAGTAAGGCCGATGTCGATTATAGTTTCCGGTATCTCTTACGCTCCATTGTGTGTATTGTGTTTTGTTGTCCGGGTCGGTAGCTCTCAAACTTCGTCGGTATAGGGTCGGTTCTCGGAAAGCCAGATGGCGTCTCGTATCTCCCCATACCCTTAACTCCCTAGACTCGACGCCGAGTTTAGATTACAATGTCAATAGGGTTTTGGCCCCAGAATTGTTTCTATACTCGGAAATGTGTTTCTTCAGCTTCATTCCTATTAGTTGTTCATCGCTATACAATGCTAATGTGATGTGAATCATTGTCTACCTGCTCCTTTTTCCTATGGATTTTTTACATTATTATACCCTTCTGCTCTTAACGATGAGATTACCTTCAACCTATATTGTCGGGCATAAACATTACTTCAACACTATCCACGTCAACTTAAACAGCGCAGTTTTAATAATGTTAAAGTTTTTCTTGTTCAGTAAGTCCTCGTATAACTCAAACAACAAAGAGCGACCGCGGATATCTAACAAAAGGAATATGAGAAATATCTGCGCCCGTACAATCCGTATCGCATCGCTACTTCGGATATATTGCTATATATTTCTTCCCTCTCGGCTCCGATCTGAATAGTTGAAATCTCTCCCGCATTTTGTTGAGAAATTGGCATATATTTTCTGAAATAACGATGTTCGATCCCTTTGTATTAAAAGGCTGTGTTGTGTATATCAAAGTACTGTTTTAACTTCACGTTACTGAAGTAGGTTCGTAATTTAATGTCTCCCAGTTTTTGTAATTAAATTTTCTTATCTCTGGGGGCTGTTCTCGTTTGTGTAGTTCCATTGCATCAAGGTCCGTGTCTCCAGCGGAATATTCATTTTAAAGACGCTTATAAAGGATCTTCTTCAAATTTAATTGTGTAGAATTGTGTTCTTTAGGGATTTTCGTTCATAGACAAATGTTGTTTCTTTTAAATATCCATTCCCCAAAATATACAAAAATCACTGCCGATGTTGAACCTGTAAGAAAGAATTGCAAATATTTATAAAATATAACAAAGATAAATCTAAAAACCGTAAATAAATTAAACATCGTAGATAAGATAAAGAAGCCGGTTTTAAAACATCGTGAAAAATGATGATTCAAAACTTTTATCTCTTAAATGAGAAATGAACGCTTCAACTTTAGTAAAATTGATAATTTAGAACGGACGGAGCCACCGCAATAATTTATGCGTTCCCGTTGGGTGCTGTAACCGCCTATAAAACCCACTGTAATTATCCGTTTGTTTAAAAAATACCAACTTTACGAGTCGAACGTACAACATAAATTTTTAATTATCTCACATGTTTCACTGCCATTCGGGGAACTGAAAATACCACCGGTGTAAGTATTCAGAAAATATATGGCTGCAATCACCCTCGGGCGAGATCTTATGCCACGTGGTAAAAAATATTAATCAATTTTATTTATGAATAAATCTCTCCAGTAACAGTGGGATGACAACAATAATATTTCGTTATTCCGTCATGCATAAATGTTTGTGTAATATTTTGGAAGCCATGTTCCGGTTGAGCCCCCTCTCCCCCTCCCCACCCGGTCACTCCCCTCGGAGTCCCTCTCACTGCACTCGCTGCCTTCTCAATAAACGCTTCTCTTTCTGGCTTTAGTTTTGTGAGTATACCGGCAGCCGACGCCGGTTCATCGCTAGCAAAAAGTTTCTCCTCAGTGCGATACTTAAGCAGCTTCATTTGACAATTTTGTAGTTTTCGTATGTGAGTTGAGTCGTAATAACGATAGCTAGCACCACAGTCTTTACATATAAAGTGGCTAAGAGGTCTTGAAATGTAAATAAAGCATATTTGCGTGTGATTTTACACTTTGCTCTTCCACTTAGTGGTGCGTGAAGTGATTTACTCAGGCTGTGGAACGAGAGTCGACACGATTTAGAATTCCGCACTTGCCTTGCCGCTTGCGCCCGCCCGAGGCTCGTTCACATTCAGTCCCCGTCGAGCGTGGACAAGCGATGCGCGTTTAGACAACGCGCGCTCTCCTCTTGTCACTATCTCACAGACCCATAGTGATCCACAAATGTATATGTGTTTAGTGAAACTGACCACATTTCTCTATCTCCGTAGGTGCTGTTCAGGATGCGAGTGTGTCTAGTGATGGTGCATTGAAGTGGCAGTACATAGTACATGGTGTTAGTGTCAACTATAGTGCTATTAGTGCTGGATGGATTGTGTCATATTTGGATTGCCACCGTGGATCATCGATAGCGCTAGTTGGGAACGGTGAGAATCTCTTTGTTTGGTTTGATTAAATATGCATGAAGTACCCAGTTTTACGAATCCATTAGCTTAAACTCGACATTAAATACATGCTGTCACTTTATTTCTCAAAGGAAACGTAAGGGACGGCATGAATTAAAGGTTGACCTTAAACTAATCTTGGTTTAGTGCAACTGGGGGTAGACTTATTTATGTAACAATTTATTTGTATTTGTTTTATATTTAATACTATTTGCATGCCTTATCTGTTAAGTGTATTTGTATAGCCTTATCGTATCCATGTAATATACACATATTTATGTATATTACACATAGGCTCAAGTTGTTATATGACATTAGAAGATAATATAGTAAATATTTCGGTTTTAAAATGGGCCCCTAAGCTAAACGGTAATAAAGACTAATCATAGCATATATTACGTACTTAGCAATAATTCTTTATTATGTATGGCACTTAGATAACATCATAATTATAGTACCTAGGTCCTCGTATAGTAATTTGCCCGTATAAAATTAAATTCAAATTGCTGGCCCTTATAAATTGGTTCTAATAACAATATTCAACCCTTAGTTGGCTCTTAGACCCAAAGTATCTTCCTACAAATAAAAGGAAATTCTTTTGACGTGAAAAGAGAATTGAATAAAGCTCTTGCAAACATATTTACAGTGTTCCATTTGTCCCTAACCTCCTCTAAATCCTCCGCTAAATAGGCAATTTATTGCATATTTCTCAAACAGGTTCCTACTTTATTGCTTTTTTTAACACTAATTATAATTAATGTTTTAATTACACATTCTACTAATCCTACTAAATAACTTTTCAAAACAACACCTCGCACTAAGGGAAAGTAGTCACTGTTCCTTACTTATTTGAAATTTACTACTGCATTTTTTAAGACGACATAGGTAGCAAAAATGAGATTTTAAAACTTAGAAATAAGGCTTTTTCCAAGACCTTAACAGGAACAAAAACGTGATCGAAATCGCATCGAAGAAAATAGAACGAAAAGGCTGTTTCTTTTTTCAGTTCAAAACGTTAGTCCGTCCAAACAACAGTTGTGTACATTATAAACCTATTATCTAAAACATATAAAAGCGATTTTTTAAACGCTCTCTTGTGAATTTATACTAAATATTATTCACTAAAAAACAGCAATATCCAACCTTTTGTTGATTCACCGCACTACTCGGCCGCGCACTTTTCAAATATGTTTATCTCTTTCGTTGTGCGATGGACATAATTACGCCTGAAGGACCGTGTCCATTTTTACTGTTCCGAACCTAAAGAGAAATAAAACACAGAGAAGTACCTATACGATATTAAGATCCGAAAGCCATTACTTAATCATCCTGTAACTGACACACAAAATGCCTGCCGCTTCCAATTTCAAAACCGGCTAAGTGCGTGTTGGGCCACATGCTATTTAGGGTTCCGTAGTTGCCCGGTATATATAAGTTGGTCTACTAATACAGACCGCGCCAAACTTCTGGTCCCATACATTATAGGAGACCAAAAGTTTGGTGCGTCCTGTACTCGTAAACCTGTAAAGCCTACTGAGCTGCGATAGTTTTCCTTTTAAATTCATTAAATATACTACTTCTCTGAATTTTTATCACATTTCTATAAACAACCGTTTAGCCGGCAGGGGGGGACGCTACACACTAACTAAAATTTTCACTTTAAAGCTTAATATTTTGCCAATGGATCCCTAAATCGAAAAATGGTTCTCACACACCCACAATGTTTTTGAACGGCCTATCCAAAGATATCCCACAATATGGGATAGACGAGAAAAAAAAATCATCCCCAGTTTACGTGTATCAGAGGGTTGAGAGGTAACATTAAAAAAAAATTTTTTCATGATTTTATTTTAGTCGGCGTGGGTAATATTTATATCCATCCCAAGTTACAGCTTTCTAGTACTAATAGTCTCCGCGCTAAGCCACGGACAGACGGACAGACATGGCGAACTTGTCGGACTCCGGAACCCTAAAAAAAACACCGTGGTCCGTTTTATTTAGGCAGTGTATTGAAATTTGTTACAAAAATAGTAATTATTTGCCCACATAGGGTGGTAATACAAACATAAAAAAACCGGCCAAGTGCGAGTCGGACTCGCGCAGTAAGGGTTCCGTACCATTATGTATAAGAACGGCAAAAAAATCATGTATGTTGTATGGGAGTGCGCGTGTCCGACTTGGCCTTGGCCGGTTTTAGTATTTGTTGTTACAGCGGCAACATTACATGATCTGTGAAAATTTCAACTGTTTACTGTCACGGTTCATGAGATACAACATGGTGACCGATGGACAGCGGAGCCTTAGTAATAGGGTTACCCTTGAAAAGGTGAAGTGAGACCCAAAGCACATGGCACATACGATGAAAAGAACGAAAAGCATTTTTAACGGACACTACTTAGAGTCTAACTTCGTGTGGCATAAGCTACGGCGGCGGTTGTGATAAAAAAATCCATAGCAATGACATTATTTTGCAAGTAATAGGCATGATGACTAAAAAAAAATTATCATTCCGTCAGTTAGATTATCAGAAAATATTGGACACGTATTTTTTCTTTTTTAAATTAAACAAAAAATGATGAAGATATAGCCCGCTGAAGTTCCGCGTGACGTCACATCTAGGTACAATTTTACTTAGAAGTGACGTCATTTTCCCCAAACTTTGACGCGCTTTATCTCTGTCATTTTTTGTTTGATTGACAAAAGGAAAAATACGTGTCCAATATTTTTTGAAAATATAAATGACGGACTAAATAGAATAATATTTGTTTACCCTGTCTATTCTTACTTTTACATAAAACCAAGGCTAATAAGTATAAAGAATTTGCAACCCTAACTATCTAATACGGAACACGGGAAAGAAAATTCCTATGAAATATCTCTGCTTTGTCACATTAAAAAAACGATTTTTTGAGGAATCTTCGTGAATTTTTGCCGTCGAATATCTTGAACTTCTTAAAATAGATTTTCCGAGCGGTCGAAATACCTAATCACTGTCACTGTACATTTTTTTTCCTGATAATTCATTATGAGTATCAAACCATGGGTAGGAAAGAGCCAATTATCACATCAAACTTCACACTAATATTATAAATGCGAAATTTTGTGCGTGTGTGTGTGTGTGTATGTTTGTTACTCTTTCACGCTGAAACGGCTGGACGGATTTAAATGAAATTTAGAATGGATATAGCTTATACCCCAACTTAACACATAGGTTACTTTTTATCCCGGAAAAAAGCATGTCGTTAAACCGAATAACACGCGGGCGGAGCCGCGGGCAAAAGCTAGTAAAAATATAATATATATTAATGCTATGCTGCACCACCAAATATAGAGATAGAAATAACAGCAGAAATAACCGAAAAACTGCAAGAAAATGTATGACCCCCGTCTCCTAAACTTACGGTCCATTAGACCGAAAATATCACAAGCATCATAATTAGACAAGTATGCAAACTTAATACGTAAAGTATGGCAGCTGAGAAAGTGTTATTCAGAGAAGAGATTAAATAAAGTGTTTATTCTCCCACGACACGCATCTCTATCAAGAATCGTCATCGACATAAGAGGTATTCGTTGTCATTGTCGCGGCCTTTAGGACGTATACTAACACATTACACGCAACATAATATTTGAATAGTAATCCTACTAGAAGCTATAGTGACCAGGAGGCGAAACACTCTATTACAACTTCATTACATCACAAGAGAGCTACCATTGCATCAGGCCTTCACCTGATATTGACAATGGTCGACATACAGCAAGCTATATCAACTCTCACGGAGCTCCCATGTTCGGAGGGACAAGTTTACCTCCCAGTGAACACTGAGCGCGCGGAACCTTTACGTTCCGTAGATGGACCTCCTACCTCCCCTACAGTCCAACCCATGCCACCAGCTGGTATCAACTACCCATCCAGAGAGCCACGACGGAATCGTGGCCTCTAAGACGCACCGACACCAGCACACAACAAAGGTCATCCCGCCCCCTAGTCACCACCACTTTCTAATGTTATAAGCAACATAATTAAGTGCTATTACTCACCGGGGTGACTTTTAGTACAATATATAGGAGGCAAACGCTTCACTTCACTCTTACTGTAAGACTGTCGCTCCTCCCGCCTGTGCAAGCTAACTTGTGGCCCAACTGCCATACGGAAAAAAGGCGGGTAAGCAAAATAAAAAATAAGGTGTTGCTAGCACAAAATAAAGATGATAGTGAAAATTGTATTATCACTCACCAAACGTTTTCACAGGGCCGAGCTCGCGGTAATCCGCGACAGTCATAATGTTGCTTTTTCTGTTTATTTTTTCGCCGTCTCGTGGAGGGTTGAATTGAAATCCACTTAGGGGTCGTTGTGAAGCCGACAAAGATATTTATGGGGTACAAAGAAAAATAGAACTTGCTCCTAAACAATAAGGGCTCGATAGTTTCTTTAAAAAAACCTTTTTTGTTATCGTTTGAAAGAAATGTTGCTGTGCTTGCGGAAAGGTTTGTAAAATTGTTTTCATTAGTAGGTAATTACCTGTTATTGTATAGTCTGTCAAAAAAGTGTTGAAATGATAATGAAACTTTAATGAACTTTATTGGACTTTGAACGTTTAAGTAATATAATGTAGGTAATATATTTATGAAATAACAACACGGTTAACTCAATTTAACAGATTTTGTACCTATTTGTTTGGTGTGACCAGGCGAAAGAAAAATAGTTTCCTCAATATTCATTTCAACACTTTTTTAACAGACGTGCGTATCGTTGTTTGTTATACTAAACTAGAGCCAACGAGAGATGGCACCTATGACGTTTAAATGCCTACCAAGTTTCATAATTGTTTATGGGTAAGTGTCACTAAAATAATCTAATACTTCATTGTTGCTGGCAGCGAAAAGTGACGTACTACTCGTTTCGATCATCATTTTTCAATTTTATAAATACTTTATAGCAAAAGTTTCTAATTTTTTCAAAACTCAAGGGATCACGAGGAATGTTAGTGGCTGAATTGTAATCAATAAAAAACGGGTTCTATTCTCCATAATCGTACGGCTCCGTCTGTTTACAAACTATATCTTTTTATGATTAAGAAATTGTAAACCAGTTTTCTAGATTTTATGGCTGCTTTGTTAATGCAAGCAAATGCACATTTGCCATTTGTATTATTATGATGTATGTTGTATGATGTGTCAAATAAATCGATATTTTATTTACTCAAGTCGCTAGTCTCACTTGATGTTTATTTTTGCCGAAATTAAAATGCATTACATCACTAAACGCAGCTGTCATAGGTGCCATCTCTCGTTGGCTCTTCTATAGTCGGGGATTTGAGAGTGCTACTAGTTTTTAGAGCTTCGTATATGGATGTATTAACTTTGTTTTTATTTTTTATTAAATGTAAATACTAGCCTTTTGCACGCTTCTCCACCTGCGATAATACGAATAGCCCACACCTGCATTACTCGACTTGTTTCTCCAACAATTATACATACTTTCAACTAAACCTGTTCAAGAAACCTAGCTAACGGTAAAAATTCTATCCAAATGCGTACAATGGTTTTTAAGACACCGTATAAACAAAAAATGGTACACAGATTAAAATTATCGCTATTCTGCTAAAAATTTCACAGAAAACATCTAAAATGACTTTGAAAACCGCATATATACATCCCATAAGTGGTTCTCAAGATATAAGGTAACTACGTAAGTTACATACAGACAGACAGACAAATATAATTATTTCAAAAACACAATCTATATGTTGTGTAATAGGGCCGTGCGGTGAAATAGGGCATTGTGAAGTCTCTTTTCAGTAACATGCTTCTTTATTTTATGGGTTAAGGCGACGCCACGAAATTTTGGCGACATGGATCTCCATTTTTCTCAGCAATGAAAAGACATACGTAATTACCAATTTATATAATAGATTCAGCATTTCATTGACATCATTTTGCCCGAAGATTTAGTTGATTGATTAATTTTCATAGCAGAGAAAAAAATATTTAGATAACCTCTTTTAAAACAGAGATTTCTATTTTACTGACAAACGGGAGTGAATGAAGCCTCTAAGTTTTTTATTAAGATTAGTCTACAAATACACTTCAATATGCCCGATTGGATTTATTAAATTACTTATAGTTGTCATTTTAAAGTAAAAATACTGTTTTGCCGCATACGACCTTACGGCATAAGCTAGTTCGTGAGCGCATATTTGTATGAAATAAGTCCCCCTCACTCCACTCCCCTAAGGCGCCGATTTGAAATTATAAGTTTATCAATGCCTCGCCTTAATCAGGCGTCTTAACTCAAAGTGAAAAAAGTTAAGGCCCTTTTCGTAGTCTATTTCATACAAATTGGAACATAATGAAAACCTAAAGAGCACTTCCATTTGACTTGTAAATTCTAAACTCCCTTCACAGGAAGGTCTTATAATTATAACACATTTGTAGAAAATTATCTATGTTCAAGTAATTATTCAAGAAGTAATAAGTAACCAACTTAATTAGACCCTTTGGATACATTGCTATTTATTTATCGTTAGTTAAATTACCCCCAATGATTGAACGTGGAATAAGTTTGTGTTTTAAATACTATGAACGAAAACAACTGCTTTTATCATCTCTCTCACACCGGAAGAAAGTCAATAGTTGTCCCTATCACAACAAATTATAGCAAATCGTCGACGCGGGCCCTTAACACTGCGTAATTCTAATTTGACAGGTTTTCACTTATAACGCGCGGTATTTATCACGCAATAAACGGAAGTCACATGAAAAACATATCGCATGCGCAATAATTGATTAGAATAACCCCCCGTGCGTTTGCGCAGCCCGTGCTAGCTATTTGCGTGAATGCTAATCACCACTGATACACTTAGCACGTCCCGCCTTATTTGATTTAATTAGAAAGATATTTGGACCAAAGTTGCTAAACTTTTGAACTCAGGGAGGGCAATACCTGCTGGTGACCTTGAAAGTCGAAATTGGTGGCTGGTTCTAATCAGACGTTATAAAAGTAAAAACAACGAAAAAAATGTATAATAAACTACAAAATATTTGGAATGATGATGCCTTAATAATAATTTTAAACTATCATCAAAATCTTTAACAAAATAAATATCTAACCTAGGTCCAATTTAAAACGAATATCCGGTTTAACTAATTAAGTATGCAACGAAACAAATTCAAACTCGATCAAATTGAAGATATTATAACAACAAATGATTACCCTAGGTTAATAATTTTTGAAGAATTTTAGTTATGATTAATTATCAGTAATGATTATTAATGATTTAGGTTTATTTTAGCGCTTTCGCAACTTGATTTCCCATCGAGCGACGGAGATATCAATACGGAACGAGTCGAGCGAGTGAGTGAGACGCAAGCACCCGGGGTCACCAGCAGTAGTTGTCCCCTTAAGGGTCCGTATAAGGCTAGATGCACAACTTCAAATGAGCATATCACATTGTGTAACTTGGTTAATCGGTATAATAAAAATAATATACACAGTAGACTATAGTCGTCGCTTTGGTAGTGAAGAGAGTCAACCCACATTTTATGCTTTTTATGCTAATTGAGTTAATAGCACAATTAGAATGAGAATAAAATATAGAGACAACCCACCAAAGTAGTTATTAAAATACTTTGGTGGGTTGTCTCTATTCACCAGCAGTTAAAATATTTTATTCTCATTCTAATTGTGCTATTAACTCAATTAGCATAAATGTGGGTTGACTCTCTTCACTACCAAGCATAAATGTGGGTTGACTCTCTTCACTACCAAAGCGACGGTCTACTAGTTGATAAATTTGACTGTAAAAAAAAAGTGATAAACTATATGAGAAACAAAAATATTTTTTAATAGTATAAAATATATACTATGCTGTGAAACTAAAATTATTTGATTTGTTGTATCGCTTCTAGGACATTACGGTACATAAACATTCATCAAAATATGTGTAAAATCCAGGACTTTTATACGCTTGTAACTTTTGTATGTATTTCATATTGTATGGGATATGTTAAAAAAGAAAATACAGGGTGTAAATGCAAAGTCAATAATCCCTTTAGGGTATGAAAATATACACGATTGAGATGTCATTACGAGAAAAAAAAAATACCTTGAATTTTCACCAAAAATTTCATAATTTTTCTAAATTATGGCTACGCAGCTCACCGACCTCCCCACACATCTAATTGCACCCCGCAACCCGCACCCCTCATCCGAGTGTCCAGCGACCAGTGAGGGTGTCCACGCGATTAGTGTATTTTGAGTAAAGAAAATCGTCTTATTATGAGGTACTGGTACTTTATTTAGAGATCCCAGTATTTATCTTTACCTATCATACTAACACACCCAAAGGATTCTTGCCTTTGCTTTTACACCCGGTATAATAAGCAAGTACCTATAAATAAGGATATGATCAGCGAACTGCACTAGTATGGGAGTTGGGGCGAATAGAGTGCCCGTAAGCAGACCTATAGCTATAGTCTCAAAAAAAGCAGCAGGCTGTGTGACAGAGATGCAAAACTAAATTATCATATACATCGCCTCGACACTCGACTCTTTACTCGAACACTGAGGAAGGAATTAATGGCGGCCACATGCCCAACATATCAATATCATAATGGTTATTATTTACTGTTCTACAAGCATTGAAAAGCAATATACAAAGTCACATGTCACAAAAAGAAAGAATAAAAACTGCATTTGATGGCAGCGCATTCGCTTACAAGGTCATTGCAAAAAATTTACTATTGCTGTCAAATAAGCGTTAGTTTATCATGAACAGAAATAAAATTGACCCTCGTTAAAAAATCCTTTCCCTAAGTACAGTGGACCTACATACAGTGGAGACCACATCAAGCTATACACTTGCAGTACGACATTAGCCCCTACAGAGAAGAACATAAGATAGGTACAAAGTCCGAAGTGTCTAACTTGATGCGGTCTCCTCTGTACAAGTTCTGAACTGAACACACGAGATGCGAACAATGGAGTATCCTAAGTATTATTATTGGAGTGCATACAAACTAGAAAAGACAAATGAATATTTTCTATGTAAATTAAAAGAATTTGAAAAAATTCCTCAGGCCAGGATTCGAACCTGCGACCTCTTGTTATCAAGACAAGCGCGCTAACCGACTGCGCCACCGAGGTACTCACCTAGCAGTTGAATTTTTTCAAATTCTTGTCTTTGCATTTGTTTGTAATTTATCTTTTCTAGTTTGTAATGCACTCTAATAATAATATTTAGAGTATTAGAAAGCGATAGATTTTTCTATAAAAACATAAAGGAGTATCCACTTATATATCCAATGCACTGTTGTAATGAATAATTAGTGTTTTCAACGGAAATCGTAAGAGGTCAGTTCGTAACCGAGATTTTCGTCCTTTTCAATCATCTTTCAATGTTATATTTGTTTGTAAAATATAGGTACCAATCAATTTCAATGTAATTGTTGCCACCTGATAAAAAAAATCTAATCATTGGATTGTATCTATAATTATAATAATTTGGCCAAGTGCGAGTCGGACTCTCGCACAAAGGGTTCCGTACCACCCCACAATACGCTTGCGGAACCCTAAAACCATTATGGTAATAACAACTATATACATGCCAAAGCGTCATAAAGACCACAAAAAACAAGCTGCTGAAATAGGGCCTGTTAAAAAATTTGGCGCCGTCTGCTTACGGAACCCTACTTTTTATTATTTTTGTTTTACATTAGAGTCTTAATTATCTGACTAAATTTAAAACTTGTATTTTATGTATTACCATCCTTAAGTAAAATAAATGTATATAAACTTTACCAGCTTGTTTTTTTATTTGTTTTTTATTATATTGAAGTATATATGCACACAAAAGAATTAAAAAATATTATTTCAAGATATATTTCGGACCCTACTGGGCCCGGCATCAGTTGATATAGTCCGAAATATATCTTGAAATAATATTTTTTAATTCTTTTGTGTGCATACATCCTTAAGTAAGAGCTATAACCAATAACGTTTAATTAATGCAACTTTATCGAGGTTTCTTTCGTGATAGAGGCCATAGTTATACGTATTCTGTGAAAATTTCAACTTTTTTCCTATTACGGTTGAAGCTGTAGACCCATGAGAGTGACAGACGGACAGACAGACAGCGGAGGCTTACTAATTGGGTCCCGTTTGGCACCCTTCGGTTCGGGTACGGAACCCTGAACAGCTTATTTTGACAGAAGCAGGAAAAAAGTGGAAATTAACTTACAGTTTTAGAGAAAGTCAAAGCTGTTTATTATACAGGATGTTAATGCATGCACATAACTTTGGAAAAATACCAGCACAAATGAAAACACCTCATACTTTTCCTACTGTGAATTTGTTACTTAAAAGTCCGATTTATTCATTAATTACATGTTATATCACTTTTTGAACTTATTATTATAGGTACTTATATTTCGGCCGTTCGATATAAGCTTACTTGCATTTTACTGCATCCAATAAAATCGCAAAGATAGGCCTAAACTATCATATACATACCATTTCATTGTAGTTATACCGGGTGTAAAAGCAAAGGCAAGAATCCTTTATGGGTGTGTTAGTATGATCGGTAAAGATATTATTTTAAATACTGGGATCTCTAAATAAAGTACCAGTACCTCATAATAAGACGATTTTCTTTACTCAAAATACACTAATCGCGTGGACACCCTCACGGTCGCTGGCGACTCGGATGAGGGGTGCGGGGTGCAATTAGGTGTGTGGGGAGGCCGGTGAGCTGTGTAGCCATAGCTTAGTAAAATGATGGAATTTTTGGTGAAAATTCAAGGTATATTTTTTTTCTCGTAATGACATCAGAATCTTGTATACTTTCATACCCTAAAGGGATTCTTGACTTTGCATTTACATCCTGTATAAAAATCTGCTAATAAATGGTTAACTATAAAATAAATACCCATTTTAGGTCGTCCTCTTGGTCTTTTTATTGATACTGCTTTTGTAACGACAGCCGACGCCGATAAATCTGAAATATAAATGTTTTCTTACTACGGTAGCTCAGGAGCGGCGGTAGCTTAGGGGTAGAACGCTGGCGTCTCAATCTTGAGACTCAGGTTTGATCCCCGGTCGGGCACGCACCAATGAGTTTTTCCATAGACTAAATATATTTATACCTTAAAGGGATTCTTGACTTTGCATTTACACCCTGGTTTTAGACAATAAAAATTATCACACTAATATTATAAATGCGAAAGTTTGTGTGTGTGAGGGTATGTGTGTATGTTTGTTACTCTTTCACGCTGAAACGGCTGAACGGATTTGGATGAAATTTAGAACAGATATAGCTTATACCCTAACATAACACATAGGCTATTTTTATCCCGGGAAAAAGCATGTCGTTAAACCGAATAACACGCGGGCGGAGCCGCGGGCAAGAGCTAGTACTAAAATAAACGTAAGAAATTTTATTTAAAACGGCCGTCGTATTAACAATACATCGTCTTAATTACAAAATAATAAATAGAAATAAATACCTATAATATTTGGATATATATATATTTCGAAAATATGTTATTTATTATTTTTATTGTAAAGTGTTAAAATAATAAATAAAAACATCACGAAATCGCAAGTTTTCTGAGCGGCCCGCTCACTGAGCAGGATAGAAAAGTGTAAAATAAAAGCGTTGGAGCAGGACAGATTTCTTTGGATAACCTCGCCTTAATACCGTAAAAAGTTGATATTTATAAAAGAGTTATAAAAGTATTTAACTTTAACTTTTTTTTGAAAATTATGCAGGATATACGTTATTCATTACTATGATTCAAATATGACGTGAGCAAAAAAGTGTATGAAAATCCATTTTTAAGGGGGAACGTTTCGAGCTCAGTGCAAAATGCATAACTTATGATTGTTTATCTTCTTTTTAAATAAAATGTATGAAATAAAATTGTTTCATCTTATTTTGCGACTATTGTTTAATAATTATCAGGGGTCTTTAGCAGAATTGCGTCATTTTATGGATTATAGTTATCGTGAATGTCCATACAAACTTAAAAACGTGTTTTAAGTTGGTGTGGACATTCATTTACAACGCAATGCATGAAATATAAAGAAATTTGTAGAAAAGCGTAATTGACATCAAACTATGGTCGCGAAATGCCATAAATCACATTTATTCAGTACTTTTTATTCAATAATAAGAAAAACAATCATAAGTTGTGCATGTTGCACCGAGCTCGAAACGTTCCGCCTTAACGTGCTGAGCGGGCAGAAAAATTGAAAATCGATGCTTCACGTGCTGTTTTATTTTAATAATTTAGGTTTTTAAAAGTTTGTGTGTTCAATTTCGCAAAATGATACCCCCAAAATGATGGCCACTTTGCATTTTCTGTGCAACACAAAAGAAAAGAAATTAAAGTCACGCGCGAGTCTTTTGTTATTACTAGTTATTCAAAATGTCGATAGTGATAGTGCAGGTTTGATGACTCCGTCGTAATTTAAATTAGATAATGGTAGACGTAGCTAGGTGGTAGAACTGATGCCGGGCTCGACTGTGGAGGTACCACCATCTTACTCGCAAATCCTCCCGAAGTTATTCGGGAGAGTCAGAGGACAACTCTCAGGCAAAACCAGGCGGCCCACCATTACCTGGGACCGATGGATGGCGGTAGTATATCCATCCCCAATTGCCGGGCCTTATAAAAAACAGACTGGTGACGGGCAGCGGCGTCACTAGTGCAAAGGTTTCGGCACCGCGCTCACCAACCCGCCGGATATCTCATGAACCGTGATAGTTAGACAGTTGAAATTTTCTCAGATGATTAATTTATGTTGCCGCTATAACAACAAATACTAAAACCAGCCAAGTGCGAGTCGGACCCGCGCACTCCCATAAAACAGACATGATTTTTTTGCCGTTTTAGATAATGGTACGGAACCCTTAATGCGCGAGTCCGACTCGCACTTGGCCCGTTTTTTATGTACTTGTATCAAACTTCCAAAAAATTTAGTGGCTGAATTGACCCGAAAAGTTGCTAGATCTAGCCAACCCGCCTGCCCTGCGTGTGTGAATATGGGTATTTCTTCCAAATCTTGGAAAGGATACTTCCAGCGGTGAACGATACAGGCTGATGAATGGAAACAAAATAACTTCCAGATACCAAAAGTTATGGGAAAAGGGGGCTGATTGTGATGCCGCCTTCGATATTATCGAAGGATGCCACACAAAAAGATTTGTCGTCTAATGTATAAAACCTTAAAAAAATATCTCATCGGGTAATTAACATTTTTTTTAAATTCACCTGTGTCAGAAATATTGTGTTTTAGGCTCTTAAACGTCTCATTTTCACAGAGATCTTTTTTTTCTTGAATTTGAAAACAGATTAAGATACGTATATATAAGGTGACTTTAATTTAATGCAGCCAAACTCATTCATACTGGCTTGGTGAGTGATCAGTAACACGGATCGATAACACTTTTTGCTAATTTCGCAAAATAAAATCTTGACGTCCATAGTAATTGACTCGGGGCTAAGCTTGCGTTTGTGAGGAACACAAAAAGATAATTTCCGAATTTCACAAAAAGGGTCATCGAACCTTGTTACTGAGCACTTACCGAGTCTACAGTAAGAATTCAACTGGATAAATTAAAGTCACCTTATACATATATATGTATATTGTCAGTTCATGAGTTGTCACAATGTTCACTTTTGTTCACATTGCATAACTTGGTTAATCGTTTTCATAATATTAGATAATCCATTAGACTATACAGCTGATTGCATCTCTAACACAAATGCATTAGCTCCAAGTACACTCGATGAAAAAATATACACGAATTTACCTTGAAATTTTATGTTTTTCAAGTGTTAAAAGGGCCTTCCTCAGACCATACAACCTCGAAGTTTGTGTTAAAATAAGTGAAAAAATGACCCCGTTACTCTGTCTTTGAATATTTTATTAATTTTAACTAGAAGCAGAGTTATTTAAAAACAAACTTCTTGGCTGCCTGACAGTCAGGGCCAGGGCGCACTGTTACCAAAAAATAATGTCATAGCATAGCGTTCAGTTATGATCTGGTAGATGCAAAATGACGATTTGAAAAATTAATTTTGGCATGAAGGATACATAAGGTGACTTTTGTTTATACAACCAAATTCATACTGGGTACTCGGTAAGAGGTCTGGACCTGAACTGAAGGTTCATTAAAAAATACAACTTTTTCGAGGATTTTTGTATGGGATCCCCTTGGATTTCAATTTCCTGAATATTTTTTTATTTTTCGTGATATAGGCCATAGTAACACGTATTCTTTAAAAATTTCAACTTTTTTCCCTTCGAATATAAATTACTTACCACAGACCAGTCCGTGCTACTTACTCTAAGTTCCGTTTAAGCTGTATACCCCAGAGAGAACAGACAGAATAATAATAATGGAATAATATGATGAACACAATATAAATTTTTAATACACCTACTCAAAATATGATAGATTACGTGCCTGTTTAGCGTGCGTAAAATTACATATTTCGCACATTTCGCATTCATGCTTTTTGTTTTTACTACTGACGCCATCTAGGGGAAACCGGCCACATCATTTAGTAAGCATGTGAACCTTTGGTTTACCGGATACCCAAAAACTGTTTAAGATGAGTATTTTCAAACTTTTATATTTTGTTATTAAATATATTATATGTCAAAATGTAAAAGATGTTTTTAAAATTCAAAACGATTTTAGACGTCATAATTTATATTCTTATTTAACTATCTTGGAATTTATTATTAAAAAGACTTTAAAAAGAGACAATGGTCTTTGTAGTACAGATTGGCGCCAATCAGACTGCGTGTTCTTCTGTTGACTTGCATCTGTTTTGATTTGGAACAAAATTTCTTTTGTTTTATTATTTCATGTAGTTTTTCGCAGACGTATTAAAAAACGTCGTGTGTGAAATGTACTATTTTGTAGAGAATTCAGACGATTCTATAACAGATTCTGGTATCAGAATGCGGATATGCGTTCTGAATGTGTCTGACTGAATTGTGTAGGTTTCTTCACGATGTTTTCCCTCAACGTGCAAGCATCGGTTACAATGAAAAATGTACTTAATCGTGTGGTTTTTTAAAGCTGGATTCCTGTGAACCTCATTCGGCTTTATTATCAGACCTTGATCATCATCGCCAAGACCGATTATATGAGCCTGAACACGATATACAGACTGGTGACGGGTAGCGGCGTCACTGGTCCGAGGATATTTCTTCTAAGGACCACCAAGAGTGGCGAAAACTTGGAAAGGTTTATGTCCAGCAGTGGACGAAACAGGCTGATGGATGGATAATTAAAATTTCATCCAAATTTGCTTTTTTGTATAGTCCTTGCTTGCAATAGAAAACTTTGGGGGTGGTCACCTCGCTCCGCTCCGCTTCGCTCGGCTCCCAATTTGTATTAAGAGTATGGCATACCCTAGGAAAAACCTGTCTTACACAAAAAGGCCAATGCCAAATACTTTATTAGCTTTTGATAGATGCGATTATTGGTTAGCTAATTGACCTATTTGTCTAGGACGCGTAATACTAATTAGGGTTTTTAGCTAATACTGAAATATTTTGTAAGGAAAAAATAGTGGATTAGTACTGGACAAAAGTATAAATCTTAGTACATTGTTTATAAGTAGATCACTTAGATCAAAGATAAATAAATCAAATATATTTTTTCCAATATTAAGATAGTCCTACTTACGTAAAAAGAACCCTCGAAAATCTGGCTTTTTTCATATTCTAGGGTTAGGTACAGCCTTAACATGTCCACCGAACACGCTCCTCTTCGCTTCGCTCGTCGTCGCTACCTGTTTTCGGACTTGGGTAGTAATAGCACAAAAATTTGGTGATTGTTCACTAATTTTGGGTTTTGAATAAATTTTTTGGGTAAGGCAGCTTATGGTTACAACATCTTTTTTTGGTGGTCATTATATTTTACCCCTTTTTTTTAGCTGTGCCTTAATGACGACGGTAATAGTTCATACAAGTTTCTGGTCACTCTGTTGTACATACATACTCTTAAGTAAAACAACGAGTAACAAAATTAGGGTTCGGTAGTCAGAGGGTTCTGAATTGTTTGACAGACGCTACTATTTTAGCGCCATGTTTTTTTTTCATATTGTTGATATGTCATAAAAATATAATTGACTTCTTGCCTTTTAGTATTTATATTATATATATACGGAAACACATAAGTATAGGTAGTTCTGTAAGGTATATTTCGACTTGATGTGGTCGGCTTCAGTTACATAATAATATATAGAATTAAATAATGTTTACAATAATAAAATATAAAAGATAAAATTAATGATTTTAATTAATAAAGTTTAATTTTGATGATGACGATGTGGTCGAAATATATCTTACAGATCTACCTTTAATTATGTGTTCCCTTATGTACCTATATATAATATAAATTGTTGATATGTATGTTTTTATAGTTTTGTACCTGTATTGTGTAATGGTACGGACGGAACCCTTTGTGCCCAAGTCCGACTCGCACTTGCCCAAATTATTCTAAATAAAATGTGTATAATTTCCATGGTTCCTTTAGGGTTTTGTTAAGGGTAATCAAATCTTTGGTCTTAATTATACGTATATGTAGGTCACTATTTAAAAAGCAAATTTAATATAAATTGTTAAAAGTAGCGGTAGCTCAGGGGTAGAACTCTGGCCTCTCAATCTTGAGAACCATGTTCGATCCCCGGTCGGGAATGCACCAATGAGTTGTTCGGAATTTATGTGCATAGTAAGTATTGGTTCTTACTTACCACTTGCAGAACGGTGAAGGAAAACATCATCGTGAGGAAACCTGTATGACCTATAAACGTGTATTTGTGCCCGAAGTACGGAGATAGAGCTCAGCACCCATCAAGTTGGGACGTAATAATCGTCGGTGAAACGAGGGTGTACCGAGTACGGACTATGAATTGCATTTCACAGTTCATACTCGGAACACCTCTGACACTCCCTCGGGGATTCATGTCGTGACTATATATTCGTGGTTAGAATATGTATACAACAAGAAATCGTGAAATAAGTATCAGCTTTACTTAACTTTTCTATGGATCAGCGGATATTTTATGTATAGGTATTATGTTATATATATATTAAGTATCTCTTTTGTAACTTCGCTGTCGCATTAAGTAAATTACCTGTAATGATAGTAGTAAGTGGATTTGATAAATAAATAAATAAATAATAAATAAATAAAAATAAATAAATTTTTTTTTTCGTGATCTCAGGGTTGGCTCCATAGTAAAAGTTGTTCATATGGACGAGTACTATCACCAGTTTTCGTCAACAAAATAACTTACATGGTGACCTACAGCGTACAGTAGTCCCAAAGATATAATGCGCACACAAATCTTCGCCACTGTTCGGCAAAGTTCGTATTTCCTTACACATTCTATAGAATCAATGACAGATTTTGCACGTCGAGTCGCTCGGCTATAGATTTCTATGCGCATTATATCTTTGGGCGTCCGTCCTGTATCTATACTGGTTCAGATTAATCGAGGTCAAGTATGCACACGCCGTGATATTTTCGCTGAATATCACACACAATCAATAGTACGTAAATCAGAATAAGTGAAATATCTTAAAAACACCGTTTCTGAATCAGTCGTAAAACATTTTATCAGTTATTCGGTCAGTGAATGACCTGTCATTAACGTTATTTTTCAAGGTACTTCGGTTGTTCTGAGTTATTTTCTATTGTGCAAGTGATAATTTTAGAGAGAACGCCACGAAATAAGTGCCTGTCAAAGTTCTTATGGTCAGGAAATAATGACGAAAATGCAGACTTTCGTGGCGTTAAGGTGGTTAAACCGAATCCTGGTGCAAAATGCACGTCATAATATTGTTTTCCTTACTTTTGAATAAAAAGTATGCAAAATTTCGTTTTAAAGCAATTGGCGGAAATTGATTAGTAATAATAGGCATGATGACTTAAATGTATTAGTCCGTTAGTTAGATTATCAGAAAATATTGGACACGTTTTTTTTATTTTTTTTATTTAACAAAAAATGATGAAGATATAGCCCGCTGAAGTTCCGCGTGACGTCACATCTAGTTACAATTTTACTTAGAAGTGACGTCATTTTCCCCCACTACCAAATTTTGACGCGCTTTATCTCTGTCATTTTTTGTCTGATTGACAAAAGAAAAAATACGTGTCCAATATTTTTTTATGATCTAAATGACGGACTAAATAGAATAATATTTTGCTTACCCTGTCTACAAGCCTATTAGGGTTTTATATTCATTTTATGATTTATATTTTGATTGCATTCGATTAACAAACTTAAAAGCGTATTTAACGTTGTAATCGAATGTAATCAAAATCTAAGGGATAAAATAACATAACTTTAATGCGAAAACCCTATTATTACTAATCAATTTCCGCTAATTGCTTTAAAACTCAATTTTTGCATACTTGTTATTCAAAACTATTGAAAACAATATTATGATGTGCATTTTGCACCGGGATTCGGTTAGTTTTATTTTTATTACATAAAATGCAGTTGCCATTTGCCATAGGAAAATTGTCTGTGCCCATCGCAAGTGAGTAAAGTCGCACTGTAGTGTTTTATTGTGAAAGTTTACAAAAGAGAAAAACCGGTCAAGTGCGATAAGGACCCTCGCCCCGAGGGTTCTGTACCATTCTGTTAAATTTATTGATGTAAATAATTTGAAGAAAAATTACGAACTTATACCTACAAATTGTATGAAACAAAACTGCAAAATTAAATTGTTCGAGTGTTCGGGTACGTAACCCTATATAAAAAAAATCGCCGTTTTCAGTATTTGCTGTTACAATACAGTATGGCACATAATTTACAGAAAATCCCAAATTCCTAACTAGTTTAGTTTTTGAGATAGACCCCGTAACAAAAATGATATACAACTGCCAACTATTTCTTTATTTTTGCATATAAAAAAATATTAAAAATACATTTCTACTCTGCTCTAAAAATGACTTCCAGGCGGGGTGGAGTGAGAAAAATAAATTGCCTCCTTTTTTATGTATAGAACCCCGCGCCCCTAAAAAAATCGGTTTTGGGTTAACAAAATGTAGAAACATAAAATATCCATCTGCAAGCTAGAGACCCGTGACATACTCGGACAGGCAGCAGAGCGACATTAATAGGGCGCCTTGTTGCCATTCGGATACGGAACCCTAAAAATGATCGTTAAACTGAACCTGTCACGTGATGTTTACCAAACTCTGTCAATGTAGATTTCAAGAAGATTACCATAATGTTACTGGCGTCGGCGTCGTTTTGTTGCGCTCTACTATCAGCCGTTTTTGAACTCTACGGATTAGGGATATAAATAATACCCATCCCCCTACACTTTCTACTTTTTTTGCTATCCCTCCTAAGCCCTACTAATATAGTCATGCGAAAGTTTGTTGGTAGATTTGTTTTTTAACTAAAATCTCGAGAGCTGATTGGTGAATTGATCTACTTGTTAGTTAAAAACAATAAATAAATTAAAAGCAATATGTCTATCGCACAATCAAAGAGATAAATATATCTAAAAAAGTGCGAATAGTGCGGTGAATCAAGAAAAGGTTGGATATTGCTGTTTTCAGTGAATAATATTTAAAGGAAGTCACACGACCGCGTCTAAAAAACGCGTTTTTGTTTTTAGGTAATAGGTCTATATGTTTACAACAGTTATTATTGTTATTTTTCAATCCATTTCAATTCATTTATTTATTCAAAACAACAGTACACAACACAAAGCAAAATACAAAGTGAGGATAAGTACAATAAAAATACACAGCTGAACATTACAATGGCCCCTCACTAAGCAAGCTTGTCCAGGGAGGCCAGCGGTAGCTTGACAAATATAACAAACCTCGGCATATACAGAAAATATCAAACTATATTATATATCTATGCATTACACAGTACAATTTTTTTTTAATGGTATGTAAGTAAGAATGGTAAACCTATAAAATGACATGCACAGACTATTATAAAATCAACATAGAAGAAATAAAATACATAAACTACTTGGGAATATATAGCAAATCCTCAGTATCACAATAATTTATGGACATGAGCCATTTTTTTAAATAAAATTTGGCTGTGGTGATGCGTTTAGATTTAAAATCACAAATTTTAACGGATTTGTTATAAATAAAAGAATGAAGAAAGTCAGTAAAACGATTTGCAAAAGAAGTGGATACCCTAGGAACCGGCACCTTAAATACACTGCGCTCAAGTAAATCCTCATATTTCATCAGGGGAGCCAATGACCTTTTTGTGAACTGGGAGTGATACCTTCAGAATAAATAATTGACGAACAGTCAGGACTTTACAATCCTTGTACAAGGCTTCCGTTGGATATCTGTACAGTTTTTTGAGCCACACATTCAAAACAGATCTTTGGGCTCTTCACTCGAACTCGATTCACGCGGTAGTGAAGTTATTCGATAGACAACTCGCACTTAGCTCTCTGTTACCGCATTGAAAGAGGCCTTATTTATAACAAGTTCTTTTTCAGAACCCTGTCTATGCAGTATGTGAGTTCTACTGTTTTAAAATCTCATTTTCTACTACCAATGTCGTCTTAAAGTTTAAGTGATCACCAAACTCTATCAATGTAGCTTGAATGTCTGTGTTTAATAACACACAGATCAAAAGATTAATTTCAATGAAAAACACGGTTCGGCCTCGACAATCCACATTTATCATCAAATAAAATAAATATTTAAAATATGTATATCCTTCTTTCCCTGTCTTCTTGTGTATCTCGTTTTTCTTTTATTTGTTTGTAGTAGATTTCGTCCTGGACAGGACAGCCTTTATTTTTTACCTCCTAGTTCTTTCTCGTATTATACGTAATTTCGGTTTCATTTGCCCATCTACTCGGGTTATTTATTCTTCAATTTTTTCTTGAAGCACTTATTGTTCATCGACCTTGCCCTGTTTTGTCTTTGAGACACCCTTCATTTTGTTAAAATACATACAAATGTAGCGGAATAACCGTGTAGAATATTCTAGTTGAATAGGTTTTCTTTGTTGGACGATATAACGTATTGTTACTTTTTGAACGCATCCTGTAATAAGCACTTCATTCCGCTTCTGAACGCTTGCTTATATGATTGCTTCATTTGATATTTGTGGCCCATCTCAAGAGCACTCCATCTCTTAGTAAATTCAAGCGCATTCAGTTAATGTAATGCACACGCGAGTAGCCTGGGCGTGATGTTGTTTAATAATATCATTATCATCGCCGTTCAAAATGTTTAATGCAGCACCAAGGAGTGCCGAGGGCGTCATTACGGAGGCTCATTATTGCCTCGTATAAACTGCCGCAATTTGCCCGCGAAACAACAATTTTGTTCTAGCTGATGGTTACGATACGTCATTACGTGAACGTGAGATAATCTAGACGGCGACGTGATCATTATCGACGGCACGGCACGACACTCGGCTGACGAGATTTACAAGTTGTTAGATTGTGTCAATGATTTTATCGTTCAAGTGTTCACCGCTCAGCGGGAAGCGGAATCGCTTTGTTTTTCTGCGCGCTCAGTTGTTTCGCTGTCGTTTCGACATCTGTTCCAGTTAGCTGACGACCAGAAATTGGCACCACTTTTGAAACTTCAAAACGAAGGTGACGGCGATGACAGTGCTCTATGTCAAAAACAGCAAAACGAGCGAGATCTAAATTAATGCGATTAAGCTCAGCAATCTTTGAATATTTGTCTAGTGAATCATCTCAATACCGTTATATGAAGTCCCTATTTTAGCGTCACAAGGAATTTTTCTCATAAAATGTGTGCATTGGGGCTGGTTGGATGGTCGGGCAGCCAGCCAAGTCGCGCGCGGCTGCTGTAAATCACCTCGCTCTACCAGGCGAGCAGAGCCGCGCAGAGCTGTCCAATCAGACGGCCTATTGACAAACATACGGCTTGGGGATAATGGATCCCAGCCGGATTTATTCAATAAGCATCTTCAGCCTGTGTATGTTACGCTAAAGGACTTCGTTTTCTCAAAGCCTGATTTAGGAAGAGTCGGTCTTCAGGCAAGTGCCATTAAAAGCCCGAGATTTATGTAATTTATTTTAAGTATCTATCGTAAATTATTTGAATCATAAACCGGTACAGGTCTTTAGGCTTTTTATATAATTCCTAGAGAACAGTTCCAGTAATAAAGTACATAGTTAGATAATATTGATACAGAGGCAGTCTATTATACAATTACTCACGCATGAAGTCATAATCAATTAATGTTGTTTGGTAGGTTAATTGATTGTTCCTTTATCTTTATTAAAGTTGTAAACTTAATCTTATACGATACCTGAAGCTAATTATTTAATTTAAATAGGTAATTTAAACCACTTGTTTAGTCCCCAGTTTTATCGTCAAACTGTGAGAACTTTTGTTTCACATAAATTGGCCAATGATTTTTTTTTATTTTCTTCAGCATTGCACAGTGAACTTTTTCGATAGAGATATTTCTTTAGCACACGAGCATCATGAGTCGTAAAATAGTTACGAGAAGTTATCAAAAGGACGTAAACCCGAGACGTGACGATGGCAGCCCGTAAATAAAACTGTTGTCTGTTCGCCTTGCTGGAATAATCACAAACTCTATTGCGAGCTGTTTTCCTAGTAACTTGAGGATGTGTTTGGAAATGTTTCTTCTCCTTTCTTCCGTTTCAAACAAAATTATACATCTTTGAAAAAAGATATGCTTGTATTTGGATGATATTGTTGTCCCTTGTTTGTCAATGTATTTGAATAAATCAAATAAATATATTTTTTGTTGGTAAACATAAAACGATGCAATTTATTTCTCTTTTGGGAAACCTTAGTAATATGTACTTCAGTACAAGAACCTTTAAACTTTCACAAGCGTTTCCATAATTGAAGAAACATAAAAAAACATAAATAATACAAAATAAAAATAATTTGCTTTTCCATTATATTTTGAACTTTTGTTTATGTATAGTTTGTAAACATAAAGTGTTACTAAATATAGTAGGAAATTAATGAACGAGTATTTTAATTTAGAGTTACTTCTAAGGGTAGAATGTGGTATCTTCCTGAATGCTTTGAATTGTCTTTTCTGTATAGGAGTAATTTTCTGCTCAGAAATAGCTAATTAACCCTTTTTAGGATTGTAATAGGCTCTTAGGAGCTTATATCTTTTGTATAGCTTTAGTTAAAGAATGCTTTTATATGTTGGCATGTGTGTTAAAAGTAATTAATTATTAGTTTATTTAATTATTATTAGTATTTGCAATAAATATTCTTAAATTGAACGAGTTCTCTTGAATCAGAAATTCTCAAGCATATATGTAGTTAAATGCGCGTTTTCGAAATGGTTTCGCGACGTTTTACGCTTCTAAAAGGAAAGTAGTTTATTTATGTCATTCGCAAACAAAAATATAACTAACGACTAGTTTCTCCTTCCACGGAAATTTAAATCTTCAACACAAGTGTACCTTTAGCTAAGTAAACCTAGGTTTACGACTATTTTACGATTATTACCTTTTTGAATTGATAAAACTCGGCTCGATATGAAATTTCTTTTGATAATTTTAAATGGACGTGTTCATTAAAGTACTTTTACTGCTTGGTATTAATTTTATGGCTTGAGAGTGATGGCTGAGGTTGGTCCAGTCCATTCAGAGATGGTCTTCCTATGATAAAGTGCATCTCTAAATCGAGATTTGCATTAATCGTGTTTCGATTTGCGGCTGTTTAATTACGGCCAGCCGGCAAAGTCTCAGAGAGTGAAGCCTTGCGTGTAATATCTCTATTGGAATCTGCTGTAGCGTGAGAAACAATCGGCGACCAGACCACTGAGCTAGAGAACAATTAACAAGATATTGCCGGTGACTAATTCATTTACAAAGTAGACTATCATTAATCCGGTTACTTCGAGTACATCTTCGATAACACTTGATCCACTACTGATTGTTATGTATCCTATTTTGACTGTATTATATTGAGGGTTGGGATATTCGGTCGGGAGATGAGGCTATAGTTGACGGTGTTTTTATGTTTGTTGCAGGGCTACAATGGTGTTTGCGTGTGTCGGGAACGGGGGGGCGGCGGGTCTCGGGCGCGCATGGCGGCGCCAATGAGGGAGGGCGCGCCGGCCGGCGGAGCTCGCCCCGCACCCCACACGCACCCCGCCAACTTCGAGTACGATGACAACGAGTGGGACATCGGCATCGGCGACCTCATCATAGACCTCGATGCCGACATAGAGAAGACGGACGAGGCGGGCGGCATGGCGGCGCGCGCCGAACCGGACGCGCAGCGCACCGCGCTCAAGATGAAGATCAAGCGCACGAAGCCTGGCACGAAGAGCTCCGAGGCGAAACACGAGATCGTAAAGTCTAACGAGATGAACGGAGAGCCGAAGCCGCTGCAGCCGTCGGCGCTCGCGGCCGCGTCGCCCGCCGCCGCCAAGCGGGGCTCGGGGGGGCACCGCCGGGACAAGGCGAGAGACAAGCACCACCACCCGCACCCACCGCATGACGTCAACGGTGTCGCACGGCCGCCGCTGCCGCCCAACGCGCCCGGCCCGCCCGCCGCCACGCCAGCACCGCCCGCCGCCGCCGCGCCGTCCGCGCAGCCGCCCGCGTCGACCAAGCAGGAGCCGCGCACGGCAGCGCCCGCGCCCGCGCCCCCCTCCCGCCTCGACGCGAAACCTTCCCCCGCGCCGACCGCGCCCGCGGTCACCGCCACGGCGCCGCCGCCGCCACCGACCGCGCCCGCGCCGCCCCCTCCACCGCCACCCCCTACGAACAAACCTGAACCCGACGACTCTCGGCAAGACTCAGGATCCTCGCAGCCTCCAGCAAAGAAAATTAAAACTGAACCAAAGGTATGTAGTCTTTACGTAACATTTTCACTAAGCTACGTAAAATTAAAAAGAACATAATAGGTATATAATTGTTGTGATGAAAAACACTCGTACATTTCCACAAATAATATTTAATATTACACTACCCAACCGGTTTCACTATGTAAGCATCATCAGGGGCTTTTTTTGTTTGTGTTGCTAGATGTCCGTGCAATAAAGGATATAAATAACTTGCGGGTAGATCGAATACGCATGACACATAGTGAAACCGGTTAGGTAGTGTAATATTAAATATTATTTGTGGAAATGTACAAGTGTTTTTTGTGTTTTTTATCACAACAGTGTCTTATAAATTCCACCAAGTGCCGACAACCTCAACAACCAACTAAGATAATATAATTGTGTACACATTGGATAGAGCTACATGCCCTTTTACATTTGAAAATTTTGTTCGGTTGGTTCCATTATCCGGGAAGATAGGAGCATGCCCAATTTGCACCCTGTAGTATCACCATACAATTTGCGATAAACAATCAGTGTCGCGATTACTGTAGGCTGATTGTTCTCACCTAGATTCTATGTAGTGGCAACTGGTGTGCGGGCGTGTATCTGATTGTTTCTGCCTATTTAATTATCTGAGCTGAGCTGAGCCCTGTTTGCGAACGTGATCGAGAGCGGACGTCCAGTAATCCGCGCTGTCGCTTGCCGCAGTGGCTCATTAAACCACCCTTCTGAACATTCCCCTCTCACCACAATGAAATGAACAAAACATTTCGACTCTTGAATGAAAGTATCCCAATCCCAATAGTTGATCATACGATTCGTGTTTGACTTTTTCTTATTTCATATATTTCTAGGCACCTACATTTTTACTATTTCGGATCTTAAGAGGCCGGTCCGTATTTTTCGTCTGTTTGATGCGAAGCATTATTTTAATTATTTTTCTTGTCATTGCCGCGATGTTTTTCTAAAAATCAGAGACATACACCAGTCCATATTGGCCATCTTAATGAAGACCTAAAATTCATTTGATTTAATTGTTTCTCCTTTGCGCGTTATTTTGACAGTTAGATATTATGAGTAACGATTCGGAGCGGGCTCGTAAGTAATAAAATAACTCACAAAAGAGAAACAATTCAATCAAATTTATTCTAGACCTTTATTTAGACGGCCAATATGAAGTGGTGTATGTCCCTAGTTTTTCCAAAAACATTGCGATAAAGGCCAGAAATATATTTAACATACTGTTTTTGATCAAAGTTGTCGTCGTCGCTGACCGGGCCCTTAACGCTAAAACAATAGATCGCAGTCCGGAACGTGGCCCGGATACATGTTACAGATGAACAACGTGGGTTAAATAGGTGCTCCCAAGAAGTGAAAAAAACAAGAGTAAACTTCAAAAAGTAACACAAAACAAAGAGACACCCCGAGGGAAAACCGCAATCAGCGATTGGAGTAGGTATATCTGTAGCTATACTATCAAGTTGCCTCACTCAGGCTCGTCCTGCACTAACCGACACAATTGTGTCCGCAGTCCGCAAATTAATGCGATTGTGTCCTCTCTCCGCAGCCCAGTGCCCTGTCGTGTATAAATAGATGCAACTCCATGGACACTACAGAGAAATTGCCTGTAATCCAGCAAATAAAGCCGCCATATCCTGCAAATGGCCACTTTAATACCGTTGTCATCAAAAAGAGCCACTCAACATTTCACCTCTATGCTTGTCCCACGCCATTCTTCATCGTCAAGTTTTATGCAAAACATGTCCAAGACCGCTGCGTGATCTTTCCACATTCAGCCGGCTTTTATTGCATCAATTTTTATGTGCAAATACTAGCAAGTTCGTCTGACCAGCTGCTGCAAAAAAGCATTAAAACTTATCGCACACCATATTTTACGAGCAACGCGTAGTAAATTACAGTGCTATACAAAAAAGCGAAACGTATATTTTTCAAAAACCGCACAATATTAAGAAGGGTGGGCTCCCTGTGCTTTTCTTTGCATTATTTGCAAGTCCAAGGGGAGAGTGAGGGGAGCGCATTCGCAGTTTAGTAAATTCCTTTCATTAATCAGTGTCGAGGGTTCTAAAAATTTGGAACCTCTTGTTGAATCAATTTGATGTTCGCTCCCACTGAAAGTTTTGATTCAAGCGTGATAATTACAGAAGAGATCAATTTTGACGTTTTAAATTTCACGTCTTGTAACTTTTGTGATTTTGAGTGGATAAGTAAACTTTGAACGTGTTTCACTGCTGTCATTGTTAAAAACTTCTGTTCATGATTGCTGGATAACCAGAATCCTTAACACAGAAGGTATTGTTCGTCGACGACGTCTGGAAACTTTGGTTATCCTTGAAATTATCACAAAACCAAGGGTGTTTGTGTTATCCTCGGCACCCTACTTCTTGTTAATCGCCTCTGTATTTTGTAGATCTATCCATTGTCTGCTCTTCTTGATAAACTATTATTACGCTACGCACTAAACCGGGGGTGACTCCCTCATCAATAACGCTTTTCAACTGCCAAATATCAGTAATATGCCCATTAGGGTTGTCAGAACAAATTAAACAAAATATTCAAAGGTCGTGCTGGTCGTGCATGTTCAAATCTTGGAATTCATGTTTAATTAATAGCAATGCAAATGGATTATTGAAATTAATAATGGCTACGATATCGTCTATGCCTTTTATCACGGATTCGATGCGGTCGGTAATGAATTCCGATTTTAAATTAAAACCGCCCGATCTGTTAAAATTTTATTGCTCAACAATCTTTAAAATTCTCTAACCAAATTAGTTAACTCAGCGTATTTAAATAGTTCTTTGAACGCTCAAGCAAGCCTCTATCCGCATATATGAATAAGTAATGAGGTAGGTGCCTACATAAATTAATTGTTTCCTCATTATTCGTGTTCCAAATATAAATTAGACGTTTTAAAATGGATATCTCAATTAAGTCGACAGGTTCATTATTATATGGATTAATTAGGGAAATTGTACAAATCCTCGCATTGTCTATTAGTTGCGGTGACCAAGGGTCATTACATTACGTACAGCGACTTAATAATATAAATAATAAGGCATTTTCACTGAATTCATTCATTTAATTGTAAAATTTTACCCACTTCTGATGTCGCTCAGTGGTCTGTTCTGTTGAACATACCACTTATTCCGTTATTACGGGAAACAATTATACAGATCAGATTCCACGGCGCCTCATCCAATCAAGGAAGATTACATATATTTAACAGATTTAAGAGGATATGTCACGCTTGTTAAGGCCACCGTTACTCCACGCGGATCGACCCGAAGAAGTGCGAGAGGGACGGGTTCCGGAAAACATAGCAAAATGTCGGTTATTAATTTATATAAAATTTACGAAAATTGCTATCGAAATTTCAAAAGCAAAGTTTGGGTTTTGTTAAAATCCATAAAAATAATATCGTTGAGGTTCATATTAAGTATGTCATACCTACTCGTATTTGTCAAACTATGAAAAAAGTGTCGCCGAAGACCTCATTTCAATAATTATTTCTAGCCAGCAGAATTTCTGCAATCGCGTAGAAACGCGTAAAGAGGTACTAACAGAGAACTAGATAATATTTACTATCTAATTGAGGCGATGAGAGCCACAGTGGCCTATCTTTTCCAGACACAATTAATAATCAATCAATTAATAATCGGCACTTTTTGACCTTGTATACCTGTTTAAATCAGAAGAAGCCACTGATTTGATAAATTGAGGCGATGAGAGCCACAGTGGCCTATCTTTTCCAGACACAATTAATAATCAATTGTGTCTGGAAAAGATAGGCCACTCTGGCTCTCATCGCCTCAATTTATCAAATCAGTGGCTTCTTCTGATTAATAATCAATTGTGTCTGGAAAAGATAGGCCACTCTGGCTCTCATCGCCTCAATTTATCAAATCAGTGGCTTCTTCTGATTTAAACAGGTATACAAGGTCAAAAAGTGCCGATTGTAGCGAAATAGCCCCTTAACTACATAATTATAATGTATGCAAATAGCAATATTCATTAGTCATTACTCATTACATTACACACATGAACTATCTCGGGTCATATCATCAATCAGCTATGAAATTATACAGAAGCTAATTGTGTAAGAATTAATCACTGTTATTGGAACACAAGGGATGGAATTCAAATTTGGATTGCACAAACGAGCGCTAACAGCAACAGACCGTACTGAAATAGCTACACACATTGAATTTTCCGCTTGAATGAGTTTATTTTTGTGTCGAAGCGGATGTTCCGCGTTACCTGCGTCGACTCCATCATCATTCATATCAGAAAAACGTTATTGCTTTTGCTGAACCATCGGCGACCTTTTCGGCCACGCCGTGAATGGAAATATTAACATCGAATACTCGCAATAATTGATTGGTACGATAAAATAAATCGGCTTTTTGGCTCGGCAATACCCTTGTAGCGGAGTTGCGGAACGAATCGTTGTAATTATTTCAGTGAGTGCTTCGCGATAATTATTTTAGCTCGTGATCCGACTCGTCGACGACGTAAACGGCCCACGGCCGCGCCGAGCTCAGGAAATACAAGCTTTTTATGTTCCATGTGTGTATTTCACTGCGCACGTTATCTTTGATTGCTGTTTTTGTAATAAAGAGCATTTTAGTATTTTACGAGCGTGGGCTGCGCGGTTGGAGGAGCAGCAATTGGCACTGCGTTCATTATATCCGCTGCTGATTGCATGTCGGTTGTCGGAGTGGAGTCATTCATTATGAACGGTTAGAAGTTCCAACCAAGGAGGCTGTATAAGACCAATAAGCCGGCAGCTGGTGACAGGAACGGGCGGTATAGCGCGTTATTAATAAAGGCGTAATGAGGATGTGAGTGGTGAGCCCGGGCTCCGGACCCTGCGAGCCCCTGGCGACATTCTCCTTTGTTATTTCCTCTGCGCATTATGCTCTCAGTTTGTTAGCTACTTATTTATCAACGTAAACAATCTCATCCAACAGTTTATTTACTCTTCCGAAGCTAATTGGTTTTACATTAATTGCGTTGATTGTTCAGATGGCGTGTCCCGCCTTATTGAAGACAATCTAAAGAGAACTTACGTTTACAGTTAGACTGATCTAACGGTTCGCGACTTTCAGAAGCTTGAAATGTTTGACAATGATGCTCGTTCTACGGATCATAATCTTTTAAATTAACGTTTCAATTTACAACACGCTAATCCGTCTATCGTCACGTACGTTTCAAATAACGCTTTTTTTGGATGTTCGCTCTTTTTACAACTAAATTCCCCAGGCGGCTGTCATAAACCCATTTAAGTTGTACGGTCTCCGTCGAGCCGGTTGTGCGATAAGTCGAGCGACTGATCGAGGTTTGTGGGCTGAGTCGTTGGTACAGTTGGGTATATCAGTATATCGTCCACGAAGGGGCTGGTATATTCTGCAGCTGTCGCATACCTGCCCGTTCTTTGTTGGAGTGGAAAGTTTTGCTTTGCAGCGAATGTTTCTAACAGATTTGTCGCGGTCGCTGCATGTATCGTATAAAGTGAAGCAGTTATTATGAATTGCTTTCCTTGCTTCACTAGTCTAGACTAGATAATTTTACCTGCAAGTAAGCTGAGCTTAGATCTAACCAGGGTTGCCAGATCTTACAGAAAACATATCGGATAGAAGTAGCTGTTCACTAAATAAATACAAGGAGAGAATCCAGTAAATACAGGATGGCTAAAATCATTTTGGATTTAAAGTTTTGAGGCCGAAGGCCATGGCCTCCAATCCAACGAAAAATGTTGTTTTTCTTTCAAATATAGAATAGGTTCATTCACTTCCCAGAAAAGTGATGTTCAGTTAAAATATCGATGTAAATATTATATTTACTCATACAGTAAGGAATACCGCCTACAATAGGCAGGGCACTAACTGGACACCTGGCAACCCTAGATCTACCAAAGTCTATAGTAAATTCTCGATTTAACTGTTTACAAAATAATTTATGATTGTCAGTAAACGTTGTTAAAATGCAATTTGTGTTATTTAGCTCGAAAGTAAATTATTGTGTGTTCAATATATCTCAGTACTTGTGTAAAAAAACCAAATAGAAGTTCACTAGTAACTTGTTTGTATTGTTACTTGATTAAAATCAATCGCTCAACTGGTTCAGCAACTAATTCTTTCAATTTTAATACCCGAACGCAGGGGAGTTGGGCTTCAAAGCTACTTTTTTGCCTTATATTTTTTCATTTGTCGCTGTTTTGCTCTCTTTTGTGTTCGTGTTGTTTACTAATGGTTTCAGTTGGGTTTCGACTTAAGATAATAATTCGGATTTTTTCTCGCCCATATGTCGAGAGCTAGAAGTTTTTACGGGCGGAAATGCGAGAATGTTGTTCGGAGTTGGGACGGATTAAAATATATTTGTTGATCTTTCGGCTTAATCTCTTAACGGATGGGTTGCGCGTCGCCTCCCGCTCCCGACCGCTCTTGTACACACAATTTTATTTCTGTTTGAGCACAAAATTATTTTTGTTGTTTATACTGTATACTTAATCTGTTTTACAGGCTGTTTACGTAGGAATAAATTTATCTCGTTTGTTCAATTATAAACACGACATACCTTTTTTGCCTTTCAGTTTATACTTCCGATAAACGCTATCTCTACTGTCGTGTCCATTTTACGAGTACAATCAGTTAGCATTTTATCAAGAGCAGCCCTCGCGCACCACCCATTACGGTTATCGCCGTTTAATCAATCACCGTTCACATTAAATGCCCCAATATCCTGTGCCCAACTAACAATTACATCTGAGGAGGTATCGCCCACATGCCGGCGCTCGGGGTCCAGCTCAGCCCTCTCTGGCAATAACATAAATTGTCGCGGACGCCCGGAAGTGTCCCTCGTCGCGTCCCTATTGTACACCCCGGTGTGCTCTTTTCCCCCGTCTCCTCGTCTTCACCGAGATTGCTGTCGAACCGACTCCAATCGATATTCAATCTCTTTGACGTTTTATTTGCTACTTTCTTACTTTGCTCCAGCCGTTTAGTTTGATCGACATCGAGATTAAAGCCTTGATTTGATTTCTCTTGAGGCAGAAACGCAATTACTGTGGTTATTATATTCGCGTGTGTTTATAAAGCCGAATGTTAATTTGGAATTTTGATACGTGGCTTGTTGATCTCAAATTGCGACCGTGTTAACTCAATTACCAGTAAAGGTCAAAGAAGCAATTTGGTCAAGTCTGGACAGTTGCTTAATTATAATTATGCGTACCTTTATATCACAATAAATAATGTCTGTACGTTTCATCAAATGCGCCATAATTCTCCAAATTAGCATCAATTACCGTTAAGTGTAATTAGTAAAGTACCAGGATAGCAGCGTCGGGTAAAGGCAATTACGAATACGATCCACGTCGTTTATCCCATAAGTTATAATTGAATGCTTCAGCCCAGAAGTCGAGCCGGGCTGTATCGCGTTATTAGGTGTGCATACGTAATTTGTTTGTTAAAGATGGCACACAGTTATACCCGCTGTGAATAATTTAAATTCATCCCCTTTGTGGGAACGCGGGGTGGTTCCCCCTGTATCGATTAGTTGTGTATGTGTGCGTACCAGAGTGTTATTTCGGGTGTGGTGGTGAGGGTCTGTCGGTAGGCTGGCCGCAAAGCGAGCCTGTCAACTCGACACGACTAGGATTTCCGAATGGACTGAGTATTAGTGAACAGGGTACCTATGCAAATGTGAGAGGATTCGCCGCGACTGTAATTGATTGGCTCACCTCCTTTTGTTTTCATGGACAATGGCACTAAACCTACAAGCATACAAATACTGCTGTAGGAAAGATAAAAAAGGAGGATTGTTTATCACAATCACGAATGATTGATCGGTTCTAAATATATTTTGCTTTAGTCTTTTTTATTCCTACTTGTTCATGCAGGAATCTTGGATTGATAATATCTTGTCGGCTCCTCGGAAATTTAAATCCGTATTTTATTGCCATCTGATGAAATCATAAGCCTTGTACTGTCGTATAAAATGCAAATAATACTAATATTACGTGTGTGAAATAATCATGTGGAATTATTAACATGCTGTTCTGTGTTATTTTATTAATTACGTTTTATTGCTGGCTCTGAATTTCCGAAAGAGTGCTTTTAATCGAGAAGAGTACAAAGCCTCTCAACAATTTATTTTAATCTGTTTATTATGTATAATCTTGCGATTTGAGTTTGTGATGCAGCGCCCACGCGAATGGTTCTATTTTTATTTCTGTGAACAAATTTACCAACAACAATATTTTAAAATAAAGATCTGATTTGAAGCCAAATAATTATGTATTCCGTTGACATACATGCTAAGCCAAAAATACTTGACGTTTTTTTTATCAGAAATTCTTTTCGGTTTGAAAACATTTCTCATTTCGTCTTTGCTCGCCGTGAAAATTGTATTTTAAATTTATTAGCGTGCCAAGTTGAATGTGACAGTTTATCAGATACCCTGGATGTCAGAAATTAAAGCCAGAGCAGCTGCTCCCTGGGTAAATAAGTTAAAATTGACCCAGTAGTCTGCGTTATAATATTAATGTAACTGAACAGAAGAGCGTTTCAAAACAACCTGAATGTTCAACTCAATTGATATATAAAACTGTGTAATTGAATACAATAATAACAATATGTAGCGCAGTACGCTCATTACATGATAATGTGCACATTACAATACTTGATTGGCATGAAAATATGCGAATGCCAGTTTTATTGCAAATTTTACTTAAAGGTAATATTTTATATTTTTTACTGGGCAATAAAAAGGCTACAAATTGTGGAGCAGAGAAAGTAGCGCTATACATATAAAGTGACTTTCGTTTGTATATACAAATTCATACTGGGGACTCCGTAAGTGGTTAGGAGCAAGCCCCTGTTTGCAAAATACGAAATTATATTTTTGCTTCCTATACTACTTGAAGAACAACCTCGACTCAATTCGTATAGGAATTCTAAATTTTATTTTGATTATTTCATGGAAAGGGTAGTTGAATCTCGATCCTGACCACTTACCGAGTCCCCAGTATGAATTTGGCCGTATAAACGAAAATCGCCTTTTTTATTGAAGAGTGTAAACGAAAGAGTATCCATGAGACTGCCATTCTTGCCTCATGATTCGCTGCGGTGCTGGTCTGATGTCATTACTAATTCATTCCTTTGCCTCGACTTGCCGCAGCAATTTCTTTATTATGTCGTTTGTACGTCCCATTTTATGTGCAAATTCTCATTGAATTGAAAACGTTTGTGCGCTTGTATGCATTTTAACATCTGAATAAAAGATTTGCCGTTGTATTCTACCGCATACTTACAAACGAGCGATGAGAATCTTGACATAATATGAGACTTCTTGTAGAGCTTTATTGCAAACCATGATACAAATAACCCAATGTTCACACATTGTCTGAACTCAGATCTAAAATGTCTGTACTACATCATACGTCATTTCTTGATTCCTATGTTGGACAGTCTGCAGTATTTTAGACAAGTATGACACAGTCCAAAAAGAATTCCTCCATGATGAAGTATCCAGCGACTGCCTCTCTTAATCCTGGCATACATATTACAAACCTGATACGCCTACTGACAAAGAGGATCACGGATGCCTGAGGGAAGCGCGTCACAAATGAAACGGAATGGCGGAGAATAATTTCCGCTGAGGGCTGACTGCTCAACGACTGAATAAAGTTCAGAGTGGAGACGCGTTAATTGCCATGAGGCGAGCCTTCAATGCTCGGAACGACTTTAATGGGACGGCTTCTTTAATGAAAATTCTGCGGACTTAGCGGCCCCGCGGTTCTCACGCAATCTCTCTAGATAGGGTTATCAGATGGCAGAGGTTGACATCAAAGCTTTTGTACACTTCAAGAGACAAGCACTTACATTTTCCACTACCACGAAAATAAGCATACTTTACGATGTTCCGAAAAAGATTAAAGATTTAAACTTTTTAAGAACACAGTACCATGTGTAAACATGTCAAGTTGTATAAATAGATAGTGGTTTCTAAGGGCATAATCAGTAAAACATTATAGACAAGTCACTGGTACACGGTAACTCCATCCGCTAGTGAGCTGGTACGCGCTAACAGCTCGGATAACACGATCGTAATTAGATAGATCGCCGGATAGATAATTGAAATCGCGTGAATAATCGCCAAGCGGGGCGGCTACAAGGCACGGGCACGTCAGATCGCGTGCTGGCCTTTCGTAACGAAAATAAATAAGACATCCAGCCTCGTATCTTCTCATTCTCGGAAACCGGCCACCGAAAACCGTTGCAGCGCGAAATGTCGTGAATTTACAAATCAATTTGTTTATTGAGGCGAATAATTCCATCCAGCAATATTTGGAGGTTGCGGCACTCGATTTCCTCTTACAGACGTGATCACTATAAACCTCATCAGATATGCTGCCCACGGAACATCGGATTTCCTTATAAGCAAGGAACTAACGCAATTCTGTTTGAAGCTCCTATTCAAAGAATTAACAAGGAATGAGTGTACTCGGAATAAGTATATGACAGGTTCCAAACAATTTTGTCCTTGATGCGCTAGTTGATAGAGATGAGCATACGTAGGTGTATCTCGACTGGCATCTACGCTTCTCCAGGATGAGTAAACCATTGAATAGAATCGTAGTGGCTGGGAACAGAGGTGGTTATCGTTTGACTCGGCAGCCACGGTGAAGCAGCATGAAGAATATGAATCCACTTGGCTTATGTCGAGCCCCGATGACGGTCAAATCAATTAATGGTTACGACTTACGGCCAACATTAAATTCTGTTTATGGAGGACGAGTTTACGGAATGACGCTGTTTGTTTTATTTATCATCATTATTTTAATATTCAACATCACCACCAGCATCGGCTTTTTCGTTTTGTCTGTTCATCATATTGCACCAAAGCACCAAGGTGACTTTGTGTAGGTATTTCATTTAGTCATTCTTCTCTGTAAGTGATTATAATTTTTATATATATAACAGCATTTACGATCTTATTAATAAGCGTGCGTTTAATGATGGTAATTAAATTGCCTTTTTCATTCAATTTAATTTAGCGTTTCGATTACCCATGTTCTTCTTTAAACGATCGTTCGATTGCTGACCTTTTTTGGTATCTACGAAACCGGTTGGGCGTATCATTAATGTATAAATTAAACACATAATTACATATCGTAGTTTGCCATCGGCAGTTGATTTCATCGACATAACATTGATTGCTTCGATAGTAGAACAGTTTACTACGTGACATGTCTATAAACTTTTACGTAACGTGCCATTACGTCAAGAGTCTAGAGTTAAAATGTTGTCAGAATCATGTTTACCTGATTGATGGACACCGATCTCTATTTGTCACTGCTTCACTAATTGGTCGATCTGTTTGTTCGGTTTGTTATTTATAATGAGACAAGTAACTGTTAACATGTTTTGTTGGGTAATTGGATTGCTTAGTTTCCCAACCTTCACTGCATGACTCTTTACTTTCGTTTCGATCGATGTCTTGAATCGTATCGGACTCTAGTTTATAGTGCTTGTGTCATCCTCGAATATTTTAGTGCTGAAAGCATGTGTCGATTACTGTTCATGCCATAGTCACAAATTGTGTAGAGAATTGTAGTCGGAACTCGGCGCGAGGCATTTAAACAATGTAGGCGTCGACCGCAGTGCCATTATATCGTAAATCACTGTTGACGGTCTGTAGTAATTGGCTCCCAACCGCGGCCGACCGGCCGTCCTGGGGGGCAATTCTGAAACTGTATCGAAACCGAACAAGTACAAGGACTAGTGGGCCTAGAATGGTGCCTTGGGGAGTTCCTCCGTTATACGAGAACACGAAGACAACCGTAAAAATATCTCTACTTTTGTTGTACTTTAAAAGTAATAGTGTTCAACGTGATTCAAACAAAGATATTTGCATATATTACGGTCATAATTAATAAGAAAGAATATACAATATATACGGCAAGCTTGTACAAGAATATACCTACTTATCTTACACTAGTTTTTTATTTTATTTGTATTCATTTTGAATTCATTCATTTGAGAATGAAATCGCATCAGATTGCCTCTTTATATTGATACCACCCTGGTATCCAGAATAATTTCGAAACCTACATATGACTGCTTAATTTTTTATGTCTTCTGCATGACTGAGCTAGCATATACCTTTATTGTTCAACAGGCAATAAATGTAAACCCATGGATATTATGGCTTTACGGAAGCTTGGCTTTGGAAACCGTGCCAACTGGGAGATGTCTCTACTCTCTAATATTCTTTACAGAACATCTCGGATCAGCCACAGTAATGGAAGTCTTGAGAAATTAAAATAGAATTGGTTTTGCAAAGTCACAGTTGCTTTTGGTCGTTATTACTCAATGCTACGCACCATTTGTTGTAGAAGTAGGTAGATGATGTCACACAAGCCACGAAGACCACGATTCACTCATAAAAGTGCTTTACCCGAGATCTTTAATGTAACTATTATTGTCAGTGGTTGTAAGTACCAAAATAAATCTCCATTATTGATGTGTCATAGCGGGACAGCTTAACCACTGTTTTCTAGAACATGAAATAGTAACTACTTTATATAAAAATGTTTCGAGTAATTTTTCTATAGCAAGTTGATGAACTTCGTCCTCCCGTTAGAAAGTTGTACTGCAATCAGTACAGTAATGTTCATATTTCATGGTGATCCCCTTGACAGGTTATTACAGAGCATACCATTGCTTTCCCCTTTTCACACACAAATAGAGAAATATTTTCTCAGGCATGTTGTAACATCAACGTCACGATCTTACGGTTTCCTTCACTGTTATATTGTACTGTGGCTAATTCTGAAATGGGTGAGATTAAGAATAGTTCACGCTTTGGATATTTTCGTAAAATAATCTGCTAGCTCCGACGGTAACATAACAATAGCGCGAAAAGTTGCTTCCATTTACGGAAGGCGGAACATGAAAGGTGAATTTCCCAGTGAAGTCGAGCTCTCGCAATATCCTGTGAGTCGACGAACAGCTTTACGTCGAAATGCCGATATATCGCGGCTTTATGCTCGCCTGGTAAAGCAACCTCTTTGTCTCAACCTCGTTTAAACCCAAGCCGCAATACTTCAACATTTCTGTTAAAATATTTACGATTCCCCAGACAGACAACGAGGCACAAAGGTAGTAAACACAAACACATTAGTATTATTTTCTTTATTTACATAATTGTACAAGTCCATGTCTCCATTTTACTATCCAATGTATTTTTACAGAGTTATTCTATAAATCCTTAAATGTAGGTTTACAGCTAGCGCCGCGAAACAATTCCGTTGAATTCTGCACCAACTAACAGATTCTTTTATTCTTTTGCAGGTAAGCCAGAACTGGCCTGACAGGTGAGAGTTTTGCTCTGTTTGCGGACCGCGGGCGACATGTGCGAACTTTATTGCGACTAGAGCTTGCTTTTCGGATATCTAATACTTTTTATATTCGGATAATTTTTTTCGTTTTCGGATAATTTTCTAAATTAATAGACTATGAGCTAGTTTAATAAGTTACATCTTGTCCTGGCACATTGATGACAAAGGTCCTAAAAAAATCTACAAAATATCATACAAAAAGCACGTTAGGAACTTTTTAGAATAACATAATAATAGGATTTACTGTATAAACGATTTATTTATTATTTATTTATTTATGCTGGCTGTAGCACCAGAGTGTGATATTTTTGTGGATAGAATAAGTGATCTAAGAGGAATATTAGAGAGAAATGTGAAAGTAAGTGCTTTAGTTTAAGAACATATTATTGTAATAATTTAGATGTGAATCTGTTTTATTACTTTGATTTTTGAATGAATATATTGAAATTGAAAAAAAAATTATAAACGCAAACATAAATTATGAAAACATTCAAAAATTCAGTGGATTAGGTTTTTGTATGTTTTTTTTTATTACCGAATATTTGTTTTTTATTTTAAACATGTCTCATTTTATTCGAACTACAACATAGTTCATAAACATAAACAATATGTATTTTTGTTCATATTTTCTAGAAGTTACGAATATGATCTGGATATGCGGATAATAAATTATCCGTTATCGGATAAAATCGACGAATAACAGCAATCTCTAATAGCGACTTGTTTTCTTTTCTGGGCGGTACAAATTACGCATGGACCGGGACTTTAAAATATGTAACTCTTATTGCTAATAGGCTCTTCGAGTCTTAATGGCACCAATACAGCTAATAGCTTCAAAGACGTTAAATAAATTAAACCTACAGTTAAGTCTGTTTGTGTAGGCTCTTTATCATGATTTTATTATTATAATGGTAAATTGAACATTTGCATTAAGCGGTCCCTCGCCGCTTACACTAGCTGCATGTATTTACATGGTTGAGCGCCGAAACCACTCCAACAAACAACGGTATGTCATACATAACACTATACTATAATATAAACAAATACTACTATTGTTCTTCGTAGTATCGTGTGATTTTTTTTGTTCTATTCTATTGTAATCCTTTCATCTTTAGCAGCGTCGTCAGTTAAGAAGTCAGGTTGTAATGATCTTTAACATTTACGATGATAATGTCGAATTGTTATGACGAATTGCTATTTGCGTCTGCGCTTTAAATTTAATGCCCTCTATCTCTGACGATATCGTATATTTGACCTTTCTCTTCACCTATGAACCAACCATGTTGTGCAATGACAGGAATGAATTGATTGATAAAGAAGTCTCTTTCACTATTAACATTTTGACCCCTCCGCTTGTACATACACTCATAATTAACAAAGACAACCGTTTACCATAAATGGCCCTTGCACTTACATATTCTAACAAGGTTCGAGGTATAGAGTAGCAGAAGGTAGGTAGCTAGGTTACGCTTGAAACAACGGTAAGTCAATCATTTGCAAAACCTTGTAGAGGAAATTGCTGGTGAGAACTGCGTACAAGCCCCGCCCCGGCTATGGTAAATAGACGTTGATTACTTGATACTTGTGAAATTGGTTACTCCGACATGTTGGGTGGATTTGTAGCTAACCACATGGATGGTCAGTTATCGACTGAGTGGTATCATTAGGTGCCTGTTCAAGCAAGACTGTCTTGTTGTTTTCTAAGTACCTACACGTTTATTTCTCTGTGCAATAAACGACCTCTTCTTTAGAAGAGTTGTTGGTTTGAGTATTTTGTTAACTTTGTCAGAGACAAGTGATTTCCATGATGTCTCTGATAAAAGTCGGATCGATCTCGAGACTGTCGCGTATGAAGTAGGTACTTGTAAACCGTCACAACCATAACACGAAACAAGCTGCTTACCAAAATTGCAAAGATATATAATGTATTTCTTCAGAGTTTCGGTGTAAAGTCATTTAAATCAAGTAGAATTCTAGATGAAGATAAAGTAATCAGTCTTGTAAGCGATAAAAGACCTCAATATAAGCAAGATAAACAGATGCGATGCCGAAGCACATAAAAACGACGACGTAGCTAATAAAAAGGAGGTAAAAATATAACTCTGTCAAGAAATCGTCTGCAGTCAAAGTAGAAACGTTAATGCGATAAAAACAAGATAAAATATCTCAAATGAAAACATATTTACAAAGGGCAATTAGTTTAATCCAAGTGATAAGATCGATCCATTAGTTTCAGTTAATCGCTAGAATGATCTAGAAGGCTCAGTGCCGCGGCCCGGCTCTTTAAAGTAATTATTTCTTCAATTTATACTTTATTACCTTCGCGTTGGTCGTGCGGTTGCGGTAAAAATAAACCACTATAATTTCTGACAGCTATCGCTCGCTTCTTTCTTGAATGGCGAAAGAAATGATCGTGAAGGACCGTCGCATTAAATAACAACCGAAGAGTCTCATATCGATTGAAGACCCGCCATTAACGTTGATGCATCTACTGATATTTAATTGACTGTCCGTGTTCTATATACCACAGAATAGCTCTAGCTGTAAGTTGGTATAGTCCATTCAGAATTAGCTGGCGTCTTTCCACTTGAACATAAACAATAGGGGTAATAGAGCCCATCCATTTTTAAAGGAGCCGTTTCGGCCTTATCTGTTTTGTTGCCAACCAACCAGTGTTGATACTTTCCACTGAACTAATCTCTTCGAAGTTAAAAAAACAACTGAGTGGTGTTTATTTTTCCTTATATTATTAAAGGGAAGTAACATAAGGAAAGTATCAAAAACGTTTGAAACACCGCCTGCCGAACGTGTTTTAAAAGTGTTTATTGTTTCGTTCAGGCGAATTCACCACGACTTAATCCTATTGTTATTGTTAATGACGGTCTCAAGTGGAAAGATGCCAGCTAATTCTGAATGGACTGTACATTGTGGTAGTACGGAATTTAGTTGCAATGTTTGAAGCTCATAAAATTCAAGTATGACATCGTGTCCAGGCACTACCTATAGATAAAGCGTAAAGCGTGTCGATAGTGTTTCACAGAAAACATTGTGTTGCACTAAAATTACAATGTTTTACAGTAAGGCGAACTGTTTATATTGTAATGCCGGTGTTAAAGTTTTTAATGACACTGTTTGCGATCGTGAAGATGTTTTGAACGCGGCAGCATAAAAATAGTTGTTTACAATTTTAATCCGCTTTCATGTTATTTTATCCATCTTTATTTTCTGAAGTCTCAGTAAGATTCCACAACAGGCACTTGCAGTTCGTAAGTGAATATCACGAGAAATTTCCAATATCCAAAGAATTTGAAGGGTAGCCCCCAGGGTACAGGAAATACCCCGGTGAAATGATCTCTTATTCAGCCCTATTTTATTGGGGACTGGAATGTAAAAGCAGAACACCGTGTACGGATACTGCGTTTAAAAATACATTAAAACTTTACTATGACAGGGTCGTATCTCTATCAGTACTTGTACTTAAGGAAAAAGGATATGGAAGGGTTGAAAATTATTACCGAAAGCTGAATATTTTTGGACTGGTAAATAATTTATTAAAACTATGATAGAAATAAATTTATATATTTTTAAACACTTGGCGATTTATCCATCGCAAGGAGATAACAAATTAAATTTATATCACTGCGGTATAGAAAATCAGAAAAGTAAATCTGGACGTGAGGAGCTCTGAACCGGGATTCGAACCCGGGACCTCTCGCTTTCCGGGCGGTTGCTCTACTAACTGAGCTATCCGGTTCTCAACATGGTAGAGCAACCGCCCGGAAAGCGAGAGGTCCCGGGTTCGAATCCCGGTTCAGAGCTCCTCACGTCCAGATTTACTTTTCTGATTTTATATAACGCAGCGATTTAATTTAATAACTTATTACATTGTACGTAAGAAGAGCAGCAATTAACATTATTAGCACCATCTGGCAACTCATCCCATACATAAACCTATTTAGAAAATGTTCTAAAAATTGTTAACAGATGTCTTACTAACTTTTACTTCTTTATTTTAGACCTAGTCTTTCGCCCACGGGGCTCTCCCCGCGTTTTTTCAATTTCTGACCCGTTTTCGGTTAAGGTGTTATTTTATGAATACCCTGATAGTCTTTGGACCAGAGTCACTACGATTATGATTTAAAAAAAACGCATTTGAATGGTTCTGGAGTTAAAACGGAACATACGTACAGACAGACAAAAATTCTAAAAATGGTAGTTTTTGCTTTAGTGCAATATTAAATTTTGAAAAAAATATCCTGTATACATATACAACTTTTTTACTACTTTAGTATTAGTATAAATATTTTCATTTTCTTATTTGTCATACGTATTTTCTTCTATTCTAATGATGGCGGATCCATTCCATACCGTAGTTCGAAATACTCGTACATCGAGTATAAATATGTTTTATTTGTAGGTATATATAAAAAAAGAAATATTTCTTTATTCATATCTAAGAGTTTGACAGAACCTGTCTGATAAAAATTCTAGGTCATGAGCCGGTACAAATAAAAGCCATACACTTTAGGTTCAAGCCACACAGTAGCGGCGCGGCGCGCATCGAGCGCGCGGGCGTCATTCAAATTTCGTACAAAACGCATGGAAATAAAGTCGCAATTTGAACACACCGAATGGTATGTTTCAGGCGGATCGGGTGTACCATACCTCAAATTGCGACTTTATTTCCAGGCGTTTTGTATGAAATTTGAATGACCCCCGCGCGCTCGATGCGCGTCGCGCCGCTTCTGTGTGGCTTGCACCTTAGCTCGTGCAAACCTGCGGGCACTGATAGTACATAAAATAATTGAACGGTTGCGGTGGGTGTGGGTTTGTACAGTTCAGCGTTGGAAAGTGCCCAACACATGGTGCCCCCAGGCTTCCGGCAAACGTGCTGCTAATTACAAACATACTGTTTTTACTAACAACCGTTTTGAGAAAAACAAACTGCCTGAATATTTAAAAACGGAAGCGACTCATTTTTTATCTGTGCAAGGAGGCACAGGTCGATCTTTCGTTGAGATTATGACTCATCATCATCAGGAGACCTGTGCCTCCTGGCACAGAGTGAGTCCTATCCGTTCATAAATATTCATGATGTCAACTCACTTTAATTTTAATGAATGTACAACAAACTGCTTGCTTTGTTATTTTAATATTTGTTACTGAAAGACAAATTTTCAAGACTCGAAATAATAATTGTAAAAGTTGTTTTGTGTTTGAATGGTAAAATTTAATTTAATTTTACAAATTTCTTTGGAGCGTCTTCGTCGTTACATCAATAAAAGTTTTAATTGAATTCTCTTAAAGCTACTTTCAAGAGGTCTTCAGTTACGTTGTCTGTCCTGTCCAATGAATGGACTTCAAGGAAAATTTCTGCCTTTGTAAAACATCAGAATCTGTTTCTAATTTGAACTTTACATTTTCGTAAGCGAGACGGTTTTTAAAATGCATAAAATTTCCATTAGAAAGGTATTTCCATAAAATTGTCTGTCTCTGCCGTCAAGTATTTTATGTCGAAGAATGTCAAAGACTATACAATCTTGAACTTAATCACTTCGGCAGTAAAGAGGATAGGTCGCGCTTGCATCATGGAGGAGAAAACCAACTGGAGTGGAGCCGCGCACTAATTTCTATGCAAAAAAGTTTCTCATTTTCGGTGGGGGACGAGGTAGCGTCGTGATGCACGCACACTACAAAATACTCAAACACTAGCTTAAACTATACGCACACAATCACATTCACACACAGGGACATTATCGTTATTATAGAACCGGTATGCCCGCGGGGCTTATACCTTTGGCAGAGGGGTTCGCCTGTTGGTGGCCCGTCCAGTTGGTTTGTTTGTTCGAGGCTTGCATCAATCACTGCTACTCCATGTGGAAAGACCCGCAGTGCGAGAGGAACGGATTCTGGAAAAAAAAATGCAAGACATAATTTTCCTCACAAATTTAATTACAAAAAAGCCAAAGATTGATATCTCGTACAACAAATGAGTGTAAGACCAAACTTTTATTAGACAAATTTTATCCTGGACAATAATCCTACCGATTCGTATGATAAAATAGCGAGGGTTTATTTATCTTATTTTTAGTTGGTTCGATTCCCGGGTGACACAAGCGAACTTTAGAAGAACTTTGAATGCAGTTTTGTTTCTTTAAAAAAATAAAGGAATGTTTCGTTTCAGTAGAATGAGCTAACTAAAGAATTGAAGGTAGTTCCCCTCCAGGGCCCTTGAATTTTTTCCAGCCTGTATATATTCTTGGCAGAAAAGTAATTATTTTTTATACATATTACGGAGATTGCCGCCAATGTTTTTAGCTGTTTAGAAACTATCAACAACTCTCAAATTGCATTTAGCTTTAAACTTCTTTGTATTAATAAAATCACACACTGGCCAGTTACATGTTTTTATTTTTTGCTGACACTGTCAGTCCAGTTTTGTTTTTTGCAATGGAGCTCTCACAAGAATAGTTTCGTGATGTGATATTCTATGATTATACAAGAAACTTTACATTAACGTTTTGGACAATTTAATTGATACATTTGGGAAGTCCGCTCCATCGGTACCCATAATCTCATATTGGTATCACCAGTTTAAACGGGGTCGGGAGTGCCTTAAATATGAGCAAGACCAGGATGGCATTGAACTTTTTGCTGGAAATGCAATGAGAAGGTCAAGTTTGACAATAAAAAAAATTGAAAAATCATTATTTGTACGACGCCATGAGTCTTAGACCATTTAACACGGGACCCGGCAAAGCGCGACTCTTAGTACTGACATTATTCTGCCGTGTTCCACGGGAGGGGAGGTAAACACGCACAGCACACATTCACTCATTCACGCACACTCCTGCAAAAAATTGTTATGTCACACTAAATCAAACGCTGCAATACAAACACAAAACGCGCACACAAGCAAACTTACATGAACAAATTGTTCATGTCTTCGGCAAAGGGAGATATGTGCGCTTGTCTAGTCCCGTGTTATATGGTCTAAGCCATGAGTACATGATTTAATAAAAAATTATTTTTCAAATTGCTTTTTAATTTTTTTCGTGTTTAATTTATCGTCAAACTTGACCTTCTCATTGGTTTTCCAGCAAAAAGTTCAATGCACGCCACTGCAGGATAGCTGCCAAGTGCAGTAACGCCAGAAAACTTGATCAGATCCGAGTGGTTGATTTAAGAACGAAGAAATATTACACAACGGGAAATCGAACATTAATTTGGCATTGCATCAACCGCAGTTTTAAGCATTTTACATGACCATCTTCGCGTCAGGAAGGTTGCGTCGCGTTGGATACCACATTTGCTGACCGAAGAGCAAAAGCCCAGCGAGTAGATTAACGTCAGTTTATGCTCAAAAAATTGACAGAGTCAGCAGGTTTCCAATATCCTTACTACTGACGAGACTTGGATACACTGCTATAACCACAAAACAGCAATCTATGCATTGGGTGTTTGAGGAAGACGGCCCGCCATTCAAAATGGTCCCAGTGTTGAAGAAAAAAATTATCGCTGTTTTCTTTCGTCGCGCTGGGCCTGTAGCTGTAATTCCATTTGAACATCGAAGAACAGTTACTAACCAGTGGTAAACTGAGGTTCGTCTACCGCATTCGAACAACTGGTGAGGAACATCCAAATAACGGCACTCGGGGATTTTTTTTCACCAAGATATGCATTATCTGCAAAAATGGATTTTTTTAACAGTACAGCAGTGAAGGTGTTCATGTTGTGTCGCATCCTCCCTACAGTCCTGTCCTGAGTCCTGGCCCTGTGCGATTTTTTCTTATTCCCCACCGTAAAGAAAATGATGCGTGGCTGGATTTTCATGAACTCGCACGAAGCTGTACAAGAATTTAATCGGCTTTAATTCGACCTTCCGCGGAACGAATTTTTTGAGGATTGGTTTCAAAATGAGGCGAAAGGAGGAGTTTATTTTAGGAAATATTACCGTTATTTTTAAAATAAAACACGGTTTTTATACCGCCAAAGAGCGTAGTAATACTAGATTATTTAAACTAGAAAGAATAAAATGCGGGGACTATGCTTGTAAGGACTAGGATCACTTTTAGAAAAGATCACATCTAGAAATGTCCTCTTCTCTAAATGACCATTTCTGGAACATCATACATAACTATGATAGAAATAAATTTCTATATTTTAAACACTTGGTGATTTATCCATCGGAAGAAGATAACAAATTAAATTTAATATTTTTAGGTGGTAGAGCTGATGCCGGGCTCGACTTTGGAGGTACCACCATCTTACTCGCAAATCCTCCCGAAGTTATTCGGGGGAGAGTAAGAGAACAGCTCTCAGGCAAAAAACCAGACCATTGCCTGGGACCGATGGATGGCGGTATATCCATCCCCAATTGCCGGGCCTTATTTAAAACAGACTAGAGACGGGCAGCGGCGTCATTGGTGCAGGGGTTTCGGCACCGCGCTCACCAACCCGCCTGCCAAGCGTGTGTGAGTATGGGCATTTCTTCCAGGAGGACCGCCAAGAGTGGCGAAATCCTGGAAAGACCTATGTACAGCAGTGGACGAAACAAGCCGATTTATAGAAAATCAGAAAAGTAAATCTGGACGTGAGGAGCTCTGAACCGGGATTCGAAATAACCGTAATAACCGTAATAATTATATTAAATTTAATCATACAACATAACACTTCTATAAAATTTAATAAATTGATTTTGTCACACGCGAATTTTTCCCTGTGATAAGTGAGCGACAGATGTCAAAAATCAATAAAACGTAGCTTATTTTTTATCTTTGTAATATCGAATCTATTTCATTTTTAAAACTTGTCAAAAAAGAAACTTCTTAAAAAGCACGTTATTTTTGACATTCTGTCAAAACATCCGACAAAATAAGTGAATCATAGATTTTTTGACATTCGTCACTTCTAAAGACTCTTTGGAGACTTATGTAGGTAAAGAGGAACATGACTTTGCGTCTGACAAAATATATTACAGAAGTGGTTTTTTCGAGAAGTGGTCTTTTCAAGAAACGGTTTTTTTCAAGGAGTGGGCATTCCTAAATGTGTTACTTTCCAGAAGTGGTAATTTTTATAATGGTCCTGTACTGCCAAAGCGGAATTATTTTAGGTTGACTTTATCGTCTCAGTGATCAGAGTTAGCGCGCTCACTCGAACTATAGTGCTTTTCTGGTATCTACTGGTATCTTTATAATTTAAGAACAGCCTTTCCTCTATCGGAAATAAACAGAACTAAAATGCAGTATGTTTCTACTATATTAAAAGCATAAAGAAAAATTTAAGTAAAAAAGCCCGTCCGAATACAACAGAAACAAATAACAAGTCGTGTAAAAGCAACACAACGATAGTGTGAGAGCAATCGATCACATAGTCGCACGAATTGCAACATTTATATCCGGAGATTTTCCACTTTTATCCCGTCGGAAAGATTTATACACGCGACACCGGAGCCCTTTGAAGTCGAGGGAGAATCTTGCCTCGCTCTTCGCTGTTATTTTTAATTAAAAGATCGTAAAACTTTTGCTGGTATAAAAACATTTTTGTGCCGCACAAAGATATACAATGTCAGAATAAAACGTGAAAGAATTCATAAAGGACTTTGTTAGGACAACATCATGAGCTTTTAAATAATAGCTGATGATATCATGTAAGTGAAGAAGCCATTACGAGGGCTATTGTCCGAGTGGACTGAGGGTGTCGGGCTGATCTAGAGTTAATCCGGTGGACGCGGATAACAACGCTAACAATGTGATAAAGCCGCTGCGGACACGTCGCGTTCGCTCGCAATAACCATAAACTATCAACCGCAAACGGCTGCCATCTTGTAGTCAGAGTCGATGAAATATCCACCTCTCCCTCAAACCCGGAGGGTGGCGGGTGTTCCGTCTCCCTCCGCCACCCTGTTCGGTGACGAGTTGAATACCTGCTCAGCTTCGTATTCTCCTGGTAGCGAAGTTTAAATTGCGCGAATTAATCCAGCGGGGTACTTCGCTATTTCAGTTTTTTGAATCTTTATTTTTCTTGTGGTATTTTTTATTAAGTATCATTAATAAATCGTGCAGATGAAACACTTTTCTAGAACTCACAACTTCGGTTCTCTCCACAGTAACAATTAAATACTAAGTGGATCATCATAATCAAAGTAATAGGAATTGTTGAATAAATAAAATGTTTTAAGTTGTTTGATTCGTGTTGATTGATTGTAACAGTTTTAAATATAAGAAATCATACTTTTGAATACACGAAGGCCATTGTGTTTTCTACAACGGCATGTTGTAATGCTCAGCTCAAACGAAATGTTTTGTATTTGTACTACTTCGTCGGAATTGACGTACATAAATGTATTCGAAAATTTACTTTGAGGATTCCTCGAGCAGTATTTATTGTGGGTAAACCAATTCTGAGGTAAATTATATGTTAAGTGAAGTATCAAATTGTGGGGCTAAATGTAGTTCCAATTGAACATTCTAATTTTCACAAAGAACATGTTAAATCAGTATGGTACAAAGGGCGCTTTCTCAATGGTGTGATGTGCTATGAATTATTAATGTAGCATGATGATGACTCAGGCAAGCGAGCAGTCTCTACGGCACTTTTTTTACTCTTCATAAATCATTACTTTTCCGTCTAACCATTTTTAATAGGACTTGGCTCCTACAAATCACTGGATTGCACATTTATGATTCTATTTAGTCTTCTGGAGTTATTTATGCTCGGTTTCTTTTTTACAACATTTCTATTTCTTTGAGCACGGCTTAGCTCTCGTGCACTCCACTGTAACTTTTTATTTATTGTAAAGCGTTAGCTCTTTCAAAGCGAAAGTAAATTTTAAAAGGATTTCTAATGCTGTTACATTTTTAACATCTGTCTACTCTACAAACCTACGTACAGTTGTTTCAAATTCCTATATGGACAATGCGTGGTTTTGCTATGTAAAAACAATTTCACGCTAAATTTATTCACGGGAATGAAAAATTGTGTTTCTTTCAAAAGCCTGAACTAAATTGACAAGTTGATTATTAAGATTTTAAAACAATCATCGTGGATAATCGCCGACACTCCGAGGATTGTCTGCGGGGCAGCTGCCGTCAGTCATCGTTGGACTGGTTCTCAAACTGTTAATCAATTACACACACCGTTGCTCTACGCTTTTTCCGTAATGGATACCACACACGCATTTGTACCTATAGATAATAAGTATGTATGTACACGGGTAGCGAACGAGCGACTCGGCCGGGTTCACGCACGAATGCCTCCACATGTAGACGCTCAAGCTATACCACACTTTGTTCTGCGTCCGTGTGCGGTTGCCTGTTTTTTAGTCGCGCATGTGTGGCAGGTTTATGCCGGTTTATCGTCGCGTGTGTGCCGCTGCTATTTTTCGAGAGCTCTGCTTGCGTGCCTGTGTTATCTCTTTGTTTTATTGTTTTTGTTGGGGTTTACAAAAATGAGCGCCACCGGCTTTATTGTTCATTTGGCTTTTGTGCCCAAATCGTTCGACCGTTTCGACAAATGTCTTGGAGCGAATTCCGTTGCGTTCTTATAATGTAATTATTAAATATGAGCTTTTTGTAAGCTAATTTTTTTATTCTCTTTGCGATTCAGAACATTTAAAGTATTGGCCTTCTCATCACGGTTGGTTGAGCGGAAATTGACGAGCGTTACAATTTTCAATGAGAGCTCACAGATTCATTAGAAGACGCAGAAAGACAAGGGACTTACATTTACATAAGGACGACGAGTTAAAGACGTTGGCAGGCCAAATAAAGACGGAAAGTAATTTGCATATGCAAATATAAAGTCGCTTTCATGCAAATACTTGGGTTTATTACAAACGGCTTAGTGATACTTACATAGCCCTAAGGTCCCATTCAATGGTCGTATTAACCCGGACTACTTGTTCTAACTACAATCTTGAAAGATGTTACTTATCAAGCTCTGTGTCCTGTCTCTTGATGTGATAATTAAATCATCAAGATAAAAGAAAATAAAAGGCAAGTATTGTACCTATGTATCTGCACATGCAATGTTAATTCCTCATAATAATTTGTAAAAGTCCAGGTATGTTTCAATGTCCATATAAATCAAAAAATGACCATTGTGTATCGTCGAGATGTTGTTATAATCACATTACAAATAAGCTGATATACATTGTGATCGCGCGATATGCGACAAACAGGTCTGGCATTGTCAATCATTCTGCTTTTGTAGCGGTAGTAATCCTTTTTTTGTATCTTTGCTTATTAAGCTCATCTTGTCAAAGTGATGATTATAACACTTCTCTTAAGCAATTGTAGTGTCATTAGTAATTGGCATACATATTCATTTATACATATATGTTTGTCCATTACCATAACTGCCTAAAAAAGCAAAAACATGATGAATAATTCGGGTGATGCCTCATAGCCCCAAATCCTTCTAGCCCCAAAACGAAAATTCGTACTTGACTTTCTTCTAGCCCCAAAGGATAAAATTGATTTTTTCGTGCATATCGCACTTGACCAAGTTTTGTACTAGTAAGGAAAAAAACTAAACTATAACTCATAGGTACTTTTGATCAGTCTATCTATATATTTACAGTAGTGGTATATAACAATTGTTCAGTTTTGTAACGTTTAGTAATATTACAATAAATCAACAAATTATAAAAAAATGATTTTTTTTACATTGTTAAAAAGTACCGTTATCTCACAAATCAACGCGTCTTCCTGTGGTCATCATGTACAAATACTATGCAAAGGCATGCGTGGTGAGGACGGAAGCTCTCAGTGCGCACAGATTTGCAGCGTGTTTTTACTTGTTTACCAAGCGCGTTTTGTTTCTTGCGCTAAAAATGAAACAGAATATGTTGGAAATAGTGTTTGTCAACGTAAAGATAGGTTGTACGATTGTATAATATCCTATAATTGCCAGTAAAGCACATTATCTATTATTATTAATTTTAAACACGTTTTCATCGACTGCACCATTCATTTTATCAGTCAGGAGCGAACCGTGCAACCAATATTTAATAATAATCACTTTGGGGCTGAGAGGAATTGGGGCTAGAAGACATCATAATTTATAATCCTGTTCATCTCATATTAAAGTGTTTATTCAATGTCGTTATTAATTCGAATATCTTTCGGGCTGGCATAAAATATTTTACGTCTGATGTTAAAACAAGTTTTAATGGTATTCTACTGTGTCAACATTTTACACAGATGTTTTCACGTTACACGTACATATTTGTACAGCAAATTACTCTTTTGTCTTTTATAGCGAAAATTTCGAAACGCTTCATTACATTACGTAAACATCGCAAGTGATTTTATTTTATGGTAATTATTGTGGTATAGACAACGTTTTAAATATATTCAATTTAATTGACTCGCCATTTTAGGATTCAATAAAACGGTTTTTAATTATCGCTGTTTACTCTTTAAGGTGAGAAAGGATAAAGATTTTTGCTCAAGTTCGGGTACAATGTTGCGAAACACATCCATGACCATTTTATAGGGGATTAGCGATGCGGCAAGCAGACTTTCGTGTTAAGTACGAATACCGCAGTCTCCGGCGATACCATCGCATTCTGTTTACAAATAGCGCTATTAACCTTAACACGAATAAACAGGGACACGTTGAGAACCTCTCCCTTTCAATCCCGGCTTAAAAGAAGGTTTGAAGCCAGCCGTCCTTTTCTGATGTGATCGATAGGGACCGCTGGTGTTGCATGCTTTAAATACACGCTGGGCGATGAATTAAACTGATAGTACGCGAGCAGCCAGGCCACGTACGTGACATAATTGTAATTGATAAAATAAACATTAGAGCGCGCTGGGTGGGGCGCGTTCCAGTTTCAGTGATAAAATCTAACCGAATAGCACATTGAGTTTGCGGATTCGTGCAAGGGTGAAACCTAATTAGCATGCCTTAATTGATCGTTTTGCTGGATAATGGTTTAGCTTAGCGTCAATGAAATAAGAATTGTTATATGTATTTACATGTTTTTTTTCAAACATGCTCGTTAATAGTCGCTTTTATTTAGAATAACAACGACGGGAAGAGCCTCTTTTTTGCCCCAAGATAAAAATAAATGTACGTATGAAAATACATACCATACAGCAAAGCCGTTAGTTTTTCACCACAGTTTTTTTTGCAACTTTTTATCCTATTCTGGGACAGACGAAGGTATCTAGGCCGAGCGAATCGTAGCGGAGCGAGGTGACCCCGGTAGCTTAAACAGAATTCATGATATATGCAAAAATCATGTACCTATTTCATTAATTAGTTATCTGTAGTACCGGCGCTTTTACCCGGTTTTGGTACAACACACAGCCTATAAATTTTTTATTCGTAAAATGTCTATTATTAAATACAGAAAATAAAAATAAAATTTAAACCGTGTCTGAGTGAGTTCATTAACTTCACTGGTAAGTCCCCTCGAGTCATTTTCTTTTTCATAAATATTAATTTTATTATTATATATTTATGTACCTTTATATGTATATTTTCGTATTAGTATAATTCAGTGTGGTTTAATGTATAAACCTATATAAACATCGTTTTTTTTAGTAAAATAAATATTCGATATAATTCTTTATCGAAGTAATAAACTATCTGGCACTACCCTTCAACTCTCCACATAACTGGAGGTTAACTGGCAGAGAATGCTAATTAGCATTAAGTTCGCCTTTGTGCATTATGTATTTTTTGCAATAAAGTATTTACATACATACATGGTACATTAACCTCGTAAAACTATCTAAATGTTTTACAAACACTTCGACAAACGAGTTGGAGTGAAGAAAGTACCGTCAGTGGTAGCGTGGAGATAGAAAACTTGCTTCCAGCTAAAGCGAAGGAAGAGTATGACCGTGTTTATGTGCTATTTCGATTAAATGACTTGTTTTTTTGAAAACGCATATTTATATTGCCCCACATTGTCTGAGAAAAGCAATATACATGTCTCAGTGGAAACTAGTCTTACTCTTACTATAACAGGGTTCGGTAAGCCTCAGCTTGCTAACTGGCCTCGTCAGGCAATACCCTTCTTTCCAGCCCTCGGATATAAAGTAGTATATATTGTATAATTGATTCTCAAGACATGTTGTATAAAGCTATGAATTGCAAATCACACATCTCCATCCAACCATAACAATAAACAACCAAGACAAATAACAGGCAATAACGTAGCAACATAACTTGAAGCACATTTGAAAATATTGTGAAACAAGTCACAAGGTTCATTTCGTCTCATACTAATAAAACAGCGCGTTAAATTGACATTAATTTTGTCTGGGAATCTCATCTAATCGGCACTAAACCGACGATTAAGATTAAACCATTGCGTAAGCTTAAAGTCGACGTTACATTTGATTGATGATCGTTGCGAAACGAACAATTATTTTTAGTTGCTAGAGAGCTGTATTGATAGACCACAAAATAACAGCCCAAACAGCAGCTAAGTCATTGAATCGCAATTTTATTCACGTAAAATATTTGGCTTCGCATGTTGGTATATTTTTGGGGCGAATATCGGATGTAAAGGGATCGTTTATGCAATAGACAAATAAATCTTGCCATGGAATTTTGATACTTTTATTGATATTAAACACAAGAGAAGCTCGATTTCCAAAAATTGAAATGAAGAATATCAGGTTTTGATGCCATACAAAAAGATTTGTCGTCTCATTTGTACAAAAGCTTATGCATAAAATCGGATAAATATGAAAATAACTTAACCTATTGCCCAACCTATAACTCCTATACCTTTTAAAATTTCGGATAATCAACATGTTTAAAAATTAAGCATTCGGAAATCTTGTGTTTTACGCTCCAATTGTACCAGATTCACATCGATTTTTCTTAAATAAAGAATATCCCCGTGGTAGTGCAGTAGTTTGGGATGAAAGATATATTTATAGGTAGACAAAAAACTTGTAGAATACACATAATATGTCGTCGATGAGGATAGCAATGACATTATGGCCTTAATTGAGACGCGTAAATCTACGTGAAAGAATAATACTCCAATACGTTAATGTTAAGATGATAACCTTTTTTCATTCATATGAACCACTTATACTACTGAAACGACGCCAAAATCATTAAAAAAAATGCTTTTTCATACATTTGGTCGAGTTGGTATTTAACTATTCTATGGAACAGCTGATTCTTTTCCCGCGATTGGAGATTAGGCACCACAGTAAAATTTGTTTATAATACACTGTTAAAAGGAAAAAGGTTATCAAAACCCCTGTTTACTTTTATTAATGCATCGATTTTCTTCGTCAATTTTGATACTACAAACACTAAATAACGAGAAAAGCAACAAATTTTTACGTTCATGAACTAAATTGATGGTATATTTGATGTAAACGATTCACGATCTTGGACCAGCTCTGAGAACTCCGCCCATGTCATCCCCACCTGGTCCACTTTTCTTCACTGCGCTTTCAAGTCTCGGGTGGTCTGCCGAGTTTTCGACTTCCGCCTTCAGGATGCCATGCCAGTGCTTCCTTTGTGGCGTCTTTACTATGAGGGACCTGACCTATCCATCTCCATTTGCGTTCTTTTATGGTGTCTGCTACAGGTTTTTGATGAGTTCTGCGCCCTAGTTCCTCGGGTGGAAATAAAATGAAACCAACGGATACGTAATATCTATCATGTGGATTTAAGCATCTATTTACGAAAACCTGTAACTTGTCCGTCACATGGTCGGTTCTTTTCCGGTACTTTTAAAATATACGATACAGATTATAAATACTAACAAGTTACATATGCGATATCTCCGGGCATGAAATATTTTAGGATCCTAACAAAATAATACTTGTAATTTTATTGACAAAAGGATCTCCAATGATGGTTCTCATTCCTCTCCCGGAAAGCCATTTTTATTTTTTGTTCCGAGACGAGAGCGCAATAAAAATAATTGTATTATTTGTCATTGTCAATAAAATTTGGTTAGTATAAAGTTCCTACAAAATCGCTTATTCATACCCAGACAGATTGTATAAATGTTTTTGTCTTGTTGACGTCCCATAGTAAGTAATTCGCTGGGCTTGCGTTTGTAAGGAACACGAAAAGAATAATTTACGAATTTCACAAAAAAGGTTATCGAACCTTGTTACTGAGCACTTACCGAGTGTTCAGTAAGAATTTCGCTGCATAAATTAAAGTCCCCTTATATACAATCTCATCATAATCAATCCATCTAATTTAGGATAAATTAAATTTTATGGGACTTTGTGTGAAAATTTCATTGAGAGTACGTCAATAATACTCGCCAAACTTAAATAAATAAATTGTTATTGGAAGAATTGAAAAAGGAATGTCAGGATCGGAAAACACTCAGAACCTTGAATCCCCATGGGAGTCCTAGTGGGATTGTGTACACGTAATAAGGACTTCTAAACTAATTTTAAAGCACAAAGAGTCTTGTCACGCGCTTTCTTTATGCGGACTTAATTTCATTTTCTTCACCGGGGCATCATGAAGCAACGGAGCCCATTTCATAACCCATAATGCACTAGCCCTATCTTCCTCATCCGTAACTAGAGAAACAGAGAGAGAATGTGCGATAAAAGTTGCGTTCGTCCGTGAAGAATTTTGAACTTTACTATGGTAGGATCAGATACATTTTTACTGTGAAGAGGAAAGTTTTTCGCTTCATTTGTTACCGACGTCGGATGGCAAGCCAATAAAAGCTAGGAGTGCCGAGAAGTTCCCGGCACCCTCTCCAGACAATTTACGAGAGAAACTTGCACTAATTCCACTAACAGCACTCCACCAATTTGAATGTTAATTTTTAACAATTTGAGACTGCTTAGTGACTTTGTTATGACTTGAGCGCGTGTCTTGAAAATTATTGTCTGACCTCCTTTGTTTCCCTTGATTGTGTTTTGATGAGTTTTTGATTCACACAATTCTGATCTTTTAGTGGAAAAATTGTCAAATGTAATCATACTTAAGTTAAGCAGCATAGATTATCTTTAATTTCAGTTTTTTTTGTTTTCAGGTAAGTCTACGAAACAAAGATCTAAACAGTTCCAAATGGGTCTGTAACTAGATGCAATTGTAAAGTAAGTACGGTTGCGTTCAAATATTCAAACTATTGAAGCTTCTGACACGGCGAAGGAAACTAATTCAACTTTTTGATTCTAACATGTTCGAAAAAGACCAGCCCTTGGATGTAGTACATTCAACAGATTACCAAGTGGTATTCTGATTTGAAGCCTTTGATGAAAGTCCTTTGAAAGACGTCCAAAAGCAAAATTGCAACTTCATAAGCTTCAGCACAAAAATTCCTTTGCTATTTCTGGTAAATTTTTGATTTGATTTTCTTTGTTTCTAATAAGTTCCTCTTAATTGAAATCCACTTATTTTGACAATTACATGTCATTACATTACATGCCCTATAATCCCTTATTTATGAAAACTGTATTGCTATTTTCTTTGTTATTAATAGAATTTTTGTTACCTATATTTTTTCAATGATCTAATATATCTTTATATTATATTCTATCTTAGTATTATATTGCCGATGTCATATTTTTGTGTTAATTTATGGGATTGATCCGTCTGTATCGTTTTAAACTCGAATTCGGTCAAACGCTTTGAATTTTTTGATATCGCAGTTCCCACATTACTTTAAACGACTTCGCCGTTATCTAGGATTTATTCACTGTTATCGTTAACGTTAATCGTTGACCTATCTATCGTATACGTTTTAATGTTCTTTTATAATGCCATTAAACTCATTAAGATTGTCGATAACGCAATGAACATCATAATCAATTTTGATTATTAAAAGAAACATTATATATAAATTTATGGAAATGTAGTGTTACACGCAAAGCGGTGAAAATAAATAAATACTAACATAGTTGTCGATCAAATCAAAATAATGTTTACGGCCAAATGAGGAAATAATTATAAATAGGAAAACCTTCAGAACGTTTATTCGATACACTGTACTGGCTTAAAATATTATGCCAAAACAATTTATTAATGAATAAAAACTTGACCCATGAAAATATGTTGACCCTGATTATGTCACTTGTTATTTAATAATGACTATATTATCCTCTACATCGAGCAAATTGAAACCGGTATGAATTTATGATACCTTAAATGGTGACTCAAAATTATTAACTTGCAGAAATGGGCAGTAAAGTCTTAATTCATATTTTGATGGCTACTTGATACCGATAAGAATAAAAATCTTAATAAAAAGGTTGTACGTTTACGTGCGTTTATTTATTAAGATGCGCTATATTTACAATGTGACTATGATTTGTGTAGCCACAAGAAGTAAAATTATGAAAAACGACGTTCGAAAAATATTGCGTTTCGCTCCAATACTATGTTTTTAACGCTGACCCTGGTTTGGTGAATTCTTGGTAAATTATTAGAAACGAGGTCACAATGGCTTTACAAACAGATTTACTCTGGGTTGGTTGAGCTTAGACAAATGGGGGGACACAAAATAATAATCATAAGACATAATCTCTTTATTTAAAATACACAACACAACCCGAAAAATATCATGTTTAAAAGAAAGGGCAAGAAAATCAAACCCCTCGTAATTTATTCCATTTCATTAAGTATTTGGTTTTGCCAAATTATGGCATAAACGCAATATTACCCCAGAAAGGTAGTTTATAACAAATATTAAGCTACAATTCCCTCATTACTTACGTGGTATTTTACCCGGCCTAAAGTAATTTCCCTGCTTTGATCTCGCCAAGTTTCCTTTCTCCCCTAGTCTTAATTATTTCTCTTTTGTGCCACCCCTGCGTTCGTGGAAGGAATTTTAAGATCCGAGCCGAAACGGACTCTTAATTATTCTTAGATTGAGTTTTATTTCTAATTATTTATACGTTTATATTCTTTTCTTGGCCGTTTTCATTTTTTGCTAACTTTGTTTTGTGTTATCTATTTTTTTTTAATTCCCCTCTATGCTGATCTTAATTAAAAGTTTCTTTTTAATATTTAATAATGTTTTTGTAAATATTATAAGTAATAAGATTGTTATGTTGTCTTGGTGATATGTGATTTTTTTAAATCATATTAAGCCATTAATATTTATTATTACAGTTTATTATTATAATGAGGCCAAGTCAAACACGTTACATTAATTCATTAATGTTATATAGTATTAAATAAGTTAAAGATAAGTATCTTTATTTCTATGATCTAATTGATAGAGAAACAGTTAATTTATAATTATTTTATAGCGGAAACAGTCGCTAGGTTAAAGTCATTAAAGTTTTATACCGTCGTAAAGTTTCTTCGACTTTTCAGTGTTTTCGTCATTTTGTTTGGAGTTTTGATTTTCATACCGAAATTAAACTTTAATTTCTAGACCTTATGTCCGTTAATAAACTTTATTTTATTATTTATGTTTAATTTTTCCATTTTGTCAACCTAACTAAAATATAGCATTCGGCCTAATTTCTGGGATTCTTCCGGTACTAAATGCTAAGAAGGTATGTGAACTTACGGATGCAGATATAGGGGTAGAACTCCTATCTTCTTACAAGTTTAGAGCACCACGAAAGTGTGATAACTTACGTCCGAAGACCGCACAAGGGCATCCTAATCCAGTTATCAGTAACATCCGCGCTGCCCTGACTCCCCCTCGCTGTGGGTGGTCTTTTATTACCCCACCTAGCATAAATACCGTTAGTAAAACTCTTAATTACTGGAATTAGAGTTCATTGTGAAAAAACATAGTAGCAGATTGAAGTAGCGAGGTCGTTTTCCCCATGTCTTGCGGCTGATTCCACTCTTAATTGATCTTTCCCTTTGGGAAACTTGATACATGGTGTTAGTACTCATGCAAACAGTCCTCGTAGGGTCTTTCTGTGTCTTGTTATCATTGCCGGGGAAAGGATCGGGTGACCTCAACAAAAGTTAACCAAACAAATAAATACAAGCGGAAAATGAATAATTGAAAAAAAAACCCTCCACTGTCCGGTAGAGTGCCTGTAATTTGTTCTATGAGTACCAGGGTAGGAGAAAGCTCGGAGAGACTCGTTAACTTTTTAAAGCATTCGCGCCACTGCATAATTCATGAACAAGTTTGCAGTGGCGTTCTCATAAACATGCTCATACGAATGGAACGTGTCAGATACACACTTCAGCGGATACTTTAACAAAACCACCCCACCGCATTTCACAAACCCTTTTCACAAAATGACACCCCGAAAACTGAGAAAAACCTTAAATCCCTTCGTTATGACCATGACAAGGCTAGAAACGTAACACAATTTCATTTAAATTCCACATTATGTCGCAATAAATTCACGACATAATTTAATGTAAATATTTTTGTAACACAAAAGGAAACCCTCGAAAAGGCTTTTAGAATATTTTTCAAGGCAGGGTAATTAAGTTAAAGAGCTGTTCTTGTGTTTTCGCTTGCTTCTACTCAATTAAAAATAATTTGAAATTATATTCCGAGGCACAAAGACACGAGGGCAACGCGACTCGAATAATTCAAGCCCAAGTAGAAGCAACCATTCACGGTCGAGCGTGATGGATGAGGTTAATTAATTCAACATTTGCTTTATATCTACAAGCTGGACGGCTCCCATTAAAAGAATTGAATTTAATTTGCAGCAAAACTGAGAACTTGGATGATTGATCAACAGTTACAGGGACCCTTCCTTTCATACGCATTGTCTTATTATCATTCTCCTGAGTCCGTTACCGTCCTCCAGCGGTAACCATAGTAAACCTGGTAGTCGAACATCCTTCCAACCAACATGCTGTGCCGTAAATAGCCCCATTAAGACCTAAGCTTCTCTTTGGCGTCTTGTTGCATTAACTCCAAATGTCTACGGGAACATTTTATTTGTATGACGACGGATCATGAATATTTATATCATGGCGGCTCTGTGAAGACTTGCGGTTTCTCTTAGCGCAAATGAAATTGATGGATTAACTGTGTTGTCGTAAATCACATTAAGTGCTCTAAAGCCTAACTAAAGGAAGGTTACAGCAAAAAAAAATGCTTTAGCAGTTTGTTAAAATTCAGATGGATACCGATTTACTTGATAACACCCAATGGGAAAAAATGGGGTGCTGCAAAATCTTTGCTTTGCTTTTGCCATCAAAAATGCGCAATTGTAAATCATCAGATAAACTGTAAGATAGATAAAAAAAGTGCACCAAACTTGCTTCATTTTTAACGGACGTTTGGTAAAGCTTATTTAAAAGCTATCAATAAATGAGCTGGCAACATTGATTCAGCAGAATCACAGCAAGGAGTTTTAATTTGATTCTTTAGTTTTTATTTGTGGTTAAAACGGTACTGGCACAATGGCGCTAAGCTCCTTTTATCTCCCCACGAGGCGGGATAAAAATCGAGATCCAATATCGGGCTCGTAAAGAGACTTCGGTTGCAAATAAATAACACGTTTTCGTCGGGCTTCGAGGCTGTAAAAGGGGGGAGGAGGGGGCAGGTTTTACGAATCTGTTCACCGCAAAAAGTAGAATACTGAAACAATCAATAATCACTGCTCTGGCTAGGAAGTGAGAGTTTTGTCGGTGTTTTTTATACTGTAGGTGATTTCTGCATTTTTAGTTTGTGCTGTATGTACATGATATGATATTTTCTGTGGCTGTACCACAGATATCTATGGGGTGTACTGATAGCGTCTGATAAATAAAACATATTAACTATAAAACATTGTGACAGCACAATAAGTTATTAAAAAGATAAATTACTACAAAGCTACAATTAACATGCAACAAAATGCTTTGAATGCCAGGAATTGTGTTGTTATTACCAAATCAGGAGATAAATAGTCTTTACATTTAAAGTCTTTCCCTACTAAAATAACTATTTCCATATTAATGAATTGTCAGCTGTAAATTAAGAAAATTTTAATAAATCTGCTTATTGATTTTATATTTATATTTAATAACTTAAAACATCAAAAACAAAAACTTATTCTAAACTAAAATTACCTCACAATATAAATTACACACTTAAAAATAACTACAAAAAATATACCTCATCTAAAATTGACCCCTGCGGCATGGTGCCCAGAACGCTGGCCACATTTCCTCTTTGAATGGTCAAACTTATACGTTGGCCGAGGAATGCGCCAGCCCTCTGGTCACCCGATGTTTCCACTAAAAGAACTGATAGATTTTTTACTAGTTTTTTGGCGCTGGGACCCCACGGGCCGAAAGTTTCAACCCCAAACGGCTCAAACATATAAAAGCTTCCTAAGGACGCATATTTGCGCCGTTTGGAGTTTTCAGCAGTTTCGGCGGCCACGCCAGCGGCCCTGATGGATTGGGAGACACGGGAGGGCGCCAGCGTATCGACGCAGGTCGCATCCCACACTAGCGGCCTCCCCTGTCTCCAAGGTATTAAAGTCATACCGTCGGGTCTCCTGCCATCGTCACGCGCAGTGCCTGTTGGTTCCAGAATAGCAGGCACGTTTGACGGTAGCAAGAGCCCTTCGGATGATATCATTCAGGGCCGCATGGCGAGAGCGCCGACCCGCACTCAATCGACAAGACAGCCCGTGGTGTCCCAGGTTGTCAACATCGTGGCTGCAGGGGCAACGATGTGGGTGAGTTAAAGCCGAGCCAAGGCGCAGTGCAATGGCCACCCTGAACGAGTTGTCGTCCAACAGGGTTCCGATGTTGGACGACGGTAGAGCCTGTAGCCAGTAGCCCGACTCACGTGTTGTGACGGCAGTGAGACGAGCTCGGTCGATGTCAGAAGGACTAGAAGAAATTAGTTCAATTTGTGTTTTTTTACAAATGGGTTCGTCCCACTGCCTTTGGATGGCGGGTTTTTCCGGAGGATCTTCATTCGGGCAAGCCATCGACCAAGCAAGTTTGGCCTCCATACAGCAAGAGACCTCAATATCCCCTAATGAGGGGTGTAAAATTTTCTTATACAAGGCCTCAGTGCTGTGTATGGAAGACAAAAATGCCGGAAGCGCGACACTTGCGACCTTTCTGATCCCTAGGCCACCAAACCTTATAGGGAGCGTGGCCTGGACCCAACATCTGTCGGTAATAGAACAATTTAGAATTATGGCTAAACGGATATTCGTATCAATCGTGACGGAGAGAAGCGACTCTAGCTTGAACATGGGACTGCAACGGAGTACATACGTAAATTTTGGAACAAATAGGCAGAATCTTATAATATGAAAAGCCATGTGGGTTTTAATTTTTGAAAGATTTGGTAGGGTAGGTATCTAGAAACTTCGCCTTTTTTTCCTCTAGAAAATCAGGCATGGAATCTGGAAGAATTGGCGCCCCTAAAAGGCGAAGTGATCGCTTGTCAACAATTTTTATATTTGGAGCAAAACCATGAAAATCCGCAGTTATTTCTGTCTTTGACGAGCTCGGGATTCGCTCCGATATAAAGAGTTCACATTTTTCAAAATTTAGATCTAGACCAATGGAATTGAATTTAGTTGTTAAGTTTAAAAGGTCATTAAGAACAGTGTGAGCTGTACCTCCTAAGGTGCCATCATCCAAATACCACATATTTAGTCCAGAGTCAAGGGACGTTATGATCTTATGTATCGCGAGGATTATGATTTAATATTAATCTGCTTATGATTTAAGGATTAATTCTTTAATGTTCATGATCTGCCTAGGCATAGTTCTGTTGAAACTACAGGGGTAGTTCGCTTCGCTCGGTTTACCAAATTTACATGTAAACCTAACACGCTCCTTGCTCGGCTCGTTGTCTTACTTCTTGATTCATGATATACCCGTCTGCCCAGTGTGTGAAGCATTTCCTTCAGAAAAACCACCAAAAGTAGCGAAATCTTGGAAAGGTCTCTGTCCAGCAGTGGATGAAACAGGCTGATGGATGGATGGATGGATATATGCCCAGTCCGACGATATGTCCACGACATATACAAATAATGTATTATATGTATGATGCAATGCAAAAATAAAACGTTTTTATAATAATTATGAAGAGTAGACCCATGTCAGTTAATAAAGCAAAATATAATAAACGGAAGCTGCAAAAATTTCAAAATAAAGAACAAATAAATTTAAAGATATAAATCAGATTGAGCTCACGTTTCTCAAATGCGCAAGAATTAAACTGATTGCTCTCAAATTAAATTAAATAACGACGCACAGTGAATCGTCCCATAGAGGCTAGACGTAAAAAAGTCACATTAAAATTGAGCTAATTAACTAATCACATTTCGTTAACCGATAACTAACGATGTCAAAAATCACTATTCCACGAAATTATACTAACTATAATGACCTCTATACGTTCCAGAAATCGGTATATAAAGAAATGGGTTCGAAAAATCGATTGCATTTGCAATTAAACCGTTCATTTGAAAAATTCATATATTTGTATGTGAGTGTCCAAGTGCTACAAAAAAAATGGCTGAAAATCTTCAAGGTATGTACTTTCAATTTATGTTTATGTTACTGATATGAGTCATTACTAACATGCCCATTTTTTTTTAATGTTCATTAAAATATATCCCAAGAAAACGTCGATTTAGATTTTCATTAGAGGATCTTTTTAGTGTCACCCTATTTGTCCAAAATTTTATCTAGTTTCATAATATGTAACTTATAGGCTTCGCACGATTTCGCAACATAATGTTTTTCTAATTTTCCTTCGTCCAGGTAATCAAATTTCTCGAAGCGAGTTATTCGAAGTTTGGTGTCAGTTCGATAAAAAAAATCGGAACAGTGCACTCTTGGACTTCGTATTGAAAAAACTAAAGGTTCCTCAGTCAGATAAAAATCGCTTTACACTGATCCGGAGTAAAACCTCAAAGTTTTCATCAAAAGTGGAATCAAAATGGAAATCTGCCGGAGCTCGCAAAGAAAGGTATGAATAATTTTTTGTTACACATATTTTTATGTATTTATTTCCCAATCGATTTAGAAAATGTGTACACAAATTATATCTCTTACGCCTATAAGCAACGAAAGGCATAAGAAACTGTCAGGCACATTTGGAACAATTATTGTATAACAGCGACAAGTATGCGTAACAAAAATTACAAAGAAAAATAAAGTTTATTGATAAATCTTATTTCTTTTTCAGGTTTCAAATGAAGAACCATGATTGGCTCGAAGGCCACATTATTTTTTCGACCCATATAGTCACTAGTGAAGATTCGGAATATGAGCAGAAGCATGTCTCAAAGGCTGGCAGGCCGAAAAAGTCCTTCGAGAGTTGTGGGGATCATTCCAAACGTGCCAAGGTCCGTTATCTATTGGAAAGCGTACCGGCAAATGAATTAACGTATTTACGTCGCACAGTGAGTCGTCCCATAGAGGCTAGACGTAAAAAATATTTTTTTGTTTTTTTCAACAGATATTTGTATTTTAGTGGTAATTATAATATTTTTTAAGTATAAGAGGTCTGTGGTCTTGATAAAAAAAAACACAAAATATTTGAACAAAAACTAGACACATTTATTTAATAAATTTTATTAAAAATGTAATTAAACATAAAGAAAACTATTGAGCGTTAATTAGGCTGTGTAAGCCTGTATTTTTCAAGGAATTGACCTAAAATAACATTGTACAACTATAATTAACGCTAATGTACAACTATAATTATAAATGTAATTAAACATAAAGAAAACTATTGAGCGTTAATTATAGTTGTACAATGTTATTTTAGGTCAATTCCTTGAAAAATAGAGGCTTACGCAGCCAATAACATTAGCATCATTAGCTAATTACGGTATTTATTTAATGGCTTGTAACTAAAATAATACATAAATATTTGTCACATATTTTTAATCGGAATCCGAATCACTGTATTCAGTGCTATCAGATAACATATACTGATTCACAAAACTTGAGTCTAAGTTACAAACACTACTTGTTGTTGGAGGCTCTAATGAAACAGACACTTGAGGCTGCACAAGATGTTTTGAGATTTCAGGAGGCTTTTCGCGAAAAGAATCTATATATGGGTCCGAAGTAATAAACAGCATATTTAATATATCACTGTTTGTATTTTCTCTTGATGACTTCCTAGTATGGGACAACCGAAACCTCCTGAAATCTTTATTCCTAGCTTCTTGTGCCTCCTCAGAAAGTTGTCCGACTGGCACAACACACTGTTTCATGATGTCAACACCATGATACAGTATCTTATGTACAGTGGGTGTTATATTGCACCAATCATACAATTGATTATACAAAGTTTTTGTCTCCTCAATAAGCGTGCCAAATGAACAATAATCTATAGTATATCCAGAGGACATAACATTTAAAATTATATAAAACAAATGTAGCAGCCGTTCATCGACCCCAGTTATTTCAGAGCTTTTTTTATAATTTTTGAAAAATTTTCTGGCTGTATTTCCGTCATTGAATTTACCATAACCTGGTCTAACCTTATCAATATTTAAACCAATTTCAGATTTAAAACTGTTTTGCACCAAAGTTTTGCGAGTTGTAATTAAAAAACGATCGTTGTCGTCTTTTTTCTCTTTTTGTTTCTTTGCAACATCAATTTTATAACTAATTTTCAGTGAAAACTCCAAAAATCTGATCCAGGCGTGTAATGTAGACAAACCATATTCAAAAAACTCCGTTTTAGGAGGTTTATCTTGGCCTATACAGTTCAATTGTTCAGCTCTAGCACCACAAAGATAACATCGCTGGGAATCCCTATTGTCTGTTAGTATATTAGTGATCTTCCCGTCTATCATAGTTAAAACTAAATTGAAATTTACATCTATTCTTTTAGAATCTAGAATTAAATGTAATGTCTGCAAATTTTCAACTTGATTTTTAATTTTACTAGTTTCTTCTAGCACTAATTCTCTTGTTTCTTTTTCAAAAATAAAAGCTATTGGCCGACATAATCGTGTCGATGAACAATTGGGGTTCTGCCAAACCACCCTTGTTGGATCATTTGTAACATGTAACGTAATGGGAACAAATGAAATCATAAAGAGAAATTCGTCAGTGTTCGATGCGTCACGAAATTTCTGCTTGTATAAACTTTGAGCAGAACAACCGTCTGCACCCCATTTACCAACTAACGTTAAATCTGTTCCATCACTAACTTTGTCTTTTATAACAGGGTTTATGACTTCTAGCAATCGCTTGGCAGTAATATTTAATAACTGCTGTAAATTTACACGGGCAGAAATTTCGTCAATTTTGACCGCATCAGATAATGGCAAACAATCATTTCTTACACTTTTAAGCATATGATAAGATGGGTACAAGATATGCCCTTTAGCAAAAGCTTGTTTCCTAGTATTTTTATAGCTTCTAGTAGTAAAGTGAAATGAAAAATACAGGCTTACACAGCCTAATTAACGCGCAATAGTTTTCTTTATGTTTAATTACATTTATAATTATAGTTGTACATTAGCGTTAATTATAGTTGTACAATGTTATTTTAGGTCAATTCCTTGAAAAATACAGGCTTACACAGCCTAATTAACGCTCAATAGTTTTCTTTATGTTTAATTACATTTTTAATAAAATTTATTAAATAAATGTGTCCAGTTTTTGTTCAAATATTTTGTGTTTTTTTTATCAAGACCACAGATCTCATATACTTAAAAAAATATTATAATTACCACTAAAATACAAATAGGTATCTGTTGAAAAAAACAAAAAAATATTTTTTTACCTCTAGCCTCTATGGGACGACTCACTGTGCGACGGTTTTGAAAGCAACACGAGAATAATTATACTTTATTGTGATTGAGAAATAGACTGGAGTTCAAGATTGTATATGAAATACATTTTCTAAAGTTGTTCTATTACCTTAATGTTCATAAGATTTAAGTTAAAACGATATATTTCATTCTCAAATGTAATCTATTTTGGGGCGGCCAAAATTATTCTTTTCGTTTTATTTGGTTGAGAGAAACCCGGCTCGGTCATTCACAGATTTAAATTTAAACATAGAACTCATGAATATCGTATTTTTAAATGCTAATATATTAAGATTTAAATGATATATTATGGATACAGATGTTATATGAGTATTATTAATAATGATTCAGCTAATGTTGTCTTACTCAACGGCTTCACCAATCATCGATGTTTTCTTGACCTGTTTATCGTTTTTAGGGTTCCGTAGTCAATAAGGAACCCTTATAGTTTCGCCATGTCCGTCCGTCTGTCTGTCCGCGGCTTAGCTCAGAGACTCTTAGTACTAGACACAAAACTTAGGAGATAAAGCTAGTTACACACAAGGCAGGTAACAATCGCCAACATTACAAATTAATAATTGATGCAAAAGTAAAAACCATTTCGAGATATGGGCTTTCTAAGCATCATATTTTTTTTTCAGAACTAAATCGTGATTAAAATTATTATTTTCAAAATACTAAAAATATGGTAAACACAGGATTTTAAAAACAATTTCCCTTGCTTTTAAGACCATTTTGCTAAAAAAAAATCAACTGTCATGCCATGTGACAGCAGACATAAATATGCCCAGCTTTTTTTTTAATAATCCATTGGCAATGATTATTGACTTTTGAAATCCTCAGATGCGACTACGTCCTTTTAGAATGAGTGAATAAGAAAACATTAAATTATGCAGGAAAAACATAAAATAAAACAAAATGAAAAAATACAGAAGCATCTCTTTTACGCAGACTTTCAATATAAATATTAAAAACAAATGGTTAACTAAAAGGAAATGTTGTCGATTGGGGGCTAGCGGTTTAAAGCGAATTCTTCCAGAAAAAAAATACATCTTGGTATGTTCAAAGTGTTATCCCGTGATCGTTGTTGCTTGCTCTCATATCATTGACCAGCCCTCACCCTTGAACTTCTTGCCGACAGTTGAATATATGTAAACCCTACTCGGTTCTAATAATGACGAATTTACTTAAACTGAAATTAGTAAACCTTAGTTCGTAAAATTAGTATCACCAGATTGATTCAAACAATTTTATAAAAAAAGAGTCCAGATGGGATCAGCCATTAAACCAATGTAAACATAACTAAGTTATATTCAATATGGTTATGTTATGTATATTAGTGAATATAAAGTGAAAAGTTCAAGATGCAAAATAAAACTGTTGCTGTAACAGTTCCTTTCCTTCATATTCTTTATGTGAGACTGCACATGAAAGCATCATGAAATCAATTTCGCATGAAACCGTGTCAGCTTGTATCGCAGTCTTTCTGAACAAATTTACCTGTAAACCCAAAATGAGATGTGAACACTCTTTTAACTTTGCTTTAAAGGCTTATTTTGTTTGTACAGGCTCTATAGATATGTTTGCAGAGCCGAGGTAATGCTGCTCTCTTTTCCCGCCTTTTCAACAAGGGTTTACAAAGGCAGCTAAAAACAAAGATCTATTTTTGTGCTCACTGAGCCTCCTTGCGGCTGACGGCTCAACCTCTTTACTAAAACCCATAAACATGGGATCTAGATAGGACATATCCTAAGACTAACACTCTAGGCTAAAACCTGAATAATAGTCTCATTTCATATTTATATAAGAACGCGGGATATAAATCTGTACGACTTATTTATCGTTAAAAACATGAAATATGTCTCAATAAATTCAGACCTTTTGAAAACATTTCAAGCGATTCGTTTAAGCGTAGATCTGAAATACGGCATATGTATTCGTTTAATATCGTTAGAATATTAAGCAGATGTCTTTTTCTAAAATATCAAAATCTTTGACGTCCCTAAAGTACCTTTGTTTGAAAAGTACTATCTTTGAATTAATAAATGTGATGGATGAATTATTTTAGAATAGATATTTTTAAGCTTTAGCAGACCTAATTTATTTTCTTGAGCGTCGAAACGATTCCTTTGAGGTTTTTAGTAACTTGCTCCGTGAATACTCCGTAAATTTGATATGTTTTATTGGCGGAGCGGGGCCTTTATTATGTTCCACATATATTGCGAAGTTCTCTCTTGAATAAAGTCTTTCAAGGCATTCTTGCTCATGTTTTACATTCATATTAAAATGTTCTTCATTTTGTAAGCATTTTGCCGTTAAGAAATTAATATTTCTGTAAGTTTCTTACGTACCATTGGAAAAAGTTCTACAGGCCAGCATTAAATTATTAAGTTACATATTTTATAAGTGTTTAGGGTTATAATTGAGGATTGTGAATTATCCTTTTAAGCACTTTCCATATTCTTAAATTTCCATGTTCTTGTCTATTCAATTTTACAAGTTAAAAGAAGAAAGAAATTGGCAGAACAAAAAGCCTTTAAATCTTTAATTTTAAAGTTACTACCATTTCCCTGACACTTACAAACTCGAAAGATGTTGTTTAATAAAAGAAAACTGGCCCCTTTTCTCCGAAAGGCGCCGTAAAACTGTGATACGGACATTAAAACCAGTTAAAAGCTTTTCCCTTCTCGTAATTGGTCAGAAACAAATTTCATTTCAATTTTAATTATTAAACATCCGGGGCACGGACAATTTCACTTTTAATTAATCTAACTAGAAAGATACAACTTGCTGAATAGTTAATAAAGTAGATTAGGTATCCGCGCCAGTATACACTAAAATCAAACAAAAAGGTACAACCTTTGGAACAGAGCTTTCTTGTATTTATTTTATATTATCTCCCAATTTACCTAATCTACTTGATTAACTATTCAGCATTCAACCTGATATTCCTCAGCGCCCGTGGTTCTTTAAATGCTAATAAGATTTCCACATCCATAGTTTGTCGTCTCCGGCTAGGTCATGTATGTTCTCCCGTTTTTCTGGCAAAAATCAGGGTGAGAGATCTCTGTGAATGTGGCTTGTATGAAGGGACTGTAGATCATATGTTCTTCGAGTGTCAAAGATTACAGTATTCTTTATATGATGTTCTCCCTCCACAAATCCCCCGTCCCGCTAACTTCAGCTTTCTGCTGACTTTTGTATATAGTCCTTTTGTATGCACGTTATGTAAGTTTATTAAATTATATAATATAAAAATATAAAAGTAGCATAGTGTGTTGTATAGGTACTTACTAGTGTTTTAATAATATTCAGTATTTAATGTAGGTAACATATTACGGTTTTATTAATGTTTATTTTTCTCTGTGTATATATTGTGTACTTACTTAGTATTTTTTTTTGTATTTTATTGTAGGTTAACGCTTGAGAACTCAAGTTAACCAAATTTTAACTTGTAAACTTCCAACAAGTCTATTCACTTAAAACTAGATATTGGCGGAACTAATGTGCGGAGACACATTATAGGAAGCCAGATAAAACGGCTTTGATTGATTGATTTTCTACCGATCGCCTTGACACTCAGTTTATACATCAAGTTCAACTTCCTCCACACAAACAAAAACATTTTTTTTTTCGATACAACCCGGCAAAGTTACAAATTTTGCACCACGCAAAACACTAGTTTTGTGATAAGACTCCGATGTAGTATAATTTCCAAGATTTTTTAAAGTTTCCCTGCTCAATCTTACTACAATACGCCATACATAAATACATTCATAACAACTTTCAAGAAGTATTCAAATATTTTTTGTCGCATTTTTACCCCTTTCATAACATCTAAAAGGTCTTGTTATATTTATTTTCAATAAAACCAGTTGATGGTATCATGAACGGGGGCGATTAACGTTATCTGATGTCGTTCGAAGCGTGAAGTTTAGAGTATTTAGACTTTTTATTATTCTATCGCTTTCGGAATAGCCTCCGACGATGCGACAGCGATCATTTTCGTTCCAAAAGCTGTTAACTAAATTGGTCCGTTGAGTTTATCCGTACGGATGACCAGATATTTTTTGTTAACTTTCTTTGCCTTTTGGAACGAAGTTCCTTATCGCACATTATACTCCGGACACTTGGCGAGTGAGAGCTAGGACGAAAAAGGTGTAAGGCTTCGACCGCCACGACATTTGCTAAGTAAGTATGTGTGTTTGTATGTTTATAAGCGCATGTCTATGTACAGGTATACTGCAGTATAGCGGGGGTAGCTCAGGGGTAGAAGACTGGCCTCTCAATGTTTGAGATCCAAGTTCGATGCCCGGCCGGGCATGTATCAATGAGTTTTTCGGAATTTATGTGCAGAGTATTCAATACTTACCACTTGCTGAACGTTGAAGGAAAGCATCGTGAGGAAACCTGCATGCCCTAAAAAACGTGTATTTGTGCCCGAAGAACGGCGATAGGGCTCACCACCCATCACGTTGGGGCGTAATAACCGTCGGTGAAGCGCGGGTGTGCCGAGTGTAGACTGTGACTTGCATTTCACAGTTCACACCCGGAATACCTCTGACACACCCTCGGGGATTCATGTCGTGATGATATAAACAGTTTAGACGTGCGGCGTGCGTGCGGGTCAGTAGCGATATGCGAAAGAAACTTCGTTCCAACCGGGTGTCCCACGACAACTCTCGTTCTTTTTAATAATATTATAATAGAATAACGCATTGGATATCAAAGCGGTCATAAAAAGAAAGATTTTTACACTTAGAGCGACGCATGTGTAAGTTTCTATAACGTTATCCATATGTAACACGCTGTTATTTATTCACCATATTTGTAATAAAACACTTAAGGAATGTATTGTTCAAAGTCAGTGAGAGATAAAAAATATCATTTTATTTCTTATCCATAAAACTTGTATTGTTTGTGTGATGAAAACAGATAGTAAAACATGTATGTAGTTGCCATTAAAACATAAATTCCGTGAATTATGAGTATTAGTTTAGCCTAGTTTAACTGAAACATAAAAGGTTCTCTATGACAAGGCAATAAAGTATGGTTTTGACTGTACCAACTGTAATGTATACGTAGATAGGACAACTTAACGAAGGATATAGGATCGGAATAGTAAAACAGTTGCGTATAAAATATCAGATCCGATTAGGATAACTTAATTACGATATGTTAGCGTTGAGGAGGGTCGTTTTACCCAGATTACTGGGGGACATTTTGTATAGGTCTTAAAGCCCTCACTATTTTGACCGCAAAGAAATGGCATGCTGCGACGATTCCACTTTTTATTGGCTATGGAATTATGTATGTCTTAGTTAGTTGTGTGTGACAGCCAATAAGCTTGTATAACTTTTCAAGAGTAATTAAGATAAAGACACATAATAGTAGTTAATGAAACTGGTACATAAAAAGGTTATTAAAAACACGAGTGTCAGTTTAAAAAATGAGCCGAAGGCCTTCAATAGAAGGCTTTTCTATTGAACACGAGTGTTTTAATACCCAGTTATGTATAGTTTCATACACTACTTTATCGAAATTCATTGAAACCTGTTTTCATAATCTTGATAAAATTTGTCGTTAGCTATTTTTCATTTTTCTTGTAAAAGCTTGTTCTAAAAGAGTACGTAATTTCCGTCGTTATTTCCAAAATGTCATGTGGAGTCAAATATCATCCCTGCTTTCAGTAATTTTAGGGCGAAATAATTCTTTTGACCCTTAAAACCACAATAAGTAATAAATAGATTTCTTCGAAAACTATAGCACAACAAACAGTTCATCCATTGACAGACCGAGTCTAAGGCGCCGTAAGCCATAGACAATACCTGGCCGAAAATAAATTTGAACTGTAACCTTGTTACTGTTTTGTATGTATTGGAGAACATTATATAAAACCCTCATTGGTAGTTGATATTAAACCTCAGACATGGTTGTATGGGCTTAGTTCCCTTTGCCTTCCTAGTTAGTATCACATGTAAATCAGAAAAAGTTTTTTTATAGCATTATGTTGTTACCCTATATTACCTATATAATTTAATTTTTTTAGAGACGTTCATGAAAAATATTTTTCATTATGCCAGTAGTTTTGAGTTCGTAATGAGGATTTTACGATATGAGGTTAGATAAAGGTATTTCACCACTTCAGTCTGGTTATGAAAGTCTTGGTGGCAGCTCTTCCATGATAAGGACGGATCAATTGAGATGCGGTATTCAAACGAACCAATGAGCCTGCGCTTTTTCACCTCACTAAATTACATTTAAAAAATAAGGAAAGTTTTATCCTGGTCTTTCACCTTGTTAAATTTAATATTCCGCACAAGTTTCAGGACATTATGCTAGATAATTGTAAAAATCTAATCTGGTCAATTAGTCAAATATAAAGTAGATTACGTATTGGAATTTTGCTACAAATGAATTAGTCCTCCTTAGTACTATAAATTCCGTGTCTTTCGTAAATATACAGGTTTTGAATGCCATTGGATATGTGAAGGAATACTTGACATTACTATTCGAAGAGTTCTACTTGTCGAATGCGTGCTTTATGCGGCAGTTAATTACATAATGACTTTAGAAGGTAATTGTTCAAGAGAAAGCCACCTTTTTCCTCCAACTTTAATGCTAGCCTTGTTGCCATTTTCTCCGAGTAAAGCTCTTTTACAGTTATGAGTTCCGTTCCGTGTCGCAACGCAAGACCGGAGTCACAATTCATTTGTTCGCTTTATCTCTTGGCAGGAGTCTTATAAGTCGTAATGTAGATGCGTTCTAGACCATTAGCTGGCGCGAACACTCTCTTTGTCGCCTCTTATTCCGCATAGCACGGAATTAATGTACCAGCTACGAGTGAGTGTGTAAAGTGTGGAACAATAGAGTAGAGTGAGACGATTCCAAACCTCGAGTTTTGGCGTTAAACGTACCGAACAAGACAAGTTTTTCGATACCTGTTATCCTTAAACCTAAGATGTTTCTCTGATCGTGGTGACTAAAATTTGGAAGACTTATAATATCTTTTGATAAGTGTCAACTCAACACAAATACCGATTTTCTTTTATTCTTTAATCTCTGCGCTTCAAGTCGACTGAATTATTGTGGACATAACCTTCTCGTAGACAAATTTTGAAACGCAAGCTGTGGTGATTCACCTCCGTTTACTTTTTAATTGCTTGTTTGAAATGTTTTCTTTTTATATATTTAATTTACAAAAAATAATAATTTGTTGACCCGATGATGTGTAATACGAAATCGGTAGCCAAAAGTAAAAATAAAGATTTGTGGAATAAAAAGTACAGGAATTTGTGTATGATTTATTGAAGATGATATTCCACCAAAAACCATCAATCGAATCCATACGAATCCATACGAGCGTTTTCCAAATGACGGATAAAAAGGAGTGTCAACGTGAAATTTATCTTATCATTTCTTTGATCTGTCCACGTATTTGGTCAAAGAAGCGTTCTCCAAATTTGAAAGAAATTCTTGTCCACTCACACCCTGATACAAGCATCGAGAGTATAAGCAAGCTGGTGGGTGGGTCTGCCCCGCTATTTATTGCTCCTGCTGGCACGTCGGCCGCTATAAACGCGAGCTGTAAAACGTGCCATTTCCCTAAATTATTTTAATGACGTATGTTCTCCCGGTTTAGTGGATTGTAATTCGGTTTACATTGTTGGAAGTTGAGAGCCGTTTTCGACGTTTTGTTGTCAAATATGTGTCTGATGGCACGGATTTATCCGTAATTCCAGAGAGAGATATATGACTGCGATTTGCGTCTATGTTTTCCTTTGCCATTAATTCTGCACGGAAGTCATTAAAGCGGAGAGAAACCGTAGGAAACGCATCTTGCGCGACACATTTTTCAAGAGACGGCATGGACTACAAATTAGAAAGGAGTGCGGCAGTAAAGATGCTTAAATGACTCCCTTCGGCGTCTTAATCGAAGTCGGTTCGCTCATTACAAGCTCGCTACGCACCTCTTTTGTTCGCGTCGACGCTCGAGAATTGATTTACGCTCCATTGTTTTCCGTTCTCGATATATCTTTACATCGCATTCTAGAGGTATACTCATGAATGCACATCCAAGTTTTATTGAAATGTAAATACGAATCTTCGGTAGAAAGTTTTTCCGCTATAAAAGTGAGGCTTCGAGATAATGCGGCAGCTGGCTGAGCCGGGAGGGGTTGCTGCGACCCCTCTGTTTGCAGTCAACAAGCGGGCGAATACTGAGTTCCAACGAAGGCTCGTACTCATAACTCCGACGTGAAAGCAACCCCCCGCACAATACTTACCACCCTCGCAAGTGAACAAGTAACTTCACGCCGAAAGGATTTAATGGCGATATGGCGTGTCTAAATTAATATTCCGCATGTTTGTGGTTCTCCGAAGACGTCTATAAGCTCTTTGTCTGTTTATACGAACCGAAGGGACGTAGGCGTAAGACGCTCGCACGATTTGTCATTTGACTAACAATAAAGCGTTTAATGTAATTTATAGTCAGTCGACGTGGGTGTCGGCTAATCGATTATAATAGTGTTATCGGTTTCTTTACTTATGACTTCATCACTTCATAAGGCCACTTCCCGTCGAGTGTTTGAATCACACTTGAAAACTCCACTTGCTATTGATATTGCGAACGGCTCTTCGGTTGAAGCCATCATCTTTCCTCATTCAGCGAGTGCTTGGAGCTTTCCTCGATTTGCAACGCTATTAAGCGCACGCGGGAAAGAGAGAGTAGTATACCTCGTGTCTTGTCTTACAACGACTGCTGAATCTAAATGGCTTCATTTGATTATGGTCTATGCTGTAAACGGTCTCTTACGTTTACGCAATCCGCTGGAACGATTTTCCGGGTGAATACGAACAAACAGGCGAGGTTTTTCGTGCGACTACAATTTTATTTTTGTTTGACATAAATTAGTTATAAAGCTTTGTTTACTCCAGCTTTCTTATGGACTCCACTTAGCGTTATGGTTTTATTTTATGGTTATGTTTCGACATCTATTAGTTAAGAATTTAAAGCATATTTGTTTCTGAATCAAGGGGATGAAGAGAAGACCATCTACGAGTATATACAAGCCCTGTTATTTAAATGTCAGCGTTAACATCTCCAACCAAACCTACTCTAAAACATTTGTTAATTATTTTAAGACTTACTTAATTACCTTGAAATTAATTAAGACATTTCGTGAAAATTAATTATACCATGAAATAAGCAGGAACGAGTGTTTCAAATAACTGACAATATTAATTATCCCTTGAGAAGGGTTTTAGAATTATTATGTACAGCGAAAATTTTTAGACATTTACCATCAACGTTTAGGCAATATTAAATTACTCAATCACTTTAGCAAGATGGCTTTAACTTTGACATTTAAAATTTTCGTTCGTTTATTAAAACATCATCCAAAAAGAAAAACACATTTTTGATTATTTGAAATTGAAATTCTAATATTTTCTTCTCTCTTTGCAGGAAACAGCAGAAGTATGTGTGGGCACGTCAGTGGGCACCATCACGGAGCCAGATTGCCTGGGGCCCTGCGAGCCTGGTACATCGGTCACGCTGGAGGGCATCGTGTGGCACGAGACGGAAGGTGGTGAGTTTGTACTAGCGCACGAATGTACTGCACTGCGCTTCATCTCTTTCTTTTCCGGGTTTTTCGTTCTTTTCCTTCATTTCCATCCCATTGCGATTCTACAGCACGCTTCTGCACGCCTAGTAGTTGTCTGCTGCGCGATTTCATGTCATCCATGATCATTAAACTTGCGCTGCTGGGTTGGCACAATGGATGTGATTCATATGGGTGGTTTGTCTCATATATCATCCGATTTGCTTCTAATGAGACTGTGATCTCCATTGTTAAACTTGGCAGTGCTAGACAAATCTTTTAGGTAGCTACGGTAGCTATGATTAATTTAAAAAGAAATCGAGGCAAAATTAAGAGGTAATTTAATGAAGATCTGAATTTAGATTCAGGGTTATGTTAATCAACAAATAAAGATTATCATTTAATGTTATAAAGGTATTAAAAATATATTAAATAGAAAATGTAATGGCCCGGAGACAAAGTGTCACTAGTGAACACTAGCTTCTTGTAAGATATAAGTACACTGACTTTTATTTGATTTTACTGTGCCTTTTATATGCCAAAAAGTAATTAAATCAATAATAGGAACTGTAGGAAGTTATCCCTGACATTGACATTTTGCGTCAGGTAGAACTGAACTCTATAACGGATCTCCCCCCCCCCCCCCCCCCTATCAATATGTGGTAAGAATGCCACAAGTACAATACAAAAAGACTAAAGAATTCATGGCTTTTTTCTTAGTCTTTTCTGTTATATAAGATATCTCGTTAATGCCTTTTATCTAACCTCATATCGTAAAATCCTCATTACAAACTAAAAACTACTGGCATGGTGAAAAATATTTTTCATGAACGTCTCTAGAAAAATTATAGTGTAGGTCTCCGAACAACATAATGCTATAAAAAAACTTTTTCTGAGATTACAGTACATGTGATACTAACTAGGAGGTTTAATATCAAATACCAATGAGGTTATCATATAATATTCTACGTACTAAATAATATTGCGGCGTGACAAAGGAGGTCACAATTTAATTTTATTTTCGGCCTGCATTGTCACAGAGGACAGAAAAACCGGGAGGGCAACGCTTGAGATCTTTCGTACACGGTACGGACTGCCGGCGCGCCCAACACGTACACATGCGTGGTGGACTGTTGGATTTTGGCGCCATAGCTTACGTGGAAGTTATTATTTACTGTAGTTTTATGAATCAAATCTATTATTTTGCCCTAAAATTACTAACAGCAGTGATGGTGATAATAATTTGACTCCACCTGACATTTTGGAAATAACGACGGAAATTACGAACACTTTTAGAATCAGCTTTTACATAAAAAATCAAAAATTGTTTACGACAAATTTTATCAAGATGTTTTCATAGTTTGTTAGGCATGAGTTGTTTAGATAAAGTAGTGTATGAAACTATACATAACTAGGTATTAAAACACTCGTGTACTATTAAAAAAACTCTCCTTCGGCTCGTTTTTTTAACTGACACTCGTGTTTTAATAACCTTTTTATGTACCAGTTTCATAAACTACTATTACAACATTAAATGGCAGTCTTTATTTGTGGATTAGCATAAACCTGAATCTAAATTCAGATCTTCATTCAATTTACTGTTAAGTGCTAATTGAAAAGATACTGTTAAATCCAAGTTGAGGCTTTACGAGAGGAGCTATAACAGAAGCCATAATTCTTTATTTACAACCGCCATCTTGCTTCTCAACATCATTACTATTCAATGTTAAATCTTTAGTTTTTACGTTCGCATGATGATTATACTTACACAAATAACCCTCACGGTTTTTATTGCATATAATCTGGTACTAGCGATTAATATTAAAATATTCATGCCGAACATAAAACAGTCGTCTGAATGAGCGAACCTACGTAATTACAGTACTTATTAGCGGCAGATACCATCTGGGAATTTAATAACCCGCCCGTATTAACCAACCATGAGTGTCGGGCCTTTGCACCTTTTATAGTCTCCTGGTAATTCTTGAAATGCCGACCACTGCTCGTTAAGACTTTTTAAAGTAACAAAAAAACTTGGAACTAGTAGAGAAATTAATAGTTTGTCGGGTTCCAGAAAGTCTTTCTGAAAACTGAAAGTAATTGATTTTCTTTTGAAAAGCGGCGCATGAAGTGTTTTCGGTTATTTTTGTCATGCAGGTGTTTATTTTTGTTTCCGTTAAAAATATTTACCGGGAAACTTGTTGCGCGATGTATTCCCAGAGCGTTAGTCATTGTGGTGTGGTTGTTTTGTGATATTATAATGAGGGATTAGATGATTATGCTCATCAGTAAGATACGGGTCGTCCATCATTACGAGAGGAATAAAAGAGAACACAATGTAATGTGAGAGCTCACGTCCCGCCGCCATTAGAGGGCATCGGGCACACAATGCCGCTCCCAACGGCCGCGTGCGGAGTAATTATTATAAAACACGATAATAAATCACCATCTGCTCGCTTCTGTTGCCACTTTCCAAATTTATCCGCCCGTTGCCTCCGCTGCCATCACCGCAAGGGCGAGGGGGGCAGGGGGTAGGCAATTCACGCCCTTCCTCTTGAAGCTTATTTATTTTGGGCTAATAGCGCCGAGGAGCTTACGGAAATTAAATACGTTAGACCGTGCAACTGCGACCGTATTATATTTAAGTATGTAGTTTTATCACAACCTCGCGCGTGTGTACACCGTTTTATGAACTTTTGCTGTTTGTTTATTTTATATCCGTATTACAACAATTTGGTTCAGGAGCCTGCGTTGGCTCTAGTCGACCAGCGGATGCCCATCAAAATGTGCCTTTAGGGACAGGTTCATGACTTTCTCTCCCAACGTACGTGCTAACAATTTAAATGAGGCTATCGACATTCTTGTGACTAATTACGACGTAATTTATATTTATTGTAATGAATGTTGCAGCTTGGTATTTTATGAACACATCAATACTCTGCTCGGTGTTGTTTGGTTAACAAACAATACGTGCACTTGAAATTTTATAGAAAAGGCAAACAATCCGTCCGAGTGAAAGGGCTCTATTTGTTGAAGACTTTTTAGGAGCGTAAACTTCCAGACAGGTCGGTGGTACGACGAATGGAAGTTAAATGAAATCCCGGAGAACTTTGTTTGTCTCGGCGAGAAACAATGGCAGGTCTGATTAGGCTCGCTCGGTCGGTGTTGCCGACAAAACCTCCCACTCACAATTCGGCTCAGTTATTCATTATTCTATTGGCTCGTCTACAACAAAGAGCTTTATTAATTGATTTTTCAACGTGTTGCTTTGCTTTCAGCTCGGGTTTATAGATTCAATCATACCATATCGAGTATGATTGTTTTAATCTTCCAAATTAGTATTTAATATTCCGCGACGACAAAATTATTTGCAAATCATCAGATTACCTTTCAGATTATACCAATTTAACGTTTTTTTTGGTTTTTATTATGATGACACCATCTGCCCGCTGTTTTATTCCAACTATCGAAATGAAGGTAAAAATACAAGAGAGCTGCAATGAGGAAATTATCTTCCCTCCTTTTTATGTTTAAACCATCAACAATAATATCATCTAAATTAATAGTAGTTAGTTTCGTACAAATAGTTTCTTTTTGTAATTCATAATAATCGTTGTAAGGAATCTGGGGTATTTATTTAACGAAATAGAGTTCCTAAGACTTTAATATAGATACTTTACTACAAATTTTAAAATGATTAGGGGGTTAGATTAAGTCTTGGACTTAAAATTATTCTTCTGAAAATATCTGAAATCCGTGTACCCCGTATTTTATTTGAGAAGATTATAAACCTAAATAAGTTATAACAGAATTTGATATTGTTAGTCACGCAAGATTATAATCATATCACTATAAATTCATTAACACCATAACGGACAAACCTGGTTTTGCCTGTGAGAAGATGTTTGACGCAATGCGTCTAAGGTTACATTGACACCTAAGCTACCGATTTACTATATGGATGTCAGTTATTTTATTAGATCTATGAAGTTACTAAGTATCAGCCTTTTTCCATAATATAGAAGTACTTGGATACATCGAGATGGAGATTCAACTCGAGAGGGGTAGAAATGGGGATAGCGGGAGACACGAAAGGGTGGTTAAACCATTAGGCTCTTGATTAGCGTGGACCGAAGTGTAATTAGCACTACCTAAATGAACCTATTTTAGAGGCTGCTCTCCTGCTATTGACCGCTGTAATCTCAATCTGTTCATGTTAAGGGCTTGCCTTTGGTCTTTCAACCACTTATCTGATCAATGTAAGACTCGGACACGTGCTTTTTCAGACCTTTATTTTTCCACTGTCAGGTTTACCCAATTGGACACATTTCACTCGATAGATTTTATTTTAAAATTTTGCCTCTTTAAGTTATTACTTCGTTTTGTATCTAAACCGCTTGAGTTTTATGTTTAAAATTACTGCTATAACAAGAAAACACGTTTTTTTTTCAGGAGAAAAAACTCCTACATCAAATACTTTTTCGTAGTATCCAGAAAAACCTTGAAAATTCACTGATTATGCGTGCCGGCAGCGCGCGAAGCGAGCGTTCTAATGTAGACTTTCTGACAACATACTAAAGTTCTAAATCACTCAGTAAGATTAAAATGTTATGATGATTTAAATTTATTTTATAACCATTGTGTTGTATTATAAGTTTTTGGAAAGCTAAATAGCATTCGTTAATAATGGGGCTTTAAACATAAACCAGCTACGAAGCAATTTGTTGAAAATTATGTTATGATAAGTAAAATTGGTTTTATTTTCATTGTGAAAAAATTATTTAAAATTTAATTAGCAAAAGGGCTTTATATGTAAACCAGTTATGAAGTAATTTGTTGAAAAACAACCAATTTGTCGTCTCAGGAGACAAGTTAAAAAGAGCACAATGTTATTTTCTTTCAACCGTGATCTTAACTCAAAAACATGTCAGTCTATAATGATTTTCTCTCACCGCGTCGCCACACTAACGACCTGGCTGCCCCATTAGCGACAAACAGACAAATCGAAGCGATTACACGCAAACCAAACCCGACAGCCTCTAATTCAACTTTTCCGTGACCGGTGGCCCGCATTAACCATTTACAAGGGAAATTCAACCCCTAAATAATAAAAGTGAGGAGCTTTGCCCGACAATTTCCTGGCACAGACGCGCTGGGAACTTGGAAAATACTACCTACATTATGTTGCTATCGGAGTTTCGCCTTCGCTCGTTGGGCGCCTAGTACCTTTTCTGCTTTAACAAAAGATTTCTTGGTGGTTATTTTATCTGGGAAAAATAAATCAGGTGCTTCTTGAATACATAGGCCTTTTGTTGGATCTGTTTGCAGATACAGAAGTTTTATCATAATAGAGGCTATTGTAGTCAGACAACTGTATTCCTTTCCTTATTTGTTTTAGTTACACCGTTATTCCATTGACCATAAATATAATTTCATGCTAATGGCTTATAGAAATTGCTTTATGTGTTTATTGTAACGTGAATTAATTATAGTTGTTGTAGTTAATATATGGTTATTGAACCTTGCGTGTACTCGGCGAAGCAGAAATTGTATTTAGTACCTCTATAACTCTATACAATGGCCGGTTTCAATCGTTAAATCTATAATTGTATTGGAATATTTTATATTATTTTATTATGAAACTGACTTCGAGTAGTACAAGGCAAGGTTTATTTGTTATTGTTGCAAATGTTATTAAAATGTCAGTGATGTTTTATGTGTGTAGTACATTAGTAGTTACTTAGTTTAGAAAATTATTTTTCATGAAACAGCTAAAAGTATTTAAATATATTTTTTACATTTCATTGAACGAGTCCTATAAAATAAAATGAAGTTACCAAAAAAATACGGATTTAAGGGGATCATCTCTTCGTGACCTTCAGTTTTATCTCAACTCAATTTGTTCACCTTATTTACGAAAAACATTGTGCGGACAAAAAGAGATTGTCAACTCTCGTAAAGATAAACGTTCTAGACTCAAAAAAGTTTCATAAAGATAATGTAATACGAACCATGGCGGGGTTCTAAAAGGGTAAAAAAGTTCATGTATAATGTATGAGTATGAGGGGCAAAGTTAATTAATTAAATTTGCATAAGTTAGCACGCGAATGCGAAAAGGAGAGTGGGGCGGCAATCGCGTCGCGAGCGCTTCTAAATATGCGGCCGAAGTCACGTTCTGAGCACGCCGTGCCTCGGGCTTCGCAGACCGCTCGTGCGGCCCGCGATATGCAAATCTGCCTCCACCCTCGTGACAAATTGGATAGGAAGCAACGACAATACCTGCATCAATTTCTAAAAGCCATGCGGTATTACCGAACGATTTGAACCTAATCCCATTATGTGACAAGCAGGCTTAAGAAGCCGTAAAGGAGCACGGAGTTAACGGTCATGGTGTTCATTTCAGGTGTATTGGTGGTGAATGTTACGTGGCGAGGGAAGACTTATGTAGGAACTCTATTGGACTGCACGCGGCATGATTGGGCGCCACCGCGGTTCGTATATTGGCAACTCAACTTGACCACACTGGGATATTCATTTCCGAATCGTAATGAAACGTGTTGATAATTACAGGTTTTGTGATTCACCGACTGAGGAACTCGATGCGCGGACGCCGAAAGGCCGAGGAGCGAAACGCGGCAGAGGAAATGCTCCGACAGACATGACAAACTTCACAGAAACTCGGTCTTCCGTGCATAGTAAACTACGGAACGGTGGAGCGAAAGGAAGACGAGCGGTGCCCTCGCCGACACCGTTCACACCTCCGAGACCCGACTCCAAGCGGAAGCGGAATTCAGATGCAGAAGAACGACCGCCAACGCCGAAAGCGAAAAGGCCGCCTCCAACCCCCTCCTCCCCACCGCCCGACCCCGTCCTCCTCGAATGTCCAGAACCCAATTGCTCAAAGAAGTACAAGCATGCGAACGGTCTCAAGTACCACCGATCGCACGCGCATGGCGCGCCAGACGACGACGACAAGGACGGCTCAAGTTCAGAGCAAGAGGAGCCGGCAGCCGAGCCACCGTCCCCGGTGCGGCCGCCTTCCGAGCCGGCCACGCCTGCAACGCCGGTCAAGTCACCAACCCCCGCCAAATCCCCAGAAGTAGTCAAACCGGATAAGTCACCTGAAAAGTCCCCGGAAAAGCCCGAGACTGCTGCGGAGTCCCCTTTACAGCCTCCGAGGTTTGCAGAGGATTTCTCGGCGAGTCCACCGGTACCGCCCGCGCCTACAGACCGGCCTCAGACTCCGCCGGCGCCCACGACTCCGCCGCCTGACCCGCTCGTCACCATGCAACCTACACAGTTCAAAGTAAGATGATCATCTCCAACAATGATTTACTTAACATACGCGTAGTCCACATAGAAAGGGTTTTAATACCTAATTGTTTTTAGGTGAAGCCTCGCTCAGCGCTAATGCCAGCTGAAGAACGGAAGTCAACGGAGTCCCCTCCAGATGAAGCGGGGAGTAGGAAGCGCGCGAGACGATCCCCGACACCAGGCGTGATGGGACGGAGCTCCCCCGCCTACTCTGACATATCCGATGATGCAGCGCCGACGGAAGGCGCCAGTGAGGTTGATCCTGAACACAGGCCTTTTCCGGTTTATCATCAGGTGGGTTCCTAAGGCTGAACACTTTGAGCAGGCCTCTTTTGTGAGGATTTTAATAAAACGCATTTAGAATGCCATGGCAGCTCCTTTGCCGAGTAATACAACATAAACTATAGAAGAGCCAACGAGAGATGACACCTATGACAGCTGCGTTTAGTGATGGGGTGCATTTTAATTTCGGCAAAAATAAAAATCAAGTGCGACTAGCGACTTGAGTAAATAAAATATCGATTTATTTGACACGTCATACAACTTGCATCATAATAATACAAATGGCAAATGTGCATTTGCTTACATTAACAAAACAGCCATAAAATCTAGAAAACTGGTTTACAATTTCTTAATCATAAAAAGATATATTTTGTAAACACACGGAGCCGTACGATTAAGGAGAATAGAACCCGTTATTTATTGATTACAATTCAGCCACTAACATTCCTCATGATCCCTTGAGTTTTGAAAAAATTAGAAACTTTTGCTATAAAGTCTTTATAAAATCGAAAAATGATGATCGAAGCGAGTAGTACGTCACTTTTCGCTGCCAGCAACAATGAAGTATTAGATTATTTTAGTGACACTTACCCATAAACAGTTATGAAACTTGGTAGGCATTTTAATGTCATAGGTGCCATCTCGCTAGTTTAGGGGGAAATTATATTAAAAAAAAAATGGATAAATGGATGATGAATCTGTCTAAGTATCGCCCAAAATTCAAACGAAGTTTATAAACATTGTGCTCGAAGGGATTGCCAAGTTTTAGCTTAGATGACTCAATTCAAGTAACTTAGATTTAATTTCGTGGGTAAAAGCTGAGATTTAAACGATAATGGGGATGGCGATTAGTTAGACAATCAGCTGGCTAGCTGCCAACGTGGGTTTAACTTGGGTCAAGTCTATTAAAGTGATTTTGCTGGGTTTATTAGGTTTATTATTGGGATAATGGGGGTATCAACCGACGTAATAATGTGGTTGTGCTAGAGAGAACTAAAGCAATGTTACTTTTTTGACAGAGATTCTCAGATGAATCTCTGGAGTTAAGTTGCAAGCTCACATGTAGGTAGATGTAGATGACGTGCAGCCGTCAATCAAAAGAACGAGACTTGTGTGATAGGGTCGGGGAATAGGTGAGTTGTAGGATACTGCACTTTTCTAAGGAACCTTCTGAAATAAAGAGGTTGCACATCCCAAATCTACATATGTCTTAAATCAATATATGCTATGTAACTCGTACAAATCATTGGTTCGAAAAGAAAAGAGTGGACATTATTATGTTGGCCGATGATATTCGCCTGCGCATAGGAACATTTTACCATAAGAATAGGTCTTTACCTATGAAATTGCCGTTTTGTATGGAGAATTTGATAGAAACTCCGTTTTCAGTACAAACGTTTTTCCATTTATTTTAGGAATGACAAATCCAAATTTTACAAAATAAATTGTATATGGACGAGACAACATTAACCTAACGAAACTACAATTAAATTTTTGAAAAGTGTCACCTGATAAAAGTTATTACGAATCTTATCATGAAAACGGATGACACTTAAGACGAACTGTCTTTAAAGACTTAATTTTAGTAATCAAACTGAAAATAAAAACGAAATTTAATACGGAGATATAAAACTTTGAAATCAACTTTAAAACAAATAATGGAAATAGAAATTGATTTACAGGAATTATGAAATCATGCATCTGTTAGAAAATTTCAGCGATTCATGAAGGTGTTACCTGATAGGTGGGCGAGCCTTCTTAAAAAGTGGATAAACTCCACAATATATAATTTAAGTTTAATACTACTTTTACTCGCCTGATATCTTACTAACACTAGTTTATAAGTTATATTGTATTACTAACATTTTGTGGATCCTGTCCGAAATAAATGATTTTATTATTATTATTATTATAGGTAAAGACCTATTATGATACATGCGGATATCCTGTGTCGTACTGCCATAAATTGTAATGAAACCTTAACTTCGTTGCAGTACTACGGGCAGCCATCTTACCTCCCACCAGCACATCCCAATACGGCGCCCCCACCTCCACCAGAAAAAGGCAAAGAAGACCTCGCCAAGGGAGACCCCAAAGTTGATCTCAAGGTACCAACACTTTTCTGGCCATTTTATTTAACTAGTGGTAGTTAGCAATGGGGGCAACTTTACATAAGTTCAATGGTCACTCAATGGTGGATTATGTTTTAAGTCGTAGAACGAAGTAGTTTATTTCAGGGTTCAAAGTGATAATTGTCAATGGTAACTGTCACGATAATTATCTTGATAATTATAGCTTGATAATTATAGCTTGATAATTGAGGAGTGTTATTTCAAAAAGGAAATCAATCTTTTTTGCGTTATGTCTTTGTTTTCAAAGGAATTAATTCGTATTTTTAGGAGATATCATTGAAAAATATTGCGTCGATTGGTATAAAAAAGAAAATAGCTATGTAAAATTTAAATTTTTTAGTTATTTTGAAATGACACCTCAATTATTTTGTAGCAATGACAACTTAGGAGACCCAAGACGCCGCGCCGGTCGTGTGATATGATATTATGTCTCGTACTACAACAGTCAAGTTTCACGAAAAGTTTTACATGTCACAAAAAGTGGATAATTATCGTGAGTCAAACGCGGGTGTGCCGAGTGTGGACTGTGACTGCATTTCACAGTTCACACTCAGGAACACCTCTGACATCCCCTCGGAGATTCGTGTCGTGACGATATATTTGTATATGTATTTATTTTTATTTGTAAGGTTTTTGGATAAAAGTAATAGTAAATTACGAAACGTGTGACTTAAGAGGGGGTTATCCCGACTTTGTCTCTTCAAATTAATTTTAAACCAATAAAAAGCGACGATTAAATTTTTCAAAAACTATATGTCATATTTCACTCTTTGATCTTAATATTTCGGCTGTTCGATACACGATTGCTTACACTTTCCTCGATCCGATAAAATCGCAAAGATAGGTCTAAATATACTAAAATAAAAAATGAAAAAGTAAAAAATGTGATATAAAACGGCCGTCATTAAAAACCCATCCCTCTTTATAAATAAAAACACCTCAAAGCCGAGTTTTCGGAGCGGCCCGCTCTTGCTGAGCAGGATAAACATGTGAAAATGAATTGTTACTTGAGTGCGGGTTTAAGTTACACAGTGCTATAAAATAATTATCTGGATAATGATAAAGTCTAGTTTTTTGATTCGAAGCACGCCACAGAGCAGAAGCCCAGATAAAGTAGAAAAACAGATCTTCCAAGATTTTACATCATATTATCATGACAGGTCTCCCCAAGGGGACGTCAGGGGCGTGTAAACTTAACAGTTACATCACACTCGTTAACGTTCCAACGTGATGCGATAGTCCAGAGGTTCTCAAACTTATTTCATCTACCGCCCACATTGAAAATCAATTATTTTTCAACGCCCCCCATTTGTTTTTTACTTTACCGCATCTTAAAAACCACAATGACATCCATTACTTTAAGATAAAATAAGATAAATTTATTTAGCTTTCTTGCTGTACAAAAGGTGTCTTAAATAATAAAAGTATCAACCAAGAACAATATTAAGAGTATTTTTTACTCAAATTAAAATAAACATTTGAAAACTAATCTAATGTGAAGGATGAATCTGATGTTGTGTAGTAGGTAGGTTTTAATTTCAGTGAATTTTAAAATATTAAGTAGCTAGATGAAATTACAAATCAGCTATCGGGGGGCTAAACCCTTTCAACACGCCCCAATTTTTTCTGGGCCCATTACTGTCCTCCTCTAGCCCTCCAGCGCCAACAAGGGGCCGTTATCGCCCACTTGAGAAAGACTGCGATAGACCGATAGGCCCTACACAATGACATTGGGACATCGATAAAAGTAGGAACCTAAAAGTTTTGTCCCTCGGGGAATTAAAACCAACAGCTTTTGTAGTCTGAAATCAGACCACCCAAGCGGTTTGTCCAATTAACTAATTAACCCTTAAAATTCTAGGATGGCAAGCCAGAGGGCGCTCCACAGAAGGTGTTGCCAAACCACTTCTACCCGTACAACTACGTGCCGAACTTTCCTGCTTACAACGTTGAAGCGGGTGGGCCTCCTCAAGGACAAGCCTTAGAGGACAAGAATAAGGAGCAGGATCGGTCCAAAACCACGCCGAGTCCTCTAGGTAATAACTTATGTCATTTCCATAGAGGGGTCAGTATCGGATCAAGGTGGCAAAACCGAATCTCGGTGCAAAATGCACATCATAATATTGTTTTCCTTACTTTTGAATAAAAAGTATGCAAAAATTGCGTTTTAAAGCAATTAACGGAAATTCATTACTAATAATAGCGTTCTCGCATTTAATTATGTTATTTTATGCCTTACATTTTGATTACATTCGATTACAACGATAAATACGCTTTTAAATTTGTTTATCGAATGAAATCAAAATGTAAATCATAGAATGATAGAATTTGAATGTGAAATCCTAATTAATTCTAATCAATTTCCGCTAATTGCTTTAAAACTCAATTTTGGCATACTTTTTATTCAAAAGTAAGGAAAACAATATTATGATGTGCATTTTGCACCGAGATTCTGCTTTTAAGCCATTAATATGATGCTTAAAGCAAGGTTTTCCAAATAAGGAAACTTTAAATTTGTTTATCAGCACTGTACTATGAACGCTACTAAATCTGGCCATATCGACCGCACAAAGACCACCATCCATCCATCCATCAGCCTGTTTCGTCTACTGCTGGACATAGGCCTTTCCAAGATTTCGCCATTCTTGGCAGAAATGCCTCCTCGTGGAAGAAATGCCTATTCTCACACACGCTGGGCAGGCGGGTTGGTGAGCGCGGTGCCGAAACCCTCGCTAACGCCGATGCCCGTCACCAATCTGTTTTTTAAGGGCCAGCAATTTGGGATGCATGTACCGCCATCTATCGGTCCAAGAAATGGTGGGCCACCTGGTTGTGCCTGTCTGCGAGCTGTCCTCTTACGCTCCCCCGAATGACTTCGGGAGGATTTGCGTGTAAGATGGTGGTACCTCCGCAGTCGAGCCCGACACCAGCTTTCACAAAGAAATAAAAAATGCTTATTTCATTTCCAGACAAAAGCAAGCAGACGCGACCATCGGAGGGCAAGGAAAATCCGGCTAGACCAAACGATAACCATCAGATCCTTAAGGAAAGCATTGAGATGAAGGCGCAGATGGGACCGTACGCTTTCCAAAGACCTCCGCATGCTAGGGAAGAGGAGCTTAGAAGGTAATTACAAAAATAAACATAAAGAATAAAAGCAATCTTTATGTCTTCATCTGCGACGTAACTGAAAACAGCTGAGTCTACAGGTGTAGAATTAGGGCTGCTCAGTCATCTAAACTGCATTTGAAGGCGTTTTTAATAGTTTTAAACTTCATTATGATTATCACAAAATTTCGAAATAAATATATAACAAACCGATGCTCCCGTAACTGTAGAAACGAAAAATCTTCAAGCTTTGATTTGATCTACATAAAGTAAATAAATGCGTAAATATTACGAATAATGTGTTTTAACTTTTCAAATTCAAAAGTGATTACGTTAAAAGTTATCACACATACAAGCAATTAAAATATGTAAAATATTGTACATTTGAAAATTTCAAGTGTCAGTTTTGTCTTTCATGGAAACAACAGTTTTCCATATTGCGGGGCGCGTGGCTCAGTCGCCTATACGTGCTTTCGTAAGGGGAACCTGTGTCGCTGTTCGATACCGCGGCAAATCACTTTACCTATGTGCGTGTCACGAGACTGCCTGTGTGGCACGCAGTGCGTGCTAGAAAATACCTAACACTGGGGTGCGAGATTTTGCATCTTGGAAACAGGCTTGAAGTTATTTTGATCCGATTAGCTCAAACTATCGTAGTTATGACATCAATAAAATAAAATCGAAAGCTCATTCAAAAATTCTCTTTCAGATACTACATGAGCCTAGAGCAAAGAAGAAAAGAGGGTGGAGGCCCAGAGCAGAAACCTCCCGGCCCGCCTCCGGGCAGTCAGGGAGTACCGTCTGGACGCCCGCCCCCACTCCCCGCGCACAAACCTCCCCCCAAGGAAGCAAAGGAAGAAAAGCCTAAAGAAGAGGTCAAGGTCAAGCAAGAAGGTCAAAAACCCACAACAGAGACGCAAGGACCGCCTCCACCACCAACATCCCAATACTACTTACCCCCTTACATGCAGCCATCTCACTACGGAGCGCTGCCCTTCGACCCAGTATACAGAGCCCCTCTAAGTCCAATGTTGGTGGGGGGCTTTGGAGGGGGGTGGACGGTTCCCCGCTACCACGCGCCGGAAGACCTATCCAGGCCTGGTCAGGGGAAACTAGACCTTCTGCCGCCGGGACACGGTGGACAATACCCGTACGGCCCCCACCCCCCTCCGCACAAGATCCACGAGCTGCAAGAACACGGGAAGTCCCCTCCAGGGAAGCCCCGCCCCGAGGCTCCGAGTAAAGAATCGTCGCGCTCGCCCCCGCCCCAAAGACATGTGCACACGCATCATCACACGCACGTCGGGTTGGGATATCCGCTGTACCCGCCGCCTTATCCAGGTATGAGTCATTGACGCGTTGCTTACTGGAGTGTAAATAGATGCTACCAAAACAAAGTAGAACCTGAAATTAAAGATATGGTGTCTGCAAATAAAGTCTGTTTCTAGGGCAGATCGAAAAATTGTACGCGTTAAAAAAAGAAACAGCGGTACGTATCGCTTGCCAATCTTGCCATACAATTTTCATCGCTTAATACTGTTCCATCATCTAAACTGCCGGAATTCGTACGGAGAATTTGTGTCGCTGTTCGTTGCACGCGCACATATTTTGCGAAATTATTATTTTACTTTGACCGTGCCTTAGTGCTTGTAGCGAAAAGAAAATGCTATGCTAAATGCAAACACATTCGTGTTTAATCATAACATACCGCTCCAATCAAATTACCTATGTCAGTACGTCACGGGACTGAAAAATACCTAACACTGGAGCGCGAGAATTCGCGTTAGCACTCTTATGGCCTATGCCTATGCTCGCCACCGTTTCAGTACGAAATTTAATAACCCGTTTCGCTGTTGTTCTTCGTTGACAAAAGTATAAGACCTCTATCATCTGGTACTGATATCTTAAAAGGCACCATTTTGCCAAAATTTTGAATATTGATTTTGTTTTAAAGATATCAAGCTGGACAGATTTACATAAAGTTGTTTTCTTGCCTAAAATTGTACCTATACCAAAATTTTACATTTCAGCCAGATAGTGACTTTGTAAATGCCTGTAAAAGATGTCTTGAACTTTAGTCTATGACTAAAAACAACAGATTATATCAAATTTTGTACTAAAACAGGGACATGCCTATGCGCCTTTAATATAAATTACTGCGCCTCGTTTCGTGGTACGGGGTCCAATACAAAATGCGCAAAGTTTTCACCTGCCCTAGAAATAAATTATAGCAAGCCTTTTAGATCAAATTGCATGAGAATTTACTCAATATCCTGTATAAGAATTCAGAATACACTCTCAGATTACATCTTCTACACTGAACCGACGTAGTAGCGACTAGAGGTCGCTTCTATAAATATTTGTGTGTCCTTGGTTGCAGGAGCTCGATAGCATACAAAAGACGAGCGACGTAGTCCTGCCCAGGCCCTCTAGATGTGTAGAAAGATGCCATTTGAGAGAGAGCTTTAATAAGACTCTAATAGAAGTTATATTGCAGCGGCAGCCGTCCTAGCGAGTACCCAAGCGGTCGTCAACTCCTTCCCAACGCCGCCGAAATGAGGGGAGTTTGGGGACGATCGAAGGAAACCTCCATAGCCCGCTGCACGGAGCGGCAACATCGCTGAAAAGCGGCAACAGGGGATGCTAGCATCTGCATGCTGTGCAACAAGCACGGTACTCCCAAGAAAGTGACAAAGTGAGACGTGGATATTTCGAGTTTCGCGTTGAAAACAAACTGTGGACAAAAAGGACTAGTGATTCTCGAATTCAAAACTTAATCTCTTCGCCAGTAGCCATAATTTTAAACACTGTGATCTCGCGTAACCCACAAAATTGTGTATGTGATGTGCGCTTTGAATGTCTTAGATTGTGTCTGAACTGATAGTTACCTGAGTTATGTAGAACCTTGTGTCGGTGGGGATCCTGTGTGTTGTGACGTCACGTGCCCCTCCCCGCTACGTGGTCACGTGGCCGCCCCCTCCCGCTCCCCGGTCACGTGACAAGAAGATCGCCTGACTTGGAACGCCGGACTCCTAACAACTTACTGTCTATATTTTCATTGTTTTATATGTCTAGTAAAGCACAAATTAGTTTTGTAAATATTAGTGGTATGTGTAAATTACCTTAACATTTGTTAGCGTTCCAATAAGGATTTAAATGTAATATAAAAACATCGAATGATCCAAATCTCCTTTTCGGGCATTGTACTGATGTTTGAAGCCCCGTAGTTCGATTTCCCGTGCGAGTCAGCCTACTATTCTCTTTAACAGCATTCCACAGAAACGAAAGCAGAGTAGGGTAATGTATGATTAATTATGTTTAAGTATAACGATAATAGTAAGTATAAAGACGTCAATGTGATCAATCAACTATTGAGTAGTAGTGTGCACAAACGTACTCTATCACCGATACTTAAAGTCGAATATTATATCGTAGTGAGCAATTTTAGCGATGGGATTGACTCCGCATTGTGTGTGTCTGTCTTGCTTATACTGATATCTGTCTCACTGTCCGACTTCAGATACAAGGGATTAAAATTTTAGCGTTTCTGTAACTCCAGTACTGCACAAGTGTTCAATTTAGTGATACTTTACGCTTAAGAGCCGAATTCTGCTACAATCTGTAGCCATTTTGTTTCCTTTGCAATAGCAATGCATTTATGTTTCGACCCCTGAGGTTTGTATAAAGTATCTTTCAAACGTTCGTTTGGGCATTCAATAAATATTTTGTTAAATGTTTCATAATTGATCAAAAATTACGTTTTACTGTGATTTGTTTTCTGAAATCATGAGAAATTATATTGTTTACTCGAAATACAGTCTTCCAATTGGTTGAGGTACCTAACTAAAGTTAAAGCTTTGTGTTTGCATTTCATAAAGATGTGTTCCCATAAGTAGTAGCCTGAAAATTTTGCTCTCAACACATAACATAGGAAATAGATGTTAAGTGTCTAATTTGTGTGATTGTATGATTGAAGATTATTGTAGGAAGGGATAATGCACTTTAAGCAATAGGTAATTCAAACAAAATTGATGTATCGATTTCCCACTTTGAGATTAAAATCAGATGATTTGTTCCCCTCTCAGTATTTGCTAAAAGTCGTTCCAATTTGTAATAGAATTAAGTGGGGCCTAAAACACGTTTTACGATTGTATTTAAAAGTAGGACAGAAACGCAGTACCAGTGATTTTAACGATAACATATTGTTGTCGAAGCATTAAAAATTATTAGGGCCTGATGAGAAAATTGTTACATTTAAGATAGTTGCTGTATTTAACGAAGACATGCGAAACGACACTTGCGCTATATTGCAAGCAAGGCACCTTCTTCGCTTTAGAACCAGGACACAAAATAAATACATACAGAAGGCCTCCATACAAACAACGATTCCGGGCTTACACATGCGCGTACGTACGACGTTCTTGGTAGACTCGTGCACTGACATTCGACCGAATCCTACCAAGATCATCGTACGTACGCGTCTATGTGTGCGTGCGCCCGGAATCGCTGGCCGTCTGTATGTATATATTTTGTAACAGGGTACGGCGTCTTCGTGAAGCACGGCAGCTATAACCGAGGCCGTTATATCAGTAGTGTGATGATTGATGGGAGAATGGGAGAGCATGTGCTATTGTGATCTCATAGAGCCACTGCTTGAAGGCGCGTGCATAGACTGAATTACTATTATTTTTACTGATTTACTTACTCCGTTTCATGAACATTACGCTTTCATTACCTTTAAGGCCTTGTCCTACGTGGGCGGTAGTTTGGGTGCCAAGTGACCGAAACGCGAATAACAAGTTTGGAATTTATCAACGTAACAAATTTACAGCAAGGTCTAAGGCCGAGACATAAGCCTTCCGATAAAGGCCGAAGCTCAATGTTCTCGTCTCGGCTTTCGGCCTTCGTACCGCTCACGTGGGACGTAGGGTGTGCGTTCGGTGAGTGAATGTCAAGTGGCAGAATCATTGTATTTATTATTGTATCGATATATTCTATACTATGAACATTTGTGTATTTTTTTGATGTAACTAAAGCCAAGTTTGATTTTCTTAGAAAAGAATTCGAGACGTTAAAAAAGGGAATAATAAAGATAAATTATTTCTTAGCCTGCGTTTTATTTGTGTAATAATTTATTGACAAATAATCTACAAGTTGTCTTAAAATGGTTTCCTTGTCATGGATTACACCTAAAAAACTTAGATAAGTCAAAGTTTGGACCCATTTTGTTCATTTTGTGCTTATGTCCTAATAAGTTATGAAATGTTACAAAATGTATGTAAAGCTATAAAAATACATGTCATGGATAAAAAAGCTATTAAATTAGGTACTTTAAACTTGTAAATTGACTAGCAATAACAAATATTTTTAACAAATCGTAAATGGTAACTTAAAATTAAAGTGATGCTTTTACATATTAGCTTAGCTAAAAAAAAAAACTAAAAAAGGTACTTTAGTAAATTAAAGTAATGTAAAATTACAGTGCAGTCTAAAATTAATTTTTTTTTTGTAAAACTACAAAAGTCACACAAAAATCTCATGCTATGTTTAAATAAAACGCTGTCTTTCTTATTAAAGGGAAGACACTAGGGGAAGTATTTTCTTTTTTACTGCAGTTTAAAATCTTTGGTTCATAACTGAATGTAATAATACTGTGAAATGCAGGCAATACTGAAAGAATCATGTAAATAATGAATTTGTAGTGCACGATCATTCGAAAACCCTAATTCTGAGACCAATATTCCAAAATCCATAATTCAATCTAATATAAATAACTTTTCCGCAATCAAGACTAAATATTAATAATTTTAAATTACGTATAAATTCATAGAGAATCACCATCACTGGACGTGAAAATTCATAACTATTTAAAAAAAACACGAAAATTTTCACACCTTAAAATCTCGGAAATACTTCAAATAAGATATCTATTTTCTAAAATCCATAATTAAATCTAATTTCACTAAAATTACTTTTACCCAATCAATACTAAATATAAATAATTTAAAATTACGCCTAAATTCATAGAGAATCACCATCACTGGATGTGAAAATTCAAAACTACTTACATCAAAATCACCAAAATTTCACAACTTCAAATTTCGAAAATACCTCAACTGGGTATCTCTCAGTCAATATCATCAGGGCGCAACTGCCTTTCGCCTTCACTCAAAAATATCAACATAGCTTTGTACAACAAGTACAAACCTAGCATGCGCCTTTCTTTCAAAGGCCAAGAAGACGCTACACCATAATAATTCCCTACCTTCAAATTCTTCAAGTTGGAGAGTCCAAGAACATCTATCATGGCTGCTTCGTAAGTGTACGCTTCGGCTGGGATAACGTTTTGGAAGATGTGCAAGCAAACTACACCTACTTTGTCCTTCCAAATTTCCAGGATGTGTTGGACTTTTTTGTCTTTTGACGTGGTGAAGTCTCTTTTCCACAGTGTCAGGGCTTGGTAGAGATGCGAATATGGGCGAGAGCGTTTACCTGTGAAAAGAACAGTATGCGATGTCGTCTGTTTCTATACTCTTTTTAAAATTATAAATATTAAAAGACTTAACAGAATTTAAATTCAGTTTTAACTATATTTTTTCATTATTAGTAAACGTGAAAATGTTATTTCATATAAGTGATTGTACTATGGGAAAAAATCGTCACGACTTAAATCCCCGCTTTTCACCGACGATTATTACGTCCCAAACGTCAAAGGTGGTGAGTTCTAACGCCGTACTTCGGCCACAAATTGAACGGCTTAATGTACCGTCCGAAGCAGGCAGACCGAACACAAACTAATGTGTACCGCGGGGATTGAACCCACGACCTCTGGGTTAGCAGGCGAGCGCTCTACCACACTGCTGGGAAGCTTATTCAGTGTCATACTGTCCATTTACACCGGAGGTGCAATTGTGTAAGACAATCGTCATCATTTCGATCGTCATTATGGCTATTTGTCCATATAAAAGTAGCCCGTTTGACAGTTGAAATCGTACGTTTTTGGTTGTCAAAAACAAGGCAATTGTATTAGTTTGACAGCCAAAAATGTACGATTTCAATTGTCAAACGGGCTAATTTGCTTAGCCGAATAGCCATATGACAATCAAATTGAATACGATGTTTTACAGAATTGCACCTCAGCTATACATCTCGCGGAAAATGTCTTTCAATCTTCGAGTAGTATCGGCAGTTTTTAGCTATACAGTTACTTTATCAATATCCTTGACTACGATGATAATAAAGAAAACCACATTCAAATCCGTTGAGTGGTTTTCGATTTAAACTGGAACAGACAAAAATTGTAAGCTTGGCTTCAAGATACTTTTTTACTACTTTATTATTAGTACAGATGTCCATAACGTCACTCTTCCTGCTACTAATCTTGAAGGTTCCTCAAGGTGCCTTTCCACCATACTCGCTCTCTCGCACAATGCCAATCGCGGCAAACGTGAGAGCGCAAGGGGAATAATAGACGCTATACTACATATCTATCAACACTGAGAAGACTTGACTCACCTTTGCCCACATAAAAGATGGAGTTGACAAACGTGACCCAGGCAGCGTGGTGGTTCTGCTTGCCAGCTTTAGCCGGCAGGTTGTCCGTCAATCTCGGGTCCAGGAGCAAGTATGTGAAGGAGGTCTTAGCGGTGCCTTCCCGCCATTTCTTGTTTGGGTTCGAGAAATCATTCCGGGCCTTTGTTTCGAGATCGGCGTACATTGACAGATCTTGCATCCATGTTGGGTTGTTCAGCGACTTTTGTAGTTCTATGCTGTACGCTGTAAGTAATAGAAGAATACGTTACACTCCTGGCCCTCAATTCTGGCACGTGCGCAAATATTGCGAAGCCAGATTGCGGGTGACTTTAAAATGGATTTTGTACGGATATGTATTGATTTTTTTGATTGAAAACTTTTAATGAGCATTCCTTACACCCTATAGTTTTTATTTGATGTAGTTTCAGTAGTACTCTAATTTTCATTGCATGGTATTTATCCAACTTAAAAAAAACATCTAACGATTGATATTGCGAGTGAGAAATAATGCCGGAATAGCCGCCCTGGACGGCTATTCCGGTATTATTTTTCACTCGCAATATCAGTCATAAGATTTTTGTTTAAAGTTTGATAAATGCCATACGATGGAAGTTGGAGTGAATAAACTACATCCAATAAAAGCTATGCCATCAAAAACAAAACTTGTAAAAAAACCAAGTCTCGCAACTTAGTTCTTTTACCGTAAAAAGTTGTGAGATCCATGTAAATCAAAGTCAGTTAATTTATTCAATCCCTACTTAAGGGACCTTCTGTCTTAAGTTATTGCATAATTAGCTAACCTAACAACATCTTATAGTGACCATATAAATATTAAAAATCTTTAATGTTTTAAATAATAAAATGTAACTTTGTAATCCTATATATTTATATGGGATTACAAAGTTATTTATGCAGTTGTTGTATCTAGAGCACTGGACCGAAATTGCATTTTTTTTAGTTTTTCCTTTATTTATACACTAAACACTAATTGTATTCCAAATTTAATAGAAGCTTCCTATGTCTGCTAGAAGTGCCTTACAATTTTGATGATCAGTCAGTGAGTGAGCGAGTGAGTGAGTGACAAAATTGAGAAACTTTGACTTGTTATAATTCTTAAACTACTGGTTCAAATTGAATGAAATTTGAAATATACCGTGTTCATACAATGTCTGCTTGGTTACTGAAAATTCAGGCTTCTAGTTTTATCCACAACGAAGTTATAGGGGGGTCGAAGATGGCCTGAACTGTTTCGAGAAAAGGATGGTATGGCCGTGCCGCTTTGTAGCTCAACTTGGCGGGGGCACTGCCGTGCCCCCAGATAGGATATAAGGAGTGCTCACTATACGTTTTCAATGAAAAAAATCAATCTATATCCGTACAGCATCCTTTTTAAAATCACCCGCAATCTGCCTAAGCAATGTTTGCGCACATGCCCGAGTTGAGGGCCAGACGCTTGGCAAAAGAGAGCTAGGCCGAAAAAAGTGTAAGACTTCTACCGTCACGACACTTTGGTAACTTAGTTGTGTATTTACATGTGTGCGGGTATATTACAGCAGTTCGTCCCAACCGGACATCTCTCGTTCTCTTTCTGTGTCCTAAAGTACCTAGTAGAAAACTGAATGTAGACAGTTATTATTGTATTGTTCAGACAATAGGTTCGTTAGACTAATTAAATCCCGGGTTCGAATACTGTTGGTCGGGCAAATACTAATGGGTTATTCGGAACATACATACGTGCATCGTATTTGTATACTTAACACTTGCTGACAGTGAAGAAAAACACTGAGGTAAATCTTCATGCCTCTGAAAGTGTTTATTTGTGCCTGACAAGGCTCACACCCTATCATTTGTCGGTGAAAAGTGGATGTATTAGTGTTGACTTTATAGTCCGAAACACCTACACCCCCTTAGGGATATGTCGTGAAGGTATGTATGTCTCAAGATCTATTTATGGTCGTCAGAATTTGATTTGATGTATTTTGTGAACAAATAAAATTGATCAAATTCGAGTTTATAACTGAAGTTTGAAGAACGCTTACAATACTTCTCAGAAATGTGTAAAAATATTAGATTTGTTACCTTTCTGAACTCTAGGGATAACAATATTTTTGGTACTGTATCTAAGACGCTGTAAAAACTGTAATTTAGTAAACATAATAATTTAAATATTAAAAATAAAAGTAACTAAACTCATATTGTATAACAAAATTAATGACATATTTTTTTTCTTCGAAAAAACTTAATAACTTTCAATTCAACCTCTTTCAAAAAAGTTATAAAATGGGCGAAGTAAACAAATGTACTAAAGTCGCCAGCAGTCCAATTTGTAAACGATTTTAACAGCTATGGCGCCGCAATAAGAACTGTCAATACCCTGTACAACTGTCATGGTGGCGACCGTACCCCGTTGGGGACAGACAGACGGACATTCAAACTTCCATGGATTCTGTTCTTCAAATCGTTTGTTTTTATGTTCATTTCGCGTTATAAAAATGTGTCGTTATGCGTGTAATCCATATTTTTATATTTTATTTTGACATTTCTTTTTACATATTGACATGAACATTGAACTTAGCATTTATTCGTTGATAATTTGATTGTAAAAAAAAGTGATAAACTATATATGAGACCGGTAGACAATGTTTTACTAAGTATTTTAACTTACTATCTCATTAGACAGGCAGACTAAGATGTATTTTTTTTCTTATGACACAATTTCCTTCTGTCTTTTATATTTTTATCCTTTAGTCATTAAAGTTAAATACATACCTTGTATTTTATGTAAGTTAAAAAGACTGTAATAGTATTAAGCCATATGATGAAAAAAAAATGATAAGAAAAGACATGATCTTGCTCAGTTTCTTGCCCTTCTTCTTAGCAAGATTAATCGAATGGGCGGATTTAGACATTATATCTATTTATAGTTTATTTATCTATTAACTTATTTATTCATTGCATTATGTAGGTATATACAATATTTTAATTATTTACTTATGTTAATATATATTTTGTTAGGCATTATTTTTATTTATGGTCTATTCAATTTTATTTATTAATTGCATTGTGTATAATAATATTATTATTCCAATAACTCTTTATTTTATGCATATGTATAAGTTTATTAGCCCAACTTAAGCCCAGTTTTTTTATAGTACATTACGATACGAGAGCGATGAAACGTTTTCTGACGAGTGTGAGTTTGCGGCACGAGCCGAAGGTGAGTGCTGCAATCACACGAGTCGAGAAAAAGTTTCTCGCACGAGTATCGTATAATATTTTATAGCAAAAGTGCGGAAAATGCCGACTTTACGCAAGCGCAGCGTGCGTAAAGTGGTCATTTTACGCACGGTGTGCTATAAAATATATTTTCAATATTATTTTTATAAAGATTAGATTGGACATGTAAAACGTATACTTCATGTATCTATTTTACAAATAAACATTTTGAATCTTGAATCCGTTTTTGTCAGAACCTAGAACTCGTTCAGTAAACAATCATTTTAAAAAATTTGTGATGATTAGTTTTTCGATCATGAATAATCATGATAACTGAGCGATAATAGGTAATCATTTTAATGAGAAAACTCATTTATGAAGTTGTTAAAGTTGGAGAATGCGTCGTGTCTAATTATTATAATAGTGCTAGCGGTACAAACCGAAATTCAGTAAATAGCTGCAAATGGTGTTAAAGGCATTAAAATAGGAACGATAGGTTTTTAGGCCATATGAATCAATTTGACCGGTAATGAAAGGGCTTTCTGAGCCAATTCTAAAATTATATCATTACACACATTACATTTCAATTATTTGTTTTTAAATTAAATTAAAATCATTTTTACAACATACCAAGTTCGGGTTTCTCCAGATACGATATGGTTAAATATTTTTTTGTAAAATTTACTTCAAATGATACGTACGTAATATTCTCATATCGAACCTCAATAAAGCAATTTTGAAAACAATTCGTTTTTTGCAAGATTACAAAGTGTGACATTTTGTTAAACTTCAGAATTTTACGAGACTAATGGATGGATGAACATCATTGACCTCTCATAAACAACTAGACTCACAATTTCGCTCAAAAAGTGTGGGGTGACAAATTCGAATGAAGATTTCGTACAACTGACATTGCATCTTATGTTAACGATATAACGTTTTAATTTGGTTGAAGGTTTTTGCTTCTACGCACGTCGCACGTTCGGACACTTTCTGACGAACTTTTCTTAGAGACTGTGTGTCTTGTTGTTTATGAGAGTCAATGATGAACATGTATTGTTCATCAGTATGAAGTTTACGCACTTTTCCCCTGCCGACACGTAGCTACAATGGGACTCTTCTTCAATGCCTTCAACTTCCTCAGGTACAAAGTCCTGGTGCTCTGGTCTATGGGCCCCGGTCTGAAGCCGCGCTTCACCAGCTCCGCTCTGAGAGTGTTGTTGTCGTACTCCACAGAGGAGGGGAGGGACGAGGCAATGGAGATCGCTGATTGGTCGGCGGTGCTTGCCTCGGGAGAGTCTTCGATCGGAAGCCTGGAAGGAGTGCTGGTTAATAACATGATGTTGATCGGGTTTGTGCCGAGTCTTCTGATTGGTGAACAATAAAACACTTTAACATGAAGGATCCATCACATATTATTAAGGCGCATGGATAGATATGCCACCGTTTTAGTACAAAAGTTGATAACCCGCTTCTCTGTTGTTTTTCGTTGTAGACCAAAGTTTGAGGCCTCTATAATATAATACAGGCATTTACAAAGTCACTATCTGGCTGAAATGTATTTTTTTTGTATAAGTACAATTTAAGTCAAGAAAACAACTTTGTATGTAAATCTGTCCAGCTTGATATCTTTAAAACAAATACAATATTAAAAGTTATAGCAAAATGGTGCCTTTTAAAATATCAGTGCCAGATTATAGAGGTCTTATTCTTTGGTCTATAACGAAAAACAACTGAGAAACGGGTTATCAAACTTTGTACTAAATAAAACGGTGGCGTGGCTATGCGCCTTAAATCTATTATATGCGGGTGGATCACCGAAAAGGTGAAAACTATAGATCGTCATTTCTATACTTTTACTGTGGGGCCCACCAGGAACAGGGACTCATAAATGTTACACAAGCAGTGTATATTACATCGTTTATGGCTCGTCGTATCAAACAAATTCCCTAAATTCCTTGAGAATGGTGTATTACCTGAAACCGTTCGGGAGTATTACTGTGAGATAAACTGAGAAACGAGTAAGTACAAGTGTATTTAGATATGTTGTTTTTGAAGTTTCACCAAGTGCCGACAATCGCAATTATAAATTATCAATATTTATATTTAAGTTTCTGTCCCTCCACTTTTCGGTTTTTATTCTTGATACTGTACATTTTGAGTCAAGCTATTTATAACAATAAAATTATTAGATTGTAACTCAAGTATGCGCAAAATATTGTTGCGGAATGGAATTTTTTATGCGCAAATTTACACGTTCCTCGATTGCTAAGATATTCGAGTTGAATATTTAGATAACAATTGCGAAATTAGCTAAAAATACCAGGCCCCTCAAAAAGTATTGCGAAAAAAAGTTTTTATATATGGGAGACTGGCTAGTTATAATGTTTTTCGAAAATATGATTATTAATAAGTAATAATAGGTTTGTTCTAATTTCAAAATTTCCCTCCACATTTTTTGCGAGCTAATTCAAAGTAATATTGTGTCTCGCTGAAATATGGATCTGCGCCGGGAACATTTTAGAGCTATGATTTTTTACGATTTCAAGTGTCGCCTGAAACCGGATGAATCGTACGATAGACTTCAAATGGCATTCATGGATGAAGGCCCTTCCAAGGCAACCGTGTATCGTTGGTATAACGAATTCAAGCGCGGTCGACCAACTTTGGGGGATGAAGAAAGAAGCGGTCGCCCTTTGACAGCTGTTACCGAAGAAAACGTGCTGGCAGTGAAAAATTTAATCCAGACAATAGGCGAATTACAGGGGATTCAACACATATTGAAGATTGGATCGGGAAGCGTTCACGAGATTTTCTACAGCCATTTTCGCGTGAGGAGGATAGTATCACGCTGGGTGCCGCACAATCTCACCGATGCTCAGAAGCAGGCCCGGGTGGAATGGTGCCGTGATATGGTACGGGATCAAAGAAGCATCAATGCCGAATGGTATACTACCGAATGTTTGCCAGAAGTTTTCTCTGCTGTTAGCAACAAGCGACCAAACACAGGGCTCGGCGGGCTACTGCTCCACCACGACAATGCACCTGCGCACACCGGACTCAAAACGAGGGACTTCCTGGACAGCACGCCAGTCAAACTCCTGGGTACCCTCCTTACAGCCCTGATCTAGCACCGTGTGACTTCTTTTTATTTCCAAAAATACAAAATCAGCTCAAAGGAATACAATTTTCGTTGCCGGAAGATGCGCTGGCTGCGTTCGAGCAGGCTGTAAACGAGGTGTCTGCGGCGGACTGGAAAAAGTGTTTTGAAAACTGGTTTAGACGCATGAAACTTTGTATAGAGGCTGGTGGAGGGAAGGTTGAAAAGATTTTTTTTTTAAATTTACCTATAGAACAATTTTTTTTAGTTTCGCAAAACTTTCTGAGTGTCCCACGTATAACTAATTTCAAAATGATACAAATACTCACACAACAGAAGACACAAGCAGTCTCTTCTCAATAAGCACTACATCCTCCTCCCTATCTTCATATTTGTACTCTTCTTGCACATTTACCACCGCTATACTCCCACCAGAGAAGTTACTACTCACACCGCTGCTTGCTGATGACCTCCTGGTATTTGTTGGTTTGATCAAAGTAGAAACATGATGAATACTGCTACTAGAGCATAACCATTCATTCCTCTTATTCTCGACAACAGCCATAGCTTTGTCTAAGTCAACTTGGATCAAGCTGTCATTGGTGAGAAGAGATTCAGAGTCAAAGGTGAGTTTGACTTGTGACTCTGTTGATGAGTCTGTTTTGTTTTTCTTTAGGCTAGTTTTTGTGTGGTAGTTTTTATGGGTGATGCTGTTTGGAGACCCCGGTAGGGAGAAGTTTTCATAAATGCTTAATCTTTGTTTTTGGGCTGGATTTTCCGGGCAAGTACATTGGCATGAGCAGTCTTTAGTTTCTTCTAAGGCCTGTATTCCACTGATTTGGACATCCTCAGGGGTCACTTTTCTTGAGAAGCATGTTTTGTAGCTGGTTTTCGTTTCATTTGGGTTACCTTCTAAGTCTATTGTGAGATCGTCCGTTATGTTTATAAAATCGCCAGTTTTCCATGGAACTGATTCGTTATCTATAAAATAGGTTTCGCCTAGGATTGTGGGGTAGAGTTTGTTCATATTAAGCGTGGTTTTGTCGCACCACTCCCGTACCATTTGAGATTTTCTGCAGTCAGAATTGGGGAGCTCGGATTCTGTGACGGGTCCATATTCTGCGACCATTTGATCTGTAGTTACTAATACTCGTTCTGGAAATTGTGTAAAATAAAATAAAATTAGGACAACTTTGTAAAATTATTAATAATTTATTGTTTACCTAAACTCTTAAGATGAAGAGATCAAAATTTTAGGAAGGTTCTCAGTTCTCCTTGGAAGCATCAAAATAAAACACAAAAAAACCGGACAAGTGCGAGTCATACTCGCCCACTGAGGGTTCTGTTAAAGAACATATTTTTTATAATTTAATAACAAATGTATAATTTTCAGATATTTCCCTACAATTGTAGTATGAGACGGTATTACTTGCCAAATTTCATAGTTCTAGGTCAACGGAAAATACCCTATAAATTTTGAGTGTTGAAATATACGTTTTTTGCGGCATAAACGTCCGTATCTTTTTTTACGTTAACTTAGAAGTTTGATTTTTTCACAGCTTCAAGGGGCTGTAGACTTGAGTATATGGTTTTAATTTCAACTCGATACCTCCACGCGTTCCCGAGATAAAAGGTCAGACAGACAGACGGATGGATGGGCAGACAGACGGACAACAAAGTGATCCTATAAGTATAAGGGTTCCGTTTTTTTCTTTTCAGGTGCGGAACCCTAAAAACATCTAAGCAACAATAAAATCTATTAAATTTGAGTAAGAAATAGATTGATTAAAAATATGATGTGATTAAAAATGTGATTTAGGTGGAAACAGGGGATCTCGGTACGAAATGCACATCTTAGTAAGATTGTTTTCCTTACTTTCAATTAAAAAGTATGCAAAAGATGCATATAATGTGTATTTGCGAAAATTGCTTAGTAATAATTATGTTATTACAAGCTTTTGCCCGCGGCTCCGCCCGCGTGTTATTCGGTTTAACGACATGCTTTTTTCTGGGATAGAAAGTAGCCTGTGTGTTAAGTTAGGGCATAAGCTATATCCATTCTAAATTTCATCCAAATCCGTCCAGCCGTTTCAGCGTGAAAGAGTAACAAACATACACACACACACACACAAACTTTCGCTATTATGATAAATAAATAAAATGTCTTTATTTCAGGAAATGCAAATAATATTAGTATGATATGATAGTATGATGATGATAAGAAAATTTTGTTATATTATTGCATTCAATTTTGATTGCATAACAGTAACAAACTTTAAAGCGTACAGTGGTAATGTAACGCAATCAAAATTTAATGCATAAAATAATATCATTGTCTTGTGAAAAAAATATTATTATTAAGCAATTTTCGCGAATACACATAAAACACATATTTATTGCATACTTTTTATTCAAAAGTATGGAAAACAATGTTATGATGTGCATTCTGCACCAAGATCCTCTGTTACCACCTTACAGATATAAAAATCTCACCTAAATCTAAGCTGTAAGCACACTGTGACCCCAAGGAGTCATCCAGCTTGTCTTCCACATTGTGCAGATAGTCATACACGTCCCACTGCTGCTCTCTGGCTGCATAGTCAAAGGCTGAATGACCGTCAAAGTCTCGTCGGGAGGGGTCTCCACCGCACCCTATCAATAACTTGATATTCTCTACACGGCCCCATATTGCTGCTATGTGCACTGGAGTTATGCCATCGTCAGTACTGGAATTATTAGATCAAAATTTCTAATTTATATCATCTAAGAAGTTTTTCATGAAAATTATTAATTGGGGTGGTCTGGGCCTCCATTTACTGTTTTAGAGACAATGAGAACTCAACAGATAAAGCTTACTAAAGGCTTGTAAAATTATTTTGCTGGTGGGATGAGGCCTTGGGGTAGGGCAAAAAAATTATAATGGACATAAAAAAGCTAAAATATGGATTATTGACAAACCAAGCATAAAATTAAACCTGTTGGCTGATGGCTCCACTCTATGGAGTAGATGTTTCATACTGGGTAAATAGTTATCAAACAGGTGCATAGTAATAAATGGATAAGTATACAAATGTGAAGTATAACATTTGCTAAAAAAACAAAGCAGGCTGATGGCTGTCTACATAATAAATATTATTTAAAAAGTAAGATAGATCTCCCATTCTGTGCTGGTTGTGAAAATAGACCCACATATTCACAGAAGTGTAAACACAAACAAAATAACAGTGAAAAAAGGTGCACATTGGCAAGCTTATCTCTAAAAAGAGATGTCTTACAGCTAAACCATCTTAACACTTTCTGGGGGGTGCCCACAGTGAAAACGCCGAAAGTGTTTATAAGAAAAAGTTACACAAACTAAGTAATCATTCACATGTATGGTGCTGGTGACTGAAAAAGCCCACAGATTATTCTCAATTTTACAAATTTAGGCTAAAGCTATCAATGAATAACTATTTAATGAAGTGGTAGGAACTACCTAGTTAGTTACTAAGTTCTGTAACTATGAAAAACGCTAATAATAAAACAATGAATTATATACCAAATGAAAGCACCAATATTCAAGATTAACATGTATTAAAATTATTTAAAATGACCGCCCCTGGCATGAACAAAAACCTTTAGACAACGAGGCTAGTCATTGATGGCAGCAAGCACTACCACCATGTCCAATTCTGCCACTATCTTGACAATAGCATACTTCAGAGAGTCGAGATTCATGTGAGGTTTAGCACAGGCTTTCTCTTTAATCATTTACCATATGGCATAATCCAGAGGGTTTAGGTCTGGGCTGGAGGATGGCCATTCTTCCTGCGCGATATAATCAATTTTGTTATCCTGAAACCACGCTTGCGTAGATTTTGCTTTGTGTACGGGACCTGAGTCCTGCTGGAAAACCCATGGTTGGTTTTTAAGCAAGGTGTGGCTTAATGGTTTGATCACAGGTTCTCGAACGGTATCTTGATACACTCTAGCGTCAGTTTTCATGCCCATTTCACAGAAATTAACCTTAGTTAGTCTTGAATAGGACATACCCAGCTAAATCATCACTGATGAGGGGTGGTGTCCTCACTGGATCTTTGGAGCAATTAAGCTGGCGTCTTGACTGTTCTTAGCATACACTCTATAATTTTGGCGGTTAAAATTTTCTTTGACGGTGAAGATTTTTTCATTAGTAAATAAGATTTTTCGATGGCCGTTTTGTGCGTACTGCTTTAGTAGCACGCGACTTCGTGCCAACCTCATAGCCTTCAAACGTGCGTTTAACAGATGACTCTTTCGTCTGCGGTAAGCATGAAGCCTTAGTTCATTATTAATAAAAAAATTCAAGGAACTCCTCTTTGCACTCATCTGCATTGCCAACAATTTTTGCTTCCAGATGGGATTTCTCGCAATTCGCGCCTTCACTGCCTTAATCACTGCTGGTGTCGGAACGGTGTATGGTCTTCCAGATCTTTTTCGGTCATCAACGTCCAAGGTACTACTGCACCTACCAATAGTGCCATAAATAAATTGATTGTTGATTTTCAGCTTTTGTTGCAACTTGAAAATCATATTCGGTGGGTGCCCACATTTGTTTTTCATTTGTTTTAATACTCAGAAATCGATGAAGAAATTCAGTAACAGAACTTTTTGACCAGCTAGGTAATTAAGCAATTTGTAAATAAGGGTGAGACCAATGGGGGGGGGGGTCAATTCCAGAGAAACAATTAAAGTGAGATTTCTAATGTATTGAGTTTGACAGATAAAAAGGGTTTTTATGATCAAGAAGGCTAATTCAGCAGACTGACTCCAGGTCTTCTAGCTTGTCTTGCTAATGTTAAATCATAATCTCATTGAAATCACATCCTGTGTCTTAAATACATATTTTTAAATAAGTTTATCCTTTTATCTAGCATTTATGATGTCAACTCACAAAAATTTAAATGATTTTCTTTTAAATGAAATAGCAATTTACAATATGTACTTAGATATTTTTTCATTTTAATAACAGTAGCAACCGTGAGCTTAGAACATTGCATTGAAAGACCTTGTTTGAGAGAAATTGAAAGTACAGAGGAAGTTAGGCAATATGTTGGGATATGAGTCATGTCTGTGAGTCATTTTATGTGGTCATATTACACAATCATAAATTTGTGTATTGACAGATTTACCTTATATTTGGATCTCCTCCATGTTTCAGCAGGATCTCTGTGCACTCCTTAGATTTGTCAATGGGTTCTATCCCTGCAGCTAAATGTAAGACCCCAATACCTTTGCAAGGTAAAATTGTGTTTATATCTATTGAAGCTTCCGTTAAAAAACGTTCCACAGACCTGGAATACCAAAAATGTGGTTATATACAAATTAAGGAAGTAATTCTAAGAATTCTAAGCTGGGGGTGGGCAATAATCCAAAAATAATTTATCGAAGTTAACTGATTAAGGGTGAAATTTTAACAAGATATAGAGTGATATTACCTAGCATCTCCGCTCTGTATTAGATCGTAGAGCTTAAATAGTTCCCTATACGTCGTACTCATGGCTTGGAATGAAGGAAAATGAGTTGTGATGATTTTATTCATCAAATTCTAATGAGCAGGTCGCAACGGTCCATTTCCTTTGGTGTTTCCGCGACGAAGTCACTTCTATTTATACACTTTTACGACAAATAAATAAACAGGAAAGTCAGTGGAGCACTTGAGACATTAATTAATTGAAATAGAGATCATATTTTTTAAATTTTTCGAGAATTTTTCTTCGTTTGTTTTTGTTAATTTTTAAATTAACGTCACACTTTCACGGAACTTCCTTTGTTTACGTTTGGTTTGCGTTCCGTTGCACAAAAGTTCGTTTAAAGAAATAGCAATATTTTCATTTTAACATTGACACAACATTAGACACATTTTAATTTTACGTGAATACAGTCAAACAGTGCAACTTTCCACAAGTTTTGCTAGATTCTGATAATCTTTCTTTGGGATCGTGAAACTATTGACAGAGGATATTAAAGTATTACTACGTACTATTGATAAATAAATAAGTGTCATCGGGACTAACACTACAACTAATAAATATACTAAATAAGAAGATTAATTCATTTGATTATAAACCGGAAACAATGTTTAAATTATTTTGGTCGTTTATACGTAGGTATATATATATGTAAAATTATACAGAAAATCACTTAGTTTATATGCCTCGAAAGAAAAACAATTTGAATTTTTTGACCTAAGCAAGTGGTGAAAGGTAACGCTACCTAGTTCATTTTATTGATTTATCCTTTGAACGATCTTTGAAGAATTTAAAAACAGGATCTCTAAAGTCTTCCTCCATTTTAATTACCTAATTTATAGACTGCGGCCATGTCAGCCATTACATTACATTTGTTAATACATGTAAATTTTTATCACCACCTTAGGTGATTAATTAATTACGTTATTTCGGGAATTCGAAAAGTATAGTTTTTGTTCCACTTTGGTCATCATTTAGCCCTACCCTGCAGAGTCGCCCACATTTAATAAAATTACGTCTTATCTATGATCAGCTGATCACTTACCGAGTTTCCAGTATGATTTTGCTGTAAAAGTCTTCAAAAATAAGCGTATATTTGGGTTGGATATCAATAAGTTGAACGGTCTACAAATGGAATAGGTAGAAATTTATCTATCTCCATTTCTACAAAGCACCGTAGCACTGTCTTATCATTAGCCACGCCGCAGTTTATAAAGCGTGTTCTTGGGTCTGCCCCATGTATTTTGAACTATAGATTTGAACCAAACGGTTGTGTTGAAACAGTGCCATTAATTTTAGCTCTTGCAGTAAGTAATACTTTTAATAAATAAAAAAATAAAATAATATTCCTGCCCCTTCCTTGACAATAATGAAGTCGATTCTGAAGGCTTTAATTTTAATTTAAGTGCTGTAAGAACCTAAAAACTTCTGTTTTTAGACACTAAAGAACTATTTTGGAATGAAGAAAATTTATTTTAACAGCACTAAAATTAAAATGAAACACTTCAAAACCGGCTTTAATATTTACTTTCAAGGGGGGACGTCGTTCGTGCTGTCGTTTACACAAATTAATCAAGCCTTTTGTACCAGTGTGTGTGACGTTCATAGGCGAGTTCCATCCACCAATTGGCATTTTTCCTGGAATCCTTATCTTATTTTGTACATACGATGTCAAGATTCTGTCAACGTACTTAATGTTTTAAGATTTATAGTTTATATGACGTCATTAAGACGGAACCACCGAGGCTTCAATGAAAGGGATTTCGCTTTATGACCCTAAAATTACTGGGCCGATTGATTTTTAATATACGAATGTGTAAGCTCGAACGAATCAACTTTTATTTGCCCGAAAAGGCTTTCGCTACCTCACTTGGCATACACGTGTATTGCTTTATACGAGTACCTACGCATATGTATAGAGGCACGCCGCCACCGAGAACCTATACGGCTTGATGCACAACTTCAAATGAGCATATCACATTGTGTACTTGGTTAATCGGTATAGTAAAAATAATATACACAGTAGACTTTAGGTCTGACAGACTTATCTTATAAAATCTTCAAGTTCACTCGACAGAAAAAAATTACGAAGTTACCTCTAAATTTAATGTTTCTCAAGTGTTAAAGGGCCTTCCTTAAATCATACAGCCTTGAAATTTGTATTAAAAATAAGTTAACAAATGACATTGTCAGCTCGTCTTAGAATATTTTAAAAGATTTATCTAGAAGCACAGTTATTGAATAAAACGGCAGATTTTTGTGGGCGTGTGTTTCTTGTGGTCGTAACAGCCACGGCTGAAAGCGCGCTATTTTAAACTCAAAGGAAACGTCGTGGAGTTCAGTTCTGATTGATGCAAAATGAGGTGCTCAATCTGACATTATATGCAGCCTTAAGTGTTTCTTTGTTGTTTTTCGTTATAGACCAAAGTATAAGACCTCTATCATCTGGTACACATATTTTAAAAGGCATCATTTTGCAAAAAAAAAAGTATTGATTTTGTTTTAAAGATGGACAGCTCAACATACAAAGTTGTTTTCTTGCCTTAAATGTTACATTTCAGCCAGATAGTGACTTTGTAAATGCCTGTATTATATTATAGAGGTCTCAAACTTTGGTCTACAACGAAAAACAACAGAGAAACGGGTAATCAAATTTTGTACTAAAACAGTGAGATGCCTACCTATGCGCCTTAAGAAATAAATATTTGAATATAAAAAACATTTTGTTTAAGGAGAAAAGCCATCCTGCGGTCCGCACGTGTGCCTCCCCCACCCTTGTGCTTCGATCGCTGTCTTTCAATATTTAAGTAGCATCGACAGTTTTTGGCTAGGAAGTTATTTTATCAACACCCCTTAAAGCCTTTATATTGAACAGAGTCACTACGATGATTAGATGATTATAAAATTAAATGTTGACCTCCCATAGTAATTGACTCGGGACGGGCATGCGTTTGTAGGGAGCACAAGGTATTGTATTGTAGGTTATTGCTCTGAGACTTTGATACTGAGTTCTTACCGAATCTTCAGTATAAATTTGGCTACATACATTTCATTAATGTACATAAATCATGTTCAGTTAATAAAGAAGCTAAAGGGGTACCTTTCCTTTTTTATTTGGTCTCTTCTAAGAGATATATATTTTGTATAAGGTTAACGAAGACTTTTTCGACTGACTGCTGTTATTAAGTTCTGGATATTAATAAAAAATTGTATTCTTCGTTTTGTTTTGATGTTTACTTAATAATCATAATTAAAGCCCGAAGTAGAAGTTCTTGTTCTATTATTGTAACTTGTCATAATTTAAGGTTAAAAGTTCATCTACATCTACATTGAAGTTTTTATCAAAAGTTAATAAAGCCTAGGTAACATAATTGTTGAGAACCCCTGATTAGAAATATATGACGCACCTGCCTCAAATTTCATTTAAAAGCCGCACTTTTTTTTTGTTATTGCCATTTACGAAAAATAGATAAAAATATTGCGTTTTGTTGTAGATTTTCTTTAACTTAAATGAAATGTTTTTCTGCTACGCATTACTTTTTATACACTTACCCCATTTTGTGAGGTAAGTGCGTCTATCTCAATGTTTTTTAATTTCTAGGAAAATATCATAAATCAATCAGTAGATTCACGGAATCAATGTGACATTGTAATCTTAAAATATTGTAAATTTTATAAATTTACATGTGCAAGTCATAATATAAAGAAGATATATTGCGTTGAATTCATCTATGAAAAAAGTATGGCGCACTTGCCCCTACTCACCTTACATACATATTTGCTACTGCTGTGTAATTAATCAATCATAAACCGCATTACTAAGTACATACCATAGACAAAATGGTACATACCTATATGAATGATACCTAATAGTCGTAAACGGAAGGTAAGTAGATAGGCTTACATAATTTTGTACTACTGTCTATCCTCTGGCATGGACAAAATAGCCTTCGAGCTATTGTACCTGAGTGAGGCCCTGAGTTGACCCTGGTCAACATAATAATAATATAATAATAATGTTCATAAAATAACGCTCAAGCCGAAAACGGGGCAGATTGAATAAACGCGGGCGGAGCTGCGGGAAAAGGTTAGTCAGTAGGTAATAAGGTTCTATTTGGTATCTTTCGCGTACGGAACGAAAAGCTTTGCTCGTTATTCTGCAGACAGACAAAAACCGGCTTCGGTCGGTCGTTGCTAAATTTTATGAAACCCTAAAACAGAAAAAAATAAAGGACTATGCCAACTAGCTCCTAGCAACTTATTTTTTTACAACTTAGGTTCATTGTACTCAACTCTTAGCATCGTAATACTTAATATTCTCTGGCGCTGCGGTCAACGAACAAAACAAGCGTTTTCAAAACCGGCTTCTGTAGATGATGTTTATATTTACATCTCCAGTGAACGAATTGAATACTTGTCTGCATGTTGGCCTCTCGCTCGCTGGTATTCCAATTTGAAGTTTATTGCTGTTCCGTTATTCCAGTATGAAACGTAAAGAAAATGTTGTCTATGATAAAACCGATCAAATGCGTGTGAGAAGGACTCGCGCTCTGATCTGACGGTTTCCTAACATTCAAACAAGTTAGTAAAGTCCGTTAGCTCATCCAGTTTAGTTTTCCGGAAGAAAGGATGCCGTTTGCCGCAGTTGTTTATTGGACCAATATCTACCGACAAAGATCGGTAGCTTTCGGGAGCCTCTCCGATTTGGGGGGGAAAGGGGGGGTCATAGACGCACTGCGGCAAGTAAACTGAGTTTGTCTACTACATCAAGATGGGTGTCTTTTTCAGGTAAATTAAGGACGTAGAATTCATTTCTCGTATAAAAATTAGTGATATTTCAACCAGTTTCATGAAATTTTTTACAAATATTGATATTTAATGAAATACTTTTTACTTTCATACGCCACCAATAAAAAACAACAGGCTTTTTAAAGTAACAAAAAATACGTTACGAATGCCTGTTTTATGCAGATAAATAAAAATATAGTTGTACCAGATATTATTAAAGATAATAACAAAAAAAAAAGTGTGTGAGCTCTTATTTTACTGCTACTTATTAACTAACCTGATAAAAGTATATTTATGTACACTGTATTTATAAAAGTATACATATAAGGTGACTTTAATTTATCCAGCTAAACTTATACCGGAGGCTTGGTAAGTGATCAGTAACACAGATCGATGACCCTTTTTGTGAAATTCGTAAATTATTCTTTTCGTGTTCCTTACAAACGCCCCGAGTCAATTACTATGGGACGTCAAGATTTTATTTCGCGAAATTAGCAAAAAATGTTATCGACCCGTGTTGATGATCACTTACCAAGCCTCCAGTATGGGTTTGGCTGGATAAATTAAAGTCACCTTATATGCATAAAAACAATAAACACGCAAAAAAATTTTTGTACGGTTCAAAAATAGTATTAACTATTTAATTATCATTTTAATTTCTTGCAGCTTCCACCGCAGTGGCACAATTCGGTCCATGTTAAATTACTTTTATCACAGTTGCATCTTTTTTGCATCCTACTTTGCATTGACACCTTGTTAACTCGAGGCATATGCTGTCAACAGCTGGGTTGTCAGACCAGTGGGGTATCCAGTGGCTATTTTTCTGCTTCCAATCAGAGGGATAGTTTCAGCGAATATTCTCTATGGGCCTGCTTTTATCCATATGCTGAACCCAGGTCAGTCTTGAACATTTGCTGAGTACGCAGACAAAGTGTTTATTTCCTTTCTGCTGCGAAAATTCATAAATGTCTTGAGACTAGACGTAGTGTGGAACAGATATGATATTGATAACTGTAAACCTCGGTTATTGAAGTTTTTATTTTTAGAATCTGCATAAAATACGATTTACTAGAGTATTTTTTGTTTGTTATTTTTTTCTGATGTTCAAAAGTTATAGCTCTCAAAGAAAAAAAAAACAATGCAAACATTTTACTTTTTTCACGATTTATAAAAAAAAAACTATGAAACTTATTAATATAAATACCAGCAATGAATTCCAAACCTCCAATTTAAACGAAAATGATACTAAACTTGCCATAGCAACCAGCTAGAAACGTATACATTTTTTTAAAAGAAGGCGGGCGTTCGGCTACTTCGCACCCCCCGGAAGGAGCCTTTTTGTTTTTGTGGCCCGCACGAGAAATGCTTCGAATTACTTGAAAAATAAATGTGGTAAAGCCATTTTTTCAAGATTCTGTATGGGTGCGATTTTATTTGCTCAGTGGGTGCGATCTAATAGATTTCTAAAGAGCAGGAGAGGAAAAAAAAACAAGATGTTATTTTACCGCTATGTTGGCGTGAATCTTCTTCTTCTCTTCTCTATACATATAAAATACAACGTCTGTCTGTCTGTCTCTCTGTCTGTCCGTCTGTCTGTTCGTTCGCTTATAACTTGAGAACCAATCATTGGATTTTGATGCAGTTTTCACTGAAAGATAAAACATTTCTTCGGGAAGGTTTAGGCCTATGTATGATCACGCTATGACAAAAGGGAGCAGCGCAATGAGAATTTTGGTGAGACATATGGAAGGTTCGCCGCCGTAGCATTGTCGATCGTCGCGGGTTCAAACCCCGACTGGTAAAATTTGTTTTCACTTTTTATTCTTTTATTTTATTTTCAGAAAAAGTATTTCCCTTTGTAAAAAAACATTAAAGCTGAAATTATATTTCTTGACTGCGCAAAGACCAATAAGTAAAATATTTTTATTTTCAAGTGCTTAGAAAACGCCATCTCTGGGAAGCTACCCTGGATAACGGCTTGCGTTGTAATTGTTTTTATTTTAATACACTAGATGGCGCTGCATGTTTCAAAATATTGAATTTGACGCAGTCTGGTTCAAATCAACTCACGTTAAAGTTTGTCTACACTATTATATAAAGAAGAAAGATTTGTTTGTTTGCATATAATGGGTAATATCTAGAACTACTGAACTGACTTTAAAAATTCTTTAAACGCTCAATAAGATTTTTAGTTAATCGTGTGGTATGTACGCCTTGCGTAGTCGTACGTATGTAGTCTCATCGTCGGGGTTTCAATCATCCACTGGTAAATGTTTTTTTTAGGAGACTCTCGAGTTTAAGTTTATTTGATCGGTATTGATGAGTATTTTTGTAGAACATGGTGACCAGGATCTAATGACGGGACTGGGAGGTGGGTACGGGATCTCCTCAACGGATAACAGCAGACCCATCGAGTTTGGGCTTATTTTATTGGTCTTTATTAGCACTTTGGTAAAACATGGTGACCAGGGTCTGATGATGGGACTGGAAGCTAGGTACTGGATCTCCTCAACGGACAACAGCAGACACTTCGAGTTTGGACTTATTCGATTGGTATTTCTTAGCACTTTGGTAAAACATGGTGACCAGGGTCTGATGATGGGTCTGGAAGGTGGGTACGGGATCTCCTCAAGGGACAATAGCAGACCCTTCGAGTTTAGGCTTATTTAGTTGGCATTTATTAGCATTTTGGTAAAACATGGTGACCAGGGTCTGCTGATGGGACTGGAAGGTGGTTATGGGATCTCCTCAATGGATAACAGCAGACCCTTAGAGTTTGAGCTTATTTGATTGGTCTTTATTAGCACTTTGGTAAAACATGGTGACCGTTGCATATTGTCGTTCAAAAAATCATATTCTTTTGTTTTCCTTATTTCCACGAAAATCTCTTCGACGCGGGCGGAGCGGCGGGCAAAAGCTAGTGGTATGTATAATATAACCATGCCAAATTACAACTTTCTAGTACTAGGTGCTAAGTCTTAGGGCTAAGCTGCGGACAGATAGACGGAGGACGGACATGGCGAATTTACAGCAGTTCCTTCTTAAATAAGTAGTTGAAGTGGCAGTGCGCAGGCCATATTTGTCGCCGACATGATGGCTGTTGGGGCCGAAAGGCGTTAGAATGGAGACCACGTACGGCAAATCGTAGTGTAGGCCGGCCGACCTCGTGCCCGCTGGACGACGATCCAGTCATCAGTCGATTTGAATCGGTTGCCAACTATGGTTGCTATTCACCAAAAACAGATAAAAATTAACTTCGAAAATAACCTTCAACTATTTACGAATTGTGTGTGACGTCATTTCAAGAGCAAACTTATCTTGAAATGACGTCACGCACAATTCGTAAAATATATATTGTATGTTTTCGACGACAAGCACTCGGTTGGCAACTGATTTTACGATACAGAATCAGGGGGCTGAAGGATCTTGCGGGTGGCGGCTAGATGAAGAGGACGGAAGACCGTCAAGAGTGGCGAAATTTGGATAAGACTTATGCCCAGCAGTTGACGAACACAGGCTGATGGATGGATCTTTTATTTAGTAATAGGTAGGTATAACTTATACTTATTTAAGTACACCACTTTTAATTTTACATACACTCTTTTTACGTTCCGACATGGCAAGGTGTAGCCTGGAGTAGGTATGGTGACAAGTTTAGGAAGTACAGTTTTGTATTCCAGAACAGCTTTCTGAATACGCATTCAATCCGTTGATCTAGCCTTCCGATGACCAATTTCAAGGTGAAATTACAAAATGACAACGATAGAATACTAAGGCTAAAGCATAGTAAAAACAGACTAGTAAGCTATCTTCACAGAGATGTCGTCCGCGCGGTTTATATGTGTGCGAGCCACTGCGAGCCTGCACGTACGAACCACAGCACGCACACAACGACAATATCTCAGCGGTTTCTGGCGGTGTGACTAGGGTCGCCGCTAAATAAATTGATAACCCTGCAACAGTAGGTATTTAAGCTTGGCACAGTGCGGGAGTTGTTCTACTATTCTGTTTTTGCTATGGCTAAAGGCCTCACTAGACACAAAGTGGGGCGTGTGAGATATGGAGCGAAAGTTTGGTGGTAGTTTAGCGTGAGGGTCACACTGGTCACGACAAGAAAAGCGGGGCTGCGACCCGAGGGCAGATCCAGGATTTCATTGGAGAGGGGGGGAGGAGAGATTCTTCATTCCAGCCCCCTCCCCCACTGTATCTAACAATGCGACCGATATGATTGTCGTGTAAAACGCCCCGTCGTTTAATTTCGGATTCCTTCAGAATAACCTTGTACACTGGGTAAACAAAATATTATTCTATTTAGTCCGTCATTTAGATTATCAAAAAATATTGGACACGTATTTTTTCTTTTGTCAATTAAACAAAAAATGACAGAGATAAAGCGCGTCAAAGTTTCGAAGTGGGGGAAAATGACGTCACTTCTTAGTAAAATTGTACCTAGATGTGACGTCACGCGGAACTTCAGCGGGCTATATCTTCATCATTTTTTGTTTAATTGAAAAAAGAAAAACTACGTGTCCAATATTTTCTGATAATCTAACTGACGGGCTAATAAAATTTTTTTAGTCATCATGCCTATTGATGTCCATTTTGATTAACATAAGAATCTATAATAAATTACAACAGTCGCGTTTTGAGGGAAGAACGACCAGTATAGACGCAAAAGTAATACAGAGTAAGCACATAACCAGATAGCAGCCCACTATGCCCTGCCAACCCACATGCTCTTTGTCGTCACATCACCTACCAGCTGGTTCCAATCGCGACGCTTTGCTTAGTGGGGCGTCTCTGTGTGGTATACCCACTAACGCCACCTTATTTATCATCTCGCCCCGCATTCTGTCTGCCGAGGCCTTAAGCAAATATAAATTGATGATCCAATCTTGTCCAGCCCATCAATCGAATTTATGCCATGTATACTGATAGTACTTACATCAAGGAAAAAAGCGATTTTATTCTCTACCGTGGAGGTAATAAAGCTTAAGTTGTGTCAGCGGAATAGTTTCCGATGGTACCATAAATAACATGTTATTGTATCTTAGTTAAGTACTCCAGTCTATCCTGTTTGAGGTCAGTGTCGGTTCAATTCTTAGTTATATCGGTCTAGTTGTCTACACCTGTGTAAACTGTTACAGCACGCTAACGAATTCGACTTATTCAGCCATAAAGTTTGTTCAAAATTAACAGTTCAGCATGGTGTTAAAAATATTTATTTTCGTACATAACACAATGGACTTGCAGATGCTGTCATGGTGGCTGGTGTTAGGTGGCCTGGTGTCTTCGAGCTTGGCTTTGGACAATGGGCTGGCTCCGACACCACCTATGGGCTGGCTAACGTGGGAGAGATTTAGATGTATCACAGATTGTAAGAAGTACCCCGATGAGTGCATAAGGTGAGTTGGTGAATTTTATTTAAGTACTTATAATAAACATTAATACAACTGAACAGTTTTAAATTTCAAGGCATACCATAGAGTTTTTATTTATTAAATAATATTTAAGTGGGAGTTATCCCGACTTTGTCTCTTTTCAAATTAATTTGAAAACAATTAGCGACGATTAAGCGACGATTAAATTTTGCAAAAAATTATGTCATATTTTTTCGGCCGTTCGATACACGATTGCTTACACTTTCCTCGATCCGATTAAATCACAAGATAGGTCTAATCTACGATCTAAATATCATTTCATTTGAGCTATATTAAGTTTTGGATAATAAAACTTATACTAAAATAAACGTCGTGAAAAATGTGATATAAAACGGCCATCATATACGTATATAAAAAAAAAAAAACGCGTCAAAACCGCGAGTTTTCTGAGATGCCCGCTTCCGCTGAGCAAGATAAACATATGAAAAATGAAAGCGTTGAACCAGGACAGATTTCTCTGGATAACCTCGCCTTAATCCACGTCACAAGAAGTTGTTAATTTGGGTGTGCCGTGTACTGCGTACCACATTTTACCCAAAAAATTGACGATGTTTTCCATGTTTTCTTTTAGGCTATGTTTTCAAGGTGAGAGAGAAAACTAAGAAAAAATAAATCTCGTAGCACGTTATTACCGTGCAAGTGACAGAACCTTTTCTTCCAGTGAGGACCTCATCAAAAGGACAGCAGATAAGCTCGTAGCTGATGGCTACCTGGATGCCGGGTACAACTACATCGCCATCGACGACTGCTGGCTGGAGAAGGATCGAGGGTCTGACGGGAAACTGGTGCCTGACAAGGAGAGGTTCCCCAGCGGCATGAAGGCGCTTGGTGATTATGTTCGTTTTTGGTTTCTTCCCTCATCAAACAGACGAAAACCTAAAAAAAAATCTCCTTCTTTAGTAAACAAACTATCTTGATAATACTTGCGTATATCGCGGTTCTCTCGATCTTTTGAGGATTTTCAAAAATAATAATATGCTGTGAGAGTGCAGGACGAACTTATTTACTGCCGAGCGCGAGTGAGCAAGTCAGACATAGTATGCAAATTTAACTTTGCCTTTGGTTATCCCGATTTCGTCTCTTTTCAAATTAATTTTAAGCCAATAAATAGCGAAGATAAAATTTTGTAAAGAATACATGGTATATTTCACTCTTTGATCTTGATATTTCGGCCGTTTGATACACGATTACTTACATTTTTCTTGATCTATTTAAATCGTAAAGATGTCTGAACTATGATCTAATTATCATTTCATTTGAGCTATGTTAAGTTTTGAACAGAAAAACGTAAACTAAAATAAACGTCTTAAAAGATATAATAATAGGTTGGGGAAAAACTCTTTTCGCAAATAGTATGTATGAACTTATAATAAAATCTCTTTGGCCATACCATTTGTATCTGGCTGGTTTTGGTATTATTAAAAAGTTTAAATTTTAAAAAAGATACTCGTAATTCCAAATTTAAATTAGCTAAAATAAGTGATTTTCATTTGTTTTTCTTACTGTTAACATGAGTGAATCTAATGAAAAAATTCGATACATTTTAAAATTTTACTACAAAAAAGGTTAAAATGCAACGCAAGCCGCGAAAAAAAATTACACAAAAAAGCTCGATATTTGGGTGCCTCATGAGCTCACTGAAAGAAACTTAATGAACCGTGTACTCATTTGTGATTATTTATTACGACGTAATGAAACCGAACCATTTTTGAAAAACCTGATTACTGGTGATGAAAAGTGGATCACATACGACAAGAACGTGCGAAAAAGGTCGTGGTCAAAGGCTGGTCAGGCTTCACAGACTCTGGCAAAACCCGGGTTATCTCGCAACAAGGTAATGCTGTGTGTATGGTGGGATTGGAAGGGCATTATCATTATGAGCTGTTAGAGCCAGGCAGAACCATCGATTCTGAACTCTACTGCGAACAACTGATGAAATTAAAGGAAGAAGTTGAGAGAAAGCGGCCGGAATTAGTCAACAGAAGGGGTATGATTTTTCATCATGATAACGCTAGACCTCACACATCTTTAGCTACTCAGCAAAAATTAAGGGAGTTTGGCTGGGACGTATTAATGCATCCGCCGTATAGTCCTGACCTTGCACCTTCAGATTTCCACTTGTTTCGGTCTCTTCAGAATTCTTTAGGCAGTGTCAGGTTAACATCATGAGAGGACTGCCAAAACCACTTGTCGCGGTTTTTTTATCAGAAGCCCAGAATTTCTGTAGCAATGGGATCATGCCCCTACCTACAAGATGGCAGAAAGTTATCGAACAAAATGGCACCTACATACTTCAGTTAAATATCCATCCATCCATCCATCAGCCTGTTTCGTCCACTGCTGGACATAGGCCTTTCCAGGATTTCGCCACTCTTGGCCAATATAAATATAAATAAACTTTATTAAAAAATGTTTTGAATTTTCATATAAAATGCGAAGAAACTTTTTCCCCAACTAATAAAACGGTCGTCATAATATTATGAAAAAACCATCCCTCTACTTCCAAAATAATAAATAAAAACATCTCGAAACCGCAAATTTTCTAAGCGGCGCGCTTCCGCTGAGCAGGATGACCATGTGTAAAATGAAAGCGTTGAAGCAGGACAGATTTCGCTGGATAACCTCGCCTTAAGTCTTGTCTTACGAGAAACTCAGTCCAATTTTATGTTAGGTCTAGACTAGTCGTTTGGGTCAGGGTATTCTTTTATATAATTAATACAGATAACTTAATGTAAAACCTTACAGATTCACGACAGCGGTCTAAAGTTCGGTCTATACGAGGACTGGGGGAACTACACCTGCGCCGGCTACCCTGGGGTCTTGGGCAAGGAGCAGCTGGACATTGACACCTTCGTGGAGTGGGGCGTCGACTACATCAAGCTGGACGGCTGCTATGTCGATGAGCGAGATATGGATGTAGGTAGGTCAGTTTATATCAGTGGTTCTTCACCTTTTGTGATGAGGGACTATTTGAAAAAAAATCTGTATTGCCAAGGACCACCAACTCTTCGGTAGTAATATAAAGTAAATGAATAAAGGGTTATATAAATAGCTACCAATTTTAAATAAAACACGCATGCCATCGTTCAAAGCCGTTAAGTATTTCAATTTTTTTACGAAAATTTAACATTAATACGTAGATAATAATTAAAGTACGAGTAGGTATATTATTTGTGACTGAATACTCTTTACTAACTTCTGAATCCTTGGTTCAGTACTACTCAAAGCCAGTGGTAGCAATTTCTCGAATAATTCGGAAAGAATAGAGAATATGCATGTCGTTTAAATAAGTAATATATTGCGTTTTTTGTATTCCATTTACTTAGTAGAATTTAATGATGACCATGGGAAACTATTTTATTTCATAGTTTTATAATTATTTCCATTAAAAAAATACAATATTTTCATGAAATGAAACGCAAATGTAAAACGCGTCACCATTGGCTACTGCCTTTTGTGACAAAATGAGTACATTTCATCATAAAATATTAAGTTCAAAATTAATAAATGTAAAATAAAACCCTTAAATATTTTATAATAAGTAGGTTGTTTTAATCAAAAATAATGAAAAAAAACGTCACTTGATGCGCGCTAAAATGGCAGCCGTTTGAATTGTAGAAGATTATCATGAAACTTATTTTGATTTTATAACTATGAAATATCGATAATTTAGTTGTAAATTCTTATTCATAGCCCTAATTTGAACATATACTAACGAATTGTGCATTAAAAAATTACATGCATATTCTTTATTGGGCTTTTGCTCCATTTTTGGATGACTTCGCAGACCACTTCGGTGCTTCCAGAGACCACCAGTGGTCCGCGGACCACCGGTTAAGAACCACTGGTTTATATGGAAGTGATTCCAGATGTTTTTCATTGAAGTAGAATCCAGACGTTTCTTTTTAAATATTTAAAAACATGCTTCAGCATATTTTTATGGGTTTGTCTGTCAATTAAACGCTACTAAATACTATTTAAAAAATAAAGACGAAAAATATCGCCAGCTTTCTTTTTTTAATCAGATTACTTTAATAAGTCGACAGCCCAAGGGAAGCGCTGGGAAAGTGACCAGCTAAATAACAGACATGATTACTGAACGCGTTGTTTGATCAAGCCACTTTTAAAATCCGCGTTGTATTGTAAAATGACTAGATGCTTTGTAATCTGCCTATGTCAGAGGTATCTCTATCATCGTATAATAATCTAAATATTAACAATAGAGTAGTAAAAAGTTGTGTACTACATTAATTTTTTTTTGTACAGTGGATTGGTATGTATCAAACTTTAAAAAGTTAATTTTATTTATCAGAGAATATCGTTTACTCATCTCATACTTGTTTCAGTTAATTTCCTTTATCGTTCTTACGTTTTTCTTACGTTTTTACAATCTTTGCCCCGTTATAGGCTTAAGGCGTCATTTTATTAACACCTCCAGCCTATATGTTAGTTAGAATCACTACGATGATAATAAAAAAACCACGCATCGAAATCAGTTGAGCGGTTCTCAAGTTAAAACGAAACATGCATGCAGACAGACAAAAATTCTAAAAATGGTAGTTTTTGGTGCAGTTCAATTTATTTAAAATTTTGAATAAAGACAATAAGACAATTTATTTAAAATTTTGAATAAATTATGAATGTACAGACATAACTTTTTTATTATTAGTACAGACCACAGACGTATAATATAGTAGCAGACCTAACATTAAAATAAACGCATCGAGTCGACGCGTGGCAATTTTATCTCAGTGAACTTCGGGCTCTTTTAAATATAAATATTGCTTGTTTCCAAACAAAATATACACAAGAGATTAGTTTAGGAATTAACAAATATGTTCCAAGCATAAGCCAGCCTAAACAATCCATTTTATACGTTTCTTCGTACCATGAAGCCTTAATGTAGCTTATTTTTTTGTATGGAAACTAGCCACGCTATTTTATCCTTATTTTTGGTCTGCTACTTATAATAATTATATGTCTGTGGTACAGACAGACAATTTGATTTCACTTTCAACATTATTTTCAGGGTATCCAAAATACGGGGCAATGCTTAACGCTTCTGGCCGTCCAATTCTGTATTCTTGCAGCTGGCCAGCCTATCAAGAAGACTACAATTTCAAGCAAAATGCGAAGGTAAATAAACATTTTAGCCTGAGAAAGGCACTTCAGGGCAAGTTAAGCTTTATTTTTGTGGCATCCATACGTTTTATACTTTATCTATACGCCTGAAGTACAAGCTCCTTATTTTTAAACGATTTTATTTGACGCCGCGCCGTAATAAGAACTGGCAATGGGTAAACTTTCAAGCTCGTGTCCCTACGCATACAGAAAAACACAAAAAATTGCATTCGAAAACACAGTCGCCGGCAGTTCATGATCCTTATTTGTAAACGATTTGAACGGATATGCTACTACCGCAGCAGGTAGCCTGTCATCCTAATGTCCGTACATCGGTGATTGTGAGAGATTTCTTACAGTAAACTTATATTGGATAGGATTGAAAACAGCGAAACAAGTAGGTAACCTTAAAAACGCGTTAGTCTAAAGGCCCGAATAGGTAAATCCTAAGATTTTCTGGTAAAACCTAAGATTAATGTACTATACAAAAATTACAACTATCCATCTAACATTCCTTCTGATTCCCCTGCTTTCTGTCCCCAGGTATTCGGACCAGACTATGAGAACATAGCCAAGAACTGCAATCTTTGGCGCAACTGGGGTGACATCGAAGACTCATGGAGTTCGCTCACAGAAATCATGAACTGGTTTGGAAATAATCAGGACCGATTTGCGAAGTATGCTGGTCCGGGGAACTGGAACGATCCTGATATGGTAAAAATGTTCAGCATCTTTATGCCATGCACATGGAATAAAAATAAAAATCATCTCTCGATACTAACTTGCAATATTCACCGTAAATTTTGTATGTGCAAGTTATGATGTTTTCTCATTTGCGCTAGTATGTTTTTTGGGGAAAATCGTCTATGTTTTTATTTAATCATACCAGTCGGCTAAAGTTCATAATAAGGCCATTGTTATAATTAAAATCGAAGGAATTTTAATATCCTGCCATGCGGTAGTATAACTCATAAATCGTTTATAATTATTAAGTTCTCAAAGAGTTTTTATCATTCTCAAAATGAATTTTGTGAAATTCTATTCACAAATCTTACAATACTTTCAGCTACTTATCGGCAACTTCGGTCTATCCCTTGACCAAGCTAAGGTGCAAATGGCGGTTTGGTCAGTGATGGCAGCGCCACTACTCATGAGCACAGACCTGACGACCATCAGGCCAGAATTCAAAGAGATTTTGTTAAACAAAGATATTATCGCCATAGACCAGGATGCACTTGGCAAGCAAGGGTTGAGGGTATATAATCACACTAAGGTGAGTGTAATGTAAAACGTTTAGCGTAATTGGTTCAATAATTATTATGTGGAAGAATATTAAAAAATCCGAGGTGAAAAGAAACTACAGCGAAAACTCGAAACCATTCAAAAGCGCAAACCACGTTGCTTCGTGCTACATTGAGGACGTTGTTATGTACTTTAAAGGAAAGTCTTTCAGTTATATATTTCTTTCAGAAAAGAGTATCGGTGTGGAATCGTGAGCTCGTCGATGGTTCTTACGCTTTGGCGTTCGTCAGCGAGCGAGATGACGGCATCCCGCAACCATTCAAGTTCACTTTCGAAGAAATGAAGTTGCCTAAGAATTTGTATACTGTAAAGGTAAAACTACTAAGTATGTCAATTCCATGTAGGGATGCAACGAATACTATAACGATTTTCTTACGAATATTATTACTACTATTCGTATAGTATTTTCATTTCAATAGTTTGTTCAGTGAAACAGAATGCAACGCGTTGACGACATGTCATCGTTTCTCTCTGGTGACCGGAGATTCCCCATATCATAGCGTATCCTTGCTATGTTAGCACAGTTTAAAAATCCTTACAGTTGTCCAACGAAGTTGTTCGGATGCAGCGGTTGTACGGAGCTTGCGGGGCGAGGCTCTTGTATGTAGCTCGGTGGGTTACCTCGATGGGTGTCGGAAGGGTGGGACAGGGGGAGGGGGGCACGGCCACTAAAACATAGTATAGTACTAAAATGCACAGCGGAAATAGGTACGAGAGACAAAGACAAGACCGATCGGCAGTTTTTGTTTGCACAAAAGTAAGTTTTTTAAATATTTCAACTACTTACATGTATAAATCCAGTTGATATTTAAAAGAGGTCGCCCCGTCGTAGACTTTCGTCTTCCGACGCCCATGGTTACGTCCTGCATCTCACCCCACAGGCCCCACACAATTGCTCTGTCTGAGAACTTTCGTTGTACAACTGTATGGATTTTTAAACTGTGATATCAGTATGACCCAGCTAATTGAAGAAGTTCATAGAAATATTATGCGGTAATTAGTTGAAAAGTAAGTAGTTAGTTTTCCTTAAGAAATGCTTGCTTTTCTTAATGCAGGCTTGTCCCAACAAAACCGTCCAGTAAACGAAAACCACTTTTAAGGTACACTGTTAGAGACGATTTCGTTTAGTATATGCTAGGGCGCTTATGATAAACACATTTATAAAAATGATATTACTTTGCAGGTTATTTTACTTTTTATGAAAAACTAAGGCTTATACAAGAAAAGTAATCGATTATTCATTTAATACAGCAGTGCAGCTATATGTTTTCCTTGTTGCCCAATATTCTGAGATATCTGCGACGAAAATTTATTTCAAGGAGTATTTTGCATATAATTTGCAATTTATTGTTACAGATACTAAATAACTTTTACTCGTTATTAGTAATCTCGAGCATTTTTTTAGCCTTTCAGTCTGTTCAGGAACCCTAAAATTTACGTCAAAAAATCCAGTTTTAGGCTAATCAGGGTAATACATGGTCTTATGAAAAAATTGCCTGTCATTGATATTAATTATTAGGGTAAAATAAAGATATTTTGTAATCCAATTATTCGTATTCGACGAATATTAATTTGATATTCGTATTCGCTCAAGTACTATATTACCTGCTATCATAAATTAATCCTTTACTAAACATACTAAAATCATAGTATAATCCAAAACCGAAAATTATAATAGGCACTTGCTGTTGCTGTTGTAAAGATCGAAATAAAAGTAAAAGTTGTCCGGTTTGATTAATATGAATTATGTTATAATATAAATCATACATTTTGTAATACATAATTGATACGCCGAAGTTGGATTGTAGAATCAGCTGTTTTATAAAACCGCTAGTTGTTTTACAAAACAGCCTCGTTGTGTAAAACAGGTTAATGAGGTTCAGCAGGATTGTTAAAATTACGTTACGTTCGACAATACTACTACTTATGTACAGACAAATGTAAAAAAACGCTATTGGATACATTGGCAGATACACCATGAAACACCCAGGAAATCCATTCATACGACTTGATTTTCGTTTCAATTCGGGTGCACTTTTATAGAGCTTTTACAATGCAATACATTTTTTGCAACAAGCATGCACATTATTATCCCTACCCACCCCATAATGACATCCACTCGGGATCCCTAAATAGATATAAATCCATAGAAATTCAGACTTATAGCCCCGTCAGCTGTTTAATTTCTAAAAATGATGAAATTTAATTTTTAAATGTTTTGCCTAAAATTTTCATGGTTTTACTTTTAATCACGGATTAGACTGAGAGGTTTTATCTTTAAAAAATATAGAATTCGGATACACATATTTATTTTATTCCTTCCCCCTTAACCCTTACAGGACTGATGAGATATATATCCCATTTTCTATTGTTTTACTATTGTTCTTTCTTTTCAGGCCTGAAATAAAATCTTTACTTTTTGTTTACATTTATTTTGGCCCTGGCCCAACGATGTTCTGTTGTGATTTTTAGAAAATAGACCTTGTTCTAGAAACTAGTGCAAGTTTTAGATTTGAGTTAGAAGAACAAATATTAATTTTCGTTATCTGTATTACAAAATCAATAATGTTGTTTACACAATAGTTTTATCTTTTGTCAAGACTCCCCATTATTGCCACCTACAGACCAGACCCTCCAATTTAAAATAGGTATATGAAACGGCCCCTAAACAGCTAAACGCGGAGCTTTATAAAACAACTAGTTGTTTCGGATCTAACCGAGGATCTTACAATCCATCTGCGACAGTTAAACAACGTTCTAAGAAACAGCTTTGAGCTATTTTGAGAATTTGTGTATAGGTGGTCGTTTTACAACTGTTTCCCAGTAAACTGGTTATCGGTACCTACTTACTAATATAAATAACTTTCACTTTACTATATATAATTAGAGATATTTTTATTATAGACTAGCTTTTGCCCGCAGCTCCGCCCGCGTGTTGTTCGGTTTAACGACATGCTTTTTCCCGGGATAAAAAGTAGCCTATGTGCTAAGTTAGGGTATAAGCTATATTCGTTCTAAATTGCATCCAAATCCGTTCAGCCGTGTCAGCGCGAAAGAGTAACAAACATACACACACGAACTTTCGCATTTATAATATTAGTGTGATTATTTATACAGATTTCACTATGGCTATTTAATTAAAGATGGTATGTACCAGTTACGGGCAACTAACACACCTGCAGTGTGCACTATTGTGTTGCGCTAAATGACTTGTTTAAAAAAAAGTTGTTGATCAAATTAATTCATTACATATAGGTAGTTTAACTAAACGCAACCTTAAAGCAGGCCTCAATTAATTATGCTCACTATGACTTCTCTAGAATACACGGCCAAATCATTTTCCGTCACTTTGATTGATACAGCCATGTTCATACTGGTGAGTCGGTAATTGATCAATCAAGGTTAAATGTGGTGTTTTATAAAATTTAATTTTTTCCGTACCCTTACTTGCGTCATGCGTTGATGGTCAGTATAACCACAGTGTCAAACTATTGTATTACTGTTCCTGTAGCCTTAGCAGGAAAATATTTCGGTTACGTTTAGTTTGAACGTAACGCGGTTTTGTATGAAATCTGATAATCGCTCCTAGCGGTCAGTAGCGGAACTTATCAGAATTCAATACAAAACTAAATGTAACCGTAATGTTTTCATGCTAAAATAATAATAATGCTTTTCACTCAGCAAGTTTTTGGTATGCAGGCTGTATCAATTGAAGTACCTATAACCTCTTTAATCATTTAGATTTTAACCTTAATTTACAGGATCTCTATCACCAAGAAGCAGATCGCACACTGACACCAAAAGAAGAAAATTTTAACGTTAGAATAAATCCTACAGGTAAGTAATTTGAGGTCACAAAAAGGCACAGTTTCCAAATAAAACACTTGTTGTGAAAACCCAAATTAGTTTTGTAACCAACCCACAAGAAATAATTTAAATTCCAATGCTAGTTCCCACCCAAAGATATTATATATAAATGACTATCGCAAATATAATTTGTGAACCTGCTACAATAAAATCAGGTTTTTTTTAAATTATGGGATTAGGTATTTTAATTGTTTAAAGTGGCAGTTGTTTTTCCAGAATTATAATTATTTCTTGTGATTTCGAAACATTTCTGAAGAATCGACTGAAAACTGTTTACTCAACACATTTTCTATATTTCAGGAGTGAAGTTCTACAAATTCACCCCCAGCAATGAGGAGACTGATCCTAGTGAAACAGAAGAGAACATTAAGACTGATATTAATGCTAAAAGTAATACAATTAAGTAGTAATTTAATAATACTATAAATTAAACTTTTCATTAAGATAATAATAAAAAATATAAGTTTACAAAAAGGTCACTCGTTTTTTTTCCTTCGCTTATAAAACTTTAATAAGCTTGTTTTTTCCAAGATTGGTGGTTTCCATTTTAGAGTTTCTTTTTTTAATTAGCTCAGCCAAATTCATGCTATACTATTATCCAATAAATAAGCCGAAAATGTGAAAAAGTGGGGAAACAGCACCGATTTAAAAAATATTTCTTTCTAGTGTTCTACGTAGACAGAACATTTATCCGCATTAAACTTTGCATTATGCGAAAGTGAAGGGGTTTGATCCCTCAAAAATGAGGACCTCAGATTTGTAATCAGCGACGCGAAAAACCCCTAGAATCCATTTCCGAGGCGAAATAATAATTTTAGTTTTTTTACGACAACTACTTTTTGGAACACTTTGGGGGATTCGAATTCCCTAACTTTCTTATTTTCGAAGGTACCGCAGGAGTCAATACTTACGAATGTTTCTGTGTGGGTAACACGTGAAAGAAGATTTTTTTTCAAATAAGGTGAGTCGGGGCAAGTGCGCCTAAGGGGTAAGTGCATCCAGTGTAAAATCTCAAAAACTACTGATATGAGACCCTTATTGACATTTAGCATCCATGTAACAAAGTAGAACAAAGTTCGGGGTTTAAATCACAGATGGCTCTGGCCATTTGGGGGTTTATTTCATGTGGGCGCTCTTATCCCATTTTGTGAGGCAATATAGGCCTATATCCATGTTTCTTAATTTCTAAAAAAATCATAAATTACCATAAATAATCTAAAAATACCAAATATTGTAAATTTTTTAAATTTACACGTGCATGTCATAATATAAAGAAGATATATTGTGTTGATTTCATTTACGAAAAAAATATGGCGCACTTGCCCCAATTCACCTTAGTATAAATTGTTTAATGACATCTTCTTTTGAGGTCGTCAGACTCCCCTTACTTTCTCATTTTCGGTGTAGATGAATGTTCCTGCTAGTCTAGCATAGCAAACCATATCGAGCTCGATAGCACTTGATACAGTGCTCTGTCTCACTCTGTTGATCTACCGAAAGAGGGACAGACAGTGTATATCGAGTCGTCAAAGCTCGATATGGTCTACTATGCTAGGTACCCAGGAGGTCTACGAAACACGTGAAAGAAAGAGTTTTTTTTTAAATCGGTGCTGTTCCACCACTTTTCCACATTTGACACTTTTTCCGGCTTATTTCCTGGACTACTTGTGAAGTGACCAGAAATACATTCTGCAAGTGACGGCCGTTTTAAACACTTATCAATGTACAGATACGACATTTTTACAGTATTTTTTTCACGTCAAACAAAATTGCAGTATAAAAAAAACACTGTCCATTAAACCATAAATCGTACAAAGTTTATTAAAAGTTAAGTGTAACCTGAGGTTCAGGGATCTCGCACGTCCTCTTGGAAGTTACAATGTTATTTACACGTTTAATTAAATAGTTAAACAAATAAAACTATACAATACAAAGCAAAAACAAAAACAGTAAATTATACAAAAATAAAATAAAGAAGTTATAACCAAATGTTTGTGTGATATGTATTTGTGTTGGTGAGGGGGAGAGGGTGTGTGTGTTTGTATGAATGAGCTCGCGCCATTAAAGAAGTCCCATGACAAAGTCTTTTTAATCTGCGGAATTTTCATTTCGTCGCCTTACAAAACGTCTAGCTATAATTACAATATGTCGGCGTTTTAGACTTTCAAAATCTTCTACCGTATTATTTTAATTTATATGATACAGATTACACATCGATCTTAATTACCCTTTACTCTAAGTAATTAATTATCCAATAAGGTGACTTTTATTTATGCAGCCAAATTCATATTGAAGACTCGGTAAATGCTCTTTATCAAGATTCGATGACCCTTTCCTCAGTCGCTGCGGCCGCTCCGCAGCACCGGAGCTGATACAGAAGTGGATTAAGGGCGCACGATTTTAAAAAACACACCAACATAACCTCAAAAAAGGGGGAGTTCCAGCTAGGGGGCAAGGTTCAAGAGGAACGACCCCCCTAAGCTAACCACCCACCCCGCCACCGCCAAACTTTACGAAGGTGTTTAAGGGGGGGGGGGGGGGGGTTATCTTGATTTTGTGAATAGCGATGATTCAATTTTGTAAAAAATATTTATGGCATAATTCACACTTTGATCTTAATATTTCGCCCGTTTGAAACACGATTACTTGCATTTCCCTCGATCGCAAAGATAGGCCTAAACTATGATCTAAATATACCTATAATTTCATTTGAGCATTAAGTTTTGGGCAATAAAACTTATACTAAAATAAACGTCGTGAAAATGTGATATAAAACGGCCGTCATATTAAAACCCATCCTCCTAATTCCAAAACAATAAATAAAAACACCTCGAAACTGCGAGTTTAATGAGCGGCCCGCTGAGCTGAGTAGGATAAACATGTGTAAAATGAAAGCGTTGGAGCGGAACAGAATTCTCTGGATAACTTCGCCTTAATGTCTATATTTTTACCGTTCCAGATATTAACGTCTGTCAAAAAAGGGTTGAAATCACCTGGGGTTGAAATGAATATTGAACTCTAATGAACTTAATTGAACTTTAAACGTTCAAGTAGTATAATTTAGGAAATTATTACTGAACAACTAGGTACAACAACTAGGTTGAATAGTTGATTTAAGAAGTTATGGCATTGTATCATATGTTGTTAGAACACATAGAGGTGTGTTTAGGAGAAACAGATGGCATCTTATCCCAGCTCCTAGTACTGAGAAAGAAAAAAGTCTGCATTATGATCTAGATGTTTATGGTGAAAACCAAAGATATAGAATTGATATCTTTGGTGAAAACGATGATGTTAACAAAGATTCAAATTATTCTCAGCATTGTACTGTTCAGAGAAAGTAGAAAGTAATGAGGAAGGAGAAGTAAGAAGGGGCATGAGAGTAAGAAATAAGCCTGCATGAACAAATTATTATGTGATTTAATTTTATAAAAAAGGAAAGATGTTGTAATATTGAACACGACTGAGTGTTGATTATAGAACGCAGTTGGAACGCAGTCAGTTGCATATGTCAAGATGGAGGTTTGTCGTCTTTAAACTTTGCTTGTGTGTACCGCATGATACGTTATCTATAATAAAGTACCAAATACAGTTCAGAAGCCTTCGTTTCATTACAACAGAAACCACATATTCTACCGACCCTACTGAACCACTTTTCTCAAGAACAGCGGACAACAGTTTGGTAAATAATTGAGTTCCAAACAAAAATGCGTGAACCCTAACGCACCGACACATACGGGTGAGTTTAGAGAGACCGTCGCGTCGTCCGTGAAACAGCTATTACGGTGCAGCGTTCTAAAATAGACCTTCCTCCTACGAGATACTTTGAGTTACAGTTGAACATCTTTTTATCTGAAGATTTTCGCGGGTTTTTTTTTCGATGACAGAGGAATGATAAAAATATGGCCAAAAGAGTAGGTAGGAGCAGGTAGAATATAAGAAACAAATCAAATGCATGCAAAATGTAAGTTGATAATCCATTGTTTTCTAATTTAATTAATGATTTTTTTCTATCTGCTCCTATTGTTTTGGCCATATTTTTAACATTCCTCTGTCAATTTAAGATTTTTGTACCTCAGTCAAAATCTAGTAAAATGCAGATGTTTTCAAGCTAATACGCACAAAAAATTGCATAGAGACTTTTTGTTTTAACCTAGCTTTTTTGTGTAAATCTTTTGCGATTTTCAAGAGTTTTCAATTGTTTTGGAGCACAGTGTCAAGGTTTACGTCAATAATGTGCATTTTAGGGTTATTTTTTATTGGCTGGGATGTTATCAAAGCGAAACAAATAAAAAAATCTAAAATATTGGCTGGGTTTTTTAAATATATTTTTTTAAAGTTCACTCTATAGAAAAAGCTTAAATTAAAAATATCTCAGAAATGGTTCACTTGTGCAAAGGCATTATATAGTCGAATCGACTGCAATTGTTGTTCTCTACAACCCCTTCAAAGGATTGCATCTAATTACCAATCACCCTGTATATAATACTCGTAGAGGTAGATAATTGGATTCGTGTTTTGCAGCACTGAACATGGTTTGCAGTTGCAAAAACAAAACCTTTGCGCTTATCTCCCTAATAGCAGAGAATACAGTGTGTCCCTCGTAAGAGGGCACATCCGATAAGGGGTGAAACTAGACCTTAATTTACCGACAAATGAAAGAAAAAAAAAATTCTTGGCATTTTTTTTTAGACCAAATTATTTTTTGATCTCCGTGACCCTGTTTGAAAAAATGATCGTATCTTTTGAAATACGGAGTGAATATTGTTGAAACAAAAACAATAATGATAAAAAATAATTGACACACAATATCAAATGAATACAAAAGCTATAAATTTAGACAGTTAATAATAAAATAGGATTTTGTAAGAAAAATGATTGTCGTTGCGCCCGAAACGATTTGTTTTGTTCACCCACAAAGAGAGTTATTTTGAAGATAGAAGGTTCACTATTTTTTTATTTTACAGGTAAAAATATGTTTATTCAGAATAAGCAATAATAATTTTGCATAAACGGGAAGTTATTTCGAGAAATTTGACAGTAGCTGAAAAATACGGTACAAAAACTTAATGTTTTTCTTACAAAATCCTGTTTTGTAATTATTTGTGTAAATTTATGGCTTTTTTAATAATTTGATATTGTGTGTCAATTATTATTCATCATTATTGTTTTTGTTTCAACAAGATACATTCCATATTTCAAAACGATTATTTTTTCAAAAAGGATCTACCATACGAGGCCCGAAAAAATAATTTCGTTAAAAAAATAACTAAAAATGCTATAATTACTTTTTTATTTTTTGGCGTCATAATACTAGTTTCACCCCTTTTCGGATGTGCACTTTTACGAGGGACACACTGTATAAAGTATTACTTCGCGACATTGATGCTTCGCTAATAGTATGAGGTCTTAAGCTCTGTGGTGTGGTGAAACATGGGAAACATTATTTGTGAACGCATTCCCTCCTTGACAGTTTTTTTTTTAGCCGTATGACAAATGTCACTTCAAAAAAATCTGTGATGGAATGAAGCATAGCCTTCTGTATTGGGAGGCTATGAACAGCGTTGCCGGTGTGGGTATTTTTACCCGATTTCAGGTAATTTAGGGCCTAAGCGGGTTTGTTGCGGGTAACCACGACAGGTGGGTAAAAATATCCGTACCATCAATAAAAAAAACATGGTATATAGTTTTATTAAATCATCTTAACGCAGCTACAGCGCATGATTAAACACAATTTCTCTACTATTTGTATGTGTGTGATAATCATGATATTTGTGAGGCTATTCCACACTAAAACGAGTGCAAAAGAGATGCCCTTACAAATCATCAGTAGAAAGCACGATGATTATGCTGTTTGTTCCGTTTTGTTTTGTGCCTTTAAAAATAAATATTTAAAAATATATATTATAAAATATCTTTAATTGTACCTTTTTATTCATCTTATGAATTAAAAACACTGTTAAAACAAACACATTCCTGTTAATTTTTAAAGAGATACGGGAAATATTAAAATTAAAACAGATTATGCAATATTTTACCTCTTCTCTTGAAAAAAAAATTACATTCACAAAACGGGTAATTCGGGTAATTTCTGATTCAGTTTCGGACTTTTTGTAGTTTGACTACCGGCAGCACTGGCTAGGAATGAAGTGAAAGTTCAAGTTGTGTGAACTCATAAATTATTATTTGTATGACCCGGCAAATTAAATAATTACTAAAATAACGTAAATTATCAAGTTAATAGCCAAAATTTTGCAAGTGCGTACGTTACATCAGTCGGTGGCTTGTTTTTGCTAAGTTATAATTTACAATCAATCGACGCATCAGTTTATTGGTTGCTCTCATTACGAATACGAATGAAAGAAAGCTGGTCACTGGTCTTGTAGTAGGTCACCAGTGTTGTGTGGCGTGTTCAAGGCTGCTTACGTCGACAGCAGACGAGTCTGTGTGGAGTACTCCAATCAGTCAGTGAAGCGAGTGAGCTAGTCGATATCGCTCGCCGGTTACCGTGCGTGCTGCGACATATCCCGACGGAATCAAAACACCCTTGATCGTGAAAGTTTTATCACCGCTTCAGCAACCGTAATAATGGGTGGCAAAGTAGAAAAGGTGGGCATTTTAGCCATGGAACTGTATTTCCCATCACAATACGTAGATCAAACCGAATTGGAACAGTTTGATGGAGTCGCCCCGGGGAAATACACAATCGGGCTTGGACAAAGCAAAATGGGCTTCTGCTCAGACCGGGAAGACATCAATTCACTCTGTATTACAGTGCTACACAAATTGATAGAGAAGAATAACATCAATCTACATGATATTGGTCGATTAGAGGTTGGTACTGAGACTATTATTGACAAGAGTAAGAGTGTTAAGACATTTCTCATGACTTTATTTTCTAAGGAGGGTGCTACAGATATTGAGGGCATTGATACAACAAATGCCTGCTATGGTGGCACAGCAGCTCTGTTCAACACAATCAACTGGGTGGAATCATCTTCCTGGGATGGCAGGAAGGCTATAGTAGTAGCTGGGGACATTGCAGTGTATGGTAAAGGACCAGCAAGGCCCACAGGAGGGGCAGGTGCCGTGGCAATGCTTATAGGACCTGATGCTCCCCTGGTATTTGATCGTGGTGTGAGAGCCTCCTACATGAGACATGCATACGACTTCTATAAACCTGACCTAGCATCTGAATTTCCATATGTCGATGGCAAGCTCTCTATACAATGCTATCTCAGTGCTTTAGATAACTGCTATAATTTATTCTCTGCCAAAATGAGGAAGGAGCAAGCTGACTTCAAAGGCCTTCTTAGCTTAGATGGTATGTTATTCCACTCTCCATACTGCAAGCTTGTACAGAAATCCCTTGCAAGAGTTTGTTTCAATGACTTTTTAAATTGCGAGCCAGAAAAACGTGAGGAGCAGTTCCCAGGGCTCTTGGAGTTTATCAATCACAAGAGAGAAGAGACTTACTTTGACCGTGATCTGGAGAAAGCTTTTATGACCTACAGCCTAGACCTATTTGAGGAGAAAACCAAGCCATCTCTCCACATAGCCCGTAATGTAGGAAACATGTATACACCATCCTTGTATGGTGGCCTGGTATCATACCTAGTTAGTAAATCACCTGAACAGTTAATTGGAAAGAAGTTTGCATTATTTTCTTACGGTTCTGGGTTATCATCAACTATGTATTCCATTAATATTTGCAATGACATGAGTGCTGGATCTAAGCTGCAGAAATTAATAAGTTCATTGCATGAATCAGTCTCTCTACTGGATAAAAGGGAATGTGTGGATCCTCTAAAGTTCTCTGACATAATGGACGTCAGAACAAAGAACTATCATACAGCACCTTATGAGCCTTCTGGCTCAATAGATGCATTATTCCCTGGAACATACTACCTTGTAAAAATTGATGACCAAAGAAGGCGTACCTATGACAGAAAAGTATAGTAAAATTATAATTTATAGTGAAATTTATTTGTCGGTGTTGGCATTGAAAGTTTTGAGTCTATTTGTTGTTTGATGTGAGTTGGCCTTTAATATGGAAATAGTTATTTTAGTAGGGAAAGATTTTAAATGTAAATGTGATTTGGTAATAACAAAACAACAACACAATTCCTGGCATTCAAAGCATTTTGTTGCATGTTAATTGTAGCTTTGTAGTAATTTATCTTTTTAATAACTTATTGTGCTGCCACAATGTTTTATAATATGTTTTATTTATTTAAAGGTACCCATTTTTGTACCCAACAACTTCATTTTTATGTAATTTTAATGCAATACCAAACAAGTTTAGCATTTTGTGACAAGTTACTGTAAGGAAAATGAATTGTAAAAGTTATAAAACTAATATAGGTAATAAAGGACTGAATAGCTTTTTCGGCAGATATATCATGAAATGATGACTATTTGATGTAATCAAGTATTAATTGACCAATTGGTGCTCTTTCAGAGTAAACTGTTTTTGATGGAGTTTAATTGGGAATAAAAAATCAATTTATTTTTTGTTGTATCATTTCATTATAGTCCATTATTTAATGAGCTCCTAATTGAAGCGTTGCGGAATGTTGAATCAGAATGTTGTGAAGACCCTACCTGCTACTACGTCATCGTACAAGTTACGGTAAAACTGGTTTTCGAAACTATCGTAAAAGTAAATAATTGACTTTCTTTGTCGTTCTACTTTTTGTACAAGGTCAAGGTCCGCATTCTAGTGAATTAATTCACTAAAACTGACTGCTAAGGTCCATTTTGCCACAGCAGAATGATAAATACAAGTCTCGCAACGAGTTATGAGCGCTCGGCGAGAGTGGTGGGGGACTAGCGCATGTGTACACTCGCGCACAAAATTACTACAATAAGTGCGATACAGAAAAAATGACTAGCGCAGTCAAGGTCAGCGCTCATAAACCTTTGCGACTCTTGTACCTTAAAATCTTTCTGAAGAATCCCTACACCATGATGAACTAACTACATCAAAATATAAAATTATCTACATGATAAAGGCGATTCTGAAGGTCAAAACGAAATTTTCCTTCATTCCAAAATGCTTCCTTAGTATCAACAACAGAAGCTGTATTACTTTGGAAAAAAACAAGTTTTGACAGCACTAAAACTAAAATGAAAGCCTTCAGAATCGACTTTAATTATTATTAAGATACCTATATGTACGCACGTCAGCATAAAAAGGGAACTTGTGGGTAGGGCAAATAGGGAGCTTGAGCTGCAGGCGCCTGCGTAGCGGACAAGATCCAGGATTTCAGATTGGGGGGCCCCCGGAACCTGCGCTTGAAGGTTTTCCAAAAAAAATCTAAGATACACATACACATGGCCGGCAATAACCCGAGGCATGTATGCAAACAAAGAACAATCAAACCATTAAAACATACTAAATGCAAAGGCTCTGTCGGGGGGGGGGGGGGGGGCATGGCCCATGTCCCCTCCCCCACTTGTATCCGTCCTTGCCTGCGTACATAATATTTGAAATTACGCAATTCGCACACCACCGAAATGTCTAGCTTTCGCCACAGAATAAATAAAAGTAGTTACTACGAACTTTCTTCACAAGATAATATTCATATTCATATTCATATTCATATTCTTTATTGCACACAGTTATTAATATTTACAATTAGTCTTAAATTAAATGTGCTATAGGCGAGCTTATCTCTGAAAGAGATTTCTAACAGCAAAACCTAGGTGCTATGGACATGTTGGTAAAAAAGTGCATAGTCCTATGTGCACACATAAAGAAAAATACCCACATAAATGATTTAAAAAAAAAGGAAAACAAATTTGGAAACAATATCGACTTAAAACTAGCCTTAACATACTCGCTAAATAAATAAGTATAATATTTATTACATAATAATAAAAGTAATATATACAAATCTTTAATACACATACTTAAATAATGTGTATATAAATGGACATATACCTACATAAACGTACTTACATAATACATATTATGTTTTAAATAAGAACATAAACATATTTACATAAAAATATTCATAAATAGTGCTCTTTGAGTTTCTTCTTAAATAAGCTGATCGTTTGACAATCGCGAATCGTGTGCGGTAGCGAGTTCCAGAGTTTGATGGATGTCACCGTAAAAGAATTCCCAAAAGCACCCGTGTTGTGACATGGAGTTTTTAAAAGGGATACTGTGTGTGGTCTGTTCTGTTTGTCTTTGGAAAAAAGGGAGTCAAAGCATTCACGCAAATATGAATATAATACTATTAGGATGTCTATGACTTTCACTTTGAAAGTGTTTCATGTGATGTGTCAATGGTTTAATTAAATAGGTGCTAAAAAGGGTTTTATTACTTACTTAACAATTAATCACGTAATAGCATTTTTTTTACTTCGGTTGCTATAAAACTGATTTTTCACCTTTTTTTTCAATGTTATTCTAACTTAAGCTATTTTTTACAAGGTAGGAACCTGCGTAATGGCAATAAATCGTCTTACGAGTGTATCAGGCAGCATTTTGGATATTTATAAAGCCATTGAAAGCTTATATTAGAGCGTACTTAGGTAAACTTTGTTTTTGAAAATTACATTTTCTTTTTATCAGAGTAGTTTGAGATGGATCTTTTGCGTGTTGCTGGTGGTCAGCCAATTGAAAATTATTCAATTAAAATATATCGTCCCTCTCTCAACATCACGCTTTAGTAGCGGTGTCACGGTATGGACGTCGGATCTTCTATCCTTTTCGGACTAAAATAGTTGTTGTATTATTTATTATCTACATTAATTTACAATTACCTACTATTTCACATAACTGCAAAATTAAATTGTTCTTGAGGTATCAAGAGGAAAAAAACGGAGCCCATATAGGATCACTTCGTCCGTCCGTACGTCTGTCTGTCTTCGTCCGTCCGTACCTTTGTATTTCATCCGTGGTCAAGACCCTTTATCTCAGGAAGTCAGGAACGCGTAGAGGTTCCAGTTGAAATTAAAACCATATACTCAAGTCTACAGTCCCTTGAAGCTGTGAAAAAAACAAACTTCCAAGTTAATAATTAAAAAAGATACGCCCGTTTATGCCGCAAAAAACGTATATTTCGACACTCAAGGGAATCAAAATTTGGTATTTTCCGTTAACCTAGAACTTTGGTATTCGGCAAGTTATACCGTCTTATACCTTATACTACAAGTATAGGGAAACATCAGAAAACTATACCTACATTTGTAATTAAATTATAAAAAATATAGTCTTTAACGGAACCTTTGGGGGTGAGACCGACTCGCACTTGTCCAGTTTTTTTTCCATATCCGTGTCAGGTAAAATTTACGGCACCTGGCCAAACTATGTTATATCTACGCATAACGCATGTTCTTAGCACTTAGTTTACTAGAACGGCTGTGCACAATGAACTGAGACACGGGGATGTTTCAATTTCAACACCTCCTGTCAGTATACATTATGTTTTCTAAACGAACGGTTGTGCGCTTTACATTTCAGGGGTGTAATAAATAAAATAACAAAAAGGATTTCAATTAGAGATGCTGCGAATTATGGTTATAGCGAATATAATGTTAGCGATTAATCGGCATTCCCTATGGCGTATAGCCGAATAATTCGCCATAATTATTCGACATCAATAATTATGTTATAATGACTAACTGTGCCTCCGGTGAGTAACGATTCAACTAAAAAAAACCAATTTTACGGGAGAGCCGAAAAACAACGTTTTTTGCACAAGAAGAATCATTTTTTGCCAACCATTTACATTTCGTACATAATCGTGTAGATAACAAGTGTATCCGTGCAGCCCCTACAAAACATACCATCTTAGAGATATATCGTTCAGGAGCTGAACTTTTGCACCAAAAAGATTATGCATTGTTATGTGCATTATGATTTAAGTCGAGTTTGTCCCTTTTGCCATATGAAGTAAGTATGTAAGTACGTAAATTCTTTATTGCACAAAAAATATACTATAAATAAAGATATAATTGCCATATTTAGCTTCTTATTTTCTTTAATTGGTAGTAAAAATATAAATAAAACAAAAACAGAATTTTCCATATATTTCGGCCTCTTCTATGAGGCCGTCATCATCATCAGTTGAATAAATGACAGTTAAATAAAATTAATTTTTAAACAGTTAAGTATAACTAAATGTATGTTACGGACTATTCACAGAAAAAAAAGAAGAACGTAATAATAATGATATTTACAGAATTATAGTAATGTGTGATGATGATGATGATGATGATGATGATGATGATGATGATGATGATGATGATGAGTCAATCGGTCGAGTTATGTCTGTCAGTGTTGTCTGTTGAGTCCGGGTCCATAGTGTGCGCCAAGTGACCAGATGTATGATGTCTCCCAGGTCCTCAGTTTTAATTTTTTTCTACAAAAAATATACACTGCACAAAGGCGAACTTAATGCTAATTAGCATTCTCTGCCAGTTAAACTTTGGTTATGTGGAGAGTTCAAGGGTAGCCAGATAATTTTATTATTTCGATATAATAATTATGTTAAATAATTAATTAAACTAAAAATTGAATTATTATACTACAAAGAATACATATAGATATAAATTTATTTATATATACATATCTTCTCATAAATACGTAAATATAAATATAAAGGTACATAAATACATAATAATAATTAATATTTACGAAAAGGAAAATGACTCGGGGACTTACAAGTGAGGTGCAAGTAAGTGTAAGTAAACGTGTAATAAACAAAAAAAGAAACGTGAATATCGATCTAATTCAAGTTACATCTAATTTCACAAATTAGTACGCGACTAACTCCATTTAATTAAACCATTGTGTACCGCCAAAAAAATTACTTCAATCATTTTGTCGTATGTCTATCTTCGATGTTTTTAAAGATATTGAAATTCCAGTTTAGAAAGAAAAAACGGAGCCAAGTGTCTCATTTTGGGTCTAAGTCGAGTTAAACCATTATTCAGTACCGTTCGAGTCTTTGATGCGTTCGCTCACGTAATCTGCTCCCAGTATTTCAGTGGCTCTCAATCTTGTTACTGAGTGAGGTGCTATCTATATGTCTACAAAAATGGTCAAGTGTGGTACTTGTGAATCCGAAGTTGTGAATGGACCTCGCTGTTCAACGTGTAATCAGGTCTTTCACTTTCACTGCGTGCCTATTACCGAGAAAGGATTCAAGAAGCTTGGGGACCGAAAGCTTACATGGAGGTGCAAGAAGTGTAAACAAGGCGGCGAGGACGCTGGTGAGTCGGACCAATCCGATGAAGCTGTCACTGCAAATCGAGGCACAGACTCCCAATCTCTGAATTCAGAATCGTACTCTCATATAATGGCTGAGTTCAAAGCACTTAACTCAAAACTCGAACCTCTCCAAATATTAATGGATGATGTAAAGAACTTAAAAAACGACTTTGCAGAATATAAATCAACTGCTCGAGAAGTCAACAAGGTCCTTGAGGATTTCTCTGTTAGGATGCAGAATGTAGAAACTAGGCTAGCCAAGTTTGAAACTACGCAGGCGCTAGTCGCCCCACTCCAAGCAAAGGTGGAAAAGCTGGAGAATGAACTTAATGACAAAGAACAGTGGTCGCGATTGAACAACATCGAGCTGAAGGGAGTTCCTTATAAAAGTGGTGAAAATTTGTTTGAAGTGATTATGGGTATCGGTAAAATCATCAAATATCCGGTTTCCAAGCAGCAGTTAGACTTCATTGCTAGAGTACCATCCCGAGATCCTGAGAAGTGCAAACCGATCATCGCGTGCTTTATAAACCGATACGCTAAAGAAGACTTTGTAGCGGCAGCAAGATCTTACATGAAGAAGACTGCAATAATTCCCACTGACTTGAACTTGAGTGGAAATCAAAGCATCTTTGTTAATGATCATTTAACTGTGCAAAACAAATCACTGCTCAGTACAGTTAAAGTGACTGCAAGGGAACGGGGGTTCCAGTTCATCTGGGTCAAACATTGCAAAATAATGGTCAGGCAAAACCCCACATCCCCAGTTATAACAATGCGAAACTTAAAGGATCTCTCCAAATTAGCGTAAATATTTCATTTGTAATTTTACTCGTCTTTATTCTTGTTAATAGTGATTTTTCAAAGCTATGTTTGAGAACCGTTATGCATGTCGAAAGTCTTTGTTTGAGGTGCTCGGCCAGTTACAATGTAAAAAATATTGTGCTTCTCTGTTCTGTAATTGATAGCTCTAATTTAAATCTTTATCCAAATGGACTAAAGTCTATTCTTGCCTATTGTCTTTTATCGCTCACTATTCACCACTTGAGGGTATCGTCAACAATAGACGCTCGGTCTTGGGTGGCTATACTGACTCATATCTGTGCTCACACTAATGAAGTTGTTTACTTAAATAAATTAGAACTAAAAATTAAAATTGAACTTTCTGACTTATACTCATTAGGACTATTCTATTATAATAACTTACGGCTATTAAGTCATAGGGTTACCTATTTCTCATGGATTGCACCTTTGCTTTTCCACTTGTGGTTTAAAATACGGGTGTATTCGTGTCGAGTTTATGACAATTTGTTATTGCTTATCATTTACATTCAAATGTAATAACTTACAAATATACTATCAGAATGTCCGTGGATTGCGTACCAAGACAAGTACGTTCTTAAGGAGTTTATATTTAAATGATTATGACATTGTTTCGGTGACTGAGACTTGGCTACTTGATAGTATATCAAACACTGAATTATTTGACGATCGGTACTTGGTCTGGAGACGGGACCGTGATTATGCGAAAACAGGCCAGGTATACGGTGGAGGAGTTTTATTGGCGGTGAAACGTACCTTCCATGCAGTGGAAAGACCTGAATGGCGGTCTTCCGCGGAGGACCTCTGGGTTACATTGACTCTCAAACACGACAAACCAAGAGTTTCATATAAAGTTCATATCTGTACCATATATCTTTGCGAAGAAACTGAAGGTCACTCGTTTCAGTCTCAACTAGCAAATTTCTCACAGAGACTAACAGAAATTATTTCTTGTCATCCACTTGACAAATTCATAATTTTAGGCGACTTCAATATGAGTGATATTTCATGGAATCCACTTCCCGACTCCTCTGATCTCGTACCTGTTACTTCTTTAAATAGTGACTATTTACTAAACTTTATAGATGTGCTTAGCACCTGCAATCTTGGTCAGTTCAATGGTGAAGTTAATTTTATGAATAGAATTTTGGATTTGGTTTTATGCAATGGTTCTGTCGATGTAAAATCTTGTGGTGATCCATTTTTGCCCGAGGATAAGTACCATAAATCCCTTTGTATCCAAGCTATTTTTACCGATATACATACTCTTGAAGAGCAACCTAGGCTAAAATACGTATACGATCGTGGTGACTACTCATCTATAATGTCTGAGTTGAACCTCGTGAATTGGCGTGACCTGCTCACATGTGGCTCGCTCGATGGCGCTGTGGCCATTTTTTATGATAAACTTTACGCGCTGCGTGACACATATATACCAACCAAAAAAGTAAAAAATGACTCTTATCCACTCTGGTTTAATTCAGCACTAATTAAAGTACTACGCGAAAAGAGCAAATACCACCTTAAATTTAAAACTTATCATAACCAAAATGATTATCAATCTTTCTCATTGTTACGCAAACGAGCGAAGGCCTTAGAGCGGGAGTGTTTCGATATCTATATATCTAAAATCGAAGAATCTATAAGGAACAACCCTAAATCTTTCTGGTCTTACATTAAAAGTAAAAAACAGACTAATAGTTTCCCTAAAGTAATGAAATTTCAGAATGAATCTGCGGAGTCTGGTCCTGATATATCTAATCTTTTTGCTAGATATTTCCAATCTACCTTCCAACAACCCAATGATCTGAATACGATGCAAAATGAAGTAACAGAAAGTTCAAATGCCTGTCATATATCATCGATAGAGATTGAGACTGAAGTGATACATAAATATCTCAAATCTATTGATCTAACGAAATCTGGTGGACCAGATCATATTCCGCCGATTTTTATTATAAAATGCGCCGACAGTCTCGCTCTACCGATCTCAATACTGTTTAAACAGTCACTATCTGAAGGAATAGTCCCCAAAGTATGGAAGGAGGCATTTGTTACTCCAGTTCATAAAAAGGGTAATAAAGCTGATGTGGAAAATTATCGACCAATCTCCAAATTATGTCTTTTCGCTAAAGTATTGGAACGCCTGGTGTACAATCAGATTTATGCTGCCTTGAATTCCTCATTCAATGAAAATCAACATGGCTTTCTGAAAAAACGTTCTACAGTCTCGAATCTGGTGACAGCTACCGAATTCATAACTAAGTGCATGGATGAACGTGTACAAGTTGACGTAATTTACACGGATTATAGCAAATGCTTTGATCGCATTGATCACAATATTCTCCTAAAAAAACTTTTCACGGCTGGAATACACGGTGATTTACTCAGATGGTTTTCATCGTACATAGATAACCGGAACCAGGCTGTAATACTCAATGGATTTACATCTGCTTGAACTCAGATTCCCTCTGGCGTGCCTCAGGGATCTTTGCTTGGTCCTTTGCTTTTTATAATTTTTATCCAAGATATTAATAATTGTTTTATTAACTCCGATAAAATTTTATTATTTGCTGATGATATGAAAATTTTAAAGAAAATCAGCTCAATGGATGATATTTACAAACTTCAGGCTGACCTCGTTAGATTTGATGAGTACTGTACCACTAATAAGCTTAACTTAAATGTATCTAAGTGCTATTACATATCTTTTTCCAGAAAGCATTCTGACCTTGACATTGGTTATTCAATGAAGGGTCACAGTATCAAAAAAGTAAATACTATTAAAGATTTAGGCGTGATCTATGATTCTAAACTCATATTTGATGAGCATATCAATCACATTGTTTGCAAGGCCTCCAAAGCTTTAGGATTTATAATGCGAACTTCTAGTGACTTCAAAAATATTAAATCTATAAAAATACTATATTGCGCTTTTGTCCGTAGTCACCTGGAATACGCATCGCAAGTTTGGAATCCTCAATATAATAAATACATTTCTCGTATTGAAGGTATACAGAAGAGATTCCTGAAATTTCTTGATTATAAGGCGCATCAATATTCCCTTGACTATGATCATCGATGTAGGAGATATCATTTCCTACCTTTGGCCGTAAGGCGTAATATATCTGACGTTTGCTTCCTCATGAATATCGCCAATGGATCAGTCGATAGCCCGAATCTTCTATCATTAATTAACCTACGAATTTATAAAAAGAGCACGAGACAGCACAATCTTCTTTATATTCACCCATGCAATACTAATTACAGACAGAATGCATTTATTTCAAGAGCAAGTAACCTGTTTAATAATAACTCTACTGATTTAGATATGTTTTGTATGAGCACCTCATCAGTTAAAAGAGCCTTGACAATCAAACATTTTAATTAGTTTTTTAAAATCAAGTCTGATACTTCTATTTATTTTGCATCTTATAAATACTAATAATTTAACCTAATGTTATATTTACTTGAGTTTGCTAAATGTATAGTTTAATGAATGGCTGACGCCATCATGACTCTTCTTCTTTTATACAAGTGTTAAATCTATCTGGTGGAGATTTTTTATCGGCATTTAGTTGTTTAAGAACACTTCTATTGTTATAATTTTGCTGTAAATCTTCCTAAAAGAAAATAAATAAATAAAAAAATAAAAAATAAAATTCACCGGAGGCACAGATTTAAATAATTTATCCAGAAAGAGTATTAATATAAGTATATGAAAAAAAAAAACGCAACAGGCAAGACCCCAATTGTGCAGAAAAATTCGTTTTTGTGCACCACAATCTGCCGCTTCTGGACTTAGAATATTTATTTAAATTCAAATATTAAACGAGTCATCCTGATTGAGTACACTAATCTACTTAAAAAAAACAATACATGACTGATTTATTGCTAATTTAATTACTGATGATGACTGAGTTATTGCTAATTTTATTATTATTGCTTGCTGTCTTAATTACACTTTGGTTCTTTTTAAATCTGTAGTTTTTTCCTATGCGAGTAATAGATACTATTAATCGCTATTCGACAAATAATGAAAAAAATTACAAATAGAGTTTAGAAAAGCACGTATTCCTCTGCTACCTTCCAGATCTTCGTATTATTAAAATTTACAAAACCGGTCAAATGCGTGTACATCAATAATTTAAACAAACTTTAAACTTATCATCAACTTACAAAATGTACGAAACAAAGCTGCAAATTTAAATTGGTCAAGTATTAGGGTACGCAACCATACAGTAAGTAGTATCATAGACTAAGTAGTATCATAGACTAATTAGTACAATATTTAGTCTATGGTAGTATGGTATACCGAAATTCCAAATACCTAGTAAGTTTGATTTTTGGAATTGACCTCGTTAACAAAATGGTCTAAAACTGACAAGTTTGATAGCCCCCATTTCTTTATTTTTGTAGACAAAAAGAATAAAAAAATATATTTTTAGGTACTTCACTCGATAAGCTCAAAACAATGATACTCTGCATGGAAGGATAAAAAAAAACCGGCCAAGTTCGAGACGGACTGGCGCACGAAGGGTTCCGTACCATTATCTATAAAAACGGCAAAAAAATCATGTCTGTTGTATTGTATGGGAGTGCGCAGGTCTAACTCGCGCTTGGCCAGTTATAGTATTTGTTGTTATAGCGACAACAGATAGACATCATATGTGAAAATTTCAAGTAACTATCATGGTTCATGAGATACACCCTGCGGTGACAGACGGACGGACAGACAGCGGAGTCTTAGTAATAGGGTCCCGTTGATTAGGCTTTGGGCACGGAACCCTAGAAATGATAATTCCAGAAATGCTTCTCCTCGTTTGTCAGAGCAGAGATTAGGTTTCGAGCACAGTAAGTTTTTTTTTTCAACCTACTGTTTTTTAGGGTTCCGGAATTCGACAAGGAACCCTTATAGTTTCACCATGTCCGTCTGTCCGCGGCTTAGCGCAGAAACTTAGTACTAGAAAGCTGTAATTTGGCATGGATATAAATATTACTCACGCGCCGACAAAATGGTAAAATAAAATAATGAAAAATTTTTTTTATGGTTACCTCTCATACACGTTAACTGGGGATGTTTTTTTTTTCTCGTCTATCCCATACACATACATAGAGTCGACTTGGAGCAATTTTAGCTCAGTGAGTTACGGGCTCTTTTAGATATAAATATTGCTTGTTTCCAAACAAAATATACACGAAAGATTAGTTTAAGTATTTACAAATATCTTTGATTGAAAAACACTTGTACTTGTCCATTTATTTATATTATTTCCTTTACCGGTTTCGCTATTATAGCATTTTCAAAGGTTCTTTGGTTGTTTACGTACAATATATGAAATCGCTTGGCTTGCGGGTAGGACAAACGTTTTTCAATCAAGAATGTATCAAAAGTTCCACCAAGTGCCAACAATCACAAGCATAAACTCCATTTACAAATATGTTTGAATGATAAGCCAGCCTAAACAACCCGTTTTATAGTCTCTATATCCCATAGTGTGGGGTATCGTTGGATAGAGCGTCCCCCCCCCCCCCCCGCCGGCTAAACGGTTGTTTATAGAAATGTGATAAAATTCAGAGAAGTAGTATATATAATGAATTTAAAAGGAAAACTATCACAGCTCAGTAGGCTTTACAGGTTTACGAGTACAGGTCGCGCCAAATTTTGGCCCCCTCTAATGTATGGGACCAGAAGTTTGGCGCGGTCTGTATTAGTTGACCAACTTATGTATATGTACCGCGCAACTACGGAACCCTACATTGCGTGTGGACCGACACGCACTTGGCCGGTTTTTTGGACTTTACTTGGTTCTCTTACATTATATTCAGAAGTATTTCTCACTTGGCTCCTAATTTTCATTTCATACGTTCGATCTGCGCCCTACAACCGCAAACTCATAAATAAATATGAGTTGAGTATGCAAGTATTGATATGTAGCATTTTATTTTTGTCCTCATTAGAAAGTCACCCGATGATCCCCGATTAACGGATCCTAAGAGCTAGGAATGGATGTGAATATATTTTGTTCATAAGCTATATGACGTCACCGCGTTTTGTGATGTCATGTTGTAGAGTCGGCAACACAATGCTATCAGCCCGGGTTATCAGTACACTACCGTCAGCAACGTCAAAGCGTATAATTGTAATTTATACTGAAAATGTCTCTCAATGACTCTTGTCTTGTCGTATCTTTGAAAAATACAACTTGTATTGTTTGTATTATTATTGTAGAATCTTTGGGGAAAGTTCCGCTGACCCATTTTTCGCTTTTATTAGATATCTTTGCTGTACAGACACAAAGTGGTTAAGTGCAATTTTCCACCATACATAATATATTATCTATCTATCTACCTATACAGGATGACTTTTAACCTAGCCCCGATAATTTAGTATTTTGTAGAAGAATTCAAACTGGTTTTATTAAAACCATTCAAAATCATATTCATAATTAGTATATTTTAAAGTTGGAGCCCTTTGTTGATTTTCGTAAAATCCATAGAAATCATGGTCACCCGAAGAAATAAGATAATTAGATCGCGTGAAGTTATTTTTATTATTGATCCCACTATTTCGGACTATTATAAACTTGTTCCGTATGGGAATGGCTAGGATAACCTTACATTTTATTTCCGAGTAACATTTTTTAATAATATTTTGACTTTTAATTTCAATAAAAATAATATACAATACACCAATTAGAAATAAAGATTAACAAAAAATAATAATAGTGTAGAATAACACACAACACACAGATAATACACACAACAACCATAAAACCAAAGCAAAACCCCAGACAGAAAGGTCAGACTAAATAAAATACTTTATTCAAGCCATCGCTGCCGCCGGGCACGGTACCCAAGACACTGGCGGCATTGCCTCGTTGGATGGCAAGGCTGATGCGTTGCCCGAGGTAGGCTCCAGCCCTTGGATCCCCTGAGGCATCCACCAGACGCGATGCTAGTTGTTTAAACAGTTCTCGAGCATCAGGTCCCCAGGGCCCAAATGTCTCGACGCCAAACGGCACAAACTCACCTAGAACTGCATATTTGCGCCGCTTGTTGCGCTCAGCCGTTGCCGCCGCAGCACCCGCCATGGTAGCAGTCCACTGGACGTGAGACGCAGCGAGGGTATCGACACACGTTGCATCTCACACCAGAGAGCGACCATTCTGCCACGGGATGAGTTTCATCCCATCGGGCCTCTTGCCATCGTCACGTGCGATGCCGTTCCTTTATGATTTTGATATTACCGTTTTATTCGGTGGGGGTAGCGAAGTGAAGGACGTTGTACATTATTGCCTAAGTAAGGAGCCTTCTTTAGGTTTTAGAATGGAGACCACGTACAGCAAAGCGTAGTGTAGGCCGTCCTCGTGCCCGCTGGACCGATGACTTGAAGGACGTTGCGGGGGGCGGCTGGATGAGGAGGACGGAGGACCGACATGAGTGGCGAAATTTAGGAAACGCCTATGTCCAGCAGTGGACGAACACGGGCTGATGGATGGATGAATGGAGCCTCCAACATTTTTATTTATCGATTTTATTTTAGCACTTTGTCGGCGTGATTAATATGTACATATACCCATAGCAAATTACAGCAGAGGTGTCTGAGCTAAGCCGCGGACAGACAGACAGACAGACAGACGGGCGGACGGACATGACGAAACTATTAAGGGTTCCTTGTTGACGACGGGATCCTAAAATCTGCATCCAAATCCCTTGAGTGGTTCTAGAGTTGAAAGCGTTTATTCAATCTATGCCCCGTTTTCGGCTTGGGCGTTATTTTATTAACACCCCTTATAGATTTAAAAATCCGCATCCAAATAATGTTGAGCGGTTCTCGAATTAAAACGGTACGTATACATAAAGACAGACGAACAAAAATCAAAAATTTTTGATTTTAGCTTCAATACAATACTAATAAATCCAACCATCCATCCATCAGCTTGTTTCGTCCACTGCTGGACATAGGCCTTTCCAGGATTTCGCCACTATTGGCGGTCCTCCCGGAAGAAATGACTATACTCTCACGCACACTGGGCAGGCGGGTTGGTGAGCGCGGTGCCGAAACCCTTGCACCAGTGACGCCGCTGCCCGTCACCAATCTGATTTAGGCCCGGCAATTGGGGATGGATATACCGCCATCCATCGGTCCCAGGCAATGGTGGGCCGCCTGGTTTTGCCTTTTGTTATACTTATACATATTTAATTAATCTCAAATGTTAATGCCTATTTGTCAAATCAAATCAAAATATTTATTTTTGCAAAACAGATATATAAAGTATACTTTCTACAAGTCAAAGTTAATTTTAACAATATATCTTTAGAATATAAAAAAATATATAATAATACGGGAAATAAAATATACACCTGCATATAATAGAGGAATCTAGGAATAAAAATATTATATATACTTACATAATGCAATGAAGAAATAAGTTCATAAATAAAAACGGGAAATACATACAAAAAATATTAAGGTTGGGCTACTAAAATGTAATAAAGTTATACACCTGCATAAAATAGAGAAATATAGGAATAAAAATATTATATATACATAATGCCTAACCATCCGCACCATTCGATTAGTATTGCTAAGAAGAAGGGCAAGAAACTTAGCAAACATTCCTTTTTTCAAAATAAAACATATGATACAAAATCATATACATACCTACTCAAGTAAATGCATAAAAAAATATAATACTGCAGGAATTAGTCACGAGAAAAAAAATATCTTAGTCAACCCGTCTCATATTGTCTATTACCTAAAGTAAGTTTACATATTAATTAATTTTAAGCCTTTAGAGGAATCATACAGTATTAAAATATGCTAATTATGAATTACAATTTTGAATAAGATTATTATTATTTATTACACCATGCTTCATTATCGTCCAGATAATCACTGATTTTATAATAAGCTTTCTTAAGTAGTCTCTTGTTATGATAATAAATGTTGAGTGCGTTAAACCTTTATCAGGCATCTTATATTTCTGACATTCTGCACCCCATCACCATTCCATTCATCACAATGTGCTGCCGTGTTGTTGGTCCATCCCAGCCCTGACAGGCTGCAGTACAGGCATCGAGAATACAGTCTATGAGTGCAGGCCATTTGCTACTCTGCCACCGCTTCGTGGCTCGTCGAGTTTCTTCAACAGTTATGACTGTAGAAATTACTCATTTAAGAGTATGGCATAATCTAGGAAAAAAAAATATTACCCGTCCAACACAAAAAGGCCAATGCCAAATACTTTATTAGCTTTTGATAGAGGCGATTATTGGTTAGCTAATCGACTTATTTGTCTAGGACGCGTAATACTAATAACTACGCGCGAAACAGCAGATCGGAGGATTTTAGCTAATACTGAAATATTTTGTAGGGAAAAAAATACTCGATTTAAGTAGAAAACCTTTATATTTCTATTACCTATTTTATATAAAAAAATTCAAGTTGATCTCTTATCGCGTTCTTGAAACGAACGTTTGAAAACCAAAAAAAAGAGGGTGGAAAACATATTTTTTTTGACAAAAGTATAAATCTTAGTACATTGTTTGTAAGTAGATCACCTAGATAACAGATCAATAAATCAAATATATTTTTTCCAATATTAAGATAGTCCTAATTACGTCAAAAGAACCCTCGAAAATCTGTCTTTTTTCATATTATAGGGTCAGGTACACCCTTAAATTAATAATAAGCAAAGAACAGTATGTATAGGTATACCTAGTACGATCATCTCCACACATCAACTGACCACAATACAAACAAATACTTAAACATTGACACGAGAACTAATAATATAACCACAACACAACCACATGATAACCTTTTAGCGCGGTCACGCGGTTCATCTTATATCTGGGGGCACGGAAGTGCCCCCGCCAAGTCGAGCTAAAAACCGGCACGGCCGTACCATCCTTTTCTAGAAGCAGTTCAGGCCATTTTAGACCCCCTATAACTTCGTCGTGGATAAAACTAAAAGTCTGAATTTTCGGTAACCAAGCAGGCATTGTATAAACACGCTATATTTCAAATTTCATTCATTTTGAACCAGTAGTTTAAGAATTATAACTAGTCAAAGTTTCTCAATTTTGTCACTCACTCACTCACTGACTGACCGATCAACAAAACTCTAAGACACTTCTAGCAGACATAGAAGCTTCAAATTTGGAATACAATTAGTGTTTAGTGTATACTTACATCAAGGAAAAACTAAAATATTTTGCAATTTCGGTCTAGTGCTCTAAATCACTAATCTAATCCCATATAAATATATAGGATTACAAAGTTACAGTTGTAAGAAGAAGGTACCGGAAAGTAAAAAAGTAGGACTATCTACAAAAAGAAATGAGATGCCATCAAAAACAAAACTTGTGAAAAAACCAAGTCTCGCAACTTGGTTCTTCTACCGTAAAAAGTTGTGAGATCCATGTAAATCCAAGTCGATTACTTTATTCAGTCCCTACTTAAGGGACCATCTGTCTTAAGTTATTACATAATTAGCTAACCTAAGAACATCTTATAGTGACCGTATCAATATTAAAAATCTTTTATGTTTTAAATAAATAGATTGACTTGGCAATCGCACTAAATAATCTAATTTAATATAATATGTATTACTTGTGAGATACATTGTGTTTTCATAACGACTTTGGGTTCGGTACGAGGCGCCATACATTACGCGGCATTCTCCTTTAAAACGCTATGGATGTTAAATACAAAGGTAATATATTGATTTAAAATCTAAAATTAAATCATCAGTAGATACTTACCAAATCACCAAGTCTCATTTAAATTAGTATCTGCAATCAGGCACGTATCCAGACTTTTGTTTCGGGGGGAGATATTCATTGAATTGTGAAAGAAACCTCTGTAATCATTAATCATCACTTTACTATAATATTATGAAGTATCAAAAGTACCGTGCCTTGTATTATTAAAACTTACGGTGGTGGTTATTTATAAATATTCCCGGTCCCTTGTATGTCACGCTAAATTTCGGGGGGGATAAATCCAACCTACCCCCCTCCCCCTGGATACGTGCTTATCTGCAATTCGAATTTACTGTGCTCTGACAAGGACAGTTGCAAAGACTTTATTACCTTTTGATAGAGGCGATTATTAGTTGGCATCCTAATCATACTAAAGCGGCAACGGAAATGAAAATACCGATTTTTTTTTATTATGATGTTAGATTTCCGGATTTCAGTAAACTCTTTTGATCAAAAAGATGTTGATCGGAATTTAATTTGTTACGATCCCGTGGCTTTCTCCTATAAAACCCCATTTCAAGGTCCGATTACGAGAGAGTAGACTTGAGTAGAGGCGCTTGTTTTGGACTAATGCTCTATCAATTTTGATACGGTTTTCAATCAAACCTTTATTGGCAGATTAGTTTGTTTGAAGGAAAATAAAATATAAAGGTATGCTAAATTTATCGTTGATTGCTATTTAATTATGTGGACTACCCCGGCCAATAATTTAAACTAACTACTTACCTAGGTATCGTATAACGGATAGACGTACCTCGATAACTTATATCTTTTTATAGCCCAATATAACACGTAATTTACGAGTTTTTTTATCAACATGAGGGCTGTAAATTTTATGTCTACGTCAATTATTTTATATAATAATAAAATTGTAAATAGGGTTTAAAACACGTGTAGACGCTTGAGAACGTAAAAATTATATAATTTTTGTTATGTCTATTTTAATGAAGTTAACAATGTTTATCTACTAGGATTATGATACGGTGACTGACTAAAAGTCATTGTGCAGAGACATACTGGAGTGTTGCCTACACACACCTGAATACAGGGGGGGGGGCGGGTTTGTTAGTGTTCTTCCTACTGAATACTAGGTGAAATTAAATCAACCGACCAAATTCATACTGGAGACTCGGTTAGTCACCAGGAACAAGGTTTGATGATCCTCCAGGTGAAATACGAAAAAAAAAGTTTTTTCCTCATACTGCCTGCACTAGGAATTGTACTTAAACTAGTCCTGGTTGGACTAGTAAGGGAGCAAAAAAATGTATTTTTCGAAAACCTAGTTCTTCATTACTGACCGAGTCTCCAGTATGAATTTGGTCGGTTGATTTAATTTTACTCTATATACTATCTTTATTGAACTCTATGGTTCAAAATCATTAGTAGAACACAAAACCATAAAAAAGGTTTTTTTTTTCTTTTCTTTTTTACCATATTTCGAGTAAATGGCAAACCTACGCGATGCAACATGTGAATGATAATAGACCGTACATATTCCCGGCGGTAAATAATGCACATAGGCTATGGTTAGTTAGCTATAGGTTTTGTCTCTGTTCTTTGGCAGTCGTAACTTAAAAAAAAATGAATTATGACAAAAGTAACAAAACATGTATTTTTGATTTCGAACATCGAATAGTTTCCCTTGTTATAGCTAGAGGTTTCATTTTCAACCGGTGTAGAACTTGGCAAGTTTTCGCAGCAAAAGTTTAAACGTTTCAAAGTTACGTCAAACATGCAAATAACTGACTATGAAACCTTTCTTAAGAAAAGTTCTTAGGTATATTCAGTAGCAAGGACCCTAATAAACTTTCTTTTAAATTAAGTGAAGAACGTTAGACATTAATTTATCATATAAAGTATATTATTTTAAAAGGTTATATAATCATTTTTATTGGTATTTTAATTTTGGTGATTGGTGTTTTAGTGGGAGTTGCTTTTTTGACTTTATTAGAACGTAAAGTTAGGTTACATTCAAATTCGAAAAGGTCCCAATAAATTAGGGTTAGTGGGGATTTTTCAGCCCTTTTCTGACGCAAATAAATTATTCAACAAAAAACAAATTTATCCTTATTTTTCAATTTAAGTACAAAAGATATTATTTTTCTCCCATTGTTGCCTTTATCTTATCTTTGACTTTATGAATTTTAATTCCTTATTATTTTAATTGATTAAGATTTTAATTTATGTTTATTATTTTTTTTTGTTGTACTAGAATGGGTGTCTATACTGTAATTGATGATCCAATTATAATTATACTTTATTAGGGGGATTACGAGCTGTAGCAATATAGCCAAATATCTTATGAAGTTAGATTATCCTTGATTATAATATCTAATATATTTTGACCGTAATTTGACATATAATATCCGTGAAAATTTCAACTGTCTAACTATCACGGTTCATGAGATACAGCCTGGTACGGACAGACAGACAGACAGGCAGACGGACAGCGGAGTCTTAGTAATAGGGTCCCGTTGGTTACCCTTTGGCTGAAATTCAGAGTGCATTTTGAGTCCGAACTCAATCTTACAAACGTCAAAAAGCGACGTGATCTCATACTAGAGTGACGTTTGTAAGATTGAGTTCGGACGACTCAAAATGCACTCTGAATCTTAGCCTTTGAGTACGGAACTCTAAAAAAACTAACTAAAATAAAAAGTTATTAGCAAATTAAATAAGCAAAGAAGTTAAAAGAATATCTATCACAGCTAAGTAGGCTTTACAAGTAAACGAGTAATAGTCGACGAACTTAACTTTGCAGTTTTGTTTCATACATTTATTTACACTTCATAAATTTGTAATTTGAATTATTAAAATCGTTATTATAGTTAGTAGCGGGTGCTTTCACGCGCGAGAATTACTGCCTGTTCTCAGAGAACAAACTATACACATGGCCTTTACCCAAGGGCGGATCCAGTATTTATTTGGGGGGGCACAAAGGCCAAATAGGTATAGATATAGAGTGTCCCGCATAGTTGGGACTATATCTTTTAGTCCTACCGGTAGGCCAAAAATGCTGCAAATGTAGTTAAAAGCATGACACAAAACAACAAACTAATATTATTAAATAGTAGGGTCCGAAATATATCTTGAAATTATTATTTTTTTATTCTTTTGTGTACATATATACTTAAATATAATAAAAACCAAAAATAAAAGAACAAGCTGGTAAAGTTATATACATTTATTTTATAATATTATTAAAGCGGTATAGTGTTAATCTCCCAGCTCCTTCTTTTATTTGAACCGTCTGGGGGGCCCCGGGGGGGGGGGGGGGCACGTCCCCTGTGCCCCCCCCTGGATCCGCCCTTGCCTTTACCCAAGTGAAGAGCCTCAGCAGTGAAAGAAGTTTAATAATCGTTTAATAGTTCCAGAGACTACCCACGCGAATATAATTAATGGCTATGTCTATGTTCCTAGGGAAATGCCCGTCCCCAGGGAGTAAAACCATACCGGTCAAGTGCGAATAAGACTCGAACCCTGCCTGAAAGTGCCGTATACAGAATGAACCAAACGAATGCCCCCTGGGGGGAACGTACCTTAAATATTAGAGATAGCAAATTTTACTTAAAGGAAGCTTTATTTTATTTTTATAGTTAAGGAATACTACACACGAGTTTAGAGAGAGCGTCGTCCGTGAGACCTGAAGCTGTTTCACGGACGACGCTCTCTCTAAACTCGCCCGTATGTCGGTGTGTTAGGGTTCACGCATTTTTGTTTGGAACTCAATTATTTCCAAAACTAAGGGTGTCCGCCGCGGGTATGAGTCTTGGGAAAAGTGGTTCAGTAGGGTCGGTAGAATATGTGGTTTTATTTAATGGTCGCAGTCTATTTACACCCGGTATAAGTGAGAGAGAGTCAGTCAGTGAGTGATAAAAATAGTGACGTGAATATCTCGAGTACTCTAAAAGTTTAATTTATTAAATTTAGAATACTTGCGCAGTTCTTAACAGATATGTAACATAGCAACTTCGTAGGTCCAATATGAAATGATTTATGGGGGGACGAAAGTAGCTCTCCTTTTCTTTTAGAACTCCACTGGACACGCTGCCGCCGCGTGTCCAGATCGCGATCTAGCCACGTACAGGGTGGTACAGTTACAGGGGGGCATGTAGTTTTGAGGTGAAGAAGTTTTTATACTGAATACCATTACAGAGAAAATTTCAACTTAAATTAAATAATATAAATTTCTTTTTAATGCCCGATAATGACACTATTTTCTTTATTTGCTAACGAACTTTAACACCGCTCTCCCATTTTAAATACCTTGTAAAACATTATCTTATTTAATCAAAAACAATTCATATCAGATTCCCAATCCTCGACCGTAAAAAAATTAATTTGTATTGCTCCAAAATAAAATATTTACTGTTTTTGATAGCGTATTCATATAAATAAGTCATCAAAACCGAACCGGCATCATTTGAGGAAATATTATTCTAACATTTGTAAGTATAAAATTCTTATTTTAAAAATGTTATTTAGCGTCGGAACATAATTGAAATACTAATTTAATACTTACTTACTAATTTAATTCTTTGCAGATCAAAAATGAAATCCTTTATTGCTTTCGCTGCTCTCGTGGCCCTTGCCGTGGCCAGCCCCCTGAAGGATCACAAGCCCTTTAACTCTGACCAGGCTGAGTTTGATGCGATCCTCGCTGCCATCCAGAGCCCCAGCACCGACCCTGCCACCGCCGCCCTTCTTGAGCAGCAACTGCATGACATCGTAGCTTCTTTCATCCCCATCGCTGTTGGACCCGCCATCGTTGACGCAGTCTCCCCCATCGCTGTTGGACCAGCTATCGTTGACGCAGTCTCACCCATCGCTGTTGGACCCGCCATCGTTGACGCATTCTCTCCCATCGCTGTTGGACCCGCTATCGTTGACGCTATCTCACCCATCGCCGTTGGACCCGCTATCATCGGATTCCCCCTCCCCGACGGTGGTGCCCTGACTGAGGTCGAAGCCTCTCCCGCTGTTGTCGCCCCCGCTCCCGCTGTCGTCAGCCCCGCCGATAGCACCAGCGCTCCTCTGGTTCAGATCATCCTGAACATCAACGCTGCTGAGTCTCCTGCCAGCGTCGAAGCCCCTGTCATCGCCGCCCCAGCGATCCTCCCCGAGACCGTCTCCATCGTCGAGACTGCCCCAGAAGTCGTCTCCGTGGTTGAATCCGCCCCCACCCCCGTGACCGTTGTTGAGGCTGCACCCACCCCCGTGACCGTTGTTGAGGTTGCACCCACCCCCGTCACCGTAGTGGAGGCCGCTCCCGTCTCCCCTGTCGTCGTTGTCGACCAGGTGCCCGAGACTGTCATCGTAGCTGAGCCCATCATCGTGGCCCCCGCCGTCACCCTCCCTGAGACCCTCAACTAAGATATCATCGGAGAGGTAACTGTTTAAAGATTGTATGAATATATTTTTGATATAACCAAAGAGCTGCTTAATTCATTTATTTATCCCCAAAATACATTTCTATAAAACACGTGTCTGCAGAATGGGCAAACAAGGCACTTAACGGATCTTCCAGTGTCAGTTCAGTTGTATAAGTAATCTAAGAGTAATTAACCAGTATGTCAATAATAGATATAGGTACAGTTTGTACAATAATTTGTCCAAGTGTAAGTCGGACTCGTGCACAAAGTGTTCCATACCATCACAGAAAAAGCGAAAGGAATCCTAAAAACATGATAAAAAATATAGATACCATAGCGTCAAAAAAAAAACCGCTAAAAAATAGCGCCTGTCAAATAATTCGGCATCCTTTGAGTACGGAACCCTAATTTTTATTATTTATTCTTTTACTTTGGGTATACCGGGTGTAAAAGCAAAGGCAAGAATCATTTAAAGTGTGTTAATATGATCGGTTAAGATATTATTTTAAATACTGGGATCTCTAAATAAAGTACTAGTACCTCATAATAAGACGATTTTCTTTACTCAAAATACACTAATGGCGTGGACACCCTCACTGGTCGCTGGCCACTCGGATGAGGGGTGCGGGTTTTTTTGGGTGTTTTTTAATTTCAATTACTTCTCGTACAATTCTCAGGTAGTAGTGGCGGTCAGTAGAAAGGGTTTTTGGGTCATGAAGTTCTATCCAGTTGTTTGAACCAGCCGTTAGCAGGTGTTCTGCTATCGCTGATTTATTTATTTGCCCGCTTTTTACAGCTGTAATGTGTTCCTTGACCCTCTCAGCTATGGTTCGCTTTGTTTGGCCAATATATACACTTCCACATAAAATACAGTGCAGCTGTGGAAGTGTATATATTGGCCAAACAAAGCGAACCATAGCTGAGAGGGTCAAGGAACACATCAAGGACACTCGTACTGCAACTTGTCCCACGCCCATCTCGTCTTTACAGTTTTTTTTAAATTTATCATTAGTATGGAAGATATCATTAGTGCAGCCTGCGGTATGAAAGACTAGCGGTGACCGTTAAGGCACGTGTTCCCAGCGTCATCCAAAAATTACTCCCATTGATGAAGTTATTTCTCTTAAACGGCTTACTTGAAAATTATGAAAAAAATATATGTCAGTATTTAAAGTTTAAGAAACTCGCCTGTAAGAAACACTTTGCAAATATTTCCCAAAGTCAAGCTGATTTTAAAATAAAATTGGCTATTTCTTGAAAACCGCTAATGTTATTTGTATGGATCTAGCGGTAAAATACGAAAAAAGTATAGCTTATAAAACTCATTGCAGGAAATTTAAAAATGTTGATTATCAGCAGAGTTGATAAATGAAAACTAGATATTTTAAGAGCGCGTGGCGTCAACGTTGCCGTAAACGCCTAGTTTCGGAGCAGTCGATTACAAAATCAACCCAACTAACACACTTGGCTGTTGTAGGGCTTTACAGCGTATCCAATAATTGTCTAAAGTGCTAAAGGTAAGCGCTAGAGCAAGCTCTGCAGTGCAGTAGTTTAGTTTTGGAACCATTTTGGGCAAAATTTTATGCAGGCCTCAGTTCCATGTTCCATGATCTAATCGGAATCTTTTCAAAAATATAAGGCCATAAGGCCATAATTTTGTTGAATAAATTGTATCTGCAGAACCCTGGCCCGTACTTATCAAACAACTGCACTTGAATTTCGTTTGTCCTAAAAATACTAAAGATAGCTCTTGTTCCTTTTATAGAGATTTAATGTAGTCTTTAGTAAAATTTATTGGCATTTTGTAACTTTAGTGTACCTAAGAGTATATAATTACCTCTATTATGAAACTTGTAGTAGAATAAGGGTGGATATTGTAACCTTCGTAAAGCTACTTTACACAGTATACAATTAACTCCTCTTTGTAGTTGAGTGGCGTATAACAGCTGTAGTAAATAGTACGCAGCTAAAAGTGACAGATTGCCGTTCACAACGCTCTTTTAAAGGTGTAAGTGGCGAGTGAGTTCTAGGATGAACTACTGTAAAGGTCAGGGTGGTATTAGAATCAGCTTCTGGCACTTGTAGTAAGTTCTCCAACTTCAGACTTTTACAGACGCAGTCATGCAACTTAAAACTACCCTTTGAACCCCTAAACCGCTGTTCTAGAACCGAAAGTTATAAAATAGGCTGCTATTTCCACTAGTATGCTAGTTGGGAAATGCAAATTTTAACGTTAATTTTGACTTTATTTAAAACTAGCTAGCCCGCGTTTTATTCGGTTTAACGACATGCTTTTTTCCGGCATTAACAGTAGCCTATGTGTTAAGTTAGGGTATAAGCTATATCCATTCTAAATTTCATCCAAATCCGTTCAGCCATTTCAGCGTGAAAGAGTAACAAACATATGCACACACACACACACACACACACACAAACTTTCGCATTTATAATATTAGTGTGATATCTCAAGGTCATTGGAGGCTATATAACTCAAAATTAAGGTTTCGTGGCGAAGGAGCGTGGCGCTGTACGCACAGATGCGTATGCGCTGATTGGCTCTCCAATTGTACCCATGCTATTTTCGTTCACCGCTAGACTTTCGACCCATATAAAAAACCTCGAAAAAGAAGGATTTTAAAGGAGTTATCTGGGCGGTAAAACGTATAAGAGCGTATACGTTTTGAATTTGGTTACATTTATTAATATACTCTAAAGTAAAACAATAAATAATTAAAATTAGGGCTTGGTTATCAATTTCTTGTTTTTTTATATTTGTCTTGATAGAGGCCATAGTATTCTGTGAAAATTTCAAGCTTTTATGGTTAAACCTGTAGATCCCTGTGACCTCAGAGTAATATGTATATTCTAAGCCTGTGACAGACAGACAGACAGAGGTAGGGAGTTAGTAATAATAATGGTCCCGTTTGATCTTTTGCGTATGGAAACCTAAAAAATAAAAGTATAATATTGATTTTGACTACTCTGTAGGCAACATGCCTAGGCTTAAATGACATAGGTATTTTTAGAGGCATATAAATAAATTATGCAGCTTTTTGGTTAGCTCAAAAATATATTCGTAGTTGATCTTACATTATAAGCAGCTATCGCTCCGTTGATATCTTAGTTGAGGGTCTCAGGGAGGGTGACGGCGGGGGCCACGATGATGGGCTCAGCTACGATGACAGTCTCGGGCACCTGGTCGACAACAACGACAGGGGCGACGGGGGCAGCGTCGACAACGGTCACGGGCGCGACTGGGACGGCGTCAACAACGGTGACGGGCGCGACGGGGGCGGCGTCAACAACGGTTACCGGTGCGACGGGAGCGGCCTCCACTACGGTGACGGGGGTGGGTGCAGCCTCAACAACGGTCACGGGGGTGGGTGCAGCTTCAACAACGGTCACGGGGGTGGGTGCAGCCTCAACAACGGTCACGGGAGTGGGTGCAGCCTCGACAACAGTCACAGGGGTGGGGACGAAGTCGACTACTGGAGCAGTCTCGACGACAGAAACGGCCTCTGGGAGGATCGCTGGGGCGGCGATGACGGGAGCTTCGACGGTGGCGGGAGACTCAGCAGAGTTGATGTTCAGGATGATCTGAACCAGAGGAGCGCTGGTGCTGTCAGCGGGGCCGACGACAGCAGGAGCAGGGGCGACAACGGCAGGTGTGGCTTCGACCTCAGTCACAGCCCCACCGTCAGGAAGAGGGAATCCGATGATGGCGGGTCCAACGGCGATGGGGGAGATAGCGTCAACGATTGCTGGTCCAACAACGATTGGGGAGACTGCGTCAACGATGGCTGGTCCAACAGCGATGGGGGAGACTACATCAACGATGGCTGGTCCAACAGCGATGGGGGAGACGCCGAGGGTTTCCCACAGCATGGCTTCGAGGGCGGCAGCGGTGGCTGGGTCAGTGTTGGGGCTTTGGATGGCAGCGATGATCTGCTGCACCTCCGACGCGTCTCTAGTTACGTAGGCCGAAGCTACGGCAGCAATCAAAGCGAAGGCTACTAGAAATTTCATGTTGAGTTCTGAAAACAAAAGAAAGTGTCAAGTTTGTCGGGAAATGGTTAGGTAATAATAATTCTAATAGCACAAAGAATAGAGGTTGCTCTATTTTCTTACTTTTTTGCTTTGTTTCTCAACACTGACTATGCTTTTCAGGAGTTTTCAAACTGTTTTTATATAAAACTATTATCTAGGGATTTAGTTATCATCACGTTTGCGATATAAAAATTAACAGCCCTTTATGGCAAGCGATAGAATGTTAGAATTTGGTATTTTAACTACCTACTTAACTGAACAACAAATTAGAATATTATAATAATTACTTAGACGGATCTAGCGCGATGTATTTTATTACCTTTTGTTTGAGAAAAGGCACCCGGCAATAGGACACTTATAGCTATAGTTATAACGAAAAAAATATTGCGTATAATGATGGAAGCAAGCCGCTTTGCACAGCGATAGTAGGGACCAAAATAAGTGATTTCACTCGCAGCAGCGAAACTTTCATCCTTTAGGAACACAAATGGCGCCACTTATTTAGAAAAACTTCATGATTTTGTAAAAATTAAACAACTACACTGATTTTAATGATTGAGGGGTCGAACGATACGAACTTTAATGCTTTATTATTTAAAAAAATATTAAAATGTATTTTTGGATACAGGGGGGGGGGGGGAAATCGTTTTTTGAAAAGAAAAAGGAAATTTTTGTTTTCATTAAATTAGGTTCAACAGTAACTTAACCATGTTTTCAATTAGTATATTTGGATTTCTCTTAACTCAAAAAATTAAAACCGCATCCAATTCGGTTCAGTAGTTTTTAAGGTATTTGTTGCATAAGTTAGAATATTTACTTTTGTATTTAAAATTTTTTGGTTGCTTAACTTGAACATGTAATGTTATGGAGCCCAAATGACTCAACTTATTAAAACTCATAATCATACTGTAATAATACTATACTATTTGAAAAGTCATCCCACTCAATCCGGAATGTTACCCTTTGAAAAAAAAAATTAAATATAAATTTTTAGAGCTTTTGACAAAAAAAACTATTCATCTTATTTCGTTTCAAAGGTGCTGGTTGAACTGAAAAAGAAAATATCGCAACATGATATTAAATTATAATAATATTGCATTTCAAAATAATATATGTATTCATGTTTGAATCTTGCAGCCACCTTTGCAGGTTTTACACTGCAGAGTGCAGGGTTGGCTAACGTGCCGGTAACCACAACGCATTGTGTCGCAACCTGATTTGCAAGGAGGTTTAGTTCTGACCAAATTGCTGTTACATTTGACCATTGTGGGGTCCATCCACCTTGAGAGGTCTCGTTCCATCCCCAAAGTGATGGCCACGGGATCGGAACTTCTAAATTTAAAGAATTTCCCCGTATATGGCCTGCTTGTCACGCAGCACGCAGTGCATGTTTATGAAGGGCAGGTGACGTAGGTGGAAATCTTGTTACCAGCCTATTTTTTTATGCAAACGAGGCTTGGTCTGTTTGAGCGTCGTACACTTTGCACGTCATCTGGAAACGAAAATGCATTATTTGAATAAAATAAATATCTTAGCACACCTCTTGCAATAATGACTTCTTCGGAGAGGGTTTCAAGATGATTCGATATGCTTGCAAAAGCAGTGGTTACTTTAGAGTGCGACATCCACGTTTGGAAACAAGTTTTTTCCCTTTTGAATTAAAGTAAGACTTTTTTTTGTGTTACACTCTGTGAATGCATGAAAGCCTCGATGTGCAACAGACGTATCGACACCTAAAGCACTTGCTATTTTGTATACTGCCACGTATCGGCGTTTGTTAGCCATTCCCGGTAACAACCATAATTATATCAGACCTTCTTTTATCATTTCAAAGTATATGAAATTAGCAAGACCAGCATGAAAATGGACTCTGAATCTCAGCCTCAGATTCATTTTTCTCATTTTGAATTGTAGTTTGGAACCTCTCAGCACCCAATTTCTTTTTTTGGGGAAGCCGACAATCTTGCACTGCCCTTGCACTGAACTTGGCCCCTTTTTAGGGTTCCGCGCCCAAGAGCAAGGACGGAGCCCTACCACTGTCTGTCCATCCGTATGTCACGGGCCTCTAGCTTGCAGACGGAATGAGTTACAGATCTAAATTTGGATATGTTATGTATAATGTTAACCTTAAAGTAAATATTAAACTAAATTATTTTTCAGGGGGCACCCAAACAAGAAAGAGGAGCCGAAAAAATAATTTCCTGCTCGCATTCAGGGCCGGATCTAGGGTAGAGCAGGTGGAGCGGGCGCTCTAGGCGCCACGTGTCCGGAGGCGTCAAAATGCCGTCTTTTGCAGGCGCGGTCGCAGACCAAGAATTTGGGGGGGTGTTACCACAGACAAAATTGTTCATCCATGGAGTTACTTACGTTTCTAACAAATAAATATTTTAATGAATTAATTTATTCAGGCTTCGGCAATATTTGGCATACAGAAACCGTGGCAGAAGCGGAGCGCGATGATAGAGAGCGGCGCGTTGGTGGGCGCATTACTGTGGAAGTATATGAACCGTGTGGCGTCTCTCAAAGTCTTAAGTGCTATTTTTGTACATAAAACAAAATGAGTTGTAATAAAGTGGGCGGCCCGCGAGGTACGTTCTCGATCGCGTAAAAAATTTATATATTTAACTTTTATGTTTAGCTATCTCTAATCTATATACTTACTAATAATAAAGTAGTAAAAAGTTGAAAGTACGAAAGATGTTGAAAATTATTGCTGCGATATGTTTCTGAATACTTAAGCTGCCCTTCGTAATACTAACTATCCCATTAAGTGTCGCCAAAGGCGAGCGTACTTTTAGTAAACTAAAACAATACATTCATAGGTAACAAATTTAATATTTCATTGACTGCCTGAAATTATAACCAAGTAATACTAATTGTATTACTAATTCTGAGGTATTTTGATGCGCTGATTACGAATTTGAACTCAGTTTTTCCCCATCACGTCCAGTTTTCCCGGAAAATCCCTTTATTTATTTTCGTCAAAAACCACACCTTTGTTAGGAAAACATTTTTTACTTAATTTAAAACATTACAAAATTTATTTAATAATACAATACAAATATTTTGTCACGACATGAATCCCCCAGAGGGTGTCAGAGATGTTCCAGGTTTAAACAGTGAAATGCAAGTCACTGTCCACACTCTGCACACCCGCGTTTCAACGACGATTTTTACGCCCCAACGTGATGGGTGGTGAACCCTATCGCCGTTCTTCGGGCACAAATATACGCTTTTTAGGGCATGCAGGTTCCCTCACGATGTTTTCCTTCCCCGTTCAGCAATTGGTTAAATTAAATTAAATTTAATTTAATACTCTACACATGAATTCCGAAAAACTCATTGGTTCATACCCGGCCAGGGATCGAAACTGGATCTAAAAGATTAAGAGGCCAGCGTTCTACGCCTGAGCTAGAGCTGCCGCCGTATATTATAAATATTTAAATAAAATTTATTTAAAATACTAAATATCTCTTAGAAATATATAATACACATAAACCAATGGTTGAACACTTTTGTGGAATCTTGGCTTTTTTTCGCCGAAGCTCCGATTTTGAGATTTTCTCTTAAAACTAGTGTTTGGTTTATCTCGCTTCAACAACCTACAATAGTCCGCCATCATTCAAGTATTTCATCTTCCTTGATACCTACGTTGCATTTTTTTTCATGTCCTGGTAAAATATTTCACCTTGGTCTTCACTTACAGTTCCCAGGTTCTCCAGGAAGTAGTTCAAGTGAGAATTCAGGAAGTGAAGTTCGATGCTCCTAGAACACCCCCTTTTCCCGTAATTTTCTATTATGTTCTGTACAATTTCTTCATAATTGTCACTTTTATGATTCCCGAGAAAGTCTCTCACAACTTCTTAAAGATTTCGATGCTTCTAATTCAATCAGACTTAATTTTTCGTCGAAAATTGTATATCTTCATAATTTTTTATTATATCCGGGCTAACGAAAATCCCTTCTTTCAACTTAGCTTCCAAAAAAGCTGGAAATATTTGTTGTAGGTGTTTGAATCCCTCTTCTTCTTTATTCAGAACCTTATTGAATTGCTTCTAGGGAGTTTAAACACTTGCGCTATGGGATTTTTGCGACGTTTACGTTACGGCTTGAAATTAAGTAATGATTAAAAAAAAATGTGTTTTTTATTTTTATATTTATATATTCATCGTGTCTATCCCTTTTGTTATAGAAAAAAATAAGCGGGACAGAAATTCACAAGTAAATTCTTATAACGACCTCATTAACGAAATACCCAAAATTTGTCGTTTTTTTGAGCTATCAATATAGAGATCATTGACTGAATTAGATCAATTTTGCTAAACCATTAATGAGAATCAGTTTAAAAACCTAAACGAATCTAATTAGTAAAATATTGCGAGAAAAAAAGCATTAACATTAGTTGTAACTATATGGTTTTGACTGAGTCTGCCCGAGGGAAATTTATTTAAAAAAAATGATAATAAGCAAAATATCTGGACGTGATAGAATTTCTTCATTATTTTTTCAATGATCGGCATCTCAATATCTATCGGAATCAACCACTAACCTCGAGGGGGGACAGACCCCTGTAGACATGTGATTTAATAATTTAGCAGTTATTCCTTGTGTAATAATTAGAGCTTTGAATTTTCCATTAGTTAATTTTGAAAAAGTCGCCGAAGGAGTCTCGCTCTACTCTGATCAAGGGCTAGGTCTGGCGCTGCTCGCATTTGACCGGTTTTTTCACATTTATGATTTTGATGGGATATCATTGATTTTTGTAAAGTAGTATTTTAATACTTATACTTACATATTATAACAGACTTTCACGGGCGGTTTCATCCGTGTGAATATAATTAATGACTATATGTTCCTCTGCCTGTCCTTAGAAAACAAACACTGAGAAAAATATCTTTTTGGCCTCATTATAAAATAGCATTACATAAAATTACGGTGAATTGTTTTTAAATTTGGTGATAATGGGAAAATATGCTGTCATTAAAACTTTTGAGGAAATAACCGAGTTTTAACGGTAATTTATCGGTAAGTAACGCAATATTATGATGACAGGTCACCGTAACATTGGTCACAGAAAATAAGATTATCATTTTCGTATTAAATCATGCCTTCCCCATAAAAGAGGTCCGTCACACTACGGTATGCTTACTGTCACCATAAAAGCGGTGACGGAGCGCATAATTCTATCTGCTTCCTACAAAGTCATAGTGACAGTGCGTCATAAAGTCATAGTATAACGCTAGCAGCAGCAACAGTTTAATCATAATTTCAGGTGAATTCACTTAATTTTATGATTACCAGTTTTCTCAGTGAACTATATAAGGCGACTTGCGTTTATATAGCCAAATTCTTACTGGAGATTCGGTAAGTGGTCAAGACCAAGGTTCAATGACCCTGTTTGTGAACAACCTCGACTCGATTAATTTATGGAGTCTAAATTTTATTTTGCGTATTTCACAGAAAGAGTAATTGAACCTTGGTCCTAACCACGAGTCTCTAGTATGAATTTAGCTGTATAAACGAAAGTCACTTTATACATACGTATATGCCTTTGCCTAAGTGAAGAGTCTAACAATTATTACAACAGTGAAAGAAATTTCAAAATCGGTTTAGTAGTTCTAGTCATGAACCACGCAAATGTAATTAATGCTTTGACCCTATGGATATGCCTGTCCCCAGGGAACTAACTATAACCTATATCTAAGTAAAGAGTACTCATAATATAACCATTATAACAATGAAAGAATTTTTTAAATCGGTTTATTTATTCGACAGATTACCCCCTAAACAAAGAAAATTCTACCTAAATATCATTATTATTAGAAGAGTGCATAACAAACTAGAAAAGATAAATTAGAAATCAATTGAATTTTCCAGGGTTCGAACCTGCGACTTCTTGTTGTCAAGGCAAGCGAGCGCCGAAGTACTAACCTAGACCCTTGAATTTTTCAACCGTACCTGTCCACTGAATATTTTCTATTTGATCTAACCAGCTTGTAAGGCACATACTGAACGCTCACGAGGTCGTTTTGTGATTTCACTCACACCTTGTTCTTAAGGCTGCGCCGAGCATATGACGATTAGACACCTCGCTCTGTACTCTCGTGGTCGTGTTTATCGTGGTAAATGCTGCCCGACCATACTAAAAATGTAACGCAATAAATCGTATTTAAATTGCCAGGCAATATTTCTAAAATGTAAGTCGGACAAATTGTTGCTTATACTTTGGTGATTGTTTGAAATTAAGTTGGAGATAAAATTCCACAGTTAAGTTGTTAAAATGACTTAAACGCCAATACGCCTTTGTTACATTTTGGGCTTAGTTTAAATAGTTCTGTTTTATGAAATATAAATTATTTTTAATTTTCGCTTCGGATAAAGTGTACATACATTTTCTGTGATACTAAAGTTTTTCCTATTTTCATTGATGAATATTAGTCCTTAAATCAACTTAAGGGCTTGTATTGGGTCTTTCAACGGTTTTTGTTTTAATATGCTGAGTCAACTACTTATCTGATCAATGTAAAACTTGGACACGTGTTTTTTCAGTCCTTTGTCTTTCCGTTGTCAAGTCGGTTACCTAATTGGACACATTTCGCTCGATAGATTTTATTTTTGAAAATGATGCCTTTTAAAGTTATTATTTCGTTTTATGGCTTGAGTTTTATGTCTGAAATTACTGCTATAACAAGAAAACATGGTTTATTTTCCGATGTCAAGTGAAAAAACTCCTACATCAAATATTATTCAATTAATAGACGAAATTAGTTTTCAGACTTACGTCCTTTAGTTTTGAGTCAAAGCACGCTCAAAGGGTGCGCACGATTTGCAACCTTATAAGCGCTAACCGTCGAGATATAATAGCAATGCTCTCCGTCAATAAGCCAGTACCGCCCGTTGCGCCGACACGGAAGGACCTGTGACCTTTTCTCTTCCACGTAAGCGCACCTCGACACGGGACAGGATAGGACGACCAAACTCATTCACGTAGAAACTAAGTATATACTATATAATAAACTAGTTAGCCTGACGTATCAAAAGTAAACAATGGGAAACAAGGACAATAAAAAACGTGTTTCCAAAAGAAAGAAAGCTAGTAATTTCAAAACTATGAGAGATGGTAAGGGCTAAGTACTTATTGTTTTTCCTTTATAAAAATGTAGTTCCATTTTCAGGGTTCCGCAATCAAAAAAAATTCAAAATTCAAATTTTACCTCTTTGTTGTCGGCGTGATTAATGTATGTTGTCAAATTACAGCTTTCTAGTACTTGTAGTCTCTGAGCTAAGCCGCGAACATACGGACATGGCGAAACTTTGTCGGACTACGGAACCCTAAGAACTGAAATTTCATGGTGGGTTGACTTTCTTTGTGTTGACCCATACATACAATCTTCAGAATTTATATGAATAATTAGGTCGTTGGTATGTAGAAGAATTGTGATCAAAATTATAAATGAACGACTTTTTTAGGAACAAAATGAATACGAAACATTGTCCAGAACACACTGAGTCACAAGTCATGGAGTCACCACCTGAACTTTTTAATTTAGTATCTGTGATACAGGAGGAAACGTAAGTGGTTCCTAGATAATTTTTTACCCATTTGTCTAAATATAAATGCTTACTCGTACTTTTATTGTTGGGAATCGATTTTCCATTTACTTAACAACGTTACAAACAAAATGCGTTTTATTTGCAGTTATTCAAGATGGATTTGATATAGGATTGGTTATTTATTTAGCATAAATGTTAATTTAATTAAGGGAACAAATATAATGACCACCAAAATAAACTTTGATACCCTAAACACTCCTATCAAGAAATAATAGTGAAAACCAAAATTAGTAAATGCATACCAAATCTAGCAATGAAAGAAAATCGGAAATCCTCCTGCGCAGAAGAGTAGCCACGTAGTTATTTCTTTTTATGACAACGCAGAATAAATTATTGGGGTTAAAATTTTCATGTGAATTAACTAATTTTGGTGTTCATTATTTTTTTGGTGTTTTTTTTCTTCTTTATGTTGTGGTCAGTAAAAAACAAACTTTTAATTAATATGAAAAATGGTCTTTAAGAACAATAAAAAATCGCGTCATTTTCTTAATTTATAATTTTCATCTAAATTTGAGCCATAAGTTTATTTCTATCACGTTTATTTAATATTATTATTGCTTTTAGTCAACTCTAATCTGATCTATTGATATGAGTACTTTGACAATACTTTATAATGTAAATTTTTGTGATAAATTTATATTTTCAACGTAAGTATTAAAAACGAAGACACATTACAGCCGGATTTTGATAAAAATAGTGGAATGGAAGAAGAGTAAGTCAAGTGTTTAGTGTATATACTTAGCTACGTGATATTGTTTTTTAGTTTTAATTTTTATGGTTTCAGAACATTTGAAGTTAAAGTTCCACAAAAAGTTTACGGAAACAAGAATAAAGTAAAAAAACTGAAAAATCAAAAAAAGACATGTCCATATAGAATTGGGTGTGTATAATAAATCTTAATAGCCTATTTCTTAAATTACATTTTTATTAATTGTACATGATTGCGCTGTCATCACTCATCACTTACATTAGGATTTGATATATATGATCGTGATTAATTCGTTCCTACCAAATTGTGTAAAGAAGCGACTTGAGAAGTATCCCCTTAAATTATTAACTGTTGTATCTCTGACATAATCCACTCCTTTTCTTTTAGTTCCACGCCTAATGAAATCGTAGAAGGAGGCGAAGAAAGACGAATTGTGGATATCTTTCATTTAATAAATAATCTCCAGAATTTGTCAGACCACTCACCTCTTGACTGTAAATTCAGTGATTTGATTATTGAAACGCTCAAATCAGTTGGTTTAAGTTCAAAAATTCATTTGAAATGTAAACTGTGTAATTCTGATTTCACCATTAATGCTTGTGACCCAAAACCAAAGAAGACAGTCAATATTAATGAGGCGGCTGTTATAGTCATGACAGCGTCAGGAATAGGAATGACACAATTTTCGGAATTACTATCAGCCATGAATATACCACCCATGGGCGCCATGGCCTATGAGACGTCTAGGAAAATAATAACTAAGGAATGGGAAAAAAGCGCTCTTATTGCCATGGACGCAGCAGCAAATAGAGAAAGGGAAGCTGCGATTGCAGAAGGTAGGGTAAAAGATGGCATAGCTATAATAGACGTGGTAGCTGATGGATGTTGGTCGAAAAGGTCTTATAAGAAAAATTACTGGGCTCTCTCAGGTGCAGCGGCAATAATAGGTCGTAAATTTGGTGAAGTATTGTATTTTGGTGTAAAGAATAAGTACTGCTGTGTCTGCTCTAGAGCCGAAAACCAAGGTGTTGGACCAAAAGAGCATGCGTGCTACAAAAATTACTGCGGCTCGTCGACGGCCATGGAGGCGGATATTGTAGCTGAAGGCTTTAAGATTTCAGTCGAGACGCAAAATTTGATTTATGGCAGACTGATAGCTGATGACGACAGCTGCACATATAACAAAATAAAAACTATGAGGCCCTACCCCAACCACTTTGTAGAAAAAATAGAGTGCCGCAATCATTTACTTCGTAATTTGTGTAACAAATTAAATGCTTTGACGAAGGACACAAAATATGTTTTAGGTACACGTAAGCTGTTCACACAATCCATAATCATGGCTATAAGAAAAGCTGTGTGTCTCTCAATCCAGGCAAATAAAAATGGGGCAGAAAGTTTATTAGACCGTACAAATTAGTTATATGCCGATATATCAAATAGCTATAACCATGCTTTTGGCAACCACAGCCAGTGCAAAAGTTCGTATTGCAGCAGTGAGAAGAAAAGTGAAGACCTGACATTAACGCTGGTTGGCACCCCCATATGGATCAAAACTCAGTACCATGTTGGTCAATTGGCAGCAAACGCCAAAAGTTTGATTAATGACACCGACAGTAATATTGTTGAAACGTTTAATAGCATCAACACATCAAGCATTAAACGCTATGCAAAAAAACATGGTTGGACAAAGCCCCGAAACAAAATCTAAAAAACTAGAGCAAGCAAAAACCAAAAAAGCTGTAAGTGACACAATGACATTTTTACATTTTTATCTGAGTATAATATACCGAGTAAGCTAATGAATTGATTATTTTTACAGGAACGTGCACGCCTCAGGCCTAAAGTATTGTTTAGACCCACAGCAGCAAGCAAACCCGTAAGTAGGCTCGACTCAAAGGATAAGAATTATGGTGAAGAATGTCAAAAACCAGACGTTGATGCTAAGGAACTAGAGCTACTTAAAAACACGTTCTTGAATAACTTAGTCAAAACACAGGAACATAGGCGAAGAATTGGAAAAGAAACAATTCTTCAGAGAGATTGCAGTGAGTGGCTGGAGTTGCGGCGGCAGTTCGGAAAGGTAATAAAAAAAAAGGGAAACAACTGGGCCAACGTTAGTCCACACTCTACTGTATAAACAAGACCTTAGCCATATAAAAGCCATAAGACATGGAGTTGAGAACGAAACTACTGCTCTCAATCAGCTATCAATCCAGCTAGGGGTTGTTATACGCCAGTGCGGATTATTCATTGATGCCGAAATTCCCTACCTTGGTGCTACACCAGATGGTCTCGTCGGAGATGAACAATTAGTGGAAATAAAGTGACCTTATTCTGTTTTGAATCAGAATTTGGAAGATATTAATGTACGGCTGAAACTGCCTTTTTTCAACAAAAAAGACAATTTAACAGTTGTTAACAAGAAACATGACTGGTTCTTCCAAGTAAGCAATTTTATTGTTTAATTTAGTTGCTGTTCTCACAACACTTAAAACACTTATGACTGTATTGACTTTTACAGGTTCAAGGCCAACTACATATAGCTGAAAGAAAAAGTTGTATTTTCGGCATATGGTCTTGCGAAAACAACGCGTTACATGTAGAAATAATCGAAAGGGATGATGATTTTTGGAAATTATGCATGGTCGAAAAACTCCATGCATTTTATATGCAACATGTTCTACCTGAGTTGGTAGACCCCAGACACACAAGAAATCTACCACTTCGACCCACCACTTCTACAAAACGAAAGCATCAAAAAACTAAAAACGATACGATCAAGAAGAGCAAGTGCGATGAAAGTATTGATGATGATGAATATGAAAGTCAAAGAGCAGATGAAAGTATTATACTTTCTTTTCAACAAATTTAGACAAGTATAATAAATAAATTTATATTTTTATATAGGCAGGCAAATTCATACTGAAGACTCTGTAAGTGGTCAGGACCAAGGTTGAAGTGCCTTTTTTGTAAAATACGCAAATAAACTTAAAGCTTCTTAGACGACTCGGAGTTGTTCGTAAATTAGTAAAAGGGTACAATATTTTTTTTGTTTTTCACCGAATCTTGGCCGTGACCACTTACCGAGTCTCTAATGTGAATTTGGCAACATAAATGAATGTTACCTTGTTTATTCTCGATTAAAACATTCTGTATTTAATAGTTATTTTTTATAACAATTATACTGTAAGTATTAATTAATTATTTTTGACATGTAACATTATTTGTTATCAATAAATAAATCTAAATCTAAATCTAAATCTATTTTCGGAATTTTTATTCACCAACGTATTGGTGAAATTATTTTCATTATTTTAAATAGGGTATTGCACATCAAAAATACTATTTGCACACCAAATATTGCTTTCGCGACTGCCATACATAACCCTCGTGGTTATTTTTTTTCAACAACCTAGATATTTTGGTATGCAAGTTAGTATTTTGGTGAACAAGTTAGTATTTGTTTTAATTTGTAGTTTGTATTTGTGTTAGAACAGCGTGGTAATATTTTTTTGGTTTTTCTGTTGTGCGTTTACATTTAAGCCTTTTAAATATGTAAACATTTTACGTACATTTTGATCGCCTCTGTGGCGGAGTGGCAGAGGGCTCACCTGCTAACATGTCCATTAAAATTATAGGAATAGTTGATTGTATAAATAAATAAGTTACTTAGATATATAAGGTGACTTTAATTTATACAGCCAAACTCATAATGGAGGCTTGGTAAGTGATCAGTAACACGGATCGATAACACTTTGCTAATTTTGCAAAATAAAATCTTCACGTCCGTCCCATAGTATGACTCGGGGCTGGGCTTGCGTTTGTAAGGAACACGAAAAAAAAAATTTAGAATTTCACAAAAACGGTCATCGAACCTTGTTACTGAACAATTACCGAGTCTTCAGTAAGAATTTGGCTGTATAAATTAAAGTTACCTTATATATTCACTAATTAACTACCCACTAAGATATCTATGTTCGCTTCTACAAAAAAGAGCGCGATTTGTATCGAGCGAGAAGATCGCGCGCGACTCGAGTTCAGAGACGCGATGTGCGCGTTGCGGCTTGCGGGCGGGTGCCGAAGTGAGGGGGAATTCATGATTTCTTGTGGCCCTTGGCAAAGCCTTAACCATGACTGCCGATTTAGCTTATTTTGGTCGGCACACCCTTAAGAAACAGATGGCGCTGTCGTCGCTACAATATGTGTTGCTTCAGACAGTCAAGAAATTCACAGTTCTCATTAACTGAGATTATGTTTTTATCGCGAAATCCATCGCTTTGGAATACTCTAAATATTATTATTAAAGTGCATTACAAACCAGAAAAGATAAATTAGAAACCAATGAACAAATACCACCTATATATAATACTAGTGTCGATGCACTCTGCATTGCAAGATAGAAAAACTGGTCAAGTGCAAATAGGACTCGTACCCTGAGAGCTCCGTGCAGTTGACATAAAGTCCTACAAATTATAAGTGAAAATAATTCTAGGGTAAATAAAACATTTTTTTGGTCAAATATTATTTTTATTTTTCAGTATTAAATTAGTGGTTGAATCAGCCGAATAAATTTCTATGAAAAAGTAAAAAAAGTTCGCGCACATGATTTTTTTTCGGTGAATATTGGTGTATTAGCGATAGTCAATCTACTCTTAAATTTTTTCACTTTGAATTGTAGAGCATTATTTAATACTAACCAACTTAACTTGACACTTACAATCTATTAAACTCTATCTATCCAGAGGGTCTAGTTAAGTTGGTCATTAATAACTTCTGGAATAATTAAATATAAGTAGTTTTCTAAATGTTTCCTTTGTATACGTTTAAAGACAAGAAAAATTCTATATTACTAAGTCCCCTGAAAGTGATTTAGGTTTTATTTGTGTAGAGTAAGTCAGTCAGTGTTAGAAATAGTACCTAATTTTTGGACGTGAAATATTAAGGTTTCATTTATGAAATTTAGGATTTAGGTACTAACATATATGTGAAATTGTAATACATAGCTTGAAGTGGTTTGTGTAATACAAGTATTAAATACACGCTCGACTGGGCCTTTTTTTGAACTTGGCCCTGGACACTTTGCCGCGTTAGATTCAATTTTACAAGACATTAAAGCCAATTCTGAAGGCTTTAATTTTAGTTTTAGTGCTGTCAAAACTTAGATTTTTCAAAAGTAATTTATCTTGTGTTCCTAATGTTTAAGTACAAGTATTTTGCAATGAAGCAAATTTTGTTTTGACAGCACTAAAACTAAAATTAAAGCCTTCAGAATCGGCTCTATTATATTTTACACATAGAAATGGCGAGGTACGCTCATTCGCTTACTTCCTCTTTACTAGTCAAAGTGCATCAAAAAAGTCTAAATTTTACCCTAATAAATTCCAAACAGGGGTATAAACAGGGGCTATATGAAATTAAGAAACTAAAATTTTATAGAATTTTGAATTATTTGTCGTAACAGAGACAGGGCCATAATAACAAGCATCCTTTAAAAATTTCAACTGGTTACCAATTACGGTTATATAGACAGACAGCGGTGGCTCAGTAATAATCATATGGTTCCGTTTGGCCCTTTGTATGCAGAATACTAATAAAAAGTGATATTGATTTTGACCACTCCGTGGGCAATTTTTGCCCTGCTTTGGGTAAAGTTGCTAATAATATTCTCTATATTAATTAAAAGCTATTTATTTACTTAATTACAAAGGTATTTTTTCGGGATAAATAAATTAAAAATGCAGCTTTTTGGTTAGCTCAAAAATATATTCGTACGACTGTAAGTTGATCTTACATTATAAGAACGAGTACATCTCTAAGCAGCTATCGCTCCGATGATATCTTAGTTGAGGGTCTCAGGGAGGGTGACGGCGGGGGCCACGATGATGGGCTCAGCTACGATGACAGTCTCGGGCACCTGGTCGACAACGACGACAGGAGAGACGGGAGCGGCCTCCACTACGGTGACGGGGGTGGGTGCAACCTCAACAACGGTCACGGGGGTGGGTGCAGCCTCAACAACGGTCACGGGGGTGGGTGCAACCTCAACAACGGTCACGGGAGTGGGGGCGGATTCAACCACGGAGACAACTTCTGGGGCAGTCTCGACGATGGAGACGGTCTCGGGGAGGATCGCTGGGGCGGCAACGACGGGGGCTTCGACGGTGGCGGGGGACTCAGCAGAGTTGATGTTCAGGATGATCTGAACCAGAGGAGCGCTGGTGCTGTCAGCGGGGCCGACGACAGCGGGAGCGGGGGCGACAACAGCGGGAGAGGCTTCGACCTCAGTCAGGGCACCACCGTCGGGGAGGGGGAATCCGATGATAGCGGGTCCAACGGCGATGGGTGAGATAGCGTCAACGATGGCGGGTCCAACAGCGATGGGGGAGACTGCGTCAACGATGGCGGGTCCAACAGCGATGGGGGAGACTGCGTCAACGATGGCGGGTCCAACAGCGATGGGGGAGACTGCATCAACGATGGCTGGTCCAACAGCGATGGGGGAGACACCAAGGGTCTCCCACAGCATAGCTTCGAGGGCGGCAGCGGTGGCTGGGTCAGTGTTGGGGCTTTGGATGGCAGCGATGATCTGCTGCACCTCTGACGAGTCTCTGGTGGCGAAGGCCGAAGCCACGACAGCAATCAAAGCGAAGGCTACTAGGAATTTCATGATGAGTTCTGAAAGTAAAACAAAGTGTCAAGTTTGTTGAAAAATGGTGAGGTAGCCCAAAGAATGGAGATGGTCTTCTCACCTTTTTTGCCTTGTGTCACAACACTGACTATGCTTTTCAAAAGTTTTCATGCAGTTTTTATATAAAATTATTATCTGGAGACTTACTTAGTTATCATCACTTTGCAGCATAAAAAATATTATATTATTTTATTACAAGAGATAGAATATTTAGAATTTGGCATGTTAACTACCTAAAGAAAATGTTCGACTCTGTTTACATTTATAATTATAAGAGAGTATTTTAAATTTTCTAGCGCCCAATTTACCATACTAGGAAAGACTTTTATGCTATTGAATGCATGTTATACATGGACCAATCTTTCGTATTGATTGGTAATGTAGCTGTTTCAGATTTACAAATACGACTTTTTTGTATCTTCCACACCTTGTCCACATTGTTCAAACTTCAAAGAGTTAAATCTTTCATTAAAGTTTTATAACTTTGTTGAAAAAGCTAGCCAAAACATCGGACATATTTTGAACTATAATTTTTATTATTTTATCACTTTCGTGAAAAAAAACCTCGTCAATTTTACTGATTAATGTCGCCACTTTAATAACCACGAGTTTTTGTATTGAACCATAATCAATTACAATCAAAACTTCATGTCAGAATAACCTAAGTATATGATCTTTAATCGATCAAATTCTGTAATTTTATTGACAATCCATTAATTTAATTAGACCGTAAAACAAAACAAACATCACGGGGCGTTTGAATATGTTAGTTTGTACGTACTTGATATTGAAAAAAATAGATGCAATCGACAAAAGAAAAAAAACGGACAAGTGCGAATCGGACTCGCCCACCGAGGGTTCCGATTGATTTATTATTGACAGACAGACAGACGGACAACAAAGTGATCCTATAAGGGCTCCGTTTTTTCCTCTTGAGGTACGGAACCCTAAAAAAGAAAATAAAAAGCACGTTAAACAAAAATCGTATCTAATTTAGTGAAATAGATAACGGGGCGTCAGACATAACTTGGTGAGAATTCCCAACGATACGGTAAAGGCGGGATAGATGCCCCCCTTTTCGAATACCTCTTGTATCTTTAAAACGAATGATTTAATGTTAATGAACCCTATGTATACAGCAAGTTACTTTTTTCATCTTATACTAAACCATATTTTTTTAACCTAAAATCTATTGATTCCGTAAAAATTGCGTTTTAATCAGACTCCTTTTAGGGGGATTGATGCCCACAGGTGGGGATACATGCCCTATCATAAAAGTGCTTGGTGGGATAGATGCCCTATGGAAGAAAACAAGTAAATACAAAGCGTGCTTTATTTTTATCAGCAAAACGCCTTCGAAGTGTTCGTGATGGTATTCCAAAGTCTCTTGATACTTCGAATAAATTATACACAAATTCTTGTACTATATTTCGTTGATATTTCGTTGATTCCCTTTTTTTTTTCTATTTCTTCGAAGGCCAAATTGTAGTGCTTCCTCTGAGGAATCCTCAGTCCAAGAGACTAATACGCGCGGGCGAACTCCTTCTTTTCTCATTTATATTTACGAGGCATTACCTAGCGCAAACAACAGACTTTCAGAAACGTATTGTAGGCCAAAGAAATTTAATTATATTCACGTGTAGGAAACATTTTACACGTCCATAGAAAAAGAAAATCATTGTAAATTATCTCTATTGGGGAATGTAGGTATAAGATATTCTTGACCGATTTTTTATTTTTTAGGACTCAGAGAAAAAACAGGCAAATTTAAGCCCGTTTGGTAACAGGCCTCTGCCTATTTGGATATTCGCTCCCTAGTACAAGTCACGTAACGAGTTATGATCGCTCGGCCAAAGTGGTGGGGGGCTAGCGCATGTGTTCACTCGCGCACAAAATTACTAAGTGCGATAGAGAAACAATGACTAGTGCAGTCAAGGTCACCGCTCATAAACCGTACTACATAAGAAGTTGGTAGATTATCTATCACAGCCATAATATTTTGAAAATTATCTCAACGAACGATATAAACGTAAGTATTTTTTATAGAGGTTCATAAACATTCGATTACGAATAATTCCTTAATTTATGTTATCCAGACGTAGACATAATTTAGATAGATAAATTTTATCAAGTTACCGGCGCACGCAACGATGATTTTATCATGATAATTTCTAGGTACGCAGAACAAAGATCATCCGCCTTGATTAGATGTTGATAGTAAAAAATACACTTCTCATCAAAAAAATCGAAACACTTCTCAAGTTTGTGTTTTTAATGGATTAATAGAAAATATTGTATTAAGTCTGTGCCTCCGGTTAATAACGATTTAACTCAAAAAACCCAATTTTACAGGAGAGCCGAAAAACGATTTTTTTGCACAAAAAAACATATTTTGGCAACCATTCACATTTCGTACGATCAAAATCAAAACATAGGTAACATTACGTTTAATTCCTGTATATCTGTTCAGCCCCTAGAAAACATACCACCTTAGTGATATATCGTTCAGAAGGTGAATTAAAACATTTGGGACCAAAAAAATTTACTTAAACCATTTTGTCACACGTCTTCGGTGTTTTTAAAGATACCGAAATTCCAGACCATTTTGTACAGAAAAAAAACGGAACAAAGTGGTTAAAAATCTCATTTTGGGTCTAAGTCGAGTTAAACTGTTATTCACCAGAGGCACAAAAGTGTACGGAAAAAATTAAAATGTCGTACAACATTAGGTACCTATTAAAAGGTTACGAATTCCCTATACTAACGTTCCAAATTCCTCTTTTTTGGTTATTTGTCGCCAGAAAGAAAGTCTTGGTAGTGTTTCGATTTTTTTGATGAGAACTGTATCTAATAAATATTTTATTGAAGATTTTATGACTGCGGAAAAAATACAGGTTTACTGTGTAGGTACATCTATATACCTACTAATAATAATGAAGTAGCAAAAAAGTCGTGTCTGCACATTAAATTTGCGAAATTTTAGTTGAAATGGGTTATTAGTATTATAATGAGAGCAAAACTAACACATTTTGAATTTTTGTCTGTGTGTCTGTCTGTATGTATGTTCCGTTTTAACTCGAGAACCGCTCAACGGATTTGGATGCGGTTTTCTTTATTAATATCGTAGTAACCCCGGGTGTTCATAAAACTATCGCCAAGCTGAAGACGGGGCATAGATTCGCGGGCAAAGGCTAGTAGTGAATGAATATAACTTCATAACTTTGAACGGTAAAGTTAGTTAGTTTTTACAGAATACCTGCTGTTTAAAACTACAAATACCTGCTGTTTTATTTTAGGGATACAAAAGAGACAACAAAAACGGAATAGACCGGTTGGACCTGAATGAGCGTGGATCCCGTTGGAATCAGGATTACAACCCGGACCTCACTTTTTCAGCAAAGATTACAATGGAAGACCGCTGCATGTCTCACGTCGCATACAAGACGATTTTCCCCACAGCCAATACCGACCTGTTATACTGGAGACTGGCATAGGCATCCTAATTGTTTGATCTCTATCCACATCTTCTACACTATCTACAGTTCTACACTATATATTATTATTATATAAAGAGGAAAGATTTTTTTGTTTGTTTGTTTGTATGTTTGAGGTAAACTTTGGAACTACTGAACAGATTCTAAAAATTCTTTCCTTAGTAAAAAACTACACAATTGCTGAGTAATATAGGCTATATTTTATTTAAATAAAAGTAAGTTTTCAGTTTAAAAATTCAGTATGTGTGAACCATGTCGGGAGAAAAAACGCTGCTTACCTGCTTTATTGGCGTGCCCTGACCAAATGGTTAGTTATATGACTACAGCCAGGTTTAAGCACAGATACATTAAATACTATGATTTAAGTAATGATTTTTTCCCGTACGGGAAAACTATATCAGTTTAATCTGACTACAGATTTACGTTGACAACGACCCGGACACACCTCTTGCTAATATTAAGCTTGAGAGAGTGACTACAGCCCGGTTTAAGCACAGATACATTAAATACTATGATTTAAGTAATGATTTTTTCCCATATGGGAAAACTATATCAGTTTAATCTGACTACAGATTTACGTTGACAACGACCCGGACACACCTCTTGCTAATATTAAGCTTGAGAGAGTGACTACAGCCCGGTTTAAGTACAGATAGATTAAATACTATGATTTAAGTAATGATTTTTTCCCATACGGGAAAACTATATCAGTTTAATCTGACTACAGATTTACGTTGACAACGACCCGGACACACCTCTTGCTAATATTTAGCTTAAAAAGTGATTAAAGCCAGGTTTATGTATTGATTTTTTCCCATACGAGAAAACTATATCAGTTTAATCTGACTACAGATTTCCATCTACAACGATCCTGACACACTTCTTGGCACTTTGCTAAAACATAGTAACCAGGGTCTGATGATTGGACTGGGAGGTAGGTACGGGATCTCCTCAACGAACAACAGCAGACCTTTCGAGTTTGGGCTCATTTGATTGGTTTTTATTAGCACTTTGGTAAAACATGGTGACCAGGATCTGGTGATGGGACTAGAGGATGTGTACGGGATCTTCTCAACGGACAAAAGCAGACCTTTCGAGTTTGGACTTATTTGATTGGTCTTTATTAGCGCCTTGGTTAAACATGGTGTCCGTTGCTTATAGTCGTTCAAAAAATCATATTCTTCTGTTTTCCTTATTTTCACGAAAATCTCTTCGACGCGGCGGAGCCGCGGGCAAAAGCTAGTAGCTAATAAACCGATTCCAAGGTACTTCCGCAAGAATTATGTGCCTGGGTGGAATGATGAATGCGAGCGACTTCTTAAGGAGTTTGAAGAAAGCGGCGATCCTGAAATTAGCGAAGATCTCCTTGAGGCCTTAAACCAAGCCTGTGCTGGAAAATGGAAGTCAACTACGGAGAGTGAACTTTACTCACTCTAGTAGAAAAGCGTGGTACTTACTCAGAAGACTCACCAACGGTTGCACGAACCAAAGAGAACGATGGAACATTTTACCTGAAGCTAAAGCTGCAAAAATAGTCAGAATTTCAAAGGTACCATCTGATATAGTGGGATTTGTTAGACCCCAAAAAGTCATTAGTTTAAATATTATTATTAGAGTGCATTACAAACTAGAAAAGATAAATTAGAAACAAATGTAAAGACAAGAATTTGAAAAAATTCCTTGGGTCAGGTTCGAACCTGCGACCTTTGTTATCAAGACAAGCGCGCTACCGACTGCGCCACCGAGGTACTTATTGTTTCTATTTGTACATTTGTTTCTAATTTATCTTTTCTAGTTTGTAATGCACTCTAATAATAATATTTATAGTATTCCAAAGCGATGGATTTCGCAATAAAAACATATAGTCTAAGAGCTAGCGACCAAATCGGTCATGTGGCTTCAGCTGTATTGAAACTCCGTTAGCTACTTCCCTGAACAACCTTCTCCCATAATCTCCGTGCTGGCAGGCCGCGGGCGGTGGGTGCGGGTGTAGTGGGGTGAAGAAAAAAAAAGAAAAAAAAATGTGGGCTTAGCGGCTTTAATTTTTGTTTCAAACAGTTGCTCTGTACTCCCTGTGCACCCAAAAAAAATATTTAAATCGATCGGTTGGTGGGAAGGGGTTGCCAGCGTTAATTAAAAGTACCAAAATAATAATAATTTTCATGTGGGCTCAGCTGCATTGGCTTTTTTTCTGACGCGCGATTAATTAATATGTGAGCCCCCAAAAAATAGCCATGCAAAAATATCGGTGGGAAGGAATCGAAAAAAATTGTTGAAATCGTTGGATTTCGTTCGAAAATGAAGGCAAAAGAGGACATGAAGGGGATGTCAGCCGGCGAACGCGTCAGCGCGCTCACAGCGTGTCGATTTTGTTCGGCTAACAGACAGACAGCTCATTTTCGAACGAAATCCAACGATTCCCCCACCCCACTACACCCGCACCCACCACTCGCGGCCTGCCAGTACGGAGATTATGGGAAAAGGTTGTTCAGGGAAGTAGCTAACGGAGTTTCAATACAGCTGAAGCTACATGACCGATCTGGTCGCTAGCTCTCCGTCTAATAATCTTAGTCATCAGTTTAGTTTCACCGAAGAAAGATGCAACTTATGCTACAGTTGTTTATGGGACCAATATCTACCGATAAAGATCGGTAGCTCTCGGGAGCCTCTCCGATTTGGGGCGGGAAGTGGGGGATCAAAGACGCACTGCACTGCCTATGCCCCACTCCTGGAAAAACAGAATCAGCGTAAGTACTTCCACCTCAGCAACCAACTGACCCACAAAGAACCAAATTAACAGAATTTCTTATCTTAATACGCATAATTTATTAAATGCATTCCGGTAACAAAAAACAGTTGAAAAGGGTTTAACTGAAGTCAAAAAATCCCCCTAAACTCAAACCATAATTAAAATCAATTACCGGATATCTATAGCCAACCCTTATTTTGCCCTAAAAATACGAACAGCAGTGATGGTGATGATAATTTGACTCCACCTGGAACTAACGACGGAAATTACGAACACTTCTAGAACGAAGAAAAATCTAAATTGGCTAACGACAAATTTTATCAAGATTATTATGAAAACAGGTTGTTAGGCATGAGTTAAGATAAAGTAGTGTATGAAACTATAGATAACTAGGTATTAAAATACTCGTCTACTATTAAAAAACTCGCCTTAAATAAATAATAACCTACTGAATACGCAGATTTTTAGGGTTCCGTACCCGAAGGGTGCCAAAGCTAATAATATATTTTATGATATGTTTGTAATTTTTATTCATATAATTTAAGTCTAATAACTTATCTAAATGGTACGGAACCCACGGGGAGCAAATTCTACTCGCACTTGACCAGTTTTTGAAGCATTTGAATTATGATTATGTTTTATAGCGAAATTAACTCTAAGGCAGGATTGCCAATTTCCAGTGGCGAAGGGTGATCATTTTAAAAAGGAAAGCCGGAGAAAAAGTCGCCTTACTCAGAAAAGCAACCAAAGAAAACACATTTTTTTTGTGCTTTGCAACTCCCTTTTTTATTTGTCGTAACTATTGAAATTTATGGAAATGTTTGACAAAGCGAAGAGCACGGAATAAAGAAATGAAGTATGGATGCCATTTCCTAAACAAGCCGATGGGAATCGTGTTATATGGACCCTTCGCCACTGCCAACTTCTAAAAATTTTTCCCCCAAACCAAAACCAAAATACATTTTTGATTTAAAAACACTTGTACTTGTCCACTTATTTATATTATTTCCCTTACCAGCGAAACCGGTTTCGCCAAGTTCCACCAAGTGCCAACAATCACGAGCATCAACTCCAAAACCAAAATACCCCTAAAATGCCGAAAATTCATTCTAAAACCCTCCAAAAAAAAAAGTAAAATATGTAAATCTTAAAAAAATAATACATGCTCTTTTAAAAGGTTTTAATTGTGTATTTTATAAACTTAATAACAATGATAATAGGAAAAAAAGAAAAAAAATTGCTTTAGGTATATTTAGGGCCCTTCATCTCAACTGAATCCGGGCCCGGTAGAGCCCCAAATATATCTTAAGCATTTTTTTTCCTTTTTTTTATTTATTCCTTTTTGTTACGTTAGTAAAATACACAATTAAAGCTTTAAAAAGACTTTTACACAATTTCAGTAGGTATAAAAAAATCAGTTTTATTTGAAGTACTTTAAAGTCATACATTTGATTGTTAAATAAACGTAACAGTATACATTTTTTAGATGATGTCATCGTCGCAAGTTTCGCCATTCCTTTGCAGAGAGAATCGGACCATCATAATGTTTTGTACTTATATAAAACTGACAGTGAAAACAAAAATAAATTTGAAAAGCGCTATCTATCTGTCATTAGATGTTACTTTTTTAACTCATCAAAAAACTAACAATTTTTTTATATTCATAATCCCCCTAAATTTACCCCTAAAAATAACTCATTCCACTTTTTTTCCCCTAAATTTAGGGAGAAAAAACCCCTAAGTTGGGAACCCTTGTATGCGTTGCCTGTTAGCGCCGCTTAGTAAGATCGAATGCGGTACCATCAATAGCGGCAACGTATACACTTCCCATAGAACACCTCAGCCACACACTCGACGAGGAGCGAGGAAAATAGTGAGGGAAGTAGGCAGGGACAGGGATGCGTTAATCGTCCTGCCGGCCGCTCGCGTTGCTCCCGCATTCCAGCTTTCACCTTCACCACGCGGTAAACATCGACGACAAAATGGATGCCGACATTGGAGCTGCGTGCGCTCTATGATTTTTTAGTATTATTGAAAATTATTTACACTGTACGTCTGGTAAATTAATATAATATGAATTACACTTGCCTTACAATAAATAAGAATAGTGAAAACTCCAAACACAACGTACCTTGTTAGTAAACTCAAACGCAAAGTGTTTATTTGTAAAATAGTTATGTACCTACATAAAGTATAATAAAACGTGAAGTATAGTGAAACGAACGACGCTCTCTCTAAACTCGCCCGTATGTCGGTGCGTCAAGGTTCACGCGTTTTTGTTTGGAACTCAATTATTTCCTAAACTAAGGGAGTCCGCGGGTATGACTCTTGGGAAAAGTGGTTCAGTAGGGTCGGTAGAATATGTGGTTTAATTTGGGTCAGCACCTAACAGATCAATAAATTTTATTAAGTACGTATATTTTCATTAGACCATTCATAGGCCGACATCGATGGCGGCATGACTGAAAAAATAAAAAACCTCGCACGTGCTTTCCGTAACACCTCAGCCACACACTCGACGAGGAGCGAGGGAAATAGTGAGGTAAGTAGGCAGGGACGTCGTCGTGTGGCTATGTTAATCGTCTTGCCGCTCGCGCTGCTCCTTGTCATGCCCATCGCTCCATCGCAATCAGCAAAAGCTCAGGTATAAAGTAATTCTTCGCAATTCTACAATTCTCTGGCTCTCTAATATACAATTTTCAATCGATTCTCAATTCATAATATTCACGTAGTACAAGTGGCCGGCGCTAGAATATCTGGAGATTTATGTGTCAAAATCGATAAGTTATCATAGGTAAATGAAATCAAAGCCAATATCGGGAGATTTTACCGATAAATCTGTAACTTTTCCATCGCTGCTATGGTACTTAATAAAATAGCTAACTATGACCAGTTAAAGTATATTCCAATTATGACTTGCTCCAGCAAGCAATCTGGCGTACTCACAATCATTCCGTACAACCTGACAACCCAACACTACGCCTCATATTTCATTTTTATTTTACAATTATGTCTTTATTTTTTCATATAATATTATTACTATTTACCCGCATTTACTTAACAAATAATTACAAATAAATAATATAATAATATTTTCATTGTAAATAATCCATCATTCACATTACACTATAAGCTCACATAACAAAAGAACTGCAGCGCTTAGCGTCCGCGCGCTCTGCACAATGTACATACATACTATCCACTCTTATTTATTAATATATGTATATTCTATTAAGTTTTAAATGTAGGATAGAATCAAATACCAAGGTATTTTTTGAATTTTTAATATTCGTTAATTGGATTTTGAGATATATATATATCTCAGAATCCAATTAACGAATATTATTATACTTCAAATTTTTTTTCTTTTAACAGTTTGTTTGTTCTAAGGGAATTATGGAAAATAAATACGGTAACTAGCATTTAACGAGCGTCCTCAGAGGGAAGAAAAAGGAATTCATTGAAAGGTAACGTATTAGAGCAATATGATCTTCTTTTATGATTTATGATGAACCTTTGAAAGTTATTTTAATAAAGGTGAGAAATAGTGAAGTGATTTTTTTATTCGATATGTGGTCAAGATTTCATCAAGTGCTCATATTAAACTGTCCAATATTTTTTCCCGTTTAGGTAGTTCTTTATGATGCCAACAACAATTTTTCAGTGCAACCATTTGCCTCACTGCTAAATCCTGAAGATAAAGATCAGACTGTTTAGTTCATGCCACATGCCAGTCAATTTAAAGACATAAATGCAGACTGATTTACCGCCTCTGACAATGTCAAATGTACTCAATTATTTAGAAAGGTATCAACATTTCTCCTAGTATTGGCAGTTTAACAAAAAAAATATTTTGGTATATAACTAAAAATATTTACTCAAACTCTTTCAGATTTGATACAAGTATAGAAGAGGGAAAAAAGTTGTTAAAATGAATTTCTACTACCTTATGTGAGCATGGCATTGACATTTGTTGGTAACAGGTATTTTACTGCGTGCAAGGCTTCCATGAAAAATGTTGTTTATAACATAAATATTCATATATCACCAAGTACATGGTGTTCTCAAAGTTGTTATCTGCTTGTCTGCAGTTCTGGTGAAGCACCTAATGCACACTGCCGGCATGTGGTAGCTATATTACTTTCCATTGAATAATTAAAAATAGAACAGAAAATTATGATATTTAACACATGTAGATAGAGGCTCCTAATAAATAAATGGACCATGCAATGGTGCATGATAAAATGGTTAAAATCTTAAACTGAACAAAAAAAATACAAGACAAATCTCACGGCAATGACTTTTGTTTACGTTATATTATAACACAGTGACGCCTCTAGCGGAAGCAATTGGCAGTAATGTTCCCATATTTGAAACGACCTATCCAGGGCCGCGTTCAGTTTGATCGCCCGCTCATCACTGACAGCAGATCACATACAAATTCAACCCGTGCAAAAGAGATGTCATGGTCACGGGGCGTGAGCGGGCGATCAAACTGAACTCAGCCCTGCAAACATATTCAAGTTTTTCTCGCAGGGGTCACCAAATGGCGGACCTCGGTCCGTATCCGGACCGCTGACCTATTTTGTGCGGACCCAGAAGAATCTGAAAATATCAATGTTCAGAATAAAAAAAAAATATTTCTTCAATTTGATGTATGTATCCTTAATAAGTATTCTGATTTCTTTTGGTTCTATTTATTTATTGACATTTTAAATCTAGGTTGCTATTTATCATCTAGCAAACGGACCGCGACAGATTTATTTTTGTTATAAACGGACCCCCTAGGGACCAGGGAGCGTATTTTTGAATCATTCGAATTTCAATTCGCATATGAATCCGCATACGAAAACTTAAAATTTGTATTGTATTCGTATGCGAATCATGCGGATTCGTATGCGAATTGAAATTCGAATGATTCAAAAATACACTCCCTGGGTGTATTATCTATGCTAGGGACTCTCGCGGCACCGCATTCGTTCTTACTAGAGCACCGCTAGCGAAAACGCATACACTTCTAAAAGCTATAAATGTCAAAGTACATTTAATAACCTCAAATTTTTGTAGAATGAAATTCTTATTTTCTCAAGTTTATTAAATCAGAAGCAACTTATAAATTCTATTAAAATGAGGCTGAGTTCAGTCCTTTTCACGGCACCAACTCAACATGCCGCTCGTCGGCCGCAGCGAGAACCTGTGCCGTTCCAAATGTTGCTACCACTGAAGTTAAAGAAAACTGTATCTGGTAAGAGCGACAAACAAAAAGAGGCGGCTTGCATGCAAGAAATGGCCTTAATGTTCGCCTGTTTCAAGAAAAAAGACTTCGATCAACAGCAATGTATGAAGGAAGTTATGGAGTTTCAGGGATGCTATGCCAAATATAAAGAACAGAGTTCGAAACTTAGAGAGCAAGAAAGGAAGGGTATCCTGGTACCAGGAGAGAAGAGATTAACGCATAGACAAATGAACCAGCTGCTGAAGTCTTTTCCCCCAAAACAATAAGTTTTTTTAAATAGTTAAAATGTTTAGTGTAAATAAAGTCTAGATAAATTATTTCAGAAATTTCTTTTAATGTAGGTATCCATGTAAATTGCCATTTTTGCATCTACGCATGGTCATTTGTATTTCATGTCAATTTTAAACCTAATCAATCCATTTTCATAGGTTCTTTAAACAACTCTACAGATGATAATTATTTTACTGCTTTAGATGTTATAACAATAAGACTCAACCCTAATGGTGCAGGTTGAACTGCAGGCAAAGCGAGTACTAAAACAAACAACAGTGCAGACGAACTTCATTTAATATTACTAAAATATTCATAATTTTAGGACAATAAGTCAAATTCCTCATCATGCATCGTATAATTATTAAAAACATGACCATGTCATTAGTTATATAATATAACTTAATCTATTTATTGTACGAATAGCACAGCATTTCACTTGGGGGCAGTATGCAGCCATTGTGGGGAGGACACTTGCAACTCTATGCGATGAACTGATATCAACTCATCATCTACTTCATGAATGTTGTAGAATCTCTCTAGATCTTCTATTGCTTTGTCTTCCAACTGGAAAAGAAATATGCAGAATACAGTCATTAAGTTTCCATGATAATTTACTTTCAGAATTGCAGCTGATTTTAAACGTTTTAGGTTTAGTGCTGCCAGAAATAAATTTATGACAGAGCAATATAGTACTTAAATGGACTTGATAAAAGACATACCTCGCCAAAATTAGAGTTTTGTCAGCACTAAAACTAAAGCCTTTAAATTATCTTTCATATACTCTCTTGTTAGATTTATTGCTCATAATTTTATTAGGGGAATATTTTATTGCATATCAAATAAAGCTTAGAAATACATAACTTTCATGGTAATTTCTTTTCATGACAATTCTGATATCCTTCAGTGCAGATTTTTCAACTCTGACCTTTTGATGATCAGAGAGCCTAGCATGGTGCCCCTTTAACACCATATTAAATACCATCCATCCATCCATCAGCCTTTTTCGTCCAATGCTGGACATAGGCCTTTCCAGAATTTCGCCACTCTTGGCGGTCCTCCTGGAAGAAATGCCCATACTCACACGCTGGGTAGGCGGGTTGGTGAGCGCGGTGCCGAAACCCTTGCACCAGTGACGCCGCTGGCCGTCACCAGTCTGTTTTATATTAGGCCCGGCAATTGGGGATGGATATACCGCCATCCTTCGGTCCCAGGCAATGGTGGGCCGCCTGGTTTTGCCTGAGAGCTGTTCTTTTACTCTCCCCCTAATAACTTCCGAAAGATTTGCGAGTAAGATGGTGGTACCTCCACAGTCGAGCCCGGCATCAGCTCTACCACCTATTAAATACCATTTGACAGTAAATCCCATACATTTTCTGTCAAACAGTGTTTTAAAATGGTGTTAAAGTGGCAACCATGTTAGGCCTGCAGTTAGTATTTTTGATAGGACACTGTAGTTAGCAGTCTCAGTATTTTCTGGTGTGTGATTCTAATACTGATTAAATACTGCCTATTTAATTACATATGTTATTCACAGAATCTTGGCAAACCTTTTTCTTTTCTGACTATTATCATAGGTTTTAGAAATGGATTCTAGGAAAAGTGTCACGGGTAATAACATAATTTATTTTAAAAAAATACCTGTGTCATAGCAAGAGGCTTAGTCATAATTCTCGAGGAGTCATCCTTCTGCTTCTTCTGATCGGCCAAAATTTGGTTGAACTCCAGCGGCTTATTAGGTCTCTGATAACTTGTACTTGGGACTTCACATATCTTCCACGGATTCTTAGGTTTACTCGGGGGACTCTCTACACTCACTTTATTCGTGAAGTAATCGGTCAAATTCTGAGGTGTATCACTGGTTTGCATTGCTAACTTCTTTCTTTGCTTTTGGGATAGTTTGGGGCCAACATGGCTGATGACAAAGCTTCCTTGAGGACTTCTAGCCAAGTCAGCGAAAGGAGAATCTTTTGGGGAAACTGACATTCGTGAACTTGTTGGTATAGGCGAATGTTCGGTGGGGCTAGAGCTGATTGCACTGAACGAGTTATTCTTGCTTAATGTGACGAAGGATTCTGAGGACGGTTCGTTAAGTATGTCTTTAGCACTGCTTATAGCTTTAAGTCTTGCTTGTACGACTTTTTGCTGCTTTTGTTGCGCTGTAGGCACTTCTATCCATTTATCTGGCTTCGTTTTTTTCTCAGGCTCCTTAGGCATTTTGCTCATAGACAGAGTTATATCGCCCGAGGTGGCAGGCGAAAGATCCAGTGATGTAACGGAGCTAACTGATTCGTATCTCTTCCTAGCTTTCTCGCTTTCAGTGTACTCAATCTTTTTTGACGACCTATTCTTTTTCTTTTTATCAACTTCAATACTGTCGTCCTTTTTTATATCCTCATCAGTTATATCCAAATCTAGTGGACTATTTTTCGCGAACTCGTTTATGATGTCATCGCTCGGTGCGTTGAAAAAAGGAGTTATAACTCTTGAAGACATAATAGGATTGAACCGGCAATAGTACTTTGAAATATCCCCCAGAAGGCTATCCTCTAGTACTTCTAAAGATCTGTTTTCCAGAATACTGCAGAGGTTCAAACATATAAATTCCATGCAGCATTGTTTGAGTTGCCCCGCGTTATATATATGAGCGAACTGGCAAAGTTCAGCGCAGTTTTTCAAAGTGATCATGTTTGCTAGGGCGATTTCGCACATTTCTCGAAGTCTAGATATGAATAGTTGGTCCGCAACGATAAGGAGACTGCAGATGAAGTCGAGACTCTCAGCCGCTTCGACTTCTGGACAAGTGTCTGTGTAGAGGAAGTTGATGATTGGTAGCAGGATACTGTAGTTTATCGGGAGTGTCACCTTTGATAGTAATTTGCTCTGTAACAAAAAATATTTTTTTAGTCTGGTATTTGTCTCCGACCAAGTGAGATGTCGTGATGATATCATACATACATACATATATACGTATACTCACGCCAGTCTCCCAGAGGGGTAGGCAGAGACTACAGATTTCCATCTGCTACTATCCAGGATGATATTATAAAGCTCTTAAGTCTTTGTTTTAACGAATAGGTACAACGTGCGGGTTTAACCTGACAAAGTAATACGTTTTTTTCTATATTTTGAAGATATGCGTATCTATATTTGTGGCAATCATTGATCTCTCATAAACATCTAGATAATAGATGAACAACCAGAATCACAATCTCGCTCAAAAATCGTCTGCGATGCATCTTGTCACCGCTACGACGACGTGACAAGATCGAATGAAGATTGCGTACAACTGACATTGCATCTTATTTCAACGATATAACGTTTTAATTAGGTTGAATGCGTTTTTGTTACTATGCACTTCGCCGTTCGGACACTTTCTGACGAACTTTTCTTAGAGACTGTGTGTCTAGTTTTTTATAAGATGTCAATGGTGGGAATGAATTACTTATTGTTTTTTTTTTCAAAAAAAGCAAGCATTTTATACATACTCATAACAAAGCTCCCTATCTTACCCTACTAGCCCGATGAAAGGATCAAATATTTAAAATAATTTTAACATAAAGAATTTCATTAAAAAAGTTAATTTTTGCTATTTTGGCAGAAAAATGTAATGATTTTAGAAGTCATAAATATATATTTTATTATATAGGTTATATCTCAGGCCAGCTACTTTTACATAAAGGACCATATCGTGCTCGATAGCGCTTGATACAGTGCTGTCTCACTCTGTTGATCTACCTGAAGAGGGACAGACAGTGGTACAGTAGAGCCTCTATAATCCGAACACCCAAATGTGTACCCTGTTCGGATCTACGAAGCGTCCGGATTATAGTGTGTAGATATATTGAAAGGTATTTTTCAAAATAAAACAAAGTGATTTGGAAGGTAACGTATATTTTAATGATTAAAAATTACTACAATGTTATATATGTACCTGATTAAAGTTTCAGACTGCACCGTACAAAATTAGCTGAAACGCCAGTCACGATTGAGTTGATTCAAGAAATAATGTTTCACTAATAAATAATTAAAAAATACATTTACTAGCACAGAAAATGTATCTACAATATCGCTGCAACAAAACTGAAAAATAAATTATAGCATTTGAAACATAAGTATCTAAAGTTAGCCCAAAATCTAAAAAAGGCGTGTTGGCATTTATTTATTTTTAATTACTTAACCGTAGAATTATGTCTCAATCTCAATTTAAAACAATCACAAATGTATGAACTAGCCATGGACCACGTCACATTCAAAAAACATTGCGCGGTCACATAAATCAGATTTTTTTCCAACGCATCTTTAAGGGTCCATGCCACCTAAACGTGCCCCACCGTATTGCTGATTCATGACAGAAAATATTTGTTTAATGAGAAATAAATAATCACACAAGTTGTCGAAGAGTTGTATTACAACCTAATTAATTTGATTTTTGCATAGAATTCATAGCAAGCTAGAAAAAAAATCTAAAGTTGCTGAAAATCACGTAAAACTGCTTTTCGCGTATTTCTCATTGGCGATTTCTCAGATAATTTTGGAAACTGTAATTCAGGCTCCCGTAAGTTAAAAGTGTACAGAATGGTGAGATTACTTTATTTTTGACAAACAAAAATTGTTACTTGGTGTATTTATCTATTACATACATACATACATGCCTGTTTCGTCCACTGCTGGACATAGGCCTTTCCAGGATTTCGCCACTCTTGGTGATCCTCCTGGAAGAAATGCCCATACTCACACACGCTGGGCAGGCGGGTTGGTGAGCGCGGTGCCGAAACCTTTGCACCAGTGACGCCATCCATCGGTCCCAGGCAATGGTGGGCCGCCTGGTTTTGCCTGAGAGCTGTTCTCTTACTCTCCCCCGAATAACTTCGGAAGGATTTCCGAGTAAGATGGTGGTACCTCCACAGTCGAGCCCGGCATTGACTCTACCACCTTGCCATTTATTTACATTTATCCATTAAACATCACCAACTTTTGCGTGCGATTTCCCCATACGTGGGACGCACTATAAGTTTCCGGAATGAATATGAAAAAATACTATTAAAGGTACAAAATTAATTTATTGTTTTTCAAAATAATCTCCCTTGGCGTCTATGCACTTTTTCATTCGATCAAACCAGTTTTGAAAACTTTTGTGCCACTCCCCTGTGGTGACCTCTGAAACGTGTTTTTCATACTCCTCGACAGCCTCTTCTGGTGATGAAAATCGTTGACCGCGTAATTGGTTCTTAATTTTTGGGAACAGAAAAAAGTCACAAGGTGCCAGGTCGGAACTGTATGCAGGATGACTCATGAGTTCTACATTTTTCGTCTTCAAAAAGTCGTTTGTCTGTCTGGCCGTGTGAGAACTAGCATTGTCGTGGTGCAGGATGATACGGCGTTTACGGTTATTTTTACGGAGTTCGTCAATAACTTCCGGCAAACAAATGGTCGTGTACCAGTCACTATTCACGGTACGACGATTCTCTAAAGCAACAGTAGCCACGTGTCCAGTTTTATTAAAAAAAGAAGCAATCATCCGCTTAGATGCACTTTTCACGCGCGCCACTTTGGTTGGTTTCGGCTCATCTTGAAAGACCCATACGCTCGATTGCTGCTTTGTTTTGGGATCGTAGCAATAAATCCATGTTTCGTCACCTGTTACTATGTCCCACACCAAATTTGACGCACCTTCGTTGAATCTGGTAAGCATGGCACTGCACCAAGTGACGCGGTCCGTTTTTTGAGCCTCGGTCAAGTTGTGTGGGATCCACCGCGAGCACAGCTTTCTCACACCCAAATGTTTGTGTAGGATTGATTGTATTTGACTCATGCCTATTTCTAAGGATGCGCGAATTTCATGGTAGGTCACATGCCTGTCTGTTTCAATCATACGGCGCACAGCATCGATGTTTTTGTTGGTCACAGCGGTGGACGGCCGACGATCGCGAGATTCGTCACTGAGATTGATACGACCACGCTTGAATTCTGCAAACCAGCTATAAACAGTCGTCTTGCATGGTGCTTCATTGCCAAAAGCTGTTTCAAGCCGAGCGATGCTCTGTTGAGCTGTCAAATTACACTTAAAATCGTATAAAATCATACTACGAAAATTTTCCCGAGTTAAATCCATGTTGATGCAGACACACAATTTTTTAAATGGCGCCATAAGGTAAAAACAAAAGACAGTCAGATGAAACAAACTGCATTCTACAGCCAAAGAGTTCTATTTTCAAATGTTGCAATAAATTTTTAAATATTGTTTATGTAAGTGGCCAGTTCCGGAAACTTTTAGTGTTACCTATGTACAAATTACTATGGAGGGCGGCATCGAAACGTGATTCTTTAGAGCGCGCGATGTTTCGGTTGTCATAACCAGTCGTAACAGGCACGGCTCATAGCGCGCTATTTTAAACAACAATGAAACGTCATAGAGTTCAGTTCTGCCTGACGCAACATGAGGTGCTCAATGTCAGAGAGAACGGGTCCTTAATATGCCATACATTTTTAGTCAAACAGCTTTCAATAAATACACGAGGTCACGTCTCTTTGCAAAGCTTCATACGCAAATTGTCGCTCGCGATCTATTGTATATGCACACTAGCAGTTGCGCGGAAAACGTGTAAGTGCCTTTTTTGTTTAATTCTGTTATTACAAATTTGTATTTTGTACCTTAATTATTGATTGTTGTTTTAGTGAAAATGGGAAGGCGCAAAGACAAATATTATGCTTTGAAAAACAGAGGAAGATTCCGGAAAAAGAAGTACGCGTATTTTTATTTCATTTTAACATCTAGATCTGCCCACCTAGTCATATCGAAAACATTTTTTGCCATATTTTGAGAACGATACACGTCAAATTATGTAACCAGGAAAATAAAAATTCTTGTCGATGTCTGCACCATCATATCGAAAACATTTTTTGCCGTATTTCGAGAACAATACACGTCAAATTTTTATATTAATAGCCATGCCATGTCAAAAATATTCAAAAAATTCTGTTGAGTTTTTGACAAGATGTTTTTTCTTATCTATACCTAGTCGGTGCTTAAATTCTGTCACAAACAAAATTGGCTATAAAATGAATTCAAAAAAAGTTTTTTTTAAAAAAAAAGGTAATTTAATTAGCTTACATTAAACACAAAATTTATTCAAAATGATTGCCACCATTTTTCACACAAGCCTTCAATCTTCGAGGCCAATCATCAATAGCAGCACGGACCATATTCATGTCGATATCCGCCACTGCTTTAATCAATGATGACTTTGGGCTGCTCAAATTTTTGTGAGGTTTAGAACAGACCTTCTCCTCCAATTCCTGCCAAATTTTGTAATCCAGTGGATTGAGGTCAGGGCTAGTAGAGGGCCAATCTTGATGCCTTATTAGCTCGATATTCTGGCGCTCGAACCACTCCCGAGTTGTTTTGGCCTTATGAGCAGGTGCGGAGTCCTGTTGAAACACAAATGGCCGTCCTCCAACGAGTGTCTGGGGCAGATCTTTTACTATGCGATCTAAAACCGTGTCTTGGTACACTTTTGCACTGGTTTTGACACCTTTTTCACAAAAATGCACTTCAGTAGGGCCATAGTGGGACACTCCCAACCAAATCATGACTGATGATGGATGATGGCCGTGCTGCACTCTAGGAATGGCATTTCCAGCGGCCGCAGAGCTGGTAGCATACACCCTGTCATTTTGTTTGTTGTACTTCTCTTCGATATTAAAAATTGTCTCGTCTGTAAACAGGATATCGCGGTGTCTGTTTCTTGCGTACCGCTTTAGCAAAACTTTGCATTTTTTGGCTCTCATAGCTATCAGACGCGCGTTCAGAAGATGTCCACTCTTTTTTCAGTAAGCTCGTAGTCCCAGGTCTTCATTGAGTACTTTTTTTACGGTACTTCTGGTTAATCCCATCTCCAAAGCCATCAGTTTCTGCTTGCGGACGGGATTTCTTGCAATACGTGCCTTGATTGCTTTGATGACCCCTGGAGTCCTAACGGAACGAGGTCTGCCAGTTCTTTTCTCCTCATCGACACTAGAGGTTTCATTGTACCTCTTGATGGTACGGTACACGAACCTCTTCGTGATTTTTAATTTTTGAAGCAAGTTGAATATCGTCTTCGGTGGATGGCCGCAACGATGCAATGCAATTACTGCTACTCGGTCCTCTTTGCGAGTCCACTCCATCGTAAAAAATGAACGAATGTGATTGTGATTTGGCAGATTATTAATCAAAAAAAATGTGAAAATCGAACACCATTTCATTTTTTTTTCTAGGTGTTCTATTTTTAAAATAAATGGCCAGTGACAGTATTTAAGAACCGACTAGGTAGATGCGATTCTACTGCAAACAAAGCTGAAGATAAAACTTTGAAAATTGACGGTGTAAGTAATTTAGTCTGTTCACATTATCACCACCTACGTACTTCTATTATAAAAAGGAGGTGTTCGTAAGTTTGTTAGTTTGTGAGTTTGGATGTAGGAGGTTTTGGTATACTTACTCGTATAAGTAAACGTTGGTTAGAAACAACGACTCTATTGCTATATTGTTTTATTACTTACGTAAATACCTACTTTTGTTCATTATTTTATTTTATTCCAGGAATCATTGAAACATATGGATTCCAATACAAAATTAATACAAGACGAAGAAATTTAATATGAAACTATGCATTCCTGTCCAGAACTTATAACAGAAAATTCAAATGAAGATGAAGAAGAAGAAATCTCAGCAGATGGAAAAAGAATGGTTGATTTTGCGTACGTTTATGAACAACTCGTAGAAATTTCAAACCATAACTCAACATTTGGTTGCAACTTAAGTTGTTTAAAACTCACCAAAGAGGTGAAAAAGGGTTTATTTCAAAATTCTTCTTCACTTGTCGAATGTGTAAAGTTGAATTAAAAGTAAAGAATTGTAAAAACCCAGATAATTCTGCAGACCTCAACCTAAATGATGACGTTATCAGTTTTATGTCCATAGGTGCCGGATTTTCAGGTTTGGAACAAGTTTCAGCCTCTCTTGATATACCCTGTATGTCTGACAAATTATATGCAAAATGCCATACCAAGGTCTGTGAGCTATGGGGACCAGCCAAAGAGAAAAGCATGGAGGAAGCAGCCAAAGAAGAATTTAAATTGGCTGTACTCAATGGCGATGTTGTTGAAAATGGAGTTCCGATGATTACTGTGGTTCTGCAGGCTGAATCAATCAAGTGGCGACAGGAGCGAAAGCTTCGCCTTACGGCATCTGTTTTTGGGAAAGTTTGCAAACGTGGGCTAATAAAATGTGGACCTATAATCAAAAATATACTGACCGAAAAAAATTTTGACCATGTCAAGTCTATTCAACATGGTCAAAGTTATAAACATCTTGCACGTGACCAACTAGAAAAGCAATTGAAAACTTCCATACAAACATGTGGGTTATTTATAGACCGTGATTTTCTATTTTTAGGAGCAAGCCCAGATGGCCTCGTAGAAGAGGAAAAAATTGTAGAAATAAAATGTCAATAGTCGGCTAGAGGAATGACTGTTGAAGATGCCGTCCAAGAAAATAAAATAGTTTTCTGGAAAATAGATAAACTTAGCAATACCAGTGTAAATCGAAACCATGATTGGTACTTCCAGGCACAAGGACATAACACGACGAAAACAGTTCATATTTGCAGTTTTGATGGACGTGGATATGAAAGTAGAACTCATAGATGAAGATGGGGAGTTTTGGAAAGGCATGGAAGCAAAATTGAAAATGTTTTACTTTGATTGTTTGTTGCCGGAAATTATTGACTCGAGATTAAATAGGCAAATGGAAATTAAGGAACCTGAGTATATCCTTAAAGCTATAAAAAAAAGGGAAAATGAAAAAAATGAAAAGAGAAAGAATTTTTATGAAAGCAAAACCGACATAAAAGAAAAACGCAAAAAGCCTGCTACTAAATAAATTATAGTAAATCTTTGTCTTTAATTTTTTATGCAAAATCGTATGCACTCAAATTAATATAATTAATAAAGTGATTTCCCTCCATGTAGAGTTTGTTTTTTTAGTTTTGTTTTTTTTTTTTCTTTAAAGGCAATAAAAAACAAAGAAGTCACACGTGTAAGGAAAAAAAATCTTCAAATTTAAGTACTCCAATAGGAAAATGTAAAGGAAATAAACAATAAATATTTATAAACGGCTACTAACAACATAAAGTCAGATTTTGCGAAGTAAGAAATAAAAAGTTAAATTTCCTATGTTGGTTCAAAACCAACCCCAAGTCAATAAGTATAGGAAGCCTCAATTTTGATTATTGAACCCTGCTCCTGACCACTTACCAAGTCTCCAGTATATTTGACCCTACCAACGAAAGTCACCTTATATTTAAATGACTACAAAATTAAATTTTATGTATTGTAAAATTTTTATGTGAAACTGAATAATTTTTTGACGGTTACCTAATAAAAAATGTATAATCAGATTCGTTCACGTCGTGGCACCGCTAGTTACTCAAAAAACAGCAGTTTGACGGGGGCAGGAGGGTTGTTCGGATTACTAGGGGTTCGGATTATCAGGCTCTACTGTATATTGAGCTGTCAAAGTTCGGTTAGCAACGAGTACCACCTTCCCTGCACTGGACCCCGAGATTATGTGAAATAATAAGTGTGTAAGTGAATAGCAATCATAGTCGGCAACCGATTCAAAGATACGTAATAGTACTAGTTAATATAGTATAGACGATATGCTTACCTCGGTCCAAGAATGCATAAACATGCCATGGAAGTAGTCGAGCCTGGCGGCGAGCACACACTTGTGCGCCGATACCGAGGCGCCGTCCTTGGAGCTGACGTGAGTGTCCACTAGCTCCGGGAGGGAGGCGCGCGTCCACTCCGGAGTGGCCCGCGTGAGGGCCGCGCTCTCCTTCAGGAGGATGATACCGTCGCGGTAGCTGGGGAACGAAATGAACTGTACTATCCATTTCAAACGCTATTAGGACAAGGCTAACGCACTGCCGTCAACGTTGCTAACGCACACAGACATCAGGTATGACAAGTCCTATCCTAATAGCATCTGAAACGGATAGGGGATAATTGTGAAGGGGGATCGTGGAATGGTTTTAAGGTAGAAGCGAGCAACGGATTTCGTACCCAAATGATCCCGCACAACAACTATACAGGGTGGAAAAAATTCAAGGGCCCTGGAGGGAAACTACCTTAAGTCCTTTAGTTAGGTCGTTTTTCTGAAAGGAAACATTCCTTTATTTTTTTAAAGAAAAAAACTGCATTCTAAGATTTTCTAAAATTCGCTTGTCTCACCCGGGAATCAACCCAACTAAAAGTTAAAAAAAATAAACCCCCGTTATTTTATTATACGAATCGGTAGGATTATTTTTAAGGATAAAATTTGTCCAATAAACATTTTGTCTTACACTCATCTGTTGCACGAGATACCCATGAAATATAATATTTATTACCAGTTCCTTATTAACACAATTCACTTGTAACAAGTAAATTACAAATTATAATTTTCTTTTCTCACTAACGTCCAAAGACATCGTATGAAGTACAAGCTTGCTAATGTTATTTATCTCTAAGTACCTCGTTGAAGATTTCGATAAGAAAATCGTTAAATTGTACTAATAAATCTATGCACAGCACAATTCCTTCTTACACTGGGCGTACTGACGAAAAGTTTAAAAAGGGAGTGTTTTTTTTTTGCAACGTGGTGCAACACATTTGAAATTCAAACGATAACCTTCAACATTTTTAAAATCGATAATCCTACCGATTTGTATAATAAAACAGCGAGGGTATTTTTTATTTATTTTTAGTTGGTTCGATTCCTGGGTGAGACAAGCGAATTTTAGAAAACCTATAAATGCAGTCTTGTTTCTTTAAAAAAATAAAGGATTGTTTCCTTTCAGTAAAATCAGCTAACTAAAGGACTTAAAGGTAGTTCCCCTCCAGGGCCCTTAAATTTTTTCCACCCTGTATAGTGCAAGTTTTTCTGCAAGATCAATTACAAAGTAATGCATAAAATAACACAACTTTGTTAGAAAACCCTATTAAACTATTGTTGCGTATTGCCATTATAAGGTCCTACAATTCAAAGTGAAAAAAAAAAAGATGATAGAGTATCCCTCATAGACCACATTCCACCGAAAACAAAAATTTTTGCGCGAACTTTTTTGTTTCTTTTAGTCAGCTGATTCAACCACTTTGTACTGGGAAGTGAAAAAAGTATTTGAGCAAAAATTTTTTTTCCTTTTGGAATGTGATCAATCAGTTAACGATACATGATCTACCCTAGAATTATTTTCACTTATTATTGTAAGACCTTATATATCAAATTGAATGAGTAATTTTTATAAAAAAATAAGAAAACAATCATAAGTTGCAGTGGCGAAGGGTGAACATTTTAAAAAGGGAAGCCGGAGTAAAAAATCGCCGATTACTCAGAAAAGCAATCAAGGAAAACAACATTTTTTTGTACTTTGCAACTCCCTGTCAGCCAAGGGTATTTGTCGTATTGAGATTTATTTAAATGTTTGACAAAACGGGGAGCACAGAATAAAGAAATGTAGTATGGATGCCATTTCCTAAACAAACCGATGGGAATCGTGTTATATGGACCCTTCGCCACTGATAAGTTGTGTGTTTTCGAACAAAACCCGTTCGCATCCATCTTAATAAAATATGCTGCTGAAACAAATGGACTAGGAGGTCACGGGATTTTGCAGAACCATCATGGATACGGGTAGATTTGGTTGTAGAGTGATTCCCTGGTGTATATTATGTCGGTTTGTCTGTTCGTAGTGGTTGCATCTTCGAGAAATAGCTCATGAAAGAGGCTTTATCGTTCAGCAAACGGAAATGGTCTGTCTAAGTACATAATACGAAATATGGCGTCTCCAAAGGTGGAACGAGTAAGTCTGTCTACTCCCAGTGGTTGCATTTTCGAGAAATATGGCATGAAAGAAAATATTTTTTGAACTTCGCCCATACAGCCATGTACAATGTACAACGGATAACCTCAGACATGGCTGTATGGGCTAAGTTCCCCTTCCCTTCCCACTAAGAGGGAGAACAAAACAAAACAAAAAAAATATGTTTTGTTTGAATACAATGCAATGTTGCTTTTTCTCAAAAAATATTTTCTTTCATGCCATATTCCTCGAAAATGCAACCACTGGGAGCAGACAGACTTACTCGTTCCACCTTTGGAGACGCCATACTTCGTATATGTATTTGCAATTTATTTTTACTGATACTTAAAAAAAACTTACTATTTTTGTTCGATCAGTCATTTAATTTATATTCTCAGCAATATTTTTTTGAGACCGAGTCTATCAGCAACACTTGACGTAAAAAAATTCTTGTTTTTGGATAATCGGAGTTGCACTTCAGCTTAAACACAGTTCACTTACTAGAACTTATCCAGCAGTTTATGCAGACTCATGACTTGCAACCTCTTCGCTGACGCTTGCACCAACTTGACCGGGTCACAGTAGACATGGCTTCTGGTTGGGGTCTCGGTGTTGCGTTGTTTGCGATTGTTCTTTCTGTTGTTTTGTTTGTTGCTGTACACTTCGAACGCTGATATCTCTGCTGGATTCTCTACGGAAGAGGAAAACAATTATTGCCAGGTGTTAATATTCAGACATGAAAGTATAATAATTGATGGTGAATTATGTCACCTCTTGTGATATAATATATATAATATATATAAGTTTGTAATAAAATTACAGTGATTGCATTGTATTTTCATGTCGGGCACTATAATTTGTGAATTTTAATATACCTAGTCGGTGCTTAAATTCTGTCACAAACAAAATTGGCTATAAAATGAAAACTAATCATGATATTCAAAAAAAGTTTTTTTCAAAATAAAGGTAATTTAATTTGCTTACATTAAACATAAAATTTATTCAAAATTATTGCCACCATTTTTCACACAAGCCTTCAATCTTCGCGGCCAATCATCAGCACGGACCATATTCATGTCGATATCGGCCACTGCTTTAATCAATGATGACTTTAGGCTGCTCAAATTTTTGTGAGGTTTAGAACAGACCTTCTCCTCCAATTCCTGCCAAATTTTGTAATCCAGTGGATTGAGGTTAGGGCTAGATGAGGGTCAATCTTGATGCCTTATTAGCTCGATATTCTGGCGCTCGAACCACTCCTGAGTTGTTTTGGCCTTATGAGCAGGTGCGGAGTCCTGTTGAAACACAAATGGCCGGCCTCCAAAGAGTGTCTGGGGCAGATCTTTTACCATGCGATCTAAAACCGTGTCTTGGTACACTTTTGCACTGGTTTTGACACCTTTTTCACAAAAATGCACTTCAGTAGGGCCATAGTAGGACACTCCCAACCAAATCATGACTGATGATGGATGATGGCCGTGCTGCACTCTAGGAATGGCATTTCCAGCGGCCGCAGAGCTGGTTGCGTACACCCTGTCATTTTGTTTGTTGTATTTCTCTTCGATATTAAAAATTTTCTCGTCTGTAAACAGGATATCGCGGTGTCTGTTTCTTCCGTACCGCTTTAGAAAAAATTTGCAATTTTTGGCTCTCATAGCTATCAGACGCGCGTTCAGAAGATGTCCACTCTTTTTTCGGTAAGCTCGTAGTCCCAGGTCTTCATTGAGTACTTTTTTTACGGTACATCTGGTTAATCCCATCTCCAAAGCCATCAGCTTCTGCTTGCGGACGGGATTTCTTGCAATACGCGCCTTGATTGCTTTGATGACCCCTGGAGTCCTAACGGAACGAGGTCTGCCATTTCTTTTCTCGTCATCGACACTAGAGGTTTCATTGTACCCCTTGATGGTACGGTACACGAACCTCTTCGTGATTTTTAATTTTTGAAGCAAGTTGAATATCGTCTTCGGTGGATGGCCGCAACGATGCAATGCAATTACTGCTACTCGGTCCTCTTTAGGAGTCCACTCCATCGTTAAAAATGAATGAATGTAATTGTGATTTGGCAGATTATTAATCAAAAAATATTTGAAAATCTAACACCATTTCATTTTTTTTTCTAGGTGTTCTATTTTTAAAATAAATGGCCAGTGACAGTATTTAAGAACCGACTAGGTACTGTGATTTAAGCATCAGAGTTTTCATGATAACACTATATGTTTCGGAAACTTTTGCTGGTTTTGTATAGGGACACGGTAATTTTCAAGCCAACCTACATTATTTTAAGTTTTTTCTTGTAAATTTTGCAGAGAACTGTGGATCAGATTAACGTTTGAAAGGCGTGAATGGAGCAGGATGGGGGATGCCTTTGCTCAGTAATGGGATTTTATTTAGAAATTATTTCCGCTACTCTCTGCAACGTATAGGCTATCTGTCATTTTGACGTATGACCGTTTAACACAAATCCATCGCTGCAACCGTTGCACAACTCATCGCTGCAGCGACGCAAACCTGGTAAACACGACAATTGTAATCTACAGTAAGGCTACTAAATAAATGAAATAAATAATCTGGTAACACTGCCCTAAACTAATACATACATTTGTGGAACTGTGTATGAAGTTTTTTTACTTACATTACAATTTAAAAAAAAAAGAAAAAACAACTCAAAGCTAAAAGCAATGTACAGCGAAATTATGATTTTGATGAAGAAAGTGACTACGTAGCCGTTAGTGGCTTCCTTAGTTTTAATTTTATTCGACCGCTAGGGATAGGTCGCGACGACGAGCGAAGCGAGGAGGAGCGGTTAGGCTGACATGTAAGTACATATTAGGGAGCCGAGCGAAGCGAGGCGACCCCCGTACTTTTAACAGAATTTACGATATACAGAAAAAATAATTTTCGTGTTAAACCGAATTGACGCCAATATCTTACCAATGGCTTCCAAGTCTGCTTCAACATCCCTATTATCCTTCTTATCCTTAACCAGGTCTTCTCTCCTAATCTTCAAGCCGCACGGGCCCAGCTCTGTGACGTCACAGGTACCCGTGTACAAAAACCTGAGGACCCTGTCGAACACTTCAGGTAGGACAGTTTCTAGGGTGATTTCTGGTTTCTCTTCAGGGTTGGAGAGTTTCTTGTCTTGGTAAAGCTTGTATAGATGGTCGCTTCCTGAAGCGATAACAAATATGTGCGCCGGGTACCGTTTTGTTCCGATCTGGAAAGGGATATTTTACTTTATTTTAGCACTAGCTTTTACCCGCGGAGTAAATGTCTTTCAATGTATGTTTTATTTGCGTGTAAGTTAAAAACTCTTATCGACAGTTTTCGGCTTGACGGTTATTTTATTAACACACCTTGACCACGAGTCCGAGGACCATAAAGGAATCCGTATTCAAATCTGTTTAGTGATTCTCGAGTTAAAACAAAACAGACAGACAGACAAAAATTATAAAAAAAAATTTTTTTTGGCCTCTTTAGTGCTAATAAATAATTCATTTCATTTAAAACTTCGCGAAAAAATTCAATGCTCAAACACGACTTTTATCTGCCTTTAATTTGTCTATTTGCTACTTGATTATAGGAACTATATTTTCAGTCACCCAAGTTTATATTTGTCACCAACTTGTATTCTCTAATTAATAGATCTATGAACACAAAACATTATCATTCTCAGATAAATTTAATGTGTCTCTAGGTATGAATTCCTTAATATCTTCTAGAATTAAATATGGATTATCATAGTTAAAATCCCTGGAATAAAAGCTTTGAAGTCAAAATACTATATTTATCACGAAATAACAGCTTAGTACCACTGAGTATATTATAAAGTATCCAGAATAGTAGATCTGTCACCAAATAAATCGATTATCGAACATTACTGCGATTTAATTTTTTAATTTGGTGACGACAAGCGAAGCAAAGAGGAGCGTGTTGGGTTGCTGGGGAATGTTAATTCGAAAGCCGAGCGAGGCGACCCCTATAGTTCCTAGCAGAAAGGTAATATCTGGGTGAAGTTACAATTTTTAATTAATTTGTTTATACCGTTTTTCGAGCTGTCAAACTAGTCTCTCTAATTTTGGCGTAGACTTTATTCGACTACGCGCGAGGTCTCGCGTGAGTAAAACGCTACAAGGCGTAACCCCTCGGCCACGACTTCAAGCTTAGCGCGGCGCTTTTGTGGAGCTTCTCCTTTCCCCGCGGGGCAATTCCATTGAAATGCGACATAAAGAGCTAAAATGAAATTATCTACATGGGCACGATTGGGTCTGCAAACATAATTTTTTAATTATAAGTATGGCAACATACACAAAAAGGAACGTTTCTTTTTCGACCTGTCAGAGCGGGAGATTTGATGTTCGAAAATTGCTATAAAAGTCGTGAAAGTAAAATGAGTTTCAAGATCTATGTAACGTGAGTGACCAGAAATTAATTATGCAAGATAATAAAAACTGCATTGAGGGCAAGAAATTGATAATGAATAAACTTGTTAGGCATCAATAAAACCGTATTTAATTAAGGCATTTTTTTGCTTCAAACCGAACAGAGTTTTGCTTCAATTCATTCTAGTCTCAAAAGCTATGTCGCCGAATGTAACGTAAGTTACCAAAAGTTTTATCAATATAGAACCCAAGAAAATGTGTCAAGTTTAAAGAAAATTGCTCTAACACATTTATTGTTTATTCAAGAGTTAATATTTACATTAGGAGGATAAATTATATAATCAAATTATTGGCATAATATTATTAAAAGTATACCGTAAACTGGAGTAAAAGGTAACATGAGTTACCGTGGAATTGCCCCGCGAGAGAGAGCTAGAAGCTCCACAAGAAGCGCCGCGCAAAGCTTGAAGTCGTCGTGGCCGAGGGGTAAGGGTCCGTATAAGGCTAGATGCACAACTTCAAATGAGCATATCACATTGTGTAACTTGGTTAATCGGTATAGTAAAAATAATATACACAGTAGACTATAAGGCTGATAGATTAATTTTAGGAAAAACGCAAAATTTTAAAGTTCGCTCGATAGAAGAAAATTAAGAAGTTACCTCTAAATGTAATGTTTTTCGAGTATTAAAGGGCTTCCTTAAATTATACAACCTTGAAATTTATATTAAAAATAAGTTAACAAATGACATCGTCAGTTCGTCTTAGAATATTCTAAAAATTTCATCCAGAAGTAGAGTTATTAAAAAAAACTCGGGATTTTGTGGGCGAGTTTCTTGGCGGTAGTAACAGCCACGGCTGAAAGCGCGCAATTTTAAACTAAAAGGAAACGTCGTAGAGTTCAGTTCTGATTGGTGCAAAATGAGGTGCTCAATCTGCCTTCAGAATTCTTACCTTAAAAACGACGTCATGCAGGATGTCCTCCTCAGCAGTGGTCTCCATCAGAGTGAGCATGTGCTTGGTCATGCTGGAGGGCGAGAGGTCCGGGAGGGAGGTGAGGCCGCACGTCGGCTTCACCTGCACAGACAGGCCTTAATGTCCAACTTCAACCGCTATCGCTTTCAAATGTATCGTGATCGGGTAGGCGGAGTAAAATATTTATATGAGAAATTGTGCAGCGCCCCTAGCGGCATACTACAGGAACCAGCATTTCTCATACAAAATATAAGTACAGCTATAGTGAGAAATATTGCGACTTCGTGTTTTGTCGGCTAAGTTCGTGTTTTGTCGGCTAAGTTCGTTTTTTCCTTGTCTTTTTGACAAGTCCATAAAATTTAGTATTATAAGACGTTAAAGACGTCATTAAATAAATACGATTATTCATAGATTTCGCGAATGCTGAAGTCGCAATATTTCTCACTAGACCTGTAACGTGTATGGGGCCGTTCAAGTATTACGTAAGCAGATTTATTACTATTATTTACCCCCCCATCCCCCTTGTCAGCAAAAGTAAGCAAAGCTCTTACCCCCTCCCCCCATGCTTACGTAAATATTTTTCAATTATAAATATATATATTTTTATATTATAATGTTATAATTATAATTTTAAAAATAAGAAAATAGATTTAGGATAGAGATTAGATTTTACTGATACAGTATTCAACATAGAGTAAGGGGCAAAAATATACCGATGACGTAATCATCATCTAGACTCCCCTACCCCCCCATGTCATCGAAAAGAAGCAAAACAAAGACCCCCCCCCCTCCATAGTGCTTAAGTAATACTTGAACGGCCCCTATCGTGATGACCAAAACTCATGGTAGGCCTACAGTGTCGCAAGTAAATTGTGTGGCTTCGTTCCTATTCATTCACATCCGGTAAATTTACTGCGCCAAATGTCATTATTTGGACAATTTAATGCTGTTTACAATATTAAAAAATTCATTTCACCTTTTGGCGTATACATTTAACTTTTCCACCGTCGATGTACTGAACCCACCTGCAAACAGGCGAAGTTTTGTCCCTCACTATCGACGGCTATGGAGAGGGCTCGGTGTAGGTTGGGGATCCTCGACAAACGGACGGTCGTGCAGTCATCCTTCTCTAGGAACTTCACTAGCGCCGGCTTGTTGCTCTCTGGAACACATTTTTTTACGAAATTCAACAAAAAAATTCTTTAAGGGTTTCGTCAGTCTTTTCATTTCCATATAGCGTTATATCATCATCATCATCATCATCATCATCATCATCATCATCATCATCATATGGATAGAGTGTATAGGCATAGTTCGCATCAACAAAATTCACAAATATTCTATCCATATTTATCTTCTATACTTACTAATAATATAATAGTGAAAACACACGAGGTACTGTCTTGAGGACGAAACATATTTTTTTTAATTTTTGTCTGTTTGTCCGTCTGTATGTTCCGTTTTTTCGTCTGTTTGATGCGAAGCATTATTTTAATATTTTTTCTTGTCATTGCTGCGATGTTTTTGTAAAAATCAGCGACATACACCAGTCCATATTGGCCAACTAAATGAAGACCTAAAATTTATTTGATTTAATTGTTTCTCCTTTGCGCGTTATTTTGATAGTTAGATATTATTGCCGAAAGATGGCGCTCGGGGCTCTTTTGCCTACGTTATTTAATCAGAAAATTTATAAAAAATTCAAAATAAAAATGCGTATTTGTCAGGGTAGGCAGTGTATTTTTTCCTTACAGCCACGTTTCACCGACAATTATTACGTCCCAGCGCGATGGGTGGCGACCCCTATCGAAGTACTTCAGGCAGAAATAATTTACAGTTTAAGGCTACCTACATATATACTCAGATTGAGCACCTCATTTTGCATCAATCAGAACTGAACTCTACGACGTTTCCTTTTAGTTTAAAATAGCGCGCTCTCAGCCGTGGCTCTTACGACCACCGAGAAACACGCGCCCACTAAAACCGGCGTTTTTATTTATTAACTCTGCTTCTAGATGAAATTTTTAAAATATTCTAAGACGAACTGACGATGTTATATGTTAACTTATTTTAATATAAATTTCAAGGTTGTATAATTTAGGGAAGCCCTGTAACACTCGAAAAACATGAAATTTAGAGGTTACTTCGTAATTATTTTCTATCGAGCAAACTTAAATATTTTGCGTTTTTTCCAAGATGAATCTAACAGCCCTGTAGTCTACTGTCTTCATTATTTTGACTATACCGATTAACCAAGTTACACAATGTGATATGCTCATTTGAAGTTGTGCATCTAGCTTTATACGAACCTTTAAAATGCCTTCCGAAGACCGAATAAAAATGTGACCTTATGTAATTTGTACCCGCGAACTCCGGAATGTCGAAACGTTCTTAAGTTACCTTTCTCTTTATCTCTCCTCGGCGTGGGTTGCGTAGTAATGGGCGCAGTCTTCCGTGAGATGTACCCGACGAACGCCTCTCCATACTTAGTGGTGAAGTACATAGCATCGTGGGTTAACGTCACATGCGTTACCACGGTCTGATGGGAGAGGCCGAACACGCATCTAGAAATAAGTACCAGGGACTGTGTGACAGTAATAAGGGGTTTTAAACACTGTTTTCCATCACTGTTATCTAAGTAGAACATAATTTTATTATCTGTAACAATTACGAAACTGTAACACAATGAAAATGTTACAGTAATAAGGGGGTTTTAACACTGTTTTCCATAACCGTTTTTTAAATAGATACATGATTATCTGTAACAGCTACGAAACTGTAACACACTGAAAATGTTACATTAATAAGGATTTTAAAACACTGTTTGCCATTACTGTTCTCTAAGTAGAATAAGATTATCTGTAATAATTACGAAAACGTAACACAGTGAAAATGTTACAGTAATAAGGGGTTTTTAAACACTGTTTTCCATTATTACACCTAATAAGGTTTTCTTTAGAATACTCTTTAGCGTCGTGCGTCGGCTTCGTTGAATTTGAATTTAACGTTTTGATTGGATTATCTAATCAAAGTGTAACACTAATCATCATAGTACATTTATGAGGTGTAACACTAATCATTACGTAACATTTATGAGATGTTACGCTTACTATTATGTAACATTTACGAGGATGTTTTTCAGTGCCTGATAATATAAAAAAAATCAGACTATTTTTTCGTGACATTGGTTTAATCGGCCATACGTTCAACGTTATTCATATTGATTTATAACGTAATTTTATGTAAAATACGCAAAGAATGACGTCACATATTCCCACATACTTATCAACGAAACTGATCAGAGAAAACGATATAACTTGTTATACCGTTATTATTGGTTACCTGGTAAGCTTGTTGGTCGTGTCCTGCCAAATCATCAGTTGTCCAACTGTAGTTAGAAGTAGCACCGTCACTCTCGAACATTGGCCATGTTCGTTCACTTTGGCCTCCACACACACTTGACGTAGGTTGATCTGTCTGAGGAAGATGCCATGTTAAGTTGGCGTTAAATTTCAAGGGCCAAGAAACACTAGAAGGTTTTACAGAATTAGGACACAATCGTGCCCGCTGGACCAACGATCTGAAGGATGTTACGGGTGGCGGCTGGATGAGGAGGACGTAGGACGGCCACAAGTGGCGAATTTTAGGAAAGGCTCATGTCCAGCAGTGGACGAACACAGGCTGATGAATGGATGGATGGAGGAAACAATCAAAAATTAACCTCTAGAGTTATTAAAGACTCGTCCAACTTTTAATAAGTTACTGGCCAATCCGATTTTAGGACAAACAAATTTTTTGAGTATCTTTCAGTAGGCCTTCCATGAGTTTTGAACCTTGGTCCTGGCTAGTTACCGAGTCACACGTATGAGTTTGGTCAGATAAACAAAAGTCACCTTGTATGTTTATTTAACATATATTCCAGTAAAGTAAGAAATAATCAGAGTACAACAGGTTCTATGTGTCGATAAACGAAATCATGTTAGGATCGTAATAGACAGAGGTCTACAGGAGAACAGTTTCTGATAGACGGCGAATTATGAAACTCACTTGATAGCGATCTTCTTGCAGATATGTTTGTGCAGCAAGTAGACGTCCCCGCGACTTGTGGTTATAACGGTGGCGGCGTCGGAGGCGCCAACTAGTTCAATTCCGGCTTCTTCTTTGTTGTTTATTGATATCGCTACCTGGGGATTGTTTAAACGACGTAGGTAGTAAAAACAGAGTTTCTGAACAAGTAGTACTCCCAAATTAGAAAAGATATGGTTCTGAAATAAATACATGTTATAAACAAAGCCTTTTCCAAGGCGATGTAACAGCCCAAAACGCGATGAAGAAAAATTGGCTCGATCGAAAAAAATTGCAAATCGAGCACAACCTGTAAACCTATTATCTAAAAGATAGCACAGCGATTTTTTTGAAAACGCACTTGTGTGAATTTCTATTAAATTTTATTCCTTGAAAAACAGCATTATCCACATTAAATTTTATTGATTTACCGCTCTGCTCAAACGCATGCTTTTTCAGATATGCTTATCTCTTTCGTTGTGCGATCGACCTACTACGCCTTAACGATAGGTTATGGGTTATATTTGTTGGATTTTGCCCGCGGGTTCGCTCGGGGGTAAATGTCTTTAAATATTTGAGTAGTATCGATAATTTTCGGCTTGGCGGTTATTTTATCAACATCCCTTACAGCCTGCATGTTGACCAGCGGGCTTTTTACGTATCTTTGAATCGGTTGCCACCTGTGGTTGCTATTCACCAAAAATAGATAAAAAATTTACTTCCAAAATAACCTTCAATGGGTATTTAACTACGAGTATTTACAAATTGTGACGTCATTTCAAGTGCGAATGTATCCTTAGATAAGCGGAATTCTATAGTATATGTGTGTTTTCGACGATAGGCACTCGGTTGGCAACTGATTTTACCATGTAGAATCAGGGGGCAGGGTAACTACGAGTGTAATAAAGAAAACCGCATCTAAATCTGTTGAGTGGTTCTCGGGTTAAAACGAAACATACAGACAAAAATTCTAAATATTGTACTTTTGGCTTCAGTACAATTGTTTCACAAAATAATTCAATGTACAGATACGACTTTTTTACTTTCTTATTAGTATAGATTAAGGTTATATCATTACGGTATAGAAGAAAAATTTATTTGGATGTGAGGAGTTCTGAACCGGGATTAAACAAGGGATCTCTCACACCGGGCGATTGCTCAACCAACTTAGCTATCAAGATCTCAACACAACTCGCAAAACTCGTGTGCCGTCCCATACCGCTATAATATGTAGTAGGTACTTTATAGTGAGTCACTTGAGGCCTAGGGGATGCCTTTCGAATTAATAAATGAACGATCAATTCAAATCTATAGACAGCGCGCGAGTTGAATGCAGACCTGAAGAATGCGCCATATACACAGTGTTCTTTTGTCCGGCATCCTTTTTTAAAATTTTCACGTAGTACATACACAGCAAAATACTGCAGGTGTGTGAGGGAGATCTGCGGACGGCGGGGTACGTGCTTCCGCCCCTCGCCTCAGTCCCTGATGCATTTAACTCGCGCGTTATGTGTAAATATATACTTATACAAGCGAAATACTATTCACTCATCACAAAATATAATAAGCTGACTATTATTTATACAGCCAGCCATACTGGAGGCTTGGTAAGTAAGTGATCAGTAACACGGATCGATAACACTTTGCTAATGTCGCAAAATAAAATCTTGACGTCCCATAGTAATTGACTCGGGACTGGGCTTGCGTTTGAAAACACGAAAAAAAAAATTACGAATTTCACAGAAAGTGTCATCGAACCTTGTTACTGGGCAATTACTGAGTCTTCAGTAAGAATTTGACTGCATAAATTAAAGTCACCTTATATATAATATATACTTGAACTTGGACAGATACTACGTTGCAGGCATCATTCCAAAATTCTAAATTTTAAAGGTCGATAAATTGATATTTTTTCTCTATGGACTATAGTACATTTATTATCAAGTCGCCGGGGCAAAACAACATGGATAAAGTTGCAGGCATATGTATATAACTGTCTTATAGGCTGTCCGAGATATCATGATATGGGTGACAGTTTGTAATTTTCCGTTTCACCTATACTACTCACACCATACTACAAACACCCAGGCACAAAAGAAAATAATAGGTTTAAGAAATAATTATTGCAAAAACATAATAAATAATGCCTCTATAAATCGGAACAAAAATGTCAGTGTATTCGTTAAATTTAACGAAGAAAAGATTCAGTAAATAATCATGTCTTTTTGCTACGTGATGCGTGGATCGGAACGCTAACCCATAGGTACTGACACTAAATAATCGAAAATATATCGATGAATCGGTGCGGCCATCATTATAGGATCACGTCAGTATGAGTACATCTTGTATACGGTTTGTGTTTTCGTTGCGGTTGCTTTACCTGCTATTTGTTTTGACGTTTGTTACAGTTTTTGTTGATTTTTTGTTTTGTTATATTAGTGAAATTCCGAGAAAAACAAAAAAAATTGTTGAACTCTCAAGCTCTGGAGTTATTGGTTCGTTTAATTTAATTAATTTAGTAATTAACAAAAAATAGTTTGGATAATCAAAGATCAATAAAATGAAAAATCGATTTGATAGCCCTTGTTAACTTTCTCGATACTAAAAAAAATCGATTATATTTCGTTAGGGTACATCACTGTAACTGTCAACTTTAAACTGCCACCCATATCATGATATCTCGGACAGCCTATAGCTATAATAGGAAAAAAAAGTTTTCCAACTTACCCGCTTAGGCGTATCCACATAGCCATCAGTGGGCTGACTATGCCCCAATTGCCCCACATTCTGCCCCCACGTGTACACAGCTCTAACGTTCCACACGACGGCGTGGAAGCGCGACGAGGTTACCCCGAGAGGGGCTGATAGCTTCAGTAAGGGTTTCACGGAGGGTAGTTTGATGAGCGAAGGGGTTTTACTGGTAGATTGGGAGACTGCGGCATCCGTGTGGTTTATACTGTATTGGAGAACCTGAAACGTAATTTTTATGTGTATGTATTGTTATGATAGTGAATTTAAAGATAAGGTGGACGGTAAAATTTTGTTATGTCTTATAAGAGACTATAATGGGATGAAAAGTAGCTCAGTTGGCAGAGTACTTGCCTTGTAAGCAACCGAGAGGTTGCAGGTTCAAATAATGTCTCGAAGATTAAAAAAAATATATTTGTCTTGCTTGAAATTTGTTTCTGATCTTTCGTGTCTTAAAATGCAGACATAATATTTATAATGGATCTTTAAATATTGTCACATGTTTTCTCTGAGTTGTAAGTAGATCCTTAAACGAACGTTCTCCTTTGTCCGGTAAAGTTGTAAAGCCCAAACGGCCAAAAACATACACATAATATTTTTTTATAAATATATTTTTTTCCCGTGTAAACTTTTCTGTATAATCGCCCAATCAGTAGCTAAACACTTACCGTCCCACTCTGCATCAAAAGTACCGTCGAATCAACCGTCACGGCGGCCTGGACGCATGGTTCTGGTAGCTTAAGGAGGACTGGTCGCAGCGAAGTTGCAGCTGCGGCACCCACCCGCGCCAGCTGTCCGCAAGCCCAGACCTCACCGCCTTCCGTGCACGAGGATACCCACACTGTGTGGAACTTGCCCAAGCAAATCTGGAATGCAGATAATCAGTAAAGTTTGGTTATAGAAAGATAGGATAGCTAGGTGATAGAGCTGATGCCGGGCTCGACTGGAGCTACCACCATGTTACTCGCAAACTTCCCCAAAGTTATTCAAGGAGAGTAAGAGGATAGATCTCAAACAGGCAAAACCAGGGTGAAGGTGTATTGGTCTTATTTGTACACCTGTACCTGGACGGACATCGTGGTGGAGTCATAAAAAATTTCAGCATCTCCACGTACCGCCACTCAACTTGCCATCGCTGCAAGGACTGCGGAACAGACCAAGTTTCGATGGAGTCGAAGGCTTTCTCGTCGTCCTCAAACGCTTGTTATAAAGGCTGATTATACTCTTGTGTTTTTTGCATAATCTGCCTTAGCGTGTGAATGTGGTTTACGGTGGAGAATATGCATGTCGTTTAAATAAGTAATATATTGTATTTTTTGTATTCTATTTACTTAGTAGAATTTAATGATAACCATGGGAAACTATTTTATTTTATAGTTTTATAATTATTTCCATTTAAAAAATACAACATTTTGATGAAATGAAACGCAAATGCAAAACGCGTCACCATTGGCTAATTGCCTTTTGTGACAAAGTGAGTACATTTCATCATAAAATATTAAGTTAAAAATTAATAAATGTAAAATTAAAATTTTAAATATTTACTCAAATATTTTGTAATAGGTTCTTTTAATCAAAAATAATGAAAAAAACCGGCCACTCGCCATACACCGCAAGCAAGAGCAGTATCATGTGACGTCACTCGATGCGCGCTAAAATGGCAGCCGTTTGAATTGTAGAAGATTATTATGAAACTTAAGTGACGTCACTCGATGCGCGCTATAATGGCAGCCGTTTGAATTGTAGAAGATTATTATGAAACTTAATTTGATTTTATAACTATTAAATATGGATAATTTACTTGTAAACTCTTATCCATAGCCCTAATTTGATCATATATTAAAGAATTGTGCATATTCTTTATTGGGGATGGCCGCCTGGTTTTGCCTGAGAGCTTGTTCTCTTACTCTCCCCAAATAACTTCGGGAGGATTTGCGAGTAAGATGGTGGTACCTCCACAGTCGAGCCCGGCATCAGCTCTACCACCTAATGTATACCTATAGATATTTTTATTTTTCACTTCTTTGTTTTGATTATTATTATATTCCTTCAAATCTTAGCCTTAATATCTGTGAATTGTTCAGTTAGTTGGATATATCTGTAATGCTGTACAATCTGCAATTTTTTTCTTACTTCATTAGTTTGGACGGACTAACAGCCCTCACTTTGCAATTAATTTCGATGAAGCGAATTTTTCTCTATCACGTTTTGGGCTCTGCTATCGTCTTGGAAAAGGCCTCCTTTATATATATTTTTCAGAACTCTTTTTCTTGTAATTTTACAGTACTGCTGCTTTAAAATCTCATTTTCTTACTGATGTCGCCTTAAAGTTAGTAATAAAATACAACAAACTTTTAACCGTAACATATAAATCATTATATTCGCTAAAATAAATACATTCGCTCCGAAAAGTGTTGTCCGTAAGTCAAGGAAGAAAACACAAAACGAAATTCTGTAAGCAATTTTATTTCGTACATCAAGGTGGAGTAAATCTAAAAATTTGACTAGGATTCGTAGCCGACACCACACGGACAACCTTTCTGGGAGGTTCTTCTACAGTTTTCATGTTTTCTAGTGACGCATAGGACAACCCATCTGGTTGCTCGAATTTATCGATAACGACCGGGAACATGGTTGACATGGTCGGTTGATTTTTTATCAGAGGCTCTCCTCTAAAGATTGTAAACGTGAAGAAAGCCAGTATAAAGTATGAAACGCCTGATAGAAGCAAGTAGAAGATTATCTGTGCCTTGTTTCGGATAATCGAATGTCGTACAGCGTCAAAACAACCGACGTTTTCGTTAGAATCGGAAGAATTTCCTTTAAGGCAGTCCTGGGATTTTGGAATGAGAGCAGTTTTGTTAGCGAGTTGACAGCATTGTACTGGAAACGGAGTATCTGTATTATTTTTCCGCCAATTCGAATCGGCGAAATCTTCATAGCTGTTCACTCCACAGCATTCAAATTCAACCATTACATAATCGAGAATATACGTGAAGAAGTCGTCTTCGTTGCCATAATCTGCTTGCAGAGCGTCTAGATAATTTTTTCTAGTCCTTTCGTTATCCGAGTGGATATTGTAAACAACGGAAACGAAGAATATCCAAATAGCGGTCATTGATAGCAGACTTGTGAGTAAGATATAGGATTTCATAGCGCATCTCGCTTTGCAACCCGCCCCAATGATTCCACAGCAAGAAGTTAAGGTTGCCAACACACAAACTGGCATTAGAATGACTGTTAAACGAGTATGCCACAGTTTTAGATTAACAAAATCTGCGATCAGGGCAACTAGGGAGCTCTTTGTTATAGTATAATTCACAGCTCTGAAGAACTCGGTGTTTACGGCGCACCAAGTGCAAATTCCTAGACCAATAATTCCAAATATGAAGAACAGAAAGTTTGTAAACCCTAAACAGGTCCGCGGTAAGCCGATTGTGTGCATATTTAAATAATATATGGGTAAAATTTCAAAAAAACCTTTTTTTGGTTATTGATCTTGACATTTTAGCAATGTCAAATAGTTTCATTATGTTTTTTTTTACAATTTTGTTATGAAAATAATAGACAATCAATTCTTAGGTAATATATGTCACCATATGATGGCGTAAACTACTTTTTCGGAGCCTTTTCACCAAAAAAACGTTTCTTCGTCAGGCAGTGCGGATGAAAGTTTCACAAGTCTATAAAAGTGCCTGAAATTGTCTTGATACTTGAATAAAATTTTAATTCCATTAAATGTGCGGAGCGATATTTAATTAAATAATTATTATAAATAGCTTGTGTACAAAATTTAAGAAATCTCATCTCAATATAAAAGGAAGCAACGGTACGTAAGTCTAAAAACAGCATATTTATTTATTGAACACTTCAACTCCTGTTAAACAGGATCAAAAGTGCATCAAAATGACTATCACCTCACAGGATGACGCAAAATATTGACAAGATATTGCAATCTACAAAAAGAAAATAATAAAAGTATGAAAAAAATCTTAAGCTAAGAGTAATAACTACTTTACAGCATACAGCAGTGTGTAACAATGTGAGCAGCTATCCTAAAAAACTATAAAACTATATTATTTATAATGTTTTTACCCTTATGGGGTTCATAACAAGGCTTATTAAGAAGTAAATATTAGGGCATGCAATACAAAAGATATATATATAATAATAATAATTATATACTGAGCATATATAAATAAATAAATAAATCTGACCAGTAGAAACCTGGACACGAAAGAAAATAAAACATGAAAAATACCTAATTAACATAATAATACTATATAGGTAATATACTTAATTAATCAACACGCATATTCCCGCAGTGAACCATTGGATTTTCAAGCATCCTTCAAGGCTACGGGAGGCTGCTTTGAGTAATAATGCCAGTAGTAACTATGACAGAACCGTTTGAAAACATGGAAATTTTTGCGGGATGAAACTAAATCCTGATAATATACTGGTGAGTAAGTTGTGCCAATTTGAGAGAGCATAAGGTTTCGCTCACCATTCCAAAGAGGACATTCCCAAAGTATATGATGTGCAGTTTGTTCGATTTCCGAACACTCACAGAAGGGAGATTGTACAAGCTGCATGCTATGTAGCTTTGCCTGAAAGTTACCATGACTGGTGAGGAATTGTGAAACCTGATGGTCGATTTCGATCCAATGAGCATCAATTCTGTCACGAACCGATGGAAAGAATTTATAGAGGTGTCTACCGTTTTCTGAATTATTCCAACGTGTCTGCCATTCTAAAATTAGGTCATCGTTCATGGTTTCGGAATCAAAAAGACGCTCAGTTTTTTGGCGTTCGCCTAAACCAAAATCTTCCCAGTGCATGTTGCGGGAGCAGAAATAGTTACTTGCTCGGCGCTGGAGCTCTAGGTCAATGGGCAAGACCCCGGCCAGTACCGGCAAAGCATCTGTACTAACGGTACGATACGCCTTACAGAGAAAGATGAGAGCCAAGCGCTGACTCTGCATCATTTTTTTCCGCACAGTAGCCAACGTGGAACGGTCAACCCATACAGGAGCAGCGTAGCACATACTTGACACGTATGTAGCTTTATATATAATTTTTAAAACTGGAAATCTTAATCCCCATGTGGATTTGGATATTCTTGCCAACGCGTAAAAATTACTACGTGCTTTTTCTCCAATTTTGCGGGTGTGTTCGGTGAACGTGAAATTTCGTTCGAGTTTCATCCCCAGATACATCACTTGGAGAGAGTTGGAGACTCGAGTGCCTTTAAAGTACACACGTGGTGGCACCTTAAGCTTCCCTTTGATCAATAACTGGACCGTTTTGTGAGGCGCAAAGTCGAGTTTGTTCCTTTCACCCCAATCTGCGATCCTTTCCAGCGATATATGGGCTTTTTGTTCTAAAGCGGCCCTAGTGTTACATTCGATTAATAATAACCCATCGTCTGCAAAAGCGGTAAGTTGGCATTCATGTGGTAGAGGGATTGTTAAAAAATCGTCAAATCCAAGGTTCCATAGGTATGGTCCCAGAACAGATCCCTGAGGACATCCCTTAGTCAAATTTTTGGACAATGCGTATTGACCCATTCGCAGTTCAACAGTCCCATTTGAGAAGTAGTCAAGGAGAATTTTATATATGTTTTTGTAACAACCACGACTTTTCAATTTAAGTAACAACATGGGCCACCATGCATTGTCAAAAGCACCAGAAATATCCAAAAATATTGCGAGGACGTATTTGCTATCTGAAGCTATTACTTTTCTTCGTACTGAGAGCGTGGCATCGATTGTAGAACGTCCTTGTGTGAAACCAAACTGTCTTGGATGGCAAGTTAAACCACCTGGTAATAGTCGGGGTACTATGAGCCGCTCAAGTAGCTTCCCCATAGAGGGAAGGAGAGTGATTGGTCGGAGTCCTTTTGGATCATCCGGTGACTTGTTTCCACCCTTTGGGATCACTTTGACTACGCCCTGGCGCCAAACCTTTGGGAATATTCCTTCGGCTATGCACCTGTTGAAAACGTAGACAATGGAATGAGGATCAGCTTTTACCAGTCTCTTTATTATGAGATTTGAGATGCGATCTGCACCTGGAGCCTTTTTAGTCGGTAAAAACCTAGCGGCATTGCAAAGCTCGCTAGCCGTTATGAGATTAGAGGATGGAGTCTCCGGAACGAGATTTACAACATCACGAATAGACTGGTGATATTGGGAGTCGTCTGTTACATCGTCGTCTGGAATAATACTTCGAAGGAGAACGGTGGCTGTTTCCTCGATGGAGATAGTGTGACCACCAGTAGTTTTAAGATTGCTAACATATGCCAAGTCAGGTTTGTATGAGGCCTTAAATTGGTGATAAAGTGAGGACCAAGGCTCAGCATTGGCTAAACCATTAGCAATCGATCGCAGGTTTTTGCTTTTTGTCAAGGCTACAGCGGCCCTGTACTCCGATCGGGTGCATCTAAGTCTGCTAAGGGCAGCATCGTACTCTGGGCCTGTTATTTTTTTACGCTTTAATTTATTTAGATTACGTCGTGCGTGGCGAAAATTGCGACGGTGTTTTACCAGTCCGTCATGCCACCAATCACATTTACTGCGCTGCTGGATGGCTTTACGGCCAAAAGCGATATCGGCACAATATATGATGACCATATTTAAGATTTCAGCACATTCATCAGCTGACAGATCTGGTCGCACGTATTCATAAGATAGTCCCTCAAATAGACTACTGAAAAACTCCCAATCGCCGGTTTTATATTTATAAATATAGCCAAAGCAATCAACATTAGGATTCGATGTCTCCTGGCCAAATTCGAACACAATCAATCGGTGGTCACTAGACGATGCTTCAGGATGTACCCACCAAGAGTTTATCGGAACGTCACCGCACGTAAGTGTAATGTCAATGTAAGATTCACCAGATGGACTACAATAGGTCGGTGGTGCATCAGGGTGGTTGTGAACAACAAGGTTATATTCGGCAATAAACTCTTCCATGGAGATTCTGCGATCAGCATCGTTAGTTCTAGATGGACCATGCCATAGGGGGGATGAGGCATTGCAGTCTATACCTATTAGAATGTTTTTACTACCCAAGGAACGAATTGTATTGCCTAAATGGATCAAATGGGGACCAATCGGCTCTGAGTACTTAAAATAATAGCTCACTGCGTAAAAACGACATGAATTATATGAAACATCGACAACAGTACAATAGCGATTTGACAGATGTCTCAAAAAGGTGAATGTAATTAACTTATTAAATACCATGATGGAAGCCAAAGCAGATCTATTTATTTCAATAGTGTGTTCACGCAACTTCTGCGTATGGTAGTGTTCTTGAGCTAGCAGAAAATCCAAGTGAAATTCTTCAGCAATGCGTAAAACTTCTGATGTAGCAAGTTCAGCATTATGGCAGTTTAACTGCCCTATCTTTATTTTTTGGTCAACAAACATACTGAGTGGAAGAAATAAGTTGCTCGAGTCGCTGTTTCAATGCTGGGCAATCAGTGGAGCCGGTGTGATGTTCAGCTACTCTCTTGAACTTTGAGCAGGTCGCGCATTTTGGTTTAAAGTCGTCTTTTTTGACCTCTTCACATTCTCGTGTAGTGTGAGCACCACTGCAGTGGGCACAAGTAAATGCTTTTTCAGTACAATATTTAATAACATGTCCCAACAGTTGGCATTTTGCGCAACATACAATTTCAAGGTCATCTACAAATCTGCATACACTCCAACTGATAAACACTTTCTCTTTCGTTTCAACGAGATGTCGTCTAATGTCAGGAGTAACTTCTATACCAAACCATTTTCTTTGTCCTCTGTTAACATCTCTTCGTCGGTAGATTCGTACGTGTTTTTTGAAGTCATCTAATGTAATATCTAATTCTCCTTCAATATTTTGATTGTATAGACTACGGATGAATTCATCGTCTTCCATGTTTGGCACATCTTTCACTATTAGTCTAGGTTGACGACCCTTGGGCTTTTCGAGGCGAATGCCAGCTTTTTTTATTGCTTCTACTGCTGACAACTTCTCTAGTTGATCTTTGTTAGAAACTCGAAGGACAACACCGCTTCTAGCAGCTTTTTTAACACCAACAATTTGAAAGCCATCATTGGCTGGATTTATAGCGTTCATGAGGGCTTCTTTAGTATGCTCAGAAGTTTTCATAGTTTCGGCGTGCTCTGGGGTCGGGTAAGCCACTAAACAGGGTAATGGAGTACGTGGAGTAGTAATTTGTGGACCAGCTTTTGGTAAGCGCAATTGTAAGCGTGATGCATATGTATCTGGAAGAGGGGGAACATTCGATGATAAAGTTGCGGTGAAGCGATTAGTGTTGCAGCCCATTTTAAGTTTTTCGAGTTCAATCAGAGTACTCGCATGATCTAGTTTGGTACTAGCTATTTGAAAATCTTTTTCAGTTTCTGCCAGACGTAATTCGAGAGCTGCTATCATAGCCAATATTTTTTGCCCTTGTAAGCCTATTTCGTAGACGTCCGTTTTCGTCAACTTCGATTCCCCAGAAGTAAGTTGCATGATTTGCTCAACAGCAGAGTGGGCCATTCCGAGAAGATCTTGTTTAGACGTTCGCATGTATGTTTCACACGGTGGCTCTAATTCATCTTCTAATTCGATAGTCTTCCCAGCTAGAGAATTTTTTGGGAGTTTTAAACGCTCCTGCTGTGTGGTTCCAGGGGAATCCCTGGTACGCTTCCCGGTACATTTTGGAGTCTCATGAAACAAAGGTGATGCGAATCGACTATCATTTTGCGACGGAGAATGGAACATTGATTGATCGTGGATTAAATGAATTCAGCGAAGTATAGCCATGAGCAAAAAGAAAAAGAAAAAATGTCCGGCGGGGATCGAACCTAGTATCACTCAATGAAATGGTCTATAGTAGCGACTTATACCACTCGAGCACACTGGCTTACAAATGTAGTGCGAAAAACTTCAATGTACGCCAATACAGTTCTGGTGGTGTGGAAACAGGTATCAATGTCTTTGTTTACGTCTCACCAAACCAATGTCACTCAATGTCACTGACACGCACTTTTTGATAAAACTGGTTATTTTAAGCAATATTTTGAAAGTCTAAATACACTAATGTATACACTTTATGTTCAGCTCCATGTGTTTAAAAGCTTGATAATATACGAAAACTTTTGTCTATTTTTTTCTAATAAAATACACGAGAGAAATCAATAACACGTCTTCGTGCGTAGGTACACGGTTTTGTTTTTACGTAAGTCTGTCGGCGTTCAAAGTCAAAAGCCTGCGCGCTTTCCGATTGATTGAACGATGAACGTTCTTGCATGCCATAGAATAGGTACTATTTTTTTAGTTTTGTCGGTGGGGAAACCGCTTCTCTTTCTTCTGCTAATGATATGAACCCCGGATACGACATATCATTAGCTTTCTCCTTTATTTGAGTAAAGTAGGTGCGTCTAAGGCTGAGATTCAGAGTGCATTTCGAGTCCGAACTCAATCTTACAAACGTCAAAAAGCGACGTGATCTCACACTAGAATGACGTTTGTAAGATTGAGTTCGGACTCAAAATGCACTCTGAATCTCAGCATAAGTCTTCCTTCCCCTTTTCCCTTGACCTTTCCTTCTACTCGTATGATGTTTTTCGGGAAACTATCATGTCGGATTAAGTGTTCTATCATCTTTTCCCTCATCTGTTTTCAATGGTTTTTACAAACATATTCAAATGTTTATTATCAGATGTTTGCATACTGACCGTAAAAAACCGGCCAAGTGCTTGTCGGGCCACGCGCAGTGTAGGGTTCCGTAGTTTATAAGTTGGTCTACTAATACAGATCGCGCAAAACTTCTTGTCCGCTCGGAAGTTGCTCTCCTGAAGAACGGCCCACAGATTGTCGTGTTTAGAGGGGACTAAAAGTTAGGCGCGACCTATACTCGTACGATAGTGATAGTTTTCTTTTTAACTTCATTTCTTCTGTGATTTTATCCACATATTCATAAACAACCGTTTAGCTGGCAGGGGGGGGCACTTGACTCTAACAAAATTAGCACTTTAAAGCTTAACATTTCGCCAACGCATCCCTAAATCAAAAAATGGTTCTCACACACCCACAATGTTTTTGAATGACCTATCCACCGATAGCCCACACTAAGGGATATAGGAGAAAAAAAATTCATCCCCAATTTACGTGTACGGGAGATACACTTATAAAATATTTTTTTCGAGATTTTTTATTTTAAGACCGATTATTGTTTTGTCGGCGTGATTAATATGTATACCCATAGCAAATTACAGCTTTCTACTACTACTAGAAGGACATGGCGAAACTATAAGAGTTCCTTGTCAGACTACGGAACCCTAAAAACCAGGGTTCGAAAAAATCGGATTTTTATAATAAAATTAAAATCGTATTTTTTGGTATATATCCGATATATGTATATATAAAAAAACACATTCTAACCTGTTTGATCAAAGTATTAGTCCTACTGAAGCAGCTCAGCAGATCGGGCGTTCTCTTCTGCTGCTGTGTGCCAGTCCCCAGGGTGTAGTTGGAGTTGGTCCCCCAGACGTACACGTCACACGGCTGGTTGTCCGTCTGTCTGTACATGTACTGTCGGTCCAGCATGGCGTGCTCGAGCGCTTTGTAGTCATCCTTGTCGACGATGTCTGTGTTTACACCTGCAAAAAAACGATGTCTATGTTTACACCAGTAAAAAACAATGTCTGTGTTTACACCTGTAAAAAAGGCTGTGTTTACACCTGTAGAAAAGAACACATTATATCCCCTTTGGGGATGACAGAGGTGTTGCCTAGTGTGGACTGTCACTAGGACAGTCAATATTCGTACACTCTCTTTTCACTGACGATTTCTATGTCCGAACGTGATACGGGAACCTTATCGCCTGCCGTACTTTGGGCACAAACTTGAACCCGCAGCTCACGTGGCAAAGCACGCCAACCGAATACAAATTGCCTCAACGGGATGTGAAACTGCGCTCTCCGGCTTAGTGGTCGAGACGTTTAAACCACCGGGCCACAGACGCAGACTTTTGATAAATATTTACTAATAATACATAGATATCTAAATACTAATAATATAAAGCAACATTGTTAAGGGCGTATAATACCTCACTTCGCTTCGCATGATCCTGCTTTATACCAACAAATACTGCAACAATCACTCTGAAATTAATATATGATAAAGTTGAGGACTAATGCTATGTCAACGCTGTGGTGAAAACTTGATTCCGTTAAATTTTCTTTATAGAAAAAAATACAAAGTTACCTCCAAACCTTACAATAAACCGATAGCATTCAATGAATACTTGAAATTAGATCTGAAACTTTGTATAATATAACTGATATTAGTATAAAGCAGCTGCAGACTGTAACATAAAAATGAAAAAACCATCAGTGTAGCCGCGATTTCAAAATAACTGATGTTTTTGCGTGCGCGGCATCTGATTAGAGCAGGACTGCGAATTAAGGTATTATGGGCCCTTAACATGTATGTATGTTTGTTCAAATTAACAAACTAATTTTAATAATTGGTCTTCTTTACTGGGTGCCAAGAGGCTGGAGCTTATTTATACGTTGGGACGTTAAAATCGTCGTCGGTAAAAAGAGGGTTGATACGATTGTCCAAGTAACAGTCCTCTGAAACACATCTGACAACCCCCTCGGTGTATATGTCGTGACGAAATATTCAGTTAGTCGGCATAAAGAGTTTAAAACAAAATATTTCTGTAATGAAAGGTTGCTTCTGACGGTTCAGTTTGTCGTTAGTTGTTTGCTCAGCTGTAAATGCCTAAGAATACAATTTAAAACACATTTTTCTTTAGTTGTTATGGTACAATGTAACTATTTTTATGGGATAAAAATGCAGCTAGATAATAAGTTGCATTTGCATTGCATGTAACAATGTTCTTATCAGTTTCTGCCAAGATATTTTTACCTTTTGAACCAAATTATGACTTTATGACGTTATTGTGATTGATTTGATGAATTATTATCAAAACGCAGTATTAGCGGTCACACGGGTCATTTTGATAAAACTTGGCCACATTCCGACAATGGGCCAAGTTAGAAGGGCCCGTAATAGAAGACTTGGTATGAGCAGAAATACTGTTCGGCGATTTGCCGGACCCTAAGTTTCTAAAAGATTTCCTCTTATTATCATGATTTAGTTCCGAATTTGCCACTGCTGTATGTAAAAGGAAAATTATGTATACTACAGTCTGAGTGCACATATGAATCTGGGTAAAACTAGACCCAATTTTATCAACAAAAAAATAATTTAAAAAATCTTGATTTAATTATTTTTTTCATATACCTACTTACATAAATATATTCTCTTTACTAATTTTATGTGAAAACGCCCAGAGTATCTCTGTTTAACCGCTCATAGAAAATGTTCTCTCTGGGATAGAAACATGGTATTATGGCAGCTAGATAATAAGTTGCATTTGCATTGCATGTGACAATGTTCCTATCAGTTTCTGCCAAGATATTTTTACCTTTTGAACCAAATTATGACTTTATGACGTTATTGTCATTGATTTGATGAAATATTATCAAAACGCAGTATTAGCGGTCACACGGGTCATTTTGATAAAACTCGGCCACATTCCGACAATGGGCCAAGTTAGAAGGGCCCGTAATAGAAGACTTGGTATGAGCAGAAATACTGTTCGGCGATTTGCCGGACCCTAAGTTTCTAAAAGATTTCCTCTTATTATCATGATTTAGTTCCGAATTTGCCACTGCTGTATGTAAAAGGAAAATTATGTATACTACAGTGTGAGTGCACATATGAATCTGGGTAAAACTAGACCCAATTTTATCAACAAAAAAATAATTTAAAAAATCTTGATTTAATTATTTTTTTCATATACCTACTTACATAAATATATTCTCTTTACTAATTTTATGTGAAAACGCCCAGAGTATCTCTGTTTAACCGCTCATAGAAAATGTTCTCTCTGGGATAGAAACATGGTATTATGGCAGCTAGATAATAAGTTGCATTTGCATTGCATGTGACAATGTTCCTATCAGTTTCTGCCAAGATATTTTTACCTTTTGAACCAAATTATGACTTTATGACGTTATTGTGATTGATTTGATGAATTATTATCAAAACGCAGTATTAGCGGTCACACGGGTCATTTTGATAAAACTCGGCCACATTCCGACAATGGGCCAAGTTAGAAGGGCCCGTAATAGAAGACTTGGTATGAGCAGAAATACTGTTCGGCGATTTGCCGGACCCTAAGTTTCTAAAAGATTTCCTCTTATTATCATGATTTAGTTCCGAATTTGCCACTGCTGTATGTAAAAGGAAAATTATGTATACTACAGTGTGAGTGCACATATGAATTTGGGTAAAACTAGACCCAATTTTATCAACGAAAAAATAATTTAAAAAATCTTGATTTAATTATGTTTTTCATATACCTACCTACATAAATATATTCTCTATACTAATTTTATGTGGAAACGCCCAGAGTACCTCTGTTTAACCGCTCATAGAAAATGTTCTGTCTGGGATAGAAACATGGTATTTTTGTGTTATAGAAAGCTGATATGATACAGTTTAACGTAAAGTAATAAAAATTGGGGGTTAACTGGGCATTATCCCAAGAATTTTAACTATTATTGAAAAAACAGAAAAAAAAAACAATTTTCCGTAAATTATTTCTTATTTTTAATTGATGGTGTTTTTTTTTGGTAAATTGTAATTTGGTCGTTAATGCCCGTTGTTAAAAATCATTACCGTTTTTGTTTTAACATAATGGGGCACTTGGTTAAAAAATTACAACCTTTCCTTTGCAAAAGGTCCACAGTTGCTGATAGAAAAATATAAAGGTCTATTACATACAAGATAAAATTGGGTCTAGTTTTACCCAAATTCATATGTGCACTTTAACGAGACTCACACTGTTTATAGTATACGTTTAATATATTTTTCAGGAACTTAGGGTCCGCCAAACCGACGAACACGCAGAAATAGTTTGTTTGTTCAAATAGTTTGAACGCTTTGATACGCCGACAGGCGCCGAAAGGCGGCGTTGGTCACTTCCAAGAAACGACGCGTGGTGTACACACGAATACCCGCTGTGTATCTAACAGATTTCTTTTTTTTCAATTATAATTGATACCTATCGAGGATTTGGATTGCTATTTAGTAAGTATTCTGATTTGATTTATTGTATTTGGTTAGGTGGTAGAGCTGATGCCGGGCTCGACTGTAGAGGTACCACCATCTTACTCGCAAATCCTCCCGAAGTTATTCAGGGGATAGTAAGAAGACAGCTCTCAAACAGGCACAACCAGGTGGCCCACCATTGCCTGGGACCAATTGATGGAGGTATATCAATCCCCAATTGCCGGCCCTTGTTTAAAACAGACTGGTGACGGGCAGCGACGTCTCTGGTGCGAGGGTTTCAGTACCACACTCATCAACCCACCTGCCCAGCGCGTGTGTCTTTCAAGAGGACCGTCAAGAGTGGCGAAATCTAGGACAGGCTTATTTATGTCCAGCTGTGGACGAACACAGGCTGAAGGATGGGTTTATTGTAACTTATTAGGTATTAAATGAAGAAATAATGTACTTTATTTACCTATTTTCATCAAGGCAACAGCAGAATGGACTTGTCCGTAGAATATTGAGCGATGCAGCGGAGTGTAACCTGATTCCCTGTCCCGTGCGTTCACGAATGCCTCTGTCGAGTGTCGCACCAGCCATGCCATCAATCTGGTGCGCCCTTGAGAAGCTGCCATATGCAGTAAGGTGCGTCCCTGGAAATTACAATTTATATTATGAAAATTTTCGACTCACATACAATTCCATATATAATTATTTATATTTCACTAACACCTAATAAAACAGTATCTATGGACGGACTAGGTTAATATTTGTCGAAATTTTATTTAAAACATGTTTTAGTCAAACCTAATTTCTTTTTCATTTTGGTCTATTTTTGTTTTAAAAAAATCACTGGACGGATTTAAATTCCGTTTTCTTTTTATAAGTAGCGATGCCAGATGGCGGATATAAGAATTTCGAAATGACTCACCTCAAAATCAAAAGCCTGTGCAAAATTGGCACAAGTTCCTTTGATGAAGCAAGCCAGAGCTTCATCAGACACTTCTCTCTTGGTAATGGCACTGGTGAGTGTCTGCCCATGACTCCTGGACTTGCACCGACGAGTGCAGTCCACTTCCAAATGTCCCTTACTCATTTTATGAGCCTCCTAACTACTTGTATAAAAGATATGTAAACTTCTAAGCTCAGATTCTAGTAGAAATTATGTGCAGGTACAAGGCAGAGCCAAGCTCTTAAAGTAGCCCCCCTTAAGGGGCTACAATACCCTTTTAGCAGGACATAATGTGGTATGTGGCAATCTGTAACAAGATTTTACGATTTATAGACATAAAATTGTTTAAAAAAAAACAATTTTTTTAAGGCCAAACTTATTCCATGAGCAATTAGTTGACCAACTAAAGTCGACGTAGATAGTGAAAACGGAGTTTTTGAACAAGTAGTACTCTCAAACCACAAAAGATATGGTTTTGAAATAAATAAATGTTATAAACAAAGCCTTTTCCAAGGCGATGTAACAGCCCAAAACGCGATACAGAAAAATTGGCTTGATCGAAAAGCAGGCACGTATCCAGAATTTTGTTTCGGGGAGGGACACTCATTGAAACAGCAATGTGAATTGTGAAAGAAACCTCCGTAATTACTGTACTATAATATTATTAAGTATCTAATTATCATACCTTTCTTTTTTTATTGAAACAGACTCTAACGTACTTTACAGTGGTTATTTATAAACATTCCCGGTCCCCTGTATGTCACGCCAAATTTCAGGGGGGGGGGGGGGTTAAATCCCACCTATCCACCCCCTTGGATACTTTTCGAAAAGAATTGCAAAGTGCTTGTTGAAAAGAATTGCAAAGTAAAGGCTAGTTTTTCATTTCATACAAGCAATCTATCGAAGCTAATAAAATAACAATGATTACTGTTTTAAACATGTAAACCTATTAACTAAACGATAGCACAGTGATTTTTTTAAAAACGCACTTATGTGAGTTTATATTAAATTTTATTCCTTGAAAAACAGCATCATCCACTCTCTTCTTGATTTACGTCTCTGCTCAGACGCGCGCTTTTTTAGATATGCTTATCTCTTTTGTTGTGCGATCGACCTACTTCGCCTTAACTTGACATTTACGATTTAAACTTAATGTATTTAAAGGGTTTAATTAAGTTGGTTATTTAACTTTAACTAAATACAGGTAATTTTCAGATATTTTCCTATAAGTGTGCTTTAAGACCTAATTGTGAATGGAATTTCAAGTAAGTAGGTATTTAAGTCACCCGGAAGTCCCTATAGGTTTTTTTGGTTACGAAGTTGGTTACGTAAATGACAAACTTTTTTGCATTGAGTTAGAAGTCTGATTTCTTAACAACACTGTAGGGCCGTAGACACAGTATAGGTAACAACAGTAGGTTGACTAGCAAGTGTCCTTGAGATCAATACCTACGGCCACTCGGTGCAGTGCCTAAACACGCGTTAGGGCTGCCAAATGACTGTTTACGTATTTGATAATGCTATATTATTATTATAAAAGTTGTTTTTAAGCAACCCTAGAATGCACAACATACACTGTAATTTCGTGCCATAATTTACGAAAATGCGCGGGAGCGTCATAGTGACAACGTGCGTACGTAACGGCGCACACTGGTTCCATATCACGAAATCGTGGACTTAGGGGTAAGTCAATTGAAGGTCAAGGAATCAAACTGATTTTTTTTTTATAGACTGCTGAAGTTATTACAAACACCTTTTATAAATGTAATTTTTCTGAAATATGCATTGCTTTCAGAGAAAAAAAAATTGAATTATTTTTTGTATGGAGAAAATTATGTTTTTGTCAATTACTTCCGTGCTGAAACACGTTTATTTAAAATGAAACTTAACATTTTACATTTAACACGGCCAACATTTTATTTCCTAACACTTATCTGCGAAAATCTGCGCTTTGGAAGCTACAGGCACTTGAAAATATTTAGCGAAAAGGTCAAGGAATCGAACTAATTTTTTTTTCCTTGACCTTTTCACTAAATATTTTCAAGTGCCTGTAGCTTCCAAAGTGCAGATTTTCGCAGATAAGTGTAAGGAAATAAAATGTTGGCCGTGACTTCCTGAATGACCTGTAGTAATTTTCATTTTAAATAAACATGAAGCACGCAAGTAATTGAAAAAAACATACTTTTCTCATTAAGAAAAATATTTTTTTTTTCTCTGAAAGCAATGCATATTTCAGAAAAACTACATTTATAAAAGGTGTTTGTAATAGCTTCAGCAGTCTATATAAAAAAAATCAGTTCGATTCCTTGACCTTCAAATTGACTTACCCCTAAGTCCACGATTTCGTGATATGGAGCCATACCAGTGTGCGGCGGTGCGACCGCGACTGTCGTAAGCCGAGTTGTACCGAGTTTTGGGGGGTTTTCGTTTCGGCTCGTTTGTATGAATACTATGCCATAGACCTTTATAAGAGGTATAGTTTCAACTTGATATCTGGGCTCGAGAAAAAGGACAGACAACAAAGTGATTGCATAAGGGTTCCGTTTTTCCGTTTTGAGGTATAAAACCCTAAAAATAGTCCTTATATTTCTATTAGTTTTTTCTTTGCATATGGCACTACTCATTTTGAGGGAGAAAGTGTGTCAAAGCTAGTTACTGTTAGTTTGTGACCAAAACAATCTACCGAGGCCTCAAAATATCAAGCACATAATCTGTTAAGGTATGTTTTTATTTAACATGATTAAGACCCGAATAGTATTCTTAACATCAGATAGTGATCAGCATACAGAATATCATAAATATGCCTGCAGTTCAAGCTTCTTATTTGTAAATGATTTTAACAGCTATGACAAGCTATGACTACCTGTAGATGGCCTGTCACATTGGGATATGTAGATCATGAAAAGAAATTATAATCATAAAACACACTTTAAAACTTTTAGTTTCTTAGGTACTAGGCTGTTTGCCACAGAGTAAAACACTAGCTGTATAGGTTTTTAGGGTTCCGTCAAAAATAGGAACCCTAGTATACAAGCTTATGGGTCTGTCTGAATCATACCTAACTCATGAACATCTTTAATTTGGCATATATAGAAGTAAATCTAGAACCCACAAAGAAAAATATGGCAAATCTATGTTAGTGTCAATTGAGTAATTTTACAAATAATTACTCTTTTATTGGCAGAACCCTTAAATTATTTACGACATGTACTTCATAGACATTTCCAGCAAGCAGAGTGGGGGTCATAAATAGTTTCTTAGAGACAGTCCCTAGCTAGCAAAAAAATATAACTTGTATAATGTGCAAAATGACCAATAGGATTGACAACTTTTTTCTGGATTACAAGGTACTTACGAACTAAGCATAAAAAAATGGGTATATCCATATTTGCCCTGTCGAATATAATGAAATAAATAGTTCTTGTACAAGCAAAATATTTAAATTTTCAGCTAATATACGGAACGTCCCGGGAAATACTGAACGGTTGGCAACCCCAATTACCAACCAATGCAATGAACATACTATCAAGGACAAACAAGGTGGAAAACCGGTATTAATTTTCTATTAATACAAGGATAACTTTCAACCTTTTTACCTTTCGATGGATAAATTAACCGGAATATTCTCACAATTAGCTGTTTATTTACTCTATTTTTAAGTAAATGGATTTTTATGGTTACCTTTACAAGAAAACAGTTTCTTGAAGCCGAAAATTGGAAGAGCTCATGAAATGCATAGTTCTTTACGTTGAATAATATACAATGAATTTCATAAGCTTATTGGTAGTCAATCAAGTATCACATATGGCAAATTTCGTAAAAATATAGGTAGGCAACTATTTTTACACTCGTCTTGCTTGACATATGTTTGATTGAATTGAAGTGAAGTGAGCTGTGAGAAGCACAGCACAGACCACAGAGTACATTGTTATATACAGTTTGCGCCCGCTATTTCAAACGGTAGAACATAGCGATTTAAGCGTGTTTATTATCCGAAATTTAAAGTTAAATAGGACTTGTAGGTTGTGCAAAAGATGAAGTTACTTAAAGTTTTATGTGATTTAATGCATTAGCGTACAAATGAGAAGCTTTTTTAGTTTTGTATGGCCGCGGAGTCTAGCGCTCTTCCCTTAAGTGGGCGGCAACGATGCGTGGCAATCAAAATAAACAAGATTTGACGACCTTTCAAGGTTGGATCGTGCCATTAACGTAGCCACACGACGACGTCCCCGCCCACTTGCCTCACTTTTTCCTCGCTCATCGTCGCGTGTGTGGCTGAAGTGTTAGACATCTATTGTACGAGTTTGATGGTACTTTTAGTGCTGTCACAGCGCCATTCGGAACCCGACCTCTTAATCTCCTCCTGTCTGTCTCCTGTCAATGTCAATTGATTTTTTTCCCGTTTTCCTCTTCCTAGCAAAGTTGTTGGATAATAGGGCAAAATATTTTTTTTATTTCCGAGGTTTCTAGCGTGATAAATTCACTATGTACAAGATCGTGGCACGAACGGCTGGTTTATCTAGAAATGCGCTATCGAGGTAAACGTTATTTATTTATTTTCCTTGCAGAACGTACTTCACACTTCGTTATCGCATAACCAAGGCATTATTTTGGTTTCAGGTCGCTTCCAGCATTTTCTACCTCCAGCTCTCGCTATGCGGACCCCACAAGCATCAAGGAAGCTCCGAAGATCGACAATGATAAAGTCCTGCTCAACGCAGCTGAGGTGAAACAAAAAGCTGCATTAGAGGCGTCAATCCCAGTCCCAACAAAGGTATCTACTTGATAAGCAAAGGGTGAGAGTTGGAAGGTACATAGGCTGGATGAGTTCTTACTTTTTAGGTTAATAGAGTGGTCAGAGTATCAAAAAGGGAGCAGAAAAATGTTTACACGCACCCTAACAGCTAAGCCTACCTGCCTTACACCTATTTTCCTTTAGTGCCCCCATAAAACTCTAATGGGGCAACATGATCCGTGAGCCTGTTTTTTGCAGCAAGAAATGTCCGTTCAGTGCAGTTAATTATTCTTATTGGTTGCTCATTGCTAAGGATTGCTGCCATACTCTTAAAATAATTATAAAAGTATCATGCATTTTGTTGGAGCATAACATACAACAGCTATAGGCAACCTTTTGAAAGTTGCAGGCCAAACTTCAGAATTTGAATGAATTTGCGGGCTGGTAGATTTCAAAAAACAGAAGTTGTAAAAAAACAGTTTATTTTAAACACTGATCATTTTATTTGTTAAACAGAGGTAACTTATTAATGTGAAGCTTGAGCTTGAACTTGAGAAACAAGGTAATCAATATTAGGATCAATCCCACTAATACACAGGTGCAAAGAATTTTCTAAATTTTAATCTGTGAGCCTAGATAGATATGGGTTCTATAAGCCTTCATCATTGAAAAAAATTGTTATATGTGCTTCCAATTGCACAAATCATTTTTATCATCATATCATTTCAATCATTTTATTATAATATTATATTGCGATAAAATTGTTACCATCAACATTCTCATTATTCATTGCTTGCACACCTCACAATTTAATTAGTAAGAAGCAACCTAGTCTCTGGTAAGAAGAGAGCAAAAAAAGCAGTGGACATCAATTATAATGAAAGCATAACTTTTGTCGCTATATTATGCTTTCACTTAGCTTTTCAAATGTGTACCAAAAAATAATGATTCTTGGCGCAATTTTGAAATGTTTCGCGGGCTGGTTCAAAAGCTGGGGCGGGCCGGACGTTGCCCATATATGACATACAAGGTGAAATTAATTCATAAATTTCTATATTTTTAACACTTGGTGGTTTATCCATTGCAAGGAGATAACAAATTAAATTGATGTCATTGCAGTATAGAAAATCAGAAAAGTAAATCTGGATGTGAGGAACTTTCAATGGAGATTCGAACCCGGGACCTCTCGCTTACCAATTGATTGCTGTACCAACTGAGCTATCCAGTTCTTAACACAACCTGCGAATTTACGCATCTGCTTTCCAATACCGCAACAATATGTATAGATATTCACTTAATAGTGAGGCTCTTGGCGCCTAGAGAACTCTAGTGTATTCAAGAGGAGTCTAAGACAATAATTGCCCTACCGTCACCTGTTACAGCATCAGGTAGTTAAGAATACACATAACTCTGACTATACAGATACGTAAATTCGCATGTCCTGTTAGATAAGAGATAATTTATTTACTAATTTTACAAAGTTTCTTAAATTACTATTGCACATTAAAAAAGCTTATATCTATAATTTAAGCTGTACCAAGGGAGTAGCCCTGTCCCCTAATCTAAGTAATCTTGAAACATAGGGTAACAGTGTCTAATATCCCCATGCAAATAAAAAAAGTGGCTAACAATTTTTTTTTATAAATTCAAACAAAGTTTATACGTAGCCTAACCTTAATTAAATATGAGTGTGTGTTAGGGTGTGTGTATTGTGAGTGTGTGAGAGAGATCATTATGTAAGGGTGTCTGTAGAAGTTATATTAGTCCTTTTCGGTCCATAGCAAGCATTATAAAAAAGATTGTCTAAATAACTTATATGTTTTAACTTTCAACGGGTCCTCAGTTTGATCATAATTAAAATAGAGTAGATGTTCATACAGGTGGTAGAGCCGATGCCGGGCTCGACTGTGGAGGTACCACCATCTTACTCGCAAATCCTCCCGAAGTTATTCGGGGGAGAGTAAGAGAACAGCTCTTAGGCAAAACAAGGCGGCCTACCATTGCCTGGGCCCGATGGATGGCGATATATCCATCCCCAATTGCCGGGCCTTATATAAAATAGACTGGTGACGGGCAGTGGCGTCACTGGTGCAAGGGTTTCTTCCAGGAGGACTGAGAAATCCTGGAAAGGCCTATGTCCAGCAGTGGACGAAACAGGCTGACGGATGAGATGTTCATTAACCATTTGTAAGCATTTGTTTTTTTTTTGTTGAGTACTGGATGGATAGCTACAAAAATACAAAATCATTTATTTCACCAACTTAAACATACTGTTCTTACAGTGGTTGGAGTCTCCTTTTAAGTAGAAATATACCTGTGATAGGAGACCCCGCTCTTCCGTATCACTTTATATAAATGTATGCTTATGGGCACAGTGCTTAAAGAAAAAAACAGAAAAAAGTATTAAAAAGCAAACAGGATATAGCTGAGTTGGTAGAGCAATCGCTCAGTAAGCGAGAGGTCCCGGGTTCGAATCCCAGTTCGATTTACTTTTCTGATGTTCTATACCGAAATGATATAATTTGAAATTAATTCAACCGCCTAAATTTTGATAGCAAGTTTAATCAATCTACGGTGACAGGTGTTACATTTGTATGCATTCAAATTGGTATAATTCCTAAATAAGAACAAATATGTCTGCATTTTGATTGTAATTCAATAAATTTCAATGTTGTTTTTATTTTAAACAAAAATATAATAGAAATTATCCAGGTGTTTAGAATCAATAACAGATTTTGATTTGTTCTTATTTAGGAATTATACCAATTTGAATGCCTACAAATGTAACACCCGTCGCCGTGGATTGACCCTTATATGAGATAAGTAGCAAAATAGTCGTATAATAATTGACTTTTAAGACTAAACGTCTTATAGTCATCTAATAGACGCATTGACTTAGATCACTGGTCTTACAACAGCATCCTATGTGACGATTTGTGCATCAAGTACTTTCGATCCTATTACTTAGTTTATTAAACGTTTAGAGGATTACTTTATACGACTCTTACTAGACCTTGCAGTCTTATAAGCGCATGGAATAAAACTAATTAGCTCAGTGATGCTTGTGATCCTATAAACGCATTAAATATGATTGTTTGCTTTTGTTAACGTCTTGTTTCATTCTTCTATAAGACATGTGCTATTGTTGCATATTTGTGCATGTGCATTTTTCCTATAAGCGTGTTAGATATAGCTGCTATAGGTAAAAAATATTATAGGGCTGATTTGTCTCAGCCGTGACTTCTAATGGATTGTTTGCATCAAACCAGCACGCCCTCGGACTTTTATCGGTAACATTCTACCTATTATGTGTCCTACGTTTGTTATTATTAGAGAGGTCAGCCATCCGCGGCCACCTTGTTTTCATTTTATAATTCGTTGGAGAAAGCAAGAGAAAATAAAAATGGATTTAAACACATGGAGGAGATTTCAGCGTAGTGGCAGTTATCGACAAAGAGTTATGAAAAAGTACCACGAAATACAGTTGGAGTGTGAAAGCGAGTCTCGTGAAATTTAGTGTGGTTCCGTACAACGTCAAATTGAAAAAGACAGAAAAGTATAATATCAAAACGCAAATAAAATGTTTTTCCGACAAAAAGGAAGCACTTACAGTGACATAAACTATAGTTATTTAACTATTTTGCACCCCTTCCCTGCCTTATATTTCGATATAAATTTAAAAAATAATTTTCACAAATATTTCAAGTGTTTCAAATTAATTCTAACACTATCCTGAAAATATTTGCATTGATAAAAAACTTACAACAGAAAGATAAAGGTGTGAAAAAACATATATTTAAGTTTCATATTGATCGGGTAAGTGGTAGATTCGGTACGATCGTTCAAAAACTATTGAAAAAAGGAAGGCCTCCTCTTAGGAATGATATACTTGTCCTAGTAGGCATTAAAGTCGATTCTGAAGACTTTAATTTTAGTTTTAATGCTGTCAAAACTATTTTTTTTTCATTCCAAAATAGTTCTTTAATGTTTACAACAGAAGCTATATTACTATGGAAAAAAAATAGTTTAGACAACACTAAAACTTAAATTAAAGATTTTTTGTTTGATAAACACTTGTTTGTTTTTTCAAACAAACCTTTGATAATGCTTTAACAGCGAAACCGGTAAGGGAAATTAATATAAATAAGTGGACAAGTACAAGTGTTTATCAAACAAAAAATGTTTCATAAGTTCCACCAAGTGCCAACAATCACGAGCATCAACTCCTTAAATTAAAGCCTTCAGAATCAGCTTTATTATGTGCCTAAAGAAACTCTTTTATCTCTTAAGGCAGGTGATTGAAACTCATTTGGTGATATAAGCTCACTCAGTATACAAATGTTTGTACTTTATAGTATGGTCCAGTGCCAGAGTTAAGAGTCCTTTTAAAACCTTTGTCTTGTAATAAAACAATGTTGTGAACAGTAATAAAATAAGGATTGTGTAAAAACTCTAAAGAAGGATAACACAAGAAAACTGTTTTTAAAGATCTAGGTAAGTACATAGGTAGGGAAAATGCAATCAAAAAATAAATTTTGCTATCACTTGTAGTCCCATGGGTTTATAGAGTTTCAAATTTTGTTAATTAAAGAAAAATATAACTTATTTTAGTGGTTGTTGTCTAGATTTCACTTACGAAAACAAAAAGTTTTAAATAAATCTTTAGTTTTAAGTTGTGATATTTCTGAGCCATGGACAGGACACACTTCAAATGTAATCAGTCCCATGAAATCGATTATTCGATTCGGCTTCTGTGCAATGTCGAACATATACAGTAGTCAACACTACAAAGACCAAACAAACCACACTAAACAATTTTTTGAATTCTTTGTATGAAATCCTTACAAACTCATTCATTTGCTTGCACCATCTTAATAAATTAATTCTAAATTGAATAACAAGAATATGATTTTTCAGCGACTATGTGCAACGGTCACCATGTTTTACCAAAGCGCTAATAAACACCAATCAAATAAGCCCAAACTCGAAGGGTCTGCTGTTGTCCGTAGATGAGATCCCGTACCCACCTGCGGGTGATGTAAACATGTGCGTTCTTTGCACACGGAGCGGTTCTGAAGAAGGAACTTGATTTTTTTCTGCGAAATATCAAACGAAGCCTTCGTCGCTTACGATGCGAGACTAGTTCGCGATTACATTTATAACTTTCATACAAAAAAAAAAACTCTTAAGTACGTGGAATAATTTCAAGCATTGCTTACCCATTGATATTGTTTTCTGTATATCAATCAATATGAATATCAATACTCAATACTTATAATAAAACAGTAGAAACCGCTGTGTCTGTACATTGAACGAAAGTAATAGAAATAGAAAGGGGGTGACTAAAGAAGAGTAATAGAACACAAATCAACGATTTTTAGAATTCTTTTCTGTCTGTCTGTTTGTTCCCGCACATCTCTAAAACTACTGAACGGATTTTCATGTAGTTTTCACAGCTGTATAGAGCTTAATTTGGAATAGAATAATAACTTTATTTCATTAAAATCGGATCTCGGAAAAAAATGTTATCATCGTATAAAGATTTTTGGAATTTACTTTTATGCTGGTAGTAATTAGAAGTTATGGTACGGGATCTCCTCAATCAGCGGATACTGAGTTCGAGTTTGGGCTTATTTGATTAGTCTTTATTAGCACTTTGGTAAAACATGGTGACCAGGGTCCGATGATGGGACTGGAAGGTGGGTACGGGATCTCCTTAACGGACAACAGCAGACCCTTCGAGTTTGGACTTATTTGATTGGTATTTATTAGCACTTTGGTAAAACATGGTGACCAGGGTCTGCTGGTGGGACTGGAATATGGGTACGGGATCTCCTCAACGGACAGCAGCAGACCCTTCGAGTTTGGACTTATTTGATTGGTATTTATTAGCTCTTTGGTAAAACATGGTAACCAGGGTCTGATGATGAGACTGAAAGGTGGGTACGGGATCTCATCTACGGACAACAGCAGACCCTTCGAGTTTGGGCTTATTTGATTGGTGTTTATTAGCGCTTTGGTAAAACATGGTGACCGTTGCACATAGTCGCTGAAAAATCATATTCTTTTGTTTTCCTTATTTTCGCGAAAATCTCTTCGACGCGGGCGGAGCCGCAGGCAAAAGCTAAAGCACCGTTTGACTAAAATAGCCCAACCCGCAAACCCATCGTGTCTGTTGTCTCTAAGACAAGAAAAACCAGGGATCCTAAAGTGGGATCCAGGAACAACAAAGTCTCTCTATTTTAGGTGCAAGCCACACAGAAACGGCGGGGCACGCATCGAGCGCGCGGGCGTCATTCAAATTTCGTACAAAACGCATGGAAATTAAGTCGTAATTTGCGTTATGGTACGGACGCCCGTTCCACGCCCGACACCGCCTGAAACATACCATTGGGTGTGTGGCTTGAACCTTAGACAGATTTTAGATGATATCTAGTAGTCAAACATAAACAATAAACACGAGAAAAGTATGTAAACTATTTGGTACTTACTTAACTTTTTATGGAATAACAGAAAATTATTTTGAACGTAACGGTACCAAAATAGACATAATGCTATAGTTGGATCCGATTTTTCATAATGTTGTCATTGTGCTACCGATTACTTGAAAGTATTGAAGAGTCAACTAAGCGCGATAGTAGGCATCGTGCTACCAAGTCTATATTTGTTTCCTTAATATGTCGAAATAATTCAAAATTAGTTATAATAGATTCCATACTCTCCATTTCCAGGTAGATCTTACTCCAATCACTGGAGTACCAGAAGAACATGTGAAGACCCGCCGTGTCCGCATCTACAAACCTCCCAAAAACGCTATGCAGAGTGGCACCAACAACATCCAACATTGGGCCATGGAGTTTGACACTCGCCAACGTTGGGAAAACCCTCTAATGGGCTGGACGTCCACGGGTGATCCACTCTCCAACATGAAAATCTCTTTCACCTCCCCTGAAGATGCTATTGAGCATTGCGAGAAGAATGGATGGGCCTGGTACATTGATCAACCAAAAATAGAGAAGCAAATGAGGCCCAAGAATTACGGCGTCAACTTTTCTTGGAACCGTCGCACTCGAGTCTCCACCAAGTAAACTGTTAGTATTCTTAAAATTTATTTTTTGTTAATATAATTTGTTAAATAATACTAGTTAATTTTAGTAATAAAATAAATTATGGCAATGCTAGTGGTATCGTTTTAATTTGTAGAGGGCTGTAAATGAAAGGCAGGCATTCTATATTTTCGTTTAATCATAGTTTTCAACATGGTTAATTTATATTTTTGTACCTCGGAAGAAAAACATATTTCGCAGGTCTCACTTAAAAGTTTTTATTTACATATTATACAACTCGAAACTTATATTACATGAGAAGGTATTCATTCAATCTATGCCCAACACTTGCTTAAATATTGCAATTTCACTAACTACAATAGTTATTCTTGTCCATTGTACATCATAATAAGTTACAGAGTTTAAAATTGTTTTCTAACAACCTTTTTAAGATATAAAACTATTTAGATAAAATTATGAAAAATTATTGCATTTTCTTCTATAATATTTACATAGCCATAAACAATATGGAGATATCCACTTCCAACACTCATTTCTATATTTTCTTCAAACATTATCATTTTAGTGTAAAATTTTGAAATACTGTGTCTCTCATAGATTGAAATAGTTAAAGCAAATGTGTAAAATTTGTCTTAAAGCAAAGTGGTATAAATATTATTATAAAATGTGAACCAGGATCTCAAAGACTAGAATAATAATATATTATGAAACAGGCTTCAAAAATGTCTACAAGTAAAAATAATTCAAATATAAAATGGGTTTGGTCAAGATTTTAGTAAGAATTTTAAAAACAAATAATTACTGATTTTGGTCGGTACATAATTGAAAAATATTAAGACTTTTTTAATAAATTCTTTATACGTTTTCTAAAGGATATGGATAGAAAAGATTCTAACAATTTTAATTGTAAGCTATTTTTTTCAGCAGAAAAGAATAGTTGCCAATTTTATCATTTTTAAAAATATTTACTATTAGTTCTAATAATTGGCCTCACTCTCACTGAAAATAATATTTTTATTACTGTTAATAATACTATTATTTCAGAGGTATTCAATGCACTTTGTGCTATGCAACTTATTCATAAAAACATTAAATAACTAACAACAAAATAACTATTCACATTGGACGGGTCTAAAAATTGCGACCTCTAATTAATTTTAATAAGCTACCAAAGAAAGATTAGGTTCTTAGTATTTTAGAAAATATCTAGAAAGTTTCATTATAAATCTATTTATGGAATAAAGTCTGTTTTAAAAAGCTCATAGAAGCGTATTCTGGGGCCAAAAAGCCTTTGATAACACTGCTGTACATAACAGCGTGAAATCTATTGTCTTCATGAAGAGAAGTATTTAAAATACTAGACTAAGGTCGGTTGTGTTGGTTAAAAACAGTGCATTGCTAAGGTTTGCATTGGTTTACCTCGTAAGCAAAATTGTGAAATATTGTCTGGTTTTTTTTTCTATTTTATTATTTGTTATTTATTTCCATAAGTTAAAGATTTTTCGGTGCATTATCCGTTTGATTATGAGATTCTTATTACTTTGAAGTGTAAAGTCTTCCTAAAATGTGTTCCAATTCTCGCATGTGTCAAGCATCTACTCGCAATGTAGAAATCAATAAGTGAAAAACTTTAAAGTTATGTCGTCCAGTAAGGCAACAATCTAGTTCAGGGGTTTCCAAACTACCCAAAATACTATTTATTCTACTTAACGCACCCTCTTTCGTGGATACGCCATTTTTTCTTCTAAACTTTAGGTTCTATTCATTCACAGAAAAATTGGGGCTTCAAACGCAAGAGTCTCTGTTTGGATACCCCTGATAGAATTTCCTTAAAATTACCGTTATCTTGACTTTATCAGTCATTCCTCTACAAAGTTTATATTATGTACATTTTTCATTACAACCATTTTTGAGACACTGCTGGTCTCAAAATCGATTTGAAAATAAGAATAATCCGCTGCACTATCAAATTATATGCAAAACTAGACAAGCATAATACTAAATAAGACAGTTTCTTAAAACATTAGCCATAGTGTCTTTATTTTTGTCACAACTCGACCATGAACAATGTTCACAAATAAGCCTATTTGAAATTGATGAAATTCGTTAAAAAATTATTGCAACAATTTGGAAGTCTCTGGTTACTGATTCTGCAGATATTGATTATCCTATCTACTACTTTATAAGTTTCATTTTAAATGATTTTTCTTAACTTTCTTTTATTTATTATACTTGATTTCTTTACTAAATTTAACATGGAGGCTGATCGCAGATGCCATCTTATATGGGGCTTACACTATCCGATACTAAACCGCGGAGGTTTTAAGCGAAAATCGATATTAAAACAATGGATCTTAAATCCAGTATAATTTAAAACGACTATATAACACCGCCACTAAACTATTTAAACTTAAAGCCCCCAATACTTTTAAAATGATTCGATTACGATTTCCCGTTTTAATATCACTTAGGTTCACTTATCTCATTCATAACCCCTATCACGATGGGACGAAAATCGTCGGAATTCAGACCACTCCTGGCGATATACTGCGATATACTAAGGTCTATAAACTAGCTTCTCGATGTTCTATCCGAGCCGTGTCCGGCTCGTCGTTCGGTGAGGATCAGCTGGGCTGTTCGTCGCTCTCCCGGTGGACTAAAACTCGGACGATCGTTGGGGGCGCCGCGGGGAGGGGCGCGGCGTCCGGGGAGGCTTCTGTCACGAGGATACTGACGGCACTGTTGGTGTGAGGGGAAGGGGTGCGAGCCCGCGCCGGACTCGTCGCGCGCCGCGCCGAGCTCCGCCGTGACGTCACACGAAGGGAACCTGCAAGGAAAAGAACCCTTTGAAGATCATCCGGAATGTACATTTAGGCATACTACTAATATACGGGAGTTGAGATGATGTTGCAGAAGCCGAAAACAGGCAAAAGTACTCGTCGAAAAAACAATGAAATGAAAAAAACCTGAAAAAGAATCACTAGTTTCATGCATTTTGGTCGAATAGGTATGTAATTTTTTTTTTGGAACAGCGGTTTTTTTCTATATTTGAGTGTTGGTCTTGAAGTTGAAACTATGAAACAACGGTTAAAATATCGCCAGTCTCCGGTTTCCGCAACATCATCTTAACACCCAGTATTTAAGCTACAGTACGTACGTTGGAACGAAGACATCACGCTTCAGGACGGTACAAAAGACACAAATTACTCACGTTGATTCAAACGTGGGTAAATGGTTAAGTCATAACAGCACCAGGTTGAACAGGCAGCTACAGTTAAAATGGATACCGTAAAATCTACTCTGAAGGTTCATGCAAGGATAAGCGATATACTCACAAAAATTGAAAGTTTAAAAACAAGCACGCATGCAAACAAGCTCCAGATGGGGGATCAATCTGAAATGTCCAATGCATAAATAGTAAATACATTCTTGTATAATAATGCAAAAATGGAGAAACATTATATAATTTAGATATCGAATCAAGTGGACAAAAACAGATTTGTTCATCATGCTTTGGTTTTTACTATATCTAATAAGATAAAATTTTTCGAAAACGGTTTAAGATACGTTAAAGAAAAAGCATCCATACCAGGAAAATTTTCTTCCAGAAAAACAATTGCCAGAAACTACGTCTAATAGAGAGAGGGAAAGAGACACAAAAAGCAAAACATTACATATGAACCTGCTCGTTTCGGGCCGCCCTCTTCGTCGACTGCGTCTTGGTGCCGCAGGAATAAAGGTAAACCATACGCAGACTTCCTCCTGGCCGGCACTGACGCCGTTTCGGACCCCGCAGGAACCTGGTAGGAAGACTCAACGTCATGTCAATTTTGGAATTTGCGTAGACCAGGGCTTGAAATGTTGAAAATCGAAATCACTTTTTAAGAGAAATTTGCTTTACACGGAAGTGTTTGCAGAAGATAGACTTTTAAATTAGCTTTTTAATTTCTTTCAAGCCCTGGTAATCAATAGTGGTATTCTATGTGAAGAGTGCTTAAACCCTTTGAATAAATAGTGGAGTGTGGACCCCCAAAAAGTGGATTTAGGACTTGAATTTTGCCAAATGCGTGAGAAACTTTGCATATATGGAAAATAATCACATGGTGAGTGTTGTCTGTGATATATTTGGAATTGCCTGTCACCTGAACCTTCTGGATGTTTTTTTTACATACCTGATCATTTGACGCTCCAGGCAGTAACAATAGTGGCAAGTTTAACCATGCTCCACCAAGTTCACTCAAGTCAGAAGCATCGGATGCTCTCGAAGATTTTCGACTTGAGCAATGCGATGATCTTCTGACATGAAGTAAGGCGCTAAGCTTACCGCCCCAACCACCCCCGGGTGACCATTTCTGGCTTTCTTCCTCATTTGACTGACTAGGACTTTGATTCTTATGCCTGAAACATTTTGAACTTGTAATACCATATTATAGCTGCTGATAATTATAATAACATCATCCAAGAAAAACGAGAGAGTTTCTTACTTAACGTAATCCCTCCAAGCGCGTGCAATTGTTCTTGCAGCTTTGTCTTCTCGTTTCCATATCCTAGTAGAAGATACAATTTCCAATTCTTTCCTAGTAGGAAATTGTTTCTTGAACTTGATATCCATTTGCTCTTGAAGCTGCCGAAATGTATCTGTTTCTTCCACATGTCCCAAAACATGCTTTACCAATGCGTGAAGGATGTCCAAACAATGGATCTTATTGCCTCTTGCAATTGGGAGATTGAAGCTCACTAAAGCAACTGTGTTTGGTTTAGGTATGCCCAAAGGAGGATCAAGGGAGGCAATAAAGTCTGATAGTTGAGCGAAACTAATAAATTGTGTTGCATGTGGATCATACCTAAAAAAAAGAAGAATCGATAAGTTTTACGATGTCAGTAGGTGAACATTTGGTTGCAATTATGAAAAAAAGTTATTACTTCGACCATCTAATGTAGAACATCTCCAAGTCATCTTCAACGATCCCAATCTCTTCTTCCTGATGGGCTTGATTGAAGTTCTCAAGTATGATGGCGATGTACATGTTAATGACAATCATGTAGCTGATAATGATAAAGGAAGTAAAGTAAGTGATAGCTAGAAGGGGGCTTCCGCAGTTCCCGTTGTGATGGCCCGGGTCACCGAGCTCACAGTGGGGAGGCTGAATCATAAGGGATTCTAAAACATCATTCCAACCGGCAGATGTCATGAGACTGAAAGAGAAAGAACCCGATTTAAAGAAACATAATCTTAAAGAAAATATTCAAACCGTTTTTTGCTGCAATTTCGGATATCACTTACCGAAAAAGCAACTGCATACTTCTTCCAAAGGTCTGAAAATTTACAATGTCGTCCAAAGCTCCTTGTTCCTTAACGTTTCCGAAGATTGACATCCCGATGATAGCGTAGATGAAAGTAATGAGTGCGAGTAGAGCGCCGATGTTAAACAGCGCTGGCAGGGAGACGACCAGCGCAAATAGCAATTTCCTAATGCCTTTAGCGGCCTGAAAAAATAAATGTTCAGTATGGTTTTTGTTAGAAAAAGCAAACACGTATTATTTAATGTCCTATATTGTTAAAGGCATAAGTTTAAAGAAGTATTCAGTTGTCATTATACCTATCTCCTATTAAATCTTTAAGTAGAAGACCGAATCTACTGCTGGTTACTCACAATAACTTGGAAATGAAAATTTACACAGTAAATGGGAAATCATCACTTGTACTTACTTTAATCAGTCTTAATATTCTCCCAATGCGAAAGACGCGCACCACTCGCAGCAGCGTAGGTGAGATTGGCAGGTCTATCATGATATCTTCCATCAAAATGCCTAGGATTGATGCGAGGACCAATAGAAAGTCGAACACGTTCCATGGGACCGTGAAGTAGTGGTATCGGAGACCTACAATTTTTACTATTGCCTCTGAAAAAAGATCTCATGTTTAGGATATTTCTAACTATACATTAGATAAATGTAAAACCAATAAATTATCGTAGAAAAAAACGTGCTTACCTAGCCCAAATACTGTAGTAAAGAACGCGTTACTAACTTCTAAGATAAAGAAAACAGAATGAGGTTGATCATAATGCTCTATCCCCATCGTCAACATGTTTAGAAATATTAGAACGAAGATGGCTATTTCGAATCTTCTAGAATTCGATAGGTCGTAGAACATAGCTAGGAACTGATTTCTCGGCCTTTTTATGACCTTTTGGGGCTTTTTTCTCCCTAACTTCTTCATTGCGGTGTAATAGTGCTTCTGGCTTTCCGTAAGAAACATTTCCAAGACCCCGCCTTCGTACTGTAAAAGAAATACAAATTTTAAAAGTACTCCAAATATGACAAACGAAATTTTATATTTCGCATCTATGAAAAGACACTAACCTTCTTTTTGAGCATATTAAAGTTATCAATAATTACTCCTATAAACAGGTTGAGTGTGAAGAACGATCCACAAACAATAAATATAACAAAGTAAATATAAGCGTAAAGATTGGCTTCTCTAGCTGGCTGCAAGTCCACGCCTCTTGCGTCCACTGCATCAGCCATCACTTCCATCCAGCCTTCAAAAGTAGCTACTTGAAATAACGCCAAATATGCTATACCGACGTGGTCGAATGATATCTTAGAATTTATCCAGGAAAAATTGTTGTAGTAACACTCCCATTTATCGTTCACTATCTGTAAACAAAATAATTAGTTAAACACATGGATCAAAATACTGATTTAATACTAGTTTAATCATTATTACACTTGCCTCTAACGGTAACAATTCGCCTTCGTCATCGACGCATTTGTAAAACTTTCCTCCAAAAAACTGCACCCCCATAATGGAAAATATTAACCAAAAGACTAAACAAACTAATAACACATTGAAGATACTCGGTATGGCATACATGAGCGCGTTGACAACTATTCGCATGCCTTGCCATCGCGATATTGCTCTGAGAGGTCTCAAAGCTCTAAGAGTTCTTAAAGATCTTAATACTTTAAGATTCTCATTTTCTTCAATTAATAAGCTGAATACTGATACCTGAAACAAAGTTTTGTCATTATTTTGTTATTATCTTCAATCAAACATTTCTCAGTTGTTGGTTAAGCTACTTACGAAAACTATAGTAAAATCCAACAGCGTCCAAAAACTTGTGAAGTATCTGAAGAACCCCAATGCAATCCACTTCAGAAACATCTCAATGACGAAGATCATACAGAAACCAAAATTCGTCCAGTAAAGTATTTTCTTCAGAGGCTTATTCTTCTCAAGATGTATGTCTTCGAAGCAAAGGGTGATACTAGAAGCGAAGATTAACACCAAGACAAACCACTCAAAAGCAGGAGTATCAACGTATCGGAGGACGAAAGTACGGACTAGCATCCATCGCTGCCCCATCTTTGTTTCAATTAAGGATTCCCAACAGCTACAACTGTAAACAAAAATCAAATATATCGTTACATATACCAACCCAAGGGAGTGGAAATACAATACACGTATATTCCGCAATACTCATTAACACATGCTCAACGTTAACAAGATATTTATTTATTATAATTTTCTCTCTCTCAGTAAGATTCGCTTGAACAAATCTCTTTTTAGAGATAAGTTCGCCTCTGTTCATACCTTTTATTGTTTATATTTTACATACATTATGTTTATGGTCCAAACTTCATGTTTCTATCGGCAGCGGTTTAGGCTGTGTGTTGTCTGTCAGTCAATCACGGAACTATTTTCTATAATATTAATTGTATCATGATCAAAGATATCAAGGTTACTTACTAATCATTACATTGACCAGGAAAACAATCCTGGGGCCTCTTCGGTTCTTTTGCTTTCCCAAATCCAGGAAAACTTCCCGTCGCATCAGCATATTGACCCTGTGAGTTCTTCCGTCCACCAACTGTTAGTTCATCAACATATGAAACCAAAGTTTGCCATGGATGTTTCAGATCTTCATCGTCTTGTCTTCCACATATAGCATCTCTTTTTAAGATATTTGGAGGTTCTCTTTCGTATCTTCTACTTTTTTCAGGTGTTGTTTTTGCGGAAAAATGAGCCATTTCGTAGTGCTCGTTATCATCTCTAGATTCAGAAGGCTGTGTATGGTACCCAGAAGACATTTGATTTAGGAGTTTTTGTGTAGTAGCCTGTTGTTCTGCAACAGACTCATCCAAATTTTCCTTAGAATCTTCTCTTATGCTAGTTATTTTGTGTTCTATTGCTAAATCTCTTACGTCTTTAAGAGTTTCTTGGCTTCCATGGAAGTTTCCATTTATGATATGAGGATATGCGAAATCGGAGCCCACAGATACCGGTCTTTTCAAGGCTTCTTGGTAACTATGACTATAAATATTGTCATGTGGAAATAAAACAGTTTCTTGTATAGGAGATGTGTATCGGTTATCGCTCGGTAAAGACGATGTTTTCTCTTTTAAATTTTGTTTGTGTTGCGTCATAAATTCATTAACTAGTTCTTCTAACTTAGATTTCCTTTCAGCCTCTTTGCTCCTCGATATGAGGAATCCTTTTTTTCTTACAATGGAACGTATTCTATCAAAACTTTTGGCTAATTTTGAATCTTCGCCTACTTCCTGAAAAGAAGAACCAAAACCTAAATATTTCGCTTTTAAGGCTTGTTTATAATTATGACAATATCAATTTCTTATAACTAACCTCCTTCTTGTTCTTGAGCTCTTCACTGTTAAAACTGTTGAGCAACAAAGCCAAGAAAAGGTTAAGGACCATAAAGTTGCCCATGACCAGCGCCGGGAGAAAGATAAAGAAGCAACTTTCAGCACCGGTTTCTTGTTCAGCTCGCATACAGTCCCAAAGAGGCTCGATCCACTCGCCGCATAGGATCCGGAATATCATCATAAACGAGTGGAAGAAGTCGTTGAAGTTCCACCTTGGTATGCAGAAGAAGATGTTAACGATGATCAAGATAATGGAAATCAAGTTCTGAATATTTAGAAAAATGTGAATGATGTCAAACTCGATGTTTGTAATGATTTTAATGATTTAAAAACCTTTTTACCTGGGCACAGGATCCGGTTCAAATTTATCAGGCGTGTAAGACTTAGAGAAGAGCTGCATACCGATCACAGCAAATATGTAAATAACTATCACTAACACAAACGTCAAATTACCGAGGGCACCGATAGTCGATATAATAATACTCAATAACACTTTCATTGTAGTCCATGATTGTGCTAACTTTAACACTCGCAACTGAAATGAGAAAAAAAAAACGTTTATTTAAGTAAGGCTATCTTTTTAGCCAGTACCTAAGTGTCGTACGACAAATAACGTGTAATGTAAGGCAGCCAAAAGTAAAAGGCTAATCTTTAAGTGTGTTGTCATCACAGGCCTCTGTTTATTTTACTGCCCCGTATTATTTTTAAGGTACCTGGCGAAGACACTATTACTTAGCCTCCGCTGTCTGTCTGTCCGTCCGTCTTTTACAGCGGTCTACAGCTTCAGCCTTAATAGGAAGCCAGTTGAACCTTTTACAGATTACCTGTTACTTCGGCCTCACTTGGCCGGTGTTTTACTTATCTAGTCTTTTCAAAAAAATTACTAATAACTAATAACTTTGTGATCTTTGTTGAATATCTCACATATTATGATGGCTGCTGTGTGAATAATAAAATTAAAATAACTCACCAAACGAAGACCCCTCAACACTGAAAGGCCGTCGACTAGTTCAAATATGAGATCTAGTAGACTGGCCGACACGATGATCAAGTCGAATATGTTCCAGCCACAAGCAAAGAAGTCTTTGCTCATTGCCATCACTTTCATTATACACTCTAGTGTGAAAATTGACGTGAACACCTAAAAAACAACTCTATTTTGGTAAAAAATATTCATCAGACACGAAAAGATAATCAGATCTGTTGTGTAAATTTTAAAACTTGGTAGTAATTCAAAATTACCTTATTTCCTATATCTAAAGCAGATCTAACGTTTTCACTCATGCCGTGGTGCTCCAACGCCAGAAATAGAGTGTTCAATACAATGCAGGTTGTAATAAACAACTCAAATAGAGGATCTTTTACTATCCCATACAAGCAGTTCTGAAATTGTAGCCATCCCTCGTAGTCTATACAGCAAGCCACGCAGCATTCACAATTTCTGTCCATGAGCTCATCTGTGGTCAATTTGAAGATATTAATGAGGAAAAAGAAATATAAAGAGAAGGAGCATAAATAACATATAATTTTAAAGGAAATCGAAAAGCTTTAGATCAAGCAGAATCAGCAAAATCAGCAGTGCGAAGAGAGATTTTGAAGCGAAGCGTTAAGAAAGATTCAAACTGGGAATTATAATTTTAAATAGAACATGCATTCCAATTGGATTAGTCTATAAATGCAGAAAAGTGCACGGTATTAAAATTCAACGATGCCAATATTAAATTTTCATCTTTGTGTCTAATGGGGTGCAATTTGCCAGTGGAGTAGAAAATTTAATTTAGTAGACGTGTTCAATTTTGATATTCACGAAGCAGAATCGCAATCAAGTTCGTAACAAACCGAATTAAGTAATCAAGCTTCAGATACTGTCGAACATAAATTTGTTAATGGATCGTTCATACGACACGTTTTAGAAGACAGGAAAATCCATATCATATTCTGTCTCCATAAATTAATTACAATGTAATGAAGGTGAAACGTAAGTACTCGTAAATGGTTTTAGATTTCACTTTTATGGAATTTACTTGTGAATTAATTTAACGGGTATATTTTTATGGAAAGCCTTAAACTATTTTAACGCTTAATATGAGTTTAACTATCTCTTACGATGGATAGTTACCAGATTCTCTGCAAAAATATATTTGCTCCCGGCTTAGCCCACTACAATTGGTTAATTAAAGTATATTCTGCCTTTTAAACGCATAATCTCGTTATCAGTCTACGAACTAGTCTGCGAGACACCAGGTCGGGTTGACAACATCGACATCGGGAAACCAATCGGACCAATCGCAAAGTTACCCTGCAGTCTTCCTGTGGGAAACAGGGGTGGACTGGGGGGCAGAAGCGTTTGCGTCTGTGTCTTACTTAGGGAACGCGACCCGGATTATTCGAAATTCAAAACTCTCCGATTTATAGGCTTTTACCATCCAGATTTCAAATTATTTAATATATTTGTCATTTTATTAGCTGCGCTCAAAGCTCTTTAAATTGTTTTATAAATATTCAGTTTTTATTAGCTCTAAAATCTTTCAATACCTATTATTAAGCTGACTTTGTACTAAATATAAATAAATGTGATATGATTACTCTCTAAAATGACAAGGAATGACTTTCTTGATTAATGTAATAATTTTCGAGTTATATGACACATGTTTAAGTATATTAAATGATTTAAGCTAATTAACTACCTGCGAATTTTGTAGCTTAGTTTTGAAACCTGGATTTGTCTGTTTATTCAGATTTGCTTGATCTAGGATAATTTACACAAAAACCGGATATCACATTCCCCAGCGTTACTAACCTGTGAAGTAAGTGCAATTTTGCTCGTAATTGCCCATATGAGTTTTGTGCGTGGCTGCCAATAAACTGAGCTCATTGATATTCGTCGTCTCCATTGGTCGGAGGTCGGGCGCGCGCTTGTATGGCCAGTCCGCCCCTGACGATATTAATGAGAGTAGAAGCGAGTTGCAATAGTGTTCAGTAATGTCAGCGGGCCACGGCTGCTGACCGGTGATTCTATTGTGGGCCCGTTTGGACACAATCTTTTCCTTTTTAGTTTTTCAAATGGAAAGTCATTTGCAAGGATGGTTTTGAGGGTTAGGGAATGGGTTCACATCATGTTATTAAATCGTAGTTGAATTATATATTATAGTTTCTGGAGTAGTTTCAATTTTTATTTTGGCCTCTTTCGAAAACCGTTTTACCGACTAACATTCTAAGTTTTCGTTTTGTGAATCGTAGAGCATATTCTGCTACTTTGGAAGTAATTTATCACTTAAAAAATAAGAAAATCCCAAGCTTTTTATACTTTCTCTAAAAGCCATATATTGGCAAAGGCTTGATCGCAACGCCAAATTGATTAATTTCAATCCCGAACGTAAGTACCCTTTTACCAACACCCTTAAACCGGCCCTGAAAAATGCCGTAGTAAAAGCACTTTTAGTGATGAATAGGGGAAAAAATTGCTTCCAATTGGGCTTGTCTATCAAATTGCGAATGAAATTGCAGTGTCTACTGTGTAGCTCCGTGAATAGAATCGATTGCACCAAAACTGTTCTGTGCTTTATTTAATGTATTGTTTTTAATTTAATTGATTCAGAGAGCTACCAAGGCCTTATTTTTCAAGGCTAACAGCAGTATCAGAGGATTACTGAAAGATAAAAGGGGAACCTTACATAATGCTTCTGAAATCCAATGAAATAATCATCTGTTTGCAAATGCGATGTGAAACAGAGTGAAGAGTTAGAATAGAACCTAGTTCAGTAGAATTAGGCGTAAAAGTTCTAATTTCGAGACAAGAGTAGATAGTATAGTCTGTACAGAATTTTCGAAAAGCTTAGAAGATATCAATTTGCATAGTTGCAGTTAAAGCGTCAAAATGTTCAAGATCCTAAGAATTTCAAATTGTAAAAGAAGATTCTGAAAATAGAATTTAACATGCAGAAAGAGTCAAGTATTTTACATGAGAAAATTATGTTCTACGCTACACAGTCGAATGAAACCTTATTTGTCTCTATATTTTTCGTTGAACTAACTTATCCCGATTGCGGTTACTCTGAAGATACGAATACTGAAATGATCGTGTCCCAAGAATTACAAATTTAGAAGAAGTATCTCCCAGAGATCAAAACCTTGTTTAACTATCGAACAGAGGTTTGGATCTCTGTAAAGTAACAGAATTTTTTGTGTGACTTGATTTTTGTGCACTTCAGTGTTCGAAGCCGTGCCAATTTATTTTGATCATCGGGTCATGCCATTAAATCCTTTCATGGATTCAAATTATCAAACATTATTGTGCTTTTGATAGTTATAACATGACCTGAGTTCAAGAGCCGTGCTAAACCCCAATCACTCAAACGATTCTCAGCTTTAGGAGCGATACCCAGTTGAGTAAAGTTTGAGTATTTGGGGTTAGGTGTTTCAAAGCTATGTTTACCTAGTACAACGATTTGGTTGAGGTAGTCTGGGTTGAGGGGATATTTCTCCTGAATGCTGTCTTTTTCGCTCTTTTTTGGCTTCTCACTCTTCTCTGATTTGGCACCTCCCTTTAGCTTTAGCGGCTCTACCGTTTGTCCTTCCTGAAATGTTGAAAAGGCGATTTTGCACTTCCACGGTTGATGAATGTCAAATTTAATTTACAGACATTGACGTCTCATAAACAACAAGACTCACAATCTCGCTCAAGAAGTGTCCGCGATGCATTTTGTCACCGCTATGGCGTGACAAATTCGGATGACGATTGCGTACAACTGACATTGCATCTTATGTTAACGATATAACGTCTTAATTTGGTTGAAGCATTTTTGTTACTATGCACGTCGCACGTTCGGACGTTTTCTGACGAACTTTTCTTAGAGACTGTGTGTCTAGTAGTTTATGAGAAGTCAACTGTAAATTAAAGTTTCAAGACTTTCACTGTTCTGGTGATTTGACATGAAGGTCCATCATCAAGCACCATTTATGTGTCTATCGCGAACTAACCTGTTGAATCTGTGGAATTGGTGTTGACGGTGGTGCTGGAAGCGGGTTGGGAGTCGACGGAATTTGCTGTAGATACGGCTGCCACCCGTACTGAAAAATATGGAATGTTATGTAATGAAATGAAATGTGGGTAATCGAAGAATTTATTCAGTTTTACTAATGTAAAAGATTGGGTCTTTCGGTCTATTCTTTAACTCAAGGATGGGCAAACAACGGCCCGCGGGCCGTCTCCGGACCGCGAACGATTGCAATCCGGCCCGCGAGTATCGATCCAGAAGTGGAAAATAACATAATATAAATCACTAAATCGACTACCACTTTTTCTCATTGTTAAAGTATAGATATTGCAAAAGAAGCTTGCCTTTAAGGCGACGCCACAAAATTTCGGCGACACAACACCATATTTCTCAGCAATAAAAAAACATATGTAATTACCAATTTATATACTAGAATAAACATTTCATTGACATCATTTTGCCCGAAGGTTTAGTTGATTGATACATTTTCATAGCAGAAAAAAATATATTTAGAAAACCTCTTTTAAAACAGAGATTTCTATTTTACTGACAAACGGGAGCGAATGAAGCCTCTAAGTTTTTTATTTAAATTAGTCTGCAAATGCTCTCCAATATGGCCGATTGGATTTATTAAATTACTTATAGCTGTCATTTTAATTGAAAAATACTGTTTTGCCGCATACGATCTTACGGAATAAGCTAGTTCGTGAGCGTATATCTGTATAGAGTAAGTCCCCCTCACTTCACTCCCCTAAGGCGCCGATTTGAAATTAAAAGTTTATCAATGCCTCGCCTTAATTAGATTATGAAGAAGCAAAAGTTACGTTTTCACAAGGACCATCGCTGACGTAGCTGGAACTTCGCAGCAAACTTTTACATCAATAAGAGATTTAATATGAAAACCTATGAAGTCTATAAACTTTATTTCGAAAAATACCATTTTTTTAAAATAAAGAATTATAGCTAAAAATTCAAAACTCTAGCCAGCCCCCCATACATACTGTTTGTTAATATTGGCCCGCGTGGGAAAAAGTTTGCCCATCCCTGCTTTAACTGGTCTTCGGGTTGCTTTCATATACTTTTATTGTAGATGGAATAGGAGTGTTTGGAGTTTAGTTTTTTACAAAATTCTTTACCTGTTGTATTTGAGGTATGGGCGTCGGTGGAGGGGGTGGCAAAGTAGGGTTTGATGGAATCTGCAGCGGCGGATGCAGATGTGCCCTTCTTGGATGAGGTACGTGAGTATGAGTTGCCTGTCCAAGGGAAAATAGAAAATGAAGTGCCTATAAATAATTACCGGGACATTTTTAATCAGTATTACGAGGACCATTTGATTTGTAGTTCAATCAATAATGCAGTAATCAAAAAAGATTTCAGAAATGTTCATTCAGTTTATCTTTCTTTCCCATCAATAGTTTCGTTTAAACCTAAGCAAAATAGTCAAATAATTACTTTTATAAGTACATCTGTACTTATAAAAAGTAGTAAAAACTCGTGTCGGTACATTTTGCGATATTTTAAATGAACTGGGTCATTAGTGTACTTTGGTGTATTTTACGCAGTCGCCTGCGAGTTTCGAGACTTAAGCTCATGCTAGGCCTACTGTAATAACTGTCTCGGACAAACAAGCTTTGTTTCGTTTTCTTGCTTTACGAATGTAGCGATTGCATTGAGATGAAAATAATGCATGAATCAATTTGGAAAATGTATTTTATAGATATTTGTTTTACATAAAAAGGTAGGTATATAGGTTATACCCAATTATTAGACAAAGCCGTTAGGCAAAGCGTTAGGCCAAAACTACAATTTTTAAAAATTTTGTCCGTCCATTTGTATCTATGCGGCTTTGTCTAATAATTCATAAAATAACCGACAAGCCGAAAACTGGTGATACTACTAAGATAATTCCACGCGACCGAAGCCGTGAGCATAACCTAGTATTTATGTAAAACAAATATCTATAAAATACATTTTCCAATTGATTCATGGATTATTTTCATCTCAATGCAATCGCTTCATTCGTAAAGCAAGAAAACGAAACAAAGCTTGTTTGTCTGAGACAGTTATTATTATTTATTTATTGTATTAAAAAAGTAACATAATTTGGACAAAGGTGTGACAAAAACCACTACAGTAGGCCTAGCATAAGTTTAAGTCTCAAACTCGCAGGCGACTGCGTAAAATATTTAAGTATATGAGAACTTGCACAACACAACACCCCTATCCGCTTAAGGATATAATAACGATCCCTATACCTCACTTCGCTTCGCATGATCGTGTTTTATACCAACAAATACTGCAACAATCACTCTGAAATTAATATATGATAAAGTTGAGGACTAATGCTATGTCCATGCTATTGTGAAAACTTGATTCTATTAAATTTTCTCTAAAGAAAAAATTACAAAGTTACCTCCAAACCATACAATAAACCGATAGCATTCAATGAATACTCGAAATTAGATCTGAAACTTTGCATAATATAACTGATATTAAGATAAAGCAGCTGCGGATTGTTCCACAAAAATTAAAAAACCATCGGCGTAGCCGCGATTTCAAAATAACTGATGTTTTTGCGTGCGCGGCATCTGATTGAGTAGGATAGACAGATAAAAAGCAGAAGCGTTAGAGCAGGACTGCGAATTGAGGTATTATGGGCCCTTAAGAGAGGAACCAGAATTTCTGATAAGTACAATACCTAGTTATTTCTTATGCAAGGCTGGAAAGTTAATTTTTGGCGCGAGTACATTGTATTGAAACCTGAGCAAGCGAATATTGAATCCTGAGCGTAGCGAGGGTTTCAAGCGTACGAGACGCTAAATAACTTTGCTGCCGAGCGAAACACACAACTTTTCATGTATTTTCCGCGCGATTTTTCCGGAAGAAAACTCAATCCTGCATTATGTACCGCTTGCACTAATTCTGCAGGTGTTAAATTTATCTTCGTCGCTGCTATATCTTATGATTTCTTTTGATTTTATCAAAAACAAAAAACAAACCAAAATAATGGAAGAAAAGTGAATTGAATAAAGAGAAGGAAATTCTAAGTTTTTATTTTTAATCAAATTTTCTTGCTGGCCAGTGCGATTATTCCTTAAATGAGGCTGGCGCATGACATGAAATAAGTATTTGCATTTCAGTGGACTGGCTGCATAGAATATAAACTATTACGAAACCAATGAGGTTCTATATGTATGTAATATATATTGTACGAAACCTTTATATATTCGAATTTTAAAAACACTTTCCACGCAAGCGGATAAAGTGCGTTTTTCCACTTAGATTTCGAATGATAAACAGAGCCTTTCTGAGCTTGTGAGGTGAAAAGTATTTTACGTAGTCGTTAACGAGTATCGAGACCAAAACTCATGGTAGGCCTGCGCATTTCTACTCGTGATGTAGCTTTATCACAGTGTAAAAATCCATACAGTTGTCCAACGAAAACGCTCAAACAAAACAGTTTGAGGCCTGCGGGGTGAGACGCGGGAGGTAACCCACCGAGCTACATACGTGCCAGCTACATACATACAATTTTCGAACAAGCAGTTCGGAGCCTCGCCCCCCGCAAGCTGCACTACCAACTGACTTGGACAACTGTATGGATTTTTAAACTGTGGCTTCATGTTGTGTGGAAGTACCTGATCATCGGATGTGTGCTCTCCATCATCATGGTCGTCGACGACCCCGGAGTCGTCCAGAGAGGATTCTCGGTTGTTGCTGTGATCGCTCAATTGGCGACCCGCCGCGCCTAGAGCGCCGCGACCTGTTCACGAAGAGAAAATTAAATCACTTCTTGGAATGGAGAAATTGCTTTCTATTATTTTTGATACTTTTTACAGTTACAGATATTGTATCTCACGAAGTCTGTCTTGTTATACTAGTTGTAGTAGAGCGTGCAGTAACCTAAAGAACATTTTTTTGCATGAAGGTGGAAACTGACAGTTTATGCTAGTGGAAAATGCGCTTTTAACTCCCATAAGGTATAAGCTATTTCACATTGCAACATTCAAAAGTTCGCGACAAAGTGAAATGGCTCATGCAACATAGGAATTAAGGGGGGTTATCCCGATTTTGTCTCTTTTCAAATTAATTTTAAACCAATAAATAGCGAAGATAGAATTTCGTAAAAAATATATGTTATATTTCACTCTTTGATCTTGATATTTTGGCTGTTTGATACGCGATTACTTACATTTTCTTCCATCCATTTAAATCGCAAAGATAGGTCTGAACTATGATCTAAATATCATTTCATTTGAGCTATGTTAAGTTTTGTACAATATAACTTATACTAAAATAAACGTCTTAAAAAGTTAATATAAAACGGTCATCATATTAAAAACCCATCCCTCTAATTCCAAAATAATAAATAAAAACACCTCGAAACCGCGAGTATTCTGAGCGGCGCGCATCCGCTGAGCAGGGTGAACATGTGTAAAATGAAAGCGTTGGAGCAGGACAGATTTCGGTGGATAAACTCGCCTTAAGAGGATAGGTTCCGAAAAACCATAATTTATTCTTCCTTGTTGGAAGAATCTAGCAATACTAGATATTTTAAAAAAAATTGGACGTCTGTCAAGAATATAATGCACACTCTTATCGAAACAGAATCTTCAGACGTCATTCCAACATTGAATCACAAAAAATCAAAGATGACTCAAAAAAAAGATTTCATTTCGAGTTTTAACATTATTTGAGCAAAATCATGTTATATTATTTATGAATTAAAATCTGTATAAACTTTATTAAACTCTTATTTATCCGAACAGATATATTTAATAGTAAAATTCGTGATGAAAGTCGTCATTTTGATAATTTTCCAAAATTCGTCCCTCTCGCACTGCTGGCTTTTCCGCATGGAGTAACAGCGATCAATGCATTCGGAACCTATTCTCTTAAAAGCGCATTTTCCACTATCACGAACTGTCAGTTTCCTCCTTCGTGCAAAAAATATAATATACGAAAGTGAGTGTAACCTCGGAAGCTCACACAGAACGCGCTTATCTGTACACGTCACTAGTATGCAGCGTTGCCAGATCGTACTTTTTAGTATGAAAATCGTGCTATTTTACCGTTCGTCGTACCTTGCTTTAGATCGTACTATTTCGTACCTTTTTACAACATGACCCCCAAAATGTATCAATCAAATCAAATCAACAACTTGACCCCCAAAATGTATCAACCCCGTGCTCGCAATAAATTAAAAAGATAATTCTAATTGCCTTGTTTAGGGTAGGTACCTCATTGTGCTTGTTCCACCTCTAGTATTTCGAAAGAGGAAGAAATATCAGATTCTTACAACCCGGTCACATTATCTCGAGACCTGGCGTCGATGACGTCACGTCGCGTCGGCGTTCAGATATGGTGCGCAAAACAATAAGATTTCCAACAAAACAAATATTGTGTTTATATTGTAATAATTTAATATTGTTTTTATTCTCATCAAAGTACATTTTGATATTCCTGTTGCAGCACAGTTTCGTTTAACAACTTGATCTACAAGTATTACGAATTGCTTGTTAGCTTTCTCTAATTCAAAGAAAGCGAGAACTTTCAGGATTAAATTTCTTGCTTCACTGTGAATAGTTTTTCCCATATTTGAAAAAACTTTCACTGTCCCACTTCAAAGCAACGAAATAGTAACAAAAATGTCCAAACTTAAGCAAAATGTCCAAACTTAACAAAAATGTCCAACGTTGCAACAAAAACAATATTTTAACGTAACAAAATAACAATAAAAGTCCAAACGTAACAATGGAATGTTTAAAAATATACCAGACCAGTCGACGTGTATCGGCAACGAAAGTGCTAACCGTACTGACGCGCCGTGGCGAGCGCGGGGAGGTGAAAGGAGAACGGGGCGGGTGGTTCGCATTCCAGCGAGGTCTCGAGATAATGTGACCGGGTTGTAGGTGCGAGTAAGGAGACTATTTGACGTAAAAAAACGTTTAAAACTTGTGAGCCTTCAAAAACTATGTATAAGAATTACATTAAATATCAATTAGTTTTATGTATGTAGTAGTTTTTGTTTTGTTTTAATATTTTTTGCTGAAACCCTACTTCAAGCTATACAAATAGGTAGGTATGTAATTGCACGTGTCTACTAACAGGTTTTATTCATATGGAGAAAAAATGCGTAATTACAACGATTTTCGTAGTATTTCTGGGATCCAGATGTAATTTTGAGACAACTACTGGCAACACTGCTAGTATGTACAGCCATAGCCAAACGGATTTTGTCGCGAGATAGAATATGGATAATAAAATAAGTAGTTTTTTATTATTTTATTACTTGAGGCCTCTTACATTATTTAGGTGTAGTTTAGTATGCGGTCTATAGCCTAAAAGCGGCGCTTTTTTAACGTTTTTAGGGTTTCGTACCCGCAGTCGAACGGGACCCTATTACTAAGCCTCCGCTGTCTGTCTGTCCGTCTCTCAAACTTTCACAGATTACGTGTTACTCTGGCCTTTATCACGACAAATAATAAAATAGAAGATCAAGCGAGTTCCCCAAAAAAGAAATCTTTGAAAAGTTGCATTATTTTAACGTTATTTGTTTTGGATTTTATTTGAAGATGGTACATACTCGTAGAAGTTTTAAATTTAGTTAGATTGTAGTAATAAAAAATAATAAAAAGGAGGGTTCCGTACGCAAACGGCGCAAAATTAGGCGCTACCATTTTAACGCCTTGTTTTTTGTAGCTTTAGCAATGTATATAGTGTGAAATTTAATCAACCGACCAAATTCATACTAGAGACTCGGTTAGTGATCAAGAACTAGGTTCAGTAATCCTTTTGGCCAATTTCGAAAAATATTTTTTTTGCTCCCGTACTGGTTGGACTAGTTTAAGTACAATTCCTAGTGCAGGTTCTACGGGTAAAAAAATTTTTTTTTTCGAATTTCACCTGGAGGGTCATTAAACCTTGTTCCTGATGACTAAACGAGTCTCCAGTATGAATTTGGTCGGTTGATTTAATTTCACCTAGTATATATGGTTGTTATTTACTATATTGTTTTTAGGGTTCCGCGCTCGTATTGTGAGCTGATACGGAACCCTTTGTCCGACTCGCACTTGACCAAATTATTAAATAAATAACGGCCTGCTTTCTGTGAAGGTGACATGAAAAATTCAATTTCCTGTGTAACAACAGTAGCGCGAAGAAACCCGCTGCTGGTATTTTCCGGAAGCCCTCTTATAAGATCTTGAAAGTAGGAACTTTGCTAATTAAACTCGCCGTGGTTTAGTTTTCCCATAAATCGGAGGACTTTCGTACTTAGTGCAAGCGAATAAGGATTTTACCTGCGAACAATTGCAATGATCATCTTACCTAGTAGAGCGTTGTCAGGATGCAACGTGTGAGGGGGTTGAGGGGGTGGCGGCGGCGGGAGGGGAGGCGGCGTTGACGCACTCGGGGTCACTGACCTTGACCGCGAACGCGACCTTGATGTCCTGTAAAGTGGGAAAAAGGGACGTCAAATATAATCTGGGTGAAATACAAATACTTGGGTATTTCTTCAATAGGTGCCGGTAAACATGTCTTACATATTTTCTACACAAAATTCAATAAAAATAAAATATGAATACATTACAATAGTCTTCAAAGGGGGGCCCAATAGCACATTTTCAAGTTTGTTGATAAACAATACGCACAAAAAGATATTATTGAAAAAAGCTATTGAAAATCATTACCAGAGCTGTAACATTGTGAAAAAGTTCTACCAAAAAAATATAATTTTATAAGTTAACAGTAAAGAACAGTTTTTGATATAGTTCAGCTATAAACTATTATGTTTTGCATTATTCTATGTAATTTCAATATCTGTTTATTAATAAATTAACAAATTACAATAATGTAAATGTTTGTCAGAACTTTCACTTCATTTCCGTGACAGTGAATTGAAACTCAATATTATTAAAGTTCTCGACGCTTCCCACGACACCCCTCTTCCCCTCTTCCTCTTTCGGGTCGGCAGTCGCGAGTGGGATACATGCGAGTGAGGGTGCGCGTCACGTTAGTGCAACAAATCAAAAACAAGCCGCCAGTAAGGGTTTTGTCACGACGAAGCATGTGAACAAAAACGTTTTCAATTAAGGTAAGTGAAACATAATACCATATTATTTATTCATTTACATATTACTATTACAAACTAGTTTCTTGCTTTTATTTTTGTTTTATAATATTTTACTGTTTGAGGTTATAAATCCGCCATGATGCATTATTTCTCACTACCGGCCCTTTCATTACCGTAGTTTCCCGTAACTTTTTAAGGCCACGGTAATGAAGGAAAATTTCTGGTAATGATATTTTACAGAGTTTAAGTATTTTACAATATGAAGGTACTTAGTTCTTAATTCAATACAAATCTAACTTTATGTAGGTATGTACATGAATTAAAATATATTGGCAAAATGGCAATTTATTGTTATTGATGTTGATAAAAATTTGTTAATACAGTCATACATCATATTATTTTTAGTAACATTACGTCAAATAACCTTAACACTTGTAATTATTGTATAAATATTATAAATCTGTTACAGTTACCGACTATCGAGATGGGAAGACCTAAAACTAAGACGAAGGAAGAAATTTTAGCCCGTAGGAGATTAGCTAGAAGAAAACGATACCAAAAAATAAAAAATAATGAAGAACTTTATACAATTGAGAGAGAAAAGGAGAGAATACGTTATCAGAAAAGAAAAGAACAAAAGAAAATTTTATCTATAAAAGATTTAACACAGCGTGCGCAAAGAGAGAAAAGAAAGAAGTGGAAAGTAAATAGCAAGGCATATTTAAAAAGAATGGCAAAGAAGAAAAAGATTGCAGAAGTAACACTAGTGAGTTCATCCGGAGAGGAAGAAGTTACTTCTGAGCCAGATCCACTTTCGACAAATGAAAATAATGATATTCCAGCAAAAGACGTCGCATGCAAACTGAAAACTCAAATAAGAAAACTGCGTTACAAACACTTTAAAGAGAAGAAACAATGGCAACTTCGAGTTAAGGTTTTAAGTGCTACTAATGCTAAACTACGAAAGACCATAAGCAAGCTTAGGATGAACATGGGAAATGTACCAAAATTAACGAAGGTGAAGAGTAGACTTGAAAAGACGAAAATTGATGAACAAGAGTTGACAAAGTTGAGGAACATTCAAAAAGAAATTATTGCGAAAATCACAACATTTTACGACGACGACAGATACAGTAGATTAGCGGCTGGAAAAAAGGAATTCATAACCAGGAAAAAAGAGAGAAAACAGAAGAGGTATCTAAACGACACGTTGAGAAACTTACACGCAAATTTTCTGAAAGAATCTGGATTGAAAGTATCTTATTCTTACTTTTGCAAACATAGACCATTTTGGGTCGTTTATGGTTCGGAAAAATCGCGAAATACTTGTCAGTGTTTATTACATGCAAACACTGATCTATTGATAAAAAGTCTATACAAATCTAAAATTTCTGTCGTAAAGAGCAACTCTGAATTATTGCAGCAATTGACTTGTGATAGATTTAATCAGAAGTGCATGGACAGATTATGTGAACAATGTTTTCATAAACAAGTAAACTATTTGGAGTTTGATAACAGTTGTCAAATTGAATACGATGAGTGGAACAAAACATTCGAAAAACATGTAACTAAAGAGGGTAAAGAAACTAACAAAGTTATTTGGACTAAACAGACAAAAATGAACACTCCTCTACAAGTTATTGCAAAGCTGGATTCATCTCTGGACAAGTTTTTGCCACATGCTGCCAACGATCTTGCCCAAACCACATCTATAAGGGAATTAAAAGCTGGTTTGAACAACAATGAAGCCATTATACACATTGATTTTAGTGAAAATTATGCACTGAAATATAGCGAAGAAATCCAGTCGTTTCACTTTGGGGGTAGCCGTCAACAGGTGTCTATTCATACAGTTGTTGTTTACACATCAGACTTAAATAAACCAGGAAAAAACAAGGTCCATTCCATATGCACATTAAGCAAAAATCTTAGACATGATGCGTCTGCCGTTTGGGCTCATTTAGTACCAATTTTAAATTTTGTGAAGCAGCAATCTCCATTTATTGACACAGTGCATTTTTTTAGCGATGGTCCCAGTAGCCAATACAGGAATCGCTTCATGTTTTACATTACAACTAAACTGCAGAATGACTTTGAAGGGCTTCGATTTTTTACCTGGAACTACATGGAAGCAGGGCACGGCAAAGGAGCCCCTGATGGCTTAGGTGCAACCTTAAAAAGGACTGCAGATAGAATTGTTAACTCGGGCCGCGATGTTGCTTCCTTTGACCAGTTCATAAATCTTGTCCAAGACAGTGTGGAAAATATAAAAATGATGGTTGTGGATGGCGAGGCTATCAATGAAAAAAAACAAAGTATTACCATCAAAAGTTCCAGGTTTTAAAGGGACTCTTTGCGTTCATCAAGTGCTCTGGTACTTCAACAGTAGAAAAATTGCATTTAGGACACGAAGTTGTTTTATTTGTATGAATCCAGACGTCCCATGTACTCATGGAAAACATAAAGGTTTTCTTGATGTTCCAAAAGAAGAATATAACCACGATAAAGAAAATAATAATAATGATAGAAGTAAACAACAACCATCAACATCCAGCACAAAAACTGTTTCAGAAAATCTAGTTGCTATACCGGGCGTTGCTTATGGAGGAAAAGCTAAGTCTTTCATTATAGAATCATCTTTTGCGTCCACATCTTCCGAGAAAAACACAAAACCAAAAGTAAGTGTCTTATCCATCAAAACAAAAAATCTGTGGCAAAACACCAAATTTATTGGGAATAAACTGTTATCAGTATCACCTATTGATAAATCACAAATAAAAGATTTTGAACATTTTATAAAAGCAGATGTTATACCAAGGAAAAATAAGGGTAAGGGGAAAAAAACAAAGAAATATTAATAGGAATGCTGTCAGATTATTATTAAACAATACGAATATAACTACAATACAATGAAATACTACAATACTTGTTCAAGTGCTAACTGATTGTTTTATTATAATTATTTCAATTACAAGAGATTTTATCCTTTAGTTAGTTTGATAGAAGAACTTGCTAGTTTCACTGCTAGTCTTGCTAGTTTTTGTTTGGTATTAATTTTATATTATTTGATTATTTGACTGAGCAATTAAAATATCTTTGATAACAAAGGAATGTTAATTTGGATGTTTATTTACAGAAAAAATATAGCTTACCAAGTTCATTGTTGAATTGTGATATAATAACTAGTATTTTCCTTATTTTGTGAAATTATGAAATGATTATGTTTTAGAGATTTAATTAAGTAATAAAACTTGGTAAACTATATTTTTTATTTTTTTGTGTTTGATTATATAGAATTTAAAGTTTTGTTAAGTGTTCGTTATCATATTTCATTGTAACTGGAGATATTTGATAATGGGGAATTTTCCATGACATTAATAATATTTCTTTAAATTGAACTAGATGGCGCTGATCAACATTGGGAATTAGATGTTAGCAACACTGATGCGTCGCTTTACGTGACATTTATTATTTATTACATTATTCGGATCTTTTGTTGTAACACAAACCACTCGCAATAAATAAAATGCAATGCAATGATTACTTATCCTTATTCTGATAAAATGTCAGATTGATTTTTTTTTTCTTTGACATATTCTTGCGATCAACTATGAGGTAGGTAATCATGGAGCTTGTATAATTTCTGAGTGGGTAATCCATTTTAAAAAAAACCAAAGGCTTATCAGCGCCATCTCTTGAGACATTTGGAACTAAGTTTTTTTTCTCGATTACCGCGTGTCGGAAAATCGCTCATTATTGCCTTAAAATGCAGAAAATACACATATTTGATTCAATGTTATATAAGGTGGAATCGTAATACCTGCCACGGATGAAATAGGAGATACTATTATGTTTATAGATTACATTAGTGAAGAAATTTCGTACCCCGGAATAGTTAAATAAATTTGAGAAGGTAAAGTAATTAAATAAACATTTTCTTCATTCTGCATAACGTGGTTCACAAATTACGCTTGACGAGTCGTTAAGTCAATGATAACAATTGCTATCTCTTTCTAACCGTTCAATGAATGAAATCAGCTGCCCAGTTCGTCTCTACCAGGTAGAGATATTTGTACCTATTCTGTGTAGCACAAACTTAAATGTAGAGTTGTGAAAACCCAAAATAATACAAGCTCATTTAACTGTCATCCCTCCGCGTTAAGGTCTATTTTGCTATGAAAATTCTTGGTTTTTTTTAGCTCGAAATTTAAAAGTGCTACACGAGAATAGGTGCCATTGCATGCCTCTCCAATGTGCTTACGCTCACACGCAAAGTAGATGTAAATACGAAATACATTGCAAATTACTCTTCGTCATTGGTCATTAAGACACCGGTAAATTAACTAATTAGGGTACTGTTAAATTTCCAAACGGCTGGATCTGTTGGCCAACCAGTACCCAATAATACGCAGGCAAAAGTTTAAAAGTGCACTTACCAGTTATTGCATTCCTCTAATTCATTCCGCAGATAAAAACTGATGTAATAAGATGGTAAACTTCCCATCACACTTAAAGCCGGGTCTCCTGATTATGTTTTGCCGTAGGTACACATTACACAAAAACATTATGTTCTGTCTTTGCATTTTTACACCAATTGTACCTTATTTACACCAATTACACCTTAGCTACAGTTATTTGCATAATTTACAACAGTATTATTTATCTACAAAACTGTTGCACAAGTCCGCCTTCGCGTTGCACACAAATGTAGGCACGCTTGCGTACATGTCTTTGCACTTTATTTAAGGTGTCAGTTTCACTTTTTACTTGCTGAAAAGCGCGCTTGATGCGCCTTTTTAGTTCTCGCACAGTTCTAATATCATGTCCGGTTTGGCCGTACACAATGGTATGATGGCTCACTCGTACACCAAATCTCTGCTCGTATAGGTCTACTGCATGCGCGGTTACGTTGTTACACTCGCGGTAGCACGATACCATCTCAAGATATTCTTGATTTGAATATCGTGGTCTAGGAGGCATTTTTAAAGAATGCGCGCGAGATACGCACCTCTGCGACCAGCGAAAACAGCGAACTGGGGTGGGGGCACAACAACAAACAAAAACAAGCGCGTGCGACGAAGGGGGTAGTGGGGGACGGGGTGGCGGCAGGCGGTCTGCCCTTTGACTATTTGACGAGTGGCTCGCTCGGATAGAGCGGCGTCCTTTGACGGACGGTTTCATACAATTAAATGAATTTAAATTTATACGCACATTTGTTTGTATGGAAAAATTTATGAAGTTAGATCAATAAATTATCTTCACTATTGTAATCTATAAACATAATAGTATCTCCTATTTCATCCGTGGCAGGTATTACGATTCCACCTTATATTTATTATTTTGATTACCTTACCCCCTTATTTCATTACCATTCGTTGGGAATCATTACCATGTAAGATCAAATTCATTACCATCACCAATAAAAATATAAATTGCATTTTCTACTAATGTGTTCCTTAATTTCTTGTGCCTTTTATACAAAATAATGTAAAAAGATGATATTTTGCTGAGGGGTTATAAATATAATGAAAATAATTAAATAAATAAAAAAGTCATAAATTAATTCAAATAACTGTTTTTTGAAGATTCACCCACTTATTCCAGTCTTGCATAACAAATAACTATTTTAATTTCCTATACAGGGGGCAGAGCCGCAAGCCAATTATAACGGATCAATAACATATTTTTGCGAAATTTTAGCTTTCCATGGTATGAAAAAATTATACATCAGAATAATTATATTAAAATATTCCAGCTTAGTCAGACTGAAGATATTATAACTAAAAATCAGTGGGTACCCTTGATTGTTTTTAAAGATTTTATATACTAAATTCATTTTATTTTTTGGTAAAAAACGTGCTCGCAGCTTGATTCCTCTTTGAATTCCTCTGTCAAATGAATACGATTGTCTTGTTTTGTTGTTGTCAACCAAAAAGGTACGATTTCAATTGACAAACAAGGTAATTTGATTAGCCGAATATCCATTAGACAATCAAATTTGATGACGATTGTCTTACACAATTGCACCTCTGTCTGGGACAAGTCGGAGAAAGTGAGCACCAAGATCACCAGCAGGAGATAAACTTTATCGCTGTATTTCGGATACAAATTCACGCGTATTTAGGTGATAAGTTACAAATACCACGCATATAAATTCCGAAAAATCATGGACGTGGCTCGATATGAAGTCGGGTCTCATGTATTTACATTGATATTTTTTTCCAAATTTTAAATTAATATAATAATATTGTACTGACTGAGGCCCAAACTACAATTTTTAGAATTTTCACCTGTCTATGACTGTATGTTCAGTTTTAAGTCGAGAACCAATCAACGGATTTAGATGTGGTTTTCTTTATTATAATCGTAGTGATCCTGGCTACAATGAGTGTTGATAAAATACTGTCTATAAAAGTTTTTTTTTTTTTTGCTCGTGTTAAAGAAAAAAGAATAGAAAAAATGCTGTGCCGTACATAATGCTTACTTGATTCATTAAGTTATTTAAGTAAAATCGTAACATCCTTATACGACATTTATATCAAATAAACTATTCCATTCTATCTTAAAAACAATTCCACGCGAGTGTAGCCGCGGGCAAAAGCTAGTAAGACTATCTTTAATAAAGAAATAATTATTTATTCAATTAGTTTGACGAGCTTTCAGTAAGTTTTCTTATTTTTTGTTTGATAAACACTTGTACTTGTCCACTTATTTATATTAATTTCCCTTACCGGTTTCGCTGTTAAAGCATTATCAAAGGTTTGTTTGGTTGTTTACGTACAATATATTCATATAAACAAAAAATGTTTCAAAAGTTCCACCAAGTGCCAACAATCACGAGCATCAAGTTTTCTTAGTTTTAGACTCAAAACAAGAACCTCAGCTTCCTAGCTAACATAATAAAACCAAGAATAGCTGAGAACTAAAGCCAGGGCTGCGTGGTTTCTGCGTATTAATAAAGTTCCCTAACCGGGTATGTATAGGTGTTGTTACCATAGTACTGAGTGTGGCGCCCCGGTCGATACTGCGTACCATTGCGTGGTGATTTCGACACATTTTAATAGAAATACGCACCGAATAAGTTATTAAGGTGATATGTGAATTGTTCAACGGTCACTGTTACTCCATGCGGAACGACCCGCAGTGCGAGAGGGACGGATTCCGGAAAAAAATGCAAAATGTCGGCTTTAAATTAATATAAAATTAACTAAAATAGTTATCAAAATTTCACATTCACAAAATTTAGATATTGTTAAAATCTATCTAATAAAATATAGTTCAGGTCTGTATGTCATTCCTATTTCGCATACTATGAAAAAAAGTGTAGAAGAAGACCTCATTTCAATAATTATTTCTATCGAGCAAAAGTGCTGCAATCGCGTTTCTGTATTCAGGAAAACTAGAAAAAGGTACCCATATTTATAAACTAATTTATCGAATTAGTGGCTTCTTCTGAAAAGCAGGTAAATAACTTCAAAAAGTGCCGATTTTAGTGAGGTAGCGCCTTAAGGCGAGGCTATCCAGAGAAATCTGTCCTGCTCCAACGCTTTCATTTTTCACATGTTTATCCTGCTCAGCGGAAGCGGGCCGCTCAGAAAACTCGCGGTTTTGAGGTGTTTTTATTTATTATTTTGGAATTAGAGGGATTGGTTTTTAATATGATGGCCGTTTTATATCAAATTTATTTTAGTATAAGTTTTATTGTCCCAAACTTAATTTAACTCATGAAATGATATTTAGATCGTAGTATGGCTATCTTTGCGATTTAATCGGATCGAGGTAAGTGTAAGCAATCGTGTATCGAACGGCAGAAATATTAAGATCAAAGATTGAAATATCACATATTATATTTTTTGCAAAATTTAATCATCACTTTTTATTAGTTTATAATTTATTTAAAAAGAGACAAAGTCGGGATAACCCCCCTTAAGGGGGAACGTTTCGAGCTCGGTGCAAAATGCACAACTTATTATTGTTTTTCTTACTATTGCATAAAAAGTACTAAATAAATGTGATATATGGCATTTCGCGACCATTGTTTAGTGTCAATTAGACTTTTCTACCAAAATTTTGTAATTTTATGTATTACGTAGCAAATGAATGGGCATACAAACTTAAAACACGCTTTTAAGTTTGTATACCCCTTCATTTACAACGTAATGCATAAAATGATGCAATTCTGCTAAAAACCCCTGATAATTATTCAACACTAGTCGCAAAATAAGATGAAACTATTTTATTTCATACATTTTATTTTAAAATAAGGTAAACAAACCATTGTTATGCACTTTGCACTGAGCTCGAAGGGATAGTGTGTTTTGAAATGACGAGTAGCTTAGTTAGTAGGATGCCAGACTGGGCCTAGAACATCCACAACGCTAGACTTTCGAGGATTCGTTTGAAGAAATTGGGACCAAAAAAAAAGTTGATCTTTTGGTAAGTGAGCGTAGTAATAAAAAAATATAAAGATTCCAACCCTTTGTTTTTTGGGTTTTAAAATGTTCCAGTCACGGAATTGACTTGATTTTTATTCACAAAATATATTGGAGGGTTTTTAGCTAATACTGAAATATTTTATAGGCAAAAATAAATAGGACTGGAGTAGATTCAATTTATTTTAATATCGTATAATATACAATCTGCTGTTTCGCGCGTGATTGATGTAAAACAACCGATTGCGTTACGAAATAAACCGTTTTAAAGGGTTGAAATGCTCGCCTACAAAAATGAAAGAACTTTGTTTTACACTTCATTATGGGCAATTTTTGGTTACCTGACGTCATGTCTCGTTTTAATTAGTTAAGAAAATCAATTGGAAGCACCGAGTGACGACGTTAACGAGAGTGCGAGAGTGTGAGTTTGGTTTTAAACCGAATCAAATTGTTTATTTATATCGTTTGAAAACAATTAAAAACAAATTTATTTACCAGCACAGAGTTTTTAACTTATCAATTGAGCTTTTATAACTTACGTAGGTAATACCTACGCTTGGTGGGACGGACCACATATATAGATCCAAACAGATGCCGCGAGTGTATGTACTTCGCGTGCCCAATTGCGCGCCAAAAGGGAGAGCAATGCTCTTCCTTCACAGATATTGACTCCTCCAACTTTGACTCTTATGTATTATGTCTTAAGTCTTACAATCCCTTCTAAGATTCAAACCGCTGTCAACCAATTTCATTGTAAAATGTGACACGCTTGATTTTAATAGAGTTTGATGCACTTGCGTCATCTATTTAGATCTATATCTGTGGGACGGACGAACTAGAACTAAACCCGCTAAGTATATAAATATCAGTATATCACATATTTAAAATTTTTACACAGTTTTTAGATACTCCGTTATATTATATATCCCAGCCTCGGTAAAATCGAGAAAATATAAGTATAATTAAGGAAAACAAAGTCGTCAACACCGTGTGCCTACACTCAGCGGGACCCCATGTTCTACGACGATGCCAGTAGTTAAGGGAGTTAGTTCCAAATTTGTTCTATCGAATCCAGTTAAATTTTTAATTTGTTCCGTCAAAATGGACGAGGGACACGATTTTTAAGGCGACCTCCAGCCAGCGGGACACTTTTTTTTCGTGAGGATGAGGAAGGTAGGAGTTATATCAATCTCTTCTCCCCAATTAATTCTATTAAGTAACTACTAATAAACCCTTTTATTTTAACGATAAACAACAACTATGCTAAAAATTAAAAAAGTCTTTTGCCTTTCACAATCAAGAGAAAAAGAAAAAAAAACCTTCCTAAGCCACATGAAAAAAACTTGTCCGCTGGCTGGAGGTTGTTTCAAATCGTAATAATACATGTGAGAAACTGGTTTTCACTTAGAACATAATACGGGGAAGTAGAACTAACGTTTGACACCCATATGAAGTTCCTGAGGCTTAAAAATATAGAAAGTGTCTCGCTGGGGTGTCCCTCGTCCATTTTGACGGAACAAATTAAAAATTTGATTGGATTCGATAGAACAAATTTGGAACTACCTCCCACAATTACTGGCATCGTCGTAGGTGGGGTCCTGCTTAGTATAGGCACACATCAACACTGGCCTTAGGTCTATGAGTCAACTAATAAACGCCTCTATCAAAAGCAAATATAGTCTTTGACATTGGCCTTATCGTGTTACACAGGTATAGTAACATTTTTTCCTAGCCTATGCTAGACCCTTAATATTCAGACCCGGGTTCGAATCCTACCGGAAATTTGTTTTTCAGAATGTGAATTGTGCAAAGTACTTGTAAGTACTAACCATTTGGTGATGGTGAAGGAATAGTACATTACTGCTAAGACCAGGAAATAAGCAATCCTGGACGAGTAAGTTAAAAGTCCGAGCCCGTAGGGCGAAAAGTTTTATATACGAGGCAAGGATTGCTAATTCATGGTCGAACTAAGTATAGTGCTTTTCTCAAAAATAAAATGAGACATTTTCATGTTTTTCATGATAATGAGTTATATCAAATATAATAAACTGACAAGGAAATATTAAAAGTTACTTACTTGCCTATATTTGGGCGATTAGTCATGTTATTGTAATTGATTTCTTCAGCAAAGCATTAGTGGAGTACAATCTATATCAGGGCCCGCTTCTGAACTCATTTTGTAACTTTGTTTATTTGCACAAAATACTTTCAACTAAAATTGAACGCAACATAAATTTCCGCTTTTACGCAACTTTTTTTTATTATTGCCAGCCGAGCAAAGGTATTTACCGCCATACAGCCTCCTAGCTTTCTTCGTGGACAACGCCATCTAGAGGAACATAGGAATAGCTAACCCCCTATTAAGTTGAAAACCGTCGATGAAAAGAGGGTATACGAGTGGTGACTGTTCCAGACTCAGTCCACTCCTGGAAACACCTCTGATACCCCTCGCCCTATATGTCGTGATGATACGCTCATGTGTTATACCTACGAATAGCTACTAAGCCAATAACTAATAAACAAGATGAAGGGAAATGTTAAATTGTCTACGTACTATCTAAACAATTTGCCACGTTCCGTTAACCGTACTTACTGCGGGCATAATTTATGATTAAACGAACTTACCTGAAGTGAAGTTCTATCATAATTATACGAGGTGCTTCGTCCGAAGAGATTAGTAACTGAAATATATAAAACACAGGTAGTATCGTGTCTAGGATTCACCACTCGCACTAATAGTTGAGAATTTTAAAACCAAAATCCTCTAAAACCAGTTTTTTTTCCCACGCTGGCAACCCCATCCCTAGGTACGTCATTAAGTTTAGAGCTGAATTCAAAACTTTGATATTTCCTTGATAATTTCAGGGTATAAGATGGGCGGGCGGGAGTGAGTTACTAATCTCTTCGGACGAAGCACCTCGTATAATTATGATAGAACTTCACTTCAGGTAAGTTCGTTTAATCATAAATTATACTTCGTGCTTCGTCCTCGAGATTAGTAACTGAAATATATAAAACACAGGTAGATATTGAGAGTCAAAACAGGAAATATCAAACACCAATAATTAATAATGAAAATACGCTGTATTTCTGGACCAGATAAGAATTAAATCAAATTTGCATATAATAGAAAGAGTTATACAACTAATTATAAAAGGAACAAAATGTGAAACATATTATCATCGAAATATATATAGGTCGATGCATATTATGGATACCTTTCTAAACAAAATAGGCAACTGCCTTTTGTACCAAAAAATTAAATAAAAAATACTTCAACCTTGTTTCTTAACAAATAACAATTACTTATTTCAAACAATATAATTAACTAGGAACTTTTTTTTTTTTTTTTTTCCTAATACGGATTTAACATACGTAATTAATGTTACTTAAGCTTAATTAATGATTAAGGATGGCATTAGCTACCGATAATTGATCATCATTATTAATGATGCCTCTATTATAGAATTTCCAAAAAGTATTGGACGTGCCACTCCATCCAGCTGTCTTACGAATCAAGTCAATGTTCACACCTGAACTACAAGCGCGCGAAGTGGCGGCGTGGCGCGTACTGTGTGCTGAAAATATGGACACATCAATACCGGAATATTTTAAGGTGTCTTTTATCCAGCGACTTAACGATTGTGTAGAAGCTGGGTGGTGCGGTTTCTTAATTGTCAGGAATAAGGCGTCATGTTGACGAAACTGAGAAGTTTTTTCGACATACATTAATAAAGTCTGTGCTGGGCATATTGCGGGGTTTTCAGAGAAGTAAGGTATAACTAACATGGGCTGATTTGTTCCAAATTTAGAAGTTTTGATTAAGTCGGGAATTTTTATAACAATTTTATCATTATGTCGTTCTATATTTTTTATATTTATTTTGGACAATGTTTGCACTCTGTGTGCAGTTGTAAGAGCCAATAGTGTGATACATTTTTTTGTTAAATCTTGTAAACATAAGTCTTCATTGTGATTTAAAGTTTGTAAGTAATTTAATACACATGATGTGTCCCATGTTACGTTATATCTTGGTAAGGGTGGTCGTAATCTATAGACGCCCTTAAAAAACCTCGCAATTGACTCATTTTTACCGATTTCAGGGCCTAGTACTAGCGATAGGGCTGATCTGCACGAGTTAAGTGTGCTGTACTGTGAGCCGGTTTCATATAACATAGTAAGAAATTCTATAATTTTAGAAATCGGCGCTTCAAGTAAACTTATGGAATGATTATTACAAAATTCTGCCCATTTTTTTAAATATACATCGTATTGTTTTATAGAGCTGTCTGCTAGTGAGGCAACCATTATTTCTACTGAGGCTGGCGTTAAGTCTCTTCGTAGAAACGCTTTCCGGATAAGATCCCGGCAGCCAGTGTAAGATTGTTCTGAATGTCCCATCTGCTGTAATGAGATATTAAAAATTTTTGATTAGAATTGAATTGAACTAAATCCGAAATTAATAATCTGTTAAAAATTGGGTACCAAGGTTGGGTTGGCCACATAGGTACAACAACAATGCCCGTGGCTTTGTCTGATATTATTTTTCTAAGCGTTTTCAAAATTACGGAAAATGGAGGAAATGCGTAGAAATAATATTCAGACCAGCAGATGGTGAACGCATTTATGGCAAATGCGTCAGGATCTCTATCCCAGGAGACGTATATGGAGCACTTGTTATTTAAGCGGCTAGCAAAAAGATCAATTTGTGGTATCCCAAAGCTTTTTACAATATTTTTGAAAGCGAACTCCGTCAATGTCCATTCAATGTCTGGATGTATTTTCCGCGATTCAGCGTCAGCTACTGTATTATCACTAGATTTTATGTAATACGCAAAAATATATAATTTCCGGGCTTCACACCACTGCCAAATGTTTCTAGTGACTTTATTTAAATGGGGGTATTGCACACCACCCATTCGGTTAATGTAACTTATTGCGGTTGTATTATCGATACGCAATAACAATTGGCAATCGTGTAAGTCTTTTGCAAACACTTTTAATGCAAAAAACGCAGCTAACAACTCCAGATAATTAATGTGCATAGCACATTCTTCCTCAGACCACCTCCCACTGGCTGTCTCGGAACCACACGCGGCCCCCCACCCCCCAGTAGTTGAGGCGTCAGAAAATATTTCACTGTGGTAACTATCGTCTCTGATTTCGCGAACAGAATTATCGATAGTCCGCAACCACCAGTTAAAGTCCGGTTGAAGAGTCTGAGGGACTGTCATATATTTTTCGTAATCGGCATGACCTCTTAAATTAAGAAATTTGCACCGTTCGAACTCTTTTGTATAAAGCATTCCATATTCTACCCCAGGACATGCAGAAACCAACAATCCCAGGAGCTGCGCGAATTCTTTTATTTTACATCTCTTTATTTTTATAAATTTGAGTAGTTCTGTTTTTATTTTTATTTTCTTTTTATCTGGTAGACTAATTTGTAATTTATTTGAGTCGATAATGAAGCCAAGAAAATTGCAAGACCTTGACGGTTGCAAAGAACTTTTCTCAAAGTTAATTTTGAAACCAAGCGAAGTTAACAGTTTTAATGTGACGTCAATATTTTCTTTACATTCATTATAAGTTCGTCCAAAGAGACAGAAATCGTCTAGATATAAGGTTGATACATATCCAGCGGTCCTTAATAACTTAATTACGGGTTTCATTATCTTAGTGAACACGTATGGGGCTGTATTCAGACCGAATGGCAAAACATTAAATTCGTAAAGTTCGTCGAAAAAAAAAAAACGTAGATATTTTCGTGAGTCACTGCTAATTTTAATTAATAAATAAGCGTCTTGAATATCTATTGAAGCCATGTAACAATTTTCTGTAACTAATTTAACAGCAGTCCGTAAATCTTCTAGTTTGAAATGACTTGTCTCAATATGCTTGTTTAAGTTCTTTAAGTTAAGAATGAACCGCATTTTGCCATTTGGTTTGGGTCGCAAAAAAATGTTTGACAAAAATTGCTCAGAATGTTTTTGACATTTAGATATTGCTCCCATATGTAACAGTTTATGTATGGTTTCATCCAAATGAAACCGTTCTATATTAGTAAAAGAAGGCAACTTTGGCAATTCATTTTGATCTGGGGTACTAATAAATTTTAGGCTATACCCGTTAATCCACGACAGTATGACGCGATCGTTGGTAATTAAAGACCACTGTTTTATAAATAACGCCAGCTGTCCGGCGTACTTTACCTCATCTAGTGGCGGTAGGTCTGTCTCGGCTGATACCGCGACGGCCTGGATAAGGCTGCAGGCGGCGCGCGCGCCAGTGGCGGCGGCAGGGGCGGCGGCAGATGCGGCGGCAGTGGGGGTACAAATTGGCGGCCCCTCTGAAGCCCCGACGGCTGCCTGCGGTTCGTCGAGGGGGACTTCCAGTTTTTTGAAGTCGATGGTTGTTGGTTCCCGGTTTTTCTACCGTATTTGTTATTATTTGGAGTGACTCTAATCTCCGCACTTGACTTCGAGACTGCCTTGGCTGACTTGAGGGTTTCAGCGAGATTCTCACCAAAAAGATATCTATCGATCTTAGTTTTGGTAATATGGTCATGGATATCTTTCTTGACACTTGTGCTCGCAAAATAACGACGTTTCAAAGAATCGAAATATTGGATATCGCACAATATTTTCGTAGCGTCCATCAGTTTCTTAAGCAAGTTATTATCTTTATTTTTGATCTGCAATTGAGATGAGATAACATCACCTAGGCAGGATATGGCCGATGCTATATGTTTTTGTCGATTTTCTAATCCTTTGTCTCGTTTTATTACTATCTCCGGTAAAGCAGCTTTTATTTCGTCATTCATGATTGGAGCCGAGATTTTCGTGCAGTTGGCTGGAATGAGATACTTAGTACTGAGCTCCTTGCGAGTCTCTTTATCTAAGCCAGCTGTGGCTATGTGTTGTAAACGAATACTCAGTTCGCAGTGTAAGTCAGGACCATGCTCTGTCGTTACAGACAAGTCTTTACCCAGGATTTCTAACAGATCGTCATCTACCTCTGCAGCTGGAGCGATGGAAATCGGCTCATCATTTTCCAAGATCGGTGGTTCGTTATCTATAGTAATAGATTCATTAGCGGCATTGCGTACGAAGCCGGGTTCCATGGATACAACAATGTCGTCCCCGTGATTATCTGCGTCCAATGACCTCACTGGTTCTTCGAAATGCTCGGCTAGAATTATTAAAACTATTTTTAGAAATTGAGGGTAGATTGAAAATTTTCCTCAAACTTCTGTAGGGAGTTAAAGAGTTTTGCATTGCTTTTACAAAGTTTTATTATATAGGCGTATGCTCAAATCCTGCGAAAAGAGCGAACCTTACTTAATAAATGTCAGGCGTATGCTCAAGTCCTGCGAAATGAGCGAACCTTACTTTAATTGGCACTATATGTTACAATCCCTATGAAAAGAACGTGGCCATAGTTTATTGGATAATATTCCAGATTAGATGAAAATAACCAATCCATTGATTGTTTTATGTTACATACCTGCTAGTTGATCCAAGTCCTGCGGCGGCGAGACCCTCGGTGACGAACATGGCGATGGTACTCGATGTTTACGAGCACGTTTTAATTTGCGCTCCAATTTCCTTATTTTACGATTGACCTCATACTGATCATCACCATGACGTTTCCTTTTCGGCATAATGCCCTTATTTCACTAAACTTTTACTTAAATACGAAATAAACGCGAAATGTGCACAAAATATTCGCGAAAGATGTTGAGTGGTGAAGCACTAAACTGTGAATGACGTACCTAGGGATGGGGTTGCCAGCGTGGGAAAAAAAACTGGTTTTAGAGGATTTTGGTTTTAAAATTCTCAACTATTAGTGCGAGTGGTGAATCCTAGACACGATACTACCTGTGTTTTATATATTTCAGTTACTAATCTCGAGGACGAAGCACGAAGTATAATCCCTGATTCACTACGTCGTAGTTCCTGCTTACACTTGTTTCGTCGTAGCTAAGATATGAACATTTTCTTACGTCGCTACGCAGCTGGAGTTGCTCGTTTTTTATTAAATAAATTATACACAAATTTTTGTACTTTTATTCCACATATATTTATTTTTATTCTAACTTAGGCTACCGGTTTCGTATTACACATCATCGGGCCAACAAATTATTAATTATTTAACACGACAGAAAGAAAACAAAAGAAAACATTTTTAACAAGCAAATATAAAATAACTAGTTTTTTATTGGGTGTACGGTCTAGATACACTTCTAAAACCGGACAAGAGAAACCTTTTGTGAAAATACGGGTGATACCTCGCGATGGAACAGAATGAGGAATGCTTGACAACCGAAAGAAACCATCTATAGGTGTTAGTATCGTCAAAGTGAACTGTGTGTGTTTTTTCTATATATAAGCTCCTACAATTCAAAGTGAAAAAAATGTAGGAGCTGATAGATTATCCTTAATAGACCACTAAAAAAATTACTCGACGTCACACTGGTGTGACAAAATGGTGTGACGACGAGTCGGGCATGCACTTTTCACCAAAAAAACTTTTTGTGAACGAACTTTTTTTTCACATTTTCATAGACATTTTGATTGAACCACTTTATAGTGGGAATTGAAAAAAATATTTCAAGGAAAAAAAATTTTTTCTTCTGTAATGTGATCAGTTAACGATACATAATCTACCCTAGAATTATTTTCACTTATTGTTGTAGGACCTTATATAATATGACTTTCGTTTATATAGCCAATATCAGACTGGAGTCTCGGTATGTGATCAGGACCAAGGTTCAATGACCATTTCTGAGAAATACGCGAAATAAAATTTTGAATTCCTATACTAATTGAGTCGAGGTTGTTTTTGAACAGGTATATATAACAGCACAAAAATATTTTTAGTGTTTCGCAAACAGGGTCTTGAGCTTGGTGCTGACCACTTACCGAGTATCCAGTATGAATTTAGCTGCATAAACGAAACCTTGTTTAAACATCAGTTGCACTGACTTTAATGATACTGTTTTAGGCAATCAACCTTTATTAAAATAAAAAGCATCCAATGCCAAACACTTAAAACGTATTTTTTTTTCATTTCTATAATTAATTATTATTTGTTATCCACCATCTTACTCCAGATCATCCAGGCGGCCCACCATTGCCTGGGACCGATGGATGGCGGTATATCCATCCACAATTGCCGGGCCTTATATAAAACAGACTGGTGACGAGCAGCGGCGTCACTGGTGCGAGAGTTCCGGCACCGCGCTCACCAACCCACCTGCCCAGCGTTTGTGAGTATGGGCATTTCTTCCAGGAGGACCGCCAAGAGTGGCGAAATCTTGGAAAGGCTTATGTCCAGCAGTGGACGAAACGGGCTGATGGATGAATGGAAGGCCCTACAATAATAAGTGAAAATAATTCTAGGGTAGATTGTGTATCGTTAGCTGATGATCACATTCCAGAAGAAAAGAAATTGTTTTGCTCAAGTAATTTTTTTACTTCCCAGTACAAGTGGTTCAATCAGCTGACTAAATTTCTATGGAAAGGTAAGAAAACAGTTAGCGCAAAAATTTTTTTTCTTTTGAATTTGTTCTATTAAGGATACTCTATCATCTCTTAAATTTTTTTCACTTTGAATTGTAGGACCTTATACAGGGCGTAAATGCAAAGTCAAGAATCCCTTAATGGTATGAAAGTATATTATACACGATTCTGAAGTCATTACGAGAAAAAAAAATACCTTGAATTTTCACCAAAAATTACATAATTTTTCTAAGCTATGGCTACGCAGATCACCGGCCTCCCCACACACCTAATTGCACCCCGCAACCCGCACCCCTCATCCGAGTGGCCAGCGACCAGTGAGGGTGTCCACGCGATTAGTGTATTTTGAGTAAAGAAAATCGTCTTATTATGAGGTACTGGTACTTTATTTAGAGATCCCAGTATTTAAAGTAATATCTTTACCGATCATACTAACACACCCTTAAAGGATTCTTGCCTTTGCTTTTACAACCGGTATATGTATAAATTTATGTGGATAAGTACAAGTGTTAAAAATAAACATAAAATAAAACGAGTGTAAAAATAAATAAATCATCCGGTTTTTTATTTCGACACATTTCAATTACATTTTAGTACCCCAACCTAAATATTTTTTGTATGTATTTGTAAAGATTAACTTTGACTTGTAGAAAGTATACTGTATGTATCTATTTTACAAAATAAATATTTTGATTTGATTCGATTTGACACGTCTGACAATCCTAGCCTGTAGAGTAGGTATATTTTTGCTACGCCACGCCGCTGTAACTTGAATATTAACTTTCGCGCGCTCCGACTAAACTTGATTTACCTCCTCCGCAGAACTAGTTGGTGTTCACCTAATTCACTAATGTCGTTTCAGTCTACAAAACACTTGCGAATGCAACAGAAATAGCAGCACTAGGTGCACCGCACTGGGTACTAAATAGCCCAGGGACTTCCTTCTTGAGCCACTTGGCTATTTGCGGCCCTTTGTTGGTTTGCATTTGGAAGATTGCTCCCCGCACAGAAATGCAACGTTTCCTAGCTGGAGGAAGATACAAAGAAAGTGCTGCGAGTGGTTTTATGGAAATTGATGCAGTCTCTAAATATAGGGTGAAATTAAATCAACCGACCAAATTCATACTGGAGACTCGGTCAGTGATCAAGAACTAATTTGGCCAATTTCTAAAAATAAATTTTATTGCTCTTTTACTGGTTGGACTAGTTCTACGGGGCAAAAAAAAATTTGTTTCAAATTTCACCTGGAGGGTCATCAAAACCTTGTTCTTGATGACTAACCAAGTCTCCAGTATGAATTTGGTCAGTTAATTTAATTTCACCTAGAATAAGGTGGCTTTTTTATCTAGCCAAATTCACACTAGAGGTTTGGTAAGTGATCGGTATGATGGATCGATAACACCTTTTGCTAATTTCGGAAATTAATATGTTGTAATTGGCTCACGAGAAAAATAATTTATGAATTTCACAAAAAGGGTAGTGGAAACTTGATTCTGAGCACTTTTATTTTTTATTTATTATTTATTTATTTATTTAAAAAGTATAACATTACAGCTTACACCAATGCGTTATACAATTATATATTAAAATTAATTATTGATTAAAATAAAATATAAATTCAATATGTACAATTAACAATTAAAAAGATAAAGTAAGATATACAATTCATTATAAATAGGGACGTTCCTTTCATTCATCACGCTCACAGAACGCCAGACATTTCTCACTCACAGTCATCAATCTATCAGCAAACAAATCACACTCTGGTGCCGAAGACAACAGTGTGTTGAGTGATGACCGGGCCCGGACGAGCGGAGACATGCTACGAGCAACAGTATGCGACGCCGGAACCGACAATAGAACGTGCTTACGAGTTCGGAGGTATTTGTCAGGCACAAACAGTCGACATACTTGATTGGTGAGCTGTGGGCAGTCTGATTCACCACGCAACATACGACATGCTGCAACAAGCTGCTCACAGTCTCGTCGAACTTCCAACGAGTTGAACCCCAGCATACCAAGGAGGTATTTTGTCGGATACATAAAAGGGTAGTACCCAAATTTCTTTTTGTACAGAAAACGGAGGAACGCTTTCTGCACTTTTTCGAGCAATAGCACGTATGTTGATTCATGAGGGCTCCAGACGATGGCTCCAGTTTCAATCTTACTTCTCACAAGAGCTGTAAAGAGAAGTTCTATTGCTTTTAGATTTTTGAAATCCTTAGCATTACGAAGAACGAAACCTAGCCTTTTGGAGCAATCAGCAGCCAGGGTCTTTATGTGCTCGTGGAACGTTAGACGAGTATCAAAAGTGACACCAAGGTCTTTGATAGAGTTCACACGAACAATCATTTCGGACCCAAGCACATAAGTTGCTTCATAGGTCTGGGTCGCCCTCGTGAAAGACACACAAAAGCATTTGCTGACGTTAAAGTGCAGTTTGTTCTGTACACTCCATCTGTACACAGCGTCTAGGTCCTTCTGTAATAAGTTACAATCAGCCATCTGATTTACATTTAGTATCAGCTTCAGGTCATCAGCATACAGAAGACAAGATACGTGTTTAAGAATGGCCTCTATATCATTAATCATTATAACGAAAAGAAGCGGGCCGAGGATAGAACCTTGACTCACACCTGATCGCGTATGATAAGGTTTTGAGGTGTAACAGCCATACTTGACATACTGTTGTCGGTTTCTGAGATAGTCGGCAAACAGGCTGAGCAGACTTGGAGCAAATCCAATGGCGCACAGCTTTTCAAGTAGGACGTCATTATCAACCCGATCAAAGGCTTTTTTAAAATCGAGGTATGCTACGTCCACTTGGAAGCCACTCTCCATATGACCGGATATAGTGTCCGCCAGCGTCAATAGATTTGTGTTTGTTGATCGACCACTCCTAAATCCGTGTTGTGAATCTGCCAAGTATGGCTGAATTTGAGGGCATAATTTTTTATGCAATATAGTCTCAAAAACCTTGGCTGGAGAACAGAGAATCGCGATAGGGCGATAAAACTCTACATGGGAATGATCTGAGGTCTTAGGGATAGGGCTCACGCGAGATAATTTCCATTGTGTCGGGTACTTGCTACTTGCCAACACTAGGTTAAATAGGTAGCACAAGGGTGTAACAAAAACATCTGCACATGCTTTCAGGACATAAGGCGGAATATTGTCAGGTCCTACTGAACTACGGGGCTTTATTCTACGGAGTACTAATTCTACATCCCGCTCTGAAACATGAGAAATGTTAACGTAATTGGCCGTTCGCGTGTGATCAGTTTGATTTGTGTATTCTGCGCTTAATTTGGGTTCTTCTGGTAAAAATACTCCGGAAAAGAACTCCGCAAATGCAGTTGCAGCCGCCTCACCAACGAATTCCCTGCTCTCATAGCTTACTTTTGGCTCAAACCCTCCCTTAGACTTGAGATTAGCAATGTGCTTCCAGAAAGCCCGCGGATTTGCGTTTAAGTTGGTTTCAAGATCACGTATATACTGGTCGTATTTAAAGGCAAGCTTAGCTTTGATGTCCAACCTAATCTTACTAAAAGCCTCATATACAGCTCTATTTTTGGTTGACTTCCATTTTCGATGAAGTGCAGCTTTATGGTTTATGTCGTTGATTAACTCACCCGTGAACCAAACCGGGTATCTTCGCTGGCTACTCTTTGATCGAATTTTTTTCGGCATGCTGATATCAAATATGTCATATATTTTCTTGTAGAATAATTCGATCGCGGAATCAACGTCTCTACATTCGTATAAAGCAAACCATGAGGCTTGGCAAAGTAGACCATAAAACAGCGCAAAGTCACCTTTAGCAAAGTTCCAGTCACGTTGCGGACTAATATTGCTTGGATCAAGGCGACCAGTACAACGAGATGGGTGCACACTAGCTAATGGGATTACAATGTCTAAGGGAGGGTGATACTTGTCGGTGTGTTCGACCAGACCGATGTCCGCCGCACACACACTCACCCCTCCAACACACTCCGGCGCCAGCACCACGTCTAACTTTCCACCATGCTCATTCTTCACCTCATTTTTCTCTACCATACCACAAAAATTTACGAAATATCCATAGTAATTAAAAATGTTGACAGTGGCACTATTTAAATTTAGATCTCCCAAAATTAATACAGTACCATCAATATTTAAGTATCCGTCTTCTAACAAACAAAACCAATTCATATAGACCTTATCTTGAGCTTTCGGGTGAATATAAATTACACAAACAACAAATACTTCGCCATTAAACGTGAAAGATGCCCAGAGATCTTCTCCATTCTCAGTCTCCAAATCACGTCGACGATGCAGAGTGATACCGGGACGCGCAGCTAGCAGTACTCCTCCGCATGAGGTGGGGGGATCGCGCCGCAGTACGCTCCAGCCTCCTTCGGTTACCTCTGCATCTCCGATTGATGCGTCCAGATTCGTCTCAGAAACAGCTACAATGTCGTGTTCGACCACAAGAAGGTTTTGTCGCCAGTGCTTGAGCTTGGTTCTTAAGCCCCGTACATTCTGATAAATTATATCCAGGCTATGGTCACCTCTTGAATTACAGGTAATTGAAGACGCGCTGTTAGAGTTATCTACGTTGTTCTTGGATATTTTTTGGGCCTCGAAATGGAATCCAGGCTTTGACCCTGGCGTTGTCCGGCCATACAGCAACAGAAATACAACCCTCATAGTACTCAGCAGGAACTCCGATTTTATACGACTTGTAGTCTCCTTTAGGATTGAGTTCTTGGATCGTAAAGGTTCCAGTAGGACATAATGTTGGTAAGTAGCTTTTCACTTCTTCTACTCCAGAGACCATATTCCATAGATGAAAGTAGTGATAACGCTCCACTGCCTTCAGACCTGATGCTGTAGAGCTACCAGTGCAGCGCAAGGATGCTGGGCGGCTTTTGTTCTGGACTGGCAGTCTCTCTTCGTTGCTACTTTCTATCACAGGTAGTAGTTTGTTACCAGTTTTTTGAGTCTGTGTTTTAGACTTAATCAATATTGCCTGGTCATCTAGGTTAGTCATACCCACACCTCGAGCTGAACACCGAACTTCTGTAGGTATGTCTGATGGTAAAGCAGGTTTAGCGGCCACTATTTTACTTCTGGGTGAACTAGAGACAACGGTGGCAAAAGTATGCTGCATATTCTTTGACAAGTTTGTGTTTACATCTTGGCTTGGGTGAACTACAGCATTGACTGCCTTTGCATTAAACAGAGATATGAATTTATCTATTTTCTCATTATACATATCTAAAGATGAGGTTACTTTATTAAGGACATTTTTCATAGAGGATATTTCCTGGCGAATCAATCTCATCTCGGCCATCACCCCTAAAAGGTCATTATCAGCGAGTTCTGAAGGGCTTGTTACTTTAGTCTTTTGTCTTCTGATAGTAACGTTCGATACATCTATTTTAAGTGCAGGGCCTTTTGATTTTTGCTCGGTAGCTTTACAGCGACATTCGGGGCAGGCCCAATTAGCTTCATCCACAGCGGTGGCCAAAGTAGCATCACTACAAGCAGTATGAAAAATGTTACTGCAACTAGCAAGCGTACAGCAGACTTTACCTTCTCCATCGTCAATGAATTCGCTACAAGCATGGCATAGGGAAGTGATGAGTGAGATAACTCCATTCGCGGAAACTTTAGGCATCGTTACGCACCTTAGTTATTTATTGTAGTAATTGGGTATGATTCAGGATCAAAACTACGCACGACACCCAGCAGCGATGCGAGACAAGGCGAGCACCAGTGCGACAGAGATGACAATATGATGCGCAAGGCAGATCGAATAGCAGTAGGCACGTCACACGCACCTGACTCAGAAGCGGGTGAGACGGCGTATGAGGTCAATGATCTCCTGCCCAATCTCTGGTTCGATGTGCCGCGATGACAAATGACTTCTTCGATGACGTAATTGCAAAACGGTTTTCACTTTGTGGAATTTGAGTGTTTATTCGGTGAAATATGTTAAATTTGGATCCAATTTCACATTAATCACTTGGCTGACACTTTGAGCTTTGTAATGGTACAAAGTTTGCTTCGAAAATATCACTTTTACAATTATTTCACCACAAAAATATACGGAGTGACTTATAAACGATGTTAACTCAGCGACGACGCTATGAACCATCAGTATGAATCAAACCAATCAATTTTATCGAGTCTTCAGTATGAATTGACATTACGTAGTGATATATTGGTGAGTAGGTCCAAGTTTTATTAGTTCGTTACTGAAGGGTTCGGTAGGACACAACTTGAAAGTCGCATCGGTCAATTTCGCGAACTGAGTGTGATAATTTTGGGTCGTTCATAAACTCGGCCCCAAAGGGCTGAGTTAACGAATTACAGAATAAATTTTTTTTCCGTTTCCCTACATTTTTAACAATAAAATAAGCGTGATGTAACGTCGAGGAAAGTGTTTAGTTTTATTTTGTTTATTAAACGTATAAAAAACCGCAAATAGATATACAAGCAAGGCGGCGACCTTTTTGTTTCGAACCCGTAAATAAAACCCCTGAGTTCTACTAACACTGAGTTTCCCTTATATATCATAGTTTCTAATTTAATATAATATGTATTACTTGTGAGATACATTGTGTTTTCATACGATGGCCAAGTCAATCTATTTATTTAAAACAAAAGATTTTTAATATTGATATGGTCACTATAACATGTTGTTAGGTTAGCTAATTATGTAATTACTTAAGACAGAAGGTCCCTTAAGTAGGAACTAAATAAATTAACAGACTATATTTACATGGATCTTACAACTTTGTACGGTAGAAGAACTAAGTTGCGAGAATTGTTTTTTTTACAAGTTTTGTTTTTGGTGGCATCTCATTTATTTTTGTAGATAGTCCTACTTTTTTTCCTTTCCGGTACCTTCTACTTACAACCGCAAATGTAACTTTGTAATACTATATATGTATATGGGATTACATTGTTATTTACGCAGTTGGTGTATCTAGAAAATTGGACCGAATTTGCAAAATATTTTAGTTTTCCCTTGATTTATACACTAAACACTAATTGTATTCCAAATTTGAAGCTTCTACGAGTATGTCTGCTAGAAGTGTCTTACATACTAAGTTTACATACATACTAAGTTTAGTCTTATTATATATTTTCCCTTGATTTATACACTAAACACTAATTGTATTCCAAATTTGAAGCTTCTACGAGTATGTCTGCTAGAAGTGTCTTACATACTAAGTTTACATACATACTAAGTTTAGTCTTATTATATATTTTCCCTTGATTTATACACTAAACACTAATTGTATTCCAAATTTGAAGCTTCTACGAGTATGTCTGCTAGAAGTGTCTTAGAGTTTTGATGATCGGTCAGTCAGTCAGTCAGTGAGTGACAAAATTGAGAAACTTTGACTTGTTATAATTCTTAAACTACTGGTTCAAATTGAATGAAATTTGAAATATACCGTGTTTATACAATGCCTGCTTTGTTACTGAAAATTCAGGCTTCTAGTTTTATCCACAACGAAGTTATAGGGGGTCGAAAATGGCCTGAACTGCTTCGAGAAAAGGATGGACTTGGCGGGGGCACTGCCGTGCCCCGAAATTTTTGCCTAAAGGAGTAAGAAATCTCGAAAAAGTGGCATTATTTAAAAGTGACTGGTTTTGTCTCTTTTCTAAAGACAGTAATACATAGGTACAAGTTTTATGAGTCAGATTGTAGGGCATCTCTTTAAAGTAAAACAAAAATTCTAAAAAGTACTGTTCCATACGCAGACGGCGCCAAATTGTTCATTTGTTTGTAAAAACATTGTTCGTTTCATTGTTTTTTGGGCGACATAATTATTTCTTAGGATTTGGTTACAAAATATTACAAATCCGGGAAATAGACCTTTAAGAGGCCCGTAGTCGGCGGCTTGAAGTCAGTCGCGCACGGGGTCACTATCCTTGCTATTTCATTGTACATTCAACTTCGGATTATAAAGCACTGACTGACTGTTATTGGTTGGCCTGAACGGTCATTTCCCGAGCTCGTACGGAACTAACCGAACACGGTGTGAGAGGCAAGACAACATTCATGTTTTGAAAAAGCTCGAGATTGGTTTTGGTTCTTCCTCTGATTTCAGGAGAAATATCCAAAATTGAAACGAAAATATTTTTATTAGTATAAAATATACTATGCTGTGAACCTAAAACTATTTGATTTGTTGTAACGCTTCTAGGACATTACGGTAGATAAACATTCATCAAAATATGTGTAAAATCCAGGACTTTTACACGCTTGTAACTTTTGTATGTATTTGATTTTGATAAATGTTTTAGGTTCAAGTCATGGATATTGTATGGGATATGTTAAAAAAGAAAATATAATAAGCAGGTACCTATAATAAGGATATTATCAGCGAACTGCGGTAGTATGGGAGTGAGGGCGAATAGAGTGCCATAAAATTCATAGATTAAAATTATAGAGTGCCATAGCTTGGCTTGTTGTCCAGTGTACATTAGAAATGCGTTCAAAAGTAATTTTTGCTCAAACTAGGTTACTAGAACGTACCTATATTATTGGTGAACGTAATTTACTATTTAGGTAAGTGAGATGGAGTAGCAAATTTGCACTATATATTTCACTGGAACCCGGGTAATTGGGGTTCCTTGGGTCCAATAACTCAAGTTTACAGCCGAGCGGAGGTTATCGGAGGACACTTTATCTCTAAAGGTAGAAAAAATAACAACTTAATTTATTCGCAAACTTGTAGAACTTTGTATCGATTCGATAAACAATATGTGAATGTTATTTCTTTACAATAAGAGTTGTCGTTCGGCGTTTATCGATTTTATCTGTCAAATTTACCGAATCCACCGTAGTTCAGTAGTGAATCGAAATAAAAAAAAGAAATCAAAGAAGAAAAGCATATTGAAAGGTGAAACCTATCGTAAATTATGAAGAAAATACTTGTAGTTTTCCTTTAGACAACCGGTTTCGTTATAATAGCAAAAATACAATCACAAAAGTAAATCTGGACGTGAGGATCTCCGAACCGGGATTCGAACCCGGGACCTCTCGCTTACCGGGCGGTTGCTCTACCAACTAAGCTATCCATTTCTCGACATGACCTACGAATTTACGCTTGTGCTTTCCCATACCGCATTGTTATCTCCTTGCGATGGATAAATCGCCAAGTGTTTAAAAATATAGAAATTAATTTCTATCATAGTTACGCTGTTAGGTTTACGTGCAATAAAATCAAATAATTAATTAGCAATGTAAGCATATATCTAAAAGTACAAATAATAAAGTTGTAAAAAGTCTGTACATTAAAAAAATTTTGCGAAAATTTGAATGAAATCAGTTAATAATACTTTCTTCAACGAGTCGTAGAGTATGGTATAGCCAAAACTATTTTTCTTTAAGCTTGTGTTTGTCTGGATGCGGTTTTTTCATTATCATCGTAGTGGCTAGTGATCCCAACATATAGGATTGAAGGCAGGGTTTCTTAAAGTGGGGTCCATATTAGGAACCTCTTAGGGGTCCGTGACATGAGTGCCAAGGGTCCACCACAACCAGCGACCATGGACCCACGTAAATTTTAATCACATTGGCGTTTGTAGATTTTATTTTATTTTTCGTTGCAAGTGGCGACACTGGACGAAAATAAACACGTCTCAATATAAAGCTACTGGTGACGGTCAAGTAGTTTAATAGCACCGTTTTACCTAAAATAAAACGTAAATTAAATACTTACCTCACTAGAAGCTTTCACTTTAATCTCTGCCTGCTGAAATTGAGCCAATGAATTAAATATGGCACCGCCTTTTTACCACAACTATAAAATGGCGCGCCCCGCCAGGTGGCGCCACTGAACCGGAACATGTGGCAACTTAAGTACGAGATTTCATAGAAATTCAACGGGAAACGGAAATGCTCTCTCAATATAAAGCTTCTAGTTAGGTAAGTATTTAATATGCGTTTTATTTCAGGTAAAACGCTGCTATTGATACTGATCACTTACCAATCCTCCAGTATAAATTTGGCTATATTTAGGCTGCATATAAGGTCAGATTAAGCACCTCATTTCGCATCAATCAGAACATAACTCTACAACGACGTTTCCTTTTAGTACAAAATAGCGCGCTTTCAGCCGTGGCTGTTACGACCGCCAAGAAACACGCGCCCACAAAAATCTGCGTTTTTATTTAATAACTCTGCCTCTGGAAGCAATTTTTAAAATATTCTAACACGAGCTGATGACGTCATTTGTTAACTTATTTTTAATACAAATTTCAAGGCTGTATGATTTAAGGAAGGCCCTTTAACACTCCAAAAACATTAAATTTAGAGGTAATTTTGTAATTTTTTTCTATCAAGCGAACTTAAAGATTTTGCTTTTTTTCTAAGATAAGCCTATCAGCTATATAGTCTACTATTCATATTATTTTTACTATACCGATTAACCAAGTTGCACAATGTGATATGCTCATTTGAAGTTGTGCATCTAGCCCAAAACGGACCCTTAATAAATGTCACCTTGTATTATAATACAATTAACAATTATTTATTAAGGTGGTAGAGCTGATGCCGGGTTCGACTGTGGAGGTACCACCATCTTACTCGCAAATCCTCCCGAAGTTTTTCGGGGGAGAGTAAGAGAACAGCTCTCAGGCAAAACCAGGCGGCCCCAATCGCCAGGCCTTATTTAAAACAGACTAGTGACGGGCAGCGGCGTCACTGGTGCAAGGTTTTCGGCACCGCGCTCACCAAACCGCCTGCCCAGCGTGTGTGAGTATGGGCATTTCTTCCAGGAGGCCGCCAAGAGTGTCGAAATCCTGGAAAGGCCTATGTCCAGCAGTGGACGAAACAGGCTGATGGATGGATGGATGTATTATAATATGAGTATTCGGTTACGACGATAGTGACGTGAAGACCAATTTCGGGAAATCCACGTAATGGTAATATGAAGCGTATTCAAGGAGATTAAATCCACCCACGGACTCATCCATTGTGTACAACAGACAGATTTTCCCTTTAGAATAGAATTATATTACAGGTACAAATAAATACCAAGCATGTACAAAAATACGTCAAGGAATTTTTCAAGAAAATATTTCTGCAAAGTCGAGCTGGATTTTATTTTATTATGATGAAACTAGCCTAGTTGAATGAAGAGCCGAGATCAGGTAATGCTGTGACTCGAGCCGTGAGATCTGCTTTACTACGGCCATGCTCCAAGAGGCTTATATTGTTCTAGCTGTTTTACAGAATACTGCTATTGAAAATGTTATAGGAAACACGCGAATGTGCCGTAAAAGGCGAACAAAACTTGGAAAATGGCAACATAAGTAGACATCATTCTACCCATACATAGTACAAAAATTGAATATTGTCCTACTAATATTAGAAATGCGAAAGTTTGTGCGTGTGTGTGTGTGTGTGTGTATGTTTGTTACTCTTTCACGCTGAAATGGCTGGACGGATTTGGATAAAATTTAGAATGGATATAGCTTATACCCTAACTTAACGTTAAACTGAAAAAGACGCGGGCGGAGCCGCGGTAAAAAGCTAGTATTAAATATGGATTAATTTATTTTATGGATTAACTTATTTTATTAAATTTTTTAGTCAATATCTGATTTTAAGTCAACATTTTACATAACATATCCAAATGTCAGATCTGTAATTCATTGAGTCTACAAGCTAGAGTCTCGTGACATACGGACGAACAGACGGACAGATGGACAGACAGGATCCGGGTAAGGAACCCTAAAAAGTACCAAACAATTAATAAATAACCACGGAGGTGTTTAATTTGACTAAAAGTATAAAAGTGGTCAGGTCAAAGATAACTATAACTTAGAACGAATTACCAGGGCGGCTATTCCGGCATTATTGCGCATTCGCAATATCAGTCATTCATTAGATATTATTTTTATTTATTTATTTATTGTGTCAACCAATATACATTGTACAAAAAAACAGGGAAAATATTTGAGTAGATCTTAAACAAATTATTTGTATATTGGGATAAATATTAACATGAAAAGTGTGCCGTTGGTAACTGTGGTAATATAAATTGTTATACAGTCACCAACGCCTTCCTATAGGAGAGCGATAACTATAAAATTTACGTGTTACATGGAAGAATAACAGAAAAAGAAAAATAATTAAAAATGAAAAATTTGCATGCAATATACTCTAAAGGTGTGTGGGGGGTTTGTGCGTGTGTGTGAGGGAGAAGGTGTGTGTGTGTGAGGGAGAAGGTGTGTGTGTTTGTGAGGGTGTGTTTGCATGTGTGTAGCTGAGTCCGAATAAATATAATAAATACAATAAATGAAATTATGGATGCTGGAGAATTGGTTTTATCACCTACATTTATATACACAATATATATTTAATATATATATATGGAAATTACTATTACTGTTAATACCTCTTACGCAATCACTTTCAGAAGTGCCTCTGAATCCTTGTAATTAAGTGAGAGCAGCCAGTTCAAGACCACAACCTTGCATTTGCCTAAGAGAAGAGGATAAATATTGACCGTTCTATTTACCTTATTATACAGACGAGAACTCAGAACTTTGTAGTGTCGAGCGGCTAACTGAGTCCTGTGCTTCACAACCCTGCAGACTAGGTCCGATCGTCTTATCGAACTAATGGTAGACGGGTCATAAGGAAGTGTAGAGTGTTTACGCAGGATAACGTTAAAAATAAAAAGCCTTCTAACGGAAAGCACCTGACATTCTTTGTACAGCTGGTCTGTGTTATGAAGGATTGGCTTTTTAGTCATGACCTTAAGGACGGCCCTTTGGGCTCGCTCTAGGCGGATGAAGTGCGATGAACATGCACCACCCCAGGATGTAATACAGTATGTAAGTACTGATTGCACCAGCGCATAATACACAGTTTTTAGGGTATGATTATCAGCTGAATATCTAAGTTTATTTTTCTAACCCGGGATATTAAGGATTCAAGATGATCTTTCCATGAAAGGGTACTATCTATTACAACGCCCAAGTATTTAATATTAGAGGCTCGAACAATAGGAGTGCAGCCGCATTTGCGGACTTGGGCCCCACAAGTATGAGCTAAAATATTGTAGGAGTCATGGTCAGGCTGATGGCTAGCATAGTGAGAAAATGTTATGTATTTCGTCTTATTAATATTTAAAGTTAAGAGGTTTGACGAAAGCCAACTCATCACAGTTCTAAGAGAGTTTTCAGCGTGGCGACAACACTCTTCCCAATTTTTGCCCCGTATAAGTAAAACAGTATCATCTGCGTAAGTAATTATTTTGCAGTTAGGAATATGCATCGAGCAAAGATTGTTAATATACATAAGGAAGAGAGTTGGACCTAACACGCTACCTTGAGGAACGCCATATGTCAGAGATTGATTACTGCTAGTGAAACTATCAATTCTCACACTCTGGGTTCTTTCCGATAGGTAGCTGCGAAAGATGTCCAAAGGGACGCCTCTTATACCTAAGCTTTCCATTTTGTTTAGTAGAATGGGAATATTTAAAGAAAATAAAAACGGTCAAGTGCGAGTAGGACTCGCGCCGTGGTAATTAGTGAAAATAAATCTAGGGTAGATTATGTATCTGATCATCACAATCCAGAAGAAAAATATTTATTTGGATACATTTTTTTTTCATCCCAGTACAAAGTGGTTCAATCACCTGATAAAAGTTCTATGAAAAGGTGAAAAAAAATTTCGCGCAAAAATATTTTTCCGGTGGAAAGTGTTCTTTTAAGGATACTCTATCTGATCTCTAATTTTTTCACTTTTAATTGTAGGACATTGCATTGATTCGGCGACTGTACCATTACGATTTCGGTCAAGACAAAGTTGCCACTTTTAGTTAATAATAAAAGTTTTGGGGAACTTGGAACTTGGGAGATCGGGCATCACCCCCTATATAGCGTTCAAAACAGAAACTTATTCCCCGTGCAGATAAGCGGACACTTCCAATCCATTAAACATGGATTGTATCCAACGGGTCTAATCAAATTGGTCTTAAATATATTTATCTCCTTGAATAATGATATATTGGTATTTTTTCGATTGTTTCCTATATTTGTGTTCTTAGGTCTACTTGTGAATGGAATTTTAAGTTTCTAAATCAACTGAAAGTTTCTATAGGCTTTCATGGTGAGCCAATTTGTATGAAATTAACTTTTAGAAACTTCGATCATCAATAAGTATATTGGTTAGAAACCTAATTTTTGACAGCACAATGGGGCCTATAGACTTCTGTAGGAGATATTAGTTTCAACTTGATATCTCTAACGGGACCCAAGAAAAAGGGTCTTGACAGACGGATAGACGGACAACAAGAAGTCCATTTTTAGGGTTTCGTACCTCAAGAGGAAAAAACGGAGCCCTTATAAGATCACTTTGTTGTCTGTCTGTCTGTCTGTCCGTCCTTCCGTCCGTCCGTCTGTCTGTCAAGACCCTTTATCTTGAGAACGCGTGGAGGTATCAAGTTGAAATTAAAACCATATACCTATGCAGGTCTACAGTCCCTTGAAGCTGTGCAAAAATTTTTCTTCTAAGTTAACGTAAAAAATGATACGGCCGTTTATGCCGCAAAAAACGTATATTTCGACACTCTCAATGGAATCAAAATTTATAGGGTATTTTCCGTTGACCTAGAACTATGAAATTTGGTAAGTAATATCGTCTTATAATACAAGTATAGGGAAAAATCTGAAAATACATTTGTAATTAAATCATAAAAATATAGTCTTTAATGGAACGGCCGGTGAGTTCGACTCGCACTTGTCCGGTTTTTCAAACTTCACTGACTCCCTCCGTGGCCGCGTAGTACAGCGTTCGCAAATAACCCAGAGGTGTCGGTCGTGGGTTCAATCAGAATGTACACTGATGCGAGGGCCACGGGCAACGACGCTCCAAGCGAATTCGCTCTGCGCTGCAAGCATCGGCGTCATGCCCATCAAATATACAATACAAAATTGCATGAGCTTGACGCCGATGCTTGCAGCGCAGAGTGAATTCGCTTGGCGTGTAGTTGCCCGTGGCCTTCGGGTGACAGTAGGTGTTGGCTCAATCCCCGTTGGTCCGTGTCCTCTGCGGAAGGCACGTCAAGCAGTTGGTCCATTTGTACCTGAAGTACGGCGATTAGGGCTCACCCATCACGTTTGGAAAGTAATAATCGGCGGGTGTACCAATTGTGGACTGTGACTTAAATTCCACTCCCTCGAGGATGTCGTAAATATATGCAGCGCCTGATTTAGGGGAGGGCAACCGGGGCTGAAGCCCAGGGGCCTCCGCAAGTTTTTAATGATGTACACTAATTGTTTTTTTGAATAAATAATAATTTGATCCGTATCACTGATCACTTACCAAGCCTCCAGTATGAGTTTGGCTGCATAAATTATGGTCGCCTTATATACCCTTCACGTTAACTTCGTTTAATATGGAATACAATCTTTTATCCAGCATTTTCATATCTATTTCTATACGACGAAACGTTGTCTCCAGCTTTAAGAATCAATGCATTGAATAGAATCAGAGTTTAATCATCGATTTTGGGCTCAATGAACTGAGAGCCAGGCCGGTCGAATCTCGCTCGATTCATTTGGTATCGTGAATGGGATACCATTAGACACTGGCTTTTCCCGCAGTCGATTGGTTTTCTAAAGTAAAAGAAGTCTGTTTGTCTGTCTCTCTATCCGGCTGCAGCATAGATCAAGAACGGCTTGGTCAATGTTTGATATAAAAGTGCTGAAACCAACTGGATCCCCAAAAACAATATGTGAAATAATATTTCAAAATATTTCGAAAATTCATAGAGGTGAGGTGTCAAATGTGAAATACTTCGACATTTTATAAGAGTAAGGTGTCAAATGTGAAATATTTTGCCATTTCATTTGAGTTAGGGGCCAAACATTAAATATTTTGAGAATTCATATGGGTTAGGTGTCAGATGTGAAATATTTTGACAATTCGTATGAGGCATAATTTCAAATATGAAATATTTTTCATAGGGTCAAATGAAGCGTCTCTTTTAACATATACAAAATGCACGATATAAAAAGAAATCTTTCAGGAGAAAACAAGTTATAATGTAGGTTACAATTGGCAGCCTTATCGCTTTAAGCGTGTTCTTTCAGACAACCTTTGGGTGGGAATGAGGTCTAAGAGGGAAATCGTAAAGGCTGTTTGGTAATAACATCTGTCCGACATTACCGTAACCGTTAGAACATACCCGAATACATTCCGTTCGATTTTGGTAAGTAACTAAATTCTCATTATATGAGCGCTAAAAAGAGACGCGCAAAAATAGGGATAAAACAGGGTCGCGTAAAGCACAACCCTTATTTTTATTATATTTTACTCGCTTCTTTATATTTTGTTAGGTAAATACAAAAGTAGGGAAGCCGCGAATTCCACCAAGCCCCGAGGGGCTCTCCGTGTCGGGAAATTCTATTACAGCCGTATTTTGGACATGATACGGAAATGGCCCGGTTTTATTACCGATTCGACATATTATGTGGATGTACGTTTTAAATTGGAGATCGATGTTAACGTCTCTTTTCTATTTATTATGAACTCGAATTAGGGTGAAGGAAACCATAAAAATTAAAAACCGGCCAAGTGTGTGTCGGGTTCCGTAGTTGCCCAATACATTTTATAAGTTGGTCAACTAACACATATCGCGCCAAACTTCTAGTCGGCTCGGAAGTTGCTCTCCCGAAGAACGGCCCATACATTTTGTCATGTTTAGAGGGAACTAAAAGTTTGGCGCAACTTGTACTCGTAAACCTGTAGAGCCTACTTAGCTGTGATAGTTTTCCTTTTGCGAATTTTTTCACATATTCATAAACAACCATTTAGCCAGCAGGGGGCTTGACTTGACTTTAACAAAAATTTAAACTTTAAACTATAATATTTCGCCAACAGACAGGGGAGGTACCCTTAAAACATTTCAAGGGAGGTAATATAACAAATTAAATTTCGAGGTGTTATTTTACCACTTTGTCGGCGTGATTAATATGTATACCCATATCAAATTACAGCTTTCTAGTACTAATAGTCCCTGAGCTAAGCCGCGGACAGACGGACATGGCGAAATTATAAGGGTTGCTTGTCAGACTACGAAACCCTAAAAATGGATATGGTACTATCAGAGAAAGTACCGCTTGCCTGTATACCGTTTTTTTACCGTCTCTGAACAAATAAACTTTATTTGAAAAAAGCTTTGTTCAAGTTAAAGCTTGTTAGCAATAACTGTAATCCTGTCTGAAAAGATATAATGGCAGAGAATTATGCCATGTTTGTTTTAAAAGGATAAATATTTTGTACTATGACTTTATTTTCTTTTTATATCCAATAACAATTCAGTTCGTCTAAGACGCAAACCAGACAGAATCGGCGCGCGGGCTCATTCAAATTTATTACAAAACGCATGGAAATAAAGTCGCAATTTGAATGATGTGTCGGGCGTGGAAGGGGCGTCCGTACCATACCTCAAATTGCGACTTTCTTTCAAGATTCAAATTCAAATTGTTTATTTGAAAAATAGATACATAAAGTATACGTTTTACATGTCAAATCTAATCTGTAAAAAAATAATATTTTATGATGAAGCAAATATGATACGGGAAATAAATAAAAAAACTGTATTTAAGTTGGGCTATAAACTTATACACATGCATAAAATAAAAAGACTTTTTATTGGAATAAGAGTATTATTATACCTACATAATGCAATTAATAAATAAGTTGATATATAAACTGAATAGACCATAAATAAATATAATGCCTAGCCAAATATATACTAACATAAGTAAAAAAATATATATATTGTATATACATACCTACATAAAGCAATGAATAAATGAGTTAATAGATAAATAAACTATAAATAGATATAATGCCTAAATCCGCCCATTCGATTAATCTTGCTAAGAAAAAGGGCAAGAAACTTAGCAAGATCATGTCTTTTTTATCAGTATTTTCTTTTCTGAATATGGCTTAATACTATTACAGGTTTTTTTTAACTTATATAAAATAATACTAAACAATATATTAAAAAAGGATAAAAATATAAAAGACAGACGGAAATTATGTCATAAGGAAAAAAAATATCTTAGTCTACCTGTCTAATGAGGTAGTAAGTTAAAATACTAAGCAAAATATCATCCACCTATCTCATATAGTTTATCACTTTTTTATAGTCAGATTATCAACTAAGAAATGCAAATTATTCATGTCAGTATGTAAAAAGAAATGTCAAAATAATAATAAAAAACAATATAAAAATATTAGTCTATATATTTCCATGCGTTTTGTACGAAATTTAAATGACGCCCGCACGCCCTAATGCGCGCCGCGCCGCTTCTGTCTGGCTTGCGCCTAACGTATTTGAAACATACTCTTTGCTATTACCCTGTTATGAATACTTATAATTAATATATAACTTGTATACTCAATACATATTTCAACTACGTAGAAACTGTACGTATACAAACTGGTCAAGTGAGAGTAGGATCCGTACCCTAATGTTTGATGGATAAATACACCAAGTAACAATTTTTGTTTGGCAAAAATAAATCAATAAGAATATTTATTTATTAAACACTTCAACTCCTGTTAAACAGGATCAAAAGTGCATCAAAATGACTATCACCTCACAGGATGACGCAAAATATTGACAAGATATTGCAATCTACAAAAAGAAAATAATAAAAGTATGAAAAATCTTAAGTTAAGAGTAATAACAACTTTACAGCATATATACGGCAGTGTGTAACAATGTGAGTAGCTATCCTAAAAACTATAAACTATATTATTTTATAATTTTACCCTTAAGGGGCTCATAACAAGGCTTATTAAGAAGTAAAATAAAAATAAAAAAAGCAAAATAAAAAATAAAGATAAAATAATAAATAAATATTAGGGCACGCAATATAAAAATATATATATAATTATTATTATTATATACTGAGCATATATAAATAAATCTGACCAGAAGAAACCTGGACACGAAAGAAAATAAAACATGAAAAATACCTAACATAACTTAATACTTAATTAATTAACATGCATATTCCCGCAGTGAACCATAATGTGAAAATAAATCAATCACACCATTTTGTACACTTTTAACTTACGGGTGACTGAATTTCAGTTTTAAAAGTGATCTGGGAAACCGTCAATGGGAAATACGCGAAGAGCAGTTTTTCGTGATTTTTAGCAACTTTAGATTTTTTTTTCTAGGTTGCTATGAATTCTATGCAAAAATCAAATCGTTCATGTTGTAACACAACTCCTCGACAACTTGTGCGATTATTTATGGGGAAATGCAATAGATAAAATTCGTGCATTTAAAGCACAAAAAAGTGCATTGAGCCATGTTTTGTTAAATACCTACAGACAGTAGCAAACCACATTTTCAAAAGCATAGGTTACTAACGTTCCCTTGCATTTATATGTTTGAAGTTGCAGTTTTTGTAAGGCTCAACCTCTACTTCTTCAGTTTCTTTTCGAGCAAACGATATCCGAATCACATTAGAGCATTGCCTCGCAACACAGACATTCAAAAAAAAGGCATACTCGGAATGACTGCAACTATTTATAATAAACTTCCAAACCAACTCAAATCTAATTAAGTTGAAAGAATTTTTGCTCCAAAAAACTTATTACACCGTCAACGAATTCTTGGATGACCACAATATTAATATTTATAATGTATCTAATAATCAATAATAATTAAAATATTTTGATGTATAAAATGTATATAATAATTTTAATTGTAAAAATGATGACGTTTCTTTTATTTAGGTTAATGTCTTAATTTAAGTTAAATTTTGTACGCCTAAACTTATTGGCACTTGTAAATATTTGATATACCCTTTTTACGTATGTTTTCACACAATAAATAATTATGAATTAAGAATTTATTTCTCATTAAACAAATAAATACGGGGGGGGGCACCTTTAGTTTTATACTTTGGTCTTAGGGTTATATGGAAACAACCTTGTCCATTGTTAAGATTGCATCATGATACTAGGACGGGGATGGGGAATTAGCTTTAGAGGAATATAATTACAATATTTACACGGGTCAAAGAGCATTTATAGATGTGACCAAAATAAACAAATTTACAAAAAGTTCGTTTCGTTCGTTTCCTAGCAGGCCGGTGATAATTGCGATAAATAAAGTTTTGACTGTTCAGTAATTATAGCGTCGAAACTTACTCGTAAAACGCACTCGAGATGACAATAGAATCATAGACAAAATTACGTAGCCGATTATCCTATTCCTTGTTTTTATGAAAGTTCATTGTTGAGAATACTTGCTAACAGATATATGAAGACCTGAACATATAAATAATTTTCTGAGTGTGATTAATTATTGTTTTTTTCGGGGCGGTTTAATCCGTTTCAAATGCTATTAGGACAGAACCTTGGCAGTTTGGCATACCTGATGCCTGTGTGTGTTAGCAACGTTGACGGATGTACGTGAGTGAGTGAGATACATCAGGTATAACAAGGTCCTATCCTAATAGCATGGTATGAGCACATACATATAATTATTACTAGGTAGCAGACCAAACATAAGGATTAAATGGCGTGGCAAGTTTCTATACAAAAAATAAACTACCTTACATTTAGGTTTCTTCGTACCATGAAACGTATGAAAATGGTTTTTTTTTGGCTAGCTTATGCTTGGAACATATTTGTTAATTCCTAAACTAATCTCTAGTATATATTTTGTTTGGAAACAAGCAATATTTATTATTATTAGAGTGCATTTCAAACCAGAAAGGATAAATTAGAAACAAATGTAAAGACAAGAATTTGAAAAAAACTCCTCGGGCCAGGATTCGAAGCTGCGATCTCTTGTTTCCCAGACAAGCGCGCTACCAATTGCCAACCAAATGTCCAGGAAGTCGTGGTGGAGCAGTAGCCCGCGGAGCCCTGTGTTTGGTCGCTTGTTGCTAACAACAGAGAAAAGTTCTGGCAAACATTTGGTAGCACACCATTCGGCATTGATGCTTCTTTGATCCCGTAAGGGAATTGATACCAAGTGGCCAGTCAAATTAAAAAAGCTAGCGATCAAAATCTTCCCCCCGCTTCTAGATCGCTTCACTTTGGTAGGCGTTGGTTCATTTTGAAACACCCAAACAGTCGACTGGCGCTTGGTTTCTGGGTCGTATTGATAAATCCAGGACTCATCACTTGTAACGATGTCGTAAACATGCTGAGACGAGCCTGCTTCAAATTTGTTTAGCATATCACGGCACCATTCCACCCGGGCCTGCTTCTGAGCATCGGTGAGGTTGTGCCGCAGCCAAAGTGATACTATCCTCCTCACGTGAAGATGGCCGTGTAGAATCTCGTGAACGCTTCCCGATCCAATCTTCAATATGTGTTGAATCTCCCGATATGTAATTCGCCTATTGTCTTGGATTAAATTTTGCACTGCCAGCACGTTTTCTTCGGTAACAGCCGTCAAAGAGCGACCGCTTCTTTCTTAATCCCCCAAAGTTGGTCGACCGCGCTTGAATTCGTTATACCAACGATACACGGTTGCCTTGGAAGGGCTTTCATCCATGAATGCCATTTGAAGTATATCGTACGAGTCATCCGGTTTCAGGCGACACTTGAAATCGTAAAAAATCATAGCTCTAAAATGTTCCCGGCGCAGATCCATGCACTATAAGTTTCCGGAATGAATATGAAAAAATACTATTAAAGGTACAAAATTAATTTATTGTTTTTCAAAATAATCTCCCTTGGCGTCTATGCACTTTTTCATTCGATCAAACCAGTTTTGAAAACTTTTGTGCCACTCCCCTGTGGTGACCTCTGAAACGTGTTTTTCATACTCCTCGACAGCCTCTTCTGGTGATGAAAATCGTTGACCGCGTAATTGGTTCTTAATTTTTGGGAAAAATTAAGGGGTCCCAAGGTCCAAGTCACAAGGTCCCAGGTCGGGACTGTATGCAGGATGACTCATGAGTTCTACATTTTTCGTCTTCAAAAAGTCGTTTGTCTGTCTGGCCGTGTGAGAACTAGCATCGTCGTGGTGCAGGATGATACGGCGTTTACGGTTATTTTTACGGAGTTCATCAATAACTTCCGGCAAACAAATGGTCGTGTACCAGTCACTATTCACGGTACGACGATTCTCTAAAGCAACAGTAGCCACGTGTCCAGTTTTATTAAAAAAAGAAGCAATCATCCGCTTAGATGCACTTTTCACGCGCGCCACTTTGGTTGGTTTCGGCTCATCCTGAAAGACCCATACGCTCGATTGCTGCTTTGTTTTGGGATCGTAGCAATAAATCCATGTTTCGTCACCTGTTACTATGTCCCACACCAAATTTGACGCACCTTCATTGAATCTGGTAAGCATGGCACTGCACCAAGTGACGCGGTCCGTTTTTTGAGCCTCGGTTAAGTTGTGTGGGATCCACCGCGAGCACAGCTTTCTCACACCCAAATGTTTGTGTAGGATTGATTGTATTTGACTCATGCCTATTTCTAAGGATGTGCAAATTTCATGGTAGGTCACATGCCTGTCTGTTTCAATCATACGGCGCACAGCATCGATGTTTTTGTTGGTCACAGCGGTGGACGGCCGACCATCGCGAGATTCGTCACTGAGATTGATACGACCACGCTTGAATTCTGCAAACCAGCTATAAACAGTCGTCTTGCATGGTGCTTCATTGCTAAAAGCTGTTTCAAGCCGAGCGATGCTCTGTTGAGCTGTCAAATTACACTTAAAATCGTAGAAAATCATACTACGAAAATTTTCCCGAGTTAAATCCATGTTGATGCAGACACACAATTTTTTAAATGGCGCCACAAGGTAAAAACAAAAGACAGTCAGATGAAACAAACTGCATTCTACAGCCAAAGAGTTCTTTTTTCAAATGTTGCAATAAATTTTTAAATATTGTTTATGTAAGTGGCCAGTTCCGGAAACTTTTAGTGTTACCTATGTATTTCAGCGAGACACAATACTTTGAATTAGCTCGCAAAAAATATGGAGGGGAATTTTTACATTTTTACATTGACAGTCTCCCATATATAAAAACTTTTTTTCGCAATACTTTCTGAGGGGTCTGGTACATATCCGCTTATCTCAGGATACGTCCGCACTTGAAATGACGTCACAATTCATAAATAGTTCAATACCCATTAAAAGCCAATAAAATGTCATTGCGGATAGTACATAGAACGGGTTATGATCGCGGGCCGGATTGAATGATGTCGGGAGCCGGAATTGGCCCACGGGCCGCCATTTTCCCATCCCTGTACTAGGATAACAATAAGATGTAGCGGATGAAACTAAAAGTGCACAATACAACGAAGCCGGAACACCTCCGCAGTTTCTGTAAAAAATGACGGTACTACATTTTACCAGCGCGAAAGCGTTCCGGGATTATCCGAGATAGTACGAAATAGTGCCAACTCTCCAGAGCTTTCACCTATATAGGAGCACTTAGATATTCTATTATACAGAAAATAACTTCGTTTTGTACAGTAAAAGGGTGGAGTTGGATACCGTTTTTGTTAGAAAATGGATCCTTTTGAGAAATCCGTCAAATTGGCGGTAACTTTTTTGGTAGCCTTAGAAATATATTTTTAATGCGTATCTACAAAAGCAGTAAGTATATTTTGGTTTGGGGACTGGTTGGTCAGGACTAAGGTTCAATGATTCTGTTTGCGAAATACGCAAAATATTGTTTTATGTATGCCTCTATACTTGTTTAAGAATAACCTCGACTCAATTAGTATAGGAAGGTTGAATTTTATTTTGTGTATTTCATAGAAAGCTAGGGTAATTGAACCTTGGTCCTGACGACTTACCGAGTCTCCGGTATGAATTTGGCTATATTATCGAAAGTCACCTTATTATATGTATTATATAAGGTGACTTTTATTTATGCAGCCAAATTCAAGACTCGGTAAATGCTCAGTAACAAGGTTCGATGACCCTTTTTGTGAAATTAGTAAATTATGCTTTTCGTGTTCCTTATAAACGCAAGCCCAGCCCCGTGTCAATTACCCATAATGGGACGTCAAGATTTTATTTTGCGAAATTAGCAAAAAGTGTTACCGATCTGTGTTACTGATCACTTACCAAGCCTCCAGTATGAGTTTGGCTGCATAAATTAAAGTCACCGTATACAGTGATGATACTGAAAGCATATTAAAATAATTAAGCTATTCCTCTCTATATATTTTATCAGACTACCATGGGAACTTGCTACACATTTTAAAATATTTGTGTAAGTATTGTGTACTGTAAAACGAAATATTATCAACAAAACTTGTCTGTTACTCGTCTTTTATTCTGTTTATTCTAATTGCAAGCAGTATAAACTTAACAAAGATATGGCCATATAATTAAATACACTCCATTTGCTTAGAAATATTGTTATTATTGAAATTATCTTTATTACACAAAATTCCTAACACATTTATAAGACATTTCGGTACTTATCAATATTTGGTCGCATGTCCTTTGGCAGAAATGACAGCACAACATCTCTTGGGCATGGATTGGCGATCAATTTTTTACAAGCTTCTACCGGAATTTGCCCCCATGCTTCTATAAAAGCTGTGTAAAGTTGATCGACGCATGGTGTCCGCTTTGTCGCCACTGTCTCCTTCACCTGGTACCACAAATTTTCTATTGGATTTAAATCCGGACTTTACGGGGGCCAATCAAAAAATATCACAGACTGGTTCCTTAAGAAGTCTTTTACTATTTTTGCAGTGTGTTTCGGATCATTATCTTGTTGGAAAGTCCAAATGACCGGTAAATTTTACTCGGCATAGAGCAGCATGCCTTATTCTAAAATATTCTTGTATTGGAATTTATCCATGTTGCCTTCTATTTTCCTGACAGGTCCAACACCAAGTCCAGAAAAACAGCCCCACACTTAGATATTTCCGCCCCCATGTTTGACTACTTTCTTGGTAAACTTTGGATCCATTTCTTTGTTAGGGGGGCGTCTATCATATTGTTTTACGTCAGAATCTATCATATTAATTTTAGTTTCATCAGAAATAACCACATGTTTCCACTCTCGTTCAATCCAATGTTCATATTTTTTAGCAAACGCTAAAATTTTCCTTAACATATTGCTTTTTTGGAACCTTCTAATTGTTCTTGCAGACACACCCTCCGACCCTTCGGCACCAAACAACTCCGAACGTGTCAGTTCCGATCCCTTTATCGGATCTTTCTTTGCCAACGACACCATCTTAGAGTCTTCCCGCAGAGTAGTTTTCCTTGGTCTCGGTTTTCTAGGTATGTTTTCGGTCGCGTTAAAGTTCTTTATGTGTTTTATATCATAACCATGTCCTTAGAACAGTTCAAGTGGTTTGCTATTTTTCTGTATGACCACCCTTTGTCATGGATGTTCAAGATTATCTTCCTAGTGGACGAATCGCAACTTTTGTTTTTTTCCATATTGATAGGTTTAAAACGTGTTAATTTTAATGAAAAAAGCTGGTTTTTTTAGGTAATATCGCCGTTTCATGAAAATACGCGGCAAAACAAAGAAAACCTGAAAGTAGTTTTTTTTTCTTGTTTTAAATTGAGAGCACAGCTTTTATTGTCTTTAATTAGCTGGCCAGCTACAAGTACGTTAAAAAAGTTTGTGGTAAGTTCCCACAGTGAGCAGTGTCTAAACTACTAACTATTTTTTGTCCCACATTTTATGAATACAACGTCGTGCATGGTTTATTAACAATTAAACTAGATTAAATACATATCTTAGGTAATGGTAGTACCATAACTAAGATTTCTGTGATCAATTAGGGGGTGTCTTTAATTATGTGACCACCACTGTATATATTTAATGAGAGTGGGACGGAGTGGTGGCTGGTCGTTGAAAAATTTTAACTTGGTGTTCGTATTTCTAAAAATAAAGCTCATTGTTTTGTTTTTTTTGTCTTCGTTTATTTCACAAAATATAATACGAGTATAGTACACAAACATACGTCTTAAAAATATTTCGTTGTAACAGGAATAAATAAAATAAAAGGTACTATAAAGAAACTCAATTTGTCAGTTCTTGTACCCTCACTCACGCTTAGTATTATCCTGTGACAAAAGAATTACCAGTAGGAAATAAAATGTAGAATGTGTTGGCCCTTGAAAGCTAATAGAATTTGATAGAAACCTACCTTCCTGCAGTCGTTACGGATAAAATTCAACTGGGTAATGCTTTGTTCCACTTTACCCTCCGCTTGGATCTTAGAATCTTTGCCGAGGGTCTGATTGATGGGTAGAATGAATTATTCAGACTTGTCAAAGAGAGTGACTTGTATTATTAAACTTAGTTTCAGGAAATACCCAGTCAGATTTCATTGAGGACATTACCATATCAAGCGCAAACCTCCATACAAACTCAAATACAAAATGGCGAGGTGTCTATGGAATGTTTTTATAATATTTTAGTCTCAATGACTCAGCCTGAGTCCTTGACATAAAACGTTAAGAGCTAGGATTCGAAAACGCGGTAAAAAGATACCTTTCCTATATAAACATTTTACATTTGTCAATAACTTGTTTCCTCGAATAATATAGATCTATCCCAGCGAAATACTTTCATTCTAAGATATATCGGGTGTAAAAGCAAAGTCAAGAATCCTTTAAGGGTGTGTTAGTATGATCGGTAAAGATTTTATTTTAAATACTGGGATTTCGAAATAAAGTACCAGTACCTCATAATAAGACGATTTTCTTTACTCAAAATACACTAACCGCGTGGACACCCTCACTGGTCGCTGGCCACTCGGATGAGGGGTGCGGGTTGCGGGGTGCAATTACTCGTAGGTGCGTGGGGAGGCCGGTGATCTGCGTAGCCATAGCTTAGAAAAATTATGTAATTTTTGGTGAAAATTCAAGGTATATTTTTATTTTTCTCGTAATGATATCAGAATCGTGTATACTTTCATACCCTGAAGGGATTCTTGACTTTGCATTTACACCTGTATATAGGTAGTAAAGAAAGGGAATCTAAATAAATGTAAATTTTTATCTGAAATCAAAAAATGGATTACGAATATTATCATAGTTTAATCTTTTAATAAAAAGTTTGCCCTTAAAATAATAGATTCATCTCGAAATAATACATTCGTCCTCAGAATAGTAGATCTATCAGCAAATAAATCGTAAAAACTTTTTTGACAAAAATACATAGGTGCGACGACGAACAGAGGAGGAGCGGGTTGTTGCGTAAATGAATTCGGAAGCCGAGCAAAGCAGAGCGGAGCAAATGTAATTTAATAGAAAGTTTATTTCTAGGCGAAGATGATGATGTTCAATTAATTTGATTATTTACGAGGAAAACCTATCAAAATCTTAAATCATAGCAAGTCATCGCGGCATCAGTTATTCTTTACAAACGCGCGTCAAGCGCTTTTTGGGGTGCGATATTTTGGGGAAGGTAATAAAAGTTTGAATTATTACATATATTGGAATGTGCATGATTATGTCATGCACATAAGAACTTTTATCAGGTGAATAAATTTAAAAATTTATATGCAATAATTATATTTTATATAAAAAAAAGTAATTGTTCACGTAATCATTTTCACGTCAATTGGGCCGGGTTGTATTAATTCAAACATTATTTGAATACAGAATCAGACATCGGCCAACTTTTATTTGACAATTCCAGACAAGGGAAAAGAAAATCGCATTTATTAAAAAAATTAAAGCTTTAAATTACCTTATTTTTGCAAGTTTTAATTCCTTAATCGAGAATGTTGAAACAAAACATTAATTTGGGTTTTATCTATTACAAAAGTACACTGGAAGTGGAACTTCGGAGAATAGACACCATTACGAGTATTTATCTGGTTTCTTCAATAACGTCTAAAAGTTATAGTTCTTGCAATCTGCAACGACTGATCCTCTTTGCTTGTGTTAAAGGGGCAATACATGCTGGTGACCTTGAAAGTTGAAATTAGTGGCTGGTTTTAATCAGACGTTATAAAAGCAAAAAGAATTTAGAAAAAAAAATATATGGATAACACAGACGTAATAATTATATGTCTGTGATGGATATATTACATAATATCTGAAATTATGTGCCTTGATTAGAATCTTTAATTTTTATCAAAATCTTTCACCGAATTAATACCAAATCTAGGTCTAATTTCAAGCGAATATCCGGTTTAAATTATTAATAAAGAAACAAATTGAAACAGTAAAATGAAGATATTATAACAACAAATAATTTACCTTGATTATTTTTTAAAAATTGTAGTTTGGATAATTGAAACTAATTATTTAGATACATTTTAGCGCCTTCGCAGCTTGATTCCCTGTCGAGCGACATGGAGAGATCAATACGGAACGAGTTATGCGAGTGAAGGAGATGCACATACCCGGGGTCAGCGGCAGTTGTCCCCTAAGTATATGTATAACATGCAAATGTGTGTACGCTCACGCACACTAGCGCAACGTATATAGAGGATTTATTTATTACTAGCAGAGCAGATTATTTATCGTGCAAGAACTTATACACCTAAAGTTTTTAGCAAAAGACCCAAGTGTTCTACTGACCTCTCCGCGACAGCTTGGATTGCAGCAGTATGATGTATAGCACTCTTCCCTCTCTTGCGTCTCCTGGTCCTTTTCCTCGAGTATGACGCCAGGAGGAGACCCTTCCTCGCGTCTATCCGTTTCTTGGAGTCCTTGCCCAAGGTCCGCACCGCCAGTGACGTGGGATCGAAGCTGAAGGTCGAGTCGTCTCTGTGGTCGTTCAGGTCTTTTTTTCTTTCCTGTGGGGGTGGGACGGACGTCAATATAAAGATAGGTCAAACGGTTGAAGACAAATCGATACAATTGACAACATTTCAAATTGTTTGCTAAGGCATTAAATTGTATTATCAAAAAGTATGCTTCAAGCGTAAGAATATGAAGAAAGAATAATCTCGATTGGTTATGTATTTCATTACTTATTCCCATTTAAAAAACTTTTCATCCTAAAAAGTCTTTAGTGCAAATGGTTGGCTCTACGTGACTGAGACCTTTGCCCCATAGAGAAAATTGCACTAATAAATAAAAGTCACCTGTCAAACATGACATTTGTCAAAGAAGGTGTTCAATACTTAACTCTGTCAAATGTGTCAAGTCAAGTCTTAATATGATTATTACGATGAGTATTTTATTTTTTAACGGTCTTGTATTTGTTATGCCTTTTTGTAGTATTTATATTTTTAGCACAGAAACCCTTTCATTTTGTAGGCTTTAAAATTATTTATGTGCATTTGTACCGAGTAACATGCTAGAATTATTTAGACCGAGACGGGTAAATTTTTGAACGGCCTCTAGACATTCGGTCTGGTTTGAATAAACGATTATTATTTTTATTGTGGCAAAGGTTCCATTGCCTGCAGTCAACCATTGAACGAAATTAACGAAAGTTCAGTATTTTGCAAATATCTCTGAAAATAGCTACAAATAAAATTCCAAGTAATGTTAGTTTGCAATCATTAACCAAAAATCACCATAAGGTGTTATAATTTTTGGTGTCTTCTCAGATGACTGCTTGTGAATTATCTGTGAAAGTTAAGAAGCTAAAAATAATTTTCATTTTTATGAAACCCTATTAAGATGGTTGCGACGGTTATTTTTCCCAAACGCACAACGTATGATTGTTTTTATAATTTTTGAACAAAGATCATGTATGTATAGGTATGCTAATACATGTTTTAGTCAATCGGTTTTGAACGATAGGAGCTAAATCGCTTGTTTCATGTTTGTACTTTTTTTTACTGCTGGTGACCCCGGGTGCGTGCGTCTTACTCACTCACACGACTCTTCACGTATTGATCTCTCCGTCGCTCGACGGAGAATCAAGTTGCGAACGTACTAAAATATACGTTAATAATTAATTATAATATTGTAAACAAAATTCTTCAAAAATTATCAAGGGAAATCATTTGTTGTTATATCTTCAATTTGATTTAGTTTCATATTTAATTAATTAAACCGGATATTCGTTTGAAATTAGACCTAGATTTGGTATTTATTTAGTTAAAGATTTTGATGAAAATTTAAAATTCTAATCAAGGCACTTCATTTCAGATATGATGATATATTTTATATTTTTTTCAATGTTTTTACTTTTCTAACGTCTGATTAAAACCAGCCACCAATTTCTACTTTCAAGGTCACCAGCATGTATTGCCCTTTTAATTGTAAGAATTTTAACAGTATGCATATTAATAAAGAGTTATTGACAAAAGTCAAAGAATAATTTTATTGAGTTTCTAATACAGTATTCGGTTATGAGTCAACATTTTGCGCAAAATATCCAAATCGGAGGTCTGGAACTCATTCCGTCCTAGAGATTTGTGACCGTGACATTCGAAAATAAAAGACAGACAGCAGAGTGACATTAATAGGGCTTCATTTTGCCCTTTGGGAATGGAACCCTATAAACTGCGGGATTATATTACGTACCTACAAATAGATCAGCCTTGTCTACAGCTACACAAATATTATAAAGAGGAGGTGTTAGTGAGTTTGTAAGTTTGTGAGTTTGGATTTAGGGGGGTACCGATCCTATCAAGTCTTTTATTGATAGGAAACTATTAGTAAAATCTTTCAGACTACTCAGAGAGCTATATGGTATAAAAAAGGGGTCAAGTGCGCATAGGATTTTTGCCCTAATGATTCCGTACAATCCATTTAAAACACAAACTTATTCCACGAGCATTAATTAACTATTAAATTGGACACTTACGATTTATAAAACTCTATGTATCCAAAGAGTCTAATTAAGTTGGTCCTTAATTTATTTTTGAATAATTAAAGGTAATTTTCAGATTTTTCCCTAGACGTAGTTTCAAGTTTCTAAGTTAAGTGGAAGTACCCTATAGGTTTGCGTGGTTAGCCAATTTGTATGAAATTTATGAAGTTAAGGCATTAGCTTTGTTGAACGCTAGAATTATAAAGTCTCTACACGTTTCCGAGTTACGAGCTTTTTACAAAGTACATAATATTTTTATTTATATTTAATCTTAATTCTATTTAGTTATTGACTTTGAGCTTTAGTGAATTTTATTTCGTAACATTATTTTAGAAGAGGAGGAGGAAACACAGGATTACTCAAAAATCCTCAAAGACATCCAAAAAAAGGTCGGTGTTATTCCCGAGTTTAAAAAGAATCTGGATTCCATTACTCAAAGCTTGAGTTTGCTATCTGATAAATACGACGCACTGATCGCAGAACACGAGCTATCAAAAGCGAAAATCCTCAAGTTCGAGAAGACCATGATGAGCGTCAACAATAAATGCGTCTATTTGGAGAAATGCAACATCGCCCTCGAACAGAAAATACATGAATTGGAGCAGGCATCACGTAAGCATAATATTGAGATCGTAGGTATTGACCAGCTCCCTGGCGAGAACGTGAAGGAGATTGTCCGGAAAATCGGCGGTTTAATAGACGTGAGTAGCGCTGACATAGAATGGGTTAAGCGTAGTCGACCATTGAAGCCGGGTGGTAAAACAGCGCCTATAGTTGTGGGTTTCAAGACTTCTGGAACGGATTCCCGAAACAACTGGCTAGCGCAACGTCATAAATTATCGGAAACAAAAAGCGATATGATAGTGGGTGGATTGGCTGCTAATAAAATTTACATAAACGAGGACCTAACTAAAACCGCGCGAGCCCTTCTATGGAACACGAAAAAGCAACTACACGGCATCTACAAATACATTTGGGTATCGAACGGAAAAATCCTGGTAAAGAAAATTGAAGGTGAAAGATCCATATGTGTGCGAGCTGAGAGTGATATCAATGACCTACTCGATAACAAGTGAACCTACCCACCTACGTTTTGTTTTATAGTTTTAATTATATTTTTCTATTCGCGGACTTACGTAAATTAGATTCTATAACAGATGGATCTATCAACTATGTATGCGTAGATAATGTAAACAGCTGGCTAAAACAGATTATTAACAACAAAGACTTGTGTATATTACATGTAAACATTCGTTCAATAAAGAAGCATTTTAGTGAGCTTATTGTAACTCTAGACAATAATTTACAGGAAGTAGATATATTGGTAATAACTGAGCCAAACATTAACTTTTCTTTATTATCATTTTATGAAATTAAGAGATTTAATGTGAATGTTTACACCCGCACGGGACGCACCGGAGGAGGAGTTCTCGTTTACTCGCGAGTGGGGCTGTCGGCGCGTGCGAGCGGGACGGCTAAGCTCGCAAGTATTATGCGTTCGGCGGAGTGTGTTTCCATTACGTTCAACTATATTGGTGAGCAAATTTTCGTAATATCATTGTATCATTGTAGGCCCCCTAGATTTTATAAGCAAGATAAAACCAAGCAATTCTTCTTTGAATTTCGCAACCTCTTAGATACATAGTTTGCCAGTCGATTCAAAAGTAATATTTTGCGGTGACATAAACATCGACCTTTTGAAATATCAAGACAACCATGTAATAACTTATGAAAATATATTAGCAGAATACGGTTTCACTAAATGCATTAATGACGTAACTCGAAGGGAAAGGTAGTGGAATCGTGTATTGACCATATTTATGTCAGAGCACCTTTGGCTTCAATCGACTCTGCAGTAATAAAACATAAAATTTCGGACCACTATTACGTCTCCGCTGCTATTCAATGGAAACAGGCTCCCTGTACGGGTCGCGTGAGCGCGGGTGTCGGGGCGTCGACGCGTCGCAACGGCGGCGGCCGGCGGCGGCGGCGCCCGCGCTGGCGGGCTCGACTCCTCACCGCCGTCGTGTACTTGATAATCGTTTATTAAGAGAAAAAATACTTGCTACTAATTTCGACGAATTGTTAAGCATAGAATGCCCTATTAAATTATATGATGCGTTCAGTAGGTTGTTTACCAATATATATAACGAGAGCTATAAAATTCTAATTATTCCTGATAACATGAGCAATAGAAACAAAAAAAGTTGGATAAATGATAACTTGAAGAAAATGATATCAAAAAGAGACAGGTTATTTACGATATGGTGTAATGAGCCAAAAAATATGTTAAAGAGACTTAATTATACTAAATATAGAAATAGATGTAGTAAGGCCATTTCCAAGTGTAATAATGAGTATCATAGACAAAGCATACTAGATTGTAAAGGAAACATTAAAAAATTATGGGATAAAATTCATTGTTTATTAGGGAATCATAAGCAGTCGCTAGATAATTCAATACTTAAAAATATGGAAAAAGAAGGCAGTATAAAAGAAATTTGTGATAAATTTGCAACAAATTTTTCGAGCGAAATTGACCAGATAAAACATACTTGTAATCAGACTTGGTTAGAAAGGGATAGCTATGTAAATAGATCAGACGTGTGTATGCGATGGCAACCAGTAAATAGCGGAGATGTCAAACGAATAATTAACAAAATGGATAAAATTAAAGCGCCGGGTAGCGATCGTGTACGCATGTCGGATTTGAAACTAGTTGTCGATAAGGTTAGCCCTATTATAGCTAAGTTAACAAATTTGTCAGTAAGTATGCATAAATTCCCAAATCAATTGAAAGAGGCGATAGTTCATCCAATCCATAAAAAAGGTGACCGTAAAGTTTTTTCTAATTACAGGCAAATAGCAATACTATCAAGTATCGATAAAGTTATTGAGAAATGTATAGTTAATCAAATTTCAACTTTTCTACGTAAAAATAATATTTTAAATGAGTGTCAGCATGGCTTTCAGAAAGGTAAAAGTACAAAGACACTATTGTCAAAATTTACAGATGAAATAAATTCACATTTAGATGATAAAAAATTCGTTGTAGCTATATTTTACGACTTCAAGAAAGCATTCGATACTCTCGAACCGGACACTCTCTTGAATGGAATGGACGAGTGTGGTGTGAGTGTCGGGCAGCCGCTGAACGCTTGGTTCCGGGACTATCTCACATCGCGCTCCTATCGCGTGAAGGTGGGTGACTCGCTCAGCGATGAGAGAGAGGTGCGGTGCGGCGTTCCGCAGGGCTCGGGATGTGGACCTGTCTGCTACCTTATGCACGTTGACAGCTTATGTGGAGTGCTACGTCACTGCTCGGCTCACATGTTCGCTGACGACCTGTGTACGCTACGAGCCGGTACCAGCCTCGCTGAGACGTGTCTATTAGTTCAACAGGATATAGATGCAGTCGTTAAATGGTCCCATGATAATGGTATCGTCCTAAACACCGAAAAAACGAATTTTCTCATTATTCGCTCACCCTACTTATGTCTGACAGAGTCACCTCCCTCCATGTTTACTCACAGCTTTCCATGCCTTCATAATGATCTAATTAATTGTCAGTGTAAACCCATTGAGAAAGTAGACTGTGTTACGTACCTTGGTGTTAAAATTGATGTTAGCTTTTCCTGGTCTCACCACATTGATTATATTAGCAATAAGTTAAGAATACTACTCGGTAAGTTTTATCATTTAAGTCTTAGAGTTCCTATTAGTACATTAAAATGTTTATATTTTGCGTTAGTAGATTCTATTTTGGGCTATGCCCTTGATTGCTATGGTCTTACAATTAAAACTTACATAGATAAACTTGAAGCATTACAAATAAGATTCTTAAAATTACTCGTTAATAAAAAAACAAAAATTAAGTGTAAAGGTGACTACAAGAAATTATTTATAATATGTAAAATACTCCCAGTTAGTTTGAAACATAAGTAACTTTTGGCTGTAAACAATCATGGTAGTCTAGATAATAATATTCCGTTAGTAATAAAACACAACTATGGCACAAAGTCGGTGTCCTCGGGTAAACTTGAAGTACCTAGGGTAAATAATTACTTTGGTGACAGAACTTTAAAAAAACGCCTACCATATTTTCTAAATAGTTTGCCCGATGATATCCGAAATGAGCCAAATAAATTTAAGTTTCGGAAGTCTCTTAAAAATTATCTCTTAGAGACACTCCATACTTAATTAATTTAATATCTATGAGACATCTTTTTGTATAAGTTTATGTACCTATGTATATTTTCTTTGTTAATTAAGCTTTTATTTCTGTTTGTAATTCTCGAGACTCATTCCTGCAGACAAACTGTTTATACAGTTTTGCAGAGCACTATTTAAATGTAAGAGATTGTTTTGTGGTTAATAATATAAAAAAATAAAAAAAATAAAATAAAAATAGTATATTATAAATTTCACTTTATTGCAATTTTACAATTTACATTTTAACATTTAAATCTATTTATCCAATTTCTATGATCGTGTATTTTTTGTTGAATTATTATAAATATGTACTTATGACTGAAAGTATTTTTTACAGCATGTTTGGTCTATTTTGCAAATAAATTAATGATCCGATTTGATTTGAAAAGTGATGAAATGATGGAGGTTCAGAAAGGCGTACCGACGCTCGTGTCTGTACATACTTGGAAGATACACGAGAATTTCATATTACCTGACTACACGCAACTAACGCAAAGTTCAAGAATTCCAGTTAGTTAATAAACAGCGCCCTTGTTATCTCATGTGGCTTTTCTACTTTAAGTTATTTAGTTCCCCTGAGATGGTGCGGTTGAAGGGAATCCGTGTTTGAGAAACCCACCACGAACGGGCAGGATTCTTATTAGCTTAAAAGTAAAGATTATAATGCATTGGTGAATAGTCTCCTAAATCTGGTTTACTCATGAGTATGAACATAACATTCATAACATTAGTTTTATATCTGAGCATTATGCAAGCTTGCGATTCAGGGGTTTAATTTATGAGGTGCTAAAAGATGTGGTTTCTTAAGGCGCACTATATCCATCGCATAACGAAAGAGACAAACATATCTGGAAAAGTGCGCGGCCGAGTAGTGCGGTGAAAAGGTTGGATATTGCTGTTTTTTTTTTGTGAATTATATTTACAATAAATTCACACGAGAGCGTTTAAATAAACGCGTTTTTATGTTTTATATAAAAGCTTTATATGTTTATAACAGTCATTATTGTCATTGTTACTTTATTACTTTGGACGGAGACTGTTTTGAACTTAAAAAACAACCTTCACTTTGCAATATTTTTCGATGCAGCGAATTTTTCACCTTTTGGGCTCTTTTATCGTCTTGGAAAAGGCCTTATTTATAACGTGTTTGTTTCAGAACCCTATCAATTTGTAGTATGTGAGTTCTACTGTTTTAAAGTCTAATTTTTTAATACCTATGTCGTCTTAAGGAGTTTCACTGTAGATGTTGTATTCTGTGATAAATACAATGGCTAGGAGCTTCGTCTTAAAGATAGGAGCTTTTCGAGTAGCAAAAAGGTTCTAATACGGATTCAATCACAAACTGAATTAAATCCGGTTCTGCACCAATGTGAAGATTTTCTATTTGTGGTTGAGCAGTGTTCCCCGTTCCCACGTCTCAACCACGGAATTTCTATTAACTTCAAGATCGATTGCTTGAAATAGGAAATACAAGAACACAGCACGTTCCGTTTACTAGAACGGGAGTTAAAGCATTTCAGTTTCATGCTTAGGTATATATAAAATTGGTTTAAAATCTATTTCTCAAAGATGTCAATAAATAACTACTATGGTAAATATGGCGTATCACAGGCCATATTTTAGGTCACTTAATATTTTTTTCCTTCATTCACACAGTTAACAAACGCATCAGTCACTTAAAAAATACACAAAAAAATATCAAAACACAATCGCCGCACGGCATGAAAACGTGAATAGAAAATAACAAAATCGAAAGATAACAGAAATACAGGACAAGACATCCCTGGGCTTTTTATAACGCCGATATGAGAAATCTGAGCGGTCGGCGTTTGCGCTGGAGAGCCTAATTGCGCCGTTCAGATACGTGCCTTGGAATACATGTATATCTTGTTTATTATTATAAAATGTTAAGTTTTAGAAATAATGGTAGGTGGTCATATTTACTCTCTGGCCATATTCGAACCAGGTACATTATTTTCCTTTTTGAGTTTTTTTACGCCGCGTAATGATAGCACCATTGATAGTCCTCACCTCCTGAGTGATCTGACTTTCCTCCTCGTAGCTGAGGGCGACGACGGCCAGCATCAGGTTGATGAGGTAGAACGATCCGAAGAACACCACCACTGTGAAGAATGATACCGACATCGGCCCGCACGATGACAGCACCTGTGGTTAAAAAGAAAATGTTAGATGCACTGACTTTGATTAACATCAGGCCTATTCCACTCCGCAAAGGCTACAAGAAGCTATGAGTACATAGGCGGCCCGCCCACGCGGGCCATTCAGTGCGTTAAGAAGAGATAAAGTTACGCGATAGAAAGAGAAGTGCGAGGCCGGCGGCGGCGGCGGTTAACTGGTATAAATAAAATTTTAGCCACGCAGCGCTGGGCGAACAGAATTGCACTTTATTGTCGCGTGGCGAGAGTATCCTTTTATTAAAATGTCTTTGAAGAGTGAATCTTCTGTACTACACACTTTTATTCGTTCTGTGCCAGCATTAAGGTTAAGTTAGGACGTGAATGAAAAACACATAAAATACAATATCGTCACGACATGAATACTCCAGGGGGTGACAAAGTTGCTCCCAAGTGTGAAATGCAAGTCACAGCCCACACATGTTCCACTCGCTTTTCACCGACGATTATTAAGTCCCAAACGTGATGGGTAGTGAGCTCTATTGCCGTACTTCGCGTCACGTGCCTTCCGAAGCACGCAAACCGAACAAAAATTTTAATGTCACAATTAAACTTAATTTTACATATAAGGTGACTTTCGTTTTTATAGCCAAAATAAAAATCAAAATATTCATTTTGTAAAATAGATACATAAAGTATACTTTCTACAAGTCAAAGTTAATCTTTATAATATATGTCTTTGGAATATTAATATATATATATATATATATATATATATATATATATATATATATATATATATATATATATATACTAATAAGGGAAATACATACAAAAAATATTTACATTTACATTTTAGTAGCCCAACCTAAATATTTTTTGTATGTATATATAAACGTATAAAAATGGGTTGTTTTGGCTGGCTTATGCTTGAAACGTATTTGTTAATACCTAAACTAATCTCTCGTATATATTTTGTGTGGAAACAAGCAATATTTATATCTAAAATAGCACGTAACTCACTGAGCAATAATAGCTTCAAGTCGACTCTATGCGTTTATTATTAATGTTTGGTCTGTATGTCTGTGCATTAAAATGACTGACTCCTATTTTGTCTCTAATAAGTGTCCAAATGTCGGTGCAGCAATCTTTAGGGCTCTTACAATTATGATTCGGCTATTTTAGGCGCAAGCCAGACAGAAGCGGCGCGGCGCGCATCGGGCGGGTGTCATTCAGATTTCGTACAAAACGCATGGAAATAAAGTCGCAACTTGAACACACCGAATGGTATGCGTCGTGTGTGGAACGGGCGTCGTACCATGAGTTCAAATTGCGACTTTATTTCCATGCGTTTTGTACGAAATTTGAGTGACAGCCGCGCGCCCGTTGTGCGCCGCACCGCTTCTGTCTGGCTTGCGCCTTAGGTAATACGAATTTTAACGAACACTTCTATGGGTATTATATAAGAGTATGTGGCAGATCTATACCTGATATGCGACATATGTCCTATATAACACAGTTTAAAAATCCTATAATATAGATTTCCAATTTGTAAATATAAGGTGACTTCTAATTATATGGCCAAATTCACACTGGAGCCTCGGTAAGTGGTCAAGACCGAGGTTCAAAGACCCTTTTCGTGAAAAACGCGAAATAAAATTTAGGCTTACTATACTACTTTGACTCTGAGTTGTTTATAAATTTATAGGGACACTAATTTTATTTTGCGCTTTCTACAAAAAGGGTCATTGAACCTTGGTCCTGACCTCCCACCGAGTCTCCAGTATGAATTGGCTATATAATCAGAAGTCACCTTATTTATTTTGTGTTGAGTTCGAATAAGGCATAGTTTCTTGGGTAAGTTTCACTTAAACCCGAATAAGAAAACTGCTAGGTGTGAAGTAATGTTACCGTCATACAACTTGGTACATATTTTTTTGACATCTTGACCTGATTGTTTTCTTTGATGTGACCTGAATTAATTAATTATTGATTCTTTCCTCCCGACCTTAATTCCTTTGTAGGCCACTAACGGACAATAATATTAAAACATAGTTTAACACATTCGACCAGAAACTAGTACGAAAAGCAGCACAACGAGTTATTGTCGCCAGATGAATCTAACACAGGAATTCTCAGCAGGAAATTATATATGTAATTTGCTTACTGCAGGATTCAAAAGAGAACGGAACTACAGAATTATGAACTTTCCTGAAAATATGAAACTGTCAGTAAGGAGGGCAGTTCAGCACCTCATTTCCTCGCAACAGTACATATTTGCCAACACGTCGCTGTCGGAGGCAGGATACCTCCATGAAGGCAGGATACCTCCACGAAGGCATCTTGTGAGCGTAAATAGAAAGGCAGCTACAACTACAACAAACATTAACTAAATTACAACACTATGGAATCAGGGGACCACCACTGGCTTTACTAATCGACTTTATGACCAACAGAACTCAAGCAGTGGTTGGTGAGAGCGGTACAATTAAGTCAAATGAAATGCAAACATATATTGGCGTTGCCCAGGGATCCTCTCTATCAAACATTATGTTCTCATTGTTGTTAAATGATCTACCTGGTTCCATAAATGGTGCTGAAATCACTATGTTCGCCGATGACGTTGCAGCAATAGTCACTGGTAAAACAGTCGATGAGCTGGAGTTGCACCTGTGTGATGTTGCTAAGCAACTGGCTGAATGGTTCCATATTAATGGCCTTGTTCAGAATTCCAAGAAAACAAATTTGATGCACTTCAACCTGGCTGGACGTCCCTATCGTTCACTGAACGTAAAAATTAACGAAGACATCCTGTCTCAAATATCTACCACCTGTTTCTTGGGATTCAGACTTGATTTCGCACTATTGTGGGACGTTCACATTGAGTGGCTATGCAAAAGACTGGGAAGTGCATGCTTCGCCCTCTCTCGCTTAGCAGCCACTCTGCCTCGGGACGTTGTACGTACGGCATACTTTGCTACTATTCAGTCCCTTCTGTGCTACGGACTTGAGTTGTGGGGAAGAACAGCGGACTGGCACAGAGTTTTCGTCATGCAGAAACGAGCGGTGCGGACGATAGCCCGCATCAAGTATGACGACACAGCACGACCACATTTTGTTGAGCTAGGTATACTGACGTTGCCCTGCTTGTATATACTCCAAGTCGCGTTATTTATGAGGCAAAACCTCCACAAATTTGACAGGAGATGCGAACGTACTAGGGGCCGTGACAAGCTCCGATCAGTTTCTCGTAGGCTTGCGAAGAGCGCTCGATCGGTGTACGTATGTGGTCCAACTATTTACAACCGACTTCCAGATGACATTGCAAAAATCGAATCGTTTTCCCTCTTTAAATGTAAGTTGAAGAAATGGCTCATTCAGCAGGCATTTTATTCAGTTGATGATTTTTTAAAATAAAGTGGCTATTATTATAATTATCAGAATTAGACGATGTGATGACATTAAGAATATTAAAATTATTATTATTATTATTATTATTTTTTTTTTTGTATTATTTGACATTATGATTTTACATTTCATACACTGTGCATGACAAATTTGCTTAGATAAATTACTTTGTGACTAGTTATTTAACTTAATTTAATTTTAATTTAATAATTATTGTTTTACTCCATTTTTTTGTTATTTGATAACAACATGACATGTAACTGACCGTTATGAATAAAGTTCTGTATTCTGTATTCTGTGTTCAACACAGACAGAAGTTGCTCTGTAGCGCAGCCGGGTTTGTGTAAATAAAGTAATACAAAATTACAAACACGATTACACCGCAGTTACTTGGAGATTGTTTTTATTGTGATCGGCTTCGGACAACATTTCACTAACGAAACCTACTGCAAAACAGCGCATAAGTACTTGCTCTGGAATACAGCCTGATACGCACACCAATCATTCAACAAACACTGCTGCACTGCAGATCGGTAAGTACTTATTTATTGTCTTGTCGCTGGAGACAATTATATATTTATTTCTTGATTTAACCTTCGTTGATTTGTAAAATATGGTTTAAAATTACCGAACATTAGTTTTGCCATGACCATCAGTTAAATCTTTTTTAAGAATCCAAAATGGAAGGCCTCCTTCGGCTGAAGTAAAGCAGAAAGGACGTGGGCACAATATCAGCGAAAATATTAAACTGAATCGCCCTAATGCTTACATTACTTTACATTACTCACGCAAAGGCGCTGCCTTCGATGAAAAAAAAACATTATTCGAAAATCTAACATTAAATATAATTTTAAACTATAATTATCGTAAAAAAAGATTTTAAATGTAGTAGTATAATAAAACTTTAGAATTTTATCTAATATATTTTTAGTTTTAGGCTTAAGTGTTTTTTTTTCACAGTTCTAAACCCGTTAAGCTTAACTTCATATTCCATTTCTTATTCCTATCACTTAAGTTTTAGTAAATAAAAATAAACCAATATAATTTTATTGCACTTACTTATTTTATCCGCTTTATTTATACCACTATGTCTCAACTACTATAAATATCAATATAATGAAGCTGGGTTTGGAAGGTTATTACTGCTTTAAGTCATTCGCCAGGTAATGAAGCACAAACTATGGGTGTCAGTGTTTGAAATGTCTGGAGCTTTCACCACCGAAGGAGGTACCAGATAATTTCCGAGTTTGATAATGAATTGTAAAATTACCATAAGATTATTAAGATATTTGATTATATGATTTTAGCGAAATCCATAGCTTTGGATACTCCAAATATCATAAGAGTGCATTACAAGATGAAAAATATCAGTTAGAAATACATTCTAGGCACAAAAAAATTTTGAAAAAATTCTTTGATCCAGGATTTGAACTTGTGACCTCTTGCCTACAAGGCAAGTGCTCTACTAACGGAGCTACCAAGGTCTACATCCTGGGGGGCTATTCCCAGTCTGTCGAATTAGCCTTCTCGATCGAAAAACTCATTTTATCTGTCGAACTCCATACATTTTTGGCACGAGTTTTAGAAATCTCAGTTCGATTGTTTCCCCGGAATTGCCCCCTTGGGGGCCTAGCATGGTGACAGTGGCGTGCATCTCATATAGGCAAATACGCAATGCCTACCCTGGGCTTAGCTTAGCTAACTAGACCACTATCTTTTTAAATATTGGAAGGTACACACAACTATTTCAATATTATAATCAGGGAAGCTTCACACGTTCTTTGAAATACCTACCTGCCTACTCTGCAGCGCTCGCTACCCTGGCACACGCGTAACTAAAATTCGATGCCAATTATCTATGTGTGCATCTGTAACTATACTCCCATCACGTCTACGTCTCGCGCCAAGCACGCACACATTCTCGTTAATATACGCAACGCCTATTTGAACAACCAAGTCGAGTCGGACAGTTTGGACTTTATATTTTATTTTAGTTTGTTTGTAATTAAAATTATTCCTGTGTTAAGCGTAATGGAGAAGTGCGCCTTAATAAATTAGGTAACTTTCTCGGCTTATGTGGAAAAACCTAAATTCATCCAAAAGAGCCACTGTGTTGTTAATAATATTGTTATAGTACCTATTGCATTTTTTCGTAAGCAAAATGAAACATAATCTTATATGGGATAAATTCCAAGTTCACAGTTTTGTGCCTACCTTGTGATTGTTGCCTGACAGTCTAAAATGTATTGTAGCCGACTTCGTTATAATTACAAAGGTTTATTAACGGAACCATTCATTATCTGGTAGTGTATATGAGTGCCGAACAGAAACCTCATACGTGCCGCCCAACGCAGCCAGTTCGCGCAAATTAGGGTCCAAACATGAAATAATCTACTTATCCGCAATCCCAATTAAATAAATTGAAGATGGGATCTCGTTAGCTTCGTTACGTACTGTCATTAACTAGGAAATAATTACGGAACCGTGCCTACTGGAGATTTAATTTATTTCAAGTTCTTAGGAGTCTGTGGACTTAAAGAACCTTTATTAGCGACTGAAGCAGTTTCAATGAAAACATTTTTTTAAAATATTTATACTAAAAAACAAAGGTGGGGTTTTGTTTGCTCGGTGTATTTCTCATAGATACAAATTTATTAAAATATTTTTTTATAAGAAATGTAGTATATTTTATTAAGTATATCATATAGATAAACTCTATAATAAAGACAAGGAAGTCGATTCATTATATTTATTTATATTTTATAAAAAAGGTATTACAAGAATTCTAAGATAAATTTTATTATACTTCTCTGAGCTACAGAGCTTCCTTTTTTATTTTACCTAATTCCATTAGCTGCAATAAACACCCTTCGTATTTCTTTTAATAAAATTCCTCGATACACTCGTGTGTTGGTAAATCATAATTTATTTTATTGCGAAATTTCCTTTTAACGAATACCATAATGGAACCGCGGAAATAATTCCTTTTCGATAAGTGTTATTTATTACATAGTATTTTTGCGACACAATGTCGATGCTTCTTTAATACAGCTTAATCGGCTTTATGTTTGTTATTAAAGAAATTTTATTTACGGTTGCGTATTTTATTTTACAACTTGTATGTGGTGTTGAATCTGCCAATTTATCAATCCCTTTTTGGATAGTTTCTTCGACCTAAAGGCTTTTAGGTGGCAAAGCTGACAACGAGCTCGACTGTGGAGGTGCCACCATATTACTCGCAAATCAGTTATTCGGGAGAGAGTAAAAGAACATCTCTCAAACATGCACAATCACCCAACGGAATGCCTATCGTCGAGAACATACGTTATACTATCGAATTCCGCTTTAAGGATATACGTTCGCACTTGAAATGACGTCACAATTCGTAAATAGTTCAATACCCATTGATGGTTATTTTGGAAGTTAATTTTTTATCTGTTTTTGGTGAATAGTAACCATAGTTGGCAAACGATTCAAAGATAGTAATAGGTCGGCAGGTGGCCCACCATGCGGGCGACCGATCGATGGCTGTACATTCATCCCCAATTGCAGGTCCTTATATAAAATAGACCGGTGACAGGCAGCGGTGTCACTGGTGCGAGGGTTGCGCCTGCCCAGCGTGTTTCGGTATAGGTATTTATTCCAGACCGCCAAGTGTAGCATAATCTTGGAAAGACCTATGCCTAGCAGTGGACGAATTAGACTGCTGGATGGAAAGAGATAGGCAGACAGAAAGCATGACGTTGTCGGGGTAGCGCCGCACGTATTTGTATAACTCGTTCTTCTACTCTCCACTTTCCACAGAAAGCGTGGCGGGATCACATCAGGCCTAGCGGGGCAGAATACGACGTGAGTGTTTTGAATTTTTAAAAAGGAAAACTCTTTATTACAAAAAGTTATCGAGCTTCCGATCTGTAATAATGCTTGTATTTAATTATGACTAAAGTCATAAAGTGTATAAACTACAGGATTGGAAGCATCTGTAAACGTCAAGCGAAGCTTTCGAAACCTTCCGGTCAGCATTATAAAGGGTGTTTTTTTAGAGGTATAGAACTTTGAAATTGAATAAAACAAAGATGATTTTTTTTATTGATATGAAATTTATTTTATTCGAAAGACAATCTTCTGGCATTATAATTTAAATATGACTTCTGGCATATGTCCGCCACGGCTGGCTCGGACGTAGTCTAATCTGGAGGTCTAATTTTCGATGACTTTTTCCAACATTTGTGGCCGTATATCGGCAATAACTCGCCGAGTGTTGTCCTCCAAGTGGTCAATCGTTTCGGACATCGTCTACTGATTGTACTTTTTTTGTGTGTTTGGCAATAAGGATTTCTTATTCTTAAATTGCTGGCAGTAGGTATAATGCATCGTCCAGGATTTTGACTTTGACTCCCAAATCCTGGCCTACGAATTGAAAATGTACCATCGTAGAAAGACCTCAGGCCTCGTGACTCTTATTTAGTTAGGATTATTTAATAGCTGAACACGGGTTTGCAAAATTTTACCCGATAGTACTATTTAGTATCTAGATATACAACATTCATGAATTTTATTTTCGGAGCAATGGCATTTCCCTCGTATGCTAAACGCCTAAGCATAAACACAAAATAGTGCATAAATCTAAAAATATTCAACCACAGCAGGAAAATAAAACTGGGGAATAAAAGTATCGAGAATTGAAAACGAGCGTAGGAGTTAAATAAAACTGCAATAGAATAAAAGTGCCGCATCAATGCATGTTCTCAGCCACTGAAACTTTATTTTTATCATGGCTCTACCGAGGTTTATGTGTCTGCGCTTTCTAAAAATGGAAGATGACTTTGGTTTATGCAGCCAGATTCGTGCTGGACATTCAAGAATAACACGCCATTTTGATTTTTAGAACGTTTTTTTTAGAAGGCGAACAAGAAAATTGGCCGTCTTTTTCTCTTAAAGGTTGGAGTACCTAAATCGGGCAAAAATACGGTTCGGTATTCTCACTTTAAGATGAAAGTAAATATAAAAATCTAAACAAAATGAATACCACTTGTTACTCTATAAAATAAATAAGCATATCATAAAAAAATTGCTGTAAAATTTCATAGTGACTCGGCGACAAATATGGCCTGCCCACTGCCACTTCAACTTACTGATTCTGCAGGCTATGTCGGTTACTTTCGATCTCCGACGGATCTCCTCGTTTCGGATTCTATCCATCAGAGATATCCCAAGCATAGCCCGCTCCAAAGCTCGCTGAGCGACCTTAAATCGGTGGATCAGGCCCTTTGTAAGAGACTACGTCTCAGCGCCATACGTCATCACAGGAAGGACGCACTGGTTGAACATCTTAGCCTTTAAACACTGCGGTATTGACGACGTAAATATGTGACGCAACTTTCCGAATGCTGCCCAACCCAAGCATTCTCAGTATTGTGATTTAATTAGAGATGCAACAATGACAAAACATATTTCAGAAACAAAGTAATACATCAATAACACGATAAAGAAAACAGTTTTCCGATACGATTTATAGATTTTCTGCAGAACGTTAAAATATTTCAAAAAATGTAAAAATCACAGGTTTTGCTTGCACACCAGTTGATTACAGCGAGATAGACAGTCAAAAAATAAAAGCGTTAGAGCAGGAGTTTGCGTTCGGACTACGACGTAGTGGGTCTACGAAGCGTGTAAATAATGGGATCGTAGCACTAACTACGCCGTAGCAAAATGAGGACGCGAACGTGTTAACGTGTTTTGGGTACCTCAACAACACTAGGTGCGAGGAAATATTCGTCCACTTTTTGTTATAATCTGTAATGTGGATCCGAGCCTCCGAGAAGATAAAGATAATTATGAGGGTTAATGTGGTGTTGGGTTATCTTGATATTTAATGAGTAATAGATGTTTTTGATTTTTTATCCCTTAAACAAAAGTTAAATAATTTGTATAGTATAATATTTTATAAAAGTTAAGTATTTTGTATAGCATAAGACAAATGATACAAAAAAATATACAAAAAATGATAATAAGTAGCTAAGTTGCTTGCGCTTCTTCTTAGCAATACTAATAAAATTGATGGATTTAGGCATTATATTTATTTATCGATTAATTTATTTGTTAATAGCATTATTTTTTTTTCTTGTGTTAGTAAATATTTTTTATTATAGTCAATTAAGCCAAACTTTTTTTTTTATTTCCCCGAGTGATATATATATTTTAATCTTAATTTAAGTAAGCGTTTTTTTAGTATTTCCCGGTATTGTATATACAATTTTATCTTATTTTATTGCTCTTCAAGATTATTATCGACGTAAAGTATTCGAATTTGAATATTTCCATTATAATTCTCAGTTTCTTTTAGGGTAGTAATACCAGCTCCGAAAACTAAATTAAAAATGAAGATGGTAAATTTATGAATGTTACTGCTTTAAATACTAAGTAAATAAAGCACAAGCGTATATTCGCAGGTCATGTTGAGAACTGGATAGCTCAGTTGGTAGAGCAACCGCCTGGTAAGCGAGAGGTCCCGGGTTCGAATACCGGTTCAGAGATCCTCACGTCCAGATTTACTTTTCTTATTTTCTATACCGCAGTGATATTAATTTAATTAAATACTAAGTGACTGAAAACTTCTGTGCTAATATATAAACCGAAAACAACCGAATGAAATACTGTAAATTCCGAAAACTTAATACATCAAATGCAGGAGATAAGCCACCGAGCTACATAAACTTTTCTAACAAGCAGTTCGGTGTATCGCCCCGCAAGCCCCGTACAACCGCTCCGTCCGAACGTTTACGTTGGACAACTGTATGGATTTTTAAACTGTGGTATCAGTGTAGCGATCTATTGTGTCCCGCAAAGTATTAATATATAAATACAACACACACAACTGCTGTATTTAGAGCGTTCATTCCATCCATCCATCCATCAGCCTGTTTCGTCCACTGCTGGACATAGGCCTTTCCAGGATTTCGCCACTCTTGGCGGTCCTCCTGGAAGAAATACCCTTACTCACACACGCTGGGCAGGCGGGTTGGTGAGCGCGGTGCCGAAACCCTTGTACCAGTGACGCCGCTGCCCGTCACTAGTCTGTTTTATAAGGCCTGGCAATTGGGGATGGATATACCGCCATCCGTCGGTCCCAGGCAATGGTGGGCCGCCTGGTTTTGCCTAAGAGCTGTTCTCTTACTCTCCTCCGAATAACTTCGAGCGGATTTGCGAGTAAGATGGTGGTACCTCCACAGTTGAGCCCGGCATCAGCTCTACCACCTTAATAAGCGTTAATTAAATCGATTAATTTAATAACCACCTCATTAAAAACGCGGTCGGCCTTAATTGCATCGATTACGAATCCCATTTGCCTTTATTTTAATCTGAAGTGAATATCTACGGCGAGTTTGCGTGAAAACGAGCTTATCTTACTCATTAGGGTTCATTATAACCCTGTATTAGCAGAAGACTTTTTAGGGTTCTGTTAACTAAATGAAAACCCTTATAGCGAAGCCTTGCTGTCCGTCTTACTTTTCCGAATACTTTGAAAACGGATCTGTAGATAATACGGTGTTTAGCGAATTACACTAGAAAAACGTCATATTTTTCAAATATAATGTTTGTGATGTAATGTAAAATGTATTTTGAAATGAGTCTTCTTGTGTGGCGTGTACTGAGAAACAACCACTGATTATTTCAGATACGCCCAGCGCAATCTGGACAGTTAGACGAGGATCCAACTGACAAATCCTTTACCTTTAACTGGTGGCAGGCTTCAACCGTGGCTTGTCACCATAATTACGAAACCATACCGCCAAGTAACTCTTCACCTTTCGGCATGACGTCATGAGAAACCATATCAGGGTACCTAACATGGTAGACCATATCGAGTTCTGACAGCTCGATATACCACTCTCTGTCCCTCTTTAGGTAGATCAAAAGAGTGAGACAGAGCACTGCATCATGCGCTATCGAGCTCGATATGGTCCTTCATGCTGGAGAGTTTATTTCAAATTTAACGGAGTCCGTTTATTGTGTACCATGTACAGCATATACAATACATCCATAGTTAATGTTGCCAGATGTCTCGTCCTAATTTAACCTTTGATCGGGACTAATGTTCCGATTTTTCGCCAGCTAATGAAAGCTCATATCAAGTTTGAAATATTGCACGGATTGTGCTCTGTTTTCAACAGATGTCTCTCACACACACACACACACACACACAAACACACCAAAATATTAGGTTGGGGAAAAAGTTTCAGAGTCTTACTTGTAACCGGTAAAAAGATAATTAGTTTATATAACTCTTAATTTTAAGTCACGAATTAACATAATATTGAAGTTATAAATTGACATATATAATTTGTATATCCTTGCGATTATTAAATCGCCGTGTTTAACATATAGACATTTATTTCTACCATAGTTTCTATTTTATATGAAAATTCAAAACATTTTTTAATAAAGTTTATTTACATTTAACTGAAGTATGTAGGTGCCATTTTGTTCGATAAGTTTCTACCATCTTGTAGGTAGAGACATGATCCCATTGCTATAGAAATTCTGGGGCTTCTGATAAAAAAACCGCGACAAGTGGTTTTGGCAGTCCTCTCGTGATGTTAACTTTACACTGCCTAAAGAATTCTGAAGAGACCGCAACAAGTAGAAATCTGAAGGTGCAAGGTCAGGACTATACGGCGGATGCATTAATACGTCCCAGACAAACTCTCTTAATTTTTGCTGAGTGGCTAAATCATACCGTTATCTTGATAAAAAACCACACCCCTTCTGTTGACTAATTCCGGCCGCTTTCTCCTAACTTCTTGCTTTAATCTCATCAGTTGTTCGCAGTAGAGTTCAGAATTGATGGTCCTGCCTGGCGGTAACAGCTCATAATAAATAATGCCCTTCCAATCCCACCATACACACAGCAATACCTTGTTGCGAGATAACCCGGGTTTTGCCAGAGTCTGTGAAGCCTGACCAGCCTTTGACCACGACCTTTTTCGCACGTTCTTGTCGTACGTGATCCACTTTTCATCACCAGTTATCAGGTTTTTCAAAAATGGTTCGGTTTCATTACGTCGTAATAAATAATCACAAATGAGTACACGGTTCACTAAGTTTCTTTCAGTGAACTCATGAGGCACCCAAATATCGAGCTTTATTGTGTACCCAGCTTTTTTCAAATGCGCCAAAACTGTTTTGTGGTCAATCCCCAGTTCTTCAGCTACATCGTATTTACTGATATGCCGATCTTGCTCCACTTTTTCAAAAATGGCATCCATTTTATCCGTAACAGGGCGCCCAGAGCGAGGTGCATCTTTCACATCAAAATTTCTGGATTGTAAATGCTTAAGCCAAATTTGTGCTACTCTCACAGACCCTGCACTAGGTCCATAAACATCACGAATTTTTTTCGCGGCTTGCTTTGCATTTTTACCCTTTTTGTAGTAAAATTTTAAAATGTATCGAATTTCTTCTTTAGATTCACTCATCTTAACAGTAAGAAAAACAAATGAAAATCACACATTTTACCTAATTTGAATTTGGAATTATCTTTTTTAAAATTTAAACTTTTTAATAATACCAAAACCAGCCAGATACAAATGGTATAGCCAAAGAGATTTTATTATAAGTTCATACATAATTTTTGCGAAAAGAGTTTTTCCTCAACCTTTTATTAATTAATAATAAAAATATAATGGAGTCTTACTTGTAACCGGTAAAAAGATAATTAGTTTATATAACTCTTAATTTTAAGTCACGAATTAACATAATATTGAAGTTATAAATTGATATATATAATTTGTATATCCTTGCGATTAATAAATCGCCGTGTTTAACATATAGACATTTATTTCTACCTTAGTTTCTAAATTAGTCTTATAAAAGTTTAATTTATGCCGTGCTTAAGATTGAAGGTGAACATATAAAAGTTCCATTATACTATTTTAAATACTGAATATTCAAAATAAACGCGGAATTACATTTGTTTGAATTAGTTTGTTTCATTTGTCCCAAAATGCTTATTTTCATTCAGAAGTTTAATCCTGGCAACTTTATACATAATTAAAAACTCTTTTCAGGCGTTTCATAAAAGTTCTTAGCAAACTGGTTAACCCATAAATTTTTTGTTGGAGATCTTTATTTATCCTTGGTCAAACCCATTTTACGCAATTAATGAGAATTTTATTCCCTAAAGCGCTCAAACATTCGTACAAACGACTTGAGGATTTAAAGGGCTCAACAGTTCCATCCTTTAATTATAAACAAGGGTCGACAGCATGACGAATATAAACTTCTTACCCATTAACTACGGCTGGCCATTTCACAAAATGGTTTAAGGGTACGGTTTGAACGCAGCCTAAATTAAATCTTTGGTTTTATTGCTATGAAATGCAGTGAAATGAGCGAGATAGAGAAACCGCGGGACAGAGGGTTAACTAATTCCCAAATTTGTAACTTTTTATTAACTTCGTTAACGGTTTTGAGCTGTAAAAGATGAATTAAATTAACTTGTTGCTGAGTATTTGGTACGTTGAATTGATCTACTGAATTTGTTTCCAAAGAAGATATGTTTATTTACCTTTGTATTCCTAGATAAATTGTCTAAAACACAGCAGTATTTTCATTAAAACACATGGAATGTAATTGTAGTATGATCGAACAGAAGGCAGGTAAACAAAGAAAAAACTTACCCGTATTTTCAAGGTTACGTATTCAAAAGTACGGGTAAAAATCTTTAAAAAACTTTTGAAATCGATAAAACACTTACCTAGGCATGTTTTCCTCGTTTGTTGTAACACTTTAACACATATTTAATTTCCACACACGACACTGCACAAAACTCGACACAGCATTTTCCGCCATCTTGCGGTAACATTCCACAGATAATTCGACTTTTTTCTAAATTCCAACCTATTTTCATGGAACCGACTGTTTACATATAAATGTTTAAAGCTTTTTAATATAATATATATATATATATTAAAAAGCTTTAAACATTTATAGGGAAAGAAAAAGTATATTCTTTGGAAATATATATATAATATATAAGATATACATATATATATAATATATAGAACGATTTAGGTTTATTAATAAAACGTCAAAAATTAAAATACAATTCAAAGATTATAACGATATCAAACCGAATAATATTCGAAATGGAAAGCAGTTGAATCGAGGAACCGAATTGGAAATATCCTAAGCGGAGATTGGACTATAGATAGATAATGAACAGAAAATCACCTGTACTATCCCACAAAATTTATTTCCTGCGGTTCTATAAATGTATCTTTGAATAGGTTGTCAACTAGCCCCCAACACCAAAAACATAGATAAAAACAGATTTTCTAAATCCTTATTTCCGAAATGTGACGTCACTCCAAGTGCGAACGTATCCTTAGATAATCGGAATTCGATAGTATATCTATGTTTTCGATGGTTGGGAACCAGTTGGCAACCGATTCAAAGATACTTAATTTAGGCGCTGACCGGTTTCGCCTTTAAGGAATCAGTTATATATCAATCAGATCTTATAAGATTATTATAATTACGTAACGTAGGCTTAAATTTTAGTTTTATTACTATCAAAAGTAACATTTTTGCAAGAGAATTTAGGTTTTATTAAGTCCTATATTTCAATGAATAAATTTTACTTTTAGTTGCATTAAACCTAAAAGGTGGAAGGTAAAGCTCGACCAGGCTGCCCTTAGACCAAATAGGCGACATATAAGGACAAAGTAAAAAGTACCCGGAATAGAAGAGCTTGTATGACTTGATTGATAAATTTGGAAGAAGCAAAAGAGGTGTATTAGGATCGTGGCAGATGGATATCTGTAGTCTCTGCCTACCCCTCTGGGAGACATGCGTGACTATATATATTATGTAAACCAAAAACTAAAGCCTTTGAAATCAGCTACCTTGTTTACATCCAAAACGCAATGTATTGTTTTCAGGGTTCATGTAAGTATTTTTCTTAATTCCACCATAACTTCTTAATACCTGAACCGATTTCAAAGTGTGTGGCATCTTTAGAATCCTTATAAGATGCTATAAATATTACAAAAAGTATAAAATATAAAGTGTAAGTATAAAATAAATAATAAAAAATATTAAAAAGCACGACTGTCAGGACAGAGATTTAATTCGTATTTCAGTGCAGTCGGGGGACTATTACATTGGATACGTGTCGTGTACGTGTTATGTTGTATGTCCCCCGACTGCACTGAAATCCGAATTAAGGCGACTCTATTCGGCTTAACTCCCATACTAGCGCGATTCGCTGATAATATCCTTATTCATACATAGGTACTTGCTTATTATTTTTTCTTTTTGGACATATCCTATACACTTTCCATGACTTGAACCTAAAACATTTATCAAAATCAAATACATACAAAAAGTTACAAGCGTATAAAGTTCTGTATTTTACACATATTTTTTCATGAATATTTATTTACCGTAATGTCCTAGAAGCGATACAACAAATCAAATAATTTTCGATTCACAGCATAGTATATTTTATACTATTCAAGAATATTTTTGTTTCATTTAGATTTTTGGGATATTTCTCCTGAAATCATAGTAAGACCCAAAACCATTCTCTGGTTTTTTCAAGACGTGAATTTTGTCTCGCGTTAGCTTAGTGTTCGGTTAGTTCCGTACGAGCTCGGGAAATGAACGTTCGGGCCAACTAATAACAGTCAGTCAGTGCTCTATAATCCGAAGTTGAATGAAGAATGAAATAGCAAGCATAGGGACCCCGTGCGCGACTGACTTCAAGCCGCCGACTACAGGCTTCTTAAATCTCTATTCCAACAGTCATGATTGATTAATATTTTAATTATTTATTTTTTGTAAGGTGGGTAATCGTAATAGGGGCTCACCATATTATACACATTCTCCCAATAATCCAGCGTGATCAGCTGGAACGTGGTCAGCATAGACCACAGGAAGTTGTCGAAGTTCGTGTACCCATGATTAGGGTTCGGCCCGACGCACAGGCAGGTGAACCCTAGCGGGCAATGCCGGGCGCCCGTCAGGTTCCCGCAAATGATGGGGGTCAGCTCGTCGTCTACCATCCAGTGGGATGGTTCTTGGATCCATCTGAAAAACAATAATAATTTATGTGTTTAAAATTCATAACATTACAGTTAAACTTATAAAGTTACAATATTTACGAGTATATAAGGTGACTTTAATTTATGCAGCCAAATCCTTACTGAAGACTCGGTGAGTGCTAAGTAATAAGGTTTGATGACCCTTTTTGTGAAATTCGTAAATTATTATTTTCGTGTTCCTTACAAACGCAAGCGCAGCCCCGAGTCAATTACTATGCGTCTTCAAGATTTTATTTTGCGAAATTAGCAAAAAGTGTTATTGATCCGCGTTACTGATCACTTACCAAGCCTCCAGTATGAGTTTGGTTGCATAAATAAAAGCCACCTTATATAAAGCTGTATTAAGTTTTTATTTAGATTAATAAATATATAGGTGGTAGAGCTGATGCCGGGCTCGACTGTGGAGGTACCACCATCTTACTTGCAAATCTTTCCGAAGTTAATCGGGGGAGAGTAAGAGAACAGCTCTCAGACAAAACCAGGCGGCCCACCATTGCCTGGGACCGACGGATGGCGGTATATCCATCCCCAATTGCCGGGCCTTATATAAAACAGACTAGTGACGGGCAGTGGCGTCACTAGTGCAAAGGTTTCGTCACCGCGCTCACCAACCCACCTACCCAGCGTGTGTGAGTATGGGCATTTCTTCCAGGAGGACCGCCAAGAGTGGCGAAATCCTGGAAAGGCCTATGTCCAGCAGTGGACGAAACAGGCTGATGGATGGATGAATAAATGAAACAAATCCAATATTATCGAGATATATTTGATTTGTTTCATTTATTCAACCATCCATCAGCCTGAGATTGTCTATTTGGTTAGCCTGCTGTTATATTTGGCAAGCCTGCTGTGCCCGCTCTTTAATACGTGCTGAACGTGCGGACATCGTCCCGTTATATAAAGAATATTTTTTAGGGTTCCGTACTTCAAGAAGAAAAACGGAGCCCTTATTGGATCACTTTGTTGTCCGTCTGTCTGTCCGTCCGTCCATCTTTCTGTCAAGACCCTTTATCTCAGGATCGCGTGGAGGTATCGAGTTGAAATTAAAACCGTATACTTAAATCTACAGTCCCTTGAAGTTGTGAAAAAAATCAAACCCCTAAGATAACGCAAAAAAATATACAGCCGCTTATGCCCCAAAATCGTATATTTAGGCACTCTCAAGGGAATCAAAGTTTATAGGGTATTTTCCGTTGACCTAGACTAGAACTAAGAAATTTGGCAAGTAATACTATCTTAATATTATCATTAGAGTGCATTACAAACCAGAAAAGATAAATTAGAAAGAAATGTAAAGACAAGAATTTGAAAAAATTCCCAGACAAGCGCGCCTACCAATAGCGCCAACGAGGCACTAGGTATGTACCTCGGTGGCGCTATTGGTAGCGCGCTTGTCTGGGAAACGAGTGGTCGCAGGTTCGAATCCTGGCCCGAGTAATTTGTCAAATTCTTGTCTTTACAATTGTTTCAAATTTATCTTTTTTGGTTTGTAATGCACTCTAATAATAATATTTAGAGTATTCCAAAGCGATGGATTTCGCAAAAAAACATAATACCATCTTATACTACAAGTATCGGGAAAAATCTGAAAACTTTACATTTGTAATTAAATAATAAAAAATATAGTATACGGAACCCTCAATGTGGTCCACTTCAGAATAAAAATATTAAAAAATAAATATTCTGGCATGATAGGAGAATACATTTCAGTTTAACAAACTGTACTGTAATATTAGCGTTAAATTCTAACTGTTAATTACAACTACCTCGACCACTTTTCGTTGTCTCTTTCATCTATCTGTGATCGGCAGCGTTAGATCAAAGTCCCCCCCCCAGAAAAAAATTATTGCTACGCCCTTGTTAGAAACTACAAGAGGAATTAGTATTTACTCAGAATAAGTAAATTTAAGTTAGAAATAAGTATTATTAGTTTTTAACTTGATCCTGTCATTTGATGTGATTGCGGGGATGTTTATAACTTAGTCGCATTATATGTATAGATAGCGCGCGAGTTAAATGCAGTCGGAAGCTGAGGTGAAGGGCGGGAGCACCGCCTCTCGCCGTCCGCACACGGCCTGTGTTTGTATATAGCGCATTCTTCCGGTATTGATTCAACTTGCGCGCTAAGTGTACAATACAACAAAAAAAATCTATATTTACCACCGAATTTTGATTTTTTTACTACAAAATGGTGACACACAAACTGAAACACTGCAAAATCCCTGACAAAAACGAAGTCTGTTTTATTAGGTCACATTTTTTAGCACCTCGTAAATCCACAGGTGTATGCTGAGCGAAGCCTTATTGGCTTTATTTTACAGTTATGAGCAAAAACCTTTTTTTACATTTTTTCATAAGCTCGCATCCACTCACCGTACTACATGGACCTTTGTACTTTGTACCCAATGTTTCAGTAAAGTTATTTAAAGTTTGTTATATATCACATCACACTAATATTATAAATGCGAAAGTTTGTGTGCGTGTATGTTTGTTACTCTTTCACGCTGAAACGGCTAGACGGATTTAGATAAAATTTAGAATGGATATAGCTTATACCCTAACTTAACACACAGGTAACTTTTTATCCCGGAAAAAAGCATGGCGTTAAACCGAATAACACGCGGGTGGAGCCGCGGGCAAAAGCTAGTATACTAATAAAATTTATATAAAGTAGTAAGAAGTCTTGTCGAAATTTTAAATGAAATGGGTATTTGGTATTGAGCTGAGGCCAAAACTACAATTTATAGAACTTTTATCTGTCCGTCTTAACTCGATAACCGCTCAATGGATTTGGGCGCAGTTTCTGTGCCCTGGTCTACATAGCAACATAAGGGGTATTAACAAAATAACAGCCAATCCGAAAACGGGGCAGAGATTGAATATACGCGGACGGAGTCACGGGCGAAAGGCTAGCCGGTTATATTTTATAACGTGGATAATTCAGAGAGACCATGATTCAATTTTATTTAACTTACCCAAATACAACTTAGTAAATTTTTCACATGATAAAATAGTGTAATTAGATAACAATTTTTTTCGTTTAAAAATTTTATGATCGATTTTTTAAAAATTAAAAACAAATTAATTTCTTCGTCATTAATAATGGTCGTGTCAAAAGGAATGTGGAAACCCAATTAATTACATCATGGATAATTACATCACGGATAATTACACAATGTATACTGCGTATATTTCGAAGGAGGTTAAGCTTGAGTTTTCTAAGAGAGCGGTGGCGTGATGAGGCGACCGTTTTGTGTGATTATTTATCTATGTCTTTGAATCTTGAATCTTTGTCGTAGCGTGGGCAGATCCTAGAATAGGGCAGATTGTAAAGTATGAAATCGAAAATCTTACAACAAAAACCAAAAATACGTATAGGATTTAATGGATTAAAAAATTATGTAGGTAGAGCATTACATGAGTTCAGACGTTGTTAAATTGCACTTAAATTGATATTTAAAACACTCGCGCTTAGACCATTTAACACGGGACCTGGCAAAGCGCGACTCTTAGTACTGAAATTATTCTGCCGTTTTCCACGGGAGGGGAGGTAAACACGCACAGCACACATTCACTCATTCACGCACACTCCTGCGAAAAATTGATATGTCACACTAAATCGAAAGCTGCAACACAAACACAAAACGCGCACGCAAGCAAACTTACATGAACAAGTTGTTCACCGCCCGCCCGCCCGCATAAAACATGCAACAAGCAAGCAATACGAGCATAAAAGCAAAGAAAGCAATATTACATGTGCACGAGTCTGCATTTTGAATACTACGACAAGAATTTTTTTGCGGAATATTACAAATTATATTCATATATCCATAACTTTGAAACAACCAAAGTTGGAAGATGCAATTATTCCAAAGTTTCTTGCATCCTTAGATCACTCATCATCATCAGCATCATCGTGTGGCCTCTGTATCCTGCTTTATTTATTATGCTCGTATATAGCTACAATCCTAAGATCTTAGATCACTGTGTCAGACGGACAGACAACGGAGGCTTAGTAGATAGAGTCCTGTGTGGCACTATATTAACCCTTAAAACAAAAGAAAGTAAGAAATTAAAAATAAATCCTTAGCGATGATTGGTTACTCACTGATGCCACAATTCCTCAGTGAAATTCTCCCCGATGGGCACCTCCAAGTTCCTGACGCACTTGTTCCTCAGCTCCCCCATGTAGACCTGCAGCGCGAAGAGAGCGAACACCATCAGACAGAAGATGGTGAGGGTCATCACTTCGGCCAGCTGCTTGAAGGAGTGCAGCAATGCGTTGATGATGGTTTTTAGACCTGCACAAAAATATATAGTTAGTTCAGCGTGAATTGCTGGTAATATGTATAAAAAAACTGGCCAACTAAGTACGGAACCCAAAAAACATTACGGTAAATAACTAACAATATTGATGACAAAGCGGCAAGACAACAAAAAATGAATCGTTAAAATGCTAGCGCCTGACAAACATTTCGGTATCCTTTGACGTTGGCAATGTGACTATTTTTTCCGTAACAAGGTGTAGATTAGTAACAAAAAAAAGTAGCTAGTATGTGATACATTCTTAGACCATTTAACAAGGGACCTGACAAGGTGCGACTCTTAGTACTGAAATTATTCTGCCGTTTTCGACGGGAGGGGAGGTAAACACGCACAGCACACATTTACTCATTCACGCACACTCCTGCGAAAAATTTATATGTCACACTAAATCAAAAGCTGCAACACAGACACAAAATGCGCACACAAGCAAACTTACATGAATAAATTGTTCATGTACTTCGGCAGAGGGGGATGGTCTAAGGATACATTAACAGCTGTTAATAAAAAAGATTGCTCTATGTTTCACGTGTATTCAACACTATAATAATTTTCCCATGATTAGGCGCTAGAAATTTTAGAATACTCACATGAAAATGTAGACCGGCTCTTACTATTGAGTATTTACTACAATCTAACCATATTTAAAACTTTTATATTTTAAAGTTTTAAATATGGAGCTAAAACGAAAAACGTTTAGAATTCAATTTATTTAATATTTTATTATTTGTCGTGATAGAGGCTCACGCATTTTGTAAAAATTTCAAATTTCTACATATTACGGTTGAAGCTGTAGACAGACGGATGTCTTAGACTAGACAGGGTCCCGTTTGGCTGCCTTTGGGTACGGTATGCAAATACGTTTTTAATTTAATTAAGTAAAAGGTGTTCAAAAAGCGGGCCAATTAGCATGCGGCTTAAAAAGCTCCACCAAATTTTTTAAAGGGTTGCGCGTTTTTTCCCTAATAAAAAATAATATAGCCGTGATTTCTTGATCTTTGCGCTCAATGAAAATGTATACCCAGAAAATTAATATTAATTCTTTGTGCATAATACTTTCTAATAAGTGCACGTAAAAAATAAAAAGTGCATTTTTTTTGTATAAATATTGTCTATGAATAGCAGATTAGTTCCAAAAATAAATAAAAAGCATGCGTAGACGGACGCTAACACAATTTAACACATGTGTCCCGACTTAGGTTCCGTTGAACCAACAGGTATATGAAATCTTACTCTTGTTTTATTTCTCTATTAAACTCTCTAGACGGTTGAAAGCATAATTTAATAAAGTGAGGAATAGTGTGAGCGAATCTTTTACGAGGCAATAAAGAAAGCTTTCAACCACTTAGACATTGATTTTAAAAATTCAAGCTTTAACCGAAGGAAAATATTTGTGAATTTTTACAAGTCAGAATAAAATCGTTCATTTATCACTTGTTTCACCTATCTCAAAGTGGATATTCCTTTTAGCTAATTTGTTTCAAAGAAATAAAAATAAAATAATGTTAATAAAATAATGTTAACAGAACGATCATTTTGTTGTCCGTCTGTCTGTTTTGGGCGCTGTTAAAGATATCGAGTTGAAACTAATACATCCTACAGAAATATTTTGCCTCATAAGATTGTTAAGAAAAACAGGTTTCCAGCACAACGCGAAAAAAGATTTGGCTCACAATGAAGACCTATAAATATTTTCAGTTGAATTAGATATTAGAATTCCGTTCACTATTTAGCTCTGAAAAAATCTGAAAATTACTTATATTTAATTATTTATGAATAAATAAATGGCCACCTTAAAGTCTCCTTAGATATACAGACTATACAATAGATCGTGAGTGTCAAGTTAACTTGGCCTCTTTAAATGTTCGTGGAATAATTTTATGTTTTAAACGCTATATGCGGAATGCACGATTTTCGTTTAAATTCAAGTGAGTTCTATTTTGTTGAAACACTTATGGGCTTGCCTTTGGTCGTTCAACGGTTTTTGCTTTAATATGCTGAGTCACCTACTTATCTGATCAATGTAAAACTTGGACACGTATTTTTTCAGACCTTTATCTTTCCGTTGTCAGGTGGTTACCTAATTGGACAAATATCACTTCCATCCATCCATCAGCCCGTGTTCGTCCACTGCTGGACATAGGCCTTTCCCAAATTTCGCCACTCATGTCGGTCCTCCGTCCTCCTCATCCAGCCGCCCCCCGCAACGTCCTTCAGGTCGTCGGTCCAGCGGGTACGAGGTCGGCCTACACTACGCTTTGCTGTACGTGGTCACCATTCTAAAGCCTTGCGGCCCCAACGGCCATCATGTCGGCGACAAATATGGCCTGCTCACTGCCACTTCAACTTACTGATTCTGCAGGCTATGTCGGTTATTTTCAATCTCCGACGGATCTCCTCATTTCGGATTCTATCCATCAGAGATACCCCAAGCATAGCCCGCTCCATAGCTCGCTGAGCGACCTTAAACCGGTCGATTACGTCATCACAGGAAGGACGCACTGGTTGTACGCATCGGCAAAGCGAAGATGTGAAATGTACTCTCCGTTTACGTTTATGCCTCGTCCATTCCAGTCTAGTATTTTAAAGACGTCCTCCAGCGCGGCGGTAAACAGTTTGGGAGAAATAACATCTCCCTGTCTCACAACGCGCTGAAGATGTGTCGGTCTTGTTTGTACACCCTGTACTTGGACGGACATCTTAGCGGAGTCATACAGACATTTCAACAACTCCACGTAACGCCAGTCAATTTGGCAACGCTTCAAGGACTGCAGAACAGACCAAGTTTCGATGGAGTCGAAGGCTTTCTCGTAGTCCACAAACGCTAGACATAAGGGCTGATTATACTCTTGAGTTTTCTGTATAACCTGCCTTAGCGTGTGAATGTGGTCCACGGTGCTGTAGCCTTTTCGAAACCCAGCCTGCTCTGGAGGTTGGAAGTCGTCGAATCGTTGGGCGAGACGATTCGTGATAACTCTTGAGAACAGCTTGTAGGTGTGGCTCAGGAGCGCAATTGGTCTATGGTTCTTAAGTAGGATTTTGTCCCCTTTTTTGAAGAACAAAATGACCAGACTCCTGCTCCACTCCTTTGGTGTAGTACCTGTGCGAATGATGGCATTAAAGAGGTCCTGTAGCTGTCCGAGTATCCGCTGGGTAACCTCCAGCTTTCAGGAGTTCAGTTGTGATGCCATCCTCACCCGGCGCCTTGTTGTTTTTCAGCTGTTCAAGAGCTATCCTAATCTCACCCATTTCGACATCCGGGAGTTCATCGGTGTAGTGGCGGACCAGAGGTGCACGTTTGTCGTCTTCATCGAATCGGCAGTTGGCTTGGGAGCGTGTGAAGAATATAGGAGCCCATAAAATTTATCGATTTCGGCGAAGATTTCTGGCCTAGAGGTAACAGTTCTATTGTCAGATGTCTTCAGCTTCGTCAGATTGGACCTTCCTAACTGCTGGGAAAAAACTTTTGAGCCTTTATTTCGCTGGATCGCGTCTTCAATGACACGAGTGTTATGTAGGCGCAGGTCAAAACGAATTTGCCTTTTAACACGCTTGTTAAGAAGGGAAAAATCTGCAGAATCTGAAGACATTTCCCGTCTCTGCCTCATCAGGTCCAGAGTTCCACTCGAAATTTTGGACTCCTTAGTCCTTCGCTCCGGCTTAAAATAAGCTCTGCCTATCTCCCGCATGACGTTCGTGAAATTGTTAGCAAGCTGGTCAACATCCTCAGTGGTTTCCAACAGGGCAAATCGGTTCTGAAGTTCCATTTGGAACTTTTCGGATCCCGCAGCGGTTTGGCTCAGAGAAGGGCGGAGCGTAGGCTTCATCAGACGATTTCTCTCAAGCTGTAAGTTGATATAAAAGATGCATCGCACAAGTCGGTGATCGCTACCAGTACAAAACCTGTTGATCACAGATACATCTTGGATTATGTGCTTTTGATCCGTCATTATGAAGTCTATCTCATTTTTAGTCTTACCATCAGGGCTTCGCCAGGTCCACTTCCTTTGAGGTTTCTTTTTGAAGAATGAGTTCATCAAATAGAGACCCTGGCTCTCAAGAAAGCTAACCAGCATCTGGCCCCGAAGATTTCTGCAGCTATAACAGTGTGGTCCGATTACCGATTCACCACACTCTTGTACTTCCACTTTGGCGTTGAAGTCCCCCATAGCAACTCATACTCACACACGCTGGGTAGGCGGGTTGGTGAGCGCGGTGCCAGAACCTCTCGCACTAGTGACGCCGCTGCCCGTTACTAGTCTGTTTATTTAAGGTGCGGCAATTCGGGATGTATATACCGCCATCACACGGTCCCAGGATTGGTGGGCTACCTGGATTTGTGCGCTACCTGGATTTGTGCCTGTATGCGAGCTGTCCTCTGATTCTCCCCCGAATAACTTCAGGGTGGTTTACGAGTAAGATGGTGGTCCCTCCACAGTCGAGCCCGGCATCAGCTCTACCACCTACCATCACTTGATAGATTTCATTTTTGAAAATGATGTTTATTTAAGTTTTTAATTCATTTATGTCTAAACGGATTAAGTTTTATGTCTGAAATTAATGCTATAACAAGTGAACAATAGTTTATTTTCCGATGTCAGGTGAAAACTCCTACACAAAATACTTGTTTAATACACCTGCTTAAAATATCATATACTGTTTAGCGTGCGTAAAATGACATATTTCGCAATCGTGCTTTTTGTTTTTACTACTGACGCCATCTAGGGGAAACCGGCCACATCATTTAGTAATCATGTAAGCCTTTGTTTTACCGGATACACTAAAACTGTTTAAGATGAGTACTTTCAAACTTTTATATTTTATTATTAAATATTGTATATGCTAAACTCTAAAAGATGTGTTAAAAATTCAAAACGGTTTTAGACGTCATAATTTATATTCTATTTTAAGTATTTTAGAAATTATTATTAAAAGATTTTAGAAAGAGACATTGATCTTTGTAGTACAGATTGGCGCTAATCAGACTGCGTGTTCTACTGTCGACTTTTATCTGTTTTGATTTGCAACAAAATTGCTTTTATTTTATTATTTCATGTAATTTTTCGTAGGTTTTATAAACGTCGTCGACTGCGTCTCGGCAAAAAAGTCAATCGTAACTCTAAATATCAACCTTTTCGCACTTGCATCAAAATGTACTATTTCGTAAAATCCAGAAAAAGCTCGAAAATTCACTGACTATGCGTGCCGTCAGCGTGCGAAGGGAGCGTTCTAATGTAGACTTTCTGACAACATACTGAAGTTCAAAATCACTCAGTAAGTATCGTGTCTTATAATTGATCTCACTTTTCAATGCAATTGCAGTTGTCAATAATAAAGTAGTAAAAAAGTCGTGGTTGCACATTGAATAATTTTTTCAAATTTTAAATGAATTGAGTTTTTAGCTAAAACCACCTTTTTAGAACTTTTGTCTGTATTCCGCATGTAAAATAAAGAAAACTATATCTAAATGTGTTCATTACTTCTCGAGTAATATATAACGAAACATAAAGAAAGACAAAAAAAAATTTTGGCCTTAGTACAATATCTACTGGTTACCCATTTAATTCAAAATTCCGCAAAAACATTTTATGTATGACACATTTTTTTACTACTTTGTTACATATATATTATATAGATATCCTTTGCACAAAATATACTAAGTATATATAGTCTGTCAAAAAATGAAATGAAACTTTAATGAACTTTATTGGACTTTAAACGTTCAATTAGTATAATTTAGGTAATATATTTATGAAATAACAACGCGGTTAACACGATTTAACAGATTTTGTACTTATTTGTTTGGTGTAACCAGGTGAAAGAAAAATAGTTTCTTCAATATTAATTTCAACACTTTTTTGACAGACTACACAATACAATATACTAAGATAAAGTTTTTTTAATATAAATATTTCAACAGCCCAAAGAAATTGTTTTGTGTGCGTCTACACTCGCACAAAGACTTATCTGTAACATTGACAACCCTAACTCTGTCCCTTATTTGTTCCCGGACGAAAAGGGAAGCCTTAAATACCTTGTTTTCGCAGGTTTACCCCGGGCTGACGTATATTTACGTGAGCAAAGCCGATGGGTTCCGTACTTATTAAGTAGAGCCTTTCTTGAGTGGAATATTTATGAGTGTAATGCTGTGTATTGACTTGAGATTTGATGGCTTACGTGAAATCTTGTTTGATTTGTTTGTGGTACTCGTAAGTACTTGTTTGAACTAAGGTTATTGGCTTGTTAAGAAAGATGACGCAAAGTTTTGACTAAGTCTTATATGTAAGTGTACTTAACACATCAACTTTAACGCTTTTTCTGACGATACAAAGTTTTGGGGTGCTTAAATAAAATAAAATATCCTCATGACATGAATCCCCGAGGGAGTATCAGAGGTGTGAATAATTGAACATTGGTACACCCACCATTCAGCGACGATTATTAAGTCCCAAATGTGCCTTCCGAAGCACGCAAACTGAACACAAGTAGAATGATAGATTAAACCTATGACCTCTGGGTCAGTAGACAAGCGCTTCACCACTCGGCTACAGAGGCGGTGTTTAAATAGTTGGTTAATGTTGATTTATTTAGGTACTTTTAAACCTTTCTTAAAAAATGCTTTTATAATTTTTTCGTTTGGTTTTGTAGATTTAGCGTCCTATTGATTGTATATTTATTTGATTAATCAAATTTCAAATTTATTGTCAGAATGTGAGGCGTATTATACAAATAAGTGACAGAATCTTTTTGATGAATCCAAGAGCGAAAAGTTGGTCAAAATATACCGGGTGTAAAAAGAGTGCTACCATTAAATGAAACCACATATTCTACTGACCCTACTGAACCACTTTCCCAAGAATCATACCCGCGGACACCCTTAGTTTGGGAAATAATTAAGTTTCCAAACATTAATGCGTGAACCCTAACGTACCGACATACGGGCGAGTATCGAGAGAACGTCGTCCGTAAAACGTTCTAAAATAGACCATCCTCCTACGAGATAAAGTCTTTGAGTTACAGTTGAATATACTTTTCCCTGAAGATTTGCGCGGTTTTTTTTTCGAACAGTTGTTCAGTATGATCAGTAGAGTATGTGGTTTTATTTAATGGTCGCACTCTATTTACATCCTGTATAAAATAACAGTATATTTTAGCGTCGTTTAAGCAGCGTTAGCTTATAAAATCCCAAAAAGCGTGTATTTGTGTACTTCATATCACTTTGGGACGTAAAAGTTTTCGGTTAAAAGAGGGTGTACAAGTGTTGACTGCTTCAGTGACAGTTCACATTTCTGACAACTCCTCGGCGATGTAGCCGTGATGATATGTTTATGTGTATGTCGATTTGGCAGATCGTGTTTTTATCTAAGAGTATTTTGCTCATTACTTCCGAAAACGCCTTCATCCAAGCTTATCTTTTACTTATGACTTCTTTCACAAGAAGGTAATGATCCCATGATAAATCTTTTGCGGAATAAAAGTGCTGAAGTTGGCCTCACAACTGAGCAAATAATACTGATATTAGTGATTCAGCGATTCCTTGGATTAGGTTAACTGTTCCTCAAGGAAATTGGGAAATGAAAAGTCATGGTTTAGGGTGAAAACTTAATGAGGCCTCATTTTAAATCGAATTCTTCCTTTGTGTAGTAATAATTCAACATACGGTCTAATTTTAAATAATAATTTCTGTAAATGCATTATGCATGAAACGGCATGTAAAAAACTAAATAAAAACTTGAAAAAATAACAAAAATTTAATGACAATTTAATAATTTTTTAAGGCCGGCTCTTGTCCTTGAGCAGATATTACCAAACAATTTTATTAAAGTATTATTTTAGATTTTTCGCATTTTTTACTACTCATACATCATATTTTAACTAAATTGTCCGGCAAAAAGTTCTGGGCACGTCATTGTATGGATGAATCTCTTTATATCTCTTTATGCCTCTTTCGCGGAGTACGTGCGCCAAACGACGGAATACCCGCCGAGGGTGCAGTTGCTGGAGTTGCGCCGCAACGTCAACTTTTTGGCGTTCTTGGTGCGAGTACCGGACTGTTTTCTGCACCTCGTCATGGAAGAAAGCTTTTGGCCGTAGGGCGTGGTGTTCCGTCGCTTCCGCGGACAAGTGCCACAGGACAGCATAAACAAAAGTGAAGTTATACTAACATAGTATTAAGCTTTATTTACTAACTCGTTTTGTACCAATATACTATTATATGTTAGTTTGCAAGGTAATTTATCTATGGGCCACAGAAGCCTGAAAATAAAATTATTTGATATGTCGCCCTATTTCGTCCTTTATTAAATCAATCGGCAGCCCTATACAGATTTAATCAGTAACGACCGTTGAGATCCCTAACGTGCAATGGCGGGAAATAAACGACCTACAATCTGAAGAAAGAAATATCTTTCCTGGGAAATAAAGTAAACTTTGGATACCCTACGTATATCTCCTACGCTATATGACGTAGCGGTGTCGTAGCAATATTGCTGCTACGGAGCGTAGCACAGCTGTACAGAGTTTTTCCATAAATCCGAAACTATAGGGAATAGCAAAAAATGCTCAAACGAGTCTCAGGGCCATATATACACATACATATACTCTCGCCGGTCTCCCAGAGGGGTAGGCAGAGACTACAGATTTCCATCTGCTACGATCCTGACACAGCTCTTTTGCTTCTTCTACATCCATCAATATAGTCATACAAGCTCTTCTATTCCGGGTACTTTTTACTTTGTCCTTCTTTAGTATGTCGCCTATTTGGTCGGCATACGTCCTTCTAAGGCGGCCCGGTTGGAGCCAATTTGATCAAAAACCAAAAAATAATTTGCCTAGCCAAGATTCGATACAGCTTATTTAAAAAAAAGCACACTGTGTATTATTGTACATTTACTATCCAAGAGTGTGGCTTATAAGGATCAAGTTCTGGAAAGTAATTATATATTTTACTTCTATATTATTTGTATAGATATTGTTACACTAAAAACACAAAGCTGTATTTCGAAATCTTATCATATAGGTATTTGTTTTCAATAAATAGTTTATTTTCATTTCAAGGGTTTAGTTTGAAACGTTAATTGAAATGTAAATATACCTCGAATTTACTATTGAGTCAATATTAACTCGCATTCAATCACACAACTGTTTAAACAATACATGAAGTAACATAAACATTAAACCGGGCGTATTATTCTGTCTAAGATTCCATTAGCTTGTTTGTTTGGAAATGCGAAATAGTGGTAAAGATTTCAATCAAATAGGCATAACTAGCTTTTTGCCCGCAGGTCCGCCCGCTCTGAAGGAAGAACCTTGCCCTCACACCTTTTTATTCGACATTTTTTCTAAAATAGTCACAGTACAGTTCTCGTATAGCTCTCTTTAGTTATGGTGAAATAGAGGGTACGGAGGGCTTTTGCTTGTAGAGAAAAAAAAAACGAATTTCACACTGAAAATCGACGAGGTTGAATCCCGGCTGGGGAAATCATATTTTCAAAAAAACTTATGATGCCGTTTTGGCTTTCTTCGAAATCGGCCCGTTGACTCCTTTGAGCATTTTAATATTTTTATTTTCACCACGAACTAGACTCACTTTAAAACCATGCAATAAAGCACAAGTCGAGTTTTCAATGATATTTGTGACTCATTATAAGAGTCCTGTGATAAAAATCATTTGAAATCAAATCTCCTTACCCGGCATGATGGAGACAGTCTTCAACGCCCTCAGCACCCTGAAGGTCCTCAGCCCAGCCAGGTTCCCCACCTCCATCCCTATCGTTGCGTACCCCGACGTGATCACCACGAAGTCCAGCCAGTTCCAGGGGTTCCGAAGATACGTGTACTTGTTCAGTATGAACCCCTTCGCTATGCACTTGATTATCATCTCCGCCGTGTAGATCGCCAGGAAAATGTACCTGAGGATGGAGGGATGTTCCTTATTAATAAGATACGATACGTCTCAGCAGGGGTGTAAGGTTAGCCAGTTTTGACTTGTTTCCATGATCTACATATTCAATAGACTTATTCCTTAGACTCTAACAATCATTCTTTTAAAACAAGTGAAGAAGCGAAGTTGTACATTATTGCAGCTATGACTGAAGAAACCTCCATAAACCCACTTTTATCTCAATTCTCCTTTCGTCGAAGCCAATAAACCTGTACGACCTTTGTACTGAACTTTGCCCCTTTTTAACATTGTTTTTGGTGTGATGTTACCGGCCATACAAACTAGTTTCGCCTATGCCTGTCTTCTGCGCTTAAGGATTTCCGAAAAACTAGGCCAAAATAGTTTCTCCTAAAACCGGGTACATCCGTTTGTTTTAGTTATAGATGACTTAAAATTTCTTTAAGTAGATTTTCAGACGTGAGTATCACTAACAGAAGATTTCCGGAGGCAGTTTATGCTCTGTGGTGCTAAAAGTATTTGAATCTATAGCAACTATTGCACATTATTGAATTAGATATGTAGTTATTGCCTCGGGAAATAAAATACATCATTAAAATTGTTGTTTTCGAAATATACTTTGGTCCACAATGAGGCTGGCATCAGTCGAAAAAGTGGATAGATTCAAGGGCGTTTAGTGCATGGTAAAGCATGCTATTTAAGAAAAAAATAACATTTGATTTCCATGAATGTTTAATTAAGTGCAACCCAAGAGTACGTCTATAAAACAATTTTATATGAGCAAATATGTTATTTACTCTTTGGTTCGGAACCTCGAGCACATGCTAGAAGGGCGGAGTACATATCTACGCTCTTGTTTGGATTAGATCTAATTCATTCAAAGATATTTTGAGCAAGTTAAAGCTTGTGGGTAGCAGCCACGGAGCAAAACAAGCCAAAACATAACACAATTTGTGTTTTCTGTAGTTCTCTGTCCAATTATAAAAGAAACAACTACCGTAATAATTAGTCCTTTGTTTGTTGTTATGTAACCAGCTGTAATAATTACAGCCTGATCGACGTGCCTTTTCTGTGTCAAGATAATGGTTTCGGTCTTTCGTTAGTCTGGTCCTTTTCTTTTCAGGTAACTTTTTATTGTTCCGTGCCCAAAAGGTGCCAAACGGAACCCTATTACTAAACCTCCGCTGTCTGTCAATTTGACACTTTCAGCCGTATTATAATAGGTAGCCAGTTGAAATGTTCACAATATATATGTGACTATGTTTCTACTCTAGCATGGCAAATAATAAAACGAGGAATAGCATTTTTTCGACGTTATTTGTTTCAGCTCTATTTTAAAAACGGTAATACATACAGACAAGTTTAACATTTGGTCAGATTGTAGTACATACTGAAAAGTTGGGGTTCCGTACTCACAGGATGCTTAGTTGTTACCATTTTAGCGCCTGCGTCTATTGTTGTTGTTGTTTATCGTAATGTTTTTATCCCGTATTGTGTGGTGTGACGGAATCCTTTGTGTGCGAGTCCGACTTACACTTGGCCGTTTTTTTTAGGGTCACTAACCCTTCGTGTTGGCAGACGGCATTTTTGTGAAATACCTTCTTAACACACAATAGTAAAACCACATGAGTTCCAAAATATTTGTAATTGATTTTTGTTATTATTTTACTATCCGACTTATTGTAATTCTTCACAATGCAAAATTCCAGCTCAATCAGCCGAGGCTTACTTTGGGTTATGTTGCGGATGGAGAGACATCAAGCCTGAAAATAAATGGAGCTGAAACAGTCCCCCAATAAATTTCGCTAATTATAACTTCTCAAGTGAGATGGCCTATGTAGAGGCACGCGCCGCCCGGGGGTGATTCACAAACTCGCCGCCAGGGGGCGTCTATCTACAGCGTTGATAGTTGAGCAAAGAGATGAAGGCTTACGAGTGGAAAGTTTAGCGGAAGTTTCAGAATACTACACTGTTATGCAAGAGATACACGACAACTATAACGCGAGGTTGTTAAGGACAGCCAGCACGTGCAAACCTCAAAAATGGCGAGGTGTCTATGGAATGTTTTTATAATATTTTCATTCCATTCATCTCCATTGAAATTATCTTACGAAATCAGAACTAAAAGTCGGAAAATTTAAATCATATCTTAACAACAAACCTCTAAAAAGGTAATAGTGTTTTACTAAAACTTTAGCCAAAATAATATTGTTTTAGATAAAATTAAAATAAAAAATTATAATTTTGACATTTGTTTTCAATTTTGTGAATGCAACGGAATCGGTGCGACTGTACTGCCGTCACAAGTTTCATCGAGCGTGCACGTAATAGCGAAATGAAATAGCATTACATTTTTAGTCACGCCCACAACTGAGTTACTGCGCTCATGACGACCGTCCTTAATACAAAGATTTGGTAGTCTCATTATCATAATTTTGCCCCAAGTTGTTTGCACCGTGTTTATATTGTCACGCTTATACCCGTATGTACAACTTTACGAGTACTATATATGTGATCCAGTTTGTTCACCAAGATCTACTGCTAGTCCAGCATTTCCCAAAGTGTGGGTCACGACTCACTGGTGTGGTGGGTCGCAATTTATAGTGGGTCGTTAAAAAATATGAATAGAAAACAGGCACAATCTTCACACTAAAATTACTCGTTTCAGTTTTAAATAACAACTGAACCGAAAACCATGTAATTTTACATTTACTAAATATTGGTGTTAATAAAAATTAAACGATAACTATATTTTTTCTTTGAATTAAAGCCTTACCCCCCGATTTCACTTCAAGTTAAGTAGTGCTTAACTTTGAAATGCAGCGCTATGATTGGCTGATTCGTCGCTTAAGTATTGGCTTAGCGAGAGTTTCTTAATTCAGAATGTCCTTTATATAATCTCACTATTTGTTTTAAACCACTGTGCTTGACTCTTCCCAATTTTTAACTACTCATTGCCTATCGTCCAAACGCGATATGCAGAGGTCCGGGTTTCAATCATCAGAAAATTTATTTCAATTTTTTTCCATATTCCAGTTTCCTGATGGATTTTGCTATACGTGATATAATTTCAATTTTTCTTGTTTATGCTAAGTAGTTACTTAAAACATAGACATACATAATAGTCATGCCTGTATCCAAGAGAGAAGCGTTAGCGGTGAATGTTTTCCTTTAAAACGAGTATTCTACTAATTAATATGAACAACTTTTACTGTTAGGCCAATCCTGAAATAGTAAAAGAAAAAAAAAGCTGTTTATATTTGTTCCGCGATTTTAGGGTTTGTGTCGTAGAAAAAAATGACCATATTCATGGGTAGAAAAACCTGTTTGAAGGAAAAATAAACAAATTATAAACCTGTATAGCGGGACGATGACAGCCTTGCACCCACTGATATATTACGTTCCATTTCCCACTATGCCACTAATCCCATCCCACTAATATTATAAATGCGAAAGTTTGGATGTATGGATGGATGGATGGATGGATGGTTGTTACTCTTTCATGCCGTAACTACTGAGCCGATTGGGCTGAAATTTTACATGAATGTAGTTCTAGACCTGGGACAGGACATAGGCTACTTTTTATCCGATAAATCAGTTCCCATGGGATGAAAATGAGCTTTCAAATTTCTATAGAAAAGTGACGTGTAACCCTTTCACGCCATGCTTACGAAACTGTAGGCTGAAATTTTGCATAAATGTAGTTCTAGACTTTGAATAGGACAAAAAATACTTTTTCCCTTTGTTGCCATGGAAAAACTATAAAAGAGACACACAAAATGGGAAACACAGGCGCATAAAACACACATTTCACCAGCTGTGTTTACTGTAGGTAACAGTCCGGATAATATTGACTGATTTTCTACGAATACACAAAAACTAATTCAACGCGGATGAAACCGCGGGAAAAAGCTATATATAATAATACTGTCAGGATATCTACGCAGTGAACTGTAACAAGACACAGTAGGTACACTGTGCTAGAACCACTGTACAAGATAGACAAAACCAGAGAAACGGGCGTGATTGTCACCCGACACTGTAATGGAGTTGTTGCTCGAAGTCTATAAATTATTGAATTTGAAGGAATCGAAAGACGGGTCAGTATCGTAATTGCTGGAGATCTGCAGTCTGACTACCCCTCTCAGTGATAGGCGAGAGTATTTGGTTTGTCAATCGTATATAGTAGAAACAGCTGCTTTTAAGCCTCCACATCACAATGGTGTTAAACATTCACTCTTGCTGAAACAGTCACCACCAAGTGTTTTGTAGTCATGATCTTGGTGTCCAAATTGAGAGTCACAAAACCATGGGCGTTTTTAACAAGCTACGAAATTCTCTTCCCCTTAAAGTTATCCGTATGGTATATATGTTCTTTGACTATCCTTGCTGACATACAGCATATCAGTTTGGGATAGTGCACCTACAATCTTTATGATCACCATTAAGAGAGCATAATACTAAGAACATGCCTAATTTCACAAGGCACCACCGAGCTCTAGGTATATCTATTCTTCAATTGTTGCGAGAATGTGTAACAAAACGGGTTAATTAATGTCAAAAAGTCATTTATAAATCTTACAGATATTCTGTACAGTCGAGCTAAAGTAAGACAATTTTGTTTGTACATAAGATATGTTTAAACTCCCATAGATCAACAATCAGCTTGATGGAATACTGGAAATTACTTAACCAGCGTGTTTTCAGATTACCAATACCACGAATTGAAATAGTTTTTGTGGAGAGATTTAGAAACTTTTCTTCACTCGCATTTTGAACTCTGTCCAATAACAAGGCCACATCAAACTTCCTCTGCTAAATGGAAAGTAGCTATTTAACTCTTTCGTTGATGAGCTATTTGGAAACTGCTGTGATTTGCGGAAAATTGCATTGATTAGGGTACCTAAAACAAACGAACTTTTTATTGTTGTATTCTTTTTTTGTTTTCTTATAGTAACTTGTGTGCTGAATTAACAATGTCACATTTTCTCCATGAGCTCGTTATATTTATTTAAATAAGGTTCAATTTTGAAAAATCGTGTGTTTTTGCTTTTTTAAGGTTCCGTACCCAAAGGGTAACCAACGGGACCCTATTACTAAGACTCCGTTTGGTAGGTGTTCACGGCTGGAACAATTAGTTTTCCGGTTTTAATTTTCAATAATAATTCTCCTCAATGGTTCTTTTTAATAGTAGGATAAAAAGATTCTTTAAACCAAGCGTAGTTTTTAATTTAAGAGCACAAAACAATCACACCTGACTTTTCATAGAAAAAACTTAGCATGAAATGTATGGACAGAGTAAGCTCATACGGAATCATTGTTTATTTGGAAAAATAAGGATCAATCACAAATTATATTATTTTTGCTATGATAAATATTGATAAAGGGCTTGTAATGATTAAAAATAAATAGTAATTAGTTCAAAACCACTTCAGAAATATAAAAAAAACTTATAATTTCCATATTTAAAGTTGATTTAACCAAAATTGAGAGCTTAAAGAAGAAATCTGAGTTCAGCTTCAGATTCAAAACCCAATTTAATTTTAACTTTACTGCACTGAAATAATTATTAGACATGCAGACAGGTGGTAGAGCTAATGCCGGGCTCGACTGTGGAGGTACCACCATCTTACTCGGAAATCCTCCCGAAGTTATTCGGGGGAGAGTAAGAGGACAGCTCTCAGGCAAAAAAACCAGGCGGCCCACCATTGCCTGGGACCGATGGATGGCGGTATATCCATCCCCAATTGCCGGGCCTTATATAAATAAAAGGTGCAAGGGTTTCAGCACCGCGCTCACCAACCCGCCTGCCCAGCGTGTGTGAGTATGGGCATTTCTTCCGGGAGGACCGCCAAGAGTGGTGAATTCCTGGAAAGGCCTATGTCCAGCAGTGGACGAAACAGGCTGATGGATGGATGGATGCAGACAATTTTACTTAAAAACAGTTTAATTTATTGTATGAGTATATCTATTCATACACGATATTTCTCTGAAGGAGCACATAATTATAGTAAGAACTTATTTCGTAAGATTAAGTAATAAAAACTTATGCTTAGGTCAAACACATACACAGTTCTCTGCCCTTTTCTTTACCAAAAAGTACTCAAATATTTATTACACAAGGAATTTTTCACAAAGTTTCTCCCCAAAGTAAAGCACTTGGCCATTAAGTTAAGTGAATGATAGTAAAGTATAATACGAGAAGATATTTTGTGCTAGCGGAACCCTTACGAAACATTAGGGTCCTTGAAGTGTGCCCTGAGTGACCCTGGCGACCCACGTGTGTCAAAGTTGACGAAACTTTCGGTAAAGTTTAATAATTTTCAGGACATAATATATTTTGTTTACGGCATACATTCTATGTACTTTTCGATAGTAACTTCGTCTAGACATAAAAGCTGTATGAATAGGACGAAAGTTTAGTCTGCGTAGTTTTCCCTAACAAATATAAAACATACAGACAGACAAACAGGCTTCGCTAATAGAGGCTCTTTATTCTATATTTTGACGAAAACCTTAAGGCGAAGTAGACGTTAGCAAATCCAACTTCATACAAGTCTTTCAGACAGCCAGATCAATACAGATCATCAATAGTTCTGACATACAGAACTGAGAAAAATACTTATCGAAGTCTTTTGACTATCTTAAAACATGATTTGAAACTTTCGCTTAAGGATCGATAAAACCAAGAAGACCTTTGAAACTTTTTCATCACGTTTGTACAGTGGACCATAACCCAAAACGAATATCTTACATTACTTTTTCAGTTATATGTTAATTTTTTTTTACATCGTCACGATATGAATCCCGGGAGGGGGGGTGTCAGAGGTGTTCCCGAGTGTGAAGTCCACACTCGAGACACTCGCGTTTCACCGACGATTATTACGTCCCAGCGTGATGTGTGGTGAGCCCTATCGCCGTACCTCGGGCACGATTACACACTTTTTAGGGCATGCAGGTTTCCTCACGATGTTTTCCTTCAACGTTCAGCGAGTGGTAAGTATTAGTTAAGAATGCAAATACTATTCACTTAAATTCCGAAAACTCATTGGTGTATGCCCGACCGAGAATCGAACCTGGGTCTCGAGATTGAAAGGCCAGCGTTCTACCGCCTTTATTTGGCAAATTTTTTGTCAGATACTTACAGTACGATTAAAATCAGTTAACGATTCGGCCAACCTCGGTAATTGTCGTGAATCCCTCATCTCTCACATAGAGCTATCAATTTACAGATATGACCTTTAATTATATTACTCGTTGTCTTATTGAATACAATACGAGAACGATATGAGCAACAAAACCTCCTTTGTAGCTCAAAACTAACACAACCTTTATATTGAAATAAGAAAAATAATCGACTATTTTGACAGTGTGACTTCTTAGTGTCAAGAAAAACAGTTTGACGTATCTGATACATTTATGTTTATGAACGCTAATTTCATTCGTGAAAATATTTGATTCTATCAAATTTTATCAAAATCAGTCAAGCAGTTTGTGAAATATCAACAAAAATCGGAAGGAGTCGGTTTTTAAAATTTTAAATTTGGTGATTAATTATTAATCCGACGTAATATCGTACTGTTACTTACATCAAACAGTAAAATATTGACTTAGGTACATATGTATTTTTTCTATATATTGTATACAAGTATAGCTTCAGTAAATAATGTATGTCCAAATTCATGTCGCTTCTGCATAATAAATTTCTTAGGTCTACCGGTTAGTAATGTCATCTTGGCAGGTGCTATACATTGCGTTTATGATACTTCAAATTGAATGCTACCTAAAAGAAATCGCGGTAATTAATTTCGCAAAGATATATATTTGGTATTTCGTGTCATTTCCGTCTAGGGATTTAGGCGATGATATCCGAAAAAAGCCGAATCGTTAACTGATTTTAATCGTATTGTACGTTGAGTTTTACAAGGCTCATAAAATACTATATCTATCTTGCTCATTCGCGCTTTTTAAGGTGATGACTATTTAGGTTCAAACTACACGCCTCAGTTTAGAATCCGGATGAAAGGGACAAACCTATGCGAGGAAGTGCAACAGACTATGTTCGATCCTGCTTACTCATATTGGTTTGTCCCTTTCATCCGAAACGGATGCATATAGTCCAAACCCACAGACATATAATTATTACTGAGTAGCAGACTAAACATAAGGATTAAATAGCGTGGCAAGTTTCCATACAAAAAATAAGCTACATTTAGGCTTCATTGTACGAAGAAACTTATAAAAATGCGTTGTTTTGGCTGGCTTATGCTTGGAACATATTTGTTAATTCCTAAACTAATCTCTAGTATATATTTTGTTTGGAAGCACGCAATATTTATATTTAAAAGAGCCCGAAGTTCACTGAGCTAAAATTGCCACGCGTCGACTCTATGCGTTTATTATTAATGTTAGGTCTGCTACTATATTGTACGTCTGTGTCCAAACCTAAATGTTAATCACGTCAAAGTAGCTGCTTTAAAAAAAAAATATTTTTTACAGTTAGCGTTATGAAACAAGCGTGTAGCGTTAATAGTAAATTACGATACGAGAGCGATGAAACGTTTTCTGACGAGTGTGAGTTTGCGGCACGAGCCGAAGGTGAGTGATGCAATCACACGAGTCGAGAAAAAGTTTCTCGCACGAGTATCGTATAATATTTTATAGCACAAGTGGGGAAAATGCCGACTTTACGCAAGCGCAGCGTGCGTAAAGCGGTCATTTTACGCACGGTGTGCTATAAAATAATATAAGCAAATTTATGCCACCAAAATCTTGATAATTTGCCAAATTCCAAAGCGTAATAAGTAATTAAAATTAGCTTAGACTTAAGCCTTATTACAGCACTTCCAAGCGTGCACTTTCAGAATATTCTGAACTTTGCCCCGTCAAAGGTGGGCGTTCGACTGACGTCATGACCGCTTCAAGGCAATTAGTTTAGATTGCACCTTTGAGATGCACTAGATAGGTGTATCTGTGACGTCACGGGCCGCAGATTCTGGCATTTTGTTGGTCAAAGATGACATTTTAATTTAGTTATGGCTTGATTTACAATTCATTAGGTTTTTCGGACTAATTAATAGTAAACTTAAAATGTATTCGCAATTCATACACCCATTAAAACTTTTTTAAATGTTATTAGGTAATAATTTAATTTCACTGTTTTAATTTTATATAAATACTAGCTTCCGCGTGGCCTACAGGAAACAAATTACTTTTTTTTTTTCAGAAACAAACATTGCGCTCTCACGTATACAAATTGACAATCTCCCAAGCAAAGTAATAAGGACGAAGTTCTCCGTAAAACTAAACTAATCTCGGAATGAGAGTAGTATGGTAACAGAACTCAAACCGTGTGTGAAAAGATCTAATTAGAGACAACCAGAAGTGGATAATTAATAATTAATATTGTTTAAAACGAAATACTATACCTACTGCAATATTTCTTTGTAAACAATATATTTTGTTTTTCCTTCAAGTGCTAGAGTGACAGAGTGCTCCTATTGTATTTAATTTTAGTTAATAGAGAAACAAACCCCAACTTAATACAAAGGTTACTTTTTATCCCAGAAAAAAGTATGTCGTTAAATCGAATAACACGCGGGCGGAGCCGCGGGCAAAAGCTAGTAATAAATAAATAATATGCTCGTCTATAGCGCATGTGAAGTTAGCTAGCATCTGCGCAGAAAGTTCGCCCCCCCCACTTCCTCGTCATCTTATATGTGAGTAACACATGAAACAAGAAGTTATTTAATGCGCATTGTACGAGTAAAGTAGAACGAAATCATTTGGCGTAGCACAATCACTGCTACGCCGTAGCACAGCTGCTACATACAAAATACAAAATACAAAAATACAAAATTTATTTATTTATACACAAGTAATTTATAAGTACTTTGGACCCTCCTTTTAAGCTAACAAAACCTGTATTAGAAGGGACATACTCGTAACAGCAACGTTTAATAGCCTCTTTTACGTATTGTTCAATCTTAGGAGTATATTATACTAACTAAATTATATGATTTATTGAGAAATCAATCGCTTTGGAAACTCAGAAAAAGTATATTTCGAGTGCATTGTAAGACACAAAAATATCCATTAAAAATATTTTTTTTGAGAACAATGAATCTCAGGCGGTGCTCTTCTTGTGTATCGCGATATAGCGACTTAGCTCATTTATCTTTTATATTCACCGAAACTAACAACACTCTTTCGAATTTTACACCAATTCACACACTGAATACACATATTATTCCCAGATTATTTATTTTTAATCTTTGTTTTTATATGTTGTAATGCATTCTTAAAATATTTATATAGAAATATAACAACTTGTAATAGCTTCCTCCTTTTATTTATGAATACATAAAACTATAAATATGTACAAAATAAAATAAAACACATATAAATGTCAGGGATAAATAAAACAATCTCAAGATATATATCGGGTCCGATCTGACTCGGTATAGTTGAGTAGTATACATAATTTTATATGTATTTATTATAAATGTTTAATTTTTCCGTGTAATTTATGTACGTTTTATTTAATTATATACTTATTCATTATAAAATCTTAAAATATTCAAATAACTGATTGTTGCAAGGTTAATCTTAACTAAGTTGTACAGGATTTCTAGATCGCATGTAAGAAAGTTTGGCTTAAATAAGTATCTCATTAAAAATACTGGCGGTTAGGTCAAACTTTGATCACTTCTTATGTAGGTAGGTACTTTAATGAAGAAATTGCATGTTCCTATTTTTCTTTTAAAATTCTTTGTAATATTCAACTTAGAGTTCTGTTTAGAAACAAAAACCTTTGTATGTTGTTTCTTTAACTGTCTGATACATAGCTAAAAAAATTAACAGAAAACTAAGCACGGGCTATATTCTATATAAAAATAGTAAAATTTCGTTGAAATGATTTATAGAAACTTGGAGCATAATAATATTTTCTTATTCCAGCTAAGAAACTAACCATTATTTTATACACCCACTCACTCAAATAAAGAAAATGGAAAACCCAGGTCAAAGAAGAAAAGATAAAATTACGCGCGGCAAAGCTTTCGTTCCTCAGTCAGTTCACTGTTCACTTGATTATATTATACAAGTTCGTTAAGTTTATTCGATACACATCTATCTTTATACTATCTTTATAAATTAATTTTGCTTGAGAATACGCTTTAATTGAAGTTGTTAAATTGTTTTTGGGGTTAGTATTTGTAGTGATTTTCCAATAATTTTAATTAGCTTTCCATCGGCAAAATTATTAATTCCGTTGTAGGGATATCCGTAGTTTTATGGAGTCCTTAAGGGTGCGCCGACGCCGCCAGTAACGGTTAAAATGATTTAATAAATAATATTTCAGTAATACATATAAAAATAACTATATTTGGTGCCACTGAGAATGTAAAGGTAAATTTTTTATCGAAGCAAAAATTAAAAAGATTTGACGAATGATAAATGTTTACGAAGCAAAACTATCTAAAGTTTACCCAAAATAAAAAAACGAGTTTTCATTTTAAAGGTGTCAATAACTTGACTTTAGAATTTTACCTCAGTAGCAATTCAAAACAATTACAAACATATGACTACAATTTATTGAATTCCAGTGGTAGAAATTCTGCCTGGTAATTTAAAAATGATTTTTTTTTCAATACCCTACTACGTATTGAAAATCAAATCCGGCATGTATTTCAATAAATTCGACCACGAGAGTGCCCAAGTGCGGTTAAGACTCGCATACAAACATAGATTTTTCTATCTTAAAAACAAGATGCAAATAACGTTGATTTTTTTTATATATTCTATGTTTATGGGGTTAATTTTTTTGGGTTCCGTACCTCAAAATTAAAAAAACAGAACGCTAATTTGTAGGATCACTGTGTTTTCCGTCTGTCTGTCTATCTGCCCGTCTGTCAAGAGCCTTGTTTTCGGGCCCGATAGGGATATCAACTTGAAACTAATCCTCATACAGAGGTCTACGGCCCCATAGTGCTGTTCATCAGGCTTCGAGATCAACGCAAAAAAAATCATGGCCTTTTAAGTAATCAATTTCATACCATTTTGCTCCGCATGAAAACCTATAGGGCTCTTCCAGTTCACTTAGAAACGTGATATTCCATTAACAATTAGGTCTTATAGCACACATCTTAGAAACAAATTGGAAATCACCTATATTCAATTTTCAAGACTAACCAACTTAAGTAGACCCTTCGGATACATAGAGTTAAAATATCGTAAGTGTTAAGTTACCTTGGACATGCATAACAGCTCGTAGAATGGGTTGTGTTTTTATACTGTATGTAATAATGTAAAAACGTGCCCTCAGGGCACGAATTTTACTCATACTTGATCAAGTTTTCATAAAAATTAATTATTTGCCGTGATAGAGGCCATATCAACAAGTATTCTGTTAAAAAATCAACTGGCTACATAATACGGCGAAAACTGTAAGCCCTTGTGAGAAGTGGGCGAACCTTAAAAAGGATATTATAGTTGAATTATTATAAGGACCCTTAATAAACATTGAAAACGGGCGAAGACCACGGAATGGTTGACGAATAGCGGTGACAAAAATCTCTAAATATTATTTCAAAATGTTTGTTTCCTATTTCACCAGGTTTTAGGAGTGGTCAGGAAAATCGCATTTAAAATCTTGCCATTAGCTGTTTATGATGACTAATAAAAGAACTGATTGCACCAAATAATTATGATCGTTAAATAAAATGAATTGAAAATTTATAATATCCCTAAAATATTTTTTTTTAATTTCTTTTGTCATCAGGAACTTCTTAATTCCTATATATTTCCTGAAATCTCTATGTTATAAACTATTGCCATATTTTATTTTTCAGTCTTTTATAATATAGGTTCAGAGGTATATTAAAGATAATTTAAATCATTTATGTATTTTTCGTAGTTTTTGTAGTTGTTAAAAAATACACGATATACATATTTCGACTCCTTCAATGAAGGCCATATACTGGTAAAATGAAAAATATTTATTCACATTTCGTAGTTTTTCAAAGATTTCTTGAAAGAGGTGCAAGAACTATATATTTTTACAATCAGTAATTTGTTTTTGTATTTAACGATTAAAAAAAACAAATTCTTTGTTTTTAAGATTTCCTATTTGTTTTTTTTATCGCTATGGTTTTTTTTTCATAGTTTTCGGTCTAACAGTTTCGAAGATAAGGGGCCGCCCCCTAGCATAAACTATTATGCTATTATGGCATATTTGTACAAACTTATGGTAGAAATCTTTTAATTTGTATATAACTAATGTTAATTTGTTTATATACTAATGTTTTTACAACAATTTGATACCCATATTGGACGTACAAAAAAATGTTATGTTCCTTTAGAGAAAAAAAATATTTAAGAAATTTTAAATTTTTCATGTTTTCTTTACCAATTTTGGTAATATTTTTGTGCCATTTGAATTTTAAGTCTCTATCTTTAACGGCTCATAAGTTATGAGACTGTGATATATGGACGGATAACTGAGTCTCACAATAATATTTCAGATTGCCCAAATAATATTTCCTTCTTTACACTTATGTACAGAACCTTAAAAAAGGAGCTTTTCCGTAGATACAAATCTTGCAATATTTAGTATCCCGCCTGGTGGCGGTGTGCTTTCAGAGCCGTATAAAGTTGACAATATTTAAGCTCTGCGGGGTTTGATTGCGTAACTGATATTAACTTAACACAGAGTAATAAGTAAATCTGACTTCAGAGGCGGCTAGCAAAAAATACTCATACTCATGACCAACATTCTCGAGTGATGTTTATTATAGCTAGTGAGGGTTTCTGACTTGCTAGCGCAACTTTCTACCACTTTGACAGTATAACCTGTCAAAAAAGTGTTGAAATGAAAATGAAACTTTAATTAACTTTATTGGACTTTAAACGTTCAAGTAGTATAATTTAGGTAATATATTTATGAAATAACAACGCGGTTAACTCGATTTAACAGATTTTGTACCTATTTATTTGGTGTAACCAGGCGAAAGAAAAATAGTTTCTTCAATATTCATTTCAACACTTTTTTGACATGATCTAACATTATTCTTCTTCTGAACATGATCTAATATTAATTACTTGTGTTTCAAGTGGAATCTTATTTAATCTTGATGAATGAAAATATATTTTCAGAGAGTCAAACATTACTTTTGCGGCGATCGGTCACAACGGGTTTATAGTACCCACTATTGTTGACTGGTTGACATCTTATTGTTTGATGTTATTGACTCCAAGATAATATTTCTTTTTGTGAAATCTATCGCTGGGCAATAATGTCGCTGGCCAGAAATGCCACTCCCTTCACGAAATTATAAATGTTACAGTCTTCGGTAATGCCCTCTTGTATTCGGGAATACAAGTCTCGATACAACGATTACAAGAGAAATCCCGCAAAATCCCGTTTTGTAGTCGGGTCACCGTCCATGAGTACATCACTTATTTCGCCCTATCTACAAGACATCTTTTAATTTAGTTATATAAGTTTCAGTTATAGAGTTATTATGGTTCTGATACACTATTTATTCACGAATAAATAATAGAATGTGATTAAGTAGCCGTTAGCGGCTACCTAAGTTTTAATCTTATTCGATCGCTAGAGATAGGTTGCGATGACGAACGAAACGAGGAGGAGCGGTTAGGTTGATGACATGTATGTACATATTAGGGAGCCGAGCGAAGCGGAGCGGAGCGAGGCGACCCCTGTAGCTTTAACAGAATTCACGATATGCAGAAAAAAATATTTCCGAGCACTTTCCGATGACTTACGGTTCAATAATTTATAAAATTAAAGAACCGCTTCTCTTTTCGAACTGTACATTGCAAATTGAACTTTATCAGTTCGTGCTAAGAAAGATATTCCAACAGCTAAATAATGACTTACGGTTAAATAATTAAAAAAATGAAAGGACCGCTAACGGCCCTTTAGCCACTTCCTAAATAATAATAATGTTAAGGTCCGTGAATCTAAATTAATTTTAAAGTTTTATTTAAGTAAAATAAGTTAGAATCCTTGCCCGAGGATTTTTTCAAATTCTTGTCTTTACATTTGTTTCTAATTTATCTTTTCTAGTTTATAATGCACTCAAATAATAAAATAAGGCACCTGATGATTGTTTACCTGCTTCATTGCAGTTGTGTGAAGTCTAAACTGCGTTTTCTCTAAAAGCTTTAAACCCTAATCATTATACCTCTCATCGTGAAAAAATGCGGCGAATGTCATTATAAATGTATCGGAAACTGAAAGGTTTTGTACATACCAAGCTAAATTGAATGGCATTGTAGATACATAAATCGAGAGCTAAGCATGTTTTTCAATCGTGAGACTAAAGGGAAAAGAGTTAGTTCGTTTTTGGACTCAACTTACTTGTCGACTGTTAAATTCAGACTAAAAGAAAAAAGTAGGCTGCTACAAATTTATTAGGTCAAAGATGATGGATACATTTGTTATACATAGGTATCAAGGTACTTTACAATATTATATAACGCAAATTTATTTAATACCTTAAATAAATTTATAACGTTAAATAAATTTGTTACGCATTTTGGACAAAGAGGTATTGTCTAGGAAAATACTATCTGTAAGGTATACGTGCCACAGAATGTGAGGGATCGGTCGATTCAGTACGTTATAGTAGGCTCAAAATATTTAAAAAACTTTCCAAATTTCAGCTCAATTGGCCTGGTCATTATACCGCAGACTGACAGACTGATTTGAACCCTTGTTAATAGATTTCCTACTTGTTTAATAGATGTAATTTTTTTTCCTATAGGTGGTAGAGCTGATGCCGGGCTCGAATGTAGAGGTACCACCATCTTACTCCCAAATCCTCCCGCAGTTATTCGTTGGAGAGTAAGAGAACAGCTGTTAGGCAAAACCAGGCGGCCCACCATTGCCTGGGACCGATGGATGGCGGTATATTCATTCCCAATTGCCGGACCTTATATAAAATAGACTGGTGACGGGCAGCGGCGTCACTGGTGCAAGGGTTTCGGCACCGCGCTCACCAACCCGCCTGCCCAGCGTGTGTGAGTATGGGAATTTCTTCCAGGAGGCCGCCAAGAGTGGCGAAATCCTGGAAAGGCGTATGTCCAGCAGTGGACGAAACAGGCTGATGGATGATGAATGGATAATAGATTTCCACTTTTAGCGGTATCCTAAAATTACGTTTAAAAATATTAAAATCCGGTGGCGACTCGCTTGCAAATGATTCCGTACCACCACACAATAAATATACGAAACCCTAAAGCATGATTGTAAATAATAACAAATACATGCCCTAGCAACGCAAGGCGCTAAAATGGTAGCGCCTGACAAACAACTCGGCACCCTCTGAGTAAGGAATCCCAATTTTTATTATTTGTTAATATACTTTATTGAAATTGAAAAATTGAAATTGAAAAATATTTATTTATCACATAAAAATACAAAAACAAAAACATGCAAAAGAAATACAATACAGCATACAAAAAATAATAATCATACTTATTAATAAAACATTTCTATTGAATTTACACGTCATAATTGTGATAAAAAGGGGCAGACTCAGCATCTGCTGTGAGCTGTAGATCAGCAACACAACGCTGGTTTTCAGACTGTCCCTTTTTTAACCCTAAATTAATTTTCAAAATGCAGGTACCTTATAAATATAACATGCAACATTTTCAGCCAGGAATAATCGTTGATTATATAGCAGTATTCTAAAATTAAATTAAATAGCTCAATTAGTTAATTTTTCCTTTCATAGTGTTTCAATTTATTGTCGCAATAAAAAGAAAAACATACTTAAGTAAAAAAGGTAACGGTCGATAAAAAAAGAGATTGTATCATTTTTACCTATGGTTTCTGTCAGATAGGTCGTTTACGCTAACTCGTAGTTTGTAATTTTAAATATATTTTTCTTACGTGTTTTTTAAACACTAGTGGTAACATTTTCTGTTGTAATGGTGGCGGTAGATCATTCCAAATCTTGGACGCTGCGTATTTAAAACCACCCTTGAAACCACTCATTTTGTGTTTAGGTATTGCCATCTTATTTTTCGTAATACTACGTGTATTTTTCGTGTAAAAGTCCTTTGTCCATTCAAACTTAGAAAACAAATATTTTGGTTTTTTTTCATGCACAACTTTATGCACTAAACTGGCAAGATGCAATTTTCTACGGCCGGACATTTTAAGTATACTTCTTTGATTTAGGAAAGGCGTCACGTGACCACGCTTCGGTATATCAAAGCAGAAACGTGCGCATGCATTTTGAACGCGCTGGATGGCACGCTCTGTCTTAGCATACAATCTTGGTCCATAGACCACATCACCAAAATTAAACATTGACAAGACGAGAGCCTCTGAAAGTAATACACGAACTTTCTCGTTCAAAAACTGCCTTATGTTGTAAATAATTTTAAGCCTATAGAAAGCATTTCTTAATTTGGCATTAACATGGTCAACGTAACGCAGTTCACCATCCAAAACCACACCAAGATTACGCGCTTTCAAAACTCTGTCTACTTTTTCTTGATTTATTTTAATATCAGGGTCCTTTTCCATTATACCTTGGACTTGTTGCTTTGTGCCCAATACCATAAACTTGGATTTCTTGGGGTTTAAAACCAAAGTGTTACTTTGTGCCCATAAGAAAATGGCATCGAGGTCCTCATTAATTTTAGCTACAGCGTTGCAAGCATCTGCAGGTTTAAATGGGTAATACACCTGGGTATCATCTGCATAGAGATGAATTTTGCAGTGATTGATGCTTTTAATGAGATCAGCAGTATACATTATAAATAGTAAGGGACTCAGTATGGAGCCCTGGGGACATCCGCGAGTGACAGTTTTCCTTTCCGAGTAGATCTGATTTCCTTCATCAGTGCATACCTCCACATATTGTTTCCTGTTATGTAAGTAAGAATCAAACCATGAACATGCTGATTGAGAAAGACCATAGTGATACATTTTGGCTAGCAACAGTTTCGTGTTAATGCAGTCGAATGCCCGGGAGAAGTCGAGCAGTACTAGTATACTTCCCTTGCCAGAGTCAGAAGATTCTATTATTTCGTCTGTAACATGCGCAAGGGCCGTATCCGTGCCATGACCGCTACGGAACCCAGACTGCACATCCGGGAGAATATTTTCCGCTTCCATAAAAGCGGTAAGCTGGAAGCATACAACTTTTTCCACTATTTTGGAAAGAACTGGTAGAATGCTTACAGGTCGCAAATCCTTAAACTCCTCAACAGAACTTCCCTTTGGAAGGGGAATAACCTTTGCAATTTTCCAGTTTTCAGGGAAAACATTACTAGCAATAGATTTATTTATAATCAATGTAATTACTGGAAGTGTGACAGTAAGTGTCATACATATCATTTTAATAGAAATTAAATCATGCCCCGAAGCGGAAGTACTTATACCGCTAATAAATTTTGCTACTTGCTCTTGAGTACAAGTATTTATAATAAATTCATTATTAGTTATTTTGCTTGATTTATAATAGTTAACTAGGTCATCGTCTACATTTACATTACCAGGCGCGTTTAAAAAGAAATTGTTTATAGCATCTGGATCACTTAAATGGTTTGGAATGGATGGTAAGGTTTTACCGCTCACGTCGATTGTACTTTTAAGGTGATGCCACATTTTTTTTTGATTTTTTATATTGTTATTTACAAAGAACTTGAAATAAGCACTTTTTTCACATCTTATTGAACTATTTACCAAATTTCTCAGATCCTTGTAGTAACGACGGTGATGTTCAGTTTTAGTGGCGAGAGCTTTGCGCCAGGCGCGGTCTCGTAGCGACATCATGTACCTCACCATATCAGTCAGCCACGGACGCGGCTTTTGGTTCACTCTTATCCTTTTTAAAGGGGCGTGTTTATTAAAGAGGGCAATAATCAAGTCGTTGAAATGATTAACCATGTCATTTACATCATCGTACTGTACAATTTCATTCCAGGGTTGATTTTTAAGGTCAGCCAAGAGTTCTTCCTCGTCTATTTTATTCAAACTCCGCGTCCATATGTATTGTGGATGCGCGTCCGGTATTTTTATTATGAAATCAGCTAAAACAATTGCATGGTCGCTGAGCAGCGGATTATGGTGAACACATACATTCCTAAACAATTCCGGAGAATCTGTTATAATGAGGTCCAAAAGGGTAGCACTTTTTTCTACAATTCTAGTAGGCTCATTAACCAAATTCGTAAGGCTTTGTTGTTCAAAAAAGGATAAGACTTCTGGTGCAGGGGTTATGGTTGGCTTCAAAAGGTCCACATTAAAGTCGGTGAGCACACACACATGACTGCAATCGCCGAACGAGCTAATCGATAGACTGAGGGCGTCTATCGCGTCTCCAGTGGGCACACGGGTCTCGCGCGTGGAGTCAGGCCTGTACGCAGTGCCGACGGCGATACGTCCCGCGCCCCGCACCCTCACCACCAACCACATTTGCTCCAACAATGAAGCCGGATGTACGCGCACGCACGCATTCAAACCGCGACTGATATAAAATCCCACCCCACCGCCCCTGCGTCCATTGGGCCTTGGAGCCAACTTTAGGACATAACCAGGAATTTTGGGAGCACAGATATCCTGACCTTCCCGCATCCATGTCTCATTCAGCGCAAGAATATCTTAAAAAAGTCTTGACCGGTATTCAAAGATCTGATATTAAGTAGGCCCAGTTTCAAAAATCTATTTTTACGTCTATTTTTCTCTTTTGTTTGAAGAAGGTGGCAAAATTCGATTTGAAACGAAACTAAATTTTAAGTTAATTAAAAAATTTAACATAGACAGCAGTACGTTCAACAGAAAAGTATCAAAAATACCATTTTCACCGTACCTTAGAGCGCTGCTGTGAAAAAAACATGACATTACTACCACAGTTTCAGGGTCACAATGTAAAATATGTAAATAATACTTTCTATGGGCACGCAAGCAAATACAAGTAGGCCACAAACAGAAGTAAATCATTACATTTATAAACAAAATAATACAATAATAAACAATTCTACACGGTACAATACAAAAACGGTCATTAAATTTATCAAAAACTATCCTGAAATAGTAATATTTACTGTCATTTTCATTGAACATGCTTGAAAACATCAAAAGTTTAAACGTTTCTCTACAACCTGTATTGAAGCATATTGAACAATTTATTATTAATTCACATAAAATATAAATTTTGCTGGTATTTTCAATATGATTAAAAAACCAACTCCCAATTTAATCTATCCAATAAAAATAATATAAGATAAAAGGTATTATTGTAAATATGACCACATTCAAATATAGATAAGAGATAATCAGGACTACAATAGGAAAAGTTCTATCTATAACACAACTATTTAGAATTGTCATTATTGATAACAAGGTTAAAAACCCTGCTAAAATCATTTTCAGATTTGATTCGATGGGTGGGTTTATTCTCGTCTTGTTTGACTAAGACATTCCCATTATTCGTCCATGCGAATCTCCATTCCTGCTTCTTGATCTGTTCGCGTGCCATATAAAACAGTTTTTTGTTGTTTTTTGACAGCCTTTCATTTAGGTATATATTTGTGGGTTTCGGAGTTACATTTGAACCAGCAGAAGTTAGCGGGGGCGTAATGATGCCTTCTGTCGTGAGCGACCGGCGCACGCGCACTGCACGTAGCAGTCGGTCACGAACGGCGCGTCTAGTGACACGGAGCACGAGCGGACGCGAACGGATGCGCGGGCCCGAGCTGGCATCTGCAGCCAGTCGGCGCGGCCCTGCACGGTATACGTCGACCACCTCAGCTTGATCCAGTGTGGTTCCTATCTTGGCTGCAATTAGACTAACAATATCATAAACATTTTCTCCATTCATCTCTGGCACCCCTGAGATCTCTATATCGTTTCCAAATATTTCTTGTTCCTTGTCGTTGAGCTGCATTGTAAGATCTTCAATCCTATCGTGAAGAAATTGAGTCCCATTACTCTTGCTCTGTACATTTTCTAGCAACGCAAGTCTCTGTTCTGTTTCCTCCAATCTGGTGGACACGGAGTCTATGCGTACGTTGCATTGAGAAATGTCGTTCCTTAGTCCTTGGATGTCCGCACGTAAGGTTTTCATCGCCTGTCGCATCTCCGCTTGAAAGTCAAGAATAAGGGCCCGCGTGTCCTGATTAATAACAGACTGCATCGGCGACTGAAACAATTGTTCGTCATCCTTTTTTGGAGTTGGAGGTTTGGCGTGAGTCTCACTAGCAGCACAGGTAGGGCAGATCCAATTTTTCGGTACTGTGGATGTACTAAGTTGGGAGCATTGTTTCTGTTTATGAAATGATACTTTGCATTTGGGACAGGTAACGCCACCTGTCGACGCCAACAATCTTTCACATGTCCCGCAATGAGCAATTGAAGCTAATAGAACGCTACCCGAGATTTTCCCTATCAGTGGTCGTTTGAAGTATGACGTAGTTTTAAAACAGATCGGGAGATGGCGCTATTGGCAGCGTTAATCAGTAAGTATTAATTAATTTCGAAATAATTGAAAATGTAACTTTTATTGATCACTATATAGTCAACAACAATATTAGCTGAATCAGTTACTGGGCAATCATTCACAGTACTTACAATCACGTAGGTATTGTTTTCCAAAATTTGAAAAGCACTGTTTCAACCGGCGAAATAAATTATATCCAATTTATTGCTTCGACTGTGTATATTTCACTAGGATAACGACACACAAGATGCGTGGACACTTATTCACCAAAACTATTAACAACTTTAGTAGGAAAACAAACTATTACACAAATAAATCAACGTAAATACGGAGCAGCTGTTGTAAGCTCGCGAGTACCCGCAAAAAAAAAAAAAAAAAGCACACGAGTTTAGAGCACGTACGGTCTGTTATATACTTATCTGTTATATATGTTGGTCTGTTATATATTATATACTTTCATTCAACTCGAATGATGTAGTTGACTCAGGTACACATACCTGAATAAGTAAAATTATAATATTTCATATTAATGATTAATTATGTAACGACATATGAGAATTCGGGGGATGCCTCACAAAAAAATCGATTGTACTACTATCTGACCACTATCTGAACTTTTATACGACATGGCTAAGGAAATAACGTAAAAAAAATGCTATATTTTCGAGGTATTTTGCATGAGAAACCAACGTGAGCTTATTTTTTTTAATTTTTATTATTTGCCGTGATAGAGACCTTACTAACAACACGTCCATACATTCTGTGAAAATTTCAACTTACTACTGCTGAAGCTGTAGAGCCCTGTGAGAGACGGACGGACATACAGCAGGGGCTTAGTAATAGGGACCCGTTTAGCACCCTTCGGGTATAAAACCCTATTAACAAATATTAATAATAGAATGACGAAAGAAATTTATGTTGCACAAGTGGAAGGTAAATCTCGACCGGGCCGCCCTAGAAGGATGTATGCCGAGCAAATAGGAGACCTGAAGAAGGGCAAAGTAAAAAGTACCCGGAATAGAAGAGCTTTTATAACTAGATAGATGGATGTAGAAGAAGCAAAAGAAGTTTGTCAGGGTCGCAGCAGATGGAAATCTGTAGTCTCTGCCTATCCCTCTGGGAGACAGGTGCGACTATACATATGTATGTAATAATAAAGTTTTTATATCCATTAGCAGTACCAAATCCGTAAAGCGTTTAACACCCAAGTATGCAGACTAATTTACACCTTACACCCAACAAGCACCTGTTAACACGGTCCTTACCATCGAATTCACGAGTATTCTAAAGCTGTTCATAATACTTATGAATTGCCAGCACATGTCACGCTGGCTTCGTGCCTCATAAACAGCAATTATCCTTTAAAGTGTTATAAACTTTATTAACGTGTGATAGAGGTTGTTTTTGAGCAAGTTAGGCCATGAATATACTTACATTTTAAGCTTGGTATGTGAAAATGTGAAGCGGCAAACTTTCTCTCGAATAAGAACTCCGCAAAGTTTACAAATAATATAACTGTTTCTAAATACTGCAATAAAGTGCAATAAAGTATCTGTTCTTGATTATATGATCGTTATAAGATAGGTAAATAGAAATCTCTATACAACGAGAGCACATACAAACCAATAAACATAACAATGTCTTAAATTGGATAAAGCATATTTTCTAATAACATGTCTATTTTTGGAGGGGGGTCCAGACAGTACTTTGGGAGGGCATGCCTCCCTTTCCCCTACTTAGTTACGCCTATGTCGATGGTCTTTTCTAAACGACTCCTACTTTGACCTCTAGTCCCACAAATAACCAGTTCAATCGAGTGAAAGTAATTTCGAATAACCCTGTTTGCGTTATAATAATAGCGGTTGGAAAAGCTTTTTCATGAGCTCGGGTCCAAAACTTGTTTCAAAATCCCTGTTTTCTGACATTAATATGGCCGCAGAGTAATTTCGTGCAGTAATCTTTTTTGTGAACTGGCTTGTTTAACGATAGAATTGCTTGTTCAGTTGTAGCTTTTGTGTAAAGCAATGAGACGTGATACTTTTGATTTTGGCGATGACATATACGTACGTAGTAAAGCCACTGATATATGTATTAGTACATAGAATAATACTGTAAAGATATCTTATCTATGAGTAAAGCTTAGACCGCACTAGTTGGGACTAGGGTTGCAAAGTGATGTACCTCTAATTTTACCAAAAACGCTCGTAAAATACGGGAATTTTACGGTCATTTATATAGATTACCGTAACATTAACGACAAGTTATGACATCTTAAATTGTGATTTCTTCCCGCGCGCGTATAGTTGCAAAATAATCACGCGACATTGCCGATTAGTGCAGGTAGTCATCGTAGTACTCGTAGTCGATTTTGCGCCGTTGCCGTTCCGCTTCCGCTCTCTCTCGGCGTTCCGCTGTCGGTAATTTTAATTGCCGAAGCAAATCATGATATGTCGAATTCTATGATTTGCCGACAACATATACACACGATAAGCACAGGTGTCAGTTAGCCCGACGATGTCGATGTGCCGTGACACGCGGGATTCACGCTGACAAATGATTGATGAACAGAAATACCCTTCACGAACGTCGATAGAAACAAACCACTACCTTCACCCTTCGAGATAGAAGTACCTTTACAGTGGAAGAAGTTCGATAGAAAATATTATACGGTTGGGTGTTGGAAGCGTGTTGTATGTCTAACTCCCTTTGCACACGGACGCTGTGACACGGTAGCGAAACTGAAATAAATCTGTCTAAACATATCGCGTACGTCTGCATCTCGCTCTATCTGTCTGTGGTTTCCTATGATTGCATCTCTATGTCGCTGGTGAAACTTCTTTCCCTTCTTTGGGCAAGGGTGTAGGAACAACGCGGCGAACTTTAAAAATGTGACGTTTTATTATGAAGACGGTGTTAGTTCTGCTGTTGGCCAGTATCATTTAAATCCTTATGGCACTGTACCATAGCGGAACATGAGCAGAATGTGGCGTGCCTTTCAAATTGCAGAATTTCGCAGTGATATAAGATGACGGAAAACATATTAATATTATTCGTGATTATCCATAATTATATTTAAAGCCAAATCCTGATTTGAGAAATTCTTGTACTGGTAGAAAGGAACTAGTATAGAGAAACAATCAGCAAAAGATTGGATGGTTATTGTTCATTTTTATCAGCAGATGAAAATTGTTGAAAAAAAACTGGCTTGGAGAAAAATGAAAAAATGGATTGGTTTGGACGTTTTGTATATTTTTAGGGTTTCGTATACCCCGGGTAAAATTGAACTTTTATGGTGAGCCATTTTCCGTCTATCCATCCGTCTGTTAATCCATTCGTATAAATGTCTATGCAAGAACTAAAGAAAAGACTTTCAAACCAAAATTCGTACAATTGCGCGCGAGAACCTGATGGTTTGCATTGAAATTTGCGTAAATTTCCAAGTATTCTCGTACGAGTGGCAACCCTAACATACCGTTATTCTTTATTAAATTTTTGGTGTGAAAGCTTACTGCTTTCATTTCATAATATCGCAACATTTTCGTGTTTTGCGGCGTCGCGTCGCACACTGGTTCCATATCACGAAATCGTGGACTTAGAGGTAAGTCAATTTGAAGGTCAAGGAACCGAACTGATTTTTTTTTGATAGACTGCTGAAGCTGTTACAAATACCTTTTACTGAAGTAGTTTTTCTGAAATATGCATTACATTCAGAGAAAAAAAAATATTGAATTATTTTTCTCTAGAGAAAATTATGTTTTTGTCAATTACTTGCGTGCTTCATGTTTATTTAAAATGAAACTTACTACAAGTCATTGAAAAAGTCACGGCCAACATTTTATTTCCTTACACTTATCTGCGAAAATCTGCGCTTTGGAAGCTACAGGCACTTGAAAATATTTAGCGAAAATGTGAAGGAATCGGACTAATTTTTTATTTTTGATAGACTGCTGAAGCTGTTACAAATACCTTTTACTGAAGTAGTTTTTCTGAAATATGCATTACTTTCAGAGAAAAAAAAATATTGAATTATTTTTCTCTAGAGAAAATTATGTTTTTGTCAATTACTTCCGTGCTTCATGCTTATTTAAAATGAAACTTACTACAAGTCATTGAGAAAGTCACGGCCAACATTTTCTTTCTTATCGCTTATCTGCGAAAATCTGCGCTTTGGAAGCTACAGGCACTTGAAAATATTTAATGATAAGGTCAAGGATTCGAACAGATTTTTTATTGTTGGTAGAATGCACATAGCAACATATGCAGATAAACTAATCTTCTAAAGCTGTATCCTTGTCACGATTGGCCTTAAATGTCTAAACGGGTAAACAGAAAAAAGTGCGACATACCCTTGATTGATAATTGAATTTGAGAAATTAAAGTACCCACGCAATGCATACAACGCTTGCATTGGCTCAATCTCGAATTAAAAATTGGGGGAAGGACTTTTTGTCTTTTTGAAAACCGACCGCCGTTTGTCTTTTTAAAATAAACGTTTTCATAAAAGAGATAACTGACATATTTTTTCCATGAGGCTATAAAAGAGCACCTCGTAATAATAGTTTTTTTAGAGAAACATGAATTTTAGTTTCAAGAGCCATATGGTGATATGTAGGTGGTAGAGCTGATGCCGAGCTTGACTGTGGAAGTACCACCATCTTACTCGCAAATCCTCCCGAAGTTATTCGGGGGAGAGTAAGAGAACAGCTCTCACAGGCAAAACCAGGCGGCCCACCATTGCCTGGGACCGATGGATGGCGGTATATCCATCCCTAATTGCCAGGCCTTAAAACAGACTGGCGACGGGCAGCGACGTCACTGGTGCAAGGGTTTCGGCACCGCGCTCACCAACCCGTCTGCCCAGCGTGTGTAAGTATGGGCATTTCTTCCAGGGGGACCGCCAAGAGTGGTGAAATCCTGGAAAGGCCTATGTCCAGCAGTGGACGAAACAGGCTGATGGATGGATGGATGGTGATATACTATGACGGCCCGAATCTGTGGCGTTAAAATATTAATCTGTATATAGTAACAAAGTCGCAATCCGCGTATATTTTATTTATTTGCATAAAACTTCGAAACTCCTACGTAGATTTTTATGCGTTTTGTTGTTGTAAAAAATTATTCACGTTATTTTAAGGATGAAAAGAAACGTCGACGTCACTCAAATAAATACGTCATAATATGTAAATTTGTCGTAAAAAATACCTTACGCTGACAGAACCATAGGAACGGACAAAATGTATCCAATCAAATGTGCAAGTAAAGTAAACTTAAGCATTTTGTTTAGATGAAAAAATGCGTTTTATTAGTGCAAATATTTTATTATTGTTTGTTAATTCCAACCGTTTGCAGCAAAGGCGGGTAGTTAGTAAAAATAAATAAGTGACTAGACAAGTGCTCTTTGTAAGTCTTGAAAAAATAAAGATAAAATTACCTGGACGGCTATTCTGGCATGTGAGCAAAAATTGCTTAGGCATTAATTCCTTATAGTTTTTATTTGATAGGGCTTAGTTACTTCACTTTAAATGGTACGGCATTTATCATATTGTATACAAAAGTCGAACGACTGATATTGCGAGTGAAAAATAATGCCAGAAAAAATGCCCTTTAACACAATTTAATATGATAATCTCGATTTGAAAAGGTTCATCTAGGATCTGGAACTAGGACCTTCCGCAATCAGGACATGCTCTAATTTTATTTCACAAAATCTAAAAAAAAATCCGTCCCGAATACATACTTTGGTTCTTCGTTTCCAGCTAAAAATGAAACGCGAGTTTGATTTGGTTTTCCTGGAACTTTGCCAATTTTGTTAGATCGAAGTTCGATTACTCTTTACAAAATAAGTATCCATGGATAAATTTCGACTTAAGTTTAATATAAAAATGTCTAGTTTAAAACTATACAAAGTTGTTTGATGTTTGTTTTTATTTTATTATTAAAACTAAGTTTCTTTTTAAAGGCATTATTCGTGGCAAGAATCATACAAAGTATAGATATATTTATCTCATTGTATCTACGTACAGGTAGAGCGTTCGTCTGCTAAGCTAGAGGTCGTGGGTTCAATCACCGCGGTACACATAAATTTGTGCTCGGTCTGCGTGCTTCGGAAGGCAGTTTGTCAATTTATGCCCGAAGTACGGCAATAGGGCTCAGCATCCATCACGATTGGGACGTAATAATCGTCGGTGAAAAGCGGGTGTACCAAGTGTTGACTGTGACTTGCATTTCACAGTTCACATTTGTGAACAACTCCGACACCCCCTCGAGGATTCATGTCGTGACGATATGTTTGTTATTATATACTCTAAGTACCTCATTGTAGGTAATGAGTAATGAGTAATGACCTCATTCTAAATACCTCCAATAAAATAGTTTTAAGGAAACACAGGTCCATTTATTTCACTGATCCTCACCTCTCTAAGTACACAGAAGAAATCTTCCATTGAAAACTTCAGCGGAAAACCTAAAATCAATAACCTGTTGATCAACCGACCAGGTTCCTATCAAAGTAAACAAGAAAATTGGCAAGCCTCTCGTGGTTCATGTAATAGAGGTGATATTTGATTGGCTAGCGGAATACATAGTCATTATATGTGCCCACAGCTCTACGTTTACTATTAAAAAGGCTTCGTCATACTTACATTGTACTTTGTTAAAGGATAATGATGATGGCAGTTTTTTGACGGTGATGAAGTTGTGTGCGGGAGATAAGGTTATTAATTTTCAAACAGAATATGATTTATAGCGCAATACGTCGCTTAGAAAATTCTGAAGATGTAGAATTCCAAAACAACATTATCTGAGAAAAATAAACCTCAGACGGGGCTTAAACATATCTTTGCCTGTCGTAGGCTAGCGAGTCACTCAGCCTGTCTACCGAGATCTTCAAGATTCATCCGAATTCTCTAATTACTTGATACACCAAATCACATATGGAAGATATGAAGGCTTTTCAAAAGCTCGTATTAATGAATCTTCCTAGATTTTGTATAAGAATAAGTATTCCTTGTTTAATAAAAGTTTGTTTTGTAAATATGTTATGGTCAATAAATATATTTTTGGCTTTTGTTGCAATGTTGTCGTTAATTAATTTAGAAATTTAAATTACCCCACATAAATATCAAAGAAGTTGGTTACGTATATCTTAACATTGTCACTCGTAAATTTAAACTTTTTGTTTTCGTAATATTGTCACACAGTATGCTGCACTTTTTATATTTTCGAAACTAATTTTTCATAATTATGTATTTTTACATTTTACAGTTGAATACTCGTATTTTACCTAATTTCGCATACAGCGGGAGTAAACGTTGAAGATAAATGAATAATAACGTAGCATTGTGTGCGGTACATGGGTGCAATTTTCATAAATTTTAATGTTTTCAGTAATAAAACAGAAAACAAATCTTTATTACTGAATATGGACCCTGCCTCTTATTATGGTTATAGTTGTGAGCAATTTATTAAAATCTCAATAATGTTTTTCCTCTTTTGGATATACAAATTGAATTTGTCAAATAAATCTATTTTCCTTATTAAGGGGGGGGGGGGGTTATCGCATTTTGTCCCTTTTCAAATTCATTTTAAACCAATAAATGGCAATGATTAAATTTTGAAAAAAATATATGTCATATTCTACTCTTTGATCTTAATATTTCAGCCATTCGATACACGATTACTTACATTTTGCTTGATCCAATTAAATCGCAAACATAGGTCTAAGCTATGAACTAAATATCATTTAATTTGAGCTGTATTAAGTTTTGGACAATAAAAAATATACTAAAATAAACTTCGTAAGAAATGTGATATAAAACGGCCGTCCAATTAAAAACTGATCCCTCTAATTCCAAAATAATAAATAAAAACACCTCGATACCGCGAGTTTTCCGAGCGGCCCGCTTCCGCCGAGCAGGATAAGATGTGTTAAATGAAAGCGTTGGAGCAGGACAAATTTCTCTGGGTAACCTCGCCTTAAGAACGTCAATTTTTCGTAAATCATAAACAAGAAGTTATTCAACTTCTATAAAAAAGGTTTTTTATTCCAGGGTACAAATAATTTAATCATACTCGTAGATCATTATTCTTGCAGGTATTCGGACAAAAGTGTGAGAGACAAAGAAAGCCAATAAAAAGTAAGTTAGTTATTATAAGTTTTATCGCGACTAGATAAAACACTTAAGATGCTTGTAACAGGTCTCGTTCCCATTTGGGAACACGCTTTAAGAGAATAGGTTCCGATTGCATTGATTGCTGTTACTCCATGCGGAAAAACCTGCAGTGCGAGAGGGACGAATTCTGGAAAATTATCAAAATGACTAGTTTTATCACGAATTTTATTATTAAAAAAAAAACTTAAGTTTGTATCAAATATCTGTTTGGATAACAGTTTAATAAAGTTTATACAGATTTTAATTAATAAATAATAATATGATTTTGCTCAAATAATGTTAAAACTCGAAATGAAAACTTTTTTTGGAGTCATCTTTGATTTTTTGTGGCTCAATGTTGGAATGACTTCTGAAGATTCTGTTTCAATAAGAGTGTGCAATATATTCTTGACAGAAGTCCAAATTTTTTTCAAATATCTAGTATTGCTAGATTCTTCAAACAAGGAAGAATAAATTATGGTTTTTCGGAACCTATCCTCTTAGGGGTGTATAATTCACTTCGCTTCGCATGATCCTGTTTTATACCAACAAATACTGGAACAATCACCTTGAAATTAATATATGAAAAAGTTGAGGACTAAAGCTATGTTGTTGTGAAAACTTGATTCCATTAAATTTTCTCGATAGAAAAAAATACAAAATTACCTCCAAACCGTACAATAAACCGAAAGTATTCAATGAATACTTGAAATTAGGTCTGAAACTTTGCATAATATAACTGATATTAGTATAAAGCAGCTGCAGACTGTATCATAAAATTGAAAAAAACATCAGTGTAGCTGCGATTTCAAAATAACTGATGTTTTTGCGCGCGCGGCATCTGATTAGAGTAGGATAGCTGAAGCGTTAGAGTAGGACTACGAATGGAGGTATTGTGGGCCCTTAAAGTTGTGTAAGATCATTTAGAAAGAAATGCATAAAATAACATAGCTTTGCTAAAAAAGCGTAACTGCTATTAAAATATTGTCGCGCAGTGCCATAAATTATATTTATTGAATACTTTTTGTTCAAAATAATAATAAGAAAACCGGCCAAGTGCGAGTCGGACTCGCCCACGAAGGGTTCCGTACCATTATCTATAAAATATATAATATTTGTTTTATTTTAATTCAATTAGTTATTTTTAAAGTGAATATATGTATAACTAAATATTCTGTGAATATTTCAAGCGTCTACCTATTGCCCTTATCAATACCGGGCAAAAACGTGCAAAAATATCACGTTTGTTGTATGGGAGCCCCCTTTAATATTTATCTTATTCTGTTTTTTAGTATTTGTTGTTATAGCGGCAACAGAAATACACCATCCGTGAAAATTTCAACTGTCTAACTATCACGGTTCATGAGATACAGCCTGGTGACAGATGGACAATGGACAGACGGACGGCGGAGTCTTAGTAATAGGGTCCCGTTGGTTACCCTTTGGGTACGGAACCCTAAAAAGCAATAAAAACAGTGCGCTCATGAACAAGACCTGTCGTAAGCACCATTATGATTCACTTATTTCTAGAAGGATTGTTTGTGTTGCAAGAAACTGCTTACGGTCGCTGCGAACAAATAAAAAAACTGAACGGTTTGATCAATGAAATTCAAACGGTAAAGTGAATGTTAACTAACTTGGTTAAGATCAACCTTGAATTCTTACCGTTATACTTAGTGTAAATAAAACTAAATAAGTATAAATATGACTCCGGCCTTGAAGGTTTCGTATACACCGTTATCAACCAATCAACCAAAATATTTATTTTGAAAAAAAGATACATAAAGTATACTTTCTACAACTCGAAGTTAATCTTTATAATATGTATCTTTAGAATTTAAAAAATATATATACAAAAAATATTTACGTTGGGCTACTAAAATGTAATTATACACCTGCATAAAATAGAGAAATCTAGGAATAAAAATATAGTGGGCCGAAATATATTTCGAAAATTAATATTTTTTTATTATTAATACAAGTTAAAGGAAACTAAAGGCTTTATATAGCTAAATTATATATATTTATTTCAGGAATAAAAATATGACATATAAATGATGCAACGAACAAATAAGTTGATAAATAAATACGGAAATGCATACAAAAAATATTTACGTTGGGCTACTAAAATGTAATTATACACCTGCATAAAATAGAGAAATCTAGGAATAAAAATATGATATATAAATGATGCAATGAACAAATAAGTTGATAAATAAATACGGAAATGCATACAAAAAATATTTACGTTGGGCTACTAAAATGTAATTATACACCTGCATAAAATAGAGAAATCTAGGAATAAAAATATGATATATAAATGATGCAATGAACAAATAAGTTGATAAATAAATACGGAAATGCATACAAAAAATATTTACGTTGGGCTACTAAAATGTAATTATACACCTGCATAAAATAGAGAAATCTAGGAATAAAAATATGATATATAAATGATGCAATGAACAAATAAGTTGATAAATAAATACGGAAATGCATACAAAAAATATTAAGGTTGGGCTACTAAAATGTAATAAAATATAATTGTATATAATCTAATCTGTATAATTGATTTTTTTTTCTATAAATTGTAATAATTATATTGTATTGTATTTATCTTACGAATAATAATTGGTAATATGTGTAGCTGTAGTCTGTACCCTTTTTATATAATGCATGTTGTGTCCACCTGTAATAGTCTAGAACCCATTTCATTATTTTATTATAATGTATTTGTGTACTAGATGTTGGTGGTCCAAATAAATAAAATAAAATAAAAATAAAAGTCATTAAGTTAAAACACCAACTTAATCTACGTGTAGTTTGTACAACCATCTTATGATCATTTATTGAAATAGGCGATCAACTTATGATCTTTTAATCTCTGTGCATCTGTGGGTGCCATCTCGTTAAATCAGCTTACTGATTGGATGCCTAAGATACTAACTAAACTGGAAACTAAATTAAACTAAATTCAACTAAATTCCTAAAGGTTGCTCAGCCAAATGGTTTAACGCAACGTTTAACGAGAAGGCTGAACGACGTTTGGCCTTTTGGCCAGGGATAGGTCGCGAAGACGACCAAAGCGAGAAGGAGCGGTTAGGTTAGGTTAAGCACCCACGGAACAGACTACCCATCGTCTAGTCTGGGAGCTACTAAATTTTATGAAAATGTTACCATTTGTGTGAAATAATTTTTTTTTTTAAATATTATGTTTTTAAGTACTTATGAGGTGTTTATTAATGTGTTAAGACCTTAAGTTAGTTTATTAATATGTGCAATATTCAAAATTGGAATTTAAATGAATTGAATTGTTATAACATAAGGTAAATAACTTTATTTCGCGTTTTTCAGCACCTGTAGAGGTAGACTTCTGTAGCAGGTAGTGTTTCAACTTGATATCTTTCGCGGGGCTCGACAAAAAGGTCTTGACAAACGGACAGACAGACAAACAGACAGGTGGACAACAAAGTGATCATATAAGGGTTTCGTTTTTTATTTTATGGTACGTAACCGTAAAACCTAAACGACAGCATCAATTTTATGTCCACTAAAAACCAATCTTGGTTTCGTGCAACTAGAGATTAGATTTTAAGTGTTCTACTTCAAAAAGTAATAAACCAAACCATAGAAAAAACAGAAAATGACAAAATTACGAGTTGCTCTTTAAACTTTATTTGAGGAATGAAAAAAATATTTTGCGTCGTTTTAATAGTTTGAATGAAACGTGTTCAGTTTCACTGAAAAGAATAAATAATGTAAATTGAACAAGATCTTGTTAACCGTAAATAACTATCTTAACTTTATATGAGCGCAACAAGGTGTCCGTTTCTTGTACTTACTCAACTTGTTTACTTGATCATATGGAAAAAAACCAATAAGTTAGTTAATATAGCCAAAACAAGACAAATGCAAGGTTAGTTTAGGTTAGTTTTACCCTTTTAATTTAGGTAAGTTTTAATTATAAATTATATCCTTCATGCGTCTTGTTTGGAAGCTATTTGTTTCAATGTTGGTGAGTAGAGCTGGGTTAATACTTACAGTAGTCTTTTCAGGAACTGGGTAAAACCGGAAATGGTCTGAACAAACAGTGGACAAAAATACTATGGTCCCTAACGTCAAAAAGGACTGTATATACGTCTAGAATCCAACGTAGCGCGGCTACGGAGTGGGGAAATTATTGTATTGTAGCACTTGGAAACCACTGTAGCAAAAGTATAGAATTGTAGCACATGCTACGGCACCGTAGCAAGCAAAATCTCTATAGCTGTAGCTCCTGCTACACCGTAGGCTCCTAGCAAATGGTTACCCGTTTAGAAAAGGTGTTATTGTGTAACTACGACATCTTTACTTTTACTTTAATCTGTAAGGATGATCCGAGCCATATAATCTGGACTGCAATGTTATGTTTTAGATGTAATAAGAACTAAAAGGGTTAATTTCGGCCTGGAGGCTTTATCTTTTATAAGAAAACTTCCTTATCTTGATATTCTTAAACTTGATTTTGATTTTTTCACGATTAAAATGCTTCTTTGACTCCTGCCGTAACAAAGAAAAAAGAGAATTACAAACTGAAAAGTTTTTAAAAGGAAGAAAGCAATCGAATCTCTGAATCAAATATTTAGTTACTTAGGTTTTGAAGTAACAAAGCTTAAGGAGAAATATTGAAAAAATATCGTTTCGCCGACCCAAATCCGAGGGCTAATTGGAGTCTCCACATTTTAAGAATTCATAAAAAGAGCAAATCCTTTTTTAAGTGATTGTTTTTTTCGTAAAATTTGTTCTAAGTTTCACAGGGTTTATTTTCTTACTTAAATTGGATATTAATGATCTTATTTACATCACATTATTACATCACATACCATAAACAAAGAATATCAAGAGCTGTCCTATATCTTATACATGGAAGGAAACAAAGTGCATCAAGTTGGCTTGTCATTAGAAATCGAAACCGGTTGGGTGTACTCAGTACTTAGGACGGTCGTTAATGAGCGTAGCAGCTCGGTTGTGGGCATGACCAAATATAATGCTGTTTCATTTCGCTATAACGTGAACACTCGATGAAACTTGCGAAGGCAATACAATCACATCGATTTCGTCGTGGGCACAAAATTGAATACGTTTGTCAGGAGAAACTGGGCAATACTGCGAAGGTTTTCAAACATATCATTGGTTAACATTAATATTGTATCATGTACGGTCTGTTGACCAAGTGAGGTATCCACTCTTCGATCTATGTCGTTGATTATTAAATACTTTTCATTCAGCTAGGATTATATAGTTGACTCAGGTACTCATACCTAAATAAGTATATATAATTAAGTAACGACATATGAGAAAGCGGAGATGCCTCACAAAAAAAATTGACTGTACATATCTGAATATATAAAAGGCAAACCTGACTGACTCATCTATCAACGCACAGCCGAAACTACTGAACGGATTTCGTTGAATTTTGGCATACAGATAGTTGTAATGACTTAGGCATCCGTTAAGAAAGGATTTTTGAAAATCCGCCCCCCAAGGGGGTGATCCGAACTCCACGCGGATGAAGTCGCGGGCAAAAGCTAGTATATTATATATGTTCGATGCGAAAGTAGTATTAATTTTATCTAAAATAATGAAACACATTCGGCTATACGTTTAGTAAAAAATCCTTTTTACGTTATTTAATTTAATAGATATGGATATCAACACTTATAAAAAAACTAAACATAGCCGTCAAAATTACATGCAAGTTAAATTATTCTCGCAAATATCTATTTACCACAATTTACTTTAACACCCTATTTATCATATATCAATCATATAAAGAGAAGGATTTGTGGGCAATTTGTCACCGTCACTATTAAAGGTCGCACTTGAAATGCAAGTGACGCGGCACAAATAATCACTCACTCCAACTCCGAGCATAATGCGGCTTCCACTCACGTCACGACCAAACCGCGCGAGTTTTGGGACATTTGGGAAGCTTCTGCGGCGAGGGAAAGTTTTAGCCAAAATAGTTTCACCGAATTTCAAGTATTTATGCAAAGTGTTGGGCAATCACGAGCGCTACTTTTTGTTTGTATCGTATTATAAATATCCCCCTTTATAACCCCGAGTCGGTATGAGCAGTCCACTATAACTTACACCCAGGAGTTAGTAGCTACTGGATTGTTTTGTACTATACCTGAATTGAGTTGTACAATCAAAAACAAGGGAAAATTTTGAATCGTCAAAAACGATCATATACCTAAGTGTTAAAAAAGTTAGGGACATTTAACTTTATAGCAAACCAAATTTATAATATCAAACTTCAAACTGTGTATAATTTTAAAGTTTTACTTAAACATGACTTTTGTTTGACATGAATATTAATATTAGACCTGAAACAATTGACAACTCTGGCTTGGATTATCTCGAATCCTTGTCTATGTTAGGTCTATTACCAGCGCATACTTTTAGTACTAGACTCAAAACATGCTTAGATCATGTCATGCTGAAAACTAATTTACCCTCAGTTACGTGTGTCATTCAAACAACTATGACTGATCATTTCACAATCGGCCTAGCAATCGGCTCTGCATCGATTAAAATTAATAAATCAATTAATCTAAATAAAAAAGTTGACCTAAATAAAATTGTAGAACATGTTGAAAAATCTAACTTTGATGAAATTTTTAGAACTAAGGATGTCAATACTGCTGCTGAAATGTTAGTACACAAGTTAAACGCTGTTATAGCAAGTAATACGACTGTTAAACCTGTTCCCCGTAGTAAACGAATTATAAAGCCATGGATCACATCTGGGTTACTGCGTTGCATAAAAAACAGAGATAGAATGTACATAAATCACAGGAAAACTCCTACGAATGAAATACTGAAAACTACTTACCTAAGATACAGGAATTTCTGTAACTCATTACTAAGAAAAGTTAAACAAGTTTATCACAAAACTGAACTGGAAAAAGCGTCTAAAAACCCCAAGAAGATTTGGAATATAATCAGAGACGCTGCAGACTTGAGTTCACAAAAAAGGTCGAATTTTGACTTGTTATCTCAGAGTAATCCAGTTACATCTGTCAATGACGCTAATAATTATTTTGCAAATGTTGGAAAGAGTCTAGCTGAGTTACTAGTTCAAAACAGTAATCAAAATGTGCCATCAGTTCCACTCAAACCATCAATATCATCAAACTCGCCTGTTAATTCTTTCACATTGTATGACACTGATCAAAGTGAAATAGCGACTACTATTCGCAATATGAAATCAAACTGTGCAACGGGGTGGGATGATATATCTACCAAAATATTAAAATTAACTGCACATGTTTTGATTCCAGTTATATGTTACATTTGCAATCTTAGTTTTACCAAGGGTGTTTTCCCAACTTGTTTCAAGATAGCTCTTATCCATCCTGTTTACAAGTGTGGGAGCAGAGACGATGTGAATAACTATAGGCCTATCTCGATTCTGCCAGCTTTATCAAAAATTTTGGAACGTCTCATGAAAAACAGATTAAATTCGTATTTGACTAAACATAATTTATTATCACAAAACCAGTTTGGCTTCATTTCGGGCAAATCCACCGAGGATGCAGTTTTAAAACTCACCGGAGAAATTGCAAAAAAGCTAGATAGTAAGAAAAAGTGTATTGGCATATTTCTAGATCTTAGTAAGGCCTTTGATACGGTCTCTGTACCTATACTTCTGAATAAAATGGAGCGTTTCGGTATCCGAGGTTTACCCTTAAAATTATTTGCTGACTACTTGTCACTCAGGTCACAAAGAGTAAAAATAGGGGAATATGTTAGCCAGGACGCTTTATTGGATTACGGTGTGCCTCAGGGTAGTATCTTAGGGCCTAGCCTATTTTTGATATATGTTAACGATTTATGTGATTTGTCTTTATCGAACGGTCAAATAATCACATATGCTGATGACACAGCTATAATATTTGATGGTAACGACTGGAACTCTGCTGTACAAAATGCTGAAAATGGCCTGAGTATTGTAATGAAATGTTTGGAGGCAAACGTTCTGACTCTTAACATCCAGAAATCAAAATTTCTTGCTTTTTCAATTAGGAATGACACATTTTTAAATCTTACCATTAGGGCCCATCGTTGTGACAGCCCTGGTAACTGCAATTGTCTTGCACTCGAACGTGTTCCGGTTATTAAATATCTTGGCGTTCACATCGATGAACAATTAAATTTTCATCATCATCTTCGTACCCTCTCTGGAAGGATAAGAAAACTTATTCTAATCTTTAAAAAGCTCAGACATGTTGCAGATCATAACTTGCTTGTCACAATCTACTATGCACTATGTCAATCGCTTATAAAGTATTGCATATCAGTCTGGGGTGGCTCAGACAAGTCTTCAATGCTGCAGGTCGAGAGAGCTCAGAGAGCAGTTTTGAAGGTGATGTTTTTTAAAAAGTTCATTTTTCCCACAGACCAATTATTTGCGGAATGTCAGGTCTTGACTGTACGACAACTATTTATCCAAACCGTGATTCTCAGACAACACAGATTATTAACTTATGACCCTCAGTTTCTAGAGTCAAAACGACGAAGGGACCGTGTTTGCGGAATTATACTTCATAAAACGAAATTTTATTCTCGATTTTTTTGCATTCTTGGTCCTTATTTGTACAATAAACTAAGCAAGAATTTTTCTCTTTTTGAACTTACATTTATAGATTGTAAAAAAACTCTCTTTACTCTGCTTAAAACTTTTAGATACGATTCCACAGAAGATCTTTTAAAAATTTCTGAATAAATTTTATATTTTGTTATTAATTCATTAACCTAGTTACTTACGCACTTCAAAATCACCTTTTTCGAGCTTTTTTCACTTACTGACTTACTCACACTGATTGACTGATGTACTTACTCAATTCCTCACTCATAACACACACTCACACACACAAACACACATCCTCTTTCATCACTCTCAAAAAACACACACTAATTAATCAATCATACAGTAATATAAGATTTGTACCTTTCGTTAGGAATTTGCATGCTCTTCTCTTTTTGGCTAAATTCAACCTGTATCACCTTGAGTAGAAGAAACTGACTTTTAAATGACAGGCCTCGCCTTATTAAGAGTCAGTTGATCACTTGTACTGTTTATATACTTAGCCTTAAAACAATATTGTTATTCTAGGTTAAGTTTTTTTTGTATCAATAAATAAATTTTGTATTTGTATTTGTATTTGTTTATACAGCCAAATTCATACTGCAGACTTATTAAGTGGTGGGGAACAAGGTTCAATCAACTTTTTGTGACTGTACTTGTTCAAGAACAACTTCGACTCTTATTATCCTCTAAATTTTATTTTGCGTATTTCACACAAAGGGTCATTGAACCTTGGTCTTGCCCAAACACCGAGTCTACAGTATGAATTTGGCTGTATAAACAAAAGTCCCCTTATACTGGGGGTTAAGATGATGACCTTTTTCCTTGTAACATTACATACATTTAGTTCGAGTAGGTATTTAACTTTTCTATAGAACAGCTGATTTTGTTTTTGCGATTTCAGGGTTGGCCCCATATTAAAAGTTGTTCATATTAATGGGTAGAACACCCCGTTTAAAGGAAAAAGGTTATCATCTTAACATCCTGTTTATTAAATTACAATATTTATGTAACTTTGGATCCGCAGAAATATGGTATAACCAAAAAATAATTTAATAACAGATTTTTATTGATATTGCAATGGCACATCATTTTATTACTTTTATTACTATACCCAGATGTCTTATCAATTTTAGTAAATAGAAGCCGTTTTTGAGTTACTAAAGACAGACGGACGACCGAGCTTGGCTGTATGCCTTCGTGTACTTTATTATACAGCATACACATATTCACGCCTACCTCCTAAAGGTGTAGACAGAGACTACAGATTCCCATCTGCTACGATCTTGACAGAACTCTTTTGCCTCTACATCCATCAATCTGGTCATCAATTTTAATTTATTTTATCAGAATTGCTCAAACCTTTGTGACTTCGTAATACTCGAATGGCCACGAATTTTAGATATAGAAACGAGGACACGCGCGCTTTCTACGTTATAATACAAGAAACGATAAACTTATGATTAAATATTGTGTACTTAATAGTAAAATTTCACGAAAATATTCAATGTACAGCATGACCTTTGTACTACTTTCAACGCGTTTCGCTAATTTACCGCATTGAAAACTGTGAATTTTATTCTAAGGTTTTTAAATATAAAATAAATAATCTAAAAAGTGCTTCTCCATCGGCTACGTGAGCACAAATTTGTATATTTTATTCAGTTCCTCTCATCTTAAAGTGAGATCTCGTTGCATAATTTCAGCGTCTCCCTATATTTCCAAGCTACTTATCTATTCCCCGTCAGAGCGGATTAACCGTGACGGGTTCCCACTAAGTCTATTGAGCTACTTCGGTATACACTCGTGTTAAGGCCCTACTAGTCACGATTGCTTTCGAAGTAATGTACTTACTTATATTGTTGTGATGAAAAACACTTGCATATTTCCACAAATCACACTAATATTATAAATGCGAAAGTTTTTGTGTGTGTATATTTGTTACTCTTTCACGCTGAAACGGCTGAATGGTTGGATGCAATCATCTTAATCATTAATTTCTATTTCTTAACAACGTTAAGTTGGGGTAACTTAACGTTGTTAAGAAATGTGATGTATTTAAGTATGCTGATGATATGTGTTTGTTGTTCTCTGGTAGGGATTTGGGTACTATACAAAATAATATACAAACAGACTTTGATATGATTACAAAATGGGCCCACGACAACGGCATAACATTAAATACAAGTATATGCATATATATTCTCCCTATAACAAAAAGGCAAAAGCTAGTAATTCATTGGTCAACATTATTGGCCACACATATGAATGTTTGCACGCTGATTATCACAACTACCAGCAGGTGGTAGAGCTGACGCCGGGCTCGACTGTGGAGGTACCACCATCTTACTCGGAAATCCTCACGAAGTTATTCGGGGGAGATTAAGAGGATAGCTCTCAGGCAAAAAAACCAGGCGGCCCACCATTGCCTGGGACCGATGGATGGCGGTATATCCATCCCCAATTGCCGACCCTTATATAAATTAGACTGGTGACGGGCAGCGGCGTCACTGGTGCAAGGGTTTCGGCACCGCGCTTACCAACCCGCCTGCCCAGCGTGTGTGAGTATGGGCATTTCTTCCAGCAGAACCGCCAAGAGTGGCGAAATCCTGGAAAAGCCTATGTCCAGCAGTGGACGAAACAGGCTGATGGATGGATATCACAACTGCCATTGTAAAAAGTTAGAAGTTGTTGATCGTTTTAAATACCTCGGATTACTTATAGATAGTAACTTTAACTGGAAACCACATATTAACGAAACATGTAATAGACTAAGATCAGTGCTAGGCAAGTTCTATCATTTAAGCAAAATAATAAATAAAGGCAACCTGTATACCGTGTATTACGCCCTTGCAGACACCCTGTTTAGTTATGGTTTGAGCTGTTATGGCCTTACTTTTAAGACATATTTAGATAAAATAAAACAACTACAGGTGAGATTAATAAAATATTTAGCTGATAAAAATACAAAAGATAGTTGTGATGGAGACTATGACAAATTGTTTGCCTCATGCCGAATACTTAGAGTTCATTGTAAGGTTAAGTATCTGATTGCTATTGAGACATATTATTCCGAAGACCATAAGACCCTGGTAAAACACCACTATTGTACAAGATCAGCGAACAATAGAAAATATATCCAGCCAATGCAAATAATTACTACGGAGAAAGAACAAGAGGATACTTAACCCCAAAAATATGTAACAAAATCAAACTATTAAGAGTGGCTGAAAAATTTTGTAAGCCTACACTAAAATTCAAATTAAAAAAAATATTTTTATAAATAAATGTGGTAAGCGTGTATTGTAAGTAGGTATAAATTATAAGTACTTGTTATTATAAATCTAAGAGCTCATCTGCCAACAAACTGTTATGGAGTTTGGCAGAAAATAAAATGTACTAGTCGTAAAAAAAAAACGTAACAAAAACACAGGCTACTTTTTATCCCGGAAAAAACCATGTCATTAAACCGAATAACATGCGGGCAAAAGCTATAACTTGTAAATTCCACCAAGTGCCGACAATCTTAACAATCAACTTCCAATGTAGTTATTTATATAATATTACTACTAGCCTTTGTATTTTTTCAATCCGTGCCCCGTTTTATTTTATTATCCCTTATAGATTTATGTGTTGACCATTACAATGATAAAGAGTTAAAACGGAACTTACATACATACATACAGACAGAGAGAAATACAGACAGACAAAAATTGTAAAAATTTTAGTTTTGGCCTCAGTACAGTACAAATAAACCATTTTAATTAAAATTTCACAAAAATATTGAATGTTACTGTTAACGAACACGATATTTTTACTACTTTATATTATTAGTAGAGATTATAAAGTTTCCATATAGCTGTAGCAATAAATTAAATTAAATATAACTAATGTTTTAGTTAAAATTACATGTTTTTTGATACTATAAAAAATCCCATGTATAGATTTTATTTAAAGGTGATTTTCATGAGTAATGTTGTTCGTGATGTCACAGCTATTTTTTACAAACACTGTCAAGCACCAGATAGAAAAATTATCATTTTTGTCAATAAAATTTTAATATTTAAAAGCGTGACGTGTTATGCCGATTTTCAGCAACAGCCTGATAACTACTACTACGTAATTAAGTGCTTGTAACAATTATTTTGGAAGAAAAGTTTCTATCAATCTTTGTTTATTTATCAGTTAAGAGGTGAGTGTTGATATTAAACACTTCTAACACCCCTCAGGGATAATATGTCGTGACGATATGAATTGTTTTTTTCTACTGAAAGAAGATTTGTTTCGGAACCTCATGAAAAGAAGGCTCTTAAGTTGGCACATTGGCCCACTTTACACATCGGTATACTAGAGGATCCAAGGAAAAACGTGGCAAAAATCTCGAAATTCTGATGCGCCCAGATATTTTATTCAAATGGGATGCTAAGATTTACACCCTGCCCTCAATAGGGTCTTCTCTGACTGATTTCTATATGATCAACATCTTTTTCATTCAAACATTTCCTGAAAAACTGGACCGTGGTTCGAAACTTTAACGTCTATTTGGCATACATCGTTGTGCTAAGGCGCATAGGCACGCCACCGTTTTAGTACAAAATTTGATAACCCGTTGCTCTGTTGTTTTTCATTATGGACTAAAGGTATAGACCTCAATAGTTTAATACAGGCATTTGCAAAGTCGCTATGTGGCTGGAATGTTAAATTTTTATACATAGGTAACACTAAAAGTTTCCGGAACTGGCCACTTACATAAACAATATTTAAAAATTTATTGCAACATTTGAAAAAAGAACTCTTTGGCTGTAGAATGCAGTTTGTTTCATCTGACTGTCTTTTGTTTTTAACTTGTGGCGCCATTTAAAAAAATGTGTGTCTGCATCAACATGGATTTAACTCGGGAAAATTTTCGTAGTATGATTTTCTACGATTTTAAGTGTAATTTGACAGCTCAACAGAGCATCGCTCGGCTTGAAACAGCTTTTGGCAATGAAGCACCATGCAAGACGACTTTTTATAGCTGGTTTGCAGAATTCAAGCGTGGTCGTATCAATCTCAGTGACGAATCTCGCGATGGTCGGCCGTCCACCGCTGTGACCAACAAAAACATCGATGCTGTGCGCCGTATGATTGAAACAGACAGGCATGTGACCTACCATGAAATTCGCGCATCCTTAGAAATAGGCATGAGTCAAATACAATCAATCCTACACAAACATTTGGGTGTGAGAAAGCTGTGCTCGCGGTGGATCCCACACAACTTGACCGAGGCTCAAAAAACGGACTGCGTCACTTGGTGCAGTGCCATGCTTACCAGATTCAACGAAGGTGCGTCAAATTTGGTGTGGGACATAGTAACAGGTGACGAAACATGGATTTATTGCTACGATCCCAAAACAAAGCAGCAATCGAGCGTATGGGTCTTTCAAGATGAGCCGAAACCAACCAAAGTGGCGCGCGTGAAAAGTGCATCTAAGCGGATGATTGCTTCTTTTTTTAATAAAACTGGACACGTGGCTACTGTTGCTTTAGAGAATCGTCGTACCGTGAATAGTGACTGGTACACGACCATTTGTTTGCCGGAAGTTATTGACGAACTCCGTAAAAATAACCGTAAACGCCGTATCATCCTGCACCACGACAATGCTAGTTCTCACACGGCCAGACAGACAAACGACTTTTTGAAGACGAAAAATGTAGAACTCATGAGTCATCCTGCATATAGTCCCGACCTGGCACCTTGTGACTTTTTTCTGTTCCCAAAAATTAAGAACCAATTACGCGGTCAACGATTTTCATCACCAGAAGAGGCTGTCGAGGAGTATGAAAAACACGTTTCAGAGGTCACCACAGGGGAGTGGCACAAAAGTTTTCAAAACTGGTTTGATCGAATGAAAAAGTGCATAGACGCCAAGGGAGATTATTTTGAAAAACAATAAATTAATTTTGTCCCTTTAATAGTATTTTTTCATATTCATTCCGGAAACTTATAGTGCGTCCTACGTATATATACACTCTGAGGCAAGAAAACAACTTTGTATGTAAATCTGTCCAGCTTAATATCTTTAAAACAAAATTAATATTCAAAATTTTGGCAAAATGGTGCCTTTTAAAATACCAGCACCAGATGATGGAGGTCATATAGTTTGGTCTATTACGAGAAACAACATAGAAACGGATTATTAAACTTTGTACTAAAACGGTGGCGTGCCTAGGCGCCTTTTCCATCAAATTATGCTTTTTGTATTGCCTCTGTGAATCATAAATTGGAATTTGGAGTGATGTTAATTATATTTGACGGTTTAATGAAATAAATTTGTTGTCAATGTAATTGTATAATTCGATTGGTTAAGGATCATAGGTTATTGTGACATAAAATTTTAATTGTAAGAATGCTTTACTCAGTCCAAAAAATCGTCTTGAACTGGCGACATTATTCAGAAAAATTGACGAAAGTATTTTTTTTAACAGTTAATATGATAAATAATAAAAATTCTGCTACATTATGTATCAACAAAACACAATTTTTTCAGCAAAGTTATTGAACTTTTATGAATGATTTAGATCTTTGAAGTTGACAATGCGATTATTTTCTGTAATCGAAGTGTAAGAGGTACAAAAAATATAAAGTAGTATTTGCAAATAAGAAGTGACAAAATATGAAAACTTGACTTTTGACTTTCTTAAACTACTGGTTCAAATTAAATAAAATTTAAAATATACCGTGTTTATACAATGCCTACTTGGTTATTGGAAATTCAGGCTTCTAGTATTATCCACAACGAAGTTATAGGGGGGTCGAAAATGGCCTGAACTGTTTCGAGAAAAGGATGGTGCCGTGCCGCTTTTTAGCTTGACTTGGCGTTTAATGTTCGATGCGAAAAATTTTACTATATTTAACACGTATTTAACAGAATTCAAGTCTTTCCTAAGATAAGGAAAATAAATAAGGCGCTTAAAATTTTAGATTTTTGCATAAAATGTAAGCCGCCTCTTATGTTGGGATAAAATGATTTCTGAAGATGGACGTTTCTCAGGATGCGGATTTCTTTCGCGTGAAAGTTCGTCTACGACGCAATCACTGATAATGACCCGTGTGTTATGATTTGACAGTTTTCAATAAATTTGCAGCTGTAGATTGACTATAGTATCGTGCACAACCGTCTCGTCTGCGGGGTGACAGACGTCGGCTGGGACGAAGTAGCTTAGACCGCGCGGCTGCGACTCTTCTTCACACGCTGCCTTTCCTTTTCCTTCTAAACTGCCCGCTCCGACAAAAACCACGACAAGCACACAGACAGAAAGCGTGGCGGTAGAGGGTTGCAATGACACCGTGGCATTGCGGGTGAATTGCTGTAGAACTTTCTTCTGTGCGTTCCGTGTTGGAGAGGACAAAGTATTGCTGCATGTTAAGAAATATATGCGTTAAGCCACATAGAAAGCGGGGCGATTGCAGTTCGTCGTCATAGTAATTCGCCCGCTAACGCCACACAATCACATCACTCACGCACGCATCACTTTCCGTGTGGAGAAGCCTTAAAATGTAGATTACTTCGTCCCCTCCAACGTCTGTTACCCCACGGACCGGTGGCACACCATCTTGTTAGGACAGCGATTCGGATAATCTCCAGACAGACGCTGACAGAAGCCGCACTGCACCATAGCGTACCGAAAATATGTCGAAACAACTCATGTAACTTTATTGCAATAGCTTTACCCTGGTATCTGATACCAAAATCTAAAATCAGCTTCCTCTGACGTCTCCATCTGTGCCTAAATTATTCAACGTCCAACTTCGGTGTGGATTAGCGGATTAGTCGCGAAGGTTTAATGCTAAGTCGATGGAGCGGCATCACGACGGCACGTTAAGAGTCGAGTCTACGGATTTGCAACAAAACCTTTTTAAATTAACGTCCAAAATGTAACTTTTAGTGAAGATTGTAGAAATTTATTATAGCAAAAAACATATATTTAATTCATCATTGTGTACATTTTTAACGGCTCGTCGTAATGTTTGTTTAATTTCCTGAATTTCTGTATCCCTTGAGAATGGTGTATTAACCGAAACCGGTCGGGATTAACGCGTAAACCTCAAAATTAAAAAGCAGTGAAACAAGTACAAGTGAATTTAATTGTGATGTTTTCCAAGTTTCACCAAGTGCCGACAATCGCAAGTATAAAAAAAATATATATATTTAATTATATTACAGTAGCTTCAGAATAAATTGTTTTTCTATTGGCGAGAACTTGTTTTATTTTTATTTATATTCAAGATTATGGAAAGTCAGTCATTTTGAAGTTACTTTTTCGTTCACCAACTGTAGTAACATAAAGATATTATGTTTCGAATATTTGTCTACCTCAACTATTCTCAGGTAAAAGTTATATTTTGGGCGTTAAAATTTCATTGCAAATCCAAAGAATCAACCTTAAGGATCAGCACCCCATTGAAGTAAGTCCTGCTCTTACGCTTCTGTTGTTTAACTGTCTGTCTCGCTTTAATTAACTGCTGCGCATACTTCACACATAACTTCAGTAGTTTTAGGAACATTATACTCGGGCACAGAAGAAATAATAGTGCTACGTACAGAAGATACACTCTTCAAAGACACTTAAATAAAAAGCTACTTTCGTTACGCAGCAATAAAAAGCAATTCAGTTTGCACTGCTAAAATTTTATTCACCCCCCAGGGGTCTCTCTGCTCTCTTTTTCTATCTTGTCCTTAATCTATCCCTTCTTAACCCACTGAATTATCCCACGGGCGGGCCGCCGATGTATAGTACGCGAAACGGCGGGAGTGCGGGCGAGTACATATAGGTACATGTCGTATACTTAAAGCTTCATGTAGCCTTGATGCAGTGGAATAGGCCTGACTCGGGTCTCAATCACGTTAAATAAAAAAGTAGATATCGCGGATAAACGTTTAATGGTGCCGGAAAACTGTATTTTTAATCATGTGTTGGTATGGATCTGAAATATGTTTTGTCGTTATTTTGGCTCAAATTAAATTACAATGCTTGAAATGGGGAAACAATAGGAGAATTCGGAGGATTCTTCTTAAAATTACTGTTTTTTTCTGAGTTACCATAAAGTATTACAGAAATTTGTTTTAAAATATCTAGTTCTTCATCTTGTAGTAAAGAAAATAGTATTTATTTGGTTAAGAACTTTGAATATACAGAATGCACTAAACGAATACCCCCTGGAGGGAAAGTGCCCTGAATATTGTAGATAGCAAATTGTACATAATGGAACCTTTATTTTATTTTTAAATAAAGAAAAACTTCACTCAAAGAATTAAAAAAAAAAACCTGCGTTTTTCCCGAGTCTTTCCCCTACTTCTAACAATATTAAATTTTTGGATACGAGTTTTGTTATTTAAATGTTAAATTTCATGGGCTTCCTTTAATTTACGATGCTATGTTACTTCAAAGAATTTGGTTCTAATGCTTGACCCTTTTGTTTGGTATCATAAAACTACAGGATGTTTTTTTACACATTTGTCTGGTTCGATTCCCGGTTCATGCAAATTATTTTTTTATTGCAGTTATCTTTAACTTTAAAAATAAAATATAGGTTTATTTAAGTAAAATTTACTATCTTTAATATTTAAGGTACTTTCCCTCCAGGGGGCATTCGTTTGGTTCACACTGTATATCTAAAGAAAGAATACCGAATCTTCGACCCTTAAGTCAGGGCGGCATGCTGGCCTAGTTTGCTCGGCTGTCAACCAACTGTTGAAACGTTCTTTGAAGGCAAGCTTGTAAATACAGGCTTAAACGACTTGATAATACCGCTGATACGGTACATTTCCGAGTTTGAACTTGGTGAATAAAAGTTTGAATTTAGAGCTATTTGGGTATCTATTACATTTAATATAGTTAATAACTAACACATAGTAATGGAATTTCAAATGTCTTTATAGTTGAATAATAGTACATTATGATACAAGTGAGCTGCGTTGGCGTCAGTGTAATATCTAATGCTCACGCGTTTCATACGACATTTTTCAACACACTTGCAAGGAAAAATAATAAAATTTTCACTGTCTTTTTTTCCACATAATCGAAACCGGCAGCGGAGTTTTTTTTTTTGCGCATATGGAAATAGAAGCACTGACTTAAAAAGCCAAATATTGCCTATTAACAAACTCAATATTCTTGTATTTACAACAATAATTAAATATGCTGCATTATAAGGGCCACTTTATAAGCAAGTGTGTTGAAAAATCCATTATTTTCTCTTATATTTGCAGAAGACATTGGTATTATGACTAGTTCTGTCATGAAATTGAGTGTGAAAAGGTTTTCTAGTGGCGATTAAATTCAATCTCTAGCTAGACCATACCTCAATTGCCAATTAACGTGTTCGGGACCTCATTTTTAGCTACGGCGTAGCAACACCATGACTCCATAGGTTACCCACTATGTTTTTCTCTCTATGTGTTCTTGTATGTGATCATCTCTAGTGGCCATATAATTTAGTTTCTAGACCATACCTGAATTGTTTATGAATGCTTCAGGTCTTTATTTTCAGTTACGGCGGAGCATGACTGAAATGTTTATGAACGCGTCCGGATCATCTTTTTTAGCTACGGCGTAGCAAGCACTATGAGTCCATAGGTAACTTGCTCTGTATACCCGCTACGTTGTCTTTAAGAGCGATAGAATTTTGTTCTTAGACCGTACTTGAATTGCTTATTAAACGTTCGGGTCCTCGTTTTGGCAAACACTTGACTCCATAGGTAACTAACACGTCATAGTACATGTTAAAATGGTATGCATTAAGGCGGTACAGATTATTTTTGATAAAAATAAGACACACATGAATATTGTCAACTGTTTTGTTTTATAATGCTCTTTATGGTCCCCATTATTTGGAAATTGAGAGCGCTGAGACTTTGAAAGGAGATTTATAGAATACTAGATTTTGCCCGCGGCTCCGCCCGCGTTTTATTTGGTTTAACGACATGCTTTTTTCCGGAATGAAAAGTAGCCTATGTGTTAAGTTAGGGTATAAGCTATATCCATTCTAAATTTCATCCAAATCTGTTGAGCCGTTTCAGCGTGAAAGAGTAACAAACATACACGCACACACACACAAACTTTCGTATTTATAATATTAGTGTGATTTTAGAGAACCTTCAATTAAAGGAAACCTACAACCAAGCCCCGCAATGTGTTAACCAATATTTTTGAGTACATTACAACTATAGGAGGGAAAATTGGGACCCATCTAAGATTATTGACTTTCTGTTGTGTAATGAATTTACATATGTACCTGAGTATACATACACATACTTACGCCTGTCTCCCAGAGGGGTAGGTAGAAACTACAGATTTTCATCTGTTACAATCCTGACACACCTCTTTCTCCTCTTTCACATCCAACTTGCAAAAACATAGCAGGATTACGCCAAAAACTTACGTAGAATATAATTTGGTATATGATTAAAACTGCCATTATCCTGATAAATATCTATACTGCACTATACCAATAAGTGTAACTGGTGGATAAAATTTGAATACGTTTACACCCCATTTTAGCTGATTTAGGTATAGTCAGTGAAGCGGAGCATACATTGTGTAAGGTAATGAATAAAATTATAATTTTGCCCTATGTGAGTCGGCCATTTCATAACCTAGGACGGGCTCAGGTGTGAGCTTAGGATTTTAATCAGAAAGTCAAATTTTATGGTAAACCACACTACACCTATTTCAATAAATGTGCATTTTCAGAGGTTATAAAACTTATTAGTGGTTTTAATAGTAATGAATTTCGTTTTTGTATTTTATTGTTATACCTATATATACCCGTATACTCGTATAAAAGCTCCTCTTAAATTTGAACAGCTTTACCATACTAGGGTTGATGATTTGAATACGTATTATTTGCGTAATGGCAATTTTATTTTGTAATGGCCACGCCCGTGGCTTCGCTCGCTTGGAGATGTGTTTTAATTTGCACCGTACATGCTTTCGAGCATTAATTCATTTAATGTTTAGGCCCGTACCTTTACAATTAATAAAATAATCAACTGATTTGACCTCACTAGCTTTCAATGCAAAAATCCAGTCTCTGAATGGTTACAATGTCTTTTCTACGATGAGACGGAAAATCTACTCTCAGTAGTAAATTAAATGTAATTTATTCTGCTTTAGTTTAAACAAATTATTTTAAGTGTAATATTTAATGAATATCAAGGCTTTGTACTCTACTTATTTGTCTCCTATTTTTTTTAAACATTCATTTAATTTTTAAGCTGACAAACTGTTATTTTAGTTTTCTTTACGTTCAATTCATTTTATGCCTAAAATACAGGCTACTTTTCGTAGTTTAGTTAAGGCAAAACATGTTTACTAGCCGTAAGATCATAACTTGAATGTAAATAAATATTATTATAAATAAATATTAAATATTATATTATTAATCTTTGAGTAGTATTAACAGTTTTCGGCTTGGCAGTTATTTTATCAACATCCTTATAGGCTATATGTTGACCAGGGTCACTGCGATGGAAATAAAGAAAACCGAATTCAAATTAGTTCTGTGGTTCTTGAGTTAAAACGGAACGTGTATACAGATAGACAAAATAAAAAATAAAAATAGTTTTGGCTTTAGTAACACATTATTAACCTTACAAATAAAAGCACAAAAACATTCAATTAACACAGTTTTTTACTCTTTATTATTCACACTAATATTATGAATGCAAAAGTTTGTGTGTGTGTGTGTGTGTATGTTTGTTATTCTTTTACGCTGAAACGGCTCGACGGATTTGGATGAAATTTAGAATGAATATAGTTTATACTCTAATTAAACATATAGGCTACTTTTTATCCCGGAAAAAAGCATGCCGTTAAACCAAATAACACGTGGGCAGAGCCGCGAGCAAAAGCTAGTAATATATAGAATACAAGCTTTTGTCCATTTTTCCATACAATTTTTTATCCTTTTCGGTCATCTTACTGATAAGGCAAGTAAGTTTCTATGAGGTCAACCGAGATCAAGGTATTAGACCTCCCGGAATTAAATTCCCGGAATTAAATTCCCATACATTTAGTATGAAATATTTTTTTTATTATGCAAAACATGCTAAGTGCTTTTGAAGCTACGAAGCCCTTACAGTTGAAGTGAAAGGGTTTAATTAAATTGTGAGGTAGGATTCCTTGCAGTTGGCGCCCGGACAATAAATTATCGATTTTGTGGAATTGTAAGAAAAAGTACACAAGGTAATTTGAGTATGCGTCAACGCATTCGTTGCCTCGATTTACAAACTTCAATTATTCATTGTTTTCCTGTGTTATAAGAGTCCTACACCGTAGTGTGTAGTTTTTATTGAAGAAGTTTCTTTCGACACGGTATTCATAGTCATAACACCCAACATGAAATGCATTTGACTTTCAAACATAGCGTGTTGTAGCGTTAATATCCTAGCGGACAGAACTGCAAAATGTCTCGCAGATGCAGAGTCAAAACGTGTCCAGAAATTTAATATTGTTTGACTATATTTAACACTGCACTAGCTCTTAAAGCTTGCGATATAAGGGTGAAAATACTTGAAGGACGAGAACTGAATATATAGCGAAATAGTAATGTTATGGTTACATACGACATATTTGCACTCGAAGGAATGGAATATTATTTTACATTGGTGTCAAGGTATTACTGTATTAATAATTGTGTCATTTTTAGGATTCCGTAACTGAAAATGAAACCCTGTCTGTCTATCAAGATCTTTTGAAGTGGTCTAAAGAGGCAAGAGTTTGATTATGTAAAAACCGGCCAAGTGCGAGTCGGACTCGCGCACAAAGAGTTCCGTACCATTATCTATAAAAACGGCAAAAAAAGCATGTCTGTTGTATGGGAGTGCGCGGGTCCGACTCGCACTTTTGTTGTTATAGCGGCAACATAAATATATCGTCTGTGAAAAATAGGGTCCCGTTGGTTACCCTATGGATACGGAACCCTAAAAATATTTTTAATATTACTATCTAATTCAACATACAAATGGACCTAATTTTACTCACCTCAGCTATGGACCGGGCTGTGCTTGTATTTCTGATGGATAGATTCCGAAATGAGGAGATCCGTCGGAGATCGAAAGAAAATCGGTAAGTTGAAGTGGCAGTGGGCAGGCCATATTTGTCGCTGACATGATGGGCGTTGGGGCCGAAAGGCGTTAGAATGGAGACCACGTACAGCAAAGCGTAGTGTAATCTGACCTCGTGCCCGCTGGACCGACGACCTGAAGGACGTTGCGGGTGGCGGTTGGATGAGGAGGACGGAGGCCCATCAAGAGTGGCGAAATCTGGAAAAGGCTTAAGTCCAACAGTTGACAAATACGGGCTGATGGTTTGATCGATGGTAAAGCTCACAAAAAAATACCATCCCCGCACACTAAACTGCGAACTTCAGAGCAGGATTCAGGCAAAATTTACTGCAATCGAAATCTGGAACGACCTTCTGCGGGAAAATGTATCCCAATTTACATTAAAGAACCAATCAAAAAAAATTTTACTGGAGAAATAAGTATTAATGTCAAAATTCAAAAATTTATAAAATAAAAGCAAGAAAAACTAAAAAATATTGCCAGACCGATAGCTTTACTGCAAGCATACTTTTTCCTGGTTCTGGCTATTAATGGTTAATATATATAAGTAATATTAAGGATAATATATATATAAGTATTAATATATTATAATATATAAGTATTCTTTAATTTATTTTTCAGTTCGGTCTTATCCCTACATACCAATTTATGTACGATTGAGTTTTTTTTCTACACACAATAATTAAGTAATTAATAATTAAATATTCTCTACAAAACACACATTTTTCAACACATTTACCTCTACCATACGTACAACATTTATAATGTTTTTTATATTAAGACGGAACAAATAAGTTTATAAGTCTGACAGCACAGCTGAACGTGCTACCTATTGCCAAAAAATATATAATAATTAAGTAATAATTACATATATTTTGTCAAGTTATTATTTAAGTTTGTTTGTAAGACTGTTTTTTAATTTTTATACATTTTGATGTTATCTTTTTTTGGCAATAAACTTGAACTTAACTTCCTTTCCTTCTAAATCTATTGTTGATGCAAGCAGGCATCGACAGTTTAAAGTGCTTTCACCCGCTAGAGTTCTTCAGAACACTTAGGCTGTCAATATAGATCAGCTTTAGTTCAAGTTCAATAGACCTTAGAAAAGGGAACTCCAGTAAACATTGTAAACATTAAGTAAAGCCACAATATATATATTTGAGGAATTCATGTATGGGTGTTGGGATGCCGATCATCAGAGTCACATGCCACGTAGTCGTTGATACGTAGATCTCGTAAATAAAATAGCACAGTCAGATGGTTCACAATGTCTGTATGGATAATTTAATGTTACACACTTGAAATAAATACAACGCAATGCACTAGATAAAAGGCGATATCATGGACATGATGAAATTACAGTAAAAACACGATCAAGAATAAAGCTTCATAGTGTCTTCTCCGGTCGTTCGTGTAACTCTGCTAATGTACTCTGTGAACTCTACCAACTGCCAATGGTCAAGAGCCATGTCCAAGCGCGGTAAAACCAAACGCTTTCGTTGCGACCAATCAAATAGAATTTACAACATTACAAATTAATAATTGGTGCAAAACTAAAAACCATTTCGAGATATGGGCTTTCAGAGCATCATTTTTTTTTCAGAATTAAATCGTGATTAAATGAAGAGATATTTTCGAAAAACTAAAAATATGGTAAACACAGGACTTTAAAAACAATTTCCTTAGCCCTTAAGTTAATTTTGTTAAAAAAAATCAACTGTCATATCATGTGACAGCGGACATAAACATGCCAAGCTTTTTTTTTAATAATCGAATGGCAATAAACATCATCTTTTGAAATCCTCAGATGCGACTTACGTCCTCTTAGAATGAGTGAATAAGAAAACATTAAATTATGCAGGAAAAACGTAAAAAAAAACAAAATAAAAAAATACTTAAGTTTCTTTTTTACGCAGCCTTTCAATATAGATATTAAAAACTAAAATGAAATGTTGTCAATTAGGTTACAGTCTAACAACTAAACAAAAGAAATCTTTAAATCTGATTGGGTAACTTATTCAGTCCAGCCAACTTTACAAAACGAAATATTGTGAACAGAGACTAAAATTATTGCTAGCTTAAAATAACACCACAGACAAATCATTGGCGTATAGCGCCATCTGTTGGCAACGTTAACAAACTGCAAGTCAAAGAAAGAATAGACAATGAATCATTTAGGTTCGGAAATTCTTGTTGTTGTTCTTATTCTGAGTGAAATTCATTCGATGACAGATCCGATTCGTAATTCGTTCCAAAATAATCGTTTCACGACTGGTGAGGCCACGTCTCAATTCGATATACCTATTTATAAAAAAATGTTTTGCTAAATGTTTCATTCTATTCACTATCCACGACTGCGCTCGCGTGCAAAATTCAATTGTCTACCGTTTCGGCTTGGCAGTTATTATATCAATACTCCTCACTCAAAGCATATACGAGAATGTTGAACAGGGTCACTACCACATTGACCCACATTAATTTTCCAAATAATATTTGCGGTAAAATTTTGATTCTAGTGCACTTTTTACATATCTGTACCTGAAAGCAAAAAGACCTCAACTCCATTTTGTACCATTTTCGTTTTTTTGCATATTAGGGATGGCAAAATCTTGTACTTTTACAGATATTACTATCGTATGATGTGGACTCACCTACTTTCAATTAAGTACGTGCAGAACAATTCACGTTGTTACCTGTACCTGAATAAGCTGTTTAGGATATTGTAGACTTTGAGTATCAACTTTGTTAAACTTTTTGTGACATCGTACATTTAAGTGATAGCCATAGTAAAGTGTAGCGTAGTGCGGGGTCATGTGGTGTGTTGCGTTGTGGTAAGGCGTGTTGTATTGTGATGTGGTGTTGTGCTCTGTTGCGTAGTGGTGGTATACAATACGTACAACCTTCGAGAATCTCGGCCAACGCACCGAAGACACGGTTGTGAAGTGTAGCGTAGTGTGATATTCTGTGGTGTGGTGTATTGTTGTGTTATTGATGGGGCTGCCCGGTTCTGCAGTGCGTCGGGAATGTTCGCAGAAGCGCGAGTAGATTGCTTCTACTCCCTCGTGGGCATAGTCCGGGCCAGTGTCAATGGCATACTGAGAATGTTCGCGAGTAGGTTCGACTTTCAGTACATGAACCATTGTACTATGATTCATGTACTGAAAAATTTAAATATGTTTATGTAGTTTTATGTTACTAACAATATGAATTAAGCATACATTTTTATTACTAACATTTTCATATATACTGTGTGTGTTGTTTTATGACTCTTGTTGGTCGAAATAAATTATCCATCCACCCATCAGCTTGTTTCGTCCACTGCTGGACATAGGCCTTTCCGAGATTTCGCCACTTTTGGCGGTCCTCCTGGAAGAAATGCCCATACTCACACACGCTAGGCAGGCAGGTTGGTGAGCGCGGTGCCGAAACCCTTGCACCAGTAACGCCGCTGCCCGTCGCTAGTCTGTTTTATATAAGGCCCGGCAATTAGGGATGGATATACCGCCATCCATCGGTCCCAGGCAATGGTGGGCCGCCTGGTTTTGCCTGAGAGCTGTTCTCTTACTCTCCCCTGAATAACTTCGGGAGGATTTGCGAGTAAGATGGTGGTACCTCCACAGTCGAGCCCGGCACCAGCTCCACCACCTATCTATAATATATAAATGAATTGTTCTTATTATTGCGGTGTGGTGAGTGGTATAGTATATAGTACAAAATACTTGACTCACTCTGCCTCTTCGACAGTCTCGGACATGGCAAGGAAGACACAGTTGAGCAAGATGGTTGCCATGACAATGTAGTCGAAGAACTGGTTGGTGGAGAGGTACACGCATGCGCGGCGCACCGGAGACCACGGTGACCACCAGAACAAGGACCTGGTGGCCGTGAAGCGGTGGATGTAGTTCTTGCGGAACCGCTTCGAGACCACGCAGAATGTCTGGAATAAAGAGATTTGGTGTTAGGATTTCATGGGAAAGGCCACTCACGTTTAAGGACAGCCATCTCGCGCAAACTTTCATACAAATTCAAACACAAAATTTCGAGCTGTCTATTGAATGTTAACTTCTTAGGCCAAGTCTATTAGGCATTGTCTAGAATCTAGATCTAGAACAAAAAATTGGGAAATTTAAATCGTACCTTAGCAACAAACCCCTAAAAAAGTTAACGGTTTTTTTACCAAAAGTATAGCCGAATGTGTTTTTAATGTTCTATGTAGAATAAAAAAATATATACCAATTTCGCATCGAAAATGTAATCCAGATTAATTTCAAACAATAATATGTTTGAAAACCTGCACCCAAAATTTCGATTCTCCTAACATACGCTTTCAATATTGTGCCCGCGGCGAAGTCGGTGCGATTGTATTGTTTTCGCATGAAAAATTGCATTATATTGCTACGCTCACGACGACCACACTTAAGGAGAGTCTGCCTTTAAGTCAAGCCTTTTCATTACCACTGAAGGAAGAAAATTTAGGGTGCAATAAAGGAGTTTCCTCGAGTGGCGTAAACAAGTAGTGTGATGCAACCAGTGAATATTCCAAATATTCGCAGTTGGTTCAAGATCAATTCTGTTCTGTGCAGGACATAAAAACCATATTTTTGAAAGAAAAAGAAAATATTTCCATTTATTACTACAATTCATAAAAAATATGCGTTGCGGGTGTGTGGCGTTCCAAAAACTAGTAGGTAAAACCCCTCTAACAATCGAAAATACGAAAGAGACAACAAAAAATACTAGCAACTAACGACGTTCAAAATAAAAAGGGCATTTTAGTTTCAGTTACAGAATAACGTGACACTGACACATGTCCACTCAATAACAACGAGCTATAGATCCTAGTCCCTGCTCAATACAGTGCAGAAAGTGAGACTGTAGAATTGCGATTCGGTGCGTGCACACCATTGACATTGTGGAAAACAACTCTTACAGCAGGCAAGGTCTGTTTTCAAAAAATTATGGTTTGACTTTTATCTCATTCTTCTTTTGTTACGATGTATACTTCATGTTTCCATTATTTTTCAAAAATAGACCTTGACTGCACTGCTATAAGAGTTGTTTTCACAAATGTCAATCGTGTGCACGCACACAATCGCAATTCTACAGTCTCACCTTCTGCACGGTAACTATTTTGTTATGACAAAGTAGTAAGTATCGTTTTGTACCTCCTTTCATTGACAGCTTTTTTTTTAAACGTAAGGCAACATATTTCTATTTTTATATTTTGTCCTAAAACGGGAAAACAATTTCGTTCCATTGTTTGATCGTTTGCCTGTCGTATACGGTACTTGCAAATGTAAATTATCTATCTTTATTATTATTAGAGTCGTTTAAAAAGCGAAATCCTTCGATGTCTATCTTTCCGCAAGATAAGAAAAAGCTAAGAAGTGGATGAAAATGAGAAATAATCGTTTATTTGTGCAATATAGGTACATCGTTCACTTTCAATACACTGTTAATTTTAATTAAACAATGAAACTAATTAAATTTAAAATGGGAAAATGACTTAATTATTATCACACTAATATTATAAATGTGAAAGTTTGTGTTTGTGTGTGTGTGTGTGTGTGTGTGTGTGTGTGTGTATGTTTGTTACTCTTTCACGCATAAACGGCTGGAAGGATTTGGATGAAATTAAGAATGGATATAGCACTTTTTATCCCGGAAAAAAGCATGTCGTTAAACCGAATAACACGCGGGCGGAGCCGCGGGCAAAAGCTAGTTAATAATATAGTAAGTTCCTTCTTTGTTCTTAATGTACACAGCAAAACATGTTAAAATTTATGTATAATTTTTTCCAGCTAACCAAGGATGAAAGAAATAATGTGATATAATAAGGTATTCATCACATAATAATACTCATATAGAAACAAAATTATATTCCATCCATCCATCAGCCTGTTTTGTCCACTGCTGGACATAGGCCTTTCTAGGATTTCGCCACTCTTGGCGGTCCTCCTGGAAGAAAGGCCCATACTCACACACGCTGGGCAGGCGGGTTGGTGAGCGTAGTGCCGAAACCCTTGCACCAGTGATGCCGCTGCCCGTCAATTAGGGATGGATAAACCGCCATCCATCGGTCCCAGGCAATGGTGGGCCGCCTGGTTTTGCCCGAGAGCTGTTCTCTTACTCTCCCCCGAATAACTTCGAGGGGTTTGCGAGTCAAACCCGGCATCAGATCTACCACCAATTAAAACACTATGACCCACAAAGGAAGTACTTGTCTCGTGTAGTTTCAATTTTGGAGCAGCAAGTTTATGTTTATTTCTAGTACCTACAGTCTGGCTTGCACCGAAGTTGTGGCATATATGTATACATAGAATTACAGTACAAAAACGGAAAAATACAGAAATTTCAGGGTCATATTTAAAGTTCCACCAAGTGCCAACAATCACAAGCATCAACTTCATATTTAAAACATATTATCTATCGTATTTAACTTAATTACTGTATTAAAGAATTTAAAGAAGATCACAGACTGAACCCGTTCTTTAGCTATGAAGTACGCTTGACCGAGTTTTTGTATTTTGGGCGAGGTAATTTAATTTGCATTGTTATACGGAATAATTAACTTAGTGAAAATGAATTCACTTTGTAATTTATGTACATTGCCAGCCATTTGGAGCTGTGGTATTTTTTTTTACGTCTAGGGAATAATCCAGGCGGTGATACGTACATATGTATATCTTATTTTATACATATGAGTATGTACTTTTTTAATAAAAATATTCAGTCTTTTTTGGTAAAAAGTTACTTACTGTTGTAGTGTTTTAAATACGTTACTTGGGTCGTCAGAATTTAGCTTCATTACTTTTTTCGCTTTATCGATATAACTAACGATATTCAAATTTAACATAACTTGTGTTTTGCTCTGCTTGAGATCACATACATATCCTTTAATGAAGTTAAAAAGGATGTAGTCCTTCATGTGATACAAATTCAAATTAAGTATCTTCTTAAGTACACCTCTATATCTATTCGCAAGTGCGAGTATAAAATAGATATTTTATTTTAATTTATTTACAAATTCAAAGGGTATCCGCCAAAATTGCCCCAGTCTCGGCGCAAAAGAATTGTATCTCAGATTTTAGATAATTATTAGTAGAAACAATATCAGGTGTCGTTATCTCCTGGTTCAGTGGCTAACATGTTTTAACTTCATTTTACTGCTCTAATTGACATTGAATTGGCAAAAAATGAATAAAACACATGATATAAACACATTATCACATATGTACAATAATGTACCTATACATGAGGCATTTTTTTGAAAAACTTCATTTTACTGTATTAATTCACTCATTAACAACGCAAACGTGTGGGTAATTGCAAAAAATTGAATATAATAGGCACATATGCGTACACACTGATATGTACAGCCTGCATCATAATTATATACATTTTTCAGTTATCTTTATTTTATAAGGAAAAGAATATGCGCATACCTGCCGCCTTTAGTAACCAGTGTTTAATCTTTCTCTATTATACTATTACAATAGGTCTTCATTATCGTTTCTCAGTATTCACTAAGGGCTTTTCCTAAAAACTGTCGTGTTTGCATGTAGCGCCTATGAAACTTCTCTGGGCAAAATAACCATGTTAGCCACCGAATCAGGAAATAGTGACACTTGATATTGTTTCTACTAATAATTATCTAAAATCTGAGATACAATTCTTTTGCGCCGGGACTGGGGTTTTTTTCTATGGGATTTGGCGGAAACCCTTTAAATTGTTTATTTGTAAAATAGATACATAAAGTATACGTTTTACAGGTCATATCTTATCTTTATAAACACAATATTTTGTGATAAAACAAATAATAAAAACAAAAATATAAAAAACTATATTTAAGTTGGGCTAATAGAATACATTGTGTAAGCATTCGGTTTCAGAACACAATTTTTTCACGAAGTGAAAGAAATCTTTTCTTGACCCCATGCAACTAGCCTGAGGCTTCAGCGGCACTCTGACGTCACTGTTTGTCTACTCTAGTGTAACGAAGTGGAGGAGAAGCGTTCTCTGCATTGCCTTATAGCATGAGAACTCCTAACGAGTGATCCAGAGTCACTTCATAAAAACGCGCCACAGTAGAAACTTTGCTAACTTTTTCTGTTCAGTCTGCGTGTTTCCTTGAAAAAAACAAGTAATGAGTAATGAGGTTTAATTGTAAAGTCATAAAAACATGCCTTCAAAATATATTATATAAAAATGAAAAAATGAAAATGAAAAATGATTTATTACCAAAAAAGCACAAAAATATACATAAAAATTTACACGAAAATTATATTAAAAAAGACATTATAGAATAAAAATAAACTTATTTAAATTAACTTAAACTAAAACATTATAGCTTTTTTGGTAACAAGAGGTACGCGATCAGCGTATGCTGTTGGACAACGGGGTTCCAAACAGCGCTGTTTTTGCAGCGTACCCCTTTAAAAAGACGACATAATGTTTTGTTAGATTGGTGCAAAAAGGCGCGCAGAATGATATGGAATGATAAGCCTTGATTAGATTTTCAAATTTCCATCAAGAACTTTAAGTAAATAAATACCAAAACAATTTAAAAGTAACATTTGATTTCATTTATAACTATGGAAAGAAGTAAATCGAAACTTAGGCTGAGATTCAGAATGCATTTTGAGTCCGAACTCAATCTTACAAACGTCAAAAAGTGACGTGATCTCATACTAGAGTGACGTTTGTAAGATTGAGTTCCTCTTGAGTTCGGACTCAAAATGCACTCTGAATCTCAGCCTTAGACTAAATGAAGAAAATATGACAACAAATAAGTTCCCATGATTATTTTTGAAACACTTTAGTTCTAATAACTGTAATTAAATATTTAGGTACTCAAGCACGTCCGCAGCTCGAACCCCCTTCGAGCGACGGAGAAATCAGTGCGGGACGGGTCGTGTGAGAGAGTGAGACGCACGTAACTGAGGTCACCAGTAGTAATAGTCGCCTTAAGCCGTTTGTTGGTCGTGGCTTTTAGTGAAAAACCCTTAGTCGTTAACAAAGAGGTCGCAGGGTCCTTCCAGTCCCTGCACGAGTCCTCAGGGTTATCTTAAAATGTACAGAACCGGTCGTCCTCAAGGCACCATAAAATAGCGATAGGATAAATAAAATAAGTATATAAACAAAGACTAAAGTCCCATTTGCATTTCGGTACGTACAGTTAGTCAAGATAAATTAACTGCAACAGCGAAGGCACAGCTATTTTCACAAACTCATAGCTAATACAACTCACCATCACAACTACGTTTTCTAGCTTTTAGTCCTTAGACTAGAAATAATAAGGTACTATTTACAACAGAATTTACACTCAATATGCTGTGTATGCCTGTTTCAAATAAATTATATGCAATATATTTACAGTTAGAACAAGAAAAGTAAACAAACGGACTGATTATAGTGCTGACCTGTACCCCACGCTACTTCCTATTTCACTGACATGGTTCTAAGGGAAAAACGTGCTACTTACTAGCTTTGCCGCCCGCGTGTTATTCGGTTTAACGACATGCTTTTTTCCGGAATAAAAAGTAGCCTTAGTATTAAGTTAGGGTATAAGCTATATCCATTCTAAATTTCATCCAAATCCGTCCAGCAGTTTCAGCGTGAAATAATAACAAACATAGGCCCCTTTTTTACATTTTTACCACCTTAGCCGTGCCGTCGCCGTCGCCGTTGCCGGTGCCGGTGCCGGTGGATTGCCGGTGAGTGGAAAAGGGGCCATACACACACACACACACACACACAAACTTTCGCATTTATAATATAATTCTGATTTATAATTTGCAATATTCCGCTAAAAACTCATCATGCTATTCAAAATGCAGACCCGTGCAAGGCATAAAACATGCACAAGCAAGCAATACGAGCACAAATACATAGCAATTTTAAATAACAAGCACGAAAATCAACCAAAAATTTTGTTAATCTGTCAATGGAAAAGTTCCGCCCATTGTGATTAAACAACCACTTTATTTTACAAGAACCCCGCACATGAGTTTTGGAGATAGGTGGCATTGACGTTTTGTCTGTATTTTTTTCCGTTATCCTTCAACGGGGACCGACGCTGCCCCTTAAGGGCTTCCGTTTTCGACGCAACCTCAAAAAGTACAAAGGTCCAGTAAATCCGATCTATGCGGTCCGTTTTAGAGGCATTATTGTCCCCGGGTGGAAGGGGCCGGGCGGGGGACACATTCCAGCACGGATGACCCCCAAGCCGCAGTTATGTGGCCAGAAATGTTACTCTTTGACTTCCTCAAATTGTTTCGTAGTTGCGCCGCGGCTCGAGCCCAGATCAACGAGTGAAACATCTCGAGGTGCCGAGTTTAGTTGGAGAATGTCGGTTTGGTGTTGGGTGATTATTATCATCCTAGTTCTGCCCTCATTTCAATCTCTGGCCTACACTACGCTTTGCTGTACGTGGTCTCCATTCTAAAGCCTTTCGGTCGCAACGGCCATCATGTCGGTGACAAATATGGCCTGCCCACTGCCACTTTAACTTAATTCCGGATGCGGAATCAAAGTAGGACTCCAGGAAAACAGAAAATCTTAATTCACGTCACATTTTGAAAACTGATGTAGGGAATCCAGTATATCACAATATATCTTTAATATGATCAATGTATGGTGCGCAAGTGGAAGATTAAGCTCGACTGCGCCGCCCTAGGAAAACGTATACAACATACACAACACGCAACTTACTGCGAGGAAGAACAATTTCAAAAGATCGATGGATGTGGAAGAGACGTAAGAGTTGTGTCAGGATCTCTGCCTGCTCCTCCGGGAGACAGGCGTGAGTATATGTTAAATCTTCAAATTTTAGCTCATTTTAAGGGTTCCGTAGTCCGACAAGGAACCCTTATAGTTTCGCCATGTCCGTCTGTCCGCGGCTTAGCTCAGAGACTATGAGTACTAGAAAGCTGTAATTTAGTATGTGTATACATATTAATCACGACGACAAAACGGTAAAAAAAAATCTCGATTTTTTTAAAATGGTATATTCCATACTTGCAAATTGGGGATGATTTTTTTTTCTCGTCTATCCCATAGTGTGGGGTGTCGTTAGATAGGTCGTTTGAAAACATTGTGGGTGTGTCAAAACCTTTTTTAGATTTAGGGATCCGTTTGCAAAATATGATTTATTATTTGTTTGTTCATTTTGAGAGATTATACAAGATATTGTCTCAAAATGAACAAATGAAAAGCTTTATATAGCCAATAATATTTATATTTTAATTTATTATTTGTATTTTATGTTTTCAATATTCGATAGATTAACGTTAAAAGCAATATCAAACTGTGCCAATAGCATCTTTGACTAATTGGTTCGTCTACAAGGGAATAATTTGAAGTCGCATCAAAGAAAATATTATCTAAGTGTACAAATAAATCGTGTGCATATGAGAATTAAAAAAATAATTATATCATGCGTTTGTCATAGAACTGCGAGTTCGTTATTTGAGCATCACTCAGTCAATTAACAAATTATTTAATTCAAGCCTGCTAAATCATCATCATCATTATAATTAGTAAAGTTCCAAACCAACACTCCTTAGCCAGCGACTGTGAAACAACCAACAAATTAGGGTTCACCTAATTAAGTATTTAATTGGAGTAAAACCCCTGACGGAACCCGGAGTTAGACTGAGCTAATAAATTTCCCTTTCGGGGCTGAAACATGTCTTCACGAGGAATGCCCTGAAAACAAATTAACATGTTTCTGCTCGTTTATTGTTTTAAACGGGTTCCGAAAATTTCGTAAGGATGAGGTTGTGATACTTATTATAATGTATAAAGGTTCATATAAAAATATCACACTTGCATACAAATATTAACATTTTATACGTCAATTATAATGTTAATGTTCATGATATCAAATTATTGTTTCTCTTTCTTTTCTTATTTTAAATTCAAACACTGGGTGCCTTGTGGCGAAAAAACCTAAAAAGCATTCAATGAAACGGAGGATTCTAGTAGTACATTACGTTTTCTGTAAATTTCTACAAAGATGTTAAAATGTTAATTTTAAGCTGTCGTTCTTTGCTGTTTTGTACTTTAGGGTAGGTTTTTTCCTCTTTGTAATACTTACCATTTAAATTAAAATGAATTTAATTGAGTTAAATAGTTAATAACTTTGCTTTATATGTTTTTGTGTAAAATTATACGCAACTACATACGTATATGAATTTCCTAAATATGCTACAAAATAGTGATAATAAGTGAACGGAATTCCACGGCTTTAGATGTTATTCCGATTAAATATTAACATTTCTAAACAAATAAATAATACTTGCTATTCTATTAAATGAATCATAAGAACTGCCCAAGTGCGAGTCGGACTCGCGGACGAAGGGTTCCGTACCATTATCTATAAAAACGGCAAAAAAATCATGTCTGTTGTATGAGAGTGCGCGGGTCCGACTCGTACTTGGCCGGATATTGCACGATTTTAAATCAGTGGTTTTAATTCTTATATAGGGATATTATTTAGAAAATATCTAATGTGGCAGTTTTGGTTTCCATCACGTTTTCATCAACATCGGCTCCAAGATTTTTGAGCATTTTTCCATATTTCCTATAGTTTTGATTTTGGCCATTCACCGCCTGCTTGAAAAACTGGAACTGTATAGTATACATACCTATAGTTTAGACAAAGTGAACGCTTGATCATAACCATAGGCGTAACTAGGTAGAGGCCAGGGGGCACTACGGCCCTCCCCAGAGTACCGTCTGCCCCCCCCCCCCCCCCTCCCAGGAATACGGATGTCGAGAGACTCGGTTAGTCACAAGGTTTAATGACACTCCAGGCCAAATTCGAAAAAATATTTTTTTTTGCCCCATAGTACCTGCACTATGTATTGTACTTGAACTAGTCCAGTAGAAATGGAAACAAAAAAAAAGCGCTAAAAGTAATTTTGAACCTTATTCCTGATCACTAACCGAGTCTCCAGTATGAATTTAGGCGGTTGACTGAATTTCACCTTATATATATCGTCACGACATGAATCCCCGAGGGGGTGTCAGAGGTGTTCTGAGTGTGAGCTGTGAGCGTTTCGCCGACGATTATTACATCCCAACGTGATGGGTCGTGAGCCTTATCGCCGTACTTTGGGCACAAATACACGCTTATTAAGGCATACAGGTGTCCTCACGATGTTTTCCTTCACCGTTCAGCAAGTGGTAAGTAAGAACAAATACTATGCACATAAATTCCGAAAAACGGGGATCAAACCTGGGTCTCAGGATTGAGAGGCCAGAGTTCTACCCCTGAGCTACCACTGCTCTTTATACTACTCTTAATACAGATGTCATTGTAAAAAGATGCTTTATCCAATTTAAGGCGTTGTTTTGTTTTTTGATTTGTATGTGATCTCTTTGTATGGAGGGTTATATCCATTTATCTTATTACGATCACATAATCGATAACAGATTCTTGTTGATACCTTTATTAATTGGAGCCAGGGGCCGCCCCCCCCCAGCTACAAATCCTAGCTACGCCAATGGTCATAACATAACATTCAATTATTCGATAGATAGATAGGAGACGAATTCCGTAGCCAGGCCGAGTAAACCCAACTACAAAAGGCCAATCATATAATTTACCTTGTACCCAATTTCATAACATCCTCTTCTGGTTCAATAGAAGCTCAATGAAGTGAATTTAATTCTGTATGGGTATTAGATTAATATATAGGCTTTTACTTGGCCAAATAATTTCTTGCCTTTTGTAGTCTATGGTGAGTTTTAAAAAGGTGTTAGACTAAGTAAACCTTGCCAAGACCATTTTACTATAAGAAAATATTTCTGATTTTAATCTTAAGTCTTAATCTTAAGCCGAACCCTAAATATATTAGTTGTCAATTTAATTTTGGCAGTAACGTGGAAGCGATAGTGGTGATATCTGTAAATAGCTTGGGTCCCTATTGTTCCAACACTAAGCCGAACAGAACAATATTTGCGGTTCCACTTTTCACTGAAGATTTTTTACGTCATGTAAAGAAGCAGAGAGCAGATGTTGGCTGTTACCGTATTCAGATCAGTGATTGCCTTAATCATTTAGTAAGTAATCTGTCCTAAATTCTGCCAAATTAATATTCTGTCCCTAATTTCATCACTTGACTCTCCTGGGTAAGAAAAAACTTAATTTGCTTATTTCCGCCAGCGGCAAACTGCGGCAAAGTTAAATGCATAACATTGCGCAATTTTATGTACACAAATGTATGTGAGGTTAGGTTAAATGGAAAATAAATACAGTGAGAAGCTTACTTAGCCGCTAGGTTGTTAAAGTTTGCTTGTGTAAATTAATTTATTTTACTATATTGTGTTGTGAACCGTTTTTGCTACGCAAAGATGAACTTAACTAGGTTTAGGTTTTTGTCATTTTTAAATGTAAATGGTAGATTATACAACAAGTGAAAAACGAAAGATTGTGAAGAAACGAGATATACAAATGTTTTTGTTTTTAAAGAAACGCTTATTTATTGTTATGAGAAAATATGAGAAATCTAAGCAAATCTCAAAACAAGGCTTAAACTCGTATCTCCGCATATTGCAAGCCCACCGAAAATACAAGCATCAGTTTGACTTTTCATAGCGTTTTAACTTTAAAAATGTTATCATCCAATTAACCCTCTTTGCTTTGGCTAACGAAAGCCTGTTTCCAAAATTGTTCCAAAATACTTTCACTTTCTTTTTATTGGACCTTATCGCCCCGTCAAAAGGTTCAGTAGATAACCTTTTTGGAGTGAGCTCTTGGCTTCGCGTTGGCGTCATGCCAAAGAAGGATTAGCTGGTTCAACGCGATTGATGGATTTAGTATCAAAAGATCAACTTGCCAATACTGAGTGCTAATAACACTAAATGTTGGTTTTTCGTGATTTTTCATGATATTTCTTCAAGATCCGCTGTCGTGAAATTGCCTTAGACAAAAACGGTTGTTTCATTACATTGGTTTTAGGCTATATTCACATTCACAGAAACAAAATCTTTATTTTTATCGACAATATTTACATCTCAACGTGATAGGGGTGAGACATATCGCCGCGCCGTACTTCGGGCAGAAATACAAGCTGCCTAGGGAATGCAGGTTTACCTAAAAGTATTTTTCTTCAGCGTTCTTTAGTAGGATTTGAACCTGGGTGGCAAGTTAAGCATCCTACCAAATAAGATACCGCTGCTATATTTCAAAGAGGAAAGAAAACAAAAAGCAATAGTAGGTTTGTTTAAAATCGTTGACTACCTACTACTATATTCAACAAAAATTACTTTGTTGTATTAAAGTGAAGTAAATACTCCTTAAAATGCTTGCTGTGGTTTATCATTTATTATAAAAGCAGCAGCAGTGAGCCAAGTCAGAGATACAATCGTAAATTATTTGAGCGGATACTTGTAATGTCGCCTCTTTACCTTACTCAATCACAGAGCAAGGAATCAATAGCCAAAGAGGATAGATTATATTCTTTTTGGACTCTTTCAAGGACGGCGCAATCGCTTACGAGGTCATTATTTTTTTTTAATTATTCCGATCAGATATATTAGTAACGAATACCAAATAATGAACTATTAAAAACGTAATATTCTGTAATCAAAAATAAAATTATCGTTTTATACAAAACGTCGTTCCGGAACTGACGTATAAGGATATACGAAAATTAAAAATTAATAGAATAAGGACCTCTATAAAAATTACGTAGGAAGTCATACAAGTGTCTTTTATAAATAGCAAAGCTTTATAATAAAACATTTATACAGCTTAGCAGCATAGCGATGCTTGTAAGCTAAGTAAAATCGCTTCTGGAGAACAGCTCGGAATTTATGAGCATTTCTATCTAGAGTTATAAATTTTTATTAGTGTTTTCTCGGGGAGAAATATTAAAATTTCAATATGCTCCTCGGAATTATCCGCGCACGTTTTTGTAACGAACATCGTAAACTGTTAAAAATTCTTTGTGCACAAGCGGCCGGGCTATATTATATCCATAATAATACATCTTTATGCTCCATCGGAGAAAGTTGTGCTGACTCACGTTTCACTTTTCTCTTATTGTCATCGAAATAAGTGCGAAACCGGGTCCATTTTCTTCAATAGTAGATTGCTATGTGAGCTTTAAAAAGGTGCATTGCAATTTAGAGTTGAGTACAGCAGCAGCAAGCTTATCTCTGTAAGAGTTTTCTTACGGCGAACCGATTTAATCGATGCCAAACCAAACCTTCTTTTTCGCCGTTTGACACTGAACCGCCACCCATGTTTGCCTCCGAAGAAACTGTACGAATACAGTGAAACTAGTCAGGTGAAATCTGACTATTAAAATCGTGAGCAGCCGTTTCAATATCAGTAATGAATCTAAACCACGAATCTTTAAATGTTTTATTAATAAGTTTTTTTTTTCTATGCTGTATTGTTTTTTTTTTGTATTTTTATGTGATGAATAAATATTTTTTCAGTTTCAATTTCAATAAATCATAGATATACCTAGGTGTTTATTCCGACTGGATTACAAAATATCTTGGTTCTCAAATATAACTATATAATATACCTATATAATACATATAATATCTCGGTTTACAGACGAGATAATATAAGGAATTTCAAATTTCCATAGAAAACTTCTCTTTAATATTTCATGTTAAAATCATAAATTTGTTATTATCTAGTATATTGGGTGTAAATAGAGTGCGACCTTTAAATAAAACCACATACTCTACTGATCAGACTAAACAACTTCTTGAAGAAAAATATTCAGAGAAGAAGATATTTAACTGTAACTTAAAGACTTTATCTTGTAGAAAGAAGGTCTATTTTAGAACGCTGCACCGTAACAGCTGTTTTACGGAGGACGTTGTATCAAAAAACGCCCTTATGTCGGTGCGTTAGAGTACACACATTTTTTTTTGAAACTCAAATATTTCCTAAACTACTAGTTAGCAAGGGTATGTTTCTTGGGAAAAGTGGTTCAGTGTGATCCGTAGAATCCATCCATCCATCAGCCTGTTTCGTCCACTGCTGGACATAGGCCTTTCCAGAATCTCGCCACTCTTGGCGGTCCTCCTGGAAGAAATGCCCATACTCACACACGCTGGGAAGGCGGGTTGGTGAGCGCGGTGCCGAAATCCTTGCACCAGTGACGCCGCTGCCCGTCACTAGTCTGTTTTTTATAAGCCTTGGCAATTGGGGATGGATATACCGCCATCCATCGGTCCCAGGCAATGGTGGGCCGCCTGGTTTTGCCTAAGAGCTGTTTTCTTACTCTCTCCTGAATAACTTCAGGAGGATTTGCGAGTAAGATGGTGGTACCTCCACAGTCGAGCCCGGCATACCACCTTACACCGTAGAATCCGTAGAATATGTGGTTTTATTTAATGGTAGCACTCTATTTACACCTGGTATATTTGGGAATCATTCTATAAACCAATCGGAATCAACACACACTACCTTAAGGCATACAGGGGCGCCACCGTTTTAGTACAAAATTTGATAACCCTTTTCCTGTTATAGACTAAAGTTTGAGACCTCTATATTTTAATACAGGCATTTACCTATTACAAAGTCACTGTCTTAAATGTAAAATTTAAATGTTAAGAGAATAAGTTTTGATTGCATTGATCGCTGTTACTCCATGCGGAAAGACCCGCAGTGCGAGAGGGACGAATTCTGGAAAAAAGTTTATACAGAATTTTAATTCATAAATAATATAATATGATTTTGCTCAAATAATGTTAAAACTCGACATGAAAACTTTTTTTGGAGTCATCTTTGATTTTTTATGATTCAATGTTGGACTGACATCTGAAGATTTTGTTTCGATAAGAGTGTGCATCACACTAATAATATAAATGTGAAAGTTTGTGTGTGTGTGTATGTTTGTTACTCTTTCACGCTGAAACGGCTGGACGGATTTGGATGAAATTTAGAATGGATATAGCTTATATCCTAACTTAACACAAAGGCTACTTTTTATCCCGGAAAAAAGCATGTCGTTAAACCGAATAACACGCGGGCGGAGCTGCGGGCAAAAGCTAGTTATACATATTCTTGACAGAAGTCCAAAATTTTTTCAAATATCTAATATTGCTAGCTTGTTCAAACAAGGAAGAATACGTTATGGTTTTTCGGAACATGCGCCTTAAGAATTTGTTTAAATTAAAAATGATTTTGGTATTTCGTTTGTATAAACTATGCATGCTGCGCTATTTTCAACGCAAGACGTGCATGGGAATTTGTAATAAAACTTTGAATTAGTAATCAGCAAATTCATTAAAGTAAAAGGTCGACGTTTGCTGTCCGCAGGGACCCGTAGGTTTATTTGCGTAATGAACTGGGTTCCGTGGCTTTGATCAGGTGTTCCAACCCAAATAGGTCTCATTTGTGAACTCTTTTTGTTTTTATTTAATGTAAATTGTAAATGATTTTCTTGCCACGCTTGTTTATTTCTGTTGCTGATTTAAATGAGTAATAATTCAATTTCAAACGCTATTGCAGAATTTAAAACGATTGAAATTTAAATTTATGGTAATGTGATGTGTTAATAAAATTTGAGTGTATTTGTAATTATTGGATGGATTCGATTGATGGTTCTTGGTGGAATATCATCTTGAATAAATTATACACAAATTCTTGTACTTTTATTCCACATATATTTATTTTTATTCTAACTTAGGTTACCGGTTTCGTATTACACATCATCGGGCCAACAAATTATTAATTATTTAACATGACAGAAAGAAAACAAAAGAAAACATTTTTAACAAGCAAATATAAAAAAAAAAAAAAAAAAATGTTGTTTGTTGTAATTTGTTGGCCCGATGATGTGTAATACGAAACCGGTAGCCTAAGTTGGAATAAAAATAAATATATGTGGAATAAAAGTACAAGAATTTGTGTATAATTTATTCAAGTATTTGTAATTCCTCGAAATTAATGATATATATTATTATTATATCACGTTGTGAGTCGGAATTTCACATGTCTTTCACGGGGTCCATAAGTGTTTTTTGTCACTGGTTCTTTTTAACATGATGTTTAATTGAGGAATGCTTCGGTGGTTTCGGCATAAAGAACGAATGAATGAAAGTAGCGTGACGAAAGAAATTTACATATGCTGCGCAAGTGGAAGGTAAAGCTCGACCGGGCCGCCCTAGAAGGACGTATGCCGACCAAATAGGCGACTTACTGAAGAAGGGCAAAGTGAAAAGTACCCGGAATAGAAGAGCTTGTATGACTAGATTTATGGATGTTGATGAAGCAAAAGAGGTGTGTCAGGATCGTAGCAGATGGATATCTGTAGTCTCTGCCTACCCCTCTGGGAGACAGGCGTGAGTATATGTATCTATGTATGTATTAATTACACTTGTAATTGTTTCACAATGATTATATTTATCCCAACCGATTTCGGTTTTACACCATTATCAAGGGTTTAGCTTTAATAACTAATAGCACATTTTGCATGATCTATATAGGTACTTTAATCGACGTGCAAACCATACAATTTGTCGTTAATCATGTGTTTATTTTTCTCTTAATTTATTATTATATTTTGCACATATCATATAAATAGCTCAATCGATATAGTTGCAACTATAGTGAGCGCGCGAGTTGAATGCAGTCGGGGGTTGAGGTGAAGGGCGGCACCATCTCCCACGCCACCCGGCCGCACACATGCAGTATGGTGCTGTGTGCGAAGAAAGAACGGCTGTGTGTATACAGGATGAACTTCAGCCAACGGCCTAAATTCATACTGAGTCTCGGTTAGTCATCAGGAACAAGGTTTAAAGAACCTCAATGAAATTTAAAAAATATCTTTGTTTGCCCCATAGTGCCTGCACTAGGTATTGTACTTGAAATAGTCCAGTAGTAATGGAAACAAAGATTTTTTTCATGATTTCGCCAAATGGGTCTTTGAACCTTGTTCCTGATCACTAACCGAGTCTCCAATTTGAATTTAGGCAATTGACTGAATTTCACCTTATATAGGGTATTCCTCAGGTCTGCATTCAACTCGCGCCCTGACTGTAATAACCTAGCAATATGAACCCCGTAGTTTGCAAACGCAAGTGTACTTATGACGCAATACTGCAGATTTAAAGTGTTCGTATTATACACAAGAGTGAAAATTTGAAGTATTCGCATTGCAAACAATAGTTTCGATTTAAAGTGATTGTATTGTACATAATAGTGTATATTTAAAGTGTTCGGTACAGAACATAATAATGTGTTGTCACTAAACATTTTCCGAATCTTTCCCAGCATCACCGTGTAACGTCGCACCTCCGAGAAACAAACAGAAAAAGGGTAACACAGAAACCAAACTACGTTATTTTATTTTTTATGCAACGTCCTAAACACATATTTATTTAGAATTGACATACCAAACCAATATGTTTAACCCAAACACCCAAGGGATACAAAGTGTTATGTCAACGTGAAAGCTCAAGAGGCACGAGGGTAGAGTATCCATGCAAATGTAGGTGAAAGGGACCCGCACAAAAGAGCCCTTTCTTTAGCAAGGGTAGTTTGACCCAGAAAATTGCTCATCTTGGTATAACACAACCCTGATAAGAATTCTATTCCTAAGGAATAGAAATTATTTTTGATGCATCCATGAGCTACGTAAAAAAACGCTCTCTGTCACTCTTATTTAGCGGTGGCGCGTTCGAGCGAGTATAATGCCGGTGCTGCCGTGATTTTGAACTGATTAGGTTACGCGATTTTATTCAGTTCCTTTATGTTTCGTTAATTTGTCAGGTTTCGTGATTTTATTTAATCACTGAAGAAAATATTGAGGCGATCGAAACTTTAAAAATAACCATAAAGGAAACAAATTTAAGAGAAATGCGTTTTTATATAGAAGAAGAAACCGATGTGCAAAAATTTTTATTCTGGGGTTTGGTTTTGTAAACAGTTGCATTTCAAAATTGTGAAAATCTAGCAATTTCTGCTACTTTGTTATCAGAGAAAAACAAACTCTTAACATAGATTGAAAATCAGCACAATACTCTTTACCGACAACAATAAATAAACCGAATCGAAGTTGGTCAAACAAATAAATAAACAAGTGAGATCAACAGGCGCTTTTGTTCACCCAGATGCACGTAGAGGGTAGAAGTGGGCTGGGCATTCGGCCGACGGAACTAAATGAACTATAATATTTGTACTATGAAGCACAAACATATATCCCCGTGAGGGAGGTCAGAGGTGTTTTCCAAGAGTTAAATATCACACTTGGGGAAATATTATATCATATTGAAAAATTATCATATCTACGCGAAACGCGAAAATTGCGCCTAAATGTGACAAAGGCTGAACGTATTGGCGTACTTTGGGCACGCTTTAAATGGCATTAAAGATTCATCTTGCCAAGAGGTAAGTAATTCCGAAAACCTCATTGTTGTATATTTGACTAGCAGGATTTAAACCTAGTTTCAAGATCTATCAATCCTACATGGACTGCGCTACCGCGTGTTAAATACGATTCTAAAAGTATAGTTTATACAAACTAAAGAGCACGTTTTGTAATGTATTAGACTCGTCAAAACCAATCCAAACCCAAACTGGGGCCTACTAATAGCTATTGAAGAGTTTCACACTTACGCATAAAACCATTTAGAATGAAATAAAACCATCGATATAAGAAATTGCTCAAAAAGTTAAGACTATTTTCTTCTAACACTAGCTGTATAAAATTGTCTAAATTAACCCATATATCACAACGCTAAACTTGACTAGTATAGTAAAGGGTTTTGAGAGATATTTGTCCCATCTCTACATACCTACATAAAGCGTGCCAACAGCGAAGCGGTGACCACACAGATTTATAGAGCTGTTCAATGAACTGTGAACTAAGTTATAGTGAATGTTAGCGGGTTCATATCTATTGGAGAATCTATAGACTGATGGGGTTGGAATTATTACGAAAAAATGTTCGACCAAAGTTTTTGTGAAACCATCAATTTAGTTAAATATATGGTTTACTTTTAAACACGCTGTATTTGTTACATCAGTGTCTCACACATGTATGACCTTCCTAAGTTTCTTGCCCTTCTTTTTAGCAACACTTGTCGAATGGGCGTATGTTAGACATTATTTTTATTTATGCTTTATTTAGTTTATTTATCAACTTATTTATACATTGCATTATGTGTATAAAATATTCTATTCCTATATTTTTTATTTTATCCTAATGCATAATTTTATTAAACATTTATTAGCACAACTTATTTTTTTATGTGTATTATATTTTTTAACATATTCTTTTGTTTTTATAAAGGTTAAAACTATTGACCTGTAAAACGTATACTTTTTATATCTATTTTACAAAATAAACTATTTGAATTGACACAAAAATAACTTATTTTTTGATCCAAAGAGTACAATGAGTGTATGGCTAGTCTCAGCAATTACAAAGATTTCTTCCAGACAAACTAATACAGGATGAAAGAAGGGTCAGAGGCAAATTCTTCTAGTTAAATGGGCTAAAAATTAAAATATCGGCAACTGATAATCTCTAAAAGAAAAAATGTTCAACTGGTATTAAATTCCTTACAAAACTAAATTAGCCACAAATATTTTGGTAAGGGGTCATTCTATACCACATGAAATGAAAGTCGAATTTTGTTAAGAATCCAAAATACCATATTTGAAAAGAAAAGAAAGAAAGAAAGAATAATAATAATACAATGCTATTGCACTAAAATAAATTTTCTGTAAACAGGCGAGCTTAATATTTTTTCTACAATTGGCGGCGAATTTAGTTCGCCCACGATTGGTCAATCGCAGGATAGCCTGCCCTAAACGGCAGTTTTAAAACGCTGTTATAACTACTCGACTGACCGCCGTGCGCGAAAGTACTCCCGAAGAGTCTTGGTGATGATGAGTCATAATCTCGTCGAAAGCTCGACCTGTGCCTCCTTGCACAGTTAAAAAAGTGAGTTTTTAAATATTCGTGTTCAAATTGTCCAAAATTGGTAGCTTGCGCCGCACACAGCAATATTTTGCATAGAGACACAGACACCGGAAGATTTAAAGTTATTTTAGTGCAACGCGTTTGAAACGTGAATCTCTCAACATCCGAGCGTGGGCGTCATCGTCTCCTCTCTTGACACGGATCTCGGAGACACCAGGTGACCCCACACTTGCTAATGACCTTTCCTCTACATATTCACATATTCCAAAAGGCAAAACGGAGCCCTATGATTGTCACTCCGCTGTCTGTCCGTTCTTGTGTCACGGGTCTCTAGCTTGCAGACGGAAAGAGTTACAGATCTGAAATTTGAATATGTTATGTAAAATGTTGACCTAAATCCGGAAATCAAATTTAAAGTTGAGTTAAATTAATTTTCGGGGCGTCTAATACATGAAAAAGGAGAGTAATTTTTCTTTCTTACTCCAGCATAGAGTACTGATAAATTTTTTTATCTCCAGAAATCAAGAAATAGGGGCCATCAAAGTTGTCAATTCTAGACTATTTTTGTTACGGGGTCTATCTCAAAAACTAAACAAGTTAGGAATTTTAAATTTTCTCTATATTATGTGCCATTTACTCGATTTAAATAACAAATACTGAAAACACCGATTTTTCTTTTAGGTTTTATTTTATTTTATTTATTTTAATTGGTACACCAACAGGATACATATTAAACATTGTTTGTTATATTCAAGAAGGTTGTGCATCTGATACGTATCCCTTTAATAGGTATACACATCATTCTTAAATTAAAAATTTGACTACAATGTAAAAAAAAGAACTTTTCTCAGTTGATAAATAACATAACATTATCATTAGTAGGTTATAATAAAACAGTTTAAAAAATTAACTAAAAATGATAATTTAAAGGTGCAATAGATTTAAGCAGTTGATGTTTATATTTGTTGAGCGAATCATTAAAAATATCTATGTTGTTCTTTAAGTTCACTTCGTTATAGGTCTTGTAAATTCTAGTAAGAGGAGAGTGCAAACCTATGTTTGTTTTAGAGAAAGGGACATTAAATATGTTGGTAATAGGACATCTTGGATAGTTAAAGGGAACTGTTAAGTGAATACTTTCAATGAGACTAGAACAATTAATTTGGTGATTGACAATTTTGTGTAAGTAGATGGGGTCTTGTATTTTACGACGGTTTCGCAGAGAGATCATGTGAAAGAAGGCTAGACGTTGGTCATATGTACATCTGTGTGATATGCCTGTAGATGTGAAAGCTAAGTGTCTAGTAAATGAACGTTGAATACTTTCGACACGCTGAGAGTGTACACTGTATTGAGGATTCCACGCTACGCTTGCGAATTCTAGATGACTACGTACAAGAGCATTATAGAGAAGAAGTTTTGTTTGAGGAAGACGGAAATCCTTAGTATTTCTTTTTAGAAAACCAAGCATTTGACCTGCTGTTTTAACTATTTAATTTATATGTGTCTTAAAAGTTAATTGATTATCAATTGTTACACCGAAATCCCGGATTTCATTCACTTTATTAATTATTGTTTGGCCTATTCTATATGTTGAGTCTAAAGGTTTTTTCTTTCTCGTGTATTTTATATGGAAACATTTGCTAACATTAAGCGACATCTGGTTAGAGTGACACCACCTTAAACCATTATTTAAATCGTTTTTTCTATAGATTTTGAGATCGTCGGCAAGTAAAGAATATTTACAGCATTTAATATGTGTTGATATGTCCTTGATAAATATTAAAAATAAAGTCGGGCCAAGATGGGAGCCTTGAGTCAGTATGACTTGTCTGACTTAAAACCATTGACTTCAACTACCTGAGGTCTTTTTTCTAAATACAACTTAAACCAATTAAGCAAAGAACCATCAATACCAAAGATTTCAAAGTTTAGTGTTAGGTACCCGAATACTCGACCAACGAAATTTTGCAGTTTTCTTATAAATACATTTTGTAGGTACTGATGAGTTTGTAAATTTAATTCAAATCATTTTAGTCTATGTACTTATTTGAATGCTGCGGAACCCTCAGGCCGTGAGTCCTACTCGCACTAGACCGGTTTTTTTAAACCACTTCTCCTTTTTAGGGTTCCGTACCCAAAGGGTAACCAACGGGACCCAATTACCGCTGTCCGTCCGTCCGTCCGTCCTTCCGTCCGTCTCTCACCAGGCTGTATCTCATGAACCGTGATAGTTAGACAGTTGAAATTTTCACAGATGATGTATTTCTGTTGCCTCACAACTACAAATACTAAAACCGGCCAAGTGCGAGTCGGACCTGTGCACTCCCATACAACAGACATGATTTTTTTGCCGTTGTTGTAGATAATGGTACGGAACCCTTCGTGCGCGAGTCCGACTCGCACTTGGCCGATTTTTTTTATTTTCGGCGCTTATGTTTGTTCGCTCGTATCGTGAAAAATACAATTTAGTAATAATTTATTCATTTCGATGGAAAAGCTCATTTGGTATAAAAAATTGCGATATGGAAAAAAAAAGGTATTTCTTCCTTCCTTTTCTTTGTTATTGTAACAAAGTTAGCTTTTTAAAACATACAAGACAAAAACTACGAAGCATTAAAGCTAATAAGAGCGTCTTGTAAAGAGTTTATTCTGAACACGTTTCCGATCCTATGTTTCCTAAAACAAATTAATTCTACGAAACTAGTAAACGCCCATCTCATTTGTTACTTTCACCCTGGAGAAAAAGTCCAGAAACTTCTATAAATTGAAAAACTATTAACGAACATTTCTCGCCCATTCCCGGTAGGAACAGGAAACATTAGTCAGATAGCAAGTACAAATAACCTTTCGAAAAAATTTGATTTCCTACGGAATCCCCCTTGGCTTCGGTGAGTTCAATTTCCTCTACCAAGCTAGCATTCGAGATTAATTAGAAACGTCTGGACGTCTATTCCGGTCTATGCATGTGCGAAAAATTTTCCAAGGCAGATTTCGGTTGATTTTAAAAGGAATTTTCTACGGATATGTACAAATTTGATTTCCTACGGAATCCCCCTTGGCTTCGGTGAGTTCAATTTCCTCTACCAAGCTAGCATTCGAGATTAATTAGAAACGTCTGGACGTCTATTCCGGTCTATGCATGTGCGAAAAATTTTCCAAGGCAGATTTCGGTTGATTTTAAAAGGAATTTTCTACGGATATGTACAAATTTGATTTCCTACGGAATCCCCCTTGGCTTCGGTGAGTTCAATTTCCTCTACCAAGCTAGCATTCGAGATTAATTAGAAACGTCTGGACGTCTATTCCGGTCTATGCATGTGCGAAAAATTTTCCAAGGCAGATTTCGGTTGATTTTAAAAGGAATTTTCTACGGATATGTACAAATTTGATTTCCTACGGAATCCCCCTTGGCTTCGGTGAGTTCAATTTCCTCTACCAAGCTAGCATTCGAGATTAATTAGAAACGTCTGGACGTCTATTCCGGTCTATGCATGTGCGAAAAATTTTCCAAGGCAGATTTCGGTTGATTTTAAAAGGAATTTTCTACGGATATGTACAAATTTGATTTCCTACGGAATCCCCCTTGGCTTCGGTGAGTTCAATTTCCTCTACCAAGCTAGCATTCGAGATTAATTAGAAACGTCTGGACGTCTATTCCGGTCTATGCATGTGCGAAAAATTTTCCAAGGCAGATTTCGGTTGATTTTAAAAGGAATTTTCTACGGATATGTACAAATTTTTCTGACTGAAAACCTATAAGTTGCGTTCCTTATATTCCATAGTTTTGATTTGATGAAATTTAGTCACTCCACTTTACATCACATGGCATTTATCATACTTTAAATAAAAGTCGAACGACTTATATTGCGAGTGAAAAATATTGCCGGAATAGCCGTCCTGGAACGGAAAATAGCTAGTTGATGTTTGGTTTAGTATTTTGTGTAAATCCACGAAGTAGCCAATTTGAATCCAGATTCTAGCCCAACCTAACGAAAACCTTTCAAAAGTACAGAATCAATCGCCGAAACTACAATAATATCAGGCAAATTCAAATTGTTTATTTGTAAAATAGATACATAAAGTATACGTTTTACATGTCAAATATAATCTGTATAAAAATAATATTTTATGATCAACAAATATGGTACGGGAAATATATAAAAAAACTATATTTAAGTTGGGCTACAAAAGTTAAATGCATAAAATAAAGACTCATTGGAATACGAATATTATTATAACTTCACAATGCAATTAATATATAAGTTGATAAATAAACTGAATAGACCCTAAATAAATATAATGCCTAGCCAAATATATACTAATATAAGTAAGAAATTAAAATATTGTATATACATACCTACGTAATTCAATGAATAAATAAGTTAATACATAAATAAATTGCCTCAAGTAGGAATATCACAGAGCGAGCTCGGCTTCTTGCTGTGGCAGAGCACGAGTCGGGTCTCTGGCTCCACGCCCTCCCATCCGCCAACATCGGGACACTATTAGACGATCGGTCCTTCACCACGGCCGTCGGTCTGCGAATAGGGGCTTCATTAACTGAACCTCATCACTGCCCTTGCGGGGCTAGCGTTTGTCGGGCCGGACTCCATGGACTTTCTTGTCAGCGCAGTGCCGGCCGCTTGTCTCGCCATGCAGCCCTCAATGACGTTATCCGAAGGGCCCTTGTCTCCGTCGGTGCTCCGGCTACTCTTGAACCACCCGGAGTAGTTCGCGATGACGGTAAGAGGCCTGACGGTATGACGTTAATACCGTGGAAGCATGGGAGGCCACTCGTATGGGACGCAACCTGCGTGGACACGCTGGCGCCCTCTCATGTTTCCATGAGTAGTAGGGCTGCTGGTTCGGCGGCGGCCGCTGCTGAGCTCTCCAAGGGGCGTAAATATGCGGCAATAGGTTCAAGCTACATGTTTACACCTTTTGGGGTTGAGACAATGGGAACATGGGGTCCAGAGGCGCGACAATTTATCAAAGACCTCTCTGTCAAGCTGATAGATACCAGCGGCGACCGGCGGGCTGGCTCTTATCTGGGCCAGCGTATAAGTCTTGCCATACAGAGAGGTAACGCGGCCAGTATTTTGGGTACTCTCCCGCAGGGCAGTGATCTGGAGGCAATCTTTTTTTTGTGATTGTTATGTGTGTACAGGTTTGCGTTTTTTTTTTTTAGGGTTATTTAGTTTCTGTTATTACATCTTCTGTTTTATTTATAGTTAGTTTATTTAAGTTTTTGCTATAAGTTGTTTAGTTTAGATATAAAATGTTATTTATGTTAGAATTTGTGTATAATATATTAAAATGTAATATTGACTATACAGTAAGAATTTAATAAATATTATAGTGGAAACAAATTTAAATATTAAAAACTAATAAATAAACTATAAATAATAATGCCTAAATCCGCCCATTCGATTAATCTTGCTAAGAAGAAGGGCAAGAAACTTAGCAAGATCATGTCTTTTTTATCAGTATTTTTTTTCTGAATATGGCTTAATACTATTACATTTTTTTTTACTTATATAAAATAATACTTAACAATGTACTAAAAAAGGATAAAAATATAAAAGACAGAAGGAAATTGTGTCATGAGAAAAAAAATATATATATATCTTAGTCTACCTGTCTAATGAGGTAGTAAGTTAAAATACTAAGCAAAACATCATCCACCTGTCTCATATAGTTTATCACTTTTTTGATAGTCAGATAGCAAGATCGTGGCTTGAATATAATTTACGGGCTAGTGTAAAAATATTTAAGTACTCTATATACTACCTATATACCCAATGTGTGTATCAATTAAGTTACTTTTTATGTAGAATATTACATTTGCCGGAAAATGTATATTTTACTAGCTTTTGCCCGCGGCTCCGCCCGCGTCTTATTCGGTTTAACGACATGCTTTTTTCCGGGATAAAAAGTAGCCTATGTGTTAAGTTAGGGTATAAGCTATATCCGTTCTAAATTTCACCCAAATCCGTCCAGCCGTTTCAGCGTGAAAGAGTAACAAACATACACACACACAAAGTTTCGCATTTATAATGCGATGTGATCATCCAACTTTATGTGAAGTAAATAATTCACCATATTAAATTCCACTTCGTCTTGTTTTTGCAGTCTCATCTAAAATCCACAACCAATAAATTTTAAACTTTTAAAAGCAAGCAAAAAAGCCGTCGCCGTGCAACAAGTTTTATTGAGCTTTCCAGAGCTTCGTTCATAAAACGTGCTTTGAAACAACACTGATGTGATTGAAAGACACATTTTGTAATAAGCTTAATTTTTCTCTTAGTGAATTCGTTCTTTTAATCATTATATATTTAAAAACCGGTCAAGTGCGAGTAGGACTCGCGCCCTGAGGATTCCGTACCATTCTGATAGGTTAATAGACTTAAATGATGATTTGAATAAAAACTACAAACTTATCATTACCTACAAACCATATGAAGCGAAACCGCAAAATTAAGGTGGTCGAATATTCTGGTACGTTTAAAAATGGGTGTTTTCAGTATTTGTTGTTTAAATAGTTGATGGTTATCAATATATAACGCATAATATACCCAAATTCCTTACTAAATTAGTTTTTGAGAGAGACAAAATAAACACGGTCTAAAATTGCTATTATTTCTTTAATTTTGGAGATAAAAATAATAATACAATCTGCCTAAATTTAAAACTTGTATGTAATATTGTCTTTGAGTAAGAGCCAAAACAAATAACGTTAAAAATTGCAACTTTTTCGAGATTTCTTGTACGGGGACCCCCCTTGAATTTCAATTACCTATTTGAAAACGTTAGGCTCTCTGTCTCTCTCTCTTCCTATTTCTACGCGAGAGGCATTTTTCGGCTTTCGGCCTTCTCTGCCATACGTTTCTTTCGGCCACATTTTCAGAATGGCCAGTGCTAGACCCTACATGTTTAGACCCTAAAAAAAGTTTGATTGATCACAGGATAAAAATAAGACTATATACCGGGTGTAAATAGAGTGCGACCATTAAATGAAACCACATATTCTACCGACTCTACTGAACCACTTTTCCCAAGAGTCATACCCGCGGGCACCCTTAGTTTGGGAAATAATTGAGTTCCAAACAAAAATGCGTGAACCCTAACACACCGACATACGGGCGAGTTTAGAGAGAGCGTCGTCGGTGAAACCTGCAGCTGTTTGAGGTCGCGTTTAATGGCACTCTATTTACACCCGGTATACTATATAAGTTTGATATAAGCCTTCTGACGCTATGACACACTCGTTACGAAAAACACTACGCGTCAATTTCAAGTCTATTCATAACATTCTTCCGGTCACCAGTTAAACAGAATGGCCAATAACAAACTATATTATACACCCTTCGTGAAGAATTTTCTATTTTTTCTTTACCCAACAAATATTGCAGTCTCAACCCTTTCTTTTTACGAATAGAGTTATTTTTCGTTCGTTATGTTTTAAGAATATTTTTTGCCCTGCCTTTATCAATCTAAAGCGTCGGCAATGATGCTTGGTGCGGTCTTTTTGTTACAAAATAGAATTTGTGACTTCTTATAGGGCAAAGGGTCTACTCAGAGGAATTTTGTTCTTAATTTAACGTGATAAGGTATAATTTTGTCTTATCATTTTGATTGTCTTACTTAAGTGGTAATTTATTTATATACTCGATGTTGGCAACGGTTAACCATGATGATGTTTACTGCTAAACTTGCTTTGCTAAGATGGCGGAGCAAAACTGTAGACGTAAACTAGCTTTGCTTAGATGACGAAGCAAAACAGATTCTAAGTTAGAATCCTCAGCGTAGTGAGGGATTAAAAGGCAACAGAAACTAGTCACTTTGCTCTCGTGTGACATAATAACCACTTCTCACCTCACATATTCCACTTCATTCCACTTTTCCATCGACATATACCAAACTACTTTTTTAATTCTAATCCGCTAAGACTTCAGTAAAAAAATGTGAAATATTGTGTTATTTCTAAACTACAATAGATATTATTCAGTTTTTTTTAAATATAAATAATGCCTTTTCCAAGGCATTGGCAAAGCTTTGTCATTGTAGGTTTAGTTGCAGAGCCCAAAACGTGATAGATAAAAGTTCGCAGCATTGAAAAAAGTTCAAAGTAAAGGCTGTTTTTTCAGGGCAAAACAGTAAGTAGTCCGTCCAAACGAAAAAAGTAAAAATAACGGTAATTACTTGAAACGTAAAACCCATTATCTAAAAAATTGTGATTTTACCAAAACGTGTGAATTTTTATTAAATTTTATTCAATAATAACCGCCCAAGTGCGTATCGCAGTGTAGGGTTCCGTAGTTGTCCGGTACATTTTATAAGTTGGTCTACTAATACAGATCGTGCCAAACTTCTAGTCCCATACATTTAAAAGAACGGCCCATACATTGTCGTGCTTAGAGGGGACTAAATGTATGGCGCGACCTGTACTCGTAAACCTGTAAAGTCTACTTAGCTGTGATAGTTTTCCTTTTCAATTCATTATATTATCACTATTATCCTTATCACTTCGGTGAATTTTTTCACGTATTCATATTCATTAATAACCGTTTAGCCGAGAGGGGGGGGGGGACACTTGACTGTAACAAAAATTTGCACTTTAATGTTTAATATTTCGCCAACGGATCCCTAAATAAAAAATGGTTTTGACACACCCACAATGTTTTTGAACGACCTATTTAACAGTACCCCACACTATGGGATGTATGAGAAAAAAATTCATCCCCAATTAACGTGTATGGAAGGTAAAGTAAAAAAAAATTTTTTTCATGATTTTATTGTACCATTTTGTCGGCGTGATTAATATGTATTCTCATGCCAAATTATATATAATATTGCTTTCTGGTACTAATAGTCTCTGAGCTAAGCCGCGGCCAGACGGACGGACAGACGAACATGGCGAAACTATAAGGGTTCCTTGTCGGACTACGGAACCCTAAAAAAACATCGTATACCTCTTATTGGTTCACCCCACCACTAGAACACGCACTTTTTCAGATATATATTATTTATCTCTCATATTGCAATGGACTACTGCACCTTAAGGTGGTCGAACCAAATCTCGGTGCAAAATGCACATCAAAAAACATTGTTTTACTTACTTTTGACTTAAAGTATGCAAAAGTTGCGTTTTAAAGCTATTGGCGAAAATTGATTACTAATAATAGGGTTTCGCATTAAAATTATGTTATTTTATCATTGTCTATGATTTTATGCCTTATATTTTGATTACATTCGATTAAGTTTGTTAACCGAGTGCAATCAAAATGTAAATCATAAAATGATAGAATTTAAACGTGGAGATTTAATTATTACCTATAAATATCTACCAATTGCTTTAAAACGATTTTTTTGCATACTTTTTATTCAAAAGTAAGGAAAACAATATAATGATGTGCATTTTGCAGCGGGATTCGGTTCAGAGAGTAAAATTTACTTTTGTTCACTGGTTTTAAGACGCGCTCTTTAAGCAAGTGAGGTGAAACATACTTTATTGTTATGTTATGACACAAATCCTATAAATTACCAAAATGGATCGTCAAAATTATCAGCTATAAATGTTGTTAAATGAGAAGGATTTAATTTTAATACCTTTGGGAAGGTTTAACGGCAATGACATAATTATCGATTAGGTATTATCTCGTTTTAATTATCATAAATTTGAATCATGTAATTGTCAATTTTACAATTTGCAGATTTAACAGAATATCGTATTACAAGCTTTTACCTGTGGCTCCGCCCGCGTGTTATTTGGTTTGAGGACATGCTTTTTTCCGGGATAAAAAGTAACCTATGTGTTAAGTTGGGGTATAAGCTATATCCATTCTAAATTTCATCCAAATCCGTCCAGCAGTTTTATCGTGAAAGAGTAACAAACATACACACACACACACACACATAAACTTTCGCATTTATAATATTAGTAGGATTGTAGGTTTAATGTGTGTCATATAAGTCATATATGTCATATACATATATTTTCAAGTAGGCGTGGATGACCAAATCAAAACTATAGGGAACAGCGAAAAATGTCCAAAGGGCCGGCCTTCATGAAAACCAAAACTGCATCATTGGATTTTTTTTATAATTCTCCAAGCCGGGAATCTACAGCGCTGATTTACAAAGAAAAATCACAATGCACCATCCGACAGTGTCGTTTATAAGGATTAAATTCTGGGAAGTAATGATATGCGGCAAACTAAATAAAAGTGGTATTTTTTGTAAATTTATTTATATTTTAAAATTTTAATGCATTACCCGTTCTGTAACTACACTTGGTGCTGAGACCTCAACACACATCTGGACTCGACGATTTTACCAATATGTACGTGGGACGCACTATAAGTTTCCGGAATGAATATGAAAAAATACTATTAAAGGTACAAAATTAATTTATTGTTTTTCAAAATAATCTCCCTTGGCGTCTATGCACTTTTTCATTCGATCAAACCAGTTTTGAAAACTTTTGTGCCACTCCCCTGTGGTGACCTCTGAAACGTGTTTTTCATACTCCTCGACAGCCTCTTCTGGTGATGAAAATCGTTGACCGCGTAATTGGTTCTTAATTTTTGGGAACAGAAAAAAGTCACAAGGTGCCAGGTCGGGACTGTATGCAGGATGACTCATGAGTTCTACATTTTTCGTCTTCAAAAAGTCGTTTGTCTGTCTGGCCGTGTGAGTACTAGCATTGTCGTGGTGCAGGATGATACGGCGTTTACGGTTATTTTTACGGAGTTCGTCAATAACTTCCGGCAAACAAATGGTCGTGTTCCAGTCACTATTCACGGTACGACGATTCTCTAAAGCAACAGTAGCCACGTGTCCAGTTTTATTAAAAAAAGAAGCAATCATCCGCTTAGATGCACTTTTCACGCGCGCCACTTTGGTTGGTTTCGGCTCATCTTGAAAGACCCATACGCTCGATTGCTACTTTGTTTTGGGATCGTAGCAATAAATCCATGTTTCGTCACCTGTTACTATGTCCCACACCAAATTTGACGCACCTTCGTTGAATCTGGTAAGCATGGCACTGCACCAAGTGACGCGGTCCGTTTTTTGAGCCTCGGTCAAGTTGTGTGGGATCCACCGCGAGCACAGCTTTCTCACACCCAAATGTTTATGTAGGATTGATTGTATTTGACTCATGCCTATTTCTAAGGATGCGCGAATTTCATGGTAGGTCACATGCCTGTCTGTTTCAATCATACGGCGCACAGCATCGATGTTTTTGTTGGTCACAGCGGTGGACGGCCGACCATCGCGAGATTTGTCACTGAGATTGATACGACCACGCTTGAATTCTGCAAACCAGCTATAAACAGTCGTCTTGCATGGTGCTTCATTGCCAAAAGCTGTTTCAAGCCGAGCGATGCTCTGTTGAGCTGTCAAATTACACTTAAAATCGTAGAAAATCATACTACGAAAATTTTCCCGAGTTAAATCCATGTTGATGCAGACACACAATTTTTTAAATGGCGCCACAAGGTAAAAACAAAAGACAGTCAGATGAAACAAACTGCATTCTACAGCCAAAGAGTTCTATTTTCAAATGTTGCAATAAATTTTTAAATATTGTTTATGTAAGTGGCCAGTTCCGGAAACTTTTAGTGTTACCTATGTATTGAAATCCATAACTTTGTGATGTTGAATGCAGTATAATCCTTAAGACGCCGAACTCGGCTGTATTAGAATAATGGTCAAACAAATTAATTATAGTCAAGGTTTAATTAACGTAAGAAAACTTTCATATTATTTTCTTGAAAATGAGCTCTTCCCTTTAGTTTGCGAATTTTACCCTCCATCGTATGGTGCAGTAACATACAGTATGTTTTTTTAAATGGTGGGTTTGGTTCCCTCTAGGAACAGTTTTGGTTTTCATCAGAATCGGCCCCGAGACTCCTTTGAGCATTTTTTTCTATTCCCTTTAGTTTCAGATTTGCCCATGCACGCCCACTCAAAAACTAACTTGTATAAAGCTTGTAAAAGTAAGGTACAACATTAATGTTTTAATTTTTTTTATATAAACGTTCGTAAGTAAATCTTCATAATTTATGAAAGAGGAAACGTAAATGTTTTAATATATAACGTCATATTAATATCTCTCTGGAATGCGATACTCCTTCACACCGCCGATTTTTGTCTCTGACGTCAGGTGCAGAGGTAATTGTGACCGTGTTATAGATGTTTCGTGTGCAAAAAGTTTGTATAACCATTTAAAACGCGTTTCTGATGTACTTATTTGAGTACACAAACTAAAAAAAAAATATTTCATTGAATTAGGCGTTACTTTGTAAGTCCATAACAAATTTATGGATTTATTAATAAATTTGCAATATTCCGCTAAATAATGTTATACTCTCCCTTTGTAATGATTTGCTCTCCCTTTACAGAAGGTACTCGTGATCAGAACGCATCGATATACCGATGCCAGAAGTCGAAATGCCTTGGCAGGATAATAGTGAAAAGAATTATTGTTTTATGTTAAATTCTGTTTAATATAATATAAATATTACATTAGGATAAGGATTTAAAAAGTTATTTATACGTGAACTGTGAAACTAGTACAAATGTTTTTTTTGTTACTGTTCATGAGCGGCACGAAACCAACTGCTTTTACTAGGTGTCGCAGCCTTTCTTTGGATTTCGACATTCGTATAGCACCAGAAATTGGCCTCAATACTTGTGGTTGCCGTATTAATGGTAAAATTCAGTTTTGCATCGGAATCAGTTTCGTTTGTGCACAGGATAAAAAAAATATGGCGTATTTACGCTGCATAAAATATAAATACGTGAAATCTTCTTATAATTAAAATACTTTTGAAAAAGTATTTATTTCACAGGACAAGCGATCCAGTTCCTATATTTCAAAACTATTTATAACGAAACTACCATACCCAGATACTGACTAAGAAAATACTATCTTTATTACATACAAAATTAAAGTTAATTTCCTAATGTAGCAGCAATTTCAAAATAACTGAATTTTTGCATGTGCGGCAGATGATTAGAGCAGGGTAGATAATAAAAAACCGGACAAGTGCGAGTCGGACTCGCCCAGCGAGGGCTCCGTTAAAGACTATATTTTTTATGATTTAAATACAAATGTACAGTTTTCAGATGTTTCTCTATATTTGTAGTATTAGATGGTATTACTTGCCAAATTTCAAAGTTCTGGGTCAACGGGAAATACCCAATGAATTTTGATTCCCCTGAGAGTGTCGAAATGTACGTTTTTTGCGGCATAAACGGCTATATCTCTTTTTCACGTTAACTTAGAAGTTTGATATTTTCACAGCTTCAGGGGACTGTAGATTTGAGTATATGATTTTAATTTCAATTCGATACCTCCACGCGTTCCCGAGATAAAGGGTTTTGACAGACAGACGGACGGACAGACGGACAACAAAGTGATCCTATAAGGGCTCCGTTTTTTTCTATTGAGGTACGGAGCCCCAAAAACTAAAGCTGTAGAGCAGGACTGAAGTTAAGCATTGTGGAGCTCCATAAGTAAACTAGTGACAAGGAAATATTAATTGTGTGAAGATGATAAATGTGTGGACAAAGTCTGAGCACTCCCTATTTGTAAATAATGAGAACTGCCAATGGGTAGCCTGTTATGCTGGAGTCCGTATAATTCAAAAGCTGTAGCGGAGCGGTGTAGGTACCATGTCGGCGGCGGTCACAGAAGGGGTGTTGCGAGAATAGGCGAGGTACAGAGACGGTACAGTAACTAAACTGCTAAAATAGCCTATAGAGAGTGTAATTATGATAAGATAACTCTTTATATCTTAACAAGATTTCTTAAGATTAGATATAAAACATAAATATACTTGTGCTTCTATAAAATTTTCTTAATTTAAGTATGAGTTATCCTGTTCCCTAGTTTAGTTAATTTTAGTTAATCATATCCCCCTTGCAGAGATAACATGTGTTATATTTTAATAATAAGTCGATCTACTTTTAAATTAACCACATACTATACTGATCATACTGAACAACTTCCGCAAAGAAACGAACCCGCGCAAATGAAAATTAAATTTTCCATGCCCATACAAATTAAAGTTAATGTGGATGGGGTGAACAGTCTTTTTAATTTGCGCAGGAATTTTTCTTCGGGAACGTTACACCCAATGACACAAGTCCGTACGGCCTATAACTCCAAAGTTAAGGGTCGGGGGGAGCGGGGAGTGGTATTTTTGAACTCAGGAGACACAGTTCTATCATGCAATGGTGCTAACTCCCAAGCCGTTATGCTCGACCTATTAGAGTGCAGTATCTGTTGCACAAGTTGCAGCGTGACGTCTATATCTGCACATCGGTCCGATGCACATTACATGTGCATGTAGCCTAGCAGACCGATGGTAACCTAAGCTCACAGCCAGGTATATACGACAGTTGGGATACCTACGTCAGCTTATCTACATCAATGATACCAAGAAATACTTTATAAAAAATTTTATTTAAAAAAAAAACCCCCTGACCCAGACTCAACCAATACTGGTGCTATGACGCCTCATACCACCAGTATTGGTTCTCGTCTGGGCCGTTTGGGAAACCCATCCGGGTCCCAATGGCCTCCCACTTCTTGACGTGGTGAGGGCCCGCAGCTTCGCCGCTGCAGCGGGACCTGGTCGGATCAGTAATCTGTAAATAGAAAAATTAACATTAATTTCGTTGAAGCTTACAAGACGTTCTGAGGGTTGGGGCATACGACAAACTCTTTGCTTAAAACTTCCAACGGTAATAAGAAACTTGGATGGGTCGTTGATAGCAGTTTGTAGAAATGATATACTCACAGCAGCAACCTGCGGAGGCACCTCAGGCCTGGCGGCAGGCCTCGCCTCCGACATCAGGACGATGATCATAGCCACGCAGATGGCCGCCTTCATTTTATAGTTTAGTGGCTGCGAATGAAAAGAAATAAAATATTAAATTCAGTCATAAAACAGGCGCTTTATCCCTGGAAAGAATGCACAAGAGAAGTATAAAAATGCACAAAATAATTAATTTAAATATTCAATACTTACATATAGCACGGAGAGTCACGGGTCACTTGGCACGTTGGCTGTCGATGAGCTTATGAATATCAAGGATAATTTGGGCCCATTATATAGGGGCCTGCTGATATCATCGCCTGTGACGTGAACGATCCAATGAAGCAATGTAACGAAAATTGATTAGGCATTTATGAAATAATCCTGAATTAAAATTAATAAATAATTGTGGTTAAATCGCGAGCGGTTTATACTTTTGCGTCACCCATCAGAAATAATGCCGATACCATTGTAATAATAGGCAACTATTTCTGTGGTTTGGCTGAAACCCTGACGTCAACGGAAATTTCACCATATTTTTATGCCATAACTAAATAAATGTTATCATACCGTTTGTTTTTAAACTAAAGTTGGGTTTGTACCTAATGTAGCTAATACAAAGTGCATACGTTTTGACATGCTAACTTTTTCAAACTCCGTACAAGATTAACTTGCACGCCGACCAGGTGTAACTCCGTCTTGGCCGTACGTACCACCGAGCTACCGATAAGACCGCGGTGCACGTGACTCTCCAACGCTGCATGGAGCTCGCGGTCACACAATGGAATGAGGTGCAGCGACTGTGCTATCTTTGAAGAAAAAACCATGTATTTTACTCAGGCTTATCGACAGCGGCTTGGCGCCCATCAGCGAACACGTCGCAACATACAAAAGTCCTGCCGTGATTTTGTTTTCAAAGGTGCGCATATAGCAACGGGGCGCGGCGAGAATGTTTAATTAACTACACGATAGACGCAACCTTGGCTGAAATTCAGGTGAATTCCCAATGACATCATTCGGCCTTGCCACACATGGTCCTGCCTAGCGACATACCTTTTAGTGATCGTTATCCTCATTACAACGGGTCGATAAGTCAAATAATTATTTGACCTATACCTATGGGTTTAATCGTTTGGCTAACAAGGAAAAATACTTCGGGAATCACGAAATGACGTAGCAACGAACCCGTGCTAGTTTTTATAAAACCGAAGATAAGGTATTTGGGATTATTTGGTTGCTACACAAAAGTAAAGTTTGACAACGCTTTTCGCTAACATAGCGAAACATCTCGCCGTCCGAGGGTCCGAGCAGAACGGTGACGGATAACACACAGCTTTCATAATGTAAATAATGTTTATGCAACATTACACCATCGATGTGTCTCGAGCGTTGCGGCGCATTGATACAGAGTGCATATATCAGACGTTCGTACTTGCGCTTGCTGCTCCGGCACCCTAACGTTATACTATCATTGCTGACATGCTGACTGCTACATGACGACGGTCGTAGTAAACGTAGTAAAGACATGTTCACGTCATACTATCTTACCTATGCAACATACGTGTACGTGTACGATAACTATATACATACACACACATATACACATACAAACGTGGTATGATCTCTACATTCGTCACGAACGTTTCAAGATTAAGGAATGTCTGTAGCAAAGGTCTACGAGCAGGTGAGCTTACGAACGACGTTACGTTACATATAATCTTAAAAGACTTCGTGTCGGAGTCGTCGCACCATCGAGCTACCGATAAAACCGCGGTGCAGGTGACTCTCCAACGCTGCATGGAGCTCCCGGTCACACAATGGAATCAGGTGCGGCGACTGTGCTATCTTTGAAGAAAAAATCATGTATTTTACTCAGGCTTATCGACAGCGGCTTGGAGCCCATCAGCGAATACGTCGCAACATACGAAAGTGCAGTCGAACGTTACACAGCGGGTGCTCGCCTGCGAGGCGCCCGTAAACTCGCCTACGGGCGCCGCAGTGTCGCAGTCATAATTTCTAATTATATCATTACACGCCCACATTCCGCTGAAATTTACTGGGGTTTCCTATTAAGACACTTAGCGTAGCGACACTTCGGGCGCGCCGCACATAATTTTTGTTTATGTGATTCCACGCCCAAGGTACTTGCCGCAACCTTGGCTGAAATTCACTGGAATTCCCCGTTACGACATTGCATGTATTTGCCACATATATTCAGGCGACTTTTATCGATCGTTTCATTTTACGACGGGTCGTTTATAACGAGGAAAAGCACTTTGTGAATCGATAAATGAGGTGCTAACACACCCGTGGAGTTATTATGAAAAACCCAAGATAAAGTATTTGGGTTAATTTCGTTGCTACGGCCACAAAACAAAACTAAAGTATGAAAACGCTTTTCGCTAACATATTTGCTGCTGCTTTCGCCGTCTGAGAGTCCGGCGGGCAAGACGGTGACGGATGACACACAGCTTTATAATGTAAATAAATAAAATGTTCATAAAATGTTCGTACACTAACTAGACACACACACACACACACACACACACACACACACACACACATATACACATACAAAAAAAAACGTGACATGATCTCTACATTCGTCACGAACGTTTCTAGATTAAGAAAGCCTAGCTAGCCTAGGATCGACGTTACGTTACTAGAAGTCTAAGTTTTGCGCCGTGGGCTTCATGGGCTATGCAGCTGTGATTTTCTTACTTTTGTGCAACACCTGCAAGTCTTTTGCAGAGATTTATGTCTAGAACTTATCCAGGAGCAAGCCCGGAGGCTCGCAACCACCGTTTGTAGTGAAAAAATTCAAGTGCATTTTGAGTGAAATGCATCCTAGTGCATCGGGTTAAGATTGCAATGGCAAGATTCTTAGTCACACCTGAAACTGCATTCAGGCATTATAGACCGGACGGATCTGTGTTCCTGGCTGTACTTAGTGTGATCAGTAGAATACATAGCTTCATTTAAAGATAGCAGTGTATTTACAACTGGTATATAAATAACTTATTCTGTTTATTATATTACAGCTTGAACTTACTATTATGTCATTGTAGTATAGAAACGTAGATGGGATTGGAACCCGGAGCCTCCCACTACCGTGTGATTCTCTACCAAATGAGCTATCCATAGGTCTGAACACAATTAGCGGATTTACCCACGTGGTCTGCTTTCCAATCCCAACTACAAAAAACAACTTTACGTACAAAACCAAAAAATGCATTTCCTCTAGCTTAAGTTGAAATATCATAGATATGTATAACCTGGTACGTATAAATGAAAGATTATATAATAACGTAGTACGTAGCTCAGTTTCTCGCAAAACGTAAAAAAAATATTCGTACAAAATCACAGTACTAACCCGTTTTAAGTTCATGCAATAATCCTTACGCTATAACTTTGTTAATTTCATTACCTTTGTGAAACTTCGTAACTTACATTCAAGAATATTATAGTTTAGCTATTATGGCAGTACCTCCATTATAGTAGTGACACAGGTGCGCGCCCTACCGCGGGTAGGGCGGGAGGGGGGAGGCGCTTGATGACGTCATGCAGCGTGTCGCATTGCTGACGCTAGCTCTACGAGTCCTATAAACCTACAAAGGGAGCTTCGTTCGAAAACAGCTTTTATTACCATTGAAGAACTTTGGTTTTCCAGGTACGTGATTCGTTTCAAAGCCTATACGAACAAAAGAGGGCCCAAAAACTGAAATATTTTACGCCTTTAGCTTAACGTAGGAAAAGTATTTTCGGCGAACCATTCATAAAAGTTTTGCCTTTAAGAAGAGGCGCTAAGAAGCCGCGTGCGAGAATATTGGACGGTTGCCTAGAACACAAGACAATTACCTACTACAGGATATAGAAACTTGTGGAAGAGAACAAAATAATCGAGAAGCCCGGAATCGAACCCAAGATCTCTTGAATACCTTTTGCGATAACCACGCTGCCATCACGACGACTACCGTCACATTGTAAAACGGTCAAGTGCGTGTAGTAGTTTCTGAGTCAACTCGAAGTTTCCCATAGATTTCACGGTGAGTCAATTTGTATAAAATAGATTATAAGGGTAATAACTAGTTTCGCATTAAGTGAGAGAGTTAGTTTCAACTTGATATCTCTTACAGGGCTCGAGAAAAAGGGTCTTGACGTCTTAACAGACGGACAGAACCACACTTTACGTTACTACTTAGTTCAGGTTATAGTGGTTCACCAATATCAACTCAGGCGGACTCGCTTTCACTTATTTAAAATCACACTCTTAAACATTTTAAAAGTAAAAACCTTCATTAGAATACATATCTGAAACTCTACTGGTATTAGATATATAATTTGCATGTTTTTATTTTTAAATGTTTAAGAATTTGATTTTATATTAAGTTAAGAAATCAACTCCAAAACGGACTAGTGAGCCGATGGGAAAAACCCCAAATTTGAATTAAAATTCAAGTAATAGGAACTGGTGTTAGTTAGCTTTTGTCAATAACATCAGCGGTGGAATACCACAAAATAAATAGGTACAGAAAGCCTGCTCCCTACAACCAGAGATTTCGAGCGCACGCACACATGGACGTGTACGTACGACGATCTCGGTAGGATTCAGTCAAATGCCAGTACGACTAGTCCCGAGTGCATGCGCTTTGCGATACATGTGATGAGTAGGTATTTAAAATCAAGGTCAGTCATAGCTGGCCTTCTGTACCTATCTATTTTGTGGTATTTCACCGCTGATGTTGTTGACAAAAGTTAACCAACACCAGTACCTATGAGCGTCACGTTTTAGCGGACAGATGGTAACTAAGTAATCGTATAAGAGTTCCATTTTTACATTTTAAGGTAAGGAACCCTAAAAATAATTGAGGCGCTGAGCGCAAAAGTGATTTAACCCACCCACATGTATCTTTTTATTATTTATTTTGATAAATTTATAATAAAAATCTCCAAAGAATAAATGTGAGTTACAATTCTTTGCCAGCGTCTCGAGATGCTAAGATCGAAAGTGGTGTAACCCACCCACATGTATCTTTTTATTATTTATTTTGATAAATTTATCATAAAAATCTCTAAAGAATAAATGTGAGTTACAATTCTTTGCCAGCGTCTCGAGATGCTAAGATCGAAAGTGGTGTAACCCACCCACAAGTATCTTTTTATTATTTATTTTGATAAATTTATCATAAAAATCTCTAAAGAATAAATGTGAGTTACAATTCTTTGCCAGCGTCTCGAGATGCTAAGATCGAAAGTGGTGTAACCCACCCACATGTATCTTTTTATTATTTATTTTGATAAATTTATCATAAAAATCTCTAAAGAATAAATGTGAGTTACAATTCTTTGCCAGCGTCTCGAGATGCTAAGATCGAAAGTGGTGTAACCCACCCACATGTATCTTTTTATTATTTATTTTGATAAATTTATAATAAAAATCTCAAAAGAATAAATGTGAGTTACAATTCTTTGCCAGCGTATCGAGATGCTAAGATCGAAAGTGGTGTAACCCACCCACATGTATCTTTTTATTATTTATTTTGATAAATTTATCATAAAAATCTCAAAAGAATAAATGTGAGTTACAATTCTTTGCCAGCGTCTCGAGATGCTAAGATCGAAAGTGGTGTAACCCACCCACATGTATCTTTTTATTATTTATTTTGATAAATTTATCATAAAAATCTCAAAAGAATAAATGTGAGTTACAATTCTTTGCCAGCGTCTCGAGATGCTAAGATCGAAAGTGGTGTAACCCACCCACAAGTATCTTTTTATTATTTATTTTGATAAATTTATCATAAAAATCTCTAAAGAATAAATGTGAGTTACAATTCTTTGCCAGCGTCTCGAGATGCTAAGATCGAAAGTGGTGTAACCCACCCACATGTATCTTTTTATTATTTATTTTGATAAATTTATCATAAAAATCTCAAAAGAATAAATGTGAGTTACAATTCTTTGCCAGCGTCTCGAGATGCTAAGCTTGAAAGTAGTGTAACCCACCCACATGTATCTTTTTATTATTTTTTTTGATAAATTTATCATAAAAATCTCTAAAGAATAAATGTGAGTTACAATTCTTTGCTAGCGTCTCGAGATGCTAAGATCGAAAGTGGTGTAACCCACCCACATGTATCTTTTTATTATTTATTTTGATAAATTTATAATAAAAATCTCAAAAGAATAAATGTGAGTTACAATTCTTTGCCAGCGTCTCGAGATGCTAAGATCGAAAGTGGTGTAACCCACCCACATGTATCTTTTTATTATTTATTTTGATAAATTTATCATAAAAATCTCTAAAGAATAAATGTGAGTTACAATTCTTTGCCAGCGTCTCGAGATGCTAAGATCGAAAGTGGTGTAACCCACCCACATGTATCTTTTTATTATTTATTTTGATAAATTTATAATAAAAATCTCAAAAGAATAAATGTGAGTTACAATTCTTTGCCAGCGTATCGAGATGCTAAGATCGAAAGTGGTGTAACCCACCCACATGTATCTTTTTATTATTTATTTTGATAAATTTATCATAAAAATCTCAAAAGAATAAATGTGAGTTACAATTCTTTGCCAGCGTCTCGAGATGCTAAGATCGAAAGTGGTGTAACCCACCCACATGTATCTTGTTATTATTTATTTTGATAAATTTATCATAAAAATCTCAAAAGAATAAATGTGAGTTACAATTCTTTGCCAGCGTCTCGAGATGCTAAGCTCGAAAGTGGTGTAACCCACCCACATGTATCTTTTTATTATTTATTTTGATAAATTTATCATAAAAATCTCAAAAGAATAAATGTGAGTTACAATTCTTTGCCAGCGTCTCGAGATGCTAAGCTCGAAAGTGGTGTAACCCACCCACATGTATCTTTTTATTATTTATTTTGATAAATTTATCATAAAAATCTCAAAAGAATAAATGTGAGTTACAATTCTTTGCCAGCGTCTCGAGATGCTAAGCTCGAAAGTAGTGTAACACACCCACATGTATCTTTTTATTATTTTTTTTTGATAAATTTATCATAAAAATCTCTAAAGAATAAATGTGAGTTACAATTCTTTGCCAGCGTCTCGAGATGCTGGCAAAGAATTGTAACTCACATTTATTCTTTTTATTATTTATTTTGATAAATTTATCATAAAAATCTCAAAAGAATAAATATGAGTTACAATTCTTTGCCAGCGTCTCGAGATGCTAAGCTCGAAAGTAGTGTAACCCACCCACATGTATCTTTTTATTATTTATTTTGATAAATTTATCATAAAAATCTCAAAAGAATAAATGTGAGTTACAATTCTTTGCCAGCGTCTCGAGATGCTAAGCTCGAAAGTAGTGTAACCCACCCACATGTATCTTTTTATTATTTATTTTGATAAATTTATCATAAAAATCTCTAAAGAATAAATGTGAGTTACAATTCTTTGCCAGCGTCTCTAGATGCTAAGCTCGAAAGTGGTGTAACACACATTTATCATTTTGAGATTTTATATGATAAAATATGTATAAATACCCTCAAAATGTTAAATTTGGGTGACACCACTATTGCGCTCAGCGCCTCAATTATGACACAAGTCTTCTGTTCAGTTCTAGTCAGCAACAAAATAAACACAAATTTTTAATTTTTAATTTTAATGTACTGACACAAAATTAAAAGTTGAGACGGATAACACTTACAACTTATCCTTTGAAACGCAAAATGTTTTGGTTTCTTTCCGGAATTGTTTTCAAGCGAGCAAGTGTCTGTCATCAAAGAAAACAAAAATTATTTCGGAATGAAATTGAAACCCGTATCTCATCTTATAATTATAAATTCAAATAAAAAATCTGTAGGTCGTGCCCACATAAATCTTCGAGAGCTTGTAAAAGTTGTTTTCGAGAGTGGACACACCCCCACGTTTCACTGACCATTATACGTGTCCGAAGAACGGCAAACGGAACACCTCCTATCACGATGGGTCGTAAAAATCGTCAGTGAAAGGGGTTGTACAAGATTGTTTTAGTTACATTTCACACTTATAAAACACCTCTGATAATCGCCCGTAACGATGTTTTTTTTTTAATTAGAACTGCCGTTGAACAAGTTGATATGTCATCACTTCACGTCCAAACCAAACCTTTTCACGTTCCAACCCAACTGCAGCTGAAATTCTCAAACTCCGGATTGCTCGAACACACAGAATTTATGAGGCGCATAAATTTTATTCGTGGAGTAGAGCCGATCTAACCCAGTCAGTCGTTCTGTTACATACATTCTGATATACAGAATGTACACGTTTGCGAATAGAATACAAATGTTCTGATTATTTTGCGGCTATGATTGCTGTTTATTTCGGATCTTTAGAGTGGAAATAGGTGTGCAAAAAATTATGTTACGTTAACCGATTTTGAAGGCTTCAGTTTTAGTGCTGTCAGAAATTAAATTTTACCAAAGTGATAGAGCTTCTGTTGTTTACAATAAATTGCTGTTTTGGAACGAAAAAAAAATAGTTTTGACAGCACTAACATCGGATTTAAAAGTCAGTTGCATAGACGATCGTATAAAATTGTGGTAAAATAACGTTTTTGAACAGATAATATATCGTTGTAATTTGTGGGTTCATGTATATAAGGTGACTTTAATTTATGCAGCCAAATTCTTACTAAAGACTCGGTAAGTGCTTAGTTAGAAGGTGGGATGACCCTTTTTGTCTAATTCGTAAATTATTATTTTCGTGTACCCTACAAACGCAAGCCCAGCTCTGAGTCATTGACTCTAGGTCGTCAAGATTTTATTTTGTGAAATTAGCAAAAAGTGTTATTGATCCATATTACTGATCACTTACCAAGCCTCCAGTATGAGTTTGGCTGTACAAATTAAAGTCACTTTATATTTATGTTATGGTCCCTTATGCTTTCGGTATCGGTAGTATATGCTGAGTCAATGTCCTTTTTGATAGTGCCATAAAAGTTGATTTAAGAACTGCTGCTGATTGGTTGGATATTTAAATTGTTTCAATATTATTCGCCATGTTGTCTTCACAAAAAGAAAACTTTCATCAGGAATTTTCATTAAAAATCTTTTACATCACTGTTTCTTTTTGAAAATATTTTCAACAGCGAATACGTATACTTTGGAAAACTTAACAATTTCATTGTTGAAACTATTGTTGGGTATACAGAGTACTGTCAGGAGTTTTTAATAAAGAAAGTTTTACTGCTGCAACAGCAAGACTGGTGTAAATGGACAGCTTAGATTTACTACAACCGCATACTCCGGTGGGAATAATAGTACAATTTTAAAAGAAACATACCCGCAAATGAAAATATGAAAAGTTTCCATTCTAATTTTAAAAGTTGCCATTCAGATGCAGGCGACGACCTATCTACTACAAAATTAATTCGTAATTCTTTAGAGACCATATTTTTTGCGTTCCGTACCCGAAGCTGCTGTCTGCCGTCCGTATGTTATAATAAAATTGTCAATTTTAGACAACTTTTGTTACCGGGTCTATCTCAAAAACTAAACTTGTTAGGAATTTGGAATTTTCATATACATTATAATATACTCTATTTATTTAAATAAATACTGAAAACGCCGATTTTCAATAAAGGTTTAGGGTTACGTCACAGGTGTAAAAACATATTTAAACTATGGTTACGTACCTGAATATTCGACCAAATTAATTTTGCAGTTTTGTTTCATACAGTTTCTAGGTAATGACAAGTTTGTAATTTTTATTTAAATCATTTATGGGCCCATAATACCTTAATTCGCAGTCCTGCTCTAACGCTTCTGCTTTTTAACTGTCTATCCTACTCTAATCAGATGCCGCGCACGCAAAAACATCAGTTATTTTGAAATCGCGGCTACACTGATGGTTTTTTCATTTTTATGGTACAGTCTGCAGCTGATTTATACTAATATCAGTTATGTTATGCAAAGTTTCAGATCTAATTTCAAGTATTCATTGAATGCTATCGGTTTATTGTACGGTTTGGAGGTAACTTTGTAATTTTTTTCTATCGAGAAAGTTTAATGAAATAAAGTTTTTACCATTGTGTTGACATGGCATTAGTCCTCAACTTTATCATATATAAATTTCAGAGTGATTGTTGCAGTATTTGTTGGTATAAAACAGGATCATGAGAAGTGAGGTATTATACACCCTTAAGGCGCGTAGGCACGCCACCATTTTAGTACAAAATTTGATAACCCGTTTCGCTGTTGTTTTTTGTTGTAGACCAAAGTGTAAGATCTCTATCATCTGGTACTGATATTTTAAAACCCACCATTTTGAATATTGATTTTGTTTTAAAGATATCAAGCTGGATATATTAACATACCAAGTTACTGCAGTACAGTAAAATAAAAACTTTATTGACCATGACCATAGCAGTTATACAGCTTATAGCGTTTTGCCGCGGCTTTGCTCGCGTGGAAGTTTCCTTAAAATAAAAACTATTATCGATAGTTTTCGGCTTAGTGGTTTGCAGCCTATAACATTGACCAGAGTCACTAAGATAATAACAAGAAAACTGCATCAAAATCTGTTGAGTTAAAATGGTACAGACAGACGGACAAATATTTTAGTTTTTGCCATTTAATACAATAATAATAATACCCCATTTCATTTAAAACTTATTTAAAAAATATTCAATGAACATAGCATGTGCTCATCTGTGAAGCATATAAGCGCTGGTTTTCAGCAGGCTCCCATAAGCTTTGAAAATCTTATTGATATTGAAACGGCTGCTCACGATGTATTAATCAGATTTCGCTTGACTGGTTTCACTGTATTCGTAGTTTCTTTGGAGGCAAACATACGTATAACGCGCTACCCGGCGGTTCCCCGTTTGACACTATACATCCAATATGAATCTAAAACAACGAATCTTTTATTGTTAAATTTTAAAATCTTCTTTGCTTTTTTTACATTTTGTTGTTGGTAATCGATATATTAAATAACAATAAAAACTTAAATAACGTAAATAGGTAACCTAAAATATAAAAAAAAAAAATTAAAAATATAAACTAAAATACTTACCAAATAAAAGCTACAATAATTGGTCATTAAGTATTAATATAGATGTGGGCTGATTGATGATTGCATCTTTTACTAAAAAATATTTAACAACAGGCTGTAATATCTTAGGTTGGAATTTTTCAAAAATGTTGACGTCCGGTTATTAAATAAATAAATTTAAATTAAACAAGCAATAAGAACTAAATATAATACAAGTATGTATTTTTCGTCGCCGCCTGGTTCTGCAGAGAGGCGGTAGCTTAGGTGAGAAGGTTAGGTATGGCGAGTCACGCCACGTAATGGCGTGACCGCCATACGTAACCTTCGTGGTTATTTTTTTTATGACCACCATTTAGACCAAAAGGCTAGCTATTTAGTTAGACAGCTGATTTAACCAGACGGCGGTGACATATACATGTCATGTTATTTCTTCCAGGAGGACCGCCAATACTGGCGAAAATCTTGGAAAGGCTGAAAGGCTGATGGATAGATGGATACATATAACTTATCCACTGTTTTACTAAGATTATTTAAAGTTTTTAATACCTTTAAAATATTAATAATAATTAAAATTTTGAATATTTTACTTGTGTATATGTATAAAACTTTAAGTGAAAACTGTTGCCCGTCACCACGGGTCAGGCTTTTCATATTATGGGGTTACTTTTATTCCTAGATTTTTCTATTTTATGTAGGTTTATAATTAAATTTTTATAGCCCAACCTAAACATTTTTTGTATGTATTTCCCTTATTTGTACATACATATTATAATATTTTTATTTTTTTATTCTTAAGATATTTATTGTAAAGATTAACTTTGACTTGTAAAAAGTATACTTTATGTATCTATTTTACAAAATAAATATTTTGATTTGATTTGATTTGATTTGACTGTTTAACTATGTACTTAATAAATTGGTGTTTTATTTTTTCTTATAATTTATTTATTTATTACGTACATACTAGTACTATTTAATACAATAAAGTCGATTCTGTAGGCAATAATTTTAGTTTTAGTGCTGTCAAAACTTAAAGTTTTCCAAAGTAATATAGCTTCTGTTGTTAACACTGAAGAACTATTTTGGAATGAAGAAAATAAAGTTTAATGAAATTGTTAAATTTTTTCCTTAGCTTAAGTACCTATTCTGTGGTTTATCTAAGGTGGGTATTCTCTTTCTGTTTGTTTATATATTTATTTTGGTAGTTAGTTTTATTTATAGATAAATTGAATAATTTATTATAAAATAAATTAAATATTTTGATAGCGTTAAAACTAAAATTAAAGCCTTCAGAATCGGCCTTATAATCATCATAAATATATTATGTATTATTAATAAAAACAGTGGACAATTACAAGTGCAAATTACAATTTGTAAATAGTTTTTTCAAATAGTATAAGTTCCACAAAGTGCCAACAATCATAAGCATCAACTTAATATAACTTGAATGTACATAGTTTGGCGATTTAAATGTGACAAATGATTGTAAATTGAATATAGGTAGATTAGCATTCGTCTTGACATTTACCTGGATTACTAGGATTTAAACTTAGCTCCAATTAGACTAACAGTTTCTTCATGGCATACCTTAAATGCTGTTCTAAGTGCCATTACACTAACCTAGATCGTTATTTATAGTCTCCCTAGCTAAGCCCTAAGACTTGTACGGGCCAAAAACAGTTCCAACTACTTTATCTGGTCTGTGAAATCTTTGACGTCATTAGATATAGTATGTTATGTAGAGATATTGTAATATGCTACTCTAACGTCTAAGGTAATACTTATCTGGAAAGACAGCTGTAAGAAAGATAAATAATAAATTAATACTGACTCATTCCGTCCCCTCGCTCATAGACCCGCTACGCCGTAGCATGGACGCAAGGGTACGTGAACGTGTTAATAATAACACAAACATATTTAATTAATGACAGCGTTTTGTAAATAAAATGTGACTTTGATTGATATAGCCAAATTCATACTGGACACTGGGTAAGTGGTCCGGACCAAGGTTCGGGGACCCAGTTTTAGAAATACTTAGAATACTTTTTTCTGCCTCTATACCAGTGGTATTGTATCAAAACAAAGTTAATGAAAAGGATACTGTTGTTTGGAATTAGTATAATAAATATATTAAAAGTGAACATTCATGTCACGAATCACGGGTCCATGAACCAGAGTTTTAGAAACCATGCCTTATACTAACTTGTTCAAGATCAACCTCGACTTGATTAGTATAGAAATTCTACATACAATTTTGTGTATTTCACAGAAAGAGTCATTTAACCTTGGTCCTGATCACTTATTAAGTTTTTAGTATGAATTTGGCTATATCAACCAAAGCCACCATATATAACCAAACCGATGGACACGAGACAGTTTTATCAAACGGTTTCCTGTTGTGTTTTGTTTTGATCCTCTCATAAATGGCCCATTCGATCTATTTACGACACTTATACGACTATCCCTGGAATAAAAACAGTATAACAATGATGATCACCTTACGAACTAGAACTTACGACGGGAAACAATTTCTACCCAATTCTCTCTGGTCACTCCGAGGGGTTATAGTTCTTACTAGCCTCCGCCTGCGTTTATTCAATATCTGCCCCATTTTCGGCTTGGGCGTTATTTTATCAGCACCTCTTATAGTTTATGTCTTGACCAGGGTCACTATGATGATAATAAAGAAAACCGCATCCAAATCCGTTAAGTGGTTTTCGAGTCAAAATGGAACATACATACATACACACAGACAGACAGAAACTATTAATGGTAGTTTTGGCTTCAGTACAATACCAAGAACCCACTTCATTTAAATTTTGACATTTATTCAGTGTACAGACAGTTCAATAATGCAGTGCCAGCTCCTTGTTTCTTATAAATTTCAACGGTTATGATGCCGCGATAGGGAATACCAGTAATTCAGGCGTAATACCTTAGATTCCCTCAGATACTCATTAATTAAGACAATTTTCTTCTGTCGTTCCACAACGGAGAATTCCAATGGTTGCTCCAAGTCCCACTTTCCAAAGTACGCCTCAACTTAATCTAAACTTGAATAGTGAACGTTGTACCACCGTTGGGACATGAGGAATTAGCTTTGATTGCACTTTGTATTTAAGTTTGCGAATGTTAATGACTAGTTTGTAATTGCGAGACCAAGAAAACTAATTTGCGAACTTGTATACGGTAATATTTACCTCTAGAATGTAGTGTAACATATTTCCGCTGTACCTATTACATAATCTAGTTTTCATTCCTATCATGTCATTCGTAACATAACAGCCACACGAGTAGATGCAATAGCAAAATTAAGGCGACAAAAAACAAGACGCTAGAATAGTAGCGTCTGATAAACAATTCGGCTCCCGTTTAGTACGGAACCCGAATTTATGTTATTTATTGTTTTACTTTAGATTATCTACACAAATCTGACCCAATTTGAATCTGGTATGTGTTACTGTCTTTATGCTAGAGATAAACAAATAAGGAAGTTGATAGTTGAGATTGTCGGCAGTGGAATTTATCAAACATTGTTGTGATGAAAAAACAAATAACGTTTAAATAATGCTACTTTTTTCAGAATTCTTGTATGTGAACTTGGATTAAAACGTATTTTAACTTTTATTATTTGCCGTGATAAGGCCAAGTAACACGTAATCTGTACAACATCAGCATGTTAATTACATTAATATCTATAGAATAAGTTTAAAATTGTGTAGCTAGTAATGAAATAGATAGGTATCGACTTCTCTTTCTGTCTAAAGCATTAGCTAACTAAATTGAACGATCAAGAAAAAAGCTTTTATTAAAATTTTCGTATTTAATCGTTGACATAAAGCTGGTTCGCACTAGGCTAGTAATTTAGTCAAGTATTTAGCCAAAATACTCGCTACTGCTCCAAAAATCGTTCGCACTACGGTCGAGTACAGGACACAAGTGAGTGGTGTTTTGCAAGATGAACGTGCTGCAACGCAATAAAGTGAATAAGCTGATAAAGCTACTGGTCATCGCCATTTTAGAAGAGTTGGATGGAGAATTTTGTGTAAAATAAGGAAAAAGAGCTATGCATACGAAAATGGATTATTAGAAGAGATGAATTAGGAGCTACAAATTCCACAAGCATTCATGTTGTACATTATGTAGAAACAAATTTTAAAGTTATTTAAAACAACATTTTGCCGCAGCTAATGAAGTCGACTAAAACGATAGGTTCGGACTTGTTTAGCCGATGAACGAGTGACAAGTGATGCGTGGTGGGAGGCGCTACTTATTATTATTATCTTTATTGATAATAAAACAGCAGAGTTTTACTTAGTAGCCATTTGTTTTATTTCACGTTTTTACAGGGAAGTCGTAGACAAGACAACATACTTTTTTTAATCACCATAGACCATAGCTTAACCTTAGTATGTAATATTCATAGACATAGATGGTAAATCCTAACACCCCGCCTCGATTTCAAGCTATTTATAATTGAAATCGTTTAGTTACTAGTTTACTACAATTAAATTTAAACAACAATTTCAATAAGTCTTTTACCTTATAATCTAAACATGCAAGCTTATTAATTTCAAATTAACATTTCAAGTTTAAAATATTTTCAATAAAAACTAAACTAATAATGTTTGATAAAAGTAATTATGAAAATAGTTTTCAAACAATATTAATCTTTGCTTTAAAACAATTCAGTTTTTCATATGAAAGTGTCTTAGTTAATAAATCAGCTAAGTTATTACCAGTTGAAATATACTGTACTTCAATTATCTTTTTGAAAACCAAATCTTTTATAAAATGATTTTTAATTTCAATGTGTTTAGCTCTCTTACTATTTTCATATGATTTTGTCAACTCAATCGCTCCTCTATTATCCATGTACAATACACACTTCATATCTTTCTCATTCACTCTATCATTCTTGTTAAAATCACAAAACAATCCTTTCACATACAATAGATCACATGCACTTGTTGCGGCTGCAACATATTCGGATTCAGCTGTAGAAAGTGCAACACATCCTTGTTTTCTAGATAGCCAGGTGACAACATTTCCATTGTACAGAGTAATCGATCCAGTAACACTCTTCCTGTCTGTATGGTTGCCTGCCCAGTCAGCGTCTGAAAATGTTTCAATCCGGTTGCATTTATCTCCGTGTTTCTCATACAGTAATCCAACATCCATAGTCTGTTTCAGATATCTTAAAACTCGTTTGGCTTGTGTCCATAAACTCTTTGTTGGTTTGTCTAGATATTGACTCAGATACGAAGTAGCAAAAGCTATATCTGGTCGTGAGACAGTTGATATGAACATCATTTGCCTGTATGGTACGTCTTCAATTTCTTCTTTGTTGTTTGCTTGAAATCCTTTAACTAATGGTGTATTTACTCCATTACAGTCTTTCATTTGAAATTTTTCCAGCATTTTAATGATTTGTCGTTTCTGTGTTATTTTCAAGGTGTCATTTTTTCTCTCTAATTCCATCCCTAAAAATGAACCGTCACTCATTTCTCCAAAATCTTTGACATTAAATTCAATCATCATGTCATTTATAACTTTTTCCAAATTTTCATCATTTCCAATTAAAATTATATCATCAACATATATTGTCAACCATACATTGATTTCTTCTCCGATATATAGGCAAAAATCATTCTGAGATCTTGTGAATCCTTTGGTTTTTATGTAGTTGTCAAATCTTTGATTCCAACATCTTGGGCTTTCTCTTAATCCGTATAATCCCCTGTTTAGTTTTAGTACCTTCTGGTCTTCTACTTTAATCCCTTCTGGTGGTTTCAAATAAACTTCACTCTCTAATTTTCCATTTAGGAATGCCGTTGGAACATCTAGTTGTCTAATTTTCCATGATTCCTGTACTGCATGTGCCAATACAAATCGCACTGTTGAAATCCTTGCTACTGGAGCATAGTTCTTTCCAAAAACTGTTTCTTCTTTTAATTTATAACCTCTTGCAACTAATCTCGCTTTCTTGACTCCATTTTCTTTTGTCCGAAAAACCCATTTTGCATCAATTATTTGTTTTCCTTTTGGTAGTTCTGTTTCTGTCCAAGTTTTCATTTTATCATGTGCTTCTATTTCATTATCGATCGCTTCTTTCCATCCCTGTTCAATTGCTTCTTGGTATGTTTGGGGTTCCTCTTCAAAAGATGATAAACAATAAGCTTCATACACTTCATAATCTTGTAAGTTTTCTGGCAATTTGACTGTTCTTCCACTTCTTGTTTTTGTACTTTCTTGAGTTCTATTTTTCTCTTGTTCTTCTGGATTAGTATCTTCTCTTATTTCATTATTTTCTTGTTCATTTTGTCTTTCTCTTACATTCTATACTTGTACTCTTACTTGTCTTTGATTAATATTTTCCTTATCATCATCTAATTGATGTCATCCTTTCTCTTTATTTTCGTCTTCATCTTTTTCATCATATCTGTAATAAAATGTATTTTTATTCTGTACTTCTTCTTGAATATATTTTATTTGAGTCTCATCGAATCCAACATCACGAGAAATTACTATTTTATCCGTTATTGGATCCCAAAGTCTGTATCCTGTTCTACCATAACCAACCATTCTCATCTCTTTTCTCCATTTTGTCTTTTCTCGGTAATGTTAATGTCCATGCCTTGGAGCCAAATACTCTCAATCTTGATAACTCAAATTTTCCAAAAAGTCTTTCTGCAGGTATTCTGTTTCCTATAGCCTTTGATGGAGATCGGTTTAGCTGATAAGCTGCACATAGAATTGCCTCAATCCACAAATATTTTGGTAAATTACTTTCAGCTAGCATCGTTCTTGCCTTATCACATAGAGTTCTATTCATTCTTTCTGCTACTCCATTTTGCTGCGGCGTGTATGCTATTGTATACTCAATAGATATCCCTTTATTAGCACAGAAGTTCTTTACTCTATTTGCAGTAAACTCTCCTCCGTTTTCACATCGAATTCTTTGTACTCGATTTCCAGTCTGATTTTCCATTTTATTTATGTATAAAATTAGATTTTCTTCTGCTTCCGATTTATTTATTAATGGGAACACTACACAGAAATGTGTGTAATCATCTATTATTGTTTGATAATATTTTACTCCTTCAATGCTTGGTGTTTTGAAAAGACCGGCTATATCTGTATGAAGAAATTCTGCTGCTTGTCTTGAACGTGGTCGTGTAGTCTCCTGAAATGGTAATCTGGTTGCTTTCCCTTCTAAACAAGCACCACACTGATTTTTGCTGTAAGGTAAATTCATTAGTCTCAACGATATTTTATTTAAATGGCCTAGACGTTTGTGCCAAAGGTCATCATCAACAACACTCATACAATATTTCTCTGGTTCGACTACTTTCAAATTCAACACATACAAATTTCCCTCTTGTTTTCCATACACTGACGCATTCACATTACAAAGTTTCACAAAATTTCTTTTGAATACTACATTCAAATCTTTGTCCAATAGCTTTCTGACTGATAGCAAATTATGTGAGATATCTTTTACAATTAATGCTTCTACATTTATAAACAAGTTCTTATATTTCAATTTAATTTTACCTGTTTGTGTGCTTAACAAGTACTGTCCATTAGCTACTTTAATTTTTACCTCATTTCTCAGATCTTGTATGTCCGTCATCATATTTTTGTATTTTTCCTGGATCAGATGCTCTGTTGCACCAGAGTCAATCACTAACTTGATGGAACCTTCTTCACAGTTTTCATCAGCTTCAGAACTCATTGCTGTAAATGACATCTCTGACTCCTGGTAACTTGTTGATTGTTCAGCTTCATGCGCTTGTGCATTGTGATGGGCACCACGATTAAGTCCCGTTCTTCCTCGATTCAAATAACTTCCTCGATTCATATTACTTCCGCCTCTTGATGGAGTGCTACCTCTTCCTCTTACTGAACCTCTTCTTGATCTGCACTCAAATGCCTTGTGGCCTCTTTTTCCACAACTGTAACATGCCATAAACGCTTGTTCTGTCACTGTATTGTCATTCTTATTCTTAATTTTTATTTCTGCGTCTAGTAATCTTCCTTTTATAAATTCCACCGTCAGCTCCTTGTCTATACATATGGTTTCTAGTGATGTTATCACATTGTCATATTCACTTGGCATTGTGAGCAGTAGGTGACATGACTTGTCAGACTCTTCCAGTTTGCTTCCCGTTGCTTCCAGTTGAGAGATGATGTTATCGAATTTCATAAAGTGGTCACATAATTTTTCGTGACTCGAGCAATTCAAAGCTAATAATGTTTTTCTCCAATGCAGTTTACTTAGTACTGATTTTCTTTCAAATATTCCTTCCAAAAGATCGATCATCTCCTTCGCATTGCTTGCTTTTTTCACAATGTCCAAGTATTTGTCGGGTAAGCATTGTACTATTATCGATTTAGCCTTCGAATTATCTTTTTCGTACTTTTCAGTTATCGTTTCTTTTTGCGTCGGTTGTAGTACGTAAGCGACGCCACGGTCTTCCAACAATGTTTTCACACGAAATCTCCAGTTGTTGAAGTTGGTACCACTTGTCAACTGCGGAAAAACTTGTACACTCTCCATTTTTACTATTCTGCTCGCCCATAACCTATTATTATTATCTTTATTGATAATAAAACAGCAGAGTTTTACTTAGTAGCCATTTGTTTTATTTCACGTTTTTACAGGGAAGTCGTAGACAAGACAACATACTTTTTTTAATCACCATAGACCATAGCTTAACCTTAGTATGTAATATTCATAGACATAGATGGTAAATCCTAACACTACTCACCGAAAAAATAGGACAAAATGGATTAACTCGTCTAAATGACTCGCTTGTCTACTTGACTAAATTTTTGTGGTTCAGACACGTTTAGTTACTAAATTACTCAGTACTCGACTAAATTACTAGCCTAGTGTGAACTAAGCTTAAAGGGGAGTGAAATAAACTTTGGTCAGATTGGCAACTACCTTCCACACGATCATATTTAGTCGACGGTTCGAGTAAATTGCTGACCAAATTGGGTCATGTAGCAGGCTTTTAATCATAGACACCCACCCCTCTAATTTGGAGAAGAATAAAATGTTTTTTTTTTGGAATACTAAATCAGTTTCAGAACATAATTCTTTTCCCAGTTTTTTATTTGTTGGAGATACAACCATGAATTAATTAAGTGGATAATTATTATGCCACCTCTTTACTCATCATAGAGGAAGGAATCAATGGCAGCGGATTCGATCACGAGGTTTTTTTTAATTATTCCGATAAAATAAGCATTAAGTTGTAACTTGCATTATTATGAACGGTTAAAAAACATAATAATCTTTAGGTCCTACAATTATAAGTTAAATTAATTCTAGGGTAGATTGTGTTTCGATAAGGGGGTAACCTCTTACCTCGGTACAAAATGAACAGCATAATATTGTTTTCCTTACTTTTGAATAAAAAGTATGCAATAAATGAGTTTTAATGCAATTTGCGGAAAAAGTTTATTAAAAATAAAGTCATCACAAAAAAATTATGTAGGTAGTTAAATGTGTTACATTTTTTTGCATTACATTTACAAACTTTAAAGTGTGTTTACAGTTGTAATGTAATGCAGTGAAAATGTAACGCATAAAATGGAATAATTTTCAATTGATCACCTAACTATTAACTAGCAGTTTGCGCAAATTGCTATAAAACGCATTTATTGCATACTTTTTATTCAAAATTAATAAAAACAATATTATGATGTGCACCGAGATCCTCGGTTACCACCTTAACTGATCACATTTAAGAAATTGTGTGGGGTAGTTTTTTATATTTACGAGTACAAAGTGGTTCACTCAGTAACCATATGTCAATTGAAAAGTGAAGAAAAAAAATTTGCTTAAAAAAATTTTTTTTGATGGAGGCGGTCCATTTGCGATACTCTATCATCTCTTACATTTTTTTCACTTTGAATTTTAGGATCTTTTATAAAGAGAAACCATACGAAGGGTGATTCAAATTTTCATTTTTTTTCGTTTTATTACGGGCCACCCCCTCAATATGTTTTATGTAGCTAAAAACAAATAAAGTATTTTTTTTCATATTTTTTTAAAGAATTTTGCGACCCTCGCTACCACAGTTTTAAAAATTTTAATCTCCATACATCGAGCGTTTTGTTTTAACAGATACTGAAAATAATAAAATACAGAAAGTAAGCTTTAAAAACGTAGATAATGAAACACTAATGCATTTTTAAACTTTCTGTACTTCACCTTGTTTTTTTGTCAAAATAGAGCTAAATTTTGGCAAAATGGGAGTTTAATCGTGTTACGTGCTGTTTTTTAAACTTTCAAGGATGATGCAAAGATACTTTTTTGAAATGTAAAAGTTTTTCACTAGATTCGTTTAAAAACCTTAATTTCTGCATGCTTTTTTTTTATTTAAATAAAAAGATCGCTTACATAATGTATGGGGATTTAAATTTTAAAAATTGTGGCAGCGACCCTTAAATTTATTAAAAAAAAAATGAAAAAAATACTTTTTTTGTTTTTAGCTACATAGAACACATTGATGGGGTGACTCGTAATAAATCGAAAAAAGTGAAAATTTGAATCACCTACGCACACTTCAAAATCAGTCGGAATACGTCATCGTGAGATACGAATCGGAATGCGTTGCTTGTCCGAACAAGATTTGTTGCAGTGCTATCAAGTAATTTGCAATTTACGAACAAATTAGTGCCGTTAAATCCGCAATTCGCCATTAAGGCGGTTTCACATTGTCTGCTGAAATTTACAGAAGGCGATGTTTCAAGTGGAATGGGTACGCGAGCAGCATCCTGAAAATATGACCATTGGCGAATGTAAGTTAGGTACGTTTTGTTTTTTGGGTCCCTTCTAGACTCTAAAACCCTTGCAGTTTCATTCTCAAGAATTACTAAGAAAGTATTTTAGGGCAATTGAGTTGTGTCATGCGATGCATGTGCGGAATGTCACAAAACAAGCGTGCATATAATTCAGGTATTTCCGTCCATCCATCCATCAGCCTGTTTCGTCCACTGCTGGACATAGGCCTTTCCAGGATTTCGCCACCCTTGGCGGCCTCCTGGAAGTAATGCCCTTACTCACACACGCTGGGCAGGCGGGTTGGTGAGCGCGGTGCCGAAAACCTTGCACTAGTGACGCCGCTGCCCATCACTAGTCTGTTTTAAATAAGGCCCGGCGATTGGGGATGGATATACCGCCATCCATCGGTCCTAGGCAATGGTGGGCCGCCTGGTTTTGTACTCTCCCCCGAATAACTTCGGGAGGATTTGCGGTTAAGATGGGGGTACCTCCACAGTCGAGCCCAGCACCAGCTCTTCCACCTCCATTCAGGTATTTCATCCATCAGCCTGTTTCGTCCACTGCTGGACATAGGCCTTTCCAGGATTTCATCTTCTTGGCGGTCCTCCTGGAAGAAATGCCCATACTCACACACGCTGGGCAGGCTGGTTGGTGAGCGCGGTGCCGAAACCCTTGCACCAGTGACGCTGCTGCCCGTCACCAGTCTGTTTTATATAAGGCTCGGCAATTGGGGATGGACAAACCGCCATCCATCGGTCCCAGGCAATAGTGGGCCGCCTGGTTTTGCCTAAGAGCTGTTCTCTTACTCTCTCCCAAATAACTTCGGGAGGATTTGCGAGTAAGATGGTGGTACCTCCACAGTCGAGCCTGGCATCAGCTCTACCACCTATATCAGGTATTTAAACAAGTTTATTTTATTCAAGCCGCAAAATTTTCTTTCCTGTTTTTGTATTTTTTTATTTATTCCGTTTATCCACGGTCCGGTTTCGCATCCGTCATTTGACGGACCAGGGAAACGGCCTATGTTTAAATATGTATTTATATATATAATATATTTATTATTGAATTTAATTATTGCTACGGGTCATGACAATATTTCTACTACCTTCTTAAAAAGATACTCTACTATCTTGGGTCCTATTTTCAGTCATATTTTTAATTTATGCTTCAACACTGGCCACTTTCCTACAGCTTTCAAGAAGGCAATTGTAAAACCAATATTTAAAACAGGTGATAAAAACGTTATTAATAACTATCGGCCTATTGCTATTCTTACCTCACTTTCCAAGGTTCTTGAACGCCTTATAAATAATAGACTAATTGGATATCTCGAAAGTAACAATCTCTTGTCCCCTAATCAATTTGGCTTCAGGAAAAACAAATCGACAAATGATGCAGTACACGAAGTTGTAAATCACATTGTTAGCAACCTCAACAAAAATCAAAAAGTTCTTACTATATTTCTTGACATTTCTAAGGCGTTCGACACCGTTCCTATCCCACTTCTTTTACATAAACTGGAAAGAATTGGCATAAGAGGTCTCCAACTCGATCTCTTCCGAAGCTATCACACAGGACGAACACAGGCGGTTAAAATAGCTAATAATTTTAGCAGCGAACTCCAAACGTTGTATGGCGTTCCACAAGGAAGTATTTTGGGACCTACTTTATTCTTAGTTTTCATAAATGACCTCTGTAACCTTATAACACCTTCAGGTAAAATTACTTCGTTTGCTGATGACACCGCAATAACTTTTTCATCGTCATCCTGGTCAGACCTTCAGGAAAAAGCCCAACAAGGTTTTAATTATATTTTTGACTGGTTTCTTTCCCACTTCTTAACGCTAAATACTTCTAAAACAAAGTTTATTACCTTTTCAATTTCGTCAACTTCACAACCATCATCTCCCCTTTCACTCTTTGCACACTCTTGTTCTAGCCCACCATCAACAAACTGTAACTGTCCATCAATCTCACCTACCGATTCCATAAAATACCTTGGTATTATTTTAGATAAGCATCTAAATTTTAAGCCCTACATTAATCTCCTTACTAGTCGAATACGAAAACTTATCTTCATCTTTAAAACTATTAGGCATGTTGCCAAACCTTCTGTCATTCGCACTATTTACTATGCCCTGTGTCAATCTATTTTATGTTACTGCATCACCTCGTGGGGTGGTGCAGCTAAAACAACGTTAAAACCACTTGAGATTGCGCAACGTGCTATTTTAAAAGTTGCTACTTTTAGTCCTATCCGTTTCCCAACAACTGAATTATATAATCACGTCCAAGTACTAAATGTAAGGCAACTATTTATACTTCAAACCATTCTCCATCAGCACCAAATAACACCTTACAAACAATTAACACAACGACGTAAAGACAGAATCTGTTTTATTCCCAAAACAAAAACTGAATTTGCCAAAAGATTTATCTTCTATCTTGGACCTTACCTATATAACAAAGTCAACCTGCATTTACCCATACTCGGATTACCTCGATATCAGTGCAAGCATATTATAACCTCTTTCCTTTTAAAGAAAACATATCAACAAACAGAGAATTTTATTAAAAATCTATAACACTTACTTATACTTTTCTTTTTTATATAAACAGACCTCCTATCTATACATTTTTACTATACTCTCATCTAGACACCCTCTCACTCTCACCTTTTATGCACCGTCTACAACTTTTTTTCTTTTTTTCTTCACATAAACTTGAACGCATACCGCACTCATGCACATACCCTCCACACACTCACGCAAACACCTTCTCAACACTTACACACACACCCTCACACACACACACACACACACACATACTTTTATAAAATATCGCATAATTGATACAGTTTTAAATGTTAAGCCGATAACCCGTCCTTTTATAATGTTTTTTACCCCATTGTGTTTTTCCAAGGAAACGGGGCTGTTATTCCTTTCTACAGGCGTAAAACCCTATTTAGGATAACAGCAAACATTTGTTATTTATACTACATGTTAATATTAGATTTTAAGCTCTGTGTTTATATAAGTCTCTTGTATCCCCTTTTTACGTAATAAAATTATATTCTATTCTATATTCTATATATGGGCCGCTTCTTGGGTCCATCAAATGATGGATGTGAAACCAGACCGTGGGCAAATGCTCTTATAATAGCCATTTATTTCCAAATTTAGTTCACCTATAAGTATAATTTATATTATTAATACATATTATAATTAATTTAATTGAAGCTAAAATAATCCTATCATTAATTATGCAGATAATAATACTATTATTAACGTTCTATTATTTGTGCTATTCTAACAATCGGCATTATTTGGACACCCAAAAACGGGTAAGGCCTCCTCCATATTATGCCATTGTTTACGATCTTGAGCAAGTCTTGTCCACTTAGACCATATAACACGGGACTAGACAAGCGCACTTATCCCCCTCTGCCGAAGTACATGAACAATTTGTTCATGTAAGTTTGCTCGTGTGCGCGATTTGTGTTTGTGTTGTAGCTTTTGATTTAGTGTGACATATCAGTTTTTCGCAAGAGTGTGCGTGAATGAATAAATGTGTGCTGTGCGTGTTTACCTCCCCTCCCGTGGAAAACGGCAGAATAATTTCAGTACAAAGAGTCGCGCTTTGCCAGGTCCCGTGTTGTGTTGCCGGCTAGCGCGACGATGTCGTCGCTTCAGCGTCTCCTCGGGTGGCCAGGCATCCGGTGCCTGTCCCTCGGGTACTGACCATCAACTGCTCTGGCAACGTGACCGCCCCACTTCCACTTAAGTCAGCATACCTACCGGGTCGGTGATTTTAGTAAACTCTCTGATATCTGAGCTCTTTACTCTATCCCTTAGCTTGAGACCCAGCATCAATCGTTCCGTTGCTCTTTGGAACGCAAGACAACTTTTCAAGACAATTTTTCAGACAACGTTTTTTGTGAGTGGCCAGTATTGGCTTCCGTACAGGAGAGTAGGCATAATGGTGTTTTCCATTACATTCTTCTTGAGTCATATCGGTAGTATGCTTTTCAAGATATCTTTTTGGAACCAGTATCTTCTCCAGGCTGGCGCAATTCTTCTATGCTCTTAGGTAGAATTAATAACTTTTTGCTTACCAAAATAATATTTCTTATGCATCTTTATAAAATGTTGGCCAACGTTTACGCAAGAACAGTACATGCGTCTTTCACGATATTTTTTTATTTCACCATCACCATCAGACAATCAAAATTAGGCAAATGGCAAAGACTTTATTAATTGTTGGTAGAGGCGATTATTGGTTGGCTCTCAATTTTTTGTTTTTACCTGGACGCCTACAGCTTCTCTTGTACCTCTGTTTGGTTGACTGGAAGAAAATGCTTTTTGCATTAGGTAAGTCCACCCATGGTACATACACACTTTTTGTGTAATATATAATATATAAATAAACTTTATAAAACTTAGTACTACGTCTTATTTAGTCGTAAAATACGAGCATAATATGACCCGTACGACCCATAAAATAGGATCTGAAATTTGTAGTAATAAACCAGGAAGGTAGGATATAACAAATTGACCTATTTTCCTGATCCTGACAGCACGTGTCCTGATTCCCCGTGCGACCAATTTATCATGATAAAAATAAAAAGTTTCAGAAATCGATAGACACCCGTAAAATATGATTAAATTTTCAACTTTTTTGAGTTTTGAGACTTTGTGTGTTTTAAGAATTTATGATTTTCAAGCAGTTCCCTAAGATGCCCCATTCTTGTAACTTTTACCAATTTCGGAGTTAGATGCTAAAACTTGTTAAAACCAACAACATAAACTGTAATATTTGATATACTCGTATGTATTGTGGCTCCGAGGAAACTTTGAACACCTACTTACAAGGTTTTGTTTGATGATTAAGTGAATTTTTGTGTTCAGTGTCTTTGGACTTATCGATTTTCTGGGATAGAAAGTAAATATTGTTAGCCTTGATACTTCATAAACTATTTCACTACAAATTCGTTTGTAAAGTAAACACGAAACAACCCTTGATATTGGATATTTAAAAAAACTTAAGTTATTATAATATATCTGTACAAATAAGATAAATCTTTATGAAGCGTTCGGTTAAAATGTAGTACAGTTGTAAAATTTGAATATTGCGCATAAGGATCTTCACCACTCTTCGAAAAGTTTGTATTTCCTTACGCTTTCTGAACTTTATCATGACAGATATTTTACTTCCAGTCACCAAAATGACACCCAATCGCAACCGATTCCAATTTTTCGTGCTTGTTCTAAAGTTATTTTAACTCTATCATCTCTCTAATAAGTTGCCAATTGCTAGTGCAATGGTTAGGGTTATTACAATTTAAGATATGGCTATTTTTTTGAAAATACAAACACTGGCGAAGATTTCTATTATTATATTCTTTATTGTACACAAACACACACAGAAACTTAAACCAAAATTTACAAAAAAGAAAAAGATTTGCACAAAGGCGAGCTTACCTCTTCAAGAGATTTCTTCCAGCCAACCAGTACTGTGGCGAAATATATATACATTGATATACATTAAATAATAAATATTAATGTTACATTCTTTATGCATTATATCTGTGGTAGATCTGTACATTAATAAAGGTTAACAAATTGACTGCTCTCTGCCCCAGATCGTATCCCCGAATATATTCATCATCATAAACATAATTTTCTTTTTGTCCCTTCAACAAATCTGAATTATGAGTGATAACCGAAAGTAATTTTTGTCGCAAATAAATCTCCTGTGGAGAAACATTTTTGTGCGGATATTGGACCATGTTATCTGGTAAAAAAATCCGAGGGAAATATGAGACGATTCTATTTGAAGTCTTCATGATTGGTATATCGAAAATCTATACAAATTCTACAAATAATCTTCTATACAAAGTGTTCTCGTCACTAAACTTGGATTTGCTTCCCCATACAAAATTTTAATACTACTTTCGAGTATATAAGGGTTTTTTTTAAACACGTTGATTCGGTTAACGTTTTAAAGGACATTACTCATACATCATGTTTCATTTTAATATATTATATTTATTCTGTTTTAGGGTTCCGCACCCTTGTAAGATTACTTTGTTGTCCGTCTGACAGACAGCAGAGACTTAAAAAGAGTCCCTTTTGGCACCCTTCAGGCACGGAATAGGTTAGTCCAATAAAAAGCTCGCACACATCGACAACCAAACTTCTACACCGTCCAACAAAGGATCCCTAAGTAGCGTTGTAAGAACTGCACAATGAAAATCCCGTCTGTGTAGCTAAGTGACCAGATTCAGTAATGTGAATTCCTGACAAAATCCCTGATAATTCAAAAAAACCTGTTAGTTTTCGTTATGCTGATGCGGAGTTAAAGCGATTTTCATTTTTTTGTCGTACCAACACAATGTAACTCAATAAATATAATTATTTTCGGAATTATTTCCTGACAGATGGCCGAAATTCCTGACATTTCAGGAAAATTTCTGTAGCCTGGTAACCCTAGGTGTAGCACATTATGTGTAGTTTTCTCGTTGAGTACGTGCTTTAGCAAATTGTTAAACGTAGAACGTGTCTAGTTTGCCGTAGAACCAGACCAACAGACAAATGGGAGGCAATTTTATATATTAAAACAATTTCTATTATCTCTTTATGTACTGTTCAGTATGTACAATTTAAAAAATATATCAACTCGTTATAAAAATCCAGGGAAAAGGTTTTGAAAATAATTGTTATCTCCTTAAAAATGTTATATAATAGATATGGCATTTAAAAAAAAATGTATATTAAGATCTTCTTTAAAGAAAAACAAGACTTCAGTTCAGAAAACAGCGAGATTCAGACAAGTAAGTATATTTGATTGAAGTGAAAAGGTATTTACGGCAGTCTATTCTAAAATAGAGTTATCTTTGTGAAGCAGTACACGCCTTCTAAAATTAGACCTTCCTCCCGCACGGTGGAGTTGTAACTATATTCATCTAAAGGGTTTGTTTCTTAAGAAAATAATTCAGGATGACCAGGAATAGTAGTTTATGATATAAGTGCGGTAAGGAGGCAATAGCTTACGAGGACGATTTGAAACACGAGCGATAAGCGAGTGTTTTAAACGTTACAAATAAGTTATTGCCCTTACTCACGTGTATTATACTACGTTTTTCAATGCATAGTGTGAGTAAATAAATGAAAAGTAATTAAAGAAATAAACAAACAATAAACACTCCGAATGAACTTTAGGCGAGCATTTTTTTTCTTTTTCTTTGCACGCAAGTTGCCAATTTGACGGAAATAAGCTGCTTTCAGTTTCGTTCATAGCTCATTTCTGTCAAATCTATCAATGGTACACAAGAAAAGCCTGAAAACATTTTTTCAATAACAAAACACTAGTTTGGTAAAGTTGACTTTGAAAACAGTTTTGAAGCATATAAAATAGGTCTTTACGAGCACTTAAATTGAAAAACATATTGTAGTAAGTTTATGGAATTGATGCTCGTGATTGTTGGCACTTGGTGGAACTTTTGATACATTTTTGATTGAAAAACACTTGTACTTGTCCACTTATTTATATTATTTCCCTTACCGGTTTCGCTGTTATAGCATTATCAAAGGTTTTTTGGTTGTTTATGTACGTAAGTAAAATGTAGTAAGTTTATGTTAGCTATCTATTAATAACCGAAAGCTACTCGTTTCTGAGTGTCGATTTTCCCCAACGCTATCTTCTCTCAAAGACGACAAAGTGGGCACAGTTGCGAAGTTAACTGAAGTTACCCGAAGGTTCATCTTGTCGACACGAGATCCCATCGGAGAAAATTCAACCAATTTTCTGTTCCCACTTCGCACCGTCCTACTTAGCACTTTGTGACGTCAACATGTTTGAGCGTGTTGCCGAAGTAGTCCAATGAACAAAGCTAAAGAACATCACGATAATTCTTCTGTTGTTGAAACTTGGCATTGGAGAGTTTACAATTATAAGATGGATATTACTTAATTTATATGGGTAATTCGGTCAGTGTTCAGGGCCAAAGTTCAACGACTCTTTGCGAAATTCAAAACATACGACTAACTTTTCATTTCTCTGCAATAACTCAAGTCCAATCCCAAAACATGCAACCAAAATTTAAGAGCTATGCTTTTGTTGGTGAAGTAACTGCCATTATTCTCTTTGCCATTGAATTTACTATAAAAAAGCTAAAATTTAGAATAGAAAATTTATTAAACATTTTTATCAAGTATTCAGTTTGAATTTAGCTCCATCGATTAATTACCTCGTGTACTTTACTATATTGTATAGCCATAATAAAATAATAATAAAATTTATTTATTGAGCAAAAACATTTGGGACAAAATTTGAGCAACTGGTTTCCAAAGTAGTTTACATTGTGACAAAAGTTTTCTGTTAACCAAAGTGTTGTATTAGAATGAAGCTCTATAAAGTGGCCACTCCTTATACATAGTAAAGTGTATCATTGAAGAGCTCAAAGCTTCGTTCATTGGAGTAATACCTATCGATCACAGAGTTTGTTTGCTTATTTACATATTTGTTCTGATATTGATATTGATTGAGGAAGATAGGTATTATATTGTTTGCAAAGATCAATCGTTACAAAGGTAAACAATTATTAGCATTACGGAATAGAAACAGGAGGAAAGTTAAACTAGATGTGAGTATAGGAGAGAGAGTTAAATAAGTGTTGTATTTGTATTTGAATCCGAAACATCTTGCCTTATCAACCCAGGGCTCATATATTTTAAGCTACATTATAAGCTTAATCTTTTACTTCTTTTCATGTGTTTGGATTATTGTTGTGTATATTGGGTACTATTTATTTTATTTATAACACTTTTTGCACATTTACAAAAATTATATGGGAGACAGATTAACGAAACAAACAAATATTGTGTACAAAGGCGGCACTTATTGCTAATAGCAATATCTTCCAGGCAACCTTTGGAAGCATACAGAGAGATAGACAAAGAAATTACATGGAAGGTGTAAATGCTAATTATAAAAAAGGAGACTAAGAAGAAAATACATTATCTAGGGCATAAACTTACATATACTTACAAATTCATGAACCTACTTAAATTAATACTTAAATTAAAATATACACATATATACTCATAACTATAAAAAATAAATAAACATTAAATAAATATACATAATACTGGATATTCGAATTCTACTATGATGGGTACTCTGTTGAGAAAAATTGTTTTAATTTTATTTTAAATGAATTCGTATTTTTCAGTGACTGAATAGACACAGGTAATCGATTCCAAAGTCTTGCAGCGTGTACAGAAAAAGAATCGCTATAAAATCCGGTTCTGTTTTCGGGAATAGCCAACCTTTCACTGTTGCCCGAGCGCATTGCACGCCCGCGCTCTGTAATAAATGTAAAACGTTCACGGAGGTAACTAGGAGCAGATTTATTGTTTAAGACACTATGGAGAAGATTAAGGATGTGAGCATTTCTGCGAAGACGAATGGGGAGCCAATTTAACTGCGAACGGAACTGTGAAACATGATCGTATTTACGAAGAGAAAAGATAAAGCGAATACATAAATTTTGAAGTCGTTCGAGTTTATTGAGAAGCTCCTCAGTGAGATCTAAATAACAGGAGTCCGCGTAATCTAGAATGGGGAGAAGAAAAGACTGTGCTAGCATAATTTTGGTTTTGATTGGCAGAAAGCTCTGCATGCGTTTTAATGCGTGAAAGGTACCGTACATCTTTCTGCTTAAAGATTCCACGTGTGGAGCCCAAGACATCGTTCTATCAAACGTCACACCCAAGTTTTTCACTGTATCTGTGTAAGAGATTACCGAAGTATTAAATATAAGCCTTGGAATTGCGTCGATATCAATCTTAGACCGCATACGCAAACTACCAATAATTATAGCTTGCGACTTACTGGGGTTGACCAGCAAGCCGAAGGCCTTAGCCCATACTGATATTGTACTTAAGTCCTTATTCAGAGCACAAATTGCTTCATTAATGCCATCTACAGGTGCATCAACATAGAGCTGCAGGTCATCAGCATAAAAGTGGTAGCGAGAAGATAACTGTTTGGCAAGGATGTTTATGAATATAGAAAAAAGTAATGGAGACAAGACACCACCCTGCGGTACACCTGTTGTTAATGGACACCAGTCCGAAAAACAATCACAGGCCTTGACGCACTGTTGGCGACCGCGAAGATATGATTCAAACCAAGAGATGACGGCTGGAGAAATGTTAAGCGTGCGTAACGCCCCTAGCAGAAGGTCAAAGTCAACTGAGTTGAAGGCGTTGCTAAAATCAAGCAACGTAAGAACTGTGAGACGCTGCTTCTCCATATTAAAACGGATATCATCAGTGACTTTGACAAGGGCAGTTACAGTGCTGTGACCGGGACGAAAACCGGACTGTAGCGGGTTAACTAAATTGTTTCGGGACAGGTATTCACTCAATTGAGTATGGACAATTTTCTCAAGGACTTTGGATAGGAAGGGAAGTATGGAAATTGGGCGATAATTTTTATAGGATGTAGGATTATTGATCTTAGGTAGTGGTATAACAAAAGCTTGTTTCCACGAAGAGGGAAATGTGTTGCTGGCCATAGAGTCATTAAAAAGTTGTGTGAGAGGAGGAAGCAACACATCTAGGACCTACCTATATTGTGTTAGTCCATAGAAGTAAGATTTTTGTATAATAGGCTAAACTTTTTTTTCAATAAATGAATGAATAAATAAATAAAATAAATAAATAAATCTTTATGGCAAATTGTGTCCTATTGCATTGGAAAATTCAACAAGTGTATTTCTATAAATTATGTGCCATTGATGTTAAGATAGCATATACTTAAGCAAAGTTTTTTATTTATTTCATGTTGTTTTGTATTTTGTGCTTGTATTGCTTGCTTGTGCGTGTTTTATGCGGTCGGTGCACGAGTTTGCATTTTGAATTGTGCAAATTATTAATATATTTATAAATTGATGATTTCCGGAAAGTAATGCCTATTAATAAATTATAAATAAAGTTTTGTTAAAGCACAGCTGAAATTTATATAATTAAACAGTTCCATTGGTATTGCATACCTCAGACTTTCAATTGGGGTCAGGATTTTATTACGGAAAACCAATGAGTGTTTTGGATCCTACGATTATCGTATATGTTAATATAACATTTTGATCACGCTGAAAACAGGTGTTTGTTTCTTAAATAAATCCACATTGTAGTAGAATATTATTGAAGGCGTGGATGGTATTTGACGAATCAGTCAGTTACTCCTTCAGGTTTTAGCGATGTGTTACGACGATATTTTTATGTTTGTATTGTGCGGTATAATTCATTTATTTCAATGTGCCATCATAGTGCGTATGCACAATGTGTATCGTGCAAAATGTACTAGTTCCGTTAATGTAGGCATATTATGTGCCGTTATTTCAAAACAAAACAAAAATATTCACAACGATTCACACACGACTATTTCCAAAAAATATTAAAAGAAAATTCTCTAGCATACCTAACAGTGTCGTGTAGGCTTAGTTCAGGAAGGAGTTAAATAATTTCCTTGTCACCGAGCGCGCCTGTTTACAACCTGCCTGCCTCGGAACTGTAGGCCTACCATGAGCTTTGGTCTCGATACACGTTACCGTCTGCGTAAAATATTTTGTATGAGAAATAGTCGTTCCTCTCGTAAGCCGCTAGGGGCGCTGCACAATTTCTCATATAAATATTTTACGCAGTCGTTATCGTGCATCGTGAACAAAACTCACGGTAGGTCTACTGCACTGCTAATACATTAAGCAAACGTATAAATCTGTTCAAAACGCGGTCTACTTTTCCAGCAATTCTTTTGCAGATATGACTACAACATGCGCCTAAATATTGACACTCGTAGCGTCGTAGACGTAGCACTCTCGTAGCAGTGATGTAGCACTGTAGCATCCACGTAGAAATCTCGTAGCAACGACGTAGCAATATATTCCAAGCTTACAAAAGCGAGAAAGCGTTAGTTCCGGCGCGAAAAGCGCTAAGTTTGCACCACTGCCTGAGAGTCGATGGCGCCAACTTTAAATAAAAACCTCCAAGGTTCAAAAGTAATATATTATCAGTACCTAGTAGCTATTGCTTCTAACAAAGCCATGTAGAGGTTGTCATTTGCAAGGTTTCCTTTTTTCATAATATTGTTGTACGAGTAAATTTTTAGTTTTGCTGTTACAAATATTTAATGTCCCTAAAATTGGTAATTTTAAATTATTATACTGTTTTTAATGAACAAACGGTTTTTTCATCTTTTTTACTTGGGATTATTTAATAAAAAACTGGTCAAGTGCTAGTTTGACTAATACCCTGAGGGTTCCGTGCGAACTCTTTAAAACAGAAAGCAGAACTTTGAGCTAAGCCGTGGACAGACGGACGGACGAACGGACGGACGGATGGACGGACGGACGAACGGACGGACGGATGGACGGACGGACAGACGGACATGGTGAAACTATAAGGGTTCCTTGTCGGACTACGGAACCCTAAAAAGGCTACAAAGTTACTCAGTTCAAGGTCGTTGGCGTGGGGAAAAGCTAACGGTCAATCCTTTTTAGGGTTCCGTAGTCCAACAACGAATCTTTATAGTTACGCCATGTCCATATTTGTTTAGATTATCACATCATTTGTTAGACTAAAAGGTTTCTTTGTCGATAAAAAGTAAAAACTTCAAGTCTAAAAAGTCACAAACCAAATAAAAATTGAATAATACAAATAATAAATGTAAAATACATCGTCATGACATGAATCCCAAAAGGGATGTCCGAAGTATTCCCGACTATTGACTATTAAATGCAAGTCACAGTCCACACTTTTACATCCACGTTTCACTGACGATTATTACGTCCCAGTGTGGTGAGTGCGCTAAGGGGTAGCTCTATTACTGTAATTCGGAAAGAAATGGATCAGACAGATCAATAAAACAGACAGACCGAACACAAAAGGGCCCGTATGGGATTTTAACTCGTGACTTCTGGATTATTAATTAATTACACGAACCACTGAAACACAGGAGCCACAGCAACGAAAAAAAAAGAACACATAAAATTATAATATATAACCATCGATTTAAGGTCGCTCAGCGAGCTATGGAGCGGGTTATGCTTGGGGTATCTCTGATGGATAGAATCCGGAATGAGGAGATCCATCGGAGATCAAAAGTAACCGACATAGCCTGCAGAATCAGTAAGTTGAAATGGCAGTGGGCAGGCCATATTTGTCGCCGACATGATGGCCGTTGGGGCCGAAAGACTTTAGAATGGAGACCACGTACAGCAAAGCGTAGTGTAGGCCGACCTCGTGCCCGCTGGACCGATGACCTGAAGGACGTTGTGGGAGGTGGCTGCATGAGGAGGACGGAGGACCGACATGACTGGTGAAATTTCGGAAAGGCCTATGTCCAGCAGTGGACGAGCACGGGCTGATCGATGGATGGATAGAAATAATAAACTTTCAAATTTGCATCTTTAAGCAAACTACGTATGATAAAAGTCATTTACTTGTATCTATACTACATTAAGGCGACTAAGCACGTTAGTGTTTTCGTTCAAAATTTGGTAAACATTTTCTCAGTTGTTTTTCGTTCTAGACCAAAGTATAAGACCTCTATCATCTGGTAATGATATTGTAAAAGTCACAATCTTGCTAAAATTTTGAGTATTGATTTTGTTAGATATCAAGCTGGACAGAGTTGTGAGATTTACATACAAAGTTGGTTTCTTGCCTTAAATTGTACGTACCTATATACCAACATTTTACATTTCGGTAAAATAGTTACTTTGTAAATGCCTGTATAACACTTCAGAGGTCTCAAACTTTAGTCTATAACGAAAAACAACAGAAAAAAGGGTTATCAAATTTTGTACTCAAAGGGCACTTAAAAATAGCAAGTGTACTTTAATCCAGGAACTGAAAAATATTATAATAAATACTTACTTAAATCATGAACAAATAATTTAGTTCCAATTTCGTACCTGAAACAACACAATATACAATTATTGAATTTGTAATTTTATGCTTAATAAATATAGGTACTGAAATAAGTTAGCTTAATATTATTAAACATGTTTTTTAATGGCTACGGTCACTTTTTATCTCAGAGCACCATTTTGCCAAACACAAAAATACTAGCAAACAAGCGCAGTTAAACATTACATTTAAAAACTTGTTACATTTTATAATTTAGTATCGTATGCTAAGTCTATGCATTGCCCTGTACCATAGACTTAGAATATCCTAAATCTATGCCCTGTACTCAAATGACAAAATAATGCTATGGCTTTGGATTCTAGTCCTTTCAGCCGAAACCTATTCTTGTAGCGGTGTTGCCTGTACACAGGTCTCGTAATGGGCTAGCAATGATGACGTACTACTAGCTACCATCGCTGATGGGTTCAACGTTATTTGCCTTTTCAACTACATTTTGTTGTCGAAATCGAAACGTAATACACGTAATTATAAAACTTAGGTAAGTTAAAAAGGGTTTTAACGTAAATACATGGCTGTTTAAGGAAGCTCGCGTCAACCGTTTCGTAAGTAAGTCAGATTTTAAATGATAACACGAGTTTGAGGGCCGCATGCTTGTGTCTGTAAGAGTATTATATACCTTACCTAAAATCCTGACGAATAAAACTACAACACGTAAGTAGACATATTTGTAAACTGTACAATATAACCAACACAACGATTTTAACCAAAACATCTCTGCATGCGTGTTCATTGCTGGGCGTTAAGCTGGCATGAACACTGCTTAATCTGTTTAAGCCGAAACAACACCATTGTGTGGATGCGCCTCAATAAAGTTGTCTAAGTTATTTCAGCCAGCCTTGTTCATTTGCCGACGTTTGAAGAAATAATTAAATTACTCTCCGGAACAAAAGAACCGAATCAGATCGACTTCGCTAATTTTATATTTATTTATGGCAACTCATTTGGCAGAATCACAGCAGGTGGAAGCAGGGTGGCAAACTTTGTGAGTTACCCCTCGATTTGCCATGTTTAACGGTAGATTATTTGAGCTCGAGGGAATGACCGAAATTATTGATGGCGATGGTGTTTTAGCATAATATATTGTTTTTTATATATACATAATTATCAATTTTCTAACAATTCCTCGCTATTTGCATATCAAATAAATTCTTAATTACGATGCCCGTAGCTTTGCTTGCGAAGATTATGGTACAGTTTACTAAGTTTTATTTGTCTAACGCGAACATTATAGACTCCAATTTTGTATAGGGATGGAACTAGTTTTCTTCAAACTATAATGTTAAGTTAACACATATCATCACGACATGAATTTCCGAGGGGGTATCAGAGGTGTTTCCGAGTGGGAACTGTGAGATGCAAGCCACAGTCCACATCCGTTATGCCCGCGTTTCACCGACGATTATTACGTCCCAAGTGAGTGAGTCCTATCACCGTACTTCGGGCATAATTACACGCTTTTTAGGGCATGCAGGTTTTCTCACTGTGTTTTCCTACACCGTTACGCAAATGGTAAGAACACAAATACTATGCACATAAATTCCAAAAAACTCATTGGTGCATGGCCGACCGGGGATCGAACCCTGGGTCTCGAGATTGAAAGAACAGCATTCTACCGCTTGAGCTACATCAACATCTTTATCAGGACTTAAATGTGCATTGCTGACAGCATCCACATCCAACCGGCTGTGGTAGCACGTAAATTAGGTGAGGAGTAAAAACTTGTATAAAAAAATCACAATACGTGTAATGTATCTTTAACCACAGTAGCTGCTCCGGCGCCGCTGCAGTTGGTTCACAGCGGTTTCAAAACAATACATGTCAGTTGTATTTTTTTCTTTTTAAAATGGTTACAGTCAAAAAAGAAAATTTTTAAAGTTTTGAAATGGTGGCAATGTGAGTTGTGCGCAAAATTATTTTCTTGTTATTAATATTACGAAATATTAAAATTAGTTTGAATAAAGAAAGTAGCTCAATGGTAGCGTGAAGATGAACATTCTTTAAGGAGAAGACCATTCGGTCATAGAAAAGTTGCTTCCAGCTTAAACGAAGGGAAAGTATAGTTTTCTCGGCAACCCTTGGCCTGCTAACTCACCTCGTCAGTCAATACCTTTCTTTCCGGCCCTCGGATATAACGTACTATTGTTTTGCAGAATGGTTTGTTTGACATTAACGTTGTTGTCGTGCCTTCGACGTTGTTTCCTTTGAACATTGCTGGCTCGTGTCAAAGTGGTGGCGGACACGCTTTTTGATGAAGGCTCTAAAGAGAGAAAGACTATCGAGCGAAACCCCTTGGGTTGCCGTGTAAGAAACTAGCTTTTTGCCCGCCAGTCTACCGTAAATCACTTTGCGTCCAACTTGTTTTACCAGAACTGTAACTGCTTATAGCACTTATTTTTGAACCTGTAAAAGAGATTCAAGCCACGGTCTTGCCTGCAATTTTTTTTAAATTAAACAGTTGCCAAGTACAATTGAATTTTAATCAGGTATGTATCTTATGTTTCAACAGTTAGCGACAATCACCAGAAGAGAACTTAACAGGTTAAATAAACTTTGTAAATAAAAATTAAAACCCCATTGAAATCCGTGTAGTATTAAGTTGTTAGGGAATAAATAAACAAACTTAAACGGTCCTTAATCAGCTCCTGACTTATCGCAGCGTGATTATAGGCATAGTAAAAACAGAATAGTTAGCTATCTTCACAGAGATGTCGCCCGCGCGGCTTATATGTGTGCGAGCCACTGCGAGCCTGCACGTACGAACCACAGCACGCACACAACGACAATATCTCAGGCGGTTTCTAGCTGTGTGACTAGGGTTGGCAGCGCTCCGCAGTACGCCGCACGCGCCGCGCCGTTCGTCGCATCACCGCAAAATAAATTGACAACCCTGCAACAGTAGGTATTTAAGCCTTGCACGGCGCGGGAGTTGTTCTACTATTCCGTTTTTACAATGACATAGGTGTATACTTCAGAACTTTCTAGAGTAGCTTCCCTAGTTAAGAGTGACAACCACATCAAAGCCTGTTTAGTTCATTTATTTATAACACATTTTGCACATTGGCACAAATTATATAGGAGTCTGAGAAAAGAAAGAATAAAATATGGTGTACAAAGGCGGCACTTATTGCTAATAGCAATATCTTTCGAGCAACCTCTCGACCTTTTGAGGCAACCTACAGAAAGATAGACGGAAGAAATAACATGAAAGGTGTTAATGCTAATCAGAAAGAAAGAAGGAGATCCAGATAAAAATGTATACCTAAAAGATTTGTCTAAGACATAGTTGTTCTGGTTTCATCAAAATCCTCCAACACATATACTCATAATCTGGTTGAAACCTAAACATGTACCCTCAAAGCACCGTTAAAATGTTATTATTTCCGTTATTAGTAAGTATTTATAAAGGTCCTGGCTCTGATTTCCATTAGATAACTTAATGTAAAAAGCAATTGATAACCTAACTTTTTGTAACATAAGTTACTCTTCACAAACTTTTAGATGACTTTAACTACAAGTTTATATAAATTTCTCCATTACGAGTTACAACAAAATACATTAAAAAAGCTTGTAGCTTGGTTTACTACTTTCAGTAAAGAGCTATTATATTTGACGTCATAAGAGTCGTTACTCGAAGGTTCAACGGACTTAATACTGCCAGTTTAGTGCTGTAGAGGTAATAAAGGTCATATAGTGGTGAATAATGGCACCATAAGCTTCTTGCCGCCAAGTAAAGCCAAGCTACATAAGATGGGGCACAGTGAAGCTCAAGATCACAGAGCAATCAACGTTAAGCTACAAAAGGCTTGTCGTGGTTAGAAAAGGAGTTGCGTGTGTTATTTAGTTGACAAAGAGCTGATTAAATTTATTAAATAATCACATTTTATCATCATATCCATTTAAATAAATTAACTAGCCTTATTCTGCGGCTCCGCCCGCTTTTATTCATTGGGTTACGACTTGGGCGTTATTTTATGAACACCCTTATAGCCTACTAGCCTTTTTCCGCGGCTTCGCCCTCGTTTATTCAATCTTTGCTCCGTTTTTGGCTTGGACTTCAATTCATGAACACTCCTTGTAGCGTATGAGTTGACCAGGCTCACTACAATGATAATTAAAAAACCCGCATCCTAATCCATTCAGTGGTTCTCGAATTAAAAGCGTTTATTTAATCTTTGCCCCGTTTTCGGCTTGGACGCTATTTTATGAACAACACATACAGGCTATGTGTTTACCAGGGTCACTAAAATGATAATAAAAAAAAAACCGCATCCAAATCCGTCGAGTAGTTGTCGAGTTAAAACGGAACCAATAACCCATTTCATTTAATATTCCGCGAAAATATTCAATGTACAGACAGACACGACTTTCTTACAACATTTTGATTGAAATGCACTTGTACTTGTCCACTGTATTTATTTTATTTACCGGTTTCGCGATTAAATCATTTTCGAAGGTTTATTTGGTTGTTTACGTACAATATAAGAATCACTCCAAGTTAATTTATTTAATCACACTTCACACTTATATTATAAATGCGAAAGTTTGTGTGTGTGTTTGTGTATGTTTGTTACTCTTTCACACTGAAAGGGCTGAACGGATTTGGATGAAATTTAGAATGGATATAGCTTATACCCTAACTTAACACATAGGCTAATTTTTATTCCGGAAAAAAGCATGTCGTTTAACCGAATAATACGCGGGCGGAGCCGCAGGAAAAAGCTAGTTTATTATACAAGTGAATTTCAATCAAAATGTATCGAAAGTTCCACCAAATGCCAACAATCGCAAGCATCAACTTTACTTTTTACTACTTTATTATTAGTATAGATATCCATGACTGATCTGACTAAATGGCTGATCCTAGGAACATGAAGTTTGGACTGTAGGTTCCTTGTTCCTTCTATGACAGAAAGGATTTTAGGATATTCCCACGGGCTAAACGCAACGCTCGTCGTATATTTGTAGTATTTAACCAAAGAGTTGCAGAAACATGTTCCAAAGAGTATATGTACAAATACTGGCCGTACAGTTTTGTAGCCATTCTCCATGGAGTATACAAATATTGACTGGTTAGAACACATGTTCGTTAAATTAATTAAAATTATTAAACCTTACACGTTACTGCTTTATTATTAGGAGAATTAAACCATGGCTCAATATTGTTTAATTTTGTAGTCCACGAGGTGAAGATTTTTAATCGGCATTAAGCTACTTATTTGTAACTTTTACTGTAACTTTTTGTCTGTAAATCTTCCTATAAGTAAATAAAAATCGGCCAAGTGGGAGTTGGACTCGCGCACGAAGGGTTACGTACACCGTTATCTATAAAAATGGCAAAAAATCATGTCTGTTGTATGGGAGTGCCCATGTCCGACTCGCACTTGGCCAGTTTTAGTATTTGTTGTTATAGCGGCAACAGAAATACATCATCTGTGAAAATTTCAACTGTCTCACTATCACGGTTCATGAGATACAGCCTGGTGACAGACGGACAGACAGACAGACAGACAGACGGACAACGTTGATTACCCTTTGGGTACGGAACCCTAAAAAATATATATTTTGTAATGTTGGTAAGAATTAATGCTTGGGCATTATTTTATGAACACCCCTTATAGCCTACATGTTGACCAAGGTCACTACGATGATAATAAAAAAACCGCATCCAAATCCCTTGAGTGATTCTTGAGTTAAAACGGAACATACATACATATTGCTACAGACAAACAGACAAATAAAACCGGTTTTGTCTTCAGTATACGTAGGTAATACTAATAACCCATTTCATTTAAAATTTCGCGGAAATATTCAATGTAGACACAGCCTTTTCACTACTTTATTATTTGTATAGATAAATTAGTTTTGGTTGAAAGAAAACCGAATTATTACCTCGCGTGACGATCTTCTTGTGTAGTAAGTATGTATAAGATCTTTCACCTCTACAAACAGTTAAATTAAATTTATTTCTTGCCATCCTATCCAGAGTAATTGACAACAGTAGAGACTGATTAAACAAGGCAGGTTTGAACTTAGGTGTTTTTTACTGGGCCCCAAAATCCATAAAGTAATTACTATGCAGGAAATGTTCCTTATTCTACGTGTTCATTGATTATTTAAAAGCAATATTTTTCGAGGACATTCAAAAGGTATTTACAATTTGAAACGGCAATTTTTTATTTGTTTGCCGTTTGTGTCTGAGAATATTGTTTGTATGATTAGTAGAATATGTGGTTCCAGTTAAGAGTGCGCCGACCAAAAGAAGCTAAATCGGCGGTCACAGTTAAGTTGATTTAATGAATAATATTTCATTAATGAATATAAGAAAATCATATTTAGTATCACATAAAAAGTATGTATACTTAGTCCGAAGCAAAAATTAAAAATAATTTATTGTTTATTTATTTAATTAAATTAAGCCCAAAATGTAAGAAAGGCGTATTGGCGTTTAGGTCATTTTAACAACGTATTTAAATACGATTTATTCAAAATGCACTACAAATCTGCCATACATTTTAGTATGGTTGCTCAGCAGTCAGTAAAATTGACCACGATAAAAACGACCACGAGAGTATAGAGCGAGGTGTCTAATCGTCGTACGCTCGGCGCAGCCTTAACATAATCTAATTTCTTTATTCATTTTCAATTCTTGTTTAAGGATACATAAAATATTCATTCAAATACGCATTCCAAGCAGAATATTTTACTAGAACTAATAAATTAAAGGTCCACTAATGTAGGATTTAATCACAGACATACGAGTATAATTATTACTAAGTAGCAGACCAAACATAAGGATTAAATAGCGTGGCAAGTTTCCATACAAAAAATAAGCTACATTTAGCCTTCGTGGTACGAAGAAACGTATAAAAATGAGTTGTTTTGGCTGGCTTATGCTTAGAACATATTTTTTTTTTCCTAAACTAATCTCTAGTATATATTTTGTTTGGAAACAAGCAATATTTATATTTAAAAGAGCCCGAAGTTCACTGAGCTAAAATTGCCACGCGTCGACTCTATGCGTTTCATTATTAATGGTATAAAAGATATCTATTAAAGCCTTGTTTACTAACGCCTTTGCTAGTAGGCGAACCATGCACTTATGCAAATGGTCGCGTCCTCTGACACACAAACAAGCTTTTCCTTGACAGCCAGGATGGGGCTAGCTACCCTGTTAGTGGAGATCGTTTAAAAAGCCCCTACTGGGGCCCTCTCATCTCCGAATACGTGCCTGTACACATACTCGTTAATTTAAACGGGCCCTTGTTGTTTTAGCCCTAACCAGACCCTATTCCCATTGTAGGTTTAGTTAAACAACAGAGCCCTACATCACTCGTGAGGACGGTAAGCCACGCCCTTAGCTCACTGAATACATAGTCTAACGATTTATTTCAAAAAGACTTCGAAATTTTTTTATGGAGCTTAGGTAGAACTTCTGAATTAACATAATTTGGCCCAGTGTGAGTCGGACTCGCGCACAAAGGGTTCCGCACCACACCACAATAGGGACACGGAACCCAAAAACATTATGGTAAATAACAACAAGATTAAAAATACTCATTAAAAATAGAATGAGTTGACATCATGATCACTTTTTGAACTGTGGTGGTTTTATTATGGATAATAGAGAAACAAAAAGGAAACTAAATATACGATATATCTCGACTTCTTCAATGGATGACGACTGCATTGAAGGAGTCGAAATATATCGTATATCTTTTCCTTTTTTAGTTTCTCTGTTGTTTTTCGTTAAAGACCAAAGTAGAAGACCTCTATCATCTGGTACTGATATTTTAAAAGGCATCATTTTGCCAAAATTTTTAATATTGATTTTGTTTTAAAGATATCAAGCCGGACAGATCTACATAAAAATTTTATTTCTTGCCTTAAATTGTTCCTATACCAAAGTTGTACATATCAGCCAGATAGTGACTTTGTAAATGCCTGTATTAAACTATAGAGGTCTCAAACTTTAGTCTACAACGGAAAACAACAGAGAAACGGGTTATCACATGTTTTACTATAACGGTGCCATGCCCATGCGCCTTAAGGGCTAGCAGCTTAGACATCCTGGTGTCTCGTTTTTACGATTATTAAATACAGCACGATAGCTAAGGAGTTCCTAACCCCATGTGACGTTTATTAATTCGGCAGTTATAACTAAACTTGTTAAAAAAATGGCACTTAAACTGAGACCTAGGTATAGGGTAATCTACATAAAAGACATAACTGTCTACATTTTAAATGGGCTACCAACGAGTTACTCCGTCGCAGTAGGCTAAAGTAAGGCCAACAAGACGAGATAAAGAATGTAAACAATCGGACCGTTACTGAGTTATCTCTATCCTTATGTCTCGTACCGCTCGTACGCAATAACGGCGTCAGTTGGTCGACGACAGCTGTCGTTGCGTGAGTCGTGTGGTACAGGTAAGCTGTCAGACCGCATTTTGTTTTTGGTCCGCCAGTTTGTGAATAATTTCATTCCTGTTTGGACTGCGTTTGAAGCACCAAAAACATCGATTCATAGCGTAATTATTGTACCATGGCCAAAATAGACAAAAAAAATCGTTCACAGTTTGTTGGGATGAGCTCAGAAGCGAATTATTTTATCGAATTTTTATTTTTATAGCAAATTGACAACATGATTGATAATACAATAGATAGTTTTGTCATAAATACGGCTGATTCAGACTCTTCCGACGAATCATCTTCGTCTAATATAGACGACAACGATTAGAATAGGAAGTTTAAAATTGTTATGTAAGTTATTCCAATAAAAATTTTTTGAACCCCTGAAAGGTTGTTTACATTTTTCATCTCGTCTCGTTGGCTTTTCTCTACAGATAAACGCCATGAGTGATTTTATTGACAAAACGGTTATAACTTAAAGCAAAAAGGGTTTTTAAACCCTATTTATAGTCTTTCGCGTAATTAGTTATCGGGATTTAACGAATTTGCGATGTCCGGACCGTGTCTTGATCAACGGTCTTACACATTCTAACCCACAGCCATCCTCAATCCTTGGAAAGTAACATAGAGCGATAAATCATAACACTTTACGACCTCCTTAAGCTCACCAGCAGTCACCGTGAGAAGCATTAACCGTTGGGGCGCCGACACGGCCAACTTGACTCTCACACGTCCTCGTGTGCAAAATCTCTATCTAATCATTCCGTTCGGCTATTCTGACAGGTCATTTCATTGAACTACTGCGTTGAGGAAAATATTTTGCATGAAAGGCAACTTATTGTTTTCTTCTGACATTTTTGTAATCAAATTCGTTATGTCAGCTAAAGAGTCAGCAAATTCAGAATGAAAGAAAAAGAAGAAAACTTTTATTGTCACCAATGGAATATTATAAAAAACCGGACAAGTGCAAGTCGGACTCACCCACCGAGGATACCGTACAAGTTAGTAAAACTTTTAAAAAATCCACAAAAAGATTTGGTCACCCGTAGAACTATGACCGCGTATACCGTTGCTTAACCTCGATGATTTTTTAATGATTTAATTAGAAATGTATAGTTTTAAGATTTTTTCCTATATTTGTAGTATTAGACGGTATTACTTGACAATTTTCATAGTTTTAGATCAACGGGAAACAACCCATAAATTTTGATTCCCTTGAGAGTGTCGAAATATACGTTTTTTGCGGCATAAACGGCCGTATCTTTTTTTTACGTTAACATAGAAGTTATATATTTTTCTCAGGACTTTTACAATTATATTTTTCTTCAAAGCACTGTAGACTTGAGTATATGGTTTTAATTTTAACTCGATACCTCCACGCGTTCCCGAGATAAAGGATCTTGACAGACAGACGGACGGACAGACGGACAAAAAATTGATCTTTTATGGGTTCCGTTTTTTTCCTTTTGAGGTACGGAGCCCTAAGAAGCTAATGAGTGACTGTATGCTAAGCTCCCTTTACCTTGTGTAATTACACTATAATCACAGAAAAAATATTTTGAAGCATTGTTTTGTTAAAAAAAGAATACTTGTTTTTTTTATAACAGAGACGTACATAATTAAAATATGTCATAATGCACTATTTTTAAGTTCATAATCAGGGTTTTACGATAATAGTGAAAAGTTAGTACCTGTTTCAAAATGGTTATGGAACAAAAAAAAGGAAAACTTACAAACCTTCGCGGAGTTTCACTTCAGGGATAAATAGCTAACAAAAATAGGAGGCTTTTACTCCAACACGGGTCAAACCAGAGAGCTCATGCGTGCCAGGCTGACGCTTTACCAAATGAGCTACGAAATTTGTAATCTTGTACGAAAACAAGACAATGACTTGCCCACGTAAACTCGTAAAAAATTACCATTTACAGAGTTGACACCGAGCTAATTTTAAATTGATTTTTCGCCGCCGAATACTACATATAGGTATACTACTGTATATTTTATCGAAATCTTTTTCTAGAACTCGATTACAAATATAATGTATATGTAACCGGCCAAACCCTAGGCCGAAGTAGGTGCGACGACAAGTAAAGCGAGGAGGAGCGTGTTAGGTTGCTTGTGAATATAAATTCAGGAGCCAAGCGAAGCGGAGCGGAGAGAGATGACGTATTAAGTTTTAACAAAAATACGATCTTACCATAATTATATGAACTATATATGAACTAGTTTGCCCTAAAATCGGGTTTGGCCGGTAACATATACACAAGTATTGCTCGTTTTATAGTATAGATTAAAGAAAAAAAAGAAACACAGTAAGGGAATCCAAAAGATTTTTGTGCAAAATTTTTCCACCACCAAAACATTAGCATTAAATTTTAAAACATGCTGGCGTAATTTATTCCAGCACGAATTTCTTCTCTACGTTTGCGTTTCCAACAATTTGGGGGTAATTCTGGACACGCTCGCGGGAAATTTCAGAGAAGCATGATTAAGCCATCAAGTAGTTTAAAGCCTGCTGCATGAATTACCATTATAAATTACGTATACATCATCATCAATTTAAGAAGTGAGTCAAATCATGGAATGGTTCCGAAACACGTGAGTCTTAAAAGCCTGGAAGAATCTTAACACAGAATTTAAAATAAGGTGACCCGAGGCAATTGCAACTAAAATATAAAAGTTCCAACTTTGATATCCTCCAGTATTATCCTATTAAACGTGATTGTTTTTTTTTTCTCTTGTACACAATTATATGTTCGTTTAAGATAATCCCTAACATAAATTCAAAAAGAAATAGTGTCATTTATGGCTATGGCGCCATGTTCTCCTGACCCAGGTGAAAAAAGTTACATTTGCCCCCTTTTGGGGTAAATGCAACTAAGTGCAGTAGATATTTTTCTAACTGATTTAAAATGACTAAACCTAACTGATAACAGAGCCCGGATGAATAGTCATATAAATATAAACTGTAAACACAACTACACAAGGTCTGTAATGCGTAAAATTACTTTAAACCCTCGATGGGGGCAAATGCAACCATTTGCCGTAAACTAGTGAGGGGACACAATCATTGATAGTTTGTCGATACTCAATATTTGAACACAGTGAAAGGATTACAGGCATTTCTTCGAGCCTTCTCAACTGCTTGAGGCTTTTTGAGTGAAAGATTATTCAGTTTCCTAAATCTTTTACACCAGTCTTCTCCGGGAATATCGTCCTTAAACGGCGTAACTATGCTATTTCTTCGTACATATTCAGAAATCAAGACTATGACTTCTTTTCTTGTGAAGGGCAAACCACATTTTTCCATAATATGAATATAATTAGCCATTTTAACATAAAAAGTTTTTACATAAAATGTTGTCTCGAAAGAACTTTAATCCAAAAGCGAACAAAAATTTTAACAACACTGATTGCTAGAATTAGAACGAATAGGTTAGTATTCAGCAGTCATAGAAAAGCTTTTAAGGAAGTAAAAAAAGTGTGTATTTCCATAGAGCACAAGTTTTCTTTGCTACCCCGTGAAGTAACACAAAGTAACCAACGGAATTGACGAAATGAAATCTCAATTTTCTGTGGAATTTTCTCGCAACGTTTTGCGTAGGTATGTAGGTTATAATCAATAATAATCTATGTAGATTACTAATTATTTAGTGTATCAAAATTGTAGGTAGTTGTTTTTTAACACTTTCACTTTCAGTTTTTAGATACGAGCACGGGGCTTTATTCACAGACATTATTAGGTTACTCTTATAATAGTATAATAACACAAAGAATAAGTTTTGTAACATAAAAAGGCAGGTAAGCTGTGTCTATGAGTAAACGTATCCAGAATCTAGACTGTTAATAACATACTCGTTCCGAAACACGAGAAAGAATAGTTACTATTTGAACCTAGAACTCGCGGTAACTACCATAAATCTTGCACTATGGCTTACCGCTTAGTGACAAGCACTAAGGGTGTTTTTTGAGTATCTCGTATGTCTAAGACTAGTGGTGTTTGAACCACTGCATATCATGAAACATGCATTCTACTGCAAACATTAAGGTTCCACTGGTATGGATGGGGGATTTGAGATAATGTTTTAATGTAAATGCTGGTTTTAAGAGAAATCAAATAAAAATATCCGTACGATAGATGTGATACGTTTATTCCAAGGAATATTTTATAAAAAAATTATTATAAAACGAGTTCTTCTCAATTGAAGCCGGGCCCAGTAGGAACCAAAATATATCTTGAGCAAAAAAATTACTTTTTTCTAGTTTGTTTTTTATGTTATTAAATATAAAATGAAAGCGTCTTAACCCTTAAATGCATGATTTTTTCTTTTTGCATGAAACTAAAATATATTCTATCAAAATACTCAAATGTAAAGGAAAAAATAATAAAAAAAATATTTTCGTATATTTAGGGTATATTTTCTAAGCAAAATAAAAAAAAATAGTTTTTTCAAATTAACTTAAATATATATTTAAATATTTGTTTTTTTACTTTTAATTTTTTTTTTGGATCTAAGGTCATACCTGAATAATCTTTTAAATATTGCTATTGTTCCAGAAAAAAATAAATATAATACGTTTTTTTTCCAAAAGGTCTCGTTACGACATCGTTGCAAAATAATAATCCAGATCCAATATTAAAGTTTCAACAAATCATATAAAATCAAGAAATAAAGTTTGAATCAAATGCATTGCTCCATCTCTCTTATACATACTAATACCAACTATTTTGAGTTATCATTTAAAATATTTATTTATTTAATTAAATACTGGTATGTTGCCAATTGGCAACACAATGCATTTAAGGGTTAAGGAGTAAATGTGCGTCCTTCCTGTGATGACGTATGGCGCTGAGGCGTGGTCTCTTACAAAGGGTCTGATCCACCGGTTTAAGGTCGCTCATCGAGCTATGGAGCGGGCTATGCTTGGGGTATCTCTGATGGATAGAATCCGAAATGAGGAGATCCGTCGGAGATCTAAAGTAACCGACATAGCCTGCAGAATCAGTAAGTTGAAGTGGCAGTGGGCAGGTCATATTTGTCGCCGACATGATGGCCGTTGGGGCCGAAAGGCTTTAGAATGGAGACCACGTACAGCAAAGCGTAGTGTAGGACGACCTCGTGCCCGCTGGACCGACGACCTGAAGGACGTTGCGGGGGGCGGCTGGATGAGGAAGACGGAGGACCGACATGAGTGGCGAAATTTGGGAAAGGCCTATGTCCAGCAGTGGACGAACACGGGCTGATGGATGGATGGATGGAGTAAATATTATTAATTATAAAAACGTCATTACAAGCACTGCTATTAAAATTTGAAAATAAAAATATTAGAAATACCCCGAATGGGAATTTTCACACCGTCAACTAATTTGTTAAGTTAATTAATTTACAAAATACTAAATATTTTGAAAAACTAGTTTTAACAAGGGAACTCTAAATCCTCTTGGTTAAGTACAGTGTCCAGTCATCTAACTAGACTAATGACTACCTCAAAGATTATATCTTTAAAAGTATATTCAATAAAGCACTTATATTGTATATACGCTACCCTTTAGCTTCTAACTAATGTTCGGCGATCAACTACAGCGACCCCACAAAAGTTCGTAGCTATCGTGCTACGAAATCTCGTATCCGAGATGCCACGTAAACGCTACGAGCCCAAGCACTGGCATTGTTTAGACAATAAACAAAATAGTTTATTCATACCTTCTTATTTCTATATTTCTACGAAAGATATGTTTTTTTGTAAAGTCATAAAATTGAGATAGTAATAGTTTTGAAAGTAAGGAAGTAAAACTTGTAAAATAATCTAGACAAAGCATAGCTTGGACAACCGCCGATCGGCAGTTGGATGTTTCAAAATCATAAAATGGTCTAATAACTTGGCCAAATGTGCGTTGAACTCGCACAAAACGGTTTTGTATTGGTAAAAAATATGATAAATAAAAACAATACATATGTACAGACGTCGTAGTAACTTCAAGGCGACACATAACAAGCCGATAAACCATAGCGCCTGACAAACAGCTAGGCTCCCGCTGAGTACGAAATCCAAATTTTTATTATTTAACGTTTTACGTTGGAATATGTACAGCAATCTGATCAAATTTGAAACTTATTTTGATGAAAATAATGACCAGGGATAGGATATACGGATATAAAGTTGAAAAAATACGAGGAAACGTTTGCAACTATGGATTCGGCTTCTTAAAATATTATTTATTTAGATAGTAAAAATTCCGGAAATTACGGAATTGCTTAAAACGTTATGATGTACATAATACTTAATAGATGTTACCGTAAATGTATGTGTATTTTTCAGGCATTGTATACAATGCCTAGGAAATTTTAAAAATAACGAACAAGCTTAGGTCAAACAGCGTAGAAGGTCGAAGATACATAGTCTTTACTTCAACCTTCTACGCCGTTTGACCTAAAGCTGTTTGTCATTTTTATCCTAGGATCTGTATACGATGCTTGAAAAATATACATATATTTACGATAACATCTATTAAGTATTAGGTACATCATCGTAACATTTTAAGTAATTCCGTAATTTCCTAAACTTTGACTAACTAAATAAATAATATTTTAAACTCCATAGTTGCAAACGTTTTCTGACATTTTTTCAACTTTAGGTATATGTCGATCCGAATATCCTATCCTTGACATTGACTTTAAGCTAATGACGTTAAAAAAATCGTTTTCGTGGTTTTTTGTACGGGGACCCTCTGAGTTTGAACTTTTTTAATCATTTATTATTTTCCGTGATATAAGCTTTAGTAACACGTATTCAACAGTCTACCTCTAGTGCCGGAAACTGTAGACCCCTGTGACAGGACGGACAGACAGACAGACAGTGGAGGTTTAATAATAGGATCCCGTTTGGCACCCTTAAGGTACGGAACCCTTAAAATGGAAAAACGTGCCATTATCTTCATTTTCGTGTTATTAACGAATTCCTAATTGGTTTAATGTAATATATACATAAGTAGGCATATGCCTACTCGTAATTTTTGCTTTTCAGGCTTATAAAAGAAAATTAAGTGCACAAAAATAGTAGAATAATTTGGTTTTCTTACAACTACACTAAGAATGAATAAAGTTAAAAGACTTGTTGCTTGCGTTTTGTTGCGAGTGAGTGTAAAGTTACATAATTTGTCAGTCCGTTTACCGAGCATGTGCTTTAAAAGGGCAATATGTTTATACTCCTTAAAAATTTCTACAAACGTGTAAGAAAATATTTGCAAACTTTTGGTCAAAACTAAAAATTTTAAAAAGAATACTGGAGCAAGAAACAACGGATTTTTATACAGCTTTACTTCCCTTGGGTAATAAAGTGATGTTTGTACACGCAAGTTGAGGTTAGTGATGGTCATAAAAAGAAAAGATTTTATGTATGATTATGTCACCTTATTTTCATTTTCTAAATACTTTTGAAACATTCACATAAAATTATCTTTTCTTTTTTTTCACAATTACCATGGTTACGTTAATATTATAATAAACTCTTATGTTAACTAATGGTGTAAAAATTGTGATTTCCTTCATATTTATTTAAAGTCAAGCTAGCACGGAAAAAGGCATTCTGTTAAACAGATTGGTTATTATGCTGTCAAAAATACAACATAATTAATCACTTACTTCTTGCCACAGGCTCCGCCCACCCTAGAGGCTTAAAAAACTTGAGCATCCTGCATCACATTTTATGGTTTGTATTTCGAAAAATCCTTTTCTTTCGCGTGCCTCCGTCGTAACGACCTTTGCCACGTCATCGCATAGGAACCGATCTGTCAAGTTAGTTCGAAAGTTCTGAAGATGTTGTGATGTGATGAGTGAGTAAGAAGTAGGTATTTCGCTTACATATATGATTTTATAGATATTTCATGTAAATGGTTCAAACAACATGAAAAGTGTGGAAACTCGGCGTTAGAAGAAAGGTAGAAAAATAAATGAAAAGTAACGCCTTACAAGCTTAATAGTAACATAAGTAAAAAACATATCACAACACCCTTAAACTTATGTACTTAACGAAAATTCAGTTGAGCTTTTTTGTTTAAGGCATTAACGTTTTCAAGGAAACCACGCAAGTATTTCTATTTTCAATGGTTCCGGCAAAAAAACGGAAATCTATCCTGCCAGTCTTTCCATCTGCCCGCCCATCTGCTCTTACAACGAATGGGCCAATTAGACAGAAATTTGACAGAGTGTAAATACAGATATTACATACATACATACATTCATGCCTGTCTCCCAGAGGGGTAAGCAGAGACTACAGATTTACATCCGCTACGATCCTGACATACCTCTTTTGCTTCTTCTACTTCCATTAATCTAGTCATACAAGCTCATCTATTCCGGGATAGATATTAACATGACGCTAATTTAAAACAAAGATTTTCTCCTTAATTATTATTAAATACCGGTTTCACGTTTCACGTTTTATTAATGACTATATTCCAACTGTTTCACCGAGGCCGTGGCCGTGTGACAACGTCGGTGAACACCGCGTCGTCGTCTTAAGAACGACACTCAAACTCAAACTCAAACTCAAACTCAAATCATTTATTGCAATGTCACTCGCCTTGAAAATGCCAAAATTGTCTCGGTGAAACAGTTGGCATATAGTCAACAATTATCAGCTCACGTGAGTTATATGTTTTGTCTAATGAATCTTATTATTAAGCCAATTTACGTCTGCATTTACAGAAACCGGACTTGTATGCTACACAAGACCTTTTTTAAATAGAAAAAAATGGCTTCCTGGCCCGCAGTAATGGCCGCCCTGAATCGAGTGTTTTTTGTTCAGCCACCTAATTTCGCATTACGCTGAGTAGGTTGCTGCAGCACTTTTCAAGCAAATATTTATTTTTGATAGCAATTTTTCCGGTAGCTTACCTCACGAAATCGTTTTACGCTCGATCGATCGGCGCGCCCTAGAATACCAAAGTTTACTGCCAGTAAAAAACCTAAAGATAAATCTACAAGCGCCTGTGAAAGCGAGTGTTTAGAAAAGAGTTCTTTAGAAACATTCTTTCATGAAAAAAGCAAGTCAGTATACCTTAAATGAAGATTAAAGAAAGCTCAACATCTTACAGCGAAGTGGGCGTTTGGAAATTCAACTTTATAGAAGTTTTTCATGAAACCAGATGTAAATGCAGAACTGAAAAACATATATATATACCTACTGTTTTCGAAGAATTGAGATTTTTTTACTAAAATATTATTTAAATCTTTCATTATATGGAAAAACTCCTAAGGATACCCCAGAAAATTGTATTTATCACGTTTTATGTCTGTAATGTGCATCGTACCATTACAAAACTTGATACGAATATTTTTGTAAATTTTTTGACTACAAAATGGTTTTATTATTGCGTAAGATGTTTTATCCAACCTCATATCGTAAAATCCTCATGACGAACTCATAACTACTGGTATAATGAAAAATATTTTTCATGAACGTCTCTAAATCACAAAAAAATATATAGTATAGGTCTCCGAACAACACTCAGAACAATAATGGAACAACATAATGCTATAAAAAACTTTTTCTGAGATTACAGTACACGTGATACTAACTAGGCAGGCAAAGGGAACTTAGCCAATACAGCCATGTCTGAGGTTTAATATCAAATACCAATGAGGTGGGGAAAAAGTTTCTTCGCATTTTATATGAAAATTCAAATCATTTTTTAATAAAGTTTATTTACATTTTGTTCGATAACTTTCTGCCATCTTGTAGATAGGGACATGATCCCATTGCTATAGAAATTCTGGGGCTTCTGATCAAAAAACCGCGAAAAGTGGTTTTGGCAGTCCTCTCGTGATGTTAACCTGACACTGCCTAAAGAATTCTGAAGAGATCGAAACAAGTGGAAATCTGAAGGTACAAGGTCAGGACTATACGGCGGATGCATTAATTCGTCCCAGCCAAACTCTCCTAATTTTTGCTGAGTGGCTAAAGATGTGTGAGGTCTAGCGTTATCATGATGAAAAACCACACCCCTTCTGTTGACTAATTCCGGCCGCTTTTTCTCAACTTCTTGCTTTAATCTCATCAGTTGTTCGCAGTAGAGTTCAGAATCGATGGTCCTGCCTAGCGGTAACAGATCATAATGAATAATGCCCTTCCAATCCCACCATACACACAGTATTACCTTGTTGCGAGATAGCCCGGGTTTCGCCAGAGTCTGTGAAGCCTGACCAGCCTTTGACCACGACCTTTTTCGCACGTTCTTGTCGTACGTGATCCACTTTTCATCACCAGTATCAGGTTTTTCAAAAATGGTTCGGTTTCATTACGTCGTAATAAAGAATCACAAATGAGTACACGGTTCATTAAGTTTCTTTCAGTGAGCTCATGAGGCACCCAAATATCGAGCTTGTTTGTGTACCCAGCTTTTTTCAAATGCGCCAAAACTGTTTTGTGATCAATCCCCAGTTCTTCAGCTACATCGTAACTACTGAAATGCCGATCTTGCTCAACTTTTTCAAAAATGGCATCCATTTTATCCGTAACAGGGCGCCCAGAGCGAGGTGCATCTTTGACATCAAAATTTCCGAATTTTTGCTACTCTCACAGACACTGCACTAGGTCCATAAACATCACAAATTTTTTTCGCGGCTTGCGTTGCATTTTTACCTTTTTTGTAGTAAAATTTTAAAATGTATCGAAATTCTTCATTAGATTCACTCATCTTAACAGTAAGAAAAACAAATGAAAATCACACATTTTACCTAATTTGAATTTAGAATTATCTTTTCTCTTTAATAATACCAAAACCAGCCAGATACAAATGGTATAGCCAAAGAGTTTTTATTGTAAGTTCATACATACTATTTGCGAAAAGAGTTTTTCCCCAACCTATTATATAATATTTTAAAACACGTACTAAATAATATTGCGGCATGGCAAAGGAGGTCATAATTTCATTTTATTTTCGGCCTGCATTGTCTATGGCTGCCGGCGCACGCAACGCGTACACATGCGTGGTGGACTTTTGGATTTTAGCGCCATAGCTTACGTGGAAATTACTATTTACTGTGGTTTTATGGGTCAAATAAAAAGTATTATTTTGCTCTAAAATTACTAACAACAGCGATAGTGATGATAAGTTGACTCCATCTGACATTCTGGAAATAACGACGGAAATTACGAATACTTTTAAAACGAGCTTTTACAAGAAAAATCAAAAATGGCTAACGACAAATTTTATCAAGATTATGAAAACAGGTTGTTAGGCATGAGTTTAGATGCTTTGCAGTTTGGCAAACTGTGTTAAACTAAACTAAAAAATAAAGATAAAGTAGTGTATGAAACTATAAATAACTGGGTATAATAACCTTACTATGTACCAGTTTCATAAACTACTATTATTAAATTAGGTTTTAGTCAAATTATCGCTCACATTGAATTTAATAGGATCATATCTATGTCTACTTGCTCATTCACGTTCGTCTCTAGGTAAGTTCGTCCTGCACTCTCACAGCACGTTTTCACAATGCCCACTTCACCTTAAGGCGCAATATTTCCATTGCACAACGAAAGAGATAAACATATCTGAAAAAGTGCGCGTCCGAGTAGTGCAGTGAAACTATGTTTCTACTAAAATTCTATGTTTAAGATAATAGGTTTACATGTTTACAATAGTGACTATTATTATTTTTACTTTATTCGTTTGGACGGACTACTGTTTTGAACATGCAGCGATTTTTTCTCTACCACGTTTTGGGCTATGCTATCGTCTTGAAAAAGGCCCCCTTTATAACGTGTTTTTTTCCAGAAACCTATCTATTGTAGTATGGGAGTAAGACTGTTTTAAAATCTATATTTTACTACCTATATCGCCTGAAGTGGTAAAGCCATTGATATACCTATAGTTGTTCTGAATAAATAGGTTTCTTTATATCCTTTTTTAAGAGTTTAGAGTTTTGTAATTTACTCAGTCTCTATATAAAAGTATGGGACTTTATTGTAATACTATCTCACAAAGTCCGCCGTTGGGCTACGGTTGTACGTAGTGACGTGTACGTAAGCACGTTTTGTGTGTATGGTGCAATTTGTAGTGCTCCCGAGACAGAGGTAATTAACCAATCCCGAGGTTATGCACACTACAAACAAGATTGTGTGCACGCACTACTACAACCGTAGGCTAACGGACTTTATGAGATAGTATTACAGTAAAGTCCCATACTTTTATACAGGATGACTTTTTGAACATCGTCCAAATTTTTTTATTTTAATCTTTAGTGAAAATAATGAAATACGTGTTTTTTCTTTTAGTATCATCCAGTACTCAAATAAGATACGGCTATGCAAAGTCATCCCAAAAACAAATAAATGTAAGTCGTATTATACTTGAAAAATATACATCGAACCCTTGGCTCTTGAGTTCGGCTTACACTTGGCTAGATTTTTAGGGTTCCGTATCTGATGGGCAACAAGAAGCCCTATTAATGTCTTTTCGTCCGGGTATGGCACGAGTCTCTAGCTTGCAGACGGAATGATTACATACTACGACTAAAGATATTACTCGTTGGCTACAGACCGGAAATTTTGATATGTTTATGTAGAATGTTGACCTGAAACCTCGGATGAACAAACCAACTGGACGAGCCACCAACAGGCGAACCCCTCTGCCAAAGGTATAAGCCCCGCGGGCATACCGGTTATATAAAAACGATAGATTTCCCTGTGTGTGAATGTGTGCGTATAGTTTAAGCTAGTGTTTGACAGGTAGACGGACGAACATCATAGTCTTTGTTACTGTTTTTAGTGCACCAAATATTATACAAAAAACACACATGAAAAGAAGACATGACAGAACGTACGGACAGAAAAATAAGTGTATGATAGATGAAATTGCAAACTAAATATGACGTCACGTTTAAAAAGCTAAGTGACATAGTGACAAAGACAAACGTACAAAGGTCTCGAAACAAAGTGCATGCACAACAGGTTTATTCAGAAAATGGTTCCTCAGAGAGAGAAATATTAAATTCAGAGCTTGAAAGTGTTATTTATGAAATGGCGCTGCTCTAAATGTTGATATTTATGCAATAAGTATAATAATATCTATGGTTTCAGCTAAAAGACGTTAGATGACTTTTTTTATTTATTATGAAATTTTTGAGTCAGCTTAATCATAATAAATATACCGGGTATATATTATATATTATATCAACCTCATATTATAAATACATCTTGTTTCCCTAAAGTAGAAGAAATATTTTAGTTCTTTAGTTAATCCTAAGTTATATACATATATAGATATTTACATGCTCATATCACTTAATGTCAAACAACTTGTTATTCATTCGTGAATAAGTCGAAATATATCTTGTATCCATTGACGTCTCATAAACAACTCACAATCTCGCTCAAAAAGTGTCCGCGATGCATTTTGTCACCGCTATGGGGTGACAAATTGGAATAACGATTGCATACAACTGATACTGCATCTTATATTAACGACATAACGTCTTAATTTGGTTGAAGATTTTTGCTATTATGCACGTCGCACGTTCGGACGTTTTCTGACGAACTTTTCTTTGAGACTGTGTGTCTAGTTGTTTATGAGAGGTCAATTCTTGTATCTTGAAAATAAAATTTGTTTCATCATTAATTTATTTAATATTCAATAACAATGCAATTGAGTTGACATCATAAATGTTTTACAACGGACAGCACTCACAGGTTGAACTGTGCAACAAGGCCAGGTCGAGCTTTCAATTATATTTTGTCATATTTATTAAAGCGAAAAGTCCTAATGATAATTTTTTTATTGAAAAACACTTGTACTTGTCCACCTATTTATATTATTTCCCTTACCGGTTTCGCTGTTATAGCATTATCAAAAGTTAAAAAAAAAATCCTTTGATAATGCTATAACAGCGTAACCGGTAAGTGAAATAATATAAATAAGTGGACAAGTACAAGTGTTTTTCAATCAAAAATGTATCAAAAGTACCACCAAGTGCCAACAATCACAAGCATCAACTCCTAATGATATTGATCTATAATTTCATCGAAATCTCGACCTGTACCTTCTTTCAGAGTGAAACAAGTGGGTCCTATGCGTTGTAAAACATTCAGCTTAATTAGTGCTATTGAAACGGCTACTCACGATTTTCATTTAGTCAGATATACTAGTTTCACTGTATTCGTACAGTTTCATCGGAGGCAAACATGGTTACGCTGCGGTTCCCCGTTTGACACCGGCATTATCAATAGCATTATGAATCTAAACCACTAATCTTTTAGAAGTAAAATTCAGCTTAATTCACGATTTTAATTTACCCTCTTAGACATTATTATTGACCATCCCCAATGTAAACGATTTATTTAATTCATATTCCTTAACAATGCCGAAGGTGAAACTGGTTGCAGTTATTAAAAGTATACATCAGTAAAACAGTACAAGTGTTTTTATCAAGATGTTGATGATGTTCCATCGAGTGCCGACAACTGCAAGAAGGTATTATAAAATAATCATATTCATTTTATTTATTATACTTAATATTAATATTATAATATACATACATTTACACAAAAACATGAACCAGGACATAAAAATATTTTACAGTGCACAAAGGCGGCAGTTATTGTTTATAACAATATCTTCCAGGCAGCCTTTGGGTGAAAAAGAAGATGAGGTAAAATATAGAGGGGATCGTGTAAATGTATGGAAATAAAATACTAGAGAAAACTAGAGCTACTATAGAAGCTCAAAAACTATTTTTCAGTTGTGTTTAGCTTTTATTAGTCCAGAACTAAGAACCCTGCTATCAGTTTCTATCAAAACGCTTGAAAACAGAATAAGCTCCTAATAATTGGAGTGGGGAATCGAAAAACACTTCAAAGTCCTTAAGCGAAGCCTCTCGCATCTCATCCTCATCTATTTCTCATTTCGTACAAAGAACACATAAAACGCTTACAGAAATTGTTCGTGATAAATAAGACGCTGCTGCAAATGAAAACGAATGAGGTAATATCTTTATATTTTGGTATCCTTTTTGCATACATTCGCCGTACATCGTCAGGACATGAATCCCTGAGGCAGTGTCAGAGGTATTTCGGGGTATGGAGTGTGTTAACATTTTTCTACACCTAAGTTTCATCAACGATTATTACTCCCAGCGTTATGAGCCCAATCGCCTTTGAGCACAAATATAGACAAACCATGCAAAGCAAACACAAATATGTCCTTACTGAATATGAACACATGACCTCCAGACTGGTCGAAACATTTAAACCAGACGAAAAGACCACAGAGCAATTTGCAGTAATTTAAAATAATCTGTACACGCCCTTTTAATATGTTTTTGGTTAAGTTTGTGCAGATTTCGTGACAAGGTTATAGGGGGACGTAGTGATTGGGGATATTCATAGAGGTAGCTTATAGTTCCTGGAGAACCTAGAGACCAGGCCGCTATTTTCGTACTTATTTCAAACGGTCAAAAGTCACAATTTCAGGGTGATTCATCTATTCGAACCAACAAAAAGAATCGGTCAAGAGAGAATCGGGCAATTAGTGTTCCGTGCGCAGTTAGCATTCTATAGACTGATAAATGAAACGTTTTTTACGTATTTATTTTCAGCAACTACTGCAGTGTTTAAAAGACTACAGTTCTTTGGTAAGCTATAACTCAATATTCACTATCTCTATTAAAATTTCATGTTATGTATATTCAACCATAGACTTAGAAGAAGGCTAAGTCTACGTATTCAACTGATGCTGGGTCCAGATCGAACCCGAAATGTCTTGGGTTTTCTTAATGATATAAATGTAATTTACTCAATTATGTACACACATATATAAACGAGTATTCTTACAAAGGAAAAAAGCTTCGAAAAGTAATTATATTATAGTACGATATTATATTTAAAAAAAAATTAAGCCTTCGAGTTGGGGGGCAGTACGGTCATTTCTAGCCAATATTTTAGCTCTTCACATGTTATATCATTAAGGCTAATTGACCAAAAATAATACAAAAATATTTTTAGAATACATGGTATATTCATTAAAATTTCAAGTATCCTTGTTTTAAATCATCGACCGTCGATTTATGTGCGCGTCACCAAGAACTAATATTATGCCAAATTTCAAACTCCTACCTTACCCACATAGTAATCCAGAAAAACCTCTGTTGCGGAAGGATGGACGGACACAAGAGTGATTTTTATTAGGGTTCCGTTTTGTTTCATAACATACGGAACCCAAAAAACTGTATTTTAATGACTTTTGAGATTCCAATTAAAATTATAATCATTGTGTAAAGCTATAATCTGTGCAACATATTACATACTAAGAAGGTACCAATTTTACACACAAAGTTTGACGCTATTTACTACGTGAACTTGAACCTGGGTTTGTATGAAACTTTGTTATCGCCTCTTTCCATGGCTTTGTAGCTCTACTGCGAATACTACTGTCTCTATGGGAATAAATCAGAGGGGTGTGACAGGGAAGCACGACATGCCAACTGTTAACGTCCAAATGCAATTTGCTTACGAAATTGGGGATCAGATTTCATTTCATGGAGTATATCAATGGAGCTACTCGTTGAGTTAATCGAATAGAGTTTCTAAAGTCACTTTGATAAATTATAATAAATGTTTCGCCAAATAAGCCTGCAATAATAATTCTCTACTGAAGGCAGAATTGTCGGGGTCATTTGGTGTTCATTGCTGGTCATATCTACAAAGTCACGCACTTCCTTATTTTAATAGAGGTTTAAAAAACATTGTAAAACAAAAAAAAAACAAATGAAATAAACAAATCAAAACGAGGTCTGTTGACCTGTCATTTCGTTGTTTATATATAAATCGCATATAGAAATTCATAAAAATAAAGATAAATTTCCTAAAAAAAAGGACATACCAAACCAGAAATAGGGATAAATTAGTAGTTCCTAAAACTAGATTATGTAAAACATACAAACAGGGAATGCAAATAAAGCTAGATATGTACAATAAGCTTCCTTTTGATGTGACAAGATTGCAACTTAATGATTTTAAAAGCAAAATAAAAACATTTTTTGAAAATAATCCCTATTACAATTTAACAGAATATATGTCGGACTAGATTGACAAAAATTCATTTACTCATGAATTGTAGATTAACAAACCATTTTCTACCATTAGGATTTTCTTGTATTGTGAATTTTATGATTTTAGACTATTGACAAATTATGACATTAACTATTATCATAATGATTAATGATAGAATTATATACATACTTAGTTTTAAGTATATACCTATATTAATTAATTTAATGAATGACATACCTTACATAACAACCACTGTTATTTGGTGAATAAAATTCTGATTTCTGATCCTAATTGTATGTTATGCAGAAGAAATATCTTTTTACCCTGGCACTCAAATTAACTAAAGCAACGAACAACAAAATAAGCTAAATATCTGATATGAGTACCCTAAGTAAAGAAAAACGGAATAAGGAAAAATTTACTAAATATCTGATACCCTAAGTAAATAAACCAAGCAAAGGGCCAAAGGCCTTTTTATAGAAAAGAGATAAGAAAGAAAACCTTATTATTTAATAAATCGCTTGGACTTGGATCTAAAAATATCCACCCAATAAAAGATAAAATCAATGTAAAACACTGAGCCTGACGAAAGTTAAAGTGAAGCCCATTTAAAAAGTTAATTTCGAAGGTAAATAATACGAAGGAAACGCGAGAGGAGATAAAATTTATTGCCGAAAGAGATAGTCAAGAGTGAATCGGCACGCAAACACACGGTCCCGTGTACAAAACCGTTTATTTCTTTATGAATCCGGAGCTCTTTTTTGCGTTTCAGATCAGGGGTTGTCAAAGATGATAAAGAACTTTTTTTTTTCTGGGAACTTATTGGCGTAAGTAACACGATTTATAATAACATACTTTAGTTTTATAAATATACACTAAGCGAAATTGAAAAAGTACATATACATTGTTTTCATGCTTGCGTTCAGTTACGCTCTAACAATCTTTCCTATGCTTTGTATTGTTTGTTGTCTCGTAGCAGATATGTAAGTATATATATTATATATTGTTTATGTAAAGATGTCATGTATGTAACATAATGTAGTTATACTGTGTTTGCATATGTAAGGATATATTTTTTTAAATTTAATATTTATTTCAGTATACACTAAACGAAATTGAAAAAGTACATATACATTGTTTTCATGCTTGCGTTCAGTTACGCTCTAACCTTCTTTCCTATGCTTTGTATTGTTCATTGTCTCGTTATTGTAATTTTAAAGCAGATATGTAGGTATTTATATTATATATAGTTTATGTAAAGTTGTTACGTATGTAACAAAATGTAGTTATGATGTGTTTGTATATGTAAGGATATTTATATTTTTATTTAATATTTAATTTTTATTTAAGTTAATAGTACGTTACGTATCTAGTTTTTGTGTACACGTATGTCTACTTATTAATTTATTTTTATTTTTATTTATCAGAGGGGTTTGCTGGAAGAAATCTCTACTTAGAGATAAGCTCGCCTATGTACATCATATTTCTAAGTGCAAATGTAATTATATTTATGTGTACAATAAAGTATACAGTAGAAAACATCGGGAAAAGATCCGCTATTCCACTTTTTGCTCCTATTTCCATTCAAAGACGACTCTTTTTTAACTTTGTGTACAAAGCAGTCTCTAACACTTCACAATAAACAATGAGAGGTATTATCAACCAAAAGCGTAACTTTAAGCCTGGCTGATTATACCTGATTATACCCTATTATACCTTACAGCGTACGATTTTACGTAATACAAGTAGGTACCACTTATACTCAATTCAAAGAACCCTCTCTGTATTCCGAATCGTGCAGAGTTTTAAAGTACGTCACGGAACCCTAAAAAGGAATAAAGGTGACACTCCAATCCGAGGATAACACGGTTCCGTAGGCAACGGCTTGCCGAGAACATCCAATAATAAAATATAATACCGTTCAGAAATTATAAAATGGGATGTATTAGGTTTGGGGTGTTACTTTAGAGTTTTAACCATAGCTACATACATACTCCCGCCTTTCTTTTAAAAAGATAGGCAGAAAATACAGATTTACATCTGCTACGATCCTGATACACCTCGTTTGTCTCTTCATTATCCGTCAATCTAGTTATAGAAGCTCTTCTAATTTGGGTACTTTTGATTTTACCATATAGAAACAAAATAAGTGTGTCAGGATCGTAGCAGATGGAAACCTGTAGTCTCTGTCTGACCCTCTGGGAGACAGGCATGAGTATATTAATGTATGTATGTTTTCAGTAAGTCACCAATTGGTTCTTTTAGGGCGGCGCGGTCGAAGCTTATCAAAAAATAAAAAAAATGTATCTATCGTCACGACAAAAACCCCCGAGGGAGTGTCAGAGGTGTTCCGAGTGTGAACCGTGAAATGCAAGTTTATCAAGTTCAAACTATTTACGAGTATCTGGTGAATAAATGAATTGGCCTGATATAAATAATATTGGCCTTTGCTTAAATTTAAATTACACACATTAAAATAGTGTTCCGTACCACCGCATAATACGAGTACGGAAACCTAAAAACCATATAGTACATAACAACAATATAGTGCCATAGCAACATCAAGGCTTACAACAAACAAATTGCTGAAATGGGAGCGCTGACAAAAAATTTGGCACCCTCTGCGTACGGAACCCTAATTTTTGCTATTTATTGTTTTACTTTGGAGTATGTAGTACAATCTGATTAAATTCGAAACTTGTATGTATTACCGTCTTTGAGTAAGTGAGAAAACAATGCAAAATAATTTGGCCAAGTGCGAGTTGGACTCGCGCACAAAGGGTTCCGTGCCACATCACAATACGGGTACGGAACCCCAAAAACTACATCAAGGCTACACAAAACAAGCAACTTATAGAGTGACAAAATTGTAAACCTCAAAATATATAGCTGAAACAAATAACTAAAAAAAAACCTATATTTTCAAGGCTTTTTGTATGGGGACTCTCCTTGGGTTTAAATTTTCTTTAACTTTTAATCACGAATCCGTGCTTTTAATATTTGCCATAATAGGGCAATAGCAACACGTATTCTGTGAACATTTTAACTAACTAGCTATTACGGAAGAAGCTGTAGGCCCCTGTGACAGACGGACGGACAGACAGACAGACAGCGCTGCGGAGGCTTTGTAATAAGGTCTCGTATGGAATCGGGTATGGAATCCTAGAAAGCACTCATCAGACATCTCTCAGCCTCTTCGTAACCTGTCTGTCTGTCATGGAAGGCGCACAATAGGCCTCTTGTTATTTGCCAGACAAAAGAGGCTAAGGGTGGGAAGTTATCGAGACAGTAGCATATGTCACTCCGAGATGGTTCATTTCGTTCTTTCGAAGGGTTGCGAGGTTGCTTTCTTTTTGTTTGACACTTTCATGGGTTTCCGTCTAAGATTTTATCTATCAATTTGTCTGCTTGTTCACGGTATAATGTAAAAACAATAAAAAAAATCGAATATAAAGTAAAGGCAGAAAACACTTGAACCATAAGTCTATAGGCTGACGTCACATTTTGAAATAGATAACTGATCCAACTGTTGGATACCGTAGATGAAGTAAAGTTTAAAATAAAGGGGGCTACAATTTTCTTTGTTATAGCAATAACGATTTAAACAAATCGAACTAAATTTGTGATTGATATATAACATAAATTCCAACTAACGAAAAATGAAAACTAGGTAATTTCTCAAAGCCATTTTTAAAATCTATCATAATGAACGAGTAATAGTAATCGTAGATCATAATATGTATTTTAAAATCAGTAAAAAAGAACTTTACAATATTTTAACCTTTTATAATCAATAAGTTTTTAAAACTTAAAGCTAGTGAAGTAGGCAGAAGCACCCACATCCTCGGCAAAGTGTGAAGTGAGTTAGCACGTAATATCCTGACGACAACACAGATTGTATCAGCTTTCCGCCCCATGTCTTCCGCTTAAACGTTTGTAGGTTTCAAAAGAAGGCATTTTAGGCTCAGTTTCAGTTCGTTATTGTTTTCAAGACAATGACCAGCAAATATGACGTTTATTTTAAGATGACAAGTTTGTAACTGTGATAGACTTTGATTTCTACTCACAAGATGTTAATTAAACTTTTTATCTGCTTAGCATAACACAACATTTAGAATTAAATAATCCATTTTTTTGTGATTATCAATTCAACAAATGATAAAACGAACTTCCCAAGTGAAGTTCGATTACTATTTTGCGACGCAATCGTTTTCAACGTATTATTTAATAAAAAAAAATATTGTAAACATTAAAAAGCTATTTAGCAAAAGATTAGACAGATAAAAAAAAATTCGCTGCCCTGTAATAATGCAATTACAATTGCTTGTAATGTACAATTGCTTGGGAACAATAAGAGTGAAATTCACCTTTGCATTATTTCGCCTGATTGTTTTCACTACCCTTATATAATTTATTTTGACGATAATCCCTCAATGGTCCTGTATATAATCAATTATTCACTTGCATAATGAATGAAGTTAGATCCTGTGTTAATTACTATTAGTCCCGATTAGTAATAATCGGTTAGTTGCAACCGAGATAATCTGGTAAGCATTAATTATTCAGACATTAATTAAAATTTAATTTTCACCTCTCCAAACAGTAGTACAAGTACGTGAGTGAGCATCGATTAGGTAAATTGGACAGATAGAGTCGATAAATTCCAAACTACAACTCTTATCGTTAAGAAATAAGAACAGTCACATTTTTATTTATCGAATCGATGTGACGTGATAATATGGCTGGGTTGCTGGTGGGCAAAGGATAAGGCTAGTTAGATACTGGAGGGAATGGCGTATAGTAAATGGCGTAGGCGTAGGCGTCATCTCAAGGAATGGCGTAGGCGTCATCTCGGCCACATAAAACTCAGCCGCGGTCGCGTGGCCGAGTTGACACCTATCAATTTTATTGGGGGTCAACTCGGCCTCACATACAAAGTACAGTCAATCTAAGAAAGGATTGGAATTTGGATCCTACCTACTATAAAACTTCAAATAAAAGTATTTAAAAAAATTACAAACAATCTTGGTACCAAAAAAGAACATGCTTTGTTGAAATCATGATAAGTTCTTACGTGTCTCTTCCTTTCCATATAGTATTTTTTTTTGTCTAACGTGTTTTCTTTAAATATATTCAAATAAGGTCTTTTAAAAAACTTGCAGCATCAAGTGATGGCACTTTTGAGGTTTAAATGCATACCAAGTTTCGTTAATACTTACACATACAAAACGTTTTGTTTTTTTATTTATTTGGTTATAGAGATAATAAGTGCCTTAAGCTTGAAACTTTGCTATAACTATTGGTGATTAGATTAATTACGGTTAGGTATAGTATTAGTTCATATTTTCGTGATGTACTTCTTGTGTTGACTGTACATAACTACCTCCAATTTTCACTGTCGGTCGAGTTGACCCCCAATAAAATTGATTTAATCGAAAGGTGTCAACTCGACCACGCGGCCGAGTTTTATGTGGCCGAGATGACGCCTTAGCCAGTAAAGAAGAGGTCTATAATGTGTGGTTCAAATAATAAGGGGACTTTCAGGACGCCATTTTACTTTACATTCCGTATGCAACTTCAACGCGTTAGGTAGGGTCAGCTAACATTATGTTTGTACCACTAACAGTGCGCTGACGTGTGCTGATTGATGATGATGAATTTAAACATAGCCTTTGCCTACGATGTCGTCTGCGCTGACCACCGCTATTAAAGGAACTCACACATTGACCGGTTTTCCCTTATTCAATTTCGTGGCTGCCTTCAGTGACCAAGTAGAACTTTGCTCCTCCGATTTACTGAACCCAGCACTAACTATGAACATTAATTCTTTGACAGTGTCAGCAATCTGCCTGTCGAAGACTTCTACTTGACATTCGACGATATCCGTCTATCTCTGCCTTTAAAACTAGAGTATTAGAGTATCAACAGTTTACATCTACACCTTACATCTTACATTTATATAAATTACCTGGAAATTTCATATCAACTAGTTAAGCCAATAGTGATAAGCTCTTTATGTACTTTTATTAAATAAATTCATTCATTCAATTTAGAAAACGGTGCAGAGATTGAAAACAATTGTGCGGGATCGTTGACAAAGTAATGCATAAAATAACACAACTTTTCTAGAAAAGCCTATTTCACATTAAAATATTTTCAAAATAAGAAAAGCAATCATTAGTTGTGCATTTGGGAACCACATTAAATCTAATCAGCATTTAGTTCGCCTTTGTGAATTGTAATTTTTTTTTACAATAAAATATTATTTACTAACACACATACAATATTTTACGTTACTCCGTTTACAAAGCTATCTACTGTTTACATTATATATGAACTAATCAGGTATGGGCAACCTTTGGGAAGTCACGGGCCAAACAATCATATGCTCATGAATTCGCGGGCCATAGGTTAATGCGTATACAATGTAATATTTTCCTTGAGCCTGATTTTCAGATGCTAGAATCGATTCTATTGGTTTTGAAATTTTTTTGTAGGTCGGTCTGGTTCGTGACTTGGATTTATTGATTTTCATGCCTGCTTTTGTACATATTTCCTTAATTTAAACTCGCTTCTTGCTCAGATCGGCAAAGATTTAAGCGCAGCCTGTACTTAATTCTTTCAGTAACACGAACCGCCCATAGACGTGGTTCTATTGTCCTATTTGTCTTTTTTTTCGTCTCGTTATGTCCCTGAAAGTATTAAAGTTGCAGGAAAACAACGAATCGCGACTTTTTGGTGAAAATGTTAGTCCGATTTTAGATTGTGCCTCGCCGTGGGCCTTATTAATAACCGTTACGGACCAGTGGTTGCCCATATACTAATCAATACATTTAGTATGAATTACTATGAATGTTACCGACAAACCGGCAACCCACCGTAAGTCTTCGTATCCGAATGGTCCAAACTATCAACCATCTCCTCTTCATTTATAAGAAACCTTGAAAACTCTATCTTGAACTGAATAGGGTAGCATCTGTTTAATTTAATACGCTGCAAAGTGTAGTGATAAACAACTTTGTAGTAAACCGGTAAAACGAGAACTACACAATTCAATTTCAAAAACTTTCGCCTTGATGAATTTATAATAATAATAAATTTATTTATTCCAGACGAGGTCCATATTACATTAATTATATTATACATATAAGAACATTTACAATTAAAAATAGGTAATTTATTCTACAGTCTGATTCACTCACAGTTTAATCAGTCTGTAGCCGGCGCCACGCTGCGTGGAGCGGACTGCCGGTCCACTCGTGCACGGCGCGAATCAGTGTATTGGTGGAGGTTCGGAATCGCTCAGCGGCGGCGGCGGCTCTGTGCCGCATGAGGCCGGCCCAGCCGGGCACGCGCCCCTCCACGAACATCGTCGACGCGCTGCACCAGCGCGGCAGTCTGTGCAGTGCACGCCAAGCGTTATTGTACTGCACTCGCATCTGGTTGTATGCAGATTTTGTATAATTACACCATAACTCTGCGGTGTACAGGCTGGTGCAATATGCCATGAAAAGAAGTCGCTTGACGTCATTACTGCAGCGGTTGAAGCGTCTTGCCAGCATATTTCCTTTTACACTGATAGCTCTACGCTGTCGCTCAATATCAGAGTCGTCATGTAAGTTCGCCTTTATAACATGGCCTAGTTATTTTACATCTTCGACCCTTTCGAGCTTCTGTCCACTCAACCGTAAAGGTGGTGTTTCAGATGGTGAGTTGCTTGAAGAGAAGACCATGTATACGGATTTAGAGGCGTTGTACTGCATATTGTGCTCAATCGCGTACTTTTCACAAATAGCGAGTAGAAGACGCATGGAGGCAGCTGATGGTGTTAATAAGACCATGTCGTCCGCGTAGCTGACGTGGTTGGTACAGACGCCATTTATGGAGCAGCCTACTCCGGCTGCAGTCAGCTCCCGGCTGAGCTCGTCCATGTAGACATTGAACAGGATCGGAGAAGCCGAGCCACCTTGTCTGACGCCGCAGTGCAGCGGGGCCGGCTCTGAATAAGCACCGTTCCAGCGGACGATGTTTCTTTGCTGCTGATGCCATACTGCAAGGGTGGATATGATGTCTTCTGGAACGCCGCGCTGTCGAAGCTTCGTCCACAGAAGGTCATGGGAGACACGATCGAAAGCCTTGCTTAGGTCCAGAAAGCAAGCATAGGTAGACGTGTTTTTACTTTTATAGCAGTGCGCCACTTGTTTGACCACGTAGACCGCACTAGCCGTCGAAGTATTGTTTTTAAAACCCATTTGATAATCTGTGCTTTCCAGATATGATTCGGTTAAAGCAAGTATCGTATTTTCGAATATTCGTGCCACGATAGGAGCCAGCGCAATTGGTCTGTAGTTGTCAGATGACGACACGTCTTTTAGCCTATTTTTGCAGATAGGAACAATAACTGCTTTAGTTAGAGTCTCAGGCAGGTATCCTAGCGTTATCATGCGAGAAAAAAGTCTAGCAAGGATGGTACATAAAGGCTTTCCAGCGTAGTGTAGGTGTTCAATTGAGAGTCCATCGCTTCCAGGTGATTTTCCGCGTGCAGTTTTGCTGATAATCTTGTGAACGAGGCAAGTTGATATTTTATCATGACGTATTGTGCCGTTATCTGACGGATGACTCACTGAATATAGTAGTATAGTAGTTATAGTTCGACACCGGAAAGGTAGAAGAAGATAAGCGAAATATTATATTATTATATTACAATACAATGCAATGTTAGGTGGTAGAGCTAATGCCGGGCTCGACTGTGGAGGTACCACCATATTACTCGCAAATCCTCCCGAAGTTATTCGGGGGAGAGTAAGAGGACAGCTCTCAGGCAAAACCAGGCGGCCCACCATTGCCTGGGACCGATGGATGGCGGTATATCCATCCCCAATTGCCAGGCCTTATATAAAACAGACTGGTGACGGGCAGCGGCGTCACTGGTGCAAGGGTTTCGGCACCGCGCTCACCAACCCGCCTGTCCAGCGTGTGTGAGTATGGGCATTTCTTCCAGGAGGATCGCCAAGAGTGGCGAAAAGTGGACGAAACAGGCTGATGGATGGATGGATGGATTACAATGCGCTGGAGGCCAATCCCGACGTCGCATAGCCGGGTAATGGAATGTTGCTGACGTTTTTAGTTATTGACCAAGATATTTAGGAAACTGGCTGTTCTTTATAAGGACGTAGCAAAATTATATATTGGGTAGCTTAAGCCTGATTATCATGGTGGAAGAGGTATAAAGGGATACTAAAATATGAATCTGTAACAGTGTTTTATGTATTATATTAAATTATTATATTTTATTTCGAAATGTAGTTAATAATGCAGAGTTCCGTAGTCCGACAAGGAACCCTTATAGTTTCGGCATGTCCGTCTGTCCGTCCGTCTGTCCACGGCTTATCTCAGAGACTATTAGTACTAGAAAGCTGTAATTTGGTATGGGTATACATAATTCATCACGACGACAAAACGGTAAAAAAATCTCTTTTTTTTAGATTTTCTCCCGTGCACGTAAATTGGGGATGATTTTTTTTTCTCGTCTATCCCATAGTGTGGGGTATCGTTGGATAGGTCGTTTAAAAACATTATTGGTGTGTTTTCACACATATTTCGATTAAGTGATCCGTTGAGGAATATTAAGCTTTAGAGCGCAAATTTTTGTTACAGTCAAGTGCCCCCCATCTGCCGGCTAAACGGTTGTTTAAAAATTACAGAAGTAGTATATATGTATAATAAAGTTAAAAGAAATACTATCACAGCTAAGTGAGCTTTACAGGTATACGAGTACAGGTTGCGCCAAACTTTTAGTCCCCTCTAAATGTAAACACGACAATGTATGGGCCGTTCTTCGGGAGAGCAACTTTCGAGCGGACTAGAAGTTTGGTGCGATCTGTATTATTAGAGCAACTGATAAAATGTACTGTGCAACTACGGAACCCTACACAGCGCGTGGCCCAACACGTACTTGGCCGGTTTTTTTAACTTATATTATAATAATGTCGCGTACATAACTTTGGGTATAAACTTTAATCGAATTACACGGAATATTCCAGGGATAGATAACATATTAATCCCTTTAAATATTTTATACCGTTGGCTGTCCAAAACTAGACAGAAAACAAAAAAGGGAAGATATTTTGTCACAATTTTTCAACTATACATATAAAAGTTAACTTTTTGTCGCTTATCCCGTTCGTGCGATCTTACTTGGCAAGCCCGAAGTTAGTTTCGCCGCTCTCTCTTTCTCTTTTTATTTTCCTAAAAACTATATTTGTTCAGCCACTCGAGAAAGCGGAGAGCCTAACTTCGGGCTGCTGTCCAAATAAGATCGCGCGATCAGCACAAGTTTCTCTTTAGCTTACATTACTTACAACAGTGGTTCTTGAACTTTTTGTAGGCATGAATTCTTTTCAGAAATTCAAAAGTTCCACGGAACCCTATCGGAGAAAATTATAGGAAAGGAAACCAAGCAAAAATAAAAAATCACCTTTATTGGTTAGTAAATGAATATTATTAGTCGACTTGTTTATATTTAGATATGCTGATGAATAAAAGGATGGTAATTTGAAGAAGTGTCAGCTGGTACATTTTGTTCACAGTTTGTGCAGTTATTTTTAATAATTTGAGTAAGGGTGCTAGCTGCACTTGCGGTCGAAGTTCTTGGCATGTAGAAAATCGTAGGGGAAAGTGAAAAAAGCTTCCCAAGAACGCATCGAGTTTTATTTTACTACAGATTTTATTATTTCATTTAATTTTTTATTTAATAAATAAAATAAAATTAAAATTGAGATATATATTTCAGGCCCTCTCCTGGTACTATAAACTAAGTAAATGAGTACAATACTGTTGTTTGGACTCGGTATAATAAATGCCATCAAAAACAAAACTTGTAAAAACAACAAGTCTCGCAACTTAGTTCTTCTACCGTAAAAAGTTGTGAGATCCATGTAAATCCAAGTCGGTTAATTTATTCAGTCCCTACTTAAGGGACCTTCTGTCCTAAGTTATTACATAATTAGCTAACCTTACAACATCTTATAGTGATCATATCAATGTTAAAAATCTGTTATGTTTTATATAAATACAGGGACTTGGCCATCGCATGAAAACACAATGTATCTCACAAGTAATACATATTATATTGAATTAGATTTATATAGGATTACAAAGTTATTTATGCAGTTGGTGTATCTAGAGCACTGAACCGAAATTGCAAAATTTGATTTTAGTTTTTCCTTTTTTTTTTTTTTTTTTTTTTTGTTTTTCCTTGATTTATACACTAAACACTAATTGCATTCCAAATTTGAAGCATCTATGTCTGCTAGAAGTGCCTTAGAGTTTTGATGATCGGTCAGTCAGTCAGTCAGTCAGCGAGTGAGTGAGTGAGTGACAAATTGAAAAACTTTGACTAGTTTTAATTCTTAATCTACTGGTTCAAATTGAATGAAATTTGAAATATACCGTGTTTATACCATGCCTGCTTAGTTACTGAAACTTGAGGCGTCTAGTTTTATCCACAACGAAGTTATAGGGGGTCGAAAATGGCCTGAACTGTTTCGAGAAAAGGATGATACGGCGTGCTGCTTCTTTCAACTTGGCGGGGGCACTACCGTGCCCCCAGATATGTTCAGAGTGAACTGAGTGGCTGTTTTGGACCTTTGGGTCCATGGATCCCACTTTAAGAAACCCGGACTTCAACAATACCATTTTCATTAATATTAAGGTGAAGTTTACTCTAACTGAGTTTTAGAACTGTCTTTGAAGGCCTTGTCCTCCTATACGGCTACTCCCAACACACAACAAAAAAATACATGATAAGCATCATATGATAATGAATAAGTTCCTGGTCTAATAAAAAAAATATGTCTTCAATTTTGACAAAAACAAATCGAAAGTTATCGAAAATTATTTACGCAAGAATTTTCGATAACTTTCGAATGCCTAAAGCGATTTTAATGATTCTTTTACCATATTAAAGACAATTTATAGATCTATCAAACTATTGCTCAGCAATTTTTTCACGTCCATCGCGTCCTTGTGAAAAGTATAATTTTATCTTATTTTGCGCTATCCGGAGACGCAGCGATCGTCGTAACAGCCACTTTGGAATACGCGCTGATATGAACGTTATTTCAATATAGTTTTTGTCAATATTTGTGCTGACATAAATAGAGTAGCTAATTTGGCGTAGGCATGCGCCTTAAGTTACTCGTAGAATAACAATCGACTTGACCCCTAGTCTGTTAGGTGGGTGCAAAAAGACGAAGTGAAAAACACCAGGAACAGAAGAGCTTGTATGAATTAACAAATTGAAGCGAAGAAAGTGTGCCATGATCGTAGCAGATGAAGATATGTAGTCTCTGATTACCTCTCTGGAAGATAAATGTGAGTGTATATATGAACTATATGTAAATAAACACACATAGTGCATACGCAATAATAAGGTGACTTTTATTTATACAGCCCAACTCATACTGGAGGCTTGGTAAGTGATCAGTAACACGGATCGATAACACTTTTTGCTAATTTCGCAAAAAAGAATCTTGACGTACCATAGTAATTGACTCGGGGCTGAGCTTGCGTTTGTAAGGAACACGAAAAGAATAGTTTACGAGTTTCAAAAAAAGGGTCATCGAACCTTATTACTGAGCACTTAGTGAGTCTTCAGTAAGAACTTGGCTGCGTAAATTAAAGTCATCTTGTATATATTTATTGGGGTGGAGTAGTAGGCAATAAATAATCCGAGCAGTTAAGAATCTTGAATCAGAAATATTCCTTATTATTCGATACTCGTGGCTATAATCATCATTTGTTTTAAGGGCCATTTCACACTTTCATGCGAGTAATCGAAAATTCCCAGCGCCGTAATTTACCACCTAGGAATGACTTTTATAGTATTGTTGAATACAATACGTAAAATATAGATCAATCTTTCATACTGACAGTTTATGTATCAAATTTACAAATACTATATACTACAAATTTTTGTAGTGATCAATCTCCCACACCTTGTTTACGGAAATATAGGCACATTGTCAACTTCAGAGAGCTAAATCTTTCATATGAATGCAATAATTCAATACCTTTGCAGTAAAAACTTGCAAAAACATCACACATACAAGGTTACAGGCCCCGTTACAGATGCCTATGGCCCTATGGTACTGTTGAAAAATCAAGCTTCTAACCTATAGAGTATATAGGGTGTTAGGAAAAGTACTTCGTTCCTTTAAACCACGTCTGTTATTAGGTATAACAAAGTATGTCAAGCGTGTTTATTTTTTTTTATTATAAAAGAATCAAGATATATATTTTTTTACCTCTCATTAAATTGTTCAACCCTAGTTAAGAACGCAAAAGATAGATTAAAATATTATGATTATAAACACCAATAATTTATTAATTTCTTAAAAAAAAATAACATGCTTAACATACTTTGTTATTATAGCACACGTGTTTTTAAGGAACGAAGTACTTTTCCTAACACCTGTATATACTTCCAGTCAACTTATAAACCTTGAAGTCCGTTCACAATTACATCAATTGCATCAAGGAAAAAAATCAAAAAATTACTGATATTAGATATCTAAAAATAAAAAATAAAGCACCAACTTATGTAATTAAACCAATTGGATACATGGAGTTGAATCAATCGTAAGTGACAAGTTAGTTTGGTCATTATAACTGCTCGTGGAATACGTTTATGTTTTGGATGGTATGCACGGAACCATCAAAGTACGAGTCCTACTCGCACTTGACCAGTTATATTGTATTGAATAAAGCATCTCATAATTAGAAAAACACAATTATCTATAAAGGTGCGCTATACAAAAAGAGTAATTTTGCCAAATTATGGCTCTTATGCATAGCTCGACACTACAATAGTAAATCAAAGGCAAAAGAAATGAGGAGCAAAAGAAAAAATACAGGTAGAGACTAATTTTAATTTGGAATTGTTCCCGCATTTCAACTTCTTCACGGTTTAAAGTTTAAATGATCAAGCAATTCCGTAGCAAAAAGCTGTCACGACTTGCTGCTAACTAAAATTAAAACTGATTCAATATAGAACGTTCCGGTCGACGAAGAAATTACCATTTCGTGTCTTGTACTTTCATAGCCAAACCTAAGCAAGAGTTTTCTAAATTATTATTAAATACTGCCCTTACACTCGCAAAATATTATTGTTGACTATATTCCAATTAGTTTAGGTGGTAGAGCTGATGCCGGGCTCAACTGTGGAGGTACCACCATCTTACTCGCAAATCCTCCCGAAGTTATTCAGGGGATAGTAAGAAGACAGCTCTCAGGCAAAATCAGGCGGCCCACCCTGGGACCGATGGATGGCGGTATATCCATCCACAATTGCCGGGTTATATAAAACAAACTGGTGACGGGCAGCGGCGTCACTGGTGCAAGGGTTTCGGCACCACGCTCACCAACCCGCCTGCCCAGCGTGTGTGAGTATGAGCATTTTTTCCAGGAGGACCGCGAAGAGTGGCGAAATCCTGGAAAGGCCTATGTCCAGCAGTGGACGAAACAGGCTGATGGATGGATGGATATTCCAATTGTTTCACCGAAACAATTTCGGCATTTTCAGGGCCAGTAGCCGCATGAAAACGTCGGTAAACGCCGCGTCGTCGTCGTCCTAAGAACGACAATCGCCTTGAAAATACCGAATTTGTCTCGGTGAAACAGTTGACATATAGTCAACGTCAGTGTTAAAGCCGATATTTAATAATAATTTAGTATGTCAGCTCACGTGAGTTTTGATAATTATAGGTTTACCTTTGAAATTGCTGTTTTGTATGAAGAATTTGAAGATAACTCCGTTTTCAGTACACAAACGTTTTTCCATTTATTTTAGGAATGACAAATACAATATTTATAAAACAAATTATATAAGGTCCTACAATAATAAGTGAAAATAATTCTAGGGTAGATCATGTATCGTTAACTGATAAAATTCCAGAAGAAGAAAAAATGTTTTGCTGAAATAATTTTTTCACTTCCCAGTACAAAGTAAGCTGACAAAATTTCTATGGAAATGTAAAAAAAGTACGCGCAAAAATATTTTTTTTCGGTGGAATGTGCTCTATTAGGGATACTCTATCATCTGCTAATTTTTTTCACTTTGAATTATAGGACCTTATTATTAATGAGACAACATTAAGCTAACAGAAACCACAATTTAATTTTTGAAAAGTGTCACCTGTTAATAGTTATTACGAATCTTTGAAGACTTAATTTTGCAATCAAACTGAAAATAAAAACCAAATAATAACACCTCGAAATAACTTTCAAGCAAATATAAATTATGGAAATATTGATGCAGGAATTATGAAGTCATGAATCTGTTGGAAAATTTCGGCAACTTTATAGGTAAAGACGTATTAAGAGTTTTCTACGAGACATCAGTATTATTTATATCACAATATAATTCCCTCGTTCGTTCCCCTCTGTCCTATTATCCTGTTCTATCAATAGGACACGCAGGAACCAGTATCTAGAAATCTGATCGTAATTTGCAACTTTTGGTCTTTTATTTTTGGAGTAAGACAATAAGAAAATTAATTTCTCGAAACAAAATACTTACTGGTTATCTCTGTTTTTAATCGGTTCCGAAATAAAAACAAAGATAGACTATCTATATGTTGATTAATTGAAATAGGCGTTACCTTGCGGAAGTCCATCACTAAGTAAAGGATATATGAATATAATTTGCAATATTCCGCTAAACAATTCTTGTCGTGCTATTCAAAATGCAGACTCGTGCACCGCCCGCCCGCCCGCATAAAAACATGCAACAAGCAAGCAATACAAGCAAAGCAATCTTAAATAACAAGCAAGAAAACTTATCGACACGTGTTTCGCCTCTGAACGAGGCATCCTCGGGATGTGTTGCTAGCCCGGCTTCTCCGCAGCAACTGATGTGTTGCTCGCCCAGCCGCTCCGCAGCAACTGATGTTGTTCGCCCGACAGCTCAGCAGCTAGTGACGAGCCGCCGACCAAAACTCGCCTTTTATACACCGGCCTGACTAGTTGTTTGGTGGGGAAAATGGGGAGACGAAAACATGCGTAACAGTGGGGTAGTGGTAAAGTTAGTTTGTTCGTTTAGTAAATCAGGGTTATTCTTGTTTTTTAGTATTTCTAATTGTTCTAACACACACATTCTTAAACCTTTTTTACAAATATGTTTTACTTCAAATGAATGGTTATCAGGCAAACTATGACCGGACTCTAATAGATGTTTTGCAAAGTGTGATTTTTCAGGATGATTATTTCTATGGGCTGAGATATGTTCTTTGTACCTAGTTTCAAAACTGCGACCTGTTTGACCTACATAGACACCGTTACAATCATTGCAAGACAATTTGTTAATTCATTAGAAAATTTAGCTGTTGATGCTGAGATTACTGCAATTGTTTCTAAGCAAGACAATATTGTGAAGAGTTTGGTTACGCATGAAATTCAAGAGTCCGTTGTCTCATCAAGTCTCAAAATTAATCCGAAACTAGCAATATTTAAATCTGTTCAGAGTAGGGTCAACGAAAATAACTTAGTGATTTCCAAGGCCGATAAGGGCAACACAGTAGTAATAATGAATCGTGATGACTATAATATAAAGGTAAATGATGTTATTCAGGGTGACGCCTTTGTTCCTCTTAATTCAGATCCAACTAAGAAATTTCTAGCAGAGTTAAAATTAGCCGTCAACAACACCTCCTTTGTTTTTCCAGACAATTCTCACTATAAAGCAAAATTACTTCCTATGAACCCTGTAGCTCCAGCTTTGTACGGTTTGCCAAAAATTCATAAAGATAATATTCCAGTTCGTCCGGTTGTCTCTTATATAGGTGCTCCAGCTTATGATTTGTCAAAACGGTTAAATCATATTTTGATAGAAAAAACTGCCTTCAAGCCCATTTATTGTCTTAGGAACAAAGATGACTTAATATCAAAAATTCAGAATGTCCATTTGCCCTCTAATGCGAAGTTGATATCTTTAGATGTAGATAGCTTGTTTACCAATGTTCCTTCCGATGAGTGTTTGATTGTTATTAGAAATTTACTAGAAAAACAACGTCTTCACACTAACGAAATTGATGACCTCATTAGCCTTGCATCAGTTTGCATGCGTCAAAATTATTTCAAATTCAATGATAGATTCTATATGCAGAAAGAAGGATTAGCGATGGGTTCACCCTTAAGTCCATTAATGGCCGATATTTTCATGGATAGTTTTGAGAACAAACACATTGCCAGTAGTTCGAATATTTTGTATTATTACAGATACGTTGATGACATCATTATTTGCTGGACTGGTACTGGTAGACAGCTCGATGTATTTGTTGACAAATTGAACAAAATTCACCCCAAAATAAAATTTAAATTAGAAGTCGAACAAGAAAACTCCCTTAATTTTCTAGATTTAACGATTACTCGGGCACAGAATAAACATGAATTTCAAATATACCGCAAGCCAACACACACCGATACTGTAATACCTTCTTCATCTTGTCACCCTTGGGAACATAAGCTTGCAGCATTTCGTTGTTATGTTCACAGATTGATGACCGTGCCTCTAAGTCCTGACAACTTTGAAAAAGAACTCAACATAATATATCAGATTGCTGTGAATAACGGGTATAGTGCAAAAATGGTTGATAGATTAGTCCACAAAAAACAGAATATCATTATTAGAAACAGTTTGTCTGCTTTACAGCCTGAAAGTACGAGTGTTCAGAAATATAAAACAAGCATAACTTATCTAGGTCCAATTTCTGAACGGGTTGCGAAGATTTTTCGGCGTTGTGGTGTTCGCGTTGCATTCAGAACCAAAAATAAGATAAAGCGTATTTGCAATGGTAAGGACAAATTAGATAAAAAACAACAGTCTGGTATTTACAAATTGTCTTGCAATGATTGTAACGGTGTCTATGTAGGTCAAACAGGTCGCAGTTTTGAAACTAGGTACAAAGAACATATCTCAGCCCATAGAAATAATCATCCTGAAAAATCACACTTTGCAAAACATCTATTAGAGTCCGGTCATAGTTTGCCTGATAACCATTCATTTGAAGTAAAACATATTTGTAAAAAAGGTTTAAGAATGTGTGTGTTAGAACAATTAGAAATACTAAAAAACAAGAATAACCCTGATTTACTAAACGAACAAACTAACTTTACCACTACCCCACTGTTACGCATGTTTTCGTCTCCCCATTTTCCCCACCAAACAACTAGTCAGGCCGGTGTATAAAAGGCGAGTTTTGGTCGGCGGCTCGTCACTAGCTGCTGAGCTGTCGGGCGAACAACATCAGTTGCTGCGGAGCGGCTGGGCGAGCAACACATCAGTTGCTGCGGAGAAGCCGGGCTAGCAACACATCCCGAGGATGCCTCGTTCAGAGGCGAAACACGTGTCGATAAGTTTTCTTGCTTGTTATTTAAGATTGCTTTGCTTGTATTGCTTGCTTGTTGCATGTTTTTATGCGGGCGGGCGGGCGGTGCACGAGTCTGCATTTTGAATAGCACGACAAGAATTGTTTAGCGGAATATTGCAAATTATATTCATATATCCTTTACTTATCTATATGTTGTCAGCAAATCATAAAATTCGGCATATTATGATTTGCCTCGGCAGATCGTAAAGTATAAATTTGAAAATATTTCGCCAAAATTAAATAAAAAACCGGCCAAGTGCGAGTCGGACTCGGGTTCGTGTATATAAAAACGGCAAAAGAATAATGACTCGCGCTTGGCCAGTTTTAGTATTTGTTGTTATATCGGCATCATAAATACATCATCTGTTAAAATTTCAACTGTCTAACTATCACGGTTCATGAGATACAGCCTGGTGACAGACGGACGGACGGACAGCGGAGCCTTAGTAATACGGTCCCGTTGTTTCCCCGTTGGGTACGGAACCCTAAAAATAGGTGTGACGACGAGCGGAGCGAAGAGGACCGTGTTACTACTCACTACTTTATTATTAGTATAGATATGTACTCGTATAAATGCAGGGGTCTTATCAAAGGTTTTTTTTAAATCTTTCATAACTAACTACAAACAAAATTCCAGCAATTTTTTTCGCCCTAGATAGACTGTCACTTTTCTTTGCTATTTATAGTTTGTATAGATGAAATATAAACAATAAAATTATTAACATATTAGGATATATTTCGGCCTCTTCAATGAGGCTTTTATCAGGCGAATAATTATTCGTTTACTCGTAATATGTAGTAGAAGATTGTTATGCAACGGTAGCAAGTGATCAAATACTGCCGAGATATTTAGGCGCACGAGCAAGCAAAGCGAGTTTAAGGGTGTAATTGATCACTGACACCCTTGTTGAACACTCTTCTTTTCATAACTAAGTAATCATGGTGTTTTTTTAATATTAGTTTTTAGATTTAGTTAAATCGCATGTGTCGCAACTCGCGGCCTCTGACGGAAGATCAGCGTCACATTTCTGCTGTGGCATTTGTTGAGTCAGAGACCTTTTTGTTTGCTGTATCTTATAAATTACCTTAAGCTGTATAGATGGAATGATAAAACTATTTATGTTTTTGTATGTGGTTTTTGTATTGGTGTAGCATTCCAAATAAATGTCTGTTTTTTCTTTCTTTTTTCTTTTCTTCTTTTTCTTTCAAATAAAAGGCAAAGTAACGAAACCAAAACAGATTAGGCCGAATAGATATTTTTCATTGACATTTAGCTAGATGGATGAGTAACTTAAGGACCCGTTCTCCCTAACATTAAGCACCTCATTTAGCGTCAAGTAGAACTGAACTCTGTGACGTTTCATTATTGTTTAAAATAGCGCGCTCTGAGCAGTGGCTGTTACGACAACCGAAACATCGCGCGCTCTAAAGAATCACGTTTCGATGCCGAATTATTATGTTCGATGGATAAATACACCAAGTTACAATTTTTGTTAGGCAAAATTAAACCAATCACACCATTCTGTATACTCTTAACTTACGGGTGACTGAATTTCAGTTTCCAAAATCGTCTGGGAAACCGACAATGGGAAATACGCGAAGAGCAGTTTTACGTGATTTTTAGTGACTTTAGATTTTTTTTTCTAGCTTGCTATGAATTCTATGCAAAAATCAAATTAATTAGGTTGTAATACAACTTTTCGCCAACTTGTGTGATTATTTATTTCTCATTAAACATATATTTTCTGTCATGAATCAGCAATACGGTGGGGCACGTTTAGGTGGCATGGACCCTTAAGGAGCCCTCTAAGATTTTCAAGAGTGGCTTACTATGTAGTTAGTGAAAATTACCTCGTTGGATTTTGAAACTGTTAATTGAATTTACATCCCGTATTTCAAGTTAAATACGACCTACTTTTCGAACATAAGTGATGAAATAGTAGTTTATGCTACAAGTACGGTAAGGAGGCAATAGCTTATGAGGACGATTTGAAACACGAGCGAGGCGAGTATACCCACGTGTGTCATACTACATATTTCAATGCATAGTGTGAGTAAAATTAAAGAAACCAACAAACAATAAATACTCTAAACGAACTTTTTCTTCGTTCTTTTTCTCTACACGCAATTTTCCAACCTGACGGAAATAAACTGCGTTCACAATTCAGCAATGCGTTCGTAGGCTGCTTTCAGTCTGATCGTCTGGCGACATCCACCTCACGTGCCTTGATATTGTCCTACTGTTAGTGGTAGGCGGGTGTCATCTGACGATCAAACTGAACGCAGTTTATTTCCTTCAAGTCTATCTATGGTACAAAACGAAAGATTGTCAAAATAAAAATAAAGCACTTGTGCGATAAAAATGACGTTTCCAACAGTTTTTATGCATATAAAATGGGTCTTTACGAGCCCTTGCATTGAAAAATATTTTATTGTTTATATTCCATCCATACAAACTATAAAGAAAATACTCCATATTATATCCAAAGAGAATATAATATACTACGATTATATTAGCTATAATATTAGCCTGTCTATATTCATTTTTTTTGCTACTTGTGTTTCTGTTTTCAGTGGATCTCTTAAAACAACAACTGAAATATCCTCGTTAATCATTAAGCTAGACTCACAAATGTAGTTGACAGAGGACAAATAGTGAGTTCAGTATTTCCAGAGCGACCGACTTCTGAGATGTAATGAGCTGAAAAAAGTCAATGAAGATGAAAATGAGGTCACCGTTCGTGCCCTAAACGACTTTTTCCTGAAAATCGGAATTTCAGGTCAGGAAATGAGAAACAACCGACGGTGTTTCACTTTTTCCTGTTATCTTTTCGGTTGCAAGGTTATTTTCTACAAAATTTGCATTTTGTTACAAATCGAATTAGGAGAAAAACAATTTATGAAACTTGATTACTTATTAATCGTTAAGCTATGTGCTGTGAAGATCATGAAGAGCCAGGTACTACAGGAAACCGTGTGCTATTTTTTACCAACAGCTTTCCTCTTATTAGTAACAACTACTTTTATATAAAATTTATTGACACTACATTAATCATCCAAACAGTTACATATGTCACATCAAACACTTTGAACAGGCTTTGCTACAATATTACATTGAATTCGAGACACGATGACTGCAATACATTCTTTAAATACAATATAAGTGATATTGAGCTGATTTATTCATTGAAATTATGGTTGTTAAAAGGACTTAATCAAAATGCAAAAACTTTAGTTTTCACAGTATTAAAAGCTACAATATGAACTAAACAAATTAATTAATATTAAATGACTAACCATTCAAACTATTTACTAAACAAAATAAAAAGAAAGATAACGTGGGCATCATGTTGTTCATATAAAAGGAAAAAACAGTACATGATGTGAAATAATCTGCCCTAATTCTTGGTATTCGCATTCATTTTGTAACTTCTGCACATCCTCACTTTTACGCAGGCTTTGTTGGGGGCTATTTTACACCTTTTCATGCACTCGTATCACGTGTATAGCACGGTTAAAGAACTATTGACTACAAAAACCTATCCTCAGTTTAACTGGATGATACTAGATCTTCCAAGAAAACATGGGTGCTTAAATTCATGCCCAAACAACCAAAATAAATAATGAGTAGCCCTCCTAAACGGTCTTGAGTTTTTTTTTTAAATTATATCGTGTGTAAATAGAGTGCGACCATTAAATGAAACCACATATTCTACCGACCTTACTGAACCACTTTTCCCAAGAATCATACCCGCGGACAGCCTTAGTTTAGGAAATAATTGAGTTTCAAACAAAAACGCGTGAACCTTGACGCACCGACATACGGGCGAGTTTAGAGAGAGTTTCGTCCGTGAAGCGACGTCCGTGAAACGGACGACGCTCTCCCTAAACTCGCCCGTATGGCGGTGCGTTAAGGTTCACGCATTTTTGTTTGGAACTCAATTATTTCCTAAACTAAGGGTGTCCGGTTCACGGGTATGATTCTTGAGAAAAGTGGTTCAGTAGGATCGGTAGAATATGTAGTTTCATTTAATGGTCGCACTCTATTTACACCCTATGTATTTGACGGTTCTTATAACAATTCAAAATTAAATATGTCGTTTTGAGCATTCCTTCTAACTATTTTTGTAATTTTCAATTTTTATGCTCCATATTATACAAAAAACAACTGGTAAAGTGCGAGTAGTTGTGCCCTTTGGGTTCTGTACATATCGTTTATAACACAAAGCTATTCCACGAGCAGCTATTAAAGTCCAACTTAACTTGACACTCACGATCTATTAGTCTTTTAGTTGGTCGTTAATTTATTCTTGAATAATTTTATATAGCTAATTTTAGATTTTTTCCGAGACGTGTCCTAACTGTTGACGAAGTTTCAAGTTTCTATGTCAACCGGAACTACCATATAAGTTTTCATGATGAGCCAATTCGTATGAAACTGATTACTTTTTCACATTTAGTTAGAAGCTTGATTTTTCAACAGCGCTGTAGACTTCTGTAAGAGGTACCAGTTTCAACTTGATATCTCTAACGGGGCCCGAGAAAAAGGGCCTTGACAGGCGGACAACAAAGTGATATAAGAAGCGTTCCGTTTTTTCATATTGAAGTACGGAACCCTAAAAACGCTCTGTCCGGGTTCCTTCTTTCTAAAAACACATAATTATATCAGAATTAGGCGCTTTCTCCAATTAATAGATAAACCAAGCTATGTTCAATGTCCGTGCTTAAAGGGTCCACAGGGTAGAAACCAAAACCAATTTAGGGTTCCAGATTAGGCAGAGCACGTCCGAAACGAGTACGGAGCGCTGGACAAACGAGGAGGTCAACCACCAAACACCCCTAACCGATAGATAGTATCTATCTTAGGTATAGTTCAGTTTAAACAGTATGTCTATATACTGTACATACATATAAGATCCTACAATTCAAAGTAAAAAAAAATTAAGAGATGATAGAGTATTGCTAATAGACCACATTCAAACGAAAAAAAAAAAAACTTTTTGGGCGCACTTTTTTTATCCTTTCCATGGAAATTTAGTCAGCTGATTGAACCACTTTGTAATGCGAAGTGAAACATTTTTTTAAGCAAACGTTACGTTTTAGCGTTACAAAATCTACCCTAGAATTATTTTCACTTATAATTGTAGGACCTTATCTAGGCAAGTTTAGGCCTCAATACTCGCTAGAAATTGCGTCATGCTGGTGACCTTGAAAGTCGAAATTGGTGGCTGGTTTTAATAAGACGCTAAAAAAGTTAAAAAATGAAAAAAATATACAATAAACTACAGAATATTTGGAATGATGTGCCTTAATAATAATTTCAAATTTTCATCAAAATCTTTCACAAAATAAATATCAAACCTAGGTTTAATTTAAAACGAATATCCGGTTTAATTAATTAAGTATGCAAAGAAACAAATTGAAACTTAGGGCGGCTTGCACCAAAATCTTAAATCTAGATTTTGTCGCTAAACCAGGTTTACGATTTGTCAGTCAAATTAAACTCAGCTTAAGTCCTAAATCTAAATTTAAATATTGGTGCAAGTCGGCCTTAGTCACATTGAAGATATAATTGAATATATAGATATAACAAGTAATTTCCTTTGATTATTTTTGAATAATTTTAGTAATGATAATTTTAATTAATTATCCAGCGTTTTTTTTAATTACTGAAAAATACAAAAATCTGCGGTTACGTAGAAAAATGGATTCAATTTAACGATTAGACTGACGCGATTGACACAATTACGGTTGGCTAACTGCAAACCTTTTTTTAGGATTCCGTAACCGAAGGAAAGACTAGTTAAAGGGCTAGTTTAAATTTACGTTTTATTATTTTCCTTGGTGGAGGCCTGATGTCAGTAAAGAATTGTTCAAAGGCATTTGCAACTTCATATTCTCCTTTCACAGTTTCATTGTTAATATTCAACTTAAGTTCATTATTTCATCTTTTACTCTTACCAGTTTCTGTATTAATGATATTCCATACTGCCGTATATTCTGTGAAAATTTCAATTATCTTCCTACGGCTGAAGCTGTAGACCCCTGTGACAGACGGACAGACAGAGAGCGAAATTTTGATTTCTAAATCAAATTTTTAATAGTGTATTGGTTTCGTTATTAAGAAATGTACATAAAGACAAAGGCAAATATATCAACAAAATAGTACAATTGCAAGCACGCCGCCCAAAACTATGCCTCTGTCCTAATTTTGCACCATACCTCCGCGAAGCCCTATTTTAAATCGTTAGGCATCATGACGTTGCCAGGCATAATTATTTATCGGGTTGCAGTCTACGTCAGGGAAAACCGTGGCTCGTATCGTACTCATGCGGACATCCACACGTACAATACTCGCCACGCAAACAAACTGTCAGTTATAGGATGTGGACTTGCTAAATCTTCCAAACTGATGCACATAATGGGCCCAAACGTGTACAATAATCTACCCGAACACGTTTTACAATCATCTAGCCTAAACAGCTTTAAATTCAAGTTGAAACGCTATCTCATCGAGCAAACTTTCTATAAATTTGAAGATTATTTTTTTAATTGATAATAATTTTAAATTTGAATTGTAATTTTGATTTAAATTTATATCTTGATTTTAATTTTAATAATGATTCCAATTTTGTATATAATTTTTGATCTGCATGACATGATTTGTTTGACTATTATTTTGATTTACGCTATTAGGTAATATTTTTAAAAAATGACGTGTAATAATGAAATAAATGTCTTATGTTTTACCGTACTACTTCTCAATTCATAATACATAAATTCATGCAGCCTTGCAACAATGAGCCTAAACTTAAAAAGCAATACTAATATAACATTTAAAACTGGCGTGAACTAAAAAGCACGGAACAAACTATAGCGTGACAAAGTAAAGGCTTCCTCGACAGATACCGCAGTAAATTCCGCATTTCATATCCCAAAACGAGGAAGCCGGGGAGTTTACCCGGCAAATTACCGTTGCATCTGTTACTTTTACACCCGGACGTATTCACTCTTCCACTTTATTCGGCCGGTTTTTACTGGTACGTGCAATTTGGGTAAATATTTCAGCAAAGTTGGAGTCAATGGAGTGCATTTCCGTTGGATAAAAGACGGATATGTCATGTTCATAAATTGTGTTCGCAAGCAGGGCTGTTTTATTTTAAAACAAACTTGAACTTATGAAATAATATTTTTTTGTATTTTATACTTACTTTACAGGTTTTTTAAAACATTTATTAATCCATAAAATTCGTATTTCGTAAATTACTAAAAACGTTTATTTAAGGACTAAAACAAAAAGGACTTAAAATAAATAGACTGACTAGCGTCGTGTTACCTACTGTACCAACGATTCTATGTATTTGTTTTTCACGTGATAGTCACGTGACGTCTCGCGGCACCGCTTCCGATCATATTAGGACGTCGCGTCGCTAGCGGCAACGCATACACTTCCAATTTATGGTTAGTATAAGAAGACAAAGAAAAAAAAAACCGAAGTTACATTTTCGCCCCCGTTTAATTTTACCCAAACACACAGACCTGTCATCCTTCCATTCCAAAACTTGGTCTTTCATCTAGGTCCTTTATCTTCATCAGGCTAATTCCCTCACCCCCCTTTTGCAATTTCACCCCACCTGCGAATGGATCACGAACCCCAGTTGTAAATCCCTGACGAAGCTTTCCACAAACAGTTGGTTCACCAAGCTCATAAATAAGACTTTTTTCCGTAAAACATGCCAATTTTGTTGGCAACGAAATTGGCTTAAAATATGAAAATGTTGATCAGCGCTGCTGCAGCCGCCTATTTAACACGCGCGATCGAAGTGCGGTTATGGCTGTTCAAAAGGCATTTACGTTAAATTTGATGCAATTTCAGTTTTCATTGCACGATTTTTCTTGATAATTTCCGTAAAATTAGTTGATGCTTGAGATTATTAGAACTAATAATAAATTATGAGGAAATTATACCTGTCCACTATTTCAAACATTTTAATTCACCCGACCGGTTTCGCTGCACCACCAAATCTATGCTGACATAGCGAAACCGGTCAGGTGAATTAATTTTTTTGAATGATTGGGCATGTACAAGCGTATTTTACTTTTAGTGTACGTCAAATATATTTATAAATGGATTTTCTGACGTAACAAGATATGAAACAGAAAAAAAAATGAAATTGGATATCAAAATTGTTACGTTTGCGTCTCTTGCTCATAGGCGAAAAATGATGCAGCGGGTCTAGAACGTGGGAAAACTTTAGTCTAGTTTTTTTAGGGTTCCGTATTACTAAGCCTCCGCTGTCTGCCTGTCAGTCTGTCACAGAGGTCTACAGCTTCAACCGTTATTGGAAGAAATCTGGGGGCACGGCAGTGCCCCCGCCAAGTCAAGGTAAAAAGCGGTACAGCCGTACCATCCTTTTCTCGAAACAGTTCAGGCCATTTTCGACCTCCCTATAACTTCGTTATGGATAAAACTAGAAGCCTGAATTATCAGTAACCAAGCAGGCATTGTATAAACACGGTATATTTCATTTTATTCAATTTGAACCATTAGTTCAAGAATTATAACTAGTCAAAGTTTCTCAATTTTATCACTCACTCACTCACTGACTGACTGACCGATCATCAAAACTTCAAGGCACTTCTAGCAGACATAGAAGCTTTAAATTTGGTATACAATTGGTGTTTAGTGTATAAATAAAGGAAAATCCAAAATATTTTGCAATTTCGGTCCAGTGCTCTAGATACACCAACTACATAAATAACTTTGTAATCACATTTAAATATATAGGATTACAAAGTTACATTTTCAGTTGTAATTGACTATCTACAAAAAGAAATGAGATGCCATCAAAACAAAACTTGTAAAAAAAAACAAGCCTCGCAACTTAGTTCTTCTACCGTAAAAAGTTGTGAGATCCATGTAAATCCAAGTCGGTTAATTTATTCAGTCCCTAATTAACTACGTTATTACATAATTAGCTAACCTAACAACATCTTGTAGTGACCATATCAATATCAAAAATCTTTTATGTTTTAAATAAATAGATTGACTTGGCAATCGCACTAAATACATCGTGTTTTCATGCGATGGCCAAGTCAATTTAATAATTTAAAACATTAATTTTTTTTAATATTGATACGGTCACTCTAAGATGTTGTTAGGTTAGCTAATTTAATCTTGTAATAACATAAGACAGAATGAGTAAATTAACCGACTTGGATTTACATGTATCTCACAACTTTTTACGGTAGAAGAACTGAGTTGCGAGACTTGTTTTTTTTTTACAAGTTTTTCTATTGATGGCATTTAAATTTTCACAGAATACGTGTTACTATGGCCTCTACCACGACAAATAATTAAATATTTAAACAAATAAAAATTAGGGGGGTCTGCAACTCAAAAAAGTTGCACTATTTTAAGGTTATTTATATTGGATCTTACATAAAAACGGTAAAACATACAAGTTTTAAATTTGGTCAGATTGTAGGACATACTCTGGAGTAAAATAAAAATAATAATATAGTTTAAGAATTGTTTTGTATTGTTAATATTTTTAGGGTTCCGCACCCGTATTATGGGGTGGCACGGAATCCTTTGTGCGGAATCTTTTTTAACACAGATTACTTTTTATTAGTGCACGTCATGGATACACCTTGTATGTTTGTAACAGCATTTTCACATCTTGATTTATTTACTTTGTATAGGGAAGAAACAGCACACTTGGTACAACTTCTAATGAACTCTGTGCTCGTAGTTTTGACCTAAGACAGTAGAAAATAGAAAAGCAAGTTAGCTCAACTCTGTTACAAGTATCTATTCCCACCGGACAACAGTTGAGAAGCGAGCCAAAGTTTTTTTTAAACTACACCGCTGACTTTCAAGTTGGTCTAAAAAGAAGGTATGAAACCGAAGTTTTTCGATCATGGTATGGAAAATAATTAAACCACGTCTTTTTATAAATTTATGAATATGGAAAGAATATAAAATCATTCATCACTCATATACAATAAGATCATTGATCATTCGTAAGATCATTCGAAACCTATCTAGATATTTAAATTAGATAAAATATGCCAATTTTGAGCAGAAGATAAAATTCAGAATATAATGGCGGCATAGCCTCGTGTTGGATGCGGGCTTCCACCGAGACATAATTTATTTATAATTATTTTTATTGTGCCTAAAACAGACTCATAAAAATTCAGTCACTTTTTTCCAAAAGAAACGAACAAACATTTGGAAACAGAACTCGTTGTTGTTGAAATAAAGCACAAAATTTTGATTTTATCATATCCCAAAACTAATTAAGTGATTTGATCTAATACAAAAACTGGTATCAGTGAAATGATAAAATAAACATGTGAGTTCTTGCACAGCTCACAGTTCCATGTTGCGCTTCTGTTACAGCTCCTTCTACCACACCACGCCCTTCTTTAGGATTATAATAAAAAAACTCGTAACGCGATTCAATTGAAGATTTTGTTTGATGGGGATTTTCCGCGGTCCCCGTTTCGCCTAATTTAACTTAATTTTAATTCGCTCCGCTTCGCTCGACTCCCGAATTAACGATAACAAGCAACCTAACACGCTCTGCCTCACTTTGCTCGGCGTCGCACCTATTTTTTACTTTTATCCTAGGATTTTGATTAAACCAATATTAATGAATTGCTAAATGTAGTTTAGGTATTTGATCAGATCACTAGATTTGTTTGGAGAAATGATAAAGTCGAGTTGCCATCTCATCATCTCGCGGAAATTGATCAAATCTCTGTTTAATATCCCTGCGACATAATATATACATGAGTACATACTTGTACATATGATTAAAATCATACCTTCTTTTGTAGTAGTCAGTTTAAAAGAAACACCAGAACAAGTGCATCTAAAGTTTACCTCTGTGTTTCTAAAGAAAATCTATTCCGCTGTTTCGCAGTCTGGTGTTAAGATTCTTGTGAAGATTTATGGATGCATTAAGGCGGTATTCTCAAAGGGGATAAGGCGCATAGAACACATTATATACGTCTACAAAGAACAATGCTCATTGCTGACTGCGGCTCGGCGCGGTCGGAAGTGTGCCGCTGCAGGGATGAGTGTGGGTGACGTAGATAGAGGACGTAGTTTGTGGGTGGATATTACGTCTAAAATACCTATATGACGCGCTCATTGCTAAAGTGGCATATCTTTTAGAGAGACACTGATTAAAAATTTTTCGAATTTCACAAAAAGTGTCTTTGAACCTTGATACTGAGCACTTACTCAGTCTTCGTTATAAATTTGGCTGAGTAAATGAATGCCACTTTGTCCTACAATAATGACTGAAAATAATTCTAGGGTAGGTTGTGTAACGTTAACTTATGACATTTTTTTTATGTAGCCTCTATTGTGTCCCACTGCTGGGCAAAGGCCTCCCGTGCTGAAACCTCACATCGCGGTCCTGTGCTACTTCCAACCACCCCGGTGAAAATGAGTTAAGATCGTCCCGCCATCGTCTTTTTGGTCTGCCTGGCCTTCGGTAGCCGTCATCTGGCACCCACTCGGTAGCGATTTTCGCCCACCTATCCGAGTGCATACGACTAACGTGGCCAGCCCAGTTCCATTTATAAATATATATTAGCTGAAGTAATTTTATCAAAAAGTGAAAAAGTAACATTTAAGGAATTTCATCAAGATCGGCTCGTCCTCAATCCACATATAAAGCTGTCTTCAGACGACCGTCGGGAATGACATCTCATACAAAATAAATACATCAAACTGTATTTAATTGCAAATTTAATTGAAGGAACCCTTATGTTGAATACACGACATACATAATGCAGGACAGTAAAAGTGTAATCACATGCAAGACTCACACACACAAACATCGTCATCAACTAGCCAATTACTTCCGTTTCCGTGCAATTAGACAGAGCATGCGACATGCCTGGAAAATGTTGCGTTGTTCTCATCTCATACAAATTTAATTGATTGAATACACGACATACATAATGCAGGACAGTAAAAGTGTAATCACATGCAAGACTCACACACACAAACATCGTCATCAACTAGCCAATTACTTCCGTTTCCGTGCAATTAGACAGAGCATGCGACATGCCTGGAAAATGTTGCGTTGTTCTCATCTCATACAAATTTAATTGAAGGAACCCATAAGTTGAATACACGACATACATAATGCAGGACAGTAAAAGTGTAATCACATGCAAGACTCACACACACAAACATCGTCATCAACTAGCCAATTACTTCCGTTTCCGTGCAATTAGACAGAGCATGCGACATGCCTGGAAAATGTTGCGTTGTTCTCATCTCATACAAATTTAATTGATTGAATACACGACATACATAATGCAGCACAGTAAAAGTGTAATCACATGCAAGACTCACACACACACAAACATCGTCATCAACTAGCCAATTACTTCCGTTTCCGTGCAATTAGACAGAGCATGCGACATGCCTGGAAAATGTTGCGTTGTTCTCATCTCATACAAATTTAATTGATTGAATACACGACATACATAATGCAGCACAGTAAAAGTGTAATCACATGCAAGACTCACACACACACAAACATCGTCATCAACTTCGTCATCTTCCCCAGACTCATCTTATTTCAGGTATAGAGATTAATCTAACTCGTTTACTCACGGTGTTAAAATCATTAGATCTTAAAAAAGGGGCAGGTCCAGACAACATTTCTCCTGTATTTATAACAAATTGTGCCGAAGCATTGGTTTTGCCCTTATCTATTTTATTCAAACGTTCCGTTAATGAAGGTATTATGCCGATTTTATGGAAATCCGCGTACATAACACCAATCCACAAAAAAGGAGATGTAAATTTTGTTGATAACTATAGAGGTATCTCGAAACTATGTTTATTTGCTAAGGTATTGGAAAGGATAGTTTATGAGCAGACTTATGCAGCGTTAAAGAGTTCGTTCTCGTTAGAGCAGCACGGTTTTCTAAAACAACGATCAACAACTTCGAATCTTGTCCTAACTCACGAGCATGTTACAGCTGGAATGGAAGAAGGTAGTCAAGTAGATATAATATTCACGGACTATAGTAAAGCTTTTGATCGCATAGACCATGTACGGCTTATAGAGAGGCTTTACTCTTCAGGTATTCATGGAGATCTTTATCGATGGTTCCAGTCATACGTCAAAAACAGGACCCAGTCGGTTGTGATAAACAACTATAGCTCACAGTGGCTCACGGTTCCCTCGGGTGTACCACAGGGCTCACTCTTAGGTCCACTCCTATTTATTTTGTTTATGAACGATATAGCTGGCTACTTCAGGTCTGCGAGGATCCTTCTTTTTGCAGACGACATGAAAATTTTAAAGCCAATCCAAAATAATCAAGATTGTGTCGCCTTACAAGAGGACCTTCGGCGGTTTGAGGATTATTGCCACTTAAACAAACTCGACCTCAATGTTTCTAAGTGCTATGTCATGTCGTTCTCGCGTAAATCATCTGTGACAATTTTTCCGTACGCCATTAAAAATCATCTTCTACCACGAACAGACTCAATTAGAGATTTAGGTGTCGTACAGGACTCTAAACTTCTGTACGACAAACATATTGAAAGCATAGTTAATAGGGCTTCTAGAAACCTAGGGTTCATAATTAGATCGTGCAAGCATTTTAGAAACATAAAAGCTATAAAAATTCTTTATTGCTCGTTCATTCGAAGTACACTTGAATATTGTTCCCAAGTTTGGAATCCCAGGTATGCCATATACATCACAAGAATTGAAGGGATACAAAAACGTTTTCTCCGATACCTGGAATACAAAACTGGAGTAACTGATGCTACATACGAGGCACGATGCAAGAGACACCATCTGCTACCACTTGACGTCAGACGCAATATTGCAGATGTAGACTACCTCATAAAAATAGCTAACGGAAATATAGACTGCCCTGAACTCTTAAGCTATATCAATTTACAAGTTCCCAGGTCTGCCAACCCTCGTCACCAGAGCAAATTACACGTTCCCGCTGTGCGTACTAACTACAGGCAAAATACGTATACAATACGTGCAGCTCGGAGTTTTAATACGTTAAGTCATGAAATTGATATTGACCTGTTTCACACAAGCTCAGACACATTTAAGAGACTCGCAGCAAATCTATTTTTTAAGGAGTGACATGAAGAAGGTTTAGGTGCAACCACAAATAAACTAATATTTTACGTAGGTATAGATACAGCTTTGTATTATATAAATATACATATATATATATTAAATATATTATTTACAACAAGTAAGTATATTATAATAATATTACATTACACTGAGTGTTTTCTTATTTATTAGGCAGTTCACAAATCAACTGTATTTATATTAAATTGTGAAAACTATAGGCTAACTTGCATTGCCATGTTATGTTAATTTTCGATTTAAAGCTGTTTGTTTTCCTATCATAAATAAATAAATAAAATAAATAAATAAACTGGCCAATTACTTCCGTTTCCGTGCAATTAGACAGAGCATGCGACATGCCTGGAAAATGTTGCGTTGTTCTCGTCTCATACAAATTGTGCACCCATTCTTGTTTACGCTCGGCATAAACGACGGATTTCTCGACTGCATAAGGAACAAAATCGGTTGCACAAGCCATTTTGCATTTTAAGTTCTAAATTTATTTTATTATGACAAAGCATTTAGGGGCTCGCTGGAAATCAGCGCTGTAGGGATCCTTCAAAAATCTCCGACAGCAAATGCTGAGCGTGCCACCTTTTGTCGAACAAAATTTGTATTTAAGTTAGTCTAATCCTTTTTATTGTTTTAATTTTGTTTCATGTGTTTTGTTTGGCAATAAATTCCATTTTCTTTCTTTTCTTTCTTTCTTTCTTTCAAGCCTATTTGCAGTTTCAATACAGGATGATTATTTTCATCCATCCATCCATGAGCCTGTTTCGTCCACTGATTTCCAAGATTTCGCCACTTTTGGCGGCCCTCCTGGAAGAGATATATTTAGAAGATGAAAATATATGCCATATATTCGTCGCGGACCAAACATACATATTTGAAGCTAAGGGTTGTTGTGTCAACAAATGTTGCAATGTATCATAACTTATTGCACTAATTCTAACGAGTAACTTGTTTATTTTTTGACATTGTAAGGGGTTGTGGGGTCGTGATTTTGGAAAATGTTTTCTTAAATGGTTAGGAGTTAGCGTGAGCTGGAAATATTGTGTTCTGTATTGTTTGCGATTTTGATGTTGTTGTAGCAGTTGCGTTAATCCTATTGATTAAATGTGGAAACTCAAATCAGTTTTTACTTCTTCTTCTTCTTGTATGTATGTATATAACGGGCGTCGGCTACCAGCTCTCTAAACTTCGCCCGATCTTTAGTTAGCTTGCAGATCTCTGTCGCTTAAATATTAGTCCAGGCCTTCAGGTTGTCAATCCACTTAGCCCTTCTGCCTCTTCCCCGTTTCCTCTCTATTTTTCCTTCTCCCGCAGGCTGAGTTGACTGGTACACAGGTTTTGTTCACGTAAAATTTCCGAAAGATCAAAAAAGGGAGGACATGAATTGTGCGGGCTCAACACCTACAGCGTTGAGTCATACACAGGTTTTGGCTATATGCGTCCTGGCTGAGGGATACTTGGCTACTGTTACTTTAATATAATATAGCTGACTTATAGGACAACAAACATAATTAAATTCACGTTTTTATTTTTGTAAATAGTCATAAATAAGATGACTCTGAACGTATTTTTTGTAAGTATTACAAACATTTTAACTTGTTAAGCGCGGTGGTAGCCAAGCGTAATTCCATAGTAAATAACAATAAAATTATAAACATAGCTTTTTATGGCACCCCGCTATTTTTGGACATTTTATTTATATTATTTAAATTTTCTTGGTCTGACAGAGTCCCGTCCCTGTTTTCTATCACTTTGCTGATACAAATTGTACAAAAACGAAGCAAGAAATCCGGTAAAAAGTCATCTTGGTACGTTTCATTTTCATTCATGGGAAACGTATCTCATCTCATGAAAGGAAAATTTAATATTTTACATCGCACGGAAGATGGTTTATCTCCGGAACTGTATTTATACCTCGCGTCAGGTAAATGCTGCTGGGCGAGAGTGAGAGGGGATGTGTCAGCGCATGGGTAACAGGCGCGCGAGAAAGAGACAGCCTGAGCCTTGCCAGCGTCCTTTTACCTGACGCGAGTTAAACGATTTACAGTCGATAAAACCAAATCACGTAGGTGACGCAAGTTGTACTACAGTTCAAGACCCTTATGAGAAACGAAAAAAGAATAACGAGGTTGTTTGAAAAATACAGTGTAAATATTACTGTTTTATAAAACTATAGTAGAATCTAATGAACATACTAAAAAACTAAAGGTGCAAAACCACTCAAAATATAAAAAAATGCAACTATGGTAACTTTCAATTTCTTAAGCACTTGCCCTAACAATCGCAAGGAGATACAAATTAACATTATATCATTGCGGTATAGAAAAGCACAAGAAAAGTATATCTGGATGTAAATTTATAAAAAATTGGTTTCTCGAAAGTCCAAATAAAATCTGAGAAGGTTTTGATAACAGGAAGGTGAAGCAACAAAGACGTTATTAAATTTTTGAAGACCACATTATGTAGTTCAGCTGAAATGGTTGAACCAGTAATCTAAAGCTAATACGGTATTCGTTATTAAGGGAGGGTTATCCAGATTTAGTCTCTTTTCAAATTAATTTTAAGCCAATAAATAGCGAAGATAAAATTTTGTAAAATATATTTGTTATATTTCACTCTTTGATCTTGATACACTGTTCGATACACGATTACTTACATTTTCCTCGATCCATTTAAATCGTAAAGATAGGTCTGAACTATGATCTAATTATCATTTCATTTGAGCTATGTTAAGTTTTGAACATTAAAACTTATAATAAAATAAACGTCTTAAAAAATGTAATATAAAACGGCCATCATATGAAAAATAATAAATAAAAACACCTCGAAACTGCTGAGCAGGATGCCCATGTGTAAAACGAAAGCGTTGGAGCAGGACAGATTTCGCCGGATAACCAAGCCTTAATTACTGGTTCAACGAGATTTTTAGAAAAAGTTGTTTCGTTGTTGCGGATTGGTATTAGTAATATCCACCCACAACGATGAAACCATTCTTCCTTTACGACTGAAAAGTGTTTATAATGAACGAGGAATGTAAATAAAAACACATTTCCTCGAAAAACGGAATAAAATTTCCGTAAATGATTTTAAGCGCTACCGATATGCGCCGCCATAACCACACTCAAATCGAGCGGTAGAAATAAGCGGTGCTTTTTCACATTTTGATATTTTTAAAGGAAGGCAGAATTTCGTTGCCAACTAAAATTGGCACGTTTTGTGTGAAAAATATTCCTATTTACGGGAACTACGCGCCCGTACTCGTATAGGCAAAAAGCAATATCTCAAGCCTTTCAGAAAACCTTTAACGGGGTTACGCGCTAGCTAAAGGTGAAAGCTTTAAGGATTTCACGAGTTTTTCGTGAATCAAGCTACAACTATAGCAGTGAAACAAAATTAAATTAAAAAAAATCGGTATCTGTTTATATTTTTGAGCAACCAAAAACGATTTTTAAGATAATCTAAATCTATGTATATTTTTACATATATTTAAGTTGTAATATAATTTATTTTTAGGCATTTAATTGGATTATTTAGTTTTAATTTTGTTAAACATTTTTGTAATTTTACTTTTATAGCAATTCCATCCATCCATCCATCAGCCCGTGTTCGTCTACTGCTGGACATAGGCCTTTCCCAAATTTCGCCACTCATGTCGGTCCTCCTTATCCAGCGGCCCCCCGCAACATCCTTCAGGTCGTCGGTCCAGCGGGCATGAGGTCGGCCTACACTACGCTTTGCTGTACGTGGTCTCCATTCTAGAGCCTTTCGGCCCCAACGGCCATCATCTCGGCGACAAATATGGCCTGCCCACTGCCACTACAACTTACTGATTCTGCAGGCTATGTCGGTTACTTTTGATCTCCGACGGATCTCCTCGTTTCGGATTCTATCCATCAGAGATACCCCAAGCATAGCCCGCTCCATAGCTCGCTGAGCGACCTTAAATCGGTGGATCAGGCCCTTTGTAAGAGACCACGTCTCAGCGCCATACGTCATCACAGGAAGGACGCACTGGTTGAACATCTTAGCCTTTAAGCACTGCGGTATTGACGACGTATATATGTGACGCAACTTTCCGAATGCTGCCCAACCCAAGCATATTCTTCTGGCAGCCTCGGCGTCGAAGTTGTTTTTATCCACCTGTATGACTTGACCCAGATAAACATATTTCTGAACAGCTTCGATGCTGACATTGTCGACGGTTAGTGGCCCTTGGATGACGTGACAGTTGGACATGACCTTAGTCTTCTCCAAATTCATCCGCAGGCCCACTCGTCTCGAAGAATCGCTAAGGCCGCGCACCATTACCTCCAGTTCCTGCAGCGTTTCCGCCATTATCACGATGTCATCGGCAAAGCGAAAATGTGAAATGTACTCCCCGTTTACGTTTAGGTATGCCTCGTCCATTCCAGTCTAGTGTTTTAAAGACGTCCTCCATGAGTCATTTAGTTCATACTAATTAACTAAATAATATTGATACAAAATACATACTATGTTAATAAGGCTTATGTGTACAGTGCACAGTCTAGTTCTATATACAATGTCTTTGAAACACCACGATTACTCAGCAAATGTCAAAAATCGTTGGGAAAAATTAGCTGTCAAACGTGCATTGTGTGGCTAACTTCAGGCCACAACGAACGACCATTCTAAGGACTTTAAGGGGATTTGTTGAATGTGTTTGTTTAGTTTATTTACGTAACCGACATTACAACGATAGCTGAATGTGATTATTGTGTTGAAAGTCATAACCGCACTCTATAACATTAAGTAGTCATCGACAATATTGTCTATGGTTGTAGTTCTCTGCATTCAGAAACCTTGAGTGTATCATATGTACGAAGCAGATCTGCTTCGTGATCATATGCAATGCTGCAAATAAAACACATCGTAGTCACAAGTGTAAATAAATACATTTCCCTGATAAACAGTTCGCGCCGCAAACTCTAACTAGATTTAGATCTACAGACGGACGAGAACGGAAATGGCTGCAGCAGTCTGACGGCCAGCACGCAACACGCTATTTATCAATTTGTATCTACAGATCGATACGGCATGTTAGCTTTCTTTTAAGGAAGTTACCTATGAAAGTAATCAAAGTAATATGTAGGTAAGAACATTTTAAAGTTCACCTAAGATTTAAAGCGAATTTTATATTCATCCATCCATCCATCAGCCTGTTCCGTCCACTGCTGGACATAGGCCTTTCCAGGATTTCGCCTCTCTTGGCGGTCCTCCTGGAAGAATTGCCCATACTCACACACGCTGGGCAGGCGTGTTGGTGAGCGCGGTGCCGAAACCTTTGCACTAGTGACGCCGCTGCCCGTCACTAGTCTGTTTTATATAAGGCCCGGCAATTGGGGATGGATATACCGCCATCCGTCGGGCCCAGGCAATGGTGGGCCGCCTGGTTTTGCCTGAGAGCTGTTCTCTTACCCTCCCCCGAATAACTTCGGGAGGATTTGCGAGTAAGATGGTGGTACCTCCACAGTCGAGCCCGGCATCAGCTCTACCACCTATTATATATTATATTCAGATTTCATTTATTTGCAGCAAATATGGTAAATTAGGAGTTTTATTATAAAATAAAGAATATTATAATAAATGAATATAAAGAATAATAATATAGAATAGAAACATATTTAACCAAAACATTGGCATGCAGAGATTAAACTACTTACAACTCAAATTAAATTAAATCTAGGTATGTCTATATTTTTATTGTAAAATACATGACTTTGGAATACTCTAAAAATTATTATTATTCCATAATATGTATTAATTTACTGGAATATTCTATTTTATTGTTTCGTTTTACACATTTTCACAGAATGTTGTCTTGTATTAGCAAAGAATTTATCGCACATTTTGTATTTTTTTAGATATGTCAAAAGAATTATATACACAGAAAAAAACTACATCAACAAAACAAAATATATTAACAGACTTTATCTGTAACAGCAGACATTTACCAAAAAGTTTAAAATAATTATATACTGACTGATGATGTTGCAAAGTAAAGATTTTTCCCAATTAAACAAAATATATTTTCAAAAATAAAAGAAATCTCATAATGGTGTCTGTGTAACTATATCATAGAGAATCTCTAAGACTTCATCAAATCGTGACCAAACTTAAGCAGGACCTACCCGTAGGTACATTCTTCTGAGCAGAAAAATAATCATTAAATCTGTTTTAGAAATGACGGAGTAACACAAAAAATAACCGGAGAATTGAGAACTTCCTCCTTTTTTGAAGTCAGTTAAAAAGTTGACACTGCACCCTCTTCAAGATATTTAAAATGTAAAAAATCGTTTTTTATTGGGCTGCATTTAAGTATAATATTATTTCCGTAAAAAAGTAACTCAGTAAAATCAATTATATTATATCTGAGTAGAATATTATAGTTTAAATTTACTACAACGGTTTATGAACGAAAACAAGTGGACTGTATAAAAATAAAATTTAATTTGATTATATTAATAATTATATTAATAAAATACCGTTACTATTGTAATCTATATACACAATACACTCTCCAATTACAGCCGTGGCAGATATTTTTAGAGCACCTTATATAACAATAACACAAATATTTTTGTGAATGCTGGGCTAGTAAACATCAATAAGTACTTCTTATGTGTAATTTCTTCTCAGTCAAATAAGCTCGCCTTTAATTGTGTCTTTTTTGTGCAATAATGAATTTTATTATTATAATTGTCTCCATCTGCTCCCGCTACGCGAAAATTGTTAAAACATAGATGGAGCTTATGTCATCAGCAGAATCACAGAATTTATTTATTTATTTATTTAAAACGAAACACCAACAGTACACATATTACACATACTTAACAAATTAAAATATAAAACTAAAATTCTGATATGTGGACCAGTGACAGGCGTTCACAACATTCAACAATAAACAAGTGGTAAACACAAAGCAGACATTACATTATAGACATTTACAGCAAGTACTAAATTTTTTTATAATTACTAATACAAAACAAAGCTATTAATTAACTAACACAAAAAATATCTACAAAATGGGAAAATAAGATTAAACTTAACAGAATCTTTGCAAACTGGTCCTAAAATTGTTCAAGGATAAGTGAAAAATGTCAAGATCTGGGATAGTTTGACACTTCTCGTTATATTGTCTGAACATTCTAGTGATTGGTGAATTAAGACCTAAGTTAGTTTTGCTAGTGGGACACCAAAATATTCTAAATAGGCTTACGAGGCATATTACAGGGCACTGACACAAAAATCCTCTCAAGCAACTGTGGACACGGTGTTGAACCACTCACTAATTTGTGTAAGAAAGTTAAATCAAGCATATTCCTTCGGCTACGTAAAGAGGACAGGAATTGGCCATATCAGTCCAGACATATCGTATTTCTGTTAAAACAAGGGGGGGTCGCCTCGCTGCGCTCCGCTTCGCTCGATTCCCCAAATTTATGATCACAAGGAACCTAACACCACAATATAGGTAATAACAGTAGTTTAAATAGGCGGTGTCCTTGAAATAAATACCTACGGCCGCTCGATGCCTAAACCCGCGCTAGGGCTGCCAACTGACTGTTTACGTATTTGATAATGCTATAAGTATTATTATTATAGAAGTTGTATTTAAGCAATCATACAATGCACAACATACTCTATATTTTCATTTGCCATAATTTACGAAAATGCGTGGGAGCGTCACAGAGACAACGTGCGTACGTAACTGCGGTGCGCCCGCGACTGTCGTAAGCCGAGTTGTACCGAGTTTTGGGGGGGGTTCGTTTCGGCCCGTTTGCATGGAGATAGAATACTATTACTTATTTATACTATGCTAACACGCTCCTCCTCGCTCTGCTCGTCGTTGCACCTATTTTTCACTTTTTGTGAAGGATTTCCGGGTTCATACTTAACGGAAGTTGATTGTTGTGATTATCCGCACTTGGTGGAATTTACCGCGCTCACCAACCCGCCTGCCCAGCATGTGTGAGCATGGGCATTTCTTCCAGGAGGACCACCAAGAGTGGCGAAATCTTGGAAAGGCCTATGTCCAGCAGTGGAAGAAACAGGCTGATGGATGGATGGATGGATGGTGGTATTTATCAGACATTGTTGTGTGAAGTGTTTTTCATCACAGCAATGTTCATACTTTATTATTCTGCTGACGAGACCTACAAAGCGCTAGAGTGGTTGGAGGCAGTTGCGTGGTATAGTCATTTGTACGTTACGGACTTCCGTAGATTATGAAGTCTTTGTACGTTCTTACTCTCCCGCTTTCTTGGTGAGCGCGCTTCATCCTAGGTCTTATCGCTGCTTTCGACCAGATGAGGTAATGGCCAAGCGTAAGACCATTGTGTAATGTCGTCAGCTCTTCGTAGAATCGGGCATATCATGATCTGTCTAGGAATATCATATTTCTGTTAGAACTGGGGAGGCTCCCCAAATTTATTGTACATGTTAACCTATTATATCCTCCTTGCTCCGTTCGTCTTCGCACCAATTTTGAACTTTCGGTGCAAGGTTTTCGCTTTCATACTTTACGATCTGCCCAATAGGCATGATGACTAAAAATAATTTATTAGTCCGTCAGTTAGATTATCAGAAAATATTGGACACATATTTTTTCTTTTTTTCAATTAAACAAACAATGATGAAGATATAGTCCGCTGAAGTTCCGCGTGACGTCACATCTAGGTACAATTTTACTTAGAAGTGACGTCATTTTCCCCCACTCCCAAACTTTGACGCGCTTTATCTCTGTTATTAACAGATAATAACATAAACGAAAACTATAACATCTTCAAAAGTAAATTAACTAGTATTTAAAACAATAGCATACCAAAAAGAAAAATCAAGTTGAGAAATACTCTTAAAAATATTGGTTAACAGTAGGGATAAAAAAATCTTGCAAAAACAAAAGGCTATTAAAAATACTTACACTCAAATCAAATTACAATAAAACAATCACCGATTACCATAAAAAATATGCAAAAATACTAAAAAAGACAATAACTATCTCAAAAAAACTAGATTACAAGAAAAAAATTAAAAATTCCAATAATGTAGTAAAAACAATGTGGAGTGTCATAAATGAACGCACCAACAAAAAACCCCTGAAAGAAAAAAATAATATTCAACTTCAAATAAATAATACTCTCACCTCGGAACCCAAACAAATAGTAAATGCATTCAATAATTTTTTTGCTTCTGTAGGTGATGAAAGAAAAGTTGAGCCTGTACCACGCGTCCGCCCCGTGATAAACCCAGCCGAAAACACAATGTTCCTCTACCCAGTAAAACATCGCGAAGTGTTTCTCATACTAAAAAATCTTAAAAGTAAAAAAAGTCACGGCATTGATGAATTACCATCCTACCCTTTTAAACAATGCGCAGAAGAGTTGACGCTACCATTTTACATTATGATAAATCAATCCTTTAACGAAGGTGTCTTTCCAGATTTTCTAAAAATAGCCTTAATAAAACCTAAACACAAAAAAGGCTCTAAAACAGAAACTACAGATTACCGCCCCATTGCTCTTCTACCAACAGCTTCAAAAATCTTTGAGACAGCAATTCACAACCGTGTCTATAGTTTTTTTGAAAAATATAATCTTCTTGACGAATGCCAAAACGGTTTCCGAAAGAAGCGCTCGACTACCTTGGCAGTTTATAAATATATCCAAGCAGCCCTAAACTTAATAAATAATAAAAAATATGCGGTGGGTGTCCTTCTGGACATGACAAAAGCCTATGTTATAGTGCAATATAACATACTATTAGATAAATTATACGGAATAGGAATACGTGGTATCACTCATAAATGGTTCAACTCATACCTAAAACACAGAAAACAATTTGTAGAAATAGAATATTTTGACAGAAATTCTAAAGAAATAACTAAAATTAGATCTGATAGTAAAAACATAAATGCCTCAATTCCCCAAGGTAGTGTAATTGGATGCCTTTTGTTTCTAATTTATATAAATGACTTGCCTAAAACAATAAAATATCCTTGCGTCTTATTTGCCGACGACATCTCCATACTTACATCATGCACTAATAACATAGAACTTAATAACAAACTTCAAACTATATTCACCGACACCATAAATTGGCTACACGACCATAACCTAGAGATTAACTTCAAAAAAACAAAATTAATACCGTTTCACCCCTTTCAAAAAACCCCAATTCATATAAATTTCACATTTGACAATACCAAACTCGAAGTAGTAAATGATTTCTCGCTGCTTGGATTGTATATAGATACAAATATCAACTGGAAAGTACACACCCAAAATATATGTTCAAAATTATCTAAATTCGCTTATGCACTCCGCGAAGTAAAAAAGTCCACCGATCTAAAAACGGCTATCGTCACCTACTATGCTTATGCATATGCATGGCTTAGTTATGGCATTATCCTGTGGGGAAATAGCACCAATGCTTCAACTTTTTTAAATTACTAATACAGCTATTGACCGCAAAATGTTATTTATTATCAACGAATATTTAAATGATAAATTAGAAAATACAAATTGAAAAGAAAACTGACAAATAAAACTGGGAATTTAGATATTTTAATAACTTAATAATTAATCTTTAATAATAACAATGATAATAAAATAATAATAAATAATTAATAATACATAATAATAATAATGATCCAATAAATTTCTTTATTGCGCAAAACTTACATACTAAGATACCTTGCTCTTCCATATAACAGGTAGGTAGCTATTAATTTGCAACAATTTTAAATATTTTTATGTAGCATAATAAGTTGCTCATAGTAGGATCTTCACAAATAATAAATCTATAATAATAAAATGCCGTCCTCTCTTATATCTCTGTGCCTGGACAAGGTCCATAATGATCTAATAATATTAATGTTTTTCACCTGTGTATATACATTATGGAATGCAATAAAAGATATGAATATGAATATTTTTTGTTTGATTGACAAAGGAAAAAATACGTGTCCAATATTTTTTGATAATCTAAATGACGGACTAAATAGAATATTATTTTGTTTACCCTGTGTACAAGCCTATTCTACATGTACAAAAGCGGATTAACTGCGGTTCTTTTCGCTTGCTTCAACTTGAGTGAATTGCGCAGTAAAATCGCTTTTATCACTTAACCGTTTTATATTCAGCATTTCACTTTAAAGCTTAAAGTTGTTTCGGAAACGGAACCGGAAATGGTCGTAGTGTTGAGACAATACAACAGAGGATATACAGGCAAGTGGCGCATTAACACGAAAACAGCCTGACCTAATGTTTGAATAATCAAACGGATAGTTTGCTTTGGACATTGGTTCTATAATAATATCGGTTTGTCTATCTATTTAAGGCTGCATACAAGGTCAGATTGAGCACCTCATTTTGCATCAATCAGAACTGAACTCTACGACGTTTCCTTTTAGTTTCTTCGCTCTCAGCCGTGGCTGTTACGACCACCAAGAAACACGCTTCCACAAAAATATGCGTTTTTATCTAGATGAAAGACGAGCTGACGATGTGATTTGGTAACTTATTTTTAATAAAAATTTCAAGGCTGTATGATTTAAGGAAGGCCTTTTAACACGCGAAAAACATGAAATTTAGAGGTAACCTCGTAATTTTTTTTTATAAAGCGAACTTAAAGATGTTTCGTTTTTTCTAAAAAAAATCTATCAGCCCTATAATGAACTGTCTATATTATTTTTACTATACCGATGAACTAAGTACACAAAGTGATATGCTCATTTAAAGTTGTGCGTCATCCCTTATCCGGACCCTTAACTCTCTATGCTAAACTCTCTACACTACCTTAATATTATTTTCCTTATTTCTATATAAAAAGAATGCAATAAATGCATTTTATGTGTTTTTCGGAAAATTACTTAATAATTTTTATATTTTTACAAGAATACCATGTCATCTTAGGCATTAAATTTTGATTGCATTACAATAATAAACTTTACAGCGTATTTGTAGATGTAATGTAATGCAATCAAAATGTAATGCAAAAATTACATAATTTACTAGTAAAAACCGGTCAAGTGCGTGTCGGGCCACACGCAGTATAGGTTCCGTAGTTGCCCGGTACATTTTTTTAGTTGGTCTACTAATACAGATCGCGCCAAACTTCTAATCCGATACATTTAGAAGAAGAACGGCCCATACATTGTCGTGTTAAGAACGGGCTAAAAGTTTGGCGCGACCTGTACTCGTAAACCTGTAAAGCTTACTTAGCTGTGATACCTTTCCTTTTAAATTAATTATATATACTACTTCTGTGAATTTTTTCACATATCTCTAAACAACTGTTTAGCCAGCAGGGGGGGACGCTTGACTCTAATAAAAATTAACACTTATAAGCTTAATATTTCACAAACGGATCCCTAAATCGAAAAATGTTTTTAAACACCCATAATGTTTTTGAACGATACCCCACACTATAGGAAAGACGAAAAAAAAAATCATCTCCAATTCAAATGCATGGAGTATACAGCCTTAAAAAAAATTTTTCGTCATTTTTTTACTATTTTGTTGGCGTAATTGACATGCATACCCATACCAAATTACAGCTTTCTAGTACTAATAGTCTCTGAGCTAAGTCGCGGGCAGACGGAAAAACGGACAGACGGAAATGGCGAAACTATAAGGGTTCTTTTTCGGACTACGGAACCCAAAAATGAATTAATAATAAGCAATTTGCGCGAATTGCTGTAAAACCAACGAGCTATAGATACATATATAGGTCGTTGTGTAAAACGCATCTGTAATATACTTTTTGTTCAAAAATAAGGAAAACAATGTTATGATGTACATTTTGCACCGAGATCCTCTATTAGCTGTTACTACCTTAGGTACCAGCTAAGCCATCCCTAGATAGCAAAATATTTCTATTTTAATGAAAAGTTTGATAAAAAAATTAATATGTATAAATATGCACAAGCTTTACTTTGTAGCAAAAATACAATAATACATTTATGCTTGTCAGAAAAAAATCTGAAGTCAATAAAATTCGAATGACCAAATGGTATATGTAATTATATTCCTTTGGTTGATTTTTCAGTTTTTAAAAATAACATACAAAGGTTTCCCAAATAAAATGACACAAAAGTGAAACATTTAAACTCAATTAAATACCACCAAAATAAAAATAAAAATGTAACATTTATTCCAATAATATATGTACATAATTTGGCCAAGTGCGAGTCGGACTCGCACACAAAGGGTATTCCGTACCAGCCCACAATATGGGTGCGGAACTCTAAAAACATTATGGTAAATAATAACAATATACATGCCAAAGCAATATCCTGGCTACAAAAAACAAGTCCCTGAAATGGTAGCGCCTGACAAAAAAAAATGGCACCGTCTGCGTCCGGAACCCTACTTTTCCTTATTTTTTATTTTACTTTAGAGTCTACACTACAATTTCACAAATTTTAAAACTTGTCCGTGTTACTGTCTTTAAAATAAGAGCCAAAACCAATAACGTTTAAATAATTCACCTTTTTCGAGGTTTCTTTATAGGTAACACCTCAATATTTATTTTTATTTTGTATTATTTGTCATAATAGAGGACATATTCTGTGAAAATTTCAACTTTGTATTAAGGTTGAAACTGTAGACCCCTGTGACAGACGGTTAGACAGACAGACAGAGGAGGCTCAGTAATAGGGTCCCGTTTGGAAACCTTCGGGTAGGGAACCCTGAAAAGATACTTTTCACCATTGAAGTATAATAATCTCAATGCTATGATACTTAAAAATCTTACAATTATTTTGCTATTTGTTAAAAAAAGTCTCTATTCCCTAGTTCCGTTTGAAAATGAATAAGGATTTATTCAAAAGAGATTGTATACGATACGAAGCAACAGGTAACCGGAAATGGCGAAGGTACTATCAGATAAGCTGCCACTTCGAGCCGCGGCCGATAACAGCCTCTTCCGGTCAGTTGACGCAAGTATTGGACAGACACTTTACTTAAAGGCCTTCGCTCTACCTAAAACTAACATTACCCTTACTGGCCCATGTTATCTCTGGAAACAAATAAATGTTTTCTTGTCTATAGGCATGTTGCAATTTATGTTATAAGAGCGGATTTGGATGGTGTAGCTTTACTGCACGGTTGTGTAGCTAATCCCGTTTCCTTATCGATTGTAAAACAATGTGCGCCTGATTGGTCCATATGTCTACGACGAAACACGTAATAACTGGAAGTAATCAATTAATGCAGCCATGTCAGTCCACTGCTGGACATACGAGACATATGACAGACATACATATGATGGGTATTGCCGTAGTCCCCACGGATTGGAGATCACAGATTGGATTTTATTGCTCAGGTAGACGCTGCAGCCCATCCACTCGTATTTGCTCACGTAGTCGTCTCGAATGATACTCACGGGAAGAAACGGGGAGGTCCTATTCTATCCCGGTAACCACAAAGCATAGCACAAGTAATATCAGTTTAATCATCTTCCATTAGATGTCGCATCGTGTACAATACGATTAAAATCAGTTAACGATTCGGCTTTTCTCGGATATCATCGCCTAAATCCCGAGACGGAAATGACACGAAATACATTACCGCGATTTCTTTTAGGTAGCATTTAATTTGAAGTATCATAAACGCAATGTATAGCACCTGCCAAGATGACATTACTAACCGGTAGACCTAAGAAATTTATTATGCAGAAGCGACATGAATTTGAACATTCATTATTTACTGAGGCTATACTTGTATACAAAATATTAAAAAAATACATATATACGTCAATATTTTACTGTTTGATGTAAGTAACAGTACAATATTACGTCAGATTAATTATTAATAATTAATTTTTATTGACACTAAGAAGTCACACTGTCAAAATAGTCGATTATTTTTCTTATTTCAATATAAAGGTTGTGTTAGTTTTGAGCTACAAAGGAGGTTTTGTTGCTCATACCGTTCTTGTATTGTATTCAATAAGACAACGAGTAATATAATTAAAGGTCATATCTGTAAATTGAAAACTCTATGTGAGAGACGAGGGATTCACGACAATTACCGAGGTTGGCCGAATCGTTAACTGATTTTAATCGTACTGTAGCTGCGTTTGTGGAGTAAACGACAAAATGATGCTGCACCTTATTTCACGTATTGGTCGTCATCACGGACGAAGTTGCTGACAAAAGGTTGTAAAAGATATTATAGACAGATTGTTGTACGAGTATGCTAAGAGATGGGTAGAATACACCGCGGTGTCTTCATTTTACCGATGGTCCATCGGCCCATAAAAATCCCTTTATAAATTTTCTTCATGAATGATTTATCCTCCACCTGAACTTAACCCACTTATACCCTCATATCCGGCAGCGAAAATGCACACCGTAGCCGGGAAATATGCAAAACTGTAACGAAATCATATCCCCGTCTGAAACTGGAGTAATATTTCCCGGGATTTCCATAAAAATATGCGTACAACGAACTTTACGATTATGGACCGACAACTTTTTGATTTATGCGCTACGCGAACCGCAAGTTAAACGAGAAACGAGATAGTTTTATACAGCTTGTTTTGTGAAGGTTTTATAGCGTATTGCTTACCTCATCGTATATGAAGTTGTCGATCTCCTCCAGCGGTCGTCCGTACAGCTTTCGCGGGAAGGGCTCGTACTTGCGTGGGAGTCGTGCGCCATCCTCCACGCTGAGGCGCCGGCGCGGCATGAAGCCAAACTCCCGGACGAGCTGGGCCCCTCGCGACCCGGCACGACGCGCCGAGTCCCTGGTAAACGGCGTAACGGCAGCTCTGGGGCCGTCGCCATCTTTCCCCCCGGAGCCCGACCCGCCAGCGATCTCGTTGGAGAAAGTGACCCCTTCGAGTGGGATCCGGAGTTCCTCGCGCCTGGGGCGCTCGCATTCCGTGTCCAAGGCATCGAGCGCGTCCCGTGACTGGGAAGCCACGAGAGGCGCGGCAGCTTCCGGGTTCGTAGCCTCAAGAGTGCGTACGATCTCGCTGAGCAGACGCGAGCCATCGATCTCCTCGCCGGGCGAGTTGAGCGGGGCCGGCGGGGGGAACGAGAGCCGGCGTTCGTCCTCGTCCATGGCTGGCTACCAGCGGCGCCGACACCGCCCCTCACCGCGCCCCATCTCACACTACACACTATCACACACTATTTGTCGACCACGCACGGCATCCTTGATTGTCACTGCCACCTGAAACAAAGCAAAACTCTGTTAATAAAGAACATGTTTCGTTGTACGTAAAACAGTAGTAACAACACATCCGTAGACGACGACGTAACGACGGATGACGACATCGTCTGATCGTTCCAAGTCCGATACCGTTCTCCATAAAACCCAACCAATAAAAGACAGTCACAAAACCTCTTCAAGCTTGAGTTGAGTACTTATTGTAATATTCGGTAAGCAAATTCGATTGAGAATTGCAACATTCAGATATTCGGTAAGCAAATTCGATATCGGAAGCAGTTCCTCAGCGTCAAACTGGAAACGTCTACAATATACGGGTTCAGTAGGTCTGTTCTACTGCGACTATTGATCATTCCTGTTTAGAAACTCCAGTTTGCCTGTATGGTGCATCAGCCCATAACACGACATTCGGTTTGCTACGGAATAACCCCATTTGTAATCTAAGCCGTAAATTCTAGAATACACTTTCCGATTTCCGACGCTAGCATATTCGTGCTGTCAGTTGAAATACTATCTTGCAAAGATATTATGTAGTTGTAGCACTAAAGTACCTCATTGGTATTTTGAATTTATAATGCTGAAATATTTGGAATATTTGCTTCTATAACTTTTTACTTACAGTTGCTTTTGGTGCCTTACGTTTCACTTATAATTACAGAAAGCTTCACAAAAACATTATTGCAAATTACATATAGTTGCCCTGTTACGTTTGCATTGCAAATCTATTTAAGTACAAGTCATAAGAAGTTAATTTTTTTTATAAACCTCTAATATTTATGCATTCAATTGAAATATACTTTTGTACTTTTGCAACGATTTACGATTTTTACAGCATATTTTTACCGCTCCGAGTAAAATTTCTCCATATTGCGGTGAAACAAAAAGAACTGAAAAAGCTTTGTAGATTTATGGATTGCAAAAAGCCAGCTTGATTACAAAAAGCGGGCTGTGGATTAAATGAAATACGTACGAATATAGACCAGTGATTTCAAATTCCATCTTTTTCATTTTGCGATGTGTATGTATAAAAAAGTATTAATAGCTTCAAAGTATCAAGGGGGCAGGCAGAGTGAGAGATTTCTATTTGCTATGATCCTGACATCTTTCACTTCTTCCACTATTAATCGCGTCATCTTACAAAGCTTTCTATAGGGATTGAATATGAAGATATAATAAAGATATATAAAATAAGTCTTATTTACAAGATATATTATATGCTTGCATCTGAGTGTTAGCTAAACAGCTTGTTAGGATATGACGGATGCTCACTCAACAAGAGATAAAATAGATTTTATCACAAGTTTTACTCCTGTGTTATACAGATATATTTTATCACACTAATATTATAAATGCCAAAGTTTGTGCGTGTGTGTGTGTGTGTGTATGTTTGTTACTCTTTCACGCTGAAACGGCTGAACGGATTTAGATGAAATTTAGAATAGCTTATACCCTACCTTAACACATAGGCTACTTTTTATCCCGGAAAAAAGCATGTCGTTAAACCGAATAACACGCGGGCGGAGCTGCGGGCAAGAGCTAGTATAGTAATAAACAATATTAATAATTTTAATGTGTTTTAGGCTTTACAGGTTTACGTACAGGTCGCGCTAACTTTTAGTACCCCGACATGTATGAGCCGTTTTTCGGGAGAGCAACTTCCGAGCGGACGAGAAGCTTGGCGCGATCTATATTATAAAATGTACTGGACAACGGAACCCTACACTGCGCGTGGCCCGACACGCACTTGGCCGGTTTTTTATTCATTATGTTATTGTAGCTCGGTGAAGTCAGCAGGCTATAGAACCAGCCTTCAGAATGTTTTTAAAGACTCAATAGAAATTCCAAATATTATCCCTTTTTATCATTTCTCCAGCATCACCGTTTTATTCGCTCTTCCCTATACGGAGATACCATGCACTATATCAACTTCTGTCAACAAAGACTGACAAATTGTTCTTTTAAAACACTTTTATGTGCTAAGTTTTTCGAGGTGTTTTGTTGTACTGATAACCTTTGTTGCTCTTGTCAGAAGTACTCGAAGGTACTTTATTGAGTAGTTCTACTTTTATTAGGCATAAATTTTTTTTATTTTGCGTATTAATGTTTATTTATTTACCTATATTTATCAACTTTGTTGTACGTATTTATTGCATTACATTTATTGTTTATTGTAAATAAATGTAATTTATTGACTTTTTGTCTTTGAATTATGAATAAAACTTAGAAAACACATTAAAATTATTAATATTGTTTAATACTATACTAGCTTTTTCCCGCGGCTCCGCCCGCATGTTATTCGGTTTAAGGACATGCTTTTTTCCTGGATAAAAAGTAGCCTATCTGTTAAGTTAGGGTATAAGCTATATCCATTCTAAATTTCATCCAAATCCAAATCCGTGTAAACCTGACCCTCTATTTGTGCCTGGAGTACAGGAAAAGGCTTAACCCCATCATGTTGGGACGTAAAAATCGTCAGTAAAAAGAGGATGTACGACTATTTATTATTTCAGTGACACTACACTTAGAAACACTTTTGACACCCGATATGTATTTATGTATGTTTATTCTTATTAAAGCGGATAGTGGTGGGTCCGATGCTTGTTTTACGGAAATACGAAAATTGCAAGAAATCTTTTAAGCCCGAAATCAATCTGAGACACGCCTTTTTCTGCCATACCAAAAGCATACCTATACCTACCCAGGTTTATTTGTGACTAGGCTTAGCCCACGGTTCCGGCCGCGTTTATTCAATCTTTGCCTTGTTTTCGACTTGGGCGTTTATTTATGAACACCCCTATGCTGTATAACAGCCTATGTGTTGACCGGGTCACTACAATGTTAATACAAAAAACTGTATCCAAATCCGTTTAGTGGTTGTCGAGTTAAAACGGAACAGACATGCATGCATACAGACAGACAAAAATTCTAAAAATTGTTTTTTCTGCCTCAGCACAATATACCCCATTTCATTTAAAATTTCAAGAAAATATTCAATGTAGTAACATACACGACTTTTTTACTACTTTATTAGGATTATATTGATTAAAGGTGATACCAGAAAATGCTCTGGCAATAAAACACCTAGTGAACTTCTCTGTGTCATACTATCTAGAGTATTAGTAGATACTATGTGTATGCGGAACGAGAGGTGAATTTACCCAAAATAATTGAAATGTAAAATGTCACGTGATTTTATTTGACCCCCCTACCCTTCGTGTCATCTTAGTGACACTCAACAACTACCCCCCCCCCCCCCCAATTTAAGTCACGTGATTTATGGACGTCCCCATAGATACAAGATTGCTGTGTCATCTGCCTAAAAATTATGCAGGATTTTTCATAGCCCTTTCAGCCCTGAGTCATTTTACCTCTGGACTCAGGAGAAACGCTACACACGCACCACTGTATTAGGGATCATCCATTAAAGTCTCAAAATGGGGGGGGGGCGGAAATACCACGAAATATCACAAAGGGGGAGGGGGGTCTAGTAAGATATCGCGTGTATTTAGTTTAAAGATATTCTGACAATGTTTAGGATTATCTGTACCACGGGTCACCAGGGGGGCGGGGAGGTTAAAAAGTAGCTCAAAATCAGGCGGAACGTTTCGTGCTCGGGGCAAAATACACAACTTATGATTGTTTTTCTTATTATTGAATAAAAAGTACTACATAAATGTAATTTATGGCATTTTGCGACCATACTTTAATGTCAATAAGGCTTTTCTACCAAATTTTTGTAATTGACATTGACACTAACTATAATCCATAAAATGACGAAATTCTGCTAAAACTCCCTGGTAATTATTAAAACATAGTCGCAAAATAAGATAAAACTATTTAATTTCACACATTTTATATAAAAAAGCGATAAACAATCATAAGTTATGCATTTTTCACTGAGCTCGAAACGTTCCCCCTTAATTATGAATGAAATGAAATGCAAAAAGAATCAAGGACTTTACAAAGATACGGCCTGAAGACGTGACGAAATGTTTTAACAGACGAAACGTCTCCTCAGAGGGCTTGCAATATCAACTTTATGAAAAAAGTAAACTTTTTAAGTAAACTCTGTTTATCATAAATTCCCTTTATGGGCGGGCGGTTTCACATTTTTGAGGACTAAACACTAAAAGTTCATTTTTACGACGCCTTGCCGTAAAAAATGTAAAGATCTCTAGCTTTATTTTCACCTAAATCAGATTCTAATGTCAAAGAAATAAGGGCTATTTTAATGGTTAAGTGAGCGCAAAGAGGTTTATAACGACATTATGCATGGGTCTATCTAATATTAAGCCTTTTAGTGGAACCTTCAATCTTGTTACTTAGTGGGTAGTGCAGAGTAAATAATCTTGGAAAAGATTTTATTGCAAGTAACTAAAAAACCGGGCAAGTGCGAATTGTACCTAAAAACATCATATTAATCAAAAAGAATATAAATTCCATAGCAACATCAAGGCTAAAAAAACAAGGCGCTAAAATGGTAGCGCCTGACAAACGATTCGACACCTTCTGGGTACGGTATACAAATTTTTTCATTTGTTATTTTACTTTAAAGTATGTACTATACTTTAAATAAAATAAAAAATAAAAAATGTACATCTGACTCAATTGGAACCTTGTTTGTATTAAAATTTTTATGATAGATCTGAAACAAATAACGTTTAAAATAAAAGGTTTTGCCAGGTTTTACATAATGTATGGGAACCTCCCTTGGGTTTCAATTGTTTTTAGGGTTCCGTACCTCAAAAGGAAAAAAACGGATCCCTTAGAGGATCACTTTGTTGTCCGTCTGTCCGTCTGTCGGTCAAGACCCTTTATCTCGAGAACGCGTAGAGGTATCGAGTTGAAATTAAAACCATATACTCAAGTTTACAGTCCCTTGAAGCTGTGAAAAAATCAAACTTCTTAATTATGCCGCAAAAAACGTAAATTTTGACACTCTCAAGGGAATCAAAATTTATAGGGTATTTTCCGTTGACCTAGAACTATGAAATTTGACAAGTAATACAGTCTAATACTACAAGTTAAGGAAAAAAATGTTAAAACTATACAATAGTAATTAAATCATAAAAAAATCATCAAGGTTAAGCAACGGTATGCGCGGTCATAATTGTACGGGTGACCAAATCTTTTTGTAGATAATTTTTAAACTTATACTAATTTGTACGGAACCCTCGGTGCGCGAATCCAACAGAGGCCATGGTAACTCATGTTCTGTGAACATTTCAACTGGTTACCTATTACGGCTGAAACTGTAGAACCCTGTGACAGGCACCCTTCGGGTACAGAACCCTAAGCACTACTGTACTCATTGCATACTTGTGGTACTTTTCGGATATTCATATAGTCAACAAACAAAGGCAATACAAAAATATATTTTTGGAACATGAAAATTAAGAACACTTTTCAGTATTATATATTTTTCTACAAGAATATGAGTATTTTAGTTTGAAACACTGTAAGCTATACCGGTCTCTTTCTATACGTATTAAAAAACACGGGGAACAAAGTAAATCACTTTCAACCCCCATTCAAGCCCACTGAAACGAGAAAAGGCACAGTTTCCTTTATAAAAATACTTCTGCATCAGTACAACAGACAAGGGGAGGGGAAGAAACAAAGGGAAGCGAGGGGCGGGGTAACAAAGCGACGACAGCCGTGAGCGAGCGAACAATGACTACGAGTGAAGCAGGCACAATGAGGTATCTCTTGTTTTTTGTAAACAATCATTTGTTAGTCGAAATCATTTTTTTGGTAATAGTAATAGCAGCGGCGTGCATTGAACTTTTAGCTGGAAAAGCAATGAGAAGGTCAAGTTTGACAATAAAAAAATATGAAAAAATTTAAATGTCGCTTTGATAAATCATTATTTGAATGACGCCAGGGTAGGCACTGCCTACCCTAGAGTACATGACTTAATACAAAAAAATAATTTTCGTTTTAATTTTTTCATGCTATTTTTATCGTCAAACTTAACCTTCTTATTGCTTTTCCAGCTAAAAGTTCAATGTTCGCCGCTGGGTAATAGTGTCACTAGTCACGAGTAAGATTTGTGTTTTGCAGCGAAATACATCGCTTTGAATACTTTGAATATTATTACGAAACATTATTAACAAATATTATTGCAATACGTACAAAACGATCAATATTAAACAAAATTCAAGAAAAACAAGAATTTGAAAAAAAAATTTGGTTCAGGATTCGAACCCACGAGTAAGTTAATATGTATAATTAATTAATTGTTTAACATGTGTTAATAGGCCAGTGCTGCTATTAGATAGATGACATTGTGATCTATCCCAGCATCACGAAAAAATATACAAATATGTAGCCAATAGCCAGTGTGCTGAGGTATAAAAATACTTATTTAACATTTACTTAAATAAACTAACTATAACTATACAAGGTGACTTTTGTTCATACAGGCTGACTTTCGTTTCAATAGCCAAATTTATATTGGAGACTCGGTAAGTCCATTCATCCATCCATCAGCCTGTTTCGTCCACTGCTGGTTTTGTCACTCTTGGCGGTCCTCCTGGAAGAAATGCCCATACTCACATACGCTGGGCAGGCGGGTTGGTGAGCGCGGTGCCGAAACCCTTGCACCGGTGACGCCGCTGCCCGTCACCAGTCTAATTTATATAAGGCCCGGCAATTGGGGATGGATATACCGCCATCCATCGGTCCCAGGCAGTGGTGGGCAGCCTGGCTTTTTTGCCTGAGAGCTGTTCTCTTACTCTCCCCCGAATAACTTCGGGAGGATTTACGAGTAAGATGGTGGTACCTCCACAGTCGAGCCCGGCATTAGCTCTACCACCTTCACTAACCTTACTTTTACTCGGTAAGTGATCAGGACCAATGTTCAATGTTTGCGAAATACGAAAAATATTTTTCTGCCTTGTTCAAGAACAACTTTAACTCCGATAGTGTAGGAAGTCTAAATTGTAGGAGACTAAATGGTCGAGCCCAACATTACTGGCGCAATAAAATCTTCTTCTTCTTGAGGAATTCGCTGGCTTGGTCACGTGGAAAGAATGGGAGAAGATCGAGCATAAAGCGTGCTTAACGCTGTACAACCTGTCAGCCGTAGGGCGGTTGGACGTCACAGCTGACGAGGCTATAAAGGATCTCATTGAGCTGAGGGAGAAAAATAGCAGGACGGTCCAAAACCGGGAGCAATGGTTCAAGTTGTGGGGGCCAAGATACACTTATGTTGCCCTGAAGATACTATCTAGCTATTTTTCTATGTATGATTCTCCCAAATAAATCCAAAAGGTATAACAATAGTATAAAAGAGGCAATGAGGTTACAGTATAATAATAAGTATGTACAAAATATTATTGAATACGTAAGAGGTCAGTGGTGTGAACTGAAACGATTTTAAACACTGCTGAAGTCATAACAAAGCCCGTAGCAGCACCGTATCACGCAGTCCGGTAAATGAAAGAGTTCTATAGCTGACGGGACATTTTAACAAAGACTCTAAGTCTATTCAGCTTTTCGTTCCAGCGCGGTTATTGAAAATTTTTGAAAGGAAATACTGAATTCTGAAGTGAAATATTTCTATAAGAAATTCGGAATAAATTTGGATGACCAGGAAAATAAAAAGCTTCGCCATTTTGCAGAAAACCAATCGAACTAATTTCTTCTACTGGCAACACTAAGTTTGAAATTTCATTTTGTCGATTGCTATCAAGTTGTTTTTGTGTGCGTGCAGATGAATATATATTCACACATATTAAAATATAATATTAAAATCATAAAAGCAAATGTGCCGCACCTAGAGCAGGTTTAAAGAGTTCCGTACCCAAACGGTGCCAAACGGTACGCGTTGCTATGATTCCAAAAGCTTTAATTTAAGTGGTTTTCCAATACAAGAAATCTCGAAAAATTTGCAATATTTAAACGTAATTGGTTTTGGCTCTTACTTAAAGACAGTAAAACATACAAGTTGTAAATTTAGCCAGATTGTAGGACACACCATTGTACACAATAAATAATAAAAAGTAAAGAGATGGAGTCCCGGTTCAAAGCTCGTCAGATCCAGATTTACTTTTCTTGTGTTTTTATATCGCAATATTAATATGTAAATTGATTTTCCGCAAATGAAATGTTAGGTTTCTAAAATAAATAATTTAATTTCCTAAATCAGTATACAACTCATAAAACTAAACCTAAACTCGTAAACCGTAAAAAAATATACAAAATGTCTGACGTAATTCAGACATTCGAAGATAGCTCGTGGTACAGTTCAAGCTACCTATATATAAACGATTTTAAACCCTATGTTAATAAAAACTGGGTGGATTTACGTGTAAGATTTAATTATGTGTCAAATATTCGACCAAAAGGGGGTGGGGGGGGGGGTGTAATAACTTCACGATTAATCACCAAGGACGTTTTGCCGAGAGGATGTTGTGACAATCACGTGTATATTTTTGAGCGACCACGTGAAGGGCCGTATTTGTGTCTAAAAAGCAAAAATATCAACAATATTTTGCACTCAATTTGTTAGCACAATTTCAGAATTCGAATATATGATAATTTTTCATTAAAACAGATGCAGAAAATATTTTAAACTAGCTTTTGCCCGCGGCTCCGCGCGCTTATTATTCGGTTTAACGACATGCTATTTTCCGGGATAATAAGTAGCCTATGGGTTAAGTTAGGGTATAAGCTATATCCATTTTAATTTTCATTCAAATCCGTTCAGCCGTTTCAGCGTGAAAGTGTAACAAACATACACACGCACACACACAAACTTTCGCATTTATAATATTAGTGTGATATATTTTTAAATAAAATATTAGTTCACGTTTCTAGGAACCCCTAAAACCTCATGAAATATCACCAAGGGGGGAGGCGGGGCAGAAAAATTGCCTAAAAACTTCACCCCTTATCATTAAAGACTTTTGTTAACCGGAGATAACATGGGTGGAGATCTCCGACCTGTAGCCTCAGCATGAAAACATTACGGTTACGTTTAGTTTGAACGTAACGCGGTTTTGTATGGAATTCTGATAAGTTCCGCTACTGACCGCTAGGGGCGGTTATCAGATTTCATGCAAAACCGCGTTACGTTCAAACTAAACGTAACCATAATATTTTCATGCTATGGGTGCTGGTCCCAAGACCGTGAAGAATGGGGCACTTCACTTCAGCTCTTTGCTCCCCAGAGATTTGGAATAAGTCAGTATTAACAAACTACCCTTTTGCCCGTGCTACCATAATTATTTGACTTAGAACATAGTAAATTGTTTTATGAGTTTTAATGACCTAAACGCTGAATTTACATACTATAGTGAAATACTTATTAAAACAAATACTTATTTGAATTATTTAAAGCGAAGTCTATTGCTTTTGAAACTAATATAAAAAGTTCATTTATTTCATGGATTACCAGTTGGATAATAGAAAAAAAAAATGTCTGTGAAACGATATATCCCCTCTTCTTAAAACCCCTCCACACAACTCTTGTGCTTATGGCAACTCCTTCAATATTGTCTGAATCAGATTGTGGAATGCTCTACCGCACTGCATTCGCGACTCACATACTATCAGTTCCTTCAACAAAAAGCTGAAAGAACATTACCTCTCACTGTCCGTATAGGTAAATATGTATATTATTATAATATACATTAAAATTTATATATTCTATTTTTTAATATATATACATATCTTTAATATTTTATAGTGTGTATATTCTTAATATGTATTTTATTAATATTTTCTTTCTCTGTACAGTTTAACCTTTCTTTTTGTTGTTGTACACATGTATGATTTACTTACCTACTCTGTTTCTTTTTTTGTTGATGTTTCCTTTTGGTTTTGCTGGAAGAAATCTCTTTTTAGTGATAAGCGCGCCAATGTACATACTGTTTCACTGTAAACCTGTTTCCATGTTTCTGTTTTTGTGCAATAAAGAATGAGTCTCGGACTGGACAATCAAAAATTTGTTATTCGCATAAAATAGTTATACATAGAGTGGAATAAAGGAATATGTAGTTCCTTCGTTTTATTTAACAAGTGCCGCTCTAATGCAAACAACAACGCGGGCTCGACAGGTAAAACTGTCAAACTAAATTAATTTGCCTGAATCCTCCTCTAATGAATGACATATGGCTAACCAATCCGAATTAAGCCTGGATCCTATACCCAACTAATTAGTTCGAGTAAAATGGTAATCCAAACTAAACTCATACATCACTGAATGGTAAAGATTTTAGTATGGAGCCTTTTCTACCGCCCGCTGTGTTTTTTTTTTCTGCGGCGGCCTTAAATAATTCTTATGAAAAAATGCAAATAAAAAATATGCTTTAACAAAAGCTCTTTAAATGTCATATTTCGGATTTATAAGTAACCAAAGTTTTATCCGAAACGTTCTAGTAGGAGCAAAATTGCGAACTAGCACCGTGCGTGGTGCTCGTAGAGGTGAGCCAAGCTCTTAAGGCTGCATATTGTGCATATAGGTAAGTTCAGATTGAGTACCTCATTTTGCATCAATCAGAACATAACTCTACAACGACGTTTCCTTTTAGTACAAAATAGCGCGCTTTCAGCCGTGGCTGTTACGACCGCCAAGAAACACGCGCCCACAAAAATCTGCGTTTTTATTTAATAACTCTACTTATTGATGAAATTTTTAAACTATTATAAAACGAGCTGACGATGCCAAAACGAGGACGTTTTAAAAACGGAACGTACGTAAATAACCTTTTAGTAGTCCTTAAACTTACGCGTTGGTAGATGCAACATAAACATGAACATCACATTCAGTTATCGTCTCTATTCCTTAAAGAATAAGACCTTTCCGAGAATGTTCTAGTTTGGACACCTACCAACATAAACCTGTACTGATATTGGCACTAACTCAACAAGTTTACGGTAAACAATACTAAACTTTGAGACCAAACTTACTCTCACGCTGCCGCCGTAATAGAGTTCAAAATGGGACAAAATAGTGTAACATAAACACAAATATGTGTATTTAGACGAAGCCTTCGGTATCCGCCAACCATATGCTGAATATGAGCCTTTTGGAGGTCGGCCAAATGGAGTGAAACTGTATTTTGCATATTTCACTTGATAGTCAATGAGTTCTGTTAACAGCAGGTGCCGTCTATGATAGCCGTATATCTATAATGTGAACATAGAAAACTTTTAAAACGCCTACTACTTTATTTAACTACATTGAATTGACATTAAAAATAGAGAGGCGTGACTGTGAAAATATCCTCAATACAAAAACGAGCTGTCGGGGTTGTTCCAACTGTCAATTTAATAGAAAAAGACTAACCTGGACTCATAAATGTCTCGGGCGATTTTATGTCCCAACCCAACGTCAAAAAAAGTTTGATAGTGGTAAGTATACAAATTAATGCATGGAAATTTTGAAAACCCCATTGGCACACAGAACTGTTTGCGTTCCCTCTACGAAAGACCGAAATCTTACACATAATCTTACGTTCAAATTGAACTTTTCATGGCACAAAAACTTTAATGAAGCTCAAACTCATACATATAAATCTCCCATTCTTAAAATGTACCATTCTTGGATTTTTTTCCTCACAGCCGCAAGGTATCGAAAATCGCTTAGACTTCATCTTAACCACTTCGATCCTCTCCAAAGTGTTTGACAAACAGAGCTTAAAGAAGATGAAAGACTGGATGTGGGCTGGATATATACCGTCGATATAGTCGCAAATGACACAAGTTAAAGTCAAAAAGTAATCACATTCATCGATGATTTTGAATTTGTCAAGTTTTGAACATAAAAAGCTTTGGAATGTAATACTTTAACTGTTTTTGGTAACGGTAAACAAGGCAACGCATAAATAGGTAACACCTAATTATTTTGGTAATACCTAATTTGTTAACACCTCTTTTGGGTAACACCTAATTTGGCTTGGCAAAGATTTTCATTAGTCGTGTGACACAGAGATAACATGTTTGTAACATACATACACCTACGCCTGTCTCCCAGAGGTAGGGAGAGACTACAGATTCCATCTGCTACGATATTGACACACTCTTTAGCTTTTTCCATATCCATAAACAAGCTCTTCTACCCCAGGATACTTTTGACTTTTTTCTTCAGTATATCGCCAATTTGATCGGCGTACGTCCTTCTACGGCGGTTGAGCTTTATCTTCCACTTGTGCATATTATTTTTTTTTCGTGACTCTACTTTCATACATCATAATAAAAAATATGTCACTAAATTAAAGCTGAGTTTTCAATTTTCAAATCAATGAATATCTGAACAAACCAGAAACCTAAAGCAACTCATGATTCCGCTTAAAACAAGCAAATTATGAAACTAAGCTAATAAATCCTAATTTCGCGTTGGCACTAACAATGAAACATCTATTACAGCCGGATAGAGTTCGGTCGTGTCGTGCAATTTGTGGCACCAACTTGTAGCACCACTAACACCGCAAAAACTATACTTGTGTTTGCTGCAACCACTCTATTAATGTTTGACTATTACTCATGTTAGGTCAAATAGCGGACGAGAAAAGACAAGTTGGGCGTCCAATTTTAAGATTTAAAGATTTTCGCAAGCGGGACATGAATAGCTTTGGAATTTGGACTGACGGTTGGGAAAAACGTGCTGAAATGAGACCTGAGTGGCGTCATGACATAAAGTTGGAATTTCAAAACACGACGAAGACTGGCTGGAAAATCATAAGCAGAAAAGACTTCGTAGTGCTGCAACACCTTCTACAGACTCGAGCTTCATATAAGATTGATCTGGCAATGCATGCCGTGCCAGCTGCCATAGGGCTTTATAGCCATCAACGGCGATGTGGGAACCCGTAGACCCACGAGCGATGCAACAATCATCTACTACAGTTTCTATGGCCAATGATGATTACTCTCATAGACGAATAAAAAAGGTGAAGCATAGCAATGGCGGCGGCTTACAAGTGTGTGAGTGGATTTACTATGGAATTGGGCTTACTATGATGTGAATGTGTGCGTGCCGGGCTAGTGCGTACACGTGAATAGGCTTCCTAAGTGTGCTTCAGTTTTTAATTGGGGAAACTCCTTCGGACTTTTTTTTATTTCTATGATTACTCTATTGTTGGGTAGCAACATTTAATATAAATATTATTATTTTAAGCTGGCAACTCCGGCTCTGGCTGTCATCTTTCTTACTTGTGTGAACCGGGCACGGGTCAGTAAGGCTCTGTACAAATATCAAAGAGAATATAATATACTGACAAATATCTCCAAAAATATAATCTATTACGCATTCCACGAGTTTGATTCTACTAAATCCTACGAGTAAATAACAAGGAAATACAGTCCACGCCGACATCTATCTATTCTATTATATATTTCTTTCTTTATTCTTTATTGTACACACAAAAATACACATAATACACATAATAAATTAGACGGTATGTACACAAGCGAGCTTATCTCTCAAAGAGATTTCTTCCAGTAAACCTTAGCGGGAAAGAAATGTTTTATTAAAACAAGTAATCATACGTACGTGTACTTCCAAAATTCTAATAAATAAATATATTCTACCTATACTGATAATAAAGTAGTAAAAGAGTAAATTTTGTACACTAAATATTTTTTTAAACTTTAAATGTAATGGCTGGTTAATGTACTGAAGCCCAAACTATAATTTTAGAATTTTTGTTTGTCGGTCTGTTTTAAGCCCAAAGCCAAAAACGAGGCAGAGATAGAATAAAAAACCGGTCAAGTGCGAGTCAGACTTGCATACCTAGACTTCCGTAATTCGACAGTTTTGGGAACAGTCAGGAAGAAGGTATTTAAAATCTTGCCCATAACTGTTTATGATAACTAAAAATAGAATTGATTATACCACAAAAGAGAGACACAAATATTTTTATACCGGACTCGAAATAAAAGTCGTGGATGAAAATTTTCATTTTGTCATTTTGGTATCGTGAATTTCTCACCCACTATATTTTTCCTGTAATCTTTACGTAATCCTCAATTACCATTTTTTTTTTTTTTTCGGTCCACCAGTTTAGGTACATTTTTTGTGGTTTTTCAAAGATTTATCGAAATTAGTGCCAGTAAATATAGTAAAAGTATGTATTTTTATAATCAACTTTTTAATATCTACAATTTGATACCCATATTGTATTTTTAAGAATTTATTTTTTTCTTTTTTGTATTGGAAATATTTTGAATAATTTCAAATTTTTAATTTTTTTTTGTACCATGTTATTTAGGTAAGTAAATTCTATTTTTGTGGAAAATTTCAAGTCTTTAGCTTTAACGCTGCTAAGCGGCTGTGACATACGGACGGACGGACGGACAATGGTGTCTCACCGTAAAGGTTCCTTTTGTACCTTTTAGGTACTACTGAACCCTAAAAACAAGACTAAAACAGAAGTAGAAAAATTTCAAACGCGTTTAGGAAATTTAATGACGTTATCTTTTTGTACATAAGAGCGAAATACCGCTCACTTACTGATTCTTCTCCAAAACAATGGAGCCTACAAACTTACAAACATGTAATACAGGATGATAAGTAAGTTTACCCTTCAACGCGGATAAAGCCGTGGACGAAAGCATAATCTAATAATAAAGCCAAAAGGCTTAATTTCTTTACGAATCAGGCCGTATAAATCAAAATATTTAATTTGGGTAACTTCATTTATTTCACTCTCGTCTTTGGTTTCAACAAAGAGACAGTAATTAGCAATAGAGCTACAAGGCCGTACAAAGAGCGTGATACCAAAGTTTCATACAAAGTTCGGGTTAGTTCGTAGTAAATTGCGATAAACTTTGTATGTGTGATTAAACTACCATTAGTATGTATTTCAAAAAAGGTATAAATAAAAACAGAATTCGATTAGTTTTAGAACCTCTTAAATTATCAAAACCCTCTTATACACTGGATTTTTTAAATTTTAGACCGCCCGGAAATAAAGACATTTGGATAAACTGTGTATGTGTGATTCAACTATCATTAGTACAGGGTTTCTTAAAGTGGGGTCCATGGACCCCTGAGGGATCCATGACATGAATGCCACACAGCCACTCAGTTCCCTCTTAATATATTTATTATAGCGTGTCCAACAATGACAGCATCGTACTCATTCATTAACTAAGTTTTGATCCAGTTTAATTAAGTATTAATATAAACTAACTAATAAAAGTGACTCTTCTTTAATTTTGTAAGGGTTCCTTGCCTACAAAAAGTTCAAGAACCACTGCTTTAGTGCATTTTAAAATAGAGACAAATAAAGACGAAATTCGATTCACAATTTTAAAGATTGAGACGCTGTGGAGTCACAAATCGTGCAGTAACTCAAAATTCATCTAATCCGCTCTTTGATCCACTCTTGGCTCAAACTTTTACGTTCATAAAATATAAGAAATGGTGGCAAAGTTATACCTCTACATGAGATATGGGTTCCGATGATTTTGTTATTGGTTCAAATCAGCAGAAAGCACCAAGCGATCTGTTAGCTTAAAACTATGTACCTATAGTTTTCTGTGTGAATGAAAACACATGTATCTTAAATGTATTAAAAGATAAGAAAGAACTGGTCAAGTAGAACCTTTAGTTTCCGTACATCCCCTTTATTCCACGAGCAGTTATCCAGGTCCAACTTAACTTGACACTTAAGAAAACTCAATTTTCCAAAGGGTTTAATTAAGTTGGCAGAATAATTTCTTGTAGAATAAATAAATATAGGTATTTTTTTTTACTAGACGTGTCCTCAGAGACCTAAATGTAAATGGAATTTTAAGTTTTAGAGCAATAACTTTTTTCGTGTTTTGTTAGAAGCCTGATTTATTTACAGCATTATAGGGTCGTAGACTTATGTAGGCGGTATTAGTTTGAACTTGATATCTCCAACGGGGGTCCGAAAAAATGGGTCTTGACAGACGGACAACAAAGTGATCCCTAGGGGTTACGTTTTTTCATTTTGAGAAACGGAACTCTCAAAATTGCTACTTTAAACGCAACACGCCGGAGCTAAGAGGGCTCAAAATATACGAGTATATTATTAATATTAAAATACCAATAACATCATTTAAAATAAAAAAACGTTTTACTGACCCGACTTTTTTACTACTTTTATTATTAGTAAAGATAATCATAATCATAACAATAAAGAGTAACGTTTGAAAGTACAACTCCTCAATGTATCCCCAACAAATCTGTTCTGTAGGTATCCTCTCCAAGTGGAGTGTTGCCGGTAAAGTCGCCGGGATGCCCTCAGTCGCCGACCTACCCTCAAAGTCGCCGACTTGAGAGCCCTCCACTCGAGTGTATCAACAGTACCGGAGCGTGCCGAGTGCTGACCTGGAGCGATAGATGTGGACGTACAGCTGGTCGCAGTTTTGTTCATTTATGTTGTCCATTTGTCCACGAAAACCTCTAGATAAAGAAACAATGCTTTTTTTGCTGACATCCCATTTTAAGGATGAGGTGTCAAATGCATTGATATTTTTGGCGGATATTTATGTACAGACCATTCATCATAACTTGTCCCCTGAAGTCATGTTGGCATCAGTGCTTGTCAAACTTTTGCTGTCATGTTGTTTGTCAGTGAAATTTAAAAAAATCATTTGATAAATTATGTATTATTATTGCCAAAGCCAACATTGTTTAAAATATGTATTTAAATTAATTTAAAAGTCCCTGATGATGCTTTAATAGTGAAACCGGTTAGTTAGTGTAGTATTAAATATTATCTGTGGAAAATTACAAGTGTTTTCATCACAACAATGTTTGATAAATTCCACCAAGTGCCGACAATCTCAACAATCAAAATACTCAAACACAAAATAAATAAATAATAATCTAATCTGAAAGAGCTGCATTAGCCGCTACAATAAGACTTCAAGTGATATACGGAATATCTGCTATGATGTCACGTTTTTTAATATTACGCGTGTTTTTTTTTCATATATGTAATTGATATTTTAAATTAAAATATATATATTATTAGCTATTTTAAGCTTTTTATTTCTTTATTTTGAGAAAATAATAAAAAAATATCGTTTTTTCGAAATATATTTCGGCCCACTTTGGGGCCGGCATCAGTCGAATAAATGACAAATCTAATGACCTTTTTTAATGACATAAAAATATATACAATCTTATGACTACTTAACCTACTTTCTTACATAAACAGAACAAAAAAAAAAAATTTTTTAAAACCTAAACAATTTTGGTTGAACGGGGCCATCTTGCTATTTTCGGCCGTAACATCCCGATATTTGTTTAGGATAATTAATATTTTATGTTTTACCGATGAACTCTTTGCAGATTTACTATGCAACGTTATATAAAATGTGTCACAGAGAAAATAATGGTTGGGTAACATAAAAACGTAGCTGAACGATGCATGACAGACTGACTACCTATTCACAGTTCTTTTAATAGCGTCATAGCTGTTGAAATTGTTCACAATTAAAGAATTCAAACTAACAGTGTACAATAATAGTTAATCTATGAGCGTTTCAGCTACACCTACATTACTCTTATGTATGTATTTATAGGTATTCGGTAGTGACCGGTAGTGTAGTCCAGGCTGCTTCGCTATCCCAGACTGTGATTGGACGAGATTACTGCGGCCTACAGCGGCTCACCAATTCCGAATCTCCACGGGATGTATTCAAATCCACTCGTACCGATGTTGGTATTCGTCCATGGATATGAGAGATTAGATTGCGCAATGTTTGGTTATTACATACAAGCAATGAGGGGTTTTATTACTCAATTATATCATTGGAAATATCTATTTAAAGCGTTCAAAGAAGGGTAACATGATCGACCCAATGATTTTGAAGTTTTTTTGCCTTCTACCTTTTGTTATTGCGATTAAGAACTCTTTTTTAACCTGTAAAACCAAAAATTACAAAACGAGCATTTAAAACGTTTTTTTTTTGTTTATTGCACTGAATCAACGGTTGAATTTTTTTGCTGGTGCGTAAGACGAGAAAACTACATTTGCTACGCGGTATATGTCTACAGTTGTAGCGTCTACGGCGTAGCCAACTCATAAAGGTAAAGTCTAAAAAGCTACAAGTTGTTATAGTAACTACATTTTTTTTGACTACGTAATTTTCTTACCCTAGTTTTGTGAAAAGGTACAGGTGCGTCTACTTTACTTTATATAAACCTGGTTGAACCCTGGTGACTATGTTTACGTGCATGTACGTAAGACAGACCTGTTCAAAATAGAACCAGTTTTAACATAAACATTTAAGACGCAATATGTCGATCGCACAACGAAAGAAATAAACTCATCAGAAAAATTGGGCGGCCGAGTAGTGCGGTGGATCAAAAAAAGGTTAATAATGCTGTGTTTTAGTAAATGACATATATAAATAGACTTGAAAGCGTTGAGAAAAGCGTTTTTATGTTCTAGATAATAGGTTTATATGTTAACAACAGTCATTATTGTTATTTTTAATTTATTAGTTTGGATGGACTACTGTTTTGAACTGAAAAAACGGCCTTCAATTTGCATTTTTTTTTCGATGCAGCGAATTTTTCTCTGTCTCGTTTTGGGCTCTGTTATCGTCTTGGAAAAGGCCTAATTTATACCATGTTTTTTTTTCAGCTATTGCAGTATGTGAGTTCTACTGTTTTAAAATCTCATTTTTTATTACGCACATATGTCGTCTTAATGTCAAGCTATATATTGCTCTTATTTATAAGTAGTTTTTAGGGTTCCGTACCCAAAGTGTAAAGCTGTCTGTGTGTCTGTCCATCTGTCACAAGTTTAACCGCCCGTTAAAAAATTCACAGAACACGTGTTACCATAGCTTCTATCATGGCAAATATTAAAAATTAAAAATAATTGATACAAATATAATTCAATCTCAAAAACTTTTCATTTTTTATAAGTAATTTGTTTCAGCTCATATCTTAAAGACGGTGATAGACACATTTACATTTAAATACTTCATAAATTCAGACGTATTTAACTACAATTAACTTTACAAATTGAACTTCTTACTTAATCGTAGTCCTCTTTCCTCGTTAGCCACAGAATAATGGATACAATTCAGTTTATGTTCGATCATTTGTAACAGAAGCCGCGGGAATTTATCCGAGATTATTGGAGAATCCGAGAATGGGCTCTCTGTGACGTCACGATTTATATCCTAAGTGATTCACGCTCTTGGGTAGCTCGGCGGAATTCTATTAGGCAGGAGATTTTATTTATTGATTTAATTTTGGTGCAGTTATCACGAAACTCTTTTTTTGTCTTTGGATTGATTACTTTTTTATGGGTTCAAAAATAGCAGCCGCTCTAGACAGGTATTGTATTTCACGAATATTTTAAGGGCTCCATAATGTTGTACTTCAGTTTTGCATTTGCATCAGATTCAGTTCCGTCTACTTAGATGAAAAATTACATGTTTTTGACTCAAGACTCTAATTCCGGAGGTAATTTTCAAAAGTGGTCAAGTCCAAAAAAAGAAAATCATGCCCGTCTATCCTGAACGACTTTCTGTAAAAAATGTGATCCATATTCGCCTCAAAAGTAGTCATATCCAAATTAGTTTATAGCCAACTAACCAGGATATGACTTCTCACGAAACATATATCAATAATAATCTCGGCGAAGACCTATTCAAGACAATCAAACGCATTGCACTCTGCAGTTTTCTGATTTGACCACTATTGAAAATCGCTTCCTGAATTACTCTTTATAAAAATACATTATTTTAATGATCTAACAATTATGGAACTAATATGCTATTATAGCGAAACCGGTTAGGTAAATTAAATAAATACAGTGGACAAGTACAAGTGCTTTTAGTCAAGATGTAGCGAAAGTTTAACCAAGTGCCTACAATCACAAGCAGAAACTCTAACAATTAGATTATTGTAAAAAAAGTATTAATTCTCCGATAAAAGCGATTTAGCTCCCACATTTCAAAACCGGAATGAAAATAGCACACAAATAATTACAAAAAAAAATATCTTTATAACGTTTTATTTATAGTTTATGCCCTAATATAGCGGCAATTTCAAAATAACTGAAGTGCATTATTATTATTTTGATTAGAACAGGATAGAAATATAAAAAACAAAAGCGTTAGAGTGGGACTGATGTTTAGCATTATGGAGCACCTTAAATCGAAAAAAGATGGAAATTCTGAGCAAAATTCATTTTGCTTTGGCTTAAGTATTTTCCAATCTGAATTTATTACACAAGATTTGAAACAAGTTTATCTAAAATAATTATTTCTATCAATTTTGTTTACAAAAACCTACCGAAAGTATTGACTATGGCCCGTGTTTTCCTCATGAATAGCAATCAAAAGGAAATAATAAGAAAAGCCTTTGTTCCCAATGCTCCACCGGTTCGGGACAAATGGAATATTCAACAATGTCTATTCTCAAAATAATATTTCCCTTCTGTTGAGTTACTGGATTCACGTCCATCGTTCATCATAGCAAGGAGATTTGTTTTGTGCTTATTATGGCTAATTCTACAACAATTGGCTGCTTTGACGAGATATGTATATCCATCTGTTTCAATCCTGACACAGTTTATTTTCTTTCAGTTTCATCAATCTCGCCATCTCTTCTATTCCGACTTTTCATTTAGCTTTTGTTCATCCTTCTAGGGCGGCCATAGATACCTTTATAGAGTATAGGTATTTTAGGGCGGCCCAGTCGAGCTCTCACTGTATTCCACTGGTGCTCTATTATAAAAGTGTTTTTAATACACCTGCTCAAAATGTGATAGATTACGTGCCTGTTTAGCGTGCGTAAAATGATATATTTCGCACTTGTGCTTTTGGTTTTTACTACCTACTGACGCCATCTAGGGGAAACCGGCCACATCATTTTGTAAACAGGTAAACCTTTGTTTTACCAGATACTTTATAATAAGATGAGTATTTTCAAACTTTTTTATTTTTTTATTAAATGTATTATGTATGTTGAATTGTAAAAGATGTTTTAAAAATTCAAAACGATTTTAGACGTCATAATTTATATTCTATTTTAGCTATCTTAGGAATTATTATTAAAAATATTTTAGAAATAGACATAATTGGTCTTTGTAGTGTGTACAGATTGGCGCCAACCAGACTGCGTGTTCTTCAGTCGACTTGTATCTGTTTTGATTTGCAACAAAATTGCTTTTATTTTATTATTTCATGAAATTTTTCGCAGGTGTATTAAGAAACGTCGTTTGATACACGTGCGAAAGTGTTGATATTTCTCGTCCCGACTGTTTTTGCCGAGATCGTAACTCTAAATATCAACCTTTTCGCACTTGCATCAAAATGTACTATTTTGAAACTCTTCTTTGCTTTATGTATAAATCATAACATTAAACATAACCAACTCCTTCTGTTTTATACATAATGTAGGTACATATCAAATGTATTTATAAGGTGACTTTGATCGATTCAGCCAAATTGTAAGTGATCACTTGATTGGTAACCAGGTTCAATGAGCATTTCTGTGAAAAACGCGAAATAAAATTTTGGCTTGCTATATTAATTGACATGGGTTTTTTCTTAAACAAAAAAGTATAGGGCCACAACACAAGTAATATTGTTCGTATTTCGCAAAAAGGGTGTTTGAACCTTGTCCTTGTTTCCAGTATTCAGGGTATAATAATCTAAGTCACCTTGTTTTTAATCGCTTATAATTGTCATAATTATTTGTTACATTTTCATAGTAACCTTGTAGGTTTCTTAATAAGACATAAAAGGTTTGTATCATTACGCTACAACTGAAGGGAGCTGAGTACATTTCAGTAAAATAAGTCTGAAAATAGGAGCCAAGGGTAGTTTCACTCAAACAGATAAGAAGATTTCGAGTGAAATGCGGACTGAGACAAAAATATTTAATATAATATTTTTTTTGTTTTATTTGTAAGAACATTTTATGAATGAATGAATGATTCAACACAAACACAAAAAATATGATATTTACAAACATGCAAATAAAAGACAGTAGGAAAGGGTGGTTTATCTCTACAAGAAATTTCTTCCAGTCAACCTTGGGAAAATATATAAATATTTTAAGATCTGAAATTCACATCAGTGCATACCTATAAATGAAGAAGTTATTTTAAAACTATCTCCCTCTCTGTCTTTGCCTTAATCCCATTTACTTGGGGTCGGCTCTCCTGATTCGAAGTCTGCGGTCCAAAGTAGTTTCCTGCGTCATATTTTGCTTTTTAAGGTCTCTTTGGACCGTCGTCACCCATGTGGCAGGTGGTCTGCCTCGGCCCTGTCTCGCAACTGGCATTTTTTAAAACTACAATCTAAACATTAAATAGATTATACTATGTCTTATACTATTGTCTTAATAAATCTCTAAATGTATTTAAGTTACGTAATTCGATTAGCGACCTGTGTTCGATTACCATACACGTTACGTAGTTGAGTTAACAGAATCCATTCGCGCCAAATAAATATAATCTAGCGTGGGCGGCCATGATACACGCTGCTGGAATTATCCAATTTTCTCCCAATGTTTGTTTATTTTATCTAGTTTCTATCGGCACATCCCACCAAACAGCGCGAAGTCTACTCGCTGATTATACTCGTCATGATGAATTTCAAATAATTGCAGACTGATTTCAGAATACCTTCAATGATAGAAGTAAATTCCTTATTTTAAAGACTTGGCGATTTATCCATGCATTGGAGACACAAATTAACATTATAATAGCTCACTATTAAATGAGTTCACATATCGTTGGGGTATGGGAAAGTACATGGGAGAATTCGCAGGTTTTTGTTGAGTACTGGATAGCTCAGTTAGTAAAGAAATCGCCCGGTTAGCGAGAGGTCCCGGGTTTAAATCCCGGTTCAGAAAACCAGTGGTAGGTCGAAAATGATCGTATTATTTTGTGATCGATGCTTGAATCACTCGCGAATGGGTTATGATGGAATTAAAGTGATTCGATCAATCTTGATCGACCCGGGTCTAACCTCGGTCTAGCTCGGGCTTTTGATACCAGTGTCTTGCCATCATACTTTCTCTCTCACACACTGAGAAACGCGGTATGCGTGAGAGCAAAGAGAGGATAGATAATAAACATTGATGGTAACCGTCTATAAGACCTGAGAAAAGAAAGTAGGAGATTGCGAGCGGGCAATTCCTTAATTGTTCCAAGAATTTCCGAAAAATGTACGGAAGTCGTTAACGGACAATTACTGATACTACGCAACTGCTAACAAATGCTCGGTTTTTGCGTTCAAAAACCCTTACAGTGAAGCTTCTGTCCTCTGTGTACGCTATTGAATCTTTTGATCGCTCAGTATCAAGAAGTAGATATTTTTAATACCACACTTGCAAGATTTGCTGTCAGTGTGCGTAACTTTTTAAATTAGTAAACAAGTTATTTCAAGTAGAAATAATTACATTACTTGTTGAATTACCGCTGTCTTAACCCGCGAGTTGGTATAAAAGTAGGTTTAATGTTCTATCTTGTTCTTCTTCTTCTCTGAATATATAAAAGGCAAACCTGACTGACCCATCTTTCAACGCACAGCCGAAACTACTGAACGGATTTCGCTGAAATTTGGCATACAGATAGTTGTAATGACGTAGGCATCCATAAGAAGTCGCGGGCAAAAGCTAGTTCTATATAAATAAATAAAACTATCCATCCATCCGCAGCCCATCTCAAAAGTAGTTGGTCATGGTGCAATTTTCTATAGTTTACAAATAAAATTACAGCAGGATCCCAGGAAAAATACGCAAAATTTTTGGGTAATGCGACATTTTTAAAATTCATGCAGTGTGTCGAATCAGGCGTATTTTCATGCCGATCACATCTTTCGACCAAACCCGTAAATAGTAAAGACACAGATAATATATGTACAGAATTTTTTACTGATACTTATTAATATTATTTGTCCCATTTCTGCTACGAGGGTCACATGAAATTTGTAGGTTTATGTATTTGTCACGGGTAAAGGCCGAAAAAAGTCAAAAATTGGTGCAACGACGAGCGAAGCGAGGAGGAGCGTGTTAGGTTGCACGTTAATGAACATTGGATGCCGAGCGAAGCGGAGCGGATCGAGGCGACCCCCGAAGTTTTGTATAGGATTACCCGGGTAAACCTAGGTTTATCCTATCTTCTAGTATTACTCGTAACATATATACCAGGCTTTGCCCGCGGCTCTGCCCGCGTTTGCCCCATTTTCGGCTTGGGCGTTATTTTATTAACATATGTACCTTATAGCCTATGTGTTGACCATGGTCACTAAAATGATTAAAAAAACGCATCTAGATCCGTTGAGACGTTCGCGAGTTAAAACGGAACATACATACAAACAGACAGACCAAACTTCAAATGTGGTTTTGGCGTCAGTACAACACCAATAAGATATTTCATTAAAATTTTCGCAAAAACATTAAATATACACGTTTATTTTACCACTTTATTATTAGTATAGATAAAGATGTCGTCATAAATTGGCGCAAAAAGCCGATTTTTTGCCAAAAACCGAATTATGGTGTAAACGCCGACACATTACGTGATCGTACGAAATGCCGGTACAGAGAAGCGAGGCGGGCACCGGCGGGGCGCGAGGTGAGTCGTGTTAGTTGCTTCGCTCCACAAGAAGTATATTCGTTGAAGATGCACCGTTTAACCAGTAACCCGCAGTATATCCATGTCCCTATACTACTAAACGAGGTAAATTTTGTAATTTTTTGTTTGGTTGTGAACTTCTATTATTACTATGTAAGTCGAAAACGGAAATGTGTTATTCCTTATCCAATTGCACATATCGGTTACATTTGCATTTAAATTTAGATACAAATAGCCCTTACGGTAACTAATAAATATCTTAAAAGATATCGCAATTATAGAAACATCACTCTCAACAAAACAATGTTAGCCGCCAAATTCTGTCTATCATCGTAGAGTGACCCTAGTCAACATTATACGTAGTGGTGTTGATAAAATAACGCCCAAGCCGAAAACGGGGCAGAAATTCAATAAAACACGGGCGGAGCCACGGGCAAAAATCCTGTTCTATAATAGATTTTATCGTCTCATGAGGAGGATTGCAGAGAGACAAAAGGCAGAAAAATTCTAAAAATTTTAGTTTTTGCTTCAATACAATACTAATAAACCAATTCTTTACAAAAATTGTAAAAATGTTCTAAGTACAGATACGACGTCTTTATTACGTTATCATTAGTAAAGAAGATGTAGGATAGATATAGATGTATAGCCTATATATAGATATGTATGCTACGATATTACTTTCCCGAATTCCGTTCCATAACTTTCTCACCATAAAACAGATTCGGTCCATTTCTCCAATCTATTTATTTGCGGTCGACAACACTGTTTATTTGCCCTAACTCGATTTAGCTGGTAATGGTGAGATAGTTTTGATTAATCACCGAACTACGGAACTTACGGAAGCCTCTCGTAAAACCTTAAATCAATATAACTGATAAACAAGAGGATAGTGGTAGTCTACCAAATAGATTCCTTTTATTAAGTAAACAGATTCTAATGAAAATGAAAAGTTTATTTGTCCAAGTATAAAAACAGATCTTAAAATACTTATATCTACAGTTTAGCTTATTCATACCTTACTGTACTATACAATATACAAATATTGAAATATACATGCAATTAAGTTAAATTTTTAAATTTGAACATAACCTAAGACTACGTTCCTTAAGTTAAAAAAGCAACCCCCTGATGTAAAAAATACAAAGAAATTGTCGCATTTGTTCCCTAAAAATTGTTGAATTTCATTTTTTTTTTAGCTTAAGTCCAAATATGAACGTCTCACCCCAAATCTACTTTAGCATTAAAGAAAAAATATGAAATATAGTTACGACGTTTCAGCATGATTATGTATGTTACAAATACCAAAACTTTCACATTAATTTGTGTGAATTTGGTCTGTTCTTGAATCAAAATAAGTTGATGATTAGTATATTACCTATTTACCTACGGACCAAGTCTTGTGTACGCTGTATTGTATACCATTGCTTTTTGCGCTGTAGAGCTTTAGTACCGATAAACTACAGGAATATTACTTCATAAAAAGAACGTATTTTCATTTTTATTACCATATTCTAGTACATTCACGAGAAATATATGACTGATTTATTTTTTCACATGCAAGGATTGCATTTGGAATTTATGTTTTGTGCTAGAATCATCACTGAACATAAATAATAATCATAAAATGAGAACTGTATGAGCAGTCATCTCCAAAACATATCTATTTGCTTTTATATACTGTATGCTTCAGACGAAAAGTCAACGACTTTTTTAAACTAATGCCCATAGTTCATTGGCCTTCAAAAACTAAAACAATTACTATGTAGGTAAGCACAGTTTAAAAAATGCATGGATAGCTTGCTTACATCAGTTTTTAAAATCCATACAGTTTTCAAACGGAAGCGCTCAGACAGAGCTTATCGTGCGGGTCCCGCGGAGCGAGACGCGGGTCTCTCGCTTTATACGAGTGAGTAACTTTATGATTGTCATCACAATGGTGAAATCGTATAGCCAATAAATATCCTTAATCTTACTAATATTATAAATGCGAAAGTTTGTGCGTGTGTGTGTGTATGTTTGTTACTCTTTCACGCTGAAACAGCTGGACGGATTTGGATGAAATTTAGAATTGATATAGCTTATAGGCTAAAATAACACATAGGCTACTTTTTATTCCGAAAAAATGCATGGTTCCTGTAGGATATATCAATATCAATGAAAAATCAGGTGTCTAATTAGGACGGTACATTATCATTTGTGGTGAAATAAGACAAGGCTTTGTTATTTCATACATTAGGTGTCTAATAAGCGCGGTCAGTTATCGTTTGTGACGAATGAAGACAAGGCTATGTTATCTCAACACACTTCACACTAATATTATATATGTGAAAGTTTGTGCGTGTGTGTGTGTGTGTGTGTGTGTGTGTGTGTGTATGTTTGTTACTCTTTCACGCTGAAACGGCTGGACGTATTTGGATGAAATTTAGAATGGATATAGCTTATATCCCAACTTAGGTTACTTTTTATAGCGGAAAAAAACATGTCGTTAAATCGAATAACACGCGGGCGGAGCCGCGGGCAAAAGATAGCTTGCTATAATTTTTGCAAAAAAAAAAAAATTTAGCTTAAAAATTATTAAGGGACCTTAATACCTCAATTCGCAGTCCTACTCTAACGCTTCTGCTTTTTAACTGTCTATCCTACCCTAATCAGATGACGCGCACGCAAAAACAACAGTTATTTTGAAATCGCGGCTACAGTAGTGGTTTTTTCATTTTTATGGAACAGAAGTATTCATTGAATGCTATCGGTTTATTGTACTACGGTTTCGAGGCAACTTTGTATTTTTTTTTCTATATAGAAAATTTAATGGAATCAAGTTTTCACAACAATATGGACATAGCATTAGTCCTCAACTTTATCATAAATCGATTCCAGAGTGATTGTTGCAGTATTTGTTGGCATGAAACAGGATCATGCGAAGCGAAGTGAGGTATTATACACCCTTAAGCTCGAAAATGTTTTTGAATGAACAATTGTCAGCATATTCGTGTCACTTACACGTGGTCAGTTGCTCACTCCTTTAATGTAACATTGTGTCAGGGTTATCACCAGCCGCACTGATGCTCATAAATTAGGTTTTTATGTTTGTAATTTACGGGAGTACTGACTGTTTTATTCGATAAAGCTATAAAAAACGGGCACAAAATGGAAAAGCGAATTACGTTTCGGTAAATTTCTAAAGAGGCAGAGATAAAAAGTAACGAAGGCTGACTTGTGAAAGCCTTTCGACAGCGATCGCTAAAATTTATGAAATTTAAAATATTATTTACTTTTTAGTTTTGTAAAACAGCGGTAGCAGAGTCAGTTGGACGCTGGACTCTATTCTTTAGACAGGTTTGATTCTTGTCTGTTTGTTTTTGTTTTTAATATAATTATGGCCTGATTATCCGACTTTCTCTTGTTCTGTACGGTATCTTTTTACTAAAATACTGTTGTATTATTAAAATTATGATGGAAAAAAGACTCGATCTTGCTAAGTTTCTTGCGCTTCTTCTTAGCAAAACTAATCGAGTGGGTGGAGTTAGGCATGTATTTTAGGTATATATGTAACGCATTAGTATTTAGTATACGGGTAGCTATCATTATATATTATTGTATGCATTAAATTTACCTTTATTTTACTTAATAAATATAAGCAAACCCAAAGCCTAATTTAATATAATGTATTTTCTTATTTCAAATTAGATTATTTTAATTACTTAATAACTCCTAACCTACGATAAGTGTATTTATGTACCTAAATTGCAAAATAATGTATTCATTCTCATTCTTTGCCGGTTGAGTATTTACCAATAAATGTATCCACACAAGTTGCTAGACGCTGAAGGAAAACAATGTGAGGTCACATAACTACTCTAAAATGCGTTATTTGTACAGACATATAATTATTACGTCTGTGGTAATTTGTGTCCGAAAGACGGCGATAAAGCTCACGTTATCTCGTTGGGACATAAAACTACCGCTGCTTAAAAGTTATCCTAAGAATACAGTGAACAAAGAGTTGCACAAGAGGCAACGCCATTTACTCTAGCTCTACCTACATACATGTAGGGCTAGCATAACCGTCGGATATAAAGTGCGGTGTAAATATTGATGCGAGTGACGCCGCGAGTCAAGATAACGCGGTGACGCGCGCCTACTCACTCTCAAGGTACTCCTATGAAGTTAGGACACCTGAATTATTGTTGTAAATAGGGAATAATGTAGTGACGCTACCGTCTCTGTTCACCCATACGCGAAATGACTTGAAAACGCTAGGAACGACAGAAATAAATTATAATGTAGGGAATTTTAGCCCTCGAGCATACTTTTAGCTGATTACATCTATGAATAATAATAACAGAACCCGTATGTATGATTTATTTGGCCAAAAATAAAATGAAGTACACATTGTAGATTTTATTAAATGGTTTCAGCTACTTCAATCATAGCATATAATTTACATAGCCTAGACTCTAAATTTTTTGTTGGATTGTACCATCGTTTTACTAAATTAAATACCTAAGATTAACTTTGATTAAATACAAATTTAATTAAATTATACACTGCACAATATAAGCATATAATCGATTCAATGAAAAAATTTCCAACTGACAAAAAACGAATGATTATTCCTATAACATTTTTACAAAAGAGATATTTTTCTTCTGCGTTTCACATTTCTCTTCAACAACTTTTAGCTTCTTTAATCAAATGAAATATAAGTAGTTTTAGGGATTTTTGCGCAAAAATTTATTCATCAAGTAACTTATTGGCTTACTATTCTGTGTTGTTTTGGTATCTGGAGTAAAAAATGGACATGTACTTACATATAATGGTGTGATACGTGCGTCCGTTTGGGTATCTGTCACAGAAACTTTTCTGCAAAACTCACATATTCGTATCTATCGATTTGAATGTTACTGATATAAGAAACCTGGAAATAATAATTTAGAGTAGATATTCCATATTTAATTAAAAGCCAGCTGTCTTGACTTTCTGGACGGACAATAGTAGACAACTGAGTGCTGACAGCGTTATAATCTCGGGCGGGTTCCGTGGGTGTAAGAATAGAAAGCTTTTGTGAATGAATGAAACCCTTTCAGTAAGTAGAAGCATAGTAGACGTAACTGAAAATGACATAGAAGATACGACTTTATAATGCAAAGAAAATTTTGCTGCTAGAGCCATTCATAATGTAACCTTTAAAGTAAAGAGTAAATTGATTAAGAGAAGGCTCTCTAAATTGCAAAGTTTTTGCATAAATATCCTACTACATACACGATATCACACTAATATTATAAATGCGAAAGTTTGTGTGTGTGTGTGAGGGTGTGTGTGTGTATGTTTGTAACTCTTTCACGCTGAAACAGCTGGACGGATTTCGATGAAATTTATAATGGATATAGCTTATACCCTAACTTAATACATAAGTTACTCTTTATCCCGGAAAAAAGCATGTCGTTAAACCGAATAACACGCGGGCGGAGCCGCGGATAAAAACTAGTATTATATAAAACTTAAATATATGTTTTTTCAAACCTTTATCTTTGTTTCATAAAGCCAGTTACCTAATTGGATAATTTTTACTCAATAGATAATTTTTTTGGAAATGATGCAATTTGGTCATTTTCTCCAAAGTAGCTTGAGTTATATGACAAAAATAAATGTGTACAGTACAAAAAAAGTTAATTCAAATCTGCATGAAAAATAATTTATCTACAGAATGCATTTTAAAGAAAAAAATGTGTTTATTGCAAAATGAATAAGATTATAAAATAAAGAGAAGATACATTGTAATTTTAAATTACAAAAAATCTTCTGTGAGGTATTTCTAAATCATTTGTTTGTTCAAAGGAGACACGTGATTTTCAACTTGATTAAAGTAAGTCTCCAATTTAAAATAACAAAACTGCTATGCGCCGACGCAATGGAAAAAGCCTCGTCTTAAAGGACAATTGTTATCTGTCTACAAAGCGGTAAAAATTTTGTTGCAGCAATTAATTGCTACGCCGTAGCAAAACAAAACGCGAATATTCTTTCTTTCACAACGTATTTTGTAAAATTATGTCTTCTGTATCTTTAAATACTGAGTGTATAAATTAATTTGATTCATGCAGCTAAATGTCTACTGGATACTTAGTAAGTGATAGGACTCGGTCGCTCATGTTTTTTAAATCAAATTGTTTTACTCCCGTTCATCAAAGTATCACGCTCAATATGAGCAGCAAAATTTTTTAGTTCTTTTTTAATAGTTTATAAGTTCTCTTTTCTTTTTACTACATTTTTTAATGCTATTTGAGATCCACTTTGGTCTCTTACTCAGTGTTACACGTACTGTTAAAATCGGAAAGCAAATGTCATAAAACAGCTTAAATAAATCTATAAATGAATTATATGCATCGTTGATATCCTCTTTTTCATACACTTCCGAAAAAGAAAGAATACTGATGCAATTCTGAAACTTTGTGACGTTTTGTAATGAAAAATCACGAAGATTTGTTTGCCATCATTTTAAAGTATAACTTTTTTGGACAGGCAACTGTGCCGTATGGTCTGATAAACCATATTCAATCACCTCTGATTTTGCTCCTTTCACATTGTGGGCAAAGTTATCAAGGCAAGTCTTACTGACTAATCTTGTAGGTTCCCTAACCCCAAGTCTAAGATTAATTCAAGTCTAAGACTATTTTACCCTACCGTCACCTGTTACAAAAAAGGTCTTTTTTATCACAGATTTAATCGTTTGCACGAGTACTATCGCCAGTTTCCGGCTTCAGAAACTCGTATATATGTTTGAGACAGCATCCAAGGCATAACAATTAATCAAATAAGACTGTGGTTGTGTGTAAGACATCGAGAACCACAAAAACTTGGCTTAGTTCATTTCATTAGTTAGAGATTAACGACTCTTTTCTTCAAATTAATTAACATAATGGAGATGAAATTAAGGGCGTTGATTCTCTGAAAGTTTGTTTTCTTTAGGTGGTTAAACCGAATCCCGGTGCAAAATGCACAACATAATATTGAAAGTGAAAGTGAAAGTGAAATGAATTTATTGGCCACAAAACATATACAAAAAAAAATAGAAATATAAACAAACATGCAAAATAAAAAACAATAAGAAAAAAAAATCTATCAATAAATTAATTAATAATGGCAAAAAGGAGCAAGCTCGGCAGATGCCACAAGTTGGATTCAACTTGCAGCGCCGATTTTCAGTTTGCCCCATTTTAATACATATAAAACAAAATACAATTGCAGGTAGGTAGGAAACAGATTCATGTCATGAGTGATTGTAAATAATTGTAAGGAATAGAATTAAATAGAACAAATAATTAAAAATTCCATAAGTTAATCAAAACTGTCACATAACTTGTCACACAAAAATAATTTTTTCTTACTTTTGAAATTGTTTTCCTTACTTTTGAATAAAAAGTACGCAAAAATTGCGTTTTATAGCAATTAGCGGAAATTAATAAGTAATCAATAGGGTTTTGAATTAAAATTCTATCATTTTATGATTTATATTTTGATTGCAATCGGTTAACAAACTTAACAGCGTATTTAACGTTGTAATCGAATGTAATCAAAATAAGGCTTAAAATAACATAGTGTTAATATGAAAACCCTACTGTTTGTAATCAATTTCCGTTAGTGGATTTAAAACGCAATTTATTTATACTTTTTATTCAAAAGTAAGGAAAACGATATTATGATGTGCATTTTGCACCGAGATTCGGCGCTTACAAGACCTCGATGTGTGCACAAATAAAACTTATTTATTAAAAAAAAATACATTATATATTAAGATTACAAGAAATTAGCTATTTGTCAAATTACAGTTATTATAAATGTGTACATAATTCAGTTTACCTATGGCCCCCGACTAAGATAGCCTATTTCGTGGATACCAAAAATAAGTCTTCCGATTGGCAATTCTGGTTTTCGCATTGGTAAGGCAGCTATATAAAATTGATGAAACTTACTCTAAACAAAACTTATAGAAATATACTTAACTGAAATAAATTTAAAGTTAGAAAATTTGGTCCAGATCGCTGCCCCTAAGTTCATTCGTTTTAACATTGTAATTAATATCTAAAACAGTGGCTGTATCCACATGGTCCTATTAATTTGTCCGAGAAAGCCAAGCCAAGTTCATGGTTCTTCTATAATAAAACAGCTATTCATGATATTAGAGTTCTTGTTACGAAAGAAGTCCCACGGATTAAGGCATTTTCGTATTTATGCTTTGACAATAAGCGTTTTGACAAGGGACTTTTTCGTGACAAGAACTCTATTGTCAGATATTGCAGAACTAGTTTCGCTATAGTTTCTTCGAAGGCAAACAAGGTTACGGGATGATTTTCCACTTAAAGTGAAGGAACTCCGAAAATGCTTGTTTGAAAATAAATTTCCAGGTCATTATACTTGTAATATTTATAAAATATTTCAAAACAATAATATGCGTTTCTTCATGTCTTTATTCAAATTTTTATGGGAATTTAAGGAAATTTATCTAACTTCATTGCATTGAATTAATTCTGAGACATGTAGATAATTTTCAGCTGAAAAACAGTATTTTTTATTGCATAAGTATTGTTTTGCAATGAAATATCTATGCAGTGAAAGGATTTGATATTGTCAAGTTTTTTATGGAAACAATATTTGTAAAATAGTTTAAATAAACATTGAAAACTAATAAAAATACCTCTAAAACGCAAGTTTTCTGAGCGTCCCGCTCCCACTGACTAGGATAGATAAGTGTAAGATGAAAGCGTTGGAGCAGGACAGATATCTCTGGATACCTTTGTCTTAAACCCTTGCCTTCGATGTAGCTATACTACTTATTTCTATATACACATAATGATTATCCATTTACATTCAATTCTAATTTTGTGTTAGATTCAAGATTCAAAATGTTTATTTGTAAAATAGATACATAAAGTATACGTTTTACATGCCAAATCTAATCTGTATAAAAATAATATTTTATGATGAAACAAATATGATACGGGAAATATATAAAAAAACTATATTTAACTTAGTTGTTACTTGATCTTATCAAGTCAATTAACACACGAAATGCCGTAATGATAAATTATCAGGAATATGTCACATTGTAACAGAGTTCCAACTTTACTATGTTATTTAACATTATATTGCATTTCGATCATAACAAAATCGATAGATACGTCGCATAAAAACGCTTTTACTGCGGTTTAAGAAATAAACGACTGTAATACCACATATTATTTCGATTAGTTTCCCCATACCTAATCTCAAAGCAAAAGTTACAATGCCAACATGACACCATTTTCCGTACCTGAAACGGAGAATCGACTCTAATGACAAGTCCATAAACTGTGAAGTCGCTTGAAAGGAAAAGTTGAGTTTTGAGCATTGAATGTAGTCACGAAGGTGTACAAATCACACAAATAGGTATACGTAGGCCTGATGATTAGCGGGTCGTTGGTTTTTAGATGAAAATGGCATCACCTAATAACGGATAGAACATTACTGAAATATATTGTGTTTCTTACTATTTACTATTATTATGCAAAGTAGGCTTCCGGAATATTGTTGACATTGAAATATAAGATGACATTCGATTGTATAGCCAAATTTATGCTGGAGACTCGGTAAGTGGTCAGGACCAAGGTTCAGTGACCTTATTATGATTACACTTTGTAATAATGTCTCGTTCCCGCCTAGGTTTTCCGGATAAAATATCTTTCCAGAGATAAGTTGGCCTGTTTATATACCTTCTAATTTATTATAAGTTAAGACAATATTTATCTACGTGTACAATAAAGAACGTTACCTATTTAATTCTTTATGATACTTGACGTTGTGAATTGGTAATAAACGTTAACGTTGAACACGTTTCGGGCACTAAAGTGATACTAAAACCGTTCCACCGAAAACAAACAAATAAATTGTCCGAGTGTAAACTCAATAAAAATTAACTTCAGTACAAAGTAGCAGTAACGTTTTATATTATCCGGCTGACCGACAGATTGCAAGATTTAGTGATTTACCAAAGGCATATGTTATCTATCTGTTGTCGGCTAATAATTTGACCCCTTGAAACGACATATCTAATATTAGCTTTATCAAGCGCAAAAACTGAAACTTTCTGAAACGCAAGCTGTGATTCCCCTCTGCTTACCTTATATTTGCATGCTTAAGATGTTATCTCTCTAAACCTTAAATCGTTATTAAAATTAATAATTTGTTGGACCGATGATGTGTTGTTCGAAACCGATAGCCAATAAAAATAAATATTTGTGGAATAAAAAGTACAAGAATTTGTGTATAATTTATTAACTTTCTCCTTCACTTGAGTAAAGTGGGTGCGTCTAGGTCAGTCTTTCTCAAAGTGGGCGATAACGCCCCCTTGTGGGTGCTGGAGGCTTAGAGGGGAGCGGTAAGAGGCCCAGAAAAAATTGGGGGGTGTTGAAGTGATTTAGGGGGCGATGGCTGATTTGTAAATTCATCTACTCAATATTTTAAAATTCACTGAAATTAAAACCTTCCTACTACACAACATGGATTATTTGTGCACTGGTTGATTGTACAAAAACAAAAAATAGCATTCCCATTGTCATATTTGTGTGAACGTAGATTTAGTGCTGAGGCAACGCTGCCTACTAAAAAAAAAGAGAAATCGTTTGCATGTTACCGAATGCAGCAACTTGCGGCTGTTTTCGAAAAAATTCGAACCTGATATCAACAAACTTGTTAAAAATCATCAGATTTATCCTTTACATTAGACAAGTTTTAAAATTAAAATTGATTAGGTATGTTTGTTTTAATTTGAATAAATAAAGTTGCGCTCTCACTGGTAAGAAATTAGAAGTCTCGTTTAGAATGTAAGTTTCAACTCGAGACCAGACTAATAATAGCACACTATAATTAAATTAACAAAACTAGTGTCATTGTGGTTTTTAAGATGTGGTAAAGTAAAAAAATGCGAGGCGCTGAAAAATAATCGATTTTCCAAGTGGTCGGTAGATGAAATCAGTTTGAAAACCTCTGGTCTAGGTCTTTCTCTTTCTCTTTTCCCTTTCACCTTTCCTTCCATGATTTTTTTCAAAAAGAAACTGTCATGTCGTGTCAAGTCAATCTATCAATCAATCAAGGGCATGTTAAAAACATCTGTCACGACTTTAATCCCCGCTTTACTAAAACTAAAACCGCTTTTTGTTCTACAAAACAGTTTTTTTAGTGAATACTGATTCTGTTGACTGGCAAAATTATTTGTTCTATTTCTGTGATATTTGTTTGTTGTTTGTAAATATTAGCAAATCTGAAAATGCAATAGAATTTTAAGCAGTTTTGATGATCGTTTAATTTTCATTTTACCTGTATCCAATTAAGAACCGTATTGATCTTTATTCTCAAGAAGCTTTTGCCCGCGGCTCCGCCCGCGTTCAAGACATTTTCGTGGAAATAAGGAAAACAAAAGAATGTGATCTTTCGAACGACAATATGCAACGGTCACCATGTTTTACCAAAGTGTTAATAAATACCAATCAAATAAGCCCAAACTCGAAGGGCCTGCTTTTGTCCGTTAAGGACTGGAAGGTGGGTACGGGATGTACCCACCTTCCAGTCCCATGAGCAGACCTTTGTCACCATGTTTTACCAAATATAAGACAATGTTTATCGTGAAAATAAAATAAAAAAATAAAAAGTGAAAACAAATTTTACCAGTCGGGGTTTGATTGAATACGCGACGATCGGCTACGCTACGGCGGCGAACCTTCCATGTTTCACTAAAATTCTCTTTGCGCTGCTCCCTTTTATTATAGCGTGATGATACATAGCTTAAAACCTTCCCAAAGAAATGTTTTATCTTTCAATGAAAACTGTACCAAAATCTATTGAGTGGTTCTCAAGTTATAAGCGAACGAACAGACAGACAGATGGACAGACAGACCAACTTTCCCTGCACGCTGAATTTAGGCCCCGTCTCTTCCTCGCTAGCGACTGCATAACATGAGAAATTGTACAACACCTCTAGCGGTTTACAAGAGGAACTAGGATTTCTAAAACAAAATATTTAACGCAGTTGCTAACGAGTATCGAGACCAAAATTCATGGTAAGCCAACTCTAATAGTCTAATGCTTTGTGCGTAGAAAAAACAGCAGTGTGTGTATTGGCATTCCTCAGGTCTGCATTAACTCGCGCGGCTACTGTATACGAGTAGTTACATGTACCATTGCGTTTTATGAGCACTGAATAAAAGTCATCAGCGGGCCTGTTATGTAACTCAGTGTCAGTTGCCATCTATGGTTGCTATTCACCAAAAACAGATAAAAAATTAATTTCTAAAATAACCTTCAATGGGTATTGAACTATTTACGAATTTTGACGTCATTTCAAGTGCGAAAGTATCCTTAGATAAGCGGATATGTATGTTTTCGACGATAGGCACTCGGTTTGGCAACTGATTTTACGATACAGAATCAGGGGGCTGGATGTGATAATCTATGAACCAGGAATGTTGTCTCAGTTCACTTAAGCAAATTGAAGAAACCAGCCTTTCTTAAAATGAAAATCTCTACCTACCGACTTATCTTTGTAATTCTGTGATAGACTAAACTTTTATAAGTATGAAAAGTTTACTTAGGGAGACCGTTCAAACTTAAATGAAATTAGTTGAACAGTATCCGTTGAGTGTGAACCATGAGATAAATGGTGAATTCACCGCTTCTATATGATAAATTGTAGATGAGATTACCAAGAATGAACCATTTGACTTTATTAATAAGTAGGTGGTAGAGCTGGTGCCGGGCTCGACTGTGGAGGTACCACCATCTTACTCGCAAATCCTCCCGATGTTATTTGGAGGAGGGTAAGAGAACAGCTCTCAGGCAAAACCAGGCGGCCCACCATTGCCTGGGACCGATTGATGGCGATATATCCATCCCAAATTTCCTGACCTTATAAAAAACAGACTGGTGACGGGCAGCGGCGTCACTGGCGCGAGGGTTTCGGCACCGCGCTCACCAACCCGCCTGCCCAGCGTGTGTGAGTATAGGCATTTCTTCCAGGAGGACCGTCAAGAGTGGCGAAATCTTGGAAAGGCCCATGTCTAGCAGTGGACGAAGCAACTAGGCTGATGGATGGATGGGAATAATTAACCATCTCACCCCCTCATGACGAAACTATGCCACCATGCAAATCGTGTTGCGTAGTATCAATCAAATCATCTGTTATTGACTTCCGTAGATTTTGCCATTTTGCCTTTAGTCCCTAGATCTCTCCCATTATCTAGCGAGCGCGCCTCATCCTAGTCCCACCGACGCGACGCTTTCCATCAGGCGCGGTAGTATCCAAATATAAACACATTGGGTTTAAGAAAAAAAGCTGCGTTAACAATGTAATACGGCAATGGGAAATATTAGGTTTAAAAATATGGAAAAATGATGCTTTAATACTCTTATCTGAAGCTCCACCTTTTTTGTAAAATGTAAACAAACAAAAACAGCAGAATCACGCCCTAAAAGCATTCTCACCCTTCCGTTTGACGGTTAAAAATATATATTCAACAACGGAATCTGCGTCGTTGACATAAAATTCTTCCTCTTTGAAAAGGTCATGTCCTTTTTTACGTTTAAAGAAATATCCGTTAAGATAAGAATACTCGTATTTTTACTTCACTTTTGGATTTCCGCACGATTTACGGAATGGAGTGAAAATTGGGGCTATCGCGACAGACATTTGAATCATACCGATAAAACGACTGATTAAATTTAACAACAATCTAATTCGAAAGTGACTGAGTTGATTCTGGGTTCAGACCTATACAAGGTTGTTTTCGTTTATCTAGCCAAATTCATACTGGTGACTCAGTAAGCGGTCAGGACCAAGCTTTGACCCTGTTTGCGAAACATAAAACATGTTTTTTGTGCCTCTACACCTCAGACCAAATAAAAATTCAAGACGGAGTGCTGTCAACATTGACGTGAAGCCGGTTTTGTAAACATGTGTGCACTTAGTGAGTGTTGCCGCCAAGTAAGAACTGAGACAGATTGCGCATGTGTGTGTTTCAAGCCGTGTACGAACACGAGACTGACACACTTTTGGCCTGCTTCACGTTACGTCTTGACTTTTTATTTGGTCTGAGCTCTACACGTGTTAAAGAACAACTTCAGCTCAATTAGTATAGGAAGTCTAAATTTTATTTTGTGTAATTCACAAAAAGGGTCATTCTACCTTAGTCCTGACCGCATACCGAGTCTCCAGAACGAATTTGGCTACTAAACGAAAATCACCTTATGTGGTTAAATAATAATAGTCAGCGAATCTCAAAACATAGGTAGGTCTCGTCTATATGAACAATTATTTCTATGGGGACTATGTAAAACTCAGACGATATCAGTAACGATATGGTCAATTTGTATGAGAGGAAGTGAAAAGTTGTGTAGTGCTGTGCGCGTAGAGAGAACGGCTGTGTGTGTATTGTATACTTTACGTAGGGCATTTCTTAGCTCTGCATTGAACTCGCGCGTTATCTGAATTGTGAGGGTCGCATTTTGTGAGAGACGTCGAATATAGCGGGTGCAAATGGACAGCTCTACATTTTACGGAAACCACATATTCTACTGACTATTCTGAACAACTTTTTGAAAGAAACGGTAGAAATATATTAAAATTTTAAACAAATATGCGAGGACCTTAACTCACCGTAATATGGGCGTATTTTGAGGCAGTACTACCTCAAAATAGACACGTGTCTTCTGTAAGATGGCTGTTACTGTATACTTTCCTGTTAAGAGATAGAGTCTTTAAGTTGACGTTCTATTCTCGCGGGTACCTCTCTCGGGAAAGTTGTTCAGTATGATCATTTTGGTTATGTGGTTACATTTAAATATTGCTGTCTATTTTCACCCCGTATAAGTCTTGGTTGCGAAGTAGAATGCGTCTCGGAATTATACTACTCCGACGATGGCTATATACGATGACAATATAAAGAGACCGGTACTTGTATAGAAGGAACTCGACCGTGATCACTCAGGCCTGTTCCACTCTGCGAAGGCTACAAAAAGCTTCAAGTGCATCGGTGACCCACCCGGCTAGGTAATTCAGTGGGAATAGGTTTATTCGATAGAAAGAGATGCGTAGAAAGGCGCCAGGTCGGTGAATAAAATGTTGGGCACGCAGCGCTCTGCAAGCTGAATTGCACTTTATTGCCGCATAGCGAGAGTAGCTTTTCATCTTTGTGTCTTTGAAGAGTGGATCATCTGTAGTAGTATTATTTCTTCTGTGCCGTGATGAGAACATGAAGAAAATATACAAGAAACAGATACAAACGCTATTCGACAACGATTTCACCGACGAAAATAAGGCAATTAGTTTTGACAAATATTCACTATACATTCCCTTATGTTATGATATGACCTTTGAAAGATTATTGTCATATATTAAAAACTTGCTTGCTGCTTCATTTGCATGTCTTCCAATCAATGTGTCTCTTAGTTGATGCTTGTGAATATTTGCACTTGGTTGAGTTACAAATTCTGTTTATTTAAAATTTATTTTCTTGTACTTATCAACATAAACATTTATATTCTTTATTATGCCCAACCGGTTTCGCTGTTCATCATTCTAAACGGCTTTATTATAATTTATAATGTCTGGTGTGACAGTATATGTCAATAAGGTTGAAATTCACTTGACAGCCTAGAAATTACTTTCATAATATGATCGAAAGTAGTTTCTAAGGTGTCAAACGAATTTCGACCATAACATTTTATGGTTTTACAAGGAATATTAGTGCATAACAAGAACAACGAAGTCTCTTTGTCTTTTATTTTCGCGTAAGATAAAATCTCGTCATTTTTCGGCTTGGCGATTTTTTTATCAATTAGCCCTTATTCAATCCGTTTCAGATTATGAAGATAGAACCTTGTCATACCTAATGCCTGGGTGCGTTAGCAACGTTGACGGAAGTGCGTGAGTGAATGAGAAGCACAGGCTTCAGGTATGACAAAGTCCTATCCTAATAGCATCTGAAACGGATAGTCCCACTATAATCCCACTAATATTATAAATGCGAAAGTTTGGATGTATGTATGGATGGATGTTTGTTACTCTTTCACGCCTTAACTACTGAACCGATTGGCCTGAAATTTTACATGAATGTAGTCTAGACCTGGAATAGGACATAGGCTACTTTTTAACCCATAAATCAGTTCCCATAGGATGAAAATAAGCTTTCAAATTTCTATAGAAAAGTTATGTGTCACCCACCCTTTCGCGCCATGCTTGGGCACAGACACGCCTTTTGACTTCTTTGTAGATATAAAATATATGTGTGATGTATAACAAATTAGCTAAAAGGCAAACTAAAGGCAAAGTCACCCCAGGTGATCTCAATAATAATTGGTCACGATTAACGAAAGCGGACGAATTAAGGCGATGCTCCAATTAAGAGTTTTGAGATAAATTTTGCCCTTTGAGCGGGTTTTTGTTGGCGTCTGTTATTAATTGGAACTTTTCCTTATAAATTAGCTGGTGAATGGAAACAGCGTGGGCAGGGAAAACGGAAAACAAGTACCCACAATACTCCATTTTTATTTTAAAATTGTTAAAACAAACGAAGGTGTTGTTGCAATTATAATACTGGCCGACTTGCACCAATATTTAATTTAAATATGTATAAATTTAAATTTAGATTTAGGACTTAAGCTAAGTTTAATGTGACAGAAATGTATTGACTGACAGATCGTGAGCCCGATTTAGAAACAAAATCTAGTTTTAGATTTTGGTGCAAGCCACAATAGCAAAATTTATGTACACTGAATATTTTTGCGGAATTTCAAATGAAATGTATTGTTTGAGTTTTTGTCTCTGTGTATGTATGTTCCGTTTTAACTCGAGAACCAATAGACGGATTTAGATTCGGTTTTCCTTATCATCATTGTAGTGACCCGGGTCAACATATATGCTATAAGGGGTGTTGATAAAATAACGCCCAAGGCCAAAATAGGGCAGAGATTAACTAAACGCGGGCAGCGCCGCGAGCGATGGTCTATAAAAATAAGTATGCATTAGGAATTATCATATACCGGTTGAAGTAAGTAAGTAAAGTAAGTAAATAATTTATTTGTCACAGAATTTGGGTACATAAAAGATAAATCCCATCAAATTCAACCAGAAATTGGCGTACAAATATTAAAATAAAATTCATTTTTTTACAAACACAAGTTCAAAAAGGAAAATATATCTATTAAAATGTCTTAAGCTTAATATTTCCAAAATTAAATCCTTAAATAACTAAAGTAGTCAAAATACCTAAAATAACAGCATTAAAAATGTCCATGTCTATAAAATTTTACAAAATAGAATTATTGGTCCAAAAAACTGGCTACGCTATAAAAACAATTATTTAATAAATATTCCTTAATTTTTCTCTTAAATAAAGTTGAAAATGAACCCTCTAGCTATAACCAAGGAAACTGATCTATGTTAGAAATAAAAAATACAGTTTTGTTACTTTTGTTATGACTCTTAACAAAAAACCGGCCAAGTGCGTGTCGGGCCACGCGCAATGTAGGGATCCGTAGTTTCCCGGTACATATAAGTTGGTCTACTATTACAGACCGCGCCAAACTTCTGGTCCCATACATTATAGGGGACCAAAAGTTTGGCGTGACCTGTACTCGTAAACCTGTAAAGCCTACTTAGCTGTGATAGTTTTCCTTTTAAATTCATTATATATAGTACTTTTGTGAATTTTTTCACATTTCTATAAACAACCGTTTAGCCGACAGGGGGATTTTCATTCATTTTCTAGTACTAATAGTCTCTGCGCTAAGCCGCGGACAGACGGATAGACGGACATGGCGAAACTATAAGGGTTCCTTGTCGGACTACGGAACCTTAAAAAAAGATATTGACCATCAAAAGAAGCACTAATACTCCGGTGATAGAGACAACGCTCTACAAAACCTATGTGTACACAGTCTAATATGCATTATTTACTGCCGGGAATATGTACCGTCTATTGTCAGTCACGTGTCACGTCGCGTAGGTTAGCCATTCATTCGAAATTTGGGTAACTTGAAAAATATAAATATATATTTTTACATAATTAAGTAATAGATTTGATTGGTGGTTCTTGATGGAACTCCATTATAGCAATGAAAAGTCTTACTTTTACTAGTTCCACAGTGTTTATTTCTCCCCTGTTAGCGACCGGTTTCGTTTAAAAACATCTTCGGGCAAAGTTTTTACATTTGATTTAATGTGTTTACATCAAGAATTTGTAATTTGATTTTTCCTGTTTGGAGGTATACAAACAAAACTTGCGTTAAATTATTTTATTACATACATTAAATTATGATGTCGGAGATATAAAATTGTTAATCTTAAAACAGTAATTCAAACAAATTAAACCTATTTTTTTACGTTTTTGTGTTCGATGTGTACTAAAGCTAGAGGGATTATTTTCAACCTGTACATATATTTATTTATTTATTACACTTAATGTTCATTTACACAAAAACATAAAATAGGATATTAAGAAACAATTTCATAGTGTACAAAGGCGGCAATTATTGCCAATATCTTCCAGGCAACCTTTGGGTGGAAGAGATGTGAAACAAAAATATAGAGGGGAACATGTAAATGTAAAATAAACTAGAGGAAACTACATAGAGTAGTTAATATTTTAAAATATTTTTATATATGTCACCGTAAGATTGTACGATCCGATAGTTTATAATTTAACTAGTGAGATAATAATTTAACGGTAGGTATTTGTTATGTAGTTTATAAACCAACCTAACCTAGTTAAATTATAAACTAATGGATTTTACAATCTCACGCTGACATATACGAATTGAAGTTTATGAAAATCAATTTCTATCATCCACAACACCAAAATGAGTTAACAAGCAATAAAAGATACTGAGCGATACAAAAGAGCATTAATAGTCAATAAAATCTTCAAATGGAGCCAAAACGGGGGAGGGGGGGGACGGACGGAAATGAAATAACGAGGAACATCGTTTACGTGAGTTTTACCCCTCGCACCCCGCAACCCCTACCCGGAGCAAATTATGACATAACGGGTTGTGTGTTTTTAGAGTTCCGTCACATAACGAAAACCCTTATATAGCGAAACCTTGGTGTCTATCTGAACTGTTTGGCATAGCTCGAAAATAAAATATACAAGTGACATTCATTTATGCAGCCAAATTCATACTGAAGACTTAGTAAGTGCTCAGTGTCAAGGTTGGATGATCCTTTTTTGTGGAATTTGTTAATTCTTTTTGTTGTTCCCTACAAACGCAAGGCCAGCCCTGTGTCAATTACTATGGGAGATCAGCGTCTTTACTAAATATACCTTGCGGAAACTCCCCATAGGGTTTCGGTCGGGTATATTTAGCATGAAGCTTTTGAAATTTCTAAGTACTAAATATACCCGAGTTGGAGTATCATAATTGGGTATATTTAGGAGCTAGAGTTGCGTGATTACGTACTACTAAATATACCCGGCCAGCATCTGTAATATAATGAATGGTGAAGATAAGAATTGCAAGTTTTTAATGAGATCAGGAATTAAGACATGTTTACCTTCTTATATCTGAATAATTATTTTGTGGTAGGACGGCTTTTGACCAAACCCCTTGATGTACTACGACCGACCGATGCAGGCTTAACTAGACAGTTTTTGGTTTGTCATTAATAGAACACAATTAATTCGATTTTTGCTGTTTTTAAATCGCCAAAAACATAACATAATTGCGCAAAAATAATAATAGTATAAATAGCCGTGGCTGGGCTATCGAAACTAAAGTACGTAAACAAACACATAGACATAAGGAAAATAAAACGCGCGAATCTATTATATGTACAGTGGAGCCCACATCAACATCAAGCTAAACACTTTCAGTGTAAGCTGACCTCTCATTGTATAGGATTCCCGTACAATTACGGGTCAGCTTATACTCAATATGTATAGCTTGATGCGGGCTCCACTGTACAAGACAGAGACAGTAAAGTAATGGAAGAGTGACGAATCCTGCTCGGGTATACTTAGTACAGCGCGCTTTTTTGAAATAGCTGCTAATTATACCCAATTTCGCCCAAGCAAGTTATTCTATCGACATCGGGTTAGTAATGATTCATTTTAAACTAGTGCTACTAAATATACCCGAGTAGCGGTGTCTTGGTAAGGTACATTTAGTTGTGGTCACTTGAAAATGTGATCTCCTAACTATACCCGAATTCAGCCGAGTTCGTGACGTCACTGGTGTCTCCACAAGGTATATTTAGTAAAGATGCGGGAGATCAACATTGATTTTGCAAAATTATTAAAAATTGTTATTGATCCGTGATACCATCACTGTCCAAGCCTACGGTATGAATTTCACCTTTATAAATTTATGGTGACTTTTGTTTATATGACGAAATTCATACTGGAGACTCAATAATTGGTCAGGAATTAAGATTTCCTATACTAATTGAGTCGAGGTTGTTCTTGAACAAGTATAGAGGCACAAAAAACATTTTTCGTATTTCGCAAACAGGGTATTGAAACCTTGGTCCCGAGTACTTACCGAGTTCCCAGTATGAATTTAGCTGTTTAAACGAAAGTCACTTTATATATTTTGAGATGCCATGAAAACCGACTGGCAACACTATAAAAGGATCCTGTCAGACTGACAACTGTGAAACAGAAAACAAAAAAGAAAAGAAAATAACTTGCCAATTGCGAGTAAGGCCTTGGTCTTTAAGGGTTCCGTAACATGAAATATAAATATTTTTAATGGTTCCAAACAATAAGATCCCACGTGCCTAAGTAAGAAAAAACTTTTTTTCGGTCCTTTTTCACGTATGGAAAATTATTTCATTAAATTTATAATTCGATAATAGGTTTTAGGTCAACATCCTACATAAAATATCCAAATTAGGTTATAGGGTAGAACCGTCGATAGAGACCCGTGTCATACGGATGGACCGACAGCAGAGCGACTGAACCCTAAAAAAGAAGGACTGAGTTAAACAATTCAGAGGAAAAAAAGACAAGTTTTATATGCGAAACAAAAAGCCAGGTTCAATGGCTTATGTTAAGTAGATGCAGTAACAGCTTAGAGCTATCATATTTTGTACGCTTACAATCCATGCAAAAATATGGATTTTATACAGGGTGTCAATGCAAAGTCAAGAATCCCTTTAGGGTATAAAAGTATACACGATTCTGATATACCTTGAATTTTCACAAAAAATCTCATCATTTTTCTAAGCTATGGCTACGTAGCTCACCGGCCTCTCCGCACACTTAATTGCATCCCGCAACCCGCACCCCTCATCCGAGTAGCCAGCGACCAGTGAGGGTGTCCACGCGATTAGTGTATTTTGAGTAAAGAAAATCGTCTTATTATGAAGTACAGGTACTTTATTTAGAGATCCCAGTATTTAAAATAATATCTTTACCGATCATACTAACACACCCTTAAAGGATTCTTGCTTTTGCTTTTACACCCGGTATAGGACTCTTATGTGTTTTCTTTTTTATAACTTGTCTAAGTCTATCATAGTGTTTTATTTTAGAGAAGTGATTCAAAATTTGTTTCTAAAAGTTATTTGTTATAGCAATTTCTATTTGTAATTATATTATGTCCTTTTATGTCGTTATATTTTTAACCGAATGCGTAGATTTCAACGGAAAACAACCTGAATCATTTGGAAAATAAATCAAAAATCTAAGACGTTACTACCATTTCTAAATTAATTTGAACTTAAAAAATACGAATTTAACAATGTTTCCTTAAGAAGCTCCACAATGCTAAACTTCAGTCCTATTTTGACAATGCGGCTACATCGGGCAATTAACTATACATTTTTTTAAAGTTATTTAATAATAAGAAGATTTAACGTAAACATATTATATTTATGGAGTGTAATCACACTAATATTATTAATTGAAATAGCGAAAGTCCATCACTAAGTAAAGATTAAATGCGGAAGTCCATCACTAAGTAAAGGATATATGAATATAATTTGCAATATTCCGCTAAACAATTCTTGTCGTGCTATTCAAAATGCAGACTCGTGCACCGCCCGCCCGCCCGCACAAAAACATGCAACAAGCAAGCAATACAAGCAAAGCAATTGTTGCATGTTTTTATGCATTTATAATATTAGTGTGTAAAGGATATATGAATATAATTTGCAATATTCCGCTAAACAATTCTTGTCGTGCTATTCAAAATGCAGACTCGTGCACCGCCCGCCCGCCCGCATAAAAACATGCAACAATTGCTTTGCTTGTATTGCTTGCTTGCTTGCTTGTTAAAACATAGATTTTATGTTAACTAGAGATACCGTGAATAACAATAATAAATCATAAGCCATTTATGTAACTTAAGTGACCGCATTACAAAAGTGTTTTAATGAAAATATTTTAAAACAAAACAGCGGGAAAAATCTCGAAGTCGTGTAATCAACGACGCTGGGAACTCATTTATTTTAATAAAATAGGTCGGACCGCGGAATGAAATCATCCAAACACAAACCACGTAGCTTTAATCGGTTCTTTGCGAATACCGTATAAATTCGTATTCGTTTATTTTATACTTTACCTGGGTTCTTATTTCGTTTTCAGTTCTTCAAATTGTTTTCTTTTTGAATAATAGGCATGGTGACTAAAAAAAATGTATTAGTCCGTCAATTAGATTATCAGAAAATATTGGACACGTATTTTTTCTTTTTTCAATTTAACAAAAAATGATGAAGATATAGCCCGCTGAAGTTCCGCGTGACGTCCCATCTAGGTACAATTTTACTTAGAAGTGACGTCATTTTCCCCCACTCCCAAACTTTGACGCGCTTTATCTCTGTCATTTTTTGTTTGATTGACAAAATAAAAAATACGTGTCCAATATTTTTTGATAATCTAAATGACGGATTCAATAGAATAATATTTTGCTTATCCTGTGTACAGGCCTATTTTATAACAAATTGCCACAGACGTATAATATGGTAGCAGACCTAACATTAATAATAAACGCATAGAGTCGACGCGTGGCAATTTTAGTTCAGTGAACTTCGGGCTTATTGCTTATTTCCAAAAAAACTATATACTAGAGATTAGTTTAGGAATTAACAATATGTTCCAGGCATAAATATCTATCAATATCTATGCTAATAATAAAGTAGTTAAAAAGTCGTGACGGTTCATAGCGTACATAAAAAAACCGCAATATTTTAAATGGCTGGGTTATTGGTATCAAATCAAATGAATCAATCAAATCAAAATATTTATTTTGTAAAATAGATACATAAAGTATACTTTCTACAAGACAAGATTAATCTTTATAATATACATATATCTTTAGAATAAAAAAATAATATGTATATACTAATAAGGGAAATACATACAAAAAATATTTACGTTGGGCTACTAAAATGTAATTATACACCTGAATAAAAATACGCCTGATAATTATACACCTGGTATTGTATGGGGCTCTATCTGCCGTTCTCGCATTGGACTATACAGCCACAAGCAAAAGTACCTCGGAGATGCCGTTATAGATGCAGAGGCCTATGATGATGATGATTGATGACTGAGGCTGAAACAACAATTTTTAGAATTTTTGTCGGTCTGTTGTATGTAAGTTCCGTTTTAACTCAAGAACCACTGAGCGGATTCGGATGCGGTTTGTTTTTATTATCATCGTAGTGACCTAGGTCCACACATAAGCTAAGGGTTGTTACAAAATAACTCCCAAGCCGAAAACAAGGGCAAAGCTCGATTAAACGCGGGCGGAGCCACGGACAAAGGCTAGTAACGTATATTTTAAAACACTAACCCTATACCGGTGAAATGTTTATCAGAATAATTAGTTTTCACCAAAGCGAGGGTGCTAAAAATTAAAATGTAATTACTTCAGCGGCTCATGCATTTTATATCAAGCGGTGGGGGAGGAATTCCTGTTTGCCAGGTGACGGCGAAGCCTTCTCAAGGCTTCACAGGTTGGAGCCGGTAATTATGTTTGAGGTGTATGACGCAAGTCATTAAGTGGCATATCACTAAGCTACCTTTTAAACTTGGGTCTACCAGTGTAAATTGACAAATCTCTTTAAAATAAGCCACACAAACTACTGATTATACTAAAAAAAAAACAGACAAATGCGAGTCGGACTTGCCCACTGGGGTTCCGTTAAGGACTATATTTTAATGATTTGACTACAAATGTATAGTTTTCAGATCTTTACCTATACTTTTAGTATAAGACAGAATTACTTGCCAAATTTCATAGTTCTAGGCGAAGGAAATATATCCTTTAAATTTTGATTCCCTTGAGAGTATCGAAATATACGTTTTTTGCGGCATAAACGGCCGTATAATTTTTTTACGTTAACTTGGAAGTTTAATTTTTTCGCAGCTTCAAGGGAGTAGACCTGACTATATAGTTTTAATTTCAACTCAATACCTCCCACGCCTTCCCGAGATAAAGGGTCTTGACAGACAGACGGACGGACGGACAGACGGACAGACGGACAACAAAGTGATCCTATGAGGGCTCCATTTTTTCCTCTTGAGGTACGGAAACCTAAGAACAGCGGGTTGTGTCAAAGATGCAACCGTAAATTATTCGAGTGAATACTTCTTATGTCACCTATTTACTTAATCACAGAGGAAGAAATTAATGGTGGCCATAGATCTTAGATATCATAATAATTTGGGAGTGATGGCTCGCTTGCCAGGTAATTTTTTTTCGTAATAATCTGATTGAATATCCTTTGGCATATCTTGACTAATAACTGTAATGAAGGATTAAAATACTCAATAATCAATATAAAATGTAATTGTGAAGTGATGTAAGAACTCTGAACATGCCTATACGAGATTCGAACAAAGAAGTACCCACTTCAAAACTTTCCCAAAGAACCTTAATTGGGTGAAATCAAAAAAACATTCTGTCTATACAAAATTCACAGGAAGTTTTCAAAATTAGTGAAAATATTCTACAATTTCTGCACGCAAAAACATAAAAATCATATCAAAAATCGACAGCAATTCCGTTTTAAATCTTGCCTTTTCGCGAAACAGCTTTAACATTCTCTGAACAACGAGCGAAGTACAAAGTTGTACATTTTGAGTGTCACGTTTGGAATCAATTTGCTTTATCATTTTATTATTCCCATAATCAATCAAGCGCAATGTCAACTCAGTCTAGTTTTAATTAATTAGGTGAATCCACAGAAAACTTTATAATGTTTAAAACACCTAATAAAAATTGGTAATTTTAGATATTTATGTCTGATATTCACTAACCTAGGGAGATGTTAGATGTTTAACTAAGGAGACGCCTAAATCAGACGCCGGAATATTGAAAACTGGCCTAGAGCAAAGCATATTTTGCTAACCCTTCATGACTAACGAGTTACCCAATGAGATCCGTATGCAGTCTTCATTGGCGATGTTTAAGAGGAATGTCAGATAACACTATGAAGATTCTTTAGGTTGGTAGTCTAGGTTCTAGTACACTCAGTATATTGATACAGTATGTACCTATATTATATATATGTATTTATTTATATATTCTTGTTTATTATATATTGTAAGTTTATGACATTTATTATAGTGTTAGTTAAATACCAGTAGGTAGTATATTTGTGTAATATATAATTTTTAGGTTAAATTTAATATTTACGCTTTGTATTTTTTTACTTTATTTACTGAATCTTTTATTTCATTATCGTCTATCCCTGTTTAATTTTCGTATTATTATAATTTCTTCACCACCCAAAGATTGTCTGGAAGAAATCACTTTAAGTGATAAGTCCGCCTTTGTACATAATTTTGCATGTTCTTCTTTCTTTTTAATGTCTTTTATTTTGTGTACAATAAAGTATCAATTCATTCATTCATTCATTTTTTGCTAAGCTTCAATTATAGCTTCCTGTTGCCTCATTGTTCCTAATTCAATTCGTGTCAAATACACTCCAAAGGTTAAGTTAAGATGTAAGTTCGACCAGCCTAAAGTTTATATGATCGGATGAGTTATTGTGTTAGCAGAGGACTCCTCATTCATAATTGTTAATAATTTTTATTTTTTTTTATTTGCGCGTATGACAAAGACCATTATCGACTGTTTTCGGCTTTATGGTTATTTTATTAACCCCTCATAGCCTATTATGTTAATCAAGGTCACTATGATGATGATAAGGAATTCATATCCAAAACCGATGAGTGGTTGCGAGTAGAAACAGAACAGACAGATAAAAATAAATTACTTTGGACTCAGTAAAATATTTATTTAAAATTTAGAAAAATATTATATTTAGAGACACGACTGTTTTGCTATCGAAGTTGATGCTTGTGATTGTTAGCACTTGGTGGAATTTTCAAGACATTTTGATTGAAATGCATTTGTATTTGTGCACTGTACAGTATACTTTTTACTGGATTATTTATCGATTATCGATGATTAATTCACAGCAGAAGTCTTCAGTAGGAAACATCACAGATTTGTGTTTAGTTACTCGTTTATAAACTTTCAGTGTAAGCACAAAGCTTTCAGTGTAGAACAAATATTGCGTAAGCGTAATTTAATAAGGTCGAAATAATCTTAAAGCAAAAAAAAAATTACGTAGTTGTGTACCTATTCACAGCAAGTAAAGAGCCGCGTTTCAGGTGGATTGTAAAAAACTACTTAAGTACTTGTAATTAAGAAAACTGAACAGTGAAATTCAAAATTTGCTGAATTATTATAATGGACCTACAAAACATTAAGAAACTATGGATCGTGAGTACTTTTACCGCAAAGCTTCCATTGATTTCGGTAAATGAAAACTGCAAATATTTAAATTTAAATACGGCTCTTAAGGTGGTAACGGAGGATCTAGGTGCAAAATGTACATCATAATATTGTTTTCCTTACTTTTGAATAAAAAGTATTTATAAATGCGTTTTATAGCAATTCGCGCAAACTGCTTGTTAATAGTTCGGTGATCAATCACATGAAAATTATTCAATTTTATGCGTTACATTTTAGCTGCATTACATTACAACTGTAAACACGCTTATAAGTTGGTTAATGTAATGCAAACAAAATGTAATACATTAAGGTACGTAATTTTTTTGTGAAAACTCCGCAAGTTGCTTAAAACACATTCATTGCATACTTTTTATTCAACAGTAAGGAAAACAATATTATGAAGCGCATTTTATATCGAATTAAAAAGTTGCCCCCTTAAGTAGGAATCGTGTAGAAATGCAATTACGAATAAAAAATAACATACAGGAAACCCAGTAGGCAGTTTATTTGGAAAGCGGAAAAACCGAAGGAAAAAGATCGTGTGTTTATTATATCACAGTTATTTGTACCTTTCAAAGTTTTCTTCCATTATAACTGGATTTCAAGACTTTGTGAATATCTTAGCACCGCTTCACTTAAAAAATCAGCTAAAAGCAATACAAGCTCAAGCTAGCCAAACTCGGCAATTGGATTGAAGACTAGAGCGGAAGCACCATGTTCTTTTACAAAATTAATTTACTTTATTACCCGAAAGTAAACCAGTTGCAGTGGGCGTAACAATGCTTTAGTATATCATCCTACGCTATTGAATGCTCGCTTTATTTTGTCATTTTATATAATGAAATGTGTGGGAGACACCAAAATATCATTTCAAGTATTTTGTTTTTCATAATCCAGTTGTGAAAATCTCTCATAATCTAAAATTAGAAGAAGGTAGCTTCGCGTCGTTAGCGTACAAAAATAACTGACCTTTTTCCTTTATTGTTAATTTTTACCACCGCTCGGAGCGCTTTAAAACCCAGTGTGACAACTTTACGGATTCGGACAGATTTTGACCTTTTCGTTTCTGATGGACTCACTTTGATTATGATTTTTATTAATCAAACAAGACAAGACTTTTCCATAACTTTTCCTAACTCTATGATACTAGAAAAATAAGTTGTATAACATTACTAGCCTATTGCCCACGTAATAGAGTTACAAATTTGAACAATTTGTATCATCAAATCTTTTATAACGGGTGCACTGCCTGTGCTCCATTAGGACCCAACCTGCCAAGCACGTTTTCTAGTTCCGGAGTTCTTAGCCGGGGCTTGTGTCGTATTTTTCATTTCTGTTTCTTTTGGGAATCTGTTAAGTATAGTTAGTTGAGTATGTGGCTTCATTTCAAAATGTTTACCTATCTACCAGTGGCAAAGGGTGAACATTTTAAAAAGGAAAGCCGGACAAAAATCGTTTTACTCAGAAAAGCAACCAAGGACAACATAAAAAATGTACTTTGCAACTCCTTGTCAGCCAAGTGTATTTGTGATATTGAGATTTATGGAAATGTTTAACAAAGCAAAGAGCACGGAATAAATAAATGTAGTATGGATGCTATTTCCTAAACAAGCCGATGGGAATCGTGTTATATGGACCCTTCGCCACTCCTATCTACACCCATTTTATGTAAATGTATAGTCGTAAAACGTTTTCACGCATCCAAACTAAAGTTACATATAAGTCGCATTGTTTGGCTAAGGAATTCATGTAAAAATATATTGAAGCAACGCCTTTATTGAACCATCCCTACAATAAATTAAGAAGAAACTTCCTATGAAGTTTAAATTACCCCTAAGCTGTCACGTCAAGACTCATTCTGTTTAGCCCCTAGAACAAAGGAGGGTATTTCAACCAGCACAATACTCTGTACATTGCCAGTCACGAGGCAAATAAAATTCTTATTTTAGGTTATTTTTCAGTGGAAAATATTTCAATGTTTTCTATTATATTTATCAAGGCTTTGTTAAAGTCCCATGATCAGCTAATTCTGCAATTTAAGTGCAAAAATATTTACGAAAATAAAGCGGAAACAATATACTTCTCGTAGCTTGTCCCTTTTTATGTTCTCAGAAAGGTAAAAAATTCATGAACCCCTAGTAGGGCATTGCCTCCAATATTGTTTTAAAAATAAATGGATGTTTCCTGCAGGCATAAAAAGTGTACACATTATATATTTATAAGGTGACTTTCGTTATTTAGCCAAATTCATACTGAGGACTTTGTAAGTGGTCAGCACATAGGTTCAATTACCCTTTTTGTGAATTTGGCAACCAGTTGGCAACCGATACAATACAGTTACATAATAGTCCCGCAGGTATTTTCGTAGCTATTAAAGTTCAGCCGTCCCTTTAAAATGGATGACCAGAATTATTTAAATTTAATTGGAATTAATATTTTAAAAAATTCATTATCCATTACACGTATAAAATAGTAATTTAAAAGATTAATTTCAATGTGTGAACCTGATTGCTTTTCAATTTTAAACAATGTCTGCGATTGTAAATCAGGACCGTAATTTAATTTGCTCAAACATGTTCAACCTTATCGACAGAGAGGCCTAAGTTAATTTTGAGGTAATATTAACTTAACGACAAACACACATAATACATAATAAATTAACTATAGCACCTGAAAATGTCAATGAACTGAACTAAAGCAAAATCGATAAAATTTAATAGGATATGTAAGCATTCGACAGTTATTTATCAACTAACTTTTGCCTGCGGCTTTGCTCGCGTTAATGTGTCTTTCAATCTATGTTGAAATTGAAATTAAAATATTCTACATAAAAAAAACACAAAACAAAATTTAAAAATACAATTGAATATAAAGTAACATTGAATTGGGTAATTACCTAAATGTGATAAAAAGGGGCAGACTCAGCATCTGTTGTGAGTTGTCGAACAACAACACAACGCTGATTTACAGTCTGTCCCTTTTCATGCACTAAATTAAATTTACATATTACATAAACACAAACTAAAATTTTAAAAAATATACAATCGCTACAAAAATGGTGAAACATTTAAAAAATTGTATTATTAGTTACACTAAAATTATTATTAAATCATTAAAATTACTTAAATGGAATGTCAAAAAACAATCAAAACAAAAAATCAAAAATTTGGCTGGAGAACAATACTAAAACATGCGACTTATGTTATACATGCAATTTGCAGTGAAATATAAAATTTTCTTACATGATTTTTAAATACGATAGCTGACATTTTCTCTCGTAAGGGCGGTGGCAGATCATTCCATATTTTGAATGCCGCATATTTAAACCCACCTTTGAACCCTACAGTTTTATGTTTCGCTATTATCATGCCATTTCTTGTGCTACTGTGGGTATTAATAGAATAGAATTATTGTATGTATCTTTTATTTGCGCGTAATATAAAAACTATAAGGTGGTAGAGCTGATGCCGGGCTCGACTGTGGAGGTACCACCATCTTACTCGCAAATCCTCCCGAAGTTATTCTGGTCAGTTATTATCAGTCTCGCCTGGGACCGATGGATGGCGGTCTATCCATCACCAATTGCCGAGCCTTATATAAAACAGACTGGTGACGGGCAGCGGCATCATTGGTGCAAGGGTTCGCGCTCACCAACTCGCTTGCCCAGCGTGTGTGAGTGTGAGCATTTCTTCCAGGAGGACCGCCAAGAGTGGCGAAATCTTGGAAAACGAAACGGCTACTCACGATCATGCACTAGTTTTAGGTCTTCATTCAAGGAAAATAAATCAGGTGTCCCACAAGGTAGCGTTCTTGGTCCCCTGTTATTTTTATTGTATATCAACGATTTGCCAGAAATTACCAAATATTGATGTATCCTCTTTGCCGATGATGTGTCAGCTCTAGTACCATGTGATAACGTAGATAGCTACAACAAAGAGTTAAACGATACAGTATTTAATATTGTGAAATGGTTGGATAGTAATAATCTAAAAGTAAATGTGCAAAAGACCAATATTCATTCAATTTTTTAATAGAAAACCCGGGTTTCAAAATCTAAATATTAATTATGCCCAACAACAAATTTTAGAAGTCAAGGAAATGAATTTTCTTGGTATAGCGTTAGACAATAAATGCTCATGGATACCTCATATTACCAAGGTATGTAAAAAGATAAATCGTTTTGTTTATGCCTTGAGGAGATTATCTACTTTAACTTATCAGAAAACAGCATTGCTTGCTTATCGTGGCTTTGTAGCATCAGCGCTTCGCTATGGACTGATACTTAAAGTTTCACCACTCACTTCCTGTAAATTGTTGTTTTCAAAACTAAATATTTTAACCTTACCGTCAATGTATATTTTCGAACAGTGTATTTTTGTAAAACAATATCCATATTAATTGAAGAAAAGTATTAATACTCAGTCTAGAGATCAAAATAGACTAATCTTACCTAAGATGAAAAGTGAATTATATCACCGCAGTTGTTATCCAATGGCAATAACATTATTTAATAAACTACCCACAAGTATAAGAGAACTGCCTCTTAGCCTTTTTAAGGGAAAACTATACAAATTCCTATTAAACAAATCTTTTTATTCTGTAAAAAACTACCTAGAAAGTAAAATTGCGTGTCATGATTTTTTTGCTAAGAAATGATTATGTACCCTAATGTTGTAATGTAATTGAATACTATGCGTTTATAAATGGACATCTTTATGGTTATTATATCTTATGTTATGTTATGTATGACACAGATATTATTCATACGTAATTTTTTAAAGTAAATTAATCCTAACTATAATAATTTAAAATAGCTTATGTGCTTTAATAAATTTTCGTATACCAGATGTGGTGAAATATGCTGTACTATTTAATATTTAAGACCTTATGTATGTACCATATTTCAAGCGAATAAAACTTATTCTATTCTATTCTATTCTATTCTTTATATGGTCAGATTTCGCCTGACTAGTTTCACTGTATTCGTACTTCGGAGGCAAACATGGTCCAACAGCTCCGCTTGTCGTCCCCACCACCTTCTCCAACCCCCGCGCAATCTCGCAGCGAGCCCGCCGCGCTAAAAGACGCAGTGTCAAACGGGGAACCGCCGCGTAACCATGTTTGCCTCCGAAGAAACTGTACGAATACAGTGAAACTAGTCAGGCGAAATCTGACTGTATAAAAATTGTGAGTAGCCGTTTCAATAGCATTATGAATGTAAACCACGAATCATAGTAGAACAACTTATAAAATGTACCGGGTAACTACGGAACCCTACACTACTTGGCCAGTTTTTTGTGTTATTTATATCATTTATCCACTCCCGCGCGTAGTCGTAACTGTGCTACGCTCGTAGCACGTGTTTCATCAGCGCAGCGGCGTAGCAAACACGCTTATACAGAGTGTAAATAGACTGCTGCCTTTAAATAAAACCACATACTCCACTGATCATACTGAACAAATCTTCAGAGAAGAAGATTTTCAACAGTAACTTAAAGACTTTATCTCGTAGGAGGAGGTCTATTTTGGAGCTCTGCGTCTGAACAGCTGTTTCACGGAAGACACTACATCAAAAACGCCCATATCTCGGTGCGTTAGGGTTCACGCATTCTTGTTTGAAACTCAAATATTTCCCAAACTAACAGTTAGCGGGGGTATGTTTCTTGGGGAAAGTGGTTCAGTTTGATCGTTGGAATATGTGGTTTCATTTAATGGTAGCGGTCTATTTACATCCGGTATGTATATTTTGTGCTTTAGAGACCTTAGATTGAACTATTTTACAACCCCCTCTTTCTCTCTATGTTATCTATTATGGTGTGAGTAAAACGAAAATACGACTTGTAATTTTTTTATTTACAGACTAGCCTTTGCCCGGGGCTTCGCCCGCAGTTATTCAATTTTTAACCCGCTTTCGGCTTATGCGTGATTTTATGAACAGCCCTTATAGCTTATGTGTTGACCATGGTACTTACAATGATAATAAAAAAACCGCATCCAAATCCGTTTAGTGGTTCTAGAGTTAAAATGTAACATACATACACACAGACAGAAACAACTTTTAAAGGTTGTGGGTTTGGCCTCATTACAATAAAAAAAACCCATTTCATTTAAAATTTTGCAATAATATTCAATGTACGACTTTTTTACTACTTAATTATTAGTATACAACGTGAAATTTTAGTCATTTTGATAACGAAAACACCAGTGTTTTTCCATAGAAAAATTAAATACCTACTCGACCCAAATGTATGAAACAGCTGATATTTTTTTCACGATTTCAGGGTTGGCTTCATAGTAAAAGTTGTTCATATGGACGAGTACTATCACCAGTTTTCGTTAGCAAAATGATTTATGTATATTTCACGTTGTATTAAAGATATAATAGAAATAAATTACATACAACGCAAAAATGACTTCTGTTAGTTCTGTGTGGTGACTCTACACTATGATCATTTCTCTATAATTTCTTCTTTGTAAATTACCTAAATAGAATATGTACAGTAACTGGTATGAGTTAGTTTTCTATATGATAATAACATTCTAAGTTCACAATACCACTATGAAAAGTGACAGTAAAATCCGATAGTTTACAATTTCACAGGTTTATAAACAACCGTGAAAAAACCTACCGTGATATTTTATTTCACTGATGAAATTATAAACTATCGGATTTCACAATCTGACGGTGACATAATATACATAGCAACATAACATACATATCGTCGGGACATGAATCCTTTAGAGGGTGTCAGAAGTGTTCCCGGTACATCCGCATTTCACCGACAATTATTACACCCCAACGTGATGGGTGATGGGTCGCCGTGCTTGGGGCACAAATACACGGTTCTTAGAACATGCCGGTTTCAGCAAGTGGTAAGTATTAGGTAAGAACACAAATACTGCACATAAATTCAGCCGAACTCATTTCTGCATGCCCCATCGGGAATCGAACCGGGTCTCAAGTTCCAGCGTTCTACCGCCTAGTGAGCTACCGCCGCTTTTTATATACATAAAAAGTATACGAAAATACATAGTTTCTACAAGAAATATACTAAACCATTACTTTATACTTTATTGTTCACATAAATATAATTACGATTGAAGTTAGAAATAGGATGTGCACAGGCGAGCTATCTCTAAGTAGAGATTTCTTCCAGCAAACCCCTCTGATAAATAAAAATCATAATAAATGAATAAGCAGACCTACGTGTACACAAAACTACGTATCACACTATTAAATAATAAAAAAAAAATATATACATATATATATATATCCTTACATATACATACACATAACTAAATTCTATTACATACATGAATCCACTACCCAAACCCTTTACGTGTGGTAAAGTACTTAGAAAAGTGATTGTCTTCTTTTTCGTATATTTGTTTATTTTAAGTGTATATGTGCATTTTTAGCTAATATATATATTTTTTTTTCTTAGGTTAAATAAATTTGTAAATAATTTGTCTATCATGTTATACGCATTGGATTTGAGTCTGTAATGTTTTTCATGTGTGTTTTAAATAAATAATAATAATCTCATACCGCCGTGAGTACGGTAACTATCTTTAGCAGTAAGGTTCCTTCATCAGCTAGTTGATACTGAAATAGTTTCCCATTCACGTAGCCCAACGACGGCAGTCAGATCGATACCGGGCGGTGACCACCTGACAATCAGGCACTTCGCGCTCGGCCTTTATGGAGGTTTCACTTCGTATACGTCACCTAAGCCATACCACCATTTCTGATTCACTTACTTTCATAATAAACATACACCTATCGTCAGAACGTGGATCTCCGAAGCGTTGTCGGAGGTTTCTCCGAGTGTGAACAGTGAAAACTGTTCTGTTTTACTAGTCTGTTTTATATAAGGCCCGGTAATTGGGGGTGGATAAACCGCCATCCATCGGTCCCAGGCAATGGTAGACCGCCTGGTTTTGCCTGAGAGCTGTTCTCTTAACCTCCCCCGAATAACTTCGGGAGGATTTGGGAGTAAGATGGTGGTACCTCCACAGTCGAGCCCGGCATTAGCTCTACCACCTAACGAATAAATGAACGTCATAGTTAAACCACCATAATTCGGGCACAAATACACGCTTTTTAGGGTTTCGTATCTAAAGAGGAAAACGGAGCCCTTATAGGATCACTTTGTTGTCCGCCGTCCGTCTGTCTGTCAAAACCCTTTATCTCAGAAAAGCGTGGAGGTATCAAATTAAAATTAAAACCATATACTCAAGTCTACGGTCTCTTGAAGCTGTGAAAAAATCAAACCCCTAAGTTAACGTAAAAAAAGAAACCGCCGTTTATGCCACAAAAAACATATATTTCGACACTCTCAAGGGAATCAAAATTCATGGGACATTTCCCGTTGATCTAGAACTATGAAATTTGCCAAGAAATACCGTCTTATACTCTAAGTATAGGGAAAAATCTGAAAACTATAGGTACATTTGTAATTAAATAATAAAAAATATAGTCCTGAACGGAGTCATATGGGTATATAAGTGGGCGGGTCCGACTCGCACTTGTCCTATTTTTTGGTAGTGAGAAAGTAAAGTCGATTCTTTACTGCTTTATCACGTGATCATCGCCTCGATAAAACGACTCGTTCTGCGTGTCCATTGGTCAAACGTTTTCTCGAGAGACTAAATTTCTCTAAATATTCGTGTGGTCAACCGATAAAAAATAATATTTTTTCATAGTTTCAGACTCATGATATTTAATTTCAGTTTCAGATATCCAACCAAAGTGTAAAATATGTAAATCTGAAACTAGCCTAAAATAGTCTATGTTCCTTTATATTTTTGATTGAGCTCCAACTTCCGTTGCCGGTGAGTTGCCCTTTTTTTTTGTGATGACAGGCTTGTGTTGCGTTGTAAAATGTTTGCAAAAATTAAAGTTTAAAGTATTCAATCAGCCTGGTGTTTACTTTGTACAAGTTCCCGTCCAAACCCACGCCGCAGACGGTTTCTCTGGAAATCCCAGTTCTACACAAGTGGTCCTTCGCAAAAGAACCGGCATTTTTTCACACGGCGTGGGTCAGTAAATATGGCGGATCGCGAAAATGAAGACTCCAAAAGCCAAAAGAAGAGCATTACGTCGTCGTCAAAGTCATCCTACAAGAAATCTCTGATCGAGAAGAAAAAACATCTTGACGAAATCCAGAACATTCTGGACCTGAAAGAAAAGACTGCAAGAGAAAAACTCCGAACATTGGACGAAATGTCAGCCATCGATAGCGGCACCAGTGGTAGCAGCAGTGCAGATTCCCAGGAATTAGGGAAATATTGCCGTACTAAGCAGTGGGTAGAGCATCATGATGAAAAAGGACCCTCAGTAAAAATTTTGGCAGTATCAAAGCCATCAGCGCAGCTGCCGTCGCCTACAGCGCCCCCACCATCAGCGACAGAGAATCAATGTTTCTCCGCTATTCATACAGACGGCGCCACAGTTCCGTTGTCTACTTTACCGACCGAACAAAACGTCAAAAGTGACAGCAGTGATGTAAACAAACTCGCCGTGGCCCTTCAAAACACCATAAAAAGTGCTTTTTCTTATCGAGATAGCAACTTGCCAACATTTGATGGGAGTACAAAAGATTGGTTGCAGTTCAAAGCATCTTTCGTAGAAACCACAGAGAAATACAACATTCAGCCAGCAGAAAATCTTCGTCGACTACGATTAGCTCTAAAAGGTGAAGCAAAGTCCGCGGTTTCAGCACTTCTTCACGCGTGTTCTGATCCAGAAAGAATCATCAATGCTTTAGAACTACGGTTTGGCCAGGCTCAGCTTATAGTAAGAGAGCAAATTAAAGTAATTAAGAAGATGAACACTCCGAAGAACACACGTGAATTAAGTGTTTTTGCTAGCGAAGTCATGAACTGTGAAGCAGTTATTAAATCACTAAAGTTGAATGAGTTCCTTCATGATAACGAACTTTATGAACAAATTGTACTGAAAATGTGTTACCGTTTAAGAGATAAGTGGGCTGAATATGCGGAGAAAAACATTAATAAGCATGAAGGAGCATTGTCATGTGTGGCCGAGTTCCTGCAGCGCGAGGCACAACTCGCATTGAGATTTATACCTGAAGTGGAGCCAACTACACAGTCAACTGGAGGTCGTCCCCGAGGTAGTGAGGACAATCACCTACGGCCCAGGTTTCCTGTCCATAACACATTTAGTAAAGGTCAGTCTATTTGTGCCTTATGTAAAGATAGTACACATAGTATAAACAATTGTGAAAAATTCTCCAATATGAGTGTTGATGACAGATATTTGTGGGCTAAATCTAACCGTAAGTGCTTCAGATGCCTTCAGTATAGCCACCCAGCCAAAAATTGCAAAATATCAAAATATTTACACAAGTTGCTCAGAAAAGTCAAGCAAGGCGAGGCTGGTGGGGATGCTGAAGGTCCAGATTCAGTCCTAAATGTTAATTGTGAAGGAGCTATGTTAAAGGTGGTACCGGTTGTGGTCCACAGCCCAGGAGGCCCTATTAAAACCTTAATTCTTCTTGATGAAGGAGCAACGATCTCCCTGGTAGATGAAAGTTTAGCTAGACAGCTAGGTTCAGGGGGTAGAGGGCCATTAGAAAACTTAAACATTGAAGGGATAGGTTCAAGTAGGCACTTAGTTAAAAGTAGCCGTATTACCCTTAAGATTGAAAGTACTCTAGGTGAGCAGTTTCTTGTCAATGTTAGGTCCATGCCGAATTTAAATCTTAAGAGTCAATACATGGACAAAGATAGGCTATTAAGCTACAATCACATCAAACAAAATGAAAACTTAGTGGACTGGTACAAGTGTGGTACTCCTACTATATTGTTAGGTCAGGACAATTGGCCTCTTATTATTACAAGGAAGATTTATGCTGGTAAGGCCAATGAACCAGTCATTTCAGAGACGCTTTTAGGTCATGTCGTGCATGGAAACCACTATTATGGTTCCTCACACAAAATACAGTACATAGCTCATGTCAGTCATAGTATAGATGAGTTGCATGCTTTGGTAAAAGATAATTTTAGCCTGGATGCTTTAGGTATTGAGCCCAAACAACGTGCTAATCCTCTTGAAGATAAAGCTATACAGATTTTACAGAATACAACTAAAAAGCTTGGTAATAATAGGTGGGAAACGGGACTATTATGGAACAGTGAAACGGGTGTCAGTCCGTCCCTACCTGACAGTTCAAAAATGGCTCTCAAAAGGTTTGGGAACTTAGAGAATAAGTTACTTAAAAATCCACAGTTAGCCGAGCAATACAAACAGCAAGTTGATAAGTTAGTTGACAATAGCTATGCAGTCTTAGACGATCAGCAACCGCAATGTGCATCAGATAAAGTTTGGTTTCTACCTCATTTCCCAGTTTTGAATCCTAATAAACCTGGTAAAGTAAGGCTAGTTTTTGATGCAGCGGCTAGGGTACAAAATGTAAATTTAAATGATATGTTGTTCAAAGGCCCAGACTTACTTCAGTCATTGCTAGGAATATTGTGGGGATTTAGATTGAAGCCCATAGCAGTTTCAGGTGACATAAAAGATATGTTTTTGAGGATCAAAATCAAAACTGAAGATCAGCAGTATCAGAAGTTTTACTGGCGCACGCCTGGAAGCCCAGAACCTCCTCAAGTTTACCGACTTACTTCCATGCTCTTTGGAGCCAAATGCTCACCATGTTCAGCTATTTTTGTGTTAAATGAGAATGCAAAGAAACATCAGGATACCTACCCAGATGCAGTTAAAGCCATACAGACACGTCACTACATGGACGACTACCTTGATTGTTTTGATAGTGAAAGTGAAGCAGTACAGCGTATTCAAGAAGTAATGTATGTTCATGATCAAGGAGGCTTTGAGATTGTAAAGTGGGCAAGTAACTCTGCTAAAGTTTTGGAGTCCATCCCTGAAGAGAAAAAAGTACAGGGTGGCATTCAGCTCCTGTCAGACGAGTCAGCAAAAGAAAAGACTCTGGGAATGATATGGAAACCTGCCACTGACACGTTATCATTCAACTTCTCCATGAATCGGATACCAGTTAAAGTGGTGGCAGGTGAGGAACGCCCCACTAAGAGGCAGATGCTAGCAGCAGTTATGAGTGTTTTTGATCCTATTGGTCTCCTGTCACCCTTCTCCATTAGAGGCAAGATGATTTTGCAGGAAGTGTGGCGTTCTGGTATAAATTGGGATGAGAAGCTCTTTGATAAAGAATATGAGAAATGGCAGTCGTGGATTTCTGAGCTCCGAAGGATTAAAGATTGTCAAATTCCACGCTGTTACCGTTCCCGAACAGATAGAGCACACACTGAGCTGCATACGTTCTGTGATAGTTCGATTAAAGCATATGCAGCAGTATGTTACCTCAGATTTGTCTATGAAGATGGAGAAATTAAGGTGGTCTTGGTAGCAGCAAAAGCTAGAGTAACTGCTTTAAAACCCAGTTCTATACCCAGACTAGAATTACAGGCAGCTCTATTAGGAGCTAGATTAGCACATGCAGTAGTAAAGGAGCATAAACTGGAAATCAAAGAAAGGTACTTTTGGTCAGACTCCAGTACAACCCTGGCTTGGATTCGATCAGATCCACGGAACTACAAAGCCTTCGTAGGTCATAGACTAGCAGCAATAGATGAGTTGTCTATGGTCTCACAGTGGAGATGGGTCCCAACTGCACAGAATAGTGCCGATATTGCTACACGAGACACCTCACCTCTAGACCTCTCTCAAAGTGGTTTATGGTTTAGTGGCCCAGAATTTCTAAAAAAGAATACTGAAGCATGGCCCGTTGAGAAGAATAAGTTAGTTCCTGCACCTGAAGCATCCTGTGAAAAAAGAGTCTATGCTATAAGAAAGAAAGAGTATGCTTTACCTGATATTGCAGCATTTTCCTCTTGGAAACGTCTCATCTATGCTACAGCAAATGTATTTTTATTCATAAATAAATGCAGAAAATCTGGAGATCAAAAACTTACCTTGCAGCTCCTTGAAAAGGCAGAAAAAGCATGGGAACGCCTTGTTCAGTCTATAAAAAAAGCTTTAAGTGTGACCCTGCACGAACGTGCTCCAAGTGAAGAAGTATTGGCTACTTTACTGGCTGAAGCCGAACTTACTGTTAATAGTAGACCACTAACCTTTGTATCCGTTGATCCAAGAGATCCGGAAGCTCTGACGCCTAATCACTTTTTGATTGGATCCTCTTCTGCTGCACCAATCCCGGGAAAATTCGACGATAAAGACTTGATGTTAAAAAAGCAGTGGAAAATTTCACAGAGGCTGGCAGATATGTTCTGGTCCAGATGGCTAAAAGAGTATTTACCTACAATGGTTGACAGAAAAATGAAAGGAACTGCTAATCAAGATATCAAGAAAGACAGTTTAGTTCTGATAGCTGACAGTGCTTTGCCTAGGAACATGTGGCCTCGAGGCATTGTTACTCAGGTGTTTCCAGGAAAAGACAATAAAGTCCGTGTAGTAGAGATCAAAACTGTAGGAGGTATTTTCCGTAGGCCAGTTAATAAGATTGTTTTGTTACCTACAGATAGTTCAGATGATGAACACGAGGTCTCTGTGAATTATCTATCAAGTGGCCTGTCACGCCTAGAGCAAGTGAGTGGGCGTGCCAGGGGGGGGGGGGAACTGACAATTCACTCTGTGCTGCTTTGAAAGATAAAAATGAAGTTACTTGAATGGGTACACATACTTTTAAGATTTTAATAAAAAGTAAAAAAAATATATATAATAATAATGCAATGAAAATTTAGTCAAACTATGGCTTAATTATAGAATTTGGTTCTTTATGTCAGGGCATAGCTAGCCACTTTGTACCAATTCATTATTTAGTTTACTATTCTTCTTGTGATTCTATCAAAGCACTAATAATGGGGCATTTGTAGTAGCTCTGTTACAAATATCAGTTAATACGTCACCTGGTCATTCCGCCAGTGCAATCGTTGCTCCTCATGTTTTTATATATCAATAATATTATTTAGGATAAACAAATAATGCTAAGCAGGTACATAGTCTGTTTCCTGTTGTTGTTGTTCAGTCTTTCAAAGATAAGGTATATTGATTTTGTTTTAGATTTAGCATTTATGTTTGAATAAGTTTTGTTCATGTTTCATCAATAACTTAACATATTGAGTTACTTGTCATGTATTATCGGTTAACCGTTTTTGTGGCACATAAACACTTATAGATGTGCCAGGGATGGGGCATGTGGTCAACCGATAAAAAATAATATTTTTTCATAGTTTCAGACTCATGATATTTAATTTCAGTTTCAGATATCCAACCAAAGTGTAAAATATGTAAATCTGAAACTAGCCTAAAATAGTCTATGTTCCTTTATATTTTTGATTGAGCTCCAACTTCCGTTGCCGGTGAGTTGCCCTTTTTGTTTGTGATGACAGGCTTGTGTTGCGTTGTAAAATGTTTGCAAAAATTAAAGTTTAAAGTATTCAATCAGCCTGGTGTTTACTTTGTACAAGTTCCCGTCCAAACCCACGCCGCAGATGGTTTCTCTGGAAATCCCAGTTCTACACAATTCGTGTCATCTATGCTAGCTGAGGCGATGAGTGCCAGAGCGACCCTTTCTTTTCCAGACACAATTGATTACTAATTGTGTCTGGAAAATTAGGTGGTAGAGCTGATGCCGGGCTCGACTGTGGAGGTACCACCATCTTACTCGCAAATCCTCCCGAAGTTATTCGGGGGAGGGTAAGAGAACAGCTCTCAGGCAAAACCAGGCGGTCTACCATTGCCTGGGACCGATGGATGGCGGTTTATCCACCCCCAATTGCCGGGCCTTATATAAAACAGACTAGTGACGGGCAGCGGCGTCACTGATGCAAGGGTTTCGGCACCGCGCTCACCAACCCGCCTGCCCAGCGTGTGTGAGTATGGGCATTTCTTCCAGGAGGACCGCCAAGTGTGGCGAAATCCTGGAAAGGCCTATGTCCAGCAGTGGATGAAACAGGCTGATGCATGCATGCATGTGTCTGGAAAAGATAGGCCTCTCTGGCGCTCATCGCCTCAGCTATGCTGGTATGGCTGCTCGTGACGTCACGCCGGAAAATGATGAGTCACTTGGCAGCATGGTTGCGTCATGAGGATGGTGAGAAGCCACGGCCGAAACTTAACAAGGATTTGTTACTTCGTTTATTTTTTTTATAAATTTATGACCCAAATAAAAACCAAAAAATCTAAATACTTTGACCTTTTAAATACTTGACAAAAGTAAAACATTATAATTTGGCCAAGTGCGTGTAGGACTCGCGCACAGAGAGTTCCGTACCACCACACAAAACGGGTAAGGAACCATAAAAACATGATAAAAATCAACAATATACACTAGGAACATAAAGGCGGCAAAAAAGCCGCTAAAAAGATAGCGCCTGTCAAATAATTCGGCATCCTTTGAGTGCGGAACCCTTATTTGTATTATTTATTATTTCACTTAGGGTATGTATAACAATCTGACTAAATTAAAACTTGTAGCTATGTATTACCGTCTTTAAGATTAGAGCTAAATCAAATAAACTTCAAAAAATATAATTTTCCTTCGTTTTTCAAATTTTTATTATTCATCGTGGTAGAGGCAATAAAACTACATATCCTGTGAAAGTTTCATCTGTCTACTTATTACGGCTGGAGCTCTAGACAGACGGACAGACAGACAGACAGACAACGAGGCTTAGTTATAGGGTCCCGTTTAGCACCCTTCGGGTATGAAAACCTAAAAATTAAGCTCACAAAAAAATATTATACCTGGTAGAGTCTCTCAATGGCAATACATAGGCTCAGACATTGTCCGAGGTATGCCCCAGCTCTCGTATTCCCTGAGACGTTGACCAGCCGCGAAGAAATCTCTTTGAAGAGAGACTTCGCTTCTGGACCCCGAGGCTTTCAACACCAAAAAGTGCATTGAGTATTAGTATTATTTAGTTGGGTACTAATCTAACTATCCAGGAAGTGCTTGACGTATTTAAACTATTCAGTTGTTGTATCGTAGTTTAATGCTACTCTGGATGGCTTCCTTTATGCGCCTAAGCATTGTAAACATAGCGCGGCCGCGACAACTTTTGGTAGTGAACGATAATTATTATGTTGCAACTAGGGTTATCGTTTAGGAATTTGAAAAGTCCTTACAAAAAGCCTGACATTTCGATGATCGTTTTCAGTGTACTGAAATAAGTCGCCTGGCCGAAAACGATAAAGTTATCAAATATAGATCTGAATACAAACTCAACTGTTTTGGAGTTCCGCAAGGCAGTATATTGGGGCCAAGTTTGTTCTTATTATATATTAACGATCTTCCAAATATAACTGACCATGAGACCATATTGTACGCAGATGACACAACAATTTTAATAAAAGTCAAAATTTGAAAATGATATTAATGAAACAGTAATTAAAATAATTGACTGGTTAAGCAAAAACAATTTACAAGTTAATATCAGTAAAACAAAATTAATGCAGTTTCATACAGATAGAGCTCGCCCAGTGGAACTAAATATTAACTACAATGGCACGCAAATAGAAGAAGTTAATTCGACTAAATTTCTTGGTCTCCATATTGATAAATACTGCAAATGGAAAATACATGTTGAGATGGTCTGCACTAAACTGAATAGGTTTATATTTGCTCTTCGACGTCTAAGGGAAGTTGTTTCATTACAGGTCTCAATTACGGCCTATCATGCATATGTTGCATCCATATTACAGTATGGTTTGATTCTGTGGGGCAATTCAAGTGAGGTGGACAGAGTATTTAAAATTCAAAAAAAATGCCTCCGAGCCATATGTGGGGTACATTTCAAAAAATCCTGGAAACCACTGTTTATGAAGTTGAAGCTATTACCATTACCTTGCCTATACATTAAACAGATAGTCATTTTTGTTCGTCAACACCCTGAATATTTCCCTCAAAAGAAGGAAGTATCACAAAGATCACAAAGAAGTAAGGTAGGTGACAGATTGTTTATCCCCACATGTAAACTAAGAATGACACAAAAAATGTTTATTATATGGCTGTAAAACTTACCGCATAACGAATTTAAGCGTAAAATAAATACATGGTTACTCGACCACTGTTTCTACTCTGTGAAGGAGTTTTTTGCTTCTAGGGAGAATTTGAAATGATGTCGATATTTGTATTCATATTCAATTTTAATACTATTGACATGACATTGTTTTATTATTATTTTGGACATTGTAAATATTATGGAATTTTATAATTGACATGTTTAATTTACCAATTTAAGAATGCATGCTAAACTAGGTAGGTACCTAAATATTTGTACGCCTTCATTGGCAGATTTTTGAGAACAAATAATCTACCCTTATGTAACATCTAAATGTACACACCAAAAATTGAACAAATAAACGCTGATTTGATTTGATTTGATGAAAGTTTATTATTGTATTATATATATTTATATAATATTATATAATCGTATTTATGTAGTAATTATTGTTATTTGTTTAAAATATATTTATGTATTTTTATTAATTTATGTATATTTACCTACAAATCTACTTATCTATTTTATTTATTAGTACATTCATGTCTTTTTTTTTCTCACTTATTTTTTTTATGTCTTAAAGCCTTTCTGCACGCCTGCCTCTGTTCATTTCTTGTACTTTCTGTCGGGTTGACTGGGAGAAAATGCTTTTAGCATTAAGTCCGCCTGTTGTACATGTAACTTTTGTTTTGTGCAATAAAGTATTTAGAAAGAAAGAAAGAAAGAAGTCCGGACTTTTTAGTCACAAAAAGGAAACATTTCTCACTTAGTTACAGTGGTATAGTAGGCATGGTTGATTGTTAAAGAAGATTTTATATTTTATTTTTAGATAAATAATAAGATAATAAAGATTAAGGACTTATTTGATATTACTTAATGTGTAGTTTTATTACTCATATCCCAAAATCCGAACCAATTAAGGAACCGGACAAAGTCCGGACTAGAGTCCAAAAGTCCGGAGATGTCCGGACTAATCCGGACGGATAGACCCTAGTTGCAACCGAATAAAGAACAAAGTCAGATGCTTTGTCTAATCTTTGTATTTGGTAAGTTCAAATAAACGTGCTTTACCTGTAAATACAAGTATTATAAAGAAATATAAATTAAGAAAAACTGTAAGCAACCAGTAAATTTAAAAGAAGCAGAGGATCTCACAAGAAAATTAAACAACACTCATAATATTGGTAAAAGGGTCGAAACTAAAATTAACGATGGAGATATAAGAGGAGCTGCCCAGATTCTCTTCTCAAGTGATGCAGTCGCACCTGACACCTCGGAGACCCTTTCATCCCTAGAGTCGAAACATCCACTGCCAGCAACCTCATCGCATTTACCTGATGCCCCTGATCCCTCTGAGCGTGCTCCTGAAGCAACACCAGAGGAGGTGCAAGCCGCGATCGCGTCTTTCAGGAATGGTTCGGCTGGTGGTCTTGATGGGCTGACGCCACAGCACTTCAAAGATCTCATTTACGCCCCGGGTGAGACTGGTCGTGCCCTCTTGGAAGACGTGACCCGGCTTGTGAACCTTATGCTGGCTGGGAAAGTGTGTGACGACGTTACTGACATTCTCTACGGTGCTAATCTTTGTGCACTCAAAAAAAAGGACGGAGGCATCCGGCCGATCGCAGTTGGGAACACCATCCGTCGTGTGGTCTCAAAGATCTGCTGTAGACATATTCAACCAGATTTAGTGAACAAATTTCAGCCTGTGCAGTTAGGCTTTGGGACTAAGGGAGGGTGTGAAGCCGCCATGCACGCGGCTCGGACCTTCCTTGAACACGGCGGAGGGGAGGTTCTGCTGAAAGTGGATGTGCAGAGCGCGTTTAACTCAATAGATAGGGGCGCCCTGTTGACACAAGTCAGGGAGAATATTCCTGCAGTATTTCATTATTTATGGCAGTGTTACAGCTCGCCCTCCAAACTCGTATATAAAAACCATTTGTTGCAATCTGCCGTTGGCTGCCAGCAGGGTGACCCACTCGGACCGGCCATTTTCAGTTTGGCCATACAACCACAAATCACCTGCCTCAAATCTAAATTTAATGTTTGGTATTTGGACGATGGGACTCTGGGAGGCGAAGCGGACTCGGTTCTAACAGACTTGAAGAAATTAATTCAAAATTTCCACTCTATCGGACTAAATTTAAACTTTTCAAAATGCGAATTATTTTTGAATAACTCTTTGTCTCCTCACGTTAAAAATGACATTATAACCAAATTTAATACACTGGCTCCAAACATTAAAATCATAAACGAAGAATCGCTTCGCCTCCTAGGTGCCCCAGTACTGGATGATTCCCTCCCCTGTTTCATTTCGGAACAAATTTCAAAATTTCAGGAATCATCTAGTCTTCTAAAAATGATCAGTCCACATATAGCATACTGCATAATTAAATTCTGTCTCTTTACGCCAAAGTTCACGTACGTGCTACGTTGTAGCACCCTCTGGAAACATTCCCCACTTTTGGTATATATAGATGAAATAATTAGAACTTTAGTGGAAATTCTAAATTGCCCTTTAAATGACCGGAGCTGGACCCAAGCCAGTCTACCGATCCGATTTGGCGGTTTAGGAATCCGAAGGGTGTCCAATGTGGCACTCCCTGCATTCTTGTCCTCAGCTTACAGCACGATGGACCTCTTTGGCAGAATTATAAACCCATCACTTGGTGATGTTGAGGTCGCGTGCTTGGCTGAGGCCAGGAGTGCATGGACTGACACTGCTGGTCCGTGTACTAACCTCCCGATGACTCTGTCTTCGCAGAGGTCATGGGACGAGCCGCTCTGTATCCAGGTTCAAAAGAACCTTCTGGATACCTCATTAAACCCTGCAGACCGAGCTCGTCTTTTGGCGTCCAGCGAACCAGAGTCAGGTTATTGGTTAAACGCTCTCCCATCGGCCAATATAGGGACTCTACTTGACAAAACAACATTTACTTTGGCCACCTGTCTGAGACTGGGTGCACGGACAAATGAGCCTCATCGCTGCCGTTGTGGTAAAGCCGTCGATCAGCTTGGTCATCATGGCCTTTCGTGCCAGCACAGTGCTGGTCGCTTGCCGCGTCATGCCGCTCTTAATGACGTCATCCGTAGGGCCTTAGCCAGTGCCAGTGTTCCGGCCATTTTGGAACCAAATGGCGTCATACGTGAAGACTGCAAAAGGCCCGACGGAATGACGATCATACCATGGAAGCATGGTAGGTCGCTGGTATGGGACGCTACATGTGTTGACACGATGGCAGCGTCTCATCTCCAAGCGACCTCATTCAGAGCGGGCGCGGCTGCGGCATCTGCAGAGGGCTCCAAGAGGCGCAAATATGCGGCCTTAGGAGAGGGCTACATGTTTGTGCCCTTCGACGTAGAGACTCTCGGGCCATGGGGACCAGAAGCGCGACAACTCTTTAAGGAGATCTCGTCGCGCCTGATCGACGCTTCAGGTAACCAAAGGGCTGGGACATATTTTGGTCAGCGGATTAGCCTCGCGATCCAGCGACGCAATGCCACCAGCCTTTTGGGTACCTTGCCCAACGACGGTAGCGATCTGGCCAGCATATTTTATTTATTCCATTAATAGGTGTCCAAAATTTCCCTTTCTTTTATTTATTTGTATAATATTTAAATTGCTAGGTAATTTTAATTTTTAATTAGTTTAGTTTTGATGTAAATTGTTATTTAAGTTTTACAAGTAAAATAAAGTACAGTATTATAAAGTGACTTTTATTTATACAGCCAACTCATACTGGAGGCTTACTAAGTGATCACGGATCGATAACACTTTTTTGCTAATTTCGCAAAATAAAACATTGACGCCCCACAGTATTTGACTGGGGGCTGCGCTTGCGTTTGTAAGGAACTTGAAAAGAATAATTTACGAATTTCACAAAAAAGGCCATCGAACTTTGTTACTGACCACTTCCGAGTCTCCAGTAAGTTACCGTATAAAAGATTATGTTTTTATTGCGAAATCCATCGCTTTGGAATACTCTAAATATTATCATTAGAGTGCATTACAAACCAGAAAAGATAAATAAGAAACAAATGTAAAGACAGGAATTTAATCTAATATTAAATAATAATATTTAGAGTATTCCAAAGCGATGGATTTCGCAATAAAAACATAATCTTAGTTAATGAAAACTGTGAATTTCTCAATTGTCTGAAGCAACACAGCGACGACAGCGCCATCTGTTTCTTAAGAACAAGGCGTGAAATCACACAACGCCCTCGTGAGTGTGCACATACAGTCAATGACACGGTAGCGTACGGTCTATAACTTCAAAATTAAACATCTAGGTAACGCAAGGGTACTATTTTCGTATTCAGTGATGAAGATTCTATAGTGCATAGGGGTCAGATGCATTTCCGAAAATTTTGACTTTTTTCGTATGTGCCGCCTCTAAAGTGATATGAGTATGGGTCAAAGCAGCAGGTAACATGAATTGCTGGGGCCGCAGCATCAGCATCCAAGCTGGGGCCGAATTGCCAGAAACCTACAGCTCACGTTCTCACGGAACGATACCTAGACCGCCTAGAATAAACATACTTCTTGTAGAATTATCTGCTTTGTTGCCATGCAGCGGTCACCCGCATCTCATAGGCCATGCACCGCTTTGCCACTTTTGCATAATGTGAGCATGACGCTGGAGTGCAGCGCAGAATTCATAGCGGGCACTCACAAGATCCACTAGTGCTATAATTGTAGTTCTTTTTCAAACAGGAGTACTAAAGTGGGATGATACCTAAGTGCGACGTGTATCTAAATATCGGCTGACGTGGTCTCAGCATTGCTTTTACACGAGTTAAATACCTTATCACTAAGTCGCCCGATAACCTAACAGTTTCGCGTTTTGGAGAAACCCAGTCTATTTTGTTTATATCTTCTGTGTTATCAGTATTCGGTCAAGAGTCACATACTAGTTGTTTCACCCTACTAAAACTGCATCCGATCTGCATCATTGTCGTTGTTAAGACACGCTCTTATCGCGCACACAATGCCGTATGTGCTTAATAGGTATGTTTTACCTGTATACTAAAGTTACAAACTTTTGACCTGGTTTTCCCTATGAATGCCCGGCATTTATATTATGGTGTTGCGAGCTAAGACAATGCATCGAGTACAGCAATTAAACGTTGTTATCGATGTCCCAAATTGGTAGCGTAATTTTTATCGTAGGTATGAGATACGATCTATAGTGACTATGTGAACATGTAAGTGACTCCCGGGGCCCCAGTATGGGAGCGCAGGATGAATTGTAAATCGTCTATTTTCATAAGGATGAAAGTTTGACTGACGTGGTCCAAGAATATTTTAATATATTCACTCGTTTATGTTAGGAATGATCCAATCCAATTACCGCGCCCAACGATAACCCGCACGCGAAGTTGTGGGAATTCCAAATCGATATTATCCCTATATTGTTTTCTTTTTTCGGTACGATAAACAACTGGAGTGGTATAAATTGCTATGCGGGCAGTCAGTCGCTAGACACTACACGGTCAACATTACCGCAAGAACATCATATAGACTTAGGAGTCCCGTGACATCCATCCAGAACTCAAGATGCAGTCCCAAGACAGAATACTCAGTTTCCCGGTGGACACCTTCACGAGGCGCGGGCCTTCTATACCCGAGGAGGCCCCTTTCAGCCCCGGCGAAATTCTGCAATTCAATAAAGCATACAAACAGTTTCTTCAGGCGGAACGACAGCTGGACGACCTGACTTTCCTTAACGGGAAGCCATGCCCCGTCCGCTACAACTTTGATCCGACGAGGCCAGAAGAAGATCGTCTGATGGTGAACTGGGACTGGCTCATGCCCTTATTTTGGGGGCCGCCGCCAGGTGAGAGGGATCTCGTGAGGGTGCCCACTATACTGGAGTTTGTTGAAAAGAAGATTCGCTTTTCGAAGTGCAAGGCGGTCGCCGGGGACACCTGTTCCTGCGGCAAGAGGCCTAATGTAGTGGTACCACCGGGACGTGAGTGCAGGATCCCACAGCACTTTCATCATTTCTGCACGGCGCACGTCTCTGCGTGGATAACCAAGTACATGGTCCCGGCGATTCTGCTGAAAGAATCCCAAGAAATCTTTAGAGAGGTCATCCAGAAAGTGCATGAAGGTGATCCGCAAATCCTCGAATACTATTCGACGGGTGACCGGACGGACACAGAAATGTTGCTGCACTCGGCTCGCAACATCAGTGATAATAGTGCTAAATAGTGCAGCAATGCTGCTGCAATGTGACGTTCGCTTATTAAAATAAATATTTGTGTTTATAATATGTTTACTTTTTTTTTCTTGTACCCCTATGAGTGTAGGATGATGGAGAGTTGTGCAGGTAAGGTACTGAGATCATTCCCTCTGACGTTGCTTCAAGTTGAAATTTAGTTTCTCTCGTGACCACTCTATGTTAGATACAATCAAGTCAAGCTTGGACTGCACCAGATGTAACGTCTAGGTAACGTGCTACTAGCCGCTGCATAGCACGTCACATCACTAACGCAGATAAGTTGCAAGGCGTGATGATTAGCGTTATGTGCACATGGGATGCAAAGCTCCGTTATCACAAACTATGCTTGGCATATGCTTATCATATGTCTTGAGCAAGGCCTGAGTGTGCATTCGCCTCTGAGTACGTGTATCTGCGACGTTTAGGTATGGAGCCGACCATACAGGAATATGAGACGTCTAAATAAGGTTTTTCTTAACTTTATATCCATGAATAACTGCATGTAAGCCGCAAACAGTATTATGACAAAGACTGGCGGCAATTGGCGTTACATCTATAACTCCTTATGAACCGATAATACGTATGACCACATGGCACGCTCTCGTTTAAATATGGAACAAACTATGTGTCACTACTCAAAAGATAGGTAAATATGATCAGACGACGGGACCTTCATCGAAATATTATTACAGGCTGCCGGCCGAACGTAAGTAGCTCCAGCGTATTACGGCAACCCACGTTTAGTTGGCACTGTCTTGAAATATTCGGGAAAACCCGTGCTATATTCATTTTATGATCTGTATCCAACTGGCGGCGTGTATTTCAAAACGAAATCATAACTGATGAGTGACCATGGAAAATTACCGGGACATACACGTGTGCTTCATACACGTATACACCTCACTTATACTTAAGATTTGTCATTGTATAGCTTACAGGTTTGGTTAGACTATAACGATGTACAAAACATCATTCTAAATATGTATACTTTTCATGATTCCTGTAATGTTAGGACTATGGCATGACAGATACCTTACCTAAACACTGCACCGTACCTACCTATCGCTGCATAGCATGTCACGGTGCCCCTCTATCGTGTTACAAAGTGTAGTGACCACGGTTATCTATGCATGGATGTAGATTGTACAACATCTTAGTGGATAGAACTAGTACAATATATTATCATCATTATTAAACTAACTACCTAAATATCTAGTATCATGAAGGAAACTGGTATGTCGTGACATTTGTAAGTCGGCATGCATTTTGAAATGAAATAACTATGTATCGGGAACAAGTTTTTTTTTTTATTTTCAAAAACAAACACTCACATGCACAATATACTCAATACTGATTTACACAAATACCTAATACTTATTATATAAACAAATGATCATATCTATGATTAGCACTACTTCGGCCGGTTGAGAGTTCCACGCCACGATGCCTGCTCACGCAAAGCTAGTGCATACTGCATCAAGTGCCTGTCCAGTCGCCGCTGCTCTGCCTTCTGACGTTTTCTCTCCTCACGCTCCAAGTCTTGTCTGCGCTTTTCTTCTTCTTCTTCCGCGCGCTCTTGCTCCTTCCGAGATTTTTCCCCGTTGTCTCGATGAACGGCTTCTCCAGAGTTTCCGCTCATGGTGGATGATGATTTTGTGAATGATGACATGGTGATTTTGTTAAGACTGATCGATTGTACACAGCCTTGTGATTATGGCGAGTGTATATGTGCTAATGATTGATTGTATATGTACTTTCCTCCATTTATACTAACCCGAAAACTACCTAACAAGGACTGGTTGTTCCATAATTACCGCGAATTTTTTCCCACTTGAATAAGCTCGTTATAATGAGGGATAATTCAAATACTGTGACATCATGGTGTACCGCAGTAACGACAGAATTGATAAGCAAATTAGGTAGAGAAACGTATTTTGTGGTAAAATGGCGCAATATCGATGATGTCAACGGGTAATACATGCATATATCGGCAATACCCAGTTATTTTCAGCTGAAAAGGCAAAAATTGATAAGGATAATGCATACAGTTTTACATTTTATTACGGGAGTCATATCATACACTGTGTTAACTTCTGTTAGCTAGCACAATCATGCTCCGTATGGAAAAAAGTATAGGTAAGCTTCAGTACGTGCTCGTTACGGTACAAATGCAACCAACGATTGTTTCAACTCTAACTGCAAGCACCCCGGCATGCTGAGTATGCACGCAGTCTTGCTACGTGACCTGCAGTCTTACTTGACTATGTTGTATGTTCTTCGGATGTTCGGCTCCGACAAGCTATTCCACTACAGCGTTGCAGCGTGCACTCATGTCCGCAAAGCAGTTTACCAAGCGAACCCGAGAGACTTGGGTTTTTGTTGAATCGTCCATGCACACCATCGTTAGGTGATGAACACTTAATTACCTCCGCAGGTGTACCTGTACACCTTACCGTAGGTATGCCTTACCATAGGTATGCCTTACCGTAGGTATGACGTCAAACCTTATCGAACAATGGTGTATTGTTTCATTTTTCCGAACTATTAATATTTCAATAAACCCCACGGACAGGATGAGATCGGTTAATTAAGCCCGATAACATATTTAATTGAATGAGAGGAAATTAATATAAATACCATTTAAGTTCAGCGATAAGAGCGTTATCGCCGTCGCGGGTGGCCGTTCTAATGCTGTAAGAATTTACTGATATGGATGTTGCTACCTACAACCAATGCTACAACAAGGTGCACTTACAGGTTAACAGTAAAGAGTTTTTGCGCTCATATTCAGAGAGACCTAAGGTTAGGCTTGAGACTAGGTCTCACTTTTACATAGCAAAACCTAGATAGAACTCAACAATCATATTTTTCCCGAGACCATGCACTGTGCATCAGAGTCGTTGCTCCGCTGTATACATTAGTAGCATCCCCCCTTTCCCCTGGTCCACCATTTTTTATTTTCACCCCGTACGCTCTTGTGTCACTGACTGTACATTACAAGCTAGTTAGATCAAATAGTTACAAAGTCTTGATAACAAGAGGTCACAGGTTCGAATCCTGGCCTGAGGATTTTTTCAAATTCCTGTCTTTACATTTGTTTCTAACTTATCTTTTCTGGTTTGTAATGCACTCTAATAATAATATTTATTATATTTATATATACAAAAATCACGAAATCTCCGAAACGCAGGCAGCTACTTAAAAGGTATTTTAGGAAATTCCTAAAGAATCGAGATAAACAAGATCTACGCAAGCAATGTTGCAGAGCATCCGCTAGCTAAATATATAATTAATAACATAAATAAATAAAGGTCTTTACCTTTGAAATTTCTGTTTTGTATGGAGAATTTGAAGAAAACTCAGTTTACAGTACAAACATTTTTCCATTTATTTTAGGAATGACAAATTAAAATTTTATGAAATGAATTGTATATGAATGAGACAACATTGAGCTAACAGAAACTACAATTGAATTAAAAAAAACATTCATACATACAAACGCCAGATTGATCAAGTAGACACGGAGAACTCGCTCGCTTCGCCCGCTCGTTCAATAAATATACAAAAGTGCGATACAAGAGGTTCAAATTAGTTATTAAGTCAGCCCAGGTGAATCCGTGTGCAAAAACTAGTACCATACAAAATATGTTCTTCTATTATCCTCTCATTAACTCATTTATCGTCAATGCACGTCATTGCGACATGAAAATATTTTTGTGGAAAATTATAGGCTCACAATTTTAAATGTACAGTTTTACCAATCGAAAATAGGCCTTACTGCCTCCACATAGAGCAGCTTAACTCTTTGGGTAATTTAACCTTATTGAGGTTTCAATCAGCTTTAACGATCATTTTGCGTGAATGTGATAGGGGAAGTCTTTTAATGGGCCCGTATTCAATTTCAGAAAACAACCTTTTTTGTAACTTTTCAGGATTTTGCATATTTTTTTGTCTTTTTCTGCCCGTGAGGGAAATCATTCAATTCCGAGGTTTTAATTATTGCTGTTTACTTGCTAGTGATAATTTCCACCGAAAGTTCAGTTAGCGATACACAGTCTACCCTAGAATTATTTTCACTTATGATCGTAGGACCTTAAACCTATATTTTCGAGAATTACTATTAGTTGTAAACGATATTTAATACTTTTTTAAAACATATTATTATATTTATACATACATACCATGGATTCTTAACCACGAAAATGCAAATACGCTTACACACGCACACAGACACACACCCACACACACGCCCACACACACACCTACACACACACCCACAGATACGCACAAACATATTATTTATAACCTCTCACCTTTTTCCTTCAAAATAAAGGTTTCTGTTATTTTATTAATTTATATAATATGTAGTTGTACTACCTACAAACAGCACAAGAATAATCTAACAACTAGGGAAGAACGGTCCTTCCTAATACAGGTTTTTCTTAGCTTAAAGGGAGGGTTCGAAGTACTTATAAATTATCTGTGTATAAATAAATAAATTTTGTATTTTGTTGTATGATTCATACCAAATAATATTACAATTTCTTCATGATTTTCAGCTATTTTAGAGTGTCACCCAGGGGCCAGAACGGTTTTTAAGGTTCCTTACCCAAAGGACAAAATAGAGCCCTATTTATGCCACTCTGCTCTCCGTCTGTCCGTTTATCCGTACAATAATATTTTAGATAGGTAATAAAAATCTTAATTGGTAATATTAAAACTTGGCGCCCTTGGAAAAACAGTCAAATTCATCGGTAGGTACGAGGTGAGTTTGATCTATCGATATTCATGCCGGAGACGTGGTAAGTCTCAATTGGTATGTGCCGCCGTTCCTTAGTCTGAGGTGCCGCCTGAGTCTAATGGTTCGAATAGTCTACTATACCGAAGGTCACAGCTTCAAATCCCGTAGGGGTACATTTGTGTTCGGTCTGCGTACTTCGGAAGGTACGGGTTCAATTTGTTAAGCTGCGAGCTCAATTTGTGCCCGAAATACGGCGATAGGGCTCGCCAGCCACGCTCGGGCGTTTATTGGCGGTGAAACGCGGGTGTACGAGTGTGGGCTGTGACTTGCATTTTCTGCTCACACTTGGAAATACCTTGACAATTGACACCTCTTTCGGGATTCTATGTCGTGACAATTAATTATCACACTAACACTATAAATGCGAAAGTTTGTGTGTGTATGTTTGTTACTCTTTCACGCTTAAACGGCTAAATGGATTTGGATGAAATTTAGAATGGATATAGCTTATACCCTAACTTAATACATAGGCTACTTTTCATCCCGGAAAAAAGCATGTCGTTAAACCGAATAACACGCCGGTGGAGCCGCGGGCAAAAGCTAGTTGTATTATAATGGTTGTGTTATTTCAAGCCACTGTTTAAGGTAACTTTTGTTTATGTAACCAAAGTCACACTGGAGACTCGGTAAGTGTTTCGGACCAAGGTTCAATGACCCCGTTTGCGAAAAATATTTTTTTGCCTCTACATTGAACTATATAAATCAGAATTACTAATAGAACACAAAATCGTAAAAAATGTATTTTTATTTATTTCATTTTTTTTTGTTATCAAATTTCGAAAAGTTGGTCAACCTGCGCGACGCTGCATGAGACTGACAATAGACCGCACATATTCCCGGCAGTAAGTAATGTACACATAGGTTTTGTACGTAGAGCATTGTTCGTCTCTATTACCGGAGTTTTAGTGCTTCTTTGGCAGTCGATATATTTATTTTATTATGAATCATGACAAAAGTAACAAAACATGTATTTTTATTTCCAACATAGATCAGTTTCCTTTGTTATAGCTAGAGGGTTAATTTTCAACCGGTATACTTACATGTTCAAGAACCAACTCGACTCTCTTATAATACGAGTAGAAACTCTAAATTTTATTTTACGTATTTCACAAAAAGGTCGAGAAACTTAGCAAGATCATGTCTTTTTAAAATTCTTCCTTTTTCATTTTTTCTTGTTAACCATTTTTATTGCAAAGGCTTATACTGTATAAATATTATACAAAGTAACTACAAACCTTCTTTAGTTAAGTATTAACTCAAGAAGAGCCAAGCCACAGTATAGGTAACAACAGTAGTTTAACTAGGCGGTGTCCTTGAAATCAATACCTACGGCCACTCGGTGCCTAAACACGCCCTAGGGCTGCCAACTGACTGTTTACGTATTTGATGATGCTATATTATTATTATAAAAATGTATTTAAGCAACCATACAATGCACAACATATTTACTCTGTAATTTCGTGCTATAATTTACGAAAATGCGCGCGAACGTCACAGAGACAACGTGTAGGTACGTAACTGCGGTACGATCGCGACTGTCGTAAACCGAGTTGAACTATGTTTTGGCGGTGGTTCGTTTCGGCCCACTTGTATGGAGATAGAATACTATTTGTTACTTATACTATGACCAAGCTAAAAGTAGCTGAAACAGAACCACTGTTTCTATTTCACCGACGTTGCAGTCAATAAAACCACTAAATTTCAACAGAACGAGCTATTTGACGGAAGTCGAACCCCTTTATTCATTACAAAAGTGACCGTGGCCTGAAACAGCCGCAGGATTTCACCAACTCATTGAAATTCAGTACACAATGACAATCCTCATTTTGATAGACCGAAGTTATCGGATGCCTAACGCCGTAAGGCCTATAATCGAATACCTCAACCAATTAAAACTTAAGGTATGAGAAAATTTTATAAGGAATCACTGACTTCGATTTTGAGTTTTATTGACTGTGCTTGAAGTCTATTTTTGGTCGCTCGTAAACTGTTTGGTTGCTCGTTAACTGGCTTAGGGTTTAAACTCTGTTGAATCTTATTTTCTGGTGAATAGAAGTTATTTTAGGTTGGTGAAGCGAAATCGACGGGACACCTGTAAGAGCAAATTGTTTAGGATCGATAGAACCCTCGTACTAAAACATGTAGGTTTTATTGATAAAGTTAAACGGGCTTTTCATATAATTCAAGCCTCAAGCTTTAAATTTAAGGCATACGGAGTCTATACTAATAACAAAGTGGTAAAAAGGTCGTCTCTGTACATTGAATATTTTCGCGTAAATTTAAATTAAATGGGTTATTCATTGGTATTGTATTTAGGCAGAAACAACATTTTTTCGAGTACCACTCAACGGATTTTGATGCGGTTTTTTATTATGATCTTAGTGACCCTGGTCAGCATATAAGCTATAAGCGGTGTTCATAAAATAACGCCGAAGCCGAAAACGGGATAAAGATTGAATAAACGCTTTTTACTCGAGAACCCTCAACGGATTTGGATACGTTTTTTTTTTAATTCTCATCGTAGTGACCCGGGTCAAGACATAGGCTATAAGGGGTTCACAAAATGACGCCCAAGCTGGAAACGGGCCAAAGAAATAATCGCGGGTGGAGCCGCGGGGAAACACGTGCAAAGTGTTTTTTTTTTGTGGATTGGTGTGGAAAAGTAGTATAGTATAGTGGAAAAGAAGTTCTAGCATAGTTAGAAAAACTTTTGAAAACTAATCAATCAAAATATTCAAAATGTTCAAAATGTTTTAAAGATATATGTATCTCAAGAATGTCATTTAGTTTTAGTTTTCCTTTCTCAACACGGAACGAATTTGTTTTCTTCTCGAACATTAGTTTTGCGCACAACTGTGAAAGAGGGCTCAAAAATGCGAAGAACATTAATGTATATGGAAGAAAATTATAAATTATGCGAAGTTAATGCTAGATCATGCTTTTTGCAACTGCTAATTATAAGGAGTTTCGGTTTTCTGGTGCTTGAATCAAGTTTAATGATTTACCGTGAAATAATATATGAGAGTCTTTTTTTATCTTCACGGACACGTTATTTATTTTAATACATATTTGTAGTTAAAAAAAATAGTTTAATAACAGCTTTTTTACCCAAAAGGATTAGCAGACCTTTCGGCAACTACACTGCCGAGGCAGTAATCAAACGAAATGTTATACTTGCGATTGTATATTTAGGTTGGGGAAAAAGTTTCTTCGCATTTTATATGAAAATTCAAAACATTTTTCAATAAAGTTCATTTACATTTAACTAAAGTATGTAGGTGCCATTTTGTTCGATAACTTTCTGCCATCTTGTAGGTAGGGACATGATCCCATTTCTATAGAAATTCTGGGGCTTCTGATCAAAAAACCGCGACAAGTGGTTTTGGCAGTCCTCTCGTGATGTTAACCTGACACTGCCTAAAGAATTCTAAACAGACCGAAACAAGTGGAAATCTGAAGGTGCAAGGTCAGGACTATACGGCGGATGCATTAATACGTCAAACTCTCTTAATTTTTGCTGAGTGGCTATAGATGTGTGAGGTCTAGCGTTATCATGATGAAAAACCACACCCCTTCTGTTGACTAATTCCGTCCGCTTTCTCTCAACTTCTTGCTTTAATCTCATCAGTTGTTTGCAGTAGAGTTCAGAATCGATGGTTCTGCCTGGCGGTAACAGCTCATAATGAATAATGCCCTTCCAATCCCACAATACACACAGCATTACGTTGTTGCGAGATAATCCGGGTTTCGCCAGAGTCCGTGAAGCCTGACCAGCCTTTGACCACGACCTTTTTCGCACGTTCTTGTCGTACGTGATCTACTTTTCATCACCAGTTATCAGGTTTTTCAAAAATGGTTCGGTTTCATTATGTCGTAATAAAGAATCACAAATGAGTACACGGTTCATTAAGTTTCTTTCAGTGAGCTCATGAGGCACCCAAATATCGAGCTTTTTTGTGTACCTAGCTTTTTTCAAATGCGCCAAAACTGTTTTGTGGTCAATCCCCAGTTCTTCAGCTACATCGTAACTACTGATATGCTGATCTTGCTCAACTTTTTCAAAAATGACATCCATTTTATCCGTAACAGGGCGCCCAGAGCGAGGTGCATCTTTGACATCAAAATTTCCGGATTGAAAACGCTTAAACCAAATTTGTGCTACTCTCACAGACACTGTACTAGGTCCATAAACATCACAATTTATTTTTGGCTCCTTGCGTTGCATTTTTACCTTTTTTGTAGTAAAATTTTAAAATGTATCGAATTTCTTCATTAGATTCACTCATCCTAACAGTAAGAAAAACAAATGAAAATCACACATTTTACCTAATTTGAATTTGGAATTTTTAAAATTTAAACTTTTTAATAATACCAAAACCAGCCAGATGCAAATGGCATAGCCAAAGAGATTTTATTATAAGTTCATACATACTATTTGCGAAAAGAGTTTTTCCCCAACTTATTATATATAGGTACACAATAATTGTGTACTTCGTAAATGGGTGAATCAACTTTTTTACCCACACTACCTTTGGGATCATTGCCAGTACGATTAATCAACCACAAAATTCACAATTTCACACTTTCCTCTCCGAAAATGGTTGTGCTCGCTTACTATATCATTTAGTAACATTTCGAAGTAAAAATATAGATATTAATAAATATTTGTTATAAAAAAAAATATGATTCCGTGGACGAGTTTGTCCCGGAGTTACTATGGAAAAACAGTGTTGTCTACTGAGTAACGCCCTAGTTTTAATGAAAATTACAATAATTATGAAACATTATTTGTTTCGAAAGACACTCAATGATCTCTTTATCTAATATTCTTGTATTTAACAAAAAAGCAATGCGTTGAAGTTACTTATTTAAGAGAACTAGCAGTGTGGGTAAAAAAGCTGACCAGCCCAATGGCTAGTACCTAAAATCCAGTATTTACCTATTATTAACATCTACAAATCCCTTGAAAATGGTGTATTAACCGAAACCGGTTGGTAAAGAAGGCTTGTATTATACAAGTGATTTAAATTCACGATATCAAAAAATACAAAAATATTTATTTCAGTACAAAACACATTTTAACAAAAACATTGTTGAGACCTTCTTATAAGTATAAAATACTTGTGATCTGACTCTTCCATAGCCATAAATTATACAAGAGTGTACCAAGAACAAAATATCAAAGATACAAAACTTCAATTTATACATAAGGTGACTTTCATTTATGTAGCCAAATGCATGCTGGGTAATCGGTAAGTGGTCAGGGCCAAGGCTCAATGACCCTGTTTGCAAAACACAAAAAATATTGTTTGTGCCTCTAAACTTATTTAAGAACAACCTCGACTCAATAAGTATAAGAAGTTTTAATTTTATTTTGCGTATTATATTACAAAAAGGGTCACATTGAAGCTTGGTCCTGACTACCGATTCTCCAGTATGAATTTGGCTATATAAACGAAAGTAACCTTATGTAGAGCTACAATAAGCTACGGGTGAATGCCCGTAGCATTTAAGGAGGCATTCACAAAGGTCCCCTGTCACATGTCTCGACACAGCCCTTCACCCTTCAGCTTTGGTCTAAGGTACACTATTGTGGGACATAATAATTAAAGTCAGTATTGCGGTGCGGGTCCCTTCGATCAATAGCCCGGGGTACCTTTAAAATGGGCGCAGTATAGTGTTGAACAGTTGGTGTACTGACTATAATTTCTAAGAGATTATTTTCGTTCCGAATTATACAACTACATGTATTTGTGGAGCGGGCCAACCTGAATTTCGATTGAATTTTTCAAATATATATTCGTTTTGAGGGAACCATTCACTTTAGAATAGTAATTGATATAAACTTTTAGGTGAAGCTGTGTAGGCCTACTTTTTGCCCTATTAGCGATAGTAGAAGGAAAATAAACCAGTAGAACTTTTCACGATAATACACGAGCATGTGCAATTAGAATTAAAAATCAAATTATTATAACATTGAGAAGTTAGCTAAGATAACCTAGAAATTCACAAATTTGTAAGTATATAATATACATATAATCAAAACCGACCTTGACATCGTACAGAAACTTGAAGAGGCAGATATTATTATTTACCTGTAAAAACAACAAAAATACATTTAATAATAAACACGCAATAATATTATTCGTGCAATCAAAGCATCAAAGTATTTTGCTTTATCATTACCATTAAACATTAAAGTAACACACCAAAGCTAAACAAAATATTTACATATTGTAAACAAACTCTATTCAATGATTGCCAATTACTGTACAATTCTTATACAATGGAATAGGTTCGCTAGTGACGTCACACGCGTGTGGTGCGTGACTGGAACTCCATAATGGATTCTACACCCACAACTTTAGAAAACCTCGCCAATTCATTATCACCTCTATTCCCATTCACTAAAAGCTTTTCTTTTACTGTCGAACCGTAAAATACGCAGTGAATTTGTAGTAAGAAATCCCGCAGCGTGATTCTGTTAACTATTTCAGAAGTCGCCCCACTGTTTTGTCGGTTCTAAGTGGAGCCACGCGTTTTGATGTAAATTACTTGCAGAATTTTCAGTCGAATATTAAGCATTTTGTTAACAACAACGGGGACAAGAATGCGGAAGTTTAAAGTTTTAAACGGAACCCTAAAAAACGAAATGGCTTGATCATAGAGCTTAATATATCAAATGTCATTGACACTTGATATTGACTGCTAGCATTTTTATTTATTGCTAGGCAAATGTATTCTAGCTGTTCAGCCCATATCCTTAAAAAATTTGTATTTTTTTCAACATATCTTTAGAACTAAGGAATTAAAAAAAAAATTAAAACGCATTTTGGAATAAGAATAAAAAGATATCTCCATAGATTTTTTATTTATTTACCATAACAGAAAAGAAAACTTGTGGATTCAACCATTTGGAACCAATAAAAATATGCATTGTTATGAGCATTATGATTTTATAATTTAAGTCGAGTTTGTACCTTTTACCATAATTATGAAGTAAACGTGTAATATACAAAAAAGAAAAAACGGTGCAAAGTGATGAAAAAATCTCATTTTGGGTCTAAGGCTGAGATTAAGAGTGCATTTTGAGTCTGAACTCAATCTTACAAACGTCACTTTAGTATGAGATAACGTCGCTTATTGACGTTTGTAAGATTGAGTTCGGACTCAAAACGCACTCTGAATCTCAGCCTAAGTCGAATTTTACCGTTATTTCACCGGACCCACAGGTCTTGGATAATACAGGATTAAAATGAGAGCGGCTTGAGACAGAATAATTAGACAAAGAAGACCTTTTAGCCCAAGATGGTATGGCGTTGTAAACAAGTCCATAAACCAATTAGGTACCGTCTCTACAATTTCAACACCTACGCAACAACTCAATCTTGTTCAGCTCAGTGGTTGAACTTTGGCATTTGAAAGCTGAGCTCAAAAACAAACATTTTCCTAAATCGAGCTTTTTCTTTGTTTTGATTGAGCTTCAAACTTCGTACTTAGGTAACCGGAAAATAAATGAATGAACCTAAAACACAGGATCAGACAAGCCATTTATACCACAGACTGTGTAGAGTTTTGAGGGTTCGGTCTGGACAAGCAGTCTGGACTTCATCTATCTGTAATCTAGATAGCTCCTATCAGATCTCATCCGAATCATTACCTGACGGAGAACCGAGGCTTCGAAATTACCAGATTTATATGACAATGTTGCTCTGTTCCGCTAATATTGTATTTTTATTTTATAAGAAGTCTATTCGTAATAATAAGTTAGTGTAATATAAATAATTCAATACGGTTCAGTAAATACGCGCCCCGTTGGGAACCAAACTGGTGTTCTATATACGAGTAGGTAGAGTGTGGACTGAAGTGATGGCGCCAGTCGTGGCCCTTTGAAACAAACCTACTTCTAGTAGTACTCGATAAGTGTAGCTTTATGTAGAACAACATTTGTATTAAATATCCGTCAAATGAATGAAAAATATCCACAGAATTAACTTATATAAATGTTTGAAAATATTTATAGGTTATAAGCAACGTTTTGTTTAGAAAATTCAAGTACATATAAAAAAGTTACACATTTAAATAGTTATTTTAAGTAAATGATTAAGATGTGAAAACAGTAGCTATTGCGAAAATTTTTCGAGTTGTACTGTGAGGTCTTATTCTGTTGAGTTCTTATTATTGCTAAAACAATAGATAACACATTAAGGGCAGATTAACATTATTCTTTTTGACGTTTCAATCTAATTCAACAAGCAAGATCATATTTAATTTTTAGCGACGGCTAAGGTAGACGAAATTAATCTAACGCTAGACCTACCTTCCAAAATCCTATGAGCCATCTTTATTTAATGATAAAAATGATGTTTATTTAATTCAAGATGATCTACATATATTATACTCATAATGATATGCAATAAGGCTTTAAAATAAGTAAACCTTATATATTATTAGAGTGCATTACAAACTAGAAAAGCTAATCCATCCATCCATCCATCAGCCTGTTTCGTCCACTGCTGGACATAGGCCTTTCCAGGATTTCGCCACTCTTGGCGGTCCTCCTGGAAGAAATGCCCATACTAACACACGCTGGGCAGGCGGGTTGGTGAGCGCGGTGCCGAAACCCTTGCACCAGTGACGCCGCTGCCCATCACCAGTCTGATTTATATAAGGCCCGGCAATTGGGGATGGATATACCGCCATCCAACGGTCCCAGGCAATGGTGGGCCGCCTGGTTTTTTGCCTGCGAGCTGTCCTCTTACTCTCCCCCGAATAACTTCGGGAGGATTTCCGAGTAAGATGGTGATACCTCCACAGTCGAGCCCGGCATTAGCTCTAAGAAAAGCTAAATTAGAAACAAATGTAAAGACAAGAATTTGGAAAAATTCCTCGAGCCAGTATTCGAACCTGCGACCTCTTGATAACAAGACAAGCGCGCTAACCGACTGCGCCACCGAGTTACTTACCTAGACCGTTGAATTTTTCCACCATACATGTCCACCGAATGTTTTTGTAATTATTTGATCTCACCAGCTTGTAATGCACATACTGAACGCTCACAAGGGCGTTATGTGATTTCACGCCTTGTTTTTAGGAACAGATGGCGCTGTCGTCACTACAATAAGTGTTGTCTTTACATTTGTTTCTAATTTATCTTTTCTAGTTTGTAATGCACTCTAATCCCCACCAAGTGGAGCTAAAAAGCGGCACACCGTACAATCCTTTTCTCGAAGCAGTTCAGACCACTTTCGACACCTTATAACTTCGTTGTGGATAAAACTAGAAGCTTGAATTTTCGATAATCAAGCAGGCATTGTATAAACACGGTATATTTCAAATTTCATTCAATTGGAACCAGTAGTTTAAGAATTATAACTAGGCAAAGTTTCTCAATTTTGTCACTCACTCACTCACTGACTGACTGACTGAACGATCATCAAAACACTAAGGCACTTCTAGCAGACATAAAAGCTTCAAATTTGGAATACAATTAGGGTTTAGTGTATAAATCAAGGAAAAACTAAAATATTTTGCAATTTCAGTCCGGTACTCTAAATACATCAACTGCCTAAATAACTTTGTATTCTCATATAAATATTTAGGATTACAAAGTTACATTTTCAGTTGTAAGTAGAAGGTACCGGAAAGAAAAAAAAGTAGGACTATCTACAAAAAGAAATGAGATGCTAACAAAAACAAAACTTGTAAAAAAAACACGTCTCGCAACTTAGTTCTTCTAAGGTAAAAAGTTGTGAGATCCATGTAAATCCAAGTCGATTAATTTATTCAGTCCCTACTTAAGGGACCTTCTGTCTTAAGTTATTACATAATTAGCTAACCTAACAACATCTTATAGTGACCATATCAATATTAAAAATCTTTTATGTTTTAAATAAATAGATTGACTTGGCAATCGCTCTAAATAATTTAATGTAATATGTATTACTTGTTAGATACATTGTGTTTTCATGCAATGGCCGAGTCAATCTTTTTATTAAAAACAAAAGATTTTTAATATTGATATGGTCACTATAAGATGTTGTTAGGTTAGCTAATTATGTAATAACTTAAGACAGAAGGTCCCTTAAGTAGGGACTGAATAAATTAATCGACTTGGATTTACATGGATCTCACAACTTTTTACCCTAGAAGAACTAAGTTGCGAGACGTGTTTTTTTTTACAAGTTTTGTTTTTGATGGAATAATATTTAGAGTAATCCAAAGCGATGGATTTCGCAATAAAAACATAATCTAAGTAAACATTGCTCAAATTGTCACCGAAAATCGTAATTGATACTGCAATGTCCTTGCTCTTTGGAGTTGCATTGTTCGCAATCTTTCCACTCCATTTATTTCATTTTAGCCGTATTTTGCCTGAATTTGGCACAATTTCTAAACGGCCAAGGACGTGGCTTATGTCCTCGGTGTGTAACTTGAACCGCTAAATTATAATATAGTTATTAAGAATCCGCTCCGTATTTTTCGTCTGTTTGATGCGAAGCATTAATTTAATTATTTTTCTTGTCACTGTCGCGATGTTCTTTTAAAAATCAGGGACATACACCAGTTTATATTGGCCATCTAAATGAAGACCTAAAATTTATTTGATTCTATTGTATCTCCTTTGCGCGTTATTTTGATACTTAAAAATTATGAATAACGATTCGGAGCGAGCTCGTAAGTAATAAAATAACTCGCAAAAGAGAAACAATTCAATCAAATAAATTCTAGGCCTTTATTTAGACGGCCAATATGAAGTGGTGTATGTCCCCAGTTTTTCTAATATCGAAATATCGCTATAAAGGCCAGAAAAATATTGAATATATTGTTTTTCATCAAAATTTTTGTCGTCGCGGACCGGGCTCTTAAGGTTTAACGAATAAAAACGATTATGTCTTAAGATAGTTATTTCTGGTCTCAATGCAAAATGTACAACTTATGATTGTTTATCTTATTTTTAAATAAAAAGTGTTGTAATATTGAACACGACTGAGTGTTGATTATAGAACACAGTTGGAACGCAGTTCAGTTGTATATGTCAAGATGGAGGTTTGTCGACTTTATACTTTGCTTGTGTGTCAGTGTAACGCATGATACGTTATCTTTAATAAAGTACCAAATACAGTTAAGAAGCATACGTTTCATTACAACATGGTGGCAGCGTAAATCTTTCAAGAACCCAGTGAAAAAACCAGTAAAAAAATGACAGATTCAGGTGAAGAAGTGAGGCAGCAGGTTATAAATCTAGTGACGCCATCCATGGTTACTCCGCCACAACAATTCGATTTTCAGCCAGAAAACTGGCAGGTATGGAAAAAACGCTTTGAACGTTTTATGTCGGTGTCAGAAAATGGCTCTAAGTCTCAAGAAGAGCAGATAGATATGTTGCTTTATCTCATGGGTGACAAAGCAGAAGAATTAGTTCTGCAGCTAAAAATAGAAGATTTAAATACATTACAAGAAGTGCTGACAAAAATTACTGAGCATTTTAAGCCAAAGAAAAACATTGTCTACTCGAGATATACATTTCACAAAAAATTACAAGGGTCGGAATCAGTGGACGAATATATTAGAAGTTTGTATGTGCTAGCAGAAAACTGTGAGTATGGCACTTTGAAAGAAGAAATGATCAGGGACCAGATAGTGGTTGGCATTAAAAGTCAGAAAGCTAGAGAAAAGTTGCTTTTGAATATCAATCTTACGTTGGACCAAGCAGTAACAACAGCTCGAAATGTAGATTTATTAGAGAGTCAAGCATCCTTTAATACAACAGGAGAGTTGGAAATCAATAAGATGAAAAAAGAGAATGAAAACAAGCAGGGTAGTTGCTGGTTTTGCGGAAGAGGTTTACACAAAAACAGAACATTATGTCCAGCGCTCAAGGCAGTGTGTATGAATTGTAAGAAAGTAGGACACTTTGCAAGATGTTGCAGAGGCAAAAGGATGCAGGTGACTGAAGAATTGAGGGTATGTGTCATTCAAAATGGATACACAATAGATGTTGATGTTTATGAGAGAGATACATTCAAAACTAAGTTAAAATTTTTGTTGGATACAGGCGCAGATGTAGTGGCTGTTCCAGAAAATTGTGTGGAGTGCGAAATATTTCCATGTAATACCAGCATTAGAGGTCCAGATCAGACAAGATTAACAGTGTTAGGTGTGATTAAGGGGACATTAAAATATGGGGATAAAGAATATACAGGTGACATATTTGTAGTCAGAAATTTAAAAATGCCAATATTAGGAGTGCCTGCTATAGAAAGTATGAAAATTATAAAAATTTTAGAGATTAATGTTCCCAGTTTTTCTAATATCGAATGCTCTTGGTGAGATTAGTGTTAAAAGCATGGTTAACGTAGAGCTGGAATTTCCAAAAATTTTTGATGAGTTGGGCATATTTAATGAACCTTTTGATATAACTGTGTCTGATAAAAATAAAAGTTATAAGCAATGTACACCAAGGGTTGTACCAATACCTTTATTAGATAAAGTTAAAGCTGAGTTAGACAGATTGTGTAATTTAGGAGTGTTGACAAAAGTGGAGGAGCCAACACAATATTGTTCACCAATAGTTGTGGTTCCTAAAGATGAAAATAATGTTAGGATTTGTGGAGACTACACTGAGTTGAACAAAAACATTCAAAGACCTATTTTTCCAATTCCCAAAGTTGAGGTGACATTAGCTAGGCTAAAAAATTCAAAATTCTTCTCAAAATGTGATGCTACCTCCGGTTTTCATCAAATTAAGTTAACGGAGCAGGCTGCACGGCTCACAACGATTATAACTCCATTTGGGAGATATATGTACAAACGTCTTCCTTTTGGCCTTAACTGTGCTCCAGAATACTTCTCAATGAAGTTCTCAGAATTGTTTCAGGATCTGGATGGAGTAGTATGTCATGTCGATGATGTATTGATTTTTGCAGAAAATATAGAGAAACATGATGAAATTTTGCGAGAGGTTTTAAAAAGACTGCAAGAAAAAGGTATCACATTAAATAAAAATAAATGTAGTTTTGGTAAACAAGAGATCAAGTATTTAGGGCATATTATTAACTCACAAGGTGTCCGTCCAGACCCTGAACGAGTACTAGCTATAGATAGTTTTGATACACCAAAAAATAAAAAGCAGGTTATGCAATTTCTTGGAATGGTTAATTTTGTCAGTAGGTTTATCCCTAATAAAACTGAAATTTTGTATCCAATATACAGTCTTTTGAAAGAAAATACAGAGTTTGTGTGGGACATTGACCAGGAAAAAGCATTTCAGGAAATAAAAGAAATATTAAAAAAAGCTCCAATATTAGCACATTATGACCCATCCAAAAAAATTATTTTGGCAGCAGATAGTAGTTCATTTGGTTTGGGGGCTACACTCATGCAGGAAAATTCAGACAAAAACAGGCAGATAGTTGCATATTGTAGTAGAACATTAACAGATACAGAGAAAAGATACTCACAAATTGAAAAAGAATGCCTTGCCTTAACATGGGCTGTAGAGCGGTATAAGGACTTTATTTATGGTATTAAAGTTCACTTAGAAACAGACCACAAGCCTCTCATACAGATATTGCAAACAAAACCAATTGATGACTTGACTCCTCGACTTATGTCATTTAGAATGCGATTGACTAAATTTAATTATACTGTCACATACATACCAGGAAAAAAGTTAGTTCTACCAGATGCTTTATCAAGATGTCCGCTACCAAATACAGAAGTAGGTCAGTTTAAGGACAGCTCTGAGCCTTATCTTAATCTCATTCTTAATAATATACCATTTAGGGATCAGGTATTACAGAAAATAAAACAAGAACAAAGAAAATCAGAGATATGTAGTAGTTTAATAAATTATACAGAAAATGTTTGGCCTAAACAATCAAAAACACCTGAAAAAATTAAGCACTTTTATCAGTATAGGTATGACTTTTCTATAGTAGAGGGTTTGCTTCTTTTTAGATGTCGCTTAGTAATTCCAGAATGCATGCAATTGGAAATGTTAAATAAAATACATGAAGGTCATTTAGGTATAAGTAAATGCAGAAATAGGGCCAAGCAAACTATGTGGTGGCTTGGTATGTCAACTCAGATTGATAGACTAATTCGAAATTGTCCTCAGTGTATAGAAGAAAGAGTAAATCCTAAAGAGGATATTATTTTAGAAAAAACTCCTATGAGGCCATGGCAAAAAATAGGCATTGATTTATTCTATTTTAACAATGATTGGTATATGTGTATGACTGATTACTATACAAGATTTATAGAAATAAAAAAATTATCTAATTGTACTGAAAGTCATGTAATTGAACAGTGCAAAGATATATTCTCTAGATTTGGAATTCCAGAGATTGTGAGAACTGATTGCGGTTCACAGTTCAAAACTAAGTTTAAAGATTTTGCTAGAGAATATAATTTTGAGCACATAACGAGCAGTCCATATTATTCACAATCAAATGGGTGTGCTGAGGCTGCAGTTAAAATAGCAAAGAACTTGTTGAAAAAAAATAAGGATATTTATCTTGCACTATTGATTTATAGAAATACTCCTCTTGATTCTGGTTTTAGTCCAGCTGAACTTATGTTTAGTAGGAAATTAAGAGATAACCTTCCAAGATTGCCTGGTGCTCTGTCAAAAACAGTTAATTGTAAATCAAAGTTTTTAGAAAAAGATAAGGAGAAAAAGAATTCAGTGCAATCATATTATAATAAAAGACACAGGACCAGGCAATTGCAGGATTTAAATGTAAATGATACAGTTTGGATAGTTGATTTAAGAAGTTATGGCATTGTAATTGGCAAAGCAGCTGAACCAAGATCATATGTTGTTAGAACACATAGAGGTGTGTTTAGGAGAAACAGATGGCATCTTATCCCAGCCCCTAGTACTGAGAAAGAAAAAAGTCTGGATTATGATCTAGATGTTTATGGTGAAAACGATGATGTTAACAAAGATTCAAATTATTCTCAGGATTGTACTGTTCAGAATGATGTAATTAGTAATGATTTGGTTAATGAGAAAGTAGAAAGTAATGAAGAAGGAGAAGTAAGAAGGAGCATGAGAGTAAGAAATAAGCCTGCATGGACAAATGATTATGTGATTTAATTTTATAAAAAAGGGAAGATGTTGTAATATTGAACACGACTGAGTGTTGATTATAGAACACAGTTGGAACGCAGTTCAGTTGTATATGTCAAGATGGAGGTTTGTCGACTTTATACTTTGCTTGTGTGTCAGTGTAACGCATGATACGTTATCTTTAATAAAGTACCAAATACAGTTAAGAAGCATACGTTTCATTACAACAAAAAGTATAAAACAAATGCGTTTTATGTTATTTCGTGACTATTGTTAAATAATAAAATGTGGGTTTTTAAGCAGATTTGCGTCATTTTATGGATTATTGTTCGCGTAAAGGTCTATATCAACTAAAAGCGTGTTTAAAGTTGTTTTGGACATTATTTTACCACGTAATGCATAAAATAATAGAACTTTGGTGCAAAACTACGGTCTCAAAATATCATAAACCACAAATTATTAAGCAATTTCATTTCAAGAATGAGAAAAACAATCATAAGTTTTGCATTGTACACCGAGAACGAAACGAATCCCTTTAAACAATTAAACAATTTTAAGTCCAGCAAGTAGTCATTAAGAAACTCGTTAATTCTGCGAATACAATATATTAATTTCAACACACTTGCTTATAAAGTGGCTCTTATTGCAGCGTTTTTAGGGTCATAATGCAGCATATTATACACGCGTGCTTTTTACTTTACATTATCGGACTAGTGTTTTTTTACATTACGGTATTTTTTTTAATCTTAGCAAAGAGTTTTTATGTAGAGAGAAAAAGCAAAGATTTTGCGAATAAATAAACTGTCTCAGTTAAAATATAATAAATAATAATTTCATTTTATCAAATCATTTATTTTTATCAACTAATTAACTTTCATTTTTGTTGTAAATGCATAAATATTCAGTTTGTTTATATTTAATATTTGACTGTTTGGTGGGTGCGCCAGCCAGTGCCTATATTTCCATCTGCGTAAATAAACTAAATCCCCGCCACCATTTTTCATAGAAAGTTGTCAATTCATAGTTGTGGTTCGGATTATGTGGAAAAATAAGACGGTGAAATTTTATTATTCTTCCTCGCAACAAAAAAAACGTCGTAAGAAACGCGTGAGCACTCTCGGCTCCATTACACCCTCGCCTTCACCTCGGGCTGCAATCCCAACTGGACTGTAATGTCAAGCTATCACTTGTATCATAATGTACTATTACATTTACATTATATTGTTCCTGGTATTTTTGTTACATATTAAAACTTGATTAACAAAATAAGCCCATAGGCAAAGGAGAATAACTGATTTTTTTTTGCGTGTTACCTTCATAACGCCGTTTTCATATCTCAAAGCCAGACTTTACTAATTCACAGCCAACGGTAAATTTTCACAATAAATAATGGAAATAATAATTTTCAGTGCGCTGTTAGTCAACATTCATTATAAATTATGACTACGGAACCACTGACTGATGAGAACGGCCCCTAATCTTAGTAAATTAGGGTCTACCAACCGGCTACTAAGGTATATAAATTGCGGACTTCACGGGGAAACTTTGATTCCCCAAAAAAGGGAATTATTAGGTATGTGGTTCACTGCCTTTGGCAGAATCAAGCAGAGGTTTTTAGGTCACCTCTTGAAAGCTTTGCAAAGAAACCTCTTGACCTTTTATAGTTGGTGGGATGGCAAAGTGTCTATCATAGTATCATATGTATGGTTTGCACAATTAGAGACTATAAAAGCAACCATAACTTTTTCTTTTGTTTTATAAAACATAATAATAAGACAGTTCAGCAGAAAATCAAAAAATATAATCTAACCCTTACCTTTATAAAATGGAATACAATTTTTAGCTTACAATATATTTGTGGTATGCTACATTTTAAATTGCTACGTTATATATAGCAATATACTCACATAATCCATATAACACTCGCTACAGAAGTTAAACCGTTTTCAATATCGGCCTGCAATTTGTGAAGCTTCAAGTAGCTTTCGATTCAATACGGTATTCGACTTTTCAAATAAAACTGACACTCCCTGTACGACGAGAAGTTTCTTTTCATTCGATTTTGTCACTCGATATTTTCATCGAATCGTCTGCTTTAAAAGGCAAGGCAGTAAAGCGGCAAGAGGCATGATCGTGCCTAAGGTTACCAGATCCAGTAACGCGAGTTCCTGATAAAATCCCTGTTATTAGCAATAAATTTCCTGACATTTCTTAAAAGTTACGGAGGCAGCACGATTTACAATAGCTTTTGTCATAAACACAATAAGACTCAATAAATATAATAATTTTAAGCATACCCACTATCTCTTAAAATTCCTGATAAATCGTACTTTTCCTGATTCCCTGACAGAGGGTCAAAATTTCTGACATGTCTGGAAAATTCATGTCTTCTGGTAACAGTAATCGAGCCGGAAATCCATTGCATAGTCCTTTCAGCCAGCCAATTCCAAAAACAATAACAATGAACTTGACTGATAATTCGTCGTGATATCTACGAGTCACAAATTTTTGGTGGCCCTTGTTGTTTACTTTATAGGAATTAATTGTTATCGAGGCGCAATAATTAAGAGTGTAAAGATTGAAAGGCATAAAGTATTAAATAATAATCAGATCAAATAAACATGACTTGCACAGTAAAATCAATTAGGTGTAATCAGAGATCGCCGTTTGGAAACTGTCAACAGCACACTCTCTCACATGAATCAAAGAGTTAAGTAATTTATTAACCGTCGCCTCATCTGTTTTATCTTAATGAGACTGCCTCTCACACTCCAGTTTTCATAAATTAAATAAAACATTAAATTTAAATACAGAAAATGTGCATCTGTCTGTGAAGGTATACTGACATCACAACCAATGAACGGGCTAGCTAGATGCATTTAATGCAATTGCATTGTGTAGCCGTAGTAAAAGCTTTTTCTCAAAAATACATTGTAATATTACCATTACATACTGTAAAGACCTACCAGAAAATACTTCATCCTGGCGAGCTATTTCAAAGTTTCCAGGAAATCTGAATAACTGTGCAGGAAATTCGTATGAAAATCGATTACATACCATATGTTCACAGAGTATATATTTTCATATGTTTTCTTTTTAAAACTATCCGTGTCTATGTTTATAAGAGACTAAGGAGGTTTTTCTTATTGTGATTTTTCTTAGTTCTTAATAGCGTTCCTCTAGATGGCGTTGTCCATGAAGAAGGCTCTCAAGAAGGCTGCATGGCGGTAAATAGCTTTGCCCAGCTGGCAATAATAAAAAAAGTTGCGTAAAAGCGGGAATTTATGTTGCTATAAATTTTAGTTGAAAATATTTTGTGCAAATAAATTACAAAATGAGTTCAGAAGCGGGCTCTGATATAGATTTGTACTCCACTAATGCTTTGCCGAAGAAATAAATTACAATAAACATGTCTAATCGCCTAAATATAAGCAAGTAAGTAACTTTTAATATTTCCTAGTCCGTTTATTATATTTGATATAACTCATTACCATGAAAAACATAAAAATGTCTCATTTTATTTTTGAGAAAAGCACTATACTTAGTTCGACCATGAATTAGCAATCCTGGCCTCGTAGGTATATAAAACTCCTCGCCCTACGGGCTCGGACTTTTAACTTACTCGTCCAGGATTGCTTATTTCCTGGTCTTAGCAGTAATGTACTATTTCTAGAAGTTTTACGTGAATTTCCTTTTTAGTAAAAATTACTGAAATATTTTCGAGTAGTATCACTTTATTTGTCTAATATTGCATCTTTGTATATTTATACAAATAAAAAAACAAGTAACAATATGGACAATCAAAACTGATGTATTTATTGCTCAAAGCAATACTACCGTCCAAAACAGAAATGTAGTACCACGTAGTAGTTGTTTTTATGTAGTATTTCCTACGTATTGAAACCCGTAAAACAAGATCTATCGACAAAAAGAATAAATTTATAAAAATATATATTTGAAAGTTATCGACGAAAAGATTGTGACAATTAATAAATTACTATTATTAATTTACAATTATATTTATCCAGATACTTGGATAGCTCAGTTGGTTGAGCAATCGCCCGGTTAGCGAGAGGTCCCGGGTTTGAATCCAGGTTCAGAGCTCTTCACATCCAGATTTACTTTTCTTCTGCTTTTATATATCGCAATGATTTAATGTTAATTTGTTATCTCCTTGCGATGGATAAATCGCCGATTGTTTAAGAAATATATATTTATTTGTATCATAGGTTTTTTTAGTTTGATTTCTCGAATATAAGAGATTTTGGTTTTGGGGTTTAAAAGTAAATAAAATTACTTAAAAAAAACTCAAATGACTGCATCTATGTCTTGAATGATAGAAATTTACTAAAATCCTGAAAACTAGCCTGTTATGGTGGTCAATCAAGCGGTTGATCAAACAAGGGTTTACTATAGTATGTTCGAGTTATCATGATATGGGTGGCAGTTCAAAATTGACAGTTATAGTTATGTGCCCTAACGAAATAGAATCGATTTTATTTAGTATCGAGAAAGTTAACAAGGGCTATCAAATCGATTTTAAATTTGATTGATCTTTGATTATGCAAACTGCTTTTTGTTAATATCTAAATTAATTAAATTAAACGAACCAATAACGCCCGAGCTTGAGAGTTCAAAGATTTTTTTTTGTTTTTCTCGGCACTTCACCAAAAACAAACAACCATAACAAAACAAAAATCAGCAAAAACAGTAACAAACGTCAAAACAAATAGCACGTAATGCAACCGCAACGAAAACACAAACCGCATACAAGATGAACTCATACTGATGCGATCCTATAAGATGGCCGCACCGATTCATCGATGTATTTTCGATTATGTAGTGTCAGCACCTATGGGTTGACGTTCCGATCCACGCATCAAGTAGCAAAAATACATTTTTCTTTCTTGAATCTTTTTTCGTTAAATTTAACGAATACATTTTAATTATTGTTTCGAATTATAGATAAATAATTTATTGTATTTTTGCAATAATGATGTACATTCTTTCTAAAACCTAATATTTTCTTTTGTACCTGCGTGTACGTAGTATGGTGTGAGTGGTACAGGTGAAACGGAAAATTACGAACTGTCACCCATATCATGCTAACTCGACCATGCTATAACTAAAGTCAACCTTCACTTTGTCGGATAAGCTGAACGTTCAACATAACGCCTAATCGTCTCATAAATGCGATATCACATCCTTATGTTGTTGGTTCGTTTGAATCGATCAATTATTCAAATGTAGGTCCATGACATTTCCTATTACATACTTAATTAAAAATGAAACGAACTTACGAGTGTGCTAGGAATGCACTTTTACTTTGCTTACATTTCTAGTTTTCGTTCACTTTGGGCAGGCTGGCTATTCTGGCAACATTTTTCAGCCAATTGATTTTTCATCCGACTATATTTATCGCTTGATAAATGCCGTGTGATGATAATCCTGTTAACAAACTTAAAGGTTTTTTAACAGCTTGATACGGTTCTGTAAAACGGAGCTTCTATAAATATTCAATAAATATAATAATATATTAGATACTAGCTTTTGCCCGCGACTTCGTTCGCGTGGATTTCGGGTATAAATTCGAATCAGACTTCTTTAGATTTATATAGTAGCCTTTGCCGTTTGTGCCTTCAATCTTCGCCCCGTTTTCGGCTCGGGCGTTATTTTATGCACACCCCTTGTAGTTCATGTGTTGACCGGGGTAACTACAATGATTATAAAGAATACCGCATGCAAATCCGTGCAGTGGTTCTCGAGTTATAAATAAAATTAATAATCGTAATATTAATTTTTGAAAATATTTTGAAAATATTCGCAAGCAAAATAACTGACTGATACTGTTTTTACAGAACCCTGAAAACCAAATACTTGAAAAACGATAGAATGAAAAAAACTACCAGCGGGGCTATTATGTAACTCAGTGTCGGTTGCTATCTATGGTTGCTATTCACCAAAAACAGATAAAAAATGAACTTCCAAAATAACCTTCAATGGATTGATTGATGAAATTGAACTATTTACGAATTGTGACGTCATTTCGAGTGCGAACGTATCCTTAGATAAGCGGATATGTATGTTTTCTTCTATTTTCATTGTTTCATTTTGACGCTAGGCACACGGTTAGGCAACTGATTTTACGATACAGAATCAGGGGGCTGGTTTCTGACATCAGTGGCTAATTATGCGTTTAGTGGCAATTTTAAACCTAGAAAAGAGTTTGTATATTCAGTAAATAAAGAACAGAAAAAAGGGAAGCTCTATCATATTTGCTTTGAATGTCCCAGGAGTACGTCCGCGGGAACAAAGTTAGTAACTTGAAAATTTAATTTTGCTATCTACCCCCTAAAGGGAGGAAATCTTGTACCGTTCATCTTTATCTTTGAAGTTTTTGCTTTATGAAGAGAGGGAAAAAATATTTCATTCTTATTTAAATCAAAACGAGATTCACAAAAAGAATCCAAAAGGAATCCAAAGTTTTAAACCTAATAACACAGAGTCATATAGTACCTAAAAAAAATGACGCTATGAATGAATCTAATTCAAAAATTATGTATGTAACGGGATTTTAACAGTAAAGCTATTTGAGTTTTATTTTATCGTGACATTCAGGGCATGATTTTTATCAAAATGGTCTCTATCGCTTGTCAATAAAAGTCAGAGCAAGGTTGTTAAAATTTTGGTAGCTTTTCTAGGCTCATCAAAATTTGCTTCTTATACAAGTTAATATTTTTTTAATTGTTTATACCTGCTTTTTAAGTCATCTGTTTTCTTACAAATTATTACCGTTATGCCTGTAATAATATAAACTGCTACTATGATTGATGTAAAGTTAACAATTTTCTTCCATTTATGACCTTTTTAAGGTTTCGTACCTTAAAATAAAACAAGTGCGAGTCGGACTCGCGCACAAAGGGTTCCGTACCATTATCTATAAAAACGGCAAAAACATCATGTCTGTTGTATGGGGGTGCGCGGATCCAACTCGCACTTGGCCGGTTTTAGTATTTGTTGTTATAGCGGCAACAGAAATACATCATCTGTGAAAATTTCAACTATCATTGTTCATGAGATACAGCCTGGTGACAGACGGACAGACAGACAGACAGACAGACAGCGGAGCCTTAGTAATAGGGTTCCGTTGGTTACCTTTTGGGTACGGAACCCTAAAAATGGAACTTTTATAATTTATAAGTGTCCTTCTGCCCTTCTTTTCTCGGTCCCCATTTGAGATATCAAGTTAAAACTAATACTTCGTAAAAAAATATTATATTGCTGTTGAAAATCAGGCTTCTAGCTCAACGTGAAAAACTGTTATTGCCCATAATTACGTAATCAATTTCATTTAAATTGGCTCACCAGCATGAAGAGGTTGCTGCCAGTTCACTCAGAAACTTGAAATTCCATTTACAAGTCTAAGAAAAAATCGAAAAATTACGTAATTAAAACTAACCAACTTAATTAGACCCTTTGTACACATAGATTTGAATAGATCGTAAGTGTCAAGTTTAGTTGGTGCCTAATAACTGCTCCTCTGCTTTGAATCCTCAAAGCACGATTCCATTTTTCGAAAACACATGCACAAATTATAATTTCGCAGAACCTTTTTTCTATTTCTTTACAATACTATAAGGAGTATATTGGACCCTTTTATACTATTCCAAATTTTCAGCAAATTTACATTTGCCATAGTCACGGGAAGACTGAAAATGTAAAAACAAACACTAAAAATGTTTATATTTAAAATTACACTACCCAACCGGTTTCGCTACAGAAACATCATCAAGGGCTTTAAATTTATTTCGAGCGGGAAAACTTTAAATTTTACTAGGTAGGATAACTAACCAGAAAAAGCCTAGAAAATAAGTTAGCGCTTAAATTGAATGATTATTTTTCGTATGAGCATTATAACTGTCAGGACATACATATCCCGACAGTTATACCGGTATAACAAAATAGTATGACACAGAAGAACCCTTAAATTAAAACATTAAAGAATACAAAACAAACTCTTGCAGGGAAGAGTAACGTAGTAAAGTTTACACACAATTTTATATTTAATTATTCTTAATAAACTTAGGTGGATAGACACGTAGACTAGAGATAGTGTCACAAGCCAGACATAGCTCTTAGTCTGGCCAGGACTAGTTTTATTCCGGTGAATTCATCCTATTGATCCAGCGGACAAGGTGAAGTTAAGCCCACCGCTCCGGAGATCAGACCTCGATTTGTGCTCATTCAAGCCGCTGGATTCAGCTAATCGTCAGACATTGGGATTACCCTGTTTTCTTTGGAGATACTGATATGGGTAATTAGAGAGAATAGATCCGTAAGGTTATGTAGGAGGTTTATTCTAAGTATACAAACTTACTGGCTAGTTTTCGATGTATTTTTGGGTCAATATAAGCAAATCGGTGTGTTCCTGCATGACGTCATTAGAAGCCGTAGCGGGAGAATGGTTTACTAAATACTGTTTGAGCGCCCTTCATCCTAGAGTAACTAAGCGTAAACTCGAATTGTAAAGAGAATAAGCAAGTAACTACTTATTTACCAATCAATCACTGTCCAAAGAAATTAATTGGATCCTACCCACTTTTATGGAGATTTTAAGTGACAAGCTTCATGAAAACAAATAATTCAAAATAAGATGTTAAATCAGTTTCAGTAAAAACTTATCTTATTTGTTTTAGTCCATGGCTTAAAATAACAGCTTGTTTTTAAAAGTTGATTTATTTGTTTTTTATTCATTTAATAGGCTCCACTTTATATCCCGCAATCAGTCTTGTTTCAATGTCACCGTCACAATTTCCATAGCGCGCAAATAGACAACCCAGATTGACAAACTCGTTAACCTGTTCTACTTCCCCGTCTCCAATTTTTACCCTGCGTTCAGTCACCACTTGAACCCTCACTAGTACCTTTGCTTCCCACGTTTATTTCATGCCTTTCCTTTTGGTTGATGGCATCATGCATAATTGTTACCATCTCTTGCAGCTCATTCGCCGATGAAGCAAGGAGAACTTGTTTATCGGCCTAAAAGAGACATTTGTTAAGTAACAACCCCAACTTCAGTCCATATTCACGCTCCTTTAAATCATTCAAACAACTGTCCATAAAAGTGTTAATGAAGAATATGAATACAACAAAGCAGATGGTATTTTAGTCAAACGAGCCAAAGAACAAAGGTTCTAGTCGGCGCAAGCGAAGCAACGAGCAAAACTGCTTAATTAGGTTAACAATTTTAACTTTTACTTGCAAAGGAACCCATCCCTTCTTTTAAGAAATTGCAACGGTTTTACCTGCCCCTTTAAACTTGAAACGTTTAAAAGCTCTTGAATTCTAAGAGGCATTCAAGGTATTGTTCATTTCAGAAGAAGTAGCCGACAAGTGCCACCTTAAGACTTGCCATCAGGAAGTCCTTTATTTGTAGCACGTTTTGGATTTAGTAATCTGTCTTTAAGGCGCATCTCTACCGTAAATTAGCAACTTGATGTGTGTCAGTACAAAAATCGACGGAAACGACTTTGAAATAACGTTCATATCAGCGTGTATTGCAAAGTGGCTGTTACGATGATCGCTGCGTCTTCAGATAGCGCAAAATAAGAGAAAATAATACTTTTTACACGGACGCTATGCACGGAAAAAAGTTTTGAACAATAGTTTTATAGATTTAAAAATTTAGTAAAATTATAAATATAAACATTAACAATAAAATTTTGCTCATGATATATTTCGGGTCCGATCTGGACCCGGCATCAGTTGAGTTTAAACAACATTTGGCATGTTAAATAAATATGACATGTCATGATAGAATAGAAAACATACACGACCTATTAAATTTTTTATTGCTTATGTTTATATTTATAATTTTACTACATATATATATATCTTTAAAAAAATAAAAGAAGAAGCTTGCAAAAGTAATTATATTTTTATATAGATTTAAGAAGTGTTATTAGAATTGTACTGAAACCAAAACAACCATTTTTAGAATTTTGTCCATCTGTATGTAAGTATGTATGTTCCGTTTTAACTTGAGAACTACTAAACAGGTCTGGATGCGGTTTGTTGTATTATCATCGTAGTGATAATGGTCAACGTAAGGTCAAAGGGATGTTCGTGAAGTAACACCCAAGCCGAAAACGGGGCAGAGATTGGATAAACGCGGGTGGAGCCGCTGTTAAAGGCTAGTATATACTATATTCGTATCTGACCGCCTCTATGGTATAGGGGTTCGAGTATTTGACCACTAATCCCAAGGTCGTGGATTCAGATTCGGTAGGGGCACATTTGTGTTCGGTCTACGTACTTCAGAAGGCGCTATTGGTACATATTTATGCCCAAAGTACGGCGATAGGGCTCTTCACGCAGTGATGTGATAATCGGCAAGAAACGTGGGTGGTGGTAAACTGTGACACGCAAATCACGTGACACCCTCTTAAGGATTCCTCTCGTGACAAGGTTTAAATCATATTTAACTATTGGGTTAGATGAAACACGGTCGAGCCACATATTTTTATCGAAGCAAATATTTTCCGTTTTTTTAAGTAATTTTCTTGAGATGAATTTCACAAAAAATCTCATAAATAATATGAACAAAGATTCCATGAAAATTCATGACTGCAATACATCATAGAACACGGAACAAAGAGCAAAACCAAAGTAAGTACATTACATACCTACACATGAGTAGGTATAGGATATACCCTGCATGAATATGCACTTACATTAGCGAGCCCTGCAATATTTTATATGAGAAATATAATTTTCTCTTCAGAGAATATTCTAAAGAGAAAAAATATAGAACGCATGCTAATAATTTTCCTCTTGTCTGTTTTTTAGAGTTCCCTTAAAACGAAAACACTTTTAAAATTGAATAGAAACAAATTTCTAGAAAGACCATCAAGCATTTCCGGCATTACCAACATTCAGTGTCACCGGTATTTCCGCTACAAAAACTTAATTACATACGGGGGTAGGCGAGCGAGCGGAAGGGGGAGTCGCCTATGTGATTTCCGGTTTCGTAACCCACCAATGTTGCCAAATTCGCGAACTATTCGCTTTATTAGGGAAATATCAACCACGCCAGTTAGGCTTCTTTCCTTTTTGTCACGCACAAACTACGTCATTACCATAATCATAGGCATAGACGGATAAATAGGTTTAAGTGTGGCGTTTGTTAACGTCACGTAAGAAATAAAATTGTCACTCAATATCTTCTCGTAAAAAGGGATTAAAGGATTATAAAGTATGACAAAAATAAATGTCACGTTTAACGACTTTGCATTTCTGCAGCGATGAATTGTGCAGCCGCTGCAAAGAGTTAGAAACGACCAATTCACATGACTTTGACAAGCTTCGAGCAGCGCAAATATAGTCTGTCAAAAAAGTGTTGAAATGAATCTGAAACTTTAATGAACTTTATTTGACTTTAAACGTTCAAGTAGTATAATTTAGGTAATATATTTATGAAATAACAACGCGGTTAACTCGATTTAACAGATTTTGTACTTGTTTGTTTGGTGTAACCAGGCGAAAGAAAAATAGTTTCTTTAATATTTATTTCAACACTTTTTTGACAGATTGTATTTTCCATTGCTCTCTGCAGCGTATAGGCTATCTGTCATTTTGACGTATGGCTGTTTAACCATAAACCATTTAACAGTCAGCGTTCGACAGCGCTCCGAGTGCGGACGTGTTTACTCATTGCGCGTATATTATTGATAATTTCGATCTACCTACTCGGATTGTACTTCGAAAATGGTGCAGTGTAAAAAGTGCAAACTTTTCATGTCGACCTCAAAAGACGACATAGTTCGGTGTAAGGGATCTTGTGAAGGAGTGTTCCATAGAAAATGTGCAAAAAAGCAGTTGCTGGAGAAGGAGATTTGCGATGATTGCGCAAAAGTTGAAAACTCTTCTAAATGCCAAACGTCGAAGATAATTATTGAACCCACTAAACTCACAGTTGAAGGCCTATTACAAGAAGTCAATCAGAAGCTCGAAGTTGTATTTAAAATAGAGAAGAAGCTGGAGGAACTCACCGGTGCTGTAGACTTCTATGCTGAAAAATATCAAGAAATGATGGCTTTCAAGGATAAAGCTGAAAAGAAAATTATAGCTTTGGAAGGAAAAAACATTTATCTAGAAAAGTATAGCAAATCGCTAGAAGAAAGAATTCTACAGATTGAACAGAAGGATAAAGAACGAAACGTGGAGATTGCAGGTCTGGAGAAGAAAGAAGATGTAAGCCTAAAAACAGCTATAGTAACTATTGCAGAAAAACTAAATCTTGAGCCAAAAGAAATTGAGGATGTGAGGAGGGTAGGTGCGGATAAGCCCGGAGAGAAGAATCCGCGTCCTCAGCAAGTAATCATCACACTTCGTACTAAAAAGGCTAGAGATCAATGGATATCACAGCGGAAAACACGGCTTACGAATGAGAGTATCTATGGCAATGGCAACCAAGAAAGGATATTCATTAATGAAAATCTGACCAAACATGCAAGGCAGCTATTCTGGTCTGCCAAAAACCAATTAAAACCGATGTTTACATATGTATGGATCCAAAACTCGAAAATATTGGTACGGAAAAGTGAAATTGAAAGAAAAATTCACGCTATAAGATGTGAGGAGGACATTAAAGTGCTCATCGAGTCTGCGGCTAAAGCGCAAGCAACGGCTTGATTCGAATAGCGCGCGTACACACTATCCGATTACCCTCATGCATTAAATTCAATCTTTTAAGTACGAATACTGATATTGAGTATACACGATATGAGGATCCTAAATCATGGTGTACACATATAAAAACTAAAGCGCAGGAAATTGATATTGTGCACTTAAATATAAGATCCCTAAGGAAACAATTTAATGAACTATTGGTTTATTTGGAATTATGTAGTGACCAGCTGGATTTAATTATATTATCGGAAGTCAATGTTAAAAGAGATGAACTATCTTTATACTATATGAAAGGTTATGCTATGCACGCGAACACTAGAGAAAATCGCAAAGGTGGTGGAATAATTATATATGTTAAAGAAAACCTAAACTTTACAGCGGAGATATTTGAAACATCGGCGTCAGAAACTATGTTGGGGAAGCTGAGAACAGAAAAGGATACAATTCAAATAATAGCAACGTATAGGCCGCCGAACACAAACAAATTACGTTTTCTAGAAGAAATTAACATATTGCTTAAACAAGTTCCAACAAGTGACGATATAGTGGTGATCGGTGATACTAATTTGGATATGCTAGGAGATAAAGTGAATGCTACAATTAGTAAATATAAAAATATGATGTGTGAACGTGGCCTAGAGTGTGCAATCCCTACGTCAGAGATAACCCGAGAAGCAGTCGTCAACGGTGTATTGCAGACGTCATGCATCGACCATGTGTGGGTGCGCAGCCGGTATGCGCAGCGCGTCCACGCACACATACTTACATGCAAGCTGTCTGACCACTACATGGTGGGGGTAAGGCTGGCCGCCAGCGGCAGTGTTACCGTGCCAGAACAAAATGACCCGAACTGCACTACATCACGGTATACTTTATCTAATAAATTAGTAAGGGAAAAACGGAGTTGTGTAAAATGGTCGGATATGCTTTCTATCGAATGTCCTTTATTATTATACGAAAGACTATCACTGGTTTTTGGCAGTATTTACGAAGAAAGTAAAATTAAATTAACAGTTTCCAATAAAAGACATACTAAGCCTTGGATAAATACGAAATTAGCAGCAATGTTAGAAAAAAGAGATCAATTATTTAGAGCTTGGAAATCTATGCCCAATAGTATGACTCGTAGACTTGAATACACAAAATTTCGAAATAAAGTAAATAAAATCGTAAATTCAGCCAAGAACAAATATAGACAGGAAGAAATAAGAAAGTGTAACGGTGATTTCAGAAAAATTTGGGTAAACATCAATGAATGGATCGGGAGAAATAAAGCAAACTTAGATGAGGTGATAATTAAGTACTTAGGTAAAACAGACAGTATACATAATATTTGTAATACATTCTCTGATACGTTCACGCAGGAAATACAAAAAATAAAGCATAATTGTAAAACTAAATTCTTGGATAGAAGCTCCTATGTAAAAAAACCTGATGTATCTTTTCGTTTTCAAAAAGTGAGCGCTTTCAAAGTATCAAAAATTATTGATAAAATGGATTGTGAAAAGTCACCAGGCCTAGATAAAATTAGGGTCCAAGATCTAAAATATATTAAGCCTGAAATTAGCCAAGTATTAGCAAGTTTTATAAATATGTGTTTGGTAAAAGGTATCTATCCCGACGACCTAAAAAAATCTATAATCAGGCCCATTTACAAACAAGGCAATCATTTATAATAATAATAATAATAATAATAAAGCCTTTTATTCTGAAATATCAGTTTTTCAATCACAGTATTTTTTACATAGTGTCCCTAATTTCAGTGTGCCTAATGGCATAGGCCTCCTCCAACGATTTCCATTGTTGTCTGTCCTGGGTGACTCTCCTCCAGTATGGACCTGCTGTCAGTTTGATTTCATCCTCCCATCTAATATTTTGTCTTCCTCGACTCCGTTTCCCATCTCGTGGGTACCAATTTGTTACTATTTTGCTCCACTTTTTTTGTGTATCGCGCATCATATGGCCTGTCCATCTCCATTTTTGGCAGTCTATTTTGGTCAGGATATCTGTTAATTTTGTCTTTGCCCTTATATCAATGTTTCTGACTCTGTCTTGTCTTTTAATGCCCATTATACTTCTCTCCATTGCTCTTTGACATTTAGCAAGTTTTTCTCTCAAAAATTTGGTCAGTGCCCATGTTTCACAACCATAGGTAATACATGGAAGTATGCATGTGTTGAATGCTTTTCTTTTTAGTGACATGCCCAAGTCCTTTGATTTCATTATTTCTTTAAAAGACCAGTATTTTTTCCATCCTTTTGCTATCCTCAAGTTGATTTCTTTTAGGATTTGGTCTTTTGACGAGATAAGTTGGCCTAAGTACATATATTCTTCTACATATTCGAGTGGTTTGTCATGAATTTTTATGTCTACTTTTATGGTGTTGATCATCACCTTGGTCTTGCTGGCGTTCATCTTTAGTCCAACTTTTATGCTCTCCTTATTTAAGCTTTGGATCATTTTTTCCAGGTTTTCAGGGTTCTCTTCAAATAGTACGAGGTCATCAGCGAATCTGAGGTGATTTAATTTTGAGCCATTTATGTTTAGTCCAAATTCATCCCAGTTTAAGTTTCGAAATATTTTTTCTAGGACTGCAGAGAAAAGTTTTGGAGATAATGGGTCTCCTTGTCTTACCCCTCTCTCTATGTAGAATTCGTTTCCTAAAGTTTCTAGTTGAATTCTGGCTTTGCTGTTGCCATAAATGGTTTTGATGATGTTTATATATTTTTCTGGTATTCCTTGATCTTTTAGGGTTTCCCAAATACATTTGTGGTTCAAGCTATCAAACGCCTTCGCATAGTCTATAAAGGCAATATATAGTTTTTTATTATATTCATTGTATTTTTCCAGGATTTGCTTTACGGTGTGAATATGGTCGACAGTTGAAAAGCCTTTTCTGAAGCCTGCTTGTTCCGCTGGTTGCTGCTCATCTAGTTCAGAGCTAATTCTGTCTAGAATAATCTTTCCAAAAATTTTGTATACATTGGACATCAGACTTATTGGTCTATAGTTTTCGATGTCTTCCTTGTCCCCTTTTTTGTGTATCAAGATGATATGAGACACTGTCCATTGCCTTGGAATGTTTCCAGTATTCAGAATCTCATTAAATATCTTTGTTAGTATGGGAATCAACTCTTCCATTGTCCCCTTCATCAGCGCGTTCGTGATCTTATCGGGTCCTGGCGATTTGTCCATCTTTTGACTCTTGATGGCTTTCCGTACCTCGCATGGTAGGATTTCGGCAATAGGTTCTTCAGTTCTTTCGGAAGTCGGTTGTGCATGTGGACTGTTGGGGTTATTTTCCAGATGTTTTGTTCTTGCGTAAAGCTGGCTGTAAAACTGTGTGGCTAAGTCTTTAATTTTTTTCCTCTCTGTGATAGATTTTTGTTTTTTCTTTAGTTTTGGTATCCATGTTTTGTCAGCCTCACGTAGTTCCTTTAGGGCCTTGTTTATCCCTCCAGTTCTTTTTATATGGTATTCTAAGGTTTGTAGTCTTTTGATTTTTCGGTCTTTTCTGATGTTTTCTCTTATTTCTTTGCTGATTTTTGATATCAATTTAGTATTTACTTTTTTGGCTGGATCTGATATTAGTGTCTTCCTTTTTTCTATGAGTTGTATAGTTTGGTCACTCAGTTGATATTTGTTTTTCGGTTTTCTGTCTATATTGCAGGAATTTGTCAGTTTTTTCTCCAGTATTTCATATTTTTGTGTGGTGTCCATTGCTTTGTTTGTTAAATCTTTTTCTATGTCTTTAAAAGAGGTGCTTTTGTCTTTATATTGAAATATTATTGATTGGTCTTGTCTGTGGCTCTTTAAATGTTTTCGGGGTGTTTTACTTGGAGACATCTTCAAGGTGCTACGTACCATGCGGTGATTTGTATTGAAGTTTAACTTGGATATAACAGTGGTATCTGTGAATGCTTTTGGATTGTTGCTTATTATGTAATCAATCTCATTTCTATATTTGCCATCAGGAGAGACCCATGTCCATTTGTTTTTGTTGTTTTTCTTGAAAATTGAATTAAGAAGCGTCAAGTTATGTTCCATAAGGAACTCCACAAGTTTTTGGCCATTATGGCTTCTCTTCCCATATCCAAATTTTCCAAGTATGTATTCTTCACTGTTTTGACGTGCACCTACTTGTGCATTGAAATCTCCCATTAGGATTATATGTTTGTCTGAGCTGTTTTGTATAACCAGTGATAAATCTTCATAGAAGGATTCTAAGATAGATAGTTCGGCTTGCTCTGTTGGAGCATATGCTTGAATAATCGACCATGTTTTCTTATAACCTGGTATTTTGATGTTGAGTATTGCTATCCTGTCCGATATTCCAATCAAATCCAGTATTTGTTGCTTCAGGGATTTTTTTATCAAGAAGCCTATTCCTCTTTGTCCTGCTGTTTCTCCTTTTTGGTATAAGATATAGCCAGTACGCTCTTCAATTTTTTCTTCTAATCTCCGCATCTCGCTTATGCCCAATATATCATATTTTATGTTTTCTAAAGCATGTTCTAGTTCTAGTAAGCTTTCATGGGTTCTAAGTGTTCTAGTGTTTAATGTAGCTATTTTGATAGTTCCACATCTTCTCGTCGGAGGGTGGTGGTCTGAGGTCCCCACGGTGACCAGCCGGATTGGAGACTTTTTGTTGTTCCGTTTATAGTTAATAGTTTCGCTTTCCGGTTTGTTTTGTGCCTTGTTTATTTGTTGTAGACTTGTTGGTTTTGGTTGAGCTAGTTTTTTGAATTTTGAAGGTAAGTATTTTTCTCTGAAAGTGAGTACTGTCTCTCTCGCATGTATTGAAAAGCATTTGTTTTAGACACTTTCGGATCATTCTGTGTTGTGTCTATGTTGTTTTTAGGGCTTAAGGTGTCGGATCGTTTTCTTTTTTCATTTCCCTTCACCAGGTTAGACTTTGCTTCTTTGTTTTTTTGCAACACTGTTTTTGGTAGGTCACGAGTGATATAAGTACTGGGCTTCATCTTCATTTTGTTTCTTAAAATCTGAATTTTCTTTTCTAGTGTTGTAGTAGCTAAGAGAACTGGTCTTATCTTATTGTCTGTGTTTTTCCCCAGTCTCTGGATTCTATTAATTTCTCCCTTTGTGAGCACAACTTGTAAATCGGTTATGGTAGATATTACCAAGTTTAGTAGGGCTTCGTGGCTTTCATCCTTTGGTTCAGGGAGTCCATGAATTATAATATTGTTTCTCTTTTCATTCAGTTCAAGGTGTTCTATTTTTCTGTTTAAATTCTCGACTTCCCTTTTCAGTTTCTCATTTTCCTCGATAACTGGTTTGATTTTTTTTTTTATTTTTGCAATACAGCTTCAGTGATGCTTTCTGTTATCGTTTTCGTCTGAATACTGAGTTGTTCTGTCATTTTTGTAAGAAGAAGTGACATTTCTGGTGTAAGCTGTGTCATCTTGTACTAACGAAACGCAAATCTTTGGATTTGTTTATTTATGAACGCAGCTTTCTGTTTTTATGTTGGTAAGAGATTAGTTTTTTTGGCAGATAACCTCAAAAATAATTTCGAGATGTTTTCACGGATTATTGCACTTTTACTTTGTGTTTGTAAATGTTTCTTATCTATCTGTTGGTGCACAAACACGCGAGCAACTTTTCCAACAACACTTTTACTTGTATTGAACGTTATTTCACACTGATTTTATGCAAAAACTCGGGAGCGTTTAACAAAGCGTCCAACGTAAGTAACATGGAAACCGGAAGCCTCCGGCAATCATTTAGACTATAGTAATTATCGGCCCATTGCTATACTATCAGCCATAAATAAAATTGTAGAAAAAGTTGTCGTTGAGCAAATTGGTACTTTTTTAGAGCATAATAATGTTATATCTGAGTCCCAATATGGTTTCAGAAAGGGTCGTAGCACCTCGTCGGCTCTGGCAAAATTTAGTGATTATGTAAACAGCCATCTGAACAAAGGAAGACAGGTACTTGCGTTGTTCATAGATTTCAAGAAAGCGTTCGATACGCTCGAACATAATCAGCTGTTACAGGCGATGGATGAGTGTGGGATAAGTGGTCCAACCAACCAGTGGTTGCGCAGTTACCTCAATAATAGAACGCTACGCACAGTCATCAGCGGAACAGCTGGGTCTGAGGCCAAGGTCAGTGATGGCGTCCCGACTGGTTCAGTGTATGGACCAGTCGGGTACATTATGCACGTAAACAGTGTCGCGAACGTTGTACATAACTCCCAACTATACATGTACGCTGATGATATGTGCCTGCTTTTCGCTGGGAACCATGTTGCGACCATGATAAACAATGTACAAGATGATTTTGAGAGAATAACTAAGTGGGCACATGACAACGGGATAATATTAAACCTAAGTAAAACAAAATGCATGCATATCCACTCACCGTACAATATAACTGCTAAAAACATTGATCCATCTATAATAAAAATAATTGGTCACACCTACGATTGCCTACACCTAAACAAAGTAAACTGTAAATGTAATAGTCTAGAATTAGTAAATAAATTTAAATATTTGGGGTTATTAATAGATACAAATTTTAATTGGAAATTACATATAACGTTAGTTTGCAATAAGCTAAGATCAATCTTGGGGAAATTTTATCATTTAAATAAAGTGCTAAATAGGCGCACCTTGTACATTGTTTATCACGCACTCGCGGACTCATTATTGAGCTATGGCTTGAATTGTTACGGCCTGACTTTTAAAACATATTTACAGTCCATACATCAGCTACAGATAAGAATTATGAAATATCTAGTAGACAATAAAACCAAAGAAAACTGTAAACAGGATTATTTTAAGCTATTTGGTATTTGTAAAATATTGCCGGCCAGTAGCAAGGTTAGGTATTTGATAGCTTTAGAGACATATTATAGTGAACAATATAAAACAATAATAAATCACCGACATTTAACAAGATCTCTAAAAAGGGGGAAATTATTACAGCCTATCGCTAAAAACTACTATGGGCAAAGAACCAGAGAGTACTTGACACCAAGAATTTGTAACCATAAGCTCTTCCAGCCTCTTCTACTAAATAAAGAAAAAATAAATTTACCTTGTTTAAAGATTAAATTAAAAACAGCCTTTTTGAAATTGTAATTTTTATTATTTACTATTATTAACTTGTGTTTTTATAATTAAGAAACTGTAATCTTCAGTGTAAAGAGCGCATCACGCCAACAAACTGTTGTACAGTTTGGCGTTATTGTATTTTGTTATCTGTGTATTTACCAGAAATAAATAAATAAAAAAAAAAAAAAAAACTCAAATCCATCGCTGCAACCGTTGCACAACTCATCGCTGCAGCGATGCAAAGTCTATAATCGCGACAAGAGTCTCTATAGTGTTGAGGGTCATAAGGTCAGTGTTTGCAGCTCAGAATACAGTTCTGTATTCGATGGTTTGCAGAGACGACGTAGGCGCCTCGTTACTGGTGGTAGGGTTCGGCAGGGGCTTCTTACCACATAATGACGAAACATTGCCTCTGAGCAACTCCCCGTGTTCCATGACGTCATAAAAAGACATACCGGGAGAATGTGCTGAGGCAATTGCGTATGTATCAGTCATTCATCCGTTACTGTCATCGTATAACGTACACGAAATAGTTCATTGTGACGCTAAAGGTTTTATTTGGAAAATCCATTTCAAAACGATCAACAGATATACTGAAGGACACCCAGGCTTCGGCCTTACAACTTAAGCTTGCCGAACGTCAAGGAAAAGCCCTACACGGATCAAAAAATAACAGAATTGAAAAAAATCAAGGAGTCTTCCCATACAAAATTCACAGTAGGTAATGGAACGTGAAAATATCTGTTGATTTCCGCAGGTCTGTTTCTTTGAGAAAGCTGCTTCGTGGTTTTATTTAAAGATTTACATTTAGTACTTGTGCCTAGGACCCTTTTTCATCAACTTTGAAAGTAATGTTCGATTGGGTAAAAGTGGATGTACGAATGTTACACCATTCGGCTAAAACACCACTGCATCTGGGAAATACACATCCTAACGATATATTTCATATGAGTACTATAAATATTGACCGTCGCTCGAGGGTGCTACAGGTGGGTCAGACCCAACTATTTGCTCTCTCTTTACATTCTGTCATTACAGCCAAAGTTACATTTTACCATTAGGGCATCCCTATTTCTGTATTTCTTTAGGTGGTAACTGAGGATCTCGGTACAAAATGAACATCCTTTTTCCTTACTTTTGAATAAAAAGTATGAAGTAAGTGTGTTTAATAGCAATTCGCGCAAACTGCTTGTTAATTGTTATTGTTAGGTGATATGATAATACCAAAAATTATTCCATTTTATGCGTTACATTTTGACTGCATTACATTACAACTGTGAAAACGCTTTGCAGTGTGTTAATATAATACAAATAAAATGTAATACATTAAATTACTTGTTTTTTATGAAAACTTTTTTATTATTAATAACTCATTTCCGCAAATTACTTTAAAACGCATTTATTGCATACTTTTAATTCAAAAGTAAGGAAGTAGTAGTTTATGCTATAAGTGCGGTAGGGAGGTAATAGCTTACGAGGAACGATTTGAAGCAAGAGCGTTAAGCCAGTCTCTTAAACGTTACAAGTAAGTTATTTCCCTTACCCACGTGCATCGTACTACGTTTTTCAATGCATAGTGTGAGTAAATAAATGAAACGTAATTAAAGAAACAAACAAACAATAAATACTCCAAATGAACTTTAGGCGGGCATTCTTTTTCTTTTTCTTTGCACGCAAGTTGCCAACTTGACGGAATTAAGCTGTTTTCATTTTGATGCGTTCGAATGCTGCTTTCATTCATACATAACATACCTGTCCTGCTGTCAGTGGTAGGCGGTCGTCGTCCGACGATCAAACTGAACGCAGCCTACGAACGCATCAAACTGAAACCAGCTCATTTCTGTCAAGTACACAAGATAAGACTGACCACTGTTTTCAATAAATGAAAAAAATAAAAAATATCTCATACATGGCTGTATAGGCTCACTACATGGGAGAACAAAACAAAAAAAAAATGAAAAATAAAACACTAGTGTGGTAAAGTTGTCTTTGAAAACAGTTTAGACGCATATACCTTAAAATAGGACTTAACTAGCACTTGCATCGAAAACCATACCATTTTGCTACGAGGTAAAAAGTTACGGCGTCAAAAACGTCATATTTTGATGTTTTTTTTAAATAAATAAATCAAATTGCAATTTTTTATTTGTTGTGTACGTATATGTACAGTTTTGAATATTATTTTTCATAAGCAAAAGCAACAAAATGTAATTGGGAAGGAAACAAGAAAATAAAACCTACAATTAGTCTATTTCTAGACTGAAAGTCGATTAGGTCTATAGTATTTAATCCACTATTTATATACTCGTATTTATATAACCTAATGAAATTCGCTTCAAATTAATGCGAGTTTCCCAGACATGTTTTGGAGTTTACGAAGAGAAATCCTTCGTGTTTTAGATTATTAAGTTATTGTTTGTAAATCAAATTGGCTACAGTGACCAACGAGATAAATATATTGGTCCAAGTAATATTAAAAAGTATAAATAAGACGCTATCTAAAAAAATATACGGATGCTTTGTTTCTGTGTATTTCATGAAGTAAACGTAAAATTATAATGAATTTTTGGAACATGCATTTTGACTACATAGTCTAGGGTTTTGATTTTGGAAAACACGTTTGGATAAATTTTTATCGATAGAAATAATTAATGAAATGTGGTCTTCAAACACACCTTTTCTCCTCGTTTGACGGATAGGGATCATATACAGAACTCAAAAATATTTTATTAGATGGATATTAACAATATCTAGATATTTGATTTTGATAATTTTGCTAGGTATTTTAGTTTTTTTTTATATAATCAAAAAACTTGCTTTTTTCTCTTTTGCGCTGAATCTGCCCCTCTCGCACTGCACGTTTTTTGGTTGGAGTGAGAGTGACCAAAATAAAATTTACATAGCCTTTATATAGATTTTATTGGTGGTTCTTGATGAAATTTCATTATAGCATTCAAAAATATAGTTTCCGAACTAACTAAATTATTAGAAAATATATAAATTACTTCTTAATCCTGAGACTAAGTACCTCATGTATTGAACGAAACCGGTAGATAAGCGGAAAAAACAAATACTGTAGAAATGTAATAAAGTACAAGTAAGATTGTTAATTGGATTAAAAGCTATTTTGTATTTTTTTCGTTTGTACATTATTCACCAAATATTTATCACTCATGTATGGTAGACACCCCTCATTCTGACGAACAGGAGACGACAAATTACATATTTTCTAATAGAAAAAAACTAAACCTACGAGCATTTTCCCCTTAACAATACTTTTTGCCCAATTCCTCAAACAAATCACCACTTCCAACCTCCTTTTATATTACGCCCTATTTGTTCCGGAACGCAGTCAAAACAGCGTCAAAGCAAATGTTTGTACTAAACTACCACAAAAAATAGAATACTGGAATCACTTTTCATACTGCTGAATAAGGGTTATTTTCGATTAGCTGAGCTGTTTGCTCATTCTGGTGTTATTGTAGGTCACGTCTACGCAGTGCTCCGAAGCTACGAAAACGCTACGCAATGCTACGAAACTGCTACACTGTAGCGGTTTATGTAGTACGTCATCATAAATATTGGGTGTGTAAATGTTTTGTGTAAGCATTATTTTCGCTTATGACGTATTTGAATGTGTTTTCGCTTTGCGTTAGGGTATGCACCGTTTTAAAGTAAAGATTATGTTAAAATATGTCCAAATTTTTCATATTGGAAATTTTATTGTTCAAATATTTATTTATTTTAAATTATCATAATAAATAAGTGAAAATATTAAAACTTACTCGCAAATACTCCCAAAGTTATTCGGGGAAAGGTAAGAGAACAGCTCTCAGGCAAAACCAGGCAGCCCACCATTGCCTAGGACCGATGGATTGCGGTATATCCATCCCCAACTGCCGGGCCTTATATAAAACAGACTGGTGATGGGCAGCGGCGTCACTGGTGCAAGGGTTTTGGCTACGCGCTCACCAATCCGCCTGCCCAGTGTGTGTGAGAATGGGCATTTCTTCCAGAAGGACCGCCAAGAGTGGCGAAATCCTGGAAAGGCCTATGTCCAGCAGTGGACGAAACAGGCTGATGATGGATGGATGGATTAAAACGGACTTTTTTTAAGAAGTAACATTACTAAGGGGTCAAGAGCGTACGTAATTACTAAGTCTGTAACTCAGCGAGAGTTACGGGTTTGATTCCCGGCTCAGAGCTCCTCACGTCCAGGTTTACTTTTCTGATTTTCTATACCGCAATGATAATTTGTTAATTTGTTTTCTCCTTGCGATGGATAAATCGCCAAATGTTTAAAAAATACAGAAATGTATTTATAACGTAGTTTCATTGAGTAGACTAAAATTATACTTTTTTTCTTTTAAAATAAATAAATGGGGGGCGTCTAATTTTTCAGCTTTAGACCATTTTTGTTACAGCGTCTATCTCAAAAACTAAACTAGTTAGGAATTCCGAACTGTAATTAATACTGTATTTAAACAACAAATACTGAGCCCCCATTCATAATTTAGTTTTAGGGTTACGTACCCAAATACTTGACTGACTTAATTTTTGCAGTTTTGTTTCATTTTCACCAGTTTGTAATTTTAGGCTAAATTATTTTTTTAAATTCTCTCAAGCTCTGTGAACGGTACCGAACCCTCAAAGTGCGAGTTCTACTCGCACTTAACTGGTTTTATTTCTTACTTTTTTATTATTTAGAGTTAGCGGAAATTCTCCGTATTCTATATAATTTTCTAAATTCCGATTAACATTACTTAGCCTGACATTAAAAGCCGATTCTGAAGTCTTTAATTTTAGTTTTAGTGCAGTTGAAACTAAATTTTCTTCATAACAAAATAGTTATTTAGTGTTAACAACAGAAGCTATATTAATTTGGAAAAAATTAAGTTTTGACTGCACTAGAACTAAAATTAAAGCCTTCAGAATCGGCTTTATTGCCGTAAGATCTTGGATCTATGACACTGGTAATAGCCAGTTTAAATACAGGATTACAAAACAGAAACGCGAGAAAGTTATTGAAATCAACTGCTGAGTACACTTTGCTTACTTGTTACTTGAAAATAAAATGCAGCAGAGTTCAAAGTAAACGGAAAATGTTTAAAAGTTTATGTTCTAAATTGGTCCCTTGAGCACGAGTTCTGAACGGCAAGAACTAGGGAGGGACCAAACTAAACGGAACCAAACCACCACCACTTTTAGACCTTTAACAACAATGAAAATCGTCTTTTTCACTTGTGAATAAGGGCTAGTCCGTTTGTCTAAACATGTGGGAGATAGTAAGTAACTTCATATTATAAGTTTTAATAGTTGTTTATGGGTGCACATGGACTAAATCGTGATAAAAATACTCGGCATTTACTGTTAGTTGTTTTTTATTTTAAGCTCTCGTGCTAAAATTACCAGGTTTAGTATTACAAAAGTACGTTTATTGAATTAAATAAGTAAGCGGATGATGTAGACGTTGAATTACAGCGTTATTTTTATATTCGATTGAGGAAAGAGGAGATAATTTTTTGACGAAACTTCTGGATCGACTTTTGTTAACGGAGGATAATTTGATTTCTAGTTACTTACAGATTATTACGTTTCTTAACTTTCATTCATTATTTGATATTAGTTATTATTCATGATAAGTTAATGCTTAGGTTTTTGATCTAAATAATAATATTAGTTAATTATGTGCAGTTTTATACGTTATCTTAACTCATGCAATAGTTACCTACTTATTTTTCAATTCATAAAAACTTGGTAGAATTTGTCGTAAGTTTTTGTTGATTTTGCTGTTATAGAATTGTTTGTCATTTCGTTACCCAGAATCACTTGGTCATTGTTTTCAGACATTTTACTATAATAATATGTACATACATAAAAACAGCCTTCTTTTGTTTGGTATTACAGTTTCAGTTGGGCGAACATCTCTCTAATGATTAGTCTTATTTTTCTCTTTTTCGACTGTTATACTTTTTGAAGTAGACGCGAGAAAAGTTTATTAAAAACCGGCCAAATGCGAGTCGGACTCGCGCTCGAAGGGTTCCGTACCATTATCTATGCGAAAAAATCTTGTCTGTTGTATGGGAGTGCGTGGGTCCGACAAACCTACAACAGAAATAAAATTTCGAACTGTCTACTATACTAACTATCACGGTTCATGAGATACAGCCAGGTGATAGACGGAGAGAAAGAAGGACAGCGGAGTCTTAGTAATAGGGTCCCGTTGGTTACCCTTTGAGTACGGAAACCTAAAAACAATGCAAAATTTTTGACTTTCACTAAAGTCGAATTATTTTCGAAACTCTTGCGAGTTTAATTGACTCAAAGAAACTTTCTCATTATGAGTAAGTTATTTTAAGAAAGAGGATGAATATGATGAATTGGTTATAATGAGACAAGATTGATTTATTTAGAAGGGATTTTATTATTGAGAGGTGACACACAAGTTAACATGGCGGCGGTTGACAGTGCAAGAAAGAGATGACACATAAGTGAACGAGACAGCAGATGATTGCGTTCCGTTTACATTTCTAACACTGGCCCTTAAACAATGCAATCATTTATCAAACTGGCCCTTAAAACAAAAGCTATAAAGTTTTTATGCAACTTAAAATGAACAGGTAACATTATTAATTGATTTTACAATATTTAAATTGTCTCCGCTAAGCCAAGTTGACTGACAAATTTTTCAGTTTTCTCTTTAGTTAAAGGTTTAGTTAAAACATCAGCCGTCATTTGATCGGTAGACAAATAATTTAAATCAATAATACCTTTGTTTACAATTCCTCGAATGAAATGATGTCTGACATCAATATGCTTAGTTCTAGAGTGATACATTGGATTAACACAAAGTTTTTGTGCTGATTGACTATCATTAAACATAGTAATTTTACAACTTGTACCTAAACATTCATACAAGAAAGTTCTGATAAACAAAGCCTCTTTACATGCGTCAGAGAGTGCCATGTACTCCGCCTCCGTGCTAGAAAGAGCGACCGTCTTTTGTTTTCTGCTTTCCCATGATACTGTAGACTTACCTATTTTAAAGACAAACCCAGTGAATGACCTCCGATCTATCTCATTGGCGGCCCAATCTGCATCAACGTAGGCGCTGACATCCATACTACTCTTTTCATAAGTAAGACAATGATTAACCGTACCTTTCAGATATCTAAGCACCCGTTTTGCTGCCTTCCAGTGTATTTCAGCATAACTATCGTTGAACTGACTGAGTATGCTGACTGCATGAGCAATGTCTGGCCTCGTGCAAACTGAAATGTACATTATACATCCTACTAATTCTCTATACGGAAAATTATTTTCATTACAATCTGCTTTTACAAGCTTCAGCCCAGATTCCATAGGAGTGCATGCTGGCTTGCAATCAGACATTTTAAAACGCTCCAACACTCTTTGAATATAACTAGACTGATCTAAAGTCCACTTTCCATCCCTTCTGCATAGTTTCATGCCAAGGACGTGATATGCTGGCCCTAGATCCTTCATTTCAAATTGAGTCATAAGCTTCTCTTTAATTTTCAGTTTCTCTTGTTTGTTATTCGAAAATAAGATTATGTCATCGACATAAAGTGCTATAATAGTCACAGTTCCAACATGATTCTTCATAAAAACACATGGCTCTGAAGAAAACTTTCTAAAGTTAAGTTTTTCTATTAAAACTGTATTTATCTTCTCATACCAACTCTTAGAAGCCTGTTTGAGCCCATAAATCGCTTTATTCAGGCGATAGACTTTGTTCGGGTTCTCTTTATCCTCAAAGCCCTCCGGCTGTTCCATGTAGACGGTCTCCTTGAGGTCTCCATTCAAAAATGCAGTCTTCACATCAAGGTGATCTATCTCCATATTCATCTCAGCGGCCAAAGCAAGCAAGATTCTAATAGTTGAGTACCTCACCACTGGTGAAAAAGTTTCATTGTAATTTACGCCATATTTTTGTGTATAACCTTTTGCTACTAATCGAGCTTTATATTTCAATACTTCTCCATTCAATCCTCTCTTCCTTTTATAAACCCACTTGCACTTCACAGGTCTCTGCCCATCTGGCAAGTCAGTCATGGTCCAGCATTTGTTATCCAAAAATGATTTATACTCATCTGACATAGCATCTCTCCATTTCTTGGATTCTATTCCTTGCAAAGCTTGTACCACTGTCTCTGGTTCGTCATCAAAGCGGCTTATCTCGGACAAGTGTGGAGACTGCGATGCTAAGTTCACAACTTCAGTGTACTCTTCTGAACTGTCCATCGATGTGTCACCTGGAACGTAAGTTTCATCGCGCGAATCATCTGATTCAAGGCTACTCACTGATATAATACTATCCCGGGGAATTATAGTAGATTTATCAGATCCCGCATTACTGGGTATCCCTGTTACATCATTTAAATCTGATAAGGACTGATCTAGTCTTGACTGCTCTGGTGACTGATCTGATATGGACTGTTCTTGTGACTGATCTGACATGGACTGGTCTAGTGACTCCTTTTATTTGACCATTTTTCCTCAGGAGTAGTGCCCAGAACAGCTTTGGTTGGTGTCCTATTCTTCAGGTAAACAGCAGTATTAACTGCCTCTGCCCAGAACCGCTGATCAAGGCCTGCATCGAGAAGCATGCACCTGGCCTTCTCCACTATGGTGCGGTTGGCTCGTTCAGCAATTCCATTTTGCTGCGGTGAGTGCGGTACTGTGGTCTGGTGACGGATCCCGCAGCTCTTTAGGAAATCCTGTAAACATTTATTTACATATTCACCACCATTGTCAGTGCGCAATACCTTTATCTTATTCCCTGTTTGATTTTCTACCATAGCCTTAAACTCTTTAAATTTATCAAAAACTTGATTTTTGGACTTCAGAAAATACACATAGGTTTTCCTAGTGAAATCGTCAATAAATGTTAGAAAGTATTTCGATCCACTAAATGAATTCTTTGAAAAAGGCCCACAAAGATCACTGTGCACAAGCCCTAACGAGACTTTTGCCCTACTCTTGGACTTCTTTGGAAAAGGTAACTTTGTTTGTTTACCTTGAATACAAGCAACACATGATTTGAAAGTTGAGTTATCAAAATCCATGCCAGTAGCCATACCTTTTAAAAGCTGCATACTTCGCACATTGAGATGTCCAAGCCTTCTATGCCAAACCTCCTGCGACTCCCTGGATGCAGCCTGAGATCCTGGCACGGCCACCTCTGCAACTGGGTCTGTTGGTAAAACAAAATCTGTCCCCCTTCCACACACAGACGCAGCACATGACTTCTCTTTAGTAACAAAAGAAGCTTCACCTTTGGTATTGAGTACATAAATACCATTTTGAGATCTAGCCGTTGCAACTACCTCATGGCCATCACAAACTTTACACAATTTTCCCTGAAATGTTACACTAAAACCTTTACGTGCCATTGCACTGACTGAAAGTAAGTTAGTCGCTAGCTTAGGTACATATAACACATCACTTACAGTTCTTAAAGTGTTCTGTAAAGGAATTTTCACATTTCCTCTTCCCGATGACATCAGTTTTTCACCATTCGCAACACTCACCGATACTGGAGTGTCAAACACGAAATCGTGTAACATGTCTTTGTCATTACACATGTGACTGGTAGCACCCGAGTCCACATACCAAACATCCCTGGATAATTCAACAGATAACGCAGATAACAAGGCCTTATCTGAACTCTTTCCCTTTGAATGACCATCATCCTTGGCTCTGCGAGGACAATCCTTGATGCTGTGGCCCGGTTTCTTACATCTGAAGCAGCGAAACACCTTTGCCTGTTTCCTTACTATCAGCGCTGTGCTTGCATTTAAATTATTTGTCTACCGATCAAATGACGGCTGATGTTTTAACTAAACCTTTAACTAAAGAGAAAACTGAAAAATTTGTCAGTCAACTTGGCTTAGCGGAGACAATTTAAATATTGTAAAATCAATTAATAATGTTACCTGTTCATTTTAAGTTGCATAAAAACTTTATAGCTTTTGTTTTAAGGGCCAGTTTGATAAATAGAAAGAAAGAAAGAAAGAAAATAAATTTATTCGGTAACACACAAAATGAAAAAAACAAAAATTAAAAAAGAAAAGTTACATAAAATAAACTTATGACTACTAAAAACTAAATCTAAATAAAAGTGTTTGGTGCTACCAAAATGGTCGCAACTCAGCATGATGCTGTGTTGACATGGTATACCTACGAAGTAGGTAATCATCTCGACACAACGCTGGTATTCTGTTGCAGCCGAGCGTGTGTGAGTGACTCGCAGTTGCGGAAACGTGTACACAAACAAACAAATAAATAAATAATAATAATTCAACAACAGTTGAACGGTGACTAAATAAGTGTTAAATGTAGGTACTCGTATTCAACTAGAAATAAGAAATAGTACCTATAAATTAAGGAGGGTGGAATCATCAGAGATAAAACAAGAAAGAAAATGTTATGGAGCCGATTACTTTAACACGAGGGCAAAAGTTTGTTGGTGGAATTAAAAAACAAGGTTGGATAACAAATATTGGGCAAGTTATTTCTAAAGTAATTAAAGATAAAACAGATTTTGATCCTTTTGTCCATTTAGCAAAAATTTTTTGTATTTTTTTCTAAAGGTAGTGACATGTTTCAAGTCGCGTATCGGTGGAGGCAGGTTGTTCCAGCATTTCGTAGCAGCGTATCTGAAGCTACCGCGAAATGCAGCAGTGTGGTGCCGAGGCATGGACAAAAGGTACAAGGATGCACGTGTATTGTATGCAGACTGATCACGAGACCAGGTCAGTTTTTTCATCAGATAGTCAGGAGACCCAGTATTCACGACACCAAAGAGCAACGTAGCCAAATGGAGATGCCTGCGTGCTTCCAGTTTTAGCAAGTTGGAAGCATTTAAAAAGGGAGTTACGTGTGTCTTAGGTGGAATAGGAAAACAAAATCTCGCGCACGCATTTTGGACCCTTTGAATAAGTTTAATTGTTCTACCCAACAGACATGGACCATAAACTGTATCTGCATAATTGAGTCTTGAAAGAATAAGGGACTCACACAATTGAACACGTAAGTCCACAGTAAGGAATTCACGAATTTTGTAGATTACTTTTAATCTGTAGAAACAGTTTTTAACCATAGCCAATACATGATTCTCAAAGCGCAGGTTGCTGTCCATCAGTAACCCCAAATTACGTCCTTCTTCAACACGCTCTATGCTTTCTCCACCAATAGAGACATCTGGAGCCAAATTTGTGATTTTTTTGATTTGTTTTAATGAACCCAATATCATGAATTTTGATTTAGTGGGATTCAGAACTAGCGTGTTTTTTTGGGACCAACTAGCTACGTGATTAAGATCTTCAACAATTTTTTCAACAGATTCCTGAGTCACGCGTGGAGGAAATGATAGGTATAATTGGAGGTCATCTGCGTACATATGGTATTTGCAATGTTTAATTCCTTTAATCATATCAGCGCTGTACAAAATAAATAGAATGGGACCCAAAATAGAGCCCTGAGGGACTCCCCTGGTCACAGGACTCGGTGTTGATCTTTTATTTGTACCGGAGACACTGCTACTGAGTTCTACAATTTGAGAACGCCCATCGATGTAACTGTTGAACCATTTAATTGAGCCAGAGTCAAAACCATAAAACGCAAGTTTCGATAAAAGAAGTGCTAGATTAATAGAATCGAAAGCACGAGAGAAGTCTAATAGGGCCATTATAGTGCCCTCGCCTACGTCTTGAGCCTTTAAGATATTGTCAACAACATCTAAAAGATTGCATTAAATGATTGCATTGTTTAAGGGCCAGTGTTAGAAATGTAAACGGAACGCAATCATCTGCTGTCTCGTTCTTGTCTCCGCTGATATTCTTGAGTTAATCTTGACCTCACAAACTCAGTTGTGAGTTTCAAAGTCGAATTTTCTAAAGTCATGATGAGTGGGTCGTAGTCTGATGAGAGCCCGCTCAGCATTACGATAGCTAGAAAATTGTCTTCCACGCCAGCGCCTATATCGTCAAGCTGTTGGCCTATCTCGGCCACCTTCGTGAGATATGACTCTATGTTTGAGAAAGAATCGAGCTTCATCCCGAACAACGTGCGTAACAATGACAAGCGCCTGCTCAGGCCTTTACCTTCATAAACATTTTCAAGGTTGCTCCAGGCCTCGTGTGCCGTCTTCGCGTTTCTTATGTGCGGATATACACATGGTTGAACAAGAAGACAAATACGAGCTAATGCCTTCTTCTGTGTTTTGTCATCTTTTTCCTTCTTTTCTTCCACAGCGTCCCAGAGTTCTTCATGTATCAGTAACATCTTTGTTACAAACTTCCAAGTGCCGTAATTGTCGACACCACGTAGTTTTTCGATGGTCGTCTTGGGGTCGGCCATGATGCTTGGAATTACGAACTTGGGGGAAAACTATGACAATCTGTCTGAATTCAAAAAATATATTTAATTTAATCGCAGTGGAAGCGTGCTGGGCCCATAACCTGATGAATTGGTTATAATGAGACAAGATTGATTTATTTAGAAGGGATTTTATTATTGAGAGGTGACACACAAGTTAACATGGCGGCGGTTGACAGTGCAAGAAAGAGATGACACATAAGTGAACGAGACAGCAGATGATTGCGTTCCGTTTACATTTCTAACAGAATATTCTAGAAAGTCTATCTATAACAGAAAAGATTTAGTTCCGAAATTGTTTGTCTTTTATCGCTCAGTTTTCACTCATCGACGTTAAAAGAAAAATAATAACTCGCAATTAATCAGACAGAAGCTTTTACCACTGACAGAAACAATACAATTTCTGTCTTTTAAAAATCTACTTGCAGTACGGATTTGCAGTCACATGACCTATTCTACAATTTAGCAAACTTTTTGGTGTTTTCTTTTATTTAAGCATTCTAAAATGAAAAACAACACTTAAAAATATATTTAATTGCAAAAAATAATAATAATCTATAATGAATATATAATAAGTCTGGCTGTCCAAAGAGGTAACGTCGCCATTATTCTGCGCAACTTACTGGGGGGCAGCGACTGGGACCGAGTTTTTTATTGACAGGTTAAATTTATGTTGTTAAGTAAGTTCCTTGTATAACATTTATTTAATACTAGCTTTTGCCTTCGGCTCCACCCGCGTCGAAGAGATTTTTGTGGAAATAAGGAAAACAAAAGAATATGATTTTTTTAACGACTATGTGCAACGGTCACCATGTGCAACATCACCAAAGTGCCAATAAATACCAATCAAATAAGCCCAAACTCGAAGGATCTGCTGTTGTCCGTTGAGGAGATCCCGTACCCACGTTCTAGTCCCATCATCAGACCCTGGTTACCATGTTTTACCAAAGTGCTAATAAAGACCAATCAAATAAGCCCAAACTCGAAGGGTCTGCTGTTGTCCGATGAGGAGATCCAGTAAAGTAAATTCCAAAAATCATTAAATGACTATTACTTTTTTTTCCGAGATTAGATTTTAATGAAATAAAGTTATTATTCTATTCCAAGTTAAGCTATGTACAGCTGTGAAAACTGCATGAAAATCCGTTCAGTAGTTTTAGAGATGTGCGTGAACAAACAGACAGAAAAGAATTCTAAAAATCGTTGATTTGTGTTCTAGTAATCTTCTTTAGTCACCCCCATTCTATTTTTATTACTTTTCTTCAATGTACAGACACAGCGGTTTCTACTGTTTTATTATAAGTAGTATATTGAGTATTGATTGAATATATATTGATTGATAATGATGATGATGATTTGCTATTATAGCAATATATCAATACTTTCACTGCATCAAATTAACAATTTAAAAGTCTTTGAGTTGATTAAAGAACTATTCTGGCCTGAATTAGGTTTCGAAAAAACTCGTAAAATAAATGAAGGTTATATTATGTATAACATAATAATACTACAACTGCTATCTAATAGGCAATAATTTGGTAACTTCATTTTCTAAATTGTCAACTTAGTTACCTAGCAGGTTATATTTTGAAGTAATATTATCAATTATAATAATATTGCCTAATAATACTACTTTTCTTGACAAAGCTTATAACTATTCATGACGGAAAAAACGCGTGTAATTATTGTGTACCCAAGTTTGCAAATTTAAACACAAATCTGACACAGGCACGAGATAACGAGAAGTCACGACTTCCCCAAAATCTCCATCTCCTAAGGGAAGGTCCTAAATTTGATAAGTGTACAAGTCGAAAAACACAAAATAAAATCTAAGTTCAGCTCTTAGCCTCGGTATTTTCGTCTATAACATGGAACCAAAATATAACACGAAAAAATCTGTTAGTTTATCTAACCAGCCCCAAGATTATGTATTGAGTCGGTTATCAACTGGTTGCCAAACATCGAAAACATAGTATATCAATATCGAATTCCGATTATGTAAGGATATTTTTTAAAAATCTTTATTTAAAGATAGTACACAGAAAGGAAGCGACGATGTCGTCCTGTAATGCTACATACTAAATGACACACAGTATAAATGTATAATCTAACTTAACCTTTCTAATCAAATTAACTAATATAGTCTAAATCTCTCCTCTAGCCTTATATCCGAACTTAACTAATTTATACAAAGCTATGGCGTCTTTGGAACAGGGAAATGCCAACACTGTATTGCAGCCTCCTATTGTACTAAACATATCCTTATTAAATATGGTATTTCTTACGGATTCGTTTCGACCACATTCCACTAGAATATGATATGCGTCTTCAATAACACCGCACTCTAAACAATTTTTCATCATATAAGCAAATTTATTAAGTGGAATGTGGCCGGAACGAACCCTGAATGCAATCACTAATAAGCATCTATCTAAATGACAACTTTCAAACCATGGATATCGAAATGTCTCAGATCGTATGGTATGTAAGGATATGTTCATACTTGAAGTGGCGTCAGAGTTCGTGTACAGTTCCATACCCACGGAATAAAATTTTGAAAGTTCACTTTTATCCATGTTTTAAGTGTTTGGCAACCAATTGAAAACTGATACAACGTTACATAGTTGGAAATGACGAAGCACGATTATTTTCAGGTCAACGTATATTTAAAATATATGTAATAAACAAATATATTGAACAGAAAATCACTTTAAATACTAAAAACTTTAACAAACTAAGGACTTGAAAATACAAATTTTATTAGAGGAAAATACATAATAAACAAATATATTGAACAGAAAATCACTTTAAATACTAAAAACTTTAACAAACTAAGGACTTGAAAATACAAATTTTATTAGAGGAAAATACAAGTGAATTACATAAAAGAAAAAGAAGAACCTATATGCTATAAAAATAAAATTAACTTGGAAATAAAACCCTAACTATCAAAAAGTCCGCCCCTCATCGTACCCGGCGCAAAGGTCCCCATTACGCTAGCCGCGTTCCCGCGTTGGATGGCTAGGGAAATCCTTTGCGCCAAGTACGACATGGAGCGGTGGTCTTGCCACCTGTCTTTTATTTTTCTTCCGAGTGCCTTTAGTAATGCCCTGGCCTCAGAGCTCCATACGCCGGTCGTTTCAAATGCAGCGGGAATAAAAATGACATTTTGTTTCAGATCTTTGTAAACAAAACCTATACCCCTTACCCTCAAACCCATTCCGGTAGCACATTCTCGAAAAATCTTTTTTACCACGAATAAAACCAAAATTAACCCATCCACTGACTTCGATAACAAATCGACCGCCCCCAAGACGTGAACAAATTGAGACGTGGGACCGAGGGAAAAAACTTAGATTGACTATACAATATTAACCCCGACCTGACCTTCTGTCTCACGACTAGGAAGGGAAAGGAACTGCCTATTGGCGCATATTTAAGCAGCAAGAAAAACACTGACCGTTCCAAGGAACCTCGAGATTTGTCGGGTTAAATTATTTAGGGAGAAATTGACGTCAATTCGTTGGTTTTTACTTTACGCTCTATTTAAGGTATATACATATACTAATTTAAAATTATATAAAATAAAATAATAAAAAGATTCGATTAAATTTTAGATTTAATAGTTTTCTTTCAGGTAGAGTTTAGTCTTTTATATTATTGAATTAAGTATTTTAAGTAGTATTTATTTATTTTATTTAAGATTCAATAAGTTTGTTGTCACTGTAATTTATTAAATGTACATACCTTAATCACATCACACTAATATTATAAATGCGAAAGTTTGTGTGTTTGTGTATGTTTGTTACTCTTTCACGCGGAAACGGCTGGACGGATTTGGATGAAATTTAGAATGGATATAGCTTATACCCTAACTTAACACATAGGCTACTTTTTATCCTAGAAAAAAGCATGTCGTTAAACCGAATAACATGCGGGTGGAGCCGCGGGCAAAAGCTAGTAACGATATAAAAGATTACAAAAATAAGTTTTGCAATATGAATCCCATTACTAAGCGGTCCCATCCTGCTTTCCTCTTCTCCTTCTTATATTTATTTACTCGTAGTTTAAAATTACAGAAAAGTTGCAATAGAGCTATATAATTAATTCACATATATTCTTGTATATTCTTGTATATGTATGTTTATACACATTCGTATGAAAATCTTTCTTCATTTCCTTCTCAATATTGCCTAAAATCGTTCCGCATTAAGAATGCCTAAATTTCTGGCACAATATAAAATGGATCAATTAGAATCAGATAATTTTCTTTACTAGTAAACCAACCTACAAAGCTATTACCATATACTTTGAACAGTTATTTTGGAGACTAGAGATACTTTAGTTGACATTTTCAGACAATTTTACTGACAATTTATGTAGGTCCAACAAAACAATACTAATTAATCTAAGACCCGATCTTAAGCTAAGTCGAAATTCACAACGCTCGTTATCAGAATCCGACAGTATTTGATTTTAATATTCCAGCCTGGGAGCAGTTATAAATAATTAGTTACATTACTTCGTCATAAACACCCGGCTCATTATAGACCAGCTGCGGTACAAAATGACCCCTGACCTTTTGAGTCTCAGCTCCTATTTGCTAGAACGTGACCGTTTAACACGAAACATAGAACTTTATGCTACTGTAGAAGAAAATGGCCGTATAATAGTTGGGAAAATAATTCCGTTTTAGTGTTAAAGGGAAAACTAGATATTCATTCCGTTTCAAGTCTTATTCTTTGATAAAATCTGTACATTTTATAAATTGATAGCACTTCGATAATGTTTTGAAGATTATGAGTGCAATCGCCAGTATGCACATGATACGTTATTTTATACCTATATATGTTTAATTTCACTCGTATATCTACACTACACTAATAAATACTAATTTATAAAAAAAGTAAAGTTTCTTTGTTTGATATGCGGGGGGTAATGTCTGAGGCTACGACGAAATTATCTATAGCTCGTTGGTTTGAAGCTATTGAAGCGATTCTGAAAGTTCTTTCACTGTTGTTATGGTTGTATACTTAACTTGCACATAGGTTAGAGTTTGTTCCTGGGGATGGACAGTTTCCTAGGGAAACTGCTATTAATTGCATTCGCGCGGGTAATCTCTTGAACCGATTTTTAAAATTCTTTCACTGGTGTAATGGTTATATTCTTAACTTGGACATAGGTTAGAGTTTGTTCCTGGGGATGGGCAGTTCCCTAGGGAAATTGCCACTAACTGCATTCGCGCGGGTAATCTCCCAAACCGATTTTTAAAATTCTTTCACTGTTGTAGTGGTTACACTTTTTACTTGAGCACAGGCTATAGTTTGTACCATGGAGCCAAACAGCTACCTGTAATTATAGTCATTAATTGCACTCACGCGAGTAAAACCACAGGAAAAAGGCTAGTATTATACAAATACACTATCTGTGCTTCAAAATTAAAGTGACTGATAGAGATCTTACTATCAAATCGATGCCTTAAGATTTTTCTTTGCAGGACATTTCACCGGGGATTAGGAGACTGCAATATACCAATACTTTAACTCTAATGTAAACCATTTTGTATGAATTTACGAGCCTTGTATATTTAAACATCATATCATTAAGATAGTAAGACTTTGTAACAAGGGGATTAACATTTTGGGGAGGCCAAGGATAGTTTCATCGAGCCTTTTTAGGAAATTATGGTAATTACCATATCGTACTATTAAAATACGTGTAGAGAAGTTTAAAACTGTACAACATACGTAGGGAATTGTAATAATATAGTAGCATTAATAGAAACTCGTGTGTCTTATCATAGCGGATAATTTTAAAGAGCTTCAGCCCCCTAACCCCCTGGAAACGCCCCTGTAACTCAGTCGTTAGTCAATTTCCCACACAACAGAATATCCTGTGTGCTGTATTGAAATCGAACCAACTTTGCTAAATTCTGTAAAAACTGCAGCGTTCTCATACTAAAACACGGCACGGAATCAAAAATAGAGAGAATATGTATGTTAGGTTTTCGATCCAGCCGCATTATTTCAGCTAAAGTGCATTGTGAACAGAAAACATGAGGATATTGAACAGAAATTTCCTGAAAACGCTTTCTTCATGTTGAAGTAAACCTACATAGTGTCACGACTTCCGTGTTATATGGATATATTTATTTCAGGTGACAATAATGTATGCAGCCAAATTCATACTGAAGACTTGATAAATAGTCCTTAAACGATCACTTTTTTGTCCGTCTGGCCGTCCAGATACCATTTGAAACTATTACTTCATAGAAGTCTAGGTCACCATAATGCTGATAAAAAATCAGGCTTCGAACTTAACGAGAAAGAAAGTTATTGCCCTCTACGTAATAAATTTCTTATAAATTGGCTCACCATGAAAACCTATAGGGTACAGATAGCGCGCGAGTTCATGTCCATCCTGAGGAATGCGGTAGTGCTGTGACCTAATCAATTGTGGTAATGTCGATAATTACTACCGATTTTGTCAACAGCTTTGGTTTATTGTAACTCAATGTTATTTTGCAAATTATGAAACAAAATAAATGTGACATGTACTTTCTAATAGAAAAAAATATTTTTTTAAATGCTATTTAATCACTATCGGATACAAAGTCAACCGACAGAGCAGAGTCGGAATCGTTATCCTCGTCGCCGCTGTCTTCAATTATGAATTTGTCGATCGTGTTTTCCATTAGTCCGTCGTTTAATTTTCGGTATCGATAGCGCGCGTCACAATCTTCAAGGACAACACTCGACTGCAGACTAATGTGGCGAGGTGGGTGAAGGCGGGGCGAGCTGCCCCCGCCCGCGCGTCGCCTCTGGCCCCGATTAACATGAACTCGTGCGCTATCTGTACTTCCAGTTGACTTGAAAATTACAGATATTTAATTATTTTGGACGGAATTAAATACCAGTATAATTAGAACCTTTGGATACATTGAGTTCAATATGGTTCAATAGATCGTAGGGGTAAAGTTAGTTTGGTTAAAAATAACTGCTCGTGAAATACGTTAGTGTTTTAAACGGTATGTACAGAACCCTCAGGACACGACTCCTCCTCGTATTTGACCAGTTTTTTTTTCCTGTTTCTTACAAACGCAAGCCCAGCTCCGAGTCAAAACTATGTAAAGTCAAAATTTTGTTTATCCATCTCCGAAAAAATGTAATTGATCCGTAATATTGATCACTTACCAAGTCTCCGGTATGGCTTAATTGTGATGGTCTGTTATAGATATCGCGGCGCAACATCCCTCTTTAAAAATGTATTCTTTACTAGCTTTTGCCCTCAGCTTCGCCCGCGTTCAGGGAATTGTGTTAGTTATTTTATGAACACCCCTTATAACTTATGTGTTAAATACGGTTACTACGATGATAATAAAAAACTGCTTCCAAATCCGTTCAGTGGTTCTCGAGTTATAAAAGCGTTTATTCAATCTTTTCCCCGTTTTTGGCTTGGGCGTTATTATAGCCTATGTGTTGACCAAGGTCACTACGATTGTAATGAAAAAAACCGCATCCAAATCCGTTGAGTGGTTCTCAAGTTAAAACGGAACAGACAGACAGACAAAAATTCTAACAATTGTTGTTTTGGCCTCAATACGGTACCAATAACCCATTTCATTTAAAATTTCGCGAAAATATTCATTGTACAAACACGACTTTTTTACTACTTTATTATTCGTATATAATTCAAATTATGAAGTTGTTATTAAAAATATATACTCCTAGGCAAATAGTTCGTTTAATGTATTTTGAATCTTATATCTTATATCTGTCTCCTCCTCGTTTTTTGCTTGGCCGCTGAAAAAATTCAAAACTAATAATATCCCATCACAATTAAAACTTCGTAAAAATATTCAATATACAGACACGCTTTTTTACTACTTTATTATTAGTATAGATTCCTACGGGTATACTTTTCGAATAATTAATAATGTAATGCCACTATAATAATAAACTACTGACCGACCTCAAATTTCTGAATGTTAAATTTACAGTAAATTAGTAAATTAAAAGTTGTTGTTTTCATCCTTCCGTTCTCATTAAAATTCTGTTTAAAACCATTTATCTTTCAATATCAACGTTCGTATTAGTCAACTAATGAATAACACTGGTCAACAAAATTGTAGAAATTTTCTGTCACAGAAACGATTTATTGAAATTATTATAGAAATTTGTATGCTGAATCCGAATATAAACTCAGATTTTCTCTATCACGTCGTAATATTTGTCTAAGACAGACTAAATTTTGAAAAATCGCGTGTTTTTACTACTTCTGGTGGGGCTTTACGCTTAGCACAATTAGTTTTTCGGCTTTAATTTTCAATAATACTTCTTCTTAGTGGTTCTTTTTAATAATATGATAAAAAGATTCACGTAACCAAGCCTAGTTTTCGATTAAATGTCTCAAAACAATCACACCCAATGTTTCATAGTAAAAACTTGGTATGAAATGTATGGACCGAACAAGCTCTCACAAAATATTATTTATTTTGAAAAATAAGGTTCAATCGCGAATTATGTTATTTTCACCTTAATAAGTATTGATTAAGGACTTGTAATTATGAAAAATAAATACATAAAATACATTTGTAATAAGTAAAAAAAATGTTCAGAAGCATTAAAGAAACGGTAAATTTCAATACCTTAAAGTTGATTTCACAAAACTGAGACCTGATAGAAAAAATCTGAGTTCAGATTTGGATTCAGCACACAGTTTTCTGCAAGAATTTCAAAATATCGTTTCTGTGCAGAAAACTTGTTGACCAGTGTAATTTGAGTTAAAATACAAAGTAGCTTTATACTTAACCCTTTTAATTCTCATAATCGCTAAAACAATGGATCACAGTTCATATAGTGCCTCAGATTAAGCCAACTTGGGTGAATCATAAAATGATTTGAAAGTAGGACAGAGATAGAATTTATTCACCCATGCAAAAGAGACGGCAATAGAACAGAATCATAATATGATTCATCCAAAGTGGCTTTTTTGAGGAACCAGATCATAATATCACGGTAATGTTGCTTCAATTATTCGCTACGGATTAATGTTTTAGGGTAATTCCACAGATGAAAATTTAGTGTTTAAGGCTCAAAATAGGTATATCAAGACTATATGTGGATTACAATATAGAGATACATATTAACCTCATTTTAAGGAGTTAAAGATGTTTTGATGAAGATGTTAGAGGTGGTAGAGCTGATGCCGGGCTCGACTGTGGAGGTACCACCATCTTACTCGCAAATCCTCCCAAAATTATTCGGGGGAGAGTAAAAGAACAGCTCCCAGGCAAAACCAGGCGGCCCACCATTGCCTGGGACCGATGGATGGCGGTTAAAACAGACTGGTGACAGGCAGCGGCGTCGCTGGTGCAAGGGTTTCGGCACCGCGCCCACCAACCCGCCTGTCCAGCGTGTGTGAGTATGGACATTTCTTCCAGGAGGACCGCCAAGAGTAGTGAAATCCTCGAAAGAAAGGCTTATGTCCAGCAGTGGACGAAACAGGCTGATGGATGGATGGATGGAAGATGTTATATGTTCGATAAATTTAAACACCATGTTCCCAAAGATAAGATTTTTTCGCTACCATGTGTGTACATATATTTAAGAGGCTGCATTATTTGTGAAAACAAACCCAAAACTATTTAAGGAGGTTTCTTAGGTATATGATAAGCAACTACGAAAAATACATCTATTATAGACATCGAAAAGTGCAAACAACTATAATGTAGCAGAGTGCGCATAGAATCCAAAAATATAACAAAAGTCTAACAAATTACGAGTATCTCGAGATATAAAAAACATGGACTTGCTAATTATTAAATACAAATTATAGACGATATGTACTGAAAGATCTGTCTGAATATATAAAGGGCAAACCTGACTGACTCATCTATCAACGCACAGCCGAAACTACTGAAAGGATTTCGCTGAAATTTGGCATACAGATAGTTGTAATGACGTACGCATCCGCTAAGAAAGGATTTTTGAAAATTCGCTCCCTAAGGAGGTGAACCGAACTCCACGCGGACGAAGTCGCGGGCAAAAGCTAGTGTTATTATACAATTTCTGAGTTTTTTGACATGATTTAAATTCTTTTTTTTATTTCATAGTAGGGAACTTTCGATAACTTTCAATTTATTTTGTTTAAAAAAACTTTTAACTTTATTTAGCATGGAATTTATTAATGATTATTTTATGCCTACCATGTATTTTTAAAGTATTCGGGGCCCTCCTAGATAGGAGGTGTAGGTCTTCAAAGACAGTTTGAGCATACATTCACCTCAAAGTACCTCTACGGTCGTTTATTGTAACGAAAGGATTTCCCAAAGAAATTAAACTACGCGTAGACTGTTTTTTACGCGACTATTAGCTAAATTTGTTCGTGGTTTGCCTTTAATAGGATGAAACCGGGAACTACGAATTACCCCAAAACTCACCTTAACGACGCTGGATTCCTGAGATCATGCGATAACAGAATCGGGGAAGAAAATTTTATTTTTCCTTTTTTTAGATCTCTTGGATACTTCTTTGATATGAACTTTTTGATTAATTATTATCATTGGTTCCGAGGACGAGTAAATATTGATTTTAAAATCGCCCCAGTAACAGATCATGCGACAAAAGAATTAGAAAATAATAGGTTATATCTTCTTTTTTAAGGCCCATTGGGTGATAGTGTAGTTTTATTAACTTTTTGTTTGAGGTAATTCTTCCGAGCGTTAATTGAAATAACCTCTACTAAAAATGGGTTAACTCTTAAGCGGTACAAGCGAAAATTCAAAAAAATATATTAAGTATCTGTCGCCCATAAAACAATCGCCTTTAAAATAAACGATGCATTTTGATCCAGGGTGTATAAAACCAAAACCATTATTGGCTTATTCTGGATAAAAAACGTAACTCTAGAACTACTCGGTTGATTTTAATTCTCATTTTAAAATTTAAGTATTTTTTCGTGATAAGTATAATTTTCTCTTATTTTGTGCTATCCGGAGACGCATAGGGACGTCGTAACAGCCACTTTGCAATGCGCGCTGATATCAACGTTGTTTCAATGTCGTTTTCGTCGATATTTGTACCGACATGAGTCTTGTTGTTTATTGAGAAGATACATTCCCCTGAATGCTCATTGGTACTAGTGCCAGCAAATATTGTGTTTCAAATCACCTCAATATCAAATTAAAAAAATAATTAGAGTAACAAAGGTTATTTCTTTCTTTTTTAAAGAAATGTAGTTTTATTGACTTTTGTTTAATGCTTATTGGTTCTAGTACGACTAAATATTGATTTTGTTATCGCCTCAGTATTCACATGAGAATTATAAAAGCGGTACACATGTTATTATTGAGATTCCATGCCAAGTTCCTTTCCCTTTTTTAACCCGAAGACGGCAGCTTTATTAAAATGAATTCGTGAATTGAATTCTTAATTCACCCAAAAAGTTTGCTAAGAAATTTGGGATGTCTGTTTTATAAATTTTAATAAAATATTTTGTGATTTGACTAAGTTTTCACAGAAGTGAAATTTTAAACATGAAGTCTACTAGTTACATCTTGCATTCTTATTTTCGGTATAGAATACCATCGCTATAAGGTTTCTTTTATGGAGCCTTAAAGAAGGCAATCACATTTTTTGGGTTATATTTTTGCCACACGTCTATTAAGGTTGGTACTCCATCACATTTTCTTTCACTTATTTTCCTTGTGCGCTTCAGAACTCTATTCTGAGTTGTGTAAATATTAAGTTTTTCTCTTAATATTACCTTCATTCATATTTTACTGTCACAAGAATGGTATTTTACGATTTTCACAAAAAGTCACTGCATGACAAATAATAAGTTTATAAAACAAGACCGTTTTCTTTTTTTTGCCGCATGATTTCAAGACGTGACATGATTTATAAATTAAATTCGAACGCACATACTTCTTGAGGTCATGTCGTAAAAAACGCAATAATAAATGAAATATGACAACTCTTAGTTAAACTATAGGTACTTAACATATAATTTCTGTTTGTCTAGAAGTCTTTGCCGAAAATGTTTCTTAAAAGTTCCTACAGCCATCAGCTTGCACAAAGGTGGAGGCAAAACATTCCATATTTTGGTGGCTGCATATTTAAAGCCACCCTAATAATATAACCTGTAGTTTTATGTCCCAAAATTACCATTTTACATGGTAAATAAAGTGTTTTTCATTAAATATTATTATTAGAGTGCATTACAAACCAGAAAAGATAAATTAGAATTTTTCAAGATCAAAGCGAACAAACATATTGGGTTAAAATGGACAAATATAGGTATCTCTAAATGGTTTACCACATAATCTACTGATAAACGAATTTCTCAAAGAAACGCAACAACGCAAAAGAAAAAAAATTGAAACTGCTCATATAAAATACACTGCAGGGTTTAAAAATTAGCAAAAAACGTATTTTTTTGTCATTTAGCTACCTAGGTATGTTTCTTGGGAAATTTTGTTCAGTATTATCGTAGATAAGGTGATGTGAATGTTATGGCGACATACTGAGGAAGGGTAATATCAAAAGTACCCGTAATAGAAGAGCTTGTATGTCTAAATTGATGGATTTCGAAGAGGCGAAAGAGGTGTATCAGAATCGTACCAGATAGAAATCTGTAGTCTCTGCTGACCCCTCTAGAAGACAAGCGTGTGTGTATGTAAGTTTGTAGATACGAAATGAATGGATAGTTAACCTTCTTCCAGGTAGCACCCGTATTGATGGTTGAATATTTGTAGAGTAAAAAGTACAAGAATTTGTGTAGAATGATTGAAGTAGAGTGGTTAAAATTCATTCCCGGTATATATGTATGTACCTATACATTGTACATGCACTGTTAGACGTAATAAAGAGGTAGTTATTTTCGTGTTTTTATAAAGTTACATGTTATTTCTGATAAATAACTTTCTCTTATTCACGAATTAAAAACCATTAAATGCACCGAACAGTGTTAATTTAAATTATGAATACGGCTAATCGCATGGTTTTAATCTTAATACCATTATATTAATGCACTTATTTTATTTAGAGCGTTATAATGTATTTGGGCTCCTTTCCATGTAAATAATAGTCGTCAGATAAATTTTCCAACAAGTAAGAGAGATAAAGGTTATTTTCACGAAAGAAGTCCCTTGTACTTACTTGCATATTGTCAATATAAACACAAAAATGCTTTAACAATCCGTGGGAAGTTGTTTCGTGAAAAGTATTTTATCACATAACGTTAAGGTTTCTGCTGTCAGACATGAAGCTTTGATTTGTTGTGTGATCTTTATATTCTCATCTCATCTTTCATTCAGAAAAGGAACACAAAACATTCTTAAGATTTAAGAGGCTGTTCTATGGCAAGTCATCAATCAATTTATCATATACATTTGTGTCACTATTGGTGTTGTGCCAACAATATTTTTATGCCTACATATTACCGGCGTTCCGTGCTTCGACCACGCTACATTTGTATGTAACCAACCACCGCCACTAAAGATCGATCTATCCTGAATTAGGTCAAAATCGTGACGGTTTAACCATTTATGTTGAACACTAACACTCGTTTTGATGATGACCTGACCTTTCAATCGTTGACCTAACAAACTTCGTGTTGAGCCGATCCATGTCTTCTGTTAATTGGTACGGTTAAACTACACAAAACAACGAAGATACCTTTCAAATGGAACAGAAGAGATGCTAGCGAAGGGTAGAAAGAGAAGAAGTCAAGAATAAATGAAACTCGAGGCTTCTTCCCGCGCGGCAACTCGAAAAATTCCGGCCGAACCTTACTCATTAAACATTCAACGTGTAACATCGTGAACAGAATGTTTTATTACAGGCTTCGCTGTCCAAATATCAGCTTTTAATAATAAAGCGGCAATAAAATATCGATCTCGCAATGACGTCAAATAAAACCATCGATTTCACATTAAAAGCTCACCTGAGATCGTGTTTAAAGAGAGTATAGTTCATGTTAGGTCTTTAGGCTGAGCGGTTAAAGAGCGCGCGTGGCGGGTAGCGGCGCGCGCATCGCAGCGGGCGATGGCGGCGGCGGCGGCGGTGGCGCGGCGGGCTCCACGGGACACGGGCGGCCAGCGCGGCGAGCCAAGAGCACTGCCCGGGCCGAGGCGGGGAGCGGGCCGCGGGGCGTGCAGCGGGGTGGCCGCGTCGCGCGCACTCCAACCTCCGAGCCCTAAATTCAAACGTTCAAACGCGGCACAATAACCGTCGTTGCAGCCGCCAGCCGCACGCCCTATCGATTCCGATCCGGCTTCTTCCGTGAAACTCGAAAGTTTACCTACAATGCGGTCAAGCTTTACCTTCGGAAACATTACCATCGGCTAGGTCACTCAACCCCTTCGGGAATTGTTGAAATTGTAACGCTCTGACGTGGTTCACCTCATTTATACTCCTTCACATTTAATAGCTGCGTGAATTTGTTAGTGTTTTCTAATTTCATTGTTAACCTTGCCCTATTTACGTGGAGGCAGATTTAAAACAAACATAGTATAAATCTAGTTTTATCCTCCGTTCACATCGAGGAAATAAAATAAAAGCTGCGGTACGAGCATAATAAAAAAGCCACGTGGTGCGAGGGGCCGCCTACGGCTATGACTACAGCTACGCCGCGCCGTAGCGCGTAGACATTGCTACTTTGCTACGGCTTGCTTAGGTAGCACCACTGTTTCACCAAATAATGTTTTATCCTTAGAATGTTATTGCGAGTTTATTTTTAATAAATCATAAAAAAGTATGGATGATTCAAGACTAGTATAAAAATGGATTCATCTTATAAAAGCTATTAAATGGACCCATTCTTTTGATTAGTTGAAATTTTGAGCAACACACAAAATCCCCGAGGTGTTTTCAAGTGTGAACTATGAACTGCAAGTCACGGAAAAAATATTGTTCCCCGTTTTCAGTACGGGGTATTTTTAGAACAACAGCTTTTATTGTTTCCCTCACATCTCCTCGTTTTGGGCTCTACAGAGTTTTAGAATAGATGGACTTGTACAGACAACATCGTTGCACCGTCGCTACAACAATAATAATAAATTAACGATTACTAACCTTCTCTTACACCTTAAAGAAATCCTAGTTGTACAGTATTAAGAAAAGAACCTATAATATTTATTAATTCTCTTTAGGGTACCGTATCTAAAGGACAAAACGGAACTCTTTTAATGTCACTCTACTTTCTGTCCGTTCGTACGTCACGGTTCTCTAGCTCGTAGACGGAATAAATTACAGACCTGAAATATTAATATTTCGTATAGAATGTTGAACCAAAACCGGAAATTGAATTAGTTCAATTAAATTATTCTTCAGGGTCTCACATACATAAGAAAGGAGCGTTTTTTTTGCCCTGTTGGGTTTCATTGTCTAAAGTTTATTGAGTAGCGTACAAATATATATGAACGAGCGAGCGAAGCAAGCGAGTTCTCCGAGTCAACTGGAACAATCCGGCGTTTGTATGTATGTATGTATGTATGAATTTTTGTTCGACGATAACTCGAGTATCAATGATCGGAATGTCATGAAATTTGGCAGGCGAGAAAATAAGGCAAAAAGAATTTTTAAGTTTGAACATGAGCCAAATCGGTAAAGCGCGAATCAAGCGAGCACGAGTTCAAAGTTCTGAGTAAACTACTAGTTAAGTTCAAACATGAGTCAAATAGATGGTAGAGCTGATGCCGGGCTCGACTGTGGAGGTACCGCCACCTTACTTGCAAATCCTCCCGAAGTTATTCGGGGGAGAGTAAGAGAACAGCTCTCAGGCAAAACCAGGCGGCCCACCATTGCCTGGGACCGATGGATGCAGCGTGTGTGAGTATTGGTAATTCTTCCAGGAGGACCGCCAAGAGTGGCGAAATCCTGGAAAGGCCTATGTCCAGCAGTGGACGAAACAGGCTGATGGATGGATGGATAAGTCAAATCGGTCAAGCGCGAATCGGGCAAGCGCGAGTTCACAGTTCGGGGCGAACTACTAGTACTTGCGATTGTTGGCACTTAGTGAAACTTGAAAACATCACTGGACGAGCGAGCGAAGCGAGCAAATAAATAAATGGATCAATGTTAAAAAACATGTGGGCAGTCTGAAGTATTTCACCGACGATTAGTACGTCCCAGGATGGATTGGGTGCTAATTCGGGCACAAGTAAAGACCCACAGCCCCACGTGTCTTCCGAAGTATGCAGACTGAACACCTATAATAAAGTAAGTCACCTGAGATATTAATGCAGATAGTTTAGGTTCTTTTAAATTATTGTGTAGAAAAGCTCTATCTAAAGTTAAATGATGTTTGTTAATTTTAATAGTTAGATATTAAGATAAAATTTAGAGTTTGTAAATTCTTAATGTAATTTTAGTCATTAAGAATTTAAGATATGTGTATACTTATCTGTCATACGTCACTTATATAAAATGCATGCTGTGATTACCTTAATAAGTTAGAAGTTTAGCAGTTATTTATGTTCAATGTGTAGTATTAAAATTAGCTTACTAACTACTGAAGATAAAGAAAATAAATAAATTTAAAAAAACACAAATTCTAAATTCGTAGCGAGGACGATGTCCTGTACTGTTTCTCCGCGATCGTGAGTATTGTGCACTTCACCACGGTCAGATCAGTCAGTCAGCCTAGCCAAGACAGCTCCTTGAAGTAGACCCGAACAGCTTCAGCATGCTGACACAAAAACTGGTCCAGTTAAGGGAAGGTGGAGCTCGTCGCGATCCCTGCTTTTCGTCTCATGTCTTCGGTTGCAGAGCAGTGGAGTACATGCTCCAATATCTCGTCCTCTAGAAGGCACCCTTAATGATATGATACCTAACATACTACTTAGGTCGTACTGTTTTAGTTTTAGTACGTATCAATCACCTTACCATTAGACTGCGGTATCATTAGTCTTGAGCGGCAGTCAATTATTTCACTTTTGTACATTTACATACAAAACTAAACATGGAAAAAAATCAAGCAAATCATAATTATGATAAACACGCATTGTGTACAAAGCGGCACTTTTTTGCTTCTTTCAGGACATCTTTGGATGAAAGAAAAACATATTAATTAAATTACGCGAGGATAGTATATATGCTAATCAATAATTGTAAAATACAGAGCAATTTTTGTATTTATAATATAAAATTTTATGTCTTATATTTTAAACATTTCATTTAGCATATTCACCTTTTATATGAAAGTCACATTTTTTCATATTTTAAATAGAAATGAAATACAGAATAATAAAAAAAGGATTAGGCAGTGCAGATATTTTACATTGCAATTTAGCTAGGAGAGTGACTGTAATAGAGCTACGTTTGATTTATATACATCTAAATCCGAAATCGAATTTACATCCCGCATTTCGAGTTAAATACAACTTGCAGAGCATTAGTGATGAACTAATATGATGAAAATGATATCAAATATAAGGTGACATTTATTTATGCAGCCATATTCATACTGAAGACTTGGTAAGTAGTCGGTATCAATGACCCTTTTGGGGAAATTTGAAAATTATGATTGTCCCTTTATGTAGGTACATACCTACAAACGCAAGCCCCGAGTGAACTACAGTATACTATGGGAGATCAATAATGCGAAATTAGCAAAAAGTGTTATCAATCTTCATATTGATCACTTACCAAGCCTACAGTATGAATTTAGCTGACACCTTATATACCTACGTATGTACTTTGGGGAAACGACCTTGAGGAAGAAAATTTTGTTACTGGAGAAAAAGGGGAATTTAGGAAATTGGGTAAATGTAGTTATTTCCAATATGTTCACCCATACTTCTGTCCAGGGCTAATTTTTGGGGAAGAAAATTGATTAAATGAATAAATGTGCTTAAAAATCCACTGCTACGTTTGACAGCCTCATCAGTTTTTACTTTTAATTTTTTTTTGAACTCAAAACATTTATTCGCTTTTATCAAAAGTGTGGTGTGTGTAGATGTAAATAATTATGATGAAGTAATAAATAAAGTATCTACAACCCGGTCACATTATCTCGAGACCTGGCGTCGATGACGTCACGTCGCGTCGGCGCTCAGATATGGTGCGCAAAACAAGCATCCTCTAGTGGGATATTATTATAAACAATAAGTTTAGCAACTTGATCTACAGGTATTACGAATTGCTTGTTAGCTTTCTCTGATTCAAAGAAAGCGAGAACTTTCAGGATTAAATTTCTTGCTTCACTGTGAATAGTTTTTTCCATATTTGAAAAAACTTTCACTGTCCTACTTCAAAGCAACGAAATAGTAACAAAAATGTCCAAACTAAACCAAAATGTCCAAACTTAACAAAAATGTCCAACGTTGCAACAAAAACAATATTTTAACGTAACAGCAATAACAAAATAACAATAAAAGTCCAAACGTAACAATGGAATGTTTAAAAATATACCACGAAAACAAGTCAACGCGTATCTACAACGAAAGTGCTAACCGTACTGACGCGCCGTGGCGAGCGCGGGGCGGTGAAAGGAGAACGGGGCGGGTGGTTCGCATTCCAGCGAGGTCTCGAGATAATGTGACCGGGTTGTACCTAGTATGTTATGGTCTTTCAATAAAATTATGAACCATGTAAAATTTCATCTTTTTGAATTTAATAGGGGCATAATTACTTTTAAGACACTCAGGGAAAAGTTGCTGAAATTGTATCTTTACAGGATTTTTTTTGTCTTATTCGAGGAAATTTCAAAAACTCTCTCTGGAGACCCTTGCTTCCGCCAAACCTCAGCACAAGTATACCTGTTACGTCACTTTCACGTAGGATGCTTGTTTGGCAAGAAAGTCTGAAAAAGACCGAACCTAAACGTGCCTCTATTGGATTTGACTCCGCGACCAGATTAACAGTCGGGTACTTGAACCACTAGACTACAGAGGCAGTCAATAAATAACAAAAACAAAAACGTACATATAAACTCATTGCGCATAAACTCTTTACCGTATTGAGGTCGTCACGCGTATGAACAGATTTAATTTTCACCTGTTTTCCGTATGACTCTTCGGCTGAGTTGGAAGAGATTGGCGCCGAGTCAAGACTTATCTCGCCTTCTTGGTATCTTTTTAGGATTCCGTACCTCAAAATGAAATGATAATTTGGACAAGTGCGAGTGGAACTCGCCTACAAGGGGTTCTGTACAACCATACAATACGGGTAAGATAAGGAGCCCCAAAAACATGATAAATAATTCAACAATATAGACGCCATAGCAACATAAGGGCGTCAAAAAAGCCGCTAAAATGATATTTCCTGTCAAATACGTCAGCATTATTTGAGTATGGAACCCAAATTTTTATTATTTGTTCTTTTTCTTTAGAGTATGTATAACAATTTGACCAAATTTGACTCTTGTTTGTGTTTAATATAAAAATGAAAAAATTACTTTGAAAAAGTTTGCATTTTTCAAGGTTTCTTGTATGGGGACCGCCTCTGATTTTCATATTATTTTGATTTTGATTATTTGTAATGGTAGAAGCCATTAAGTGAAAATTTCAACTGGTTACCTGTTACAGTTGAAGCTGTAGTGTAGAGCCCTGTGACAGACGGACGGACAGACAGACAGCGGAGGCTTAGTAATAGGGTCCCGTTGGGCACCCTTCTGGTACGGAACCTAAAAACGGAATCTCTATAGGATCACTTTGTTGTCCGTCTGTCTGTCCGACTGTCATGACCGTTAGAAGAACAACACAATGCACGTAAACCGTGAACTGATTCGATCACGGTTAACAGTTGACTAAATATTTAAAAATATTGTAAAGATATGACATCTTCATCTATTTCTTTTAATTTCATGATTAAATTATTGTTCAATTTCTATATTTTTACAAGTCGATAGTAAAAAACAATAAGATAGTATAGTTAAATTTTAATACGGGAAAATACCCACAAAGTATTTTAAGGTTAGGCTTACCTTAAATAAGATTTAAAATGTATGTACCCATTTACGCCCACTGTACTATTCGTAGTACAGTGCTATAACACCACATTCAGTTTTAACAGATTCACGTTAAGATGAATTGCTTCATTAGTTTGAAAAAACAGGGTACACTTTTTATGAGGGCACTAAGAAAAATTACTTTTCTGCCAAAACTTTTTAGGTAGTTGCAAGTAATTTCGTCGATTGTGTTCTGGTTAGATTGTTGCCTGGTTTATTTACCTTGTTCGGGATTTTTACTATCTATATACATTCGTTTCCAAGGTAAGAGTTGTTGTATAAATTTGATTTGGCGTTATTTACGTTGCTGTACTTTGTATAGTACAACGGGCACAAGCATGTTGTATTTTTAGATGAAGAAGAAGAAGAAAAACGTTTATTAATATATACAGTACATGAAATGAGACAGTTCTTGTAAAACATTACAAGAAACAAAGAAAACACAAATATAAACAATATTTAAACAAATCAAAATAATATACAAATGTTGTCGCATGCACTGTAAAATATTAAACTGGCCCTGGCTTAGTAAATGTTGGAGATTATTCTCCAACGCTGGTTTTCAGCCAGTACCATGGTACTCCTCATAGTACCCGTACCAACTTGAAAGAAAATAAAATAGTCGATGTTGATATATTGCAAATTCACCATTGACCGCAAAATGTTAAAAAATATTGGATGGATTCGATTGATGGTTCTTGGTGGAATATCATCTTGAATAAATTATACACAAATTCTTGTACTTTTATTCCACAAAATGTTTTTAAAAATGTTTTCTTTTGTTTTCTTTCTGTCATGTTAAATAATTAATAATTTGTTGGCCCGATGATGTGTAATACGAAACCGGTAGCCTAAGTTAGAATAAAAATAAATATATGTGGAATAAAAGTACAAGAATTTGTGTATAATTTATGTTAAAAAATCATGACCAACGACTCGAAAACGCAGAAAGCAAACTACTGAAGAGGAGAGCGATTAAGAATATAATTATTCCACCAGACCCCACTGCTCTTCTTGGTGAGGAAGAAAGCGTTGAAGATAATATCAAAACTACCACCTTGTCAAAAGATATACCCGGTAGAGTTGCGGTACTGGGCCGAAACAACGCCGAAGAATACGACTGGATTGAATGAAAGTGATGAAAAGCCACTTTTTTTCTTCGCTTTTATTTCCAACTACCTACTTCCAAGACTAGTCGTCAGTAACAGCCTGCTTGTGAAATGCCTATGTCGAGGCATTGGTGGCCAGTATATTCTATAAGCTATCCAGCTACAGGTCTCGTAAAAATGTTTATGAAAAATTTGTGAGACTTTGAAAGAATAATCTCCAGTGAATACTTTCAAAGAGATTTGTTTATTGGCCAATAGCATGTCCAGAAATCACTATCTGGAAATAAAAAGAAACCTAAACTTTGTTGACCACGAGGCAAAAAGCTGTGGTGATGTGTGTGGTATTTGTTGTAGCCGTCTCAAATGCTTGGCGTTTGTACTCCGTGACACGTGAAAATAAACTTGATCAACCAACCTTTAGGAGATCAGTTGTAAGATCATATTTGCAAATCAATTAAGCCTTGTAAGTTTCACCCCTCTTCATCTACACCAGCTGATGAAATGTCCAATAACAGTCACAATAAAAAAAAATTATACAAACCAACTATGGTCCGTCGTTTTCCATAACTGGGTAAAAATTGTTAATAAGAAATGTCCGAAAACACTGCATTCTTTATGGGACAATTTTTGAAAATTATGGCAACTAATTTTACCCACTGTACTTTTTAAAGAAATTTTATCCGAAAAACAGGATAATATTAAAACATGTTTATTAATTTTCATTTCTTTCTGTTTAAACCTATCTTTAAATTGCTAGAAAATATAGATATTTTAAAACAACAAGTTTTCGTTTTATTTGGGCGCAAATAGGTAAAAATATAGGTATATACTTCATTTTTACCACGTTATTGCCAGTTACGTGACCAATTTCAAAAAAATTGGCTCTCCAATAAAACATGTGTATAGGGCACTTTCAGGTGACTTCCATCCATCAGCCTGTTTCGTCCACTGCTGGACATAGGCCTTTCCAGGATTTCGCAACTCTTAGCGGTCCTCCTAGAAGAAATGCCCATACTCACACACGCTGGGCAGGCGGGTTGGTGGGCGCGGTGCCGAAACCCTTGCACCAGTTGACTTACCAACTTGAAATTCTTTTCACAAGTAGGCATATAGCACGCGTATAGGATAAAAAAAAAATACCTACATATATGAACTTATGTTCAACTTAATTAGATCCTTTGGAGAAAGTGAGTTTAATAAATCGTAAGTATCAAGTTAAGGTAGTCACTCATATAAACGTCGAATAAGTTTGTGTTTAAAACGGTATGAACCAAACCCTCAGAGTACGAATTCTATTCGCACTTGACGAGTTTTTTCACGATTTCAGGTTTAGTTATAAAGTTAAAGTTGTCCGTATTAGTGAGTACTATTACTATTATATTAGTGACTACATACCGTCCCTAGTTTTCGTTTCTAAAACCACCTAAATGTCACGGTGTATAACGTTCGTTGCGTTTTTTTAATACAAATTATTGATAGTACAATTCTGAGCCTAGGGTTTAAGTGAGGTTGATGATTGATATCACATGGGATTAATTAAGCAGGGAATTTGTTAATTTATCTACATATATCTTGTCAGCATTAAACCCCAATTAACGTAATCGGCACAATATTTATGTTTTTATTTACCAGCTAATGCTTCGTTGTAATCTTAGTATCAAAGTAGATAACATTTCAAGTATAAAATAGACGAAAATTTTGTATGGAGCATAGTTACTAAACTAACACCCTAAAACAGGTAAGAAAACACAATTTCTCTTCAATTAAATCTATAGAATTTACTGACTTCTGGGTAGAAGTATCTAATCAAACCATTGATTTATGTTTAATAATACTATCCTTTTTTTACAGCCAATATGAAATTCCTACTGATCGCAGCCGCCGTGATCGCCGTGGCCGTCGCTGGCCCAACCCAGCGCATGGTGGAAGCTGGCATCGCTGGCTCCGCTCCCGTCATCTTGGACCCTGTCGTCGTTGATGGACTCTCCCCCATCGCTGTTGGCCCCGCCCTCGTCGAAGTCGAGTCCCCCATCGCTGTTGGCCCCGCTATAGTGGACTCTTTTGAGCCCATCGCTATTGGCCCAGCTGTGGTTGGTGGTGTCGCTCCCATCGCCGTAGGACCCGCTGTCATTGAATCGTTCGAGCCTATCGCCGTTGGACCCGCTATGATTGACTTCCCCCTTCCTGATGGTGGTGCCCTGACTGAAGTTGAAGCTTCTCCCGCCGGTGTCGCCCCTGCTCCTGCTGCCGTCGCCCCCGCTCCTGCTGCCGTCGCCCCCGTTGACAGTGCCAGCGCTCCTCTGGTTCAGATCATCCTGAACATCAACTCTGCTGACCTCGCCGCTGCCGTCGCTGCCGAGTCTCCTATTGTCGCCGCTCCCGCCATCGTTCCCGAGACCGTCTCCATCGTCGAGACTGCCCCTGAAGTCGTCTCCGTGGTTGAGTCCGCCCCCACTCCCGTGACCGTTGTTGAGGCTGCACTCACCCCCGTCACCGTTGTTGAGGCTGCACCCACCCCCGTTACCGTTGTCGAGGCCGCTCCCGTCGCACCCGTCACCGTTGTTGACGCCGCCCCCGTCTCACCCATCACCGTTGTCGAAGCCGCTCCCGTCGCACCCGTCACTGTTGTTGACGCCGCCCCCGTCTCGCCCATCACCGTTGTAGACGCCGCCCCAGTCGCACCCGTCACCGTTGTTGATGCCGTCCCCATCGCGCCCGTGACCGTTGTCGAAGCTGCCCCCGTCAGCGTAGTGGAGGTTGCCCCCGTCGCCGTCGTCGACCAGGTCCCCGAGACTGTCATCGTAGGTGAACCCATCATCGTGGCCCCCGCCGTCACACTCCCTGAGACCCTCAACTAAACATGTATCTCACGATGAAAGCACTGAGCTGCTATAGGAGGAACTTTGGACATAACTTATTCAACCAATTTTATTGTCCACAAATAAGTTGTAACTATAAATAAAACATCTTGTTACCGAGTATTATACTTTATTTACTTAAATATACATCATCAATGAGTAACCTACTACAAACAATAGCTACGTCGACACAATCGTCATGTACTAAAAAAGAGGGTACCATACTTTATAAATAAAAACCGGCCAAGTGCGTGTCGCACCACGCGCAGTGTAGGGTTCCGTAGTTGCCCAGTACATTTTTTAAGTTGGTCTACTAATAAAGATCACGCCAAACTTCTAGTCCGCTCGGAAGTTGCTCTCCCGAAGAACATACATTGTCGTTTTAGAGGGGACTAAAAGTTTGGTGCGATCTGTACTCGTAAACCTGTACAGCCTACTGAGCTGTGATAGTTTTCCTTTTAAGTTCATGATATACACTACTTCTGTCAATTTTTCCACATATTCATATCCAACCGTTTAGCCGGCAGGGGGGGACACTTAACTCTAACAAAAATTTGCACTTTAAAGCTTAATATTTCGCCAACGGATCCCTAAATCGAAAAATGGTTTTCCAACAACCACAATTTTTTTAGTCTCTGGGCTAAGCCGCGGACAGACGGTCGTACAGACGGACATAGCGAAGCTATAATGGTTCCTTGTCGGACTACGGAACCCTAAAAAAGGTATAAAGTTTACATTACTATCCAAGTAGATGTTAATTTACTTTTGCAGTTGTCCAAGCTAGAGTTAATTAAAGAAATGAAGTTTTTAGGCACAACTATAGACTATTAAACTACAACTTAGACTTAGTTCAGCCGCATACGCTGCTAGACGCATAAGTCAACTTTCTGATGTAGATATATTATATAGTAGATACTGCTAGTTAGTGTATTTTAGTTATGCTGCATTACGCTGCTAAGGGGTGGGGCCGGCAGTCATACGGCTACATATAACACGCAGTAACATCCTCCTTGTCAATTTACTTACCAACTTATTAAATACTCGTATCTCAGAAAAAATATCGACACTTTCCCAAGGCTTGTTGGACTCTATAGAAACCCGAAAAAAACGTAAATTAGCTTTTCCAAAAGTCAGACTTTTCAAAATAAGTACCGTTTTCGTAAGACATGGTATAAGATTTTACAATAAACCTCAAAAAATTGACCGTTTTTCCGAGGGTAATTTCAAGATAGATGCCGCAGTGGAATAGTGGTCCCAATATCAAAATATCACACTTCCAAAAGAGTGAACGATCCCGTGACACAATCATTTGAAAGCTCACCCCTTTCTCACCTCAGTGCATCGGCGACGTCTTAGAGTCATGCACATGGCTTGCGTAAAAAAAGGTTTTGCGAAAACTTTTTCACCCAAATAATTCAGTAGTGTCCAAAGTATCTTCTGAATCTTTTAATCATTAGTAATAGTTTTGTTTTTATGTTACTATTTATTTAGTCTTGTTTGTTAGTACTTTTTTGATGATTTTGTGTGCTTGTGTATTTAAGTTTTTTTTATTAAAACAGGCATCTATCCTTTACAAAAACGGTATATATTTCATTATGTTTGTATTCTACGTAGTTTTATTTGTAACTAGCTTTTACCCGCGGCTCCGCCCGCGTATTATTCGGCTTAACGCCATGCTTTTTTCCGGGATAAAATGTAGCCTATGTGTCAAGTTAGGGTATAAGCTATATCCATTCTAAATTTCATCCAAATCCATCTAGCCGTTTCAGCGTGAAAGAGTAACAAACATACACACACACAAACACACACACACACCCTCACACACAAACACCCTCACATACACCCTCACACCCTCAACACACACCCTCATACACACACACCCTCACACACTTTTGCATTTATAATATTAGTGTGATTACTTTTTCTTACAGGCATTTCACTCATTCAGGATCGTGATATGATATGCAAATATTAATTAAAATCTGGAGTTCAACAGAGAATCTAATACGAGTAAGTTATCTGTAGCTTTAGCATAAAAACATTACGGTTACGTTATAGTTACTTTCACGTTAGACTCCGTATGGAATCTGATAACCGCCCCTGGCGGACAGTAGCGGAACTTATCAGATTCTATACAAAATTTTACGTTATTGCAACTACAGCATAATCGTGATATTTTCATGCATAAAGTAGGGGACTTGAAAAAAATCTAGCTGTTGCTATGGAATAAATGATGTGATGGGAGTTGGGAGTTAATGAAATATCACGGACTTTCGGTACCCCGTCAAGAATTTATTAAGCTAAAGAGACGTAGCCTATTTCAGCGACAAGGTACCTTGGGTGTATGTAGGTTGATTTTGTCCAAAAGTTGTGGACAGTCAACGAGCCCTCTTAGGATTTTATACAGTAGTATATTGTCAGCCAACCATCGACGATCTTTAAGGGAATTCAATTTAAAATATGACAGTCTGTCGGTATAGGATGTAAAGCCTTTGTTTTTTTTTGGTGGACACATAGGAAAATTGCAAAACGCTTTTGAATGCGTTCAATCCGCTTAATGTGATTGTTGAGTAACATAGGTTATATTTTATTTTAATAAAAGTAAGTTTTCAGTTTGAAAATTCAATATTTGTGAACCATGTCGGGAGAAAAAACGCTGCTTAGCTGCTTTACCGGCGCGCCTTGACCAAATGGTTAGTTATACGTGATGAAACCGGTTGTTTTTCCATACGAGGTAACTGTATCAGTTTAATCTGGCTAAAGATTTCCATCTGCAACGATCCTGACACACATCTTGCTAATATTAAGCTTGAAAAAGTGACAACAGCGAGGTTTAAGCATAGATACATTAAATACTAAGGTTAAAGTAATGATTTTTTCTACTATATCAGTTTAATTTGACTACAGATTTACACCTACAACGACCTGGACACACCTCTTGCTAATATTTAGCTTGAAAAAGTGATTACAGCCAGGTTTATGTATTGATTTATTCCCATACGAGAAAACTGTATCAGTTTAATCTTACTACAGATTTTTATCTACAACGATCCTGGCACAGTTCTTGGCACTTTGGTAAAACATGGTGACCAGGGTCTGATGATGGGGCTGGAAGATGCGTATGGGATCTCCTCAACGGACAACAGCAGACCCTTCGAGTTTGGGCTTATTTGATTGGTATTTATCAGCACTTTGGTAAAACATGGCGACCAGGGTCTGCTGATGGGACTGGAAGGTGGGAACGGGATTTCCTTAACGGACAACAGCAGACCCTTCGAGTTTGGGCTTATTTGATTGGTATTTATTAGCGCTTTGGTTAAACATGGTGTCCGTTGCTTAATAGTCGTTCGAAAAATCATATTCTTTTATTTTTCTTATTTCCACGAAAATCTCTTCGACGCGGTTGGAGCCGCGGGCAAAAGCTAGTATACTAATAATAAAGTAGTAAAAAAGTCGTGTCTGTACATTGAATATTTTCGCGAAATTTTAAATGAAATGGGTTATTGAGGCCGAAACAACAATTTTTGTCTGTCTGTCTGTATGTTCCGTTTTAACTCGGGAAACACTGAACAGATTAGGATGCGGTTTTTTATTATTATTTTAGTTACCCTGGTCAACACATATACCATAAAGGTTGCTAATAAAATAACTTCCAAGCCGAAAACAGGGCAAAGATTCACTGAACGCGGGCGAAGCTGTGGGCAAAGGCTAGTAAATAAGTGTGATAATTTAATGTTTTATTAATTTTTTTTAGGGTTCCCTATCCAAACCAAAGGATATAAAAGGTGTAGCATTGCCTGTCTCTAAATAAAGAGAATCTTTCTTTAAAAAATTGTTTGCTTTTCGTAGTTTTGTTTTAATCGGTTTTGAAATATGAGAGTTGAATCGCTTTATTCCTGAAATGTATATATTTTTGAACTAATATAAAAATATTTAAAGTGTTTATATTTATGAATCTGGTGTTATTGCTAAATGGTCCTGAGTCAAATGGCTGTCATTTCAGTTCAAAACAGTAGTCCGTCCAAACTAATAAAGTAAAAATAACAATAATTGTTGGAAACAATAAATCTATATTATCTAAAACATAAAAACACGTTTTTTTTAAACGCTCACGTGTGTATTTATATTAAACTAGCTTTTTTCCGAGATAAAAAGTAGCCTATGTGTTAAGTTAGGGTATAAGCTACGTGGGACACTCAGAAAGTTATGCGAAACTAAAAAAAATTGTTCTACAGGTAATTTTTTTTTTGAAATCTTTTAAAGTTCTCTCCGCCAGCCTCTATACAAAGTTTCATGCGTCTAACCCAGTTTTCAAAACACTTTTCCCAGTCCGCCGCAGACACCTCGTTTACAGCCTGCTCGAACGCAGCCAGCGCATCTACCGGCGACGAAAATTGTATTCGTTTGAGCTGATTTTTTATTTTTGGAAATAAAAAGAAGTCACACGGTGCTAGATCAGGGCTGTAAGGAGGGTACCAAGGAGTTTGACTGGCGTGCTGTCCAGGAAGTCCCTCGTTTTGAGTGCGGTGTGCGCAGGTGCATTGTCGTGGTGGAGCAGTAGCCCGCGGAGCCCTGTGTTTGGTCGCTTGTTGCTAACAACAGAGAAAACTTCTGGCAAACATTTGATAGTATACCATTTGGCATTGATGCTTCTTTGATCCCGTAAGGGAATTGATACCAAGTGGCCAGTCAAATTAAAAAAGCTAGGGATCAAAATCTTCCCTCCGCTTCTAGATCGCTTCACTTTGGTAGGCGTTGGTTCATTTTGAAACACCCAAACAGTCGACTGGCGCTTGGTTTCTGGGTCGTATTGATAAATCCAGGACTCATCACCTGTAACGAGGTTGTAAACACGCCGAGACGAGCCTGCTTCAATTTTTTTTAGCATATCACGGCACCTTTCCACCCGGGCCTACTTCTGAGCATCGGTGAGGTTGTGCGGCACCCAGCGTGATACTATCCTCCTCACGCGAAGATGGCTGTGTAGAATCTCGTGAACGCTTCCCGATCCAATCTTCAATATGTGTAAAATCTCCTGATATGTAATTCGCCTATTGTCTTGGTTTAAAATTTTCACTGCCAGCACGTTATCTTCGGTAACAGCCATCAAAGGGCGACCGCTTCTTTCTTCATCCCCCAAAGTTGGTCGACCACGCTTGAGTTCGTTATACCAACGATACATGGTTGCTTCATCCATGAATGCCATTTGAAGTCTATCGTACGTTTCATCCGGTTTCAGGCGACACTTGAAATCGTAAAAAATCATAGCTCTAAAATGTTCCCGGCGCAGATCCATATTTCAGCGAGACACAATACTTTGAATTAGCTCGCAAAAAATGTGGAGGGAAATTTTGAAATTAGAACATGCCTATTTTTACTTATATATAATCATATTTTCTAAAAACATTATAACTGGCCAGTCTCCCATATAAAATAACTTTTTTCGCAATACTTTCTGAGCGGCCTGGTATATCCATTCTTAATTTCATTTTTAAATTTCATCAAAAAAAGAAAGAGTAACAAACATACACACACACACACACACACAAACTTTTGCATTTATAATATTATTATAGTGTGAAATTATTCTCTAAAAGCAGCATTAACCAACCTTTTCTTGATTCACCGCACTACTCGGCTGCGCAAAATTCAGATGTTACATATGCTACGTATGTTACGTATGCACAACGCTTTCGTTGTGCGATGGACATATTGCGCCTTTAGTACCTATTACGTAAGTATATAACAATACTAGTCTTTGTCTGCGGCTCCGCCTGCGTTTGTTCAATATCTGCCCCGTTTTCGGCTTGGTCGTTATTTGACCAGGGTCACTACGACGACAATAAAAAACCGCATCCAAATCCGTTGAGTGGTTTTTGAGTTAAAACGGAACATACATACATACAGACAGAGCTCAAAAAAATGTGGGTTTGGTACAATACTAATAACTCATTTAATCTAAAATTTCGCAATAATAATAACAAATATAAACTACACTCGCAAATTGTGTTTGTGTTATGAGGTGGTTCCCTAGCCTTACGACCGGGGTCCCAGGGTTTTTAATAAATCTGGTAATAAAGTAGTGTAACCTCTATCCTTACTTATGGTGCCGAAACATGGACGCGGACCAAAGCTCACATCCACAAAATAAAAGTGGCACAAAGGGCTATGGAGCATGCCATGCTAGGCATCTCTCTTGTGGATCGAATACCGACCATCGAGATTCGACAACGAACTGTAAACGAATCGCGAAACTTCTGTAGAGATGGGTGGAACATCTGGCTAGACGGGAAGATGGACGGCAGTAACAGAGGAAAAGCGTTCATTGGGTAGACCGGGGACGATGGCGAGACGATGGACAATGGATGAGGCTGGCGAGAGCCCAACTGGGTGAATGTGGGCTGATTGCTGATTATATAATAATTAAGTATTAAGGTAAACTGATTGTATACAAAATTGGTTCGAAAAAAACAGAGTTTTCACAGCAGCGCCTTTGGTAAACGACTAGGGATTAAATTTTTTGAGAATTTTAGGGCCTAAGGAGATGTTTATAAACATGTTGAGTAATATATGTCTGTCCGAGTAGTCTGTAGTATTTATCTTTGTAAATTGCATTGATTGTCTAGTATAATTTTAAACTTACTAGGTAGCGTTCCAAATCAATTTTTCAAGATTCAAATATTGCTCGCTGTCAGATGAAAGTAGCTCGATGCTGGTTCCAAAACCTAAAAGTAGATGTTTTGGAACCAGCATCGATGTACTTTTGTCTGGCAGCGAGCAATATTTTAATCTTGAAAAGTGATTTGGAACGCTACCTTAAATACTATTTAATAAGATAATGAGTATAAAACTATACTAGGCAAGCTATACGCGAATCCTATGTCTATGAGGCAAACAATGCAATTTATAAGGATAAATACTAAAGACTACTTTAACGAACCTTCATATTGAGATCTAATGAAGGCGACATATGGATACAGACATTATATTATAATGTCATTATTGTGCAAAAAGTGTTATAAATAAATAAATAAAATAAATCTGTGCATAAAGTGCGCGCCAGATAAGTCTGCGTGCGACTGGTGGCGTTACTAACGTTTTACTACTTGACCTTTCGCATGATGATTGCCAAACTTGACCACTGAAAACTAATAAAAATGATAGACATTCTACACACTCACTAGGTACACCTGACATAACAACAACTTGGCGGACTGCGATTTATGATTTTAGCCACGCGCAGACTTATCTGGCGCGCACTTTAGGATGTCAGTTCCGTAGTTTCGTTAAATATTCAGATGAAGAGTTCTTCAGCTGAGGTTAAATATAACATAAATTCCCCAATTTACATTTCTTGGAGGTTTTCGAAGATTAAAAAAGTGTATGCCTGTATATATGAATATACAATGAAGCTAATGTTCTTAACGTGTCGGCCCGACCTCCAAGAAATATAAATTGGGGAATTTATGTTATATCTAACCTCAGATGTTATGTATCTATTTAGTAATGTATATTCACTTTACTGGTGTGGCAGTTCGGTAGATAATTAGGAAAGGAAGAATGAAAGATATATGTAATTCGGATATCGTGATAAAGAAAATTAAAATTATTTATTCTTTACTTTTGTCAGATGTCACTTCAATAACAAGATGTTGTCATTTGATCTTGTCATTGTATTGGGATGCCTATATCACCTATACTGGTTATCGTTTCCTTGTTTTCTTTCTTTTATCAAATATTTATTTGGTTGTCCCGCTTCTACATATCTTAAATAATATTTTTCTTCACCATTCAAAGATTGACTGGAAGAAATTGCCTTTACTAATAAGCCCACCTTTGTACCTACAATAATGTGTGTTCGCTACTTTTTATTCTGTTTTATTTCGTGTGATTATTTCGTGGAACAAAATTATGAAAAAATCACGCTAGACAGACTTTTGTGTTAACTTTGTAGATAGAGACAAAAGTATGATCTTAGATTAGAAACAAAATGTCGCCAGTCACCTGCAGTTCAATCTTCCTCTTTGCAAACAATTTTAACGGTTATGACGCCGCAATAAGAACTGCCAATAAGTAGCCTGTCATGCTAGCGTCCGTAAATAGATAGAAAGTAGGTTACTCATTGATAATGTAGTATATCCAAGTAAATCAAACATAATATTCGGTAACAAGATGTTTTATTTATAGTTACAACTTATTTGTGGACAATAAAATTGGATGAGTTAGTTATGTCCAAAGTTCCTCCTATAGCAGCTCAGTGCTTTCATCGTGAGATACATGTTTAGTTGAGGGTCTCAGGGAGTGTGACGGCGGGGGCCACGATGATGGGCTCAGCTACGATGACTGTCTCGGGCACCTGGTCGACAACAACGACAGGGGCGACGGGGGCAGCGTCGACAACGGTCACGGGTGCGACGGGGACGGCGTCAACAACGGTGACGGGTGCGACGGGGGCGGCGTCAACAACGGTGACGGGTGCGACGGGAGCAGCCTCGACAACGGTGACGGGGGTGGGTGCAGCCTCAACAACGGTGACGGGGGTGGGTGCAGCCTCAACAACGGTGACGGGGGTGGGTGCAGCCTCAACAACGGTGACGGGGGTGGGTGCAGCCTCAACAACGGTCACGGGGGTGGGGGCGGACTCAACCACGGAGACGACTTCAGGGGCAGTCTCGACGACGGAGACTGTCTCGGGAACAATGGCGGGAGCGGCGACAATGGGAGACTCAGCTGCGACGGCAGCGGCGAGGTCAGCAGAGTTGATGTTCAGGATGATCTGAACCAGAGGAGCGCTGGCGCTGTCAGCGGGGGTGACGGCAGCAGGAGCGGGGGCGACGGCAGCAGGAGCAGGGGCGACACCGGCGGGAGAAGCTTCAACTTCAGTCAGGGCACCACCGTCAGGAAGGGGGAAGTCAATCATAGCGGGTCCAACGGCAATAGGCTCGAACGATTCGATGAAAGCGGGTCCTACGGCGATGGGAGAGACACCACCAACCACAGCTGGGCCAACAGCGATGGGCTCAAAAGAGTCCACTATAGCGGGGCCAACAGCGATGGGGGAGGTGACATCAACGAGGGCGGGGCCAACAGCGATGGGGGAGAGTCCATCAACAACGACAGGGTCTAAGATGATGGGAGCGGAGCCAGCAATGCCAGCTTCCACCATGCGCTGGGTTGGGCCAGCGACGGCCACGGCGATCACGGCGGCTGCGATCAGTAGGAATTTCATGTTGGCTGTAAAAAAGACAATATTATTTAACAGAATGGAACAGCTTTACTAAGTAGTTACACCTACCTAGATAGGTTGAAATATTTTAAACTCAGTAAATTGTATGAATTTAAATAATTAGAACATAATTTGCGTTTGCTTACCTGTTATAGGGTGTTAGTTTAGTAACTATGCTCAATCAAATATTTCTTTCGTCTTTTATACCAAAAATGTTATCTCCTCTGATACTACAAGGACTTATGCCGATTTCATTTATTGGAGTTTAATTGTCAGATTTAGATATGTTTTATTGTACCTTATAAAAAGCGGCAGTAGTTAGTTAGACATCCTTTACGTTTGCTATATGGGATCCGAGTTTGAATCCTACCGTAACATGCACCAATGAGATATTCGGAATTTATCAATAGGTCGTTGGAATTTATGTGTATGTGCTTTATTGTACACTGCTCACGACAAACCCTGAACATATTCCCAAGCATGCTCTCAACTGGGATCTTTAAAGGGCACGCGTAGTACTCCAAAGCAATGGATATCGCAATAAAAACGTAATCTTAGTTAATGAGAACTGTGGATTTCTTAACTGTCGGAAACAACACATATTGTAGCGACGACAGCGGCATCTTAGAGAAGGGCGTGAAATCACAAAACGCCCTTGTAAGTGTTCAGTATCATATAGACAACAAAAAAACAGTGGACAGGTATAGTGGAAAAATTCAACGGTCTAGTATAAGTACCTTGGTAGCGCAATTGGTAGCGTGCTTGTCTTGGTAACAAGAGGTCGCAGGTTCAAATCCTGGCCCGAGACATTTATTCAAATTCTTATCAATCATATCATCATACTTATAATAAAACAGTATAAACCGCTGCGTCTGTACATTGAAGAAAAGTAATGGAAATAGAAAGGGGGTGACTAAAGAAGAGTAATAGAACACAAATCAACGATTTTTAGAATTCTTTTCTGTCTGTTTGTCTGTTTGTTCACGCACATCTCTAAAACTTCTGAACGGATTTTTATGTAGTTTTCACAGCTGTACAGAGCTTAATTTAGAATAGAATAATAGCTTTATTTCCTTAAAATCGGATCTCGGAAGAAAAAGTTATCGTCATTTAAAGGTTTTTGGAATTTACTTTTCTACTGGTAGTAATTAGAAGTTATGGTACGGGATCTCCTCAACTGATACAGAGCTCGAGTTTGGGCTTGATTGGTCTTTATTAGCACTTTGGTAAAACATGGTGACCGTTGCACATAGTCGTTCAAAAATCATATCCTTTTGTTTTCCTCATTTCCACGAAAATCTCTTCGACGTGAACGGAGCTGCGGGTAAAAGCTAGTCTTTAAATAAATTTGTTTTAATTGATCATTTTTAGTTTGTAATGCACTCTAATAATATTTAGGGCACGCGTAGTGTTGACCGTCCCAAAGAAATATCGCGTTATAAAAGAAGCAGACACTCTTGGCCTAGCTGGAGCGAAGGCATATATGATATTCATACCATATATACTATAGTATATATAGCCTATATTTATATACTATAGTATAAATAAGTAATCGTATTCTGTCTCCATACAAACGTGCCGAAACGAACCCCCTGAATCTCCGTTCAACTCGGTTTACGTACGACAGTCGACAGTCGCGGTCAGGGTCTTTTCACTTAGACCATTTTTTCTTTGTATGAGATCTCAAATCTCAACGAGTCTAAATCTCAAAAATCGAAATGAAACAAAAATATTTTTGAATAGTATAAAATATACTATTCTGTGAACCCAAAATTATTTGATTTGTTGTATCGCTTCTAGGACATTACGGTACATAAACATTCATCAAAATATGTGTAAAATCCAGGACTTTTATACGCTTGTAACTTTTGTATGTATTTGATTTTGATAAATGTTTTAGTTTCACGTCATGGATATTGTATGGGATATGTTGAAAAACAAAATATTATAAGCAAGTACCTTTAAATAAGGATATGATCAGCGAACTGCGCTAGTATGGGAGTTCAGGCGAATAGAGTCGCCTTAAAAACATTATTCAAATTACATATACATGGGAAAACTTTGATAATATACTTATGGTTCTGAGTTCTACCTAAATGACTTTATTATGACTTAGTTCACAAAAGCATTTGTCAGTTTGTTACCTAAAATCTTAATAATCAATCAAGTAAGAGATCTTAACTTTAGTATACAGTAAGTCCCAAATCAACACCAGTAGTAAATTAACACGAAAATTTACAAACTCGGGCGAAGCCTGTGGTACAAGCTAGTAACAGCATATAATGTATGATAAAACTTATCAAATCGCGTTTATTGGTATAAACGCGATTTGATAATTTTTCAGGTATAAAATCCATATTATATCTTAGTAGGTAGTCTGGTTATAAAGCCATTACAATTTATTGTGTTTGTAAAAATTTGTTTACTATCTTACATAAACTATCACAAACAAAAAACTGACGTAAATTATGTTTTAAAAGTCCACCATCATAGTCCGGCCGGCCATAGATTTTGCAGCAATGCCAAAATTTTTAATGAATTTTTATTTATATTTCTGCGAGATTGCTGATCACGCGATCTTCTTTTACTTTTTCTGAAAACAGCTGAATTTCAGGAAAAATGCAAAAATCCAAACGTGCACCGTTATTAGTAGGAAGGTAACAAACCAACAAACTTTTGCATTTATGTTTTAATAGCAAGTTAGGTAGTAGTATATATTCGGTAAAACATGATGATAAACTTGTTTGCAGGGAGACAAAAGCTTCATTATCAGATTTACAAGAAATTTGTGCTCACGTACAACTGATGGTGTACGATGTCACTCCTTGATGGAACATTTCAATAATAAAAAATTAAAACTTCTTGTACACGGTCCACCTAATCAGGCAAAACCCATTAGAAAAACATTTAAATACATTTTATGCATTAATCTTATAGTGTTTGTTTACATGTTGGATGACCAAAGCACAGAAAGAGGGTAGAATGACACCTATTCTCGTGTAGCAAATATTAGATTTAGAGCTGCCATAACCTAAAACTTTTCATTGCAAAATAGGCTTTAACGCAGATGGATAAAAGTTAAATGAGCTTGTATTATTTTTGGCTTTTCAACTCTAAATTTAAGGTTTGCTGCACGAGAATAGGTCACAATGTCTGGTTAGTTTTAAGCAGTACTGGCTTAAGCCAGTAACAAAAGTTAACAATTGGCACAGAATTAATATTAGTACCTACTAGTTCTTTCTCCCTTCCCGAAACATAATAATAAATGTTATCTAGAAGTCGGCGCATTTTGTATTTGTATGATATGGCAACACAATAACTATTATGAGAGCGTCCTCGACATTTGCTACTCTTGCTACGTGGCTAATCCAGTACTTAATTTACGCTTCATCTTTGGAAACAAATTGTAAAACAATTAGAAAGTTATGATCAATAAAATTATATCTAAAAACAAAAACAAAATAGAAGAAATACAAAATGTCAGATGAGAAGATAAAACGTCAAAGGTTATTTGATAATTATTCTATGTCACTGAAGAATTCTGAAATTAAGCTTTTTTAAATCAGTTTTTAAAAACAATTCAGTAGTGGAGAAGAAGGCGACGAAGCATGGTCATAAAAGAGTAAATTTGGGTCCTGGCGTCGATGTCTGTAAATTTCCAGATCTTCAAGGGAATTTAACTCTCGTCCTTTCTTACACTTATGTAAAATCTTTATTCCTCTATCGGGGTGGAATTTGTGATCTTCTGTGTGATGGTCTGGAAATGTTGACCTGACGTTCTTCTTTTTCCAACTACTGCCATGTTCTTTAATTCTCATTTTGATTTTTTCCTCTGTTTAACCCACATAAGCCTCCCTGCAAGTATTACGTCTGGTTATACAGTTGTTTTTAGTAAGTAAGTTTTAAAATAAAATGCTGTATTTGTATTCTTACTATCGATAATCCATTTGAATATCTTTGAAACTTTGGCTAAATATGGTCTTCTGCTCTTCCTCTTTTTCTGCTGTAGCTGTATAAAAGTTCTTGTACAAAGATTTTTCGTTTCTTTTTTAGAATTTGTTATAATAATTTGTAACTGCAACCATATATTGATCGCATCGTCGATTCATCAATTACTCAATAACATTTTAGTTAACAAACGAAGAAACAAACAAACTTTCATTTTTAAATATTAAAGTATAGTGGTCACAACCGACCTATTCGTTGTAAGCTTTCTGTGAATCATAATGGAGGTACTCACTCTGTTATCATTATTATAATACTCATAATACTCACTCAGGATACTCCCGCCACCAAATTCAATAAAAAGTGTTTTGTTCTCTTAATTGTAAAACGATGAAAAATATACAATATAACTAAGTAAAATATATAATGTTGTCTATGTAAGAAGATGTATAGAGAAAACGAGAGACAATTTTCTTAAGCATTCACGCTTTAGATGATATTCAATATCAACATTTCTAAACAAAGTAAATACCACCTGCTTATCTACAAATTGAAATACAAGGTCATGATCAAATTTTGTATTGACTTCAGATGAAAAAACTGGAATTTTAAATAAAACTTTCGAACAGCATTTCCGCGTTCTCGGTGTTGTATGTTAATCAGAGAGATAACAATTGGAAAACATACTTCAGAACCATAGCAATATCTCAATAAACATAATAAAGAAAATAGTTTTCCAATGCGGTTTATAGACTTTCTGCACTATGCAAAAAATTTGCAAAAAGAGTCAAAATAACTGAAGTTTTGCGTGCAGGGCAGTTGATTAGTGCGAGATCTATCTCCAATTAACTTTAGTCTCCTCTCTAGTGCAGTAAAAAAACAAAAGCGTTTGAGCAGGACTTTTTCCAAGGAGCGCCAACCCTTAACCTTTTTATCTGTCTAGAAGCCTTTGTAATGTCATGTGTCCTTATGTTAGTACCTTTTACTCGATTAACAAAATTAAAGTCATCCGAGGACATTTAAGAGACCTACAAACGTCAAAGGACAAAAACTTGAAGGTGAACCCATCACCCTAACCAAGAATACATTAGAATAATCTTGAAAGGCTGCTAAATCATGCATGATGCGCCATAAGTTTCAACCTGTGATGGCGTATTTACCCTTTTCTCCTTGAGGCAGTCAATGTCTATTCGCCTCTCAGGGGTAGATTATACTCAAAAATAAGTACGTTTATTCTTTAGAATGGCCTATAATGTAATGTTTTTGTCAAAAGTAGGCAAGAGGATATCGTGCGTGCTGTAATATAACTAGGAAATAGGCTTAGGTGATATATAAGTTATTTGGGCTTCGGTGATTCATTTCTAACACGGATTTCCAAAAATGAACAAAATGTCTATAAAATACCAAAAAAAAAACAAAAAATTGACAGATTCTCATACTGGAAGTAGCCCAAAGCGAAACCCCTAAGCTTTCGGAATAATCGTGCCATCAGCAATGCAGCATTGAGGGTTCTATAACCATCTGCAACATCGTACTTGTGCGAAACAGGCTTTTCTGCAGTTGCAGTAAAAAAGAACAAGTACAGATACAGATCGAAATAAATGTAGAGAAAGAGATGACTGGCAATTTCCATACCTGAGCCCCGTTTTGAGAAGCTATGCTCAGAAAAGCAAACACAACCTTCTCATTAGTAGCCAGCCAATGAATCAACAACAAGCAACAACAAGCAACAACAATCCAAGCCATCTCTTTTAATTTTTATGCTTATGTTTTGTTTTTGTTCTTATTTTCTAATAAAAAGACATACATTAAAGTCTAAAAATATATTTCACAGTTCAGTTTTATCCTAGAGTTTTAAGTGCATTTGAATTATACTTGGAAAAAAACTGATCAAGACCCATTTAAAATAAACTAGGTCAAAGCTGAACAGGTCAATGCACCAAACCAGAGGATTATTAAATTCAAAAACGTTTCGATAGTTACAAATCGGCCGTGTCCAAGCGGGTAGAAAGCTCACAATTTGGAGTAAGTATTTAATATTATTTTTGTAAAGAATCACAAACATGGCGTCTCAGCACGCAACCCTGTGTCACGCGACGAGGCCCCATCACGCCACGTGTGCGCATTACTCGGTGTTTTCTGCTTTGCAAGCCGTGGTGTATACAATGGGAATAGCTAAAGCTTTCTCATGGGAGGGGCCAAGGGTCCAAAAATTTACAAAGATAAAGTTGTTTTTGCTTGGACTTCACGCAGCAAAAGGCAAAATTCTAATTGCCTATTATTTATGACTGTACACAGGCCAGGTTTTGCCTAGGTCGACCAGCTTTTTTAAGAGTTACTTTTTGTCTTGCTTCCAACAGTGACTGTGTCTTGCTGGTACTCGATGAGTTAAGGTTACGGACTGTGCCCTCATGGTCCAATACTTTACCTTTTTCCATTTTGTCTTTGAGAGTAAATCGAGGTTCCACAACCGTTATATGAAATTAGCAAACTAAGACCCGATTTCACCATACTCTGTTAGTTAGTGGACACCCCTATTATATCATTTAACGGACTGTTAAAGTTAGTGAGTGTCCCATCATGCTATAACGAATGTTTGATTTCCTCGATCAGTGTTAAACTTAATGACTGCTCTAGGTGTTTGTTAGATTGGTAACAGACGATTAGCTTACTATCACACAGACCCACAGCTTTCGGGATCGGCCATGTTTGTTATATTTTACATTGCTGTCATGGTAACCGGCAACTGACACTGACGTTTAACAAAACGAAATGTAAACCGATTTCTATTGAATATAACATACGAAATTAATAGAGAATATAAATATCCTTGTTAATTTTAATCCCTCGTGAGGTAATGCCTGATTTATGAAATATCTAACAGGGTATGGTAAAATCGACTCTAAGAATTAGAACAAAAATACAAACGTCACATATGGAATAATCGTTGGCGCTACTGCGCCAGTTTTAGTTTAACTAAACTGTAGATTTAGTAGGTTCCATCCATTTTTTTTTTTATCTTTATTTTTTATTGAGGGCTTGGTACACTTTGTGACCATGTCGCCCTCGTGGGGACAACAAAATACTTATATCTAACTTAACATCTATTCCTTAGTGCTATCTTAACCAGTTTATACAAAGACTTAGCCTCATCTGACCCTACGTTAGCCAAGGTGGAATTGCATCCTCCCAGTTTTCAGTAAATTACACAGATAATTCTTATAACAGAAATAATCAAAAATTTAGAAAATATAGTCTTCCAATAGCTTACACCAAAGCCTCCGCAAACCATAACCTCAGGTCAGATGATGAAATATATATTTTTTCAAAATTCTTCAGTTTCATTTGGTGGAAATTCGCGATAAGATTAGGTTAGCTGTTTGAACCCCAAATTAATTGCTCTGTGCCCTAAATTATCCATCCAAAAAGTTATCAAACTCCCACCAAAAACATAAATTAATAAATGTTGTTCGAAATGGTCTGTAAACAACAGCTTTTTTTATTATGGAGAAATATGCGAACTGTTCTATTTATTTCACAGCTCATCTAATATTTGCCTTTGTAGAACCGCGATATTTTCACGAGACACATTATTTGTTCAAAGTTCGAAAAAAAGAAGCTTAGAAAAAAAATTGTTGGTCGAATAAATTTTTACTTCCCAGTTCAATCAACTGACTAAACTTCTATGAAAAAGTGATAAAAGTTCGCGCAAAAGAATTTATTTGTGTAAAGTGGTCTATTAGCGATGCTCTATTTTACACTTTGAATAGGTGGAAAGTAAAACAATTATATGACCAAAAAAAGTGTGATTGATCAGATCAGTTAACAATATACAATCTACTCCAGAATTATTTTCACTTGTTATTGTAGGACCTTAAAAAGGGATGAAAAGTATACTATGTTCTATCCTGTATCCTATCCTATCCCTCGAGTATTTTGTGCCAAAACCGTCCAGCCACTCGTGATTGAGTAACAAACATGCAGACTTTCGTATTTATCGGTATCCACTGGGATCTCATGGCCGTCACGTCAGTCCAGCGTGGTGACTATGGATATAGCATCCCATCCCACTGGAATAGGCTGGTATATATAGCATAGGTCAACTATGGATATAAGCCCAGAGTCTCTGGTAAACCGGACCAACCTGTTCAGTCAAAGTACTTTTGACTGATTTTACTAGTCAATAGTACTTTTGACTGGTTAAGAGTTTTGTCTGCAACATATTGATCTCGCCCACAAAATGGTAAAACAAAATCATGAAAAAAAAATTTCACTTAAATTGGGGATGATTTTTTTTTCTCATCTATCCCATAGTGTGGGCTATCGTTAGATAAGTCGTTCAAAAACATTGTGGGTGTGGGAAAACCATTTTTCAATTTAGGGATCCGTTGGCGAAATAATTTTTGTCAGAGTCGAGTGTCTCCCCCCCCCCCCACCTCCTTAATGTATACTGCGCGTGGCCCGACACGCACTTGACCGGTTTTTTTATATGCTAATTATTTCAAAAAAATATACTAGACCACCCGACACAAGCATTAGTAGTAAAGTTTTTACTATGACACAAGCAAGACCCATGCCACAAACTTAAAGATAAACTTCCTAGAAAATTCCATAATCTCTACAACTTAGTTGAGCTTAGTTAATAAGTTCGTACATACTTAGCTGTTTAAGTAGTCCACAAAAACAAGACATTAGCGTCGCGAAGGCGCAGAAAGTTCCGTGATCTCAAGTTAGGAGTGCGATCATTTGGTCGCAACTTTGAGGGGCATACCAACTCTGACGCAGCTTGAAGAGGACAGCTACGCCATTCTTAATCTATTTTAGCTATTGTCAAAGAGAAATTAGTCTGCTATGCCGTAACTGCTATTCAATCTCTGCCCCATTTTTGGCTTGAGCGTTTATATTATTATCAACATCATTATAGCATATATGTTGAAAAAATTGTGGTTGTTGCCTCAGTAAAATAATAATAACCCATTTCATTAAAAATTTCGCTAAAATAATCAATGTAGATTATTAACTCACTGCCCCCTCCAAACCGCCGTTGTTAAGAGAATAGGTTCCGATTGCATTGATCGCTGTTACTCCATGCCGAAAAACCTGCAATGCGAGAGGGACGAATTCTAGAAAATCATCAAAATGACGACTTTTATCACGAATTTTATTATTTAAAAAAAAACTAAAGTTTGTATCAAATATCTGTTCGGATAACAGTATAATAAAGTTTATACAGATTTTAATTAATAAATAATATAATATGATTTTGCTCAAATAATGTTCAAACTCGACATGAAACCTTTTTTTTGAGTCATCTTTGATTTTTTATGGCTCAATGTTGGAATGACTTCTGGAGATTCTGTTTCGATAAGAGTGTACATTATATTCTTGACAGAAGTCCAAATTTTTTTCAAATATCTAGTATTGCTAGATTCTTCAAACAAGGAAGAATAAATTATGGTTTTTCGGAACCTATCCTCTTAAAGCAGTGCCACGACGTGCACGAATCTGATTAAAAAGATTTTGATCCTGAAGAGAGCTTTCGAAGTTTAAACATACATGCCAACAAATAGGTCTCATCGGAGCGCCGTTTTGAAATTCTATAAAAAGGTAATATCACTTTGAGCTGGTACTAGTTTGAATGATTTAAATATACGTTAACTTACAAGAAACTTTGTTTTATTTCGAAAAATACCTATCTAAATATCTACAATATCTACTATAATCCGAAAAGGATATAAAGGCTTTAATTTAGATTTATATAATTCCTTTGAAAATTCCGTAAAGGCGAAACCGGTCAGGAAATTAATGTTTAATAAATCGTGGAATAGTACAAGTGATTTTTTGTTCATTATGCTTTCGAGTTCCACCAAGTGCCAACAATCAATAGTATCAACATTTTGAAGGCTGTTCGGATTATCGAGGCTATGCTGTATTAGTATATAGGTAGATAGATATAAATGAAAGCAAATAAGTTCTTAGCCAACAATTCGTTTTATAATTCACTTATATTTTCCTACATGATAATAACGGATCATTGACTAAGAAGCTGCTTATTGTGAATATTTTGTCTCTTATACCATTATTGTTTTGTTTAAGAACTTAGTAAGCTGTTTATGTAAATCTCTATTGACACATAGAATGGCTATTACTATGGTTTATAGTCTAAGAGCTAGCAACCAAATCGGACATGTGGCTTCAACTGTATTGAAACTCCGTTAGCTACTTCCCTGAATAAACTTTTCCGATAATTTTCGTGCTGGCTGGCCGCGGGCGGTGGGTGCAGGTGTAGTGGGGTGGGGAATAAAATGAAAAAAAATGTGGGCTCAGCGACAAAATTTTTTTTTAACCAGTAGCTCTGTACTCCCTGTGCACCAAAAAAAATAATTAAATCGATCGGGTGGTGGGTAGGGGTTGCCAGCGTTAATTAAAACTACCAAAATAATAATAATTTTCAGCTGTATTGGCTTTTTTTCTGACGCGAGATTAATTAATATGTAAGCCCCAAAAAAAAAGCCAATTTTTTTCGATACCTTCCTACCGATATTTTTGCATGGCTATTTTTTGGGGCTTACATATTAATTAATCTCGCGTCAGAAAAAAAGCCAATACAGCTGGGCCCACATGAAAATTATTATTATTTTGGTAATTTTAATTAACGCTGGCAACCCCTTCCCACCACCCGATCGATTTAATTATTTTTTTTGGTGCACAGGGAGTACAGAGCTACTGGTTAAAAAAAAATTTAAGTCGCTGAGCCCACATTTTTTTTCATTTTATTCCCCACCCCACTACACCTGCACCCACCGCCCGCGGCCAGCCAGCACGAAAATTATCGGAAAAGTTTATTCAGGGAAGTAGCTAAGGGAGTTTCAATACAGCTGAAGCCACATGACCGATTTGGTCGCTAGTTCTCCGTCCATTACTTCTGTTAAATGAACAGACTGTTCCCATAAACCGAATACCAAGCACATAGCTATGATCGGTTAACGACAAGCTGCCATTGCAGTTTGACCTTTCGATGAAAGTTACAAGGGTCAAACGGTTATGACATTTTTCGTAGATGCTTCAGCCCTAAGTTGGTGCTAACGATGAGCCCACAAAGTGGCTGGCAGCTTACTTGGAATGGAGCCAAAGTCTATTCGGGAAAATTACAGAGGGTTTGGAAATTATTTGCTGTAATTCATGGCCGCGGGGCGTAAATAAGTGTCTGATTTGGCGGTCGAAACTGAGTTGCAATGTGAAGGGTATAGCGAAAGAGCTTATGCCACGCCAAGAGACGTGATGTGAGTATTAGTTGTAAAACAGCGGTTATTATTGGATATTTATCTAAAGAAGCCTTTAATATAGTTATTTATGCTTTATTTAAAACAAGTGTATAAGAAACACGATAATAGTTTATCCAAATAAATTTCGACAATATATTTTTTGTAAAATTAGGAATAAAATAAGGAAGTACGACAAATAGTCTTACACACACGAATTTTTGTGTTATTTTTTCACTCGCAATATCGCAATCAGTCCAACAAAGCAATCAACTAAGTCTTATCAAATAAAAACTACGGAATATAAGGAATCCACATAATAGGTTTTCAATTTAAAAGAAACAACACACATCCGTACAAAATCCCTTTCAAAATCACCTAATCTGTCGTGGCAAATTTTACGCACGTGCCAGAAAAGCCGTCCTCGCTGGTAATTAGTTTGCTTGTCAGGTGTTTGGCGTGGGTGTCACATCGATAATGGTAAAACCGTCTGATATTTATCCAAAACAACTGTTTATAACGCATAATCAGCCTATGTTCGTCCATTGCTGGACATATAAGCCTCTTCTAGATTTCGCCACTCTTGGTGGTCCTGCGTCCTTCTCATCTAGCCGCCACCCGCAAAGTCCTTCAGGTCGTCGGTCCAGCGGGCACAAGGTCAGCCTACGCTACGCTTTGGTATACTGTACGTGGTCTCCATTCCAACGCCTTTCGGCCCCAACGGCTAATCATGTCAAATTTTATGCAACGTGAAATTTAAGTAATTTAAGTAACGAAAACTGGTGATAGTACTCGTCATGAACAACTTTTACTATTGAGCCAACCCTGAAATCGTGAAAAAGATATCAGCTGTTCCATAGAAAAGTTAAATACCTACTCGACCCAAATGTACAGCAGTTTTTTTTTGTTTTCACGATTTCAGGGTTGGCTTCATAGTAAAAGTTGTTCATATGGACGAGTACTATCGCCAGTTTTCGTTAACAAAATGACTTAAATTTCACGTTGGATAATATCATCCGAAAAATTTTTTTTTTCATGTGCCCCTTTTGTTGAATCCACGACCACCGAATCAGTAGGTCGACATTCAAGCACTATATTGCCTAAAAGGACTTTACCGTAAACACGCATTGAGTTCATCAATGTAAACACGATACAAAAATCTAATAATAGATAGAAGGAGCGAAACACTCGGAGAAGCGAATTTTAGAATAATCAATGGTCACTTGGTGCTCAATATGGACAGGCTTTAACAAGCAGGCCCTCAATTCTGACACGTGCGCAAAAATTGCGAAGGCAGATTACGGGTAACTTTAAAATGGATTTTGTACGGATATGTGTTGATTTTTTAAATTTAAATCTTTTAATGAACATCCTTACATCCTATAGTTTCTAATTGATGTAGTTTAGTCACTGTAATTTTCATCGCTTGGCATTTATCTAACTTTCAACAAATATCTAATGATTGATATTGCGAGTGAGAAATATTGCCGGAATAGCCGCCCACGGCAGCCATTCTCGCAACATTTTTCACACGCTTTGCTTTTCTTACGCCTGTGCTTATCGCGTCATAGATGCCTTGTGATGATATTTCTATTAACTGTAACTCCTAAAATGACACGAAAAGCATGTTGTGAATACGTACAACAGGTTTATATTTTAAAAGTTTGATACGTTTCTTCAAAAAGAGCTTGTAAAAATCACCCGCTTTCGACCTTCGCAAATTCTCGCATGTGCGAGAATCGCCGTCCAGGTATACAAATAATTTGGTGGGCACGAACTTCCCATCACGTGCTATTTGAGGAGCATCCGATGAGCCGTTTCTCAAATGGCGGCTATTTTTGTACTTATAGTATACATACTTTTTGTACATAAATAGGTTAGATTTAGGCTAGATAATACTCATTTTTTTTCAATTTTTAACTTTTTTTATTTTTTTGTAGTTACTTCATTGTGACTGATGCCGGACCCAGGAGAGGGCCCGAAATATATTTCACTTTAAATTTTTATTTTATTTTTATTAATCAGTATATACAGGATGTAAATGCAAAGTCAAGAATCCCTTTAGGGTATGAAAGTATATACGATTCTGATGCCATCTCGAGAAAAAAAATATACCTTGAATTTTCACCAAAAATACCATCATTTTTCTAAGCTATGGCTACGCAGCTCACTGGCCTCCCCACACACCTAATTGCACCCCGCAACCCGCACCCCTCATCCGAGTGACAAGCGACTAGTGGAGGCTCTAGTGAGGGTGTCCATGCGATTAGTGTATTTTGAGTAAAGAAACTCGTCTTATTGTGAGGTACTGGTACTTTATTTCGAAATCCCAGTATTTAAAATAATATCATTACCGATCATACTAACACACCCTTAAAGGATTCTTGCGTTTGCTTTTACACCCGGTATAAAAGTTAGAATAATCAGAGGGACACCAAAGTAAAACCACAAGGGTTCCGTTTCCTTCTTAGGGTTCCGAAGGGTGCCAAACGGGACCCTATTAGTAAGCCTCTGCTGTCTGTCTGTCCGTCTGTCACTCTCAGGGGTTTACAGCTTCAACTGCAATAGGTAGAAAGTTGAAATTGTCACAGAATACGTATTACTAGGGCCGCTATCACGACAATCAATAAAATATTTTAAAAGTATATGAAAGGATGGTCCCCACCACCCCATAAAAGAAACTACGAAAAAGTTGCATTTTTAAACGTTATGGTTTTGGTTTATATTTTTGTTATTTACCATAATGTTTGTAGGGTGACCTGTACGGGACCTGAGTCAATGATTGATCATTCGACAGTATAATATTTCAATAAATTCATGCATTTTTCAATTATCATAAGCAAATCTTAATAACGTATATTATATAGGTATATCGAATGATGACGGCCCCATACGTGGGCCGAAATATATCGAGCATATTATAAAATATCTTTTCTCTAAAATACATTGTAATATTACCATTACATACTGTAAAAACCTATCAGAAAATACTTCATCCTGGCGAGCTATTAAAAGTGTCCAGGAAATCTGAATAACTGTCCAGGAAATTCGTATGAAAATCCATTACATACCACAATGTTTTCTTTTTAAAACTATCCGTATTCATGTTTTTAAGAGACTAAGGAGTTTGGCGATCATAGGGTTTTAAGCGGCCAATAAAAAGAAAAATAAAATTAATTGTACAAGTTGGAATAAAATTTTGTGGGATAGTGTGACAAGTGATGTTCTGTACATTATGAGAAAACTATTTTTTAAGTACCACTTTGTCGTCGTGATTAATATACTTATGCCAATTACAGCTTTCTGGTACTCAAAGTCTCTGAGCTAAGCCGGGGACAGACAGACCGTCGAACATGGCGAAGCTATTAGGGTTCCTTGTTGACTGCGGAACCCTAACAACAAATATGTAAAATGAAAAAATTTTGGGGTCATATCATTGCGCTATGACCAAAAAGCCGAGCAGTAACCTAAAAAGTCATTAAGTTATAACATAATGAAAAAAACAAATATCTAAAATGTTTTGAAAATTTTACTGAACCATAAAAATCAAATGTGACCGAACACTCACGAAGTTTATTTCAATCGTTCACTTAAAAACGATGGTATCTGCGGTGATGGTACATCATTGGCTTCATCGGCTGGTATTTACCATGACAGATTTTCAGACGACCTGCTGGGAGGTCTGGTCTCCGTTCTGGAAGAAGTTGATGACCATACTGAACCAGGACTGAAGAGAAGCGTACATGCTAGGCTCTTCAGGAACGTTGACGGTGACGGAAACAATTCCGTCATTGAAGATCTCTCCGTTGGGGGATTGAGCAGCGACTTCTGGGGCAGCCTCAACCTCAGGAGTAGCAACTGGGCTGGGGTTGATTGCATCAGTATCGACGACCTCTGGAGCTACAGGTGCAGGTAGAACCACTGGTGCGGGAATAAATACAGGAGCACTTTCGACTACCTCTGGGACAGCGGGTGCAGGAAGGGCAACTGGACTGGGGTTGTTTTCTACCTCTGGGAGCACTGGTGCAGGAAGGGCTACAGGTGTGGGGCTAGCTACATAATCAGTGTCAACGACCTCGGGCAAGGCGGGTGCAGGTAGAACAACTGGGCTGGGTGCGACTACCTCGGGCAGTACCGGTGCAGGAAGGACTACTGGTGTAGGGATAAAGACAGGAGCAGCTTCAACAACCTCTGGAAGCGCGGGTGCAGGAAGAGCTACTGGACTGGGGATAGGGGTTTCGGGAACTGCAGCGGCAGCTTCAGCAGCGGCAGCCTCAGCAGCGGCAGCCTCAGCAGCGGCAGCCTCAGCAGCGGCAGCCTCAGCAGCGGCGGCCTCAACAGCGGCAGTCTCAGCCAAACCGGCAACAGTTAAAGGATGAAGCAGACTGCTAGCAGCTATGACTTCTCCGTCCGCGTGTTCTCTCAACTGAATGTCAACGATTTCTCCGATTTCAAGAGGTTCACCTTTGGCCACGCCATTGACGATTAATTCCACAGGTTCACCTCCACCCATAGGGGCAGCGGTGGCGGTGGCTGCTGCCACGAACAAGGTCAGTACGAGGAATTTCATTGTTTTAGACCTGCAATGCGAGAGTGCTTAATTAAAAGTTTGTAAATTCGCTTAAACCTAAAACAAACACAAACTTCACGCGGGAGATAAAGTTGTATGAAAATCAATATATTTTTTTAATAATTTACCAAGGAGTTGCAAAAATGTTCATACATTGATATTTTGACATTTTAGAAAGGGTATAAAAATATACAAGACCTGGTAGAACACATGTGCTTTACTGTTTATTACCATAGTAGTTGTAAGAAAAGCAAAACAATAACCTCACTTGACGTGATTTATTATACCCTTTGTGTTAATAAACTAAAGCTCTATGAAAATAATAAATCCCTTTACAATATATTTTTATATTTTTGGGACGCACCTGTTTTTCAGAAGGAGATCCAACGCTGTATGCCAAAGGCTGAGTTTTGTCCTAAAGTTAAATTACTAGTCACGACATCTAAGCGATAACAGCTAATACCGCTATATTGGGTTATTCTCATGATTAGAAATAATTTATAGTACAATTGAATTGACTGATAAATAACCCTTCCTAACTGCTGGGATTATGGCTTGATAAACAGTTTCGGTAATTGACAAACAAAAGAACAAACAAATACAAAAGAAATTTAAAAAATTCAGCAAACATTGCTGAAACATTTTATTGCTGTACTGCTAAGAAGAACATGGAAATAACCGGCCAAGTGCGAGTTGGACTCGCGCACGAAGGGTTCCGTACCATTATCTATAAAAACGGCAAAATATCATGTCTTTTGTATGGGAGTGTGCGGGTCCAACTCGCACTTTGCCGGTTTTAGAATTTTTTGTTATAGCGGCAATAGAAATACATCATCTGTGAAAATTTCTATCACGGTTCATGAGATACAGCCTGGTGACAGACGGACGGACGGACAGCGGAGTCTTAGTAATAGGATCCCGTTGGTTACCCTTTGGGTATAGAACCCTAAGAAAAGTGAAATTATACTGGGACAATTTTAGATTTTTTGGTAACGATAATAAACCCGATTCACAATAATTTTGCCAAGTGCAAATTTAACAGCGTGAGGATTCCTTACCATCACACAAAGCAGGTACGGAACCCCTAAAACATGGTAAATAACAAATATAAAGATGTAGCAACACCAAGGCGACATAAAACAAGCCGTACGGAAAACAAATTTTTATCATTTGTGTTTTACTTTAGAATATAAACGACAATCTGACCTAATTTTAAATATCCCTTTGAGGGAGAGCTGAAACAAATAACATGAAAAATGGTTTAAACCTTTTTAAGGTGCCAAACGGAACCCTATTGCTAAGCCTCCGTTGTCTGTCTGTCTGTGCGTCTGTCACAAGAATCTACAGCTTCAACCGTAATAAGTAGAAAATTTATATTCTGTGAAAATTTCAAATTGATAGACGAACGGACAGACAGACAGCGGGGGCTTAGTAATAGGGTCCCGTTTGGCACCCTTCGGTTACGGAACCCTAAAATAGGTATGAGTGTGTGAAAGCAGTCCGAAGCAAGGCGAAGCCGTAAACAAAAGGCATAGATTTCTACAAATTTATAATAGCTTTTGCCCGTGGCTTCGAAAAAAATCATGGTAACATGGGATTACGTAAAGATCACAGGAAAAAATAGTGGGTTTGTTTGTTTGTAGAGAAATTTGCGATAAAATGATAAAATTACGTTCGGGTACAGACTCTTGCCGGCCTTCTTTCATTCAGCTTAAAATCCATACTCTCACGGCTCTGTGTATTATTGAACTCTGCAAACTTGTCAAGCGCTACCCAAGTAAATTTATCCCCAAACCTCCAGGCCCTAGTGCCAGACTTAGAGAGCGCTTCGAGTTTGACCTGAAGCTTCCTAGCATGAATACCACTTCCTATGGGAGGTCTACTAAACTGGCTTCGATAAAAAAATTCAATAGTCTACCTATTGAAATAAAATGTCTGTGAGGTATCATGAACACTTTAAAAAGGTATCAGGCTAAAACGTGTCCTTATAATTTATAAAACTTCTATGGCTAATGAAAATTTTAATGTATATATGTTATACAGAATTATAAAATAAAGTTTACTTGAAATTATTAATAATTAATGCGGAGCAAATATTTATAATGTAAAATTTAATTTAATGTGTGTATAGATAAATGTATGGATATAAGAATAGTAGTTCTAATGTGCTACACCTTATTGGTAAAATCATATTGAAACCAGTGTGAATATAAGATCTTGACGGCAATAAATAAATGTATTGATTGATTGATTGATTTTTTCATCAACGAGTTTTATTTCGAGTACGGTGTAAAAATATTCGAGTCTCTCTTTTGTGGTACAATAATTCTTATTTTAGTTATCATTATCATAAGCAGTTAAAATGGGTAAGATTTTGAATACCTTCTTCCTGACTGTTTCCAAAACTGTCGAATTACGGAACCCTAGGTATGCGAGTCTGACTCGCACTTGACCGGTTTTAAATTATCGTCGTAGGGACCCTGTGACGCATGGAGTTGAGATTGTATAAAAGCAGGCGGAGCCACGGGCGAAAGGCTAATCTACCTATCTATAATACATACAATAAAGTCGTAACAAAGTTGAAACTGTACATGTCATATTTTTTTATAGAGTAATTGCTGTGTACCTATACTTTATTACCGCTACAGAGCAAAAAACGTTTTTTTTTTGTCTGTATGCTTCAAGTGGAACTTTTCAATGAATAACATCATACCACTCGATATTGAGGTAATCGCTTTGTACGAGGATGCTGACTGATTACAGGATGTTACTTAAATTTTGTCATAGCTGCGTGATCTTAGATCTTGGCCCCATCGCCATACAACTCCTCAATGAATGACAGCACATAACTCGAAATTTCGGCAATCACTTTATGTCATGGTGCTGATTGTAGGATGCTACATATTGTCATGATACCCGCTTGACCTTTGTTTCATATGATCAGCGCGTTTACAAGACCCAGTCAACACTAAAAACATAATAAACTTTTATAACAAAAATATAGTAACTGACTTTAACTGTAACAGCAGACGTTTACTGAAAAGTTTATAAGTAATAATTCTGCCCGATGGTAGCGAAATAACACTGCCAAGTTATTTCGTTCCTTATGATATAGCAATTCAAAAAGAGCTGACTTCTACAAAATCTAAGAATGTTTCAAGCAGAATTTTTACCTCAATTTTCTACCAACCAGGCTATATTTTGCACGTTGAGAAAAAAATTACTTCGGTTTTCTTATTATCATATTTACGTCTTTAGTAAAAATGTAAACCGAAGTATTTTTTTTTCTTGCAAAATAAAGCGTGGTTGGTTGACACATTGAGATAAAAGTTCTGTCTGGAGGCTAGCTGCTAACGATGCTATAGCAGTGTTATATATGTACATAGTTATGCGTATGTTTACACCAGACATTAGTTGAGAGCTTAGCCGCTTGGCGGCAGCACTAGCATTGCCTGTGAAGTTAGCCAAGTTTCGTATCTATTCCCGGCTTATACTCTTCTCTATCGTTTCAAGAAGAAAGAAGACAGCAGAAGTGTTATTCCGGTACCATCGGTCAAACGGTTTAGTTTTTCAAGTGGGCGTGGATGGACAAATTCAAAACTATAGGGAACAGTGAAAAATGCTCAGAGGAGTCTCGGCGCCGATTTTAATGTAAACCAAAACAGCATCTATGACCTTGACAAAATTCCTAACCAAGAATCGAACACGCTGACCGTAATAAAACACACTGTATGTATATTATATTATTCGATAGTGTTGTTTATAAGGATCAAATACTGGGAAGTAATGTCAAATTGCAAACTAAGGGAAAGGGCTTATTTTTAAGAAATCGTATAATATTTTATAGCACAAGTGCGGAAAATGCCGACTTTACGCAAGCGCAGCGTGCGTAAAGCGGTCATTTTACGCACGGTGTGCTATAAATGTATATTATTCCAAAACATAGCCGAATTCGAGGTCTCGAGCATTGCACTGTATTCAACATCGTTAATGAAGGGCAAAAATTTAGTGAGTGTTTAAAACGAGTTATTACGTATTCAACTGACCACATATATTATCCTTAAGGCGCCTAGGCAAGCCACCGTTTTAGTACAAAATTTAATAATCCGTTTCTCAGTTGTTTTTCGTAATAGACCAAACTATATGACCTCCATCATCTGGTGCTGATATTCTGAAAGGCACCATTTTGCCAAAATTTTGAATATTAATTTTATTTTAAAGATATTAAGCTGGACAGGTTTACATACAAAGTTGTTTTCTTGCCTCAGATTGTACCTATATCAAAATTTAACATTTCAGCCTAATAGCGACTTTGTAAATACCTGTATTAAACGATTGAGGTCTATACCTTTAGTATATAATGAAAAACAACAGAGAAACGGATTATCAAATTTTGTACTAAAACGGTGGCGTGCCTATGCGCCTTAAGCCACGCGAACGAAGTCGCGGGTGCAGCTAGTCCTCAATAAAAATTTACAAAATACTAACTTTATCCACATGGTAGGTATTCGTATTAAAAATTTATTATTAAAATTATAATCATGTGACCCTAAACGGTGGGTTACAATAGATACATCAATTTCTTCCCAGAAATAAAATGAACAACATATATATATATATAAGTTAATGTAGAATCCGCTTTACAAAATAGTAAAAATTTCGTCAAGTAGTTTTCGAGATCCTAAGCAACAAACGAACAAACTTTTATACATTAATATAAACAATAAAAATATAAATATAAATAAACGTAAAATCGTGTTTTAATCAAATATATTATTGAAGCATTATTCAACGTATACAGCACGCTTAATTTCGCTTTCTTACATATTTTTAGGGTTCCGTAGTACCTAAAAGGTAAAAGGAACCTTTATGGTGAGACTCCGTTGTCCGTCCGTCCGTCCGTCCGTCCGTATGTCACAGCCTCATAACTTTAGCATCGTTAAAGATAAAGACTTGAATTTTTCTACAAAAATAGCATTCACTTGCCTACATAATAAGGTACAAAAAAAATTAAAAATTCTAAATTGTTCAAAATATTTCCGATACGAAACTGAGATAAATAAAACAAAAATCTTAAAAATACAATATGGGTATCAAATTGTAGATATTAAAGAGCTGATCATAAAAATATATACTTTTACTATATTTACTGGCACCTATTTCGAGAAATCTTTGAAAAACCACAAAAAAATTAATTATTTCCCCCTTATTTCCGAAACTGGTGGACCGAAAAAAATTCAAAAAATTACGATAATAGGCTATAACTAGCTTACTAAAGGAAAATGATAGCGATTAAAAAAAAGTTGAACACAAATGAGAAATATAAAAAAATTACTAATAAATAAAAAAATCTATTTTATAAAAATACAATATGGATATCAAACTGTAGGTATTAAGGAGTTGATTATAAAAATATATACTTTTACTATACTTACTATCACTGATTTCGAGAAATCTTTGAAAAGCCACAAAAAAATGCATGTACCCCCTTTTTTCCGAAACTGGTGGACCGAAAAAAATGGAAAAAATCATGGTAATTTGGGATCACCTAAAGATTACAGGAAAAATATAGCGTTTGAGAAATTCACGATGATAAAATGACAGAATCAAATTTTTCATCTACGAGTTTTATTTCGAGTACGGTATGTACATTGTACAATGTATTGATTACGCTCTCTTTGGGGGCAATACTAGTATTTTATGGCACTTACCTTCAGTTATCGTCTTTGGCGATTTTAATATTGATTTTAGAAAACATCCAACTAATGAAATTTCTAATTATTTCACAAGATTTCATTTAACTGCCTATCTTAATGATGAGTCAACAACTCGCAAAGCACGGCCATAGACAATATATTTTCTAATATTAATTTAAAATGTGGTACAATCAATTCTTTTTTTAGTCATCAAAAAAAGTTATGTTCCACACTGTTCCCAAAACTGTCGAATTACGGAACCCTAGGTATGCGAGTCTGACTCGCACTTGACCAGTTTTTTTTACAGGAGGTGTATAAATTATTACATTTATTTTGGTTATAATAAAAAAAAGTTTGCTTCTGTTTATAACAAAGGCTTTATTTATTTGTAATTATTATTTGGTACCTAAACAATAAGATAATACAATAATTTATAACTATAATAAGTATCTAAGTATATTTAGGGGTAAGGTAATTAATACTTATTTGTTAGGCCGAATCACAACCAAAACAGGCTTGAGCTTAGGATCCCAGGTGCCATCGTTGGCAGACCTCGGCTTTAAGTCACCCGACTTGGCCACCTCCGAAACCGTCGAGAAAACAGGTTTGTATATGACCTCCGTGGTTTCATCCGCGATAGCTCTGTCCACGTCCTCGAGGGTGGCACCAGATGGCACCACTTGCTTGCCAGTGGTGTAAGGAGTCTCCTTGGCGTATTGAAGGTCCATGTAATCGTTTAGGAGACCTTCGAGTACCTTTTTGGCACTGCCGTTAGTGGTGGGGTCTTGGATACCGCGCGCCACTTCATCAAGGGTTACAGTTGGGTGCGCCATTTTGTGTTGATTTTCTGTAAAATACACAAATCATAACTACCATCTCCATTTTTCAATATACAGGATGAACCAAACGAATGCCCCCGGAGGGATAGTGCTCTGAATATTGAAGATAGCAAATTGTACTTAAAGGAACCTTTATTTTATTTTTTTAGTAAGGAAAAACTGCACTCATAGATTTTTTTTTAATTACCTAACTGAACCGGAAGTTGAACCGGACAAATATGTAAAAAAACAACCTCTTTTTTAATAATACCCATCAAAAGGGTCAAACATCAAACCAAATTCTTGTAAGTAATATACTATCGTAAATTAAGGGAAGACCATGAAATGTAACATTTGATTAACAAAACTCTTAAAAGGTATCCAAAAATTTAATATTGTTAGAAGTATGGAAAAAACGCAGGAAAAACGAATTATTCATTTTCCTGAACAACATTTTAAAATGGCACATCGATACAGTAAATCATAAGGATCAAATCAGGATGTAATTTTAAAATATTGTTCACCGAAATGAATATTATGTTTTTCCTGCTTATTTTTCGTACTTAAAACGATATTGAATTTTGGAATATCTTAAGGAGTTTTATTATTAAAATGTTAAATTTCATGGTCTTCCTTTGATTTACGATATGTTACTTCGAAGAGTTTGGTTGTGATACTTGACCCTTTGGATCGGTATCATAAAAATACAGGACGTTTTTTACACATTTTGTCCGGCTTCATTCCCGGTTCATGCAGGTGTTTTTTTTTAATTCTTTGAATGCAGTTTTCTTTAACTTTAAAAATAAAGTAAAGGTTTCTTTAAGTAATAATTTAAGGTACTTTCCCTCCAGGGGGCAAGGGTTTGGTTCAGCCTGTATATTATTAAAATTTATGTTTTAAGCTTCTTATTTTAGAATCAAACGTAAGTTTAAACGAACGTTGTCGCCAACAAATTGATGAGACAGGCTTTTTAGATGTTTTAAAGGTATTTAGTTGTAATTTTTAAGTAAAAACTCAATTAGCCAAGGAAGATACCAAACGATAAGTGAAGTTAATTTGAATTTGCTTAGATGTCTAATACATACATAAAGATCCTATTTACAAAATGATGGCCAGCATCGTCGACATACGCATAAGTAAAACCAAAGACATAGTTTATTAAATCTATTAGTAAAACAGTATTTTAAACCCGAAATATATTTCTGCTCCCAGTTGGTCGACATCGGTCGTAATAAACATATCTATAGATATATATTCTACTAAAAACTACCATATAGTTTAGGCATATAGAGAATATGAATGAATGAAGAGTGACAAAAGAAATGTATGCTGCACAAGCAGTAAACGTTTCGTTCACTGTGCACAAGTGGAAGGTAAAGCTCGACCGAGCCGTCCCAGAAGGACGTATGTCGACCAAATAAGAAGAGCGAACGGAAGAAAGAAGGGTGAATGGAAAAAAGAAGGCTGAAGGGAAGACCATACTTAAGAAGGGCAGAGTTAAAATAAATAAAAACCATCAGTGTAGCCGCGATTTCAAAATAACTGATGTTTTTGCGTGCGCGGCATCTGATTAGAGTAGGATAGACAGTTTAAAAGCAGAAGCATTAGAGCAGGACTGCGAATTGAGGTATTATGGGCCCTTAGACACATAGATATACTCGTAGAAAGCAAAAACATAATTTAGGTCCATAATAAAATAAAATAATTGTCAAACAAGAAGTGTCAACGAACAAAATCATAAAATATTACTGGAAAGTTGTCCTAAGCTGTGCTTGGTTATGTATACATACTTACCATAGACAATCTTGTCTATGGTACCTACGTATGATTTCATAACAGTGTGGCTATCAGGCGCAGTCAATTACTTATCGCACGTACCTAAACGATAACAAAATCAGTAAAAATAAAGTCAGATGTAGTAGTCATATAGGTACATACAGACCATTCATCATAACTTGTCCCCTGAAGTCATGTTGGCATCACTGCTTGTCAAACTTTTGCTGTCATGTTGTTTGTCGGTCAGATTTTTCAAAATTATTTAATAAATTATGTATTATTATTGCCAAAGCCGTTGAAAAATAGTGCAAAGGAGATTGTGTTGAAGTTACGCCTTTTGTGAAAGAGAAAATGCAAATAATGCACCGTGATTCCTCTCGATCAGGTTCGATCTCGTCTCAGTGCCATGACGGGTTAGTAAAATAGGGATACCAGCTTTAATCGTACAGCCCATTTTAAGGGCAAATAATAATTAGCTATTAACTTCCTTTTGCAGGCATATCGGAAAAAAGCGTTCACATTAAGTCGCCTGGAAATAATCGTCAAAAACGTAAAAAACGGGAGCTCGACTATTTAAAACAAACGTCGTCGAGCTAGAACAAGAAATAAAAAATACCGTTTTAGTACAGAGATACATGTATAGATATTCATACCATTCGTTCATACGTATTGTTTGCAAACTACAAATCAAAAAATAATTGATAATTTTTATTTTTTCATTCTCTACATTTTATTTTCATTACAGAGTAGTCTAATTAATATATAAAAAACGCAGTTAAGTAAATATTATGAATGCGTAGTAGGGTTAATGCTACGTGAGCCATTGGCAACATTATATGCAGTGCTACCATTTCCTAAGCCAGGGGACTTCTTATAGTGAATGGTCTGTAGTTGGTAGATATGACTTGCTATGAGTGCAGATATTTACAAACTTCGGAGGTTAATCTATAACCAGTTGCAATAATGATAATAATAAAAACAATAAACACCACATTATTGTATATAGCTATCAAACAACTTTAATCCAGCACCATAAAACCGGCCAAATCTAAACACGTTTGCGAATTTATCTACCTTATCCGTCACGGCACAGCCATAAATAAAATATAATTTATTTTTTAAACTAAAGTACAGGATTGCTCGATACCTCAATAAACTGCGTAACACAAAACTTAGTTACTCCAAAATGTATCACAAAATATACTCACATAATATCAAAGAAAAGCACTGACACACGGAAAATCTGTTTGGGACTGACACGACAACCTATGGTACATTTTATTATAAATCACAATCAGACAGACGTCCCCGATAGGGCAGGCAAGCTGACAGCATCGCATGATAAATTCCCCAAACACTTCAACGGTATGAAAACCGCTATCCGGGTGTGGTCGAAATTTTGCAACTGATAAGTAAGATAAAAATATCATCGTATTATTCAGGGTGTGGTGACGAATATTTTCGACGAATTTTTGGTGATTCCTTTTCATACTTTTAATATTATCAATTAGCCTTATGTTCACAGCTTTGCCCGTGAAGCGGGCATTGGAAAAATATGCTGTGAGGGTGCAGGACGAACTTACTTTAGGTACAGTCGAGCGCGAGTGAGCAAGTTAGACTTAGATTACGTTTTTTTTTTTTAATGCGAAATCCATCGCTTTTGAATACTCTAAATATTATTATTAGAGTGTATTACAAACCAGAAAAGATAAATTAGAAACAAATGTAAAGACAAGAATTTGAAAAAATTTCTCGGGCCAGGATTCGAACCTGCGACCATTGTTATCAAGACAAGCGCGCTACCGACTGCGCCACCGAGGTACTTACCTAGACTGTTGAATTTTTCCACCATACTTTTCCACCGAATATTTTTGTAACTATTTGATCTAACCAGCTTGTGATGCACATACTGAACACTCACGAGGGCGTTATGTGATTTCACGCCTTGTTCTTAGGAACAGATAGCGCTGTCGTCGCTACAATATGTGCTGCTTCAGACAGTTAAGAAATTCACAGTTCTCATTAACTAAGATTATGTTTTTTTTAATGCGAAATCCATCACTTTTTATTGAGTTAGACTTACTATACAAATTTAACGTAAGCGATAATCTGACAGAATTTTTATAAAAAAGTAAATCTTAGAATTGACTTTGAAATATCTTGTAGTCAAAAGATATACAAGTATACCTATACACAAAATATTCGTGTCAAGTTTTGTAATGATACGATCCACATTACAGGCATTAAACGTGTAAAATACAATTTTCAGAGGCCTCTTGGGGATTTTTTTCCATTATGTGGAAAATTCAAATCATTATTTTAAGATAGTCCAAAGATTTCTCATATGTTCGAACAAGCCAATGGCCAAATAGAAAAAAAAAACGAAACTACATGTAACTACAACTGAACGAAACTATAACTCAGAAGGAGAGTTTGGCCACGACGGGGAAATTGGAATTTTTTTCAGTATTTACATCTGGTTTTCTAAAAAACGTGTTTAAATTTGTATTTCCCAACGCCCATAGAACCACTGCCCTATGCCACTTACACCCTATACATGCATATATAGTCTGTCAAAAAAGTGTTGAAATGAAAATGAAACTTTAATGAACTTTATTTGACTTTAAAGGTTTAAGTAGTATAATTTAGATAATATATTTATGAAATAACAACGCGGTTTACTCGATTTAACAGATTTTGTACTTATTTGTTTGGTGTAACCAGGCGAAAAAAAAATAGTTTCTTCAATATTAATTTCAACACTTTTTTGACACACTATACAACTGTATATCCCCTCAAACCTTCCTTAAGGAAATTGGAAAGTAAAGACTCTGTTTTTATGATATTTCTTTTGTTATAATAAGAGAGCGTCCTTAAACTACGTGGTTTCCATAAGGGGGGAGGCGGCCGGTAAAAAGCTACGCTGGGCTACGTGTGGGGAGGGGGGGGGGAGGGGTTTGGACCTGTGTACGTAGTTTTTCATTTTGTATTCACAAAACCGTTTTTGCGGTTTTGGAACGCACCCTAGACTCGAACAGTCTAGTACACAGTGCTGCTAATAAAAATTTCTCGATTCCCCGCGTCTGTGTTGTCAATTCCCCGAAATTCCCCGCTTCTATTGAATTATTCCCCGAAACGATATTTTTGGATTTATTAACTATTTATCACTGTTTTATACATTTAACAGTAGCTGCACTTTTTAACCACTTTTCCATTATGTCATATAAAATTAAAAAAATCGACAACCATAAACAATGAACTAATGGTGTAGAAATGAATGCGTTCAAAAATACAAAATCGTGTTTAAATCAAATGAGAGTTATAAAATAGTTTTAGTCCACTGAAGAAATTGGTCTGGATTCCCCGAAATTCCCCAATTTTTGTCGTTCCCCGCGCTCTCCCCGCGCTAACCCTCAATTCCCCACAAATCGGGAATTTTCCCTTGTACACAAACTCATTCATTAGGGAAGTAGTCGGTTCATAACCTTTTCTTCCTGGCTTAGAGCATCTAAGTTTCCATCTTGCTTTTCTTATTTTTACTCCTCCTGTATATATCAAAATATTTCAGTCAGGGTGATGGAAAGCCACACCTGTCGTTTCTAGATAAGATTGCAAATATCAACATGCATCAAGAATATGCATCAACTCGACTACATTTGTACTCGTATATACATGGCCTCTCCATAAGTCGATAGATTGTTTTGCAGGTAAATAATTTCATTATATACATGTCATGTCAATTATATAGTACATTATAGGTACCTATAGTGCATTATGTCACAGATAAATTGCCAAAGCCGTGAATTTATAATTTCACTAGTGAAAATATGATTGCATGGACTTTAATCAGTCGTCTCTATTTCACACAATAACACGAGCTAATTTAGGTTAAATTATAATTTCTCAATTGCTTACAAAGTCTAATATACATTGTACTGTACGGTCGTCAGCATGACAGGCTACCTCTTGGCAGTTCTTGTGGCGTTGATAAGCACATAAAATTGTTTATAAATAGGGAACCATAACTGCAAGCAACTGTACTAATTTCAAGATAAAGCCAGCTATTGATTGATGTTGCGAATTTGATTCGGTCACCTCTATCACAGTATTACTTATTTATATTATGCATCTACAAAAAATGTTATATCTCATAATCAAGAATATATAAGATCATTGTGATTGATTGATGTTAATACAAAACTTTGTTGGTTTACCTTCATAACTCATTTTATTGTATCAACCAATATGATTGTAAGGTTTTGTCCGGAGTAACTGACTGACAGAATACGTACAGCCCAAACTGCTGGAACACTTAATTTGGAGGATGTGTATATAGAGGGGTGAAAACGCACACTAAGAAAGAATATTGGAAAAAAAAATGGTTTAAAAAAAAAGTCAATGTTTTAATAATAAACCTCAATATTTCCAAATTCTCAAAGCTGGAGGGTCCCGTTTTTCATATAAAATAAGTAAAATTGCGATGTTCTTCAGATACCTTTAAAACTATAGTGTTAGGGCCCTTTCAAGTCTTCTGCAAAGCGATTAAAAACACCCTCTTCCAAGGTCAGGTACTTTTCTGCAGGGTTGCACTAAGACAGGTTTTTTCGAAAGTCAACCTCCAAGGAGGTGAAAACATTTGTATCGATCGATAATCGTGTATCAATTTGAATCATGGTTCAAATATTTTGAATAAGAATAATAAAACTCGTAATCCAGCATTCTTAAGAAATCATCCCCTTGTGAAAACTTGAAACTTAGCAGATAACGCTTAAAAAGAAATAATCAAATAAGGTGAGTCGCGGCAAGTGCGCCTACGGGGTAAGTGCACCCAGTATAATTGCATGATTTTTTTAAAGTCCGTGGGGTAAAGTAAGTTTTTTAAAAAAATATATCCATTTAAAAATAAATGGTTTTGAACGTACGAATGACTGCCATCTTGAGAACTATCGATGGGAGGTCGATGGCTAGAATTCACGCCACAACTGAAATCCTGCGACAAAATCATTATTGGCTTTGGAATATGAACCCAAATGCCTTAATCTATCGGACTTCTGTGGTGGCGAGGACTCTATGATTGACCAATGAGTTTTCATTACGTCTTTTTACTTTATCGTTCCGATTCATGCTTATAATGTTTAGGTACTTTACACGCAGTTCCCCTGTGTAACTTTGTACAAGCTGAGTAACTTTATACAAATTCATGTATAGAGCATGTCACAAAAACGCAAAAATCTCGTTTTTCAATACTTTTAGATATTCATTGTTTTGTTACAGCTTTTATTTCGGCAAAATCCTTTACATTTAACTTGATTTCATTCATGGAAATAACACCGGGTCAAGTTCAGTACTAGACCTGCCATTCACCTTTATCAATAGATTCACTGAATCAACATGATATTGTAATCTCAAAATACCAAATATTGTATATTTTATAAGTGTACATCTATGAAAAAAAATATGGTGCACTTGCCCTGATTCACCTTATTAATTCTACCTATATAGTGAGTCTACCAAGAAAGGATTTTTTCGAAAATCAACTCCTAAAAGGGAGTTGATTTCCTTTTGTAAGAAAATAAATGTGAGCCTTTATAAATATTTATAAAGGCAAATTCAAGATTAGGATTAGTAAATTTTCAACTGTTATCCGTGATGGATGAATCATGGATGATAGGTATATTGATTACAAGATGTGTCATGTGATAATGTGTCAGATAAAAATGAAATATATGATAGTGAAGTAAAGCTCGACCAGGGAGTGTATTTTTGAATCATTCGAATTTCAATTCGCATACGAATCCGCATGATTCGCATACGAATACAATACTAATTTTAAGTTTTCGTATGCGAATCATGCGGATTCATGTGCGAATTGAAATTCGAATGATTCAAAAATACACTCCCTGGAACTGAGCCGACCTGTCAATGAGGACGCTAGTTCTTCGTTTCATATGGCAATACCAAACTTTAATGTCATCAGATAATATAGTGATGTGATCGTGTCTGTTTTATTTTTTATACAACAATGGTACATAATAAGTATTTCGATATCATTTAAAATTGTATTCGTATCATACTGAAATGTATCAGTTCGTTGACGCGATTTGATCATTCGTTTTGTCAAAGTGCATCGACGCGTTTCATGCATAAAAACAAATTGAGACAATTTTGACGAGAATTTTGGTTGTTCATGTAGTTTGGAATGACCTACGTATCTCTACGTAGTTTTGAATATAACATAACCACAGCACCAGGCGGGCGTGCTAAGCAATGTAGGTATCTCCTTGCCAGTGATTTCCGAAACCAGCTTTCCAATATTGTCCAATGGTATAAATTGATGTCCTTCAGCCTTGCGTCGTTCTAAATACCTGTACACACGCGCAATTATTTCACAAAAACAATTATAATAACTTTGAACCTCAAAAACATTATCGACAGTAATTAATTAATGTGACAGACGTGACACTTGACCGTCACCGCACTATTTTTTAAACCGACTAATTTTAGAAGGTGTACAATAGCAAAGGCGGCAGTAAAGAATAACAACTATTCAAAAGCGTTATGTTACACTTTCTTTTTCTAGTCTATTGTTGCCAGTCAAATAATTTAGTACAGTTTTTTTACCGCAATATGGCGAGGTCGGCTGTATTCCTGGTCGAGCTTTTACATGGTATAACATGGGCAAGTATATAAAAGAGAGTAGGCAAAGTGAAATGAAATTAAATGAAATATATTTATTTTCAATGCAATTGCATCGTCGATAGTACTAGTAATAAAAAAATCGGATGTTTCATACATTTTGGTTGAGTAGGTTTTTATCTTCTCTATGCAACGGATTTTTTTTCACGATTTCAGGTTTGGCTTTGTAGTAATAAGTACCTACTTAGTTGTAATAAGTTCTATCAGCAGTTTCCGTTCACAAAATCACTTAAATTTCACGTTGTATAAATAAATTAATGGATAAATAAATACAAATACTTCAAATACATAAATACTACGGCCTTCTCCACCCATTCGATTAGTCTATCTAAAAAGAATCGCATGAAACTTAGCAGGATCATGTTTTTTCATTTTTAAGTCGCTTGTTAAATCATTGAACGAGCGAGCGAGTTCTCCGAGTCTACTGGAATAATCCGGCGTTTGTATGTATGTATGAATGTTTGTTCGACGATAATTCGAGTATCGTTGATCCGAATGTCAAGAAATTTGGCAGGCGAGTAAATAAGGCAAAAATTATTTTTAAGTTCAAACATGAGTCAAATCGGTCAAGCGCGAATCGGGCGAGCGTGAGTTCACAGTTGGGGGCGAACTACTAGTTATTATTGGACGAGCCAGCGAAGCGAGCGAGTTCTCCGAGTCTACTGGAACAATCCGGCATTTGTATGTATGTATGAATCTTTGTTCGACGATAATTCGAGTATCGTTGATCCGAATGTCAAGAAATTTGGCAGGCGAGTAAATAAGGCAAAAATTATTTTTAGGTTCAAACATGAGTCAAATCGGTCAAGCGCGAATCGGGCGAGCGTGAGTTCACAGTTGGGGGCGAACTACTAGTTATTATTGGACGAGCCAGCGAAGCGAGCGAGTTCTCCGAGTCTACTGGAACAATCCGGCATTTGTATGTATGTATGAATCTTTGTTCGACGATAATTCGAGTATCGTTGATCCGAATGTCAAGAAATTTGGCAGGCGAGTAAATAAGGCAAAAATTATTTTTAAGTTCAAACATGAGTCAAATCGGTCAAGCGCGAATCGGGCGAGCGTGAGTTCACAGTTGGGGGCGAACTACTAGTTATTATTGGACGAGCCAGCGAAGCGAGCGAGTTCTCCGAGTCTACTGGAACAATCCGGCATTTGTATGTATGTATGAATCTTTGTTCGACGATAATTCGAGTATCGTTGATCCGAATGTCAAGAAATTTGGCAGGCGAGTAAATAAGGCAAAAATTATTTTTAGGTTCAAACATGAGTCAAATCGGTCAAGCGCGAATCGGGCGAGCGTGAGTTCACAGTTGGGGGCGAACTACTAGTTATTATTGGATGAGCCAGCGAAGCGAGCGAGTTCTCCGAGTCTACTGGAACAATCCGGCATTTGTATGTATGTATGAATTTTTGTTCAACGATAATTCGAGTATCGTTGATCCGAATGTCAAGAAATTTGGCAGGCGAGTAAATAAGGCAAAAATTATTTTTAAGTTCAAACATGAGTCAAATCGGTCAAGCGCGAATCGGGCGAGCGTGAGTTCACAGTTGGGGGCGAACTACTAGTTATTATTGGACGAGCCAGCGAAGCGAGCGAGTTCTCCGAGTCTACTGGAACAATCCGGCATTTGTATGTATGTATGAATCTTTGTTCGACGATAATTCGAGTATCGTTGATCCGAATGTCAAGAAATTTGGCAGGCGAGTAAATAAGGCAAAAATTATTTTTAAGTTCAAACATGAGTCAAATCGGTCAAGCGCGAATCGGGCGAGCGTGAGTTCACAGTTGGGGGCGAACTACTAGTTATTATTGGACGAGCCAGCGAAGCGAGCGAGTTCTCCGAGTCTACTGGAACAATCCGGCATTTGTATGTATGTATGAATCTTTGTTCGACGATAATTCGAGTATCGTTGATCCGAATGTCAAGAAATTTGGCAGGCGAGTAAATAAGGCAAAAATTATTTTTAGGTTCAAACATGAGTCAAATCGGTCAAGCGCGAATCGGGCGAGCGTGAGTTCACAGTTGGGGGCGAACTACTAGTTATTATTGGATGAGCCAGCGAAGCGAGCGAGTTCTCCGAGTCTACTGGAACAATCCGGCATTTGTATGTATGTATGAATTTTTGTTCAACGATAATTCGAGTATCGTTGATCCGAATGTCAAGAAATTTGGCAGGCGAGTAAATAAGGCAAAAATTATTTTTAAGTTCAAACATGAGTCAAATCGGTCAAGCGCGAATCGGGCGAGCGTGAGTTCACAGTTGGGGGCGAACTACTAGTTATTATTGGACGAGCCAGCGAAGCGAGCGAGTTCTCCGAGTCTACTGGAACAATCCGGCATTTGTATGTATGTATGAATCTTTGTTCGACGATAACTCGAGTATCGTTCATCGGAATGACATGAAATTTGGCACGCAAGTAAATAAGGCAAAACCAATTTTCAAATTCGAACATGAGCCAAATCGGTTAAGCGCGAATCGTGCGAGTGCAAGTGCAAATTTATATTGTTTACACGGGATATTCCGAATGTAATTTTGTGGCGCATAACGAAAGAGATAAACATATCCGAAAAATGCGCGGACGCATAGTGCGCTGAATCAAGAAAACATTGGATATTGCTGTTTTTAGTGAATATATGTAGTATAAATTCACACGAAAGCGTTTTAAAAAACAACGCGCGTTTATGTTTAAATAGTTTTGGGAATTGGTTGGTGAGAGTATTTGATGTTAAGTAGGTTCGTTAGATCGTTGGAAGTATGAAGGATGGCAGGGTTTATTTATCCAAAACGATTAGCACATTTTTGAACTATTTATTTACCAAAATAAAAATAGGAATCAATTTTTACAAAAGTCAAGTCAAAGACATTTTTTGGCAATCGACCTCTTTTTCTCTATGGCGTTCTGCTTTATACATATCTTTAACATCCTCTACACCCGAGAAGAATGATATAGGCACAAAAAACAATATTATGATATCATAGCATTTTAAATACAATAGGTCAAACTCATAATTCTTTTAACTCTTAATCGCTCTTTTAATAACAACGATAACTTGTCTGTTTAAATCTAAGATATATCGTGAATTTAGAATCACGTTCTACCATTTTATCAACTAAATTTAGTTAAATAGTAATATTATATTTATTTCAGATGCATACACTTGTCTTTAAATATTTCTTTTCAAAAGTGAGACAGTAATGTAACTAGTTAAATTAACAAATAAGTTTTTAATCAAAATTGTGTTTTAAGTAAATGTATGTGCTTTTGAGTACGGTAGGTATGTGTTTGAGTAAGTAAAAATGAACAAATTACAACAGATACCTACTTGGCATTATAGAAACACGTCCTGTCACGGTCGCCATGTTTTGGGAATTGGTTGGTGGGAGTATTTGATGTTAAGTAGGTTCGTTAGATCGTTGGGAGTATGAAGGATGGCAGGGTTTATTTATCCAAAACGATTAGCACATTTTTGAACTATTTATTTACCAAAATAAAAATAGGAATCAATTTTTACAAAAGTCAAGTCAAAGACATTTTTTGGCAATCGACCTCTTTTTCTCTATGGCGTTCTGCTTTATACATATCTTTGACAAATAGTAAGTAGGTTTGTATGTTTACAACAGTCATCATTGTTATTTTTACTTTATTAGTTTGGGGACTACTGTTTGAACTGAAAAAACAGCCTTCATTTTGTTTTTTTTCCGATGCAGCGAATTGCTCCCTACAACGTTTTGGGCTCTGTTATCGTCTTGGAAAACGCATGTTTTTCTTTATGAACCCTGTATGTGAATTCTACTATTTTAAAATCTAATTTTTTAGTACCTATGTCGTCTTGAAAAATTTGCCACGGGAGAAGCACGAGTCGTGATGAAACGTGGATCAGTTGGTAAAATAAAAAGTAAAATAACTATAATACGATGTTATTAGATTGTACTTTATTTCTCATGCAGTTATTATTTGATGTTTACACGATGGGTCCAACAACCTCGACGGCAGAACCGGGGGCAACTGCGATCGGGGCCAAGATGTCGATGGGGTTGATTTCGGGGGCTGCCACAGCGACGACGTCAATGGGGTTGGCAGGGGAGGGTGCCACAACCACGGGCATGATGTCGACGGCTTGAACGGGAGCCTGGCCTTCCACGACTGGCATGACGTCAACGATTTCTACCGGAGCCTGGCCTCCGACCACAGGCATGAGGTCAACGATAGAGATTGGTGCTTCTGGGGCCTGTTCCACGACGGACACGACCTCGGGAACCACGGGAGAAGCAGCAGCTCCAGCTTCAACGACCTGAATAATGTACTAATCAATTAATATTTGCTCAGAAATAAAGGAATAAAGGCTAATGGCAGCTGATTTGATGTTTACTGACCTGTTGACCTTCCTGGTTCTTGATGTTGACGATGATCTGAACAAGGGGAGTGGATGCAGCCTCAACGGGGGCAGCTACCGCGGGAGCCGCAGCGGGGTAAGCCACTTGGGCAACCTCTGAGGGGATGGCAACCATGATGCTGTCCTGGAAAATGAGTATAATTTTAGGAATTATTTTACAGTCTTCATGAGATGACCTAGGGCTTTGTTCATTTAGGTTTCACGGTGCTGGAAGAACTGTTACGGGTTATGCTTTAGAGACCACAAACTGTCCGAGGACGTGCACAGGGTCCAGGAAAGCTTCTAGGCTGGGAAATCGAAAACCATGTTCATTAAAAAATACTAAGAATTTAAGAAATACATGGTATCCTGTGATGCAAGCAGTATGGCTCCATTGAGCTTCCAATTGCATTTTCTTTAGCATTAGAAGAACCATGTCTCACCTGCTGATCACCAGACATCAAAGAGCTCATCAGCTCGTTAAGAGCGGCTTCCAAGTAAGGCTTGAGGGCAGGATCGGTGGCTGGGTTCTGGAGAGCGTCGGAAAGCTCAGCCAGGGACCATTGTGAGGTCACGGGAGTAGCCTCTACGGGGATGGATACGATGATGCTGTCCTGCAAAATGTATATAAATTTAGGTTAGATTAAATATTTCCAATTCATATTTTTATTTTGCAGACTTCACCACGAGATGACCAAGAACTTTGATCAGCTAGTTTTCACGATGATAAAAGAACTGTTTTTTTTTTTTTTAATTTTTATTTAACACACAGGTAATTTACTTATACTAGGTACATAAATTTCGCAAAACTTTGCAGTTTGTCTGCGAAAACGTAGCAGCTTTAATAGTTTCTACTTAAATTAACTCAACCCTAACTACTTTTGTCTTTTATGAATGTAACTATGTCTGATGGTATAGAGACTACAGATTGTCTAAGACGGGGACATAGAATAGATGAAAAAAATTAAATAAATTAAATGAAAATATAAAAAAATAAAATAAAAACTTTGAAGAATAAATGAAAGATTTGAGGTTGAACACAAGTGAAATGTTTGTAAATAATAGTATTGGCATGTTATTTATACTCCCCCTCCCCTGTGTGTATTTTTCTATAAATTATCTACCAAGATGATTAGATAATTAGACCCTTAATCCCACTACCTAATACCCGAAGGGTGCCAACGGTACCCTATTACTACGCCTCCGCTGTCCGTCTGTCCGTCTGTCATACGGGTCCACGACTTCAGTCGTAAACTACTTATTGTAGCCAGTTGATTTTTTTACAGAATACGTGTTACTATAGCCTCTATTACTGCAAAAAATAAAAAAAATATGTTTCAAAATAAAAGAGGGTTCCCCGTACAAGAAACCTGGAAATATAGCATTTTTAACGTTATTTGTCTCAGCTCTATCTTAAAGGCGTTAATACATAAAAGTTTCAAATTCAGTTTAAATTATTGTACACTCAAAAGTAAAACAACAAATAAAAAAAATGGGTTCCGTACGCAGAGGTTGCCTAACTTTAGTTAGGCCTATCATTTTAGCGTCTTGTTTTTTGGAACCTGCATGTTTGCTAAGGCATCTATATTGTTGTTATTTACCACAGTGTTTTTAGGGTTCTGTACCCGTAATATGTAGTGATACGGAAGCCTTTGTGCGCGAGTCCGACTCGCATTTGGCATTATTCTCCTATTAAACTGATGTATTCTTATTTTTCACCTAGTGCCCATTTGATTCAGTTTACTCCATACAAACATTCTTAGTTTAACTGGACTATACATACTGGGTACAGACCGTAGATTATGTATCTTTGAGTCGGTTGTCAACTGGTTGCCAAATATCCAAAACATAGATAGATATTTCAAGGATAGGTCCGTGTATAAAGTGACGTCACAGATCGTGAACAGTTTAATACACACTGAAGGCAATTTTGAAAGTTTCATTTTTATCTACGTTTTTAGTGTTTGGCAACCAGTTGGCAACCGATACAAGGTTACATAATAGGCCCACAGGAGATCTTCAACGGCTACGAAATCGAAAGCCGTGCTCAATTTATTCCAAAAAGACTAAGAAATACATGGCATCCTCTAATAAAAGCAGTATGGTCATATCAACTTTCCGCTTACATTTGCTGTGGCAATAGAAGAACCATGTCTCACCTGCTGGAAACCAGACATCAAAGAGTCCATCAGCTGGTTAAGAGCGGCTTCCAGGTAAGGCTTGACGGCAGGGTCGGTGGTTGGGCTCTGGAGAGCCTCGGAGAGCTCAGCCAGGGACCATTGTGAGGCCAAGGGAGCGCCGAGGGCCACAGCGAAGAGGGCGACAAAGACCGTGAGGAACTGCATTGTTATGTTGTTTTGGGATCTGGAATTATGAATAATGCTGCTGCTGTTACATAACCGCTGTAGTTTTTTTTACTTTTAAAGCATTTTAGTCGTTTACGATGTTTAATTTTACAAAAGATAGCTTGAAATAGGTAGGTGTGACGTCATAATGTGTTTATCAAACCAGTATTTCAATAAACTAATAATAATTCATAAATAAATACTTAGAACTATATAAAACATGTTAATCATAAGATACAAAATAAAAAACTAAGCATACTAATAATTAAAATAACAAATCACAAAAATATAAATAAAATAAAACAGTTCGAGCCATCGCTGTCAACGGACAGGGTACCCAAAGTGTACATATGAAGTTCTTTTCCTTTCCAGGCATTTTGACTTCTTAGCTCTCGAATTAAATACAGAAACTCAAGTAAAAATAACGATTGTACTCACCTAACCGTAAACGGTATATGATATTTCATCTGCGTTTACACTATTTATACAAAAACAAATTAATCTTTTTATTGAAATTATCCAAACTTTTATCGTATCGATAAAATCATCTAATACAAAAATGTCATAAATGTATTTGCAGTTGTAAATGTTGAGATAAAGTAAGTAATTCAATAAATTTTACGTTTATCAAAAGGTCACGTTGATGAATTGCACTTTCGTTTCATAATTATCAGTAGGTACTGACTTAAGATACCGACTTAAGAGCCCGGTCCGCGACGATGACAATTTTGATGAAAAGCAATATGTTATATATTTTTTGGCCTATAACGCGACGTTTTTGGAAAAACTAGGGACATACACCACTTCATAGTGGCCGTCTAAATGAAGGCCTAGAATTTATTTGACTGAATTGTTTCTCTTTTGCGAGTTATTTTAATACTTACGAGCCAGCTCTGAATCGTTATTCATAATATCTAAGTAGCAAAATAACACGCAAAGGAGAAAGAATTGAATCAAATTAATTTTAGGTCTTCATTTAGATGGCCAATATGGACTGGTGTATGTCTCTGATTTTTACAAAAACATCGCGGCAATGACAAGACGAAAAATACGGAGCGATATAATAAATAAGGTGACTTTCGTTTATACTGCCAAATTCATACTGAAGACTGTGTAAGTGGTCAGGACCGAGGTTCAATGACCCTTTCCATGAAATATGCAAAATAAAATATAGACTTCCCATACCAATTGAGTCGAGGTTGTTCTTGAGCAAGTATAGAGAAACAAAAAATATATTTCGTATTCCGCAAACAGGGTAATTGCATCTTAGTCAGAAAGTCACCTAATATTTGGGATATATAGAGACCTATTGTCGTGCAACAAACCTTAAATTTAGAGTTGAAAAACCTAAAATAACACAAGCTCATTTAACTTTTATCCATCTGCGTTAAAGCCTATTTTGCAATGAAAGTTTTAGGTTATGGCAGCTCTAAATATATAATATTTGCTACACGAGAATAGGTGTCGTTTTGTGTTCAAAGAACTTTTGGGAATGTCGTTGGCTTAAGATGTTCAGATAATACTTAACTGGATTATGATATATTCATTGACTTATTGATGGTGGATTAATTATGATCCACCGATTGAAGGTCGCTCAACGAGCTATTCAGCGGGCTAGCTTGGGGATAGAATCCGAAATGAGGAGATCCGTCTGAGGTCGAAATTGACCGATATAGCCTGCAGAATCAGTAAGTTGAAGCAGAGACAGCAGAGTAAGATTTTGATTCTTGAAGTAAGATTTTGTCACTTTTTTGGAAGAACAAAATGAAAAGGCTTCAGCTCCACTCCCTTGGCGTTGTTCCTGTACAAATGACGGCATTAAAGAGCTTTTAGGAGCTCGGTTGTGTGTGATGCCTGTTTTTCAGCTGTTCAAGATTAGAGCTATCCTAATCTCACCATTTCGACACCCGGGTGGTCATCGGTGTAGTGGTGGACCAAAGGTGCACGTTTGTCTTCTTCATCGCGAGCAGTTGGCTTAGGAGCGTGTGAAGAATGTAGGAGCACATAAAACTTCTTGATTTCGGCGAGGATTCTGGCCTAGAGGTAACGGTTCTATTGTCAGTTGTCTTCAGCTTCGTCAAATTAATCCTTCCAAACTACTTGGCAAAAACTTTTGAGCCTTTGTTTCGCTGGATCGCTTCCCCAATGACAAGTATATTGGCGTAGGCATTGACCTCTCATAAACAAGTAGACTCACAATCTCGCTCAAAAAGTGTCCGCGATGAGTTTTGTCACCGCTATGGGGTGACAAATTCAAATGACGATTTCGTACAACTGACATTGCATCTTATGATAACGATATAACGTCTTAATTTGGTTGAAGATTTTGCTACTATTCACGTCGCACGTTCGGACACTTTCTGACGAACTTTTCTTAGAGACTGTTTGTCTTGTTGTTTTATGAGAGATCAATGGGCGTAGGTCAAAACGAATTTGGCTTTTAATGCGCTTGTTAAGGAGGTTGTTAGTAAATAGTAAAATGTAATAAAGAAATACTAGTAATTTTAGAAGCGGTGGCGGTAGCTCTGACGTTAGAACGCTTGCCTCTCAAGCTTGAGGTCCAGCTTCGATCCCCAGTCGGGCATGCAACAATGAGGTTTTCGGAATTTATGTCATAGTATTTGTGTTTTTACCCATTGCTGAACGGTAAAGGAAAACACCATGAGGAAACAAACCTGCATGCCCTAAAAAGCGTGTATTTCTGCCCGAAGTACGGCGATAGGGCTCACCACCCGTCACGTTGGGACGTAGTAGTTGTCGGTAAAACGCGGTTGTACTGAGGTGATTCTTGCTGTTCACTCTACTTGTCGGTTATTCACGGACTAATAAGTATTCTTATTGGAAAGTTCTGTGGAAGCTTTCGAGGCTGCATGGCAAATATGATGATGATGTCCTCCTCGACGTATCCGTCGACGGCGACCCTTAATGCTTCCTGGCTTTCCCAGTAAAATGAAGAAATATTATTAGTCGCCGATTCATTACGTAAGCGGTGTTATAATAAATTGAGCCAATCATAGCGCAGAAACTGTATTATTATAACATCGGTTTTGCGATACTGAGAAACAACGTAGGTACTTGTAATTTTTTAAATTATTTTTAAATTGAATTAAAATTAAATATTTTATAATATTATTGCGATTTTTGCTTTTTCGCCAATTTTATTTTTGGCCATATCTCTGGAAGTAGCTGTCAGATTCTAATGCGGTTTTCTTTTTCTAAAACTAGATTAAATTTTCTATACGGAACAAAAAAAACTTTTTTTTTTCTTGGAGATAGTGGGGGGGGAGTTTCTCCTCTAGAAAGTTTTGGTTATATATATGAATATATAAATATGTATTAAATATATATATGTCTATTCAAATTTTATAATATTGTAGAAAAAATATAAATAAAAAATATAACTGTACAGGTTGACTTTCAAACAAACCCCGATAATTTTAGAGGTTATTAAGAAACGTTAGTAGAACACATTTTAAATGTAAAAACAATTAAAATTAAAAGTCAAAATATTATGAAAAAATGTAACTTGAAAATAAAATGTATGGTTATCCTGGCTATTCCGATACGGAAAAAGTTGAAAATAGTCCAAAATAGTGAGACCAATAACAAAAATAACTTAGCGCGATCTAATTATCTCATCTCTTCGGGTGACCATGATTTCTTTGGATTTTACGAAATATTTATAATAAATGAAAAATGCTAGCCAGCCCCCTGATTCTGTATCGTAAACTCAGTTGCCAAACCAAGTGCCTATAGTTTAAAACATACATATCCGCATATATAAGGATAAGTTGGCACTTGAAATGACTTCACAGTTCGTAAATTAGTTCAATACCCATTAAAGGTTATTTTGGAAGTTCATTTCTCATCTGTTTTTGGTGAATAGCAACTATAACTAGCAACCGACACTGAGTTATATAATAGCTCCGCAGATCGCTACCGTTGTTGGTGCTCAAAAAGCTAGCAGTGTTGCCACCTTGAATGGCCAAGCCATAGACTTAGGATAATACTGTCTGTGACTGTATATCATATGTTTATGGGCCAAACTCATTCAAACCTTTTTTAATGTTGTAATTACATTATTTTACCATGGGAGCATTGACGTACTGCCAAATGTACATCGGGTCTGCTCAAAAGTGTCAGAACCAAAAGAGAGTCAAAACCAGGTGTCAATCACACGTCAATCAAAATTAAGCCGTGCAGCAATGACACACGATTCAAATTAAAATGTTTTGTTTCTTAATATTTTGACACTTCACTAAGGACACTGTTTTGGTAAATTTTATACTAGACCCGAGGTCCATGTTTTGTTGTCGATGCTAATAAAATACTGTTCTGAATGAATGAACTAAGAAAACAAAAAGGCATAATATATAGGTAATTTACGTAAACTTTTTATTCAAGTATCTATTACTAGGGTTACAAAAATCTGCTTTATCGAGTATAAAATTGTTCAACAAAAGTTAGTTGGTTCGCTTGTTGCTTACTTACTTACTACTTCATCTTCAACTACTACTTAATCTTTCCATGCACAAGAAAACTATTTATAACTCTGCAAAACATTAACATTATTTTTATTTAGTTTTGATTTTAAAGGGCTCCATCGCATGTACCTGAAAAAAAAAATGTTTTATTTCAAATTGAAATACAAGTGTACCCAAAGGTGTTAAGAGTCGATAACCTTCTTCCTTAAAATGGGCTATTCTTCCCATTAATATGAACAACTTTTACTTTATGAACCACCCTGAAAACACAAAAAAAAGTCTGACAACAATTAATGGTAGAGTGATACTGACAAAGAAAATGACGAACAAAAGCAAAAACAAGAAAAGGTAACGATAAATTTAATTTTTAAGGATTGTGTGAGTATAGATAAAGTAGTGTACAAAACTGCACGTAACTAGATAAAATAACAGCTTTATGTACCATTTTTAGGGTTCCGTAGTCCGACAACGAACCCTTATAGTTTCGCCATGTCCGTCCGTCCGTCCGCGGCTTAGCTCAGAAACTATTAGTACCAGAAAAGTGTAATTTGGCATGAGTATACATATTAATCACGCCGACAAAACGGTAAAATAAAATCATGAAAAGAATTTTTTTTAATTGTACCTCCCATACACGTAAATTGGGGATGAATTTTTTTTTCTCATCTATCCCATACTGTGGGTTTCCGTTAGATAGGTCGTTTAAAAACATTGTAGGTAAGTAAAAACCATGTTTCGATTTAGGGATCCGTTGGCGAAATATTAAGTTTTAAAATGCAAATTTTTGTTAGAGTTGAGTGTTTGTATGCGGGAGGCACGATCCATTTGTGCCAAAGTACGGCGATAGAGCTCACCAGTCATCATACATCAGAGGTGCGATTGTGTAAGCCCGTCTTATTCAAATTGATTGTCATATGGCTATTCGGCTAAGCAAATTAGTCCGTTTGACAATTAAAATCGTACATTTTTGGCCGTAAAATGAATATAATTGTCTTATTTTGTTGTTGACAAACAAAAAAGTACGATTTCAATTGTCAAACGGGCTAATTTGATTAGCCGAATAGCCATATGACAATCGAATTTGATGACGATCGTCTTACACAATTGCACCTCAGATTTGAGACGTAATAATCGTCGATAAAAAACGTGTGGACCAAGTTTGGACTGTGACTTGCATTTCACTGTTCACACTCGGGAACGCCTCTGACACTCCAACGGGGATTCACGTCGTGACGATATGTTTGTGTTTTGACTTGATTTGTTCAAATATATTTTTTCATAATATTTTTTCAACGTCAGTTTATATAATATATCTTATTATTATTTTTCATAATATTGATTTTAATAATGATGATAGCCTCTCAGTTCCGTGCATTGGCTCCTGCTCAAGTATTCATATTATCTTGCGAGGTGGTTACGGGCAATACCTTCTTCACCATAAGGGCACACAGGGCCCGTGCCCAGGGCCCCCATTCTCAAGAGGCCCCGAAGGACCGACAATTTCTCTCACACATTTATTCTCAAAACATTTAGTGAAGAGCGGTCATTTTCGCAGCTTAAGAGAATAAAAAATCAAATCAAATCAAATCAAATATATTTATTTCAGACCAAATTAGTCCATATTTAAACACAATAAAACAGAACATAAAAAAGAAAAACCAGACAATAATAAAGATAAAAATTAAAATTTATAAATAAGAATTCAATGTAAAATATAAGATACAAAATACTAAATTTTAATTTCAATTTAATAATTATGTATATTAATTTAAAATAAATTTAATTTTAATTTGGAGCGCCCAAACCTGCAGCTCCGGACATGTGGCGGTATACCCAATGTCCCATCAATGGACAGTCCTCTCTATTCCTGAGAGTGCTCAAGATGCTGTTGAGATTGCAATTGACCCTATCTCTTAGTGAGGCTATGCGTTTTCGAACGAGAGCATTAAAGTCATCAGTTCTACCCTCCGCAAACATGCCTGACGCGCTACAAAATCTGGGCAGTCCCAACATCACCCTGAATGCATTATTATATTGCACACGGAGAGCATTTAAGGCCTTCTGCGTATAGTTGACCCACAGGCCACCCGTGTAAAGTGACTGACAGTATGCTTTAAACAGCGTTATTTTGACTGGTTTCGTGCATCTTGCAAACCTGCGGGCCAGCATATTGCAGCTGACCGCCAATGCAATGCGCTCTCGTTCTATATCAACGTCGTCGTTGAGATCTTCGGTGACCCAGTGACCCAGGTATTTAAACTGCGTTACCCTATGAAGAGGAGAATCATTAAGTGTGATGGTTGGCAAGGAGGTGTGTGTTTTCTTTCCTGCCTTGAATACAAGCAGCTCGCTTTTCTTAGCATTACACCTGAGCCCATGGGCACTCACATAAGATTCACAGATGCCTATAAGCTTTTCCAGTGCTACAATAGATGGCGCCAACAGGACCATATCGTCGGCATAACTTATATTGTTAATGATATGTCTGTCAATAGAGCATCCTACGTTGGCTTTACAGAGCTGTGCTATCAAGTCATCGACGTACAAATTGAAAAGCTTAGGCGAAGAAAATGAATTGCGAACAACAATGTTACAAGAACGACTGCGTAATTTGTCAATTATGTGCATAGAAAGTGATATCCTTCAAAAAATTGACCCCAATCTGCTGCAGGTTTCACGGACGACGTTCTCTCTAAACTCGCCCGTATGTCAGTGCGTTATGGTTCACGCATTTTTGTTTGGAACTCAATTATTTCCCAAGCTAAGAGGTTCCGCGGGTATGACTCTTGGGAAAAGTGGTTCAGTAGGGTCGGTAGAATATGTAGTTTCATTTAATGGTCGCACTCTATTTACACCGGTATAGACTGATTAAAAGTACCTATGAGTTTCCTTAAAAGTAATTGCCTTAAACCTTTTTTCCTTATCTACTAGTACAAAACTTGGTCAAGTGCGATATGCACAAAAAATTCAATTTTATCCTTTGGGGCTAGAAGGAAGTCAAGTATGAATTTTCGTTTTGGGGCTAGAAGGAGTTGGGGCTATGAGGCATCACCAAAAAAAATTACTGACCTTTTCACCCGTTAGGATTTCATTCGAAGCGGGAACTAAGTGAACGAGATGCGCTGGAATATTGACCTTTATGTTGTTTGTGTTAAAGTTCTGCAAATGATAAATAGTGTTAATAACTTGACTCGTACAATATGTTATGTCATGTATGGCAGTATATATATAAACCAGTACATAAAAAATCATATATTGTATACTGTTATGCTGTTACAGTGAGGCTTATAAGGATTTCTTGGGCATAAAAACGGAATCACCTCTAAATTTTTAGATCACATTTTCTTAAGCCTATCAAAGGGGTACTGATGAGCTAAGAAAAGTGACACCAATATAAAAAAGGATGTAATAATATATTTTTTTAATTTCTTAAAATTTTTGTAAATTACAAGACTCCAACTTAAGGGGTAACGTTTCGAGCTCAGTGCAAAGTGCATAACATAAGTTTGTTTGCCTTATTTTAAAATAAAATGTATGAAATAAAATAGTTTCATCTTATTTTGCGACTATTGTTGAATAATTATCAGGGGTTTTTATCAGAATTGCGTCATTTTATGCATTACGTTGTAAATGAATGGGTATACAAACTTAAAAGCGCATTCATTTACAACGTAATACATAAAATTACAAAATTTTGGTAGAAAAGTCTAATTGACACTAAACAATGGTCGCGTAATTCCATATATCACATTTATTTAGTATTTTTAAGTAATAGTAAGAAAAACAATCATAAGTTGTGCATTTTGCACCGAGCTCGAAACGTTCCCCCTTAACGCTGCAATAAATTAAAAGTAGAAACGACTACGTTTTCTTGACGAGAAAAATCAACAAAGTGAGGTGAAAATTGTTTTTTTGGAAAAGTTTACCCTTTATTTACTACAGTAGAATCCGGATATAACGACGGTCAATGGAGCGGCGATATTACGTCGTACTAACCGGACGACGCACTAAACGACCGAAGATAATTTAAGCTTTTTTTATGTAAGTAATTAGATTTTTTTTCTATTTAAGACGACGTAGGTAGTAAAAACGGAGTTTTTGAACAAGTGGTACTCCCAAACCACAAAAGATATGGTACTGAAATAAATACATGTTATAAACAAAGCCTTTTCCAAGGCGATGTAATAACCCAAAACGCGATAGAGAAAAATTGACTCGATCGAAAAAAATTGCAAAGTGGAGGCTATGTTTTCATTTCAAACAAGCAGTCTATCGAAACCAATAAAGTAAAAATAATAATGATTACTGTTTTAAACATGTAAATCTATTATCTAAACGATAGCACAGCGATTTTTTTTAAACGCACTTGTGTGAATTTCTATTGAATTTTATTCATTGAAAAACAGCATTATCCACTCTCTTCTTGATATACCGCTCTGCTCAGACGCGCGCTTTTTCAGATATGCTTATCTCTTTCGTTGTGCGATCGACCGACTACGCCTTAAATAAAACAAGTAAGTAAAACATAAACATAAAATTTATTTATTGAGCAAAAAACGTTTATCACAAAGTTTGAGCAACTGGCTTCCAAAGTAGTCTCAACTGTGATCCCGAAGCCAGTTTCTCCCTTATAATACAAAGTACATGTGTTAGCGCAATAAGTACGAGTAAACTAAGTAGGTAGGTAGGTAGGTAGGTATTAGAATGAACAAAAAGTAATTTTATTGGTACTTAAACATTGCATATATTATAGCACGTTTTTCCTCCTTACATTTCACGGAACTCATTTATTCAGCTCACGTAAAGAGTCCTTAGAAAACAACTGATGAATAATAATAAACAAAACACTGTGCGTCGTTCGTTATTGTTCTGCAGACTGTCAATAAAGTTGGCGTTCCATTGCCATTGGCGTCCATGGCTATGGAACGCCAACTTATACTTGACAGTCTGTTAGTTCTAACCGGACGATTTATTGTCAAAATAGGTCGCTATAAGCAGTTGGTCGTACTTTACGCATATATTATGTTTTCACGTCTAAGAAACCTAACTTGAGTTTGCATGTTCGTCGCTAAAAACGGTTAGCCGTTTTATTCGGATACTAACTATATCGTGTATCGAGTTTTTTTTAGAAATGAGCCCTTTTTTATCATGTTGATTCTTTTACATGTTGTTCTTTAGACGACAACAAATATAAAAATGTAAAACTTAACTGCTAAGAAATGCGCTCATGTCTAACAAACTCGTTATATTAAAAAAACCGGACAATTGCGAGTCGGACTCATCCAACGAGGGTTCCGTTAAAAACTATAATATTGATAGTTTTTTGTACAGTTTTTTATGATTTAATTACAAATGTTTAGTTTTCAGATTTTTCCCTATACTTGTAGTATAAGACGGTATTGCCAAATTTCATAGTTCTAGGTCAACGGCAAATATCCTATAAATTTTGATTCCCTTGAGAGTGTCCGAATATACGTTTTTTGCGGCATAAACGGCCGAATCTTTTTTCACGTTAACTTAGAAGTTTGATTTTTTCACTGCTGTAGACTTGAGTATATGGTTTTAATTTCAACTCGATACCTCCACGCGTTCCCGAGATAAAGGGTCCTGAGTCAAGACTCTTGACAGACAGACGGACAACAAAGTGTTCCTATAAGGGCTCCGTTTTTTCCACTTGAGGTACGGAACCCTAAAAATCGATACACTGAGGTCAAAATGGCTTTTATTGGAAAATTGTACCCTTTGTGGGATTCCGTACCACAAGAAGAAAAAACGGAGCCCTATGGGATCACTTTGTTGTTTGTCTGTCTGTCCGTCTTAATTAATTAATTTGCTGATTCTGGCCCTTTTTGCCACTTAGTTTAAGTCTATTGATTTACATTTGTGTGTATTTCTTTGTTTGGCAAATAAATGTTCTTCACTTTCACTTTATCTCGGTACCTAACGCGTGAAGATATCGAGTTGAAATTAAAACTATATACTCAGATCTACAGTCCCTTGAAGCTGTGAAAAAATCAAACTCCTACGTTAACGTAAAAAAATAGGGCCGTTTATGCCGCAAAAACGTATATTTCGACACTCTCAGGGGAATCAAAATTTATAGAGTATTTTCCGTTGACCTAGAACTATGAAATTTGGCAAGTAATACCGTCTTATACTACACTACAAGTATACGGAAAAATCTCAAATTTGTAATTAAATCATAAAAAACAGTACATACTTCAATATATAGTTTTTAACGGAACCCTCGTAGGATGAGTCTGACTCGCACTTGTCCGGTTTTTTTTCGTAAAGAAAAATAAATAAGATCCCATAATTCAAAGTGCAAAAAATTTAATAGTTTACAAGATAAGATTGGCAACATTTTTTTATCAATTAAAAAAATTAAAAATACCTCAGACATGGCTGTATGGGCTAAGTTCCCTTGCCTTCCCGCTGTGTGGGAGAACAAGACTAAAAAATATACATTTAAAATAATAATACACTAGTGTGGTAAAGTTGACTTTGACAAATGTTTAGACGCAAATAAAATAGGACTTCACGAGCACTTGCACTGACAAAATTATTTGGCCAAAAAATTGTTTTTTCTTCTTTTATGTGATCAATCAGTTAACGATCTCATCAACCCTATAATTTGTTCTCACTTATGAATGTAGGACCTTATTTTATATAGATAGGTAATATTAAATACCCCCCAAGTTTTTTTCCCTCACATACCTCCCCTGTCCCCGTGAACGTTGCAAACATGATATCATTGATGACGTCTAATAAGTATGGCCTCAGCTCTTCGTTCGTGGCCTTGTCCTCAGCCGCGTAGAGGACCTGATTCCAGGTCCAAGATGTGGGGACTAGAGCTGCGCCGGTGGTTGTCTGCGGTTTTAATTACCATAATTATTTTATTTTTTAATTGAAATGCAAGTTTGAAAATCGTATCTGCTTGTGTTAAGTCTGGTTTAATTCAAATGTTATGTTAGAAATATATTATTATATGTGATGTATGTAAGGTGACTTTAATTTATGCAGCCATACTGGAGGCTTGGTAAGTGATCAGCAACACGGATCGATAACACATTTTGCTAATTTCGAAAAATAAAATCTTGACGTCCCATGGTAATTGACTCGGGCTGGGCTTGCGTTTGTAAAGAAAACAAAAAGAATAATTTACGAATTTCACAAAAAGAGTCATCGAATCTTATTACTGAGCACTAACCGAGTCTTCAGTAAGAATTTGGCTGTATATATTAAAGTCACCTTATATATTTAACAAACTTAAAAAACCTTCGGCCGTTCAGGAAACCGGAGTTTGGAAACCAGTTTCCTAAAAGGATTTTTTTATCCTTTTACGTAACTGGTTTCCTATGAAGATTTTTTTATCCTACTACGTAACTGGTTTCCTATGAAGATTTTTTTATCCTACTACGTAACTGGTTTCCTATAAAGTTTTTTAATACTTCTATGTAACCGAATAAGTGTTCGGGAGAGGAACTTGAAAAAAAGACGACTGTTATCAGAATGTACATGAGAAAAGAAAAGAACAATAGTCCAAAATTAAAAAAATGAAAGTTCACAGATAAGCGTCATGGCGCTTAAACAATAATTAATCTCTTTTTTATATCTGGCTAGTTATCGTTTTGAAAGAGGTCGTCTGGCAGATCATTATGATGCACTTGTCATTCATTAAAATGTCAACAGATAATTTTCTTGTTTTTACTTGACTTATCTATTGTTACTCTGACGAATTAATATAATATAAATATTTATTTCAAATGGATTTGAGAGATTTAGAATTCATCTCAACGAAAAAAGGGGGCGTTGCCGCCCTACATGGAGGACACAAATATCACAGAAAAAAAATATATACAAACGGTAAGACGTTTTGGCTTTGTAGCAATTATAGCCGAAGATGCCATGGCAGTATAACATGGAATGAAAAAAACGAAGTGGAAAAAAGTAACTTACATTTTGAGTTTTCACCAAACAATGAACAAAATTAAAACTTTGAAAGAACTCGATAAACTAAAAGACACAACCGGGCCGGTGTTGCGCTGCTCGTGCTGCTGCTGCTGCCGCCGCCGCCGCCACCGCTGCGCTGCTGTTACCAAAACTCAAATCCAACGCCTGGATGGCGTCGAGATCGCCTACGGTGAATAGGTGGTCGCGCAGACACTTTATGTCGACCGTAGGTGTTTTCCATTTTATTAGCATGTTATTCTGATAGATTATAAATCCGTCGTCGTGGATGTCCACGTCGTACGTGTCGGGTAGGGGTCGTAGATCGTCGGTCGATTTGAGCCTCGGATACAAGTAGGCCTCGGCTGGCGCGAGTGGTTGCGGTGACGCTAAAAAGTATCGCTGTACGCGCAATAATACATACACGCGTAAAATCATAAATCGGTCGTGCTACCTATCTTCTAAAAACTCATTAATGGTATAATATGCTTTTTGTGATAAAAAAATTATCAAAGTTGATTTAAAAATGTTAATGCAGTTAATGTCACGAAGAGCAGCTGGCAATTTATTATAGATCTTAGGACCCATACCCAAAACACTTTTTTTTAAGAGGCCGGTTTTTGAGGGATTATACGCTATCATATTTTGATGCCTTATATACTGCTCAAAACAATTAGCGGAATAAGATTTCAAAGTAAAATAAATAAAAAATCTTTGGTTTTTTATTATAACTGCCCACTAAATATTAAAGTGACATGGTTAATGAAAATAAGGAACAAAAGAACATCAGCGTTTTTGTAAGCAGTTCTTAACATGGTGGCCAAGAGTCTATGTACACCTAAAAACAAAGTGACGCCATTCAATTTTCTTAACTTTTTAATTACAAAAAACCGATTTTAAGTGCCCTTTCTAATCTTCTGAGTGCTGTTATTGATTGAAATGAGTGTACATTTGGTTAAGAAGCTCATTATACCAGATCTGACTGAAATCAAAGTCTCCCGAGCTGTCACTCTGCTTCAAGAGGGTCGAACTATGGCATATGTAGGAACTGACCTAAGAGTCATCCCTTCTGTCATCTACAGAGTATGGAAGCGGTATCTAGGTGACGGGGGAATACTCAGGAAGTGGTGGTCAGGGTCAAAAGAAAAAAACAACTCCTTTGCAAGATCGCTACATTATCAATATTGGTAATTTTTTCCTTGTTAATTTGTTAGTTTTTTAATTTTACAAAATTTAGAAATTAAACGTTTTAGGCGTAAAACAAACTGGTGTTCAAAAGGTCCGTCACAGAAATGTTTGAATATTCGTCTTCACTGACTTTTAGAATCGTGTATGACCTCCATGAGCCCTTGTCACAGCTTGACAACGACGCGGCATGCTTTGTATGATCCTCCGAATATCTTCCTGCGGAATTATCTCCCATTCTTCGATTAATGCTTGAGTGAGCTGCTGCAGTGTTTGGGGTGCAATAGGACGTTTCCTGATGCGTCTATCAAGCAAATCTCAAATGTGTTCTATTGAGTTTAGGTCCGGACTCATGGGAGGCCATTCCATTACACGAATTCCATGATGATGTAAGTGATCTAACGTGATGGCTGCAGTATGTGGTCTGGCATTATCTTGCATAAAAACAAATTCTGGGCCGATACCATATGCTGCGGGCAGGACGTGGTCTTTGAGCACGTTTTCGATGTAAGCTTGAGCATTCGACCGCCCGGGAACAACGATGAGATCTGTGCGCTCGTCCAAACTCACTCCGCCCCACACCATCACAGAACCACATCCAAATTTGTCATATTGTTGGACTGCCGCTGCACTGTATCGCTCGCCTGGGCGTCTGTAGGCACGGAGACGACCATCGCAGCGTGTTAGACGGAATCTTGAGTCGTCAGAAAAGAGCACTGGCCTCCAATGTCTAAGTTGCCCATTAGCGTGGCTTTGTGCGAACCGTTGGCGAGCTTGTTTGTGTTGAATAGTTAGACTCATGGCCCGCACTGGTCGACGTGCTCTCAAATTGGCTTCCCGCAAGCTATTCCTTACCGTCTGGTTGGAAATTTCTACAGCAGTAGCCGTCCTTAGTGTATTTTGCAGATCTCTTGCAGTAGTGGTGCGGTTTCGTAAAGCACAGTTGATGATGTAGCGATTTTCCAAAGGAGTTGTTTTTCTCTTTCGACCCTGACCACGCCTTCTTGAGTATCTCCCCGTCTCTAGGTACCGCTTTCATACTCTGTAGATGACAGAAGGGCTGACTCTTAGGTCAGTTCCTACATATTATTATTATTATTATTATTATTATTTATTATACACAAGCAGCTATAAGCTGATGATGTGTATGTCACAGCACTTTATGTTTTTATTTATTAAAAAATTTGTCCAGTCTATTTTTAAAGCAGTTCACTGAGGTAGCACTTATAACACTGTCAGGCAGTTTATTCCACTCGTGAACTACACGGTTAGGAAGGAAATGTCTACGTGGGTTGCTTGCACATGTCGACGTGTTAATTTTAAGATGGTGACCTCTCAGATGACGATTTTGGTTCATCTTGAAGAGTTCCCCCAGCGCGGGAACGTCATAGTGTCCAGTGAGCACTTTGTATGTTTCGATGAGGTCCCCACGTTGTCGTCGTTGCTCAAGTGTAGTTAGCCCGAGTTCTTGCAGACGTCGTTCATATGGTAAGTCACGTAAAACAGCTACCATTTTTGTCGCTCTTCTCTGAACTCTTTCCAACATATTAATGTCTTTTTTGAAATATGGACTCCAAATTTGGAAAGCGTATTCCAATAATGGTCGTAGGTAGGTTTTATACATCTTTAGAAATAGTTCCTTGTCAATGTAGCTAAATGTTTTTCTGATCATGTAAGTTATTGAGTTGGCTTTTTTAGTAACTTGAAGAATGTGTACATCCCATTTCAGATTACTTGTTATTGTAACTCCCAGATCTTTCTGTGATGTTACTATCTTTAAAGACTTTGAGTCAATTGTGTACGAAAGTTGAGGATTTGTGTTACCAACGTGCAAAACGGTACATTTATCCGAGTTTAATGTTAAAAGCCAATCTTTAGTCCAATTATTGATTCGATTGAGGTCATCTTGAATAATGTTGTGAGAGATTAGTGGATTTCCCATTATCTTGGTGTCATCAGCAAACAAGGATAATCCACTTTTAATGATAACCTTTAAGTCTGTTAAGAAAATTCCAAAGAGGACGGGGCCTAGTACGGAACCTTGGGGAACACCACTGTGGACAGAATGAGAGTCTGAAAGTTGTTCGCCGACTCTGACTTTAAATTTCCTCCCACTAAGAAAGTCCTCTATCCACTTCAGAAGATTCCCACGTATTCCAAAGTGTTCCAGCTTTGCAACTAGTCTTTTTATCGGGACACGATCAAACGCTTTTTCATAATCCAGATATATTATATCAATAGGTGCATGCTCATCCCAGTTCTTTGTCCAGTAGTCTAAGCAGCATAGCAAGTTGGTAACTATTGATCTACGGGGTACAAATCCATGTTGCTCCTCAATTATGATCTGTTCTCTAGATAAAAAGGTTCTAATTTGTTTTGCTATTATTTTTTCCATCGCTTTGCAGGAAATACATGTTAAACTTATAGGGCGATAGTGACTTGGATCAAGCTTATCTCCTTTTTTATAGACGGGATATTTTTATAGCCATAGTTCGACCCTCTTGAAGCAGAGTGATAGCTTGGGAGACTTGGATTTCAGTCAGATCGGGCATAATGACCTTCTTAACCAAATTAACACTCATTTCAATCAATAACAGCACTCAGAAGATTTGAAAGGGCACTTAAAATCGTTTTTTTGTAATTAAAAAGTTAAGAAAATTGAATGGTGTCACTTTGTTTTTAGGTGTACATAGACTCTTGGCCACCATATTAAGAACTACTTACAATAATGCTGATGTTCTTTTGTTTTTTATTTTCGTGAAGTATGTCACTTTAATATTTAGTGGCCAGTTATACTTAAAAACCAAAAAAAAAATTTTATATCACTTTGAAATGTTATTCCCCTAATTGTTTTGAGCAGTATACTTTTAAAATTTAAAAACAAGTGTTTATTAGTTTTAACAAATACTGCTAGCTCATAAATGTATAAGGAGGGTAAGGTTAAAATTTTTAGCTGTATAAAATGAGCCTTGCAGTGATCTGTTTTCCGAAGTTGTTCTATCGCTCTTACACATCTCTTCTGTGCTCTAAAAGCTTTTTCTCTGTCAGTTGAATTACTCCAGAATATCACACCGTAAATAATCATTGAGTCGACATACCCAAAGTAGGCGTTGAAAACTGCTTTTTTGTTAACAACCTTCGACAGCATGTACAATGCGTATGAAAATTCTTACAAATGTGGTCAATATGTGGTTTCCAAGATAATTTTGAGTCAATATGTAAACCTAGGAATTTAGTTATCTCGGTATTATCAATTTTTGTACTTAAGTATGAGATGTCAAGTGAAATAGGTGAAAGTCTCTGTTGAAATTGCATAATTTTAGTTTTTATGTAAATTTAATTTATAATAAATATTAATAATACATTTTTTAATTTTTTAATTATTACGTTGTAACCATTCAATTATACATCTTAAGGTGTCATTTATTGCTGATTCTTGGTTAGTTTTGCTACAAAATATAACCGTGCTGTCGTCAGCAATTAAAATCATGGGAAAAGAAGTCGATTTTGGAAGGTCATTAATGTAGGCCAAAAAAAGTAATGGACCTAATACGCTTCCTTGAGGGACTCCATGATGTACTTGCCTAGTATCTGATAATACGGCGTACGGCGATACGGTGCCGTATGGCGTTTAGCGAGAACGAGACGTGCCACGGCCGCAGCTTCACATTGAACGCCGAGACTGAGTATACGTCGGATCGGCAAGTGGTGGCGCACGAGCGCTACATGAAACAGTACCGCGGCCTACTGCGTTACAATACGATGAGCCGCGAGAACATTTTCGCGTGTGTCGTGCCCAAGATTCAAGTGTGGGACGTCACCACTTCGTCGTTCGAGCTTGAATAGGGAGGTTGATATTGACGTCTTCCTTAAGTATTAATTTAAATTTTGCGTCTAAACTTAGAGTTTAAGGGCGATTCATACACCCTCGTAAAGCTAATAACAAGAGCTATTAAATAGTGCATCTATACAGTGAAAATAAACATTACTTTTCGCGTTATTTGAACAAATAGTCAAAAAATTAACGTTACAAATCAGTGATTTATGTGACTCATTTGTGTTGTGTGTATGTAACGAGTGACTAAACGAGCATTTTTTTTTTTGGAACAATGTTCTCCAAAATAAAAATTTGCAAAATCACAAGTCACATAAATCACTGATTTCAAACGTTAATTTTTTGACTATTTGTTCAAATAACGCGAAAAGTAATGTTTATTTTCACTGAAATTTTTTATATGCATAAATATAATATAATGAGATTGTTATAGATTAAGGAGAATTAAAAATTTCTTCTGTAATCCAGTTATTAGTTTCGTAGGTGGCTGAAATAACATAAACATAGTACTTTTAGGAAACCAGTTATGTAGAAGGATAAAAAAGTCTTTATAGGAAACCAGTTACGTAAAAGGATAAAAAAATGCTTTTAGGAAACTGGTTTCCAAACTCCGGTTTCCTTAACGGCCGAAGTCGTCATAAACTACAGAATAGTTAGTTACCCGAAATTTTTCAAGAACTTTAATGAATACCAAAAACGGTCAAAATGAAGACTAGACCCGAATTAATAATTTAAGTATTTGATAAACCATATCAATGGCCAAAAAACTAGGTCAGTTTTATTGACTGCCTGTTTCACCACTTGCTGATAAGCGCTATCCAGAACATTAAAAAATATACTTAACCTATTTTGTATGATTCATGTGACACATAAACTATCAGACAGCTTAGGAGCACGTGGTGAAATAAAGTGTTTCAAAAGGATTAAAGGCAACGAAACAAAAACTCCAGTTTTTCTCCGTACCTCCCTTTTAACCTTCCCCCCTCTCCAAAATCTCAGAATGGGCGTTTGCCTACATTATTTATTAAGATCTAAAATAAAAAATGTGAATGTTTTATTATTTATCAAGATCTAAAATCAAAAATGTGAGTGTTTTATTGTTTTATAGATTTATTTTTAAAAACAACCAATAAGAATCATAAGCCTGGAACTTTAACCCTTAAATATATACCTGCTGGTTCCACGTAGGGACTGGCTATGGCTGCCTCTAGGTTGGGTAACTTTCACATTGATATTGAAACGGCTACTCACGATGTAGTCAGATTTCGCCTGACTAGTTTCACTGTATTCGTACAGATTCTTCGGAGTGTTTCTTCTGAGTGTCAAACGGGGAACCGCCGCGTAACCATGTTTGCCTCCGAAGAAACTGTACGAATACAGTGAAACTAGTCAGGCGAAAGCTGACTAATACATCGTGAGTAGCCGTTTCAATATCAATATGTATCTAAACCACGAATCTTTTAGTAGTCAAATTGCGTAGCTTTACCTACCCCTGACAGTATTTCAGTAGTGGTCTTCAACATTCCCTCTCGCAACTCTATGAACCTGTTTCTAACATCTGGTTCCACGTAGGGACTGGCTATCGCTGCCTCGATCTGGTCTAATGTTGGGAAATTCTACCTACCTCTGACGGTATTTCAGTAGTGGTCTTCAACATTCCCTCTCGCAACTCTATGAACCTGTTTCTAACATCTGGTTCCACGTAGGGACTGGCTATGGCTGCCTCGATCTGGTCTAATGTTGGGAAATTCTACCTACCTCTGACGGTATTTCAGTAGTGGTCTTCACCATTCCCTCTCGCAACTCTATGAACCTGTTCCTAACATCTGGTTCCACGTAGGGACTGGCTATGGCTGCCTTGATCTGGTCTAATGTTGGGAAATTCTACCTACCTCTGACGGTATTTCAGTAGTGGTCTTCAACATTCCCTCTCGCAACTCTATGAACCTGTTTCTAACATCTGGTTCCACGTAGGGACTGGCTATGGCTGCCTCGATCTGGTCTAATGTTGGGTATCTTGGTCCATGGCTGCTCGTAATTGATACCAGGGCAGCAATGGTTATTAGGAGTTTCATTGTGGGTTTTGAGTATATGCTGAAAAAATTAAAAAGAATTTTGTTTTTACAAGGTAACTAACTAAAATAAAGCTATACAGACTGTAAACCAATACATATAATAAAACAGTAGAAACCGCTGTGTCTGTATATTGAAGAAAAGTAATAGAAATAGAAAAGGGGTGACTAAAGAAGATTACTAGAACACAAATCAACGATTTTTAGAATTCTTTTCTGTCTGTCTGTTTGTTCACGCACATCTATAAAACTACAGAACGGATTTTCATGTTGTTTCCACAGCTGTACAGAGCTTAATTTGGAATAGAATATAAGCTTTATTTCATTAAAATCGAATCTCGAAAAAAAATGTTATCGTCATTTAAAGGTTTACTTTACTTTTGGTACGGGATCTCCTCAACGGATACAGATTTCGAGTTTTGGCTTATTTGATTGGTTTTTATTAGCACTTTGATAAAAACATGGTTACCGTTGCATATTGTCGTTCAAAAAATCATATTCTTTTGTTTACCTTATTTCCACGAAAATCCATTCGACGCGGGCGGAGCCGCGAGCAAAAGCTAGTTACTAAATAAATATTATATTAAAGCTTTTTATTCAGCCGACACGACGACGACCACAAGTTGGGTCGAACCATGAAAGGGCTCATCAACATTTTCAACAAAAATGAAAAAAATTCAAGAAAATTATTGTAAATGTAAACTTTAAAAAAATTTGCCCTTTAGATGCTCATTTTGTTGCAATCCTTGTTTAAAAACACTCTCTTAGTAAAATTATATGAAAAACTGGTCAAGTGCATATAGGACTCGCGCTTGAGGGTTCCGTACCATTTAAATAAGTTAAATGATTTGAATAAAATTACAAACTTATCAGTACCTAGAAAATGTAAGTACGTAACCCCAAACCTATATAAAAAATCGGTGTTTTCAGTGTTTGTTGATTAATACAGTACATGGCACATAATATACAGGAAATTTCGAGTTAAATTAATGAAAATGAAAATTAATTTTATTTTAACATATCCAAATTTCGGTCTTTTTGATTCCGTCTACAAGCTATAGACTCGTGACATACATACGGACAGACAGCATAGAGATATTTATAGGGCTCCGTGTTGACCTCGGGTACGGAACCCTATAAATTAACGTATTATTTACATAACTGAATGACATTTTTCTCAAATTAGGCCTGTTCTCGATGAGCCCCAAATTTTTCTTTGTCCTTCATATAAAAAAAATAATACTTTTTTATCAAAAATGAAATTTCTAAGGTGGTAGAGCTGATGCCGGGCTCGACTGTGGAGGTACCACCATCTTACTCGGGAATCCTCCCGAAGTTATTCGGGGGAGAGTAAGAGGACAGCTCTCAGGCAAAAAAACCAGGTGGCCCACCATTGCCTGGGACCGATGGATGGCGGTATATCCATCCCCAATTGCCGGGCCTTATATAAATTAGACTGGTGACGGGCAGCGGCGTCACTGGTTCAAGGGTTTCGGCACCGCGCTCACCAACCCGCCTGCCCAGCGTGTGTGAGTATGGGCATTTCTTCCAGGAGAACCGCTAAGAGTGGCGAAATCCTGGAAAGGCCTATGTCCAGCAGTGGACGAAACAGGCTGATGGATGGATGGATGATCAAAAAAATGTATAGTCCATTCAGAATTAGCTGGCGTCTTTCCACTTGAGACCGTCACGTCATTAGAAATAACAGTAGGATTAAGTCGTGGTGGGTGAATTCGCCTGAACGGAACAATAAACAATTGTAAAACACGTGCGGCAGGCGGTGTTTCCAACCGTTTTTGATACTTTCCCTAAGTTATCTTCCCTTTAATAATATAAGGAAAAAGAAATACCACTCAGTTGTTTCTCAAACTTCGAAGAGATTAGTTCAGTGGAAAGTATCAACACTGGTTGGTTTGCAACAAAACAGATAAGGCCGAAACGGCTCCTTTAAAATGGATGGGCTCTAGAGTGTCGAGTGTTTGGTTTATTACCCCTATTGTATATGTTCAAGTGAAAGACGCCAGCTAATTCTGAATGGACTACCTATAAATAAAGAGACTAACATTTTACTGTAAGCACTTACTCCACTCATGCATCGGTACGTTTCTAATTATTTTCCTATTTACAATACATTACGTGAATCAGTCTTCCGTCACTCGCGTAAGGGGCCTAGAATGAGGCACAAAAAGATTGTCTTTTGAAAGAGTCTTCAGCTGTCAAACTTGGTAGCTTTGTATGGAAAAAATCAAGTTTGACAGGTGAAAACTCTTTCAAAAGACACTTTTTTTGTGCGTGAGGGCTAGGCCGTACAGTCTTTCAAAAATGTGTTAAAAAGAAAATTTAACTTTATTGAACTTTCTTGAACTTTAAACGTCAAGTAGTAAAGTAATTTAGGTAATATATTTTATGAAATGACAACCCTGTTAACTCGATTTAAGAGGTTTTGTAGGTACTCGTTTGTTTGGTGTAACCAGGCGAAAGAAAAGTAGTTCCTTCAATATTCATTTCAACATTTTTTTGACAGACTATACGGGTTTTCAGAGGGGCGGCTTAATTTGTTAAGATTATGTATTTTGTTGTAACTTTACAAAATAAGCTAAACCTAATTTTCCAGCCTAGATATTTTAAGGATATCGTAATGTAGATAAATACACGGTGCTACCTTCTATTGGGGAAAGAATAAACTATAACGAATATTAATAAGGTTCTAAAACTAAAACTAAACCTATATCTTGAGTTTTCCCAAGAGATTCCATCCATCGATCCATCAGCCTGTTTCGTCCACTGCTGAACATAGACCTTTCCGGGATTTCGCCATTCTTGGCGGTCCTCCTGGAAGAAATGCCCATACTCATACACGCTGGGCAGGCGGGTTGGTGAGCGCGGTGCCGAAACCCCTGCACCAGTGACGCCGCTGCCCGTCACCAGTCTGTTTTATATAAGGCCCGGCAATTGGGGATGGATATACCGCCATCCATCGGTCCCAGGCAATGGTGGACCGCCTGGTTTTGCCTGAGAGATGTTCTCTTACTCTCCCCCGACTAACTTCGGGAGGATTTGCGAGTAAGATGGTGGTACCTCCACAGTCGAGACCGGCATCAGCTCTACCACCTAATCCCAAGAGATTAAGCTTACAAAAATAAGAACCTCATCCTAATACCATCAGAAGTTTCGATACAGATTAAGATATAAAAACGAATAAATACATTTTGAATACTTTTACGACCTATGGCAATTGAAATTTTATTTTTGGATTTTAGTAGATTTACATAATTTGTAATACCTATTTCATGAAAAAATATCAAGTAAATTCCGTAACCGCGTTCTTATAGCATTTTAAAACTAAAAATTATGGGGTTGTTGAAATATATTTCTTTTAGACATAAGTATGTATAAGTATAATATCTTGATGATTTTTTTTTGTGCGTGCGCTTAATGGTCAACATTTTATTTTTATTTTATCTTTATGTAGTCTATTCTAATTTCTTTAAACGAACCCTCGAAAATCTGGCGTTGTATTCATGTTCGAGGATCAGGTAAACCGGCATGCTAATTAGAAATAGCAAGCTTTGGGAACAATGGTTACAAATAAATTTAATATTTATTAAAAGCAAGACTTACCCCAAAGACATAAATATTAAACAATGCACAGATCTGAACCACGAACGACTCTTAGGATACTGATCAAAAACCACAATCGTATTCCTGTTGCGAAATTAAATAGTGATGTCATTACACGTTTGCATGTCCTCGTATAGAGACAAAAACAAGTGACGGTCATAGCCCTTTGGCCGTCGAAGTAACTGTAGTTTCGTAACCGGTTACGAAGAACATAGATATCATAATAATGTTATTATGTACACATCAGTGACGTAGAAGGATACATTTTTTCCAGCTAAGATGTTTACGGTTTATTTTTTCTTGCTTCGTCACGGTCTATACCTACAAACTCTTTTAGATAAATAACAGGTCAAATACAGTGTCAATAGAGGGCAGCCATAGAAATCGGCATAACTAGCAGAACTGAGCTGAAAAATAAAAAAACCGCCTGTTTTAAACAAAAAGTAAAAAAGAAACATGTTTTAAATATATGTTTACCAACCAACCCTATCAGGCTACTTTTGATAGCTCCGTACCTATCAGTATTATGGAATAAGTGTCCCATCAGCGTATTACCCTGGTAGTATTTATTGTTGGCGCACGGTTGGCCCACATAGCTATCGTTAGTTGGCCAACAGTTAGGTTTGGCCACTATTTTTTAGTTGGGGCACTGGTTTCTTTGCATTGTAGGGCCAACGTATGTTACTGACAGTTATCCAACAATGGGTTCAATTGATTTTTAATTGTGTCTGGAAATGTTAACCTTTCTTGCTCTCAATACCTCAAATATTGTTTACGTAATAGGTCACTCGGGGTTATTTATTCCTATCTCTTAGGTAATAATAATTTACATTGTAATTTTAATACAATAGTGACATATGCCGTGCCTATTTGACTTCGACATCCCATAGTTAGACAATGACAAAACGATATCGCGGTGTAACTACCATCAGCGCCATTTAGTTGTGAGTTTTTGAAACTTTTACATGAAAAATGTATATGACTAGATACAAAAAATTGTATTTGTATGTAATCACATACCTAGTCGGTTCTTAAATACTGTCACTGGCCATTTATTTTAAAAATAGAACACCTAGAAAAAAAAATGAAATGGTGTTCAATTTCCAAATATTTTTTGATTAATAATCTGCCAAATCACAATTACATTCATTCATTTTTTACGATGGAGTGGACTCGCAAAGAGGACCGAGTAGCAGTAATTGCATTGCATCGTTGCGGCCATCCACCGAAGACGACATTCAACTTGCTTCAAAAATTAAAAATCACGAAGAGGTTCGTGTACCGTACCATCAAGAGGTACAATGAAACCTCTAGTGTCGATGACGAGAAAAGAACTGGCAGACCTCGTTCCGTTAGGACACCAGGGGTCATCAAAGCAATCAAGGCGCGTATTGCAAGAAATCCCGTCCGCAAGCAGAAACTGACGGCTTTGGAGATGGGATTAACCAGAAGTACCGTAAAAAAGTACTCAATGAAGACCTGGGACTACGAGCTTACCGAAAAAAGAGTGGACATCTTCTGAACGCGCGTCTGATAGCTATGAGAGCCAAAAAATGCAAAATTTTGCTAAAGCGATACGCAAGAAACAGACACCGCGACATCCTGTTTACATGCGAGAAAATTTTTAATATCGAAGAGAAGTACAGCAAACAAAATGACAGGGTGTACGCTACCAGCTCTGCGGCCGCTGGAAATGCCATTCCTAGAGTGCAGCACGGCCATCATCCATCATCAGTCATGATTTGGTTGGGAGTGTCCTACTATGGCCCTACTGAAGTGCATTTTTGTGAAATAGGTGTCAAAACCAGTGCAAAAGTGTACCAAGACACGGTTTAAGATCGCATAGTAAAAGATCTGCCCGAGACACTCTTTGGAGGACGGCCATTTGTGTTTCAACAGGACTTCGCACCTGCTCATAAGGCCAAAACAACTCAGGAGTGGTTCGAGCGCCAGAATATCGAGCTAATAAGGCATCAAGATTGGCCCTCATCTAGCCCTGACCTCAATCCACTGGATTACAAAATTTGGCAGGAATTGGAGGAGAAGGTCTGTTCTAAACCTCAGAAAAATTTGAGCAGCCTAAAGTCATCATTGATTACAGCAGTGGCCGATATCGACATGAATATGGTCCGTGCTGCTATTGATGATTGGCCGCCATGATTGAAGGCTTGTGTGAAAAATGGTGGCAATCATTTTGAATAAATTTTGTGTTTAATGTAAGCTAATTAAATTACCTTTTTTTAGAAAATAACTTTTTTTTAATATCATGACTAGTTTTCATTTTATAGCCAATTTTGTTTGTGACAGAATTTAAGCACCGACTAGGTAATATGTATAATTGTCTCACTAATTATATAAATACAATAGAATTTATTGTAATTACTTAGAACTAACCCAGGGTTGGAAAAGCACCGAATGACTCAATAAATGGGTACCTAATTAATGGTAACAGAAAGAACGTGACCCTGTGACGCTTGCTTGAGCACACGCGCGCGCGCTGCTTATCTCCTCTATTTTTCCCGCTAAATATTGTACATTCTGTGACTGTATGGCCTACATAGTGTTGCCAGCCATTTTTTTCGTATTGAACTGAGGAAGTGAATAAAATCATACCTACATCGAAACAAAACGATAAAAGTGCTTTAAAAATGTGTCCATATTTCTATTTAAATTGGTCAATATTTCATACGTACAGTTCATAAAATAGTCGTGCTAATACAAATAAAATCTTACAGTTTACGACATTGCACCTACGTCGTTAACAATGCTTTATCCCAACATTGTTCACCCAACAGTAGCATAAGTTGCGGTTGGCCCATTATTAGTTATCGGGTGGCTATATTGCTAATATTTGTATCATTGGGCCAATGTTGGCTCTATTATGGCCAACTAACTAACTATAACCCATTGGTTTGCCGATCGTTGGCGAATGAACGCCAACGGAAAATGCTACTAGGGTAGTCTCGAGTTTTGATACAGCTGAGCCTTAATAATCAGAACCCCTGGTAATCCGAACGCCTCTGTCACTGGTGGATCCAGCCTGCGAGCCAAGAGGGGGGGGGGGGGGGGTCACAGGCTCCAAAATTGCAATAAAAAACTATTAAAGGTGTAAATATTTTATGTATGTCCTGATAACAATGATATGACAACTATTCGTTCGTCCATTCGTTAAATAATAAAATATTTTTTTCTTTTTTGTCTCTTCACGAATCTACCAGGCCAATCAGAAAGTATTGCGAAAAAAAGTTTTTATATGTGGGGGCCAGTTATAATGTTTTTCGAAAATATGATTATTTATAACTAAAAATAGGTATGTTCTAATTTCAAAATTTCCCTCCACATTTTTTGCGAGCTAATTCAAAGTATTGTGTCTAGCTGCAATATGGATCTGCGCCGGGGACATTTTAGAGCTATGATTTTTTACGATTTCAAGTGTCGCCTGAAACCGGATGAATCGTACGATAGACTGCAAATGGCATTCATGGATGAAGGCCCTTCCAAGGCAACCGTGTATCGTTGGTATAACGAATTCAAGCGCGGTCGACCAACTTGGGGGGATGAAGAAAGAAGCGGTCGCCCTTTGACGACTGTTACCGAAGAAAACGTGCTGGCAGTGAAAAATTTAATCGAAGACAATAGGTGAATTACATATCAGGGGATTCAACACATATTGAAGATTGGATCGGGAAGCGTTCACGAGATTTTCTACAGCCATCTTCGCGTGAGGAGGATAGTATCACGCTGGGTGCCGCACAACCTCACCGATGCTCAGAAGCTGGCCCGGGTGGAATGGTGCCGTGATATGCTAAACAAATTTGAAGCAGGCTCGTCTCGGCGTGTTTACGACCTCGTTACAGGTGATGAGTCCTGGATTTATCAATACGACCCAGAAACCAAGCGCCAGTCGACTGTTTGTGTGTTTCAAAATGAACCAACGCCTACCAAAGTGAAGCGATCAAGAAGCGGGGGGAAGATTTTGATCGCTAGCTTTTTTAATTTGACTGGCCACTTGGTATCAATTCCCTTACGGGATCAAAGAAGCATCAATGCCGAATGGTATACTACCAAATGTTTGCCAGAAGTTTTCTCTGCTGTTAGCAACAAGCGACCAAACACAGGGCTCGGCGGGCTACTGCTCCACCACGACAATGCACCTGCGCACACCGGACTCAAAACGAGGGACTTCCTGGACAGCACGCCAGTCAAACTCCTGGGTACCCTCCTTACAGCCCTGATCTAGCACCGTGTGACTTCTTTTTATTTCCAAAAATAAAAAATCAGCTCAAACGAATACAATTTTCGTCGCCGGAAGATGCGCTGGCTGCGTTCGAGCAGGTTGTAAGCGAGGTGTCTGCGGCGGACTGGAAAAAGTGTTTTGAAAACTGGTTTAGACGCATGAAACTTTGTATAGAGGCTGGTGGAGAGTACTCTTAAAAGATTTTTAAAAAAAATGTACCTGCAGAACATTTTTTTTTAGTTTCGCCAAACTTTCTGAGTGTCCCACGTATTTATCACTTCCTCTACGTCAACAGGAATGTTTTTTTAACGTTGAGGAGTACCAGTCTTATTAAGCGGTCTTCTGCCATTGAAGCCCGAAACCAAGTTTTTAAAAGGATCTCTCTGCCGTAGCTACAATGAGACAGTCAAGTTTGACAGTAAAAATAACATGAAAAAATTAAAAACAATTTTGTAAAAAAATTTATTATGGAATCATGTAAGTACTCTAGGTAGGGTTGCCATAACTTCCAGGAACCAATACAGGACGTTTTAAAACTTTCGATACCAAAAACGCATTATTTAACACATTCAATACCAAAATATATATTTTTAATTATGTACACAAAAGCAGGCATAGCGAAATACAGATCACACATTTTTATAACAACTACCCTCAGATCTCATCGGTAGTGTGCATCATAATTACTACATAAAGTACTCACTTAAGGGTATATTCTCCGGATTTGTAATATTTTGTTACTAAATCATACGAAATAACTATATCACCCAAAAAACCATTGTTAGATACGAATAATATACATACAAACTTATATTTATTGATATCATAGTAGCTTTAAAATAATTGGATTTTTCAATAATCACGACTATGGAAAATCCCATTACTTTGATGTTACTATAATATCACTAAAAATAAGTAAATCAAACTATTTGTAAACATTTTTCATAGATAAAAATTGGATTTTGGGCGTTATCATTATTTCTTATGACTTTTTTCACAAAATATTACAAATCCGGAGAATAGATAGTTAAATCAAAGTTTTATTGTAGGTAACGATTTTTACCTAAATTGACATTAGTTTATTTTTTTGCCCAATTATGTTTTGAGTTTGATTTAACTTTTGCGATGATCTCATTTTCCTTTTTTTATGGGCCATTTCCGTATTTTGTCAAAACTGTTGAAAAACGTGACAAATACAGGACTTGTAGCAATACGGAACGTGATGGTCACATACGGTGACAGTCTCTTATATATGGGACGTATGGCAACCCTAACTCCCACACAAATAATGATTTTTTAAAGTGACATTTAATTTTTTTCATATTTTTTTTAATTGTCGAATTTCACCTTTTCATTGCATTTCCAGCAAAAAGTCCTATGCACGCCTCTGCCGTCGTCTGTTCGCGGCTTAGCTCAGAGACTATTAGTAGGTACTAGAAAGCTGTAATTTGGCAAGAGTATACATATTAAATCACGCCGACAAAACTGTAGAACATAATCATCAAAAAAATTTTTTTTATGTGTACCTCGCCTCCCATAAGTAAATTGGGGCTGATTTTTTTTTTCTCATCTATCCCATGTGTGGGGTATCGTTAGATAGGTCGTTCAAAAACATTGAGGGGTGTGAAAACCATTTTTAGATTTGGGGATCCGTTGGCGAAATATTAAGCTTTAAAGTGCTAATTTTTGTTAGAGTTAATTGACCTTCCACCCCTGCCGGCTAAACGGTTCTTTATGGATATGTGAGAAAATTTACAGAAGTAGTATATTGTAGTATAACGAATTTAAAAGGAAAACTATATAGGCTTTACAGGTTTACGAGTACAGGTCACGAAAAACTTTTAGTCCCCTCTAAAAACGACAGTCACTTTATGGGCCGTTCTTCTAAATGTATTCGACTAGAAGTACCGGGCAACTACGAAACCCTACACTGCGCGTGGCCCGACACGCACTTGACCGGTTTTTATATTTGGATATATTTCAGTATCACAATTTTTAATCAGTTCAGGAATTGAACGCGGAATGGTCCTTTGACCATCCATAATCTGTACTCGTTTACGACTGCTGAAGTTGGAGTTCCATCTATTATTTGAAACATGCAGCGCCATCTAGTGTATTAAAATAAAAACAATTTCAACGCTAGCTTACAAACAATTTCAACGCCAGCTTACTGAGCCGTTATCCAGGATAGCTTCCCAGAGATGGCGATTTCTAAGCACTTGAAAATAAAAACATTTTAGTTATTTGTCTTTGCTCAGTCAAGAAATATAATTTCAGCTTTAATATTTTTTTTACAAAAGGAAATATTTTTTATGAAAATAAAATAAAAGAATAAAAAGTGAAAACAAATTTTACCAGTCGGGGTTTGAACCCGCGACGATCGACTATGCTACGGCGGCGAACCTTCCATATGTCTCACTAAAATTCTCATTGCGCTGCTCCCTTTTGTCATAGCGTGATGATACATAGCTTTAAACATTCTCGAAGAAATGCTTTATCTTTCAGTAAAAACTGCATCAAAATCCATTGATTGGTTCCTAAGCTATAAGCGAACGAACAGACAGACAGACAGACGTTGTATTTTATATGTATAGATAGATAGAAGAAGAGAAGATAACAGAGAGACATTTGAACAACGTTTTGATATTAAAAATAAAAGTCGTCCTCTTCACAAAAAACCGGACAAGTGCGAGTCGGACTCGCCCACTGAGGGCTCCGTTAATCCTTAAATGAATCTTGTATCGAAAACGATACAAAGGTTTTTTATTTATTATACATTTTAATTATATGATTATATGAGCTAAAAATATGTTTGGCAACAGCTTTAAAAAAATTTTAACTTTAAAATTCTCTTATTTATTTTTCTTTGTTTTATTTTGTGTTTTGTCGCATTTTGGCATTTTGTTTTTTTATTTATTATACACATTATTTTATTTAAAAAAATTAAATTATATGATTATATGAGCTAAAAATATGTTTGGCAACAGCTTTAAAAATTTTTTAACTTTAAAATTCTCTTATTTATTTTTCTTTGTTTTATTTTGTGTTTTGTCGCATTTTGGCGGGAAAATTGTAAAAGAGAGCTTTTGAAAAAAAAATCTAATAAATATTCTGCTTGCATTTATTTTTGTGTTTTTTTTTATATTAAAGTCAAAAAGAGTTCAGCTTTATGAGTAAGTAATAAAAAAAGAAAAATTTAAAAATAAAAATTTTATAGCAAAAATTAATTTGTTTTTTTCAAGTTTTCATGTCAAAAACCCCCTTTCTATCAAAAAATATTTTTATTATATTTTTTCTCATTTTTTAGGTATTTTTCTGTCACTGTTTTCAATTTCATGCAAAAATGAAACCTCATGCATTTAAGGGTTAAAGAATATAATTTTTGTGATTTAATTACAAAAGTAGTTTTCAGATTTTTCCCTGTACTTGTAGTATGAGACGTTATTACTTGCCAAATTTCATAGTTCTATGTCAACGGGAAATACCCTATGAATTTTGATTTCATTAAGAGAGTCGAAATGTACGTTTTTTTTTTTCACGTTAACTTGGAAGTTTGATATTTTCACAGCTTCAAGGGATTGTAGACCTGAGTATATGGATTTAATTTCAACTCGATACCTCCACGCGTTCCCGAGATAAAGGGTCTTGACAGACAGACGGACGGACAGACGGACAACAAAGTGATCTTATAAGGGCTCCGTTTTTTTCTATTGAGGTACGGAGCCCTAAAAACAGATGATAGTGTGAGAAGTGAAGACGTTTCGTTTGTATACAGAATGTTAATGATTTAAAAATGATAACTATAACAAGTGCAGGAAATAGAACGCAGTAGTTCAACGTAAACGTCTCCATAATAAACTGTAACTACACTAAAGTACGTAGCTATAAACAGTCACTGAGAGGTATCAATAATTGTGTAGGTACGTGCTCCTTGTCAGTTACAGAGACAGCAAGTGAACCCCCAGTGTTAAGATCCTGATTAGATGACTACTGATTAGGATGCGGTTTTCTTTATTATAATCGTACTGACCATGGTCAACTTATAGTGAGTGTAATATAAGGAGTGTTGATAAAATAACGCCCAAGCCGAAAACGGGCTAGTTGTAAATAAAACTTTTACCCACAGTATACTTAGATATTTTATTATATTTTTCTTAAAGCTATCTTATCATTACTAGGCAATATAGTACAAAGAATTTTATTGTTTGCAATTTGCAATACCACTATATTTTAAAGTAATCCTATTATATACTCTCTGATAAATATACATACAAACAACGGGTCTCCTAAAAATATTTTTAAGTAGATAAGTATACTTGTTTCGGTTGTCTTTTCCATACATCAGTTCGGTGATTGCAGGTACCTGTTTAAAAAAAGCCTGTTAATGTTATAAAGGTTATAATTATAATGTTATATGAGGGTGATGAGACAATCCTTTTAACTGTCCTTTCCGGAACATTGGTGAATATCGATGTTTCTTTAATTACACCTTTTTCGCCCAATCGATTTAACAAAGTTTTATAAACAGTTATCACCACATCTTGAGCGTCCTTGCTTAAAAATCTTTTCTTACGTTGCTGCGAACTAACTTCACCACTAGACGGGTCACTTATGGATGTTACCCAAGGTCGAAACATTGTTATTGACAGTATACGTGTAATCACTAACGTAGTCAGATGACAACTAACATGAAATATTGTTTACATTAATAAAGATTACTTGGTTAAACGATCAAGATCATTAGGTTGCGTGTAAAATACCACACCGCAAAAGGGTCTGGCCAGGTATCTTTTGTTATCACTAATCCTATTGTTAACACCTAATGACCGTCTTAAGTGGAATCGGGCCATGGTATTTGAAATGTACTATACTACTGTGTATTGGCATAGCAAAACAGAAAAGTAGGATAACTTCCGCGCCTCGCGAGTCTTAAATGCCTACTGTTGCAGGGTTGTTACTCTTGATTTTGTGGCGGAGTCTCTTCTAGTTTTATAGCTGTTACAAAATCAAAACATACATATACGTATCATGCTTGTTAATAATTTCTTTAGTTTTCTCTCCAAAAATCTATGATTTCATAAAAACAAACTCTAAATAACTAAAATATTAGCAGCCCCGATTTGTACCGGCAAAACAAGGACAAATGTTGGCGTTGTGTGCGTTCTGTGGCTCGTGTATACTGGCAAGCACACATATTAGCCGCGCTCGGTACCTTTATGTGAAGATACTCGTAGCTTACTATTCTGTTTTTACTATGGTATTAAAATTAAGGCGCGTAAGCATGCCACCGTTTTAGTACAAAATTTGGTAACCCGTTTCTGTGTTGTTTTTCGTTATAGGCTAAAGTTTAAGACCTCTAAGACAATTTGTTCATACGATGAGTAGAGAATGTGGTTTCATTTAATTTGAGCCCCTAATAATATTACATACAATACCCATTTATCAAAAAAATATGAAAATTATAATCTCTTCCTCCGTTTCGAGGCCACTACACTTACAATCGAGGATAAAATCGATACTCACGTAAACAATGCCATTTTTATTTCCAATCGTGAGAGATCGTAACTTCTAAATCTCGTCCGCTGAGATCGCGATAAGTTTCTTGTAGCTCCCGGCCAGAGATCTGGCCGCCAAAAGTAGTAGTTCTCTTCTAGAGACGCCAGTGGTCGCCTCGTGCCATTGTGTGTGTGGCACCTGGACAGGCGAAAACGTTATCATAATAATACATCATCAGGACATAAAACCCGAGTGTCAAAGGTGACAGTATGAACTGTCAAGTCACAGTCAAAACTCGTACACTCACGTTTTACCGACGGTTATTACACGGAAACACGCGATCTCAAGATCAATGGTTAAACCGTTCAAACCACTAGACCACGAAGGTCATAATCTTATTTAAGAGAGAAAGGAGGTTACAAAAAAACGGCCAGACCAATCAAACTCGCGCACCAGGGTTTCTATGCGCGAGTCGTGATATTATCAGTAGGCCTACCATGAGTTTGCTTACTATACACATTACCGTCTGCGTAATAGTACATTAATAGTCGCTGCGCTCGGGCGCTAACACGCCGTGCAATAATAGGCAACTTGGGACAAGTATCGTATACTATTTTATAGCACATGTGACATAAACCCGCACTTTACGCACGCTTTGCAATAATAGGCAACTTAGGTCACGGAAAAGCGTGCGTAAAGTGCGGGTTTAGGTCACAGTGTGCTATAAAATATTTTGTATGAGAAATGCTGGTTCCTGTAGTAAGCCGCTAGGGGCGCTGCACAATTACTCATATAAATATTTTACGCAGTCGTTACGTGTATAGTAAGCAAAACTTATAGTAGGCCTATAGTTACATGACATTTTATTCCACCGCGACATTTAAGGCACTAAAAATTATCTTCTGAGCGAAGTGCCTAAAACAGCTCATCAAAATTTGCCTCTAATAAGAGTGACTCAATGAAACGTCACAAAACTCATAAGATCCCAGCCGAGTATAGTATAATTTATTGCTAGCGTCATCTATTTACACTTATTCAAACTTGCAATTTTTTTCTTTGCTTTTACGTAATTTACCACAGATTTGCTGTCTTTTTCCTGAAAAATTACTCTAAATCATAAATGACTAAAAATCATAATTTTTAATCAATTTGTTTCGAAGATAAAGGGGGGTTCTTTCCACCCTTTGTTTTTACAACGATCGTTGCGATACCGGCGAGCTACATTTGTGTTTGTAGTTTTGCGTCTAATTATGCTAACCTGTAAACTAGCGCCCATGACCGCCCCCACAGTAATATCAAACCCGGTATCGACCCTCTGTTTGTCAGTACTCTCTCGCATGGCTGTCACCGCGGCGTGAGACACCGGCGTGCATTGTGTTTGTAGTTGTAATTCTACGTCTAATTATACAGCGCACATGATCGCCCCCACAGTAATATCAAACCCGGTATCGACCCTCTGTTTGTCAGTACTCTCTCGCATGGCTGTCACCGCGGCGTGAGACACCGGCGTGCCTTGTGTTTGTAGTTGTAGTTCTACGTCTAGTTATACTAACCTGTAAACTAGCGCCCATGATCGCCCCCACAGTGATATCGAACCCGGTATCGACCCCCTGTTTGTCAGTACTCTCTCGCATGGCTGTCACCGCGGCGTGAGACACCGGCATGCCTTGTGTTTGTAGTTGTAGTACTACGTCTAATTATACTAACCTGTAAACTAGCGCACATGATCGCCCCCACAGTGATATCGAACCCGGTATCGACCCCCTGTTTGTCAGTACTCTCTCGCATGGCTGTCACCGCGGCGTGAGACACGGCGTGCCTTGTGTTTGTAGTTGTGGTTCTACGTCTAATTATACTAACCTGTAAACTAGCGCCCATGATCGCCCCCACAGTGATATCGAACCCGGTATCGACCCCCTGTTTGTCAGTACTCTCTCGCATGGCTGTCACCGCGGCGTGAGACACCGGCGTGCCTTGTGTTTGTAGTTGTAGTTCTATGCCTAGTGAGGGCTGAGACAGGACGAAAAGGCTGATGTCGTACCATCTGAAACCAAACAAAAATGTATTGCTAGGGTGGAACTAAACAGATAAAGTTCTTGAAACCACAAAAGTTTGGTTCTAAGAATAAAGTAGATATTAAGAGCTTTTTAAGGACTGTACATAAGGAGATTCTGCCATACAAAACGAGTTTCTCTCTCATTCATCCAGATTGCCGTATTTCGAAGTTTCTTGTATGGGGACCCCTCTTAAATTTAATTATTTTATTTTATTATTTGTGATGATATAGGCCATAGTAACACTTATTTTGTGAAAATTTCAACCTACCTATTACGGTTGAACAGATGGACGAACAGACACACAGCAGAAGCTCAGTAATAGGGTCCCGTTTGGAACCATTTGGGTACGGAACCGGAAGTCACCTGTCAGGGATAGCCTCATGCAAGAAGCTCTCCACAGCGACGACCGGTATGTTATTGTTGAGCTCCGAGTGCGTGGACCGTATATGAGCGACGCGTTGTTTGGCACCATTCGGGTACGGAACGTTAATAAATATAATAGAAGTCACCTGTCAGGGATAGCCTCATGCAAGAAGCTCTCCACAGCGACGACCGGTATGTTATTGTTGAGCTCCGAGTGCGTGGACCGTATATGAGCGACGCGTTGTTTGGCACCATTCGGGTACGGAACGTTAATAAATATAACAGAAGTCACCTGTCAGGGATAGCCTCATGCAAGAAGCTCTCCACAGCGACGACCGGTATGTTATTGTTGAGCTCCGAGTGCGTGGACCGTATATGAGCGACGCGTTGTTTGGCACCATTCGGGTACGGAACGTTAATAAATATAACAGAAGTCACCTGTCAGGGATAGCCTCATGCAAGAAGCTCTCCACAGCGACGACCGGTATGTTATTGTTGAGCTCCGAGTGCGTGGACCGTATATGAGCGACGCGTTGTTTGGCCGCTGCGTAGGCGGTCGCGTATCCTACCGGTTGCGCTGCAGTAACGTCGCTCTGTGCTGGGAACCCCCTGGAATCAACAAGAGAACTTACGTTTTATGCAAGATGGGAATACATGTTTGTGGTATATAATATACATAAATTCTAGATTCGTGACAAGTTTAGTTAAGATAGACCTCATAACAAAAATACTCAAAAACTAACAACTTTGTCTATTATTGTAGACAAAATAATAATAAAAAAAATTTTACTCTGCTTAATGACAGTCGACTGTCGACAGTGACTTAATGATAATCCTAATAATCCTAGTAAATAAAAAAACAAAACATACCTAAACAAATAAATAAAAATTCCCACAAATAAAAACCTTATCCAAATCGCTGCTCCGCGGCAATGTGCCCAGTATGCTGGCGACATTCCCGCGTTGAATTGCTAAGCTTATTCGCTGGCCGAGTAATGTGCCAGCCTGTGGGTCACCCGTGACGCTGACCAGGCGTGTGGAAAGTTCTTCAAATAGATTTCGCGCTTCGGGACCCCACGAGCCCATCGTTTCGACCCCAAACGGCGCAAATAGATAATTGTTCCCTAGAACAATATACTTGCGCCGCCAATTCAAATTGTTTATTTGTAAAAAACATAAAGTATGCGTTTTACAGGTCATATCTAATCTTTATAAAAACAATATTATGTGATAAGTCCCTCTTAAATAATATCCTAATATATTATGGTACCGGCAATTTGTATAATTCAGATATTCTATATTCTATACAATTCCTAGGCAATGTATAGAATACCTGGGGCGTCCAGGCAATGTATGAAATAGTATGAATATTATTGTCCTTTACATACTTTACCAAGGTAATGTGTATAAAATTCCCAGGGATTATGTACCTGCTGGCCTACCGGTAAAGTTAAAAGTTATTACTAATCAATGTGATAATGTTACGTTCGCAGTCAAAATTAGTTTTTCGTAAGGCCCGCAGCGCAGAAGAGAGCCGGTAGGTTAGGTTAGAAAGTTAGGTAGGTATGGCGAATACATAACCTCCGTGGTTATATTTTTATGACCACCCAGAAACATCCTTTAACCAAAAGGATAATTTAAATAAATGCCCTAATAAATGTCCCACTCCCGCTCTTGTCTTTTATACACATTTAAATATAAAAATAATATTTCATACATTACTCAAACGTTTTCGGTATTCTATACTTTGCCTAGGTATTATACCAGGTGTAAAAGCAAAGGGAAGAATCCTTTAAGGGTGTGTTAGTATGATAGGTAAAGATATTATTTTAAATACTGGGATCTCTAAATAAAGTACCTGTACCTCATAATAAGACGATTTTCAGCCGGTGAGCTGCGTAGCCATAGATTAGAAAAATGATGGAATTTTAGGTGAAAATTCAAGGTATATTTTTTTCTCGTAATGACATCAGAGTCTTGTATACTTTCATACCTTAAAGGGATTCTTGACTTTGCATTTACAACCTGTATAGAATACCAGATTAAACAGATTGCCGGTAACATATTATATTAATATGGTAGCAGATGGAGAAATGTGGTCTCTGCCCATTCTTCTGGGAGAACGGCATGAGTATAAGAACGTATAATGGTGCAGGGAATACTTACACAACTGTAGCTTTACCGAACACCGCTTGAAAGGCCTCTCTGATTGGTGATATTTTGACGTCCTTATCTGAAGCTACCACCAAATAGAGATCCCCGCCGCTATCTGAAACCATATTAAGTAATTCCTTTTGTTAGAAATATCTTCCAGAATTATTGCAACGGACGTCTTGAAGATGCGCGACTTTGTTTACTATTTGGATCCAGATGACTTATTGCCAGCTGTGATAAAACTACTTTCACTTTAAGTTCTTCAGTAAACAAACCAAACTTGGCTGATATCATTTTCTAGCTATGAATTGGCATTATTAAGATAAAAGACAATACCAGTAACAAACAAAATAATTTAATAAGTATTAATTGTAGGTGGTAGAGCTGATGCCGAGCTCGACTGTGGAGGTACCACCATCTTACTCGCAAATCCTCCCGAAGTTATTCGGGGGAGAGTAAGAGAACAGCTCTCAGGCAAAACCAGGTGGCCCACCATTGCCTGGGACCGATGGATGGCGATATATTCATCCCTAGTTGCCAGGCCTTAAAACAGACTAGTGACGGGCAGCGGCGTCACTGGTGCAAGGGTTTCGGCACCGCGCTCACCAACCCGCCTGCCCAGCGTGTGTGAGTATGGGAATTTCTTCCAGGGGGACCGCCAAGAGTGGTGAAATCCTGGAAAGGCCTATGTCCAGCAGTGGACGAAACAGGCTGATGGATGGATGGATGGAAGTATTATTATATCGACAAATATTTATACTGTTTAAGATAATTTGAAATAATTCGTCGAGATAACAATATATTTCCAGCGTGCACGTATAACTTATACGTACACCATGGAAATCTGCTTAAAGACAATATTATAACGTAACAAACAATATCTTTAGCTCATATATCCTCGATGGGTGGAATCGGAGGTGTTCTAAAGTGTAAAATGAAATGAAAGTCAGTCCCAGGGGTCGAAACAGGTTCATTGCTTAAAAATACTGATTTTACTAACTCAAGAATTCAAAAATACTGACCATTTCGGGATAGGATTTTAGGCGTGAAAATGTAAGAAAATAAAAAATATATTTCTAGTTATTGTGGCCTCCACCACTAATTTACATTTCCCCATTATAAACTACATTATTAGAAAAAAATATGACACACGAATAACCAATCACCACTATCACGAGATTGTAGTTGTTACTAAAAAGCTGTAAAAACGTGCATAATTTATACAAGGTAAAATACAGAAAAAATTATTTCGAAAAAAAATGGGTAGCCTATTTTTTTATATCCGGGTGCTTCTATTTCTGAGAGCAACGTAAATAGGATCAATAAATAGGCCTCAAAACATCAAAACCTCAAACTAACATCCTAAAAAAAAAAAGAAAAAAAAAATTAGTTTTTAAACACGGAAAAAAGTTTACAACGAATCAAAAAATGGTAAAAGCCACTTACTCAAATACTCTTTCATCTGTGGGTCTAAGGTGGTGATCATTGAGTCAACGGAGCTCTTAGCCTTCTCGGCCACTCTGTGCAGGATTCCCCCGGTGGAGACAGCGCCCTTTACCCAGGTGAAGAGGCCACTGCCTGGCATTATGTCACCTGAAAAAACACATGATTAATATAATGAATGAAATGGCTAATAATTTTTCTACTTTAACTGGAGATAATTTCTTATACAGTATCGACATCTTAATAATAACACTTACTGTTTCACTGGTAAATAAATAAATTTGTATATTTTAAACACTTGGCGATTTATCCATCGCAAGGAGATAACAAATTAAATTTATATAAAAGGCATGATGACAAAAAAAAAATATTAGTCCGCAATAGGCTTGTACACAGGGTAAACAAAATATTGTTCTATTTAGTCCGTCATTTAGATTATCAGAAAATATTGGACACGTATTTTTTCTTTTTTCAATTAAACAAACTATGATGAAGATATAGGCCGCTGAAGTTCCGCGTGACGTCACATCTAGGTACAATTTTACTTAGAAGTGACGTCATTTTCCCCCACTCCCTAAATTTGACGCGCTTTATCTCTGACATTTTTTGTTTGATTGACAAAAGAAAAAAAACGTGTACAATATTTTTTGACAATCTAAATGACGGACTAAATAGAACAATATTTTGTTTACCCTGTGTACAAGCCTATTGCGGTATAGAAAATCAGAAAAGTAAATCTGGACGTGAGGAGCTCTGAACCGGGATTCGAACCCGGGACCTCTCGCTTACCAGGCAGTTGCTCTACCAACTGAGCTATACAGTTCTCAACACGACCTGCGAATTTACGCATGTGCTTTCCGATACCGCAACGATATGTATAGGTACTATTATAGAGGTCAGTGATAGGTACTCACATATGAGTGAGCCTCTTGTCGCCTAGAGGACGCTAGTGTATTCAAGACAAGTTTAAGACTATTATTTTGCCCTACCGTCACCTGTTACAGCATCGGGTAGTAAAGAAATACACATGGACTATCTATAATACAATAATGCCTTACCTGTCACTAAAACAGAAGAGAAGTGTGTTCATTAAATAATTTTGGTATGGCCATTAAAATCTACCAAGTCCAAGCATTAAATCTTAACAACCCTATGTACAAACCAAGTTCATGTTTGTCGTCTTCTGGTGTGGAGGCTGGCAGCGACATCGGTGATTGTGTGGTCGCTTGAGAGTCATCGGGAGACCTGATGGATAGAGTCGGCTCCCCTTTGCTCAGCGGAATGGCAGGGCTGAAATGTAATTATATAAACATTTTGTTTAAATATCATCTTCAGCCTGCTGGATAACAGCCTATCGCAAATATCAGGTCATATAATTCAGGGTTATTGTGAAGGCGATTTGTTTTAAAATAAATAAAAATACTTGAAAGTCTGTTGAAAAGTGTGGCCAGAAGGATTAATATTATAGGTAGGTAGTTTAGTTCATTTTTCAACACACTTGCTTATAAAGTGGCTCTTATTTCAGCGTTCTTAGGGTCATAATGCAGCATATTAAACACGCGTGATTTTTATGTTACATTATCGCAATAGTGTTTTTTAAATTACAGTTTTTTTTATCTTATCAAAGAGTTTTGATGTCTTGAGAAATAGTAAAGTTTTTGCGAATAAATAGACTGTCTCAGTTAAAGTATAATTAATAATAATTTAATTTCATCAAATTATTTATTTTTATCAACAAATTAACTCAAATTTTTGTTGTAAATACAAAAATATTCAGTTTTTTAGTATTTGATATTTGGCTGTTTGGCAATATTTGGCTGTTTGGCTTTTTGCATCAGTGCCTCTGTTTCCATCTGCGCAAAAAACAAAAAGAAAAGACATTGAAATTATTATTTTTTCCTCGCAAGTGTGTTGAAAAACGTCGTATGAAACGCGTGAGCATTAGACATTACACTCTCGGCTCCATTACGGCCTCACCTTCGGCTCGGCCTGCAATCCCGCCTCGACTGTAATGTCCAACGCAGCTCACTTGTATCATAATGTACTATTATAATCTCATCCATCCATCAGCCTGTGTTCGTAAACTGCTGGACATAAGCCTTTCCCAAACTTCGTCACTCTTGGTGGTCCCCCGTCCTCCTCATCCAGCCGCCACCCGCAACCTCCTCGAGGTCTTCAATCCAGCGGGCACGAGGTCGGTGTCCATTCTAACGCCGTACGACCCCAACGGCCGTCATGTCGGCGACAAATATATATTTTCTAATGTAGATAAGAAATATAGTTTTATGCAAATATGTGGTGACTTTGATTGATATAGCCAAACTACTGTAGACATGATTAGTGATCAGAATCAAGAACCAAAATTCAAAATATGTATACCAGGTGTAAATGGACTGCTACCTTTAAATGAAATCACATACAGCTCACACTGAACAACTCTCCCCGAGAAACTTACCCGTGCAAATAAACTAAATTGTTCCCCTCTCCATACTAATTTCAAAATATTTACCATAAACTGGTGTATATGGGCTTAATCAATATTTTTACAGGTTTGTTTCTTTTGAAAAGTTGTTCAGTACTATCAGTAGAGTAATTGGTTTTAACATAGTTGATACTTGTGATTGTTGGCACTCGGTGGAAATTAATACACATCATGTTTATTTTTAAAACTTGTAATTTATTTATATGGATAAAGTACAAGTGTTAAAAATAAACATAATGTAATTTGTTTGTTTAAAGATAGCTCTGTCTATTTACATCTGATTATATATTTTAGCCCCTGTTCTCGTTCAAGTCCAAACGCAATTATTTTATTTTACTTAAAACAGGCATGGGCAACCTTTGAGAAGTCATGGGCCAAATGGGTCATATGCTCATAAATTCGCAGGCCATAGGTTTAATTTATACTTTTATTCATTCAGGTTAATAATAAACTACAAAAATTCAAATGTTATTTTCATAATTTCCAATGAATTTAAGCTTGAGTCTGACACAAAATTAGTAATATCGGGATCATTCCACTAATACAAAGACGCAAAGCATTTGGAGATTTTTATCGGTCAGCCTTGTTCGTGATTTGGATTTGTTGATTTTATGCCAATGAATATGTAGATTTACTAATCACTCCTTTACTCAGTTAAGCCAAGAAGTTTAGTGCGGCCTATACTCAACTCTTTCAGCCACACAGGTCGCCAAATACGTAATTTAATTACCGCTATTTCTATTGTATATCCCTATATGCCCCTAAAAGTGTTAAAGCTAAAAATATTAAAAAATTGTGTGATTTAAATTTGTACAGTGGAGCCCGCATCAAGCTATACACACCTCTCATTGTACGGGAAGACTATAAAATTGGAGGTCAGCTTATACTGAAAGTGTTTAGCTTGACGTGGAATCCACTGTACCACGGGCCGTATTGAAATTCGTAACGGGCTGGCCAAGCCACGGCCCGTGGGCCATTGGTTGCCCATATATTATAAAGAGTTAGTGAACCTGCTTACCTACTTACTGATGATCCTTAATTAACCTTATTAATTACCTTAATGAATGTATTTCTACTATAAAAATGAACAAAGTCATCCTCTAGCATACAGTCTAGCTCCTAGACTCTACAAAATTCTAAATTTGTAGCGGATTGATGAGTCTAGCCACAGCCACATAGGTGGCTGTGGTCTAGAACATTTACCTGAATTTCTCATTGTTCAGTGATGATGTGTCCACAGCTTGTTGAACCAGGATTGGCTGAACAGGTTGAGGAAATGGTTGTGGCGGTTGCGATGGCTGAGGAACCTGAAATTTAAATTCTCATCTAGGTAACGGTGAAAAACATAACTTTGTCTAATACATACAACTGGACTATCCTAGGAAGAGGATTGAAGTGGAGTATTTCAGACAAAGAATATTTCCCGATATTTAGCAAATTGATGACTACTCTAAAATGGCCGAATTAAAAACATCTAGAATCAAAAACAAATTTATAAATATTATTATTAGAGTGCATTACAAGCCAGAAAAGATAAATTAGAAACAAATGTAGTTAGATGTTGAGTATTCCAAAGCGATGGATTTCGCAATAAAAACATAATCTTAGTTAATGAGAACTGTGAATTTCTTAACTGTCTGAAGCAACACATATTGTAGCGATGACAGCGCCATCTGTTTCTTAAGAACTAGGCGTGAAATCACATAACGCCCTCGTGAGAGTTCAGTGCCTTACAAGATAGTTAGATCGAATAGTTGCAAAAAAAAAATCGGTGGACAAGTATGGTGGAAAAATTCAACGGTCTAGGTAAGTACCTCGGTGGCGCAATTGGTAGCGCGCTTGTCTGGCGAAAATTCTTTTCCCAAACAAACTGGGAAAAGAATTTTCGTCTGTCAGTATATGATTCATATAGAATCAAAAACATTTTTGGACAAAATGAGTTAGGACAGTGAAAAATAAAATGTTTTTTTCTGTTTGTGAAAAATAGCGCAAACTTTGCTGCTTTTAATTCTATATGCGTCATATTGTATGTATTATTTTAACTCCAGAACCACTCAACGAATTTGGATGTAGTTTTCTTTATTATCATTGGAATGGCCCTTGTTAACATACTCATATGAATATCAATATATCTGCAACTGCTTAGTATGAAGAGAGAGAAAATTTGCATAATTTAAGAAATAAAATATAGACCCTAATTTGTTTATGGTTGAAAGTATGACGGTATGATCATTATCTCATTTAAAAGGCTCTTTTTTAATTTATTGAGAGTCTGGTGTCCAACCAATTGACTTACGTTGCCACCTGATACGAGTATCTCCTTTTTTAAGGAGTAACAACACCAATAATAGGTAATTTTTTATGTGGGGTCAGTGGCTCTTTCATTGACAATGAAATAAAAAAGATTTGACTTAAAATTAAAAGTAGTAAGAAATTATGTTACCAAGTTAATCAAATATACATATATGTACGTAAAAGATTCTAATATATTTCAAAATCTTAAAAAAATACTGTTTAAAGGGCAAGAAAATAAAAAAAGATCAATGTCACTCAGTTCAACAGATTAGCATTAAATAGTACAAGTCGAAATAGTCTTTGAGATTAGTCAACCATATCACTTGACTAGTTATAACATTTTTTTTTTCACAAGCCCTTCTGAGAAGCAAATGTATTAAACTATCAAATCAATTAATTTTTGCAATAAAAGGCTTATTTAATAATAATAATAATATATGTTTATTTTGCAACCAAGAAGATCATACAAAACAATTTTATGCACTATTACAATTTATAGTTTGAAAAATGTATAATTTTGCTAACTCTAATATTAGAATAGAATTAGGATTCCCTGGGTTGTGGAATTAGACTCTTCCTGATGAGTCTGACATAAACAAAAATATTAGAACATTGGTATTTAGTATCTAAGCAAAAATAACATACAGAAGAATATAAAAGTAGTTGAGTTATGTATGTGTAAATGGTAATTGTATTGTATATGGAATGTTATTGTAGGGTGTTTTCTTTGGTATTCTGTGTGTGTGTGTGTGTGTGTGTGTGTGAATAGGTCGAATGAAAGGGGGTGTGTTGTATGAAAGCGTGGAAGTTGAGTGCAATCACTGAAACGCGTATTATGTTATTATGTAATCACAAATGCGGTAAGTGTATGTTAGGATTTATGTATCAATTTTAAAGATATCCTCAGTTTGTCCATCATGTAAGGGGGAGAGCCAATCCTATAGATTTTTTTTGCACGGGTGTCTTGTTAGATGTAGAATAGATAGGACATTATTTGTCCTTGAATATAGGAAGGGACCTAAAAATGGATAAAAAAATTAAACAAATCTTGTACATGTTACGGGAGTTCTCCATGTGATACGGCGGGAGTCATGAACACTGTTATGGGTTGTAACTAGAGCAGTTTTATGAAATCTTAAGACTGCTACTACGATGTACAGCTACCGTACCCGCAGAAGCTTTGACTTGTGATACCGTGAGTTAGTAGCATAGTGGAAAGGTTTGTTGAACACGACTTTCAGGAGGGCTTGCTGAGCACATTCTACCATGATGAAGTGAGTTTTACAGGCACCTCCCCAAACAGCCAAACAGAAATTCGGAATGGATTGGCAAAGCGCGGTGTACACAAATATCTTGGTGTTGTTATCGGCAGCCCGTCGCAGCCATTTGAAAATGTGCATTTACTTTCTTACTCTGCCACTAATCACCTCAACCTGTTTTTCCATGAAAGTTTCTCGCCGATCATGCATGATGCCCAGGTACTTTACAAAGGGAACTTGTTCAAGAGTTGGGCAACCACATGACAGATTATTTCGGGAAATGCAAGTTTGATTTTGATGATTTATTTGGGAGCAGTCCTTTGAGTAATGCGGAAATAAATTATTTTTGTTTTGAAGGCATTTAATGTTTAACAAATTTTGTCGAAGCCATGATGCGACTATCCATAAACCCTCCTGGGCCACATCAATGACTGATGTCTAGCTGTTGCTATAGAAAACTATTGCAGTATCATCAGCAAATGCAAAAAGCTCTGCTTGTATCAGATTAAGGTGACAGAGATCATTGATGTAGACCAGGAAGAGCGTAGGGCCCAATAAACTGAAATCTGAATAAATAAACTTGAATCTAGTATGCTTAGCCTAAAAATTATATGTAACCCAAAAATATGGGCTATCTGGCAACCCCAAATTGACTAAGCTTCCTTTGTTCTGTGACTGTTATTTTGTATTTCTCATCCAACACAATTAGGCCAATGGCAGACTTTATTAGCTTTTGACAGAGGCAATTATTGGTTAGCACATTGGTTTTATTGTCTTGGACGGGTAGTAACTTACAGCAGCTGGTGCTAAAGCTATTGGAGCTGTAACAAAGTTAGGCAGCTCAACTGGAGGGGCCACACTGGACAGCAAGTTGCCGGCGGTGGCGGCCGGTGTTGGTGCGTCTGGAATCTTACTCTTCTTCTCCAGGTTACTCATCTCAAATTACTTCCCAACCTGAATTTGAAAAAAAGATTTGAATTAAGATAAGTAGGAAACTAAACTGCTGCTTGGGGACATCCTACTGTTATTAAGCGATAAACTAGAGTTGACCTGCCGATTTTTGAATCAGGTCTGGAAACCTATCAGCTGGACACGTAGGTAGCGTAGCCCTAGATAATTAGTGGTACTCTGTGTTATAGAAACTCTTTGAAGTCTCTGTTAAAAGATGTCGTCTATAAAAAGTGTATGTATGCATCTAGAGAATATGATCAAAATACAATAAAACTGCAATTATTTACCTTACCTTTTCACGAAAACAAAAACAAAATCCTGTGGTTGGCGAAAAGACGTTTGGTTTGTTTACGTTTTTTGACAGGAGGCGTTCCGTTTTCCTCACATAAACGCATCGCCACGGAACGAAGCTTAGAGTTTAGCATAAACAGCGTCAATGCGAATTATAGTGCCACCAATTTAACTGTTTAGTAAAATCATTCGCCGTTTCTTTCTAATTATACTCTTTTCTACCGCACTAGAAAGAGATGGGTGGATAATCCAACTGAACAGATAAGTTGGTGGCACTGTATTTTTTACCCACGCAACAAATGCAAACCCAACCTAAAACCTACCCTACCCTTTACATCAAACTGCGTAAATCTAGTTTACGACTAATCAATCAAAGCCGTTTTATCTGGCTTTCTATAAGGTGTCTCCGCACTTTAGTTCCGCCAATATCTAGTTTTAAGTCAATAGACTTGCTGGAAGTTTTCAAGTTAAAATTTGGTTTACTTGAGTTCTCCAACCCTAACCTACAACAAAATACAAAAAGCATTACTAACTAAGTACACAATATATACACAGAGAAAAATAAACATTAATAAAACTGTAATATGTTACCTACATTACATACTGAATATTATTAAAACACTAGTAAGTACCTTGTAACGCTGGCGTTAAATATATTATTATAATTAACGCTTCTCAGTAATTTAAATAAAATAAATATTTAAAAAAAAAATTAACTACTTAATTACAATCAAATGTCTTAACCTTATTACTTCGAAAAACTAAATCAGGTACGCCCTACAAACAAGCAATATCTTGCGACAAGCAGATCGCATTTTATTAGTAGATACAACTCGACGACAACAGGCTCGAGGAACTGGTTTTTGGTTTGCGAAGCGACTGCGGCTGACTCGATCGACCTTCACTTGGTTATTGATTTTTAAGCGGTCAGCTACGACGCCTATTTTATTGAAGACTTATCAACTATAATCATTAAATTGAACATCTAATATACATATATTTTTAAACACCATCAATATATTGTGTTGTGTGAGGAGATTACCCCGATATTGGGTGAGTGTTGTATAAATATTTTATTGCACGTACCTAGATCTTAGATTATAGTTATTCATGTAAAACTTTCGTTAATTCATCAATGTTACGTCATTCCCATTTTATCATGTTTATAACTAATGTATTTAATTGTAGATTTAATGCTAAAACTCCTTTATTTGTCATTGAGATTCCTTGTTTGATCGATGGGTCAAAGTACCTACATAAAAGTAATTTTTATCAAAAATCTTTGTTGAACTAGTAATTAGTAAAACTACATAATATTTCAATGGAATAATATCAACCTATACTGTTCGACAACATTAAACTAGATAAAGTGTTATTTTTACAAGTTGTTCTGGTAAATGTAGTAATTTTTCTCAGTGTACTTGTTTTCTGGTTTTCTGGTAAATCTTCTATTTTCCTAATTTACATTGCCTGGACTGCATCATCATGGATCGCTATCTCATACTATATACCACTTCCATAGCTGCACTTCATCATTAGCGAAACATGCATGTTGCAGTCAAAGTCTAAAACCGGACTCTTTGTAACATACCTATTTTTTTCGCTGCGCTTCCAGGGTTCTTTTACCCTGCTGAAGAGGACTTCAAGACTCTTGAGAGCTGCCTCCAGTTCTGAAACTCCTCACCTTATTTTGCGGACCCCGGCGCGGTACACCTGGCTTATTCTGCGGTGCCGGTCAACGCTCCGGGAAACACATCCAGGGGAGTGGTATTTCTATGGAAGCTGCCTGGGGCATTTAGAAATTGTATTTTACTGCGTTACCTACGACCCTGATCTCATCTTATTCTTTACTAAATTGACTTTTATTCATAACTTAATTAAAATTGTAAATATCAAAAAAATACTTTCTTTTCTACCCCCTACTACTAAATTTTACTAAAAAATAATCTCCTGTTCCCGGCTAAACCGTGACAATGGCGCCCAACGACTACAATGGCTACAATGACGACTAACGCGCTTCTAAGTAAAATACAGTTGCTAATGTGTTTTAGCAGGTTTCTAAGTATTTTGTGGTTATCCTTGGTGATGGTCGAGCCTAGGCTTTTAAATAAGTAGTGCCTATTTATTGTGTGTAGCATATTAATTAGTACGTGGGTTAGTATTTTTAATTGTATATTCTGTATTCCTAATAGTTATTGTTTTTACTGAAAACGCTACTACCCACATACTATTTGACGTAGATTAAGTAGATTTAGTACTTATTATTACTTTAGTAATTAAGCATTTTGGTCTAACTTTTGTAAATATAATTGAAATCTATACAACACACACCCAATTATAACTAAAATTTATTATTTTTGAATACATTACAAAATGTCGTACCCCATTAAGTACCTTTCACTACAAAAGGCAGAACTTGAGTACGAAGTTTTGGTTCGAGGTGGTACTGCCGGTGAGTCTGTAGCTGAACTTCGCAAACAAATTGTTAAAGTTTCTGTAAACTTACCTTCAGAAGATATTCTTGAATCTCATTTAGATCCAGCAGATGATCTCAAAGGTGTGAAAGAGACATTGTCAAAAATACAAAACAATGTTGCTTCACTAAAAACCAAATTTGATAAAGGTTTGTTTGTAAGAATGGAGACAACTCTGAACCATGTCTACCATAGACTCAATCGTATTTCTTCTACTGAGGAAACAACAGAAATCTATAAAGTCTGTTGCTCAACTTTTAGGGCATTATACAAAGATTTACTTTCTATGAAACCCATTAATAAACAACAGGCAACTGATGAATCTTCAGAACAAGACACTGTAGCTTCTGGTTGCAATCGCAATACTACTTGCGAAAGAAACTTAGTTTCTGAAATAAGTAAAATAAAATTTAATGGCAAAACTTGCGTTCGCTCGTTTATTCAACGGATCGATGAGTTTTCACAGTCAAGAGATGTCTCTGCTAATAAAATGTTATCTTTTGCTTACGAAATGTTCACCGACGATGCACTGCATTGGTATCGTTGTAATAAATCAAAAGTTACGTCTTGGAAGGATTTAGTAACACTACTAAAACAAGATTTTAGCCATAGTGACTACGACTACAGACTTATGTCTGAAATTCGCTCACGCACACAAGGCGAGAATGAAAATATAACCATATACATATCTATTATGCATGGAATGTTTTTACGCTTAAACAAAGTTATTCCTGAAAATGAACAGCTTGAAATTTTCCTGCATAACGTACGTCCCTGCTACGCTAGTACACTTGCAGCATCACCTGTAATTGCAAGTATCGACACACTAAAAACTATCTGCCGAAATTATGAAAACATTCAGTCTAAGCTGACACACTTTCGTGAGCCTCCGAAAGCAAACTCAGATACCTTAGCACCAGAATTTGCTTATAGCCAACCTATCGCTGCAAGTAGTAGTTCTTCCAACAGTTACTATTACAGTAAGAAACCTAACTATCAAAGTCATCAATCTAGCTATAAACATCAAAATCAACAAACACAATATTACAACAAAAACGATAATTACAAACAAAATTACCTATACACTAACACAACTAATAAAACTCATGGAAGTATTAACTATAATAAAACTGAAATTTCTAAACCCAATACTGAAAATAGAACTTTACCGGTAGCTGAAGTGACCACTGAAATTAAAACCATTTACTGCCCTAGATGCCGATCAAATACTCACTCGCTGAAACTATGTAAAGAACCTCGTTTTCCAATATGCTTTAAATGTGGAAAAAAAGATGTACGCTATCCTGAATGCCCTAACTGTCAAGCATCTAGTGCAAAAAAACTAATAATTGCGGATTGCAGTGCCAGTGAAACTAACAATAGTAATTTTAAAAAAATTGAATGGAATGAGTGGTTAGAGTTCATTTCAAAATTTTTTTCCTGCTACACTGTCTCTTCAATCCGAAATACTACAGCTACAGTTCCTAGTAATGACTCACGACCTTATGCTTCTATTAGTATTAATGGTCAATCTATGATTGGTTTATTGGATACAGGTTGTTCTGTCACGATTCTAGGAAACAATTCTCATGAACCCCTAACTTCTACAGGATTTAAACTACAGAGCTGTGAATCCCTACAATTCATTGCAGCTGGTGGTCAAAAACTACAACCAATTGGATTATTACACTTACCCATTGCCTTTGCTAACCAACTACATATTATAAGTGCCTATGTAGTTCCTGAAATTAAAAATAACTTAATTCTCGGTATGGATTTCTGGAAAAGTTTTAGTCTTTTCCCCAAAAATATAAATACTCTTACACTGCTAAAACAAGCTGATGCTGCATTGGCAGAACTAACTGTCAATGAATCTGAACATCTTTGTTCATACGATCATCTAACCGTAGCTCAGAAAGTCACAGCAGATCATATAATAAATCAGTTTCGTGATATTTCGTACGAAGAACGTGGTTTAGGCCGTAATTCGTTAATAACTCACTCTATCGACACGGGAAATGCTACCCCGATCCGTCAAAGATACTATAGAATGTCTCCTGAAAAGCAAAGACATCTTATTGAACAGTTAGATGAAATGGTGAAGGAAGATGTCGTGGAACCATGCGATAGTCCTTGGTCTTCACCTGTCTTGCTGACACCTAAAAAGAATGGAGAATTAAGATTTTGTCTAGACAGTCGAAAGCTAAATGCTGTTACAAAAAAAGATGCCTATAGTTTACCATATATCTCTGAGATTTTAGATAACCTGCGCGATGCTAAATACCTTAGTAGTATTGATTTATCAAAAAGTTTTTGGCAAATTTTAATCAGAGAAGAAGATCGCTGTAAAACTTCATTTTATATCCCATCTCGTGGTACCTACCAGTTTAAGTGCATGTCATTCGGTCTTACCAATGCACCTGCTACACAACAAAGGTTGGTTGATGTATTGTTTTATGGACCGGAATACGAACATATGGTGTTTGTCTTCATAGATGACATTATTATTGTTTCTCCTACCTTTGAAAAACATATTTCCCTATTACTGCGCGTGATAGAAAAACTAAAAATGGCAAATTTAACTATTAACTTTACAAAGTGTCAATTTTTCAGACAACAACTTAAATACTTGGGTTATGTTGTCGACTCTAATGGCTTACACGCAGACCCTGAAAAGGTAGAAGCGATTGTTAACTTTCCCACTCCGACTACCAGAAAAGAACTTCGACGATTCCTAGGTACAGCGTCATGGTACCGAAGATTCATACCTAATTTTAGCTCGCTTGCAGCTCCACTAAATAAATTAACCTCTCAAGGTAAAAACGCTCCTCCATTTTCTTGGTCCAGTGAAGCGGATGCTGCCTTTAAAAAACTAAGAGAATGTCTTATTTCTGCCCCAGTCCTTTCGTGTCCTAACTATTCTGAACCATTTGAAGTCCACGTCGATGCTAGTGACTATGGAATTGGTGCTGTACTGATTCAAAATCAAGATGGTGAGGAAAAAGTAGTAGCTTATATGAGTAAGTCACTTTCTAAACAAGAACGAAACTATAGCGCTACAGAGCGTGAAGCACTTGCTGTCTTAACTGCAATTGAACACTGGCGATGTTACTTAGAAAACGGCCGTAAAACTGTCGTCTACACTGACCATTCTTCTCTCACATGGTTTTTGAATCTCAACAACCCCACTGGTCGTTTAGCTCGTTGGGGTGTACGACTGTCTGCCTTCAATCTCGAAATCAAACATCGCAAGGGTTCTGACAACGTTGTGCCTGATAGTCTTTCACGTTCTGTGCCTATATCTGCTATAGATTCCTTAAATTCTTCCATTTCTACGAACACATCTGATCCCTGGTACCTAAATATATATAATGGTTGTGAAAATTCTCCAACTTCATTTCTAAATTATAGAATATGTAATAATAAACTATTTCGCTACATAAAGAGCCTAAATCCCTTAACTAAAGAATTTGAATGGAGAGAAGTTATACCTTCAGAATTCAGGCAAAATATAATTACTATGAACCATTCTGAACCTACCTCTGGTCATTTTGGAATCTTCAAGACGTTTAAACGTCTATGTCTAAATTATTTCTGGCCTAATATGCACCGGGACGTTACCAACTTCGTGTCAAGTTGTGATACTTGTAATGCTCATAAGCATCCTAATCATACAACTCTTGGTGTCATGGGCCAACCTAAAAACTGCTCTAGGCCATTCCAAATGATAAGTATGGACCTAGTAGGACCTCTACCCCCTACTAGAAATCAAAACACTTTCCTACTTGTTATAACATGTTGCTTCTCTAAATATAGCTTAATGTTTCCTATAAGACGCGCTACAGCTGACATAATCACGCGTATTGTAGAAGAGAGAATTTTTCTTGTCCATGGTATCCCCAGTACAATTCTAATGGACAACGGCAAACAGTTTATTAGCCACACTCTCCAACATCTATTCTCTCATTATAAAATTCCAAACGTACACTATACACCTAAATATACTCCTCAAGTTAACTCTGTTGAACGCTACAATAGGACTATAATTACTGCGGTATCAACTTTTATCGGGAGCGATCATAGGTCTTGGGATACTAACTTGCCCAAAATACAGTTTGCTCTAAATAGTTCTGTCAATGAAGTAACTGGTTTTACTCCTGCATTTCTAGTGTTTGGACGAGAGTTAGTAAGTTGTGGTTCACACTACATTGACACTGATACCACAGCTGATGATATAGTATTTGCACCACACGATGAATATGCTGAAAACCTAGGAGCTCTGCGTAAAATATTTGATAAAGTCCAGTCTTCGTTGCTTAAAGCTCATTCTAGAAATGCTCATAACTATAATTTGCGCCGTAAGGATGTTGAAATGAATGTCGGAGACATTGTGTGGAAAAGAACTTACTATCAGAGTAACAAAGATAAAAACTTTACTAAAAAGCTCGCGCCAAAATTTATAAAATGCCGCGTTATTGTAAAGAAATCTCCTCTTGTTTATGATCTCGAGGACATGGATGGCAATAATTTGGGAACATGGCATGTTAAAGATTTGAAACTTACAAACCATAATATTTCTAATCACTAAATTATATTAGTTACATACCCTCAACTAGTTATGAACATCGTACCTTTCATTACTTGACTAGTCATTCAATTTTGTCTATGGAGTATTTTGAAAACCTGCATGAATTTACAGTCACTTACCTGACTATAAAATGCAACTAAAATTATTTCTATCGTATTTACATTAGTTCTCTACAGAACAATGATGTAATTTAGTTACCTTAAAAACTAAGGTGTATTAGTAAGGCATATTCAACAGCTAAAGTTCATGATATGTGTCTTAATTAGCTAAAGTTAAGATACGTATTTGTTGGACCAACTATTTACTAATTCATAGTTTTCTTGAACTCGTTAGACTAATTTTGATTTCTTCTAATAGTTGTGTGTGAGTATTCCTTGCTGTTCTAATAACAAAGTTAGGTACTCAGAATGCTAGGACGCGACGTAATACTTTTGATGTGTCGTCGCTATATTTTGTAAGAATGAAGAATAAAAGATGAGCGTGAAGTATGATTGTGGATGGTCTAAATGGGGTAACATGTAGCTTTAGTTTTACAGTACTAGAATTTTCAAGTAGTTTAAGGGCAGCATAGAACGGATTTTACTCAGGAAAAATCCTATCCTAAAAAGGGGGGTATGTAACGCTGGCGTTAAATATATTATTATAATTAACGCTTCTCAGTAATTTAAATAAAATAAATATTTAAAAAAAAAATTAACTACTTAATTACAATCAAATGTCTTAACCTTATTACTTCGAAAAACTAAATCAAGTATGCCCTACAAACAAGCAATATCTTGCGACAAGCAGATCGCATTTTATTAGTAGATACAACTCGACGACAACAGGCTCGAGGAACTGGTTTTTGGTTTGCGAAGCGACTGCGGCTGACTCGATCGACCTTCACTTGGTTATTGATTTTTAAGCGGTCAGCTACGACGCCTATTTTATTGAAGACTTATCAACTATAATCATTAAATTGAACATCTAATATACATATATTTTTAAACACCATCAATATATTGTGTTGTGTGAGGAGATTACCCCGATATTGGGTTAGTGTTGTATAAATATTTTATTGCACGTACCTAGATCTTAGATTATAGTTATTCATGTAAAACTTTCGTTAATTCATCAATGTTACGTCATTCCCATTTTATCATGTTTATAACTAATGTATTTAATTGTAGATTTAATGCTAAAACTCCTTTATTTGTCATTGAGATTCCTTGTTTGATCGATGGGTCAAAGTACCTACATAAAAGTAATTTTTATCAAAAATCTTTGTTGAACTAGTAATTAGTAAAACTACATAATATTTCAATGGAATAATATCAACCTATACTGTTCGACAACATTAAACTAGATAAAGTGTTATTTTTACAAGTTGTTCTGGTAAATGTAGTAATTTTTCTCAGTGTACTTGTTTTCTGGTTTTCTGGTAAATCTTCTATTTTCCTAATTTACATTGCCTGGACTGCATCATCATAGATCGCTATCTCATACTATATACCACTTCCATAGCTGCACTTCATCATTAGCGAAACATGCATGTTGCAGTCAAAGTCTAAAACCGGACTCTTTGTAACATACCTATTTTTTTCGCTGCGCTTCCAGGGTTCTTTTACCCTGCTGAAGAGGACTTCAAGACTCTTGAGAGCTGCCTCCAGTTCTGAAACTCCTCACCTTATTTTGCGGACCCCGGCGCGGTACACCTGGCTTATTCTGCGGTGCCGGTCAACGCTCCGGGAAACACATCCAGGGGAGTGGTATTTCTATGGAAGCTGCCTGGGGCATTTAGAAATTGTATTTTACTGCGCTACCTACGACCCTGATCTCATCTTATTCTTTACTAAATTGACTTTTATTCATAACTTAATTAAAATTGTAAATATCAAAAAAATACTTTCTTTTCTACCCCCTACTACTAAATTTTACTAAAAAATAATCTCCTGTTCCCGGCTAAACCGTGACAACCTATACAACACACTTTGCTACTTTTATAGTTTTATATTATTTAATTAGTTTACTACTCATTTATTTCATCTGTGCATAAATCGCATGACATCGCCTGTATTTGCATCTGACAATGGTAGCTGCTGTTTTAGCCGCGTTGTCCTTGTGATTGGGCCGCGCATCACGTCATGGCCGCGCGCGCAGCCAAGCCGATAGTGCGCTATTGCCCATAAAGGTTCCGAAAATCTTTGATTTAATTCGGAACAGACGACACCACTGTTTTTTTTTCAGACAAACACCGATGGCCGGGTTCCGAATGGCGCTGACAGCACTAAAAGTGCCATCAAACCCTTAGAGTATACATAAGTAAGCTATAGAGAGCGCGCATCGCTCAGTTTCCTTTATGCCATGCGTAAGCAGATTGTCTAAGGATACTTGTATATAGATGTAGCGGTTGGATAGTGATGCACCATGCATTGCATGACTGACGCTTGTTCCGAGTTGTTCCACGGAACAAAAAGTCTGTACGTAAATGTAAGTTATTAGTTTAAGTAATGGGTAAGTATTTAGTAAATATTTAGTAGGTTTTAGCAGACCAATAAAACACAACAGCTGTGAATTTATGAAACAATTTTTATGGATGAAATACTTACAAAAATGTTACCGACCCTAGAGTCTAATATCTGTGTTTATTTAATACAAGATCCAACGTAGGTTCCCTTTAGGGGTTCCATAATGCTAAACTTCAGTTTTGTATCGGATTCAGTTTCATCATTGTAAATGAGAAAAAAAAATATCGTATATTATTTGACTCAAGATTATTATTAACCTTTATTAATAATTAAATTCAATTAAATCAATAAATTATTAATTGCACTTCAAAAATATACATACGAAAATCTTCTTATAATTAAGTTACTTTTAAAAAAGTTTAAATTTAACGGGAAAAGCAATTCAGGAGGCCTAACATGGTGCCACTTTAACACCATTTGACAGTAAATTCCATATATTTACCGTCAAATGGTGTTTAAGTGGCAACCATGTTAGGCCTGCAGCTCGAGCGAGTCAGTCAGTGTTAATAATAGTGATTTTTGGACGTAAATATCTCAAGCACTGTTGAAGTTTCATTTATGAAATTTATTTGTGAAGACCTTAACAGATATGTAAAATTGCATTTTCGTAGGTCCATTAGGAAATGAGGAACGGGAGGGTTGAAAGTGGCTCGAAACGGTCTGTGTAATATAACATACTGGTGCCCCCCTTTCTTTTTAGAACTCAGCCTTAGACACGCTGCCGCGTGTTTAGTTACATAATAACAATAAAAAATACGTAATTAACAACACTAGCAATTTTTAATCACGTAAGAATAAATGTTATCTTACTTCAAATTTAAGCTCCGGTATTGCACCTCCAACCAGCTTGCGCAGTCCACTCTTGGTTTCAAAAATGGACGTAGCACTAAAATGAACGGAACAAACGTAACTCCGGATGTTGGGCTCCCAGTTGGACCTTTTTACAGCTGTCACCCACTTATTTGCCTTATCACGGCTTTTCGCAAACCTGAAATTATAATATTTAACCGTATTTTAAACACCGGATATTGAAACCCGGATGAAAGAAAACATGGTATCACAAAATATTCGAGAACAAAGTACATCACTAGCTCTAATGCAAGGAAAGTCTGAAGCGGGGGGCGCGGGAGTACGTGCTGTGTCGACCCGCCCGCGCGCCTCCCGCAACACCCGTTCACACCCTGAGTAATTTTGTAATAATCAGTGTTTTCTCATCAAAATATTGCTTACCGATGAAAATAAATATCGTCTTTTTTCTTAATTTTCTTCTGTGAATCATTTTTACAGGTAGGCACTGCACATTTCACCATAATAACATGAAATCCAAATAAAAACCGATCAGCATTTCATTAAACAATCAGCATTCGCGGCCTTTCGTGACTAAAGAGGCCGCCGCCGCGCCGGGGCAGTTTCGAGACTGTTCGTACCCGTGCTTACGGTGCATACATGCTAAGACGCGCTCTATAGCTTGCTTGTGTATACTCTAAGATTAAACCATATCAAACTACTCACGCCGCACGGCCATCAGTGATTCGGAATGATGATAGACGCAATATAATCGATTATGTCTTGACTCGGAACGCACTAGATGATTGCGGACGTCACTCGCAGACGTCAAAACGTCAAATGGTCAAGCCGTCATCATCGTCGGCGATTTATCTGTTTTCGGAAATTGATTAAAATATATAGTGCCTTAATTGTGCATTCTTTCACTTGGACGCTCAAGGCCGTAACTAATTAATTTCGTGTAAACATGTCGGAGACGCCTGACACGCCGCCTTTCAGCACTGTAGATATTAACAATGGGAATGGAGACGACGAAGATTTGTTCGCCTCAGCGGTCCAGGTATCTTATCGGAATCCTGTATTACTAATTAATTATAACAGCATCCGCCCCCTGCTGTCCGGTGGATATACCGTTAACGCCCCTCTATGATATGCAGGCTGCACGCAAAACTACATTATCAATACTTGAATACTACTAATTACTAGCTCATTCAAGGGCCCCATTGAAGCTTAGGAATAATAATAAAACTATAATAATATTGTTGTTTTATTACAAACAAGTATGTTATAGTATTGAGAGTAGTTTTATCTAATGCCTATTAACCATTGTGTGATAAAGAGTCAATGTACATACTGAATCACCTTCAACTATAAAGATAGCACCTAATTTACTGTTGCTAAAACTGAAAAAAATATGTAAATATATAACACTGATAATTTGATGATGCTTGACTGTACCCTATCCATTACATATTTTATGTAAATAAAATCTTGGTTCTAATTATTACACACCTAATGAGCCATTAACATGCAATAGTTTACTTTGGTAGTATTTTTAATTATAGTTGTGTTGTTTATTCTATTAATTCTGAATAAAGAAAATTAAATGTTTCTTTTCCTAGGAAACATTTACTTCTTGTAAGTGACAAAGTACTATATTTTGTATATTATATCCTGTAAAGGGAAAACTTGATGATACTGTTTTATGGTTTCATAGCCCAGATGTGGCCATAACCCCTTATCCATTTGCGTAACTAAAATTTAAAGATGGGGAGGGCAGACCCTGGCTCTAACTCATGAACCCATCAACAAGTATCAGCAGGCCTAACATGTTTGCCACCTCAACACCATTTTAAACATAATTTGTTACTGTCAAATCGTGTTTAAAATGGTGTTAAAGTGGCACCATGTTAGGCATGCTGTTTTCGATTATGTGATCGTAATAAAATAAAGACATCTACAGGTGGTAGAGCTGATGCCGGGCTCGACTGTGGAGGTACCACCATCTTACTCGCAAATCCTCCCGAAGTTATTTGGGAGAGAGTAAGAGAACAGCTCTCAGGCAAAACCAGGCGGCCCACCATTGCCTGGGACCGATGGATGGCGGTATATCCATCCCCAATTGCCGGGCCTCATATAAAACAGACTAGTGACGGGCAGCGGCGTCACTGGTGCAAGGGTTTCGGCACCGCGCTCACCAACCCGCCTGCCCAGCGTGTGTGAGTATGGGCATTTCTTCCAGGGGGACCGCCAAGAGTGGCGAAATCCTGGAAAGGCCTATGTCCAGCAGTGGACGAAACAGGCTGATGGATGGATGGATGGAATAAAATAAATAAAGATAACCTGCCATTAAACGAGATCACATACAAACCAAACACAAAACAAATATTGCATCTTTTTCCATCAAAGACATCCATATTTATGGGGGCCAAGACTTTACCTAGTTAGGCTGATGCCCTTATCAATTTGTCCTGTCTATATTACTCTATATCTTTCGCCTGCTGATGGCCCTATACTGGAGGCCAAAATATATTAGGAAGAACTGTTTTATTGTGTTTAATTATATATCTACCTAGTCGGTTCTTAAATACTGACACTGGCCATTTATTTTTAAAATAGAACACCTAGAAAAAAAAATGAAATGGTGTTCAATTTTAAAACATTTTTTGATTAATAATGTGCCAAATCACAATTACATTCATTCATTTTTTACGATGGAGCGGACTCGCAAAGAGGAACGAGTAGCAGTAATTGCATTGCATCGTTGCGGCCATCCACCGAAGACGATATTCAACTTGCTTCAAAAATTAAAAATCATGAAGAGGTTCGTGTACCGTACCATCAAGAGGTACAATGAAACCTCTAGTGTCGATGACGAGAAAAGAACTGGCAGACCTCGTTCCGTTAGGACTCCAGGGGTCATCAAAGCAATCAAGGCGCGTATTGCAAGAAATCCCGTCCGCAAGCAGAAACTGATGGCTTTGGAGATGGGATTAACCAGAAGTACCGTAAAAAAGTACTCAATGAAGACCTGGGACTACGAGCTTACCGAAAAAAGAGTGGACATCTTCTGAACGCGCGTCTGATAGCTATGAGAGCCAAAAAATGCAAAGTTTTGCTAAAGCGGTACGCAAGAAACAGACACCTCGATATCCTGTTTACAGATGAGAAAATTTTTAATATCGAAGAGAAGTACAACAAACAAAATGACAGGGTGTACGCTACCAGCTCTGCGGCCGCTGGAAATGCCATTCCTAGAGTGCAGCACGGCCATCATCCATCATCAGTCATGATTTGGTTGGGAGTGTCCTACTATGGCCCTACTGAAGTGCATTTTTGTGAAAAAGGTGTCAAAACCAGTGCAAAAGTGTACCAAGACACGGTTTTAGATTGCATAGTAAAAGATCTGCCCCAGACACTCTTTGGAGGGCGGCCATTTGTGTTTCAACAGGACTCCGCACGTGCTCATAAGGCCAAAACAACTCAGGAGTGGTTTGAGCGCCAGAATATCAAGCTAATAAGGCATCAAGATTGGCCCTCATCTAGCCCTGACCTCAATCCACTGGATTACAAAATTTGGCAGGAATTGGAGGAGAAGGTCTGTTCTAAACTTCACAAAAATTTGAGCAGCCTAAAGTCATAATTGATTAAAGCAGTGGCCGATATTGACATGAATATGGTCCGTGCTACTATTGATGATTGGCCGTGAAGATTGAAGGCTTGTGTGAAAAATGGTGGCAATTATTTTGAATAAATTTTGTGTTTAATGTAAGCTAATTAAATTACCTCTTTTTTAAAAAAACTTTTTTTGAATATCATGACTAGTTTTCATTTTATAGCCAATTTTGTTTGTGACAGAATTTAAGCACCAACTAGGTATATCCTTCTAACATACATTTTCAAATCTCAGAATCTAATTGACCTAAAGAGCTAAAATTTGGCTTAGACATAGATAATTAGGGGTATGGGACTTACCTGTTTTTGATTTTTATATTTGCCTGAATTTAGGGCAGAGTAACACAGTGGCGGGCACTCCAGAGCCAAAAAGACACTACCTACACAATATAAAATAAAGCATGAAATCAAAAAATAATTGCGATTTTTTAAAACGGTGGCATAATAGTTAGCTTCGGTGGCATAATAGTTAGCTTCTAAGGTAGTCGGATAACAATAGAGCGACCACCTCAGAACAATAATGGCAACCACCAACTGTCACACTGGCTTTTTTAGCGCACACAAGCGCAGCTTTTCCATTGTGTGCCATGTATTTACAGTAACGCACACTACACTTTGGCAAAGGGCAACCAGATTAATACGAAGAGAGGAAAAAAAAATAAAAAAATGTTATTAGTATATAAGTATATTCTGAATAAAGGCTTATAATATTATTATTATTATTACACTACACTTTACCCGCATCCATATGAGACACACATTCAAAAAATTGAGACCACCCCGCTATTACTCGTTACATTGATACAAACGCACCAGTTCGTAGTTCCCGCTATTGCCAAAAAATGGCACTCAGTGGTGCTATTATCTACGTTATTTTAGCAAACAATTATAAATTAAGATTATAAATAAAAATGGGTAAATTATGTGTATTATCATTATCTTTTGTAGATTTAAGTGTTATTCTTGTTTATCATTATTAGACGCCATATTTATGATGGAAAGCAACATCTCAAAACGTTCTATAATTTTATAAAATGGCTAGTTTTTACTGTGAAAATTGTTCCAAATTAAGAAATTGTAAGTTTCCCATAAAACTGAGTTTTATGGTAGGTATGAGTATAAAACAAATAACAAAAAATCATTCTGGGCTTTTATTTTTATGTCTACCCTGACTACAAACACTGTGCACGGCACTGGAGTAACATCTGCCATGACACCGCGGAAAATTCAAAAAAATATAACAAACCTTTCAAAGTGAGCTCAGCCCTTAGACCATTTAACACGGGACCTGGCAATGCGCGACTCTTGGTACTGAAATTATTCTGCCGTATTCCACGGGAGGGGAGGTAAACACACACAGCACACATTTACTCATTCATGCACACTCCTGCGAAAAATTGATATGTCACACTAAATCAAAAGCTGCAACACAAACACAAAACGCGCACAAGTCAATAATTTTCAGACAAAGTAGCTACAAAATCTGCACAAAGTAATGGTAGCTTGATTGAAAAAACTCGAATAAACATGTTTTTTTTTATTTCAGGAGGTGAGCTTAGATCCCGAAGTAAATGGAGCCAGCGATGGCCTAGAGAAGGTCAGCATCCTGGACCCTTCCTTGTCACCGACTGTGGGTTCTCTAAGCAGTCCAATTATGGAAGAGGTGAGAAAAAAAAAAAGAATTTTACAGTTTTTACATTATATTTATTAATATATATTAATATTATTTAGTTTATTTACCAACTTATTTATTCATTGTATTATATATAATAATATTCTTATTCCCCAACTTAAATATATAAGTAGTTTTTTTTTATATTCCCTGTATCATATTTGTTTCATCACATAATATTGTTTTCATAAAGCTTAGATATGACCTTTAAAACATATAACTTATGTATTTATTTATGTATTTATTTTACAAATAAACAATTTTAATAGATTTAACTTCTTTAAAATACGAAATTAGGACATTATGCCAATTATACGGGTATATTTTATTAAAGCACTAGCCCTTGCCCCCGACTTCGCCCGTGTTATTTCACGCTTTTGCCCCATTCTCAGTTTAGGGGTTATTTTATGAACACCCCTTATAGACTGTGTTGACGAGGGTCACTATGATGATGTTGAGAATTAAAAAACTGCATCGAAGTCCGTTGAGTGGTTCTCAAACCTTCGCACAAGTGACGCCGCTGCCCGTCACCAGTCTGTTCTTTTATATGGCCTAGCATTTTGGGATGGATATACCGCCATCAAACGGTCCCAGGCAATGGTGGGCCACCTGGTTGTGCCTGTCTGCAAGCTGTCCCCTTACTCTCCCCCGAATAACTTCGGGAGGATTTGCGAGTAAGATGGTGGTACCTTCACAGTCGAGCCCGGCACCAGCTCTAACAACTCCATAAGCCCACTGTACTTAAAAAAAAATCATCTGTGTTTACAACACACTGACAACTGAAGCATAACAATGGCGGGGCGTTTTAAAAGCGTGTAAGTGGACTTACTATAGAAAATAGGCTTACTATGATGTGAATGTAATGTAATAAGAATTTCGCTAACCAAAAACCACCCATAGTAAGCCCACTCGCGTCTACGCTAACCCGGCACACATACATTCACATCATGGTAAGCCTATTTTCCATAGTATGTCCACTTACACATAATGCCTATTCTTTCCGCCTTTTTAGGGTTCCGTAGCCAATTACTAAGAATCCAGTCTGTCTGTCCGTCTGTCACCAGGCTGTATCTCATGAACCGTGATAGTTAGACAGTTGAAATTTTTACAGATGATGTATTTCTGTTGTCGCTATAACAACAAATACTAAAAAACAGAATAAAATCAATATTAAAGGGGGCTACCATACAACAGACATGATTTTTTTGCCGTTTTTATAGATAATGGAACCCATCGTGCGCGGGTCCGACTTGCACTTGGCCGGTTTTTTTTATTTGTATTTCCATGGTTAAGGTAGCTCAGCAAAATTATAGGATTTTAACACCTGTTCTAGCCTAGCATCTATCAATCAATGTGTTAACATAATCATCATTCTTTCATTAATTAAATTAGCTAAAAGCTAATTCGCAGTCATGAGTCATGAGTCATGGAACAGGAACAATGGAAAACAAACAACAACTGTTATTCTGTTTATATCTACCGATGCATCTACAATCAATTAATGCTTACAAAACTATAGTATGAGTAGGTATATACGAGGAGGGATCAAAAAGTAGTAAGAATGAGATAGAATAAAATGATTATTGATAACTTCATAATTAATTTTTCTACATAGTGTCAGAGTCTCTCTACACACCGAGTCCAGCGCTTTTCCAATGCTTTAATCCATTTAAAAAAAAAGTTTTGTCTTGGTCCTGCAAAAAGCTCTCCACGGCATCCATCACCTCGTCATTGTCTTCGTACCTGTTTCCCTTAAAGTATTCTTTCAATTTGGGGAACTGATGAAAATCGCTAGGCGCCAGATCTAGTGAATAAGGGGGGTGGTCAACCAATTCGAAGCCAGCTTGCTGAATGGCAGCCATCGCAACCGCCGAGCTGTGCGCGGGTGCGTTGTCGTGATGAAACAGCACGCCCCTTCAAAGTTTCCCTCTCCTTTTCTCTTTGGTGGCATACCTCAAGTAATAGTGGTTCCACGCTACAGGTAATCAATCAACAATATCCCTTCTGAGTCCCAAAATATTGAGGCCATAACCTTGCCAGCCGATGCCACGGCACGTAACTTCTTCGGGGTCGGTGATGATGATGATGGCCGTTTCCATTGCGAAGATTGCTGTTTTGTCTCGGGATCAAAATGATGGACCCATATTTCATCCATTGTTACGAAACGAGACAAAAAGTTTTCAGAATCTTCTTGAAGCTTGTCCTACAATGTCTTTGAAATGTCAAGTCGATTTTGTTTCTGACTTTTCTCGGCACCCATCTTGCGGAGACTTTTATCATATTCAAAAATTGTTTCAATATGGATTGAATACTTCCATATAAAATGCCCGTTTCTTGAACTAAGTAACGGATGGTAACCTTCGGTCGCTCAATACAATTTTCTCGACTTTCACAACATTTTCTTGGGTGACTGACGTTGATGGACGGCCGCAACGATGTTCGTCTTCCGTGCTCGTTCTCCCTACTCGAAATTGAGAAGCCCACCTTGCGACAGTGGAATACGGCGGAGCAGATTCTCCTACTGCTGCCTCCAAATCGCAGTGAATCTCTTGCGTCGTTAAACGAGGTATTTAATAACGGCTCGCACTTCGTTTTTCTCAATTTTCGAGAACACGTTCCGACACGAAGCAAACAAATAACTACATTCAGAAAAAAAACAAAAGAGAATCGAAGATTTTTTCTTTTTTTTTCTTACCATGGAGTATATATGTCGTTCTCACTACTTTTTGATGCCCCCTAGTATGTATAGTGACTTTGGTCAATATAGCCAAATTCACACTGAAGAGTCTGTAAGTGTTCATGACCCTTTCTGTGAAATACGGAAAATTTAATTTAAACTTCCGATACCAATCAAGTTGAAGTTGTTCTTGCACAAGTGTAGTAGCACAAAAATATATTCTTCATATATCGCCAACAGGGTCATTGAACCTTGGTTCTGTACACTTACCGAGTCTCCAGTATGAATTTGGCTCTATCAGTCAAAGTCACCTTATATCAATGACTAGTATGGCACCATTTATTTACTCAACCCTAGGGGTATCCCATAGAAACATTAGTTATGCAAGTACATAGATACAAAACTTTTCCCTGCAAGTTTTTACTTCCAAGTCCAAACATGATAAGCCCGGATGATTTGAGCTTATTGGTATGTTGGTTTTGTCAGTACCTAAAAGCCTGGACAATTTTATTCCCAAGGGCATTCTGATAAAGACAGAAATGAAAAAATCTCTCTACTAATTTCTTCCTCGATGTTGTCGTCTTTTTCCGTTTTTAGGGTTTTCTACTATAAACTAAATGTAAACAAGTTTGGCTTTATTGTTTAGTTTTCCTGAACTTCCAATTCTTTCCCGAAACATTGTCTGGCTTTAACTTAACTCGCCCCTTTTTTTTAAAGAAAAAAGGAACATAATATACTTGCGCTATAATATAAAACATCATAGTGGGCGTTATAAGATCCAGAAAACAGATTTAAAAAGGTGAGACAAAATAACAACCTCTAAATAATAAGCTTGTTATTATTTATTTGTACCTTCCATTTCAGATAACAACAGAACGGGCAAACAACATAATAATCACAATACAAGATCCACAGAAGATCGGCGAAGGAATGAGCTCATACGTTGCGTACCGGGTGATCACAAAGACCAATATGCCTATATTCAGCAAACACGAGTTTGCGTCTCTAAGAAGGTTCAGTGATTTCCTCGGACTCCATGATAAGATGTCGGAGAAATATCTCAGGTCAGGTAGAATCATACCGCCTGCACCAGAAAAGAGTATTGTAGGTGAGTTATTATGGCCCACTGCTGAGTGAAAGAATCCCCTTTCCCAATTGAATGCCCGGATAATTTCGTCCCAGATGCCCGGTGTAAAAAGACAATGACATCTTAATTTCTTAATTCATTATGCTGAAAAATTTGAAACTGCTGTGAATTTTGTATAGTTTTGTAGGTTCCTTTTTTAGGGAAAATTGTTCAATGTGATCATTTATGGATAACCGGCTATTACACCCACTACTTACTTACTTGCAAATCCTCCCGAAGTTATTCGGTAGAGAGTAAGAGAACAGCTCTCAGGCAAAACCAGGCGGCCCACCATTGCCTGGGACCGATGGATGGCGGTATATCCATCCCCAATTGCCGAGCCTTATAAAAAACAGACTGGTGACGCGCAGCGGCGTCACTGGTTCAAGGGCTTCGGCACCGCGCTCACCAACCCGCCTGCCCAGCGTGTGTGAGTATGGGCATTTCTTCCAGGAGGACCGCCAAGAGTGGCGAAATCCTGGAAAGGCCTATGTCCAGCAGTGGATGAAACAGGCTGATGGATGGATGGATATATTTAAAAAAACACCTTAATTGAAAATGATGACAAATTTATTTTCAGTTTTTGATCCAACTTATAATTTACTAAATATTTCTTTTAGTTGAACAATTTTAGGATTAATATTCTATTGGCTTTTGCCCGCGACACCGTCTGCGCTGGCTCACCTAATACGTGACGGTGTACACCACAATCTACATTCCAAGAACTAATTAATATTTACAGTATTAATTGTCGTGATACACAGTGAGCACTTAAAACAAAGTATCCGGTGATATAATATAGATACGTAGCATTAACTAGTCTAACTAACTCAAAGGAAAAAACAGTACCCTTAAAGGTCCATATAATGTAGTCGAGACATTCAAACTACCATTGGTGCCTTTTGATAACTTAAACAGGGGTTGAATCACACTACTCACAAATTCAAATGGATTGTATACATTGAGGGCCACTGATTGTACTAGACCTCAGTGGCAGTTATTTTTTAAACTAATATGGATTTTATAGTTCCACTAATAAAACACAAGCCCAAATTTCAACTGCAAATTTTTGTCTACCAATGACGGGTCTTTTTTCCATTTGTTTATGGATGCAGGATATAAGTGGGTCTATAGAAAAAAAGAATTCTTAAAGGATCACTTTGTTGTTCGTCTGTCTGTCTGTCCGTCCGTCTGTCTGTCAAGACCCTTTATCTCGGGAACGCGTGGAGGTATCGAGTTAAAATTAAAACCATATACTCAGGTCTACAGTCCCTTGAAGCTGGAAAAATCAAACTTCTAAGTTACCGTAAAAAAAAGATACGGCCGTTTATGCCGCAAAAACGTATATTTCGACACTCTCAAGGGAATCAAAACTTATAGGGTATTTTCCGTTGACCTAGAACCATGAAATTCGGCAAGTAATACCGTCTTATACAAGAAGTATAAAAAATATAGTATTTAACGGAACCCTCGGTGGGCGAGTCCGACTCACACTTGTCCGGTTTTTTATTAATTAAATTGGTTATGAAAATTTATATTTTAAATTGCTGCGTTTCTTACCGCGTGGATTAATTGATTGATGCAAACGTAACCTATCCTCTTAATGGCGATAGATACAACAGATTAACAGATGTTTGGCAAAACTGGGTGCTTTATTAAAGAGAAGCATAAAAACACAAATGAGGCGAAGCTAAAATGTACAGAAGCACCATTGATCAGAATGTAAAAACTAGAGATTTATCTTCCGACGACGGAATATCCTTCAATCGTGCCCCAACTTAAGGCCCTTTTAGACTCCAATGACCTTGAGATATTTTAAACAAAGTCAATATGAACGTTAAAACCTTGCATTTGATTTTGTAATCGACTGCTCCGAAACTTGGCGTTTACGGCAACGTTGACGCCACGCGCTTTAAAAATATTAAGTTTTTATTTATTAACTCTGCTGTATATCATCATTTTTTAATTTTCTGCAATGAGTTTTATAAGCTATACTTTTTTGTATTTTAGTGCAAGAACCATACAAATAACATTAGCCGTTTCCAAGAAATAGCCAATTTATTCTAAAAACAGCTTGACTTTGGGAAATATTTTTCAAGGTGTTTCTTATAGGCGAGAATAATTTCCTGCAATGAGATTGTTTCTTATACTTTAAATAATGACATTATATTTTTTTGCATAATTTTCAAGTAGGCCGTTTAAGAGAAATAACTTCATCTGTTTAAGAAATAACTTTATCAATTCATCTGTTTTGAAAGTATTGCTCAATAAACCGTACAGATATCCAACGGAAGCCTTGTACAAGGATTGTGAAGTCCTGACTGTTCGTCAATTATTTATTCTGAAGGTATCACTCCGAGTTCACAAAAAGGTCATTGGCTCCCCTGATTATGAGGATTTACTTGAGCGCAGAGTATTTAAGGTGCCGGTTCCTAGGGTATCCACTTCTTTTGCAAATCGTTTTATTGACTTTCTTCATTCTTTTATTTATAACAAATCCGTAAATCTAAACGCATCACCACAGCCAAATTTTATTTAAAAAAGATGGTTCATGTCCCTAAACTATTCTGATACTGAGGATTTGCTATATATTCCCTAGTAGTTTAATTTATGTATTTTATTTCTTCTATGTTGATTTTATAATAGTCTGTGCATGTCATTTTATAGGTCTTCATTCTTACTTACTAACCATTTAAAAAAAAATTGTACTGTGTAATGCATAGATATATAATATAGTTTGATATTTTCTGTATATGCCGAGGAAATTTGTTATGTTTGTCAAGCTACCGCTGGCCTCCCTGGACAAGCTTGCTTAGTGTGGGGCCATTGTAATGTCTTAACTGTGTATTTTTATTGTACTTATCCTTATTTTATATTTTGCTTTGTGTTGTGTACTGTTGTTTTGAATAAATAATTGAAAAGTTGAATAAAATGTTAAATTCGACTTCTACTTAAAAATGCAGTAAAAAAAAAAAGTTTCCATTGAATTTTGTCCATTCCACAATTAGTATTAGCCATGTTCAAACTTCTTTTTTCAATTCTTTTTACATTTTTCAAATTTTTTGTATATAAATTAATGATCAACAACAATTTTACAAGATAACAATAACAAGTCTTGCCCGTGACAACACTTAAGGGCCCATAATACCTCAATTGGCAGTCCTGCTCTAACGCTTCTGCTTTCGAACTGTCTATCCTACTCTAATCAGATGTCGCGCACGCAAAAACATCAGTTATTTTGAAATCGCGGCTACACTGATGGTTTTTTCATTTTTATGGAACAGTCTGCAGCTGCTTTATACTAATATCAGTTATATTATGCAAAGTTTCAGATCTAATTTCAAGTATTTATTGAATGCTATCGGTTTATTGTACGGTTTGGAGGTAACTTTGTAATTTTTTTCTACCGAGAGAATTTACTGGAATCAAGTTTGCACAATAGTATGGACATAGCATTGGTCCTCAACTTTATCGTATATCAAATTCAGAGTAATTGTTGCAGTATTTGTTGGTATAAAACAGGATCATGCGAAGCGAAGAGAGGTATTATACACCCTTAACAGCTTACCCTCCCACAGGCACAACAAAGATGAAGATGACTTCAACGCCATCAATAGAGAACGCCAACGGCCCGCCCACCGGCAGCGGCAGTGTGCAATCACAATTCGTCGAACGGAGACGCGCTGCGTTAGAACGGTTCCTCAATAGGGTCGCACAACATCCCGTTTTGTGCATCGATCCCGATTTCCGCGAGTTTTTGGAGTCAGGTTGGTCTTCTTACTGGGTATTTTGTGATGGTTTCATTGCCCCAATCAGAGGTGCAATTGTGTAAGCCGTTGGTATTCAAATTGATTGTCATAAAGCTATTCGGTTAAGCGAATTAGCCCGTTTGACCGCTGAAATCGTACATTTTTTAGCTATCAAATGAATACAATTGTCTTATTTTGTTGTTGACAACCAAAAACGTACGATTTCATTTGTCAAACGGGCTTATTTGACTAGCCGAATAGCCATATGACTATATGACAATCAATTTGAATACCATCGGCTTACACAATTGCACCTCAGATATGTATGTATCCTGCATAGGTGTTATTGTCGTCGTTGGATGGCGATTACTGCTTTTCCGTGAAAAACCGAGTTATGGCGTAAACAGGCGGCTTTTTCGTGAAAAAGAAGTTTACAGGATTTTACGGCGACTAACATAAGCAAAGTATTTGAAGGTTTATGGTTTATGATTTATGTTTTAACAAAACGTTGTAAGTTTAAATTTAAACTTATACCGGCTGTAAATAGACTGCTACCATTAAATGAAACCACACATTCTAACGACCCTACCTTTTTTTTTTTGCACTTTTCCCAAGAATCATACCCGCGGACACCCTTAGTTTGGGAAATAATTGAGTTCCAAATAAAAATGCGTAAACCCTAACGCAGCGACATACGGGCGAGTTTAGAGAGAGCGTCGTCCGTGAAACCTGAGCTGTGTCCGCGGGTATGATTCTCGGGAAAAGTGGTTCAGTAGGGTCGGTAGAACGTCGGTCGGTGGTTTCATTTAATGGTAGCAGTCTATTTACATCCGGTATATAGGTGACTTTAATTTATGCAGCCAAACTCATACTGCAGGCTTGGTAACTGATCAGTAACACGGATCGATAACACTTTTTGCAAATTTCGCAAAATAAAATCTTGACGTCCCATAGTAATTGACTCGGGGCTAGGCATGCGTTTGTAAGGAACAAGAAAAGGATAATTTACGAATTTCGCAAAAAGGGTCATCGAACCTTGTCACTGAGCACTTACTCAGTCTTCAGTATTTTTATAATTCATTTGCAGAGAACGAGCTGCCCAAGGCGACTTCAACGTCGGCGCTGAGCGGTGCAGGCGTGTTGCGTCTCTTCAACAAAGTCGGTGAAACTGTCAACAAGATCACATACAGAATGGACGAGTCGGATCCCGTGAGCTAACTTTTTATTTTTTGAAACTTTTTTTTAGATGAACACAGTGACGTATTTTAATATTTGGCGCCCTAGGCCTGTAAGGTGTGCCGCCCCATAAATTAATGAGAAAAATACCAAAAATATTTCCATTATAAAATAAAATTAAATCCAGCAGTGTGTTGATGCGGGCTGAGAATGATGAAAATGAATAAAAAAAAACTAAAAAGGCCATTTATTATTATTATTTTCCCGATGGAGAAATTGTTTGATAAATTCTTCAATTACACTGTCATATCATAACTAACGGGTTTTGTCAAGTCAGATTTTATGTTAAGAACAGCTAAACTGCTTAAACTTTCATCGCTTATACGGTTTTTTCCTTTTAGGTACGGTAAACAAACCTTCCGTACTGGAATTTGTCACTGCAGTGCACAGAAATACATATGCGTAATGCTATTTCAATTTATGAAATTGCTTCCTTAAACCCATTTTGTTAAATATATCAGTTCCCTTGAACTCATTTTATTTTCACGAGACATCAAGAATGGTTTAAAAAGAATATATATATATATTCTTCAATACAGACTTGCGCCGCCCCTCGCATTCTGCTGCCGTGGGCGATGGCTTTTTTGGCCCCAGGGTAAATACGCAAACATGATCTTGCGCGATCGTCCCGCGGGGCGACACACTTTGACCAGGCACTCTACATGTTAGCAGGGGGCGGCCGTAGCGGGAAAAGGAAGTGCGTTCGCCTGCGCGTCACTGAGCTACCTCTCCCCCGCCAACGTCTGTCACCCCGCGGACGGTCGCGCACAATCTTATCATTCTGTAGCAAAACTCTATTCATGAATCTTACAAAATTCATTTTAGTGGTTCGAAGAGCGCCAATCCCGCATCGAAGCGCTAGAGGCGTGCTTGCGACGTCTGTTCGGCGCATGCGAGTCTCTAGCGAGCGAACGTCGCGAGCTCGGCGCGCGCACGCACGACACGGGACGCGCGTGCGCCGCGCTCTCGGGCGCGGACCCGCACGCGCCGCTCTCCCGCGCGCTCAGCCATCTCGCTGATCTACATGAGAAGGTCAGTCTCTAGCGAGCGAAATATAAACCATTATAGTCGAAGTAAAAGAAGCGATTGCTGGACAGCTCTGATATCGTTACTTAATAACAACATATCGTCAAAACATAATATCTCCGAGGGGGTGAGTTTCCGAGTGTGGACTGCCACTAGAACAGTCAAAACACGTACACCTTTTTTCCACCGAGGATTTTTACGTCCCAACGTGATATGGGATGAGCCTTATCCCCCTACTTCGGGCACAGATATACACGCTTCTTGGGGCATGCAGGCTTACCTTCCATTGTTTTCCTTCACCGTTCAGTAAGGGCATTGGCGTACCCCCCCCGGACGGCCCCTGCCTCCAACTTATGAAGCCATCAACAACAAGTATCTGTTCTGAATTATATGAGATAAGTAGAGATAACCCTTCATACAACGAGGTCACACAAAAACCAATAAACATGACAAATGGTGCCTTAAACTGGATAAAGCACCATTTTACATCAATGTCACCTGTATTGGGGGGGGGGCACACCGTTCTATTGTTAGTTACCCCTATAAGCAAGGGGTAAAGTAAGTTTACAAATACGCACATAAATTCTGAAATATCACACACGACAGGTCCTCCCCGGATCTCGGGATTGAGATTCTTACCGACTGAACTACAACTGGTACTCATTACTGAGCAACATAAGAAAGCGTGAAATTACAAGCAAAAGTTTCATTTTGATTTCATATTTGTCGCTTTAATTAAGGGGATCCGTTTCGGTCTCAGTGCAATCGGTCTTGGGTTTTTTTTTTGTGAAAAGTAATAAATACATGTGACTCATAGCAATTCGCGACCATAGCACAAAATAGATAGGTATAGAAGGGCAGCTACGGCTGACCTTGATTTTAAATACATACTCATCAGATGTATCGCAAAGCGCGTGCACTCGTGACTAGTCGTACTGACATTCTACCGAATCCTACCGAGATCGTCGTACGTACGCGTCTGTGTGCGTGCGCTCGAAATCGCTGGTTGTAGGGAGCAGGCCATCTGTTCTGTACCTATCTATTTTGTGACCATAGTTTAATGTCAATGAGGCTTTTCCGCCACCGCCACAGTTGTGTTATTTTATGCATAACGTTGTACATTCATGTCCACAACTATTTTATACACGCTTTTAATTTGGTAAATATATCAACGCGAACTATAAGCTAAATGCTGATTATTATTAAACAACAGTCACGAAACACCATAAACAATAAATTTCACACAATTTATTTAGAAATGAGAAAAAAAAACATAAGTTGTGCATTTTGCACTGAGATCAAAATTAACTGCCTTAAGGTGGTAAAGCAGAATCTCGGTGCAAAATGCACATCATAATAACATAATTTTAATGCGAGAGAGAGAGTAATCAATTTCAGCTAATTGCTTTAAAACGCAATTTTTGCATACTTTTTATTCAAAAGTAAGGAAATAGTACATTACGATACGAGAGCGATGAAACGTTTTCTGACGAGTGTGAGTTTGCGGCACGAGCCGAAGGTGAGTGCTGCAATCACACGAGTCGAGAAAAAGTTTCTCGCACGAGTATCGTATAGTATTTTATAGCAAAAGTGCGGAAAATGCCGACTTTACGCAAGCGCAGCGTGCGTAAAGTGGTCATTTTACGCACGGTGTGCTATAAACAATATTATGATGTGCATCTTGCACCGAGATTCGGTTTTACCACCTTAACATAAATACTTACTTCTTTTAAGTTTATTTAAAAAGAAAGGCTACCTTCCAACTGCGTTCCTTTTTGCTACAAATATGAGTAAATTTAAATTTCATTTATTATACAAAAGTCCAATAGGTGAACGTTTTAATTTCAGATAGAACTATTGCGCATCGAACAATCGAACACAGACTTCTATGTACTGACAGAACACATTAAGGACTACCTAGGGCTAATCGGGGCCATCAAGGACGTCTTCCATGAACGAGTCAAGGTATGTAACGATACTAGCATTGTGCCTGCGGCCCTGCCCGCGCTCTACGACATACAAACGGGCAACCTTAATCACCATCCATCCATCCTGTTTCTGTTTCGTTCACTGCTGGACATAGGCCTTTCCAGGATTTCGCCACTCTTGGCGGTCCTCCTGGAAGAAATGCCCACTCACACACGCTGGGCAGGCGGGTTGGTGAGCGCGGTGCCGAAACCCTCGCACCAGTGACGACCCGTCACCAGTCTGTTTTATATAAGGCCCGGCAATTGGGGATGGATATACCGCCATCCATCGGTCCCAGGCAATGGTGGGCCGCCTGGTTTTGCCTGAGAGCTGTTCTCTTACTCTCTCCCGAATAACTTCGATAGGATTTGCGAGTAAGATGGTGGTACCTCCACAGTCGAGCCCAGCATCAGCTCTACCACCTATAACCTGAATCACACTGTTACAATTTTAATTTTGAAGCATCCTTAAATCTTAGTATTTGTTTTGATTGTGTATTTCTTTTGTGTACTTTTCGGAAAGTATTATAACCTAAAATAAACAAAACAAACTAAATCTTTACAAAGTTAATAATAATAAAAATTAATAAAGTCTTAATACCTACCTTAATATTAGTAGGTTAGGTACCCTTCTGTGTTAAGTAGAATATGTTGGTCAGATCGCCACCGTCACTTGGTAAGGTGCGCAAAGGCCGGCGGCATTGCCTACGAATCTCTTATAGCCAAAATTCAGGTGTATGATGAAAGATGAAGGAGATAGTTCAAGTTTCTGATCGTTTGCAGGTGTTCCAAAACTGGCAACACGCTCAAATGCAGTTGACCAAGAGAAGAGAGAACAAAGCGAAGGCTGAACTGGCAAACAGACCCGACAAGATAGAGCAGGCGTCCACAGAGATTATTGAGGTGAGTTTAGTAAGAGGGGACGGCTGTTGCATGCGTCCGTACGGAAAATAAGCCCCGATTTCACATTTGAAAATTCAAATAAATAAATATTCAATAACTAAAACAATTTAGTTGAAATTTTCTAGTAAAATGCGTACAATGTCTAAATCAAATATACAACGCCTTTTTATTTTTAATTAATCTCGTTGTGATATTTTGCAAAAAAGGCCTCCCCGAACTGAGTTGAATAACGACAATATACAGACCATTCATCATAACTTGTCTCCTGAAGTCATGTTGGCATCACTGCTTGTCAAACTTTTGCTGTCATGTTGTTTGTCAGTCAGATTTTTGAAAATTATTTGATAAATTACATATGTATTATTATTGCCAAAGCCTTTGAAAAATAGTGCAAAAGAGATTGTGTTGAAGGTATGCCTTTTGTGAAAGAGAAAATGCAAACAATGCACCGTGATTCCTCTTGAACCATCAGGTTCGATCTCGTGTCAGTGCCATGACGGGTTAGTAAAATAGGGATACCAGCTTTAAACATAAAGCCAATTTTACGGGCAATTAATAAAATTAGCTATTCACTTACTTTTGCAGGCATGTCGGAAAAAAGCGTTCACATTAAGTAGCCTGGAAAGAATCGTCAAAAACGTAAAAAATGGGAGCTCGACTATTTAGAACAAACGTCGTCGAGCTAGAACAAGAAATAAAAAATACCGTTTTAGTACAGAGATATATGTATAGATATATCATTAGATCATACGTATTGTTTGCCAAATACAAATCAATAAATAATTGATAATTTTTATTTTTTCATTCTGTACTTTTTATTTTCATTAAAGAGTAGTCTAATTAATATATAAAAAAACGTAGTTAAGTAAATATTCTGAATGCAACATTATATGCAGTGCTACCATTTCCTAAGGGACTTCTTATAGTGAATGGTCTGTAGTTTTAGAACGTATGTACTTTTTTTAATAAGACTGTCTTTGCCTATTCTATTTTTAAAATAAGGAAAACAAGGTTGTATAAATTTGTACATCTTTACGAGTATGAAGCTAGATGAGTAAGGATTGAAAAAAGGTTTGTTCGATTTCCAAATAACGTTTCGGCTGAAAACTGCTTTTCTCGACCTTTGAGCAACCAATGACCCCACTTTTTATGGAGATGAGTAATTCGTTGTTTCTTTAAAGTGGGAATCAAAGGTGGAGCGCGGCCAAGCCGAATTCGACACTATCTCCCGCGTGATAAAGAAAGAAGTCGAACGCTGGGAGCGGGAGCGAGTCGTGGAACTAAGGAATACTATCATCAAATATCTAGAAGAGCACATGAAGCATCAAGCTCAGGTACTTATTAATTTTTAATGTATTTCCCGTATTATATTTGTTTCATCATATTCTATTGTTTTATAAAGATTAGATTTGACCAGTAAAACGTACACTTTATGTATATATTTTACAAAATAAACTATTTGAATTTAATATATTTTTAGGATTCACTTCAGAAATAGAAACCGTGTTAGTATTAAGCGTAAACATTTTAAATGCCGATTGTACCCATACGCGAGACTGGCTATGGACGGACTGAGATGTATGAGTAACGAAACGCAATATCGTTTTCTCTTATAGCTTTGTCCCTTTTATGGCAAATCTCGCGAGTTTGTAAGGTATAACTTTCCGTAGATCATTTTGCTCAAGTAAATCCATATATCCTATACGACCAGTAACCATAAGCGATATATCATTGGAAAGGTTTTTTTACATACATGCATATACTCACGCCTGTCTCCCAGAGGGGTAGGCAGAGACTACAGATTTCCATGTTCTACGATCCTGACATACCTCTATTGCTTCTACATCCATCAATCTGGTCATACAAGCTCTTCTATTTCGGGTACTTTGTACTTTGCCCTTCTTCAGTATGTCGCCTATTGTGGTCGGCATACGTGCTTGTAGGGCGTCGAATCTGGTCATACAAGCTCTTCTATTTCGGGTACTTTGTACTTTGCCCTTCTTCAGTATGTCGCCTATTGTGGTCGGCATACGTGCTTGTAGGGCGTCGAATCTGGTCATACAAGCTCTTCTATTTCGGGTACTTTGTACTTTGCCCTTCTTCAGTATGTCGCCTATATCGGTCGGCATACGTGCTTGTAGGGCGTCGAATCTGGTCATACAAGCTCTTCTATTTCGGGTACTTTGTACTTTGCCCTTCTTCAGTATGTCGCCTATTGTGGTCGGCATACGTCCTTCTAGGGCGGCCTGGTCGAGCTTTACCTTCCACTTGTGCAGCATAAATTCCTTTCGTCACTCTACTTTCATTCATCTTCTCTATATGCCCAAACCACCGTAGCATTCCTTTTTCTACTCTAGTCACTACATCTTCTTTCAGGCCGCAACGATCCCTTATGTCGATATTTTTCTCTCTACCATTCAATGTCAAACCACACAAGAACGCATTTCCACTGCATTCACTCTACTTCGATGCTCATCTTGTCAAACCCAACATTGATGCTGTATGTTGTCACTTCTTGATGGAACATTTTTACAATAATAGAAAAATATTGAAATTACTTGTACGTTGTTCCACTAGTATTTAATTAAGGATTATCACGGTTTCGTCGACTTATCGACATCTTCAGGCGAAAACAATAAGGAAAAACATTAAATACAATTATATGCGTTAATTAAAAAATTTCGCCTGAAGATGTCGATAAATCGATGAAACCGGTAGCGTGATCATCCTTAATTAAATACTAGTGGAACAACGTACAAGTAATTTCAATATTTTTCTATTATTAAACCCAACATTTACTACCATACATAAGCGTAGGAGCCAACATTCTATTATGAACCGCCAATCGTGCGTTTGCAGTTTTTTTATGTTCTATGAATTGCATTACGGTGGCAAGTCTCAAACCACTGGAATCATAAACGTACGAAAAAAGACGGACGGAGTTGCCGCTAATAAACAACTGAAGCATAGCAATGGCGGCGGTTTAGTTTAGTGTGCGAGTGGACTTACTATGGAAGATAGACTTCACTATGATGTGAATGTGTGCGTGCCGGGTTAGCGTACACGCGAGTACGCTTACAGTTCTTCAGTTTTTGGTTAGCGAAATTTCTCCCGTTTTATTCTGTACTTCCATAGTGGTAATAAAGTTACCGCTATAAAGCCAGCGCGATTTGAAACGTAACAACGTAGGTTTTCGTTGATTTCTGTTATATTTTGATTAACAGGGATGTAATTGGCATGAGTGTAATATTACAACACCATTGCCCTTTTTCTAATAAAAACGGAGCTGACATACTAAATTATTATTAAATACCGGCTTTAACGGCAGTGGCCGTGTGACAACGTCTTTGAACGCTGCGTCGTCGTCCTAAGAACGACACTCACCGTGAAAATGCCGAAATTGTCGCGGTGAAACAGTTGGCATATAGTTAATAATAATAATACGTGAGCCGGCATTTAATAATAAATGTATCATCATTGCACTTGGTGGGGAGCTGTCATTGACCTCTCATAAACAACTAGACTCACAATCTCGCTCAAAAAGTGTCCGCGATGCATTTTGTCACCGCTATGAGGTGACAAAATCGAATGACGATTTCGTACAACTGACATTGCATCTTATGTTAACGACATAACTTCTTAATTTGGTTGAAGATTTTTGCTACTATGCACGTCGCACGTTCGTACACTTTCTGACGAACTTTTCTTAGAGACTGTGTGTCTTGTTGTTTTATGAGAGGGCAATGGGAGCTGTGCACATACATCGTCTATAGTTTGGTGTTTTGGTGTAGGAAGGCACGAAATATTTAATTCTGCAGCCGCATACTTTAAATGGAACTCATCATTTATGGCTCCACCTATTTCTGATCCTCCTCCTTTGGTATGTAGATGGAAAAAAATCGGAAAATCTGCGATCACGCTACATTTCGGAAAAATACAATTCAATGTTTCTGCGGGGTGTCTAATAGAACGCATTTTCTAACAAATCAAATGTACGACGTAAATTTTACAGATTTTTTCAATTATGTTTTGGACAGACACTGAACACCTTTTTACTTTAAATTTCGAGTCTGTTTCTGAAGTGCTTCAGTGTGACCAGTAAATATGTGTTTTTAATTAATTTTACGTGTCTTCATGTTTGAAAAAAACGTAACGACATTTGAAGTCATCTAACATCTCAAGTCATGGACATAGAAAAGTGGACTTTATGCGACCAAAGGAAATAGACATCGAGAGTTTTGTCTGTGGCATTTTAATTATCCTAAAATATTTTAATTTTTTGTTTTGTTTTAGGCAATCCGCTACTGGGACGCTTTTCTACCGGAGGCCCGAGCGATAAAATGAGTCGGGGATTGACGCCGGCACGATTCTCGCCCCTAGCGTCCTTAACATAAGTATCAATATTCCTTACGCACTCATGGACTTTGCTTGTTTTTTCATATTTTTTTATCCGAGATTTGTAGTTCGACGGAACTAAAATAATAATTTGCAAAGTGGATTACGGAAATCAAAATTGATAAGCTCAAAACGTTATTTTTTTCATTTTTGCAAAAAAAATACAATTTAATTAACTAATCCCGATTTTCTTAACCGTGCTAATAGTTAGGTAAGCCTTTTTGTCTTTTCCAGCCCCGTCCAATATAGTAATCATTTTATATCAATATTTTGTGTTCATGTAGACAAGTCGAGGATTCTACAGTGCGCCTAAAGTTATAATGCGCATAGAAATCCATAGCCGAGCGACCGGATGTACCACGTGACCTTACTGCTTGTATAGAGAGTGTAGGGAAATACGAACTTTGCCGAGCAGTGGCGAAGATTCGTATGCGTATTATAAGTTTGGGAGTACTGTAGTTTTCATTTCAGTATCCACTTTCGCTACAATAGTATAAAATATGTATATAATTATAAAATATCTGTAAATTAAATAATAAATATCTTTTTAAATGTAAGGTAATATAGACCTTGTCCCAGTTAGAAAAATCTAGAACCTTAGATAATCGCGGAATATGTTTGTTATTATACCGAAGTGTCTAGAGTTTGACAAGAAGCGACTTGCAAATATCTTACTATACAATGCCCCCAACCGTTCCTCTTCGCTGCGAGACGCCGCAAAGTTATTTTGCAGGCATTTTCTTCCGAACTGTGTTGATTCAAAGATTAACTTAATCTGGTGAATTCAAACTATCGCTAAAACATTACAGAGAGGTTGTGCATGCATAATTATATGTATTTTCTTGAATAATGTGTATGAACTCTAAAAAAATCACAAAATAGACTTGTCATTCAATTTGTGAAAGAAAAACTGAAGCATGACTTAGATAGTGGCATAGGGAACCCTGTGACTGTAAATAAAATAGTCTCAGACCTATAGTAGTCGTACCCTGCTAGCTACAGCGCGTTTTCAGTCGGACTCCGATTGTCGGCGTTGTGATTATCCTATTGTGATGATTTTTATTCTCTCGCCGATTCTTCGACTAGCTCTGCATTTGCAGCCTTAATCTTTACAATTTTTGCTGCATCTCTTCGAATCGTTGCTTTTTGTGGCGCCTTCTACTTCCTATAAATCTTTCTCCTATTTACAGTTTCTTAGAACCATTAATATCAGTTTATGCCCTTTAAAATGATACCACTTTCATTGCAGTACCACTATTAGACAAAAAGGGTTAAACTTATTGATCAAGGTACTCTGTGGTATTGATGTTCACAATCTGGAGTTACAATGCTAGTTACGATCAGTCAGCCCTGATGACGTCATCGCATTTCCGTATTCTTATCGTGACCGTGCAAGCTTCTCGCGACGCATGTGGCACTGCGCTCGCCCAAATTACCACTGAATAGGAAGCTTGTACGTGCGTGGTGTATGTATTAGTTAGACAGGGTTCCCTGTCAAAAGAAAATCGGTTTGCTGGCAAAAATGTGCTAGAAAATAATTAACGTAAGAAAACTATTATAAGTAATTGTTTTGTTTAGTATAGATTGAAAAGTATGTATCGATAGTGAGTGTCAAAAATGTATTAATATGTGATGTATAAATTTATTAAAAGGAAAAGTGGACCTCTGAAATATAGGAATGAGATCATCTATTTAGAAGCAGTTGCTAGTATGAGTTGTATTTTAAGGTCTTCTGGAAAGGTGATAGATATGTCGCCGCTATCTAGTTAAATCAGCTTTCTGATTGGATGCCTAGGATACTAACTAAATGGCGGCATCCAACTAAATGCCCAGGCTTCTCGTTATTTAAGTTAAGATACCTCAACACTTAACGAGATGGCTTGTCGAAAGTTAGCCCTTTGGACACGGCTGAATCAAAAGCCGCGCGTCATTTAAATTTAGTTCATGTTTTTGCCACTATAGCGCTAGTAGGTAGTCCCATAACAAATATGGTGTCAACAGCTGATAAAGTGTTTGGGGATTTTGGTCTAGGTTTAGAGCGCCTTGTTTGATTTTTTCTGCATATGGTGAATTCTGTTAAAACTACGGGAGTCGTCTCGTTTCGCTCGGCTCCTAATTATGTACTTCGCTCGTCGTCGCGCCCTATCCCTGGCCAAAAGGCTAAACGTCGTTCAGCCCTCTCGTTAAACGTTGCGTTGAACCATTTGGCTGAGCAACCTTTAGGAATTTAGTTGAATGCCGCCATTTAGTATCCTAGGCATCCAATCAGTAAGCTGATTTAACGAGATGGCGCCCACAGATACGACGTAATCTTTACGTCGTTAGGTTGATATCTTTATAGATAAAAAAAAACAATATAAATAAAATTAAATTCTGTTTAAAAGTTATATATACATAGCATTTATAACTCTTTCTTTCTGTTCTTTGCCATTCTTAAAAGAGATATCTTTTCTTTTAAGAAAAAAGGTGTAAAGAATCTTTGTTCGTGTATATTTTTATAGTCATTCTTTAGTTTTGTTAACTATCTATAAGAATACTAGACTAGGGTTATGCATATTAGAAATTGTATTCCAAAAAAGTTAATAAATGTATATATTATGTAATAATATGTACCTTAAATATCTCGTATATAATTTATTAGGTAGTATGATTAAAAAAATCTCGAGTCTAACGTATTCTTATTTTTTATATTGCCAAATATACTTAGTGGTAATTTGATGTATGTAATAAACAATTTCAAAAACTATATATTGTTAATTTCATAAGATATGTTATATGCTTAATTATAAGAACAATAATACGTTTACTAAAGCAGGGCGTTTTTTATGAAGAAAAAATGAATGTTTCTTTGTGAAATTAGAGCATGGAGTTAATATGAACAAAGTATTCATAGAAGAGACTGCCAAACCAATCCTTGCTCTCGCTTTTATGACTTATAAAAATACTATATGAAATATGCACTCTGGCACCTCTAACATGAAGGATCATATCCAGCTCGATAGTGCTTGATACAGTGCTCTGTCTCACTCTGTTGATCTACCTAAAGAGGGACAGACAGTGGTATATTGAACTGTCAAAGCTCGACATGGTCTGCCATGCTAGGTAGTGTGCAAATATTTCTATTGCTTTTTCATTCATCACAAATGTAAATTTTTGTTTTTCAAAAATCCCTAAGGGTAAAAAAGAGCGTAAATAAATATCTTGCATACAATAAAATAGAAACTAATCGTTATTATTATAGGTATCTGAACTGTAGTCATACCTGATTCTATTCCATTTAGTTATTGTTTAACCCATATATGCCCAGAACTTTTTTGGTCACTGATTTTAGTAATTTTTAGATATGTTAGTCAATTTTGACCACTTTTATCAAGTATGGTGACAGTTTTTAGTTTTCAGGTCTGGAAGTATTTTTTTTTCAGTGGGTCGCTAACGACCCCTGGGGCATATACACTGACCCATTAAATTGATTTTGTAAGAAAACAATTATGAACTAAAACACGGCTTAGAGAGAGAAAAAAATATTTTATTACTAATTTGTATCGTGATACATTGCGAAACATTTATCATGGAGGTTTACTTTACATTTGCGGCACATTTTGTTCGTTTTGTTCTTACAAACAGCACATCTTTTCCTCTCTTGACCTGTGAGAATCATATGATCAGCTTTATGTTTCCGGACCGATTGAGGTACTGAAATTGAAAAATGTCTCGCAGGTGATGGCCCAGGCTGACTCTTCATATCTCCATACTTCTGCAAAAGCGATCTGGCTAGAGCTCTGCGGTGTTCTAGTGTATCCATAGTCGATCCAAGGGATCTAGCGAGCAAAAAACAGTTGTTTACTGCAACGTCAATAAGCCACATCAAGATTGATGAGTACCACTTCTTCCCTCTGATGGCTATTCTGTAGACACCAACATTAGCGTCCAGTCTATCTACGCCACCCATGTACTTATTATATTGGGAAATTAAATTTGGCTGATCAATTTCAATTTTGTTCTTAGCAGTCTTCTAACGCAGCTGTTTCGCCTTCATTTCTTGCTCGTCGAAGCCTCTTTGGTGCGGAAGTTGAAGGTCGGGCACGTTCATTATCGGCGACTGATGAACTTGGGGTAGGATTATCATCTGCTACGTCTTCGTCATCTTGGTGGCGATGAACTACAAGCTCGGCTGGTGCTAGCAACTGATGTCGGTTCATCCGGTCGACGTCGTTTCCATCCTCTTCATCCGAGTCACCATCAGATAAAATGCCACTGCAAGGCGGATCAATGTACACGTCCAAGCCTTGAACATCCTCAACATCAAAAGACTCGAGGCCGTCAAGAATCTCATGTGCAGTAAGCTGACGGCGAGACCTGATAAAAAACAGTACAAAAACATGAGTCATGGTATTTGCCCACGGGGTCGATAACGACCCAATGAAATATTCGCGTCAATTTCAACCAATAAAACAATTTTTATCATAAAAAATGTTTTCACATAACCTGACACACTTACTCATCTTCCAATAACACCTGATAAAACAAACAATTATCAATAAGTCAAAACAGTACTAACATTTATTTCCGCTCTGGTAGCAACTTTTCGCCAAATAAAACTGAAGTCATTTTTCACGGACAATAATTCTATGAAAACACACGTATTAGCACAAGCGCACACGACTTACTTCTAGATACGTTCCTTGGCAATGAAAAAATGTGGGTAGTACGAAAAACATGCATACAGTTTGATATCACGGTGCATTACCATAAGTGGCTAGGTGATGGGTCGTTATTTACCCACTGGGCATATATGGGTTAATAAAGAAATTGTACTTTTACGGTAAATTTTATTAAATGAAGTTCTTTGTTTTTTGTATGGTCATAAACAACTCAATCTGTTGTTTTGTGAGGTGGATTTTAAATTTTATATTTAATCCTTATTCAGAGATTAAGAATAGTGATAAGATTTTGGTTTTAAGGCGAAGTAATCAATTATAACGGAAAATCATTACAGAGAAAATTATCTATTGCTAGTTTCAACAAGGGTAACGTTAAATATAAAGTGACCGCCTTCTGAGGGCGTCTTAGGTTCAATCCCCGCGGTGTCCATTAATTTGTACTCGGTATGCGTGCTTCGGAGGCATTGATCCTGTTGTGCCCGAAGAACGGCGATAGGCTTACCACCTATCGCGTTTGAAAAGTAATAATTTTGTTACAAGTGCAGTAAGGAGACAATAACTTACGAGGACGATTTGAAACACAAGCGTGCGGATTTCAATAGAGGTTAGCACTCCACTTATTGAGAAATCGACACCGTCACACTATCATTAATATATATTTTTTTTTTTTGAGACGAGGATGCCATTAATACTGGCCTCCTGTAAAACCCAATAGGATCTATGTAAGAAAAGAAAAAAAAAACTGAAGAAACCTTTTTTAACCAACCAATTTGGTTGATTTTGTGTGCAGAAATGCCCTTTACCAGGCTGTTAGTAAAAATCACAGGAGCCTTACCTATTCTTTTTATGAACACTAAGATTAGTAATTCCGTGAATCTGTGGCATGCCTTGCCCTTATCTACTCAAATGTTTCAAGATAAAACGTCTGTCAAGCGTACATCTTAAACAATATATGAGTTCCGCTAAATGGCGTATGGCCCATGGGCTTTTTATACTGCCGCTGTTTCTTACCGGTCAGTATCATTTTAAGGGTATATTAATTAATATATTTTCCTCTACATATTTTGTTTTATTTTAATTCTTTTATACAAATACAAATTGAATTTTCAACAAAACCATGGTTTAGTATGTCCATGTTTATTACTATGTTTGGGTTGAAGAAAGTCATACATTATACTATGGCTGTACCCAGTGGCGTGCATAGAACTTTTTGCTGGAAAAGCAATGAGAAGGTCAAGTCTGACGATAAAAATAAAATGAAAAAAAAAATAAAAGCCAATTCGAATTAATTTTTTTGTATGAAATCATGTGCCATACAAATAATGATTTTTCAAAGTGACATTAATTTTTTTCATATTTTTTATTGTCAAACTTGATTTTCTCAATGCATTTCCAGCAAAAAGTTCTATGCACACCACTGGCTGTATCCCTAGCCCTAGTTTCATCAATATAGACACTTGGTTGCACACAATTTTCAAAATTACAAAAGTTTTTTGGACTTACATGTATCGACCTATCATATGGTACAAGTTAGGCCGCTGTCAACTGGTCATTAACGAGGTTTTTCATCATTTCACGGATCCCTAAAACGTATATCCAATCTAAAAGCAAGCCATACGTGGACAAATTAGGCTCTCCAGATAACTACTCGGCTATCTAAAGACCAAGATAACAGGCCACATTAGCTATAAAAGATTAGTGCCCCAACACACAATAGTTGTTGTTTTATAATAACTGATACCGGCGTTATTCGCAAGGGTAAGTTGCTATTTTATCATTGTTGTGATTATAAATAATTAATTCTAGAAGTTTATTTGAGTGCGTTATCATATCACTCATATCTGTTGTGTGCACCACTTTTGCACTGACCTTATTTCACGAAAGTTCAGCTCCTGAAATAAACACTGCTTTTTATAATGGAACTAAACCGAGTTTGGTGATTTCTTATCCTGGGGAAGTTGATAGTTGAGATTGTCGGCACTCGGTGGAATTTATCAAACATTGTTGTGATGAAAACACTTGTACTTTTCCACAGATAATGTTTAATACTACACTACCCAACCGGTTTCACTATATAAGCATCATCAGGGGCTTTTTAATTAACTAATACACATAATTATTTTTTAAACAATGTTCTGTTGCACAGACATCTAGCAACAGAAAAAATTGAAAAAAATATATGTATATTAGTTAATTAAAAAGCCCCTGATGATGCTTATATAGTGAAACCGGTTGGGTAGTGTAGTATTAAATATTATCTGTGGAAAAGTACAAGCGTGTTCATCACAACAAAATTTCTTATCCTTGTCAAAAATACTGCAAATATAATTTTACTATTGTCTACAATTTTATTATTCTCGCAATTAAATTGTAAGGATTCTCTCCGTACAAGGGAAAAGTGGCAGAAGTTTTATTGACTGATATTACTGATACCTATATCAGACTGGCTTTTACCCGCGATAATCAAGCACAATAATTATTTTTTTTTTAATTTATCAATGACTACCTAGCTTATATTAGGGAAACACAATAATTTTCTCTTAAAGGGGTGGACAGAGCCATCTTCATCTACGATCTAACAAATCTCTGTAACCCTCCACATTTACATTCAGCTATTCTATTCAGAGTACTTGTTCCTTTATTCCTTTATTGGACCTGCTTTTTACTAAATATTACTTATTTTTCCAGTACAATGAAGGTTTTGATCGCGCTAGCATTCCTCGCCGTGGCTGCGGCCCGCCCTGACGCCACACCCGTCGTGCTGCCCCCCGCGGCCTTACCCGAGGTCGATGAGGTCGCCCCAGCATCCGCCCGCCCAAACCTGCTCGTTGCTGAGGTCCCAGCTACTAATGTCAAGGTCGTTGACGCACCTTCGGATGCCCCTGTCGCTTCCGTCAAAGTTGTAGACGCACCTTTTGAAGCTCCAGTTTCAGTCGAAGCTGTCAAAGTCATAAACGCACCCCTTGAAGATGTTGCCGCCTCCAGAACTGAAGTCGAAGCTCCCTTGGACGTTGTCAGGGTTGTCGAGCAGCCTTTGGATGCCCCTGCCTTGCAAATGATCGCTCCTTCTGAACTCGAGAGCATCAGGGTTGTGGATGTGCCGGCTGAGGCTTCCATCCCCCCCGTTGATGCCGTGAAGGTCGTCGACGCTCCATTGGACGTCGCTCCCGTCTTGGAAGAAGTCAGCCCAGTGAGGGTTGTGGACGCTCCTGAACTTTTCCAGGCTCCTCACCCAGTGAAGGACTATGGCAACCCTCTGCTGCGTGGTCAGCGTTAAGAATATTTGAAATAAAAGATTTTTCAAAAAATTATGTATTTTTTACCATTATATTGTATTTGGAAATATTATAGTACTTTATAAGAAATAATAGAGTACATAAAAACCGTCTTAGGGTGGTAATAAAAAGCAAACCCGGCCAGCTGTACCTGTCTCTCACAGCACAATATTTATTTACCGTATGGTTAAGAAAGTTCTTCTGATCTATTTTATGCTCTCATTACTGATATAGGCGAAAAATGGACTATGCAACTTCACCTACAATATAGATCTAGAAAAAGAAAAAAATAAGTTTTTCTGTAATTTTTATTTCCTTATCTATAGATCTAAACTAATTAAAATAAAACAACACACGCAATTATTTCATTACATAATCATCCGGGTAGTCCATGACTTTAGGGAAGCTCTTGACTTCTTCTTCAGGTATATGGTCCAATCTATCAGGTACATAGCGAATCTGTCGTATTTGGCTGGTGACATTTTGCATGATGTCATTCGGGACATTTTCTCCAGGGAAGATAAGAAGTCGTTCCATTGTGTATCTCCTCTGCAGGTTGCCTTTCATTTCCCTGTACACAGCTTTTTTGATAATCTGAAAATGAAGTTCGAAGTGTAAAACTGGGGAAGCACAGCTCTTTTTACACTTCTCACACACTTTACAATGAGTAATTGACATGCATAATTTTATTAATATGACTTTGAAAAAAAAAACGGATAAAAGAAAACAAAATTCTGATCTGTATTCTGTATGTAAAGTAATATTCAGAAGTAAAACTACAACAAAATGGACATCTCAAATTTCTTAATAGCTCTATACCAAGGCTCTCTAGTTCTCTAACAGCCGAAACTAGAGTTGGCGATGGGTCAGTGTAAAAAATTGGTCAGAAAATAGCAACATTTACAAAGCGATAGGCACGCCAATTTATCCTTGCGATTGTTGTCGGCACTTTGTGAAATGTGGAAAACATTACAGTAAAAAAAGGTTTGCCAAATTTAAAAAAACCAGACAAGTGCTAGTACCAGGGTTCCATACCACTTAATAAGTTAATAGACATAAATAAATAAATATATCGTCAACACATGAATACCTGAAGGGGTGTCAGAGGTGTCTGAGTGTGAACTGTGAAATGCAAATTATAGTCCACACTTGGTACACCCACGTTTCACCGACAACATGATGTGCAGTGAGCCGTATTGCCATTGTTTGGGTGCAAATACATTCTTTATTTAGGCATGCAGGTTTTTTCCTCATAATGTTTTTCTTCACCATTCAGCAAGTGGTAACAACAAATACTATGCAAATAAATTCTGAAAAACGCATTGGTGCATGCTCATCTATAAATCCAGGCAGTGCCAATTTCGGTCTAGATTTTTTTCGTGACATTATGGGATCGGGCAGTTTAGGGGGGCTACTATTATTTTTCATATATAAATAACAAATTATGAATCTTAAATATTTGTATTTGTAAATAAAAGAGTTTTTATAGTATTCTATACCCAAAGGGCAAAACGGTGCCCTATTAATGTCAATTTACTGTCTGTCTGTCACAGGTCTCTAGTTAGAAGACAGAATGAGTTTAAGATGTAGAATTTTGACTCAAACTTAAATTAAAATTACAATAACATGAAAAAAAGGAGCAGAATTTAGGTATTCTTAAGAGCTCATTGAGTAGAGTACAAATATATATTTTTTTATCTTGAAAATTAAAAAATGAGGAGCCGTCAAATTTATTTGTTTTAGACCAATTTTTTATTACGTCTCAAAAACTTATCTAGCTATGAATCAAGAATTTATGTACTATACTGTATTTTAACAAAAGATACTGAAACACAGTTTTAGGTTTCCATGCTCTAATACTTGACCAACTTAATTTTGGTCAAGTATTCAAGTTTAACTAAATTTTGTAAGTAATAATATTTGTGATTTTAGTTTCAGTGATTTCTGGGACATAAGGTGTACAAAATCAGAAAACCCTGAATGGTTGGCAAGCCTACATAGCAACCTAATAGCTCAGCCTGCCACCCTCACACCTATTTTCCCGGAGTACCCCTTATCTACACTTACCTTATCCAATAAATAGAGTCTAGACGGTGCTATCTAAATACACTAACCATAGTAGGATCCTTGTTATGTAACTCCCATGCCAGGGTCCAGCTAGCACCGCCTGGATACCCAGTGTGATGGAAGTATGCCCTCTTCCTCCAATCATCACCTCGCAAAGCGATCTCCCTACTGTTTATGCAGACAACAACATCACCACAATCATTCATAGGATGGTAGATAGGCTTATGTAGACCCATTAAATACTTCTTGATTAAGTTGGCTGATTCGTAAGGGTCTTGCCACTTGCAGTCGAAAAGGTGCCAACTGCGAGCGAAGGTCGCCCATTGCTGAAAAGAGAAGAAATTTAAGGAAATAAATCAGAATGATTAGGTTACGTTTGTAACAGAATTTTTAATATAATAAGTATTTACTTGAACCCTTTTTGCAGCAGACATTATTTAATGAAAGCTAGGCTTCAGTGCATTTAAATTACCTACTTATGTAATTCACTTTCTAAACGAATAATTTGATTTTTAAATAAGCAAGGTTAGGTCTAAGTCTAAGACAATATTTTTTTAAGGTTACCTATGTATTTTTATCTGACTGACTGACAGCTGTCAGTGACAACAGACACATGGCGCTCAGTTTGATCGTCGGACGACGCGTAGGTTGACATGACAATTTATTCCTTATTTTTCCTACCTATAGGATTCCGCCGCGCATGCACAAAGTGGCCGGGTTTTCAACGGATTCCTAGTAAATTAAATGAAAATCCGCCGGACGGTGAAAGAATAACGTCTGTCTACCACGGCCGGGTTCCGAATGGGGCTGACAGCACTAAAAGTACCATCAAACTACTCACGCCGCACGGCTTTCAGTGATTCGGAATAACGATAGACGCGATGTAATTGATAATGTCTTGTCTGCACGGATCTTTGATCATAAAAAAGGTTCGTGCCGTGTCATGCTACCACTGATCTATATATATGGATAGGTTTTCAGGGCTTGCTTTGACAGCGACGTGATTTTGCGTTTTCCAGAGCCACCTACTAGTCAACCAAATAATTACAATGGACATTTCTATCGAAAACAGACCTAATAGGAGTGCGAGGGGGTAGCGGGATACACCATGTAATTTTGTCAACTAATAGGTGGCTCTCATATATCACCTACGACGGATGTCGCCTTTTTGGTACTTAAAGTTTATGATGATAATAGTGATGTCCTATTTCAACCTTAGGTGTAGGTAACTATCGATCAAATATAATTCAGAGACACCTAGTTATACCTTAAAACTAGTTTATTAATGTCAGTAACAATGTTATATAAATTGTTGTAAAGTAATTATTGGCTTGTTGTTAGTATGTATTTGGTTTCGAACTTGCTTTATGGGTTTCGAACGGCGCCACCAAAATTGAAAATATGGACGGAAGTTCAGAAACAAGAGTTCTTTATTTAGTATTAAAACTAGACACCCTTATCTTGTCGCGATGACAGCGTAGTAAGAGGACAAAATGTCACTGTTATCAACTTTATTAAAATTATGACCCGATATAAAAATATGAAAATTTATATACGTCCTTCTATATACAGTGGGGCCTTGATAATCCGAACACCCAAAAATTATAGCAATTTTGGTAAATATTATATTATAATTTTAAGTATACAAGGTGAAATTAAATTAACTGACCAAATTCATACTGGAGACTCGGTTAGTGAACAGAAACAAGCTTCAATTACCCTTTTGGTGCAATTCGATATATATATTTTTTTGCTTCCTTATAGCCTAGACTAGGAATTCTACTTAAACTAGTCCGACCAGTAAGGGAGCAAAAAAAATTTTTTTTTTGAATTTGGCCAAAAGGATTACTGAACCTACATCCTGATCACTAACCAGGTCTCCAGTATGAATTTGGTCTGTCAATTTAATTTCAGCCTATATAGTAAACATAGTAATATAGTATGTATAGGAAATGTAATAATAATATTGTTTTGGTAAATATTGTAGTGTAGATTCCGAAGTAGTACATTTCCTGTTTTTGCGTACTTACTATTCACGCATTTTTTTTTATAATAAAAGTTCGAAACTCGGTGTTTATTTTAATGTATATTAGATGATTTCATACAGTCTAATAGATCCGTATTAAACTTTTCTTGATTTAATTTTCTGCTTGCTTATTCATTATGCGTTTATGAATTTAATTGTTTTTGTATGGTGTCTTTTTGGTGTGATTCGTAAACAAAAAGTTCACTGTCAGGTACTTATGGATTGCTACTGTATGTCAGTGTGATTTGCAGTTGCAAATAAATTCTTTATCTATGGTTATCGCATCGCCTATAACCAATATTTCAAGATATAGATATAAAAAAGTAAACAAAAACAATTATAAAAATATCTTCATGTTTGTGATGATAAAGCCTCAACGGCCAGTTAAAAAAACAAACAACAGCAAGATTTATGAAAAAAAAAAACACCACAAACTCCAAGGTGTACCCATTTTGTCCCCTATCTACCGTTGCGTCGTCGTTGCGACAAGATAACGGAATCTAAAATCATTTTGCAATTAATAAAAGATGATTCATTTAATACTTCTCTACTTACTTTTAACAACTACTCCGAATAAAAAAACCTATTTTAACAGTCCCATGAAAAAATCTAAAGAGTGTCGATATAAGTAAGTATCGATACTTTAGAGGTACTCATATGAGTAGTCTGGAAAAATTATTTGAGTAGTACTTAAATGGGTAAGTATCGATAACTTGTGGGTATCGGAACATCCCTATACGGAATATGTAAACAAACTAACGCCAAATTGTCAATCTTCTACTTTTTAATTTTATATTTTTGACATCTATATTGTCTTTGATAAAATTCGAATGGGTACGGAATTTTTGACGGCGTTTCAAGCCGAAAGCCAGTCTAGTGTACATATTATGGATAGTTTGTCTAGGAAAAAAACACGAATAAGAATCGAATACGACTAAACGAGTGAGTGTACAAACGCCCTTTCGTTTTGAACGGATTTGGATTTGAACCCACGTCCACCAAAGTAGTGGTCGAAACGTTGGACTCACTAAAACAATGAGGCGGTCAACTGAACATTTAAGATTATAAATTATTTATAACCAAATCCGACCTTAATTGTATTAAGGTCGTTGACCAAATCATACAATTTTGTAACTACTAATTAACGACAAGAACATCGTAGCTACAAATTGAGACCTAATGTTTTTTTTTTTTTTTTAATGTAAGTAGGTACCCTATACTTGTTCAAGAACAACAAGTCAATTAGTATAGAAAGCCTAAATTTTAAAATTTTATTTTTCGTATTTTCTTGCCTAGTCTGCAGTATGAATTTGAGTATATCAATAATAGACAGACACCTTATATTTTAGGCTGTATTCAGTACCTGATAATCAAAAATTAGCTCAGTTTATATTAAATGCTTAGGAAAATCTTATCTATAATATTCTGTTGATGGGTGAAAATTTCAATAAAAATACAATTTATCAACATTAAAATAGGTTTATTTAACCAATATAATAAAAATAAACGTTAACTGAGTAGGTTTTGCGTTAGAGAGCAGTGCGGGAGATGTAACATCGCGTCTCTCTCTCTCGATGTCTACGTCACGTCACCATACACCTCCCGCCCCGCTCCGCTACCGCAGGAACCTACTTAGTAAACCGCTAGACCTGTAGTCTTGTAAATATAAGCTTATAAACATAGAAATACATATCAGGAATTCCAGATCTAAAACCGAAAACGACAAATGCATTCATCGAACTAACACTCAACTAATTTGTATGAGCATTCTTCTCTCCTCTGAGATGCAAATCCTTCCTAACTGTATAGGCCGACACGTGCATCATAAACGGTTCCTGTTTCAAGAAATTATCAATTGCTTGCTGTCTCGCTTCTTTCCACGCGTAAAGGTCCCTGTAAATGGGCCTGATGTACTTCATACGACCTTGGGAATTGACGAAATCGAGCGCCTCCTTGATCTTGGAAGAGTCTTTACTCTTGATAGATAACCTGATCCACCTGTACACGATTTCAGAGTTATTTGTAGCGGTAAGTTTTAGTTCTATTCCGACTTTCTTTACACTTGACGGTGAAAGCGGTTTTCCATCGAGTAGTTGTTGTAGAAGGTGGATCAGTTGGTGGGGATTGAATTTGGCAGCGGCTTCGACGGCATCCTTGGGTATATTTTCCTGTTGGAATTTGGGGACCATGTCGTTGATTGCTTTCGTCATCGATGTGTCGTAGCTGGAACAAGATTACGTAGATAAATTGTTTGATAATTTTTATTTCACGAAAATCGTTTATCAACAAAGATTGTTTCCGGTAAAATGTACAAATGTTTTTGTGAAAAATCAAGATGGTGTCTATGTTTCATCAAGTGCCGACGATCGCGAGTATAAATTACATTAATGTCCTCATTGGAGGTATTTATCTTATACTAGCCTTTGCCCGCGGCTCCGTCCGCGTTTATTCAATCTTTGCCCCGTTTTCGGCTTGGACATTAATCCATGAACACCCTTTATAGGCTAAGTGTTGACGAGTCACTACGATGATAGTAAAAAAACCGCATCCAAATCCGTTGAGTGGTTATCGAGTTAAAACGGAACATACATACCATACATACAGACATACAAGACAAAAAATACAGACAAAATTAAAAAAAAAATGATTTTGGCCTCATTACAATACTATTAACCCATTTCATTTAAAATTTCGCGAAAATATGCAATATACAGACACGACTTTTTTACTAAGTACTTTATTATTGTAATAACTTTGTCAGCAAGACTCCTCAGGACGGCATCACACTGTTTCATTGAAAATAACGTCAACGGGGAAGCTAGGAAGCACGGGGGGATTTCTCGTAGCCAGGTCCAGACTGGCCTCAGGTCAGATCGGGCAAAATACCGATAGGCCGCTCGGGCTGCTTTGGAAAATGGTAACCTCCGAATCTCTGGATTTAAACTATCACAGTCACGTTTTTTTTTTGCTGTAACCGGTTAAAATGTTAGTTGAGAACATAAATCATTACGACCCCTACATTGAAAGCAACAGTGGATCAAGTAAACCAAAATACGGGGTTGGCAGCCCAAACAATTTCCTTTTCTTTTGAAGTTGGCCCTCAAATATTTTAGTTTGTGAGCAATGCTTCCGTTTTCTAGGAATAAATTAGTATACGGGGCCAAACGCAATGTTTGTGAACCCCTAAAAGGTTGATAAAAGTAAAAAATAGAATCTATCAAAAAAGCTCTCATATTATTCTAAAAGAAAATTTTCTATTTTATAAACTTTGCTACTATAACGACAAAAGTGGCCAACAAAAGCAATTAATAGCTAAGCTATTTATTGTAAGTAAAAAAGTAATCGACAAAAACAAAATATATATGTCGCCGCTCTGTAGTTAAATCAGCTTGTTAATTGGACGTCTAGGTTGCTAATTAAATGGCGGCAAGCAGTCAAACGACTAGAGGATGCTTAGTCGAATAGTTGAACGCAACGATTAAAACCTGAGGGCTAATGGACTTTAAAACATTTTGGTTAAATGATATATTATGACATATTGTTAGCGTGATCGAAAGACCATAAGGTAGGTGGAAATTAACTTGATATGAGAACACCGATACAAGAAAAGTGCAGGTGTTCAAACTGAGTAGAAAGGCCGGTGTAAGGAGACGGGTGAAAAATCCAATACATTGAACCTACTTTTCTTTAAAAAAAAACGAAAATTTTAGAATCAACATGATGAAAGTTATGGTGAAAATTAATCATTCTTATTAGTTTTCATTACAAAACGTAACTAAACTAAAATATACACGATTCTCTCACAAAAATCGTCAAACATTAGTTTAGAACTGTTGACACCATATTTGCTTGCTAGCTAGCTAGCGCTGTAGCTTTGGTTTAGCCGTTTCCAAAAAACTTTTGAACTGCCGTAAAACGTTTAGTTATCTTAACTTATAATACCAGCAGCCTAGCCATTTAATTGGATGCCGCCATTTAATTAACGACCTAGGCATCTAATTAGGAGGGTGATTTAACCATCCGGCGGCGAAATATATATAGCAACGACTTTCTTTGGTCGATTTCGGCCCCGCACACCAGTTAACTACTAAATTTATCAAAAGGCGCCTATTTTAACTACAAAAGATCGACCAAAACAAAAAGTACCAACAGCAAGATTTCTCGTAGCCCGGCTTTTGGCTTTGATGAACAGTGAAATAAATTTATTAAATGGCACCCAATTTAACAACAAAAATTATCACAAAATAGTAAAAAAGTTATCACAAAATAGTACAATTAGTGCTATTTTCTGCTATCGAAGTAAAACATCGTTCTGTGTGTGTGTGTGTGTGTGTGTGTGTGTGTGTGTGTGTGTGTAAAAAGTAGTCTAGGAAATTTTTTACAAGAGGGCTGACCATGTTGAAAATGCCCGGGCCGATCTGAAGTCCCAGCCAGGGCCTGTAATCGCAACCGACACTGAACTTGGTACCTGCCAATTTATTAATATAAAAATACTTACTTCGGTATGATTGGTGGCATTCCGGTGCCGTAAAACCATTGGTCCCAGTTAACTTCCTTCACCTTGTCATTGTCTTTAAAGAATCCCAAAAAGAAGTTTTTAAACAGGTCACTGTCCAAAGATTTCCCCTTGAAATGTTCTAAGTACGCCCGTAGGAATGGATCAAAGGCCTCTGGGAACAAAATTAAATTCTATTAGAGCGCCAAGACGATATACAACTTTTATTACCTACAATTACCGTAACTGAAAACCAGCGCTAACAAAAGTATATATTAGATAGCACATAGCTGTGCTACATCCTTTTATCGTGTTGTCCTTTTTATTTTAGATTACTCTCTATTTATGAGTAAGCAAACCTTTTCTGCATAGTTAATTTCAAGTATCTTTATTTTTTGTGAACACGCCTATCAAATCTTCTTTCTATCAGATTATTAATTATTTTGATAGGAATGAAATTTAACCCCAGAACGTATCGCGCTTGAATTTTATTATGGACAAGTGTGACAAAATACCAAAAGTAAAAATAAATGCACACACATAGAAGGTGGTGATAAAAAAACATCTGCTCACTCGGGCCACCGAACTATCCTGTAAACACCGCAAAACGATTCTGCCTTTCGGTAAAGCATTCATGAAACCATGTCATACTCGTATGGATAGATATTCGTCAGGTTCGTGACTTATTGAATGTGTTTTCACAGTATTGGTTAAATATCTACACAATCTACTACATAAAATCACAGTTATAAATCGCGCGCTCTCCTTAAGATTTCCTGTGGACGTCCATGAATCCATACGTCAAACGGATGAGATTTAAGACTTTACGTCAATAGGACTTCTTAGGTAACGCGGCCTTGGAATTTCCTTACCAGGGCCTCCGGATAAGTCCTCTAGATAGCGTAAGAATAGGGACCCTTTCTCGTAAGGGACCCTAGAAAATGCATCATCGGGGTGGACCCCCTTTAGGTCAACTACCAGCTGGGTTAGGGCCTTGGATTGTTCAAAGACGGAAATCTGCAAAGAACTGAATTTTTTAAACCTTTTTAGTACACACTAGTACTGTAAATATTTATTTTTAAAAGTTTCCTCGTACGATCAGAACTTACGATTTTACTGTAAGTATATACAGGATGTAAATAGAGTGCTACCACTAAATTAAACCATATATTCTAGGGATCATACTGAACCACTTTTCCCAAGAAACATACCCGCGTTAACTATTAGCTGGCGAAATATTTGAGTGTTACACAAAAATGGGTGAACTCTTAACGCACCCACATAAGGGCGTTTTTTAAAACAGCCTCTTCGGCAAAACAGCTGTTACGGTGCAGCGTTCTAAAATAGACCTTCTTCATAGAAAATAAAGTCTTTAAGTTACAATTGAATATTTTCTTCTCTGAAAATTTGCGCGGGTATTTTTCTTCAGAAAGTTGTTCAGTATGATCAGTAATGTATGTGGTTTTATTTAAAGGTCGCATTTCATTTACACCCGGTATATATACAACAAGTTACATCATTAAAATTATATTTTCAAACTATGTCCTCTGCTCTGAAGGATTAAACAAGTTGCAAATCATAAAAAAACAAAGTGAAACAGTGTACCAAGTAGTCCATCTATCCATCCACCAGCCTGTTTCGTCCACTGCTGTACATAGGCCTTTCCAGGATATCGCTAGTCTTGGCGGTCCTCCTGGAAGAAATGCCCACACTCACACACGCTGGGCAGGCGGGTTGGTGAGCGCGGTGCCGAAACCCTTGCACCAGTGACGCCGCTGCCCGTCACCAGTCTGGTTTATATAAGGCTCGGAAATTGGGGATGGATATACCGCCATCCATCGGTCCCAGGCAATGGTGTGCCGCCTGGTTTTGCCTGTGAGCTGTTCTCTTACTCTCCCCCCAATAACTTCGGGAGGATTTGCGAGTAAGATGGTGGTACCTCCACAGTCGAGCCCGGCAACAGCTCTACCACCTAGTTAGTAGTCTTATTACAATGATAATAGTAGTGTTAAAGTGTTCCATAATACCTAATTATATACATATTTATCAAAACAACAGCAACGATCACTTTTTGGGACAAGTTGTATCATTATATCAGGTTGTATAGGTGTCAGTGGTCTTTAAGTCGGAATCCATCCATCCATCAGCCTGTTTCGTCCACTGCTGGACATAGGCCTTTCCAGGATTTCACCACTCTGGCGGTCCTCCTGGTAGAAATGCCCATACTCACACACGGTAGGCAGGCGGGTTGGTGAGCGCGGTGCCGAAACCCTTGCACCAGTGAAGCCGCTGCCCGTCACCAGTCTGTTTTATATAAGGCCCGGCAATTGGGGATGGATATACCGCCATCCATCGGTCCCAGGCAATGGTGGGCCGCCTGGTTTTGCCTGAGAGCTGTTCTCTTACTCTCCCCCGAATAACTTCGAGAGGATTTCCGAGTAAGATGGTGGTACCTCCACAGTCGAGCCCGGCATTAGCTCTACCACCTAGTTGCCCAGTACATTTTATAAATTGGTTTACTAATAAAGATCGCGCCAATCTTCTAGTCCACTCGGAAGTTGCATTCCTGAAGAACGGCCCATACATTTTGTCGTGTTTAGTGGGGACTAAAAGTTTGGCGCGACCTGTACTCGTAAACCTGTAAAACCTACTTATGTGTGATAGTTTTCGTTTTAACTTCATTATATACTTCTGTGATTTTTTTCACATATTCATAAACAATCGTTTAGCCAGCAGGGGGGGACACTTGGCTCTAACAAAAATTTGCACTTTAAAGCTTATTGTTTCGAAACTATTAGGTGCTTACATATGAAATTAGCGTTTTGTATGGGAGGAATATAAAGTCTTTTTTTTTGTAAAATATATTTAAGTAATCAAAGTATGCACCGTTGTTATCTGTGCACTTTTGCCATTACATAGGTAGTTCATTGATCCCTTTACTAAAAAAACCATGCGGGCGAGAATCAATAAACTCTTTGAAGGCGGTTTGGACTGCCGCATCGGAGTTGAATTTTTTTCCTTGTAAGAAGTTGTCCAAATTCTAGAAAAAATGGTAATCTGTTGGAGCAAGGTCCGTGGAGTACGGTGGATGTCGCAGACATTCAAATCGTAGCTCATCTAACTTAGTGGTTGTTTGTTGTGCAGTGTGTGGTCTTGCGTTGTCGTGAAGCAGCAGTGGCCTAGAGCAATTGACCAATCTCGGTTGTTTAGCAGCTAGTTCTTCCTTCATGGTTTGCAGTTGCTGACAAAAGATATCTGTCGTAATCGCTTGGCCAGATTTTAGAAAGCTGTAGTGAACGACACCGGCGCTATTCCACCAAACACTCACAAGTAACTTTTTCTGAGTAAATTTTAGTTTAGGGCAGGATTTGGCTGGGTCTCCAGGGTTCAGTCATTGCGACGGGCGCTTCCGATTATCGTACAGTATCCACTTTTCATCACAAGTAATGATTCGATTTAAAATCCCTTCATTATTGTGTCGGTTGAGCAAAGTAACACAGCAGTCGACGCGTGTTTGCATGTTCGATACACTCAATTCATGAGGTACCCATCGTTCAAGTTTTTTTACTTTCCCGATTTGCTTCAAGTGGATTAATACAGTTTTATCACTTACCCCGAAGCCTGCAGCTACCTCTGAAGTGCTTTGTGATGGATCCGCTTCCACAATAGCCTTTAATTCTTCATTTTCCACTTTGGCCTCCGGCCGTCCACGGGGTTGGTTCTGAAGGTCGAAATTTCCAGAACGACAACGTTGAAACCAAAAACGTACCGTGCTTTCTTTTGCGACACCAGCGCCGTACACATCATTAATCCTTTGAGCTGTTTCTGCAGCACTGGTGCCACGGTAGAACTCGTACTCGTAAATATACCGATATTTCATGTTTTCCATTGTGCGGTAATAAGCGACGCCAAAGAAAAAAAGAATGAGGAAAAAACAAATGAATGACTGTTTTCAAAACTCAAATGTACCAGCTAAATGAATTTATAAATTTGAATTTGGAATTCTTAACCAAAGAGGAGATATTTCAGATCAAAGTGGTCAGTACGACAAAACGCTAATTTCATACGTAAGCACCTAATTTTAAAGAAATAAATTTCTATATTTTTAAACACTTGGCGATTTAACCATCACAAGGAGATAACAAATTAAATTTATATCACTGCGGTATAGAAAATCAGAAAAGTAAACCTGGACGTGAGGAGCTCTGAACCAGGAGTTCGAATCCCGGTTCAGAGCTCCTCAAGTCCAGATTTACTTTTCTGATTTTCTATACCGCAGTGATATAAATTTGATTCTTATTGTTTCGCCAACGGATCTATCAATCGAAAAATAGTTTTCACACACCCACAATGTTTTTAAACGACCTATCCAAACGATACCCCACACTATGAGATAGACGAGAGAAACAAATTCATCCCCAATTTACGTGTACGGGAGGTGAGGCAACAAAAAAAAATTTTTAAGATTTTATTTTTTCACTTTGTCGACGTGATTGTATATCCATGCCAAATTACAGCTTTCTAGTACAAATAGTCTGTGAGCTGAGTCTCGCACAGATGGACATGGCGAAACTATAAGGTTTTCTTGTCGGACTACGGAACCCTAAAAACTACCTTTGTTCAAGAAAAAAATCGATTATTTCATATCTATAACGATAAAAGTTCTGATAAACATTTATTATTCTTTGAATTTTTTTGTTACAGAACGTAACTAAACATAAATATACACATTTCCATAACAATTGGTGATTTACCAAACATTTTATCGCCTATTGACGCCATATCTGTGATAAGACTATAGCGCTGTAGTGGAAACAAAATAATAGCTATTTATGCAACTGTTACGTTAGGACGGTCTTTGTGGGCACGAGTTATTAAAAGACCAATAACGTACAGTTGCATACAAGATTTTATCTACGAAAGAAGGAATAAAACACAGATATAGACAAATAATCGGCTGGATGAGGAGGACGGAGGACCGACATGAGTGGCGAAATTTGGGAAAGACCTATGTCCAGCAGTGGACGAACACGGGCTGATGGATGGATGGATAGATGATAGACAAATAAGTATTTTTAATAGAAACTTAACTACACACTGACTTTTGTTTATTTATATGTAGATTTTGTATTGTACAATTATTAAAATAAAGAGGAATTGCAGAATTACAGGCTGAACTTGTAGATGGGCCTGGAGACATGCATTGCGGTACATTAATGTCTACGTTTAATGTATTTTGAGATTTCCTCAAAATATACCAACAAGACGTTTTCAGAAAATTATGTGCTTGGAATATTGTTACGTTCCCGCCATATCACGAAATCTTCATAACTTTCTCATATACCTATACATGTCTTGATTTTTCTGATAGTAAATTATTTGTAGCCGCAACTGCTCTATTTGTTATATCTGGTGGAGTATTTTCAATATCACTTGATGTTGAAGACATTTTAAATAAAATTTTGAATAAAATATCACTCAGAAAATTTTTCCCGCGTCTACAATTTTTTTATTTAGTCTTTATTGGGTAGGTACAAAGATCTTGTAGCCACAACAGCCAAATAGTATACGATACTTTTGTTCTAAACTTGTTCCATTTTTAAAAACATCATTTACATTGTCTTGATTTCGAAGTAATTTTATAGGTACCTGGCTGGCTAGGCTGGCTTTAGCTGGCTACTAAGCTGGCTGGTCTTTGCTTGTATTTTAGAATTTATGACGATTCGCATAATGCGACCCGATGTCGTTATTGGTATCATAATGAAAACGCTGTCAATTTTGTAATTCGAATATAACGAAACCGAAGTAGATAAACTAAATTTAAATGACGCGCGGCTTTTAGTTTAGCCGTTTCCAAAGGCCTAGCTTTCGGGCAACTAACACGTTAAAAGTTGAGTTATCTTAACTAGTAGCCTAGGCTTTTAATTGGATGCCGCTATTTAATTAACGACCTAGGCGTCCATTAGAAGGCTGATTTAAGTATTCAGAGACAAATATATTTTTTATATTCCTGAAAAATAAGCTGGAAAGTAGCGGTTGCTTGGCTGTTCAGGAGTACTCAAAGTACCAAAATGGGTTTCTTTTTAGGGTTCCGTAGTCCGACAAGGAACCCTTACAGTTTCACCATGTCCGTCTGACCGTGGCTAAACTCACAGACTATTTAGTACCTACTAGTAAGTTGTAATTTGGCATGGCTATACATATTATCACGCCGACAAAGTGAAAAAATAAAATCTCGAAAAAAAAATTGGAAAAAGTAAACGGTTGTTTATGAATACTTATGTGAAAAAATTCACAGAAGTAGTATATATAAGATTAAAAGAAAAACTATCACAGCTAAGTAGGCTTTACAGGTCACGCCAAACTTTTAGTCCCCACTGAACACGACAAAATGTATGGGCCGAATCGGGAGAGCAACTTCCGAGCGTTTTGGCGCGATCTGCATTAATTAGAAGACCAACTTGTAAAATGTACTGGACAACTACGGAACCCTACACTGCGCGGTCCGACCTGGCCGGAGTTTTTTTAAGTATCTTTAAGCTTAAAATGAAGGTGGGAAGGATTTTTTTTAAAGTACGCGGTTCTTATATCGAAACATTGTATGAATATAATATGAAAAAGTGAATAATAAAGGAAAACGACAGCGATGTCACCAACATAAATAGAAAGAGGCACGATTATCAACGCACCTGCGCACTCAAACTCGCACTTGGCCGATTCCTCGAAATAGGATTTGAACCTACGATCTTTTGCTTACAAGGTAAGTATAGAGTGGAAAAATTCAACGATTCAGATGAGAACCTCTGTAGCTCAGTTGGGAGACTGACTGACTTGTCTTAAAGAAGTCGCACGTTCAAATCGTGGCCTGAGGATGTCTTTTCTACTTAAAAATGAATCTGCCTAGCGTTGGCTTAGTATTTTTTTCAATAAAACAAATACTTACACAAATAATAAAATTCTAAATGCTCTAAAATTAACACAATATTTTTATTTTGCATTAAATTGAACCTAATATTACACTTAACATACTAAACAACTTTCTCAGACAATTTATCATTGTTAAATTCCAAATTCAGCTCCGCAAATTTCTATCCTACCAATCCAGTACTCTATCGGTAGTTGCATCAGAGGAGAACCACGATGACGTGTTCCTTAAGGTGGTAAAACCGAATCCCGGTGCAAAATGCACATCATAATATTGTTTATAGCACACCGTGCGTAAAATATTATACGATACTCGTGCGAGAAACTTTTTCTCGACTCGTATCGTAATGTACTATTTCCTTACTTTTGAATAAAAAGTATGCAAAAATTGCGTTTTAAAGCAATTAGCGGATATGGAATTCAAATTATTTTATTTTATACCTTATTATTACATTCGATTACAACGATAAATGCGCTTTTAAATTTGATAATCGAATGCAATCAAAATGTAAATCATACAATGATAGAATTTGAATGTAAAACCCTAATTATTAGTACTCAATTTCCGCTAATCGAAAACATTACAAATTAATAATTGGTTTAACTAAAAACCATTTCGAGATATTGGCCTTCCGAGCGTCATATATTTTTTTCAGAATTAAATCATTATCAAATAAAGAGATTTAAAAAATAAAAAAAAAACAAAAGTTGGCAAACACAGGATTTTAAAAACAACTAGGTACCTTTGCTTTCAAGTTCATTCCGTTTTAAAAAAAACAACTGTCATGTTATTGTGACTGTTGACATTGACAGCGAACATAATAATGCTAAGTTTTTTTTAAATAATCCCTTGGCTATGAACATCGACTTTGAAATCCTCAGTTGCGACTTACGTTCTTTTAGAATGAGTGAATAAGAAATTTTTTAAAAAAGCATTAAAAACACAAAACAAAATAAAAAATACGTAAGCTTTATTTTTACGCAGACTTTCAATATAAATATTGAAAACAAATGGTTACCTGAAATGAAATGATGTCGATTGCTTTAAAACGCAATTTTTGCATACTTTTTATTCAAAAGTAAGGAAATAGTACATTACGATACGAGAGCGATGAAACGTTTTCTGACGAGTGTGAGTTTGCGGCACGAGCCGAAGGTGAGTGCTGCAATCACACGAGTCGAGAAAAAGTTTCTCGCACGAGTTTCGTATAATATTTTATAGCAAAAGTGCGGAAAATGCCGACTTTACGCAAGCGCAGCGTGCGTAAAGTGGTCATTTTACGCACGGTGTGCTATAAACAATATTATGATGTACATTTTGTACCGGGATTCAGTTTTGCCACCTATTAAGGTGCCGATTACGGTAGAATTTCTTCAGCCACGATCGTGCCCGAAGTCTATTGTAAATCAATTGAGAATCAATAATTCTACCGGTTAACAAAATGGGTCTGACAGACCTAGAGAATTTAATCGAAAGCTCGGGTAATAAAATTCCCTGGACGTAAAATACTTAGTCCTTTGTTGTGTTTCTTTTTATCCTTTGTTTACAGCTAGTCTAGCACAGCAAACCATAACGAGCTCGATAGCGCTTGATACAGTGCTCTGTCTCACTCTGTTGATCTACTTAGAGAGGGACAGACAGGGTATATCGAGCTGTCAAAACTCGATATGGTCTACTATGCTAGGTACCCTGGACTTTCTTCTTCGTTTCGTTCGTTTTTACTTCTACATATTTAACCAATTCATCAATCTATTCACTAAATTAGTCACAAACCTGACGAATGTTCCTCCAGAAGGCATGTTTTCATTGTGACCTTACGAATAGCAAAAACTTTATTGCTGTATTTATAAAATTTGTTTGGCGTCCAAAAGTGCGTTGATTAAAGAACGGGTAAAGACGAGTTGCAACGCTAAGTTTTTGAACGGATTTCGTCGTGTAGCGACACTTCAAACGTCATTTAACATTTTTTAGTTAGAAGTATGGTTGTTTATCTGTCATTTTGACGTGGCTATATGAACCCTGCTCTGAGTTGATGTTGAAAAAGTCGACACTAGTGTAACGACCATGTAACGAACGACACTGCCAATTTTGAACGGTCGGCATTGCGAGCCGAGTTAATTTCTGAACAGCCCCTAGACACGGTATAGGTAATGTCCTTGAAATCAATACCTACAGCCGCTCGGCGCCTAAACACGCGCTAGAGCTGCCAAATGACTGTTACGTATTTGATAATGCTATATTATTATTTTAAAGTTGTATTTAAGCAACCCTAGAATGCACAACATACCCTGTAATTTCGAGCCATAGTTTACGAAAATGCGCGGGAGCGTCACAGTGACGACGTGCGTACGTAACTGCGGTGCGACCGCGAAAGTCGTACACCGAGTTGTACCGAGTTTTGGGGGGGGGTTCGTTTCGGCCCGTTTGTATGGAGATAGAATACTATTTGTTGTTTAATTTTATACTGTGCCCTAGATTAGTAACGTTGAGTCGGTTGCCAACTGCTTGCCAAACGTCGAAAACGTAGATACTATCGAATTCCGATTATCTAAGGATACGTTCGTACTTAAAGTGACGTCACAGTTCGTGAACAGATCAATATATACACTGAAAGCAATTGGAGACCTTAAAAACAGCACTTGTCACTTTTTTTCGAAAATGAGATTTTGATGCCAAAACATAGATTGAGTCGTTCCTCACGTTCCCTGAAAAATGAGTTTTTTTGACAAGTGCTGCTTTTGATATAAGCTCTTTAATTTTGAAAGTTCAGTCTTTATCTGGTATGTTTTTACCGTTTAGCAACCAGATGACAACCGATAAATACCGGGTGTAAATAGACTGCTACCATTAAATTAAACCACATATTCTACCGACCCTACTGAACCACTTTTCCCAAGAATCATACCCGCGGACACCCTTAGTTTAGGAAATAATTGAGTTCCAAACAAAAATGCGTGAACCCTAACGCACCGACATACGGGCGAGTTTAGAGAGAGCGTCGTCCGTGAAACCTGAAGCTGAAACTAAGGGTGTCCGCGGGTATGACTCTTGGGAAAAGTGGTTCAGTAGGGTCGGTAGAATATGTGGTTTCATTTAATGGTATCAGTCTATTTACACCCGATATAGTGTAGCAACTCGGGAAGGAACCCCATCTCATTGTGAATGTATGGACGGCTATCTGAGTGAGCTGAGTAATTTGTAATCACCACATTACTTCTCAATCAGATTAAGACTTCAAGGATTGGCTTTTGACATATTTTACGTTGGCCTCGCTTTACTAGTAAGTTACATACATTTGGGTTTCAATGTTCATGGTTTTTATGATGGATGTGGAAGAAGCGAAAGAAGTGTGTCGGAATCGTAGCAGATGCCTACCCCTCTTGTATGTATGTATTTCATTATATTTCCATGGCAATAACGGCAAACATGATGACGTGTTTTATCACATGCAATGCATAGGCATTTATTTTAATGCCATGGTTCGTAAGAATGGCGTCATCAAAAGTTTTTACCAGCGCCTGAATATTTTCATACATTGGTGTCGATTCGGTGTAACACGACTTAACTAGTTTGACAGGACTAAACTTAATTTAAGCATTCCGTCTTTTTTTCTTTGTATCGAAAAGACAAGGACAGGGTGCTTGAAATAAGGTTTGTCCTGTCAAATCAGTTAAGTCGTGTTACACCGAATCGACACCATTTTTAATCTAAGAATTCAGATTTGTTTTTATGTGTTACCTTAACTGATATAAATAAATTTACTCACTAATGCCATTCTGATATCATATTGTTTCTGTAATGTCATTCCGAATATTCTGATACATGCTATAGTATGTTCGAGATAGCATGCTATGGGTGACAGTTCGTAATTTTCCGTTTCACCTATACTACTCACACCATACTACATACACCCAGGTACAAAAGAAAATATTAGGTTTTAGAAAGAATGTGTATCATTATTGCAAAAATACAATAAATTATTTATCTATAAATCGAAACAATAATCACGGTGTATTCGTTAAATTTAACAAAAAAAGATTCAGAAAAGAATAATGTCTTTTTGCTACTTGATGCGTGGATCGGAACGTTAACCCATAGGTACTAACACTACATAATCGAAAATAAATCGATGAATCGGTGCGGCCATCTTATAGGATCGCGTCAGTATGAGTTCATCTTGTATGCGGTTTGTGTTTTCGTTGCGGTTGCTTTACGTACTATTTGTTTTGACTTTTGTTACAGTTTTTGTTAATTTTATTGCTGTTTGTTTTTGGTGATATGCCGAGAGAAAAAAGTCTTTGAAATCTCAAGCTCGGGAGTTATTGGTTCGTTTAATTTAATTAATTTAGAAATTAACAAAAAATAGTTTCGATACTAATATTAAATAAAAAATCGATTTGATAGACCTTGTTAACTTTCTCGATACTTAAAGAAAATCGATTCTATTTCGTTAGGGCACATAACTATAACTGTCAACTTTGAACCGCCACCCATATCATGATAACTCGAATATACTATAATGACTCTGTTACACCATTCTGATACATGCTAATTGGTTAAATATATAGAAAAACAAAATTATAATTATTGCGCGCCAATTAGGAAGTCCTGTGACCAAAGGCTAGTAGATCTAGTAAAGGAATACTTCCCTTTGTGCGATTTTAGGTCTACGAGACTTCGTAGATGGCGCGGCCCTTTAGTTTCCTTACCCGGGCCACCGGTTAAGTCCTCTAGGTAGCGTAAGAATAAGGACCCTTTCTCGTAAGGGACGGTAGAGAACGCGTCATCGGGGTGGACCCCTTTGAGGTCAACAACCAATCGTGTGAGGGCACTGGATTGGTCAAAGTCGGAAATCTGCAAAGATCTGGATTTTTAAAGAACTTTTCTGTCATCAAAGGTTATATTTATCATCAACTTGTATCATATACAGGGTGGGCCAGAAAGGCGTACGATTTTGAAAAAATAATAATAAAAAAACTAAATACAATTCACATACAAATTTTTATTTCAATTAAAATAGACATCTGGGAAATTCATTTCTTAAAAATAACATCATCCAGGTGTGCAACATCGCGCTGCAAACATTCCTGGAATCTGAACCTCACATTGGTAATAACTCGCTGGCACATTGCGCGGGGAATAGCTGCCATTTCTTCTCGGATATTAGTCTTCAACTGGTTAATTGTGGCTGGGTTATTGGAGTAGACTCTACTTTTCACCGGACTTTTTTATGTGGGGATACCTGAAAAGTAGAGTCTACTCCAATAACCCAGCCACAATTAACCAGTTGAAGACTAATATCCGAGAAGAAATGGCAGCTATTCCCCGCGCAATGTGCCAGCGAGTTATTACCAATGTGAGGTTCAGATTCCAGGAATGTTTGCAGCGCGATGTTGCACACCTGGATGATGTTATTTTTAAGAAATGAATTTCCCAGATGTCTATTTTAATTGAAATAAAATTTTTTATGTGAATTGTATTTAGTTTTTTTATTATTATTTTTTCAAAATCGTAAGATTTTCTGGCCCACCCGTTACAACGTGAAATTTAAGTCATTTTGTTAACGAAAACTGATGATAGTACTCGTCGATATGAACAACTTTTACTATGAAACCAAACCTGAAAACGTGAAAAAGAAATCAGCTGTTTCATACATTTGGGTCGCGTAGGTATATAACTTTTCTATGGAACAGCTGATATATTTTTCACGATTTCAGGGTTGCTTTCATGAAAGAAAGAAAATAAATTAATTTGTCCCAAATTAAACACACTTAAGTAGGTACAGTGGAGCCCACATCAAGCTAAACACTTTTAGTATAAGCTGACCTCTCATTGTATAGGCTTCCCGTACAATGAGAGGTCAGCTCAATGTGTATAGCTTGATGTGGGCTCCACTGTACATTCATTTTTTACAAATTAAAGGGTTTGGTAAACCATAGTAAAAGTTTCATAGTAAAAGTTGTTCATATGGACCAGTTTTCGTTAACAAAAAGACTTAAATTTCACGTTGTATAATAATAGATTTTACCACACGAAATATTTTCATTCTCAGATAAATAAAAAGTATATCTAGGTTTGAATTAACAAATTAATGTCAATTTATATCCAAAATGTAGGATTGATTATTAATCAGAAATTATCATATTTCAAAACATTTAATACAAAATTTATCTTCAAAATAATAGATTTATCCCGAAATAAGAGTTTCGTCCTCAGAATAGTAGATGTGTTATCAAATAAATCGTATAATCATAAATACAAAAAATAAAATTTGTTTTGAATAGGTGCGACGACGAGCGAAACTTGTACAAAGCTACATTTTTAGACATAAAGCTGTTATAAGGTAGTCTAATTCGTCATAGAACCGACATTGGTTGTCGGTTTGTAAGAATAATTAGTCGTACAGACATCACAAAGCAGCCCCCTGTCCTGAATCGTAAAATCAGTTGCCAAACATAGTGCCTATCGTAAAAACATACATATCCGCTTATCTAAGGATACGTTCGCACTTGAAATGACGTCACAATTCGTAAATAGTTCAATACCCCCTGAAGGTTATTTTGGAAGTTCATTTTTATCTGTTTTTGGTGAATAGCAACCATAGCTGGCAACTGATTCAAAGATACGTATAGGTCCGCTCATCGCTGTATGACAATCTAGTCGGCAAGTTGCATTAATGGGGTACTTGTTATCATAACAAAACAAAGTGTTCGGAAAGATAACTTAAAGTCTCCGACAAATAAATTTACTTTTAACATCTATATACATTTCAGATGCCAGCTACAGTATTTCAAAATGCGTACCTACGGTAGTCTAACGGTAGTATAATAAATCTTTGATTTAATTTTATAACTAAATCGCTGTAATTCTTATTTCATCCAGATGTTTGTGATTCTTCACTTTTATGATGAAATATTAGGCTTATAAGGCTTGGCCCATGGTGCACGATAATATTACTGAGTGATTTTGAACTTCAGTATGTTGTCAGAAAGTCTACATTAGAACGCTCGCGTCGCGCGCTGCCGGCACGCATAAAATCAGTGAATTTTAGAGGTTTCTCCGGATTTCACGAAAAAGTATTTGATGTAGGAGTTTTTCCACCTGACATCGAAAATAAACCATGTTTTCTTATTATAGCAGTAATTTCAGACATATAACTCAAGCCGTTCAGACATAAAACTAATTAAGAACTTAAAAAAGCATCATTTTCAAAAATAAAATCTATCAAGTGAAAAAGACAAGGGTCTGAAAAAACACGTGTCCAAGTTTTACAGTGATAAGATAAGTAGTTAACTGTGCATATTAAAGCAAAACCCGTTGAAAGACCAAAGCCAAACCCTTAAGGCGCTACCTCACTAAAATCGGCACTTTTTGAAGTTATTTACATGCTTTTCAGAAGAAGCCACGAATTTGATAAATTAGTATATAAATATGGGTGGGTACCTTTTTCTAGTTTTCTTGAATACAGAAACGCGATTGCAGAACTTTCGCTCGATGGAAATAATTAAAGAAATGAGGTCTTCTTCCAGACTTTTTTCATAGTATGCTAAATAGGAATGACATACAGACCTGAACGATATTATAATAGATAGATTTTAACAATATCTAAATTTTGTGAATTTGAAATTTTGATAACTATTTTAGTTAATTTTATATTAATTTAAAAACGACATTTTTCATTTTTTTCCGGAATCCGTCCCTCTCGCACTGCGGGTCATTCCGCATGAAGTAACAGTGACCGTTGAAAAATTCACATATCACCTTAAGCTAAAATGCAATAAGTACCTTTTCTAAAATTACACGATTTATTACCGGCTCATATACGACCATTTTGCTAGTTGGGTAATAGGTATGAATTTTATCGTGGAGTTCTTACAATGAACATTGCTAAAATATTTATAAAGAATTGTAATTTTACTCAGCAATCATATGTGTAATGTTTAAAGTTCAACATTTCATGTCTTACACAATGGATGCATTGACTTTATTCATTCGTAAATAATTGGTATTGATTTTTTGTCATCTCTAATCATGTTTTACAGCCCAGTTTTAATAATGCACATCTTCGTATAATATTTGAAACCGCTGCACAGATTTTTAAACGGTTATCATTATTTGCAAAAAAAAATGTAGCCATAAAATAAAACAAAAACCGGACAAGTGCGAGTCGGACTCGCCCACTGAGGGTTTCGTACTTTTAAATATTTTATGAGATTTAATTAATTATTATTTTTATGATTTAATTACAAATGTATAGTTTGAAGATTTTTCCCCATACGTGTAGTATAAGACGGTATTATTTGCCAAATTTCATAGTTCTAGATCAACGGAAAATACCGTATAAATTTTGATTCCCTTGAGAGTGTCGAAATATACGTTTTTTGCGCCATAAACAGCCATATCTTTTTTTACGTTAACTTTTAATTTTTTCACAGCTTCAAGGGACTGTAAACTTGATTATATGGTTCAACTCGATACCTCCATGCCTTCCCGAGATAAAGGGTCCTGAATCAAGACTCTTGACAGACAGACGGACAACAAAGTGATGAAGTGGGTTTGTTTACTTTTGACTACAATAACGCTTCTGTATTTTATAACGGTAAAGAGGTATACAAAAAAAAATATCGCCACGACATGAATCCCCTAGGGGGTGTCAGAGGTATTCCGGGTGTGAACTATAAAATGCATTTGTTCGGCTCAAAGCCAAGTGGGCAAATTGTGCACAATGTTTTTTTGGCCTTATTTCTCATCACTTAGAATACAGTATCAATTTGGCTGTTTAAATCAATGTCCTTGTGAAGTATTAAAACATACCGTCTCCTTCAGTTCATTCAATCCCAAGATACTGTGGAAGTCGCGGTTCTTCTTAGCTTCACTTGCGTTTGATAAAAGCGATGCTGCCACCTTCGAACAGAAAACAAGCATTTAGTATTTTATTCAAATCATTTAATATTCGTACTGTATGCTGTGTTGTAAAAGGCTTTAACAATTCCGGAATTTATCATACAAATAAAGAACCTACATTTAAACAAAGTGCATCTTCAGTTCCCCATTTTAAGAATTGACAAATGAAAACAATAAAAATTATTCAGGGAATAATCATAATAATAATAGTATTATTTCAGCGCTGCCTAGTTCGGTGGTGAGGGCAAACCCTTCCATAGCCACTAACTACTTCTAGTTAGGGCTTGGAACCGGTTATTAAACATTAAAAACAGTTTTTTCGATTATTTTAGTAGGAGCGCAGACGATAAAAGAGCGTTATTTAAAACCATAACAAAACCGTTTAATTCCGCGAGATCCAATGACGGTTATGCGGGGTAGAGGAGGGGCCCCGCTCGCGCGCGTTTTTACTCACATACACAGACAATTTGCTGCAAAAACCGATCGAAACCGGTTTATTCAACAAAACCTATTTTTACGAACTTTATTTGCCTGAAACTGGTTAATTGTGGATACGGTAGAACGAAACCGAAAAAGAAAAGTTCTCTATGTACTTAGGCGTTAACCGGTTCGAATTTTTTTCCGGTTTCCAAGGCCTGCTTCTAGTACCTACACTATAGTATGTTCGAGTTAGCATGATATGGGTGACAGTTCGTAATTTTCCGTTTCACCTATACTACTCACACCATACTACATACACCAAGGTACAAAAGAAAATATTAGGTTTTAGAAAGAATGTATATCATTATTGCAAAAATACAATAAATTATTTATCTATAATTCGAAACAATAGTTACAATGTATTTGTTAAATTTAACGAAAAAAGATTCAGGAAAGAAAAATGAATTTTCGCTACTTGATGCGTGGATCGGAACGTCAACCCATAGGTGCTGACACTACATAATCGAAAATACATCGATGAATCCGTGCAGCCATCTTATAGAATCGCGTCAGTATGAGTTCATCTTGTATGCGGTTTGTGTTTTCGTTGCGGTTGCATTACGTGCTATTTGTTTTGACGTTTGTTACAGTTTTTGTTGATTTTTGTTTTGTTATTGTTGTTTGTTATTGGTGAAACGTCGAGAAAAACAAAAAAAAAACTTTGAACTCTCAAGCTCGGGCGTTATTGGTTCGTTTAATTTAATTAATTTAGATATTATTAGAAAGCAGTTTGCCTAATCAAAGATCAATCAAATAAAAATCGATTTGATAGCCCTTGTTAACTTTCTCGATACTAAATAAAATCGATTCTATTTCGTTAAGGCACATAACTATAACTGTCAATTTTGAACTGCCACCCATATCATGATAACTCGAACATACTATATATGGCGGATGATGTTTAGCAAACACATTATCAACTTCCCGACCCGAGGTCTCCCTACTATTAAACTTTAGAGGGAAGTGACGTTTTTCCGGTAAAGTTGTGAAGGCCACATGGCCAACGACATAAAATTTCAAAAATTATAAAGAGCTGATGATGATCATACCTTCCTCTCCAAGAAAACGGTGAATCCCTCATTTAGCCAGAAGTGCTCGAAGTTCCTGTTAGTGACCAGGTTTCCTGTCCAGCTGTGCATTATTTCATGCACTATCACATCTGCAAGGCTTCGGTCTCCTGCCTGAAAATTTATTTTTGCTTTACATTATAGTACAACAACCTAATAAAATATGATTTGTGGAAAAGTATAAGTGTTTTTCATCACAACAATGCAAAATATGATTCTTTGCAAGGTGGCGTAAAAAGTCAGGGGGGTGGACTGCCTTGAGCGGCATTCCTTCTGGATGCGAGCCTTGGAACAATTTACCGTTCGCGTTTCGGATCAGCATAGTAAGTACGTAAGCATCGATTCGATAAATTTGACAGATTTTTAAATTCAATATCTACTAAATCAAAATACTTCTAATATGTTTTCTCATAAAATATAAATGTAATTGCTGTGTCCTGACATGTAAAATCAAATATAAATATGTACTTTATCTAATTATGTATACATTCAATATAAACTAAAAATGTAATAACTGCGCCCTGACAGGGTAACATGATCTAGTATGTATTGTGTACACCATTGATCTCCTGTGTAATTTACATGTTTGCAAATAAATAAATATGAAAAAAAATCTAGACATAAACTCGATAAATTCCAAACGATAACTCTTATTGCTATGGAAAAAGACCTACGTTTTTGTTTATCGAGGCGATGTCGAGTCGATAGCATGTTCATACTTGGTACCCAGGGCAGTACATGGATGCCCTTGTCATGTAGGGCGTAAAAAGTCAGGGGCGTGGCCCGCCCCGGGCGGCATTCCTTCTGGATGCGAGTCTCGGAACGTTTTACCGTTCACGTTTCGGACCAGGGCGGTACTGGATGTCCTATTTATACTTGTCCTGTAGCTTGTCTTTTTTATTTTAGAATGTCCAAATAATTAGATAAAAATATGGCAATAATGTATAATTTTACAAATATCTTCCTTACATTAAACAAATATCTCTTGACTTTAAGTATAATTGTCAGGTTATGCTCGTATTAAGTCGTGTACTCGGATAAATTAAGTTTGCGTGTCTAAGGTCAGCTGACAGAAGTACAACTGCGATGCCATCTTTGAATAAATTCACACTCACCACTTTAGTTTTATTGAGCCATGTATGGTCCATCTCTATACAGACATTCCGCCGCGCCGCTTGTAGATATACGAGTATATGCTATATCCAATGACTCACCAGAAGCGTAGGAGTAACAAACGTAAGGCACGGGTTCTCCATCCCCCCGTAGGGGAAGGTGGGGGGCAGCACCAGCAAGTCGTACTGAGTCCACACGTACGGTCCGCAGAGACGTTCTGCCGCTTGTATGTACTTCTCGGTATCGGCGAATTCCCACGCGCTACGCTCGACCTCTGCTTTTTCTGACCATACTAGTGATCTGAAAATCGTTGGATGTTTGCTGATGCCAGTCTAAAGCCGGAAACGCTAGGGCTTCAGTCAAATTAGTCGCTTTTGTGACTTGTTTATTTATGTTTTACACAAAGGAAACACTTTTTTACAGGAGACCAGACACTTGATAAATGGATAATCCTGTTTGGAAAAGTTGGAGGCCCTTGTGGCTGCAGACCGGCTATTGGCAAACCGGATATGTCAGTTTTCGCCCGCGTCGTTACAGGGACGCGGGGGATGATGTCAAAGGGGATCGTGCGGGCAACGGGCGGCAGGCTTGTTTATCTCTCTCTCTCTCAATGCCATACTTGTTTATACTTTATAATATTTATCATAACTTTACACTATTTACCAATCAACAAAACAATCATATTCACCCATCAAAAACATTTCACGTAAACTAGGTCGTCAACACTCAGAATCTCATAACGCTTTCACGGTTAAAAAGCTATCAGATCTCAATAATTCTACAAACCTTGCATTTTGGTCAAAAAGTATGGATTTGGCGTGTCATTAATAATGGTCTAGATCATACACACCATATTTTTTTTTAATTATTTGCCGCGATGGATCTGGATCCGATGCGAAACTAAAGTTTAGCATTATGGAGCCCCTTAAGAGCATTTAAAACATGAATAACACATACCAGCTAGAGATAATCTAATCTTAAACTGCACCCCACACCACCTACGTTTTTATCTCTAATTATAGAGGTATCTACTATATTATATCATATTGTTATACTTCTATATATATTTATACAATATTATAGAACTATTAGTAGATTATGCACTTAGGAAATAAAGCAGTGTCTTATGTCGCCGGCGGCATATTGAACCCTGAGCGTAACGAGGGACTCTAGGATTAACTCCCGAGCGTAGCGAGGAAGTTGTATAGAGTCCTGAGTGAAGCGAGAGGTTCAAGCTGCCCATGATGAAGACAGGCTTTATTCCAGAGGAGCATACTCTACTTTTCACACCTTCTGCGAGACAATAAAAAGCCAGGGCTCCATAAATTAAGTATTTCCGTATATGTGTTTTGATCTTTCCGGTAGTAGTTTATTAATAATCTCTAAAGCGTCTGTTTTGATAAACTCTGGAGTAGAATTACTATCGCTCGACATTTTTTATCAACATGAATATTGCAATAAAATTCACTGACAATCACAGCATCAAACACCGTCTTTTGTTTCACATTCTTTGTAAACGCACCTTTTTCTTTTTTTTATTCAGCTTATGGTGGCCAGACTGGCCAGTTCGATTTTCGAGCAAACCTCTTTACAATGCCATATAAGCATTTTTTTAATTAGAGTTTTGCACGAGTTTCCACAGGAATTTGAATTTAGGGAGTTTCATACAACTTTATATCCCTTAAGATATATGCTTTACTTTACGTTGAGGTTGCATGATATGTAATTGGACATTGTCGAGCAGGTGGTGTGAAAAATAATATAATAGAATTTAGTACTTTTATAATTATAGATGAAAACGTAGGTGGAGTGGCGTGCAGATTAAGATTGGACGGACCCTACAATAGTATATAATTTGCCAAAGAACTAACCTGGGCCCAAGCCTCCTAAACTCCAGGGAACCGACGGCTATCGCCAGCAAGTAGGACGGGATCGGCACCGGCTGTTTGAAGGAAGTCTTCCCATTGGTGGACTCCCCCCTGAGGGCACTCATGAGAACGGTGAACTCTTGCGGAGCGGTGACCACCGCGTCGTACGTGAACTTGACTGCTGGGGTGTCTTGGCAGGGGATGAGGGAGCGCGCGTGGATTGGCTATGGAGTAAATTAAACTAGATGGATCTAAATATATATACAAATAGAATCTGGTATTGAAATGCAATAGAACCGGCAAATGACTTTTCCTTCGCCGGATGGAACTCAAATATTCACCTGACACTGGCTGAATAAGTATGGGTGCTTTTTGCCAGAGGTCTGACTCGGTAGCAGCCATTGTAACGCTGATGCCGTTGGCGCCGTTTTGTATTCGATCTTGATTTTCAACCTACAAAAGTACAAGTTTTATGAGAACAAAAAATCGGATAACTATTCCAGTTTCAGGTATAAAAGTATCGTCATTCGTTCAAATTAAGCAAGAAGGCAACTAACTAATGAATAAACCAACAACTGTGAAAATTACATAATAATAAATAAAGATTTATTTCTCGCCATCGTAACACAATCTAATAATTAAAATTTTGACTTTGGCAGGGAAAGAATAACTGCACTGGATTGTGATTTTTTTTAACCAGTTTTACAGGAATTAAATTCATAATCTTGCCTTTAGTGGGACAGAACAATTTTATTAAAAGTATAAATACAGATTAATCATAATTTACAAATGAAATACACAGCAAAACGCGATTGCTATGACAACTAATTCAAGGTTTATCAAATTAATAAAGAACACTCATAAATAACAAGACTCACAATCTCGCTCAAAAAGTGTCCGCGGTGCATTTTGTCACCGCTCTGGGGTGACAAAATCGAATGACGACTTCTTACAACTGATATTGCATATTATGTTAACGACATAACGTCTTAATTTGGCTGAAGATTTTTGCTACTATGCACGTTACAGGTTCGGACACTTTACGACGAACTTTTCTTAGAGACTGTGTGTCTATTTGTTTATGAGAGGTCAATGAATTAATTGGACAATCTAAGACACAAACAATTAACAATAGGAAATAATACAGGGCAAAGAGAGAAGGTTATCCCTGCACCAAAATTAAGACGCAAATCCAGATAGCAGTTCTTAAATTAACAATTTCGTCAGGTTCCGACACTGACAGCAGGATAGTGTATACAATTAGCAGAGCGTGCGACAAAGATGGCATAAGAACCCGTGTAGCGACTCCCAGTTTATGAACGCGGCCCAGATGGAATGCCTATAAATATATTATAAAGTCATCTCTTTCGCTCGCATAGTTTTCTCCTTTTTGTTGTTTGTCAGGGCCATGGTGGTTGGGCCCCGACCACCCGCACAGATTAGCTATACTGCCGCCCACCGAAACTGCAATCAAATTGCTGCTCTCCCCAAACAATCAACTCAATTTGTCTGTTAGTGAGTCAATTTTGGTTTCTTTGTCTGTATGAAGTTACAGCACAAAAGAGGCAATGGTAAATTTTTTATATCGGAATAACATTCCTACAAAATAGAGTATACAGGATGTCTCATTTAAATCGGTCAGTATGAGAAAGTCTGAAACTATAAGACATACGAAGATCTGTTCTTAGGAACATGTCATCGATTTTAATGAAAAGAAAAACTGCTCACACATTTAAAAAAAAACCTGTACTCAGCTCGGGAATCGAACCCGGTTGTTTTGAAAAAATAAACTTACGCTATTTCTATTTAGATATCGATTGTGTAGGTCTTAAGCAGTAAATGACTCTATGAAACATGATGTCTCAAATGAATAAAATGCATTGTTTTCACATACTTTAATTTATTTAAGTGGGTGTTCGAAGTGACCACCGTTACAATATTCAACAAGTTCAGGCATGTAAACTTGACTCTATGGTTGTATGCACCTCTTTGCGGAATGGTTTAATGCAATGCCAATGCCATGATATGTAAAGCGATGTATGTAACAAGTTGCGACACCAGCAAACAACATAGAGTCAATTTTACATGCCTGAACTTGTTGAATATTGTAACAGTGGTCACTTCGAACACCTACTTAAATAAATTAAAGTATGTGAAAACAATGCATTTTATTCATTTGAGACATCATGTTTCATAGAGCCATTTACTGCTTAAGACCTACACAATCGATATCTAAATAGAAATAGCGTAAGTTTATTTTTTTCAAAACAACCGGGTTCGATTCCTGAGCTGAGTACAATTTTTTTTTTAAATGTATGAATGCAGTTTTTCTTGTTATTAAAATCGATGACATGGTTCCTAAGAACAGTTCTTCGTATGTCTTATAGTTTCAGACTTTCCCATACTGACCGATTTAAATGAGACACCCTGTATATTATAATTAGAAAACTACTTGCTTGAATAAAGAATATGCATGTAAATTTTTTAATGCACAAATCGTTAATATATGATCAAAATAGGGCTATGAATAAGAATTTACAACTAAATTATCCATATTTCATAGTTATAAAATCAAAATAAGTTTCATAATAATCTTCTGCAATTCAAACGGCGCCATTTTAGCGCTAATCAAGTGACGTCACATGATACTCCTCTTGCTTGCGGTGTATGGCGAGTGGCCGGTATTTTCATTATTTTTGGGTAAAACAACCCATTACAAAATATTTGAGGGTTTTATTTTACACTTAATAATTTTGAACTTAATATTTCATGATGAAATGTACTCACATTGTCACAAAAGGCAGTAGCCAATGGTGACGCGTTTTGCATTTGCGTTTCATTTCATCAAAATGTTGTATTTTTAAATGGAAATAATTACAAAACTATAAAATAAAATAGTTTCCCATGGTCATCATTAAATTCTAATAAGTAAATAGAATACAAAAAACGCAGTATATTACTTATTTAAACGACATGCATATTCTCTAACTAATAAGCATAATATTGAACTTACTCTTTTCCTGCGCCATAAGTTTCGGGTAGGGTTATAGTTAGCTTAGATCCAAAATTAGGAACTTCATTGTCAACTTTGTGCTTTAATGTCGTGCCATCAGCCAAGACAACAGATTTAATAACCTGCTCACTGACATCTAATATCTGTAAAATAAATAGAATCGAATAAATATAAATAAATAAAAACATTCTTTTCAATTCGGAAATGGGCAGGTTTCTTTAAATGGAAGCACACAATTTACTGATCATTTTGACCAAGATTTTCAAAGAAAAATTGGATCTGCTCATACAAAGTTAAGCTTTCAGGCCCAAAATGTTGAATTAACAATTTTCACAGATTTTTCAAAGTGACGGATGATATTTTTTACAGATGTCAAATATGACAGATGATTAAGTTTTATACATATTTTGTGACATAGGTATGTCAATTGTGACAGATGAATAAGTTTTATACAAATTTTGTTACACATATCAAATGTGACTGATGATTTATTTTTATACAGATGTCAAATGTTTAATTGACATTGAATTCACAATTGACATCTGTATAAATCATCCGTCACTTTGACATAATATGTATGTTTAAAAAATCTGTGAAAATTGTTAATTCAACATTTTGGGCCTGAAGGAAGTACGTAATTGAAAAGGAATCTGAGAATATTTTTTTAATTTCCCCATGTACGTTTCTTTAGAAAAGTTAGTACAGTCGTCGAGCTAATTTTCCCGATTTTATACCATGGAAATAATGGCTTTTATCTTCAACAGACTTGAATCTACTGGACTTTTCCATATGTGGATACATGCTTAACAATATCGGGATTATACAGGGCCTGAATTTGGATTCATTCTAAAACGGTTGGTTAAGATATGGGATGACATATCAGAGGAGGTCGTGCGTGCCGCGTCCAATTCATTTTATGGAAGAATGTGTAAAGTTATTTAGGCAAAAGGGGAGCGATTTGAGCTAGGAATTTATATAGTGACCTTTAAATTGTCCTTAACCAAAACATATATAGAGTTTTAATTTTTATGTAAATTTAAGACTTACAGCCCCTTCATACTAGGACACTGAATCTGCCCAACCCTGTAGTTTCATTTAAGGATAGCTGAATATCTCGCTATTTACACTAGATATTTACTATTATTTTATTAGAGTTTAATCAAACCAAAAACTGTAGTAACCTTGTTGTTACTTACAATTTCATGGATGCTTTTTTTAACTTCAAAGTCAAAAAGTACTGAGCCCTCCAGGATTTTATGAGTAAAATCAACATTCAGAGACAACGATGCATGTTTGGTTACTGCCAAATCTGAAAAACAGATGATTAGGTGTTAAATCCAAAGTAATTCACTAATGCCCATTTTCACTAATCTTACGAGACGCCTAAATCAGATACCTGAAATATTTAAGAGTTGCAAAAACACGTTTCAAATACCCTTAGGTCATGAATAACGGAAATATTTGCCATTAAAGTTAGTTGGCACCTAAATTAGGTGTTATTTAAGTAGGTGTCACTTTGTTCTTCATTGGTTAGTTAGTTCGTCATTAAAGTAAGTCGCAGAATCTGAAAAAAGCTGAAAAACCAGTAATATGAAAATAGTTTGTAAAGAGATAAATTTCTTATTTGTAATTTAGTAAAGAGCTCAAACTGCATACTCCAATTTCAAGCATTTACTTACACGAGTAGGATAGCGCGCGAGTTTAATGCAGACCTGAAGAATGCGCTATATACACATACAGCCATTCTCTCTACGCACACAGCACTATACTGCAGGTGTGCGAGAGAGGTGTGCGGGCGGCGAGGGGAGGTGCTCCCACCCTTCACCTCAGCCCCCGATTCAACTGTATTTAACTCGCGCGCTACCTATAGTTGGTTACATATTTGTCCTGGAGAGTGATACAAATTATAAAATCACACAGCCCTCACATACAAATCTGTCACAAGGATAAAAAATAAAAAACTGTAAATAGACACAACTTTAAACATGCAAAATTATCTATCTGGGTAACTCTTTAAGCATGTACAAATGAACAATAAATTAGCAGCGTGTCAAAAAGTAGGCAGAAAATTTATTTTGCAAGCTAATAGCTCAGTCTGGCAGCCTCACACCTACACTACGGTACTTATCCCCTTATGCACCCTACTAAGCAGCCTTTCGGAAAATGGGGATGAATATTGCTGAAAACACGTTGAGGATAAAATTGAGGGTACATGGAAAAAATAAGGAATGTCACATTTTTTCAACTTTGTATTTTCTAATGCTAACACATTTGTATATTATTAATAACTAGCTTTTGCCCGCGGCTCCACCCACGTGTTATTCGGTTTAACGACATGCTTTTTTCCGGGATAAAAAGTAGCCTATGTGTTAAGTTAGGGTATAAGCTATATCCATTCTAAATTTCATCCAAATCCGTTCAGCCGTTTCAGCGTGAAAGAGTAACAATCATACACACACACACCCTCAAACTTTCGCATTTATTAATAATAATCAAATCGTGCCAGGAAATTTTTGCTGGGGTTTTTAAGTTGCCGATAATTTTGCGTTTAAATATCAATTTAGTGAAACAAGTACAACACTCGTTTTGTATTAAGTGATAATTAATATATTATAAGTATATAAGCTTTCAACTGTATTCATTGTCTCATTAAAAATATGTAATACTTTGAAACTTGAGTGATTTCTAAAGAGCATTTTTCTCAGAATGTACTTAAATGGACATTCCCTGTTCTTTGCCCACAACCTTTTAATTATCCAGAAATAATCCAATTATCTGTATAAATATGTGTTTGATAAGATTTAGTTGGCAACAGTTGTCTACTTGAGATGATTTATAAAACTGATAAGATAATATCTGCAGATCTTTATTTATTTTACCAATGACAACAAAGGTAAAATGAAAAACATGGCTCAGTAAGTTTAAATGGTGATAAATTATAATAAGATGTATCACAATTTTCAAGTGCTCTCAACATTCTATTTGTAAACCAGTAGAATATACTTCTGGCACAATCAGTACAATTATGCTTTCTGCCACTTTGCTGGTTAATTGGAATTTCTGATGGGAAAATGGAGAAGACTTTATGTAGATACATATTTTATGTAATTTCATCCATAGTCCATTGAGGAAAAAGGTAAAACATGCAATGTTGTATCATTACAGTTACTTTTTGTTAATTCTGATACATCTTTTTTTTATTTAAATAGAAATTAATCTGAATTCGTACATAAAAAAAGCTTAAATTGTTAGTCGTTTAGTGCGTCGTCTGGTTAGTACGACGTAATATCGCCGGTCCCTTGACCGTCGTTATATCCGTATTCTACTGTATTAAGTTTTGGACAATAAAGCTATACTAAAATAATTGTCAAAATAGAATGGGAAATAAAATGGCCATCATATTAAAAACCCTATCCCTCTAATTCCAAAATAATAAATAAAAACACCTCAAAACTAAGAGTTTTCTGAGCGGCCCGCTTCCGCTGAGCAGGATAAACATGTGAAAAATTAAAGTGTTGGAGCAGGACAAATTTCTCTGGATAACTTCGCCTTAATATATTCAATATTTTGTATTAGTTTATATATTTTAAGAGCAACAAAATATAATTGGAGTAAAAATGAATTAAAATCAAGTAATAGTCTAGACATAGCCTGAATGATAATCGGCATTAAACAACCTAAATTTTATTGTTAACTCAATTCATGTAACTTGACAAATTTTTTTCTGTACTTAAGTATCGGGCCTAGTTAGGGCCTGAAATATATCTTGAGAACATTCATATGTATAATTTCCTATAAGGTGAAATTAAATCAACCGAACAAATTCATACTGGAGACTCGGTTAGTCATCAGGAACAAGGTTTAATGACATGCAGGTGAAATTCGAAAAAAAAATTTTTTTGGCCTATTGTGCCTGCCCTAGGAATTGTACTTGAACTAGTCCAAACCGTAAGGGAGCAAAAAAAATTTTCGAAATTGGCCAAAGGACTACTGAACCTAGTTCTTGATGAGTCTCCAGTATGAATTTGGTCAGTTGATTTAATTTCACCCTATATATAATTTTGAATATATTTTTAATAACAAATAATTTGAGAGCTTCTGCAGCTTATGCTATTTTGTATGTATTTTATAACTTATTTTAATAATTCAAATAAATAAGCACACAAATTCCCCAATAAATATAAAATTTGATCCAAACATACTGGTAAAAAACAAAAAAAAAAAGAGTTGATGACTCGTACATTTTCTGTTTTCCCAGGCCCACACTTGTCTCATTGCTATTCAACCTTAGCTAATTTTCCCATCCCAATGGTAAAGCAACAATTTAAAAATAAAATGAAAAAATAAATACCTGGCAGTGAGAATGAAGATGGGTCCAAAGGACTTAACGAAGACATGGCTCTCACTGAACTACAACAAAAACAAAAAAACAATAGGTAATAAGAGTTCACTTCCCATTTATTGGCCATTGTTCACCAGAAGCTATAATCGATAAATGAAAGCAAACAAATGGCTAGAATAACAGGCATAGAATCAACTTTTTATAGTCAAGATAAAGGTTATCACTGCACAAGTGCCAAATGGTTACGTTGTGCTAAATCTTTTCATCTTGAACAACTTGGTATAGATAACCTGGCCAATAAGTAAAAATTAATAAACTCTCTAAAAAGTAGATAGCAAATTGATGATGGATGATAGAATTAGGTCCAGAAGTTGACATGGATCATTTCTAAATTCAAATATCGCAAAATGTTCTATTGCTAAGTTTACCGGATAGTAGAAGAATTTTTAGAAAATTGCAGATTTCTACGTGAAATACAAAGGAAATGAAGCCGGTAAAGGGTTCCAACTTTTTAATCGGTCTAAGTTGAATTACTTGACAAATATACAATTCAAAATGAAATTAATGAACAATGAAAATGACAGAAGGAAGGCGGCTTTTTAAGGATTTGTTGAGTGAGGCCGGGTTCCAAATGGCGCTGACAGTACTAAAAGTACCATCAAACTACTCACGCCCCGCACGGCTATCAGCGATTCGGAATGACGATAGACGCGATGTAATCGATTATGTCTTGACTCGGAACGCACTACGAGTGAGAATCACCACAGATATAAACTTACTAGTCTGTCAAGCGAGTTATGGCAACGCACTTTTGGTGGGGAAAAATGAAATTGACAGTATTGCATCACTGTATTGTGTGTTCGAGTTATGATATGGGTGGCAGTTCAAAGTTGACAGTTATAGTTGTGTGCCCTAACGAAATAGAATCGATTTTTTTAATACCGAGAACTTTAACAAGGGCTACCGAATCGATTTTTTATTTGATTTAACTTTGATTATCCAAACTACTTTTTGTTAATTTCTAAATAAATTAAATTAAATGAACCAATAACTCACAAGCTTGAGAGTTCAAATCCTTTTTTTTGTTTTTCTCAGCATTTCACCAAAAACAAACAACAATAACAAAACAAAAATGAGCAAGATCTGTAACAAGCGTCAAAACAAATAGCACGTAAAGCAACCGCAACGAAAACACAAACCACATACAAGATGAACTCTAACTGACGTGATCCTGTATGATGTCCACACCGATTCATCGATTTATTTTCGATTATGTAGTGTCAACAGTACCTATGGGTTAACGTTCCGATCCACGCATCAAGTAGCAAAAAGACATTCTTTTCTGATTCTTTTTTTGTTAAATTTAACGAATAAATTGTGATTATTGTTTCAATTTATAGATAAATTATTTATTGTATTTTTGCAATAATGATATACATTCTTTCTAAAGCCTAGTATTTTCTTTTGTGCCTGGGTGTGTGTAGTATGGTGTGAGTAGTATAGGTGAAACGGAAAATTACGAACTGTCACCCGTGTCATGCTATCTCGAACATACTTTAGTATACTCTGTTACCCCAAAATTAACAATCTTGATACTTAGGGCAGCGTTCAGTTTGATCGCCCGCTCATCACTGACAGCAGGATACCTTAAACAAATTCAACGCGTGCAAAAGAGATGTCATGATCGCCGGGCATAGGCGGGCGATCAAACTGAACTCAGCCTAGGTAAGTTAACTTTACTGATATCTTTTATACTGCTGACTTTGTGAAAGTGAAAGTCGGCATAAAGCGGAGAAATCGATTCAATGACCCTTTCTTTGAAAAACAAACTATAGAAGTCAAAAGTCTCCAGTACAAATTTGGCTACATCATATCATCAATATCAATATCAATCATCATCAATCAATCAATCAATATCAAACAATCAATACTTATAATAAAACAGTAGAAATCATGTGTCTGTACATTGAAGAAAAGTAATAGAAATAGAAAGAGGGTGACTAAAGAATAGTAATAGAACACAAATCAATGATTTTTAGAATTATTTTCTGTCTGTCTGTTTGTTCCCGCACATCTCTAAAACTAATGAACGGATTTTCATGTTGTTTTCACAGCTGTATAGAGCTTAATTTGGAACAGTTCTACATTTGCATCTGCTGTAATATGGCCAACAGACTCACCATTAAAAAAGGGTGGGAAAAGTAAAGCTCGAAAACAAAGATTTCAAGATGCTATAACGTCACCGATGTGGAATAAATATTGGGCTGAAAACTTGCGCGTAAAAAAAGAGAGAAAAATAAACTTGAAAAAAAACCAAGCGAAGGCTAAGTCTGTAGTTGCAAAGCGGACTAAAAAGAAAGCTCAAACTACAATAGTCTAGTTCTGAAGATGAAGACACATCTATAACTGGAAAACGCTTAAAAAAGCGAATTCAAACAAGAATAGAATCTGATTCCGAAGAAGATGATATTTCGTTGATTACCTATAAAAGTAATTCAGAAACGGTAGATAACGGTGGAGCAGGATCATATGTGATTATAAAATATGAAGGTGAATATTTTCCCGGTGTTGTCAAAAACATTCGAAGCAATAACAAAGAAATTAGTACCATGATACTTTCTTCACCCACCACATTTAAATAGCCCGATAAAGAAGACAAACTTTGGTTCGATAAGGAAGATATCGTAGAGATAATTAAAACTCCTACACCCATCGATTCTCGAGATTGTTTCAAAGTGGAAGAAATGGCGTAATATCTCCTGTGGGTATAAATAGTTTTAGCTTCAGATGTTTCCTTAATTGCAGAACTAGTATTATATTATCTGTGGCAGAACTGAGATTTTTCCATGTTTATAAAATTAAACCATGGGGCTAGTTGTAGCTCTAGTGAATATTGATTACACTGACTGATTAATAATAAACAGTTTGCTTTTAAAGAAGACTGTTAGTTATGTGCAGTAAACTTTATGTTTCAATAATACCTATAAAAGTTTATAGGTAAACCCAAAATTCGCAAAGATAATGTTGCTGTGATGTCCAAATGACATTAAAAAGTGCCTTAATTTTATCGTCATATTATAGTTAAATGTTGATTTTGAAATTTTGATTTTTTTTCACCTTTATTTTATTTTGGTCAACCACTGGCATAATCTTGATCAATAACCGGCTACTGCTGGTCAAACTAAGGAACGGCTCGACTTTCAGGATTTGACTGGTAAATACAGAATTTCTAAAATACTTATGTTTAAACTATTTACTGTCCTCGTTTTGTCTTTAAGCAAAGTTAAAACATAACATAGGTCTAAGACGTTCCGTCAAAATTTGTGAAAATCACAGCTAAGCAAAGTCAAAATATTGTCTTAGGTGGTTTGGGATTGGTACGTCCACCCTACATGACTTTATATTCCAATTTATTGTTCAGCATGTACGAATGAACTATAATCTAATTAAGATGGTCCATGCCTCATATAAAAACCGTGAGATAACTCCTAAAAGTAATGAAAAACGTTAATACCAGCATAAGTTTTAATAATCTTTAATTATACATTTTAAAATTCTGTGAAAAATATAAAATTTTCGATGATTGCCAAAATGGCTTCCGGAAAAATCGATCAATAACGCTAGCCGTGTACAAATATATACAATAAATCCTCAACACAATTAATAAGAAAAGTATGCAATAGGAATTTTACTTGATATGACAAAAGCTCATGATAAGGTTCGGTATAATATACTACTTGACAAATTATACGGTATAGGCGTTCGGGGAATAACTCACAAATGGTTCATATCATACCGAAAAAATCGTAAACAATATGTTGAAACGGAATACTTAAATCACGAAACTAGGGAAATAGCTCAAATAAGATCCGATGTACGACATCTGCATTGCTCTATTAGCCCGGGAGGTACCGTTGTAAATACAATAGTAATAGTAAGCCGGCTGATAATGACATCGATCGTAGATCTCACATGACTGATATGGGGATCGACCGTCAGCTGCTCAAGTAGCGGTGAGTTTGGGTCTTAGAGGTTGCGAAAGATGTAAAAAAAAGTGATAGTACGCCGGCTAAAACTTTTCTCACAGATAGTTGACATTATACTGAAGAAAAATCGTCAGCTGACACACCCGCGGTGGGTCTGGATGTGAGAGGTTGCAAAAGCGGTAAAAAAACTAACGAATCCACGATGCAGCAGACGATTTATTTTCAGCTCAGTATGATGTCAACTATCTGTGAAAAATGTTACAGCCAGCGTACTATTACTTTTTTTTAGCACTTTTGCAACCTCTCACATCCACACCCACCGCAGGTGGGTCAGCTGACGATTTTTTTTCAGCTCAGTATAATTTCAACTATCTGTGAGAAAAGTTTCAGCCGGCGGCGTACTATCACTTTTTCTACCACTTTCGCAACTTCTCACATCCACACCCACCGCGGGTGCGTCAGCTGACGATTTTTTTTTCAGCTCCGTATGATGTCAACTATCTGTGAGAAAAGTTTCAGCCGGCGTACTATCTTTTTTTTTTGCCACTTTCGCAACCTCTAACACCCAAACCCACCGCGGGTGCATCAGCTGACGCTTGGTTCTGTTATTAGCCATTCCAGATCTATTGAAAAAAATGGAAATCAATCGGCGTAAAATAACTTTCTAAAATGCAAACAAGTTCATGCGAGCAGCTAACGCATTTTCGCCTCTCCACTATGTAGCTGACGATTTTTTTTAAGCTTATTGTGGCCTCAGCTATCTGTGAGAAAAGTTTCAGCCGGCGTACTATTACTTTTTTTTAACCACTTCCTCTGCCTCCCACACATACCGCGGGTGCGCCAGCTGACGCTTGGTTCTGCTATTAGCCATTCCAGATCTATTGAAAAGGATGGAAATCAATCGGCTTAAAATCACTACCTAAAATGCAACGCTACTGCCCGGGCTATATCCCTTAAGGTAGTGTGATCGGATGTACACTTTTCTTAATCTACCTATATATTAATGATCTACCGAAAATTCTCAATAAATCATGTGTATAATTTGATAGATGATATTTCATTACTGACTTCGTGCATGAACAACGACAACCTAAATCAAGTATTAAACAATTCTGTAAATAACATAGTAACATGGATGAATGACCATAACCTACAAATCAACTTTTCAAAGATAAAAATAATGCAATTTAGACCCGTACAAAAAATCCCCCTAAATATAAACTTCTCATATAACGGTACAAAAATTGAATGCGTCAATACATTTACTCTACAAGGTCTTAAAATAGATTCCAATATCAACTGGAAAATGCACATACAAAAAATTAAAACTAAAATATCAAAATTTACATATACCTTATAACAAGTTAAAATAAACACGAACCTTAAAACAGCACTAAGTGCTTATTACGCATATGCTTATGCATGGTTATCTCAAGGTATAGTGCTGTGGGGAAACAACACAGACGCAAAAGATTTATTTATATTGCGAAAAAAATGTGTACGTATCCTAGCACACATTATTGACTTAGATAGTTGTAGGCCATACTTAAAACAATATAATATATTAACTTTGACATCAATTTATATTTTAGAGATTTGTAAATTTGTAATAAAATATAAAGACCTATATAAAAAATTGGGAGATACCCAGTATTTCAAGCCGCTCAATAAGACATAAAAATAAATGAATATTGCCGCAATCAAAATTAAAATTACATAGCTCAGGTCCCTATGTAATGTTAATAAAAATCTATAATCTGATACGGTAAAAAATGAAGAAAAAGAAAAGCGTTTATAAAAAAGCTAAAGCAAATTCTTTTAGATAAAACCTACTACACATCAGACGAATATTTTAAAGATTTTAACGAACAACGGTCTGTCTCAGCCCCTTTTTCTAAATATTGCTGTGCCCCAGTGTGGACCGTAAATAATTTTAAGAACTGCTACTGTACATATGAATGCAATAAACGATTGAATATGAATACGAATATAAAGACCCATCGGGTGGTTTCAATGGGAATCTTTCCGAAATCAGGAAAGATTCCGGGTGGAAGGAATCCCATCTCTAGTCGAGATCGTAAAAAAATGATTTTATAAAAAAAAAATACTCGAACACTATGCGTTTTCGCAACTTGTGATTGTGAGTTACCTTGACAGAATATCTTTTGTTAGGCAAATATGTCCCTGAAAGAATCAGAAATAACTCGTTACCGTATACTGTAAATTAAAGCCCAGCATCGTCCGGCGTTCAAACTGAACACAGCTCTGGGTTTAGTGAAATAAACTAGCATTTACGTATACCGAAAACACAGACCGAAACACGTTATTTATTACAAATGGTATGGTGTTTATTCTGTGATGGTATTTAGATAACTTACCTTTCGTTATCACTTTTACGTCTGGATTTTAAACCATTCTGGAACTTTTGTTTGCAACACGACGTATAGTAATGTTTTCGGGTTAAATCAAAGCGTAAAATTCTACTTGTTGTACGCTTCAAATTGTATTGTAAACCCGATCTCCCAAACCAAAAAATAACCTTGCCGATGGCAGCCATTTTTAAATAAAACTATATACTTTTTTGTATTTTGTGGCCTGGTATCAAGGACTTTTAAGCCATTAAATGAAACTATTCTCTCTCTCGAATGCACTGACCTCTATTATAGATATTCTATTACTAGGCTGGTTCGCACCAGAGCTTTTTTAGATGACGTCAAAAAAGCGTTCAAATGGAAATAATTCAATCATTCACACGTCAGCGCTTTTAAAACGCGCAGTGTTGTATTGTCAGCGCTAGGCGTTGGGCGTTTTCAAGAATAGACCTTCTGAAGTGACGAAAGGGCCGTTAGCGGTTCATTAATTTTGAAAATTATTGAACCGTAAGTCATTATTTAGCTATTGGAATATCATCCTTAGCACCAACTGATAAAGTTCAATTTGCAATGTACAGTTCGAAAAAGGAAGCGGTCCTTTAATTTTATAAATTATTGAACCGTAAGTCATCGGAAAGTGCTCGGAAAATTTTTTTTTCTGCATATCGTGAATTCTGTTAAAACTACGGGGGTCGCTTCGCTCCGGTCCACTTCGCTCGGCTCCCTAATATGTACTTACATAAACCTAACCGCTCCTCCTCGCTTCGCTCGGCGTCGCAACCTACCCCTAGCGATCGAATAAAATTAAAACCAAGGTAGCCACTAACGGCTATTTTGTCACTTTCTAGACCAAAGAAACTTCCACAGACGTACCTATAATATAGTAGATTAGTAGCAAACCTAACATCCTACTCCTACTAAAATTGTAAGTGCGAAAGTTGGTGCGTGTGTGTGTGTGTGTGTGTATGTTTGTTACTCTTTCACGCTGAAACGGCTGAACGGATTTGAATGAAATTTAAAATGGATATAGCTTTATACTCTAACTTAACACCTAGGCTACTTTTTATCCCGGAAAAATGCATGGTTCCTGTAGGATAGATCAATATCATTAAAAAATCAGGTGTCTTATTACCACGGTACTCTTCGTTTGTGGTGAAATAAGACAAGGCTTTGTTATTTCATACATCAGGTGTCTAATTAGCACGGTCCTTAATCGTTTGTGGTGAAATAAGACAAGGCTATGTTATCTCATCACACTTCACACTAATATTATAAATTCGAAAGTTTATGTGTCTGTGTGTGTGTATGTTTGTTACTCTTTCACGCTGAAACGGCTGGACGGATTTACATGAAATTTAGAATGGATTTAGCTCATATCCCAACTTAACACATAGGTTACTTTTTATCCCGGAAAAAAGCATGTCGTTAAACCGAATAACACGTGGGCGGAGCCGCAAGCAAAAGCTAGTTATTAATAAACGCATAGAGTGGACGCCTGGCAATTTTAGCTACGTGATCTTCGGGCTCTTTTATATATAAATATTGCTTGTTTCCAAACAAAATATATACTAGAAATTAGTTTAGGAATTAACAAATATGTTCCAAGCATAAGCCAGCCAAAACAACCCATTTTCGTACGTTTCTTCTTACCATGAAACCTAAATGTAGTTTTTTTTTGTATGGAAACTTGCCACGCTATTTAGTCCATAGGTTTGGTCTGCTGTGGAAACTTCTTATTATTATTCAAAAAAGCGCCGGCATCAATATAGATTTACCAGGGTACGTAGCATAGTAGACCATATCGAGCTTTGACAGCTTGATATAGACTGTCTGTCCCTCTTTAGGTAGATCAACAGAGTGAGATAGACCACTGTATCAAGCGCTATCAAGCTTGATATGGTTTGCTATGCTAGACTAGCAGAAGAATTTTATTTGTCTCCAGATGATTCATAAATTAAATAAGTTTCAATAAATAAAAATTGCTTTGCAATTTTGTTATTTTAGTTTAACTTAACTCAGTGTAATAATCAGTCGTTGTACAGGTATTATCCCCAAACGCATGTTGGTATCTTATTATGTTATTCGAGGCCCCACTATTGTCGATTATTTGTTATTACACTTTCTATGTGTTATTACACTTTCTATGTGTTATTACACTTTCTATTGGAATTATGTGAAATGACGTTTGGAGTGTAGCAACTCGGCCAAACCCACTCAAAAACTCAGTGTTGCAACCCTTGTGTTCCTACCCACCCTAGGGTTCTTTAATGAACGCACTTCTGAGTGTTGAACACACATTCAATCAAAGAGCTGCGTTCAGAAACTTGGTGTCACGCACGACACGACTGAATAATAACAAGTATATTAGTTCCATTCTGGAAAATATGGGACTTATGGCTCAAGGTTACCGGGATATGTTTTTTAACAATTCAGTACAATTTTTTCAGAGATTTTTTTTAAAGTACTGATTACTAACTTGGTAGTTATCCTTCATGCCTGATCCTTCCATGGTCATCATGATAACTGAGTAGTATCGGTCCCCGTATGCGCCAAATCCACGACATTCAAAGCTAATATATAAAGATAAAAACTTTTTCTATACTGGTCACCCGCAGGCTGGCCACCCTTCGTGTTACTCTTTCTATGTTTATAACTCATTCATTTCGTCTTACGCGCCATGTTCGTACACTCAGAGTATTTTCTTTTCCGATTTTCACATTTAAGTTACTTTTTTCAGCACCAATAATGAGTAAAAGGAAAAGAAACGAAGGACTATTCAGAATTTATCAAGAAGAACCCAGAAGAAGATCAGGAAAAACACCAAATTGAGTGACGTCGAGGGAGCTTTTAGTATCCATAAACAGAAAAATTGCCGGGGCGGTAGAGTTATATTATACGATGAGTTCAAAGGTAGGTGTGATTCCTAACATTTTCTAAAGGAAATAGAGGAGATAAAAATAATACTTACTTACAATATATATCACTTTGAGGCAGGTTAGGGCACATTCTAAGATCCGAATCTTATCAGAACTAGCGTTTGGCGGCAGTCAGGATGAACTTGCAACAAAACCTTAGAGCTGTCACTTGGGGGCACCCAAGTTTAACTGCAACAGGCTGGGTAGTTAACTACCAGAAATTAACAGCCATCACGTGTAAACCTTAGAACTGTCACTTGGAGGCAGTCATGAATTGTCACTTGGGGGCAATCAGGTTTGAATATCACGTTGGATCTTGTGATTATATGAACTGACATCAGTTTTGTGTTTCAAAATCTAAGAGTTGTCTCATTGGGGTCAACCAGGTTTTATGTAAACATTTTAAGTAAAGTTTTTTATTGAAAAGGTAGTGTAGACCATTCTGTGTATCAAAACGTAAGAGTCGTCACCAGGGGCTAACCAGGTATATGTAAACACTTTGGGCTTGGTTTTGATTATTAGAACGGACAGCTAGTGTCAACCATCTCATGTATAAAAACCTAAGAGTTGACACATTAGGGTTAACCAGGGCTTTATCAACACATTGAGGTTTTTATAATTTATTAGAACTGACATGTATTGTCAACCATCTCGGGTATCAAAACCTAAGAGTTTTCACACGGCTCAACCAAGTTTATGTAAACTCGTTAAACTTTTATCAATTCGTACATATATGGACAACCACCACCGGGCATCCGGCCCGTAACTGTTTTTAATCCGGCCGCTACAGACTGCGCCACCGAAATACTCATCCTAGACCGTTGAATTTTCCTACCATACTTGTCTACCAAATTTTTTATTTCATTTAACTAGCTTGCCAGGCACGTACCTATTAAACGCTCACGAGGGCGTTTGATTTAATGCCTCGATCTTAGGAAAGGAAACAGATGGTGCTGTCGTCGCTACAATATGTGTTACTTCAGACAGTTGATAAATTCCACAGACATGTATTGGATCTCTTTGGATAAATTCACAGTTCCCATTAACTAAGATTAAATTAATCATGTTGATCCCAGGTTTCCTAAGAGGTGCAAGTCTGGCAATTTACTGCCGGCCGCCACCCATGAATGGGAGATTATGTTTTTTTTAAGTTTTACATTTACCATCACCAAGGCTTCTGCCTATCCAGTGTCTAAACCTTATTGCTTGCACGTGGCGATCTCAGCTAGCCCCACCTTTTATTTTATTTACTAATTAGAGTTAATGAGAGACACCTTTTATCGTGTTTTTGGGTCTTTAGTCAGACTATTCGTAGACAAACACTAGCAGGGTGGGACCTAGTGGAAATTGCCGCGAGCCACTGCACACTAAACTGGCCCATAAGGTGGTCAGGCGGGAACCTTGCTGACTGTACTTAACTTTTCTTCACTCTTGATTAGTTTATAGAGTTGGGCAGATATAAAATAAGTCACTCTGCAATCCAATATTGGTTACATTAGTTTTATTATTTTTTAAATCCAATATTACTTACGGATTTTATACACAGACGTATTATTATTATTTCTGTGATTTTATACGAAGTTTCTCTCAAACTAGACATACGGATATTGTACGGATTTATCTACGCCCCCTAATCGAATTTCGTTTCCAATATGATTTTCAGCCACAGAGATATTTTCAGCACTGTCTGCGACTTGTTTTCGAGGCCGTAAAATATTTAAAAAAAACATCCGGCTGTTATATCTGGCAACCCTATAGTGCGTTCCGATTCAAGACATACATATTGTACATACCTAATCGATTACATCGCGTCTATCGTCATTCCGAATCATTGATGGTCGTACGGCGTGAGTAGTTTGATCGTAGAGATGGTACTTTTAGTGCTGTCAGAGCCATTCGGAACCCGGCTAGACTGGTGTCGTTTGGTAACGAGTGAATGAATTTCACTCGGAGTGACGCGAATTTCACCCTAGAGCGTCCAAAAATTGACCCTAGTTAAACCGAGGGTAATCGACCGAACTGTTACCTGACAGTTGCAAGAAAGTGTTTTGGATGAAACGCTTCGGAGTAATGCACAAATTATATAGGTAGTAGAGATAATAATATACATTATATTCTCTTTGGAGATAAGTGCGAAAATCACACTTGGCTACCTGATATTTGTTTCTCTTGCTCCTATATAGATCTGTCTCTTTTTAATAAAAGAGTGAAATTTCGCACTATGATCGCACGTTCTGAAACGCTTCATACGAAATGGAAAGAACCGACCGACTGACAGCAAAATAAAGACAAAAAAATAAATAGTTTTTGCGAAAATTTAACCCAAAGTCGCGTAAAAACTTTCTATCTCGTAAATAATGTGAGAAATGCGAAATGTGTTACTTACAATAACAAACTTTACCATAGGAAATTTCTTCCGGCAAATGTATCTTTAAACATCAATGGTAAACATGTTGTCGAGGTTTCACCACTACCACGGGTCAAATATAATTTTACTGGAGGATAACACAGTGGCTTATAGAAAGGCGAGCTTTGCTCATGGCTTAACTTTCAGCGAGAAGCCACTGCTTCCCGGTGAGATATTTTTAGTTGAGATTGAGAAAACTGAACGCGGATGGAGTGGCCACATGAGACTCGGCCTTACGCTGCTGGATCCACAGACGGCAGCTCTTGGAGATAAAGGTCTGCCGCAGTACGCGCTTCCTGACCTCGCCAACACCGGCATGTCATGGATATTCCCCATATCGAAGTCACAGAATAATGTTCTTATTGAGCTTGTAAATCAAGGAGCCAGTGGGCGGCGGGAAAATGAACCGCGACCGTCAGTTTTAGGCGATGGACACTCGGTCAGGACACCGCGTGGCTTTATTTCAAAGATGGTGCTAAAACCTCAGATATTAACACAGAATGGGACACCCCAAGGAATCCTTCCTATGGATGCTGGCAGTCGAATTGGGGTAATGTTTGTGCCATGCCCTAAAAAGAAAAAGGAAGAGCCTGACCTGGCTGAAATGCATTTCATAATCAACGGGGAGGATCAGGGACCTTGCACAAAAGCAATCCCATACACTCGAGGACCTTTGCATGCTGTTGTTGATGTTTATGGCACCACAAAACAAGTGAAAATTGTTCAGTTGTACGGAGGTAACTATTCTCTGTTCATTTACATGACATTACTGTTTTAATCATTGGGTATGTTAAATATTTTTACCTACCATTATTATTGGTTGTATAACTATGTTTGACTAGGGCTTAATTGACCGTAGCATGCTGTGAAATCACTTTTTGGACGTACAGTTTTTTTTATTACTACTCTTAAAAAATCCCAATATACTCAATTATCACCTTTTTATTTCTTTTAAAAGGACTTTTGGATCTTGAACTAATTTTGTTTTATGTCTGAGAATTAGTACAGCAATAGTATATACAAGGTGTAAATAGAGTGTGACCATTAAATAAAACCACAGACTCTACTGATCATACTGAACAACTATTTGAAAAAAAACCCTGCGCAAATCTTCAGAGAAAAAGATATTCAACTGTAACTCGGACTTTATCTCATAGGAGGAAGGTCTATTTCAGAACGCTGCACCGTAACAACTGTTTCACGGACGATGCTCACTCGAAACTCGCCCGTATGTCGGTGCGTTAGGGGTCACGCATTTTTGTTTGAAACTCAAATATTTCCCCAACTAAGGGTGGCTGCGGGTATGATTTTGGGAAAAGTGTTTCAGTAGGGTTGGTAAAATATGTGGTTTCATTTTATGGTAGCAGTCTATTTACATCTGGTATAACATGCAAACAACTTACTGTAATCAAGAAGCTGTAAAAATAATCTGCAGTTTCATAATATATTTTGGTTGAGTAAGTAACTTTTATGGAACAGCTGATTTTTTTTTGTGATTTGAGGCTTGTTTCCGTAGTAAAAGTTGTTTGTTTGGTCAGGTAGTATTGCCAATTTCTGGCTACTGCAACATTACCTTAACACTCAGTATAATTTTTGTATAGAGATGTTTTCTTCTCTTATTTCAGTAAAAACACTTCAAAATGTGTGTCGTGATGCTATACTTCAGTATGTAAGTAATGGTTCAGTAAAATCTCTGCCACTGCCAAGATGCTTAAAAGACTTTTTGCTATCTTAAAGTGAAGTGCTGAGGTGAGAAGTTTCTTCATACATTTCAACCCAACACAGAAGTTACATTAACAAATAAAATCAAAAATAAAAATAGGTACTTACATACATATTGTCACAACATGAATTCCCAAGGGGGTGTCGAGAGGTGTTCCCGAGTGTGAACTGTGAAATGAAAGTCACAAATAATAGCTTTCATTTCAGCATAAATTGATGTAACTTCTGTATTGAGTCATTCTGTATAGTCTTGTAAAGACAATAAGACTGGAGACAAACAATCCTTACAAACATTAAAAAAACATACCATCATGACATGAATCCCCGAGGGGGTGTCAAGAGGTGTTCCCGAGTGTGAACTGTGAAATGAAAGTCACAAATAATAGCTTTCATTTCAGCATAAATTGATGTAACTTCTGTATTGAGTCATTCTGTATAGTCTTGTAAAGACAATAAGACTGGAGACAAACAATCCTTACAAACATTAAAAAAACATATCATCATGACATGAATCCCCGAGGGGGTGTCAAGAGGTGTTCCCGAGTGTGAACTGTGAAATGAAATGCAAGTCACTATAATCTTTATAAATTGTTAAAAAGACATGTTTTGTTGAAATGATTTATCAGAGCAAGCAAATGTTAGATCTGATGTTGTGGTTGATTTGGGTTGTTGTAATTTATTTAATGTGTTATAAGAATAAATTGTGATTACTTTATGTCCGCTACGGGGTCATCTCGGCCACATAAAACTCGGCCGCATGGCCGAGTTGACACCTTTCGATTAAATAAATTTTATTGGGGGTCAACTCGACCGACAGTGAAAATTGGAGGTAGTTATGTACAGTCAACACAAGAAGTCCTTTGAAAATGTTATATGATTTATATTCTTAGACAAATAACGACGTGGTTTCAAAATAAAACAAAATATCAATATTTAAATATGTAAAAGTATATTATAAAAATCAATATCACAAAAATATGAACTAGTACTATACCTAACCGTAGTTAATCTAATCACCAATAGGTATAACAAAGTCTCAAGCATATGGCACTTATTATCTCTATATCCAAACATAAAAAAATAAACGTTTTGTATGTGTAAGTAATAACTTGACGCTGCAAGTTTTTTTTAAAGATTAATAGTTGAATATATTTAAAGAAAACACGTTAGACAAAAACAAATACTAGGTTTATGGAAAGGAAGAGACAGTAAGAACTTATCATGATTTCAACAAAGCATGTTCTTTTCTGGTAACGAGATTGCTTTTATTTTTTTTAAATAGTTTCATAGTACGTATTTGGATCCAATCCTTTCTTAGATTGACTGTACTTTGTATGTGAGGCCGAGATGACCCCCAATAAAATTGATTTAATCGAAAGGTGTCTACTCGGCCGCGCGGCCTTGTTTTATGTGGCTGAGTTGACCCCTTAGCCTTAATGTCTAACATGAGAGTGATTTCTAACCTACTTGCTCTTTCGCACATACTGTATCAGTTAATAGGAGTAAGTAGGATAGAAAGATATGCTACCATCACCTTATGCTATGCTAGTCCTTCTACTTGACATAGATTGATTTTGTAGTGATTATTATCATACTCATTTTAAAATACATAATTTTGTACAATAATTTTACAGCTTGGTTAAAAGGTATGACTTTCGACATGTATATATCATGCGTTATTTTATCTAAGTTTTCATTCCATTTAAATTGTATTTATTTTGTTAATGAAATAAACTTGTTAAATGGTTATTTTAAAAACCTGTCAACTGTGGCTTTGCTTACATTGCCTTTTAGAAGGTTGAACTTACTAGGTTTAAAACAACATGAATTTTGATTGTATATAGTACCAAAATTTAATTTGCAGTCAATAAAATTTATTTGACTACAGCTCTCATTTCTTTAAATCTACATCATGAAACAAAAACAAACATTATTTTTTGTAATATTTTAATTAAAAACAATGTAACTTAATTATGGGAGCATGGACATATCATATTCGACTAGTAAATCTTTGGGCAAAGGCAGAGTGTAAGGTATAATCTTGACATCACTTCCATCGATGTCTCTGTAGTCCAACAAGTATCCTTGTTCAATATGGTCAACCCAGTAGGTGACCAGGGCTGGGTTTAGATTTCCATTCCAGTGCTAGGAACAAAGCACATCATTACAAAATTAGTCCTAAAAGCAAAGACTTCTATGTATACCTATGTTGTGGCCAGATCATAGAATTGAATATTTCATGAAATAGTCAATTGTCACTGACCAGATCATTAAATGTTCAACGTTTAACGATTTGGTCAGCGTCGTTTGACCATTTCATGAAATGCGATAATTTCATGAAATGGTCGACTATTTCATGAAATTTTCGACGTAACCTCGCTCCGCTCCGCTTCGCTCGGCTCCTGAATTTATATTTACAAGCAACCTAACACGCTCCTCCTCGCTTCGCTCGTCGTCGCACCTACTTTGGCCACGGAAAAACTATAAATCGCATCGCACAAACATTAACAATCTAATAGTGGTGAATGGAATAAATGTAACTATTTTACGATATGACCATACGATGTTTGACTAGATCATGAAATGGTCTAGTGTTTATAGTTGATATATCGTCAAATGATCTCTATTCATTGATTTGGTCAATCCATATCATGAAATGGTCAACAAACAATGTAATAATGCATGAAATGCGACCATTTCATGAAATGGTCGTTCATGAAATGGTCGACCATTTCATGAAATGTTCAATTCTATAATCTGGTCACCACATATAGACAAGCTCTACCGCACTCAAAAATTGCACAGTGTTGTGGTCCATTGTCATTTTTGCGTACAAGTGTCACAACAGTTTATGAGCGCTGGGCGAAAGTGGTGGGGGACTAGCGCATGTATTCACTCGCGCACAAAATTACTACGTGCGATAGAGAAAATATGACTAGCGCAGTCAAGGTCACCGCTCATAAACCGGGGCAGGGCCCCGACTCTAACTCATGAAGCCATTAAAATTCCACTTAGAAACGAATGAATTTCACTCGGAGTGGTGCGAATTTCACCCTAGAGCGTTTAAGAATTGATCCGAGTTGAGTTGGTTAAACCAAATCCCGGTGCAAAATGCACATCATAATATTGTTTTCCTTACTTTTGAATAAAAAGTACGCAAAAATTGCGTTTCAAAGCAATAAACGGAAATTGATTAGTAATAATAAGGGTTTTACATTAAAATTCTATCATTTTATGATTTAAATTTTGATTGCATAATCGAATGCTTATAAGCGTATTTAACGTTGTATTCGAATGTAATCAAAATGTGAGACATAATTTTAATTATAACATAATTTTCATGCGAGAACTCTACTACTAGTAATCCATTTCCGCTAATTGCTTTAAAACGCAATTTTTGCATACTTTTTATTCAAAAGTAAGGAAAACAATATTATGATGTGCATTTTGCACCGAGATCCTCCGTTACCACCTTAAACCGAGGGTAACCGAACTGTTACCTGACAGTTGCTCGGAAGTGTTTTGAAACGCTTCCTAGTAATGCGAAAATCACACTGGGCCACCTGATTTGTGCAACCAGATTTTTCTTTCTCTTTCTCCTATAATAGGAGAATAATTTAGATCTGTCTCCTAAAAAATGAGTGAAATTTCGCACTATGATAGCACGTTTTGAAACGCTTCCTAAGTATCTGTTCTCTTCTCTGTTAAGTTATGTGATAGTAATAGGATAAACAGAGATAATTCTCCATGCAATGAGATCACCTAAAAACCCAAAATGAAACGTTCATTAATTAACACTTCCGTCAGGTTCCGACACTGACAGCAGGATAGCTTATACAATTTTCAAAGCGTGCGACCCGTGTCGGAACCCCTAATTTATGAACGCGGCCCTGGCCTTAGTTATTTATGTACGCCTATGTCTATTGTCTAAACTACTATTCGAGCGAAACGAAAATTCCGCTGCGTGAGCATAATGGGTTCGTACCCCGGGTTCCAACACTAAACCGTTCAAAAATCAACACGGGTCGTGACACCGACCGTTCAAAAATAGCAGTGTCGCTACACCGGTGTCGAATTTTTCAACACCAACTCTGAGCAGGGTTCGTATCTAGAGACGTCAAAATGACAGTTTTAAATTTAAATCAATACAAATTTATAGGAAATACGTGAAATGATGTTTGGAGTGTAGCTTATCGGCCAAACCCGTTCAAAAACAGTGTTGCAACCCCAGTGTTCCTACCTACCCTAGGCACAGTAATTCACAGTATAGGTAACAACAGTAGTTTAACTAGGCGGTGTCCTTGCGTTGAAATCAATACCTACGGCCGCTCGGTGCCTAAACACGCGCTAGGGCTGCCAAATGACTGACAACGTGCGTACGTAACTGCGGTGCGACCGCGACGGTCGTAAACCGAGTTGAATTGAGTTTTGGGCGGGAGGGTTCATTTCGGTCCGTTTGTATAGAGATAGAATACTAACATATATAAAACATAACATAAGATAGAAAAAAGCTGTTTGTCTTCCTTCTTTTGGTTGAAAATAAACATAACACGTCATCTTTGACATAACTTTTTTCACATTTCTGGTTTACATTAATGGCAGAGGCATTCATAAAAATTATTTTGAGTATTACTTCTATTTCGGTGAAAAAAAAGGTGGTACCTACATAGCCAGGATATGGTAAGGAAAGGGTTGCTTTCCGGTTCGTTATATGACCAATTCATTAATTGCTAAACCGATTATATTATAGTATAGGTAACATTTAATGAGACCTCAAACTAAATACAGTAGCTACTTACTTAAATTTTACGCAGTCACGTTGATTGGGGTGTAGAATAAGAAGTTTGATTTTGTCACAGCTTCAAGGGACTGTGTTGTGTAGACCCGAGTATATGGTTTTAATTTCAACTCGATACCTCCACGCGTTACAGTGAAAGGGTCTTGACGGATAGACGGACGGGCGGACAGACATACGAACAACAAAGTGATCCTTTATGGGCTCCGTTTTTTCCTCTTGAGGTACGGAACCCAAAAAAAGATATCGTGCCTCTTTATCGACACTCTGACCGTCATGTTTGTTTGGAAAAGTTGTTCAGTATGCTATTTACTTAAATCCAGTTGGTACATAGCACATGGGTTTAAAAATACCATTGGTCCAGATTGCCTGGTGGTAGGAATCTGTGCCATAATTTTCAAATGTCAGTGACCTCATAATAAAATTGGATTATCTTAATAGGACACGAGACGGCCAAGTGTTCTTATCATGTTTAATTTATTGGGGCCGGCTCACCTACGCTGGGCCAGTTAAGGTGGTACGTAACGGAGGATCTCGGTGCAAAATGCACATCAAAATATTTTTTTCCTTACTTTTCAATAAAAAGTATGCAATAAATGCGTTTTATAGCAATTCGCGCAAACTGCTTGTTAATAGTTAGGTGATCACATGAAAATGATTCAATTTTATACGTTACATTTTAGCTGCATTACATTACAACTGTAAACACGCTTTTAAGTTAGTTAACAATATGTAATAAATTAAAATACGTACTTTTTTGTGAAGACTTTATTATTCATAAACTATTTCCGCAAGTTGCTTTAAAACACATTTATTGCATACTTTTTATTCAAAAGTAAGGAAAACAATATTTTGATGTGCATTTTGTACCGAGGTAAAAAGTTACCCCCATAAGCTAAGGATCGCTATAAATATCCACAGTACAGTGTAAATTGACGGTTTCGCTACAAAGACAGCAAATCTGGCCTGCGAATACTTTATTCTTCTCTAAACAGATACTAGCCTTTTACCCGAGATTTCAGTGGATACAGGTAGTTGCGAGTACAGGTCTAGTTAGAAATATTGTGACTTCCGCATTCGCGAAACCTATAAATAATCGTGGTATTTATTCAATGACGTCTTATGACAACTTAATACTAAATATCTTTAAACTCTCAGTCAAAGATCAATCTCAGGATATAAATTGGCCGAGATTACGGCGCCTGAGTGACAGCAAGCAATACATATTCCGCGTATTCAGATAATGGATACATAACGACACCTATTCTCGTATAGCAAATCCATCCATCAGCCCGTGTTCGTTCACTGCTGGACATAGGCCTTTCCCAAATTTCGCCACTCATGTCGGTCCTCCGTCCTCCTCATCCAGCCGCCCCCCGCAACGTCCTTCAGGTCGTCGGTCCAGCGGGCACGAGGTCGGCCTACACTACGCTTTGCTGTACGTGGTCTCCATTCTAGAGCACTGCCACTTCAACTTACTGATTCTGCAGGCTATGTCGGTTACTTTCGATCTCCGACGGATCTCCTCGTTTCGGATTCTATCCATCAGAGATACCTCAAGCATAGCCCGCTCCATAGCTCGCTGAGCGACCTTAAATCGGTGGATCAGGCCCTTTGTAAGAGACCACGTCTCAGCGCCATACGTCATCACAGGAAGGACGCACTGGTTGAACATCTTAGCCTTTAAGCACTGCGGTATTGACGACGTAAATATGTGACGCAACTTTCCGAATGCTGCCCAACCCAATCATATTCTTCTGTCAGCCTCGGCGTCGAAGTTGTGTAGCAAATATTACATAAAAATACAGTAATTACAAATTGCATAAAGATGTTAGGACTCACGATGTTTTTTTTTTCTATTTGTATTGGCTTTGTCCATGAGAACTATATTTTTCGTTTTATCTTACTTTTTTAAGAAATGTAACTATACTAATTCAAAGAGTAATGTAAATAAAACACAAAATTGTTTTCAAACACTAAGTACAACTAAACATTTTGTTGCTTCGCTAAGGAGCCTCACAAATTAAATACATAGGTATAACCCTTACTTCGTTCTTGCGCAGGGGCCTCCACACCTTATAATACGGCCCTGTGGTCGAACGTCGCGCTAAAGCGTATACGCTACCGTACTTGCCTTACACAAAGAATATATTTTGGGTACTTAATATATTTTTGAGTAATAGTAATAATGATTACTCAAAATAAGTTTTTTTTTTGTTTAAGGCACTTGCAAAATTAAGGTATAAATATTGTAAAATGCGTCGTTCTGTTCAATACTATAATAATTATTCAGAAGTTATACTAGAAGGAAATAAATAATGCATCTTCGGCAATATTCGGTTCTCAAGTAGGTACGACGAGTATTTCAAGCCAAAGTCTGTTTCCAAGTCAGCCGGAAAATCGGCCAATGACCCGAAATACCGAAATATTATATTAGCGTCAAAGGAAAACGATACGTATCGCTCTCCATACACTTCTTTATAGCTTACGCTTCTTACCGCGTTTCACAGTACGGAGTACTACGGAGGCCCAGCCCCCTGATTCTGTATTGTAAAATCAGTTGCCATACTGAGTGCCTATCGTCACAGTAATAGGTAACAACAGTAGTTTAACTAGGCGGTGTCCTTGAAATCAATACCTACGGCCGCTCGGTGCCTAAACACGCGCTAGGGCTGCCAAATGACTGTTTACGTATTTGATAATGCTATATTATTATAATAAAAAATGTATTTAAGCAACCATACACATACAAAGCACAACATACTCTGTAATTTCGTGCCATAATTTCGACGCGGGAGTGTCACAGTGACAACGTGCGTACGTAACTGCGGTATTATATTCCAGTATTATATTGTAATCTTTGGTGCGACCGAGATTGTCGTGAACAGAGTTGAATTGAGTTTTGGGGGGCTTCGTTTCGGTCCGTTTGTATGGAGATCGAATACTATTTGTTATTTATACTATGCTATCGTCAAAACATACATATCCGCTTATGTACAGTCTGTCAAAAAAGATTTGAAATGAATATCGAAGGAACCATTTTTCTTTCGCCTGGCTACACCAAACAAACAAGTACAAAATCTGTTAAATCGAGTTTACCGCGTTGTTATCTCATAAATATATTACCTAAATGATACTACTTGAACGTTTAAAGTTTAATAATGTTCATTAAAGTTCAATATTCATTTCAACATTTTTTTGACAGACTATAAGGATACTTTGCACTTAAAATGACGTCACAATTCGTAAATAGTTGAATACCCATTGAAGGTTATTTTGGAAGTTAATTTTTTATCTGTTTTTGGTGAATAGCAACCATAGATGGCAACCGACACTAAGCGGCTTTCAGACTACTCTATAATATAGGGTGAAATTAAATCAACCGACCAATTTTTTATGCAAGGTGTAGTCAACCACAGAGAACCTTATTGAAAAGTCTGAAGCACGTTTGCTGAAATATAAGATAGGGAGAGAAGAATTAAAATAATCACTATATTGCATGAAGCGCTCCTATAATCTCAGCTAAAAACGCACACATGTACGCGCAAAACATGGCCGAGACGCGTGTTTATGTGTGCGAGCGTAACGAAGATACCCACACACATACAACAGTAGCTGCTTGATTGAATCTTCACTCACACAATGATAGATTACGTGGTTATTTCGTGGTTCGCAACGAGCTATCGTTTTTGTAGGTGGTTCGTCAAAATTACAGGATAGTGCTCTCGCCACCAAAGAAGACCCACGGCGAAGTCTTACCTTTTTCGTACGTAGAGTACAGTACCTGCTTGATTGAATCTTCACTCAAACAATGATAGATTACGTGGTTCGCAACGAGCTATCGTCGTCGTAGGTGGTTCGTCAAAATTACAGGATAGTGCTCTCGCCACCAAAGAAGACCCACGGCGAAGTCTTACCTTTTTCGTACGTAGAGTACAGTACCTGCTTGATTGAATCTTCACTCAAACAATGATAGATTACCTACGTGGTTCGCAACGAGCTATCGTTTTTGTAGGTGGTTCGTCAAAATTACAGGATAGTGCTCTCGCCACCAAAGAAGACCCACGGCGAAGTCTTACCTTTTTCGTACGTAGAGTACAGTACCTGCTTGATTGAATCTTCACTCAAACAATGATAGATTACGTGGTTCGCAACGAGCTATCGTTGTTGTAGGTGGTTCGTCAAAATTACAGGATAGTGCTCTCGCCACCAAAGAAGACCCACGGCGAAGTCTTACCTTTTTCGTACGTAGAGTACAGTACCTGCTTGATTGAATCTTCACTCAAACAATGATAGATTACGTGGTTCGCAACGAGCTATCGTTGTTGTAGGTGGTTCGTCAAAATTACAGGCTAGTGCTCTCGCCACCAAAGAAGACCCACGGCGAAGTCTTACCTTTTTCGTACTCTACTCAAGTTATGTTCTTTCTACAGGGCTGCTTATCTATCTCACTCATCTTAGCGTTTGTGTAACCGGTAACTACCTACCACTTGTTGCTGTAGCTGATTTGATAAAACATTCATTTTCGAAAACAACTGCAAGTGTGCGTGAACTTAATAAGCTTAACTTACTTAAGTTTGGACAGTTCACAAACTTACAGTATGACTCTACGGCGGCGGTAGCGAATTCACCCAAGTAGAGATTATAAACAAACCGGTTTAGTAAACTTACCAAAACAAAGGTAAGTACTTACCTATTGATTCTCTTTCTCCATCAGTCCATCACCCCATTTAACAAATTTGCTTAAACTCAAGACTACAACCACAACATAAGTTACACTACACAAATCAGCGATTTTAAAGATTTAAATCGAAGGCACAAACGCTAAGATACAACACAAACTCTTACTTAAAACCATTCCATTGAACAAATAAAAAAAAATACGGATTGCGAATTGCGACCGAGCGGCGATTTGTTGACAAACAAACCTCACAACTGACTAACGGAAACTGATAAATTAAATGAAACAACAAAAACAAAAACTGGCGGACACCTTTGTTACCCCTCGCCCCCTACCTCTGGCGAAAAATGGTTGCATTGCATTCCGTCTTACACACTTTTTGCATACGTCTGTATTCTGTATCGCTAGCACGCGGCAGAGATACGGCATCTACTATCTATGCTACTTGCCCTCTCACGCATACCGCATTTGTCAATGTGGGAGAGAGAAAGTAAGATGGAAAGATCTATCGACGGAGCGTGCTAGACCCTCCGGTGCATTAGTCAGTGCTTTGAGTCGGCTTTTAAAATGAATGGTGAATTTCAACGACCTTTGGTGAATTTATAAAAAACTAACTAAATTAAACTTTTGTTTTTCGCCTCTGTTTTGTAGCAGTTAAAAGTCTGGATACTAATTGGAGTTCACGGTTCATATCCTACAGGGGCACATTTGTGTCCGGTCTGCGTGTTTTGGGTTCCCTCATTACTGCCCAAAGTATGGCGAATATGGCAATAGAGAACTCGTGATCCATCACGCTAGCCCATAAAAAAATAAAAAAATAAATGTTATCGAGAGTTTCTTACAATAAGTTACACTAATAAGGCTAAAACTACGTACCTGGGAGTTAAATGGAGTTTCTGATTGATTTATTGAAATTATTTTGATTCTCAGACTTTACTTTCTACCGTTTCCATACAACCTTCAACGGTTAAATCCAGAGCCCTGACATACGGCTAGACTTAGTAGGTATTATTATTAAAAAAAACAATGATGTCGATAATTTTTTATAATGAGTCACTCAGATAACGCCAATATTACGTACATAGAAGTAAATGTGGTTTCTAATTACTATTCTGAAGTATTTTTTTTACTCAGATGTTTCCTTCTACCGTTTCCATGCAAACTTCAGCTGTAAAGTCAACAGCCCTGGCTAACGGCTAGACTTAAATAGGTACTTTCTTAACATAAATTATCTAAAACCTTGGGATGGTTCATAAGAATGAATTTTAAATGCAATTTATTCATTATTAATAAAAAATACTATGCTGCCGAGAATTTTTTATAATAAGTCACTCCGATCAGGCTAAAATTACGTACATAGAAGTAAATGTGGTTTCTAATTACTATTCTGAAGTATTTTTTTTACTCAGATGTTTCCTTCTACCGTTTCCATGCAAACTTCAGCTGTAAAGTCAACAGCCCTGGCTAACGGCTAGACTTAAATAGGTACTTTCTTAACATAAATTATCTAAAACCTTGGGATGGTTCAAAAGAATGAATTTTAAACGCAATTTATTCATTATTAATAAAAAATACTATGCTGCCGAGAATTTTTTATAATAAGTCACTCCGATAAGGCTAAAATTACGTACATAGAAGTAAATGTGGTTTCTAATTACTATTCTGAAGTTTTTTTTTTACTCAGCTGTTTCCTTCTACCGTTTCTATGCAAACTTTGACTGTAAAGTCAACAGCCCTGGCTAACGGCTAGACTTAAGTAGGTACTTTCTCAACAGAAATTATCTAAAACCTTGGGAAGGTTCAGAAGAATTAATTTTAAACGCAATTTATTCATTATTAATAAAAAAACTATGCTACCGAGAATTTTTTATAATAAGTCACTCCGATAAGGCTAAAATTACGTACATAGAAGTAAATGTGGTTTCTAATTACTATTCTGAAGTTTTTTTTTTACTCAGATGTTTCCTTCTACCGTTTCTATGCAAACTTCAACTGTAAAGTCAACAGCCCTGGCTAACGGCTAGACTTAAGTAGGTACTTTCTTAACAGAAATTATCTAAAACCTTGGGATGGTTCACAAGAATGAATTTAAACGCAATTTATTTATTATTAATAAAAAAAACTACGCTGCCGAGAATTTTTTATAATAAGTTACTCAGATAAGGCTAAAATTTCGTACATAGAAGTTAATGTGGTTTCCTATTAGTATTCTGAAGCTATTTTTTTACTTAGATCTTTCCTTCTATCGTTTCCATGCAAACTTCAACTGTAAAGTCAACAGCCTTGGCTAACGACTATACTTAGTAGGTAATAAATTGCCTGAAACCTTCGGACGGTTCATAGGAATGAATTTTAAATGCAATTTATTAATTATTAATAAAAAAAACTACTGCTGATAATTTTTTTATAATAAGTCACTCAGATTAGGCTAAAATTACGTTCAATGTGTTTTCTAATTACTATTGTGAAGTGTTTTTTTTACTCATATGTTTCCTTCCACCGTTTCCATGCAAACTTCAACTTCAAAGTCAACAGCCTTGCTAACAGCTAGACTTGGTACGTACTTTCTAAACATACAATTGTCTTAAACCTTGGGACGGTTCATAGGACTGAATTGTAAAGATAATTTTATTTAAAAAAAATGTATGGCACCGATCATTTTCCGTTAACTACTCGTATTTTAGCGTCTCCTGCTCAACTGTAAAATTAGCTATTTCTAAATATGTAAGGCTTTGCGGGAACAATTTAACTCGCAATAACTATTAATTAAATACAGTTACAATGTTCAAGGTTCAATCCGTACTCGAGCACAATAACCATAGTAAGATGTCATTTTATTTTGTCCCTTCACAATAAAAAGTTGCCTAAATTATTGTTACTGTTTTATTTACAACATTTTGTATCGTTAACATTAATAAGTATCGTTACAAAAACGGAACGCAAGGAAGTCAAAAAGGGGAGCAGGGGTGTGGGAGAGCGGGGGAGGACACGTGGCGCGGCGGGCCGCTCATAATTTTATCGACAGTAAATCGTGTGTACGTGATCGTGATTTTGATAAATTTGCGAAAATTTGTTTAAAAAAATAGTGAATATGCCGTACCAGTACACAGACTGGGAATATTTGGATATGGAGGTGTGTTATCGTTTTGGCGGTAACAGCCTTCGCCAGGCGCAAGTGCTAATACGCGGAGCTACACCCGGACGTGCCTCCAACACACCGCACCACTATCCTCGGGGCTGTGCAGCGCTTTAGGGGATTTTTCATCCACCGGACCTGGGGGCAGGCAGGCCTCGCCTTGCACTCATCCAACCACATCAGCGGCATCGCGAGTGTTGGCCTCAGGGTTAGCGTTAATGAAGTCGGTTTGTGTAGAAGTGTGGGACGTGGAGGACTGCACTTCCAGCAACTCTTGTAAATAACTCATTAGTGTTTGTGTAAATAAAATAACTTATTAATGTGTGTAAATAACTTCGTAAAGTGTGTTTTTTATGTAATCGTGGTATAAACAGTGAAACTACCACTAAAATCAGTAACCTCACTGACGGTGACGGAAGATCGTTGTACATACACATTCGTTCGTTGTAAGTACATATGAAGTACATACTTATTATTGTACATACCCAGGTGATTAGCCTTTGAAACAAGCCAGTTTATCGGACAATCCTCCTAGTTATACCAACTTAAAACGATAGATTGCCAGTCCAAAGCCTGGAAAAAGTGTGATGGAAAAGTGTGATGGAAAAGTGTTAATGAGATTGCAGTATTATCAAGTGATAGTGATATTGTGGTACAAATTCAAGATTTCGCCGTATGCAGTGCAGTAAGTACCGAGCAATTTATTATTTCAGTATTATTGTGAAGTTGTCACTGTGTCGCTGCGTAAAACCCGAAGTACTCTGTGATGTAGTAGTAATTGAGAAGTAACTAGGTAGTTAATAACTTAAATATCAATGAATACGCTGTTTCCCGCGGCCGCGGGGTGGGGCGCGGCGCTCGCCTGAGCACCGTCTCGTCGCACGCGCGCGGCACGTGCGGGTCACGCACACAAACAGACACTGTTCGGCGCGTATAGCGTAGCGACGAGGCGTAGCAACAGACACACATCACTACGCAAATCTTTACGCCAAAGTTAACCACGCTGTTTTCGTGTGCTTTTATTTTTTGCACAATCATAGTGTCGTAACCACCTGTAAATTTACAGTTGTGTTTGCTTACGGATACTGAACATCCTGATAAATAGTTGGGCGCAGATGCACAAACCTTCATGATCCACCTGAAAGCACTCGTATATGGCCAATATCACCTACTGAACCTCCCATAAAAAAGTGGTCGGTTGATTAAATTTCACCTTGTATAACTCAATGCTCATAGCACAACAATATCGCGCAGCATACATTTTTATGACACGTTCACACTGTACTGTAGGTACTATATATTATTGGCTTACTATACGCTAAAAATTGCCCGCTGTACAACAAAACGCAGTAAGAAGCGTGGGCGATAAAGAAGTATAAGTTTTCATTTGAAGCTATGATACTGACTGTTTTTTCGCCTGCCTTGGAAACAGACTTTATAGAGCTTTTTTTTTTAAATACATTGTATTATTACCATTAAATACTGTAAAGACCTATTAGAAAATACTTCATCCTGGCAAGCTATTTAAAAGTGTCCAGGAAATCTGAATAACTGTCCAGGAAATTCGTAATTCGTATTCGTATGTTTACAGAGTACATTTCATATGTTTTCTTTTTAAAACTATCCGTGTCTATATTTCTAAGAGACCAAGGAGTTTCCTATAACCTATAAGGTTTTAAGCGGCCAATTTACAAAGAAAAATAAAATTATTACTGTTTCATGTTTAGAATGTAGAAATGTTTGCTACATTTTATAAATGCAATAATAATAATAAAAATATATAATTTATATTGATTTTATAGGATATTTAAAACCATTGAATGCTTAAAATTTAACCACAATTAGCGTTTTTCTCGTTGATTTTTTTTCTTGAAAAGAAAGTTGTATGAAAGCGGTAATTTATGTTGCTTTATATTTTAGTTGAAAGTGTTTTGTACAATTAAATTACAAAATGAGTTCAGAAGAGGGCTCTGTCTGATATAGATTGTAATCCACTAATGCTTTGCTGAAGAAATCAATAACAATAAACATGACTAATTGCCCAAATATGAGCAAGTAACTTTTAATATTAAGTAAGTTAGTTACCTAGTAAGTTTATTTTATTTGATATAACTCATTATCATGAAAACATGAAAATATCTCATTTTATTTTTGAGAAAAGCACTGGGGGTGCTAACTTTCTGGACAAGAACGGAAATCTTAAAACCATTTCGAGAAATATGTTTTCTGTACAGTTGCTACTTATCAGATTAATAAATAAATCTATACTTTTAAAGATATTTTAACAAAACACAATGAACTTCATTTGACTTATCTATGACGTCATGACATGACATTTGACTTGCAGTGCATTCCGTGTCGCGACATAATCGATTATATCGCGTCTATCATCATTCCGAGTCACTGTGAGCCCGATAATTAATCAACCGCCAGAATTCATATTGGAGACTCGGTTAGTGATCAGGAACAATGTTTAATGAACCTCAAGGTAAAACTGAAAACAAAAAATTGCTCCCGTACCTACCTACTGCCTATTCAGTCAGTATGGAAACAATTTTTTTTATGATTTCGAAAATAACGATCATTGAATTTTGTTCCTGATCACTAACCGAGTCTCCAGTATGAATAAGGGTGATTGATTAAATTTCACCTTGTTTATCATAGACGAAATCCTTAACGACGCCATGTTGTGATATGCCTATGCTTCAGAGCGTTTGCACTATGAGCGATCTATGAAAAGTGCTAGCTGGCCGGTGGCAATTTCAAAAATAGGTTTTTCGAAGAATAAGAGCATTAGTTAAATCATGATTATAAGATTGTAGTTAGAAGAAATTACTTCTTGGACCTAGTAAAGTAGTATATCCTTTGTATTCACGTAACTTAAATGAATTTCTACAAATTCTGTCATCATTCATGTTGCGTTCAAAAGAACCCTAAATGGATTATAAGTATAAACAGTGATGGACGCCATTTTTCATTCGGAACGACTTGATGGGCGTGAGAAGTTTGATGGTAGTGTTAGCACTATTAGCGCCATGCGGAACGCCTCTAGTGACGTCACGTTCACTTTTGGCGGGTAAATTTAAGTTTTTGTTTTTAAATAGATGCAATGAATAAAACCCAAAAATAATGAAATTAGTTTCATAAAATAGTCTACATTTTCAAACTAAATTATTAAAAAAATATATATCAGAAACATGCATGGCTAATTAGCAATCCTGGCCTGGTATATAAAAGTCCTCGCCCTACGGGTTCGGACTTTCAACATACTCGTCCAGGATTGCTTAATTCCTGGTCTTAGCAGTAATGTACTATTAGACCTTTGTTGCCTGTGGTTATGGTTGCATGTAAATCGTATTTTCCGAAGATATGCGAGTATTACCGAGGTGCATTATTTGTTTCGTACTGCTGTACTAACGTTTCGCGTGTGCTCCACCCATTGCGTCAATATCAAGTGTGACTGTTTCTTAGCTAGATCTGAGGCTTTGTTTAATTCATTGAAAGCCTTAAATCGGTTCCCGCGAATGTACTGGAAGTAACCGAGCAATAAATGGTACCTGCAAAATGAGTAAAAGCCTGGAATAAGTATATTATTAATATTCTGCTCAATTTAATATTTCACGTCGAGTAAATTTTCATAACAATGATAAGAGTGCTTAGTGAAATATTGCAAATCTTCTAACCTAATAATAAAGTACTAGTAAAAAAGTCGTGTCGAACAAGAAATATTTTTTTGAATTTTACACCAAATGTGTAATTTTATTAGTAACCAGCATTTGCCCGCGCCTTTTCAATCTTTGCCCAGTCTGCGGCTTGGGTGTTATTTTTTATGACCACCCCTTATAGCCATCTTTGTTTAAATAAGACACTTGGACTTGTCCACAAAACTATTATTGTATCTCAATTTTCAATACACCCAACCGGTTTCGATTATAAGCTTTTTCTAAAGTTTTTTTAACAAATAACTTAGTAAATAATTACCCATTTACAAGCATGTTCCGTTTTAACTCGAGAACCACCCAACGGATTTGCATGCGGTTTTTATCATCATCGTAGTGGCCCTGGTCAACATATGGGCTATTAGGTGAGTTTAAAAAATAACCACCAAGCTGAAAACGGGGCAGAGTTCGAAAAAAGTACCCGGGAGAAGCCGCAGGCAAAGGAGGGTACTTTATAAGTTAGAGATAGCATACGATGCGTTCATCAAATGTTTCAAAGAATGTGGTTCTATTGTACTCACTTCTCGTCAAAAAATACACACCTTGGTAGATAAATGGGGCTTTGCCTGGATACTGTTTTGAGCTCTTGAAAGATTGACTGGATAGTTTTCTGTAATTCGTAGATTCTTTTCGCACTTTTGCTATCGAGCTGAAATAGTACATTATGATTTTTATGATACAAGTAAGCTGCGTTCGACATTACAGTCGAGGCAGGATTGCAGACGAACCGAAGGTGAGGCCGTAATGGAGCCGAGAGTGTAATGTCTAATGCTCACGCGTTTCATACGACGTTTTTCAACACACTTGCGAGGAAAAATTATAAAATTACACTGTCTTTTTTTTTCCATATAATCGAAACCACAGCTATGAATTGACAGCTTTCTTTGAAAAATGGCGGCGAAGATTTTGTTTTTGCGCAGATGGAGATAGAGGCACTGGCGCATTCGCCAAACAGCCAAATATTGCCAAACAGCCAAATATTAAATATTAACAAACTGAATATTTTTTATTTTTTCAAAAATTTGTGTTAATTTGTCGAAAAAAACAAATAATTTGATAAAATTAAATGATCATTTATTATATTTTAACTGAGACAGTTTATTTATTCGCAAAAACTTTACTATTTCTCAAGACATCGAAACTCTTTGCTAAGATTTAAAAATAACTCTGTAATGTAAAAAACACCAGTGCGATAATGTAAAGTAAAAGCACGCCTGTTTAATATGCTGCATTATGACCCTAAGAACGCTGCAATAAGGGCCACTTTATAAGCAAGTGTGTTGAAAATTAATGATTCTTAAATAAAGAGGGTTAAGATGATAATATGGACAACTTTTACTATCGGGCCAAATCTGCAATCGTGAAAAATAAAAGAACTATTTCATACATTTTGGTGTAGTAGGTATTTAACTTTTCTATGGAATTGCAAATTAAAATTCTCAATCTTTATTTAAGGCGATGTATAAAATTTCATGACGATATTCTATACAATATTTTACGCCTATACATCATAGTATAAAATTCATGCCTTTGATTAAAAAAATTGGTTAAAATCTCGATGAATCACGGTTTTGAATTTTGTGATTTCTTATGATCGAATGAAGTTGTTCGTTTTGAGTAATGAATGACGATTTTCTTCCTTAAAACCATATAAAAATATCGGTCTGGGCGGCTTTGTTCAAATCAGACCTAAGAACCATATTTTGTATGGTGAAGTGAAATTTTGTTTTCATTTGCGCAGGCTTTTTCTGTGGCAAAACTAGTTAGCAGAGAGTTTCGTTCCATTTGAAGATAGCAGTATATTAACAGATTTGGTATGTAGTTGTAGGTGAAAGTGGTAGAGCTGATGCCGGGCTCGACTGTGGAGGTACCACTATCTTACTCGCAAACCCCTCCCGAAGTTATTCGGGGGAGAGTAAGAGAACAGCTCTTAGGCAAAACCAGGCGGCCCACCATTGCCTGGGACCGATGGATGGCGGTTTATCCATCCCCAATTGCCGAGCCTTATATAAAACAGACTGGTGACGGGCAGCGGCGTCATTGGTGCAAGGGTTTCGGCACCGTGCTCACCAACCAGCCTGCCCAGCGTGTGTGAGTATGGGCATTTCTTCCAGGAGGACCGCCAAGAGTGGCGAAATCCTGGAAAGGCCTATGTCCAGCAGTGGACGAAACAGGCTGATGGATGGATGTAGGTACCTCTTTGACCAGGGTTATCAGCAATCCCTCGACGAGTCTGATCTTAATCACGGTGTTGTAATCAGAATTCTCGAACTTCGTCGTTATAATTTGCTTGATTTTTTCTTCCCATAATAACGTCATTTCCCATATTCCCACTCTCATGGTCCTGAAAACGTTACGTTTCCATAGATTCACTGTTTTATTTTTAGTTACCAAGACTGTGTTTTGCATGATATCCAGTAGGAAAAGAATGATTTAGATTTTCCAAAAATACTGGTATACCCATCCAAATCTGTTTAATTATATTGCGAGCGTTCAGACAGAGAGACAAAAATTGCTGATACGGGGTAAGGAATCCAATTTTTTCACTTGCATGGCAAAACCCCTCTTACAATTTTATTAAGTATACATATAGTCTGTCAAAAAATTGTTGAAATGAATATTGAAGAAACTATTTTTCTTTCGCCTGGTTACATCAAACAAACAAGTACAAAATCTGTTAAATCAAGTTAACCGCGTTATTATTTCATGACTATATTACCTAAATTATCCTACTTGAACGTTTAAGGTTCAATAAAGTTCATTAAAGTTCAATATTCATTTCAACACTTTTTTGACAGACACTTACATGACCCACATAACCACAAAAAAGCTCCAAGCTGCTTCCGGTGTCTTGGATCTCAAAATGGCATCACCACGCTTGTCATAAAAATGTTCACAAGTTTTATAGGACTCCACGCAGTAACCGGTGTCGAGAATTATCACTATGGCTGAGTAGTAGTACCATGTTTCCGCTAAAAAAATAATCAGGTATTCAATAGTATAAATAAACCAAGTCGGAATACGGACACAAAATAAATAATAGTAAGATCCACTCTTCAAAGACACTGCCTACGCTAAATTAGCAACTCGATGTGTCAGTACAAAAAACAACGGAAATAACATTGAATAATTATTGCGTAGTGGAAAATGGCTGTTACCATGGGCAACTACCTGTACAATATTGTAATATAATATTTCTTTATATCCTTATTCATAGGAACAAATATAAGGTAATAGGAATTCACGTCACGTTAAAATTGGCCTGGCTATACCAGTGACAATAAAAAAATAAATTATTATGTAATCAGTAATTCTTTATTGACCGTTATAACAGAGAATGTTACATGAGGCATGTCAAATATTACACCATAAAAGATTCACAATATCCAATCTATCAAAATAAATAATTTATATATTAAAAATAAAATATTAGGTACATATAAAACTTATGTCAGTGAAAAACAAATTGTCAGATATGATATACACCTTCGTATTATAGACAAAATTATAAAAATTGTCTTATAAAGAGAATGGACATTTATTAAACTAGTAAACTTTAAACTTTCGCGATTTTCACACATTATTAACTTTGTATTGGGGTCTTACTCGCGATATTCGCTCACCAAAGGATGCTATACCATACATGACTCCTGGTGTCTATAAAATACAGTGCAGCTATGGAAGTGTATATATTGGCCAAACCAAGCGAACCATAGCTGAGAGGGTCAAGGAACACATTACAGCTGTAAAAAACAGGCAAATAAATAAATCAGCGATTGCAGAACACCTGCTAACGGCTGGTTCAAACCACTGGATAGAACTTCATGACCCAAAAACCCTTTCTACTGATCGCCACTACTACCCGAGAATTGTGCGAGAAGCAATTGAAATTAAAAAACACCCAAAAAATTTCAATCGGGATGACGGGTTTAAGTTATCTTCGGCATGGAGTTCAATCATACAGAAATTTAAACCTCGCGATTTATCTTCGAATATTTGCCTCGATACTGTTAGTGTTGTGTGTCGTGTGTGACGAAAGAAACAATTAATTAACAAAAGACAAAGTGCGGGTAGGAAAAAGAAAAATAATGTGCTACCTACCGCCGCGCCGGCTCGCCAAGGACATTTTTGCTGCTACTCTCGTCAGTTAGCTTGTGACCACTAAGGTATGTTGTTAGTTATCGCGAGTAAGACCCAATACATAGTTAATTTATTAAACTGCTTGGTCAAGTACTCATTAATAGAATAAAATGGATTTAACTCGAAAAAATATTTTAATTTCATTTTAAAATCAACTATAGGAAGTCTAGTTATTTCTAGTGGTATGTAATTTTTCCAAGACAGGGGGTGCAAGTGCAAGACCCCCTCAACGGCGCCCATGGCTGTTACAACGATCGCTGCGCCTCTGGATAGCGCAAAATAGAAGAAAATAATACTTTCCAAATAGACGCGAATTGACGCGACCGACGGAAAAAAAATTTTGAACAATAATTAAAAGAAAGAATCACTAAAAGCGCCTCAAGCATTCGGAAGGAAAGAGTAAGAAAATTCTTGCGTAAATAATACGAAACTTTCGATTTGTTTTTGTCAAAAGTAAAGACAGTTTTTTTTAATCAAACTAGGAATTTATTTTTGATTATACCGGGTGTAAAAGCAAAGGCTAGAATCCTTTAAGGGTATGTTAGCATGACCGGTAAAGATATTATTTTAAATACTGGGATCTTAAATAAAGTACCAGTACCTCATAATAAGACGATTTTCTTTACTCAAAATACACTAATCTCGTTTACACCCTCACGGTCGCCGGCCACTCGGATGAGGGGTGCGGGTTGCGGGGTACAATTAGGTGTGCGGAGAGGCCGGTGAGCTGCGTAGCCATAGCTTAGAAAAATGATGGAATTTTTGGTGAAAATTCAAGGTTTTTTTTTTTCTCGTAATGACATCAGAATCGTGTATACTTTCATGCCCTAAAGGGATTCTTGACTTTGCATTTACACCATATATAAGGTCTTACAATAATAAGTGAAAATAATTCTAGGGTAGATCATGTATCGTTAACTAATCAGTGATCAATCACATTCCAGAAGAAAAAAAATTTTTGCTGAAATAATTTTTTCAATTCCCAGTACAAAGTACCTAGTTGAATCAGCTGACTAAATTTCTGTGGAAAGGTAAAAAAAAGATTGCACAAAAATTTTTGTTTCGGTGGAATGTGGTCTATTAGGGATACTCTATCATCTGGTAATTTTTTTTCACTTTGAATTGTAGGACCTATATGAGTATAATGCTTATTATGTATTTTTTAAGTGTTGGGACCGCCCGTTTAGGAGGAGTTAGCCTTCAAAGGCAGGTCTAAGACTCAGAGTATACATTCACCTTAAATAAAAAGCTACTCTCTCTACCCGGAAATAAAGTGCAAATTCAGCTTACACAACCTGCAAGCTAAAATTGTATACATAATATGCGCCTCTTTTTCTATCCCGTAACTCTAAGACCATTTAACACGGGACCTGGCAAAGCGCGATTCTTAGTACTGAAATTATTCTGCCGTTTTCCACGGGAGGGGAGGTAAACACGCACAGCACACATTCACTCATTCACGCACACTCCTGCGAAAAATTGATATGTCACACTAAATCAAAAGCTGCAACACAGACACAAAACGCGCACACAAGCAAACTTACATGAACAAATTGTTCATGTACTCCGGCAGAGGGGACTGCAATTGTTCATGTACTTCGGCAGAGGGGAATGCGTGCGCTTGCCTAGTCCCGTGTTATATGGTCTAAGGCGTAACTCTATCCCTATTTCTTAACGCATTTAATGATCCGCCCAGGCGGACGGTCGATTTATTTGTGCCCTCGCGGAGTGGAATAGGCTTCTTGACACAGGGCAGAAAACTACGGACTTACTTACGTATGGGCTACGGAAGTTAAATCACTAGAATAATCAAATAATGCAGAAAACAGTGGAAGTCAGATAGGATAAAAAAATATTCTCACAGCTCAAATCATAACTAATGGTGATGTAGAAGAAATCCCTCATAATGACCACCATGTCATGGATGCGCATTTCCGATAGAAGCAACTTCAACATTGAAAGGATCAAGACTTGTCGAGTTCCCAGATCTGTCAGCATCGTCATCATATGCATCGTGGATAATCCAAACTGCAGGCATTCTTGCTTCTTCCCATACTCCATACTGGAATTTTAATGTTAAGGACAGGATAAGAATGGTCTTTCCATGTTCATCCCACTTCTGATATCCATTGGAAAACGGACGAGCGTAGTCACAAAACAAAATAATTAAGAAGAATTTAATTGAATATATTTTATTTTACAATGCAGAATCCAGACTTACTAAAACGAGAATATGCTGACATAAAGATAGCAGAGGGCGTGGACCTCGGTTACGTCCAAATGACCATATTTCCGGGAACACAATTCCATTGCACGCTTTTCCAGCTTCACGCACTTTGGAAACTGTAACATAATTAAAAAGCATAAAGGATCAATCACAGTTTTAAGAGAATTCAAAGCGGAAAACAATTATAGTATTAACTTTGATCGCCTGCCGATAGACGGTGATCATACTGCCGTAGCTCGCACAAAGGAGCCGAAAGTTTGCATTGGTCCTCAGTGCGTAATTTAATGACCGCTTGGCCGCTAGCGATGCCTTGTCTACTTCCTTGCATTCCTGCACAAATGTTTAAGGTGACATTCATTTATATAAGGTGAATTTTGTTTATATGACCAAAATTCATACTGGAGACTCGGTGACTGGTCAGGACCATGGTTCAATGACTCTGTTTGCTATATACGAAAAATATTTTACGTGCCCTCTATACTTGTTGAAGAACAACCTTGACTCAATGAGTATGGGAAGTCTAAATTTCATTTTGCGTATTTCACAGAAAGGGTCACTGAAGCTTGGTCCTGACTACTTACCGAGTCGTCATCTTATATTTAGTGAGTGACACTGGTCGGAGTGTTAATAAGGGGGTACAATCTTCTGCGTTGGAGGATTTAAAGTTGTCATAGAAAACAACCATGAAGGTTATGTATGGTCTTCTAGCTAGAGGAAACTAGTTTGTCCTAAAATCAGGTTTGACCGGTACATATCCAAAATATATTAGCCCAGTCACACCCCAGCCCAGTCATGTGTGCAAAATATACACAACAAATGAAAGTACTAACAGTAAACAATCTAAAGAGTCTATTCAAAGTTATAGCGACGTCCTCATAGAAACGTCCTTCGAGCCCAGTATTTGTGGCTACAGGTCTTGATGGGTCAGCGTACAAAGCCATTGCTTGGTTAAAAGTTGCTTTCATATCTTCAAATTTAACACTGTATCTGTGAATAATTGAGCCTTTAGACACGATCTTGCTAAGTTTCTTGCCCTTCTTCTTAGCAAGACTAATCGAATGGGCGGAGTTAGGCATATATTTAAACAGGATGATTGGTAATTAGATGCAATCCTTTGAAGGGGTTGTAGAAGAGAACCATTGCAGTCGCTTCGATTATATAATGCCTTATGCAAAAGAGAACCATTTCTGAGATATTTTGAATTTAAGCTTTTTTTCTAAAGTAAACTTTGAAAAAACCAGCCAATATTTTAGAATTTTTTGATTTGTTTCGGTTTGATAACATCCCAGCCAATAAACAATAACCCTAAAATGCACATTATTGACGTAAACCTTGACACTGTGCTCCAAAACAATTGAAAATTCTTGAAAATCGCAAAAGATTTATACAAAAAAGCTAGTTTAAAACAAAAAGTCTCTATGCAATCTTCTGTGCGCATTAACTTGAAAACATTTGCATTTTACTAGCTTTTTAATGAGGTACATAAATCTCAAATTGACAGAGGAATGATAAAAATATGGACAAAACAATAGGAGCAGGTATAAAAATATCATTAACGGTTAAATTAGAAAACAATGGATTATAAACTAACATTTTGTATGCATAAGATTTGTTTCTAATATTTAATGGTAAAAAAAATATTTTCTAAATAAAAAAAACTCATTAACGGTTAAATTTGGAAACAATGAATTTTAAAGTTACACTTTGTATGCATAAGATTTGTTTCTAATATTTTACCTGCTCCTACTCTTTTGGCCATATTTTTGTCATTCCACTGTCAATTTAACATTTTTGTACCTCATTCGAAAGCTAGAAAAATGCAGATGTTTTCAAGCTAATACGCACAGAAAATTGCATACAGACTTTTTGTTTTAACCTAGCTTTTTTGTGTAAATCTTTTGCGATTTTCAAGAGTTTTCAATTGTTTTGGAGCACAGTGTCAAGGTTTACGTCAATAATGTGCATTTTAGGGTTATTGTTTATTGTCTGGGATGTTATCAAAGAGAAATAAAGAAAAAAAATCTAAAATATTGGCTGGTTTTTTAAATATATTTTTTTAAAGTTTAAATTCAAAATATCTCAGAAATGGTTCATCTTTGCATAAGGCATTATATAGTTGAATCGACTGCAATTGTTCTCTTCTACAACCCCTTCAAAGGATTGCATCTAATTACCAATCAACCTGTATATGTAGGGTATTAGTATTTAGTATATGGTAAACTATTATTAATATATTATTGTATACATTTAATGTACTTTATGTACGTGTATTAACTTCCATCCATCAGCCTGTTTCGTCTTCTGCTGGACATAGGCCTTTCCAGGATTTCGCCACTCTTGGCGGTCCTCCTGGAAGAAATGCCCACACTCACACACGCTGGGCAGGCGGGTTGGTGAGCGCGGTGCCGAAACCCTTGCACCAGTGACGCCGCTGCCCGTCACCAGTCTGTTTTATATAAGGCCCGGCAATTGGGGATGTTTATACCGCCATCTATCGGTCCCAGGCGATGGTGGGCCGCCTCGTATTGCCTGAGAGCTGTTCTCTTACTCTCCCCCGAATAACTTCGGGAGGATTTGCGAGTAAGATGGTGGTACCTCCACAGTCGAGCCCGGCATCAGCTCTACCACCTAATCATATTAATTATCGTATTAACTTATTAAGTATGTATACCCAAATCCTAATTTAATATATTGTATTTTCCTCTTTTAAATTTAACCATTTTACTCATTTAATATATTCTAACGTGCGATAAGTGTATTTAAGTACCTACATTGCAAAAATAAAGCATTTCATTTCATTTCAATATATTATTAAATTTCAAAGTCAAAACTAACTTAATAACAGCCAGTCAAAACTACGAGTAGCTTAATACAAGTATACGCACCTACCTCCAGCAGCTAGGATCAGGATGTGAAGCTTTTTATAACGATATGCAGGCTGTAATGAAACTGGTGAAGAAACACGACCTGAATATAGTATTGGGTGATTTCAATGCCAAGGTAGGAGAGATGTGTGTACCAAATATTATCGATCAATATGGACTGGGTGAGCGAAACGAACATAGAGATCGTTTCATTCAATTTTGCACGGAGTTTAACTTAACGGCAACGAACTCCTGGTTCAAGCTCCCGAAAAGACGACTGTACACGTGGCAGTCGGCCGCTCATACGCCCGATAAGATAGTACGAAATCAATTCGATTACATTTGTGTCAATCAAATATTTCGGAATGCTGTCACTAGCATGAAAACCTACCCATGATATCGGCTCTGACCACATCTTGTTGCTAGTAAAATTAGGATGAAACTTAAGAAAATATGCAAGGGTAGCCCTAAGAAGATTTTAAATCTGCAAAAACTACAAGACAAAGAGGTTGCAAAACATTTCGGCAACAAAACTGACGGAATCCTACCGATTGAAACAACACAAGCGGATGAAAATCTTTGGGAAAACATTAAAAATACCCAAAAGGCCCAAGAAACGCTATTGGTTTCAGAGAAAATGCCAAGAACAGTCATTGGATCACAGAAGAAATAATTGACTTTAAAACAAGAAGACCCAACAAACATGACCTTATTCTCTACTAAGACATAAACAAAATCTTCAAAATAAAATTAGAGAAGCTAAACAGACATATTTCTTCTGCGACAGTGCAGTTATATATAACACCTTAAAGCCACACACCAACATGGCCAACTGCATAAAGTAATAAAAGAAATAGCACTAGGAAGAAAAGTATCTATTCCAAACCTCGTGGTGAACTCTGATGGGAGATTATTACTGGCCATTTAGGATCGACTGCAAAGGTGGGAGGAATACATAGAAGAACTCCTTAAAGATAACCGAGCCGATTATGTGTACTTGGGAAAAAACCTTTCGGGTCCTACCATCCTTCGCGGAGAACTCGACTATGCTCTCGGGGCAATGCGACCGGGAAAGGCTGCTGGTGTAGATGGAGTGCCAATGAATCTGCTTTTATACATGGGAGATAGAGTCAAAGATTTTATGTTGGCTCTGTTCAATAGGATCTACGACACAGGTCACATCCCCAGAGACCTTCGATCAGCTTTCATAGCAATCCCGAAGAAGCCAAAAGCGGTTTATTGTTCTGATCACCGTACCATTAGCTTAATGAGCCACACAATGAAAGTTCAAAGCTAGTTAGAGCCCACAACAATTTGGATGTAGACCGGGCTTAGGTACCCAGGAAGCTATATTTACCTGCTTGCAGAACGTGCAATTGAAGTGCAACAAAATCTCTGCATATGTTTCATAGACTACGAGAAAGCTTTTGACCGAGTTCAGCACGACAAGCTAATGGAGGTCAATAGAAAAAGGGATTTGGATGAAAAGGATCTACGTTTGATCGGAACTTTATAATGGGAACAAGAGGCGAAGCTGTCTGCTGTTCGAGTGGAGGGGAAGCTGTCTGCTTGGAAACCGATCACTAGAGGTGTCAGACAAAGATGCATACTATCACCACTACTCTTCAATTTATATTCGGAGGACATCCTGACAGAACTGCTTAGCTCAAGGACTGAAGGAGTACACGTTAATGGTGTATGTGTGAATAACATACGATACGCGGATGACACAGTCCTGATTGCTGACACGGACCTAGGTCTTCAACAACTGTTACAAGAAGTATCAGCCGCAGGAGACAAAATGGGACTAACTATCAACGTGAAAAAGACAAAAGCGATGGTCATAGCTAAATAATCTAAACAGCTACCCAATATAAAGCTTTCTCGACGAGATGTTCAGGGCGTCACAAAATTTAAATATCTTGGCCGTTACTTCACCTCAAACCTTGACCACCTTGTAGAGATAAAATGCAGAATTCGGGTTGGTCCTCGAAGGTAAGATTCCCGGAAAAAGAGCACCAGGACGTCAACGTCACAAATGGATAGATGACATCAAAGAGTGGACTGGACTAAAAAGCTTCAGAGACTTGAAGGATAAAACAACGAATCGCAAGCAATTTAGCCTACAAACTTCATTATGAAGATGGCAGCCAATGATGATGATGATATTAAATAAAAAAAAGTAGAAAAATTTATTTGAAATGTATTTCGAAAAAAGTAGAACACTGCTTTAGTACTTACTTTGAATTTGGAAATGGATCACCAAATAAATGCATAGCAAGGAATAACTGCTTTCGCGCTTTCTGACGATCTCCCGATTCTAACATACAATTTCCACGCAAAGACAAAATACGAGCAAGCAAATAGTCTCGGTACCACTTAATTTCACATATTTCTAGCTCTCGAAATTTCTCGCTCTGTAAAAAAACCCACACAAATTGTAATTGTTCATCTCACGTTTATTTACAAACTATTGTCGTATTCGTTAGCTAGAGGGCGCTTTAATTATTTTTTATTACATACCATTACCACACTTTCTACTTCATAGAGTAGCCGCATAGCTTGAGGAATGTTCATAATGATTATACTTAAATCTGCGTATTCCAAATAGGATTCCACAAGCTTTTCAAGTTCCACTGAAACACGGTAGATAACGTAAAACTTATCTGCTTCGAAGAACCAATAGCATAAGTGACATCATTACCAGCTCCACGGCAATGATCTATAACATGGCTGTAAGAACACAATAGAATGGCGAGGCAGTCGCAGCGTTGAAGGTCCAACGAAGAGAATGACCTAATTCGCCTCGCGGTGCCACAACTTTGGGCAGAAATCCGCATTTGTTTTAATTCTGGGAACAAAAAAATACGTGTTAAAATTTAAGCTTGCGTATTTCTAAAAGTGAATGAGAAAGAACTATTCTGTTCGGGTCTTTAATATCGGTCTTCTACAGAACGAGACAAAGCAAACAATACTTTAACGAAAGACTGAGAACAAATGAAAAGAGGTTTGAAACAATTTTGTACCTTATGCCAATATATAAAAAATTTAATTGCTCTGAACAATTTTTTTCGGATCACCCTAATCGGTTGTTTAATTCAATCGGACAGAATGAGAGAAAATTAGGAAAAATGAATGCAAATTGATAACGTGAACTTGAAAAGTACCTAAGGAAAATTAATTCGACAAAACTAGTAATTACAGATATAGATCAAGGATTGACTCTATTTGACAAAACATACGGTGAGCTGAGCACTGAACGTTTCACTCAGGCACTAAATGACATTCAGGGGCCTATATGTCCAATTGTCAGAAAGTCCAGGTGTCGTACGTTTTTGATGATTGTACCCTACGAATAAGAATTCTTATTCGTAGATTGTACGAGATCGGATCTAACCGCGCAATGATCGAGCAAGCAGAAGCCTACTAGTTAAAAATGGAAAGTATAATCGAATATTCTTGTAACGTACCTTCACCCTCTGATCCAAGCTCGAATGATGGTGCTCTCATAGTAAGATTCATATTCTGTTTAATGAAATCCACCATTAATGTATCTAAATTTATCATAGTTCGATTTAAAGAAATCTTTGATAGCATTATTGCATATCGAGGTAAAGACAATTTTAGGATTATAGATTTATTAATTAAATTGCCTTTAACTCGATTTGTATGATAGTTTAGTTCTTCTAATCTACTACGACTACATGTCACAAACCAACCATATCGAAAGTGCTAGTTTGAGTGTATTCTATTTGAACGTTTTCACCGAATTGTGCTCTTTCTTTGCTAAATGCCGTTATTTGTTCACGAATACGTTTCATTTCTTCGGTTTCCCGAACAAGACCCTGTAATCAGTTGGTGAAGAGTAGTCAATTAAGGAAAAAGAATGTTGACGCATTTTTATCTACTGGTGTGATCTACTAGGAAGATGAATACTTTGCCCAACTTGGATCTATCGGTGGTAGAGCTAAAAGGTGGAGGTACCACCATCTTACTCGCAAACGACCCCGAAGTCTTTGGGGGGAAAGTAAGAGGACAAGCTCTCAAACAAACACAGCCATGCCTGGAACAGGTTGATAGCGGTATATCCATGTCCAACTGCTCGGCCTCATATAAGACAGATGCGTCACTGGTGCCAGGGTTTCGGCACCGCGCTCGCCAACCCGCCTCCCATTGCTTCCAGAAGGACCGCAGAGTGTCAAAATCTTGGAAAGGCCAATGTCCAGCAGTGGAAGAACGAAGCGGATGGATAGATAGATCTATCGGAGTGATAAGAATTGACGCAGGATTGTAATATGTTTTCCTAAGAAGGTGAATTCTTTCCCCAGCAATAGAATACCTACTAAAGGGCCGTATGTCTTAGAAACAAAGAGGCTCACGTCATCAAACCTCTGACCAAGTAGTGTGATAAAACAGCCGGATCCACAATTGAGACATCTACGAGTATACCGTTCTAGGTACAGCAAAGCCCGTGCATGGAGTTCCTGCTGAAAATTTAAACACCTTTCATGCAACACCATCAGCCGCCTTTATGATTTAAAGCAAGGCTGCCCAACTTTTGAATGACCCGCCGCCTGCGTAAGCAAGTTTCAAATTTGCCAATTCTGTGTACAAGCCAATCGCGTGACCAGTTAATAACCTGCTAATATTCAGTTGGAACTCACTGATCTTCAAAATCATTCTGCACTAAAATCCTTTTTTCTGAAAAAATATCTTCAAAGTCAGAAACTCCAGAAATCATATTAATTTGTGCCAATTTTTTAGTTTGATTTAAATTTTTGTTTATTGTGTTCCTTTATTTGGCAGAAGATGCTATTTGTTATTATTATAAACTTTATTAAATCAAACGACCACTATTTCAGAATATTGCATTTGTTTTATTCCACAATACCTTAATTTAAGTTAGGCTCATTGTTATACGTGGGACGCACTATAAGTTTCCGGAATGAATATGAAAAAATACTATTAAAGGTACAAAATTTATTTATTGTTTTTCAAAATAATCTCCCTTGGCGTCTATGCACTTTTTCATTCGATCAAACCAGTTTTGAAAACTTTTGTGCCACTCCCCTGTGGTGACCTCTGAAACGTGTTTTTCATACTCCTCGACAGCCTCTTCTGGTGATGAAAATCGTTGACCGCGTAATTGGTTCTTAATTTTTGGGAACAGAAAAAAGTCACAAGGTGCCAGGTCGGGACTGTATGCAGGATGACTCATGAGTTCTACATTTTTCGTCTTCAAAAAGTCGTTTGTCTGTCTGGCCGTGTGAGAACTAGCATCGTCGTGGTGCAGGATGATACGGCGTTTACGGTTATTTTTACGGAGTTCGTCAATAACTTCCGGCAAACAAATGGTCGTGTACCAGTCACTATTCACGGTACGACGATTCTCTAAAGCAACAGTAGCCACGTGTCCAGTTTTATTAAAAAAAGAAGCAATCATCCGCTTAGATGCACTTTTCACGCGCGCCACTTTGGTTGGTTTCGGCTCATCTTGAAAGACCCATACGCTCGATTGCTGCTTTGTTTTGGGATCGTAGCAATAAATCCATGTTTCGTCACCTGTTACTATGTCCCACACCAAATTTGACGCACCTTCGTTGAATCTGGTAAGCATGGCACTGCACCAAGTGACGCGGTCCGTTTTTTGAGCCTCGGTCAAGTTGTGTGGGATCCACCGCGAGCACAGCTTTCTCACACCCAAATGTTTGTGTAGGATTGATTGTATTTGACTCATGCCTATTTCTAAGGATGCGCGAATTTCATGGTAGGTCACATGCCTGTCTGTTTCAATCATACGGCGCACAGCATCGATGTTTTTGTTGGTCACAGCGGTGGACGGCCGACCATCGCGAGATTCGTCACTGAGATTGATACGACCACGCTTGAATTCTGTAAACCAGCTATAAACAGTCGTCTTGCATGGTGCTTCATTGCCAAAAGCTGTTTCAAGCCGAGCGATGCTCTGTTGAGCTGTCAAATTACACTTAAAATCGTAGAAAATCATACTACGAAAATTTTCCCGAGTTAAATTCATGTTGATGCAGACACACAATTTTTTAAATGGCGCCACAAGGTAAAAACAAAAGACAGTCAGATGAAACAAACTGCATTCTACAGCCAAAGAGTTCTATTTTCAAATGTTGCAATAAATTTTTTAATATTTTTTACGTAAGTGGCCAGTTCCGGAAACTTTTAGTGTTACCTATGTAAGAAATAACGAAAATACGAACTGTCAGTGGTCAGTAGCCCGCCTGTGATTTTTGAATCATCCGTTTTGCCCGAATACTGTTAAAAAGGTTGGGCAGCCTTGGTTTAATGCTACTACATATTCCAGAGGTCTCGAGTTCAAATCCCGAAGGATCCAAATGTGTCACGCATGTGTGCAACGGAATACCGTTTGGTAGAGCAAGATGGGACATTAAATTGACAGTAAAAGGAGGATATAAATCGAGTACTTCTACTCGTATTTAACTGGTAATTTGACACTTGAAACACATGTGACCCCTTCGAAACAAATTAAATTAATGATATCGGTGTGGTATGATGTGGTGATAAACCGAAGAAATAATGTTAAAAGTATACCTTATGACTTTCAGTCAATAAATCGTACGTTGTGGTTCTAAAGACAGGATTTTTAAACTTCATGTATCCACAAAAAGCATACAAAGGTAATTCGCGTAATTCACCTGAAAGAAATCATTCTAAGAGCTTGACTTCAAAGGGAAGTGTAATATACTATGAGCACAATTTTACCCGGTCTGTTTATGCCTAAGCAGGAACAGTGTGGTGGTTTCTTTTGAAGATATGAAGGAGCAGGATTGACCATCACCAAAGACGACTCACGTGTGAAGTCACCACCTTCGCATTCAAGGACTCTGATTCTAAACAGTTTTGCTATAGCTGGAATAATGTTTGTGACTTTAGTGTCCTCGGCCAAGATAAAATAGATCTTATGTATATATCTAATGGATTCACATTACCTAAAGCCACGTTCCTCAAGGAGTCACTTTGCAACAAGTGCAGCAGCATTCTTCTTGGAAATACGTCACCAAGCACGGAACTGCACTTAACTATCATCTTCTCGAAGGGGTTCAATGAGTCGTATGTTTTTAGGATCATCGCTAAAAAAATGTTCATATCGTGTTTTATCTGATAAGACGAATCTTACAGAAGGATACAACAACGAAACCAGACAAAACTACTCCGCTTTGCCGTATATGTATAAACTGCTTTTTCGTGAAAAACCGAATTATGGTGTAGATACAGTCCTCGAATCTTACAGAAGGATACAACAACGAAACCAGACAAAACTACTCCGCTTTGCCGTATATGTATAAACTGCTTTTTCGTGAAAAACCGAATTATGGTGTAAATACAGTCCTCGATCATGAGAAATTATTCATGAAAAAGCGGAATGAAACAATAAAAAAAGTTAAAAATAGGTGCGACGACGAGCAAATATAAATAAATTTGAGGAGCAGAGCGAAGCAATGTCGTAGTGTTATAATTCGGATTTTCGTGAAAAGAGCGCGCTTTTACGCGAAAAACCAGTTTCGCTATCATACGATGACATATAAGAATATAGGTATTATCCGATAAATCAATAGTCGCCTTTATCAAAATGGTGGGGTAGCAGGGAGCTAAGCTTATATTCCGGAGTGACGTTTTGGTTGGGGTTGTTTTGTTATCCAAAACAGCAACAAAAAGGAAAAGCTCCAAAAATCCTTACCATCCATAGTCATATCCACCTTCATATTGTCAAAATTGTAACAGTCCGTGAGGATGGCCATTTGTATGACGTCGCTCTCATTCAATGCGATGGCCGATAGAGACTCATTGACACTGTCAGCACCCGTCATGCTGGTTGATGTATATATGCTTCCACTGCCACCCAGAGATGCACTGGACTGTAAATATCGGTTGTACGAGTGAAAAAACTGGTAACTGCCCTTTTAATCACGAAGCTGTGTTCCACTCGGTGTAATATTCGTAAGGAATTATTATATATATTTAAGGTATTCGTCTGTAACATTGAGAGCCATCGATAAAGTTTCCTCAATTTTGCTGATCTCGCTAATACTTTTATGTTGTTTACATTTTTTTCAATGCAATATCGAATTAAAATACTTCCTAAAATATGCATTCTTATAAAATATAAATGTTAATGCTGTGTCCTGTGCCTTGACATATAGAATTACATATAAATACTTTGTGTACCTAATATACATATATATGTATAACCTTAATAATAAAAAAAAAGATTCCTGCGCCCTGACAGGTCATGATGGTGATGGTCATGCAATTAAGAACGATTATAAATTATAATAATTATTAGAAGCCAAGATATTTTTCAAAAAAAGTCGCATAACATAATATGTGAATGTTATTTTATTTTTTGTGGTATTGCGAAATTCTTCCATACCATTTGTACATGCATTTTAAACACAGGAATAATCCAAATAAAATTATACCATACAAAACCTAACATCTGAATGTAGTACTGGATGGTCACATAATTAAGAACGACATTTTGATTAGCTCTGTGATTTAAACTTTTTTAACAGTTTTAGCGCCATTTATTGCTCCGAAAATTGTAAAACGTGTTATCTTGTACAAAACTTACTACAAAACAATGGGAAAGGTAAACATTGTGATAAAAAGTTATAAAATATCTTTGCGCGAAAAACTGGTCCTTTAAAAAAGGCTAGTATTAAAAGCTCCTAAAACTAAATTAAAAATGACGATGTTCAATTTATAAATGTTACTGCTTTAAATACTAAGTTACCGAAAACTTCTGTGCTAATAAATAAACTACCAATTACCGAAAACTACCCAATGAAATACTGAAAATTCCAAAAAGTTAATACATCAAAAAGCTGACATAATACTATTTCACCAGCTGAAAATATATTTCAGCGAAAATTATTGTCAGCTTTTTTTGTCGTAGATCTCCGAATAAAAATTCAAAATTCAGCTCCGCTTCGCTCGGCTTCCGATATGTATTTACATGTAAACCTAACACGCTCCATTTTTTTTCGTTAACTTAGTATTTCTTTCAGAAGTTCAGTAATTTATTCGGAGGTTCATTATTTAAACCACGTGATCGTAAGGAATTTTAGTTTGCTATTTTTTATTTATTTTGTTGGTAGATGTTACACAGTTAAATTAGTATATTTTTTGGTAACAAATTTTACCGCTGCTTACCGCTACAGTGTGCAGCAGTTCCCTGGGATTTAATTTGTTTTTCGGAGGCTTTATTATTATACTTTAAAAAATAGCAGACCATCTGCAATGTTCAAAAACTATGGTTTTCAATGCTTTGAAGCATACGAGTATTAATACATATATCACACTACTTCAAATATTCCACGCAAGCCCAAGCAGAGGAAGACATCTCTTCGAGACGATAGAAACATCGTTTGTCTGGCGAAACAATATCCATTTAAAGGGTCTAATGAACTAAGAAGAGATATTTTTGGCGAAAATAACCCCTCTACAATCTCGGCACGCAGCATTCGAAGGCGTTTGGTAGAACATCAGTTGTTTGGAAGAATAGCAAGGAAAGTACCCATGTTGAACCGGTGCCAGAGGCAAGCCCGAGTCGCATTTGCAAGAAAATATGCAAACTGGACGGTCAGAGAGTGGAAAAATGTTATGATTTCTGATGAGACTAAAATCAACAGGGTTTGCTCTGACGACGGAAAACGATATGTACGACTCCCTTCGAATAAAGCATTCGACCCCAAGTTTACTAAAGTGACATTAAACATGGCGGTGGAAACGTGAAAATTTGGGGGTGCTTTTCTGGTCACGGAGTCGGTCCTGTTAGGCTAATAGAAGGAAACATTCCAGTACAAGAAGATACTGGAAGAAACAATGTTAGCCTCTACTAAAGACGTGCTTCCAGTCATTTGGACATTCCAGGATGACAATGATCCCAAGCATACTGCTCGTTCAATGAAGGAATTCCTAGACTCACAATCTGTTTCCGTTTTAGATCCAATAGAACATCTTTGGTGCGAAGTCAAGAAAAGGGTATCAGATAGACAGTGTGGCAATTTAAGAGAGCTGTACGACGTTATTGTAGAAGAATGGAACTCTGTTTCTCTTGCAAAATGGCAAAAATTGATGGAATCAAAGAGCCGTGGATATGCCACTAAGTATTAATTTTAGACCGTACAAGTATTTACTTACCTATTCCAATGTAAATTCCCCTACTCTGATGTAAATCGTTTGACAGACCATGAGTTTGGTAGAACATCTGATACTATTCGCGAACTATTCATTTGTCGCTCTTAATTATTTGTCCAGCGTCATTTTGTTACTGTTGAAAATAAATGCACTAAAAAACCAGAGTGTTTTTTTGTATTTGTTTTCGTGATTTAGTTTACTTTATCCATATGCCTATTTTATACTAATACTACTAAGAAGAAACATGAAAAAATGTGATATGTTTTATTTGAAATTTCGTGAAACTAAAAATCGTTCTTAATCATATGGCCACCACAATCTATCGTCCTACAATTCAAAGTGAAAAAAATTCAAGAGATGATAGAGTATCAAAAATAGACCATTTACATTAGAACAAAAATTTCTTTGCGCTAACTTTCTTTTTCACCTTTCTATAGAAATTAAGCTGATGCAGCACTTTGTACTGGGAACAGAAAAATATACTTGACCAAAAAAAAAATTTTTCTCCTTTTTTGGGATCAGTGAACGATACACGATCTATCCTAAAATTATTTTCACTTATTATTGTAGGACCTTATATAGTTCATATTACTTACTCGCAAATCCTCCCGAAGTTAGTTATTCGGGGGAGAGTAAGAGAACAGCTGTCAGGCAAAACCAGGCAGCCCACCATTGCCTGGGACCGATGGATGGCGGTATATTCATCCCCAATTGCCGGGCCTTATATAAAACTGACTGGTGACGGGCAGCGGCGTCACTGGTGCAAGGGTTTCGGCACCGCGCTCACCAACCCGCCTGCCCAGCGTGTGTGAGTATGGGCATTATTCCAGGAGGACCGCCAAGAGTGGCGAAATCCTCGAAAGGCCTATGTCCAGCAGTGGATGAAACAGGCTGATGGATGGATGGAAGATCGTATTTTTGTTAAAACTTGAGACGTCGCCTCGCTCCGCTTCGCTCGGCTCTTGAATCAATCCTCGCTTCGCTCGTCGTCGCACCTACTTTGGTCTAGGAAAAACTAGATTGTCTTAAAACCGAGTTTGGCCGGTAACATATCACCATTTTACACAATTGTAATTTACATGTTTTGCAAATAAATAAATATGAAGTTTGGGGGAAAAAAGACAAGCAATCAAAACATCCTTACATAAATAAAATTAAAATAATCATTACCTAGTATTTATTAGTTAAACAACGACATATCTAGACGGGTGTCTACACTATCTTAGAACGCGACTGTACCTTGATCTTATCATCATTAAAATCACTTGATTCTTGATCTTCGTGTTGGAGCAACGTCTGGATAGGGAGAACGGCTCCAGAATTTATAGCCTCGCCTCGAGACAATGTCACAATGTTTAGGTCACTTCGCTGGACTAAGGCTATGACGAAGTTCTGAATCCATCCTGGCAAGCCACTGCTCGCCGTTTGGATTATCCTGATGAATGAGAAAAAAACCATTCGAGATGTTCTTTTACATTATCCATTTGCGTGTTCTAGTCTAACACATCCTGGAATATGTTGGAATTATTTACCTCTAACAACTTGTTTATTAGTCTTGAAAATTTCTGTTGCTGATCAATATTCGAGGTTAAGATGATGCAAATTTAACACGTTTTTCAGATTTGGAACTAAAGCGCAAGAAATTATTATAGGTCTCAGAAAACCGATCGAGTGCAATTAGGACCCTTGCCCTGAGGGTTTCGTACATGCTATGATAGAAATAAGCTTTCATATTTTAAACACTTTGTGATTTATACTTCGCAAGGAGATACAAATTAAATTGCTATTATAGCTACGCGCGTGCCATTTAAAACACAGACTAATTGCACGTGCAGTTACAAAATTTCAACTTCACACGATCCATTAAACTCTATGTATCCAAAGGTTTTAATTAAGTTTGTCATTGACAAATTCTTGAGTAATTATATTTAGGTAATCCATAACATTTCAAAATACTAACCCGCTAATTTCATTAGCTATTTAGAAAGTAGGTAAAAAGCTGAGGGATTTTTATATATCCCTTTTCCAAAATTTTGAATTTTACATTTTTTTTTTTTTTATTCGACTTTTCAAAGAAAGCCTTGTAGGCATAATGACTTTCGTACCAATGCCAGTAACAACTCTGATTGTATTAAAAAAAACGAAATGGCATGACCATAGAGCTTAATAAATCAAATGTCATTGACACTTGACATTGACAGCTAGTATTTTTATTTATTGCTAGGCAAATGCATTCTAGCTGTTCAGCCCATATTCTTAAAATTTGTTTTTTTTTCACCATATCTCTAGTCTAGACCTAAGGAATAAAAAAAATTAAATGCTTTTCGGAATAAGAATAAAAAGATATCTCCATAGATTTTTTTAATTTTTTACCTTATCAGAAATGAAAACTTGTGAATTATCGGATTTTTCTTAAACGTGTGTTTCTTTTCTTGTGAACGGAATTTCAAATTTATAAATTAACAAGAAATGCCGTATAGAGGTATTCATGGTAAGCCAATTTGTATGAAATTGATTGAGTACGTAAAAGCCTTTACGTAACTTTTTGCGTTGAGTTAGAAGCCCGATTTCTTTAACAGCAAGGAAGTATTCGTTTTAACTTGATATCTCTCACAGGACCCGAGAAAAACGGCCTTGACTTGACAGACTGACAGTGATGGGAGGGTATGTGAATCGACGAGACGCGAGAGAGAAACGCGATGTCTCCCTTCCCGCACACGCTATGTCACTCCCCTCCCGCACCATGCAACCACCTCAGGAACTGACTTAAACGATAGGCCTGTTGCTACGCTTTTAAAGGGGAGGGAGCTATCCCGATATTGTGTCTATGCAAATTAATTTTAAACCGTGAAATTGTAATAATTTACATCGACAACTTTGATGAAAAGCAATATGTTAAATATTTTTCTGGCCTTTATCGCGATGTTTTTGGAAAAACTAGGGACATACACCACTTCATATTGGGCGTCTAAATGAAGGCCTAGAATTTATTTCAATGAATTGTTTCTCTTTTGCGAGTTATTTTGGTATCCACTTACGAGCCCGCTCCGAATCGTTATGCATAAATCTAAGTACCGAAATAACACGCAAAGGTCACACTAGGTCTTCATTTAGATGGCGAATATGGACTGGTGTGTGTCCCTGATTTTTACAAAAACAGCGCGGCAATGACAAGAAAAATAATTATAATTATGCTTCGCCGGTGAACGAAATCGCATCAAATGGACGAAAAATACGGAGCGACGCATTTAGCAAGCATTAAAAACAAGAGTAACTTTTCCAAGTCAGCAGGTATCGCTTGAACATCTAGCAGTTGGCAGGCCAGCGCTGCGTGGTACCATCTGTCGATGCCACTCAACCGAAGCTTCACAATCATGTTGTTCGCGTAGCAACGTTTTGCTGCAGCTGAAAGAGAAACAGTTTTTGTAAAATGTTGGTGGTTGTGATTGTCGGCACTTGGTGGAACTTATTATGCATCTTGTTAAATAAGACACTTTTACTTGTCCACAGGATTATAATTTCACTTAATACACCCAACCGGTTTCGCTTATAAGCATTGTCTAGGGCTTTATTACATTAAAAATATAAAAAATAAAAAATAACTTAAATAATATTTACATATTTAATACGTGCGATAAATCAAAAAAAGGAGTTTTTGTAACTTTACCGTCTTTTGTTTGTAAAAAATCACGCGCCGGAGTTCCGTACAACACTTTACTACCAAATTTCAATTCTTAAACTGAAACGGTTCAAAAGCTTGGAGGAGAAAACAAACTGTAGTGTACCCGCGCACTAATTTCTATGCAAAAAAGTCTGTCATTTTCGGTGAGGGGCGAGGCAGCGAAAAATCGGGGTTCCCTTTCGTAGGATTTAAAAAAAAAACAGTTTATTTTCGGCAGTTTTAGGTATGCAGTTGTGTTAAGGACATCAAAACATAAAATAAATGTAGCGGTCAAGAGTTTCTGTCTTTAGTGTATAACATGTTCTAAGCGTTTATACGTTTGGAATGGAATATATGAAAATGGAATTTGTTTTCCCCATAACTTTTTTCGTTATTACTCGCTAGGGCTGAATCTTTTAGGAATGTGTGTGGAGATCATAACAAAGCTATACAACCAATGACCTTGACCCTGGATGGTCCCGTTTGATAGATATGACCAAATGAAAATACATATTTAGGAATTATGTTGTATCAGGTGGAATAAGTTTCAAATTAGTTTGCCACAGGTTTGTGATGAACCTCATTGCATCCTGGCCATCTGTCAAGATGTCAGAAATTTGAATAAGATGACGGTTCGATCACAATGTTTTTTTCGTTTGACAGTGAGTGGTTTTACAATTGATGAGGAAAGTAAGTTGTAATTTTATTGCTAACAATGGAAGGACTTGTTTCAAATCTCGACTGTTTTGTGTTCATGAAGCAAAATTCATTTGATGACAAACTTTTCCAAAAAATATTAAGATCTGCGAGGTGGTAGGTGGTAGAGCTGATGCCGAGGTGGTGGCGAGGTGGTATTAGGTGGTAGAGCTGATGCCGAGCTCGACTGTGGAGGTACCATCATCTTACTCGCAAATCCTCCCGAAGTTATTCGGGGGAGAGTAAGAGAACAGCTCTCAGGCAAAACCAGGCGGCCCACCATTGCCCGGGACCGATGGATGGCGGTATATCCATCCCTAATTGCCAGGCCTTAAAACAGACTAGTGACGGGCAGCGGCGTCACTGGTGCAAGGGTTTCGGCACCGCGCTCACCAACCCGCCTGCCCAGCGTGTGTGAGTATGGGCATTTCTTCCAGGGGGACCGCCAAGAGTGGTGAAATCCTGGAAAGGCCTATGTCCAGCAGTGGACGAAACAGGCTGATGGATGGATGGATGGATGGATTAAGATCTGCGAAATTTTCTCCATCCGAAGAAGAAAAAATCAAGCTTAAAACGTTCTGTGCTACACGTACGAGTAATATGAAACAAAAGTGGAAATCTGCAAATAGTACAAGTGAAAATTTTCGGAAGAAGTTTTCTGATTGGTTAGACTTAGAAGTGAAATGGCCAGAGTTTGTTCAGATTAGAACAGAAGAACTATCGGCTTCTGTGATGAGAATTGAAGACTGCTCAGTGAGTGTTTCAACTCCTAGTACTTCTGCTGAATTTCCTGTGCACCATAGTGTATCTGTCTCAACGTCTACCAGTACATTCACTCCACGTAAAGAATTTTCTGACCCAAGACCACTTCAAAAAAGAAGAAGAATCGAAAGTCTTGCTGAGTATGATTTTGATACTCTAGCTTATGCACTTGCCAAGAAAGCTGAAAAGGAAAATAAAATGGACATTGCTGACTTATTAAAGCATACCCTGAAGATGCTGCAATGCTTCGAAACTGCTTGAAGTCAAAGAAGCGTACCTGCCCTGCTGATAAGGCACTCTTTGTTGCAACATCACTCAAGTTGTCAAAATGGCAATATACGACACTAAAACAGACCACTAAGGAGATGGGTTGTGATATTTTTCCAGCTTATGATACTCTAAATAATGAGAAGAAAAAGTGCTATGTTAATAAAGAAGACATGAAGATAAACGAAAATGAAGTAAAAATTAAACTTCAATCGGTGTTAAACCTCACGGTCTCGAGACTTTGCAGAGATATGGAAATCGATACTGGAAGTAAGTTGACCCTTATTAGTAAATGGGGATTTGACGGTGCCTCTGGACACAGCAACTATGAACAAAAACTGGAAGGTGACGATTCTAGTATATTCATGTGTTCATTTGTGCCGTTGAAACTGGTGAAAGTCGATGCTGATGAAGTGCTGTGGGAAAATCCTAAAGCTTGTTCAACGTTTTATTGCCGACCAATTTATTTCAAATTCGCGAAAGAAAATGATTTAAATATTAAAGACGAAATGGCAATTATAGATAATGAAATAGCTGCCCTAGCGCCAACTGTTATCAAAAATGCAACGATCACACACCAACTGCATAATATGACAATGATCGACGGCAAGATAATATCGTATCTTTCCGATACCTCTACAGCAACGTGCGATATCTGCAAAGCGACACCAAAGGAAATGAACAACATTGAAACAGTATCGCAAAAAAGCTTATCCGTGGATATATACAAGTTTGGCTTGTCTTCTCTGCATGCGAAAATTAGATGCATGAATGAATGGTGTAAGTACCTGATTGTTACTGTACTTAGAAATATTCATATTTTTTTCTGAATTAAAATTGTTTTATGTTTATCTCACCTTCTTCGGATCATTCATCTCAATTATTGTCATTAAATGGCAAACTCGTATAGTGGCCATTTGATAGTGTGTGCAAGGTTTATCCCAATATATGCTAGAAATCATTCTCTTCTATAATTTAGTAGCTCAAATACACCTCAAACAAGTGACAAAAAATACAAAAAATTACAATCTATGTAGTTTAGCCTTTGACTTAAAAGCTACCGGACCACTCACTGTCAAACAAAAAAAACATTGTGATCGAACCGTCATCTTATTCAAATTTCTGACATCTTGACAGATGGCCAGGATGCAATGAGGTTCATCACAAACCTGTGGCAAACTAATTTGAAACTTATTCCACCTGATACAACATAATTCCTAAATATGTATTTTCATTTGGTCATATCTATCAAACGGGACCATCCGGGGTCAAGGTCATTGGTTGTATAGCTTTGTTATGATCTCCACACACATTCCTAAAAGATTCAGCCCTAACGAGTAATAACGAAAAAGTTATGGGGAAAACAAATTCCATTTTCATACATTCCAGACGTATAAACGCTTAGATCATGTTATACACTAAAGACAGAAACTCTTGACCGCTACGTTTATTTTATGTTTTGATGTCCTTAACACAACTGCATACCTAAAACTGCCGAAAATAAACTGTTTTTTTTTAATCCTACGAAAGGGAACCCCGATTTTTCGCCCATTGTCGTCGCGATGCACGTACACTACAAAATACTCAACACTAGCTTAAACCACAGATATAGATCTAAATAGATGACGCAAGTGCATCAAACTCTATTAAAATCAAGCGTGTCACATTTTACAATGAAATTTGTTGACAGCGGTTTGAATCTTAGAAGGGATTGTAAGACTTAAGACATAAACATAAGAGTCAAAGTTCTAAAATTTCAATGAAATATTATTTTAAACAAAAGACAACATATTTAACTCGTGGCTTAAGAATATCTTGTTGCAATAAAAGACTCTTAAAAATACTAGTCTCACAAACAAAGAATAAAATTTCACGGAACTATTATAAAAAATATTGCAAAACACTTAAAAAGGCTGTAAGTAAATCCAAAAAATTATCAAACAAACGTAAATTTATATCTTCTGAAAATAAAATGAAATGTATGTGGAAAATTGACAATAGAGAAACAAATAAGCAGAGTAGGGAAAATTATAATATACGGCTTAAACTAAAGAATTGTATTATAGAAAATCCAAAAAAAAAAAATAGCGAAAGAGTTCAATAGTTTTTTTGCTTCAATTGCAAATTCGCACATAACCAAAGAACCACACAAAGTACTTGAAAGCTCTAGCACAGTATCAAATACGTTTTTCTTAAGCCCTGTTGAACCTGCGGAAATAAACCGTATTACATAGGTAACACTAAAAGTTTCCGGAACTGGCCACTTACATAAACAATATTTAAAAATTTATTGCAACATTTGAAAATAGAACTCTTTGACTGTAGAATGCAGTTTGTTTCATCTGACTGTCTTTTGTTTTTACCTAGTGGCGCCATTTAAAAAATTGTGTGTCTGCATCAACATGGATTTAACTCGGGAAAATTTTCGTAGTATGATTTTCTACGATTTTAAGTGTAATTTGACAGCTCAACAGAGCATCGCTCGGCTTGAAACAGCTTTTGGCAATGAAGCACCATGCAAGACGACTGTTTATAGCTGGTTTGCAGAATTCAAGCGTGGTCGTATCAATCTCAGTGACGAATCTCGCGATGGTCGGCCGTCCACCGCTGTGACCAACAAAAACATCGATGCTGTGCGCCGTATGATTGAAACAGACAGGCATGTGACCTACCATGAAATTCGCGCATCCTTAGAAATAGGCATGAGTCAAATACAATCAATCCTACACAAACATTTGGGTGTGAGAAAGCTGTGCTCGCGGTGGATCCCACACAACTTGACCGAGGCTCAAAAAACGGACCGCGTCACTTGGTGCAGTGCCATGCTTACCAGATTCAACGAAGGTGCGTCAAATTTGGTGTGGGACATAGTAACAGGTGACGAAACATGGATTTATTGCTACGATCCCAAAACAAAGCAGCAATCGAGCGTATGGGTCTTTCAAGATGAGCCGAAACCAACCAAAGTGGCGCGCGTGAAAAGTGCATCTAAGCGGATGATTGCTTCTTTTTTTAATAAAACTGGACACGTGGCTACTGTTGCTTTAGAGAATCGTCGTACCGTGAATAGTGACTGGTACACGACCATTTGTTTGCCGGAAGTTATTGACGAACTCCGTAAAAATAACCGTAAACGCCGTATCATCCTGCACCACGACAATGCTAGTTCTCACACGGCCAGACAGACAAACGACTTTTTGAAGACGAAAAATGTAGAACTCATGAGTCATCCTGCATACAGTCCCGACCTGGCACCTTGTGACTTTTTTCTGTTCCCAAAAATTAAGAACCAATTACGCGGTCAACGATTTTCATCACCAGAAGAGGATGTCGAGGAGTATGAAAAACACGTTTCAGAGGTCACCACAGGGGAGTGGCACAAAAGTTTTCAAAGTTGGTTTGATCGAATGAAAAAGTGCATAGACGCCAAGGGAGATTATTTTGAAAAACAATAAATTAATTTTGTACCTTTAATAGTATTTTTTCATATTCATTCCGGAAACTTATAGTGCGTCCCACGTATAAAAAACTTAAAAAACAAAAATTCTTTTGGTGTGGATGAACTACCACCAAAATTAATAAAGAAATGTGCTGACATTCTGACTATTCCCTTTACAATTTTAATTAACCAATCGTTTAGCGAGGGGGTATTTCCTGACGCCCTAAAGATGGCTATTATAAAACCAATACATAAGAAGGGCTCTACTACGGACTTAAACAATTATCGCCCTATAGTATTGTTGACAACATCAGCAAAAATTTTTGAGACAGCTATGGTCAAACGCATAAATATTTTTTTTGGAAAAATATAAAATCCTGCACGAAAATCAATTCGGCTTCAGATCAAGCCGCTCCACCACCTTAGCGATCTATAGATATACACAAAAGATTTACGAAGCATTAAACAACAAAAAATACGCGGTAGGCCTCCTTATAGACTTGAGCAAGGCATACGATAGAGTCTGTCACGCGACTCTACTGGAGACGCTATATGGTGCAGGAATAAGAGGAATTGCACATAAGTGGTTTAGATCGTACCTCGAAAATCGCCCACAATGTGTAGAGATAAAAAATACGGACTTTAACTCGGGGAAAATTAAATTTATTAGGTCTGATAGAGTCGTGACAAACGGCTCCATCCCCCAAGGTAGCGTCCTAGGATGTGTGCTTTTTCTTATCTATATTAACAATTTCCCCAACAAAATAACGGAAGAATGCATTTTTTTTGCTGACGACCTTTCCATCCTCATACCATGCTCAAATATTAATGAATTAAATGACATATTAAATCTTACTTTAGACACAATCTTTGACATACTTAAAAAATACAACTTAGAACTCAATTTGACGAAAACAAAATTAATTCAATTCAAACCCTACCAAAAAACACCCCTACAATTATCATATACCTACGAAAATACTGTATTAGAATCAGTACATACTACAACCCTATTAGGAATTGACTTAGATACAAATATGACATGGAAACCACACATTCAGAACCTGAAAAAAAAACTCTCCTCTTTTACTTACGCTCTTTATCAATTAAAACGAGCTACTGACTTCGATACTACCCTTACGGCTTATTATGCGTATGCACATTCTAGGTTGTCTTACGGAATCGTGATTTGGGGAAACAGTTGTGAGATTGATGAAGTATTCAGACTACAGAAAAAATGCATCAGAATTCTTACAAACATTGAACAAATGACCTCTTGTAGACCCTATTTTGTCAAGCATCAAATATTGACCCTAGTATGTATTTACATATTGGAGTCCTGTAAATTTGTCAGAAAGAACACTGATTTATACTCTTTTAAGGTGAACAATAAACGAAACAATCGAAATAAAAATCAAATAGATATACCACTAACAACCATGAAACTAGTGTCAACCAGTCCCCATCACATGCTGAGTAAAATATACAATCATCTGCCAAACTACCTAAAAAATATAGAAAAAAACACTTTGTTTATTAGTAACCTAAAAAAATTCCTCATAAAGAAATGCTATTACAATTTAACTGAATATTTTAATGACGATAAATCAATACTTCAATAGCTCTTCTAAATGACTGAATAAATTTGTAATAAATTGTAATATTATTGTGAATAATTAATTGAAATTTAATAAAATATAACAAATTTACCATAGATTTAACTAAATGATTATGCTAACTAGTACTAACTTACTTGACCTAGGAATAATCTTTAATATTATGTACTTAAAAGGCAACCAGTTGCCCTCTCATGATTGCTATGCCCCAACAGGGCGTCACCTGTACTTTTATAAATAATAAGATCCCCTAAACTTGTGACATTGCAATAAATGATTTGAGTTTGAGTTTGAGTTGGAGGAGTAAATATCTGTGAAGGAAGAGCATTGCTCTCCCTTTTGGCGCGCAATTGGGCACGCGAAGTACATACACTCGCGGCATTTATTTGGATCTATATCTGTGGCTTAAACTATACGCACACAATCACATTCACACACAGGGACATCTATCGTTTTTACATAACCAATATGCCCGCCTGTTATTCGTCCGAGTTCAAAAGCGACGAGGCTGTGACTACCATAGTATAACCATAGCGTTTCTTTTTAGGGTTCCGTACCTGAATGGTACCTATTACTAAGCCTCCGCTGTCTGTCTGTCCGTTTGTCAGAGGGATCTACAACTGCAACCATAATAGGTAAGAGTTGAAATTTTCGCAGAATACCTGTTAGTATGGCCTCTGTCACGACAAATAATAAAACTTTAAAAGAAATTAAATTTTAGGGGGGTCCCTATACAAGAAACCTCTAAAAAGTTGCATTATTAAACGTTAACGACGTATATAGGGTGAAATTAAATCAACCGACCAAATTCATACTGGAGACTCGGTTTGTGATCAGGAACTAGGTTCAGTAATCCTTTTGACTAAAGTCGAATAAAATATATATTTTATGCTCCCTTCCTGGTTGAACTAGTTTAAGTACAATTCCTAGTGTAGGCAGTAAGAAAATAATATATATATTTTTCTAATTTCACCAAAAGGTTCTTTCACCTTGTATCTCGTAGCATACGAGTTTTAAATTTAGTCAGATTGTAGGACATAACTCTTAACTAAAACGAAAAAAATATAAAAAGTAGGGTTCCGTTCGCAGACAGTGCCAATTTTTTTGTCACGCGCTACCATTTTGGCGCCTTGTTTTTTGTAGCCTTGATGTTGCTTTGGCATGTATATTGTTGTTATTTACCATAATGTTTTGATGAGGGTTCCACACCCGTATTGTGTGGTCGTATGGAACCTTTTTTTGAAAGCGCAAGTCCGACTCGCACTTGGCCAAATTATTTACTCTCTGTGCACGGTACCCAAACAAAACAACATAGTTCATAAAAACTAACTAGAAAGCTTGGGCTCTTCAACTGTTAAGATGACGAAGATTGTCTTAGTATCCAGCATTATAAGCAGCACCCTCCAGGAGTCATCGTCAGCGCAGTGAATGTCGTTGATGGCAAACAACCACAGTGATGTGAAATTCTGGACAGGAAAGTTATCATTTATTCAGTTGTGTGACATAAAACGGCTTTGAGATCTGTCTATTCACGCCATTACATTAAGTATTGTAGACCTGAAAGAGATCCATAAGTATATGATAATATTTTCTATATTACTTAAACAAATCTATTTATAGAGTACACCTACACACTCAAGGAAAATATTGAGATTTTAAAATTTTGGTATTAACCTCTTCAACTCCTCAACCTCTAGTCTACATAAACGATCTGATAGAGGAGCTCAGCAGAGCGGGTGTAGAATGCTCAATTTGTGGCGTATTTGTTAATAATGTCAGCTACGCCCCGCCGATGATATGGTGTTGCTGAGTTCCTCAGTTAGAGCCCCCGAGACTCTTAGGGTAAGTATGTGAGGGGTACGCAGAGTCCCATGGCCTGAGGTCAGAAAAGTGAACTGCTCATCTTTAAGGCGGGTAACAAACTGCCCAAAATTGACCCTACGATCAAACTTGGAGACTTGTGTTGAGCAGACACTAAATTCAAATACCTGGGGCACTGGGTCACCGAGGACCTCTCTGATAATCTTGATGTTGAGAGGGAGCGCAGAGCACTGGCGGTACGGAGCAACATGCTTGCCCGCAGAAAACTCAAAATCACCCTTTTCAAGGCATATTGCCAGACATTTTACACGGGCAACCTGTGGGTTGGTTGATTCGTAAATCACTCAGTGCTCTGCGTGTCCAATGTAATAATGGTCTGAGGATGTTGATGGGACTTTTACATGTTTGGCATGTTTACCGAGGCGAGGCTCGTATTGACAGGTTTATTCGATATTAAGCAAAAGAGTGTCCTCCCTGATTCGGCGCGTGGGGGACAGCCCCAGCAGCTTTCTAAATACCATATTGGATCGGATGGACTGTCCAGTTGTACGGCACTGGAACACGCACGCGTGGCATACAACGTAGCGAGTCTACGAAATGGGAAACACATGCGTTGGCCCTGACGCGTATATTTGCGTTCGAACTACGGCGTAGCTGTTCCACAAAGAGCGGAATTTATATCTTTGCTCGTCAGGTACTCGTGAAATGTCCGGCTGGGTGTCAAATAAATTTAATGTTACCGGAATCATGCAGCCACGTACCAGCCTGTTTCGTCCAATGCTGGACGAAGATTTCGCCACTCTTGGCGGTCCTCCTGGAAGAAATGCCCATACTCACACACGCGGGGCAGGCGGGTTGGTGAGCGCGGTGCCGAAACCCTCGCACCAGTGACGCCGCTGCCCGTCACCAGTCTGTTCTTTTATAAGGCCCGGCAATTGGGGATGGATTCGCTCGCGCGCTCTCGGCGAGTGTTGACGTTATACCAGTTTTTTGTTGTTCATCGACGGTGTGCGTGACGCTAGCAATGCCACCTCAATGTAAAAAGTGCAAATTGTTTCTGTCCACGACGAAACCCGAAGAATCGTTTATATGTGTAGGCAAGTTCAAAGGGCTTTATCATAAAGCTAAGAAATGCCTTAAAAATTATTCGGAATCTATTAGCTCGGGCATGTGTGACGATTGCCTAGAAAAGAGGAATTGCTCACCAAATCCGCAAAAAAATAATAAAGGCCTTGAAAACAAAGTACTGGAAACCGAATCGCTAGCGGAACCTTTTCTGAATTTGGATCCAAAGTCTGTGACGATTGAGCAGAGTTAAACTCAAAGATGGCAGTGGTATTTGAAATAAAATCAAATACGGACTTTTATGCTGCCAGCTATGACGAAATGTTAAAGCTCCAAAGAGAAGCTACCGATGCAATGAAAGTGCATGCAAAGAAAATCAATGATTTGCAAAACAAATGCCAGCATCTAGAAACTATGAATGCGGCATTAGAAATGAGAGTTCATACAATTGAACAAGAAGATAAAAAGAAAAATCTTGAGATTACGGGATTAGAAATGAGAGCAAATGAAAACATACCGGTTCTTTTGAACTCGATTGCTTCAAAACTAGGTGTGGATTCTGCTGATCTAGATAATATAGGACGTGCATGGCGAGTTAAAAAGGGTAAAAAATCAGCTGAACAAAGCAACAACCTACCACTTATAATCAGATTCCGCACTAATACTGCAAAGGAAGAATAGTTCTCTAAAAGAGGAAAAGTTCGCAAGAACTCTGTTGTATACCAAGATGGTTCGAAGGATCCCGTATTCATTAATGAAAGCTTAATAAATTATAACAAGGAGTTATTGTGGAATGCCAAGCAAAAACTAAAACCAGCATATAGATTTATATGGGTGAAACACGGCCGTATTATGTGTCGAAAGGAGGAAAATACAAAAGTTATTCCCCTGTACAGCATAATGGATGTTAAAAAACTAACAACACAAATAAGCTCCACGGAAGATGAGAAAGGTGAAAAACGAGAAGTATATACAACAAAAGAAGGCAACGTATCGGCATTAAACGCTTAGGTCTAACTTTGTTTTATTTATTTGAAATGTGAATTTCATTTGTTTCGTTATGAATGAGTTCGAAGAAATATTTCAAACTAAAGAAACAGATAGATTTACGTCATTAGATGCATGGATTAATTCATTTGATTCAAAGGAATTTCTTAATATTATTCACACAAATTTAAGATCTCTTCGGAAACACTTTGCTGAATTAGAAGTAGTGTTAAATAGTTGTAAAGGAACCGTACATGTTATTGTGCTAACTGAGATAAACGTTACAGAAGATGAAGTATTAGGGTAAAGCCTAGATGGATATGATATGTTTCATAAAACTCGACAAGGAAGATCTGGTGGAGGTATCCTAATATTTCATAAAAAATATATATCATTTGTTATTAAGAACATAACCTTAAATGTTACTGAGAGTGTTATAGGTACTTTCTTTTACGGTACAACCGAACTTCACCTTGCTGCACTCTATAGACCCCCTAAAATCAACAATAAAGATACCATATCTATATTTTTAACAGAGGTTGACAACTTATTGAAAATGTTCTTGCCAAATGATGAGGTAATTATACTAGGAGACATGAATATCGATTTATTGGAAAGAGAAAATAAATGAAAATAAGTTTAGCGACTATGGTTTTGATAAAAAAATTCAAGGCATCACGAGAGAAGAATTTAGGCTCGAACACCTATGTCAATCTTGTTTAGATCATATATTTGTTAAAGTTTCTACTGAAAATACTTCGGCCATAATAGAAAAAAAATTAGCTGACCATTATTTTATTTGTGTAGCTGCAAAACTTACAAGTAAAAATCAAGTTCAAACTAAAAACATAAAATTGTACAAAAATGAAATTATACAGATGGAACTAAAAAATATAAAATGGAAACACTTTTTGGATGAAACATGTCCTTTACAATTATATAATAGGATAAATAAAAAATGCTTTTAACAATATTTATAGTAAAAATTGTAAAGAAATTACTCCTCAAGAATATTCTGAGCGACGGGCTTGTCCTTGGATAACACAAGAACTTCAAAACTTAATGATACATAATGATAATCTATTTAGAAGATGGAAAAGTGATCCTAGTAACAAAGCCTACCGTTTAGCATACAATAGATGGAGAAATAAAACTAATAAGGCAGTTAATTTGGCTAAAAATAACTACAAAAAGACTTATTATAGAAGCAGGCACGAATATTAGGAAAATCTGGGAATATATAAATAAATGGCTAGGCAAAGAGAAGAAGTCAGTAGATGAAGTAATAATGAAACATATGGGTAAAATTCATGATGCCAAAAGCATATGTGAAAATTTTTCTAATACGTTTAGCAATGAAATCGAAGAAATAAAGCATAAGTGTGATATATTACTATTAAATAGAGAGAGTTACACAACATATCAAAACAAATCTATGAGATATAAAAAAATCACCGAAAACATAGTTGTTAAAACCATTGAATCTTTAAACGCATAAAAATCTCCAGTAATAGATAACATACGAATGAGCGATATAAAACAACTTAAAAAAGAGTTAATTCCTGTTATAGCACATTTTATTAATTTGTCTATAAAAAGTCAAAAATATCCTGATGAGCTTAAAACCTCAATAGTCAGACCTTTGTTTAAAAATAGTAGTCATTTGAATACTGGAGATTATAGACCAATTGCAGTTTTACCATCTTTAAATAAAATTGTTGAAAAAATCATAGTGAACCAGGTTTCTACATATTTAAGAAAAAAATATATTATAACTGATTCTCAATACGGTTTTCAAAAAGGTAAAAATACTACAACATTATTGTCTATCATCATCATCATTTATTAACAAAACAGTGTTTACAATAAGACTTATATACTAACAGTGTGACAAAAACCAGTTTAGGTTTGACCGCACACCGCATTCACACAACATCACTCATTACGTAGGTACTTATAGATAAGGTGCTTACATTCTATACAATTCACAGCTAGCTTTTGTTTGTGTAGACACACTAGGTGATTATTTTTAATGCTTATTTACGAAGATATGGATTGTGAGAAGAAGTGTTTTAATTTGATTTTTATGTTGGTTTTTGTGATTTGATTTTGTATGTTCAGGGGAAGTTGGTTTATTAATGTAGGTACTTGATATTGAAGTAGTTGTTTTCCATATAAGTTATGGAATGGAGGAACTTGCAGTTTCTTAATTAATGCACTTCGTGTATGTTTTTGATTCTGATTCCGGATTATGTTTTGATAGTTTAGGTTAAAGAAATTGTCAATTAAAAGGCTATATTTTACTTGGTTATGTACGGGTATGATTTTAAAATGATGGAATAGTTTGTGATAGTTGTCCTGATGTTTGTTTTTAAGTTTCGGTGGAACGATGGATTTAAGGATCCTTAGTTGTAAAGAGTATATTGGATCAAGATGTGACTTACAGGTTCGGCCGTAAGAACTAAGCCCATAATAAATTATGGTTTCACCCAGGGCTTTATATAATTGCAGCAGTATAGAGTATGGAATTTTTTGTTTTACAAGTCGAAATTTAGCCAAGATTGCTCTTAATTTATCACATACATGGTTAATATGTTCAGTCCATTTGAGTCTATCGTCGAATATCAGCCCAAGATATTTTTGTTTACTGACGACTTCAACGGGTGAGCAACAACAGTTTTGACTGTCCTTCGTGTGAAGACATTTGTGATTGTGTGCAATAAGTTTGAGGTTGACAGTTTGTCTATTCTGGCTTGAACTGATATACATTAATTTTGTCTTTTGTGCATTGAGGACAAGACCTACATCATGTGACCATTTGGCCAATAATGCGAAGTCAGTTTGTAGTTGTTCAAGGGCCGTGTTTATATCTTTGTTAGCTGCAATAAGGCATGTGTCATCGGCAAACTGATAGATCTCACAGTTTTTAACAAGATTTACCATATCATTCACGTAAGTTATATAGTGCAGAGGACCTAAGACCGATCCTTGCGCTGTGCCTTGAGATACCGTTATCTTTTTACTTAGCGAATCACAGATTTTTACCATATAAGACCTTTCGTCAAGATAGTCTTTGCACCATTTGCCAAGCGGTCCCCGAATACCACAGTCGTCTAGTTTTTCAATCAGGATATCGTGTTTTAAGGTATCAAATGCCTTACTGTAATCTATAAACAGTACTAAGATATGTTCTTTATTATTAAGATGTTTGTAAATATTATCCGTAAAACTTGAAAGAAGTTGTGTTGTGCTTTTACCGGTCTGGAATCCGTATTGTTTCTCTGTAATTATGTTGTGTTTTTTATAGAATGAATGAATCTGTTTTGATATTGCTTTCTCTGAGATTTTATTTATAGTGTTTAAAATAGTTATTTGGCGATAATTGTCATAATATTTTTGGCATCCATTTTTATGAGTTGGCCTGACTATACCCGTTTTAAGCTCTTGTGGATACTTCCCTTGTTTTATGCTTGTATTGACGAACTTTGATAGTATTCCTGCAATATCAATCTGAATAGTTTTTAGGTCTTTAGCACGTATTTTGTCAGATCCTGGTGCTTTACGACTGCTCATTGTTTGTATTTCTGTGAGAATTGATTTAGCTGTTGTTGGTTGAAATCTACAGGTCACATTGGCTGGGGAAATATAATCTTTTTTCTCAAGGAGTTTGGTATCACATTTTGGTACTATATTCTCTACGGCGTTAGCAAAACTTTCTGCAAAGTTATTTGCTATGTTATTTGTCGTGTTATTGTTATTTAGCATTGCGTTCACAATAACTGTGTCTGCTATAGTTTTTGCCCTACCAGTGATACTATTTAATATTTGCCAGAGCGCTCTAGGGTTATTTTTATTAGCGGTTATCTCGTCACGTATGTTTTTATTTTTACATTTATTTATTAGTTTATTTGCGTAGTTTCTTGATGAATTGTATTCTTGTTTGATTATTTTGTCAGTGGGGTCTGAAATCCATTTAATATACAATTTATCCCTATGTTTGCAGGCTTTTATGATTTTATTATTAATCCAGGTATTACTCATACGTTTTATATTAGTAGATGTTTTTATTCGAATCGTTGCTTTTTCATAACATTTTTGTATGTTTTCTACAATAATTTTATACATTTTTAATGGACATATGGTTTGTTTGACAGGTTGCCAGTCTATTTGTTTTAAGGAGTCGGTGAGCGTTTTATAATTGTATCGTGTAATGTATTTAGAATCCGCCCGTGTGTTCGGACAAGCTCCGCAACAAGCGAGTGCCGTGGCTCGGTGGTCGGCCAGTGTAGTTCCGAGCGCCGCTGTGTACATGCTCAGTGAGCGGGATCTTGCGAAAATATGGTCTATGCAGGATCTAGTTAGTTTATTTTTGTAAAATTCAATACGTGTATATTCAGTGATCCCGCAAGCTAAGCCTTGATTGTACATAGTGGTGTTATACATATGCTTTACAGGACAGTTTTTCCTCAAATCGATGTTGATGTCTCCAAGCAGATAGATGTCTTGCTGGCGGTTTATTTTGCTAAGTATTGTGTCTAATTCTTTTATAAACAAGTGTTTACTGTTACAAGGTGGGCGATATAAGCAACACAGAACCGCGGAATAGTTTGAAGGCGTAGTTATGGTTCCGAATAAGTTTTCAGTGTGTTGTGTTTTATATCTTTTTATATGGAATTTGTGTATTTTATTTATGTACATAATTATGCCTCCGCCTTTTCGGCCATTCCGCAGTTCTGTGTACATGTTATAGCCCTTTAATTGGTATAATGTGCTGAGATAGTTTGAAATATTGACTTCGGACAACATAATAACATCAATAGTGCGTGATGAGGAATATAGGCATTGTTCGAGAGTTGCAAAATTTTTGATAGTTGATCTTATATTCATATGGATACATAAGAGTTGTATGTTCTTAGGTACTTGATTCAATAATGAGTTAAGGTTAATACAGTCTGATAGCTCCAAGATATCATCTAATTCTACATCCATTTGAGAATTTGTTATACTAATTAATGTAGGTAAGTATGAACTTACAGATTGAAAGGTAGGTTTGTAGATGTCTTATTAGTTTTAAGTTTTTGTATATCTTCTATAGCACGGATGATGTATGCTTTTTGATTTTCTCCATCTTTTCGAACACGTAGTACTGCTTTTTTTATCCAAATGTACCTATATACTTCTAAATTTGCTAATGAAATAAATTCTGCTCTAAATAAACAAAATCAAGTGGCTGTACTTTTTATTGACTTTAAAAAAGCTTTCGAGACCCTTGATCATTCTACTCTTTTAACTTTTTTAGATGAAAGTGGAATACGTGGTTCATTACTCGGCTGGTTTGATAACTATCTAAAAAATCGAAATTTAACGGTGAAGGTGGCAAATGAGTTTAGTTCTAAAAATGTGGCAAAATATGGCGTAGCGCAAGGTTCTGTTACTGGTCCAGTTTGTTACATATTACACGTGAACAGTATGGTATCTACAGTAAAAAAATGTCTTAAATACATATTTGCTGATGACACATGTCTCATGTATGCTGGTACAGATCCACTAACTATAGAAAATAACTTACAAGAAGATCTGGACAATATTACAAAGTGGGCTCACGATAATGGTATCTTACTAAATAATAAAAAAACAAAATTACTAAATATCTCTTCCAGTTATCGGAAATGTTTAATTAACGATATAAAATTAAAGGGAAATACAATACAAATACACGACTGTCTACATACAAATCATATAAATTGTTCATGTCCTTTTATAGATAATGTAATAAAATACAAATATTTAGGTTTAACAGTAGATAACAGATTTTGTTGGAAATTTCAGATAAATAATGTTTGCGATAAACTACGAGTATTGCTAAGCAAATTTAAAAGTTTAAGTTTCTGTACTCCGAGATCAGTTCATTACATGCTGTATCACGCTTTGGTTGATTCAGTTCTGTCTTATGGAATAGAATGCTACGGCATTACATTTAAAAGTAACGTTCAAAGAATAAAAGAAATTCAAACAAGATTTTTGAAGCTTATGGTTGGTGAAAAAACCAAAACTGAACATAAAGAAAATTATGAATTGTTGTATGAGAAATGCAAAATTCTTCCAGCACACAAAAAGTGTTTATTTTTGATAGCAATAGAAGAATTTTGGAACAACGAATACAAAATAAAAATTAAACATGGACATCAAACTAGGTCACAAATATCTGGTAAATTAGTAGTTCCAAAAGTTTCAAATTTTTATGGAAAACGTTGCAAAAATTGGCTTATTCCAAAATTATTCAATGCTATTCCACAAGACATAAAATACTACAATTAATAACTCAAATTAAGAAGAGGTTAAAAGATTTCTTTTTGTTAAATCCACATATTAGTAGTACGAATTTATAAAAAGTATTTATTTTTAGTCTTGTAAATGTTTTCATTTAAGTACCTACTTTAATATTTGTTATACCGTGTCATACTGCGGTAACGCACACACGGCATTCGCTCGTCTTTTGTTACCCAACAACAACTCGAGCGAATGATACAAAATGTTAAAACTACCCTCTACGCGGTTTATCTTTTTTATTTAGGATTTAATAATCATAAGTGCTAGCATTAAGAGAGAGTTTATGTCTGCCGATAAACTGTTTTAACAGTTTGGCGGAATATTGTTATTGTACCTAATTACTTATGACGAATAAAGTTTAAAAAAAATGAAAAATGAAATATACCGCCATCCATCATCGGTCCCAGGCAATGGTGGGCCGCCTGGTTTTGCCTGAGAGCTGTTCTCTTACTCTCCCCCGAATAACTTCGGGAGGATTTGCGAGTAAGATGGTGGTAGCTCCACAGTCGAGCCCGGCATCAGCTTTACCACCTTACAAAGGATATATGTTAAACAATAAACATGGCAATGACTACTTACTTTCCTGCAGATATCTTGTATGATATTCTTCACGCTGTGTTCGGCAAGCATGTCACCTTGGTAGACAAAACCCTCAGGCAAAGGGAACCGACAGTCAAATATCGAGTTTATTGCGAAGATATCCTTTGCTGACAATGACATTATGTCGACGCTGGAAAGTATTAAAATTGGAAAAGTTTTCATTCAAGATTCAATGCTGCAAAGGTTTTGAAAGTTATAACTATAGCGTTTATTAAATAGCTTTTGTACCTTCTGCACAGTTTTTTTTGGTTGCATTTGAAATTTAATTGTGCCTACTTACTCTTTAAATATTTTTACCTGCCTCTGATCTTGCTCTCATATACTTCTCTTACATGACTTGGGATCGATGAGCGGGCATGTCCTGCGAATGCTTTTATCATCATTTGATGAATCAGCGAAAAGTGGCCCTAAAAACACAAGAAATATAAAAAAAACTACGAATAGTTTTATTTATAAGTTTCATTCAGTTGCTACCTACCTTCTGCTTTGGTGTCATATGAATGTATTCGGCTGGAATAGATTTTGGGCTAATATTTAAACATTCCTCCATGAACCGTGTTTTACCAACCATTCTAGGACCCTTAAAAAAGAACACAAATATTATTTTTATCTAGACTCATCTCATTAAATCCTGGAACTTATTTTTTTACGAAGGTCCCTAATTCATAAAAAAAATATTAGTAAGACATTCAGGACACCATCCATCAGCCTGTTTCGTCCACTGCTGGACATAGTCCTTTCCAGGATTTCGCTACTCTTGGCGGTCCTCCTACTCACCCACGCTGGGCAGGCGGGTTGGTGAGCGCGGTGCCGAAGCCCTTGCACCAGTGACGCCACTGCCCGTCACCAGTCTGTTTTATATAAGGCCCGGCAATTGGGGATGGATATACCGCCATCCATCGGTCCCAGGCAATGGTGGGCCGCCTGGTTTTGCCTGAGAGCTGTTCTCTTACTCTCCCCCGAATAACTTCGGGAGGATTTGCGAGTAAGATGGTGGTACCTCCACAGTCGAGCCCGGCATCAGCTCTACCACCTACAAGCCCACAGCCCACAGCTCAGGACACAGCGACGAAAATTATGAACAATCTTTTACAAGAAAAATAAAAATGACTCACGGCAAATTTTACCAAGATTATGGAAACAGGTACATAGCTTTTTTTTGCATGAATTTAAATGAGGAAGTGTATGAAACTACGCATAACTAAGTAGTTAAACACTCGTGTGATACTATTAAAAACCGGCCAAGTGCGTGTCGGGCCACGCATAGTGTAGGGTTCTGTAGTTGCCCGGTACATTTTATAAATTGGTCTACTAATACAGATCGCGCCAAACTTCTAGGTCCATACTTTTAGAAGGACAAATACATGGTCGTGTTTAGAGGGGATTAAAAGTTTGGCGCGACATGTACTCGTAAACCTGTAAAGCCTTCTTAGCTGTGATAGTTTTCCTTTTAAATTTATTATATATACTACTTCTGTGATTTTTTTCACATATCCATAAATAATCGTTTAGCCAATAGGGGGGACACTGCACTCTAACAAAAATGTGCACTTTAAAGCTTAATATTTCGCTAACGGATCCCTAAATCGAAAAATGGTTTTCAAACACCCACAATGTTTTTGAACGACCTATCTAACAATACCCAACACTATGGGATAGATGAGAAAATAAAATCATCCCCTATTTACGTTAAGGGCCGTAACCTTAATTTTTTTTTTCATGATTTTATTTTAGCGTTTTGTTGCCGTGATTGACATGTATACTCATGCCAAATTACAGCTTCCTAGTACTAATAGTCTTTGAGCTAAGCCACGGACAGACGGACATGGCGAAACTATAAGGGTTCCTTGTCGGACTACGGAACCCTAAAAACTGGCCTACGGCTCGTTTTTATGATTTCGCACTCAAAGGGCAAGACGGGGCCCTATTAATGTCACTCTGTTGTCTGTCCGTATGTCAAGTGAATCACGGGTCTCTAGCTTGCAGACGGAATGATTGGTTATGTATAATATTTTGACCATGTTGACAAGTTTGTAGTTTTTCAAAAAAAATAACTATGTTTGCTTATAAACAATTTCATGCAAAAAACTATTTCATTCGCTATATATTATATAAGAAACTAGCTTTTGCCCGCGGCTCCGCCCGCGTGTTATTCGGTTTAACGACATGCTTTTTTCAGGGATAAAAGTAACCTACGTGTTAAGTTGGGGTATAAGCTATATCCATTCTAATTTTCATGCAAATCCGTCTAGCCGATTCAGCGTGAAAGAGTAACAAACATACACACACACACAAACTTTCGCATTCATAATATTAGTGTAAAGTGTGATGAGATAACATAGCCTTGTCTTATTTACCACAAACGATAAAAGACCGAGCTGATTAGACACCTGATGTATGAAATAACATAGCCTTGTCTTATTTCACCACGAACTATTAAATACCGAGCTAATTAGACACCTGATGTATGAAATAACAAAGCCTTGTCTTATTTTACCACAAACGATTAGGTCCGCGCTAATTAGACAACTGATTTTTCAATGATATTAATATATCCTACAGGAACCATGCATTTTTTCGGGATAAAAAGTAGCCTATGTGTTAAGTTAGAATATATGTTATATCCATTCTAAATTTCATCCAAATCCGTTCAGCCGTTTCAGCGTGAAAGAGTAACAAACATACACACACACACGCACAAACTTTCGCATTTATAATATTAGTAGGAAGTAGGATAGTAGGATAGGATTAGCAGTGGCGATGGGTGAACATTTTAAAATCGCCTTAGAAAAGCGACCACGGAAAACATGTTTTTTTTTGTACTTTGCAACTCCTTGTCAGCCAAGTGTAGATATTTGTCGCAATGGGGTTTATGGAAATGTTTGACAAAACGAAGAGCACGGAATAAAAAAATGTAGTATGGATGCCACTGCCTCAACAAGCCGATGGGAATCGTGTTATATGGACCCTTCATCATCATCATCATCATCATCATCATCATCATAATCATCATCATCATCATCATCATCATCATCATATGGACCCTTCGCCACTGATTACGTAATTAGCTTTTTCCCGCGACTCTCCCCAATCGGTCAGCCCAGGTGTATTTTTTCAGAGTTGTTTCATTAAAATGGACACTGCACAGCTCTTTTTAATCACATATCCCGAAATCTTCCTCCAAACCTCGCAAACAATGAAAGCTACTCACCGATATAGCGAACGCGAACTGATGGTTAGCGTACGAGGTAAATCTCTCCAACTGTTGCCGCTGCGCGTTAAGGAAGACCAGCTTGTATTGGCGCAGCTCCTGGCTGCGACCGAGGATTGGGTTGCGAGCACCTACGTGACGCTCCGGCCATCTAGATGCAAGACTCTCATCAGCCCGGCAAGCTATCGCCAGACAAATAGTGTGACGTTGCGAGAAAAACAGCACATTATCATCTCGCCCCGACAACGCCTCGCTTTCTGTTTGGTGAGGCCTTTATCACTTCAGCGTAGCAAACCCTGTGATTCCGGTTTTTCCACTTTATACACCCGAGGGTCTAGCAAGTAGCTCGGTGGCGTTCCTAATGGGCTTCATTTTGAAGTTTGAAGCCCAGAGCTGTTTTTTTGATCGGCGACGCCCGCCTATCATACCATCTCTTGCACGCGTTTAAATTACATTTGTTATGTTATCCTACTGTCAGATTCTAACGTTGGTACTGAATTCCATTAATGATGTTCATTACGATTACCCAGGGCCGTTTTTAACCATGTGAAGGCCCTGGGCACTTTCCATTTTGAGGCCCTCTGCCTTATGAGCGTCGGTGGTTATGTTAAAAAACTACAGCTTACCTACATAGAGAGACAGCGCAGACACATCAAAGATAGCATACAAGTAATTCGCTTGTTTTTCTTGTTGATGTTATGATTTGTAAATAATAGATAAAAAAACTGTTAAAAAAGGATCAATGATTTAAAAAATCGAAAATAAGACTGTATTGTATTCTATTATTAGAAAAATAATTAAAGATATGTTAACATTATATATTAAGAAAATTAGCATTCTTCTTGATTTAAGATTGGCAAAATCAGTTATAATATCTTCGAAGTTAATTTCTTTTAAACATCACATTCGATGCTCATTAACTATAGACTATTTAATCTATCTTGATGGATGTGCTCGTCAGCTCGTTTTTGATTCTTGTCAGCCTGCTAAATGAGCGCTCACAATTGCACTCTTTACTTTTCTTATTGCTTGAGCATATGGGCGGGGCTCGCCCAAGCCCCCTTAGGACACGGGGCCCGGGGCCTGGGCCCCCCTGGCCCCTTGCGTAAAAACGGCCCTGCGATTACCATCGAACTTAGAAAACGCGATTTAAACAAAATATCATTCAAAAATGGCACTAGATACTCAAAAGGGCAAATGGCTTATGATTGGTCCGTACTGTGTTATATACGCGCGATTGGCCGACCCATAGACACAGTGATGCTATTGGAGCCGTCACCATACGAAACTGTCTTTGCTTACGCCATTATAGGTGTACATGTGACGTGCAACCAAATCTAAATCACCTTCTACTGATCATACTGATATTTTCAAGATGTCAAGAAAAAATATCCATTAAAATCACTTCTTTACGTAATTTCAAAAGTTATAGAATGAAAGTTGCTCAGTATTATCGATAGAATTTAAATTATATTATATTAATATATTAATATTATTTATAAGCGTTTTGTCAAGATGCAGCGTTTTACTCGCGCGACTTGCGCGTAGTCGAAGTACGAGTACTAGGCTCTATCCAATACATTGCGTCCACATGCAACGCGCGACTTACAAACGTAGCATGTGAACGCAATGTATTGGAGCCTAGGACTTCGACTACGCCCTGCATGTGGACAAGGGCTTAGGCAGCTGAACAACAAATGGTATGTAGAAAAGCTTAAGGGGGTAACTTTCTACCTCAGTACAAAATGCACATAATATGTATTGTTTTCCTTACTTTATGCAATCAATGTGTTTTAAAGAAATTTGCGGAAAAGTAAATTAACAAAAAAAAATACGTATTTTAATGTATAACATTTTGTTTGCATTACATTAACAAACTTAAAAGCGTGTCTACAGTAATGCAGTTAAAGAATGAGATGTAATGTAATGTAATGCAGCTAAAATGTAACGTATAAAATTGAATGTTTTTATGTAATCAACTACCTAATAACAAGCAGTTTGCGCGAATTGCTATAAAACGCATTTATTGCAAACTTTTTGTTCAAAAGTAAGGAAAACAAGATTATGATGTGCATTTTGCACCGAGATCCTCCGTTACCACCTTAACACCCTGTGATATGTTTTTTTTTTGCTTTGTCTTTGTTCATTTACCTCGGTTATATCATTTGGTACAAGTGGACAGAAGCTTATCCGATGCATCGCTATCCAATATAAGGTGACTTTAGTTAATGTAGCCAAATTCTAAGGAGACTCTGTAAGTGGTCAGGACCAGTGGCGGTTTGTATTAAGGAGCGTTGGAGCGGTGAACTCCCACATAAAGTTATGTGAAAACATTTTTACTTATTAAAATATGTATGTATATTATTAAAATCTTAAACCAGGACCACAGCAATGTTAAAAAAGTAGTAAGTGGACACTACGCTTATCACAAAGAACAACAACATAAACATGACCGTGTAAACAAACCCATAATTTGTAAGTTGTCCGGCCCGAGTAGGTAGAGCGTGCGCTCGGGACTTGCGCTCACAAGGAAAAAATGTCCAATACAAAGTTTGTACGTAGAAAAGAAAGAGAGGTACTGAGGTCCGTAAGCGTGAGACGGGGCATTTTGTATGAAAATTATACTGAATTCGGTGCGGCGCTCTTGGCACGGTGTAGCCGAACTTAGACGAACTGGGTCGGAGATCAAAGAGCGGGAGGTGAGAGGAGTCCTTGACCGTTGTTTGTTTTAATTATTTTGTTAGTGTTGCGTCATATTTGAACTGAACTGCATTGTTCGGTGACATATTAGTGCGCGAAATCATTACTATGGCGAAATAAAAAACGAGGAGTTTCTCGGTACTAATAAATATGGCATTTAGTGTTCAATTTATTAAAAATAGCAGTGAGACATTTGAACAACGTTTCGGTATTAAAAATAAAGGTCACCCTCTTCCAGTCATCCAGTAAGTACAGGAGTGTGCTTGGAAAATAAAAAAATTAAGCGTTCTTTAGGTGTATAAAAAATAGGTGATAATGTGTGAAGTGAAGACGCTTTGTTTGTGTATATAATGTGAATTATAAAAAGTGCAGACAATAAAACGCAGATTTCCAATGTAAACTTGTACAATAAATGGTAAGTTCACTCAGGTACCTAGCTATAAACAGTCGCGGAGAGAGTATGTTGCAATCCCAGTCAGTAACTCAGACAGGGAGTGAACCTCCAGTGTTAAGAACCACCAACCGCCACTGGTCAGGACCATGGCTCAATGACCCTTCCTGTGAAATACGCAAAATAAAAATTTGCCTTCCTATACTAATTGGGTCGAGGTTGTTCTTGAACAAGTATAGAGGCACAAAAAGTATTTTTTGCATTTCACAAACAGGGTTTGTGAACCTTGGTCCTGACCAATTACCGAGTCTCCAGTATGGATTTGGCTTTGTAAACGAAGGTCACCTTATAGATATTTGACTGTCATCGATGCGATAAATGATAGGTAGATAAGAAACTTACTTTAACTTGTTATACTCATAAATGGGTCCTGGTTTAGCAATGCCCTTCATCGGACGAGGATCCATTAACCTGAATAGGCTTTGGTCCAGTTTACTCCTCAGAAAAGTTTCCTTATCACACGTGATCTTATTCGTGTATGCCATCATAAGCCTTGCAGCCTGGTGGTGTAAAAGGAATCTTAGTGCTGTAAGTATTAAGCTGGAAGTTGAGTAGAATTGTGAGTAACAGACCCTGTTGACTGCTGAACCAATGACTGTGTATTCTCGACGTAACATGTGCCCAACGACGCCGCAGTAGGTAGTACCTAGATAAACCAGATTGTACGAGATAAAATAACTAATATACTTACTTAATTATATGCCTATAAAGTTAGCACTACACTACGAGAAGCGTAGCAAGTTGTAGCACCTTGATCGTACAGTAGTATTAGGGCTCCGAGGAGCGTAAAACGAGCTGTAACAAGCTGTAGAAACCCGCACTGTACAAACCGTAGCACTGTACAATGAGGAGCGTATCAAGTTGTAGCGCCATGATCGTGCCGTAGTAAAGTGCTACGTGGAGCGTAGCGACAGCTTAACAAGCTGTAGAGATCCACTACAAGCCGTAGCACTATACTATGAGGAGCGTAGCAAGTTGTAACGCCTTGATAGTGCCTTAGCAAAGGGCTACGATAAGCAGAGCACCAGCTATAACAAACTAGAAACCCGCTACAAGCCGTAGCACTGTACTATGAGGAGCGTATCAAGTTGTAGCGCCATGATCGAGCCGTAATAAAGTGCTACGAGGAGCGTAGCAACAGCTTTAACAAGCAGTAGAGATCCACTACAAGTCGTAGCACTATACGTACTATGAGGAGCGTATCAAGCGCTATGATAGTGCTGTAGTAAATTGCTACAAAAAAGCGTAGCAACAGCTTTAACCAGCTGTAGAGATCCACTACAAGCCGTAGCACTATATTACGAGGAGCGTAGCAAGTTGTAGCGCCTTGATCGTGCCTTAGCAAAGGGCTGCGATGAGCAGAGCACGAGCTATAATAAACTTTAAGCCCGCTAGAAGCTGTAGCACTATACTACGAGGAGCGTATCAGGTTGTAGCGCCATGATCGTGCCGTAGTAAAGTGCTACGAGTAAAATGCTACAAAGAGCGTAACACGAGCTGTAGCAAGCAGTGGGGATCCATAACAAGCCGTAGCTCTACCTATATAATAAGCGGAGCAAGTTGTAACGCATAGCCACGTGCCGTAGTAAACTGCAACAAGAAGCGTAGCGCAAACTGTAGGGATCCGCTACCAGGCGTAACACTTTACTACGAGAAATGAAGGGCTAAAAATAATTATCAAAAAGCAAATATTTTTAAACGATTTATGAACTAATTTGCGCCAAACCTGCAAGCTGAAAACCGAACAACACAAGTACCCACCAGAGGTAACGCCAATCGACACTGACTTAATATTCTCATCATTTAATATATTCTTCATTTCTATAGAGCACTCGAGCGCCTTCTTAGCCTCGCACTCGTGCTTCAAGCCTCGGAGGCCGAAAACCACGAGAAACATCATGTCTTTGTCAAACATCGATACTTTGTTCACAAGGCCACCGGCTTTGGAGGCGACACTGAAAAGAAGGATGTATTATGAGGATTAAGGTTATACTTTGGAGGTGACGCTGAATGGAAGGCTGTACAACCTTCTTATCCATCCATCCATCCATCAGCCTGTTTCGTCCACTGCTGTACATATTTCCAAGATTTCACCAGTCTTGGCGGTCCTCCTAGAGGAAATGTCCATACTTACACACGCTGGGCAGGCGTATTGGTGAGCGCGATGCCGAAACCCTCACACTGGTGACGCCGATTCCTTTTATTATTTGATTTGCGCCAGTCTGTTTTTAGGGTCCCACACCCCAAGATGAAAAAACGGAGCCCATTATAGGCTCACTTTGTTGTCAGTCTGTCCGTCCATCCGTCAGTCAGACAAGACCTTTTATCTCGGGAAGGTGTAGAGGTATCGAGTTGAAATTAAAACCATATACCTATACTCAGGTCAGTCCCTTGAAGCGGTGAAAAATCAAACTTCTATGTTAACGTAAAAACAACATTCAACAAGTAAAAACGACACTCTCAAAGAAATAAAAATTTATAGGGTAAGTATCCTATGACTTAGAACTAAGAAATTTGGCAAGTCTTACATTACAAGTATAGGGAAAAATCGGAAAACTGTACATTTATAATTACATCCTAAAAAAGATAGTCTTTACCGAAACCTTCGGTGGGCGAGTCGGTTTTTTTTATAAGTCCCAGACCCGGCAGTTTTGTATGGATATACCGCCATCAATCGGTCCCAGGTAATGGTGGGCCACCTGGTTGTGCCTGTCTCTTACTCTCCCCCGAATAACTTCGAGAGTATTTGTAAGTAAGATGGTGGTACCTCCACCCACAGTCGAGCCCGGCACCAGCTCTACCACCTGGTAAACCTTGTAGTAAAGGTTTTAATACTTTACGTAATGTTATAATACTATAAACGAACGCTCCTAAAGGGGGTATAGCTATAGGGTAATGGCTTCAATCAGTTTTTGCCTGACGCGGAATGATAATTTGCCTAGGTAGCTATCTCTGAAACTAGAACAGATGTGGGATAATGTGTAGGAAATTTTATTCTCAACCTAATTTTTAGCTAGAGCGCACCGCTTTTGATGATCGTTGGATGATGTTAAAAATCTCTCCTCCCCATCTCCGGCACAACCCGTAGACCCGAGGGCTTTGAATATTTTTACCTCCTTACTACACTACATACGACACTGAGTTCAAAAATCTTAATCGAATTTCCATCCAGAATGTTTTATTGACAGATTTATGGCACGCAGCAAACTGGATTAAAAGAGGACACAGATTTGTAAAAATTAAAAAGCGAGTTTAATTACAAATGGAAATATTACTGCGAGGCGAATGAGAAGATTGAGAAGTCATTAACTTTTCGTTCGTCAAAGTATATAGGTATATTCTACCACTTTTAACTTCACTTGTTCACATTCTAAGTCCGCTTAGCTATGGTTGTAGTAGGGACGTGAGGGATAAGCACGTTTTGTGTGTGTGTGGCGCGTTTTGTAAAGCTCCCGAGGTTACGCACACTACAAAACAGTGCGTGTGCACTACTACAACCATAGTCAAGCGGACTTTGTGAGACAGAATATCTGTAGTGGCGCGTGAAGTTTCGTATCCTACGAGAGTAGCATGGTTGCGAAAATTTATGCCTTGCCTGACCTACAAGTAGTATTAATTTCTCCCAACCCTGCAATACCTCCTCATCCATCCATCCATCAGCCTGCTTCGTCCACTGCTGGACATAGGCCTTTCTAGGATTTTGCCACTCTTGGCGGTCGTCCTGGAAGAAATGCCCATACTCACACACGCTGGGCAGGCGGGTTGGTGAGCGCAGTGCCGAAACCCTTGCACCAGTGACGCCGCTGCCCGTCACTAGTCTATTTTATATAAGGCCCGGCAATAGGGGGTGGATATACCGCCATCCATCGGTCCCATGCAATGGTGGGCCGCCTGGTTTTGCCTGAGAACTGTTCTCTTACTCTCCCCCGAATAACTTCGGGAGGGTTTGCGAGTAAGATGGTGGTACCTCCACAGTCGAGCTCGGCATCAGCTCTACCACTACCTCCTCAAGTTTTCTGAAATTATCACTTAGCCCTGAAATTTACAGGTTAGTCATTTCCAAATCACTGACCCACAAACATCCTTATAAGCCGATCCGACAACCTCAATCAGGGTCTGCGCGGTGACGGTCTTCGTGATGATGTTGAGGAAGACCACGACCACCCTCCTCACTTCCGTGAGGAAGTCCATCGGCTCGTCGTTGTCCACTGCCCTCAGTACTGGAGAGACCATGAACCGACGGAGACTTGGCCACCAGCTACTGCGCATGGCTGAGATCACGGATGGTCGCACTGGGTATGTAGTGAACGAACATGTTTCTTGATTAATTCCATACAAAAGAGAGTGCAGGGATCTAAGTACTCAATAATAACTTTCTTATTATACCCACAATTATTAAAAGGACCCTTCATTATTCATTGGTGTACGTAAAAGGAACACAAACAAAAACAAATGTACAATATAAATACATCACTTTGGCGGGCTTATATCTTAAGAGATTTCTAATAGCAAAACCATTTTGATACGAAAAAATCGCGTTAAATCATACATAAAGAGAAAAAACTACGTAGATGTAGATGATAAGGCTAATTATAAAATGAAAAAATCATGATATTATGGACAGTAGCTACACACTATAAGAAATCCGTACAAATAAATCTGTGATTTCGAAATAAATGTAGTTATTCGAGCATTACCAAAACCATTCAGACGTTTTTAAAATGTTGTTTTTCTATCTTTTAATCCGGGCTAATCTCCAAAACAGCAAAACCGATTTTGACAGGGCTTGTATTGTTAAGTAGAGGATTTTATAGATTAAAATTTTTGACATCCGTCACATAAATTTGATCACGATAAATGCTCCCGAAGGATGTATCATTTCTGACAATTGTCACTGAAATTGGTAAACTTGCTTTAATTCGTCCAAGGTTTTGTGAAACGTTTCATGATATATGCCTTATTCTACCTTGTTTTTCACAAACATTGAAGTGAACCTTTGACGGGTAGCTTTGAGCTACCGCGACAGCGCCACCGCAGATGAACTTTTAGTCTGCGACCGATATCTGCGCCGTGCGCATCGATTAACCTTGGTTATGATCCCAATTTGTGAAACATAAGCCTAGCAGTACCAATCATTTCGTAAGAACTTGGAGAAGCTTCAAACCCAACCCCAGCGGGTGGAGTCATACTGGAGATCTTCAAGGTGAGTGATTAACATTGTGGAATTTGGCGTAGACTCATTACAACCCTACATCATTCCGGTATTACTATTCTTAGCAAAAATATCTTTAATTTAGAGTAGTTATCGAACACAAAGTTTGATTTCACAAAACCTTGGACAATTCGTTCAAGCACAAAACAGATCAAGGCTGGCGAAGCCGCGGGTGGTGCTACGCCATTAAATATAACAATTATTTTGTTTCTGAGGCTTGTCCTATGATATTTATACATAAATTACACGTATTCGGGAGTCATTATCAAAACCAAAGCTGATACAACTTACAAAATGTGCCACTGCACGTTGTTCAGATACTGTCGATTCGGTGTAACACGACTTAACTTATTTTACAGGACTAAACTTAATTTAAGCATTCTTTTTTTTTCTTTCTACATCAAAAAGACAAGGACAAAACGCTTAAAATAAGTTTAACCTGTCAATTAAGTTAAGTCGTGTTACACCGAATTGACACCAATAAAAGATTATGCTTTCCTTTCTTATTGAGTATTTTCCTCTTCATTGCTGGACGACCAGAATGAACTAATTGATTAAAATATTCAATGAGACATTTTTGGATAAATGAGGTAATGTTTATAAACAGGGGTATACCCATATTTTATTGCACATCAAAATTATTAACTGCCCATCAAATGCAGCGCAAAAGTGAGCCGGTGGGTTAGGTTAGAAGGTTAGGTATGGCGAGTCGCTGAAGGTAGACAATTCGTCTTTTTTTTAATGAAAACCCACAAATTCCTCAGCGCAGAAGATTGTGCCTCCTTATCGACACTCTGACCTTTTGATGTGTACATGGAATAAAAGAGCTAGTATTCCCTCGATTGATAATGGTGGAAGATTTTTCAACAAAAAGATCTATATTGAAATCATAGTTGGTATCCTACTTCCACAATTCGCAAAAATAATAATTTCTTCTCCAACCAAAGGTTTGCTAAAAGAAACCGTTTTAAGTGATAAGTCCACCCTTGTGTGTTTAAATCTGTACTCTATTTTTATCAAACTGTGTCCAATAAAAGTGTATAATAATAAATATACGAGGGTGCATTTTTATATTCGCGGAATGGGTAGGTAATTAATAAATGAGGGTACTTTCCTTAGTAGTAACTGGTTAAGTAGCTCATTATTAGTATAAATAGAATGTTTTGTTTTAATCGGGCCATTACTATTTGAATTATCGTCGATCAAACAACTCAGTTGGGAAGAACATTGTGAAAAATGGAGAAAATCGAGCACCACGCTGTCATAAAGTTCCTTACCAAGCAAGGTAAATCGGTTCAAACCATACTAGAAGAGATATCATCCGTTTACGGGGAATTTTGCTCCGGTAAAACCATGGTTTATAAGTGGCATACCCTTTTTAAGAAAGGCAGGGCCTCACTTGAAGATGATCCTCGGCCAGGACGGTCGATCGAGGTGACCACTCCGGAAATCATTCAAAAAGTGGAAAGATTAATACTGGAAGATGCTAGACTAAAGAAGAAACAGCTCGCAGAAATGGTTGGAGTATCCTATACAACCATATTTAAAATTCTTCACGATCATCTCGGCATGACCAAAGTCAGTGCAAGGTGCAAGGTGGGTGCCGAGAATGCTCACGCCGCCTCAAAAACAACAACGCGTAGAGTGTTCTCGCGCATTTTTGGACCTCTGTAATGAAGACCAGGATGGAGTATTGACTCGAATTGTTACTGGGGATGAAACTTGGGTTCATCATTATGAACCTGAGTCCAAACAAGATTCTATGCAGTGGCACAAAAAAGGCACACCACCACCAAAGAAATTTAAGGTATCACAGTCGGCGGTAAAAATCATGGCGACAATCTTTTGGGACTCAGAAGGAATCTTGTTGATAGATTATAAAGATAAAGGTGTCTCCATAACCAGAGAATACTACGCTTCAATCTTAGAGCGATTAAAGGAAGCAATCAAGGCAAAAAGAAGGGGAAAATTAACCAAATGTGTCCTCCTTCTGCACGACAACGCACCTGTGCACAAGAGCCGTGTTGCGTTGGCTTCCCTGCATAAGGTGGGCTTCGATATTTTGGTTCATCCACCCTACAGTCCTGACCTGGCTCCCAGTGATTATTATCTCTTTCCAAAAATGAAAAAAGAACTTCGGGGGAAGAAGTTCTCAAGCGATGAAGAAGTGAAGGAAGCAGTTTCAGCTTATTTTTCAGACAAAGAAAAAACATTTTTTTTCGAGGGTATACATAAGCTAATTGAAAGATCTGAAAAATGTATTAGGGTTGCGGGTGAATATATTGAAAAGGAAAAATAAACTTGTATTTTTATTTCCACGTCTTACCCCCGATTCCGCGAACTTAAAAACGCCCCCTCGTAGTAATTTATTTTGTTGCACATTTAGATCTGTTCTCTGCCTACCTTCTGAAACGCAGGCATACGAATATGTTTAATGTACAAAATAAATAACCTACCTACACAAAAAACAATAGTCATCCATCCGTCAGCCTGTGTTCGTCCACTGCTGTACGTATAAATTTGAAATTAAGTGGGTTAAATACTAGTATTGTACTGACGCCAAAACTACCATTTTTAGAAATTTTATTTCTTTGTAATGTTCCGTTTTAACCCGATAAGAACTCTACGGATTTGGATATGGTTTTCTTTACTATCATCGTAGTGACCCTGGTCCACATGCAGGCTATAGCCTACATATATACCCTTACAAGGGATGTTCTAAAATAACCACCAAGCTCAGAACTATCGATATAATAAGATTTAAAGAAACTTCTACGCGAGCGAAGCCGCGGGCAAAAGCTTGTTATATTATATAATCAATGTATAGTCCTGAAACTCACGTGAAAATTCCCTATAATTTATGTCTTCATTTTCAAGATATTCGGGAGCACGCCCAACAAAGGACACTTGCGGTGAGTTGTCTGTGAAATAGAAATGTGATGAAGAATACATTTCAAGATCACCCATTAATTTTGGCATACATATATTATATTATATTATATTATATTGTATTATAATAATAATGATCTTTGATTCACCTCTAGGTTTTTCTAGTGGCGTGTACAACTTCTCCACTCTTTTCCATGTAGCTCCGACGCCTATAATCTAGAAAAACCAGACAATCCAGGGCTGAGTTCAGTTTGATCGCCTTATGACGGCCGCCTAACACTGATAGCAGGATAGAACTTCAACACGTGCAGAAGCTCGGAAGAACAAACCAACTGGACAGGCCACCAACAGACGAACCCCTCTGCCAAAGGTATGAGCCCGGCGGTCATACCGGTTATATAAAAACGATAGATGTCCCTGTGTGTGAATGTGATTGTGTGCGACGTATAGTTTAAGCTAGTGCTTCAGTATTTTGTAGTGTGCGTGCATTGCGACGCTGTCTCGTCCCCCGTCGGAAATGACAGACTTTTTTGCATAGAAATTAGTGCGCGGCTCCACTCCAGTTGGTTTTCTCCTCCGAGTGCAGAAGGAATGCCATAATGTTAGGTGAACGTCTCGCCTGGAAATCACATTGAACGCAGGCCAGAGGTAAAAATTAAAAATCAAGGTACTCAGAGAGTTTTTCGAAGAATAAATAGAACCGAACCTTGGTATGTCGTCCATCGCCGCAAGGCTTCGTGGTATAGTTGCCCTCATTCACAAATACCCACGCTGACGTTGAAGTTAGTACGTCACCAGCCGTGCTCACGTACTCCGCTCTCTTCACGTCCCAAACAGGCTGGCCGACCACCACGTAGGAGCGCTGGTATATGTCTCCAGAGCCGATGATTGAGAAGTGAACCAGGCCCGCCGATATTGCCACTTTTACTGTTGACAAAATCCGATTCTGAAGGCTTTAGTTTTCGTTTTAGGACTGTCAAAACAACGAGGAGGACATTATCATCATCATCATCATCATCATCATCATCATAATCATCATCATCGTCATCATCATCATCATCATCATCATCACCATCATCATCATCATCACCATCATCATCATCATCATAACCAGTAAAACTTTGCGGTAGGTACTGCTGTTAGTTAAAGTTTGTCATAACGTTACCCTTAACGTTAGAAAGTGAATACTCGAATCAGAATTTGTTAAAGTTTTGCAAAGGTGTCCTTTTATAACTCCGACTCGTTATTAGCTGTGGAGTGTTCTGTTAACAATGTGTTTGGTTTACAATTTGAATTCGGCTCGAAGGAACAAGTTGCGATACCATAATGGTGGTATCATTCAGCTGTTGCGTAAGTAATGTTGGCATAATTCAGCTGTTGCGTAAGTTGCAGAACTACCCTTCGATTTGTGAAAAAAAAAACTATTTGCGGTTATGTCAGATTTTGAAAATGTATGTGTATTTCAATTAATTAATGACATCGTTCCGTGAAAAACAGAAACCCTATTAGCGAAGTTTCAGTAACTGTTAATAAGTTATGACACGGACAGTTACTGAAACTTTGTCATTATTTATTGAAATACACACACATTTTCAAAATCTGACTTCACCGCAAATATTTTTTTTTTTTCAAAAATCGAAGTTTAGTTCTGCAACTTATACGCAACAGCTGAATCATGCCAACTGCGGCATAACACAAGAACGGCTTTGTTGATTGTGCCACAGGAGAATCATCGACGATCTCACATGTATTCGACGTAAACTTTATACAGGCCTTTTATGAAAAATGTGGTACACACAAGGACGGTTGCTGACTTTATAACTGAAAAGGTACGTTCCAAATACAGACCTTTCAATACAACCCCGACATCCGTGACATACGTCCCATAGTTCCTCTGAATGATCAACCCACAGTCAATGGCAGTGTGCACCACATCTTGCATCGTCAGTGTTGCAGTCTTCTTCCACATTGAGATGAAGGCGTCGCCGGAGAATTTGAGGACATCCCCATTGTGGGTCAAGATCTCTTGGACCATCGCTCCTATGTAGGTGTTTAGGACTTGGGTGAGTCGGGATGGACCGCCTCGGCCGGCTTTCGTGTAAAACTCACATAGTTCTGTGAAGCCTAGAAACAGCCATGTTTTGATCGAACATTCATCTTAATTGAAAGTATCTAAGGGTAGAACTTCTAAAAAAACCTACTTTGGAGGTACTAATAATAAAGTAGTAAAAAAGTCGTGTCTGTACATTGAATATTTTCGCGAAATTTTAAATTAAATGGGTTATTGGTACTGTACTAAGGCCGAAACAACAAGTTTTAGAATTTTTGTCTGTCTGTGTGTTCCGTTTTAACTCGAGAACCACTGAACGGATTTGGATGCGTTTTTTTTATTATCATCGTATTGACCCTGGTCAACACATCGACTATAAGGAGTATTCATAAAATAACGCCCAAGCCGGAAACGGGGCAAGGATTGAATAATAGTACATTACGATACGAGAGCGATGAAACGTTTTAAAAAAGTTTCTCGCACGAGTATCGTATAATATTTTATAGCAAAAGTGCGTAAAGTGGTCATTTTACGCACGGTGTGCTATAAACGCTTTTATAACTCGAATAGGTGCTAGAGCTGATGCCGGGCTCGACTGTGGAGGTACCACCATATTACTCGTAAATCCTCCTGAAGTTATTCGGGGCAGAGTAAGAGAACAGCTCTCAGGCAAAACCAGGCGGCCAACCATTGCCTGGGACCGATGGATGGCGGTATATCCTTCCCCAATTGCCGGCCGGGCCTTATATAAAACAGACTGGTGACGGGCAGCGGCGTCACTGGTGCAAGGGCTTCGGCACCGCGCTCACCAACCCGCCAGTCCAGCGTGTGTGAGTATGGGCATTTCTTCCAGGAGGACCGGCAAGAGTGGCGAAATCCTGGAAAGGCCTATGTCCAGCAGTGGACGAAGCAGGCTGATGGATGGATAACTCGAGAACCAATCAACAGATTTGAATGCAGTTTTCTTTATTATTATTGTTGTTACCCTGGTCAACACAAAGACTACAAGGGGTGTTCATAAAATAACGCCCAAGCCGAAAATGGGGCAAAGATTGAATAAACGCGGGCGGAGCCGCGGGCAAAGGCTAGTAAAAAATAAAATACAGCTCTCTAATTGTATTTAAGCGCCATCTACCTAAATATCCAATACTACTTACAAAAAAATGCAATATTTGTGTTTATTATCCAAACCATAATACTAATATCTATATATTATACTAGTAATAAAGTAGATAGTAAAAAGTCTTGTACATTGAACATTGAATTTTGTAATGAAATGGATTATTAGTATCGTACGAAGGCCAAAACCACACATTTTCGATTTTTTCCTGTCTGGCTGTCTCTATGTATGTTTCGTTTTAACTCTAGAACCACTCAACGGATTTGAATGCGTTTTTTTTATTATCATCGTAGTGACCATAGTTAACAATTAACCGGTGTGTTCATAAATTAACGCCCAAGCCGAAAACGGGACAGAGATTGAATAAACGCGGGCAAAGACTAGTATTATCATAAATAATAAACGAGTAATATTTCTTATTGATATTGTAATCGGGTTCTCAAGAAAGCGGCTCTAAGGATTTTGATTAAATATACTAGGTAGATATCATGAACTTACTTAGACCATTTAACACGGGACCTGGCAAAGCGCGACTCTTAGTACTGAAATTATTCTGCCGTTTTCCACGGGAGGGGAGGTAAACACGCACAGCACACATTTACTCATTCACGCACACTCCTGCGAAAAATTGATATGTCACACTAAATCGAAAGCTGCAACACAAACACAAAACGCGCACACAAGCAAACTTACATGAACAAATTGTTCATGTACTTCGGCAGAGGGGGATAAGTGCGCTTGCCTAGTGCCGTGTTAAATGGTCTAAGTGAACGTATAAAGATTTTCGTAAAAGGGTTTTCGGTTACGAAAAATTTAGGTATTATTTATTCCTGTGAAAAGTCGTTGTCTGCGAATTTTCACGAGCAAATCATGTACCTATCTTGTCTTGCCTTCGTACAAGATTGAATCAGCAATGAGTTTCTAATATTACCCAATAAAGAATATGCATGTAATTTTTTTTATGCACTAATCGTTAATATATGATCAATTTGGGGCTATGAATAATAATTTACAACTAAATTATCCATATTTCATAGTTATAAAATCAAAATAAGTTTCTTAATAATCTTCTACAATTCAAACGGCTGCCATTTTAGCGCGCATCAAGTGACGTCACATGATACCGCTCTTGCTTGCGTTGTAAGGCGAATGGCCGGCTTTTTTCATTATTTTTTATTAAAACAACCTATTACAAAATATTTGAGGCTTTAATTTTACATTTATTAATTTTGAACTTAATATTTCATGATGAAATGTAGGTACTCACTTTGTTACAAAAGGCAGTTAACCAATGGTGACGCGTTTTGAACTTGCGTTTATTGTATTTTTTAAATGGAAATAATTACAAAACCATAAATTAAAATAGTTTCCCACGGTCATCATTAAATTCTACTAAGAAAATAGAATACAAAAACCGCAATATGTTACTTATTTAAACGACATGCATATTCTCCATTGGTTCGGTATAGCTAGCATAGATGACATGAATAGAGATTTTGTCTGTCGAAGAAACGTTTGACCAATGGACACGCAGGGCGAGTCGTTTGATCGAGGCGATGATCACGTGATAGACCTTACCTGCGTTTCCATTGGTCAAACGTTTCTCCCAGAGACAAACTTCTCTATTATTTTCGTCCACGTTAGCTATGCTGGGCCCGTACCAGAGACATCAATAAACATCAGTGCAGTATCGTAGGCTCGCACGGAGTAGTCGGAATGCTTGTAGATGATCTCGTCAGGCACCATGGATGCGATGATGCTGATCCTCGTGGCCTGCGCAGCCAGCGCCCACCTGTCCCTCTGGAGATCGAACCTGCCGGACCCGGTCAAGGAATGGCTGTAGCTCCAAACGGAACTCTATATTACTAAGCATCCGCTGTATGTCTGTCAGCTTTAACTGTTACAGGTAGAAAGCTGAAATTTTCACGAAATACGCGTTAATAAGGCCCTTACCACGAAAAAATACTAAAAATAAATAATATTCGACTGACGACGACACCGAGTGGGTCGAAATATATTTCGAAAATATATTTTTTCTGCCTATATATAGGGTTAAATAAAAACAATCGGCGAAACTCAAACCAGAGGTAGTGTTCATGTATAGAAACAAGACTGTGGAATAAGTTTTTGAAAATTCTGAAAGTCAATATTTAATTTTAAAGTTTTTCCAGACGAGACACACCCAACACAGCTGATTGTGTCGCCTAGACAGGAGACAACTAGCCCCCTTATCGTCTAACTTCAACATTTATCGCTATCGCTTTCAAACGTATCATGATTAGCTATAAATGGCATCACACATCATTTGAAAAGCGATTGACACGACAAGCGATAGCGATAGATGTTCACGTTAGACGATTCAGGCCGGTTGAATGAAATCCCGCTTTCAACACGCTCACACCTTAATAATAACTGACTATGGACGGTCGTTATGCTAGTAGGCAGGTACCTAATTATTTCGTTTTGAAATATTATTGCCTATCACCGTAATATCATTTAATACAACACATTTTCATTTGCTTGCCCTAATTATTAACAGCAAAAAAGGTTGTTTTGATGAAGTTTAGGTGGAATTCAGGGTTTATCGTTTTGATAAAATAACACAAAGTTCGAATTTAGAAAATTGTGTGCGTGCCGAACATATTGCTAGCGTTTGGCACGATAACTAAATAAGCGGAAAGTACAGTGATGAGAATCAAATTATTTACCTTTTTACAAATGCTGTTGAAAGTGCCGTCCATTGTACTGAATGCACAGGTTAGCACGTCTCAGTATTTTAGACTGCACCCTTCCAAGTGTTTCTCGATCCTGTCGCACTACGTCAAACGCACTTAATATTTTGGCTTTTAGTAGCGCCACAGTTCTCACAGAAAGAAAATTGTCTGTGTACACCAAATCTTTCACACGTCCCCACAAAAAGAAGTCCAACGGTGTAAGGTCTGGTGAACGTGGAGGCCAAGGAACCGGACCTCCATTTCCTATCCATCTCTGCCCGTACTTCTCATTGAGATAGTGGCGCACTGCTAGCGCGAAGTGAGCGGGTGCTCCATCGTGCTGATAGAAGAGACCGCCGCCACAATGTACATCTAGTGGTAACTCGTCCAGAAGGTCCCCCACATGCTCGAGATATGTAGCACTATTCAGCCTCTCCGGGAACAGAGGCCCCACGATGTGACCGTTCACGATGCCAGCCCATACGTTCACGGAAACACGGTACTGCACGTGATCCACTCGGATTGCGTGAGGGTTGTGAGGCGACCACACATGTGCGTTATGTTGGTTAAACAGTCCGACCCGCGTGAATGTGGACTCGTCAGTCCAAAAGATGTTTCGGTTGTGGTTCTGCAACAACCACTCACAAAACACAATCCGGGGCCCATAGTCACGCTCAAGTAGTTCTTGTACCCTTGTGAAATGATATGGGTGTTGCCCGCTCTCTCGCAGCAGGTGCCAACAATAAAATTGGCTAACACCGAACTCCTTCGCTCCATCGTTAGTACTTGCTTCTGGGAACATCTCAAAGAATTCGAGGACTTCATCCTCCAGGTGCCTATGACGAGGTCGGCCGCCATCGTAATTAGGGCGCCGAAAAACACCGTAATCCCGCAACCTCTGGGTTGCGCCGAGCACTGTGGCGCGAGTAGGCCGCTACCGTGAGGGTGTAGACGTTGGTACAGCTCCCGAGCAAAGTCCAGCACGAAGCCACTAGCCATGTAACACATCACCATATCAAAGTACTCCGAGTTGGTGTAGGCATACGGCATGTTGCTTTTTGTCACTTTTCACTTACGATTACAGACACACACAATATTGCGTTGATGCGTTTGCGCGGTTACTGACGGCGGCGACGGACGCGGCGGGGCCGCGGGGCGGGGGGCATCGCGGTAATTCGGCTTGTGGGGATTCCCCGCCGGGAATAGTCTGTGAAACACGTTAGTACGTGCGGCGGCAACTTGGATCCACGGACAGCGGGGGTCTTTGATAATACCGCCCGCACGTCGTCGCGGACTTTTCTTTTTGTTGTTTTCGCGCGTAATCGTTTTAGACAATATTGCTTTGTTTTATTTTAAATTTGAAGTTAGACGATAAGGGGGCTGGTTGTCTTCTGTCTAGGCAACACAATGTTTGGGTGTATCTCGTCCGGGAAAACTTTAAAATAAATATTGACTTTTAGAATTTTCAAAAACTAATTCCACAGTCTTGTTTCTATACATGAACACTACCTCTGGTTTGAGTTTCGCCAATTGTTTTTATGTAACCCTATATAAAAGTGTACATACATATATATATTAATAAAAAACAATGAAAAAGCTTTTATAAATCTAAAATATTTATTATTAAAAATAAATAAGGGGATCCCCATAAGAACCTTGAAAAATTTGGATTTTGACTCTAACTTAAAGACGGTAATACATACAAGTTTTTAATTTAGTTCTATTGTTGAACATATTCTAAAGTAAATTTAAAAAAACCGGCCAAGTGCGTGTCGGGCCACGCGCAATGTAGGGTTCCGTAGTTGCCCGGCACATTTTATAAGATGGTCTACTAATACAGACCGCGCCAAACTTCTAATCCCATACATTAGAGGGGACCAAAAGTTTGGCGCGATCTGTACTCGTAAACCTGTAAAGCCTACTTAGCTGTGATAGTTTTCCTTTTAAATTAATTATATATACTTCTTCTGTGATTTTTTTCACATTTCTATAAACAACCATTTAGCCAGCAGGGGAGGGGGACGCTCCACTCTAACTAGAATTTTCACTTTAAAGCTTAATATTTCACTAACGGATCCCTAAATCGAAAAATAGTTCTCACACATCCACAATGTTTTTGAACGACCTATCCAACGATACCAAACACTAAGAGATAGACAAGAAAAATAAATTCATCCCCAGTTTACGTGTATGAGAGGTACCCTTAAAACATTTTTTTTTCAAGATTTTATTTTACCATTTTGTCGACGTGATTAATATTTATATTCATGCCAAATTACAGATTTCTAGTACTAATAGTCTCTGCGCTAAGCCGCGGACAGACGGACGTGGCGAAACTATAAGGGTTCCTTGTCGGACTACGGAACCCTTAAAAGTGGGGTTCCGCACGCCAAAATTTTTGTTGTTGATATGACATTATATCGTATATTGTTCTTGTTTACCATAATATTTTGTAAGAGTTCCGCACCCGTATTGTGTGGTGGTACGGAACTCTAGATGCGTGGTCCGACTCGCACTTGACCAAATCACTTGGGTCACGTATCACAAACTGTACCCTTATTGGATCACTTTTGTCCGTCAATCAAGACCCTCTTTCTTGAGCCCCGTAAGAGATACCAAGTTGAAACTAATACCTTCTACCAGTGGCGGCTGGTGCCCCAGAGAACCGGTGGTGCACTGCATGGTTTTATTAAAAAGATCAAATAAAATGACAAATTTTATTTATATTCCGTCCAAATCGCTTCTCCGCCGAAAATAACACAAGGAAAGCAAAAAAAAAGCATTTAGTCTCTCACATCCACATAACCATTTCTTTTTAACATACATTTCACTTTTGAACGTTCTCGTGAACAATTTATTTTTTGTTTTGCATTCCTGTTTTATATTATGAATAGACCGGGTTTTCATAAGTCCTGTTGGTTTTAATATAGTCAATATTGTAATTTACACTTATTATTATCACTCTTTCTAATCTTTAGTTTACTTTTTTACATAATTATAGTAATTAAATAAACAATACTCCTCCGCAAGCGCGCGCAAAAAGTGACAAACTGACGACAAAAGCATCGTGCGTAGGTCAAGGCCTCGGGGTAACGCGAGTGAACTACTCGTTTCGCTTCGTATTTTTTCGGCAATTCCCGGTCGCGTGCGGCGCACGAATCTAACCTAAAACTGCCATACATTTTGTACTACGCATCTTCTGTCTCACGCGCCGGGCTGTTTACACCGTGTTTCATAGAAGTTGTATGAGCTCGCGGCGTGCGATTTCCCGAGCGCACGGGGCCGATTTTGTTCAAGCAAAAATAAGATTTAATTACTTTGCAGTAGAAATCTATACATTTTTATTTACCCCGTAATGACAAAACATGTATAGGTATATATATGTACTATAATCAGATATTTAGTTTCCGTATAGGGCAGTATGGATGGATGGGTAATGATAGGTATAGGACATTATTGTGTAAGTTTAATTTAAATGGTAGTGCGGCGCACGGGCGCACTTAAGGTGCAGCCGCCACTGCCTTCTACAGAAGTCTACGGCCTCATAGTTCTTTTCGAGCTCAGTGCAAATGATGATTGTTTATCTTATTTTTAAATAAAATGTATGAAATAAAATAGTTTCATCTTATTTTGTGGCTATTGTTTAATAATTATCAGGGGTTTTTAACAGAATTTCGTCATTTTATGGATTATAGTTAGCGTGAATGTCCATACAAACTTAAAAGCGTGTTTTAAGTTGGTGTAGACATTCTTTTACAACGTAATGCATAAAATTACAAAATTTTTGTAGAAAAGCCTAAACTGACATTAAACTGTGGTCGCGAAATGCCATAAATCACTTTTATTTAGTACTTTTTATTCAATAATAAGAAAAACAATCATAAGTTGTGCATTTTGCACCGAGCTTGAAATGAATATTGAAGAAACTATTTTTCTTTCGCCTGGTTACACCAAACAAATAAGTAAAAAATCTGTTAAATCAAGTTAACTGCGTTATTTCATAATTATATTACCTAATTTACACTACTTGAACGTTTAAAGTCCAATAAAGTTCATCAAAGTTTCATTTTAATTTCAACACTTTTTTGACAGACTATATCTAATCAATTTCATAGAAATTGGCTCACCATGAAAGCCTATACGATACTTCCTGTCGATTTAGAAACTTGAAACTCCGTGCACAAGGTCTTATAGCACACTCCTAGGAAAAAATCTGAAAGTTTCGATATTTAATGATTCGAGAAATAATATACGACCAACTTAATTAGACCTCTTGTTTAGGTTTCGTTTGGAAACGAGTGAATTTCACTCGGAGTGATGCGAATTTCACCCTAGAGCTTTCAAAAATTGACCCGAGTTAAACCGAGGGTAACCGAACTGTTACCTGACAGTTGCACGAAAGTGTTTTGAAGCGCTTCGGAGTAATGCGAATATCACACTGGGCCACCTGATTGGTGCAACCAGATTTTTGTTTCTCTTGCTCCTATATATGTAGATCTGTCTCTTTCTAATGAACGAGTGAAATTTCGCACTATGATCGCACGTTCTGAAACGCTTCCTTAATAGATCGTAAGTTTGTGTCAACTTAGTTTAAGGTGGTTATACCGAATCCCGGTACAAAATGCACATCATAATATTGTTTTCCTTGCTTTTGAATAAAAAGCATGCAAAAATTGCGTTTTAGAGCAATTAGCGGAAATTGATTACTAACAGTAGGGTTTTCGCATTAAAATTATGTTATTTTATGCCTTACATTTTGATTACATTCGATTACAACGTTAAATACGCTTTTGAGTTTATTAATCGATTGCAATCAAAATGTAAATCATAAAATGATAGAATTTGTATGTAATACTAATACATTTCCGCTGATTGCTTTGAAACGCAATTTTTGCATACTTTTTATTCAAAAGTAAGGAAAACAATATTATGACGTGCATTTTGCACCGGAATTCGGTTTAACCACCTTAAACATGTATAACTGGTCGTGGAATATGTTTGTGTTTTAAACGGTGTGTACAGAACCCTCAGGGCACGAGCCCTACCCGCACTTGACCAGCTTTTTTCATAATTACTGTGTCATCCATCTCGATATGACAAAAACTACGTTACTAACGGCGGCGGAGCTATTGAGACCCTCTTTCTATTCCTCTCAGATGACGTACGTTCCTTGCGCTCTGCTTCTCGAATTGCGTCTTCTCTGTAGACTTTCTTCATCGCTTTCAGGTATTCATCATAGTGATCATTCTGGTTTTTCAGCGCTGGAAATTAAGTAGTTACCTACTAAAATATATCGACACGCATGACATAGAAAAGTGACATCTTCTCTGAATATATAAAAGGCAAACTTGCGACTGACTCATCTATCAACGCACAGCCGAAACTACTGAACGGATTTCGCTGAAATTTGGTATACAGGTAGTTGTAATGACGAGGCATCCGCTAAGAAAGGATTTTTGAAAATTCGCCCCCTAAGAGGGTGAACCGAACTCCACGCCGAGCAAAAGCTGGTTAATAATATATAAGGTGACTTTAATTTATGCATCCAAACTCTTACTGAAGACTCGGTAAGTGCTCAGTAACAAAGTTCAATGACCCTTTTTGTGAAATTCGTAAATTATTCTTTTCGTGTTCCTTACAAACGCAAGCCCAGCTCCGAGACAATTACTATGGGACGTCAAGTTGTTCAAAAACATCAGTTATTTTGAAATCGCGGCTACACAGATGGTTTTTTAATTTTGGATGGATTCGATTGATGGTTCTTGGTGGAATATCATCTTGAATAAATTATACACAAATTCTTGTACTTTTATTCCACATATATTTATTTTTATTCTAACTTAGGCTACTGGTTTCGTTTTACACATCATCGGGCCAACAAATTATTAATTATTTAAGATTCACCTCTGTTTATTTTATATTTGCTTGTTAAAAATGTTTTCTTTTGTTTTCTTTCTGTCATGTTAAATAATTAATAATTTGTTGGCCCGATGATGTGTAATACGAAACCGGTAGCCTAAGTTAGAATAAAAATAAATATATGTGGAATAAAAGTACAAGAATTTGTGTATAATTTATAGCATTTCTTCTTGAGCCAGTCACTAACTGCACTAGATGGCATTATCAAAATGACTTAATTAAATTGTTTACTTTTTTTAATCCCTAAGTCCAAACGTCTCCATAGACTCGCTCCACAGTGCGCCGCGCCGCGCCGCGCTACAAAACAGGTAGGTATTTTGTGGCCGCGCGCCGTTCGTCGCACAGCCCTACAGCAGTAGGCATTTAAGGCCTCACCACGGGTGCACGATAATCTTACTGAGCGATTTTGAACTTCAGTATGTTGTCAGAAAGTCTACACTAGAATGCTCGCTTTGCGCTGGCGGCACGCAAAATCAGTGAATTTTGGAGGTTTTTCTGGATTTTACGAAAAAGTATTTGTTGTAGGAGTTTTTCCACCTGATATCGGAAAATAAACCATGTTTTCTTGTTATAGCAGTATTTTCAGACATAAAACTCAAGCCGTTTAGACATAAAACGAAATAATAACTTAAAAAAGCATAATTTTCAAAAATAAAATCTATCGAGCGAAATGTGTCCAATTAGGTAACCGACTTGACAACGGAAAGACAAAGGTCTGATAAAACACGTGTCCAAGTTTTACATTGATCTGATAAGTAGTTGACTCAGCATATTAAAACAAAAACCGTTGAAAGACCCAATACAAGCCCTTAAGCCTAGCACGGCGTGGGAGTTGTTCTACTATTCTGTTTTTACTAGATATGGTAAGGGTGCGCTAGTCTGATATTAGCCCATTCAATCATAAAAACATGGCTTAAGAAATGTCAATTGATTCGTTCAAACACTGGTAAACCTATCTATTATTATCCCGTACCCAAGTGTAATGAAGTTGGGGTATTGCTGTACTTCGGGTACATGCTTTTCAGGGCAGGAAAATTTAGCGGTGTTTTCTTCCCCGTTTACACACCTAAATCACAATATACTACGGAAATGCCGAAAACTCGTCGATGATTGCTGACCCCTGCACGGGGTTCGAACCCGAAGCTCCAACCACAAATTATGACCTACTTTGCTTTCCTGCATATTCATTTATTTTAGTAATAAAATAATTTAGTTTTTATAGAATATTTCGTAAATTGTACTTACCCATCACACCGCTTAGCTTATCATCAGGATTCATGCTTCTTTCCTTTAAAATGTACAACTTGCAATGGAAGTTCTAACACTTTTTTAATCGTAATTTTATTGACAGCATTTTCTTTTTAATATTACTATTTAATCTAAATGAAGGTAAAATTCTTGGAGTACCAGTTGTTGCAATTTCTTTTCTTCTAGAAATTAAAAAAAAAACTATGAATTGGAAAAGCGATAGCTGATGGAATCAGTTTATAAAAGTTTCTAAGGTATGGACTACGTTATTTCCGTGTAACATCAACATACAATACAATCTTTAGTTCAATACTTTGATTTTTACCATTTAATAGGTTTTTCAAGCTATGAAGAGATCTTAAAATATTTGAAATAAAAAATACAAATTAATATTGATGCATCATTTATTACGTATGTACCAACTTTTATTTTACTTTATAAAGTACCTATCTTTACTTCGTTGACTTTATCACTTCTAAAAGACATCAACAAATCTGGAAACGAGTTTCGAGACCACGAACCTGTAATAAAAGGAAATAATAACGTTATTTTGAGCAGGGTTTCTGTAATCTAACAGTTCTAATTATAAGGGAGAAATATAATATTATTTCAAGTTTCGTCAGATAGCGGAAACCCTCGGTGTTTCCTTGCGACTTAGTTCTGAATAAGTTGTTTTAGGTGTGATATTTGTTACCTACTCATAAATTAATTTAACCCAAACCCCTAAAACAACTTATTCAGAACTAAGTCGCAAGGGAACACCGAGGGTTTCCGCTAACTGACGAAACTCGAAATTATATTAGATTTCTCCCTTTACATATTACTACGGTGGACAGCTATGCCCGTTGTCTTAATTATTTTATTATAGTTCAGAAGTCAATCCTTCTTTGTGCCAGTGAAATACTTTTTGAATCAAAGTTATTTATGGGTTTTAATTTTTTTAACAATATTTAAGAAAATAATTTGGGAAATTTTTAAAATTCTTGTAAGTACACTGGGGAACATTCCATATTTTTAGACAAGATATTGAATTTTTCTGCAAACGTTATGTATAATAATATTGACAATGGGTTAAACACGAGCCTTTTAAAATCACATTACGTATTATTGAAATAATTGTATGTGCCCTATAGTATAAAACGAAAACTCGCAACCATCTTAATTTTGTTTTATTATCTACCATAGGGCACATACAATTATTTAAATAATACGTGCGACGATTCTCGTTCCCAAAACACATTACGACTGTTTTACTTATTTTTCAATAAAAAGTATTAAATAAAGACCTATGGCACCACGCGACAATATTTTAACCCTTAAATGCATCTTGTATCGAAAGCGATACAAGGTTTTTTTATTTATTATACACATTATTTTATTTAAAAAATTAAAATTATATGATTATAGGTATGAGCTAAAAATATGTTTGGCAACAGCTTTACCATTTTTTTAACTTTAAAATTCTCTTATTTATTTTTCTTTGTTTTATTTTGTGTTTTGTCGCATTTTGGCGAAAAATATGTAAAAGAGAGTTATTGAAAAAAAAATCCAATAAATATTCAAAAAAATCAAAATATTTATTTTTGCAAAGTAATTAGTCAAAGTTAATTATAACAATATAATATATCTTTAAAATATAAAAAAATATATAATAAATATTCTGCTTGCAGAATAAAAGTCAAAAAGAGTTAAGCTCTCGTATATACAATAATGCTCTCAGGCACTGCGATTTTAAAGAGTGTTCTGTTTTTAAAGCAAAAGCAAGGATAACAAATTGGCTTTATTCTATTAACTAAGAGGACACTGAAAAGTTAATTAATCCTTTCGTTGTAGATAACTTTTCAAACCTTAAATTTTACCAATATTTATGTAAAAAGAAATATTTGATATTTTTAATTTTCTTTTTTTCCCTGTGTTTTGTGTACATACTTATTTTATAAGTTTTATTCTCAATTGTGTTTTTTTTTGTAAGATGTACCTAGATCGATTGTAATCTTTTATTATTTATAATATATAAGTAATTAATCAATTAATAATTTAACCACTATTGGCACAAATATTTCACTGGTACTACAAGTTACTAGCGTAGCTGAGTTTGGGGACCCCAGGTAAATTTACTTTTTAAATTATGTGCAATGTACCAAAATTTGTATTATGTTTTATTTTTGTAATTTTATTATTCTTGCATTAAATTTATTTTTCTTTTTCTTTTTTCAGTTCAGCTTTATGAGTAAGTAGTAAAAAAAATAAAAATTTAAAATAAAAATGTTATAGCAAAAATTAATTTGTTTATTTTTCTTTTTTTCATGTCTAAAAACCCCCTTTCTATCAAAAAATATTTTTTTTATTATTTTCACATTTTTTAGGTATTTTTCTGGCACTCTTTTCAATTTCATGCAAAAATGAAACCTCATGCATTAAAGGGTGTCAATTAGGCTTTTCTAGCAGTTGTCATTTTGTGCATTACTTTGTAAATGAAATGATCCTGCACAACAACGTTAAAGCGTTGATTGCGCGCTGGGTCTAAAAACTATGGAATCAAATTGCGAACGCGGTAAAATATACCTATATAATTAATTACAATTAGGTATATATCATAACTAAATTCTTCAAAAGTAATGAAGGGGAATCATTTGTTGTAATAATATCTTCAATTCGACTAAGTTTCGATTTGTTTCTTTAATTAATTAAACCGGTTATTAGATTAAAATTAAACGTAGGTTTGGTATTTATTTACTTCAAGATTTTTATGAAAATTTAAAATACCTACTAATCAAGGCACATCATTCCAGATATTCTGTAATAGGTATATCATATATTATGTAGATTGTGGGTAGGTATGTGTTTTAATTTTTTTACCATCTGATTCACACCAGCCATTAATTTCGACTGGCAAGGTCACCAGCAGGTATGGTGAGCGAATGATAGATATCAATTTTGGTGAGCAAATTGGAAAAAAGGGGCATGGGTCACTTGCGCGCCGCAGTCAAAAAACTCATGCAGGTCTGTAGCAGAAAATACTACCGGTCAGTTTCGTGCCGATTACCCTCTGTGATTATGGCTAGCCTTTTGGTTTAAATTTTACTTCTGGGTGGTCATAAAAAAATAAACACGAAGGTTACGTATGGCTAATGTATTACTATGTATTACTCGCCATACCTAACCTTCTCTTCTGCGCTGCAGGACTTCCGAAAATGTCCTCATACTGATTTAAATCAGGCAGCTAATTTAACCAGACGGGGCGGCGACATAAATATATTTCCAATATATTCCGTGCTGCTGAAACAAGATGCCCATATTTTCGGAGGGAAAAAAGGAAGAAACAGGGTACTTAAGTAAGGGCAGGGTCATAAAAATTTATCAGCCTAAAAATCTTAATCCCTAAATTGCGCGCAAGTTTCCTATTGCCGACCTGGTCGGTAGAGTCATAAAAGTAATTAGAAGGGTCTGGAAACTGACCGCGGCGCGCAAGTGACCAACACCCGAAAAAAGCAGTGTTTACCCGTGGTCCCGGTGGGTGGACCGGCCCACTCTAGAAGATAGGTAATTAATAAATTCAAAGATTATACTTACGTAACGAGGAAGGTGGTATAATAGCCGATCATCAGGCAGGAATCATCAGCCAGCAAGGAGCTCTTTGAAACTTCCTATAGGAATCAAGCTATTGTACAGTATTCTTCTTCTCATACATCAGAACCAAACGTCTGTCTGTATGTTCACATATAGCTAAAGATAGACTAGACGTATTTTGTTTTGTATTTTAGTGATACATTTATGTAAGCTCGGTGCCTAAATATAGCGGCCGTTATGCAGTTGTTTGGGACATAGTTGTAAATATTTTCAGGAATGATAAAGGAAGTAATGTAGATAAGTTTTGACTAAATTTACTATATGCAAAGTTTAGTTGTTTTCAACATTTTGAACGTAGCACAATGTTTAAGTTTGTTTAATAAATGTGTACCTTTGTACAGTATTAGCTCTTTTTAACAGACTTCAAAAAAGGAGGTTCTCAATCAACTGTATATTTTTTTGGGTATGTTTACTTTTTAACTCTGGGAAATCTTAACTGATTTGCAAATAATTTTTTTTTAGAAGAGCTCTCTTCCAAATCTATAAGTTGGCGCATTCCTAATAGTATAGAACACAAAAACCAATATGAGAGCGCCGACTTCTAGAGAACATTATGATTCAGGAAGAAGTATGTAATTATTTTAAACTTTTTAGTGAATGTCTGCTTTAATATTTGAAGTCAATTATTATTTTTTTGTTAAAAGTTTTTTTTTTATTCGTTTTGACTCTTTTGAGAACATTTTCCATATTTTTTTCGTTTAATTGATTTGTTGAATAATAATCTAAAATGAGAATTTTATTTTTAACCATAAATAGTATTTTAAACATCATTTCATTGCAGTAACTTCTATTTAAGTAGACAAAACAAACAAAAACTATATCTCGAAAATTCAACTGAAAAAAAAGCCGACATGAGAACCTCCTCCTTTTTTGAAGTTGGTTAAAAATGTTTAAAATCACTTCTTTTATCATCCTTGAAAATATGTATTAAGATATGTCCCAAATATTAGATTTGTGAGAGAAAATTAAATTAAATTATAGTTTTATTTTTGTGTGACCAACCTTTTTATAAGCTTTCATATTTATATTATATATGTATAGTATATATTACTAACTTATATGTTGTGTTTGTTTCAGCATCTACAAGGTCATCCTCTTTGTTGTATATATTTTATCGGATAGTGCGTTTGCAATTTATTACGTGACACTGGCAGAATAGTCGATACCAGCTTCCTTTGCCATAAAAAAAAATTGAATTGAAGATGTTTCAATCATTTTCAATGAAAGAAAGACAGAGATAAGTGTACCAAAATGGCCACTATATTAGGGCACCGCTCTTTCGAAAGCTTATGATATGAAGCTATGTAATAGTACATTACGATACGAGAGCGATGAAACGAAAAAGTTTCTCGCACGAGTTTCGTATAATATTTTATAGCACAAGTGCGGAAAATGCCGACTTTACGCAAGCGTAGCGTGCGTAAAGCGATCATTTTACGCACGGTGTGCTATAAATAAAATTTTATAAAAGAAGGTTGCTTTTTTCTGTGTACTTCATATAATACAAGAGAAAATTGGAATCAATATCCAGTATATGTATAGGGTTTTGCTTTTGAAAAACATGTTCGAATTTTTTTGAAATGAGATCTTTAAACACACCTTTTCTCCTCGTTGGACGAAATGGAATCATGTGCAGAACTGAAACATATTTTATTAGATGGATTTTAACAATATCTTGTTTTTATATTTTATTTTGGAGATGTTACTATTTTAATTATTTTATAAAAGCAAACACCTTTTTCTTTCGCCCCTCTAGCACTGCGCGTTTTTTGCTCGTAAATCGGCCTTTGGATGTATCAGATAGTCAAATTGTACTTGCTTGATATTGGCAACAACTGGCGCCTAATATATGTACCCCTGACTTTAATGGTTTAGTTAGCGTATGGTATGTATCATTCATTCATTACTACATTAAGCTGTGACTTTTGTGTCTAATCCGTGGCTGTGACAGGAGCAAGCAGCAGTGGTCATTTGTCTTGTATGCGCTTATCTTATATTATAAGTAGAGAATCACTGAACGGATTTTGATTGTGTTTTTCATTGTTACGTCAGGGGCTTCTTTCTAGATAAAGGCTTTAGGTGCCTTGCACAGTTATGTGACTAACATGTGACTTATTAATAGTCCACCGGAAATACTGAAATAAATTTAAAAATCATTCAATTTCCGAGTAAAGTCATACTTTTAAAATGTGTTCTATTGTATGGATATTTATTTATTGTCCACTTTTCTAACTGGTATTGGTTGAGGATACTTTAGATATGTTTAACTGACGTGAACAACTTAAAGGTAAAAAAACAAAGCACTTTTGCAAAGTTTATGTATGTTAAAATGTTAAAAGACGATAATAAAGCATACTTTATAATTTTATAAAGTACCTAAATAAATATAAGAAACATATTTTACAAAAATAAAAAATTAAATCTTCATAATTTAATAGCAATAATTAGGTAAGTGTATATTGTTATCAAATGATAAAACATGGCGAAAGGGATTTGTAATTTTTTTCCCCTTTAAGTTCACACCATTTCAGTTGGATAAAAAAAGGTTTTTTTCCCCTTTAAGTTCACACCATTTCAGTCAGATAAAAAAAGGTTTGAGTGAAGTTTCCTCTGGCAAGAGATAGAGACAGACTGATTTAAGGTCATTTGACATTGTATAATGGTACAACCTAGAAACCTCTGATTTCAGTTGAGAATTTCAACCTAGGCTATGAAATGCAGCACTGTGATTGGCAGATTCATTTTCTTAATTCAGAAACTGGCCATAAGATTTATATTATTAGTTTGGTTTTCTATCAGACAAATTATTGGTGTATTCCAAGCCTAGGGTAGTAGATGCAGACACATGGAAAGTATGTATATGCAGATTAAATGGAGTAGTGTGTCAAAATATGCAAATTGTAAACGACAGCATCAATGTTATTAGTTAGAACTAGCTATAATGGCTATCCACAACAGCTTGATAGGTTGAAGGTAGTAAACTAGTTCCCATTATAAAAAGTAATAACTTTGTAATCAGCACAGTTACTTAGTTAAGCTAAAGTGACCAATTAAGTCTAATTGCTCAAATTATGATAATGACAACAATCCAACAATATAGAGTGCATGCAAGAGAAATCAAAATCCAATTGGTACAAAAACTACCTATTTAAGAAAGCCAGTAGAAACAATCTTACAGGAAAATCTTGGGCAGATGTTGATGGACAAGGTCTTATTTCTTGGGTAGATACATAACTTACCAAAGATTCCAGGGAGAACAAACCACATAACTATTACACAACATACACAATAAAAGCCCATGTATTAGGGATCTATGGCACTGATATCACAGATGAATTACTACATCATTAAGACTGCACAGCACTTGAAAGAAAACCTTTGTAGATGTTGACTTATTATCAATTCTAAACCAAGAACAATGGCACTAAACTAGCATATTTTGAACTTTTAAACTGAGTCAAATATAACGTTCACACAAGTCACTGAAACTGCACTTGTGTGTTCACAAAAACTCACAGGAACATACAAAAAAACAACGATTTACAGGAGAAATAAATCTATTTCAATGTTCACTCACTTACACTACACATCACCTACCAATACACTCAGTTACACTATTTAGTTATAAGTTTATAACTAATGTACACTTAATAAAAACTGCTAAAATGTATGTAGCAAGAAGTACATGAGAGTTTGTAATATGTAGATGTATTGCTGGCCACTGAACTGTGAACTTACACAGCACTTTCACAAAATAAACTTAGTTTACTCAAGTTTTCACAATTTCATGTATACAGACACCTCACAAATAGATTCACTACACAACACAATTACGGTACATAAAACATATTTATAATCTGGTCAAACATTGTAAGTTAAAGGAATTTTTTCATGAACCTTAACTAAGAAGTTATAATAATATAAATGTTATTATAATTAAACATTGTTCTCATTATGCTAAGCAGACCCACCACGCACCACTACAATGACCAAGTGATCTTCTTTTAGGCTTTCTTCTGTCAAATTGTGGCATGTTCTCTTAAGAAGCTCTGTAGAGAATTCACAAGGAGGAAATGAGTACAGAACCCCAGTTGCTTCAGTTTCCTTGTTGAGCAATGAGATTACTCCAGCTGCTTCTTTCTGTTTTAAGTAAGAGACAAGATTTCTCATAGGACGAGTCTGAATGCTTGTATCTTCATTGGTAATAGAAGCTGTGGAACCAGCTACACCAAGGAAGATAGCATGAGAACTGGAAGTAGCTATACGTTTCTGTACATCATCCAACTTAGGCTGATCGAGGCGTAGCCTTTGAGTGATTCTTAACTGGTTCTTGCCATCCTCATCTTTCATTAGACTGTCAATAATTTCAGAGTCTCCATCTGTGAGATGAAACTTTGTTGGGAAGAGGGAGTTTTTGAGGATGAGAGCACCGTTCCACATTGTTGTAGCTTTGCGAACAACTTCTGGTAGCGTTCTAGCTGAAGCTAGCATACCACCACTACGTCGTGGCGAGCCATCTGAGTCACTGTCAGGGGAGCAGCGACGAGGTGACCTTGAGCGAGATCTGTCCACTCCAGGCTCTCTGGAGCCAGAACGACGGATACGACCCTCATAATCTCCATCCACTGGTGGACGTCGCCATTCCTCGTCGCTACCACGGTAGTCTGCTGATCCATGGTATACGCCTCTATACATACCACGACCACGGCCACGATGCCCTCCTCTCCCACGGTAACCTGAACCGCCGTATCCATACCCTTCTTCCCCATATGCAGGAGCAGTGCCTTCATAACCCTCAACAGGCCTACCATCTTCACCTACTGGTGGGGGGTAAGTTTTGGGCCTGAATTGTCCGCCGTTCCCAACATCAGCAAAATCAATACGGAGACGTCTTTCTGGCCCACCCAGAGGGAATCCTCTCATTTCTTTGACAGCAGCCTGAGCAGCATCAATAGAGTCATACAAAATATATGCATGTGGCTCACCCTTTGCATACTCAATTTTCTTGATAGCTCCAAATCTGTCAAACTCCCTTTCAAGTTGAGCTACAGATGTCCATGGACCAAGACCACCAACCCAAACCCTAGTGGTGGGGGTAGCTTTACCATAGCCAATTTTACATTGGAATTTTCCTATGTATTGGCCTGAAAGTTCTACCTTGGCTCTATGAGCCATGTCCAAAGTTTGATAACGGACAAATGCAAAGGCATTGCCAGTGCCTGGGGGTGGACGTTTGATATCAATGTCTTCAACAATACCATAACAACCAAAAATACGCCGCAGTTCCTCATCTGATATGTTGATTTCCAAATTACCGGCAAACAGTGTCCTTGTTGCTAAGGGGTCATCTTCAGGTTGGACATGATGCAAATAATTGGGGAATTTGTCTTTCTTATTCTCCATCTTTTCAAATGGAGTGTGATGAGGCCGAGGCATATAAGGTCTTGGCATATAATGTGGGTGTGGAGGATGATGCATAGGAGGCCTGTGGTGCATTGGTGGGCCATGAGGTCCGGCCATAGGATATTCATGCATCGGAGGACGGAAATCCCTATGATGCGGTGGTACAGCTGGTGGAATACCATAAGCTCTATCATCTGGAGGAGGCCTGCGCCGCTCAGGGGCAGGGGACCATGCATAGGAATAAGGACGCTCATAGTCTGGTGGAGTTATGCTTCTAGGTCGGCTTCTGTATGACTCTGACCTAACTGGTTCATATACAGGATCCACAAGCGCTACTTTATCATAAAGAATTATTCTCGGCTTAGCATGTTTAGCATCTCTTGCATCTTCAACACTACGGAAGCACACATAGGCAACTCTTTCATCTAGCTCATGGGAGATCTTGATACTGAAGTCTCCAAACTTCTTATATTCCCTGTAGAGAGTGTCCTTAATGATGTCATCGGAAGCTTTAGGATGGAGTGCACTTACACACAGCACTTTATAGTAAGGACGCACAGAATCTTCCCTCACTTCACGGGAGCGGACGTAGTCGTCGCGATGAGGCGACACGTAGCGCCCGCGGGGGCTCGGCGACCTGACGCGCCTCCGGACTCGCTCAGGGGTAACGCGCTCATCAGAGCTATCGTCGTACCTTCCAATGCTACTGCGTGTTCTTTTCGACCTCGGCATACTGTCCCTTGACGAACTCCGTTTCATGTTACGAATTTTCACCGTTATACGATCTCTATCGCTACGCGGTAATCCAATCATGAAAGCTCAGTACGAGGAACCACTATCTGAAATGCACAACATTTATACACGTCACTCCAAAATGTCGGCTCGAGATGATTCAGGGTCAGGAATCAATGGATAGTCAAATCACTGTTTCCACAGAAATATAGTTTGTATAGTTATCTTACCACAAATAAACTCGCGTTTTATCTACGAAACGGCACATATATTTAATTCCACTTTGCTTTTCACAAAACTACACAAACACACGGAAGAACAACGCACTTCGATTGTTCTTTCTTTATTTCATTAAACAGTTCACGTTCAGTCTACCTTCCTTTAGCACAAAATGGCGGCGTTCAATTCAACCTCACCTCATCCTCAATTCACCAAATTCACCAACCAACAAGACACCGTTCATAAATTAACAATTTCGTCAGGTTCCGACACTGGCAGCAGGATAGCGTACACAAAAAGCAAAGCGTGCGACAAAGATGCCATTAGAGCCCGTGTAGCGACCCCTAGTTTATGAATGCAGCCCCAACCACAGCTCTCACCCCTCTCATTCGTATTTCGATACTTATAGGTAGGTACAATTGTTAATTTGTACAACCGAAAAAAACATTGGATATCTGTGGGCTTAGATAATGGAAGTCTGTGGTGGGCCCACTCCTTAGGTTGCATTCCAAAACTTACGCTAACTTCAATTTGAACACTGACAACAGGATAGCATTACGCATTTTGGCATGAGTGGGGAAGAGAGCTCGTATGGCTCGTTTTTTGCTACACTGAGATTATTTAATATTTGGAACGCACTTCGCGCAACGCGACGTCATTTTTATGAGCTTGTGTTGTCAGTAGTTGTCTGTCACACACATCTACACATGAACAGTGATTTGCTGATTTCCAAAGGAAGTACGCGATGACGTGACGCCCGCCCCGTCTTGTGCTCTCGAAGAGCATACCTTGTTTTCATATATTATTATTCCACGATTGTATTGGGATTCAAAAGTAACGTTTTCTTAATAGTACAAATGAATTGATTACTTAGGTATGCAAGCCCATCAAGTAATAAAATAATAATAAAAATTTTGCGATCTCCACTGTATGTACATACTTTACTGATGTTTATAAAAGCTTATTGATCAATAATATTGCTTCTCCAAAAAAATTTTTTTTTTATTGCGTTACATATATATTTCATAGAAACATACTTGCTACGTTACGCTTACAACAATATTGGAAAATAACCGCGTCTGCTGCAGTCATTAAGTGGAATTTAGTCAAAGAGACCGAAGCCCATGTACTCGTCTTCAGATACAGACTCTTCCTTCTTGGACTCCTTCGTCTCCTCAGCAGCTGCTGCAGCAGGCGCAGCACCAGCAGCGACCGGAGCACCACCTCCCACCGGCATTGAGGAGAGCTTCTCACGACCCTTTGCGATGAGCTCCTCAACGCTCTTGCCGCTGAGCTCGGAGATGACTTTCTTGAGCTTCTCTCCGTCAGCCTCGATACCAACCGAGCTGAGGATCTTCTCTACATCAGCAGCCACCGGTGCTGCCTTGCCACCTAGCACGGCGAGTAAATACGCGGCCATTGATATGAAATGATCACTGATTTTGTTGTCTGAACTGTTTGCTGAATCTATTTTCAACTGTTTTTTAGATGAAATCTTGAAATTATATTTGACAAATCGTCACTATTTGTCATTGATGATGAAGCTGATGATTCCATGAGTGATTGATCATCAAAACAAATGGCCAGCTGACCATTTTTTTGAGAATTGTAGCCAGGGATGCAAAACTCCAACCGTGCACTACACGCGCTCTGTTACCGGCCCGCTAGCGCTCACCCATTGTAGAATGAACACGATTGCCACGTGAGTGTTCGATTTACTTCAACCTGCGGGGCTATTATGTAACTCAGTGTCAGTGGCTAGCTATAGTTGCTTTGCATCAAAAACAGATAAAAAATGAGCTTCCAAAATACCCATTAAAGGTTATTTAGGAAGTTCATTTTATATCTGTATTTGGTGAATAGCAACTATTAGCTAGCAACCGAAACTGAGTTACATAATAGCCCCGCTGCGCGCCCTGTCTGTCTATTCTCTGTCTACGTCATAGAAATCCGGCCTAAAATAAGAGCTTGGAATTAGCTATTGTACTCGCCTAACATAAATGACTCATATTTAAGTGTGAATGAAACAACGAACTGCACTAACTTTTTATTTTATCCTGGTGTGTCACTAGCTAGATTGAATCAAACAAAATGTCAAATGGATGTAAGGTGACCCGAGGCAATTGCAACTAAAATATAAAAGTTCCAACTTTGATATCCTCCAGTATTATCCTATTAAACGTGATTGCTTTTTTTTCTCTTGTACACAATTATATGTTCGTTTAAGATAATCCCTAACATAAATTCAAAAAGAAATAGTGTCATTTATGGCTATGGCGCCATATTCTCCTGACCCAGGTGAAAAAAGTTACATTTGCCCCTTTTTGGGGTAAATGCAACTAAATGCAGTAGATATTTTTCTAACTGATTTAAAATTACTAAACCTAACTGATAACAGAGCCCGGATGAATAGTCATTTATATATAAACTGTAAACACAACTACACAAGGTCTGTAATGCGTAAAATTACTTTAAACCCTCGATGGGGGCAAATGCAACTATTTGCCGTAAGCTAGTGAGGGGACACAATCATTGATAGTTTGTCGATACTCAATTCGTGGACTATGTTAATCATTGTGAGGATTTCAAATCAAAACACCGGATTAAATTTATGTTTTTTATTGATCTTAAACAAGGAATAATATCATTACAGGCATTTCTTCGAGCCTTCTCAACTGCTTGAGGCTTTTTGAGTGAAAGATTATTCCGTTTCCTAAATCTTTTACACCAGTCTTCTCCGGGAATATCGTCCTTAAATGGCGTAACTATGCCATTTCTTCGTACATATTCAGAAATCAAGACTATGACTTCTTTTCTTGTGATGGGCAAACCACATTTTTCCATAATATGAATATAATTAGCCATTTTTATCTCAATTTCCGTTGGAAATACGGTGGGTCTGCCAGGATTCGGCTTGACGACTTTTCGTGATCCGTAAAATCGGTGTATGAGGGTTGACCTTGGAACCCCATAGATTTCAGCAGCTTCATAACTGTTCAATTTTTTACTCTGCAGAGCTTCTAACGCATTTAAGAGGTTATCATGTGAATATTTTAATTCTTTTTTCCGCTTGTAGTTTCTTACCATCTAAAACAACAAGTAAACCGAACATTATTACTAAAACTAAAACCTAACTAACTAAAAAAAACATTTTTTAGCTTTTAATGAGCTAAACAAAACTGAAAAAATTAAATTGGCAGTCATCGACAAGATACATCACTACCTTTTTCAATTTTCATACAAAAATATAGGGGGCAAATGAAACTAACCTCAAAGTTGCAATATCCCCTGGTCGGATATTTATTGGGGAAAATGTAACTACATTCATAACTTATTGTAGATTCAACGTATATACAAGCAAATATGCACAAAATGACTTACGGTTGTTGTTGTTGTGCTCCCCCTCAAAATAATGGCAAGAAAGAACACAGAAATATTTTTTTCAATTATTATTCCGCGGCGTGCTTTGGTCACCAATAATTTCAAAATGGCAGTTTTGACAAAATGGTCTGTTTTACGGGCAGTTTTCTTAATAGCAGCGACATCTATGTTTTCACGAGTTCTCTGATGATTAATTCATAGCAAGATAGATGGTGCTGTAACTAGGAGGCCCTTGAAATGGAGTAATCTAAATTAGTTGCATTTACCTCTTAGTTGCAATTGCCTCGGGTCACCTTAGTTGGATGTAGTATAATACCATCAAAATAAATATGTCTCATCAATGTCTCGGTGTGTTGGGATATCGTACGTTGCTTGCGTTACATTTTAATTTAGGCGCGTCGTAATGTTTAATTAATTTTGCGAAATCTTACAGCTTCTCTGAGTGAAATTTTATATTTTGGTGCGATTCCTCTAATAATGCGTGAAAGCTTGGTAAAATATTGTTTGTGTTACTTGTTTGCTACATTATGATATAGATGTCTTGTGCGATTGAAGGCTGTAAATCGCATACAGGAAGGATTGAAAATAACCACGAAGCAATGTTCATCGGTGAGTTCTGATTGTTTTTGATGTTAATAAGTTACTGTTCATATTACTAGAATTAAGTAACAATAAAAGCAATTTTTGTAAATTATAATTTTGTACATTTCCACATCGATTGTTGCCTGTTTTTATATAACAATCATAGGTTATGTTTTTCACATGGGAATGTACTAAAGGCGTGTATCGATTAGTACGGCAAACCCACAATCAAATACAATGTATAGAGAACTAGACTGTGCACTACGATACGGAAAACGAGCTGAGCTAGAAGGGCGCAAGCACTCGTTGCTGCCTTTCTAACACGTTTGGAACTCAAAAACACTATGTAGGTATATTGTATACCCATATTATATACACTGGCAACTTGTTAGACAAGGAAACACAAGTGGCGAGAGCTTTCTTGCTTGGCACGTTTTCCGCTTGAATGTGGTATCATAATAATAGCAACCTTATTTTTAAGGTAAGAAATTCTACTTTTGTTGGACAAAAATTGGATAGTCACAGTCTAATTCTGCATACAACTTTGCCCACAATAGATTTTTTTTTTGTTTATTAACTTCGTTGTCTTTTTTTTGTTACAGATTTCCACAGAAAGAAGAAATAAAAAATAAATGTAATTTAAAATAAAATTTATTTATCGACGTAAAAATTCGACACTGTTACATCACTAGCAAAGTAAGGAACTAGTGAAGTGACAACCTACACAATTAAGAAAAAACTAATGCAAATCCATCTCTCTCTAACGCACTAGAATGTCGTAAGAAAATCAAGGATAGGTGTATTTCTCCGCTAACTATTTTAGCCCGGATTCTATTAGAAGTTATTATTCTGAGGTTATACTACAATCACAGACATTAAGTCTGTGGCTGAGATTCAGAGTGCATTTGGAGTCCGAACTCAATCTTACAAACGTCAAAAAGTGACGTGATCCCATACTAGAGTGACGTTTGTAAGCTTGAGTTCCTCTTGAGTTCGGACTCAAAATGCACTCTGAATCTCAGCCTGTGACTATAACCAGGGTTTCGTTTCGAAAGGAGCGAAAATCACTCGGAGTGATGCGATTTTCAGCCCGGAGGGTTCAAAAATTGACTCGAGTTAAACCGAGGCTAAACGAACTCTTACCTGACAGTTGTACGAAAGTGTTTTGAAATGATTCGGACTAATGCAAAAATCATACTGGGCCATCCATCCATCCATCAGCCCGTGTTCGTCCTCCGTCCTCCGCATCCAGCCGCCCCCCGCAACGTCCTTCAGGTCGTCAGTCCAGCGGGCACGAGGTCGGCCTACACTACGCTTTGCTGTACGTGGTCTCCATTCTAGAGCCTTTCAGCCCCAACGGCCATCATCTCGGCGACAAATATGGCCTGCCCACTGCCACTTCAACTTACTGATTCTGCAGGCTATGTCGGTTACTTTTGATATCCGACGGATCTCCTCGTTTCGGATTCTATCCATCAGAGATACCCCAATCATAGCCCGCTCCATAGCTCGCTGAGCGACCTTAAATCGGTGGATCAGGCCCTTTGTAAGAGACCACGTCTCAGCGCCATACGTCATCACAGGAAGGACGCACTGGTTGAACATCTTAGCCTTTAAGCACTGCGGTATTGACGACGTAAATATGTGACGCAACTTTCCGAATGCTGCCCAACCCAAGCATATTCTTCTGTCAGCCTCGGCGTCGAAGTTGTTTTTATCCAGCTGTATGACTTGACCCAGATAAACATATTTCTGAACAACTTCGATGCTGACATTGTCGACGGTTAGTGGCCCTTGGATGACGTGACAGTTGGACATGACCTTGGTCTTCTCCAAATTCATCCGCAGGCCCACTCGTCTCGAAGAATCGCTAAGGCCGCGCACCATTACCTCCAGTTCCTGCAGCGATTCCGCCATTATCACGATGTCATCGGCAAAGCGAAGATGTGAAATGTACTCTCCGTTTACCTGCCTCGTCCATTCCAGTCTAGTGTTTTAAAGACTTCCTCCAGCGCGGCGGTAAACAGTTTTGGGGAAATAACATCTCCCTGTCTCACGCCGCACTGAAGATGTATCGGTCTTGTTTGTACACCCTGTACTTGGACGGACATTGTAGCGGAGTCATACAGACATTTCAACATCTCCACGTAACGCCAGTCAACTTGGCATCGCTGCAAGGACTGCAGAACAGACCAAGTTTCGATGTAGTCGAAGGCTTTCTCGTAGTCCACAAACGCTAGACATAAAGGCTGATTATACTCTTGGGTTTTCTGTATAACCTGCCTTAGCGTGTGAATGTGGTCCACGGTGCTGTAGCCTTTTCGAAACCCAGCCTGCTCTAGAGGTTGGAAGTCGTCGAATCGCTTGTAGGTGTGGCTCAGGAGTGCGATTGGTCTATAGTTCTTTAGTAGGATTTTGTCCCCTTTTTTGAAGAACAAAATGACCAAGCTCCTGCTCCACTCCTTTGGCGTAGTACCTGTACGAATAACGGCATTAAAGAGGTCCTGTAGCTGTCCGAGTATAGGGTAACCTCCAGCTTTCAGGAGTTCAGTTGTGATGCCGTCCTCGCCCGGCGCCTTATTGTTTTTCAGCTGTTCAAGAGCTATCCTAATCTCACCCATTTCGACATCCGGGAGTTCATCGGTGTAGTGGCGGACTAGAGGTGCACGTTTGTCGTCTTTATCGCGAGCAGTTGGCTTGTGAGCGTGTGAAGAATATAGGAGCCCATAAATTTTAAACATAAAAAAACTACTTATATTTAAGTTGGGCTAATAAAGTTACACATAATGCATAAAGTAAAGACTTATTAGAAAAAGAATATTATTATACATAATGCAATTAATGAATAAGTTGATAAGTAAACTGAATAGACCATAAATAAATATAATGCCTAACCAAGTATATACTCACATAAGTAAAAAACTAAATATTGTATATACCTACATAATGCAATGAAAAAATAAGTTAGTAGATAAATAAACTATAAATTGATGTAAGCATAAATCCGGCCATTTGATTAATCTTGCTAAGAAGAAGGGCAAGAAACTTAGCAAGATCATGTCTTTTTTTTTAGCAATTTTTTTTCTCATCATAAGGCTTATACTTTTACAGTCTTTTTAACTTATATATAATTATTATACATACTAAACAAAGTGTTTAACTTTAATAAGTAAAGGATAAAAATATAAAAGACTGAAGGAAATTGTGAAATGTAATGAGGAAGAAATATATCTTAGTCTACCTGTCTAATGTTGCAGTAACTCAAAATACCAAGCAAAACATCATCTACCTGTCTTATCTAGTTTATCACTTTTTTACAGTCAAATTATCAACTTATAAATGCTAAGTTATAAAATGTTCATGTCAACATGTAAAAAGAAATTTCAAAATAATAATTAAAAAACATATATATAAAAATATTGGTCTACATAAAAACAAACGATTTGAAAAACACATATAAGTTAAAAAATAAACGAACAGTGGTATTGTGGCAAAAATCAATATTCTCATGACACCACGCGTCACTATCGTCCAAATAGTCACTAATTTTATTATATGCTTTTCTCAAGGGTCCCTGCTTAATATATAATTTAAACTTTTTTTCTGGAAAACTAAGGACCTCTTTTGGAAGTTTATTGTAAAATCTTATACCATGTCCTACAAAAGAGGTGCCTACTTTTGCAAGTCTAATTTTTGGAAAAGCCAGATTATGTTTCTTCTTAGTGTCTATAGTAGAGATGCAACGAATAGTGATTTGGCCGAATACCGAATACCGAATATTCGGCGGCGCTTTAGGCCGAAGCGCCGAATATTCGGTGGCCGAATATTTGGTGAGATCTGTGCATTTCGCGCGTACACTCGTACAGATTACGTTACGACCTGTCCCGATGTGGGGGCACGCGGGGGCGTCGGGGTGGTGGAAGAAAGGTCATTTTCGAGCACACCGTGCGTGTCACGGGCGCGCTTTGATAGTGATTTTTACTTTTGTGATCGCAATGATTCAAGATTCTAGATTCAAAATGTTCATTTTTAAAATAGATACATAAAGTATACTTTTTACATGTCAAATCTAATCTGTATAAAAATAATATTACATGATAAAACAAATATGATACGGGAAATATGTATATAAAAAAACTATATTGAAGTTGGGCTACTAATGTGTGTTTAATTTAGTTAAATACAAGTTTTTTACAACGAACAATTGAAAATGTTTAACTTCAGTAATCTGCCTGTGACTAATTTTAAATATTTATAATATTTACGTAGTAGATTATAGTGAATAAGTGAATGAAAACGAGTTTTTCCGCCAACTTACCAAATATATACCGACTTACTGATAAAATGCGTTTATATTTTCACTAATTTATTTAGCAGATTGAAGCTAATAAAAACAAGTTTTTCTGCCATCTAACCAAATATATACTTTCTGATTAAAATGTGTTTTTATTTTCATTATTAGGTATACGGTATTCGGCCGAATACCGTCTACTATTCGGCCGACTACCGAATATTTAAAAAATGGCTGAATAGGCCGAATACCGAATAGTTGCCGAATATTCGTTGCATCTCTAGTCTATAGAGTGATGCTCACCGAGCCTTGGGAAAGTATCGATATTTTTTCTCATATATTTAATAACTTGGCAAATAAATTCACAAGGAACTGTTTAAATATTAATTTCTTTGAATTTTTTATTAACATTTTTTACGGTGCCGAAAGAGAAAAAAGCTAGAAATAAGTGGTGCAAAATCATCATAAGAAAAAATCTTTATCAGAAAAAAACTGTACGTTATTGCTGCGAAGACCATTTATATGTAAGAATCTATGTCTATATATTTTTTTGGACTGAGACCCGTAGAATTACAGAGGTGACGATCGTCACGCTAATTCTTAGCATTCGCCTTGATATTGGTCAAGCGTGACGATCCTCACCTCTATGATTCTACGGATTCTGGCAACTACTTTCGGAAATATAGCCAAAAAAATTGGCAGGAAAGCAAAAATCGCCACAATTCTACAGGTTAATAAGAAAGAAATTGGAATAAGAAACTAGAACCATGAACTCTAGAATCATGCCGATTTATTGGTAAATTGTTTGTTCATGGATAGTTCATCGCGTTTGACAAACGTTACTGTGCAATATTTACAGGAAAAAGTCTGGTCGCCAGTTCAGTTACCGTGTTGCCCTTTGAAAAATCCCACCGCGGCGGCGAGGGCTCGTGCCGACTAAAGAGCTGGCTGACAGAATGCGCACGGGTGCACATGCATACACACACACACTCACATGGACAACAATCAGTGTGTTACAGTGAAAGGGATTTTGTTTTGATAATTTGCGCATCAAAATGCATTTTCCTGCATTTTAAAGATTTCATTCCATAGTTCCGTTTGGCTATACCGTAGTGTATTTTCACATAGTAGATAGCAGAAAAGGTAGCGTGCGGGTATACTAGAGCTTGTCCAGTGAACATACTTTGACTCAGATTCTACCAAGAGTTAGTTTATAAATATATGGAACAAAGGGTTACTTATGTTATGATTTAAATAGTTGAAGTTGAATAAAACTGTAAACAAAACTAATATGGATTCCACTGACTTAGGTAGATACCTAAAATAAATGAAAAGGGTAACTCTCAGAAGAGGTTAGGTCTTAATTACGTGAGATTATGATTGCCTACAGTATAGGTAGTTATCTATATCTAATACTTATGCTGAAAGTTGTAACGTCTTTGACTTCTGCACTTCTGTACAACGGATTGTTTGTCAAAAAGTCCAAGACTATAGCCATGTCAACTTTTGGTGAATTATCGGACTGTTCGCGTATAAATCCACTCTCCATCGTTTTAATTTTGTATGCACAGGTTTATTTTATTAAACAGAAGTATTCTCAATTATAATTTTACATAAATACACCACGTCCGAGATACTGTGAGCACGATATCGGCTGAAATAGCTGGTTTTATTTTAGTGCATCTCGTCTCATCCACACCGCGGCAGTGGGAAGTTGCGACGTCACAGCGCAAATGCTTTGCGCGGTCTTTTTAATTTGTACGGGGTACAGATTTGGTATGAATTGCTTCGTAATTATTCAAGATATTAAAATCATTGTTTCGCCAATGTTTTATACATTTTGATTACCTTACAATTTAAACATTTTTTTTGTTTTGGTGACAAAGGAAACGGTAGGATTGTGTGCTTTGTTAAATTACTGAAATAACAATTTGACATTTGACAGGTTTTGACAATTTCTCGACAGTTTTTTGAAATTGCTATATCCTCGAAACGGCTGGGGCTTTAAAATTATTAAATTATTATTTACAAGGCTAGTAGGTACAATAACTATAAGTATCAAAATACAACTTTACAAAAACTTATGATATCCCACCAAAACATTAATGAACAAACATGAATGACAAAATACCGACGAAAACTTCACAAAAGGCACTAAATTTGGTCACTGTTTTTTAGAAGAGTAGAAGTCACTTTAGCTCTGCAAGAAGCGGCAAAAAGAAAGACCAAACGTTTGTCAAAATGCCACCGTTCTACGGAAATAAGCAAAAAAGTATCTTTTTGAATGAACGAAACTCGAAAAACGACACTCTTTAACTTTAGAAGCCAAAGTAAAATAAAAGTGCCTCGTTCTAGACCCCCTGTTCCAACGCAGCGTTCTAAAATAGATCTTCCTCCTACGAAATAAAGTCTTTGAGTTACAGTTGAATATCTTTTTCTCTGAAGATATGCGCAGGTTTGTTCTCTTATAGTTGTTTAGTATGATCAGTAGAGTATGTGGTTTTATTTAATGGTCACACTCTATTTACGCCCTGTATATTGATGAGGAATATGAAAAAATAACAGTGAAATGAAATAACACAATGCGAATCCAAGATTTTTATTTTCGGTTTATAATGATCACATGCTTGTTTTTATGTCTTGTCTGGTCATCATCGTTATACTCAGCTCTGGTGCCGACCGGTATTCTATGAACATCACGAGAACAGTTAAACAAAACGAATTAGCACGTTAAATCACAAATAAAATCTGTTTAATAAGATTTATGTTATTTAAATTTTATAAAATTTTTAATTGATCATCAGTCAGCAGAATTACTAAAAATGACACTGATATTGGTGTTACCCATATAAAAAATGATAGTAATATCATATACCTACCTAATAACTAGTTCAAATAAAATATCAATATGTAATGCCACCTAGCGAAATAAGTCGAAACTAAATTATATCCAGGGTCTTATCACTTATATACTTTAAGCTTTTGTATGAGAAATCAGCTTACACATTTATTTACTAATATTTCATTAGATGGCGTTATATTATAATTTTCTATATGGTATTATCGTACTAGTTCTTTTTTTGATCTAGCAATTCAAGGTTTATGTGTCAATTCTGCCAGGGATGTTACACGTACCATAATTATGGTATTTGTACCAGAATTCAGGTTTTCGTATCGTGTATTATGGTACGCAAAACACCATAATTTTCGCATTTCTAATGATAAGCAATCTTAGCGCACTTTAGCACACTTTCTTCAAGAAATGGAATAAAACGTATCCTAAAAATAGTCCATTCAATTATTGACGCGAATAGATGACATAGACAAGTCACATATGTTTTGGTGTGTAGAGGCCAGGGGATAGTTTATATTCTCTGCTAGGGGCCCTCTTTGTGTTGACGTCTTTACCATGTGCGAAAGGGATTAAGGGATGCCACCAATACCCATTCACATCAACCAAGGCGGTGCCGATGCTTAATTGTTTGAGGAAGCTTCTTAAATTTTTATGATTGTAAACATTTTGTTAAGATTCACTATGTCAAATACGAGTACTATCTAGTAGTGCTAGCGGTACAAACCGAAATTCAATAAATAGTTGAAAATGGAGTTAAAGGCATGAAAATCAGAACGATAGATCTTTAGGCCATATGAATCAATTTGACCCCTAGAAAGAAAAAAAAAGTAGAGGTGTTTTTATGACGTCATCTTTTTTTGTATTGGAAAAAAATTGCTCTAAAACCTGTTGTGTGTGGTATAAAATGAAAGGGCTTTCTGAGCCCATTCTAAAAATGTATCACATCATTGCATTTCATTCACTTTTTTTAATTTACATTTTCACAGCTCAACGGTTGAGGAGAGGCTTCCTCATCATCAAGTTCAATTATAAGTTCATTATCGGTTGCATCCATGTCAGAATCGTCGTGCACTGATATATTCTCTTCCAGTTCCGATTCTGTGCTTGACTCAATCTCTGTCTTTTTTTTTATTCAAAACTGTTTTATTTCTAGTCACCTGTCTTGACCCAGCCTTTGTCGTGTTTTTTTTATTCTTCTTAGTCACTTGTCTGCCTCTTTTAGCGAAAGGACGAATTGCGGACTTGTTTAACCGTTTCATTCGTTCTAGATATGCCGATTCTATAATATTTTTTTCCGGGCTGTCAGTTAAGATACGCGATTTTGCTTTCTTTCTTGCTGTTCTTCCTTTGCGAGGAGCAGCTTTTGGAAACGGTCTTACTGCCTCAGGTGTTAAGACTTTACATACACCAGGATTAATCTGATGTACAAAGTCAGTTCTATGAACCTCTTGATGAGCAGCATTGACTGTGTCTGGTGCAAAACTAACATCCATTGCAGGCTGATTATCAGATGAATGTGTTATATTTTGAGGTTCTGATGCTGCATTGTCGCTTCTATGAACAGCTTGTTCAGCAAAATTAGCTGTGTCAGTTACAGGTTGTTCATTATCAATACTTTCAAAATTAGTAGCATCAGAGTCGACATCAATATCAGGCTGATTTTCAAATGAATGTGCTATGTTTCGAGGTTCTGCTGCTACATTTTCACTTCTATGAGCAGCTTGTTCTGCAGCATTAAGTGTCTCAGTCGCAGTTTGTTCAATGTCGACTCCATTATTAGTAGATAAACGAGTTGTATACTGTAGTTCTTCCGTAGCAGAAACAACATTTTCTATTTGACGATTGGTAACTTCGGAGCACACAAAATCATCATCTGTAAATTGATTTCTCGAAAATGGATAAATGCCTGGGGTAGAGAATCCTGAAGTGATATTGTTGATAGTGTGAGAAGCATTGTAAGCAGGAGTGACAATACTCGCTAGGTCGTGAATGGTTATCGGTTTACCTGGATGATTTAGTAACCAGTCATTCTGAGCAACTGCAATCTTGGCCTTAAAGGGGCTATTAACGGAAACATCGAGTGGTTGCATTTTGTGTGTGCAATGGGGGGGAAATGTGAGTAATACAATACCATTTGCTCTGCAATAGTTTATGGCATCTATGGTGCAATGACTCTCGTGATTGTCTATCAATATAAGAATTTTATCGTTATTAGTACACCTTGTTGCTTTTTGAATATGTTCAAGGACTTTCACAAATAAAGGCCTTGTCATCCAGCCACTCTTAGGATTATTTGCTAAGCCTAGACTACCTGCTGGAGCTCCAAACAGCATGGAATCATGGTATCTAGGTCTTGGGAATACAAAAACAGGTGGAGTGGCGTTCCCCAGGGCGTTTACTATGGCACACATTGTTATCAATTGCCCCCTTTCTCCCGAAACATTCTGTCCAACTTGTTTCTGGCCTGTTTGGGCAATCACATTTGGGGATTGTACCACAGTCATAATATTTGTTTCGTCTAAATTAAAGATCCGATCAGGGGTAAAGCATTCTTTCTCTAACACTTTTGAATAGTTATCAAAAAACATGTTGACATTGTGTTTGTTAAAGCTCGTTGATCTACTTAGACTTGTGTTTTCAGATTTTCTCAATGACAGGACCTTATGCCTCTTCATGAAACCCTTCATCCAATCAATGCCTACCATATGATTAGCTGCCCATGTCTCTGGACACTTATTTAATGCTGTTGCATATTCATATGCTTGCTGTCTGCCTTGCAAATAAGTTAGTCCGTAATTCATCTTCGACATTTTACGAAAATATGACTCCAACATGGATTCTTCATTGTTGTCAAAAACTTGACTAACGGTGTATTTACTTGAATAATGTTCACTTTTGGGAGTGACATTTTCTTTGTATTTCTTGACTCTATAAAATAAAGTAGTTGGTTTGATACCGTAAATTGCAACAACACACAAAACTGCCCTCTTGGCATCTTCTTCATTGACGTCGTTTTCTCTTTTTCTTTTATAGTTTCGGACCATTGTTACTGAAAATTATGAAAAATATTGACTAAAAGACTAATAAGACTAAAAATATAATAATTATTTTGGAGTGATACATAACCAGGGATAGAATATTCGGATCGATATGGTATACATAAAGTTGAAAAAATGCCAGAAAACGCTTCCAACTATGGAGTCGGCTTCTTAAAATATTATTTATTTAGATTGTCAAAATTCCGGAAATTACGGAATTGCTTAAAACGTTACGATGATGTACCTAATACTTAAAAGATGTTACCATAAATGTATGTATATTTTTCAGGCATTATATACAATCCCTAGGAAATTTTTAAAATGACAAACAGATTCAGGTCGGACAGAGTAGAAAGTTGAAGAAATATAGTCTACACTTCGACCTTCTACTTTATTTGACCTAAATAGTTTATCATTTTTAAAAATTCCTAGGAATTGTATGTAATGTCTGAAAAATATACATACATTTACGGTAACATCTATTAAGTATTAGGTACATCATCGTAACGTTTAAAGCAATTCCGTAACTTCCGGAACTTTGACTATCTAAGTACCTAAAGAATATTATAAGAAGCCGACTCCATAGTTGCAAACATTTTCTGGTATTTTTTCAACTTTAGGTACCTAAATATCGATCCGAATATCCTATCCCTGTACATAACTATCAAAATTTTTTAAAAAAAGGGGGGCACATTTGAACAAGAGTAATTTTTGACAACAAAGACCAGTTTTGCAGATAAGGAAATAAAATTGGTCTAATTTTTACCTAATATGGAGAAAGAAATAATAATATCAGAGTTATTCATAACTTACAAAATATAAAAAATGGGGGCACATTTGAACGTAATAATTCAAGTGCCCCTTTTGTATTGTTCGAATCTGCCCCAACCCCAGCTTTTGTAAACACAGACAGATTTTGTAGACACTGAAACAAAATGACGCTTAATCATATATCAGTTAGGAAACCATTGAGATGAGGATTGATTATAAATAACAAACATTTGGATAATAATTTTTACATAATTGACACTTACCAACATTTTCACAGCAATTTACTTCCAACGCCATAAAACGATGACACGATAGATGACACCATTTTTTTTCATTTGGCGTTAAGGAATGAATGAAAGAACAAATTGACAGGTGACAGGAGTAGTGTTTCCAGTATTTTTAATGCGTTTAGGCATAGATAAGACGACAGATGCGGTCAAAATAAACGAAATTCAAATCTGCCCCTGTTCGAAAGTGTCCCCCTCTCCCTATTCTGTGTTAAATTAAGAGGTTATAAGGTATCTTTTATAAAGCGGTCCGAATAATGAGCTATCTTTCACATCGTTTGCTAGCTGACTCACCGTACGGTCCGAAATAGAATTACATCACTGAAAGCCATGAATGATTTCAAGTTTGAGCGAGGACTGGTCCGTAATTTGTTAGCTAGCAAACGATGTGAAAGATAGCTCATGATTCAGACCGCTTTATAAAAGATACCACATAACCTCTTAATTTAACACAGAATGCAATACGTTATATATTTTTTTATCGACTCCACAAACCCACAAACACATTCACAAATATAAATTCATCCATTTCGAGACGTTCCACAAGACATTTTAAAATTTTTTCTGAAATTAAGGAGTGAAAGTCGTTTTTGAAATTTCATTCCGTTCAACGCTTTCATCGCCTCACCTCCGACGCGTGAGCCACAAAAGTCATATGAATGAATAAAGATATTTGCTTCACTCATGGATTATTTGCCATTCACCTCATTCATTTGTAATCGATTTTAGCGATGTTATTCTATTTCGGACCGTACGGAAATTATGGACCAGTCAAAGAGTATAGTAACCGTTCCTATACAGGAACATATTCCAGTCCTCGCTCACACTTGAAATCATTCATGGCTTTCAGCGATGTAATTCTATTTCGGACCGTACGGTATGTAGTTTTTGAAGGGATTAAACTCACATTTCATTCATCGCATCGAGCAAATACAGTATACACTTATACAGGTTTATTTAGTTTAAGTAGGTATGTACCTACCCGGATTTGTTTAAAGTGTACCATGCATCAGCTTCAGCAGTAAAACTTTGAGTAGGATAAAAAAAGTTTAAAGTCCAAGCAGAGGAAAAAAACATGGATATTATTTTAAAAGTAAACAATCAATCGAATGGACGTGATAAACTCGCCAGGTTCGTGACCTATGCTATACTTTATACACATGTGATAAATTACATTTAAATGTTTAAAAGTATTGTTTTATTTCTGTTTCAGATTATTTCAGTATACAAGTCGTTTGGTATGGCATCAACTGGAATCTAGAAATGTAAATAAATATTCAATAGATAGGATCAGAAACCTTGAAAATTCACTGAGTTCATTTAGAAAAAGTAAGTAAAATAAAATCATTAGAAACAACATAACTTGAAGGAAAGATTATGTGTGTTATTAATGATTTTTAACCCTTTTTTCAGTTCTAAGGCTTGGGAGATGCGTAGATGTGGTATACACAGCTTTAGATAGTATGCATATTGAAGATCCATTGATACGATTTACACTGACCGTGAGCAAATTAGCTCAAGCACTGTATCTTTATGCTGACCATGTAGTGTGGCTTACTAAAAGTGGCTTCTTGAAGACAGAAAATGACTGGAACAAGACAGCCAACAAATTCTGGCTCCTATCTATTATAGCTAACCTCGTCAGGGATTTCTATGAAATATTACATGTTCTCGACATAAATAAATCTACACTACTTAAGCCTACAGAATTGATTGGTGGCTCAACACAAAGCTTTGATTTATCCGTTAGCCTTAAGCATTTATTCATGGTCATGAACTGCCACAAGGATGTGTTTGTGGACACAGTGAAAAATTCATGTGATTTGTTTATTCCTTTGACAGCCCTGGGCTTTACAAAGCTGAGTCCAAGTGCAGTCGGTACTTTGGGAGCAATTTCTTCATTGGCAGCTCTCATTACCATAGTGAAACCTATAACTAAATTGGTACCAGCATGAACCACAAAACTTGCTGTCTAAGACTGATTTGTGTATGTGTAAGGTTAAGGTTTACTATCTGTTTCAGATGTAATTAGAATAGAACCTTGTCATACCTGGTGCCTGTGTGCATATTGGCTCACTATGTGCATCTCACTCACTAACGCACTTCCATCAATGTTGCTAACGCACACAGGCATCAGGTATGACAAGGTCTTATCCTAATAGCATTTAAAGCATTGACGTACCACCAAGTGGATATTGGGTCTGTGCTCAAAAGTGTCTGAACCAAAAGAGAGTCAAAACCATTGAAAATTAAAAAAGGGTGTCAATCACACGTCAATCAAAATTAAGCCGTGCAGCAATGACATAAGATTCAAATTAAAATGTTTTGTTTCTTAATATTTTGACACTTCACAAAGGACACTTTTTTGGTAAATTTTATACTAGACCCAAAGTCTATGGTTTGGTATGTCAATGATTGAAAGGGATAGAACTTTGAAGAGTTTTGTGATATTCTAAGTTTTTATGGGCATACATTTTTTTAGTTGTGGGTTATTTATAAAGAAGAATTTATGTTGGTAGAGGGTTGATAAGGTGCTATTTTCTATTATCTCTTATCAAATCAACACTTAGCAATGACATGTTAATAAAAATTTGTTATTGCTTGATAGCTTATCAAATGTAATTGTTTTATTATAAGCAGTGGTCAGCTTAGGTAGTGCCATTCATGAATGACAGCATATCATATGGTGGACATGCCCTTATTCTGGCATTACTTGATTTCCGGAATTCGCATATTTAACTATCAATTCAAAAGAAAATATATTTGTTACTTGACAGCAATTTATAAACCCTGGCAAATTTCTTGCCACGATTTGATTATTATTAATAATATAATTATTGTTCCACCAAAATAATTCACAATTAAAGCGAAATATTGCTACCTATAAAGTAAATAGGTAATCAATAGAATTTTAGAATCCCAGGGTATATCCATATTATTCGTAATGTTTGAGGTTGTTCACCTCAAATGGCACTACCTACGCCGACCACTAATTATAAGTAAAGGGTGTTTTTTTTAGAGGTATAGAACTTTGAAATGGAATAAAACAAAGATGATTTTTTTTATTGATATGAAATTTATTTTATTCGAAAGACAATCTTCTGGCATTATAATTTAAATATGACTTCTGGCATATGTCCGCCACGGCTGGCTCGGACGTAGTCTAATCTGGAGGTCAAATTTTCGACGACTTTTTCCAACATTTGTGGCCGTATATCGGCAATAACCCGCCGAGTGTTGTCCTCCAGGTGGTCAATCGTTTCGGGCTTATCGGCGTAGACTTTTTTCGTTCATCAAATGAGCAACCATGATGTGCAGGAGTTGTGGTTTCAACAAGACGGCGCAACATGTCACACAGCTCGTGCCACAATTAATTTATTGAAGGAAACGTTTGGTAACCGCATAGTTTCACGTTTCGGACCCGTGAATTGGCCTCCAAGATCGTGCGATTTAACGCCACTTGACTATTTTCTGTGGGGATATGTGAAGTCGCAAGTCTACGCCGATAAGCCCGAAACGATTGACCACTTGGAAGACAACATTCGGCGAGTTATTGCTGATAAACGGCCACAAATGTTGGAAAATGTCATCGAAAATTGGACCTCCAGATTAGACTACGTCCGAGCCAGCCGTGGCGGACATATGCCAGAAGTCATATTTAAATTATAATGCCAGAAGATTGTCTTTCGAATAAAATAAATTTCATATCAATAAAAAAAATCATCTTTGTTTTATTCCATTTCAAAGTTCTATACCTCTAAAAAAAACACACTTTACTTAATATATGTTAACCCAAAAAATCATTTACTTCTCTTACTAGCTATTTGATTCCATTATATTCACAAATGTGTTTGTCAGGGTAAGACAATATATTGCGGTTGTTCCCATCGAGTCACACCCCATCTTGTCACAGTGTTACTCACTGGGAAAAAAAAATAAGAAAAATTCCCAACCAGTCACACTGTTACTCAATGGGACAAATTTCATTTTTATTTAGATGTATTTTATTCCCAATGAGTCACACACACCCCTAAAGTGTGGGTAAATTTTTGGCTCGTATACCTACAACTTTATTTTTTCACAACGAGTTAAGTGGAATAATATTTTACATTAGAGTTTGGCCAGAGAATCATGCCTCGACTTTACCCTACACGGATATGGAAAAAATTAACTTTCTCCATACCCATGTTAGTAACGGTTGTGCCACGATTCCCTGGCCAAACTCTACCTAAAGTTAAGTGGAATAATAATCTCCAATCAAATTAACGGTACGAACTAACGCACACTTGTACATTTTACTCAATCATGATTTAGGTGCCTAGTTAATGCATTTTGTCAGCTTGCACTTTGGTATTTAGCAATTTGGTGAAAACGATACCAATAAAGCAGTGTACGATCATCACTCGTTGGGTTTGATTCTTAGCTCTGTTTGGAGTCACCATCCCTTAGCAGCAAACCCTAGCATTAGCACCACAGCTTTACTAGTGGTGTATGAACTTCAACATACATTAACCAAAAGCGTTAGGTAAGTATCAATTGTATTGAGTGAGTCACAATAACATAACAACTTAACATAGGTAGTTCGATTTCATAATTGTTTAGACGCTTGGATGGAAAACCCGACACCCCTTTATTCATAGTACTCTTTGCCCGACACAACAAAGGGGCCGGTGATCGTCGTCCAGGGTTGCCAGATAGGCAAGCCAGGAGATCGCAGAAAATACGACCTCAGGTCGCCCAAAATCGCGCAAAATTACTTAGTATAGAAATAAAACCAAAAGCGCATTATTAATTTAGTTTCCATCCATCTATCCATCAGTCCGTGTTCGTCCACTGCTGGACATAGGCCTTTCCCAAATTTCGCCACTCATGTCGGTCTTCCGTCCTCCTCATCCAGCCTCCCGCCCCCCGCAACGTCCTTCAGCTCGTCGGTCCAGCGGGCACGAGGTCAGCCTACACTACGCTTTGCTGTACGTGGTCTCCATTCTAAAGCCTTTCAGCCCCAACGGCCATCATGTCGGCGACAAATATGGCCTGCCCACTGTCACTTCAGCTTACTGATTCTGCAGGCTATGTCGCTTACTTTCGATCTCCGACGGATCTCCTCATTTCGGATTCTATCCATCAGAGATACCCCAAGCATAGCCCGCTCCGTAGCTCGCTGAGCGACCTTAAATCAGTAGATCAGGTCCTTTGTAAGAGACCACGTCTCAGCGCCATACGTCATCACAGGAAGGACGCACTGGTTGTACATCTTAGCCTTTAAGCACTGCGGTATTGACGACGTAAATATGTGACGCAACTTTCCGAATGCTGCCCAACCCAAGCATATTCTTCTGTCAGCCTCGGCGTCGAAGTTGTTTTTATCCAGCTGTATGACTTGACCTAGATAAACATATTTTTGAACAACTTCAATGCTGACATTGTCGACGGTTAGTGGCCCTTGGATGACGTGACAGTTGGACATGACCTTAGTCTTATCCAAATTCATCCGCAGGCCCACTCGTCTTGAAGAATCGCTAAGGCCACGCACCATTTCCTCCAGTTCCTGCAGCGATTCCGCCATTATCACGATTTCATCGGCAAAGCGAAGATGTGAAATGTACACTCCGTTTACGTTTATGCCTCGTCCATTCCAGTCTAGTGTTTTAAAGAAGTCCTCTAGCGCAGCGGTAAACAGTTTTGGAGAAATAACATCTCCCTGTCTCACGCCGCGCTGAAGATGTATCGGTCTTGTTTGTACACCCTGTACTTGGACGGACATCGTAACGGAGTCATACAGACATTTCAACAACTCCACGTAACGCCAGTCAACTTGGCATCGCTGCAGGGACTGCAAAACAGACCAAGTTTCGATGGAGTCGAAGGCTTTCTCGTAGTCCACAAACGCTAGACATAAAGGCTGATTATACCCTTGCGTTTTCTATATAACCTGCCTTAGCGTGTGAATGTGGTCCACGGTGGTGTAGCCTTTTCGAAACTCAGCCTGCTCTTGAGAACAGCTTGTAGGTGTAGCTCAGGAGCGCAATTGGTCTATAGTTCATAAGTAGGATTTTGTCCACTTTTTTGAAGTACAAAATTTCCAGGCTCCTGCTCCACTCCTTTGGCGTAGTACCTGTACGAATGACGGAATTAGAGAGGTCCTATAGCTGTCCAAATATAGGGTAACCTCCAGCTTTTAGGAGTTCAGTTGTGATGCCGTCCTCGCCCGGCGCCTTGTTGTTTTTCAGCTGTTTAAGAGCTCTCCTAATCTCACCTATTTTGACATCCGGGAGTTCATCGGTGTAGTGGCGGACCAGAGGTGCACGTTTGTCGTCTTCATCGCAAGCAGTTGGCTTGAGAGCATGAGAAGTATATAGGAGCCCATAAAACTTCTCGATTTCGGCGAGGTTCTCTCGCCTAGAGATAACGGTTCTATTGTCAGATGTCTTCAGCTTCGTCAGATTGATCCTTCCTAACTGTTGGGCAAAAACTTTTGAGCCTGTGGTTCGCTGGATCGCTTCTTCAATGACACGAGTGATATGTTGGCGCAGGTCAAAACGAATTTGCCTTTTAACGCGCTTGTTAAGAAGGGAGAAATCTTCAGAATCTGAAGACATTTCCCGTCATATTTTTTCATTTCGTTAAGTTGATAATTTTATAATCTAGCTTGGCGTCTTAATTTTGAATAAATTTTATTTGCTTTCATTCCATTGCCAAATAGGTAATTTAAAATAAGTTTCTTATTTGTAATGGTTTTTTTATAGCCGGCATTGTTAACAAAGCCATGCAATACAAAACTATTGGCTCTAGAGGATAAATACGGCCCTGGCCGTAAACAATGTAGAGTAAACTCAAAAATAGTAATAATAAAAAAAGCATAAACACCCCAATAAAGTCGCCCAAATATCGCAGAAAATATTTTTGGAGTCGCCCAAATTGCGATCATCGCAAAAACTTAAAAAAAGGTCGCAATTTTGTTCGTCAAGTCGCCCAATTTGCGATATGTCGCCCAATCTGGCAACCCTGTCGTCGTCGTCGGTCGTCGGCGACCAGTGTTGCCAGTGCCTTGTCCACAAAAGTAACCAAAGACTGTTCGAAAAGTAACATTTTCACAAGAAAAGTAACGCTTTTTTATTACCTTCGTATTTTGATACAATATGCACAATTTAAATTTTATTTAGTACTTTCACATAAACATTAACCTCTAACTATCTCAGCATTTTCTTAGTGGTTAATTTTATTCGTTGGGTGTAATCCTGCAAAAAAAAATGGTGCAATAAAAACAATAAAATTATTTTTATTTACGTGATCATTGAAGAAGAAATTAAGCTTTAAATAAACTGAATGAAAATTTAATAACAACTGGCCACTGCTTATATATTATTAGTCCTTACTTACACATTTATTTAATATTTATACCTACAGCAAAAATTATTTATAAGATAATAGAGAAGAGAATGAAGTATACACCTTTACCGGGTGTAAATAAAGTGCGACCTTTAAATAAAACCACATACTCTACTGGTCATACTGAACAGCTTTCTGAAGAAAAAGATATTCAATCAGAGAAGAGGATATTCAACTGTAACTTAAAGACTTTATTTCGTAGGAAGAAGGTCTATTTTAGAACGCTGGACCGTAACAGCTGTTTTACGGAAACCGCTGTTTCAAAAACACCCTTATGTGTCGGTGCGTTAGTTAGAGTTCACGCTTTTATCATCATAATTAAATTCACTTGTACTTGTTTCACTGGTTTTAATTTTAAGGTTTACACGTTAATCCCGACCGGTTTCGGTTAATACACCATTCTCAACGAGCCGTTAAAAATGTACACAATGATCATGTCGAAACGAAAATATAAATATGGGTAGGTAAGTCAATAAAAACTTCAGTGATGTCATAGTAAAATAAATTCCCGAAAATGGGGAATTTAAGTCATTTTTAACACAAGTCTATGCTTATTAATTTAGAATAATTATTTTAATGTCAAAACAAATTTAAATATTAATAATATAAATGTCAAATAAAAATTGTGCATGTTAAAAGGTTAATTAAAATAATAAAGCAGAGGTGATTTGTTTACATCTAACTGTTGATTCACGCTTTTATGTTTGAAACTCAAATATTTCCTAAACTAATAGTTAGCGCGGGTTTGTTTCTTGGGAAAGTGGTTCGGCATGATCCGTAGAATATGTAACTGTTATTTTTCCCATTATTTTTCTCCCGTAAGTACTACCGACTTATGAGAAACGGAGGAAATCGAGTTTTATTACAAAATAAGAACAGAAGATCGTTTTTGGTAACTGTACTATAAAATATGACAGAAATTCTTTCATGGTAACAATTTAAAAATATTTATTAGTCCACAGAAATATTTACTACTTGTCACGAGAAAAGAGAAAATTTTCTTCTTTTGTAACCGGTTCCCAATACAGTTACATAGGCGGCCGAAAGGAGAAAATTGACTCTGCCACCACGCCGTGCCTCGCCGATCTGTCAGTCAGTCAGTCATTTCCATCATTCATTGTGGCAAAAATATGTACACGTTCATCTCGCTCTTTCTGTTTGCTCATTCTAGCCGTGCGATAGTGAAAGATGTGATTCTAGCTTTGGTTGCACGACACCATAGAGATATTGACTTGTGACAGTTCCTCTGAGCACGACACTTGCTTGCGTTCCGTTTCATCTTGATTTTTAATTCAACTTTTAAGAATTCGTTAAAAATTTGAAAATTATATATATTTTATATATTTATATTTATTCTTAATGTACACAGAAAACATATTAATAAAATATACACTTGAAAAGCTATGTACAATGGCGCGCTTATCTCAATAATGAGATTTCTTCCAGCAGACCAAGGGTGGATGAGATATATAAGATATAAGTAAGGTATTCATAATGTGCACATAATAATACTTCCACAAAAACAAGATTAAAATAGTACCTAAAATATACAAACAAGTAAAAAATACATACAATAAACTACATAAAATGTACATACATATACCTACACAGTATTAATAAATAGTATCCTATCAATAAATATATAATCATACATATATATATATATATATATATATATATATATATATATATAATTATACATATATTATATACATAATATGTATACCAGGAGGATAGGTTAACGGAGATAGTGCTCTTTTATTTTCCTTTTGAATACACCAATGGAAGGACTGTCTCTGATAGTGTGAGGAAGAGAGTTCCACAGTTTGATGGACTGTATGATTACTCCGTAAAGTAACGTAAAAGTAACGTTTTCAGCCATGTAACGTAAATGTAACGAAAAGGGGTCAAAAAGTAACGTAAAACGTTACAAAAGTAACGTTCTGGCAACACTGTCGGCGACTTCAAACTTTCTAGTTGGGATTTATTTTATTTTATTTTATTTATTTATGGAAAAACAACAGGAGCAAACTACAGAAAGCAATAGTATTATAGAAATGTTGACATGTACATATATATGTCGATTTTAAATCGAAGATCGATTAATCGGAGCAAAGAAAATCGATTTTAGATCGATTTTTTCGAAGCGATTCGAACTTTAAATCGATCCATACAACCGCAGAATCGTGGACACGATTTTTTGCGGTTTCACGGAAAATTTTCCGGAACTTTTCTCCAGAAATCCCCTTCAGATTTCCTTGAGCATTGGAAGGGGATTTGTGGAATAAGCCGTCCGATCTAACGATGCGTCGATAGTCGCGCGACGAAAATAGGACAATTTGGTCGCATCGCATGATCGCTCGACCACCAACAATTAGGACATTCAGTAGTGTTTCATATGTTTGATCGCATGGTCATGCGAGCAGTGCGACGATCGCATCGCATGATCGTGCGAGCGAATGCCAATGAGCCGTTTAAAAAAAAAAAACGTTTTTATTTCGTGTCAAAAGATGGCAGAGTAGTCACTGAAATTCTCATTTCAAATTTATTTTTCAGTGTGTTGTTGTGTGTTCTGTACTGTACATACGCAAACACGCATTTTGTTACTAAACTGTTGGATATAATATAATTTTAAGTGTTTTACGCTCACAGTACATTAAGTTGATCCTAAGCTCCTCTGTATTTGCATTGCATTGCAACTGTTGAAAGCAGATTTGAATACAGTGACTTTTTGTGGTAATAGAATACAAGTGTGCGAGTGATTACTGACTGTTTGCGTTTCATCATGCTCGAGGACTATGGCTCATGGTCTCTTGCCAACTTGAAGGCTGAACTATATAAAAGGAATGCCAAAGTTACGGGAGGGTAAGCAAGGTTGGTCGAATCAAGTAAAAAGTGATTAGGATATTGATTTGTTATTCATAGTCGCCTACATAGTTCCATAGTCAATGGTGGAAGACGATAGAGACTTAGTATTAAAATTTTAAATGCTTCATTATTTCGTTTTCTGGGAAAGTATGCACTCCTTTATTTTTACATCATAAAAAGGCACAGACAACTTTTCATCGGAAATAAGTCCAAAAAGATGTGGGAGTTGAATTTGTATTTGTTTTGAGTTTTGTTTCAGCAAAGCAAAGCACATAAAGCACAAACAAAGCAGAGTCTTTGCCAAAGCCAATAAAAATATTATTTTCTAAGTAAAATGACAGTTCGATTTCCTTGTATTCAGCGCCATCTATTGGCTATTGAGAATACTCATCTGACAGCTGTCAAAGAAAACGCCTCATTAGGACGACTCCTTAGGGTGTGCATAAATAATAATTTTGAATTTTGAAATCAAATACTTGCCGGAAACGAAATGTAGGTACTCTTTTTAATTTTAGGTGATTTGTTAGCAAAATTTTCCGTGAAACCGCAAAAAAAAAATGTCCACGATTCTATGGATCGATTCAAAGATCGAATCGCTTCGAAAAAATGATTTTTTCAGCCCCGATTAATCGATTCAAAATCGACATCCCTATTTTGCGAAGTAGGCAAGGCAGGCAGACGTAAAAAAAAATTAATCCCAAAAAATCTTTATTTATTTATAATTTTATATGATCTGTGCATATAATTATGGCGAAACATGTTGCAGATACTGCTAGAAAGATTCTTCTACTAGGCCAATGCGTGCCCACTGTAAAACAAAATGCTACTAAAATTAGAGTGAAGAGGTTAGAATTGGACGAAAACTTACTGATGGTACATTTGCTTTTTTAGTTCCCTTTAGAATACACCGAACGCTGATCAGTACCTGCTGCTAATACTTGGGTTATCTATTTTTCAGTACTTCAGAAAAGACGAATTCTATTATTGCCACGATCCCGTGAAACTATGCAAAACTGGAGACATTGTTCTAATAAAGGCTCTACCTCAAAAATTAACAAAACTCATCACCCATGAAGTAAAAGAAGTTGTTTACCCGTTTGGCGATATCACTGATCCCGTAACTGGTAAAAAGGTAGCTAAGGAACGTTACAGAGAAGATATAGAGAAGCAATCGGAATTGTATGGAAAACTCAAATCAACATTTGATTATGACAAAGCTCCTCCCAGGGGTTGGCAGGAGGGAAAAAAGGATATGACGGACAAACCCACTTTCACAAAATTCCATGTTTTTGATAAAAATGATCCCTATGCTATCTAATTATAGTTTTTACCAAATATTTTGTTAATAGTGTAAATATAGATTAGTTGGCTATACATATATTCTTTTCATTACTTCTTAACTTGCACCTTAAAATGTAAAGGAGTCTATAACATGAGGTCTAGCCTTAGACCATTTAACACGGGACCTGGCAAAGTGCGACTCTTAGTACTGAAATATTTCTACCATTTTCCATGGGAGGGGAGGTAAACACGCACACTCCTGCAAAAAATTGTTTTGTCACACTAATCAAAAGCTGCAATACAAACACAAAATGCGCACACAAGCAAGCTTACATGAACAAAATTTGTTCAGGTACTTCGGCAGAGGGGGATAAGTGCGCTTGCCTAGTCCCGTGTTATATGGTCTAAGGGTTAGCTTTCAGAGAGACAGCAAACCATCTTGCACAGTAAGGAATTAAACAGCAACATAAAATATAATGACCAAGAATATGTTTATAAATAATCAAAACACATGAAATACCATTCAGTTACAGCATGACATGCTGCTGGTACAAGGAGCTGAAAAAATATTACCTTTAGGCTATGTTCATTTTGGTCCTCGTCGTAGTAACATTAATATTTACTGTCTAAAATTAATTGCGACAACAGATTTCCTGCCTAAGCAAGTCTAAGGATCTACCTGCTAGTTTAAAAAACACAAATACCTCTATCACTTTCACAAAAAAGCTTTCTTTTGAAATCAACTCATTCCCACTTGTTTATTCTGTGCCACTAGTTCAACATTTAACTACTGGGACTTTTTTTCCCACTAGTTTAATTTTGTACATATCCATTTCAGAGTTGAACTCACATACAATTTTATTGTAATCGTATTTATACTTACTATGGAAGCTTTTATCAGAAGTTAGGAAAGTCTTGTACCTATGTATTATTTTGAGTACTGGTTTTATCAAAAGGGGATCATAATTGTGTTTATTTAAAAACAGAATAAAAATTCGTTTATGAAGTCGAAATTTAGAAAGAGTCAAAGAACCTTGTTCAATCAGTAGATCACTTAGAAAGTCTCCAGTATGAATTTGGCTGTATCAATCAAAGTCATCTTAGGTTTATTCAAAAACAGTGCGAATTTCTAGTAAAATAAAATCAACATTAATAAATAACGTAGGTATAATTAACAAATATGAGTAATTCCACACGAAAACAACCCCCTCAGGGGTTCACAAGTCCCTCCTCCCTTCCCGATTACAATAAAATCCCAAGTGAGTTCAACTATTTTGTCCCAGTAGTTCAACGTTGAACTCTGGTACTTGCTTTATGCTTGAACTAGTGGGAATGAGTCGAAATTTCACCTGCGCCCTTCCAAAATAAAAACTGCATCAAAATCTGTCAAGCGGTTCTTGAGCCAACCACGGTCCAACCTGTTTTCCTTTTCTACTCAGACTAAGGAACCTTTTCTAGAGCCGTTTTTATTCTAATGTCACAGTCCGTTTGGCTGTGGTTGTAGTAGTGCTTGCACATGTACTTTTTTCTAGTGTGCGTAACCTCACAAAACGCGCCAACGCAACTGTAATTTAATATTGGTTTAAAGAAAGGTAAGAGAGGTAAAAGCACAGAGGAAAATAACTTTCCTCTGGGTAAAAGAGAAGGGAGGTTAACAGAACCAAATAAAACAACAACTTAGTAAATCAAAGAACATTATTTTATTAGGTGTCTTCCTGACATTAATCCTGTGCCAGAAACTCTCTCTCCAGAGCAGCGCCCATGAGGTTCCAGGAACTGTCATCGTCTTCGGGGTCGGGCGGTTCCTCATCAGATGGCGGGGACGACCGGCGCGGCCGTTTCCTGGGGCGGGGCTCTTCTGTAAGTACATGAACATGATCTACATGATTTCTGGGTATGTGTGTAGTGAGTGCCCTAAGAAGATTGATATTCATGAAAAACAATTATAATTTGCAGTTACCATATCGTTAACTAGCTTTTGCCCGCGGCTCTGCCTGCGTTTATTTCGATCTCTGCCCCGTTTTCGGCTTGGCGGTTATTTTATGACATCCCTTATTTATAGCCTATAATATGTTGACCAGGATCACAACGATGATAAAAAAATCGTATCCAAATCCGTTGAGTGGTTCGAGTTAAAAGCGTTTATTCAATATTTCTCCCTATTTCGGCTTCGGCGTAATTTTAGGAACATCCCTTATTTGTGTTGACCAGGGTCACTACGATGCGAAACCGCATCCAAATCCGTTAAGTGTTTTTGGCGTTAAAACGGAACATACGTACTTACAGAGGGACAAAAATTGTAAAAACTGTGGTTATGGCCTCAGTACAATACTAATCATCCATTCGTCCATCAGCCTGTTTCGTCCACTGCTGGACATAAGCCTTTCCAAGATTTCACCACTATTGGCGGTCTTCTTGGAGAGAGCGCGGAGAATAATACTAATAACCCATCTCATTTAAAATTTTGCGAAAATATTCAATAAACAGACACGACTTTTTTACTACTTTATTATATTAGTATAGATTAGTGAAACGAATGTTTTCTACATTTTACAACCAACCATCAACCAAATGCATACTGGAGAGTTATTAAAGTGACCAAAAATAAACAATAAAATAAAAAGATAGAGAATATAGTCTCTGTTAGTATTGAGAAACAAAATTTCTCAAATAGCATAATTGGATCTTGTTTATTTCAGCCCCCTTATTTTATATCGTAAAATCAGTTGCCAAACCAAGTGCCTATCGTCGAAAACATGCATATACGCTTATGTAAGGATACGTTCGCACTTGAAATGACGTCACAGTTCGTAAATAGTTCAATACCCATTGAAGGTTATTTTGGAAGTTCATTTGTTATCTGTTTTTGGTGAACAGCAACTATAGATGGCAACCGACACTGAGTTACATGGTTTCTGAATTACATAATTAAAATCGCTAAACGATACTTGGGCGACGTATCAGCTAAGTGCAGCGATGCTTTTTATATTAAAACATTCGTGGTTTAGATTCATAAAATTAATATAAACCTTGACTCGCGTCACGATACATTATAATTACAGTGAAACTAGTCAGGCGGAATTTAATAAATCGCGAGTACCCATCCTTTCGCCCACTTTAAAATTTCTGCCCCGTTTTCGACTTGGACGTGATCTAATAACCTATTATGTTGACCAAGGTTACTACGGTGATAATGAAAAAATCCGCATCCAAATCCGTGAAATGGTTATCGAGTAAAAACGGAACATACAACAGACAAAAATTTGGTTTTGTTCTCTGTACAATATTCATAACCTATTTCATTTCTAATTTAGACTAAATTATAAACTGCTCTATGCTTAACTTTTCAAATGTAAATTGGTGGAAAGGCCGTTGTCATATCTTATAGCTCATTAACTCACGAGTTTAAAACAAGTATAAGTTAGTATAATCGTCACGACCATGGAAAAAGGCGGAAGTAGTTTCACCCATAGTAAGTCTACACGCGTGTACGCACGAGCCCGCCACGCACACATTCAAATAGCAGCTAGTCTATTTGCCATAGTAAGTCCACGCACACACTTCTAAACCATCGCCATTGCTATGCTTCAGTTGTTGCTTAGCGGCGACTCTACGCCCTTTTTGTGTCTATAGTCATGTCACGATAGGTTATATTGTTTAGCACACTAAGGTTCCGTTTCGAATCAAGTGAATTTCACTCGGAGGATGCGAATTTCACCCTAGAGCGTTCAACCAACAATTGACCCGAGTTAAACCGAGGGTAACCGGACTGTTAAGTGTTTTGAAACGCTTCCGAATAATGCGAAAATCACACTGGGCCACCTGATTGGTGCAACCAGATTTTTCTTGCTCTTTCTCCTATATAGATCTATCTCTTTCTAATGAACGAGTGAAATTTTGCACTATGATCGCACGTTTTGAAATGCTTCCTAAATGTATTTACTTACCTCCTATATCTGTATCCGATTCACTGGATTCTTCAGCTCGTCGTCTATCTTGTAACCTGAAACAACGTCATCCAGTAAGAGAAAGTTCAATTTATTTGATGGTAATATGCCAATTTATGAATAAAAAATATCGCTAACCGATATTTAGGCGACAAATCAACCAATAAAATTCATAAAATAACACAACTTTGCTAGAATTGAAAATGAAAATATTTATTGTTACCATCAATTTGAACAAAACATTAGGCTATTGAACATATATTATACAACAAAAAACACAGTACTTTTCAATGTCATGTTACTCAGCACTAATGAAATGGCTACTGATGCCTAATATAGTAAAAACCGTAGTATAGGCATCAGATTAATTAACATTATATTCATTGCTAATCCCCATAATTTAAAACTATTTATAAAAAAAATTGAAAAACAATCCTAAGTTCTGCGTTAGATCCGTCGCAATTAATAGAGAATACCACCATTCACAGCTGAGTTATCGTGTCTCATGCCTTTTAGTTCCCAGATATGACTTCCCCTCCCTCCTAATAAAATTTATTATAGTGACCACGTAAACAAAATCTTACAAATCCTAGGATAGTACCTCTCCTGTGAGCTGTCCTCATTCTCCACAGTAAGTAGCCTATCCTCTGGAGGGTTCTCTTCATCATCCAGATCATCGTCTCCTGGCTTTGATTCCTCTTCCGACGAATCTTCGGATTCATTAAAAATATCTTCAACCTGAAAGCGGAATAAGTTGCTGTTTTATGTCAGGTTTGTTTCAAATTACTTTACTCAAATAGTTAGCATACATATATAATTCAAAGAAATTTTATAAAGAAATAAACAACAAAATCCCGAAATCAATAAAAACAATAAGGGTAAAATAGAGGCTTACAATAGTAGTTTATGCTATAAGTGAGAAAACGTTACGAATAAGTTACCCACCTTACCCCCTTACACACGTGTACCATACTACGTTTTTCAATGCATAGTGTGAGTAAATAAATGAAACGTAATTAAAGAAACAAACAAAAAATACCCCAAAGGAACTTTAGGCGGGCATTCGTTTTCTTTTTTTTTGCACGCAAGTTGCCAACTTGACGGAAATAAGCTGCTTTCAGTTTGAGGCGTTCGTAGCTCATTTCTATCAAGTTCATCTATGGTACAGACTGGCAACTTTTATCAATAAATAAAAAAAATATAAAAAAAACACTAGTGTGGTAACGTTGACTTTGACAACAGCTTTAAAGCATATAAAATTGGTCTTTACGAGCACTGACATGGTAAAAGATTTTATTTACAGTATATAGGTATAAATTAATCAATTAATGCGGTTTTAGCTTATGTAATATATGAACTTAAACGTTAGAAGAATATTGGTATATTTTTGATAACTATGGGTTATCCTAATTAATGCAACAAATTCATTTAAAGTCTGTAATTTTATTTATATTTGCCCTTTAAACATATTACTTCACCCGTACATTTTAGAGACTTGTTCATTATTTAATCATTATCCTTTATATTTTATAAATAATTAAAATTATATCATTATCTTATTATCTGTTCACGGAACGGGATGAGGGGTCGTCTTTTAATCACGTGAGGCTTTTTGACCACTTTTTTACCCCCCTTCACTTTTATGTATTACACGTTGTGTTTTAGGCTACAAACATCACGTGTATTTTTTTAATAGAATATTAATAAAGATATAATTGATATATTTAAACTTTTTATTTCCTTTAAATATGGAATTATGGATAATGTTATAAAAATTAAATTCAAAAAAAGTTTTCAATATAATTCACCCTCTTCTATGAGGCCGTCATCAGTCGTTAATGGAATATTAATAATAATTTCATAGTATAATATCACGTGTATTTTTTGAATAGAATAATATGTTAATAGTAGTTTACGAAATTGGTAAATAAAAAGGTTACTAAAAAGTAAGTTTAAAAAACGAGGCGTAGGCGAGTTTTACTAGTACACGAGTGTTTTAATACCTAGTTATGTATAGTTTCATACACTACTTTAAAAAACTCATGCCTAACAACCTGTTTTCATGATCTTGATAAAATTTGTAGTTAGCCATTAAAAGCTCGTTCTAAAAGTGTTCGTAATTTCCAGAATGTCAGGTGGCGTCAAATTATCATCACCATCACTGCTGTTAGTAATTTTAGGGCAAAATAATACTTTTGATTTGAAACCGCAGTAAATAGTAATTTCCACGTAAGCTACGGCGCCAAAACCCAACAGTCCACCACGCATGTGTACGCGTTGCGCTCGCCGGCAGCCATACATAGATAATGCAGGCCGAAAATAAAATGAAATTGTGACCTCCTTCGTCAGTTGTCACGCCGCAATATTATTTAGTACCTACGTTAGAGAATATTAAATAATAACCTCATTGGTGTTTGATATTAAACCTCAGACATGGCTGTTTGGGCTAAGTTTCCTTTGCCTTCCTAGTTAGTATCACATGCATATAGCATATAGCATTATGTTGTTCGGAGACCTATACTATATTTTTTTTTGTGTTTTAGAGACGTTCATAAAAAAATATTTTTCAAAATCATAAAATCTGATTCTGAAAACCATATTACCGTGCGCGGGAGGCTAGCTGGCAGCTAAATATTGTTATATTGCTTTTTAGACACAAATTCGTTCCCTCAGGATTTCACGTGGTCGCACAAAAAAATACATACGTGATTGTTACAACATCCCCTCCCTCATCGCGATACATACAGTCTAACCCCCTCCCCTAGTTCAAACCTGAACCACGTGATTAAGGCGCATAGGCACGCAACCGTTTTAGTACAAAATTTGATAATCCTTTTGTCAGTTGTTTTTCGTTATAAAGCAAGGTAAACACCTCTATCATCTGATACTGATATTTAAAAAGGCACCATTTTGATAAATTTTTTAATATTTATTTTGTTTAAAAGATATCAAGCTGAACAGATTTACATAAAAAGTTATTTTCTTGCCTTAAATTATACCTAGAGTAAAATTTTACATTTCAGCCAGATAGTGACTTTGTAAATGCCTGTATTAAACTATAGAGGTCTCAAACTTTAGTCTATAACTGTTTAGCCTTTAGTCTGCAATTGATTTGTTATGTTGTAACGCCGCGACAACGGCACCACCTCCGGCCGCAGCTCCCACGCAGCGGCGAGCGACGGCCCCTCCGCTGACGCACCGCTCCCGCTACCCGCACCGCACCGCCGCGGGCTTTATAAGCCCATGCGCACCGAGCTCACGAGGAGTCCCGTTAGTCACACCACCGCCAGCCAAGCCCTCTATGACGGTAAACAATAAAAAACAGACTGACAGACAGACACCAGTAGTAGGTAAGGACTATCTTACTGATCTGCTGAATATTCTTGACGTAATCGACCCAGATGAGAGTTTTTATTTAAAATCGACACAGCAGCCGCGAAACAAGATGCAGCTGCAAGCCTTACGCGCTTGTCGAGCGCACAGGCCTTTGTTCTCTGCAATCAAAGGCATAATTAAGAATCGCAACGTTACTACTTACTCTCCGGAAGAGTAAAACCCCGTCCACTAAGGTTAGCCTTTTTTAACGCTGACAATATTAAAAAGCAAAGAGATTTAATTTCAGTTTTCCTTTCAGACCACCAAATTGACCTTCTTCTCGTTCAAGAGACCTTTCTAAAGCCCCAACACAGCAATCCTAACTTTGCGAATTACAAAATGTTAAGACGCGACCGACTCAATGAGAGATTAGGTGGCACGGCTATCTACTACCGTAGAAGCCTTCACATCTCTCCGTGTGATACGCCTCAGCTTCAAAATATTGAGGCCTCTATTTGCCGGATAGCGATGACTGGTCATCGAACGATAATAATCATTGCTTCGTGCTATTAGCGACAGGGTAGCAGGAACATTCAAAGAACGCTTGAGGAATCTGACATCTCATCCTTACTTAACATGGGTGAGACTGTTATCGTTGCAGGCGACTTTAACAGTAAACACGTTGGGTGGAACTGTAGAATGACGAACACAAATGGCACTCTCTCTTAAAGAGAGCCAGTGAGAAACTCGAATTTGACATTATAGCCCCAATGACTCCGACACCCTTGACATAATGTTGCTAGAAAATATCCTACTTCCAATCAGAAGTATAAAAGTCTATCACGAACTTATCTCTGACCATCGTCCCATGATCTCTGAACTTGGAGACATTGAGCCCTTTCCGCCCCCCATTAGAAATACTCTAGATTGGACCGCTCCACATAACACGTTTAAGGCAAATACCCCCACAGATGACTTGAATAAAATTCCGGCTGTTATTGGCTCCCGAACTGACGTTGACCTAGCTATTGAAGCTTTGACAACACATATCAAGAAAACTATAAAAGACTGTACTAAACAGACTGACACGACAGATGACACTAGATGGACTTTACCCGACGACATTCGAACACTCATCCGGGAAAAGAACGCTGCCCCCAGAGCATATGGCTTCTTTCCTAATAATGAAAATAAAATTATTATGAGGAAACGGCAACGAGAAGTCAAAACTGCACTAAAAGATCATAGAGCGCAAAGATGGGACAAGCTCCTTACAGAGCTCACTCCACACATCAGGATTACTGGCGACTTGCGCGTACGCTTAAATCAGATGCGGTTGTGGATATCCAAGATAGACAAGGCTGAGTGCCTGGCCGACAGCCTCGAGAGCCAATGCTCTTTATCTAAAGAACCCTACGACCAACTTCACGTGGATGCAGTTGACTGCGAAGTCGACAGACGCTCCATTCTTCCTCCACATGATCCCCTTGATTCCGTTACAGTAAACGAGGTCAAATCAATAATCAAAGACCTCCACTCCAAAAAAGCTCCTGGATCAGCTTTCAATTGCTAACCGAGTGCTTAAGAACCTTTCCTATCCCCTTCTTGTCATACTAGTGACTATTTTAAACTCCGCCATAGCAAATTGTATGTTCCCGGATGCTTGGAAGGAAGCTGATGTAATTGGTATCCAGGTAAAGATAGGTCGGTTCCATCTAGCTATCGTCCTATTAGCCTTTTAAAATCGCTAGGCAAATTATATGAAAGAGTCATTAACTCTAGACTTAGGGCGGTAGCGTTCAGCAGAGGTCTTGTCCCAAACGAACAGTTTGGATTCAGGACTGGTCATTCCTGCGTTCATCAGGTCCACAGGATTACTGAACATATTTTGGACGGTTTTAATCGGAGAAAACATACGGGTGATTGGTTCAAGAAGTGGAGGATTGAACTCAACCCAGAAAAGAGCCAGGCCATATTCTTCTCTCGGTTTATACCGCTGAGTGAGTGGACTCGCCTTCCTCAGATCACCCTGTTCGGACGCGCTATACCATGGACTCGTCAGGTTAAATACCTTGGGAGTCACGTTGGATAGCCGCCTAAACTTCGGCCCTCATATTGAAATAGTGAGGAATAGAGCCAAATTCGTCCTTAGTCGTCTCAGCCCGCTGATTCGATCTAAAAGTAAACTCTCTTTACGTAATAAGATAAGACTATATTTAGCTTGTATCCGGCCAATATTCACATACGCTAGTGTGGTGTTTGCACATGTTGCAAAAACCCACCTAGACAAACTCCAAATACTCCAAAATAAATTTCTCCGTTCAGCCACGGGTGCACGCTGGTTCGTACGAAATTTTGAACTCCACAAAGACCTCAAAGTGCCTACCATACGTGACTTCATGAAAATGGCTTCTACTCGATATTTCGATAAAGCTACACATCATCCTAATCCCCTTATCAGATTTGCGGTGGATTATACCGCAAAAATCGAGGCCACACAACCAAGACGACGCCCCCGTAATATCCTTCTAGACCCGGACGATGCCATAACGGCACAAATATTAGAACTTTCTCCCCCCGACACTCCTGACTCGACTACACCCTCCACTCCCTTATGGCTTCACCGTCTACGAGCAAGTAGACGAAGGCGGCAAAAAAGACTCAATGCATCAGATACTGCACAAGCCGCAAACACTCATCATATAACGCCTCACACTCCACGCCGGCATAACATACACCCAGGATTCAGTAACACACTTCTAAATCAACTTTAAAAAACAAGACACTCAAGGCAAAAAAAAAATCACGAGGAGTCGCTCCGTCCTCTCCGCGGCCGACGCGGTTCGCACCCCGAACCGTGTTGCTTGGTAAAGGAAGGACTGGCTGCTCCACCGAGGCCATCATCCGGACCTCTCCTCGGCCGACGCGGTTCGTACCCCGAATGCGTGTTGCTGAGAAGGGTGAAGGATTGGCAACCCTAGGGAACCTTCAGTTCCAACCCCTCAGGGGTCCCGAGCCGGTTCCGTACCGTAAGGCAGCAGCCACAGTTTTATCAACCCTAAATAGGAAAGGGTTAACCGTCAGGTAGCCGCCACCGATTTGTCGTGCTTAGTTTAAAAGGAAACTATTGTGTACATATGAATAAATAAGATTATCTTGGTTATCATATCCTGTTGTTTGCCTTCATACAGTTTCCCAAACGTAGGTCCTTCAGTTAGTGCTTAAACTAGGAAGTTCAACAAGAGACCTTTTATATTAACGTAGTGGCTAGGCTCGAGTCTCATGCTGAAAGACCCAACTACGTTATAATGTTTTACATAGACATGCAAAGATTTATTGCGTTACCTCTCTATCCATATCAGCGATGTCATCGGTACTGAAGCTGAGCAGCGGGTTGAGCGTGTCCATGAACCGTCCGGAGGGCGTGCGCTTGCGAGCCGCGGGGGTGACGACGGGCGGCGCGGGCGGCGGGGAACTGCAGTGCGCGGGAGGGCGCCGCGAGCTGCTCTGTGGAGACACAGACCGTTTAGCGCACTTGTTTACTATTCGAGCAATAAGTTTTAACATAGAACACAAGACAATCTGATGGTTGATATGCTGCGAGAATATAAGAAAGTTCAAGCTCATAAATGTATTTTTTGTAGTGATTAATCTCCTACACCTCGTTTACAGAAAATAATCATATCGACAACTTATAAGAGCTAAATCTGCATTCGTGCAGATTTATTACAAAACTCTCGTCTTAATGGCTCTTATTATGTCAATTACAAAATACTATCCTTTACAAAAATATGTTGCCATGCGACTAGTTACTTTACCTGTCCTCCCCTCTCCAGCGATACAGTCTCTCATCAACTCGCTCCCATCTCTCAGCGTACGTCCACAACCATTCGGGAGTTGCGACATGCAGTTTGATAGCTTCGCCTTCACCCATCCGTCTGCTTGCATTCAGTTTCGTTACAGAACTATAATGTTGCCATGCGACTATTACTTTGTCTGCAGTGGATACAGTCTCTCGTCCACTCACTCCCATCTCTCGGCGCACGTCCACAACCATTAGGGAGCCACGACGTGCAATTTGTTAGCTTTGCCTTCACCTATCCGTCTGCTTGCGTTCACTTTCGTTACACAACTATAATGTTGGCTTGCGATCAGTTACTTTACCTGTCCAGTTCAGTTGCAAGAAGAAATTATGCATGTAGATTATTACTTACGGAAATTCTACGACTAAACTATAAAAATACCTTTCTGAACTTTCACAACCTAGCAAATTTGATTATAGATCTCAAACTGAAAAAAAGAATAAGCAGAACAGGTCTGAATTGGGAACACAAACAGACTTATATTCTGTACTACCAGATTTAGAGGTTGTGCAAAACAAAATTACATATATAGATAAGTCCAACAATATGGAGTCAGGTGTAAATTATATGTTGATAAAATTAAATGGTTGTGTTAATGAGGGATCAGGTGTAGAGTCATCAGATAATAGACATTCTGAAATAAAAAGTAGTTCACTCAAAGAGTTCTCATGAAATGGAGAAACGAATTTACGGCATCCGGAAGATATACGTGGGACGCACTATAAGTTTCCGGAATGAATATGAAAAAATACTATTAAAGGTACAAAATTAATTTATTGTTTTTCAAAATAATCTCCCTTGGCGTCTATGCACTTTTTCATTCGATCAAACCAGTTTTGAAAACTTTTGTGCCACTCCCCTGTGGTGACCTCTGAAACGTGTTTTTCATACTCCTCGACAGCCTCTTCTGGTGATGAAAATCGTTGACCGCGTAATTGGTTCTTAATTTTTGGGAACAGAAAAAAGTCACAAGGTGCCAGGTCGGGACTGTATGCAGGATGACTCATGAGTCTTCAAAAAGTCGTTTGTCTGTCTGGCCGTGTGAGAACTAGCATTGTCGTGGTGCAGGATGATACGGCGTTTACGGTTATTTTTACGGAGTTCGTCAATAACTTCCGGCAAACAAATGGTCGTGTACCAGTCACTATTCACGGTACGACGATTCTCTAAAGCAACAGTAGCCACGTGTCCAGTTTTATTAAAAAAAGAAGCAATCATCCGCTTAGGTGCACTTTTCACGCGTGCCACTTTGGTTGGTTTCGGCTCATCTTGAAAGACCCATACGCTCGATTGCTGCTTTGTTTTGGGATCATAGCAATAAATTCATGTTTCGTCACCTGTTACTATGTCCCACACTAAATTTGACGCACCTTCGTTGAATCTGGTAAGCATGGCACTGCACCAAGTGACGCGGTCCGTTTTTTGAGCCTCGGTCAAGTTGTGTGGGATCCACCGCGAGCACAGCTTTCTCACACTCAAATGTTTGTGTAGGATTGATTGTATTTGACTCATGCCTATTTCTAAGGATGCGCGAATTTCATGGTAGGTCACATGCCTGTCTGTTTCAATCATACGGCGCACAGCATCGATGTTTTTGTTGGTCACAGCGGTGGACGGTAGACCATCGCGAGATTCGTCACTGAGATTGATACGACCACGCTTGAATTCTGCAAACCAGCTATAAACAGTCGTCTTGCATGGTGCTTCATTGCCAAAAGCTGTTTCAAGCCGAGCGATGCTCTGTTGAGCTGTCAAATTACACTTAAAATCGTAGAAAATCATACTACGAAAATTTTCCCGAGTTAAATCCATGTTGATGCAGACACACAATTTTTTAAATGGCGCCACAAGGTAAAAACAAAAGACAGTCAGATGAAACAAACTGCATTCTACAGCCAAAGAGTTCTTTTTTCAAATGTTGCAATAAATTTTTAAATATTGTTTATGTAAGTGGCCAGTTCCGGAAACTTTTAGTGTTACCTATGTACAATCAGACGTAAAAATTTTTCGTGACTATTATATGAAATGTTTCTTCTAGTAGCTCTAATAATTCAAAAAATGTGTCAATAAGCAGTAATTCGAAAATTTATCACAATAATGCGCTTTTAAAAATTAATCTTTTTCATCAGAATGTATGCGGAATTAGTAATAAAAGGGATGAACTGGAATTATATTTGGAAGAATTGGAAAATTTGCCAGACTTTATCCGTCTAAGTGAACACTTTTTGAATGAAACCACTGCACCTTTGCTGAGCTTAAATAAATACAGTATGTTGACGTTTAACATAAGGCCTCCAAAACAAAAGGTAGAGTTTGAAGAAGCAAGGAACTATAAAAAACACAATGCTTGGAAATCTGTGGTGTGAAAGACACAGCAAGCAATATTTAAATTTTTTGTTGTTATCGTAATCCAAATGACAAAAATTTTGATGACTTTATAACCAAGTTGGAAAGTTTTTTGCAGCTTTTTTTCAACAAAGAGTGTGTCATACTGGGCGACTTCAATATTGATTCTTTTGGTAATGACAAGTATCTGGAGGAATTTGCTTCTCTTTTAAAATGTTTTACTTTAGGCGTCTAATAAATGAAACAACTTATAAACGGAATCATTCGCAGTCATGCATTGACAATATTCTTACTAACATCTCTGATAATAGAGTTGATAATATCGTGGTAGATCACAATGGGTTGACTGACTGACACGCCGCAATATCCTGCAGTTTTATTTTTGCTAAAGCCACTGTTAAACATACAAATGAATACTTCATTGTAGTAGAACGTAGACATTTTAGTGATAAAAAAATACCAAGTTAAGAGAAGAACTTCTTAAACATGACCGGAGCTCGATGGGAATAAATTGCTTTATAAAAGCATTAAATACTGCCTTCCGAAAAAGTTTTACAAAGGTCAAAAGAAAAATCAGTACAAAGAAAATTTCAAAACTTAAATGGATAACAAAGGGTATTCGTGTTTCGAGTAAAATGAAACGTTTCTTGAACTCTAAGTCTGGACTTCAAAATGACTCCACACTTATAAAATATAAAGCTAACTATGTAAGGCTCTTTAGGAAAATTGTTCGACAAGCTAAAAAGGCAACAGTTCGTACGGAAATTACAAAGGCAAAAGATTCCTCTAAGTGCATATGGAAGGTTGTGAACAAGCACAGAAACAAATCAAGCGGACGTCGTAGAGAAAAACTTCTACTTAAGGTTAACGATGGTATAATTCGAAATCAAATTGATATAGCTAACATTTTTTCTGATACATTTGATCACAAACCTACACCCTCCAACAAAAATATAAATTCAGCAGCAAAATTATTAGCGGAAAATACGGAAAGAGTCAACAACAATATGAATTTTCGCTCTACAACTCCATTAGAAATCACTTAAATCGTCAGGGGAATGGAAACGAAAAAATCTCGTGGTTTTGACGAAATTCCAGTTTCCAGTAAAAACAATATAGATCTCTTGACAGGACCACTGTCTACCTTTTTAATGCTTGTCTAGAATCCGGCATCTTTCCGGATCAACCGAAAATAGCCAAAGTTATACCTATATTCAAAAAAGGCACAAAAACGGATCCGCATATGTATCGCCCTATTTCAATATTACCTGTTATATCAAAAGTATTTGAAAAACTGATTAAAGACAGGCTAATGGTGCATTTATATTCAAATGAAGTAATTAATCCCAGACAATATGGCTATCAACGAGGTGTAGGAACGTCAGATGCAATTGATGCACTAATTGACGACGTTATGAAAAAGATAAATAGAAAACAAAAAGTCGTTGGTTTGTTCTTGGATCTGAGCTCCGCTTTTGATCTGGTTGACCACGATATTTTACTAGTTAAATTAGAACACTACGGTGCTAGAGGAAACATTCTCCAACTTTTCAAATCATATTTGCCAAACAGGAACCAGTTTGTTGAAATCAAAACAATAGAAAGGCAGAAAGAGCAAGTAGTAAAATCGCATTTAGTTAAGTTATGCAGGAGGGTTCCACAGGGTTCAATTATAGGACCCATACTTTTTTTTTTTTACAAATGATTTAATAAATTATGTCACAAAGGTCGTGTCGGACATACAAATAGTTATATTTGCAGATGACATAAATGCTATAATATCTTCCCCAAACTTAGACGACTTAAATATCAAAGCTCATCCCATTCTTAATGCTTTCGAAATATGGTTTAGTACAAATGAATTATTAGTGAATGCTGGTAAAAGCAAAGCCATTTTGTTCAGAACCACAGCTGGCAACAAAGACTTAATTTATTTAAGAATGAATGGTGAAAAAATTGACCTGGTAGAAAGTTTTTAGGGATTCATATTGACTCATTAATAAACTGGAAATGTGAATTACATGCTATTAAAGGATCCATAAGTTCTGCTTGTTATGAAATTAGAAGTTTGAGAGATGAAGTCGGAATTGGGGAACTAAAATGGTTTATTACGCTTTAGTGGAATCTAAACTTAGGTATAGTATTGAACTTTGGGGCAACAGTTATAAATACAATATAAAGAAGGCCTTTGTTATCCAAAAGAGAGCAATACGTACAATGGTTCAGATCCAGCAGCTAATCGTGTCGGGAGCATTTGATAAGACTGGGCATACTAACTGCTCCCAGTAAGAATTTACACAAATTTGAAACCAAGGATGAACAGGAAATTAGGCTTACCTCTAGGCGCAGGGATTTAATAAACAACATCCATCCTAAACTATAAAAATTAAAAACAGTGCACACGTTACCAATCGGTTGTTTTATTCAACAAATTGCCTATACAATTTAAGGGTCTCTCAAGCCATAGCCTATTTAAACGTAAATTGAAGCAATTTTTACTGAAAAAGTGTTTGTATGACATTGATGATTTGTAGATTTGACATATATTTAAATTGTAGACTCGACATGTTTTTTCATTTTATTTTTTAAGTTGTGGATTGGACATATTTTTAAATTGTAGATTTGACATATTTTTTAAAATTAAGTTATGAATTTAATATGAATTGTAATTATGAAAAAATTAACACAAGTTCATTAGATTATTCTGAACATGATTTTAAAAATAAAACAATAAGCATGATCACTAAAAAAATTTCATTAGTCCGTCAGTTAGATTATCAGAAAATATTGGACACGTATTTTTTCAATTAAACAAACAATGATGAAGATATAGCCCGCTAAGTTCCGCGTGACGTCACATATAGGTACAATTTGACTTAGAAGTGACGTCATTTTCCCCCACTCCCAAACTTTGACGTGCTTTATCTCTGTCATTTTTTGTTTGATTGACAAAAGAAAAAATATATGTCCAATATTTTTTGATAATCTAAATGACGGACTAAATAAAATAATATTTTGTTTACCCTGTCTACAGTAAGTAAACTTTAGTTAAGTTAGTTACTAAGTACTTTCAAATGTGATGTATATTGCTAATGAAATAAATAAATGAATGAATGCCCTCTCCTTTGTAGTGGATACAGTCTCTCGTTCACTCGCTCCCATTTCTCGGCGCACGTTCACAACCACTTAGGAGTCACAACATGCAGTTCGTTAGCTTTGCTTTCACCCATCCATCTTCTTGCGTTCACTTTCGATACATAACTATATTGCCATGCGACTGGTTACTTTACATGTCCTCCCCTCTGCAGCGGATAGTCTCTTGTCCACTCGCTCCCATCTGTCAGCGCAAGTCCACAGCCATTCGGGAGACACGACGTGCAATTTTTTAGCTTCGCCTTCATCCATCTGTCTGATTGCGTTCACTTTGCTTGCATAACTTTAATATTGCCATGCGACTAGTTACTTTACCTGTCCTCCCCTTTGTAGTGGATACAGTCTCTCGTCCACTCGCTCCCATCTCTCGGCACACGTCCACAGCCACTCAGGAGTAACGACGTGCAGTTTGTTAGCTTTGCCTTCACCCACCCGTCTGCTCGCGTTCACCTTCGCGGTTCCTGGAATAAAATTCGGGTTCGGGTCAGGTTTTATAATTTGGAGTTGGTGTTGGTGGTCTACCCATATGCTAAAAATAACATTATTTGTCTGCTTTTAAAAAAATAATTTACTGCTGTTTTTTATGTTTACGTTTTTAAGTTCATATTAAAAATAAATCCCGGCTTTTCGGTAATTTTAAAAACCAAAAAATTCAGTATTAAAATATGAAACTTGAATTATGCGCGATAAGCGGTACTGCTGGGTACTCTCGATCGAAAATTATGAGCAAATTAAATTCAAATAGTAAAATATCAGTTTATTATAGTAGAGACTCGAGTCAGCCGATTGAAATGTTATTGTACGCGGGCGGCGGGAAAGAGGCGTACCAGTGGCGAAGGAGATTTTTTTTTCGAGATTTTATTTTACCATTTTGTCGGCGTGATTAATATTTATATGTATTCCAAATTGTATGTTGTCTCTGCGTTAAGCCGCGGACAGACGGACATGGCGAAACTATAAGCTATAAGGGTTCCTTGTCGGACTACGGAACCCTAAAAGTGCATAACTAATGACAGTAATTCTATAAACCATAAATTAACGTAATACTGAAAATTGTTTATATGAAGTTGAGTCTCGAGGTTCAGATAGCCATCAATTTTTTTCAGCATAATATACGGTTTAACATTAGCATTTTGCCTGTGGAGACGTGCATGCACTATAGTGAGTAAGTAGCATAAACAATACAAGCTAATGTCAAAAACTATTAGTACTGCAAATACAGGACTTTGATCGCGAAACTGTTTATAATAAGCGAATCCAAAGAAATAGTACGAAATTAATGACGCTACGATGATGAAAGCTGAATAAATTTTTTGACTGAATGTAGGATGACGAACTAAATTATCTCTTATGTTCACTCTTGTGCTCCCCAATAGAAGTTGAGCCGTATAGAGATGCGACCAAAATTTAACAAAGTTTCGATCCAACGAGAAATTTAATACATGTTTCGACATCTTAATGCTAAGCTAAACTCAGTGACTATACTGTTGATTTTTTCGTAAGTAAGTGGCATATAAGCAAATTCAATTATTGCTCGGTAATAATTGGAACGACTAAATAAATAATAGCTCATAATTTTGAACATTACCATAATAGCTACCAAATCGTATCTGTTTATTCATTTGGTAAAGTGACAAATTATTCATTCATTTATCGAATCAGATCAAACATTTATTGCATTTATGTTGTGTACATAGGTGTAACATAAATGTGGTATCAAACATGAACCCTTTAAGGGCACAGCAAATATATATATATAATAAGGCTATGTAATTTTTTTTGTCACTCTCATTAAGCGAATAACCGGATTCAGCGCCAAAAAGCATGTTTTTTTATTCTATAAAAACTAAAAAAGCTAGCAAACGTCCAAAAGAAAAATCTAGATATAGTCGAAACCCATCTAATAAAATATGTTTGAGTTCTGTTCATGATACCTGTTCGTCAAACAAGGAGAAAAAGTGTGTTTGAAGAGACCTCATTTCAATAATTATTTCTATCGAGGAAATTTTATCCAAACTTGTTTTCGTAAAACAAAACCCTAGATTATATAGTCAAAATGCATATTCCAGAAATATAATACAATTTTCCGTGTACTTCATGAAATAGAAAGAAACAAAGATCCATATTTTATTTTAATAGCCTCTATTCTGATTTACTTAACACCTGGAATGGCGAACCTACTTTTAGTCAAAAAATTACAAGAAACCTCATTATTTACTGAAAGTAATAAAATGTAAACAATAAAAGTCTGGGTGCAAAATGCTTAAAAATTAGTGAACCTCCCTTTGAGGTATGAATTAAATGTTTTCGTTGCAAGTATTATGTACTCTATAGGTACGGACTAAAACAGACATCAACAACAAAATCTGTACGCTAGACGCGAGCCAATGGACAGAGGTGAGGTTAATAGTTGAGTCATTTTAGCTCAAAATTTGGCAAAATATATTATGAAGTACCTTTATCTATTCTTTTATATGGTCATTATTGAGCGAAGTCAAAATTATCAACTCTCCCACACTTTCCGGGCGAGCGTCAACCCCCCCCCCCCCACCCCGCGGCCTTGAAAGTGTCCCGACCCGCGGTTTTTTACAATTTTAAAGAAAACCGTACACGATACATAAAAAACAAGTAGGAATGAAATAATCTTTGCTGAATGTTCTATAAACTTTCATTGTATACAAAAGCGATATCACTTATAGTTTATGCGCAATCAGCAACCGCATAATGAACATTTTTGTCATTTATTAAATTTTATTGCTGGTGTAGTTTTCTTTCATACATGCATATACTCACGCCTGTCTCCCAGAGGGGTAGGCAGAGACTACAGATTTCCATGTTCTACGATCCTGACATACCTCTATTACTTCTACATCCATCAATCTGGTCATACAAGCTCTTCTATTTCGGGTACTTTGCCCTTCTTCAGTATGTCGCCTATATCGGTCGTCATACGTACTTGTAGGGCGGCCTGGTCGAGCGTTTCCTTCCACTTTTGCACCATAAATTTCTTTCGTCACTCTACTTTCATTCATCTTCTCTATATGCCCAAACCACAGAAGCATTCCTTTTTCTATTATTTTTTCTTATAAAAAGAACCACTTGAAAACACTTGAAACACGGGATTGATATAAACAATTTTTTTATACTTTGCGCTAAGCTATTTCGAAGATTCAATTTAATTATGTAGACGCAATATTTGTTGTAGGGACAGAGAAAAATGTTAAATATCCGCCTTTTTGTAATGAATCAAAATGAAAGACTTAAATTTAGTTTTTTGTTTGATAAACACTTGTACTTGTCCACTTATTTATATTAATTTCCCTTACCGGTTTCGCTGTTAAAGCATTATTACTTAAATTTAGTATTTGCCCAATTATGTCACTACATAACTTAAACATTGTTTATCGGTCATCGCAAAGTTTCCTCTGGTTTCTTAAATTCAGGAAGTAAAATAAAAATTAATTTTTAGCCTAAAAGCTACAAATTTACAAGAACTAGCGCATAATTTGGGGTCCCAGTACAACAGTTATTTAGATATACATATGTATAAGTAATGTAGTGACTTAATTAAGCAAATATTAAATTTAAGTGTTCAGTTTTGAATAATTACAAAAAGCGGGTATTTAACAATGCGTCTACAAAGGGCTCTTAAACTTCTTGCTGACCGAATATTTAAAATAAATACTATTTAAGTACTTGCCTTTAAATAATGCTTGAAGCAAAATAAAAATGGAAATAATGAAACTCAAATTAGATAAGACTTCATTTCACAAATACTCAAGTAATTTCTGCAATTACAAACAAATAACAAGGATCGGTGGTTTCATTTATTTTATTAAATTCATTAACAATACACATTGAATTTGAATATAAATTATTTGAAATATACTTAATCAATACGTACTACAAGCAAAATTATAGAAATTTGTTTAGTATAATCAAAGACTTTAATGTATAAATATCAGACACGCTGTTCGATATCAAAATTATGCTCACGCAGCGGAACTTTTGTCTAGATCGCTGTCACTTGCGGTAGACCTGTTGTCGCTCGCTCGCATAGGATTTGTGGCCCATGGTCTAAAATACATAGAAGTCTCAGAGTATATTATATAAATCTGTGTACAGATATAAAGCATTCTCCATAAAATGAAACTTACAAGTTAAATTAAATAGTAAAATAAAGTCGGCCATCTTCTATATTCCATTTCACTGCCTGAATCTCTGTGACAAGAATTTCTTTTGTTTATTTTTGAACTGGGTTTAAAACCTTATAATATATGACTGGAGGACGGGGCCCATAAAGGGTTTAACACAATGAGCTATGCTTAACATTAGCAGAACGAACGTAAAATTACATAATACAATAAATATTTCAAGAAAAGTCGGTAAGCAGTTGCGAGAACACAATTGTATAATTAGCAATCAGACCAAATACGCTAAATATCAATCCTACGTTAAAGTTAAAAATTCCATAAACGGAAAATACAGGCGCTTTCCTTTCAATAATTCGTATCATTTGTTTCGCAGCTTTTTTAAGTGGATCTGAAACATAGCACCCAAATTAAATTCAAATAGTAAAATATCAGTTTATTATAGTAGAGACTGAGTCAGCCGATTGAAATACTTTGCACTAGGTACTAAAAAATGATTCCACAACAATTCATTTTTTTGGGGTTTACGGAATATTCGTGTTTTTTTTTCTTTATGCTCTATTTTGAGTTCATAATCAGGATTTTACGATATTAGGTTAGATAATGTTTATGAAACTGGTACTTGGAGAGGTTATTAAAACACGAGTGTTTTAATACCTATAGAAGAGCCAACGAGAGATGGCACCTATGACACCTGCGTTTAGCATTTTAATTTCGGCAAAAAAAATCAAGTGCGACTAGCGACTTGAGTAAATAAAATATCGCTTTATTTGACACGTCATACAACATGCATCATAATAATACAAATGGCAAATGTGCACTTGCTTACATTAAAAAAGCAGCCATAAAATCTAGAAAAATGGTTTACAATTTTTTAATCATAAAAAGATAGAACCCGTTATTTATTGATTACAATTCAGCCACTAACATTCCTCATGATCCCTTTAGTTTTGAAAAAAATAGAAACTTTTGCTATAAAGTCTTTATAAAATCGAAAAATGATGACTGAAACGAGTAGTACGACACTTTTCGCTGTCAGCAACAATGAAGTATAAGAGTATTTTAGTGACACTTACCCATAAACAATCATGAAACTTGGTAGGCATTTAAACGTCATAGGTGCCATCTCTCGTTGGCTCTAGTTTAGCTATTTACAGTTTCATACACTACTTTATCTAAACTCAAACAATAGTTATCTACTTATTTTTCAATCCATAAAAACTTGGTTAAATTTGTGGTAATCTTTTATTGAATGTGATCTGTGATTGACTAATCTACATTAATTAGAATAATATTATAAGATGCCTATGGGGGTTTATGCATTGGACAAAGGAAGTTTTATGTGGTGAGGTCCCGCACCGCCACGAAAACTATTTGGTCGAGCCGCAATGACGCACGCATGTGAGGTTCGGCCACAAGGTGGTTTCATAGCGGTGAGTGAGGTCTTGCTCTGCCATAAAACCGCCTTGGTCGGGCCGCAATGTATTGTTGTAGGTATTAACCAATATGATTTAAAAAAACCCCTAGGTTTCATAATAGTAGTTTATGAAACTGGTACATAATAAGGTTATTAAAAACACGAGTGTTTTAATACCTAGTTATGTATAGTTTCATACACTACTTTATCTAAACTAATGCCTACTAACCTGTTTTCATAATTTTTGTAAATTTGTCGTCAGCTATTTTTGATTATTCTTGTGAAAGCTTGTTCTGAAAGTGTTCATAATTTCTATTTCCAGAATGTCAGGTGGAGTCAAATACCATTCATCACCATTCCTGCTGTCAGTAATTTTAGGGCAAAATAATTATTTTGACCCATAAAACCACTGTAAGTAATAAATACATTTCCTCGAAAACTATGGCGCAACAAACAGTTCATCCATTGACAGACCGAGTCCAACGCGCCGTAAGCCATAGACAATACCTGGCCGAAAATAAATTTGAACTGTAACCTCGTTCCTATTTTGTATGTATAGGAGAACATTATATAAAAACCTCAGTGGTATTTGATATTAAACCTCAGACATGGCTGTATGGGCTAAGTTCCCCTTGCCTTCCTAGTTAGTATCACATGTTGTAATCTCAGAATAAGTTTTTTTATAGGATTATGTTGATCGGAGACCTATACTATAATTTAATTTTTTAGAGACGTTCATGAAAAACATTTTTCACTATGCCAGTAGTTTTTAGTTCGTAATGAGGATTTTACGATATGAGGTTAGATTAAATAATGTTATTAAATCACCCGTTATAGTATCACGTATTTTTACTTTCGAAAGCTCATTTTCTTAGAAAGGATTATAAATGTAACGATTCTTATAAAATGCAACGTTTGTTAGTATGTTGTTCTCTATGTTCTCTCTAATCTTTGTTTTGCTACGGAGGCCGACCCAAAATAGTTCAAACTGGTTGAGTAGTAAATGACTTTAGAAGTCAGCTACTGGTAACAGATGCTGATTTTATATTTTTGTTTAAACACGAGATTTTAACATACCTGGATAGCTTTTAGCAAGTATTAACGTAGAAAGCTTTTGAACATTTTTTATTTCTTTCGCAAAAATATCAAAGTACATAGCAACGACTGTTAGTTGCCCCAAATAGGATGATAAGGCCATTGCACCTGTGATTGTGCTTATCAATGATAACGTCTGGAAAAAAACAGTATTAACAAACGTTACCTGACTACCTGTTGCATAATCCATTTAAATATACCTCATCGTGTAAACAGGGAAAGTATAAATTAAAAGATTAGGACACATATTATACCATATTTTTTATGGGAATCAGCCTCACCGAAAAGAACAATTTATGTCGAATACATTTTCAATTACTATGATTCACAAAAACTAGAATTCGAAGTGGGCGAAATAACACTCACTTATCATGAAATCTCCGAACTACAGAGAATACAAACTTGAAATTTAGTAAGTAGGTTCCTGATACGAAGCAGGCACCCGCTAAGATATGATATGGGTGCAGGCGGAGCTATTTGCAAAAGGCTAGGAGTAAAGTATTATTGCTAAGGGTAGTATTGCATAACAAAAAATATAAATACTTACTATAGAAGAAAATGAAACAATAAATGCCGCCATTAGAACAACAGACCAAACAAAAAGAGTAAATGTCATGACAAATATTTGAAATCTAAACAGTTTAACAACTGTATTAAATGCCATTAAAATCGTGTTTAAGCAAAACACGAAGTTTTTCAGCACTTTCTCTACATCCAATTCAACGACTTCTTTATTTTCTGTATTATTCATTACAGTTTTTAATGTCCCATTCAATATTTTTAGAGATACGGTGACATAAAAAGCTAGATTGTCTATTAATATTGTCTCAAAAAAAATGGTCAAATACGCAGAGTAAACAAAATGTTGTAGAATAAAATTTTCCGGGATTGTGGAAAGTATGTGAATTATAAAAACTGCATAAGCAATGGTAGCAATTCCATAAACCATAAATAAATTAACGTAATACTGGAAATCGTTTACATGACATTGAGGCCAGAGATTCAGATAGCCATCAATTTTCTTCAGCATAATATACAGTTTGACAGTATCATTTTGCTTCTGGAAACGTGCATATACTATTGTGAGTATGTAGCTTAAACAGTGCAAGCAAATGTCAAAAGCTGCTAGTACTGCAAATAGACGATTTTGATAATAAAACTGCTTAAAATAAGCAATTCCAAATAAATAGTACGAAATTAATGACGCTACGATGATGAAAGCTGAATATATTTTTTGACCGATTGTGGGATGACTAACTAAATTATCTCTTATGTTCACTCTCGTGCTCCCCAGTAGAAGTTGAGCCGTATAGATATGCGAACAACATTTAACAAAGTTTCGATCCAACGGGAAAGTTAATACATGTTCCGACATCTTAATGCAAAGCTTAACTCAGTGACTATACTGTTGTTTTTTTCGTAAGTGGCATAAAAAACAAATTCAATTGCCCGGTAATAGTTGGAGCGACTAAATAAATAATAGCTCATAATTTTGAACAATCATGGGCGTCGGAAGGCAAAAGTCTAGGGGGGGAGGGGGTGCGACCTCTTTTATATATCACCAGGAATTTTTTGTTGAATAATAAAAAAATATTTTTAACTGACTTCAAAAAAGGAGGTTCTCAATTTGACTGTGTTGTTTTTTGTGTATGTTTCTCCATAACCCGGCATTTCTTAACCGATCTGAAAGATTTTTGCTTTGTTTGGAAGAGTTTAAGAGGCAAACGCTTTGTACCAGGATGCTGATTGCAGGTTGTTACTTGATGATTGACATATATCCACATGACCTTTGATCCTGGCCCGATCACCATTAGGACGGATGACAGTAAATAATTCGGGATTTCGGGAATCACTTTGTATAAATGTGTTCATTGTAGGATATTACTTGAAAATTATCATTATGCTACCTGACCTTTGATCCTGGCCTCATCAATCACCATAGAACTCCTCAACGGGTGACAGAACATGACTCTAAATTGCAGTAAATGCTTTGTGCTCATTGCAGGATATAGGTAACTTGAACGTCATTATTGCACGGGACCTTTGTATTTGAAACTCCCCAAAAGAGGCAATCAGAGTGCTCACTGTAGTACACCCATTTTTCCAATTTAACCCGTCAACACTAAAACGTGTGAAATAAATAAACTTTTGACAAAAAAAGTTCAAAATAACTATATACTGACCGATGGTACCAAAATAACACTTTTTCTGACTTCTTTCTTCCTGAAACATACGAGTATGTTATCTAGAAATCGGCGCACTGCCCATGGTATAGAACACAAAAACCAATATGAGAGCGTCGACTTGTAAAGAAGGAAGAAACAAGTCGGCAAAAGTGTTATATTGGTACCATCGGTCAGTATATAATTATTTTAAACTTTTTTGAGAATGTCTGCATTAATATTTGAAGTCGGTTATTTTCTTTTTGTTAAAAGTTTATTGTTCATACAAAGACAGCCGATCGGTCTTGTCTCCCGTATGTCCGCTGTATGTGCCCTTTAGCAATATTTTTTACTGTCCCATCCCGGTTCCAGGGGGCAGCTGCCCCCCCCCCCCCCTTCCGATGCCCATGACCATAATAGCTACCAAATATTTATTAAACGTATCTGTTTATTCATTTGGTAAAGTGACAAATTATTCATTCATTTATTAAATCAAATCAAACATGAACCCTTTAAGGGCACAGCAACTTAAGAGGCTATGTAAATTTTATTTTTGTCAGTCTTACTAAGCGAAAAACCGGATTCAGCGCCAAAAAGAAAAAGCATAATTTTTTTATTAAAAAAACTGGCAAACGCCTAAAAGAAAAAATGTAGATATTGTTAAAACCCATCGTATTAAATATGTTTGTTTGAGTTCTGTTCATGATACCGGTTCGTCAAACAAGAAGGAAAAGTTTTTGAAAACCTAATTTCAATCATTATTTCTATCGAGGAAGTTTTATCCAAACGTGTTTTCCAAAAACAGAACCCTAGAATATATATAAGGTGACTTTAATTTATACAGCCAAACTCATACTGGAGGCCTGGTAAGTGATCAGTAACACGGATCGATAACACTTTTTGCTGATTTCGCAAAATAAAATCTTGACGTCCCATAGTAATTGACTCGGGGCTGGGCTTGCGTTTGTAAGGAACACGAAAACAGTAAATTACGAATTTCACAAAAATGGTCATCGAACCTTGTTACTGAGCACTTACTGAGTCTTCAGTAAGAATTTGGCTGCATAAATTAAAGTCACCTTATATAGTCAAAATGCATATACCAGAAATGTATAACAATTTTCTGAGTACTTCATGAAATACACAGAAACAAAGCATCCATATTTCCTTTCCATAGTTTCTAATCTGAGTTACTAAACGCGAATGGCGAACCTACTATTCATAAAAAAACAATAAGAAACCTCATTATTTCCTGAAAGCAATAAAATGTGAACATAAAAAGTCTGGGTGCAAAATGCTTAAAAATTAGTTAACCTCCTTTTGGTGTATAAATGAAATGTTTTCGTTGCAAGTATTATGTACTACGTACTAAAACAGACATCAACGACAAAATCTGTACGCTAGACGCTAGGGCTCATAGAATAGTGCTAGTACTAACCTATGATGTGACACATGGGTTGTTTTGCCTACTTGAAATAAATTAAGGGAACTAAAATAATAAAATATTATAATGCATATACAATACAGATATTCTACCTCACGAAGCAGGGCTTGCTAACGTTACCAAATCACACCAAAAATAACGATACTTAACGTTATTTTGATAATGGTAACTCTGTCACGTTATCAGGGATATCGTTACCTCTTAAGGAAACGGTAAAAAAACGTTATCAACTAACGTTAAAAACTCAAATTTAAAATGTTTATTTGTAAAAAAGATACATAAATTATACGTTTTACAGGTCATATCTAATCTTTATAAAAACAATATTATATGATAAAACAAATAAAATACGGGAATATATAAAGAAATCTATATTTAAGTTGGGCTACTAAATTTATACATATGCATTAAATAAAGAAATATTAGAATGAGAATACTATTAAACATAATGCAATAAGTTGATAAATAAACTAAATAGACAATAAATAAATATAATGCCTAACCAAATATATACTAACATGAGTAAAAAAATAAAATATTGTATATACCGACACTCCATAATGCAATGAATAAATAAGTTAATAGATAAATAAACTATAAATAGATATAATGTCTTAATCCGCCCATTCTATTAATCTTGCTTAGAAGAAGGGCAGGAAACAATACTTTTTTTTAAACTTTTTCACTGCGGTACGCGATGTCTATAATACATAGAAGTCTCCGAGTATATTATACAAATCTGTGTGAAGATATAAAGAATTTTCAATAAAATTAAAATTTTAAGTTAAATACTAAAAAAAAGTCGGCGAACTTTATATTCCATTTCACTACCTGAATCTCTCTCACAAGAATTACTTTTGTTTATTTTTGAACAGGGTTTTATAATCTTATATGACTGGACGGGGCCCATAAAGGGCTTAACACGACGAGCTATGTTTAACATAAGCAGAACGAACGTAAAATTACATAATAAAATAAATATTTCAAGACAAATCGTTAAGCAGTTGCCAGAATACAATTGAATAATTAGCATTAGCAACTAAATATCAATCCTACGTTAAAGTTAAAAATTCCATAAACGGAAAATACAGGCGCTTTCCTTTCAATAATTCGTATCATTTGTTTCGCAGCCTTTTTAAGTGGATCTGAAACATAGCACCTAAATTAACGTCAAATAGTAAAATATCAGTTAATTTCTACTGAAACTGAGTCAGCCGACTGAAATCATCCATCCTGAAATCATGTATTCCCGCTGTCCTCGTAGGCCATGACAATGACAATGACAACAAATATATATATACCTTTACGAAAATCTCACCCAATTTTTAAAATTATTAATAATTCATTAATTGACCTTCCTTCCCCCTCTAATATTTCAACATGATGAAATTTTGGCTCATTACTAGGATTATGTTTAATAATCCCCGTTTAAAATATATGAATAAATATTTTTATAAAAATAAATGGTTGTGGTATTTATGACGCTTACATTGTAGCAAAGGGGACAACGATACGTGAAATTGAAAAAGCGTATCTCTATTGTCTAAAGACGAAAATAAATGACGTCTCGCTGTCCCCGTGACGGGGACACGGTGAATGGGGACAACGGGAATACATCACTGAAATACTATGCACTGTGTACTAAAAAATGATTCGACAAAAAATCAATTTTTTATTAGAGTTTTGGGGTTATTTTTTATTTTCTTTATGCACTATTTCGAGTTCATAATCAGGATTTTACGATATGAGGTTAGATATGATTATGAAACTGGTATCTACATAAAGAACTTATTTAAACACGAGTGTGAGTTTAGAAAACGCGCCTAGGTGAGATTTTTATGAGTGTTTTAATACCTAGTTATTCACAGTTATCTACTGATTTTTCAATCCATAAAAATTTTTGTAAAATTTGTCGTAAGCTTTTATGATTGCTGTCAGACATTTTTGCCCAGAATAGAACATTTAACTAAAAGAAACAGTAACTATTGAATTAATTATCTAAATTATAGCGTAAAAAATCTTGTAGTCCACTGCGCATGAATGTGGGGTTATGCATTGAGCAAAGGAGGTTTTATAGCGGTGAGGTCTCGCACCGCCACGAAAACTCTTTGGTCGAGCCGCAATGATGCACGCATGTGAGGTTCGGCCACAAGGAGGTTTCATAGCGGTGAGGTCTTGCACCGCCATATAACCTCCTTGATCGGGCCGCAATATATTGTTGTACGTATTAACCACAGACATATAATTATTACTATACTCTATTTCATATAACATTTAAAAAAATAAGATAACAGAAGCAGGGATTTGAAACTATTTCATACCATGCACATTATTTAGTTTACTTGAAAACACTACGGAAAATCTATAATTTGGCTTCACATAGGTACTACTTCATGTAGAATGTTAATTATTTTACTATTTATGTGCACAAATATAGAGACAAGGCAAATTATAAGCCGTACTAAGTACAAAGAGAGCATTTTGAGTCACTCACTTTTTATTTTGACTCACTAAAAAATCCACATAAATAAAGAACAAACTGTGTTGCTTAGCAACGCATTGCATAAAAGACTGCGACACGGTAATGGGATAAAATTAAAACGTTATGCTTTTGCCGATTGTCTTATGCCACGAATTTTTAATTGAATGCATTTTGTTTCCCCAAAAAGATTAGAGGACCCTGCTTCTTTAGGTCTTTCATCCGGAACTTTTGCAATTTTGTTGTTTGAAATAACATTTCGTAGCTTGGAAGGTCCTTTTGATTATAATAAGTTGAACATAAATCATTATTTTAGATCAGGGATTTAATAATCGTTTAGATGGCTGTGTAGGTATGCTATACTGACTTTTACACATAAAATGACACAAAACATTAATGTTTAACGTTTTTTGTCACCATATCGTCAAAGTGTGCGCCATAAAGCACCTATTTTTCCTTCTTTCTAATGTTATATGAAATAGAGTATAAAGTATGTAGGTATTAACCAATATCATTTTAAAACCTCTATTGGTATTAGGTTTCATAAAATAATATTTTAGTATACACGTATTTATACACAGGAAAGCTTATTTTCTTAGAAGGGGTTATAAATGTTATAATATAATAAAATGTTGGTATGTGGTTGGTATGTTGGTATGTTTGAGGCTGACCTTGTCCAAACTGGTTGAGTAGTAAATGACTTAAGAAGTCAGCTACTGGTAACAGATGCCGACTTTATATTTTTTTTTAAACACGAGATTTTAACATACCCGGATAGCTTTTAGCGAGTATTAACGTAGAAAGCTTTTGAACATTTTTAATTTCTTTCGCAAAAATATCATCGTACAGAGCAACGAGTGTTAGTTGCGCCAAATAAAATGAAAAGCCCATTACACCTGTGATTGTGCTCACGAATGAATACGTCTGAAAAAAAAAAAACAGTATTAACAAACGTTACCTTTTGCATAATCGTTTTAAATATACCTCGTGTAAACAGGGAAAGTATAAATTAAAAGATTAGGTCACATACATACATATATATTTTTTATGAGAATTAGCCTCACCGAAAGAAACCTATTTATGTCGAATACATTTTCAATTACTATAATAAACAAAAACTAGAATTCGACGTGGGCGAAATAACACTCACCTATCACGAAATCTACAGAGAATTCAAACTTAAAATAAAGTTTAGTAAGTAGGTTTCTGATATGAAGCAGGCACCCGCTAAGATAGGATATGGTTGCAGGCGGAGCCATTTGCAAAAGGTTAGGAGTAAAGTATTATTGCTAAGGGTAGTATTATACTTACTATAGAAGAAAATGAAACAATAAATGCCGCTATTAGAACGACAGACCAAACAAAGAGACTAAATGTCATGACAAATATTTTAAATCTAAACAGTTTCAAAACTGTATTAAATGCCATTAAGATTGTGTTTAAGCAAAAGACGAGGTTTTTCAGCACTTTCTCTACATCCAATTCAACGACTTCTTTATTTTCTGTATTATTCATTACAGTTTTTAAAGTCCCATTCAATATTTTTAGACATAAGGTGACATAAAAAGACAGATTTTCTATTAATACTGTCTCAAAAAAAATGGTTAAAATTGCAGAGTAAACAAAATGTTGTAGAATAAAATTTTCCGGGACTGTGTAGAGTATGTGAATCATAAAAACTGCATAAGCAATGGTAGCAATTCCATAAACCATAAATAAATTAACGTAATACTGAAAATTGTTTATATGAAGTTGAGGCTCGAGGTTCAGATAGCCATAAATTTTTTTCAGCATAATATACAGTTTAACATTTGCATTTTGCCTGTGGAGACGTGCATGCACTATTGTGAGTAAGTAGCATAAACAATGCAAGCTAATGTCAAAAACTAATAGTACTGCAAATACAGGACTTTGATCGCAAAACTGTTTATAATAAGCCAATCCAAAGAAATAGTACGAAATTAAGGACGCTACGATGATGAAAGCTGAATATATTTTTTGACCGATTGTGGGATGACTAATTAAATTGTCTCTTATGTTCACTCTCGTGCTCCCCAGTATAAGTTGAGCCGTATAGAGATGCGACCAAAATTTAACAAAGTTTCGATCCAACGGGAAAGTTAATACGTGTTCCGACATCTTAATGCAAAGCTTAACTCAGTGACTATACTGTTGATTTTTTTGTAAGTGGCGTATACAAACAAATTCATTATGAAACGACAAAGTAAACATAATAGTTCATAATTTTGGGCATTATCAAATTTATTACCATAATGCAGTAGAATCCGGATATAACAACGACGGTCAAGGGGCCGGCGATATTACGTCGTACTAAACGGACGACGCACAAAACGACCGATAAATTCAATTCAATTTCATGTAAGAAGTTAGATTAATTTATATTTAAATAAAACAAATATGTATTAGATTTGACAAAAGGTAACTTTAATGGTACTTAAACATTGCAGGTATTATTTAGGTACCTTTTCCTCAATGGACTGTGTATGAAATTATTAAAAGTGCTCAAATATTTTTCTGTTGATAACCTAATCTTTCTCATAAACTGGAAAAAAAACTTGGATTTTGGGTGGCGTTCATTAAATAAAAAATAATTTAGAAATACGGTCCTTATACAGCTGTGTACGAATATAACCTTTGCCCGTATTCAAAAAGAAAAAAATATTAGTCTGTGGTAACAATGACAATGACCATAGAAAATGACAGTTTTGTTTTTTAATATTTGGGCTGTAAAAGGCCCGTATTTCGGTAATTTAAATGTTTATATTTTTTATGCAATTAACGCCACCAAAAAATCTGCGTTTTCTTCCTGTTTATGAAGAAGGTTATTCCTACCAACAGAAAAATATTCGAACAATTTAGTCCTTAATCTTGTAACAACTGATTAATAGGTATACCTATTGTAAACAAAACACTGCGCGTCGTTCTAACCGGACGATTTATCAAAATAGGTCGCTATAAGCAGTTGGTCGCTTAAACCGGAGTCTTACTATACGGATATGTTTTCATAGTCACACTAATATTATAAATGCGAAATGTGTGTGTATGTTTGTTACTCTTTTACGCTAAAACGGCTGGACGGATTTGGATGTTTAGAATGGATATAGCTTATACCCTAACTTAACACATAGGCTATATTTTATCCCGGAAAAGGCATGTCGTTAAACCGAATAACACGCTGGCGGAGTAGGTGGTAGAGCTGATGCCGGGCTCGACTGTGGAGGTACCACCATCTTACTCGCAAATCCTCCCGAAGTTATTCGGGGGAGAGTAAGAGAACAGCTCTCAGGCAAAACCAGGCGGCCCACCATTGCCTGGGACCGATGGATGGCGGTTTAGCTATCCCCAATTGCCAAGCCTTATAAAAAACAGACTAGTGACGGGCAGCGGCGTCACCGGTGCAAGGGTTTCGGCACCGCGCTCACCAACCCGCCTGCCCAGCGTGTGTGAGTATGGGCATTTCTTCCAAGAGGACCGCCAAGAGTGGCGAAATCCTGGAAAGGCCTATGTCCAGCAGTGGACGAAACAGGCTGATGGATGGATACCCTAACTTAACACATAGGCTATATTTTATCCCGGAAAAGGCATGTCGTTAAACCGAATAACACGCTGGCGGAGCCGCGGGCAAAAGCTAGTAAGTCTATAATGAAACCTAACTTGAGCTTGCATTTTCGTCGCTAAAAACGGTTAGCCGTTATAAACAAAGTCGCTATATTCGGATTCTACTGTATCTACCAAAAACTATTTGTTTATTAATTCGGTAAAGTGCCAAATTATCCAGATCAAACATTGATAAAATTAAATGGCCTAAGCTAATGCCAACCGTAAAAATACCGTTATTTTTAAATGAAATCATTTTTTTTCATTTGTTTCTAATTTATCTTATCTAGTTACTGTCTGAAGCAACACACATTGTAGCGACGACAGCACCATCTGTTTCTTAAGAACAAGGCGTGAAATAACATAACGCCCACGTGAGCTTTCAGTATGTGCGTTACAAGCTGGTTAGATAAAATAGTTACAAAACATTCGGTGGACAAGTATGGTGGAAAAAATCAACGGTCTAGGTTAGTACCTAAGTGGTGCAAATGGTAGCGCGCTTGTTTTGATAAAAATAGGTCGCAGGTTCGAATCTAGGACCAACGATATTTTTTTAAATTCTTGTCTTTACATTTGTTTCTAGTTTATCTTTTCTAGTTTGATGGATTTCGCAATAAAACATAATCTCTGAAATCACTTACCTTATCAGATCATACTGAAAACATTCCCATATAAATAATCCCGCGCATATTTCACACGCTCTGCTTTTCATACGCCTCTGTTTATGGCGTCATAAATGCTGTGTGATGATAATTATTTTAACTATAACTCCTTAAAATAATGTTATGAATAAATATTAAATAAATGTTATGAATACGTACGACAGGTTTATATTTTAAAAGTTTGATACGGTTCTTCATAAAGAGCTTGTAAAAATCACCCGATTTCGGCCTTCGCAAATTGTCGCATGTGCGAAAATCGCCGCTCTTCTTCTTCTTTGGCGGGCTCGGTTTCCGCACCTAATCTCTCATTCGGACCTTTCCTTTGTTGTTGCTTTGTCACATAAATATTACTAGCTTTTGCCCGCGGTTTCACCCGTATTGAATTAGTTTTTGTGTACTCCTTTAAAATCTGTCAATATTTTCAGGACTGTTAGCTACAGTAAACATAGCTGGTGAAATTTGTGTGTCATGCGCCTTTGTGTTTCCCATTTTGTATGTCTCTTTTACAGCTTTTCCATGGGAAATAATTTATGTGATACAAAGTATTTCTTGTCCTATTCTAGATCTTGAAGTTTATTATCAGCCCAATCGGTTTAATAGGTACGGCGTGAAAGGGTGACACATCACTTTTCTATAGAAACTTGAAACCGCATTTTCATCCCATGGGAACTGATTTATGGGATAAAAAGTATATCCTATTCCAGGTCTAAAACTATATTCATGCAAAATTTCAGCCCAATCGGTTGAGTAGATACGGCGTGAAAGAGCAACAAACATCCATCAATCCATACATCCAAACTTTCGCATTCATAATATTAGTGGGATTGTTATTTCCCATGTTTCTGGGGTTCCGCACCCAGTGGTACGGAAACCTTTCTGCGGGAGTCCGACTCGCACTTGGCCAAATTATTTTTTAATAAATATTACCTAATTTATGTTCAGTTCATTAAGCTATACCACAGTAAACACCCAATCTTAACCTATACCGCAAGGGATTTTGTTATTTGATTTACTTTCATTTGATATTACATCGCTTTGGAATCGGAGGATAATTTAGGACACAAGATCCAAGACAGACGTACGAATGCTAAATACATGGTGCCAAAAGTTAGTATGAAATAAATAAAATAAAACACAATCGACAAGTGCGAGTCGGACTCGCCCACCGAGGGTTCCGTTAAATACTATATTTTTCATGATTTAATTAGAAATGTATAGTTTTCAGATTTTTCCCTGTACTTGTATTATAAGACGGTATTTCTTGCCAAATTTCAGAGTTCTAGGTCAACGGAAAATACCCTAAAAATTTTGATTCCCTTGAGAGTGTTGAAATATACGTTCTTTGCGGCATAAACGGCCGTACCTCTTTTTTACGTTAACTTAGAAGTTTGATTTTTTCACAGCTCCAAGGGACTGTAGTAGACCTGAGTTCACCTGAGTATAAGGTTTTAATTTCAACTCGATACCTCCACGTGTTTCCGAGATAAAGGGTCTTGGCAGACAGACGGACAACAAAGTGATCCTATAAGGGCTCCGTTTTTTCCAGTTGAGGTACGGAACCCCAAAAAATCTAAAATTATGTATGAGGTGACACAAAAATTTAATAAATGAAACAAATATTAATAAAACTTTATTTTTCATATATTGTAAGTAATTACTGAAACAACAAACTTGTAACAATGATGTTACAAGATATCCTGATTGGAGGGCTACATCTCAGAGGGGTGAACGCAAAATTACCAATATATTTTTAAGAAAAATCGGTAAGAAGTTGCGAGAATACAATTGTATAGTTAGCAATCAGGAAAAATATGCTAAATATCAACACTACGTCAAAGTTGAATATTCCGTAAACCCGAAATACAGGCGCTTTGCATTCAATCATTCGTATTATTTGTTTCGCAGCCTTTGCTAGTGGATCTGAAACATAGTTAGCACCTAGATTAACTTACATGATGCAGGTTGGGCCTTTTCTTAGAGCATGTATCGCTATGTTTTTCCTGCAATGATCAGAATTTGGTAGGTTCTTCTTCTACTTTATTTTTACGTTGTTCTTGTTTGTTATACATTTGATTCTTTATTAATATGGTTATTACCGTATATATACATATATTTGCCACCATAACATCCTTGATTATTAAAAAATAAATAAATGTAACCTGTCAACTGGCATTTTTAATGGAATACCTAGTAAAGTTTATTCTTAAGCGGAGTATACAAATAATAATACAGAAATGTTATATTAAGGCACATAGGCACGCCACCGTTTTAGTAAAAATTTGTTTATTTGCTCAGTTGTTTTTCGTTACAGACCAAAGTATAAGACCTCTATCATCTGGTACTGATATTTTAAAAGGCACTATTTTGCTAAAATTTTGAATATTGTATTTGTTTTAAAGATATCAAGCAGGACAGATTTACATACAAAGTTGTTTTCTTGCGTTAAGTTGTACCTATGACCAAATTTTAGATTTCAGGCAGATAGTGACTGTATTAAACTATAAATAGAATTCTCCAACTTTAGTCTATAACAAAAAACAACAAGGAAACGGGTTATCCAATTTTGTACCAAAACGGTGGCATGCCTATGGCTTTTTATTAAATTATCAGTTGTTATATAAACCTCATTTATCTAACCCCATATCGTAAAATCCTCATTAAGAACTCAAAACTACTGGCATAGTGAAAAATATTTTTCGTAAAGATCTCTAAAAAAAAAGTTATATGTCTCCGAACAACATAGTGCTATAAAAATCTTTTTCTGAGATTACAGTACATGTCAAAGATATAGAATGGTACCTGTAGATGGATCACAAAAAAATGAACGATTCCTTCGATACTCGATACTTGTCATTCTAATGGCCATATGTCGTGTGTTAAAATGAGATAACAATAGCCGAATGTGAAAGTCTTGAAACGCTGCGCGCCACTAAATAGACAACGCCATACTTGTTTGGTATCTGCTGGTTATCAAATGCGTTTAGAGAGAAAAGCTTTATTTGGTATAAATTACTTGGAAATTCAAAACTGTGGTACCGTAAATCCGTTGTTTGCCAAAAATGACTTGTACTGTTCCCGGTTAAACAAGCAGAGCAGGTGTTTTGAAACAGAAAATTGGAATATATCATTCCACCGGTAAGTCGTACTCATTGTTTTTGTGACCAAATTTTGTAGTAACAGATCCTTATATTTACAAAAAGTAAATCATTGTACGTGCATACCCAGTTTACTGTAGATTTATCTTTAGAAAAGCGGACGTTCATAGCGTAAATCTATAAAAATAAAATCCAATCCAATTTGACTTACAATATAGTGTTGTACAACCCGGTCACATTATCTCGAGACCTGACGTCGATGACGTCACGTCGCGTCGGCGCTCAGATATGGTGCGCAAAACAAGCATCCTCTAGTAGGATATTATTATAAACAATAAGATTTCCAACAAAACAAATATTGTGTTAATTACTTTAATGTATGTATATCAAAGTAATGTTGAAAAAACCATTTCGGTACGACACGAACCTTCTACACCGTGAAAGTGGAATACTAAGTGTTCGTAGACTTTTTATTTCCAATATTGTAACAAAATTGACATTTCAAGAGGTCGCTTTTGCAGCCAATCGAGATGAAGGTTACAGGTCAGTTAGACTAGAAGGCAAACTTAAAGTCCCTCGAGTACGCTCTGCATTTGCTAACCGCTTTAAAATTTTCTTAGGTCCATTCGTTTACAATCAAATCATCAAAGAAATACCTTTATCAGATAAAACTAAACTAAAAAATAATTTAATAAGAAATCTCCGTACTTGGCTTTTATCAAAATCTTATGACTATATTGAAAAACTGATGTGTATCGAATCATAATTTTGAATAATCTTTAAACAAAAACTTCATTTATTACATTTTTACCGACTTTAAAATCCTATATTTGTATGTATTATATTATATATAAATATATGTACGTATTTATATACATAGGTAACACTAAAAGTTTCCGGAACTGGCCACTTACATAAACAATATTTAAAAATTTATTGCAACATTTGAAAATAGAACTCTTTGGCTGTAGAATGCAGTTTGTTTCAACTGACTGTCTTTTGTTTTTACCTTGTGGCGCCATTTAAAAAATTGTGTGTCTGCATCAACATGGATTTAACTCGGGAAAATTTTCGTAATATGATTTTCTACGATTTTAAGTGTAATTTGACAGCTCAACAGAGCATCGCTCGGCTTGAAACAGCTTTTGGCAATGAAGCACCATGCAAGACGACTGTTTATAGCTGGTTTGCAGAATTCAAGCGTGGTCGTATCAATCTCAGTGACGAATCTCGCGATGGTCGGCCGTCCACCGCTGTGACCAACAAAAACATCGATCTGTGCGCCGTATGATTGAAACAGACAGGCATGTGACCTACCATGAAATTCGCGCATCCTTAGAAATAGGCATGAGTCAAATACAATCAATCCTACACAAACATTTGGGCGTGAGAAAGCTGTGCTCGCGGTGGATCCCACACAACTTGACCGAGGCTCAAAAAACGGACCGCGTCACTTGGTGCAGTGCCATGCTTACCAGATTCAACAAAGGTGCGTCAAATTTGGTGTGGGACATAGTAACAGGTGACGAAACATGGATTTATTGCTACGATCCCAAAACAAAGCAGCAATCGAGCGTATGGGTCTTTCAAGATGAGCCGAAACCAACCAAAGTAGCGCGCGTGAAAAGTGCATCTAAGCGGATGATTGCTTCTTTTTTTAATAAAACTGGACACGTGGCTACTGTTGCTTTAGAGAATCGTCGTACCGTGAATAGTGACTGGTACACGACCATTTGTTTGCCGGAAGTTATTGACGAACTCCGTAAAAATAACCGTAAACGCCGTATCATCCTGCACCACGACAATGCTAGTTCTCACACGGCCAGACAGACAAACGACTTTTTGAAGACGAAAAATGTAGAACTCATGAGTCATCCTGCATACAGTCCCGACCTGGCACCTTGTGACTTTTTTCTGTTCCCAAAAATTAAGAACCAATTACGCGGTCAACGATTTTCATCACCAGAAGAGGCTGTCGAGGAGTATGAAAAACACGGTTCAGAGGTTACCACAGGGGAGTGGCACAAAAGTTTTCAAAACTGGTTTGATCGAATGAAAAAGTGCATAGACGCCAAGGGAGATTATTTTGAAAAACAATAAATTAATTTTGTACCTTTAATAGTATTTTTTCATATTCATTCCGGAAACTTATAGTGCGTCCCACGTATATATATATATTCGGCTTACACCACAAAAATAAATTAAATTACTGTACGAACTTTGTGCACTGGGCGCCTTCTGGCGAAAAATAACTTCATAGTGCTTCCGTGTTACGGAGAACTCTAGTATCGGAGCACTTACATTCGCAATAATATGTTCAACGTATGTTGGTTATACATATTGTACAATGCTTTTATTGGGTCGGACCCTGCCTATACTATAAGTCCGAACCGTTGTATATTTTTGTATTTTACTAACCCTAGGTTAGGTCTATTTAAGTTTTTGTATTACTAACTATTTTCAGTAAATAAATAAATAAATAAATTTATTATAATGATATGATTAAAATGATGAAAAATAAATGAAACAATCTTGGTTAAGTGGGTACAAGAAGTGTTTATTACACAAAACTACAGACTAAAAATCTTCTTCAGAATATATGATTGGCTCGATGCCAGTCATTGTCTCATTATCGCTATCGCTATCGCTGATCTCACTGTCCGAAATCTCTTCGCCTAGGGATATAATTATTTCACGAACATTTTCTTCTTCAAGGTGGTCTTTCTCCCAATACTCCTGTTGTAATCTTTCAACGTGATTTACTTTTTTTTTCCAGTCGGAAGGTGTGATGGAATTAATCGCATCTCTTGTTAATCTTTCTATTTCTTTTTCTGACTGGCTAACTTTTTTGTCTGCCACCCTTTGCTTCACTAGATTCCAGATATATTCAATCGGATTTAAGTCACAGTGATAGGGTGGCAGACGTACTATTTCCTGACCATTCTCTTTCATTAATTCGTCGATGACGTATGTTTTTGGAGGCTTTGTCCTTAAAATTATCGGGTACAATTCCTTTTTCGTCATATTCTCGTCAAACGGAACGTTATTGTCACTTAACCAGTTTTGCATAACAGATTTGAGTGATGCGCTCGTGGGTGCCTTTATTGATTGAGTTGAATGGTAAGGTGCATTGTCAATGAGAGTTAGGTAGCAACTTTTCTTTGAGCCATTTCAAGAAATTATCCGTATCCATCTCATGATGATAGTCGCCTGTTGTCTGTTTGCATTTATATAGTAATTCTGCGCCTGGTATGAAACCGTTTCCTCCCCCAGCATGCACAAGAATCCATCTCTGGCCGGGGTTAAAATTTTTTTTTACGTTGCTGTCAGTACTATTTTGCCAACATTTATTGACGGTGTAGTGTGAGTGAATCCATGTTTCATCTAGAAACGTAACCGGTTTTTTATCTGCGCCAAGGTCATTATTTTCTTTCATTCGGCGCAGGTAGCGAGCCCTCCACGCGGCTATATTTGGCTTTTGTATTAAGGTTGTACGGGCATTTTACATTTTTTGAATTTATATCCCAAATGGTCAATTAAAATTTTTCTAAGGTAACTTCTTTCACCTTTAAAATTTATATCCCTTATAGCGACTGCCAAGATTTTTTTTAATGTTTTGATTTTTTTTCTTACAGTATAAAAACTGTTAATAATATTACGTATGGCACAGATGTCAAAATCATCAATTTCGATTTTTTTTGTACTTCTTGCGCTTTTTACCTGGTGTTGACAATTTTTCTTCACGTGTATCGTTGCTAGAACCTTGACTAGTACTCGTACTCGGTGTAGCATGTTGCAGTGACGCATGCCGCAATTCTTTGGCCTCCTTTTTTATTCTCATCAAAGTACATTTTGATATTCCTGTTGCAGCACAGGTTCGTTTAACAACTTGATCTACAGGTATTACGAATTGCTTGTTAGCTTTCTCTGATTCAAAGAAAGCGAGAACTTTCAGGATTAAATTTCTTGCTTCACTGTGAATAGTTTTTCCCATATTTTAAAAAACTTTCACTGTCCCACTTCAAAGCAACGAAATAGTAACAAAAATGTCCGAACTAAACCAAAATGTCCAACGTTGCAACAAAAACAATATTTTAACGTAACAGCAATAACAAAATAACAATAAAAGTCCAAACGTAACTGTTGCTGAAGCTACATCCTTTTTCCTACTTCATTATATTTTTTAATTATCTATGTATTTTGATACGTCCTGTTGACTTTTGATTGATATGATATTGTTTCTCTTTTTACCAGCCATCAGACTTTTATTTTAATAATAAAGCTATCGAAGTCATTAAAAGTAACAATGGAATGTTTAAAAATATACCACGAAAACAAGTCGACGCGTATCGGCAACGAAAGTGCTAACCGTACAGACGCGCTGTGGCGAGCGCGGGGAGGTGAAAGGAGAACGGGGCGGGTGGTTCGCATTCCAGCGAGGTCTCGAGATAACGTGACCGGGTTGTAGTCTTATCTCATTAAGTATATCGATAATTTTTTTTGGAATGTTTTGTAAGTTTTGTTTTCAAACAAGCATTAACTACAGGTTGGGAGTAAGTTGTTGCAATTTTAAACAGATTTCCCACCGACATCAACGTAAAAGAAACGTGGATTAAAAATAGAAGAAAATGTGACAATTGGAGACCCACGCAACAAACAAAAATGTGCTCGATGCACTCCGAAGATTCTTGCTTTCGCAAGGGGTATGGGCGTAAAATTCTACACTCTTATGCAGTGCCAACAATATTTGCAAATTTACCATAGTCGTGCAAGCCTGTAAGTGCAAAATCTCTAAGTGACTTGTATAGAAATTATGCTTTAATAACACTGATAATCTTTTGAAAACAATGAACACTGTATTTAATTTTATCATTATAGGGTTTGGTCTCATAGAAATACGAAAATTAATCATCAAAGTTACCATAAATCTTGTGATGAACTAACCAAAAACCGTTTATTTTCAGGAATTACCCGGAAATATTACATAGCGTGGTATATTTTACATTTATTACCCACTGTTACGACAATTGCGTGTTATTCAATCATCTACATACGTTTATTTACTAAAACAATTAAGGATTTGTACTTAAAATTTTGTATACATCATGAGTGTAAAAAAACTTCAGTACCAGAAAGAGAGAACGTCAGAAAGTGTTTAAGAAACTTGTTTTATTTAAAGGTCTTTAAAATGTTATTCTTTGGTACCTATTGGTCTTTAAAATGAAATTACCTTCATTTTTAGTCTTCATTATGTCATTCAACAGATTAATTAAACTATCACTGTTCTGTAATAGATGTCGTCTCTAAAAATAAAACTCAAGATTATTAAGTCTTTTATTTCATTTCTGGATTTTAAATACCTATTCATTTGAAACATTTTATTGAAATAAGTGCGCGAGGTTGCATAAAATTTTACAAAACTGGTTAGCAATGCGGCGAGTACCAGTACGCATCTACCTTTTATTTTCATTGAAAAACCAAGCAGTACACGGAAACGCATATAGCCATATATTTTTGTGTACCATCATATTCATATTATTTTTTAAATCTATGTTATCGATAACTAGTTATCGACAAAAATGTGCAGCATTATGGTACGCTATAACTTTAGCTAGCATTCTGCAGTCAAAATGGAGACATTCACTCAATTTCGACCGAACAGATTATGTATGTATGTCTCTTTCTATCTTATGACAATTTGAAGGTGGTAGAAAGGATAAAATATGGCTGTTGTTTGTGCTCCATCTACAGGTACCATTCTATATCTTTGGTACATGTGATACTAGCAGGAAGGCAAAGGGAACTTAGCCCAAACAGCCATGTCTGAGGTTTAATATCAAATACCAATGAGGTTATCATCTAATATTCTCTAACACGTACTAAAAATATTGCGAGGCGTGACAAAGGAGGTCACAATATAATTTTATTTTCGGCCTGCATTGTCTATGGCTGCCGGCGCCGCAACGCGTACACATGCGTGGTGGACTGTTGGATTTTGGCGCCATAGCTTACGTGGAAATTACTATTTACTGTGGTTTTATGGGTCAAACCAAAAGCATTATTTTGTCCTAAAATTACTAACAGCAGCGATGATAATTTGACTTCTGGAAATAACGACGGAAATTACGAACCCTTTTAGAAAAAAAACAAAAATGTCTAACGACAAATTTTATCAAGATTATTATGAAAACAGCTTGTTAGGCATGAGTTTAGATAAAATAGAGTATGAAACTATACATAACTAGGTATTGAAACACTCGTGTCTTTAATAAGCTTTTTATGTACCAGTTTCATAAACTACTATTCCTTTGCCTTTTGAAAAGCTAAAATGTAAAGTTTGTAGATATGTCTGTATGTGGATATCTTCATTATGTTCTGCCTAATCTTCGTTTGGCAACAGAGGCTAATTGACGAAGTCCTAACTGGTTAAGTAAATAAGTTTAGAGATTGGGTGCCGGTATCAGATATAACAAACGCTTTTTACCTAAATAGGGTTTACATAACAAAACTTTGATTATAGCATACCTGTATGTGTATAGCTTTTAGCAAGTATTGACGTGGAAAGCTCCTTAATTTTTTTAATTTCTTTCGCAAAAACATTATAATACCAAGCAGTCATTGTTAGTTTCGCCAATAAAAGTAAAAAGGTCAACAGACCTGTGATTTTGCTTATCAATGAATATACCTGAAAGAAAAACGGCATTATCAAACGTTACAAGCTATTGCGTAATGCCTTCAAATATGCCTGGTGTAAATATATAGATATCTCTTGCAGCTCATCCTGCGATGAAGCAAGGAGAACTTGGTCATCGGCGTATGAGGCATTTGATATGTAACTCTCCTAACTTCTTCCATATTCACGCTTTTTTAAACAATTGTAACAACTGTCCATAAATGTATTGAACAGCGTCGGTGACAATACACATCCTTGTCTAACCCCTCTAGAAACCAATCAGTGTGAGTTAATCCATTAATCCTGATGCAAGTACTGGAACACTCGTATAGATTTCAAGGCCCGCACCACTTGACTGCGCTACTGGCTACTCACTCCATACACGGACGGTTGTCCAAAAGTCATAAAAAGTAACCACATAATCCAGTGATTATACTGAATAATTTTCTAAAGAGACATCCTCGAGCCAAGCAAAATGAGGGAATTTATTTTTAAGTTGGTATTTGTTTACAAAAAATATAAATACTTACGATAGAAGAAAATGTAACAATAAATGCCGACATTAGAACAATAGACCAAACAAAAAGAACAACTGTCATTACAAATATTTCTAATCTAAACAACTTAACAACTGTACTAAATGTCATTAAAATAGTGTTTAAGCAAAACACAAGGGTTTTCAGCTCTTTCTCAACATCAGATTCAGTCAATTCTTTATTCTCCGTATTATTCATTAGAGTTTTTAATTTCCTGTTCAATACTTTTAGACGTAAAGTGATATAAAAAACGATATTTTCTATTAATACTGTCTCTAAAAGAACGGTAATGGATGCAGAGATAATAAAATGTTGCAGAATCAGATAACTTGGAACTGTGTACAGTACATGGAGTATAAAATCTGCATAGCCAAAGATAGGTATTCCGTAAACCATAACCAAATTAGCGTAACACTGAAAATTGTTTTTATGAAGTTGAGGATCGAGGTTCTGATAGCCATCAATTTTTTTCAGCATAATATATAATTTAATATTGTCATCTTGCCTGTTGAAACGTGCATGCAGCATTGTGATTAAGTAGCCTACAACGTGCAAGCTAATGTCAAAATCTACTAGTATTGCAAATATAGGACTTTGATCGCAAAACTGTTTATAATAAGCGAGTCCAAAGAAAAAGTACGAAATTAATGACGCTACGATGATGAAAGCTGAATATATTTTTTGACCGATTGTGGGATGACTAACTAAATCGTCTCTTATGTTCACTCTCGTGCTCCCCAGTATAAGTTGAGCCGTATAGAGATGCGACCAAAATTTAACAAAGTTTTGACCCAACGGGAGAGTTAATACGTGTTCCGACATCTTAATGCAAAGCTTAACTCAGTGACTGTACTGTTGATTTTTTCATAAATAAGTGGCGTGTTATAATACACTCCCGGACACATAAATCGAGCCACCCCGCATTTTCAGTTTGTATCGTCCATAGCTAAAAAAAAAATCGTTTCAATGACCAAAAAGTTTTTATGCAATTTTGAAGTTGGCACATTCAACACGGGGGTTTTTAAGTTCGCGGAATCGGGGGTAAGACGTGGAAATAAAAATACAAGTTTATTTTTCCTTTTCAATATATTCACCTGCAACCCTAATACATTTTTCAGATCTTTCAATTAGCTTATGTATACCCTCGAAAAAAAAATGTTTTTTCTTTGTCTGAAAAATAAGCTGAAACTGCTTCCTTCACTTCTTCATCGCTTGAGAACTTCTTCCCCCGAAGTTCTTTTTTCATTTTTGGAAAGAGATAATAATCACTGGGAGCCAGGTCAGGACTGTAGGGTGGATGAACCAAAATATCGAAGCCCACCTTATGCAGGGAAGCCAACGCAACACGGCTCTTGTGCACAGGCGCGTTGTCGTGCAGAAGGAGGACACCTTTGGTTAATTTTCCCCTTCTTTTTGCCTTGATTGCTTCCTTTAATCGCTCTAAGATTAAAGCGTAGTATTCTCCGGTTATGGAGACACCTTTATCTTTATAATCTATCAACATTTTCCGGAGTGGTCACCTCGATCGACTGTCCTGGCCGAGGATCACCTTCAAGTGAGGCCCTGCCTTTCTTAAAAAGGGTATGCCACTTATAAACCATGGTTTTACCGGGGCAAGACTCCCCGTAAACGGATGACATCTCTTCTAGTATGGTTTGAACCGATTTACCTTGCTTGGTAAGGAACTTCATGACAGCGCGGTGCTCGATTTTCTCCATTTTTCACAATGTTCTTCCCAACTGAGTTGTTTGATCGACGATAATTCAAATAGTAATGGCCCGATTAAAACAAAACATTCTATTTATACTAATAATGAGCTACTTAACCAGTTACGACTAAGGAAAGTACCCTCATTTATTAATTACCTACCCATTCCGCGAATATAAAAATGCACCCTCGTATTTGACGTGGAAAATGGTTCCAAATTTAAAATCGTAAACTCGAAAAACATATGAATAGTTGCATGTGTTTACTATCTAAGAAAACATAAAAATTCATTTTTTTCATCTACGAATTTGAATAATTTTCTACGTTGTTTTTATTCAAATTTAAACCATTTCTGGATTTAAATTATGGATACTTCGCCTGAAGTAGCGGCGCAAGCTGTGGCACTCCTTCGGTCCGGTTTAAGCCAGAGAAACGTGAGTAGACGACTCTATTATAAGCCGGTCCGCTGCTCAAAGGTTTACCATAGATACCTTGAGACTCAAAGATATGTTCGCCGTTCACGTGGACCACGATCTAGAGTGACAACGGAACGACAGGATTGGTTTACCTTTACGACCAGTTTGAGAAATCGTCACCTAACTTCGGTCCAGATCCAGGAACAGCTTCAAGACTTCCACGGGGTGGTTCTGAGCGCACGTACTGTTAGGAGAAGGCTTGAAGAACGTGGACTAAGGCCGCACAAGCCAGCCAATGGACCGAAACTAGAGCGCGCTCACCGAATGTCGCGCCTTCAGTTTGCGCGTCAACATTTACGCTGGACGCAAAGGCAATGGAGCCAGGTGCTCTTTAGTTACGAAACAAAGGTCATGCTTCATGGTAATGGTGGAAGGAGAAAGGTCTATCGAAGACAGGAAGAGCGTTTTGTGCATGGTTGTATAGAAGAGAGAGTGAGTTATGGCGGTGGATCGTGGACCGTCTGGGGAGGCATTTCCGCCGAAGGCAAAACTGCACTTGGGTTTGTGTCAGGACCTCGGATGCCATCACTAAATGCTGATCGTTAACGGCAATGTTTGGAGGCCCCTGTAATGAAGAATGGGATATTATTCCTCAATATGTAATCGTAAAATTAATCAGTTCAATGCCAAATCGCATGAATTCAATCATAAATGCTTTGGGAGACAACAAGTTACTGAATAATAGTACAGTTTGATGCAAGTGCGAAAAGGTTGATATTTAGAGTCGGGATTGACTTTTTTGCCGAGACGCAGTCGAGACGATAAATATCAACACTTTCGCACGTGTATCAAATGACGTTATTTAATATACCTGCGAAAAATTACATGAAATAAAAAAATAAAATCGATTTTTTTTGCAAATCAAAACAGATACAAGTCGACACAAGAAAACGCAGTCTGATTGGCGCCAATCAGTCAATGGCGCCGTCAGTGGTCAGCACGAGTGCGAAATATGTCATTTTACGCACGCTAAACAGGCAAGTAATCTTATCATATTTTGACCAGGTGCATTAAAAAAAAAATTATTCTAGTAAACCATTTTTTCTTTATAACTCCGAGAAATGTTTTGCTTTATAGACAGACGAAGCCAATACATGTGACACATAAGTTCCTTTTTTTGTTTCTTGTATTCAAATTCAGAACAGCAGCACATGAGACTAATGTTGGATGTGCCAGCTTCAAAATTGCTTAAAAACTATTTTTTTTTAAAGAAGAAAATGCGGTTTGGGTCGATTTAGGTGTCCGGGAGTATATAGCAAATCAAATTGCCCCCGCCAAAGTAATTTGAGACCACAAAATATGTTTAATAGCTCAATTAGCTCATAATTTTAAACACTTAGACCAGCCTAGGTGTAGGTTTGAACATCATCATAATAGCTACGAAAAAGTATCTGTTTTTTCATTTGGTAAAGTGCAAAATTATTCGTTTATCCAGATCAAAACAGTGATAAAATTAAGTGGTCTAAGCTAATAGCGATTGGTAAATTTAATGTAATTTTTTTTAGTGAAAACATAATTTTATTCCTACTGAACAGCATTCCCGAGGAAATAAAACCGCGCAAATAAATGAAACACCGGTCAAGTGCAAGTAGGACATGGTAGGTAGGCATGTCGGGTGTCATTATCTAGAACTTATTGAGAAGAGTAATTTTTTTTTCTCAAAAATACATTGTAATATTACCATTACATACTGTAAAGACCTACCAGAAAATACTTCATCCTGGCGAGCTATTTAAAAGTGTCCAGGAAATCTGAATAACTGTGCAGGAAATTCGTATGAAAATCCATTAAGTACCATAATGTTCACAGAGTACATTTCATATGTTTTCTTTTTAAAACTATCCGTGTCTATGTTTTTAAGAGACTAAGGAGTTTGGCGATCATAGGGTCTTAAGCGGCCAATTTACAAAGAAAAATAATAGTAGATTACACAACAAGTGAAAAAAAAGGGAATTTCTTTCGAGGCTCAAAGGTGGATCCCGAGAGGAGCGAAGGATTCTAGAGTAGAATCCTGAGCGGAGCGAGAGATCCAAGAGCCGAGATGGAATTTTTTTTTCACGAGTTATGTACTCTACTTTTCACCATTGACTATGAGAAAATAAACAGTACCATATTAACTATTTGAATCAAATTTTATTATACATACAACCAATCGGTACATAGTAAATTAATAAGAGAACAAAACATAAAAATGGCAGTACTTTTTTTTTTTTTGGTCTTTTTTCCAAGCGGCCAGCCAGTACGTTTGGTAAGATATTTTTTTATATTGTGCATTGACACTTGTTCCAAATTTAAAATGCTTTATTCGGGCATTTTTGTGGAACATAAAATGTAGTGATTGCAAGATTTATAGTTTATAGCTTCTCGGGTGATTATGTTTTAAGATGGCTGTATGGTCACAGATACCTTTGCCATGCCTTTGCCTATCCAAAAAGTTTAAAAAGTTACTTGTTCTCACTCAGTGAGGAAAAGAGCGTTTTATTCACTGTTTTTGGTGAACCAATAACCCCTTTTCGAATAGTAATGGTGAAAAATTAATTACAATGTCATGTTCAGAATGTAGAAATGTTTGCTTTATTTTATAATTGCAATAATAATAACAAAAATATAGAATTTAAATTAATTTTATATGTATTTTTAAAACTACTGAATACTTTAAATTTAACCTAAATGAGCGTTTTTCTCGTTGTTTTTTTTTCTTAGTTCTTAGCGTTCCTCTAGATAGCGTTGTCCATGAAGAAGGCTGCATGGCGATAAATTAAATTACCTTTGCCCAGCTGGCAATAATAAAAAAGTTGCGTTTAAGCGGGAATTTATGTTGCGTTATATTTTAGCTGAAAGTGTTTTGTGCAAATAAATTACAAAATGAGTTCAGAAGAGGGCTCTGATATAGATTTTACTCCACTAATGCTTTGCTGAAGAAATCAATAACAATAAACATGACTAATTGCCCAAATATGAGCAAGTAACTTTTAATATTGCCTAGTAAGTTTATTTTATTTTTGAGAGCATTGTAATAATAAATATATGTATGTACACTTTTATATATAGGCAGAAAAAGAAATTGTATTTTCGAAATAAATATATTTCGACCCACTCGGGGTCGTCGTCAGTCGAACAATGGATAAATATAACCATAGTTATAAACTAAACATAAAAAATGACGGACTTAGACCTATTTTCTTAACCTATTTGTCTTCTTGCTCTCGTCCGAACTGCTTGTGTAAAAAAAATATATACGAGTATAAGTGTCTGTGGTTGAGATTGGGTGTTGGAAATGTGTAAAGTACATATGTCTGTCGGTCAGTGTAGTTTGTTTAGTCCGGCTCCGTAGTGGGGACCAAGTGACCAAATGTAAGACGATTCCCAAGCCCTCAGTTCAATGTCAGTTAAAGGTGGGTGAAACGATTTAATGACACGGAGGGTGAAGCAATTGTTAAATGAATAGCAATGAGAACGAGCATGTGCAGGTATAGGTAAGTTGTTGTGTGGTATTCAGTGTAGTATGTCGATGGTAGTTCATGCTAATGTGGAGTGCATTTCTTGTCTCACCTACGTAGAATGCATAGATAGAGTTTTCAGTTTTGCATGAAGTGTTTGATTGTGTGTTGTTGGATGTGTGGTGTGTGTTGATGTTTATGTCTGTTCTAATGATGGGACATGTTTTGCATCGCGGTCGTTGGCATGGAGCGGTACCGGGTGATGTGTTTGATGGGTTGGATTGGTATTTTGATTTATTTTTTGTGAAATGTGACTTAAGGTTCGAGTTCTGTCTGTAGCGGATTTGTGGGTTTCTGGAGAGTAGATTTTTAGAGGATGGGAATGAAATCATTTATTTTTGAGAAAAGCACTATACTTTCTTCGACTATTAATTAGCAATCCTGGTATAAGCAGTTAAATCTCCGCAAGTAAAGAAATGGGGCGCAATCAAAGTTGTCAGTTATAGAACATTTTTATGACGGGGTCTATCTCAAAATCTTAACTATAGTCGCCGTCAATAGAAATTGTGGACTATGTAAACAAACCGTTTTCTCAATTTTTCTCAAGGTTCTGTCACGGAGTCTCACTGAACATAATTCCAAATCAGGAAGCATCAAGTCTTACCTGCCATTCGCTGTATTTCATCATGAAATATTCAATAATCACCAGTTAATTACGGAAAATCATAGAATCGATAGTCAATTCTGTACTGCGTCTAGATTGCTGTCATATATTTTTCTCATCGAATCTGTATTGTCTTTGAAAATTAGTGATGTACGAATCTATTTGAATATAAACCTATTTTATTCTTATTATTCCGTCTTTTTTTACAGCGTTACTTCATAATCTTTGACATAAACGTGTGTGTGATTCTATCGAGAGCTGTGTGATCTTCCAGCGTTGCTCTAAAATCTTTTGTGTTTTCGGTATTCTAACGACTTGGCTTCTCTTACTGATTTTATCATCATAGTAATGGACAATGCCCCATATCATTCGCGTCAAATCGAAAAGGCGCCCAACATGAGTTGGCGGAAGGAGGCTATCCAAAACTGGTTGCGCGAAAAAGAAATCAAATTTCAAGAAACCGAAATCAAAGCGGATCTCATAGCTAAAGTAGACAAGCAAAAATATAAAAAAATGTATGTAGATGAGTTGGCGGCATCGAAAAATGTGACAGTTTTGCGCCTTCCACCATATCATTGCGAGCTTAACCCGATAGAGTTGATATGAGCGCAAGTAAAAGGTTACGTTGGAAGGAACAACAAAACATTCAAAATGGACGATGTGAAGATTTTGTTGGACCAAGGTTTGGCGCGGATCGGGCCAGAACAGTGGGCGAAATGTGTAGCTCATGTCCTAAAAGTAGAAGAAAAAATGAATGAACTGGATGGGATAATAGATACGGCCACCGACGCTGTGACGGAACCATTTGTAATTAACGTGGGCGATTTGACTAGCGATTCATCAGAATATTTTAGCGATGAATCAAATAAAGAAAATTAATTAAGCACCTAACATATTTTAATCACATACTTACCCATCTCTAGTTAGTTCACCTATTCATAGACAAAGACAACATGGCGCTTTGTTTACATAGTCCACAATTTCTATTGACGGCGACTATAGTTAGGAATGTGGAATTTTCTGTATCAATATGTGCCAAAGTAGTAAAAAGCGAAATTTTTGCGAAATTTCAATGTATTAGACGATTAGGTGATTAGTACGGTACTGAGGCCGAAACTACAATTTTCAGAATTTTCGTCTGTCTGTCTGTAAAGTCGAGTCAGCCAGCTAATTCCAAAAATGTAAACAACAAGGGCCGCCCAAAAATTGTCTCCGGTTTAGTGATGTAGCTCAGAATAATAACTAAAGCATAGAAGTAGACTTCCTAAAATAGCAACTCTTTTTGATTTTATTATCTTTTTTTCTCATATCACTATTTAGAGTGCCAAAAAGAGACAACTGCTTGTCAACATGTTTCGTAAATTACAAGGTTGTACCCGGTTGTAGCTACGCATACCCTAACATAACCCTGACTTATATGTATACATATTGTTATGATTGGTAATATACATGCTAATATTAATATACATATTATATATACTTTGCATATATAAAGAGAAATAATATTTATGTAATCAGAGTGAAAGGTAATGATGTTTGACAAGTCTCTTGAAGACAGGCAGGGAAGGGGCTCTTCTAACGTAACCCTATATTGTGTAAAATTAAGGAACTACTATTGTTTTGTTCCAACAATAATTCCCGGGTTACCTTGGTTTGGATCCCTGGGCATGCTGGTATTGTCGGTAATGAGGAAGCTGATCGATTGGCAAAGGATGCTATTTCAGTGGGGGATAACATCTTTTACCAAAACTTTTGTCAGGACCTTATGTCCATTCCAACTAAAAAACTTTCGGTTGAGTGACAGGATGAATGGGATTGCTTCAATTATTTTTATTCTCAAATTCAGCCCCAAATACCTCCCCGTCCTTGGTTTTATAAATATCGTAAATTTAGCAAACGACTCACGAGAATGAGGCTCGGTCACACGTGGTTGTTTAGATTCCGGTTGAGGGATTCGCCCCTTTGCGATTGTGGCTTGGAGGAGGGATCTTTAGATCATATATTTTTCAATTGTCCCTTTAACAATAATTGTGCTCCTAATTATCCTTCGCTTTCAGAATTTAATATATCCCTTCCTGCTAATATATCATATTTATAGTCTATTCCTAGTAAAGAAGTAATATTTATACTTGCCAAGTTTATACAAATTAATAATATTGAAGTATAAGTACAATTTATTTATATTGTGTTGTCTTGTGACGTTTTACTTATTTGTCTGTCTTGTTTCAGATGGTACTTTAAAAGCAATGCTATTTTTCTAATTTTCTTCATAATTTTTAATAATCTTATTCTACTAGTCCGTGATGATTTAAACTATATAAATTGATCTGTGGCAAAATGGCGCTTTAAAAAGTGACCGTAGCCAGAAAAAAAAGGAAGATCTTTCCACAATCGAACAGCTTGGACTGAGAACGAATTATTAAAGAAAGACGATGAATGCATCGGCGTGGTAAGAAGCAGATTCCGAGAGGACCGTAAATGATATGAATCAATAAAAATAAAATATCATAAAAACACATAAAATCAATAAAATACATAGTTGCTGTTTAAGCATACGTGGGTGGACTGGACATCCAATTGTCATTGCCCCTAATCCTCTCCCACACGGAAGCAATTCGCTTGCATAACACAGCATGAAAGCTGTCAGTGTTCGACGAGGCGAACATTCCAGATGCAATGCATCGCCAGGGCAACCCCAACAACCTCCTAAAGGCGTTGTTGTACTGGACGCGCAGGGCACTGTACGATTACTGATACAGTAAAATGATATGAAGATATCGAAACCGAGTTTTTAGGTAAGAGGGAGTTGAAGGATTATTCACAAGAGAGACAGGATATGAGCATTACGGTGACGACGAAAGGGAAGCCAATTTAATCGAGAGCGGAATTTAGAATTGTGATCGAATTTGCGAAGACCAAAAATAAACCTAAATACAGAAATTTTGAAGATATTCGAGTTTATCAAGCTGAACCTCAGTAACCTCAAGGTAGCAGACATCGGCATAATCGAGAGCGGGTAGTAACAGAGAATGTGCAAGCGCAATTTTAGTAGCAGTCGGAAGTAAATTCCGAAGCTTTCTTAAAGCTCCTGCTGCCGCAAACAATTTCCTGCAAACTTCATTTATTTGTGGATCCCAAGACAAGCAACTATCTAACAGGAGACCTAGGTTTTTCACTTTGTTACTGTATGTAATAAGTGTCTCTTCAAATATAGTATCAGGTAGAATGTGCAAGCACAATTTTAGTAGCAGTCGGAAGTAAATTCCGAAGCCTTCTTAAAGCTCCTGCTGTCGCAAACAATTTCCTGCAAACTTAATTTATTTGTGGATCCCAAGACAAGCAACTATCTAACAGGAGACCTAGGTTTTTCACTTTGTTACTGTATGTAATAAGTGTCTCTTCAAATATAATATCAGGTAGAATAAGCAAGCGCAATTTTAGTAGCAGTCGGAAGGAAATTCTGAAGCCTTCTTAAGGGAAGAGCGCTAGACTCCGCGGCTATACAAAACGAGGTAGCGTCTCATTTGTATGCAATCACATAAAACTTCATAACTTCATCTTTTGCACAACCTACATGTCCTATTTAACTTTAAATTTCGGATAATAAACACGCATAAGAAATACAAGCAATTAAAAATCTGTGTTTTAAGCTCCAAAATGTTCCATTTTCATATTCCATTTTCTTAAGCATTTCTGAAGTAAAAACGTTTTTTTTATTTCGGACCCAGAGTTGGTTCATAAATATTTGTAAAATGCAATCATTTCGTATATAGAACCGATAGGATTTCAGTAAATCGCTATGTTCTACCGTTCGAAATCACGGGGGCAAATTACATAAATCCGGCACCGTACTCTGTTGCATCAAGGGTGGCGGAGACGTGCGGGGGGGAACACGGGACGAGCGATAGGTTACTCGTTTCACTCACCTTACTCATGTTATACGGGTGCAATTGATTTATCAAAGAGTTTTTACGTATAGGTTAGTGGAAAAATATCGAGTGTTGTGGTGGGCAGAGGTTTCTTGCAAAAATGGTTGAGTACAGACAATCTTATTTTTTTTAAATAAAAAAACAGGCAAATGGGCAACAAAGTGATCCTATAAGGGTTCCGTTTTTTTTTTCATTCTAAGGAACGGACCCCTAAAAAGTATTGCATTTCGCTAAGCCCCTACGTATTACAAAAACTTTGTTTTAGGTTTGCAAAATAATTTTACTTTATACAGGGGTAAAAATATTTTTTTATTCCTATACATCAATATCAAATGATTTTCATTCTAATTCAATTAACCACGAAGAAAAAGTGCTCGAAGTTGGATGTATAAATTATGAATAAAATATTTTCAAGTGATACATCGTCATTAAAAGTTGAAAAGGATTGAAAAGGAAAATGAAGAAAAAAATATGACATTAGAAGGGAAAGTAATTGTCGATATCAAGTATTTCATCGACAGCTTTTTGAATTTAAGCCACGCATATGATTCCCGTACAACAAAATTTGTAGCCTAGGACATGAGTCCTGCAGACGAAATTCAAAAGGAATTGATCACATTTTGTAAGGTGACTCAAGGCATAGAACTGAAAACAGAGCATAACTATTAGTAACAGGTCCAAGGTCAGCTTCATGTGACGCAAAGGGCTTATTGCTATTTCATTGTTTGGAGTTCACATGGGTTGCTTTACCAAAAAATCAAGAAAAAATGCAAACACCTGTAAAAAACTTTTACATGCAGTGTGTTCCTAGTGTGTCCCTGTTTACCTAGAATTATGACTGCAAGAGAACGTATTACTATTAGTTAATTTAAAGCAGAAATTTAAGAATAAAATTCATCATAACACCACATTTTTTATATATTATGTTATCCTTGTAATTACTCGTATGTCTGCACTTGTTGGAATTTACACAAAATGGTTACTAAAAATTACTATATATCCCATAACTACGTTTTCTTAACTAAATATCCAACCGGATTACCTAACGCATAAAAATATGTTTTTTAACATTCCGTCGTTAATATGTGCAATAATATCCGGATAAAAATATTTTTTGTTTTATTTGTCTTTGAGCGAATCTAGCTTTTTAGAGTATTTTAAAAACTACTCCAGCGAAACCTATGTAGATTACAACTTAAGTAATAAACTTAAAAAACACAACATCAATCAGCTCATTGTTACCTTTTTAAGACTCATATTTAACTATTACACCTATTAATACAAATAACATTTTTATAACTCTATGATATAATGAATAAATTAATAAAATAAATATCTTGTTGATTAATTTCTTCTTAATTAAAAATAGGTATACTACATAACTTTTACTACTATACTACGCCTTACCGTTTTAAAAAAGTAAATTATATGTACATACTTTACATAACATCTTTTATATAAATCTTACATAAATATTTTTCAATTTACTTCACTTTTCCTTATGTCAGCGGTCAAAACATATATGGAAAGTACATAATTAAGTTTACGGCCTGTATACGTAGTTCTATAGATAAGAAGAGCACAAAATACACGGTCTTGGAAACGCAAACTGGTGATAGCATTTGTCTATAGGAACAACTTTTACTATGGCAACAACAATGAAATCACAAAAAAATCAAGTGTTTCATACAAAAGATAAATAACCTACCCGCCCAAAATGTACGGAGTATAAAATATATATATTATTTTTTCGCGATTCGAGGATTGGCTCTATATTAAAAATTGTTCGTTAGAGGAGATATTATTTATTTATTATTTAGTCATTAAAGCCAATAGGAGTTAGAGGAGTACTACCACGTAAATATCCATTTTGTTACTCGTTTGACCACACAGTAACATACGAAATATTTCACATATTATAGTATCCTACTTTCGTCCGTTTGATACTATTATATTGTACTCTTTAGACAAAGACAATTAAAAGGTCATTAATTTTTAATAAATCAATCAAAAGCACTAAAAACGAAGGTACGAAAGGATGTACTGATCTGAGTCCAAGCTGCGGGTACAAGGTGAACAAGTGTGCGCGCGGGGAGGGCGCGCTCGTGCCGGCCGCGAGTGACCGAAACAGCTATAACAATTGTGAAAATCCTAATCTCGCGCGCGAAAGATTTACCGTCTAGCCTTAAATCTCTTGCTGCCGCAAACAATTTCCTGCAAACTTCATTTATTTGTGGATCCCAAGACAAGCAACTATCTAACAGGAGACCTAGGTTTTTCATTTGTTACTGTGTGTAATTAGTGTCCCTTCAAATATAATATCAGGTAGCAGTTGCCAGTCAATCCTGGCTGTGAACCAGGAACTACCTATAATGATAACTTGGGTCTTGTTAGGATTAATTTTTAAGCCATATTCGCTACTCTATATTCTAGATAGATTGGCATTGGTTGTAATTATGGCTTGTGGACGATCTTCCAATTTGGCTTGTGTGTAGATTTGGAGATCATCTGCGTTAAGGTGGTAAATGAAGAGGAGATAGGACGCCACCTTGAGGAACGCCGACAGTAGTGTCGCACCAGTCAGAAAAAATATTATCAATGCGGATGCATTGCCGACGTCCTAGTAGATATCTACGAAACCAGCCAATCACCGTCGGAGATACGTTAAGAGAAACAAGCAGTCCTAGTAGGTTGTTAAAGTCAGCTGTATTGAATGCTGTTACCACGCAACTTCTTCCAGTTACATTCGGACTGGGTATCAAATGAACCGTATTGCTAACAGCATCGACCGAAACATAATATTTAAACTTCTTACCTGATCTAACAGCGACGAGATGCGTAGTACTGTCAGTGTAGTCTTGCGTGACCTCTGCGCCCAGCCCTTTGGCCACGAGATACGCCCTCGACGTCTCCAGCCGCTGGTGTGTAGGTACCAGCCCGCTGAACACGAGACTGGTGCCAGACAGAACACTCCTCTTCACTTGCGGGATGACGGACTTTAGGTCTGGGATCTGGGAGCCGTCCGTTTTGTCGTACATCTCGTAGAAGTATCTTGAAAAGGAAAATTTTAATGTAGTTGGCTTAAAATTTCTCTTTATAACACTTGTTTACACATAAGTACATCTGTTTTTCTTCTTTTGTAAAAGCCTTGAACATAAAGCATTAATTTGGAAACGAAAAAGAAAAGAAAATAATAAATATATATTTTTTTGAAAATTATATGATTATTCGTTTTGCTAAAAGCATGTTATTGAATAGGTTTTTCATTAATTTTATTTTGTGTTTTTTAGTGAATAATGTTATCTTGCTTATCAAAACCTTTCATTTGATACCCATGCAGGTGGTTAAAGAAATTTAGTCCATCATATTGGATTTGAAATCGTATTTTCCTCGTCAAATCCTTTTTTATACTAATATAAAAGAGGTAATAAAAGTAAAGTGAGAAATCTTTTTAGAAGAAAGCTTACCATTGTTCATATTACTTTACTACAATTTTGTTTGTGTTTCCGAGTATTTAGCTGAGAATATAAGTGAAGGAATAATAATAGTAAATGTTAGGGTTCCGTATCTTAATAGGAAAGACATAACCCTTCTTTTAGGTTAGGGTTAATTTAGTACATAGAAAGAAAAACAGGTCATAGTGCTCGTGCACAGAGGGTTCCGTACATGCCATTCAAAATACAAACTTATTTCACGTTCAATTAAGTTGGTCTCTAAGTTCTTGAATAATTAAATATAACTAAATTTCAGATTATTTTCTTTACGTATGCTAGAAGACCTGATAAGTAAGTGCCTTTCGGGATTTTCGTAAAGGACAAAACTTCTTTTCGCGTTGACTTAGTAGCCTATTTTTTTTTTACAGTACCGTTAGGCCGTACACATTTATAGGACGTATTAGTTTTAACTTGATATTTCTCATCAGAAAAAGGCCAAGGGCAGCCCCTGCCCAACAAGCCACGAAGTAGGATAGTAAATGCTGAATCATATGTAGATTATCTGAATACTAATGCAGATATTTTCGTCACTGTAATATTTCATTAAATTCAGCTATCACAAGCTTTGAATATAATTTAAATAAATAGACACAAAAATACATTGTAATATTACTATTATATACAGTAAAGTTACTGATGCGGGCCGCTCAAGACCCAGACAACCCGGGTTCGATTCCTACTAACTGAACACTTTTTGTGTTTTTATTTAAACTTTTTATTTGTTAGTATTCGTAATTCATAGCCAAAATTAAGAAATGGAGAAGACAGGGACTATGCCTAAAAAGAATCTTAGACTCAAAACAAACGACACTGAGGCAGGCAAAATGACAGATGATGAACGACATGACCATTTAAAATGCCTGAAGAAAATAAATGAAAGTGATAAGACCATTAGAACATTAAAGACAGAAGTCACAAAATTAAGGACTCAAATTAAAACAATAACGAAAAATCTTGACGACAGAGAGGAAGCCTACAATATTTTAAATGAAGAACACAATAATGTTAAATTAGAATTACTGACAAAAGAAACTAAGTTTAAGGAACTAGAAAATAAGTTGGAAAATACACACAATAAATATACAGATGCACTCGCAGAAAATGAATATATCCAATAGTATTGAAATCATAACCCCTCTTAAAAAGAAAATAGAAAACAAAGAAAAAGAAAATTTGACGTTAGCATTGAGATTAGAAGAAATAGAGAATGAAAATATAGAACTAGTAAAAGCCATTAATGAATATCAAACCGTCGAGCCGACCAAAAATTCTGAAAAAAATGTTCTCCAGATTGATACTTTAGAAAGAGAAATATTACTACGAAATAAAGAAATTAAACGTCTACGTCAAAAATTAAGCAAGATAACAAAAGACTATAACACTATAAACACAAAATTGAACAATTTACAAAGTAAAGATGTATCTTTGAGCCGAATACAACAAACTATTAAACTCCTGCAAAAGAAAGTTATTACTATCAGCAAAAATACTGAAATTAAAGTACAAGAACTGGCAGAAAACCCAGATACAATAAGTTCAGTTATAAAAGAAGACAACAACATGATCAATGAAAATCATCTTAAAATCAATGACAAGAAGCCGAAATTGCTATTAGTCACAGATTTCCATGGAAGAGATCTAATCCAAATATTATCTAAGCTGCGCAGAAATGACTATGATGCTACAGCTGATATAATACACTCTGCAACAGCTGAACGTGTTCTTAAAAACCTAGATAAAAAAGTAGAAAATTACACAAAACAAGACTGCGTCGTCATAATGACGGGAGGAAGTGACTTTTACTATAATAATACACAAAATTGTTAACACATTTAAAAACACAATATCTAAATTAAATACGAATGTTATCGTTTGCAGCGTTCCAGGCAGCGTTAGTGAAAATGCTAATGACTACAATACATTTGTAAGCGATCTCAATGGCGCTCTAGAAAACACTTTCACTGATATTGACAATGTTTACTTTCAAACTATTGATAATAAATTGACTCCAAATGATTTTAAATTTGATGGGTACGCATTAAGGGTTAGCGGAAAATATAAAATAGCTCATGCAATCAATACAACACTACGAAGTATTAACGAAAAATATTACAACTCCGAACATTTTTTAGGCAATACGATCAAGATAGCAGAGAAAATCGTGAACACGTCTCAATAGTTCATCTAAATATTAATAGACTAAAAAATAAAATTCTGAATCTAGAGGCATTTATTGAGTTTGACATTAGTAATAAACCCAGCGTAATATGCATTACAGAAACGTGGTTGGAGCCAGATGAATACAAAATTATAACTTTGCGTAATTATACAGTTTGCACTCAAGTGAACAGAACACTTGATGCTGGTGGAGGTTCGTTGATATTTATTAGAAACGACTTAATACAATATGCTAAAGAGATAAAATGTTCAAAGTACTATAAAGAATTCTACTTTGAAATTAGCATGTGTAAACTTCAGATCTCCCAAAAAACATTTTACGTAGCAAACGTATATAGGCAACCTAAATCAGACATAAAATTATTTTTTGCTCAACTAGAGCATTTCTTATGTAATACAAACTACAAGAACTTATTACTTTGTGGTGATTTCAATATTAATACTAAAGATCTAGATTCTATTAACACCAAAACTTTTCTACAGACATTGCTGGAACATAATCTGAGACCGACCATTCACCAAGCCACTAGAGCGGCATCAGGAACAATAGTTGATAACATAATTACAGATGTAGGTGATTTTTGGCATTCACATGTCATACCTTGCTACTTTTCGGATCATGACGCGCAAGAGATAAAACTAAATGAATATATTAAAGAAAGAGCTGAATCCCCAAACCACATTTTAAAAAGAAATTTCTCGACTGCAGCTAATACTAGATTTAGAGAGAGCCTACATAATATGAACTGGGATAATATATATGCAGAAACCAACTGTGAAGCTAAGCTTCAAATATTTTATACGTGTTTAAACTCACTAATTAATAAACATTTTCCTATTAAAAAGTTTAAATTAGCAAGAAAGCCCAATAAATGGCTTTCAAAAGGACTACGAATATCATGTAGGAAAAAGAGATCTCTACTTTTACGAATGCGTCGCCACAATGATAGCAATGCAGCACAATTTAAAAAATACTGCCATATTTATAAAGGTATACTTAACAAATCCTTAATAGTTGCGAAACAAATTCATATAAAAAAGGCAATAAGTAATTCAAAATGTAAAATAAAAACGATCTGGAATATAATAAACGAACACACGGGTAACAAAAAAAGGGTAAGCGAGGGCAATCATTTACAAATAAACAAAGACGGAAAAAGTGTGTCGGACACTAAAACTATTGGTGATATTTTTAATGATTTTTTTATTAACGTGGGCAAAAGTGAATTTGACCACAAAAATAATTCCAATTATAAAAAATATCTCCAGAACGTTGAAATTAAAAACTCAAATTCAATGTATTTTAAACCCACAGATGAAATTGAAATAATTAAATTTAGTAAAACATTGAAAAATAGCAATTCATGTGGTCCAGATGAACTCAGTACTAATATTATCAAGACCAATATTGATCTTCTCTGTATTCCTATTTGCCATATATTTAATCATTGCCTTGATCAGGAAACTTTCCCAGAATCACTTAAAAAAGCCAAAGTTATTCCAGTACACAAAAAAGGAGATACTAAAGATGTCTCGAAATATCGGCCAATCTCATTGCTGTCAGTACTAGCTAAGCTATTCGAAAAGATTATTGTAAATAGAATACAAAATTACTTTGAAGTTAATAAATACTTTTGCCAGCAACAGTATGGATTTAGAAAAAATTCTAACACTATATCAGCAATCTGTGACTTAGCGGAGGAAATTTCCGACAATTTGAACAACAAGAAAAAGTGTATCGGCCTTTTCTGCGATCTAAGCAAGGCATTTGACTGTGTCAGTCATGAAGTACTGCTTAACAAGCTAGAGTTTTACGGCATAAGAGGTAAAATCTATAACTTCATCCGGTCATACTTGCAAAATCGTACCCAATATGTTCAGATTAGGGCTTATAGCGGTTCAGGAAATCGAGATAAAATAGACTCTGATGAAAGAAAAATCAAATATGGCGTTCCGCAGGGATCAGTCCTGGGACCTTTGTTGTTTCTTATATTTATAAATGACTTGCCTGTCAATATAAATCAAGGAACAACATATTTATACGCAGATGACACAAGCATCATATTGACTGATAATACATTTGATAACCTTCAAAAAACAGCCAAAATCACATGGATTCACTTAAACGAGTGGTTTAAAGCTAATGGTTTATCTATGAATTGCAGTAAGAGTAATTACATTGTTTTTAGGCGCCACACTAACAGTACAGACTGCAAACTAAATCTACCCATTGAAAAATCCAAATGTATACGTTTTCTTGGTGTTGAATTAGACGAACAGTTAAAGTGGCACAATCAAATTGAAAGTTTAAAAAGGAAACTAGCTAGCGCTTGCTATTCTCTCAAGTGTATGAGAAATATTGTGAGTCAAGAAACCCTTAAACTAATGTATTATTCATATTTTGAAAGCATTATTAGGTATGGTATAGAAGCTTGGGGCAATTCAAATCATATTCAAGATATATTAATTTTGCAAAAGAAAGCACTAAGAATTATTGAAAAGGCTCACTATCTGGAACACTGCAAGCCTCTTTTTATTAAACATAAAATTCTTACTATAATCAATCTGTACATTTATATGATATCAATCAAAATTTTCAAGAGTAAACACAAATACAACCTTGTTAGAGACATTCAGACACATCTTCTAAGAAATGATAAGAGACTTGCTTTGCCTACTCCGAACTATGGAGTGTTTCACAGAAATTTTAATTATACTGGACCAAAGATATATAATGCACTTAATAAGGATATTAAAAACTGTGATAATTTTAATGTATTTTCTAGGAAACTTAAGACTTTTTTATTAGAACGACCATTCTACAATTTAAATGAATTTTTTATTTGACATTTTATTCATTATTTTGACTTGCTTTATGCTATTATTTATGTATTAAATGTAACATAATTTCTTATTTACTTGTTTTATAATTTATCAATGTCATTATGTAAATTTAAGTTGCAAATGTATTTTAAATAAGATAAGTCATTCAATTTACATCTACTGTATCGTTAGTTTTAAGTGAACATATTATTATTATTTTTTGCATGCCTTAATACAATCTGAACCTTTGTATGGCTTTGTAATTTTGCAAATAAACGATTCTGATTCTGATTCATCCAGGCGAGCTATTAAAAGTGTCCAGGAAATCTGAATAAAACTGTCCAGGAAATTCGTATGAAAATCCATTACATACCATATGTTGATAGAGTATATTTTATATGTTTTCTTTTTAAAACTATCCGTGTCTATGTTTTTAAGAGACTCACCCCCGATTTCACAATTGAGAATTTCTAGTTAAGTAGTGCTTAACTTTGAAATGCAGCACTGTGATTGGCCAATTCGTCACCTAAGTATCCACTTTCTTAATTCAGAAATTGGTCCTAAGGAGTTTGGCGATCATAAGGTTTTAAGCGGCCAATTTACAAAGAAAAATAAAATGAATTACAATTTCATGTTTAGAATGTAGAAATGTTTGCTATATTTTATAATTGCAATAATAATAACTAACATATACAATTTATATTTATTTTATAGGTATATATAAAACCATTGAATACTTAAAATTTTACATCAATGAGCGTTTTTCTCGTTGTTTTTTTTTCATTAGTTCTTAGCGTTTCTCTAGATGGGGTTATCCATGAAGAAGGCTGCATGGTGGTAAATACCTTTGCCCAGCTGGCAATAACAAAAAAAGTTGCGTAAAAGTGTGAATTTATGTTGTTTTATTTTTTAGTTGAAAGTTTTGAGCAAATAAATTACAAAATGAGTTTAGAAGAGGGCTCTGATATAGATTTTACTCCACTAATGCCTTGCTGAAGAAATCAATAACAATAAACATGACTAATTGCCCAAATATGAGCAAGTAACTTCTAATATTACCTAACAAGTTTATTTTATTTGATATAATTTATCATATTTAAAAATATGAAAATGTCTCATTTTATTTTTGAGAAAATCACTATACTTGCTTCGACCATTAATTAGCAATCCTGGCCTCGTATATAAAAGTCCTCGCCCTATTGCTTAATTCCTGGTCTTAGCAGTAATTACTCTATTAACTGCTCACTGTAGTATTGGTACGGAATCCGCCACGATCTAACATGGTGTTTAAAAAATATATGATTGGTGGTCAGACAATGTTTGACTTACTTGTGTATCCTAAGTAGGATATCCTCAAGATATATCAAATAATCATCCGGGTCTTCCACCTCTATTTGTCCATCCGGTGTTTCAATCCACTTTGGTTCAGGAGGATCTACTGAATCTGTATTCTCGTTTTGTTCACTGGCTTTTTCACTGTCACTTGGTTTTGTTTCTGTCGTCACGTCTTTAGCAACTATTTTACCATTATTTCCTTCAGATTTCTCTTTATTTTCTACATTTTGTTCATCTTTTATAACCAGATTCTTTTCTTTATCTGCTTTCATGTCTGGCTCCTCGTCGAGGCTAGGCATTTGATTGGCTGCTGATAGCTGTGCGCCGTTTTTACCACTTGGTAATTTGGACTTTTCTTCAGCTGCAAAGAGGAAAATGAAAGTGTTCAATGGTTTTAAAGAAAATATAAGGCAATCTAGTATTTTAAAATTAGAATGTTGTCCTCGTATCTGTCTTTCTTTCAAGACTTGCAAAAAGAAAGTCTTCAGTAGGACATGATTGCTTTTTGGATTTCAAGTGAGACTTGCATCGATACTTGCAAACGCAGTCTGTATCTAATCCATATTCGTCAGGTATTTTTTTTACAAAATATTAAAATTTTTTCTTCTAATGACACCGCCAAATAATTTTGCGGGTAACAATTATACGGCTATGCTAAAATATACAACTGTAACGCCATCTGGAACTATGTTCAAACCAGCAAAGAACTTCAAGAGTATTGGACGCGTGTTTTAATATTTACATTTTAGCACTCGGTGCATTAAGAATTTCCATGTTCTTGTTAAAAAAATAACAAATATTGTAAATATGTTGCTCTCGCGTACATACTTGTAATTTGTAGGATTGATCCGAGCCACGACATGGGCTGCGATCTATTGTTTTACTTTTTTTTACGATATCGTAACGTAATTTTCGATGTGATCGAGGGTTGATTAAAACTTTAAATACCAGTTATAGTAAAATTTGCTTGCACTCAGGTGAACATTAAAGGATACATTTTTTCAAATTCTTGTCTTTCTTGATATTTGTTTTTAATGCACTCTACAAAAAAAATCTCAATTTGTATGACTTACGCGGTGGCGGTGGCGCGTTGATGTCTCCGGTAGACTGGAAGAAGGAGTACGGACGCACGTGTATGAGGTTGCTAGCGTGTCGCCACACGTCCTCTCTGTCGTCTATAATGCACACCATATTGTCGCCACACGGGAACAGCGCCCTGGAAACATTTTATTTACTTTATGTTACTTTAGAGTGAAGACAATTTTGTTGATTTTTGGTGAGCCAGATAACTTTTAAAAAGTCCCTAATACTAGGTGTAATTATTAATGAGGTAACGCTTGCGAGCTATGTTTTGGGATCCGCCATACTTTGAAGCGGGATTCTCATCCTTGAATGGCAGCTTGACTACTAGGGGAAGTTTATTGTTGAGACTATCGGCACTTGGTGGAACTTATCATACACTGTTGTGATGAAAACACGTGTACTTTTCCACAAATTTTATAAAAAATTACACTACCCAAATGGTTTCGCTATACCGGGTGTAAATAGAGTGCGACCATTATATGAAACCCCATATTCTACCGATCCTACTGAACCACTTTTCCCAAGAATCATACCCGCGGACACCCTTAGTTTAGGACATAATTGAGTTCCAAACAAAAATGCGTGAACCCTAACGCACCGACAAACGGGCGAGTTTAGAGAGAACGTCGTCCGTGAAACCTGCAGCTGTTTGAGGTCAACGCTCTCTTTAAAGTGAATCGACCAACCAAATTCATACTGGAGACTCTGTTAGTGATCAAGAACTAAACTCAGTAATCTTTTTGGCCAATTTCAAAAAATATTTTTTTTGGCTTCTTTACTAAGTATAATTCCTATTGAAGGCATTATGGGGCAAAAAAAAAATTTCGTTTTTCACCTGGAGGGTCATAAAACCTTGTTCCTGCTGACCAGCTGAGTCTCCAGTATGAATTTGGTCGGTTGATTTAATTTCACCTAGTATTAGCTTTAAATTGAAATAAAAACATATTTCTAAGCAATGTTTGCATTACTAGATGTCCATGCAATTAACGATAAATTATTGGCTATATTAACTATAATTAATTTGTATATTGTGGAAAAGTACAAGTGTTTTCATCGCAACAATCCCTAATACTAGGTAGACTGATAGTGGGTTTCAGGATTTTTCCTAGATTATAGTAAAATAAATAATAACAAAAGAATATAGACTCAGATCCCTACTAATAACTTTCAAGTGTATGGCCTAAGGAAGACATAGAAATACTAAAAACATCTTTAGAAAACTCACTTTAAGTTTGCGGATTTTGTTCTAGGATCAAAACACTCATCCCTGGAAAGTATCCTATGCGAAAAAAACTTTTTCTCCGGGTCCAGCAAATCGGCCACAGCATGAGCATACTGTCTGGCACCAAATGTACAAACATGCAGTTCGTAATTCTTGGCAGCTGATTCGAGGAACTCCTGTGTTCTAGGCCGGAGCCTTGTGTGACACCAGCGGCCAGGACTGCCAGGGCCGCGTAGAAAGAAATGTAGGACATCCTGAAAATTACAAATGGTTTACAGTGTTATCGATGTGATGGAAGTACAACAATACAGGGTGAACCAAACGAACCTGGAGGGATAGTACCTTAAATATTAAAGGTAGCAAATTCTACTTATAAAAACCTTCATTTTGTTTTTAAAGTTAAGGAAAACTGCATACAAAGAATTTTTATTATTTGTCGTGATAGAGGTCGTAGTAACAAGTATTCTGGGAAAAATTTAATATTCTACCTATTACAGTTGAAGCTGTAGACCCCTGTGACCATAGATTTAATATTACTACCATCAGATTGGCAATGCAAAAGAGAAAGAGCATTATACGCGTATGTTAGAGCGAGATAGATAGGCGAGACCATCCTTGCACACGCTATCTATGACATGGGCCTGGATCATTACATTATCAATGGCCTGGATGGACCTACAATCAATTAAGAACGAAACAAATGATGTTTATTTTTGCAAAATTTCAGGTTGTAAAGTGTAATTATTATGTATTTATAAGACATAATTAATTATAGTGACGTGTGCAGCGCCTGGATGTCACTAATTTTAGAAAAAAATTTCTCATGGACATTACTATTCAAATATTTTGTTGTCTAAATGCAATGTTTTAGAACTAATACAGAAGTTTTGTTCTCTAATGGGTGGCAAAAGTTATCGAATTTAATCACATATTGCTTTGAATATTCAATTTGGAATGAAAAAAAACATGTGAATTTCAGCTAGTCATTACTTCACTTCGCATGGCATTATGCATTTCATAGTCATCATACTTGTGGTCTTTTACTACACAATTCCCTAAAGGACCACATTTAAATACATTTTATTCCATGTTCGGCAGAAGTCCACAGAAAGCGACCTGCCTTCTAAATTCGTAGTGGGGGCGATGAGTCCTGCACCTAGTATTACTAGTATGATATTATCTGTGCCTGCACTGACTCTCCATGAACGTGAGTATCGTGCACTTTGTGATCTATTAGTAATACTATATCCATGCCTGTGACAGATGGACAGGCAGAAAGACAGCGGAGGCTTAGTAAAACGGTTCCTGAGTCTGACGTAAAACCCTAAAAACCAAACACAGTGAGTTCCTGTTGTTTCAGTGAAACAGTTGGCATATAGTCTGTAGAGATTATTTATATAAGTACCTTCAAATTAGGTGGTACATTATCATTGGTTGTGTGCACAAGAGTTTGATCCAAGTCAACCAGAAGAACCAATTTTCGGTCCTTCAGCAGTCGGTCAGCATCTTCACGGCCAAGCTTTAATGCCAGCTCTTCAGAAACCTGTAGGTAAGTTTTATAGATATAAATTAGAATTATTAATTTGTTCAGTAAGTACCTAGGTATTTTTTCACTTTGCTCTTTATAATGATGGAGCACTTCCAATTTAAGAACAATATAAGTAGGTAATTGAGTTATTTACAATTTTAGAATATTTTTCTATGTAGACATTTAGTTTTACTTCAATGTAAGTAGGTAAGTACCTACCTTTAGCTCAGGTACCGAGTGTACCATAGGAACCAGGGCAGTTTCCCGCTTCGTTCCCTCGTCGGTGCGAAGGTCTGCTCCGCATTCCGCACACATCTCCTTCATCACAGTAGGATGGCGGCATTCTTCCAACTCTGCTATGCATGCTCTGATGAGAAAAAAATAAGAAATACAAGTATTATAATTATGTACATGTATAGAGCCTGTAAATAGGGAGGTTTTATTTGCTTGATTGAATATTTTTATTTTGTGATAAGTAGGTAGTAATAAGTTTTTGGAAAACAAGGTTACCACCACTTATGTTACTTACTAAAAAGGCGGGAAGGGAACTTGTATTTGCCGCGCATTTCTTTAATGTAGCTATACATTTTTGCACATATATTTATGTACAATTAGACAAAGTGACGGTCAATTACAATAAAAATGTCTGTACAATTGATTTGTTGGTAAATATAATCAAAAGGGCGAAATAATAAATACAAATACTGTATGACGTCACTTACCCAGGCTCTACGATGTCTCCTTCCTTCACCTTGATGGCGGCGACAGTGCCAGCTCGGAATGCTTTAAATCTCTTTAATTCCTTACTTTCGCCCGATGAATCGTTGTACAAAAATAAAATTTGGCCTTGAGATACAAAAGCTCCTTGTTTTACCTTCCATTTGGCCAGTTTTAAAGACTTTTCTGATGGGACACAAATAGGCACAGTTTTGTCCGCCATTTTGAGCGAATTTAACCGCGTTGTTTGCTAAAACACAGCTTCCCATTGGTCAGTATTTAATAATTTGTGCTGTTGTTCCTTTTTAACCAATAGGAGCCAAGATCTGGTATAAATCGATCAAAACATCATTTCCGGTTTATGGTACACTTTTTTGTTTCTTCGAAATTCTTACACAGAGTAACATAGGGTCTGTAGCAAAACGCAAGTTTACCGGCAGCCTAAAGTTGTCTTTGGACAAAAATTGACAGCTTTGTTCTATAATCTTTTTGGTCATTTGTGAAGTTTCCGCAGCTTTGGTTTGTTGTAATTTTTGTTTTGATTTTCTAATTTGTTGAATTTCATGTAAAATTCTCAAGACGTGTCCAAAATGACCGAAGAAAATATAACAGTGAGCGATAACTCAGACTTAGAAGAAAGTGTGAATCCTGAACTTCGTGGCTACTTGAGCAAATGGACAAACTACATTCATGGTTGGCAGGATAGGTTTATTGTTTTAAAGGATTCCACTTTATCCTACTACAAAAGCGAACTGGAGAGTAATCTGGGATGCCGCGGTGCCTTATGCCTGAAGAAAGCCAAAGTCAAGGTAATTACATCTTGTGACTTGTTTGTTTATAATTTCAAGGCAAAGTCCAATTGCTGTGGCGTCTTGGATTCATCTGCTTAATTATATGCAATAAAAAAACCTATTGAGAGGCCTTGAGTGTGCAATGAAGCATTTGATTTTGTGTAATAGAGACAATGAATCTGTTGATTCTAGGGAATTATTTACAATAAGTAGTTGAATTAATCACATATTTTGTTTCTAGCCTCATGAATTTGATGACTGTCGGTTCGACGTATCGGTGAATGATTGTGTTTGGTATCTTCGGGCATCAAATCCAGAGGAGAAGCAACAGTGGATTGATGTCTTGGAGTCTTTTAAAGTAAGTATAAACTGACAGAACTTGAACACATCTAAATATTAAAATATTTGTGGATGAGTCAACAAGGGAGTAGGATAAAACCTTCTACAGATATTATTTTATTGATACTACAGTTGATTCTAAATTCTTTAGTTTTAACTTTAGTGCTTCAGAACTTAAATTTTTTCAAAGTAATAATTTAGATTCTGTTGTTAACACTAAAGAACTATTTTGGAATGAAGAAAATTTTGTTTTGACAGCATTAAAACTAAAATTAAAGCCTTTCAGTTTTGATATCTTCTGAAGTAAAATTTTAACATCTTTTATGCTTAAAGATATGCAATTATACCTAATTAATTATTCATTAATGTTTAACTTAACTCGCAGCTAATTGATTGTTTCTTATTAGTGTCAAGGTTGTAAATAAATAATGCCTTATTTTGTTCTTAATTAATTTAAATCATGGCAGTTGTTTAGTGAAATATCTTCGTAATTGAATTAAATAATAGTAGTTTATGAAACTGGTTCATAAAAAGGTTAATTAAAAACACAAGTGTCAGATTAAAAAAACAAGGCAAAGGCATGTTTCATATACTACTTTATCTATACTAATTATAACCTGTTTTCATAATCTTGATGAAATTCGTTGTTAGCCATTTTTTATTTTTCTTGTAAAAGCTTGTGCTAAAAGTGTAGGTACATAATTTCCATCGTTTTTTCCAAAATGTCAGGTGGAGTCACATATCATCAACATCCCTGCTGTCAGTAATATTAGGGCAAAATAATTCTTTTGACCCATAAAACCAAAATAAGTAATAAATAAATTTCCTGTAAAACTATAGCACAATAAACAGTTCATCCATTGACAGACCGATTCCAATGCCGTAAGCCATAGACAATACCTGGCCGGAAAATGAAGTTGACTGTACTCATTACTGTTTTGTATGTATTGGAGAACATTACATGAAAACCTCATTGGTATTTGATATTAAACCTCAGCTGTATAGGCTAAGTTCCCTTTGCCTTCCTAGTTAGTATCACATGTACTGTAATCTCAGAAAAAGTAATTTTTTAGTATTATGTTGTTTGGAGACCTATACTATAATTTTTTTTTTGTGGTTTAGAGACGTTCATGAAAAATATTTTTCATTATGCCAGTAGTTTTGAGTTTGTCATGAGGATTTTACGATATGAGGTTAGATAAAATACATTTTCAGCCTGTGTAATGGTTAAGCTATGCAATTTACTTATCATTTTATTATGATCAGTGAAGCATCACAAGGCTCACAAAGTTAGATGATAACCTGATAACATTCAAGAAAATTCTACATGAGCAAGAAGCCCATAAAGAAATATTTAATACATTTCAGCAATATATATGTTTTATGATCATAGAAATATGATTCTGAAATAGCAATTTAAACCTTTTTCCCCTACGTTTATCATTTTATTAAATTGCTTTTAATAACTTTATAACAACCTTTTAAAACTAGGTAATATTAGAGATGGGATTCCACCTGGAATCTTTCCCGATTCTGGAAAGATTCCCATATTGAAACCACCCGACGGGTATTTATTCAGGTGTTAACGTTTTTCACTACTTTTACCTGGTATATTAGGAGTTATCTCACGCTTTTTATATGAAGCTAGGGACCATCTTAATGTAGTACAGTTCATTAGTACATGCTGAACAATAAATTGGAAAATAAAGTCATTTATGTGAGTTGTGGTAAAAATTTACTACGATCAGTTTGTTTCAATCTGTTTTTTTGCGATTTGTCAAAAAGTACCTTGGTGTTTCTTTATGGTAATAAAATTTTACGGTCACCCATCCCTAAAATAACCGAGACGAGCGTTGCTTAACTTGAAGCAACAAAGAACATAAACATTAAAATGAACGCAAATATTCATGTGTGAATGTGTTCAAAGTTGGATTTGAAGTATTATAAAACCATTGTATCTTTTTACTTAGTAAGCTTTTGCACGCGGACTGCCCGCGTTGAAGAGATTTTCGTGGAAATAAGGAAAACAAAAGAATATGATTTTTTGAACGACAATATGCAACGGTCACCATGTTTTACCAAATTGCTAATAAAGTACCAATCAAATAAGCCCAAACTCGAAGGGTGTGCTTTTGTCCGTTGAGGAGATCCCGTACCCACATTCCAGTCCCATTATCAGACTCTGGTCACCTTTTTTTTAAAAAAAGAAAATATTTGTTCTGAAAGTAAAATAAAAAGTGAAAACAAATTTTACCAGTCGGGGTTTGAACCCACGACGATCGGATATGCTACGGCGGTGAACCTTCCATGTTTCACTAAAATTCTCATTGCGCTGCTCCCTTTCGCCATAGCGTGATGATACATGTACTAAAACCTTCCTGAAGAAATACTTTATCTTTCAGTGAAAACTGCATCAAAATCCATTGAGTGGTTCTCAAGTTATAAGCGAACAAACAAACAGACAGACAGACAGACGTTGCATTTTATATATGTAAAAAGAAGAAGATAATGAGTGTAAGTAAAGAGACTACAAAACTAAAACATTTCAAGAAATCATTTCATATTTGTTAATTCATTTAGCTAGACTAATTATGATTTCACCCACATAAATACCCATTTTGGGTTGCAACCCGGGTTCTTCCAACGGGAATCTTTCCGCCGCCCATCTCTAGGTAATATTGATAGCCTTTTTCCTCAATAGATAAGATGCTTAATAATAGTCTCTTAGAGACCTATTAGTATGTTTGTACAATAACCCGTTAGTATGTTTATGTGATGACCAGTTCTATTCTTCTGATAACAGGTGACAAATGCTTTCATTCATAATGTCAATTAAATATCACAATGTTTTTTATCCATTTTATATATTTTATTTGAAACAACACAGGTAGGTAGGGGGATTGCAGTAAGTTGTGTTGCTTTGTATAGACCTTACTCATAAAAGCACCGCAGCCCAGGCAGAAATGAGCAGGTTCCATAACATTTTAAATAAATGTTTTATTTCTATCTATTCTTTTTAAACTACAGTGTTACTTCCCAGAATGGGATCTTTATAAGCGATAATATAATAAGGACCTACAATAATAAGTGAAAATAATTCTAGGGTAGATCATGTATCATTAACTGATCAAATTCAAGAAGTAGAAAAATTTTTTGCTCAAATATTTTTTTCTCTTCCCAGTACAAAGTCATTCAATCAGCTCACTAAATTTCTATGGAAAGGTAAAAAAAAGTACGCACAATTTGTTTTATTTCGGTTGTAAGGGATACTCTATCATCTGTTATTTTTTTTTCACTTTGAATAGGTTAGTTTCTCAGCCAGGGATACTATTTTGTCATTTCTTCCAGGAGGATCGCCAAGAGTGGCAAAATTTTGGAAAGGCTCCAGCAATGGACGAAAGTGGCTGATGGATAGATGGATAATAAATTTTGTGTATTATTTAATGTAATTAATAATTTTATTTTTCTTTGTGTTAAATGTAAGTCTAGCTTACTCAATCAGAGAAAATGAATGTTAGTTTTTTTTTTGTTATGGAACAATGAGCTTAAGCAAGTTTTCAGACTTCTCCAGCCCAAGACTGTTATTTTATGTTTTTTTTTTCTTATATGAATGCAACTATTATCTAATATCAAATCAGTGGTGCAATTGTCTAAGCCAATGGTATTCAAATTGATTGTCATATGGCTATTCGGCTAAGCAAATTAGCCCGATTGACGATTGAAATCATACATTTTTGGCTGTCAAATGATTACAATTGTCTTGTTTTGTTGTTGACAACCAAAAACGTACGATTTAAATTGTCAAACGTGCTTATTTGCTTAGCCGAATAGCCACATGACAATCGAATTGCACCTCTGATCAGTGGTCAAGCTTATACTACCTTATTTATGTCTCTCACTGATTGTGGGATGATAAAAGTATGTTTACAAACATATCTATGAATTGCAGGTGGAGTCGGGGTATGGAACTAGTTCAGACAGCAGCTCCAATGGTGGTGGACTCAGGCGACATGGTTCCGTCACATCCCTACAGTCTACCGGCTCTCATGGTAATTATTTTAAAATTAAAAATAATTGTAAAATATTGTCTGAAAAAAATACAAACATGTGGCACTTTGAAATTTAGATGATATATTACAGTAATAAAAGATAGATAAGCAATTTACCAAAAAATAAATACCTATGGGGATTTTGCAATATCACACGGTATGTAGTCTACACAGCGAAAGGCAGAAAATAAAACATCTCAAACTTCAAGCCATTTTATATATCCAATCACTACTTTCCTGCTTTTTTGCACTTCAAAAATAAAAATCTAAGATCTTTGCTTATAACCGTTTATCTAAAACTTATCTCTAAGCGACTAACGCCATCTAGCGTTCAACTCACAAACTGTTTGTCATCTATCTAGGTCGCACAGCGCGCCGCCTCACGGAGAAGATCGCAGAACTCGACACATATGGAGAGCTCCTGTCGAAGCAATCGCTCCAGCTGCAGGAATATTTCGACCTCTGTGTGGCCAATTACCCACAGATTGGCGATGACGGGTCGGAGGCTATCGATGCTGTGAAGTTGGCTGATGGTTGGTGAAACAACTGTTTTCTACTTGTAAGCCTTTTAAACGACTCAAGGCATCAAACTGTTCGTGTCCTTAAATGGTTTGCAATAAACTCGCACGCTACTTTGTGTACTATGTAAAAAATAAGTACATTTTACAATTTAGTACACCATTGATTTTTTTTTGGAATTAATTACGATATTGGATCATACCTCATACCACGGAAGATCAATATACCAACTTATATGTATACGAGTATATACAGGTTGAAAGTGAACCCACTAGCTTTATTGAACTCTATGATTCGGAATCACTAATAGAACACAAAACCGTAAAACATTTTGTTTTTGGTTTTCAATTTTCGGGAAAAAATGCCAAAATGGCCAACCTACGCGACGGGACATGTGACTAACAATAGACAGTACATACTCCCGGTGATAAAAATGCACAGAGCGTCGTCCCTGTCACCGGAGTATTAGTGCTTCCTTGGCGGTCGATTTTTTTATTATGAATCATAACTATTCATGACAAGAGTAACAAAACATGTATTTTTTATTTCGATCATAGAACTGAGGTGCAATTGTGTAAGCCAATGGTATTCAAATTGATGTTCATGTAATGGCTATTCGGTTAGGCAAATTAGCCAGTTTGACAGCTGAAATCGTACATTTTTGTCTGTCAAATGAATACAATTGTCATATTTTGTTGTTGACAACCAAAAACATACGATTTCATTTGTCAAACGGGATTATTTAATTAGCTGAAAAATCGAATTTGAATACCATTGGCTTACACAATCGACAACATTTCATTTTAGTTAACCATTTATTTTTAATATTTATATTGAAGGTCTGCGTAAAAAAGAAGCTTATGTATTTTTTTATTTTGTTTTATTTTATGTTTTTTCTGCATAATTGATTGTTTTCTTATTCACACATTCTAAAAAGACGTAAGCATCTGAGGATTTCAAAAGTCGATGTTCATTGCCAATGGATTATTAAAAAAAAGCTTGGCATGTTTATGTCTGCTGTCACATGGCATGTCAGTTGTTTTTTTTAAACAAAATTTACTTCAAAGCAAAGGAAATTGTTTTTAAAATCCTGTGTTAGCCATATTTTTAGTTTTTTGAAAATATCTCTTTATTAATTCACGATTTAATTCTGAAAAAAATATATAATGCTCACAAAGCCCATATCTCGAAATGGTTTTTAGTTTTGCACCAATTATTAATTTGTAATGTTGTCGATTGCACCTCAGTTTCCTTTGTTATAGCTAGAGGGTTCATTTTCAACCAGTATAAAACATCTGAATCGGATTAAATAAATACACAGTGAGTGTACAGTGGAGACCGCATCAAGTTAGACACTTGGGACTTTGTACCTACGAGGGGTGGCTGATATAAAATCTCCTTTGTTAAAGAAAGTTTAAAAAATGTTACTGGCCACTATATTCTCGTATTCTTTGTTTATTCCTTTTTTAAAAATTATGACACTTATTTGTTTCTACGAGTTCAATTTTTTTTTGGCGCGTCTTCGTTTTTATCAAGTTGCAATAAAATTAAAAATGGATAAAATTGAGTATCGCGCTGTGATTAAATTCCTCGGTAAAGAAGGGAATACGCCGACGCAGATCCGAGAGCGCATGTTTAAGGTGTTCGGAGATTCATGTCCTTCCGAATTTGTAATAAAGTTTTGGTCAAAGCAGTTTAAACAAGGCCGTGTGAGCTTAGAAGACGATCCCCGTAGTGGAAGGCCCATTTCTGCAGTTACCGCAGATAATGTGGAAAAAGTGAAGAAACTGATCCTTGCCGATCGGCGAATTAAGCAGTGGGAAATAGCTAGAGATGTTGGCATTAGCAAGGAACGAGTTCATGAAATAATTCATGAACATTTGGGAATGTCCAAGGTGAGCGCACGTTGGGTGCCTAAAATGTTGACCCCGTTTGATAAGCAAAGGCGTGTGGAATGTTGTCAGTCATTTTTAGACTTGGTAAAGGATAAAGAGGAAGAAACTATCTTGCGAATAGTGACCTGTGATGAAACTTGGATTCTTCAGTGGGATCCCGAAAGCAAACAAGAATCGATGCAATGGAAATTTAAAGGGGAAAAACCACCAAGGAAGTTTAAGGTCCGGCTGTCAGCGGGCAAACTAATGGCAACCATTTTTTGGGATGTTGAGGGGATTCTTATGATAGATTACCTGCCAAAAAACACCACGATGAATGCTGAATACTATGCGAACTTACTTGACCAGCTACGCAAAAAAATAAAAGAAGACAGGAGGGGCAAACTTAGCAAAGGCGTTTTGATTTTGCATGATAATGCACCCGCGCACACGGCCTTTAAGGCGCGGTCATCTCTGACAAAAAACGGCTTTACAGAGATCAACCACCCACCCTATAGTCCAGACCTGGCTCCCTCTGACTACTTCTTATTTAAAAATTTAAAGAAAAATTTGAGAGGGCGCAGATTTTCAACAGACGAAGAGATGAAGGACGCTGTGAATGACTATTTTGACGAACAAAATAATAATTATTATTTTAATGGTATGCTGTCACTTATTGACAAATGTCGTAAGTGCATTTCAGTTGCAGGGGACTATATTGAAAAATAAAAAATAAATTATTAATCCATGTATTTTCTTTCATAGTCAGGTAGATTACTTTTCAGCCACCCCTCGTATATTATATTCTTCTCTGTAGGGGCTAATGTCGTACTGCAAATGTATAGCTTGTTGTAATCTCCACTGTACAAGAGTGCACGACGCGCGGTTAATCGCCGCCGCGCCTCCTGCTTTGAGCACGCTCAGAGCGAGCAAATTATTTAAACACAAGAACTATACTGTATTCTATACTTTAATCTGTGCTTTGTAAGGCACAAATGCTCATCAATTTCTCTTTGACAATCAGTGGCGTAGCTGGGTGGACAAGGGCCCGGGTGCATAGACATAGGATCGGGCCCTCACTCCCTCTTTCCGCGTAGCTTGTACGCTCCGGCTCCCCTGAGCTCCGGGCCCTGGTGCACTGCACCATCCGGCCCTACGATAGCTACGCCACTGTTGACAATATTCATTGAACAGTACAGTTCGGGCCGCTACAGAAAGCGCGCTTGAAGTAGCTGTCACCTGCGCAGTATCCTGCTGCTTATATGGCTTGAATATCGATAAAAAAACATTCTTAATGCACCTCTACACCCCTTAAACACAGAGAATATCATACATACTATTAAGAGCATATGGGTTTTGCATTGTCTGTAAGTCAGTCAGTCACGGAACTATCTTACATATAGATGATAGAGAATGTTAGGACCTTGTATTTCTTTGTTCTTTTACCAATCGACTTACTTCCCAGGCAACGATCTTCGTCTGAAAGCGAATGACGTGATGACGACAGGCGCGTCCTTCAGAGTGACATGTGCCGCCGCCCTGCAAGCGCTGCAGCAATGCGCTGAACTGCTGCGACGTAGAGACAGACAGGCCCGACAAGCCGAAGAGCTATACATGTAAGTCTAATTTGTACTTCCCTGGCAACGATCTTCGTCTGAAAGCGAATGACGTGATGACGACAGGCGCGTCCTTCAGAGTGACTTGTGCCGCCGCCCTGCAAGCGCTGCAGCAATGCGCTGAACTGCTGCGACGTAGAGACAGACAGGCCCGACAAGCCGAAGAGCTATACATGTAAGTCTACTTTGTACTTCCCTGGCAACGATCTTCGTCTGAAAGCGAATGACGTGATGACGACAGGCGCGTCCTTCAGAGTGACTTGTGCCGCCGCCCTGCAAGCGCTGCAGCAATGCGCTGAACTGCTGCGACGTAGAGAAAGACAGGCCCGACAAGCCGAAGAGCTATACATGTAAGTCTACTTTGTACTTCCCTGGCAACGATCTTCGTCTGAAAGCGAATGACGTGATGACGTCAGGCGCGTCCTTCAGAGTGACTTGTGCCGGCGCCCTGCAAGCGCTGCAGCAATGCGCTGAACTGCTGCGACGTAGAGAAAGACAGGCCCGACAAGCCGAAGAGCTATACATGTAAGTCTACTTTGTACTTCCCAGGCAACGATCTTCGTCTGAAAGCGAATGACGTGATGACGACAGGCGCGTCCTTCAGAGTGACTTGTGCCGCCGCCCTGCAAGCGCTGCAGCAATGCGCTGAACTGCTGCGACGTAGACAGGCCCGACAAGCCGAAGAGCTATACATGTAAGTCTACTTTGTACTTCCCAGGCAACGATCTTCGTCTGAAAGCGAATGACGTGATGACGACAGGCGCGTCCTTCAGTGTGACTTGTGCCGGCGCCCTGCAAGCGCTGCAGCAATGCGCTGAACTGCTGCGACGTAGAGAAAGACAGGCCCGACAAGCCGAAGAGCTATACATGTAAGTCTACTTTGTACTTCCCAAGCAACGATCTTCGTCTAAAAGCGAATGACGTGATGACGACAGGCGCGTCCTTCAGAGTGACTTGTGCCGGCGCCCTGCAAGCGCTGCAGCAATGCGCTGAACTGCTGCGACGTAGAGAAAGACAGGCCCGACAAGCCGAAGAGCTATACATGTAAGTCTACTTTGTACTTCCCAGGCAACGATCTTCGTCTGAAAGCGAATGACGTGATGACGACAGGCGCGTCCTTCAGAGTGACTTGTGCCGCCGCCCTGCAAGCGCTGCAGCAATGCGCTGAACTGCTGCGACGTAGAGACAGACAGGCCCGACAAGCCGAAGAGCTATACATGTAAGTCTACTTTGTACTTCCCAGGCAACGATCTTCGTCTGAAAGCGAATGACGTGATGACGACAGGCGCGTCCTTCAGAGTGACTTGTGCCGCCGCCCTGCAAGCGCTGCAGCAATGCGCTGAACTGCTGCGACGTAGAGACAGACAGGCCCGACAAGCCGAAGAGCTATACATGTAAGTCTACTTTGTACTTCCCAGGCAACGATCTTCGTCTGAAAGCGAATGACGTGATGACGACAGGCGCGTCCTTCAGAGTGACTTGTGCCGCCGCCCTGCAAGCGCTGCAGCAATGCGCTGAACTGCTGCGACGTAGAGAAAGACAGGCCCGACAAGCCGAAGAGCTATACATGTAAGTCTACTTTGTACTTCCCTGGCAACGATCTTCGTCTGAAAGCGAATGACGTGATGACGACAGGCGCGTCCTTCAGAGTGACTTGTGCCGCCGCCCTGCAAGCGCTGCAGCAATGCGCTGAACTGCTGCGACGTAGAGACAGACAGGCCCGACAAGCCGAAGAGCTATACATGTAAGTCTACTTTGTACTTCCCAGGCAACGATCTTCGTCTGAAAGCGAATGACGTGATGACGACAGGCGCGTCCTTCAGAGTGACTTGTGCCGCCGCCCTGCAAGCGCTGCAGCAATGCGCAGAACTGCTGCGACGTAGAGAAAGACAGGCCCGACAAGCCGAAGAGCTATACATGTAAGTCTACTTTGTACTTCCCTGGCAACGACCTTCGTCTGAAAGCGAACGACGTGTTGGCGACAGGCGCGTCCTTCAGAGTGTCTTGTGCCGCCGCCCTGCAAGCGCTGCAGCAATGCCCTGAACTGCTACGACGTAGAGAAAGACAGGCCCGACAAGCCGAAGAGCTATACATGTGAGTCTACTTTGTACTTCCCAGGCAACGATCTTCGTCTGAAAGCGAATGACGTGATGACGACAGGCGCGTCCTTCAGAGTGACTTGTGCCGCCGCCCTGCAAGCGCTGCAGCAATGCGCAGAACTGCTGCGACGTAGAGAAAGACAGGCCCGACAAGCCGAAGAGCTATACATGTAAGTCTACTTTGTACTTCCCTGGCAACGACCTTCGTCTGAAAGCGAACGACGTGTTGGCGACAGGCGCGTCCTTCAGAGTGACTTGTGCCGCCGCCCTGCAAGCGCTGCAGCAATGCGCTGAACTGCTGCGACGTAGAGACAGACAGGCCCGACAAGCCGAAGAGCTATACATGTAAGTCTACTTTGTACTTCCCTGGCAACGACCTTCGTCTGAAAGCGAACGACGTGTTGGCGACAGGCGCGTCCTTCAGAGTGAATTGTGCCGCCGCCCCGCAAGCGCTGCAGCAATGCGCTGAACAAAGAGCTATCTATACAAGTAAAACACTTCCAGCGCCCGTAGCATGATGACGTGCCACTTCGTTTGTCACGGGTTTTATCGCGCACAATCGCTTATTTTGGTTCGGTGTGCGCGATAAAATGGGTGAGAAACGAAGTCGCGCGTCATCATACAACGGGCGCAGAGCCGTTATTATAATTTGTGACGCAAATTCTGTTCAATGGTAGATGGTAACAGAGGATCTCTGTGCAAGTGAAGCACATCTTTTATTATGAAATAAAGGAGGGCCATCGACAACAGGACGGCCAACTCCTCAGGTACGAAGATGTTCAGACACATGACACATGAAAATATGCAATATGAGCCCTCTAAATGGGAAGGATTGGTATCACAGCGCCCTGAATGGCGCGTGTTTGTACGGCAAGTACGCGATTTCGAGAAGCAGCGCAAAACTGACGAAGACAGCGACGAGCTGAAAGCGACTACCAGCGGCCATTTACAATAAACGTAAACGGTGGCTCTGTAAGCGCGGGGTTTTAATACGAAGATCGCCTACATCAGTCATCTTCGGGCACACCAGTAGTTGGTAGTGGTAGAGCTGTGTGTGGAGGTACCATCATTTTACTCGCAAACCCCCCCGAAGTGTTCGGGGGAAAGTAAGGGCTCTCAAACAGGCATAACCAGGTGGCCCCCCATTGCCTGAGACCGATTGATGGCGGTATATCCATCCCACATTGCCGGACCTAAATAAAACAGACTGTCACTGGTGGGAGGGTTTCGGCTCCGTGCTCACCAACCTGCTTGCCCAGCGTGCGTGAGTATGGGAATTTATTCCAGGAAGTTTGCCAACGGTGGCAAAATCTTTCAAAGGCCTATGTCCACCAGTGGACGAAACAGGCTGATGGATGGATTGATGGGCACACCAGCGCCGTACCGACTAGGAGTCGAAGTGGTCGCGGTGATCGAAAACAGTCGAAGCCAAACATCAAGTTCTGTTACGGTTACTAAACACTCTCTATAATAGTAATTTTGTTGCAGGGCTCTAAAGAACCAGCTGACAGAGGCGAGGTTGGCGTCCAAGCCGTGTCCAGATCATGAGGTTAGTGACATCTTTGTGTTGCTTTCTTGGGTTAGGTTTTCATGTTAGTAAAGAATTGACCTGGGATCATCGAAAAAATACAGAAATCTTCGATGACGTCAACATCACCTTTTGAAGCGTATTTTTAAACATATTACCCCATATACTGTGTACTGTACAAGGAAAAATCGGAAGTTATAAGATCACTCTCGTGTCTGTTCGTCACAGAGGTTATCCTCGAAAGCTTTGTAACGGAGCAATTTAAAATTTAGCATAATGTTAGATCTTGATGAGGCACATGTATATTGCTAGTCAACAATTAGAAAAAATATTTAGATTTAAATGGGGTGTCAGGTTTTTACAAAGAAAAAATAGTTTTAATTAATATATCGTGCCAGGAACCATTTGAAAGAGCCCTGAAGCTACAGCTCCTCTAAGGCTTAAAAAAAAGTTTTTGGTCCAGCGGTCTACATCATTATGAGGTCAAAATTTTATTGAAACGTCCATTCCTCCTGATCTCCTAGGTTTCTAAAGCTAAAATTTAGATTTTAATAGGGTTAGTGTATATAAGGTGAGTTTCGTCTATGCAACCAAATTCATACTGGAGACTCTGTAAGTGGTCAGGGCCAACGTTCAATGACCCCTTTTGTGATCCATCCATCCATCGGCTTGCTTCGCCCACTGCTGGACATAGGCCTTAAATTTCCAACATTTTGCCACTCTTGGCGGTCCTCCTGGAAGAAATGCCCATACTCACACACGCTGGGCAGGCGGGTTGGTGAGCGTGGTACCGAAACCGTCGCACCAGGGACGCCGCTGCCCTTCACCAATCTGTTTTATATAGGGCCTGGCAATTGGGGATGAATATCAAATAATCAAATGAAATAATTTATTCAAGGAACCAGAAATAGCTTAACCTAATTAAATTTAAATTTATAAACTTAGGTAAGAAGCCAATTGAATAACATAACTATGCAGGCACACAAGAGTAGACAATCATTAGGTTTACATAATACAGTACAGGCATACCTATAGCGCTCTTCGAATATTAGTTTGCAAATGTTAACCTTTGTAAATATGAGCCCTGAGTCCTTAGCTAGTTTGTAAACCAACTATATTTTAGGTCTCAGTTTCTCCCCGCCATCCATCGGTCCCAGGCAATGTTAATTAGGTGGTAGAGCTGATGCCGGGCTCGACTGGAGGTACCACCATCTTACTAGCAAACCCCCCCTCCCGAAGTGATTCGGGAGAGTGTGAAGACAGCTCTCAGGCAAAACCTTCTGTGATACGCAAAATAAAATTAAGCCTTGCTATACTGATTGAGGCGAGCGAGGTTGTTCTGGAACAAGTATAGACGCACAAACAATATTTTTCGTATTTCGCAAAAAGGGCCATTGGACCTTAGTGCATGACCACTGAATGAGTCTCCAGACTGAATTATGTAAATGAAAGTCAACTTCTATTAAGTCATTGACTTCCGGAAAATTGCAGGTTTTATTAGCGGTGTAAAAGTTGTCGAAAATAAATTAAAAAGTTTTATTTCTTTTATTTACTGCACTGCTAACTGTTATATTAGTATAGAACCCAAACTAATTGTGCAAGTCCAACTTGCTCTTGGCTGGATTTTTATAGTATGTAAGAAAAATGATGTGACCAAAGGCTCGAACACTGTAGAACAATTAAGTATGTAAAGTACACTGGTTTTATATTTTTTTAATGAATATCTGGCTTAAATAAGCAAAAAATTTATACATATGCACCGGGTGTAAATAGAGTGCGACCATTAAATGAAACCACATATTCTACCGACCCTACTAAACCACTTTTCCCAAGAGTCATACCCGCGGACACCCTTAGTTTAGGAAATAATTGAGTTCCAAATAAAAATACGTGAACGCTAACGCACCGATATACGGGCGAGTTTAGAGAGAGTGTTGTCCATGAAACCTGCAGCTGTTTGAGGTCAACGCTCTCTCTAACCTCGCCCGTATGTCGGTGCGTTAGGGTTTACGCGGTTTTGTTTGGAACTCAATTATTTCCTAAACTAAGGCTGTCCGCGGGTATGACTCTTGGGAAAAGTGGCTCAGTAGGGTCGGTAGAATATGTGGTTGCATTTAATGGTCGCACTCAATTTACACCCGGTATATATCTATATTTCAAGCAGTAGTTAATTTTTTTTAAATTTTCCAAAGTTTTGTTGTGGTGACGTGATGAAGTAAGCTATATCAACCTATTTATTCATAGAGACCTTTACCTTTACTGTTTTTGCCTTATATCAGACTATTAAAAACATTAAAAAAAGAACAGTCTTTGTCTACTGGTTCTGGTTTGACGTTTGAAGTTTGACTGCATCAACACTTTCTTTTTTATATCACTTGACGCTGGCAAGACTGGCCTTTTTATAAAGACCGTAGTTGCCATAAAAACAACAGCCAAAATTTACATTATTTTGATTTGTTACTTATGTATTAAGTAAATCTGAACAAGGAGGATACGTTAAGGATTATTAAGAAGATTAACACTATATCGACGCAGTAAATATCGCATTAGATCCTTTTACCATTCAGTAAAAATGACACTAAATTTGCCGACAAAAATTGTTTGTATTCATGAAAACTCTTAAAACGGAAATGGTGCAAGGAAGTAATGTGGAGTCTAGCTGGAGTGCAAGCCTGAGCAGCGTTTGTTTTGTTGTGAAGATCATTTGAACGTAATGGTATTACGACTATGATTAGCAATTCATTGTAACAGATTTAATGTTACCAGCAGTCAAATACGAAATGGCCCGAAACCGAATCAGAAATAATCCGATTTGTATATTTCTTTTTTAAAAGAAACTATCAAAATTTTACATACGATTTCTCTTAGCGTTTTAATCACATATCTTTATATAAATTACCAACGGGAATTCTTAATTCGTTAGTTTATAATGACTTCAACCTACCAGAGGGCGCGTGTTCAGATTCCGTACGGGAATGTTGTACCTGGTCTGCGTCTTTGTTATCCATCATGCAGGTAGGGATACTCATTCATCGCTGAAACGTGGGTGAACGAGTTTAGACTGTGAATTGCATTTCACAGTCCATACTCGGAAACACCACCTCGAGGATTCATGTCATGGCGATGTATGTATACCTATTTTATTGGTGCTTTTTTAATCGGATATTCTATATTGAAAAAGAAAATAATTTAAATGTATTTCCATTTTATTTATTTATTTCCGTTTATATTCAACGCTCACGCAAGTTAAATTTTATTAAAAAATACAAATAGGTATGTTGTCGAAAAATACAAGACAGAAGAATTTATTCACAAAACATTTGTCATTCTACTTATGTACAATATATTTCAAGTAGAGTTTTTCGCTGATAAGTATATTTTTGGAAACATCAAAATGCTCGGCTAAAGAATAAATTTGATGAGCAATCGCAATCTATTTGTTGTTTATATTACAATTTTCCATTTACTTTCGGGAAATATCGGAAAAAATTAGATGCATTTTTTGTACACGATTTTCACAAAAATACCCAAAATCACGCGAAATTCGGTAAATGTACCCGTACCGGCAAGGCAATGCCGGCAACCCTGAATGGATTGTCAACTGTCTAATTTATTGATAAGGCAAAGACAATACGTTTTCTATATTTTTTGCAAAGTACCTATTCCTAATCTTCCTAGCCTGTGACGTCATTTAGAGGTCAAATGAAAGTGAAAGTAGTTATTGTATTTTTGTTAAAATATACGTGATCTCATAGTTTTTAAGGCTTTAAATAGAAAAATACGGTCTAAAATCCTAATATCTCGAAATATTTTCGGAATAAGCACCGTTTACTTATCACTTTACTTACCTAATTGCTTGCCTCTATGTTTTTAACAGGCTTTGTTTTAGAGTGTGCGTCCGCGAACTATACCAAATACCCCCATCCCCCTCTGCCACCGGAATAGATGGCGCAGATTTCACCTATATGTCGGTTCGCTCGAGAGCAACGTTTCTAATCCACATACGTGTGGTAAAGTACTTAGAGAAGTGATCGTCTACTTTTTAGTATATTTGTATATTTTTAGTGTATATGTGCATTTTTAGCTAATATATAATTTTATTTCTTAGGGCAAATAATTTGTCTACCATGTTATACGCATTGTATTTGTGTCTGTAATGTGTTTCATGTGTGTTAAATAAATAATAAATTGTCCTTATAGCTCAGAGACTCACTGGCTGGCGCCCTTAATCCAGTTATATGACCAGGTTTCCAAAGACTTAAAGAGTAAATAGGTACTTTCTGAGCAAGCGCAATCATATCAGGCTACATCGACGCTTTCGATCAGGCGCTAATAGTGGCCAAGAGTAAGGCCATTTGGAAAGAAAAAGTGGCTCTCTACTTTAGGCGCATATGTATATGTAAACATTATATAGGTTGCATTTCTTATAAATAGAGATGTACACATTGAATGCATTCGAGGGCTGAGGTAAAGGACGGGAGCACCTCCCCTCGCCACCCGCACACCTCTCGCACGCCTACTGTTTAAGAATGTGTGCGTAGAGAGAACGGCTGTGTGTATATATAGCGCATTCCTTAGCTCCGCATTCAACTCGCGCGTTATATGTAGTATCTCGTTTGACATACGGGCTTACAACCGTAATCATCGATATAATCTGGGTGACAACGGTCGCGTAATGAACTGTTTGTTTCTGTTGCTTTGCGTTGTTGCATTAATAAATACCATTATAAAATTAATTCGAATCATCGCCATGAATAAATTACTACCTATCCTCCTTGAATTTTATTTGCATCATTTGGAAGTGGGTACTTCGCTTCTCGTATAAGGGGGGGGGGGGGAGTGTTGTTGGTTATCATGAATAATATAATAAATAACCAAGATAAGTTAATGCTTAAGTGATCGATTTTTATGCTGTTGAAATTATCTTGCATATAACTCTACGATCGAGCAAAGAGGCGACATAAGAAGTATCCATTTGAGTAATTTACGGTTGTTTCTCAGATAAAACCCGCTGCTTTTTCACTTTGCAAGGAGACATAACATAAATCTATTTCCATAATCTTATACAATTAACATCTTCCTGGGATCTCTGGGTAATCTCTGGTATTACCTACATATTACCGTTCGATGTGGATGGGCCTACGTCCAATTTATAGCTCACAAATACCCACAGTCCATTTCTATTTTTATCGTAAGTACCTATTGCGGTTGAACTGAAACTAACTCTTTTTATTGCATTGGAAATACCGGTTGTTTTCGTTTGGTACGGCTAGCCTGTGGTGTTTTTTTCGTGGTATAAAAGTAGGATTCGAAATATATCTTGATATTGTAAAGTTAATTTCTAATATTGTTTCTAATTTATGTACCTATATATCTATAATAAAAACAAAACCATAAAAGTGATATAAAATTAAATTTTGTGCAAAACAACTACATCATGGCTTTGAGCATATCGCGTCAGAGTTATGGTATAGTTGAAAATTTACACTTAACTTGCATTTCACAATTCACATTAGGGAACACCTCTGACACCCGCTTGGGGATTCATGTCGGGACGATATACTTGTGTAAAAATTTATATTTGAATAATTTGCTCAGAAATATTAAAATAGTATTTTGTGAAACTGATGCATAACTGGCGTTATTAAAACTAGAGTTTGGGTTTAAAACCGAACCGCATTGGCAAGATTTTTAATAGTATCACACGAGTGTCTTAATACCTGTTAACAGCTATAAATGAACTTCCAAAATAACCTTCAATGGGTATTGAACTATTTACGAATTGTGACGTCATTTCAAGTGCGAACGTATCCCTAGATAAGCGGATATGTATGTTTTCGACAATTATTTTACGATACAAAATCAGAGGGCAGGACATTCTATGGGTGGCACTTACCCCCCTAACTTTCTCATTTTCGGAGCTAATGCAATGGTCATTATTAATTAATGTTCCTGGGGCTCTAGGGCACACGTGAAAAAAGGAGTTTTCAAAACAAAGTGATCTTATCAGGGTTTAGTTTTTAAACTTCGAGATACGGAACCCTAATAAACTTTAAAGAAAAGCTCCACCTTTTTTTTCTTTAAAGTAAAATTATTTGACACAGGGGCCAGGGATTTTAATTGCTTAAATACAGAACCCCAAAAATATGAATTTGTATTTTTAGAGACTTGCACATTTCTTGCCTAATTTAAGGTGGTTAAGCCGAATCCCGGTGCAAAATTGTTTTCCTTACTTTTGAACAAAAAGAATGCAAAAATTGCGTTCTAAAGCAATTAGCGGAAATTGATTAGTAAGGTGGTATAGCTGATGCCGAGCTCGACTGTGGAGGTATCACCATCTTACTCGCAAATCCTCCCGAAGTTTTTTGGGGGAGAGTAAGAGAACAGCTCTCAGGCAAAACCAGGCGGCCCACCATTGCCTGGGACCGATGGATGGCGATATATCCATCCATCCCCAATTGCCGGGCCTTATAGTATAAAACAGACTGGTGACGGGCAGCGGCGTCACTGGTGCAAGGGTTTCGGCACCGCCCTAACCAACCCGCCTGCCCAGCGTGTGTAAGTATGGGCATTTCTTCCAGGAGGACCGCCAAGAGTAGCGAAATCCTGGAAAGGACTATGTCCAGCAGTGGGCGAAACAGGCTGATGGATTTATTTATTTATTTATTAAGGAGCTCCAACTGTATACTCCGATTTCAAACATATTCTTAGTTCTATACATTTGTCCTGCAGAGTGATACAAATTATAAGAGCACACAGCCCTCACATATAAATCCGGTACAATTTTCAAAAATAATAAACCTTAATTAAACAAAATTAAAAACATGCCAAATTATATGAGTAACTACAAAAGCAGCCACAAACAAAGCTTGCATAAACAAATTAAAACTAATAAATTACAAATTAAAAAGAAAAACATTGATTAATTAAGTAAGCTTAAAGCCTAATTATTTGATTAAAAATTAGTTCATTGAGAAAAAAACAAAAAAAAAATATTTATAAACTTTTCTCATAACTCACAAAAATAATTGATATTCCTATCGGCGGTCTTGCAAGTCAACCATGTCTTAGTTTTGTTTATATTCAATTTAAACATTGCCAAGGAATTGCAAAAGATATCAATGTCGCTGTTATTATCATAAAGATTATTATAGCAAACCGACGTTCTATTTAAAGGAAAAAATTTACCTACATTTGTTAAATGAGTGAGAGGTTCAAAAACTTTTCGCCTTTTATTAGGCCTTATAATGTTGCTCCTAGGTACAGCAAAGTTTAATTCTGAAAGAACACCAGGCAATTGCAAATTTCCATTGACAATCTTGTGAAGGGCTATAAGATCATTTAAGCATCTGCGGTGTTCAAGGGAAGCCATCTTGAAATGATTGAGTCTTTGTGGATAATATGCACGAAAAGGACAAGACTTATCCCGATACGCTAGATATCTAGTAAAACTGCGTTGTACGCGTTCTATTCTGTCTATGTGTGTTTGGTAAAAAGGACTCCAAGCCACAGATGTAAACTCTTATGTGCTACGAACAAAAGCATAAAATAAAGTTGTAATAGGGAAAACATTCTTGAATTCTTGGCACGTTCTTTTGATAAAACCACAAAGCTTAGCAGCCTTAGTAACTATACTATCATAGTGTGCTGCAAATGACAATTTGTTATCCAAAATGATTCCAAGATCGCGAATCGTAGCGATCTCCTTTAGTGGCGTATCGTTAATTGAATATGAAGAAGGCACGATATTCAATTTTCTTGTAAATGGATGGATGGATTAGTAATAATTAGGGTTTTACATTCAAATTCTATCATTTTATAATTTACATTTTGATTGCATTCGGTTAACAAACTTAAAAGCGTATTTAACGTTGTAATCGAATGTAATCAAAATGTAAGGCTTAAAATAACATAATGTTAATGCGAGAACCCTACTGTTAGTAATCAATTTCCGCTAATTGCTCTAAAACGCAATTTTTGCATACTTTTTATTCAAAAGTAAGGAAAACAATATTATGATGTGCATTTTGTACCGGGATTCGGACAGGAAACAATAAACCTCTTTTAACATACAAGAACAAAGAAAAACCAATTTCTACAAAGTACGTTCAAATGACATGGGAAAGTCACTTCTCAAAAATTATAAATTGTTCTTCCTAGGGGACAATAAAACAAGAATATCTAGAAACAGTCCTAATTTATTTAACGCTTAAGCGCTTAAATAAATCGACCGCAATATTAGAGGTATTATAATAATTATAATAATAATAAAGTGCTTTAATTCAGGCAACAAGGCCCATAACAATAAATACCTTATACTACTAATACATATATTTTTATAGTAAAAACTAAGACTAACAAACTAAAATATCATTTTGGCACAACGTCACTGAGCCGGTCCGGTGGTGTAGGTGGAAGTCTACCGCGAAAACGACGTATTGCCCTGTATTCAAATTTACTTATAGCCAAATTCATCATGGAGATTCAGTAAGTTTCAGGACCAAGGCCCTTTCTGTGAAATACGCAAAATAAAATTTAGGCTTCCAGTACTAATTTAGTCGAGGTTGTTCTTGAACAAGTATTCTCGAACAAGTGTCCAATATTTTTCGTATTTCGCAAACAGGATCACTGAACCTCGGTTCTGGTCACTTATCGAGTCTCCAGTATGAATTTGGCTATATAAACAAAAGTCACCTTATAACATATATTCATCCATCCATAGGTAGAAAAATGAGGGGGGCTATCCCGATATTGTCTCTTTGCAAATTAATTTTAAACAGTGAAATTGTAATCATTACATTAAAAAAATATATGTGTCATATTTCACTCTTGTACTGTCAATTTTTGTCTGTCTGTCGTGCTAAGGGGTGTTGAAAAAATTACGCCCAAGCTGAAAACGGGGCAGAGATTGAATGCCTACCCAAGTAGCATTCGGGGTTCTATATAAGCTGTCTAGTCGTTCACATGTACTCCAAAAGCTGTGTAAGTTAGCTGTATAAGAGCTGTATAGCTTGCTATAATGCTCTTATAGAACCAGTTTGGGCACAAATTAGACAGCCTTAAGTTTACTATGGCTGTACATAAGCTGTATAATAGCATTATAATAGCTGTTTAAGTAGTAACATAGGACTTAAGGCTGACTTACGGCACTATATGGGACGCAGTGTGAACCATACTAAGTACATGAGTGTAATAAAGAGTAACAAGTGGCTAAATACACAGCCTTCACAGTTATAAAATCCCACAAAATTACTCCAGTGCTACCTAAAGTTCACGTGTGTCCTAAATTATTTCTTTATTTTATTATTAATTATTATCCTCATAGTTGATTTTGTGTGTGCCATCAGAAACCAAACTCCGGCGGATCAAGGATAAAAATGTATGATAACACGAGGTAGTACCTGTTTTAAATACTTAATAATGTTAATGCCATGGGAATGCAACTTTATCGTGAAATATATACATATTTACAGCTAAAATATTCACGCGCCTCTGTAAAAACGCGATATTCATTTTAAAATATTTAAAACTGGCTGAGAGGAAATCTACAATTTTCAGTGTTTGATATTATATTGGCATTATAATTATACTACGGTAATTAATTATAACATGAAACCAAAACTCAATCGCTCTATCTACGTATTTTGTGATAAATCTGCATGATAATTTTGGAGATTTATTTGGTAAATATTTTACGTTAGAACAAAATGGTGGAAATGAAATACGGCTATGTGAACTGTTATAACTCCAATTTAATGCGGTGGAGCGTATATAGGTTCACATGTGTTCTGTTAGAATGCTGTTTTCTATTTAAAGTCCCACATTTGCACCACTACAGAGCCAATGTCTATAAACTTATTCTAATGTGAACTTATGTACAGCTTTAAGATGTAGTTCAGGTCACTTGTGTCATCGTTTTAATTCTTTTAATATACTGAAATTTTAGAGATCCGCAATAATAACTATTGTCCGTTAAATCACCTAGCCCAGGTACTAAGTCAAGTATGAGTACCTAAAGTAAAAATGTTGTAACAAACTAACAAAAATCACTTTTTGTTTTCGTGTGAGACACACAGTTTGGTCTCAAAGTATTTATGTTACCGGCTTTCTGTATAATCCGGTATTGTATACAATGCCTAGGCAATGTATACAATGCCAAAAAGATTAAGGTAATGTATGAAATATTATTTATTTAGTACATTGCCTAGGCATTGTATACAGTACCGAATGCGCAGCCGGTAATGTATATAACAGACGTGAGCAGGAGCGGGAAATTGATTAAGGCGTGTATTTAAATGATTTTTTATAAACATTTTAACCTTTTGGTTAAATGGTATTTCAGGGTGGTCATTAAAAAAAAATAACCACGAAGATTATGTATGGCGGTCGCGCCACAAGTGGCGCGACTCGCCATACCTAATCTTCTAACCTAACCTACCGGCTCTCTTCTGCGCTGGAAGACTTCCAAAAAACTAATTCTAACTGTTTAATATTATTCCATTAATTAGTAATAACTTTACACTTTGCCGGTTGACCAGCAGGTACTCTATACAATGCCTAGGAATTGTATACATTGCCTAGGTAAAGTATGTAACGGACAATAATATTCATAATATTTCATGCATTGCCGGGACGCCCCAGGCATTGTATACATTACCTAGGTACTGTATACAATACCTGAATTATACAGATTGCCGGTGACATTTACACTTACAAAAAACACTACTCTGTTCAAGGAGGTATTTAAAATAATGTAAACAAACTAGATAAAGAGGGACAACATTTATGACCTGCGACAGAAAAGGACAGAAAATAATAGTTGTCACTCAGCCATAGTAACAAACACTGTTTACAATCTTTTAAATCGCCGAGTCAGCAAGTGTAATAGTGTAACCATAGTATAAATAACTGTGGTGTAACCACATTTTGCAGAATTTATCAGATAAATAACTGTTATTCCTGTTATTTATGAGATAAATAACTGTTAATTCTGATATTTATCTGTTAAAATTCTGTAAAATATGGTTACACTAGCAGACTTGGCGCGTACGGAGCTGACGGGTGTACGATCACCAGGCACGTATCCAGACTTTTGTATCGGGGGGGGACATTCATTGAACCAACAATGTGAATTGTGAAAGAAGCCTCTGTAATCACTGTACTATATTATTATTAAGTATCAAAAGTACCCTACCTTTTTTATTAAAACGTACTTTACAGTGGTTATGAATAAACATTCCTAGTCCCGTGTATGTCACGCCAAATTTCGGGGGGGGGGGGGGGGGATAAATCCCACTTATCCCCCCCTGGATACGTGCTTGACGATCACCTTAAATATCTACTTAGAGAAAGTTTATGCTATTTCTTTCTGAACTTGAAAGTAATCATGCACATTCCTTTTAATAAGTAAGCGAGAAATAGAGGCGGGAACGGGATAGGTATAGATCCTCTGATCACTCGCGTGCGCCCGTGGCGTGCGTGATGGCCAGGATAGGATTAGTTATTGTCAGTGTTGCCATTTTGGCCACTTTGTGGGTAGATATAGCGGATTTTCAACAGTTTTAGCCAAAAAATAATCCATTTTAGCCACCAAAACAAATCTAGCTACTTCTATCTATTTCTGGTAATTTTTTAGATTATTACTATTGGAAGACTACGGAGTAAACAGACAGAAGATATTTCAGATTTACCAGACATTGTAGACCTATAAATTGATTTAAAAAAAATTTCTGAAAATTTTAAACTTTATTATAACCAGTTTTTAATACATTTTTAACTTCAATTAGAGACCAAAGCCGATTCTGAAGGCTTTAATTTTAGTTTTAGTGCTGATAAATATACATTTTCTTTATTGCAAAATAGATCTCAGTGTTAACAAGAGAAGATATATTAACTTTGGAAAATATTAAGTTTTGACAGCACTAAAATTAAAATTAAAGCCTTTAGAATCGACTTTAGTCTCTAATTGAAGTTAAAAATGTATTAAAAACTGGTTATGATAAAGTTTATAGCTATATATTTATATCCATATATAATTATAATAGCATATCAATAGTAGTAGGATATTTAAGTAGACCAATAATACTATGATATTTAGCATCTTAGACCTCCATCTACATTTTTTTAAAGTTACATTAACGGGAGTGCATAAAATTGTTCTAGCATCAGACGGTAGTGTTCCCGGTTTTAATTCGTTTATTATGCCTGACAATTTATTCAAAGCGGAATGAGGAATACGATTTTCAATAGCCCATGTTCTTATTTTTTTGCGAAAGGTTAAATGATTGTCCAAGTCAAAATTGTATTCACTATCACTAGAACTGCAATCACCACACTCTGATATCTGTATATTTTGAAGGGAACTTTCAAGTTCAGGCACATTTTCCTCTGCACCATGTACAGAACCACCATGAACAACGGTTGAAGTCGCACTTGTTGAAGCCGTATCGACGGGCTCATTTTCGGGCGTCGTCGTCAATCGACTGTTTATTTTTACAATTTGCGAATATTCTTTTGCAATTTTTCTTCTTATTCCACCGGTTCTCGCTCTTATTTTCCAGGATTTTTTATTCATTTTCACAATTTCTTGCACGAGACGTAATAACACGCAGCTTGTGGGATAAGTGTAATAGAATATCACATTCACATTCATGTCCAGCTTACAGCCAATAAGAGTAGTACTTGTGGACAAATAAACTGCTATTGATGTTAATAGACAACACATGTAGTCCTTTTAACAGCCTACAGTGCACATGTGAACCATTTAAACACTTCTGTACAGCAGTAAAAAAAGGTTATTTTAATGATCACAAACAAGTCCTACTACAGCTCTCAGCTGTATGACAGTCTAAAACAAGTAAACATAACAGCCTTTGGCTTTATAAATGACCACATGTGTTCTATTAAAATGCTAGCTCTGTAACATCGTACAAGTAGGCCGTTAAACAGCGGTTGGCGTATCTCTACCCTCCTATAATGCTCTTAGTCAGACGGCTGACTAAAGGATAGTTGTTAGAGTATTATAACACCAACAATCGTATAACAGTATAACTCTACACTCCTATAAGTCCCTTAGACAGGTATAGGTGTAATTAATCGCAATAATGCAGCTTATACATCACGAGTGAACTGTAATAATGCTTCAAGTACACCTGGGAACTAAATGTGTACTCTTAAATGGAGTAAAATGCTACTTGGGTAGTTTCTTATTAACGATTTTCTGATTTTGATAAAGTTTGTAGAGATGCACTAAGAAATGTTTTTTTAAATTTATAAAACGGATATAAACAATTCTATGATTGACTAACTGACAGAAAACGTAAAGTCTAAACCGCTCTGTAGATATAATCATACAATTTAGAGGCACCAAGAAAGGATTTGTATCAATGAAAGGTTGTAAACTTTCGTTTTTTATTTTATTTATAAGGTATATGTACAATTCAGACTACAGCCAAAACTGACAAAAATAACAATATATAACTATTTTAAACAGGCTGCTTTCAAAAACGCATACCTACACATGACCTACACACAACATACACAGTTAAAAAACTAACTATTATATTTGTAAAAAGAAATATTAAATTTTATGTTGAACGAAAAAAAATAATATAGCTTTAAACCTAAAAAAAATTGTATCGAAAATGTATTCCTAACCGATACAACGGGCGGGCGTCCCATAGTATTTATACTATATGTATAAAGGAATAACTTGACTGACTGATCTATTAGCGCCCAGACCAAACGGCTGGACCTATGACTGGGTTCCTAATATGATGTAAACATCCGCTAAGAAGGTATTTTAGTAAATACCCACGGGATCAGGAGATCGGGGCATCCCCTTATTACGTATAAAGATATAGTCCAGACTAGACGGGGGCGAAAATTCCACGAAACCTGGTAATGTTTGCTGTTGGCGACCCATGCTTCCAACTTACATTTGAGCCTTTCTTTCATAGAGGACGCGGTTGCGCGCCGCGCCGCACGTTGCCTTTATCACACCGTTTAGTTGTTTGTTTTCGCGCCGTTTTCATCGCCTAGCATTTTCAGTTTTTGTTTAGCTTTATCTCTCAACCTTCGTTTAAAAATAGGTTAGAGGAGTTAATGCTTGTGATAATAGTGGTACATAGGTATATATTTTTTATTGAATATTAGTTTTGTTTGTTTCGCAAGAAGATGAAGTTCAAACTTTTCAAGAAGTCCAATCGTCAGGTGAGTTGGCGCAGTTGTTTTTCGTTTCGTTTCGGTGAATTTCAGGCTGACGTCAGGTTCTTGTGAACAATTTGTTTCACATTTCGTTTTGTATACTAGGTGAATTCTTAGGGTTCCGTAGTCAACAAGGAACCCTTATATGTTCGTCCGTCTGTATGTCTGTCCGCGGCTTAGCTCAGAGACACTTAGTACTAGAAAGCTGTAATTTGGCTGGGTATACATATTAATCACGCCGACAAAGTAGTAAAATAAAAGCCTGTAAAAGCCTTTTTTTTTTCGCGTCTACGCCATGGTGTGTGGTGTTGTTGGATAGGTCTTTCAAAAATATTGTGGAACTGTGTAAAATAATTTTTGTCGGAGTAAAGTGTCCCCCCTGCCAGCTGAACGGTTGTTTTTGGATATTTATGTGAAAAAATTCATGGCAGTAGTATATACTTGTATTTAAAGGAACCATTATTTTATTTTGTAAATAAAGAAAAACTGCATTCAAAACCTTGAAAAGTTACCTGCGTTTTTCCTGCGTCTTTTCCGTACTTCTAATAATTTAAATTTTTGGATACGAGTTTTGTTATTTAAATGTTAAATTTCATGGTCTTCCTTTAATATACGATACTATGTTACTTCGAAGAATTTGGTTCTAATGCCCTTTCGATCGGTATAATAAAAATACAGGCTCTTTTTTTACACATTTGTCCAGTTCGATTCCCGGTTCATGCAGTTGATTTTTTTTAAGTATTTGCATGCAGGTTTCTTTAACTTTAAAAATAAAATAAAGATTTCTTTAAGTAAAATTTGCTATTTAAGGTACTTTCCTTCCAGGGGGCATTCGTTTGGTTCAGCCTGTATAAGAAAGTCAAAAGGAAAACTATAACTATACTATACTACAACTAAGTAGCCTTTACAAGTTAACGAGTAATAGTCGACCAACTTAATTTCGTAGTTTTGTTTAATATATTTTGTAAGTTAATTATGAGTTTGTAATTTTTGTTCAAATCATTTAAGTCTGATTATTTGAATGGTACGGAATCCTCAGGGCGTGAGTCCTACTCGCACTTGACCGGTTTTTTTAAATTTTGATACGAGTAAAGTAATATCAATTTATAAGTTGCATACCACTGAAGAAATGTATATTCTACCTGAATCTATACAATTCCATTGTCGTTCATTCATTTCCACATTATTATTGTCTTTATCACTGAAATAATGAAACGCAGTATTTGCCCCAAGTATGTAAATAAATTGATAGTAAAATGAGATGTTTTTGTAATGTAGGTACAATGTTTAAACTCTACTGATAAGGTGATTAAAATGAAAGAAAGTCGTGGATCTTGAACGTTTGTTTCTCGAGCGGTTGTCGGCACATTAACTTACATAATTTCAGTTCTAATTACAATGGGTACTGCGGGCGACTGAACAAATTAACTATTTTACGATTTTCAAGGTTTCCTTTACCTTTACGTTACAAAATCACGCGTCTACTGTTCATAAATTTTATTCGATAATCTAGAACCGAATAACTTCGGGTGGGGTTGCGAGTAAGATGGTGGTACCTCCACAGTTGAGCCCGGCATCAGCTCTACCACCTAATTCTGTGGTTTCATTAAAAGATGGTATAGATCCTTGGTAAAGATGGTATAGCTATTAGTTTGCTCAATTTCATGTTGTAAAGCTAAATGTTCGTGAATTTGCTACTTGGGATTAATCATCGTTCATGATTGTCATCAGGAGCCGTAAACAAGTGTCATTTGTTATGTATCGGCTATTTACAGTTATCAGTAGAGATGTAAATATTTTCTCTCTCCTTCTATACTTCATTTCTGATAGCATTGCACTAAACATAACCTAAATTTTTTTTATCATGCGATCCAATTTCGATGTATATTTATGATTTGGACTTTTTACGGACATTATTGATTTTCACACCATACAAATGTATACCAATTATCAAGTAGTAAAAAAGTCGTGTCTGTAAATCGGATATTTTTTCAAAACCTTCCGTTTTAACTCAAGAGCTACACAACGGATTTGGATGCGGTTTTCTTTATTATCATCTTTGTGACCCTGGTCAACATATAGGCTTCAAGGGATGTTGATAAAATAAAGGCCAACCTGAAAATGGGGCAGATATTGCATTACTATGTGGAATTACATAAGTATAGTAAAGAAAAAGAAAAGTGGTTTAAATTAAACAATTTTGAACAGAAGTGTAACTGACCGTGCCGTTTCATTATAAGTAAAAAAATTCTTGAACACCTTGACTCTCCAATTGAAATTTACTTCGTGAAAGAATGCTGGAATTCCATTACTTTCTACATTTGAGAATTCCTGCCACGATTTATTTGATCATAAATCAGCGGGCCTTGATTGCTTTCTTCCGGTCTTTCTTTACCATTTCTCGATTCGTTGGTGAAATGGCTAGGCTGGATCCGCTAAATAGCCCGCACACAACTTGAACAGACTTCCATTCGATTATAAACTTAAATCTTTAGTTAAGAAGGTTCAGAAATGATCGGAACATCCTGTTGTAATGCACTTGAAAGTCTGCGTGCACCTTGTTTGCGGCTGGTTTTTGCGATATCGGCTATAGAGTTGTTTACTATACGTTGAAGTTGACCTACTATGTGTCTTGAACAACAATAAATAAGTTGTTCATTAACGATTTACCCCACGATTGCAAGAAAACGGGAGAGCCTACTAAAATATCCCAAAGTCATCGATTTTCCTACTCAGACGCACTATTTTTTCAAGTAATTCTACATTTTTCTCGAAATTTGTGCAATCTAGTCGAAATTTCGTGAATCCTAGTTGCATATAAAAAGGTTTTGTGTCTGCCTTGATTATCCATGGGCTTCAAAGATGACCAACAAAGGGCCTCAAAGATGAACCACAAAGGTGAATTAGTGTTTTAGCAAATTGAAGTAACCTCACAATTAATTGGCCATAACAATATGAAATGTAAATTTTATTGTTTATTGCACAAATTCAACCATGACTTGAATCTAAGACAGTTGATTGCATAATCTGTTATTTCCTGTACCGGCTTACAATACAGATTGTTAATTGAGTTATCTCACAGCTTCCTATTTGAGAAAACCTTGTTAAGCGACACTTATGCCACAGATGAGCCAAATACATGTAATAATGAAAAACGCATTTCTTGCATACTTGTTACTCGAAACCAAGATGTTGTGTATTTTGAACTGAGAAAAGTTAACATCTTAAGCATAGCTTTAACTTGAAATGCTCAAATGTGAAATCGAGGTATTAACTGTTATCTAGATCTAGATTATGTAATTTTTATAACTGTTTTATCTAATGTAATTTGTCTAACAGTTTATTGCGCGTTTGAATGTAGACTGTATTCGTTTAATGTAGTTTTGAGCTATCTGCTTACAATTTTATTCTGATAATACCTAATTTTGATCTTAAGTTGGTTGCGACGGTTTTGGTTCCCAAACGCACAACCTGATGACTGTTATTCTTATTTTGAATAAAATGTATTTTATAAACACAAGTAAATCATAAAAAGAAAAATAAAATCTGCTCATGTTATTTAGTAAGGTGACTTTTACTTATACAGTCAAATTCATACTGTAGGCTTGGTAAGTGATCAGTATGATGGATCGATAATACATTTTTCTAATTTCGCAAAATAAAATATTGATCTCCCATAGTAGTTGACTCGGGGCTGGGCTTACATTTGTTGGTAAAGGGAAAATACTAATTTTCGAATTTTCCAAAAAGGATCATCGAACCTTGATACCGACTACTTACCGAGACTTCAGTATGAATATGGCTGCGTTAATAAAAGTCACCTTATACAGGTTGGCCCAAATAGTGACGTCAAAGAATTTTTTATTGGTTCCTCACACCCAGGTGTATCCGAAAATATGCCATGTATGTGTATGTTCCGCGATTTTTGGTAGTTTAAAAGTTATGATTTATTTATGTGTATTTGCATAAATAAAGAATTTAGAAAATTTATCTATGTCCAATTCGATACAAAAAATTTCACTTTGAACTTTTTTTTGGTAACCCGTATAGTGTTTTTGTAGCTGATTATTTTACGCAAGGAAGAATGAAACAAGACAGTTATGTTACAAAAAAAATTGTACAAAATTCTTACCACAAAAAAAGTTATGATTTTTTTAAGCCGTTGCGGTAGGAAATTCGCAAATACACATAAAACAATCCAGAGACAAATGTAATTCAAATAAACGTTGAAACTAATGAAAACTCCTCGAAATCGCCAGTTATCTGAGCTCTGGCTGTGCGGGAGTGTCAAAAGAAAGCATTGGAGCAGGAGAAATTTCTCGGTATACTCTCTCCTTAATGGATGCATCCTCAAAAAGCTCAGATACAATTTTAGCCCGAGCACGAACAATCTGCAACGCATTAAGGTCACGAATCTTTGGATTGCACGAAAAACGTTCTTACGTAAACGCACGCCGGCTTTGCGATTGTTATAAAATAATGTGTGACGCCATTATTGCGGTTACACTTGTCTGTTTTGTGTTACTTAAGGTGGTAACGGAGGATCTCGGTGCAAAATGCACATCATAATATTGTTTTCCTTACTTTTGAATAAAAAGTTTGCAATAAATGCGTTTTATAGCAATTCGCGCAAACTGCTTGTTAATAGTTAGGTGATCACATGAAAATTATTCAATTTTATGCGTTACATTTTAACTGCATTACAGTACAACTGCAAACACGCTTTTAAGTTTGTTAATGTAATGCAAACAAAATTTAATACATTAAGGTACGTAATTTTTTTGCGAAGACTTTATTATTAGCAAACTATTTCCGCAGGTTGCTTTAAAACACATTTATGGCATACTTTTTATTCAAAAGTAAGGAAAACAATATTATTATGTGCATTTTGTACCGAGGTAAAAAGTTACCCCCTTAAAGGATACACAGCATATTTATAACAAGATAATATCGTGGCTATGATAAAGTCTTTTGCGTGATAACTCTCTTGGGAGCATTTATTCCAGGAAAAGTGAAGTATTCTAATGAATATCATCCCCGTGTTTTTAGTGTAATACAAAAGTCATTTTCTTGAAATTCGACCGTTAAAATTTTAGGTACCTACTAGCCGGCTCCGCCCGCGTATATTCAGTCTCTGCCCCGTTTTTGGCTTGGGCGTTATTTTATGAACAACCCTTATAGCCTATATGTTGACCAGGGGCACTACGATGATAATAAAAGAACCGCATCGAAATCCGTTGAGTGGTTCTCGAGTTAAACCGGGACATACAGACAGACGGACAAAAATTCAAAAAATCGTGGTTAAGGTGTCAGTACAATACTAATTGTAAAGTAATTAAAATGATACAATGTAAGTACAATATATAAGGTCCTACAATAATAAGTGAAAATAATTCTAGGGTAGATCATGTATCGTTCACTGATCAAATTCCAGAAGAAAACATTTTTTGCTCAAATAATTTTTCCACTTTCCAGTAAAGTTCAAACAGCTGACTAAATTTCTATGGAAAGGTAAAAAAAGAACGCGAAAAAATTTTTTTTTTCAATTGTATGTTGTCTATTAGGGATACTCTCATATGTTGATTTTTTTCACTCTGAATTGTAGGACCTTATATAACAATATATTTCATTTATTTAGGAAAAATATTCAATGTAAAGACACGACTTTTTTACTACTTTATTATTAGTGTATAGATCAGGAAATGGAAATAGTTATATATCAGGGAATTATTTTCAATTAGACCACCATATGATTTATTCGTTTAACTTTTCGTATACTTACACAAATAATATAATCATACCTATACAATGTTATATCAGACGATCTGTCCATCTGGCGTGCAGTGTAAGGTCGCCCGGTAATGGTAGCTGTTTCAGTCGGCCACTCGACCGTTTTCTCATACACACCCGTTACTCATATGACGTCATTTTACCGAGCTAACTGGTACATCGATTGACGATGAAGGGCTGCATTCATTAACTCGGTGTAGCGGTGCAGGCCGTCTCCCGTGAAAAATATAATCTTTTTGTCAATATTTACATGTTATTATGTAGAATAAATCTTGATAAACATCTAAACTTGTTCCGTCGTCTTGTATCACGTATATATTATAAGTACCAGTGGCGAAGGGTCCATATAACACGATTCCCATCGGCTTGTTTAGGAAATGGCATCCATACTACATTTCTTTATTCCTGGCTCTACGCATTGTTAACCATTTCCATAAATCTTAATACGACAAAGACACTTGGCTGACAGGGACTTGCAAAGTACAAACAAAAATGCTTTTCTGAGTAAGGCGATTTTTTGTCCGGCTTTCCTTTTTAAAATGTTCACCCTTCGCCACTGATATGTACGTATACCTATTTTATCAGACAAAAATTGCAGATAAATTCTCATCTTAGTATAATTATAATTGTTTGCAATACATTGAAGTGTCACAGATACCGTGTCATACATACGCCATACAGGTGAGTCCATCCGTGTTCAGGCGTGAGCGTGACATTGTCGACAAAAAATATTTACTAGTATTACGTCTGAGGTCGATAAACCAGATTATATCTATGAATCGAAGCCACTATTGTAATCAAAATTTAAATAACGAGATATAACTCCTATGTTCAAAGAGATATGGTCTAAGTTGTGTTACAAAGACTCAAGATACGAGTACCTCTGTGGTCAGTTGTAGAAATTACAGACCTTTTGAATAAGACAACTGAATAGACCTTATTAGTAAGCAGTAATGGTGACTATCGATGATACGTTGGTCGTATAGTAGAGGTTCTTACTAGGACTGATTATGACGTCATCCCGGTTGGCACAGTCATAGTTTGTGAGTCATCCGTTGCGTTTCAATTGTGGGTAGACTTATCATATCATACGATGTTTACGACAGTACTGATTTGTCATTCAAATGTAGAGTTTTCAGTGAAATGATCTCATCAGTGCTATTGCCACAGTAAACAGCAGTTTTGCGTGATTCATTCCATTTCCTCTTTATTTGTAGCAATGTTTACAAGTTGCAAGAAGACCTGAGTCTAAAAGCCAAGTCACAGTATAGTTTAACTAGGCGGTGTCCTTCAATACCTACGGCCGCTCGGTGCCTAAACACGCGCTAGGGCTGCCAACTGACTGTTTACGTATTTAATAATGCTATATTATTATTACAAAGGTTGTATTTAAGCAACCATACAATGCACAACATACTCTGTAATTTCGTGTCATAATTTCGACGCGGGAGCGTCACAGTGACAACGTGCGTACGTAACTTCAGTGCGAACGCGACTGTCGTAAACCGAGTTGAACCGAGTTTTGGGGGGGGGGGGGGTCCGTTTCGGCCCGTTTGTACGGAGATAGAAAAAAATAATTTACTATATAATAAATATAATTTACTAATAATTTACTATTTACTAAATATACTATGGCCAATTCCTCGACAATGAGTAAGTGGGTTCGAGATCAAAGTGGTCGCCAGATTTTGTTCAAGTTCTTTCGAATTAATCTACAGAAATAAAATAAGGTCCCATGACATAAGTATGTAATAATTTTTATTTTCATTTTTTTGTAATTAATAATTTTAGGTTTTGGCAAGATTAAATTTAAATTTCGCGGCAAAAGAAATTCCTGCTATTTCTTCTTAGGCCGCATAGAAGCAATATTTAAATCTAGATTTAGCGTAAGTAGGGTTGCCAGGCTCTAAAATACAAAAGCCGGACTCGGCGTTATATCAGGCCGGACATTTTGCCCTAAAAGCCGTTTTTTCAATAGCCAAACATACCTACCTACCTTTTTTAAAGCCGAAAATTACATTTAGAATTAGAACTCGGTATCGTATTTTGATTGATTAAACTATGAAGCACTCTTTTGTAACAAAATAAACCAGTTATAAATAACAACAATCAATAATTTAGTACTTATGATATTAATGAAGTAAAAAAATTTCAGTCTTCAATAGACTATACGTAGATAAATTCAAACAGACGACTGTGTTACAATGACAAAAAGCCTAACGAAATCCGGACACGTAAACATTTGGCCGGATACGACACCTGGCAACCCTAATCGTAAGGCTGACTAATGTGACAGAAAAGCATTGTTATTTGTTAGTTGAGAATTCGGCTACGTATAAATGAAATTAAGCATTCATTCTCATTCTCACACGCGGTCAGCGCTAAAGTGTCCTATCTTTTCTAGACACAATCCAGTCTGAAAAAGATAGGCTACTTCAGCTTAGGACGGCGATTCTCGCAAATTTTTTCACACGCTTTGCTTTTCACACGCCTCTGTTTATCGCGTCATAAATGCTGTGTGATGATATTTCTATTAACTATAACTCCTTAAAAGACACGTAAAGCATGTTATGAATACGAACAACAGGTTTATATTTTAAAAGTTTGATACGTTTCTTCATAAAGAGCTTGTAAAAATCACCCGCTTTCGGCCTTCGCAAATTGTCGCATGTGCGAGAATCGCCGTCCTGACCACCTCAAACTAAGTCTACTATATCTGTATTACGGTATATTTCAATTATCGACTTTTCAGCGAATAGTCATAAACTCACTGATTGCCGTGCCATACCGAGCTGTATTGATTTTCGAAGCACACAACTAAAAGAATTTAGAGGTTATTGCACAAAAGAAGTCCCTTATAAGTCTTTATGGTATTGGAATATGAACTAAAATGGTTTAATACACAGGACTTATGTGCTGGCACGTGCTAATTTCGACGTTCTTCCAAAAATCTATACACGAATTTCCCCTCCATATCGTGACTGTAAAGCATTAATAAAGTGTTGAATGAAGGAATTTCCGTATTTTATTGCATTTTTAATTTTATGATGGTTATGGCGTTAATGACCTAGTGAAGCAAGGTAAAGCAACGCTTGTAGCGATCAACTCTCGGATAGGTGACCGCTGTACCCGTTTTGTAAGAACATATTAACTGTTCTTTGGTAAACCTGAAAACTGCGAAACTACAAAGTTAATATGTAAACAAATATTTTGGCCACGTGCGAGTCGGACTCGCGCACAAAGTGTTCCGTAACAATATGTACAGGCCAAAGCAACATCAACGCTACAAAAAACAAGTCGCTAAAATGGTAGCGCCCGACAGAAAAATTGGCACCGTCTACGTAGGGAAACTACTTTTTGTTATTTTTTCCGACTAAATTTAAAACTTGTCTTTTTTACCGTCTTTAAGTAAGAGCCAAAACCAATTAAATAATGCAACTTTTTCGATGTTTATTGTATGGGGGGACCCCCATAATTTTTTTTTTTAATATTTTTATATTTTTCCTGGTAGAGGCTATAGTTACAAGTATTTTATGACAATTTCAACTTTTCACCTATTACGGTTGAGGCTGTAGACTCCTTTGACAGACAAACAGAAAGTGGAGGCTCGGAAATAGTGTTCCGTTTGACACCCTTCGGGTACGGAACCTTAAAAACCATGCAAGTTCGAGTAGGACTCGCTCCTTGATTATACTATTCCATCAATATTTTTTATCTTTAAATTGATCAAGATCAGTTAACGATACACCGTCTGCTGTAGAATTATTTTCACTTACAATAGAACCTTGTATGTCGCGACGTGTTTTCCAATTATGATAATTCCCTGTAAACACACCTATAGTTTTGATTTTAGGAAGGTGAATAAAAGGCAAAGGCAACAATGTTTATGGTTGGTAAACAAATCAACATTTCAAGTTCACTACGACGATGATTGATGATAATGGACGTACGATAATTCAGTGCGTAAACATTGAAAAGCTTTGTCTGCTTCTGGAATTCCGATTTGTGTGTGAATCAAATTAATTTAGACAAAAGGTGCCAGTTTTAGGGTTTCGTATCCGAAGGGCGCTGAACGTTACCCTATTACTAAGGGTACGTTCAAGGAGACGCGACGCGTCAGGCGGCACGGTGCGCGAAGCGGGCTGCGTGGCGTCAAGCGTTTTCTCCGTTTATGGAGAGGCAGCGCGTGTCGCTGCCCGCCGCAGTTGACGCGTAAAAACAAACTTATGGTAACTAGTAATTTCGTTTATGAACGAGCGAGGCATACGGAATAGCGGTTTACGCCGCTGCTGCATCCGCCGCGCATTCCGCAGCGGTGCACTCGGCGTCGTTCACTGCGGCGCCCGCTGCGGCTACCGCAGATTAATTATTTCTTGCATTCTACCAGTCGTGCTCGAATAGTAACAACGGGCAAACGTGTGTATTTATGTTTGTAATCACGGGCGACTTAATCGACATATTGCTTGAAGATAATTATTACTTAAAAAGTATCTTATTCACCGCTAGATCAGAACCTAGTTTTCTCTAATCTTAATTCTTGCAAGGTATACTGGGGAACAACAGTGTCGTTGCCGATTGCAAACTAGCACGAAACGACTGCATACCCCGCACCTCTCCCTCCGCTTCATCGCTTCATCTGCCGCGTCTCCCGTTGCGTCACTCGTTACTTCACCCGCCGCGTCAATCGCGGCGTCGTCGCCTGTCGCTTCATCCGCCGCGTTCTACGCGGCGTCCCCCGTCGCATGCGACGCGACGCTACAATTCAAACAAACGTGTGCAAAAACGCTTCTCCTTGAACGCTCCATACATCGGTGTATGTTTGTGTTTCCGGCGGCCCGCTTCGCGCACCGCGGCGCTTGACGCCTCTCGTCTCCTTGTTCGTCGCTTAAGACTCCACAGTCTGTCTATTCGTCCGTCTGCCACAGGGGTCTACAGCTTCTGCCGTTATAGGTAGTCAGTTGAAAGGAGAATGCCGCGCAATATATGGCGCCTCGTACCGAACCCAAAGTCGTGGCGTCAAAACCAAACCCAGTTTATTTAAGCTAACCAAGTTTGTTAGGGAAACTAAAATGTACTTACCAAATTACCAAGTTTTATTTAAATTTGTATCATAGTAAAGCGGCAACGGAAATGAAAATACCGGAATATTATTTTATTATGATGTTAGAATTCCGGATATTATATCTTTTGATCAAAAAGATGTTGATCGGATTTTAAAATATCTAAGTAAGTTTATAACTTTTGTTTAGTTATGACGCCATTTGGTACGATCCCGTGGCATTTTCCTTTTCACAGAATACGTGTTACTGTGGCCTCTATCATGGGAAATAGTAAAAACTGAACAAAATTGAAACCTTGGTCTACAAATAACCTGTAAATAACCCCACACAAAAAACCTCGATAAAATTGCATTATTTTATTTCAACGTTATTCCATTGACCTCTCATAAACAACAATACACACAGCCTCCAAGAAAAGTTCGTCAGAAAGTGTCCGAACCTGTAACGTGCATAGTAGCAAAAATGTTTAACCAGATTAAGACGTTATGTGGTTAACATAAGATGCAATGTCAGTTGTACGAAATCGTCATTCGAATTTGTCACCCCATAGCGGTGACAAAATTAATCGCGGACACTTTTTGAGCGAAATTGTAAGTCTTATTATTTATGAGAGGTCAATGCGTTATTCCTATTACATAGCTCTATCATGAAAACAGTAACATACAAATTTAAAATTTGGTCAGATTGTGGTAAGTACATACTACAAGTAAAACAACAAATTACTCGGAGGGTGCCAAATTGTTTGTCAGGCGTTACAATTTTAGCGGCTTGTTTTTTGTGTCCTTACTATTGCTATGGCGTTTACATTTTTGTCATTTACCTCAATATTTTTAGGGTTCCGTATCCGTATTGTGTGGTGGTTCGGAACGCTATGAGCGCAAGTCCGACTCGCACGTGACCGGTTATTTATGTATAATAACGACAAGTGGGTAGTTTGTAATTTTCGTCGAACGGAGGTTTCTTCAATAAAGCCATAATGTACGAGTATATATAAAAAAATAAGCATCCTCGTAGAAATTATCTGTCGAGTATACGTCGGTACCTTTCATACACATACACATTAATATGTGAAAAGACATTTTTAAGGGAGGGTCAAAAGGGTTTTCAATCAATGGATAATCAGTGTTTAAAGAAAGCTACATTTATTTGAGGTGTCACCCCCCCCCCCCCCCCCTGTTATTGGCTTAATTCAGAAATTGACTCAAAGTGTTGGAGCCTCTTAGACGATCTTATTTCACGGAGTGACGTGAACTAAATAAACTTAAGCAGAACAACTTGCTGAACTGAACAATGTACGCCCCTGACTCGATATTGCCGTGTCCTCTGAATTCAATATGATTTTCAGAGCAAATACCTCGGTCTCTTATTGTAATGCTAGAAAATGCATTTACATTTATTTTTTTCGTTTTCATTTTAGATATACGTAACAACGTTATATTACTAACTTGTTAGAGGTGTTCATTGAAATCTTAGTAATAGCCCACATTTGGTACATCCGCTTTTCACCGACGAATGTAACGTCTCAAACGTGATGGGTGGTGAGCCCTATCACCGTACTTCGGACTCAAATGGACCAACAGCACTTAAAAATAGTAAGTGCATACCAGAATTTAATCCCCATTATAGTATGAAATTATAACCAATAAATTTATAGCCTGCTAACCTACATAAAGCAAGTATCTCTAAAGTAATCGCTGAACAACCCAGAAATAGTAAACAACCACCAAAAATAGTAAACAATCACCAAAAATGTAACCGCATTATAATTAAAAATTTCATCCAAATATGCTTCTTTGTATAGTCCTTGCCATACAAAACTTCGGGGGTCGCCTCGCTCCGGTCCGCTTGGCTCGGCTCCCATTGTGTATTAACATATATGTCCACCTAACACGCTCCTCCTCGCTTCGCTCGTCGTCGCTACCTATTTTCGCACTTTGGGTAGTAATAGCACAAAATTTGGTGATTGTTTACTAATTTTGGGGTTTGAATACATTTTTTGGGTAAGGCAGCTTATGGTTCCATCCATCAGCCCGGGTTCGTCCACTGCTGGATATAACCCTTTCCCAAATTTCGCCACTCATGTCGGTCCTCCGTCCTCCTCATCCGGCCACCCCCCGCAACGTCCTTCAGGTCGTCGGTCCAGTGGGCACAAGGTCGGCCTACACTACGCTTTGCTGTACGTGGTCTCCATTCTAGAGCCTTTCGGCCCCAACGGCCATCATGTCGGCGACAAATATGGCCTGCCCACTGCCACTTCAACTTACTGATTCTTATGGTTATGGTTACAAAATCTTTTTTGGTGGTCATTATATTTTAACCCTTTAAAAAAAACTAAAGATTGTTTGAAAATCTGTTCTTTTCAGAGTTTAATAAAGTTTATACAGATTTTTATCCATAAAATAATTAATACGTATGAGATTTTGCTTCTCATTTTTAGGGTTCCGTAGTACCTAATAGGTACAAAAGGAACCTCTATGGTGAGACTCCGTTGTCCGTCCGTCCATCCGTATGTCACAGCCTCATAACTTTAGCACCGTTAAAGATAAAGACGAAATTTTCCACAAAAATAAACAGCATTCACCAGCCTACATAATACGGCACAAAAAAAAATAGAAATCGTATACTAAAGTGAGAGAAATAAATTCTTAAAAATACAATATGGGTATCAATTTGTAGATATTAAAGAGCTGATTGTAAAAATATATACTTTAACTGTATTTACAGACACCGATTTTGAGAATATTTGAAAAATCACAAAATGCATCCCCCCCCTTATTTCCGAAACTGGTGGATCTAAAAATATGTAAAAAATGATGATCATAGGTCATAATAACATCATAATAAACTATAGCGATTAAATATAAGTTCATAACAAGTGAGAAATATAAAAAATTATATATTTGTATAAAAACACAAGATGGGTGTCAAATTGTAGATATTAAAGAGCTGATTATAAAAAATATATTCATTTACTATATTTACTTTCACTGATTTCGAGAAATCTTTGAAAAACCGTTGTCCCGCTTCCCTTATTTCTGGAACTAATGAACCGAAAAATATGAAAAAAGTCATCATAGTTGAGGATTACGTAAAGGTTACAGGAAAAATATAGTGGGTGAGAGATTCACGATAGTAAAATTAAATTTTTCATCCACGAGTTTTATTATATTAAATATGTAAAATATTTGAGTCTCCCTTTTGTGGTATTATCAATTCTTGTTTTAGTTATCATAAACAGTTATGGACAAGATTTTAAATACCTTCTTCCTGACTGCTACCAAAACTGTCGAATTACGGAACCCTAGGTATGCGAGTCTGACTCGCACTTGACCGGTTTTTTTATTTATCTATTCAATTGGAATGACTTCTGAATATTTTGTTTCGTTTTTGTTTGCATTATATTCTTGGCAGAAGTATTTTTTTATATGTAGTATGTATTGCTAGATTCTTCAAAAAAGAAAGAAAAAGTTACGATTTTGCCGGGACTATCCTCTTAACGTGCCTTCCGAACGCAGACAGGACACAAATTATTGTACAAAGCGGGAATTAAACCCACGACCTCAGGGCTAGTAGGCGTGCGCTCAACTACTCAGTCACAGAGAGTATCACTAGTCCATCCATCCATCCATCAGCCTGTTTCATCCATTGCTGGACATAGGCTTTTATAAGATTTCGCCACTTTTGTCGGTCCTCCTGGAAATAATGCCCATACTCACATACGCTGGGCAGGTGGTGTAATATTCGGAATTTCTAAAAACTTCTGTTGAATCTGTTCTTACTTACCACTTGCTGAACGGTGAAGAAAAAACATCTTGGGGAAACCTCCTTGCCCAAAAAAACGAGTATTTGTGCCCGAAGTACGGCGATAGGGCTCACCACCCATCACGTTGCGACGTAATAATCGTCGGTGAAACGCGGGTGTACCAAGTGTGGACAGTGACTTGCATTTCACAGTTCACACTCAGAACACCTCTGACACCCCCTCGGGGATTCATGTCGTGACGATATATCTGTATATTATAATATATTCTGTTGAAGCATTTTAACGAACAAATAAATAATAAGCGATATACAAACCAAAACCAAAATAATGCTTTCGTCACCCTATTTACTTTTAATGGATTAGTAAAATATAAGGTGACTTTTATTTATAAAGGCAAATTCACACTGCAGGCTTGGTAAGTGATAGTATGACGGATCGATTACACTTTTCGCTAATTTCGCAAAATACAATATTGATCTCCCATAATAGTTGACTCGGGGCTGGGCTTGCGCTTGTAGTTAAAGGGAAAATAATAATTTTCGAATTTCCCAAAAAGGGCCATCGAACCTTTTTACCGACTACTAACTGAGTCTGCAGTATGAGTATAAATAATAAAAGCCACCTCGTATAAACAAATTGATTTCGATTAAGATTAGAAAGAAAGAAAGGAAGAAAGAAAAGAAAGAAAGACATTTATTTGATAGAAAGTGAAAAACACAAAGAGAAACACACATAAATTAACTAATGCTTATAACTAAAAATACAGTAGGACACACATTAAATAAATTAAAAAAAAACAACTTAAATCAATCTTGTTTCTTGATTGTCAGATTATATGATTTATAGCGAAATCCATCGCTTTGGATACTCTAAATATTGTGAGTGCATCACAAACTGCAAAGGATAAATTAATATAAATTTCAAGTTAGACAAATTCAACGGTCCAGTTTGAGGACCTCGGCGGCGCAGCGGTATCGCACTTGTCGTGGCCCGAGGTACTTTTTTCAAAATACTTTTCTCATTTGAAATTTGTATCAATTTAACTTTTCCAGTTTGTAATGCATTCTAATTAATGTTTCAATGAATTTCGGTTAAATTAAACAGAAAGAGATCATTACAAAGTCGAAGTATATAAAAATATTCAGCAATCAATCGCGCAATATCCGTGCGAATATCGTAATATCGAAACGTAATATTGATACGTAATATCGTACTCTGATAATCGATTTTCGAACGATTTTCTAGTAATTCATTCATACAAGTAAACATGACATTACAATTTTCGGCACTAGTTTTAGACTATTTTACAGTAATTTTGTCTGTTTTTTTAATCAACACACCTTTTCTGAAGGCCCTAAGCACCGACTGAACATATGAGTTTGGCAGGAGTTCTACTGTCAGTGATTTCCCAGTTCATTATCTCATGATGGGAAGCAGCGGAGTACTACCAATGCAATATAATGGAAAAAAATAACACAATTTTGTTGGAATAGCCCAATTAACATTAAACAATGGTTGCGAAATGTCATAAATCCCATTTGTTTAATACTTTTTATTCATGATTGAGAAATACAATCATAAGCTGTGCATTTGGCACTTAGACCGAAACGGGTCCCCTTACACGTATAAATATTCAAGTAACAGACCAATTAGGAACTCCACAGTTGAGGCTTAGTCGCCTAATATGTCTATCTCGCTCACTGAATTTAAATATAATTGCAATAACGGGTTTGGCAAAGCCACAGTTCATAAATTTCGTTTGAGTCTCAAAGTAAGCGAGCAATCTATACACAATTATGTATGTATTCAGGCTTTATTACCATCGTCTATCTTTTGTCATCTGGTTCAGACTTTTCAGTATGCCTTATCTGTGTTTTAATTTTGCATTAATGTAGGTACATTACTTTGTGGGGCCAGTGTCAGTCGGAGAGTAATACATTTTAGGGTTCCGTACCTCAAAATGTAGAAACGGAACCCTCGTAGGATCACTGTGCTGTCCATCTGTCAAGTCCCTTTTTCTCAGGCCCCGTTAGAGATAACAAGGTCAAACTACATAGTATCTCCTACAGAAGTCCATGGCCCCTTAATGCTGTTAAAAAATCAGGCTTCTGACTCAACGTGAAAAAAGCTTATTCTGCTTTACGTAATCATTTTCATAAAAATTGGTTCACCGTGGGGTTATGCCCGAGTTCCTCCAATCCCTTGTTTCGAAAAAATAAAAATGCCATACATCACTTCCCGATGTCCTCCATGGAGTTTATTATTATTTAAAAATATTGTTTTTGAGTTCCGTTTTCCTCCACGACAACTGAGTACAGTCATGAAAACCTATCTATAGGGTACTTCCAGTTGACTTAGAAACTTGAAATTCCGTACACAATTAGATCTTGTAACACACGTCTAGAAAATACCTGAAAATGAACTATATTTAATTATTTAGTAAGAAATAAAGAACCAACTTAATTAGACCCATTGGATACATATAGTTTAATAGATCGTAAGTGTCGAGTTAAGTTGGTCACTCATAACTGTTCGTGGAAGAAGTTCGTGTTTTAAACAGTATGTCGGGACCCCTTACCCTCAGGGCAGGGGTTCTACTCGCACGTGAATTTTTCCACACTATTTTTGACCAAACTGGATAGCATTTGGTCAAATTGAATATGAAGTTAAAATAATCGATATTAATGCAAAATTAAAACAGGTATACTGAAACTGGCTCACATTGTTGGAAAATAAGAAGCGTTTTAAAAATTTGACGTCGTAGGCAAGTTCCACATAGTTAAGGTGGTAACAGACAGAGGATTTCGGTGCAAAATGCACATCATAATATTGTTTTCCCTACTTTTGAATAAAAAGTATGCAATAAATGCGTTTTATAGCAATTCGCGCGAACTTCTTGTTGATAGTTGGGTGATCACATGAAAATTATTCCAGTTTATACGTTACATTTTGACTATATTACATTACAACAAACACGTTTTGAAGTTTGTTAATTTAATGCAAACAAAATGTAGTACATTTAATTACATAATTTTTGTGAAGACTTTAATTATTAGTTACTTAACTATTTCCGCAAATTGCTTTAAAACGCATCTCTTGCATACTTTTTATTCAAAAGTAAGGGAAACAATATTATGATGTGCATTTTGCACCGAGGTAAAAAGTTACCCCCTTAATCTGATTGTTTCTAAATGGCTGCTAAAACTAATTTATGTCCTCCCTACTTAGCTCCTAACATAGGTATGTTCTTTACTTCCTGATTAGATTACGTTGTGCTTTCACTTTCTTGTAAACACTTTCTCTTACTGCAGGCAATTTATTGATAGAATCACTACACATATATATGAGAATATATTGTAATTTTCTTTTCTACCCTTTCAAAAATACAAGTATGTATATACGAATAATGTTGTATCTGTACATATTTTCGCAAAATGTTGAATAAAATTGGATACTAGTATTGTACTGCGGCCAAAACCACAATTTTTTTATTTTTGTCTGTGTGTTTGTATGTACGTATGAATGTTTCGTTTTAACTCAAGAACCACTCAACGGATTTCAATGCGTTTTTTTATTATCGTCGTAATGACCCTAATCAACATATAGGCTACAATGGGTGTTCATAAAATAACGCCCAAGCCGAAAACGGGGCAAAGATTGAATAAAAGGCTAGAAAGTATTCAATAATTTTAATTGGCAAGTAATTAAATGTTTTTTTTTATATTCGGTCAGCAAGAAAAATCTGTTGAAAAGTTATTTTGACAGCACAATATGTTTTTGTCAGCCGTAAAAATAATCCACGAGCTATACCTGGTCAGCTTGATAATGTATATGTTTGCAAAATAAATAGACCTAATACAAAATTATTATTTGGTCAGCAGGTTTGCGTAAAAATAATGTTTATAAGTCTGCATTTTTAAATTATGATCAGCTAACAATTTAAAATTAGCGTTCCTAAAAATAATGTTTATAAGGTGTAATCTCTTAAAATCTGCATTTTTTAATTATGGTCAGCTAACAATTTAAAATTAGCTTGATTTTATTGAAATAAGCGTGACTTTATTGAAATAGCGGCAATGATAGTATTGTATTTATTTCATCGTATTGTATGCCCGCGGCTTCGCCTGCGTTTATTCAATCTCTGCCCCGTTTTCGGCTTGGACACTATTTTATGAACACCTCTTACAGCTTATTTGTTGACCAGGGGTCATTACGATGATAATAAAAACCACATCCAAATCCGTTGTGTGGTTTTCAAGTTAACACGGAACATACATAAAGAGCCATACAAAAAAAACGAAAAAATTTAGTTTTGGCTTCAATACAATACCAAAAAGCGATAACCCATTTCATTAAAATATATTAAATATACAGACACGACTTTTTTACTATTTTATTATCATAGGTATTGATTAGCTATTAAAGCATTTTAATTTTTTTTCCTAGTTTATTTTAATTAATTGTCAAATAGTAGGTAGAGTGGTCAGTCCATTAATTAATGCAAAACAATATTTTACAATAACTCCATGCAGCAAAAAAATTGCACACTTTTGTTGCTGTAGAAATAAAATGAATTAGTAAATCAAAATAAATTTAGCCACTTGCCAAAATTTAATAAAACCCGTATCACGATTTGCTGCTCTATTACTAAAGTTCTATATTTCAAACACTTGGCGATTTATCCATCGCAACGAGATAGCAAATTAAATTTACATATTTTTTAGTTGGTAGAGCAATCGCCCGGTAAGCGAGAGGTCTCGGGTTCGAATCCCGGTTCAGAGCTCCTCACGTCCAGATTTACTTTTCTGATTTTTGCAATGATATAAATTTAATTTGGCGTTATTGGTGGAAAACTACTTAATTATTTATAGGACACAATTTGCTGTCCCTAAAATCTGATAATTACAACCAAACCGAAACATATTTTTTTTGGAATTTGATTTAGCCTTTAACTTCTAATTTTCTATTTTCTATTCATACTTTGTGCGTCCCACACGACACGATATCCCCAGTTTACCTTAATACGCTCCTTTATGGTGTCCTATATTTAGAATCGACCCCTTGTCTTTCATTCTGCTCGACCCAATTTTATGTATCATTCCCATATACCTTGTTACGATTCCCTTACCACAGCATTACTTCTAGAAGGAACCTTAATGCCCAGATATAAAGGTGAATGTGGTTTGCTCTGTGGTCTATGTTTGTGGTGGAGCTGGTGTCTTAGCAACCTTTGTGGCATTGGCCTTGAAGCTTCACTTGTACAGTTGACGTCACACCTATTTAGATCAACGGTCGTCTGTTTCTGGCTTTACTGACCATTTCTTGGTCATCCTCGAAAACTAGAATAGCTTATGGTTATTGATACCAGAGAGGCCTTATATTGTTTATTTGATATTTCTCCTGTTCCAAGGTTTTTAGGGCTCCGTACCCGAAGGATAACACGGAGCCATAGACCATTTAACACGGGACCTGGCAAAGCGCGACTCCTAGTACTGAAATTATTCTGCCTTTTTCCACGGGAGGGGAGGTAAACACGCACAGCACACATTCACGCACACTCCTGCGAAAAATTTATATGTCACACTAAATCAAAAGGTGCAATACAAACACAAAAAGCGCACACAAGCAAATTTACATGAACAAATTATTCATGTACTTCGGCAGAGGGGGGTAAGTGCGCTTCCCTAGTCCCGTCTTATATGGTCTAAGCACGGAGCCCTATTAATGTCGCTCTGGTGTTTGTGAGTATGCCACGGGTCTCTAGCTTGCAGACGGAATGAGTTACATACCTGAAAGGATATGTTATGTAAAATGTTGACTCAAAGCCGAATATTGAATTAAAAATTAAATTGAATTAAAGTGAATATACATGATGACTTTCAAACAAACCCCGATAATTTTAGAACACATTTTAAAAGTAAAAACAATTCAAATTAAAAGTCACAATTTTATAAAAAAATGTTGCTTGGAAATAAAATGTATGGTTATCCTAGCCATTCCCACACGGAAAAAGTTGAAAATAGTCCAAAATAGTGGGATCAATAATAAAAATAACTTCACGCGATCTAATTATCTTATCTCTTCGGGTGACTACGATTTCTTTGGATTTTACGAGAATCTTCAAAGGGCTCCAACTTGAAAAAATATTTATGAATATGATTTTGAATAGCTTTAATAAAACCAGTTTCTATTCTTTTACACAATACTAAATTATCGGGGTTAGGTTAAAAGTCATCCTGTATAATGTCAAACAATAACAAGTGAAAATAATTCTAGGGTAAATTCTAGAAAATAATTGTATGGCTTACTGATCTCATTCAAGAAGAAAATTTATTTTTTTGTTGAATTACTTTTTTTCACTTACCAGTACAAAGTGGTTCAATCAGCTGACAAAGTTTCTATGAAAAGATGAAAAAAAAGTTCGCGCAAAAAAAATATATTTTGGTGAAGAGTGCTCTATTAGGGATACTCTATCAGCTCCCAAATTTTTTTCACTTAGAATTGTAGGACCTTATATAACTTAATATTCTGCGAAATTTCTCAGAATATTTTAAGCGTCTACCCGTTGCCGTTATCAATATCGAGCAAAAACGAGCAGAAAAATCACGTTTGTTGTATGAGAGCCTCCTTTAATATTTACTTTATTCTATTCTATTTCATCTGTAAAAATTTCAACTGTCTAACTATCACGGTTCATGAGATACAGCCTGATGGCAGACGGACAGACAGATGGACAGCGGAGTCTTAGTAATAGGGTTATTAGGGTTTCTTAAATTTATTCTGTGAGATCTATGAAGGGTTTGAAGTGATATGGTGTGTTGTGTGAGAGGGTCATGTTTATCTATCACACTAGCGCCTGCATATACATACAACCAGGAAGCATAAAGAAAAAAATATATTTTCATTTCAATTGTCATGTAACGTAAATTAGAAATAATATGATGATGATTACAAACAAAAAACCAATTTTATTTCAGAATAGATGTCTATCTCACCACCCATAATGTCAGTCCACTTTCAGACATGCTATGTCTCACGCCACTTCATGTCTAGTCCAATGTTTTCCAATTTCTATGTTCGCTGCAGGGTTGCCAGATGTACGATTCAAGGTGACACCACGAAATGTTGGCGACATGGATCTCCGTTTTTCTCAGCAATAAAAAAACATATTACCCATTTATATACTAGATTAAGCATTCCATTGACATCATTTTGCCCGAATATTTAGTTGATTGATTAATTTTCATAGCAGAGAAATAAAAAATTTAGAAAAGCTTTTTCAAAACAGAGATTTCTATTTTACTAACAAACGGGAGCGAATGAAGTTTTTTTTTTAAATTAGTCTACAAATACACTTCAATGTGGCCGATTGGTTTTATTAAATTACTTATAGTTGTCATTTTAAATGAAAAATACTGTTTTGCCGCATACGACCTTACGGCATAAGCTAGTTCGTGAGCGCATATTTGTATGGAGTAAGTACCCTTCACTCCACTCCCCTAAGGCGCCAATTTGAAATTAAAAGTTTATCAATGCCTTGCCTTAAGTCGTATTCATACGATTATTTGCGAGTATTCAAGATCTATTTTTGTTCAAAATTGGCTTTGTAGTACGGTTGTTTGAGCCTCCAAATGTACTATCAAAATTTCGTCGATCTTCTAAGGGCATGCAACTTATTTTCTTTTGCATGCAGTTTCTCCCTGATTTACGTCTGGCAACCCTGGTTCGGTTAAACGTTAACAGTAAACTTGGACGTGTTTACAACGTAAAGCTTGGTTGCATCATTGCAGGAGATAAACCGAGCTTTGTTGGTCTGACCCATTAATTATCACATCAAACGGAATGGATCGACGTCATCGCCTGGCGAGACTGTTGCGTCATTGTTTTCCTTATTATGAAGCATCTCTGAATTGAACCACTTAAATTTTAAATATATTTTTTCAATATGACTTTTTAAATTTCATCATATCCGAACACTTATAAAAAGTGCTTTTTACTATAGCCCCATAAGGCCCCATACCGCTCTGAAAAACAGTAAGGTTATAATTTTAACGCAATAAAAAGATACGGTTTTTTAAATACTGAATTCCACACACTGATAATCAAATGACAAGTTTAATTTTGCAGTATCTTTCATTGGTACATTTTGTATGTAATGCTGTTTTAGTTTTTGTTCAAACAGTTGAACAACTTACACATAACAATTATGTATAACAACAAGAACAACAACTATGTAACTTACTTATAACGTTACGGAACGATAAGGGTATGAGTCATACCCCCGATTTCACGTTACTTCAAGTTAAGTAATGCTTATCTTTAAAATACAGCGCTGTGATTGGCTGATTCTTCGCTTAACTATCCGTTCAGCGAGATTTTTTAAATTCAGAAACTGACCCTTAGTCGCACTTTTGTGTAAAGAACCTGACAATAATTTCTCTCTTAGTATTCTCTCTAAACTCTTAATATTTATTATTCCTCGGTTGTTATCGATAATAACTGAACGAATTAAGGCTGTACCTGACCCTAGAATATGATAAAAGCCAGATTTTCGAGGGTTCTTTTGACGAAAGTAGGACTATCTTAATATTGGAAAAAATATATTTGATTTATTGATATTTTATCTAGGTGATCTACTTATAAACAGTGTACTAAGATTTATACTTTTGTCAAAAAAATGTGTTTTCCACCCTCTTTTTTTTGGTTTTCAAACGTTCGTTTCAAGAACGCGTTTAAGAGATCAACTTGATTTTTTTTTTCATAAAATATATAATATAAATACGAGTATAAAGGTTTTTTACTTAAATCCAGTATTTTTTCCCTACAAAATATTGCAGTATTAGCTAAAAACCCTCCGATCTGCTGTTTCGCGCGTAATTATTAGTATTAGGCGTCCGAGGCAAATAGGTCAAATAGCTAACCAATAATCGCCTCTATCAAAAGCTAATAAAGTATTTGACATTGGCCTTTTTGTGTTGGACGGCTAATAACATTTTTTCCTAGGGTATGCCATACTCTTAAGAAAATTTTCATTATTATTCTTTAAAAATCAAATTCGATTAGTAGAATAACCTTTACAATTTAAAATGTGCACCTGACCCTTCTAGATTCGTAATCGAAGTGGAACTTTTCAATTTCGCTTCATGGTTGGTATACTTGTCCCAAGTGCTGAAAACATAAAAGATACCTACATGTCTGTCTGTCATGCCATACGTTAAAATACCATTGACCTTCACCATTTATCATTATTCTGTATTATTTTTTATGCGTTGTATATGGATCCATATTCTAATTCAAATAATAACGTACCACGCCAATGGCATAGGTCGCTTTCAATGTCTGTGGTGAATTGGAAATAACAGGTGGTATTATGGGTGAATGCAGTGTAAATGCGTTCATATACATACTCCATGTTTGCGTTTGACATTGAATGTCATAGTGAAAAATACCGACCACATGAGGAATGTATGATATCGACGTTCGGGATCTTTGCGGGTTTAAAAAAAATAGTGACTAGAATAGAAGAAGGAATGCTTGGTGGTTGGTTTGGACATTATGAGAGGATGAATGAAAGTATAGTGAGGAGAAAAATGTATGGTGAGCAAGTGAGCAAGTGGAAGGTAAAGCTCGACCGGTCGACCTGGAAAGATCAAATGAATAGGCGACATTCTGATGAAGAAGTCAAAAGTACTCGGAATAGTACAGCTTGTATTACTCGATGGATGTGGAAATTGCGAAAGAGGTGTGTCAGGGTTGTAGCAGATGGAGATCTGTAGTCTCTGTCTATCCCTCTGGGAGAGAGGCGTGAGAATATGTATGTATGGTGGTATTAACAAAACATTAACTAAGTTTGAATCTGAACTCAAAATTCATCGTGAAACTGAACCATCTGGTGACTATTGAAAACAACAATTCAATCGGAATTTACCGCAGCATGAAATAACTTAGACTATTACATGACCACAATCATAATAATAGACAAAAGATAAATCATCATGAAGCCGAAACACCCAAAAATAGTTCAGCCTAACGAATGGCGAAAAGGTCGTATGTTCAGAACTATAACCTTCTTTCTGGGAGCGGTACCTAAATGACGCCACGGGGGGAAATGCTCCGCCATGACATGCCAGTTTAAGGCGGGGCGAAGCACCCCTTTATACTAATTGAGGTGGTGGACCTATGATTTTTTTTTCAAGCATGTTTTTTGTATGTGATGGCATTCTTTTACCACCAGTTAGGGCACAGTTTTAACTTTGTCCATTCTACTAGTGATCTTCTTCGTAACTGTAATTAGTTAAAATGTATGTTTCCTTTGAAGGCTTAACGTTAATTATTAGATAACTGACTGTAAAATGTGATAGACTATTATGAGCAAAGCAGAGCAAGATATAATTTTTCCTCATGACACATTCCTTTTGTCTTGTATTTCATATCCTTCAAATATAATATACATAAGTATAAGTACCTACTTGAAAAGACATAATCTTGCTAAGTTTCTTGCCCTTCTTAGCAAGACTAATCAAATGAGCGAAGTAATTCTTAATATTTATTTATTTAGTAAATTTGTTGTATTTATTGCATTACATTTATTATTTAATCCCATATTATGAATTTTTATTAATTTTAAAACTTTTTTATTTAATTTTACCGTATTATATTGAATTGAAATGTGTTTTATTCTGACTTGTAATACGTGTACGTAACGTACCTATATTACATCTATACTAATAATAAAGTAGTAAAAAAGTCAGTCTGTCTGTTCCGTTTTAACTCGAGAACCACTCAACGGATTTGGATGCGGTTTTTTTAATTATAATCGCAGTGACCCTGGTCAACACATAGGCTAAAGGGGATGTTCATAAAATAACGTCCAAGCCGGAAACGGGAAAAAGATTGAATAAACGCTTTTATAACCCGGGAACCACTGAACGGATTGGGATGCGTTTTTTTTTTCATTATCATTGTAGTAACAGTGTTCAACACATAGGTTACAAGGGGTGCTCATAAAATAACGCCCAAGCCAAAAACGGGGCGAAGATTCTCTGAACGCGGTCGATGCTGCGGGCAAAAGCTAGTAAATAAATATATTATATTTGATTTCATGGTACGTCATCATATTTCCCGTATTTTTTAACGAAAGCTAAACAGCCCAGCTCTGCGGCCTCGAAATATACCGCCTAAGATCAGATGGATAGATACTATGGGTTTCCATTTTTACCAGAAGACTACACAATATAGATGCCGGAAAAAATTATCGAAAAATAACAATAGATCGCATAGTCTTTATTTGGCGGACCGAGGGGCGAAAATTGTGCGGCAACGACGCTGCTTTTAATTCAAGATGTTTGCCGGTACCACCACCGTGGTAGACGCTCACCTACCCAAGTAGCAAGTAACAGGGTAGTTGATGCGATTTTGATTGTATGTTATAAATTTCAAAGGACCACACAAAACTGCTTGACTAGTATTTTATGACCTAGGCAACCAAACAATGATTGCTGGGAAAGATTTAGAACAGAAATGAGGAAAATAATCAATAAGGAAAAGTAAAGTAAATGTCATGTGTAATTTACCATAGTAAAAAAGGAAAGTAATGTCATGTTACACAATTAACACTGTATGGCTCTTAACAAAGTTTTAAAAGATGTCGTCAGGTAAGGCTAGCACGCGCCAGAGATACAACTAATTGCGCGAGTAAGTATGATGGGAAGGCACGTTGCGTGCTAGACCTCGTTCACCTTCGTTTCATCATGGATTTTTACATAATGTGATACACGGGGTGAGGATGAGCTGATCGCCTTACTTCGGGCGCATCCATGAGAAGTCATTGTTTTTCTATGCTTTCAGGACACGGGCTCGTTAGAGAACAGCCAGTATTATATTATCTGTGGAACAGCTTTGTTTTCAGCAGTTAAATGCTTATCGACAAACATAGGACAGGCCCACAGAACATTAAAATACTATTTTCTGTTCTGTGGACAGGCCGGGCTATCGAAACCAACATCGGATGTGAAAATTTGGTCACGCCAGGCAAAACCGCTGCCATCAGCTCGTCCTTACTGCGGCGTCGCAAGAAATATAAATTGATATGATGATAAAATTTATAAAATAACGCCCAAGCCGAAAACGGGACAGAGATTGAATAAACGCGGGCTGAGCTCGCAGGTGGAAAGGCTAGTAATAAATACATCGTCACTATCGGGGGTGTCAGATACGAGTACGAGTCTACACTCCTAAACCCACGATTCACCGACTACTATTATGTCTCAGCGTGGTGTTCGGTGAGCCTTATCGCCGTACTTCGGGAACAAATAATATGTCTTTACCTTCGAAATTGCTGTTTTGTATGGAGAGTTTGGAGAAAACTCAGTTTTCAGTACAGACGTTTTTCCATTTATTTTAGGAATGACGAATCAAAATTTTATAAAACAAATTGTATATGAATGAGACAACATTAAGCTAACAGAAACTACAATTTAATTTTTGAAAAGTGTCACCTGTTGAGAAGTATTACGAACCTTATCATGAAAACGGATGACACTTAAGACGAACTGTCTTTGAAGGCTTCATTTTAGTAATCAAACTGAAAATAAAAACAAAATTTAATACGGACATATAAAACCTAGAAATCAACTTTCAAACAAAAAGCAAATAATGGAAATAGCTATTGATTAACAGGAATTATGAAATCATGAATCTGTTAGAAAATTTCGGCAACTTCATTGGTAAATACCTATTTATGAATCCACAGCTTAAAGGGGATGGTCCAAAGCAGCTCTCCATAGAAACTTGTGGGAACCAACAACACGACAAAAGCATTATAATTTCGTTCTTTCACTGGTTCTGACAAGTTTGTATGGAGAGCGGCTTTCGACCATCCCCATTAACACGCCTTGCAAAGCACGTAGTTGCCCGAACACAAAATGTGCCCCTACGAGATTTGAACTCACGACCTCTGTATTAGTGATCGAGAGGTTCTAACCACTGAACCACAGAGACGGCATGTGTTCAATAATTATTTATTGCACCATGCTTCATTATCGTCCAGATAATCACTGATTTTATAATAGGTATTTACCTATGAAGTTGCCGAAATTTTCTAACAGATTCGTGATTTCATAATTCCTGTAAATCAATGGCTAGTTTCATTATTTGTTTTTTGTTTGAAAGTTGATTTCTAGGTTTTATATGTCCGTATTAAATTTTGTTTTTATTTTCAGTTTGATTACTAAAATGAAGTCTTCAAAGACAGTTCGTCTTAAGTGTCATCCGTTTTCATGATAAGATTCGTAATACTTCTTAACAGGTGACACTTTTCAAAAATTAAATTGTAGTTTCTGTTAGCTTAATGTTGTCTCATTCATATACAATTTGTTTTATAAAATTTTGATTTGTCATTCCTAAAATAAATGGAAAAACGTCTGTACTGAAAACTGAGTTTTCTCCAAATTCTCCGTACGAAACAGCAATTTCAATTTACGAGGTTTATGTAAATATTAATATATAAAAATAGCGTATTATACTGGGTGTAAATGGACAGGTATATTTAAATGAAACCACGTGAATGAACAAAGAAACAAAAACGGATAAATGAAAAATAATAATCTGCCCATACACAATTCACCACAGTAGCTTTTCAAAATTAGTAAAGAAACGTGAAAATATTTATTAATTTACGCAGGTGTTTCTTTGTAAACTCTTAAGTGGACATTATGTTTATTTATAACTCATGTACTTATCCACAATATACTTATATTAAATATTATACCCAACCGGTTTCGCTATTCAGCATTCTCAAGGGCTTTACTACAATACTTATTTAATTACATTTTCAGAATCTACAAATAATGTGTATTAATTTCCACCAAGTGCCAACAATCACAAGCATCCACTATCTTAAGTGGATTTCAATTAGGTTTTATTATGTACAATTAGTTGTGCGTTTAGTCAAGTCGTCAACAAAACCGCTTTTGAGTTGCTTACACCATAAGAACTGTTATAGTAATCCATATCTTATTATTATTATTTAGACCCCGTGTGTAGTGGGTTGCTAGTTTTTAGGGTTCCGAACTCAGAGGGCAAAACAGGGCGGTATTATATCGCTTTGCTGTCTGTCCGTCCGTATGTAACGCGTCTCTAGCTTGTAAACGGAATAAGGTACAGATCTGAAATTTGGATATGTTATGCAGAATGTTGATTCAAAACTAGTGTACAAATATAATAATTTGTACATTTGACAAATCATAGTACGGATAATGTTTCTTTGCAAAACTTGATCCTTACTAGCTACACTATCGATTGATGACATAATACAGGTTTGTGATGCACTCTAATAATGGACGGAGAGCTAGCGACCAAATCGGTCATGTAGCTTCAGCTGTATTGAAACTCCGTTAGCTACTTCCCTGAACAACCTTTTCCCATAATCTCCGTGCTGGCAGGCCGCGGGCGGTGGGTGCGGGTGTAGTGGGGTGGAGAAAAAAAGAAAAAAAATGTGGGCTCAGCGGCTTTAATTTTTTTTTCAAACAGTTCTTCTGTACTCCCTGTGCACCAAAAAAATTTTAAATCGATCGGGTGGTGGGAAGGGGTTGCCAGCGTTAATTAAAAGTACCAAAATAATAATAATTTTCACGTGGGCTCATGCAAAATAAAAAATACGTGTCCAATATTTTTTGATAATCTAAATAACGGAGTAAATAGAATAATATTTTGTTTACCCTGTCTACAAGGCTATTGAACACATCTGCATTGACGGTTTCTATATATTATGTATTTTTGACAGACTCATTTTCTTAACGTTGTTGGCAACACTCGGTGAATGATTAGCTGATTTCTATCAGTCGTTAGTCGTTTATTGTTTGTGATGATTAGAATAGGCCGGATTTAACCTAGATTATTGTGAAATGGGTCTCGGCCTTTCCACACCATAAAAGGGGTTTCTGTGTCGAGCGAAGCGTCAATTATGGCCTATTTCGTTGAAATGGGTTTTCAGATCATAAGCGACGAAATTATATACATTATAGGTATATAATGGGTATCATTTCCAGTAATGATTTTATAATATTTTGGTTTATATTGACTGAAAAATGTTTTGGGATATGTCACACTGAAATTTTTGTCACATCGAGAGGGGATGGTCCAAAGTGGCTCTATATAGAAGCATAGAAACTTGTTGAAACCAACAACAACGCAGAAGCATTATAATTTTGTTCTTTTACTTTTTTCTACTCCTGCAATGAATTCTACACCCGCAAATAATCAATCTTTCCACAAAAAAAAGTTTTTACAATAAAATTTTGCTATTTAATACTTCCATACCTTTTTTAAACAGCAAAATTTGATAGTAAAAATATGTTCTGTGAAAAAACTGATTATTCGCGGGTGTAAACTTGATGGAACGTTTCAAAGATATTATAAGAAAAAGTAAACCTCATTGGAACGTGTAGAAAAAAGTAACACAACGAAATTATAATGCTTTTGTCGTGGTTGTTGGTTCAGACAAGTTTGTATGGAAAGCGGCTTTGGACCATCCCCTTATAAAGATCTAAAACTTGTTACTATTAGAATACTACTTGGCATATCAGTAATAAAAAAGAAATTAGTCATACTTATGTTTTAAATACGACACAACATGGTCGTCGCTTTCCACCATAAATTTACCAGATGTTGATTTCTTATTTACTGGAAATAAAGTTTATTTTCGGTTGACTCGTTAGCTTTACTTATTGTGGTAGTCTAAACCATTGGTATGCAAGACGAAATGTTCTGATAAAATGTCAACGTAATCGATGAAATGTGTTTCTGTAGTGTGTCCTTCGTACGATATAGGTTAAACCGTCGGATAGCATTTTAATTGTAGTTCAGTGCCACATCACCACGTCTTGGAGATGCAATCCTAACATGCTGCTTAACAATCTTCTCTATATTCCAGGCAATAAGAGAAAAGTCATGCGTCTAAAAGTCATGGTAGATACGTATTGTGTTTGCTGGCAGCGTACTAAAAGCATTGTCTGAGATAAAGGAGGTTTACTCGTATGTTAGTAAACAAACTGGTAGCTGACAAGATTTATTAGACTCCACGTCACTCACTGCTGTATCATGCTACAGGGTAGGATTTTACATTTCCTTTATACATACTAAACGAATTTCTCAAAGAAATAATACCTACGTAAATGACAAAGGATTATTATCACACGAAAATTACAAAAGATTATTATTACTAACTTTAAATACACACTACCGAGAAACGAACAAGTCAATTTTTAAAATTAGTTATGTAGATTAGTACCATTTATTATTATTTGTTACATTATATACCTATACAATGGGTTATGGGGTCTTAGTAATTATTAGCAGTTTATTTACACAACCTCTATATTTGAGTGTTATTTAGATTGAAATATTTGTATCCCGTTTTTTGTTATCGGCTTGGGCGTTATTTTATCAACATCCCTTATTGCCTGTGTTGACCAGGCTCACTACGATGATTAAAAAAACTGCATCCAAATCCGTCGTGTGATTTGTATAGATTATTTTGCTTGTATACGTACTGGTCATTAATTTTTTCGCTGAATTTTAGAAACCTTGCTTCAGGTAAAATTGATTTATGCCTGCCCGGACTTTATTAAAAGCAACTTCTCGTTGTCTCCAGGAAGGCCCGCACTCCACGCTACCAGATGACGAGTTCTACGATGCCGTGGAGACAGGCTTCGACAAGATGGAGTCCCAACGGCTGGCGCGAGTCCCGGCGCCCATCGTCCACACACGGGACCAAGTCGACCTGCCGCCGCCGCACATTGATAACAGACTGACTGTACACCCTCTGTGGACCGAGGTAATGCTATATTTGTATATCCATCTATCAGCCTGTTTCGTCCACTGCTGGTCTTTCCAAGTTCTCCTGGAAGAAACGCCCATACTTACACACGCTGGGCAGGCGGGTCGGCGAGCGCGGTGTTGAAACCCTTGCACCAGTGACGCAGCTGCCCGTCACCAGTCGTCAATTTGGGATGGATATACGGCCATCAATCGGTCCCAGGCAACTGGTTGTGTCTGTTTGAGAGCTGTCTTACTATTCCCTAAATAACTTCGGGGGGTTTGCGAGTGAAATGGTGGTACCTCCACAATCGAGCCCAGCACCAGCTCTACCACCTGTAAAATATTATGTCGGCAGTCTACCTATATTTTCGTGGTATTGCATATCATACACAAATCATGGTTTCCCCATTAAACACTGACTTAGTTAATGCTTTCCTATCGCGTCACCTTGACCGATTTGAAGGTCTTCATTTGTAATCAACATGAGATTGGTTGCGTTCGGTCTCCTTTGGTGTTCTGAATTAATTTGTCTATGGAAAGAATAACGTTACAATTAGAATAAGAATGTTTAACATTGTAATGATCTTTTTGCGACATATTATGTAAAACGCCAAGTATCAACCCCACATAAATATCTGATTTCTGTTATTGTTTGTATACTTAATAGAAGATGTTTTAGATTTTCCAAACAACTACAAATATTGGCGATCCTTGCGATTTCCTTAAGTTGGTTGCTCCTTGGTTCGTTCCCAAACGCACAAATTACGTTAAGAGTATGGCATACCATGGGAAAAAATGTTATTACCCGTCCAACACAAAAAGGCCAATGTCAAATACTTTATTAGCTTTTGATAGAGGCGATTATTGGTTAACTATTTGACCTATTTGTCTAGGACGCCTAATACTAATAATTACGCGCGAAACAGCAGATCGGAGGGTTTTTAGCTAATACTGAAATATTTCGTAGGGAAAAAAATACTGGATTTAAGTACAAAACCTTTATATTTCTATTATGTACCTATTTTAGGAAAAAGAAATCAAGTTGATCTCTTAAACGCGTTCTTGAAACGAACGTTTGAAAACAAAAAAAGAGGGTGCAAAACTTTTTTTTTGACAAAAGTATAAGTCTTAGTACATTGTTTATAAGTAGATCACCCTAGATAAAATATCAATAAATCAAATATATTTTTTCCAATATTAAGATAGTCCTACTTTCGTCAAAAGAACCCTCGATAATTCTAGGGTCAGGTACAGCCTTAATTTTTTATTTTTGAATAAAAGGTTTAAACAGATGTGGTTTATGGCATTACGCGTCAACAGCTCAAGTCAATTAGGCATTTCTAGTAAAGTTGTGTTATTTTATGCATTACTTGGTAAAAGATCCTGCACAACAACATTAAAAGCGATATTATAGTTGGCACAAAGTAGACAACTGTGAAAACTTCCACGGTGCCCCCATAATACAAGCCTTCCGACCGCGGCTCCGCCCGCGTTCATTCAATCTTTGCCCTGTTTTAAGCTTGGGAATTATTTTATGGACACCCTTATAACCTATGTGTTAAACAGGGTCATTACAATGAGAATAAAAAAACCGTATCCAAATCCGTTGAGTGGTGCTCGATTTAAAAGCGTTTATTTATTTAGTTTATTTAGTTTTAATAAGGAAAACATACAGTCTATAATATAAAACATACAGGATAAAAACACATTAAACAAAACACAGACCAAAAAAGTTTTCACAGACTAAATAGAACATAATATCACATCACGACAAGACGACAAACGAATAAAACATTTATTTTAACGTTGATTGAATGTTTGCCCCGTTTTCGGCTTGGACGTTATTTTATGAACACTCCTTATGGCATATGTGTTGACCAGGGTCACTACGATGATAATAAAAAAGACCGCATCCAAATCCGTTGAGTGGTTCTCGAGTTAAAACGGAACATACATACAGACAGACAGGTTAAAATTCTAAATATTGTGTTTTTTTCGTCTGTACAATACTAATAACCTATTTCATTTAAAATTTCGCGAAAATATTCACTGTACAGACACGACCTTTTTACTACTTTATTTAGTATAGATATCCAATATAATATATAGGTAGGTATTATATAAGGTCCTACAATTCAAAGCGAAAAAATTTAACAGATGATAGAGTATCTCCAATAGACCACTTAACACCGAAAAAAAATTTTTTTGCGCTTTTTTTTCACCTTTCCATAGAAATTTTGTCAGCTGATTTGTACTGGGAAGTGAAAAAATTATTTGATCAATAAATCTTTTTTTATTTTTGGTTGAGATCAGTGAACGATACATGAACTACCCTAGAATTATTTCCACTTATTATTGTGGGAACTTATATAATAATATCTTGAACTCTTTTTCCAGATCGATAGGATATCAACAGAGCAGATAACAGCTGCCTTCGAGGAAGTAGGTGGTGACATGGGATGGCAACTGTTTGCTGAAGAGGGAGACATGAAAATGTACAGAAGGTACGTGTTTGATAACTATTTATTGATTGATTCAAATATTTAATAGTAGATTGCAGTGGCGAGGCGAGGGGTAGAATAATAACGTTGGTAGAAAAAACACCGCGATTCTTCAGAAGATAACGCTCCACTTACACAATACAAAATGTACTGTAGGCCTACCATGAGTTTTGCTTACTATACACGTTAACGTCTGCGTAAAATATTTATATGAGAAATTGTGCAGCGCCCCTAGCGGCTTACTACAGGAAACAGCATTATTCATACAAAACATTTTACGCAGACGGTAACGTGTATTACTATAAAACATGCAAAACTCATGGTAGGCCTACTGATGATTTGATGATGACAGTGTGTTTGAAGTATGACGGATAATTACCACTGCCATTTATCTAGTCTATTTACTAGATGAGTGATTAATAGAGTTAGTGGCTGTAAGGGAGCCTCGTTCGATATGTATGTTTCGTCTTAACTCGAGAACCACTCAATGGATTTGGGTGCGGTCTTTTAGTATATTATCATCGTAGTCACCCTGGTCAATATATGTATAGGCTGTAAAGGGTGTTCATAAAATAACGCCCAATCCGAAAACGGGGCAGAGATGGCGGGCAGGGGGGCGCCTTGCCTGCGCTGCTATAAGAGTTGTTTTCCACAATGTCAATGGTGTGTACGCACACAATCGCAATTCTCCAGTCTCACCTTCTGCACTGTACCCATAGACAATATTATTCGTTGTGACGTAAAATTCGTTGACAGTAAGAAGGTGTACGGCGTGACTGAAATGGTTAGGTACAGGGGGCCTAGAACGTGGCTTTAAAAGAGTGTCTTTTGACAGAGTCTTTAGCTGTCAAACTTGATTTCTTACGTGACTGTACCTCGTTATTTGAAACTTGTATTAAATTTGGTGTTTGCTGATAAAATGTAACTACATACATTTGGAATGCGGTTGCTTTCAATCATTGTTGTAATAAAGCACGTAGTGTTTCCTGTAAGTAAACCCTATTTTTAAGACTTGTGAATCATGCATACATATACTCATGCCTGTCTCCCAAAGGAGTAGGCAGAGACCACAAATTTCCATCTGCTACGATCCCGACACATCTCTTTCGCTTATTTCACTTGTTAATCAGGTGCAGATATATTTTTTGTTTTGTTGACTGACTTGATCTGACTATCTTTTTACACTTTTATACTTGTTAAAAGCGTGTGTAAAATACGCTTTCCATTCTCCAGGTTTGTTTTATAAAGCAATTCGAAAGATGTAAGTTTTATTTTACACTAGCTTTTGCCCACGGCTCCGCCCGCCTATGTGTTAAATTGGGGTATAAGCTATATCCATTCTAAATTTCATCCAAATCCGTCCAGCCGTTTCAGCGTGAAAGAGTAACAAACATACACACACACCCACACACACCCTCACACACACACACACACACACACACACACACACACACACTCACACACGCACAAACTTTCGCATTTATAATATTAGTGTGATTCAATTTGACCTGCTTCTTGACCTATGGGAAAATTACAACAATTTTAGGTTGTTAGTGTAAGGTTGTAAAATTTCAGGATATGATTTTTCCCTGACCTTTTTTTCCTGACCTTTCCCTGATGCGCAAAATACCCTTACTCATTCCAGTTTTCTAGAAACTGGCTAGCGAAAGAAAAGGAGCTTATTTAAGCAGTAAACAGTATTTTTTAGTACTATGATGACGTCGATCTAGAGTCGGACATAGATTTTATAACCAGATTTTTTGTCAATCCTAAGTTAATTATCACTCCTAATAAAAAAAAGGTATCATCGAAAATTTATTCATATTTTCGGAGACCTGAACAAATAGACAATACGTTCGAATTGTGAACCTCTTTTTTGAAGTCTGTTTAAATTTTTTTTTTTATTGAAATCAAAAATCATTCAAAAATGTATCAAAAGTTCCACCAAGTGCCAACAATCACAAGCATCAACTCCATGTTTAAAAATATGTTGTAGTTGGTATTTCAATCAAATAATAAAGTATCTTTTGTCGATTTCCAGGGAGATGGAGGTGGATGGCATGGTGATGGATCCACTGAAGGCGATGCACAAAGTCCGAGGCGTGTCGGCGCGGGAGATGTGCCACTACTTCTTCAACCCGAGATACAGATACGAGTGGGAGAGTAAGTGCCTGCTATTATTGTTGATCGGGACAGGGATGTGCTGAAAATTAGCACTGTGTTCATATTCGCACACAAAATAATTATGCTGAGCCAGAGCCTTTTTTCGCTTGATTTTGGTGTTTGTATACAGACAATAAACATACATATACCTAAGCCTTGCTCCCGGAGAGGTAGGTAGAGACCACAGATATCCATCTGCTACGATCCGGAAAAACATTTCTCGCCTCTACCCTTTGACATCTCATAAACAACGAGACTCACAATCTCGCTCAAAAAGTGTCCGCGATGCATTTTGTCACCGCTATGGCGTGACAAATTCGAATGACAATTGCGTACAACTGACATTGCATCTTATGTTAACGATATAACGTCTTAATTTGGTTGAAGATTTTTGCCACTATGCACGTCGCACGTTCGGACGTTTTCTGACGAACTTTTCTTAGAGACTGTGTGTCTTGTTGTTTATGAGAGGTCAATGCCTCTACCACAGAAAAAAAACTTAAAAGGTTTCCTTACGTGCCTTTCTGATGTAGCGTTTTATTAATAGTACATTCAACGAGGGAAGAAAGGAAACGGTTCCGTAATACACACTTTATACTACACCTGCGAGGAAAATAAAAGACACAAGGCGGCCTCATCAATTCTTCTATATCACTACTAGACGTCATTTTGCGTACGTAGCTAGAATAGTATAATTTCACTTAAACTAAGATACGAAAAAAATAATACTCCAATATAAGCCATCACGATCTTATTTTTATATCTATCGTGTACTTAATTATTTTGATATAGTAACAACTAAGTCTCTAGCTTTATTAAACTCTATGGTTCAGAATCACAAGTAGAACACAAAACAGTAAAAAAAAAGTTGTTTGAATTTCGAAAAAATGGCGAACCTACGCGTTGAAACATGTGACTGACAATAGACGTACATATTCCTAGCGGTAAATAATGCACATAGGCTATGTACACATAGGTTTTGTCTCTGTTACCGGAGTCTTTGTTACGTATGTTAAAACCGATTGACTCGCGTGCGATTTTCACTTTTTTAAATATTTTTATAATGTACATAAATAGCAAGTGGCCAGTTTATAAATAATGGATTTTCATATACTTTTTCTGCCCGCATATTGATATGACAGTAATTCTCCATCGTTTTCAAAAAAGTAACAAGGTACTTTCCAGGCAGGTGTAGTATAAAATGTATATCTTCGCTTCCAGCGACGTTGGAGACGATGACAATCGTGGAGGAGATCTCAACGGACGCCCTCGTGTTCCACCAGACGTTCAAGCGCATCTGGCCGGCGTCGCAGCGGGACGCGCTGTTCTGGTCGCACGTGCGCCAGCAGCCGGGCCACATGTGCGCCGTCACCAACCACTCCACGCAGAACCAGGACTATCCGGTATTACACTACACAATAAATGTATACCTTCATCCATCCATCCATCAGCCCGTGTTTCCCTAATGCTGGACATAGGTCTTTCCCAGATTTTATATCCATCCATCCATCCATCAGCTTGTTTCGTCCACTGCTGGACATAGGCCTTTCCAGGATTTCGCCACTCTTGGCGGTCCTCCTGGAAGAAATGCCCATACTCACACACGCTGGGCAGGCGGGTTGGTGAGCGCGGTGCCTAAACCCTTGCACCAGTGACGCCGCTGTCCGTCACCAGTCTTATATAAGGCTCGGCAATTGGTTGAGATTTTATATGATGATGATGTCCTCCTCGACGTTTCTGTCGACGACGACCCTTATTGCTTCCTGGCATGAGCTCGGATGTGGCTGGAAAATCCGAGTTTCGTCAAAAATATTCTGTTACATGAAGTATAGTGTAATTGTCCACTTGAGTTGTACGTGTAGTAGTACAAATGTTTTTTTTTATATTAATACCTGGCCTGCGGCTCTAGAAGTAAAGCCGTTCGGGGCTCACTCGTCAAACGACGAAAGAGACAAATGTATACAAGTAAGAGAGACAAATAACAGGTATCCTGCTCACTCACAGCTCACTTAAGTTTGTTCCTTTTGTCGTTTGTCGAAGACGAGTCTAGTGAGCCCCGAACGGCTTTACTTCTAGAGCCGCTGGTCGGTACTCCCAAAGTGATTCGATCGATCGTTTATCCATCTCTGACGCATTAACAGTGTGATAGAGATGGGTATACGACCAACCGATAACCTATCGAATTTTTACACTTCTGAGTACCCCTGGATTCGCGATCACGGCTGAAAAACGGCCCACCAGTTGAATGCCTAAATAATTCCAGAAGCATGCTTTTTTTTTCAAAGCCATGTCCATGTAGAACTCATGGAGTAGAGTACAAATTATATATTACTTTTTACCTCCAAAAATAAAGAAATGGGGGCCAAAGTTTTCCGTTTTAGACTATTTTTGTTACGGGGTCTATCTCAAAAACTAAACCAGTTAGGAATTTGGAATTTTCTGTATATTATGTGCTATAAACTGAAAAGGCTGATTTTTAATATAGGTTTAGGTTTACGTGCGGAATACTCGAACAACTCAATTTTGCAGTTTCTTTCCATACATTTTCTAGGCAATGATAAGTTTGTAATCTTTATTCAAATCATTTAAGTCTATTAATTTATTTGAATGGTACGTTTCAAGGCGCGAGCCCTACTCACACTTGACCAGTTTATTTTTGTAAAGTAAGAGTGATAAATAAATAACAAAATTTTCAACATTTCAGGCGAACACGGGCGCGTGCATCCGCCTGTTCGTGACGGTCTGCCTCGCGTGCAAGAGCTCCTGGCCGCAGGGGGAGCAGCCCACCAGAGACAACGTCACTACCAGCATCGCCTACTGTAGCACAGGTTAGACATAGACATACATTTATGATAATATCCATTACAAGTCATTTACAAAAAGAATCTGTACATATACATACACATCTTCTGAATACTCGTATATAAAAGGCAAACCTGACTGACTTAGCAGCACATCTATCAACGCACAGCCGAAACTACTGAACGGATTTCGCTGAAATTTGGTATACGGGTAGTTGTAATGACGTAGGCATCCGCTAAGAAAGGATTTTTGAAAATTCGCCCCCTAGGGGGGTGAACCGAACTCCACGCGGACGAAGTTGCAAGAAAAAGCTAGCCATTATATAAAATTAACATCATCCATCCATCCATCCATCAGCCCGTGTTCGTCCACTGCTGGACATAGGCCTTTCCCAAATTTCGCCACTCATGTCGGTCCTCCGTCCTCCTCATGATGTACACAAAATTAACATAATAGTAATTAATAAATAAATAAAAATAATTCAATTCAATTGTATTACAACAATAATGTTACATGTATTTAAATATGTAATTTCAACACTAGTTACTACTAAATATGTAAGTAACAATTCAAAAATTCATCAAAGGTATAGAACGACTTCTTGATTAACCAGTTTTTAAGTTTCGTTTTGAAAATAGGTAGGCTAGGTGCGGCTTTTATACTCTCCATTAAGTTGTTATATACCGTAGGTTCCATAATGTCCAACGTTTTCTTATTTTTCACCAAGCTACGTTTTACGCTCGCCAGTCTGCTCGCATTTCTCGTATGGTAGTTGGTGCAATCTCCAATCTTAGATACTTGCTCTCCATCACAAAAGAAATAACAATACTATAGAAGATTCACTCTTCAAAGACACAAGAATACAGAGCCATAAATCAAATCAAAATATTTATTTTTGCAAAATAGATACAAAAATTATACTTTCTACAAGTCAAAGTTAATTTTAACAATATATCTTTAGAATATAAAAATATATATAATGATACGGGAAAAAAATATACACCTGCATAAAATAGAGGAATAAAAATATGATATATACATAATGCAATGAAGAAATAAGTTCATAAATAAAAACGGGAAATACATACAAAAACTATAATGGGCTACTAAAATGTAATAAAGTTATACACCTGCATAAAATAGAGAAATATAGGAATAAAAATATTATATATACATAATGCCTAACCATCCGCACCATTCGATTAGTATTGCTAAGTAGAAGGGCAAGAAACTTAGCAAACATTTCTTTTTTCACAGGCTACGTTACTACTTAGTTTAGGTTATAGCGGACCGCCAATACCAACTCAAGGTTATTCAAGGCACAGGTCACCCGACATCGCACCCACCTAGTCCGCACTCTGCCTACCTGTTTGATTAACAATGACACCTTATACATGAATAAAAAGATACCTTCGTTACGAGGCAATAAAGTACAATTCAGCTCGCACAGCGCTGCGTGGCTAACTTTTTATTCACCTACGAGGTGCCTCTTCTTAGGAACAGTGATCACGCTCAAACCTCGATACAAAAACAAGATTGTGAGGTGTCTATGGATGTTTTTTATAATATTTTTGTCTGAGTCCATTGAAATTATCTAGATCTATGCCCAATTAAAATTAAAAATCGGTAAATTTGAAGCATATTCTAACAACAAAGCCCTGAGATATTTTTTCACGTCTTTTTAGCCAATAGTGTAGGCGAATATGTTTATTGTTTTCGATAAAACCAAAAAAATTTTTACTAGTTGAGCATCGAAAATGTTATCTAGATTAATATTAACCCAAAATATGTTTAAAAACGTCACAAGTTTTATATTTTGCGCGAAAAAACAAAATATCGACCCGGTTTTGAATCTCACCTGGCGAGCTCGCTGTTTGCATTAGGTGACTTCGATTGATATAGCCAAGTTCATACTGGAAACTAGGTAGGCGTTTAGTATCCCTTTTGAGAAATACGAAATAGTACATAGTCGAGGCATAGTCTTCGAGACGAGTGGGCCTGCGGATGAATTTGGATAAGACTGTCACGTCAATGTACAGCATCGAAGTTGTTAAAAAATATGTTTATCTGGGTCATGTCATACAGCTGGATAAAAACAACTTCGACGCCGAGGCTGACAAAAGAATACGCTCGGGTTGGGCAGCATTCGGAAAGTTGCGTCACATATTTACGTCGTCAATATCGCAGTGCTTAAAGACTAAGATGTACAACCAGTGCGTCCTTCCTGTGATGACGTCTAGCGCTGAGACGTGGTCTCTAACAAAGGGCCTGATCTACCGATTTAAGGTCGCTCAGCGAGCTATGGAGCTGGCTATGCTTGGGGTATCCCTGATGGATAGAATCCGAAATGAGGAGATCCGTCGGAGATCGAAAGTAACCGACATAGCCTGTAGAATCAGTAAGTTTAAGTGGCAGTGGACAGGCCATAATATTATTTGTCGTCGACATGATGGCCGTTGGGGCCGAAAGGCTTTGGAATGGAGACCACGTATAGCAAAGCGTAGTGTAGGCCGACCTTGTGCCCGCTGGACCGACTACCTGAAGGACGTTGTGGGTGGCGGCTGGATGAGGAGGACCGACATGAGTGGCGAAATTTGGGAAAGGCCTATGTCCAGCAGTGGACGAACACGGGCTAATGGATGGATGAATGGATGAATGGAGGCAAAAAACGGTCGGGACGAGAAATATCAACACTTTCGCACGTGTATGTAACGTTGTTTTTTTAATACAACTGAGAAAGATTACATGAAAAAATATAATAAAAGCAATTTTGTTGCGACAGAAGAAAACGCAGTGTCTGGTTGGCGCCAATCTATACTACAAAGACAAATGTCTCTTTCTAAAATCTTTTTAATAATAAGTTCCAAGATAGATACAACATAATATACATAATATGACGTCTAAAATAGTTTTGAATTTTTGAAACACCTTTTACAATTTAACAATATTTAATATTTAATATATTCAATAATAATATAAGAGTTTGAAAATACTCATCCTAAACCGTTTTCAGTGTATCCGGTTACTTCCAGGGTACCTAGCATAGTAGACCATATCGAGCTTTGACAGCTCGATACAGACTGTCTGTTCCTCTTTATGTAGATCAACCGAGTGAGACAGAGCACTGTATCCAGCACTATCGAGCTGGATGTGGTTTGCTATGCTGGACTACAAAAGGACAAGTAAAACAAGGTTTACATATTGCTTACTAAATGATGTCGCCGGTTTCCACTAGATGGCATTCGTAAAAAGATAAAAATATCCCATAGATATCTCATAATTTTGTTTATGCGTTTGTATGGAGGTTTGGGTGTGACGTCTGATATAAAGTCGTTTTTTAACCGAAGTTTCTCCTTTCACAGTGAACCCCGGCGGCTGGGCCCCGGCGGGCGTACTCCGCGCCGTCTACAAGCGAGAATACCCGAAGTTCCTGAAACGATTCACCCAGTACGTCGTCGACCAATGCAAGGGCAAACCCTTGGCGATATAGTACACCGCTAAGTAACGCCCCTCGGCAGTCATGGGGCCCTGGTACCTTTATCTAGCTAGATTTAGGCGAAAACGTCTTAAAAGTAACACTTTCGAGTTGCATTAAGATTAAAAGTGTTATTTTTGATTTGTGAACGTACCTGTAATGTGTTGATCGATGTGTTCGTATGTCGTAAGAATTTGTACTGAAGTGTAGGTTTTGTAAGCGATTGACAGGTTTTTTTTCTTATCTGAAATGGGAGGATATTTTTATGGTCCGATTTGGTGTGTGAGAGTAAAGTTGTCTGAAATTGTGAGGGAATATGTAAAAATGTTTCTGAAATATCTATTATTATACGCCTTCCTTGTTTTTAGAATGTATACGATTTCAAAATCCAAATGTTTTTTTTCCTTTCTATTGGTAAATTATATCTAGCCAAAGAAAGAGGTAACTTTTTGGACGGAGAGATTTGTATATTAAAGATCTCTTGGCAATTGGAAAAGTTGAGTGAGGTGGATTCTTATTCTTAAATAAGTTAATGTTTATGTTTTGTATTATTTCCTCACGTTTATAGACTTAAATTCGTTTCACAGTTACCTTTATTACGTTTACATATTTTTAATCCATCCAAGTGTACAGAAAAATCTGTTTTATCGTCTTAAAATTCTATATGTACTTACGAATCGTGAGGGACCTTAAGATTAATATTTTTAAGCTTTGCTTACAATTTTTTGTTTATAGAATTATGTTAGATAGGTTGATTCATTTATACTGTCAAAAGTGTGTTTCTAGATTGTTGCTAATAACAAACGCAACTTCGTACGTGCAGTTTTATGAACATTATTTTGACACGGAAAAACCAGAATTGACGTGATTCTATAATCACAGTGATAGGATGTGTTCACAGATTAAATTGGAAGATTTCAAACGCGATTCTTTTTTGGTTATTAAGATTTTATTGGGGTAACAAGTACTGTATAAGTATTATATATCAGTAACGTCCTAATTAACCAACAACTTTGTGTATTACTATCATTTTCAATTATTGTATAATTTTTTAACCACACGAATTTTTCTTTCTTGGAAAAATTTGGGTCACTTTGGCGTGATAAATTCAAAAGTTTCTAGTACAGAATTTTTACAGTTGTTCAGTGTGCCTAGTAGAGCTGGTAGCTTAAGTTTTGTAGGACGTTGCCAAAAACCTCGTGCGAATGTATTTTCTCAAACAATACTTTCATAATTTTAAGAACCTTGTTCGAGATAATCGAATCGAAGGAGTGATGGAAAACAAGCCATCAACGGTCGCCAATATTATAATAGTATTAAAATTCACATCTGTCTTGTTATCACGCCGCCAATTTCACAAAAAAAAACACAATTATGTTATTTGAATATGGAATGAGGTTTCGCTAAGTTTACTCACCAACAATTTGAATGTAAAAAGTGGGTTTATTAAAGTACAAAGAGGTTACTGGCTGAATACCAAAAAGGCACCCCAAAAAAATCATGGCACGCGAAACGTGAAAAGAAAAATGTTATTCTTTATTTACAAATTATTGTTTGAATATCCGCCCATTGTTTGAGAAAAGTACTATACAAGCCTTGGCAGCAATTGGGCACTGGTGGCCTTACGTGTGTGTGCCTCGGTCCACATTACCATGTTTGACCATCAATGGCTAACTTGGCGGACGCTGCAGTTATCTACAGTAACAACATTGCATACATCTACTTAGTTATTAAAAAAGGCGTTAAAAATTGCAGGCTAAGAGTGGATGCCGGAATTTTGGAATCAAAGGTGTAATGAAGAACTCCCGTTATAGTCGGTTCACTCGTTGCATACAGGGTATGTTAGTGGCGTAATGAATAATAAATATCATGCTTTACTGGACACACTGATTCACGCAGAAAAGTCACTTCCTCATTGGAACTGTACTGTACAGTTAGTTTCTAACGCACTAGTCTGGTTCACAACTAGAAATATAGTGAATAAATACTAAAATCGGTTGTTAATAAGAAAGTGGTTTTGGTATAGAAACGTCACTAGCATTGTCTCGGACGTGAACGTTCTTCGCGTTACCTCCCTTTGCTGGTAAAGTTGTGAGGCCGCATATCGAACAACATAAAAAAAATATGTACATTGTTTTGAATGCACAACAAAACCTTATTGTAAGCTCTATGAACCAGATGCTTAAATTAATTTGACTATGGTACGTATGCTCCTAAAAAAATATAGTTTTTAGTTTAATCATTAATAATAGCACCAGCGCTATATTTTAATAATTAATAATAGCGCCTTAGCGCTCGGTTCTCACTTCCGATGTGCCTTCTGTTTTAGATTTAACTGTACGTAATCCTTATTCTATCATCAACTCGTAACGTGTCCAGAATTCCAAGGGCGGATCCAGAATTTATTTTTGGGTGGGGCACAAAGGCCAAATAGTATAGATACAGAGTGTCCCGCATAATATTGGACTATATCTTTTAGTCCTACCCGTTAGGCCAAAAAATGCTGCAAATGTAGATAAAAATATTTCACAAAAAGAAACTCATATTATTAAAGCGGTATAGTGTTAATCTCCCAGCTCCTAGTTTTATTTGAACCGTCTGGGAAGGGCACGTGCCCCTGTGCCCCCCCTCTGTATCCGCCCTTGGCTTAACCATTTCGTTCAGGTGGTGTCCCAAGCGCCAGCCATGGAACAGCAATTTTCAAATTGCACAAATCTTTGGTCATTACATTGTATTGCAATCTCGATGTTGGACAGAATAAGGATCGATTCTGTAGATAAGACGAAATAACAAAATAACGCTTAAAAAATAGTTCCCAGCGAAAGATAAAGCTGACAAATAATGTACTATAAACAAATATGTATTTTAATTATACTAGTAACAAAATATTTGGGTTTTGATGTAAAGGATTATGGCAGTTGGCGGCCCGCAATTTTCTCTTTTTAACGGCATGTTCAAGAAATCAAAGTTCGTGTATTATACAAAGAGCAAAAGGATGTATAGGTATATTGGAAAAAATTATATGATTTTTCAAAGTGGGGGGCAAAGTAAGTTTTTTTGAAAAATGTATCCAAATAAATGGTTTTGAACGTACGAATGATTGCCATCTTGAGAACTGTCGATGGCTAGAGTTCGCGCCACCACTGAAGTCTTTTCCAAGGTGGCCTTTCCAAGATTTCGCCACTCTTGGCGGTCTTCCTCATCCAGCCGCCACACGCACCGTCCTCAGTTCGTCAATATTAATAAAAATTAAATTAACCTACTATATATATACCTACTTATAAATGCTAGAATAATAGCTAAAATATAAATAAATCGGAATATTGGGTCCCCCTCGGTAGGGTGCCCAGAATTCTAGCTAATTTACCCCTCTGGATGGCCAGACTTATTCTTTGGCTGAGGTTAGCGCCAGCCCTCTGATTATCAAAAAAATAGCTGCTGCATCTCCACTGCTTACTTCATATATGGAATATCCAATTATCTTACAACTATAATATTATGTCTACTTTAATATCATGACAAAATCTGTTTTTGTTATAGTACATTATTTGCATACATTGTACAAGATAACGCGCGAGGTGAATGCAGGGCCAAGGAATGCGCTATATAAACACAAAGCCGTTCTCTCTACGCACACAGCAGGCATGCGAGGGAGGTGTTTGAACAGCGGGGGGACGTGCTCGCGCCTTTCCCCTCAGCCCTTGACTGCGTTCAACTCACGCGGTATCTGCATTTAGCTTGGCATTGTTTTTTGGACTTGTCAGATTTCGTTACAAATCCCAAAGTATAGATAGGCCCCTAGACGAAACGGTATAATGACGTGGTAGTCTAAGTTTCGATGGAGATATTTTGGTGGTCCAAGTTGTCACAAAAAGATACAAAATAGTTCGGGCTTGTATAGAAGGCGCATTTAAAGGAAGCTGCCTCCTTTCTCCGCTTCCCCGTCAAAACTCCGAGAATGCATGATTGCGGCGCCATCTGTGACTAACTTAACGCCCTCCTGTACTAGCCTGAAATGATGATGACCATTTGTAATGGAAAGTTTTTAAAGTGATTGCTTCAAGATTCGTTCCCAAAAGCACAAATTATGATTGTTTATAATTTTAAATAAAATGTATTAAATAAATGTGATTATGGCACCACCCGACCATATTCTAGTAAAGTTGTGTTATTTTATGCGTAACGAAAATGATTTATATGAAATATGATAAATGATTTATAAGGTGCTTGTAGTTGTTGTGCAGGATCATTTACGTGACGCATAAATTAATATAACTTTGCTCGAGAAGCCTAATGGACATTAAACTATTGTAGGGGATGGACATAAACCCATTGACCTCTCATAAACAACTAGACACACGGTCTCTAAGAAAAGTTTGTCAGAAAGTGTCCGAACGTGCGACGTGCATAGTAGCAAAAATCTTCAACCAAATTAAGATGTTATATCGTTAACATAAGATGCAATGTCAGTTGTAGCAATCGTCATTCGATTTTGTCCCGCCACAGTGGTGACAAGATGCATCGCGGACTCTTTTTGAGCGAGATTGTGAGTCTAGTTGTTTATGAGAGGTCAGTGCATAAACCACATTAATTTATTACTTTTTATTAAAAAATATGAAAACAAACGTTAGTGCGTTTGGGAACAAATCCTGGGGCAACCACCGTTACAAAAGAACTATAAATAAACCATACAATTGGCGGATCGCCCGCGGTGCGAGCGGAGTTGGGGGAGCGGAGATATGAGTCGAGCGGGGTGAGGTGGTGAGAGCGCGGGGGCAGGGCCGCTTTTAACCGCTGCCAATTGTATGGTTTATCTATAGCAGATGGAAAAGAGATGTAAGTTACACGCAAGAGAGAATACTTCACAAGTCATGATAATTATGTTACTTTTTAATTAATTGTTAATTTTAAAACATATAGAATGTAAAGTTATTTCCATTCCATCTCTTATTTATATCTCTTCTGTGAAAGTTTTTATTTTCTTTACATCGTGTACATAATATAAAATGTATAGTGTACATAGGTTTCTTTTCTTTTTAGAGGATCCTACATATACACTGTCTATAGAAATATAATATATAAACTGCATTTATATTTTATTGGATGTAAACAGACTTTTGCTATTTACTGTGACACTTGGATGATCATATTGACGAAGAAGAATTTGTTCAGTTTTGTTCAATATTCACCAAATTGGCGACATACTGGTGGAGGGAAAAGTCAAAAGTACCCGAAATAAAAGAGCTTGTATGTTGTATGACTAGATTGATGGATGTGGAAGAGGCGAAAGAGGTTTGTCAGGATCTTAGGAGATGGAAATGGAGACAGACGTGGGTATACTATGTACATAATGTACGTTTAGTAAAACATGTAGTTACAGTAAATACTAGTAGTCTATTTACATCCTGCATATAACACAATGTTGGAATTGTAATAAGTTATGTATAATGAAATATATGTTTTTTAATTATTGTTTATAATAAAATGATTTACTCTGAATTTGATTGTTTCTTTTGCATCCTAAAAATAAAGGTTAGAAAATGAAAAAGGCCCGTAAATACAACAAAATTATTTTTCTTTTATTGTAAATTAAGAACATGGTATCTTTTACATTACACTATTTTTTTACAACAATCTTTTCTGTCTACAAATAAGTATACGAAACGAACATAAATGGAAACGAAAAATTTCATTTTTACAAAGCTTTTGCGACTCTGTTGAGAGCGAAGACAGGATAATTGATCAGAAAAGTGAAATTGATATAAATCAGATCAAATACACTACAATAAATTAAAACATACGTAACATCTCTTTTTTACCATTAAGTCTAATTAAACAATGACACATTCACTTCAAGCCTGTGAAGTGGTAAGAAGTTGGTACGGGACGACAGTTAGCCGCATATATTATATAAAATACAACAACAGCGTATGGCCACAAGTAGAATATTAGTAAAACATTGGGGTCCAGCCCCCGTTACTTATATCCAGTTATTTATAATTAGTAGCATTATGAAACACGTCTGACTTACACTAATAAATATATTCAATTAAACACTCATCGTAATATGCTGATTTTAGACTACGATGGTTTTATTTTAGAGTTTACCTTGTCGCTAGGCAAACTTTAAGTGTCAATGCCACTTTATTATTATTATTTTCTTATGGCAACTCCGGACTCCTTTAAAAAAAGGTCAGTCTTGCCAGCGTCAAATGATACTAAAACAAAAATGGTGTGCGCCAATAGAGGTCAGTGCTGGACGTGGGTGCAGTCAGGATTTTTTTATGACATGCATCCAACCAAACCATGGACTTGGGATATGAACCAAACATGCATCTCCCTAGGGAGTAGGACTGACCTAAGCTGGTTGTTCCAGGATTCTTTCCTAAACGCAAAACTCAAGATTGTTTTTCTTATATTTGAATAAAAATTAATAACACTTCGCGACAATAGTTAATATTCACTGGGGTTTTCTAGAAAAGTTGTGTTGTTTTATGCATTACTCAGTAAATTATCCTACACAACAACTATGAACACTCTTTAAAGTTGTTGTGCAGGGCAAGCACGTATCCAGGGGGGGGGGATTGGTGGGATTTGTCCCCCCCCCCCCGAAATATGGCGTGACATACATGGGACCGGGAATGTTTTTTCATAACCACTAAAGTACGTTAAAGTACGTTTTAATTAAAAAGGTACGGTACTTCAGATACTTAATAATCGCGCTTACGATAAACGCACTAATTAGGTTTGGACACATTTAAAGAAAAACACATTTAAAGCTGTCCATTAAAGGTGTTTTTCCCGAAAAGTGTGCAAACCTAGTTAGTGCGTTTATCGTAAGCGCGGCAGTTAATGAAACAAAAGTTTGTATACGTGCCTGGTGCAGGATCATTTACAAAGAAATGCATAAAATAACACAACTTTGCTATTGTCGTGAAGAGCCAATAATCACATTACTTAGGTACCTATTAGGTACTTTTAGTTCAAAAATAAGAATGTCAATCATAAGTTTTGCTTTTGGGAACGAATCCTGGACAAACCACCTTAAACTGAACGTATATTTATAGGGTCCAAGTACAGCAAGGTATAAAGAAAGGGCTACAATTTATAGGTCTAGTTTAGAACACTCTAACGGAGAACAACATTTGTGGACAAAGTGCTAGTGCACGTTTTAACTACATAATTTGTTCATATACTTAAGTGTTCTCAAGGACGTATTCTAAAACCAGCATATTGTATTCTCAGCTTTGTTATTTTAATTAAATTGAGCTAACTAGAAAAGTAATGACATACTTAGTAAACATTGTTAAATGTTGGATTTGAACCGATTAACAGTTGGTTGGTATTTTCAAACTGAATATCAAATACTTTTGAGATTGAAAATATACAAGGTGAAATTAAATTAACCGATCAAATTCATTCTGGAGACTCGGTTAACCGGGTGTAGAATACTATTTTACATCTGGTACACTTATTTTGAAATATGTACTTAAAATGTAACAATAATTAGTAAATTCACTATTGGTACCTCTAGTACGAGTTTAGTCTAGACTGGTGTTTTTATCCTTCTAGCTCGATTGTACGCCGTGTATGTAACAGCGGTATTATGCTAGAGGTGGGTTGACTACTTGTAGATTTGAACGACTAGCTGACTATAGCGACTAATCTGTCCTAAAATCGCAAAGGATAGGCTCCGAAAAAACATAATTTATTCTTCCGTGTTTGAAGAATCTAGGAATACTATAGGTAGATATTTGAAAAAAAATTGGAATTCTGTCAAGAATATAATGCACACTCTTATCGAGACAGAATATTCAGACGTCTGCAAAGATGACTCCAAATAAAGTTTTCATGTCGAGATTTAACATTGTTTGAGCAAAATCATATTATATTATTTATGAATTAAAATCTGTATTAACTTTATTAAACTTTGAACGAACTTGTATTTGATACAAACTTGTTTTTTTTTTAATAATAAAGTTCGTGATAACATTCGTCATTTTGTTTATTTTTCCAGAATTCGTCCCTCTCGCACTGCGGGTCTTTTCGCATGGAGTAACAGCGATCAATGCCATCGGAACCTATTCTCTAAAGAGGTCGAGTAGTGTAGTCTGCTACCAGTGCAGTACACTTAGAGGATGTACCTAATACATCACTATACGGCTGTACATCTTTAGTAATAGCAGTTTTCTAATTAGAGTAAAAGGACCATGAGTAATCTTGGACCAATTACTCAACAGTGATAAATCCTATACTATATGAAAGCTTTTAGGCTATTATTAATTTCTTATTATGGCAGCTACATAGAATTCTAGCGCGAACATGGTGTTTTAGAACGATTTCAATACGTAGAAAAGCATCAAAATCATAGTATTAAAACTGTAAACAAAATATATTTTCCTGACATTTTGACATTTCGTTGGCGCTCGATTTCGACTTGGCTCCCATAGTAACAATTAAATAATACCCCAAAATCTTTAATTTCGAGTAGGTTTCATTTAATGTTTAGGATTTGGTCCAGTCTCCATACAAATTTGCCCATGGTCCTTTCGTTCCAAAAATGAATCTACTGTTTTAATCTTTTTTTTATGTTTCACTGTAATTTTGCAGAGTAATCGCGGACTTTAGATGTGGCCGTATAGTCAGCTATACACCCACTGGTAGGCGATAAGTCGGTACATCTCTAACAGATACGTGTACCTACGCCATGCATCATGCTTGCTAGGGGTTCAGTTAGATACCTACAGAAGATAAGATATAAGTAATAAAGACTAAAGAATTTTGTTAGACCGATATTATTTATCAACATTGAGCACAAGGAAGCGTTTTCTTACGATTTCTACTAAATATGTATATTTGTTTGTTTCTTATCCTACACAAAACGCTATTATTACCGCCGTAACGACGATATTCCAATAATCAATTTTTGTATAATGACCATTCGAACGATTCAAAATTCAGTTTATTATTTAGAAGTTTTGCTTTTGGTAAAGAGACTGCTTAACTTTACTGAAACCACATATTCTACTGATTACCAAAAACAACTTTTTCCAAGAAACGCATCCTATAATTTGCAAGTTAAACGTGTCTCTTTTACTTTAGGTAAGTCTCTTGTGGAATACGCAGTTTTAGTAAATGCTAGCTTTGTATATAAGTTGACTTTTATTCATGCAGCCAAACTCATACTGGTGGCTTGGTAAGTGATCAGTAACACGAACCGATAACACTTTTTGCAAATTTCGCTAAATAAAATCTTGACGTCCCATAATAGACTCGGGGCTCTTGTGTTTGTAAGGAACACGAAAAGAATAATTTACGAATTTCACAAAAAGGGCCATCGAACCTTGTTACTGAGCACTTATCGAGTCTTCAGTATAAGAATTTGGCTGCATAAATTAAAGTCACTTTATATACAAGTGGGTTGGAAAAAATCCTCATAACTTAAATACAGGCGAAAACATTTAAGTATGGAAGGTTTTCCTAAACTTTTTGACTTTAATTTGTGGTAAAGCTGAGTAAAATGGCATAAGGTATTTTTTTGGTAATTATTTCGATAGGTTGTTAATAAAAGTTGAATTGATATGAGATAGGTAGAAACTACAAAAGTTCAATATAAAAATAGGAAATCTTCAAAAGCTCAAGTGTATAAATGGACCAAATATTCTTTCAGTATATCAATTGGTAAATATTACAATAACTACTGTATCAAGTTTAACATAATGATAGGTGTGGGGTGTGGTTATACGGTTATACTTATATTACATGAAAATGTAACCTTTTTTCTGTCATGGGGTGCAATGAGATGATGAATGAATACGGCCAATTCAAGAAATATGGCACATGCATATCACGGTATCGGATTAACATTAAAGCCAATTCTGAAGGCTTTCATTTTAGTTTGAGTGCTGTCAAAACTTAAATTTATCCAAAGTAATATAGCTTCTGTTGTTAACACTAAAGAACTATTTTGGAATGAAGAAAATTAAGTTTTGACAGCACTAAAACTAAAATTAAAGACTTCAGAATCGGCTTTATTATGTACATAACAAACTTTACACAAGTATCAACTAGCTCATGCATTATGTAGCAGCACATCATTACAGTATAGTGTAAAAGGTTATCAATAACTTTGAGATATAATATACGTATCTACTGTAATGCATAAAGTTATAAATTTGTTGTACCCCTAGAACAACTAGAAGACATACTTTGTATCGTCATTTCATTCCACTTGCTCTTTCTTGCGACATCGCACGTCGGACATTAATAATCTGTCTATGGAGTATGTTAGGGGTACAGAGTTTAATATTTCCTAATAATATAGCTATATGCCGGGTGAAAATTGACAGGTAACCTTTAAATTAAATCACATACCCTACAGAAGTCGATATACATTTTTTTCAAAGAATTATATCCATTGGCGTGACAACAGGGGGACCTAGGGGCCAGCCCCCCTTCCCCCCTCTCAAATAAGTGGCCCACCTAGTACTTGTACTAAGATTCAAAAATAGGATAAGATACTTACATTAAAAACAATAGTATAGCATATAATACATACTCGATAGTCTGAACCTTTTTAGCATGAATTAATTTAAATTAGATATCTACTCGTACCTACACTACCTTTCACATCAGTACTTGATTTTTTTTTGCGGGGGCCACGCCCCTTTAGCCCAAAATGCTAGTTACACCAATGCTTATATCTATCCGTAAGTACAATTTATCTTTATTTTACAATGCTCTATAATGTTAAACACCTGTCGTGAGTTTTCTAGACGAGTTGATTTTTAATCCTCGGGGATGTTTCTTTGGAAAATGGGTACAGTATAATCATTAGAGTATGAGATTTCATTTAACCTGTTTGTTTATTTACCCCGGCATAATTTAGATACCAACAAGTACAAATTTCCAATGATATCTAGGCTAACACGGATATATTAGTATAAAATAAGCGTATTTTCGGACACATCTGTTTAGGCTAATAGCCACTGATCCATTTCAGACTTTAGAATGCAACTTCAGAAAAATCCATACCATTTTATAACAACTCTGGTTACTTACATCTCAGTAATTACCTCATCCACTAACAAATCAAAGATTGTAGTCATACTTACAATCAAAAGTAGAAGTTACGACTCAGTGTGAAATAATATTTTTGAAGAATTTGATCATTCTAACACATCTCTATAACACATACCTATGTTCCATAATTTTAGTGCCGTGTGGCAAAAACGAAATTATCGTTAATAAAATCTGTCAAATAAATGTAATAACATTACAAAATCTGTTGACGTTTGTGTATTTCGCAGATGTTAAACTGAGACTCGCCTGAAATGCGCAAATCTACTGCTTGTCCTGTCCTGACCAAGCTACGGTTATATTTGCGTCTCGCTCGCACATTGCCGCGTCATCCAAGCGAGGTCTCAACTTAGTTTTCGCGTAGTAAACCAACGCCTGAAAGTAACTTCACCTTACTTTGTACCAAAACAAGAAACGTAGACTCAAGCTACCTAAATCACATAAACACCCGTAAGTTTCCGATTGGATCGCAACCATCGCTCGCTCTATTCTTCAGCAGTGGGCTGGGAGGTTGAAGAAGGCGCAGCTTGTATGGCGTTTCGCTGTGCCCGCTTCACGTCGGCGAGGGTTGTGACTCCAGCCTCGTCCAGCTCTCGCCAGCGAGTGTGGTTCGAGCGAGCGTGGTTGACCAGCTCTGGCATGTCAATAAACGCTGAAAACGAAAATATAGGCTAAACATTTTGGAAACAGCCGTGTTATGTAGGGTATCTAGATTTCATAATTTTCTAAGAAAACCCGTTTTTAGGGTACCGTACCCCAAGGGTAACCAACGGGTCCCTATTACTAAGGGCCTGTCCGCACTGCGAATTTTCACCGCGCGATATTTACTCTCGCGAATTATTTCCGTGTATTATTATATTTTATTTTATATCGCTAGTGCGAATACTCGTATAAGATTCAATGTGTTACAGAATTGCGATAAAAAATCCGCGCGGTGAAAATTCGCAGTGTGGGCAGGCCCTTAAACGAGTATTCGCACTAGAGATATAAAATAAAATAAATACACGGAAATAATCCGCGAGAATAAATATAGTGCGGTGAATATTCGCAGTGTGGACAGGCCCTAAGACTCCGCTGTCAGTCCGTCTGCCACCAGGCTGTATTTCATGAACCGTAATAGTTATACAGTTGAAATTTTCACAGATTATGTATTTCTGTTGCCGCTATAACAAAAAATACTAAAAAACAGAATAAAATAAATATTAAAGGGGGCTCCCATACAACAAACGTGATTTTTTTGCCATTCTTATAGATAATGATACGGAACCCTTCGTGCGCGAGTCGGACTCGCACTTGGCCGGTTTTCTTTTTAATTCCACTTTTGAGAGACGTTCATTGCCTCTCATAAACAGTTTTTGTAATAATTGTTCTTGAGAACGTTCCTTAAAAATAGGAGCGAAAAATTCGTTGGTCGATAAAATATAGATAGGTAGCAATTTGTACTCTCTTGGCAATTCCTGTCTGTTCATTATAAAAAAACGGCCAAGTGCGAGTCGGATTCGCGCACGAAGGGTTCCGTACCATTATCTATAAAAACGGCAAAAAATCATTTCTGTTGTATGGAAGTGCGCAGGTCCGACTCGCACTTGGCCGGTTTTAGTATTTGTTGTTATAGCGGCAACAGAAATACCTAGGTACATCATCTGTGAAAATTTCAACTATCTAACCTACCACGGTTCATGAGATACAGCCTGGTGATACACGGACGGACAGCGGAGTCTTAGTAATATGTAGGGTCCCGTTGGTTACCCTTTGAGTACGGAACCCTAAAAACCAGCAATTTAATAGAAATTGTACGTATATGTACTTGAGCAAAATGCATGGAACTAACTACCTACTATATTTTTCGCGATTTTGGATGTGATTGTATGGTAAAAATTGTTTGTATGGACGAGTACTATTTAATTTCTAGTTTTCGGCTTTCCATCAGAAAGCCAGTCTATGTTTCTCGCGATTACAGATATTTGTCTTCGATTTAGGTACTGAATAAAAAAACACAGCGTTGTTCTAGACAAAAAACCGCTGTAATGATTAAAATAATAAAGAATAGAGTATTGTTGCGTAATCCGAGGCAGTGGCACGTACCAGCCCAGGCCTCCATCATGTCAATGATGATGAAGTCGATGAAGCCGATCTGCGAGCGCGGGATGGAGCAGGTGGCGCGATCGAACATCGGCATCACCACCGGCAGATCTTTGGCTTTCTCCTCGTCCGTTTGTAAGAAGTACTCTTCGGCAATCCTGGGGACAGAAATACATTTTTGAGTGAGAGTCAGAATTACTGGTGTAGGTAAGTCCAGGATAGATGCCCAACATATCAATTTGTATCTGTATTTCTTTTAATAAGAAGCATAGTGATTCATTACTTAAATAAATATTTTCTATGGTTCATGAATGTTCATTTGGTATTCTTTACATTAGATATTAACTATGCTATTAATGATTTTTTATACCCTATTTTTTTGGTTATACGCCTCAGGTGTGGTATTGAGACCCCATTGATAAAATAAGTAAAAGGATAAAAAAAAACTAAATTTTTTAGAATAAACTATTATTTAATAATTTTAGAGCATTCTTGACGGGGTACCAAAAGTCCGCTATATTTCATTAACTCCAATAACATAATTTCTTCAATTTTTCCATAGCTACAGCTAGATCTTCTTTAGTCCAGATAACTGTTCGCCATTTCACGACAGATTTTCATCAATATTTACGTGATGTCACAATCTTGTAAATAACTTAGATGCTAGTAAAAAATATATATATGAAACAAAACTACGTGGGATACAAACATAACAAAATATTTACTTTTTTATAAAGGATAGATGCCTTTTTCAATAAAAAATATCTTAACTACATAAACACTCAAAATCATCAAAAACGTACTAACAATACAAGACTGAACAAATAATAACATAAAATCAAAACACTTACAAACTATTTATATTAAAAGATACAGAAGATAGTTGGTACATTACTAAATTATGTACGAGTATTTGGGTGAAACAGAAATTTGCACGAAACGTTTTATTTTTTTACGGGAGCCACGTGCATGATTTTGGGACGTCACCGATGCACTGAGGTGAGAAAGGGGTGCGCTTTTTTTTGTCCACTTTTCGGGAAGTGCGAGATTTTGATATTGGGGCAACTATCCTACTGCGGCATCAATCCTGGAATTACCCTACCATAATAAACATAAACAATGACATTGACAAATCTAGTTATATTTTATATCAAAATTTAGTACTTAATAAGTACCATTTGGTACCTGTCTGTGCTTTAAAAATTGGTACTTCTTTTCGAACAAAATTATCACAAAATCAAGGTATACCCGCCAAATTGACACCAGAATCAGTGTCAGGCACGGATCCACCCACACCATAACCGAAGCACTAAAATTTTAATAATTTAAATGAATTTTATATACCGATAGTGGAATACATTTCGTACCTCCTCGCCCACTCAAATGCAAACTTCTGTGGTCGCGACGCGTTGGAGACGTCAGCGCACTTAATCATCATTCTCTTGACGAGGACCACGTTCTCCGGCTGCTGCAGCGCCATCGTGTCCAGCGAGAGCGGTTCCTGGGGAACATAACATCGTGATATAACACTTCTATTGAGAATCAAGGGAAAGAGAAGGGGGAACTAGGACAAGTACAAGTTTTTGGGATTCATGAAATGCCACCCCTAGCGGCGTAAACTCACTAACTCCGGCATGGGTGGTAATCCGAGGCGGCGGCGGGCGAGCGACCGAAAATACTATTATACTACGTACAAGTTTCATATATAAGGTGCTCTAAAAATATCTGCCACGGCTGTAATGTAGTAACGATATTTTATTGATATAAGGTCATACATTTTTTCATACAAAAAAATGTGCGTATAGGTTAGAATTGATCGACTTGCATGAAACCGTCCTGTAATAACACAAAACAGTTGGAAAGAGATAGAAATGATTTTCATTGATCGCTCGTAGTTTGTGAATCACTTTATGCCGAATAAAGTAAATATTTATTTATTTACTTTATTTTCTCAAACATAAATAACTATTCCAGGGTACAAAATTTCTTCACTTTTGTAATCTACATACACAACACTATCTCCCATTGCAGCCGTGGCAGATATTTTTAGAGCACCTTATATAAGGTCCTACAATAATAAGTGAAAATAATTCTAGGGTAGATCATGTATCATTAACCGATCAAATTCCAGAAGAAGAAAAAATTGTTTTGCTCAAATAATTTTTTCACTTCCCAGTAGATACAAAGTGGTTCAATCAGCTGACTTTTCTATGGAAAGGTAAAAAACGGAACGCGCAAAAAAAATTTCTTCCGTGTTATGCGGTCTATTAGGGATATCATCTGTTAAATTTTTTTTACTTTAAATTGTAGGACCTTATACCAGGTGTAAATAGAGTGCGACCATTAAATTAAACCACATATTCTACCGACCCTACTGAACCACTTTTCCCAAGAGTCATACCCGCGGACAGCCTTAGTTTAGGAAATAGTTGAGTTCTAAACAAAAACGCGTGAACCCTAACGCACCGACATACGGGCGAGGTTAGAAAGAGCGTTGACCTCAAACTGCTGCAGGTTTCACGGACGACGCTCTCTCTAAACTCGCCCGTATATCGGTGCGTTAGGGTTCACGCATTTTTGTTTGGAACTCAATTATGTCCTAAACTAAGGGTGTCCGCGGGTATGACTCTTGGGAAAAGTGGTTCAGTAGGGTCGGTAGAATATGTGGTTTCATTTAATGGTCGCACTCTAAATTTACACCCGGTATAGTCGTCATTTTGGTGGTGAAAAGAAGCTTGCGTGATCGGGATTAAAAATACATATCGTGCGATGACGTCATCATGACGTAATTTTTACTCATCGTAAACTGTAATTGTTTCTTCACGAATTGCGACCACAATATTGTGTTTAATAGTGCTACTGTGCTACAGCAATAAAAGTAGTATAATTTTTATAGATGGGGCATAAAATTGTGTAGTGAATGATACCTACTAAGAAACTGTAAATCTGTGAAAGATTATTTACAGGAACAGTGGAAATATTGACGACACGTATGAACTTCGTTGAGAGACCAGGCCTCACCTCAGACTGCATGCTGTCCTCCTTACTGCCGTTGGACTTGGCGTAGAAGACATTGACGAACTTGGCCAAGTGTTCGAAATGGCGCGTCATCTCCGTCGCAAGGATCATGTCGATCACGTTGTGTCTCGCCTGCTTGTACGTCTCCCGGTCCAGGTTCTTGAAGATGTTCACGCGGTCGTCATCTGTGGATGGGGGAACAGTGACGTCAGTGACCAGTGTTAGGTGAAGGCGTCTGTTGATAATTGTGAACATGTAAATGGTAACACTAATTAAAAAAGGTGCGTAATAAAAATATGGTGAAAAGTAGAAATGTTTTATTGAAAAGTTCCGTCTCGAATCTGTATAAAAAGGGCTTTTAGAAGCAAATACATACATAAAATAATAGCGTCCGTCGAGTCCTGGTGATGATGACTCATACTACGAGCTTAGATAAAACAAAAGGAAGATACGGTACCCCGCTTCTCGCGCGCGGCCCTGCAAATATAGGCCCAACAATGATCCTTTTTGTGTACCAATCTTGAAGTACATACATAAACTAATAGCGTCCGTCGAGTCTTGGTGATGATGACTCATACTACGAGCTTAGATAAAACAAAAGGAAGATACGGTACCCCGCTTCTCGCGCGCGGCCCTGCAAATATAGGCCCAACAATGATCCTTTTTGTGTACCAATCTTGAAGTACATACATAAACTAATAGCGTCCGTCGAGTCTTGGTGATGATGACTCATACTACGAGCTTAGATAAAACAAAAGGAAGATACGGTACCCCGCTTCTCGCGCGCGGCCCTGCAAATATAGGCCCAACAATGATCCTTTTTGTGTACCAATCTTGAAGTACATACATAAACTAATAGCGTCCGTCGAGTCTTGGTGATGATGACTCATACTACGAGCTTAGATAAAACAAAAGGAAGATACGGTACCCCGCTTCTCGCGCGCGGCCCTGCAAATATAGGCCCAACAATGATCCTTTTTGTGTACCAATCTTGAAGTACATACATAAACTAATAGCGTCCGTCGAGTCTTGGTGATGATGACTCATACTACGAGCTTAGATAAAACAAAAGGAAGATACGGTACCCCGCTTCTCGCGCGCGGCCCTGCAAATATAGGCCCAACAATGATCCTTTTTGTGTACCAATCTTGAAGTACATACATAAACTAATAGCGTCCGTCGAGTCCTGGTGATGATGACTCATACTACGAGCTTAGATAAAACAAAAGGAAGATACGGTACCCCGCTTCTCGCGCGCGGCCCTGCAAATATAGGCCCAACAATGATCCTTTTTGTGTACCAATCTTGAAGTACATACATAAACTAATAGCGTCCGTCGAGTCCTGGTGATGATGACTCATACTACGAGCTTAGATAAAACAAAAGGAAGATACGGTACCCCGCTTCTCGCGCGCGGCCCTGCAAATATAGGCCCAACAATGATCCTTTTTGTGTACCAATCTTGAAGTACATACATAAACTAATAGCGTCCGTCGAGTCCTGGTGATGATGACTCATACTACGAGCTTAGATAAAACAAAAGGAAGATACGGTACCCCGCTTCTCGCGCGCGGCCCTGCAAATATAGGCCCAACAATGATCCTTTTTGTGTACCAATCTTGAAGTACATACATAAACTAATAGCGTCCGTCGAGTCCTGGTGATGATGACTCATACTACGAGCTTAGATAAAACAAAAGGAAGATACGGTACCCCGCTTCTCGCGCGCGGCCCTGCAAATATAGGCCCAACAATGATCCTTTTTGTGTACCAATCTTGAAGTACATACATAAACTAATAGCGTCCGTCGAGTCTTGGTGATGATGACTCATACTACGAGCTTAGATAAAACAAAAGGAAGATACGGTACCCCGCTTCTCGCGCGCGGCCCTGCAAATATAGGCCCAACAATGATCCTTTTTGTGTACCAATCTTGAAGTATTTTCTTGTTTTGCTAAACGAACTTTATGGTTTTGTTTCGCTGTAACAGCCGAATGAAATCTACGCCATAATAAAGTAGTTTATGTAATCAGATTCTTTCAATAACAATAAATTATTCTTATAATAAATAATAGACGATAACAGCACATTATCGTTTTGATCGCGGAAAAATTAAAGTGTGTATGTTATTTAACTGATTTTTAATTGTTAACAGGCTCAGAATATTTTGTGGAATAGTGGCAAGAAGGAAACAGCAAAAGATTTGATGGTATACCTAGGTATCAGAGGCGATGCATCAAGTGCGGTTAATGGTCCCCGAAATATTTACGCGAAAGAAGCCATAATCGTCTTAGCATATAGATAGAAAAAAGTGTTTACTTGTTAAAATAAACAAGTCAGACCAGTAAGAACAAGAGGTTTCTGCAAGAGGGGTCAGGGTTCAGTTCAAACCCGAACCACGCAATTAGTTATTAATTTTTGATCAATAGACGATGATCTTATTTTTCTGTGATTTTTTTTTTCATTTTATCGGTGTTGTATTTAAAATATTACAAGATGTGTTTAAAATTGTTGAAGCCGTTTCTGCAACAACATGAAAAAACCATAATAGCACATGATCGGTTTATTTGCCGGAGAGTGCGATAATGTGACCTATTCTCGTGCAGCAAACCTTTAGGGTTAAAAAACCTAAAATAATACAAGCTCACTAACTTTTATCCATCTGCGTTAAAGCCTATTTTGCAATGAAAAGTTTTAGGTTATGACAGCTCGAAATCTAATATTTGCTACACGAGAATAGGTGTCATTATGTATAATATACTTACTAGAAATAGGTATATTTGTAAAAAGTAATCTTGGATTGTTTAAAACGGTAGAAGATTTTTATACATTTAATATGAGGGTCAAACAGAGACTAATTAGGCCAATTCTTCTTTGTTTCAAAAGAGCTGCTACCCTATGGCTATAAAGGTATTTAATAATATTCCTAAGGATTTAAAGGAACTTCCACTTAACTCATTAAAATATAAATTATGTTTCTGGCATAATGAAAAGACATTTGACACAATTAAAGAATTCATGGAATTTACTACTAACTTGTAGATTTTATTCATGTTAATTTTGTTTATTATTAATTTCAGCAATTGTATGTTGCTGATATACTTAGTTTATAAGATATGTTTTTTTGCGCACTGTTTTTATGGTAGATTACGCTGACACCATTTTTTTAATAACCTTGTAATACGCATACTCTTTCTAGCAAATTAACGTATTATTTAATTTACAGAAAATAAATGATTTTGTATTTCTATTTCATTTCATTTCCAGATTTATTTAGAAGAAGTTAAAAAGACATTAAAATGGTACGTACACAAAATAAATTATAAAACCTTTAGGAACAAACAGACAAACCGGATAATTTGAAAGGCGATATGACAGTTAATTTTGGTAAGATAAGGAAGAGTGTTTTCAAAATTCGATGTTTGTTCTGCCAAGTAGGGAGCTACACCATCATCTAGAGGAGAAGCGACGTTTTATCCATTGTTTTAATGTTGGGAGCAAGCGAGTGAAATTTTTGATAAATTGTTGTTTTTTCTGAATCAGGTATGATGACACTGAAATGAATTTCGCATTTATTAGGATTTAATTCCAGGCCTATACTGAATTTTTCTTTAATTGTCTTTATGTCTTCTAGTACTAAGTCTACTTCGTACCGTCGTCCAAGTACCAGATGTTGAATTTAGAATTTAGGTTACTTATGATTTTGTGGATGGCAAGGTTGAAAATGGCAGGCCCGAGTGAGGGCGACCCAGGGCGACAGCCTCTTCCAAATAAAGGAGGTGGTTCTGATAGAGTAATTTAGATGGAGCTCTGTAACTTTGCCAGAGGTAACTAAAAATTTCAGGCGTGTTTTCCTTTATCTCAGTCAGCAGAGCGCCTCTGTCAACAGAGATTAAAGCATTTAGATTAATTATACACCGACATGAGACATTTTAATTCGACCGGCGTAGTTTGGCGAAAGCCTAAACAGTAGAGACTACGTGAGACCTCTTCTACAAATCCACCCGCAGCGTGGTGATTAGGTCGAAACTTTATTATAGTAAACCTCCATACCGACCTTGGTGCTTTAGTGCGACTTGCTGCTAGAGCCACAAAGGTAACGTCAAGCTTCTTGGGGAGGATTAACAGATCCAGTAATGTGGATTCGCGACAAAATCCGTGATCATTCAGAAACTTTCTCGACATATTTTGTAATTGTTTGTTACAAAAACAATGTAATTCAATAAATCTATTAATTTTAAGCATTTACAACATACAATAACAAAAATAAACGAAAAATTGATGTCGTCTGTTAACCCTATATAGAGGCAATTGTGAAGCTTGGTTGAGGTAGAAATTCAATAATGGAAGGTAAAAGTAAACTTACTGAGAGTGAGCTTGAAGGTCAACGCAGCATGATGGCTCTCAAGCACGCTGACATCGTTGTAAAGCAGCGCTAGCGAATGGCGTGAGTTGCAGAGGAACGCAGACGAGAAGCCAGGGTGGTCGATGTCATGAGCAGCGGCTGAAATCAGCGCCGCAGCCGCTTCCAGGGGTTCGAAGAGCATCTTCAAACGGTCCTTCTCCAGGAAGTATGCTACCGCCTGGAATTATGCAGTTAGTTTTAACTGACCGAGAATAAGATGATCAAAGAACAAGGCTAAAATGGTTAATATAGGTATGTTTGGTAGTGAGACAGGGACAGAATGGCTAATGAATACTTTCTCATTACCTGGAGAACATCAGCAGCATGCGTCGAGTTATGATACGTGTTGACCGCGTGGTAGTTCATCTCTATAACCGTGAGCCAGTTTAGCAGGGTCCTTTCGTCGCACTCCAGGGCTGAGCACACGTCGAAGCGACCTCCCATGAGGGCTAAGCCAAGGTGTGCCAACGGGCGACCACGAGTCAGCTCCTCCAGGCGGAAGATCTCGAATTCCCAGTTCAAAGCCGTGTCTAAAAGCTCGCGGAGTTGACCTGGCGTCTGGAGAGAATTAATTTGTCCGTAAGTATTTAGTTTGAAGTATGTAATTTGTCTTAGTCCTTGAAGATAACGTTCTCATACAGTTGTATTAGATGATAAATATTTAGTTGTGACGTCTACAAGTTTACAAGGTTCTCTCGAGAACCAGGTAGGTACCAGTTTCATCACAATGCATACGTACTATCAGGAAAAATTTCTCAATTTCACTTTTTGCTCTTAATGTTATTTGACTTTGCCAGCGGAACTTTCCCCGATAGAACAAATCACACTCTTCACTTCCAGAGTTACCTAACTCTGCCTAATGTCGAGACACCTCTCTTGCCTCTTGCACGTTCATCAATTGAGTAATAGACCTTATAAACAACTAGCTTTTGCCCGCGGCTCCGCCCACGTGTTATTCGGTTTAACGACATGCTTTTTTCCGGGATAAAAAGTAGCCTATGTGTTAATTTAGGGTATAAGCTATATCCATTCTAAATTTAATCCAAATCCGTTCACCCGTTTCAGCGTGAAAGAGTAACAAACATACACACACACACACACACAAAGTTTCGCATTTATAATATTAGTGTGATATACGAGTATAGTACGGAACAGAGGGGACCTTTGACAAAACTAGATTCATAAATATCAACCATGCTCTTCTCAAGTATGACGTCGGACCAATACTACTAATAATAATAATAACTAATAACTACGAACCAATAATACTACGACAACATGCTTAAGTTGAGAGCTGTACAACTAGACGTGAATGGCACCACCAGAGCGGTGGTAGCCAAGGGCTGCCCTCAAGGAGGCGTCTGCTATGGAACAACGTAGCGGATGATTTGATCCGACGGCTTAACGATAAGAGCTATCATACAATAGGCTACTCCGACGACCTGGCTATTCTCATTAGTGGGAAATTTGAAGGCACACTCTGTGAACTAATGCAGGGTGCTCTCAATGTCGTTGAAAAATGGTGCGAGGAGTACCAACTAACAGTGAACCCGAATAAGACAGAACTAGTCCTGTTTACCAATAAAAGAAAGCTGGTGAACATGAGACCTCCGAAACTCTTCGGCACTGAACTAACCCTATCAACTGAAGTCAAATACCTAGGAATGTTACTTGACAACAAGCTGAACTGGACTAAACATATGAACAACAAATTGAAAAAGGGGATTATAGCACTATGGCAGTGCAAACGCATGATGGGCAAGAAATGGGGACTATGCCCAAACATAATGCTATGGCTATATAAAGCAGTGATAAGACCAATGGTCTCGTACGGTGCCGTCGTCTGGTGGCCAAGTATGGACGCCGGCTACGTACAGTAAGACCTAGAAAAGTTTCAACGGCTTGCTAGCATGATTACCACAAGTTGCATGCGCACCACCGCAACCGCGGCCCTCGAGATAATTTTGGACATCCCACCGCTGCACCTGTTCATGCAACAGGAGACAGCGGCTGCGGCGTTCAGACTCAGGGCAGCTGGACAGTGGAAAAGCGACGCGCACCACACACGCGCATCCTTGAGCTGGCCGTGTCCTACCAGCCACTAATGGACGCGCCGTGTGATAGAATCCCAAAAATGCACATCTTCAATAGACATTACAAAGTCCAACTCTTTGAGGAGCCAACGGACCACTCTAATATCCATGAGATAAGGATATATATAGATGGGTCCAAAACGAAAGAGGGTATTGGGGCCGGAGCGTACTCAGTTGAACTTAATATTAACAAATCAACAGTCTTAGGTAAGTATAACACTTAGGTAAGTATAACGTCGGTATAATCCTGGCTTCAAGCGCGGTGCACAGCAGAGAAGCTAAAGGCCTCAACATTCGCATACTTTCTGACAGCACTGCGGTACTCCGGGCCCTAAGCAGGACTACGGTAAACTCTGGGCTCCTACTACAATGTCTAAACCAACTGGAAGAGGTAAGCCGACACAATAAAGTAACCCTCCAGTGGGTAAAAGGACACAGTGGATCGCTGGGTAACGACGCGGCTGATGAACTGGCAAAGAAAGGCGCAAAACAAAAACCGGTAGGTGTTGAACCACTGGTACCCTTTCCTTTTAACCAGATAAGAACATGGCTGCGGGAGAGAACCAGCACTCAATATGCTGAACAATGGGTAAGCGCAACAACCTGCAGGCAGACGAAAGAGGTGTTACCCACCGTGGACCGTCGCCTGACGAAGAAACTGCTACGACTTAATAGAACCAACCTTCGCATGATGGTAGGGCTAATTACAGGACATAGCAACCTTAACAGATATTTCGATATTATAGGTCTAACAGACAGCCCTCTGTGCAGAGCCTGCATGGAGGCCGAAGAAACGGTAACCCACGTGACTATAGACTGCGTAGGCGTCAGCACACAACGGGCCAAGATCCTCGGTGAACCCGGGACGCTCCGCCAGTCCTGTGGCGACCTAGGCCGCCTCTTGGGATTCTGGCGTGAGCTGGGCTGGCTAGAATAGCCAGTCCCACTATTTCCACGCACAAAGGTCCAAATGAGAGACTAGGTGCGGAAACCGAGCCCGCCAAGAAGAAGAAGAAGAAGAAGATAGTACGGAACCCTTCGTGCGCGAGTCTGACTCGCACTTGGCCGGTTTTTTCATCTATCTAGGATTTATATTTTGGTTTACTATTAATATGTATGAAATAACATAGACTTGTCTTAATTCACCACAAACAATTAATGTCCGCGCTAATTAGACACCTGATTTTTCAATGATATTGATCTATCCTACAGGAACCATGCATTTTTACGAGATAAAAAGTAGCCTATGTGTTGAGTTAGGGTATAAGCTATATCCATTCTAAATTTCATCCAAGTCCGTTTAGCCGGTTCAGCGTGAAAGAATAACAAACATACACACACACACACACACACACACACACACACACACACACACACACACACACACACACACACGCACACGCACACACACACACACGCACAAACTTTCGCATTTATAATATTAGTAGGAAGTAGGATATTAGGAATACACGACCCACCGTGTTTAGTTTTTACATTTTCCCGAATTTTGTTGCCAATTTAATTGATAATAATTAATAAGTAATTGATTATTTTCTCTACTACTTTTTCATTTATCCTATATGCCCAAACAACCAGCCACCACTGCTTTTAAATTCTTACCTTATGTTTGATGTTAGTTCTGTTGGTCTGTGAGCGTACTACCGTGGAATCATTGCTGCTTCGACGTGAAGACAGCGTGTTGGTTGGTCCTTGCTGAAAATTTGCAATAAAATTATCATTCTGAAGTAGGTAAATGCTCAAGTTTGGTGTTTAGAATTTGTCTGAATACCAATCCTGAATTTAACATCCACTCGCATTATCTACTACTTCAGTTACCACTGCCTCGATGTACTAATGATTTTTGTTCTTTTTCTTACAAGCATTGATGTTTTTGTGCTTGGTATATTTACAGTGTATTATAAATAAAATACAAATAAACGAATATATTAGAGAATAGAAAATGTAAAATATTTGTTCATTTAAATAATTGGGTTGTCTAAAATATCTAAATTCCATGCCACAATCTTGTAAGAACACTATATCATTATCAGATAACAGCTATGCTACACTTTAATTATCTATGTACTTCTAATACAATAATTAAAAACAATTATTAGTACCTATTGTTTATTTAATTTCTAATGCGCAAATCATACTTGAACTTATTATAAATAGTGGAGAATTACAAAGTAAACTAAGAAAATAAATAATAATGAAGGCCGAGTAAAAGATATTAGATTTAGATGAACTGATAAAACATGGATACGATAATTAGATTCTGATAAAAAGCAAATTTTATTAAAATTGTTTGAGATAAAAAAGATTTATAATATAGAAACGAACGAACGTGAAGATACATCCAAAATGTATAGAAGATTTTATGTGAAGTATTGAGTAAAGTTCACCAAAGTTTATTCTGGTAAATTTTTAATACAGCAACGGTAAAAAAGCATTCATAATTACAATCAGCTACCTACAGTCATTTCGTAGGTAGATATAAAAAATACAATGCAAAAATAAGGTAAATTTTATAGATCCTGTAATAAACTCTGGTTAAAAATGATTTCGGTTCTAGGATTGCATCCAAAAGCCTTCAGAAAGTAGCAGTGGACGATACATGAGAAGAAAGTCAGATAATTGTAAATTCAAACCTCCTACCATAAACATTAAGTTCGCGTTGCCTTGGTCCCTCTACCCGCCGATACAGGACCATAAACAAATAATTATACATGTTAGTGTCTATCTACAATGCAATACATACATTATAATTTAAATAAGTAGGTATATAAGTACGTAAATATTCAAGTCGCTAAACAAACTAAATATTAAAATTTAAATAACTTCTAAAATAATCGGTACCAATAAATCAAATCAACGTTGATAGCTACGATTCATGAATTCAGTCTGTATCACATTCCTGTGATATATCATGATATTATTTACATAGATGCACTGTAAATTACATACGGGCGTAAAGCAAGTGTATGAATTCTATTCAAAGAATTTTCAGCACTCTGCATTACTCTGTAGTATGGTTATTTTCTATTCTACAATCTAACTACATATGTATAAGTACTACATTTTGCAATATTAATTTATTTATGTACTTTCTACTTACCGATAATAAAGCACCAATAAGATCCGTAGCAATCGGGTCTTCCACCCTCATTTTAGAATCATCCCTCATTTGTGGTAAATACAGCTCCGAAGTTCTTAGCATGTCCACAGCACGATCAATACAGGCTATTGTTGAAGGCGGAGCACCCTCAGTCGCTGTTGCCAGCAGCGATATCACCTACAATTTTGAACATAATGAACAAAAGTGATCCAAAGATTGAACCTTGTGCTACTCCGGTGTGGGTTTGAAGTTTCAGCACATAAATAACACGAAACAGTAATCTAATCAGTGACTGACAATTTTAAAACCTTTACCGTTAAGTGTTAGCGAGAAATCAATTTGAATGATTTTATACAAAATTTAATAAAGGGTGCTATGATCAATCATGTGCTTTTGTAGAATACAGAAGAACTTACAAGAAATATAGCAGACGTTTAGCAAATAGATTCTTTCTTACTTTGGTAATAGGGGCTTCTAAAGGCCAGCCTTGCAACATTGCAAGAGAAGAACGCCGCGGACCGTCTTCAGAAGTGACGGAGCGAACATCCAAGGAGCCCCGACGTATGGAGTTCAGGAATCCCCTGGTCGCTCCCCCTTCGACAACGCTGCCCTGGTTACGAACGAATAAATTGTCGGGCGCTTTTTTTTTCCTTTACTTTAAACTCACGATCGAGCCAAAATCCGCTTTCTTTACTTTAACCGATCTTGAACTTCCTAGTCTTTCTGCTGGATGTGATTGTCCCATTGACGATGGTCGTTATTTATTAAGTATTTTATTACGGAATCGAGATAAGCTCTTGCGAAAGATTTAACTGGGACTCTTACCTTTGTAATAGGCGCTTCAAAAGGCAATCCCTGAAGTTTAGCGAGAGAAGTACGCCGTAGACCATCGGAAGCCACTGAACGAACATCTAGGGAACCCCGTCTGATGGAGTGAAGAGACCCTCGGGCTGCACCCACTTCATTAGCACTGCCTGGCTCGCACACGAATACTATATGAGATGTACTCCTGGGAATGAACAATATAGCATGTTGTTGGAGTACCATCGGTGTCATCCATAATGAGTTAGTATTATCATTCAAAGAAGAGTATTATATTGTGAATTTGAAGATATTGTTAAGAAGTGATCTTGGCAAAGCCATATCTAGATTAAAAACTATTTACCTAGCTAAAGACACAGAAGATCCCCGGCATGGCAATAGCAATGGATCTGCCACTGCCCGTCTCCGCAACGTGATCGGTGCCTCCCAGTCCCTGGCCCCACTAGCAGCTAGGCGCAGAGCTTCGCCCCCAGCGGTTTCAGCTAATGGCTTAGAACCTTCTTCCAATCGCCAGCCAAGCAATCGGCACCAAGATTTGTTGGTTACCTGGAATGGACACCTGATTTTATTTCTGGTCACCCTCCTTACTAGTCGAGGCTCTGAGAATACGCGATCACGACGCTATCTATGACTAACTTCATGACCGCCTTCTGCATTCACCCGACCTATGTTCTTTCAAGTAACAGCATTCATATGGGCCGTTTCGGCGCTGTACGAACTAAGATGTGGAATACTAACCAATATCCTTTGCTGATCGTCAGTGATGGCCACAAGATCTCTGCAGCGGTCTGCAGCGGCTGCTAGCGCCACGACAGCTCCAATGTGCGCCCTCGCAGTCGCCCCAGCTGCTCGAGCTTGAAGAATCTCTGCACACCATGCCGTTGCTCCTACAGTTTCCACCATGATCTAAAGAATAAAATAAAATATGGTAAATGTTATTAATTGTTTTTCAGTTTTTATTTATGCAATGTTTGGGCAAACATACCATTTTTGTTTTAAATGTTAAAGTTATGACGGTAGACGGTTGTTGAGGTTTCTTACCACAGTGGATCCTTTTTAGTCTTTAGGTGCGGAACCCTAAAAAGGTGAAGGGAAACATTACAATGCATTAACCTTCGATGCAACCTGAATAAAAATGTGTGAGAGAAGGCGATGGCTGGCTGCCAGAGAAAGGTAATACATGGAAGGTGCACCTGTGCGGAATGGTTAAAGAAAACAAATGGGTCAAAGGCATCTGATATGTTGCGTTGCGGTCAAGGTGAAATGGTTCTCGAAAGAAATATTTCTTCAGCAATGAAAGAGATACATTTTCACATAATTATTTTAACCCGGCACACAGTCGATAGCCCACTCGGTATGCCGGTTCCTGGGTTTATGGGAAATGAAATTTACTTTCTATAACATTTTTCAAGAATCTTTATTAACATTATTAAAAGTGAATGTTATGCTCGTTGATATTTTTATTTTAATACAAAAAACTACGTTAGTAAATAATTTGATTTCAAATTGAAAAGTTTCATTATAGTGTTGTTAATAAAACTACTTGTATATTATGGCCATGGGTACATGCCTTTTTTCTGGATTTAGGAAATAAGAAAAATATAATGCCTCTATACTTGTTCAAAAACAACCTCTACTCAAGTAGTATAGGAACTCAACACTTCATTTTTCGTATTTCGCAAACAGAGTACTTGAACCTTGGTCATGGTGAGTTACCTAGTCTCCAGTACGAATTTGGCTATATAAACGAAAGTAACCTTATACATGAACTTTTTGAATATCTAAGTTTTAAAAGATTTTAATTTTAGGCATTTAAATACTATTACTTTTTTTCTTATTTGGTGTCTTAGGTAGAACTAATAATTTTCGTTCCTACGCTTGATTGTGCTGTCCAAACATTATTTTTTATTGAATGCTGCTACAACTTGAGTAAAGTAGTCACTGAGTTTGTTGACATATAATTAAAAAAGAAAAAAATATGAGAGCTTACGGAAAAGAACATCAAGAACCCTCCACCACTGCTATCCTTGCCTCTGCTTACTGCGAATATATGGACAATATTTCAAAACTGCATGTGGTGTTTTAAAGGATTTTATTTTTAATCATACTTCGTCAACTTTGACCGGCCAAGCTGCGAACCGACGCGACGTGTACCTGACAGCTTTTTGTATACATATGTACTTTCACGTTAAAAACAAACGGGATTATGTACGGCACAAACCATGGTCTGTGATGTACGGCAAGCATTTATTTATACAACAAAGCTTAAACAATTTTCCCAAACCTCAGTCTATTCACATCAAAGTTCCACCCAGTTCCACGGTAATTTTCGACTGACATTATTGAAATACCCTCCCCTTTTGTTTGGTTCTGGTGCCTGACGTACTCTTTGTCCTTATACCTAAATGAATGCAGAGCTATATATACATAGATGACAGGTTTTGTACAGGTCCGAAGGGTATGTTATCATTATCAGGGTGAATGCAGACAGCTATTCATGCTGGACAGCTTTGTTACATTGCTTTTGAAAGTATTGATTTTACACAGGCAGCGATTTTAGCTTCAGTTTTTTAGTTATTTGGCATGACAGTTTTGAAAGAGCGTACAGTTTTGTGACAAACTTTGTGAATTACGGCCTTATTTCCTTGATTAGGTCGGAAACTGTACTTCTAGTAAATTTTCACGATTTATGCTTCAGGACAAAACAGAAAGATAATAGAGACCATAGAAAGTAGGAGGGAAAAATGGTCGGACACTCTTAAACATGCCGAGATTCTTCTATGAATATTTTAAATAATTAGAAGAAGAAAGAGTGCGACCAAGAATATATGTAAGTAGTTATTTATAGGGTTAGGGGCCAACTATGGGCCAACTGCAAGATAAGGTAGAAGCCGTATGGTACCGTGAAGTGAAACATTTCGGATCAAACAAAACTCAGTGACGATTACTTGACTGATAAGAACATCGCTCTAAAATCCTCGACGACGCGCGACGAAACAATATTAAAAACTATTTGTATCTTTTTATAGGGTCACCGATAAACATACAAAAGTAAAAAAATCTAAGAAACCTTAACTTGAACTATAAATAAAAAAACGGGCCAGATCGCTGCCCCTTCTAGGAAGCCCAGAGCGCCGGCGACTTTACCTCTTTGGATGGCCAGATTGATTATCTGGCCGAGTATTTTGCTTGGAACTCAATTATTTCAAGGGTGTCCGCGGGTATGATTCTCGGGAAAAGTGGTTCGGTAGGGTCGGTAGAATATGTGGTTTCATTTAATGGTAGCAGTCTACTTACACCCGGTACATATACATCCAGACCCTACAGACCTGCCGTCTCCATCCACCCCAAACAGCAAAAATATATAAGGTGACTTTTATTTATACAGCCGAACTCATACTGAAGGCTTGGTAAGTGATCAAGTAACACCGATCGATAACACTTGTTCCTAATTTCGCAAAATAAAATCTTGGCGTCCCATAGTTGACTCGCGGCGGAGCTTACGACCTTGCGTTTGTAAGGAACACGAAAACAATAATTTATGAATTTTACAAAAAGGGTCATCGAACCTTGTTACTGAGCACTTACCGAATCTTCAGTAAGAATTTGGCTGCATAAATTAAAGTCACCTCATATATAATAGCACTGCACTTGTTTCAAAAATTATTTCATTTATCAATTTTTTTATCACAACGTACCTAAATACTCGAAAACCAATTAATTATCTCTGTTATTCCTAAAGGAGACAGCCACACGAAAATACAATTTTTTGTCGTGAACATAATTACTTTGCCGGGATAATTTCCACAACACCCACTTACAGATCAAATATTTATTCCTGAAAGGAAATTCTTTATTGAATAGATATGAAAATATCAAAAGGTTTCTAAGGCGATGTAGCTAATTGATCATCAATTTATCGAATATCTTCTACCTAAGCTTTTCAGGACATCTTCATTACACTATTCCGAAATCATATACCTATATAATCTATAATAAAGAAAATACAAAAATAAGGAATTTCCATTGATTTGGCACAATAAATATTTCCTTGCAATTCGGGATGTATGTTTTTTTGCTAAGTACGTTCGGCCAAGGTTTAAAAATATATTTAATGCTGTTTTTATTTTCCTCAAAGTCGATGATGAGAGTCTTTTGACCAAATTTCTCTATCTGTATCTTTTTACATTTCCCTTTTACTGCCCCATCTCAGATGCCCTGCATGGTGATTACCTTTACTTGTAAGCTACTTTGTTACAATCCGATAACGATTTTAAAAGGAGCTCAAGATTTAATTATAACTTAATTCGTGCTAAAAATTCAATGTAAATGTTCCAAATAGAAGTATCGTGTCCAAGGAGAAATTAAGAAATATTTAAGTCGTTGGATGATTTACAATTAGGGGAAATGAAAATTTGTACTATGGCATCTGACGGGATTTATTTGATTTTATAGTCATTTCAATAAGTTCCAATATATTCTCCTGCTTCTTTCTTCTGTCGTGTGGTTGGTGGCCAACCAGGCGTAACAGTCCATTGACATGGCTTAGGCCCATTCTCTTTCGATATCGGCCGGGACCAACAGCTTTACGTGCTTTACGAGCTATTCTACCGACCCTACTGAACCACTTTTCCCAAAAGTCATATTCACGGACACCCCTAGTTTAGGAAATAATTGAGTTCCAAACAAAAAAGCGTGAACCTTGACGGACGACGCTCTCTCTAAACTCGCCCGTATGTTATGTTAGAGTTCACGTGTTTTTGTTTGGAACTCAATTATTTCCTAAGCTAGGGGTGCCCGCGGGTATGACTCTTAGGAAAAGTGGTTCAGTAGGGTCGGTAGAATATGTGGTTTCATTTAATGGTCGCACTCTTTTTACCGAGGTAAAAAGTTACCCCCTTAAAAGTGCCCATAAAATCCATGCATCATATATTTATTGTCAATCAAGGGTGAAAGTAGGTTTGCATAATTTTCTGCGGTAGTTTATATATAAGGAATGACATAAAACTACTCACTCTGTTGAATCCAGCTTCTAGGTACGGGAGGACTGCGAAGTCATCTTTGAGATATAAACTGAAACAAGGGAAAAGATTTTATAGGAAACTGTGGAGATCATTCCAATTAGATTTACTTGTAGGATTACTGAATAAATCACCGGATAAGAGTCTGCGGTCTTGTGTCTTCGCTTCAAGATAAGATTTTATTGTAAACTTGTTTTTTTTTCGTTTTAGCTATGATATGAATAAATTATTACATTTTATTATCCCAACCTAAATATGTTTTCAAGTATTTCCCGTATTATTATTTTTTTATCATATTCTATTGTTTTATAAAGATTAATTTTTGACCTGTAAAAAGTATACTCCATGTATCTATTTTACAAATAAACGTTTTGAATTTTGAAAGTTTTTTTTAAATATGCGTGTCCAAAAGTCGTCTATCATTTGCCTACGCCAAAGGTTTAAGAAATTCAAAAAGTTTTTTTTGGCAGTCCTACGAATTACGTAGAAATTACGAAATTAATTGACCACTTCACTTATGGGGCCAACATACATCCTACAATTTAAATTATGTCAGCGCCAAATTCAGGTTAAGTTAGGTTAGTTTATAAAGTACCTAACAAAAACCTACCGTTAAATTATAATCTCGCTAGTTAAATTATCAACTATCGGGTTGAACAATGACTATATGTATGTATGTTTAGGTCTCTACACAACGTGTCTAGATTTTTTCGGAACCCTATCTATTTTAGTATGTGAGATCTACTGTTTTAAAATCTCATTTTTTACTACGTATGTCGTCTTAAATCAAGCAACTATATAGACACTCCTCAAGCACACCAGCATTATCCATTATCCGACATTTATGTTTTATCTGATCCACTACATAAAAAAATATATATTTCACTACGAGTAATACCGGGTGTAAATAGACTGCTACCAAATACTGCTATTAAATGAAACCACACATTCTACTGACCCTACTGAACCACTTTTCCCAAGAGTCATACCCGCGGACACCCTTAGTCTAGGAAATAATTGAGTTCCAAACAAAAATGCGTGAACCTTAACGCACCAACATACGGGCGAGTATTGAGAGAGCGTCGTCCGTGAAACAGCTGTTCCGGTGCAGCGTTCTAAAATAGACCTTCCTCCGACGAGTTAAAGTCTTTCTTTTCTCTGAAGATTTGTGCAAGGTTTATTTTTCGAATAGTTGTTCAGTATGATCAGTAGAGTATGCGATTTTATTTAATGGTCGCACTCTATTTACAGCCTGTATATAAATAAAGTTTAATAACGGTATTTATCTAAAATCGCGTGGCCACCATCAAACGGTGCTGTAACAATATTAGTGTCATAAATTCCTTTTTACAGCATTGTTAATGACTCCTCAGGATGGAAGCCACAAATTTCATTGCCTTTTACGGCTTCGTTGCTTCCAATATATTTATCAAAAGCATATTTCACGAGAGAAGGAACTATAAGATCTCCGGGTTCCGGTACCCAAAGGGTGCCAAACGGGACCCTATTACTAACCCTTCCGTGTCTGTATGTCACGGGGACCTATAACTCAAGTGCAATAGGTAGATAGATACTTAGTTGAAATTTCCACTGAATAGGAGGTACTATGGCCTCTATCACAACAAATAACAAATATGCAAGAAATTGAATCCTAGAGATTTATATATTATATATTATACGGTTTTTGTTCTAGCTCTGTCTCTTTATAATGATAATACATAAGTCCAGGTTTCAAAGGTCAGACTATATTACATACTCTATTGAACATTACATTTAGGTTCCGCACTCAAAGGGTTACCGAATAGGCTTGTACACAGGGTAAACAAAATATTATTCTATTTAGTCCGTCATTTAGATTATCAAAAAATATTGGACACATATTTTTTCTTTTGTCAATCAAGCAAAAAATGACAGAGATAAAGCGCGTCAAAATTTGGAAGTGGGGGAAAACACGTCACTTCTAAGTAAAATTGTACCTAGATGTGACCTCATGCGGAACTTCAGCAGGCTATATCTTCATCATTGTTTGTTTAATTGAAAAAAGAAAAAATACGTGTCCAATATTTTCTGATAATCTAACTGACGGACTTATAAATGTTTTTAGTCATCATGCCTATTGTATCGCTACCATTTATTTTATCGCCATGTTATTTGTCGCCTTGATGTTGCTGCGGCATCGATATTAATAATCGACATTTATAATATTATCAAATTATCTTGTTTATTGCATAGAAACAAAGTTATAGAAAGCAAAATAATCCACAATGAAATTTTGATTATAACGATTTTTTTCCTACAACCAATATTTATGGCGAAAAATTGTATTTTGTTAACTCTGAATAAAAATAAATGGATAATTTAATAAAAAATAAATAGATATACCTATCCCTTAGTTTTAATTTTATTTGTGCCCAATATAATAAAATAATATCTGGGATAAAAATCCGGATATTAAATAATAAAAAATATACTTCTGGACACATCTATTGGCCCACCTTACATTTTCAGTTTCGTTTGGTCCTAGCTTAAAATGTATATCAGGTCGAGCAAAAAGTTTAAAACAATACGATCGAAAAATATGGTAAAATGTATCAGGTTTAAAACTGGATCAATAGTTTTTGTTCAATCTAGCAATCATATTTAGGTAGGGGCCATCGAAACCTAAACTCTAAGGTGGGCCAATAGATGTGTCCAGAAGTGTGTATATCCTAAGGAAGTCCCCTTTGTGACTATGTTCCAAGAAGTTTAGTATTTTAATGTTCTGTGTTTCCGATCTCTAGTAATTAATGACATACGTCAAACTAAAGGAAAGTGCTGATTTTGAGGAAAATACTATAAAATTTTCGTTGCAATTAAACCTTAACCAATTATTACTATTTAAGTAGTTTCCTTTTTGCTTTTAGTTGTGCACTCACGTATTGAATCTGAACATAAAATTAGAAAGCCTTTTAAAATTATCCAAAACGTTTATGTTTCTGTATAAAACTTTAAACACAAAGCAGGAGGCAAAAAAATATATATATACAGTCTACTTAACGACCTCTTTTTTGAAGTCGGTTAAAAAAACTTAAAACCACAAAACCCCTTCTACTCGCAAGTTAACAATTACAAGTGCCATTTCATCTGTACATTGTAACTTGTAGTTTGTTGAAATAGGACCCTAGCATTTATGCAATATGGTTGATATTTGATCAAATCAAATGTTTAAGAATTAATGGTGAACCAGGTAAGCTAATGGAACCATACAGATGTACAGCGGACCTAACTACATATAACGAAGTAAGCGCGATCCCGTGTTTTCATTAAACAAAGGTACTCGACCAAGTTTCCATTTGCAGTGTTTAAGGCGGAACGTTCCGAGCTCGGTGCAAAATGCGTAACTTAATATTGTTTATCTCATTTTTAAATAAAATGTATGAAATAAAATAGTTTCATCTTATTTTGCGACTTTTGTTTAATAATTATCAGAGGTTTTTAGCAGAATTTTGTAATTTTATTGATTATAGTTACCGTGAATGTCAATACAAACTTAAAAGCGTGTTTTAAGTTGGTGTGGACATTTATTTACAACGTAATGCATAACATTACAAAATTTTGGTAGAAAACCCTAATTGAAATTAAAGTATGGTCGCGAAATGCCATAAATCACATTTATTTAATACTTTTTATACAATAATAAGAAAAACAATCATAAGTTGTGCATTTTGCACCGAGCTCGAAGAATTAAAAGCAAGAGCTTTTTATCGGTTTTTTATTATTGTTAGATTTTTTGGATTTCTTATGCTCTTATTCTGTATCGAAAAGACGAGGACAGGATAGATAATGTAACAAAGCACACACAATTAATAAAAACCTATCAAGTAGCTACACGAAAAGCTATCGACATTTCAAAAATATCGAGATATTTTACATTTTTAATTTTTAGAGACAGTAAAAATTAATAATTTTGAGTTTTTTTTTCTCCATAACTAGAAAGAATTGGCCCGTGGGAGTTTTACTCTTACACTCAAAACACTGTATCGAGTATCGACCCATGACTTAGAAATGTCCGATTTCAAGGGGTTTTAAAACACTGTGGTTAACTTTCGAAGAATGCAGCCCGACCATATACTACGCCAGGTTGTGGCCAACTTCTATGCGAATCCTTACAAAATGTTATTAGAGTATTATACCATAGTAAAAAGAGAATTATTGTACTATTTATACCGAGCGCAAATAAATTTATTTCATAGAGCGTTAGTTTCGAACTAGAAACGCTAGAGGAATTATGAATCTCGCCACGCGAGGTAATCAGCTTTTCTTTCAACAATTCTAAGGGTATTTAAAGTTTTAGTTGCTTTTTAGGGTTCCGTAACCGAGGGTGCCACACGGGACCCTATTACTAAGTCTCCTCTGTCTGTCCGTCTGTCACAGGGATCTACAGCTTCAACCGTAATTGGTAGAAAGTTGTAATTTTCACACAATGATACACCAACCAAACTATGTACCATCGAGACAACTGGTGGAGCCCCCCTTTTCACTCTTATTGCGAGTAATATGCATGAAAAGTGGGTCTGAACAATTTTCCCCTATTACGTGTGTAACTTTACCGTAAAGTTACTTCGAAGTTTCCAAAACTCTCGAACTCAATAACCATATTGAATTGGTTGTTAACGTTTACTTTGTTAGGTTTCCGGTTTCCTAGCCTTGGGAAGTTTTAATTTTACACGAAATTATGGGTTCTGTCGTCAAAGCTTGTACAGACGGAAAGCCTGACAGGCTACCTGTTGGCAGTTCTTATTGCGGCCTTTAAAATTGTTGAATAAATAGGGACCTTGAACTGCAGGTGACTGTACATCAAATAGCTTTGTATAACGTCCTACAATTCAAAGTAAAAAAAATTCAAGAGGTGATAGAGTATCCCTAATAGACCACCTTCCACAGAAAAAAAATGTTTGAACGAACTTTTTTTTCACCCTTTCATAAAATGTCATTTCCATGTCAGCTGGTTGAACCACTTTGTACTGGGGAGTGAAAAAATTATTTGGCCAAAAAAAATTTTTTTCTTTTTTAATTTGGTCAGTTAACAATACTTGATTTACCCTAGAATTATTTTCACTTATTATTGTAGGACCTTATAGACCATGAGTTAAGGTTACCGACGATGCCTTCATGGTCTATTATTTTCTAAGAGGTTGCGATGGTTCTTGTTTCTAAACGCACAACGTATGATTGTTTTCTTATTTTTGAATAAAAAGTATTAAATAAATGTAATTTATGGCACTTCGCGACAACCACGACTTAATTACGTCGATGTATTTTTTATGAAATGTTTATCATATGATCTTGCTAAGTTACTTGCAATTCTTCTTAGCAAGATTAATTGAATGGGCGGATTTAGGCATTATAGTTTATTTATCTATGAACTTATTTATTCATTGCATTATGTATATATAATATTCTTATTCGTATATTTCTTTATTTTAATTATGTAAATATTTTTATATATTTCCCTTATTATATTTGTTTCACCATATAATATTGTTTTTATAAAGATTACATATGACCTGTAAAACGTATACTTTATGTATCTATTTTACAAATATTTTACTATAGCAACAAGAATGTAGCTGTGTGCGTGTCCTACTTTACTTGTTATTTATTTATCAAGTTGAGCTTTTCTTCAAAGCCGTCAACCATAGAATATGTGTTTTATGCCGCGGCGGGCTTAAGTCATACATAAACTTTGAACTCTAGTACGTTGACCGAAAGATCATACTGCAATGATTATTTTCTACGTTTGCGACAACTGTTTTAGACTCCATTTGTCATTCGGGGTTGATTGCGCGAAACAAGTTTGCAATCTATCCGTTCAGTAAAAACTACCGAAAACCACCTTTGTTGCTAAGGGACTAGAGTTCAATCTTATTATACAAATAAGTTTGATCATAGGGTGATTGTGCGGATAGTTGGGTGATCCGCGAATCCGTCGATGTCCCACTGGAAATGGGATTTAGACCTAAACGAAAGAAATCCTCTGGTTTAAGGCATTTTCGCTGTTATTCCTTCAGTGTAAGAGCTTTGGCTTCCTTTGTGAGCCCTAGGGTAAGGGTACAAATGTTGCCATCTTGTTTATCATGCGGTTTTTTTTTAATATCATCGTAGAGGCCCTGGTCAAAACATAAACTGTAAGGGATGTTCATAATTTAACGCCTAACCCAAAAACGGGGCAAAGATTTAATAAACGCGGGCGGAGCCGTGGTATAAGGCTAGTATAGACATAAATTCTACAGAGTTACAGATTCACTTAACAAATACTAAACGGCTAAACGAATTAACACCTATACCAGTAGTTCGGTGAACACCAGTTGGGCTAATGGAGTCATTTGACAACTAAGAGGGCTTCGAAAAAAAATGGAACGATTCAGTTATTACGTCACATTTCCTGGATTGGAGCGTACCTTAATCCTTTCCTTTCATTTGTAATTAATCTTTTAAATAGGTCAAACAGAATCGTATTTATGTGGGTAGGCGGGTAAAATTGAAAAATTTTTCATCAACTACGGCACAGAATTTTTACTGTGACTATGGTCTGCGATTTTTGTCAGGAGACAAAGTAGGGTAACAATATACTTAATTTTTAAAAGGTGACAACTCATTTATTTAAAAAGAACTATTTATTATAAATTAACTCTCGTAAAACTTCGAAGTTTGTCCGTCTGCCTGTTCGTCCGTGGCATAACTCAGGAAAGACTGAGCCGAGTGATTCAGCACAGAATCACATGTATCTGAGACTTCAAGAAAATACGAGAATTATAGTTAATTGTTAGATAGTTGAAAATTGTTAGGTAAATTAAATATTTAATGTGACATTTTTTATGCAGCCAAATTCATACTGAGGACTCCAAACGCAAGCCCAGCCCTGAGTCAATATATGGGTGGGACGTCGACATTTTATTTTACGAAATTTGCAAAAAGTGTTATCGATCCGTGATATTGATCACTTACCAAGCCTCCAGTATGAATATGGCTGCATAAATAAATTCCACCTCGTACAATAAGGTGATTTTCGTTTATATAGCCAAATTCATACAGGAGACTAGGTAAGTTATTACGACGATGATGGTTCAATTACCCTGTTTGCGAAATACGAAAAGCCAAAAAGTTTTTTCGTCTGGTATATTTTAATAAAAAAAATATGTTAGGTATCAAATTAAGTTAGCTTACATTTATGTGACTTTTTTGTGTTTATGACATTCTATGTCCGTTGTATGTACCCGACGAATAAGCTTGCTTAGTAAGTAAGTACCTATTTTAAATTTATATTCTATGTGATATTTCTTATTTATATAGGTTGTTCCGAAAATTGATAGCCACAGAATAAATACAATCTTTTCTTTTATGAAACTATTTAGAACTGACGGCTTATTTCAATACAAATCTCCTTGGTGATACAAATCATTGGCCAGGCCATCTACGAGTATTTTTTTAAATATTCTTGTAAATTATCCTGTCACTCTTCTTTTCTTTGCAACAATGAAGGTCTTTTCGTGCAATGATTTTCTATAATTATAAACGAGGGTTGTTAACCTTCAAAGAATCTCAAGAAAATTTAATTCTAAGCTGCTTTAGCAGCAGTTACTTATTGGTTTCGTCAATTTAAACGTGGTTGAGAAAACCTAAGCGATGACCCTAGACCCGGCCGACCACCAACTGCAGTAACTCATGAAAACGTCATTAGGATAGAGTGGCTAAATATTGCGGGAGAATAACATCCAGTGATTCAAGCTGAACTGAAAATTGGATCACAGGCAGTTTCCACCATCCTGCGTGAACGCCTTGAAGTTAAGAAGCTTGCTTCGCGATTCATTCCCAATTCTCTCACCGAAGAGCAAAAATTCCGTCGTGTTGATTGGTGTACATTTATGGAAGAAAAATTCGAAGGAGGAACTTCGCAAAACGTATCCTACATCCCTACAATTGACGAATCGTGGATTTATTGCTACGATCTTCTCAGGAACCCGCAATCCACCCAGTGTGTTGAAGAGGACGCCTTGCCCACAAAAGTTGTTTGCGGTCGGAGGGATGGTAAAAAATGAATAGCGTTTTTTTTTCGACGCAGTAGACCAGTAGCAGTAATTCGATAGAAGACCTAAGAACAGTTACTAGTGAATGGTATTGCGAAGTTTGTCTGCTTCAAGCTTTTGGGGAGTTGAATAGCGAGCGCCCAAGGAGTGGCATCCGTGGCATTCTTTTTCATCAAGATAACGCGCCTGCCCACACAGCTGTTAGAAACATGGATTATTTGACAACTTTGGGGATACAAATGTTACCCCATCCTCCATCCAGCATAGATTTAGCTCCATCCGTTTTTTTTATATTTACCACGATAAAAAAATTCTTCGTGGGTGAAAACTCAACGAAGATGAAGAATTTTTCGACCTCCCGCAAGATACGATTTTTGAAAGCTGATTCAACCGAACAAGTGCATAGAGATGGAATATTTTAAAAATATGTAAATAAACTTTTCATGTTCTAACTATTTTTCATTTCACTAACTATTTTTGTAACAGCCCACTTGCAATTTATTCGTTTGAGTAAGTACAGCGTTAGTACTATTAAAATTTATTCTGTGCCGTTGCTTCTCAATCTTTCACATCTTGATATCCACTTGTTCGAAAAATCTGATTATAATAATTTCTAACATAGACCCCTTTTGTGTCACCCCCGATGGCGTCTATATAAACCCCCGCAGTGCCTGCGCTCTTCGCATTCGGGCGATGGCAGGGGACGTGAGTATTTCTTATTAATTCTGTAATGACGCCATTTCGAATCGCCGCCATTTTGACTTTGTGAACGCGTGGCTGATTTAGGACATTTTGTGAAATTCTGTTGGTTTATTTAGTTAATTTAAAGAGAAATTCTTAATTCTTCATGGGCAATTAAAACACGCGTGTTTTTTATGAAGTTATAATGTTTTTTTCTTTGTTTCAGTGAGCCAGGGTTCATGCCATGATGAGTCGCGGCCTGTCGCGGTATGGTGAGTACCTACAAACAGCATTGTCGCCATTTTATCGGTATCCTTGATTTTAGTCATTTTGTTACCACATGGTCATAACCACGTGCATCAGTCTCCTTGGCTTTGTGAACATCTTTGTGTGCGTTTTACTCGTAATCTCCAATCGAAATCACATAAAAATATGTAAAATGTAAAACTTGTCGCGGCCATGAAAAAAACAAAAAGCCTTACCAAAAAGTTTAAAATAGGAGCGAGCAGCGTGTTCGTTTGCTAGCCCCTATAATTTTAACAGAATTCATGATATGGCCAATCATAAATCAAGCTCTCTGTGGCCAATGGATTATGATATGGCTACAATTCTCCCATATGGTCACGACGACACGTGGAAGTAAAAGTGGCATTCTTAATTTCAATTGCATGTTTGTGAGGACACCACGTGTTTTTTTTTCAATGAGTTGTGATAATCTCGAGATTTTAAAGGCACGTGGTGATTTGTCTGCTTGATATTGATGGTTAACCAGCGTTTAACCTATTTAAAATCAAATAATCTCGGTATTTGAACAAAAGATCAACGGATCTTAATAAATTTCAAACATATTCTGATATTTTTAAAATTTGCAGGCAGAAAACATTGCCAACGACAGCAGGCCGTGGCGCGCCCGATGCCAGCACTGCCAGCGTCAACCGATTAACGTCACCAGACGTCAATTGACGCCGCACAGCGCCCTACTGGCCGACGCGGCTGCTACCACTCAGTAAACGGCTTGAGTGGCTCGCAGCGGATGCGTCCACATACCACGTAACCGACGAAACTGTAAGTAACTTATAAGATATAAGCTCAGTATTTGAACAAAAATCAACAGTTCTTAATAAACTACGGGCTCATTTTGAATCAATTAAAATTTTGCAGACGGAAGATACTGCCGACCGACGGCAGCAGGCCGTAGCGTGCTCGATACCAGCACTGCCGGTGTCAACCGACTAACGTTACCAGTTGACGCCGCACAGCGCCCCACTGGCCGACGCGGCTGCTACCACTCAGTAAACGGCTTGAGTGGCTCGCAGCGGATGCGTCCACATACCACGTAACCGACGAAACTGTAAGTAACTTATAAGATATAAGCTCAGTATTTGAACAAAAATCAACAGTTCTTAATAAACTACGGGCTCATTTTGAATCAATTAAAATTTTGCAGACGGAAGATACTGCCGACCGACGGCAGCAGGCCGTAGCGTGCTCGATACCAGCGCTGCCGGTGTCAACCGACTAACGTTACCAGTTGACGCCGCACAGCGCCCCACTCGCCGACGCGGCTGCTACCACTCAGTAAACGGCTTGAGTGGCTCGCAGCGGATGCGTCCACATACCACGTAACCGACGAAACTGTAAGTAACTTATAAGATATAAGCTCAGTATTTGAACAAAAATCAACAGTTCTTAATAAACTACGGGCTCATTTTGAATTAATTAAAATTTTGCAGACGGAAGATACTGCCAACCGACGGCAGCAGGCCGTAGCGTGCTCGATACCAGCACTGCCGGTGTCAACCAACCGATGTCACCAGACGCCGCACAGCGCCCTACTGACCGACTAGAACAGCTTGAGTGACTCGCAGAGGATGGTGTCCACAGATCACATAACCTACAATATTCAATCTCCAAACTGTGAGTACATAACTTAAAAAATATAATCGAATTTGAATAACAATCAACATTGTTTTTACAAATTACAGGCATATCCTGATATTATTTTAATGTTACAGGCAGAAAACACTGCCACTGACACCAGGCCGTGGCGCGCTCGATGCCCGCACTGCCGCCGGCGTGAACCGACTAACGTTACCACACGTCAGCTGACGCCGCACAGCGCCCCACTGGCCGACGTGGCTGCTCCCACTCAGTAAACGGCTTGAGTGGATCTCAGCGGATGCGTACACATACCACATGACCTACAATTAACGAATCTCTAAAGCCATTACAGCTGTAAGTCACCCTTAAGATATAATCTCAGTATTTGAATAAAAATCAACAGTTCTTAACAAAGTACGGGCATATTCTGATATTATTTAAATTTTGCAGGCAGAAGACACTGCCAACGGTAGCAGGCCGTAGCGTGCTCGATACCAGCACTGCCAGCGTCAGCCGACCAACGTTACCTAACGCCCTACTGGCTGACGCGGCTGGTACCACTCGGGATGGCGTCTACTACATATTACGTGACCCACAATTATTAAATCTCTAAACTGTGAGTAACACTCTCACTATTTGAATAAAGGTCAACAAATCTTAATAAATTGCGTGCATAGTCTGATATTCATTTAAAATTTGTAGGCAGAAAACAATCACAACGGTAGCAGGCCCGCGTCAACCGAACGACGACGACGACGTCATCAGACGTCACCTTGACGTCGCACAGCGCCCTACGGGCCGACGACGTGGCTGCTCCCTTTCAGCAAACGGCTAGAGTGGCTCGCATCAAACTGTGAGTAACTTATAACAATGTTGCTAATATTGAGATACGGGTTTACCGGATTATTGTATTTCCATCTTTAATTTCTTGCCTTTGACCGCCCCTCTGGTCTAGTGGTTCCAAATAGCAAATACGCGACAATTAAACCGGAAGTCGCGGGTCCATATCCAGTATGGACACATTTGTGATCGGTCTGAGTCTGCGTGCTTCGAAAATCACGCGTGGGGGTATATATTTTGTGCCCGAAGTACGGCGATAGTCACGCTGTATAAAATTTATTCTGACTGTAAAAAAGATGATAGGTAGGACTGATAGAACAGGAGGATAAAGAGATAATCTAATCATTTCATTTTGTTTTTTATATTAAGTTACTCAATTTTTGGCCTGATTATCCGACTTTCTCTTGTCCTGTACTTTCTATCTCTTTACTAAAACAATGTTGTATTATTAATATAATAATGATGATAGAAAAAAAAGACATTATCTTGCTAAGTTTCTTGCCCTTCTTAGCAAGACTAATCGAATGGGCGGAGTTAGGCATACATTTATATATGTAACGTATAGTATTTAGTATATGGTTATATAGCTATTATTATCATATAGTAGGTATATATATTATTGTATACATTCAATATACCTTTAATGTAGTTTATGTACGTGTATTAACTTATAAAGTATATATACCCAAATTCTAATTTAATATATTGTATTTTCTTCGTGCGAGGGTGTACTGTGACTTAATTTCATCTCTGATACCCCCTCGGGGGTTCGAGTCGTGACGATACATTTTTTGAAATATACACAGGTTGTAGTATGGTTTGTAAAGAAGACTATTGCATGCGTTTTATAAGAAGTGACTGTAAATTATTTTCTGACATACCTATATATAGAAGTACGGACAACGGATTTTTTATTCTTTGGATCCGGAACCCTAAAAAGAGTAACTTTGATCGTATTCTATGACTCGTTTTTAGGGTTCTGTAGTCAACAAGGAACATTTACATATTAATCACTCCAACACGCGGTAAAAGAAAAAAGTGTAAAAAAAAATGTTGCAAAATAAAATGTTGATCTCCCATGGCTCCTATAGTAGTTGACTAGAGGCTGGGTTTGCTTTGTGGGTAAAATAAACATTTTATGAATTTCCCAAAACACGTCATCGAACCTATATCAAACAATTACCGTGTCTTCAGTATGGATTTGACTGCATAAATTAAAATCACCTTGCATAAATTAGTTCAGAATCTTCACGTAGTCTCTTCTTCCACGTAAATATTGGAGCAGGCTGAACAGACTGAGGACCGGACAAGGCAGATGTGCTGCGAGCTTATGTTCCGGTGGGGCTTCAGAACCGATCCACACTGTAGCTGCGGACAGATGCAGTCCATGAGCCACCTCACAGAAAGCTGTCCCATATGGGCAATTGAAGGAGGGTTAGAAAAACTCAACACTGCATGACGACGACGCCGTGAAATGGCTTACACACCTAATTCCGCTGTGACAGGCTAAGGACCATACGCCAAAAAAGAAACGTAATCTCCAGTGTTGCCAAATGGTGATATCGCTGTCTCGCTCGCACTCGCAGCAGCCCCTGCATGCGTCTCTTTTTATCTACTGTAATTACAGTGGAAATGGCAACGCTGGTAATCTCTCTCCAAAATGATAAACACTGTTGTTGTTTTTTTACCTTAACGCATTGACCCCCTTTACATAAATAAAAAAAAACACAATATTTCGTACGAAATTATGTACGAAACCCTTGGTGAAGTTTGAATTTGTATTTGACCGAGATTTCATAAAAATGTTCAACTTTATTTTGTCTGTCTAGGAACGATGGAAAATACTACACCAAAAAGAGCTAGGCTCTTAAATAATTGACGATGATGGATATTTTTTTGTTACAGAGGCATCAGCATCAAGAAGATTATTTCAAAGCTGACATTGAGCAGATAACAGCATCAAGAATCAACAGCATTAAGAATCATTGTTTCAAACATTTTCAAGATGACAAAGATCACGGAGCCTTATTGTACAACTTCAGTATCTTTCGCTGTCACTTTTAAATGTGTCTTCATTGGCTAAAAATAATGTGTCATGTTATTTCTAGCCAATCACGGGACATTTGAAAGAGATAGCGACAGTTGTTGAGGTTAAACACTAATGGGGGTGATCATATTATTAAGCATAAACATAAATAATAACTAAGCGGTGGCATCAAGAATCAAATTGTTTCAAACATTTTCAAAGGTAACAAAGATCATGGGGCCTTATTGTCTAATTTCAACATCCATCGCTGTCTCTTTAAATGTAGGTATCGTCGTTGGCTAAAAATATTGTGCGTTATTTCTAGTCAATCACGATACATTTGAAAGCACTAGCGACAATTGTTGAAGTTAAACACTAAGGGGGACGATCATGTTATTAAGCATAAACATAAATAGTAACTAAGCGTTACCATCGGATCGACAGATTATGTTTTTCTCATGTTCATAATCGCATACAAATACACGGTTATTGTCAGTTACAGGGTTTGCATAACTAACTTTTTTACACTTTTCGAATTAAACATAATAGTAACTAAGCGGTATACATGGCTGTAATGCAGTTACAGGATTTGAATAACTATTTTTTTACACTTTTCCAATAAACATAATAATAACTGAGCGGTATATACGGTTAAAGTGCAGTTACAGGGTTTGCATTGATTTTTTTACACTTTTAGAATTAAGCATAAGCATAATAGTAGCGTTATAAACGGTTAAAGTGCAGTCACAGGGTTTGCATAACTAATTTTTTTACACTTTTAGAATTAAGCATAAGCATAATAGTAGCGTTATAAACGGTTAAAGTGCAGTCACAGGGTTTGCATAACTAATTTTTTACACTTTTCCAATTAAATATAAGCATAATAGTAACTAAGCGTTAGCACCAAATCGACAACAGTAGCCTCAGCATGAAAACATTACGGTTACGTTTAGTTTGAACGTAACGCGGTTTTGTATGGGATTCTGATAAGTTCCGCTACTGACCGCTGGGGGTGGTTATCAGATTTCATACAAAACCGCGTTACGTTCAAACTAAACGTAACCGTAATGTTTTCATGCTAAGGCTACATGCCTACTATGAGTTTTGCGAGATTGATTATTTAGAGAATTATTTAGAGATTATTTATTTATACGAGAGTGCAGCGCCCCTAGCGGCTTACGAGAGGAACTACAATTTCTCATACAAAATATTTTACGCAGACTGTAACGTGTATCGTGAGCAAAACTCATGGTAGGCCTACTGGTATAGTTTTAAAGTTTTTCTCATGTACATAATCGGGTATACTCAGCCACAGGGTTTACATAACTTATTTTTTTACTTTTCTATGTCTCACTGTCATTTCACTACATTTAAGAACTTCACTTAAGAACCCGTTAAGTTGACCTTAAATGTTGTGTAGTTTTATATATGTATATTTAATAAATACGAGTTCATTGCACTATTCTGACTTTTCTTTACAAAAATACTTGTGACACCTTTGCCGACGAAAACCCTCCAAAACATTACTCTCCAATCTGCCAAAAAGCATTGTCCCAGATTTCAGTTTACAGACCATTATTAAAGGTATCATTGTATTATGAGACTGCATCACATTAAAATTAAATAATCTTAAATTAATACTAAATTAAAACTTTTTAAATCACAGTAATTTTGACAATTACAAACTTACTTACCTATTGTAACAATTTAAACCATTTTATGGTATCTGCTACATAGGAACTTACTAAGGAAGCGTTTCAAAACGTGCGATCATAGTGCGAAATTTCACTCGTTTATTAGAAAGAGACAGATCTATATATGAAAAAGAGAAAGAAAAATCTGGTTGCACCAATCAAGTGGCCCTGTGTGATTTTCGCATTACTCCGAAGTGTTTCAAAACAATTCCGTGCAACTGTGGTAACAGTTTGTTTACCCTCAGTTTAACTCGTGTCAATTTTTTAACGATCTAAGGCAAAGTCTCATAATTCCGAGTGATTTTCGTTAGTTTCGAAAGGGTACCTAAGTGTAACGAGAAATTAAAATAATGACAGCAAGAACACTTAAATAACAGTCAATTTTATCAGTCTCATAACAGTATTAGCATAATGAATCTGATTTTGAATGCTAACTAAACTAAATCATAGAATATTCTTATTGTTCTCACTACTAAAATGAAAGCCTTCAAAATCTTCTTTAAAATCCAAGTAAAAGAATAATCTTTCACAAGTCTATTTAAAGTCGTTTGCAATAGAATCCAACAATCATGTAAACAAACCAAATTGTCACGATTACTCCGTAATCACATACATTTGACGATCAATTATGAACATAGTCTGATTTCAACGAACGCACCATTGTTTTCACATTATCTTCAACACGATTTAACTTGTATTTATAAGTTAAATTTGTTAAAACATTTGCAACGTAAAAATTTCGAAGTATTTGACAAGCTGTCATCTTAGTTTTTTACTCATCGAACTCTATAAGTCATTGAAAAGTTAGTGTTGTTCGTAATCTGAAGTTATCTTTTATTTTTAATTTAATAAATTATTTTAATTTAATATAATTTGAATACAATAAAAATTTTTTTTCAAGAGCTTAATATAATTAACCAAAACGGGTTGTATCCTAAGCCATAAAAATAATGGTTAGTTTTTAAAAATTGACAGGTGGCCATTTTGTTAGAATTGTCATTCACAGTCATTCACTGTTCTGTGGGTTCGCTGTGCATTAGTGTTTTCTGTTTCCGTTTTCTGTTTCCGATTTCTACGACTTTGCATTCTCATTTTGGACTTTTGTTTTGCTTTACGATTTGGCTGGACATATTTTTCTTGGAACGACGACCTTTGCACGGCATCACGGACTTTGATATAGCATACGATTGGTATTTTTTCTCAAGGAGTAATCAGGAGGTAAGAATGATTTAGATCTATTACCTACAACGGAAATCTATTAGACGCACTTTAATATTGTATTGCCCTCGTAACTAATTATTTGAATAGATCACAATTACTGAAATGTATGTGTGTAAAATTACATTTGTTTTTAAGGTTATAATGAGCGAGCCGCAGCCAGGTTCGTCGGGGACTGCTCCGCCGCCGCCGGTCAAAAAACCAAAATTGGCTGTTAAAAAACAGTTATCGCAAAGGGAGAAAAAAATTTTGGTGAATAGTGATGATGACGAAGACGAAGATTTAAATTTGTTTTAATAAACACTTTTTTTATATATAATCAGTTTTATTTTATAGTCTATGGCTTATATATTTAATCTATTTAGTCAGTTTTATTTTAGTACCTATCCTGCTATGGGCCATAGTCTATGACTTAAAATTAAAATAATTAGAAAAATAAATTTAATTAAAATTAAATTAGAACACTATGACATCACTATGGGCATAAACAATACGCTGTCAATGTCAGTCCGCCATATTTGTTTACATGATTGTTGGATTCTATTGCAAACGACTTTACTAGCCAGCTATAATATGTAGATGTTATGTTCGGCAATCGGTTAGTGAGTGAGTCCTCTCATCTAATAAGTATATCTAGTAAATAGACTGCTACCATCTACCATTAAATGAAACCACATATTCTACCCACCCTACTGAACCACTTTTCTCAAGAATCATACCCGTGGACACCCAATTGAGTTCCAAACAAATGCGTGAACCCTAAAGCACCGACATACGGGCGAGTTTAGAGAGAGCGTCGTCCGTGAAACAGCTGCGGTGCAGCGTTCTGAAATAGACCTTCCTCCTACGAGATAAAGTCTTTGAGTTACAGTTGAAAATCTTTTCCTCTGAAGATTTGCGCGGGGTCTTTTTCGAATAGTTGTTCAGTGTGATCAGTAGAGTATGTGGTTTTATTTAATGGTCGCACTCTATTTACATCCTGTATAATAAAATTCCTACCTAATAATTTAGAAATTTTTAAATTGATAACATTCATCTTGTTTATAAGTATCGGTTTCTCAAATTGTTACAATTTATGAGTGTCCAATTATTGATGTAGAGGACATTGATTATCACACCCATAACCGGTCACCCTATGTCTAACATAGCCTGTTATGATATGATATCATCACATTCATAAACAGTCACCCTATGTCTAACATAGCCTGTTATGATATGATATCATCACATTCATAAACAGTCACCCTATGTCCAACTATGAAACTCAATTATAGGGTTACCCTGGGTTTGAAAGTTAAGCCTATCATAGGGTTAACCCTCAATAGGGTGTAGCCCTATCATTGGGTTAACCCTGCATTTTATAGGGTTATATAGGGTTGTATAGGGATACACTTTCAGATTATTTATGGTTAAATTAAGTTTTTGATAGGGTTTGATAGGGTTACAGGGTTACCCTTAGCGATTTTAAAAGGTTAATTTAATTTGGATAGGGTTTGCTTACCACTTACAGATAGGGTAATACTAAACATAGGGTTTCATGTAGAAACACTTTGTAAAACCCACAGGGTTACCCTTTCATATGGTAACTAAAATGGTCCCTATATATTTGTAATCTACTCACAGATACTTTTCATTTGATACCCCACGTGATATATTTAAAATAACTTTTTTTTCCTTGTACCGCCATCTCAATGACGTCATAGTGTCTACCCCCACAGTCTGCGCCCTTGTCATCTCATATATTTTTGTTCCAGAGGTCATACTGAACGCATTGACGCCAGATGACACTATCCGAGATGACTTGTGCCAAAATCGTATTTAAGCGTTTTTAGGGTTCCGTACCCAAAGGGTAACCAACGGGACCCTATTACTAAGACTCCGCTGTCCGTCCGTCCGCCTTCTGTTACCAGGTTGTATCTCATGAACCGTGTTATAAAAGTTAGACAGTTGAAATTTTCACAGATGATGTAAGTATTTCTATTGCCGCTATAACAAAAGATACTAAAGCCGGCCAAGCCAGCTATAATAGAGGTCGGACCTGCGCACTCCCATACAACGGACATGATATTTTTGCCGTTTTTATAGATAATGGTACGGAAACCTCCGTGCGCGAGTCCGACTCGCACTTGGCCGGTTTTTTTTTTTACTTTTTCCGATCTACTAATATATGATTTGCAATCTCAGCTAGAATCATAGCCACTCACAATACAACATTTCAAATCAATCTAAAGACAATGTATGTTGAAAAAGTCCGTTGGGAATTGAGAATTTGATTTCAACGGGGTCAAATCAAGAAATTTTGTGTAGTTTAGCAACCTTTAGTGAGTTTAAGGAATGGTAGGTGTCACGGTTTTTACTGTCTTTTTGCTATTAATAAAATACACTAGTATGTTTTTGTATTTTTACATTAATAAATCACAACACATCCCAGATGTGTCTTTTAGTATTTCAAAGGAAATAAGTACATAAAAGCAATTGGTTATGATTTTGCCTTTGTGAAGACTGAAGACCTCCAAGAGAGACTTGTATAATAGGAAGACAATAAATAGTAGGTTATTACATCGAGGCCGAGCGCCAGCGAGGAAGAATAAATAAAGTTACCGTGTCTATTGTTGCTTGTATCAAGTTACGAGTGAAGCTGCATAATGTGGCTGTAGGTCGATCTACCGTGCATGTATTCCATAGACCATAACAATATTATTGTAGTGATATACATATAAATATAATAAATAAATTATTTCTTTATTGCGCAAAATTTACATACTAATTACAACAGTGGATGGGGCATCCTTTTAAGTACGAAGTACCTGTGCCAGGATACCCCGCTCTTCCATGTAACAGGTGCTGTTCATGAGCAACAATTTTTTTATATATTTTATAAATAAGATACTTACTCTAAATATTATTAGAGTGCATTACAAACTAGAAAGGAGAAATTAGAAACAAATGTAAAGACAAGAATTTGAAAAAATTCCTCGGGCCAGGATTCGAATCTGCGACCTCTTGTTATCAAGACAAGCGCGCTAACTGACTGCGCCACCGGGGTACTTACCTTGACCGTTGAATTTTTCCACCATACTTGTCCACCGAATATTTTTGTAACTATTTGATCTAACTAGCTTGTAATGCACATACTGAACGCTCACGAGGGCGTTATGTGTTTTCGCGCCTTGTTATTAGGAACAGATGGCGCTGTCGTCGCTACAATATGTGTTGCTTCAGACAGTTAAGAAATTCACAGTTTTCATCAACTAAGATTATATTTTATTGCGAAATCCATCGCTTTGGAATACTCTAAATATTATTAGAGTGCATTACAAACTAGAAAAGTTAAATTAGAAACAAACTTCGGCCCGCGCCATGGTTCAGTAAGGATGTGCATTACGTCGCTCCGAAATAATAAAATCCAAATAGTAGTAAAAAGTTGTGTTTCGGTCTAGTGATAGTTAAAAACGTCTTACCTACGTTCTAAGCTATCCAGTGGTGTAAATAATTTTACCGTACGAACAGTGAGACCAGAGTTATACGCAAAAGCATTTCAAAATTTGATTTAACCGTCAAATATAGCGTCCAAATCTAGACGGTCGGTCGCGCCCCGCCCCCCGCGCGCCCACGCCTCGTGCGCTCGATCGCTCGACCATCTGGCGGCCGCTGCCACAAAATAGAGTGATCAGCGAGACTAGCCGTTTGCGCCTGGATTCACCCGTGACTTTCGTCAACTTTAGTTAGTCGCCATAGTGAACGTGTCATTGACTGCTCCGTGAATGTATCGATCGTTATTTACCTAATTATAATGATGAAATGTGTTACGTGTGATAGTGAAATTGAACCCCTGGATGTTTTGAAGTGTGTGTTCTGTAAAGGAAGTTACCATTATCGATGTTTAAACATTACATCGGCCAAGTTTAGAGAACAACAGACTAAACTAAAAAAAACGTTTAAGTGTGAATCATGCGTGAATATTACTCGACGCGTTCAAGTCACTGATGATACCCCTGTTCGCGGCGCGGGTGGACCGCATCAAGAATGTACGCTAGACAACGTTTCATTTGATGGGATGCTAACCGGTGCTTCACCGGAGCATTCAGTTGTAACCGAGACCAAATTGATGACCAGCAATTTTCCGGAGTTGCTAGAAGCAATAAATGTGACAATTGAAACCAAGATGGAAGCTCTGAGGCTTAAGTTGATTCAGGAGATTAAGACTGAGGTTGCTAACGAATACTCAAAGCAAATAAATATTTCAAAAGATACTTTAGTAACCAAAGAATGTGAATGTGAACAATTAAGGGCTCAATTAAAGAAAGCGAATGAGATATGCCTTAAACTTCAGGCTGAAGTAGAAAACTTGAAAACTGTGAAGAAAAATGATGGTGAGAATAACATGAACAATATTGAATCAACAAGTTATTCGGGAATTCAAGAACATCCATACCAACAAGTGTCGAATGCGACATCTACTGGCATGCAAGTTGAAACTAGCACCAAACCACCTGAGCAGCGAGTTGTACTAAACTATGCGGCTGCGGCTAGGAAAAGAGAGGCCACGAAGGACAATGCAAATGTACCGAATGATAATTTTATAGAGGTTACTCATAAGAAGAATAATCAATTAAAGGAAGTGAAAAAGGGGGGTAATAATTTAATTGTTGGAATTAAGGGCGTTCAACGTCAAAAATTCCTTCATGTATGGCGGCTGGAGAAGAATACGACTGAGAAAGAATTATCTGATTATATACGGGAAGTACTAGGAAAGGAAACAAAGTGCAAAGTAGATAAGATCCAGCATAAAACCGAGAGAGACTACGCTTCCTTCATTATAGGGGTGTCAGAAAAAGATTACGACAAATTATGTGATTCAGAAGTATGGCCATTAAATATTGAATTTTGCGAATGGATTTGGTTTCGTAAAAATTCGGAAAAACACCAAACCACCTAGTAAAAAAATTAATTTGTTTTACCAGAATGTGAGGGGCCTTAGAACAAAACTGAATGAATTTCAATTAAATCTGTCTACATCATCAGCTGATATATTTGTAATAACAGAAACAGGATGTAACGAATCAGTGTTTGACAGAGAAATTGTTCCCGTTGGTTATTCAATATTGCGCTGCGACAGAACAGATGGACGGAAGCAGGGAGGTGCGTTTTTAGTGGCCACAACCCGGTTTGAGGTCAGGTTAGTGCCGGTACCACCTGAAATAAACATTGACACGGCCATTTTTGAGATTGATGGTGCTGCGGTATATAGTAATAATAAGTTTTTGTTTTTTATTTGTGTTTCGTATATACCGCCCAAGAGCAGCGACTGTGAATACATGTGCCTATTCAAAATAATAGAACACTTCTGTACAAAGTATAAAGATGTTATTTTTTAGGCGATTTTAATTTGTATTCTAGCTCTGTCGAAATAAATAATTATTATGAGTATCTTCTAACCTATTGTGGACTGACTCAAATGAACACGGTACAAAACCAGAAGGGCCGATGTTTGGACTTGGTTCTGACTTCATTGCGGAAAGAGTGTGTAAATGTTTGTCTGTCGGGGGAGCCTCTCGTGGCGGTTGACGTTTTTCACCCGCCGCTTGCTGTGAGCTTAGAGACTCCCTCTACCCTCAGATATACCGACCTCGATACAGTGGCAGACGATGATGTTGAGGTTACACATAAATGGAATTTCTTTAAGGCTGATTTTTGTATGTTGTATTCTTCAATAGCATTAATTGACTGGTCTTCATTATATTCTTTAAATGACCCAAATGAAGCTTACAGCAGGTTTATAACCATTTATATGAAATATTCAATCAATGTGTTCCTACAAAAAAGCAAGGGGGTGTTGGTTCAGATTATAATTATCCTGAATGGTACACGGCAAACTTGATTCGCAACATTAAGCTAAAAGCCAGACTACATAAGCGATATAAATGTACAAAAGCACCGTGTGATTACGAAGCCTTTACTAAGTGTAGGGCAAAAGTGAAATTAGAAGTAGCAGAGGCTGATAAAGAGTATAAGAAACGATTACAATTCTTGTTACAAAAAGACCCGAAATCATTTTGGAAATATGTTAATACAAAAAGATCTGTTTCAAAATCAAATAAAATTGTAAAAAATGGAACAGTTCTATCTAAAAAAGAAACTGCGGCCGAGTTTGCAAGCTATTTCCACTCAGTATACGACAGTAATCCAGCACAGTTGAGCGTTGAGGACGCGATGCGGTCGACAGGAAGTGTAGGCGGGCCACACGTTCATCTCACTGGCTTGCAGCTGGCGGACGTCCGAGCGGCCCTCGCGCGTCTCAAGCCAAAAACATCAGCCGGGCCTGATGGAATCCCTGCGTTCATTATCAAAGACTGCCGTATGGTTCTAGCAGAGCCTTTGCTCTATGTATTTAATTTATGCCTCTCTTTGGCTTTGTTCCCAGATGAGTGGAAAGCCACAAGAGTGACGCCGATTCCGAAGGGTAAAGGGGGGACAAAAGCAAGTGATTATAGGCCAGTAGCTATCATGTCAACATTTGCAAAGATATTTGAATCAGCCTTACATACAGTAATATTCAGTGAAATAAAATCTCAATTATCAGATTCTCAACATGGCTTCCGACCAGCTAGGAGCACAGCGAGCAATTTGTTATGTGGCATGTCATATATGGTACCGTTGGTGGATTCCGGAGTGCAGGTCGACGCTGCTTACTTTGACTTCAAAAAGGCTTTTGACAGAGTAAGTAGCGACGTCCTACTTAGGAAGTTAGCAGTCGTCGGCTGTACACCGCATACACTAAAATTCTTTGCCAATTATATGAAAAATCGACAACAATTTGTTCAGTTCGGAAATCACGTATCGAAATCTTATTTTGTTTATTCTGGCATGAGCCAAGGAAGCAATTTAGGACCACTCGAGTTTCTAATAATGGTTAATGACCTTTCAGATGTTGTCAAGAACGCGGTTTGTTTGCTATTTGCAGATGATCTTAAGTTAATATTGGGTATCAAGGAAGACTCTGACCATCAAAAATTGCAACAAGATATAGACCGTGTGGTGGAATGGAGTCGTGCGAATAGGTTAGATTTTAACGTGGACAAGTGCGTTACAATGACGTTCAGCCGCGCACATGCTCCACTAGAGCACTTGTACAATATAGACGGGAGTGACATGAAAAGAGTGAAGGCAGTAAAAGACCTTGGAGTACGCTTTACATCAGATCTTAAGTTTCGAGACCATATTGTAGAAGTATGCAAGAAAGCTTTCAGGACGTTGGGCTTTGTGTTGCGACAAGCTCGGGGTTTTGACAGTATTGGCGCGGTGAAAGCCTTATATAATGCACTTGTTCGGAGCAAGCTTGAATGTAACGCGGTTGTTTGGGCTCCACATGAAACCAAATACTGCCTGATGTTGGAGCGTATACAAAACAAATTCATGAGGTTTTTGTACATGAAAATGTATGGGGTCTATCCTTGCTATCCCTTGATGTATCCTACCCTTTTTGTTTTGGGTATGGTGGGATACAACAGATTGGAAGTAAGGAGATTATGCTCTGACAGCTTATTTATTTAAAGTTTTTACTGGTAGGATATGTAATCCCAGTATTTTAGGCAATATGAGGCTAGTAATTCCTAAGCGATACTTTCGACAACGTCGCGGGAGGCTGTTCAGGCTGCCGAGAACGAGGACGAACCTCCATGGGGAAGCACCACTACAGCGCGCTACTCGAATTCTCAATGAGGTTGGAGATCACATCGATCTTTTTTCGTGTTCATTGAGCGAGTTCACAAGAGCAACATTATAGTGGGACGCACTATAAGTTTCCGGAATGAATATGAAAAAATACTATTAAAGGTACAAAATTAATTTATTGTTTTTCAAAATAATCTCCCTTGGCGTCTATGCACTTTTTCATTCGATCAAACCAGTTTTGAAAACTTTTGTGCCACTCCCCTGTGGTGACCTCTGAAACGTGTTTTTCATACTCCTTGACAGCCTCTTCTGATGATGAAAATCGTTGACCGCGTAATTGGTTCTTAATTTTTGGGAACAGAAAAAAGTCACAAGGTGCCAGGTCGGGACTGTATGCAGGATGACTCATGAGTTCTACATTTTTCGTCTTCAAAAAGTCGTTTGTCTGTCTGGCCGTGTGAGAACTAGCATTGTCGTGGTGCAGGATGATACGGCGTTTACGGTTATTTTTACGGAGTTCGTCAATAACTTCCGGCAAACAAATGGTCGTGTACCAGTCACTATTCACGGTACGACGATTCTCTAAAGCAACAGTAGCCACGTGTCCAGTTTTATTAAAAAAAGAAGCAATCATCCGCTTAGATGCACTTTTCACGCGCGCCACTTTGGTTGGTTTCGGCTCATCTTGAAAGACCCATACGCTCGATTGCTGCTTTGTTTTGGGATCGTAGCAATAAATCCATGTTTCGTCACCTGTTACTATGTCCCACACCAAATTTGACGCATCTTCGTTGAATCTGGTAAGCATGGCACTGCACCAAGTGACGCGGTCCGTTTTTTGAGCCTCGGTCAAGTTGTGTGGGATCCACCGCGAGCACAGCTTTCTCACACCCAAATGTTTGTGTAGGATTGATTGTATTTGACTCATGCCTATTTCTAAGGATGCGCGAATTTCATGGTAGGTCACATGCCTGTCTGATTCAATCATACGGCGCACAGCATCGATGTTTTTGTTGGTCACAGCGGTGGACGGCCAACCATCGCGAGATTCGTCACTGAGATTGATACGACCACGCTTGAATTCTGCAAACCAGCTATAAACAGTCGTCTTGCATGGTGCTTCATTGCCAAAAGCTGTTTCAAGCCGAGCGATGCTCTGTTGAGCTGTCAAATTACACTTAAAATCGTATAAAATCATACTACGAAAATTTTCCCGAGTTAAATCCATGTTGATGCATACACACAATTTTTTAAATGGCGCCACAAGGTAAAAGCAAAAGACAGTCAGATGAAACAAACTGCATTCTACAGCCAAAGAGTTCTATTTTCAAATGTTGCAATAAATTTTTAAATATTGTTTATGTAAGTGGCCAGTTCCGGAAACTTTTAGTGTTACCTATGTATTACTTGAGCTATCGTTAATTTATGTATATTCTAATATTTTGTAATTTGTTTTTTTGATTTTTCATGTTAGATATGTTTTTAGCATTTATGGTTTTTTAAGTGTTTTTAAAGATTGTTTTGTGTACCATGCCTGCACTGTTGCATTAGGTTTTCAACCTGTAATGATAGTGTTAGTTGTTAAATTAAATAAATAAATAAAAATTGTATGATATATGCCTTATTCTACCTTGTTTTTCACAAACATTGAAGTGAACCTTTGACTGGTAGCTTTGAGCTAGCGCAACAGCGCCACCGCGGATGAACTTTTAGTCTGCGACCGATATCTGCGCCGTGCGCATCGATTGACCTTGGTGTGATCCCAATTTGTGAACATAAGCCTAGCAGTGCCAACCATTTCGTCAGACCTTGGAGAAGCTTCATACCCAACCCCAGCTGGTGGAGTCATACTGGAGATGTTCAAGGTGAGTGATTGACATTGTGGAATTTGGCGTAGACTCATTACAACCCTACATCATTCCGGTATTACTATTCTTAACAAATAGGTATCTTTAATTTAGAGTAGTTATCGAACATATTTTTGGCCCTTCGAACCCTAGATCCTATGGATTTTAATCTTTTTAAATCTTTTTGAGTGCTTAAAAGTACTTATCTCATACAATCTGATTGTAGGGATCATAATTCCTATTTAAAACTGTAAAAAACTTTAAATTCATCAAGTTTTCTTCATAAATAGTCTACAGAAAACGTGGTTTTCGTCCCTTTGTACTACGCCATATTGGAAAGTTCTCGCAGTTATAAACGAAGTAAACAAGAAAATGGCGCCTAAAGACCCAATAGCAAGTGCGACTAAGGCATTGCAAAGATTAACGGCATTGAAGCAAAGATATTTTTAACAAATAACTTCAATTCATGATCTCGGTAAAAAGATTACTACCTACCCTGACCAGACGGACATGTTTTTGCTTCAAGTCGAAGAAATAGATGATATTCGAAAAAGATACAATGACCTTATTTTTGACATCTATGAAAATGAATGCATTTTGGACGAAAATGCGTCATTAAAAACGATTGACTTAAATAACTTTGATGAAATATACTTTCAAGTAAAACTTATAAAATCAAAATTACAAATTGATAATTCTGAAAGTTCCGTTAAAATGGAACAAACTAACTTAAAACCGCGTCCTCGCCTACCGAAAATTGAATTAGTGCAATTTGACGGTAAGATTGAAGAATTTACAACATTTTATGAAACGTTTTGTTCTTTGGTACACAGCCAGGCTGACATCGCAAATATAGACAAGTTTCACTATTTGATTTCCTGTACTTCCGGGCCTGCTCGTAGTCTTGTTACAAGTCTTCCTTTGACATCAGACAATTATGATTTAGTGTGGAATTCTCTGCTTAAAAAGTATCATGACAACAGAGTGCTTGCCGGACTTTATTTAAAGAAAATGTTGAACTTTGTTCCCTTAACTCTGGAGTCAGCTGGAAATTTAAATACATTTCTCGAAACGTTTGACAATTCTTATAAGGCTATACAGTCAATAAAAATCAATGATTTGGCAGATTATGTGTTTTGTCACATCGCTTTAAGGTCCTTAGATCCTCAAAGTAGAAGATTATTTGAACAAACACTAGAGAAAAATGGTGAACCTACCTTCTCAAAAATCATTGCTTTTGTGGAAAAACATATTAATGTTTTAAATCATTCGACGCCTGAAATTGTGCAACAGGACGCAACTAAAGTGAAATATAACAATAAAAACTATAATAAAAATACTAATAAAAACAATTATTCACACGCTTCTTCTTCAGTGCGTCAAAAGTTTTCATGTGCACATTGCACAGAAAATCACATGATTTTCCGTTGTGAATCTTTCCGGAAAATGAACACTTTACAGCGCATTGACCGTGCGAATGCGTTAAAATTATGCCATAACTGCTTAAAAGGTAATCATTCTACCAGTGATTGTAACAGTGAGTTTAGGTGTTTCATTTGTCAAAAACCTCATCACGCATTGTTACATCTGGAACAAAACTTTAATCAGTCAATCGGAAGTGAAAGGTCGTCAGCGTTTCCCGTGACGGCAAGCGTTTTGCAGTCACAGGCGCCGCCGCTGGTGCATGCAAGTGATTCCGTGAGCTCAGCTGATGATGACGTCACCGTGAACTTGAACTTGAATCATCACGCATCGACGCAGAACTATACCGTTATCTTGGGAACTGCGATTGTAGATGTTACGGATGCGTTCGGAAATGAACAACCGTGTCGTATTTTAATTGATTCTGCGGCACAATCGAATTTCTTGTCACTTGATTGCTTAAAACGCTTAGGATTGCCTCAAACAAAATGTCCTTTAAACATTTTTGGATTAGGTGGCGTTCAATTAAAAAATAACGGCATGGTAACTTGTGAAATAAAACCTCGCAATAGTAGCAAGTGTAATTTCAAAATTGACGCTGTAGTTTTGCCGAAAATCACTTCAGACCTTCCGACTGTTCAAATTCCTAAAAAGGTTTTACAAAATTATAGTGGTCTTAATTTAGCTGACCCAAACTTTTATAAACCATCACCAATTGACATTATTTTAGCTGGTGATGTATTTCCTCACATTTATGATGGAAAAAAGATTATTTTTGCTGACTGTATTCCTCCAGCATTGAGCAGCATTTTCGGGTACGTTGTCACTGGAAAGTTGGAGGTCGAACAATCCAGCAATGTAATGAGGGTAGCGTCTACACATCATTGCTCAGCGTCGTACGCTGTTGAAACGTGTCTCGAAGACCGTTTGAAATCCTTTTGGGAGGTGGAATCTGCGCCGTGCGAAATTCCACAAGATCCACTCGATGAGATCGCAGAAAAAATATACGTAGAAAATCACTATCGCGATTCATTTGGTAGGTATGTTTCACCGTTGTTACTTCAACCTTCGGGCGCGTCGCTTGGGGATTCTTATCAAACTGCATTGAAACGTTTTCTGCAGTTGGAACGTCGTCTTGTAAAAACGCCTGAAATATATAAGACATATGTTGACTTCATGAACGAGTATGAGTCATTAGGGCACATGGAAGTGTATTCAGGTTCCGAAAAATCTAAATACGTCATACCTCACCATGCTGTCGTGCGATTGTCTAGTACAACGACGCCTGTCCGTGCCGTTTTTGACGGATCGGCAAAAACAGATGGTAATTCGTATAGTCTAAATTGTCATCTTTTGACGGGTAAAAAACTACATCAAGATATATTTAAAATCATTTCAAACTTTCGGTTGTTTGATGTTTGTTTTACTGCTGACATATCAAAATTCTACCGTCAAGTCTGGATACGTCCCTGTGAACGTAGTTATCAACATATTTTATGGCGTGACTCACCTTCTAAACCACTTAAAATATATGAGCTTAAAACAAATACGTACGGTTTACGCAGTGCACCTTTCATTGCCGTACGTACTTTACAGCAGCTGGCTCATGATGAACATGAATCTTTCCCGCGGGCCGCGCCTGTTGTAATGGAAGGATTTTACATCGATGACTTATTGTGGTCGACACAAACGCTCGCTGAAGCCTGTACGTTACAGGATGAACTCAATCTTCTTCTGAATAGAGGTGGTTTTGAGTTGCGAAAATGGTCAAGTAACCATTGTGAGTTACTTACCCGAGTACAGACACAACAAACGTCTGATATAAGCTTTCAAGATGATACCTTATCATCATCTATTAAGGTGCTTGGTCTTAAATACATTCCAAATCAAGATTGTTTTGCATTTAATTACGATCTAGCTGATGCAATTTCCACAAAGCGATCGGTTCTGAAACTTTTGGCCAGCATCTTCGATCCAATTGGATTTATTGCTCCCTGTACTTTTGTAGCAAAATGTATCATGCAAGATTTGTGGAAGCTTAGCCTTGACTGGGATGAACAATTACCATCAGATGTCCGTGACAAGTGGCAGAGGTTCATCACTAGTTTGCCCATGCTATCCGAACTACGTATCGAGCGTCACCTACTCATAACCGGTTTTAAAGAAATACAGCTAATCGCATTCTGTGACGGAAGTTCTCGTGGATATGCAAGTTGTCTTTTTCTCCGGAGTACAGACTCGATTGGAAATGTTAAGGTTAGACTACTAATGAGCAAATCTAAAGTTGCGCCTATTAAACCACTTTCAATCCCTAGAATTGAGCTGATGGCGGCCGTGCTGCTTTCAAAATTAGTAAAATGTGTCTTAGAGAACCTCAAACATTTAAATTTACAAATCATCGCCTTTAGCGACTCAAGTGTTGTTCTGTCATGGCTTCAAATACCACCATATAAATTAAAAACTTTTGTGTCAAGTCGCGTGGCTGATATTATTAGTGTGGTTCCGCCTAACAAATGGTATCATGTAACCAGCAACAATAATGCTGCAGACGTTGCGTCACGTGGTGTTATGCCTGAGCAACTGGTGGAGCTTGCTGCAACTTGGTTACACGGACCGGACTGGCTATATTGTAACCGTGAAAATTGGCCAGTCAGCACATTTTTTATAAAAAATTCTGAAAATATTCCAGAAGTAAAACCAAACGTTGATACTTTTTGTCTGACTTCAAGTTCTGATATGTCACAGAATAATGAAAAGGCCAATTCAAAACCTCAAAATAAATGCTTTGAAGTAAAAAATGACTTAGAAACTTTATGTTTGAAGTTTTCTTCTTTTGTCAAAATTCAAAGGGTGTTTGCTTGGTGCCTTCGATTCATAAAAAACTCGAAACTTAAATCGGAGGATCGTTGTGTAGGACCTTTGAAAACTTCAGAGCTTCAAAATGCTCACGACTCAATTATAAAATGTGTTCAAGAGAACCACTTTTCATCTGAAATTAAGATGCTGAAGAATGGAAAGTTTGTTCCATCCCTTAGGAAATGTTCTCCTTTTATTGACACCCGTGGTTTTCTCAGGGTGGGGGGTAGAATCTCGCAATCGACCCTACCATTTGGAACAAAACACCCACTTTTGCTCCCAAAAAAGTGTCACATTACAAAACTTATCATCGAATATGTTCATAAAAAATATTTGCATGTTGGACCTCGGTCTTTGCAAGGTATTTTATGCAAATTCTATTGGATTCTTTGTGCTCGTAGTATAATTCGATCCATTCTTTCAAAATGCTTAATTTGCTTTAAATGCAGACCTGTTTCCTTACAACCACCTATGGGTGACCTTCCAACAACTCGCTTACAACCTGAAAAGGTATTTAATCATGTGGGTTGTGACCTAGGTGGGCCCTTCTACATAAAGGAAAGTCTCCGAAGAAACGCTAAAGTGTATAAGGCATACCTTTGTTTGTTTGTATGCTTTTCAACAAAAGCAGTCCACTTGGAAGTCTTGACTGATCTAACAGCTGATTGTTTTCTCGCTACACTAGATAGGTTTGTAGCTCGTAGAGGATTAATGACTTGTCTATATTCTGACTGTGCTACCAACTTTAAAGCTTCTAGCAAACACCTAAAGGAAGTTTACCAATTTCTCACAAAGGAATCTGTCCGTGATGAAATCTTAAATGGCTGCACTTTGCGCCAAATAAATTGGAAATTCAATGTTCCAACAGGTTCAAATCTAGCAGGGCTTTGGGAGGCAGGAATAAAATCTGCCAAGTATCACCTCATTCGTGCTATAGGTGACAAATCTTTGACGTTCGAAGAAATAACGACTTTATTTTGTAAAATAGAGGCCGTTATGAACTCTCGTCCTTTATGCAGTTTATCAGACTCAGCTGATGAGTTTGAAGTTTTAACCGCAGGACACTTCTTGATTGGACAAAATCTTCTGGCCGTTCCAGAAATTAATTTAGACGACTTAACGATCAACAGATTGTCTCGGTGGCAATACATACAGAAATCGACCCAATTATTTTGGAAAATATGGTCTAATGATTATATTCATACTCTCCAACAAAGACAAAAATGGTTTACAGTGACGCCAAACATAAAAGTAAATGATCTATGTTTGATCAAATCTGACTTTACCAAATCTTTGCAATGGCCTGTTGGACGTGTAGAATGTGTTCACCCTGGTGCAGATAACATTGTCCGCGTTGTAACAGTGAGAACACCAAAGGGTCTCTACCGTAGACCAGTTAATAAGTTATGTCCTCTTCCTAATCAATAAATGACTAGTTCCTAATAGTTTTAATTTAGGTTACTCTCAATAGTTAGAATTTAAAATTGTTTATTTTCATTGTTATTTATCCTTAGTTCTGTTAATAAATAAGTAGAGTCTCAACTTCATCCTCCATGTAGAGTCTTCTATTTTTTATAGAGTTGTAGATACTTAATCTTTTATTTTTTCTAGAAATCATACTATGATTTCGGTGAGGGGTTATGTATGATATATGCCTTATTCTACCTTGTTTTTCACAAACATTGAAGTGAACCTTTGACTGGTAGCTTTGAGCTAGCGCAACAGCGCCACCGCGGATGAACTTTTAGTCTGCGACCGATATCTGCGCCGTGCGCATCGATTAACCTTGGTGTGATCCCAATTTGTGAACATAAGCCTAGCAGTGCCAACCATTTCGTCAGACCTTGGAGAAGCTTCATACCCAACCCCAGCTGGTGGAGTCATACTGGAGATGTTCAAGGTGAGTGATTGACATTGTGGAATTTGGCGTAGACTCATTACAACCCTACATCATTCCGGTATTACTATTCTTAACAATTACTAATAATTCTTAATAATTACTATTCTTTAATTTAGAGTAGTTATCGAACAAAAATGTAAAGACAAGAATTTCAAAAAATTCCTCGGGCCAGGTATTTAGAGTATTCCAAAGCGATGGATTTCGCAATAAAACATAATTTAAGATACTTACTGTTAAGGTTCTACATCTTTGATACGAATCAACAAAAACAATAAAAAAGAAACTTTAGTTAAAGTACGTTTAGGTTGTAAGGGGGATAGGTTGTTACGTCTGTGGTTTACAACTATACCTATAGGTACATAGACATAATTCCATTAGTACTTATTACACATAAGGTCGCTCAGTAAAAGTATACAATCAAATTAAGAGTATTCTTAGATTAGGCAAACATTTCAAACACCGAAATCAGAACCATCTTTTATTTTTGATTCGTTAATAAAAAAATAATCTGCCTGTTTAAAGAAATCATCTGTGTGGGTGTGGTGTGAGTGTTGTGTTTCGCCTCAACTCTCGTTCAGCTACCTGTATTCTAATTTAACCGGCCAGGAAAGCCGATTCTGAAGGCTTTCATTTTAGTTTTAGTGCTGTCAAAACTTAGATTTTTCCAAAGTAATTTAGCTTCTGTTCCTGAAAACTAAGGACTGAAGTAAATGCAATGAAGCAAATTTAGTTTTTAACAGCACTAAAACTCAAATTAAAGGCTTCAGAATCGGCTCTAGTATTTTTATACTCTTTTGAAATGGCGATACAAATGTGGAAAGCGTCTTTGCATTTTGGATTTTCATACAACTTATTTCTCGTGACGTTTTGTACCAAAAGATGCTATGTCTTTCACACCCGTGTAATTTTATAAAATCCCTTCTTAGGGGATGTCTACGTCATACAAGAAACTGTCTGTTTCATGTAACGCCAAGTGAGGAAGTTTATGTTATGTATGTCGTATCAAGAGGTCACATGATTAGCAGAAGAAAGAGAAGAATGGCGGTTACTGCACCGACAGGAGCGTATCGCGTAACGCTTTCATTTTACACCATGTTTATCTTGCTCAGCGGAAGCGCGCCGCTCAGATAACTCGCGGTTTTGAAGTGTATATATTTATTATTTTGGAATTAGAGGGATGGGTTTTTAATAGACGGCCGTTTTATATTAAATTTTCCAAGACGTTTATTTTAGTATAAGTTTTATGGTACAAAACTTAACATAGCTCAAATGAAATGATATTTAGATCATAGTTCAGACCTATCTTTGCGATTTAAATAGATCGACGAAAATGTAAGTAATCGTATATCAAACAGCCGAAATATCAAGATCAAAGAGTGAAATGTAACACGTATTTTTTACAAAATTTTTTCATCGTTATTTATTGGTCTAAAATTTATTTGAAAAGGGACAAATTCGGGATAACCACCCCTTAAGTTGTAGATAGCATGCTATTAAACATAGAACATTATTAAGATATATCTAGATTAAAATACATAAACTCCTACATACATAAATATCCTTAGTAAACAGAATTTATGTAATAAATAACTCAAAATTATGAATGGTTCTGTAAATAAATAAAAGTGCCTTTTTAACCTACTTGTGAAGTTTTTCCATTACAGAGTACATAAAAAGGAAGCCAACTAGCTAATTTAATTCCGCCATTAAACATCCGGTGTAGTGGAAATATCATAAAGTCATCTTTGCTGTGAGTGGAGTGGGGGGAGGGTGAAATACTTCAGAGACTTTTCCATGTCACCGGCTAGGAGTCCAGCGGACTGCCGGAAATCGAGCCAAAAGATTTTTCTTAAGGGTGTTTTCCTATAATAAGTAAATTACTGAGCTGGCCTTTTGGGTGGCAACCAAACCACCGGCAGCGATCTGCCCAGCATTTATCTAGTGGAAATACTTTAGAGTTTACTTTCAGTAAATTTTCTTCTTATTATGTATTATATACAGATACAGTCATTTTAATACATAAAAATATAAGTTTCTTATAAAAGTTTTGGTTACTTTTCTAAATGACATATTATTTCATTAACGCCTCCAAAGCACATTTGCACATACTCACACACGCTGGGCAGGCGAGTTGGTGAGCGCGGTGCCGAAACCCTTGCACCAGTGGCGCCGCTGCCCGTCACCAGTTTGATTTATATAAGGCCCGGCAATTGGGGATGGATATACCGCCATCCAAAGATTAGAAAATAAAACCTCATTGCCGCCATCCATCGGTCCCAGGCAATGGTGGGCCGTCTGGTTTTAACGCGTATTTCAATAAATTATAAAAAACATCTATTTAAATAATGTCTTATTGAATTTTTGTGCAACTAAAGAAATAAATCTACTTTTTTTGTATCCTGCAATCAAATTTAAACAATAATTGCAATGATCTACTGATCTAACCAAAAAAAAAGTTTGGCTATTTGTATCTAAGTTTATCGTTTGCGTGACTGCGGGTTTGGTGGTCCTCAGGTTTTGGGTTTTTTCAAGGATACAAACTCAAAAATATGACAAAGGAAGCCTTATGGTTTGTCTTGTCTGTCTCTTTTCTGTTCTCTGGTCCATACAATCAAAACACGCGTTCTCCATGACCGCCACGTTCTGTGTATCTAAAGATCCAAGTTGTCGCATAGATAAAGTCAGGTCTTCTGGGCATGTTTTACCCTACACACTAAACAACATGCGTCTACACAAAGCATTGTTTCGCTACACATTTTGTTGATAAGTGGGGTTTCCTGCATTAAAAATGTATACCGAAACAATGTTTTGTGTAGTGTGTAGGACATACACAACACACGTAGGAGACCAGATTTTGTATATATTGAGTCGTTTGCCAACTGGTTCCAAAACATTGAAAACATATATACTCGTACTATCGAATTCCGATTATCTAAGGATACGTTCGTACTTAAAGTGACGCCACAGTTCGTGAACGGCAATTTTGAAAGTTTTTATCTATGTTTTAACCAACCAGTTGGCAACCGATACAGCGTTACATAATAGGCCCACCGAATTCACAGTGATAGACATCGGAACGCCGAACGCAGCACGCGGCTTGGTGTGGTCGGCCCCTTAAACACAATTACGTCTACCTATTGCTACGGCGTAGCAAGTCCTACGACCCTAGGATATTTCCGCTTTGTAAATTCACTACATCGTAGTCCGAATTCAAACACGCGACAGGGCTACGTAACTTAACTACGGAACCCTCGGTGTGCGTGACGAATTTTCAATTACTCGAATACTCTATGAGCAATACCAAATCTGTACAAAAGAAAAAAAATACACAAGGCCAAAAAAGGAAATTGGATAGTATTAATGTATTTGAGCACAAAGATGGAAAAATTGTATGTAGGTATCCCCATCGAGGATCGGCGCCATCGTGTAATAGGGTTGCTATAATTGTGCAGGTACTGACCGGGACATTTTTTGAGAGGTCGTAAATATCCCGGGGAATTTTGATGACATATCAAATTTAATTATATGCTAAACAATGTTTATGATCTTTGTTGTTCAAAAAATTTTATTTAATTTTTTTTCAGTAAATTTGTATTTTGCCTTCCAATCTTGGTAAAACATGTCTTCGGCCACATAATGTGTCCGATCTAACTATACCAGTTTTACGCAAATAAAGAATCGAAATCTAAAATGAAAATATCATTATAAATCAAACAAAATTTGCCTTTATATAATGGCATTGGCCTATAATTAACACACATACACAAAGATAAAAGAGCCTTGTATAGGTATTTAAATAGCTAATATCAAATACTTTTTAGAGTACTTTCCAAGTTTCAGCAGCTCTGTCTTTCGTTTTACTTATGAATTTAATTCTCAGTTTATTTTAGGATTAGCATTGAAATGATTAGATTGGTACATGAAAATTTAAATGTATTCCAATTTTATCACTGTCTGGTTCTCTTATTATAAGCGAAAATAAAAGGTGACTTTCGTTTATATATTCAAATTCATACTGGAGATTTGGTAAGTGGCAGGACCAAGGTCCAATGACACTTTTGTGAAATACGCAAAATTAAATGTTGACTTCCTGTTCTATTTGAGTCGAGGTTGTTCTGGAACAAGTAAATATAGGGCCACAAACGAAACGTATTTCTCAAACAGGGTCATTTAACTTTGGTTCTGACCACTTGCCGAGTCTCCAGTATGAATTTGGCTATTAAAACGAAAGTCATCTTATATAAATATACAGACCAGTGGCGTGCAATGCCTACCCTGGGCTTGGCTTAGCTAACTAGACCACTATCTATTTAAATATAGGAAGGTACACATAACTTTTTCAATATTATAACATGGAAGCTTCACCCGTTCTTTGAAATACTTACCTGCCTGCTCCGCAGCGCTCGCTACCGTGGCAAAACGCATAACTAAAATTCGATGTCAATTGTCTATGAAGTGTGCATCTGTAACTATACTCCCATGACGTCAGCGGCTCGCGCCAAGCATGCACACATTCTCATTAAAATACGCAACGCCTGTTCGAAGCAACCACGTCGAGAATTTGGACTATTTACCTGTTTTTACCCATCTAATCTCTTTCATTATAGGGGCTAATTTAGTAGGTACTGCAAGTTTCCGGCTTGATGTGGTGGTAGATTGCTTTTGACTGACATTTTACTACCGAAAGTAGCGTCATCTGCATGCGTAAAGTCTTAACTATCTGTAAATAATGTCTTATTTATAATACCTAATAAATTATAACGATATATAAATCTGTCTTGATCGCGTTGCTGCAAATAAATTATTTGGTAAATTTGGTAACTGCGCGTTTTTTTAGCTTTCTTGGAAAAAGGTAAAATTGTGTTGTTAATAATATTATTACAGGTATCTACTGCAGTTTTTCGTTTTTAAAATGAAAAATAATCTTCTAAGGGATAAATTCCAAAGTTACAGTTTTGTGTCTACCCTACTTAAAAAACCTATGCACGCCACTGATACAGACAGTATTATTTGTTAACTGGGACGTTTGGTAGGTCAACCGGGACGGCGGGACCAGTGTGCCAAAGCGTGGAGGACATGTCCCGGTGTATCGGGACGAGAGGAGACCCTACCGCGTAGGGTTTTCTATTAAATTAGATAACATTATTACGTAGGTATCATATCAATCCCGTATTAGAGAGATCCAGGAACAGGATTAATGTAACTAATCCCGTAATTTCTGAAGCGATATGAGAGTGGTATTTCTCGGAAACTAAAATAGGAGGTAACAGAGCGGGTACAATAGAAGATGACATAAAATATCAGGGAATTACTCGGGAATTTCTTAAAGGGATTTAGGTATGACTAACCTGTCGCTCGCGGCTCCGCGAGCGGTTATTCAATTCCTGCCCCATTTTCGGCTTGGGCGTTATTTTATCAATACTCCTTATTCAGGACCACTACGATGATAATAAACAAAACGGTCTCCAAATCCGTTGCGTGGTTCTTGAGTCAAAACGGAACATACATACACACGGAAAGACAAACATTCTAAAAGTGGTAGTTTTTGTTTTAGTACAATACTAATAACCCATTCCAATAAAATAAAAAAAATTTTCAATGTACAGACACGAATACTACTTTATTTTTAGTATAGTAAATTTCACTTAGCTGTAAGGTTTGCTGTAAATTCTCTAATTTAAGGCCAATACTGGTAAAGTAAAAAATATATTTATTTACATTATATAAATAAGGGTACCTTTTTCTAGTTTTCTTGAATACAGAAACGCCATTACAGAACTTTCGCTCGATAGAAATAATTATTGAAATGAGGTCTTCTTCTACACTTTTTTTCATATTATGCGAAATAGGAATGACAAGCAGACCTGAACGATATTTTATTAGATAGATTTTAACAATATCAAAATTTTGTGAGTTTGAAATTTTCATAACTATTTTAGGTAATTTTATATTAATTTAAAACCGACATTTTGCATTTTTTCCGGAATCCGTCCCTCTCGCACTGCGGGTCGTACCGCATGGAGTAACAGTGACCGCCTGCGCACGTGTCTCAAAGTATAATTATGTCCAGTTGGACGCAATACTTTATCGACGAACATCAAATATATATCGTCTTCGCGTAATTGACATATAATATTGATAACTAATAACTCAACTGTTTTATTAAGGTTAAACCAATATATAAAAGGTACAATATTATCTATATTTGCAGCTTCAGTGACGCGACGTACTAACACAACATGTATTGTAGAAGCTTACATGGGGTTTTTAACATACGTCTGCGTAGTTAAATAGGTTTAAAATGGTTGTCGTTTGAGATGACTATTTCTTGACAAAATTTTGACAACGTTTAAACTGAAAAACGTGAGCGTACTGTGGAAATCAAAAGCTTTGAAACCTGCAAGTCATAATTCTCACCGAGGTACCTTTATAACTCATATAATATATCATATCATATCAGCATAATTTTGAGATTTGGCACGACTATTTCATGTCTTTTTTTACCAAGCCAAGTCGGTATCTTACGCCGTTTGCTCGCATGATTGGTGAGGATTATAGCGTGGCCTTTACACCATAATCCTCGCCAACCTATAGCTTTAACTCCGGAATTATAAAGCTAGTATTTTATTACTTTGGTGACTATTTATGACTATTTCACGATACATTTTGGCATTGTCATAAGTTTTCAGAAGTGAGGATTGTGGTGTGAAGGACACGAAAATCCATGTCTTTACACGTACACTGAATATTTTTGCTTGAAATGGGTTATTACTATTGTACTGGGGCCAAAACTACAAGTCTGTCTGTCTGTATATTTGCATGTATGTGTGTCTCGTTTTCCACAACTCAATAGATTTGAATGCTGTTTTATTTATTGTCATCGTAGTGACTCTGCTCAACATATAACCTATAAGGGATGTTGATAAAATAACGCCCAAGCCGAAAACAGGGCAGAGATTAATTAAATATGGGTGGAGCCACGAGCGAAGGATTAGAGGTTTACGTTTGCCCCTGCTACTCAGCAGAGATTCTGAGCAAAATAGATTATACGCAAAAATCATAGCTTGATAGTTATTGGTAGAAACAAAACTTTGTAATTCAATTAAAACTTAAATAAATTGCTACAAAGCGCTCGCGCTCTCCAGTGGCTACTAATTTGTCTGAACAAACTTTCGAGTGATTCCTTTACAAAATGGCAAAGTTACGGAATCAAAAAGCTTATCTGAGCAAAGTGTGTTCAAATAAAATGGGTAAGCAAGCCTCATTCTGTTAGTTTCACTTCACATGCTTTGATTATCATTTTAAAAAGTTCTTTAAAATTAAAGTTTTCCTAATTTCTTCGTCATTGTATTTATAAGGTGACTTTCGTTTAGACAATACCTACAGCCGAATTCATACTGGAGACTCACTGTATATTTAGTAAAATTGTAATAAAATTGTAACTAATAAGTAATAAGTGCATATGATGTACCTAAATTGCATAAATAAATATATTTTATTTCAGTTTATAAGGTGGGTTTACATATGATTCAAAAGTACCTTGCTTAGGAGAAATTATTGCCAGAATATTATTATTTCAGAAAATTCTACATAATGACCGATCGTCACGCCTAGGCCGAATTGTAAATAAAAAATTATTATTGTTAGTTAATATATTATAAACCTAGTGATATGAGTATTTTTCGAAAGCTATTAAGATGAGCAATAAAATAAAAAATAAAAAAAATATATTATTATAATATAAAAAAAAGTTGTGGATTGTTATTTTAGGCCCAAATCTTCTTTTTTTTTAAATATATGTATAGAGTTATATTTTTTATATTTTTTTTATTATTCTTTATATTTTTTACAATACTATAAAATTTGAATAGACATATATATATAGTATACATACATATATTCATATATATAACTAAGATTTTTTCAAGGAGAAAGCCCCCCCCCCAACTTACCCCAAGAAAAAAAAAATGTTTTCTTGTAGGAAATTTTATCTAGTTTTAGAAAAACAAAATTGCATTAGAATTGGACAACTAGTTCCGGAGATATAGCCAAAAACAAAATTGGCGGGAAAATTTGCAAACTTGCAAAAATGCACGATAACCGGACAGGTTAAACTGCAATATTAGACCTACTATATGGTTGGTCCAAATACAAAAAATACATGTTAGGCATAATATAATCACAAATAAATTCCATGTTTCATAAATAAAATAAATTTCGACAAAAACAAATTGAAAGTTATCGAACGATTGCTATGATATACGCAAGAATTTTTTTATTCCTTCCAAATGCTTGAAGCGGTTTTAGTTATTATTTCGCCATAATAAAGACAATTGATACTTTGATCTACAAAATATTGTTTAATTTTTTTTTCCGTGCATCGCGTCCTTGTGAAACGTATTATTTTCTTCTATTTTGCGCTATCCGGAGACGCAGCGATCGTCGTAACAGCCAGTTTGCAATACGCGCTGATATGAACGTTATTTTAATGTGGTTTCGGTCGATATTTGTGCAGACACATATCGAGTTGCTAATTTAGAGTAGGTAGCACCCCTGTAATAACTACTGAGCAAATTGTGTTGTTATATCAACGTTAGATAACCAACAAAACAACCTGTTGTTCTTATCCAAGACTAGCTTTTGCCCGCGGCTCCGTCCGTGTGTTATTCGGCTTAGCGACATGCTTTCTTCCAGGATAAGAAGTGGCCTATGTGTTAAGTTAGGGTATAAGCTATATCCGTTCTAAATTTCATCCAAATCCGTCTAGCCGTTTCAGCGTGAAAGAGTAACAAACATACACACACACACACACACACCTTCCCTCAAAAACTTTCGCCTTTATAATATTAGTGTGATTGTGATTTTATTCTCTAGTTGTTCAAGAAAATCTTGAGAAATCATATTTTTTGTCATTTATTTGTGTTTGTTTAGGTATTGTTTACTTCGTCGGGCTGATTTTATTCGCAAATAGAAATATGTACTTCATAAGATTATGATTGACTTTTGGAGAATTCATCTCGAATCTACAAGGTAACCAAGATCTATTATTTATAAGATAAGCTAAGCCAATGATTTCTTCATCAATGGTAATATGTGCAAGGAGGCCGAGAATTCTCAAAAATTCAAACAATTCTCCTGAATCAACAAAAGTTTTCAGTACTCCTAATAAATCCATAATTAAGGCGCAATATGTCCATCGCACAACGAAAGAGATAAACATATATGAAAAAGTGCGCGTCCGAGTAGTGCGGTGAATCGAGAAAAGGTTGGATCATGCTGTTTTTTTAGTGAATAATATATAAAATAAATTTAAACGAGAGCGTTTAAAAATACGAGTTTTTATGGTTTAGATAATAGGTTTATATGTTTACAACAGTCATTATTGTTATTTTTACTTTATTAGTTTGGACGGACTACTGTTTTGAACTGAAAAAACAACTTTCACTTTAAAAATTTTTCGATACAGCGAATTTTTCTAAATTTTTCTCTAACATCGTTTTGGAAAAGGCCTCATTTACAACATGTATTTTTTTCAGAGCCCTAATTTTGTAGTATGTGAGTTATACTCATTTAAAGTCCTTTTTTTACTACCTATATCGTCTTAAACAACAATTCCATGTAATTCCCGGTATCTCCCAACATAATCCAGAAAACCGGCTAAAAGCCGCAAACAAATCACAGTGGTCGTTCGTAGCGTGACATAAAATTCACATCGTACTAAATCACGTCTGGATTAAACAATTTGAACGTGTTTTCAGAAAACGAGGACGCCTCCTTTGTCGATGAATTCAGGTTTTTATTTATTTTAATGCCCAGTGTTGTTTTAATCCAGATTTTTGTGTAATTTCAATTTTAATCTTGTATTGTTGATGGATGAAAAACGTGAGCGTGGGTGACATGAATTTCGGCGAGGGGCGTTACGAATTCCAATTATACTAAACAGTTTATACTACTATTTTATCTGCCTGTTCTTATTTTCATATAATACAGATAAAATGCAATTTTGTACATACTAATCTTGCAATCTCAGATTGCCCTTAAAAAGCTCTATATACCAGCATAGGTTTCACCCAAAAAACAATTCTGCCCCCACTTAATTGATTTTAGGGTGAAATCTATGCTCTTTGAAAGTGGCATTCCAATTAACCTAATCTCGTTTTGACGTTTGTATTAAATTGAATTAAACATAAAAATATATATCCACTACATGAATCCCCAAGGGGGTGTCGGAGGTGTTCCCAAGTGGGAACTGTGAAATGCAAGTCGCAATCCACACTCAGTACACCCGCGTTTTACCGACGATTGGTGATTAGCCCTATCGCCGTACTCGGGCACAATTACACGCTTTTTAGGGCATGCAGGTTTCCTCACGATGTTTTTCACCGAATATTATCACGTTCCAACGTGATACCCACAACGTTGAGCCCTATTTAAAATTTATTAAGTTGTAAATTTTACCAATTTAATTTAAGAGAATAATTATATCAACTATGTATAATAGGAAAAACTTTTTCGGCTCAAAATGCACAATATTTCAACATCATGTATTCGTAACTATACAAATTATGTGTCAGCTAAAGAAATATCTTAAAATATTTAAAATTAACAAATAACTGCGAAATAACGAAATAAACCAAAATTAAAGGTATTGCCATTATCAACCAGCTTCTCACCGCGCCTTAAGTCTGAATACAATCTGCTTATAACTTTATAACGATGTTATTTTATGGTAACCAACAAAAATATAAAAGTAGAATTTTCCTTTCAAGGTCCCGTCAAGGACCCGATTTTTCAGCTCATTGTGTTCGCCTGAAAGAAGCTGATTGAAACCTTCCCTTATTGGCAGTAAAAGAAGATTAAATTAAAGTCTTGGGCGACATTTTTAATTTGTGTGGGGTCGTAAAAAGATTCATGTCATTTTGAGATCAAAGCACTGAAGCATTCCTTTTTATTTTCATACTCTTGAGAGCGAATATTCCTGCATTATATAAAAGGCCTTAGGTTGTCCCGGTTTGCTCACCTATATAATTTTTTTTTTGTAAGGACTATCTTCTTATCTGGCGGCGACGTAATAATCGTCGGTGAAATGTGGACGTCCTGAAATGGGCTACGACTTGTCCTCACAGTCCATGCACACCTTTAACGACCCCTCAGAGATCAAGTCGTAACAATGTATATGTTGCAGTCAAAACTCTTAACCAGTCAAAAGTACTATTGACTAGCAAAATCAGTCAAAAGTACTTTTGACCGTATGCTTTAGTCAATAATACTTTTGACTAAAATAACAGTTAAAAGTACTTTTGCCCAATAGAGCTGGTTAAAAGTACTTTTGACTTAGTGATTCCGTCAAAAGTGGTTTTGACTGGTTGTATCAGTCAAAACTCTTAAAAAGTTAAGGTGGTCGATAAAAATAACGACAAACGCACATATTAACTTTTATATTACTCATTATTAGTGGAGAACGTGCTGATATTAGAACAAAAATGAGTGACTACGAAAAGAAGGAACGCTTTTTGCAAAGAATTTTAGCGATAGAAGATATGAAAGACAGTCATTTCAATGTAATGACAAAAGAAAAATTTGAAAAGTTTGCAATGGATGTGGAAGACGCGAAATTTGATGAAAGGAAAACACCATTGCAGTACAGTAGACTAAAACGCTTTAACATAATTGAAGTTTGTGGTATAAAAAAATTAGTTACAAACACAGAACCTGTCAAATATTTTTTGCCGGCTGAGGAAATCTACGACATTATTGATGCTGCTCATATTTCTATAGGGCATGGTGGTCGCGATAGACTTAAGAATGAAACGGCAAAAAAGTAAGCTAATGTTACAAAAGAAATGATTAATATATATTTATCGATGTGCGAAGTATGCCAAAGGGAGAAAAGCAAGAAAAGGAGGGGTCTGGTTTCGAAACCGATCTTGCACACTGAAATGAACAGCCGCTGCCAAGTCGATCTTATTGACATGCAGTCGCAAGAAGATCGCGGGCATAAATTTATTATGGTTTATCAGGATCATTTGACTAAATTTGTAATTTTGCGACCACTGACATCAAAGAGGGCTACTGAAGTTGCATATCAATTAATGGATATTTTTTTGACCTTTGGAGCACCATGTTTGCACTCAGATAGTGGCAGAGAGTTTGTTAACTCAGTTATAAAAGAATTAACATCATATTGGCCGGAACTAAAACTAGTAACTGGGAAACCACGTCATAGCCAAAGTCAAGGTTCCGTGGAAAGGGCTAATCAAGATGTTGAAAAAATGCCTAGCATCTTGGATGGAAGACAATAAAACCACTAACTGGTCTAATGGACTTAAATTTGTTCAATTCATGAAGAACAGAGCATTACACTCGGGGATAAAGCAGTCTCCGTATCAAGCAATGTTTGGAACGGAACCTAAAGTGGGGCTAACAACATCTAATCTACCTTTGGAAATTATAAATGGATTGCATAATGAAGAAGACTTGCAAGTTGCAATCACGGAAATGAATCAAAACTTCGATGATAATGAAGAGAATCAAAACAAACAAGAAAAAAATGAAACAAAAAAAAAACAGTTAAAGAACAGGAAGAAAACAAAGAACAAGAAGAAATATTTGAACACAACCGAAACGAATCAATGATATCGGAAGCAAGAGAAAAAGCGCATTTGAATTTAGTAAAACAAGCAAAGAGAATGAAAACAGCAAGCGATCAATCTCATCCACCACTGAAAGTCGGAGACAATGTGACCATACCAATCTAGACGTAGACAAAGGAAAGGCAGACCTTCGTAATTTAATTGGAGTTGTATTAGAAGTTACTTGTGATTGGATTGGGACAAAGAGTGGAATTTTGGAGAAATTGTACTGCAGGTACCTACTTACTAATTCAAATTTAATGTGCGTCTACTTAGTGAATTTGTAAATATAAATAAATTTGTGTGTGTGTGCGCGTGTGTGCGTGAGGGTGTGTGTGCGTGTGTATGCATGTGTGTGAGGGTGTGTGCATTTGTGCGTGTGCGTGTGTTTGTCTGTTGGTTTTAACCTGTTTTTAACATTTTATTTTCCAGATCCGAATTTGATGGCTGCAGAGAAAAATTTATCCGGCAGGATGAGGTGCCCAACGTAACAATTACATTACGAACAGCTGCAAAAAACGCTGCTATCGGAACAGGACAAGGTTATGCACGATGTGTATGTGCTACGGGTTGTAAAAACAATAAATGTTTATGCAAGAAAAAAGGATTGCTGTGTAATTCAAAGTGCCATAATAGTTTGAGTTGCATGAATAAATAATTCGTCATTGTAGACTGACAGCCTTGTAAAGTTATTAAAAAAAAACACGTATGTTGCTTACGATGCATAAATAATGTGTAATAAGTAAAACATATACAGGGTGTAATCATGACGTGCTCATTAAATTAAACCACATGCTCTACTGATCATCTTGAACCACTTCCATAGTAAAACTTTTGAAAAAACGCGAAATAAAAATTCACCTCCCCATACAAATTTTTAATACCTACTTATCGTTTTCTATGGGAAATTTAATTTTTTTTTCGCTTTTTGTCAAAAGTTTTTTGATGGAAGTGGTTCAGATGATCAGTAGAGCATGTGGTTTAATTTAATAAGCACGTCATGATTACAGCCTGTATAATTTACAAGGTTCTCATTATACAATCACGAATTATGTTTTGATTTTTTTTTATTTCAATTAAAGTTAAAAATTATTTAAGAAAAGCGATTAACGAAGGTACTGTGTTTTTATAACCTGTGAATTTTCCGATTACCTGTTTTAATGACAATTTTTAAGTGTATGTCTTATTTGTATTGATTGTAATGCCAAATTTTTCGTAATAAACGATTTCACATTTAATAAATATCTTTTTTATTCACATCTAACAAGTTAATTGTGCCTTTGACTGATGCTTTATTGCAGTTAAAACTACTTTTGACGAAGAGCGTCAGTCAAAAGTACTTTTAACCGCAAATTTGCAGTCAAAAGTACTAATAACCAATAATTTTCAGCCAAAACCACTTTTGACCAACCTGTTCAGTCAAAAGTAGTTTTGACTGATTTTGCTAGTCAATAGTACTTTTGACTGGTTAAGAGTTTTGACTGCAACATATATATATTTTGCCTAAGTTGTAAGAAAAAATTTACTTCGCCTAAGGTCTTCCTGATCCATTTCTTATGCAATTCTAAATTAGTCTTATTTATTTCATTAAATTACTAAATAAAGTGAAGGTTTACAATATTGACATTTACTTAGAGTTTTAGACAAAATAATAATTAACCTGCCTTTGAGATGGCGTTGTTTACAAGATGAACTTCTGCTATTCCTGTCACACTTGAATAAAGTCAATAAAAGTCGTCTCTTTCATACATTCATACACATCAGAGAGCAGGTAAAAAGCTACAAGATACAGTTGTTGGCTACAAAGTACACAATATCTATTGTACAAAGTCTCCTTCTGGGGCCTTAAGTGGTTCGTTTCGATCAGTGCAAAATGCACAACTTATGGTTAATTTTAATTTTTTTGATAAAATGTATGATTTAAAATTGTTTTACGTTATTTCGCGACTATTGTTAAATAATAATCATGGTATTTTGCAGAATTGCGTCGTTTCATGGATTGCCCCAAGAAATTTTTATAGCGGATTTAAAGTTGTTTTAACGCATAAAATAACACATATTGGTGGAAAAGCCCAACTGATATTAAACTTTGGTCGCGAAATGTCATAAACCACATTTATTTATTACTTTTTATTCGAGGATAAGAAAAACAATAATAAGTTGTGCATTTTGCACTGAGACCGAAGCGGATCCCCTTAACGTCTGTGTTTTTTTCTTCTTACCTACTTAAGCATCGCCACGACGTGAATCCCCGAGGCGGTATCAGAGGTGTTTCCGATTATGGACTGTGAAATGCCAGTCACACTCCACTCTCCACACTCGTACACCCACGTTTCACAAACGATTATTATGTCCCAGCGTGATCGTTGGTGAGCTCTCTCGCCGTCCCTTGTTCAGGCATAAATACCATCGTAAAAAGACTTAAAGCCGTGCGAGACTTAAATACCTACTGTTGCAGGGTTGTCAATATCTCTTTTGGTTTTGTAACTGTTACAAATTCAGTACATACAGATACTTATGAGGATTTCAAAAGTACATGTTCATTGCCAATCGATTATTAAAAAAAAAGCTTGGCATGTTTATGTCCACTGTCACATGATATGACAGTTGTTTTTTTTTAAACAAAATGAACTAAAAAGCATAGGAAATTGTTTTTAAAATCCTGTGTTTACCATTTTTTTAGTATTTTGAAAATATCTCTTCATTTAAACACGATTTAATTAAAAAAAAAATATTTTGCGCAGAAGGCCCATATCTCAAAATGGTTTTTAGTTTTGCACCAATTATTAACTTGTAATGTTGTCGATTGTCATACACATATACATTAATATCCCAGCTTTACAATACAACAAACTCCAAATAACTAAAATAAATAAACACTGAGCACATGGGCTCAGATTTATCATTAGCTTAGTGTTGATAATGGTGGCGCGGCATATCGTGAGATTAGACTGAGCGCGACTGCTGACGGGCAGCCCTTCTCGTACCTCGTTAAGCCGGCATAAATATTGCCGTCGTGTGCGTGCTGTGGTTCGTGCGTATACTGGCACGCAGCATATTACCCGCGCTCGGTACCTTTCTGTAAAGATAGCCTACTATTCTGTTTTACTATGCAACTATAACGTACCTTCCGAAATAGGCAGACCGAATACTAATGAGCCTGTACGGGATTTGAGCCGGCAACCTCCGGTTTAGTAGTCGAGACGATCGAACTGCTAGACCGTAGAGGCGGTCATTTTGCTGCGTGTGTTTGATAAGCCCAATATATAGGGATGTACATCTATACTATCCGTTTCAAATGCTATTAAAACAGGACCTTGTTCTTTCTTTCACTCTTTCACTCACGCACTTCCGCCAACGTTGCTAACGCACACAGACATCAGGTATGACAAGGTCCTATCCTAGTAGCATCTGAAACGGATAGTACTGATAATAAATATTAAATTATTATTGTTATAATAATAAAGTAGGAAGAAAGTCGTGTCTGTGAATAATTTTTAATAACCCATATCAATGAACTTATTTTTTTAAATTTTTTGTTACGGGTTATTTGTTTTGTAACACGATTTTAAAATTTTTTGTCTTTCTGTCTGTCTATCTATCTGTCTGTATGTTCCGTTTTAACTCGAGAACCACTCAACGGATATGGATGCGGTTTTTTAACTATCATCGTAGTGACTCTGGTCAACATATAGGCTATACAACGTGAAATTTAAGTCATTTTGCTAACGAAAACTGGTGATAGTACTCGTCCATATGAACAACTTTTATTATGGAGCCAACCCTGAAATCGTGAAAAAAATATCAGCTGTTTCATAGAAAAGTTAAATATCTACTCGACCCAAACATATGAAACAGCTGATTTTTTTTCACGATTTCAGGTTTGGCTCCATAGTAAAACTTGTTCATATAGACTAGTACTATCACCAGTTTTCATTAACAAAATGACTTAAATTTCACGTTGTATATAAGGGATGTTCATAAAGTAACGCCCAAGCCGAAAACGGCGCAGAGATTTTTGCCACGGGCAAAAGCTAGTTAACTATAATATAAAGGAACCCTCTAATAAAGACCTCAACCAGGCGCATTTTATTTCGATATAAAACATTCATTCACGATCAGTCCATAAGATTAATCTCGGCCAGAGGACATTTTATGTGATATCATAAAAAGGTTATGGGCTCGGCTTGCGTTACTAAAAAAACAGAAGGGATGTTATTTCATTTTTAATTTTATCCTCTTCGCCTAAACATTAATTTTTGTGACAACAAGTAGATAAATTTATTTTTATTAGTCAATTTCTTGCATTTTTGTTTAGTGATGATGATAATGATGATGATGATGATAATGAAGATGATGATGATGATGATGATGATGATGATGATGACCACTTTTTTGTTTAGTAAGTAGTACTCGTAAGTTACTAAACAAAAATGCCCCCGGAATATAAGACTTATAAGGCGAGAAAGCAACAGGTGTATCGAGATTGTAGCAGATGGATAATTATGTTAATTTAGCAAGTCAAATGAAAATGTTTAGATTGCATGGCAAAATTTCAATTTAATTTTAAATTTTTTTAATATATTGTAGGTAGAGTGTATTTGTCTTGTAGAGAGAATAATAACAAAATCAAGAGAAACAATTAATAATCATAATTAGCAATGATATTTTGCTTACCAAGCAAACCTTACATGCAAGGCTTACCAAGATCAGTGCTGTTAGTTTTGTACTTTTTCATATTAGTGTTAAGATTAGGTTCTACAATCTATACACATTGGCATTGATTTCTATTTCCAAGCAGCTATTTTCGGAAGGTTTTCTGTATTGAACTGACTGAAAATCAGTGCTGTCGGTCTTACCTTGTAAGACCACAGCACATGCTGAGTCTGGCCCTTTTGTCTGCTGCGACGCATGTATTCTTTTAGTTTTAGTCACATAATGTTATTCTTTTGTTTTATTTCCTTATGTCTGATTTAATAAATTTGTTTCATAATGTAATTGTGTTGTGGCAGATAAATAAATGGATAATCTATTCTATTCTATTCTATTGTCATAGCTTAGCTCATTTAAGACGGTGGTGAGTGTAAGTTTGAGAAATGTCAGGGAAAGGTGGCGTAATTCGGTAGTTGAGCTTAGCCTATTATATAAGAACGGTCCTAGGAAATTATTAAAAGATTGTGCAAAAGAAGTTTTAAAGTGCAGTTTGTCCACACGTCAAGATTTATTAGATAATTCAGAAGGATTTTAATGAAGTTCAAGCACGGGTTTTCTGAGGAAGAGTTGTCTCACTGTCAAAACAGAAGTTTCAGCATATAGGGCTGTTGTAGGGTACATATATTTTAAAGTGCAGTTTGTCCACACGTCAAGATTTATTAGATAATTCAGAAGGATTTTAATGAAGTTCAAGCACGGGTTTTCTGAGGAAGAGTTGTCTCACTGTCAAAACAGAAGTTTCAGCATATAGGGCTGTTGTAGGGTACATATATTTTAAAGTGCAGTTTGTCCACACGTCAAGATTTATTAGATAATTCAGAAGGATTTTAATGAAGTTCAAGCACGGGTTTTCTGAGGAAGAGTTGTCTCACTGTCAAAACAGAAGTTTCAGCATATAGGGCTGTTGTAGGGTACATATATTTTAAAGTGCAGTTTGTCCACACGTCAAGATTTATTAGATAATTCAGAAGGATTTTAATGAAGTTCAAGCACGGGTTTTCTGAGGAAGAGTTGTCTCACTGTCAAAGCAGAAGTTTCAGCATATAGGGCTGTTGTAGGGTACATATATTTTAAAGTGCAGTTTGTCCACACGTCAAGATTTATTAGATAATTCAGAAGGATTTTAATGAAGTTCAAGCACGGGTTTTCTGAGGAAGAGTTGTCTCACTGTCAAAACAGAAGTTTCAGCATATAGGGCTGTTGTAGGGTACATATATTTTAAAGTGCAGTTTGTCCACACGTCAAGATTTATTAGATAATTCAGAAGGATTTTAATGAAGTTCAAGCACGGGTTTTCTGAGGAAGAGTTGTCTCACTGTCAAAACAGAAGTTTCAGCATATAGGGCTGTTGTAGGGTACATATATTTTAAAGTGCAGTTTGTCCACACGTCAAGATTTATTAGATAATTCAGAAGGATTTTAATGAAGTTCAAGCACGGGTTTTCTGAGGAAGAGTTGTCTCACTGTCAAAACAGAAGTTTCAGCATATAGGGCTGTTGTAGGGTACATATATTTTAAAGTGCAGTTTGTCCACACGTCAAGATTTATTAGATAATTCAGAAGGATTTTAATGAAGTTCAAGCACGGGTTTTCTGAGGAAGAGTTGTCTCACTGTCAAAGCAGAAGTTTCAGCATATAGGGCTGTTGTAGGGTACATATATTTTAAAGTGCAGTTTGTCCACACGTCAAGATTTATTAGATAATTCAGAAGGATTTTAATGAAGTTCAAGCACGGGTTTTCTGAGGAAGAGTTGTCTCACTGTCAAAACAGAAGTTTCAGCATATAGGGCTGTTGTAGGGTACATATATTTTAAAGTGCAGTTTGTCCACACGTCAAGATTTATTAGATAATTCAGAAGGATTTTAATGAAGTTCAAGCACGGGTTTTCTGAGGAAGAGTTGTCTCACTGTCAAAACAGAAGTTTCAGCATATAGGGCTGTTGTAGGGTACATATATTTTAAAGTGCAGTTTGTCCACACGTCAAGATTTATTAGATAATTCAGAAGGATTTTAATGAAGTTCAAGCACGGGTTTTCTGAGGAAGAGTTGTCTCACTGTCAAAACAGAAGTTTCAGCATATAGGGCTGTTGTAGGGTACATATATTTTAAAGTGCAGTTTGTCCACACGTCAAGATTTATTAGATAATTCAGAAGGATTTTAATGAAGTTCAAGCACGGGTTTTCTGAGGAAGAGTTGTCTCACTGTCAAAACAGAAGTTTCAGCATATAGGGCTGTTGTAGGGTACATATATTTTAAAGTGCAGTTTGTCCACACGTCAAGATTTATTAGATAATTCAGAAGGATTTTAATGAAGTTCAAGCACGGGTTTTCTGAGGAAGAGTTGTCTCACTGTCAAAACAGAAGTTTCAGCATATAGGGCTGTTGTAGGGTACATATATTTTAAAATGCAGTTTGTCCACACGTCAAGATTTATTAGATAATTCAGAAGGATTTTAATGAAGTTCAAGCACGGGTTTTCTGAGGAAGAGTTGTCTCACTGTCAAAACAGAAGTTTCAGCATATAGGGCTGTTGTAGGGTACATATATTTTAAAATGCAGTTTGTCCACACGTCAAGATTTATTAGATAATTCAGAAGGATTTTAATGAAGTTCAAGCACGGGTTTTCTGAGGAAGAGTTGTCTCACTGTCAAAACAGAAGTTTCAGCATATAGGGCTGTTGTAGGGTACATATATTTTAAAGTGCAGTTTGTCCACACGTCAAGATTTATTAGATAATTCAGAAGGATTTTAATGAAGTTCAAGCACGGGTTTTCTGAGGAAGAGTTGTCTCACTGTCAAAACAGAAGTTTCAGCATATAGGGCTGTTGTAGGGTACATATATTTTAAAGTGCAGTTTGTCCACACGTCAAGATTTATTAGATAATTCAGAAGGATTTTAATGAAGTTCAAGCACGGGTTTTCTGAGGAAGAGTTGTCTCACTGTCAAAACAGAAGTTTCAGCATATAGGGCTGTTGTAGGGTACATATATTTTAAAGTGCAGTTTGTCCACACGTCAAGATTTATTAGATAATTCAGAAGGATTTTAATGAAGTTCAAGCACGGGTTTTCTGAGGAAGAGTTGTCTCACTGTCAAAACAGAAGTTTCAGCATATAGGGCTGTTGTAGGGTACATATATTTTAAAATGCAGTTTGTCCACACGTCAAGATTTATTAGATAATTCAGAAGGATTTTAATGAAGTTCAAGCACGGGTTTTCTGAGGAAGAGTTGTCTCACTGTCAAAACAGAAGTTTCAGCATATAGGGCTGTTGTAGGGTACATATATTTTAAAATGCAGTTTGTCCACACGTCAAGATTTATTAGATAATTCAGAAGGATTTTAATGAAGTTCAAGCACGGGTTTTCTGAGGAAGAGTTGTCTCACTGTCAAAACAGAAGTTTCAGCATATAGGGCTGTTGTAGGGTACATATATTTTAAAGTGCAGTTTGTCCACACGTCAAGATTTATTAGATAATTCAGAAGGATTTTAATGAAGTTCAAGCACGGGTTTTCTGAGGAAGAGTTGTCTCACTGTCAAAACAGAAGTTTCAGCATATAGGGCTGTTGTAGGGTACATATATTTTAAAATGCAGTTTGTCCACACGTCAAGATTTATTAGATAATTCAGAAGGATTTTAATGAAGTTCAAGCACGGGTTTTCTGAGGAAGAGTTGTCTCACTGTCAAAACAGAAGTTTCAGCATATAGGGCTGTTGTAGGGTACATATATTTTAAAATGCAGTTTGTCCACACGTCAAGATTTATTAGATAATTCAGAAGGATTTTAATGAAGTTCAAGCACGGGTTTTCTGAGGAAGAGTTGTCTCACTGTCAAAACAGAAGTTTCAGCATATAGGGCTGTTGTAGGGTACATATATTTTAAAGTGCAGTTTGTCCACACGTCAAGATTTATTAGATAATTCAGAAGGATTTTAATGAAGTTCAAGCACGGGTTTTCTGAGGAAGAGTTGTCTCACTGTCAAAACAGAAGTTTCAGCATATAGGGCTGTTGTAGGGTACATATATTTTAAAATTCATCACTTTAAGTCACCTTGCATTCATTGCTAAGAAAAATCCCTACCTTTTCCTCGTATATTCACTTCAGCGAGAAGTCTCCTCGGTATCACAAAATCAGTTAGCTCAATGATTTCCCAGAAGCACTACCCTCTCAGCCGCTAATTTGTGGCAAAGAATTTATTTACGATTTTATTAAGTTAGTGACTCGACTGCAGCGGCGCGCCACAAATTGAATTTATCTTCGCTGAAAATTAAATGGCCGGTATTTTTTAAAATACCCGATGGTCTAACGCTTACGTAAGTTCATTTCCATGCAAGGGGAAGTTTATAGTTTTCCAGCTGCTACGATCTTGACACACTTCTTTCACATACATCATTTAAGTATTTTTTTCTGGGTGCTTTTGATATGGTATCTCGTCAATGTCACCAACTTCTTTTTAAAATTAAACCTATATAGGCTGAAATTCAATCAACCGACCAAATTCATACTAGAGACTCGGTTGATGATCAAGAACTAGGTTCAGTAATCCTTTTGGCCAATTTCGAAAAATTTTTTTTTTGCTCCCGTACTGGTTGGACTAGTACAATTCCTAGTGCAGGTTCTACGGGAAAAAAACATTTTTTTTTCGAATTTCACCTGGAGGGTCGTTAAACCTTGTTCCTGATGACTAACCGAGTCTCCAGTATGAATTTGGTCGGTTGATTTAATTTCACCTAGTATAAACTAACTATTTGAGTTACAAAATAAGGAGTCCTTTAAAGCTCGCGCAGACAGAAAGCGTTCAGGGTTTTCGATATTTGTTTAGAGTTTGATAAATGCCATGTTATGAAAATTGGAGTGGCTAAACCACATTAAATTGGAACTATATGATATAAACAATGCTCACTATAAATTTTCAATCAAAAAAATCAACAGGGCCTGGCCCTCAATTCTGGCCCGTGCGCGAAAATTACGAAGTCAGATAGCGGGTAACTTTAAAAAGGATTTTGTACGGATATGTATTGATTTTTTTTTTGAAAACTTTTAACGAGCATTCCTTACATCCTATAGTTTCTAATTGATGTAGTTAAGTCACTCTAACTTCTATCGCATGGCATATATCAAACTTTAAACAAATATCTAATGACTGATATTGCGAATGCAATAACGCCGGAATAGCCACCCAGGCCCTCAAAACTGGCACGTGCGCAAAAAATGCATAGACAGATTGCGGGTGACTTTTGTACAAATATTAGTTTTTTTTTTTTATTTAAAACTTGTAGTAAGCATTCCTTATATCCTATAGCTTCTATTTGGTGTGGTTTAGTCACTCTTATTTCCATCGCGTGGCATATATCAAACTTTAAACACATATCTAATTACTGATATTGCAAATGCCCAAAAATGCCGGAATAGCCACCCTGGTGTTCTATGTTCTATATTCTGAGTTCCGAGTTCAATTGATCGCCAGTGGGCGCGGGTGCTATGGAACCCATGCATTACAGAGAACTCGGAACGCAGGACGTGGAACTCAGAACTCTTGAACGCTCTCTGAGTGTACTCTGTGGCTCTTTGTCTGCGCGGGCAATCTTACAAACGTCACTCTAGTATGAGATCACGTCATTTTTTGACATTTGTAAGATTGAGTTCGGACTCAAAATGCACTCTGAATCTGAGCCTCTGAATCCAAACTCAATCTTACAAACGTCAAAAAGCGACGTGGTCTCATTCTCAACACATATCCTAAATTCAGAAACGAGAATTTTGCGCCTCATGTCTAACTCCGGCTCAGCTGAGTATGAGACGGGCGAAGTCCTCGATATCGGACACTCAAGCCAAATTCAGCGCTAGAGTAGCGCTGTTTACTGGGAATATTTTGTGGGCAAGCATAGGAACACTTTTTAAATAAAACAAGTGTCAAAAATATAATTTTCTCAGATCTTAAGCAGGCAGGATCCAATTATTATTGTTTGTTTCTTTGCACTTGTTGAATTTTGTCTACCAATTGCTTAGAAATCATAATTTTCATGTAATGTGTATATAAGGAATAAATATAAATATTTAAGGAAGAAATTTCTCTTGCAAATATAGTTTTTCAAATTCGGTAAACGGTGATTTACGTGCAGTGGGCACTTTCCCGATTGTTCAGGGAAGTTTATCCACTTTGACAAAAAAATATATTTACGGAACTAACGTTTTCAAAACGACGAATGCTGTGAAAATATGCCCGTGAAAATCAAAATAATGACGGCGTTTCTTTTGTTGTTAACTTTGAATGTTCCAAATTAAAAAAAATGTGATTTGCAGTCCCGAGAATGAGATTCAAACTCTGCTTAGCCACCTGGAGCTGTGCTCAAACGACGGCACTGTGAATCTCAGCCTTAGTGTTTTATGCATATATACAGGCTGTAAACAGAATGAAGGCCTGTATAAGGCTTGTATAAGTACAGGCTTCGATACTCGCTAGCAACTACGTAAAAAAATATTTATGAGAAATTATACAGCACCCTTAGCGGTTTACGAGAGAAATATGTGTTTGTGTCTGTACGAATTTTGTAAAAACGAATACAAACATACTCGTACGAGTAATGAACATTGTCAGAACTTTCACTTTCATCAATTATTAAATTTTAGTACCGAAATTACATTAAAATCCATTTATTTTATACTTTTCATTTAAAAACAAGTAAAACAATCATAATTGTGCATATTGCACCGATAGCGAAACGAACCACCTTAAATACATAACATAATTATCATACCTTCTGTGACATCTTGAATGACAATAATAAACACCATAAATTTGGTGTAAACAAGAAACCTCAGTGAGATCAGTGATTAACACCATACACTCTAAAATAATAATGATAACAAAGAAACAAAACGTCGAGATGAATTCCTTCCGAAGACATGGAGCTCATAAGCAGTATCGCTATAACGTAGTCTATAAACTACGTGAGGATGCATAAATCTGTGGTCTCATCTTCATCACGACTCCACTATGATGTTGTTTACCCTACCCTACTGGCTACATAAAATATTTGTATAGTACACTCACAGCTGTAACAGTATTTCAAACAGAGCAAAGGGAGGAATAAAGTAGTGATCCAGTAATTAGCTATTGTTCTGTAGGGAGGTCTCGTAGAGGGATTTTTTTCGGCATTGCTTAGTCGATGTCTTAAAATCTTTGTTTTGGTTTTCTTTGTCACCAGTTAAAGTTTATCGTGAAATTGATCATTTCATGATCTGCGGCAATATCATGAAATATGTAAAAAATAAATGGGTCACCTTGCTCGGCTCCGCTTGTCGTCGCACCTATTTTTGATTGATCAATCGTAAATTTCTTAATTCATATTTTACGATATTGCCGATCAGAGGTGCAATTGTGTAAGAGAATCGTATTCATTTGATGGCGTAAATGTACGGTCTCGATTTATCAAACGGCTATTCGGCTAAGCAAATTAATACGATTTTGTTAAACAATTCCACAAAAATATTTCAGATCATGAAGAATTATCAATTCTACGATATGGCTACAACATATTATATATTTAAACTATTCGTTAATTATTTAAATACAACTAAATATTATTATTAGAGTGCATTACAAACTGGAAAAGATAAATTAGAAACAAAAGTAAAGACAAGAATTTGAAAAAAATCGAACCTTCGTCCTCTTGTTATCTAGACAAGCGCGCGCTACCGACTGCGCCACCGAGGTACTTACCTAGACCGTAGAATTTTTCCACCTATCTAATAATAATATTTAGAGTATTCCAAAGAGATGGATTTCGCAATAAAAACATAATCTTATATACAACTAATTAATAATTTCTTATGTATAAAATTTAATTATAATATATCTTTTTAATAATAAAAAAATATTGATTTGTATTATCTCAGTATATCGTTTAAGTAATAACATCAACTTACAAAAATGAATAAAAACGGGGAAAGTCTCCTTGCACAATACATAAAAATTCCACCAATTAGAAATGTATGAACCATAATTGAGCTAAATTATAAGCTGAAATTATGTGAATATTATTTTTTCAAGACATATCCATTTAATAGAAGTTGAGTTATTGCTCGTCACTAGTGTAGCTATTCATTACTCAGCTACAATTCACTTTGTCCGCTGAGCCACTGTGACTTGGTAGCAGAGTTATTATTTATTGCATCTCTAGTAAACTTGTGGCGTGCTTGTGGATATCGAAACGTCAGCATACTCGTATATCTTTTAAGAGGATATGTCACGCTTGCAAAGGTCACTGTTACTCCATGCGGAACGTCCCGCAGTGCGAGAGGGACGGATTCCGGAAAAAATAGAAAAATGTCGGTTTTAAATTAATATGAAATGAATTATAATAGCTTTCAAAATTTACAACTGAAAAAATTTAGATATCGTTAAAATCTATCTAATAAAATATCTGTCAGGTCTGTTGTCATTCCTATTTGTCATACTATGAAAAAAGTGTAGAAGAAGACCTCATTTCAATAATTATTTCTATCGAGCAAAAGTTCTGCAATAGCGTTTCTGTACTGAACAAAACTAGAAAAAGGTTCCGAAATGTATATACTGATTTATCAAATTAGTGGCTTCATCTGAAAAGCAGGTATACAACTTCAAAAAGTGTCATTTTTATCGAAATAGCCCCTTAAGGGTATGTTCTGTACGTATTTACGTGAAAAGGAGACTCGCAAAAAGTCGGGAAAGTTCCACTGACTTGCTTTTTTCTATTATCGCCTAGAATAAGGACGAAAAGCAGGTTTGCATATTTTGCCCCGTGTTAGAACTGTCAAAATGGGACTTTAAAATTCCCATTGCCAGTTAAGCGCTTACATTACAGTATTATACTAGACTTCCACCCACGGCTTCGTCTGCGTCTATTCAATCTCTGCACTAGTTTTCCCCTTGGTCGTTATTTTATTAACACTCGTTATAACCTATATGTTGACCAGGGTCACTAGGATGATAATAAAAAAAATGCACCTAAATTCGTCGAGTTGACATACAGACAACAACTCAAAAATTGTAGTTTTGGCTTCACTACAATACTAATTACTCATTTCATTTAAAATTTAGAAAAAATATTTTATGTACAAACACGACTTTGTTACTACTTTATTGTTAGTGTAGATAGATATAGATTAGTATAGATATGTCAAACGATACTAAAGTAACCATTGACTAGAGTGAACTAGATCAAAGTTTATTTATTTAGTATCTGTGTTAGTGCACCATCAGAAAAAGTTTCAGTATTTAAAAAAAAAACTTTTGTTCTAAATTTAAAGAATAAATACTACTATAGTATTAATACTGCAGTACTTTGCTACAATTGAGTAACTAAACTTTCTTTAAATAATTGGTAAAATATGAGGTGACTTTTGTTTATATAGCCAAATTCATACTGGAGATTTGTTTGCAAAATACTCAAATAAGAAAGGATAATAATTGCTTCTTGGTCCTGACCACTTACCGAGTCTCTAGTATAAATTTTTCTATATAAATGAAAGTCACCTTATAGAGTCATCAGCTAGTTATAATTTACTAGTTATGTTGGGATTAGCAAAACAGCGTTTTATTTTATTACTACAGTCTCAGCTGTCATTTAAAATTGTTGTGCTATTAATTATTTAAAGCCATTTCAAATTTGTTTGTTCAATGACTGCAACAGCGACGCAAAATGAGAGCTTGTTGACGTTTTTAGTTGACTTGTTTTAATACTTACTACTTTTTTAACTAATCTGAAATCGAGCTCAATAAATCATCCGTTCTCTGTGTTTATTTAAAAACAGAGAGTTTATAAATGAAGATGCCTTAGAAAACAGCGGCACTATTTGACTTCCGCTGTACCAGTTCCCCTGCTTATACTGCAGAATAAATAACACGGGAAAATCTGTTTGATATATTCTTCTGCTTATCCTACTTGGCCAATTAAACACATAAATACTTATTTATACACACCTACATTTCTTTGTACAGTCTGTTGACCAAGTAAGGTTTCCACCCTTCAATCTATGTCGTTGATTATTGTATTATTAACAATAATTATTTATTTTTTATTCAGCTAGAATTATGTGGTTGACCCAGGCACATATATCTGAATAAGTAAAATAATAATAACGTATCCATCCATCCATCCATCAGCCTTATTCGTCCACTGCTGGACATAGGCCTTTCCAGGATTTCGCCACTCCTGGCGGTCCTCCTGGAAGAAATGCCCATACTCACACACGCTGGGCAGGCGGGTTGGTGAGCGCGGTGCCGAAATCCTTGCACCAGTCACGCCGCTGCCCGTCATCAGTCTGTTTTATATAAGGCTCGGCAATTGGGGATGGATATACTGCCATCCATCGGTTCCAGGCAATGGTGGGCCGCCTGGTTTTGCCTGTTCTCTTACTCTCTCCCGAATAACTTCCGTAATGGTGGTACCTCCACAGTTGAGCCCGGCATCAATCCTACCACCTACTAACGTATATTAATAATTAATTAAGTAATGACATATGAGAAGGCCTACCTCGATACCTCACAAAAAATTCATGTTGTTCAGTCAATTTTGCGAGGGACATGGTTTTTATATGTCTTAGCTTGTAACCGCCAATTTTACGTAAAACTCTCTCAAAATATATGTAGACTTACAATACGCGCGGTCTCATTTGGCCGGCCCGAGGTTAGTCAACGAGAGAAAAAGAGAGAGAAACTTCAGGCCGGCCAAGATCTGTAAAATTAAAATGAAATGAAAAAGCTTTATTTATCTTACTATGTTCACAGGTAGGTAAATCTAAATTATTAACGGTCTCAATTAATAAAAACACAAAGTGTTATGCATTTATTATGGAAAAATTAAATTGTATAGCAAAATCTTGACATTTACGATTGCCAATGGTCCTCAGACTAGGCAAGTGTAATGCGAGGGCCGGGTGAGTATTTTGCGTTTACTATTTAATAAAACAAAAATGTTGCAGACATGGCAAGTTTTCATATAACAGTGTAGGTATAGGTATATGGTATGGTAGCGAATGTTGGGTGTGGCAAAATGGGCATCTGAAGTGGAAATGCGTTCCTTACGGAGTATGTGTGGTTTGACATTGAATGTCAGAAAGGAAAATATCGACATACGGGATCGTTGCGGCCTGAAAGAAGATGTAGTAAAAGATGGCTAGAATATAAAAAGGAATGCTTCGCTGGTTTGGGCATATAGATTTTTAGATATTTTTTGGTGCACAAGTGAAAGGTAAAGCTTGACCGGGCCGCCCTAGAAGGACGTATGCCAATCAAATTGGCGACATACTAAAGAAGGGCAAAGTAAAAAGTACCCGGAATAGAAGAGCTTGTATGACTAGATTGATGAATGTGGAAGAAACGAATGAGGTGTGTATAAAAGATGAAAATCTGTAGTCTCTGCCTACTCCTCTGCAAGCGTGAATGTTTGAGGGCAACCACATAATCTATTACTACTGACTGATGTGATGACACTGCACAAACAACTTATTCAAAGAAAGACACCTGTGGAAATTAAAAAACTGGTCAAGTGTGAGTAAGACTCGCGCCCTGAGGTTTTCATACCATTGAAATAAGCTAATAAGCTTCATTATCTACAAGATGTATGAAACAAAACTGCTAAATTAAGTTGGTCGAGTAGTCGTTACGTAACCTTAGAACTACATCATAAACCAGCCTTTTCAGTATTTGTTGTTTAAATATAGCATAATGGTAGATAATATACAGAAATTCCAAACTACTTTATATTTTGAGATAGACCCCGTAACAAAATGTTCTAAAGCTTAACAACTTTGACCGCAGCCGAGGCCTTTATGCATTAAGAAAAAAAAAATATTGCCTCGCCTTTTTCTATATTTATTTATTGCCCAGGCAGAGTTGTTTAAATCATTTGAACTCATAGAAGCTTTACTGAAGCAGAAACAAGATATACTGGATAAAACTGTTTCTAAACTATAGTAACATACTTATTTTCCAGCTACGTTATCATTTTTCGGTTAAGTAATTAGGTAATTTTCTTTTTCTAGGCTAAATATGAATGTTACTTTTACGTTATTTTGGATTTAAGGTACACCGTTCGTTTGAGAAATCTTCTTTCAGTAGAAATGGATACGATTTTTAGGGTTCCGTACCCAAAGGGTAACCAACGTGACCCTATTACTAAGACTCCACTGTCCGTCTATCACCGGGCTGTATCTCATAAATATATAACAACAAATACAAAATAACAGAATAAAATAAATATTAAAGGGGGCTCCTATGCAACAAACGTGATTTTTTTGCCGTTTTTATAGATAATGGTACGGAACCCTTCGTGCGCGAGTCCGACTCGCACTTAACCAGTTTTTAAATTGTTATTTGAATCTTTACTGTAATGAGTAATGAACCCCTGAATTTTCGCATACAGATTTTATTTCTGCAAAACTTCTCTATGAATTTGAAGAAATTGATTACGAATCTTATGTAAAACCTAAACTTTGAAGTTACTACGTACGGAAGGTAAAGTTTATTCCAAAGCATCATCACGACTTCTTATCTTCGGCCGTCGTAAAGGGCATGTTCACATACATCTCGGATGGATGGTAGTGGTAGCAGCACTCAACCGATCCGGGTCAACATCACCGAGTCAAATTCAAATAAACGGGCATCAGTTTATCACGTAAAAAACATTTTTATGACGTCATCAAACGGCTGAAACGCGTTACTTGTTTTGCGTCAGGACTTTATGTCCGATACATAATAACTTTTTGATGTCCTGAGGGATGGGACGCGCGGATAATACAGGCGAAGTTACTGTTACTGTTATATTTGCCCGGGCAGAGTTGTTTAAATCATCGGAACTCACAGGAGAAACAAGAAACTTGATGATGGCGATTTTGATTTCTGATTATTTTCTGGGAAACCAATAGCACACAAAATTACTTTTCTATTTTGTTACGTCCTATATTTACTTAGACACAGAAGCTGCTAAAATTTACTGCTTGTGTTGTGGATCCGTGAATGAAAAAAAAAGGTAAGAAGTCTTTGCTAACGTTTTTTTTATATATTTATGAAAATCGTTAAATGTTACCTTTCTTTAATTTACGCTTGAGTCTACTCTACTATAGCCTGAATAAGATGTTTTAGATAAGACAGGTCTTCGTGAATGAGAACACACCAGTGAATGATTAAAACGGAGTAATTAAAAAAAACTGGTCAGGTGCGAATAGGACTAGTGTCTTGAGGGTTCCATAAATACCGTTTTGAAACACAAACTTATTCCGCGAGCAGTTATGTATGAACAACCAACTTAACTTGACACTTACGATATATGAAACTCTTTGTATTCAAAGTGTCTACTTAAGTTGTTAATTTCTTCTTAAATAATGAAATAAATGAAAAATATTGTCAGAACATGCGTCCTGGACGGCTATTCTGGAAGTTATTCGACTTTTGTTTACACTATAATAAATGCCATGCGATGTAAAATGGAGTGACTAAACCTCATTAAATAAAAACTATGGAATATAAAGAATGCTCACTACAGGCTAATAATAAAAAAATCAACACATATCCGTAGATAATACCATTTAAAATCACCCGAAATCTGCCTTAGCATTTTTTTCCTGGGTGCCTTTGGAGTTTTATCTTACACGGAAAAAATAAAGTTAGTGGTTTCTTTACGGAAAGAGCTCTCGATGTCTTGGATACATTATTTACGGTGAAGACATTATTTTTTGTATTGAATTTGTGAGGCTTAAAACAAAATAATGAGGTTCTTAAATATACATCCATTTCTTTCTTTCACGCAAAACACTTTTATTCAACGACAATAATAAGGTACATTGATTTATCGAAGGAAAAAATATGTTTTATATCAAGAAAAAACTAGTTTTCCGCACAAACACGTTCCTTACCACGACGGAAAAAAAAATTTGTGGTTTCTTTACGGAAAGAGTTCTTGATGTCTTGGATATATTATTTACGGTGAAGACATTATTTTTTGTATTGAATTTGTGAGGCTTAAAACAAAATAATGAGGTTCTTAAATATACATCCATTTCTTTCTTTCACGCAAAACACTTTTATTCAACGACAATAATAAGGTACATTGATTTATCGAAGGAAAAAATATGTTTTATATCAAGGCAAAACTAGTTTTCCGCACAAACACGTTCCTTACCACGACGGAAAAAAAAAATTGTGGTTTCTTTACGGAAAGAGTTCTTGATGTCTTGGATATATTATTTACGGTGAAGACATTATTTTTTGTATTGAATTTGTGAGGCTTAAAACAAAATAATGAGGTTCTTAAATATACATCCATTTCTTTCTTTCACGCAAAACACTTTTATTCAACGACAATAATAAGGTACATTGATTTATCGAAGGAAAAAATATGTTTTATATCAAGAAAAAACTAGTTTTCCGCACAAACACGTTCCTTACCACGAAGTAAAAGATTTTTCAAACAAAACAATATTAGTTAGATTTGAATTAAGTCAAACTCTTTGCCGAAAGTGATGGCTTCTTTCGTTCAAGAAAATATATTCTTTGATGATTATTTATGTACAATACCTGAATAAATGAAACAGAACAGTATGTATGTCTTATAAGTAGATGGCTTAAGTAGTATTCTAAGTCGCGTTATATAAATATTTCTTGACTATACGAGTACAATACATATATTATGGTCTTAGAATGTCCAAAGTACATTTACCATTGTGGCTTCCGGGTATCTCGAGCAAGACGTTTACGCATTATTCTTCACCGGAGTGAAGTTAGCTGACAAAAGTTATCTGACATTATAATCCAACCAAATTAAAATCCATTAACGTCTTGCTTGAGTCAAACAGAGACCGCAAAGATGTAAAAAAGTTTTTAAAAATTAAAACCGAGGCATTGGGTTGGGTTAATATCACATTTTTATTTGATTATGGACATGCTTTTCCTTTTTGGTGCTGACTGCTTTTGGTTAAGAAAAGCATGTACACCAAAACAGTATTTTCTTGTTTGAAAATGGGAATATTTTCCTGAAAGATAATGATTGTTTGAGTTAAGAAAACCAGTCTCTTGTTTGAATATAATATTACTTTAATGAGAAAGCAGTATTTATTTTCACATGAAGAAATATTTGCTCCTACTAAATAAATATTTTTCAAGAACATGATAATTTGTAGTGAAGAAAACATAATTGGATGCATATTGGGGAAATAACATCAGCTTTCAGTCAAAAGAACACCTAAGAAAAGTCATCCCTGCCTGGTTTACAGACTTTATCGGTCACATCATTACTGAGTTATTTTACGCCATAAGCCGTGATAAGATGATGCTGTCAAATGGCAGGAAATAAGTACTTCGTTAAATCGACGAAGCGAAGATTTAGTGATCCGAAACTCGTTAATGGAGAAATGCTTTGCACACTTCACAAGGTATCTATTCAGAGGTTTCTCTCTGAATGTTTTTTCTATTACTATGATGTTTTCCGAGAAATATTTTTGCGTTAATCAGGCTAAGAATTAAAGAAATAGAAGCTGGTCAAGGAAAGAATTACATTTTTATTTCGGCGACGATACGGGCTAAGAACGTAATTCCTGTATACTTTTTGTGGATTTCTTTAAATATTTTATACTAGGTTTTGCCATCGGCTTCGCCCGCGTCTTATTCAGTTTAACGACATGATTTTTTCCGGGATAAAAAGTAGCCTATGTGTTAAGTTAGGGTATAAGATATATCTATTCTAAATTTCATGCAAATCCGTCCAGCCATTTCAGCGTGAAAGAGTAATAAACATACACACACACGAACTTTCGCATTTATAATATTAGTGTGATTAAATTAGTTAAATTATAACTTAATATGTTATATTTTTAAATACACAATCTATACCAACAGGATACTGAAGAAGTTTGCCGAGTTGCCTCGTTGGTCAATCTGATGCGTTGTTAAGAAATAAGCTTCCCTCTTGTAGATTTATTAGGTATACCTATATATTTATTGTTTGACCTTCCACTTGGTCGATGTTTTTTCCAGCCACCGTCTCGTCCCATTTTCGTCCTTGCCGGCCAACATTGATCACTTTATTTTTTAGCAATGGCGGCTGTGATGGCGGAGTGGACCGACAAATTAATTAGTTTACGTCGCCGACGAAGTGGAAGGTCTAATTTATTGTCCGAAGGGTGCCAGTAACTATCCTCTGCATGGCAGTAAAATTACGAGTAAATAGCTAGAATGTGTTTTTCTGGCTAGGCTTGTTTCGCCGATATAATGTGTGTGTTTCCTTTAGTTGTAAACATCGAAATAAGAAATCAGGTACAGTCAAAGATAAAGGTATACAGGCCCATCGCAAAGACTTTGATCTTATCCTTGATTGATTGATTGATCTTTGATCAATAGCACATGTGTGTATGTATTGACCTAGTTTACCTTAACTCGTCTATTACTTACCTGTGGGTCTTAGGATCAAAGTGGTTGCAGGCCCATCTGTATACTTTTATCTTTTGTTGACTGTACATTCGAGTTACAAGAATAAATAAACAACATTTAATGAATTCGACAATAAACACAATAAAGTCGATTGTGAAGGCTTTAATTTTAGTTGTCAAAACTAAATTTTCTTCATTTCAAAATAGTTCTTTAGCATTAACAACTGAAGCTATATTACTTCAGAAAATTTAGTTTTGACAGCGCTAAAACTAAAACTAAAGCCTTCAGAATTGGCTTTAGTAATAGTATACGAAAAAAAATCTTTTCATTCGAGTTATCTGTGAAAAGCACATGGTTTAATTAAACTAAATTCAAACAAAGATAATGGTTTGGTAGACCATTATCTTTGTTTGAATTTGGTTAAATAGACAAGGGAAAAAATTCAATTATAATTCATTTACTTATGTCTTGAAAAGGTACTCAAGACTGTCTAATTAAGTGAAAATTTCTCGGAAATATTCCTTTATTGTTGTTTCGTTTTTATTATCGGTAGCCTGGGAGACAATATCACCTCAAAGAAGGAAAGAATTCTACGGCTTTAAGTGGAGGCAAAGAGCATAGGAATATAACTTAGAAAATATTTAAAGTAAAATCAATGTCTAAAGAAAAGAATGGTGTCGAATCGCTGTAAGCCGACTTGACTTATTTGACAGGACTAAACTTAAATTAAACATGCTGTCTTTTTCTATCTGTATCGAAAAGACAAGGACAGGACACTTAAAATAAAGTTAATAGTCAATTTTTATAGCTTTTGCCTACAAATTCACGTGGCCCCAACAAAAAACCAAATAAATAACCTAAATTCAAAATCACATACACGAATTTTTTTTTTATTTGTATAGCCTCCTACTAATCATTGTATAATCATCCAGGATTTTCTAATTGATGCGGATTTTCTGTTTATCCGGCGCCGTATAAATTGATTTATACCGGTACGGACTCATTGTTTTAAATAAATCTGGTTCATTTCTAAGCAAAACAAAAGTTTCTCTGTGTTCAACGTCAGATAAAATTTTGTCTCCCTTGATAGAAAACCCATTTAGAGTGAGAAAGGAAGGATAAAGAGATAATCTCATAATTTAGTTTCCTTGTGAATAATATTTTTTTTACTTCAAGTCTGACTATCCCAATTCCTGTACTTTCTAGCTCTTTACTAAAAACACTAAATATGACAAAAAATAAACATAAGTCTGCTAAGTTTCTTGCCCTTCTTCTTAGCACGCTAATGAATGAGCGGAGTGAGGTATGTATAAAATATGTAACGTATCAGTATATCAGTATTCAGTATATTTATAGGTACGATTAGGTATTATGTGTACTGTATATATTTATCGAATACATTTTGGATGTTACGGGTAACTCTAGAAGATAGGGTAAACCTAGGTTTACCCGGGTAATATTATACAAAACTTCGGGGGTCGACTCGCTCCACTCCCCTTCGCTCGGCGCTAATGTTTATTAACATGTCAACCTAACACGCTCGTCCTCGCTTCGCTCGTCGTCGCACCTATTTTTCACTTTTTTCGGGCTTTACCCGACTTCGGGCTTTACCTGTAACATAAATACTCGTACCTTTTTTTATAATGGACGTATATCAATTTATTAGTACATATAAATAAGCCCAAAATTTCGTTTAATTTGTTGTATGTTCCTGTTTTTAATTAGGTATTTAAATTGTCAAATAAAATCGACGTGTAATAAATGCAGTATTGATGGTCCTATTTTGCATAAATGAATTATTCATACTCGTAATTACTCATTCATTAATGAAGGTTTTCGTTGTCTAAACATCTTAGATAAAGGTTTCTCGATTAATTACCTCCATCTTGACCGCCGTTTATACGAGGTTTATACCCCGTTATATTAATGCTATAAATAACACAAATATCGTTGAACTTTTCATATTCCCAAAAAGAAAACTTTGTGATATACAACCTCCTTTCCACTCTGGCGGAAACAGCGATCCTCGGAAAATAAACCTTTAAGTACTTTTAATAAGTTTAAACCAAATAAATAGGTAAGTTTGCTATCAGGAATGTCAATATGAATCTGTGTGGGCAAAGTAAAAAAGCCGGCCAAGTGCGAGTAGGACTCGCGCCCCGAGGGTTCGGTACCATTCAAATAAGTAAATAGACTTAAACGATTTGAAACAAAATTTGAAACTAGAAAATGTATGAAACAAAATGCAAAATTACGTTGGTTGAGTACTCGGGTGCGTAACTCTAAGATAAAAGTAAAGAGTGGCGTATTCAGTATTTTTTGTTTAAATACTGTATAATGGTTAATAACATACAGAAAGTTCCAAATTCCTAACTAGTTTAGTTTTTGAGATAGACCACGTAATAAAAATTGTCTAAAACTGACAACTTCGATGGCTCCCCATTTCTTCATTACTGGAAATTTAAAAAAATCTAGTAAGCACTCTACTTAACTATGACATCCCATATTACAGGGAAAGGAAAAAAAAATACCGGTTCCTTTTTCACGTATGGGATCCCACCTGAAAAATTATTTAATTTCCTTTTTAAATTTAATTTTCGATTTTGGGTCAACGTTTAACACAACATATCCAAATTTCAAATCTATAATTCTTTTTGTCTGCAAGCAAGATCCCGTGACATACGGACGGACAGACAGTCTTGCGTCGCGAAACCCCACAAATATCGATGACGCAGTTGAAAATTAAAAGAAACAAAATGGCTGTATTTGCAGCAAACTTTTGCTGGGCAGTTCATGACGTCAATGTATCATACATCGATCAAAAATCCCAAATTTGACAGATTCAGATTTATTGTTTTTGTACGTAATAATGTTTCTGTGCCTCCGGTGAAAAACGATTTAACCAAAAAAACCCAATGAAAAAAACAACAAAAATCAGTGTCATATTGATGTTCTATATGTATCAAGTCCTATTACTATGTTTCTAATAAGACATACCATCTTAGAGATATATCGTTCAGAAGCTTAAATAAATAATTTGTCACCAAAAAATATGCGTTGTTAAATGCATATGATTTCAGTTGAGTTTGTCCCTGTTGCCATATATTATGTAGTAAACATGTAAAAAAAAACAAACACAGAAACGTGAAAATTTATCTGAATAAAATTACATCTAATTTCACAAAATGTGATATTTCAGTGTGCTACTAACTCTTTATAAACCATTCTGTACCGCAAAAATTGTACAGTAGATTGTTATACGAGTGCATAAAACGAGCCATATTGCCGAGATATTTACTCGTAGCTGCCTGAGCCTTGGCGAAGTAGCCGAGTTCAACACTCTGCCTTTCACTTCGATTGCGAGGAAATTAAACTGTGATATTGTTAGCAAATATTTATTTAATTAAAATTTAAAGTAAAATTTTGACAAAGATGTCAACTTCGTATAAGTCTTTATATCAATGTCGTGTTTCATTATATCCATAGTGTAGACGGCTGTAGTTTTATTGACAATTCATCAGAGTACGTTAAAAAAACACTATCCGAGAACGTATTTACTTGTTTTCCGCTTCTCCAATACATTAAATTCTCATAACTCTTAAGATATATTTGCTTAGATTTTGGCGGCAATATCTGCTGAACAACTTTCTCTGCGTTTCTTTCCATTAATGTGTTAGGAGTACGTATTAATTCATTTTCTCTTGATGACATGTTTAACTTTCAGTAACATTTATTGCAAATTTAAATAATCAAACAACTAAATATGTACTGCTGAGAAAAATCAACAGCTAAAGTTAAAATTTTGAATACTTCTCGTTTGATTTTCAAAAAGTTATTGATGTCATTTTACTGATTAGGTAACGTACTTTCGATATCAGTTTAAAATTTTTTGATATCTTTAATAATTACGAAATAATCACCTGGTCACACTTACGGTTACACCCTGTATTCCTTGAATTTTTTCACATATCCATAAACAACCGTTTAGCCGGCAGGGGGGGACACTGTTGCATATTTCGGCAACGGATCCCTAAATCGAAAAATGGTTTTCATACACCCACAATGTTTTTGAACGACCTATCTTACGATACCCAACACTATGGGATAGATGAGAAAAAAAAATCATCCCCCATGACGGTAAGGCACCCTTAAAAAAATTATTTCATGATTTTATTTTACAGTTTTGTCGGCGTGATTAATATGTATTATACTCATGCCAAATTACAGCTTTCTAGAACTAATAATCTCTGAGCTAAGCCGCGGACGGACAGACGGATATGGCGAAACTATAAGGGTTCCTTGTCGGACTACGGAACCCTAATACGGAGCAAAGTGGTAAAAAAAATCTCATTTTGGGCCTATGTCGAGTTCAGTGTTGCCACCTCGATTTTATTCTTGTCGCTAGATTTTTATAAGAAATTCACCAGATTACCTAAAATTTCATCAAAATGTCGCCAAATGTATGGAATACCGGTTTGAAAAAAGTCGCTAAAATGTATGAAATGGCTGTTTTATTAAGTCGCTAAATGGACTACAATTCCGCTAGATCTAGCGACAAAGTCGCTAAGGTGGCAACACTGGTCGAGTTACACCGTTATTCACCGGACCCACAGATATATTTTCATTGATAGAAGTAAAAGTTAACTTCTGAAGTGGAACCCAACATGTCCCTAAAAGAAACGATATGTTAATTTCGCCACATCAAAGCGATGAGCCGTGCCAAACGGCGACGAAATTTTATTAACTAGAAAATAACTGCAAAAATCCCGCAAATTGTCTGTATTTTCAGATTCTCAGTTACGAAGTAAAATTCTTTTTTTCTTTAGTAAGCGCTATCAAAATTGACTCCTATATATAAGTCATAAAGTTCATTTCACGTTGTAATGCTCTGGGGCTTTTTAGTTAATAACCCGTAAAAGGAAATGCTTTTAGTTGTTGGGAGTTTTTGTACCTAAATATTTTGTTTGGTAAACTGAACTATTATAGGTATAAAATAAATGTATTATTAGTCAAGAGTATTTATTGTAGGAGGCATTGGTACCTAAAATGAAACTGTTACTTATTTTTTACTAACTTTTGCCTGTAGCGTTACTCGCGTAGGAGTGTCTTCCAATTAAAGTTTCTTTTGTTTGCGCGTTAAGATATAGTGCTTTTCTTAAAAAAAATGCAAGGAAATAAAAAAGGGCCTTTTACATAATAAATTTACCTTTGTCGCTAAATATATATTATCTGGGGCTTCAAGTAGAAACTGTTTTATGTTTTCAGCAGTCAAAATCTTCGATTTTTTTCTCTTAAACCCAGACGATTGTCGTTTTAGAAAAGTTGTTAAATTACCGTAGTTCTTCAAGTCAATGCTGTTTTTAATATGAAATGTACATTTCAGCATAGAATAAAAATAAATAAATTTTAGCAATTTCATTGAAATACGCCAAAAACACTGTTTCGGAGAACATTTTGCAATTTTCTCGTTTTTCCAGAACATGAAATTTTCATATACTTTCATATATTTTTCTTTTGATTTCGCTGGAAGCAGGTTTTCCATCGCTAATTTGGCTTCCGATCTTAAATCTGGTAGAGTGCAGTCAATGTCCATTTCATTTTTGGTTTGGCAAACAGACAAGTTTTACCTCTCGCTCACACTCACACGAAATTACTTATATGTATTACCTCTCTCTTTCCTTTAATATCCCCACCTCGTACTTCAAAAGAAGACGGCCATGTTGGTGAAAAATCCTCACACCTCTCTGCGCTTGACAATCGAGCTAATTTTAAAAAATCAAAAAGAATCCGCGTCACTAATAACTAAAATCCAAAAAACGTTAATTATATACAGTGTATGTGAAGTGTACGTGTGAATTTATTATAAATTTGCAAACTGTCGTGCCTCAAGGAACCAGCAATTACGAAGGAAGCTACGCTCGAGGTACGATCCTTTTCTTCCCCTTTTTCCTAACATCTTTTGGTCCTTCTACCCGTGATCCCCTCTCTGCTACATTCCTACACTCATATTCCATTATTTTACATAAAAATACACAACAATACGCTGATAATTACGTTTGCCACGCCACGCTTCCGCCATCTTTATTTCAATTTGTGCTCGGATTAATCATCATGGCTTCCTTAGCTGTGCTACAAGCTAAACAAAAAAGCTTGTTCTCCCTTCTGCAAAATGTATATGATTTGAGTAAAACCTTATCTACAGTGGAAGCAAAACAAAGGTTTCTAGCAAGAACCTTCACTCTCGATAAATTACGCGATGAATATACTCAAGTAGTTCAGGACATTAATGTAGCTCAGCTAAGCTTGCAGCCTGAATTCATACCATCGTTCAAACCCATCGAGGCGTTTGATGAAATGTATTGTTTGGTAAAAATTGCCGAACAAAAACTTCAAAAATCCAATAAGGAAGAATCAATTCCGATTAGCAAACCTAAACATAAGCTACCTGTCTTGGAACTCGTCGCCTTCGACGGCACCCCAAGTCAGTGGCCGGTTTTTCACCAAAACTTCAAAGAAATGATTCATGAAAATTCTCATTTAACAGACTCTGAACGAGTGCAATATTTAGTATCAAAGTTGTCAGGATCTGCCTCATCTATATTCGCAGGAATGCTTCCTGTAGCCTCAAATTATAACCTCTTATGGAATAACCTGGTAGAAAAATATCAGGACACCAGAACCCTCGCCTCTTATTATCTGGACAAACTGTTCAAATATAAACCTCTCACTTCCGCCACCGCTCAAAATCTCGACAATTTTATTGAACACTATTGTGCATCTGTAGCTGCTCTCAAACTCTTAAACATCGACGACTTAGGTGATTTTATATTTACCTATTTTGCAATAAACAAGCTAGATAAAGATACTGTCAATTTATACGAACAAAAAGTTGGCTCGCAAAAAATACCCGCCTTCGCTTCTTTAGAACAATTTCTAAAAGATCAAAGACAGATTCACGCTAGGTCACAACTACATTCGAAAGAATCCTCAAAACCGCAAAATAATTCTAATCCCAAACCCTCTGCGCATTACGGAAAAAATAAACAGGTTTATTCTTTAGTCGCTAATACCACAAATTCATGTGTTGTTTGTAATGGCGATAAACATGCCTTATATTATTGCAAGAAGTTCCATGACCTAGATTCACAATCGAGATACAATGTAGTCTCTAAAAACTCGTTTTGTAAAAATTGTTTAGGCTATCATTCGACTAAAGACTGTAAGTCATTTAAAAACTGCAATAAGTGTGGAAAAAAGCATCATAGTATGTTACATTTAGATAACTTTTCCTATGAATCTAATATCGCACACAACATGACAAACAACAACAAACCCGTTTCTCGCCCTGACAGTCAAAGTCATTGTTCAGTAATGCAGCAGAGGTCGTACGAATCGGAACCTGCGAAAGCATCAACTTCCGCACTGCCGCTGTCGTGTTTGGAAAACCAAAATAATGATCACGCGCAAAATACTTGTTTAATTACGACTAGTGAAAATCAAGATTATTATACAAGTGCCGTTGTACCCACCGCGCGTGTGAAAGTGCTGAGCAAGGACTCTGAAACAAAATACATCAGGATTATTCTCGATACGGGAAGTACCGCAAATTTCATTAATTTGTCTTGTTGTGAACGCCTAAACTTGCCCATTACCTATGAAAAGTCTTCGGTTCAAGGCATAGGTATGTCAACTAAGCCAATTATTGGTTATACTGTGATCTCTTTTCAATCGCAATACGATTCACGCTATAACTACACGATTAAAGCCGCTATCGTTGAAAACATAACGGGAAGCTTACCGACCTCTAAAATAAATACGAACGTTGCAAGTTATTTCACAAACATACCTTTGGCTGATCACGAATTTCACACACCCTCTGAAATCGATTGCATAATTGGATCGGGTCTCTTTCCACACCTCCTATTATCGAATAAAATAATAAAACCTCAGTCCAAGGTCATCGCGATTGAATCCACCCTTGGATATTTAATTATGGGCGAAGCAGAGGGTGAAAACTTTAACTCTTATAAAAATAGATACGCATTTCATGCTGTTATAGATAACAGCAACTTAGATAAAGGGCTTTATAACCTGGTTCAAAAGTTCTGGACCTTAGAGTCCGTTCAACCGCGAAAAATACTTAGTCCACACGAGCAGGCGTGTGAGGAAAACTTTTCCAAAAATGTTTCTCGTGATGCAGACGGAAGATATGTCGTCGCATTACCCTTTTGTGAGAACCCTAATACTTTAGGTGATTCATATTATACCGCTAAAAGGAGATTATTATCCTTAGAAAGGAAATTAGACTCAAATTCTGACTTACGAGTTGGGTATAACGCAACCATTCAAGATTATATCGACAAAGGTTTTTTGTCTAAAGTAATAGAGAGCACCCCTCCTCAAAAATGTTACTACATTCCACACAGAGCAGTTTATCGTCCCGATAAAGATTCTAGCAAGGTTAGAATTGTTCTAGACGCAAGTACTGAGACAGAACATAAGAAGACAAGTTTAAATTCAATTTTATATTGTGGTCCAAATTTGCAAACAAATATTTTTGATTTGCTTTTAAATCTTCGCTTTTATGCTGTAGCAATCTCTGCTGACTTGGAAAAAATGTTTTTTCAATTAAGAATTATTCCTGAACATCGCCGTTTTCAAAGAATTTTATTTAGGTTTGATTCATCCGCTCCTATTGAAACTTACGAGTTTACTCGTGTCTCTTTCGGCCTAAAGTCATCACCGTACTTAGCTATGCGTGTGGTCCGTCAACTCACCTCTGATGAAGGCCACAATTACCCCATGGCAGCTTCGGTAGCTACTAAATTCTCTTACATGGATGATTTTATTTACTCAGTTAGCTGCCATGATGAAGCTTACCTACTATATAAGCAGCTTGTTGAAATGTTTTCTAAAGCTGGCTTTAATTTAACAAAGTGGATCTCTAATTCCCAACAATTTCTAGAGAAGATCCCAGAAACCTCTCGTGCTTCAAAAAATATAAACTTTGACCCAGACTCTGAAACAAAGTTAATAGGTATTAGATGGAACCCTGCTAATGACTGCTTTATTTTTAAAATAAAACCTTCTCCGATTTGTAAAAATACGCTTACAAAACGCATAATACTTGCTGAAACTGCTAAATTGTATGATCCGCTTGGGCTACTTGCTCCAGTAACAGCTGGTATGAAGCTCTTAGTACAAGAGTGCTGGAAACACGAGCTTGCCTGGGATGACAAAGTTCCAGACTATATTTCTCAAGCCTTCATAGAAATCTATGAGGAACTTGAGAACCTCTCGCAGCTTAAAATACCCAGACATGTAGGTATGTACAACAACTCCTATATAAGTCTGCTCGGGTTTTCAGATGCTAGTGAAAAATTATTAGCCGCTATGATATATATTCGCGTTGGGTCGTTAAACTCTCAAGCTTCAGCCGTGTCTTTGCTATGTGCAAAGTCACGTGTTGCTCCTCTGAAGAAAGTTACACTCGCGCGACTTGAATTATGTGCTGCTCACCTCTTGGCCCTATTATTTCAATCTGTGTATTCAACCTTCAATCTTCGCTGCAAAGTGAATTCCACTTTTGCATTTTCAGACTCAACCATTGCGTTAGCATGGTTACATTCCTCCCCGCACAGGTGGCATACCTTTATCGCCAACCGAACCTCAACTATCCAAGATATAATCGATCCTAATCTCTGGTATTATGTACCTAGTGAGAACAACCCTAGCGATCTCATCACGCGTCCTGTCACGCCGAACAAGTTTATAAAAAATCCTGACTGGTTCAACGGACAGTCTTGGATTTCACTTCCGGAAGGTCAATGGCCTGTAAGGTCATTTCAAAAAGAAGATATTCCTGCTGATGTGCCTGAATATAAATCCATTTCACTCATACAAACCATTCCCTCACAAACAGCTCAGCCTGAACCGCATCTTATTCAACTCGTTGCTAACAAAGTTTCCAAATGGAATAAATTATTAAACGTCATTGTTTACATTTTCCGCTTTATTAAAAAACTAATTGCTCACAAACTTAAATTTCCACTGATAAGTGAATTACAGTTCGCTGAGGAAATTATTATTAAGCACGTGCAATCTAAGCACTTTGCTTCAGAAATCGATTTTTTAAAATCAAATAAAGTTCTCCGCTCTTCCGCTATAAGAAAATTAAGTCCTTTCATTGACGAAAACGGCATTCTCCGTGTAGGGGGCCGATTACAAAACTCTCCGCTATTATTTGAAGAAAGGCACCCTATTCTATTGCCCTCCAAAGACCGCATCGTCCAGTTACTGGTAGAACACTATCACGTGTTCCATTGTCACACTGGCCCAGGTTTACTCCTCGCGCTGATACGTCATAAATATTGGATACTTTCAGCTCGCTATTTAGTCCGCCAAATTGTACATTCGTGCAATCATTGTTTTAAGAACAAACCCAAAGAGACTTACCCCTTAATGGGTAATTTACCCAAATTTAGGGTCACTCAAGCAAAATGTTTTGCTCATAGTGGTGTCGATTACATGGGACCTCTATACATCACACTAGGCAAAAGACGTGGTATTAAAAGCCAAAAGGCCTATGTGTGTATATTCGTCTGTCTAGTGACAAAAGCGTTACACATAGAACTCGTCTCGGATCTGTCTACAGACATGTTCCTTGCAGCATTCAAGCGCTTTATTTTGCGCAGAGGACCGATTTCCTTGATTGTATCAGACGGAGGTCGCAACTTTATAGGCGCACGAAACTATCTCAATGAACTCTATTCTCTGGTTTATTCTGAAGAATACAATAGAGAAATAATACGCGAACTTACTCCACAAAGGATAGAGTTCAAGATACAACCTTCTTTAAGTCCCCACATGTCGGGTATATGGGAATCAAATGTGAAATGCGTAAAAACTCATCTATATAAAACTATTGGTACCCAAATTTTAACCTACGAGGAATTAAATACTATTTTGATTCAAATCGAAGCTCTAATGAATTCCAGACCACTATGCGTGTTAAGTAATGATCCTGCGGATCCTACTGCGTTAACTCCCGCTCATTTTACAAATTTGACCCCGCTTAAACATTTACCTGCTGAAAATCTTAATGATACTCCGATAAATCGTGTGCAACGTTACGCTCTACTAGATAAATTAGTTCAGTCATACTGGAATAGATGGCATATTGAATACCTGACCTCTTTACAAAACAGAGAAAAATGGAACACTCCAAGTAATCCTATACAATTAGGTCAAATTTGTATAATCAGAGAGCCTAACCTACCTGTCCTCTCTTGGCCTCTTGGCATTGTGGAGGAGACATATCCTGGCAAGGATGGTGTAACTAGAGTCGTTCGGGTTCGAACCAAGACAGGGGTTTATGTTCGCCCTGTTGTTCGCGTCTGCCCGCTTCCAACGCAATAAACTTTTGTTTTAGCTCCCGCTATATTTAAGTTATAACTTTCCGAATTTAAATAAGATAGCTTTAGTTGGTAGATACTTTTACATTAGTTTACTCTTTCTCTATTCATTATATGATAAGCTTATCTGTTGGAGTATTACTCCAAGCCCGGGACTATGGTTTGGCAAACAGACAAGTTTTACCTCTCGCTCACACTCACACGAAATTACTTATATGTATTACCTCTCTCTTTCCTTTAATATCCCCACCTCGTACTTCAAAAGAAGACGGCCATGTTGGTGAAAAATCCTCACACCTCTCTGCGCTTGACAATCGAGCTAATTTTAAAAAATCAAAAAGAATCCGCGTCACTAATAACTAAAATCCAAAAAACGTTAATTATATACAGTGTATGTGAAGTGTACGTGTGAATTTATTATAAATTTGCAAACTGTCGTGCCTCAAGGAACCAGCAATTACGAAGGAAGCTACGCTCGAGGTACGATCCTTTTCTTCCCCTTTTTCCTAACAATTTTCATTTTCAGAATCATCGGAACTCATTTTAATTTATTATTAACCAAATAACAACGAACTCCGCTTTACCGCCAATTTTTTTATATTTTACAGTTTGTGCCGAAAGGTAAACGCATCTGTGGCTATACAGCCACGAGAACGCAATGTGTACGATAGATGAAAGAGTTCTAAATTCAAACAGCACACCGTTTCATACAACATTGCCGGTGCGCTCTTCGTTCCAAATTCAAAGAATGCGCCGGGAAGTGATTTTGGTTTTTCAGTCTACGTAAATATGATACTTTGCGTGTTCTTTATTCAAAAGTAATGATAATATTTCCGCGCATGTTTAAGATAAACATATTATTGACAGTTTTTAGCTTAGCGGTTATTTTATCAATACTTCTTACAGCTTACAACCTATATATATATTTTGCTCGAATAATTTTTTCACTTCCCAGTACTAAGTGATTCAATCAGCTGACTAAATTTCTATGGAAAGGTAAAAAAAAGTACACACAAACATTTTTTTTTCGGTTTCATGTGTTCTATTAGGGAATATCTATCATCTGTTTTTTTTTTTCACTTTGAATTGTAGGACCTTATATATAAATAAGTCTGAGTAATTCAGGAGAATAACATAAACAACCGATGTTTCCTATCATTTTCTGTCCTTAATAGGGGCAGATATATATAAGGTAGATACCAAGACTTGAATTATTTATATTTCGAATGTTTTCTAAGAATTGTACGTTGTGAATAATTTACAGAAACCAACTGGAATAGAGCCATTATTTAATACCCTTAAGCAAGATGTTACAAAAGGTGTAATCATATTTGAGAGTATTCAAACACCAAAGAACTTTCTACTCTCCATACAAAACTGCGCGATTACTCGATTGACTGCGTAGTATTGTAGGTCTTATACTATTCTATAGGAGGTCTAATAATAATTATTTATGTAAAGTGATTAAATATCTACTACAACACTTTTTGATGCCACCGTAAAATATGTCGTCATAAAACATGTTTCGTGATAGTTTTTCTTGAATGAAACCAATATTTGAATCGGATTCTTAATTATGCCCGATACATAGATAGTACACACAATAGTCTACACAATAGGGTTTTTAATACACCTGCTCAAAATATGATAGATTAGGTGCCTGTTTAGAGTGCGTAAAATTACATATTTCGCACTACTTTTTTGACTACTAACGCCATCTAGGGGAAACCGGAGACATCATTTAGTAAGCAGTCTGTTAACCTTGTTTTACTTGTCATTTTGTTGGTATTTCTGGAAGTAACCGGATTCACGTTTAGGGTGAGTATTTTCAAACTTTTTTATAATATTATGTAATATATTATATATGTTACATTGTAAAAGACGTTTTTAAAATTCAAAACGATTTTAGACGACAATATTTATATTCTATTTTATCTATCTTAGGATTTATTATTAAAAAGATTTTAGAAAGAGACATTGGTCTTTATAGTGTAGATTGGCGCCAAAACCAGACGACACTGTGTTTTCTTCTTCTTTGTATTTTGTTTTGATTTGCAACAAAATTGCTTTTATTTTATTGTTTCATGTAATTTTTCGCAGGCGTATTAAAAAACGTCGTTTGATACACGTGTTGATATTTCTTGTCCCGACTGTTTTTAGCCCAGACGCAGTTGAGGACTCAAAATATCAACCATTTTGCACTAGAATCAAAATGTACTATTGTTATTGAAGTAAATCGAAAAATATAAGTTTTTAGCACTTTTATCCTCATTACAAAACAACTTGAAACGAAAACCCCTCAGAACTTTCTCACGTCATGAAATAAGCTTTGTTTCAGGCTTTAAGGGTTGATAGCGAAACTTTCAGGAGAACTTTCTGCGAATGGGATTCACGCGTGAATGAAGGTTCGAGTTATCACGCTCTGCCTACACTTATGTCGTGAATTCGCGGTTAGAATTGCGCGATTCCGAGCAATAAGTATCAACTTTGACACTCAAACCTCCAGGTTCTGAAAGGCTTTGTTGAAGAGGGTTATAACTGCAGGTGACCTTAATTCAAAAGTTACTCGAATAAAAAAATGAAAAAAATATATGATAAAGTACAGAATATCTGGAATGTTTTGCCATGATTCGTTTTATTTTTTTGTTTTCGTTAAGAACTTAAACTAACATCATAATTAAATTCACTTGTACTTGTTTCACTGGCTCGTCATATTGATAGTTTAATTTACTGAATTCCTGAATCCCTTAAGAATGGTGTATTAACAGAAACAAATTGTAAAATAAAACCAGTGAAACAAGTACGTACATGTAACAATTTAATGATGATGTTTTCCAAGTTTCACCAAGTGCCGACAATCCATCCATCCATCAGCCTGTTTCGTCCACTGCTGGACATAGGCCTTTCCAGGATTTCGCCACTTTTGGCGGTCCCCCTGGAAGAAATGCCCATACTCACACACGCTGGGCAGGTGGGTTGGTGAGCGCGGTGCCGAAACCTTTGCACCAGTGACGCCGCTGCCCGTCACTAGTCTGTTTTAATAAGGCCCGGCAATTGGGGATGGATATACCGCCATCCATCGGTCCCAGGCAATGGTGGGCCGCCTGGTTTTGCCCTCAGGCCCTTTGCTCTCAAGCTGTTCTCCTACTCTCCTCCGAATAACTTCGGGAGGATTTGCGAGTAAGATGGTGGTACCTCCACAGTCGAGCCCGGCATCAGCTCTACCACCTCTAACTTGCCGACAATCGCAAGTATAAAATATAAACTTAAACTAAATAAGTAACAAAACAAGGTTAAAGCTAGGACAATTTTAGACTAAGATCCGATATAACTAATGAAGTTTGCCAAAAAAGAAGCTACAGATGAGTACCCTTAATTATAAGAAATTTTAATTATAATACTTGTATTATTACAGATTGTATTGTAATACAAGACGAACCACAATAATTTGCGTTGGTCACAGAGTTCGACCAAACAACAAGGGAAATCTCCGACACCAATCAAGAAACAGCCGTGAACAACCGCGAAAACCATACACATTCGCTTTCTTTTGCTGATCCCGATTTCGAGCCGTCACGTCGCGCCGCGGTGTGTGGAACCACCGTTATATACACGGGCGATGATGAATAAAAGTCTTTGCGTTCAACATAAGATTCATATAAAGTAGCAAGATTCATACCAAAAGTTCACCACTGATCTGAATGGCGATAGCTGTTATAAAATATATTTCACAGCTGCAATTATCCAATTAGGATAAGAATTTTGGCGTTTATCGCAATAGGGGAAGGACGAAAATCCCTTGAACTTGACCTGAAGTTCCCGAATGGAGTAAAGAAGGCAAGCTTCAAGATAATCTGCTTACTGTCTCAGCGAGATCCATTTTACTCCTGCTTGAAGCCAGGGTCCTATTGGATAAGCGACTCGGTGACTGACGGCTGAAATGGGATTTGGAAGTAAGAGAATAAAGAAATGGGCATATTCTGGAAAATCACACTCATGAATTCACTTTATGTTTGGTTGAAAATATACGCAGTTTAAAATTTTCCGTTTTTTGTACCTACATTTGATAATTATGTGTAGGTATATAGGTTGACTTTCGTTTATAAAGCCAAATTCATACTGGAGACTCGGTAAGCGGTTAGGACCAAGGTTCAATGTCCTTTTCTGTGAAATACACAAAATAAAATTCAGACTTTCTATTCTAATAGAGTCGAGGTTGTTCTTGAACAAGTATAATAATAATATAATTTTATTTCAGACCAAGTCCATATTTTGATAGTTATAGAAATGCTTAAAACTATACATATTAGTACACACATTAACAATTGAAATATTTATTTAACATTAAACATTGGAGCTGTGGACCGGACCCCATGTATGATGTTCCAGTGCCGCATTACTGGACAATCCATCCGATCCAATATGGTGTTGAGAAGGTTGCTGGGACTGTCTCTCACGCGCCGCATCAGGGAGACTGATATAGAGGCACAAAAATGTTTTTTGTACTTCGCAAACGGACTCATTGCACCTTGGTCCTGGCCAGTTACCGAGTCTCCAGTATGAATTTGTGTATTTTATAAACGTAACAAAAATAATACATAGGAAAAAAATTGTATTTGATACATCTCAAGCGATGCCGGGCCCAGTAGGGCTCGAAATATATCTTGAACATTTTTTTCCTTTTTTTCCTATATATAAAAATATATATAAAATATTTTTCAACTGACGCCGGGCCCAGTAGGGCCCAAAATATATCTTGAATTGATTTTTTCCATTTGTATTAAATTTGACGTTTAAAGTTAGCATTAATGTGAAGCCATGAACTTTTGTACAAATATAAAGATTTAACAATATGTCTATCAAGCTTTAGTTTCCGCGTTATCTAAAAAAATACCTTGCTATACACATTATTATTCCCAAAGTTATAAAGACTTTTCTTTCTGATATAATACGGAAGAAAAAATTACTTGCCTTCAAAAAGAAAATGCTATAATCTTTTCGAGTAACTGCTTATATTTCTGAGTAAATAGGCAAATACTCTATCAGAGTAATAAAAATGCACGGTGAGGGAAAATCTTATAAAAGATTCCGGGTAAAACGAAAACGGGAATCTTTTGAGACTATAAGCTGTTTACCTTAAAATAGACCCGGAATTTTTATGTTCTAATACTTGTGAAAGGTCATGAAAGATTATTTTAAAGTAGTCTTTTATTCAATCTTTGCCCCGTTTTCAGCTTGGGCGTTATTTCATGAACACTCCTTATAGCTTAAGTGTTGACCAGGGTTACTACGATGATAACAAAAAACTGCATCCAAATTCGTTGAGTGGTTCTCGAGTTAAAACGGAACATACATACATAAAGACAGACAGAGAGACACAAATTCAAAAAATTGTGATTTTGGATTCAGTACAATTTATACTATTTAATTATTAATTAAAACTTTCTGGAAAATATTCAACGCACAGACACGACTTTTTTACAACTGTATATTTAGGTAGATAGGTTTTTGTGCTGTGGAAATTAGGCTCTTATCTATCATATAAGAAATGTTATTATTGTAGAAAAGTATATTATTAAAATAATCAATAAACAATTCTTTAAAATGTTTAGCGAACACTCTGTCGCTAAAGTTTATTTTTGTCATTTACTTGGTCAATCTACACGAAGTATTTTCATTTACGAAAAGTCAAGTGTCTTCAGGTATAAATTTAATAAATCTACATCAATTTGTATCCAAAATCATGAGGATCGCCAAGCGTGGTGAAATCTTATAAAAGCTGAAGGCCAGCAGTGGATGAGCCAGGCCGATGGATGGATAAATAGTTGTCGGGAGATGTGAAAGCGAGTATGTATTTGTGAATATGTAAGGTGACTTTTATTTTTACAGCCAAACTCATGGAGGCTTGGTAAGTGATCGGTAACACGGATCGTATACACTTTTTGCTAATTTTGCAAATAAAAAACTTGACGTCCCATAGTAATTGACTCGGGGCTGTGCTTTGCGTTTGTAAGGAACACGAAAAGAATAACTTACGAATTTCACAAAAAGGGTCATCGAATCTTGTTACTGAGCACTTACTAAGTCTCCAGTAAGAATTTGGCTGCATAAATTAAGGTCACCTTATACACTCATGATGGATCATTACATTGGGTTTTGTAAATGAAAAATAACAAATAAGAGAAAAAACGTAAATAAAAGTATCTAAATAGAAATAAAAATATTTACAAAGATTAAGTTTTTATTAAAGTTTTTGTATCGTCTTAATAGATGTGTCACTGGGGTGACGACGGTAAACACGGACGGTAAAACCTGACTTGCTGTACCTGTCTCAGAGTCCCTGACAGCACAAATGGCAAACATAATAATAAAAGTGTAAATAAACAATCTAGAATGTTGTGCACTGCAGAAAACTTTGCACTCACTACTACCCTCGCACTTGTACTGAAAGGTCAAGCGTGAAGGTGTATCTGTCGTTACCAGATCATAGAATTGAACATTTCATGAAATAGTCGACCATTTCATGAAATGATCGAATTACGTGAAATAGTCAACTGTCACTGACCAGAACATTAAAAGTTCAACGTTTAACGATTTGGTTAGCGACGTTTGGCTATTTTCTGAAATGGTCGACTATTTCATGAAATGATCGAATTACGTAAAATAGTCAACTGTCACTGACCAGATCATTAAATGTTCAACGTTTAACGATTTGGTCAGCGACGTTTGGCTATTTCCTGAAATGGTCGACTATTTCATGAAATGATCGAATTACGTAAAATAGTCAACTGTCACTGACCAGATCATTAAATGTTCAACGTTTAACGATTTGGTCAGCGACGTTTGGCTATTTCCTGAAATGGTCGACTATTTCATGAAATGATCGAATTACGTAAAATAGTCAACTGTCACTGACCAGATCATTAAATGTTCAACGTTTAACGATTTGGTCAGCGACGTTTGGCTATTTCCTGAAATGGTCGACTATTTCATGAAATGATCGAATTACGTAAAATAGTCAACTGTCACTGACCAGATCATTAAATGTTCAACGTTTAACGATTTGGTCAGCGACGTTTGGCTATTTCCTGAAATGGTCGACTATTTCATGAAATGATCGAATTACGTAAAATAGTCAACTGTCACTGACCAGATCATTAAATGTTCAACGTTTAACGATTTGGTCAGCGACGTTTGGCTATTTCCTGAAATGGTCGACTAATTCATGAAATGTTCGACGTCATGTCACTCCGCTCCGCTTCGCTCTGCTCCTGAATTCACAAGCAACCTAACAAGCTCCTCCTCGCTTCGCTCGTCGTCGCAACTACTTTGGCCTATGAACAACTATAAATCGCATCGCACAAACAATAACAATGCACCAGTAAACTTATTGTTACTTAGCAATAAAGAGAAAGAAACCGCAGTAACTTTTAGTACTTTAAATGGCTGCTCATGTACGGACGGCAGCTGCACGACAGGCTATTGTACCTATTAACGATTCTTATTGCGGCGTAGGCAAGATTGAACACCTTGTTCTGCATCAGGCGGAAACAATATTTACTACGTTGTATTTTAGTCTACAATCGCGCGCTCTCCGTCCTGGCAGTTACGACGACAGAAATGCCTCGCGTTCGTGAAATTAACATTATTATTTGGATATTAATGTTTATTTGCCGTAACAACTGCAATTTTATGTAACTGCAATAGGTATCAATGTAAAAACCAAGCGTATCTGTTAAATAACACGAGAAATGAATTTTTTAAACATGAAATATTATGAAAACTGTGGTTTACAATTTTTTTTCTGGATTAATTATTTGATTAATTTCATTTTAATTACGTAACTTCACTTCACAAAAGATCACTCAACGGCATATTATATTTGTTTCAAAGGACGGACCTTATAGCCATTTCAGGAAACTACAAAAGAAAAACTTAAAACTTTTTTTCTTGCGTCATGTTGACTCTAAGGGGTGCTGGTGACCTTGAAGGTCGAATTGGTGGCTGGTTTTAATCAAACGTAATAAAAGTAAAAACATTAAAAAAAATATATTAAGCTACAAAATATCTGAAATGGTGTGCCTTGATTAGAATTTTAAATTTTTATCAAAATCTTTAACAAAATAAATACTAAATCTAGGTCTAATTTCAAACGAATATCAGGATTAATTAATTAAGAATGCAAAGAAACAAATTGAAACTTAGTCAAACTGAAGATATTTTAACAGTAAATGATTTTTCTTGATTATTTTTGAAGAATTTTAGTTATGATAGTTGTAATTTATTATTTATATATATTTCAGTGCGTTCGCAGCTTGAACATCCAGCGACAGAGAAATCAATACGAGACGAATCGTGCGAGTGGTAAGACGCAGTACCCCGGGTCACCAGCAGTAATTGTTCCCCATTACAAGTAGGGAGCTTGAAATGCAGGCCTCGGTACGTGTACACATAAGTTATTTTGTATCTCGCTTTCATAAAAACTTTGTCCGAGTAAACGATAACTTTTCTTTTATTTTCGTTCCTTTGGATTTGGTTTGAATAAGACATCAGCTTTCGACTCTTGAGTAAACGGGCAAGAAAATATAAGTGACTTGCGTTTATGTAGCCAAATTCAAACTGAAGACTCAATTGAAGTTCAATGACCCTTTCTGTGAAAATACGCAAAATAAAATATAGTATATCATTATTATTGTGTTAGGGTTGTTCTTGAACAAGTATAGAGAAACACATTAAAAAAAATATATATTTCGAAAACGGGGTCATTGAACTTTGGTCCAGAGCACTTACCGAGCTTCCAGTATGAATCTGGCTACATAAACGAACGTCACCTTATCACCAATATCACCAAATGTATGAACAAAAAACAAAAATTTTAATCACATCTGTAATCACTATATCTACTTGTCAACATGCTAACTCTTATACTGGCTGTTCATGTTCAAATCTAAACAAAGTGTCAGAAATACGATATTTAGGTGTTATAATTGATCAAAATCTGAACTGGAAGCCACACATAATTGCTATTACTAAGAAACTACGATCACTTATACACTTTTTCTGGCAACTCCGAAACATTTGTGATGTCAACCTTCTCTGGTGTGTTTATCATGCCCTAGCACATTCCGTCATTGATTATGCTATCCTTGCTTACGGAGGTTCTTGTAAAACTACATTGAATCATGCACAACCAGCACAAAATGCAATACTTCGCGTCATTGCCAGAAAACCACCTCGATATCACAATGAAGACCTTTTTAAGGACACGTGCATCTTGAATATTCGGCAGCAATATATGTACAGATTAGTTAGCTATTATCGGACACATACAGATTTGCATAAGATCAAAACACATAATATTACACGAACAGCTCAACGAGGTTACTTGACGGTAGATACTACAAATACTTCCTTTGGTCAGAGGTTTCACTATTGGCTGGGTCCTAGACTTTTTAATAAGATCCCTGACAATATCAAGGATAACTTACAAAAGAATAAAAACACACTCAAAAAGTGGATTAACAGTCTTGGGCTGGAAGAGTCCGAAAACTTGCTTAAGCTCATTATTACATAATGAAACTGATTTTAATGTGAATAAACATAATTTATATTTAATTTAATTTGACATTTAACACAAACATAATTTATATTTTTAGACTTAGTCATGCACAAATTTACGTAACTTATAAATATATCCTATTTAGATATTTGTTTATACATATATATATACATGTAGGTATACTTTAATATTTCCTGTTTATGTATAGTATATTTTTCTACTTATACGTATGTATATTAAATTATATTATACTTTTATAACTACCCTTATTCCAAATTCCAAAACTTTGACGATTTTGCAGTTTTTGTTGCTAAGTTATTAAATAACTAATTATTAAAAAATAACGGTACGGAACCTGCTCATTTCTGCGCGGGCCTGCCTTAAAAAATGTGCAGACACATAAATTACGTGGTAGAATTGAACAACGTCAATACAAAATGACTCAACTTACTGTGATCTACCTACCTGTGTAGTTTAAGTTACATAATAATAATAAATAAATAAAATAAAATATTTCAAAATTAATTTACTAGCTGAATAAAAATTACTTTCAACCAGATTTTTGTAATAGTTTAACAGCGAGCTATAAATAATTTCGTCGTAGTGGTTTAAATTTTAGAAAATGAGACTGCTGATGGTTTGCCGCAATTTTAGCCCGTGTCAGTTGAATCGGGCTATTAATAATTAAGAAAGTTTGAGGCCGGCTTTGGTATAGTATTGTTTATTCCGTTGGTTGTAGTAAGTATGAATGACGATGAAAAGAAGTTTGTTGAAGTTCTGAGACTTAACAATAATAACTGACAGATAAAGGCAGGTTTAAAGTTTCTGACGAAATTTTAGCGTACCTTAATTAGCACAAGTATAATATTTTCTTTACCTAACCCATTTTCTTTCTTGCACCAAAAAACTGAACGCAGGTTGGCAAATATTTTATGCTTTGTCCTTGTCCCTGTCACATTAAGGCGACGCAACGAAATTTTGGCGACATGGATCTCCATTTTTCTCAGCAATGAAAAAAATATATGCAATTACCAATTTAGATACTAGATTAAGCATTTCATTGACATCATTTTGCCGGAAGATTTAGTTGATTGATTAATTTTCATAGCAGAGAAAAAAATATTTAGAATACCTCTTTTAAAACAGGGGTTTTCTATTTTACTGACAAACTGGAGCGAATGAAGCCTCTAAGTTTTTTTATTTAAATTAGTCTACAAATACACTTCAATATGGCCGATTGGATTTATTAAATTACTTAAAGTTGTCATTTTAAATGAAAAATACTGTTTTGACGCAAACGACCATACGGCATAAGCTAATTCGTGAGCGCATATTTGTATGGAGTAAGTCCCCCTCACTCCAGTCCCCTGAGGCGCCGATTTGAAATTAAAAGTTTATCAATGCCTCGCCTTAAACCATAGAGATAAGGACATGGTATAAAAAGTTACGTAACCTGGGGTATGTTTCCTGGTGGGCCATTGATTGATTTATTATTACGAATTTTTTCTTTGTTTAGTTTCCAAAACCCCATATTTTTTTTCTTATTTATTAACCTTATTTTGTAGAAATGCATTGATTTACGAAAAATATGTTTAAGTCCGTTATGAAGACGCAGGTTTTTTTCCAACCAACTATAACCAACTTCAGATTGTGCTCTACGAGTATGGAGTTGATGCTTGTGATTGTTGCACTTGGTGGAACTTTTGATACATTTTTGATTGAAAAACACTTGTACTTGTCCACTTATTTATATTATTTCCCCGGTTTCGCTGTTATAGCATTACCAAAGGTTATATAACCTTTAATAATGCTATAACAGCGAAACCGGTAAGGGAAATAATTTAAATAAGTGGACAAGTACAAGTGTTTTTCAATCAAAAATATATACGAGTATGTATAAATACTCGTAGTTTGTAGTGGTTTTATCGGTAATAGCCATGTCAGTATTAAACGAGTTTTGGCCAACTCAGAGACACAACTGTAATCAATAACGCAGTGTCGGCCTTATCCAACACCTACTGACAGTGTACGGTGTTGCCCCATCTCCCACCACGCTAGAATGAATGACGTTGCATGGAGGCGTATTTCCGTTACGCGCCCAATAGGGGGCACTATAAGCTCGCACGGGCTTGATGAGCTAACTCACGGGCGGGTTGGGGTGCTAAACCCTTGCACTGGTGACGCCGCTGCCAGCCACCAGTCTTTTTTACATACGGGCCGGCAATTAGGGGTAGATATATCGCCATCATTCGGTCCCTAGCATGGTGGAGTACCTGGTTGTGCCCATTTGAGAGCTGTCTTCTTACTCTCCCCCGATACTCCGGGGAAGGTATTTGTGAGTAAGATGGTGGTACCTCCACTGGCAAGCCAGGCATTAGCTCTACCACATATATATATATATATATATATTTATCTATTATTACCTACAATTCTATAATTTATAATACTATTAACCCGTGCACGATTGGAGGACGCGTGCCTTGTATTGAACACGAGTTTGAAAAGTTTGCTCACTAAACCCGTGCGCGTTTCGTGGCACGTGCCTTGTATTGAACACGGGTTCTAAAAGTGAGTTTACTCATCAAACCTGGGTTTCAACGCAGTAGTGCCTCCTATTGAACATGTTAACGGAAATACTCCACACAAAGAGCCCTTGCCACCGTCAATGTGCCGGTCATTTTGCAGCCGAATGGTATTGCACGCAGTGGCGGTCCGGGAGGGGGGGGGGGGAAGCAGGGGTCATGACCCCTCCCCCAAATCATCACGTCAACTTGAAAAATCCCCTATAAATTGACGGTTTACGAATATTTCAAACAAATTATTATCTACCTACTAATGTCTAAGTCAAAAATGTTCAAAATAACTCAAACGGTGCAAACCAAATTTGAAAAGGCCGCGAAATATACGCGGACGTTGGTAGCGGCGGCCGCATACCCCATATAATTAGAAGCAATTAGATTCATAGAAGCCTTCCATTTGTTTTATGATTAGGATTTTTAAATTTTATAAAATATTTATATATTTGCTTAACTTGCTTTACTGTTTGGCTTCTTGAACTGTACTTGAGCCAAGATGACCCCCCCCCCCCAAATCTTGAGCTGCGACCGCACCTGATTGAACGTGACAATAGCAAGAGGCCCCATGAACGCTTATTCTATGGTAAGGTACGTAACTGCGTCGACACCCTAGCTGCATCCTACGTAAAGTTGGCCGCTGTTTGTGCCGTTTGACGTTGAAACGTTTGGCTCATAGTTTCCAGCAGCGTGACGATGGCTATATAATTAAATTTTGTCGTGTTGGGTCGCCGATGATGTGTCGGGTGATCCAAGAGTCGGAGGTTATTTTGACCGACGGGTTATTATTACATTAATACTTTTTATTATAGTATAGTACTTACCTCTTCTTTACAACTGCTATCAGGACAATGTGCTGCGTGTTTTTTGTTCCTCGAATCACTCTGTAACAAAGAATTTTGCGGTTTAATAACTTTGTGATGTATTATACCTTGTAAAACATTGTGTGCATTTTTTGTAGCAATAAAAAGAGGATGGCTTGAATTTTCTAATGGCTGCAATACAAATTATGAATTACAATATGCTTCAAGAGCCCTGTAGTCGGTGGCTTGAAGTCATACTTATGCATAGTCGCTATGCTTGCTATTTCATTCTACATCAAAGTTCGGGTTATTGTTATTGGTTGACCTAAACGTTCATTTCCGAGCTCGTACGGAACTAACCGAAGACAAAATTCATGACTTGAAAAAACTCGAGAATGGTTTGGGGTCTTCCTATGATTTCAGAAGAAATATCCCAAAAATCGAAATGAAACAAAAATATTTTTGAATAGTATAAAATATACTATGCTGTGAACCTAAAATTATTTGATTTTTTGCATCGCTTCTACGACATTACGGTACATTAACATTGATCAAAATATGTGTAAGATCCAGGACTTTTATAGAAAGAAAAATATCATTTATTGCCATAATTATAATAATAGATAAAATCTTAAGCTAATACGCTAGTAACTTTTGTATGTATTTGATTTTGATAAATGTTTTAGGTTCAAGTCATGGATATTGTATGGGATATGTTAAAAAAGAAAAAAATAATAAGCAAGTACCCATAAATAAGGATATGATCAGCGAACTGAGCTAGTATGGGAGTTCAGGCGAATAGAGTGCCCTTAATCCTTTGGCATGTTTTAGGAAAGAAACTTTTTCTATTATTTAATTGATTTAATTATATTTTAATTTTATGTTGAAATAATATTTTACCGCGACTTTATTCGGAGGGTTGTTTACTTTAATTGTTCTAAAAAATAGCTTACCTTAATCTTTGCCCGGCAAGGATATACCTATATACCATGCGTTATTTTAAGCAATAACTTGATTTTTTTATGGAATTCTAACCTAAGAATATTGAATGTTTTATAAAATAAAAGTACGGATATTCATTACGTTTGTATTGAATAAGATTAAGTTTATATAGTTTAGTAGCCTTTGCCCGCGGCTCTGCCCGCGTTCTTTTTGCAATTTCTGGCCCGTATTCGGTTTGGCGGTGATTTTATAAACACCTCTTATATACTATGTAATGACCATGGTCACTATGATGATAATAAAGAAAACCGCATCCAAATCCGTTGAGTGGTTCTCGAGTTAAAATGGAACATACATACATAGAGACAGAAAGACGGACAGACAAAAATTCTAAGAATTGTAGTTTCGGCCTCAGTACAATACTAATAATAACAACCCATTTCAATAAAGACTTCGCAAAAATGTTAAATGTACAGACACGACTTTTTTAATACTTTATTATTAGTACCACCAGGTAGGAGATCTACGTAGCAGTAAAAATATGGGGTAGTATATGCGTAGCTACAGCTACGGCATGGCGTTGCACGTCTACAAAAATAAATTACTACGACGGCGTGGCGTCTTTTAATGCAATGACAAACGCAAAGAATAAAATAAATAGAAAAACATTAATGCAAGGATTTCAAAGGCAGCGTTCCGCGCTAATTAAGAAAGTTGCTCGAGACGTTTGAAGCCACGATGCGAAAGATCTTTACTACCTGGATAATCTACATCGGAAACACGTAGCTTATAATGGCACTGTAAAGGAACTAGTTACTATAATACGAAGTTTGTACAGAAAAAATACAAAAAGTGTAGAATTTCACATAAACGGTTATTACCAAAAGTGATCCCCTTTTGTGCATTTCATAGTTCACACTCGGGAACACCTCCGAGATCCCCTCGGGGATTCATGTCGTGACTACACATAGTCCCCTAGAACAGGGTTTCCCAACCTTTATCGCCTGGCGCCCCCCGGATTATAAAATATATTTTCATGCCCCCATGTGTTGTGCTCCATTGCTTCAATAAAAAACACGTTATTTATTTTCACTACGTTTATTTACAACAATAATTAAATCACATCTTTGGTGTTACTTACTAGCTAAAATGTAAATGAATTATAATTATTGTATTAATGTGATGTTTGCGCCTGCATTTTCTGAACCAGTTGGTCGATATCAGATTGAGTTTTTGATAGAGAACAGTGGCGCGGCGCGACTTAATTCTGAACGTAAATGTTCACTCATGGACATTAATTATTAGGTAGATTAATATGTCCGAATATATTATGCCCCCCTTAGGATCTCGCTACGCCCCCCCCCTGGGGGCGCGCCCCACTGGTTGGGAAGTCCCGCCCTAGATAAAGTCCTACCTTTGTTTGTTTTACTTTTTAGACTAGCAACAGAAAATGGATCAGCATGTCGTTAAAACCACTGCATCGGTAGGTAAGTCTTGAATCACACGGAAACAAGACAATGATAACGTCATATTATTTATATTTGTATTTATCTTATCACATTCGCGTCCCCCTGTTTGCTTGCTACGCTTTCTACAACCAGTTTTCCCGTTTTGTAGATCCACTACGTCGTAGTCTGGACATAAAATTTGTTTCTTTGTATGTAGGTGGGCAATCTCTGGAACAACTAAACCAATTTTGAAAATTATTGAACTTGTTCTTAAGCGCGGGTATCTCTAGAACTACTATATCGATTTAAGAAATTCTTTTACGGTTATAATGGTAAGATTCATCAAATAAACACAGGCAGATAGGCAATTCCCAAGGACACGGTAATGAAGGATAGCCATCACGGCAAACCTGCATACAAACGCAAACACAAAATTGTGAGATACTTTAGTTAAATGTAAATAAACATTATTAAAAAATGTTTTGAATTTTCATATAAAATGCGAAGAAACTTTTTCCCCAACCTAATATTGGATGGATTCGATTGATGGTTCTTGGTGGAATATTATCTTCAATAAAATAATTTATGTTTATTATTAGTATAAAGAAACTTAAATAACATAAATAATACTTACAAATACTTAATTCACTAATATAAAAGACTAAAAGCTATTAAAACTTAAACTAAACCCGTTTTTAAAAAAGGTAAAAAATTATAAAAATCTAAATTAATTTTAACCAATAACATATTTGAAAACCTTTACAGTATTGTTAATATTTTGTTTCTCCTAGAAATCAGTGCGAGTGTATCCTTCGCAAGCTTCATCGAGCGTACCTAGCCAAATGAAATAGAATTAATTTGGTTACGCCCACAACTGAGTTGCTGCGCTCATGACGTCCGTTGATTACATTCGCGCGGTAAAAAACCTTGGGCAAAAGGCTTGAAAAGCAAAAAATTGAATCTAAAAACAGTATTCTACTTGTCACTTGTCAATATTTTTCCCATTACATTATTATTCTCGCACAAGTCATATCGATCTCAATACATCTTACTTTACATACCTCCTACAAATGTGGAAGAATGCAGGATCTCCCAAGAATGTTTAGACTATTATTGTTGGCACTTCGTGACATTTGGAAAAGTAATGATTAAAAAATCATTATAAGAGTGCATCAAAAACTAGAAAAGATGAATTAGAAACAAATGTAAACACAAGAATTTGAAAAAAATTCTCGGGTCAGGATTCGAACCTGGGATCTAGGCCGTTGAATTTTTCTACCATTCTTGTCCACCGAATATTTTGTAACTATTTGATCTAACCAGCTTGTAATGCACATACTGAACGCTCACGAGTGCGTTGTGATTTCACGCCTTGTTCTTAGGAACAGATGGCGCTGTCGTCGCTACAATGTGTGTTGCTTTAGACAGTTAAGAAATTCATAGTTCTCATTAACTGAGATTATGTTTTTATTGCGAAATCCATCGCCATCCATTTTGTCTTTATATTTGTTTAAAAATTTTTTTTTTAGTTTGTAGTGCACTCTAATAATAATATTTAGAGTATTCCAAAGCGATGGGTTTCGCAATAAAACATAATCTCGAATGAAAGATCAATTGTACAATCCCACCTTAATTTGTACCCCTTATTGTGTACCCAATTATGTGTAAATGAAAATATTTGTAATTGTTTTGCTTTTTCGTGTGTTTTACTTCAAGATCTTAAATAATATTGTTATCAAACGACATTTTTTTTTTTAATTCCAACGTCGGAATTAAACTAGAAAGCAGAACTATGAACTGTGACTAAAAGCGCTCAACTTTTAGGAGCTTTAATTATAATTTACAAATAAGTCTACAGTAAACTGTGGTTCATTTAAATTCTAACAAAACCGTAAATTTGTGTTGAGCTGAATTTACTTTTCTAGTTAAATTTTGGACAATAATTTCATAAAACTCGTACAATATGTACGATTTTGGGCACAAACGAGCGTTCTAGAGAATATTCATGTGCTGATTTACCGAGGGTCATATTTGTAATTCAGTGATTCAAAACTGACTGATAAATATTTTCGTAGCGGGTGGCGACTTCAGATATTTAGTAAATAATGTTTAAAATTACAACTCGTAATAGGTACATTGTAGAAAGATATACCTATTATCTTATGCATCTACTGAACTGAGGCCGCTAGAACCAGAGTGGCCTATCTATTCTAGACACAATCAAAATCAATTGTGTCTAGTAAAAAAGGCCACTCTGACTCTGGCTGACTCAATTGTGCTAAACATTATTTATTTAGTGAATAGTACATTTCGTATGAACAAGGTGTGAAATCACATAACGCCCTCGTGAGCGTTCAGTATGTGCATTACTGGCTGGTGTATCAAGTAGTTACCAAAATTCAGTGTTCAAATCAAATTCAACGGTCTAGGTCTAAGATAAATACCTCGGTGGTGCAGTTGGTACCGCACTTACCTTGTAAGCAAGAGGTCGCGACCGAGAAATTTTTTCAAAATGCTTTTTTGAGTTTTTTTTCTTATTAATCTTTTCTAGTTTTTAATGCAATCTAAATAATATTTAGGGTATTCAAAGCGATGGATTTCGCTATAAATAACATAATCTTGTGTTAAAAAATAAAAAATAAATTCTATTTTCAACACACTTGCTTATAAAATGGCCTTTATTGCAGTGTGTTTAGGTTCATAATGCAGCATATTAAACACGTGTGCTTTTTACATCACATTATTGCACTAGTGCTTTTTCATTACGGTATTTTTTAAATTTTAGCAAAGAGTTTTGATGTCTTGAGAAATTGTAAAGTTTTTGCGAATAAATTAACTGTCTCAGTTAAAATATAATAAATAATGATTTCATTTTATCAAATTATTTATTTTTATCAACAAATTATTATTTTTGTTGTCAATACATAAATATTCAGTTTTTTATATTTAATATTTCTCTGTTTGGCACGTGCATCAGTGCCTTTATTTTCATATGCGCGCGCATAAACAAAATCTCTGCCGCCATTTTTCATACAAAATTGTCAATTCACAGCTCAAGTGTGTTGAAAAACGTCGTATGGAACTCGTGAGCATTAGACTTTACACTCTCGGCTCCATGAAGCCCTCGCCTTCGGCTTGGGCTGCAATCCCACCTCGACTGTAATGTCCAACGCAGCTCACTTGTATCATAATGTACTATTAATGGATACCCTTGTCATAACAAAATCCAATAATAGCAAGGACTAGTACCTATATAATGCACGAATAACATGTATTGAATTGAATAAAGTAATCTACGAAAATTATTTGAAATATTTTGTCCTGTGTATTTACACAAGTATTAACAGGAATATAACAGTTTATCTTCAACTCAAAGGTTAATAAAACCTTTAGGGATTGTAAGAAATTTCATTTCGGAATAACTCTACCCTTGTGGTTTTGTTTATTATAAGCGTATTAGTATATTAGTTGATGCTATATAACCCGGTCCCAGTATCTGTGCACCTCGCTGGAATGTGGCGCCTCTCCCGCTGCGACAGTACGGTTAGCATCTTCGTTGCCGCTACACGTCCCGATAATTTTGATATTTTCGCTTTATTGTTGTTTTGTTTTTTAATGTTTATTGTTAAGTTTAGACTGTTTACTGTTAAGTTTGGACTGGTTTGGTTGCTATTAAAATTGTTGTAGCTGTTAAACTGAAGTCATGGGAAAAACAATACACAGCGAATCAAGAAATTTAATCTTGAAAGTGCTCAAGTTTTTTGAATAGGAGAAAGCAAACAAACAGTACACCATACCTGTAGACCAAGTGGTGAAACGAACCTGTGCTGCAACTGGGATATCAAAGAGGACTCTAATGAAAATTAAAAATGAAGCCAAAGTACAACCACCTACTTCGCCGGGCGCTAGTCCGACTCCAAGTACTAGTAATAATTTAGAAACCCACCCAGAACCAAAATTATCGACACCGGGTAAGAAGCGTAAACAGTACAAAAAACGCATCGAAGTAGATGATTCTGAAATTTGCGCAATACGAAATATCATCAACAGTTTTTATGCTGTAAAAAAAGAAATCCCAACTTTGAAGAAAATTCTGGCAGCAGTTAAGAGAGATCTAAATTTTCAAGGTGGGAGAACATATTTAAGAAATATTTTAATTAATTATTTTAATAAATTGATTTGAAAAGGTTAGTAAATTTTTTTTACCTCCACGTTTCTCGAAAAAACTTTTTCTCACACCGTATCCAGACCGCCGATATGACGTCACGAGGTCAGGTGCACAGATATTGTGACCGGGTTGTAAGTGCGAAAAGGAGGCAATAACTTACGAGGACGATTTGAAACACGAGCCATATGCGAGTATTTCAAACATTAGGAGTAAGTTATTGCCCTTACCAACGTGTATCATACTATGTTTATCAACTCATAGTGTGAGTAAATAAATGAAACGCAATTTAAGATACAAACAAACAATAAATATTCCAAATGAACTTTGAGCGGGCATTCTTTTTCTTATTCTTTGCACGCAAGTTGCCAACTTGACGGAAATAAGCTGCTTTCAGTTTGATGCGTGCGTAGGCTGCTTTCAGTCATATCATAACATACCTTAAGGTGGTAACGGAGGATCTCGGTGCAAAATGCACATCATAATATTGTTTTTCTTACTTTTGAATAAAAAGTTTGCAATAAAAATGCAAAATGTGCTTTTTATACCGAGGCAAAAAGTTCCCCCCTTAATACTGTCATGCTGTCAGTGGTAGGCGGATGTCATCCGACGATCAAACGGATCAAACTGAACGCAGCCTACGAACGCATCAAATTGAGAGCAGTTTATTTCCGGGAAAAGGCTAGTAACTTAATAAAGCTGAATACGATCAGTGAAACTTTATTTTCATTTATCCGGCATCTCGTAATTACACCTGGTATGCGTCAGGAGCTCTTAATTTGTTGTAAGGTATTTTACGTCAATTCATGCTTAATTTTCCGAGCAAGCGGAATTTTTCCAGCTCCGTTTAATATTATGAAAAAATACTCCGAATATTTTTGAAGCCGTCAGTATTTTGGAAGAAACAATAATATTTATTTACAGTACCTGAACTGAGCTAGGACAAACCAAGATTTAAAAAAATATTGCCGTTTTCGTATTCATTTTAAGAACAAAGAAGGCCATGTTTAATTAGCAAGAAAATAATTTATTTAAGAAATTTCGAGAATCGCAAAAGAATAATTTTCATTTACGAAAAATTAATGACGATAATTCTAATAACTATCTTAGAACAAGTAAAGACGATATTGTCATAAAGAAAAACGTATATCATTGATAAATGAGCTAACGGATAGATTTGTTTTTTGAACGATGTTTCGTAACCATGTTACCAATTTACACGAAGGTTTGTCTGTGGCGCTGTTAATGTCCTCGGTCTTACTGAATAATCCTTAATAAATTAACATAACCTTGTCGTAGACCAATTTTGAAAAGCAAGCTGTGGTGATTCACCTCTGTTTTCTTTATGTTTGCTTCATTGGATTTTTTCCTCTTATAGATCAAATCGTTATTTAAATCAATAATTTGTTGGCCCGATGATGTTTTCTACGAAACCGGTAGCCCAAGTTGAAATAAAAATAAATATTTTACGCGCAAGAGGGCGGGCGTGCCAATGAATGAAGCGCTATGTCCAGCGGCCGTCCTAAATTTGTTCCACATGACCAGCCCCTACCCACTTGAGTTGGCAGGCTAATGTAGCTGCACCTAAGTTTAGTTCTTGCTCGAATGTCTTTATTTTACGCGCAAGAGGACGGGCGTGCCAATGAATGAAGCGCTATGTCCAGCGGCCGTCCTTCATTCGTTCCACATGACCAGCCCCTACCCACTTGAGTTGGCAGGCTAATGTAGCTGCACCTAAGTTTAATTCTTGCTCGAATGTCTTTTTTTTACGCGCAAGAGGGCGGGCGTGCCAATGAATGAAGCGCTATGTCCAGCGGCCGTCCTTCATTCGTGCCACATGACCAGCCCCTACCCACATGAGTTGACAGGCAAATGTAGCTGCATCTAAGTTTAGTTCTTGCTTGAATGTCTTTATTTTACGCGCAAGAGGGCGGGCGTGCCAATGAATGAAGCGCTATGTCCAGCGGCCGTCCTTCATTCGTTCCACATGACCAGCCCCCACCCACTTGAGTTGGCAGACTAATGTAGCTGCACCTAAGTTTAGTTCTTGCTCGAATGTCTTTATTTTACGCGCAAGAGGGCGGGCGTGCCAATGAATGAAGCGCTATGTTCAGCGGCCGTCCTTCATTCGTGCCACATGACCAGCCCCTACCCACTTGAGTTGACAGGCAAATGTAGCTGCATCTAAGTTTAGTTCTTACTCGAATGTCTTTATTTTACGCGCGAGAGGGCGGGCGTGCCAATGAATGAAGCGCTATGTCCAGCGGCCGTCCTTCATTCGTTCCACATGACCAGCCCCTACCCACTTGAGTTGGCAGGCTAATGTAGCTGCATCTAAGTTTAGTTCTTGCTCGAATGTCTTTATTTTACGCGCAAGAGGGCGGGCGTGCCAAGAATGAAGCGCTATGTCCAGCGGCCGTCCTTCATTCGTTCCACATGACCAGCCCCTACCCACTTGAGAAGTTTAGTTCTTGCTCGAATGTCTTTATTTTACGCGCAAGAGGGCGGGCGTGCCAATGAATGAAGCGCTATGTCCAGCGGCCGTCCTTCATTCGTTCCACATGACCAGCCCCTACCCACTTGAGTTGGCAGGCTAATGTAGCTGCATCTAAGTTTAGTTCTTGCTCGAATGTCTTTATTTTACGCGCAAGAGGGCAGGCGTGCCAATGAATGAAGCGCTATGTCCAGCGGCCGTCCTTCATTCGTTCCACATGACCAGCCCCTACCCACATGAGTTGACAGGCAAATGTAGCTGCATCTAAGTTTAGTTCTTGCTCGAATGTCTTTATTTTACGCGCAAGAGGGCAGGCGTGCCAATGAATGAAGCGCTATGTCCAGCGGCCGTCCTTCATTCGTTCCACATGACCAGCCCCTACCCACTTGAGTTGGCAGGCTAATGTAGCTGCATCTAAGTTTAGTTCTTGCTCGAATGTCTTTATTTTACGCGCAAGAGGGCGGGCGTGCCAATGAATAAAGCGCTATGTCCAGCGGCCGTCCTTCATTCGTTCCACATGACCAGCCCCTACCCACTTGAGTTGGCAGGCTAATGTAGCTGCATCTAAGTTTAGTTCTTGCTCGAATGTCTTTAGTTTACGCACAAGAGGGCGGGCGTGCCAATGAATGAAGCGCTATGTCCAGCGGCCGTCCTTCATTCGTTCCACATGACCAGCCCCTACCCACTTGAGTTGGCAGGCTAATGTAGCTGCATCTAAGTTTAGTTCTTGCTCGAATGTCTTTATTTTACGCGCAAGAGGGCGGGCGTGCCAATGAATGAAGCGCTATGTCCAGCGGCCGTCCTTCATTCGTTCCACATGACCAGCCCCTACCCACTTGAGTTGGCAGGCTAATGTAGCTGCATCTAAGTTTAGTTCTTGCTCGAATGTCTTTATTTTACGCGCAAGAGGGCAGGCGTGCCAATGAATGAAGCGCTATGTCCAGCGGCCGTCCTTCATTCGTTCCACATGACCAGCCCCTACCCACTTGAGTTGGCAGGCTAATGTAGCTGCATCTAAGTTTAGTTCTTGCTCGAATGTCTTTATTTTACGCGCAAGAGGGCGGGCGTGCCAATGAATGAAGCGCTATGTCCAGCGGCCGTCCTTCATTCGTTCCACATGACCAGCCCCTACCCACTTGAGTTGGCAGGCTAATGTAGCTGCATCTAAGTTTAGTTCTTGCTCGAATGTCTTTATTTTACGCGCAAGAGGGCGGGCGTGCCAATGAATGAAGCGCTATGTCCAGCGGCCGTCCTTCATTCGTGCCACATGACCAGCCCCTACCCACTTGAGTTGACAGGCAAATGTAGCTGCATCTTAGTTTAGTTCTTGCTCGAATGTCTATATTTTACGCACAGGAGGGCGGGCGAGGAAGCTTTTTAATCTAATGTTGAACTCTGTGCCTCTTTCTTGTTTAGTGAATAAAATTACAGACAAAAAAACAGAAAAGAAAATAATTTACGCAAGTATGTTTTTATTGAAAGCTGTTTAATGACCGCTACTCGCTCAGGGGTTAATATTAATGGTAAAGTTTGTAGTTTCAATAAATGTGCGCTCAGTTCATTTAATTTACTTGCACAATATTTTCATACTCAATTAATTTAACGGCCCAAGAAATACGTATCGTATTACGAGAACTCAGTTCTTTAGTTAAATTGAATAGTGCAGAAAATACGAACTCTCGTTGTTATTGTACCCACCAGGTGCAGTAACTGAAAGTTAATGAATTCCACGAGAGGAATAATAAGATAAATTAAATTAATGTAATTATAAAACTTACCATTTGTTTTTAGTTACCTACAATAATCATATTTATATAGATATTTATTGTAAAGATTAACTTTGACTTGTAGAAAGTATATTTTATGTATCTATTTTACAAAATAAATATTTTGTTTTGTTTTTGTTTTGTTTTTTATCTATCAGTATACTAATACTCTTACTCGCAAATCCTGCCGAAGTTATTCGGGGGAGAGTAAGAGAACAGCTCTCAGGCAAAACCAGGCGGCTCACCATCGCCTGGGACCGATGGATAGCGATATATCCATCCCTAATTGCCAGGCCTTAAAACAGACTGGTGACGGGCAGCGGCGTCACTGGTGCAGGGGTTTCGGCACCGCGCTCACCAACCCGCCTGCCCAGCATGTGTGAGTATGGGCATTTCTTCCAAGGAGACCGGCAAGAGTGGTGAGATCCTGGAAAGGCCTATGTCCAGCAGTGGACGAAACAGGCTGATGGATGGATGGATGGATACTAATAATAAAGTATTAAAAAAGTCGTGTCTGAATATTGAAAATCTTTGCGAAATTGCTAATGAAATGGGTTATGTATTGTACTGAGGCTAAAACCACAATTTTTCTGTGTCTGTCTGTCCGTTTAATCTCGAGAACAACTCAACGGATTTGATTTTTTTTATTATCATCATAGTGACCCTAGTCAACACCCAAGCTATAAGGGATGTTCATAAAATAACGCCCAAGCCGAAAACGGGGCAAGGATTAAATAAACGCGGGCGGAGCCGCGGACAAATACCAGTTGTAAAATAGCATTACATTTTGCATAAATATCGCTACAAGGTTTTATTTAATTTTGTGTACACTATTTAAATTTTGGGTGCTTTTAATTTCATGTATTTTGTTAACCGTCAACAACATTTCAAAACAAACTTCTTTAAGAAAATTTTAACTAGTGATTCCTGAATTCAAATTTGGAACACGCGCCGCCAACATTTGAATAAAAATGAGGAAATTCTGTATTTAAAGAACTTCTTTACTGGAACTTGTTTGAAAGCGGCCTAAACGTTTCACCTTTTCAACTTATTCATTTGAATGCTGTCATGTTTATTCAGAAGGCTACATTTTGAATTCCGAAAAGAAAAAGATAATGTATGGCACAGACACGAACGATATTTGTTGATGACTAGCTTTTGCGCGTGGCTTCGCTCTTCAATCTTTGAGCAGTATTGACCCCTTATAGCCTATATTATAGATCAACCCTTATCTACATATTTTCATTTAATGTTTCACCATTGAATATTTCATTGAAATGTATTTATCGAATTTCACCAAAAGGGTAATTGAATCTTGTTTCTGATCACTAACCGAGTCTCTAGTATGAATTTGGTCGGTTTAATTAAATAAACCGACCAAATTCATACTGGAGACTCGGTTAGCGGTCAGGAACTAGGTTCAGTAATCTTTTAACCAAATTCAAAAAATATAAAAAAATATTATCGAATTTCACCAGAAGGGTAATTGAAGCTTGTTTCTGATCACTAATCGAGTCTCCTGTATGAATTTGGTCGGTTGATTTAATTTCACTTAGTATGTGTAAATTTTCAGGTAGATCAGTCCAAATTTTTAATGCTGATAGATTTAATAAAAAAAAAATTCGTATTATTTTTTATCTTAATTAAACGTATTTTAGATTTTCATTTATTGGCCGCTATATTTCCAGGAGAATTTAAAGCAGCAATCATAACTAGTTATTATTATGGGATTTTAATCTACTCAAACAGATCCCTAAAATCGTGGACAATTACACAAGCACTTAAATAGGCCACCATTAAACCATTGGTGTTCACGTGAACCTCTAGAATTCAAATTTACAGCCTGTGGCGGCATTAGGGTCTACACAAATTACCTTAAGCCAGCTCTAGGCTGGACAATGAACCGTACGTATGTTTAAGCAAAGAAAAGGGTTCAAGGGGCTTATTAAAGGTTCACCAAGCTGTTTTAGAAACAACGCCATTTTGTACATCCATTATAACCTATCTGTTGATTAAACTAAGCAATTATGGATATTAAAGGAATGTTAGAAAGGTAATTTCGATGTTTTTGTTTATTTTTTGTCTTATAATAATACAACTTGATAAAAACTTCTTCGTAAAAGTTAAGAATACATACACTAATAATTTGTTACCTGAACATTTTTTCGTATATTTCATGTTTAAAACTGATAATCATGAGGCACATGAAAATTTTCAATACAAAGTAATACACTTTAACAATAAAATTACAATTGCAATAATTTTGATGACAGATAAAGCAAATAAACTTAAGTACTTTACGCAAATACAATAACAACGCACCACCAACTTTAATTTACTAGACACATGCACGCCATTTTATTTGATTCGATTTAAACTACCATCATAAAAGATACTGTATTCCTTTGAACGAAAACACGTCATATTCCCTTAAACTTCATCTGTCTCTGTGTATTCTAATGCATACCTTACAATTCATTAGGCTGTACAAAGGATGTCGCGGGGTGTCTTTTCAAGACTATAGCTTTTAAAAATATCACATGATGCCCCTAAGCAGCCGTCAACGTGCTCTTTTCTTTTTGTGCCCTAATAAATGCTTCTATAATGCTTCTGTACTGCAAATTGACAGAAGTGTATACCATAGGCCGTTTAATTTGTGCCCAAATAAGCACTATACAGATATTTGTGCTACTTGGGCAGATAAGCGCATTATTTTTATGTGTGTGGCGAGTTTTGTGGCGCTCCCCTATACAAGTCAACTTTTGTTTATTCAGCCAAATTTATACTATAAGTGGTCTGGACCAAGTTTCAATTTCCCTGTTTGCGAAATACTAAAAATATTTTTTTCTCAAAAATACATTGTAATATTACTATTACATACTGTAAAGACTTACCAGGTAAATAATAAATAAAGAACCGTCCAGGAAATTCGTATGAAAATCCATTACATAAATAAAACCATTGAATACTTAAAATTTAACATCAATGAGCGTTTTTCTCGTTGTTTTTTTTTCTTAGTTCTTAGCGTTCCTCTAGATGGCGTTGTTCATGTAGAAGGCTAGAAGGCTGCATGGCGGTAAATACCTTTGCCCAGCTGGCAATAATAAAAAAAGCTGCGTAAAAGCGGGAATTTATGTTGTTTTATTTTTTTGTTGAAGGTTTTTTGTGCAAATAAATTACAAAATGAGTTCAGAAGCGGGCTCTGATATAGATCGTACTTCTCTAGTGCTTTGCTGAAGAAATCAATAACAATAAACATGACTAATTGCCCAAATATGAGCAAGTAACTTTTATTACCTAGTAAGTTTATTTTATTTATTACTCATCATGAAAAATATGAAAATTTCTCATTTTATGAGTAATATACTTGCTTCGACCACTATTTAGCAATCCTGGCCTCGTATATAAAACTCCTCGACCTACGGGCTCGGACTTTAAACTTACTCATCCAGGATTGCTTAATTCCTGGTCTTAGCCTGCCTCTATTCTTGGGAACAACCTCGACTCAATTAGTATAGGAAGTCTAAATTTTATGTTGCGTATTTCACAGAAAGGGTCATTGAACCTTGGTGCTTGCCACTTACCGAGTCTCCAGTATGAATTTGGCTTTATAGACGAAAGTCACCCTATGTACATCGTCACGACATGAATGAATGCCGAGGGGTTTGTAAGTTTATTATATTGCAGAAATTATGAATTCCCAGGCTACTGCAAGTGAAGTTTGTTCAAAAGTTGAATATAAAGGTGAGTGAATAGTTTGTGCAAAATTGAATTCCATGAATTTCAAAGTTTTATGAAGATTACTTGAAACTTTTAACAAGATCAAAATAAAAGTTGAAATACAAGAACGAGTATTTTTCGCAGTCTGTTTTGTTTTATTCGTAAGCGTTCATTTATTTCTACCATCGAGCTATTCGTGAAAGCATTAAATATTTCATATTTTTCGTACTACACGAATTCTTAAATTCCAATTTATTTGAGAAATTACAGTACAGTTTTATGAAAGTTATTTATTTGCAGAACATTTTACAATAAATAAAATGTACGTATTTGCCGTATTCCTGCAGTCACATAAAAAACCGGTCAAGTGTGAATCGGACACGCGCACGAAGGGTACCGTACCATTATTTATAAAAACTGCAAAAAAATCATGTCTGTTGTATGGGAGTGCGCGGGTCCGACTTGAACTTGGCTGGTTTTAGTATTTGTTGTTATAGCGGCAACAGAAATACATCATCTGTGAAAATTTTAACTGTCTACCTATCACGGTTCATGAGGTACAGCCTGGTGACAGACGGACGGACGGATAGCGGAGTCATAGTAATAGGGTCACATTGGTTACCCTTTGGGTACGGAACCCTAAAAATAGCATCCAGTGGGATGTAGTTTTTTTTCCAAAAAGCCGATATCTTTGAGGATCCGTCAGTTCACAGCATAACATAAAAATACAAATTTTATCTCGCATTAAATTGAAATTAAGAAATCTATTTAAAAAAAAAACAAAAATATTATGTTCAAACACAAGTTACAATTAACAGAAGTTGACTTAGGGCCTAAGTGGCGTGTGAAGGTACCAACATTAAAGATTTCCAGTTATAAAAGTTTCGCATAGATAAGGGTAGGCTGTTAGCTGTGACAACTTTACCCTGGCATTAGAGGAACAGCTGTAAAGCTATCTACTTCTAGTCAACACAACTGAAGACAACTACATAAAAAAACACAGTAAAATTTAACTAACGTATAATAATAAAAGGAAGAGGTTATTTATTAATATATATAACTTTATTAACTTTAAGACGATAGCGGGACGATCTCGACTCATTTCTACCGGGGTGGTTGGTTGGAAGTAGCACAGGACCGCGACGTTTGGTTTCAGCAAGGGGAGGCCTTTGCCCAGCAGTGGAACACATTAGGGGCTACATAACATAACTTTATTGATAATATTAATACTATAAACAATGGAAATTAATATGAAAGTGGGTGTACTGTATAAAATCAATAGTAATAAATTAAATATATAGGATTCAATTAATTTCTATTATATCAATTTTTGGAAAGCATCTATCGTATCTTGGTAAATTAGGAAGTGACATTAAAAATTTCTTTCGATTCCTCGTATGTTATTCCAAGACAAGAAGTCTTGTAGAAAGTATACTTTATGTATCTATTTTACAAAATAAATATTTTGATTTGATTTGAAGAGTTTCATTTACCACTAAACACTTTTGGAATTGAATTATAATTATAACTAATGGCTACATACGAAGACACGTCAGCGAAGATTCCCCGATTGACAACCTTGCCTCGAAGAAGCTAACTATAAAGTTAAAGCGAAACTAGTCAGGTGATATTTCAAAATATACCGTTAGTAGCCGTTTATACTAAATAATTATAATTATATATTCGCTTCTGAATAAATAAACAGGTACACAAATAGGTGTGGTAGACTTACATGCAGTTCTAATTTATTATTTGTATACAATTGTGAGCCTTATGGCAGCATGATAAGTACTTCCATTGTGAAGTTGAATGACGTGTGGGGGACTGGGGATCATTGTATACTTTGTTTACATAAGAAAAGCTTTAGATTTGTTTATAAATTAATTGTATTGCTCAAAAAACGCAAAGCAAGATACAGGTTACAACCTTGTTGAAATAAAAAATACATGTTTTCATACTTTTGTCATGATTCATAATAAAAAAATATCGCCTGCTAAAAGAAGCACTAATACTCCGGTGACAGAGACGACGCTCAACGAAGTCGAAGCTACATAGTCTTATGTGTATGTACCGTCTATTTTCAGTCACATGTCGTGTCGCGTAGGTAAGCCATTTATTAGAAATATGGGCACACAAAAAGGTGAAAAAAATACCTTTTTTGCGGTTTTGTATTCTATTTGTGATTCTAATTCATAGATTTCAATAAAGCTAGGGGGTTAATTTTTAACCTGTATATACGAGTATAAGTATATACACAATATACAGGTTGGAAATGAACCCTCTCTCTCTATATTCATTACAGCATGCTGTTTAAAAGAATTAAGACCAGTTACTCAAACCAAAAACATTCAAAATCAATGACCTAATCAGCTACTGTTGTAAACTACAATTCTATCCGTATATACTGGCCGGGTGTTAAATTTTTTTCCTTCAATGAGGGTGTACTTCCAATGAATACGGACAACTATTGCTATGGTGACAAATCTCAAATAACAAAACAAAAATTGCTGTTTCATAGAATAGTTAAATACATACTCGACCAAAATGTGAGAAATAGCAGATTTTTTGTCACGATATTAAGATCTAGTATGTGCAGCAGCGCTTGCCCAGAAATTAGGAGAGTTATAGCAGATACGAAAAAAATGCATTCCTGAACCCCGAACACGAATCCTGGTTATTTCGGCGAATTCTTTGCCGTAAGTCTCGACTCCCTTCGCAAGTGCCTTCGTGATACCTTCGCGATAACAAAAGTGACCATATGTCCCATTTTGATCGGGACAGCCCCGTTTTTAGGCTATCAGTGCGTTGTACCCAATAAAAGGAAACAAAATCGTTAAGAAAAAACAACAATTCAAACATTTTGATAGTACTTAATTACATTCATACTATTTTTTTTTACTGCAACTGGACTCGATACCTTGACGTGAGTTTGCTCCTTTAACTTTTGTAATTATTAAACTTGATATTCATCCGGAGAACAAAACCATTTTTTAAATATTAATTCGGGGACAAACTTAATCACACCAATATTGTAAATGCGAAAGTTTGTGTGTGTGTGTGTGTGTGTGTGTGTGTGTGTGTGTGTGTGTGTGTGTGTGTGTGTGTGTGTGTGTGTGTGTGTGTGTGTGTGTGTGTGTGTATGTTTGTTACTATTTCACGCTGAAACGGCTGAACGGATTTGGGTGAAATTCAGAATGGATATAGCTTATAGCCTAACTTAACACATAGGCTACTTTTTATTCCGGAAAAAACAATATCGTTAAACCAAACCACACGCGGGCGGAGCCGCGGGCAAAAGCTAGTTTTATATAAAACCGAAAAATTATTACGGATGTCCCGTTCTAACGGAAAAACCTTATGGTGACATTACCAAGCGCCCTTTGACTCTTGTTGAAAGCCAACACACGATGCATCGCCGGCCGACAAGCGCACACAGTAAATATTATACTTCGTGCTTCGTCCTCGAGATTAGTAACTGAAATATATAAAACACAGGTAGTATCGTGTCTAGGATTCACCACTCGCACTAATAGTTGAGAATTTTAAAACCAAAATCCTCTAAAACCAGTTTTTTTTTTTCCCACGCTGGCAACCCCATCCCTAGGTACGTCATTCACAGTTTAGTGCTTCACCACTCAACATCTTTCGCGAATATTTTGTGCACATTTCGCGTTTATTTTGTATTAAGTAAAAGTTTAGTGAAATAAGGGCATTATGCCGAAAAGGAAACGTCATGGTGATGATCAGTATGAGGTCAATCGTAAAATAAGGAAATTGGAGCGCAAATTAAAACGTGCTCGTAAACATCGAGTACCATCGCCATGTTCGTCACCGAGGGTCTCGCCGCCGCAGGACTTGGATCAACTAGCAGGTATGTAACATAAAACAATCAATGGATTGGTTATTTTCATCTAATCTGGAATATTATCCAATAAACTATGGCCACGTTCTTTTCATAGGGATTGTAACATATAGTGCCAATTAAAGTAAGGTTCGCTCATTTCGCAGGACTTGAGCATACGCCTGACATTTATTAAGTAAGGTTCGCTCTTTTCGCAGGATTTGAGCATACGCCTATATAATAAAACTTTGTAAAAGCAATGCAAAACTCTTTAACTCCCTACAGAAGTTTGAGGAAAATTTTCAATCTACCCTCAATTTCTGAAAATAGCTTTAATAATTCTAGCCGAGCATTTCGAAGAACCAGTGAGGTCATTGGACGCAGATAATCACGGGGACGACATTGTTGTATCCATGGAACCCGGCTTCGTACGCAATGCCGCTAATGAATCTATTACTATAGATAACGAACCACCGATCTTGGAAAATGATGAGCCGATTTCCATCGCTCCAGCTGCAGAGGTAGATGACGATCTGTTAGAAATCCTGGGTAAAGACTTGTCTGTAACGACAGAGCATGGTCCTGACTTACACTGCGAACTGAGTATTCGTTTACAACACATAGCCACAGCTGGCTTAGATAAAGAGACTCGCAAGGAGCTCAGTACTAAGTATCTCATTCCAGCCAACTGCACGAAAATCTCGGCTCCAATCATGAATGACGAAATAAAAGCTGCTTTACCGGAGATAGTAATAAAACGAGACAAAGGATTAGAAAATCGACAAAAACATATAGCATCGGCCATATCCTGCCTAGGTGATGTTATCTCATCTCAATTGCAGATCAAAAATAAAGATAATAACTTGCTTAAGAAACTGATGGACGCTACGAAAATATTGTGCGATATCCAATATTTCGATTCTTTGAAACGTCGTTATTTTGCGAGCACAAGTGTCAAGAAAGATATCCATGACCATATTACCAAAACTAAGATCGATAGATATCTTTTTGGTGAGAATCTCGCTGAAACCCTCAAGTCAGCCAAGGCAGTCTCGAAGTCAAGTGCGGAGATTAGAGTCACTCCAAATAATAACAAATACGGTAGAAAAACCGGGAACCAACAACCATCGACTTCAAAAAACTGGAAGTCCCCCTCGACGAACCGCAGGCAGCCGTCGGGGCTTCAGAGGGGCCGCCAATTTGTACCCCCACTGCCGCCGCATCTGCCGCCGCCCCTGCCGCCGCCACTGGCGCGCGCGCCGCCTGCAGCCTTATCCAGGCCGTCGCGGTATCAGCCGAGACAGACCTACCGCCACTAGATGAGGTAAAGTACGCCGGACAGCTGGCGTTATTTATAAAACAGTGGTCTTTAATTACCAACGATCGCGTCATACTGTCGTGGATTAACGGGTATAGCCTAAAATTTATTAGTACCCCAGATCAAAATGAATTGCCAAAGTTGCCTTCTTTTACTAATATAGAACGGTTTCATTTGGATGAAACCATACATAAACTGTTACATATGGGAGCAATATCTAAATGTCAAAAACATTCTGAGCAATTTTTGTCAAACATTTTTTTGCGACCCAAACCAAATGGCAAAATGCGGTTCATTCTTAACTTAAAGAACTTAAACAAGCATATTGAGACAAGTCATTTCAAACTAGAAGATTTACGGACTGCTGTTAAATTAGTTACAGAAAATTGTTACATGGCTTCAATAGATATTCAAGACGCTTATTTATTAATTAAAATTAGCAGTGACTCACGAAAATATCTACGTTTTTTTTTTTTTCGACGAACTTTACGAATTTAATGTTTTGCCATTCGGTCTGAATACAGCCCCATACGTGTTCACTAAGATAATGAAACCCGTAATTAAGTTATTAAGGACCGCTGGATATGTATCAACCTTATATCTAGACGATTTCTGTCTCTTTGGACGAACTTATAATGAATGTAAAGAAAATATTGACGTCACATTAAAACTGTTAACTTCGCTTGGTTTCAAAATTAACTTTGAGAAAAGTTCTTTGCAACCGTCAAGGTCTTGCAATTTTCTTGGCTTCATTATCGACTCAAATAAATTACAAATTAGTCTACCAGATAAAAAGAAAATAAAAATAAAAACAGAACTACTCAAATTTATAAAAATAAAGAGATGTAAAATAAAAGAATTCGCGCAGCTCCTGGGATTGTTGGTTTCTGCATGTCCTGGGGTAGAATATGGAATGCTTTATACAAAAGAGTTCGAACGGTGCAAATTTCTTAATTTAAGAGGTCATGCCGATTACGAAAAATATATGACAGTCCCTCAGACTCTTCAACCGGACTTTAACTGGTGGTTGCGGACTATCGATAATTCTGTTCACGAAATCAGAGACGATAGTTACCACAGTGAAATATTTTCTGACGCCTCAACTACTGGGGGGTGGGGGGCCGCGTGTGGTTCCGAGACAGCCAGTGGGAGGTGGTCTGAGGAAGAATGTGCTATGCACATTAATTATCTGGAGTTGTTAGCTGCGTTTTTTGCATTAAAAGTGTTTGCAAAAGACTTACACGATTGCCAATTGTTATTGCGTATCGATAATACAACCGCAATAAGTTACATTAACCGAATGGGTGGTGTGCAATACCCCCATTTAAATAAAGTCACTAGAAACATTTGGCAGTGGTGTGAAGCCCGGAAATTATATATTTTTGCGTATTACATAAAATCTAGTGATAATACAGTAGCTGACGCTGAATCGCGGAAAATACATCCAGACATTGAATGGACATTGACGGAGTTCGCTTTCAAAAATATTGTAAAAAGCTTTGGGATACCACAAATTGATCTTTTTGCTAGCCGCTTAAATAACAAGTGCTCCATATACGTCTCCTGGGATAGAGATCCTGACGCATTTGCCATAAATGCGTTCACCATCTGCTGGTCTGAATATTATTTCTACGCATTTCCTCCATTTTCCGTAATTTTGAAAACGCTTAGAAAAATAATACCAGACAAAGCCACGGGCATTGTTGTTGTACCTATGTGGCCAACCCAACCTTGGTACCCAATTTTTAACAGATTATTAATTTCGGATTTAGTTCAATTCAATTCTAATCAAAAATTTTTAATATCTCATTACAGCAGATGGGACATTCAGAACAATCTTACACTGGCTGCCGGGATCTTATCCGGAAAGCGTTTCTACGAAGAGACTTAACGCCAGCCTCAGTAGAAATAATGGTTGCCTCACTAGCAGACAGCTCTATAAAACAATACGATGTATATTTAAAAAAATGGGCAGAATTTTGTAATAATCATTCCATAAGTTTACTTGAAGCGCCGATTTCTAAAATTATAGAATTTCTTACTATGTTATATGAAACCGGCTCACAGTACAGCACACTTAACTCGTGCAGATCAGCCCTATCGCTAGTACTAGGCCCTGAAATCGGTAAAAATGAGTCAATTGCGAGGTTTTTTAAGGGCGTCTATAGATTACGACCACCCTTACCAAGATATAACGTAACATGGGACACATCATGTGTATTAAATTACTTACAAACTTTAAATCACAATGAAGACTTATGTTTACAAGATTTAACAAAAAAATGTATCACACTATTGGCTCTTACAACTGCACACAGAGTGCAAACATTGTCCAAAATAAATATAAAAAATATAGAACGACATAATGATAAAATTGTTATAAAAATTCCCGACTTAATCAAAACTTCTAAATTTGGAACAAATCAGCCCATGTTAGTTATACCTTACTTCTCTGAAAACCCCGCAATATGCCCAGCACAGACTTTATTAATGTATGTCGAAAAAACTTCTCAGTTTCGTCAACATGACGCCTTATTCCTGACAATTAAGAAACCGCACCACCCAGCTTCTACACAATCGTTAAGTCGCTGGATAAAAGACACCTTAAAATATTCCGGTATTGATGTGTCCATATTTTCAGCACACAGTACGCGCCACGCCGCCACTTCGCGCGCTTGTAGTTCAGGTGTGAACATTGACTTGATTCGTAAGACAGCTGGATGGAGTGGCACGTCCAATACTTTTTGGAAATTCTATAATAGAGGCATCATTAATAATGATGATCAATTATCGGTAGCTAATGCCATCCTTAATCATTAATTAAGCTTAAGTAACATTAATTACGTATGTTAAATCCGTATTAGGAAAAAAAAAAAAAAGTTCCTAGTTAATTATATTGTTTGAAATAAGTAATTGTTATTTGTTAAGAAACAAGGTTGAAGTATTTTTTATTTAATTTTTTGGTACAAAAGGCAGTTGCCTATTTTGTTTAGAAAGGTATCCATAATATGCATCGACCTATATATATTTCGATGATAATATGTTTCACATTTTGTTCCTTTTATAATTAGTTGTATAACTCTTTCTATTATATGCAAATTTGATTTAATTCTTATCTGGTCCAGAAATACAGCGTATTTTCATTATTAATTATTGGTGTTTGATATTTCCTGTTTTGACTCTCAATATCTACCTGTGTTTTATATATTTCAGTTACTAATCTCGAGGACGAAGCACGAAGTATAATTTATGATTAAACGAACTTACCTGAAGTGAAGTTCTATCATAATTATACGAGGTGCTTCGTCCGAAGAGATTAGTAACTCACTCCCGCCCGCCCATCTTATACCCTGAAATTATCAAGGAAATATCAAAGTTTTGAATTCAGCTCTAAACTTAATGACGTACCTAGGGATGGGGTTGCCAGCGTGGGAAAAAAAAAACTGGTTTTAGAGGATTTTGGTTTTAAAATTCTCAACTATTAGTGCGAGTGGTGAATCCTAGACACGATACTACCTGTGTTTTATATATTTCAGTTACTAATCTCTTCGGACGAAGCACCTCGTATAATTATGATAGAACTTCACTTCAGGTAAGTTCGTTTAATCATAAATTATATTACCTACCTGAACAAGCGAGAAAGCGACGCATATACCCCTTTTACGTTCGCGAATAGCATTAGCGAGGACTATCCGCGAAAAAAATGTAAAATAAATAAAAAAATATTTAATAAAAATATAATAATTATGGAATCAAATTCTAGACATTAAGGAGCTATAAATACATATATACTATATATATAAGAGAAATATATACTTTTACCATATTTCCTGGCACCAATTTCGAGAAATATTTGAAAAACCACAAAAAACACACGTCTCACCGAATATTTCCGAAACTAATAAACCGAAAAATATGAAAAAAAGTCATGGTAATTTGGGATTACGTAAAGATTACAGGAAAAATATAGCGGGTGAGAAATTCACGATAAAAAAATTACAAAATTAAATTAAATTTTAAATACCTTCTTCCTGACAACTGTCGAATTAAGAAACCCTAGGTATGCGAGTTTGACTCGCTCTTGACCGGTTTTCCTAATAAATCCATATTACAATTCGCAGAATGCCGACCTCCTTTATTTTAATACCGGAATTCGCGCCATGCCAACATTGCGGAATGCCGACAATATACTTCACATAAAATTAATCGAATCAAAATGTTGTATTATACACACATATTATACAATAAATTTGAACATGATACGTGTTGCGAAATAGGACACTAAATATAAATCAGCACAAAATAATGTGACTGATAGATAATATTGATATCAAACGTGCATTATTCAAATACTTATGTGAAAGAAATCAGTCTACGAGTAACAAGAAGATAAATGCTAAGTATATCTACATCTACCAGTGGCGAAGGGTCCATATAACACGATTCCCATCGGCTAGTTTAGGAAATAAATCCATACTAAATTTCTTTATTCATATACACTTAGCTGACAGGGAGTTACAAAGTACAATTTTTTTAAACGTTTTCCTTGGTTGCTTTTCTTAGTAAGAAGATTTTTATCCAGCTTCCCTTTTTAAAATGTTCACCTTTCGCCACTGACATCTACACTCATATTAGAGGTAAAATTTGTTTTTTGTTCGTATAAGATATGGATAGGTAATCTCTGGAACTAATAAACTGATTTAAAAAAATATTTTACTATTGTAATGGTTATTTTGAACATGGGCATAAGCTATATTTTATTTCTCAGGGGACAGGCTGTTCCTAATCATTCATTAACGCATAAATGCTGACTTTCAGCCCGCATACAAACTTGTGATAGAGTCAAACAGCCGTTTACACGAGCTCTATGGCCCGCACTTGAAAAGCAAAACTGTCAGCTTTTCATCAACTTTATACTACACGTGCGGGGATGTGAGAGACGGTGTGGACGGATAGTGGTTTAAAAGGCAAAGGTTTTTATTTTTAAATTCTTAAAGAGACATTCTGAAACTATAAAGATTTCATATCTACTCTACAAGTTGGCGTTTAAAGTTGCCTTCTATTTACCTCAAAGGACCTATAAATGTCATTACAATATGTAAGAAGAGAAAATATATTCGGAATGGGAAACCCCAGAAGCCGGAAAAAGAACCCGGAATTCGATTAAAGCACTCAGCCGGTAATCGACAGATCCCCAGCTCAATTCCCAGTTGTTCTCAGATAAATAAATTGCCAACTAGTGACTCCACAGAAATATACAAATACAAAACACTTTATTCCACCAAAAACGAAAAAAAAAAAACTTTACAAAAATCTTTTATTCTATAAATACAAGGTTATCAAACAATGAAGATAATAGATGATATTATTATACTGATTTCAATTTAACACTTCTATTTTACACTTAAAAATAAACATTTTAGAAAAAAACAAATACTACCATTGTTTCCAGCAGAAAAGGAATCCGGCACAGAATGTGACTTCAAGAAGACGCTGAATTTAAGCCGATCCCTTGTTAAAAATTAAGAATAATCAAAGACAAAGTATTAATACCGTCATGTGTCAAAACGAAACTTAAACAAAAACCTATTCTTTAACCCCCCCAAATGTCTTAATATCGAATCTAAAAATAAATGAAAATCTATCTATTATGACCGTGATTGGGGAAGACTGAAATGGGGCTAGATCAGGGACGGGAAAAAATATATATAGAGGAGGGCCGTAAAAAATAGTTACAACATTTACGCGGGCCAGATGGCATTTATTATAAACTAGCTTTTGCCCGCGGCTCCGCCCGCGTGTTATTCGGTTTAACGACATGCTTTTTTCCGGGCTAAAAAGTAACCAGTGTGTTAAGTTGGGGCTTAAGCTATATCCGTTCAAAATTTCATCCAAATCCGTCCAGCCGTTTCAGCGTGAAAGAGTAACAAACATACACACACACACAAACTTTCGCATTTATAATATTAGTGTGAAGTGTGATGAGATACCATAGCCTTGTTTAATTTCACCACAAACGATTGAGGATCGCGCTAATTAGACACCTAATGTATGAAATAACAAAGCCTTGTCTTATTTTTCCACAAACGATTAAGACCGCGCTAATTAGACACCTGATTTTTCAATGATATTAATCTATCCTACAGGAACCATGCATTTTTCCGGGATAAAAAGTAGCCTTTGTGTTAAGTTAGGGTATAAGCTATATTCATTCTAAATTTAATTCAAATCCGTTCGGCCGTTTCAGCGTGAAAGAGTAACAAACATACACAAACACACACGCACAAACTTTCGCATTTATAATATTAGTAGGATAAAAAAATATATCAAGTTTTACTAAATTTATTGTTTCGACGTGCTAGGCTGGTGTGACATGAAAATATGACTGTTCATTAATTATAGCGTCGAAATTTGGCTCCAACTTACTACAAGTAGAAGTAACTCGTAAAACGCACTCGAGACGTTCGTCAGTCATCCTATTGCCTAATTTGTTTTATTATAACTAGTGCATTACAAACTAGAAAAGATCAATTTAAATCAAATTAAACACTAGAATTTGAAAAAAAAAACCACCCGGTACATATAAAGTACAGTACTTTCAAAGATAAAATGCGCATAAAAATCATCGCCACTGTTCGGAAAAATTCGTATTTCCTTACACATTCTATAGAATCAATGAGGTTTTGCACGTCGAGTCGCTCAGCTATAGATTTCCAAGCGCATTATAACTTTGGGCGTTCTGTATATGTCCGTAGGGCATGACAACACAGTCATATATACACATTATACATAGTTGACATATTTCAGAGCAACTCTATTGTGTCTGCAAGGCAACACGTCGGCTTGACAGAATTTGTAAGCCTTATTATTTTCTACTATAGGATGAGATAATGTTATTTATAGTGCCTTGAGCACATTTGTATCGAAACGAAAACATAAGGAGCTAATTCTCTCGGATCTGGACTGTAGACTGATAGAAATGTGTTTTTGATATTATAAAGACGTATATGGTTAAGGGAGGGTTTAACCCGACACTTGAATTGTTGTATTGTTATATATCACTCTTTGAACTTGATAAAGATTACTTGCATTTTATTGAATTCAATAAAATTGCAAAGGTATGCAACCTATGTTAAAAATACCATTTCATTGGAGTAATTTAGGTTATAGACAGTAAAAAGTATACTTAAATAAACGTCGTAAGAAAGAAATTTGATATAAAAAGGCCGATAGGTATTAAAAATATATCCTCCTAATTCCAAAATAATAAATAAAATCACCGGGTTTTTTGAGCGGCCCGCTCCCATTAAGCAGGATAGAAAAGTGTAAAATGAAAGCGTTGGAACAGGACAGATTTCTTAAATTTCTCAACTTCACCTTAAAGGGGTAACTTTTTACCTCGGTACAAAATGCACAAAATAATATTGTGTTCCCTACTTTTGAATAAAAAGTATGCAATAAATGTGCAACTTGCGGAAATTGTTTATTAATAACAAAGTATTCACAAAAAAAATTACGTACTTTAATGTATTACATTTTGTTTGCATTACTTAACAAACTTAAAAGCGTGTTTACAGTTGTAATGTAATGCAGCTAAAATGTAACGCATAAAATTGAATAATTTTCATGTGATTGATCACCTAACTATTAACAAGCAGTTTGCGCGAATTGCTATAAAACGCATTTTTTGCATACATTTTATTCAAAAGTAAGGAATACAATATTATGATGTGCATTTTGCACCGAGACCCTCCGTTACCACCTAGTGTGGCACATGTTGGTTATTTTAACAGCTAGTTCGATTCGGCAAAGGTTGATCTGCCGGGCGATTTGTCACTTATCGATGACCGATATTTTGGAGAAACCATTTAAAAAAACTGGCCTCTTTAATTCTTTACACTCTAGTACCACTGAGCTTCGGCGGAGTAATGGATGGCACATTTTAAAGTGTAAAAAAATATTAAAAAAATGAATTGCTCTAATTACTTGCTGTCCAATTTGGATAGCTTAGTGAGACCAGTGTGCAAATCTTCTATTGTCAAATTTTTTTTACGGCTTTTTGTTCTAAATATTATTGATTCTGATTCATAGATTTTAATAAAGCTAGGAGGTTAATATTCAACCTGTATGTTATTTAATTAATACTGAGAAATGGAGAGTCAATCTTATTAAAAAAATAAAATAATATTATTTTTAAATTACCTATCAATTGTTATTTATTTTACGGTAACTTAATGAATATAAACAATAACAATAAAGCTGAGGTTACCTTTCACATTATTCCTAAAAAACGGCACCCTAAAACTTTAATTTATAAATTACGGCAACTTAAAGTTTTAGGGTGCCGTTTTATGACACGAACACTCGTGTTAGCAAAGCGTCGATGCTGCGGATCCTTGGATCAAATTCCATTGAAATTAGGTATTCCATTATTTTCCTTTGTGCTATTTTATTAACTTCTCCTTTGAAGTCGAGTAAGCTGCTGAACTACATACTCACTTTGTACTAAGAAGTAAAAAATATGCAAAACACATTTTCTATCCCGGAATATATTTTATGTCACCAACCGAAATATACATACATCTCAAAATGTAATGTCAATATTCTCATCCAGAAAGTACTTGGATTATTGAATTTTCACAAACCTGGAATTCTGTCTACGGAGTCGAAGTCACCACTGAGAAGCGAATCTACGTGACCAAAGATATACGATAACTGGCTGGATCTTATTGCCAAAGGTAAAGGTTGATTTTCAATGAGCCCAGTTGCCTTATTGTCTTGGTCCCCAACTCGAATCAGCTACTCAGGATTTCACCTAGTTTCAGTTTGTTGTTCGTATCGTACTCCTTAGAGCTTTGATTTGTTTTCACAACAGTCAAGAAGGTTAACGTTGAAGAGATCTCAACAACTTTATGGTTTGAAGCTCGAGAGCAATGTTGACATTTCGTCTCTTGAATACAATAAACGAATTCTTGCTCCATTTGTGATGTACGTCTGTGGTGTTTAACCTAAGCTTAAGTACCTTTCGTCCAGGTCTTTGATCCTATGAACGTGTCAAGCAGCCGCAACAAGAGGCTCAGAGTTTATTTCAATAACACCTTCTTTAGCACCTGTAAAACCAGAACTACATATACGTAAATAAAAGGAAGTTGCTGAATTGGCTGCCGGCATTGACTTTAGAAAAAGAAGCGGGAAATGGGGTTAGCATATTAAGTATAGGGCTAGAAAGGATAGGATAGGAAGTAATTTTGGGTCTTTATAGCCATAGTAAAAAAAAACTATCACCAAAAGAAAAAAAATAAGTGCGACGACGAGCGAAGCGAGGAGGAGCGTGTTAGGTTGACATGTAAGATAAAACAAGGAGCCGAGCGAAGTGGAGCGGAGCAAAGCGACAACGTCCTTAGTTTTGACAGTAACTCAAATTTGTATTTTCAAGTTGCCGATTTCAACGATGTCCAAAAAAACAAATATAATACATACACATCCTCACACTTTCAAATTTAACGTCTTTTGCGCGTCAGAAATTTCTACCGTCATCGCCGCCGGTGTCCATTACGGGAGCCGACGGCGCCGGCAGCCGATGTTTTTGATCTCCGCCTGTACTGCCGGTTCCCAACGGCATTAATTTCGGGTGCCGGCGCCGGCAGCGGAGACAGTCCCTAAATAAATATATCGCCATGACATGAATCCCCGGTCTGGTTATAAACTTCTTGATGAGCAACTTATGTTTGATAGTTTTGAATTTAAAGAGAGAACTGGATAATCGGCCAATAGCCGAAACTTAGTGAAGTTTAGACGTATCTTATACATCGGATTGTCTATTATTACTACTCACAGAGGATTATCTGCCGGGTTTGTGAAGTTTTTAAAAGTTACGTAATTAAAATTGTAAAGCAAATAGTAGTGCCCCTGATAAGTCGAGTTTGAAAGGTCAAGCTGCCAGGCTGCAAATCACACTACCATTTTTAGGCTAAAAATGTTTTTGATATACATCCCTCAAAATCTTTCCAAAGGAACTTTCTAGTAACAATTGATTTCGCATCAAAACGCGTCCAGTGATTTTGAGAACATGCAAACTTAATCGATCCAGCTTTTTAGCAGTCTACCCTTAAATGGTTTGTTGCTTCCTGCCTTAAATAATGCTAGCAAAACGGAAAAGAACACACGAATTTGTACTTGGTTTCCGATATCTTGATGTAAGTTACTCGGTCAGAGTTTCATCCGATCAAGTCTTTCGGTTGAGGCGAGTCGAGTCGAGCGGTTAGTGCGGCTTCGGACTGGAACAAACTTAACTATTCACTTTAAATATTGCATTTTCATCTTTATCACCTTGCAATAAAGTGTTCATCTGTAGAAGTAGGCTTGCGAGGAGTAGGTCTCAAGTCAAATTGATCGGAAATGAGCCGGAGATAGCGTCGTAACTTTTATTTGGTTCATTTATTTGATTCGTTCTAGCCAGTTCGTTTTGGTTGTGGTAGTTTGTGATGACGGCCTTCGATTATGTTAAATAAATTAATTTACCACGATCGTGTCGGTCTTATTGTAAATCTACTGTTACCGAGAATCAATAATTATTCTGGTTATAGATGGTTCTTCAAGGACAAAGAAATATGTAAAAACTGTTTTTAATGTACCATCAGCAGCAGAGAGTAAGAGAACAGCTCTCAGGCAAAACCTGGCGGCTCACCATTGCCTGGGACCGATGGATGGCGGTATATCCATCCCCATTTGCCGGGATTATATAAAACAGACTGGTGACAGGCAGCGGCGTCACTGGTGGAAGGGTTTCGGCACCGCGCTCACCACCCCGCCTGCCCAGCGTGTGTGAGTATGGGCATTTCTTCCAGGAGGACCGCCAAGAGTGGCGAAATCCTGGAAAGACCTATATCCAGCAGTGGACGAAACAGTCTGATGGATGGATGGATCAGCAGCCCTAGCATGTTCTTATCGCGTGCGAGTGGCACATCTCGCGGCGCGGTGCCACTTGACGTTTTGCTACGGATGGACTTCGACACCGTCTGGACTTGACATCTGTTCTATAGGACCTGCATCGAGGTTCATCATCATAAGTCATCAACTCATCACCTACACTAGTAATAAAGTAGTAAAAAATCGTGTCAAAAAATGTGAAATGTGTTATTATTATTACTTTAGTATTGCACTGAAACTACAACAAATTATTTTTCATTTTTTTATCTCTTTTTATGTCTGTATATATGTTCCGTTTTAACTCAAGAACCACTTAACGGATTTGGATGCGGTTTTTTATTATCATCATAGTGGTCTTCGTCAACGTATAGGCATTCAAGGGTGTTGATAAAATTATCGCCAAGCCGAAAACTGTCGATAATAGTTTTGAAAGATGTATTGATTGAAATTTACGTTCATAATTTAAAAACTACGATAAGGATTTTCATTTAGTTTCCACTGTTACATAATTGGTTTATTCAGAAACGTTGTAATATTTTCATTTGCTTAGCTATGATCAAAAGGAGTTCAGCATGTAAAAAAAGGAGTGTAAAGCGGCCTCTTTTATTATTTTTTATTCAGAATGTGCTTATGCTTGGCTAACATCGCACCTGGGACCTAGGATGAAGCGCGCTCGCCCAGGTGGTACTTATTTTACGCTTCTTTTAAAGGAAGGAATCTGGGTTCCACATCTTTGCAGTACGGATGATGAATGAATCTTTGCTTCGCATCGACTATACCGGTGGTAGATGGAGGATGGGGGGAATAGGTCACCTATCTTAATTTATAGCACATAATTATAATTAAGGACGTTCACTTTGATCCTTTAATATCAACGTTATTTATTTTCATTCGTTTGTATGCTACACATAAATAATAATATTTGCCTGTAACTGAATATTTCATGTGAAGCTTAATTGAGAAGGCCTGACGTACCCGTCTGTATGTTGTTGTTTCAATTTATTTTATTGAAATTTGATGTAGTATTGGAATTCAATTTTCATATCTCCCAAGTTTCTTGTTTCACTAGTATGATAAAGATAAACAAAAATAAAATTTCCATTGGAAACGAATGGAATAAAATTTCTTCCATTTTCAATTTTGATCTTGGGAAATTTTATTGCTCACTGTATCGTTAATTCCGAGAACTTTTAAATATTATAATTTTCGAAATGAAATTTATTGTTCACAAAGTTTTAGTTTTGTAATTTCATTGGAATTTTCCGATCTCGTGGGATAAAAAGGACCTTTATATAATTTAATTGCGATCTCGTTCGTAACACTTTGTTCACTCAAAACTATAATAAAGTGATATTATATTCTTAGATTAGAGTGATAAAAAAGCGCAAACTGCAAGATCTATATCAAAAAATATGCAGCTTTATAGAAAATTAATATATAAAGGAATCTAATTAAATTAGGGAAAAGGGTGCAATCTTGAAATTAAAAATCTGTTTTATGTTTGATTTAGAATCCAGAAAGGTGATGCTTGTTGACCTTATTCGAAATTACCCGAAGCTGACCACTTGTTCAACGGTCTGCGATCGAAAACCGGTAAAGTGTAAGTCATACTCTCACTAAAGATTCCGTACATGACATTATTAACAAGGTGTTGTGTTCAGGATGCGCAGTACAAAGTGGCTACGTCGACGTAGCGGGAAAACATTGGAGTCGTAGTGCCTGCTACGCCGTAGTAAAAGAGGCGGAAAAGGCGTTTACCATCTCTTTACTGATTATATGTTGAGTTCTCACTACAAATAAAACAACAGTTAAACACCAGGTAGCAGGCAAGAACATGGCTAGAACACATTTTACGGGTTATAAACAATATTGAAATAACATAATTTCATTCTGGCAGAGCTTTCTTGTGCGAGTATATACATACACGTACGCCTGTATCCCATAAGGGTAAGTAGAGACTAAATATTTCCACCTGCCACGATCCTGACATACCTTTTTGCTTCTTCTACAACCATCAATCTAGTCTTACAAGCTCTTCTATTCCGGGTACTTTTTACTTTGCCCTTATTCAGTATGTCGCCTTTTTGGTCGGCATACCTCCTTCCAGGGCGGCCCGGTTGCTTTACCTTCAACTTGTTTAGCATAAATTTCTTTCGTCACTCTACTTTCATTAATTCTCTCTATATTCCAAAACCATCGAAGTATTCCTTTTTATATTCTAGTCACTACATCTTCTTTCTGCGATTCTTGAATATAAAACTAGACGGAACTGTCCTTTCACTTATTTTCATAAATGCTCTCAGGTAAGAGACATCATTGATTGAGGTTTCATTTTTCAGTATGGAATCTCAAACGCTCTTGAATATGAACGAATACTCACCGAAGCTTTCAAATGCTTGAATATTTAAGCGGCACTTAATTGAGAGTGAGTGATGGATAAGATTAAAATTTCAACGGTAAAGCGATGATGAAAGGGTTTTTTAGGTTTTGGTTTCTGACGCACTTTGTTTCCTTATCCTCTCTGTTATTATTTTTGTTTTGGATGACACTTAGTTATATCCATCCATCCATCCATCAGCCCGTGTTCGTCCACTGCTGGACATAGGCCTTTCCCAAATTTCGCCACTCATGTCGGTCCTCCTCATCCTTATTTATATTCGTCGTATTAACGCTTCGTACTGGGTGTATTTTAAACTGTATTTTGCAATTTTGACGTCATCGGCAGAGTAGTTTTTCTGTCAATCGATAAAATATCTTAAAAGTAAAAACTCAAAAATTGATTGGCAAATGTCGCCACAATAATGTAGCAAACAGGTTTTTAGGGAAGTAAAATGGTAATTTATTCTAACTTAGACTCACGAATAAGGTCCGAAACAAGAAAATTGAAAATATATGGTGAAATTCAGTCAACCGCCTAAATTCATACTGGAGACTCAGTTAGTCATCAATCAGGAACAAGGTTTAATGATCCTCCGAGTGAAATTCGAAAAAAAAACAATATTTTCCCCGTATTGTGCCTGCACTTGGAATTGTACTTGAACTAGTCCAGCAGTTACGGAACAAACATTTTTTTTAACAAATTTTAAGGACGGCCAAGTGCGAGGTAGACCAGCGCACTCCCATACAACAGACATGATTTTTTGGCCGTTTTTATAGATAATGGAACCCCTCGTGCTCGAGTCCGACTCGCACTTGGCCGGTTTTTACCTTTACTACACTAACTCACAATATCACTAATCACGATTTTATAACCTTCTTAAAGACTCGAGGGAACTCAGTAAACAATAAACCACCTGATCAACATAAAGTTTATTTACTACTTTATAATTAGTACATAATTATTAGTATATATGTATAGGTACATAGGTAGTTAATATACTGTAGTTATTATATGGATAATAGAGAGGCTATAGTATAAGTATACTAAACTAGACTATAGTAAATATATTACAACTATTTAAGGCCATATACTGATTAGATAAAAAATATATTTATTTACTATTTAGTTAAATATTTATAGTAAATTGTGTTTTTTATTAGTAAAAGCAAAGAAATTTTCAGTGGGGTCGTCATCAGGCGAATAGAAAATATAAATGACATATATATAGGTAAAACGTAACTATATATTATAACTATATACTTAGTATATATAAGATTTTTACAAAGCGATAATAATTGAATTTCTGTACATACGTACGAGTACATAGTGGTGTAGCAAATATAGCTAGCGATAAATTCTACGCCATTACCCGCGGCTCCTCCCTGAGTAGAGCCGTGCTCCTCCCTGAGTCGAGCCGTGCTCCTCGAGAGTAGAGCCGCGAACACCACCGGACAAGTCAAACCCAAGGACATGCCCATAGATATGGGCATCGGCAGAGTCCTCAGTAAGGGGGCACCCGCCCCGACACTGAGTCCCCACGCCCCAGAAAGGGGGATGTGAGAAAATCAACTACGCCATCACCCGATCGGAATAGAATTTCATATTATGATTCGAATAGTAATACCTCATTTCATTTGAAACGTTTTATCGATCCACCAAGAGCGCAGAACGGCAAAGGCGAAAATCTCAAACACACTTTTACAAATAGTAAATGTATCTACTGCTAGCATACATTATTTTCCGTGAAAATATGTTCTGAAAGCTTTATTCATACGGGCTCGTGTCGTCGACAAATCTCTATCAAATTTCAGGCGTTGAATCGCGCATGATGTGGAAAACGTTATACATATTTACTTCCAACACTCCAGGCCCTCTTCCGGCCCTTTAGGCTCTCATTTTGTTGACACGAAGAGAATCGTATTAGATTTACGATAACTTTTTGCAAGTTGCTTGGCATACATTGCTAGTGGTTATACTTTTTTCGTTGTGCTTAAGTAAAAGCAAAAACTGTAGTCACAAATATTTAAAAACGGATTGGACTCACTTTTTTATCTGTGCAAGGAGGCACAAATCGAGCTTTCGATGAGATTATGACTCATCATCATCAGGACTCTTCGGGATTACTTTTGCCCACGGCGGTCAGTCGAGTACTAAGCTTCCTCCCCTCTCTCGTCGCCGCTCGTCTTTCCGCTCTTCGGCTGCGTTCGGAGGTTTCCGGTATCGAAGCCAGACTCGACCGGACATTTGATAAAGTTTTCACTACTACTTCCGGGTCACGTGTTTCAGTGAGTCCAATCCGTTTTTAAATATTTATGATGTCAACTCACTCTAATTTTAATGAACTGTAGTCACATTGGAAAGAATGAACTTTAATGCTTCTGCCTCCTTTTGTAAGCAAACGCGCAAACTTCTATATAGGTACAAACGCAAAGACAAAATTGTGAGGTGGAATATTTTTATTGTATTTTGGCCTGAGTCCATTGAAATTATCTAGATATATTTCCAATTAGAACTAAAAATCGGTAAATTTTAATCATATCTTAACAACACTAAAATTCAAAAAACCGGCCATGTGCGAGTCGGACTCGCGCACGAAGGGTTCCGTACCATTATCTATAAAAACGGCAAAAAAATCATGTCTGTTGTATGGGAGTAAGCGGGTCGGACTCGCACTTGGCCGGTTTAGTATTTGTTGTTATAGCGGCAGCAGAAATACATCATCTGTAAAAATTTCAACTGTCTAACTATCACGGTTCATGAGATACAGCCTGGTGACAGACGGACGGACAGCGAAGTCTTAGTAATAGGGTCCCGTTGGATACCTTGGGTACGGAATCCTAAAAATGAGTACTAGTTGGGCATCGAGAAAATTATCTAGATTAATATCAACCAAAAATATGTTTGAAAACGTCCACAATCTAGCCATACTCATGTTTCTCCTGATACCAAGTTTTAAATTTTGCGCCTGCGACGAAATCAGCACGATTGTATTGTGTAGCCTTCGCAAGTTTCGTGGAGCGTGTACATAATAGCGAAATGAAATAGCATTACATTTGGCCGCCCTTACAACTGAGTTGGTCGCGTCATGATGTCTGCTCTGTATTAACAGCTAAGTCTTTTTAAGGGCCCATAATACCTCAATTCGCAGTCCTGCTCTAACGCTTCTGCTTTTTAACTGTCTATCCTACTCTAATCAGATGCCGCGCACGCAAAACATCAGTTATTTTGAAATCACGGCTACACTGGTGGTTTTTTCATTTTTATGTTATATTATGCAAAGTTTCAGATCTGATTTCAAGTAGTAATACCCCGCCTTACGCGACCCCGTCTAACGCGGATTCGCTATAACGCGGGTTTTAAATTTTCGCGCTAAATTGCCCCGCTTTACGCGAGTGCACTGATTGATCGTCGAATTGAAATTTGATTGGCTATTAACTTACGAGCGGCTGATCGCGCCACCTCGGATGTTATTTATCTACCTTCGAACTGGGTTCGATCAACGTAGAAGAGCTGGATGAATTTGTAGCGAGTGACGGTGAGCCCCTCAGCAACCAAGATTTAATAGAGCTTCAAAACGAGCCTGTTGAAAATAAAGAGGAACTGGTTGAAGATCCAGTTCTGTCATCAAGTGGTTTTCAGGAAGCGTTGTCGAAAATATATTCCGGTTTGAACAGTGTTGTCTGTTATGAAGAAATTTTGATGGAGCGGAGGCAAAAAGCCACTGAAAAAACATTAGACTGTTATTTTAGAAAAAAATTGCACTTTATGATGTTATATTACTTTTAAGTAACATATTAATTAATACTTCTCTGTACAAGTGGTTTAATTGTAATTTCCCAAAATGATGATTAGTTTCTAATAAAGCGATTTGATTCTGAATTTGATGTTTTATTAAAACAGACTTAACAGACCCCGCTATACGCGAAATTTGCTTTCCGCGATTTTCCCTGGAACGCATCCCTCGTGTAAAGCGGGGTATTACTTCACTGAATGCTATCGGTTTATTGTACGGTTTGGAGGTAACTTTGTTATTTATTTATTAATGTAAAAATTTAATGGAATCAAGTTTTCACCATTAGATTTAGTCCTCAACTTTATCATGTATCAATTTAAGAGTGATTTGTTGCAGTATTTGTTGGTATAAAGCAGGATCTTGCGAAGCGAAGTGAGGTATTATAAATTGAACTGGTTTTATCAACGTCCTATGTTAAAGTATTGTCGAACTTTTCTTAAAAGCTCATTATACAGTTTCATACTATTAACCTTGTACTGTAAAGTTTTCAACATAATGGTGCAGGTCAAATAAAATAACAAAAGAAATCGAGTATGTGTTTCAGTTTGCGCGCGGAACTCTAAAAACTGATGTAACTAAGCTGGTAAGAAGAAGGGAAAAAAACCGACCAAATGTGAGTTGGACTTGCGCACGAAGGGTTCCGTACCATTATAAAAACGGAAAAAAAATCAAGTCTGTTGTATGGGAGTGCGCAGGTCCGATTCGCACTTGGCCGGTTTTAGTATTTGCTGTTATAGCCCCAACAGAAATACATCATCTGTGAAAATTTGAACTGTCTAACTATCACGGTTCATGAGATACAGCCTAGTGACAGACGGACGGACAGCGGAGCCTTAGTAATAGGGTCCCGTTGGTTACCCTTTGGGTACGGAACCCCAAAAAGGGCAAAGCAATATTTTCTGTAACAATATTTTTAACAATGGTTGCTTTTTCTGTCAATCGAACGAAACGCGAAACAAATAAAGTTCTTCCCTCTTTCTCTTCCTTTACAGGGAATTAATAAAGTAAATGGACTCATTAACCTTTGAGGTGTCTTAATCGGCGGGCGCTGCAGGACAACAAGTGGTTCGTTTGCTGCGCGGTGCGGGCCGCGCGTCAAGTGATTTAGTTTATTGGTTTTTGTGGCTTTCCTGTTTAGAAATACCACACATATTGTATACCTTTGTATTCCTAGATAAATTTTCTAAAATACAGCAGTATTTTCATTAAAATAATAATAAAGTAGTTTCTTTACATTGAATATTTTCGCGAAGTTTTAAATGAAATGGGTTATTCGGCCGCGTTTGTTCAGTTTTCAGCTTCGGCGTTATTTTATGAACACCCCTCAAAGCCTATGCGTTGACCAGGGTCTCTACGGTGATAATAAAAAAAGCCGCATCCAAAGCCGTTGAGTGGTTCTCGAGTTAAAATCGTTTATTTAATCTTTGCCCTGTGTTCGGCTTGGACGGTATTTTATGAACGACCCTTGTAGCCTATGTCTTGACCAGCGCAGCGTCGCTATGATGATAATAAAAAAATGCTGCATCCACATCCGTCAAGTGATTATACAGACAGACAGACAAAAGTTCTAAGAAAAATTGTTTTGGCCTCAGTAAATAGCCCATTTCGTGCAGTCTTCGTTATGCAGAAAATTTCATTAATATGTCTTTTACAAATTTGAATCGGTTTTCATAAATTGATTTCCTTAATTTTAATTAAATTTATATCATTGCGGTATATAAATTCAATTTATTATCTCCTTGCGATGGATAAATCGCCAAGTGTTTAAAACATGGAAATTAATTTCCATCAGTTTCTTTATTACCGATTTTCTTAGAGTGATTTAGAATCGATCGGTTTTGTCTATCAAATAATCGAAACCATTATTCGAAATTTGCCTTAGGGGTGGACGATATACATCGATGTATTAAAAACATTCGATGTTTTTAATACTATTCGATGTATCGTTAGACCCTCGATATATTCGATGTATCGATGTTTTTAAAACGATGCATCGAATGCAATCGAACCTTCTGCGTACGCTGACCGTCATAACGGAAAGAAAATTGAAAAAACATTGACCTGCTAGTCTAGCATAGCAAACCATATCGAGCTCGATAGTGATTGATACAGTGCTCTGTCTCACTCTGTTGATCCACCTAAAAAGGGACAGACAGTGATATACCCAGCTGTCTAAGCTCGATATGGTCAACTATGCTAGGTACCCCGACGTGAGCGCTCGAAAAGCTGCATAGCATGTGTGTTGCACGTGACACCAGGATTAAAAAGGTCTAATATTCAGTAGGCCTAGTCCAGGGCTACCATGAGTTTTGCTTACTATACAGGTTACCGTCTGCGTAAAATATTTTGTATGAGAAATGCTGGTTCCTGTATTAAGCCGCTAGGGGCGCTGCACAATTTCTCATATAAATATTTTACGAAGACGTTAACGTGTATAGTAAGCAAAACTCATGGTAGGCCTATGGGGCACGTAACATAAAACCTAATAAGAACAAAACCCGTCAAACAAGTACCCGTCGAAAGGCTGTTTTCAAAAGCATTGCTAGTTTTAAACCAGCAAAGGATCAGATTATAGGGCAAAAACTGCATAAACATTCATTTCTACAAAGTGTGTAAAAAAAATGAAGACAATTTGATTCTGTACTTTGACAATTTCGATTTTTTATGAATATTTTATATTGGTCGAAGATTAATTAGTTAAATATTCACTGACATAAACTGAAATTTCAGTCCTCTATCAATCAGAAGATCAGTAGCCTAAGCATGAAAACATTACGGTTACGTTTAGTTTGAACGTAACGCGGTTTCGTATGAAATCTGATAACCGCCCCTAGCGGTCAGTAGCGGAACTTATCAGAATCCCATACAAAACCGCGTTACGTTCAAACTATACGTAACCGTAATGTTTTCATGTCAAGGCTACAAAACCGAAATATTTAGAACAACCTCTACACGTATCGAAAAATCGTATCGAATGCCATAGCTCGATGCATTACATCGAAAAAAACATAGATGTTTTTTTTCGCCTCCAGGATTGGGAAAGGGGACCGCTTCGAAGACTAATTTTCGTTCCGTTCTGTCAGTTGTCTGTGAAATCAACAAACAAACAAACGATCCATCCAGACGTAACTTAACACGGTCTCGGTCGGACGAAGTTAAATTTCTCCTTCGAGGAGACTTTTACATAATAGAAATGAAAGCTTTGTTAGTATAACTAACTATAGCTCTGCAAAAATACATATAAAACAGACTGGTTACGGGTACTGGGTTGATACGCTTAAAGAGCCCAATATTTTGTTGAGAAACAAACGATACCGCGATCTAGAATACTAGTGGTGCCATCTGTTGTCCACTTAGCGAAGTTCTTTCCTGTTAAATTATTCAAATGACAACCTATTCTACCCATTATAATGGCATGTAATGTAAGGAGGTTCTCAAGCAATTAGGGTTCCGTACTCGAACGGCAAAACGAAGCCCTACTGCTGTCTATTCGTCCGTATGTCACTGGTCATAGAATGAGTTACAAACCTGAAATTTGGATAGTGAGAGTAAAATGTTGATCCAAGACTGAATATTGAATTAAAAATTAAATTAAATTATTTTACATTAGGTCTACCACGAGTTTTGGTCACGATACCTGCGACTGCGTAAAATATTTTGTATGAGAAATTGTGGTTCGTGTCGTATGCCGCTAGGGGCGCTGCACAATTTCTCATATGAATATTTTACGCAGTCGCGTGTATTGTACCGTGTATAAAACTCATGGTAGACGTACAGTAGGTCTAACATATCCAATTAAAGTATTTACGGTTATATCTCTGACATAACCGACTGCTTTTTAAAAGCAAATACGCTGTTATGTACACGCGTATCTACGTCAAAATATTGTCCAAGCAAGAGGTCAACGATATTTTGCTATAAAGATATCGCCGCGTCATTCCTTTGAGTATTTACCACCGTCATTCTTGTGTAAAATGAGCCAGCATAACGAACGAAATAAATATGTTATTTCTATTTATACATGCACACTGTCCCATTTCTATTGTTATCGAGCCACAAAGTAAATGTCAGACAGTTTGAGAACTTGAATAACAGATTGTCCAGTGGTATGAATATTCATATGAATTGAATATGAATATATGAATGGACTGAAGTACGTTCTTGAGAAGTACGTTGCCTCACTGAGGCTGATGAGGGTACTTACTGTTGTTATATCAGGATTGTTACCTAACAGAAGAACTCTTGTTGTGAGGAGTAAGGCGTAAGTAAGTGTCTGTAAGTTAAATAATTTAAGTATGTACAATATAAATATACAATAGGAGAAGCGGGGCTATTATGTAACTCAGTGTCGGTTGCCATCTATCGTTGCTATTCACCAAAAACAGATAAAAAGTGAACTTCCAAAATAACCTTCAATGGGTATTGACACTTTTATATATAGGCAAAAAAATAAATAATATTCTCGAAATATATTTTGAAATATATTTTGCCAGACTAAACAAACAACGCTGACCGACATACATATGTACTGTACACATTCCTAACACCTAGTCTCAACCACAAACACGTATATATTTTTTCTTTTTTACACAAGCAGTTCGGACGAGAGCAATAAGACAAATAGGTTAAGAAAATAGGTTTAAGTCTGTCATTTTTTTATGTCTATTTTGTATCTATGGTTATATTTATCTACTGTTCCATATTCGACTGACAACGACCCCGAGTGGGTCGAAATATATTTCGAAACTATTATTTATTTTTTTGCCCATATACAAAAGTGTACATATATATATATCCATATATACACTTCTGGACACATCTATTGGCCCACCTTGCATTTTCAGTTTCGTTTGGTCCTAGCTAAAAAATTATATTAGGTCGAGCAAAAAGTTTAAAACAATACGATCGAAAACGTTGGTAAAATGTATCAGGTTTAAAACTGGATCAATAGTTTTTGTTCAATCTAGCAATCATATTTAGGTAGAGGCCATCGAAACCTAAACTCTAAGGTGGGCCAGTAGATGTGCCCAGAAGTATATTAATAAAAAACAATGAAAAACCTTTTATAAAGCTAAAATATTTATTATTATCAATGGGTATTGAACTATTTATGAATTGTGACCTCATTTCAAGTGCGAACGTATCCTTACATAAGCGGATATGTATGTTTTCGACAATTTTGCAACTGATTTTACGATACAGAATCAGGAGGCTATACATAACATAACATATCGTCACGACATGATTCCCCGAGGGGATGTCGGAGGTGTTCCCGAGTGTGAACTGTAAACGCTTTTTAGGGCATTCAGGTTTTCTAAGGATGTTTTTTCTTCACCGTTCAGCAAGTGAATTTGTGTTCTTACCTAATAGAATAGAAGAGCTTGTCTAAATGGATTGATGGATATTGAAGCAAAAGATGTGTGTCAGGATCGCAGTACATGGAAATCTGTCTCTGCCTAACCCTCTGGGAGACAGGCGTGAGTATATGTATACAGGTAAGTACATATGTACTTTTTTATCTTCTCACCTGAAAATTATTGAATCTCAGCGTTTCTAATGTTTAATTTATTAATTGGACATTAAAATTACTCATTATAATTTTTTTAAATATTTAAATTCACACTGGTGACTCAATGAACTATCAGAATCAAGATGTGAGGACTCTTTGTGTTTTCTCATTGAACCTTGGCCCTGATCACCTACAGAGTCTCCAGTATGAATTTGGCTCCACAAAAGAAAGTCACCTTATATGGGTGTTACTTATTTGTTTGTTCGAAATATGATGATCCCTACCACGCCTTTTGCTTGCTTTTTGCCACCATTTCCTGCCAATATAATTACTTTTACGAGCGTTTGAACTGATTCATGTATGTATGCATGTACATAGAATGGAGCATGCAGAGTGACATGTCGCTGCATTTGGATATGTTCAGATTGACGGCCCATCGAGTGAGGGGACACAAATTGCATTCCCTCACATAAAGGCCCGGGACATGATCCAACATGTTCCTATTGTTTTCACGTGATTGGAAACATACGGTTATTGGAAGCTTTTGTGTAGGTACTGCAGTTGCGTGGACCAATTTCAAGTTTTACTACCGCAGTACTTCGATTTAGCTGACGCCCGTTATAAACCCTCCTTTGTTTGCTTTTAAACAAGTTCTAAAACGACTTGGTTTTATTGTGATTGTGTGTGATGCAAATTAGAACGTTTTAACCTGCGCACAATACCTAACGATGGAGGTGCAAAAAGAATACCACGCTCTTTCATTAAAGACGATGTAACAAAATGTTGAATTACCTATTCGCTGTTTTTCGCCACATTTTCTGTACATTTTTCTACAGATGCATAAAATTTTGTCAAATGTTTTGTTTACTTACAGATACCTCAAACTTTAAAATGGAGTTTAAATTTTTTGAAAACCCTGTTTTTATGAAATGAAAGTTAATTCAGTAAAATCAAATTTCTCCACCCTTCTCTCGTCAAACAGCGAAAATAGAGTTTCGGTACAAATATCCCAATAACTGGAGGACTATTATCAAAAGCAAAAATAGGGTATTTTCGTTTTTAGGGTTCTGTAGTCCAACAAGAAACCCTTATACCTAGTTTCGCCATGTCCGTCGGCGTCGGTCCGTTGGTCCGTCTGTCCGCGGCTTATTATTATTTTTTATTTTTTATTTTATTTTATTTTATTTATTAACCAATTTTCTTATAAAACTAATACATGACCCACAAAACTGCATGTACAGTTTGACTGTGGGATCCGTGAGTCTCTAACATAAAAAATATTATAATATAGTTTAATATATTTAAATTAGTATACGATCAGCCGCACCCCAGCAGCTACGCCCGCGCCAGGATTGTATTATGAGGGTAATACAAAGTAGGGGCAAGCGTCTCGGCCGACGCGCGGCCGGCCGTACGAGTTACAGTCTACCTACCTACATACTATCAAGGAGATAATTCATAATCTGCTTTTTGAATGCTTTTTTGTTGGCCTCTTGTCTAATACTAATAGGTAGGCTATTTAAGGTGTATGGAATACGTTTTTTAAGAGTTCTATCGCCATAATAATTACATACTCTTGGTACATCGTATTTACTCGCACTTATTGACCTTGTGTCGTGAGTGTGGCTTATGAATGATAAGTCATGCTCCCGACTACCATGCTGATTTACTAACATTAAAAATTTTTGTTTTAAACTGACCGGAAGAATTTTGCATATTTTGAATAACTTTCTGTAGTCATCTTTGCATTTAATTTTAGTTTTTTTAGTCACAAGTAGCTTTAAGAATCTAATTTGAAGTTTTTCTAATTTATCTATGTTTGTTTTGAAAGTTAGACCATAGCAGTCAAGAGCATAGCCTATTATTGAGTCCACTAAATACATATATATGCATTTTAGAGTACTAGTTGGAACTCTAAAGCTTAAGTGATAGAATTTACCAAGTAGGATTTTAAGCTTACTACAAATATAATCTACATGTGTTGTCCATGAAAAGTTTTCATCAATTTTCATCCCAAGGTAAGTGGCACATTTTACACGTTCAATAGGTTTGCAATTACAGGATATCAGGTTACTATGGAAGCAAGAGTAATCATGAGCAACAATAATAGGCAAGAATGGCTCTGTAGGAATTAGATAAGGTGAATGGATAACTAAGAGTTTAGTTTTTTCAGCGTTCAAAACAATTCCGTTGTCGTGTGACCACTTGACAACTGAATCAACATCTTGTTGTATTAGTCGACATGTGTCTGTGAGAGCGGTGCCAGCGCGCAGAACGCACAGGTCATCTGCGAACATATAAGCCGAACTATGGCGCAGGACATCACACAGGCTGTTGACCAGCATAAGATAGCACACAGGGCCGCATCCAGAACCCTGCGGAACTCCGCACTGGACCCGCTTCGTGTCACTCAACACCTCACCTACCTTAACACGATATGAACGCGCAGTGAGATAATCACGGAACCAATGGTTCAGTGGTTCTGCCACCCCACACTCATACATAGCATTCAGAAGTGTTTCTGTTTCTAAGGTATCAAATGCTTTTTTGTAGTCGAATAATATTGCAACTACAAACTTTTTTTCAGATAAGTGTATATTGATTTCATCAGTAAATTGTGATAACAATGTGTTTGTGCTTTTACCCTTCTGAAAGCCATGCTGACATGGATTTAATACTGTATTTTTCTGGAGGTATGATCCTAGTTGTCCTACAATACATTTTTCAATAATTTTATCTATACTAGAAAGTATGGCTATTTGCCTATAGTTAGCATATATTTTCCGGTCACCTTTCTTATGAATGGGACGTACTACAGCCTCTTTCAAGCCACCTGGGAAACTGAATTTACTTACAGACAAGTTAATTAACTTGGCAATTATTGGACTTATTTTTTCAGATACAGTTTTTAGGTCACACATGCGTACAAGATCGGCCCCCGGTGATTTTTTTGAGTCCATACTCTTGATAATGTTCATAATATTTTTGCTGTTCACCGGCTGCCACCTCATACACACCTCTGTTTTCTGTACGTAGTTTTCCCTATTTAACCATTTATCATTACACACATGTTTTATGTGATCAATTTCACTAGAAAAAGAGTTTGCAAACCCTTTAGCTCAGACTATAGTACTAGAAAGCAGTAATTTGGTATGGGTATAATATTAATCACGCCGACAAAACGGTAAAATAAAAATTTTAAAAAAGTATGCTATCTCCCATACACGTAATTTTGGGATGATTTCTTGTCTATACCATAGTGTGGGGTATCGTTGGATAGGTCGTTCAAAAACATTATTTCGATTTAGGGATCCGTTGGCGATATGTTAAGCTTTAAAGTGCTAATTAAATAGCGTATTGCAACAGGACCCAAACATACACATCAATTATCAAAAAACTGGCCAAGTGCGAGTCAGACTCACCCACCGAAGGTTCCGTACAAATAAGTAAAAGTTCAAAAAAATGTACAAAAAATTTGGTCTCCGTACAATTATGACCACGCATGCTGTAGCTTAACCTCGGTGATTTTTTATGATTTAATAACAAATATATAGTTTTCAGATTTTTCCCTATATTTGTAGTATTAGACGGTATTACTTGCCAAATTTCATAGTTCTAGGTCAACGAGAAATATCCCATGAATTTTAATTCCCTTGAGAGTGTTGAAATACACGTTTTTTGCGGCATGAACGGCCGTATCTTTTTTCTACGTTAACTTAGAAGTTTAATTTTTTCACAGCTTTAAGGGACTGTAGACTTGAATATATGGTTTTAATTTCAACTCGGTACCTCCACGAGTTCCTAATATATTTCTTGATAGACAGACGGACGGACGCACGGACGGACAGACGGACAACAAAGTGATCCTATAAGGGCCCCGTTTTTTCTTCTTGAGGTACGGAACCCTAAAAAAAGTGCCGTTTGTAACAGAAGCAAGAAATCTGGGCCTAGTGTATGATGAAACTAATAATAATATTTAGAGTATTCTAAAGCGATGGATTTCGCAATAAATACATAATCTAGTTTAAGTCTCAGTTTTTAGTTTAAAGAAAGCATCTCATCTAAAAGACCCTGACTAAACTTTTAGTTTTGTCACCTTTTAATTATTGTAGTGCAGTTTATGTTCCTCGCATATGTCAAAAAACGGTAGCGGCTGTCCAGAGAACTCAAAACGCATGCGCACGCTTCTGTTATAAAACTTAAAAAATACCGAAGCGCGCTTACGTCCCCCGCATGTGTAGATTGAATATGGCAGCTAGAAGGGAGCTGAATATGGCTTGTCTCGTATATAAAATTGCGTGGAATAAATGTCCGGACTACCTTTACAATAACCTTAATTTTAGAAGCGACGCACACTGTTTACATACACGATCAAAAAATTTGGATTTGTTGTGCATTCCAAAACATTGATTAGCTGGTTTCCGAGGATGTTTTATGTATAGAGGCGCGAAAATATGGAACAATTACCTCCGCCAATCAGAGACAAACTTATAACAGTTACAACACTTAAAATAAAATAATACATAAGCAAAATTTATTGGAACACCAAAAGAAATTTGCACATGTAAGATGTTCTAGAAAGCAAATATTCCGCTAGTCCTGTACATATAATGTTTTTGGATATATCTACCTCTTTAGGAATTATTATTTAACTATGTACACACACTTGGTGGGATTTTTATCATAGTCCTCCAGCTCAAAAAAATGGAAAAATGTATGCGCGAGTTGGAAAGAAAATTTGGAATTGTTTAATTATATAAAATTTGAAAAAAAAAAAAACTGCAGTAAGTTCGCTGTATCACGAGAATCTTGATATCTTTGATTTATTAGGTGTTTATTTGGTTTACATTTTTTTGTAAAATGTAGTTATACTAGGTGAATACATGGTGAAATTAAATCAACCGACCAAATTCATACTGGAGACTGGGTTAGTCATCAGGAACAAGGTTTAATGACATTCAAGGCGAAATTTAAAAAAAATGTTTTTTGCCCCATAGTGCCTGCAATAGTTGTACAAAAAAATGTATTTTTCGAAATTGGCTAAAAGGATTACTGAACCTAGTTCTTAATCACTAACTGAGTCTCCAGTATGAATTTGGTCGGTTGATTTAATTTCACCATATATTTATAGCACTATATATGCACTAGTTGTACAAAAAAATGTATTTTTCGAAATTGGCTAAAAGGATTACTGAACCTAGTTCTTAATCACTAACTGAGTCTCCAGTATGAATTTGGTCGGTTGATTTAATTTCACCATATATTTATAGCACTATATATGCACTAGTTGTACAAAAAAATGTATTTTTCGAAATTGGCTAAAAGGATTACTGAACCTAGTTCTTAATCACTAACTGAGTCTCCAGTATGAATTTGGTCGGTTGATTTAATTTCACCATATATTTATATAAAAAAATATACGTAATGCGCTATATTTCAACTCCTCAGTGGAGTCCTCGTCATCAGGCGAAGGGAAAAAATTATATTATATATTAATATCGTAAAAAGCACTGACATCTATTGACATCTATTAAGTTTAGTTTACTTATAAGTTTTCTCAAACTAGTTGTCAACTTAAGTTATATGTAGGCCATTACTTATCGCGGCCTGTTCGTCACTCTGTAATAGCGTCCCTAACGCCAGAGGGAACTGACCGTTCTTTTGCTTCGTTTTACGTAGTACTCCGTGGTGTTCTTATAGGCCTCGCCAGATGGAAAGTGTGGCATTGTCGCCCCAACAAAGCCTTGCTTACTGTATAGCAAGACCTTTATAAAATATAGGTGTGCATATTTGAAAACCTATACAAAAGTACAATTCTTACCTCGCGAGCTGCGTAGCGTCAAGCACGAGCGGCTGCCGCGCGTCCACCACGATGACGTGCGGCACACGCGCGTCGCCGTCGCGCCGCAACGCCTCGAGTGCTTCCCGCGTGGAGCGCACGAGTCGCGCGTCCCCGCCCGCGCGCGTTGCGGCCGCGCATGCCGCGGAACACACGCGCGACGCTCGCTCCGGGAACACGCACAGTAGCTGTAAGATAGTCCCTGCTTTAGTCAAAATAAGATGATTTTGGGTCATTAAAAGGGTGAAAGTATAACTAAAAACTGGAGGCCTCAAATGGATGAAGGGTCACTCTGTGACCGACTTATCTAACCATTTTGCGAATACAGTTCAGGCTAGAACAAAAGGTGTGCGTGAAGTGACAGATTGCGTCGCAACTGCGGATTTTCGTAGGTTGGCGAGGAAGAGTACCGACATATCCGACTTTTGGCCGTTCGTCCGGATTTTAACTTAAATTGTAAATTGATATTTGATTTTCGCATTAATTAATTAAAAATTAAACATAAGTATCGAATCAGTCTTCAATCTATACCAAGCTATATACAACAACTTCTAGCTCAAACATAAAATATTATTTATTCTCCGCACGCATCCATACTAGCCTTGTAAAACGTACGCTGCGCGGGGATTTGTTATTATATGACAAATTAATTTTTTTATGTCAAAAAAGTGCATGAAGTAAAATTAATATTTATTATCTTTGTAAAAAAAAACAGAAGGTTGATTCGACTCTTCAATCTTCTGCTTTTCTTTTTAATTTATCAATTAATGTGATATTTTGAACTTTCCGGAGGGAGGGGGTTTGAACCCCAACCCCCCCTTGTCTAACTTCAACATCCATCGCTATCGCTTTCAAATGTAAATTATGTGTTATGTCATTTCTAGCCAATCACGATACATTTGAAAGCGAAAGTGGTAGGTGTTGAAGTTAAACAATAAGGGGGGTTGTTAATTCCATGGGTGACATATACATACCTCGAGCGGTTCCGGTGGAGCGTAGAGCAGGGCCGAGGGGACGGTGGCGGGGGGCGGGGACCTGTTCTGCAAGGAGAGCACACGAGTGTGTAATTTGCCTTAATAATAACTTCATTTGAGGGAAACTTTTGCTTCAATAAACAGTGCAGGAGTTTTATTTTGTCTTTCAAAATATTCGTCTCTGTGAAATGCATACAAAGCTAGAATGAGTAATAAGTAGGAATGAGAATGAATAATGTATTTCTGTAATATAAGTACATTATACAGACATATTACAATATGTCAAACTAATTAAATTGAAAACAAATACAACATATTCAGTTTTGGGCTTAGTAATATCAAATTAAAGGTATATTTCGTGTATACAATAATGTATACTCGATACACCCAACTCAAACCACTTCTATGTTTTTCTTTGCAACGAAAGCACGAAGCAGCGAACGAAGCGTGGTAAACCGGATCCCGGTCCAAAATGCACATCATAATATTGTTTATCTAACCTCATATTGTAAAATCCTCATTACGAACTCAAAACTAAAGGCATAATGAAAAATATTTATCATGAGCGTCTCTAAAAAATGAAAAAATTAAATTATTGTATAGGTCTCCGAAAAACATAATCCTATAAAAAACCTTTTTCTGAGATTACAGTACATGTGGTACTAACGAGGAAGGCAAAGGGAACTTAGCCCATACAGCCATGTCTGAGATTTAATATCAAATACCAATGAGGTTATCATATAATGTTCTCCAATACATAACACATACAAAACAGTAACGAGGTTACAGTCAACTTTATTTTCGGCCAGGTATTGTCTATGGCTTACGGCGCCTTAGACTCGGTCTGTCAATGGATGAACTGTTTGTTGCGCCATAGTTTTCGAGGAAATGTATCTATTACTTACTGTGGTTTTATAGGTCAAAAGAATTATTGTGGCCTAAAATTACTGACAGCAAGGATGGTGATGATATTTGACTCTACCTGACATTCTGGAAATAACGACGGAAATTACGAACACTTTTAGAACAAAACTTTTACAAGAACGATCAAAAATGGCTAACGAAAAATTTTCCAAGATTATGAAAACAGGTTACTAGGCATGAGTTTAGATAAAGCAGTGTATGAAACTATGCATAACTAGGTATTAAAACACTCGTGTTTTTTATAACCTTTTTATGTACCAGTTTCATAAACTACTATTTCCTTACTTTTGAATAACAAGTATGCAAAAATTTCGTTTTAAAGCAATTAGCGGAAATTGATTATTAATAATAGGGTTCTCGCATTAAAATTATGTTATATTATGCCTTTCATTTTGATTACATTCGATTACAACGATATTTACGCTTTTAAGTTTGTTAATCGAATGCAATCAAAATTTAAATCATAAAATTATAGAATTTGAATGTAAAACCCTAATTATTACTAATCAATTTCCGATAATTGCTTAATAACGCAATTTTTGCATATTTTTTATTCAAAAGTAAGGAAAACAATATTATGATGTGCATTTTGCACTGGGATCCGGTTATACCACCGCTCTTACATTTGATGCGGATAGAAAAAGCGTCACTGACCGTGCGCTAGGTTTGTACCATAGACAAAAATCTATGGTTTGTACGCAGTGTAGATGTGGGTTAAGTCGGGGTTAGCTAAGTTTAAGCTCTTACAGAGATGTTAGACGTGAACATTTCTATAGACAAATTAGAGACACATTCGGAAAATAATTTCACAAAATAATAACTTTTGTAGTAAGTGAATAGGGGTGAGTACGATGGGCTAGAATGGGAAGACCAAAACGATATACAGCGAGCTTTTGCGGCGGCTTTTGACTAACAAATCTTAAATCTTTATTGCTCATGTTGTTGTATAGGTCTTACTTAATCACAGAGTTTCAAACATGACCCGATTAGGGCATTGCAAATTTAAGTTAAATTAACTTAAATATAAAATAATTAAAGTAATATATTTATGTATTTATACAATATTAAATTTTAACTTTAGAACTTATCATTTAAAACTTATCGTCCAAAAACTCATCCTGTAAAAACTCTTGACGAGAATAATAGCATTTCTTCAGGGCTTGTATTGGGTCTTTCAACGGTTTTTGTTTTAATATGCTGAGTCAACTACTGATCTGATCAATGTAAAACTTGAACACGTGTTTTATCAGCCCTTTGTCTTTCCGTTCTCAGGTCGGATACCTAATTGGACACATTTCACCCGATACATTTTATTTTTGAAAATGATGCCTTTTTAAGTTATTATTTCGTTTTATGTCTAAACGGCTTGAGTTTTATGTCTGAAATTACTGCTATAACAAGAAAACATGGTTTATTTTCCGATTTCAGGTGAAAAAACTCCTATATCATATACTATCGTAAAATCCAGAAAAAACTCGAAAATTCACTGATTTTGCATGCCGCCAGCGCGCGAAGCGAGCGTTCTAATGTAGACAACATACTGAAGTTCAAAATGGCTCAGGCAGATTATCGTGCACCAGGGGTAAGGCCTTCACTAAGAATCTTTTTAATATTGTTATCAATCATTTAATTATTTCAGGGATTTTGTTATATATTTTTACTAACAGCCATGTATTAGCCATAATGGACCTGACTGTTTTATCTGTAATTTAGAGAAGGGTCTGTCTAGTCTATTTTTTGGTCTTAAGTTTTTAGGCCGAGTGTACTGGGGGTATAGGTGAAGGTTATTTTTTACAAAAATACATAAGACTTTTAAGTCTTTGAAATGATTTTTACAGCTTTGTGTTCTTGTTAAATTTAAAATTATTCTAATACATCTCTTTTGTAGCCGAAATAAAGTAATGACATCTGTACAGTTTCCCCACAATACTATGCGTAACTCAAACTAAAGGCAACTGTGAAAGTCAAGTTTTCTGAAATCGATTACATCAGGATAACCAAAACGATGTTTAACGATACTCGCCCGTAAAGCTGAAAAAAGTGCATAGCCGTTGTGGCTTTTGCTTTACTCGTATATGAATTTTTCTTCAGACTACGACATAAATAAACTGGTGAGTCTGTTTTTCAAAACACCTGACCGTACCTGCCGCAATGTCTGAAAAGAGCTTTACCTGTGTTTGAATTGTGTGTCTGAGTCTGTGTGTATATGCTTTGATGTTATTTTAGGATAAAAGCCCTTTCATTTAAAACCTAAATTTTAGGTGAAAATACCGCCTTTATCTCGACACAACGAATTTGAACACTTACTTTACCTTTGATGAAGCTAGATATAGAAAATCTAGATTGTTAGATAAACTGCCTACACAGAGTTCCCAGCAAAGATATTCCGAAAATACACGCAAATATTATTGATTTTTCTGGAACCTTCGCACGATATTCCGTTATATACAGACGGTCTTATAACATGAATTCCGTTCAGTTAAGGTGGTAACGGAGGATCTCGGTGCAAAATGCACATCTTAATATTGTTTTCATTTCTTTTGAATAAAAAGTTTGCAATAAATGCGTTTTATAGCAATTCGCGCAAACTGCTTGTTAATAGTTAGGTGATCACATGAACATTATTCAATTTTATGCGTTACATTTTAGCTGCATTACAATACAAAACACGCTTTTAAGTTTGTTAATGTAATACATTAAAATATCTTAATTTTTTTGTGAAGACTTTGTTATAAATAAACTATTTCCGCAAGTTGCTTTAAAACTCATTTATTGCATACTTTTATTCAAAAGTAAGGAAAACAATATTATGATGTGCTTTTTGTACCGAGTTAAAAAGTTACCCCCTTAAACAGACTGTTGGATTCTATAGTATTTTCGTAGGATCTTTCAATATCTACAATACATTTATGTAAGGTTACTTTGGTTGATATAGCCAAATTCATACTGGAGGCTCGGTAAGTGCTCAGTATCAATTTGTGACCCTTTTTGTGTTTTTTTTTCGTGTTCCCTACATACACAAGCCCAGCCCTGAGTCAATTACTACAGGATATTAACATTTCATTTAGCGAAATTAGCAAAAAGTGTTATCGACCCGTGATACTGATCTCTTACCAAGCCTCCAGAGTGAATTTGGCTGCATAAATTAATGTCACCTTGTATACGGTGACTTTGGTTGATACAGCCAAATTCATGCTGGAGACTCGATAAGTGGTCAGGACCAAGGTTCAATTATCCTCTCTGTGAATTACGAAAAATAACATTTACAATTCCCAAGTTGTTCTTAAAGAAGTACAGGGGCAAAAAAATATTTTTCGTATTTCACAAACAGTGTCATTGAACCTTGGTGCTGACCACTTACCGAGTCTCAAGTATGAATTGGGCTATATCAACAAAAGTCACTTTAAATAACTAAAATAAGTGTCCATCACAACAGAATATATATCACACCTATTACTCAAGTTGACAAGTTTTTCTCGTGAAAATCCACAGACTTACTTATTACTTAGTAATAACTGTGTGAAAATCAAAGAACTGTAATATCTAGTTCGTTACCTACAATCAAAGGTAGACATCGCCTAATATTTAGTGAGGTGCACACCTTTACCTTTATGCCGTTGATTAAATAATTAGTTATGTTCATTTACTTTAATTAAATTTGTATCATTTGTATTTAACAAAGTATCTGTCACGTACAGGTATTTATATCAATCGATCTACATAGTTTTATTTATATAAACATAATAAAATGCTTTGTTCTGAGTGACTCACTGACTGACAGGCAATAGGGGCCGTTCAAGTATTACGTAAGCAGATTTATTACAATTATTTACCCCCCCATCCCCCTTGTCAGCAAAAGTAAGCAAAGCTCTTACCCCCTCCCCCCATGCTTACGTAAACATTTTTCAATTATAAATATATTTTTTTTTATATTATAATGTTATAATTATAATTTTAAAAATAAGAAAATAGATTTAGGATTAGATTTTGCTGATATAGTATTGAACATAGTGTAAGGGGCAAAAATATACCGATGACGTAATCATCATCTAGACTCCCCTACCCCCCATGTCATCGAAAATAAGCAAAACAAAGACCCCCCCCCCCATAGTGCCTACGTAATACTTGAACGGCCCCATATACAGCCAAAACCGTTGATATTTGGGGAAGTGTGAAATTACATTAAGAAAGGATTTTAGAAAATTTGGTGCGAATTTGGGGTTGAAAAAGGGGGTCGAAATCTCAACAACATCCCTCCAGTTTGCCAACATCCCTAAAGCTAGGCTATCAAAATTCCTAATTTAGATTTTCGGGACAAAAAAAGCATACGAGTACCTACACGTGTTTCCGGTTTTTCCGAACTTTTCAAAACTGAAAAGTCAGGTGACTTTTTTATAAAAAATAAGGAATATAGTGACATTTTTTAGATAATGGCTATAAACCAGTAGTGTTCTGCCTTTTTCAGATCGTCTGCGAAGCGATTGGGAATACTGCATCATCAGACCCTGGTCCAAAGTCTGCTGATGAAGTGGAAACGGAAATTTCAATTGGTAATAGTAGGAATGTCATGTTTGGATTATTTCGATTTGTCTTTTTGAAGCCAATTACAATCCATCAAGTAGGGTCTGATATTGAGGTCCTAAGAGGTTCAATGGAACTCCTCAACGGGTCATCTGTCACGGGCGTCGTCAATAAGGTGATAGTGTTTGGGTTCTTTAAATTATGCGTAATTTGGTAGCGTTTTACGATATGTGGACTCTTTCAAGTCGTCTTTGCGAAGTGGTTCACAGAACATGCCAACCAGAGTCTAATGAAGGAGATACTAAACTGTTTAAAAGATGTCGGTAGGATCATTACGTTTGGAATCTTCCCATTCGTTTTTTTGAAACCTTTTTCATTCATAACCAGAGCCTCATGATGAGGTGCCAATCATGAAACTCCTCAGGGCGCTGCGCGTGGGTATTATAAATAAGTTTAGAATAAAATATTTACATAAAACAGACTGACAGAAAACGATCAGCCTATATACACATAAATTTAGAAATATACAGGTTGATTGGTAATTAGATGCAATCCTTTGAAGGGGTTGTAGAAGAGAACAATTGCAGTCGATTCAACTATGTAATGTCTTATGCTAAAGTGAACAATTTCTGAGATATTTTGAATATAAGCTGTTTTTCTAAAGTAAACTTTAAAAATATATATTAAAAAAACCAGCCAATATATTAGATTTTTTTATTTGTTTCGCTTTGATAACATCTCAGCCAATAAATAATAACCCTAAAATGTACATTATTGACGTAAACCTTGACACTGAGCTCCAAAACAATTGAAGACTCTTGAAAATCGCAAAAGATTTACACAAAAAAGCTAGGTTAAAACAAAAAGTCTCTATGCAATTTTCTGTGCGTATTAGCTTGAAAACATTTGCATTTTACTAGCTTTCGAATGAAGTACAAAAATCTCAAATTGACAGAGGAATGAAAAAAATATGGCCAAAACAATAGGAGCAGGAAAAAAAATCATTAATGGTTAAATTAGAAAACAATGGATTATAAACTTACATTTTGTATGCGTAAGATTTGTTTCTAATATTTAACAATAAATGATTTTTTTCATCGCATGCGGTGGACTGCTAGATTTGTTACTCCCATTGATTTGAGGTTACGCCATTATTTACATTAATTAATTCAATATTGACTGTTTCTGTTGGTTAATAATTTTACACTGGGCAAAAATGTCTGATACCAATGGTCGGGTGACGAGTGACACTGAACAACGAAAATGATGAACAATTTCATAATAGCAAAATCAAGAGAAGCTTTCGACAAATTTTACCAAGTTTTTGTGAATTGAAAAATAAGTAGATAACTATGGTATGAGTTTAGGTAAAGTAGTGATTGAAACTGTACATAACTAGATATTAAAACACTCACCTGAAACTATTAAAAAATTTGCCTACGGCTCGTTTTTAGGGTTCCGTGCCCAAAGGGTAACCAACTAACTTAGTAATAATACTAAGACTCCGCTGTCCGTCCGTCTGTCACCAGGCTGTATCTCATGAGAACCGTGATAGTTAAACAGTTGAAATTTTCGATGTATTTTTGTTGCCGCTATAACAAAAAATACTAAAACCGGCCAAGTGCGAGTCGGACCCGCGCACTCCCATACAACAGACAGACCTGATTTTTTTACCGTTTTTATAGATAATGGCACGGAACCCCTCGTGCGCGAGTCCGACTCGCACTTGGCCGGTTTTTAACTCACACTCGTGTTTTAATAGTCTATTTTTTTTTTATTGTAAAACACTTGTACTTGTTTACTGATCAGTGGACAAGTACAAGTGTTTTTCAATCAAAAATGTATCAAAAGTTCCACCAAGTGCCAACTTTGCTCTTCCTCTTGGATCGCTGAGCCGTTCAGACGTGTCGATTAACCTAATCTACAACAAAACTTATAAAAACTGCAGGTCTATTTATACTAGACAGAAAGCTGATTAGTACTAAATCATCGATAGAACCAATTACTCGTGACCCCTCAGCCGCTACAGGCCTAGCTTATCTGGACGGAAAGCATTTTAGTTTGAAATCATCGATCGGTGCCCATCGAACGTGACCCATCGTGGATATCTCGTCTATCAAGTAGACACCAACTTTGCTGCTTTGGAACTACGCCTCAGTCCGTGTGAGTTACCTACCTACCTATATACCACTATTTTGTTTCCACCGTTTGGCGATTGCGTGTGCTCAGAATTTGTCGACAAAACTGATTGTTAATACAAATTGCATTAGCATTACCTCTCAATCATGAACAAATCATTATCTGAAACAGACATTAACACACAGACGTCTCCGTCTACATTCGTCTCCACACGTATAAAAAGAAAAAGGGAAGAAGAAGATTTTATTACCGAATTTTCAAAATTTAAGGAGGAAATGAAGGAGCTGTTCTCTGAAATGACGATCACTCAAGGAGATGAACTTAAAAAGATTGCGCCTACCCTTGCGGAAATACAAAGATCCAATAATAACATTGAAAATTCAATTGCGTTTTTGTCTGCTCAAAATGAAGAATACAAAAAGAAAATAGAGCAGTTAGAATTTCAGTCACAGGAAGATCGAAAATATATTGCTGGACTAGAAGAAAAAGTTGAGGACATGCAAAAGGGAATGAGAAAAGCCTGTTTCGAAATGAAGAATGTACCTAAAAAAGAATATGAGAACAAAGACGACCTAATAGAAATGGTCACGTGTTTATCTAATAACATTGGCTGTGAACTTTCAAAGAAAGATATCAAAGACATATACAGGGTCCGGGGTAAAAAACAGGGAATCCAAAATACACCAATCATAGTGGAGACCTCTTCAACCCTCCTGAAAAACGATGTCCTGAAGATGAGTAAAACTTTTAATATTACACACAAGAATAAGATCTGTGCGAAACATCTAGGATTCCGTACCTCCGAAGACACACCAATCTTTATAACAGAAAATCTGACTGCTAAATCGTCCCGCCTGCATTTTCTCGGAAGGGAACTTGTTAAGTCCAAAACCTATAAATTTTGCTGGACTTCATACGGGAAAGTTTACCTTCGGAAAGATGAAAATTCCCCAATAATATTAATTAAAAATGAGATGCACATTCAACATTTACTACAGCAAGAAAAATGACTAAACTTGCCACTTGTGAAACGTAATTTTGTGCTCGAAGTCTTTATAATTGTAATTTTAATTGTTGAATTATTTTCTAAGCTCTTACGAATTAATCATTCGGAACTAAGTAATTGCAAACTTATACACTACCTATTATCAAAACCGATTACACACCCCTTTCCCACACATACTCCCTTAAACCTTTTGTCACTATACATCCATACACGCCCGCACACAAACATTATACCTCTCTATACAGAATTGTTCTTTGGTTCAACGCTCCTAATCTACAATACCAACCTTACTCATGTTTTTGCAGACACACTCATTTTCTCCAAGGAATCTAAACATGAATAGTACATTATCAAGATTGAAAGAAATAGACGAAGTTGAAGCAGCAACTTCTGTAATATGCGATATCGAAGACATTCACCAACATATAAAAATAAACAAAACAGACTTAACAATTATCACTCAAAATATAAGAAGCATCTATAAAAATATCAGTAATCTCGAGGTTACTTTAGCTAAATTAAATTTTGAGACGGATATATTGATACTGACTGAATGTCAACTCGACCGTAATAAACCCATCCCGCAAATAAAAAAATACACAGCATTCGCTACATCTCACCATTTAAACCAAAATGATGGAGTTGTCATTTTTGTTAAAAGCAATCTAAAACCGAAAGTCAAGGAAGTTAAAATTGAACATGCATCCTGTTTGCAATTAGAGATTTTTAATTTTGTCATGCTAGGAATTTACAGATCACCCTCTAATAAAAATGCTCAAAAATTTATTGAGTCACTCAGCATGCATCTGGCTACAATTAAACACCATAGCAATATCATTATTGCTGGAGATATAAACATTAATATCATATCTAAAACTGATGACAAAAGTCATGAACAAAAAAATAGACATAATTACCTGAATATGTTAACCACATATGGTCTTTTACCTGGACATTCACTCCCTACAAGAAAGAACAATTGCTTAGATCACGTTATGCTAAATGTAAATAAGAATAACATTTCCACCAACCTAGCGGTATTTAACACTACCGTAACAGATCATCAAATGGTATTCTCTTCTTTTTCTAAAATAAAAATGGTTAACATAGTCACAAAAACTAAAACATATGTAGACTTTGACAAAGCTCTTGACAGCCTCATAAGCAAAAAAATTTCTGATCTCCTCTTTAATGAAAATCCGAATACCGTAGTTGAATCACTAATACAAAAGATAACTGAATCTCTACAGGAAAATACAACATTAAAATCTCTTCCTAAATCTAAACGAACAATTAAACCATGGATTACTCCTGGTATACTTCGCTGCATAAGAAATAGAAACAATATGCAAAAAAAAATTAAAAAGTAACTCATTTGATGAAATCTTGAAAATTACGTATAAACGATATCGCAACTACTGTAACAATTTAATAAAAAAGTTAAAACGCGCATACGAGAAGTCACTGTTGGCCAAATCTATTAAAAATCCTAAATTGCTATGGAATAACATAAAAAATATTACAAATCTGAAACAATCTAAAATGACAAATACAGAATTACTTGATAGTGCTAAGTGTCCTAAACAATCAGTAAACCTAATCAATGGCTTTTACGCCAACATCGGACGTGAGCTGGCAGAAGACATTTTGACAAAAAACCCTACACTTATAACTAATCCTCCTGCTCTCACATTTGATTCCCAACCTACTTCTTTCGTACTCATTGATACTGATGAAACTGAAGTAAACCATATCCTCATGAACCTAAAATCAGACAGTGCGCCAGGCTATGACAACATCCCCACAAAATTTCTAAAACTTTCAAAAGCACACATTATCCCGGTAATCTGTCACTTGGCTAATCTTTGCTTCTCTCAGGGAATCTTCCCCTCACTGCTAAAACAATCCATTATCACCCCCGTGTATAAGAGTGGGGACAGAGATGACGTCAACAACTTTAGACCAATCTCAATATTATCGGTTATTTCCAAAATTTTGGAAAAGTTAATAAACAATAGACTGACAAAGTACCTCGACAAATATAACATATTGTCAAATTCCCAATACGGCTTCAGACAGGGAAAATCCACTCAAGACGCAGTCAGGGATTTAACATCAGAAATCGTTGAACAACTGGATAAAGGAACAAAATGCCTTACTGTCTTCCTTGACCTAAAAAAGGCGTTTGACACCGTTTCTGTCGCCACTCTTATACGAAAACTGGAAAGGATTGGTGTCAGAAATACTCCATTGTGTCTTATGAAAGACTACTTAAGTAATCGGAAACAAAGAACCAAAATTGGTGAATATATTAGTGATGACCTTCAAGTGACCTTTGGAGTCCCACAGGGAAGTGTTCTCGGTCCTACGCTATTTTTAATTTATATAAATGACTTATGCAACTTAAGGATTGACAGTGGACAGATTTTCTCATACGCTGACGACACAGCAGTGCTTTTTACAGAAAAGTCGTGGGATAAAGTTCATTATGTGGCGCAAACTGGCTTAGCTAAGGTTTCTATCTGGCTAAAACAAAACTTACTTACCCTTAACACCTCTAAAACGAACTATATATGTTTCGCCATTAATAACCGCAGTCAACCTAATAACTTTAGCCTTAAAATTCACAAATGCGACTACACACTAAAACAATGTGACTGCCCCTTCATACATAAAGTAACCAGTACTAAATACCTTGGAGTTGTTATTGATCAACGCCTATCTTGGCATCCACACCTAGAGGTTACCACAAGTCGAATAAGAAAACTTATTTATACCTTTAAAAACCTGAGACATGTTGCGTCGAACAAACTGTTGGTCCAAATTTACACAGCTTTAGGGCAGTCAATTTTAACCTACTGCATACCTATTTGGGGGGGTGCTTGTAAGACAAAATTCTTGGCACTTGAACGAGGACAGAGATCTTTAGTAAAAGTCATGTATTTCAAGCCTTTTAGATTTCCTACAGATGAACTTTACTCCATTACTCAAGTACTTACAGTAAGAAAACTATATATACTTCAACTACTCTTGCAAAAACATAAATTTATGCCCTTTAAATCTAATAATAAAATAAAAAGAAGAAGTTACACAGTAGACATGTATAGTGTTAAAACAACATTTGCAAGTCACCAATACAAGCGACAGTCTGTTTATGTATACAATAAGGTTAACAAGTTACTAAATATCTACCCACTTAAATTATATGACTGTAAAAATACAGTCACTGCGTGGTTAAGAAACTTAAATTATATTGAAGTGGAGGAATTATTGCAAGTAATCAAATAACTTTTAATTTTAATTTATATATATAAATATATTTTATTCTATATTTTTAAATTTTTGCACATACACACAAACACTCCCTTTCTCACACCCCCTAAATGTTAAACTAGAATACATTGTTACATACACTCCCTCCCTAGTAGCTAATACTGACCCCAAGACTTCGGTCGTAGGGCTAGGGACTCATTTATTCATACCTCTCCATTTACCACATTTTACATATTCTCTCACACCTTCAGACTAACATTTGCATGCATAACTAGGTTAGCTTAAGTTTTAATTTAAGTTTTAATTTTTGTAATAGTATTAATAATGATTATTATTATTACTGTAATATTGTAGATTAAGACACGTTTATTTTTGTAAAACTTAGATATGGAAGTGCGGGGTATCCTGGCACAGGTATTTTATGTACTTAAAAGGATACCCCATCAACTATGTAGCTACACTTGTAAGTGAAGAAAATAAACAAATTTTCATTTTCATTTTCATTTCAATCACGAGCATCAACTCCATTATAATAGTCTCTTTACTATTTACTTTAAACCACCATTTGGGTTTTTTTTAATGGCCAAAGGTTTACCTCACGCTAAATATTTGATGTAGTGTCATTTTAAATGTAAATAGTGAGCCAGTGTGAAATACGAATATGCGTTCGCTTCGGCAAAATTATTAATCTGGGAAAATCAGAATTTCCAATAACTGTTGTGGTTTGTTGTGTAGACTCACCCGAATTTGCTGTCTATTGGAGGAATGAGCTCTATGGAAACTAGTTTCGTAAAGAGTTGGTTATTGAACTGTGTATATTTTTATTTATTAAATGATATAACAATAAAGTTACTTTTAAAAGCTTTGTACTTTTATTTTTTATATATGTATAATTAGGGGTAGAGCTGATGCCGGGCTCTACTGTGGAGGTACCACCATCTTACTCGCAAATCCTCCCGAAGTTATTCGGGGAGAGTAAGAGAACAGCTCTCAGGCAAAACCAGGCGGCCCACCATTGCCTGGGACCGATGGATGGCGGTATATCCATTCTTAATTGCCAGGCCTTAAAACAGACAGGTGACGGGTAGCGGCGTCACTGGTGCAAGGGTTTCGGCACCGCGCTCACCAACCCGCCTGCCCAGCGTATGTGAGTATGGGCATTTCTTCCAGGGGACCGCCAAGAGTGGTGAAATCCTGGAAAGGCCTATGTCCAGCAGTGGACGAAACAGGCTGACGGATGGATACAATTAAACAAAATTTTAGATAAATAACACATGATAACAATCTCAAGATATATTTCGGGTCCGATCTGGACCCGGCATCAGTATATCTGTTGAGTTTATTTATTTATTAAATACTTATAGACTCAATAGACTATGCTACTTTGTTTTGTTTGTATGTTTTATGTATAATATATACTTTTGTGGATGTATTAGTTAATCTTTAACCGGATATAGAAATTAAAATGATATAAAATTATTTTCATACATGAAAAAGGAGACGAAAAGAATTTTTTTTTCTTACCCTTTTTGTGTGGGATGTCATTGTCTGGAACTCATTAAGTATAGTTAAAATATATTATATATTTTTAATACACCTACCCAAAATATGAAAGACTAGCTTTTGCCCGCGGCTCCCTCCGCCCGCGTATTATTCGGTTTATCGACATGCTTTTTTCCGGGATAAAAAGTAGCCTATATGTTAAGTTGGGGTATAAGCTATATCCGTTCTAAATTTCATCCAAATCCGTTCAGCCGTTTCAGTGTGAAAGAGTAACAAACATACAAACACACACACACACACATACACACATACCCACACACAAAATTTCGCATTTATATTATTAGTGTGATTAAGGTCCTGTTTAGCGTGCGTAAAATTACATATTTCGCAATAGTGTTTTTTGTTTTTACAGCTAACACCATCTAGGGGAAACCGGCGACATCATTTGGTAAGCAGTATATAAACCTTGTTTTACTTGTCGTTTTGTTGGTATTTCTGGAAGTAACCGGATACACTAAAAACTGTTTAAGATGAGTATTTTCAGACTTTTATTAAATATATTATATGTATATGTAAGAGATGTTTTAAAAATTCAAAATTATTTTAGACGTCATAGTTTATTTATTATCTATTATAGTTATCTTAGAACTTATTATTAAAAGATTTTAGAAAGAGACATAATAATATTCTTTGTATTATAGATTGGCGCCAACCAGACACTGCGTTTTCTTCTGTTGACTTTTATCTGTTTGGATTTGCAACAAAATAGTTTTTATTTATTGTTTCATGTAATTTTTCGCAGGTGTATTAAAAAACGTAGTTTGGTACACGTGCGAAAGTGTTGATATTTCTCGTCCCGACTGTTTTTTGCCTGACGCAGTTATCGGCAAAAATAGTACGTTGTGACTCGAAATATCAAACATTTCGTACTAGAATCGAAATGTACAATTTTTACTTCAAAAATAAGGAAATTGTCAGTCACAGTTGTAAGTTTTAGACCATTTTTATTACGCGGTCTATCTCAAAAACCAAACTAGTTAGGAATTTGGAATTTTCAGTATTAAATGTCATTTTATTTATACAACATAAAAGTGTAATCGACTTCTTGTCTTTATATTATTATTTATATATAGGTATACATGAGAAAACACATAATACGATGGTAAGTTATAAGTAAGTAAGTTAAGTTTTTTATGTTTTAATATTGTAAATAGTTTATTATTCTATGTAACTGGCGCCGACCACATCAAGTGGTCGAAATATATTTTACATAACTTACCATTGTATTATGTGGTTCCTTTATTTTTTTTCCTTTTTAATAGAATACTCGACTTAATTTTACAGTTTTTTTCACACATCTTTTAGGTAATGATAAGTTTGTAATTTTTATTTAAATTATTTAAGTCTATTAACTTAATTAAATGGTGCGGAGCCCCCAAGGCACGGGTCCTACTTGCAGTTGATCGGTTTTTTTTAGGGTTCCGTAGTCCGACAAGGAACCCTTCCCTTATAGTTTCGCCATGTCCGTCTGTCCGTCCGTCCGTCTGTCCACGGCTTAGCTCAGAGACTATTAGTACTGGAAAGCTATAATTTGGTATCGGCATACATATTTATTACGCCGACAAAACGATAAAAAAAATTCGAGATTTTTTTTTATGGTATCTCTCATACACGTAAATTGGGGATGATTTTTTTTTGTCTATCCCGTGGTGTTGGATATTGTTTAATACGTCGTTCAAAAACATTATGGGTGTGTGAAAACCGTTTTTCGATTTAGGGATGCGTTGGCGAAATATTAAGCTTTAAAGTGATAATTTTTGTTAGAGTCAAGTGTCCCCCTCCCCCCCTGCCGGCTAAACGGTTGTTTATGGATATGTGAAAAAATTCACAGAAGTAGTATATAATGAATTTAAAAGGAAAACTATCACAGCTATGTAGGCTTTACAGGTTTACGAGTACAGGTTGCGCCAAACTTTTAGTCTCCTCTAAACTTCATTCGCTCCCGTTTTTCAGTAAAATAGAAATCTCTGTTTTAAAAGAGGTTTCTACATTTTTTTTTCTGCTTTGAAAATTAATGAATCAACCACTTAAATATTCGGGCAAAATGATGTCAATGAAATGCTTAATCTAGTGTATTTGGTAATTAAATACGTTGTTTTATTGCTGAGAAAAAGGGAGATCCATGTCGCCAAAATGTCCAATGCGTCGCCTTAAGTTCATCGACTTTGAATAAACAACGAGAGCGTGTATAATAATACCAGCTTCCCATGTTCCCATTGATTTCACAATTATGCAAATGATATCCTTATCTGAAGTGTTACTAATGGGTATTGATTTACCTTTCAATCAAGCCTGGCACCAACAACATGGAACGAAATGGAGCAGGGAGCCATTATAATGTTACAACATAATCGAAGGGATCGGGTCAATGACCGTTTAATGTGAGATCACAATCAGGTAAGTGAATGTCGGGTGCGACCTTCATAAGTTGTGTAAGTATCGACTTATGTGCGGTTGTATGTACAGTGCTGTTTACGGCTTGCCTCGTGTACAAGGTCAAGATCTGACTTGGTCAAGTTATGAATGGGCATTGCTGCATGCCCTATACTCATACTCTTATTCAGTACTAATAAAATTACAGGTCAAATTTAATTTTTAGCTTTCAAAAACATAGCACGTAATAATTACTTAAGGGAAGCGCGTCAGATTTTCATGCCATGCAAAAGATTTTTCGTCTTAATTGTACACTCATGCATAAATTCCAATAAAAATTTAAATAACTTGATTTGTCGCTCAATGAATACTTCCTATCCGTCTTAGAAATTCGGGTAATCAACATGTTTAAAAAATACAACTAAATACTTAGAAATAATTTTCACAAAGATTTTTCTTAAATAATTAATTCTTATTTTTTTGGACACGGATTTAACCCGTGTAGTTCATAAATATTTGAAAATGAAGTAGTTTAGGTAGCTGAATAGCGAAACCAGTTGGGTATAATATTTAATACAACTATATTGTGGATAAGTACATGTGTTATAAATAAACATAATGTGTATTAATTTCCACCAAGTGCCAACAATCACAAGCTTCAACTAGTTTAGGTAGGTTAAGTAGGTAGGTAGAACCATTCGAAATCGATGAAAAGTTACTGTCTATCTAGTATGATTACATGATTGTTTCATAAAGTCTCGATCCCATCCCAATATCCCATCCCATCCCACTAATCCCACTATCCCACTAATAATATTAGTGGAATTAGTGGGACAGTGCTATAGCTGCCTATACCTATACATACCTATATACATAGATACTCGTACTTAACTGATTTATAGAACACCAAATGGAAAAGCTATATAAAAGAGGCATACAGACACATAAAACCCACATTTCACCAGTTTAGTTCACTGCAGGTAACAGGAGGACAAGTCTGTTTCCATTACCATAATAAAACCGGCCAAGTGCGAGTTGGACTGGCGCACGAAGGGTTCCGTACCATTATCCATAAAAATCATGTCTGTTGTATGGGAGCCCCCTTTAATATTTATTTTATTCTGTTTTTTAGTATTTGTTGTTATAGCGGCAACAGAAATACATAATGTGTGAAAGTTTCAACTGTCTAACTATCACGGCTCAGACGGACGGACGGACTGCGGAGTCTTATTAATAGGGTCCTGTTGGTTACCCTTTAGGGTACGGAACCCTAATAAACGGGCAAAAGTTAGTATTTGATATTTTGTGTTCAAACTTGCCAGTAATGAAAATCGGCAATTACATAGGTACCCAATGTAATGAGTACTGATCGATGTTCCAAACGGTCAGTATTTTTTATACCATTTGGGCGAATCCTTTTACAAAAATTCGCACCAATAAAACCTATGTTTTTGTCAAAGGCTGAATAAAAACCGATAACTATAGTTTGTATTCTTCGTGCTTGCACCGCCCGCGCGGTTGGAGGGTTGGGGCGGACGAGGGAACAGGGCCTCGGAGGAGGTGCGGGCAGAATGGCGGGAGGGTGGGCGAGCGCGACGCGTGCGACGGATCGCCAGTCGCCGGAGGTCACTCGCCACGGCTACTTGTGTATTTGGAACTCGTCGCATTTTGCAGAACGCACACGACATCACGACCCGAAGATGAGCAAACCGATTGGAAGACAGGCAAAAGAAATTGTGTATAAGGTATACAACTTCTTTAAAGAGCGTAAAAAAAATAAATCAACGCAGGAATACCAGAATAATGAATTAAACATTGATTACCTATTTTGCTAAAACGCATATCATCACTTCATACCCACCTAAAGTAGCTAAAAAACTATCTTTTACATTACAAAATACTTCGTAATAAATCTAAAGATATTTATATTAAGGGTCAATTCCGTAAAACAGGTGTTGGCGTAGTGTACTTTTCGTGTACTTAACATGAATAGATTTTAACATAATTCTAGGGTTATTCATAAAAAAATTAATCTCAAGATATATCTCGATAGCAAATCCCTACCTGTATAGCCATGCGCTCGGCCGTGCACATAAACGGCGTGCTCCCTCGTACGTCCCAACCCTCCAACCGCGCGGGCGGTGCAAGCACGAAGAATACAAGCTATAGTTATAGGTAGTTTGGAGCGAAACAAAGCTCAAAAGCGACAAGCTTTTATCACTCGACCAATATTTGAGAGTCGGGCTTGTTTACACGTAACTCAATTACGGTCACAGTGTCGGCTGTTCGTTGACTACAAAGCCTACGGTCGAACACACCTCTAACTTACGATAGGTACTCAGGTTTTTCTGTGCTATGGCTACCTCTATGATTTGTTGGTTCATTCAACAGTCTCGACACACTAATCCAAAGGTCGCTGATTTAAATCCCGTTTTGTGTTTGGTCCGATCTGCGTGCTTCAGCAGGCGGTACCCAAGTAGCACAAATATCTTTATAGTAGCCGTCTTATTCACCACATAGAAACTCTAAGCATTACAATCAAGCTGTATAAAAGAACTATGTAGCCATTGTAATGCTTATTTGGGGACAAATTAAACAGCCTATGGTACACTTCTTTTTTCAAAGTTTATTTATATTTATTTATAATATATAGGTATGTACCATTTTGTTCAATAACCTGTTGCCACCTTGAAGGTAGTGCTATGATCCCGTTGCTATAGAAATTTAGGGACTTCTGATCAAAAAAATGCGACAAGTAGTTTTGGCGGTCCTCTCTTGATGACCTTACACTAGCTAAAGAATTCTGAAGAGACCAAAATACGAGTAGGTGAAAATCTATGGTGGATGCATTAATATTTCCCAACCAAGTTCTCTCAATTTTTCCTGAGTGGCCAAAGATGTTTGTGTTCTGGCTTTATCATGATGAAAGACCACACCCTTTCTGTTGATTAATTCAAGCCGCTTTTTCTCAATTTATTGCTTGATTCTCATCAGCTGTTGGCAGTAGAGATCCGAATCGATGGTTTTGTTATGAAAGATGCCTTCCAATCCCAATTCCCAAAATACACGCAGCATCACTTTATTGCCTGTTAATCCGTGCTTTGCCCATAGTCTGTGGAGCTTGACCGCCCTTTGACTATATTCTTGTCGTAGGTGATCCACTATTCATCCCCAGTAATTAATATGTTCAAGAATGCCAGATAAAAACAGTACGACCAAAGAGACTTTATTACAACTTGATGAATAGAAAATACGAAATTACTTTTTCCGCGACCTATTATATGTCGCAGCCAACTGGTTTGGTCAGCTGACTGACTCGACGGCTAGGTTGTTAGTCAAACGCAACGTTTAACAAGAGAGCTGAAAGAGCTTAGCCTTTTGGTTAAATGGTATTTCTGGGTGGTGATGAAAATATCCACGAAGGTTATGTAAGGCGTGGCGCGACTCGCCATGGCGCGATTTGATTTAGTAGACCAACTTATAAAATGAAACGGGCAACTACGGAACCCTACACTGCGCGTGGCCCGACACGCACTTGGCCGGTTTTTTTATTATATCAACGTCAAGGGGGTTGGTATAAAAATATTAAATCGCCGTATTGTAGCGTCCGCCATATCATAACTTGAAAAATTTCAGCTCAATAGTTTAAAATTCAGTGGCAAGATTTGACTCGGGCTTACTAACTAACTAACTAACAGGTGAAGCTTGTAACAATCCGTCAGAGTTTTGAATGATGCTTTTACTTTTTAGGGTTCCGTACCCAAAGGGTAACCAACCTGGACCCTATTACTAAGACTCCGCTGTCCGTCCGTCCGTCTGTCACCAGGCTGTATCTCATGAACCGTGATAGTTAGACAGTTGAAATTTTCACAGATGATGTATTTCAGTTACCGCTATAACAACAAATACTAAGACCGGCCAAGTGTGAGTCGGACCCACGCACTCCCATACAACAGACATGAGTTTTTTTGCCGTTTTTATAGATAATGGTACGGAACCCTTCGTGCGCGAGTTCGAACTCGCACTTGGCTGGTTTATAAGCTTTTTTACTTTTCCATCTCGTTTCTCGCCCCAACTTACATAAAAGTATAGCCTTTCAGCAGAGCTCCCTTAAGGATTAATCTTAAGCTTAACACTTTTACCTCCCCTCCTCCAACTCCGGCCGTCTACCCCTCGAAAGTACCAGGGTCGGACTTAGTCTATTATTTGGTTCCATGAAGGTGGCAAAGAAATAAACAAGCTTTTAAAACCTGTTCTGCTGTTCTTCATGTTTACTTAGTAAATATTTGAAGGCAGCCTTATTGAAGAGGCTGAATACTTACATTTTATATCAAAGCCTCGGTGTCTGTCTAACTACGGTATACCTAAAAAACCGGTCAAGTGCGAGTAGGACACGCGCCCTGAGGGTTCCGTACCATTTAAATAAGTAATAGACTTAAATTATTTTAATTAAACTTACAAACTTAATCGTATATATTACATACTTATATTATATTACATAGGATGTGAGAAGAAGAAGAACAAACTTATCAGTACCTAGAAAATGTATGAGACAAAAGTGCAAAATTAAGTTGGTCGAGTATTCGGGTACGTAACCCTAAAACTGTATCAAAAATCGGCGTTTTCAGTACGCGTTGTTTAAGTACAGTACGAGTATTTGTCACATAATATACAGACAATTCCAAATCTATAGTTTAGTTTTCGAGATAGACCCCGTAACAAAAATCATCTCAAACTGACAACTTTGATGGGCTCCCATTCCTTTATTTTTGAATTTCATTTTTTTTTGTCATGATAAAAAATATATTTAAGTAACAAAACTTAAATAAACTAATTTAAAAAACTAAATTATTCTACGAAATAAACTAAACTAAACTAAAACTACCTAGCAAAAATATTTAATTAAAGTAGATAAAAAATTGAGCCAAAATCGCTATCGTCACATGGAAGAGTACGTGATTTCATTTTTGATTTAATATTTGGATATGGTTTAACATTTTACATAGCATATCAAAATTTCAGGTAGATAGTAAAGCGACATCAAGAGGATATGTCACGCTTGAAAAAGTCACTGTTACTCCATGCGGAAAGCACCGCAGTGCGAGAGGGACGGATTTCTAAAAAAATATCAAAATGTCGGTTTTAAATTAATATAAAACTAACTAACATAGCTATTAAAATTTTCCAACTTAGAAAATTTTGATATCGTTAAAATATATTTAATAAAGTATCGTTCAGGTCTGTATGTCATTCCTGTTTGTCATACTATGAAAAAAAGTGTAGAAGAAGACCTCATTTCAATAATTATTTATATCGAGCGAAAGTTACGCAATCGCGTTTCTGTATTGAACAAAACTAGAAAAAGGTTCCGAAATTTATATACTGATTTATCAAATTAGTGGCTTCATCTGAAAAGCATGTAAATAACTTCAAAAAGTGCAATTTTCATCAAAATAGCCCCTTAATAGGGCTCCGGGTTTCCCATCGGGTACGGAACCCTAAAAACAGCAAGGCTGGCCTAGCCAAAATTTGGAAAATAGTCTACTTGTAGGGGAAAATGGAAGACGTCACTTTTTAAAATATCTTAGACATTCGTTTGTGTGTATAATGTAATTAAGCAATGTTAAACAGATTAAAATATTGTCTTGATTATCACAATTCGTCTTGTCTTGTACTTCTAATTTCTTTAACCGAAACACTAAAGCCGATTTTGAAGGCTATAATTTTAGTTTTAGTGCTGTCAAAACTAAATTTCATTAATTCCAAAATAGTTTTTAGTGTTAACTATGTTACTTTGGAAAAAATTTAGTTTTGATAGCACTAAAACTAAAATTAAAGCCTTTAGAATCGACTTTACTGTTATCTTAAATGGAAAAAAAATATCGACAAGATAATGTTAAGTCTTTTCTTAGCAAGACTAATCGGATGGGCGGATATAGGTATATTGTATTTATGTAATATAATATTCATTATATGTATAATAATATCATATTATATTATTAATCGAATGGGCAGAGATAGGAATATTGCATTTCACAATATTTAATAAAATATCGTTATTATTGTAATCCGCATACAATACAAATATAATATATTGTCTCTCCCATTGTAGCCGTGGCAGATATTTTTAGAGCACCCTAATGTAAGGTAGTGTGTATAGGTAGTATTTACTAATAGGTAGTTATAATGTGTGTCGTATAACCATTATTGTACACATTTAATATAACTTAAATTTAGGTCATGTATGTATTTTATAATAGGTATAATTATTTATTACATATAAGTAAACTGAAAACTCAATTTAATTCAGTGTGCTACATTTTCTTGTTTTAAATTTAAGTAAATTAGTTGTTTAATAAAATTAACTTGTAATAAATTGTTTACTATATTATATAACTTCATTACGTAAATTAATTATTTATTAATATTGATTCATTCATACTATGTTTATGGAACCCGTACACTATGTACGACGTAAACTTTTTAGGGTTTTAGACAATTTTTTAGGGTGCTGTACATATATGAAAAAACCGGCCAAGTGCGAGTCGGACTCGCGCACGAAGGGTTCCGTACCATTATCTATAAAAACGCCAAAAAAGTCATGTCTGTTGTATGGGAGTGCGCAGGTCCAACTCGCACTTGGCTGGTTTTAGTATTTGTTGTTATAGCGGCAACAGAAATACATCATCTGTGAAAATTTCAACGGTCTAACTATCACGGTTCATGAGATACAGCCTGGTGACAGACGGACAGCGGAGTCTTAGTAATAGGGTCCCGTTGGTTACCCTTTGGGTACGGAACCCTAAAAACGAAACCCTTAGTTAGAAAATCTTTTTGTTGTTCGTCTGTCTGTCCATCTATCAACACTCTTTTTCTCACGCTTTCTTAGAGATATCAGGGTGAAACTAACATATAGACATACAGCTCGCCTTGAAGAACGATAGGGTACATCCACTTGACTTAGAAACTGAAAATTCCATCTACAAATAGAACACAGACGTCTCAAATAAAACTTAAAATCACCTACATTTAATTATTCAAGAAGAAATCGTAAACCAGATTAATTAGACTCTATGGATTCATAGACTTCGTATACATAGAAATCGTAAATGTCTAGTTAAGTTGGTCCATTGTAACTGCTCATGAAAGAACGTAATGTTTTAAACGGTATATACGGAACTTTCAGGGCACGACTCCTGTTCGCATTTGAGTAGTTTTTTGTGTGACTTATTGTACGTAAATTTAATATATTACAAGACACTGACAAAAGTTTTTTAAGCCGAAGAATTAGGGCGGGTGTATCAGACCCCTCTAAACTGTCAACCCTGGATCCATGTCTGTAATGAGGTCGGATTACGAAGGATCCCTTGGTCCCACGGGGTCTGTGGGATGTTTCTTATTATTTTATCGCCTTGGGTAACGAAAACCATATGAGTTACAAGAAAGCATCAAGCGCAAAAAATTAAATTTACTTTGTAATTTTTCACTCTTCTATGCCGTTAGTCTCCCATCATTTCGAGACAATTGTTTTTAGAATTCCGTACCACTGAAGCTTCATAGGATCAATTTCTTGTACGTTTATATATCTGTCTATCTATCTATCTATGTGTCCGTGTGTCAAGGCTGAGGTATCAAGTTGAAATTCATACACTTTTATGCGAAAATCTAAAATTTCCAGTGCCTAATTTACCAGTTTTATGCTGTTGAGTAGATGTTAAGCATAGGTCAATCTTCCGCATTGAACATTAATCTATCACATTTGCAAATACTACTTTATAGTTTTTGTAGTGATTAATCTTTACATCTCGATTACAGAAAAATAATCGCACTATCAACTTCAAAGAGCTAAATCTTTCATTCAAGTTCAATAACTTAGCTGAAAGAAATTGCCAAAACATTAGAAATATAAATTTGTTGGTGCATAATTTAGTAGACTTTTGATTATTTATTTATCACAATGGTTGTGGAAAAAAAAATACTTTCGTCAATTTTTTTTAATGTATAAAGGTTGAGTTGAGTGGATCCGAGCCATGTTCTTGACGGAAGTCTATTGTAAATCAATTGCCATCGAAAATCAAAGTCAAAATCAGTTCATCAATAACCTGTGATCCTTAACCAATCGAATATTGACAATCCATTCATTTAATAAAACTTAATTAACATCGCTCCAAATTCCAAGAAAATAATTATTCAAAAAGGCACTCAAACAAAAAGCGTAACTTGGTTGAATGGCTCTTAAAATATCAAGTTTATGGTGAAAATAAGCGGCCTTTCAAAGAGTATAATCAACAAAAAAAAAACACTGAGATCTGCAAAACATAAAGGGTGCTTACCGTGACCTAAAATCTTTAAATCGGATACTAAGTGAGGTCTTTCAGCACATTTAGGCCATACATAACAATACTTAACTTACCGAATTTTGCCGTTTCTTTCATAATTTTGTACGAAATGTTAATTTAATATTTTTGACAAATTTATTCAAAATAATGCTGGGGTACCTCAAAAGCACAAATCCTACTCCAAGTTGATCGGTTTGTTTATCCTCGTATGTGTATATTAATATATCCAAATTTTCTATCTTGAACTCGTATATCGATATCTACTTTTAATAAAGTAGTAACAAAGTGGTGTCTATACATGGAATATTTTTGGGAAATTTTAAATGAAATGTGTTGTTTTGTGTTGTACTGAGGGTAAAACCAATTTTTTTAGAATTTTTTTCTTTCTCTGTATTCCGTTTCAATTTAACGCCAGAACCATTCAAAGGATTTGCATGCAGTTTTCTTTATTATCATAATAGTAAGCCTGGCCAACTAGTATTAAACAAAAATCGTTTTATACGATATAGACAGACCGCTTTCTAGACAGCAAGGAGACCGTTCATTTTGAAAACAAAAAAAAACGTCGTCGGTATCGTGAACAGCCATCATTGCCAAGATATGAGGCAGTATAAAGTAATTCCGATAAAAAATAAATATGTACTTTATTAATGTAAGGCAATCAATCACAGCACCGTAAGCACAGATAAATCCCATTCTGTGACTGTAAGATAAAAGTTTCCTCTTTGCCACGACTTTCCCTTTGTGCTCTCGTCCATCAACCTCATATATCTATAACTATTCTAAATTAATAATAATAATAAAGTAGTAAAAAGTCGATATACCGGGTGTAAATAGAGTGCTTCCATTAAATGAAACCACATATTCTACGAACCATACTGAACCACTTTTACCAAGAATCATACCCGCGCTAACTATTAGTTTAGGAAATATTTGTATTTCAAACAAAAATGCGTGAACCGACATAAGGGCGTTTTTTGAAACAGCGTCTTTGCTGTTACGGCGCAGCGTTCTAAAATAGACCTTCTTCCTACGAAATAAAGTCTTTAAGTTACAGTTGAATATCTTCTTCTCGGAAGATTTGTGCGGGTATTTTTCTTCAGAAAGTTGTTTAGTATGATCAGTAGAGTATGTAGTTTTATTTAAAAGTCGCACTCTATTTACACTCGGTATTTGCGAAATTTTAAAATTAGTGGTGTTGGTAAAGTAGCCGCCAAGTAGAATTACTACTCTAAGATTCAAAGAGACTTCCACACGAAGGAAACCGCGGGAAAAAGCTAGTCCTATAATAAAATGTATTACTTATAGAATTATATAATTAAATCCATTACAAATTCTCACTTGAAGTGTTTCAAATCACCTGCAAAAGCGAACTTAAACACACATGTTACTTGCGTAGATAACGATAAAGCTCTTTAAGCACATGTCATACCTATTTCATGTCTGGGATCTCTCCCTCTAGAGGGATCCGTTAAAGGGGCTCCATAATGTTAAACTTCAGTTTTACATCGGATTCAGTTTCGTTTACGTAAAGGATAGAAATTAAAAAAAAACTATTTTACATTATTTAACTCAATAATATATGTATAGCAGCGGTAGCTCAGGGGTAGAACTCTGGCCGCAATCTTGAGACCCAGGTTCGATCCCCGGTCGGGCATGCACCAATGAGTTTTTCGGAATTTATGTGCATAGTATTTCTTCTTACTTACCACTCGCTGAACGGTGAAGGAAAACATCGTGAGGAAACCTGCATGCCCTAAAAAGCGTGTATTTGTGCCCGAAGTACGGCGATAGGGCTCACCACCCATCACGTTGGGACGTAATAATCGTCAGTGAAACGCGGGTGTACCGAGTACGGACTGTGACTTGCATTTTACAGTTCATATTCGGAACACCTCTGAAACCCCTTCGGGGACTTATGTCGTGACCATATACCAGATTTACTTTTCTGATTTTCTATAATGATATAAATATTTATATTTATTCATATAAATATTTGTTACTAACAAAATGTGGACTTGGTCTGAATTAACATTATATTATTATTATATCTATTTTTTACTATTATTAATTACATTTCATAAATAAACATACAGCAAATCTTCCTAAAATTAAATTACTTTGTAGCAAGTGTTAATTTCATGGGAAAAGCGATTCAGCTCCTATATTCCAAAACCGTTTAAAACGAAACTACCGCACCCAGATTTACTAAAAAGACTACCGCGGTAAACCGCGATGGCACTCTATACAAACAGAAACTAATCAAACTCATAACACTAAGATAGGATATAGATAACATCTAAACTGGTATGTAGAATACACGAAGTAGATACGAATAGGACCTAAGATTGTGGTGAGTCAGTTTCCTGTCAAATAATTTAATTTCAAAATGACACCTAACTCAAAAGCCTATATTTTCCATAGAAAAGGACTCAACTTTAGCAAAGTTTTCAAGACAGTAATAGTAGATTGTAATTCAAGGGAGGTAAGCTTCACTTACACCCGTGTGTAACACTCTACTTTTCATTACTAATGCGAGGAAATAAAAAATACTAACAAAATATATAACATGATGATCACCTTCATCACCTTCACCTGTACTTGTGTCAATACTAGGCTACTTTTTATCCCGAAAAAAAGCATGTCGTTAAACCGAATAACACGCGCCGCTCTAATAACAGCTCCGCCCGCGTGTTATTCGGTTTAACAACATGCATTTTACCGGGATAAAAAGTAGCCTATGTTTTAAGTTAGGGTATAAGATAAGCTATATCCATTCTAAATTTCATCCAAATCCATTGGGCCGTTCCACCGTGAAAGAGTAACAAACATACACACACACACACACACAAACTTTCGCATTTATAATATTAGTGTGATAGTGTGATACAACCGCGAGCATTGGAATATTAATGAATTTTCTATATAAAAAAGTAAGGAAACGAGTAATGAGCTTGCGCTGTAATCAGTTTGATTTGCGTCGTCGCGTGACTATGAAGTTCAGTAAAAGCTCAGCAAAGCCGTGCAAGGTAGCCAATTTACTTAAGTTCACATTGCTGCAACCCTTTGAACCCTGTTACTGAGAACTTTATGGATTAGGAGGCCACAAAAAATCTAGTAACGAAATAGGAAATCGCTGAATCTGGGTTCACAGGATAAAGAGCACTAATTTCTACTAATGGACACTCTAATCGCTATGTACAAGTATGTATATGTTGATGATACCGTCACGATTAGCATTTTTGAATAAGCGTTGCTCCATTACGTGACCGAATATTTGGTGAGTTTTTACATAATTGAAATGAGTACAGTTAACACTTACCTTGTGTTGTATACCATGTTCAGAAACATATCAAACTTTTTTTTTTTGGTCATCACTATGAATTTTTCAGGAATCCTAAATATATTACGCAACCAGTTCGCGAAGTCATACAGACATATTTGGCATCAGAGAAGTGCCCTTTATCCTGTGAAACCTGATTCAGCAATTTCCCTTATCGTTACTAGATTTGTCGTGACCTCCTTTAATATTAACCCTTTGTATACCTATTACTTGTTACTTCCATTTGCATACTTTAATAGCTTACTACTGTTCATTAGGGGCCGCCGAGTTTTCTCTTCGTAATTCCACTAGCTACGAGTACATTCGATAAGTGTTAGATATTTTTAATATAAGTCAGGGTCTTATCAAAGAAATCATTTTCTAATTGTTTAGAGTAAAACGTTATTTTAAGCTAATCTAATAAAAGAAAAGTTATTGTCGTCACGACGTATATCTCCGAGGCAATAGAATAGTTGACACTGTTACACTTTCTTTTTACCGACGAATTTTACGTCCCAACGTGATGGGGACTGAGCTGAGCCTTATCGTTGTACTTCCGGCATAAATACACGGTTTTAAGGCATTGCACGCTTACTTCAGTGATTTTACAAGCTTTTGTTCAAGTACACTTGTGTGTCAAATCTCTTTGTAAATAAATGTGTAAAACCTCTGGGTCAAATATTGCAAATGAATTTTAAACCAGTTTTCTCCAATACAATACAATACAACTTTATTTGCACACCACACAAAAGGAATATAAATTACAATAGTCAAATACCGTAGGTACAATCAGGCAGCCTTATCGCTTATAGCGATCTCTTCCAGACAACCTTTGGGGTAGAATCTGGTTTAAAAAGAGATTGATGAATAGGTTGTGCACTGATTTTGAAATAATATTTAAATATACTATACAAAATCTACATTAATAAATTAAAAGATAAATAATAGGTATTATAGATAAAAAACATAAATAAATAAATATACACATACATATATAAAATAAATAATCCAGCCGATCAAGCTATAATTTGTGAGTGAAAAAGTGAAGTCCGAGATACCGATTTATTATTTCCATACCAACCCCCTTGACATGGGTATTATTATTTCTTTACGAAGAGACTGTGTTAGTCACGTCATTTTAAATCCATTTTGGTAAACGCACCACAATGACGGTTTATTATTTCCACGCCAACCCTCTTATTCTGAGTATGAAAAAACCTATATGACGAGGAAAATACGATAAGTAAAGTGATCTCATATTAAGGTGGTAACGGAGGATCTCGCTGCAAAATGCACATCATAATATTGTTTTCCTTACTTTTAAATAAAAAGTATGCAATAAATGCGTTTTATAGCAATTTGCGCAAACTGCTTGTTATTAGTTAAGTGATCACATGAAAATTATTAAATTTTATGCGTTACATTTTAGCTGCATTACATTACAACTGTAAACACGCTTTTAAGTTTGTTAATGTAATGCAAACAAAATGTAATACATTAAAGTACGTAATTTTTTTGTGAAAACTTTATTATTAATAAACTATTTTCGCAAGTTGCTTTAAAACACATTTATTGCATATATTTTATTCAAAAGTAAGGAAAACAATATTATGATGTGCATTTTGTACCGAGGTAAAAAGTTACCCCCTTAAATCCACTATGAGGGACGCCCCAAAATGGCGGACTAAATACTTTTGACATGGTCATCAAATAAAAGGCTTTGACGAGCATAGTAAATATCGTTTATTGTAAAGATTTCATCTAACATTTATTTTTCATTTTTTTTTTGTCTTTGGCAGCATGTACGGACTTTGTCCACACATTGATTATCTTGACACAATTGATATTTCCTCGTAACATAGTTTACTTAACTCAGGGTTGCTTACACGGCATCCCATGGTATTGAGGCCAATTTCTAGTGCTATACGGAAGACGAAGTCCAAAGAATACTGCCAGCCACACATAATTAAGCAATAAAAATAAAACTGAAAAATAAATGTGAGATGAAAATCTTTACATTTATTCTGTAAAAACCGAAAAAAATAATAATAAATAAATACTTAACCGTTTTGAAAACAAAGTTTATTTAAGAAAATAAGTGAAGATTCCTAAAACTGGTTTCATATTATATTTGTAATTATTTGTTTTCAGAAAACTTGTTGCGTGAAATATTTATACAAGTACGTTACGATCCATTTTTTTGAGCAGTGTTAAGTACATTGCCAAAGTTCAATTTCTTATTACAATTGGCGCGATAATCTTTTTGAAAACAAATAATTACCCATTCAATATTAATTCAGTATTTTAGTCAATAGCTTGATTTAAAGAAGGTTCTTTATTTTATTCTTCAACGTTCAGGAAATCGTAAGTAATCAAGGGCGCAGGAAAAAAGAGCTCATAGACAGCAAGTTCAGTTAAAAAAACCGGACAAGTGCGAGTCGGACTCGCCCACCGAGGGTTCCGTTAAAGACTATATTTTTTATGGTTTAATTACAAATGTATAGTTTTCAGATTTTTCCCTATACTTGTAGTATAAGACGGTATTACTTGCCAAATTTTATAGTTCTAGGTCAACGGAAAATACCCTATAAATTTTGATTACCTGAGAGTGTCGAAATATACGTTTTTGCAGCATAAGCCGCCGTATCTTTTTTACGTCAACTTATAAGTTTGATTTTTTCACAGCTTCACGGGACTGTATACCTAAGTATATGGTTTTAATTTCAACTTCATACCTCCACGCGTTCCCGGGATAAAGGGTATTGACAGACAGACAGACAGACGGACAACAAAGTGACCCAATAAGGGCTCCGTTTTTTCCTCTTGATGCACGAAACCCTAAAAACGACATCTGCTTTTTTGACAAATAATTTCACAAAAGAGTGCTTTTTAATCGAGGATTGCAACAAAATGAGTACTTAATTTTAGTTAGGGCTCCGTACCCGAAGGGTGCCAAACGAGACCCTATTACTAAGCCTCCGCTGTCTTTTTGGCTGTCCGTCCGTCTGTCACTGGGATCTACAGCTCCAGCCGTAATAGATAGCCGATTGAAATTTTCAGAAAATATGTACTACTATGGCTTTTACCACGACAAATAATGAAAATAAAAAAATGAGAAAAATAAGGTTTCCCCGTACAATAAACCTTTAAAACATGCTATATTTTTCAAGGTTAATTATTTCAGCTCTACCTTATAGACGATAATATACAAACGTTTCAAATTTCGTTAGACCGTTAAACATACTCCAAAGTAAAAGAAAAAATAATAAAACTTAGGGTTTCGTACACAAAGGACCCTTTTACTGACACCTTGGCGTCTATATTGTTATTCTGTATCATGTATATGGTTCCTTACCCGTTTTGTGTGGTAGTATGGAACCCGTAGTGCACGAGTCCGACTCGCACTTGACCAAATTATTATTTTGTTATTAAAGGTTTACTAGCGAATAGTATTGTTAGTTATATTTTGTTGAAAATGTCGATAAGCTCCTTCTTTTTCTGTCTTCACACTACGCACACAAACTTCTAACGAGTTATACGATTTCTATACGAAAGAATACGATTACGGTTGCAAAATTTTATTTGAATCGATACATTTCGAGTAGATCACGAAACAAAGTTTTTTATAGGACCACATCAGTCTGTTTATTTGCGATAGAGGAAATGACGCTTTGAAGTAGTTATTTCAGTTTAGTTGTTGTTAGTACGGCTATGCTTAGCGTAGTTCCTTCGCTTTGTTTTAATAACAGTATTAAGTACTACGATCAAGACTGTTTTCAAATAAATTTAAAGATTGTTGCTTTTTTCTAGAAAAAGTTTCTATATCTTAGGTATTAATAAATTGACTGGGGTCGTCGTGGCCAAAATCGGCACTAATACCGTAATAAAACGTAGCCCTTGTTTCACAGCTGCGTCCCTTTGACAATGTAATCCACGCACCAAAAGAACCTAAATTCTATTCGCCATGGTCATACAGGCAAAATTGTTTTTGCACTGAGTCCAAAATCTGTGATTGCTGCGTATATCAAAAATTTGAATATTGCAAAAGGGATAGAAATTCTCTATATTTTGCCAGGGGCGATCTCAACAGGGGGAACCGCTGCGCTGTAACCGAAGTTATGCTTTAAATTTATACAATGGCAAATAAAATAACAACAAAACCAGTTGCGATTGTGTAGATTTTAAAATATCTATGTACATTTGTTATACCGGATTGAAGTGCAACGCGGGGGGTGATGCAAGCTCATTTTTTTAAATTATACTGTGTGTTAAGATGATAACCTTTTTCCTTAAAACGGGGTATTCTACCCATCAATATGAATACTATGGGGCGAAACCTGGAATCGTGAAAAAAAATCTACCGTTTCATACATTTAGTTCGAATAGGTATTTAACTTTTTTATGGAATAGCTGATTTGGTTTTCGCGATTTCAGGGTTCGCCCATAGCAAAAGTCGTTCATATTGGTGGATAGAACACCCCGTTTTAAGCAAAAAGGTTATCACCTTAACATCCTGCATAAATACCAAGTCCGGCCAAAAGTTTCGTTTTCATCCCAGACTGAATCTTGTAAAATTAATGAATGGAAATTCTTGGCAAGCTATAAACACTTTAAAAATATTATAGCTGCTCAAAGCAGTGACCATTAAAAAAAACTATGCTTGAAGCAGTCCGAAGACGATATCTTAAAACACGCGACATAATCTTCTTTTCGCCTTATATCCTTTTCAAACCTAGCCCTTACAATTAGAACTGTGCTAAGGCTAAAAGTAGACTGTTGTCTCTTAGAGATTAGACAATAAACATTGGAAAACAAAGGAATTTGAAATATTTTGGGAGCCATTTTACAGCACCACCGCTATTAACAAATCATGTCAATTGGATGTCTAAGTAAAAAATCTTTTTTGCCTAGCGATTTTACTAATTATTTTGAGAATTTATAGTTAAGAACAAAACATATTTTCATTTTCTATCTTATCATTGGCATAAAAATCCAACCTTTAACTCGTGTTCACCCATCTCAATAGAACATCGTAGACCCAAAATCAATTCGTGTATTTACAATCCAAATCTGTTACTTTGAGACTCTCCATAAAAAAGTGATATTATTTAACAATCAATTGTTTATTGTAGTTTGAAACCTACTTGTTCCTGTGGATATAGATTGCGTTCTAGGGTTATATTATATTATAACACATTAAAAATATATATACCTAGCCCTGCGCCATAAGCTCTGACCCGATTTTAAGTATACTTGCAAGGTTCCAATAGGTATACAATAAACATAAACAATTGATTGTTAAATAATTGTTTCGGCTCGGTGTGGCACTACTTAACTTATTTGACAGGACTAGCCTTATTTTGAGCGTCATCGTGTCCTTGTCTTTTCGATACGGAAAGAAAAAGACAAAATGCTTAAATTAAGTTTAGTCCTGTCAAATAAGATAAAGTCGTGTTACACCGAAATGACACCAATATCACGTTTTTATGTTATGTTGATAAAAAGTAATAATATTTCGGTCACATAGTAAAACTCTGGCAAGTTTCGAAGTTAATGAATATCAAGATGTTGGAATTACGAAAATCTTTTTCCGTAGTCATCTTTATACGAGATGACATTAATTTATGTAGCCAAAATCATACTGGAGGTTTGGAAAGTGATACGTGTTATAGACCAATTATGTGATATTTAATTTTGACTTTCCATAGTACTTGTATTGGCTCGGGGCTGGGCTTGCGTTTGAAGGGAACAGAAAAAAAAAAATTCGAATTTTCCGAAAAAGGTCATTGAATCTTGATTACTTTACAAGTCTTCAGTACTAATTTGGCTGCATACATTAATATAACCTGATATAAGGTGACTTTCGTTTATATAGCCAAATCTATACTGGAGACTGGGTAAGTGGTCAGTAGTAGGACAAAGGTTCTATGACAGTGTTTGCGAAATACGAAAAAATGTCTAAATATTTTTTATGTCTATTATTATACCTGTTCAAGAACAACCTCGGCACAACTATATTTGTGTATTTCACATAAAAAGTCATTGAACCTTGGTCTCGACTACCCACCGAGTCTTCAGTATGAATGTGGCTTTATAAACGAAAGTCACCTTATTTACACACGTGTCGAAATTCATTGTCAAAAACTTTAAATGATCACAAAGATTCAGCCAAATCGACTGAACATTTTTCCCATACATTTTGTGCGGGAGTAGATTAATTAATAAAGTAGTAAAACAATCATGACTGACCAATGAATTTTGTTTTTCAAAGTTTTATTGATATATATTTAAATGATATGGTTTATTAAAATTTTACTGAAAGCAGAACTACCACTGTCTGTCGTATTAGCTACAGCTCTAAAAATAAATAGAGATCTCCCAAAAAACTGCAAAACCTTTTTACATTTCCATGATAAAGTTATGCAAATATAAATAAAGAAAGATGGATAAAAAGTGAGTGCAAAAAATCTTCAACCCAAATATATCCGTACACATCACTAGAGCCCAAAATCTATTAGATCAATGATCAAACTTCGACGCTAGCATGCGTATGTATGTACTCAACTTATTTACCTTTAGAGATCCTCGGCAAACCAAGCCACGATCTAAAATATCTGATATTTGACCACATAGACTGATTGGGTCACTCCATTATCAACTCTACGTCTACGCTTTAAGGATTATGAGCGGAGTTTACTTATCATGGTGATACCTGCCAAGAATTCAGGTCAAGGCTTCCTTGCTGTGCGATAGTATGGTTGAATGGATAAAAAATCTAGATATAGGAATTTGTTATCGTGCCGGTAAGTGATAAGGAAAATTTCTGATAGTAAACGACTTCAATTAGTGCTCGCAAGTTCCTATCAACTTGAAAATTGGTTGCATTTATTTGCAATAAAGGAGAAAACAATGACTTTAAAACGACGAATGACGTCATTGATGAGTAACCTCCTTGCACCTGTAGCTAATACGGTTTCTAAGAACAATTAAAATTAAAATGTTATGTTTATATTATTATAATTGAAAATCTACGCAAACAGGTTCACTATCGAATGACTTTGTAGCAATATTAAAAAATTCGAAACATAAACGCTTTATGCATATGTTTAAATATAACCCTGTACGGGAAGCTAAAATGTAATATTGCGATTTTCTATTGAGTCTGAATTTAATAATCAATCGATCCAATTTAGCACCATCAATCAAAGTGACTATAAATTGTTACTTAATCAGACGGGGTTAGCAACGGATAGCTCTCAGTATATAGCTACCTCGTTTTCGCGGTAGAATTCCATCTACACCACCGGACCGGCACAGTGACGTTGTGCCAAAATGATACTTTAGTTTGTTAGTCTTAGTTTTTAGTATAAAAACATATGTATTAGTAGTATAAGGTATTTATTGTTATGGGCCTTGTTGCCTGAAATAAAGCAATTTATTTATTTATTTATTTAACGGAAAAAACATGACCATAAACTTATTTTTGATTTTTGTACCATATTGTGTTTTCGTAACATTTATGAATACTATAATATAATCGTAAGTAGGGCTTTCTCTTTACAAGAGAAAGGAATCTTTAAAGAAGATACCTTAGGCCCCCTTACACCAGAATAAGAATGAAAATTATATCAGACCTTTTTCTCTTTCTGTGTAGTTTAATGTGATGGGAGACACAATATGTTCTTTGGCTGGTATTTTAACGGATTACCAAAACTATGCATACCAAAAGGGTTGCAAAATATAATATTTCATTGTTCAAAAAGATGGAATGTTCTTCAACGCCTGCTTCCCTATAAGTATCTTGAAGTTATGTCCAAATAATTTGCTTAACTACTGTTTAAAAAGTTATCAGAACCCAAAAACTTACTTCAATTAAAAAAAATAATACTGGCAATTAAGGATTAACAATTAATAATTTTCTGAACTATAAGAAAAAAAACAAACTGGGGAAATACCCAATATAAATAGCTGTCCACCGTATTAGGCTGTACCTCCGCTGACGGAGCCGGCAATCACGGTTTATTGGAACAGTTGCCGGAGGTAAAGGAGGTTCGCGTTATATGAATTCTGTCAAAACTATGGGGTCCCCTCTCTCCGCTCTGTTTCGTTCGACTTCCGATTTTATTTATATAGCAACCTAATACACTCGTCGTCGTACCTATTATTTACTTTAGTTACCAAGTTACCGAACATTTATATAGCAACCTAATACACTCGTCGTCGTACCTATTATTTACTTTAGTTACCAAGTTACTGAACATTTATATAGCAACCTAATACACTCGTCGTCGTACCTATTATTTACTTTAGTTACCAAGTTACCAAACATTTATATAGCAACCTAATACACTCGTCGTCGTACCTATTATTTACTTTAGTTATCAAGTTACCGAACATTTATGTAGCAACCTAATACACTCGTCGTCGTACCCATTATTTACTTTAGTTACCAAGTTACCGAACATTTATATAGCAACCTAATACACTCGTCGTCGTACCCATTATTTACTTTAGTTACCAAGTTACCGAACATTTATATAGCAACCTAATACACTCGTCGTCGTACCTATTATTTACTTTAGTTACCAAGTTACCGAATATTTATATAGCAACCAACCTAACACACTCGTCGTCGCATCTTTTATTCAATTACGCGTCGACTGGTCCACACCGGCCGCAACGCTAGCACGGCATGCTATGGATTTTGGTTTGATTTGTATGTATTCACATAGCACTGCGTCCACATCGGTACTACCCGCACCGAACGTCGGTATTTATAAACCAGGCAATTCCATTTAATCTGTTACGTGCCGTATGATGCGTTGTAGCCGGTGTGGTCTTGGCCAGTCGGTGCGTGCCATTCGTAAACATTCTACATTTTGGATAACAAATGTATTTTTTGGTTGCCATATTTTGGTTCACACATTTTTGGGTATATATTTTTGGCACAAATTTGTGTGTCACATTTCTTTATGGAGTTAGATATCTGGGGGCACGGCATATAGTGACCATATCAATGTTGAAAAATCTTGTATGTTTTAAATAAATAGATTGACTTGGCAATCGCACAAAAAAATCATTCATACATTGTGTTTTCATGCGATGGTCAAGTCAATCTATGTACTATTTTTCTATATTTCCATCCATCCATCCATCAGCATGTTTCATCCACTGCTGGACATATGCTTTTCCAGGATTTCACCACTCTTGGCGGTTTTCCTGGAAGAATTGCCCATACACACACACGCTGGGCAGGCGGGTTGGTGAGCGCGGTGCCGAAACCCTTGCACCAGTGACGCCGCTGCCGGTCTGTTTTATATAAGGCTCGGCAATTGGGGATGGATGTACCGCCATCCATCGGTCCCAGGCAATGTTGGGCCGCCTGGTTTTGCCTGAGAACTGTTCTCTTACTCTCCCCCGAATAACTTCGGGAGGATTTGCGAGTAAGATGGTGGTACCTCCACAGTCGAGCCCGGCATCAGCTCTACCACCTATTAGACTACATTTATTTATTTTAAAACATAAAAGATTTTTATATGAATATGGTCACTATACGATGTTGTTAGGTTAGCTAATTATGTAATAAGTTAAGATAGAAGGTACTTTAAGTAGGGACTGAATAAATTAACCGACTTGGATTTACATGGATCTCACAACTTTTTACGGAAGAAGAACTAAGTTGCGAGACTTGGTTTTTTTACAAGTTTTATGGCATAAAATTTTACAGGAAGTCTATTCCTTTTAAGACCGCCTCTGTTGGCGAGTAGTAAAGCGCTCGCCTGCTAGCTCGGAAGTTGTGGGTTAATTTGTGTTAGGTCTGTTTGCTTCGAAAGGCACCCATTTACACTCGAAGTACTTACGGCGATAGTGCTCACAACCCATCACGTTTGGGACGTATTTATCGTCGGTGAAAAGTGGGTGTACCAAATATGGACTATGACTTCACGCTGATACCATCTCGAGGATTTATGTCGTGACTCGTGACGATAATTATGTTTGTGTTCATTTTAAAAGGATAAATATTGTTACAAAATTTAATTTGTGAGGTAAAAAGAATAGCAGGAATTTACGATTGAAAATCCGGGTTTTTTGAGCTCCGTGTCCTAGTCAGCAACAAGTTGAAGAAAGGAAACCAGTAAAACTACACGAAGTTTGCGGGAAAAATACACGTCGATTGAGCCGGTATATGGGGTATAGACGTACAATAAACAAACAATTTGTTCCTACTTATCGGTCGCAGTAAACAAAGGTAAAATAGCTAACAAAGACTGGACTCAACAGGTGGGGTGACGGGGAGGAGGGGGGGTGACTCGGGTTGACCGAGGTCAAGGCTGTGTTTGGCGATGGAGCGCGATATTGTACCATTATGCTGTCGTGGTTTAGGTGAAATTAATGGCTTTTGTTTACTGTAGTAAATCTAAAAAAAGTATTATAAAAATTCGGGTTTTGTAGCGAAATTTGGCTTAGTTCATTCATAATTGTAATACATACACGTATTTATTTTACTGCGTAACACCGATCCACACAATAAGATACTTAAAAATTACAATAAAATTAAATTAAATTTTCTATACTACAAACTGGAACTCCACAGAATTCTGTATTATTTCTGTAATAAAACTCAAATCTGTAGGTTTCATGTCAACTCAATCTGCGTTCATTATACATAATCCGCCGTGCTACAGTTTGCTACGGGCGTAGCAATAGCCTACGAATTGTAATCTACAACTATTACAGAAATCTTCTGGTTGTATAAGGTAACTTTGTTCCTGCCTGACCACTTACCTAGTGTCCAGTATGAATTTGGCTATATCAACCAAAGTCACTTATAGTTATACCTATATATAACATTAAAAAAAAATTTCTACAAACATTTTTGCACACATTTTGTCTCACATTTCTTTTGGTTTAACAGTGAGGTAGAAATCGAAAGCATAAATAAAATAAATATAATAGAATCCCAACAAAAACATAAATGTGAAAAGGGGCCGAGTTCAGCAATAAGGCAGTGCAGGTTGTCGGCATCGCCAAAAAATAATTGAGATCAAATTGGATGCCAAGGCTTATGGAGGTTCCTTCATAGTCACAACTGCAATAATGTACAACAGTCTTCACTTGTTTTAAAATAAAGTTTGTTAGGGTCCTTGCTACTGAATATGTAAAACTTGACAAGTTTCCACAGCTAAAAGTTTAAACGTCTTAAAGTTATATCATACATGCAAATAATTGACTATGAAAACTTGCCAAGTTCTATGGAATTATATTTAGTAGCAAGGACCCTAACCAACTTTCATTTAAAGCAAGTGAAGAACTTTGTTTTAGAACTCGGCCCTGGACACGCTGCCGCGTGTTTAGACATACAAAGTTAGTTTTTCAAGTGGGCGTGGCTGATCAAATCCGAAACTATAGGGAATAGCGAAAAATACTTAAAGCAGTTTCGGGGCCGATTTAGATTCAAACCAAAACTGCATCAGTAGGTTTTTGAACAATTATACGTTTTTTCCCCAACCGAGAATCGAAACGACGATAAAAAAAACCTTTTTTGCACCATCTGGTAGGGTCGATTATTGGGATCAAATTCTGGGAAGTAATGACATAATAAACTAAGGAAAGCGGCAGCGTCCAATCATTTTTTAATGCGTTCTTAATAATATTTGACCGTCACTGCCAGTGGTTTATGTATGTAGCAACATAGCACAACGTGTGGCCTAGTTTTACGCTATTTACAAACTTAATTAAGCAAACCCACCTTACACAAAAGGGCTGAATGAGGCAGCTAACTAACACCAGCCTATAAACAGGTCTCTTGGGTGTAATCACATCATGTTCGGAGATAAGCAGTCTACTCATGCAGAGATGCTAAGTTAGTTATTATTAGACGAGAGGCAGACTAAATTAAATTCAGGTAAGTATTGACACCTATTCTCGTGTAGCAAATATTAGATTTAGAGCTGCCATAACCTAAAACTGTTCATTGCAAAATAGGCTTTAACGCAGATGGATAAAAGTTAAATGAGCTTGTATTATTATATTTTAGATTTTTCAACTCTTAATTTGCTGCACGAGAATGGGTCACATTATCGTAATATTCTTATAGAAATGAGTTTGCAACAACCTTTAATTAAATTTAATATTTAAAATTATGAAAGCCAACATAAAACAGATCTTAATAATAATAGAAGACCTTCAGGGCTGCGAAAAATAGCAAACTCAAAAACCTACAACCTTCCGAAAACAAAAAACACATATGGAACGAGAACATGGCGATATATCCTAACAAAAATTATTAATGGTCTGCCAGAAAATTTACAAAAACTATAATATAGACACAAATAAATTTAGAAAGAAAATCAAGTTGCACTTTATTAATAACTTTTTAATAAATAAATATTTGGCTCTTTACAGCTTTTTATTGTTTTTTATTTATTGTAGATGTACATATATAGATTTATATAAAAAACACAGAAAAAATCAATTCAAGATATATTTCGGGCCCTACTGGGCCCGGCGTCAGTTGAAAAATATGTCAAAAGGATTATAAGGTTGGGGAAAAACTCTTTTTGCGAATAGTATGTATGAACTTATAATAAAATCTCTTTGGCTATACCATTTGTATCTGGCTGGTTTTGGTATTATTAAAAAGTTTAAATTTTAAAAAAGATAATTCCAAATTCAAATTAGGTAAAATGTGTGATTTTCATTTGTTTTTCTTACTGTTAAGATGAGTGAATGTAATGAAGAAATTCGATAAATTTTAAAATTTTACTACAAAAAGGTAAAAACGCAACGCAAGCCGCGAAAAAAATTTGTGATATTTATGGACCTAGTGCAGTGTGTGTGAGAGTAGCCCAAATTTGGTTTAAGCCTTTTCAATCCGGAAATTTTGATGTCAAAGATGCACCTCGCTCTGGGCGCCCTGTTACGGATAAAATGGATGCCATTTTTGAAAAAGTGGAGCAAGATCGGCATATCAGTAGTTACGATGTAGCTGAAGAACTGGGGATTGACCATAAAACGGTTTTGGCGCATTTGAAAAAAGCTGGGTACATAAAAAAACTCGATATTTGGGTGCCTCAGGAGCTCACTGAAAGAAACTTAATGAACCGTGTACTCATTTGTGATTCTTTATTACGACGTAATGAAACCGAACCATTTTTGAAAAACCTGATAACTGGTGATGAAAAGTGGATCACGTACGACAAGAACGTGCGAAAAAGGTCGTGGTCAAAGGCTGGTCGGGCTTCACAGACTCTGGACAAACCCGGGTTATCTCGCAACAAGGTAATGCTGTGTGTATGGTGGGATTGGAAGGGCATTATACATTATGAGCTGGTACCACCAGGCAGGATCATCGATTCTGAACTCTACTGCGAACAACTGATGAGATTAAAGCAAGAAGTTGAGAGAAAGCGGCCGGAATTAGTCAACAGAAGGGGTGTGGTTTTTCATCATGATAACACTAGACCTCACACATCTTTAGCCACTCAGCAAAAATTAAGAGAGTTTGGCTGGGATGTATTAATGCATAATGCCGTATAGCCCTGACCTTGCACCTTCAGATTTCCACTTGTTTCGGTCTCTTCAGAATTCTTTAGGCAGTGTCAGGTTAACATCACGACAGGACTGCCAAAACCACTTGGCGCGGTTTTTTGATCAGAAACCCCAGAATTTCTATAGCAGTGGGATCATGCCCCTACCTACAAGATGGCAGAAAGTTATCAAACAAAATGTCACCTACATACTTTAGTTAAATGTAAATAAACTTTATTAAAACATATTTTGAATTTTCATATAAAATGCGAAGAAACTATTTCCCCAACCTAACATAGAATGTGACTTACATATTTACAAAAAGAAAGAGGTTTATTTACAATTTATTAGACTAACCTACTTAATGTTACTTACATATTTACAGGAAGAAAGAGGTTTATTTACAATTGACTGAACTAGTCTATAAATAAACACCCTCTATATAAACTATAAATAAAAACATTCAAATTTTACTACCTAGTTACGCCTGGCGACTCTAGCGATAAAGCTCACGGCCACTCTATCTTCTAGGAGTTTCGATGCTGAGTCGGCAAGCGGAAACTGATAAGGCCAGCTCCTGCCTGGTCATCCCAATGTTTCGTAGTAATAAGCATAGAATAATAAGTTAGTCTTAGATTTTCTGTCAGAGCAAATACACGCTCTTAAACCAAAATTTATTCTTTTTAAAAACGTTTTCCCCGCTCCAGGAAAGTTGACTGGCGCAGCCGGTAGGATTTCCGCGTCGCGTTTACTTAAACTCAGTGAAATTCGACGAACGTTTTCTTACGTTTTTATCGGAAATCCACGAACCAAATAAATTTGTCAAAACTCTGAGTGAAGTGTTGTGAAAACCTTTTTAAGTGTATCATACACGGATTACGGCTGAGAAGACGATCTAAGACTCAACGGAGGGACATGGGCAGTCTGTGAGTAGACCCAAATAGCTATTCCATTCTATTTCCATTCCTTTTCCATTAGTAATTAGTGTCTTGAAACAATCACGTTATTTCCAAAAATTGAAGTGCGTAGTTTGATTTCATTTAGACGATAGTTATAAGTGCATAGAGTATTAAAAAATATAGTGGTAACAAATAAATTATAGAAATATGGAAAATATCAAACAGATACCCAAGGAAATTGCTAGCGTCATCCCCAAATTCGACGGTGACGAAAAGCTTTTAAATTTATTTATTAGAAAATGTGAATATGTAATAAAATGTTGTCGAGTAGAAGGAAATATCGACCAAGATTTGTATGTTTTTCACGTAATAACCTCAAAATTGACTGGAAAAGCCGCTTCTCTTATTAGTGAGCGACAGGACCTAAATACATGGACAGATTTAAAAAAAGCTTTAGAGCAACATTTTGGTGATCCACGTTCGGAAGAATGTATCGCAATAGAACTTGAAACTTTAAAAATTGGCAATGGTGAATCTTATCTTGATTTTTGCAATAGAATTCAACACACAAGGAGCACATTAATTGCTAAAGTCAATTTGATCCAAGACCCGAACCTTAGGGTTAGTAAAATTGTAATTTATGACAACATGTCGATGAATGTGTTTCTTTACAACCTACCGGAAGACTTACTACGTATAGTAAGATTAAAAGGATGTACTTCTTTGGAAAGTGCATTGAGCATTGTCCTAGAGGAAGTCAATTTCCTATATCAGTATAACACACGTAATAAGATGTTAAAAATGCCCAATACCTTACAACCAAAACCTCAGACTATAACACAGAACCCTTTTATTGAAAAACTTGGAATGAAGTCTTTCTTTAACCAAAATCCACAACCGCAGCAGAATTTTAAATTCGGCATTTCCCAAAATGCACCAAATATGAGACCTAATCTCTACCAACCCCCCGCTCAACAAGGTCAATTTAAATTTGGCATACCACAGAGCAAACAGATAAAACTACCCCCACAGCAACCCCAGCAATTTGGTTTTAGACCCCAACTTCCACAGCAACCCACAGGTTTCAGACCACAATTCGGTGCCACACCTCAGTTTGGTTATCGACCACCCTTTAATCAAGGACAGCAACAGTTTGGCTACAAACCACCCTTCAATCAAGGTCAACCACAATTCGGTAACAAACCACAAAATGCACAGCCGAAAATGCAGTCAACTGACGTAAGTATGCGTACAGCCCAGCCTGCAAAACCTCAAGGATTTCGTATGAACGAACTCTACAATTTGAACGACATTGAAACTGACGAAAATAATGGTACTTATGACACTGACAATAGGTACTATGACTATGATGCTTTTGCGTATACAGATAATACTGACGAGACTCCTGAATTTCAGAATATGACTGAATCTGATGACCAAGACACATCTGTTGAAAATTTTCACATAGTAACTTTCAACCAACCCCCGAAATAATAAATCTTAATTGCAGCCTTAAATTAAAGCTGCCATATATAGAAATCCCAGAAATAGACTCGAAATTTATGATAGATACCGGAAGTTCACGGTCATTTATCAGTCCAACTAAGGCAGAACAGTATTTCGAAAATTATAAACAGTACGAACCCTTTGAAGTGATAAGCACGCACGCTTCTAGTAAGCATAGCGAAGTTATAAAAGTACCCCTATTTCCCACATTCAATAGCCCTGAATCACATAAATTTTATGTTTATGACGTTGATGGACGTTACGATGGACTCATCGGAAGTGACCTCCTGAAACAACTAGATGCAAAAATCGACATGAAAAATAATATTTTATATACAAAATCTACAAAAATACCCATGATTTATAATCCGACAAACGAAATTAGACTTGCCCCACGATGTGAACAAAGAGTTAAACTACCGACCAACTTACTAAACGGACATGCTATTTTGAACTATGTACAATTTTGTGAAGGCGTTAGAATGCCAAGTGCAATAGTAAAATGTGAAAACGGTTATGCGACTACAATAATACAAAACACATTAGAAGATGAAATGACTTTGACAATTACTAGACCTTTTTTAGTGACTAAATATAATAATGAAAAATGTAAACTTAACCATATGAGTATTGACAATAACTTAGGAAGTGACCATATGAGTATTGACAATGACTTTGAAATTGATGAAATATTGACCGAAAATTTGACTAAGCTACGTTTAGAACATATGAACAATGAGGAACGAGAAAAAATTCGGAAACTTTGTGAAGAGTACAAAGACATTTTTTATTCGGAAAAATTACCTTTGACTTTTACAAATGACGTTAAACACCATATTAGAACCCGCAATGAAGACCCTATTTATATCCGACCATACAGACAACCACAAGTAGTAAATGACGAAATTAATAAGCAAGTAGATAAAATGTTACAGAACAATATTGTGAAGGAATCCTTTTCTCCTTGGAGTGCCCCGGTGCATTTAGTGCCTAAAAAGCCTGACGCATCTGGCGAAAAGAAATTTAGGCTCGTAATTGACTATAGAAAACTGAACGACCTAACAATTGACGATAAATACCCTCTGCCGAACATAACTGACTTATTTGACAAATTAGGACGAAGTACTTACTTCTCTACCCTTGACCTTGCAAGTGGCTACCACCAAATAGAGGTAGCTAACGAAGACAGACATAAAACAGCATTTACAACCCAATCAGGACATTATGAGTTTACTCGTATGCCTTTTGGCCTCAAAACGGCACCAGCCACCTTCCAACGGACAATTGACAACGTACTACGTGGACTACAAGGTATACATTGCCTGGTATACTTGGATGACATAATCGTGTATTCTTCAAGCCTTCAGGAACATATTGACAAATTACGGACAGTGTTTGACAGACTTCGCAAGACCAACCTAAAAGTACAGCTAGATAAATCTGAGTTTCTGAGAAAAGAGGTCTTATACCTCGGACATATGATCACTAACAACGGACTTAAACCTAATAATGACAAAATTAAAGCAGTACTTGACTACCCCTTGCCCCGAACGACAACTGAAATAAAAAGTTTTCTTGGACTCATTGGATACTACAGACGATTTATAAAAGACTTCGCAAAGATTACACAACCCATGACAGCACGATTGAAAAAGAAAAAAGCTATGTCTATTAGCGATGAAAAATATTTGGAATCTTTTCAAAAATGTAAGGAACTACTGGTGAATGCCCCCATTCTTCAGTACCCAGACCCTGACAAGCAATACATACTGACAACGGACGCTTCACAGTTCGCTTTGGGCGCCGTACTCTCACAAGGGACACCTGGAAATGACAAACCAGTTGCCTACGCAAGCAGAACCCTTAACGATGCTGAAACTCGCTATAGTGTTACTGAAAAAGAATTACTTGCAATTGTATGGGCCGTGAAACATTTTCGCCCGTACCTTTACGGTAAAAAGTTCATAGTTATTACAGACCACAAGCCCCTTGAATGGCTTAAATCCCTGACAGACACAAACAGTAGACTTACACGCTGGCGCTTACGATTAGCTGAATACGACTTTGACCCGATATACAAAAAAGGAAAATTAAATTTAAATGCAGACGCTTTATCACGTATCCGTATAAATGCTTTAGGTAAAGATGACAATATTTCCACTCAAGCAAATGTTGACAAAGACGAAGACAGAAATGAGACTATAAGACAACTGACAAAAGAAATTAAAGAACTAGGTAAACTACAAAAGAAATCCTTTCCAAAACCACCAGATAAGCCAATGACTATTTCAGACTCTGACTCAGAACACCCCATAAGCATCCCAGATTCTGATTCGGAGAGAACATTATCAATAGGCCGAAAATCTCCTTATTCGATACCAAGCCCTTCTAGTGCAACTTTAACAGCATCTGAAAAATCTACAGTTACTGAAACAGCTCATTCAGCACAAGATACTGAATCTCAAGGCATTCCAATTTTACAGGAAGCCATCGACACAAAACCCAACCAGATATTAGTTTTCACTTGGTTAATTGACAAACTTTCTGTTAAAGACATATCTAGAGAAAAACAAAGGATTTTAGAAGTCCATCTTCCCATTAATCGACCTGATCTAGTAAAGCAGTTTTTAAAAGAATACATCAAAAACAAAAGCAAATACTTCATCTATTTTGAAGATGACGAACACCGACGACAATTTACAGAAACAGTTATATTCCTATTTAAAAAGGAACTAGTTCAATTCTTTGAGTGTACCAAAAGAGTAGTATTCGTAGAAGACGAGACAGAACAGCAAAGTATTGTTCAGAAATACCACACTGGCAAAACCTGCCATCGCGGTATTAAGGAAACCTTATCCCACATCAAACGCACATATTTCTGGCATAATATGGACCAAATTGTATCTAGTGTAATAAATTCCTGTGAAACCTGCCGAAAAATGAAATATGACAGAAAACCCCTGAAACCCAAACTGCAATTGACACAGACACAGACTAAACCCTTAGAGGAGATTTTTATTGACCTGTTTTCTATAGAAGGACGTTATTACTTGACTATTGTCGACGCTTTCAGTAAAATCGGTCAAGCGTTTGAAATTGCAAACCGATCTACCCCCGAAGTGGTTAGGGCCCTTATCAAATACTTCTCCTTTTACGGCGTACCCTTAAAAATCAGTTCAGATCCTGGTTCAGAATTTAACAACGCCTTGATGAAAGAACTTCTTACTCTCTATAAAGTAGACTTACATATAGGCACCCCGAACAATCCCAATTCCATGGGCCTTATTGAACGATTCCACTCCACTATAATCGAAATTTACAGATTGGCAAAATATGAGCAAAAATATACAGACGCTGCTTCTATAATGACATACGCTATAATGGCGTACAATCACAGTATACATTCCGCCACTGGCATGACTCCATTTGAAGTGTTACTAGGACATACAGACTCAAGACATGCTTTTGACGTAGACTTTGAAAAACAGTATTTACAACAATTGGTAAAAGAACATACAAAACGAACTAAGTACCTTTATAAACATTTGGCCGAACAAGCTATTAAAAATAAAGAGAAAATTATTAATAAAAGAGGTGGCGAGACAGACTTTAAAATAGAACCAGGCGACACAATCTTTGCTAAAGACACAAATAAAAGAAGTAGTAAAGACAAACCACGATATTCAGAGGCCGTTGTAACAGGCGATATCTCTAGAAATATTGTCCCTATTCGTGTTAGAAACCGTGAGACTAAGGTTCCACTCAAAAATGTAAAACGCCCTCCACAGACACCTGCTCGTCCTGGCAGTGGCCATGATGACGCGACTCCATGCGCTTCAGCTCCAGGAACTAAATAAAAACCCAGGAATCCTGCCCGTCAAAAATGGCGTTGCTGTTATAAGCAATGACAAATGGATCATCGCAAAAACACTAGACTTCAAGCCTGTCGCAGACGACTTGGAAATAAATATTATGAGAACATCCGAATTAGATAAGTTAGTTCGTAATTTTGATAAAGATTTTACGTATAATTTTATAGATATTAAGATACAAACAGAATATGTTAAGAATTTAACTATAGATAAATTTCGACAAGTAGCACCATCAATTCGTATTAAGCGTGGTATAATTAATCCCCTTGGTTCATTAATTAAGATTATAACAGGAAATCTTGATAATGAAGATGCCATTAGATATGACAAAATTATAAACGAAGTAAAGATAAATCAAAACGGTAATAACAAGAAACTGACATTGATCACTGAAATGGTGCAAACCTTAGCAAACTCTACATTTAAATTAAATGACAACCTCATTCAAATTAATACGGTCATCAGACAATTAACTAATAATATTAGCGAGATTTTAAAGAAAGAATATCTTAATCACATTGAAACACAGGTTATAAGCACATATAATTTACTAATTCATAACTTTCAATATATCCTTATTAAATTGAATGAGATAGAGACTAGTTTAGCATTAAGTAGGTTAGGAATACTACATCAATCTGTAATAGAATCAAATAAGCTATTACAACTTCTTGTAAAGATAAATAAGTTAGAAAAGTTAGTTTATCCTCCTGTATTAGAAAACCTAGTTAAGATAGAGAGAACCATAATGTTAAAAGCTTACTTTAAAGGAAATCAAATTACATATATTTTGGAAATACCGCTTATCATAAAAGACACATATATCTATTATAAACTCTTTCCCCTACCTGTGTTATCCCAAGACCACACTGTCGTTATTATTCCCAAATATCCATACCTCCTGGTGAAAGGGTTGAAGATCAGACTGCTTACTCACCCCTGTGAAGAAATAGACGAAGCCAGCTTCCTCTGTCTTGAAGATGACACTTCTGATTTTATTCAAGACCCTTGCGTCATAGAATTAATGACGTATGCTGAAAACGTGACGTCATGCAGCCAAATCCCGATATCCATCGAAGCAGTAAAAGTTCAGTTCATCGAAGCCAACAGATGGATTCTCTATTGTAAGGAAGATATGTTACTATCCAGAATTTGCAGCAACGAAATATTTCGCCAGAAAGTTCACGGAACTTACGTACTCACCCTGGACGATCCATGCGAAGTAAAAATTGGAAACATTACCCTAAAAAGACATTCTATCGAAGAAGAAACAGAAGCGAATTTAAAGATGCCCATAGTCTACTTACCCAAGATAAACCAGCCAACAGAAACGACGCCCCCGAAAATTGTAGATCTAGAAGGAATTGACTTAACAGATTTAAAGTTTCTATCATACAGCCTTAAGAAAAGTGTGAGTGAAAATAATAGTGAAAGTGAAAAGGCAATCACAGTGAATAGTATAAGTATTTGGACCATTGGACTGTATGTAACGTTATTTGTATTCCTTTGTTTCCTAGCATATAAGTATTACATTAAATTGTGTAAAATTAACCATCGAAGTTCTGCTCATAAAGAAGAGAACTTCGATCTTAAGGAGGGAGGAGTTACGCCTGGCGACTCTAGCGATAAAGCTCACGGCCACTCTATCTTCTAGGAGTTTCGATGCTGAGTCGGCAAGCGGAAACTGATAAGGCCAGCTCCTGCCTGGTCATCCCAATGTTTCGTAGTAATAAGCATAGAATAATAAGTTAGTCTTAGATTTTCTGTCAGAGCAAATACACGCTCTTAAACCAAAATTTATTCTTTTTAAAAACGTTTTCCCCGCTCCAGGAAAGTTGACTACCTAGGTAATCCCTTACACATTTAATTAGAAGTAAGATATAATACTTATATTAGAAATACATGTCATATAAAAACCTATTGAACGCCTCGCTGCCACAGATAAACTCTGCGAGTTTTCGTGGATGGCCCAGAAAATGGTAACTAGCATATAAAAAAAGAGACACTTTTTTCGGTTTTAATAGATAGAGTTAACCATGTTGAAGAGGACCTTTATGTTTTCTAACAGATTTTGGTCGAAGAGTAAGTATTTTGTAAGCGATGTGAATAACTAAAAGGGGGAAAATAATCAAATCACTTTTGCAAACGGTTATTTGTTCAAATATACTTACAAAAGCATGGTTTTACATTTTATAACAATTTCAACAATGTATAATAAATTTTAGTGTTTTGAAGTTATTAACATAGTTGAAATTGTTATAAACCGTCTTTGTTGAACCTTCAAACGCAAACGTTACCAAAAGTGATTCGTCTTTTTATAACTTTAAGTCATTCACGTCAGTCACAAATATCTAGTCCTCAACAAAGATCAATTAGAAAAGTGTACAATAAGTAAATAACCATACAAGAGAATCCATTTACCAAAAAAATAATTGACTCGGATATCTAATGATATTTTTATTGATTTCATTAGTATTTCTGCTGGGCTATAGTAGGACGCCAAGCAACGACATTTTTTTAACATTTTGGGGTGCATGAACTGACCTAAACTGATAACTACGTAACAAACATCTAATAACTTTATTAATAGAGTTTGGTAACTATATATCCACGGTCAACGGTCTCACTCACCTAATGAGGTCTTAAATAAATATCTAACGTCGCTACCTGAGCTCCAGCCAGAGGGCATGTTATTTTTACCTAAAACCAGGCCCGGGCTTAGGCATAAACTGTTTGGGACGGCATTGCTTGGAACTTTAAAAAACCGGCCAAGTGCGAGTCGGACTCGCGCACGAAGGGTTCCGTACCATTATCTATAAAAACGGCAAAAAAAATCATGTCTGTTGTATGGGAGTGCGCAGGTCCGATTCGCACTTGGCCGGTTTTAGTATTTTTTGTTATAGCGGCAACAGAAATATATCATCTGTGACAATTTCAACTGTCTTACTATCACGGTTCATGCATTATGTATAAAAACGGCAAAAAAATCATGTCTGTTGTATGGGAGTGCGCAGGTCCGATTCGCACTTGGCCGGTTTTAGTATTTTTTGTTATAGCGGCAACAGAAATATATCATCTGTGAACATTTCAACTGTCCAACTATCACGGTTCATGAGATACAGCCTGGTGATAGACGGACAGACAAACAGACAGACGGACAGCGGAGCCTTAGTAATGGGGTCTCGTTGGTTACCCTTTGGGTACGAAAGCCTAAAACATAACATTTACACTTAAATAACAGTTAAATATACGTAAATAAACAGACTAAGAAACAACAAAACACGTATTTTTATTTCGAGTTCTACCGCGCCGTCCTCTACCAGGGCAATTAAACGTTTTGTTGTCAAATTGCGCGATAAATCAACAATGGGCCTTTCTCAGAAAACGATTGGGCTATTATTTATTCACATCTCCGCCCTGGCCGGGGCCCCCTTGGCAGCTAGGCCTCTAGGCCTTGTTGGTCTGGGCAGAAATCCGGGCCTGCCTAAAGCTAACAAAATCATAACGAGACTCAATCACTCGTCTCGTTATAAAAAGGATACAGCCACCAAAAAGAATCGATAACCATGCACAAGGACATATATAACAGTTCTTTTGATCCTAAGAGTTAACTTGACTCGACTTATAAGGGATTGTTCATATTGTATCAAATAATGTCTAGAAATACGAAAGTATGAACTTGTAATCATCATTGGGTGGGGTGACTGGTATTGTGTTATTTTGACCTACTTGCTGTAGAAAAACCAGGATTTCTTGGGAGTGGGAATGGCTACTTTGGATCGGCTTCGATATCATTGTTATGAAGGATTCTTCATGTACACATACGTAACTTCATTGCATTTAAAACTGAACTTATCGAATTTTAGTAAAAAATAAAAACTGACATGATAATGATCATAAGGTAAAAGGTAAAAGTATAGGTAAAAGGGATCAAGGTTTGTTCAAAATTTCAATGTATGAAGACAAAAATGAATGAAGAGATGTGTTACGAGAGGGTCTCATAAAAATTAAAACAATTGAAACGAAGCCTTTGTGTTTGAGCATTTCTACGTCTTGTGTCGATTCACAGCGACAACTCAAAAAAGGCTTAATGAGTGCATGTATAACTGGAAAAAAGGAAATTATCGACGAGAGAGAAGTTTAAAAAAATCAGGAGTGTAGTAAAATGAACGTCTTTTATATCAGATAACGGCGCTCGCTTGATTTTTCAAGTGTTCTCTAGGTCAAAATGAAAAAAGAACGAAACGCTTTGAAGAGTGTCACTTAACTAAGTGACTATCCATCTGTGTGTCTGTCCGTCTGTCAAACATCTTTTTCTCGAGCCCTATTAGAGAATCGAGTTGAAACTTATACCTCCTACAGAAGTTTAGGGCCCTATGTTGCTGCAGGTTACCGTATTAATAAGTCATGCTTCGAGAAAAAGGTTTTGCTCTTTAATTATAAGCAATTTAATACAAATTGGTTCAACATGAAAACCTATAAAGGACTTTCAGTTGACTTAGGAACTTAAAATTCCGTTCACAATATTTATAGCAAAGGTATATAAAAAAACATGAAATTACGTATATGTAATTTGTCAAAAATAAATTCATAGCCAACATAATAAGACACTTTTTCGATACATAGAGGTCAGTGAATTGTTCAATCACTATAATTAAAACTTCTATAACGATTCACAAACTGAGGATTGACAACCTTTTCACGGATTTTTGACAATATTCGCAAAGTCGTTAGTAACGGCCCCGGATTACAATTAGTGGCCCAATTACGACGAAAAATGATCCATCTAACTCTTTGATTCCACGGTTTTACTGAACAAAGCGTTTTAATTGTGAAGGTGCTTGACTTTTCAATTTTATATCAGGCTCCGCCCGCCTTTGTTCAGTCTCTCACAGCCTATATGTTACCAGGGTCACTACGATGATAATAAAAAAGAAAACCGCATTCATTTCCGTTGAGTGGTTCTGGAGTTGAAACGGGACGGATTTTTTTTAGTGTTCCCTATAGACGCAAGGCAGCCCGAGTCAATTTCGGGAGGTCAAAATTTTATTTTGCGAAATTAGCAAAAAGTGTTATCCATCCCTGATACTGATCACTTACCAAGCCTCTAGTACCACCTTATATGTACAGGTCAACAAAGCGGGAAGACTACAGAGTTGTAGCACTTGCTACGCCGTAGCATAAAGAGGACGCGAATGTGTTAAGGCTAATAGATACTAAAACTGCAATACAAGACCCTTATAGCCCAGTCCTTCCATATGGGTTGGCCAAATATTTAAAAAATACACACATATATATGCATAATATAGTCAAAAATAAAATGCAAGTTTCATTATTTTTCTGTAGTTACTCTTTACAAGAAAAATTTGAAAGTTATCTATAGTTTTCTTTAATTTGCGCAAAAATTATCGTTCTATATTTGAACGCCTTAAGCGATTTTGATGATGATGATTCTTTCACCAAATTTTTGACAATTTATATGTGAAAAAAATATACTTTTAATAAAAAAGGATTGTTTTCTCATTTTTTTAACTGTTCGGAGACGTAGAGCGATCGTTACGTCGTCGTGACAGCGCTGATATAATAGTAGTTTATAAAACTGGTACAGACCATTCATCATAACTTGTCCCTTGCTGTCATGTTGGCATCACTGCTTGTCAATCTTTTGCTGTCATGTTGTTGTCAGTCAGATTTTTCAAAATTATTTGATAAATTATATATTATTATTGCCAAAGCCGTTGAACAATGGTGCAAAAGAGATTGTATTGAAGGTGGCGTTTTGTGAAAGAGAAAATGCAAACAATGCACCGTGATTCCTCTCGATCAGGTTCGAGCTCGTGTCAGTGCCATGCGGGTTAGTAAAATAGGGATATCAGCTTTAAACATAAAGCCAATTTTATCGGAAAATAATAATCAATTCACTTAACTTTTGCTGGCTATCGGAAAAAGGCGTTCAAATTAAGCCGCATCGAAAAAAAATCGTCAAAAACGTAAAAAAGGAAGCTCAACGATTTAGAATAAACGTCGTCGAGCTAGAACAAGAAATAAAAAATACCGTTTTAGTACAGAGATACATGTATATAGATATTCATGCAATTGGGTCATACGTATTGTTTTCGAAATACCAATCAATAAATAATTGATAATTTAATTTTTTTCTTTCTGAACATTTTATTTTCATCAAAGAGTAGTCTAATTAAAATATATAAGAAAACGCAGTTAAGTAAATATTATGAATGTGTAGTAGGGTGAATGCTACGTGAGCCATGGGCAACATTATATGCAGTGCTGCCATTTCCTAAGCCAGGGGACTTCTTATAGTGAATGGTCTTGTACATAAGGAGGTTATTAAAAACATGAGTGTCAGTCTTAGAACATAATCAATGGTGTCAGTTTAAAAAACGAGGCGAAGGTGAATTTTTTAATAGAACACGAGTGTTTTAAGACCTAGTTATGTATAGTTTCATACACTACTTTATCTAAACTCATGCCTACTAACCTGTTTTCATAATCTTGGTAAACTTTTCGTTAGCCATTTTAGATTTTTCTTGTAAAAGCTTGTTCTAAAAGTCGTCGTTATTTCCAGATGGTCAGGTGGAGTCAAATTATCATCACATCACCATCACTGCTGTTAGTAATGTTAGGGCAAAATAATACTTTTGACCTATAAAATAACAGTAAATAATAAATAAATTTCCCCGTAAACTATGGAACTGAAATCCAACACAAGTACAACGCGCATGCGTCCTAGCAAGCGCCGCATAGCGGCCATAAAAATACTTGGCCGAAAATAAAGTTGAACTGTGTCCTCCCTAGCTGTTTGGTACGTATTGGAGAAAATTATTTACTAGCTTTTGCCCGCGGCTCCACCCGCGTGTTATTCGGTTTAACGCCTTGTTTTTTTCCGGGATAAAAAGTAGCCTATGTGTTAAGTTAGGGTATAAGCTATATCCATTCTAAATTTCATCTAAATACGTCCAGCCGTTTCAGCGTGAAAGAGTAACATAAATACACACATACACACACACACACATACACACAAACTTTCGCGTTTATAATATTAGTGTGATAAACCTCATTAGTATTTGATATTAAACCTCAGACATGGCTGTATGAGCTAAGTTCCCTTTGCCTTTCTAGTTAGTATCACATGTACTGAACGCTAAGTGCGAGTTGCCATCGAATGACTTTACTACCGCGTGAATGGAGATAAGGCGTAGGAGGTCGATCGCACAACGAAATAGATAAGCATATGTGAAAAAGCGCGCGTCTGAACAGTGCGGTAAATCAAGAAGAGAGTGGATAATGCTGTTTTTCAATGGATAAAATTTAATATAAATTCACACAAGTTCGTTTTAAAAAAAATCGCTGTGCTATCGTTTAGATAATGGGTTTATACAGGGTGTAAATTCAAAGTCAAGAATCCCTTTAGGGTATGGAAGTATACACGATTCTGATGTCATTCCGAGAAAAAAAAAATACCTTGAATTTTCACCAAAAATTCCATCATTTTTCTAAGCTATGGCTACGCAGCTCACCGGCCGCCCCACACGCCTAATTGCACCCCACAACCCGCACCCCTCATCCGAGTGGCCAGCGACCGTGAGGGTGTCCACGCGATTAGTGTATTTTGAGTAAAGAAAATCGCTCTATTATGAGGTACTGGTACTTTATTTAGAGATCTCAGTATTTAAAATAATATCTTTACCGATCATACTAACACACCCTTAAAGGATTCTTGACTTTGCTTTTACACCCGGTATGTTTAAAACAGTAATCATTGTTATTTTTACTTAATTAGTTTTGACAGACTGCTTGTTTGAAATGAAAAAATAGCCTTCACTTTGCATTTTATTTCGATCGAACCAATTTTTTCTATCGCGTTTTGAGGTGTTATGTCGCCTTAGAAAAGGCTTTGTTTATAACATGTATTTATTTCAGAACCATATCTATTGTAGTTTGGGAGTACTACTTATTCCAAAATTCGTTTTTACTACCTACGGCGTCTTAATCTGGGTTTCCAGATCGTGTTTTGTCCTACACACTACACCAAAACGTCTACACAGTATATTGTTCCGCTACATATTTGTGTTTATAAGCCCCGTGTGTCCTGCATGCCGACCGACCGAGCATTAATTGATACACGGACGGCTCAAGGAAAGGTAACACAGGACTGGCAGGAGCCGGTGTCTATATATCTGATGAAAAAGAAAGAAGCGCATCCTACTCACTTGGTACCTTAGCTACCGTATTTCAGGCAGAAACATACGCCATTATGGAATGCGCCAGCATGGTACTATTAAGGTCGGACATAAACGAGAAAACGGTCATTATTTACTCGGACAGCCAAGCAGCACTTTTTGCGTTGAAAAATCCAGTAAATAAATCGGCTCTGGTAAGAGAGTGTAAAATAAGACTCAATAAGCTAGGTGAAAAAACTGAAACAATAGTGGCCTGGGTCCCAGGACATCAAGGCATTGAAGGTAATGAAAAAGCAGACAAATTAGCTAGAGAAGGGGCAGAAGACAGGTTCATTGGACCAAAACCTAGGCTGCCAATTCCCGCAAACGTCACTAACAAGGTAATAAGCCGTCTGGCTTCAGAAGAATCAGCAGATGAATGGAGGAACATCGAAGGCTGTCGACAGTCGAAGATGTTTCTCCCGGCTATTGTCTACAAAAAAGTAAGGTATATCCTTAACCTAAGCAGAGTCAACCTGGGTATGTTGGTAGGTATTCTAACTGACCATTCCAGGCTAAATAGGCATCTGTCAATAATGAAGGTACAAGACGACCCCTCCTGCCCACACTGCGGTGAGGAAGAAACTAGCAAGCACTACTTAGGAGAATGCTTTATATATTCTTTATATATTCTAATGCTATATATATTATAACGTTTTGCCGTTGTCTACGCTGGACAGCACGTATTTTTTCTCGCTCCTCGTTCAATATTTCTAAAGTATACATTAAACTTCAATATCGAAATTAAAACTAGCAGTTATAGTTAGAGTTTATCTCCTTTTTGAAACCAGTGAAATTAGTTTTTAAATTCAGTGAATATTTTAGCAGATTTTGGCAAAATATTGATTTTAAAACGTCCAAATTCTTAACAAAGAAGCAGTTAGCCGCAGTCCGGTGAGTCATCTTCGTCATACCACCGACACGCCGGTCATCGCCCCGACCGGCCAGCATCTCACGCACACAGTTGCAGGCACACACGCGCATGCAAGCTTATCTACAGCGTATGAAGTTCGTTGGTGATTCAGCGTGATACTGGCTGCCGCTCGATACTAACTAGGTACCACTTGCAGTGTCTTATTATTTATGACAACAATGAATTGTCACTGCTGCGGTAAGGCGATTCAGTGGGGAGCAGTTTTGTGTTGTAACGTATGCAAAAAGCCGTACCACTACTCTTGCTTAAACATTACGTCTGCACACTACAGAGAAAACAAAGATCACCTGGAAAAATCATGGAAGTGCCAGACCTGCGAAAGTAAAAAAGACACAATAAGTTGTTTGGGCAGCAACGACGACACGCCTGTTCGAAAGCCACTAACACCAATAACAGCAATATCACCAATACTACTTAATGAAAGCTTGCATTCAGTAGATGAATGTGTTACCAACTGCATTGACAAAGACGGCACGATAGCTGATCTCCCCTTCGTACCCGAGAGCAACGTTACGCTAAGGAGAAAACTCAACACGACGGATAACACCTTTAACTCTGATGCATTCCGATTAATTGTGCGTGAGGAACTGATAACTGTAATAACAGAGCAGAATACACTCATGACCAAGATGCTGATGGATGTCATCGGGAAACTTACTGAAAGAGTAACAATGCTGGAATCGGTTGTGAAGAAAATCAGTTCAAATAAGAACAAGGTTTTTAGTGAGGAACAGTCAGTCCCAACATATAAGAAGCCAAACACAAAGAGGAGGCCGAAAAAACATATAGTCCAGGACGTTAACGTAGCTGCATCTTCCAATAATGTTAGACAAATGTCAGACGCAGTCGCATTAACTCCCGACACCGAGGAGATGGTACCATCCAACGCTGAGTGCCAATCAGAGCCGTGTGTGCCACGCATATCGAGCGGGCAGCTGCCGCCGCCTGCGTCTGATACTCAGGAGAGTGGGATGGAGGGACGCCGGGGACGTAGCCGAGCACCAGCCACGCGCCCTGTACCCGCTACTCTACCCCCGTCCTGCGTTGATGTGCTGCGTGGCGTGGCTGAGCTCAGCCATGTTGGACTGGAAGCTACAGAGAAGACTGATTATCTCCATCTTTGTTATCTGAAGGCGGGCACTAAGGATGTTCAAATAGAAGCACATTTAAAAAACATTTGCAAAAATGGAACTTGCACAGTCAAGACCCTGAAGTCTAGAGGCAATTATGCCTCCTTTAAGCTGGGAATACCATCAAAATTCACGCATTTAGTATTGTCTGTCGATGCATGGCCAAAGGATGTGTGCATAAAGAAATGGACCCAGTTATTTCGTACCAGTACGCAGCGCTCAGCCAGCGAATAGGAAAGGTATCGAGATTTTATACCAGAATGTGAGAGGCCTTCGTACAAAGACAACCCAATTTCTGTCTTTATTAGGATCATCGGAATCGGATATATTCGCTATTACCGAAACTGGATGCAATCAGTCAATTCAAGACGCAGAGATTGTTCCCCTTGGCTACCAGATATTGCGCTGTGATCGCGCTGATGGCCGCAAACAGGGCGGCGTGCTACTGGCAGCCGCGCAGCGGTTTGAGTTGCGACTGGTAAACATGGCTAATATTAATATTGATGATCATATGTTTGAGTTTGTCTGTGCTACAATTAATTTAAATAACCATTTTCTATTTGCCTGCTGTGTAGTGTACATTCCGCCTCAAACACAAGAGACTGAATACATGTTAATGTTTAAACTGCTAGAAGATTTATGTGTAAGATATAAGAATAATATAATAATTCTCGGAGATTTCAATTTATGTTCCTTTAGTATCAATATATGTAACTATTATGATTATTTTGTGGCCTTCTGTGATCTCGATCAGTGCAACTCTGTAGCAAACTGTAACGGTAGGCAGCTGGACCTTGTGTTGGTAGGGCGCGAGGCGGCGTGCGTGCGCGTGCGTGAGGCGGACGAGGCCCTGCAGCCTGTCGACAAGTATCACCCACCGCTCGACATCTGCGTCGCTGCGAGCGCTGCTACCGACGACGGGCGTGGCTCTGGCGTAAGCACGGCAGCGATGTCAAGTAATAAAACATGGAACTTTGGAAAAGCAGATTTTATTGGTTTGTATCATGCGCTGGGCAATGTCGATTGGAGCCAACTTTTCGGTATTAACGATCCGGAAGAAGTTACGAGTTTTTTTTACGATACAATTTCCACACTTATCGATAACTACGTTCCTAGCAAAAAGCGGATGCCTGTAAACTCTCGGTATTCTTACCCGGAGTGGTACACGGCTGAAATAATTCGCGACATTAAACTGAAATCCAAACTCCACAAACGATACAAGAATAGTAAATCAGATGTAGACTATAAGGCCTTCAGCCGGTGTAGGCAGAAAGTGAAGGCGGCAACCGCGCGCGCGCACGATCTGTATCGGGATCGAATGCAGAGTCACCTAACTGATGACCCTAAAGCATTTTGGTCGTATATTAAAGGTAAAAAAGGTAGTACCACCAGGCAGACACTCTTAAAAGAAGGGCGTGCATCATCAAAGACGGAGAGTGCGTTGGAGTTCGCCAAATATTTCTATTCGGTGTATAGTCCCAGGGTGGCCAAGTTGGACCCCGCGGCGGCGGATGCAGCGGGCGCGAGTGGCGCGGCACGGGTCCACGTAGACAGGTTGACGGAGGTGGATGTGCGCGGCGCGCTAGCAGGGCTGCGACCGAAGCGCTCGGCAGGGCCGGACGGCATTCCACCGTTTTTTTTCAAAGACTGTCGTGAGGTATTGGTGACCCCGTTGTTACATGTGTTCAATACCTGTCTGCGATCTGCAACGTTTCCTGAGCGGTGGAAGCTCACTCGGGTGGTACCCGTCCCTAAAGGGCGCGGGGGTCCAAATGCTAGCGACTACCGGCCTGTAGCCGTCCTCAACGCGCCGGCAAAGGTCTTCGAGGCCGCCTTGCATCGCGCTTGGTACCCGCAGGTTAGCGCTCAGCTATCAGAGGCGCAGTACGGATTTCGACCAGCCCGCAGCACCACAGGAAACTTGCTGCACCTCATGACGATTCTTACGCCGGCAGTGGATTCGGGTGGACAAGTCGATGTCGCCTATTTTGACTTTCGAAAGGCTTTCGATACGGTCGACGGCGACATACTTCTGATGAAACTAGCCAGTGTTGGATGTACTCCGCACCTACTACAATTCTTTGCAGACTACATGCGGGGTAGACGGCAGTATGTAGATTGGGCCGGTTACAGATCCGAACCTTACTACACGAGGTCAGGTGTCAGTCAGGGCAGCAATTTGGGGCCATTACAGTTCATTCTAATGATCAACGACCTACCGGAAGTTGTGAAGAATTCGACTTGCTTACTTTTTGCCGATGACCTCAAATTGGTGCGGAAAATTAGAGATGTCTCGGACTGTCACAGGTTGCAAGAGGACATCGATAGAATAGTAATCTGGAGTCATCGCAATCGCCTGCCCTTCAATGTCGCAAAGTGTCAGGTGCTGTCGTTCAGCCGCGCACACTCGCCACTCCACCACCAGTACCTCGTAGATGGCACCGCCTTGCTACGCGTCACGGATGTAAGGGACCTGGGGGTGCGCTTCACAGCGGACCTAACATTCCGGGAGCACATTTTGAGTGTCTGTAAAAAGGCCTATAGACAATTAGGTTTCATGCTGAGGCAAGCAAAAGCCTTTACTAACTTTGCTGCGCTACGTGCCTTGTACGAAGCCTTAGTTAAAAGTAAATTGGAATGTAACGCAGTTATCTGGAGTCCACATGAGACTAAATATAGCCTCATGTTGGAACGCATACAGAATAAATTTGTTAGATTTATGTATTTTAAATTATTTGGGGTATACCCTTTTTACCCGCTGATGTATCCGACCCTGTTCGTTCTGGGGATGGTCGGGTACAATCAGCTTGCGGTACGGCGCGAACTCACGCTGGCCACTTACATGGTACGGTTGCTGCGTGGCGCACTGTGCAACCCGGGCGTATTGAGGGCCATAGCGCTGTGCGTGCCGGACCGCTACGTGCACCGGCGACGCCGCCCGCCGTTGCTGGCCGTGCCAAGTGCGCGCACCAACCTGATGCATGAGGCACCGAGCATGCGCGCCCTTCGCGCTCTCAACCGGGTCTCAGAGACAATTGATATTTTTTATTGTTCTCTGACCGAGTTCACAAGGGCTACTCTCTGTATTTTGTGTTATAATTAAGTTTTTCTGTATATTGTGTAGATTTATTATAGATTGTCTAGTAGATTAATTATTATGTAAATATTTCGTGTGTATTTTTTTTTCATTGTTCCTTTTTGTTCGATATTTTTTATATGATATAATATTACTTGTAGTGTATTTAAGTTGCATTATAGTATTAGGCTAGCCTGTAAGGATGATGTACCTGTTTATATAATAATAAATAAATAAATAAATAAATAAAAATAAATTCTGGCTTGAGATGGGAGATACTTGGTGATGACCACATCAAGGAAGAAGATTTTAAGCATATGTATATGTTATGTATTTAGGTATACTTAGGTTCATGAAAAGAAGCGGGAGATTTGAGGAGGGAATGCCCCTGGGACATTAGGACACCATAGCTCCAAACAATGGGAATTGGATGGAATAGCTCCAAGTGGAGAGCCGACCATCCGCCTGAGCCCAGCAGGCGTCCCAACTCAACATCATCATCATCATCATCACCTGCATGCTTATCAGTAAAAATGTGAAGCGAAACAATGTTTTGTGTACACGTTTTTGTTTAGTGTGTAGTACAAAGCGTGCGCTGGAGAGAGACCCAGCTTAACTCGATTCACGCGGTAGTAAAGTCATTCGATGGCAACTCGCACTTAGCATTCTGTAATCTGAGAAAAAGTTATTTTGTAGCGTTATGTTGTTCGGAGATCTATACCATATATTTTTTTCTGTTTTAGAGACGTTCTTGAAATTTTTTTTTTAATATGCAAGTACATAGCTTTGAGTTCATAAAAAGGATTTTACGATATGAGGTTAGGTATACGTAATTTAAATGTCATTTCCACCGTCAATATTGATACCCAACACACCTCGAGTAGTTAATTTAGGGTATGTATGCGCCTTAACTGGCGGGGAAGAGAGGGGTGCGGCTTCTTTACGTAGTAATAATTAATATTGTGATACTCTACCCAGTGGTTATGGTCTCGAATTTCTGCAACAATATACTAGCCAGTTGTGGTTGAGGTCAGACCGTGGTTTGATCTGACAACTGATTTAATTGGATTCATTGATCGAAACTGAGGTACTAATAGGCAATGTAATTAGGGTTAATGTAATTTGGCTTGCATTGTGATTCGTGACAAATATGGCTTGGTTTGCTGATGAGCGCTTCCCTTTAATAATGATGTACATAATTACCTTCGTTATAAGCACAATTAACAGACGTTGCTAGGAGATTGTTACGTTTGTGGGCGTGTGATTATCAATATAATATACAGACAATATACAATTCAGGTATGGGCAACCTTTTGAAAGTTGCGGTTAGATGTAAAAAAACTGAAGTTGTAAAAAAAATGGTTTATTTTAAACACTTATCATTTTATTTGTTAAACAGAAGTACCTTATTATTGTGAAGCTTGAGCTTGAACTTGAGAAACAAGTTAACCAATATTAGGATCAATCCCACCAATACACAAAGATTTTCTTAAATTTCCATCTGTGAGCCTAGTTCGATATTTTGATTTATTAGCATTCATTATTTAAAAAATTGTTCACATTTACATATAATGTGCTTTGAAATGCACAAATCATTTTATTATGCATTTAATTCGAACGTGTACAAAGAAAATACCGATTCTTCGCGCGCAATTTTGAAATGTTCCGCGGGCCGGTTCAAAAGCTGGGCGGGCCGGACGTTGCCCATTCGTGAAGGAATTCATTTTGAGACACAATATTTTTATTGGCGTGATATATTGATATTTTGGCCTTTCATTAAAAGTCTGTTTAAAAAGACTTTAAAATTAAATACAATAGTCGTTATATTTTGATATATAAATAAAAAAAAAGAAAGAAAGAATCTAACTAAATAAATTATGGCATATCTGCAAACATACAATCAGTTACAATTTAAAATAACAATACGAAAGAGTAAAGACAATAGCTGTAAGTATGCAGCTCATTTCCAATTGTAACCAAAATAAGTCCAAAAAATGGGAACACAGTTGAAAAATTCACTAATTATTGGAAAAGTTCAATATCGTAAATAAATAAAAAATTTCTTCACATGATGAACTCATGATGTCCTGACCTGACACTGCGATTCATAAATAAGATACTATACGTGCATGAGATTATGCCCACATAAGTATAAAAAGCACTGATAGGTGCCCACGTACAAAGTACATAAAGAGATAACTTGATTGTTTGTTGAACTACTGATGCTACAATACGTTATCAAAGAAATAAGCAAATATTACATTTTAGTAGATCTTGAAATACTAAAAATATCATTATAACGAACTCAAAGGATCGTGAGTCGTGACCGGTTTTGACGTAATCAGGACTGACCATAGAAATAAGTAGATAGCTTATAGCACGCTTATACGAGTAGTATATGTGCCGCCATTTTTGTATAACTTTCGAACTTTCAGATGTCATCATCAAAATTTGCGTTCGAACCAATGAAGTTTTATAAATATGATATCAATGTATCGAACTAACAAAATACAGGTTTTTGATTATAAAGATTGAACTATAACAATGCTATTTATTATAACCCCAGAAAAAGTTCAATGCTTTTATCTTAATGAAACTGAACCGAGATTGTATGAAACGTGGCTTTATGGAGCTCTAGTACTAATAATGATATATATCTCTATGATCATAGCACACTGATAAAGATCTCGATCGTCAGTTGGCACAACATGGCATACACTTTTTACAACACACGTGCGTGACACACATACATTAAACATGAATCCTAATTCAATAGAATGAATAATATCTGTGGCTCAGTAGTGTGTAGATGTTAAGAAGGTCGATATTATGAGTAAAGACTAGAGAAGACAGAAGCACTGCAGGGTATTTGATTTTTTTTTTTTGTGAAAAGATTTAAAAAATCTCGTAACATTACTAGGAGTCTATTGAAGCGCGAACTAACTAGCTTAAATAAAAAATTGTAAATTCAAATTCTTATCCCTTAGAAGGGATAGAGATATAACTCTTTACCCTTTATGAGTAATAGAGTTAGAATCACACTAGAAGAGAAAAAAGATGAAGAAATATATTTTTCAACACACTTGTTTTTAATCTTAGCAAAGAGTTTTGACGTCTTGAGAAATAGTAAAGTTTTGCGAATAAATAGACTGTCTCAGTTACAATATAATAAATAATCATTTAATTTTGTCAAATTATTTATTTTTATCGACAAATTAACTCAACTTTTTGTTGTGAATACAAAAAATATTCAGTTTGTTAATATTTAATATTTCGCTGTTTGGCAATATTTGGCTGTTTGGCGGATGTGTGGTGCCTCTATTTCCATCTGCGCGCCATAAACAATATCTCCGCCGCCATTTTTAAAAGGAAATTGTCAATTCATATCCGTGGTTTCAATTATATGAAAAAATAAGGCAGTGAAACTTTATTATTTTTCCTTGCAAGTGTGTTGAAAAACGTCGTATGAAACGCGTGAGCATTAGACATTACACTCTCGGCTCCATTATGCAATCCCGCCTCCACTGTAATGTCCAACGCAGCTCACTTTATCATAATGTACTATTAATACTCATTGTCACCATGTCAATTTCTTTGCCATTGTAAATATGTTATTATATCAACTGATGCCGTGCCCAGTGAGGTCCGAATTTTTTTTGTTCTTTTTTGTTTATACTATAATATAATAAAAACAAAAAAAACAAGTTATAACAGTTTATATACATTTATTTTACTTGAAGAGGAAAAAGTTTCATGAGCATAAAACAAAGAGTCACCTCACAAGAGAATGAAGTCTTTTATTTTAGCGTGCGCGCTTCAATTATTGAGGTTATCACTCCTAGCTCTTGTTGGAGAAGCAGTTACATTAGATAAATACTGCAAATCATGTATGGGCAAGTTAAGTAGGTATATATCTTTTTTTTTTCGTTTTCTCAGACATGTTTTTTTGGGAAAGTTGCTCAGTATGATCAGATTCAAATTGATTGTCATATGGCTACTAAGCAAATTAGCCCATTTGACAATTTTAAATTTAATGTTATATGGATACGATTGTCTTGTTTTGTTGTTGATAACCAAAAACGTACGATTTCAATTATCAAACGGCCTATTTTAAGTAGCCGAATACCCATATGACAATCGAATTTGATGACAATTGTCTTACACAATTACACCTCAGATCAGTACGCGGTTTCATGAAAAGATACCAGTCTATGTACATCCGGTTTAAGGTGACTCTTGTTGTATTACTTCAAACCTACAGAGGAGACTTCTTCTTATCGTGTGGGCTGCAAGACCTATCGGCCCAACAAGCCCTGGTGTCAGAGTTCTTAAACCGCCTTACGGCCTCTGACGTGGTTTATGTAACGACCACTCTACTAGAAAGTGGCCGGGACCAACGGCTTAACGTGCCTTCCGAAGCACGGAATCATCTTACTTATCGGACAATCAGGCCTGCAATGTCCTAACCAAACTGTGAACATTTCACAAAGTGACATTCCACTATGTGTGTTCCCCGCGGGAATTGAACCCACGACTGCCGGGTTGAGGGCTCAAGGCTCTCACCACTAGACCACGGAGGTAGTTGACAGTGGAGACTAAGGAAATTACAAGAAATCCCGCTGGATTTATGTTTTGGAAATTCGAAAACTTTTAGTTTTGCTCCCATGTGTCCAACATATTATTTTGCGGATTTCCATCCTACCTACATGCGCTTTCTTTCTGAATAGCTGATCACTGACAGAGTCCTAAGTATGGATTATGCTGCAAAAATTAAATGTATGGTTCATAGATGTAAGGTAGAGTTTGGCCAGGCCATCCTAGAATTGGCGAATTACTAAAGAACGGCAAAGTCTAAACTACCCGAAATAGAAGAACTTGCATGACTAGATTCATCGATTTGGGAAAAGCAAAAGTGGTGTGTCAAAATCGTAGCAAATAGAACCATAATAAAAATTTGGGTTCCGTACTCAGAGAGTGCCGAATTGTTTGTCAGGTGCTACCATTTTATTACTTTGTTTTTTGTCGCTATTGCATCTAACTGTATGTTATGTACCATAATGTTCTTAGTTCCGTACCCGTATTATGTGGTGTTACGGAACCCTGTGTGCGCGAGTCCGACTCTCATTTGGCCAAAATATTAAAAGTCAGAGAACATAACTTGTTCGCTATTCCCAATAGAGCATGTGGTTTAATTTTCGATGCAGTTCACAGTATAAATAGCTTATACTTATGTAAATACCATATACTTACTTATACCTTGTACTATATGTATGCTTGTGCTAAAAAACTGTTCGAAGAAGAGGGGTGCAAACATAATTTCAAAGGTAAACCTTCGCCTAACGAAGCTCTTCATGAAACGTTAGATATAAATACCCCTTACTTTATTTTATTTTTTCAAGAAAAATGCCGCTTGTTAATGAGAAGCAGGCTAGCGGAAAAGCGCAAGGTATACGTATATTACAGTATAAAACTAGAAACTAGTCATTGAGTTACCTATAATTTGTTACATTTATTTAAATACTAACTTTTAAGTTCATTTTATTTATTTATTTACAAATATTTCCATCTTTATTACACTATTTATATCATAATAAGCCGTAGTAAAGGATACTGGCACTGTTTTGTTAGTACATGCGTTACCCACGCGGGTTCGGACTGATAATCAGCGATGTCGATGTTTCTTTGTAACTACAGGATATGCTGAGCTGAGTATTCTATTTTTCTTCCGTTTGTTTCGCCTTTGTAATTTATTTATTATACCATTGTGTTGTACCAGAGAAATAAACGGATATAACGTACGCCTATGCATCCTTGCATCTTTGGATATGAATGAAATGGCTCACTTTACACACAATGTACATTACAGGTACTTTGTAACTCTCTACTGAAGAGCTCGGTGAAAATAAATTCAAGAATCATTAAAAGTTTCTCGTTCCCGTGAGTGCGTGGGACTTAAAGTTGTCGAGGAATGATAACAGGTGCTTCTCAACAATCATAGATGATATGTGGAAGTGGGCGTGAAAGGGGTTAAATATAGAGCGAAGAACCAACATCAGACTAGGCAGGTGTATCAAATATCACAAAACTTTATTCATAGCTTTATTCTAACCTTAACATTCACTGTATCGTTCTCGTGAAAGTGGGTATTTTAACAGCAGATTGCTTAAAACTTGAGTTGATAATAAATGAGACATCATTTGTACAATCCACAATATCTATGAGCTATTAGCAATATAGGTGGTAGAGCTGATGCCGGGCTCGACTGTGGAGGTACCACCATCTTACTCGCAAATCCTCCCGAAGTTATTCGGGAGAGAGTAAGAGAACAGCTCTCAGGCAAAACCAGGCGGCCCACCATTGCCTGGGACCGATGGATGGCGGTATAACCATCCCCAATTGCCGGACCTTATAAAACAGGCCGGTGACGGGCAGCGGCGTCACTGGTGCAAGGATTTCGGCACCGCGTTCACCAACCCGCCTTCCCAGTTGTGGGTGAGTATGGGCATTTCTTCCAGGAGGGCCGCCAAGAGTGACGAAATCCTGGAAAGGATTATGTCCAGCAGTGGACGAAACAGGCTGATGGGTGGATGGATTAACAATAAAGAAGTAAATCATAAAAATAAAAAAAATGAAATGTGTTACTTGTATTGTACTGAAGAGTTTGTTCATTACATAATAAAACGTTATATAAGTAAAAGTAAAAGTTTAAGTTAAATACCTACCAGACCAGAATGTATGAAACAGCTGATTTTTCTTTTCACGATTTCAGGTTTGGCTTCATAGTAAAAGTTGTTCATATGGATGAGTACTATCACCAGTTTTCGTCTCCAAAATCACTTAAACACGTTGTAGTGCACGTAAACAAACTAATTTAGGAGCTACTAGGTAATAATTATAGGTCTGCGTTTAGGAGCAGTAATTATTTAGTTTAATAACCCTTTGAAAATGCAATCATAGCGAAACCGGTTGGGTAAATAAAAATAATATAGACGACAAGTCCAAGTGCATTTCAATCAAAACGGCTCTTAATCATTGTAAAGAATACAGGCAGGAGACACAACTAATAAATCCAGAAAATTGACGACGACTAGATTGATAGTATATGATGGACTGTTGATCGGCCAAACAGTTCAGTTATGTTCAAATAGCGACAAGCAAACAACTCGACTAAACAGTTTAGTTGAGACAAGAATTGTATGCATACAAGGTGTTAATTTGATAACCTTTTTACTTCAAACAGGATGTTCTACTCATTAATATCCATCCATCCATCTGCCTGTTTCGTCTACTGCTGGACATAGGCCTTTCCAGGATTTCGCCACTCTTAGCGGTCCTCCTGGAAGGAATGCCCATACTCCATACTGGGCAGGCGGGTTGGTGAGTGCGTTCCACTCATTAATATGAACAACTTTTATTATGGCACCAACTGTTCCATAGAAAAGATAAATATCTACTCGACAAAAATGTGGTTCGCCCCATTTTTTTAAATTTTCTTATTACACTTTATGTACATTTACTCGAAAACATAAAGAAGGATATTAAAAATATTTCATAGAGTACAAAGGTGGCACTTATTGCTAACAGCAATATCTTCCAGGCAACCTTTGGGTAAAACAGTAGATAAGGAATAAAACATAAAAAGGGAGCGTGCAAACGAAAAAAGAGAGAATGATAATAAAGTAAAATACGTGAGTAGATAACATAAGTGATTAATAAACTGATACATAAACATACACAAAAGGAATTATATAGAATAAACTTACTTATATAAATACATAAATATACGCAGACATAATAAATCAATGATAATTTTGGATAAGATATAATATGAATAGACATTGGATGAGTCAGGGGTGTAGTTCATTATAGTAGTGATCTTTTAGTTTAATTTTAAATGTGTTATAGTACGACAGTAGTAAAAGTTGTTCATAATAATGATTATAATACCCCGTTTCAAGAGAAATAATCCTTGTGCACTAGCCCTAATGTGTAATCAAGCCAGAAGAGTCGTCATGCGTTTTCCATGACGATGTAATTTAGAAGCGTTTTGTTTTCCTAAATTATTATCGTGGGACCGGAATTTAATTTTGTTCCCTTTGTTGCAAACAAAACGACTCATGGGTGTAGCCAGGCACGTAGTACAGGGTAGTTCCCCCTCTAGCAGGCGTTAGGGCTTTCGAACCAAAGAGCAAATAATTTTTTTTTCTTCAAACGTGCTCGTCAATAGGCGCTTTGCTTTTGAAAAAAGAAAATGCGAAGAGCTTCTTTTCTGCTATAGGGGAAAAAAGTATGAAAATAAAAGAAACAACAAACGATTAAAAATAGGCTGGGCGCCAACCGACGTTTTACGACACAGCTTTTTTTTTCAACATTTTATCCCATTCATATATTTAGTGCGAGCGAAGCAGAGCAGAGCGAGGAGACCCAAGTAGTTTTAACAGAATTCATGAATACACAAAAATCTTCCACTTATTTCATTATTTGCTATCTGTAGTGCCGGCGCCGACATCGGCATCCGATTTTGATCTTTCTTTTTTTTTCATAATGTCAGTGGTCAAAAACAGAAAATTTAAAAAGTTTGGAAAGGTGACAAATTAAGTTTATTGTTGAGCGTAAAAGTATCCTAATGTTCTACAAATACTTTTAAACGAATTGAAGTAAGGAAAGAGCGTTAATGGTGTGGAGACAGATAATTTGAAAGAAGAAGTCAATTTGATTATAGAGAATTTGCTTCCAGCTAAAGCGAAGGAAAGGTAGATAAAACAGAGTTTGTGTTTGTTGTTTTTTGCAAACGCATTTTTATTGGCTCACATTGTTTGAGAAAAGCACTATATATATACGCATCGGCAGAAACGATTATACTCGTAGCAGACTTCGGCAAGCCTCGGCCTGCTGACTCAGCCCATCAGCCCTTCTTTCCACCATTCGGATATAATTTACTATTACATGATTGCTCCAAAAAATTATTTTATTCAGATATTCATCGATTTCACTCAATTAAACGTTTACTCAAAATTTGATTGGTGCCTTTGTAGCATATGCTTATTTTTCCAACTGTCCCTTGTTGCCCCCTCCCAAACAAAAACCTGGCCACGCCTTTGAAACGACTGAATAAATTGAGGAGTGCTTGAAAATGTTTAGCTTGTTATAACGATCATTGAATAATTAGATAATTCTTTGTTCTTGGAAAACAAAATGTTACCTTTGCTTTTACTTATTATTTGAACATTGCATAATACGTATATTGCTTCGATAAATATATAATACAAACCAGAAGAATGTAAATATTGTAGATACGTAAAGCTGTGTTTAGATTTTAATGGAGGGAAAAATGACGTACAAATATCAATCCATTAAAATTTAATTTTTACATATTTAATTTTCCCGGAATGGCTATAATTTTTCGACTTTCTGCCGAATTGAGCTTATGAGCCGGTTTCAGGAGTCCTTTAATTATGATGAGGACCACGAATAAACACCGTTGCTTCGCACATAGGGTTATTTTGACAGAATCCTAAAAAGCGAAGAAGGTAGGTACAGATCCACGTGGTAGAGCGAGACAAAATATTATAATCGGTTTTTTAACGGAATTCTCATGAACCTTTTTAATGAAAATTCCTACACCCCTCTTCACCTTTTTACACCCTCACTCCTACTCAAATTTTCCGACAGATAGACCCTTAAGTTATTAGGGTTATTTGTGAAAATATAAACCAACTTTGTGAGTTTTTCCACAACGTGTAGAAACGTGTATAAAATATTAAGATTATACTATAACACCGCCTTTGTGATCGAGTGGTAGGGTATTCGCCTGCTAACCTAGAGGTCATGGGTTCAATCCATATTAGTTGTGTCCGGTCTGCGTCCTTTAACGATAATTCATTCTTTCTTGAAAAACTCCCTAGAAAAGTTTTAAGCGAATATAAACACATATTAAATTGCTCAGTGATCAGCTCAAATGACAAATATGTCGTCATCATTGAAATTACTTACATACTTTATTTTTGCAATGTAGGTACATGAAAACACTTATCGCATTAATTAACTATTAACTTCAAACTTATGTATCAGTTACGAAATATTAGGGTGTGTTCATAAAAGACAAAAGTACTTAGGGTTGATTTAATTTAAGTAAGAACTATTAAAGCTGCTACGTTTTCGCAGACAAACTGCAAAGTTTTGCGAAATTTATGTACCTAGTATAAGTAAATTACCTATGTGTTAAATAAATGAAAAAAAAAATACTCGTAGGGTATATTAAATAGGTGAGTAAAATGATTAAATTTAAAAGAGGAAAATGGGTTTTGGGTATATATACTTAATAACTTAATACACGTACATAAAATACATTAAAGGTATATTTAATGTATACAATAATATATATACTATATGGTAATAATAGCTATATAACCATATACTAAATACTATACGTTACATATATAAATATATGCCTACCTCCGCCCATTCAATTAGTCTTGCTAAGAAGAAGGGCAAGAAACTTAACAAGATCGTGACTTTTTATTCAATCATCATTATTATATTAAACCCGTAATCCTCTTAATTCTTACTATCGGTAAAACAATAGTAACACAATAGATCGCAGTCCAGATCTTGGCTCTATCTATCTTACAGATTGAGTGTTTCTAAGGTCACAAACATACGGAGAGACAGAGCTGCTAACAAACAAACAACGAACGGGTAGCCGATATCCAAATATGGTACAGCGGGACACTACTGCTTGGAAGTTGTTTAAATTCAATACACAGGCGTATTGTATCTTGAATGGTAGTCACGTGACTTAAGTAAGGTAAGGACTCTCCCAAGTATACAACATTTACAGTAACTTAACTGTACTTAGCTTTTAGAGATATAATTATATTAATTTTTCTTGATTTTCGCAGAGATTGCAAAATTTTCTAAAAATTATTTCTTTCTGGGCGGCAATTCTGCTAACGTTTTTAAACGCTTTATTTTTCATACGACTTTGTATATCGCGTGATAAATGCCGTGTGATGATAATTCTACTAATTACATACAGCCAGGAACACAGATCCGTCCGGTCTATAATGCCTGAATGCAGTTTCAGGTGTGACTAAGAATCTTGCCATTGCAATCTTAACCCGATGCACTAGGATGCATTTCACTCAAAATGCACTTGAATTTTTTCACTACAAACGGTGGTTGCGAGCCTCCGGGCTTGCTCCTGGATAAGTTCTAGACATAAATCTCTGCAAAAGACTTGCAGGTGTTGCACAAAAGTAAGAAAATCACAGTTGCATAGCCCATGAAGCCCACGGCGCAAAACTTAGACTTCTAGTAACGTAACGTCGATCCTAGGCTAGCTAGGCTTTCTTAATCTAGAAACGTTCGTGACGAATGTAGAGATCATGTCACGTTTTTTTTTGTATGTGTATATGTGTGTGTGTGTGTGTGTGTGTTTGTGTGTGTGTCTAGTTAGTGTACGAACATTTTATGAACATTTTATTTATTTACATTATAAAGCTGTGTGTCATCCGTCACCGTCTTGCCCGCCGGACTCTCAGACGGCGAAAGCAGCAGCAAATATGTTAGCGAAAAGCGTTTTCATACTTTAGTTTTGTTTTGTGGCCGTAGCAACGAAATTAACCCAAATACTTTATCTTGGGTTTTTCATAATAACTCCACGGGTGTGTTAGCACCTCATTTACCGATTCACAAAGTGCTTTTCCTCGTTATAAACGACCCGTCGTCAAATGAAACGATCGATAAAAGTCGCCTGAATATATGTGGCAAATACATGCAATGTCGTAACGGGGAATTCCAGTGAATTTCAGCCAAGGTTGCGGCAAGTACCTTGGGCGTGGAATCACATAAACAAAAATTATGTGCGGCGCGCCCGAAGTGTCGCTACGCTAAGTGTCTTAATAGGAAACCCCAGTAAATTTCAGCGGAATGTGGGCGTGTAATGATATAATTAGAAATTATGACTGCGACACTGCGGCGCCCGTAGGCGAGTTTACGGGCGCCTCGCAGGCGAGCACCCGCTGTGTAACGTTCGACTGCACTTTCGTATGTTGCGATGTATTCGCTGATGGGCTCCAAGCCGCTGTCGATAAACCTGAGTAAAATACATGATTTTTTCTTCAAAGATAGCACAGTCGCCGCACCTGATTCCATTGTGTGACCGGGAGCTCCATGCAGCGTTGGAGAGTCACCTGCACCGCGGTTTTATCGGTAGCTCGATGGTGCGACGACTCCGACACGAAGTCTTTTAAGATTATATGTAACGTAACGTCGTTCGTAAGCTCACCTGCTCGTAGACCTTTGCTACAGACATTCCTTAATCTTGAAACGTTCGTGACGAATGTAGAGATCATACCACGTTTGTATGTGTATATGTGTGTGTATGTATATAGTTATCGTACACGTACACGTATGTTGCATAGGTAAGATAGTATGACGTGAACATGTCTTTACTACGTTTACTACGACCGTCGTCATGTAGCAGTCAGCATGTCAGCAATGATAGTATAACGTTAGGGTGCCGGAGCAGCAAGCGCAAGTACGAACGTCTGATATATGCACTCTGTATCAATGCGCCGCAACGCTCGAGACACATCGATGGTGTAATGTTGCATAAACATTATTTACATTATGAAAGCTGTGTGTTATCCGTCACCGTTCTGCTCGGACCCTCGGACGGCGAGATGTTTCGCTATGTTAGCGAAAAGCGTTGTCAAACTTTACTTTTGTGTAGCAACCAAATAATCCCAAATACCTTATCTTCGGTTTTATAAAAACTAGCACGGGTTCGTTGCTACGTCATTTCGTGATTCCCGAAGTATTTTTCCTTGTTAGCCAAACGATTAAACCCATAGGTATAGGTCAAATAATTATTTGACTTATCGACCCGTTGTAATGAGGATAACGATCACTAAAAGGTATGTCGCTAGGCATGACCATGTGTGGCAAGGCCGAATGATGTCATTGGGAATTCACCTGAATTTCAGCCAAGGTTGCGTCTATCGTGTAGTTAATTAAACATTCTCGCCGCGCCCCGTTGCTATATTTACCTTTGAAAACAAAATCACGGCAGGACTTTTGTATGTTGCGACGTGTTCGCTGATGGGCGCCAAGCCGCTGTCGATAAGCCTGAGTAAAATACATGGTTTTTTCTTCAAAGATAGCACAGTCGCTGCACCTCATTCCATTGTGTGACCGCGAGCTCCATGCAGCGTTGGAGAGTCACGTGCACCGCGGTTTTATCGGTAGCTCGGTGGTACGTACGGCCAAGACGGAGTTACACCTGGTCGGCGTGCAAGTTAATCATGTACGGAGTTTGAAAAAGAGCATGTCAAAACGTATGCACGTTGTATTAGCTACATTAGGTACAAACCCAACTTTAGTTTAAAAACAAACGGTATGATAACATTTATTTAGTTATGGCATAAAAATATGGTGAAATTTCCGTTGACGTCAGGGTTTCAGCCAAACCACAGAAATAGTTGCCTATTATTACAATGGTATCGGCATTATTTCTGATGGGTGACGCAAAAGTATAAACCGCTCGCGATTTAACCACAATTATTTATTAATTTTATTTCAGGATTAATGCCTGAATGCCTAATCAATTTTCCTTACATTGCGTCATTGGATCGTTCATTTTGCGGCCGCTGATATCAGCAGGCTACTATATAAGGCCCAAATCTTCCTTGATATTCATAAACCCACCGACAGCCACTGAGTGAACAAGTTCGCCCACAGGAATACTGTGACCCGTGACTCGTGACCCTCCGTGCTCTATGTAAGTATTGAATATTTAAATTATTTATTTTGTGCATTTTTATACTTCTCCTGTGCCTTCTTTCCAGGGATAAAGCGCCTGTTTTATGACTGAATTCAATATTTTATTTCTTTTCATTCGCAGCTACTGAATCAAAATGCTGCCAAACAGTCTGCTGGTGCTGATGGCGGTGTGCATGCTGGTCACGGCGAGGCCTGAATCAAAGCTGGAGCTGCCCAACCATCAAAAAGCTGTGAGTATCGAATTTCTACAAACTCCTATCAACGACCCATTCAAGTTTCTTATTACCGTTGCAACTACTAAGCAAAGAGTTTGTCCTATGCCCCGACTCTCAGTACGTCTTGTAAGCTTCAACGAAATTAATGTTAATTTTTCTATTTACAGATGACCGATCCCACCAGGTCCCGCCGGAGTGCCGAAGGACCACCAGAGTCGCACGTCGTCAAGAAGTCCGGGGTGCTGGGGACCCGCATCGGATGGCGTGAGGGCCCAGACCCCAACACATACTGGGAAGTTTAGGGGAACAATACGCTTATTTGTTTTTTTATACTTTTTAAAATAAAAGTTATTGTACAATATTTCCTGGTATTATTGACGTAGATAAGCTGACGCGACACCGCGTCCAGTAGGTATCCCAACTGTTGTATATACCTGGCTGCGAGCTTAGGTTACCATCGGTCTGCTAGGCTACATGCACATGTAATGTGCATCGGACCGATGTGCAGATATAGACGTCACGCTGCAACTTGTGCAACAGATACTGCACTCTAATAGGTCGAGCATAACGGCTTGGGAGTTAGCACCATTGCATGATAGAACTGTGTCTCCTGAGTTCAAAAATACCACTCCCCGCTCCCCCCGACCCTTAACTTTGGAGTTATAGGCCGTACGGACTTGTGTCATTGGGTGTATCTCCTTAAAAGACATATAGTAAAACATGATGAGAGTTTTAATTTTTTAAAGCTAATCGGACCTTAATTCTGATTAGTGAAACCAAGCAAGCAGTTGATAAAAAAAAATAAAGAATTAATTATTTATTATAAAGATATATTTGGCTTGAAATCAAGATGATAAAACACTGATACAATTATTAATAAAAACAATCTTCGAGTAAATTAGTATTCCACCATAACCTAAGATTATTTTATCATAACGATCCAAATAAATTGAAAATAAATCTGAATTTACGAATTAACAATGTAAGCTCTATTACTGGGCAATAATCCACAGGTGATCTGAGCAGAATACATGTAAGGTACATACAAAACGCATCGCACAATATCCGGGGTAGATCCAAATTACGCACGGAGTCAATTCCCATCATTTTCTATACCAAAATGTCAGTTTGCGTAACTCTAACTACTGAATAACTCAAAACACGTTCTCTGTTTCTACTAAGAGTTAACATATTGGCAGTTGAGGCCTTTGTTTATTATTTACTAAACAAAGAAAACGACTATAATTGTTGAAACTAGAATAACAGAGCTCTCGTCGTTCGTCGACAATGGGACAGAATTTTCGAAAGCTTGTCAAATATGCCGGAAATTTTTGGACCGTGCTGTAGTTTGAGAATTTAAATTAGTTTAATTTTGCGTGTAAATACCACATTTTGTGGGTATGTAAAGTTGGCAAAGTTTAGCATTTGAAATGTAGGTGTTTGGATGACATATGCACAAATTGTCAAACTACAACCATAGACTAAATACTATTTAAATAGATTAAATACTATTTAGTCTATGCTACAACGTATGCGTTGTGTACCGTGTGTAGACAGGGGACAAAAAACAACACCACAACTCTACCAATTTACTTCTTTGCGCGGATTTGTTTAAATAAGAAAGCTGTTAAGAATGGTCAGTAGAGTTTTTTTTTTCTTTGAGTTTCCACTATTCGTGTTGACCTTGACATACATCTTTAAATTCTAGCGTGTTAAGGGTGCATATAAGTTCAGATTAAGTACCTCATTTTGCATCAATCAGAACTGAACGCTACGACGTTTCCTTTTAGTTTAAAATAGCGCGCTCTAAGCCGTGGCTGTTACGAAAACCAAGAAACACGCGCCCACAAAAATCGGCGTTTTTATGTAATAACTCTGTTTCTAGATGAATTTTTTTAAATAGACGAGCTGACGGTGTCATCTATTAACTTATTTTTTATACAAATTTCAAGGCTGTATGATTTAAGGAAGAAGAAGAAATTTAGAGGTAACTTCGTACATTTTTTATATCAAGCGAACTTAAAGATTTTGCGTTTTTTCTAAGATGAATCTATCGGCCTTATGAGTCTACTGTGTATATTATTTTTACTATATCGATTAACCAAGTTACACAATGACTGTGATATGCTCATTTGAAGTTGTGCATCTATCCTTATACGGACCCTTAAAAACATTATAATTTTAAACGGGTCTACCGCAATCTAAATTATTACATTTTGAGGGCCCTCTTCTTAAAAAGGTAATAATAATAATGAATTGCTGTAGACCCGTCCAATTATTAAAATTATAAAATATTTGATAAAGATTGCTTTTGAACTCCCGGATGTCGAAATGGAGTTAAATATTTTTTATCGTATTAAAATTATTTATAATTAATTTTATAAATTACTAAGTTGAAGGATTCCATTTGTAAGAAACCTTGTAATTGGAGAAATGTTTTATCTCGGTCCGTCTGTATTCTATACAGAATTACTTTAAACGTAACATCAATAAAATTTTAGATCTGACCTTTCACTGACATTTATTAGCGACAAATAACATTATACTTGATAACATAAAAAAAAATCTAAACTAAAATTACTTAGCAATATAAATAACAATCTTAAACTCATTAAAAATAAATTACCTACAAATAATATAACTGTTATAATATAACATTGACCCCTGCGGCATGGTACCCAGAACGCTGCCAAATTTCCTCTTTGGATAGCCAAACTTGTACGTTGGCCGAGGAATGCAATTTAGGTTATATTTATGTTATGGAGCAAATAATTATTAGTACATTATGTCTACACGACAATAAATGGTTAAAAATGTTAAATTGACCGGGCTTTATAAATAATGTCCTTCACACATAGGATGGAATAATAAAAATATGAGTTTTATATTAGAAAAACTAATAAAAATTAAATTAGGCTTTATGAATAATATCCATCACCTATTAGGCAAAATAGTGATGAGTTTTGTTATGATTAGTGCAGGAAAACATATAAATGAAATAGTACAAATAATAATTAATTACCAAAAATAAAAATGTTCTCAGTTTTAATAATAATCAGCTATTAATTAAAAGTACGTGAGAGACATTTCCTGGTCGCGTAATCTCTCGTTTCGGTGATCAGAGTTGGTGATTTAACACCATTGGATTTCTTATACATAACCCTATCATATGTACTCCAGGTATCAAGAAAAAAAAATACAATACAAATCTTGCGTAAATTTTAGAACACCTTTTCTGTACAATTTTTTTTTACTCGTGAATTAACGTAAACTTGACAGATTTTTATGATTCACAAACGGAAAAAAATACGACTTTTCTTTTGAATCCACTCAGAGAGTCGAAAAATAAAACATGTTTTGTATCTCTGTACAAATCTCCTGCCGGGGGGTAAATAAATTTCAATTTGGCTCTTGTTGGATTGCGCTTGTATAAACAAACTCATTCCTGTTTCATTCCAATCACGTCTGTGATAGGCTTTTGTGTTTATGTGTGATACCAACATTTGCTTTTACAACATCATTTTTGGGTCTCTAAAGTGAAGCATTCGTAGATATTGTTACGCAGGCTCTTCTTGCATAGTTTTTCACTTGCAACATCACTCCTTCAACTTTTGTTTACAGTATAATAAATGCCATGTGATGTAAATTGGAGTAACTAAATCTCCTCTAATAAAAGCTATGGCATGTAAGGAACGCTTACCATAAGTTTTCAATAAAAAAATTGACACCATCTCCGTAGAAAATCCCTTTTATAATCATCCGAAATCTGCAATGGCATTTTTTATCAAAATCACTAATAGAACACAAAACCAAAAAAAATATGTTTCCTTTTTTCATTTTTATTTGGTTTTTAAATTTTGAATAAATGGCCAACCTACGCGACGCGAGATGTGACTGACCATAGACAGTATATATTCCCGGCGGTAACTAATGCACGTAGGCTATGTACACATAGGTTTCGTCTCTGTTACCGGAGTATTAGTGCTTCTTTGGCGGTCGATATCTTTTTTTTTTATTATGAATCGTGACAAAAGTAACAAAACATGTATTTTTTATTTCGAACATAGAACAGCTTCCTTTGTTATAGAGAGGGTTCATTTTCAACCGGTGTATAAATTATTCAATAAATAAAGTTTCCTATTCACAGATCCATACATTTTTTGTCGCATTCGTAGGCGTTCTGCCATTCCTGCGTGGCCAGTGAAATGAATGGCCCCAGAGGCAGTAATTTTCTAACTTTCTATTGACCAATCAAGTAACTGTGTCCTTTATATGGAGGTAAATATCGCTTTGTTACAAAATATTTAAACGCATTTCAAATGGTCCTTTGTGTTCAATATTCCACTCAAAGCTTTTTGTATTACCATATACTAGCCTTTGCCCGTGGCTCGGCCCGCGTTTATTCAATATATGCCCCGTTTTCGGCTTAGACGTTATTTTATGAACACCCCTTATAGCCTATGTGTTGGCCAGGGTCATGACGATGATAATAAAAAAAACTGTATCCATATCCGTGGCCTTCAAGTCAAAACTCAAAATTTCAAACAGACAGACGAAAATTCTAAAAATTACGGTTTTGGCCTCAGTACCTTACTAATAACTCATTTCCTATAAAATTTCGCGAAAATATTAAATGTACAGACAGGACCTTTTTTACTACCTTTATTATTAGTAAGATAAGAAGTATACAAAGCAAGAAACTTCTGTTTCTAGGATAAAACTTCCTTTTTCTCTAAAAATCTTTCTAGAAGAAGAAATAGCTCCAATAAACTTAATTTCGGCTACAAAACTTTCAGTCGCAAAAAAATTCAACCTTTAGATCAACATTTTGGTCAATTAAGTATGAATTTTTCGCGATATCAGTTCAGTTACGATATCACGTAAAAGATATTCGAGTAATATCTTGTTTCAGTTTTCAGTTTTTTTTTTAATTTAGCCTGCCTGAGGGGCACTGGTTGACCTCAAATACAAGGTGACTTTAGTAGCCAAATTCATACTGGAGACTCGGTAAGTGGTAAGGACCAAGGTTCAATAGACCTTTCTGTGACTTACGCAAAATAAAATTTAGACTTCCTATACCAATAGAGCTCAGTTTTTTCTTGAAAACATGTTTATTGGCACAAAAAATATCTTTCTTATTTGGAAAACAAGGCCATTGAACCTTGGTCCTGAACACTTACCAAGTCTTCAGTATGAATTTGGTTATATAAACGAAAGTTATCTTACGTATTGTGTAGGTTGGGAGTTTGGTCATAGAAAACAATTCGTAGATTTGGATGTAATGTCTGCATTTCTGTCTTTTGCAAAACGTTACAGTCACCATGGGCGCCGTTGAGGGACTGCAAGGGGGTGCACTGTCTTGGAAAAATACCTAAGAATAATATTTGTTCCTATAAGTAAGGATACAAATAAATATTATATCAAAATATTGTACAAGTAGATGCACCGCCCTGACAACAATACTGCCGGCGCCAATGACAATGATTGGTACATTGGCCCAAAAATTTATACCACGTTGATTTTTTCTTAGACCCTTGTTAAAATGAGGAGCCTATGTAATGTAGTTTTACGTAGTTAATGTAGTTTCTCTTCTGAAAATGTTGACGCTGAATATACATTTGCAACGAGCTGCTGTTCGGGCTGCAAAAGTTAAAGAAAACCACCCATTAATCTCATTAACTTACCAATTCAATTTCATCAACTTCAGTCTCACCCAGACTTGATTCTTCCATGATATTTGTCAAGAACAAACTAGGCCTCATGGACACTCGGTTCCTGTACTTCCCACTCTTCCTAAAGTTCATCTCACCATCATCACTTTCCTCTCTCTCATCACCCAGCGAAGCGAATTGCTCGTAAAAATTGATCACCCCTGTCAGCTCGCCATCCAAAGTTGGTTTGTCAGATGTGCTTGTGTTAAGTCTGTTATTCGAATCTGCTGATAATCTTCTATCATCAAATTTTCTGTACCCTTCACCTTCACTCACACTATCAAGAGTCACGCTCGAGTTTTGATGAGTGTATTCAAATTCCAAATCGAAGCCTCTTCCATCAAAAATACTTTTGAATTTTGACCAGCACCCCAATTTCTTCTCCACCTCTTCATCTTTCTGATTTGAGGATGTAGAGTACACTTTGTCCCTTTTACTCTCCATTTCCAATCACAAAAGTCACCAAATTTATCAGGTTCACAAATTACAGCACGTTACACGAATTTGCACTATCCCAATTTATTCACAGTGGAATTTAAATTCAGCATTTCATTACGCACCATCGTTTTGCAAATTCATTCCGTTTCAAAGTACTGATTTTCATATCTAGATTATCTGTCGGAATCAATTATAATTGTTACAAATCAGTAAGGATTATTTGTCGTCCTTGTCGTATCCACTGTATCTACTGATAAGTTCAAACAATAAACACTGATTGTATCTATAGATAACGTCGTTTTAATGTAATTAATAGTTTTGGTACAAACGCAAATTAGAACTTAATATTTGAACACATTTTATCTTTGAGGGCACGGTATCACAACTGCTAATCGAACAACATTACTCTTTTCACGAACGATTTTTTGTTTTGCCAACGTTGGTTTGATGAATATTATTACACACAACACTTTTTATGGGTTTTTATTGAAAACGCGATGTTTTAAGGGGTGTATTCATATCACACGACATATCGCCTGGATAGTTTAGAACTTACTAGTCTCAGTAATGTTTATTCTAATTATATTCCTGTGTCCGATAATGGTAGATAAGACGTATAATTATCGACTTATTTTTCCAATCAGTGCCTTCGTGATTGCCGCTTATATGAAATAGTTATAATTATATGACTACGATTGATTACCTACCTTTAAAGCACTTACAATCTTGCAAATACTAATAAGTATGTGTAATTGTGGGGTAATTGAGTAGGTTAACTATAGGAAATCGATTTAATCGATTAGAAGACTACCTGTGTTTAGCGTCATGATAGTTTTCCGTGATTTCCTTACTAATTCCCTTTACCTACTTTAATAGATTAGAATTTTTTGCCTTGAAATTGTTTTTTGGGTAACTTTTATGTAATAATGTGTCGCCACCGGATGGTTAAATAGCGGCATCCAATCGAATGGCTAGGCTGCCGGTTGTAGGTATGTCAGTTTTAACACTTGCAATTTGGCACTTTTCTTGTATCAACATTCTTAGACAAAACAAAGTTCCACCCACTACGCTAACAATCTTTACAAATAACAAATTAGTCAAAAAGTCAAGTCTGTATATTGTTCTTTTTTACAAAATTTTAATTAAATGGGTTTATATCTGTCTGTCTGTATGTATGTATAATGTTTCATTTTAACTCGAGAACCACTCTACGGATTTGGTTGCAATTTTTTATTAGTGTTCATAACATATCTCCCAAGCTGAAAACTAATTAATAACCTAGCCATACAGTTGAGAAGCTGATTTAACCACAAGGCGGCGACCTTAGAACATTATTACTCTGAGGCGGCGTCATATGCAATGCAATGCTATCTCATAAAATAGGTAACAAGTGCATAGTTTTTGTTACGAGGTTTGCCTATAGCCGGGCTATAAGCTCACATCAAGAGGCCCATTCAAATCGCCCCGTTGAGACGAAAGTTCCGGCGCGTGGATGCGTGCTAAATTTTGACAGAAGCCGTAACAACACGTCCGAGGTATCCTTGGTGCATGTGATAAATACTTATGCAAGGTGACTTTCGTTTATATACCCAAATCCATAAGGGAGTCTCGGTAAGTGGTCAGGACCAAGGCTCAACGACCCTTTCTATCAAAAAGGCATAACTCAATATGGGCTTCCAATACTAGTTAAGTTGAGGTTGTCCTTGAAATTGTCCGTTAATAGGTGGTAGAGCTGATGCCGGGCTCGACTGTGGAGGTACCACCATCCTACTCGAAAATCCTCCCAAAGTTATTCGGGGGGGAGTAAGAGAACAGCTCTCAGGCAAAACCAGGCGACCCACCATCGTCTGGGACCGATGGATGGCGGTATATCCATCCCCAATTGCCGAGCCTTATATAAAACAGACTGGTGACGGACAGCGGCGTCACTGGTGCAAGTGTTCCGGCACCACGCTCACCAACCCGCCAGCCCAGCGTGTGTGAGTATGGGCATTTCTTCCAGGAGGACCGCCAAGAGTGGCGAAATCTTGGAAAGGCCTATGTCCAGCAGTGGACGAAACAGGCTGATGGATGGATGGATGGATGTCCTTGAACAAGTATACAGTAGACTCTACTCTACTCAGTAGAGGCACCATACTTCGCAGATAGGGTCTTTAAACCGAAATGAAAGAACGAGATATGGGCTTCCAATACTAGTTAAGTTGAGGTTGTCCTTGAACAAGTATAGAGTAGACTCTATTCTACTCAGTAGAGGCACCATACTTCGCAGACAGGGTCTTTAAACCGAAATGAAAGAACGAGATATGGGCTTCCAATACTAGTTAAGTTGAGGTTGTCCTTGAACAAGTATAGAGTAGACTCTATTCTACTCAGTAGAGGCACCATACTTCGCAGACAGGGTCTTTAAACCGAAATGAAAGAACGAGATATGACGGTGACGTATATATATAAACGAAATTCACCTTATATAGGTATACTTAACCCTTTATAGGGCGGAGAAAACAGGATTATGTATGTAAAAAAACACATTTATTAAAAATAAGAAATCAAAATAAAAAAATGTTGCAAAATTTAAATTTTTAATTTAAATTAAAATAATTATCATTATTTTCTTTATTTTTAGTTAAATTTTAATTTTTGGTCTTTATTTTTTTTAGGGTTCCGTAGTCCGACAAGGAACCCTTATAGTTTCGCCACGTCCGTCTGTCCGTCTGTCCGCGGCTTAGCTCAGAGACTATTAGTACTGGAAAGCTGTAATTTGGTATGGATATAAATAATATATTAATCACGTCGACAAAACGGTAAAGTAAAATCTTGAAAAATTTTTTTTTTATTTTACCTCTCATACACGTTAACGGCTTTACAGGTTTACGAGTACAGGTCGCACCAAACTTTTGATCCCCTCTAATGTATGGGACTAGAAGTTTGGCGCGGTCTGTATTAGTAGACCAACTTATAAAATGTATCGGGTAACTACGGAACCCTACATTGCGCGTGGCCCGACACGCACTTGGCCGGTTTTTTGTTTATCTGACTTTTCCATCAACTTTGAAATTAAAGTGACAATTTACTAATAATATTTTTTATTGTTTTTTTTTACAAAGTGGGCTAAATATGGTCGTATCTGAATATATTTTCTTAAAAAATGTTTATATATAGATACAATAAAAACGAGTAAAATTCCTTAATTTATTCTACATTATAAGGTCGTCAAGAAATTGAAAAATAATTCTAGGGTGGATCGTGTATGTATAACTGATTGATCATTCAATAAGATTTTTTTTACTTTCCAGTACAAAGTGGTTCAATGTTTCTATGAAAAAAAGTCCACCCACAAAAAATATTTTTAGTGGAATGTGGTCTATTAGCGATAACCTCTTGTTTTTTTTCACTTCGAATTTTAGGACCTTATGTATATATGAGTTGGTATATTTTTGTGTTAAAATTCAGAGGTTCAAGGCGGAAGGTAACTGTGACATTGTGTTTTATAGGTAAACGAAAACTGACTTTCATGTAGCGCATTAGCTGAAGGGGTTTTTTAGAAATATGAGGTGAATTTTTAATACATGAACCAAAATATTGAATAAAATATATTCGTATGTGGTAGAAATATTTAACTATCAAGCAAGTTTTATCATAATGGAATGTGATGTTCATTTAATAACATGAAAATGGTATTTTTGACACTTTGAAGCACAAAGACCGACCATGTCTTTTCTAAAAAAAATCCTCAAAATGATATTTTGGTTATATAAAGTGAATTCGATAATATAAAAGAACAGACTGGACGCAGCAGCGTCACTGGTGCGAGGGTTTGTGAGTATGGGCATTTCTTCCAAGAGGACCGCCAAGTGTGGCGAAATCTTCCAGCAGTGGACGAAACAGGCTGATGGATAGATGGATGGAAAGTGAATTCAACTGATACCGACAACTCATATTAGAAATTCAATAAGTGATCAGAATCATCGAATCATCGGGTGACCAGAGGGCTGGCGCATTCCTCGGCCAACGTATAAGTTTGTCCATTCAAAGAGGAAATGTGGCCAGCGTTCTGGGCACCATGCCGCAGGGGTCAATTTTAGATGAGGTATATTTTTTGTAGTTATTTTTAAGTGTGTAATTTATATTGTGGGGTAATTTTAGTTTTGAATATGTTTTTGTTTTTTATGTTTTAAGTTATTGTAATTATTATTATAACATGCCTTAATAAAATTTGATTCCATCAGAATTAATTTTCAATTAGGTACCTACCCTTTTTAATTTTGAAAGTATTTCTTCGTAATACCATAAAATTCCAACCCTAAGTCAAACAGTACGGGAAGCGAAAATAAAACAAACTAAATTCGCATAAAGGCCAATTATGGCTGACTTTCTACCAGAGCTCCATGAGCTTAAAAATTATTTATTGCATAAGTTAAAGTTGTACAAAGGCAAGCTCTATTATCCCCTCTACTATTTAGTATTCTCTACCAGCTAACTAACCTCCAGCAGTGGGAAACATGTTATGGGGAGTAACATAATCTGAACTACGAAAAATATCTACCGATAGCAGGGTCGTATTTTAAGGTGTGGAGGCCCCTGGGCAAGAACGAAGTAGGGCCTCAATTTATTTATTAGATCTACCTACACTTGCTACTTTCTTATAAAATTACTGTGAATTTGTGAGGCTCTTTGGCGAATTAACCAAATGTTTAGTTGTAATTAGTGTTCTAAGACAATTTTCTGTTTTAAAACTATACGGTTTGAATTAGTATAGTCACATTTCTTAAAAAAGTGAGTTAAAACGAAAAATATTGTTCTCATGGACAAAACCAATATAAATAGAAAAAAAACATCGTGAGCCTAAACACTCTTAATAGCAAAAATGGAATCTTTATGCAATTTGTATTTATTGCACTTTTATGTATTGTTAGTTAAAAAATATGTAAACGGCGAGTTGTTTATTTGAAAAAACAATGAATATACTTATAGCATTAAAAACTTGTAGAGACCCCTCTTGTGTGGAGGCCCCTGGGCTTCAGCCCCTGTTACCCTCCCCTGAATCCGGCCTTGACCAATAGGAACGCATGGATCACTAAAGTATTCACAAAGTATGAGTTTGGCTGAATTAGTCGATGTCACTCTTTATCAGACACCATAGCTTCGTACTTACGGCGACGTCAACCAGCGGCTCGTCTTCCGGCGTCAGCGCCAGCGACGACCTGCGACCAGCGCGGGTCCCCGGCGACCCACTCGAGCTGCCTGGGAACAACGAGCAAATCATGTATTCAGTTATCTACCCTGGAATAACGCAAGAAGGTTGACTTTAGAATTAAGGGTCCGTATAAGACTACTTCAAATGAGCATATCACTTTGTGTAACTTGGTTAATCGGTATAGTAAAAATAATATAGACGGTAGACTATATGGCCAATAGGCTGATCTTGGAAAAAACGCAAAATCTCTAAAATCAAAAAATCGCTCGTTAGAAAAAAATTACGAAGTTACCTCTAAATTTCAGGTTTTTTTAGTGTTAAAGGACCTTCCTTAAATCATAAAGCCTTGAAACTTTTATAAAAAATACGTTAACAAATGACATCGTCAGCTCGTTTTAGAATATTTTAAAAATGCATCTAGAAGCAGAGTTATTAAATATTTATTTTAATATTGATTTTTGTGGGTTCGTGTTTCTTGGTGGTCGTAACAGCCACGGCTGAGAGTGCGCTATTTTAAACTAAAAGTAAACGTCGGTCGTAGAGTTCGGTACTGATTGATGCGAAATGAGGTGCTCAATCTGACCTTATATGCAGCCTTAATATTAAAGGTAATTCTCGACCAGCGCAGGTCTCAGGCGACACATCCGAGCTACCTGAGATCAATGAACAAGACATGTGTTTAGCTATCTGCCCTATGGTATTGTAATAAGGTTGACTTTAGATTGAATATTAAAGCAATTCTTGAACAGTGCGGGTCGCCGGCGACCCACTCGAGCTGCCTGCGGCTGCGGACAACGAGCAATCCGTAATAAATACGTAAACGTAATAATCAAGCCTAGATTATTGTAATAAGAATATTAGAGGTATTGTCGTCTCGTGCGGCTCTCAGGCTACACACTTGGACTGGCCGTGGACAACGACCAAATTATGTATTCAGTTATCTACGATAGACTATTGTGAAGGTGAAGTTAAACTGTTCGTGATATAGGGTAGGCCGCGCCGTCCGTGTTGTAGGTAAGACGAAGTCGCGGGCGAACACGGGTCCAGCCACAGTTTAAAAATCATAATTAGGGTTCCGTACCCAAAGGGTAACCAACAGGACCCTATTACTAAGGCTCCGCTGTCCGTCTGTCTGTCTGTCTGTCGGTCCGTCTCTCACCAGGCTGTATCTCATGAACCGTGATAGTTAGACAGTTGAAATTTTCACAAATGATGTATTTATGGACGGAGAGCTAGCGACCAAATCGGTCATGTGGCTTCAGCTGTATTGAAACTCCGTTAGCTACTTCCCTGAACAACCTTTTCCCATAATCTCCGTGCTGGCAGGCCGCGGGCGGTGGGTGCGGGTGTAGTAGGGTGGGGAAAAAAATGAAAAAAAATGTGGGCTCAGCGGCTTTAATTTTTTTTTAAACAGTTGCTCTGTACTCCCTGTGCACCCAAAAAAATGTTTAAATCGATCGGGTGGTGGGAAGGGGTTGCCAGCGTTAATTAAAAGTACCAAAATAATAATAATTTTCATGTGGGCTCAGCTGTATTGGCTTTTTTTCTGACGCGAGATTAATTAATATGTGAGCCCCAAAAAAATAGCCATGCAAAAATATCGGTGGGAAGGTATCGAAAAAAATGGTTGAAATCGTTGAATTTCGTTCGAAAATGAGCTGAGGAGAAGGCAAAAGCGGAGTGTATATATAACTAGTATCTGGAACAATGCTCATCTGGACATTCCTTCACCGTTGAAACCTGAAGGAAATGGGTGGATTGAAGAAGAGTCAACGTACAACTTCGTTTGGTTCGAAGGTGACCAATTACCAAAGTTTACAACAGATGTCATAATTCAACCTGATGAAATCGATGAAGACGACGAAATAGAATCAGGTATGAGTGCAATATTAAACTAACAATCATTTGAATGAAATACGTACCTACAAGAAAATGTTAAAAAAAACAACGTTGACAATTCATATGAAATTAACACAATCACGATCCCAATAAAATAAAATTCAATTCCAAAAAGCAATTAAAAAACAAACAGTAATTGAAAGTCCGAATAAAATGAACACTGCTAAAATTGTTATTCAATAAATACAATTAATATGTTTTAGAGGACCATCAATGTGAGAGCGACTCCGGAAGTGACAGCGATACCGATGAGTACGAATAGAAGGAACAGCTAACAATCAGTCAAATATTGGACGTTAATTAAATCATACTTTACAATTTGTTTTGTATAAATATAAAAATGAATAAGATTAAGAATACAAATGAATTTTACATCAATACAATTTCTTTGCATAAATCAAAATGAATAAAAAAAGCAATCACAATGAATTTTCTACGTTCAAACAATTTTTTCGCATATGAATAAAAATTAATAAGAAAAGAAATAAAAATAAATTCATATTTTTCACGAATAAAAATGAATGAAAAAAAGGAATATTTTGAATTTTTTTATAATAAAGGAATACAAATAAATAGAATATCTTGAATAATAATAAGGAATAAAAAAGAGGAGTAAAAATTAATAGAATTTTGCGCATGAATAAAAATAAGAAAAAAAAGAAATACAATTGAATAAAATTTTTGCATAATTATTTTGCATAATAATAATGAATAAAAAGAGTAACAAAAATGAATACAATCGTTCGCATGAATAAAAATGAGAAAAAAAGAAATAAAATCGAATAAAATTTTTGGCATAAATAAAAATGAATAAATAAAGGAATATAAATCAATAGAATGTTTTGCATAAGTAATAATAAATAAAAAGAAGAAAAGAAATGAATTAAATTTTTTGCGTTACTAAAATGAATAAGTAAAGAAATATAAAAATATAAATGTAAGGCATAGAATATTTTGCATAAATAATAATTAATAAAAAGAGGAATAAAAATGAATACAATTGTTCGCATAAATAATATCGAGAAAAAAAGAAATTAAATTGAATTGAACTTTTTGAATGAATAATTACGAGAAAAAAAAAATTGAATTAAATTTTTTCATAAATAAAAATGAAGAAATAAAGAAATATAAATAAATAGAATATTTTTCGTAAATAATAATGGACAAAAAAAGGCATAGAAGCAGGGAATATTTTTTTGCACGAATAAAAATAAGTTAAATTTCTATGAAAATGCGTAGACGCACAGCTGAAGCAGGTGCTCGTTCGGAAACGTTCGGGTTTTCCCGTTCAACGGGTGCAAGAAGAACAGCGGCTACTCTCTGTTAGCCGAACAAAATCGACGCGCCGTGAGGGCGCTGACGCGTTCGCCGACTGGGAAGTCCACGTTCGCTTTTGCCTTCTCCTCAGCTCATTTTTGAATGAAATCCAACGATTTCAACAATTTTTTTCTATACTTCCCACCGATATTTTTGCATGGCTATTTTTTTTGGGGCTCACATATTAATTAATCTCGCGTCAAAAAAAAAGCCAATACAGCTGAGCCCACATGAAAATTATTATTATTTTGGCACTTTTAATTAACGCTGGCAACCCCTTACCACCACCCGACCGATTTAAAATTTTTTTTGGGTGCACAGGGAGTACAGAGCAACTGTTTGAAAAAAAAATTAAAGCCGCTGAGCCCACATTTTTTTTCATTTTTTTCCCCACCCCACTACACCCGCACCCACCGCCCGCAGCCTGCCAGCACGGAGATTATGGGAAAAGGTTGTTCAGGGAAGTAGCTAACGGAGTTTCAATACAGCTGAAGCCACATGACCGATTTGGTCGCTAGATCTTAGACTATTATGTTGCCGCTATAACAAAAAATACTAAAACCGGCCGAGTGCGAGTCGGACTTGCGCATTCCCATACAACGGACATGATTTTTTGCCGTTTTTATAAATAATGGTATTGGAACCCTTCGTGCGTGAGTCCGACTTGCACTTGGCCGGTTTTAAACTGTAGGTTCAGCCGATGCATGTTGGCGCGGACCGACGCGCGTTCCTTTGATTCGGTTCTCTTGACAAAAACAAATCGAAAGTTTCCTATTTACGCAAGAATTTTCTTACTGCTTCCGAATGCTTGAAGTGATTAAGCGATTTTAATGATTCTCTCTAAAACTAAAATCAATTTATAAATCTACAAAACTATGGTTCAAAATTCTTTTCCGTCCATCGCGTCCATGTGATGAGTATTATATTCTCCTACTTTGCACTATATCGAGACGCAGCGACCGTCGTAACAGCCACTTTGAAATACGCGCTGATATGAACGTTATTTCAATGTCGTTTGTGTCGATATTTGTTTGTACTGACACACATCGAGTTGCTAATTTAGGGTAGGCATTGTACCTTTGTAAGGTTGCTTTATGCGATTAATGAAGCACTGACGTTAAAAGCTCTTTCGGGTGGCAACTCTGTTTATGAATTAATGACAACGGCCGTATGGCCCCTTTGCATAAAAAATATAGCCATCAAAAACAAAACTTGTAAAAAAACCAAGTCTCACAACTTAGTTCTTCTACCGTAAAAAGTTGTGAGATCCTTAAAGATCCAAGTCGGTTAATTTATTCAGTCCCAGGGACCATCTGTCTTAAGTTGTTACATTAATTAGCTAACCTAACAACATCTTAGAGTGACCGTATCAATAATAAAAATCTTTTCTGTTTTAAATAAATAGATGGACTTGGCCATCGCATGAAAACACAATGTATCTCTCAAGTAATACATATTACATCAAATTAGATTATTTAGTATTTATTAAAATCACGACGTCCCATAGTAATTGACTCGGTGCTGGGCTTGCTTTTTTAAGGAAGAAGAAAGAATAATTTACGAATTTCACAAAAAGTCTTCAGTCAGAATTTAGCTGCATAAATTAAAGTCACCTTATATAGCAATGGAATACCAATAGCATACAAAGTTTTAAAGAAGTTTTTGACGTTTGACTATACTTTAATCGTTTCCATAAAACAAAATATCATTTATTTGTTAGGTAGTGATTTTCCATAACTGAATGCCGAATCGCCTTCCAACTCAAATTCTTCATACATATACATAGAATATTAAACGGACGTTGATTGTTGAGATTATCGGCATTTAGTGGCACTTATTATTAATTGTTGTGCCCTTGATAATGCTTTATAGCGAAACGAGTTGGGCAAAGTAAATCGTAAATCATTATAATTTGTGGAAAAGTACAAGTGTTTTCATCACAATAATGTATTAAACGGAGATTTGGAAATGCCTAAAAAGGACGATCTTTGATATTATATAAATCTACACTATATTATATAAAGAGGAAAGATTTTTTTGTTTGTTTGTTTGTATGTTTGAGGTAAACTTTGGAACTACTGAACCGATTCTAAAAAGAAACGCTTCTTAGCTGCTTTATCGGCGTGCCTTGACCAAACGGTTAGTTATACGTGATAAAGCCGGTTGTTTTTCCATACAAAGAAAGTGTATCAGTTTATTCTGACTAAAGATGTCCATCTACAACGATCCTGACACACCTCTTGCTAATGTTAAGCTTGAAAAAGTGACAACAGCCAGGTTTCAGCATAGATACATTAAATACTATGGTATATAATAACAGGAAAACTATATCAGTTTAATCTGACTACAGATTTACATCTACAACGATCCAGACAAACCTCTTGCGAATATTTAGCTTGAAAAAGTGATTACAGCCAGGTTTATGTATTGATTTTGTCCCATACGAAAAAACTGTATTGGTTTAATCTGACTACAAATTTCCATTTACAATGATTCTGACACACTTCTTGGCACTTTGGTAAAACATGATGACCAGGGTCTGATGATGGCACTGGAAGATGAGTACGGGATCTCCTCAACGGACAACAGCAGACCCTTCGAGTTTGGGCTTATTTGATTGGTCTTTATTAGAACTTTGGTAAAACATGGTAACCAGGGTCTGATGATGGGACTTAAAGATGGGTACGGGATCTCCTCAACGGACAACAGCAGACCCTTCGAGTTTGGGGTTATTTGGTTGGTCTTTATTAGCACTTTGGTAAACCATGGTTCCCAGGGTCTGATGATGGGACTGGAAGATGGGTACGGGATCTCCTCAACGGACAACAGCAGACCCTTCGAGTTTGGGCTTATTTGATTGGTCTTTATTAGCAATTTGGTAAAAAATGGTAACCAGGGTCTGATGATGGAACTGGAAGGTGGGTACAGGATCTCCTCAACGGACAACAGCAGACCCTTTGAGTTTGGGCTCTTTTGATTGGTATTTATTAGCACTTTGGTAAAATATGGTGACCAGGGTCTGCTGATGGGGCTGGAAAGTGGGTACGGGATTTCATCAACGGACAATAGCAGATCCTTCGAGTTTCAGCATATTTGATTGGTATTTATTAGTGCTTTGATTAAACATGGTGTCCGTTGCATATAGTCGTTCAAAAAATTGTATTCTTTTGTTTTCCTTATTTCCACGAAATTCTCTTCGACACAGGCGGAGCCGCGGGCAAAAGCTATCTAGAATAAGACAAAAACTACTTTTTATCCACTAAATCATTTCCCATTGAAACGCTTTAAAAGAGACATACAAAATGGGAAACAGAGGCGCATAACACACACATTTCACCAGCTGTGTTATGTTAACTGTAGGTAACAGTCCGAGAAATATTGGCAGATTGTATAGGAGTACACAAAAACTAATTCAACGCAGGCGAAGCTGCGGGCAAAAGCTAGTATTAGATAAATTGGAACAATTTACCTGAACCCTTCACAAAACGATTTGTGCTCTGTTCTCCGATACATTCTCCGAACAATAGAGTTAGGGACACACCTAGCCACTACTACGAGTATATCCAGTAACGACTACTTCAAAGGTGATTAAAATTCAAACATTGAATAAAAATTGTACAAAAATAATATTTTATTATGTTCATACGACATGAATCCCAGGAGGAGTGTCAGAAGTGTTTGTGTGACTGTGAAATGCAAGTGCACACACTTTTCACTGACATGTATTACGTCCCAGCATGATAGGTGGTAAGCTCTATTGCCGTAATTCAGGCACAAATATGGACCTTCCGAAGCACGCAGAAATGAATGTGCACCGCGGGGTTCAACCCACAACCTATGGGTCAGTGGGCGAACGCTCTACCGCCACAGAGGAGTGTCAGAAGTGTTTGTGTGACTGTGAAATGCAAGTGCACACACTTTTCACTGACATGTATTACGTCCCAGCATGATAGGTGGTAAGCTCTATTGCCGTAATTCAGGCACAAATATGGACCTTCCAAAGCACGCAGAAATGAATGTGCACCGCGGGGTTCAACCCACAACCTATGGGTCAGTGGGCGAACGCTCTACCGCCACAGAGGAGTGTTAGAAGTGTTTGTGTGACTGTGAAATGCAAGTGCACACACTTTTCACTGACATGTATTACGTCCCAGCATGATAGGTGGTAAGCTCTATTGCCGTAATTCAGGCACAAATATGGACCTTCCGAAGCACGCAGAAATGAATGTGCACCGCGGGGTTCAACCCACAACCCATGGGTCAGTGGGCGAACGCTCTACCGCCACAGAGGCGGTTATTTAAAAACTTATTACAACTGGCAACATTCAATCCGCAAATATACACCATCCATCCATCAGCCTGTTTCGTCCACTGCTGGACATAGGACTTTCCAGGATTTCGCCACTCTTGGCGGTCCTCCTGGAAGAAATGCCCATACTCACACACGCTGGGCAGGCGGGTTGGTGAGCGCGGTACCGAAACACTTGCACTAGTGACGCCGCTGCCCGTCACCAGACTGTTTTATATAAGGCCCGGCAATCGGAGATGGATATACCGCCATCCATCGGTCCCAGGCAATGGTGGGCCGCCTGGTTTTGCCTGAGAGCTGTTTTCTTACTCTCCCCCGAATAACTTCAAGAGGATTTGCGAGTAAGATGGTGGTACCTCCACAGTCGAGCCCGGCATCAGCTCTACCACTTACCACCTAATATACACCAACCAAGTATTATTAGGACAACCTTGCCTTTATCCAGAGAGAGTTGGGTCGTGCTTCAATGCTTTCATTTTACACTTTTCTATCCTGCTTAGTGAGAGCGGGCCGCTCAGAAAACTCGTGTTTTCGAGGTGTTTTTATTTATTACTAGCTTTTGCCCTATGTGTTAAGTTAGGTTATAAGCTATATTCATTCTAATTTTCATCCAAATCCATCCAGCCGCTTCAGCGTGAAAGAGTAACAAACATACACACACACACACAAATTTTGGAATTAAGAGGATGTATTTTTAATATTACATCTGTTTTATTTATATCACTTACGACGTTTAATTTAGTGTAATTTTTATTGTCTAAAACGTAATATACCTCCAATGAAATGGTATTTATACCATAGTTTAGCCCTACCTTTGCGATTTTATGGAATGTAGTAAAATGCAAGTAATCCTATAGCGAACAGCCGAAACAGAGTGATATGGAACATATATTTTTTTCAAATGTAATTATCACAATTCCACGGTTTGAATGAATTTGCAAGACACAATATCGGGATTTAAGCAAAAAAATATATTCCACATTCTCTAATCTAGTCATACAAGCTCTTCTATTCCGGGTACTTTTGACTTTGCCCTTCTTCAGTATGTCGCCAATCTGGCCAGAATACGTCCTTCTAGGGCGACCCGACCGAGCTTTATCTCTCACTCTACTTTCATTCATCCTCTTTCTAATGTCTAACCACCAAAATATTCCTTCTTCTATGAGTCACTACATCTTGTTTCAGACCGCAACGATCCCGTACATCGGTATTTTTCACTCTGTCATTTAATTTCAAACCATATAATTTTTTTCCTGAAGGACGTTGTAAGTGGCGGCTGGATGAGGAGGACGGAGGACCGACATGAGTGGCGAAATTTGGGAAAGGCCTATGTCCAGCAGTGGACGAACACGGGCTGATGGATGGATGGGATGTCAAAACGCATTTTCACTGCATTTTCCATAACATGGGACATGCTTGGATATTTAATTATTCACGCAAAAAAACAACTTTCCCATAGAAACCAATCAGGTTGCATTAAAATTGCCTATCTGCCCCACTGTGTTACTGGTTTTTAAGTATATTTGACCGTTTATACTGAACCTGTTTTTGCGATACGGCAATGTCATCACTTTTTATTAGTGTTTTTGAGATCACGTGAATTCGTGAATAATCATGCGACTTTAAACTTTATTTCATTGGAGTAATAACTTTTAATATGAATACCGTAATTGAAACGATCTTTAGGTGAAGATCGGCATTGACTGGTGAATGTTGTTTAACTACAAACAGCGAATTTTTCACTAGCTTTTGCTCCAGGAATTGACCACGGCTCCATTTTAAACAGTTTCTAAAGCAACTTTCATAATTATGATTTATCTACTAGTAGTAGAGCACATGTGATATGACACTAAAAACCTTAATTTATTATTTTTGGCTTCTTCATCATTATGTCTGTCTTTGAGTCCGCATCATAAAATCATAACACAAAAGCTACTATACTGTTTGAGCTAGAAATGTTATATACATAGGTACATTGCTAGCTAGGAGTTCCAGGAGAATATAACTTTGTACATGCCCGTACACTTATTGATAATAATTAATAAACGCCATACAATACATAAATATCTTGTTTATTCATTTCTTAGGGTTCCGAACCTCATCAAGACCCTTTATTTTGGGAACGCGTGGAGGTATCGAGTTGAAATTAAAACCATATACTTCGTCTGCAGTCGGTTGAAGATGTGAAAAAATCAAAAGATACGGCTGTCTACGCCACAATAAACGTATATTTCGACACTCGCAAGGGATTATGTTTTTATTGCGAAATCCATCGCTTTGGAATACTCTAAATATTATTAGTAGAGTGCATTACAAACTAGAAAAGATAAATTACAAACAAATGCAAAGAAAAGAATTTGAAAAAATTCCTCGGGCCAGGATGCGAACCTTCGACATCTTGTTATCCTACCAATTGCGCCACCGAGGGAATCAAAATTTAAAGGGTATTTTCCGTTGACCTAGAACTATGAAATTTGGAAAGTAATACCATCTTATACAACGAGTAATTACTTCGTAATTAAATCATAGAATATTGAAAAAAATATTAAAATATATAAATATTATAAATTATAATTTATATTGTGGATAAAAATAAACATAATGTACATAAATCATGAAAAATTATACCTAGTCTTTACGGAACCCTCAGTGGGTGAGTCCGACTCGTACTTGTTTGTTTTTTATTAAACTCCTATCAATCGCAGCCTTTGGAACCCTAAAAGGGTATAAGATTAATTTAAAATTTAATTTTATTACAAGCCGAATTTGTTCACAACTTTTACGACGGGCTTCATAATAATTCTTAATAACTGACTCCTTCGTTCCAAAGCGATAAAGTTCTCAAATAATTTATAATTTGCTGCTGGGTTTATATTTGTTACAAAAAAATTGGTAAATCTTAATAAAGCAAAAATGTTAAGAAGTTAGTTGAGGTACGAGTATTCGGTTTAAATATTTTCTTAATAGAAATCTTTCAAAACTTCGAAGATCTTTTTTCTACTTTGGGACTATTATTTGCTGCTACTTACTGGAAAATCTTCCTAGTCCAGAATAAACGTTTAAAAATAACAGTTTACTTATTAGAGAAAACAAAAAATCTGTCTACACTTTGTCTGTTTATCCTTGATTTGTCCTTTTATATGTTACTACTAACAAGGTTCTAATTTGGAAATGAAAAAGATTGAAATAAATTTCTGTACTATCCACAGTTGGTATCTATGGCAAGGAGCTATAAATATATTTATTCGCGAGTTATGCTGAGACCTGGATAGCAGAGTTGATAAAGCAATCGCCCGATAATCAAGAGATTCCAATTTAGAATCCCGGTTCAGAGCCCCTCACATCCACATTTACTTCCGAGTTTCTTTTCCACAATCAATGTAGAAAAAAAGACCATCTAACCATCACATCCTCCGTTCTGATCAGAATCCTCGCTGCTCCTCCTTCTTTGCAGCCATCGCTGCACCAGTTCAATGCTGGCTTCCTCTCCCGCCAGCATCGCTCCCTCACACATCAAAACACTGCACACACTGACATCGTTGCACTCCTCCATACACACGGCAACACCGCGCCAAACTTATAAGTGGCGATGCTATAATGCAGCAGCATGCACCAAATATGTCACCAGCACTAATTATTCACTGATAAGGAATGAAACCACCTCGGTGTGATTATCACGATTAAATTTACATAATTCATCGCTTACACGCACGCACAAATAAACGAGACCGACGAAATATTAATTACAACCGGCTTCCGAGCCCATACAAATGTATTGACAGAAAAAACTTAACATATGAATGGCACAAAAACACGGCGATGACGACCGCAGACGGTAGGAAATCTTGACGGAATAAATAAATAATTGGCGTCGAGAACAAGCGTGAGGTATGACGTGCCAAGTTCGAGTGCGGGTGAGGCTGGTGACAGGCGACAACTTGGCTGGAGGGGTGAATGTAGGACACCTACTGATACCGGGTTCTTGCGCCGAGCTAGGCCTTATAGAGTAGCTAGAGCTTGATGCAACGAGTAGTAAAACTGTTGATATTTTTTATGATCAAGATCACATAAGATTGCGCTGCGAAATTTACCAATCGCATCCAAAAACCACAAACAATCTTGCAAAACAAATGAATGCTTATTTGAATTAGAAAGTTGAATTTGAAAACTATTCGTGTCCTATGGACGAACGTGGTTTCTTAACAAATGAGAAAGTAATGCATGGATTCAAACGAAATATTTGTTTTATAGTCAATAAATATAGTTATGAATTTGATATAGCAACATAAACAAATACAAGATGACTACAGCTGCAAAATAGCTATAGTTTATAAGGGTTCTTGTGTAGTGAAAAATATTATAGAACCTCCATTTTATAAACTTGATACCGGTAAAAATATTAATTAAGTAGCTATTAGGGTCTCCTTCCCAAACGCTCAACATATTGTTATTGATGGTTTTTTGTTGTTGAATAAATCTGTTAAGTCAGTGTGATTTATGGCATTCTGTGACCAGTTTAATGTCAATTACGCTATTCTAGCATAGTTATTTTATTTTATGCTCTACGTTTCAAAAGATCGTGCACAACAACTTTAAAGCGTATTGATAGTTGTTGTGGATGATAATTTACTAAAGCATAAAAAAACACAACTTTAAACTATGGTCGCGTAATGCCGTTAATCACATTTATTTAATATTTTTTATAGCACACCGTGCGTAAAATGACCACTTTACGCACGCTGCGCTTGCGTAAAGTCGGCATTTTCCGCACTTTTGCTATAAAATATTATACGAAACTCGTGCGAGAAACTTTTTCTCGACTCGTGTGATTGCAGCACTCACCTTCGGCTCGTGCCGCAAACTCACACTCGTCAGAAAACGTTTCATCGCTCTCGTATCGTAATGTACTATTGTAGTTTATCATTTTTCCTTTTCTTATGTTCATTTATGCATAATCTCATCAGTACCTACCTGACACGCGCCACCATACAATGCCTATTTATCCTACTTCCGTTGTCACTGTCATTCATACCGCGAATTGCAATGTGCGAGAGAGCAAGTTTGATGGAATGGAAGATGCTGTTTCTATAACGGGTACTAAGGGTGCAGCAGTGTATCATGTTCGTTTGGGTACATAGATATACGTAAAAGGTATAGTCATGCACCGCAGTGCTAAGGTCAAATGTAATATTCTACTGACTCTTAATGTGGGTTCTGAAAGACCATATTGCATTGGCAATTTATTCTTAACTTTGTACTACCGTATTAGTCGAATTACCTATACAATTTACAATACAGTGTCAAAGAGCGACCATGCATTGCCATACAGTGTATATTATAACACGTATTTCAAAAGAATGTTAAAAATGAATTACTGTTTGTTACCCACGACTTGCACGCGTGGATTTCAAATATAATATTTTTTTCTTAAAAGTTTATAGTATCGGACAACTAACAAAATATAGCATGTCTGGTGTGATGTTCTTGTAATAGTCAGGAATAAAATTAGCTGCTTCTTCTAAAGTTCCATTTCAGCATCTTTCTACTTATTATAACCATTAAATGGTTTGATAATTCAATCTCCGATTTACGTAATTCGGATTCGAAATTTCATCCTCTATTTTATCTTAGGGGATGATTTTCCAAAAACACTGAATCTCTTCATTTTTAATTTCTAACAAAGTGGCTTAATACCAATGGTTTTACCTACAGAAATATCTAATATTTCAATAAAAGTTTCATCCCCTATTATACCTCTTAAAGGAATGATTTTCTAATTTTTCACAAACAGTGAAACACTTAATTCTTTATTTTTAAAACAAAATGCCAGTATACCAGTTTTCATGGTTTAAGCTATAAAAATAATAATCCTCCATATAAACCTTTATCCCCTATTTTACCCCCTTAGGGGTTTATTTTCGATAAATCCATAAAAGAAACTTAGTATCCACAATTTATTTTCTTATTTCCAGCCATTTGGTCTAGGCGTCGCGTCGATAGATAAGTCAGTCAAGGTATTTTATTTTATATTTATTATGCTCGCAAGTTACTTATGTTTTTGCGCCAAATCTAACGACTCTACCCTGAACGGACCAAAAGTATGGAACAGTGACATACATACAGGTGGACAGACAACGGAGTATAATATAGGTACATATTATACATGCCCTACCTAAGGTATGCTACCTTTGTGTTTGAATCCCTAAAAAGAACAATGTAAGAACAATAACGCTACGTTCCAATCAGAGCTTCGTTAAATCAACAACCAGTTTTCATTACCAGAAATTTTTACATAATATTATGAGGTGTCCATTGATTAAACAAGCTCTTATCTAAGAAGTGTCACTCGGACAGTCAAATGCTCGTTTAAGGGCTTGTATTGGGTCTCTCAACGGTTTTTGTTTTAATATGCTGAGTCAACTACTTATCTGATCAATGTAAAACTTGGACACGTGCTTTTTCAGACCTTTGTCTTTCCGTTGTCAAGTCGGTTACCTAATTAGACACATTTCACTGGATAGATTAAATTTTTGAAAATGATGCCTTTTTAAGCTATTATTTCGTTTTATGTCCAAACGGCTTGAGTTTTATGTCTGAAATTACTGCTATAACAAGAAAACATGTTTTTTTCCAATGTCAGGTGGAAAAACTCCTACATCAAATGCTTTTTCGTAAATTCCAGAAAAACCTCGAAAATTCACAGATTTTGCAGGCCGCCAGCGCGCGAAGAGAGCATTCTAATGTAGACTTTCTGTCAACATACTGAAGTTCAAAATCGCTCAGTAAGATTATCGTGCACCAGGAGTAAGGCCTTAATCCCACTTTTCACGAACACTTTTAGCGTTGCAACTACTCTAGATAAAAATGAGCCTATATTCGTTGTAATCGTATAAATACCGATTTGATGGTAAACAAGACCCCACCGGACTTATTTTCTTGTTGAATCAGTGCTACCTCCAGATTGTTGGTCTCACTGAAATATACATAACAAAAGGGTGGAAGTTGAGCATGTTTGAGCATGTATATTAAGGTGCAGTATTACATATTTTTCTGTATATATTTCGATTAGATCTTAAATTAAAAAGATTTCACATTTCTTACGGTTAGCATTTTGTTTTTAGTTTTAGAATTTGCTTGCGTGAAAGTTTTTTTTTGTGTTAGTCGCGGATTGTATTTTTTTCTGAACGCTAAGTGCGAGTTGCCATCGAATGACTTTACTACCGCGTGAATCGAGTTAAGCTGGGTTTCCAGCGCGTGTTTTGTCCTACACACTACACCAAAACGTCTACACAGTATGTTGTTTCGCTATATATTTGTGTTTATAAGCCCTGTGTCTCCTGCATGCTTATCAGTAAAAATGTGTGGTGAAACAATGTTTTGTGTGTACGTTTTTGATTAGTGTGTAGAACAAAACGTGCGCTGGAGACCCGGCTTAACTCGATTCACGCGGTAGTAAAGTCATTCGATGGTAACTCGCACTTAGCGTTCTGCTCAGTTTTTTTGCTCGCAGCCCAAGCTCCAAATTGCAGCTCACTCAAAAGGTCTCTAAAATTATTTTTAGGTTCCGTAAAACATCTTACAATTTCAGGAAGTATAGTTTTTTATATATTCAATAACATTTTCCCTTTAATTTTCAGATGGTGTGATTAAAAAATCTGGAAAAATTGACAGCACAAAGAAAAAAGAATTTTATATTTTTATAAATACTTGATTGAAAAATAACTCCTGTGTCTTACATAAAAACAAAATCAAATATTGAAGAAATATTAATTATCTTAAATTACGTTTATCATTTATATACCGCGGGCAACAGCAACTTCGTACGCGTGAAGTTAGAAAACAATCAAGTTCAAAAATTGCATGACTAATATGATTACATAGTTAAGTATTATACATATTATCAGGCTTACACTCTTTTAAAACTTGTGCCACAGTATTCTGTTCGGAAATATTATTGGTGTCCCTATCTGCATCAATAATTTTCAATAATAATTTACAAATTTTCATCCTCTCTTTAACCATTTTAGGTCATAATTTTTCAAAAACGTTGATACACGCCTTTTTAATTTCTAACTTTTAGAGAAAAATATTATGTTTTAACAATATTTTTTTTTAAGCAAAAGGTTTATACCTATTTTCGTGGGTTTACCCACAAAAAGAACGAAAAACACTTTCACTATTTTACCCGCTTTGGGGTTGAATTTAAAAAACATTTTCACCGAAAGCCCGCATTTTAAAATGAATCTAAGTGCCAAGTTTTAGGTGTGTAGCCCAGGTGTTTCGTGATGTGGGAGTATTTTGCTTATATAAAAACCTTTTACAATAATTTAAGTTTACCCAGTTTGTTAAATTGACAGGATCTTTGATATTTCCCAACCAATAAATTAAATAGGTATTAGGCTTTTACCCAGAAAACCTTAAACAATATTTTATGTATCTAAGGAGTGTTAACTATTAAGTTGTTATTTTTAAGTCACACTTAAGTTAAATATTTCTCAATCCAATTGCGAAAACTTGTTAATGGCCTGATAAATACTCACATCATACATTTTCGTTTAATATTAAGTTAGACGTAAGTTTTCCGAATAAAAAAAGGAAATAAATATTTTAAAGATATAAAAATATGGTTTAAAATTGATTTAGCTTAAAATGGTCAATGTATCAGCATACCAATGTGTAAAGTACTCATGGTAATTAATCGCTAGCTTATATTTAAAAGTAAAAAAGCCAGCAGCAGTTTGACAAATGTAGCCTAATGAGATGCCGTCCTTCGAGTCAATTAAGCTGGACCCATGACTTGGCCGGTATTTGCTACAGTGGCGTAACAAACGCTACGATTTTATAGTTTTTATAACATACTTAGTTACTATGAAAAGGCCTTAACAGCCGAATTCATACTGGAGTGACAGCATGACATAGTGAGTGATTATCAGAAACAAGTTCCAATAAACGTCTCACGACACTGGCTAAATTTAATTTTGGCTCCCCATACCACAAAAGTTAGACTGTATAAATCAAAGTCGCTTTATATAAACAGGTTAGAAAAAACACGATTTCCTTCTGAAAAAAATTTAGAATTCTGATCGTACTTAACATAATATGAATTTTTCAAAATTGCCATTCAAGAGTAACCGGAGCCAATCGTACTCCGCTTTTAACGTCACCCCAAGCTCGGCAACGAGGTGTCAATAAAAAATTAATTTTATCATTATGATAAAGTCATGACGTTGCATCTACCATAGCAACTCTAACAACGCAATCAGTAACCAAACAAATTAATCTAATTTGTAATCACGTCATTCTAGTCGTCAGCAACGTAAAGCGTCACCAATCTTTCCGGCTGATGACTTTATAGACGCACAAAGGTGAAACCAAAGTGAGTCCTTTTTCTTCAAATCTGCGGGCTTATTATGTAACGTTGTATCGGTTGCCAACTGGTTACCAAACACTAAAAACATAGATTAAAAACTAAACTTTCATAATTGCCTGCCTTCAGTCAGTGTATACTGAACTGTTCACGAACTGTGACGTCACTTCAAATACCTACGAACGTAACCTTAGATAATCGGAATTCGACAGTATATCTTTGTTTTCAATGTCTGGCAACTAGTTGGCAACCGACTCGACTCAAAGATGGATAATAGGGGCTGGTTGGCCTTTCATTTGGACTGAACCGCGCCTGATAGAAAGATTGATGCGGCTGCGTTCGCACAAAATGTAGCTATTTACAAGGGATGAAACGATTTTTTTACGATTTAAACAAGGCATTTGTTTTCCCTGGTTATTAATTTTCTACCGCTTCCTAGTAAGCTGATGCTCGGCGCTGGCGCAGAGCCAGCTCAAGGCAGAGTCCCGACAGCATCCTTCCTCCGAGAATGACTGCGTGTATACCGGCGCGAATACGTTCATTACGATTACGATACCGATAACAATAGTATCGTTATGAATATTACGATAATGATACCTTTATGATATGCACGCTTCTTTAGATGAGGAAAGTGTTCAGAGTTTAAAGTATATTTATTTTTAGAACCAAGGTACAATTGGGTGTTACAATTATAAGTGTTGTATCAGTAATCGTAATGCATCGTAATGATAATCGTAATGTATCGTAATGATAATCGTAATGCATCGGTTTATTTATTGTGGTACCGATGAATCGTAATAGCCGGTTATCGACGGTTTAAAATTCATCGCCTCGGTATTATTTTAATCCCAAATTTATTCTTATTTTAAAGGAAACTGACATGAGCAGAGTTTCACATCTCAGCTGTATGGATGATAAAGCCTTGAGCAAAGAATATAAACTATTACTCCGCTTCAGGGTTTTTCTTTTTTTTTCCAATTGGTTGCTAAAAGTGTGCTTAGCCTTGCGTTGGTGACTTAATTATAGGTACATGAAAATGAATGACAATCTAATAAACTAGACAATCTAAACTATATATTCGGTTAAAGTATTACTTACTAAAAATTGTGACATTCGACAGTTTGAAAACCCAACAAAAACAACGGCATATATCCATCTAGCTATCTATTTACTAGTAGTTCGCCCCGAACTGTGAACTCGAGCTCGCCCGATTCGCGCTTGACCGATTTGGCTCGAACGATTTCAAACTTAAAAATTCTTTTTGCCTTATTTACTCGCCTGCCAAATTTCATGACATTCCGATCAACGATACTCGAGTTATCATCGAATAAACATTCATACCTACATACAAACGCCGGATGTTCCAGTAGACTCGGAGAACTCACTTGCTTCGCTCGCTCGTTCAATAAGCTGCCCGTACGTCTATGATGTCGGCCTTCCATTTTGTATCTCTTTGTACTTTCATCATCATTGGGTACAAAGATACTTGCAGTTCCAATACAATTAGTGGGACGAACACAAGAGCATGGTATACAATAGAGAGTATACGACGATGCATTGAATACGGTGTCCAGCGCAATATCCATCAGCATATTAAGCATACTATGCTCATGCCTGTCTGAGGAGTGGACGGAGATTTTGTACGATCTTGGCATACTATGGAGTCCGAGTGAAACCCAATTTGTTCGTTTGTTTGTCACTTAGGTCGTCAATGCTTGACTATTTTACGCTAATAACAATTATGTTATGTAAAAAAGGTTAGAAGATTCGATAACAAAATGAAACTTATTTCACGGCATCGTACCAATAGCGTCACAAGTAATAAGTCATAAAATAATTAATACTCGTATATATTTTAATCCGATTTACAATTTTTTGAGTTTACTTAAATCCCGAAATCCCACATAAAAAAATATTTCGGTATTTTTATTTCCGTTGCAGCTTTACTAATTTATTAGGTGCAAGAGAAACCAATAATCGCCTTATCAAAAGCTAAAAAAAAAACTTTTAAAAAAGTATACTTTACTTATATAGGCATGCTATCGTTTTAGTACAAAATTTGTTAACCCATTTCTCTGTTGCTTTTCGTTTTAAACTATAGTTTAATACAGGCATTTACAAAGTCACTATTTGGCTGAAATGTAAAATTTTGGTTTAAGTACAATTTTAAGGCAAGAAAACAACTTTAGAAGTAAATCTGTCCAGCTTGATATCTTTAAAACAAAATCAATATTAAAAATTTTGGCAAAATTGTGTCTTTTAAAATATCAGTCAGATGATAGAGGTCTTATACTTTGGTCTATAACGAAAAACAACTGAGAAAATGCGCCTTAATGAGTTCTAGACAAGGCTACAGCCGGGGTAAAAAAGTTTTCTTTTCGGCTCCTTCTTCATGTATGACAATTAAAGTAATATTTGGTTTTGGGTCAACATTTTACACAATATATCCAAATTTCAGATCTGTAACTCATTACGTCGGCAAGTTAGAGACCTATGACATACAGAGACGAATAGACGGACAGACAGCAGAAAGACATTAATAGGGCTCCGTATTGCCCTTTGGGCTCGGAACCCTAAAAACAGATTTTAAGCTAAAGTATTATTGTTGTTGATATTCATGCCATCTGTTTCGCCGATACAATTTTAAACATTTTCAAGACGAGTTTCGTTCTTAAGATGACGACGCAGCATTCACTGTTGTTATTAGAATGCAACGATCAGTTGTTTTAAAAACATTCTTTCAAAACATTTTGACATCTCAACCCAAACGATATCGAAACATTAATTACCAAGAAATCTATTTTTTATACGATACTAGCCTTTGTCCGCAGTTTTAGGCTTGGGCGTTATTTAATGTAGCTTATGTGTTGACCAGGGTTACTACAATGATAATAAAACAATAAAAACACATCCTAACCCGTTGAGTGGTTTCAGAATAAAAGCTTTAATTCAATCTTTGCCCCGTTTCCGGCTTGAGCGTTATTTTGTGAACACCCCTTATAGCCTACGTGTTGAGCGTGGTTACTACGATGATAATAAAAAACCGCATCCTATTTCGTAGCGTGGTTCTCGAGTTATGAAAGCGTTTATTCAATATTTTCCCCGTTTCCGGCTTGGGCGTTATTTTATGAACACCCCTTATAGCCTACGTGTTGAGCGTGGTTACTGCGATGATAATAAAAAACCGCATTCAAATTCGTAGCGTGCTTCTCGAGTTATGAAAGCGTTTATTAAATATTTTCCCCGTTTCCGGCTTGGGCGTTATTTTATGAACATCCCTTAATAGCCTATGTGTTGACCAGGGTCACAGTCAAACAAAAATTCTAAAAATTGTTGCTTCGGTCTCAGTACAGTACCAATAACCCATTTCTTTTAAAATTTCGTGAAAATCTTAAATTTACAGATACGAAATTTTTACCAATTTATTATTAGTATATAGATTTGTACGTTATTCAGAAAGGTATTTGTCTGGTCTCTCTATAACTGTTGCAGTCATGGAAAGTTCACATTTTTCGGATATGCATGAAGTAATGGCATCATCTTGAAATACTTGATCTATTAGAGAACTACTAAACTAACCCATAGTTACATTAGTCCCAATTTGACATTTGAATATTCCTGACAAAAACCGGACATTTTCAAAAAGGCCCAAACATTTAATTTCAAATAATGTCAAAATGAATTAATAAACCCTATGCGAGCGTACGTTTTACATGGCACACGAGGATGGGTGCGTGCGTAGGGCTTAAGTAGTTGAATGAAGATTGAAAACTGATTTAATACTTGTTTTATTATCCGGACAAATTAAAAAACCTAAGGACTGACAAATCCGAATGGATGTTAACCCTACATACGGATAATGTCCGGTCATAGACAACTTAACAGACCCATTTGCATTAACCGAAGTCTACAGTCACATTGGTAATAATGACCAAAATTAGCACAAGGCTGCTACATATCGCATTGTTCTGTTACTTACCCATACCATGCCCCTTGAAACCCTTCCCACGTATAAAATAGAGGTGCATTTCCCTTGAAGTCAGTTATAAAGATAAGTTTGTCCAGAGAATACAATGTCGACTCGTGGATCGACTTAATGCTCGTATCACGCGAGATCGAGACATACAGGAGACAATTTACAGAGAACAGGCTGTAACTGGGCAGGTATCTTTTAATAAAACTACATTACACTCAAGTTTCCCAAAACAATACCTGTAAAAATGAAAAAACTGCTTTCGGGTTTCCTACTTATTTTGAAAATCTCCTGTGAATTTTGTATGGACCGCTATTTTTTTATTAGCTCCGTTTCGTTTTGAGATAATTGTTCAGTATGAACAATAGATTACGTGGTTTCAAATAAAAATGTATATTCGTATAATCGCGACTTTCAAAAAAGATGATCGAGCTTTCATTGGAGCCCAATTTCTCAAAAAATAACAAAGTGTTGTTCTTTTATTTGCAGTTTAGAAGAAGCTATGTATGTATAAGAGCGGGGCAAGTCTTAAGTTTGATGTCGTCTGCCGGCATGAAAGCAATTGACACGTTGAAACGTTGTCATTGTCATTCCAAAAATTATTTGGTGAGGGTACAGCAACATATAAAATAATCTGCCTCGTTATTATCACGTGAATGAGGTCCCATCCCACCCTCTTGCAACTTCACATAAGTCTGGCATAGCATAAGTAACTTTTAACTGGTTTAGCAACAAGTATTGACAAACACCAAAAATTCCTTTGTTATTAAATATCAAATCTTTGGTATTTATATTTGACCCCCAACAACGCAACAGCTGTCGCTAGTCAGATTTTGACGTAAGAAAGAAAGAAAGAAAGAAAATCTTTATTTGTCGCTACACAAACACATACAAAAACAAAACAAAATACAAAAAGAGAAACCAAAAAACATTAAGTATACGAAAAACAAAAAAAATAAAATCAAATAAAACGGAAAAGTAATGAAAATAATGAAACATAAATATAACGGTTGTAGCAACAAAAAGGTCCCTTGCTCAGTATATGCCGCAAGCTCTATGAACTTACGACGCTGATTTTCAGCCAGGGCCAAAATAATATAAAATAAAATAAATATGGTTTAATGTATTAAATATAAATATAAATGCATAATTAAATAACTAACTACCTATAGATACATATACGAGACATAGATATTGTAAATAGATACTGTATATTGTACAAAGATATAACAAGGACAAAAGGCTAAAAATAAAATAAAAAATAAAATTGAACATGCTGTGGGTGTCACGTAACGAACACGATTACATAAAAACGCCAACAAGACATAATTGATGAAAAACAGTTACGATTCACTAGACGTACTACCGAATAAGTAACGAGAAAGAACAAAAATAAGACTGATGATACTGATGATAACACACAGGACAGTTGAAGGAAATAAGATAAAAAGAAAACAGAAGAAAACAGAAGTGCTGGAAATTCATACCTAAAAGAAAGACCTTTGAAGGGACAGAAGATGAAGCCTAAGTTTAAGTTTAAAGGTTGTAAGTGATTTTAGATTGCGTATTGGTGGTGGAATATTATTCCAGCACTTTGTTGCACTATATTTAAAACTGCCACAGAACGCGGCAGAGTGGGAACCTGGATGAGAGAGCAAATTTGTAGCTATACTCCTCGTGTTAAGTCTGTGCTGATCGCGTGCCCAGGACAGCTTCTTAAACAGATATTCAGGCTTATGATTCTGCACGACACCGAACATAAGACAAGAAAGGTGAAGTTGTCTGCGAGCCGCCATCTTGAGCCAGTCTGCTTTATTGATAAAAGGAGTCACATGTACTCGTGGTGGAACCTTAAAACAAAAGCGTGCACAGGCATTCTGGACACGCTGGATGAGTGCTTTAGATCTGGCAAGAAGGCAACTATTATAAACCACGTCACCATAATTAAGCTTTGATAGCACCAGCGCCTCGCACAATCGTACACGAAGATCTTCAGAAATAAGATGACGGATCCTGTAAAGCACTTTAAGGCGATATAAACAGTTTCGTACGGTCTCAATCACATGATTCTCGAAACGTAACTCACAGTCCATTAGAAGACCTAGATTGCGAGCCTGGAATACACGGTCCACTGGCTGCCCTTTAATAGTTATAAAAGGGTTAAATGTACTTATTTTTTTGATCTGAACCTTGCTACCCATAATCATATATTTGGTTTTAGCGGGGTTTAAAAGTAAACAATTCCGCTCAGACCATTCAGCCACTCTCTCCAGGTCCTCATGGAGCAAAGCTATTGCAGACACAGTATCCGCCGGCAAAAAAGATACGTACAACTGAATATCATCCGCGTAAATGTGGTATTTACAGTTTCTAATGCCTGAGACAATGTCACAGCTATATAAAATGAACAGAAGCGGCCCAAGAATGGAACCTTGTGGCACTCCTCTCCTTAAGTCGGAAACAGAAGAAACAAGCTTTTTGCCATCCTGTTTTGAAATTTCGACAAGCTGGCTACGATTGGTTAAGTAACTATCAAACCATTTAACCGTATTGTGATCAAAACCGTAATACGTCAGCTTAGCAAGTAGAAGAGGAATATTGATCGAGTCAAATGCCCGAGAAAAATCCAGCAACACTAAAACAGATCCCATTCGATTGTCCTGCCCTGTAATGATATTATCGACAACATCGAGTAGCGCTGTAGCAGTTCCACGGCCCTTACGGAATCCAGACTGTACAACAGGCAAAATTGAATTTTTCTCCAGATAATGAGTGAGCTGGTTGGAAACTATCTTTTCAAGAATTTTAGACACAGTGGGCAGAACACTTATTGGCCTAAGATCAGTGATATCAACGGGATCGTTATTTTTAGGTAGAGGAATGACCTTGGCTAATTTCCAAAGGTCAGGAAAGGTGTTCGAAACTATACATTTGTTAATTATGGTACTTAATATACCAACCGTGCCAGGAAGAGTAGCCGCAATCATATCCAGCCCAATGAAGTCCGTACCCACCGCCCTCGATTTCAGTTTCATAATGATTTTACCCACGTAAGTTTCATTAACAGTCTCAAGTTTAAAGTTCAAGCCATTATAACTATGTCTATGCAACTCAAAGTATGACAGAGTTGAAAGTGTGACTTCGTTTTTACCAGGTACATCTAAAAAGTGTTTGTTTATTTTGTTAGGATCATCAAAATGTGCAGGCAGACCTTGCTTTCTGGAGTCAAGTAATTGAAACTAGATTTAGATGACGGAGAAGCACAACATTTTTGTAACAAAATGATGTCCTTTTTATTCAGTGCCTCCAAGATCAATGTTATAGTACGTCACCAAATTGTAACTTTACCTGCGCTACATATACATATTTCTTTCGTCTCTTACCTTTCATGCATCCTCTAGTTATAAACACCCAAACCACCAAAGCCTTTCCTTTTCTATTCGTGTTACTACATCTTGTTTGAGATCGTAACTATCAAAATGTACCATGAGGATTAGATCGGTTTAATGTATTTATACACCACGTCAATAATGTATAATTTAGTAACCGGTTTTTGCTTGCGGCCATATTTGGGTCTGCAAATTGTTTTGTAATCAGTTATTGAATGGAGAGAAATCAATATGGATTTTTTAATCCATATTGATTTTTCTCCATTTGATCCTTCGATCTGTAACCAGAAATAACAGGACTAGTGAATGTATGAGATAGAGCTGAGGAAGTTTAGAATGTAATTTTTGTCACAAATGCTGGGGAAAAGAAAGCATGGCGAAATAAGGTTTACAATTTCTCACAATTGTCGCAACTTAAGTAAGCTTAGTAATATAATATTTCGTAGTATATATATAATTTTTGTAGTTCTACAAGTAAGTTCCACTGCGTAACTTTTCGATTTTCTTTTGTTGTGGTTTGTGGTCAACCTAGTGTCAGCAATTATGGCCATATATGCCGCTGATATGAGTTATAGACCATTATTTTTTGATATCAGCCGGGACCAACAGCTTTACGTGCCTTCTGAGGCACGTATCAACCCAGATGTAAATGACATGAATGGTCACTCATCCAATGACTGACCATGCCAAGCGTTATTAGCCACACAAAGCAAAATTAAAATTTGGAATGATCCTGAAAGATAATATATTACGTTAGTATTAAGGGAGGGTTATCCCAATATTGTGTCTTTACAAATACATTTTATGATTATTAATAATTATATTAATTAATAAAATATATTTAACTTAAATTAGAATTTATTAAGTTCTCATTTTAAGTGAATGTGTAATTGTTCTTATGAGAAATAAAGAATCTTAAACCCTAAATTACATAATATGCAATTACATTAAAAATACATAATATATCTTATTTCACTCTCTGAACTAAATATTTCGGTCGTCTGATATATATACGAATACTTGCATTTTACTGCATCTAATAACACCGCAAAGATAGGTCTAAACTATGATATAAATACCATTTAATTCAAGGTATATTACTTAGGTTTTAGACAATAAAACGTTTTGATAAACGTCGTAAGAAATGTGATCCATCCATCTTCTTAATTCCAAAATAATAAATAAAAACACCTCGAAATAGCGAGTTTTGCGCAGAATAAAAATGTGTGAAATGAAAGCGTTGGAGCAGGACAGATTTCTCTGGATAACTTCACCTACTCTCTTAAAATATAAAACAATCGTACAAGCGAGACGCCATCACACAAGAATCACGCGCAGCGAAATTTCGCCGGTGTAATTGAGTTCTCTTGAAATTTACAGACATTTTGGTATGGATAGTGTAGCTTTAAGTGTGTAATTTTATAATATATTATGGGATTGTTAATTTTGTTATCGACGAAACAAAGATATGTAGAAGTGGTTTTCTTACCAATAATAAAGTAGTAAAAAAGTCGTGTCTTAAATGGGTTATTGATATTGTACCGAGGCCAAAACCAAAATGTTTACTTTATCTCTTCGTTTCAGGTGTTTTCAAGTGGCTATATTAAGGGAAAATTAAACTTATTTAAAACTAGCCTTTGTCCGCGGCTCCGCCCGCGTTTATGCAATCTGTCCCCCGTTTTCGGCTTGGGCGTTATTTTATGAACACTCCTTATATTTTATATGTTACCCAGGGACCCTATTATGCTAATGTAAAAAACCACATTCAAATCTGTTAAGTGGTTCTCGAGTTACGAGTAAATAAAAAATGTTATGACGATTTTCCGTAAGACCCCGATTGGGGCTTTTGCGCACTTTAGTAGATAGTCGCAATTTTTTTGGAATACCCGCCACGAATGAATAGAATGACGTTCATCAAATTCACGTCAAAATTTTAGATTTTAAAGCGACATTCATACTTTTTCCTACATGGTAACAGCGCTAAAATTCCTAAAACATGTGGAAAACGCGCGTTCCTCAGATTACGGTCTGATAAATAACATCAGATATAAATCGTTGGATAACATAACGTCATTCTGAATATGACGTCATATTATGAGGCTATTGTGCTCGTGTATCATCCTTGATATTGTTTATGGTATACATAGAAATTGCCCAAAGAAATTGAACTTAATTAACTACTAGCCTCTGGCCGCAGCTCCCTCCGCCCGCGTTTTTTCAATCTCTGCCTCGTTTTCGGCTCAGGCGTTATTTTATGAACACCCCTTATAGCCTTTTACATACATTATTGACCAGGATCAAAACCACATCCAAATCCGTTGATTGGTAATCGAGTTAAAACGGAAGATACATACAAACAGACAGACAGAAAGACAGACAGACATACAAAAATTCAAAAAATTTAGTTTCGGCCTCAGTAATACTACTTAATAACCTATTTGATTTAAAATTTCGCAAAAAGTATAGTTACATATAGTAGTAATGTTGACAAATGTAGTATTTTTGGACAACTTGGACAAGTCGAAGAGTCTTACTGAACTGAAAGTAAGGAATTATATCAAAGCTGAAAATAGTCCAAAAGATAATAAAATGCCAAACCCTACGCGTAACAAGTCAAATACATTATGTTGTTTGTGAGCAAGCGCATGCCAGGGAATTAAATAATGTTTGTTTTATGCCCACAGCTCTTCCCCGCGTCCATTTTGTTTTTGTGTGGTTCCTGGGAAACGACTGCTGTTCAAGATTAAAAAGGTTTAAAAATCCGTCCTCCCATAATAAATAAAACATCTCGAAATCGCGAGATTTCTGAGCGGCCCGCTCCCACTGAGCAGGATACAAAAGTGTAAAATGAAAGCGTTGGAGCAGGCAGCACCCTCTCTGGATACTCTGGATACCCTCGCCTTAAATTGGCTTATTTGCCTTTTTTGACTCTTCATTATATCACGACATTCTTAGGGCCTGAGTTCTATCAAAATGGGCTCAATCTCCCGACACTGCCTCTTTTCATTTTCATTTTAGACCATGAAATTGTAATATTTTATGTCTGAAAAAATATTTGGCTTTGTGGATTGTTTACGAATCAATTTGCGAAACGTTAAACTTTGCTCGATCGAAAAAAAAAGGAAACTTAGTAGATTTTTTACATTATATATGAAATCTACAAGACCAAATTATATGAGAATTGCAGGTAATTAAAGAAAAGCTACCTTTCTAAGTATATCAATAGATACTTTTTTAAATTTCATAGTAGAAACGTTTTTTGAGAGAAAAACAGGATTTCTGACAGCGCATCGCATCATGATAAAGAATAAAGTGCATATTCGTGAATGTACCGCGTGATGCACGTTTTTACCAAAATACAGATACCTATCTCCTCAAGTTGTATAATGTTGCCATTGAATGCTATGTTTTTGCATTCACCATAAAATTTCCTCTCTTACATTGTTAGGATAATCACAAAAAGTTTTCATCTATTTACACTAATACACTCACTAAACGTTATCTTATTTATCACACTGCACAATATTTTTTTTTCTTATTAGATATTTTTTCATATTTTCTTTTTGGATTTTTCATTCCAGAGGTACATACAATGAAATGAAACTAATGTTAGAACAACTTGCAAAACAACACGACGCCGCAATAATTTATCAATATTTTTTGCATAAACGCAATTATAATTTTTGCACCATTGCAAAAAAACTGCAACACTAATGACGTCTAGTTTTTTTTTCTTGTTATACCTATTGATGGTTAAACAACCTTGTAGGAAATTTTATCAGCGTTTCAATGGTGGTACTCAATTCCATACAAAATAAGGAACAAACGTTGGAATGGGATATTGGTTGTCGCCGGCGCACATTTTTTTTTAGTCAACATCATGGTTCGGTGCCACTCTACAGGTTGAACAATAATTTTTATTTTTTATTTTATTTTCTTTATTAGGAAAACCAGAAGTTAGTAAGCTAATTTTAACACATTATTTTATACATTGAACATAAATAACTATAAAAAATAAATCGTCATACAGTTCAGTTCTCTACCTGAGGCAAAATGAAGCGCTCAATGGTGTCGATTTGGTATAACACAACTAACTTATTTGACAGGACTAAACTTAATCTAAGCATTCTGTATTTTTTTCTCTATCGAAAAGGTAAGGACAGGACGCTTAAGGCTGCATATAAGGTCAGATTGAGCACCTCATTTTGCATCAATCAGAACTGAACTCTACGACGTTTCCTTTTAGTACAAAACAGCGCGCTCTCAGCTGTTACGACCACCAAGAAACACGCGCCCACAAAAATGTGCGTTTTTATTTAATAACTCTGCTTCTAGATGCAATTTTTAAAATATTCTAAGACGAGGTGACAATGTCATTTGTTAAATTATTTTATATACAAATTTCAAGACTGTATGATTTAAGGAAGGCCCTTTAACACTCGAAAAACATTAAATTTAAAGGTAACTTCGGAATTTTTTTCTATCAAGATAACTTAAAATATTTGCGTTTTTTCTAAGATCAGCCTATCAGCCATATAGTCTACTGTCTATATTATTTTTACTATACCGATTAACCAAGTAACACAATGTGATATGCTCATTTGAAGTTGGGCGTCTAGCCTAATACGGACCCTTAAAATAAGTTTTGTCAAATTCGTTAAGTGATGTTACACAGAATCGACACCATTGTCAGGGATAACGGGCCCTTAAATGTCAGGGCAAGGTCGTTTTGGTAGCTGTCCATGACTCATCAAAATTTGGCGCTTATAAAAGTTATTAGAGTTACCCAATGAAACGCAAAACAACTAATAGGATCCCGTTGCATTTGTATTTGCAGAGTTCTAAGCCAAAAACAACCAAACCGTCTTTCAGATTTAGTTATGGAGAGATGGTTATAGCATTTTAAGTCGTTAAATTAAAATGTTTACAGCATTCGCAAGATGGTTGTTTTAGAAATGGGTTATCCAGATGAAACGAGAGAAGTCATTATTTCCAGGCGAAGGAGATAAACCGAAATTCAATATTTATAAGGTTTGGAAGACATCCATTATGTACCTACCGACGAAGATTACGTACAACTGAATTAAGGGCCCGTATAGTGAATTGGGAGCCGTTTAAGCTTTGCAATCCACGAAATACCTTTTTATGTCAAATTTTAATAATTTAACAGCGGTATGCAGATAACCATCCTGATGCGGCCAAAAAATATAAAAATTCAATCTTTTGTGTCTACAGTGCAGATCCACGTTCAAGAAAACGTTAATTTTAAAACAAAGTAAACCCCTTGTTTGGTTATCAATCAAAATAAATCAATGTCAGATATTCAGTGGTTCAACGTTACTTGAAAATCTATACATTAAATTATAACACTTTTATGACGATCGTCACGCCTAGGCCGAATTGTAAATAAAAAATTATTATTGTTATTTTATATATTATAAACCTAGTGATATGGGTATTTTTCGAAAGCTATTAGGATGAGCAATAAAAAAAGAATAAAAAAAAATATTATAATGATATAAAAAAAGTTGTGGATTGTTATTCTAAGCCCAAATCTTTTTTTTTAATATATAGGGTGAAATTAAATCAACCGACCAAATTCATACTGGAGACTCGCTTAGTGATCAAGAACTAGGTTCAGTAATCCTTTTGGCCAATTTTGAAAAATATTTTTTTTGATCCCTTACTCGTTGGACTAGTTTAAGTACAATTCCTAGTGCAGGCACTATGGGACAGAACAAATTTTTTTTTCGAATCTCACCTGGAGGGTCGTAAACCTTGTTCCTGATGACTAAGTCTCCAGTATGAATTTGGTCGGTTGATTTAATTTCACCTAGTATGTATAGAGTTATATTTTTTTTTATTATTCTTTATATTTTTTTTACAATATTATAAAATTTGAATAGACATATATTTATAGTATACATACATATATTCATATATATAACTAAGATTTTTTCAAGGAGAAAGCCCCCCCCTAACTTACCCCAAGAAAAAAAAATGTTTTCTTATAGGAGATTTTATCTAGTTTCAGAAAAACAAAACTGCATTAGAATTGGAAAACTAGTTCCGAAGATATAGCTAAAAACAAAATTGGCGGGAAAATTTGCAAACTTGCAAAAATGCACGTAATCGGACGGGTTAAGAATAAATTCTTCTTGTTTCATCGGCGGATGAGCTGCAAGAGGTGGTAACAATAATGGATGATGCTTTTAAAAGGAAAGGAATGAAAATTAACGTGAGAAAAACAAAGATAATGTGATAGAAAGGGATGAAGCGGTGACTGAATGCCAGGTTACGATTGGAGACGAAAAAGTAGATAAGGTTAAGTGTCACGTCGTCTTTTCAGGTTAAAGGAGAACAACTACTGTTGGTAATTCAGATGTAGTAATGTTATTGAAAAAAAAATAAAAATATAAAGTATAAACTAGAGAATTTATGGAACGAGATACCTTGATTAGTCTTTTTTTTCCAGAACTAAATAAATACATAAACAAGGTCTAGATTAAGACTAAGATCCGACTTAATTAAGTATGCAATGAAACAAATTGAAACTTTGTTTTGCAAATTGTAGATATTATAACAAAGAATGAGTTCCTTTAGTTATTTTTTCAATATTTTAGAAAATTGTTATAGTTGTAACTATTAATTTAAATAAGTAAATTAATAGTTACAACTATAACAATTTAAATATAATATTAACTATAATATTTAAATATTTGAGTGCGTTCGCAATTTGATTCTTCCACGTAGGGTTTCAAAATGGAGATATGCTTGTCCCCATCCATCCATCCATCCACCAGCCTGTGTTCGTCCACTGCTAGACATAGGCCTTTCCCAAATTTCGCCATTCATGTCGGTCCTCCGCCCTCCTCATCCGACCGCCACCCCAAACGGCCTTCATACAGGTCATCGGTCCAGCGGGCACGAGGTCGGCCTACACTACTCTTTGCTGAACGTGGTCTCCATCCTAAAGCCTTTAGGCCCCAACGGCCATCAAGTCGGCCACAAGTATATCCTGCCCACTGCACTTCAACTTACTGATTCTGCAGGCTATGTCGGTTACTTTCGATCTCCGACAGACATCCTCACTTCGGATTATATCCATCAGAGATACTCCACGCATAGCCCGGTCCATAGCTCGCAGAGCGACCTTAAATCGGTGGATGCTTGTCTAAGGTGCCTAAAATGCCTGATTTTTCAGTGAAGCCTTCAAACCAGAGATCATAAAGTGAGATGCACGCTAAGTCACAGATGTGTCAATCACAGCGCTGCATTACATACTAAGCATTGCTTTACTTGAAATTCTCAAATAAAAAATCGGGATTCAAACGTTTAATCTTGGCGTAGTGGAGCAAGCGGTCAGCAAGCTAGTATGGTCTGCCGCGAGTAGACAGCCTCATTATCTTGACGAATGATGACTGACTGCAAATTGAACGGTCGACGTGACTGATTTTGTACTGACAACGATTGATTGTGCTGTAACTGGACTGGTTTAATTGAATACTGAGCCCTTTTATTTATTAGCTTACATAGTTTGGTAGATACAAACAGTTACTATAATACCAAAAAAATACTGTATCTTTAGAAAAGCAAGCTTAAATTCATTCCTATAATACGTTTTATAGGGTCTGAGAAAAGTCTACAAAAAGGACATTCTTTGTTAGGGTTGCTAAAAGAAATTTTCAAAACGCATTTTTATAATTCTCAGTAGTCATTGAAAAATTGTAACAGACTTAAACTACAAAATGTCAAACAAAAAGTCAAAAAGAATAGAGGCTTCATAGAAAGACAGAAATATTCTTGTTGCGTATAACCTCAAGGAGCCAGTGTTATTTAGGATATTAAGTTAAATCATAATATCAATCAATATTAATAATAATCTCTACCTTAAGATCTTACGGCAGAACAGACAAATTTGCCCAAAATTCATTGCTCTGTTTTAGAGCAACCCGCTAAAGGTCCTGTTTTTAGGGTTCCGTAAAACGGGACCCTATTACTAAGTCTCCGCTGTCTGTCTGTCCGCCCGTCTGTCACAGGGGTCTACAGCTTCAGCACTAATAGACATTTGAAAATTTCATTCAATACGTGTAATTATAGTTTCTACCAAGGCAAATAATAAAACTGAAAAAAACTTAAATGCGGTTTTTTAACGTTATTTGTTTTAGCTCTATCTTAAAGATGGTAACACATAAAAGTTTCAAATTTGGTCACGTTGTTGTTCATACTCCAAAGTAAAACAACAAATAATAAAATTAGGTTTCCGTACTCAGAGGACTCTGAATTGTTTGTTGCTTTATTTTTTGTTGCTATAGCATCTAAATTGTTGATGTATAAGTATTTAGGATTCCATACCCGTATTGTGTAATGGTACGGAACTTTTTGCGCGAGTCCGACTCGCACGTTGCCTAATTATTATCCTTGGTTAATGTTTACTTTGATGTAAAATGTAACAAGCACTGTTCCCACATTTATCATAGTTACAAACACGACGCCTCTTCGCTTGTACGAATTGCACATGTAGCAAAACTACTTTTTTTACATAGTATAATTTAAGTAGGCCAAGAATAAATACCTAGTCCGATTTCTTTCGAATAACAACATGACAATTTTATTTCAAAATCTATTAAAAACAAACGACGAGCGTATATTCAACAGGTTTCCATTGCAAAACCGGCCAATGTGGTCTATTTTCTAATCTAAACCAATAAGGCCGATAAAATTAATCCTAAGATTACAAATGCCATGCCACTGAACCTATCACCATAAGCACATATAGATTCTGTAGTCAAACGTCTATATTACCTTTTAATAAAGGTTATTTTAAAACAACTAAAATTGCTATTTATCAAAGATTTCGTGCTGTCTTATTTATGGGTTCTATCAACATGCAACCAAAATAGAACTTTAAGAAGCATAATTTAAGGTAAGTTTTACTTCGGTATGCCGTGTCTTTTGATTTGCTTGGTGTAATTAAAGTTGTCTTGGAAGGAAATGGTGTCAAAGCAAATGCAGGTAAGACAGTGTAAAAGCTATATCAGGTGTCAGTTAGGCTGTAATTTATATTAATCGAATATTTATAGTCGGTCTGTGACATATAGAAGTGGATGTAATTTTAACCAATTAGGTTTTTTGTGAGCTAAATTGTTTTATTTTTGCAAGATTTGGAATTCCTGAGGTAGCTTCTTTTTATTTTAAGTCGGCAAAACTATGTATCAGGTTATATTACCTTTTGCTACATCTATGTACAATGGAGACCGCATCAAGTTAAACACTTCGTACTTTGTACCTATCTTATATTCTTCTCTGTAGGGGCTAATGTCGTACTGCAAGTGTATAGCTTGATGTGGTCTTCAGTGTACCAATACTAATAATAAAGTAGTATAAAAGTCGTGTCTGTCTGTACATTAAGTATTTTTTCGAAATTTCAAATGGAATCGGTTATTAGTATTGTACTGAAGCCAAAACTACCATTTTTAGTATTTTTGGCTGTCTGTATGTCTGTATGTTTCGTTATAACTCGAGAACCACCCAACAGCTTTTAATGCGGTTTTCTTCATTATCATCGTAGTAACCCTGGTCAACATATAGGCTGTAAGGGTTGTTCATAAAATAACGCAAAAACGAAAACGGGGCAGAGATTGAATAAACGCGAGAAAGGCTAGTTAAATAAAGTAATAAAGATTTTTTTATTACCTTACACACTGGTATAATACATTAATTTAAAAAATAGGCTCCACATTCCAAATGTTATTATTGATTTAGCAACATTACTATTTTACAATCTATTTCATTTTCAATAAATTATACACAAATTCTTGTACTTTTATTCCACATATATTTATTTTTATTCTAACTTAGGCTATCGTTTCGTATTACACATCATCGGGCCAACAAATTATTAATTTATTATCTATTTATTACGACAGAAAGAAAACAAAAGAAAACATTTTTAGCAAGAAAATATAAAATAAACAGAGGTGAATTACCATAGCTTGCGTTTCAAAATGGGTCTACGTCGAGAATTTGTGTATAATTTATTCAAGATGATATTCCACCAAGAGCCATCAATCGAATCCATCCAATATTTCATTTTCAATCAATTATTCATTTCCTGCCTGCGTAGCTAGCACGCGCCAGAGATACAGCATCTATCGATCTTACTTGCGCTCTCAAACATACCGCGTTTGTCAATGTGCGAGCGAGAGGCAAGCATGATGGACAAACACTGTATCGACGGCCCCTGGAAATCTCATTATTTCTCCCAATAAGTAGATTTATTGGTAGCTGTCAAGCTAAAGTAGCTTGATGCTAGATCCGATACCCTCACGAGACAAGTTAGAAAGACACTGAGCAGTGCTGAGAGCAGTAAGTGAGCATTCACTGGAAAAGGACAAGTTAGAAATCTGAGACAAAAGCGAGTCCAGATGCCATTTCAAAGCAAATAAAGTGCTTTTTAGGGTTCCGTCCCTCAAAAGGAAAAAACGGAACCCTTGTAGGATCACTTTGTTATCCGTCTGTCTGTCAAGGCCCTTTATCTCGGGAACGAGTGGAGGTATCAAGTTGAAATTAAAACCATATACCTTGAAGCTGTAAGAAAATCAAACTTCTAAGTTAACGTAAAAAAAGATACGGCCGTCTATGCCGCAAAAAACGTGTATTTCGACACTTTCAAAGGAATCAAAATTCATAGGGTATTTCCCGTTGACCTAGAACTATGAAATTTGGCAAGTAATACCTTCTAACACTACAAATATAGGAAAATATCGTAAAACTATACATTTGTAATTAAATCATATAAAATCACCGAGGCTAAGCAACGGTATGCGCGGTCACAATTGTACGGGTGACCAAATCTTTTTGTAGATTTTTTTAAACTTTTACTATTTTGTACGGAACCCTCGGTGGGCGAGTCCGACTCGCACTTGTCCGATTTTTTTTCAAATAAAGTGGGTAAATTACTAAACTTAATCTTGCAGTTTTGTTTCATACATTTTCTAGGTAATGATGAGTTTGTAATTTTTATTCAAATAATTATTATGTCTATTTACTTATTTGAATGGTACGGAACCCTCAGGGCGCGAGTCCTACTCGCACTTGACCAGTTTTTTTGTGTATCCTATAAATGACTGAATGGTATTATTTATATATAATTTTTTTTTCGACTATATTTGCGGGTAAACATTCTGAGGATCCGAAACGTACGGGATTCCAAATTGCAGCTAAAATAGCCCATGTTTGTGAATGCCTAGAATGTTTTTTTTACAATAATCATCGAACATTAAGGCTGAGAATTCTGAACATACCAGGTCCTAAATTACAGCTAGACTAGATTAGCACGTGACAGACAGATAGACAATACACCGAAGCCTTACAGATTACTCGATTGTGTCTATAGTAAATATTCATATTAAACAATTAGAAAATGGTTCCACCTAACATATGAACTTTAATTACAGCAAAAAGTAAAGTAAACTTTCACATTAAACAGTAATTACAGTCGTTCACTAAAACTCCCCAAGCGCCAACAAAGCCTCTGCTCTGAAAATTTTCAACAAAATCTTCATTCTTATGTGCTTAAAGATAAGTATCAAACTTGTTTCGACACTTTTCGTGGTTAGATAGTATTACTTCTAGTAAAAAATAAGAAAATGTCTCTTAAAAAAAACAATGATTTCTGTCTGAGAACCGCAAATTATTTAAGTGGATACTTCTTATGCCGCCTCTTTTCTTAATCATAATTATGGAATATATCCTAATAAGTGACGGTAACGCATTCGCTTAAGTTTTTTACTTATTTATTATTTTGTTCAGTTATGCATTAACTTACCATGAATAATAAATAACTAATAACAAATGGATAAATCGCCAAGTGTTTAAAAATATAGAAATTTATTTCTATCATAGTTTCGATACTAGTAATGTGTGTTCTTAACTACCCGATGCTGTAACAGGTAACGGTAGGGCAAATAATAGTCTCAGACTTGTCTTGAATACACTAGCGCCCTCTAGGCGCCAAGAGGCTCACTACTAAGTAAGAACCTATACATATCGTTGCGGTATGGGAAAGCGCAAGCGTAAATTCGCAGGTCATGTTAAGGCTCCTCTTTCGCAAAATACCATGAAACTGAGTCATTTTGCATTGATATAAAACGACCAAAAATCATCTTTTTTATCAGAAAAAAATATGTGTTAATCTACAAGATATGAAGAGTGATGTGGTGTTCTCCGAATTCTCTGAAAATACATAGAACCGAAGAAAAAAATATTTTAATTCAGCCTTGATTTTTGCACTTGTAATGGTCTAACTCCTGCAATTTTTGTCGAAATCATATCAAAATTTGTGAACTTCACTACATAATAAAGTAGAAGGAGTTGGTATTCTTTCTTCTTCGAAATTACGTTTACTTTATTTATATTAAATAATAATGCGTCTGATTCGAGACCGAGTTTATGCCGTACCCCGCTTTCGCCCGAAAAATCAGTGCGGGGCGAGACGTGTTGCTGGATGGACCTGCGCTGCTTTACGCTCTGACTACTAACGCTAAAATTTAATACTAAGTTGTAAAATACGCAGTAGTGAGTTCGTGAGTTCAAGATGGGAAGCAAACAGAGGCGAAAAAAACTTTACCTTAAAAAATTCTACCGGGAAAAAGGACGCAATTTAACGGTTTAACACGAATACTATTGGGAATTTCGACAAACAAGCCCTAGATGAAAAAAAAACTACCGGGAGAGATAATCATAGTATTGTATGATATCAAGTAAACGACCGCCATCTTGAATTCTGAACTCGTGGTCAAGATTTGGGCCTGCCAACATCGAATTTTGTGTTCAGTTGGTCCAAATCAGTGGAAATAGCTTATTGGGATTTTTTTTACCATCAATGTCGCTAGAGTTCATAAAATGTCCCTTTTTGAGAAAAGTGAACCAGCCTATGAGTTTTTTAATTATTTTTATTCTTCACTCAAAATCATAGCTTTCCTAAATTGAAAGGGGGTCAAATACATATATCTGGCCCTATCTATTTCGTTTATGTAGCCAAATTCATACTGGAGACACGGTAACTCAGTCACAATTCACACCCGGAATACCTGACACCCCCTCGGGGATTCATGTCGTGACGATATACAAGGTGATTTTAATTTATACAGCCGAACTCATACCGGAGGCTTGGTAAGTGATCAGTAACACCCCAAGCGGCACATGACAGCTGCATAGCAGCTGGAATATAGACTCACTAAATGCTCGTAGCTGTATTAGGTTGCTGTACAAGAGCTGAGTAAGCTGCTACACAGCCCTTGTAATGCTAAATTGGGCCCCAAATTAAACAGCACTGAGCATTACAATAGCTGGTTAATAGCATGATAAGAGCTGTACAAGTCTGATTCTAGCTTACGATTCAGCTCTTATAATGCTCTTGTGCAGCACACGACTGTTTAAGGCCTTGACAACAGCATTTTACAAGAAAGAAATAACCAAAAAATATTAATATATTGCTATCGCATTCATATTAATCTGAATTCTTGTATATTGTTCTCTATTAGAGGTCTGTGTCAGTAAATATCAATTTATGGTAAAGTGTAATTAACACGTTTTTTGTCTTTCCGTGAGTATATTGTGTTGGGGATTCCACTTTACTGTGAATATATATAGGTGTTTGTATTAAATATTTCACGGGCCATCAAAATAATAACGATAAGCCGAAAAAAAATCTCAAAATATATACGGTGTAAGAATATTTTATGGATTGTGACGCATTTTATTGTATTTTATACATATGATTTTGTCAAATAAATTAAGTGAAATTAATATTATCACATTATTTGGCATCAAATTTCATGAAAACAAATAAGATATGAAATGGCGTCTATTTACTATACAGCACTTACTCTTGTATCACTCTCTTGTAATGCTCTTTGCTGTATAATGGCAATCCTTTAGTCTACGTACCAGCCCATTGCATTATGATGGCTTTACAATGGATCTTAGCTAGTCTAATCACTGTCTAATGGCGTATTGCAAGAGTATTCAACAGCGCTTTAGGGATCAAAATATTAATAGTGATCCAAAAATGCGCAAAATGATCAAAGCAAATAAAAATAAAGTTGTTATATAAATAAGCCAAAGTAAATGAAAAAAAAAACCTCGCAGTAAAAACACATTTTATTACCCTTTGAGACAAATACAATTTTAATATGAATGAAAGTCTTATTTTAGGAGTTCCACTATGATTATTATTATAATTTGCGACTTGTTTCGTTAAATTGATATCAATGCCCCTCCATCGTTGTATTGCCCGACGATGTCACTTTGATGAAACGAGTCGTAAAAAATAATAAAAATGATAGTGGAACTCGTACAAGGAGACTTTCATTATTATTGAAATAAAGTTCCATCAATAGTGACACACAACAGTAACAATTATGTTTGTACATAAAACATACTCGTAACTTGGTAACACTGTGCGAATAATATAATATTACGAATAATATAAGGTCTTTTAATTTAAATTGAAAGTAATTTAGGAGGTGATTCAGTGTCGTTAATACATCACATTCCACTTTTTTTGCGCGAACTTTTTCTTCACTTGTCCATACAAACTGAGTTAGCTGATCAGACCACTTTGTACAGAGAAGTGGAACAAAAGTTTGCGCAAAAAAAAGGGCTATGCAGTGCAATGCGATGTATTAACGATACTGAATCACCTCCTAAAATACTTTCCACTTAAATTTGAAAGACCTTATATGTATATTTTTTACCTAAGTCGTCACGACATGAATTCGCGAGAGGGTGTCTGAGGTGTACAAAGTGTAAACTGTGCGGAGTGAGCCACAGTCCACACTTCAGACAGCCATTTTTCACCGATAATTTTCTGCCCCAGCTGTGATGGGTGGTGAGCCCTATCGCCATACATCGGGCACAAACGGACCAAACAACGGCTCAACGTTCCTGTCGAAGCAAGCGGGGTTTTTGAAATCTATTAGTTTAGTCGCGGGGGGAGGAAGGTATGACGGGAGAGGCGGCCAGCGCGGCACCAGTGTTTTTGTTTTGTTGGTTGATCAGTCAGTCGCCTTCTTTCGCCTTGTACACGCGTCTCGCGTTCCGTTCGCACACTTACATTGTTTCGATACGTTCGGCAGTTTTTTTTTTGTATCTTATCTTGGTACCGAAAGTTATTGAAAATTATTATTTCTGCTAATTCCTTCACGGCTTCTTGAGCAATATTTCTAATGATGGCCCATTTTTTATGTCTTCTTGAAATAAAATATTTTTCATATAAGTATTTTCTACTTTTTCTTCATCTGCACTATTTGATCCCAAACTATCACTATCAGACATAGTTTGATCTAAATGACTGAATCGGTCGCTTTCTAAATCCATAAACCGTACGGAACCCTCGTTGCGCTCTGACGACTCTGATAATTTTCTGCAGCTTGGTTGGTGTAGAAAATTTTCTTTGTGAAAATCAATATTTTGTGTCCTTTTATCGAAGTCTGCTTGTATAGAACCCTTATTGTTATGTGCAAAAGAAACTTGGTCATTAAGTGGATGGGGCAAATTTTCATTATGAGTATTTACGACATCGCTACTTTCCGATCTTTCCTTGACCGTATTCTTAGCGTATTCCTTTGAAAGTTTTCTGTTATCTCCACCAGTCCTTTTTCTTTTATTCCATGGTTTTATGTTCTCCATAATCGATATTAAAACCTATTGCGTTTTATCGCTAAGGTTATGCACAAAAATTAAATTGACGTTAAACAAACACCAATAATCTAAATTTACTCTTTAATAATGCTGTTGGCTGTACAATGGCTTTTAGCTACACTCTAAGCATTGGCATTGTAGTAGAGTACGACTATACCATACTGCAGCTCATGAAGTCTAGTGAGACTCTTGTGCAGCCGTTATCAAGCTCATTAATTTAGCATTACATTAACATTTTTGTACACCATATAAAAGCCAATAACAATATGTTATTCTTTAATGCAGCCCTAAGCATTACAAGAGCGTTGAATTTTGCTGTTAACCAGCCGTTAACAAGCTGTGGGTCTTTAAGAAAGCTTGTAGCATTCTACGTAGTCAACGACTGGACTGCGGCTTTTTAAAATGCTACTGTAATGCTTTCTGCGGAAAATTTCACCATTATAATGTCGTTCAACTGCTGTGCTGCTTAACAGTGTATGAAATCTGCATTAAAACAGCTTAAAGACTCGTAATATTCTCTAGTACAGCTGTTAAAAAGCTCTTGACTGTAGTACAGCTTGTTTATGGTTTAAATTTTCGCTTATGTGCTGCTTGGGACGGATCAATAACACTTTGCTGATTTTGCAAAATGGCTGGCTTTGCGTTTGTAAGGAACAAAAAGGGTCATCGTACCTTGTTACTGAGCACTTACTAAGTCTTCAGTAAGAATTTGGCTGTATAAATGAAAGTCACCTTAAAATATATATACAATATTTCACATAAAGGGTCATCGAACCTTGGTCCTGATCACTTACCGGGTCTCCAATATTAATTTGGCTACATAAACAAAAGTCACCGTATATTTATTAACCTACTTAATATAAAATCGTAGGTATCTGTAATTTCACTACTCTATGGCCCTGGCACTCTCGGACGGTACGTAGCGACGAGCGTTGCGCGCGCGATCTTCCGGTGCGGGTAGCGCGGGGATGAGGTATAGGCTCCGCCCAGATTCTCAAGGTTATTCGCGTTGGGAGCAACCTTAAGAACTGGATACCTCAGTTGGTAGAGCAACCGCCCGGTAAGCGAGAGGTCCCGGGTTCGAATCCCGGTTCAGAGCTCGTCACGTCCAGATTTACTTTTCTGATTTTATCTACCGTAATGATATAAATTTAATTAATAACAAATAGTAATAGTAGCCGGTAAAGCTGGTGCCGGGCTCAACTGTGGAGGTACCACCATCGCGAATCCTACCGAAGTTATTCGGGGGAGAGTAAGAGAACAAGAGAACAGCTCTCAGGCAAAACCAGGCGCCCCACCATTGCCTGGGACCGATGGATGGCGGTATATCCATCCCCAATTGCCGGGGCTTATATAAAACAGACTAGTGACGGGCAGTGGCATCACTGGTGCAAGGGTTTCGGCACCGCGCTCACCAACCCGCCTGCCCAGCTTGTGTGAGTATGGGCATTTCTTCCAGGAGGACCGCCAAGAGTGGCGAAATCCTGGAAAGGCCAATGTCCAGCAGTGGACGAAACAGGCTGATGGATGGATGGATGGAATAACAAATAATGAAGGATTAAAAAGGAATAATCTGTAATCAAAAATCAAATTTATCTTTCGTTACAAAAAAGAATTTCCGGAAATGACGTAAAAGTTCTATCTTGCTTTTATTTTTATTTACTCGTATTTATTTCCACACGAGATCCGACCAAAGAAGTATTCACTTCAAAAATATATTTTAGGCCGCCATTTCTATTCTTAATAGGTAACAATAGCGTGTTGCTCACGTCTCCGCCCATGCGGAATGAGCTTCTGCTTTTGACATTTCCTTAACTTTTGTTACAAATGTGGTTACTGCTCAACTTCTTTTAATTGTAGCGCCATTTTATATGTCTACGGTGGATCGTAGAATTGGGTAGATCGTAAAGTATGAAACCGAAAATTTTCTACCAAAAGTGAATAATAGGTTGGACGACGAGCGGAGCGGGGAGTAACGTGTTATACGAGGGGTGGCTGATATAAAATCTCCTTTGTTAAAGAAAGTTTAAAAAATGTTACTGGCCACTATATTCTCGTATTCTTTGTTTAATCCTTTTTTTAAAATTATGACACTTATTTGTTTCTACGAGTTCAATTTTTTTTTGGCGCGTCTTCGTTTTTATCAAGTTGCAATAAAATTAAAAATGGATAAAATTGAGTATCGCGCTGTGATTAAATTCCTCGGTAAAGAAGGGAATACGCCGACGCAGATCCGAGAGCGCATGTTTAAGGTGTTCGGAGATTCATGTCCTTCCGAATTTGTAATAAAGTTTTGGTCAAAGCAGTTTAAACAAGGCCGTGTGAGCTTAGAAGACGATCCCCGTAGTGGAAGGCCCATTTCTGCAGTTACCGCAGATAATGTGGAAAAAGTGAAGAAACTGATCCTTGCCGATCGGCGAATTAAGCAGTGGGAAATAGCTAGAGATGTTGGCATTAGCAAGGAACGAGTTCATGAAATAATTCATGAACATTTGGGAATGTCCAAGGTGAGCGCACGTTGGGTGCCTAAAATGTTGACCCCGTTTGATAAGCAAAGGCGTGTGGAATGTTGTCAGTCATTTTTAGACTTGGTAAAGGATAAAGAGGAAGAAACTATCTTGCGAATAGTGACCTGTGATGAAACTTGGATTCGTCAGTGGGATCCCGAAAGCAAACAAGAATCGATGCAATGGAAATTTAAAGGGGAAAAACCACCAAGGAAGTTTAAGGTCCGGCTGTCAGCGGGCAAACTAATGGCAACCATTTTTTGGGATGTTGAGGGGATTCTTATGATAGATTACCTGCCAAAAAACACCACGATGAATGCTGAATACTATGCGAACTTACTTGACCAGCTACGCAAAAAAATAAAAGAAGACAGGAGGGGCAAACTTAGCAAAGGCGTTTTGATTTTGCATGATAATGCACCCGCGCACACGGCCTTTAAGGCGCGGTCATCTCTGACAAAAAACGGCTTTACAGAGATCAACCACCCACCCTATAGTCCAGACCTGGCTCCCTCTGACTACTTCTTATTTAAAAATTTAAAGAAAAATTTGAGAGGGCGCAGATTTTCAACAGACGAAGAGATGAAGGACGCTGTGAATGACTATTTTGACGAACAAAATAATAATTATTATTTTAATGGTATGCTGTCACTTATTGACAAATGTCGTAAGTGCATTTCAGTTGCAGGGGACTATATTGAAAAATAAAAAATAAATTATTAATCCATGTATTTTCTTTCATAGTCAGGTAGATTACTTTTCAGCCACCCCTCGTAGGTTGCTTGTAAATTTATAGTTATAACATATAAAATATTTATACAAAACTCCGCTCCGCTCGGCTCCTAAACGTATTAACATGTAAACCTAAACGCTCCTCCTCGCTTCTCTCGTCGTCGCTGCCTATTTTTCTATTTTTTTGTATAGCACTGACTAGCAAAAGTGGGTTCTGACTGATTTCGGGTTTTCTGTAGCATATACATATAATTATAACCGTAGTTATAACAGAAACACGATATGCCCAGGCAAATCATGATATGCCCGATTCTACGATCTGCCGACGACATACAGACTTCAAAACGTTTACAAAATAACTAAAGAAAAACCATATACAAATCTAAGGGTTTTTTAAGTCATAAACGATAAAGACTAGAATAGTTTCTACTCAGCTCCTGAATTTAAAATACATCCATGATTCAATGATATTGTATTATTTACGTATCACCCTTATTCAAGAACTAATTTATCATAGTGATAGGAAGATAAGGTTTACACAAAGAGCGATAGAGCGAATCAATTTCCTACTAAGTTACATAAACAATGTGCCATTTATATATTACATCCACTTAATCACACTAATATTATAAATGCGAAAGTTTGTGTATGTGTATGTTTGTTTCTCTTTCACGCTGAAACAGCTGGACGGATTTGGATGAAATTTAGAATGCATATAGCTTATACCCTAACTTAACACATAGGCTACTTTTTATTCCAAAAAAGCATGTCGTTAAACCGAAGAGTTAAGCATGTCGTTAAACCGAAGAGTTAAGAGCCATATATGGTATGCATTTTATGGACTCCTGCAAACCAATATTTGTAAAACTGAAAATGCTTACTTTATCATGCCTATATATCAAACAGATTGCCATTTTCGTACGCCAACACCCACAGTACTTTCCTAAAAAGAAGGATGTAAGTCAAAGAACGCAGAGAAAGAAGGTAGGGGAAAGAATAAATATTCCGATTTGCAAACCAATACTCGCGAAAAAGAATGTCCACCACATGGCTGTGCAGGTATTTAATGCTCTACCTGACGAAATTAAAGTGTTTACCACTAACCAAATTTAGAAACAAACTTCACGATTGGCTTACAAAGAACTGTTTTTGTTCTTTAAATTAGTATCTTTTTTTTTCTCTCTATTTTGCCATTGGCTTGCTTTCTGCCACCATTTTCTGACAATATCAGGTAGTCAGCAAATCACAATTTAAACACTAAAAACGACCACGGAAAAAACAAAAAAAAAAACTGAATATACCTGAAAAAACACAATACACATAAGACAACACACTTATAACCTAATGTCATTTAATTCAATGAATTTCGCCAGGACGAAAATGGCTTTTTTATTTTTGAATGACAGCAGGAAATTCATCACATAATTATTATCATCGGGAAGGGAAATATTGCATGCACTAAGTACCTCAACCAATGGTCTCCACTTATTGTTACGACGACAATTAAAGAAAATATGGTACACAGTCCCCTCCTCAGTTTGACAATCACACACTGGAGAGTTGCGCAGTTTAAATTTAAAAAGTTTGACAGGGGAGCATACATGACCCAGTCTTAATCAAAGAATACAGTACTCTCTAAGATGTCCTAATCTAATGAGCACACTAGTAACATGTTTGCTAATTTTTCGGAACTTGTAAAACCAAGGACGAGGAGGAATACAAGGCTGAAAAACGAGAGAAATTGTAAGAGAAACAGTTCCATTCATCATTCCAATTGGACAACATGTGTTTGTCAGGAATGGATAAAAGATCCTGGGAAAAATTTTGATAAAATTTGGAATCTCCAGTAGTAATAGTATCTTTAGCTAAAGATCCACAATTTCATTGTAAATTTAAAATGACATATTCTTTTTCTTTTGTATTTCATTAACAATTTACATATACTTATAATTTAATGTTAATGCCTATGTAAACATGACATAGATTAGATAATATTGTATATAATTTTAAATGGGATAACCTATCAATTAGGTTACTTTATATTTGTACGCCATAACCGGCAGATTTTTGCGCACTGTACATACATTTCAACATCTTTATATTTTACAAAAAATCGAACAAATAAATGTTTTCTCGTTCTGTTTCTGTTGGCAGGACAATTGGCCCGGCGAAGTGATGGCAGTGGAGTAAATCCCTGACATAATGGTGACCAAGAGATGACGGGCAACGAGGAGTTGGCAAACCACCAGATAGGTAGACCGATGACATATTATACAAGGTGACTTTTATTTATGCAGCCAGACTCACACTAGAGGCTTGGTAAGTGATCAGTAACACGGATCGATAATACTTTTTGCTAATTTAGCAAAATAAAATCTTGACGTCCCATAGTAATTGGCTCGGGGCTGGGCTTGCGTTTGTAAGGAACACGAAAAGAATAATTTACGAATTTCACAAAAAGCGTCATCGAACCTTGTTACTGAGCACTTACTAAGTCTTCAGTAAGAATTTGGCTACATAAATTAAAGTCACCTTATATAGAGTATCTGGTAGAATATTGATTCGACTGATGACGACTCCACTGAAGGAGTCGAAATATTTCGTTAATTTTTGTATTTTTGTAGTAACTGTGTTTTAAATATAATAAAATTACAATAATTTAAGGCCAATACTGGTAAAGTAAAAAATATATTTATTTACATGGTAGAATATTGATGAGATCGGCCCAGGACAGGAATTGGTGATGTAAAAAAGAGGTAAGTTACACCCAGCAGTGGGGGGAAACGAGCTATCAATGATGAATCATTGATGATGATGTTATATTGAGATAATATCTACCGAAATATGCTTAAGGACAATAAAAAACACGTTTTCGAAGATCTCACCTTCACATATTTCGGAGTAGAGCTGCAGTTTAGTTACCAACCGAGTATAACTTGAGCAAACTTAATAAATTCGTATTAAGCATCTAAAATGGCCACAGTTGTTTGCTCTGAACTGCCGTAAGTTAATTTAAACGTTTAAGCTCCGGTCTCTGAAACATCGAGTTGGTCATTGTGAATAATGACCGGAATAGTTTTACTGCTACATTGTTAGGTCAAAGTTTAGGTGTTTCTATTTCATTGTAAATGTGTTGTAAATGTATGGACTTTGTACTCCGACTAAAGTTTTTATGTCTGTTTAGTACGATGACTACGAAGTAATTAACCCTGTCCCTACTAATATTGGTTGTTTTGTATATTTTTTCTGCTACCATTCTTAAGCACACGCCTGTCTCCCAGTAGAGTTGGTAGAGGCTACTGTTATTTTCTTACTACGATCCTGACACGCTTTTCGCGTCAGCAGGCTCCGGTTGCTTTGCTTGTTTGTTACTTTATCTCTGGGTGGTCTTGTATTACCTATTTTTTACTTGAATTTTCTTATTTCAATTAAAAGGGTTAAAAAGTAGGTTATATTAAGAAAAAATATTAAGATACAAATCCTTAAAAAAATAATTTATGTACGTTTTTATATGATATTTATACGCTTTCATTAATTTTTTGGGACTTGGCATAGCAAGCGCCCCAGGTGCGTGGACAGGGCGCACATTTATAAAATTTTACGAATTTCTATGCAGCGAGGCGGTGGGCGCGTGGGGCGATTTCGTTCTATAGAGACCCATTCATTTGTCTTCACAGAGTCCCATTTAGGTACCCAGGGTGCCACTAGCTCTATCAAGTCCTTCAATAGCCACTAAATGAGGAGGATAGAGGACCGCCAAGAGTGGCAAAATTTGGGAAAGGCTTATGTCTAGCAGTGGACGAACACAGGCTGATGGATGGATAGATGGAAAAGCCACCAGCAAGTCCCTTTATAACGGTAGTTCCTACAAAAATTTACAATTACAGTCGGCCACAACCTAAAAGTGCGTATGCGTTTTAGTGCCGCTGAAATAGGAAACCGTGAAATACCATGCATGATGTGGTGTTACAGACAGAAAGTAGATCGCCAGTACAATTTATATATTTTTGTTTTTTTTTTTGACTCAGCGCGAGTCACTTTTCATGAAAAATCTTGATTTTCAACCATTGTGCAGTTATTTTTAGCATCATACGAATATAATTGTATATTAGGCTTCTGAAAAAATACTCACAGAAATAACACACGTCGATAGATTAGCAAATTGGTCGATTGTTCGATAATCGCCTTAGCCATTACTAGTAATGCCCAGTAATGTGCGCGGTCAATCAGCATATTGTATGTTTACTACCTTCGTTATTAGTTTTACTGCCTCATAGAGCAATAGTGAATAGGGTGGCCACATAGATTACCTCCAATCTATGGGTGGCCATGACCATAAAGTAACTATGACTGTAGGATCTGTAGGTGTGAAAAAACAAGTCTTTGACCTAGTAGAAAAGAGGGGTTTCTTGCTCAAGCACAAATTATTCTTCGAATATTACAAGGGATAATTTCAAAATGTACCCACAGTTTAGTTGATGATAAAAGTAAATAGGTAGCTTTTAGATCTTTTAATTATAGGTATACATACATACATATACTCACGCGTGTCTCCCAGAGGGGTAGGCAGAGCTACAAATTACTATCTTCTAGGATCGTGATACGCTTTTTTCACCTCTTCCACATCCATCTATCTAGTCATGCAAGCTCTTTTATTTCGGGTACTTTTGACATTGCTCTTCTTCAACATGTCGCCAACTTTACGGTCGCCTATTTGGTCGGCATACATTCTTCTAGGGCGGCCCGGTCGAGCTTTATCTTCCACTTGTGCACCATAAATTTCATTCGTCAATCTTCTTTCATTCATCCTCTCTATATGTCTAAACCACCGAAGCATTCCTTTTTAGGGTTCCGTAATGAATAGGGAACCCCTATAGTTTCGCCATGTCCGTCCGTCTGTCTGTTTGTCCGCGGCTAAGCTCAGAGACTCTTAGTAATAGAATGCTGTAATTTAGCGACAAAGTGGTACAATAAAATCGTGAAAAACATTATTTTTTGGTATGTCGTACCATCCCTTCTCGTAAAGTGGGTTTGAATATTTGTTTCTAGTCTATCCCATGGTTTGTTGTATCATTGAATAGGTCGTTCAAAAATAGAGCGGGTTTCTGAAAACAATTTTTCGATTCAGGGGTCCGTTTGCGAAATATTAAGCTTTAAAGTGTAAAGTGGCCTCACCACTACCAGCTAAAATATGTGAAAAAATTCATAGCAAGTGACGAAGTTAAAAGGAAAACTATCAAAGCTGAGTAAGCTTTACAAGTTAACGAGTAATAGTCGATCAAATGTGGGCCAGTTTTAGACATTATTAGCCGTTAAACCGGGCCGTTTTTACGCAAGGGCCCAGGCCCCGGGCCCCGTGCCCTGCCTAAATGCTCAAGCAATAAGAAAAGTGGTAAGAGTATAGAGTGCAATGGTGAGCGCTCATTCAGCAGGCTGACAAGAATTAAAAACGAGCTGAGGAGTACTATCCATCAGGATTGGTTAAATAGTCTATCTTTAATGAGCATCGAATGTGATTTATTAAAAGAAATAAACTTCAAAGATGTTATAACTGATTTTGCCAATCTGAAATCGAGAAGAATGCCACTTTTCTCAATTTAGAATGTTAACATATCTTCAGTTATTTTTTTAATAATACTATAAATACATAATTATTTTCGTTTTTTTAAATCTTTCATCCTATTTTAACAGCTTATTTTCCTATGATTTACAAATCATAACATCAACATCAGAAACACAAGCGAAATTACTTGTATGCTATCTTTGATGTCTCTGCGCTGTTTCTCTTTGTAGGTAAGATGTAGTTTTTAACATAACCACCGACGTTCTTATGGCAGAGGGCCTCAAAATGGAAAGTGCCCAGGGCCTTCACATGGTTAAAAACGGCCCTGCGTTAAACCGTGAATTCAATGTTGAAATTGAATGTTCAGTATCAAACAAAAAGCCCCCTTGCAAGTTCGCATATAGAAACTACGGAACCATACACTGCGCGTGACCCGACACGCATTTGGCTTGTTTTTTCTATACTATCTTCAATTTCTTTCAGGCTGCAACGACCCCGTATGTCCCTATAAATAAGCTTAACTACATTACGAGTATTATGGCACTTGTTCTTATTGCTGCGTATAAAAATGATGAAAAGAAGATAAAATTGTGGTTATATAATACCTTTGTAGGAAAAAAAACGAATTTCATTTTTTTAATAAGCTGTGCAATTGTCCTGCCCTTGACATACTACACATTCAATACTATTGATATTCTGTGCTGAAAACACGATTTTATATATGTGAATTGACGAGCAGATGATGCTGCCAGTTCATATTGATCAAAACAAGACCCAGTTAATATTTATAGAAAAATAAAATTATTTCTTTGTTTCCTCCTTTATACTTGTTCAAGCCCAACCTGGTGAGAACCAGTAATCAGTAAAAAGAGCCATACCTAATTACGTATATTTATTAGGTCTCCTGTATGAATTTGGTGGCAATAATAAAAGTCACTTTACCGGGTGTAAAAGCAAAGGCAAGAATCCTTTAAGGGTATGTTAGTATGATCGGTAAAGATATCATTTTAAATACTGGGATCTCTAAATAAAGTGCCAGTACCTCATAATAAGACGATTTTCTTTACTCAAAATACACTAATCGCGTGGACACCCTCACTGGTCGCTGGCCACTCGGATGAGGGGTGCGGGTTGCGGGGTGTGGGCTGCGGGGTGCAATTAGGTGTGCGGAGAGGCCAGTGAGCTGCGTAGCCATAGCTTATAAAAATGATGAAATTTTTTGTGAAAATTTAAGGTATATATTTTTTTCTCGTAATGACATCAGAATCGTATATACTTTCATACCCTGAAGGGATTCTCGACTTTGCATTTACACCCTGTATAAGGTGACTTTCGTTTATATAGCCCAATACATACTGGAGACTCGGTAAGTGGTCAGGCCAAGGTTCGATGACCCTGTTTGCGCAATACGAAAAATATTTTTTGTACTTCCATACTTTTTTTTAAGAACAAACTCGACTAAATTAGTTTAAGAAGTCTTATCTTATTATGCGTATTCACAGAGAGGGTCATTGAACCTAGGTCCTGACCACTTACCGAGTCTCCAGTGTGAATTTGGCATATAAACGAAAGTCACTTCATATATAGGCTGTTAAAATGATAACCTTTTATTTATTATTTTATCCATTAACATGAACAACTTTTAGTATGGGACCAACCCTGAAATCATGAAGAACAACATCAGCTATTTCATACATTTTGGTCGAGTAAATATTTAGTGTAAAAGCTGTAAATTATTTGCGATTTGAGATAGAACAACCTGTTTGAAGTTTTTTTTTTTTTTTCAATTAAAACAATTTTTGTGGAAATGCGATTAATTATCAAATTACGAATCTTTTAAAGATATAATTTCACTTTCTAACCCTGTGCCTATATCCACACTTGCCACGTATTTATGATCAAAATACTTCTAATAAATAATACTGACACATTACTCGAAACCCCGCCTCTGAGGCCAAGGTATAGAGCGATCGCCTGCTAACCCAGAAGTCGTGGATTCAATGCCCGCGGTGCAAATTAAGACGAGGCTATCCAGAAAAATCTGTCCTGCTCCAACGCTTTCATTTTTCACATGTTTATCCAGCTCAGCGGAAGCGGGCCGCTCAGAAAACGGTTTCGAGGTGTTTTTGTTTATTATTTTGGAATTAGAGGGATGAATTTTTAATATGACGGCCGTTTTATACCACATCTATCACGAATTTTATGTTAGTATCAGTTTTATTGTCCGCAACTAAACAAAACTTAAATGAAATTATATTTAGATTATAGTTTAGACCTATCTTTGCGATTCTATTAGATCGATGAGAATGTAAGTAATCGTGTATCATAGAGCCGAAATATAACATAACATAACATAACATAAATACTCTTTATTGTGCACCATAATGAAACAAATTACAAAATATTTTAACAGAAAGGGTACAATGGGCGGTCTTATCGCTTAAGCGATTTCTTCCAGACAACCTTTGGGTGGAAGATAATGTTAAATAGAGAATAAGGTGTAGGTGGTGTAAAGATAATATCTACGTATTAAATAAACTAATTAAACTTGTAACCTAAATACAAATACAACCTAAATACAATCTACATATCAATATACATAAGAATACACGATATATCATATTATATATACTAATATATATTCATAATACCATAATCAGAGAGGGATGAATATACCTACGAATATACTCGTATCTTAATTATGGGAGGAAAAATATTCTTTAATTCGTCTTTTGAAAATAGCCAATGAAGGAGAAGATTTTATATAAATAGGCAAAGCATTCCACAAACGCACAGCTTCAACTGTAAACGATTTGCCATAGAAAGTCGAGGAGTGTGGTAAATATCTAGATCAAAGAGTGAAATATAACATATATTTTTTATAAAATTTTATCATCGCTATTTATTGGTTTAAAATTAATTTGAAAATAAACAAAATCGGCATAGCCCCCCCTTAAGTTGTATTCAGCCTGCGCGCTTCGGAAATTTGTGCCAAAAGTAAGGGTACAATAATGTAATAGGGCTCACTACGCATCACGTATGGGCCGTAATAATCGTCGGTGAAAAGCGGGTGTGCCAAGACTTGCATTTCACAGTTTACAATTGGGTGCACCTCTGACACCCCTTATGGGATTCAAGTCGTGACGATATGTTTCCATCCATCCATCCATCCATCAGCCTGTTTCGTCCACTGCTGGACATAGGCCTTTCCAGGATTGCGCCACTCTTGGCAGTCCTCCTGGAAGAATTGCCCATACTCACAAACACTGGGCAGGCGGGTTGGTGAGCGCGGTGCCGAAACCCTTGCACCAGTGACGCCGCTGCCCGTCACCAGTCTGTTTTATATAAGGCCCGGCAATTGGGGATGGATATACCGCCATCCATCGGTCCCAGGCAATGGTGGGCCCCCTGGTTTTGCCTGAGAGCTGTTCTCTTACTCTCCCCCGAATAACTTCGGGAGGATTTGCGAGTAAGATGGTGGTACCTCCACAGTCGAGCTCGGCATCAGCTCTGCCACCTATAGTTTATATTTGTGTTGTTTTAATCTACAATTAACGCAAAAGATAATTCAAACCTAATGACCTCTGTGACCCCCCGCCCCTTCCGGGACCGACCCCGAAGATTATTTATATGGAGGCTAGGTTCAAAACCCTATAGCCAGGTAAGCGCTATTAGTCACCCAAGAATAACCGTCGGCCCCAGACTGAGGAGAATGGACTATAAGTTTTCTAGTTTAACTGCCGCAAAAAGAGTTCTACCAGTTAGACTTGCATCACTGTTACCCCATCCGAAAACACCCGCAGTGCGACAGGGATGGATTCCGCAAAAATAACAAAATTGTAAATTTTCTGCACTCAATTTATGGTGTATAAAAATATGTCCGTTTCAGAGTTTAATAAAGTGTATGGGTGTTTTAATCCATAAATAATATGTATAGGTTTTTGGATAATAACCTCGACGTGTATACTGTTTCTTTTTTTTTTGCTATTGCAGACTTCAGAAAATACTGTTTCGAAGTATCTATGTATTTTTTTAACATGTTTTATTGGCAAATCCTTCAAACCAGTAAGAATAAATTGATTGTATTGCGAGGACTATCCTCTTAAGGCGAGGTTATCCAAAGAAATCTATCCAGCTCCATCACTTCCTTTTTACACTTTTCTATCCTGCTCAGTGGAAGCGGACTGTTTAGAAAATTCGTGGTTTTGAGGTGTTTTTATTTATTATTTTGGAATCAAGAGGATTTATTTTTAATAAAATATCACGGTCGTTTTATGACACATTTTTAGCGAAGATTATTATGGTAAAAGTTTTATTGTATAAAACCTAAGTTCAAAGAGTGAAATATGGCAAAAAGCCAATGTCGGGATAAAAACCCCTTAAACTTGCAATGCTAGCGCCGTTTAAACATAAAATTTGCCAGCTGTTTCTTAGCGCCTTCGTGAGATGGAAGTGGCGCTAGCATAGGAACAAGTATATCAGAATTTAGTGGAGACATGGATAGCCTACCAAAAGTATAAAAGCTTACACTCCATTCCTTTCGGTCTCAGCACTGAGTGCCAAATATTTAATTACGGTGTATACGCTTAAGTTGAAAACAAAACTTTGAGGGCTTTTAGCCCTTAAGAGGTTATTTAATGAAAACCCCTTATAGTTCACGTGTTGACCAGGGTAACTACGATGGTAATAAAGAAAACCGCCTCTAAATCCGTTGAGTGGTTTTCGACTTATAAAAGCGTTTATTCAATCTTTGTCTTGGGCGTTATTTCATGAACATCCCTTATAGTCTATCTGTTGACCAGGGTAACTACAATGATAATAAACAAAACCGCATCCAAATCGTTCAGTGTTTCTCGAGTTAAAACGGAACATACAGACAGACAGACAAAATTCTAAAAATTGTGGTTTCTGCCTTAGTACAATACCAACAACCCATTTCATTTAAAATTTCGCGAAAATATTCAATGTACAGACACGACTTTTACTACTTTATTATTAGTATATAGTGTGTAATTAAATAAATCGACCAAATTCATACTGGAGACTCGGTTTGTGATAAAGAACTAGGTTCAGTAATACTGTTGGCCAATTTCCAAAAATACAATTTTTTGCTCCCTTACTGGTTGGACTAGTTTAAGGGGGGGTTACCCCAATTTCGTCTCTATTTAAATGAATTTTAAGCCAATAAATAGCTAAGATAAAATTATGTAAAAAATATATCTTATATCTCACTCTTTGATCTTGATATTTCAGCTGTTCGATACACGATTACTTACATTTTCCTCGATCCATTTAAATCGTAAAGATAGGTCTGAACTATGATCTAAATATCATTTCATTTGAGCTATGTAAAGTTTTGAACAGTAAAACTTGTACTAAAATAAACGTCTTAAAAATGTAATATAAAACGGCTGTCGTATAAAAAACCCATTCCTCTAATTCCAAAATAATAAATAAGAACACCTCGAAACTGCGAATTTTCTAAGCGGCGCGCTTCCGCTGAACAGGATGACCATGTGTAAAACGAAAGCGTTGGAGCAGGACAGATTACGCCGGATAACCCCGCCTTAAGTACAATTACTAGGGCAGGCAACACGGTGTAAAAAAAAATTTTTACGAATTTCACCTGGAGTGTCATTGTTCCTGATGACTAACCGAGTCTCCAGTATGAATTTGGTCGGATGATTTAATTTCACCCTTGATAGATATAGATTAGCCCTTGCTCACTTTGCTGGCGTAAAACTGTCTTTGAATATTTGAATAATATCAACAGTTTTCGGCTTGGTGTTTACTTAATCAACATCATACAGACTTTTTATATTGTACTTTGTAAGTATCTGTGCTTTTTACCCACACAAAGAGCTACCATATCTCAGGATTTGTCCTGACCTGAGATGTCAGGATTTTTACGCTCCTGACAGGATTGCGGCTGGATTTTGGAAAGCACAGTATTTTTCGATTTTTATGAAACCCTTATAGCCTTTGGGTCGACCAGGGTCATTACGATGAAAATAAAAACTGCATCCAAATCCGTTGAGTGGTTCTCGAGTTAAAAGCGTTTGTTTCATTTCATTTCATTTTCTTTATTGGGAAACAAACAGTTATCATTTCTTACATACGTAGTGATAATATTATAGCTTACAATTTAACCAAAAACAGTTTCCACTTAACAATTTTAAAAACAAATAAAATTAATGCACGACAAATACTAAAAATATCTAATTATATATAAAAATATAATAACAAACAATACAGCCAAATGGCTGTAAAAGTTAATTATAAAAAAAAGAATCAAAAGTAAACAGGAAAGAAAAAATAGAGTATACTACATGCTTAATTTTATTTTTATGAAAGTGTTATATAACTCACTCTTGAATTGGCCCAACGAAAGATGCAAAATATCTACATATATCACTGAAGTCCTAATTGTAAGTATCACAAACCCTGATTAAAAATCTGTTTTAACATACTTCGTACCGGCAAAATGAATGCTGAACAAGTTTCTTTTACGAGAATTGCAAGTTTGACATTTGAATACTATTCTGCTTAACAGATAAGGAGAGTCCAAATAGTTATTTAAAATGTTTATTCAATCTTTGCTCTGTTTTCGGTTTGGGCGTTATTTTATGAACACCCCGTAGAGCCTGTGTTGACCAGGATCACTACAATGATAATAAAAAAACACATGCAAATCCGTTGAGTGGTTCTCGAGTTAAAACGGCACATACAGACAGACGGACAAAACAGACGAAAAATCAAAAAATTGTGGTTTTCGCCTCAGTACAATACTAATAACCCATTTCAATAAAAATTTCGCGAAACTGTACAGACACGACCGTTTTACCACTTTATTATTAGTATAGACAGAGAGATAGATATCGATTACATTGAAGATTCGTAAAGCATCCATCCATCCATCAGCCTGTTTCGTCCACTGCTGGACATAGGCCTTTCCAGGATTTTGCCACTCTTGGTGGTCCTCCTGGAAGAAATGCCCATACTCACACACGCTGGGCAGGCGGTTTGGTGAGCGCGGTGCCGAAACCCTGGTGCAAGTGACGCCGCTGCCCGTCACTAGTCTGTTTTATATAAGGCCCGGCAATTGGGGATGGATATACCGCCATCCATCGGTCCCAGGCAATGGTGGGCCGCCTGGTTTTGCCTGAGAGCTGTTCTCTTACTCTCCCCCGAATAACTTCGGGAGGATTTGCGAGTAAGATGGTGGTACCTCCACAGTCGAGCCCGGCATCAGCTCTACCACCTTACTAAAGCATACTTCCTTGTATTTAGAGTATTTGTTTTTTATTAGCTAGAACAATTTATTTTTCCGCTTACGTAAAACTCGTAGAATTTCATACTTTTCCATACGATTCTTTGTGACCCAATACGCCTCATATTGCATTTTATCTGTCTGTATTTGTATTTTCATATTGCATTTCTAGTCCGGAAGCACTGAAAGCCTGCAACAATATGAGAACAACCTATATTCTCGATAAATCGAGAACGAGATCGCATTTTATATTGAAACATCAGTTTTAGGGTTCCGTATACCAGAAGGGTACTAAACGGAACCCTGAAATCGGTGCCAGTAAATATAATAAAAGTATATATTTTTATAATCAGCTCTTTACCTACAATTTGATAGGTACCCATATTATTATTATTATATTAATATATTATACATGTATTTTTAAGATATATTTTATCTTATTTTTCTCTCTTTTGTATTAGAAACCTTTTGAACTTTTCAATATTTCTTTATTACAATATTATGTAGGAAGTGAATGCTATTTTTGTGGCAAATTTGAAGTCTTTAACTTTTAACGGTGCTAAAGTTATGAGGCTGTGACATACGGACGGGACGGACAACGTCACCATAAAGGTTCCTTTTGTACCTTAAAAACAACCGTAAAAACAATACATGGATGCTGTGTTTATCCGGAAGTCATAAAATCAAAAGTTAGGAAAATACTCTCCCCGCCCCTCCCGCTTTGAATTTGGATATCTCAGGTTTGTTTGATCCGATCCTCAATATCTTTATTTTTATTTAAAGATAATATATTTTGCTACAACTTTTGTCAAGAGCGCTTTTCCGATATACGCAACCGTTATCCCAATAAAGAGCAAAACGTATAACCTTCATAAAACATAGTTTCCAGCTTTTTAAGTTTTTACCGAAAAATACTGTTTTTATCAGCCAAGATATAGATAAAAAATGTAGCCAGCAAAATTACCTACATTTAGAATAAAACTAAAATCAGCATTGGTATAACCAGTCTCGAGATAATTGAATCCACACTTTTTGTGTGGCCGTCATATTTAACAGCTACCTCCTCATGATGCCCCGCTCGACATTTTTGTTTCACATGGCCCCAGCAGCATGTGGTATGAGTTTCATTCAGTGCCCCCAAATTATAATGACTGATGGGTCTGGCACATGTACTATTTGGGGCCGGTATCAGTCGAATAAATGACAAAGTATATAAATGACATAAAAATATATACAACCTTATTACCAATCAACCCACTTTTAACATAAATTATTCAAACAAAAAATTAAAAATTGTGGACCCTCGTTAAAAAAATAACTAAAGATCAATAATAAAAAATGAACTAAAAATAAAGAAAATAATAACAATTAAAAAAAGTTTTATTTTTATTTTTTTTATTTTGATATTTTATATTATAATGCAAGTGTTTTTTACATACATAAGCCCGTTTTCTCTGCCCTATAAAGGGTTAAACACTCATTAAATTTTAAGGTTTAAAGATACTTTATTCTTATTAATGACAACATATCACTTACATAAGAAGAAATCATAATTAATTAATTAAAGTTTCGTCCTTTCGCATAGACCATAATTGAAGGTAGGTACTGATATATATCGTGGTACTTAATATTATTCTATTACACTGATCTTTGTTAGTTAGTTTCTGAAGTTAGTTCCTTTAGTAAACTCCGCAGTTCACTTCTTTTAACCACTCTAACATCCTTAGACTACATAACACGGGACTAGGCAAGAGCACGCATTCCCCTTTGCCGTAGTACATGAACAATATGTTCATGTAAGTTTGCTTGTGTGCGCGTTTTGTGCTGTGTTGCAGCTTTTGATTTAGTGTGACATATCAATTTTTCGCAGGAGTGTGCGTGAATGAGTAAATGTGTGCTGTGCGTGTTTACCTCCCCTCCCGTGGAAAAAGGCAGAATAATTTCAGTACTAAGAGTCGCGCTTTGCCAGGTCCCGTGTTAAATGGTCTAAGCTAACACCAGTTATTATTTATTTAAAATATGTTGTGCCAATTTACGCTTGAAATCATTAGAGTTCGGAATTATTTAATTTTTAATTTAATACTTGCTCTTCCTTCATTTACAACAATATTTAAACAAAGAATTTAGTTTTTAAATACATTTAATTATAATAAGGTGCTCTAAAAATATCTGCCACGGCTGCAATGGGAGACAGTATTGTATGTATAGATTACAAGAATATTATTAAATTTGGAATGACATAAATAAACGTAAACTAGTAAGCAGTTAGGGATATTGTTTGATTCGATTCTAATCGGTTCGTAATAGTAATTGAGTCTCGATTCAAAGGTGTCTCTTCACTATTAGTGCTCGGTGTTCTGACTACCAGCCGACTCATACTCGTAAGTATTATTATTAATTACAATATAAACGGTACATAAGTTTATCAATAAATATTATTTTATCTTTTTTGTAAGGATAAGGATTAATGAATTAACATCTGACAACTTTATCTTCGTTTATCACTATCTTTCAACGTAATGGTGCGGTTTTATAGGCCGGCTTAAGGAAAACCCCCGACTTTTGTCATACTTTTATTTTTGTGGATCTCAACTATTTCTTTTGGTCAGATAAAATTCTTTTGGTCATATTAATTTTTGTTAATTTTAACAAAGCGCTATTTTCGTCATAATAATGTACAGATCTAAAACTGAAATCGAGGTAAATAAATAAGAGCGAAAACTTAATCTTATATGTATTGGGGAGATTTCACATGCTCACGCTATAAATCGCTTTTGTATCATATCAAATAATATATATTTTTTATTAACTTATTTAGTTTTTCATTTTTATAATCATATATTTTTATATATATTTACAAAAACACGTTATAATAACCAGATATAATATATTTCGACAAAATTGCCGGCATCAGTGGAATAAAAATACAAATAAATTATAATATGTGACAAAATGTTCAAATGATGTAGATGATTGACAAACAGAAAAAAAAATTATTCATTTTTTAAAAGCACCCTTATGTCGTTTTCTCTAGCTGGTAATGTATCTAGGTACATACTTATTTTACGTATGCCTCTATATAATATACTATTCGAAACCAATGTATAAATTTTAACTAAAGGCAAGTATAATTTTATAACCAAAGGGTATCGAATTGCGCAATTAATCAACTTGCCATAATTTAATAAAATAATACGATGTAATGCTCGAATTACGCACCAAATTGTATTATTTTACCAAATGTATGATCAAAATGTTCGTTAAGTTAATTCTTCTACTGTTATTCCATATTAAGATTAGTTGAAAACTATTTCTTTTAAAATATCTATATTATACAGGCTTTCAGAAAAAGTACTGCGATCCTCTCATTTCAATCACGTATAGTAGATATAAGTGTAAAACATAAAAAAAAGTTTTTAATGACGCTTATTTATTATAAAAACCGGCCAAGTGCTTGTCGGGCCATGCGCAGTGTAGGGCTCCGTAGTTGCCCGGTACATTTTATAAGTTGGTCTACTAATACAGATCGCGCCAAACTTATAGTCTCATATATTTATAAGAACGGCCCATACATTGTCGTACATAGAGGGGACTAAAAGTTTGGCGTGACCTGTACTCTGTCACTGTAGCTGTGACAGTTTTCCTTTTAACTTCATTTTATATACTACTTCTGTGAATTTTTCCACATATTCATAAACAACCGTTTAGCCGGCAGGGGGGAGGGGGACACCTGACTCTAACAAAAATTAGCACTTTAAATCTTAATATTTCACCAACGGATTCAGACATCCATAATCTTTTTGAGCGACCTATAACGGTACCCTACATTGTAGGATAGACGAGAAAAAAATATCATCCCCAAAATACGTGTACGGGAGGTAGCCTTAAAAAAAAGAGATTTTATTTTACCATTTTGTCAGCATGATTAATATACATACCCTTGTCAAATTACAGCTTTCTAGTACTAATAGTCTCTGAGCTAATAGGCGAGGTGAATTCCGTTTAAGAGTGGAGTCAAGTCCCGTAATTTTGGAATAGTTAGATGACATGACTAGAAAAATTCGCACAGAGTGATTATCTCTAGAACATTACGAAAGTACTTTAAACATTGGGTATAATTTTCAAAATAACGTAATGATGGTTTGTAAAAGAAATATTTGATACAGGCTTCAGTAGGATATAAACTGGTCTTAAATGCGTTACGGGTTTTAATATTGAGACCTGTAAAGTAAGAAGTAGAGATATATTCGTTTTTTTTGTTTTGCCACTCCAGGGAAACTTCTACAATCTGTGCGAAGTAACATGTGAATACTATATACATTATAAACATTCTGATAATTTCGCACAGCACGGCAAAATACGGATCATAGTCAAAATATATATTTGAAAATACTACTGCGGGGGAAACTTCCGCAATTGTGCAAATTTAATTATACCTTTGATTCTGAGTTTACTTCATTCGCCACATATAAAAAAAACATTTTTGTTAATGGAAGTTCAAAATCTTCAGTTACCTACGGGCGCGGAATGCCCTTGGCGACCGACGCAGGGGCGAGGTAAGGGCGCGCGGGGAGTACCGGGCGGCCGAGCGCATATTTTACGAGCGGTGCGTTAGGTGGGCATCTACAATGGATTTTGAGGTGTATTGCATCATTTGCCAAGAAATTTTATTAAGTGGCAATGACACTGTTGACATAGTTCGTGAAAAAGTTAAATAATTTATTACACTTATTATGTCAGTATACAAATAGGTAGATTATATTCATAAATCAGGTAGTTGAAGGAATAGAGAATAACAAGAGAGTAGGTATCGATCATGAATAAAAATGGTGTTCTACTAGTGGCTCTCAAAGGCAGGTGTTTTGTTTTAAACAAATATCTATGGTATGTCCTTTGGTTAACACGGACCAAAGTTGAGTAAATTAATTTATTACATTACATAGGGTGTATCTGTAAACGTGAGTTGAAGAATTTTTACAGAAATCGTTTTGACTTGAGTTTTGTCACACTAGGTAATACAATATTCCTCCCTACAGTAGTGCAACGCCTTACGTTAGGTACTTACGCTATCATACGCAACACAAATATGAGAAATAAAAGAATCGTGATTATTACTATTCTAAGATAATAATTTATTATTCATTATACAGGCTGATTGGTAATTAGATGCAATCCTTTGAAGGGGTTGTAGAAGAGAACAATTGAAGTTGATTCAACTATATATTGCCCTATGCAAAAGTGAACCATTTCTGAGATATTTTAAATTAAGCTTTTTTTCTAAAGTAAATATTAAAAATATATATTAGAAAAACAAGCCCATATTTTAGTTTTTTTTATTTGTTTCGCTTTTATAACATCCCAGCTAATAAACAATAACCCTAAAATGCACATTATTGACGTAAACCTCGACACTGTGCTCCAAAAACAATTGAAACTCTTGAAAATCGCAAAAGATTTACTCAAAAAAGCTACGTTAAAACAAAAAGTCTCTAGTCAATTTTCTGTGCGTATAAGCTTGAAAACATCTGCATTTTACTAGCTTTCGAATGAGATACAAAAATCTTAAATTGACAGAGGAATGATAAAAATATGGCCAAAACAATAGGAGCAGGTAGAAAAAAATGATAAACGGTTAAATTAGAAAACAATGATTATTAAATTACATTTTGTATGCATAAGATTTGTTTTTAATATTTAACGGTAAATGATTTTTTTTCTATTTTTTTTTCTTTTTTCTATTTTTTTTCTAAATAAAAAAAATCATTAACCGTTAAATTAGAAAACAATGAATTATACACTTACATTTTGTATGCATAAGATTTGTTTCTAATATTCTACCTGCTCCTACTCTTTTGGCCATATTTTCGAACATTCGAATCGACTGTAATTGGTCTCTTCTACAACCCTTTAAAGGGATTGCATCTAATTACCAATCAACCTGTATACATTCAAAATAATTGTGATTAGTACAATTCTAATGTAATTATTGTTGATTGTTGTTGACAATATACCGGGTGTAATTAGACTGCTACCATTGAATGAAACCACATATTCTACCAACCTTACTGAACCACTTTCCCTAAGAATCAAATCCGCGGAAAATTCCTACTGGATAGTTGGTCGAGTAAAAGTTCTTTGGACCCCAAAATTTTCGGAAACCACCCCCGGAAACTAAAAATATATTTTTTTTAATGAAAAAAAAAATGTTTTGGCCATATCTCCGCGACGTTTGGTCTCGGAACCCCCCCCCCCCAACTTGAATCCCAGGAATCCAAAAAAAATGTTCTTCTTTTTCAAGTGTCAAATCTTTTTTGGCTCATATCTCCTAAACGGTTGAAGCTAGGCCCCTGTCCCTGGGGTTTTTTTAAAAGTTCTCGACGAGATCTACCCGAAAATGCAAAAAACAAAAATTGGGTACCTTTTGGGTCCCTTTGGGTACTATGGCTATATCTCGGGAACGGTTAGAGCTTGAGCTACCGGGTTTTCACAATAGTAAACGGCTCGGAAAAGGCTACTTGATGACAAAAAAGATTAGACATTTTGAATTTTTTTGTCATTTTTTTTAAATTGCTATAACTTTGGAACGGCTGGAGGTAGCGCTTCCGGGTTTGGACTCAAATGACGGGCATCATGGGCTCTTTCCGAACGATAGCAAATTTTGAAATTTGAAAGCTGTCAAAAATATGTCAATCACGTTTATTCAACAGATTGTCTTGAGACTCAGTTTCTACACATTTTTAAGGTCGCTTTTTGTATTCCAATAAGCGAGGCCGAAGGCCGAGCCAGTTTCACTCTAACTCGGCCGCAGGACAAGTCCGGAGGGAGCATGCGCGAGGTTGCCAGGATGAGCGCGCACTTCCGGAGGCCTGACTTAGCCGACGCAACGCACGACGAGTCCATCAACTTTTACAATTAATTTGCGGCTGAGTTAGAGTGAAACCGGCTCGGCTTTTGGCCTCGCTTATTATAACACAAAAAGTGACCTCAAAAACGTGTAGAAACTGAACTTTTTTCGGAACCCCGGGGTCCAAGTCTGGGGGGGGGGTCCAAGACCAACCGTCGCGGAGATATGGCCAAAACAATTTTTTTTTAAATTTAAAAAAAGAAATATTTTTGGTTTCCGGGGGTGGTTTCCGAAAATTTTGGGGTCCAAAGAACTTTTACTCGACCAACTATCCAGTAGAAATTTTTTCCCATACAAATATCTCAACGGGAACAGAAATTGGAGAAAATGTCAAAAAAAATTCCATGGATAATACTTAAAAATTTCAAATAAAAAAAAATGGGTAGACCATATAAAAATATTAATTATAATATGTAATTATTAATTATAAATTAGGTAATATAAAATTATTAATTTGTGGATTTATTATAAAGAATGAAGAAATGAAGTTTAGGAAAAAGAATCCTTATAACATCCTCTACATGTGGTTTCAATTTCTGAGCAGGTCACCTTTACATCCTGTATAAAACAGACTAGTGACGGGCAGCGGCGTCACTGGTGCAAGGGTTTCGGCACCGCGCTCACTAATCCGCCTACCCAGCGTGTGTGAGTATGGGCATTTCTTCCAGGAGGACCGCCAAGAGTGGCGAAATCCTGGAAAGGCCTAAGTCCAGCAGTGGATGAAACAAGCTGATGGATGGATGGATGGATGGATGGATGGATAATAATTATCCCCGGATCAAACATTTAAAAGATAATATTCTTTTTTTTTAACCTGTGTTCTAAATGTGGAGGTTCCGAATATTTTGAGATCCAAAGCCTTATACTCGACCCACTATCTAGTAGGAATTTTTTTCCGTTCAAATATCTAAACCAGAACAGGATTTAGCGAAAATGTCAAAGAAATATCAATTATATTTGCCGTGATCAAGTAAACCGAAACGTGCACCAAGCCAAGTGTAAAAACAAAGAAACATTACGCGGGCCCCACCCCGCAGCGCCCCGCAAACTATGGCATTTCATTTATTAATTCAATAAGTACAGTGGAGACGACATCAAGCTATACACTTGCAGTACGACATTAGCCCCTACAGAGAAGAATATAAGATAGGTACAAAGTCCGAAGTGCCTAACTTGTTGCGGTCTCCAATGATACTATGCAGGTGATTCCATGACACGCACACAGTTACAATATTGTTGCACACTTAAGCATTTTCCGAGATTTTGTAATGTACGTCGTTTTGAAACGGACAATAGAACTATATTACTTGTATATCTTTTCATGTTCTCTTGTAGTACAAGTCTGCGCAAGTTGAGTGAATCCATTGTAGGGTGACTAATTTACATTTTTTTACATTTTGCTTCCCTAAAGCCATCTAGTTTAACTAGTTCATATTGGTTTCCTCGTTTACCCCCTTAAAAAGTCATAAAAAGTATTTTTTGTTTGTAATAATTTTCTCTAGCGTATATGTTTATGGGTGTACTAATGTTGATCGTATTCATGAGCAGATATACCTACCTACTTTCACCTCACTAAGGTTTTTAATATTCAGCAATGTATGGCGCAGGCATCTGGTTAAACTCAGTGACTTAACTAAATGATTAGGGTTTTGGTTTAAGTGGTGGTCATGAAAAAATAACCACGAAAGTTACGTACAGCGGTCACGCCACTACGTGGCGCGATTCACCATACCTAACCTTCTAACATAAGCTACCGCCTCTCTTCTACCTGATTTAACCAAACACCCGATTTAACTAAATTCCTGTGACATTTACATCAATACTGTTCAGAATAAAACGCGTCATGATTATTTTATATTACATTTTGTATAAAGCAGCTTATATGTTATATGTTGTTGAATTTATGGGTAAGTGCATGCATACACTGAAGTATTACTATCTAATAAAATACTTAATTACGCTGACCACTTCTATTGGTATTTAAGTCTATGTAATTTAGCCCGCATACCACTTTTATCTGTTTTTTAGTCTGTGGTTGTACGATATACCTACGTACATATATACCTACTCGTACAACCATTTTGTAAAATTAAGTATGTTGCGTGTGAAAATGCCCATATTTTATAACCGGCGAATGAGGTACTAGCAAAAAGGCTAACTTTGAGATAAGTTCTAAAACTGCAGACATTTCCCCCGAAGTAGAATGTCAGATAAATATAAAAATACCTTTTCCGTATGACTCGGCCAAAGTTGCGAATCGGGCAATGAATGAAGACTATTTCTTAATCATATTGCCAATTCGCACAAACTACAGTCATTTCCCCCGAGTCACAATCGCACATTTGCAAAAAAAAGTAAAAATAGTAGTTCCGTAATTTGTATCCCAAACTGCACTTTTGAAAAACGTAGATCAGGGTACTCTAATTCGTATATCAAATTGCACCGACTACAGATAATTTTCCCTCGAAGTTATAAACAATAATAGCATTCACCCCTTTCCATCCCTTGCCTAAGGGATGGTTCTATTGTAAGTTACCATAGAGGTAATTTATTGGTCATCTATCACATTTAAAAACTTTTAAGTTCGAGCAGTGACTTAATGCCACTCTTTTGTAAAATATGAGCTTATTTTCTTCGCCTATAAGCCGCAGACAGACGGACATGACGAAACTAAGGGTTCCTTAATTGTCAGACTACGGAATCCTAAAAACGTGACTGATTAGGAATGTATTTTTTTTTTTTTTTGTTTGATAAACACTTGTACTTGTCCACTTATTTATATTAATTTCCCTTACCGGTTTCGCTGTTAAAGCATTATCAAAGGTTTGTTTGGTTTGAAAAAATGCTTTAACAGCGAAACCGGTAAGGGAAATTAATATAAATAAATGGACAAGTACAAGTGTTTATCAAACAAAAAATGTTTCAAAAGTTCCACCAAGTGCCAACAATTACGAGCATCAACTCGATTAGGTATGTACCTGCATAGACTAAATAATACAAATTTAGTCTATGGTACCTGCTAACCTACAAACTTTTTTTATTTTGAAACTGTAACATGTTGGTTTTCTATTAACTCTATAATAATAAGAGCTACAATTACCAGAATGGTTCATGTTGAATTTTTTTTTGTAGTAAGTACTGAAAGATGTTTACTTTGCTTATTCCCCAAAAAGACTATCTACTATCTTTTCCTTTATTACATTAAAATTTATTAAATATTGCGTTGTTTATATTTATAATGAAAGACCATAACAAATGGATTGTAACCACATTGAGGTATTTCGTAATTTTCTTCCCCAAATATTCCTCCAACTATTTCGTTTCCCCAAAAGTTCCCCAGAACTAAAATTTTTCCCAAAATTGCGAAAAAAAACCCAATCTAGAGACCTTGGTTCGTACATTATTAATATTATTACCCTCCACGATGCGCTTAATATTATGGTGTAAATTTGTGTCAGATATTTGACCCCATTTCCTCCACTTTAACAAAGTTTTGCATAGTTAGTCTGGCGCCCAGTTTCAAGATGTAGAGTTAGCTTGTAGGTAGTAAACGTGTCAGTTAAACAAGCGGCTATAAAGATAACACTTAACTATAAGCCATTAGGTATAAACAGTTACGAAATTTTAGCACACAGTTTAAAGGGTGTTCATTTGATAAACTTTTTCCTTTAAACAGGGTGTTCTACCTATGAAGAACTTTTAGTTTGGTGCCAACCCTCAAATCGCGAACAAGTAAGAGAAATAAACTCGCGCAATGTAGATGTTATAACAACATCGGGGCGACACAAAACAAGCCGCTAAAATGGTAGCGCGTGACAAACAATTCGGCTTCCGCTGAGTACGGAACCCAAATTCTTATTATTTGTTGTTATACTTTATAATAATTATGTAAAGCAATCTGACCAAATTTGAAACTTCTATGTTTTGTATTTGTATCTATTTCCTCTTTAAGTTAGAGCTGAAACAAATAACGTTAAAAATGCTTCTTTTTCGAGGTTTTTTTGTATTTTGTATATCCCTTGGATTTCAATTTCCTAAATATTTTAATATTTTTGTGATAGAAGCCATAGTAACACGTATTCTGTGAATTTTTTCCAACTGCCTACTTATTAAATTAGCCGTCGCTTAAAAATTCTCAGATGTCTGCAACAAAAGCTTACTTTTAAGAGTGCGTTTTTCAAATGTATTTTTACTGATACTAAAAATACGAATAATCATTTTAGTATTTTCAGCAATGCTTTGTATTTTTTTAGGCCTTGAGTTTGTTCAGAAATCTTATATTTGACGTTACCTCTATCGTCTGGTACTGATATTTTGAAAGGCACAAGATGTCAAGCTGGACAGATTTACATACAAAGTAGTTTTCCCTGTACCAAAAGTTTACATTCCAGCCAGATAGTGACTTTGTTATGTCTGTACTAAACTATAGAGGTCTTGAACTTTAGTCTATAACGAAAAACAACAGAGAAACAGGTAAGCCAGGTTCTGAATTTCATAAGCAACCATTTTTTTTTTATTCTTTCAAAAGGTCAACAATTGGTAGTAATGGTGCGTGTTTGAGTAAGATAAATAAATAAACATTGAAATAACAAACATTATACATTAACATTTAACTTCAAATTGTGTCATGGTCAAAGTATCATTAAGATTATATGCTAATACTTGACTCGATTTAGTAATCGATCACGAGCATCTATCTCTGTGAGATATTTGATAAGTAAAGGTTATTGGACTAGCGCAGTGGGTCGCCTTCGACAACCCTCGCGAAAAGACTGAAGACAAGTTTTTAATTTATTCCCAAGAAATCAAAAGAACTAAAATTAGAATCCTGTGTTCCACAAAGGGTTCCGTACCACCACACTACGGGTTCGGAACCCTAAAACACGGTCCATAACAACAAAACAACACAGTATGCCATAGCAACATTAAGGCGACAAAAAACAAGGCGCTAAAACGGTAACGCCTGACAAACAATGCGGGATCCTCTGAATACGGAACCCTAATTTTAGTTGTTTTATTTTATATTATGTACAACAATTTGACCACTTTCGAAACTTGTATGTATCCATCTTTAAGTTACTGAAACAATTAACGTTTAAAAAATACCAAATTTTCGAGGGCATGGGAGATATCATCCATCCATCCATCCATCAGTCTGCTTTGTCCACTGCTGGACATAGGCCTTTCCACGATTTCGTCACTCTTGGCGGTCCTCCTGGAAGAAATGCCCATACTCACACACGCTGGGCAGGCGGGTTGGTGAGCGCGGTGCCGAAACCCTTGCACCAGTGACGCCGCTGCCCGTCGCTAGTCTGTTTTATATAAGGCCCGGCAATTGGGGATGTTTATACCGCCATCTATCGGTCCCAGGCGATGGTGGGCCGCCTCGTATTGCCTGAGAGCTGTTCTCTTACTCTCCCCCGAATAACTTCGGGAGTATTTGCGAGTAAGATGGTGGTACCTCCACAGTCGAGCCCGGCATCAGCTCTACCACCTCTACCTCTGTATATATTTTTTATTCTTATTATTAGCCGTGATAGAACCCATAGTAATATAGCTGCAGACCCCTGTGAGAGACGGACAGACAGCGGAGGCTTAGTAATAGGGTCCCGTTTGGCACCCTTCGAGTACGGAACCCTAAAAAGGAAACGTTCGTTATTATAATAACTTTGAGTAACCTACTTAGTTTTTTGGCTACACTCAATAAATAAGCTTCTTGTCTATGCTAAATCATTTTTACATAAACAGTTTAAAAAGGCATCTAAGCATTTTATAATTTACATACTCAATCACTACATTGGCCATCGTCGAATTTTACCGTTTTCAATTTATTTCTCGCAGTGTAATTAACCTTGTTTACAATCAATAGCTTCTGAACACTTTAAATTTAAAGTCTGGTGAAGTGACAACCGTTAAATAGGGTTATTGAATAACAATGAATATTGAATTTCAATAACCATCGTACTTGGCACTTTGTGAATTTGAATACATATTGAACTAAAACTTGCATAAACTTCCCCAAAATTTACAATTTAAATTGTGGGAAGTTCGAGTTAGTTTCTATACAATTCGATCATCCTTTTAGAAACTAGCAAGAACTTCAGTTTAGTTAAGGGTTACACTGAGCACCTCATTGTGCGTCAATCAAAACTGAACTTTATGTCGTTTCCTCTGAGCCGTGTTTCTAATGACAACCCGCGCTAACAAAAAACCGAGTTTTTATTCAATAACTCTTGAATATAGCTATGGTTAAGAAATCGCTTCTTAGGGCTCTTATTTATATTACATAATGTGATGTTTTTTATTTTTTATTTTTGGAGTACTCGTAGTTTATAATACACAGTAATAAAAATAAATAATTAAAAGTATTAAAAAAATGGCTCACGGAATAGAGATCTAATTCGGAGTGCACTGAAATCCGGCAGTCGTGTTTTTTAATATTTTTGGTTATTTATTTTTATTTAATACTTTTTTGCATACATTTGTAGCCTATTCCACTCAGGATGATATAAGGATTCTAAAGATACCACACACTTCGAAATCGGTTCAGGCATTAAAATGTTATGGTGGAATTTAAAAAAACACCCACATGAAATCTGAAAACAATACACTCCTTTTTTGGGGTCAGTCTTGTAAAAATAGGAACTCGGTCAAAGCTAACTCGGTAACTTCTTGATTTTTTTTCCTATCGAGGCATTTTAATTCTTTTACCTTTTAGACCATTAATAGGCTCTTGAAATTATTTTGTCCTATCCATATAATTTTTGTTTTACAATTTTATTTGTATTTAGTAGTCTCAAATTCAAGAGTTACGACTAAGCTTTTTCGGTTTAAGAAACGAAGGCCTTACTGCGTAGCGGGGATGTACGCCATTTTGATACAATTCATCTTCCAAAAGAACATAACTCACCAGTTCGCCAAACATCACTCGGCCGGTACATATCAACCTCACCTCTTCTGTTACTGGCCCATCGCAATCACTTTATGCACAAAAAAGGAAAAAAAACACTGTCACGCGATAGTTCAAGAGCGCGGCAAAAACTGAAAGGAGTTTTCCAGTCTTTGCGTGGTATTCTTTATCAACATGCGATGTCTGTGACGCAATATGGTGATAACATGGCCCTGATGAGAATTATTCTCAATGATAACCCGTGAAATTGTGTACTCAATTACAGTTATCTCTCCGTTAATTTGATGACAGTACAGGTAGAACAAACAATGCACAGTGCAAAAACTATTAAAACAAAGAAAATGCAATTGCACAAAATGTATTCATCTCCAAATGTGCAGAGAAACTGAACATTGTTTTGTAGAAACGTCCGAGGCAGTGTTTCAGGATACAATGCAATATAAATTAGAATAAATATTGTAATTATCTTTTTAAGATTCCGTAAAAATCGCAACCTATCCTGTTCGTCCCGCCCAGTAGGTCTAGCATGGCTTTAGGTCTCGATAATCGTTAGCGATTGTGTAATATATTTTGTATTAATACATTCTAGGTCCTCTCTTAAACTGCTAGGGGTGCTCTCAGCTCAAACCAAATAAAACGTCAAGACGTAGTTTACTCCTCGTACCGGGTGACCGTGAAGCGGGCCAATAGTGAGACAGTTTCGTGTTCGTACACGTCTTGAAACTCACACATGCGCAAACTGTCTCAGTTTTTACATGGCGGCAACACTCACTAAGTTCACACATGTTTACGAAACTGGCTTCACGTCAATGTTGACAGCGCTCCGTCTCGAGTTTTTACTTGGTCTTCGGGGGGTGCTGCACTGTTTCACATATAAATATTGTACACGTAATCATTAAAACGAGTATCGAGTCCAGAACTCTTGGTATGCCTATAGGCGTAGCTCACAATACACCTGGGTTGATTGAGCTGAGAGGCATGCCGTGTCGTTGAAGAATTACCCTGGTACCTCGGAAAAAACAACAAAACTAATCGATGATACTTAAAAACAAAATATTTTTTCACAAATTAAGCTTATTTTGACGGAACCATTACATTGGTTACGAGTAACACTTGATTTTGTTGGTAATGAAAATGAGTTGTAAAACTGTTATGATTAGTGTTTTGTTTTTGTTAGTTTGTAGACAGTAAATAACAAGTGGACAACAAGAAATTTTCACATTACAATGTAGCATACTAAAAACATTGTACCTTCAAACATAAGAAACTAGTTTAAAGAGGATGATGGTATGCGAACCCCGAAATTCATGCTAACCAAAATGTTTAAATGAATTTCCAATTAATATTGTAAATCAAATTAAAGGGAAACTAAAAGAAAGATTAGTCATCAAGAAATATTGTTTAGGCTTAACTTAAGAGTGACGTCATAAACCAAGGATAATATTCCGTTATGTTAAAATATAAAATTTGTGAACTTAATAAATAAAATAAAAAAAGAAATCAGTGTTAATGAGCAATATGCAAAATGTTTTTGAGAAAGAACATTTGCATTTTGCCCCCCGCGCAAAATTTATTTATTCCAAGAAAATGCTTTTGAAATTGATAGCGATGTATTTTTTAAATAACTATTGTTTCTATTATTCTCGTATATAATATTTATGCAGCCGAATTCATACTGAAGACTCAGTAAGTAGTCGGAATCAAGGTTCGATGACCCTTATTGGAAAACTCGACAATTATTCATTCCTTTTCCCTACAAACGCAAGGTTAGCCCCGAGTCAATACAATGAAAAGTCAACATTTTCTTTTTCAAATTATGCAAAAGTGCTATTGATCCGTGATATACTAATCACTTACCAAGACTTCAGTGTGAATCTACCTCTATAAATAAATGTCACCTTGTATAGAGATACAATCGAAGTCATAGGTTGTGTTAAACCCACAAGTATATTGAGGAACACTTCTAAATTAAATGAGTGACAACACAACAAAAACATAAATAGAACAGAAGTACAAAGTGTGACGGGAGTCCGACTGTGGTTTCCTACCTACACTTATAAATAACCTTCACCTAGGTCCCTAGTAAGCGGTATCCGTACTCTCAAGATGCACGTGCATCGTGACCTCATGACTTATATTGATATGATTACCTATCTTAGCATTTCCTTCATAGCAGTTTAGGGCTGTCAAAACTTCGGTAATCAAATTTAAAATTCAAATTCGATCACGTATCGTTACTATAATAAAGTAGGAAAAAGTCGCTTCGGTACACAGATTTTTGTAAACATTTTAAATGCAATGTGTTTTTGTATTGTACTGAACCCAAAACTACCATTTTTTGAATTTTTGTCTGTGTGTCTGTATGTATGTATGTTCTGTTTTAACTCGAAACCATTAAACGGATTTGAAAGTGTTTTTTTTAACATCGTAGTGACCCTGGTCAACATATAGGCTATAAGGGGTATTGATAACGCCCAAGCCAAAAGCGGAACAGAGATTGATAAAACGCGGGCGTAGCCGCATGCAATAGCTAGTTTACAATAATAGGTTTAAGGAGCACTAGGTCCAAAACAGAACGAAAAAGATAAACATATCAGAACAAAAGTACCCGGAATAGAAGAGGTTGTATGACTAGATTGAGGGATGTAGAAGCAAAAGAAGTGTATCAGGATCGTAGCAGATGGAAATCTGTAGTCTCTGCCTACCCTTCTGGGAGACAGGCGTGAGTATATATATGTATGTATCAGAACAAGTGCGCGTCCAAGTAGTGAGTACGGTGAATCAAGAAAAGGTTGGATATTGCTGTTTTTTTATTTTTTATTGTAAGTTTATATGTTTATAACAGTCATGATTGTTATTTTTACTTTATTAGTTTGGATGGACTACTGTTTTCAAACTGAAAAAACAGCCTTCACTTTTCATATTTTTTTTCGTTGCAACGAATTTTTCTCTACCACGTTTTGGGCTGTGCATCTAACATGTTTTTTTTTTCTTTTTCACAACCCTATCTATTCTAGTTTGGGAGTTATTCTGTTTGAAAATTGAATTTTACTACATATACTTATGTTCTTAAAAGGATGTCACAGTTCAAACGTCTGGGTCACTAATCTGGAGGTTGCGGATTTAAATTCTGTAAGGGCACATTTGTGTTCGGTTTGCGCGCTTCGGAAGAAACGATAAGATGTCTCTACAATATATAGGTCCATAGCAGTGATAGGTATCACGACCACTGACGCTGAGATGCAATTATCGTCGATGAAACGTGGGTGTACGCGTGTGGACTGTAATTATAATTAGCATTCATACTCGGAGCACCTCTGGCACCCTATCGGGGATCTACGTCGTGCGATGATTTCAAAATTTATTTTTTATATGCCAAGAAATTAGTTTTGTAACAAAAAAAATTAAAAATTGTAATAAATATATTATTTTCTTGTAGTAAGATGGAGTTTTCATTATGTTTCAGGTGATAACAATGACCACAAGTTGGAGTCATTCAATTTCACAAGTCATCTCAATGTGTTGCCGAACAAATACAAGAGAGTGACGAAGACGTATCATTCATTAAACAGTAATAGTAATGAAGGTATACTTGAATAAATTGAAAAATTTCCTTTACCATCACTAAAAAGGCCTTTAAGACGAACCGATAGACCATCAAGGCAAATCAACAAGCCCTCAAGATGAATATCCAAATCTGAAAGTGAATCGGACTTGTTTGGTGTTGATTTCTCGGATGATCATGATACTTAAATACCAGATAAGCTAGTGCGTGATCTCATTCGCAACACTGATGATGAAGATGATTTGGTGACTTTAGAGGACATATTAGGCCCGAACATTGACTAACCATAAAATAGCAGGAGTCAGTTGGGTATAGACTCATACTCGCAGACATTCTTGACGGCCTACCTGATGGTGCAGCCGCTGAAACCAGCAGTGAGGAAGAGTAATACGAGTAATGTAACTATTGTGACTGATTCAATGTCTTGCGTAGTTGAGTCAAATACAAATAAACGAAACGGTATACTTTTTAGTTAGCCCTTATTATTCTGCAACGCTTCCAGCAATCCTTGTAACGTCTACAATTATGATAAAACGTAAACGCCTTAATTTTTATGTAAAAACTAGTTATGTTAAGTACACTTAAAATTTAACTGATCACTTTTTTACCGGCAAAACCAATTAATTACCGGTGTTATGTGGTTATTTTATATAAAAACTGTCACCGGTAAAGTCGTAAACTCAGACGATTGAAAAAAATAAGGTAAAGAAAGCTGGAAACAGCAAAAGCAATGCTATAAAGCTATCATAACGAAAAATAAAAATAAATACTCTCTACAGGTAAAACTTGCTAAGCACAGCCACCGTCTCAATAAAACATAAAATTTAGGAAGAAAGATGAAATATTTTGTAATTTTGTACCTTCTATCCAAATGAGTGATAAATAACCCACATTTGAAATAAATGGAATTAACTTGCTACCTCTATTTATATAATTATTACCAAACAAACTTTTGAATTCAGTTTTCTCAAATTGTAAGCTCATGGACTTAACAGGTTTTGGCAGTATAGGCACGAATAGAACAGTTTCCTTTGTTATAGCTAGAGGGTTCATTTTCAACTGGTATAGAAATTTTGATGCAGGTCCAGTCCCGGAACATAAGTTGTGTAAACTTTTCAAAACGTCTTATTTTAAATTTTATGTTTGCCGATTATAATGTAAAGTTGCTCCAATTTGGACCAAAATCGATTTCGAGAGTTACAATAATTAAGATGGCCAGCATATTTTATTTGTTCTATTAAATAGGTGTCCAAAATTTCCTTTTTTTATTTATTTGTATAATATTTAAATTTTCTAGGTAATTTTAATTTTTAATTAGTTTAGTTTAGATATAAATTGTTATTTAAGTTTTAGACTTATTACTGTAATGTTATATATTAAAAAAAAATAGTACTTATGTTTTTTTTTATAAAATGTATAATAGTTGGTGAAAGTCTTTTCATAAGTTTATGATTCTTTAAGTTACTAATAGATAGATTTGATTAATATTTCTTGATGGAAATCCATTTTAGAAATGAAAAATCTTGTAATATAATAAATATAACTATAAATACAAAATAATACAAAGAATCTGTTTACTATTGCTCCTTGTAAAATGTGCTAAGCAAAAAATAGTTTTGTTACGCATGCGGTTTGCCGATTATATAATGACCATTTATCAGATGTTGACATGTTTTGTGTATCTTTATCCACCTTTAAATAATCTGTCATAAAAAAAAACTTGTAAATAGACATTTTTGAACTCTAAAATTATTTGTTGCTTATATTTTGTAACTAGTTTATTACTTACTTATGTTTAGTTAAATTCCTTGTTATCAGAAATATTCGTTTTTGTAAATTAAGGAGACTTTAGGCTTAATTTAATTATTTTCACTTGCAATAACTTGTATATGTGGCTGTTTGTTTCTTACATAAATAAATAAATCCACGGTTAAGAATCAATAACGTCTATCTAGATATTTATCGGTTTCTACTTTTTATTTAAAATTTAATTTTGCGTGACCTGCCAATAATAAACGAACTTCGAAAGAGATCGCTTCAAGTTATGAAACGTTTTTTATCGCCTCCTGTAATATTCTAGTTTTGTTGGTTAGACGGTTATTGATTTTTAACAAGTAAGTTTTTTTGATTGCTACAGACAAGAAAATATTTTTCCACGCGTTTTTCCAATATTTTTTAGGGTTCCGTAGTCCGACAAGGAGCCCTTATAGTTTCGCCATGTCCGTCTGTCCGTCTTTCCGCGGCTTAGCGCAGATACTAATAATACTAGAAAGCTGTAATTTGGCATGAATATAAATATTTATCATGCCGACGAAATGGTAAAATAAAATGAATAAGTTTACCTGTCTTACACTTACGGATGAATTTTTTTTTCTCGTCTATCCCATAGTGTGGGGTATCGTTGGATAGGCCGTTTAAAAACATTGTGGGTGTGTGAAAACCATTTTGGATTTAGAGATCCGTTGGTGAAATATTAAGCTTTAAAGGGAAAATTTTAGTTAGAGTGGAGCGTCCCCCCCCCCCCCCTCCTGCTGGCTAAACGGTTGTTTATAGAAATGTGAAATAATTCACATAAGTAAAACTATCACAGCTAAGTAGGCTTTACAGATTAACGAGTACAGGTCGCGCCCAACTTTTGGTCCCCTATAATGTATGGGACCAGAAGTTTGGCGCGATCTGTATTAATAGACCAACTTATATATATCAGGCAACTACGAACACGGGGTTTCAAAAGGTGATTTTCTGTCTGAACAATGAAACGATGACGTCAGCAGGGTATCATAAACTCCAATGGTCGGAACAGTTTGAACAACATTTATAAACAATAACCGATATTTTTGTGTGGTCGGATGCAGCTTGGCTCCGGTCCAATACCCATACTCTGTAATCTCGAATAATAGTTGAACGGGACCATGTGAATGCTCAAAGAACTGATACATCAACTGATCGGGCGGTTAGTTAGTTAAATAAAAATACAAATAAACATTTTAATCTTCTTTCATTTTGATTACCCAGTTTATAGGCTTTTTTACTTTTTCAGATTCTTAGTTAAAATTATCAATTGTATTTTTATGAGATTATCCGCAATTTGAGTTATAACTACTTACTTTTGCAACAATTACTCCAGCCTGATGCATTGGAGTATTTTTTCATATAAATTTTCTGGGTGTTTTATAACACATTGCGTGCGTTTGATCAGTAAGTTTTACATATCTCGTTCGAGTTTTGATGGTACGGATCTAGATCTCACATTTATTGAGCAATCCACTTATTAATACACTGACGTTAACATCTGTTACGATACAAGAGCGATCCTTTATATCAATTTGTTGAACATTACGGGAAGGATTGGCACTAGATAAACTAGCGGACGCCCCGCAGCATCGTTCGCCTGGATCCCACCCCTGCGGAGTTATCCTAAATTCCTTTCTATGTCATACATGCAACCTACAGCCCAAATTTCATGTCCCTCGGTCTAGCCGTTTGTCCTAGGCGTTGATGAATCTGTAATTCTGATGAATTTTATGAGTCATTAAACGATTATTCTATTCTTATTCCGTCAATCAGTCAGGGTATTCATCTACACTTATATAAAGAGATAAAATTTGTTTCTTTGTATTATAAGGTGGTAAGGCTGATGCCGGGCTCGACTGTGGAGGTACCACCATCTTACTCGCAAATCCTCCCGAAGTTATTCGGGGGAGAGTAAGAGAACAGCTCTCAGGCAAAACCAGGCGGCCTACCATCGCCTGGGACCGATGGATGGCGGTTTATCCATCCCCAATCGCCGGGCCTTATATAAACCAGACTGGTGACGGGCAGCGGCGTCACTGGTGCAAGGGTTTCGGCACCGCGCTCACCAACCCGCTTGCCCAGCGTGTGTGAGTATGGGCATTTCTTCCACGAGGACCGCCAAGAGTGGCGAAATCCTGGGAAGGCCTATGTCCAGCAGTGGACGAAACAGGCTGATGGATGGATGGATGTAAGGGATAATCTCTGGAACTACTTAACCGATTCTAACAATTCTTCCAGATTCAGCAAAATTTTTTTTTTGAGAGGACCTTATGTCTTTTGTCGAACGTTGGACTTAATTTGATTATTAGTATTAACATTATTAAAATGAGGTGGAAACAACCAACAGAAATATTTGCCGAAGAAACAAGGAAATAGCTTTTCAAAAGCCGAAATTTCCTACATTTTTCTGGGTAAACTTGTATGTTTTTGTGTTTTATTTGTAAATAACAAGAATTTAAATTTATAAAATGACATGTATTTTTCACACTTTGATTAATTCATTAATATTTCGACCGTTCAATGCACGATTACTTGAATATAATCGCAAATATAGGCGTAAGCTTTGATCTAAAAAATATCAATTCATTTGAGTTGTACAATCGACAACATTACAAATTAATAATTGGTACAAAACTAAAAACCATTTCGACATATTGGCCTTCTGAGCATCATATATTTTTTTCAGAATTAAATCGTTATCAAATAAAGAGATTTTTTTTTAAATTCAAAAGTTGATGAGCACAGGATTTTAAAAACAATTACCTTTGCTTTCAAGTTCATTCCGTATTTAAAATAAAAAAACTGTCATGTCATTGTGACTGTAGACATTGACAGCGAACGTAAACATGCCAAGTTTTTTTTTTTATTAATCCCTTGGCAATGAACGTCGAGTTTAAAATCCTCATTGTGACTTACGTTCTCTTAGAATGAGTGAATAAGAAAAAAATAAAATAAGCAGTAAAAACACAACATAAAACAAAATGAAAAATACGTAATCTTTATTTTTACCCAGATTTTCAATATAAATATTGAAAACAAATGGTTACCTGAAATGAAATGATGTCAATTAGGTTTTGGACAGTAAAACAAAACGAAATAAACTTCGTAAGAATAATGTCATATAAAATTTCATATTTAGGACCCCATCCCTGTAATTCCAAAATTAAAAGCGCCTTAACAGTATAAATAAGTGTAAAATGAAAGCGTTAGAGCTTCTTTGAATACCCTCGCCTTCATAAATAAAATGACTGCACAAAAGCTTGAGGACTGAATAGTTTTATTGTCCTCCATGAAGAAGGGTTAAATTATAAAAACACATCTTGCCCAAAGTTATACTAAAGAAAGTTAGGAGCAAAGACCAAATAGCTTCAGTCGCAGACCGTTCCCAAACAAACTTTAAGTGGAAAGCTGCCACGGTTTCGCTATTTCACTTTCCGCTTTAAAATATTTACCTCAGAGTTTGTTATTATTTAACGAGTCAGCATCAAAGAGCTGAAAGTAAATAAACCTTGTCAAGTTCGTAATAAAACTAATGAAGTTTGCTGTTCTGGTTTTAAATTAACTTAATAAATTACTCGGAACGTTTTGTGGTTAGCTTTTGAAAAGTTCGTCCGGCACTGAGAGAAAAGTTTTGGTTTGGGGCCAATGTTCTCGGGACTGCCTATGTCCTGCCCTACCCCAGGGCAAAGCTTTTAAAGCCAAAAGGCCAAAAACATAGAAAATCGTGGAAAAAAACATCTTTCGCAAAAATATAGCAAACGACGTAAGCTTGCCGAGATCTTGAAAATTTAGGTTAGCTCCGGCAAAAAACGTTTTGTAGGTTTTATTTGCTGTAATACTTATTTGCTCAGGATTATAGCGTAATTGTTGATGAAGCTTTTACAGTAGGCGAATACTTTTTGTCGATGGATCGTTTGTCGTTTGGGACGTTTGAGTGATGCAGTTCATTCTCGCTATAATCCGATGCTTAAATATTTTTGTTTCATTTAAAAAACATAACACATATCATCACGACATGAATCCCCGAGGGGGTGTCTGAGGTGCTCCCGAGTGTGAACTGTGAAATGCAACACAGTCTACATCCAGCACACCCGCGTTTCACAGACGATTATTTGGTCCAACGTGATGGGTGGTGAGCCCTATCGCCGTACTTCGGGCACAATTACACGCTTTTTTGGGGCATGAAGGTTTCTCCGCGATGTTTTCCTTCACCGTTCAGCAAAAGGTAAGTATTAGGTAACAACAAATACTATGAATATACATTCCGGAAAACTCATTCGTGCATGTCCGACCGGGGATCGAACCTGGGTCTCCAGTCTGAGAAGCCAGCATTCTACCGCCTGAACTACCGCCGCTTTTGGGCAACACGGATCCCTACTTGTCGCTCTGTTGTCTGTCTGTCCGTCTGAGTACCTATGTCACGGGTCTCTAGCTTGCAGACGGAATGAGTTACACATCTAAAATCTCAAAACCGAATATTGAAATAAAATGAAATTAATTTCAGGTCCTATATATACTATTCCTCGGAGCTCGCGCGCGGCCTTGTACGTCGTCTCTGTAGACTAAATAATAATAATTATTATTATTTTATGCCTTAACTTGGTTTTAAGGTGGTAGAGCTGATGCCAGGCTTGACTGTGGAAGTACCACCATCTTACTCGCAAATGCTCCCGAAGTTATTCGGGGGAGAGTAAGAGAACAGCTCTCAGGCAAAATCAGGCGACCCACCACATTGCCTGGGACCGATGGATGGCGGTGTATCCATCCCCAATTGCCGGGCTTTATATAAAACAGACTGGTGACGGGCAGCGGCGTCACTGGTGCAATAGTTTCGGCACCGCGCTCACCAACCAGCCTGCCCAGCGTGTGTGAGTATGGGCATTTCTTCCAGGAGGACCGCCAAGAATGGCGAAATCCTGGAAAGGCCTATGCCCCGTTTTCAGCTTGGGCGTTATTTTATGAACTCCCTTATAGCTTTTATGATATGTGTAATGATGATAATAAAAAATTGTAGTTTTGACATCAGTACGCATTTCATTCAAAATTTTGAAATAATATTCACACGATTTTTTTACTAATAGATGCACAAAAATAAACACGTACAATGGCTGTACCTTGATGCTTATAGCATTTATTCCATTGTACAGTATGATCAGTTTACAATACATGCTAATCTTAATTTAATTTTAGAAAAATTTTACTTATATTTAGATTAGTTTTTTTTTGTTTTGTAGGAAAACCAGCAGAAAACCAGCGACTCCTTTTTCTTAACTATGGAATATGCCTAATTTTTTTTTTGTTGTTGCTTCTGTTGTTTCTAAAATAAAGCTCTTTTCTTTCTTTCTCTTTCTTATGTTCACTAAACATGAGCGTTCCTTTGAAAACCTGAATAACTCGCGCTCCCTGAAAATGTAATTTAGGAGTCTCCGATTTCCCGCGTTCACTGAAGGGCTCCGTTTATTTACTTGATTTTGGCGGCGGAAGTCAGCCGAAACACTTCTATATTATATTTGTTACGGGCCCGGGAACGGAAATAGTGTGCTTCTCGAAGACGTGTGGGCTATTCGTGCTTTTTATTTACTTTTAAAGTCAAATTGGAAGCCATAAGCGTGGATCTATGCGAGTAATATAAAGGAAACTTGAAAAGTGTTGACTTTCTTATATTTGTATGCGACGTATTCGACGACATCACAATTTTTCCGGATTGCAATTTGACGTCGAAAAACGAAGGGGTGTTATAAGTCTGACGCCTGTGTCTGTCTGTCTTGTCTTTGGGTCTTTCGGTAGCGGTAGGTAAGGTTATTTGTATGGTGATTTGTGAAACATACTGAAGATTTTTTCTATTTTTTTAAATTAAATTTCTTATTCCCTATTTTGTTTACGTACCACGACTCAGTTAAGAGTCAAAAATAATTTTAAATTTATTAGATTTATTGTTTTGTGTGTGGGAGTTTTTATTTTATTTTAAGCATTATTTAATGATGCATGTATTCCATAATTAAATAGTAACGGTTTTTTTCTGGCTTCGGTCTCTTCTCAGAGCGCCATTTTGCCACAGATCAATTTAATTTTGCCTTTCAATGGCAAACGTAGTAAAGTCAATTTTAAATTTTTGACAAATGGTTTAATTAATCATGTTGTAATTGCGAGTATTTGAACATGCATGATTCTTTCAGTATCATTGCCTGTAATCTCTAATTTACTTTCAGTATCAATGGAACATTATAACTTTAGTTTCAGAGAACTTTGTAAACAAATGAGTAGGTCCGGAGCACACACTCGACCACGCTTTACTAATTTTATAGCACACCGTGCGTAAAATGACCACTTTACACACGCTGCGCTTGCGTAAAGTCGGCATTTTCCGCACTTTTGCTATAAAATATTATACGATACTCGTGCGAGAAACTTTTCATCGTTTCATCGCTCTCGTATCGTAATGTACTATTTCAACACACTTGCAATTTTATATTTACTATACACTATAAAAAAAAAATCTATCACAAAAATAAAATAAAAGCAAGTTATACTAACTAGAAATAAAACGAGGTAAAGTCAATTAAAGTACGATTATTGATTGTCCTATGAAAACATAATTTAGTAAAACGTAATTAATAATTTACGTAATTACGTTTACGTTCACATGACGGAAAAAAATCCTAAATAGAACTGAAAATTTGATTTTCAACACACTTGCCTATAAAGTGGCCCTTATCACAGCGTTCTTAGGGTCATAATGCAGCATATTCAACACGCGTGTTTTTAACTTTACTTCACATTATCGCACTAGTGTTTTTTGTATTACAGTTTTTTTAAATCTTAGCAAAGAGTTTTGATGTCTTGAGAAATAGTAAAGTTTTTGCGAATAAATAGACTGTCTCAGTTGAAATATAATAAATAATCATTTAAATTCATCAAAATATTAATTTTTATCAACAAATTAAATGTTAAAACAAAACTATTCAGTTTGTTAATATTTCATATATGGCTGTTTGGCAATATTTGGCTAATTGGCTTTTTGCGTCAGTGCCTCTATTTCCATCTGCACCAAAAAACGAAATCTCCGCCGCCATTTTTCAAAGAAAATTGTTAGTTCATAGCTGTGTTTTCAATTATGTGGAAAAAAGTAAGTGAAATTTTATTATTTTTCCTCGCACATGTGTTGAAAAACGTCGTATGAAACGCGTGAGCATTAGACATTACACTCTCGGCTCCATTACGGCCTCGACTTTAATGTCCAACGGAGCCCACTTGTATCATAATGTATCTTCTACTATAGTGGTTTGTCATAACATAACCCATTTAAGGAGTTGTTTCTGGTGATAACGAGAAGTTTCTATGGAGAATCGTTATTGATTAAACTTATTTTTATTTTCAATTGAATTAGCTTAAGGCCCCATAATACTTCAATTCGCAGTCCTGCTCTAACGCTTCTGCTTTTTAACTGTCTATCCTACTCTAATCAGATGTCGCGCACGCAAAAACATCAGTTATATTGAAATCGCGGCTACACTGATGGTTTTTTCATTTTGATTTTATTGTCTGCATCCGCTTTGTACTAATATTAGTTATATTAAGCAAAGTTTCAGATCAAATTTCAAGTATTCATTGAATGCTATCGGTTTATTGTACGGTTTGGAGGTAACTTTGTATTGTTTTCTATACATAAAATTTTATGGAATCAAGTTTTCACCACAGCGTTGACATAGCATTAGTCCTCAACTTTACCATATAGTAATTCAGAGTGATTGTTGCAGATTTGTTGGTATAAAGCAGGATCATGCGAAGCGAAGTGAGGTATTATACACTCTGAAAAGGAAAATGTATATAAAAATTATATAATTCGTTCAAGAAAATTGATAAAATAAAATACGTTTGTTGACTCACAAAATGACTTTGGTATAGTTTAAAAATTAGCAAATTGAAATCAGCTCAGTTTATTAGGTTGTGGAAACCGACAATAATGAAGAAATCTGCATTTACCAACTTATATAAAATTCACAAAATTGTATAAATTTAAGGTGACATTAATTTATGCAGCCAAATTCATACTGAAGATGCGGTAAATGCTCAGTATTAACATCTTAAAAAATACACTTGTACTGTTTCATTTAAAGTCACCATTCACAATTCATTTTTCAAGATGTTGACGATGTTTCACGAAGTGCCGACAATCGCAAGTATTAATCAGCTCAGTATCAAGGTTCTATGACACTTTTTATGAAATTCGTATTTTTTTTTCGTGTTCCACCTTCGATCATCGATATAGAACTAGATGACGGGTCAGCCAGCACGTAAAAAGCGGCCCGACAAATAACAGCCCACTTCCAGAGTGAGCTCTTATTTGAATTTTGTTCGTTAGTACCAGCGCCAAACGTGTAAGTAACAATGCCTCAATGTGCTCTAAAAAACTGCCGTAATAACCCTATAAATAAAGGTAGTGGTGATGGAATATCGTACTTTCGGTAAGTAAATATCAATAGTTTCTAATTTTCATCATTTCATCTGTAAATGGCATGGTATTTTTAATAAAATGTTTCTAAGCCAACGCACGCGCCAACTTCACAAACATTGGCTCCAATTTGCTCAGAAGATTGTGTTTCGAAAGAATGAATTCAAAACGTACTTTAAATACGAAATATTAAAGTTGGATTTTTAATAAACCGTTCCGGACTCGATCGTCTCTTGCCATCTCGTCTGACGTATTGTTAGATGTGAATACTTACACGAATAATACTGCACCTTATCGTAATAAGTTGAATTTACAAACGGTTTAGGACATTTTCGCGTAACTAGTAGTTTTAGATATAACTATAAAGGTATTGTAATATACATAATATATAGCCGGTGCCAACATATCGCTTTGTATTTGTTATTGACCCGTCATCTTGTTGTATATTGATGATCGAAGTGTTCCACACTAAGCAAGCGCAGCCTCAAGTAAGGGATCAACATTTTATTTTGAAAAATTTGTAAAAAGTGTCATCTATCCGTGATACTGAGCTGTATATTTATGTCACCTTACATTAATATACAGGATGTAAAATAGAGTGCGACCATAAAATAAAACCACATACTCTACTGATCACACTGAAAAAAAACTATTCGAAAAAAAAACCCGCGCAAATTTTCAGAGAAAAATATATTCAACTGTAACTCAAAGACTTTATCTCGTAGGAGGAAAGTCTATTTTAGAACGCTGCACCGGAACAGTTGTTTCCGGACGACGCTCTCTCGAAACTCGCTCATATGTCGGTGCGTTAGGGTTCACGCGTTTTTGTTTGGAACTCAATTATTTCCCAAACTTAGAGTAGGCGTATGATTCTTGGGAAAAGTGGTTCAGTAGGGTCAGTAGAATATGTGGTTTCATTTAATGTTACCAGTCTATTTACAGCCGGTATACCGGGTGTAAAAGCAAAGGCAAGAATCCTTTAAGGGTGTGTTAGTATGATCGGTAATAATTTTTTTTTAATACTGGGATCTCTAATTAACGTACCAGTACCTCATAATAAGACGATTTCCTTTACTCGAAATAAACTAATCGCGTGGACACCCTCACTGGTCGCTGGCCACTCGGATTAGGGGTGCGGGTTGCGGGGTGAAATTAGCCCTGTGGGGCGGCCGGTGAGCTGCGTAGCCGTAGCTTAGAAAAATTATGGAATTTTTGATGAAAATTCAAGGTATATATTTTTTTCTCTTAATGACATCAGAATTTTGTATACTTTCAAACCCTAAAGGGATTCTTGACTTTGCATTTACACCCTGTATATATTTTTATTTAGTTTATAGATATTTGCGAATTAAGGGGCCACTTCGACAAAAATGGCACTTTTTGAAGTTGTATACCTGCTTTTCAGATGAAGCCACTAATTTGATAAATCAGAATATAAATTTCGGAACTTTTTTCTAGTTTTCTTCAGTACAGAAACGCGATTTCGTAACTTTCGCTCGATAGAAATAATTATTGAAATGAGGTCTTCTTCTACACTTTTTTTCATAGTGTGACAAACAGGAATGACATACAGACCTGAACCATATTTTATTAGATAGATTTTAACAATATCTAAATTTCCTCAGTTGGAACTTTTGATAGCTAGTTTGGTTCATTTTATATTAATTTAAAACCAAAATTTAGCTTTTTTTTCCGGAATCCGTCCCTCTCGCACTGTAGGGCGTTCCGCATGGAGTAACAGAGACCTTTCCAAGCTCTTAAATGTTCACCGTACAACAAGCATGCTGGACCGTGAATGCTCCTTGAGCCACTTGGCAGAGATCCAGTAAACATAGAGCACGCTGCGCCGTGTTACCCGCTCACTCGTAAACGTCTGAACGCGTGTTTACAACATGCTGTATAACTGCAAATTATACGCCAACTGTAATAATCACCACATTAAACGTTTCAAACAGTTTACGTGACTCTAAAATAATAGTCGCGTTATTATAGGACCAAACATTGAATTCCGTTCGGCAACGTCTTCGTAAAGCAGCGGGAAACATTTTAAACAAGTACGAGTCGGACTCACCCACCGAGGGTTCCGTACACTGAGAAAACTGTTCATCATAAAATAAAGTGAATTCAGCTAAAATTATGATGATTCACGTAAAGTAGGGAGCATACGGACATCACAATAAAATACGATGAAACTACTGTTGCTGCTGTTGCGTTATAATATGACGCACTGTCACTATGACTTTGTAGGATGCAGATAGAATTATGCGCTCCGTCTCAGCTTTTATGGTGACAGTAAGCATACCGTAGTGTGACGGACCTCTTTTATGGGGAAGGCATGATGTAATACGAAAATGATAATCTTATTTTCTGTGACCAATTTTACGAACATCATAATATTGCGTTACTTACCTTAAAAACTCGATTATTTCCTCAAACGTTTTAATTACAGGATAATATTTTCCAATTATCGCCAAATTTAAAAACAATTCACCGTATTTTAAACTTATGTAATGCTATTTTATAATGAAGCCCAAAGGACATTTTTCTCAGTGTACAAATTAGTAAAAGTTTAATAATAATCTACAAAAATATTTGGCCACCCGTAGAATTATGACCGCGTATACCGTTGCTTAACCTTACGTACGCAATCATACGTATCCCGTGAAAATTTCAACTGTCTACCTATTACGGCTGAATTTGTAGACCCCTGTGACAGACAGACCGTGAAGAATTAGTAATAGGATTCCGTTTGACACCCTTCAGGTACGGAACCCTAAAAACTAAATACAAGTGCAAAGATCAAAGGCTGGAAGCTTGTGACAGAAAGTATAATATTTTTCCACTTTCAAACAAAGGTTGAGTGCAAAATATTACAAAAGCGATAAGTGCACACTAAAGCTAATTCTGAAGGCTTTAATTTTAGTTTTAGTGCTATCAAATTTTAGATTTTTCCAAAGTAATTTAGCTTCTGTTTCTAACATTTAAGGACTATTTTGACAGCACTGAAACTAAAATTTCTGAGTGTATTTTAAATGTTACAATATCTTTTTAGGGTTCCGTAGTACCTAAAAGGTACAAAAAGAACCTTTATGGTAAGACTCCGTTGTCCGTCCGTCCGTATGTCACAGCCTTATAACTTAAGCACCGTTAAAGATAAAGACTTCAAATTTTCCACAAAGATAGCATTAACTTGCCTACATTTTTATGATATAAAAAAATTGAAAAATTTGAAAAATCCAATACAAAAGTGAGAAAAATACAAAATAAATACTTAAAAATACAATATGGGTATCAAATTGTAGATATTAATGCTGATTAAAAAATATATATTTTACTATATTTACTGGCACTGATTTCAAGAAATCTTTGAAAAACCACAAAAAAATGTATTTATTATTATTATATTATTCCTTATATTATTCCTTATACTATTCCCTTATTACCGAAACTAATAGATCATAACGGGCCAAATACAGGAAAAATATAGCGATTAAAAAAAATTGATAACAAACGAGAAATATAAAAAATACATATATTATTTTTATAAAAATAAAGATACCCATATATCTAATTGTAGATATTAAGGAGTTGATTCTAAAAATATATAATTATTAAATTAACAGGCACCGATTTCGAGAAATCTTTGAAAAACCATTAAAATTGCATTTTTCAAAACCGAAACGAAATGAACCGAAAAATATAAAAAAATCATGGTAGTTTGGGATTATATAAAGATTACAGGAAAAATATTGTGAGTGAGAAATTCACGATAGCAAAATGACATAATTAAATTATCCACGTCTTTTATTTCGAGTACGGTATAAAAATATCTGAGTCTCTCTTTTGTGGTACAATCAATTCTATTTTTAGTTATCATAAACAGTTATGGGCAAGATTTTAAATACCTTCTTCCTGACTGTTCCCAAAACTGTCGAATTACGAAACCCTAGGTATCTCCTATTCTTATCGTGTGGGCTGCAAGACCTATCGGCCCAGCAAGCCCTGGTGTCAGAGTTTTTAAACCGCCTTACGGCCTCTGACGTGGTTTATGTAACGACCACTCTACTAGAAAGTGGCCGAAAGTACTCTAGGTATGCGAGTCTGACTCGCACTTGACCAGTTTTTTTTATTTAGGAACTTTGTAAGCAAGTCATACAAAATCGCAATTTTTATTTAAAGATTTATGTACAAAATGTATGCCTATACGTTAGGGTGTCCCTAATTTTTAGGGTTCCGTACCCGAAGGGTGCCATTTACTAAGCCTCCGCTGTCTGTCTGTCTGGCAGTAGTGGCTGAATGAGGAGAAGCATCCGCTCGAGGGGGGTGGAAAAAGATTGGCGAACACCTGAGACCTGAGACAGCACGTCCTGCAACTCCCCAGGAATTACTCTCCCTCATAGTGTGCGCTTGCAAAGACGAATGCGTTCGTAACTGGGAGTGCAGAAAGAGTGGTCTAAACTGCTGAAGCATACACGGTAATTGCTCAGGCCTAGGATGTTATAACAGGGACACGAACATCATAGACGAATATTTAGAAAAAGAGGGTGCTATGTTTGAAGAGGACTGAATACTGATGACAATTGATGATGATTTACATTAAAATAAGGTCGCATTTAACATTCGACATTTTCATTAGCTTTATTAGTTCAGAGTTTATATGGCATAGGCCTGTGGAAGCCTCTTTTCCCTTAAAGAGTAGCGCCCCTTGAGAGGGTGGTGAGGTTGTCGTTCCTCCAAGGGCTTATACTAACATACCACCGGCCACTTAAATCGCAATTTGTTTTTACAAAACACAATCCTGTATAAAAAAATTGTTTCCTTGTGATAATGTCATATTTTTCCAAAAATCTAAAAAAACCGAACAATTGCTACTTTACACGCTCCGTAACTCTGGAACCATTCACTTTAGCAAGATTATGTTGTAGACTATTTTTGTTTGCAATTCAATGTAAATTACTTTTGCCTTTGGCACTTTTGCGCTAAGCAACATAGGTTTCGAAATATTTAAGAAAAACTGAAAACACCCAACTCTTCCCCCCTCCCCCCCAAACCCGACGCTAAAAATAGTGTTACTTTTTACCCTACAATGTGTGGACTATATATGTAGAACAATTTGGAGCTAGAAAGATACTTTTACTTTGGATGTTGAGGTTAGGCCGTTTTTTGGATAATTGCACCAGAGTATATACTCTATAATTTTTTTACATATCGGAGACGTTCGCATTTAAAATTTGTCATTATGCACTATTTTTGAGTTAATTATTAGGATTTTACGATAAGAGTTTAGTAATTTTAGCTATAGGTATATTCCACATAAACATGAGCGGCGGTAGCTCAGGCGGTAGAACGCTGGCCTATCAATATTGAGACCCAGATTCGATCCCCGTTCGGACGTGCACTATGTAATAGTAGTTGTGTTCTTACCTAATATTTACCACTTGCTGAACGGTGAAGGAAACCATCGTGGGGAAACCTGCATGCCCTAAAAAGCATGTATTTGTGCCCGAAGAACGGCGATAGGGCGCAACACCCATCACGTTGGGACGTAATAATCGTCGGTGAAATGCGGGTCTACCGGGTAGGAACTGTGACTTGCATTTCACAGTTGACACTCGGGAACACCCCTGACACCCCCTCGGGGAATAATGTCGTGACGATATGTTACACATAAAGGTTTTGAATCAATTTCCTATAACTTATGTTTTAGATCTAAAATCAGGATCTATTTTTCAGAAAATTTTGCTTGTAGGGAAAAGAAACTAAAGGAAAATAAACAATTGCAGGATTCAAACTTGGCTTCCACTGTGGTAGTAAAACGATATCGATAAACATCGAGGTACGACAAGAGAATGCATGGGTAGGAAGTGGGGTGTTTGGTAAACATAGGTCAATGGACGTAACTAGGTAGGGGCCAAGGCCCACGGCCCCCCCGGGCTACCATCGGACCCCCTTTTAAATACGTTTAGCTATTAAAGCTTGCAGATCGTGGAATTACTCAAGGATCATTTTCTTTATTCGTAAATTGTTCGTAAATGTTTTTTTTTCCTAAATATTTGTTATATCCATTTATCTAGCAGAATTTAATTGTATTTGGTTAACGTATTATATTATTTATTTATATTTTAAGATTTGTATGGTTATTTATTTTATTGTATAATATTTATCGTATTCTAAGTATTTGTATTTATAATTTATGTAACTATGTACATAGATTTTTTTCACTTTGCAATCTTTTTATTATTATTTCTCATTTTGTACACCGCCTTTCACGTTTTTTTTCCTACAAATAATTTCCACCCAGAGGTTGTCTGGAAGAAATCGCTATAAGCGATAATACCGCCATTTGTTACCTTCTTTTATACTGTATTGTTTTTTTATTATTTGTATTTGGTACACAATAAGGAGTATTTGTCTTGTCTTGTTCATCATTGACGTAAAAAGTATTTGTTTTGTTCTTTGCTTTGTATGTGATCTTAGTGTATGGAGGGTTATATCCACTTACCTTCTTACGACCACGTAATCGAGTACAGATACTAGTTGATGGCTCCGTAAGATGGGTCGCCCCCTCCCCCCCCCCCACAAATACTAGTTACGTCAATGCATAGGTTATTGATTAGTTCGCTTCTATCAGCTTCTGATAACGAACTAGCTTTACGCAACTTTGACGAATATACAGGATGTAATTATGACATGCCCATGCTCTACTGATAATCTTGAACCAAAACTTTTAATGAAACGCGAAAATAAATGAAAAATTCCCATAGAAAATGACAAAGATGTATTAAAAATTTTGTATGGGGAAGTGAATTTTTATTTCGCCATTTTTCAAAAGTTTTTCCATGGAAGTGGTTCAGGATGATCAGTAGAGCATGTGGTTTAATTTAATGATCACGTCATGATTACATCCTGTATATGTATATTGGTACGGGAGGTTCTTACAATAAGATCTATAAAAATAAATGATAATCGGCAAGTAAATTATACTTACTTTCTAAATTACATTTATGAATACTTTCTGTCCATCAATACCCTTTTTCTTAGGAACAATTTACAACCGCATAGACCTGTAAAAACTTTATGGTTTTACTTGCTAAAATAAAAAGATAGGTACGCCGTTTCACATCACATGTTTCATACAAACTCTCACACCAAACATAATGGGTGACTCCATTTACAAAGAATCTCGAAAGGCGACAAGAAAGACCAAAGAGCACAAGTAGATCTTGTCCTTGAACTTTTAAAGGGCCATGCATTAAATATAAATTATTTATTATTATGGTGCTCGTAACCCAAATACAAAAACTTGAACCGCATTTGCATCAATGTTTTTAAAACGCTTGCTTCTAGCCAAAAGTTATCTGGAAGAGATCGCTATTTTAGAAACGATAAGGCCATCTCATTGTACCTGCGTAGTTTGTTTTTTTGCTGATGTATGCAAATAAAGTTATACATTGTTGTATTTTACTGGAACGTTATATGTTTTTTTATTGATTTTGAATAATATAGGAATAACCAGAAATATACAAATATGTAGGTAGTCATCTAAAGACCGTCGAATTAGATATTTATAGAAGACCAGATAAGCGCTCTCCAGCGAATATGTTTATGGATTGTTTAAATATGGGACGCATTTAAAAGCAATAAATTTGATAGATATAAAATTCTTCTATTATTAGATTATTGAGAAACTCTGCTTATAATAATGCTTATACGATCTCGGGGATTTTGTTTAGTATCTTTTGCCCATAGACCTACGCCGAGTGGGCTCTCCACACTGCTGTGACATAATAATAGTCGGTGAAACGTGGATATTCGAATGTGGACTGTTACTTGCATTTCACAGACCATACTCGGAAACACATCTAAAACCCTTATATGTATAGAGTACAGCATGTTATTTCAAAACCTTTATTTCCAGGGTCTGAAAAATCAGAATTGTACAATTTATTTAGATTTAAAGCAAGAATTATAGAAAATTGATTTAAAACCTCGTATAGAGAAATCGGGAGTAGAAAGTCATAGAATTACATCAACTTTCTCATACAACACTGCTTTGTAGTTATTATTGTCTCAGTACATCGACTTTATAGGGCCATGCTCCCAAATACCCTTTACAAATTAAACAAATACGAAAATAGCTGTTGCACATAAACAATGTAATAAATGCTTTCCTGAAGATCCCTATTATAAAAATGTAAAGTTATCGTAACAAGTAAAGCCTTATAAAAGACCAATGGTACCAAACTAGCCGTAAAAACTAACAAATTAATTACCTGTCAAATCCTCAACGTCAACATCCATAATTCCAACTTTATCTCCAGCACATTTCAAATTTGGAAGTCACGAAACAAAACACTGTCACATTAACACCCGAAACGTCACAGCCTACTGATATGATAACTATCGGAAAATGACTTCGGCTCAGTGCGAAGTCAACAAAACAGTCACATGGCTAAAAACTCGCTTCTTATTACTGACAACATAACACGTACACTTCGAATCACTTTTATCACAACGGGCTAAAGCCTCATTTCCAATAGCTCAGCAGCATTCTGAAGTTTGCACGCGTAGCGTGGTACATAACCCAGTTTATCAAAGTTGCGATGTCAGATTCGGGTTACCGTGTATAGAGATAACGTACGACTGACATACGACGCCGTAAGGTAATACTTCAACGGTAGCGTCGGTCCATTCATCACTCGCATGCTCCGTCGTATCACATCGTCATATCGGATATCGATCATCGATGGATTGTTGTTACTGCGGTATCATTTGTCAGTGGAGGCGGGTAATTGTATGTGCCGGTATGCTATTGGGTTGCAAAACAGCCAGAACAATAACCGTTTCCGCAAATTACACTCGTAGAGTCACATATTTATCACAACACTAATAGGTGCAAACTCCGACACTGCAAATAAATGGACTGATTTAAATAATGGAACAGCTTTGTGCGAGCGCGCGTGTGCGTAGTTGTAAGGTTGAAACTGAGATAAGAGTTGCGCGTACGCAGCAGAGCAGACTATCAGCCGCCATTGCTGCTGGATACAGAGCTGGTTGGTCTCTTATTACTGGGTAGATTTTTTAGGGTTCCGCAACCAAAGGGTGCCAAACGGGACCCAAAAGTGTTCCCATACAAAAAACCGCGAAAAATACCTTTTTTTGTTCCAGCTCTATCTTAATAAATCGGTCAATTGCAAGTAGGTCTCGCACCCTGAAGGATTTAGAGTGTTATAACAAATTAGTAGACTTCAATAAAATTTTAACAATAGTTACAATCAAAATTTTTGCAATTTTGTTTTATATATAACAAAACTGCTATATTAAATTGGTCGTTGTGATGAAAACACTTGTACAGTGGGGCCCGCATCAAGCTATACACATTGAGAATAAGCTGACCTCTCATTGTACGGGAAGCCTATACAATGAGAGGTCAGCTTATACTGAAAGTGTTTAGCTTGATGTGGGCTCCACTGTACTTTTCCACAGATATTATTTAATACTACACTAACCAACCGGTTTCACTATATAAGCATCATCAGGGGCTTTTAAATTAACTTATATAAATCATTATTTTAAAGAATGTTTCTGTTGCTAGATATCCGTGCATGATTGCTTATATAGTGAAACCGGTTGGTTAGTGTAGTATTAAATAATAACTGTGGAAAAGTACAAGTGTTTTCATCACAACAATGTTTGATAAATTCCACCAAGTGCCGACAATCTCAACTACCAACTTCATTAAATTGGTCATTAATTACTTCTTAGGTAATTGAATTTCAGTGAATTTCAGTATTTTTTCATCAAGTAAATAAAAGTAATATAGGTATTAAAATTTCGAATTCCCAGGTAGTTTATTTTTTGAGGTAGACTCCTTACCAAAAATTTATCTAAAACTGACAACTTTGAGCCCCCCATTTTTTTATTTTTGAAAGTAAAAAGGAATAAAATATATATTTGTACTCTCCTCAATGAACTCTAGACAAAGACATGCCATGTCCTTTTTAATGTATGTAACCCCCTTGAATAATATTTTTCTTAGGTATATTTTTTTTAACACAATCTGGTTATCAAATTGTAGATATTAAAGGGTTTGATTATAAAAATATATACTTTTACTATATTTACTGGCACCGATTTCGAGAAATCTTCGAAAAACTACAAAAATGCATGCCCCCCGGCCCTTATTTCCGAATCTAATGAACCGAAAAATATTTTTAAAAATCATGGTAATTTGGCTTTACGTAAAGATTACAGGAAAAATCAAAATGCGAAATTAAATTTTTCATCCACGAGTTTTATTTTGAGTACGGTATAAAAATATTTGTGTCTCTCTTTTGTGGTACAATCAATTCTTTTTTAGTTATCATAAACAGTTATGGGCAAGATTTTAAATACCTTCTTCCTGACTGTTCCCAAAACTGTCGAATTACGGAACCCTGGGTCTGACTTGACTGGTTTTTTCAGTCCGTTCAAACTAATAAAGTAAAAATAACAATAATGAATGTTGTAAACATATAAACCTATTATCTTAAACATAGAATTGCGTTTTTTTTAAAACGCTATTGTGTGAAGTAATATTAAATTTTTTTCACTAAAAAAAAACAGCATTATCCATACTTTTCTTAATTCGCCGCACTTCTCGGACGTGCACTTTTTCAGATATGTTTATCTACTTCGTTGTGCGATGGACATATTGCGCCTTAAGAAATAAACTTGGTTAAAATCATGATCAGGACTTCAGCAATAAAAACACAAACATGCTCGGAAATACCGGATTAGCAATTCAAATTATCTAATGCATATTCATTAGTGAACTCCGGAGATAAAAGATGCAGAAATGTGAGATTTCCGAGAAGAAAACACAGTTTCGTTGAAAAATAAAAATAAACAGTTCCCATACAATTTTCCTTGTAAAACAGCAGGCCAAAGAAACGATTTATTAACATTCTTTTGAACAATATTTCGGTAAAATTTTGGTCTGATTATCCCAATGTAATTTCTAGCGCTTAACTGAATTAAATTTTACTTAAAACGTCTGTAAAAATGAGGTACAATAATTTGGCTAACTCGCGAACAAAGGGTTCCGTACCGCCACACAGTGCATTTATGGAACTCTAAAAACATACGTATAAACAATATAGATGCTATAGCAACACAGAGGCGGCATAAAACAAGGCCCTAAAATTGTAGCGCCTGACAAACAATCCAGCACGCTCTGTGTACGGAACCCCAATTTAATTATTTGTTGTTGTACTTTACAGTTTGTACAAATATTTGCCCAAATTTAAAACTTGTATGTATTACCGTCTTTAAGATAGAGCTGAAAGAAAAACGACTACATATTTTTTAAACCACTTTATTTTAATTAAAACTTTACTTTACTTTAATTTCTTCATTAGATTCACTCATCTTAACAGTAAGAAAAACAAATGAAAATCACACATTTTACCTAATTTGAATTTGGAATTATATTTTTTTAAATTTAAACATTTTAATAATACCAAAACCAGCCAGATACAAATGGTATAGCCAAAGAGATTTTATTACAAGTTCATACATACTATTTGCGAAAAGAGTTTTTCCCCAACCTATTATTATATTATAGCAGTCTAGTTAGATCCGGCAGATTCGCTCTAGGCAAGCCAATTATTCTTTCAGATATTTTCACACCATTGCAAAAATCTAGTCCACAACTAATCACAGTGTAATAGGTCAAGTTATGTCGTTATTTTTGTAATTAATCAAAGCATTCAAAGAATTCTGTTAGAGAAGTGATTTGTAAACGCAATTACAGACAATTGAGTTTCAGAATACAATACAATTACCTTTTATGGAGACTGATTTAGATTAAAACTTTTTCTTGGTGCTGAAAAACTGATCATTGTAGGTTGTTATCACGCAGGTAGGGTTGTGTACTCCACTTCATATTAGTACATTACGATACGAGAGCGATGAAACGTTTTCTGACGAGTGTGAGTTTGCGGCACGAGCCGAAGGTGAGTGTGAGAATCACACGAGTCGAGAAAAAGTTTCTCGCACGAGTATCGTATAGTATTTTATAGCAAAAGTGCGGAAAATGCCGACTTTACGCAAGCGCAGCAATACTTTAAGCAATACTCGTAATAATTTGTTTCGCCTTTAATTTAAGTTTATGAAACTGTTGCTCATCAGGAGTTTTTAAACATATCACACGAGTGTATTTATATCAAATAACATATTTTTTTTATTGACTTATTTAGTCATTCATTTTTATGATTATATATTTACAAAAAACACGTTATATGACCAGATATATTTCGACGGTAAAATTGTCAGCACCAGTGGAATAAAAATAAAAATAAATTACAATATTATGTGACAAAATTTTCAAATGATGTAGATGATTAACAGACAGAAAAAAGGAAGTAATTAGGTGTTTGGTCTTTTTGCTGTTGAGATGGAAATTAAATTTTTCTTTGTCTATTTAGACCTGGAGGCCTATTCTCAGTCTGTCGAAATAGCCTTCTCGACCGCAAAATCCCGTTTTATCTGTCAAACTCCATACATTTTTCGGTCGAGTTTTAGAAATCTCGTTTCGACCGTGTTTCCGGAATTGGCCTCCTGGACCGTAATGGGCACCAAGCGACCATTATATATATGTATTTATACCTGGTTATGTGCAGATACTATACTTTATACTACTCATAGGTAATCTACATATTTTTCCAACCCATAAAATCTTGGTAACATTTGCCGTTAGCTTTTCTTAATTTTGCTGGTAGAGATTGTTCTTAATTTTCAGTGCTGTTTCTACTAGAATGCCAGATGGAGTCAAAGTTATACTCAAAATAAAACTTTTCAGCAACAAAAACGCCGTAATTAATAAATTAATAACGTAAATTATGGCGCTACATTCAAGAAATTCATAGCGCATGTGAGACAAAGAGCTACTTGTCTCTGTCCTTTGGGATTCGGTCATGAGTTCGAATATCGTTCGAACCATTTCCTGTTGTGGAGCTAGGGCGCACAGCCATAGACTATGTAAGTGTAGCTGCATTTTTTTAAATTTATATCCATCCATCCATCCATCCATAAGCCTATTTCGTCCACTGCTGGACATAGGCCTTTCCAGGATTTCGCCACTCTTGGCGGTCCTCCTGGAAGAAATGCCCATACTCACACACGCTGGGCAGGCGGGTTGGTGAGCGCGGTGCCGAAACCCTTGCACCAGTGACGCCGCTGCCCGTCACCAGTCTGTTTTATATAAGGCTCGGCAATTGGGGATGGATATACCGCCATCCATCGGTCCCAGGCAATGGTGGGCCGCCTGGTTTTGCCTGAGAGCTGTTCTCTTACTCTCCTCCGAATAACTTCGAGAGGATTTCCGAGTAAGATGGTGGTACCTTCACAGTCGAGCCCGGCATCAGCTCTACCACCTCTAAAAATTGATATCTCCTTTGCATTATTATTATAAAACTTATATTGTACAGAAAAACAATAGTTTAATTAAGAAAATATATCCCAATGTCGTACGTAAATAAAATATGTCATTATTCACCATTTTTGAATACATAATCAGGATTTCACGTTATAAGTGTACATAAATCACAGACATACAGACTAAACCTAAGGATTAAATAGCGTTGGAATGTTTCCGTACAAAAACCAAGTGACATTTAAGCTACATAGTACGAAGGAACGTATCAAAATTGGTTGTTTTGGCTGGCTTATGCTTGAAACATATTTGTTAATACCTTAACTAATCTCTCTTTTATATTTTGTTTGGAAACAAGCAACATTTATATTTATAAGAGCCCGTTACTCACTGAGCTAAAATTGCTTCAAGTCGACTCTATGCATTTATTATAATGTTTGGTCTGTGACATAAATGCATATTTTTATATACTTTTTCTTGGTTTTCTTTCTGTGCACGACAGCAAATGAAAATGTACATAATTAATTAACATAATTAAATTTAGCATAGCAGTTAAGTAAGAATCCCAGAAAATAAAGAATTTTATCTCTGTATACATTTATTCGGGTGGCAAGTAGATAGGAAAATACACAAGAAAATAGGTCAATACTGTAACGGCCATTCAACTTTAAGGATAAATTAGGCAACCCAGTGAGAGTAATCTGAGAATAAGGGACCTCTTACTACATAACTAGCGTAGTTACAAAGCCCAAAAGGCGAGACCTGAGAATTGCGTTTGTGTGCGTGCACACCTACAGTGTAGAAAGTAAAGCGGCTTGAAGCGCGGAACGTCTGCTAGAGCGGTTTGTTCTGGTGTTTACAATCGGCTTGAAGCTGTGGCCACCCGGCACGTGGCATTACCCTGCCGCGCACTACCCGCATTTCACCTCCGGTACCGCTAGTAGATTAGCTCGCGTTTAGTTATTAAATTTTTTTGTGTATGTTTGTTAAATGGCTTCTATATTAAATACCCGAAAACCAAGCAGCCAAAAATTTTATTTGGTCGTTAATAAAGTCGATTCTGAAAGCTTTAATTTTAGTTTTAGTGCTGTCAATACTTGAATTTCTCCAAAGTAATATAGCTTCTGTTGTTAACACAAAAAAATAATTTTGGAATGAATAAAATTTGGTTTTGACGGTCCTAAAAATAAAATGAAATCCTTCAGAATCGGCTTTATTGTTGCCCGAACACAGCGATTGATCATAAACGTAGGCGATATATCGGACAAGAGTGAAGTTTGAGATGATCACGATGCAATGTCTAGTGTAGAAGAAATAATAAAACTGTAAATAAATTAATGACTATATATTTTGTATTTTTTTCTCTAACTGTACATTTGGGGATCACTCACACAAATGCAATTCTCAGGTCTCGCCTTTTTTGACTGTACATGGCTCGTAAGACTAACATTTTGGAAATAAGGATGATTTTCTAGAATATTATGTGGAAGTTTCGATAAGAATTTTTAGGTTTTGTAGACATACTAGGGGATTGTAAATAGACTAGATATTGTGTAGACACGGTAAACTACAAAATGTAGTTTGTAGTTTATAAGTGAGCATCACGGCAGTCGGAAGCAGTCTGGCGCGAAAGAAGGTGATAATTTATACTGTTGAGGTGCGGTGGTGAGGAAGTGTAAATATCTCCGCATCGCATTTTCGGCCGCCAGTCAGCTCCCTCGCGTCGTCGTGGCGTAAAGATAAAAGCATAAGACTTATAGACATAAGAGGTATTTGTAAATATGATGATTTAATATAAATAAATACAAGAATAGTGTACGAGGGGGTGAGGCAGGATGTATAATGTACGAAAAAACTAGTATAAATATCTAAAAGCTGCTATTGGTATTAGAAAACTGCTTTCGTTTTATCTCTCTGACACACTCCCATTGCCAACAGAGAGATTATTTGTAATTTTTAGGGTTCCGTACCTCAAACTTGTCCGTCTGTCTGTCCGTCCATCCGTCCGTCCGTCTGTCTGTGAAGACCTTTTATCTCGGGAAGGAGTGGACGTACCGAAGAAATTAAAACCATACTCAGGTCTACTGAAAAGCTGTAAAAAAATAAAACTTCTGAGTTAACGTAAAAAAAAAAAAAAAGTATATTTCGACACTTTCAAGGGAATCAAAATTTATAGGGTATTTTCCGTTGACCTATAACTATGAAATTTTGGCAAGTAGGTAATAGATACCGTTTTGTTCTACAAGTATAGAGAAAAATCTGAGAACTATGCATTTGTAATTAATTAATTAAAAATATAGTCTTAAATGGAACCCTCGGTGGGCGAGTCCGATTCGCACTTCTTCTTCTTTGAATCTTCAATCCAGTTTTTTTTTTTAATAACCTTCTTTTTTATTGTTAAGTTGCACAAAGTGACGTACGAGTATGATTAGCGTATTTTTTTTATCGATACCATATCCTTTATTTTATTTGATAATCTTAATCCCACATTCATAATCGGAAATCCCTGATTAAAGACTAGTAGCTGCCATAACCAGTTTTATAGTAATTAATTTATAAATGTTGTTCATATTGTTTCATGTTTACAACTTTGAGGACAAAATAATATAAGAATAAATAAATAAAATGTGGTAGAATTTCACAACAGCAAACAATTGTTACAATTTATAAGTAGACGATAGTTAAAATTAAAATTATCATTAAAGATCGTTTTAGTTATTGTAGAAATAATTATATAATATTAGTAAATTATTAGTAAGAAACGGTTTTAACACTCCTGTTTTATTATTTTTGACTATACCGGTAGTAAATAGAGTGCGACCATTAAATGAAACCACATATTCTACCGACCCTACTGAACCACTTTTCCCAAGAGTCATACCCGCGGACACCCTTATTATAATATAATAGAATAATTGAGTTCCAAACAAAAATGCGTGAACCATAACGCACCGACATACGGGTGAGTTTAGAGAGAGCGTCGTCCGTGGAACAGCTGTTACGGTTCAGCGTTCTAAAATAGACCTTCCTCTTACGAGATAAAGCCTTTGAGTTACAGTTGAATATCTTTTTCTCTGAAGATATGCGCAGGTTTGTTTTCGAATAGTTGCTCAGTATGATCAGTAGAGTATGTGGTTTTATTTAATGGTTGCACTCTATTTACAGCCTGTATACCAACTGTTTCACCGTTATATTTTCAGCATTTCAAGGCGATTTCCGGTCTTAGGTCAACGACGCGCGTCAAATGACCACAGTCAGTGAGAAACAACTACAATAACAACTTTACACTAAATATTATTATTAGAGTGCATTACAAACTAGAAAAGATAAATTAGAAACAAATGTAAAGACAAGAATTTGCTTCTAATTTATACTTTCTGGTTTGTTATGCAATCTAATAATATACTATAATTACTAAAGCGATGGATTTCGCAATAAAAATATAATCTAAGTTTTACACTTTTAAACTAATGGTGGTAGAGCTGGTGCCGACCTCGACTGTATCGCCATCTTACTCGCAAACCCCTCTGAAGTCTTACGGTGACATATCCATCCATCCATCAGCCTGTTTCGTCCACTGCTGGACATAGGCCTTTCCAGGATTTCACCACTCTTGGTGGTGTTCCTGGAAGAAATGCCTATACTCACACACGCTGGGCAGGCGGGTTGGTGAGCGCGGTGCCGAAACCCTTGCACCAGTGACGCCGTTACCCGTCACTAGTCTGTTTTATATAAGGCCCGGCAATTGTGGATGGATATACCGCCATCCATCGGTCCCAGGCAATGGTGGACCGCCTGGTTTTGCCTGAGAGCTGTTCTCTTACTCTCCCCCGAATAACTTCGGGTGGATTTCCAAGTAAGATGGTGGTACTTCCACAGTCGAGCCCGGCATTAGCTCTACCACCTAAAGTGACATATACATAATATATATAATTTCAAATCACCTACCTATACCTAAAAGAAATGAAATTTAATTTAAAAAATTCTTTATTCGCAACAAATAAAAACAAACTTCCCTCACTGTTTTAATAAAATAAATTGGAAAGTAACAGAAATACAGATAAAAGGCAAAGAACAATTTATTACAAAAGAGTTTGTCTTGAGAAAACATCTTTAAATGTTTTCTACGTACCAACTTTGTCAAGTAAATAATAATGAAAGGGTTCTGCCCGTAATTACTTTACTAAACCAAGAAAAGTGCCCTCTCCCCAGACTTTGAATGTAATTTTAGGGTTCCTTAAGCAACGGGTCGGTGTTTATCTGCCCGTTCGCCGTATAACTTTAAAAAAAATTGGCTTTAGCGGTAAGGCACATACGTACAGATTAAGGAAACTGGGATCAGTAAGGAACATCATCAATACGACTTTAGCGATTGCGTGGCAAAAAAATAATAAATTAATTTTTTTTCGAGAAAAATCGACTCAAAGGCATTTTCTATTTAATTTAATTCGTTTTTCAGTATGGCAAGATTGACAAGTAGAACATGCGATTTAATTTTTGTAGTATATCTTAGGAAATCCCAGAAAAATATACATAATATATAGGGTGAAATTCAATCAACCGACCAAATTCATACTGGAGACTCGGTTAGTGATCGGGAACACGGTTCAGTAATCCTTTTGGCCAAATTCGAAAAATACATTTTTTTGCTCCCGTACTGGTTGGACTAGTTTAAGTACAATTCCTAGTGCAGGCACTTCGGGACAAAATATTTTTTTTTTCGAATTTCACCTGAAGGGTCATTGAACCTTGTTCTTGATCACTAACCGAGTCTCCACTGTAAATTTGGTCGGTTGATTGAATTTCACCTTGTATATGTTACCAGTCAAACCCGATTTTTAGCAAAAAATAGTTTTTCCCAGACCAAAGTAGGTGCGACGACGAGCGAAGCGAGAAGAAGCGTGTTAGGTTGCTTGTGAATATAAATACAGGAGCCCAGCGAAGCGGAACGGAGCGCCGCACCGCGACGCGACTTCTTAAGTTTAAAAAAAATTACGAATTTACCAGCCATATCATGCTATCGATCTTAAATTAGCCTAGGCCAAAAAGGTTATGGATTCTCACAAAAAATAACCACGATAATTATGTAGGTATCCACTCGCCCCATTACGTGGCGTGACATTCTTACATTCTTCTACGCTAAAGGATTACCAAAAAACTAGTTTAGGTCAAAGTTGCTTGTCCTAAAATCAGGTTTGGCCGTTAACACATAAACAAACCTTTCTATTACGGATCCCTAAAACGTAAGGGCTTTCAAGTCGGCCAGTCGGAGCGTTAAAATACTTTTATTCTATTACGGAGGCAAACATTTCACAGAGATAACAAGATGTAATGAATATAAGAAGAAGATAATGATGGCCGCTGGTAAAGTTGTTATTCTTTTATATTAAACGATTTTTATTCAAAAGATCTGATTTGTATGATAATAGTTATAAAGTTACAATCGAAGACCATACGCGGGTATCTTTGGATATGATTTATATATTATTGAGACCTGAGAAGTTACTTTTAATTGATTCGTTTGCGTCCTTTGACCATAGATATCTTAATAGTATTATTCTAATACACACTTTGATGCATATATGCGTTCTTACTTCGACGTGACGAGTCTATAAAGTGGGATAAATCGTAGCGCTTGCTACGCCGTAGCAAATAAATTAAAATGTTTCAGTTTAAAAACGTCATTAAGAGGCTGGATGTACTATAAAATAACGTTCGTATCAGCGCGCAATGGCTGTTACGACGTTCGTTGCGTCGCGTCGTCGCCGGATCGTGTAAATTAGAGAAAATAACACCTAGATATTTTAAAGTTTTAACATCATTATTTTGAGTTTTGTATTGCTTTTGTGTGTGTAAAAGTGTTAACCCAGTCTCTTTTGAATTCAAAAAGTTTGTCATTTTATCAGTTCATATTAGGGCTCCCAGATCAACCCGTTTTTGATTAACGAACAAACGTTCTCGGTGACGTTTCTCAAAATCGAATTAAACGAAACATACCGGATACACCAAATAATCGAAGTTACTAATCGAAATTCAATTCAATTTATTCAAATTCAATTCAATTTATTACTTGCAATGAATTACATGTTATTGTATAGATGGTAATGAATACAAGGTAAGTCTCAATGTAATTCTACCCACAGGGTGTAGCAACAATTATACTATTTCATGCTATTTCTAAAAGATCTAAATTATAAGAAATAATAAAACAATACATTACAATTTTAGCCATATTTACAAAAATTATAAGAAATGTCAACTCCAATTTCAACACTACCTTAATGCTAAGTATATTATAATAATTTAATAGTCATACAGTATTTATAGCTTATAGTCATAAAATTCCTTGAGGCCATATGGGGAGATCCTTAACAAATACCTTTTCAATTCGCAGTAAAAATTATTATCATTAAGAAATAATCGTAATACTCGAATAAACGGACGACAATGAAGGTTTTCAAATAGATGTCTGAATAGTTTTGTATTAAGTGACAAATATGTAATTATCATCTGAATGTCAATTTAATTTGGCAAGCTTATACTACAATCGTGCATTACGCCTAATCGTCGTGCATTCGTTTTTATGTTCTATAAAACGGATATTTGACAGGTCATCCGTTTGGACGATTTTGAGAAACGGATGTGTCAAATAGCGTTTATTTCGATTAAACGTTTTAACGTTGTTGTAGGTTAATCTTTTCAAGGTTTTAAAACATTACAATTACGGGAATACGTCAATAAACGAAATTTTTATTTTTATTTTGTAATATTCATGTAGAAAGTTTAAAGCGATTCAAAAAAGTCTCTAAGCCCAGTTTACCTTGTGAAGCCTCTTAAGCATAATTTAACGACTTTATTTTAGGAATGACCGTATACTCTAAATATAGAGGCTTGAAATTTTCCATTGAGTTTTTTTAAGGCTTTTCGTACTGTTGATAAGAAACTGATCAACTGCGAGTAGGACTCATGCCCTGAGGATTCTGTACATACCATTTAAAACACAAACTTATTTCTAGAGCAGTAATAAATATCCAACTTAACTTGATACTTACGGTCCATTAAACTTCATGTATACCTCTGGTCGAATTAAATTGGTGTAAAATTTCATCTTGAATAATTAAGTACAGGTAATTTTGCCAATTTGTATGAAATTGAGTTATAGGGCAATAACTTTTTTTCGCGATGACTTAGAAACCAGATTTTTTACTGCACCGTGGCGTGGACCGCAGACTTCTGTAGGAGTAGTTTTACTCTAATGGACCCCGAGAAAAAGGGTCTTGATAGATAAACACACTACACCGACCGGACAACAAAGTGATCCTATAAGGTTTTAGGTACGGAACCCTAAAAAAAAACATAACGTCACGACACATATCCCCGGTTGTCAAAGGTGTTTCAAGATGTGGACTCACTAGAACGGTCAAAACTCATCACACACCACTTTTCGCTGACGATTTTTACGTTCCACGTGACAGGAAGCGAGCCTTATTGCCGTACTTTAAGAACTAAGGGGCTTTATTTTCCCGTATTTTATAAAAAACGATACGATAATTGTATCCTTTATCATTGAACTAGCCTTTGCCCGCGGCTCCGCCCGCGTTAATTCAATCTCTGTCCCGTTTTCGGCTTGGGCGTTATTTTATTAACAACCTTCATAGCCTATTATGTTAATCAGAGTTACTACGATTAGAATAAAAAAACTGCATCTAAATCCTTTGAGTGCAAAACGCAACATACACACCTACAGACGGGCAGACAAACAGACAAAAAACTTTTTACAACATTATTATTATCTTTTACTATTAAAAACAGGGAATTATTGCCGTACAAGAAACAATAAGTTGTTAGGGAACCAAACTAGTTACTCTCATATGCATATAAATGAGAAGTTTTCGTACAAGTTTCGGCAACTAGGTATGAAACTTCCAAAGCGGGCTTAATTGGCTTCCTCAATAGTTTGAAATGACTTATAATGTAGGTGTTAGCTTCTTGTGTAACTCTCTTCGGAGCTTCGATCTCAGTTGTATCCCCTACCTAATAGCACAATAATATTTTTATAATGACATTCAAAAGGTGCTTGATTCAGAAATCGCATCAAAGACTTGCTCTAGTTGTTTTAACAAAAACCATTTGAGGCTGGGAATTTAAGGAAAAAAAACGTCATAATGTTTTAATTTTCACATCCATAACTCGTTTTTTTCACGTTTATTTTACATGGTTCTTGCAGGTATTTTTTTTTAATTTTGTTCCATAGTTTATGTTTTGTTTTATTCGCATTTTGGCAACCTGTTTCGTTAATTGCCTGTAATTCCCTCATATTTAAAGTCTAATTCTGTAATTTTGTTCGGCTTGTTTTTCTGTAATAAAGATAGTTTCATTTATTTTTTATTATTTATAATTATCAAATAAAAAAATATTTTACACAAATATGATACATAGTCAAAAGATAAAAAAACAAAAAAAAATTTCAGTTATCCTTAGGAATTTTTTTCCGTTATGTGAAAGTTTCAAATCATGTTTTCAAGATAATTAGATCAGCTGCCAAAAAATAAACAGCTCAATTATATCCAATTTTATATTTATTGTACACTATAAAAAAACAAATTCTTTCAGGAAAATAAAATTAAAGCAGGTTATACTAACTAGAAATAGTAGTATAATTAATGAAAGTACGATTATTGATTGTTCTACGAAAGCGTAATCAAGCGTGCGCCGACTAAAAGAAGCTAAATCGGCAGTCACGGTTAAGTTGATTTAATGAATAATATTTCATTAATAAATATAAAAAAATCATATTTAGTATCACAGAAAATGTATGTACACTTAATCCTAAGCAAAAATTAAAAATAATTTATAGTTTATAAAGCACAACTATTTAAACTAAGCCCAAAATGTAACAAAGGTGTATTGGCGTTTAGGTCATTATAACAACTTAACTGTAGAATTTTATCTCAAACTTAATTTCAAACAATCACCAAAGTATAAATTACAATTTGTCCAACTTACATTTTAGAAATATTGCCTGGCAATTTAAATACGATTTATTCAAAATGCACCACAAATCTGCTATACATTTTTAGTATGGCCGCACAACAGTCAATAAAATGACCACGATAAACAGGGCCACGAGAGGTATCTAATCATCGTACGCTCGGCGCAGCCTTAAGTAAAACGTAATCATTTAATTACGTTTACGTTCACAGAACGAAAAAAAATTATAACTAGAACTGAAAATTTAATTTATCACGTTTTAAATCTGTAAATGTGTGTCCATCTTTTGACTATTATATTTGTGTACATTTTTTTTATTTAGTTTCAGTCAGATTATTTATCTTTATCTATACTAATAATAAAGAAGTTAAAACGTCGAATCAAATCAAAATATTTATTTTGCAAAATAGATACATAAAGTATACTTTCTGACGTCGTGTCTGTAAATTGATTATTTTTACGAAATTTCATTGAAATTTTTAGAATTTTGTCTGTATGTATTTTCCGTTTTAACTCGAGAACCACTTAACGAATTTGCATGTGTTTTTTTTTTATTATCACCTTGGTAACCCTGGTTAACACACAGGGGGTTGTTTATAAAATAACGCCCAAGCCGAAAACGGGGCTGAGAGTGAATAAACGCAGACGGAGCCAGTGTTTTTTTTATTGATTTTATCATATTGGGGAAATTCAAAACACGGATTGGTTCAGTAAATAACCAGTAAAGTGGCAGGAGGCACAATTGTGCCGGAACCCGGCATTCTATTGTAAATCAATTGTTATCGAGAATCAATAGATGTACTAGATAACCTACTTTATGTGACAGAGAGTAAATATTAGATTATTTTTTGATTGTCAAATCCATCGCTTTGGAATACTCTAAATATTATTATTAGAGTGCATTACAAACTAGAAAAGTTAAATTAGAAACATATTTAAAGACAAGAATTTGAAAAACTTCCTCAGGCCAGGATTCGAACCCGCGACCTTTTGTCATCAAGACAAGCGCGCTACCAATTGCGCCACAGAGGTACTTATCCTAGACCATTGAATTGTCACACCATACTTGCCCACCAATTTTTTTTTTGTTAGTATTTCATATAAACAGATTGTAAGCTGTTTACTTAGTTAGAGCAATGCGTGAAATCATATAACGCCCACGTGAGCGTTCAGTATGTGCCTTACAAGCTGGTAAGACCAAATATTTACAAGAAAAAATAACGGAATAGTATGGTGTAAAAATAATATGGACCGAGGATTTTTTTCAAATTCTTGTCTTTAAATTTGTTTCTAATTGATCTTTTCTTGTTTGCAATGCACTCTAATAATAATATCTATACTAAATATTGATTTAAACCAAAACAATTTACGTGTTTTTTGAAGTACATAACTCATCCGTATAAATGTACCTAATTTTTGTTGTTATTACTTTTACAACTTCAAATTTGATGCAATAAATTACCCATGAAACAGATAATTTATTTATACCAACACTAAAGGCTTCCAAAGTTACCACGGTTAAGGACAGAAGGGACCCTCAATTTCGTTTGAGAGGTGTCTCGATCAGCCCAAAAGGGCTTCATTAGCGTCTCGGAAATGTTTTACTCGACGTATACCCAAAAGTTATAGATATGGGTTATATGGTAGACTTCTCAAGAGACACTACCCTGATCACTTCCTACGAAAGCACATATTCAATAGACCAAGATTCCACCATAATAATAACATTAACAACAGCAATACCAACCACAACACCAACAACAACAACAACAACAACAACAACAACAACAACAACAACAACAACAACAACAACAACAACTACAACAACAACAACTGCAACAACAATAACACTTCTTCTAACCAACCACGACTAATCACGACATATTTTCATGGAAGCCAGAAACTTAAAACACTCATCACCGATCATCTACCCATTCTCCAACAAAACGACGAAACAAGAAACTTAATTCCCAAAAATCCACAAATATGTTATCGACAAAATCCAAACCTCAAATCATTACTCACAAAAACAAAACAGCAACCACAACAAAATGTCAACATCACAATATCTCCTGGTACATCACCATGTCGACGACCACGGTGCAAAACATGTCCAATCATCAATACAAGCACACAGATCAATACACATCACACCACACATACATACAAAACTCAACCTAACAACAACTGCAAGACACAGAACTGCATTTACCTACTAGAATGCCGACACTGTTCGGCATTCTACGTAGGTGAAACCCGGAACGAACTACACATCCGCATTAATCAACACAGGCACACATCGACGATCCATAATAACAATCTCCCCATCCCCATCCATGTCCGCTCCCATAACCAAACTTTTAATAACTGTTTCACCGTCAGAGTCATAAAATCATTTAACCCACCACTGACAGACATAAAATTAAGGACATGGGAATACTCCTACATATGGTCACTTGGTGCGCACTACGGACCAGGACTTAATAAACAACACTGACATCAGACGATGACTATTTATGGACACCTGAACCTGACTCACAAAAATATTACATGTATGTATATATTAAGACCAGGGTGCCATAAACAGCAGTGTCTTCTTGCGGTCTTCGGTACGTATCGAAGATATTCCAAGTAAATGTCGGGATGTCGGGATGTTACGGCCGGAAACCGCAATATGGCTCTTCTACCGAAATAATTTTTATTTTTGGTATTTAATATATATATTTTTTATTTTTTTTCCATAATTAATGTTAAAAGTAGGTTAGTAGATTCGTAGGTTAATTAGTCCTAAGGTTGTATATATCATCATGTCATTTTTACATTATGTCTTTTAAGTATTCGACTGATGCCGGCCCCATAGTGGGCCGAAATATATTTCGAAAATCAATATTTTTTTATTATTAATACAAGTGAAAAGAAACTAAAGGCTTTATATAGCTAAATTATATATATTTATTTCAAGTTAATTCGCAAAAGCGACAATATTTGCTCCATCCCACAATTATACTACAGAAGACACCTGGTGAAACTGCACGGCTAAATCTAAAAAATACTCTTGAACGTCTTCCTACAAGGGCTTCTGAAGAGGGCTGCTGCAGTGTGGTAGACCTATGTCAACATAGACTTGGAGGAGATCACTGGAACTAGTTCTTTGTATCAATATCGTCTGCCGCCTGAAGCTCCGGATCGGTGTCGACACGCAAATGAGGTCTGCTTGATGAGGTTGCTACACTCAGGAATACAGAGCGGCGTGATTCTTGATGTATTACATTGGGCCTTTCTTCTGTGATATCTTCCAACAGTAACAACAGTGGGACAGGCGCGGGAAAGAGGTGGATCGCTTTATTGTACCTTGGTCTGGGTATTTTACTGTTCCTTTCACCTAATTTTACTTTGTAAACTGCTTTATTTTTTAGCATTTTTATATTTTCTTATCATTTTTCTCAGCAATAGGAGTCAGAAAGAATCTAGACCAGACCCTTGTCATAGTCAAAAATTGACACTTACATCCAAAGAGTAAAATTCAATGAAACTTTGAGATTTCCTTATCTATGATTAATTAAACCTCAAATGATATGAAAGAGGTGTATAACAAAATAAAAACTACAATCGAAAAATTATTCCAGTACTACACACATCTAATACTTCTCAGAAAATGCCTGGAAATTGGTGCAGCTCCAAAGGGGCTCATTCCAAAAATACCACTTCACACAATGCCACCAATAATAAGGCACAACATGACCCTAACAAACTACAGTAACGCCTTCAATACAACATACGTTCTTTATACTCAATATTCCCTTTTATGTATCCACTATAAAAATAATCTAGATGCTCTCCTGAAAGTTACCCTCATAGCATACCCACATCTCTTTCTCCCTGTTCAAAATTTACTATCTAAAGCCAATACCAATCTTTTCAGGGAAAACGTCAGGCTTGCAAAAAAACTTTTCAATCTGCAAACATACTATAAGCAAAATAATATAACACTACCTATAAAAAACAATCCATTTACTGAAGTTCCAAACCTCAACCTAACTCCCACAGACCTATCGAACCCTTTTTCTATACCCCCACCCCCACCGATTACAACTAAGGAAAAATCTGACGAAAATCATATCGTAAATCTATCTTCAGTCTATTTATCACCCACTGACAAAGCTGTAATTAACAAGGGACTATCGTTCTGTCCCACCAAAAAACTAGACCGCATAAAATTAATTAATGACTTTGTTGACTTTGGACGAAAATTAAGATGGAAACACTTTTGGAGCACACATCCCCATCAAAGTATTGATAACACACATCCAGCACTAACAAAATTTAAACCACCATCTTCCAATGAACCACCACAACTCCCCGCAAATCACCCAATAGAAATTTTCATGACTAATATACTGTCAAGATTATCTAACGATAGATATATTAGAAGTTTACAGACAAATACGGATAATCTGACTTTCGAAGAACGAAAATCAATCCGTAAACTTGTGAGAAACGAAAACATTATTATATTACCATCTGATAAAGGATCGGCAACAGTGATCCTTAATAAAAATGATTATGACAACGAGGGACTTAGACAATTAACTGACTCGACATTTTACACACGCACACCAAGTGATCCCTGCAGCCAGATCGTGGACATTGTCAAAGACTTCCTCCAAACTAAGGGCATAAACGAAGGATTGTCGGAAACTGACATAACACTGATGATACCGAGCCATCCGAGAACCCCTCATTTCTATATGCTGCCTAAAATCCATAAAGAAAATAACCCGGGCCGGCCCATTGTGGCATCATACAATGCGCCAACAGAAATCATTTCCGCTTTCGTTGACCATCACCTACAACCCATTGTTCAAAATCTAGAATCATACATAAAAGACACAAATCATTTCCTCGATATCATACATTCACTTCAACTTCCAACAGATGAACATTTACTACTGGTTACAATAGACGCTGTTTCATTATACACCAACATTCCACATGACACCGGTCTATTTGCTCTCAGCTCTCATTTAAATAAACGCCCCATCCCTCATCAACCATCAACTGAATTCCTGACAGAACTAGCAGAATTAACCTTAAAAAATAATTATTTCACCTTCGAAAATGAGTACTATCACCAAATTAAAGGCACTGCTATGGGGACTCGGATGGCTCCCAGCTACGCCAATATCTTCATGGCCTCGGTCGAAACTGCATTCTTATTGTCTGAACCTCATAAACCACTGGTGTGGAGGAGGTTTATAGATGACATCTTCATGATCTGGCCACACAGCAGGAACTCACTGACTATCTTCCTGGAAAGACTTAACAACTGCAGCCCATTAAAATTCACTCATTCCATTTCTACCGACACAATCACATTCCTAGATGTTGACATCACCATTAATGACAATAACCACATATACACTTCAGTCCACTTCAAAGAAACAAACAAAATGCAATATCTTCACTACCACAGCTGTCATCCACCACACACAAAAAAATCGATACCATATTCACTATCGCTCCGTGGTCGTCGAATATGCAACACACAAAATGCACTCGACAACTACCAGAACAAAATACACAATGGACTTCTCAAGAGACACTACCCTGATCACTTCCTACGAAAGCACATATTCAATAGACCAAGATTCCACCATAATAATAACATTAACAACAGCAATACCAACCACAACACCAACAACAACAACAACAACAACAACAACAACAACAACTACAACAACAACAACTGCAACAACAATAACACTTCTTCTAACCAACCACGACTAATCACGACATATTTTCATGGAAGCCAGAAACTTAAAACACTCATCACCGATCATCTACCCATTCTCCAACAAAACGACGAAACAAGAAACTTAATTCCCAAAAATCCACAAATATGTTATCGACAAAATCCAAACCTCAAATCATTACTCACAAAAACAAAACAGCAACCACAACAAAATGTCAACATCACAATATCTCCTGGTACATCACCATGTCGACGACCACGGTGCAAAACATGTCCAATCATCAATACAAGCACACAGATCAATACACATCACACCACACATACATACAAAACTCAACCTAACAACAACTGCAAGACACAGAACTGCATTTACCTACTAGAATGCCGACACTGTTCGGCATTCTACGTAGGTGAAACCCGGAACGAACTACACATCCGCATTAATCAACACAGGCACACATCGACGATCCATAATAACAATCTCCCCATCCCCATCCATGTCCGCTCCCATAACCAAACTTTTAATAACTGTTTCACCGTCAGAGTCATAAAATCATTTAACCCACCACTGACAGACATAAAATTAAGGACATGGGAATACTCCTACATATGGTCACTTGGTGCGCACTACGGACCAGGACTTAATAAACAACACTGACATCAGACGATGACTATTTATGGACACCTGAACCTGACTCACAAAAATATTACATGTATGTATATATTAAGACCAGGGTGCCATAAACAGCAGTGTCTTCTTGCGGTCTTCGGTACGTATCGAAGATATTCCAAGTAAATGTCGGGATGTCGGGATGTTACGGCCGGAAACCGCAATATGGCTCTTCTACCGAAATAATTTTTATTTTTGGTATTTAATATATATATTTTTTATTTTTTTTCCATAATTAAGGCCCGGCCCAGGCCCGTCAGAAATCGTGATTTCCTCCCCGCTTCCCCGCAAGCAGATTTTAGTTACCTCGAATCGCCGCTAGAGGCGTTTGCGTGCGAAATGTTGCATAGCTATTGGAAAAAATTAATTAAAGCAGCAAAGTGGGTTAATAGGCACTAATGTTTTAAAAAAATTTGACATTACATATTTTTTTAATCAAATATTATAAGGAAATATATAATTAAGATCAAAACGGTTGTTTAAAAATACATTTAAAGAATATAAGGAAAATTTAAAACTTTTTACCATTGTCGCATTTGTTCACATAATAATTAATAATACCTATATCCGTTTTTATCGTTTCTTTAAATAACTACTACATTAGTACCTACTATATTTTGTAGACGTGAGCGCCGACTCGTATTTGCCGGCGGCGACTGTGCGCCGATCAACTTTGGGTGGCGTAGCGGCGCCGCGCCACACCTCGGCGTTATGTAAATGTTACAGGCTTACACAAAATGTATACAATAATAATAATAATTTATTAGAGTGCATAGTAACATAAAAACTCAAACAGAAAAAAAAATGTAAAAAATATTCGGTTCTAGGCCCGTCCCAAATAAAATGTTATCTGAGAATTTGTTTCCGATTGATTTTTCTGTCTTTCGCAAATAATTTTTAGAGTTTCTCGAGTGAAAGATTTCGCTATAAATAATTTAATCCTATTTATACGATCTGTGAACATTAAACTAAAAAGTTTAATTTTACTTACAGTGTAAAAAAAAGAATCAATTATTCAACATTTTTTTTGTCAGGATCATAATAATGATAGTATAATAACTTTATTTACTGGAAAAAATGGTAACAATAAGAAATAAGATCATATTTATTTGCTGAAATACAGGTTTTTATTATGTTTTTATAATATTAGAAAAGTTCTACTTATAATTATTATACTTATTACAATCTTCATTATTATGCATATGAAAAGAAAAGTCCTGACTGACTGACTGACTGACTGACTGACTCACTCACTCATTCACTGACCCATCAACGCCCAAACCCTTGAAAGCTGAAACTTTGCATAAAGGTTCCATTTACAATGGAATAAGGAAGGATATTTCAAAATTTCACCACTAAAAGGGTAAAATAGGAGATTCAAGTTTGTATGGATATGTTTGTTTGCCTTTGCAGTCACATTTTGGCTGCCTATAAACGTGTGCAGGGCTCCGTTCACTTTATCTTCCGCATTCACTCTTCTTTCAATATCACCGTCACACTTTCCATTGCGCGTAAATAGACAACCAAGATACACAAATTCTTTAACCTGTTCTACTTCCTCGTCTCTAATCTGAGCATTACTTTCAGTAATCTCTTCATTCCTCTCTAGCACCAAAACCTTTGTTTTACTAACGTTAATTTTCATTCCTTTATTTCTAAAGGCATCATCATTCATAATTGTTACCATCTCTTGCAGCTCATCCGTCTATGAAGCAAGGATAACTTGGTCATCGGCGTATAAGAGGCATTTGATAAGTAACTCCCCTAACTTCAGTCCACATACACGCTCTTTTAAATCATTTAAACAACTGTCCATAAGATTGAAGAGCCACGGTGACGCTACAAATCCTTTTTAACTCCACTTGCAAATCGTGACATTAAATTTATTATTTTGCCTGCCTAATTTATTATTTGTTGAAATGTAAGAACAGAACTGATTACTTTGGAACTATTTTTCTTCTCATTTTCACTCAGGTCTGCTCCAGTAACTTTTGATGAATTTTGTTTTAAGTTGGTGGTACCACGAAGCGGTAGATTTCTGGAATGCCTAGGATCTACCAATTCTGGTAAGATATGGGTTATGTAAAATGATTTAAGTTTTTCAACCATGCATTTATTCCAAAACTCGTCATCCCTTTCAATAATTTCTACATGCAGAGGGTTGTTCTCGCCAGACCATATAGCAAAAATGCAACTTTTTCTTTGTGCTATATGTAACTGGCCTTGAACCTGAAAAAATAAAACATGAAGAAATTGAAAAGAAATCTGTTAAATAGTAACTAGATCTATGTAGATTCAAAAAGTTAAATTACTTACTTGATAAAACCAGTCGTGATTTTTGTTCAATACCAGTGCATCGTCTTTCTTTTTGAAACATGGTAATTTATTTAATACATCTACATCTTTCAAATTCTGGTTGTATACTGACAAAGGGCACTTTATTTCCACGACTTTATCATTTCCAACCAGTCCATCCGGTGTTGCTCCAAGGTACGGAATCTGAGCATCAATGAATAATCCGCAGTTCTCTATGGCAATCCCCAGTTGAATTGACAGCTGATGGAGTGCATTAGCTTCATTCGCAACTCCGTGTCTTATTGATCTTACATTGCTGAGATCTTGCTTATAGAGAAGTGCACGCACTAACGATGGCCCAGTAGTTTCTCTTTTTTGATTATTTTTCCGAAGTTAGACGCCGTTAGTAGTTGCCGCCGCAACTCCAACCATTCACTACAATCCCTCTGAAGAATGGTTTCTTTTTCGATTTTTGACCTTTGCTCTTGAGTTTTCTCTAAGTTGCTCAGGAACGTGTTTTTCAGAAGCTCTAGTTCCTCGGGATCAACATCTGGTTTTTGGCATGCTTCGCCGTAGTTTTTATAAATTTTGTTCTTACCTTTCTTCGCCAACAACTATGGAAGTGGAGGGCATTACATTTGCAATGTGGTATAATTAGATCTGTAAGTTGTAAAACATATTTATTTAACCTGGGTTTAAGTCATTGACAAGCCGACAACTTTTATTACGATGAAAAAAAATATTATTCGAGTTTCGTATTCATACCTTTCTTCCTCAACATCCATGGAAGTGGAGGTCATTACATTTGCATTTTGCAATGTGGTATAATTAAACCTGTAATTCGTAAAACATATTTATTTAACCAGGATTTCAGTCCCTTACAAGCCGCAAACTTATATATTATGATGAAAAATAAATATTATAATTCGAGTTCCGTATAGTTAGTTCTTCGATGTTGCATTTATCGTTTCCTCTGTTTCATAAATTTACTAGGCAACATGATATTTTTAATACATACCGTCTCGCGGTCGCGGATCCAAAGCGTGCGGTGTCGGCGTGGCGACGCCGCCACAAAGCAGAGCGCCTAGATTATAGCAGGCCCTGCGCGCGGCCTGCCGCCACGTACTGATCAAAATAATAATGTTTTATAGAACTTACGTGTTATTTACATTTATATTTCCTGTCAAAGTGGAATGAGTGTCACAGTCCACACTCGGTACATCAGATGGAGGTTGCATGCTGAAATAAAAGTAGTAAAACCTTGAATGAAATACCCACATTCGATACATAGTAGTTTTTACATTTTATAGAGATGAAAGAAATATATATACAGAGACTTAGACAGACATCAGAAAAGTTTGATGTTCGTCGTACCTTCGCTTTAGTTATACTTTATTATTCTGAGTTATACCTAGAAAAAACAACAAAAATAAATATTTAGAGTGTTTAGACAGAACTGTAAATTTTCCTTTTTGTTATTTTTATTTCTTTTAGGTCATGTTATTTTAGACCCTTATTGGAATGTTAAATTAATGAAAAATCAACAATATTACAATCGACAACAAAATTCGTACCAAATGACTTTCCATTTTTAACACGCCGTAGTTCTTATTACATTGCAATAAGTATGACAGCGCCGTAATACACGGGACAACTGATAAGGCTCGCTCGAGATCGCGTTCGAACCAGGCGGTAACGCGTACCCTGAATGAACTCTTATTACAGTACAGTAAGTGTCAGATTTACGCGGTAAAGACTGATGCCATCCACCTGTGTCGCATCCTTTGACCTCAAAGAAATCTCCCGCGTAAAGATCACTTACCTAATTTCATTCAGATCATCTGAGCTATCTTTTTGATTATCTTTTCTCGATCTGTAAGAAAATAATCACATTTTTAGTTGATATACCTACCTAATATTATATCTAAGTAGGTACATAGTTTATGATGATATTGAAGAAAGAAATAATATTACCTATATAAATAGCATCAAAATGTACCTACCTGTAGGTAGTTTATAATGATATTTGTGTATTCAAACGTTGTATAATATTCTTACATACTGATAAAATCCGAGTGAGTGCGAATTTGAAGCATGTTTCAAGTCAGTAGCTTTATTCAGCGCAGATAGGTACTTGTACCTACTACTTTTACGATATATCAGTGATCGCAGAGAGATTGTACTTGTATGTGATGATAAGATAATTACTAAGACGTACTAGACAGACAGATCATGAGTATGAGGGTTCTTTTGAAACATTTGGAGTGCAGAACCCTGAGAAAGGAGCTACATTTTTTATAACATAGTGAAAGGGAAGGTAGGTACTTACCGCTTCGCATCTCTCATATCTTTTAATTGATAAGCTCTCTTTCTTTTAACAACATAAATTTTGTTCCTCTTGTTTCCCATTTTTTTTATGATATCGCAGTATGTATTTGAATATGTAATACTTAGTTACTAACGAATGGGTTAGTATTCTCCGCTGAGCAAGTAAAATAGTATTCTCGTCCCGTGTCTAGGTGATAGACAAGATATATCCGTGATAAGAAAACGGTCATAGGTCCAACGCTGACAACGCAACGAGCAATACTGACAAATTGACGGCGAGCGTTGCTATATATCTCGACGCGTAGTGCTTATAAAGTTTAAAATCGAGTGCAACCTTTGAGCGTGCTTCGACTCAGAACTAAAGGACGTAAGTCTCAAAACTAATTTCGTCTATTTACTGAATAATATTTGATGTACGACATTTTTGGTATGTCTGTACATAATAAACCATGTTTTCGTGTTATAGCAGTAATTTCAGACATAAAACTCAAGCCGCTTGGACATAAAACGTATTCACACCTTAAAAAGGCGTCTATTTCGAAAATAAAAGCTATCGAGTGAAATTTGTCCAATTAGGTAACGGCTATGTCTATCGAAAGATAAAGGTCTGAAAAAACATTTGTTAAAGTTTTATATTCATCAAATCAGTAGTTGGCTTAGGATGTTTTAGCAAAAACCGTTGAAAAATAAAAGGTGGCCCCTTAATGTTAAAAGTAGGTTAGTAGATTCGTAGGTTAATTAGTCCTAAGGTTGTATATATCATCATGTCATTTTTACATCATGTTTTTTAAGTATTCGACTGATGCCGGCCCCATAGTGGGCCGAAATATATTTCGAAAATCAATATTTTTTTTATTATTAATACAAGTGAAAAGAAACAAAAGTTATAGAAACACCCTGTGTAAATAACGGTGCTAATAAACTTAGCTATACTAATAATAAAGTAGTAGAGAAGTTGTGTCTGTACATAGAATATTTTTGGGAAATTTTATATAAAACGGGTTATTAGTATTGTATTGAGGCCAAAACTATCTTTTTTAGAACTTTTGTCTGTCTATATGTTCCTTTTAAATACGAAAACCACTTTACGGAATTGAATGCGTTTTTTAGGGTTTCGTACCTGAAGAGGAAAAACGGAGCTCTTATAGGATCACTTTGTTGTCCGTCTGTCTGTCAAGACCCTTTATCTCGGGAACGCGTAGAGGTATCGAGTTGAAATTAAAACCATATACTCAAGTCTACAGTTTCTCGAAGCTGTAAAAAAGTCAAACCTCTAAGTTAACGTAAAAAAAAGAGGTACGGCCGTTTATGCGGCATAAAACGTATATTTCGACACTCTCAAGGGAATCAAAATTTATAGCTTTTGCCCGCGGCTTCACCCGCGTTGAATTAGTTTTTGTATACTCCTATAAAATCGGTCAATATTTTTCAGCCCAATCGGTTTCGTAAGTATAGCGTTAAAGAGTGACGGATCACTCTTCTACAGAAACCCAATCAGCCAGCCCAGTCGGTTCGGTAGATACGACGTGAAAGAGTAACAAACATCCATCCATCCATCCATACATCCAAACATTCGCATTTATAATATTAGTGGGATTTTCCGTTGACCTAGAACTATGAAATATGGCAAGTAATACCACCTTGTACTACAAGTATAGGAAAAAATCTAAAAACTAAATTTTTTTCATTAAATCATAAAAAATACTGTCTTTAACGGAACCCTCGGTGGGCGAGTCCAACTCTCACTTGTCCGGTTTTTTATTATCGAACCTAGTCATTAAGGGTTGTTGATAACCGCCAAGCTGAAAACAGTCGAAAATAGTTTTTATATTTTGATTTGATTGAAAGATATTTTCACGCGAACGAAGCCACGGGCAAAAGCTAATAAAGGGGAAAGCAACTCCTAAATATTTTCAATGGAATCTAATATTAAAAAACTTTAAAACATTTCAAAAATAATAGTTAGTAGATGTTATTTGAAACACTTTCATTGAAAAGTTTGGTGTACTATTTATTTATTATTCTTTCTTCTTACTTAACGAGAAGAGTGGGAGAAAAAATGGAATCACGAAAATTACCAACACGTACCTAATATTTTAATAATAATTTGTATGAATATATATTATCAAAATTATTAGGTATTTTGTTTTCTACTAATTGATAAATAATTAAATCAATAAAATAATGAAGCAGAATTTGAACTCTGTTAATTTTGTGAATTAATAACGAATTTCGTAAAACCATTTAACATTATTCGTAAAATTAAAACTTAGCTATTTTTATTATACACGCATTTGCTACCAGGCATAAATAGGCGCATGCTCGAGATAATACTGCGGCAGTATTATTTACAACATTTTTATACTTTTCGTACGAGTAGAATCACGTATATTTTGCAAGGAACCCTAAAAGGTACAACTTAATTAACTTTGTAACAGTAAACAGAGTGAACCTACTTATCAAAGTTGTAAAGTTGCCGAGACAGTTTTCGTATTTTGCTCACAAAATTCATAATGGCTTTAAATCTCTACGGAGGCCTGACAAGTTGCGTATTTCTTTCAGCAATATTGGTTTCCATTAAAAAGTTTCATGGAACTTCTAAGAAATTCAAACGAAATATGTTTTTATTGTAGTACCTAACACTCGATAAAGAAAGCCTTTAGCAATAAATAAGATACAAAATAAATATGGCAGTAGGCAATAATTATGAAATAATTACTTATAATATAACACACAAAAGTCACCTCGCAGACAACAAATATAAGATGACTTTAATTTATTCAGCCAAATTCTTACTCACGACTCGGTAAGTGTTCAGTAACAAGGTTCGATGACCCTTTTTGTAAAATTCGTAAATTATTCTTTTCGTGTTCCTTACAAACGCAAGCCCAGCCCTGAGTCAATTACTATAAAATGTCAAGATTTTATTTTGCGAAAATAGCAAAAATTGTTGTCAATCCGTGTTACTGATCAGTTGGTCACTTACCAAGCATCCATTATGAGTTTGGCTGTATAAATTAAAGTCACCTTATATAACTTTAAAACAAACAGATTTCCCTTAATTGTGAATTAGGCAACGAATTACAAAAAAATCCTCAATTCAGAACTTTGGCTATTGTAATAATATTTAATAGTAGCCTTTACCCGCGGCTTCACTTGCGTGGAGGTATCTTTCAATCTTTGAGTAGTATCGACAGTTCTAGCAGGGGCCTTACTGTCTAACTTCGACATCCATCGCAATCGACTTCAAACGCACCCGTGATTGGCTAGAAATGACATCACACATCATTCTTGGCCGATCACGACGCTTTTGAAGGCTATAGCGACGGATATTGAAGTTAGACAGTAAGAGGGCCTAGGGTGATAGATAGGTCTAAACTATGATAACTAAATTTAAATGCCATTTTATAAGAGTTAAATTAGGGATTAGTCAGACAATAAAACTTATATCAAAATAAACGTCGTAAGAAAAATATAAAACGGTCGTTATATTAAATATCCATCCTACATATAGGTATATAAAAACACTTCGAAATCGCGAGTTTTCGGATCGGCCCGCTCCCACTGAGCAGGATGGAAAAGTGTAAAATGAAAGCGTCGAAGCAGGACAGATTTCCCTGGATAACCTGATGAATAATAATACATATTATATTATATTTTTATAAATTACATTGTGTATGTACATTGTACATATTTTGTATTTCGTGTAAATTTCTTATGTATTGACAAACCTTTTATAACGGACATTGTTATATGGTGAATAAATATCTTATTCTTATTCTATTTTACATGTAAGTAATTTATTAGTAAGTATTTTGAATGAGTATAAACAAAAAACAAAATATGTACATACGCTGGTAAAGAAATCATAACAAAAAAAATTAACTAAATTCATGATTAGTGTGTTTCGTGTTTTTATTTAGGATTATTTATAGGCTGTCCGAGATATCATGATATGGGTGGCAGTTCAAAATTGACAGTTACAGTAATGTACCCTAATGAAATATAATCGTTTTTTTTTTTAGAATCGAGAAAGTTAACAAGGGCTATCAAATCGATTTTTTATTTGATTGATCTTTGAATATCCAAACTACTTTTTGTTAATTACTAAACTAAATAAATTAAACGAAGCAATAACTCCAGAGCTTGAGAGTTCAAAGTTCTTTTTTTGTTTTTCTCGGAATTTCGCCAATCAACAAGAACTGTAACAAACGTCAAAACAAATAGCACGTGAAGCAACCGCAACGAAAACACAAACCGCATACAAGATGCACTCATACTCACGCGATCCTTTAGGATGGCCGCACCGATTCATTGTGTCAGTACCTATGGGTTAGCGTTCCGATCCACGCATCACGTAGCAAAAATACATTTTTATTTACTGAATCTTTTCTTCGTTAAATTTAACGAATACACTGAGATTTTTGTTCCGATTTATAGAGGCATTATTTATTGTGTTTTTGCAATAATTATTTACATTATTCCTAAAACCTATTATTTTCTTTTGTGCCTGGGTGTATGTAGTATGGTGTGAGTATTATAGGCGAAACGAAAAATTACGAACTGTCACCCATATCATGATATCTCGAACAGCCTATAATTTCCGATATTTTAAGATGTATGTATAATTTATAGTTAGTTTATTGTTTAGGAGTCGTTATTGCTTATATAGCCCATTCTTCGAAAACTTTTGATTATGATTTCAAGAAGTAAATCTACTACTCTCTACGGAGGACTGACATGAGTGGCGAAATTTTGAAAGGCTTATGTCCAGCAGTGGACGAACACGGGTTGATGGATGGGTGGATGGAAATCTACTACTGAAGGTTTAATAAACGACGATAAAATTTATTTTCCATATCAGATCTCACTAATTTATTAATTGAAAACTAATCGATTTACATCGCCTTTATTGCATAAATTTTATACACAATTTAAAATTTTAATGATGAGAAAGATTTGATTACGAACGAGGCGCAAATATTCCACCATACAAATATGCAGTTGATTATTTCAACAACACGTAATACAAGCCTTCTAGAAGAAGGAATCAATACTTACTAAAATGAAAATATGTGTAACTGTAAGTGAAGATTACTCTTTTTATCTCATATACTAAATATAATATACTAAATATCTTAAATTATTATTTACTAGCTTTTGCCCGCAGTTTTTGGCTTGGGCGTTACTTTATGAACACCCCTTATAGCCTTTGTGTTGAACACGGTTACCACGATGATAATAAAAAAAACCGCATCCAAATCCGTTCAGTGGTTCTCGAGTTATAAAAGCGCTTATTCAATCTTTTCCTCGTTTCCGGCTTGGGCGTTATTTTATGAACATCCCTTATAGCCTATGTGTTGACCAGGGTCACTAAGATTATAATGAAAAAACCGCATCTAAATCCGCTGAGAGAGTGACAGACAACAATTCTAACAATTGTTGTTTTGGCCTCAGCACAGTACCAATACCCAAATCCATTTAAAATTTCGCGAAAGTTTTCAATGTACAGATACGACTTTTTTACTACTTTATTATTAGTATATAATCTAATATATAGATTAAAATATTTATTTATTTACAGATACTAATTATAGGTCTAATGGTAACAATGTCTTATCAGCAAACAAAGGAAAAACGTAAAACATTTTTTGATCGAAAGCTAGGCAAAGATGTGTATGTTACTAATTGGAGCGATTTTAAAATGCCCGGAAAAGTTTCACAGGAAGATTTGAAAAAAATATTAGATGTTTTAGCAAAATTTAACAGATTGGAAGAGTGCCCCCTTTCGAAGATCGAACGCTGCAATTATACAGGAGTAGAAGAAGTATTGGAAACAATTATTGAGAAATACGTGTCTCCTGAACCAGAAAATGAGAAGAGTGTTACAAGTGACTCTAGTACTACTAAAGACAAAGATACGAATGTTGATTGTGTGGAGGAGTCCGCTAAAAGTTCGCTAAAATTCAAGAAGATAGGGGAACTAACAAGTAGGGGCCCTTTAAAAAGTTGCAATAACCTTAACAAGCCTGCAGAAAGGTCTGGTCCTAAACACAAACGTAATCGAAAACGTAGACCACGAGCTAACCTAAAACGTTGGTTGTCGTTTCTCGAGGAGCTGGTTTCCAAAGTCAACCAGGCGGAAAGTACCACTTCCTCCAAATAAATTAGTGACTGTGTTTTATTAAGGTGGTAGCGATGGTTTTCATTAACAAACGCCTTATTTTTGAATAAGTTTATGGCACTACGTGACAATAGTTTAAATTAAATTTGCCTTTTCGGGCAAACTTTTGTTATTGTATGGATTATTTTGTAAATTACTCTGCACAACAACTTTAAACACGATTTAAAGGTATAAGATAATAAATATAAAATATAATAAAATATCCGTTTATTCATTTGCCACAACACAATTACATTATAAACAATTATAATAAAAATCAAAAGGAGATAAAACAAAAGAATAAAATAATGTGACTAAAACTAAAAGTAATCGTGTGTCACAGCAGACAAAAGGGCCAAAACTCAGCATATGCTGTAGCCTTACAAAGTAAGACCGACAGCGCTGTTTTTCACTGTTGTGCAGGATAAAATAACACAGCTTTGTTAGAAAAACTAACATTAAACTATTGTCGCATTGCGCTATAAACCATATTTTATTCAAAAATAAGAACACTAGTTGTGCGTTTAGGAACGCGACCTGACGCAACCACTTTATAGCATTTTTTCTTATATACTTTATAGCATTTTTTCCCATATACTTTGTAGCATTTTTTCTTGTATACTTTATAGCATTTTTTCTTATATATATTAATTAGTATCATTCTACAAAAATGGGTACAACTAGGTTTACTCGGGTAAACTTAGAATTTCCCTTAGGTAGCCCGAAAAATTTTACCCGGGTAAACGTAGAATTTCTCTTAGGTAAAGTACGAAAATTTTTACTCGAGTAAACATAGTTATAGCCATTCCTCTAGCATTAGATACCCGACATAAGATAAGCATTTATTTATTACCACAACACAAATACATGACATGACAAAATAAAAGGACTTAACTCAAACAATTTTTAACATTGAGACGCAGTGACGCAGTCAGTACTTAATGACACACACACAGCCATGTAACATGAATGAATGAATATTTTAATGAATATATTTATTTATTTCAAGGATAAATTAAATCTAAATACATCCCACAAAACCAAGTAGGAATTTGGTTTGTCTGTGGGGAGGGAGTCGCACTGCTTTTTCTATAATTACTTAGTTACATAAGTAGGTAGGTACATTAACAATAAATAATAACATTGTTATTTTAATCTATGTGTACATGTTTTGTAAAAGGTAAGTTTTATATAATTTTGCAAATTTATTTTTATTTTGTTCAGATCTTATACGAACAGGCATTTCATTATATAACATTGGAATTTTGCGTTTAAGCAATCTGCCGCCAAAGTAGTTATTCACTTTTACTGTTTCATATTTACCCTGAGCAGTTGCTCTCGTGTTGAGCCCATGCTGTTTAGGTATCTTATGATCTGGGGTGCCATGGCCATTTACTGCAATTATGTATTTATATTTTAATGAAGCCGGTAGTATTTACATAATGAGTACAATATTTTGATATTATTTTTGTGTTTTTTTCTAACATTTTTACTGACTAAGAATTTTAAGAATTCTATTTGTATATTTTCAATCTTATCCATGTATGTTTTAAATATAGATCCATAGCAGTCCAGACCTTAAGATATAATTGAGTCAACCAACGACATATATATAGTTTTTAGCACAGAAATTGGTACTTTGTAACTAAGATGTTTGAATTTAAATAACAATATGCGTAGCTTATTTAATATCCTTTCTATATGTTTAGTCCAGCCCATATTTTCATCGATGCACATTCCTTGGTATGTAACACATAGAACTTGCTTTATTGTTTTATATTTCCAATTAGATAAGTTATTATGGAAACAGTTAAAGTCGTGGGCAACCAGTTGACATGAAGAGTCCGGGGTACAAGAGTACGGAGACTGGATAACAAGGAGGTTAGTTTTTTCGGCATCGAGTACGATTCCGCTAAGATTCAAATTAAATCAGCTAAAAAGAAAAATAATGTTTCTTGTACCTTCATATTTACCTCTTAAATTTTTTATTTTTTTAAATCCTAAACTACAAAAAATAATCTTTACCTTACCTTAATTTATTAATTGACCTTAATTTCTTGGTAGAGTAAGTATCTATTAAACTTTAATAATACCCTATTCCCTACCTTATACCTTCAGAGTCTCAAGATGGGTTCTTCTGTAACATATCGTCATGACATGAATCCTTCAGGTGTTCCCAAGTGTGAACTTCAAAATGCAAGTATGTGCATAATAATATTGGAAAAACTAAAAAAGATACATTCATATTGTTCAATATTTCCGCAACAAAAGGCACTACATCATTCCATACATCCATCAGCCTGTTTCGTCCACTGCTGGACATAGGACTTTCCAGGATTTCGCCACTTTTGGCGGTCCTCCTGGAAGAAATGCCCATACTCACACACGCTAGGCAGGCGGGTTGGTGAGCGCGGTGCCGAAGCCCTTGCACCAGTGACGCCGCTGCCCGTCACCAGTTTGTTTTATATAAAGCCCGGCAATTGGGGATGGATATACCGCCATCCATCGGTCCCAGGCAATGGTGGGCCGCCTGGTTTTGCCTGAGAGCTGTTCTCTTACTCTCCCCCGAATAACTTCGGGAGGATTTGCGAGTAAGATGGTGGTACCTCCACAGTCGAGCCCGGCATCAGCTCTACCACCTATGCAAAACTTTAATAATGTGATAATTCGTTTAGTTCATTAAGTATATAAAGTGACTTCCGTTTATAAAGCCAAATTCATACTGGAAACTCGGTGAGTGGTCAGGACCAAGGTTCAATTACCTTTTTCGTAGTACAGTGACCCACGTTTGAGAGGTCGACGAAGAAGGAGTCGCCTGTATAATTAAAAAATATACGAGATTAACAAAACCTACACCATTTGTTGTGCTGAGCAACATAAGAATAATAATCATAAGTTTATCTTCAAAATATAGGTATGCAACAACATATCTCATACATAATAATTAATAACATATAGAAATAATAGGTATTCAACAAAGTATTTATATAACTTACAGAAAATGGGTAATTGTAACATAATTATAGAAACATAAGAAAACATAATTAGTACTCTCGACAAGCTTTAAAATAGCCACTTCTACCGTTAATACGATTATTGCTCGAAAAGTGGTTCAGGACAACACTTTTTGGTTGGACCAAAGTATATAGGACCACTATTGTTCGAAGGGCTCGACAAAGTCACGATCGTGGCTCATTACTTTGCGTGCAGATAGCTTGAACGTTTAGGCGCCTCCTCCAATATTTAGTTCATTTATTGTCTACTAGCTTTTGCCCGCGGCTCCGCCAGCGTGTTATTCGGCTTAACGACATGCTTTTTTCCGGGATGAAAAGTAGCCTATGTGTTAAGTTAGGGTATAAGCTATACCCATTCTAAATTTCATCCAAATCCGGTCAGCCGTTTCAGCGTGAAACACAAACTTTCGCACTTATAATGTGATGTGATTTTATTATTTATTTATCATTTTTCGCGAGTTTATAAATGTTAAAATTAAACAGGGTTAAGGAGTATCACATCACATAATACTAACTACAAATAATAAGGCCAGGGCCGTACTCAGGCAAGTGTTTATCGAATCGTAGTCGTCAGATAGATCACAAGAACCCCTCCCCTCAGTCAGTAGCTGAAGCCTTTGATGTCTCTGAGCATGGTATTCATTAAGGTTTAGTTGTCTACTTTTTATTATTAGATACCTCAACACGCGTACTGGTAAATAGCAATTGTGTACGTGAAAATAAATTTCACTTCCCCATAAAAAATATACACATTGTATTGTCTTTTTAGGATTCCTTAGTACCTAAAAGGTATAAAGGGACCCTTTATGGCGAGACTCCGTTGTCCGTCCGTCCGTATGTCACAGCTTCATAATTTTAGCACCGTTAAAGACTTGAAATTTTCCACAAAAATAGCATTCACTTGCCTACATAATACGGTACAAAATAAAATGAAAAATTTGAAATTGTTCAAAATATTTCCAATACAAAAGTGAGAAAAATAAAAAATAAATTCCCAAAAATACAATATGGGTATCAAATTGTAGATCATAAAGAGCTGATTTAAAAAATATATATACTTTTACTATATTAACTGGCACAGTTTTCGAGAAATCTTTGAAAAACCACAAAAAATGCATGGCCCCCCTTATTTCCGAAACTGGTGGACCGAAAAAATATGAAAAAATGACGATCATAGGTCATAACTGGCCAATTACAGAATTACTATGGCGATTAAAAAAAAGTCGATAACAAATGTGAAATATAAGAAAAATATAAAATATATATATTTTTTTAATAAAAATACAAGATGGGTATCGTTTACTATATTACTGGCACCGATTTCGAGAAATCTTTGAAAAACCACAAAAAAATGCATGTCCACCCTTATTTCCGAAACTAGTGAACCGAAAAACATGAAAAAAATCATGGTAATTTAGGATTACGTAAATATTACAGGAAAAATAAAACGGGTGAGAAATTTACGATACCAAAATGACAAAATTAAATTTTTCATCTACGAGTCTTATTTCGAGTACGGTATAAAAATATTCGAGTCTCTCTTTTGTGGTACAATCAATTATTTTTTTAGTTATCATAAACAGTTATGGGCAAGATTTTAAATATCTTCTTCCTGACTGTTCCCAAAACTGTCGAATTACGGAACCCTAGGCATGCGAGGCTGACTCGCACTTGACAGAGTTTAACGTTATTTGGGAGGCTTTTGGTTTACTTACAATTTCTAAAAAGGCCTCAAGTGTGTGCACTTTCGAAACAAACATTGAATCACAATTTTTGGGTTAATTTGAAGGGTACAAATTTTTTATTTAAATAAATGTTCATGATCTAGTTGCTAAACCTTGTTGTTCGGTTAATATTTTGCTTGAAGGGTGTTCAAGGTTATTAAGAATTTTGTTAGTAGTGATATTGGTATTGTAGTCATGAATGATGTCGTTATAGACAGGTATAAATAAAGCTTCGCTGCACAGTGACATAGTCTTGCTATGATTTTCAGGGTCGAAACCATGAACATCTCATAAACAACAAGACTCACAATCTCGTTCAAAAAGTGATCGTTATTCCCATTTGTCACCGCTATGGGGTGAAAAATTGGAATAACAATTGCATACAACTGACATTGCATCTTATGTTAACGACATAACGTCTTTATTTGGTTGAACATTTTTGCTACTATGCACGTCGCTCGTTCGGACGTTTTCTGACGAATTTTTCTTAGAGAGTGTTTGTCTAGTTGTTTATGAGAGGTCAATGGTCGAAACTTATATATTCACAAATAGAATGTGAATACGGGAATCTCACTTTTATTTCATCTTGCCTCCCGAGTACTATTATACATTTTTGTACAAAATTCGAAGTACGTGAAGGTATATAAAAAAAAATATTACATTTAATTATCATATGTCGATAATGTACTACAACTTGATGAAACTCTTTATTAGTGTGTCGTCATTTTGATTGGAATCTAAAAGCGAACATATGCAGTAAAAAAAATCGCAAAACGTCGTATTTTACGGCTAGAGCCAACTACATTAGAGTTTGAAAGTTATTTTTTTTATGAATTTAAATTTTCTTATATTCTGATATTATTAAAAATTCTCAATTGCATTTTTTTACCTATGATCCTTACAATTTTTTTTCTTAAATCTAGTTTTTCTCGCTAAATCGGCCTTGCGATCTGTCAGTCAATAGATTTCTGTCAAATTTGACTCAGGTTACGAGCTAAATCTAGATTTAAATATTGGTCGGCCTAAATGGGTTCATAACCAAACTAACCACAAAAAAACCTAAACACACAAATTATGATTGTTCTTCTTATTTTTGTATAAAAAATATAAATAATTTATGGCATTACTTGGCAACAGTTTAATGTCAGTTACGTTTTAGTTGTGTTATTTTATGCATTACCTTGTAAATAGTCGTTGTTTTTATTCAAAAGTAAGGAAAACAATCATATTTATGTTGTGCGTTTGGGAACGAGACGCATCGCGTATCCACCCTAATAAAACTCAAAACTTTTTTTAAGAGTTTCACAGAAGAAACTTGGACCATCAATTAAAACTCTCTAAAAGGTAAGTTAGGCTGTTTTGATGTTTAATTTGGATTGATGAGTTAGTAGATGTTTGTCTAGCTGGAAGGCGTCTACCATGGTTGAAAACTGGACCTTTAAGTATTTTTAGTTACAGATTTTCTAAGTATAATATTATTTAAACTTAGAAATGTTCTAAGTATTTTAAGGGACGCATTTTGGAAATTACTAAATGACTGTGATTACTGGACGACTATCGTAGGTTGAAAATTAATCTTAGACAATTACTGAGTAAACTTTACTTTATTCCATTTAAGATTTTCATCCATCCATCGGCCCGTGTTCGTCCACTGCTGGACATAGGCCTTTTCCAAATTTCGCCACTGATGTCGGTCCTCCATCCTCCTCATCCAGCCGCCCCCCGCAACGTCCTTCCGGTAGTTGGTCCAGCGGGCACGAGGTCGGCCTACACACTACGCTTTGTTGTACGTGGTCTCCATTCCAGAGCCTTTCGGCCCCAACGGCCATCATGTCGGCGACAAATATGGCCTGCCCACTGTCACTTCAACTTTCTGCAGGCTATGACGGTTACTTTCGATCTCCGACGGATCTCCTCGTTTCGGATTCTATCCATCAGAGATACCCCAACCATAGCCCGCTCCATAGCTCGCTGAGCGACCTTAAAATATTTTTATAATACAGCAAAATTACTCAAGTTCCTTTTCGAGGTTTGTTAAAACAATTTTTACTAAAAATAAAATTTGATATTTTTCCTGTACACGGTATTTTTGTTTTTGATCAAAGTCTCCTTGTTATTGAGATATTTTGCTGAAAGGTGACTGAAATTCACCCTGTTTTCGTTGCTTTCATGGAAAGTACGCAAATTTCATATCACTGTACAAAAAATCTTGTTTTCCCAGTTCTGCAAACAAAAGTGTAATGTATAAAGTATAAAGAAAGTATCAGTAATAGGTACCTAAAACATTAGACCTTATGTTATTTGTCGGAAAATGAACCGAAAAACAGTTAATTATTTAACACTAGCTAGCCCGCGTGTTATTTGGTTTAACGACATGCTTTTTTTTTTCGGATAAAAACTAGCCTATGTGTTAAGTTAGGGTATATCCATATCCATTCTAAATTTCATCTAAATCCGTTCAGACGTTTCAGTGTGAAAGAGTAACAAACATACACACACAATCTTTCGCATTTATAATATTAGTGTGATTTTGACTTGTATAATTAGTAAACACTTTTACGATCTACTAAAATCTATATATCCAAAGGTTCTAATTAATTCGGTTCTTAATTTTTTCTAGAACAATTTAATAAAGATAACTTGAATTTTTTGAATTTAAAATAATACTTACCTAATTTTCACGGACTTTCAAGTTTCAAGAGGTATTCATGTAGGTTTTCATGTGAGCCAATTTGTATGAAACTGATTACGTAAAGGAAAATAACTTTTTTTCACGTAGAAGCTTGATTTTTAACAGGACTATGTGGTCTCTGACCTCTGTAGAAGGTATTAATTTCAACTCGATATCTCTAACAAGGCTTGAGAAAAAAGGTCTTGACTGACGGACAGACAGGCAGGCGGACAACAAATGCATCCCATAGGATTCCGTTTATTTATTTTGAGGTACTAATCCTTGTAATGAGTTAGAAAATCGAAACCACCTGGTAGAATTTTATTATTAATTTAGTAAATAAGTTATCCGGAACAAAGTACTGGACGGCGATTCTCGCAAATTTTTTCACACGCTCTGCTTTTCATACGCCTCTGTTTATCGCGTCATAAATGCTGTGTGATGATAATTCTATTAACTATTTCTCCTTAAAAGACACGTAAAGCATGTTATGAATACGGACAACAGGTTTATTTTAAAAGTTTGATACGTTTCTTCATAAATAGCTTGTAAAAGTCGGCCTTCGCAAATTGTTGCAGTTGCCAGAATCACCGTCCAGGTATTATCATAAAACAGTAGAAATAAATTCGTAAACACAAGTAATCATTCGACAAAACTATAAAAAAATTCCTAAACAATAGTAAACCATGAAAATCTGAGGACTATACCTGATATCCTCTTAATATGCAGCTGCGTTGCAAAGTTATTCCCCATTTGCGAGACATAGCTGTCCTTCTTGCTGGACAACTGTATGCTGAAACCGTCAGACTCCAGGGAAGCCCTGGGAGCCCTGGCTGCCTGAACTGCCTTGTTCTGAGACAAAGGGGTCGGAGCGACCTTCGCCAGGGCCGCCTCTTGGGACCCCGTGCTATCCCTGTGCCGGCTCTTATGGTCTAACAACATACTTGGCGTGCACCCCATGATCACTACTTTGGACACTACATTGGAATTGGCACCTTACACTTTGGCACTTCACTGACACTCTTGTAGCTGTAGCTTCTCTTTTATTTTTGGTTTCATTTTTATCTGTAACAAAAGAAATTCATTTTAATATTGTTGAGCTGGGCGAGCAGCACATGATTTGTTGCGGAGAAGCTGACCTAGCAACACATCCTCGAGGATGCTTCGTTCAAAGGCGAAACACGTGTACATAAGTTATTTAAGATTGCTTTGTATTTGTGCTCGTATTGCTTGCTTGTGCATGTTTTATGCGGGTTGTCGGGCTTTGGTGCACGAGTCTGCATTTTGAATAGCATGACAAAGGTGTTTAGCAGAATATTGCAAATTATATTAATACATCCCTAAAGTGATGGACTTCCGCAAAGTAACGCCTATTTCAATCAATTATCGAGACTTATATCTCTTTGAGGATGTCAGTCAGAGCTGTTCCGACTAAGTCTCGTACGCTCTGAAATCACATCACTTATTCCGATCAAACAGAGTATATTCTCCATCTCCAGAGGCTTAAGTAAGCTAAATTAGCAGCTCGATGCGTGTCGATACAAATATCGACAGAAATGACATTGAGATAACGTTCATATTAGCGTACATTGCAAATTGGCTATTACGGCGATCACTGCGTTACCGGATAGCGTAAAATAGAGAAAATAATACTTTTCATACAAAAGATAAATTAATTCTAGTTAAAATATGCACATAAATAAATTAGCAAGATATATTTCGAGTTCTTTTGGACTCGGCATCAGTTGCATTGACAAAACAAAGACAAATAAATATAAATATCATTACATTAATCAATACATTAATCTAATATAAAGATGTTTAAAACTTACAAATATCTAATTTATCTTTTAATAATAAAATGTATATGTTACCCTTCGGCTTTTCTTTGTAAATATTTATATATATATTAATTCTAGTTAAAATATGCACATAAATAAATTAGCAAGATATATTTCGAGTTCTTTTGGACTCGGCATCAGTTGCATTGACAAAACAAAGACAAATAAATATAAATATCATTATATATATCACATAAATAAATTAGCAAGATATATTTCGAGTTCTTTTGGACTCGGCATCAGTTGCATTGACAAAACAAAGACAAATAAATATAAATATCATTATATATTTATATTTATTTGTCTTTGTTTTGTCAATGCAACTGATGCCGAGTCCAAAAGAACTCGAAATATATCTTGCTAATTTATTTATGTGATATATATAATGATATTTATATTTATTTGTCTTTGTTTTGTCAATGATATTTATATTTATTTGTCTTTGTTTTGTCAATGCAACTGATGCCGAGTCCAAAAGAACTCGAAATATATCTTGCTAATTTATTTATGTGCATATTTTAACTAGAATTAATATATATATAAATATTTACAAAGAAAAGCCGAAGGGTAACATATACATTTTATTATTAAAAGATAAATTAGATATTTGTAAGTTTTAAACATCTTTATATTAGATTAATGTTTTGCTCGTGTGTGTGTGTAAAGTTTTAACCTAGTCTCTTATGAATTAAGAAAGTTTAAAGCGATTCAAAAACGTCTCTTAACGGAGCTTAGCTTGGGTATTCCTGTAAGGTGAAGCATCGTGTTTTCAACGATCAGTGTCACTCCAGGCGGAAAAACGCGCAGTGCAAGTGGAACGATTCAAAGCGAAATAAAAAAAAGTTGTGTTATATATATATATATATATATATATATTAAAAAAACTAAAAGAGCTAGCAAATTTTCCAATTACGAAAATGAAGATATTGTCAAAAACCATCGAATAAAATATGTTTCAGTTACATGATTCTTATTCGTCAAAATACAAGAAAGTATGTGTTGGGAGGCCTTAATTTCATAATTAATTCAAGTTAAAGCTTTTTAAATCGCATTTCCGTAATACGGAAATCTATAAAAAGGTCACAAATATGTTTTACAAATTTATAAAACTAGTATCTTTTCACTGAACGTATAAAACGACTTCACATAATGCCAGTTCTTCCCGACTTCGCTTTAAACAGATTTTTGCTGTAAGCAATATTTTAGTTTAGATTAGACGTCCTTGTTTTAGTATTTGTTGTTATTATTTAAGGTAAACATTGTGTACGTTCCTGTACCGGATGCTGCAGACCAAACAAACATCCTGCATAGGTCGGTTAATGCTATTAAACGAGCTTCTCTTGACAAAGGATCAGATGGAATCGATTAACCCTTATCATTACATCAATTACGATTATTTAACTTTGAAGCAATTATCGATGGATTTTAAATCAATTAAGGCCTGGAATCAATTTATCTCGAACAAGACACCCTTTTCCGTCGTACCTTATTTCCCAGGGAAACTTTTGTTCATTAGTACGCATAATAAATATCTTGGTTGAGGGAGAAAGGAATAAAAGTTTTCCAATAAAGGTCTTTAATAAAGTTCGACCGCAAGAAGTTTATGGATGTCCCTTATGTACCTTATAGGGTAAAATCTCTGAATTATTTCAGAGATTAGCGCAACAATGTATCTGATTAAAAAATATGGTTTGAAATTTTTATTCCGACCGTCTCAACCAAATACGGTCGTGGGTTTATTCTTTCTTTTCTTCTTTGGTTTAGTTCGCGTGTTTCGGTAGGCAGGTTAATCTGTGCATCCATATTTCGCACAGCCTCATCATTCATCACGTTGAAACCTGTACATGAAACGTGGGTCGTACTAGCAAGGACTGTGATTCGTACATCACGTCCACTCGCAAACACCTTTGACCGCTTTGGGGATTCATCTCATGCATGACGATGTATTTATATTTTTATTTACAGTGTGACAAGGCGTAGATTACATTGACAGGGGATCGCAAATGTGGATTCAACAAGGGTTACGTGCTCTTAGGATAGCGGTTTTAGTTCCAATTTTGGCCACGACCAATCCACGCGCTAAAAGAGCTTTGCCTGTTGCATTGTATCTTAGTAATTCTCGGCCTTCTCACTAAACTGATTCTGAAAGCTGCAACTGAATAATACAAGAACGCAAGTCTTAGTTAAATTGAACGGAGAACAACAAAGGCAGAGACTAATAAAATTAATCCAAGCCAGACTTGTCGGTATGCAATAAAAGCTAGACTTCTGCAATCTACAAAGCTTTTGAATGACAGACTTTACTTTGGTTTCACGCAGATTGTTTTCACGAGAACTGTGAGGTTGTGTGTGTGTGTGTTAATCGCTAAATTATTTTGCTCGCATTACTTGCACAGGTGCATATAGTCTCTTAGCTGTCTACCTAGCGGTGCCCGTATAACTGATAATGGATTAATTTAATTGCACACATTAGGATAGATGATGCTCCGATGAAAATCACAAGGAATACAAAAGACAAGCTGTTGCCCGCGGCTTCACCTGCGTGGTTTTTAAATATAACGAAAATTACAGATGTCAAAAGTGACAGATGTCAAAGGTGAGAGATGTCAAAAGTAACACATGTCAAAAGTGACAGATTGCAAAAGTGGCAGTATATTGTAGATAGTGAGTATCAATAAAGAAGTATAGATAAAACAGGTGTGGATATAGACAATGTAACCAAAAATATACAACCCATAGCAAATGGGAAATTTACAAATACTTGACTGGACAGGATTCAAACCCGGGTCTAAATACTGAGAGTCCGGAATTATACTGACTAACCTATCGCTACTTTCTTTACCAAAAAATATACTTCCTTTCCTTTCCGTCCGTATATCCGAAACCTATTTTTTCATACATCAAATTACTTACATGAACTGTTTAGCTGTTATTGTAATTTTTGTGATACTCGTATGGTCGAATCGAACGGAAGGATGAAGCTAAATGTTAATCGAAATAAGAATATAATCTAAGTAATATACTTCGTTTATTTACTCACATAATATTTGTAACTAGTAAAATTTTGAAAAATTTCTAGTAAAATTTAGTATTTATATATTTAGTTTAGTTCTCATGGAAGAATTCCCTGTGAGGTAAGAACTAGCTTCCTACTGCTCGCGTGTCCTAATTTTATCAATTGGTCACGTGTTACAATAATTCATATCTAAGAGGGCCATAAGAAAATCAAAACGATAACAAAAACAATAAAAAGAACATTAAAAAGAAATATAAAAAAAAAACAAATTTGAAGCTGCACAAAAACAATAGACATTAAAAAAGTTAAAAATCAAAATAAAATATAAGTTAAGGATAACATTAAACTTCATTTTGAAAACCACCAGGCTCAAAAATCAAGAAGCATTAAAGAAGGACCTGCATTTACTCGTCATGCATTCATTATAGATTTGTTCCGTGGTATACAGAATAGACTACTAACTATAGACATGACACGGGACGCTACTTTGAGCTTAATAGCACCTGCGATAAACTTTAGACCAATCATCGACGTAGTATATCTTAATGTCGATGATAGCAACTCAGGACAAATTTCCTCACGGCACGGTGTTTAGTGCTTAGTCACCTCAGTCACGGTATAATAAGGGTCATTTCAAAAATAATGCACCCCTTGCCTTTTTTGGGTGTCCCATGCATTTTTTTTATCCGAGAACCAATTACAATAATTGCATTTTTAATACATAAGACATATTTAATGGATTTATGATTATTGAAAAAACTGAAAATGATGGTTTCATACTGTCCCATCGGCAAAATTTGTTACTTCTGACTGCGTTTTAAAACGTTTTTTTTCTACATAAGTTATTATTTTTTTGTTGTTAAACAAAAAGTATCTTGAGTTTTATTTTATATTAATGATTTATTTAAATAATTTAATGAATAACTCTCGAAAAAAAACACATTTTAAAGCTTGTCACGCTATTTCACATCTTTTTTACTTTTATAACGATCATTACTAAGACAACTTGCCGAAAAATGTGAAATAATTTACGCTGGAATAACACTTATCAGGAATATGTCACGTCCACTGAGCGGCAGATTTGAGATTAGTCGAGAAAGTGCCGTGCTGAGCATCGGAAGAATTCTCTCACTTTTTTTCGCACAAAATTGTCTCGTTTTGTTACGAAATTTACTAGGTTTATTTATATTTCATCACTTTTGTAAAATGAAAAATGGAAATGATTTTTCTATAATGGGAAACGTACTGTTTATAGTTAAATCTGTGAGGAATTTTTAAATAATTCGAAATTTCCATGACAGGGCCCTGATTTTGTTACGTCTTTTTTGTTACGTAAGTATAAATAAAATACAAATAATGAAAACAAATAGCATTATATACAAAATATTTTTTGTGAACCTTATTATGTATTCAATTTAGAAGGTATTTGTGAGGGAAATCTAAACTTAATCAACACTTATTTATTTAATAAATAAATATAGTTAATAAAATACTGAATATTTATACCTTGACCAGGAGAGAATCAAAAAAGGTTTTGACAAATTGGCTCCAAAAAATATCCTACAATGAAACAGAAAAAATATTAACCGTTGTGAAATAAAATTGTAATTCTTTGAATTTTTATAACCAAATTTTTGTTACGCCTAATTGAAGACTCTTTATTTACTTAAGGCTACATTTATTTATCGATGTATTGTTATAAATGTATGAATAAATACAAATTATAGTGTATATATTTTAACCTCCATAATATTTATATATCTAACAGTCAGTCAGTTCACTACACATACTATTCACCCTCTCACACACACTCACGTACATCTTCATTTCACACACAGAGAGGACTGAAGTTAACTTGGTTTATTATTTATAATTTACATCCTTTTTCTATTTTATTAACATTTGATTATATCCCTTGTTATCCTTGCACGCCTGAGTTGTTTTTAAAATGGTCTGAGGATAGAGGCGCTGTATGCTGAAATACAGGCTAACAACCTACTCAGCAGCAGATGCTACATATGTGATACACAAAAATATGTTTGATAAGCAGAGTTCTTTCTATATGTATAACTTATGTTATGTACATTTTTTGGAATCAAATAAATTTGTTTATTTATTATATTATTATTATTATTTCTCCATCTTTCAATGATAGGGGTGCATTGCTTTTGAAATGACCCATAAAACATTCAAACAAAAAGTGGGTGTGGGTATGTACCAGAAGTGTTAAAAATATTAACGTACGGTACCCTAAACCCCCCTAAGCCAAAAAGTAAATAAATCTCAGGAAATGTATTCAGTTTTCTGTAAATTTTCCACAGCAAGCTTTATGTCGGAGCTTATGGGCGACTTTAACGGCTGCCAATAGTAAACACATTTTAGTGGCGGGCTGATATTAATATTTTAGAATACCATTAAAACTGCAGCTGAAACTTATTACATTTTCCTCCATTAATTAGTGTGTCTGCATAAAAGCAAAGATAATTTTATGGTTTCTGTTGTTAAGGTCCTAATACGATTTTATTGCGAATTCTCGGAGTCTGTTTTTGTGTGCTGGCGTAATATTACAACTGGATAAAATCAACTACACTGGGTGCCTGGAAAATGACAGAAAACGTATCTCTTTTTAAAACACGAAGTAAAGGGGAAAAAACATGGAAGCAGCATTTCTAGCAAATTGTTGAAATTTTAAAATAATCTATGAAAATCTTATTTTTCCATATTTTTCCCTTTATTTGGCTAGCTGCGGTATGATTTCCTAGGTAAAATCATAGTTTCTTTGTTCCATTTGACTTCCTAATCGGTATTTTTTAAACAATTAAAGTTAAAAGGGCAAAAGGCTTATGATTAGTTTGTACTGTGTGTATCATGCGACACTAGGTCAACCGTGATTGGCTGACTCGCGGTGATAGTGACCACGCGCCATAGGATCCGACGCCATACTAAAAATATGCCCGGCACGGTGTTTATGAGGTTATTTTCAGCGCCGAGTTGACTGCCTCTATGGCCAAGCTACCGCCTCTATGGCCAAGCAACCGCCCCTATGGCCAAGCAACCGCCTCTATGGCCAAGCAACTGCCTCTATGGCCAAGCAACCGCCTCTATGGCTAAGCAACAGCCTCTATGGCCATGGCCAAGCAACCACCTCTATGGCCAGGCAACCACCTCTGTGGCTAAGTGATAGAGCGCTCGGCTACTAATCCAGAAGTCGTGGGTTCAATCCCAAAAAAAGAAAAAAAAAAATTACGTTAATTTTCAACAAAGATACTTGATCTAACTTAATACTTAAATACCTAAATTATAAATGAACTATTGGATGAATGGATAAATAAATAGTTAAATAGATAAAACCCTAGCCCTACGATTAAAATCTTGGGATCAGTGCTGGTATGGTTACTGTGGAAGTGAGAGTTTGTGTGTGTGGTTTGTAGAGTAATTATAATTAATAATGGTGAGTTTAGTGTAAGAGAATTCATGTAGAATGTTTTTGATGTGAATCTTATCGAAAGCTCCACTTAGCATGATGCCACTTTAATCCCATATATTTTCTGTCAAATGGTGTTCTAAAACGGTGTTAAAGTGGCAACCATGTTAGACCTGCTGTGCCTCCTTGCATAATAAACAAGTGAGTCCTGTCAGTAATAGAAACATATAAAATTTTTCTTCATAAGATTTTCAATTTCTAATATCTCCAGGTCAAGGTTTGTTTTGTTCTTAAAGCGTCTGGTGTCGACACGATTCACGAGTTTCGGTCATAATGTTTCCAAATATTTGAATATTCGTCGGACAACATCTGGCCGAGCTGTAAACACAGTCGGACATATTACAAACTTTGAAATTCCGTAACTATTAATCTTTGTTTTTATCACGGTTATGTGTCATAAAAATGTGATGAAGCCTTTTCGTTTTTTCTTTGTTTAGCTGGTCTTAGTCAAAAAATTTGTGATTTTATTTATTATTATTGACAGTTATCATCATTGCATTTATATCAACCTATCAGTTCTTAATGCGGCGTCATTAAAGTCAAAATCGTTTACAGATAGGGAGTTTTCACTGTAGATTACTGGTCATACACGCATCAGCCAAAATATGACTGCATTACTGGGGCACATTCACTAACTTCTTAGAGGTCAGTGTCATGGGCACAGTAAAGTGTTGGCTCCTCTTAAAAGACATCAAATGTTACAGTGCGACAAGGCTTTGGCGCGTGGGGCGCAGCTGTACACAATTTAGTATGTTTTGATCTAAAAAAAAGGGTTACGTTTTATTAGGATATCGGCGTTAGTTCCAATTTTGGCCACGACTAATCCACGCACCAAAAGAGCCTTATAGTTTGAGGTGAAATCATATCAGATAAATTCATTTATCTGAGTACAAAACCGAGTTGGTACAGAAAGTCTTAACCATAGATATTATGTATGCGACCTAAAATGATTTAAAACATAAAAACCGAATCGACTTAGAAAAGCTTATAATTTCTCTATGATTTAAACGGAAAACTTCACTTGTGCCATTGAATTTTAATTTCAATGATTATTATTTACATCTATTCGTTGTAAAGACGACAAATTATCTTTAAAAATGGTCAATATTAAAGACGAAAAATGCCCGGACACGCCAATGACTGGGTATTTCAGAGACGGAAGAAAACGCATCGACATGATTCTTGTTGTGAAGTGTTGCTGCCCCAGTTCAATGAAAAAATTCATAAAACGTATGTGTTATATTACAGTTGATTATCAACAAACCGTCTCTTATTTTTGAGTACGGAATTCTGAACGGAGCATGTTGATCACCGCATATAAAGGTATATTATTAAAAATATCCCTTGAAATTTTCTTCTTCTTTTCAGAGATCGTAAAACTGGGATTTACTATAGAAATAGAAGGAGGAAGAATGGACATCCACAAACACTTAATGTTTATAAAACTTCATGCGAGCGATATTCTCATCGAACGAAATGCCGAAATCTTCTTCTTCACGAGATATTTCAATGACATGCACATGGAAATGATACCGAATGATAGCTTCATCTGTTCGACACTGGTGGCTCGTATGGCGTTCGCTACGATGTGTCACGAAAAAACTTACTTAGGAATGATACGAAACAATTATCCTCGGCCAAGACATTATTCCACGCTCGACCGTAGTAGAATCGTTTATGAATTACTCAGAAATACTACCTTCCGGATTGGCGAAGTCGTTACTGATATGTATGCATTACACGATGGACCGTTTTTCCTTTTGAAAGACCAAATATTTCTCGAATCCAACGCACGACAGATTCTTTATGAATTCTGGACTGGCTTCAACAATATTTGCAGAGTACAACCTTTGTACATCATTAATGAATACTTCGGAGAAAGAATCGGCTTTTTCTTCGCGTTCTACGGATACTATAACATGTTTTTGATTCCCTTGGCCATAGCTGGTCTGTTCACACTTTTGTATGACTGGTTTACTGTGTCGGATAGCGATGTCTCTAATTTTTTTTGTAGTGATGTTGCTGGTACCTTCTGGCCAATCGGGTCTATGGATGTTTGGCGTACAACGAACGCTAGCTGGGACCATATGCATGAGGAACGGGATGAGCACATGTATTGGATCAACTACAGATCTTATCCACTTGAACTCACAACTAGTAAATGGCATAGGAATTTTTGGTTTTGTCCCAACTGTCGCCACTATAGGATTTGTCCATATCGTCGTGAACTTGAACTTTGTGATGAATCCAGGATGAATGACGTCATGGAGACCACTGCTAAGTTACACTATTTACCAATATTCTGCTTCCTATGGGCGGCATTTTTTCTAAAATTTTGGAAGCGTACAGATAAGTTCTACAACTTTTTGTGGGAAGTTGATAATGAATACGTAAAAAATACCCTAAGGAGTCACCGTCTAGGAGTTAATGTTCAACTGAACACAGGAATGTGTACTAGAATATGGAATTTGATTTGGAATATTATTCTTCTTGGAATTTGTTCACTGTCAGCCCTTCTTATGCTCTATTATCTGTTGCATTACCGATACTACTTGATGTATATTTTACTAGAAGTCATCGAAAATGATACAGAAAGAAAATATTATGTGACCCTGTTTATTGGTATGATTAATATGACTGTTGTGTTCATTCTGGAACGGATAAGTCACTTTTTTGTTCATAGGATGATATACCTTGAAAGGTTGCAAACCACCCAGGAGAAAGAAGAAGCGGTCGCCATGAGGCTTTTTGGCATTTCTTTCATATTTACATTCATATTAATCACTTACGTGGCTTTTGTAAAGGGCCAGTTTAACACAACTCCTGTCGACAGGCACAATTTGAAATTCCTGGGCGGAATATTGATGGAAAACTGTGATCCGTTGACGTGTATTGATGAAGTACTTGTATTGCTCATAGCTATTTTGTTCATGAGAGAAATTGTCTTTAGGTTTATGCCGTACATAAAATTATTAAGTCCGAACTCAGACTACAGTGTTAAATGTTGGTACAACAAATGGCCCTACTGGGAACGAGAGCGATTCATGTACAAAGACCGCGACACCTATGATTTCTTGCGGAAAAAGTACAAAGAGATCGTAATGCAATTTGCAACAATGATACTATTTATAGGAGTGTGCCCCGCGGCTCCAATTATTGCTCTCTTCGTCAACGCTTTAGACATCAGATACTGCGCTCGACGATTCCTCTTGTACACCAGAAGACCTCTCATCAGAAGAAATGTTGGCATCGGTCCGTGGCAAGATATCCTTGTATTACTAGTTTTCCTCATGGGTATCACTGGCACAATGCTTGTAACGGTCACTTCAGACTTCATATTAAGATACAATGAAGATCTTTCAGCTGAGACGGATGTCTTCGACCATGTTAACTACCAAAGGGAACATGTGACATATGCGCTGTTTACACAAGTAAACGGAGTCCAAGGAGATGTTGATACCGTAACAAAAATTGGTCACATACCACTCGCGATTTTTCCTGAATACGATTATTTAATCATCCACCCTGATTGGTTTACATCCACCCACACACGCAGCGATGACCTAGAGTTGTACAAAGATTTTGAGAGATATATGCTCTATACGATTAAACAGTTTAGGACTCCGTGCTATGGTTGGTATAAAGGTTGCCATTTCAAGAGAAAGATACGGGTGGGTTGTCTCTGGAGGACTGTGTGGGGTGAGACCTTTCCCACTGATTCACCGTTTACAGCGGCAAACTGTACAATGGTGTATGACACTACGGTGAGAAGGCATTGCTATATGAAAGGGTTCGTGAGACGAATCGCTTCAGTCACAAGATCCGCTTCGAAAGTATATAGTGAAGAAATAACTATGAAGGCAACAACCAGCACCGAATCCTTCACTGACAAGCATCACGCACACACCTACGACACGACGTGGTTTACTACATCGGAGTTTGGTAAATTTGACATCTTCTCGTGGTCTACATTGTACGACAACTTTACAACGAGTTGGTTCGACACATCGCTTTTCAGAAGCTGGTATTTCTCGTGGTTTGAATTAATTGATGGCCGACTTACCATCCAACCGCTGAATTTGAGCAGTATAAATGTTTTTTTGGGAAAAAATATCTCTGCGTTCTATCAAACGACTTGGGTCTTTGTCCCTTACTGGGCCACTTCTTGGTTTACAACCACGAGGTGGTATACTGCTTATTATTGGTCCTGGTCGAAGAATGTATCAGAGGGAACATGGAATCACACCTTCTCGACCCTCTTTACAACTGATACGTGGAAGTTCACACTGCAGTATTACGCCGACGTGTACCACGCTTATGGATACGCGCAAAATTGGCAGCAAGTATACTTAACCCATCAGAAATGGTGGTTCACAGTAATTACTATCTCGATCTTGACAATCGTCTTCATAATGATTTATACTTGGTGGCCAGATACTACTTACGAATTAAGTGAAATCTTTGCGATAGAAAAAAATGTAGAAGTTACTATGTTTCCGAAGATGAAATATGATTAATTTAGTTTTACTTATAGTGCTTTATAAATCCGAGTGTAATGTTTTTGTTTTCTTTCAAATGTAGGTACTTGTTTTTTGTTTGTTTCATTAAGAATTAAGTACATCTCTATGATTAAATGATTATCTAATTTGTTAATTGTTGTTTTATTAAAGGATCTCTCGAATCTGATTCATATCATTAATCCTTGGAGGTGCAATTGGGCTGTATATAAAGTAACATTAATTTATGCAGCCCAATTCATACTGAAGACTCGGTAAGGGCTCGGTAACAAGTTTCAATTATCTTTTTTTGGGAAATTCGTTTTTTTTTACTATGGTAGATCAACATTTCATTCTACGAAATTAGAAAAAAATCTTATCGAACAGTACACCTGAAATGGGATGCAAGCGATTGATTATGAAGAAGTCGACTATTTTTGTTATTTATGCTATCTGTATTGCCATGTGCGAATATAGACTGATATAGTGTGTGAGTAAGAGATCGATCAATTGCCACGATTAATCCCAAGGTATATTGATACGGGTTATGAATCAGATTCGAGAGATCCAAAACTTTGTGTGCATCTTATTGAGTTGCTACACTCCTAAATATAATGTGTCTTTCGTTTATATAGCCAAATTCATACTGGAGACTCACCGAGTGGTCGGGACCAAGGTTCTTTCTGTGAAATACGCAAATAAATAAAAAATATTTATTTTCAGACAATTAAGTCCATAGAGGTTAGTAACATGACACACCTTATAACTATGTTAGTATCAGCAAGTTAATTACAACAAAAGTAAAAATTAAAACAGGATGGACGCAGCTAGTCAGGCGGTTCAGCGACCCCTATGAAGAATGTGCAACTCCGTGAACCTCCGGAAGACAGCTGCATCCATTCTTTCCGCTATCATTTTCAGGACCTCATTGCTGCTTTCCCTGAGCCTGCGCATTAATGATAATGTTTTTTTGCGCATAAGTGCAAAAATAATCGATGGCAAAATTAAATTAAATTAAGACTTCCTATTCTCATTGAGTCGAGGTCGTTCTTGAACAAGTATAGAGGCACAAAAAAATATTTTTCGTATTTCGCAAACAGGGTCATTGCACCTTGGTTCTTACCACTTCCCGAGTCTCAAGGATGAATTTGGCTTTATATAAACGAAAGTCGCCTTATATAGATTCGTCAGTTGAGGTTAAGTGATATGAATTTCTTCTGATTTCGTCACAAATCTTTGAACTCTCTATTTGTCCCTTGAACATACAGGAAACTTCCGAATCGGCTGCTTTTAAGCCATGGATACATTCAATTCATATATTTTTTTCACGTTCCTAAACAGGGATAAAGTTACAAACATATAGTAAGTTAGTAACTTTATCTAACAGCAATAATCAGTTGAGTTAACTTTGGTAAAGTTACTTGTAAGAAGTTATCAGAAGTTCGTTTCGATAGACACGCACCCACCTTATTGCCTTTTATCACTTCAAAAGTTTTGTATTCACTACAGTTTTGTAAGGGTAGATAATAACTTGGTACAAAAATTTAAACCACGTACAAATTTTGCATTCACATTTTCATTGAACCGGAAAAACCTCCGTCCGCTAACGCATGCGTTTTATCTGCATTTTTTTAAATCGGAAAAGATTATAACTTATTTATAAAAGACTTTGTTCGCATGAAATAAAAGCAGCTCAAATAGTAAAAATACATCATTTTGTTAAAAGTGTTAAAAGTTTGGGTTTGAATTAAAGCCGTCTACATTATTGCGATTCACTGAAAAGTTGTTTGGAACTTTTAATAGAATCGCTGCATTAGATGTTACTTTACTTGCCAGCCCCGGAGTCAACGAAAATTAAAAAAACCTAATTGAAATCCGTCACATGCAAAACGAAGTGATTAAATGGTCACATGGTTTTAACTTATGGATATATGAATACAAGTTGTATTCAAAATTATTATTATTATTCTGATAAGTTTTCTTGCCTGTTATTTAAGATTGCTTTGCTTTTAAGCTCGTATTGCTTGGTTCTTGCATGTTTTATGCGGGCGGGCGGGCTTTGCACGAGTTTTTGAATAGCATGACAAGAATTGTTCAGCGGAATATTGCAAATTATATTCATATATCCATAAGTTAGTGATGGACTTCCGCAAGGTAACGCCTATTTCAATCAATTAACACGGTTTTAAAGTTTGGAAATAATAACACCAATATTACATGTAATTAAAAAAAAATATTCCACTTTAATTCTACACAATAATAAGGCAATACATCCCTCATTTTTACTATTATTTCGTTGCCGTATTAGATACAAAACTCCGTGTAATTTTTTCATACTTGCTACGCCGTAGTCGTTCAGATTTTGTAGTCTTGCGTCGAAGTATTTTTCTTTTCTCGGTTTCTTACCTTTTCCTTAATTAAAGAACAGGGAAAACATTGTTTTGGACACGTTTGTGTGCCTTGTATGTATAAACAAGCATCAAATTTACTTAGCAAGCGCTTATGACTGCATAGTTTACCCGCTTTATAAAAAATACGGAGTCAGAAGGTCTTGCTACGTCGCCCATGCAAATAGTTGTAGTACGTGTTCGTTACGTGCTTCATCGTTTGGAAGTATAATTATATGTGTCAGGTGACGCCAAGAATTAGAAATTAAAATATTTTTATAAATGATACCCAGTTTGCCGTTGCCAAACATATTTTTTGCGCCCTCATACTACTCGTAACATGAAAATAAATATACGAAGCATGGAACCTTCGGGAAATAATTTATCTGTTGCTGTGGAAAAACTAGATACTTACCTAAGGAAGTTAAACAAATCTCTTGTATGACCCGTTTTCTATTCTAATGTAACAATACTACCCCTATACTTCACACAAAGATATATTTGAAGCATTATACAGTACGCAATAAAATGAAAGATCAAATAATCGCAGTCAAGTATCTTTTACGGTCAGAATATTGTAATTAAATAACGTCACCAAACAAAGCCAACGTATAATTACAAATATAAAGAACAAAGCATCGTGGCTCTCACATGCACACATAACAATTTACTTGTGATGTTAGTATCTGGAACACGCCCTTTGACCCCCATGTGTGACGTGGGACAGGGAAAAGTACATAAAGCGAGTGTTATATTGATTCAGGTTGGGTGAATGAATTAATGAATGAATAAACACTTTATTGCACACAAAAAAGAAGACATTTAAAAATACAGGGCGGACGTATTCCTATAAGAAATTTCTTCCAGTCAACCTTGGGAAAACATTTTTATAATAAAAGTTTTTTTTTTTTGCTTCAAAGCCTAATTATATAAAGTAATTTTAAACCTATATAAATATACTACATATATTACAATGTACACAGATACATACAAACGTACAAATAGCTTAGTCAATAAGTCATTCAGAGGGGAGAGGTGTAATTTTTTTATGTTATATTTAAAAGAGGACACAGAGAGAAGATCTTTGAAAGTTGGCGGAAGTTCATTCCAGAGTCGAACAGCACTGACCGTGAAGGTTTGGAGAAACGATCAGTGGTGTGCGCGGTATCGCCAAATCGAGATTGTGACAGGGGCGAAGTGGCTGCTTCGGTTCGGTGCCTTAGTTCGATATATAAAGTCCTACAAAACAAAATGAAAAAATTTAAGAAATGATAGAGTGTTTTTTAGAAAAAAATTTGCGCGAACTTTTTTTTTACCCATCCATAGAAGTTGAGTCAGCTGGTTATTTGAAAAAAAAATTTTTTTCTTCTTTATTGTGTTCAGTAACGATTCGAACGATACATGATTGACCCTAAAACTATTTTCGCTTATTATTGTAGGACCTTATTCATATTCATCTATTTTATTGCATTCAATAAAGTATATAGGTGAAAACATTAAAATTATTAGATCATTATGGACCTTGTCCAGGCACAGCAATATAATAGAGAACGGAACTTTATTACTATAGATTTCTTATTAGAAAAGATCCTACTTAAAACTACACTACAAAAATATTAAAAATTGTTGCAAATCAATAGCTACCTACCTATTATATGGAAGAGCGGAGTATCGTGTACTTCAAAGGATACCCCATCGAAGAAATTTCAGAGCATGAATAGTGATGACAAACCTTTAAGTCACTTCTCTCGTTTTTTAGGGTTCCGTAGTCCGACAAGGTATCCTTATAGTTTCGCCATGTCCGTCTGTCCGTCTGTCCGCGGCTTAGCGCAGAGACTATTAATACTAGAAAGCTGTAATTTGGCATGAATATAAATATTTATCACGTCGACAAAATGGTAAAATAAAATCACTAAAAAAGGGTATCTCTCATTGACCTATACTTATTACTATCTTATACACCTATCCTACTGGGGATGAATTTTATTTTTTTTCGTCTATCCCAAAGTGTGGGGTATCGTTGGATAGGCCGTTCAAAAACATTGTGGGTGTGCGAAAACCATTTTTCGATATAGAGATCTTTTGGCGAAATATTAAGCTTTAAATTGAAAATTTTAATTAGAGTGGAGCCTCCCCCCCCCCCGCCCCTGCTGGCTAAACGGTTGTATATAGAAATGTGAAAAAAATCACAGAAGTAGTATATATAATTAATTTAAAAGGAAAACTATCACAGCTAAGTAGGCTTTACAGGTTTAAGGGTGTACAGGTCGCGCCAAACTTTTGGTCCCCAATAATGTATGGGACCAGAAGTTTGGCGCGGTCTGTATTAGTAGACCAACTTATATGTACCGGGCAACTACGGAACCCTGCATTGCGCGTGGCCCGACACGCACTTGGCCGGTTTTTATTTTATAATTCATCATCTTATCTCAAAAATATTTATATTCCCACTCAAGGGATACAGCAACCTATCCGTTGATATCGGCCATTTTTATGTAATGGCTGAAAAGAAATGACATATGTAGGTATTTTGTTAAAATATATTCTTTTATAATTTTAAGAGCATGGAGTTTTTTCAAACTTCAAGTTAAAATCAATCAAATCAATGTGTGCGATTTTCCCTGAAAATCCTTAATTATAGCGCATCAAAGCAAAATATAAACATTAATAACATTGACTATGGCCTGGTTGAAGAAGTTGAAATATATCGAAAAAGCTTAAATGTGGTATACATACATCAGTGGTGAAAGGTGAACATTTTAAAAAGGGAAGCCGGACAACAAATTCGCCTTACTCAAAAAAGCAACCAAAGAAAACATACAAAAATTGTAGTTTGTAACTCCCTGTCGTCAGCAAAGTGTATTTGTCGTATTGAGATTTACGGAAATGTTTGACAAAGTGAAGAGTACGGAATAAAGAAATGTAGTATGGATGCCATTTCCTAAACAAGCCGATGGGAATCGTGTTATATGGACCCTTCGCCACTGGCAAACATACATTTTAAAAATACATTTGCTGTTGTACCTCAAACTGAGTTGCGAGATACAAACAATAGTCGTATTTGTTTTTAGGTTTAATAGAACAGCCCTATATTTTTTACTTCATGTTTTACTGTGTGATTTCAAGTAGAACATAACATTTGTAGTTATTCTTGAATCCCCTGAATGGTCCAAATGTAATAGTGAGTATCCCTAGACCCCCAAGGGAATCCAACTGGAAAGAATGCAAATCTTTCTGCCTTGTACCACCATAACAGGCACAAAAATCGTCTCGTCTAGTTTAAGGTCTAGGTATATTATGTATTTTTCTCAAATAGGATCGTCAATAGGCTCTTTTCATTCGAAAAAGAAGACGTGAAAAGCTTATTTTCTGCCCTAGGGGAAAAATAAATGTATGAAAATCCATTTCCGCCCTAGGAGTTAAAGAAACGACAAACTTTTAAAAATAAAGGCCATAGTTAAAAATGCCATGCAGCCACTCGGTTTCAACACAGCTTTTTAAAAACATAATATCCCATACCGGGACAGGCAAAGATATTTATGCCGAGCGAAGTGGAGCTTAGCGAAGAAACCCGCGTTTAGAAAAAGCCGTTTGAGAGAATTCATGATATACGCAAAAATCTCAAGCTTGGAGAAAATCTTAAGCTGGTAACATGGAGATAGATAATTTCAAAGAAGAAATTGGCCTCTTCTAGTCTAGTCATAGAAAACTTGCTTTCAGTTAAAGTGAAAGAAAGATAGAGGATTCTGTTATTTCCATTAAATTACTTGTTCTTTTGCAAACGCTTTGTAAATTGCCTCGCAATTTTTTTTAGAAAAGCACATATTATATTTAAGGTGACTTTAATTTATGCAGCAGTAAGTGATCAGTAACACGGAAAGATAACACCTTTTGTAAAATTTTGCAAAATAAAATCTTGACGTCCCATAGTAATTGACTCGGGGTTGGGCTTGCGTTTGTAAGGAAAACGAAAATATTAACTTCGAGAAAAGAATGGTACGGAGTGCCGCTTTTTAGCTTGACTTGGCAGATTTACAAATTTCACAAAAAAGGGTCATCGAACCTTGTAACTGAGCATTTACCGTCTTCAGTAAGAGTTTGGCTGCATAAATTAAAGTCACCTTCTATCGGGTGTAAAAGCAAAGGCAAGAATCCTCTAAGGGTGTTTTAGTATGATAGGTAAAGATATTATTTTAAATACTGGGATCTCTAAATAAAGTACCAGTACCTCATAATAAGACGATTTTCTTTGCTCAAAATCCACTAATCGCGTGGACACTCACTGGTCGCTGGCTACTCGGATGAGGGGTGCGGGTTGCAGGTTGCGGGGTGCAATTAGGTGATTGGGCAGGCCGGTGAGCGGCGTAGCCATAGCTTAGAAAAATGATGGAATTTTTGGTGAAAATTCAAGGTATATTTTGTTTTCTCGTAATGACATCAGAATCGTGTATACTTTCATACCCTAAAGGGATTCTTGACTTTGCATTTACACCCTGTATATGCCTCATATTATATTGGGCCTCGACAAATCTCGGCTTGCTAACTTACCTCGTCAGGCAATACCCTTCTTTCCACAACTCGGATATAATCAGTGAACGGTTCACCGGATATAATATTATCTTTGATTTATGTACTTTATTTCGGTTTTTAAATTCATTATGCTAATGTAACGCATGGTTCCAGCACACACTACCAACATACACGTGGTGACATAAAACATAAACGTGCCTGTTTTATATTTCAAGTATTATGGATATCTACTCTTATATACATTTTCGCCAAAATGAGCACCAACATAGATGATGATTGATGGATGACACAGCTATTAAAATAATCTGTCACACAGCGCTTTGCTATGATTTAATTTCTCTTTGAATTTAACAGAAACTCTAACACGAGAGTAATTGGACAACCAGAATACTATACGAATACAGAATCCATTGAAAACATTTTCAATAGAACATCCAACGTATTATATGAAGTATCGACCATAATATATAGAGATAGTTAGAATTCTGCAAGTTCACTCAACGCTTCGGGCGTTTTGTTCACTGCGCCTTCTCTTACGTAGTAGATACGTATACTCACGCCTGTTTTTCAGAGCACTAGGCAGAGACTTTAGATCTTCTGTCATGATCCAAACACACGCCTCACATTTTTCACATTCATCAGTGAGTGATACAGCGATCGCTCTTAAACTCATAAACATAAATATTTTTTCACAGCCGCGATGCGATGTCCCAAATGTCATTTGAGTACTAAAACCAAGAAACACTTACTCCTTGACTTCAAACATTCAATCACTTTTCATCGAAGATTTTTCTGTTTTAGTAAAAGAGATTAAGGAGGTAGCTCTCTCTCTGTGTGCAAGGGTTGGACCTACATACGACTAGATTTTTTTTTCATTAGTAAACCTGCATGCTATAATAAAATTGGTCTGCAGTTTTCCAGCAGCTGGTTAGCATATTTACACATAATACATATATACACTTTAACTCTGAAAAGCTCATTAATAAATCGCGATGCGGCGAAAAGTGAAACAAACACATTTATTGTCCCTTCTTGCTACGACGTAGCAAGTACTACGAATCCGTAGTAAACCCGCTTCGTAGACCCACTACGCGCCGTAGTATTGACGCATATACAGCTCGTAAAGGCTCTTTTGGCGCTTGGAAATAAACTTCCACACTTTGTATTATACTTTTCTATTTTGAATTTAAAAATTGCCTATGTGGCTTGAAAAATCTATGTGCCAAATTTCAAGGCTGTAGGCTGTAATTATATGTATAGTATAGGTATAGTGTGCGAAAGAAACTTAAATCCACACGCCAAAAGAGCTTTATCGCACTGTACGCATGTTCTTCATTTCATCAACAATTTTCTGATCAAGGCATATTTCCGCTTGAGGCGAGGTCGATATATGTAACATTACATTACAGATGCCCCTGTTGTCATCTACCTTCCATCGGCACCGATTAATCCACTTACCCGAGACCTGATGTTCCATGTGCAATCTGAATACTGATGTTTGTCCTATCTATACGTACATTGGTATGTTTCTGCGCCCAAACCCATTTTGACTGTTAATTAAGATTACCGGTCCGACAATATCGTGTCGGTATCTTTATCTTGCAGTGTTCTTTTATTTATCTTTTCCGTGTTTTTCAAGTGCTTAGAATTATTTCCTACTAGCTCTTGCCCGCGGCTCCGCCCGCGTGTTATTCAGTTTAACGAGGTGCTTTTTTCCGGAATAAAAAGTCGCCTATGTGTTAATTTAGGGTATAAGCTATATCCATTCTAAATTTCATCCAAATCCGTCCAGCCGTTTCAGCGTGAAAGAGTTACAAACATACACACACTCACACATCCCCTCACACACACGCACACACACACAAACTTTCGCATTTACAATATTAGTGTGATCTATCCCATTAAATTATCTTTCTATGCATAAAAAACTACTTTTTACAGACACACACACACACACACTCACACATACACACACGCGCCCTCTCACACACGCACGCACACATACACACACGCGCCCTCTCACACACGCACGCACACATACACACAGATGCACCACAAGCCATACACGTACATGGCTAAATTAAACTTAATGCTGAAATTGAATTTAAACTTAAATATAATTACCTTAATGTATTTCCTGTGTGTAGTTTTAAGCAAAATGTTATTTTTAGGTATAATTAGTTTTCTAAAGAGGAGCGGTGCCTCCCAACTCAAGCCTTTCAAGCTTACAAGGAGACACCAGCCACTATTTATGTTAGTTTAACCTATTTAAACGAAATAAAACATATTTTATTATTTTTTATTTTTTTATTTACTTTGTTGTCACCTTTTTGTTTGCATGGAGATGCTGACACTGTAAGTTTCAAGATTACTTAGATTAGGGGAGAGGGCTACTCCCTTGGTACAGCTTTAATTATAGAAATAAGTAGGTAATTTTTTTAACGTGTAATGGTAATTTAAGAAACTTTGTAAAATTAAGAAATAAATTATCATATCTTATTTTATTGGTCACAAATAAATACACGGTCCCCAAATTTGCCGCCCCTAAAATCTGCCGCCCCAGGCGCAAGCCTACACAGCCTGCTGGTAAATCCGCTACTGTATGGCATGGTTTTATCAAGTTGGGCCAATGCAGCGTATTCTCAAAAACATAACAAGTGCTATGACGAAACCTGTGCTTTGCTTACGTCATATACTTTTCTGAACTTTAAAATCTAATTATTGAAACACAAGAACAAAAGACAATAGAATAACAAAACACGATACGTGAAGCTGATATCCGACATAGTGAGTCATTAGGGAATCAAGTTTGTGGCGTGTTGTCTTGTTGAATGATGATTGCAATCTGCAATCTGGTTAGAATTGGGAAACACATCCCCTTCTCAACAAATTTGTGCTTCGAGTGGACTGCAACAACAGCTCGGAGTCGAGAACTGAACAATTTTACCATAATTCCACTTCGAATACTTATCTAGATCTGGGTTAAGTGGGTATATTCTGTAAAGCCCCTTTCCCGGGACGGGGATTATGAGCTTGGAGATTTACAAAAACAAGTGTCGAGTTTTTGCTGCAAAATATATCATCATCACGTTAATTTCAACACCCCAGTTACCTTGACGGAAATGAATACTTTAACAAAATTTTAAAAGGTCCTTTTTTGGTTAACTTTCATTTATCTATATATTTAAAATTCAAAGTCCTGACTGACTGACTGATATATTAAGCCACAGACTAAACCGCTGGTCCTAGAGACATGAAATTTGGAGGGTGTGTTCTTTGTTAAGTGTAACTATCCACTAAGAAAGGGTTTTACGAAATTCTACCTCTAAGATATAAAATTCAAAGTCCTGACTAACTGACTGATAATCAAGCCACAGACTGAACCGTTGGTCCTCATGAAATTTTGAAGGTGTGTTTTTTGTGAAGTAAGTATCCACTAAGAAAGGGTTTTTCGAAATTCTACCCCAAACATATAAAGTCCTGACTAACTGACTAATAAGAGAGACATGAAATTTGAAGGGTGTGTTGTTTGTGAAGTGTAGATATCCACTAAGAAAGGGTTTTTAGAAATTATACCCCTAAGAGGGTGAGATGGGAGGTTGACATTTTTGTGAAACTTTTTATTCTCTGGGTCAATTGACTCGAATATTGGTACACATACTCTTCAATTGAAATTAATAAGGCTTTGAAAATTCTAGACGGCATGTTAGATGGGCGGATGGCGCGCAGGATGGCACAGGGCGTGCGGGGGAGCACGCCAATCGCGCCCGACGCGGGTCTGGTGTATATGTATACCTATTAGTAGGTAGGATTTTTATGAGGTAGAGGTTTTTCTGTAATATGTAGCTGATATTACTATGAACTAATATTTGCAAGTTATAGGTAAGTAAATGTAGAAAAAAGCGTTTGTTTCTGTATTTATTATTACCTATTCTACTTTATAAGTAAAATCTAATTGGGTACAAACCTACTATAATACTTTAAGCACTAACATCTTAGTTTGTGCGATTTTATTAGTTTACAAGCCTTTGCCCGCAGCTTTGCCCGCGTTCAGTGAATCTTTGCCCCGTTTTCGGTTTAGGCGTAATTTTATGAACACTCCCTATAGCTTAGGTGTTGGCCAGGGTCACTACAATGATAATAAAACAAAAAACCACAACCAAACCCGTTGAGTGGTTCCAGCCAGAGTTAAAGCGTTTATTCAATCTTTGCCCCGTTTTCCGTTCGGACGTTATTTATGAACATCCTTTATAACCTATGTGTTGAACACGTTTACCAAGATGATAATAAAAAAGCCGTATCCAAATTCCTTGAGTGATTCCAGAGTTATAAAAGCGTTTATTCAATCTTTTCCCCGTTTCCGGCTTGGACGTTACTTAATGAATATGAATGAAAAAACCCCACCCAAATCCGTTGAGTGCTTCTCGAGTTAAAACAAAACTACAGACAGACAGACAGACAAAAATGATAAAATTTGTTGTTTCGGCCTCAGTACAAAACCATTAACCCATTTCATTTACACACTAAGACAAAAAAATCTTTCGGTTATTTAGGTACCATAAAATAAACGGTTAGAAAAATATGAACAGATTTTATAGGAGTACACAAAACGAATTCAGCGCGGGCGAAGCCGCGAGCAAAAGCTAGTTTTTTTATATACTGTAATTTTAAACCCGTGAGGTACTTTTTAAAAATCTAAATTGCGAAATTTATAATAAATTAAATATCTAGTTAGCTTTTCTTGATAAAAGTGACAGATATTCGTTTAAATAAACAATTAAAACCCTCTTGGTATTCGCATCAGTTGCATTTTTGCTGAAAAACAAAAAAACGGACAAGTGCGACTCGGACTCGCCCACTGAGTGTTCCGTTAAAGACTATATTTTTTATTATTTAATTACAAGTGTACAGCTTTCTGATTTTTCCCTATACTTGTAGTATAATGCGATATTACCTGCCAAAATTCATAGCTCTAGGTTAACAGAAAATATCCTATAAATTTTCATTCCCCTGAGAGTGTCGAAATATACCTTTTTTGCGGCATAAACGGCGGTATCTTTTTAACTTAAAAGTTTGATTTTTTCACAGCTTCAAAGGATTGTAAATTTGAGTATATGGTTTCTATTTCAACTCCATATCCCCACACGTTCTTGAGATAAAGGATCTTGACAGACGGACGGACGGACAGACAGAGCGAGAACAAAGTGATCCTATAAGGGCTCCGTTTTTATTCCTTTTGAGGTACGGAACCCTGAGAAACATTGTTGTTAACTGATACAAATATTTTAGTGAAGTATTTCAATTACTGTACGGGTGTAGTATTCAATGGATATACATATAGTTCGGTTTTGTTCCAAGTGTGATTGATATCCCAACTTTTAAGCATCTAACCCCAAGACCAAGACTAAAGCGGGGTTTACATTTGGGCTAGTTCCATACTGATCTATGTGCCGTCCGAAAAGGAAACAAGCTGCGGACGCGCTTAACTTAAATTAATAATAACTATAATTTTTCAAAAAATAATTTATAATATCCTCAATTTTACCAAGTTAAAATTCTTGATAAAAATTTAAAATCCCAATCAAAGCACTTTTAATTTTTACTCAAGTAACATTTGAATTAAACAGGCCCTTAAGGCAAGATAGTTAAAGTAAAAAAATATATTTTAAAACATTAGTATTCCCATAAGGTTCTGAAAAAAAAATTATATAGAGGAGGCCTGTTCCAAGACTATAGCCCAAAACGTGATATAGATAAATTCATTGCATCAAAAAAAATTGCAATGTGAAGGCTGTTTTTTCAACCTTGTCTTCCCGGACACGCACTTTTTCAGATAAGTTTATCTCTTTCGTTGTACGATGGACCTATTCCGCCTAAATTGTGGCTTTCAAAGACACCAGCAGTTATATATAACCCCGTTAAGCTAGTCATATTTATCCCTGGTTAGCGCTACCTAGCCTGTAAACTAGGCTTAAGGCTGATAAACTGCTTGCTAACAAAGCTGGAAAGGTAACGAAAAAAAAAATACAAACAACAAGGTTAAAAATACCGTCACCTTATTTCAAAAGCGAGGTTAGACACAAATCCATGCTTTTAAAACCATGATCCTATAAATTACTAACGGCAATGCCGAGTTCTAAACTCTTTTTCATTCTGTTTGGAAGTCTGTGACTAAACCTCAATAAAAACCAAGTAGTGTAAGAAGAAAAACAATTCTTGAAACAATTATTTTATTAGATTATTTATGCGAAAATCCACAGCATATATTAATAAAAAATAGTAAACGAGATCAACTAAACAGAGACCAGTTAAGGATTTTTCTTATATTAACTCAAATTGTAAAAAGCATGCAAACAAGAAATGAAATGTGTACAGTAAACATTAAAGAAGGGACAATTATTTATAAAGAAGATTGATTTAAATTAAAGGTTCATTAGAAAGTTATTATCCTGCGTGTGGGGGTGAGTGTAAGTGTGTATAAAACGTGTTTAAATGGGATGTTTTTAATGCAGATGTATTGTGAGTTTGTGATAAAGAATGAGAGTATGTAGGTATGTGTGAATAGCAAGACGAGTAAATTCAAAACTCAATCGATACTAAATCGAGTAGAGGCCGAAAGCCGAGCCATGGACTCTCCGACACACTGATCGGTAAATCACAAGCACAGTAATGCCAAAGGCAGCATTGCTACTGACATCTGGAATTCCCACAACACAAACATATTCTTAAAATAGCAAGTCCAATAACCATACATACGTGAATCATAATATTTTCTCTTAATAAAGTAGTTAAAATGTCGTGTCTGTATCACACTAATATTATAAATGCGAAAGTTTGTGTGCGTGCGTGTGTGTGCGTGTGTGTGTGTGAGTGTGTGTGTATGTTTGTTTCTATTTCACGCTGAAACGGCTGAACGGATTTGGATGAAATTTAGAATGGACATAGCGTATACCCTAACTTAACACATAGGCTACAAAAGTAGCACTAGCAAAGTAGCCTAGGATAAAAATATCCCGGAAAAAAAGCATGTCGTTAAACCGAATAACACGCGGGCGGAGTCGCGGGCAAAAGCTAGTATTGAATATTTTTGATAACTTTTAAGTCTTTTAAGTGAAATTGGTTATTAGTATTGTACTGAGGCCAATTAAATTTTATTTAATATCTATCTGTAACTCAACCTTTTTCAACGGTTTTCTTTATTATCATCGTAGCGACCCTGGTAAACATATAGGCTATAAGGAGTGTTGATAAAATAACTGACAAGCTGAAAGCTATCGATAATAGTATTTGTCTTGCACAAGCGAAGCCGCGGGCAAAAGCTAGTATTAGAATACTAATCTCGTTTTCGGCTTGGAGTCGTTTAAGTTTACATCTAAGGACATAATACACACCTGCCATTTTTGATCACAAAAATATTTTGTCTGGTTTATTAAGATTTTCCAACAAAATTTGGGTCGTTGTTGTGCTCAAATACTATGCTACCTTACAACTTATGTCATCCTTACGGCTAGATACTCTATACGTATTCCTGTCCTCCTGAAGCTGTCCGCTTTATAATAACTTATGTGATACCCAATTATGAGACATGCCCTCTCGTGGGCTTTGTTCTGTGCCCGCACAAAACCTACAAATATAAAAGACATATGATATAATCTAGGCTGACAGTAACAATGCGTCTTCATTTAAACGGAAGCCTTGCTTCAGGCAGTCTGTTGCATGCAGCCCCGATTTAGTGACTTTCTACAGTTTCATTCGTGTTGAATACATACGATACTCTTACGAACGACTTAAACTTATCAGGCTACATTATGGCTAAATCCTCTTCTACTCGTACTTACTTCTTTGGATTAACGAGATTATAAAGCTGTAGCCAAAGGTAGATCGTTTATAAAAAAGGTACTTACACCGCCACCATTACCTTCCAGTCCCATCATCAGACCATGGTCACCATGTTTTACCAAAGTGCTAATGAAGACTAATCAAATAAGCCCAAACTCGAAAGGCCTGCTGTTATCCGTTGAGGAGATCTCATAATCACCTTCAAGTCCCATCAGCAGACCCTGGTCACCATGTTTTACCAAAGTGCTAATAAATACCAACAAAATAAGCTTAAGCTCGAAGGGTCTGCTGTTGTCCGTTGAGGAGATCCCGTACCCACCTTCCAGTTCCATCATCAGACCATGGTCACCATGTTTTACCAAAGTGATAATAAAGACCAATCAAATAAGCCCAAACTCGAAGGGTCTGCTGTTGTCCGTTGAGGAGAACCCATACCCACCTTCCAGTCCCATCAACAGACCTTGGTCACCATGTTTTACCAAAGTACGCATCCATCTAACCATCAGCCTGCGTTCGTCCTCTGCTGAACATAAGCTTGTCCCGAAATTCGCCACTCTTAGCGTTCTCCTCCTCGTCCAGCCGCCACCCGCAACCTCCTTCAGGCTGTCGTCGGTCCAGCGGGCACGAGCTCTGTGTACGCTATCTAGACCTTTCAGATACAAATTTATCAGAAAACAAATACATAATAATATAGTGTCAAATGTCTCATACATAGGTAACACTAAAAGTTTCCGGAACTGGCCACTTACATAAACAATATTTAAAAATTTATTGCAACATTTGAAAATAGAACTCTTTGGCTGTAGCATGCAGTTTGTTTCATCTGACTGTCTTTTGTTTTTACCTTGTGGCGCCATTTAAGAAATTGTGTGTCTGCATCAACATGGATTTAACTCGGGAAAATTTTCGTAGTATGATTTTCTACGATTTTAAGTGTAATTTGACAGCTCAACAGAGCATCGCTCGGCTTGAAACAGCTTTTGGCAATGAAGCACCATGCAAGACGACTGTTTATAGCTGGTTTGCAGAATTCAAGCGTGGTCGTATCAATCTCAGTGACGAATCTCGCGATGGTCGGCCGTCCACCGCTGTGACCAACAAAAACATCGATGCTGTGCGCCGTATGATTGAAACAGACAGGCATGTGACCTACCATGAAATTCGCGCATCCTTAGAAATAGGCATGAGTCAAATACAATCAATCCTACACAAACATTTGGGTGTGAGAAAGCTGTGCTCGCGGTGGATCCCACACAACTTGACCGAGGCTCAAAAAACGGACCGCGTCACTTGGTGCAGTGCCATGCTTACCAGATTCAACGAAGGTGCGTCAAATTTGGTGTGGGACATAGTAACAGGTGACGAAACATGGATTTATTGCTACGATCCCAAAACAAAGCAGCAATCGAGCGTATGGGTCTTTCAAGATGAGCCGAAACCAACCAAAGTGGCGCGCGTGAAAAGTGCATCTAAGCGGATGATTGCTTCTTTTTTTAATAAAACTGGACACGTGGCTACTGTTGCTTTAGAGAATCGTCGTACCGTGAATAGTGACTGGTACACGACCATTTGTTTGCCGGAAGTTATTGACGAACTCCGTAAAAATAACCGTAAACGCCGTATCATCCTGCACCACGACAATGCTAGTTCTCACACGGCCAGACAGACAAACGACTTTTTGAAGACGAAAAATGTAGAACTCATGAGTCATCCTGCATACAGTCCCGACCTGGCACCTTGTGACTTTTTTCTGTTCCCAAAAATTAAGAACCAATTACGCGGTCAACGATTTTCATCACCAGAAGAGGCTGTCGAGGAGTATGAAAAACACGTTTCAGAGGTCACCACAGGGGAGTGGCACAAAAGTTTTCAAAACTGGTTTGATCGAATGAAAAAGTGCATAGACGCCAAGGGAGATTATTTTGAAAAACAATAAATTAATTTTGTACCTTTAATAGTATTTTTTCATATTCATTCCGGAAAACTATAAGTTTCCACGTCCCACGTATTATCGTTACTTGAAGACATTCGAATAGGCATGATGACTAAAAAAAATGTATTAGTCCGTCAGTTAGATTATCAGAAAATATTGGACACGTATTTTGTTCTTTTTTCAATTAAACAAACAATGATGAGATATAGCCCGCTGAAGTTCGCGTGACATCACACCTAGGTACAATTTTACTTAGAAGTGACGTCATTTTCCCCCACTCCCAAACTTTGACGCGCTTTATCTCTGTTATTTTTTGTTTGATTGACAAAAGAAAAAATACGTGTCCAATATTTTTTGATAATCTAAATAACGGACTTAATAGAATAATATTTTGTTTACCCTGTCTACAAGCCTATTGCGTACACGATTCCAAAGATAAGAGAGAGAAAACTTTTCCAAGTCAGAAAAAAATAAAGAATTAATCAGTAGCCCGTTTCCGCCCTACATCATAACAATAGGAACATGTGGGGCTCGCCATGTTTGAAGTAATGTCCTGCAGAAAAAGCCTTTTGCGCGTCAGCTTTAGGGTTCCTTTATAAAACTGGAACCTTTTAATGAAGATTAACACTTAAAATACGTGCAGCGCCAATCGGGACGCGTATATGGCTTCCCGTCTTCTGTACGTCCCCTAAGGAGAGCCAAGCTCTCTACGGCTTTCTATTGGTATAAACAAGCAAAATACCGTCGACTGTACGTTTTTTCTGTTAAAGTTTATAGAAATCCGTATTCAGTAGGTCTACCTACCATTATAACAGATGCGCCTGATACGTGGGACGCACTATAAGTTTCCGGAATGAATATGAAAAAATACTATTAAAGGTACAAAATTAATTTATTGTTTTTCAAAATAATCTCCCTTGGCGTCTATGCACTTTTTCATTCGATCAAACCAGTTTTGAAAACTTTTGTGCCACTCCCCTGTGGTGACCTCTGAAACGTGTTTTTCATACTCCTCGACAGCCTCTTCTGGTGATGAAAATCGTTGACCGCGTAATTGGTTCTTAATTTTTGGGAACAGAAAAAAGTCACAAGGTGCCAGGTCGGGACTGTATGCAGGATGAATCATGAGTTCTACATTTTTCGTCTTCAAAAAGTCGTTTGTCTGTCTGGCCGTGTGAGAACTAGCATTGTCGTGGTGCAGGATGATACGGCGTTTACGGTTATTTTTACGGAGTTCGTCAATAACTTCCGGCAAACAAATGGTCGTGTACCAGTCACTATTCACGGTACGACGATTCTCTGAAGCAACAGTAGCCACGTGTCCAGTTTTATTAAAAAAGAAGCAATCATCCGCTTAGATGCACTTTTCACGCGCGCCACTTTGGTTGGTTTCGGCTCATCTTGAAAGACCCATACGCTCGATTGCTGCTTTGTTTTGGGATCGTAGCAATAAATCCATGTTTCGTCACCTGTTACTATGTCCCACACCAAATTTGACGCACCTTCGTTGAATCTGGTAAGCATGGCACTGCACCAAGTGACGCGGTCCGTTTTTTGAGCCTCGGTCAAGTTGTGTGGGATCCACCGTGAGCACAGCTTTCTCACACCCAAATGTTTGTATAGGATTGATTGTATTTGACTCATGCCTATTTCTAAGGATGCGCGAATTTCATGGTAGGTCACATGCCTGTCTGTTTCAATCATACGGCGCACAGCATCGATGTTTTTGTTGGTCACAGCGGTGGACGGCCGACCATCGCGAGATTCGTCACTGAGATTGATACGACCACGCTTGAATTCTGCAAACCAGCTATAAACAGTCGTCTTGCATGGTGCTTCATTGCCAAAAGCTGTTTCAAGCCGAGCGATGCTCTGTTGAGCTGTCAAATTACACTTAAAATCGTAGAAAATCATACTACGAAAATTTTCCCGAGTTAAATCCATGTTGATGCAGACACACAATTTTTTAAATGGCGCCACAAGGTAAAAACAAAAGACAGTCAGATGAAACAAACTGCATTCTACAGCCAAAGAGTTCTATTTTCAAATGTTGCAATAAATTTTTAAATATTGTTTATGTAAGTGGCCAGTTCCGGAAACTTTTAGTGTTACCTATGTATAAGAATGCAACGATAAAATACGAACTGTAGTATATTGGAATAAAAATTCTACTGTATATATATAACGTAATTATATTAAATTAGATAATTAATTGTTCTCGTCGAGATTATTGAATTTCCCTGTTCAAGTTTATTTTTATTTAGATTATAAGAAATGCGTGGTTCAATTTAGGTACCCTTTCTGCTAGTATATTGTATTATATGGATATCGCGGTATATGGACACACTGAGAGATAAATTAGGGTGATTTTCTAGCAATGATTTCATGAATGTATGTATAACAGAAATGTCTATTTGTTTTTTTATTAAATAGACAGTCTCAATGTTTTTTTTTATCGGAAGCTCATTTATTATCAATATTTAAAGAAATGTCGTGGCGTCTTACACAACATTGATTTGAGGCTATGTCACGAAATGCTACGTAAAACAGTTGAGATGAAATGCAATAAATCACAAATAAACTTTGACAAAATGTGCACGAAATCAGTTTCTTTACGAATTTGACCCAACTTACTACATGCCAATGCTTGCATGTGTTTTTGGTAGTGTAGAGACAGAGAGAGAGTGATAGCTTCCGAGTCAAGATCATTTGCTTATAGCACTTCCACTTGAAGCAATAAGAGTTAATTTTGTTTAATTAAACTATGAGAGAAGCACCCAACTTGATGTGATGAATCAGAGACGCTTTCTTACAAGTGCTCGTTGCGAAAAATCCGTACATTACTCGTCTCCCAAGGGGGATGTATTCAATACGGGTTTTCATGGCTTAAACTTGTACACGGTAGCTAGAAAGACGTATCGATTTCGTCACTTCGCGGGGATATACAGAGTACGATATTCTAGTTGTTCAACCCCATAGAAAGCCGTAGCGAACTTTTCTCTCCTTGGGGGACGTACAGAACACGGGAAGCCATACACGCGATCGGGACGCACGTGCATTGTTCTTCAAAGTTTTTTTTTATTACGACTTTTGTGGCTAAGTCAGTCAATGGAAAATCTTCGTCACATACTTTTTATTATTTGATTATAGGGTGAGAATATTGATGTATGTGAGACAAGAAGAGTATTATTATTTATGTGAGAGTTGAGAGCTCAGACTAGTGAGAGTTAACGGCTTAGATAAAGAGTTCTTTATCTAAGGTCAACAAAGTACTGAAACTTCTTCGCGTTAACCTTATGTTGTTTATGCTCTGTGTCTAGAAAGCGTTGACAAAACACAGAGATCTAAAAAACAAATGATAAACTTTTTCTTCAAAACGAGGTGGGGCCAAGCCATAGAGAAAATAACCAATTTCCTCTGTAGGCCAACCCATAGAGAAAATTTCATTTCCTCTGTGAATTTTATTCTAAGTCTTTGGGCCAACCCAACGATTTATAGATACTTAGTCTATGGGCTAACCTAACATAACATGTAAAGCTCAGATAAATGAAATTTCTTCATTTTGAGACAAAAATAATAAAATATTGTTTTTTCGAAATATGTTTCGGCCCACTTTGGGGCCGGCATCAGTCGAATAAATGACAAATCTAAAAAATGACATACAAATATATACAATCTTATGACTAATTAACCTACTTTCTTACATAAACAAAACAAAAAAAAAGAAATGAAAACCTAAACAATTTTGGTTGAAGAGCAATCTTGCTATTTCCGGCCGTAACATCCTGATATTTGTTTAGAATACCAGGGATAAGACGTACCGAAAATCGCAAGATGGCGCTGCTTTTTATGGCACCCTGGTCTTAAGTCTGGTCTGAGTCTGGTGTCAGTAAGTAGTCTTAGTCAGTCAGTGTTGTTTATTGAGTCCTGGTCCGTAGTGCGCACCAAGTGACCATATGTAGGAGCATTCCCATGTTCTCAATTTTATGTCTACGGACTGTATATTTGTAAGTCATTTTTTAGATTTGTCATTTATTCGACTGATGCCGGCCCCAAAGTGGGCCGAAATATATTTCGAAAAAACAATATTTTATTATTTTTGTCTCAAAATGAAGAAATAAAAAGCTTTATATAGCCAATAACATATATATATTTTAATTTTAAGATAAATGAAATAGAATAGATAAATCTTGGTGACGTCAAACCGTACTACCCAAAACTTCATTTTGACTCCTAATGACTCCTATCCAGGTCACCAAATTATAATGGATTGTTACTTTTCCTCGGTGCCAACATTGGCAACCCTTTGCAATTTGATCGCGTTATAGCTTGTGTTTATGTACAATTATGTATTTCCGGGATTTTTATGTGAAAGTCGTGTTTTGCTGGCATTTTTCCCATTTGAAAAGGATTGAACATACAAGAACAATGTAAAATAAATAAAACCCGGATTACAAAATCAGTTTTCACAAGTGAGTACAAACTTGTGTTTTCTGGAGTAAATGAAACCTAGAATGTAATTGCACCTAGAAAGATAGAATTTCCCGACGTGTCGTTTTCCTATAGTAACGTTTTCTTAGTATAAAAATAAATACAAAAATCATGAAAATAATTAAGCCCGTTTTGAGGTTATTAGTGTTGTGAGAAAATGTGTCGATTTTATTCTACATACTCTGAAGCTTCGGTCTTACTTTTATTCAAGGTTCCCCAAGACTGAAGACCTTCGCGGGCGATGGTTCGTTCGTTGCCATTGGTCGGAGTGAAAAGCAACACAAGAGCCACTGGAGAGTGTGCTCTAAATAAATGAAACTAAATGTTTTTTATTTTCAGGGCTCACCGATTTTGGACATAGTTAGCGAACCACAAAGAAGCATGGGTGTCTTTGTTCTGCGTACGCCACAAGAAACCACTAGCATAGTAAGCTTCTGACAATTTATCCTTACTTTTACCTAGTAAAATAAAAGTTGTTTTAATAAGGAAGCGTTGGATAATTTGTCATAATACTAAATGTTTTTTTTATTTTCAGGGCTCACCGATGTTGGACATAGTTAGCGAACCACAAAGAAGCATGGATGTCTCTGTTCTGCCGTCTGCCTACGTGCCACAAGAAGACGGACAGACAGACGGACAGCGAAGTCTTAGTAATAGGGTCTCGTTGGTTACCCTTTGGGTACGGAACCCTAAAAATGCCAACTAAAGACAGAGATGAGCCCTTTTTTAATTGTCCTAAAGTTCTTTTGATAAGTGGTCACGGTCATATTTCATGAAGTCTTCTTACCAGAAATAAATAAATGAATTATATATTGGTTTATTATGGCGTTTGTTTTTATTTTCGTCCTACCAAAATCGATTTCGAACTAATATATACTAGTCATCCCTAGGTGCTGGCGTTTGACAGATAAGGCTGTACATGGCTTGGAATCGACGTACTGATGAAAATACTGCTATCTTGTTTTTTCATTCGGAGAAACATTTATGCGGAAGCAACATACGTGGGACACTCAGAAAATTTTGCGAAACTAAAAAAAATGTTCTATAGGTACATTTTTTTAAAATCTTTTCAAGGTACTCTCCACCAGCCTCTCTACAGGGTGACCGGTAATTGCTCTTATTCCTCTCGGGGGAAGAAACTATGATTAATTTGGAGTGATTTGACCCCTCTCACTTGGGGTTCGCATATCCGGCATTTTCGAGAAAATCGACATTCTTTGTTTTATTTATAAAATTGCGAAATTTGGCAAATACAAAACGCCGAAAAAAATCTTGTTGTTCTTTGGCCTGAAATTTGGCGTGAACTGATTGATCGATTTCTTTAAAACTAAAAATCACTCAAACAATTGCAAAATCCTATGTTGCATGTCTAAAATCACGATAACAAAGAATTAAAAATTGAAACAAGAATATAAATTTTCTCGAAAGCGGATTTTGCGACCCCCAAGTGATAGGGTAAAATCACTCCAAATTAATCATAGTTTCTTCCCCCGAGAGGAATAAGAGCAATTACCGGTCACCCTGTATACAAAGTTTCATGCGTCTAAACCAGTTTTCAAAACACTTTTTTCAGTCCGCCGCAGACACCTCGTTTACAGCCTGCTCGAACGCAGCCAGCGCATCTTCCGGCGATGAAAATTGTATTCCTTTGAGCAGATTTTTTATTTTTGGAAATAAAAAGAAGTCACACGGTGCTTGATCAGGGCTGTAAGGAGGGTGACCCAGGAGTTTGACTGGCGTGCTGTCCAGGAAGACCCTCGTTTTGGGTGCGGTGTGCGCAGGTGCATTGTCGTGGTGGAGCAGTAGCCCGCGGAGCCCTGTGTTTGGTCGCTTGCTGCTAACAACAGAGAAAACTTCTGGCAAACATTTGGTAGTATACCATTCGCCATTGATGCTTATTTGATCCCGTAAGGGAATTGATACCAAGTGGCCAGTCAAATTAAAAAAGCTAGCGATCAAAATCTTCCCCCCGTTTCTAGATCGCTGCACTTTGGTAGGCGTTGGTTCATTTTGAAACACACAAACAATCGACTGGCGCTTGGTTTCTGGGTCGTATTGATAAATCCAGGACTCATCACCTGTAACGATGTCGTAAACACGCCGAGACGAGCCTGCTTCAAATTTGTTTAGCATATCACGGCACCATTCCACCCGGGCCTGCTTCTGAGCATCGGTGAGGTTGTGCGGCACTCAGCGCGATACTATCCTCCTCACGCGAAGATGGCTGTGTAGAATCTTGTGAACGCTTCCCGATCCAATCTTCAATGTGTGTTAAATCTCCTGATATGTAATTCACCTATTGTCTTGGATTAAATTTTTCACTGCCAGCACGTTTTCTTCGGTAACAGCCGTCAAAGGGCGACCGCTTCTTTCTTCATCCCCCAAAGTTGATCGACCGCGCTTGCTCGTTATACCAACGATACACGGTTGTCTTGGAAGGGCCTTGATCCATGAATGCCATTTGAAGTCTATCGTACGATTCATCCTGTTTCAGGCGACACTTGAAATCGTAAAAAATCATAGCTCTAAAATGTTCCCGGCGCAGATCCATATTTCAGCGAGACACAATACTTTGAATTAGCTCGCAAAAAATGTGCAGGGAAATTTTTAACTTAGAAAATACCTATTTTTACTTATAAATAATCATATTTTTGAAAAACATTATAACCGGCAAGTCTCCCATATATAAAAACTTTTTTTCGCAATATTTTCTGAGGGGCCTAGTAGCTATACCATCGTAGGTTTCTGCTAAAGTAAACTATATCTATTTTATTTCATTTATCTGAGATGTAAAGTTATCTGAGCTGAGAGACCAACCCTGAAATTGTGAAGAAAAAAAACAGCTCTCTTATACATTTTGGTCAATCAGGTATTTAACTTTTTATGGACCAACAGATTCTTTTTAGCAATTTCAATGTTGGTCCCATAGTAAAAATTGTTCATATTAATTGGCGGAAATAGGTTATCATCTTAACACCGTGTATATCACAGTATAATAAATAATAATTTAATAATATTAATAATTATTATAATTATATTTTTTTTAACATGTCATACCTATTTATATTTATTTTTCATTGTCAATGCAACTGATGCCGACTCTAAAAGGATTCGAAGTAAATCTATTGCTTCAATTCGGTGAGCATGGTGCCGAAACCCTTGCACCAGTGACGCCGCTGCCCGTCACCAGTATGTTTTAAATAAGGCCCGGCAATTGTCAATATTTCGCAGGCATTAGGTTAAATCAGGCAGAAGAGAGGCGGTAGCTTAGGTTATAAAGCTAGGTATGGCGAGTCGCGCCATGTAGTTTTTTATTTTATCAGTTCGTTATTTTTTTTATGACCACCATTTAAACCAAAAGCCTAGTCATTTAGTTAAGTCACTGAATTTAACCAGATGCCTGCGACAGATATACCGCCATCTATCTATCCCAGGCAATGATGGAGGTGCCTGGTTTTGCCTGAGAGCTGTTCTCTTACCTACTCTCCCACGAATAACTCCTGGAGGATTTCCGAGTAAGATGGTGGTACCTCCACAGTCGGACCCGGCATCAGCCACCACCTAGTTACCTAATTAATATTATCTATAAATATTTATAAAGAAAATCCGAACGGTTATATACCTATACATATTCATATTCGATTTATTTTGCTATTAAAGCCATACAAATCCATGTAAGTATAAAAGCATGCAAAATTAAATAACAGAAATTAATTATAACTATTATATAAATTAAAGTTTAAGAATCAATACTTACAAAGGAGTAGGAACACAAAAGTTTTAAAAATAATAACATTAAAATAAAATAATTAGGAGGCCATCCCTTTAGTTTTTACACATTTCATGATATTTGACCGGATTATGAAATGATCAATTCTACGATATGGCTACGACATGATTACAGTATAATAAACTTCACTAATTGCACAACAGATGTCGCTACGTGCTTCTACATCGCGGTATTGTTTGCTCCTCAACAAAATATGACGCTCTTCCTTTGTCCTGCACTTAGCATTGCCAAACCAATCTGTTTCTGTTTGTTGAAATGAAACTGTATTTTTGCAGAGCTCTAGTCACTACTAGGCTCCCGAATCGACGACAATACAATACACCACACGTTATGGCTTTAATGTTAAATTATAATAATTTGACTAAGTGCAATTATTAAATTACCCTCGAAAATTATTTGACATCTATCGCACGTTTTAATCATGTAAATATTATTTAAGTTATTTTTATGTTATAAAGCCTTAGATAATGCTTATAAGCGAAACCCGTCGGGTGTATTAAGTTAAATTATAATCATGTGGACAAGTACAAGTGTCTTATTTAACAAAAAGTTAGTTGTTTTCTCATAAATAAAACATTAATTTCAAAATGTATTAGTTTTATTGCCAAAGTAACTTAAAATGCACATACATAATACAATTTTTATTCAATTATTATTATGTTGTTAATATTAGGTAACAATATTTCTGTCTTAATTACCCACTCCAACTTCCTATCTTCAAATGTAAGGCTCTTCATAAATAATAATTTTGAATTTTAAAACAAATACTTGCCGGAAACGTATTTAAATCTAGGTACTCTTTTTAATTGTATGTGATTTGTTAGTGGCCCTTGGACCACTAACCGTCGACAATGTCAGCATCGAAGTTGTTCAGAAATATGTTTATCTGGGTCAAGTCATACAGCTGGATAAAAACAACTTCGACGCCGAGGCTGACAGAAGAATATGCTTGGGTTGGGCAGTATTCAGAAAGTGCGTCACATATTTATGTCGTCAATACCGCAGTGCTTAAAGGCTAAGATGTACAACCAGTGCGTCCTTCCTGTGATGACGTATGGCGCTGAGACGTGGTCTCTTACAAAGGGGCTGATCCACCGATTTAAGGTTGCTCAGCGAGCTAACTTGACACCTGTTTAATCATTATTCATGATACCCCTGGTGCACGATAATCTAACTGAGCGATTTTGAACTTCAGTATGTTGTCTTAAAGTCTACATTTAAACGCGCTTGGCGCGCTGCCGGCACGCAAAATCAGTGAATTTTCGAGGTTTTTTCTGTATTTTACGATAAAGTAATTGGTGTAGGAAATTTTTCACCTGACATCGGAAAATAAAACATTTTTTCCTGTTATAACTTATCTACGTTATATCAATTTATTTGTGATCTGAGAAGGTACGTGGGACGCACTATAAGTTTCCGGAATGAATATGAAAAAATACTATTAAAGGTACAAAATTAATTTATTGTTTTTCAAAATAATCTCCCTTGGCGTCTATGCACTTTTTCATTCGATCAAACCAGTTTTGAAAACTTTTGTGCCACTCCCCTGTTGTGACCTCTGAAACGTGTTTTTCATACTCCTCGACAGCCTCTTCTGGTGATGAAAATCGTTGACCGCGTAATTGGTTCTTAATTTTTGGGAACAGAAAAAAGTCACAAGGTGGGACGGGTCGGGACTGTATGCAGGATGACTCATGAGTTCTACATTTTTCGTCTTCAAAAAGTCGTTTGTCTGTCTGGCCGTGTGAGAACTAGCATTGTCGTGGTGCAGGATGATACGGCGTTTACGGTTATTTTTACGGAGTTCGTCAATAACTTCCGGCAAACAAATGGTCGTGTACCAGTCACTATTCACGGTACGACGATTCTCTAAAGCAACAGTAGCCACGTGTCCAGTTTTATTAAAAAAAGAAGCGATCATCCGCTTAGATGCACTTTTCACGCGCGGCACTTTGGTTGGTTTCGGCTCATCTTGAAAGACCCATACGCTCGATTGCTGCTTTGTTTTGGGATCGTAGCAATAAATCCATGTTTCGTCACCTGTTACTATGTCCCACACCAAATTTGACGCACTTTCGTTGAATCTGGTAAGCATGGCACTGCACCAAGTGACGCGGTCCGTTTTTTGAGCCTCGGTCAAGTTGTGTGGGATCCACCGCGAGCACAGCTTTCTCACACCCAAATGTTTGTGTAGGATTGATTGTATTTGACTCATGCCTATTTCTAAGGATGCGCGAATTTCATGGTAGGTCACATGCCTGTCTGTTTCAATCATACGGCGCACAGCATCGATGTTTTTGTTGGTCACAGCGGTGGACGGCCGACCATCGCGAGATTCGTCACTGAGATTGATACGACCACGCTTGAATTCTGCAAACCAGCTATAAACAGTCGTCTTGCATGGTGCTTCATTGCCAAAAGCTGTTTCAAGCCGAGCGATGCTCTGTTGAGCTGTCAAATTACACTTAAAATCGTAGAAAATCATACTACGAAAATTTTCCCGAGTTAAATCCATATTGATGCAGACACACAATTTTTTAAATGGCGCCACAAGGTAAGAACAAAAGACAGTCAGATGAAACAAACTGCATTCTACAGCCAAAGAGTTTTATTTTCAAATGTTGCAATAAATTTTTAAATATTGTTTATGTACGTGGCCAGTTCCGGAAACTTTTAGTGTTACCTATGTATTGCCACGAAGCAGCGCTTTATTTGCGATTGCCAAGTCACTATATTTATTTTAGAAATAAAGATGTCTAATATTGATACAGTCACTAAATGTTGGTAGGAAAAGGTGTTTTCATACAAAATAAAATAACCGACTTGGCTTTACATAAGATCTCACAACTTTTTACAGTGGAAGGATTGCGCTGCGAGACTTGGCATTTTTGTACATTTTATAGGTATGTTTTTAAGATAAGATAAGATAATCATTTATTAATTTATTTAATTTTTTGGTGGGATCTCATTACTTTTTGTAGGTAGCCCAGGGCGGCTATTCCGGCATTATTTCTCACTCGCAATATCAATAATTAGATATTTGTTTATACTTAGATAAATGCTATGTGATGAAAATTAGAGTGACTAAACAACATCAAATAAAAACTATAGGATGTAAGGAATGTTTATTAAAAGTTTTCATGCAAAAATAAAAAATACATATCCGTACAAAATCCATTTTTAAATAACCCGCAAAAATTGCGAAGGGAGATAGCGGGTGATTTTAAAAGGGATTTTGTGCGGATATGCATTGATTTCTTTTATTGAAAACTTATAATAAGCATTCCATATATTCTATAGCTTCTTTTTGATGTGGTTTAGTGAGTCTAATTTCCCTCGCATGGCATTTATCAAACTTTAAACAAACGTCTAATGACTGATATTGCGAATGCGCAATAATTCCGGAATAGCCATCCTTTTTTCTTCTCGGGTAATATTTCTTACACGTTCCAGCACAGCGTAGATTTTATTTCATTGAGATAATAGGTACCTCTGCCCCGAAATTATCCAAACAACATCCAAATTGCTAGTAAATATTCGTAATATCAGTAAATCAATAATTAGCCTTTCAAATCATCAAACTAATGGCAATCGAATGCAATTACAAAACTAATAAAAATAACCTAAAGATGTACACTAATAAAAATAATGTTAGAACGAAGGACTACTTAGTAATAATTATATCTCTGTGGAATAACATGTTCTCAGGGCTCCATACCTCAATAGAAAAAAACCGGTCAAGTGCGAGTCAGACTCGCAAACCTAGGGTTCCGTAATTCGACAGTTTTGGGAACAGTCAGGATTAAAGTATTTAAAATCTTGCCCATAAATGTTTATTAAAAGAATTGATTGTACCACAAAAGAGAGACACAAATATTTTTATACCGTACTCGAAATAAAACCCGAGGATGAAAAATTACATTTTGTCATTTTATCATAGTGAATTTCTCAACCGTTATATTTTTCCTGTAATCTTTATATAATCCCAAATCAGCATGATTTTTTTTATTTTTTTTTCGATACACCAGTTTCGGAGATAAGGGGGGACATGCATTTTTGCCGTTTTTCAAAGATTTCTCTAAATTGGTGACAGTAAATATAGTAAAAGTATATATTTTTATAATCAGCTTTTTAGGGTTCCGTAGTCCGATAAGGAACCCTCATAGCTTCGCCATGTCCGTCTGTCCGCGACTTAGCGCAAAGACTATTAGTACTAGAAAGCTGTAATTTGGCATGGATATAAATATTAATCACGCCGACAAAATTGTAAAATAAAATCTTGAAAAAAAATTTTTTTAAGTGTACCTATCATACAAGTAAACTGGGGATGATTTTATTTTTCTCGTCTATGCCATAGTGTGTGGTATCGTTGAATAGGCCGTTTAAAAACATTATGGGCGTGTGAAAACCATTTTACGATTTAGGGATCCGTTGGTGAAATATTAAGCTTTAAAGTTAAAATTTTAGTTAGAGTGGGGCGTCCCCCACCCTCTTCTGCTGGCTAAACGGTTGTTTATAGAAATGTGAATAAAATCACAGAAGTAGTATATATAATGAATTTAAAAGCAAAACTATCACAGCTCAGTAGGCTTTCCAGGTTTACGAGTACAGGTCGCACCAAACTTTTGGCCCCCTATAATTTATGGGACCAGAAGTTTGGCGCGGTCTGTAATAGTAGACCAACTTATATGTACCGGGCAACTACGGAACCCTACATTGCGCGTGGCCCGACACGCACTTGGCCGGTTTTTAATATCTACAATTTGATACCCATATTGTATTTTTAGGATATTATTTTTTATTTTTCTCACTTTTGCATTGGAAATATTTATAACAGCTTAAAAATTTTCATTTTTTTTTTGCACCATATTGTGTATGCAAGTGAATGCTATTTTTGTAGCAAATTTCAAATCTTTACATTTAACGGTGCCAAAGTTAGGAGGCTGTGACATACGGACGGACTGACGGACGGACAACGGAGTCTCACCATAAAGGTTCTTTTACCTTTCAGGTACTACGGAACCCTAAAAACGGAGCCCTTACAGGATCACTTTGTTGTCCGTCTGTCCGTCTGCATGTCAAAACCCTTTATCTCGGGAACGCGTAGAGGTATCGAGTTTAAATTAAAACCATATACTCAAGTCTACAGTCCCTTGAAGCTGTGAAAATATCAAACTTCTAAGTTAACGTGAAAAAAAGATACATCCGTTTATGCCGCAAGAAACGTACATTTCGACACTCTCAAGGGAATCAAAATTCATAGGGTATTTCCCATGGACCTAGAATTATGAAATTTGGCAAGTAACGTCTTTTACTATAGTAGAATTTTTTTTAAGTGTCGGAATCGGCTTAAGGGCTTATCTTCCAATGAATGGCATTGTTCTATTGTTAAATTTCACCGCTAATTAGCAGTGCACAACGAAGCGCATAAACAACAAAATATTTTATGTTAATAGCAACTTTACCGCCTTAACAAAAAGGCTCAAATTTGAATGGCGACGCATTCCAGGTAGTACTTTTTGAAATTGAAAGCGGTAGCAAGGTACGTGTGGTACAGAGTAAAACTATTTAAGATTTTTAGATAATTTTGTATGCATGTTATTAAGAAAAACGGCATTTATGTTTAAAAATGTTCAGTTTTCTATTTGAAACTTTAATTTAACACACATTTGTTGTTTATTAAATAACTATGTTTACTTAAACTTATATAATTCAAACAAAAATCAGTAAGTTCCTACAAATACAAAAAAAACTTTGTATGGCTGCAATCTACGGTAATTATTGAAGTTACATTAAAATTACATACATTTCATTTCTGTACCTCTTATTCCCGCTAAATCAAAGTCCATAAACAAAGCCGGGGTCGTTATCGAGCACACTTTTCACAAAAACCCAAATAGTAAGCAATCAAAATCCAATAAACGTAGGCCAGGGTCAAATTTATGAAATATCCAGAATAAAACACAGAGAAGTATACGATGTCAAAACTAGGTAGCGACTGAGGCCTATAGTGCCTACGTACTCTATATAATATTAAGATCCCAAAGCCATTACTTAATCGTCCTGTAACTGACACACAAAATGGCTGCGGCTTCGAATTTCAAAAATGGAATGGCATGGATTCTGGAATGCATTGCCGTTCAAATTTGAGCCTTTTTGTTTAGGTGGTAAAGTTGCTATTAACATAAAATATTTTGTTGTTTATGCGTTTAGTTATGCACTGCTAATTAGCGGTCGAACTTAACAATAGATAACAATGCAATTCATTGGAAGATAACCTCTTAAGCCGATTCCGACATTTCAAAAAATTCCTACTATACAAGTATGTATAGAGAAAAATCTGAAAAGTATACATTTGTAATTAAATCATAAAAATATATCCTTTAACGAAGCCTTCGGTGTGCGAGTCTGACTCGCACTTGTCCGGTTCTTATTTAGAGATTTGTTATTGTTTTCGTTAATTTTTTATCCGCTTTATTGAATATTAGGATTCCATACCCAAAGGTTTCGGGACCTACGAATTACTAAGCCTCCGCTGTCTGTCCGTCTGTCACAGGTATCTACAGCTTCAGTCCTAATAGGTAGCGCGTTTATCTATTCACAGAATATGTAGTACTATGGTCTCCATCATAGCAAATAATTAAAAGTTCTATTACATGGAAACCCAAGGAGGGTCCAATTTTTCGACGTTATTTGTTTTAGCATTATCTTTAGAACGGTAAAAAATTTAAAAATTTGGGCGGATTGTAGCAAATTCTTTGACATAAAACAACAAATAATAAAGATTTGGGTTCCGAACTCAAAAGGTACCGAATTGTTCGTAAGGGGGTACCGTTTTATCGCATTGGTGATGTTGCTATGACATCTACCTTTATGTGTATAAGGTGACTTTCGTTTATATTGCCAAATTCATACTGAAGTGGCAGGATCAAGGTCAAACTCGCCCGTATGTCGGTGCGTTAGGGTTCACGCATTTTGTTTATTTGTCACTCACTTATTTCCCAAAACCCTGAGTTATCCGCGAGTATGATTCTTGGGAGAAGTGGTTCAGTATGGTCGGTAGAATATGTGGTTTCATTTAATGGTAGCAGTCTATTTACACCCGGTAAGAACCTTGAAATCAACTTAAAAACAAATAATGAAAATAGCTATTGATTTACAGGATTTATGAAATCATTAATGCGTTGGAAAATTTCGGCAATTTCATAGGTATAAGACCTATTATTTATTCAAATTTACTGAATAAGTCGCTGGCGCACGATATTCGCAGTAGTTCCATCATGGAACAAGGCTATGAAACTAATGCGAACGAAGGCTTCTGAAATTTGCTTCTAAATGATTTTTTATCTAGCATTCTAATAATATTTTTAGATGTTCCAAGGAGATGGATTCCCCTATCAAATAATTAATCTTGGAAACATTTTTTCGCATTAAACGTTAATTAACGTAAGATCAAAGTTTACAGTAAACTTTGGAATTTGTGGGTTCAGTACCCCCTCTATAATACACACGTTTTTTTTATTTCTTCTACTCTGTTAAGGATCTGGGGGCACAGCAGTGCCCCCGCCAAGTCGAGCTAAAAAGCGGCACGCCGTACCATCGTTTTCTCGAAGCAGTTCAGGCCCTTTTCGACCACCTATAACTTCGTTGTGGATAAAACTAGAAGCCTAAATTTTCAGTAACCAAGTAGGCATTGTATAAACACGGTATATTTAAAATTTCATTCAATTTGAACCAGTAGATTAAGAATTATAACTAGTCAAAGTTTCTCAATTTGTCACTCACTCGCTCACTGACTGACTGGCCGATCATCAAAACTCGAAGGCACTTCTAGCAGACATAGAAGCTTCAAATTTGGAATAAAATTAGTGTTTAGTGTATAAATCAAGGAAAAACTAAAATATTTTGCAATTTTGGTCCAGTTTTCTAGATGCACCAACTGCATAAATAACTTCGTAATCCCATATAAACATATAGGATTACAAAGTTACATTTTCAGTTGTTAGTAGAAGGTACCGGAAAGGAAAAAAGTAGGACTATCTACAAAAAGAAATGAGATGCCATCAAAAACAAAACTTGTAAAAAAACCAAGTCTCGGAACTTAGTTCTTCTACCGTAAAAAGTTGTGAGATCCATGTAAATCCAAGTCGGTTAATTTATTCAGTCCCTACTTAAGGGACCTTCTGTCTTAAGTTATTACGTAATTAGCTAACCTAACAACATCTTGTCTGACCATATCAATATTAAAAATCTTTTATGTTTTAAATAAATAGATTGACTTGGCAATCGCACATCTAATTTAATATAATATGTATTACTTGTGAAATACATTGTGTTTTCATGGCCAAGTCAATCTATTTATTTAAAACATAAAATATTTTTAATATTGATATGGTCACTTTATGATGTTTTTAGGTTAGCTAATTATGTAATAACTTAAGACAGAAGGTCCTTTGAGTAGGGACTGAATAAATTAACCGACTTGGATTTATATGGATCTCGCAACTGTTTACGGTAGAAGAACTTGCGAGACTTGGTTTTTTTTACCAGTTTTGTTTTTGATGGCTTACACTTTCTTATTCCTGTTATCCTAAACAAAAGGCGAGAAACAAACATAGAACAAAAACAAATGTGTTTCCTTATACAATTTTAATAAAAGATAAGGGCAAAATATTATTAAAATAAAAGAAAATGACCGTTTTCACGTTAACTTATAAATAAAGCAGTCTCATTAAAACTATTTTCTTACTATGGAGTACAACAGGCAATTTGTGCTTTCTGAGATCTTTGCTGACCTGCTGATTGGTATTTTTGGAAAGCTCCAAGTCAAAAAATAAAAATCGGTGAAGTGCGATAAGTCCCATACCATTCAAATTAATAGACTTAAATAACTATAATATAAATAAATTTCAATATTTTAAACACTTTTGCGATTTATCCATCGCAAGGAGATAACAAATTTTCATTATATCTCTGCGGTGTAGAAAATCTTAGATTAAAATATTTTTAACAAAGATTCTACAAAATGTATTAAAGAAAACCGCAAAATTAAGTTTTTCGGTACGTCACCCTAAAACTGTATTATAAATCAGTGTTTTCAGTATTTGTTGTTTAAATATGGCAAGTAATATATAGAAATTCTAAGCTAGGTTAGTTTTGAGACAGACGGCGTAACCAAAGAGGTCTAAAAATTTTAACAGACCCACAACTTTTTAAAGTAAGTTTTAATGAGTTAAATGTTTAGTTTTGGGTCAACATTAGACACAAAATATCCAAATTTCAGATCTGTATTACTGTAACTCTGTTTACGAGCTAGAGACCCGTGCCATACGGACGGATAGACGGACAGGTAGCAAAGTGACTTTAATAGGGCCCCGTTTAACCCTTTGGGTACGAAACCCTAAAACTAAACACATTTACTCGTAAAATCATCTAATCAATCTTTGGCTTTTCTGCTAACACTGAACCATATTTTCGTATAACAGCATCCATTTCTTTTTCTAGAGCAAAAAGTTCGCTCACCTCAAAACTAGTATCAGGCCAGCAACAATAAATCAAAACTAGAATGATGGTCAGGACCGTCACAGAAACCACCGTGTACCACCATCTCTGATGACTGATGAACAACTGTTGCCAGTTGAAGCCATACCCGTAAGAGTGAAAAACATCCGCGTAGTACTCTAAAGAAAAGTTCCAAATTTCCCCGTAATGAGATAAAGTAGTAGAGTAATTATGGATCCACATTCCTTGGGTAGACTTTGACCACGACCAGTAGTATACCGTGGTGTGTATCCATGTGGTGAACCATGAGGTGACCCAATAAGGCACAAAGATCCACGTGGTAGAGTAGAACGCTGTCATGTTCGTGCCCATGAAATCGTGCATTTCTTTACGTTTATCCGGAAGAATCCTCTTATTTTTGCCGTCGGGGTTTTCGAACCATTGGAAATACCAGCTGCGAAATAGAGACGTGTCGAACCAACTCGTGGTGTAGCTTGAATAGTACGTTTCGTTCCACGTAAACTTCCATAAGAACCAGGAATCCAAAGTAGTAGACCATGTTGTAGCATAGCTATGGTTCAAATGTTCGTCTCTAAACTTAGTAGTTTCAAATGTTGTCGTGCCCACAGTAATATCGTCATGGTACATCTTAGACGCTTCCCTGGTTACAGACGAGTAACGCTTAATGAAGCCTTTCATGTAGCAAAACTTCCTTACTGTGGTATCGTACACCAATGTACATTTTGTATTCTTAAATGTAGAATTAAGGGGAAAGGTTTCACCCCACAATGACCTCCACAAGCACCCCAATCGTAATTTGTTCTTGAAATGGCAACCATTGTACCAGCCATAACATGGAATATTCGGCTTGTACATCACATATCTCTGAAACTGATTATCGAGTGCTTTGTCATTATAAAAATGGTCTTTAGATCTAATGAATTCATAGTCATATTCTGGAAAAAGCGCTAATGGTATGTGACCTATTTTGATAATTTCGTCAACATCACCTTGAGGCCCATTTACTTGCGTGAATAGAGGAAAAGTAACGTGTTCCTTTGAATAACCGATATGGTCGAAGACATCCGTTTCAGTTGAAATATCAGAATTGACTCTCAGAAGCGTGTCCGAAGTCACAGTTACGATTAAAGTACCAAATAGTCCCATGAGGAACACCAGAAAGACGAGGATATCACTCCACGGACCAATTCCGACGGATCTTCTGAGGAGAGGTCTTCTGGTGTACAAGAGGAATCGTTGAGCGCAGTATCTGATGTCCAAAGCGTTGACAAAAAGAGCCAGGGTTGGTGTCAAAGGACACACTGCTATAAACAAAATAACTGTAGCAAACTGCATTACGATTTCTTTATATTTCTTCTGTAAAAAAGATTCCGTTTCTGAATCTTTCATCAAAAATCGCTCTCTTTCCCAATAAGGCCATTTGTTATACCAATATATGGTACTATAATCGGATGTATAGCCGTAAAATAACTTTATGTACGGCAAAAACTTGAAAACAACTTCTCTCATAATCAAAATAGATATGATCAAAATGAGAACTTCATCAATGCAAGTCAATGGATCACAGTTATCCATCAAAATGCCACCCAGAAATTTCAAATTTCGTTTGTCTATAGGAGTTGTATTGAATTGTCCTTTTACAAATGCGACATAGGTAATTAAAACAAAAGTGAATATGAAGGAAATAGCAAAGTGTCTTCTAGCCATCGCATTCTGCTGCTCATGGTGACTCTCCAGCTGCTCAAGATAGATCATTTTATGTAAAACAAAATAGCTCAAACGTTCTAGTACGAACACTATCGCCATGTTTGTAATTCCCAAGTACATCGTCACATAATATTTTCTACTGGCATATTCTTGCAGTTTTTGATATTTGTAAAATATCATCATCAAATAGTACCGATACTGCAACAAATAATACAGCATCAATAACGCAGAGACAAAACTGATTACCAGCAAAATTATATTCCACAAAAATATCCATATTCTGCTGAGAAAATTCGGATCTGATTTATAAAAGAGCCCTTTTATGTTACATTTGAGAGTGCTATTGATGTATCCACTGTCAACTTCCCACATCCAAGTGTAGAAATTTTCCATGCGTTTTAATAATTTTATGAAGATAGCTGCCCAAAAAAAGCAAAACAACGGCAGAAAGAATAACTTATTATTAGTCTCAATGTTATCGTTCAATTTTGCTTCTTCGCAAATCTCATTTTTGTGGCGATGTGGGCAGATGAGATAATGCCGACAGTTTGGACAGAACCATACATTTTTGGTCCAATCGCTTAGAGTCAACTCTAGCGGATAAGATCTGTAATTTACATAATACATATGCTCGTAGCGTGCCCAATGTTCGTGGTCCCAGCTAGCTGCAATAGTTCGCCAGACGTCCATGGAGCCAATGGGATAATACGTGCTAGCCTGTTCAGAGCAGAACTTCATTGTCGATTCGCTATATGTGATCGCAAACCAGTCATAAGTATATGTGATAACGCCCGCTAGGGAAAGAAATATTAAAGCCACGTTATAGAAGCCATAAAATGCAAAAAAGAACCCGACTCTTTCTCCGAAATATTCGTTAATAATGTTCAGGGGTTGCATCCTAATTATGTTTCGAAACCCAGTCCAAAAGGCGAAAAGAACTTGTCGCCCATTGGGTTCTGTTGGGCTCTGGTTATGCAAGGCAAAATAAGGTCCATCATGTAATGCGTACATATCTAGTACTACTCCTTTATGCATCAACATTTTGGTAGAAACTCGTTTTGTATCAAAAATACAACACCTTCTTGTCCCGAAACGTGTACTCAAGAGCAAATCGTGGACGATTTTACTTCGTTCCAATGGAGAGAAATATGTCGGTTGAGGATAACTTTCTCTTATTATTCCCAAATAAGCTATTTCATAGCTTATTTTAAGCCAAGTAAATTTTCTAAACAGTGGTGTCACATTCTTTCCATCTGGCATCATAGTCCGATGCATATCTTTAAAATGTTTTGCATAAAATAAAATTTCCCCGTATCTTTCTATTATAACATCGGCCGCATGAATTTTCAGAAAAAGCAAATGTCTGTGTATAGACATCTTTCCAGTTTCAATTTCTACTGAAAATCCAGCTTTAATAATAGCTGAAACAATTGAGAACAATTATTTTCATTAAAAATGTTATTTGAAGTGAAGAATTCGTGCATTTTTGTACCTGTCAAATATCTCCTGAGTATTTTTTTATCTTTCGCCACAAGAACGAGATCGACCCGTGTCTCTCCATCCCTAAAATAGCCAGTAAATGCAGTAGGCATTTTCTCACTTTAATATTTAAGCGTATTCCTTATATTTTCTATCATCTGCATGAAAAAGATAAAAATAATCCCACAAAGAGAATCAGAGAATATTGTACGCCAGCATGACAGCCTACTCAAACGTAGTTCTTATTGCCGGGTCATAGTCATCAAAGTCGTTTACAATTAGGAAAATTAAACTGCAGACGACTGCAATGCGTGTGAAATAAGCTTCTTGGTTAATATCATAGACTTATAATAAAGTCTATGGTGCATATAACTCCACAGACATATAATTAGTGTATAACTCACAAAGCACAAGAACCTCCTTGCTCTTTATTTTTATTTAATGTTATTTTTGTTTTTCTTCTTATGTTAAGTACAAAAATTCTATAAAAAAATGGAATTATAATAACGTTCAAAACAAGAGACTTTCTGAACAGCACACCGGTCCAACTTGTACTAACTTAAAGGAACAGTTCTCATTGTCGAAAGATGCACCTAGCTTCATTAGAGCAGGCAGTAAAAGAGGTTTAAATGTTAAGAGGTTTAAACCAGCGAACGAATTGGAAGAAATGTTTGCAAAGTCAGCCCAGACGCATGAGACTTTTGGTAGGAGTACTTTGAAAAGATGTAATAATAAAACGTGGAATAGTACACTGTACAAGAGATTTTCTGTTAATTGTTCAAACTATGGACCGTAGAACATCCTTTGGCAAAACTTTCTGAGTGTCCCACTGTCAAAAAATATATCTGAATATCAAAAATCCTACATTAAAATAAAATATACGCAGGCTGGCTTTATGTAGCTAAATGCTATATTCTACTACTATAGATCTAACACCGAAACCGCGAAAGATATCAGCTGTGGTTCAAAAATGGTTTCAAGAATATAAACTCACCAGAATGTATTCAACAGCTTATTTTCTTTTCACGATTTCAGGGTTGTCTCCCAATAAAAGTTGTTTAGAACTTCTTATCTCTTTATGACGCTACATACCGAAGCACTGCTTCAACACCACTCGTAGACAGTCCATTGTTTATTTATTTAGTTACTTATTAATATTTATTTGATTTTATTTATATTTACTATTACTATTACTATCTAACAATATAATTATTTATTTTTACTCATTTATTAAAAAAACTATATAAGGTGAAATATATTCATACAGCCAAATTCATACTAGAGGCATGGCCAGTGATCAATCTAGATGACGCTTTTTGCTGATCTCGCAAAGTTGTCCTCCATTGATGTAACTGACTCGGGGTTGGGCTTGCTGGGAATACGAAAAAACCCTACATATTAAGCACTTACCAAGTCTTAAGTGTAAATTTAGCTACATCAATTTGTCAAATTATATACTACTAATAGTAGTAGTAAAAAAGTCGTGTCTGTACATTGAATATTTTCACGAAATTTTAAATGAAATGGGTTATTGGTATTGTACTGAGGCCAAAACCACGATTTTTTGAAGTTTAGTATGTCTCTCTGTCTGTATGTTCCGTTTTAATTCGAGAACCACTCAATAGATTTGGATGCGTTTCCTTTATCATCACTCTAGTGACCCTGGTCAACACATACCTAGGCTATAAGGGATGTTCATAGAATAACGCATAAGGCGAAAACGGAGCAAAAAATTAATTAACTCTTTTTACTCGAGAACTACTCAACGGATTTGCATGCGTTTTTTTACTATCATAGTAGTGATCCTGGTCTACAAATAAGCTAAAAGGGTGTTCATAAAATAACGCCTAAGCCGAAAACGGGGCAAAGATTGAATAAACGGGAGCGGAGCCGGGGTAAAGGCTATTATAGCTTTAAAAGATACCCTGATTGACTTATATCTATCAAAGTCTAGACCAAACTGTTAGTCTAAAAAACATAAAATTTGGACTGTAAGTTTCTTGTGTGATATAGACATCCTAGCAAAGAAGACATTTTAAGAAGTTCTCACATAGGATAGAGAAAAAGGATCCACGAGAGCAGCGTTGTTGGGTGTCCGTTAGGTAGTGCAAAAAATATTAATACCGGTACAATAAAAAGTTATTTATTTAATTCTAGAGATACTTATTAACATTAAACATAAAAATAAAATGAAAAAGAAACACTCCATCAAGTAAAACAACCTGAACTTCAATCAAACTTCAGCTTTGGTAACATACTATATTCTAAATTTTTTTCCGTCGCAAAAATTTCTCTGACTTCAAACGAAACATCGGGCCAACAATGGTAAATAAGAATCAGTATGATGGTCAGGATCGTGACAGTGGACACCGTGTACCACCATTTCTGATGGGTGATGTATACTTGCTGCCAATTTTTCGCGTATCCATAAGCGTGGTACACGTCGGCGTAATACTGCAGTGTGAACTTCCACGTATCAGTTGTAAAGAGGGTCGAGAAGGTGTGATTCCAATTTACATTTGATGTATTCCTGTACCAGGACCAGTAATACCCAGTATACCACACTGTGGTTGTAAACCAAGAAGTGGCCCAGTAAGGGACAAAAATCCAAGTGGTTTTATAGAACTCCGTGATATTCCTTCCTAAGAAATTATTCACGCTAGTTAAATTATTCTGTGCGATCGTAGGTCGATCTTCTATAATTTCAAACCACGAGAAATACCAGCTTCTAAAATAAGACGTGTCGAACCAACTGGTCGTGTAGTTCCACCAAAGCGTCGACCACGTGAAGGTATCGAAGAATGTCGAATCAGAAGTAGTGGACCAGGTCGTTACGTAGCTATGAGCATGATGCTTATCTGTAAACTTTTCCATGCTGGTTGTAGCTTGCATGGTTATTTCTTCGCTGTACATTTTTGAACCACTCCTCGTTACTGATGCCAAGCGTCTCATGAATCCTTTCATGTAGCAATGTCTTCTCACGGAAGTGTCGAACGCCAATGTACAATTTGCCGCTGTAAATGGAGAATTAGTGGGGTAAGTTTCACCCCACACACTCCTCCAGAGACAACCAACCCGGATCTTGCTCTTGAAATGACAACCATAGTACCAGCCATAGCAGGGACTCCTCATATCTTTAATGGAATATAAAACGTATCTTTCAAAGTCGTTATACAACACAGGATCGTTACCACGAGTGTGAGTAGTAGTAAACCAATCAGGGAAAATGATTAAATAATCATATTCTGGGAAAATCGCGAGAGGTATATGACCTATTTTTGTTACATGGTTGACATCGCCTTGGACTCCATTAACTTGTGTGAACAGTGGGTATGTCACGTGTTCTCTTTGGTAGTTAACATGGTCAAAGACTTTTGCATCAGTTGAGAGATCTGGATTCGTTTTTAATATAAAGTCTGAAGTAACTGTTACAAGCATCGTACTGAAAAGTCCAAAGAGAAATACTATTAATACGAGGATTTCACGCCACGGGCCAATACCAACGGCTCTTCTAATGAGAGGTCTTCTACTGTGCATGAGGAATCGCTGAGCACAATGTCTGAGGTCAAAAGTGTTTACGAGTAGAGCTAAGGCTGGTGCTAAGGGACAAACCCCTATGAACAGTATTACTGAAGCAAATTGCATAATAATCTCCTTGAATTTCTTTTCCAAAAAGCAGTCTGTTTCGTGGTCTGTATACAATAATCGTTCTCTTTCCCAGTAGGGCCATCTGTTGTACCAGCATTTTATGCTATAGTCAGAGACGGAGCCAAATACTCGTATGTACGGTATAAACTTGAAGACTAATTCTCTCATACACAAAATGGCTACAATCAAAACGAGTACCTCATCCATGCACGTTAATGGATCACAGTTATCCATAAATATTCCGCCAAGTAATTTTAAATTACGCCTGTCTATAGGTGTTGTGTAAAGTTGTCCCTTCGCGAAAGCCACGTAAGTTATTAACATGAAAGTAAATATGAAAGAAACACAAAAGAGTCTTCTAGCTACTGCTTCTTCTTTCTCCTGGCTACTTTCCAACTGCTCGAAGCAGATCATTTTGTGAACAACGAGATTACTCATCCTCTCTAAAGTGTACACAATAGTCATATTAATGACGCCTATAAACATTGTCACGTAGTATTTTCTATGAAAATCATTTTTGACGTAATTTATTGAAGTATACATCAAATAGTAACGGTAATGTAGCAGATAATACAGCATCAAAAGCGCAGTCATGAAGCAAATTCCAAGTAGAATTAAATTCCAGAAAAACTTCCACATTCTGCCACATAATCCTACGTCCATTAAGACGTTTACTCCTTGAGAATGACACCTCAATAAGTTTTTTACGTATTCATTGTCGATTTCCCACATAAAGCTGTAAAATTTTTCTGTTCGCTTCCAAAATTTCACAAACAAGGCTGCCCAAAAGAAGCAAAAGATCGGTAAGTAGAGTAACTTATAAGTGGTCTCCAACTGGTCATTCATTCTGGATTCCTCACAAACTTCATACTCACGACGATACGGACAAATTTTATAGTGACGACAGTTTGGACAAAACCAAAAATTTTTGACCCAATTGCTGACAGTAAGTTCGAGAGGGTAGGATCTATAATTTATGTAATACATATGCTCTTTACGTTCCCAATGAATGTGATCCCAGCTAGCTGCCGTTGTGCGCCAGACGTCCATAGAGCCAATAGGCCAGTATGTGCGTGCGTCTTCTCCACAAAATATCCTTGTGACTTCGCTGTCTTTCACCCAGTACCAGTCTCTCGCAAATACACCCACACCTGCTATCATCAAGACTATCAGCCACATATTATATAAGCCATAAAACGCAAAAAAGAAACCTATTCTTTCTCCAAAGTATTCATTGATGATATACACGGGTTGTGCTCTAAAGATGTTGCACATACCTGTCCAGAATTCATAAAGAACTTGTCGTCCGTTGGATTCGGTAAAGATCTGATGACTTAATAGGAAATAGGGTCCATCGTGTAATGCGTAAATATCAACAACCATACCGCATACCATCAGTTGCTTAAGGCATACGCTTTGGTGTTTTCCGACACGAAATGTAGCGTTAGTAAGTAAATCATAGACTATTCTACTGCGGTCCAGCGTGGAGTAATGCCTTGGCTCCGGATAATTGTTACGCATCATTGCCAAATACGCTCTCTCAAGGCACATCACGGTGAATGGGAAAACGTGAATGAGAAATGGTATCTGTTGACAGTATCCGTCCCCCGGTATCATGTCCTTGTGCATGTCATTGAAATATTTCGTGTAGAAGAATACTTCGGCATGTCGTTCAATGAGATTATCGCTGGCATTAATTTTTATAAATAACAAATGCCTATGGACGGACATTCTTCCTGATTCTATTTCCATAGCGAACCCTAATTTTACAATTTCTGCAAAAGAAAAATATTTCATTAGATGATACTCTGCTTCATGTGGGTTTTTATACAGAGAAGAGATGCTATAATGGGTTTTTTCGTCGTTTTCCACTAATCAAATAGGTCATCAGTCTTCTAAATGCGCTTTCGGCCGAAAAATATGTATGTTATTTGTAAACCATAATCTTGCTAAGTTTCATATGCCCTTCTTTTTAGCAAGACTAATCGAATTGGCGGAGCGGCATAATATTTATTTTCCCAAACATGCTCGTCAATAGGCGCTTTTCCATTGAAAAAAGAAGACGCGAAGAGCTATTTTTTTGCTTCAGGCGGAAAATAAATGTATGAAACTTCATTTTCGCCCTAGGGGGTAAACCTTTATAAAGAGAAAATGAGGAAAAAACGCCATACATAGCAAAGCCAACGCTTGTTTTTCAACACAGTTTTTTTTTTCTTATCCCATTCTAGGACAGGCAACGATATCTAAGCCAAGCAAAGCGGAGCGGAGCGAGGTAATCCGCGTACTTCTTGCAAAATTCTTGCATTTATTTCATTAATAGCAAATCGAGTTTAGGCGCCGGCACTTGAGGCACAGTCTTTGTATTCCCCCGGATTATATTTAGTAATATTGTTTTTTTTACATCAAAATTTACTTGTGATTGTTAACTTGTATTTTGCCGACTGCACACTGTGAGTATGGGCATTTCTTCCAGGGGGACCACCAATGTGGCTAAATCTTAGAAAGGCATATATCCACCATTGAAAAACCAGACTGATGGATGGATAGATGGATGGAAGTGTATATTGTGTACCTTAATTACATAATAGATGATTTGATTCCTAAGAAGAGTTCAGTTAAAGTACACATATGACCAAGCTTAGTTCTCTAGTGGAAAGCGCGCTTACACTCCGCTCTTTTTTGTTGTGGTAGAAAGGTAGAGAGTTTTGCAAGTACTTTGAAGTTGTATCTGAATGAGTACCTGTCATAAATCTTCTGACCACACATTTATCCCTGGCCACAATCACGATGTCAATGCGTCTTTGTCCATCTCTGAAATACCCGGTCATCGGTGTTATTTCACCATGTTTGCTATGGCCTGAGGGATCTGGCATTATTTTAAGACGTAAATATTTTTATAATTACAAAATTTGCAGTATTAGTGAAGTTCTTTATTGGTTCTATATTCAAAGGATATTTGACATATAATAATAAACTGTTTAGACAACAGTGCCGTACCTAGGGGTTGCGTGAGGAGCACTCTGTTCTATCACTTCTAAAGTATACACCAAAGTCACGTTAATTCCACAATCCGTTATGAGTATATACCTAATATTCTTTTTTGTATTTGCCTCCACAGAATCGTTAACTACACATTCAAATAAAATGACAATCGAACACAAGTGGGTCGAAATAAACCGACTCAATTCATACTGGAGACTCGGTTAGTGATCAGGAACTAGGTTTAGTTATCCTTTTGGCCAAACTCGAAAAAACATTTTGTTTGCTCCGTTTCTCGTTGGACTAATTTAAGCTAAGTTTAGAAATCTTAAATATTTTGTGAATAGGTCTTTATTATACTATGTTTATCACGCACTTGTTGAATCAGTGATCAACTACGGGTTGGCTAGTTATGGTCGAACATTTCTCACTTATTTAAACGAAATAAAAAGACTTCAGATAAGGTTCCTTAAATGCATAGTGAGTAAAAATATTAAAAGTAAATGTAAAGGTAAATATGAAAATCTCTTCAAAATTTGTAGAATAAAACCGATAGATACGATAGTAAAATATGAAATAGCCATAGAAATGTTTGGAAAACCAAATTTCTTAAAAATATCGAATTGTAGCTATCCTACCCGTAGTACCAAAAGAAACGAAACCAAATACCAAATACTTAAACATTGTAACTACTACGGATCCCCAATGGGTATCAGTATGCTACCTAGAATTTATAAAAGCTTCCCAACAGACTTCTGTGTTAATAATGATAAAAAAACTGTCTTTAAGACCAAACTCAAGCGCCTTCTTTTATGTAAGTCTTAAACAAAGAATTTTTATTTTTAAATTATAATTAAATAAAAATTGTACGAATTGTTTACTACAAAAGTGTCTTATGTAGTGTGGATATTAAATAAGTTAAATTAAGAGCTTGCCGCCAAACCGCGATAGTGGTTTGGCAAAATTGTAATAATTTTAGGTATTTTTTTAGAACAATAAAAAAATTCAATTCAAGTATAGGTACAATTCCTAGTCTAGGCAGTAAGGAAGAAAAAGTTTTTTTTCGAATTTCATCAAAATTTTCTTATATATCGAAATATTAATGTTTTATTTTTCATTTATATTATGTTATATAGTTGTTTCTTATCAGTATCTTCCACTCCAGTATTTTGGTTATAAATCTAAGTCACGGTATAAAGAAATTGTCATTTTCGATTCTTCCGTATGGTCAGATAATTTGAAGCGCCCCGCTGCGTCTGGCCCTGAGTTGAACCATAAATAAAGTTGAGGAAATGCGTAAAACCAAAGATATAATATGTACCATCTTTGAGTAATTTTTTTTTTGTTTTTCTCCTTGTCTGAGCAAAGAGGTAGTTTGGTGCTTCGTGGAGTATGATTGTCTTCATTTCTCAAGCTTTGCCTTCATAGTGGGAACTTGCAGTGTAACAACGATCTAAATGAATGCAGAGAAAAGCAGAACTAACGCCACCTTCATATAAAACGTCACATTTTGATAGTACGCCCAAAGTACGCCGCATAGACTTGGAATATACTGGCGTATATAATATATGGTATTATTGTTTCACGTTTGGATTGGGAATGAGGTGCGATCGTCAACTTCACGCGAATGTATGAAATGACAGTTACCAAAAAAAATACGAAAAAACTTTTTCAGTACTGCGAAATTATAACGTGAAGAAAATGTAACATTTTAGTAAAATAATATTTCGTGGAATTAAAAAAAAAAGATATTCTTGAAAAAAATTGTTAGCTCGCCATTTAATTTGATGATCAATCACTCATGGGTTCATCAACTTCATCACCAATCCCAAATAGTGAAAGATTTGTCAAAAAAAAAGATTTCATTTATAAAACATGAAAATAGATTTAGCAAACAGTTCAGACAACTAAGTCAGCGATCATTTCATTTATTGGAGAAGCAATATTATTGATCAATAAACTTTTATAAACATCAATAAGTACATAAAACCCAAAAATTTGATAATTATTTTACTGTACCTAAGTAATCAATTCATTTGTACTATTATGCAAACTGTACTCTTGAATCCCAATCCAATCGAACAATAATTTGTACCAGCGCCATTCATTGCTGTCATCCACGTTCATTTGATCCTCTTTTGTAGGTTTTTTATTTTTATCTGAGGAACTCATAGGCGACGAACAAGGAGACGCGGGGCGTCAAGCGGAGCGGTGCGCGTAGCAGGCCGCCGGAAACACAAACATACATCGATGTATGGAGCGCGCACCGCGCCGCCTGACGCGCCGCGTCTCCTTGAACGTACCCATAGAGTTTCAATCATTTTAACATTTTATAGGAGATTTTAAGACTTAGTTTATGTTCCCAAAAATGAAACGAAAAAAAGTTGCATTGGTGCTGCAAAATTACCCCTAGAAAATAGAATTATCGGCCACAAATTGCTTGAGATGTGTTCTTTTTATATAGGTAGATACTTTAAATCGTTATTAAAATTAATAATTTGTTGGCCCGATGATGTTTAATACGAAACATAAATATTTGTGGAATTAAAAGTACAAGAATTTGTGTATACTTTATTGAAGAAGATATTTCACAAAGAGCCATCAGTCGAATCCTCTAAAAAAAATATGTTTATTTTTAATTTTATAGATTCTTTTGTAAGATGTATCACCTGATTTATTTGATTGATTTCGTGAATTATCCATTTTAAGAATAAGATAATTACAAAATATTGAAAAATTGCTTTTGGAAACGTAACCTTGTGGTAGTACTCGTCTGTACGAACAATTTACAATATATGGCAAACCCACAAATCACAAAAAAATTGCTGTTCACTATATTTTGGGCGAGTACTTTTGTACGGAACAGCTGAATTTCATTTGAGATTTCAGGGGTAAAAAGTTGTTCCTATAGACGAGCACCAGCCTGCGTTTATAAAACAATAATGTAGCAAAATGCATAATGTTGGGTGTTTTTTTGTCTGCATCGAAGAAGAAAAATGAATATTATATAAGTTCAATCGCACTGTTTTCAATTACTTAAAATAGTATATTTAAAAACAACACATTTTTACAAACTCGAAAATTACATGTTCATATTTGCTGAAAATTTCGTTGCTGTATAGGTAAAATGAAACATTGTATTTAAAAAAGTCTCGACTGTGGAGAGTGCGCAATAAAACACCTAATTGATTTTTTTGACAGTTCTAGTTAATGAAAAGTCTTTATCTCTTACCTCAGACTAAGTCTTTACCCAATCTTTACTTAAACAGACAGAGCATAGATAAGCCTGGCTAGAAAAAAAATATTTAAAAAAGTCTCGACTGTGGAGAGTGCGCATTAAAACACCTAATTGATTTTTTTGACAGTTCTAGTTAATGAAAGGTCTGTACCTCTTACCTCAGACTAAGTCTTTACCCAATCTTTACTTGAACAGACAGAGCATAGATAAGCCTGGCTAGAAAAAAAATATTTAAAAAAGTCTCGACTGTGGAGAGTGCGCATTAAAACACCTAATTGATTTTTTTGACAGTTCTAGTTAATGAAAGGTCTGTACCTCTTACCTCAGACTAAGTCTTTACCCAATCTTTACTTGAAGAGACAGAGCATAGATAAGCCTGGCTAGAAAAAAATATTTAAAAAAGTCTCGACTGTGGAGAGTGCGCATTAAAACACCTAATTGATTTTTTTGACAGTTTGAATTAATGAAAGGTCTTGACCGAATCTTTACTTAAGCCGACAGAGTATAGATACGCCTGGCTATTTACTCTAGCAATAAAGCTCAAACCACACTCTATTTCTCAGAGTTCAGACGCTGAGTAGGCAAACGGAAACTGATAAGATGCGATCCTGCGGTGGTCATCTCGATGTTAGCTCTAAGCTTTTTTATTGTATGCTACATAATACTGCAGTGCCGGGCGTTTTGGTTTTTGATGCCGTCATCATTTCTTGCATGTTTATGTTTTCTGCTGATGTCTGAGCTGATTGTAAAACTGTACTGAACCGTTGCATTTCAGCCACTCGTTTTAAAAAAGACAAACAAACATGTTCAAAACGTATCAAGTCCTCCAGGCAGAGAATTTTTGTGAATACATACGTCAAAATACTCATAATATTAGATTCTTTATCTGAGTAATAGATAGGTAAGACTAAAAGTTTCCGGAACTGGCCACTTACATAAACAATATAAAAAATTTATTGCAACATTTGAAAATAGAACTCTTTGGCTGTAGAATGCAGTTTGTTTCATCTGACTGTCTTTTGTTTTTACCTTGTGGCGCCATTTAAAAAATTGTGTGTCTGCATCAACATGGATTTAACTCGGGAAAATTTTCGTAGTATGATTTTCTAAGATTTTAAGTGTAATTTGACAGCTCAACAGAGCATCGCTCGGCTTGAAACAGCTTTTGGCAATGAAGCACCATGCAAGACGACTGTTTATAGCTGGTTTGCAGAATTCAAGCGTGGTCGTATCAATCTCAGTGACGAATCTCGCGATGGTCGGCCGTCCACCGCTGTGACCAACAAAAACATCGATGCTGTGCGCCGTATGATTGAAACAGACAGGCATGTGACCTACCATGAAATTCGCGCATCCTTAGAAATAGGCATGAGTGAAATACAATCAATCCTACACAAACATTTGGGTGTGAGAAAGCTGTGCTCGCGGTGGATCCCACACAACTTGACCGAGGCTCAAAAAACGGACCGCGTCACTTGGTGCAGTGCCATGCTTACCAGATTCAACGAAGGTGCGTCAAATTTGGTGTGGGACATAGTAACAGGTGACGGAACATGGATTTATTGCTACGATCCCAAAACAAAGCAGCAATCGAGCGTATGGGTCTTTCAAGATGAGCCGAAACCAACCAAAAGAGGCGCGCGTGAAAAGTGCATCTAAGCGGATGATTGCTTCTTTTTTTAATAAAACTGGACACGTGGCTACTGTTGCTTTAGAGAATCGTCGTACCGTGAATAGTGACTGGTACACGACCATTTGTTTGCCAGAAGTTATTGACGAACTCCGTAAAAATAACCGTAAACGCAGTATCATCCTGCACCACGACAATGCTAGTTCTCACACGGCCAGACAGACAAACGACTTTTTGAAGACGAAAAATGTAGAACTCATGAGTCATCCTGCATACAGTCTCGACCTGGCACCTTGTGACTTTTTTCTGTTCCCAAAAATTAAGAACCAATTACGCGGTCAACGATCTTCATCACCAGAAGAGGCTGTCGAGGAGTATGAAAAACACGTTTCAGAGGTCACCACAGGGGAGTGGCACAAAAGTTTTCAAAACTGGTTTGATTGAATGAAAAAGTGCATAAACGCCAAGGGAGATTATTTTGAAAAACAATAAATTAATTTTGTACCTTTAATAGTATTTTTTCATATTCATTCCGGAAACTTATTATAACGAGTAATTTGATGTATGTTTCACAAAAATTCCTTCAGCCATTTCCTATTTGGGGGGGGGGGGGGGTAAAAAAAAATAGAAAACAAATAGCTGAAATTTAATTAATTCATTTTACAATCAGCTTATGTTTTGAAGCTCTTTCTTTTGATAGGTACTTCACAAGATAGGTTACATAAAAATTCCTCCAAAAAAAATGATGTCGTTATGCGACAATTGAATGAAAACAACCGGTACTACAGTGTTATGTAGCACACAATAAAGAGATTCCACATAGTCGCAACTTCCCTTTACAATAAATACCACAGAATGTAAATAGTATAATGTTCTCTATGCGCCTCAATCACTTGCAGTGATTACATATCGTCACGACATGAATCTTCGAGGGGGTGTCAGGGGTGTTACTGAATGTAAACTGTGAAATGCAAGTCACAGTCCACACCCGGTACACCCGCGTTTCACCGACGATTATTACGTCCCAACGTGATGTGTGGTGAGCCCTATCGCCGTACTTCGGGCACAATTACACGCTTTTTAGGACATGCAGGTCATTGCAGGTTTCCTCACGAGGTTTTCCTTCCCTGTCAGTAAGTGGTAAGTATTAGGTAAGAACACAAATACTATGCACATAAATTCCGAAAAACTCATTGGTGCATCCCCGACCAGGGATTGAACCTGGGTCTCAAGATTGAGAGGCCAGCGCTCTACAGCCCGAGCTACCACCATTTTCAACTTTTAAAAATTGTTCTCCGTCTCTCGGAAACTTGACCGCATGCCCAATCTACCAATTTCAGTTTAAGGCGCCTAGGCACGCCACCGCTTTAGTACAAAATGTAATAACCCGTTTCTCAGTTGTTTTTCGTTATAGACCAAACTATATGACCTCTATCATCTGGTGCTGGTATTTTAAAAGGCACCATTTTGCCAAAATTTTGTATATTGATTATGTTTAAAAGATATCAAGCTGGACAGATTTACATACAAAATTGTTTTCTTGCCTCAGATTGTACCTATACCAAAATTTAACATTTCAGCCAAATAGCGACTTTGCAAATGCCTGTATTAAATTATAGAGGTCTATAACTTTAGTCTATAACGAAAAGCAACTGAGAAACGGGTTATCAAATTTTGTACTAAAACGGTGGCGTGCCTATGCGCCTTAAATACTGCTATCAATATTAAAAACAAAAAAAAATTAAACAAGGCCGCGCATTAAGTATATTGCCTGTGAGAGACCTTAGAACGACCAGTAGCCTAAGTCTGAAAAGTCTAGCTACTAGGGGTGATTATAAGATTTCATACCAAGTCTAACGAGAACGCAACTATAACGTAACCGTGATGTTTTTGCGCGACGTGTGCGTGGTTCATGCGTTTTTACCGCCTTGCGGATACATTGCGTACTAACCGGTACCATAATACTTTATATTCTCTGCCGGTACTAACTTACGGAGCATTGGTGTGGTGGCCGAGAGTTAATAACAACCGAGAACAAACTACAGCAGCTCCAAAGACATACATTTATTGATAATATTCATTACAAGTCATTTACATTTACATGTAGATGTACAACAATCGGTACACATCATCATTATATACAAATTAACTTAATAGTACATATTAATAACTAAATTTTAAAAATATTATGTCAATTCAGTTGTATTACAAAAATGTTATTACAATTTATATGTCAATTGAAATATGTAGGTATTAATGTCATGGTATTACTAACAATTCAAAAAATTCATCAAAGGTGTAGAACGACTTCTTGACTAACCAGTTTTTAAGTTTCGCTTTGAAAATAGATAGGGTAGGTGCGGCTTTTATACTCTCCGGTAAGTTGTCGTAAGGTCCCGTAATTTCTAACGTTTTATTATTTTTCACCAAACTATGTTTTACACTCGCCAGTCTGCTCGCATGTTTCGTATGGTAGTTGTGGCAATCTCCAAGCTTTGGGTACTATGCAGATTGTCTATGGCGTAGAGAGCTACCTGCAAGATCAGTAGGCACGGCAACGTGAGTATTGCAAGCGCTATGAAGTGAGGCTTGGCGTGTTCGTCCCAGGGCACGCGCGCGATCACACGTACGGCTCGCTTCTAGAGAGGGAACACTCACACCCAGTCCGCAGCGCGGCCCCATAGACTGGCATTTACACTGATCAGCGGATGCATGAGATCAACACCCTCCGCAGCACTGGACATACTACTAGGGCTCACACTGCCATATCTGCATATAGAAGGAGGAGGCGATGGTCGCATCCTTTCGGGTGAAGTCCACTGGTCAATGGAAACGTAACAATATAAAAACCAATCACTGTCGAATCCTGGAACGAGCTTTAGAGATTTTACCAGAGTCAGCCACAGGACCTGACAGGATACCGAAATCCTACATAATGGACTATAGATACGAGATACACTCTCGGTGAGAACCAAGCTTCATTCACTACAGGTGGCACCGATAGCCTCTAGGTCTACTCCACTGCTCTGCAACCGAAGACATACGACGAAAAGCAGGGATCGTGACGAGCTTCACTGGACCAGTTTTTGGGTCAGCATGCTGAAGCTGTTCGGCTCTACTTCTAGGAGCTGTCCTGGCCTGACTGGGCTGACTGACCAGGGGGAAGTGCACAATACTCACGATCACGGAGAGTCAGTGCAGGACTCATCGTACCCGCTACAAATTTAAAATACATTGCGTGCCGCACGCTCACTGATTATTAATTGTTCAGTGCGCGGAGTAATGTATGCAATGTTGTCCATTGAAAATTTTACTTTAAAAAAACAGCTTGTGTCAGAGATACAACCGTTAATTATTTAAGTGAATACTTCTAATGTCGCCTCTATATCATAGATGAATAATCAATCGCCAAAGAAAATATAATCACTCCTGCCGATGGCGGTGCATTCGCTCGCGAGGTCATTTAACCATTTTACCATCCCTGTTATAATTAAACCCTTACATACTTACCTAGGATAATAAATCCATACCTTACATTATGACTTCCTAAAAACATAAAATATCTTGAGACTCCTTAAGTATTCGATTTTAGGTAAAGTACCTATTCTTATTTAAGAAACAAACTGCTAAGCAGTTTTTTGGCGATACACTTATACAAAGTTTACTTGTGTAAAATATTATAAATAACAATAATGAAAAAATAACAGAAATAACTAATAATAAATAAAAATAATAAGTAAAATAAAAATCCTTTGTTAAAAATGACATTCCAGAAGTGATATACAAATCCTGAATATCCCCTTTACGAGTTGCGAACAAAGATGTATCCACTTTAGAAGGCGTTGAACAAGAGTAAGTATCTCGTATAGTGGATTTGTGGTAAAAGTTTCATAATTCCTAACAAAGATGAGATTTTTCTTATTTGGAATCTGTAGAGCTATTCTCAGTCTGTAGAATTAGCCTTCTAGACCATGAAAACCCATTTTATCAGTCGAACTTCATGCATTTTATGATCGAGTTTTAGAAATCTCGCTTCGACTGTTTCGCCGGAATCGCCCCCCTGCTCCGCCCTCTGATAGCAAATACCCCACAGAACCAATAGTGGTTTATTTTTTTATCTGACAATTTCAAAGCATCTGTATTTTAAAGCCTCCTGAAAAATGTTTGATCTTCGGTCCAATGTATCACGTGCAATAGATTGTGACCTATAGGATTACAATTAAGGGCACGATGCCGTGAAAAGTTTACGATTGCTCGTATGGCCCTTTTCTTCATTTTGAAGACGCGTTTCCAGTCTGTGTAGCATCCCCTTAGGTTGGTACTATACTGCAGCAGCAAGTGTATGGTTGCGTCTACGTCCACATCCGTCATAATAAGGCAAGAGACATACAACTAAATGTAAACTTATTTCTAAAAGATTCGTGTAATTATAGCGGCAAATTGTGTGTGTGTGAGAGATTAATTTATAATTGCCTTATAATCAAATAAAATCAAAATATTTATTTTGTAAAATAGATACATAAAGTATACTTTCTACAAGTCAAAGTTAATCTTTACAGTATATATATTTAGAATATAAAAAAATATATACTAATAAGGCAAAGACATACAAAAAATATTTTGGTTGGGCTACTAAAATGTAATTATACACCTGTATAAAATAGAGAAATCTAGGAATAAAAATATCATATATAAGGTGGCTTTAATTTGTACAGCCAAACTCTTACTGAACACTCGGTAAGTGCTCAGTATCAAGGTTCGATGACACTTTTTGTGAAATTCGTAAATTATTCTTTTCTTGTTCCTTACAAACGCAATCTCAGGCCCGAGTCAAGTATCTACTAAGTGGAGTCAACATTTTATTTTGCGAGATTAGCAAAAAGGGTTATCGATCCGTGTTACTGATCACTTACCAAGCCCCCAGTATAAGTTTGGCTGTATAAATTAAAGTCATCTTATATAAATGATGCAATGAACAAATAAGTTGATAAATAAATACGGGAAATACATACAAAATATACTAAGTTGGGCTACTAAAATGTAATAAACTTATACACCTGCATAAAATAGAGAAATATAAGAAAAAAAATATTATATATATGTACATAATGCCTAACCATAATATGAAGGAAATAAAACAAACCGTATTTTTACAGAACTGACATAAAAATCAGCTATTTAATGACATTTAATGTTTTAACAAAGTTTAGCTACTCACTTTTTGCGAAAAATACTGCAAGCTGAAACATGACAGTATTTTATTGTTTAATTAGCACAACAGTGATGAATTTTAGCGAGACGTTTTCTGAGTGCGGTTGGGTATTCATTTGACGCACAGCTTTGTTAGTTTTAAAGTGTAACTAATGTATTAGCAAGACAAGTTGCAGACGGTATGTGTGTATATAAATAACAACACTTTATTCTGTTCTTAGAGCGACTGTCAGTAAATCTTCATTATGGCAGTCAACAGTAACTGATAGTTTGATTTATCTAGCTGTCACACCGAATATGCGCTGCGTTGTGGATGCTGCAACTCAGATTTATTACAACAGGGTAACTCTACCATGGAGTAGTCAGGTTTCTTTCAGCCTAATCTTGTGGTAGTGGGTTCAAAACTGCACCATACGGCACGATACGCGTCGGTTAGCTGAAAAGATCGCAGGGTTAAGATAAGCGTGGTAATTAATCAATCACATACCAAAAAATATTAATCAATCACATACCAAAAAATATTAATCAATGACATACCAAAAAATATTAATCAATCACTTACCAAAAAATACTAAGAATGCTTACTACAGTGTCCTAATCTATCATATCAAAAATACTAACTGCACATCAAATGGTCGATAAGGAGGCAAAAATCTGTACTGAAAGGATTTCTGAGTTGTCATTAAAAAACCGGTCAAGTGCGAGTCAGACTCGCATACTTAGGGTTCCGTAATTCGACAGTTTTGGGAACAGTCGGGAAGAACACATTTAAAATATTGCCCATAGATAGATAAGTAACTGTCAATGATAACTAAAAAAAGAATTGATTGTACCACAAAAGAGAGACTCAAATATTTTTATACCTTACTCGAAATAAAACTCGTGGATGAAAAATTTAATTTTGTCATTTTGTTATCGTGAATTTCTCACCCGCTATATTTTTCCTGTAATCTTTACGTAATCCCAAATTACCATGATGTTTTCGATATTTTTCGTTTCATTTGTTTCGGAAATAAGGAGGGGACATGCATTTTTTCGTGGTTTTTCAAACATTTCTCGAAATCGCTGCCAGTAAATATAGTAAAACCTATATTTTTATAACCAGCTTTTTAATATCTTTAATTTAATATCCATATTGTATTCTTATAAAAATAAAAATAAATTGCATTTTTTAAATATTTCTCATTTGTAATCAACTTTTTTGCCATCGCTAATAGTTTTCCTGTAATTGGCGAGTTATGACCTATAATCTTAATTTTTTTCATAATTTTCAGTCCACCAGTTTCGGAATTAAGGGGGGAAATGCATTTTTTGTGGTTTTCCAAAGATTTCTCGAAATTGGTGCCAGTAAATATAGTAAAAGTACACAATCAGCTGTTTGTAAGGAAAACGAAAAGAATAATTTACGAATTTCACAAAAACGGTCATCGAACCTTGTTACTGAGCACTTACTAAGTCTTCAGTAAGAATTTGGCTGCATGTATAAATTAAAGTCACCACGGTAAATTTCGTATAAATAGCCAAATTCTTACTGAAGACTCGGTAAGTAGTCAGAACCACGGTTCACTTCCACGCAAGACTTCCTAATTGAGTCAAGGTTGTTCTTGAACAAGTATAGAGGTTCAAAATAACTCGTTGGGTTCAAACATTTTATTTTCGTATTTCGCAATCAGGTTCAGTAAACCTTGGTCCTGACCACTAACCGAGTCTCCAGTATAAATTTGGTCACATAAACGAAAGTCACGTTATATTTGACGATACTCTATTCAACTGTTTCATTAAGCTCGAACTTGGCGCCCTTAAAAACACTTACTTTTAATTTTTTTGTTTAAAGATGAGACATTTTTTATTCTTAATTTTTTATGTATTTTGTTGTTATACTGAGTGTAAATGAAAAGGTATCTTTAAATGAAACCTCATAATCTTCGGATCATACTGATTAATTTTTCTAACGAAATCTGCGAAATTATGTACTCGTTTCCTTACAAATTTTGGAATACTACGGAAAATTTTGTGTAGCCGATGAATTTTTTTTAAGCCTCATGTGGGAACTTCCATAAAAAAACTCTCAGATCAGTACGTGATTAGAATATTTAATGAACAGAAGACATATGGATCTTACATTATTATCTTCACTAACAACTTTCCGAACACTGAACTTTTGAGTTTCTCGCAGAAAGTGAAATTACATTTAACTTTCGGTCTATCATTCCCAAGTTGTGTTAACTTATTACAGGAAACTTTACCAAAGTTTATTAAACTTATCATTGCTGCTAGATTTTATTTTATAACTTCAAATTCTATAGTGATATCATAGTGGACAACTTTTGTCCCACAACTTATTTTTAACCGCTCGTAACAGCATCGAAAAAATGGATTCCAATGTTATATTTTTTACGAAAATGTAAAATAGATACATAAAGTATATGTATATACGTTTGACGTTTAACAGGTCAATATTAATCTTTAAAAAAAAACGATAGAATATGATCAAAAATATATAATACGGAAAATACATAATAAATATAATTATTATATTATATAAGTATAATATAATTGGACTACAAAAAGAAAAATTTTTTTTTACGTTTTTTGTATTTATAAGTAGAAAGAAAACTTTTAATCTTTTAACAATCTTAGAAAAACTAAAACTTCAATAGCTGTAACACGAGAATCTTATCTTGTACGGAATAAGGTTTAGTTTACTTAGTAATAGAGCCAAATTAATTGTCAACTTGAGGGGGGGCTATTTCATTTTGTCCCTTTTCAAATTCATAAACCGATAAATAACAATGATTAAATTTTGTAAAAACATACGTCATATTTCACTCTTTAATCTTGATATTTCGGCCGTCGTTGTTCGATACACGATTACTTACATTTTGCTCGATGCAATTTTAACGCAAAGATAGGTCTAAACTATGATCTAAATACCATTTCATATGAGCTGTATTAAGTTTTGGACAATAAAAGTTATACTAAATGTTATACTAATGAGCTGGATATAAATGTGTAAAATGAAAGCGTTGGAGCAGGACAAATTTCTCTGGATAAATCACTTATCGCGGTAATTTCCTCACTTTATGACGGTGAGGTAACATTGAAAACTAACTTATCGACTGCGTTTATTATATTTTTGCCCCGTTTTCAGCTTGGGCGTCATTTTATGAACATCCTTATAGCCTACTAATCTTTGCCCGCGTCTCCACCCGCGTTTTATTTTTCTTTGCCCCTTTTTCGGTTTGGGCGTTATTTTATGAACATCCTTTATAGCCTATATGTTGACCTGGGTCACAACGATAATAATAAAAAAAACAAATCCGTTGAGTGGTTCTCGAGTTAAAACAAACAACAGACAAAAATTTAAAAAAATAATTTTGACTTCTGTACACAATACTAAAAAATAACCGATTAAATAAAAAAAAATTGAAAAGCTATTCAATGTACGGACACGATTTTTTTTTGTACTTTATTTAAGATTAACGAAATTGAGTGAAATAGAAGAATGATTTTCAAAGTTACAAACTCTCTTTGGATGGAGTTTAAGGGTAAGTATCGTCAACCTTATTTCCACGATATACAATAGCAGTTCCCAATATTATATTTTACCATAAGAGTTAAGGGGATTGGTCCCGCTTGTATCGATCACTGTTACTCCATGCGGAAAAGGCCACAGTGCGAGAGGGACGAATTCTAGAAAAACTCAAAATGACGACATTTTTATTAATATTTTTGGTGCTTTCAGATGTATGCAATCCCAGGACATGTTATTTTTATCTGCAACCCAGATTTTTAACCTCAGTACAGTAAGGTAGAGGTATAAAATTGAAGCAAACTTGCGGGCAAACCAAACTAAGGTACTTAGGTCAAGTTTGTCCAGTACACAGGGCTCTACTTCCCAGAATAAGGACGGATTGACTAAAAGTCCATACTGCTTAGTCCAAATATTAATAGAGTCAAGATCAATGTTCAACTTCTGAACAACTTGTGACAATTAGTTCTGCTTACAACATAAATACATACTGGTATTGAAACGGCTACTCACAGATTTCGCCTTGTTTCACATAGTCAGATTTCGCCTAGTTTCACTGTAGTCGTCCTACAGTTTGAGTGTCAAACGGGGAACCGCCGCGTAACCATATTTGCCTCCGAAATAACTGTACGTGTACGAATACAGTGAACTAGTCAGGCGAAATCTGGCTATAAAATCGTGAGTATAGCCGTTTTAATGTCAGTATGAATCTAAACCACGAATCTTTTAGTAGTAAAGATAAATTCAGCTGCAAGTCTTCGGCATACAAGAGCTCAAGTTCACAATATACGAAGAGACAAGAGTATTTATGAAAACGGAAAATAGCAAAGGAGATAGAACCTCACCCTGTATGAACTCCACCTGTTACGTCACACCAATATAATAGGCTCGTACACAGGGTAAACAAAATATTATTCTATTTAGTTCGTCATTTAGATTATCAAAAAATATTGGACACATATTTTTTCTCTTGTCAATCAAACAAAAAATGACAGAGATAAAGCGCGTCAAAGTTTGGGAGTGGGGGAAAATGACGTCACTTCTAAGTAAAATTGTACCTAGATGTGACGTCACGCGGAACTTCAGCGGGCTATATCTTCATCATTGTTTGTTTAATTGAAAAAAGAAAAAATACGTGTCCAATATTTTCTGATAATCTAACTGACGTAGTAATTAAATTTTTTTAGTCATCATGCCTATTGTGATAGCGGTGCGTGGCGTTAGTAGAACATAATATCAGTAAGGAAGTTAGTTGCGATTCACCACGACCAATCCACGCGCCAAAAAGCCTTGTCGCATCGTATTTGTCACAAAGGATGTCGCTTGGGTGACACGCGGTGTCTTTGTAATGTTGCCGAGAGTGTCTTCAGCGTACAGAGTTAAAACACTTGAAACTGTTAAGACCTGCTTTTATGCTTTAAGGAGTTTTATTATGCTATAGGTGGTAGAGCTGATGCCGGGCTACTGTGGAGGTACCACCATCGAACTCGCAAATCCTCCCGAAGTTATTCGGGGAAGAGTAAGAGAACAGCTCTTAGGCAAAACCAGGCGGCCCACCATTGCCTGGTGGGACCGATGGATGGCGGTTTATCCATCCCCAATTGCCGGGGCTTATATAAAACAGACTGGTGACGGGCAGCGGCGTCACTGGTCTAAGGGTTTCGGCACCACGCTCACCAACCCATCTGCCAAGCGTGTGTGAGTATGGGCATTTCTTCCAGGAGGACCGACAAGAGTGGCGAAATCCTGGAAAGGCCTAGGTCCAGCAGTGGACGAAACAGGCTGATGGATGGCTGAATGATAATGCTAAGCCTTAGTCCTGCTTTAACGCTTTTGTTTTTCAATTGTCTATCCTGCTCTAATCAACGACCGCGCGCACGCAAAACTTTAGTTATTTTGAAATTGACATTAGGACACTAAGTTTAAAATTTTGATGTGATATTAATTTTTTTGTCTGCGAAACTTTCGTTTTAATCGGTTTTGAAATATAGAAACTGAATCACTTTTTGCATGAAATTCATACTTTTCTTAAAGTAATTTAATTGTTAAAAGATAAAAAGTGTGTATATTTATGAAGTGTAATTAATATTGGTATTAAGTCAATAAACACACTAAATTTTTATCATCTTAGTAGAAGGAAATGGAACCGATGCAAAACTGAAGTTTAGCATCAAGGAGCCCCCTCAGAATCTTCAAGATTCTTATTTTTTTTGTTCCAAAATAAACACCGTCTAGTCAGCAGATTTCTACAATTAGAAATACAAAACTATTTGTATTATAATAACGAATGACGCCTCTGATATTTTCAATACTAAACCCTTTTGTATACAAATGTTTTTTTTTATATTAGCTGTTTTTTTTTCACTTTATTGCAGATTTGGCCTTGATAGACTGTAACAGTATTCATAACTTTGTTAACAGACAATAAATATAGGTATATCTGTGTGACACTTTATTCTTCTTTGTACGTCGCAAATATACCTGCAGCATATTTATAAATTCACAATTATAGTTCTTCTTACAATACTAATAAGAGTCAACGAAATGAATTTATATATTGGTAAAAGAAGGTGTATCATCCGGTTCTTAGTAAATGGACAACCGGAATAAGAATATGATATACTGAGTTTCCGGTTTGAAGCCAAGCGCAGATCTACGGGGGGGAGGGGGGAATTGGACCTAGATCCACCTATGAAAGAAGTCGTTAAGTGTCTAACATGTCAGGTAAACTCGTGTATGTATGACACAGTAATGATAAAAACCGGCCAAGTACAAGTCTGGCCCTCGCACGAAGGGTTCCGTACCATTATCTATAAAAACGGCAAAAAAAAAACTATTGTATGGGAGTGTGCAGGTCCGACTCGCACTTGGCCGGTTTTAGTATTTGTTGTTATAGCGGCAACAGAAATACATCATCTGTGAAAATTTCAACGGTCCAACTATCACGGTTCATGCATTATCTACTAAAACGGCAAAAAAATCATGTCTGTTGTATGGGAGTGCGTTCTTAAATTACATTTTTAGGGTTCCGTAATAACTAAAAAGTACAAAAGGAACATTTATGGTGAGACTCCATTGTTCGTCCGGCCGTCCGTCTGTCCGTCCGTCCGTCCATATGTCACAGCCTCATTATAACTTGACTTGAAATTTTCCACAAAAATAGTTCAAAATATTATTTCTAATACAAAACAGTGAATAATAAAAAATAAATATCTTAAAAATACAATATGGGTACCAGATTGTAGATATTTAAGACTTGATTATAAAAATGTATCATTATACTATATTTACTGGCATCAATTTCGAGAAATATTCGAAAAACCACAATAGAAATGCATGTCCCGCCCCCCTTATTTCCGAAACTAATGAACCGAAAAATATGAAAAAAATCATTGTAATTTGGGATCACGTAAAGATTACAGGAAAAATATAATGGGTGAGATATTCACGATAGTAAAATGACAAAGTTACATTGTTTATCCACGTTTTATTCTGAGTACGGTATAAAAATATTTGAATCTCTCTTTTATGGTAACATTTTTAGTTATCATAAACAGTTAAGGGCAAGATTTTAAATACCTTCTTCCTGACTGTTCCCAAAACTGTCGAATTACGGAATCCTAATCCTCGGTTTTTTTTTAATATTATAAGCCTATGAACCCCGTGGTAATTCATAAATATTTGAAAAAAGCAGTAGTTTTGTATGTTGGGTATACTAGGTGAAATTCAATCAACCGACCAAATTTATATTGGAGACTCGGTTAATGATCAGAAACAAGTTTCAGTTACCGTTGGTGAAATTCGATAAATATATTTTTTAGCTTCCTTAATAGGGCTAGGAATTGTACTTAAACCAGTACGGGAGCAAAAAAATATTTTTCGAATTTGACCAAAATGATAGGCTCAGGCCTAGTTCCTGATCACTAACCGAGTCTCCAGTATGAATTTGGTCGGTTAATTGAATTTCACCCTAGATAAAATTGCAATAAAACGTTAAGAGTTAAGTTACTGTCCACTTGTAAATGTCGTAGTTCAATTAATGAATGAACTGTTACTTATGTACTTACTTCAAATAGGATCGAATGGATCCTGAATAATCCTGATACAACTATAGCGAAGAAATCCTGAATCGGATCGCACGGAATGAAACATCATGACGTCATTGTCCTTTGTACCCACATGTCGAGACGAAATAAAATCTTTAGCTCTCGTCTTATCGTGCTTGAATAAAATAACCATTAAGAATGCACCGAGACTAAACGCATGAGAGAGTACAACTTTCACCTCTATTGCTAGGATAATAGAGTTTAGCCTTGAGTCTAATTAGTCTGGTAGTATATTATGTCGGACGTAGTCTAATGCATCGACTAATGGTGCGGCTACATTGGCGCTGTCTGTGTTTTTGAGTTATTTGAGTCTGGCATCGGTGGCGCGGGGGCGGATTCTTTTGGGACTAAATGTAATTATTGCTGGCGCAAATTTTAACAGGCGTGATATTATTTGTTCCACGTCAAAATCTATGTTGGGAATAGAGATGGGATTCCACCCGGAATCTTTCCCGATTTCGGAAAGATTCCTATTGAAACCACCCGACGGGTATTTAATCAGGTATTATCGTTTTTCACTACTTTTACGTGGTGTATTAGGAGTTATCTCACGGTTTTTATATGGAGCTAGGGACCATATTGATGTATTACAGTTCATTCGTACATGCTGAACAATAAATTGGAAAATAAAGACATGTAAAGTGCATCGGGGTAATTCCGAAAATGGGTATATTCCGAAATTTTAAAATGTCTACCAATCTAAACGATATTTAATTACTTGTATCACTAGAGATAATCGCCAGCTTAATTGTGCTGGCCGCATCAGTTTTCACGAATCGTTAGTATTGATAACACGTGATAATAATAGTGTTTTTCACGCCGTTTTTGCTTAATCGGGATAACCCCAACACATTTTCTCGGAAATTAGTTGAAATATTTGAATAATTGTTTGTTTCGTTATAGTTTTTTGCGATTGTGTGAGAGGAACACAACGCCATAACTGCAGTTTTTTTTTCGGGAATACCCTTCGAGGGTTTATTCCGATGTATGAAAATCGTGTATGTTCTCATATCACACACGCTAGAGGAATCAAGCAGCTGACGCATCATTCCCCCTCCACGACGCAGCTGACGATTTTTTTTCAGCTCAGTATGATATCAACTATCTGTGAGAAAAGTTTCAGCCGGCGTACTATCACCTCATTTTATTTATTTTTTTACCACTATACAACCTCCCACACCCACAACCACCGCGGATGCGTCAGCTGACGCTTGGTTCTCTCATTAGTCATTCCAGATCTATTGAAAAAGATGGCAATCTATCGGCGTAAAAATACTACACACACACTACCTAAAATGCAACGCTATTATGTATGAGCTATTATGTATGGTAGTGAACTGAACGTTGGGTGTGTCAATACTGGCAAGATGAGCATCGAAGTAGAGTTAATGCAATCGACGTACGGGATCGTTGAGGCCTGAAAGAAGATGTAGTGACTTGGATAGAAAAAAGAATGCTTCGACAGTTTTGGCATATGCCTCTATATAGAGAGGATAGATGAAAGTAGATTGATAAAAGAAATGATTGCTGCGCAAGTAGAAAATAAATCTCAACTGGGCCGCCCTAGAAGGACGTATGCTGACCGAATTGGCGTCATGAGGGCAAAGTACCTGGAATAGAAGAGCTTGTGTGGATATAGAAGAAGCAAAATGTGTCAGGATCTTAGCAGATGGAAATCTGTAGTCTCCAAGGCGTGAGTATATGTATTGTATGTATACAAATACTTCAGAACAAACTGTTAAACCAGGACAAACTTTTTGTAAAAGAACGCAGAACAATTTTTCTAGGTCAGAGGACAACCCTGCAAAACGTGAAAATATGCAAAGGCTAATAAAACTTTTATGTCACTACTAGTACTTTTGTTTTTATTAAACTTTTATGAGTGAACATAAAGTTTGACCTTGAAATGTACGTTCCTAAGCCGAGCTGCATTATTCTTCGTCTTCCCTATCACGCTGCAAAACTTTATCCGCAGTTCATTGTTTAGTTGCAGTGAGAGTTAAAAGATAAAAAACCAAGTATTGTACTTTATTTTATACAGGTTGAAAATGAAACCCCTAGCTACGTATACAAATAACAAAGGAAACCGTTCTATGTTCTAAATAAAAAATACATGTTTTGTTACTTTTGTCATGGTTCATAATTTAAGAAAAAGATATCGACCGTCAAAAGAAGCACTCCGGTGACGGAGACGACGCTCTACGAAACCGAAGCTACATAGCCTTATGTGCATTATTTACCGCTGGGAATATGTATGGTCTATTGTTAGTCACATGTCGCGTCGTGTAGGTTGACCATTGACACGAAATTTTGGTAGCAAAAGAAATGAAAAAAATTATCTTTTATTTTACTGTTTTGTGTTCTATGATATATTGATATCAATAATATCAATAAATCTATAGGGGGTTCATTTTCAACCTATGTTGAAATGATTACTTTTGTTTATATGACCAAATTCATACCTACTGGGGACTCGGTAAGTGGCAGGCTCAGGTCCAAGTTTCAATTACTCTGTTTGCGAAATACGAAAAATATTTTCGGTACCTCTACAATACTTGTTCAAGAATAACCTATCGACTCAATAAGTGAAGTCTACATTTTATTTTGCGAATTTCTCAGAAAAGTTTGCGAAATATGAAAAATACTTTTTGTGCCTCTATACTTGTTTAAGAGCAACCTTGACTCAATTAGTATGGGAAGTCTAAATTTTATTTTACGTATTTCACGGAAAGGGTCAATAAACCTTGATCCTACCCACTTACCGAGTCTTAAGTAAGAATTTGGCTGTACAAAAGAAAGTCAACTTACATGTATATTATGTTACTGGCCAAGCCCGATTTAATAACAAACTAGTTGTTCCTAGGCCAAACTAAGATCGATATCATGATATGGCTGGTAAGATCGTATTTTTGTTGAAACTTAAGACGTCGCCTCGATCCGCTCCGCTTCGCTCGGCTCCTGAATTTATATTCACAAGCAACCTAACACGCTCCTCCTCGCTTCGCTCGTTGTCGCACTACTTTATCCTAGGAAAAACTAGTTTGTCCTAAAAATCGGGTTTGGCCGGTAACATATATGTACCTATACATAAAGTAAATACATACAAATTAAATTTATATCACTGCGGTATAGAAAATAAAAAATGTAAATCTGGACGTGAGGAGCTATGAACCAGGATTCGAACCCGGGACCTCTCGCTTACCGGGCGGTTGCTCTACCAACTGAGCTATCCAGTTCTCAACATGACCTGCGAATTTACGCATGTGCTTTCAACTGCTTTCCCATACCGCAACGATATGCATAGGTACTCACTTAGTAGTGAGCCTCTTGGCGCCTAAAGGACGCTAATATAAATTTAATTTGTTATCTCCTTGCTATATGGATAAATCGCCAAGTGTTTAGAAATATAGAAATTTATTTCTATCATAGTTTAAATACATACAGTACGCGCAGTCTTACTTGGGCGCCGCTTACGTTTTAATATGATAGCCTCGTTAGTTCCAATTTTGGCCACGACCATTCAACAGCCTAAAAGAACCCTGTCGCACTGTACGACTACATATATTATATTCTAAATAGCATTTCGCCCGCGGCTCCGCCCGCGTTTATTCAATATCTGCCCCGTTTTCGGCGTGGGCGTTATTTTATGAACACCTCCTATAGCCTATGTGTTGACCAGAATCAATCGGAATCGAAATAAAAAAAACGCATCCAAGTTCATTGAGTGGTTCTCGAGTTAAAATGGAACATACATTCATATATTCCTCCATGATATATTATACAGAATGTCCCAAAAGGTGACTTTAATTTATACAGCCAAACTCATACTGGAGGCTTGGTAAGTGATTAGTAACACGGATCGATTTCACTTTTTCATAATTTCGCAAAATAAAATCTTGACGTCCCATAGTAATGACTCGGGGCTGGGCTTGCGTTTGTAAGGAACACGAAAAGAATAATTTACGAGTTTCACAAAAAGGGTCATCGAATCTTGTTACTGAGCACTTACTGAGTCTTCAGTTACAATTTGGCTGCATAAATTAAAGTCACCTTATATACATAAACAGGCAGACAAAAATTATAAAAATTGTAGCGTGGCCTCAGTATACTAACAACCAATTTTATTTTAAATTTCGCGAAAATATTCAATGTACACCACCTTTTTACTACTTTATTATTAGTATAGTTACTTATAGATACAATTTCTTAATTATTTTAATGGAGATATGTCGTTTCTACAGATCTCGATGTGCAGCTAACCAAGCGATGCGACGTCTAAAATCTGAACCTAAGAGCCAATGTGAATGCCCCACTATCACAAACTCACGTCACAAGGTGTGACGTCACAAATAGTTCAACTATTCTCGTCTCTTGACCTGCATGATAACCGGGCTTGCCCGATACCTACTTGGTATGTAACAACCTATGATAACACTGCCTGCCCTTTACTCGATATTGTAGACTCGATAACTATAAACAGCCTAAGATTCAGTTATTTGACCCCAATCATTTGAATTAGATTGTGGGTTACATTTAGCCCGAACAAATATACGAGTAGACTTAATTACTTACTTTTTAAGCTTCCGTAACTCAAAATGAAAGAACAGAACCCGTATACCAAGGCTGGCCAATAGATTTTCCAGGTAAGCAAAATTTCTTAGACTGTGGCGGCGCCAGGCCACCAACTGCTACCATATTAATGTAACTTACACACAAAAAGACAAAATATGCTTTGACTTACTTTATTTGTAAATGAAATGAAATCACATAATTCTGTTTTGTTGACCCGTGAAGCGGTTTTCCTGACAGTAATTTGTTGATATTTGGTTTTAAATCTGATGTTGATAGTACAATCAAATCTGAAATTTGTAGTGAGAGATGTGCGTATTTATTTTTAATATATATATAATAAAATTTAAAAACTGCTTTAAATTTGCATAGCAAGGTCGCGCAATGTTAGGAAAATTCACAAAAAGAAACTTTTTTCCAAAAATTTGCAAAACTTTCTGTTTGCTGCTCTGAATCAATAAATCTGACCAATAAGTGCTGGCTTCGTAGACCGCGTGCCTTGGTTTGGCCGGCCTTGCCTTATGCGATCGTTTTGTTGTCCGTCTGTCTGTCTGTCCGTCTGTCAAGGCCCTTTTTCTCGGGCCCCGTTAGAGATATCAAGTTGAAACGGATACTCGGCCCCATAGTGCTGTTAAAAAAATCGGGCTTCTCGTCCTTACGTAATCATTTTCATACAAATTGGCTCACCATTAAAACCTACAGGGTAGACAGAAAGGATACTTCCAGTAGACCAAGAAACTAGAAAGTCTGCTTACAGTTAAGTCTTTCAGCTCACGTCTACGAAAAGGTCTGAAAATTACCGATATTTAGTTATTAAATCTTATTAGATCTTTCGGACGTGTAGTTTAATAGAATCAAGTTAGTTTCAAGTTAGTTTTGTCAAGTAAGTGTCAAGTTAGTTTCGTCGTTTATAACTGCTCTTATATAGAAGGGCTCTTAATCAATCAATGTCTTCATCAAAATGCTACCATTAATGATACCATCATTGGTTTTTATCTAAAAATAGGCCCTAAATAGCTTACAATAACCGTAAACCACAATTAAGATGGCAGTGTATAACCATACTTCATTGAGAAGACGCCTCGCCGCCGTAATCTTCATTTAGAGCTGCGGATGATGGATGGACCAACAAGGAACCAAGGCAATGAACATTTTGGAAAAGAAAAACATTCACTAAAGAAATAACAAAACAAACACCTTAGAAGAGGGCGTTGGGGAAGAAAACATTAAATTATTGAGCCAGGAGAAACGTAAACAAAATGAAAGATACATAAAAAGTATTTATTACTAACATTTTTAATTATGTCGACTAATAATTTCGTTCGTCTTCCTAAATTTGTTAATTTCCTCTATTCGGGACACGAGCGAATTTCGCCTCATCACCGGAAATCACAAATAATTCCGATTTCATCGGAATAAAAACGCACGTATTTCCAATATTCCTTATAATTAGATTCCTGTATTCCATCGTATATGGTTCATCCATCCATCCATCAGCCCGTGTTCGTCCACTGCTGGACATAGGCCTTTCCCAAATTTCGCCACTCATGCCGGTCCTCCGTCCTCCTCATTCAGCCGCCCCCCGAAACGTCCTTCAGGTCGTCGGTCCAGCGGGCACGAGGTCGGCCTACACTACGCTTTGCTGTACGTGGTCTCCATTCTAGAGCCTTTCGGCCCCAACGGCCATCATCTCGGCGACAAATATGACCTGCCCACTGCCACTTCAACTTACTGATTCTGCAGGCTATGTCGGTTACTTTCGATCTCCGACGGATCTCCTCGTTTCGGATTCTATCCATCAGAGATACCCCAAGCATAGCCCGCTCCATAGCTCGCTGAGAGACCTTAAATCGGTGGATCAGGCCCTTTGTAAGAGACCACGTCTCAGCGCCATACGTCATCACAGGAAGGACGCACTGGTTGAACATCTTAGCCTTTAAGCACTGCGGTATATGGTTAAATATCTTTAAATAAAACTAAGTTCATACGAACAACTTTTCCAAAGAAACATTCCTGCGGGGTGTAAATATATTTTCACGTATTCATACAAATTTTTAAAACCTATTGTGAATTGCCCATATTTATTTGTTCATTAGATGTATTTCTTTGTAAATATTGTTCATTATGATCATGCGGTTTCATTTTAAGATACCTACCTGTTTTCTGGGCAATAGCGTAACTAGGATTTGTAGCTGGGGGGGGGCGCGGCCCCGGCTCCATCTCATGAAGGTATCAACAAGAACCTATTCTCGATTATGTGATCGTAATAAGATAAATAGAGATTACCCTACATACAACGTAAAAACTATGAAACAAAACAAAAAGCGAAAATACACCTAAAACACAATATTTTTAAAATTGCTACGAGGTCAACAAGTTGTACGCTACAACTCATTACTCATCGTAAAACGTTTACACTTTTGAAAACGTAACCAGTTGTAATCGCACGGGGACGGGACCTTCAAGGGATTATGACCTCCAACCAACCCCAATCATCTACACTTATACTAAAAGTATTAACTGCTAATTTATTTATTTATTTATTTATTATATTTATTATATTTTGCCCGCGGCTTCGCCCGCGTGTTATTCGGTTTAACGAAATGCTTTTTTCCGGGATAAAATGTAACCTATTTGGTAAGTTGGGGTATAAGCTACACGTATATCCATTCTAAATTTCATCTAAATCCGTCCAGCCGTTTCAGCGTGAAAGAGTAACAAACATACACACACACACACACAAACTTTCGCATTTATAAATATTAGTGTGAAGTGTGATGAGATAACAGCCTTGTCTTATTTCACCACAAACGATTAAATACCGCTAATTAGACACCTGATGTATGAAATAACAAAGCGTTGTGTTATTGGTCCACAAGCGATTACGACCGCGCTAATTAGACACCGGATTTTTCAATGATATTGATCTATCCTACAGGAATCATGCATTTTCCGGGATAAAAAGTAGCTTTTGTGTTAAGTTAGGGTATAAGCTATATCCATTCTAAATTTCATCCAAATCCGTTAAGCTGTTTCAGCGTGAAAGAGTAACAAACACACACACACACACACACACACACACACACACACACACACGCGCGCAAAGTAACTACAAACAGAAAAATTAAATTCAAATGTTTAAAAAATCTAATATAATATTGTAAATCTAAGGACATAGTTACTGAGGCTTCACTCTCACAGAACTTCAAGCACTAAATAAATACATATTCTAAGCAATGAAATGAAAATTGTGGAATACTTATTAGAAATAACTTAGTTTTACTGAAAACTTATCCCCCCCACAATCTTGAACTCCGACCTCGCCTGCTCGTTATAATCTAAAAACGGGGCTATATGTTTCATTGAAAAGAGCAAATACATATCCAACCAACCCCCAAAAAACGCAAAACATATGCTGATTCCATCCATCCATCCATCAGCCTGTTTCGTCCACTGCTGGACATAGGCCTTTCCAGGATTTCGCCACTCTTGGCGGTCCTCCTGGAAGAATTGCCCATACTCACACACGCTGGGCAGGCGGGTTGGTGAGCGCGGTGCCGAAACCCTTGCACTAGTGACGCCGCTGCCCGTCACTAGTCTGTTTTATATAAGGCCCGGCAATTGGGGATGGATATACCGCCATCCATCGGTCCCAGGCAATGGTGGGCCGCCTGGTTGTGCCTGAGAGCTGTTCTCTTACTCTCCCCCGAATAACTTCGGGAGGATTTGCGAGTAAGATGGTGGTACCTCCACAGTCGAGCCCGGCATTAGCTCTACCACCTTTCTATGCTGATTAGCTGATTTAAAATTTCGGTTCATTACCATTGGTATAACTTGTTTGAGTGTGCCATCGGACGTGTTTCCAAAACCATTACTCAGCCATCGCATGAAAACACAATGTATCTCACATTATATTTAATTAAATTATTTAGTGCTATTGCCAAGTCAAGCTATTTATTTAAAACATAAAAGATTTTTTATATTGATATGGTCACTATAAAATGTTGTTAGGTTAGCTAATTATGTAATAACTTAAGACAGATGGTCCCTAAAGTAGGGACTGAATAAATTAATCGACTTGGATTTATATGGATCTCACACATTTATACGGTAGAAGAACTAAGTTCCGAGACTTGATTTTTTTACAAGTTTTGTTTTTGATGGCACCTCATTTGTTTTTGTAGATACCTAGTCCTTCTATTTTTCCTTTCCGGTACCTTCTACTTACAAGTCTTACAACTATAAATGTAACTTTGTAACCCTCTAAATTTATATGAGATTACAAAGTTATTTATGCAGTTGTTGTATCTAGAGCACTGGACCGAAATTGCAAAATATTTTAGTTTTTTCTTGATTTATACACTAAATATGTCGTTAACATAAGATGCAATGTCAGTTGTATGAAATCGTCATTCCAATTTGTCACCCCATAGCGGTGACAGATTGCATCGCGGACACTTTTTGAGCGAGATTGTGAATATTTGTGAGTCTTGTTGTTTATGAGACGTCAATGATTTAAATATATTTATTCGCATATTGAAGTATCATATTTTGCGAAACTGGATTTAACTTTAATAGATCAAGTTTCACGTTTTTTTATTTGTATATTTTTTACACTTTTACTACATTTAATATAAAAGGCACAAACTCAACTTAAATCAAAGTGCACTTAACAATGCATTATGTTTTGGTGCCAAATGGTTAATTCAATGGACCGACGATCTGAATGACGTTGCGGGTGGCGGCTGGATGAAGAGAAAAGAGTGGCAAAATATCGGAAAGACCTATATCCCGCAGTGGACAATGACAGATTGATGGATGGATGAATGGTTAATGAAGCTTCTGAAGATAGTCAGTTGCTTAGAGGCTGAACCGATAATAGAACTTATAATATCATCCAATAGCTAATAGATTTTTTTTTGTGCAGAAGAACTTGTTTTTCGGCTTTCCTGTACAGTTGCGTGTTTTTAGTTGAATCGTTATTCACCGAAGGCACAGATCTGAACTTTGTAGCAAATAGACACTAGTGGGTGTTACCAGGATTCCGCATGGTGTAAACAAAGACACATCAACATCCTTTGTTCCCAGAAAACAAACAAAGAAAATACCTGAATCAGAATAAAAACAGTCGTAAATAATAAAAATACATGTAAAAGTACGTACACTTAGATCTTTTTATAGATCAGTCTGTTAGCCGGCTAAGTGGGTAAGCGTTTGGTGGCCCCGTATCAGCGCTATCTGATAATAATGATAAGGGGGAGATGAGCGCTTATCTCAGATGTGGCGTAGTACTGCGCGTTAGTACTGTCACCGCTAGAAGTCTATGCTCGAAACCAACTCTATGGTCTAAATCTCAAAATCAGAAAAAATAAACCACTTATTAAGGCGACGCCTTGGAAATTTTGGCGACATGGATCTCCATTTTCTTAGCAATAAAAAAACATATGTAATTACCAATATATATACTAGATTAAACATTTCATTTACATAATTTTGCCCGAAGATTTAGTTGATTGATTCATTTTCATGGCAGAGAAAAAAATATCTAGAAACCCTCCTTTAAAAAACAGAGATTTCTATTTTACTGACAAACGGGAGCGAATGAAGCCTCTAAGTTTTTTATTTAAATTAGTCTACAAATACACTTCAATGTGGCCGATTGGATTTATTAAATTACTTATAGTTGTCATATTAAATGAAAAATACTGTTTTGCCGCATACGACCTTACGGCATAAGCTAGTTTGTGAGCGCATATTTGTATGGAGTAAGTCCCCTGAGGGCCGATTTGAAATTAACAGTTTATCAATTCCTCGCCTTAAGGGGGGGTTCTCTCATTTTGTCTCTTTTCAAATTCATACTAAACCAATAAATAGCGATGATTAAGTTTTGTAAAAAATATATGTCATATATTACCATTCGATCTTAATATTTCAGCCATTCAGTACACGATTACTTACATTTTGCTCGATCTTAATATTTCAGCCATACAGTACACGATTACTTACATTTTGCTCGATCTTAATATTTCAGCCATTCAGTACACGATTACTTACATTTTGCTCGATCTTAATATTTCAGCCATTCAGTACACGATTACTTACATTTTGCTCGATCTTAATATTCCAGCCATTCAGTGCACGATTACTTACATTTTGCTCGATCTTAATATTTCAGCCATTCAGTACACGATTACTTACATTTTGCTCGATCTTAATATTTCAGCCATTCAGTACACGATTACTTACATTTTGCTCGATCTTAATATTTCAGCCATTCAGTACACGATTACTTACATTTTGCTCGATCTTAATATTTCAGCCATTCAGTACACGGTTACTTACATTTTGCTCTATCTTAATATTTCAGCCATTCAGTACACGATTACTTACATTTTGCTCGATCTTAATATTTCAGCCATTCAGTACACGATTACTTACATTTTGCTCGATCTTAATATTTCAGCCATTCAGTACACGATTACTTACATTTTGCTCGATCTTAATATTTCAGCCATTCAGTACACGGTTACTTACATTTTGCTCTATCTTAATATTTCAGCCATTCAGTACACGATTACTTACATTTTGCTCGATCTTAATATTTCAGCCATTCAGTACACGATTACTTACATTTTGCTCGATCTAATTAAAACGCAAAGATAGGTCTAAACCATGATCTAAACATCATTTCCTTTGAGCTATATTAAGTTTTGGACAATGAAAGTTAACTACAAAAACGTCGTGAAAAATGTAATATAAAACGGCCGTCATATTAAAAACCCATACCTCTTATTCCAAAATAATAAATAAAAACACTTCGAAACCGCGAGTTTTCTGAGCGGCCCGCTTCCACTGAGCAGGATAAACGTGTGTAAAATGAAAGCGTTGGAGCAGGTCAGATTTCTCTGGATAACCTTGCCTTAACTCACTCATACACTCATCATGAAATAAAATAATATACTTTGTTATTAGAAGTAAGAAAACCACGTGAACATTTTTCTGTCGTCAAATTTTGGAACTATTTTGTCCAAAAATATCCGTCTTTGCACACAAACATCCTAACATCCACACCGTTCCACTCTCATTAAAAATATATAAGAGCCTACTTGTACAATTATAAGTGGAAATAATTCTAGGGTAGAACATGTATCGTCAACTGAACACTTTTCAGAAAAAAAAAATTTTTTGATCAAATAATTTGTTCACTTCCCAGTACAAATTGGTTCAATCAGCTGACTAAACTTCTATAAAAAGGAGAAAAAAAAGTAGGCGAAAGAAAAATTCGGTTGAAAGTGATCTATTGGGGATACTCTGTCACCTGTTAATTTTTTTCTCTTTGTAAGGATACCATGAACCTTACGCCTGTGTCGGTCGGCTACTAGCGATATGCGAAAGGATGATAAAGAAAGAAAGTGAAAAAAGAATAGAATAAATAAAAAGTAAACAAGGTAAACATTTATGTCAAATTAAACTCGCAAAATACATAGGCCAGGTTCGATTACCGTGGTACCGAAATTAATATTTATATTTTTATTATTAGAAAATTCTAATTTATACAGATATCAATGGAAACTTTGCGATAACAGGAATATTGCAAATTATATTCATATATCCATAAATTAGTGATGGACTTCCGCAAGGTAACGCCTATTTCAATTAATTATAACAGTATACACAATATATAAGTATTTAGGTTTTGTACGGTAATAATCAAGCGAATTTTAAAATTACGGCTTCAGTTTTGAATAATTACAAAACGGTGGGTATTTAACAACCCGCCTGTATTTTACGGGTCTTAAAACAGACGCCCGCTAAGAAATATGTAAAGTGTCGAAATTAATATAAAAAGATCTGCTACAGAATGTCCAAGATTGGTACTCTTTCAAGGCTAATAAAGTATTATTTTATATATTTTTAAATTCCATGCCAAAAGGTGTAGTAGGGCTAAAATTTGTATTAATTTCGCTTTAGTATTGTATACGTATATCGTATATATTATATGGCTATAACAGCAGCCATTCAGTAAAACATTCATGGCGCAAATTAGTGAAAGTAAGGCGCAGACAGATGGTACCACTTCTGGTCTTGATGGTTACAAATGAACTAGCACCCCAAAGAAGGGAAATTTAATTACATTATGTCCTTGATAAGGCGACTACTAACGCCAAATTTGGCAACGCAAACGTAAACTAAACTAAACTTAGGTTCTATTATTTGTCCACACCATAGGCTTCCAAACTTTTTTACCTAATTTGCAAAACAAACAAATTTCAACGCCCTTTCCATCCAAAAATTATAAACCTAAACTAGAAACTAGTTTGGCTTTTCAGTTTTTAAGCCGTTCGATATTTTTAACACACAACGAAGCAACTCGTGATAATTCTGTCACAGCTTATGCCGTAAACTACACTCATAGACTTGTCGGTTACGCCATTAAACGCCCGCTCTTATAAAAATAGTATTTCTTTTATTAATCTGCAATAAATAGGATAAACGTTTCAGAAGTCGACCAGTTAAGGCAAGACAGTAACATTTTTCTGCAATTTCAAATGAATGTTTATGATCTACCACGGGGCTGATATGTTTTAAAATTCAAGAAAAATTGTATGAACGAAAAATCTGTCCGAAAATGGCACGTATTAGAGCTTAAAACACAAGGTTTCTGAGTACTTTTTTGTATTTTTTAAACATGTTGAACAACCGAAATTTGAAAATGGATAGGAAGTATAGGTTAGGCAATAGATAAAGCAATTTTAATTTTTATTCGATTTTATGTATTAGTGTACGACAAATGTTTTTGTATATCATCAAAAGCTGAAAAATTAACGTACCCGGAAGGCAAACGGAGTCCTATTAATGTCACTCTATTCTCTATCCGTCGACTTGTAGACGGAATGAGTTAGATATGTTGTGTAAAAGTTGACCGAAAACCTGAGATTAAAAACATACAAAAAAAAAATACAAGAAGAATTTTTTTTTACCCTTTTTATTCGACTGATGCGACTCCACTGAAGGAGTCGAAATATATCGTTATTTTTTTTTCCTTTTTTAGTTACTATCTTTTAAATAATAAAACTACAATAATTTAAGGCCAATACTGGTAAAATAAAAAAAAAATTTATTTACTTTTTATTTTTTCATATTCAAGAATAAAGAAATGGGGAGCCATGAAAATTGTTAATTTTACTCAGACCGTTTTTGTTATGGGGTCAGACTCAAAAATAAAACTAGTTAGGATTTTGTATTTTTTTGTATATTAATGTGCCATATACTGTATTTATACAACAAATACTGAAAACGTAGATTTTAATGTAGTTTTAGGGTTACGTACCCGAATACTCCACAAATTAAATTTTGCAATTTTGTTTCAGGAATTTTGTGGGAAATTATAAGTTTGTAATTTTTGCTCAAACTTGTAAGTCTTATTTTAATATTACGGCACCCTAAGGGCGAGATTTCTACTCGCACTTGACTGGTTTAATTTAATAAAAGCTATAGGACAGGACCAATTTTTTTTTGCGCATCTATTTTCTTTTTAAAGTGATTCAGTACAATTAATTCATTTAATTGAATATAACCTAGTTTATTTCAAACGTTTTTAATTACATATCAAATATTCAACCATCTTACCAAATTATTTTCATCTGACGAAAAACGATTTTGTAGCAGAAACGATTTAATACTTTCTAGTTTCAGATTTCTGCGTTGGCAGGCGCCTTAAGACTGTCAAGGGGCAATATAGCCCGAGGTAATCATGGCCTGCCTTCTAATGAGCTGAGAGACGAAGTTGGAAGTTGTTGAAAATAACTAATGTCCGATCGCAGCTGCAGTGGCTAAACGATCCTAGATGTAGAAGACATTCCAAGTGATCCCCATCTATATGTCGCAGTTAGTTGGTTAAATCAGAGACCCTAGACCGTTAATTAAAGATCGACGTTTAACCAAGGCACTAGAATTTTGATTTAAATACAGCAGCGTCGAAAACGTTTAACAATCAGTCTTACCGAAAGCCGGCGTGTTGGTTAAATAATGTAAAACAAGATGGCGTCACGACAACAGCTGATTACTTTCAGAGTCTATCTTCTTGGCAAACGTTGTGCAACGTTGGTTTGTTGTGTTCTGTGGTTTTAAGGGTTCCGTACCCAAAGGGTACCCTATTACTAAGGCTCCGCTGTCCGTCTGCCTGTCTGTGTGTCCGTCTGCCACCAGGCTGTATCTCATGAACCGTGATAGTTAGACAGTTGAAATTTTCACAGATGATATATTTCTGTTACCGCTATAACAACAAATACTAAAACCAGCCAAGTGCAACTCGGACCTATGCACTCCCATACAACAGACATGTTCTTCAATTTTGGTTGGGTAGACCATGCCGTGCTAAGGTGGCCTTTGTCAGATCGATGTTACGCCACACCACCTAAGTGGGCATTACGCCTTATGAATAAACATAAGAAGCCATGTCTTTTTATTATCCATTTTTTTTTCTAATCAAATATCTTGGTCGCCCAAGAGTTGAAATGCGTCTTGTTGCCTAGGAACGTTTAGACAACTCGTTAAACGTTTCGTTCACTCATTCGTCTGACGGAACTTAAGCGACTTGGTTAAACGTCGGTATTTAATTAACGGTTTAGCCTATTAGTTAAGTGTCTAATTTAACCAATTAACTGCGACATATATACCCTGTAAATTCCACAGAACTTAAAATTTTAAAAAGTATCAAATTATGTGAGCTTTGTATCAGAAATCAAAATTTATGGGGTAAGCCACAATTATTTAATTTTTTGTACGCAACTGGGTTACGCTGGAAAGTAACGATGAGTGCTAGGATGAAGTGCCTAGAATGTGGGAGAGTTTAGATAAGTGAGGCGGATGAATGACTAATACTATACGGAACTGCATATAACCACTCTGCGGTATTAGAAGATTTAATGCATACTTAATTAATTATATAGCCTTTTATGATTAGATTTTTGAATAATTGTATCGAACCTGTTAATATTTTTTGGAGCAATAATTTTATAGACTTTGACATGAAAATATTTTTCACATCGGACCCTATATGTCTATGGTCTTAGGGAACTACAGCTATATCCTGCCTAGGTAAAAAAACTATAGCCTAAGTCTAAGTGAAAAGTCTAAATATAACAGCAGTGAAAGTTTTTTTTTTCTAATTTGTTTCATATTTATTAATGACTATGTCCTTATGGAACTGCCACAGGCCACGTCTAAGTGAAGCTCAAACTATTACAACAGTGAAATAATTTTCAAAATCAGTTTCGTATGACTGTCCCTAGGGAAATGCCCGGCCCGAGGAAATATAGCCCATGTCCAAGTAAAGAGTCTAATTACGAAAGTGATAGAATTTTCAAAATCGGTTAAGTTCTAAAAATTACTCACCTGAATTTAATAAATGGCTATGTTACTAGGGAACTGTTTGTTCCCTGGGAACAAACTATAGTCTATGTCCAAGTGAAAAGTCTATATGTACTATTATAATTATATAACTATTACAACAGTAGAAGATTTATTTTTAATTCGTTTTTAATTAAATTTTATGTCCCTGGGGAACTTCTCATCTCCAGGAAACAAACTATAGCCTCAAAAATCATGCAGCTTCCTGTTGGTGAAATAATTTAGAAAATCGGTTCAGTAGTTCCGGAGATTACCTCCAACATCAAAACTCACAAACACCTCCTCTTTATAATCTTATTATTAGTGTGGAAGTGTGTAGATAGTGTAGATGTAGATTTGCTGTCCTTGCACATATTCTTTTCAAAACTTCTGAGAAGGTATTTACGTTAAATAGCAGACGCTTAACGTGGGTACTTCAAAAGTATCCATAATTTGTGCAAAAACTACCAACCTTGAACATGTCAACGAGATAAATTAGTAAATTATACATTGGTAAATAAATAGTACATTTTGTACCTTAGAGTTGTACTTACCAACGTTCATAATTTTTCGAGTAAATAATAATATAACAAAGATAATGAGAACATGTTGGAGACGGTCGAACCGAGGGCTTCCGGAATGAATGAATAGACACTTTATTGTGCGCGAAATATAGTAGAAAACATCGAATCTATATTTAGTAATGTGTACGAATGTGTTGAATGGATACTCAAACTGTATAAGACCTGTTTTGAAGGTCTATAGGTACTCCTCCTAAACGGGTGCTCCAAATACTTGAAAAAAATACATGATAGGCATAATATAATCACACTAATATTATAACTGCGAATGTTTGTGTGTGTGTGTGTATGTTTGTTACTCTTTCACGCTGAAACGGCTGGACGGACTTAGATCAAATTTAGAATGCATATAGTTTATACCCTAACTTAACACATATATCCGGAAAAAAGCATGTCGTCAAACCGAATAAATTACATTTCTAATTTATAATAAAGACTTTACTTTTAACAAGAAAGTTATCGGAAGTTTGCTATGATTTACGCAAGAATTTTGTTACTCCTTCCGAATACTTGAAGCGATTTTAATGATTCTTTCACTATAATAAATACAATGTATATATCTAAAAAACTATTGTTTGATTTTTTTGTGTATATAATTTTTGTCCTATTTTGAGCTATTCGAAGACGCAGCGACCGTCGTAACAGCCACTTTGGAATACGCGCTGATATGAATGTTATTTCAAAGTCGCTTCTGTCGATATTTGCACTGACACACATCGAGTTACTAATTTAGAGAAAAGCTGTAATTATAGTAGGTATAAATTTATCAATAAATATGGGAAAACAGAAAAATGCGTAACAGGATCGTAGAAAATGGATGCATCCTCAGTCTTTACCTTCCCATTTCGGCGTATATAAAGTGACTTTAATTTATAAAGTCAAACTCATACTGGAGGCTTAGTGAGTGATTAGTAACACGGATCGATAACACTTTTTAGTGATTTCGCGAAATAAAATCTTGACGTCTCATAGTAATTGACTCAGGGCTGGGCTTGCGTTTGTAAGGAACACGAAAAGAATAATTTACAATTTTCACATAAATGGTCATCGAACCTTGTTACTGAGCCCTTACCAAGTCTTCAGTAAGAAGTTGGCCGGATAAAAGTTACCTTATATACATATGAACCCAGCTAAAGTCCTCAGAATACATAACTCTGTATATAAAAATCTAAAGCGTTAAGTTCTACATCTACATTCGTAATCGACTTTTTTCATCGAATGTACTTATCCATGGACCATATTCATGCTATGGTAGTAATGTCAACAGTGGCCGATTTGGATAGCTGGATTTGTATTCTAGAATGCCAAGTATTTGGCCTTTTTCAGCGGAGTATGAATGATAAAACCAATCATATTATTATACAGTATAACATTTAATAAAATTGATACTGCTCTACTTTAGGCTGAACAAAGGCGAATTTTCACTTTTTTAAAGCATTCGCAAAATCCGTATTTTCATTTATGTCAGGCAAAGTTTTTGGGTTTCAAATATGCGATAACCAACCCCGCCTCGTCAAAATGAGAAAGGATTAAAATTTAATAAAATAATTGTTGAATTATTATCGCCTACCGGCCGAATTCGAATCAGTTCATCATAAAGTCTCTTGGGAAATTAAGTACTAAAGTAAGCGTTTCAAATTTAAAAAAAACCGGTCAAGTGCGAGTGGGAGTCGAGCCTAAGAGTTCTGTACCCTTCAAATAGGTTATTTGACTTAAATGATTTGCATCAAAATTACAAAGTTATCATTACCTTCAAAATGTATAAAAAATAACTGTAAAATTAGGTTGTTCACTGTTACTCGTTATATACCGGGTGTAAATAGACTGCTACCATTAAATGAAACCACATATTCTACCGACCCTACTGAACCACTTTTCCCTAGAGTCATACCCGCGGACAGCCTTAGTTTAGGAAATAATTGAGTTCCAAACAAAAACGCGTGAACCCTAACGCACCGAATTACGGGCGAGGTTAGAGAGAGCGGCGTCCGTGAAACCTGAAGCTCTTTTACGGACGACGCTCTCTCTAAACTCGCCCGTATGTCGGTGCGTTAGGGTTCACGCATTTTTGTTATGAACTCAATTATTTCCTAAACTAAGGGTGTAAGGGTGTAAACCTGGTATGCTACTGCCGTGAATTTTTTCACATGGCCCAAAAAAAACCATTTAGCTGGCAGAGAGGGAAAACACTTGATTCTAACAAAAAATTGCACTTTAAAGCTTAATATTTCGGCAACGGATCCCAGAATCGAAATAATACCTGTTGTAAATGTGCTATAGTACCTACTTGTATCTGCTAAAATAGCACTTGTAAATGTGCTATAATACCTACTTGTAAATGTGCTATTATACCTACTTGTAAATGTGCTATAATACCTACTTGTAAATGTGCTATTATACCTACTTGTAAATGTGCTATTATACCTACTTGTAAATGTGCTATAATACCTACTTGTAAATGTGCTATTATACCTACTTGTAAATGTGCTATAATACCTACTTGTAAATGTGGTATAGCATCTACTTGTAAATGTGCTATTATACCTACTTGTAAATGTGCTATTATACCTACTTGTAAATGTGCTATAATACCTACTTGTAAATGTGCTATTATACCTACTTGTAAATGTGCTATTATACCTACTTGTAAATGTGCTATAATACCTACTTGTAAATGTGCTATTATACCTACTTGTAAATGTGCTATTATACCTACTTGTAAATGTGCTATAATACCTACTTGTAAATGTGCTATTATACCTACTTGTAAATGTGCTATAATACCTACTTGTAAATGTGTTATAGCATCTACTTGTAAATGTGCTATTATACCTACTTGTAAATGTGCTATTATACCTACTTGTAAATGTGCTATTATACCTACTTGTAAATGTGCTATAATACCTACTTGTAAATGTGGTATAGCATCTACTTGTAAATGTGCTAAAATAGCACTTGTAAATGTGCTATAGTACCTACTTGTAAATGTGCTAAAATATCACTTATAAATGTGCTATAATACCTACTTATAAATGTGCTATTATACCTACTTGTAAATGTGCTATAATACCTACTTGTAAATGTGGTATAGCACCTACTTGTAAATGTGCTAAAATAGCACTTGTAAATGTGTTATAATACCTACTTGTAAATGTGCTATAGTACCTACTTGTAAATGTGCTAAAATATCACTTCTAAATGTGCTATAATACCTACTTGTAAATGTGCTATTATACCTATTTGTAAATGTGCTATAATACCTACTTGTAAATGTGGTATAGCACCTACTTGTAAATGTGCTAAAATATCACTTGTAAATGTGCTATAATACCTACTTGTAAATGTGGTATAGCACCTACTTGTAAATGTGCTAAAATAGCACTTGTAAATGTGTTATAATACCTACTTGTAAATGTGCTATAGTACCTACTTGTAAATGTGCTAAAATATCACTTGTAAATGTGCTATAATACCTACTTGTAAATGTGCTATTATACCTATTTGTAAATGTGCTATAATACCTACTTGTAAATGTGCTATTATGCCTACTTGTAAATGTGCTATAATACCTACTTGTAAATGTGCTATAGTACCTACTTGTAAATGTGCTAAAATAGCACTTGTAAATGTGCTATAATACCTACTTGTAAATGTGCTATTATGCCTAATTGTAAATGTGCTATAATACCTACTTGTAAATGTGCTATAGTACCTACTTATAAATGTGCTAAAATACGACGTGAATCCCCGAAGGGTGTCAGAGGTGATTAATTAATAACTTTTTCTCGCGTTGATTTAGAAGCTTGATTTTTTAGCAGCACCATGGGACCGCCGCGCCGTGGATTTCTGTAGGTGGTATTAGTTTCCATGATCCTATAAAGATTAATTAATTAAGTTTTCCATTTTCAGTTACGGGACTCTAAAAAACATGAATTTTGGATTGCAACAACAGTTAATATCCTGAAAGTCGGGGTCGTTAAATTTTCAGCTAGGTTAACTAGCTTCTAAAACTTGATAATCTCGCCACCTGGGTTCAACATGCATCAAGCCCCACGGAAATGAGCAGAGCTATCGAAAGGCTTTCAATTCGCACTTCAACTCGTCCACAGACTTACCTGTTCACCTAAATCGAGGCATTTTGGTTCCTGTTCCCTTGGTTTACAGTTTAGTATCAGAGCACGGTTGTGTCGGTCAGTATTCATGTCAACATTCAACAATGAGTACACGTTACACGAAGTGGCAGGCACCGTGCGCAATGATTAGCACTCGGCGGGTTAACAGAATAGGAATGTCGTCACAACTGCGAAATTATTGTGATTTTAGTCAAGTTTTGTCAGATTTAAATGGTTTTTAAGCGACATCTTGATTTTTTTATTTCCATAGTCGTCTCTTTAAATGTTCAGACAAGAATTCTGTAATTCAGAATTGGTTCAAAAATACTAAGTTGGGTTTACTGTTCTGAGGATTTTAATAGTAGGTTGTTATACAAGGTTGATCACTTAAACCCGTGTTGAACACTCTACTTTTCCTCACTAATGCGAGGAAATACATAGACTCACCAACTCACCGCCATATTTTTTGTTAATGTGACTTTTTCTTTTTTTCGTGCATTCGTGTAGTACTGCCCGGTAAGATTGTTTTTTTTAAATAAAAATAATTTAAGTAATTATTGAATAACTTTTAAACATTTTATTTTGCATTTTCACCTATTATTAATGTTACATTTTTCCTTAATCACACTATCAGATCATCACATCACACTAATATTATAAATGCGAAAGTTTGTGTATGTGTGTGTGTGTATGTTTGTTACTCTTTCACGCTGAAACGGCTGGACGGATTTGGATGAAATTTAGAATGGGTATAGCTTATAACCTAACTAACACATAGGTTACTTTTTATCCCGGAAAAAGCATGTCGTTAAACCGAATAACACGCGGGCGGAGCCGCGGGCAAAAGCTATAAAATAAAATACAGAATAACATAAAAAATTGTCAGAACAAATATTTTCCATTGCCATTCAGCTAGATGAGTGATTGTAAAGGAACCATGTTCGATTTTCAAATTTATACGTACCTCCATTGGGTTGTAAATGAAATTTCCAACCCGCATTTAGAGTTAAATACGACTTACTTTCAGAGCATTAGTGATGAAATCATATTTTCTGTTTTTCATGTTTACATAATAACATCCGCATACATATTTTGATCGGCGGCAGTCACACCACATCAATCTATATTCCAAGCTTAACTTTAAAATTTTATAAAATAGAAAGACATTGAAAAGTTACTTACTACTAAGTAAATTTACGGTTTTCTTAAAGAACATAATAAACCTATAAACTTAGCTAAGACCGAAGGGTTCACAGACTTATAATAGGGACAAGTCTGTAAATCCCACGAGAACTGAGCAGAAGATATTAAAGATCTACATAAATTGCTATTCATAAACAGACATTATATTATATCTAAGTCTGGCATCACGATTCTGTCTGTTTTCTTTTCAAGGAATTTTCTCACAGGACGATGCGTCGCGTCGTCGTCCTTTGTATTAGCTCTTTGTTTGATTGTTCTTTTTGCCAGTGTACCATTTCTGTCCGTCTGTTTGTCTGAGTATATAGCTCGTCTTATTCTTATTAGATAATTTTTTACCAACATGTCCATAGCACCTAGGTTTTGCTGTTAGAAATCTCTTTCAGAGATAAATTCGCCTATAGCGCATTTAATTTAAGACTACTTGTTTATATTAATAACTGTGTGCAATAAAGAATATGAATAATTTTAAATATTTGAAAGGTTTTAATTTTTTCCAAATAAATTGTTAGGGGCCGTTCAAGTATTACGTAGGCACTATGGGGGGGGGGTCTTTGTTTTGCTTATTTTCGATGACATGGGGGGTAGGGGAGTCTAGATGATGATTACGTCATCGGTATATTTTTGCCCCTTACTCTATGTTGAATACTGTATCAGTAAAATCTAATCTCTATCCTAAATATATTTTCTTATTTTTAAAATTATAATTATAACATTATAATATAAAAAAAAAATTATTTATAATTGAAAAATGTTTACGTAAGCATGGGGGGAGGGGGTAAGAGCTTTGCTTACTTTTGCTGACAAGGGGGATGGGGGGGTAAATAATTGTAATAAATTTGCTTACGTAATACTTGAACGGCCCCTTACCGTTTAAATATTATTACTGTGCGTACATAACAAGACATAAGATAAATTTAGAATAAAAATATCTGGAAAAAAACTTACAATAATTCGGCCAAGTGCGAGACGGACTCGCGCACATAGGGTTCCGTACCACCACATATCTATTACAGGTACGGAATCCTAAAAACACAATTGTAAATATTAACAATACAAATGGCATATAGCAACATCGAGGCGACAAAAAACAAGCTGATAGCGCCGATTCCTTTATGATAGCGCCTGACAAATAACTCTGAGTAAAAAACTCAAATGTTTATTATTTTTTCTTTTTACTTTAGAGCATATATGGGCTACCACCGGCCCGCGGGCTGCATCCGGCCCGTAACGGTTTTTAATACGGCCCGCGGCGGCGAGGAACAATCTAAAATCGGACTACATTTTTCCAAAAAGTCGCGATTCGTTGTTTTCCTACAACTTTAATACTTTCAGGGACATAACGAGACGAAAAGAAAGAACAATGGAAGAACGTCTATGGGCGGTCCGTGTTACTAAAAGAGTAAAGTACAGGCTGCGCTTAAATTCTTCGCCGATCTGAATAAAGAAGTGAGTTAGCGAGAGCTTAAATTTAACAAATATGTACAAAAGCAGGCATGAAAATCAATAAATCCAAAACACGAACCAGGGCGACCTATAAAAAATAGCAAAATTCTTTCCCTGGAAATCAGGCTCAGGCTTTACATTAATTGAAAATTATGAAAATATTACATTGTAACTTTTCTAGTTTATTATGAAACTTGAATTTCAAGAAGTTAAAATGAAACCTACGCTTGACCGATTGCGTCGCTGTTTTCGTATACGTACTATACGAGTACGCATCAACCTATGGCCCATGAATTCACGAGCATATGATTGTTTGGCCCGCGACTTCCCAAAGGTTGCCCATACCTGCTTTAGAGGACGTACTACCCTTTAAATATACACCAGAATAATAAAAATTAAAAATATACACCCAAGTGACATCCCATACAAAAAACCTCGATGCATTTATTACCTCGGCCAGAGAATTAGTCTGGCCATCCAGAGAGATAATGTAGCCAGCATTCTGGACACCCTATAACGAGGGGCAGCGATCTGGACCCAGTTTTTTATTTATAGCTTTTAGATTTATTTAGTTATAGTTTAGATTATTATTTATTTGTAGGTAATTAGTTTATTTAAGTTTTTATTCTAAGATGTCTGTATTATACAGTTTTTTAATAACCTTTTTCCTTAAAACGGGGTGTTCTATCCATCAATATAAACAACTTTTACTACGGGGCCAACCCTGAATTCTCGAAAACAAAATCAGCTGTTTCATACATTTAGTTCGAGTAGCTTTAAACTTTTCTATGGAACAGCTGTTTTTTTTTGCGATTTCAAGGTTGGCCCCTTAGTAAAACTTGTTCATATTGATGGGTAGAACACCCAGTTTTAAGGAAAAAGGTTATCATCTTAACACCTAGTATACTTTAATTAAATAAATTTAATACATCATTACTCAAAAAAAAAAGGTAGAGCTGAAATTAATAACGTTGCAAAAATGCATCAAGGTTTTTTGTATTGGGTTTATTTGTTTAAATTTACGTAGAGCTGTTGCCGGACTCACTCTGGAGGTTACCACCACCATCTTACTCGCAAACGCTTCCGAAGTTCTTCCGAGGAGGGTACGAGGACAACCCTTAAAGGTAGCCTCAATTGCCGGAACTTATATAAAACAGACGTCAACAATGCGAGGGTTTCGGCACCGCGCTCACCACCCCGGCTGCCCAGCGTGTGTCAGTATGGGCATTTTTTCTAGAAGGACCGCCAACAATGGCTTGGAAAGGCCGATATCCAGCAGTGGCCGACCCAGACTGATGGATGGATTTGCCGTGACAAAGAACATAGCGATAAATTCAAAAAAATATACCTGGTTTGTCCCCATAAAAAAAACCTTGATGCATTTTTTCAAAGTAATTTGTTTCACCTCTATCTTTCTTACAAACGGTAATACGTATTGAATTTACATCACTGCGGTATAGAAAATCAGAAAAGTAAATCTGGACGTGAGGAGCTCTGAACCGGGATTCGAACCCGGGACCTCTCGCTTACAGGGCGGTTGCTCTACCAACTGAGCTATCCAGTTCTCAACATGCGAATTTACGCTTGCGCTTTCCCATACCGCAACGATATGTATAGGTACTTACTTAGTAGTGAGCCTCTTGGCGCCTATTTAATAGTTTAGGTAATACGTATGTATATAAGTTCCAAATTTGGTCAGATTTTATAGTAAAAACTTTATACAAAAATAAACGAAATATAATAAAAGTTTGGGTTGGGAAAGTCTCATAACAAAAAGTCAATTATAGGTGCGAGGACGAGTCGAGCGAAGCGAAGCAGAGCGAGGCGACTCCTGTAGTTTTGACAGATTTATAATATGCCTAGGCAGATCATGATATGGCTAACTCTACGATGTGCCGACAATATATGCGGTAGACAACTTCCCAATTCACAATACAAAAGTTTCATCAACAAAACGAAATTATTCTCTCATGACCTTTCTTCTTATATCATCTAATGTATATTAGGTATCTACTAAAAGTTTCACGTGATTTGCTATATATACCTATAATGTGTTTTATGTGTTGTGTAGGTGTGGTGAAGTTTTGCTGCGCACGTAGAAGTAATTTTTCATGCAACAGGTGCTGAGACTGTTGTACACTCTTTTGGATGTTTTATAATAAAGTTTTAGTAATAAGCTAGTCAACTCAATGAAGATAGTTTATACTGTTTCCATGATTGAGTGGCCAAAGAAAAAACCTCCTTCATACAAACTTCTTACATTTTAAGTAGGAACAACTCCTTGAAACAAGGCTTTTTTATATTTTTTATGTTCATTATTTATAAATTTTCTTATATTATTATAACGGGAAATGCAACCACATCCATGATTTTAGCACTGCTATTCAAAAATGGGTCATAAATTAAGAATTTTTCATGCAAAGAAACAAGGTCTTATTTTTCATTTATTACCCGTGAATTTTACAAACAAACCGATCCAATTAACTGATCAAAAAAACAAGTCAATATATGACTCACCTCAGTCAAGTCATATCCTCACGGGAACACAGAAAACAAACACTTGTTACTCCCAAAATAAGGTCACTGTACGATTCTATCTAATTACGACCACTATCACTTGAACTCCACCAGTTCACAGCACCACACCGGAAAGTACGCACCAGAAGACACACGGCAGGTCTTAAAATACTGGTGTATAGATACGCGGGTGAAAAGGAATTTAGCTTTGTATCGAGCGACGTGCGTTATTCCCGAATGCCGCAGAACGACTGACTCTCCAACCAAAAGTTGGTGATCGCTGGTTGCTGGTTGCCCTCCCCTGAAAGGCGCCCAACTCGCCTAAGGCGCCACCGCCCGCCCGCCCAAACGAAAAATGTTTGTATAACCACTTTAACACTCTACACTTTAATACTGTAACTTCGTTTATATAGAAACTGCAAGGCCGTTTTGTTACGGTGCCAGCGCGTGCTGTTTCCATAATAGCCAAGACATAATAATGGCTGTTTGTTAAAACAACAAGTTAGCAGGAATAAGGTGCGAGGTTGTATGCTATGAATACATATGAATGTGGTACGATTTACCGGTTACTGTGTCGATTTCTATTTATTTTTTACAGTTTTTGGAAGTTCTAAATTACTAGAACATTTTGACTTTTTGTAAATATTTTTTGGCCAAGTGCGAGTCGCACTCTCGCACAAAAGGTTCCGTACGACCACACGAAACTGGTTAGGAACCCTAAAAACATAACAAATAATAACAATAGATATCTTAGTATAGAGTATTTTTGTCAATCTGACCAAATTATAAACTTGTGTGTATTATTGTCTTTGAGGGCCCATAATACCTCAATTGGCAGTCCTGCTCTAACGCTTCTGCTTTTTAACTGTCTATCCTACTCTAATCAGATGCCGCGCACGCAAAAACATCAGATATTTTGAAATCGCGGCTACACTGATGGTTTTTTCATTTTTATGGAACAGTCTGCAGCTGCTTTATACTAATATCAGTTATATTATTCAAAGTTTCAGATCTAATTTCAAGTATTTACTGAATGATATCGGTTTATTGTACGGTTTGGAGGTAACTTTGTATTTTTTTTCTATCAAGAAAATTTAATGGAATCAAGTTTTCACAACAGCATTGACATAACATTAGTCCTCAACTTTATCATATATTAATTTCAGAGAGATTGTTGCAGTATTTGTTGGTATAAAACAGGATCATGCGAAGCGAAGGTATTATATACCCTTAAGATAGAGCTGAAACAAATAACCTGGAAATAAATGTCATTTTTTCAAGGTTTTTAGTAGGGGGTCCTTTGTTTTTCTTATTTAATATAAGATATTAAATTATCTTAATTTTAACCGGCTACCTATTACGGCTGACGCTGTAAACCATTGTGACAGACGGACAGACAGAGTGATGGGTTAGTAATAGGATCCCGTTTGGCACCCTTCGGTTACGGAACCCTAAAAACAAAAGGTCGTCAAGATATAAGGAAGGAAGAGGTGACAGACGTGTTTCTGAGTCTAAAATGTCGCTGAAATAGTCTAGAATCGTACACCCGTTTTCAACGACGATTTTCTAACGTATTAGGCACTTCGGGCACAAAGTATTTTCAGTATTTTCCTTCACCATTCAGGAAATGGAAAGGAAAGAAATATCATACACATTTAAAGTCCGAAAAATGCATTGGTAACTTCACAACTGGCGGGATTTCAACTGACTGAGATACAGAAACTGTTTTAAAATAATTTTGCCACCACGCAATATGGCTGAGGAAAAAAAAGCCGCCAAAATAGTGGCGCCTGGCAAAAAAAATGTCACCGTCTGCGTACGGAACCCTACTTTTTATTATTTTTGTTTTAATTTAGAGTATATCCTACAATATGACTAAATTTAAAATGTTTATGCATAGTCGTGTTTAAGTAAGAGTCAAAATCGTTAAAAAAATGCAACTTTTGGAGGTTTCTTGTATGGGGATCCCCTTATATTATTATTATTAAGCTGTAGACCTCTGTGACAGACGGACGGACAGCTTGTCGCGTGAATTGTAAATAAATAACAGTCGGACTCGCGCACAGAGGGTTCCGTACCACCACACATTACGGGTACGGGACCCTAAAACATCGTAATATAGATGTCGTAGCAACATCAAGGGGACACAAAACAGGCCGCTAAAATAGTAGCGTCTGAGTAACAATTAGGTTCCCGCGGAGTAGGAGGGAACCCTAATTTTTATTACTTGTTATTTTACTGTAAAGTATGAACAACAACCCGCCAAAATATTAAACTTTTATGTTTTTGATTTATAGTCGAAACAAGTAAAGTTGAAAATGCAAATTTTTTGAGGTTTTTTCTTTTGGGTTACAATTTTTTTTGAATTTTTACTCAGCCATAGTTTAAACGTGTTAAAGTTACGTCATACATGCAAATAATTGAGTACGAAAACTTGCCAAGTTCTATACTGGCTGTAAATAGAGTGCTACCATTAAATGAAACCACATATTCTACCGACCCTACTGAACCACTTTTCCCAAGAATCATACCCGCGGACACCCTTAGTTTAGGAAATAATTTAGTTCCAAACAAAAACGCGTGAACCCGAACGCACCGACATACGGGCGAGTTTAAAGAGAGCGTCGTCAATGAAACCGCTATTCCGTTGCAGCGTTCTAAAATAGACCTTCTTCGTACGATATAAAATCTTTGAGTTGCAGTTGAATATCTTTTCCTCTGAAGATTTGCGCAGTTTTTTTTTTGGAATAGTTTTTCAGTATGTTCAGTAGAGTATGTGGTTTTATTTAATGGTCGCACTCTATTTACACCCTGTATATTCAGTAGCAAGGAATCTAATAAACTTTCTTTTAAAACAAGTGAAGAGCGTTGCACATTATTGCAGTTATTTATTATACAGGATGTAATCGTTAAGTGTGACCAGTATATAAACCTCGGCACCCAATTTGATCTCAATTATTTTTTTGGAAAAGCCGACAATCCTGCACTGGCTTTTTACTGAACTCAGCCCCTTTGATTATGATATGATTGTTTTTTGTAAAGCTGTATTTGAACACTTAGATTGAGAGGATAGGTTCCGAAAAACCATAATTTATTCTTTCTTGTTTGAATAATCTAGCAATATTAGATATTTGGAAAAATTTGGACTTTTGTCAAGAATATAATGCACACCATTATCGAAACAGAATCTCCAGATGTCATTCCAACATTAAATCATAAAAAATTAAAGATGACTACAAAAAAAGATTTCATGTCGAGCATTATTCATTATTTGAGCAAAATCATATTATATTATTTATGAATTAAGATTCTGTATAAACTTTATTAAACCCTGAAACAAACAGATATTTGATACGAACTTAATTTTTTTTATATAATAAAATTCGTGATAAACGTCGTAATTTTGTTTATTTTCCAGAATTCGTCCCTCTCGCACTGCGGGTCTTTCAGCATGGAGTAACAGCGATTAATGCAATCGGAACCTATTCTGTCATCAGCCTGTCGCGGGTGGGTTCACTTGCAGGAGTTGAACTAATTAGTACGTCCCTGTAGAACTGCCTGTCCTCAGAAAAGTGGACATCACATCTAGTGGAAAGCAAAAAAACTAATTATAAAACACCAAGCGTCACGTCATCGTGAAACAAGAAGTCTACTAGCAACGGTGTTGACTAGATAGTTAACTAGTACATGAAGAAAATCACAGATGGCGCTTATTCAATAACTCTTGGCATACATTATAGATGGCGGTACTTGTATTTTTTTGTACTTGATGGTCTTGAGTGGTTACCAAATAAAGGGTATATTATTTATCAATCATGATCATGTCTGAATTTATGGTTAAATTTTAATTATGTACCTATCACATTTTTGAAGATTTTTTGATTTAGAGGTAGATCTATTTTACGAGAAATCATCAAATTAAAATGGCACTGTGGAAAAACGGACAGTCTGGGCCTAGATGAACAACTTCAAATGAGCATATCACATTGACTTGGTTATAAGAGTTCTCGAAATCGGTGCCTGTAAATATAGTAAAAGTACTTATATATTTTATAATCAGCTCTTTAATATCTATAATTTGTAAGATATGAATATAAATAATTTATTTTACATTTTTTTATATATTTCTCCTTTGATATCAATTTTTTTAATCGCTATAGTTTTCCTGTGATTGGTCAGTTATAGCCTATAAACGTCATTTTTTTTCGGTGAGGAAATGGTGCTCCGTCTGACCTTATAAGTTGGATCACCGTATTGCAGCTATATTATATTGTTAACTATGGAACAATAGATGATTATCAGCATGGATGAATTTAAATAATTATATATTAAACCAGTAAGGTAGTTAGTTTAGCATGAAGCGATTTTTTATGTATCCCCATTTATTCCCCAGGGGGCCTTAGCACAACAGATCATATCGAGCTTTAACCGCTCGATATCGAATGTCTATCCCTCTGGAGGGAGATCAACAGAGTGAGAGAGAGCACTGTATCACGCGCTATCAAGCTCGATATGTGGTTTGCTATGCTAGACTAGCTGGAGTATTTTTTTAAATTATTAATTCGATTGCATTTTTTTCCAAATAATGTTGTCTAGTCCTGTTTTTCCCTTGTTTCTTGCAACGTTATTTATAAATAACATATCATTCTAGTTAATTTCCTTGTGAGCCACTGAAACTATTCGATTAAAATTTTACTTCGCTCTTTGTATATTTGGATGACATGATTGGTAAAAATTTGTTTGTTAAATGAGTTAAGCGCTAATTGGCTTCAATTCTTTTAAAATAAATGAAGAACGTTGTAGATTATTGCTGTTATGACTGAAGTAACCTCCATAAACCTCGGCACCCAATTTGATCTCGGTTCTTTTTTTTGGCGAAGCCGACAATTCTGCACCGGGGTTTCTATTGAACTCGGTGGGTTTTCTTTATCTCCGTATGCTAACTGTTCCCTACGGTCCGAACCCTCTAATACTATAAATTTCCTTCACCTTTGGCACTGTTCAGATCCCTTTAGTAATAGCAATTAATAGCAATTTAGTAATGATACATCATGTACCTTAACACTTTTCTTATGAAAATCTCGAGGTACTATAGTAAACGACTTGAAATTTTCAAATTCTTTTTGTCCCTGGGCTGCCTTCTATAGAAAGGTTTTAGTTTAAAGTTTATAGTTTTGATAGCAAGAAACCAGAAAAAATGCATTGTATAATTATTCATAATATTTTATTCACATATAAGTCGAATACATGACAAATTTTAGTGCAATATTTGGTTTAATAATATTTTCGCATAAACGCGAGAAAATGGCCTCGATACAAAATAGGCCAATTTGAAGTACTAGTTGTTCTTATAAATTATTGTACACCATCAGGAATGTACTAAAATCTACACTAGATACCCTATTTGCTCGACATAGCACTACAAAAATGTAAATTGAAATTTTACACATCGATCTATAAAATCCTTACTTTCATTTTAAGTTAAAAACATTTATTTTCTATGTATTATAGTATTTTATTTATTCGAAGATTAAAATTTAAATCTATTTTCAGTCTACAAGCACAACTGTACAGCTTTCTTGAAATTAGAAGCCATTTTTTTTAAGTTGCGTCTACTAATTATTATAAAAACGCCATTTTAACCCCTGGCACATTTTACACATAAAATTTTAGATAATTGTGATATTGTATTGTGATCCTAAAGGGAGACTTGCATTTTTATGAAACTATTAGTTTAACCCAGAACTTTCTAAACATTTCAATCGTGCTCTTTCCACTCATTTAGAAACATACATTGCACTCGCCAACCAATTGCACTTTTATAATTTTGTCGTTTAAATTCAGCTGTTTCTACCTTGCAGCTCCCTTGTCTTAAATTAAGAAGCGAAATGGCGTTACAGCTATTCTTAAAACTATGGAAAATTACATAAATATTCAATTATCTCGATAAAATTACAATCAATTGTAAAACTGGCATCATTACCCTTACTGAACCACCCAGCGCCTCATTTCAGTTTATAAATAAAACCTTACATACAATACTGAAGCATTTATTAGGCATATAAAATTTTATACACCTAGGAAAGACATTAAAATCGCCTACGTACACTAAAAGTTTGTATAGCAATGTATCCAAACGGCGCGTAACGAAATTATCTAAAAGTAACATATTTACAAAAATTTACATCAAAAGACAATAACAGTGAGACTTTCAAACTCTTACACCAATAATCACTCTGTCACCAAACTTACATTAATTTATAAATAACATATAGTCACAAAACTATATTTACAAAAATCAGTATCTTTTTCTACATGCCATATAAAAGTATTAAAATTATGTACCTAGAAACATCCACTCGAAAGATAATATGATGTTATTTTCACTCAAATAACTTTCATCTTCTTCCACAAAGGCAGTGACATAAAAACTTTAAAAAATACAAACTATAAATAAATCAAAATATCCAAGATAAAACTTAATCGAGTAATCATATTAAAAAACGAATTTTCAAACTGAAATTCATATGACCGCATGTAGAAAAGATTTTGTACTTTTAAGAATCAAAATATTCCTTTTACTATTTGAAGAATTACAAAAAACGAATTGAATCATTGCGTACGGTTTGCAACGTCGAAGTTTAGTTTTCTCATTTTTATCTAATCTGGAACGTTTCTTGAGATCCTTTCATAGTCAAGACCATTTGTTTGACCGTTCATCTGGTTTATTTCATTTTACAGATATAGCTTGAATCAGCAACCTCAAGAGCCATGTTTCTGTTGTAGAAGTTTTTGAGGAAAAAATATTACAACCGTTTTGACACCAACCCATAATATGGAAACAGATTGCTCTAACTTCGTAATCACTGATCTTTATCGTCTACTTCCGAAGCAGATAAATTGGCTAAGAACTTAGGTATGTAACGAAGATAAAGTCATGTGACTACGTCACTGGAACAGTTGACAAAAAACTTGACGTTGCAAACCGTACCTAATGAAAATAAAAATCAAACTTGAATTTTATAAAAATCCTCCGTAATCTTGCTTTGATTCAAATACCAAAAAAGGTACAGTACGTCGGCTTTCCATCCTTCTTCTTTGAAAACACCAAGGTTTTATTCCCACTTTCAAGTCAAAAATAACATAAATCCACATGATTCCCTGCAATAGCACAAAAGTGTAACCCAACTAGTCGCGCTGGGTCTAAGAGACCATCGGCCGGTGGTGAGTCGCGGGGGAGCCTCCGTTCTGTGATGAGGGGAACAGAACTCCTTCGTATGTGACTCCGTTCAGTTCTATGGAGACCACTAGTTGCTGGTCTCCTGTGCTCGCGTCACCTGCAAGGGAAAGGTTATATTATTGGGCGAACGGACAGATTCTCAATTCACTAATTCACTAGCAATAAGAGGTGAGTCAGGAGTAAAGCCGCGATTATACCATCCGATATATCGGGATCTTATAGAGGGCATTCCTTATATCCTGTAGTATTTATTTGATGTAGTTTAGTCACTCTAATTTTCATCGCATGGGATTTATCTTACTTTAAACAAATATGTTAATGATTGATATTGCGAGTGAGAAATAATGCCGGAATAGCCACCCAGACGTGTTATTTTGTTCCTATAATGTTGCGTATGCAAAGAAGTAATAAATCATAATATTCATAATTTACGTAGTATTGAAAGATGCACCCTCTAATAATTATTCTGCCGGCGCCCATGTACCTAAGAGGTCAAATGCTTAGCATAGTTGAACTGGACATTATTAGCAGATTTTGAGGGCTTAAATTTTAGTTTAAACGCTGTCAAAACTAAATCTTCTTCTTTTCAAAATGGTTCTCTAGTGTTAACAACAGAAGCTATATTACTTTGGAAAAATTCAAGTTTTGACAGCATTAAAAACTACTGTGGACGTACTTACCCCTAGTAGTAATCTTGAAGGCTGCCCCATGCGCTCCATTCACTTGTGGCAGCGGGTGTGACGCGGGGCGCATTGGTGGCGGGGAAGGGGCGCGAGGGGACGCGGGGCGCGGCGTACGACGCTTGGCGGGTGGGGGAGGGGAACGGCACGCTTCACGCTTCAGGTTACCACATATACTGGAGTTGGGACTCTCACTGAGATTCAGGGCCTCACTGTGGAAAAAATAAAACAACTATGAGCCATCAATTGGTTCCCTAGGAACTCTTAAGGTGAGACCTTTCCCATTTATAGGAAATTGTTGCTTTTTTATATGCAAAGATGGACTTTAGGTGCGACAAAGTCCGATATATTAACGTCCTATACGTAATTTACGGTGTCCAGTATTTTAGATAAAATTTAGGCAGCACAGTTAGATCACAACCTTAAATTGTTTTATTTAATTAATTTCATTATTTTATCTTTATTCACTCTGTCTACAGCCTCAAAATTTCTTGAAAATATCTTATTTACTATTGAATTATTTGCACAAATTTTCTGGTATGTGTATGGTCCCATACGTAATTTAATTAACAGTTCACTGAGTGTGAGTAAAATAAGTAACATTAACGATATGCAAAATAACGAAATTTTTCTTGAGTCAGCCTTCCTCCGTGCAGTTTTAAAGGCCACAATATTTGTTTTTTAGTCCCTGCAAACTCAACTGCAACCCCTCTGTATTTATCAGAAGAGCTAGTAACTAACAGACTAATTAAAAAAAAAATCTCTCACCACTACTTACAGCCAATTAATGAAAACTCAGCTGAGAAATTTTTCATGAATTTCAAAACTTCTTCATCTTGAGCCCTTGAGGTCTTAAAACGCTATCTTACTTATCCAATACGTAATGTTATATCCAGTGATTGGAATTTGGCATAGGCAGGGCTAATTTAAGTAAGGTTGGCGACCACGAAATGTAATGTTAGCCAAATCCCAGATCATCAAATTATTTGCAGTTTTGTACACATGGGACGCCAGAATTGCTACAAATTTAACAGTGTGTGTACTACAGTGAAACTATTTCTGGGATCCCGGGATTGGTTAAACATAAATTAAAATATTTCATGGTTTTAACAACTCTGGTATATCTTGTCGGCAACGTCAGGTAAATTAGCACCAGCTATTTCGATGTCTAACTGTATGAGGAAGAAACACTTCTACCAATTATTCATCATGTAAGCAAGCATGGCGATCTCCACTTACTTCTCGAACGATTCCTCCTGTTTCTCCTGCTTCAACCAGATCTTTTTCAGTGGAGAGCCCGGTACGTACCGTTGCGGCTCGAGGTCTGCGGGGCAGTTGTTGTTGTTGTTGTAGAGGGACCAGAGCGTCAGCCGGGACACGTCCAGGGCGGAGAGCGCGGCGTCGCGAGGGGAGATCACGCCCGAGGGGGGACCGTTGCTGTTGGGGGGGGACTCGGAGCCTGAGGGGTGAACAGGGTAACGTCACTGATGATGAGCATATAGTCAAGTGAGTCTTCCTATTCACTAAACTAAAAGTTATGTTGTAATAAGTGTGCACAATTAATATTATATAACTTAATTTATTTATTAGAAAAGGCACTTAAACAATATAAACTTATAACATTTATAAGAAAAATTTACCTAAACTTAAACTAATGCGTGTTTTTTTAATGTTTTCTTTTAGCTGTATTAAAATAAATAAATATTTTACCACGCTGAGTTTTTTGACTGTCTTCGATAGCACAACGTAAAAAAATCGTTTAATTAAATAAGCAGTAAATAATTGTTTTACAGACAATGTATAAATTATAGAATTAATATTATAATCGAAGCAATTTATGTGTAGATAAATAACTGCTTTTATTATTATAATTTAACTATTACAATAAACCATTATTTCCGTATTCCAGATCAACTAGCATTAAGTTCCTATAGAGGAAGTAGGTAATGTTTTTGTCTGTAGCTAAAATTAATTTTCTTTGTGTGTACCTATGTCCGTGTGAAATATTTAAGTACCCTCGAATTGGAAACACTGTTCCCCAAAGGACAATTATATTAGGTTGGGGTTCAGAGTCTTCACTGTCTTTTTATTTATACAGCCAAACTCATACTGGAGGCTTGGTAAGTGATCAGTAACACGGATCGATAACACTTTTTGCTAATTTCGCAAAATAAAATCTAGACATCCCATAGTAATTGACTCGGGGCTGGGCTTGCGTTTGTAAGAAACACGAAAAGAATAATTTACGAATTTCACCAAAAGGGTCATAGAACCTTGTTACTGAGTACTTACAGAGTCTTCAGTAGGAGTTAAATATTCAAAATAAAATGTAGACTTCCTATATTAATTGAGTCGAGGTTGCTTGAACAAGAGGCACAAAAAAACGTATTTCGCAACAGGATCATTGAGCCTCGATCCTGATCACTTACCAAGTCTCCAGTACGAATTTGGCTATTTAAACGAAAGTCACCTTATAAAGTTTCCTCACGGCATCAAGACTCATTTCATTCAGAAATAAACTCATCATCATCAATCATTTTTGATATTTCAGTAAAAGCCATGCATCGTCGTCACTCACCATTTCTCCTAAAATCCCTCTGCTGCTGCTGTATCAGCTTCATGTATTCTCTGACGCGGTACTCGAGCTCATGGGGGGCGAGGTGGGGTGCGTGAGGGGGCAGTGGGGGCAGGCGGGGGATGCCCCCCACTCCGCCAACCCCGCCGAGTGACAGGGAGAGAGGCTGCATGTGTTGTGAGAGCTGCGCGAGCGACGCCGGCACGCCGCGGTTTAATTGTGGCTGGAAGAGATACGAACGAAATTATGGTAAACTCTTCAAATACTTAAAAGCTATCTCGTTTATAGGATGTTAATGGACATTGGACGGGTATCTTCAAATAAATCACTGAAACAGATCATACTGAATAAAATTTCCAAAGAAACATATCTACGGAAGTGAAGTATATTTTCACGTTTCCTGACTGTTAATTTTGCAAGGGCAGTTCTATTTTTTATTAGCGCGAAAATTAATACAAGAAAGTTGTTCAGTGTGATCGGTAGATTATGTAGCTTTATCTAAAGATAATTGTTTATAACCACCCCGTATTTGATGTATGAAAAACACAGCAAAATAAAAAGGAACCGATTTGATTCAAACACATTCAGATAAACGACAAAAGAAACCTTTGGGAATGTTCGTTGCCCTCAATAGCTGCACGATCCGTATTATCAGACACTTCTGTATATGCACTTAATGCCTACCTACTACAGTTCTACTATAGCCAGAGGAACTATTTACATTCATATTTACCAGAAGACCGGCATCCTCACGCTTGTTGCTTGCAATAGCTGCGTCCAGCTCGCTTCTTGGTGTATATGCACTCGGTGCCTAGATAATACAGTTTACTCACCATAGCCAGATCAGCTTCCGCGTCGTATTGACCAGAAGCCCGGCGCCCCTCGCGCTTGTTGCCCTCGATAGCTGCGTCTAGCTCGCTCCGTGTTGACAGACACTTCTCTATATGCACTCGAGGCCTACGTGGTGCAGTCTACTCACCATAGCCAGAGCAGCTTGCGCGTCGTATTGACCAGAAGCCCGGCGCCCCTCGCGCTTGTTGCCCTCGATAGCTACGTCCAGCTCGCTCCGTGTTGACAGACACTTCTGTATATGCACTCGAGGCCTACGTGGTGCAGTCTACTCACCATAGCCAGAGCAGCTTGCGCGTCGTATTGACCAGAAGCCCGCCGCCCCTCGCGCTTGTTGCCCTCGATAGCTGCGTCCAGCTCGCTCCGTGTTGACAGACACTTCTGTATATGCACTCGATGCCTACGTGGTGCAGTCTACTCACCATAGCCAGATCAGCTTCCGCGTCGTATTGACCACAAGCCCGGCACCCCTCGCGCTTGTTGCCCTCGATAGCTGCGTCTAGCTCGCTCCGTGTTGACAGACACTTCTCTATATGCACTCGAGGCCTACGTGGTGCAGTCTACTCACCATAGCCAGAGCAGCTTGCGCGTCGTATTGACCAGAAGCCTGGCGCCCCTCGCGCTTGTTGCCCTCGATAGCTGCGTCCAGCTCGCTCCGTGTTGACAGACACTTCTCTATATGCACTCGAGGCCTACGTGGTGCAGTCTACTCACCATAGCCAGAGCAGCTTGCGCGTCGTATTGACCAGAAGCCCGGCGCCCCTCGCGCTTGTTGCCCTCGATAGCTACGTCCAGCTCGCTCCGTGTTGACAGACACTTCTCTATATGCACTCGATGCCTACGTGGTGCAGTCTACTCACCATAGCCAGATCAGCTTCCGCGTCGTATTGACCAGAAGCCCGGCACCCCTCGCGCTTGTTGCCCTCGATAGCTGCGTCTAGCTCGCTCCGTGTTGACAGACACTTCTCTATATGCACTCGAGGCCTACGTGGTGCAGTCTACTCACCATAGCCAGAGCAGCTTGCGCGTCGTATTGACCAGAAGCCCGGCGCCCCTCGCACTTGTTGCCCTCGATAGCTGCGTCCAGCTCGCTCCGTGTTGACAGACACTTCTGTATATGCACTCGATGCCTACGTGGTGCAGTCTACTCACCATAGCCAGATCAGCTTCCGCGTCGTATTGACCAGAAGCCCGGCGCCCCTCGCGCTTGTTGCCCTCGATAGCTGCGTCTAGCTCGCTCCGTGTTGACAGACACTTCTCTATATGCACTCGAGGCCTACGTGGTGCAGTCTACTCACCATAGCCAGAGCAGCTTGCGCGTCGTATTGACCAGAAGCCCGGCGCCCCTCGCGCTTGTTGCCCTCGATAGCTGCGTCCAGCTCGCTCCGTCTTGACAGACACTTCTGTATATGCACTCGATGCCTACGTGGTGCAGTCTACTCACCATAGCCAGAGCAGCTTGCGCGTCGTATTGACCAAAAGCCCGGCGCCCCTCGCGCTTGTTGCCCTCGATAGCTGCGTCCAGCTCGCTCCGTCTTGACAGACACTTCTGTATATGCACTCGATGCCTACGTGGTGCAGTCTACTCACCATAGCCAGAGCAGCTTGCGCGTCGTATTGACCAGAAGCCCGGCGCCCCTCGTGCTTGTTGCCCTCGATAGCTGCGTCCAGCTCGCTCCGTGTTGACAGACACTTCTCTATATGCACTCGAGGCCTACGTGGTGCAGTCTACTCACCATAGCCAGAGCAGCTTGCGCGTCGTATTGACCAGAAGCCCGGCACCCCTCGCGCTTGTTGCCCTCGATAGCTGCGTCTAGCTCGCTCCGTGTTGACAGACACTTCTCTATATGCACTCGAGGCCTACGTGGTGCAGTCTACTCACCATAGCCAGAGCAGCTTGCGCGTCGTATTGACCAGAAGCCCGGCGCCCCTCGCGCTTGTTGCCCTCGATAGCTGCGTCCAGCTCGCTCCGTGTTGACAGACACTTCTCTATATGCACTCGATGCCTACGTGGTGCAGTCTACTCACCATAGCCAGAGCAGCTTGCGCGTCGTATTGACCAGAAGCCCGGCGCCCCTCGTGCTTGTTGCCCTCGATAGCTGCGTCTAGCTCGCTCCGTGTTGACAGACACTTCTCTATATGCACTCGAGGCCTACGTGGTGCAGTCTACTCACCATAGCCAGAGCAGCTTGCGCGTCGTATTGACCAGAAGCCCGGCGCCCCTCGTGCTTGTTGCCCTCGATAGCTGCGTCTAGCTCGCTCCGTGTTGACAGACACTTCTCTATATGCACTCGAGGCCTACGTGGTGCAGTCTACTCACCATAGCCAGAGCAGCTTGCGCGTCGTATTGACCAGAAGTCCGGCGCCCCTCGTGCTTGTTGCCCTCGATAGCTGCGTCTAGCTCGCTCCGTGTTGACAGACACTTCTCTATATGCACTCGAGGCCTACGTGGTGCAGTCTACTCACCATAGCCAGAGCAGCTTGCGCGTCGTATTGACCAGAAGCCCGGCGCCCCTCGCGCTTGTTGCCCTCGATAGCTGCGTCCAGCTCGCTCCGTGTTGACAAGTTTTTCTTCTCACACTCGTAATCGTACAAATATTTCATGTACCTGAAACGATATTGGGGCATTATCCAACAGATATTTTAGTTATGAAGAATTACTGGTCAACAAGTTTTCTGCACAGAAACGATATTTTGAAATTCTTGCAGAAAACTGTGTGCTGAATCCAAATCTGAACTCAGATTTTTTCTATCAGGTCTCAGTTTTGTGAAATCAACTTCAAGTATTGAAATTTACCGTTTCTTTAATGCTTCTGAACATTTTTTTTACTTATTACAAATGTATTTTATATATTTATTTTTCATAATTACAAGTCCTTAATCAATACTTATTAAGGTGAAAATAACATAATTCGCGATTGAACCTTATTTTTCAAAATAAATAATATTTTGTGAGAGCTTGTTCGGTCCATACATTTCATACCAAGTTTTTACTATGAAACATTGGGTGTGATTGTTTTGAGACATTTAATCGAAAACTAGGCTTGGTTACGTGAATCTTTTTATCATATTATTAAAAAGAACTACTGACAAGAAGTTTTATTGAAAATTAAAGCCGAAAAACTATTTGTGCTAAGCGTAAAGCCCCACCAGAAGTAGTAAAAACACGCGATTTTTCAAAATTTAGTCTGTCTTAGACAAATATTACGACGTGATAGAGAAAATCTGAGTTAATATTCGGATTCAGCATACAAATTTCTATAATAATTTCAATAAATCGTTTCTGTGGCAGAAAATTTCTACAATTTTGTTGACCAGTGTTATCAAGTCTAGGAAACATGCAACTCTTTTTTAAATGGTGAAATTAGAAAAAACTCACTAACCTAGGGTAAATAAACAAAGACAATATTTTCAGCGTGAACGAAGTAGCTAGTTTTATTATATGACTTATTACAGCAAAGTTTTCTTTAAGTAGTTGGCGTCAGAGTTAACCCTCTGAAAATGTCTGATTAACTACCCTAAAAAGATATGCATGTTTTAAACTGTTTAATAAATATTGAATAGGCAAGTGGAGCTCTTTGAAATAAACCAAATAAAATCGAGTATTATACCTATATAATGTAGGGAAGCTCTATATCGCAACTTTTATAAATAATTTGTGAATTCTTTTTTGACTTCAAATTATTTCTAATACTTCACCTAATATCGCCCGAAGTACTGAAGGCTCACCCACCCACCGCCCGTCACGTTTGGGCGTAATAATCGTCGGTGTACAAAGTTTGGACTGTGACACCTCTGCCACCCCTTCAGGGATTATGTCATGCCAATATGATTCTTTTTTTTTGAGTAACTTACTAGTTTCAGTTAAGTGCAATTAATGCCTTGCTTCATATTTTTTTTAATTATGCCTAATTTTCCACATTACAAAGGTTAACTTGCTAAATAGCATCAAATTTGCCACTCCTCACAGCAAACTGATTAAATGAAATTGTAAGCCATACAACTCAAACAAAATCATGATTTCAGTTTAATATTAGGCTACATTCACTTATCACTATCCAGTGCCTATGCGATACAGAAAATCAACTCTCAACTTCGGTAATTAATTAATATCTAAAAATCTTTTAACATCTCAAAGGCAAACATCCATTTAGATCCATGAGTGACAGCTTTAATTATGAAGCCGAAACCTCAAAAGGTATCAACCGAAATGACAACCCAATAAATCATATGAAACTATTATAAATCATATCTCAAACCCAATTATTATCAAAAGTGAATCCCTCGTATTACACGCCTAATCCTATTCTAGCGACAAGTCAATTTTATCACCACTACACAGCTATTCAGTCATATAACTCATATTAATCGGTTACATATTTAATACGAGGACACAATGAGGTTTTGGAAATCTTTGAGCGGGTCGTCGACGCTTCATAAAAACGCGCTACCTTTTCATCACGATCTGTCAAATGAGAAAGCTAAATATAAGCCATTTCTCATTATCCCCAGTCTTATTTTATGAGCGCAACCGACAACGACGAACTCCGAAATAGACATTTGCTGTGAACACTAGAAATTATGCATCAAAATATTGAAAACACGACATATTTTGAACACATCTCGCAAGTAACTGAGATTTTAAAAAAATCCATTGATGCCCCAAAGTTTTATACATGTTTTATTTTATCTAAATAACTTGAATAAAAATAAAAACATTTTCTTAATACTTTTATGTAATTTCCCCAATCATTCATCGTATAAACTTTGATCACCTGCGTCTTTACGTCAATGGGTTTACCCGTAAGCATATACTTATATAAGATTGCGATTCAACTGAATCTTGGATTTATTTTTCACACCTAACACGTCACGTTGACAAATACGTTACATAACTCGGCGCAAATGCAGGTACGTCCACATCCATATCGTGCGTAACGGTGCACCGCCTGAATTACTAATGCGAAGACATCTTTATGTCACCGACAAAAGCTGAAGAGGTCTTCAACCTCACCACAAAGATAAATGGGAAATTATATCGGCGGAGATGAGTTAGAGGTTATTAATTATGAAGTTGTCACATTGTGTCACTAGCCGCTCACGTCTGGGGCTATTGTCACGAGGGTTTTGTCTCCGCTTCGTGAGAATTTGAATGCATCTGACGTGGTACAATAGGAGGTTGTCGAATGTGGACTGGCGGCTCCTGAGCTGCTTCTAGGACCACACAGATGGGCTTTGACCGCTTTTACGGCTGTCCTAAACCGCAGATTAAGAACACCGATAGATCACGATGACGGCCAATATGTTTGGCTTACGATGGTGTAAAATGAGGCTAGTTTTATTGACATGTCTGTTCACTGGATGGACGGTTTCCTAATTTATCCGTCCGGAATGGTTACTTGTATTTCTCAATTGCTAAGCTGAACCTTGGAACTGTCTAAGCAGAGGAATAGAACTGTTTCAATATGTTCCTTCTTTTCCTTTTGAAAGGTGTTATCAAAGACGAGAGACTTACTGTGTGCGAAGCGTGAACGCAGCAGATGTGATGGAAGACGGCAACCTCAGACCCTTGATAATCTCCTGCCAGAGCTTTTTATTGATGACCTCGACCAGCCCGCCTCGGGCTATCACCAGGTTATATAGCTCGTATAAGTCCAGCACAGACTTGGCCATTATAGGCAGCCTGTTTATTGGCGTCCCTGAAACAATGAGAAGTAAAAAGTTAGCATAGATCAGGATTTTCATATTGCACATTGTCTCGCAATGACATATTGTAAGAAACTTGTTAAGGCTTCGTGTAGTTATGGACGTCAGGTGATAAAGAAAATCTTTAACAAGTTAAGCTTTGCAGTCTATATTGGGTTTGAAAGATGGCGCTAGTCGTGTAAAGGTGTTGTTTAGGTCGTTCACTCTCTATTCGAGGCTGTAAAGCCCTTTACAGCACTTCATAAAGCCGCTAAAGTTGGTGAGCGTACTAAATCGCGTTGGATCGCACGATTGATGATTTATGGGCACGCGCGTCTGATCGCGCGTTTATGCACATAAGTTTCTTGTTTTAGGGGAATGTCGTATTTATTGCAGGGCACTAAGAGCTTTGAAAGAGGACGTTCGAGACGGTGCTATTTTTACGATCTGCAAGCGCACTGTATTTAGCACGTAGCGCTGCGGTCAGTGTGGCCGAAGATGAGGAAGTGCTGATGATCAGTTTAGCTAGTTAATAGATGCCTGTATTGGTTTTCAGGTTGATTTACTGACGCGTCTAGTGTGTTGATGGTTGAATAAGTAACGCAAGACGTAAATAGCAACTTTGTTTCCATGCATTTTGGAATGTTTTGTAGTCATTACATTCAGATTTATAAATTTGTTTGACGATTGAATGATAAAAGTATGTCGGGTCTTACAAATATTATGGGTTTTATGTCCAAAAGGAGCAAAGAATGCGAAATAAAATCTATACAATTAAAATTATAATACCCGAAGCCAGTGACAAGGGACAAGTATATTGCTAAGGAATTATATTTTTTCGGCATCTTCAAGTCTTTAGTAGGATCACAATCCGCTGTAAGAACACGCAATAAGGAAGAATAATTTAAATACAGGAAGTATTTACTCCAGAACGCCTTCAGCTGAAATTGGGTTCCGCTTTATTTGCTCTAATTCCATCACATCACGTTGTTCGGTTCTCGTTAAACATAAACGTGGCAATTAATCGTGAGCGGGTGACGGGAACCCTCCAACCCATCCCCTTCACCCCTCTTCTCGGGTTGCCATGCTTTAGTATTTAAAAACGTTTGCCTGACATGCGGGGAAATTCTATTTATACCATCAGCCTGTTTCGTCCACTGCTGGATATAGGCCTTTCCAGGATTTTGCCACTCTTGGCGGTCCACCTGGAAGAAATACCCATACTCACACACGCTGGGCAGGCGGGTTGGTGAGCGCGGTGCCGAAATCCTTGCACCAGTGACGCGCTGCCCGTCACTAGTCTGTTTTATATAAGGCCCGGCAATTAGGGATGGATATACCGCCATCCATCGGTCCCAGGCAATGGTGTGCCACCTGGTTTTGCCTGAGAGCTGTTCTCTGACTCTCCCGAATAACTTGGGGAGGGTTTGCGAGTAAGATGGTGGTACCTCCACAGTCGAGCCCGGCATCAGCTCTACCACCTATCATTACACCATTATTTATATATGATAAGTTAAACCTTTAATACCTTGACACAGTGTAACACTTTTGAGCTGATTGGGCCATCCTTAAATCAATCACAAGAAAAAGGAAGACTCAAGTGTTGTCCGCTAAAAATCTAAACTAATTTCCGTATACAATTCATTTTGATCTAGCAACCCTGCTCTCCCACCCCAGTTTAACCCCCAAATGATTAACAGCAGACAGGAAGACGGATTGACAAATAGTCTCTTCGGTATTCGCTAATGTTTCTCTCTCATCAATAAACGATCAGGAAGCAACTGACAGGCTGTTAGCTGTACACAGCTCGATTGTAGAGGTGTTGAATAACTTCGGAAGCTTTGAGGGAGATGGATTGATATGGTCGTTTGTTGCCCATCAATTTTAGTACTTATATCTATTGCTTACAAACCAATATTTTGCAGTCCTTCTACAGACTCCTTCAAGGGGTTTCATTTTCATCTTGATTGGTCTTAAGGAATCAATACTAACTATTGATATAATCATCATGCATGTATGACTTGACATAATGTCCTGAGCTCTTCTTCTGAGGGCTTCTTTGATTAACTCCGTATCATGATAATTTTATATGTATAGACAGTGAGAAGACAACATAGAGAAAAAATATATGTTGTTTTATTTTATTTACTTTAAAGAGTCTTAAAATGACCGACAATGACTATTACTTTTTATTTCTTTTATTTCCTCCTAGAAATGGTTATAATAAGTATCTATAGAGATAATTTTCTAAAACAAGCTTCAGAATGCTTTGGAAAACATTATTCGCAGCCGATTAATGGGCAATAAACCATTTCCTTTACACTTTTACCTAAACGAAACCACATCGAAATTGCGTAGAATTGACACCGAGCCGCCGCAACACGCACCTTCTCCGAACCTTGGTTACACACATCAAAAGGAAGGTGTGCTATCCAATGCAAAACACCAACCAGACTATCTAGAACCGCAAGATGCTTGGGAAATTTAACTAAGTGGGGGTCCCAGTTGGATTGATGGAGAGTTAGTGTCGCAAGCCATAAATGAAATGATTCACGCCCGTGTCGATGGCTCAAAGCAACAAAGTAGTCGACTATAAAGTCGATAGTAAAACGCTGGTGGGTGGTATAGGGGGTGTACTTGAAATGAAATTGCAGGTGTAAGCGAGGGAAGCCTAGCAAGACTGACAAGGGGCAGATGTTGCGAATGGGACTAATAGTTCCCTAACAGTTCTGCGATGACTTCCCTTCTTTCCGTTACCCATTTAGATATAGTGAAATAAGACAAAAGACAAATATCACATATACCGATAAAGAATTCTGCAGAAGGGGCTTTTCATTTGGAAATACTAACCCTTCTGACAAGTACGACTATATCTTCATTAAAAACAATGAAATTCATATATGAGCTAATGAGTTATTTCTTATTAATATAATTGCTGCTGACTCTTTTTATTTAATTCACTCTTAGTGGATTGTTGACGTACCAAGGGTTCAACAAGGTCACAATCTTGACGAGAAGTTGGTTATTTTACAGTGCGTGTTGATAAGGCACGACTAGAGCGAAATGGAATAGCAGCAAAAACGGGAAACGCGTTATCAAACATGGCGTAGCGTTGAAAGGCCCGTTAGTGACAAATAACAAGAATGTCTTACAAGAAACGTTACAAAAGCTATTGTTTATGTCAATCACGCCAATAACGATTCCAGAAATCGCACTCTCGCGCAGAGTCTAAGCTTGCGCGATTCGCTGCGCGTGCGCGCAACATCCTAACTTCAGCTACACGAGTTATTTCGAAAGTACAGCTCCGATACTACTTCTCAATACGATTATGGCTCACCGACTTCTGACGGTTAAACACTAATTTATGACGTATGTCAAATTGGGCGCGGAACCGATCTAATCGTTCCTAACTGTGACGAAATTATTGCTTTTCCTGCAAAACCTTCTTCGTTCGTATTGCGTGAATTTAACTTTATGATGTATGGGACTTTGTATTTTAATTTTGTAAGGTAGCGCTGGGGCACCATGGTTCCTCGAAAGGGGGATAAATAGTATCACTTTGTTGCTTTCGCAATCGATATTCGCACTTCACTCGTAATTTATTGACACTCGATGTCGCTTATAAGGACTAATTCTTTTGTGTGAGAATTGGGAATGTCAGTGCTTGTATCGTAAAACACCTTTGAAAAATATAATAAAAAATAAGCGCAAATGCTTGTAAATATTCTCTCGATTAACCTGTCCCTAATCTTCTGTATTTAACTGTTGCTTTTGTTGCAATTTTGACGTTGCTTGGCGTTAAAGTGTTGGATTAAGTAGGGTTTATGTTGATTAATAAGTTGGTGTTCATTTTATTGGTGCAGAATTTTATAGCTCGGGTTTTTTAATCTCGGAAATACCAAGTCCCAGATCCAAAATCATAAAATTAATAAAATTTTAAACAGACACAGAGTTAAGGAACCATAACAAAACGTTCGTAATTCCAATGACAGTATCGTAATACTTTGCAAGCTTTTTTATTGGACGTGATGTGGAAGTAAACAAACATGTGAAGTTCCTTTCACCCATCGAATAATCAGAACGAAGCAATAATTCGAATTTCGGACGAAATACGCTCGGGTCATAATCGAACGATCGCATCCACCACACGCCCACAGCTTATCGAACTCTATCAAGGCCCTTTATATCCCTCAACCCTGGCCTATCAGCCAATAAGAGCGCTCCGCGGTTTGATGCCGGCCCCCCATTGGCCAGATTCGATTTTGATAGCGCCGCCCCACTCGATCCGAGTCTCGATCAGCGCACGATCAATCTCAATTACGCCGGTAGTAAACCTCCACCTCTTTACGTGCCTATACGCGTACAATACTTTTATGACTACTAAATTATCACTTACCAACATTACAGGCAGGTGAATTACAAATATGAAGATATAAAAGTGGAAAATTTATTATTTAAACTGGAGCTCTAATGGAAATAGATAAAATAGATACATATCGTCAATATAATCTCCTAACGGTAGGCAATCTTGGTATTATGTCGACTTAAAATTTACTAATTAACAGAAAACAATAAGAGATACCATCAACTTTCCGAGAAAGTAAGGAAATTCGTAATTAAATCTGAAAATCAATTTACTTCATGTAACGAGAACAGCATTGATGGTTGTAATTTATGAATAAAACGAACAGAATTATTGCTTATGCACATAAAAACAACAGCTATAATTGAATGTGTCATAAACAAAGACGATCCGAGTACCTTTTAATTTCATACACATGAACATTACACGGTTAGATGAAGATGAAACATGTGGCAGCGATATGAGCAACGAAATATTCACGAATAAAGTAGCAATAAAATGTTTACGATTGCCAAATATAAATTATATTGTACACGGCAAAATGAACGTCAATCTAATACTAAATATAGCTACAAACATTAAATTATTCATAGCACACCGCAACTTGGAAAGCTTAGACACAAGGAAATGAAACTGTAATTGAGACAGCAGATGGTAATTCTATTATAAGATTATAGATACGTTTGACATTTCAAGTTAATCGCATAGAAAATTATTACTATAAAAGAGAAATAACAAAAAGACCATTAGCGATAAAACGAAGAAAGTAATAAAAAAACACTAAAGCGACCATAAAATAACACCGAATGTAATTATTTGAATGCAAATCTACAGCTGTTACGTCATAAATAAAATTGAAGAAACTTGAAAGATTAAAAGTGTAATTGCAGAAAAGCGAGATAATATTTCTTATTGGAGCATTAAGGTTACAAACGATGCGAAGCCCTTGTTTAGACAGTCGTTACAAGTTTATGTGCGGATGAATTTATTGCCCACGGTTTAATTTAGAAATAAGATTCCCTGGTGTCTGGTTCACACTTCGCACCATCGCCAAACACTTCTTCCAATGATCTGATCAAATCCGGGGAAGCTGGCAACAATGATTAACACCCAAAGTTTAACAGCCCCAATAACTGACAACTGGTGTACGTTAAACAACTCAAGTGCAATAATTCCGCCGGCTCACCATCACTCAAGTTCACATTTATTGCTTGTAGTACTCGGACGAATTCCGAGAGATACGGCGCGAGAATGACATAAGGGCGAGGATACAACGATCAATCATGGAGGAAGCAGTAAAGCTGAGAACAATCCGGCGTAATTCCGTCGGAGGGACATTAAAACAGTGGCCGCCCTATCCGGCGCAACATTGTAGCCCCAGTCCTATATACGTACTCGCAATTACTGAACTTGAAACACCTTATACTAATGTTACCATATCTGTAGGTAGACATAAAAGTTAAGTAAAATAGAGACAGCAATAGCTACAACGCTAAAGTCATTAATAAACAATGATGAATTAGCACTGGAACATTTCTCCGATAAGAATGTTAACAAATCAACATCAAAGAAATCAAAAGCATTTATAATGAGGAACGTCACAGAAGCCATTAACTTTAATATCGCATAAATCACTTACACGGATCAAAACAGTCAGATTTAAATATTGTATCGGTTGGTGGAATCCAGGAGGCCATTCGATGTAATTGGCAATCATTCAGAAAAGAATATTCTCGCGCTGGAACAATCAAGACAAAGGGTTCCGATAGGTACCTACAGGCGAGCTATTACGGGTCAATACCCATTATTATGCGATATTTTCGCGAGCTCAGCCCTCCGATATCCCATGCACATACATAAGACGGCAAATATCTGTAATTAAAGGTTGTAAAGTTGATTTACAGCTCGCTGGTCCTGGCATCGATTCCCGTAGTCCACCAATGGCGAGCCAGAGCAAGGCGGAGACCCGCCGCCGCCGCTTTTGGTATCAATTTATTAGAAGGAATGAAAGGCTCTTCTGTCCAAGCATGCGGTGGCCCGGCTGATCGCGGTCTTTGCGGTCATGATTTCATCTGAATCCTCAAGGATCGCATCAAGCTATAGCGTAGTTTACGACGCCCCGGGGACGGTAACACCGGCAATAAAATTCCAACAATGGAAATGTCAGTCTACACAAGCGACGAGTCTACTATCGATGAATGCAACAATGGAATCTTCGGGTCGATGGTGGCAAAGATCGCAAACCATAATTCCGATGAAAGAAACAAAGTATTGGCTGGAATGGCTTATGTGAAGATGGGACCATATGATGAGACCGACTGAACAGATATGGGTAAGATGTAAGAGTACTTGAAGTAGCGCCTCGGGAATGTAATTCTAATAAATCCTGCGCACAGGCAGAAAATATTGTAGTCTGAAATAAACATCACAAAGAAGCAGAGGTAGCATGGGATACAGGCTGGTAGTAAACCACGAATGCAATAGTCAACTAAGAACATAACATACAGATATCATTGCCTCATATTATGATATGAAACGTCAGTGAAGAAGCGACTGCAATGTATTCGATAATAATTCTTGAAGATGAACAATAATAAGTATTGTTCGAGCAAAGCTGGATATTAGTCCCTTTCGAAAGTTTAATATCTCGAAAGTAATTATTAGCATTTGTTGTTCCGAATGGTGGAATCTTCTGCGCGTGATGTGTATTATTTATTATTGGCGTAGTCATGTTTGAGCTTTTTATGGGTGCGGAGAAAATTGGCCGTCGAAACGAGAATCTGCGGCGATCATACAATGTTGTCTGTCTCCGCAGACTACTAACTACTATTAAGTTTAATTATAACGCAAAACTTTATGAAATTCCACAGCTATTATGCTTATTATAGCCTATATTTATTTTTATGAGACCTCGTCTTGTCACTTACGAGAGCCATGAAATGGTTCGTTCGGTTGTTCGAGACAAAGTTGCTCTAATCACACTGACCGCTCCTTAACCTGTGCACTTATTAGTAAAGGCATTAAAAATGTACCTACTTATTATATTACAACAAGTATCGGTTGTATAAGATAAACCAATTTAATCAGAAGAAAGGTTTAGAAGCAAATTGTCAAAGCATAAAGCGTAACGCCTAGGTGTGGAGACGCAACTGCCACCGTGAGTCGAGGGAGCATTTGCATGTCAATTTGAATGACAATGTTTATGGCGTCTCGCCGCCGTGACGGGGCAAAACTCAGTGTGACTGATATTGGATGATACGAGTGTATTCCTACAGGGAATTGGTAGGAGATGAAAACTTGATAATAATTAATAGAGTTTTTATAGATTGTGGGTGTATGTAAATGACTTTTCAAATTATGTAGATAATAATAATCGTGACAAGAATAGTGACAATGATAAATCATATGCCAATGTTAATTAATATACTTACTTTTAATAATGCACCCGAATTCACCTAATAAATTTAAACTACAATTTTGTTCAAATTAAAACATTAGCTTCATTCACAACATTGGAAAATCACACTTATATTATAAATGCGAAAGTTTGTGTGAGGGTGTGTGTGTGTATGTTTGTTACTCTTTCACGCTGAAACGGCTAGACGGATTTGGATGAAATTTAGAATGGATATAGCTTATACTCTAACTTAGCACATAGGCTACTTTTTATCCCGGAAAAAAGCATGTCGTTAAAACGAATAACACGCGGGTGGAGCCGCGGGCAAAAGCTAGTAAATAATATTTTTTTACAAATCATGATATTATAATATTAGATTTATATATCTAATAGACAATTATCAAATCGAGCGACCACCATGGAAGATCAACGACACAGCTGACACGAAAATAATAATTCAAGGAACATGAGACAACAAAACCACCTAACACATAACGGAAATAAAATTATAATTGGGGACAGAAGCGACAAAAAACACACAATAGAGTCAAAGGGCAGGAGGATGACAATACACACGATCTATACGAGATAGAACAAATGAAAGTGACGACCACAATGCGCTATTAGCATATTAGATGCGAGCAGGGGTGAGCGCTGTAACCGCATAGGGTTTGACAACTCTTAACCCCTTGGTTTTGACGGAACGGTGAAAAGGGTCCTAAGATTTTTTTAGTTTTAAAGGTGTTACTTTACTGTCGTCAAGTAGATAGGTATTATGCAATGCTAAGTCAGGGTCAAATATGTAGGAAAGTATCAATAGTCCATTTTAAGTAAAAGTGTACTTAAATATTAATGAAAATAAGATTTCATTTAAATTGAATCTAGCTGGACACTATATAGGCAAATATGAACAAAGACTTACTATTTTGCTGTCGTGTCTGGGTTAGTCAATCAATAAGATATATCTTTGTTGAACTCCGACATTTAAGATAATCGAATGAGAGTTCAATACTGTTTAAAATAAATCTTATACTATGTTCCTTTGTGTTATAATCCGATGGTGCGATAGAGAGTAAGTTAAATTATACTTATCTCTGTTATTAAGGCGAGGGTTTACAGTAAACATAATATGTTACGTAAAAACATTATTATATGCACATCAGATTAAAATTTCGATTAATTTTCCTGAACAATTTTAATGTTTTCTCTACAAATGAGTTTTAAGGGTTTTAGCAAAACGCGGCACAAAAGCATTTTTCATATTACGATTAATGCTAAATAATACACAAGCTTAAGTAGTTTTATGGAACGTATATGTACAAGATTTAGTGTTTTTATCATACGCAAGTATGATAACTTGTCGCTGCTTCTTCTAGTAGTCTTAACTTTGCCTTAAATAGCGCTTAACTTAGTATTTAGATCAAATGGCACTTCAGCATACCTATAAATGAAAAACATTTTTATTATTATTATATAAACAGGTACACTATCCTTACAGGCTAGCCTAATACGATGTTTCTTGTCTTCTTTTGGATATAACAATAATTTATGATAAAGTTTTCTTTAATGAATTTACGTAATTATAGGATATAATAGCTTCATAAATTAAACGGGTCAAGTATTCGAGGACAAACATCAATAGCTTACCTTCCGATCTTTGCAATATTTTAACACACATTAATATTAAGTTTAAACTAAAAATATTTTCTTGGTTCAAATATTTCATCATAAGTGTCAGCTTAGTCTTTTACATTTTTACTTACCTAGCTCCAGTGAAAGAAAATAATAATTAGTATGTATACATTTATTATTTTCAGCTGTTTATTGTAAACAAAGTACCTAATTATAATTAAATATTTTTTTCACAACTACGTGACTCATGACTCATGACATGATAGCACACATAACTTTGTGGTTTTTAGCTACTATTATTATTTTTTGTGATCATTTTGTGTATAAATGGTAAATAAAATTAAAAAACATACACTTGGCTCAAATCATACCTGCATCGACGGAAACAATACAAATAGAACACCTAGATCTTCCAAAAGTTCTCAACATTATAATACTCTTCCGGCCCCTTTGCCGATGTATCTTTATTGATATTATGTGACTATAATATTCAGACCCCAAAATTATATAATAAATGAAAATCGTATAAGAAACTAGTCTAGAAATCACAATTTAGGAATAAATTTTAATAAAACTAAACTCATAAAGTTCTATAAAAGACTCTATAAAACACAACCACTAAACATCGATTTAAAATTTGAACATAAAGTTATAGAAAAAGTAGCCACGATTTGGTTACTTGGTACTAATATAGACACGAACCCAAATTGGATTAATACAGACAGGAACATAAAACTAACAAAAGCAGAATTATCTAGATTTAGATATGCCCTAGTAAAAGCAATAATAGAACCAACCCCCTGATTCTGTATCGTAAAATCAGTTTCCAAACCGAGTGCCTGTCGTCGAAAACATACATCCGGTTATCTCGTTCGCACGTAAATAGTTCAATACAATTATTTTGGAAGTTCAATTTTTACCTGGTTTTGGTGAATAGCGACCATAGTTGGCCACCGATTCAAAGATATGAAATAGGCCCGCAAGATAGAAACAGCATTATCGACATACTATACGTATGCATACTCTTGACTTAAATATGGAGTGTTATTAAGGGGACACAGCATGGATGCTTTTTGAAAACTAATAATTCAGCATAAAATAGTTTCAGCGATCTAAACTTATACGATTTAAGATAGTGTTGAAAGTTCCTTTTAATGTTTATGTTGGGGTAACCTCTCTCTAGGTATCTTTTGTGTAAAAGGCAACTCTACGTTATAAAATAATTATAAGTTCTATTATGTTTTTTCTTTCCATCATTAATTCATTACTGTACCCTTAGTTTGCAATAAACGTTTAAATTAAAATAATCGAGCAAATTTCCGCCTCCTGCCATTCTGGACATGTGACATCCATTAGGTGGTAGAGCTAATGCCAAGCTCGACTGTGGAGGTACCACCATCTTACTCGGAAATCCTCCCGAAGTTATTCGGGGGAGAGTAAGAGGACAGCTCTCAGGCAAAAAACCAGGCGGCCCACCATTGCCTGGGACCGACGGATGGCGGTATATCCATCCCCAATTGCCGGACCTTATATAAATCAGACTGGTGACGGGCAGCGGCGTCACTGGTGCAAGGGTTTCGGCACCGCGCTCACCAACCCGCCTGCCCAGCGTGTGTGAGTATGGGCATTTCTTCCAGGGGGACCGCTAAGAGTGGTGAACTCCTGGAAAGGCCTATGTCCAGTAGTGGACGAAACAGGCTGATGGATGGATGGATGGACATCCCACCGGAAAATTCCGCTCATCCACTTTCTGCTCCTATTATCGCGCCATAGCTAGAAATGTGGGTGATCACTTATTTCTGTGATTGTACACAAATACGCTCAGGTAGAAAGAGTGTTTTTGTTATTAATTTTTTTTTAAGTGATATTTTGAAGGAGTTTTCGTCTCGTCTTTCAATATTTTTTTAACAAAAAGCAATGGAACGCGAGAAAAGGTGAAAATTATGCTCCCCTACGGCTTTAATCTTATCTATCTTATCAAAAATTCCATGAAGTGTTTTTTTTATTGACTTTGGTCTTAGTCTAATGTTAGGCGTCAATGGAACCTCGGATGAAGCGCGCTCGCCCAGGCGGTACCTATTTAATCTTCTCTTGAAGGAATCTGGGCTATAACTATCCGGATATCCGGAGGCTGGTAGGGAGTTCCACATCTCAGCTTTACGTATGATAAACGAATATCGGAGTACAGGTAACATATGGGTGACACTTTGCTGCACGTTAACGGTTCCGGTGGTAGAAGGGGGAGATGGGGGAGCTAAGCCGTGTAATTCCTACGTATTCTTTAAAATATAGTAAAAAGCCAGAGGCAAGCATTTTTTCGACGGTATCCAAGGCTTGGGTATTCAAAACCCATTACCGATTCATCGGCAGCGAGAACAGCTATCTGATACTTGGCAGAGTCATTCCAAAGGCCGAATAAAGGACTGCATTTGATAGCGCCGCGCGCCGCCCAGCGCAGGGCGGGCGGGTCGCAGGGCGGGACCATTGATCGAGATGAGCAGACACGCCCTCTACAAGATACTTTTATAATGTATTATTTAGTCATGCATATATGTCATAGCATATAAGTGCCGAGGTTAGGTATAAAAAAAAATATATTACCTATGGTTTTTAAACTTTGGGCTAGTAAAGCCGGTTTATTTAATAAGTCTGAGAAGAGTCTGGATACCAAATTATGTCATAATAACGAGACTCAGACTAGACTCAGATATTCTTGGTCACATCTTCATGCCTTAGGAATATGTTGATGGGCCTGTACGACTATTCGGCACGTGCAGAAAAATTGCAGATTTCCGGTGAATTTGAAAGATTTTTTCTATGGATATATGTATTGATTTTTTTCGTTGAAAACCTCGAAACGTTTTTTATTTTCCATAGTTTTAATTTGATGAGATTAAATCACACCACTTTACATCGGCATTTATCATACTGTAAACAGAATTCGAACGACTGATATTGCGAATGAAAAAAGCTCAGACGTAGAAAATCAGTACTTATAGTCCCAGCACCCCAATTCCGGCAAGTGCAAAACAATTGCGAAGGCAGATTGCGGGTGATCTAAAAAGAGATTTTGTATGGATATGTATTGTTTTTTTTTTATTGAAAACTTTTAATGAGCTTTCCTTACATCCTATAGTTTTTATTTAATATAGTTTAGTCACTCTAATTTTCATCACATAGCATGTATCTAACTTTAAACAAATATCTAATGATTGATATTGCGAGTGAGAAATAATGGCGGAATAGCCGCCCAGCCCGCCAAGTCGACCTGTAGTAGATAAAATATCCATTGTCGTTTGTCCATGTTATCGTACCTACCTATGATTTGTGTGAGTTGCATAAAATACGTACAAATGTCTCTTAGGGGGACATGGTATGGACTATGGCGACTGTCTATACGACTACCTCTTAGAGGGGGGATGGTATATGAATATGCCACCTTCTTCTGTATGACGGCAGCATAGATCCATCTCTTACGACCCAGACAACTACTTCGCTTCTTTCACATTTATCAATCAAGTTACTCCGTTATGGCTAAAATAGGGTGTTAAAAACTGAGTTAAAAAAAGCTCAAAAATCTTCTCGTATTTCTTTTTTCGAAAAATCAAGACAGCTTTATTATGTATGTTATCACCCCTATTGTAAAGAGTCTGTACATTCTAGACATGCCGAAGTCGAAGATAAAGCTGAACCGGGCCGCCCCCGACCAAGTGGCGATATACGGAAGAAGAACAAAGTCAAAAAACCCGTAAGAGGAAAGCCCTAACGTGTAACGACAATAACAAAAACATTCAACATTTTTGCCATTCCCTTCCCCATCCACCAACATCCGTGAGAAACGCACACAGACATCAACGTTGGTCAATTTATCCTTTACTACGGATATGAGATAACTTTAACTATCAACACTGGCAATCGATAATCATCTTTATTCCTCATAAATAAGTGTCACATTACCGTGGAAGCGTAGCATCCGTTCGCCTATTTAGATTACCACCGATCATTATCTACGATACCCTTAAATGGATTAACGGATATTCGTACGCGTTTTAAACATAAATCCGAAGATAGTCAAAACATTAACAAATAATTGTGACGGAAATCGGTGAAAATTCTAATTAAATTTTATTTTCACACCACCTGCTCGACAATGCCCAATATCATGCAACCTCAACGTAAAGTAAAGCATTATATCATAGGGGATATAAAGTTGTATGAAACTCCCTAGGGAATAAAGTGATTTGAATTTGGACCGTCAAATTGGTGTGGAAACTCGTGGAAAACTCTAAGTAAAAAAATGCATATAAGAGGTTTGTTCGAAAATCGAACTAGCCACCATAAGCAGAATAAAAAAAGAAAGAAAAGAATGTGAAACAAAAGACGGTGTTTGGTGCTGTGATTGTCAGTGAATTTATTGCAATGCAATATTCATGTTGTTAAAAAAATGTCGAGCAATAGTGATTCTACTCCAGAGTTTATCAAAACAGACGCTTTAGATTAGAGATTATTAATAATCTACTACCGGAAAAATCAAAACACATATACGAAAAAGCATATGGCGAAATTACTTAATTTATGGAGCCCTGGCTTTTTATTGTCTCGCAGAAGGTGTGAAAAGTAGAGTATGCTCCTCTAGAATAAAGCCAGTCTTCGTCTTGGGTAGCTTGAACCCCTCGCTTCACTCGGGACTCGTTAAGCGCAGGGTTCAATATGCCGCCCGCGACATAAGATACTGCTTTATTCCCTTAGTGCATATTCTACTATTAAATCATCTATTCTGCCAATCTGTGCTCCGGTCAAGGTAGAGGCAGTACGAGTACGTCCCTACATACTATTATTGCTTCTGTAATACAGGCTCAGGCTGACCATATTATGCAACTTCTATTTTAACAAAAATGTACGAATTAATTGATACATTTGAAACGAAATATACAAATCCTGATAAATGCAAATTATATAATCTCGTAGGCATATGAAACATGGTTTAAAGAGTCTTTTTACAGTTTTGATAATTTTCATGTTGGCTTTCCATAATCCGACTCGTGGCGCGGACTTTCACAGTGAAGAACACATCAAGTTGTACAATTCGAATGGTCCAGAATACCATAACAGCACCTAATTGACGATTTTTTCGAAAGAAATAGACTTTTTTAAGGACATATAAAAGTATAAATTTTTTTCTCCTTGAAATACAAAAGATATACATGAAAATATCCAGGAACTGAATAAATAGCTTTGATGACGTAATAGTCATGTCATTTAAGCATTACAGGAAATAGGCAAAAAAAAATGTCGAAACCAACGTCTGTTTTGTTATTTTCAGTAATCCCATCTTCAGGTTTTATTCCCTAAATTTTTTTTTTCATTTTTTCTTTACTTCAAGGAGCTCTCCCTATTGAGCCTAAACGGTATGACTATTACGTCACATTCCCATTTTCTCCAAACTGATTTTCAAAAAATAATTTTGTTATAAAATACCACCTGAAAGTTAAAGAACAGTATGTATCTTCATGATTTAGCCCATATTTTCAGAAAAAATATACAAAAGGCCCTGTTACAAATTATGGTTGTGTTCGAATTGCAGTACGATATTAGTCTCTAAAGCAAGGGTCTTCAACCCGCGGCCCGCCGCGCCGCCAGGACATTTCTGGCGGCCCTCAGAGGCTAAAGGAAATCTTTATTTAAAGGATTTATTTATCTGTTGAATAGATTATACGAGTATAATAAGAAATCACGCCCACAAAGATGATGTCACGTTTAGCAGCACATAAGGATGAAAAATGTAAAGTCCAAAACCAGTACAAGGATTACGGATGTACCTATACATATTGTGCATCTGGAAGGAAGTCTGCGGGTTACGACCATAAAAATAAAAGCAAATATAGACAATCTGATGAAAAGTAAACAGTGTCAATCCTCACATTGATTTGTTTTTTTTTTTGAACAAATAAATAAAATTTTAAAAGGTTGAGGACTCCTACTCAAAAGGAAAGGATATCAGATAGGTACAAAGTCCAGAGTGTGCTTGATGTATTCTTCACTGTACGTAAAGAAAAAGTTTATGGATCTAAAAGAGGTTACCTAATTCCAACGTGAAGTGAAAGATGAATCTGACCTAGATAGAACAATCTGTCGTCAAACAAATCCGCGGTCTAATTTCGCGAATCCGGGAGCCTCGAAGCTTAAGGCCAGGCCTCATCAAAACCGATATATGAATAAATTTATTTTTCTCATAATTCAAAATAGACAGCGTTGACTGATCTCCTGGCTAATTACCTCCGCTAATGACCGGTGATCCGTGACATTTCGACGTGATCTAGCGATGGCCGAAAGCTGACGAAAGACGCCTTTTATTTTATAGCCGCGCTATTCTTACCCGAGGAAATGGAGACGCGTCCATCGGCGCAGGAGTGGAAAAGTCGTCGAAAACAATACGCTTCCGTAGTAACTATGTTTAGATGCTAACGATCTTGAGATATCGGTTTCATGTTGAAAAGGGTCGTTGATGACTGGCTGTGGTGCTTTAGGTTTTCTGTCAGACTCTTCACCCCGTTTCTTATTTGAGAAAACTAGTTAACCGATACTTAAACCACAAATGGGCAAATCACAGCGCTGGATTTCATTCTAAAACATCGCATAACTTTAGTGCTCAAATCTGAAATCTGGGGTTTGTCATCTTTAGATTGCGAATGGTAAAAATAAACTAGGAAGTAGTGGTTGCAGATGGTCAACTGAGAGTGAGAAGGAAAGACTTAAATTATTACAATGTTTTTCGAGTTCCATCCAAAACGGAAACTCTCTTAGCTTCTAGTTTCGGTTTCTGTCTGTCCGTCCAAGGCATACCTCAAGAACAACAGGGCTGTATTTATTACAAGGTATGTAGAATTACACTATAGGATCACAGGAAATATAAGAACAAAATTTGATGAAGTCTCTTTTAAAAATAATATATGTATATTCTCGATTTCTCTAGGAAACAATTTGTTGTTTGCAAAATAGGCCCCAAGTCACTTAGAAGAGGGCAAATTGCTGGACTAGTCCAAATGCAAAACATTTTCGGCAGAAATAGTAAAAAAAAAAAAATGATATCCAAGGGAGGTAAGCGATCAATTGCACCTGAGATATTAAGACGCACGAGCGAGCGAAGCGAGCGAGGGTGCATATAATTCGAAGGTGCAATTGATCACTTACACCCGTGTGTATTACTATACTTTTCATCATTAATGCGAAGAAATAAAAAAAGCTTACAAAATTATAACAAGATGATTAACTGCACCTATACCTACCCACTTGTTTGTTTCACAGTAATTATATTTATTTTTATTTTTATTTTATTTTATTTATGAACAAAAATCCACAGCAAATACATTAAATATAAACTAATAATAACATCAGCTAACAAGGCCAATAAAGGATTTCACTATGCTAGACAATAAATACATACTATTGACTGGGAACATGATAATTAATTTATAAGTTTAAACAATTCAATTTAGAGACAATAAATTAATAATATCCCAACCGGTTTCGGTTTTACACTACTATCAAGGGTCTATTAAATAACTAGTAACACTTTTTTGCAGGATATCAAAATTAATTCGACGTGCAATCAATGAAATATGTCGTTAATCAATTATGAAATTATGTTTGCAACAATGTTTTCAACAAGACAATTTTACTGCCGCCATTTTATTTTCGTGTGACTTTTTCTTTTTTTTGTGCAATTACTGGCCAGTGTGATTGTTTTAAAAATAATTAGTTACTGTTTTAAGTTATTAACGTCTTTTTAATATTTTATTTAGCATATTTACATATATACGCAAGTCACATTTTTCCATAATAATATATAAATAAAATACAGAATAACAAAATAAAAAGGAAATAGGCAGAACAGATATTTTCCATTGTCATTTGGTTAGTGACTGTAAGGGACACTCGTTTGATTTTCAAATTTACTTACCTCCCTAGGTAGGTAAATCGAATTTACCTTCCGCATTTCGAGTTATGTGTATATGACTCACTTTCAGAGCATTAGTGATGGAAAATAATTTACCCATGTGTTATCTCATACATTTGCGTCCCGATTCCGAACACCTCACATGTAGATTTATTTATATTACATACCGAAATTATATAATGTTTATTTGAAATATCAACTGTCGGGCTCGTATAATACATTGAAATTTACATTATTTCATTGCAGTATACACAGAATAAAAGTACCTAAATCAGAATGTTAGGAGCTCTGAATCGGGAAGCCTCCTTCCATATTGACGAACTCCTATATTATTGCGTACAATATAAGCCTGACAGGGTTTTCAAGCAATAAAGTAGCTCTAAAAAATAAAACGGTTCAGTAAACCTTCAAAATAGTGTGAACAAATTGGTCCTCCTGCTATCTCACCCGGTAGCCCTTATCGAGAGCAGTGTCTGAGCCAAAGTTACGAGCCGCGCCCTTGTTAGCACCTCCGACACCCGAGAAGGTTTGGGCCTATACGACATCATACATTCGGTACTTTTCCGATAAATAATTACACCCACCTATGTACAGTACTCCCAAACTTATAATGCGCATACGAATCTTCGCCACTGCTCGGCAAAGTTCGTATTTCCCTACACTTTCTATACAAGCAGTAAGGTCACGTGGTACGTCCGGTCGCTCGGCTATAGATTTCTATGCGTATTATAACTTTGGGCGCACTGTCCCTTGTTTTAGGTTAGTACCGTGGCAGTTTAATCACACTAATGGACATTGGCCAGTTTCTGAATTAAGAAAATCTCGTCAAGTGATACTAAGGCGAAGAGTTAGCCAATCTCATAGCTGCATTTTATCCTTGAAATTCTCAATTCTAAAATCGGAAGTAAATGTGACAAGAAATAATTGTCATCCGTAAACTTACTAATTTTGAAAACCTTCTGTGAATTTTGTATGAGCAGGTCGATTGGGTGCTATGTGAAAGTTGTTAACTTATGATGAGTAGATTATGTAGTTTTATTAAAAATACCTGTCCATTATATGTCTAATTATATTTACTGTGACAAGGTGAGCAGGTTTTTTCGAAATACAAAAATCTGTACCCTGGTACTAAGCTATTTTGTTGTAAAATTGCGATTGGGATCCAGGGAGCAAGTACAATTTGGAATCGTTTCAGTCACTATAACGTCACTGAATAGAAAACAAACAGATTAGGAAGATTTGAAGGATGCAATGACTATAATAGGCACAAACTTCATATCCAATGGGTCCAAAACCTCCCCAACACCTCCTGATCGATTTAACCCGCGGCCGCCACATTCAATTATTTATTTATTTATTCGTAATTAACCAGCACCAAGTTATGGCCGATGTTTCGATTTACGAGTAAGCCAGGCGTGAGTTATCAGTGTTTTGCGATCATCCCCAATAATGCCCGATGGTTTATGTCTTCCAGATGGTGAGTTCCTCGTTTAAATACCGAAGAGGTTGCCGATCGCCCTTAGACTACAAGACGACAAAGGTTGTCAAAACCTGAAGAATATTTCATCTCAATCATTAGAACCGTTGTGACGCGAGTTATCATCGATAACTGTCCTTTATTTCAAATTGTCATCAAAATTGTTCTACAATAATAAACTGTGAGTAGACCTAAAACAATAACAATAAAATACAATAAGTATATACGTATGTAATAATACGTGACCAAAGTCGAAGTGTTTTGAAATGCGCGAATTCCAAAAGCGAGTATACAGTACACTAGAAATTCTAGATACTCGATAAAAAGCAATCACACGTAGAACACGAGTTCCTGTAGAGCCTCATTAGCATCGACAATGAAGCCTCCATTAATCCTACAGGTATCGACACCGATGTTATCGACTGTCGATAAACGATAATGTCGATAAGCGCTCTCCGTCAAGAGGCCAATTTGTAAGAGCCATAAATTACTTTATTAAATAAATCAGCCGCGATACTGTTTCTTCGCGCCTTATCGAACGTTTTGTTCTTATTTGGGACGGATTTATTAATGAACTCAGATTTATGAGACGTATCATTATTATTTTCGTTATATTTCTGACTCACCCTCGTCTTATCGTCTGAAATCAAGACACATTCTGCTTTAATTATATTTAGAAATATTTTATTATTTCAATCTGGTTTGCTCGATACCACTTCAATGTGTTGTGTGGCAATATAAATACATATCTTCATACCACATGAACTTTCTTTCATACATTCTTCAGACAAAATGGGACCCAATATTGTGACTCCATAAAAAGGACTCATATCTGTAGAATAAAATACACTATAGCCTAAAGCCACACCGAGCCCACTGAGCCCATAACTCACCCATCATTGGACTAGTTAATAAATAATGTTTATAAGCTTCGCCTTAAGTGAAAATAACGTAATGTGTTAGCTGACTTTCAACCTTGCGGGCAACACAAAAAGGTTTATAATCCAAGAGCAAATATTGGTAATTTTTTGTATCCAACTTTACATACTTTGTGTTTTTTCGCTATTACCGAAGATAGGCCTTTCAAAATATATAGGTACAGTCTAATTAACTGACGATATACTTTTATTAGACACGATAATGCTCTTTTGTCATTTTGTTCTGTAAAACGTTGGCGTAAATTATGATGGCGCCTGCCTTATATGAATTGTAAAGTAAAAACACTAAATAGACGACAAGATGTCATCCAATAAACTTACAAGACTTCAATAGACATCGAGAAATTAGCTTACCTGAAACAAGAAAGAACAATCTTATAAAATGAAAATTCTTGTGACAAATAGTAAGAAGTCTGTTGTATGTACCCAACATATGTAGTAGGTACTGAACCAATTCCGTTTAGAATATAATTTGAAATTAAAAAACAATTTAGTTAAATATTTAATTTAGAACGTTGGTTGTTCTATAATGTTGTATTTATAATACAGTATTGTGCGAAAATCACAATTGCGAAAAGACTTAAGATATTTTTTTCACCAATACCCTGATCTAGGTTTGCATTTGCAACAGTGTTTAGGTACATATAAATCAGTAAACGGCTAAGCGGTCATCTCGGCTACATAAAGAAAATTTGAGGTAGTTATGTACAGTCAACACAAGAAGTCCTTAGAAAATGTAATATGATTTAAATTCTTAAGCTTAAGACAAATACTCTCTGTAACCAAACAAATGAAAAAATAAACGTTTTGTATGTGTAAGTAATAACGAAACTTGGTATGCATTTAAACCTCAAAAGTGCCATCACTTGATGCTGCAAGCAAAGACCTTATTTGAATATATTATATTTAAAGAAAATATGTTAGACAAGAACAAATAATATATGGAAAGGAAGAGACAGGTAAGAACTTATCATGATTTCAACAAAGCATGTTCTTTTCTGGTAACGAGATTGCATTTAATTTATTAAATAATTTTTTTCGAAATTTTAAATTAGGTATTTGGATCTAATCCTTTCTTAGATTGACTGTACTTTGTATGTGAGGCCGAATTGATCCCCAATAAAATTGATTTAATGGAAAGGTGTCAACTCGGCCACGCGGCCGAGTTTTATGTGGCCGAGACGACCCCTTAGTCCGGTAAAGTTGGCTGTGGACCTGAAACCCCCCTCCCGCAGGGGCTTCTCCTACGTTTGAGGGTAATCTGAAGTAAGTAAACTGTTATTTTCACAGAGTTGCACAAATGCACATTATCAGATACATAACAAATCAAAATTTATTGTTTTCAAAAATAGCATTTACAACATCGCAAGCAGTGCCTGAGTATACTAGGTGAAATTAAGTCAACCGACCAAATTCATACTGGAGACTCGGTTAGTCATCAAGAACAAGGTTTAATGACCCGCCAGGTGAAATTCGAAAAAAAAAAAATTTTTCCCGTAGAACCTGCACTAGGAATTGTACTTAAACTAGTCCAACCAGTACGGGAGCAAAAAAAAATATTTTTCGAAATTGGCCAAAAGCATTACTGAACCTAGTTCTTGATCACCAACCGAGTCTCTAGTATGAATTTGGTCGGTTGATTAAATTTCACCCTATATTGTTAAATCGATGAAATCAATCGTAAACTTTTGAAAGGTGGATTTGTGGAACTTTGCACCATGTATTTTTATATAAATACATATAGGTATCAAATAGCCCGATCGGCCCACAGTACTAGTAATATCACTGTTGTCGTTGAAACAAAATGGAAGTCCTTTTTCTAAAGTAGGATCATTAGCTGTGAAGTAGATTTAACAAATCACCTGACTGCAGGGGCACCTGGGGTAGTTACCATATCGTGAGTTTCTGACAAAATCCCTGATATTTCAATATATTTCCTGATATTTTCATAAAGTTTCATACTAATTTGGATGCAGCACGATTTTCAATAGATTTTGTTATTAACACAATGGAATAATTTTAAGCAGTAATCCATTATCTTTTACAGTTCCTGACAAATCCTATATTTTTCTGATCCCCTGACAGAGGGCCAAAATTCCCGACATGTCAGGAAAATTCCTGTCGTCTGGTAAACCTAAGCTGGCTCTGATATACTACTATTAGTTAGATACCGGGGTGTTTTGTTAGATAATGACGATAACATGCATAACAAACATCTTCACGACATGAATTCCCGGTCCACGGTCCACACTTGATGCACCCGCTTTTCACTGACGATTATTAGGTTCCAAACGTAATGGATAGTAAACCCTATCCCGCACTTCAAACACAAATGGACCAACAGCTTTACGTCCTTCCGAAGCAGGCAGACCAAACACAGAGTAATGGATTGAACCTGCGACCTCCGTGTTAGCAGGCGACCGCTCTACCACTTGGCCATAAAGGCAGTAGATATTAACAACTATAAGGGTTCTTTGTCGGACTACGGAACCCTAAAAAGCTAAAGCGGTAGTACTTATGTTTCCGTGAAAGTGGTAATAAAGACTGTATTTAATTTATAGTTATAAATAGGACAAATATTGATGTAGACTCAAAAGCGGAGATAAAATCAGGATGTAAGGTTAACAAAATTATCAGCTATCTTTAATTGATCTTAAAAATCTTCTGGCATAAAACAAAACAGAAAATTGAAATAATAATATTACCTGAATTTCGTTTATACCTACATATAGCCAAATTCATACTGGAGACTCGGTAAGTAATCAGGACCCAGGTTCAATGACTCTGTTTGCCAAAAACGAAAAATATTTATATATATGTACTTGTTCAGACAACCTTGACTCAATTAGTATAGAAAGTCTAAATTTTGCTTCGCCTGTTTCACAGAAAGGGTAATTGAAACTTGGCCCTGACCAGTTACCGAGTCTCCAGTATGAATTTGACTATACCAACGAAAGTCACCTTTTATCAGAGCTCATATCCACAAAAAGATATCCAAAAGCGCGTGCGTAATACGATTGAAGCGCACGCGCAGGCGTGAAACCCGCCAGCATTAATAAACGATTTATTAATAAGTTATGTTTTTAATTACGTCGCGATCTCTCCTTTATTTATACGTATAATTTTATAAGGCCCCGCGGCGTGTCGACCGGTCCACCCGTTTGGCCCGCGATGCCTCAACAATAAAATATATGTGCCCGATGAATAAATTCGATCCGTAACGAGAATTATTATGAATGTGAATTCCGATCGCTTACAAGAATTATAACTTATCGGTACGGTTTCTCCGAAGAAAAAGAAAGATTGGTGGAACGTCTTGGGATTGTCAAAACATGTGCAGATGTCGCGACAAGTGGTTTGATCGACTCCGACGCGAATACCAACAACTTATTTTCAACAGCAAATGCATCAATCAATGAGGCAGGAATAGAAAATATGTCATTTTTCTAAAAATCTTTGTCATTTGTGAACCCGATACCGCCCAAATCATGTGACAGATCGTCGTCAAGCGCGTGACATCGAGGAAATGCCGCAGAATGAAATCCCCGGATAAAAGAAAAATCCGAACAGAATAAATAAAACGGGCCCCGGTGACGGCTTGACTGACGTACGAACACCTACTTAACGTTAATGACACTCCAGGACAAAATTAGAAAACAATGGATTTAAAATTAGAAAAGAAATAGAAATATTATCATCACGGATGACGGTAGATCTGGTATAGTCCATCAAACGAGAGTGGCACTTGAAGGTCGTTTCAGTGAGTCACCGTGAAGTATTCTTTGATTGAGTAAAGAGGTTGTTTCGTCTGGAGGGGCCTCCAAAATATGGACCGAATATGATTCTTATGTGGGTCAGGCTCAGGCAGCAACATTGTACCCAACACTTTTGGAGCCCATATAAATCCGCACCGCAACGCGTTATTAATCAAGTTTTATACCGTCGTAAAACCACGGCGGGATTAAAAGAATCATATTTTTATAGGGTTTAGATCCCACATTATTATTAGAGTTGATTTTATTGTGGTAGCCGGCGCGTTTCCAATTTCTTGGACGCATAATTTACGAGCTTGAGACGGACTAGACGCTGGCGAGACGAAACGTGGTGACCTCCGAAGAATATGTCACATCGAATTATCTCTTTATAATTGTCTGTATTCTGTACCTCATGACAGTTCTTTAGCATCTACATCGGGATCAAATTTTCCCCGGATACATCGGCGACGTGGTTCGTTTTACCAATCAGACTGTACCTACGTCTCTAGGAATCCTAAACTCGATCGAATGTAATTGCAGCCGCATTGGCCGATCTCCCAGACGGTAATCGGAATACGACAGCTGATTTCCGGCCGAGCCTGTTTCCGTAGAGGTGACAGTGAAAACTTCTACATCGTTCAATTGTTAGCTTTCGCTTACTATCTTGCTCGTATTGTACAATTGTGAAAGAGACGGGATGATTTTAGATGGATTAGGAAGGGTGGTAGTCGTGTCTGGAATGAGGGAGCGTCGGGTGCTAGGCGGCACCGCGCTCGACTGCCCTCACCCAACACGCGTATAAAATCTTTGATACGCAGCACCGATGGAATCGAAATCCGATATCCGACTCCCAAGTTTATTTATCGCGAAATACGACTGTATTTTCGTCCGTCCGTCATTTGGACAGTTCACAGAAGCGGCAAGATTAATTGTATTTCAGTTGAGTCATCAAAATAATTAGAATGACGTTATTTTCGTTTGCGATGCTAATTTGACAGACGTCGCGGGAGATTTCTTCGCTTCTCTTTTTGTGTCTGAATTCGTTGATTGTTCCTTTATTGTTTATTTTTAATGATCTCATTTCGGTTTGAGATTTTCAGCGACAGGATTTAGATCGACTTTGGAAAACGCAGAGTTCTATCGAAGTTAAAATTTCATTTATCTTGAGTACAATAAACATTGGCGATATTCCAGACAAAACATGGGTGGCACAGATATTATTACGTTTCACAATCAAAGATGGGACAAAACAAAGTCTAGGAAGCGAACTGCTCTTGGTAGTTTTGTGTAATATTTGATAGCCATTCCTTCCGAGAAGCGGTTTAATCTACGGCTGTTAATTTTGAATGCGGCTACTATAATGCGGCCACTATAAATGCGTTTGATTAATTTCATTCTTGCGAAACAAAGTTAATGTTTCTAGTTAACGTTGCGATCAAAAGGAAAGCCGTAAATATTGTATGAGACAAGAGTATTAAAATAACACCTCGGCTCAGAGTGATCAATGCATCTCACAAATAAATTACAATTCATAAATGGAATGAAATGCATTGAGGTAAAGAGCCTTAAATAGTTTAGTACTGACAACTAACAATACAATCTTTAAATCAACTACTAAACATTTATAGGTTTTCATGATGAATTGAGATGTTTTCTACTCGAAAATATTTTAATTTAAATAAATGTACGTCCTGACTTTGGTTACAATAAACAAGATCGTGATTTGATGGCCGCTGGCCAATTCCATATTTTAAAGACGGAATTATAAATATGAGCTACTGTGAATATTATAAATCAAATTTTCATAGACTGCAACGGCAGAGTTAACTTTGCAAACGAAGAAACAAATGGTACTGAAATCAGATTTAATACGGTCTTTGGAGCTTTATTGTGATAAATCAAAGGAAGTAAACAAATTATTATAAGTCTAATCATCTGATGTTAATTATGATGGAATTAACAAAACAAATGAGAATTAAAAAGTAAAATACAATTTAAAAGCAACTACTTTCAAAACAAACGGTAAGTCATTTTATGACCATAGAGAAAGTACCACTGAGGTTAGACTTGTGAATAGAGGCACGGAATCAAAGATGTGTACACACAGAGCTGTTTGTGACCGAATACAAGAAATGATTAATGAGATAAACGCTTATTGAGTGGCTTTTTATTTAGAATCCCTGGGCAGAAGTCAAGATAACTTCATTTACGGCGACACTAAACTAGGCTAATGCGTAGAGGTAAATAAAATAGTCAATTTTAAATTGTGTCCAGTGAGTTTGATGTGTCACACCAAACTTATTGATGAATAGATTTTACTAGTCCGAGAATATTCTATTCGTTGAACTTTAAACATGAGCTTTTTTCACTTATTTGACGAAAGCTGTACGAGAAAAACTTTTCATATAAAATTATGCTCGGAAAAAGCGAAAAAGAAAAACATATTTTCCTGAGCTGGCAATCGGTCATTATAATTTGTACTTATTTATAACCCTGAGACTGTCAGTTGTCTTCCCACGCATTAATTTTAATAAATCTGACTTCAATCCAAATTGAAATCCATTGAAAAGCATTATCGATATTAATCACATTGGCAAACAAACGAGCTTTATCAAAGGTATCGCGTTCCAACAATATTAATTTAAAATGTTTTGGCGCCGAATGCCGACCTCCGTGTATATTATTCTATTTCTCTAGATTTAGACGAATACATACAACATTCGCCTTGTTTCGATTTGACGGTCCTATTTTAGTTTATAACACGACTTGGAATTCAAAATATATGTTGTAGAATTAGAGTAGTATATAGCAGTACTTAAGTATTTCTAGCAAAAGATGGAAAGTACATTAATAAGGTTTACACTAAGCTTTTGAGTCATATCTACTGTCTACACATTCAACATTTCTATTATACTACTTTCTATATAATATTGGTAAAGTAAAACAAACACAAACAATTACGAGGAAAAGCAGAATACGTTAGAAAAATATAAAGTCCGAAAACTACTGCTTTAAAGCGTAATGTGTCCATCGTACAATGAAAGAGATAAACATATCTGAAAACGTGCGCGGCCGAGTAGTGCGGTGAATCAAGAAAAGGTTGAATATTGTTTTTTTTTATAATTAATGTATAATATAAATACAAAGGAGAGCGTTTTTTTAAAAAACGCTTCGTTATATTTTAGATAATAGATTCATGTATTTACAACAGTCATTATTGTTATTTTTACTCTATTATTTTGGACGGACTACTCTTATGAATTGAAAAAACAGCCTTCACTTTGCAATTTTTTTTGATGCAGCATATTTCTCTATCACGTTTTGGGCTTTGTTATCGTCTTGAAAAAGGCCACATTTATAATATGTGTTTTTTAGAACCCTATTTACTATAGTATGTGAGTTCTACTGTTTTAAAATCTATTTTTTTCTACATTTTCTACCTTTGTAAATAGGTTGTCGTGAATTTCCTTGTTCTTAGCCCACCGGCGCTCATATCACAGGGTTCGCGTCATTGTCTCACTATATCTTGATCGTAAGGCGTGATTCGCTGGAATTATTAAAGCCAGCTCCACACTATCTCGTAAAGACAATTGTATAATTGTCACAATTAAGTGCCTCGTAATGTGGCTAAATTACCATCTATGGGGAAATCGGACTACCACTCTGCAAGTAAATGCACTTAATGCTACCTATATGATGTAATTTCAAGCAGTAATTGTATGCTACAGGAGGCTTTTAGGAAAATATTTATGTTATTGCACGGAATCTTTACTCAGTTATAGAAACGTTTTCTAGTGTAATTATTAAGTTTTCTGTTCACTATTGATTGATACTAATGATTAGTATGCTCGCATCAGACAATTATCTTCGTAGAAGCGTCAATTCATTAAAAATCATTGCTTTTTAGGGTTCAATAGTCAACAAGGAACCCTTATAGTTTCGCCATGTTTGTCCGTGTATGTATGTCCGCGGCTTAGCACAAAGACTCTTTAGTACTAGGAAGCTGTAATTTGGCATGGGTATAATACCTATACATACCTACTTGTGCGGATATTGGATAGGTCGTTCAAAAATATTGCGATTGTGTGAAAACCATCTTTCATCTCAGGGATTCGTTTGCGAAGACTTTAAGGTGGTAACGGAAGATCTCGGGGCAAAATGCACATCATAATATTATTTTCCTTACTTTTGAATAAAAAGTTTGCAATAAATGCGTTTCATAGCAATTCGCGCAAACTGCTTGTTAATAGTTAGGTGATCACATGAAAATTGTTCAATTTTATGCGTTACATTATAGCTGCATTACATTACAACTGTAAACACGTTTTAAGTTTGTTAATGTAATGCAAACAAAACATTAAAGTACGTAAAATAAACTATTTCCGCAAGTTGCTTTAAAACACATTTATTGCATATTTTTATTCAAAAGTAAGGAAAACAATATTATGATGTGCATTTTGTACCGAGGTAAAAAGTTACCCCCTTAAAGTGTTAATTTTGAGTCAAGTGTCCCCCCTGCCAGCTAAGCGGTTGTTTTTGGATATATTAAGAAATTCAAAGCAGTAGTATATAACGAAGTTAAAACGAAAACTATCACAGCACAGCTAAGTAGGCAAACCAATTTAATGACTAAAAGTCGACCAACTTAATTTTGGAGTTTTGTTTTGTTTTTAATTCAAATCATTTACTTATTTGAATGGTACGAAACCCTCAGGCGCGAGAATTACTCGCAAATGACCGGTTTTTTAAACATGCTGTACTTATTGGAAATAAAGAAATAGAAAGCAAGCAGTAATACCAATAGTAAGAAATACTAATAAAACCGGATTGAAATGAAATCCAATGCGTATTTACTTGGACTAAGTAGCGTGACGGTGGTCATGGCGGCGCCATAGTCTATTTGATTTTATGTGTAATTGGGATCTAACGTTTGTTTAATCGATGTAGTTGACCGAAAAATATAGCAAACAAAATACAAGGTGACTTTGGTTTATATAGCCAAATATACTGGAGACTCGGTAGGTGATCGTAAGGTTCAATTGGCGGCTTGCGAAATACGAAAAATATTTTTATTGCATCTATACTTTGTTCTAGATCAACCTCGACTCATTTAGTGTAGGAAGTCTCAATTTCACAGAAAGGGTCATTGAACCTTGGCCCTGAACACTTACCGCGTCTCCAGTAATAATTTGGCTATATAAACGAAAGTTGCCTTACCGAAATGTCTTCATTGAGGCAATAAAAACTGAAGATGTTAGTGTAGGAAGAAATATAATATTGGCCATGCACAATTCATATTTTTTATTTAAACCCATATATTTGGTCTTTTCACAGATAATGTAAGTTCTCCCACAGCGTCAATGCAATTCAAACTATGATTGATCATCAATACCACATCTGTTGTCTCGGTATTTCTACAGTAATTGGTAAGTACTTGCGAAAAAACCCACACGAAACATTACAGGTCTGTAAATGCTATCCTCTTCAATGCGTTTTATGAATACATCGTGCACTCATGAATGGGATATGGCCCAAGTCCCACACACACATACAACAAAACGAAAAGAAAAAGGATTAATATGTTTCTCAGTAAGCGCAAACCTACAGTGTTGCACGTTGCACGCCAAGTAGTAGAAATAGAGAGGGGCGTAGAGGGTACAATTACTGCGAAATAACCAATAAATTATATAGGCAATGGCAAAGCGGCGCGAGTGAGCCGTGACGCTGAACGTTGCTTCCGCGAAGCGCCATCTAGCGATCGCAAATTGCACCGCCATCACGATCGATATTGACACGGCTTACATCAATATTGAGGTCATTTGCAAATGTCAATATTTCGCAGAAATTAAACACCGCAGCTTCTTTACCATACAATTTTGTAATAATTACGATGTTTTTACATATCCATTGACCATGATGAGATTGATGGCTGTGATAGGTATATATGTTAGCGAAAAGTTAGGTTTTTGTTTATTTTGACGATTTATTAGTCCATAAATAGATAAAGATTATATCAGGTGACTTTTATTTATATAGCCAAACTTATGCTAGAGGCTTGGTAAGTGATCGATAACACTTTTTGCTGATTTCGTAAAATTAAGTCTTGACGTCCCATAGTAGTCCTCGGGGCTTGGCTTGCGTTTGTAAGGAACACGAAAATTATAACTTACGAATTTCACAAAAAGGGTCATCGAACCTTGTTACTGAGTACTTACTGAGTCTTCAGTAAGAATTCGGCTGGATAAATTAAAGCCACCTTATATATTTCCAAATGTTGTGTTTGGATGCTGGGTAACAAAGCGATAAACAGCTATTACCTTCCGAGAATTGAAAGACATTCACTGATAGTGTCTAAAAAATAATAACAATTAACTAAATGTCGGGTCTGTCTGCATCCGCCCGATTTGTTGGCAAAAAATTTATAAGGGTCTATCTACAAAGTGAATAGATATGGAAATGTTTGCGGGGAACGTGTCGAAACAATGGCGGTGAGAATAAAGAAAGGCCTTCAGTGTGGAATATCCCTGGAACGACTGGAAAAAATCACCGACCAACATATTCTGAAATCTTGATAAACCTTGAGAGCTTAGTAATAGAGATGATTATTGTTTAGCTAGTTTCCTGGAGTAGAGCGAGACACACGCGCCTGCGTCAGACGGTGGTCATTTCATTGCACTGGATAGATTTAGAAAAGGGATGTTGAATATTGATTCTAATATCGATGGAAATTTTATTAATGGGCTCTATATTGAGTCGTATGCAGCTCAGCTAAGTTGTATGCTATATTTATGGTATGTACGAGTATTATGTAAAAATAATGGAGGAAAGAATATATTGTTGTGATGAAAAACACTTGTACTTTTCCACAAATAATATTTAATATTACACCACCCAACCGGTTTCACTATGTAAGCATCATCAGGGGCTTTTAAATTAAAGTAAATGCACATTTTTTGCAATGTTCATAGCAAAATATGTATTTAGGTTAAAATTTTGTATTTACTTTTATTTTAAAAGCCCCCGATGATGCTAACATAGTGAAACCGGTTGGGTAGTCTAATTTTAAATATTATTTGTGGAAAAGTACAAGTGTTTTTCATCACAACAATGTCTGATAAATTTCACAAAGTGCCGACAATCTCAAATTCTCAACAGTCAACTTCCGGAAAGAATATAACCATGGACGAATTTAAATTCGAATTTTAATTCGTCCATGTTAATTCGTCATCATAATACTATACATATGTTTGAAATATATCCATCCATCCATCAGCCTGTTGCGTCCACTGCTCGACATAGGCCTTTCCAAGATTCAGCCACTCTTGGCGGTCCTCCTGGAAGAAATGCCCATACTCACACACGCTGGGCAGACGGGTTGGTGAGCGCGGTGCCGTAACCCTCGCACTAGTGATGCCGCTGCCCGTCACCAGTCTGATTTATATAAGGCCCGGCAATTGGGGATGGATATACCGCCATCCATCGGTCCCAGGCAATGGTGGGCCGCCTGGTTTTTTGCCTGAGAGCTGTCCTCTTACTCTCCCCCGAATAACTTCAGGAGGATTTCCGAGTAAGATCGTGGTTGGTACCTCCACAGTCGAGCTCGGCATTAGCTCTACCACCTACAAATATATTACAAGGCCCAAACTGAAAATCAGCTGCAGTTGCCTAACTCGCAACTCGTAGTCGAGTTTGGTCCCTTTCAGTTACCGTAATGTTTTTAATGTGTTGTTAGCGTAGCTAATTTTAAGCTTTAGTTTTACTGAATCATATTGGTAACTGAATAAAATAATTTTTATTTATTTATTTATTTTACACATTGATTAATAATATTCGTTACAGGTCGTCCGTCATGTATTGCCAAATTTTGGAAATACAATACAGGTAAACAAGATACAGGCATAACATCCATTCCATTATTACAAAATATAACAAATAATGAGGCACAGATAACAATAACTGTCGAATTTTTAAATTTCATACTACGTATTGGCCTATCATCAACACTATCGCATCGACATTTCGATAAACCAATCGGGCCAGCATTGCTGGATCGTGAGTCAGTGACCATTTATCGGCGTTCTTTTCCCTCTTCGTATCTATTGCTTACACCCTCATTGTCTCCATCAATTCAGGTAGACGAAGTACAATAATAAAACATTTAGCCGACGAAGAAAAAACATTTTGAAAGCAATTAACTTGGTGTAAACCTTGGTGGCGTCAGAAAGATTAGAGGAATCGGGTGCGTGACTCTGGCTACCAAACACGATATATTATTGTGTAGAGGGTTCCATCTGCACGTTCTCGTTTAGTTTTGCTTTTTTATGGTATGGAAATAATAATATTAAAGTACCAAGTATCTATAAATTTAATAGAATTATTATTTACTTAGAATATTTAATTAAAAAAGAAATGTATATAAGTATAGTACTAGCTTGTTCTTTTATTTTTACATTATTCATACACTAAAGAATAAAAAAAAAAATATTTTATTATATCAAATGATGCCGGGCCCAGTAGGGTCTGAAATATATCTTGAATATTTAATCGCCATTGTTGAAATTGTTAAAAATGTTTTAAGTAGTCAAATGACACTTTTATGACCTAAATATAACTGAAAATATGTAATAGCTCTTTTACACCTTTAAATAACGCCTTTGCTCACTGCACGATGCGACGACGACGTCCGTCGCGAATGTAGCGAAATGATGACAAAACGCGAAAATAAATGCGAAAATTAACAAAACGCGATATGTTTTCATATGAGGTACCATTTATTTATGCAGCCAAATTCACACTGGAGGCTTGTCAAGTGATTAGTATCACGAATCAATAACATTTTTTGCGTAATTTGAAAAAGAAAACTTGGCTTTCCATTGTACTGATTCGAAGTTGAGCTTGCATGTGTAAGGAACAGAAAAAAAAACGAATTTCCCAAAAGTTCAGTATGAATTTGGCTGTGTCAATAAATTTCACCTTATATTAATAGAGACAGAAATTATCGTATTTTTGCTACCGCGCTACGCGGCGGCTCGTTGGTTTGCAAACGGCATAAAGGTTAAAAACCTGTCGCCCAGACAGAAGGTTTTACCAATATTAGAACATATCTTGTGAAAAAACTTTGAAATTTGTTTGGAATAATTGTTCTGTCTGGTCATTCAAAGCGTTTCTCCATTCCAACAAAGGAACCTTAAAGAGGACTTATCACTTTTTTGCCTTCAATGACTCAGGATGAAGCATTTCGAACTTTATGATAACACTATTAATGTTCACTTTAGTCTTTTTATATTTCCCAATTTGTAGGTGGGCTCATGTTTGTTTCTGTTAGATAACAAATTGGTAAACTTCAGCCACCCTGGTGAAATGGTCTCCATCCGATAGGGTTATGTACCAAGAAGTTTTTTTTTGCCTTACAAAGGATTGAAATCGGAAAGCCAGACGTTTTATGAGGAGATTATCGAGTATTTTTAGATTCAATGTGCTATGTTACAAAGCAACCATCGTAAGTTATGTTAAGGCCAAGCTGCTTGGTATTGGTAAGACTGCTTATAGAATTTCTATGTAAAATACTCGTATTTAATTATATGGATTCAAGATTCAAAATGTTTATTTGTAAAATAGATACATAAAGTACACGTTTTACATGTCATATCTAATCTGTATAAAACAATATTATATGTTGAAACAAATATCATACGGGAAATATATATACATATATAATCAAGTTGGGCTAATAAAGTTATACGTGCATAAAATAAAGACTTATTGGAATAAGAATATTATTAAACATAATGCACCACTATTTATCATAACAATGGCAATTGTATTGATAGATATTCGTAATCTTAGAATAATATTCTACGTACCATGCATGAGGTATTCTAACATACACTACTCGGAAATACCTAATTTCTTTTTGTTCCCTTTCTTCTTAAATGAAACGTATTTTACTTTTTTCTCATTAGTTATTTTTTTACATGAAATAGAAAAAACAATAAAACAATATTTTAAACCTTAAATCAGTGTTTTAAAATATATATTTTTTTATGTGCGTTTATCACATAAGTGCATCTGAGACTACGACGTAGCGGGTCTACAAATCGAGAAAACTAGGAAGTCGTAGCGCTTGCTACGCCATAGCGAAATGGGAATCCACACGCTGTCCGCTTCTCCATCGTCCATGACACGCCGAATAAAACAATACAAAAACCACATTAAAAGAACCAACCGCAAGAAAGCCAAACCTCAGCTTGCCCTTAACCCCGAGTCATTTAATCAACATTGTAGGAGAGCGCTAAATGTGATCCAATAAAATCCCCACTAGAGATGTGAATTTAAAATTAATCCCGGCGACTTTTGTATGCATCTATCGCGCGACAAAGTTGCCGGTACGTGCCGGGCGAGTAAACATTGCGAGTGTGTGGGGCCGGCTTTTAACAATATGGCATTACTTGCCGCCCCGAGAGTGCTTAGCGCAAATATGTGGGAATTTTTTGGTGATATTGCGTGTACTTTGATAATGATATATTACCTTTGAGGGAAGTCAGGAAATACATAAAGATAGAGACGATATTAAATCTAGATGAGGTCAAAGAGAGAAAAGGTCATTACTTAACTGGCGTAAGCATCTCAGAACTAGCAAAATCATGAGGCTGGATGGATTCATCACTATCTATGTTTATAATAAAATAGGAATTTGAATTAGCATCAAAGCAATGTATTACATTGCATTAAGACAAAAAAAGTGACTGAGAAAGATTTATACCTATTTAGATAAATTAGATCTTCGTAGACCTTGTTAGGACTGAATGTAGGTAAGTTTAAGTGAGTGAGACAAATGACACGACCTCCAACGGCAATTTCATAGCAAGATGAAAAACATTATGAAATATTAGAAGGCGAGTTGCCTGTTGCATTAGGCGTTACCAAACGTTTCCATCATCCATTGTACACGATTTGAGCGATCTCCATAAAAATCCTAATAAAAATGTCGCGTCAACGCTTTACTATATCAGATTTTAGACTTCTTTGAGGTCAAAAATTTGGTTATTCAAATTAGAACAGACCCCTCATTGTATTGAATTTACGAGGTTTATGATTTACGTCCACATTTGATGCGGATGGACAGCAAGACGCACAACAATGGACGCTCAGAGTTGTCGTGTTTTAGTTTTATAATGCGGTCACACTCCCCCTTAAGGCTGAGATATTTTATTGGTATAGCCTTAGGCTGACTTATTAAATAAAACTTAATTATACTGATAGGATAAATATGAATGCGGTAAGATACTTGGGATTTGTTATTAAGATTTAATTTTCAAATACTCGACGAATAAAAAAGGGTACGGTGTCGGCGCTTATCAAAAACTGAAGCATAGCAATAACGGCGACTTACAAGTGTGTGAGTGGATTTACAATGGAATTTGGCTTACTATATGATGTAAACACACGCGAGAAGGCTTACGATGGGTGCTTCAGTTTTTGTTTGGCGAAACTCCTACCGACTTTTTTTGTACTTCTCTCGTAAGATACAAAAATCAACAATCCAAACAAAGGCTTCTAAAGATCGATAAATCTTTGTACTACATTCAGAAATTCAAGTAAAAAATAATAACTAAAACCGGGAATCGCATTGCAAAACATCGATTAAAATGCAAACATTCAAAAGAATCGAATTCGGCGACGAGAACTCGATACCTAAGCATAATGGATTAAACACGCGCGACTTTATACCAACTGAGTTTTGGGCACGAAATTAAAGTTGTTTATTTTGTGAATAAGTATAATTTTTTTCAGTTGTGCTCAGTCAAAAAAAAAGATAATTTATCAAAGCAGCACAAAGTTTTATTCCTTTTGACTTATTCATGGAATGAATTTGGTAGAATGATGTATTCCCGCCCACGGACTTCAAAGACAAAAGAGACGCCCAGTTCTACCACTTAACTTAATCCTTACTCAACAATCGAATACCGTTATACCATCCGGTTATTTCATTAAAATATTTGTCAAATTCTTCACTTTTCAAGACACTATGCAAAGAATTCGGCTTATGTGAATAAATAACCCAATAAGTGCTGTTATATTAAAAACTAGCTTTTTGCCTGCGGTTCCGCCCGTGTTTATTAAATCTCTGCCCCGTTTTCGGCTTGAGCGTTATTTAACCCCTATTACCCCTATATGTTGACTAGGGTCACTACAATGGTAATAAAGAAAACCACATCCAAATCCGTTGGGTGGTTCTCAAAATAAAACGGAACATACATGCGGACCAAAATTCTAAAAATGGTAGTAAAAATATTCTTTGTACAGACACGACATTTTAACTACTTCATTATTTTACAGACTGATAACTGAGGTGCAATTGTGTAAGACAATCGTATTGAAATTGATTGTCATAGGGCTATTCGGTTAAGCAAATTAGCCCGTTTGACCATTAAAATCGCACGTTTTTGGCTGTCAAACATTGACCTCTCATAAACAACTAGACTCACAATCTCGCCCAAAAAGTGTCCGCGATGCATCTTGTTACCGCTATGGGGTGACAAAATCGAATGACGATTTCGTACAACTGACATTGCATCTTATGTTAACGACATAACATTTTAATTTGGTTGAATCATTTTTGCTACTATGCACGTTGCATGTTCGGACACTTTAGCCTAGTTTACACGGGTAGAGTAGGCGGTAGAGAACCAGGGATAAAAGGTACTAATAACATTACTAGCTTAGTGTAAACAGTTACAGAATAGTACTAAAGATAGTAGCTGGGAGAGTAGAGTAGATAACGCATGTGGTAAAGTAGACCCTACACTCTACTTCAGGCTTCGAGTCAAAATCGTCGAGCACCGAACGGTCGAACTAAATTGAAAAGCATAAATAATTAGCTGGCGTCATCCTTAAATACATTTTGAATTGAATTGGAATCTTCTATTGCTAATTCTCTAAGTAGATTAACAGATGCTTCTTTCTCCTATCTTCTTTTGATCCCATATTCTTTATACCTTTGATGTTTCTTCTTCTAAAACTTCTGTAACTTAATTTAACAATGAGGTCGTTAGAATAAATAATCTTCATCTCAAACGGTGACGACGTCGAACAGCATCCATCGTTTATTTATTTTTTTCACAGTTCGCACTATTTGGTATTAATGTATACGGCTTCTAGACAAAAGTGAGTAGAGTAGTCGGATTAATAGTATGCTAGTTACTTTACTTCTAACTAGCCTAAATGTAAACCTAGCTTTTCTGACGAACTTTTCTTAAAGACTGTGTATCTAGTTGTTTATGGGAGGTCAATGCTGTCAAATGAATACGATTGTCTTGCTTTGTTGTTGACAACCAAAAACGTACGATTTCAATTATTAATCGGGCTAATTTGATTAGCCGAATAGCCATTATGACAATGGAATTTGATGACGATTGTCTTACATTATTGCACCTCAGATTTGATAACTAAATGGAAAAGCTACAAAACAGTTTTACACAAAACAGTATATATTTCTATTACTCTATACGAGTAAAATCAAAAGGCGTTCCTTACAGACGCTTCATAAGAACCACAACAGATTAACCCCAATCATCTTCTTGAAGCCAATGTTAAACTAGGTTTAACCGGACTGTGGTTATGACCCCTCGCGGATTTTAAATGAATTGCCAAATCGTCTTCAGACACTTCACGGTGTACCATAATACTATGGCAGTTCTTATTTCACTGACGTAAGCATTATAATCAAACGAAAAGTGTGACATTGACATTTCAACTCAACAATATCAACACAAGAATACGCCAGATCAAAGTTAATTTGTATTTGGTGAATGAATTTTCAAGTAGGTATTCAAATCTGACTTTTAGGGTTGCTTTTCACTTTAGCAAAAGAGGGAATGTAAGCAGACTTATTTTATTTATTTTTTAATAATAATTAATGCATTAATTGTACGTTTGTTTAAAAACTTGCTACATTCTGAGTTGCGACAAAACTATTTTGAACATTGCGGTTGTTGGCACCGTAAATTAAATAGCTGATGCATTAAAACTGTGTAATTTGTTGGACTAAGATTTGCGGGCGAAAAACAGTAATTTTATTAATTTCTTCATTCCAACATTAAAGAAGGAACATGACTCTGTTCTAATAGAAAAGAGCAGATATATCACTTCGTTAGACATCAAAGAGTTTTCAATGGACACCAGTAAAACTGTTTTATTGAGAAACAAAAGAAGCATTTAAGCCACGATAAAGAATATTAATAGAGCTGTAAACGTTCGCATAGTGCTGAGATATTGTTTAGGGTTTCGTTTAGGAATTGAAACCCTTTTTTCTGCATGACCGGTCAAGAATCTGGACGATAAACACACTTGATTCAATAGATATTCTTTTAGGCAGACATGAAGAAATTTTAGATGATTTTAATAAACCAAGCAAGAAATGTCGATTAACCATAAATATTACCAATAAAATATTACACATCAAGTCAACAATATAAAGTCTCAAACGTGATGGGTACGGTGATCCCTGTCAACGTACCATCGAAGAAATGGCCGCAGACCTACTTTTCGCCCTAATGTATAGAAGGAATTTTTTTAAATGTCGGAATCTGCTTAAGATCTTATCTTCCAATGAATGGCATTGTTCTATTGTTAAGTTCCACCACTAATTAGCAGTGCACAACGAGACGCATAAACAACAAAATATTTTATGTTAATAGCAACTTTAACGCCTGAACAAAAAGGCTCAAATTTGAACGGTAACGCATTCCAGATAGTACTTGAAAGCAGCAGCAAGGTACAGGTGTGATACAGGGTGAAACGATTTAAGATTCTTACATAATTTTAAATGCATGTTATTTAGAAAAATAGTATTTAGTTTAAAAAAGTTCATTTGTCTCATTGAAACTTTAATTTAACACACATTTGTTGTTTATTAAATAACTATGTTTACTTATACTTATATGTAATTCCAATAAAAACCAATAAGTAACTACAAATACAAAAAAAAACGTACGGCTGCAATCTACGGCAATTATTGAAGTTACATTTAAAATTACATACATTCCATTTTTGTACCTCTTATTCCCGCTAAATCAAAGTCCATATACACAGCCGGGGTCGTTATCGAACACACTTTTCACAAAAATCCAAATATTAAGCAATAAAAATCCTATAAACTTAGGCCAGGGTTAAATTTATGAAATATCTGGAATAAAACACAGAGAAGTATACGATATTACTTAATCATTCTGTAACTGACACACAAAATGGCTGCCGCTTCTAATTTCAAAAATTAAATCTGAAATGCGTTGGCAACTTGGCGTTCAAATTTGAGCCTTTTTGTTTAAAAGTTGCTATTAACATAAAATATTTTGTTGTTTATGCGTTTCGTTATGCACTGCTCATTCAGCGGTCGAACTTAACAATAGATAACAATGCCATTCATTGTAAAATAAGATCATAAGTGGATTCCGACATTTAAAAAAAATCCTACTATAACGGTAATAAGAGCGAAATGTTACATCCAGCAGAAATGGACAGCTAATCGTGTCTCCCGAAGCACGCAAACCTCTGGGCTAGTAGACGAGCACTCTACCATTAGGGCACGGAGCGGTTCAGCTCAATCGTTAGCTGTGCCTCGGATTCAATAGATAGACAGATGGGCGGACGGACGGATAAACACCAAATAGTCGTTTTTTAACAATACCATACAAATATAGATAACCAGAGCTGAAACCATTGGCTAAAACCACATACCTATTCTACAAAGGAATAAATAACAAGGTTATAGAAATACAGAAAAACTACACAAGCAAAAAAATCAAGCACTGAGAGTTCGAATAAAGCTGGATATTATTATAATAATATAACGGAACCGCCAAAGTGTTGCACACGATTCAGACTGTTTATTTTATATTAGAATAAATTAAATGAAAAAGTAAATGATGCGCCGCGATACGCCGTCTGGGACGTTGATGTATTAATAATCCACTTTTCGCCGAGAGATTAGCATCGAATCTGCGGCTCTACACTTTTAGAGGAAATGGATGCGACATTTGTTTATTCGCTTTAGTGATGGGATCGTCTATGTTCTTAAAATAAAACTAATTTCTATTTGCACCTACATAGCATGTATACCAATTTTCTTATGGAAACTACCTGAAGCCTAAAATCGATTGCACAATTCGATTTAAAAGATAAAAGAGGTCGTGGTTTGGTAGATATACTTCCCAATATTTTTTAGGAGATTATCTGTCATCGGCACATCGTAGAATTGGGCATATTATGATCTGCCTAGGCATATCATAAATTCTGTAGAGCTCCGATTCGCTTTGCTCGGCTTCCCAAATTTATTTACAGGTAAATTTAAGACACTCTTCCTCGCTCCGCTTTACTCCGTTCGTCGTCGCACCTATTTTTGCCTTTTTGTTTTGAAAGACTTTCGATTTTATACTTCATGATATACCCAATGCTACGATTTGCCCAATACGTAAGCAATTAAAACCAGTGTATTTCCTACAACTTTCATTTTGTAATAGCATTTTCCGCGTTTTTTCTCTCTTCCATTTTGTTAAATCATATATTTTAACATTTATTTTTATAGGTCTCAAGAGGTACTAATAAGGAACCTTAACAAAAATTTTTTTCTTACAATTTACTTAAAAATAGATGTTTTATCCTAATTTCCCTCTTATTCACAACTGTATTGTTTAATATGTACTTGGAAAATAAAAATAAACACAACAGGTATTAAGACTGACAATATGGTGTTTTTTTCACTTTTGTGTAATTTTTGGAACAAAAGTTAAGGAGAATTCTTTAGAATAACTTATAAATAAATTACAATGTGTACATTAATTATAAAATAAATTCTTGTTGCTTAGTATGAAAGATTACCAAAAGATTTCCCGAGCATCAACCACTGAAATGAAATAGTCCCAACACTATACGCATTTCGTTTATTAATCCCACTTTTATTTGTATAAGAATCCCGCGGCCGAGAATCGTTTGATCCCGATACGCCAACTACCGTGACGACGAAATACCACACACATTTTTCATGTTCAACAAAAAATACCACTGAAATAATCGATCATAACATCCAGAGAAAAATTAAATTCGTTGATGCGAGATTGTTTTTAAACGCCGCGTGATCATTGTCTGTTTAAAATTGGAACAATATTATTAATATTATTCATTTTCATTTGTGACGCCCAACTTTATTCCGCTTACATTTTCAGCCAGCAGCTTTATACAATCATCGAAAGTCATCTATGACGTCATAGGTTATTATAACCTTTGCCGTGGGAACTTCGTGTGTGACGGATGGATAGACAAACAAACCAGTAGCCAGCTAGGCCTCGACATGTGTGTAAACTGCATAATTGTGTATCTTGGGAAAGTTTGACAGTTGTTCAGTTCAATAAGACAAATATCTTTCGGATTATGCCACAAGTGGGTTGACATTGAGAATGACGATTTTTCTTTATTTGCACAGGTTTGAATAATCAATCAAATCAATGAAATTAATGAGATAATGTATGTCAAACGTACTTTGTACAAAACTTATGGGTTCCGATAACTTTGTGTTCTTGATAATTGGGCCCCGCTGTTTATAATTTATTGTAAGAAGGCTTACTTTACAACGCTTTCTACATACGGTAAGGGCACGCATGCTCCGTGATTTTATGAACATTTATTCGATTTTCAAAAAAGTATTGAGTAAAACCCCGGAGGAAAATTATTCGTCTGGGAGTAAAACAGCAAAAAAATGATGTTCCCAAGTCCAAACTTTGAAACGCAAGTCACAGTCCACACTTAGTACACCCGCTTTTTAATGATGATTATTACATCCCAATTGCCTTACTTCGGACACAAATGGGCGTATACCGAACACAAATGAATGTGTGACGCGGGAATTGAACCCACGACCTCAGAGTTAGTAAGCTTACTACCACTCGGCTACAGAGGTGGCTGAAGCTTACCTTCTAACATACATAATATTATATTTTTGTGACATTTAAAATTTTGCCCCTATGAGTTTACTAATTAAACAAATATTCTATGATTATCTCTCACCCATAATTTGATGATCTATGTTTAAAAAAAACTCTACGGTTTAGATAATCGTGTTTTTTTGCACGTAAACGCAAACAACCTAATCGGTTCAGTAGATTTTCTATCATACAGGAGGCGAATAAATGTGCCACCAACTTCACTAATAATGACATTTTCCGATTTGAACGGAAAATGAAAAATTGTAAGATTATTTTCCAAAGAAAATTGTGTTTTTTTAATTAATAAAACAAGGAAAAATACAATTAAATGCGCTATATATATATTTCGACCTTTCAGTGGGGTCGTCATCAGGCGAACGGAAAATATAACATGACATTTATATATAACGTAAAAAACCCTGACATATATTTACAAAATTCCATAGGTAGTGATAAAAAAAAGTTTTGGAACTGTAGTTTTCCTAGAAATATAAGGTCTAATAAACGTTTTAACACGTTTCATGCTGTCAAACGCGACCCCTATCGCCGTGACTTGCGTTATCGGAGACCTTATTGGCGGAAGATGACCGTCAATTTGAACAAGACCGTTGTTTTAATGCGATTTTTGGAGCAGTACAACACTTGTAATTTTCAAAATCAGTTCAATAGTTTCATAGATAATCCACACTAATGTTCCTAGGAAACTGTCCGTACCCGAGAACAAATTATAGCCTTTGTCCGGGTGCACATCTAACCATTACAATAGTGAAATAATTTTCAAAATCGGTTCCGTAGTCATTAATGACTATGCCCACAGGAAAAAAACTATAGCCTATGTCCAAATTAAAAGTCATCATAACAGGGAAAGAATTTTCAAAATCGCTTAAGTTGTTTCAGAGATTACCAGCGCGAATTTAATTAATAGCTAGTCTCTTGGGGAACCGTCCGTCCGTCCCAGGAAAAAACTGTAGTCTTTGTCCAAGTGAACAATCTAACCGTTATAAAAGTGAAAGAATTTTCGAAATCGTTTCAGAATATACAAAGATTACCCCCTTGAACGTAATAAATGGCTGTGTCCCTAGGAAACTGCTAATTTCCAGGGAACTAACTATTGCCTATGTTACTCAACGGTAATGTAGCTTTTTAATGTAATTTACGTCGATATTTGTACCGACACATATCGAGATGCTAATTTAGGGCCTATAGCTATGTTAGAAGCCTGTGTGGTGGTCTGAACAGCCCTACACCAGGCTGACCACTTACCACACGAAGAAGAAGAAGATAAGGCATTACATTCTGTGGCATTATCACAAGGAATGGAAAGATTATTTACATATCTCTGGCTTAGAAAATTACAAACAAACAACACATCGTGTTCTGAAAAAAGATATCGTTCGTTTTGGAATTTCCGTTCAGCAAAGTGTCTTGACCCGAAAATGTATTCATGCCTGAGGAATCAGTAAAAGATAGAGTACAACAAGCGCTACAAAAAAGTTGTGAATGTCTTTAAACACAAAATAGTGGTTTTTTGTTAAAAATATTTCGAGTATTGTTCATATCTAGTAAACCTTTGACCCACCTAAACATAATAAATATTTAGTAAAGCAAAACATCAGTTCATGAATTTCCACAATGAGTGTTCAGCGACATCTTGACAGGCCCTAGGGCTGCCACCATCAATCTTCACCCTTGTTTTAATCTGTTTATCACCATTACAACTAGACACATGGGTCTACTCTTTCAAAACAGCGTTAAAGTGGATGTTAGAAGGGCTTATTTGGCTAAAATATGGAGGGAAAGTACTGCGGAATGCTGCGCTTGATCATCAATCTTGAACTATTTCGAACGTGATGTGACAACCCTGTGACGTATGCAGAGTTCCAAATTTAAAACGATAGACGGCACGTGGTCTAATGATCTGATACCATCTCATCAAGTCGTTCAGATCGTCGTGAAATCGTGAAAAATCGTCTCTATTGCTATAGTACTCAAGAGCGGTTAATTATTATGTCAATTTTGTTTGTCCAAATTCACAAAAGCATTGATTGCACATATCCCTGTCTCCATCTAATTTACTTTTCAAAGGTTCAATAACTCTTTTAAAACACACAATAATGAGCGCTGAAGGCATGATTGAAGACTTGACGAATGATACTAATTAACAAAATAGCATTAAATAAGCCCAAACCAATCCCAAAGAGGAAATTACATTTTTTTTTTACCACAATGTCTCTTACTTAAATCTACAATCAACTTTCAAAACGTAATTTGAGATCTCCACCCACAAGAATCGGGGTCATTCCTAATCAATCAACTCATGATTAACACTCACTATGAAAGAGCAGACAAAAATAAATGGGTGAAGCTTCAAGAAATCGAATTAACTGAGCCCGTTTAAGACACCAATTAAAAACCTTAACAAAAGCTATCTTCAATGAAACGAGAGAGAAAAAAAAACTGATTTGATAGATCAACTCTTTAACGTAATCTATGATCATGAACTTACCAGAGGAAAATTAACCTTATTGCATATAATTATAATCGAAAATGGAATAGAGGGATAAGAGCTTAAGGCTATAGAAACATGAGAAGGCTGTTGGCACAACATCTTATATCGATTAAACAGATAATTAATCACGGGAAATGATTCCGAATGAGATGTTATTAGTTATACCACACTCGCTATTAACAAGTGAAACAATAGGTGTTCACTTACAGGATGATGCAGAAGTTACATCAAATTGTAATGACATAGTAAAGAATCCTACACTTAGGTCAAATTCAGATATTCAAAGACGCCAAAGAAACACACAAAAAGTGATTGAAAAAAGATTTACAAATCTATTGCTGTGATTAAGAATTAAAACTTTCGTTTCATTCAGGACATTTAGCTATCAACATTCAAAAACTGACGAGCTACAACCTTATTGTATTTCCGGTATTTCTCAAAAAACTGTGGAGATAATCATGAAATCACAAGCAGATCATCCTGTAAGTTTCTCGTAGAGGTAGCCTCGTGATGGCCGATCAATCAGCAGCTAACGAGATGCGCGTGGTCACGTGGTCGGCGCGTACGCACCCCGACACTGCGACACATGGTCGGAGGCGTTCGAGGGGAAACGATTTTGATAGTGATTACTTGTGATACATGAAATAGAGGCGGAATAGTAAAAACTGAAACAAAAACTCATATGGAAGTTTAGAAAGATATAATATTATAATAAAAACAGGCATGTACTTGTATGTTGCAAAGACATAGTCAACAATCGATACAATGAAAAGTAAATGCGTAAATATTTTTACGGATAAAAGAAAATTGCTTCAAAAACTGGAATTCGTAACCGCTAAATTAATCACATAATGTGACAAATAAAATTGCTATCCCAGTCGTTCAATAAATGTTTTTAAATTACGTTTACGAGTCTGTTTAATTTATAAGACAAAACGACATCGTTTAGAACACGCACAAACTCCTATTAGCTTGATTTAAATTATCATAATCGAAGAAGCGGCGCGCGCATAAACACGTCCTAAATCGCCGAAAAAATAAATAAAAAACGTATCAGCAACGAGAGACGAAGACGGACTATCGGGCCAGAGTCTTTGGGCGTGTCAAACATAAAACTTTCATTACTCACGGCCAGTAATAAATGATAAAACATTATTAATATGAGGCGATCAGTTGGCTGTACGAGATCAGCCGTGGCCGCATAATTAATTCTTCTAATTAAAAAACTCTGATGTTTGCTCAGATCGGTTTTAGACGAAAGGATCAAGATCGATTAGGAGGCATATGCAAAAACCTGGGCATTTTGAATATATTTCATTTTAAAGATCGTCGCATAAGAAAATTTTACTTGATAGTATTCATTATACATAATTATATAAATTCATATAAATGTGAAATTACTGGCGTACTCATAATTATATTATAGGAAAAAGCAATTTCCTTTCCTTCCCATTGATAAGTGACTGCGTTTCAACTAAAGATAAAACTTCCCACTATAAGCTATGATAAGCAAAAGCTTATTTCCTCACATAGATATAATGAACCATCCTACTATTGGCCTGTTTAACAAGTTTTCAATAAGCAAAAATCTATATTAGAATAAATAGCAGCGAAACAAATACATAAGGTTAAACACAATACGCCCAGTTCTTAGTTACATTAACCATAGATACTACCTATGGGTGGACACAAAAAGATTAAAAAGAAACACAAAATGTTTTTAAGAAGTGAATTAAGTAGGTATAGTTTTAAACTTTGCTTGCGTTTTCGATAAAACTTGTATACAGTAGCTGATCGTGGACTAAGTAGCCCCATCAGGTATCAACCCTTGGATCAGTTACTGGGGTGGAGCAACTGTCTGTATGGCACAATTTGATACAGTTTACGAAGGGACCTTCCAAGACAATTCAATTTTTCTGACCACTAAAATCAAATCTTTATAAAAATACAATGTTTTTACGTTTTTCTGTTGTTTATTTAAGAACTCAAAAATAAAGTTGCACTTTACAAAAGTTTTATTATTATAATAAAATTAACATCTTACACTTTTTTTAACGATCGACTTATCTGTTATTTAGATTAAAAAAATGCTGATAACTAAAATATAAAACAAATTTACGAACGAAAATAATGACAATTATTTTGAAATATGATGTTCAAGCAATTTGTCATTAATGTGTCGAATTTAGATCTAAGTCAATTAGATGAATGTGATCTTAAAAAATAACAATTAACTCTCACGTTGATAAGAATTATGTACACATATAATCTGTGTTCATTTGTATAATACCTAAACATATGTAGTATTTGTGTTTAGTGTACAAGTGTTATCTTCAGCCAGTATTTATTATATTTATAATGAATAAATAGCAATGATTAAACGATGTTTCGTAATACGTTTTGGCTTTTCTTTATTTCGGAACGAAAAGGCACTCTAACCGACGCGACGGGTAGAGAATGACCCACCTCTGTTTGGGTTATCAGAAATATAAGGTAGAGGCCTCAGTACAGCGTCTCATCATGTATTTCACAGAGACTAACAGAAATGTTTTGAATAGTTTTGTCAACTAAGTACTTCCAATTCCTAGTTTATCAATCAATCCTTAGATATAAGCCACCTAGCATAGGTATAGTTTAAGTTTTAGTTTTAGTTTCAGGGTTCAACAGAATAACAGCGCTGTGGCACTTACCGCAGCACTAAGCTGAGTTGAATCCCTTTTTATTTACCACCTTTTTCTAAATGTTAAAATCCTGTTACTTATATTATGTTATACATTCTTCCTCTTTGTTAATTCTAATTGTGTGTGATTTTTTTATGTCTATATTGTATATTGTTGGAGGTATTTAAAATAAATTGCTTTTCTTTCTTTCTTTCTTCTTTCTAAGTTAAATACTCGTACAGTAACTATTGTTTGTATTATTAATTTATTTTGAGTCTTTGTTTTATTTATTTATTTTGTGTTTTGTATAGAAATTAACTACGCAACGACATGGAATCCATTATCACGATAAAAAAACATATACATACCTATAAACTAAATTGTTGAAAACCGCAAAACACTCAACAGGTTGCTCTAATTCATTAAGAAGTCCCCAACCAAGACCATTTACCCCCATGTAATTGAAACAGATTGCAGCCCGCCCAGGTCTACATGGTGTGGTGAGAGAATCAGCTGTCGCCATCTCTCGCGGCTGCAAGCTATCGCGCACTGAATAAATTATTATTCGATTTATCTCATGCAGTGGCGATAAACTTTGGTAGGAGTGGAATAACCTGCGTCTTTTTGGAGTGGTAAAGGCGTGTAGACAATAGGCATGGTACTAAAAAAAAAATATTATTCCGTCAGTTAGATTATCAGAAAATATTGGACACGTATTTTTTCTTCTTTCAATTAAACAAACAATGATGAAGATATAGCCCGCTGAAGTTCCGCGTGACGTCACATCTAGGTACAATTTTACTTAGAAGTGACGTCATTTTCCCCCACTCCGAAACTTTGACGCGCTTTATCTCTGTCAGTTTTTGTTTGATTGACAAAAGAAAAAATACGTGTCCAATATTTTTTGATAATCTAAATGACGGACTAAATATAATAATATTTTGTTTACCCTGTGTACAAGCCTATTTTTCTTTGAGATTTTGAATAAATATTTTGCAATACTTTGCATTTCCGATTAATCAACGAGATTTTTATCTAGCAGTGTTTGCAAAGATTTAACCCTTACCACCGTTTAGGACTTAACCCTTCTCGTAGTAAAGATTTGCAACTTCAAAATACTCATTCTTAGGATAGATTTTGCCTATTGCAGTGCAACTGGAGATTTCTTCAGAATTTTATATACATGACATCTAAGCAGTTGCTTAGTAAGTTATATTATTTTGTGATTAAAATTAAAGTTCGCGATCCGCCAACGCAATATTGGAAGAATTAATGTCAACCGATAAATAATCAGAGCCTAACAATAACTTCTGATTTTACTAACAACTAGGCGGTCAGATATCAACATGATCTATCTAGTGATGGCGCCATTTACAGCAGAGATCAATTAATGGTAGAGAGAGACGGGAAATACAATACGATTAAACTAAGAAAGAGACGGCGATAGTTATCAATCATTCGTCCGCGCACGATATAACTGCTCGAGGCGATCGAACGATCTCCAGCTTAATTATTTCTATTATGATATTTAAAATATAATGATTATCTTCTCAGATAAAGCCCATATGGCGAATTCCCACACTCGTTTTGTTTGTAACACTTCTATAACCTTAATTAATATGGCCTGAAATAATAAATGACCGTTCGTGCAATATGGCGGTAATAAATTCGAGTCGTTAAGTGCATTATAACGATTTCAGAGCGCGGATTTATTTTATGTTGTTATTTTTTTGACAGCAACGCAAGCAAAGGGTTAAAGGGAAACGCCAGGATTAACTTATGAGTGGGTATTACTCTCGCACCTTCAGCTGTATCTAACACTTGTTTTATCGATCATAATATTAACAATATTTTATTTACCTGCATACAGACTTGGTTTAACCAAGATTTAATGACACATTTTGCAAAACACAAAAAAATATATGAGGTGACTTTAATTTATGTAGCCAAATTCTTACTGAAGACTCGGTAAGTGATCAGGGACAAGGTTCGATGACCCTTTTTGTGAAATTCGTAAATTATCCTTTTCGTGTTCCTTACAAACGCGAGTCCAGCCCCGAGTCAGTTACAGTGCAGAAGGTGAGACTGTAGAATTGCGATTGTGTGCGTGCAGACCAATGACATTGTGGAAAACAACTCTTATAGCAGTCCAGACAAAGTCTGTTTTCAAAAAAATATAGTTTGACTTTTATCTTAGGGTACGTTCAAGGAGAGACGACGCGTCAGGCGGCACGGTGCGCGAAGCGGGCTGCGTGGCGTCAAGCGTTTTCTCCGTTTATGGAGAGGCAGCGCGTGTCGCTGCCCGCCGCAGTTGACGCGTAAATACAAACATGGTAACTAGTAGTTTCGTTTATGAACGAGCGGGGCTTACAGAATAGCGGTTTACGCCGCTGCTACATCCGCCGCGCATTCCGCAGCGGTGCACTCGGCGTCGTTCATTGCGGCGCCCGCTGCGGCTACCGCAGATTTATTATTTCTTGCATTCTACCAGTCGTGTTCGAATGGTAACAACGGACAAACGTGTGTATTTATGTTCGTAATCATGGGCGACTTAATCGACATTTTGCTTGAAGATAATTATTACTTAAAAAGTTATTTAAAATTTCACCGCTAGATCAGAACTCGTTACTTCACCCGCTGCTTCTATCGCGGCGTCGCCCGTCGCTTCATTCGCCGCGTCCTACGCTACAATTCAAACAAACGCGTGCAAAAACACGCAAAAACAAAAACAAAAACACGTTCGAACGCTCCATACATCGGTGTATGTTTGTGTTTCCGGCGGCCCGCTACGCGCACCGCGCCGCTCGACGCCCCGCGTCTCCTTGTACGATGTATACTTTGTTTCCATGATTTTTCAAAAATAGACCTTGCCTGCACTTTTTTATGTTTTCCACAATGTCAATAGTGTGCACGCACACAATCGCAATTCTCCAGTCTCACCTTCTGCACTACTATGGGACGTCAAGATTTTATTTTGCGAAATTGGCAAAAAAGTGTTATCGATCCGTGTTATTTACCAAGCCTCCAGTATGAGTTTGGATGTATAAATTAAAGTCACCCTATTTATGTATATTTGTGCCCCCTATACTCCCTATTCAATTACGATTATAGGAAGCCTAAATTTTATTTTGCCTTTTAAGCAGAAAGAGCTATTGAACTTTAGTCCTGACCACGTACAGAGTCTCCAGTATGAATTTGGCTATATCATGCACAGAATATAAAAAAAAAATGGTGTATCGATCGATATTTTGTAACTTTTATTGAACTAAACGCTCTCATAGATCGAAGCGAAGTCGTCAATCATTAAGATCTTATCATAGAAGCAACGATCTCCACAATATAAAATCATTTATAAGACCGATATTATCCAGTATCTAACATGTATCTAGAAACCGAACCTATTGGATCTCTATTTCGATAGGGCCTATGAATGATGGGAGGTCCTATTAAATTGGACGTTAATACGTTTCAATCGTCTGACCGTTTAAATGCCATGATAAATTACATGAAATATAAATTCTTACAATGAAATCAATCAAACATTTAAATACATAGTTGTATGGGAACTACTTACCTCTCTTTTGCATGAAGGAGAATAAGTCGTCGAGGAACTCCTTTCTTTGTGGATCGTCGCTGATTTCATATAACTGAAACAATCAAATATATTTCATTATTACACTTTCTAAGCAACACTGAATATTAAGGCGAAGTGGCATTTGGCAATCCAGCTTTATATAGTTTTTCAGAAAAGTATATGAAAAAAATACATTTCAGGATGTGTGAAATCTTTTCAATATCTTAAAAACATGATTTGAAACTTACACGTAGTTAAAAAAAATCCTAAGGTGCTCTGAAAATTGTATTTATCACGTTGTCTGTTAAGTATGTGCACGTATCATTACAAAATTTGATACGAATATTTTTTTGGATTATCATGGTGTGATCATTAACTTTTTAACAATACTCTTTATTATTTTAAACATTTTCTGAAACGTACATTGTAATTTTCAAAATATTAAACAAAAATAAAAAATAAGAAAGTCGAGAAATCGGATAACGTTACCAAATAAAATGATTTATGTTTTGGATAATTTTTTAACGACAAGGTTTTTGTAAATATTGTGAAAGAAAAATCGTGGTGGATAGAAGTCGTGCTAACTACTGCCGCTTGCTTTTTTCGTGAATTCCATGATTTCTAAGGAGATTTAATAGGGGATCTCTTTGGATGCCATGTCAAAATTTGATTTTTACCTGTAAATTGTACATCATGTTGATGATACGATCATATTTTTATTTATAACACTTTTTGCACATTCACAGAAATTGATACAGACAACGAAAACAATCCAACGTGGTGTACAAAGGCGGTACTTATTGCTAATAGCAATATCTTCTAGTCAACATTTGAAAGCAAACATGATGATGACTAATTGATGACGTTCCATCAAAAGGTGACATCTTTCACCGTCGACTATTTACTTCCTATTTTCTTTAACCCAGATTCGAATCCGGTCGATCAAATTGATATTGCCGCCTCTGTGGCCGAGCGCTCGCCTGCTGACCCAGAGGTCGTGGATTCAATCCCCGCAGTGCGCAGTTGGTTAGGTTTTCCGCGCTTCGGAAGGCACGTTAAGCTGTTGGTTCATTTTGTTCCAAAAGGCGATATGTCTCACACGTCACTTTTGGGACGTATTAATCGTCCGTGAAATGCGGGTGTACCAAGTGTACTCTGTAACTTGTAACTCACAGTAAACACTTGTGAACCCCTCTGACACCCCCTCGGGGATTCATGTCGTGACTATATTTTATATTTAATAATTAATAATAATTAATTATATGGGCCATCATCCAAGATGCTTATTTACATATTGACACCTATTCTCGTGTAGCAAATATTAGATTTAGAGCTGCCATAACCTAAAACTTTTCATTGCAAAATAGGCTTTAACGCAGATGGATAAAAGTTAAATGAGCTTGTATCATTTTAGGTTTTTCGACTCTAAATTTAAGTTTTGCTGCACGAGAATAGGTCACAATGGTGGCGATTCGGTGTCACACGATTTAACTTATTTGACAGGACTGAACTTCATTGAAGCATTCTGTCTTTTCTCTTTCTGTATCGAAAAGACAAGGACAGGACGCTTAAAATAATATTAATCCTGTCAAATAAGTTATGTCGTGTTACACCGAATCGAAACCAATATCAAACAAAACCCAATTAACTCCCATAGACTTCATATGACAGCAATCTGCAGGTGCTAGAGTACTTTCTCAACACCAGCAATAGATGCCCAATAATACCTCGATAGCACGTGTTCTATTAGTTATTCTAATAGGCAGTAGGAAGTATTAACGCTTGGTGTAACGCAGACTAAACGTCACGAAAGATGTCCCGTGGTTTATGGGATTTTCGTATTAATTCCTTGGCAATAGGAACTTGAAATTTGGCTTGTTTCACGGCGTTCACTCTAGCGTATAAGCACGTGTGACGCGGGAACGCAGCCCGCATGTCCGAGTCTGCTCGACACGAATATTGCATCAACGGGGTAAAAACGTCATTTTCCCACCGCTTTCACGGTCGCGCATTATTCAGGACCTAGACTTCGAATTTTGATCGTTTTCTTTATCGTTTATTTCCTTTGTTCGCTACGGGAGGTAATTTGTGTAATTATTCTCGGAAAGTGCTTGTTGCCGTTTTTTTTTTAAACGAATTATACCCGCATAAGTTAGCTTCCGTGATGATGTGATAGCAAACTTCGAGTTTATAATTGTAATTGTAAGTAGGAACATAAATTCTTATTACTAAATGGAAAACTTTATGCAATACTTATGGTGTGGCAGTTGAAATGTTTTTTAGCTTTATTAGACGCTAGAATCCAGAGAAATTGTGTTATGCTTAAAAACCTTTCTAGTAAAAAGTTCTAAATGATAAGCAAAAACTGCATTGAAACGCACATGAAAGTTTTAAAGTTATTTTATAATTTTAAGCGAATATACAGATAAACACAGATTGAGAGTTGGGTTTATTTGGAGACCAGCGAGAGACTCAGTTTTCTTTTTTTAAGATTTATTATAAGCAAAGTGAATAGCTTTTTTCCGCGTGTAACAACATCCATTGGGGTAACTAGGGTTTGTAGCTGGGGGAAGGGGGGGGGGGGGGCCTTAGCATCAACTCACGAAGCCATCAACAAGTATCTCTTCTCGATTATGTGATCGGAATGAGATAACCCTCCTTACAACAAGATCGCTGCCTAGTTACGCCTAGTTACTTTGGGTTTGGCCAAAAGTACAAACAAAGCGAGTCAAACATTAGAAAATCTAGAAACTAATTCCTTTAGCAACAATCACCAATCCATATAATTAACCCACGACGGCAATGAACAAACAAAGGATAAGTGTGTATCGATGTAAGTTGCAAATGTGTTAAAGTAGACCCCCCCACCGCGAGAGCCGTGTCACAGCAATAATTACCCCAGTATCCGCCGGTTAAATGCAACCTGCAAGTCAAATTTTAAAATAAAACCGAGTGACTTGTCCCCGAGGGTAAAGATTCTCGTTCTTATTTACATTACCATAAGGGTTTGAAGGGGAGACTTCGTTCCGGCGTGTTCTTTAACGATAAATGCTCGCTTTACACCTTGGACGATAAAATACGATGCGTATCATTCACTTGATGTGTCAGTTCAGTCATAAAAAGGAAATTGTAGAGCGCTTAGATCGAATGTTGATGATGTTAATTCCTCACCGCGGTGGGTGATTAATAAACCCCAGCTTTCGAACTTAATTTTTTGAAGTGGATACTTCTATGTTGCAGGGGCATGACGTCACTTGTACTTGTACGTCACTTCCGGGACTAACTTAAGTCCCAGATCAAGGCATTTCGTATTACTTAGTACTTGACAATAAAAGTCCTATGACAGAGGAGATCTTTCGTTAACTAAACTTTATGATAATAAGCTTATTTTGATCTGCACATCACAGACATATTATAAAATAGCCTTTTTTTCAATACTTGCCCCGTTTTCGGCTTGGGCGTTATTTTATTAACACACCTTATAGTTCGAGTGCTAACCAGGGTCACTACGATGATATTAAAAACAAACCGCATCTAAATACGTTAACTGGTTCTCGAGTTAAAACTGGACATGAGATACATACTCGTACATATACAGACAGACAGACAGACAAAAATTCTAAAAATTGAGGTTTAGCCTCAGTACAATACTAATAACCCATTTCATTTAAAATTTCGCAAAAATAATCAATGTACAGACACGTCTTTTATTACTTTATTATTAGTATAGTATATAAATATCTTTGGGCCCCAATAATTACTTCCACTTTTATTGAGTAAGAGGCAACATAAGAAGTATTCACTTAATTAATTAACGGTTGTATCTCTGACACTAGTTACTTAACTAGTAAAGCCGATTCTAAAGGTTTTAATTTTAGTTTTAGCACTGTCAAAACTCAATTTTCTTCATTCCAAAATAGTTTTATGTTAACAACAGAAGCTGTTTTGAAAAATTTCGAGTTTTGAGAGCACTGAAACTAAAATTAAAGCCTTCAGAATCGACTTTATTAACCCTAAATATAATGATGCCACACTGAGTCGACTTCATTCAATAAACTGCCCCTTCAACCCCAAGTCCAGGGTTCATCCATCCATCCATCAGCCCGTATTCGTCCTTCGTCCTTCAGTCCAGGGTTACTCAAGAGTAATCCCTAGCGAAAACAAGTAACAATCCTTCTCCGTAATTAATATCTTTCAGTAGTACTTCTCGAGGCACATACAGACCAAGATTTGAACCCGCAACTTCTCGATTACTAAGCCGATACTCGACCACAAAGCCAATAAGACGGCCAGCGGGCTAATGAAAGACTTTGTTCTCAATGTCACAAATATAAAACCAAATACCAAGAAAACTCCGTTAAGCACATACCCATCAATTCCATCCGCCTACATCGAAATACACGCGCAAAAGTTTAGGTAAAGTGTCCCAAACACGGGCCGTGCGAACAGCGTCATCGGCGCTTGCGCCGGACATATCAAACACCGGCTTTATTTGCATTGGACGAACAATTACACCGGACCACTTAACGTAAGAACCGGGCCGCGGGCAGACAACGAAACGCTATTTGACACTTCCTGTTTCCGTCTTAATATGTTTGTCAAGTTGCCTCATTAAAAATCCGCTACGACTCATCCAGGTCACGAGGATTGCAAAAATACCTAGCTCTCCTTCTTCATTATTCACTCTGAAAGTCTAGATTCATCGTTTGAGCTCACTGACCCTGAAATTTAGGGTTCACAACCTAAGTTTCAAATGTTATTTTATTATATTACTTCTACGAGTATTCGCTAATTTCCATTTGCTATCATTTAAAAAATAGGTACCTACGACAGATTTAATGATAAAATAGACAATTTAACCCGTTATTGGATAATCTTGCCTGCTATTTATTGTATAATTATTATTATAAATAATTCAATTTATTAAAAATATACCTATATATAAGCATAAAGCAAGAAATATAAACACCAAATACAAATTATCAGAACTCGAATTATGAACGAAGATGTCCAGACTTTTGTATTTTCGTTCCAATACATATGTTTAGCACGCGTTAGCATGTTTTCCAGGTGTTGTCACATTAGTCGAGCGGTGTCAATAGCCAGATCATAAGCGCTTGACTCTACCACTACACCACTTTACCCTGACACCTCGCCTCTCTAAGGTTTCATAGATGTTTTGATGATGTAGGGGTCTAGTGGATCTGGTCGGGTCGATGGCCAGTTCACATCAATCTTCGCGATCGTCACTGTCGGCTTCGACGCGCCCCCCGCGATTAATCACGAGGAGAACGTTTTCGATTACCGCCGGATAAAAAAAGTACGTTCCAATTATGAATGTGGCCCGTTCCATTTGTTTTAACATACACCCTCCATTGAGGGGTTAATGATGCGTTCTTGTTTTTGGTGAGCTAGACGTTTTGCAGCCACATACAAGTAATTGCATTTTGTTTGTTGTAGTATACTTCTTATTCTGTTAGTTCTCAGTAACTTTATGCAATAAAAACAAATATCATACACATCACACGAACACTTTCATACCCCGAGAAATTTTTGCCTTGAAAAGGAAATATAATTTGGCTAAGTGCGTGTCGGTCTAGCTCAGAAAGGGTTCCATACCTTAGCAGAATACGAGTACGGAACTCTAAAAACGTGATAAATAACAACTTTAGTTGTCATAGCAACTTCAAGGCGACAACAAACAAGCCACTGGAATACTGGAACGGTAGCGCCTGGCAAATAATTCGGGAGCCCATTTTTATTATAATTTGTTGTTTTACTTTAGAGTATGGACAATAATCTGACCAAAGAATTACAAATGTATTACAGTCTTTAAAATACATTCAAAATAAATAATGTATAAAAATTGCTTTTTTGGTTGTCATTATTTATTCTTGTCATTATATGGGGTGTCATTATTTATTTTTATTATTGTATGTATACTGTGAATAAGGGCATAGCAACACGTATTCTGTGAAACTTTCCAGTGGCTACCAACTACGGCTGAAACTGTAGACCCCTAGATCTGACAGACAGACAGACAGGGAAGGCTTAATAGGGTACGGAACCCTAATAAGAAACCTAAAACATTTGCGATTGCTAATATTAAACAGAAAAATAAATTAATAACAATAATATTTAAGCCACAAAGGCAGGATTCCGCGGCACGGGCTAGTGACTTCCCGAGTTGTCACAAACGAAACCAGTCGAGCGAAACAGGGGAAACGGGATTATCGCCGTACAACATACACGGCTTGTGTGTGTAACACTGAGAAACAATATACTCGTATATCACAACTTAGGTAGAGATTGGGAAAAAGAACTATCGACTGAAATCGGCACCGTATCGAATTCGCTACCGATTCAGTCAGAGTTTTGACAGAAGAAACAACAAATGCACTTAAATTGTAACCGACATCAAATTTTACAGCAGATATTCAGTAAAAAGATTAAAATAATTCACTGACCTATGTTACCGAAACAACACTTTTGCCGACTTCTTTTCTCCCTGAATATTATGTTCTCTAGAAGTCGGCGCTTTCATATTGGTTTTTGTTTTGGTATACCATAGGCAGTGCGCTAACTTCTAGATAAAATTATGTTTCAGGGAGAAAGAAGTCGGCAAAAGTGTTAAAAGTTAATTTATTTCAAGTTTTTTTGTGTTGAATCTATGATACAAATAAATTTCTATATTTTTTAAACACTTGGCGATTTATCCATCGCAAGGAGATAACAAATTAAATTTATATCACTGCGGTATAGAAAATCAGAAAAGTAAATCTTACTAAAATCTACTAAGTGAGTACCTATACATATCGTTGCGGTATTGGAAAGCGCAAGCGTAAATTCGCAGGTCAGGTTGAGAACTGGATAGCTCAGTTGGTAGAGCAACCGCCCGGTAAGCGAGAGGTCCCGGGTTCGAATCCCGGTTCAGAGCTCCTCACGTCCAGATTTACTTTTCTGATTTTCTATACCGCAGTGATATATATATTCTTTTGTGTTGACGGTTTAAATTCTGAAATATTGGTAGGTATTGTAAGCGCGCCGTTCATATGCAACGAAGGCCAAGTAGGTATTATGACAATGTTTAAATAGTATACTGACAATTTTCAAGTAATATCCTACAATAAGCACACTAACACAAAGTGATTGCCGAAATCAATGTGAGTGTGAAGCTGATTGTGAACTTTTAAAGCGGATTAACGTTGAGAAATAAAAACGTCACACTTTAAAAAGTAAGATATACACTAAAGCAGCGCTTGACCCTTAACAAAGACAGTGCATATTTTATTCATACGAATCACCACAAAACAGTCGTTTTAAATTCTATAAGATTTAACGGCCACTCGATGTGAAACAGTTCCTGGACAAATTATTGTATGAAACTGCGGGAATATTATCATAACAGGCAGAGCATTGTCGCCCACCGACCGTCTCAGTATTTGAATCACAAAACGCGTTTAAGCCACGTAATCTCCATTGTGATGCGCCAATTACTGACTCTCCCCTTCCGCTTGAATAAATAAATAAATATTGTAAAAATATCAACACTAAGGAATAACTGACAAAACATTTGCCCGAATTATGTCCTCTATATCGCGACCAAATTGGTGACATACAGAAGAAGGGCAAAGTAAAAATTACCCGGAATAAAAGACCTTGTATAACTAGATTGATGGATGTAAAAGAAGAAAGAGTTGTGTCAGGATCGTTGCAAATGGAAATCTGAAGTCTTTACTTACCTCTCTGGGAAATAGGCGTGAGTATATACATACATAAGTACAATATGTACATGTGTGTTTGGTGCGCGACAGCGGCGTGCATAAAACTTTTTGCCGCAAATGCAATAAGAAGGACAAAGACAATAAAAAATATGAATTTTTTTTAATTTCACTTTGAAAGATCATCATTTGTAAGACGCCAGAGTAGCCATGCCTACCCTAGATTAGAGGATGTCATACCAAAAAAAAAATTGTATTTTAAGTTTCTTCATGTTATTTATTTGCTTGTCCAGCAAAAAGTTATATGCGGGTAAAGTCTCGTCGTTTACGCCGAGAAAATCAACTAGTGAGCCGCGATTTTTCTGCACGACCTTTCCGTGTTTGACAATCTTTTAAGATGAAATATTGGATAATACAACATAAAATGAATGCAACAAAGTATATAATAGAATGAGACAGTCATAAATTGTAATTCCGTCATAAAATACATAAAACTATTATTACATTTTATACAAATAACACACATATAGGTAGATGTACTCTATCTCAAGGCTAATATTGGCTGGTGCTAACATTGTTATTTGTTAAGTTTATATCCGACTTTATGATTACATTGCTAGTTTTACGACTTATAAACAGCAATCATTCGCAAATGAATTATAGATAATGACGCATTCAAGTTTTATCGATTTTCATACAATTGATGGACACTTTGTTAAATTAACATGGCATTCAGCGTTTGAGCTATAATTGTACGTTGCATAGGTTCTGCTAAAATAATTGATTTAGCATACTATACGTATAGCAATTTAAACTTCTCAATATTCTCGAATAAAGTACGTCAAGTTTTGTCGTATACTTCTGTGTCAAGAAGACCACAATCACTGGCAAGAATTCACAGATCATTATTAAACGTTAAGAATCATCTCAGAATCATAGTCCATATTATGACATAAGTATAATTATAGTAACAAGTAATATAACTTATAACAGTATTATAACTTGTTACTCAATCAAGGTGGTAGAGCTGATGCCGGGCTCGACTGTGGAGGTACCACCATCTTACTCGCAAATCCTCCCGAAGTTATTCGGGGGAGAGTAAGAGAACAGCTCTTAGGCAAAACCAGGCGGCCCACCATTGCCTGGGACCGATGGATGGCGGTTTATCCATCCCCAATTGCCGAGCCTTTTATAAAACAGACTGGTGACGGGCAGCGGCGTCACTGGTGCAAGGGTTTCGGCACCGCGCTCACCAACCCGCCTGCCCAGCGTGCGTGAGTATGGGCATTTCTTCCAGGAGGACCGCCAGAGTGGCAAAATCCTGGAAAGGCCTATGTCCAGCAGTGGATGAAACAGGCTGATGGATGGATGGACTCAATCAAAACAACTCAACGGATTACCATGAAATATCAAGACTTTTTGCAATGGTAGCATGTGCTTACAACTTTATAAGTCGATCTAACCACGTAGAAACCGCCACTTTATACCGTGCGTAGAAAGTCTTTGCTGGAGAAGCAAGGAGAAAGTAAAATTTGGCAATAAAAAAATGGAAATATATAAATACATATAAAAAAGGTCATATGTATATTATTTACTTCAGGGTAGGCATTATACAATTAATTATTTTCAAAGTAATATCATAATTTTCAAGGTTCCGTACGTGTACCCTATTATTAAGCCTCGGCTGTCTGTCTGTCTGTCCGTCTGTGACAGGTTGTAGACCTGTTCAACCGTGATAAGTAGAAAGTTAAAATTTTCGCAAAATACGTGTTACTATGGCCTTTAACACCACAAATAATAAAATATTCAAAGAAAATTCTTATATGAGGGGTCAAGAAACCTCGAAAAAGTTGTATTAGTTATTTAAACGTTATTAGTCTTCGCTATTACTTAAAGACGGTAAGTCGGTAACACACACAAGTTTTAAATTTATTTTGATTATTTATTACAAAAAGTAGGGTTCCGTACGCAGACGTTGCCAATTTTCTTGTCCAGCGCGGCGCTACCATTTTAGTGGCTTCGTTTTTGTAGCCTTGATGTTGCTTTATGGCATGTATATTGTTGTTATTTACCATAATATTTTGAGGGTTCCGTTCCGCACCCGCATTATGGGGTGGTACGGAACCCTTTGTGCGCGAGTCCTTTGTGCACTTAGCCACATTTTTTTGTTATCGAGTTGGACCTTTTCATTGCTTTTCCAGCTAAAAGTTCTGTGCCTGTGTTCAGCGCCTCATACCAGGTGTCTTGAGAAATACACAAAAAACTGCCACACCAAGCATTGAAAAACTTAATTAGTAAAATCAATAATTAATATTCATAAGTAAAGTATTTTCAGAAAACCTAAAATCATAAACTATTTCTGAAAATGCAGGACAAGGCGAACGAGATACGATCGACCATTGTTAGAAGATCGATTTGTTTACACGCGTTTTATTACATTTTAGGCCTTGATTTTGCAATAAATTATAATAAAATGGCTAGTCTTGTCCAACGACCAATTAATTTAAGGTCCTAATCTGTAAGATGGATACGAACCTTAATCTGGACTGCGATCTTCTTGTTTCACTATTGTTTTAGTAATAATGAGAATTAAATTGGGTAATCAGAGTCATTTCAGGTGTCTAAAACTTTTGCATGGATGAAACTACTGTTTCAAGTTATTTAGATCTATACTAATAATAAAGTAGTAAAAATATATTTTTGTATAATTTTGACAGAAATGGAAACTAGATTTCTTTTTCCGTATTCATGGTTTTTTTTTTTGTTTCAACTCGAGAAATACTCAACGGACTTGGATGCGGTATTTTGGTTTTCTGGTCAAAATATATGGTTAATATTTTGATAAAATAACCGCCAACCCGAAAACTGCCGATACTACTCGAAGATTTACGGATATGTACTTCCACGCGCGCACCCGCGGGGGCAGAAGCTACTCTTTAAATTAAGAAAGATTTCATTAACAACTTGCATATCGTACATGTCAAATATCTAATAGTTCTGAAAGAAAATTACACATTGTGCTCAGATTGGCCACGATTGATTGGCGCTGGTTGTCATTGGTTGCAATTTAACTTTGCTCTCAAAAGTATTTTAACCCAGTGCCGTTGTACTTCTGCTCCAGAAAACAAGAATCCATCCCATATATCTTCTAAAGATGAAGTGTGGACAAGTGGATCCTGGCATCAAATAACAGTTTAAAACGTTGGCGAGCGAAGCCGGGCGTTAAATACTAACATATGGACACGCGCGGCGCCCCGAGACAATTTCAAATTGCATACGATAACTCAACGTTGCATTATAGGAGATGCACGGGTAATATTCTGAGTGGATTCGACAACAACCCTGATCCAGATACCCTTCGGTAATCAAACGTCTGTAGTTTGTGGTGGGGTCTCATTCGACTGACACAAGGTTATAGACATACGAGTTTTTTTCACAAAATGTCGCAATTAGTTAGAAATGATACTTATAATTATTTTCTGATATTTACAGGATTTTTAGGCTTCAGGGATTAGAAATTGGTATTTGTTGTCTGCGTAATGGACTCAGCGACATAACGAAGAAACAGCTAAAATTTGGCATGTGCCTGAATAATTATTTTGAAATTTCAGGAAAATATACAAAACCTTGTCTAATCATATTTTAGAATATTTTGTAAAATCGTAGGTGATGTCTAATAAAGCGTATCTTTGAACAGATAACATCAATTTTTACGAAACCTGGACATTTTGCTATACTTTATGATAATGGTTGGCGACTATCTGTAACGACAATATGATTCTTATAGCTTTAATGAATGTATTCTTATAGCTTTTCCGAATACAGTATCGATGGAAATGGCAATAAACTGAAAACTGAATCGGGGTGGCGAAGGATGAGATCTCACAGTTTCCTATCGTTGTAAATCGGGGTCGTTAGTAACACCTTGAAATAATGTGTACATACGTTACGTTCTATGTCAAATTGCTGTTGTGGTTAAAGAAATTAGCTATGAAAATATTTTACATTTGAAATAAAACGTTGCCCAGCAAATGTCGTGAAATGGGTACGGATTCGTTTACGTATATAATTTATAGTAAAAATTTTACTTACAAAACGTTTTGCACTTTCATTTTATTTCTGAAAAGGAACAGCTGTAATTTTTCCATTTGTAACAAAAACTACCAAGTTGATTGAGCTCCAAACAATCGGGTTTTGGAAATATTAGTAACAGTAATACAGTATATCAATAATTGCACGGTTTTCAATAAATATGTCTAGTAAAAAACTTTTTACCTTCTGTGGTTTTAGATTGGCTTAAAAACAAAGATTTTTTTAAAAAGCTCCCGTTTTATATTTCGGCACCCACTGGTTGGGCCCGAGATCAATTATTATTGATATAGCAATAGTCCGAAATATATCTTAAGTTCATTTTGTTTTTTATGTTTATCAATTCTAAAACTATAATTGGATGTTAACATTATATTATTGCGGTATAGAAACGCAGAAAAGGGTAATTCTGAATGTAGGGAGCTTCGGGCCCGAGAGCCTCTCGCTTACCGGGCGAGGTTCTCACTAACTGAGCTACCCGGGTCTCATCATAAATCGCGAATTTATCCCTGGTGTTTTCACATACTGCAATAATATGTACCGACACTCACTTTACAGTGAGCCTTTTGGCATCTAGAGCTAGAGGACGCTAGTGTATTCAAAGCTAGTCAAAGACCATTTTGCCATGATTTGTATCTCGTTGCGATGGATAAATCGCCTAGTGCCTAAAATAAAGAAATTTATTAATATCATAAACACGTATATAATTGGATGTAATATATATTCGCGGAAATAGATTTCGTGCCACTTGAAAACCTTACAGCAGGATGTCAGTAAAAAGTGGAATGAGCACACTTACGAGTATGCTGTTGACGCTACCTATCATCATTCGACTTTTACTAATTATTCTTGACTGGCCTTTTAGTTCTCTATTGGGGTGCATTCGAAAAAAGTGGAATGTTGAGACACCCTTTTACCTATATACGAATATAAAAGCGAAATACACCTTTGCACTCACCCACTCCTCATGAAATATACCATTGCAATCACTCACCCACTCCTCTTGAAATATACCATTGCAATCATTCACACCTCACAAAATATACTATTACACTCACTCACTCATCACAAAATCTACGAAGTTATGGAACGTACAAACTTGAAATTTGGCAGGTAAATTCCTCGCACTTGTTACCAGCACGGGCAGAGTTGTGGGCAAAGGCTAGAGTGCTTTTACTATTGAAATTCGCTTCGTTCTATGACGGAACGCTAAAAAAGGTTTTAGTATTGTGTTCGTGTTGCCAGTGCACGAAGTAATTATTCGATAACTTGACCTATTTCTGATATCGTCAGTTATTAAAACCAGCGCCTTCCGTTCGCAATAAAAGTGCGATTGTCTAACGGTTTTCTTATCTATTCTGTCAAAGCTATTGCAATTTTAATAACATACATACACTCACGCCTGACTTCCAGAGGGGTAGGCAGAAACTACAGATTTCCATCTGCTACTACGATCCTGACACACCGCTTTCGCTTCAATTCCCAAAACAGCATGGCATTTCAGGATAGTACTAAGTTTTCTTTTTATATAAAATTATATGAGATGGTTAAACCCAGAGTGATATCTTTTCCAGACACAACCAATTTCGAATTGTGTCTGGAAAAATAGGCAAATAACATTAACAAATCCGTTAAAATTTTTTCTTAGTTATTTTGCTCAGGTAAACATGACCTCACAAAAATTATTTACTCAGAATTTTTTATAACAATTCTATCAAAGGACGAACACGGAAAAGCGAAGTTACGCCTCATGCATTTCGAAAATATATTATTTCCGAAATGTTCCTTCAAAAAACTATTTTTTCCAGAACTCTTTGAAACTGTTAGGCTGTAAAGACCCATTTTTGTGCAGAATTAGACGAGGATTTTCAAGCGAAACACCATACGCAGCATTTCCGCGAATGTCCATAACTTAGTTTTTCATGTTTTTTTGCATTTGTTTCATTAATTAGCCGGAGTTTCACAATATTGAGAAAACTTACAGCTAATGATAGCGAATGACGCATTTATTACGTCGTTTGCCGAATCAGAGTATGATTTGAATTAATTAACACGTTGGCAGCCGCGCCGCCCTCGTTTCGATATAGGTAACATGAGACGGCGAGACGAAGTTCAGTGGACTCATAGCATTTATGGCTTCTGAATCTAATAAATAAATATTGACACTAGCTTTTCACCCGCGTGTTATTCGGTTTAACGACATGCTTTTTTACGGGATAAAAAGTTGCCTATGTTAGGATGTAAACTATATCCATTCTGAATTTCATCCAAATCCGTCCAGCCGTTTCAGCGTGAAAGAGTAACAAACATACATACATACACACACACACCCTCAAACTTTCGCATTTATAATATTATAGTGTGAAGTGTGATGTGATGAAAGAGCTTCGTTTTCGTATTGGTTACAAGACTTGAAAGGTAATATGAAATTTAGATATTTGTTTCATGATTATTTAAACTATAAGTTGGATTGAGCCATGATTTGGACTGCGATTTTTAGGGTTCCGTACCCAAAGGGCAATAGTTCTGTTCGACTTACAGACATGAAATTTAGATATTTTTGTAGAATTTTGCCTCAAAACCGAATATGAAAATTTCAATTAAATAATTTTTCAGGGGTGTTTAAAAGGTGCCAATTTTTTTTATGGGGTTCTGTCGAATTTCTCAGTTTTAGATCATTATTCTACAGTGTTTATATCAAAATATTGGGATTTCTGTATATTATATACAATATACTGCATTTAAACCATAAATTCTGAAAACATTCATAATGAAGCTTGTAACTTTTGTTGAAATTTTATTGAAGTCTACAAACTCATTAGATGCTACGGAATCCTCAGAGTGCGAAACCTACTCGTACTTGACCGGTCTTTTAACTCACTTTTGTCAATGGTGAAAATCAAGAGTGTTAAGTTGACAAAAAATATAATTCATTTCCTACCAAAAAGACCAAAAATAACCAACTTAAGTATTGAAAAAACCGGCCCATATTGAACATTTAAGAATTGCCCATCAAATTAAACTTTAAATTGCGCAATAAAGAGTAAAAACTTCTTTATCTATCACAAAGCTATAGAACGTATCCAATCCAACGATCACATAATCAGACAGACAGTCGGAAAATGACGTTTCACAACGACAAGGAGTCAATTCACAACCGATATCCGAATAACCACAAAGCTGATAGACGGTTAGTCCGTCACGATGTTCGTAAACCTTGTACTAAAGACACATTGCAGTTCCTTTGAAGGAAAATGACCTTTGTTGCCAACGGCTACGTACGGTACGAACCGTTCTAAAAGTTGCAATATCTAAGAAGTAAATGTTCGAGTTTGTGTTAACGATATTATAATTTCGTATTTAAAATTCCATAAATAATATAATTTTTGGTCATTTTTTTGGAAAAACACGAAGCCCGTCAATTGTACCTCCTTAGAATGAACGTCAATTTAGATTTCTGTGGTATTTTCTCTTAAAATGTGACGTCATCGGAGTTTTCCCATATTTTCCCGAGTTCCCTGTATGAAAGACACCGAGACTTTACAAAAAAAAAAATTACGGAACCCTAAAATTGGCTATTTAACTTTCTTAAATTTCATTATCGCTGAAACAATAGATAGCAGTCGAGATCGTGGCTCCGTTCTTGCGGATTAAACTAGGTTAGGCACAACAATGAATTAGCCAAAAACAAAATTAGTATTAGTAAATTCAAAACAAATTAGGGAACATCGTAACTATTCGTAACGTCGAGTACTAAACTAACACAATTTCAAGCGGAGCGGAGGAATACAAATAAGCTGTGAAACGCAGTAAAGTGCTTTAGGGTTCCGTCAGACAATGGTCCGATTGATACAGAGTCAACGTCCAGTGTCGAAATCTAAGTGCTAACTATGCGATATTGCGGCTAATGGCGGACGGTTCAGACTAGAGGTAACCAGCCCGTTGAAATTGGTATTTTATACATGATCACTTCACGTAGTAATTGCACGTAATTCATTTGAATACAACTTATATTAAGTACTTACCCAAGTTGCAAATACAGTTAGATAAATTATTGCTATGTAATTTTACTGTCATTGGCCCCATTAATTTTAACAATTCAAGCCTAATTTTTTTCTTTATGAAACGTGTACTTTGTGTTCATGCAAATATTCTGTCCTTTATCGCATATCAGGCTGTAAATGCAAAGTCAAGAATCCCTTTAGGGTATGAAAATATACACGATTCTGATGAGATTACGAGAAAAAAATATGTACCTTGAATTTTCACCAAAAATTCCATCATTTTTCTAAGCTATGGCTACGCAGCTCACCGGCCTCCCGACACATCTAATTACACCCCGCAACCCGCACCCCTCATCCGAGTGGCCAGCGACCGTGACGGTGTCCACGCGATTAGTGTATTTTGAGTAAAGAAAATCGTCTTATTATGAGGTACTGCTACTTTATTTATTGATCCCAGTATTTAAAATAATATCTTTACCGGTCATACTAACACACCCTTAAAGAATTCTTGCCTTTGCTTTTACACCCGGTATAACATATAATTTTATCGAATATTAGAATTAAGAGGGTTAATACCAAATGATTTGTAAAGTACGAAGCATTTGAAAATGTTATTAACTTCTTGGTTGATTCTCGCATAAGGTAGTCTAAATCGTCCATTTTCTCTTTGATAGCAACAATCGGGTCATTGCGTTAAGTGATTCACACATTCTGTTACTTTCCTTACTTGCTTTACATTACAATAAACTTTAACTTAACTGTTTTTCCACAAAAGACTTTACTTTTCAACTAGCTCATCTAGAGGTATTGCGATAAATCCTATTTGTACAATCGACCTTTTAAATTATTGACCATTTTGAAATCATATTCGTTTGACGCTACTAATGCACTTGTTGTAGGTTTTCATGGCGTTTCATATTCACATAAAACGCATCTTCGCAAAGCATACGACATTGTATAAGAGACATTCAAGTTATTGGTGGAAAGTAAGAGAAAACGGTACCTAGAACGGTATTTACAAGCTATTGTCCACAGTATTGCAAATAAATCGTTTTACGCAGAGATATTGCGATATAAAAGCGGGAATTTAAATCAATAAAACACGATTTCAACTCACAACTTTGTACTTCACAATTTATAAACGGAAAATTGATTTTCTTACAAACTGCAAAATATTCACATAAAAGTATTTACATAAATTGTTTTCTTGACATGTTTAAGTCCGTCGATATTGAGTATCAAAAGCAAATTATTATGTTAGGTAACAACATAAAGGGTGGATTGTATACCAATGTCACACCCTAAAACCAAAACTAATCACTACATAATCCCTTCCAAATAAGACCCTATAGGAAGCATTATTCCGGGCAAATAGTCCCGTAATCGGCAAAAACAATGTACACTCGTGGTCATCGTCGCTTTAGCTCACTATTCACGCCCCTCCTTTGATCTCCAATTAGATGGACAATTTGGGGCTAGCAATTATCTGGGCGAGTGTACTGGGACGATTTTGTATCGAAGGGGAGGAATTATGGAGCTATAATAATGAAGAAAGAAATATTAATATGTTGTGTTCATTATAGAAACATAACAAAACGACTTACCCACTAAATCTCACACTCATACTTTGTTTTGTTATTTATTATTAGATTCATTGTTTTTATTCTCTGCATGTTTAGTTAGTTTTTTGTGAATTTTATACTATGTTAATTCTTATATTTCTAATTATTTTTTTACTTTCTGGGCCTAGTTTTCTAAGTTACGAGGCAACTTTAGTAGAAACTAGTGTTTGCATAATTTGTAATGTATTTTTTCTGAACATAAATATTTTCGTTTTTTTTAAGGAAGTATTGATTCCCATGCAAAGGAAAAAATGTGAAATGGACACAATTAAAATCAAATTGATAAGTTAATAAATAACAAAAAATAAGTATTATCAAAGACCCTGAGTGAGTCATATCGGGGGTTAGGTAATTTTAATTTAGGAAAATTTTACCTTAGTTATAATATAACAAGTAACAACTACAAAGTAAAATTTTCCAATTTTTTTTTATATTAAATTGTTTTATTTTATGTTCGTTATAGATACATATTGTAAGTTACTTCATAGATATTATGGTATTGTACTTTGATATTAAAATTTATAAAAAAAATGTAGTTGGTAAGGTATAATTATAATTACATAAGACAAAAGACTATCAGTTCAACAAGAGCTTTCGAAAGGAAAGCGAAGGAGACTAGGAAAACTTTTATCTCGATCACCAAGTAGGTGCACATAATGAAAAAAACAAGTGAGTTTTCTGGTTTCTGGGCTACCGAAGTAAAAAGTGGGCTCATTCGTAATTCGTAACCAAGGTAACCGGTGATTGCAAGGTTCGTAGCGGAATTCGTCTTAGCTTCCGTCCGCCCTAGATAGCGCTCAGGCGTCCATCCAACAGCCTGTTTCGTCCACTGCTGGACATAAGCCTTTCCAGGATTTCGCCACTCTTGGCGGTCCTCTTGGAAGAAATGCCCATACTCACACACGCTGGGCAGGCGGGTTGGTGAGCGCGGTGCCGAAACCCTTGCACCAGTGACGCCGCTGCCCGTCACCAGTCTGATTTATATAAGGCCTAGCAATTGGGGATGGATATACCGCCATCCATCGGTCCCAGGCAATGGTGGGCCGCCTGGTTTTGCCTGAGAGCTGTCCTCTTACTCTCCCCCGAATAACTTCGGGAGGATTTCCGAGTAAGATGGTGGTACCTCCACAGTCGAGCCCGGCATTAGCTCTATCACCTAGCGCTCAGGCGTATCCAGTATGAATTTTTAAGTTCTGAAAATTTATAATAGTAATGTAACGGATCGCGGTGAAACTTCTACAGTGAAATAGTTTGTGATCCGGATAAACTTTTACCTCAAGCATTAAGGCAGTCCCTTCTCTTTTTATCCATAATATTTCATAAACTATTAATTTTTTCACAGAAATCATTTTTTGTGGAACAAAACCTACATAGGAGTCACAGGTAAGGTAAGTGCCTCGGTGGCGCAATTGCTAGCGCGCTTGCCTTGATAACAAGAGGTCGCAGGTTCGAATCTTGGCCCGAGGATTTTTTTCAAATTCTTGTCTTTACATTTGTTTCTAATTTATCTTTTCTTGTTTGTAATGTAATGTTATGTAATAATAATATTTATAGCAGTCACATGTTCGTGTTTCAATTTAGACGTTTTCAAGTAAAACTTAAATGTTTTTGTAAAGTCTTTTCAAGATAATCCGCTGAGTGCCGCAGGGACGACGCTAACTGTAAAATAGAATCATTATAGAACTTCCCGACGAAATTCCCGAAAAATCCACTTTCGTGACTTGAATAGATCCTATTAAGGAATCTTATTGAAATCTATTGAAAGCGTGTGAAATAGTTCCTAAATTGAAGTAAGAAAACGTATCCATCTAGAGATTTTCACAGAATTCATTTACTACTCCAAAGGATTATTTACCAACTTAGTAACTATTGCTAAAGTGAAAACAGACAATAGTTCAATATATCCAAAGGGATGGAAAAAATGCTATTGTCTGACGAGATGAGGCTCTCCGCGGCCTGCTAAATACGTGTCAGGCAATACCCATTTCCACCAGGCATATAATGCTTTTCTCAAACAAAGTGTGGCAATAAAAAATGGTTTTGCAAAAGAACAAGTAATTTAGTGAAAATAACACAAACTCTGTTCCTTCGCTTTAGCTGAAAGCATGACCAAATGGCTTCTTCTTTGAAATTATCTAACTCCATGCTACCACTGACGCTACTTTCTTCACTCCATCTCGTTTTTAAAACTTTTGCTTTACACAATGAACTCAATTTGCCACCTTATCAAAACTTTTTAAATTTTCTGTTGACCATAGACATTTTATAAAAAAAAAATACTATGCCTCGAGCGTCGGCGCTGGCTCCAAAATCGGGTGCCGGCGCCGCGCCGGTACCACAGGTAGCGAAAATGAAATAGATGCAAGACTTTAGCGTTTACCACACGGTAGCATAACTACGCGAGTTGAAAAATAAAAATGTATTGAAAAACAAGCGGTCGACTTGGCTGTATATGGCATTTTTTCCTTGGTCTCTATTTTTAAAAGATTGTCGTTTACATTCTAGGGTGGAAATGGATTTTCATACATTTATTTTTCCCCTAAGGGAAAAAAGAAGTTCTAGGGTATTTTTAGGTTCCGTACCCAAAGGGTAACCAACGGGACCTTATTACTAAGACTCTGCTATCCGTCTGTCACCAGGCTGTATCTCATGAACCGTGATAGTTGAACGAGCGAGCGAAGCGAGCGAGTTCCTGGGGTCTACTAGAACAATCCGGCGTTTGTATGTATGTATGAATGTTTGTTAGACGATAACACTAGTATCGTTGATCGGAATGTCATGAAATTTGGCAAGCGAGTAAATAAGGCAAAAAGAATTTTTAAGATCAAACATGAGCCAAATCGGTCAAACTCGAATCGGTAAATTACTACGCACATAAATTCCGAAAATTTCATTTAACCATGCTTAACTGATAGGATTTGGTCTTCGGTCTTAGCCTATATAATTTGTATTTCTAACATCATGTTTATATTTTATGTACCCACGAATGCCAAATCTGCAACCATTCGCAACTAAATGACAAAACAACTAAATTTTCACCGCGTCAAACAAACTTAATGTATCCACGACACGTTTACATGGAAACTCGTGTTTATTACCAACCACCCACTGACCCCTGGAGGATAGGTATTACTCATGAGATGAGGGGTCAAGGTATACTAGTCATGTAGGCGAGCCCATTTCGCCGGTTTATTTGCAGGTGTAACAAACCGTCGTCGGTCATTGCACCCGACTTCACCCGAGTGATCTTTCTTTCGAGTGTGCAATGCTCGGCAGATAAGTTTGCGGGTGAGAACTAGGTGGCGTTTCAGTTAGGCGTCACAAGAGTGACAAGGACGGAAAGTCCACGAGTGGAGACGTTCATATGCCAGCGAAATTAACAACCACAAGGTAATTTGGCGAATAAGGTGCAATGCGCGACAACCACGTGCATCCATCCATCCATCAGCCTGGGTCATCCACTGCTGGATCTAGGCCTTTCCAAGATGTAGCCACTCTTGGTGGTCCTCCTGGAAGAGATACGCTACAACTAAAGGTTCTTGACGTATTTCACCGTTTAAATATCAAGTTACAGACTTGAGTATTTAAATTTAAAACTCAATTGAAAGTACTATTCTACCAATAAATAAGCAAAATTTTTAGTAAATGTCTGTGTGTGTGATATAATAAAAATTGTTAAAAGTACTGTATCCAACTTCAACAAGCCTACTGTAACGTATAAAGTAAGTGACCATAGATGACACGAATTGATAATTTGTTTCTCTCGGAGAAAAGTTTGACCAATGGAAACGCAAGTAAGCTTTATCACGTGATCATCGCCTCGACAAAACGAGTCATCATCATCCTGCGTGTCCATTGGTCAAACGTTTCTTCGAGAGACAAAATTTCTTTATTCGTTTCATCTATGCTAGCTATGCACGGATAGATAAGGTCTCGTAGACATAATTTATCACCGTTTCCAGATTCAGATATTGGTAAGTTAATTGAAAAATGCACTTCGACGAAACACAGCATCACTAACCTAAATTAATTGTACCCATAGGCGTACCTAGGTAGGGGCCAGGAGGATAAGGCCCCCCAGAGTACCGTCTGCTCCCCCCCCCCCATAAATACGGGTGTTATTTATGTAAAAAGATACTTATCCAATTTAAGGCGTTATTTGTTTTGTTTGTTAGTTTGGGGCTGTTCATTTATTACGTGAACGTTTAGGCGAGGGGATTTATCCAAGTCTTATTTTTTCTTACATAGGGGGGAGGAGAGGTCACAATGTGGTTAAAATTGTCTTACGTAAGAAATGAACAGCCCCTTTGTATATAATGTCGTTCTGTGTAAGGTTATCCCTATTTATCTTATTGCAATGACATAATCGAGAACAGAGATGCAATTGAGTAAGACAACCGCATTCAAATTCGATTATCATATGGCTATTGGTGATAAGCAAATAAGCCCGTTTGACAACTAAAATCATACGTTTTTGGTTCTCAACAACAAAACAAGAAAATTTTATCGTAATCATTTGACAGCTAAAAATTTACGGTTTCAATTCAACTGTCAATCGGGCTTATTTGCTTATCCCGAATAACCATATGACAATCGAATTTGAATGCGATTGTCTTACTCAATTGCACCTCAGATAGTGTTTATGGCTTTATGAGTAGAGACCAGCCCCCCCCCCCCCCCCCCCTAGCTATAAATCCTCGTTCCGCCAGTGATTGTACAAACTTAATGTAGACAATTAGCAGTCAAATATTAATAAGGAAAGGTTCAAAGTTTAATCTGTATATCGCCATTTATCAGTACGAATGTATGATAGATGACAACGCTAAAACAAATATTATATACTATTCATCATCTATTTGCGTCATCTAGATCTTTTCTAGAAATGAGGAAAAGGTATTTGACCCATTCTCAGATTTGGAATGAAATAACTGTCCCGAGAAAAATTGCTTACAGCTATAAGTATTTAAATGTTACCGGCAAACTCGATTTTAGGGCAAACTAGACTTGCTTAGGCCAAACTGGTCAAATAATAAAACATGCAAATAATGTTTTTGTTTTGAAATTATAGTACCTAGTTTTATAACGAAGGGTTTTTTTCATACTCGTGCATTCAGCTGTTAATTTTAAAAAAACCTTACTATTGAAGGTCCCGTTATTTTGAAGCTACTAAAACATCATAAAAATCTATTTTGCATACATAGTTTAGTTCTTTTGGGGTGTTTTTTGCTTGTGCTACTGAATTCATAGCCGTCTATACAATATAAACTCAAAGTCACGTGACCTCCCAACAAGCAAAAACGTCGTATTATTGCTCTTATACGACTTCAGGTTATGTAACAGTTATATAGTGGTATTTTTCCAACTATCACGCTGTATAGATGTTTATCTCATGTCCTACTTCTGTATCTTGAATAAACGTTTTACGACCGACTAATTTATCCAACATCACTAATGAGGTGAGGTTTTCCAGACACAATTAATAATCAATTATGTCTGGAAAAAATAGGCCACTCTGGCTCTCATCGCCTCATATAGTGTCAGTATAAAGATTGAATAAACCTTTTTGTGACTCATTTATATGACGTCACATAATGTTGTCAGCGAGTATGTTAAATAAACGTTTTACGACTAATTCATATCATATAATGGTTTTATTGTATACGTTGAATAAACGTTTTCACGACTAATTTTTACGAAGTCGTATAAGGGTTTCAGTGTATAGATTGAATAAACGTTTTCGTGACTAATTTATATGACGAATTGATATGATGGTGTCAGCCATGAAGTTTATTGGACAAGGTATTGGGAGTATGACCGTTTCAGTTGAATAAAAGGTTTTTGTAAGATAACCATCATCTTGTGCATAACCTTCACGCAACTTTTATATAATTAAACCACTGATTAAAGGTTTTCCCATGACCCGTAAACAACTTTTTTTTTGTCGTATGCTAGTCTGCTTGAGGCTTGCATACGACTAAAATGTTCAAGTTGAAATAGACTTTGAAATAATTAAAAAGTCAAAACCACACTTAAATAAAATCATCTCCAATATAATCCAAATAAAAGGCCGTGTTTGTTCTCTGTTCATGAATCAATGTTTACAAAATCTTACGTAAGTAATGAGAAACCCTAAAGTTGACTGTAACGGCCGGCACGTCGTAGTCTTAAGTAAACGTCTTTGCAACCTTTTTGTTATATAATTGTATTAAAAAGGTCGCCATGTAACTTAAGCAAAATGGATGGAGCTTTATTATGAAAACCCATTTTTAATTAATAATTAAAATGATTCAATTACATAGAAATAGGGGAGGGCAGTAAAAATTACACTACAACACATACATATAACACATACAACGTGAAATTTAAGTCATTTTGCTAACGAAAACTGGTGATAGTACTCGTCCATAGAAAAGAAAAATACCTACTCGACCCAAGTGTATGAAACAGCTGATTTTTTTTAACGATTTAAGGGTTGGCTTCATAGTAAAAGTTGTTCATATGGACGAGTACTATCACCAGTTTTCGTTAGCAAAATGACGTAAATTTCACGTTGTATATGTCGCAGTCATCTGGTTGAATCTGCTATTTGAGTGAATGACTAGCGCGTCTATTGAATGACGACATTTAATTGAATGACTAAAGGACAACACGTCAAGTCGTTGAATGTAACGTTCATCATCTTGACTGAACGTCATTTAGCGAAGTCGTTGAATGGGATATAGCCGACTTTGTAATGTTTGGTTAGGGTGACCATGAGTTCGCAACTTAAAAGTTAACCTTACGATATTACTGTCGATTGCCGTAAGTTTCATCATTGGCCGCCAAAATTTTAGGTTGTCTATAGTGGGGTCCCATGTAGGGTGATCATAAAGATTAGGTTTGCTTATTAGGTAGGATGCTCATGAGAATTTTGGGAGAGTTAAAAAATTACTGATTTATAAACTGCTAAGCTTAAAATAATAAAAGATTGTAGCATGATTTCCAATGCTCTACTTAATCTTATATTTTTGCTTCGTATAAAAAAGTAAAAAACATAGAAAAATTGATCATATTATTTCAGAAGTAATTTATTAAAATATGCGAGTCTCTGGGACTCCAAAAAATTGTTAAATTAAGTCTTTGTCACCTAGTGAAATGAGGGTTTAGATTTTAAAAAAATACTTAAAATCACAGGATCAGTTTCATTTACAAATAACGCACTATAAAGTAAATTTAATCGAAAAATATATAAACACAGTTCTATCTATGCGAGCTGTTTGACACCATATTTGTTTTGGTGACTACTAGCGCCGCAGTGGAAAAAAATTAACTAAATTTGAATCACCTGACTGATTTTACGTCCGCTCTGTTCATAGGGCTGTGTTACAATCCGCTAACTAGTTGGACGTTGAGTGACGCTTGTTCAATCAACGTTCGGCCTAGACATTCAATTGAATTTCGTCATTCAAGGAACGCACTAGTCATTCAATCGAATAGCAGATTCAACCAGATGACTGCGACATATATAAGGTGACTTTTATTTATGCAGCCAAACTCATACTGGAGGCTTGGTAAGTGATCAGTAAAACGGACCGTTAACACTTTTTGCTAATTTCGCAAAATAAAATCATGATGTCCCATAGTAATTGACTCGGGGCTGGGCTTTCGTTTTTAAGGAACACGAAACGAATAATTTACTAATTTCACATAAATGGTCATCGAACCTTGTTACTGAGCACTTACAGAGTCTTCAGTAAGAATTTGGCTGCATAAATTAAAGTCACTTTATATGTATAGGCTGAAATTAAATAAACCGACCAAATTCATACTGGAGACTCGGTTAGTGATCAGGAACTAGGTTCAGTAATCCTTTTGGCCAAATTCGAAAAATATATATTTTTTGCTCCCTTACTGGTTGGATTAGTTTAAGTAAAATTCCTAGCCCAGTCAGTAAGAAAGCAAAAAAACTACTTATCGAATTTCATCAAAAGGGTAATTGAAGCTTGTTTCTGATCACTAACCGAGTCTCCAGTATGAATTTGGTCGGTTGATTTAATTTCACCTAGTAAGTATCGTCATAAAACTTAAGTTCCCCCAAACATTAACACGCTTTATCACTAATATTATTACGCACTCATTACTCATTACATTAAATACATTTTTATTCTTTGATATATATAGTTTTTTCGTCGTTGAGTTGTTGTTTGACACTAATACCACATTTCAGTCATTTCACAACGTCATTTTGACTGCTATGTGACCTAAGTGGTCACAAAAGGTTCTCAACATAACCAAAATCAGACCGAAAAGTCGGTCGATGTACTTTTATATAACCATAAACGGTAATTAGCTGAGTTCTACGTAAACTAAAGAACACTAACGTCGTGTAATTGGGGCTAAATTCGAATTTTATTATCGTATATACGTTTACCCGACCAATCTTTTAAGACCAACTGAAAATGTAAAACGTTTACTAGATTACTATAGAACATTAATTTGTTAGTTGGGCTGGGGCCTTATTGTCTAACTTCGACATCCATCGCAATTGCCTTCAAACGCACCCGTGATTGGCTAGAAATAACATCACACATCATTCTTGGCCAATCACGACGATTTTGAAGGCTATAACAACGGATATTGAAGTTAAGACGATAAGAGGGTAACTGCACTTTTACAATAGGGATTCGGTGATTGATTTAGAAATAAATCCCAAACAGTATTTTATGCGAAATTTGTAGGGTCAGTCATCTTGTTTATCATTTACACAGATCTCTTAGAACAATATTATTATGTCTATGCATTTTCATCATTCCATCCATCCATCAGCCTGTTTTATCCACTGCTGGACATAGGCCTTTCCGAGATTTCGCCACTCTTGGCGGTCCTCCTGTAAGAAATGCCCATACTCACACACGCTGGGCAGGCGGTTTGGTGAGCGCGGTGCCGAAACCCTTGCACCAGTGACGCGCTGCCCGTCACTAGTCTGTTTTATACAAGGCCCGGCAATTGGGGATGGATATACCGCCATCCATCGGTCCCAGGCAATGGTGGGCCGCCTGGTTTTGCCTGAGAGCTGTTCTTTTACTCTCCCCCGAATAACTTCGGGAGGATTTGCGAGTAAGATGGTGGTACCTCCACAGTCGAGCTCGGCATCAGCTCTACCACCATTATTCCTAAGCAATAGTATTGATTGATGATTTTATAATTATTATTCCTAAGCAATAATAGTTTATGCTATAAGTGCGTAAAGGAGGCAATAGCTTACGAGGAAAAATTTGAAAGACGAGCGATGAGCTTAGAAAATGGGACTTTACGAGCACTTACATTGAAAAAATAATTTGGTAGGGGACTTCTTACACGGCATGGCATGGTGTAACAACTTGAATCAGGGAAAGTACGTACTGATTTGCTCGCATCCTTTTAACAAACAAATTTGATAAATTGACAAAATAATTAAAAGAAGGTTAGCGAAAATCGAACGCAAAAAAAGAGGTAGGCGACGCAAGCTTCTTCATAAAGAAAGTGCAGACGTGCAAAAAATCGATTGACGCCGTAAAGGTTTGCCTTTCTTAGACGGGTTCTTAATAAATAACAATAATAATTCAGTATACAAAGGTATTAAATAAAGAAAAATATACTAATAATTCAGTCTACGGAGATAAAAACACTTTAAAGTGTAACATAAAAACATTTTAAAGTTACGACGGTGACATTGACAGATAAATCAAATCGGATAAAAAGGGTTTTAATCCGATCATTACGATTATTTTTATAGTACGATGTAGTTATAAAATCGTCCTTTTCACGCATTATCCGATATTAAAAAGTTGTGGTCATAAAGTTAATCTTATACCAGAATTGACCCGTTCGACCAACACCCGGATATTTCATACAAACGAAATACCAAAATAATTTTTAAATTAAACAAATTCTTGAGGTAGGGTGCGCTTATTCCGATTGGATTAAGGAATATCTATGTCCCCAAATACATACATGTTAAATAAGAACACTGATGTAAATAGGAAATATTAGTAAAATAATTTTTCTATGGAAATTTTAAATTCCTTATATCTCGTCTTTAAATCAGTTTCCTTTCGAAATATATATTTGGAAACCTGGATATTCTGTAATCCGATTGGAATAGACACACACCACCCTAAGAATATCAATGATTTACAAATGATTTAGGTATTTCGTTTGTATGAACTACATATGCTTCGCCTGCGTCTTAAATTGTAACAAGAGTTAAAAACAAGATAATTTATGACAAATCATGCGTTTAAAAAAGCTTCTATTTGTTACAAATTTATTAGTAAGGAGGTATGTAGCCATATAATATCAACGAATTTAATAAATGATATAATATATCAAATGAATATCCTTCCAACGCCCGAAGGACCAATTATCCCCAACGACATACGCAAGACCTATTGGAACTGCTATAAATTATACAAATTTATAATGAATAAATTTTATTTCGGACGCTTTACGATATTAATTTAATATCGTTTAATATTAAAACTTTAATTAAATTCCACAAAAACTTATCAGCGGAACCTTTTATTAACGATTTAATATTCGTATAAATCTTTTACGGTCCATTCGTCTATTTTATTTCATTTTTATATTTTTCGGCTCGATGATTAGGTTTCGGGATCATCACAAACAAGTTATAATATTTTATTATATAGGATGACTTTAATTTGTGCATCCAAACTCATACTTGAGGCTTGGTAAGTGATCAGTAACACGGATCGATAACACTTTTTGCTGATTTCACAAAATAAAACCTTGACGTCCCATAGTAATTGACTCGGGGCTGGGCTTGCGTTTGTAAGGAACAAGAAAAGAATAATTTACGAATACCTATCACAAAAAGAGTAATCGAACTGTTACTGAACTGAGCACTTACCGAGTGTTCAGTAAGAATTTTGCTGCATAAATTAAAGTCACCTTATATAGCCTATTGTCAGCGGCTCCACCCGCGTTTATTTAATCTCTGCCCCGTTTTCGGCTTGAGCGTTATTTCATCAACAACCCTTGTAGCCTATATCTTGACCAGGGTAACTACAATGATAATAAAGAAAACCGCATCCAAATTCGTTTAACGGTTCTCAAGTTGAAACGAAACAAACATACATACAGACAGACTAAAATACTAAAAAATTGTATAGTTTTGTCTTCAGGCGCATACTAACATCCCATTCCATTTAAAATTGTGAAAAAATATTAGTACAGACACGACTTTTTATCTACTTGATTCTTAATATAAATGAAGGTGCAGTTTTTTTTTTTAAACTTGAAAAAATATTTACTGTCACACTCGGGAAAGGTTGACTACTAAAAGGATGCATATACCAATACCACCCAAGGGCAAGGGACAATGTTTGCATTTGGCCTGTTTTGAAAGCAAGATCCTATAGAGATAGAGAAATAGTAAAAAATAAATTACATTACTTCGTCATTATAATGACGGGCAGCGGCGTCAGCGTCACGCAAGGGTTTCGGCACCGCGCTCACCAACCCGCCTGCCCAGCGTGTGTGATTATGGGCATTTCTTCCAGGAAGTGGCGAAATCCTGGCCTATGTCCAGCAGTGGACGAAACAGGCTGATGGATGGATGAAATTACATAGACACTTTTGTTTGCAATTAGACTACAAAAAGATATAAAAATTAATTAAAATTTAAAAATAGCAACAAGAAATGATTTAATATTTCAATTTATTCTTGGAAATGTTGTGTTAGGAGCTCAAATCATTTAGATTAGATACCGTATCTACTAATTAAACATATATCATTAGCATCGTTTCAAAACGTTATCAATTTATCATTTTTATTTACAACGGACCGTAATTAAACTGCTTATTGACATTTAACAAACAATAGCATAATATATGTTCTTGTAATTAATTAATCACCGCTATTTTTTTTTCCTTTTATTTATTTTTGCCAACCCTTGTACATGACTAAAACTTCTAAACGTACAAATGTTATTTTCAAAATTACGTGGATTATGAAAAAACTGGCCAAGTGCGAGTCGGACGCGCGCACGTAGAATTCCGTACGACTACACAATATGGGTACGGAACCCTACATCGCCATAGCAACATCGATGCAACAAAAACAAGTGTACTAAAATGGCAGCGCCTGGCAATTAATTCGGTACCCTCTGAGTAAACTAACCTAAATTTTAATTATTTATTGTTTTACTTTAGACTATGCATAACAATCTGACCAATTTCAAAATTGAATATAATTACCGTCCTTAAGGCTGCATATAAGGTCAGATTGAGCATCTCATTTTGCTGACTGAACTCTACGACGTTTACTTTTAGTTTAAAATAGCGCGCTCTCAGCCGTGGCTCTTACGACCACCAAGAAACACGCGCCCACAAAAATCTGTGTTTTTATTAAATAACTCTGCTTCTAGATGCAATTTTTTAAATATTCTAAGACGAGCCGACGATGTCATTTGTTAACGTATTTTTAATAAAAAATTCAAGGCTTTATGATTTAAGGAAGGTCCTTTAACACTCAAAAAACATGAAATTTAGAGGGAAATTTGTAATTTTTTTCTATCGAGCGAACTTAAGGATTTTGCGTTTTTTCTAAGATCAGCCTATTGGCCATATAGCCACTGTCTATATTATTTTTACTCGATTAGCCACGTTACACAAAGTGATATGCTCATTTGAAGTTGGGCATCTAGCCTTATACGGACCCTTAATATAGAACTAAAACAAATAACGTTAAAAAAAATCATAAGGGATACCCATTGTTTTTTTTTTTGTTATTATTTGTCGTGATAGAGGCCATAGTAACACGTGTCCAGTGAAAATTTCAACTGGCTACCTATAACGGCTGAAGCTGTAGACCCTTGTGACAGACGGACAGATAAGGGAGGCTTAGTAATAGGGTCCCGTTTGGCACTGTTCGCGTACGGAACCCCAAAAACTAAAAACAGACTGTTTTCATTTTCAATTACATATTGGACAGTCGGGCGACCAAGCTTTTAAAACTTTATGCTCGTATATTACAACACATACCTATGTACGTGTTTTAGAAGTAAATAGCCATTGGCAAACCGTTATGTTGGCTGGCCTTTACAATACTTGAACCTAGATACCATGTCATATCCATATTGTATTGTTTACGGGTTTCTATCTACGTCATCAAGAAGTACTTTGGAAGGAAAATCCGCAGGTCCACTTTACGACTGGACTGCATTGACAGTGAAACCGAAATTCCTCGATAGTACCCATGTACTCTATTATGAACATATCGATAAATAGGCGTTACAAGGTTTCAAGTAAAATTACGATATCTGTATTCTTTGTCCGTATATTCGATAAAAAAGACATAAACGCGCGCACTTACTTCCAAGCGGAGATAAAAAGATGAAGAAGGATTAATGTAAACTAAAATGTATGCAAAAGTGATTTAAATAAGTCAAGGCCATCATAATTTGGGAATAGCAACCATGATATGTAAAAAGTGATGTAACTTTCACCTTAAGGTATCGTATAAGGACTAATTTGCAATGTTTTGTTTTGGCAGCAATTCCTTAGCCATGACAGCCAACGCAATGTTAATGGTAATAATAATAATTAATAATAATGATAAGTCGTAAAATTCACCTTATTACCTTCGTATAAGGACTAGTTTGCAATGTTTTGTTTTGGCAGCAATTCCTTAGCCATGACAGCCAACGCAATGTTAATGGTAATAATAATAATTAATAATAATGATGAGTCGTAAAATCGTAAGTAGATACCTTCTTTTTATCCACCTCAAAAAAGTTAGGCATTTTCGGCGCATCAGACGGCACGGATGGCTGTTCCTCCATTAGCGAACTCAAAAAGTTCATAAACTCCATCGAAACAAACTATGTCCACTGCTCAGTATAAAACCACGAAAACACTTGATCAATAAAGCGAACACACAAATAAATCAAAACGCAAAGTCGCGACTCACGATCACGTGTGCTAAGCGAGATGGCGCGAGGCCAGACGTCTTGCTCCTGCCAACATCCGATATAAACTAAATTGAAAATTGGAAACAAAATGCGATGTTCGAATCTTGATATGACAATAATACCTGAGACAGAGCTATACGACAACAATTAGCGCGAAAGAGACGGAGCGAACGCTAGACAGCTCCACCCCATCGACACGGCGGCACAGGGGTTGTCGCCAGACAAGATCACTTCGTAATTTAAAATTCCTACCTGCTTATTCCAAATCATTACATCACAAACACAACACAAAGCATTTTCAACTTTATATATGATTCGATAAGCTATAAATTTGCTTTTTTAAAATTCTGACATGAAGCTTTTATAACAAAATGATATTTCCAAGTTATAATTATAAATAGCAAACGCGTGGATACAATGAGCATTCTATTCTGAGAAATTCGGGTTGTTTTAAATACGCTTTGATGATTGAAAGGCACCGTTTCAAATGAGTTTGTGAATTATGTGCAAAATATTCGTTGAACAGAAATAATCACGATGTACGAGGTCAAAACGACGACTTTTTGTTACAAGCCAACAAAGGATTATAATAATTATCATTAAAACTATTATAGGCAATAGTTTTATATTTCAACGCAAGAAAATATGCGCGATGATTATTAAACACATTTTAAAATTATGTAAAAATTCCAAGATGGCAGACAATAAAATTGCACAAAGCATGTATATTTGTCATCATAGAGTATTGCAGAATATATCAATCAAGACATTTCCGAATTTTCCAAAATTATTTAACGGGCACCGTCCCTACACAACATTCTAGTAAACTCCCAACAGTAATAGTTAATACCCTAACAAATTAAGAAGGGTGCAACAATTTATAGTTTACCAGAAAATTATTCCAACATTTCACAAATAATCAATTAAATTCGCCCATTGAAAATGTCGTAGACTCGCCCCATCTAGTTATTGATATCTTTATAATTCTGGGTGAAGTGGGTGAATTTGGTGAAATTGGTAAATTCTGGCATACGGGTGTTTGTATTGATACGGGTGGATTAAGGATTGCCTATTATGTTGTGACAGGTCTTTTAGGATTTGTTAAAGGGTTGGTTTTAGAAATAGAATAGAGGCAAGATAATAAGGTACAATGTTAGTATTCTTGTTAAATAGCAAACTCAGAAAAACATAATTACCATCAAGCAAGGGCAGTGGCGTAGCGTGGGTGGGGCGGAGGGGGCGGCCCGCCCCGGGCGGCAGCCCGCGGGGGGCGGCAAAATGTCGCCGTTGAAGCGGGTTGAGATCTGATCTATGATTCATTCATTTCATTACACAGTATAATTTTCCATTTTTATATAAAATTTTGCGCACAAAGGATTTTTTTAAATTTATTTAAAAGAAAAATTGCTAAATTACTGACAGAGCTCTTTATAAGGTTTGTTTGTTTACATACGAACGGCAACATCGCATCACGCCGCGCCGCCCGCCCGCCGCGCCGGCGAGGCAACGCGCGCGAACCGAGTTGATCTGAATCTGAAATCTTTTGTTTTACGAGTCGGCCCGTGTCGATGCCTCTCTTTCGCACTCATTGAATTAGTACTACGCATTCATTTGTAGGTACTTTGTTTGTTTTAGTGCATCGTGAAGTGCCATTACGCAATCACGCATTACTCGTATGTTTGTTTTGCGAGAGTTTTGGATACGGAACGAAAGTCGTTTTGATTGTGTTTCGATCTTTTAAATACTATTGAATCTTCTAAAACTAAACATTTAGATCTTTACCCAATCTTTGAATTAGTTTTTGAAAATGAAAAGAGTCAAAGAAAGCGGTGCGGAATTCCGCAAAAAAAGGGCTAAGAAAGCAGCAGATGCGAAAAAGTCTCAAGGTGCATTACAGAAATATTTCAGTTCTAGTTCTGGTTCGAAAGCCACGTTAACGTCTTCGGTGGCATCCTGCAGCAGCGGAAGTGATTCCAGTGTAAGTAGATATATGATTCCTCCATCTAGAATCGTGTGTGGCCTAGAATTACTCCAGTTATTTTAGACATTTTATTGGCTGGGTCGCTCGCAATAAATTGCAAGGTTCTTTATCTAAAGTAAAAAATCAAAATGTGTATGTATGTGCGTTTGTTTTTAGTTGTCAGCTCTATAGCCTAAGCCGCTAAACAAAATAAGATGAAATTTTGTATTGGGAATGTTTTGTAAATGTCTAGGAATATTTTCTTTGTTTTTTGATCACTTGATTATTTATGGTAGGTAACATAATTTTTCATTTAGCCGCGCCGTCACCAAAACCACTTTTGTTTTGTGATAGTTAAAATACTTATTTGAAATTCGAACGTGTCTTCTAGCCAATATTCATGGGAATACATAACTTATTTTACAGGCACAAGAAGAAGACGTGCCTGGCGTCGCAGTTGGAAGTAGTTCTGGTCCCACCACAGAGCAGGGTCAAGACGAAGTCGACTCACCAGATGTGCCTCAAGCATCTAGTCATAAGCCTGCAGAAAAAGTGAATGTTGCCAAAGAAGACATAATTGAAATCGTGCCTTCTGCTCCTGCCGAAGTCAAAGATGTGAATCTCGACGATGTAGGTTGCTGGCCTTCTCCTATGACCGACGAAGTCAGAACGCTTCTAGTACGTCGCGGGTCTGACTCAGTACAGCACATCGATTCCAAATTTGCCGATGTTGTTCGCTCAGGGACTTCAACGAAAGGCGGTACCCGAAAACTAACCAAAGAGTGGTTCTACAAACCATTATCTAATGGCGAAAAGGTTCTCCGAACATGGCTGGTGTACTCGCCTCTGAAGCAGTCTTTGTATTGTTTTTCTTGCAAGCTGTTTGGCAATTCCGGCTCGAACTTCGCATCTGAAGAAGGATTCAACAAATGGTGGAAGCTAAATCCAAGAATCGGAGACCATGAAAATAACCTGGGCCATGAACAGAGCTTCTTGAAATGGAAGGAGTTGGAAGTTCGCCTGAACTGTAAAGCAACCATCGATCAGAAACAACAAGAAGTTTTCGAAAGTGAGGAGAAGAAATGGAGGGATGTATTGTACAGGTTGCTGAATATTATCCAGTTCTTAGCCAAACAGAATCTGGCCTTCAGAGGACATCGAGAAGACATTCGAGGAGATGATAGTGGCAATCGCGGGAACTTTCTAGAGTTAGTGCACCTCCTAGCTAAATACGATCCTCTTCTAATGGAACACCTGACAAAGATAAAGCTGGGAGCAAGAGTGTCAGTTTCATATCTGTCTCCAGAAACCCAGAATGAATTTATAAATTTACTGGGACAGCAAGTTCGATCCACCATCATCCGTCGTATTCAAAAAGCTAAATATTATTGCGTAATCTTCGACAGTACACCAGACATCTCCCACAATGACCAAATGAGCCAAGTTCTGCGATACGTACATATCGAAGGAGAAAAAGTCGCTGTGGTAGAATCTTTCATTGACTTCTTCCAACCAAAAGGAAAAAATGCAGAAGATCTCAGCAACGATATAATCGCGAAGATAACATCAGACGGACTGGACATACAGAATCTGAGAGGACAGGCTTATGACAATGCTGCCACAATGTCAGGGATCCACAATGGAGTTCAAGCCCGGATTAAAGCACTAAATCCGAAAGCTCTATTCGTTGCATGCACAAACCACTCACTAAACTTGGCTGGGGTACACGCTGCTTCTGAATCAGTGAATTCGGTGACGTTTTTTGGAATTCTAGAGAAGCTATTTGCCTTCTTTTCTGCATCAACTGTTAGATGGAACGCTTTGGTTGCCGTCACAGGTCAAGCAGTGAAACGAGTCACTGAAACGCGTTGGAGCGCTAGACATGTAGCTGTCAAGATGCTTAAAAATAAGTTTGAGGGAGTTCTTGAGGTACTGGAACAATTAACAGATTCATCTCAAACTTCCGAAACAAGATCGGGAGCCAGTCTTCTCCTGACAGCCATGCAGTCATTTAACTTCCTAACTTTTCTTGGCTTTTGGGCTGCAGTGCTACCTGAAGTAGATGACGCACAGATTTACCTGCAGCAACGAGGACTAAGTGTGGATAAGTGTGCTCAGAAACTCTGCGCTTTGAAAACCCTCTTAGTGGAAAGTAGAGACCGTTTAGTGCAAGAAGCAATTGACTTTGCTAAGACTCTTTGCGAAAAACTCGGAATCGAACTCAAAACGAGAAGAATTTGCAGGAAAAAACGCATGCATGGCGATGAATCTTCTGCAGATGCAGCTTTGTCTCACGAGCAGGAAATCCGTCGAGAGGTGTTCGCATCATTGGACAAGATCATTCAAGAAATGACGACTCGATTCCAGCAAATTCAAGAAATATCGGACAAGTTCGGATTTTTGATGCCAGCAAAACTTTTGGACAGCAAGTTCGAGTGTGATCTTTCCCATGTATTAGAAGACATCGACAAGGACGAGTTTCAGATGGAGCGGAAGCGTCTCCAGCAATTTATTGCCTGTTCTGAATCAGAGGAAGATATAAGTGGTAAAGGACCACTGGAGCTCCTCCAGTTCATTCAAAAACTGAATCTCGGAATTTCGGTTCCAAATATAGTCATCTTGATTCGTATATATTTGACTTTGGCGATTAGTGTGGCAAGCTGTGAGAGAAGTTTTTCGAAGTTGAAGCTAATAAAAAATTACCTCAGATCTACTATGAGCTCCGCTAGATTATCAAACTTGGCTATATTGTCGATTGAACAAGAATTGGCTGCTAATATTGATTTTGACAAAGTTATTTCTGACTTCGCTGCTCATAAGGCTCGTAGAATCCGCTTGTAAAACCGCTCATCCAATTTTTTCTTCAATAAAAAGTATCTCATTGCCTGTGCAATTTAATTTTAATTAAGCACCTATAGAATGGGGGCGGCAAAGTGGGTCTCCCGCCCCAGGCGCCAAAATGGCACGCTACGCCACTGAGCAAGGGCTCATTATTTAAATACAAATTACATTTCCTTACCATCGACAGATCATAAATCCATACTAAAAAGAAAGTTTCATTTCAAATTGATCTTCTAAAATAAAATAAGAACACGCTGAGAAACAAAGTACACATATTCAACAAATTCTAAAGGAAATAGCACAATAACAAAGACGCCAACTACTTGAAATAATTTAACATCAAGTAGAAATATAGATGATCAATCAAATTGACGTAATATCACGTAAATTCCGTTACAGGATCAAGAACAACAAAAAGAACACTTCAAAAACTTAACTTGGGAAAGCACACGACCAATTTTTAACAAGAGAAATTGCCTTATTTCCGAGAATAGAGGTAACGTAATGACGTCATCCACATCCCTTTCGAGATTGAAGGTGACGCCATTGGAAATAGATTTTATTATCTTTAGAAAAGAGAGAAAGAGGTTACAACTCGATAAGATGAATTAAATCTAGAATAGCTAGAACTAATGCATAGGCAAATTTTTTGAATAGTCAATTCTAACAAAGGTGTGACTTGTATGCGGTTTTTGTAAATCCTAAAATAGAAATACCAAAAACAACGATCAATAAATATTATGAAAGATCATAATAATAAAGCAAAAGAGCATGTTAAAACGTGCTTTATGGAAAATTTCGAGTTCATTGTTCGTATAAATAAATTTGAAATACAATAATGTTCTGACGGCAATAAACATTACAACAATTACAATACCGACGTTCGAAGTCAAATTTTTATCGCAAAAACTATGCGCCTCAAAAGCGATTATAATTTTTCGAAAATTCAAACAACAGCGAGGGTACATCTTTATTTTATTATCAGAAAGGAAGTGAATAGAGATTGGGTCCTATTCGGGGAATTTTAGCCTGTGAATTTGTGTGAAACAATTGAATCGAGGGACAATGCTATGGTCTGTCTAAACCAAACCATGTGCTAACGGTAATAATAAGGTTACAATGATACTTTTTGGGTCGTTGAGATAAATGGTCAAGAGGAAACAATCTATCCTTACTTATTCCGATAGATTTGATTTCAACATCGACACAAGTACTATCTCTTTATGGGTTGGCCAGAAATTGCAACCAATCATGAACATGCCCTGTTATCGTATCGTCAAAGAATAAAATACGTTTCATGTATAGTGAAATATTTTCTACACTAAAATTATTATATTTGTTGTGTAACAGACTTGAAAAAGTTATTCAAATGATCCTCCACCACCTACAACTTTTATCACCATCGAAAGTAATGACTTTGGCGATTAACATTCTCAACCTCCTTCAATACCAACATAAAGAAAATAATCAAGAAAAAGCTTGAAATAGTTCTTTATCTTCAAGGAATATGGTCGTATAACAATCAATCTTGAACGTATAATTTGGGTTCTTAGAACCGCCATTGCTGGTTATCGCACCAACTTATTATTGGTCGTGGTAATTTCCTTCGATTACCTGCAGTTGGTAAACGCTGGTAGTAAACTCTTCGTGCCTTTGGAAATAATGTTAAGCCAATTTAGAACTTATGGCGAGGCGTGAAATTTGGTGTTTTTATATTAATGGTAACAGTTACTACTTTGCACATGCAACCCAAAAGGGATATTAGTTTGCCATTCATGATATGGCTATCTCATGAAAAACATCATAGAAGAAACCAGAGAATGAAAAAACCGGCAAAGAGCGGGTGGGGCTCGCACAATTTGGGCTCCATACCAATACTACAATGAGTAGCTAGCAGACCAAACTAAACACCTAATTATATAATATATTTTTTTAAGCTGTTACTACACTGTCTAAACATCCTGCAGTTTTTCAATTATCTATAGCTGAACATCTACTAACCCTATTCAAATCTAAATTAAATTGTCTTTTGTAAGGGCCTGTCCGCACTGCGAATTTTCACCGCGCGATATTTACTCTCGCGAATTATTTCCGTGTATTATTATATTTTATTTTATATCGCTAGTGCGAATACTCGTATAAGATTCAATGTGTTACAGAATTGCGAGAAAAAAACCGCGCGGTGAATATTCGCAATGCGGGCAGGCCCTAACAAACTTTGAACTATATCATTAAGGGCCTGTCCGCACTGCGAATTTTCACCGCGCGATATTTACTCTCGCGAATTATTTCCGTGTATTATTATATTTTATTTTATATCGCTAGTGCGAATACTCGTATAAGATTCAATGTGTTACAGAATTGCGAGAAAAAAACCGCGCGGTGAATATTCGCAATGCGGGCAGGCCCTAACAAACTTTGAACTATATCAATAAGGGCCTGTCCGCACTGCGAATTTTCACCGCGCGATATTTACTCTCGCGAATTATTTCCGTGTATTATTATATTTTATTTTATATCGCTAGTGCGAATACTCGTATAAGATTCAATGTGTTACAGAATTGCGAGAAAAAATCCGCGCGGTGAAAATATAAATATACAGGCCCTGAGGGCTAATCCGCACTGCGAATTTTTACCGCGCGATTTTTATTCTCGCGAATTATTTCCCTGTATTAGGGCCTGTCCGCACTGCGAATTTTCACCGCGTGGTTTTTTCTCGCAATTCTGTAACACATTGAATCTTAAACGAGTATCCGCACTGGCGATCAAAAATAAAATATAATAATACACGGAAATAATTCGCGCGAATAAATATCGCGCGGTGAAAATTCGCAGTGCGGACAGGCCCTTATTATATTTTATTTTTGATCGCCAGTGCGGATACTCGTATAAGATTCAATGTGTTACCGAATTGCGAGAAAAAAACCGCGCGGTGAAAATTCGCAGTGCGGAAAGGCCCTAAGTCAGGACCATCCTAACACAAAAAAAAGCTTAGATACAGAAATTTCAAATTATGCGTGATGTTATTTATACATACATAATATAATATGTACAGTGGAGCCCGCATCAAGCTATACACATTGAGTATAAGCTGACCTCTCATTGTACGGGAAGCCTATACAATGAGAGGTCAGCTTATACTGAAAATGTTTAGCTTGATGTGGGCTCCACTGTACGTTATGGTGACTTCCGTTTATAAAGCTAAATTCATACTGGAGACTCGATAAGTACTCAGGATTAAGGTTTAATTACCCTGTTTGCTGTTATAAGGGTTCTGTTTTTTATTTTACAGTATAACTAGAACCCTAAAAAAGGAAAGAAGACTGTCTTAGAAAAAATTTTAATGAGCCAAGTGTAGGAGAAATTTAATATTTTGTTGTACCGAGAGGTTAAATCAAAAGCGGAGAGGAGAAAATAATGGCAGTTACTCTACCAACAAAAACGTGGCTCTTAAATTTATGATAGAAAAATGATAGCATCATAGGCAACACCACTCCCTTTAACACGTGTTAAAATTCACCATTAGATTCGCCAACTTCACCTCCCAATCATCCATCATCTAGGTCGATAGCCCACAAATTACTTCAACACGCTATGGACGTTGTCTATAATCATCACCCTGTCTATTGAGACCTCACCAATTTGGCTGTGGGCCCGTGTGACTTTTAATTTCGTCCCCTTTTAAGTGACCCTTTTACATATTCCTCGTGTACTATGCCACATCTATATTTATTAGAAATGTAATTTAACTTTGCAGTGGATTTTAAACAACTTTCTTTTCTATGATTCTTAGAAATTATAAAATTAATTTGAATTAATAAATGAATAAATTTTAAAAGGGGTTCAACTATATGTCCCGAAGGTTTGTACGGGTCCACGGGTGAATTGTGTAAAGAGTCGTGCGAGATAATTAAATGTTTGTCGATAAATCTCCACCCCGTGAGAAGTGCAACGTGTGTCCATCGATAACTATCGACAAGATGCGGTTGCAATTTACGCTAATTAAGGGATGAGTGGAATTCAACTGCAGTTTTCGCAAAACGACATGAGGGTGATAGAGATACCTACCTATTCTTCTATGGAGTTTAATTTTTCGAAGTAGCAACTTATTCCGATAGAAATGAGTTTGCAACAACTTCACGAGTCGCTTTTTTAGGTTTTAATGGGTAGAATTAACCATGAAAAAGAGGACCTTGACGTTTTCTAACTAGTTTTGATTAGTATTTTATTTTGTAAACGGTGTGAATAACATAAAAGGGGAAAAAATGTCGAGTCACTTTTGTAAACGTTTATATGTTCTAAGAATGCTTTATGATTTAATAAAAAATTTAAAAATGTAAATGATTTTTTTTAAATTACGAAGATTGATTGACATATTTAAAATTGTTATAAAATCATAATGCATGCTTTGAACATAAAAACGTTTACAAAAGTGATTCGTCTTCTTTTACCTTTAAATTATTCGTGTCAGTTGCAAATATCTACGTAGTCCTCGAATATCACTTAGTAAATATCGATACAATAGAACCCTTTTATCATACTTCATACTAAAATTATAAATGCGAAAGTTTTTGTGTGTGTATGTTTGTTACTCTTTCACGCCATAACGGCTCAACGGATTTGAATGAAATTAAGAATGGATATAGCTTATACCCTAACTTAACACATAGGCTACTTTTTATCCCGAAAAAAAAACATTTCGTTAAACCGAAAGTTAGTAAAATAAAAAACAAAACCGAACTCGAAAATTAGATGACATTTTTATTGTTTTTATTTGTATGTCCGCTGGGCTAACTATAGGTACTAATGAACTGTGTATCTTAATCGATAATAAAGAAGAACCCCAAAAATAATAAACCAAAAGAAACAGAACAGTATAAAATTATTTGTTTACTAGGAAATAAAATACGAGGTGACTATGATTTATGTAGGCAAATTCATACTAGAGATTCGTTAGATGATCAGACACACAACGTAGAAAGCTATAAAAACGCAATACAATCATAGCCGCTCAAAAAAAGAGAGGTAGAGATAAAACTAGAATCCCAACTTACATTGGCTAGAAAAGAGCTTTATATTCTGTCATCAATCAGATAAGGGCTAAGTTCAAGGCAAGCCCTTGATGTAGCATTCGTGACGCGAAATTATTCAGAGCCTAGGGCGCAACCACACGGGGCGATATCCTTTCCTCACAGTGTTGCCATATCGGTATAAGTTTTAAAGAAATCCATACATGGTCATAGAACCAATTATACAAACGCGAAGTATTAAGTCTGAACGCTTGAAGGTCAGTCTTTAAATTAAATTATGAATGTAGTAAATGTCCGGCTACCAAACAATGTTTTGGTTTTTTAAATTTGCTTCTTTTAGGTTGAGTTTTCATAAGGAAATAGACGCGAATATCTACAAATTGTTCAGTATGGAATTATAACAAAACTGTAAAGTTTATTAAGGCTCATTTAAAAAATCCGGTATGGCAACTCTGGCGATACCCCAGCCATCAGTCATGTGAGGCGTATTATGCGCGTTTTACAATAATTAAACCGGGCAAAGTCTGTCCGTAAAACACCTATAAACTGCTAGCAAAAAGCTAAATGGACTGCCTTCATTATAGTGGAGCCACGCCTTTCGATGCATTGCGTTATTTGCGATGCATAGCGCGCTCGGCGGTGGCCGAATGGTTTTATTGCTGTCTGATAGGCCCTTTATTGCCGTCCATTAGCAGCTAAAATGATTAATATAAGTAGTGGATTACTACATGTATCTATAAAATACTACAACATTGATCCAGTATGCAAACTTACAGGCGCGGTCACAGCCTCCAAGTCTTGGCCAACTTTAACAGTAAAACAGGTCAAGCAAATAAAGAACATTTTAATCTTAATCACAAAACAAATGGAAGCCTTCTTTTAATTTTAGAAAAGCGAGTGATAATTTTTGATGCGTCAGAGGTTATTTATAGATGCATATTTAACCCTGTCAGCCTCTCTTCTAACATACTTGCTCTGAGCCAAGTTTTCAAATGATCTTTTCACACCACCTGCTCGACAATGTCCAATTACATATCATGCAACCTCAACGTAAAGTAAAGCATTATATCTTAAGGGATATAAAGTTGTATGAAACTCCCTAGGGAATAAAGTGATTTGAATTTGGAACGTCAAATTCGCGTGGAAACTCGTGGAAAACTCTAAGTAAAAAAATACCCATTGGCATTGTAAAGAGGTTAGTTCGAAAATCGAACTGGCCACCATAAGCAGAACTCAAAAAAGAAAAAAGTGCGTTTACAAAGAATGTGAAACAAAAGACGGTGTTTGATGCTGTGATTGTCAGTGAATTTTATTGCAATATTCATGTTGATAAAAAAATGTTGAGCGATAAAGATTCTACTCCAGAGTTTACCAAAACAGACGCTTTAGAGATTATTAATCAAAACACATGTACGAAAAAGCAAATGACGATTTGTTTCGATGGAGAACAACAAAAGGAGCCCTGGTTTTTTATTGTCTCGCAGAAGGTTTGAAAAGTAGAGTATCTATCTTAGTCTTAGGCAGCTTGAACCCCTCGCTTCACCCAGGACTCTAGATAACTCTCTCGCCTCGCTACGCTACTCGGGAGTTAACTCTATACTAGAGTCCCTCACGCTCAGGGTTCAATATGCCACCCGCGACGACGTAAGACACTGCTTTATTCCCTTAGTGCATAATCTACTATTATGAATTTGTCAGAAATGTTCGTAAATCGTCAAATTTTAGACAATTTTTTGAGTTCACGTCGATGGTTTTGGGGTGCTCATGGACCGCCACTGCAAACTTAGTAGGTGAATCCTCGGTGAATCGCTTAAATGCCTAACAAAATTCGCAAAAAAAATATACAATTCTCAGGAAGAATATTGTTTGTCAAATAATAGGATTTATCTAATACTAGTACTATTCCGACTAACATATAAACGAAATTATATTTTTACGGTTTTCAGGCTGTGTTTACAAAAACGAAATCAAGATCCATAAGATTTATGTGCGAAGAGATGCGTTCCGTTTTTGGCCGGAGATAAATTATTGAAATTGATAAAACAATGCAGTGATACAAAGTGGCGCGGTCGTGGAAGACAGTTGGTCTGCTCGTAAAGGGGAAGCGTTGCAGGCGGGCAGAGCTTTGAGACGCCGCTGTCCAAACAAATCATGCGCCCTCGTCGTGACGCGTAGAGCAAGCTGGAACTGACGTAGCATGCGCAATAAAACGGAAATTCGGGCGGCTTTTCCGCTAGTGTGTCGCGCACCGAAACTAGCACGCGCCTTTTTGTTTATACATTGCATTTGTCATTTCTTCAGGTATTTTTTGGTCATTTTTTATCGTGGTATTACTAAGTATTTATTTAAAATTTTCCTAAGTAATGTTTCTGACATATATACGAGTAAAATTATTGAAATCTTTGAAAAATTTCAAGTAAGTATGTAAAAATCTTTATCCAAATTCAGTGTATCTCAGGCCGTTGCTTATTTGTTCAACACATTAGGTAAGTGGTTTCCTCGAACATTCGTAATTAACAGCTGATCAAAGGATTCCCCTTGTTTTGACTCGTTCAAAGGGTTCCGTATAAATCCTTGATTGATCCTTGTATTGTTTGCTTTTGGTTTACATCGTAATTGTTCCAAGAAGATTCTCCACATTTATATGTAGGCGCATTCTTCCAGTCAGATTCTTTTTGACTGAAAAAATGATTTTTTTGTGCTTGAAATTTTAGATTATATTTTTTTAAGATGATGTTTATTTTGCAGTTCCACGAATTACTGAAAATTAAAGAGGCATCAAAAATGTCGTTGTGTTCATTAAATTTAAAACTCGTAAAGTCGCTTTCACACCCGAGAAAAGTCTGCGTTCATCATCACCGTTACATTAGCTCAGGTGTTTTATTTCACGTTCCGATTACGAATGCAAGTTCCACGATAACTTCTACTACTTACAAACCTTTGCAATGAAAAGCACTGAGGGAAATTGTACTTTATTTTTACCACATTAAGGTGTAAAAAGTACGCAAAATCTCTGCGGCTAAGTGCGAATAAAGCTGCATCGAATCGTGCTAATACTACCAAGCGCCGACAAAGGCTGCATGGCTGCCAACCGTGGCTTGCTACAGCGGCTTTTATTAAACAATTAGAGCTTATAAACAATATAAAATGTTGAAGCTTTATCGAGCGAATCGCGCCTATAGGCGGGACTGGAAGAATTGCCATTGGAATGAAAGTCAAATCAAGTTGTTTAACACTTTTTAAGGTAGCCTGTCGCCCTGTTCCTGATATTTCATTTCTGCTTTCATTGAAATGTATGAGTTTGAATTTTGTAAAAACATAATTTCTATTATGCAACTCGTACGGTTAAAGAGAGATATATTTTATTTATTATATAATATTTATCTCTCTTCTGTTAAAAATTATCTTATTTTATTTTGTAATTCAAGCCGAGTAAAATATTCAGCAGATATGCAGCAATAATAAAACAAACTTCAGCTAAAGCCACCCCACCGCGGGCAAAAAATAATATACGCTGTAAATTTAAAATGAGAACAGGAAATGATAACCCGCGGGTCGTCTGCGCGCGCGTCCATCCCCCGCCCTCGGCATTGTACGCACACACATGTAAATTGCATACCTCCACTGAAGAATGTTTCATGATTCTTCACACATGCATAAACTTTAAGTAATTAAACTACACACACGTCGGCACTATAATCTTGAATTTGGAATCTAAACGATTAAGTGCACGTATGAAGTATGTGAAGTATAGCTCTCTCTATCTGTCACGGGGTGAAAAATGAAATGAGAGTGGAGATGATTATAAATTTTCATTTCGTCGTCGTCGCGGCGCCGATAACTGTAAATCGGCGTTTCAAGAAGGGGATTTTAATCGCTGTTCAAGGATTTTGGGCGAGTTTTTGTGCGTATGTTTGGATTTATTTATTTTTTGCTGGGGTGGCAATCTGGAAATTTTGAAATCTTCGAGAGGGCTGCGCGCACATGTGGGTGCACCGGCGTTTCGGTGATAAACATTTTATAGGAATGTTTGGAGCAAAAACTGAAGCCAAATGTGCCTTTTGATTTAGGGGACATCGATGCGAAGGAAGTTGTAATCTAATTTTGTTTCGCAGCTTTATAATAATACTTATTTGTGCTCAATTTCTACCAGATGATTTCATTCGTAAGTTTAATGCTGAAAAGCGTTATTATTGAAGGTGTGGAAGTCAATCAATCAAATCAAATTTCTTTATTGAACAATTGCTTTACAAAAAAGATAGTTAAGACTCTGAACCCCAAACTAATATAATTGTCCTTTGGGGAACAGTGTTTCCAGTTCGAGGATACTTAAATATTTTACACGGACATAGGTACACACAAAGAAAATTGATTTTATCTACAGACAAAATAAACAAAATATGGCTCAATGTATACACTAATAGATAATAAATTTAAAATAGTTAAATAAACTACACACAAATATTACATAAGTATTTTATTATTCTAGTATAAGATAGACATAATATCTTTACATAAGTACATTACTAAATTGATATTTCTCTGAGGATATATTATATGTATTGGGTACACAATAAGATAACAAGTTTTAGGATATTTGTTAGATTGACAAACGACGACCAAAAAGTAGATGAAATAAAATAACAGACACAAATATAATGCAGGTAGTTATAGAAATTGAATAAAATAAAAACTATCGGGTGTTAGTTAGCTAGGAAGCAACGAACATTTAAACGTCCAGTATTGCTTGACAATAAAGTAATAAAGTACAGTGCGACAAGGGTCTTTTGGTGCGAGGATTGATCGTGGCCAAAATCGGAACTAACGCCGTTATCCTAATTAAACGTCACCCTTGTGTCACAGTTGCGCCAATTACGGACATACTGTCACAATTAACATTTTCAAAAAATATCAATATGAAAACTGTGGCACGCATGAAAGAGTTACCGATCCACCATTAAGGAGTTTGTTTGCAGCGTCCTGTACGTACACCAGCGAATGAATTGTCTAATTCCCTGGGTTCAAATTCTAGAGTGGATGAATGAAAGTAGATTGACGAAAGAAATCTATGGTGCGCAAGTGGGAGGTAAAGCTCGACCGGGCCGCAGCAGAAGGACGTAAAATGCCAAGTTTGCGACACAAAAGTACCCGGAATAAAAGAGCTTGTGCGTCTACCTATAGATTGATGGATGTGAAAGAGGTGTGCAGAAAGTGCAAAAACGTACCAGATGTAAGTCTGTAGTCTTTGCCTACCCCCCTCTAGAAGACAGGCGTGAGTACATGATGAAAGTAGAAATGCAAGTAATATAAATTCAAGTTTCACCGTAATCTGTCGATGTGAGAAGCATTATAAGATATTCGCTATAAGCAATCATGATCTTACGACACGCGCCTCTAAAAGCCCTCCTCATCTAGTTACCAGTGCCGGCACGAGCCTGAGGGTGCGGAGACCAGCGAGGGTACACGTCCTCCTGAAATAGCCGGCGCACGGGGCACGATGCATCTGCCCGGTATAAATAGCACCCTCAATGTAGTATCAAGGACGTCTCCACTTTTGGTCTTGTTTGCTGTTTGTTTGGCTCCTTACTTGGTGTTCATATAGAGCTTGGATTAGAAACACTTCTTTATTGGGCGTGAAAACAATAATCTTACTGAGTTGAGTTGTAAGATGAATCCCACAATCTGAACTGCGATCTATTGTTTTAACAAGAGTATTATAAGAGTTAACACGATTGCTTAAAAATATAATGAGGGGTCTAAAATAAATGTATGGGACAGGGCGCGACTTTTCCATTTTTTTTTTCTAGGCGGCCTTATATATGTTAAAATTGTAGTAACAGTAGTGGTCAAAAGCGGACATCTAAATTTAATATAAAAAAAATATATATCGTTTAAAATTCTTTATCATTAATATCTTTTCAAACAATACCATAAAAATTATTAACCAGCATCCTTCAAGCTTTTTTTTCAGTACTTGGGCAACGAAATATCAATTAATAAATTAAATGCTGTGTGTACCCACCTGATTAGAATTTGTATTTAAGTACATTTATATATTATTTTGAAACGTAATGGTACATTGCTTACGACATACAACTCACAAACTGACAAATAGCACCTAATGTGATGACCAAAAACGCAACTTGAATCCTTGAATGAACTACAACAGAGCTGTCAAATAAAACCGTCGAGCATTTCTGCGTAGACGCACCATGTGTATCGACTCAGCGTCCACATTAACGTCTCGGATGACCTGTCAGTACTGCAACGATGCACACCGATGCAACTATAAATATAGACGCTAGATCATTGTTGGATAATGCACTATTTCGCTAATGCGTGTTTGTTCATTATAAAGGTCTAAGGATAGGTCTTTTATTGTTTATTTAGATGGAAGACAAAGATTTTAATCATATTAAAAAAATGTAAACCGTATCCATCTTGATCAAACCTTCGACCAATAATTGGTCGAAGGTTCAAACGTCATTTTATGTTTGTCTATCCCACAACGTACTTCTGTAACTTTTTATAAATTACAATATTTTCTTGATAGTGATTCTCTTCATAAAAATAAGTAGTAACTTTTTTGCTTGTTTGTAGACATCTTTTAAAGGAAAGCACGATCTTAACAGAGTATGTGTGTGAAGCGTCCTGTTAAAGTATGTATTATTTGGTCATTATAACACGTGTAATTTTTTTTTACAAGTTATTGTCAAAATAAGCGTCTCGTCGTACTTTTTTGCCATTTACCCGGTACACGGTGGCGCCACCGCCCACTACACATCTAAGTACTTTCAATTCAATGGTTTAATAGAGATAATGCGCGAAAGAATTTAAACCCCATGTAGAGAGAGACGATCTCGCGTTGATCACAACAATGCGCGAGCGCAGCGTGATATCGCGAGTGACGCACCCCAGCTGACTGGCTATTTCTGTACGCGGTGCACGGGGGCTTTATTCATGATCCAAGTCATAGACTAGTTCATGGATCTCATTAACAACGCTATTACAAAAAAATGCATATAAACCGATGTGATGTGATGACTGATTGGAATAAATACTGAACAGGTTTTATTTTTATTTTATTTGTAATATTATACACATAATATTAAATGTAATATTTTGTAACATTGTTTGAATTGCGCTACTATTTCATCAACAAATGGCACGATCTATAATGTCCTACATCTATCCATTCTACACCAAGCGTATAATTCTATGCTACGCCGTAGCAGTCTACGAAGCGGGTGAAATACCACGGTTTTGCGCGAAGCAGTAAACCTGCGGACCTACAGTCCCTTTCAATAGAATCCGGCAATAATGTAAACAAACCAATTTAAACAGGATTACTCCGTAATTACTTACATTTGAATATCAATCCTGATTATATTCACATTTCAAGGAACCATACATTGTTCTAACAATCATTTCGACACCAAATAACTTCTTTATGATGGTTATTTTAATAAAAAATACCCGTACGACGAAAATTTCAATAGTATTGTCAAATTTCATATTGAGTTTTTAATCGTCAAAGTCTTGTTTGTCTTTGGAAAGTTAGTGTTTTAAATTGATTTTAACAATATTTAAACATTTGAAGCAATGATAGGTACAACAGTATGATCTTAAGAGAATAGGTTCCGATTGCATTGATCGCTGTTACTCCATGCCGAAAAACCTGCAGTGCGAGAGGGACGAATTCTGGAAAATTATCAAAATGACGACTTTAATCACGAATTTTATTATTTAAAAAAAAACTAAAGTATGTATCAAATATCTGTTCGGATAACAGTATAATAAAGTTTATACAGATTTTAATTAATAAATAATATAATATGATTTTGCTCAAATAATGTTAAAACTCGACATGAAACCTTTTTTTGGAGTCATCTTTGATTTTTTATGGCTCAATGTTGGAATGACTTCTGAAGATTCTGTTTCGATAAGAGTGTACATCATATTCTTGACAGAAGTCCAAATTTTTTTCAAATATCTAGTATTGCTAGATTCTTCAAACAAGGAAGAATAAATTATGGTTTTTCGGAACCTATCCTCTTAAACAACTTTGAAATAATTGGTTTGTTTACATTATTGCCGGATTCTATTGAAAGGGACTTTATATGTAACGTTGTATCGGTGGCCAACTAGTTTCTTAACACTAAATATACATAAAAATGGAACTTTCAAAATTGCATTCAGTGTGTATTGAACTGTTCACGAACTGTAACGTTACTTTAAGTACGAACATATCCTCAAATACTTAATCGGAAATCGATAGCATATCTATGTTTTCAATGTCTGGCAACCAGTTGGCAACTGACTCAAAGGTACATAATCTAAGGGCTGGTAAAGTAACGTTGCTTTAGTTTCCGAGAGATCACAAAAAAGATAAATAAAATAGCAAGAATACTATTGAAATTCCAATAGATTTACATATATAAACATAAAATTTATTTATTGAGCAAAAAACGTTTATCACAAAGTTTGAGCAAGTGGCTTCCAAAGTAGTTTCAACTGTGATCCAGAAGCCAGTTTCTCCCTTAGAATACAAAGTACATGTGGTGTTAGCGAAATAAGTACGAGTAAACTATTACAATAACTTTAAATTAATGCATAGTTTGAGCAACTGGCTTCCAAAGTAGTTTCAACTGTGATCCAGAAGCCAGTTTCTCCCTTAGAATACAAAGTACATGTGGTGTTAGCGCAATAAGTACGAGTAAACTATTACAATAACTTTAAATTAATGCATAGTTTGAGCAACTGGCTTCCAAAGTAGTTTCAACTGTGATCCAGAAGCCAGTTTCTCCCTTAGAATACAAAGTACATGTGGTGTTAGCGCAATAAGTACGAGTAAACTATTACAATAACTTTAAATTAATGCATAGTTTGAGCAACTGGCTTCCAAAGTAGTTTCAACTGTGATCCAGAAGCCAGTTTCTCCCTTAGAATACAAAGTACATGTGGTGTTAGCGCAATAAGTACGAGTAAACTATTACAATAACTTTAAATTAATGCATAGTTTGAGCAACTGGCTTCCAAAGTAGTTTCAACTGTGATCCAGAAGCCAGTTTCTCCCTTAGAATACAAAGTACATGTGGTGTTAGCGCAATAAGTACGAGTAAACTATTACAATAACTTTAAATTAATGCATAGTTTGAGCAACTGGCTTCCAAAGTAGTTTCAACTGTGATCCAGAAGCCAGTTTCTCCCTTAGAATACAAAGTACATGTGGTGTTAGCGCAATAAGTACGAGTAAACTATTACAATAACTTTAAATTAATGCATAGTTTGAGCAACTGGCTTCCAAAGTAGTTTCAACTGTGATCCAGAAGCCAGTTTCTCCCTTAGAATACAAAGTACATGTGGTGTTAGCGCAATAAGTACGAGTAAACTATTACAATAACTTTAAATTAATGCATAGGTTTTTATTGTTTTTATTATTTTTATTTATTTAAAATTATTAAATTTAATTATTTGTTATGTAAAGATTTTTGTGTCTGATATCAGAGAACAGATGTTGATTTATTTGAATCTTATAAAACAAGAGTTTGACTAGCGAATAGTGGTACAACATTGCCTGACACGTGTGCAAAAAAATCTATTTTTATGTATAACAAGTGCCTTATAAGTAATTCACTTATGACTTGGGCCGCAGTAAGAACATACTATATTGATAGTGGGGGTGGCATCATATAAAAGTTGCAACGGATCACACGTGAATAAAAAAAAACATTTTATTATCTTATTCTGAGATTTATTACAATGTTAAACAGTTTTAATTCAGTAACTTTTGACGTCTCTGACTGCTACTTTAGGAAATTCACAAGTGTGTTATTTATTTTAATACATTATTGTACATACATATAAGCTTGACGCCAACGGTACATATTTAGAATAATATATCAATATTTGCAATTGGAACTGACGGCATCTACACGTTTTCGGTGCAACAAACTCGTGTTTTTATTATACATTATAATATCAAGGATTTATGCGCTTTAAATAATGTTTTTGTGAAAAAAATCATTTATGTTTTTAGGATAGTTCATTTTTTATAAGTTATGTTATTATAATATAAATACTAACATCAGAGATTCTTTTTCTGTTTTGTAAAGAAATAAAGTGGCAAATAATTATTGAAAAAATAGGTATGAATAATACAAGAAAATAAGTGACTTATTTATCTGCTATAGGCTTGAAGTACATTTATTATTGAATTTGAAACTACGTTCGTAAGTAATCGCTTTTTAATGTAAATGGTAGACTAATACATTTGTTTACAATCTTTACAACCGCTGTAATGAGAAATTACCTTCAATACTAAGTATGAGAGATAATAGTATGAAACTACTACCGTTTTAGATAGATACAAAAACATACCTGAGTATGACGCATACATACAAATGCTTCGTTAGATAATAAAGTAATACATGAAAAAATAATGCGCAGTTTATTTTTATGGTTGTTATTTCGATACATAGAAAACATATATTTATTTTTCATATCTATATATTTACATATTATCAAAGAAGTAAATATATTATACTACATACACCCCTAAACTTAACACAGTATCAGCTTTGAATTATAATAAATTTAATCAACATTCAACTCCAGGTTTTATTTTAATTTATTTGTTTCATAGAAAAGACACACATAACATTACTAAGTAAATAAATATATATTTTTATTTTCCCAGTATTGGCCTTAAATTATTGTAGTTTTATTTTATGTAAAACACAGTTATTAAAAAATGAAAAATATTAACGAAATATTTCGACTCCTTCAGTGGAGTCGTCATCAATCGAATAAAATTAAATAAAATAAAATAATAATATAACATTACTAAACAACAGTACCCCTTTCAGAAACATTCAACTTCTACTGGATTTCGCTTTATTTTAATAGCGTAAACATATTTTATGTTTTTAAAACATTCACAATTCAACAGTAAGACCTGTAAGAATAGAAACAGATGCGATCCCTATTTATTATACTATGAGTCAATAAAACGGCTTTCATTTATAATGCCTGCCGTTCCAATTTCAAGTGTATAAAGTTTAAAACATTCCACCCCACGATAACCGTATCCAAAACATTCAGCGATAACACGTCTAGACGGTATAAATTTACCAACACTCGAATACCATCTCAATGGCTCACTTGGCTAATCGCCTGAGGAAAAAAAAAAAAAAAAAAAAAGTTAAAATGTTAAATTTCGAACGCACCCATAACCTACTGCCACTTTAAAAAGTTGACGGCGAATAATCTAATAGGACACGTGCATTTAAACCTTGCTTGTTTTTAGATTACAGCTCTTAAACAACACAAAAAAAGAAAGAGCGAGATGGAATACCATAACACGTGTATATTTTTCTCGCTTATTCAAAGTAAATATCTCTGTAATACAAATTGGTAACCCTTTAAAGGTTCGAGTGGCAATCGCTAGTGACACGCATTTGAATCCCATAAAAACAGACAGACCTTAAAACAAGGACCCGAACATTTAAAACAGTAGAATAGATAACCTTTAACCAAATACATGATTTAGGAAAGACATGGTTATATGTATACCTCACAAGACTTGAAGCAAAAGAAATAAAAATAAAGTGATAATGGTACTTTATTATAAGTCAAAAACTATCACAACGTGCGGTACATTAACAACGGAGGACCTATGGGGTCTGCGCAGAGGTACGAGATAAATGCGCCATCGACGTGCGCAAGAGATTGCGATCTGTACTCGATCTCAGATACGTGACGCGATCGATGAACATTGCCCAATCGATTTTTTTGATTTAGTAGTCCATGGCAGGTCAACAAACAACGTGTAGGTCAAAAATCATTTGACCTATTATTTTTGCAAAAAAATTAAACATTCACCACCAAAAAGAAAAAAACGAACGGTCTACTTTTAGATCTTGTTATCAATTTGGTACGGGCAAAGAGTGGGCATGTATTTTTCTTCAATTGTACACGGATTTATTGATATGTAATAAAGTTCTTAAAATTATGTAAAAGAATAACCAAGTAGATATGGTTTGCTGCAACAACGACAAAGCTGTCTAAAAATTTTAACACAACTTTTTATCAACACGATTGGATGCACAATGCTTTCTACACACATTACGAAGGCAGTTTATCTTTACTGTGACAATGTTACTAGCAATAAACCTTTCAAATAGACCCACTACAATGCTGCAAAATTTGTTATGATACCAAACGTGTGTTGCTCCTTATCCTTCTCCAATAAAGACTATTTTAGATCACCTCGAAACCAAGTCGAACAGTCACGAGTATATCAGACTTCTGAAAAAGTTTAAAAAAAAATACAACTATCATAATCGCGACTAGGATTACCAGATCCATTAACGTGAGTTCCTAAAAAAATCTCTGATAAATCAATAAATTTCCTGACATTTTCATTCAAGTTTTTTGTTCATAACAAGGTAACACGTTTTTTAGCCGTTTTTGTAACAAACCCAATGAAAATAAAAAAATTTAACCATTTATTCGTTCCCTTTAAAAAATTCCTGACAAATATTTTTCTGATTTCCTGACACAGGTTCAAAATTCCTGACATGTCAGGAAAATTCCTGTCATCTGGTAACCTTAATCGCGACAATGATTAAGGGTTGAAGAAAATCTGAGAGTTCAAAATGGCCACCCTCGATTGATTTACAAAAGACTTCCGGTACGAACGTTATAAGTTGTAGATTATCTCAAATTTTCTAATCCAATAAATTATTATTTGCAATCATACATCACATGTTTACATACATCTGCTGTATTTGTTTATCTTTGGTAGTTACATGAAATAACATTAAAAATGCAACATGAAAATGATACTTCCTATTTCATCAACCATTGCAAAAATTACGACTCGTTATTAAAAGATTTCTTCGGTTTAAATAAAAAAAATTAGCTTGCCCGTGACTTTGACAGTTTCAGCTTGGCGGTTATTCTATGAACACCCCTTTATAGTCTAAATGTTGACCAAGATCACTACGATCGATATTAATGAAGAAAACCGCATCCAAATCCGTTCAGTGGTTCTCAAGTTAAAACGGAACATACAGACAGACAAACAAATAGAAATTCAAAAAATGTTTGTTTTGTCCTTAGTACTATACTAATAAAATAACCCATTTCATTAAAAATCGCAAAAATATTTAATGACACGACTTTTTAAGGTACTTTATTATGTTACAGGTATTCCATCTCCCGAAGTCCGTTTGGCTATGGTTGTAACAGTGCCGTGTACAGATACGCCTGTTTAGTGCGTGTGGCTAAAAAATTTCAACTGTCTAACTATCACGGTTCATGAGATACAGCCTGGTGACAGACGGACGGACAGCGGAGTCTTAGTAATAGGGTTCCGATGGTTACCCTTTGGGTACGGAACCCCAAAAAGTGCGGGTGCAAGCACTACTACCATAATAGCCAAACGAACTTCGTGAGATAGTATATCTGTACGGCATTTTAATCTTACTGCAATTTAAAATTGCTTCATCATAAGCATACCAGTTATTACATTTAAATGTAAAAAACATGAAAACAATAGCACAAAATTTAATTGTAACCTATTCGCTGACATCAACGATAAAAAAAGAATCGAGCGATTAAAAACCACTTGGAATTGTTGCTGAAGATACTTCGCATTTGTTTGGTACAAAGTTGTACGTCATACAAATTGGTAGGTCTTTCATCGCGTCGGAATGGGAGGTTTCTCTCTTGTGACTTTGCGGCAAGCGAATTCATGTGTGTGCGAGCCTTAATTAGAGAGCGTGCTACCAACAATGGGCAAACGATATACACCTTATGGTGTCAATTTTGCTTACATTGTATATAAAAAAGTAATTCATATTCTTTAGGTTATGTTAAAAATCAATGCAATCAATATTATTGCGACTGTGAGTTTATAATTTCTTCTTTAAAAACGGGGAAATAGGTATCAAAATGTTGCTCTATTTATGTTACTCGCGAGCAACCAAATCGACTCAAACCTTGACGGCGCACATTGATTAATCAATTACATTGATTTTACTAAAATTTTGAATGGTAAATAAAAATTGATATGTCATTTGAAAGCTTGAGATGTCAGCTTTAATTTGATATCATTTTTTTTGAAATCGATTCATAATTTTTTAAATGAATGATTTATGAACGTAAGATTAGGAAAAATTGCGAATTTAGGTAAAAGGGTCTGGATTGCGTATTTTACAAAAAAAACATTATTTATTGTTAAATTAATACTTTGTATTGCCCCTTCTAGCCCCAATTACAGTTTGCAGTCTGTTTTTAGACCTTATTATTTTTTTTAGATTTTCTTGAGGAATGCCTTCCCACTCCTTTAATAATGCTCGCGAGTTTAGTTAGGCGAATGCTATTGTTCAACAAAAGTGTTACTATCAAGTCTTAATTGAACTCCATAAATAAAATAAAAAACGGCCAAGTGCGAGTCAGACTCGCGCACGAAGGGTTCCGTACCATTATCTATAAAAACGGAAAAAAATCATCTCTGTTACATGGGAGTGCGTGGGTCCGACTCGCAGTTGGCCGGTTTTAGTATTTGTTGTTATAGCGGCAACAGAAATACATCTGTGAATATTTCAACCGTCTAACTATCACGGTTCATGAGATACAGCCTGGTGACAGACGGACGGACGGACAGCGGAGTCTTAGTAATAGGGTCCCGTTGGTTACCCTTTGGGCACTGAACCCCAAAAAAAAACTAAAATAGCTTTATTGTTCAAAACAGAGCATTCAAAACAAGTTGCAAGGGCCCCCAGTATTAGACCTGAAAGATCTGTTATTTTATTACTGAACTATTTTCCTATCTGCAGGGACGAATGGACAACGTTATCGTAATTTTTTTCCCCATTAAGTAGGCAACCCTAAAAAGTGGCAATATGAAGAAACGGCACAATATTCACGCGTGAAATGAAAAGAGATCTGATTCATTGAATCCTCATTGGAAAGCTGTTTACGCCGTTCACCACGCATCATACAAAACCTACCTTGTTTGCAACATCCCACATACTCACAATTAATACGCACAAAAGAGGTAATCAACACACAACCTCCTTTGAACTTTTCGTAGTACCTTGTTAAGGCGGGAGCACGAGAGCGAACCAGGATAAAAGCAGTTAACTCGTATAAGATAATTTGCATTTAATGCTACATGAACTGTTAATATTCATGGAGATAATAGAACGCGTGATGTGTTTCAATATGGTATTTTTATGTAAGAAATATGTTGTAATATTGCGAACCATGACGGCGATGGCGAAGTCAGATGTCGGGTAATATGGAGTCCCTTTTTATAACATTTCTGAATTGTGGATTCCATATATTTTGTAGTCACGATTGACACTATTTTGTCACTCGACTTTACATATACATAGTATTTACATACATCCATCCATCCATCAGCCTGTTTCGTCCACTGCTGGACATAGGCCTTTCCAGGATTTCGCCACTCTTGGCGGTCCTCCTGTAAGAAATGCCCATACTCACACACGCTGGGCAGGCGGGTTGGTGAGCACGGTGCCGAAACCCTTGCACCAGTGACGCCGCTGCCCGTCACCAGTCTGATTTATATAAGGCCCGGCAATTGGGGATGGATATACCGCCATCCATCGGTCCCAGGCAATGGTGGGCCGCCTGGTTTTTTTGCCTGAGAGCTGTCCTCTTACTCTCCCCCGAATAACTTCACAGTCGAGCCCGGCATTCGCTCTACCACCTTTACATACATACGTTGTACGAATACTCACGCCTATGTTTCCACAAAGATAAAGGTCCAAGAGACCACAGACTTCCATCTGCTATGATCCTGAGACACATGTTCCGCCTCTTCTACATACATCTATCAAGCCATCCAAGCTTTTCCATCCCGAGTGCTTTTGACTTGGACATTTTCTAGTATATTCCTGGTCAGCATAGTTCCTTCCATAGGTGTTAGAGCAGACTGTGGAAGTACCGCTATCTTACTCGCAAATCCTCCCGAAGTCATTCGGGCGAGAGTAACAGAACAGTTCGCAGACAGGCACAACCAGACCGATCGATGGCGGTATATCTATCCTAAATTGCTTATAAAAACAGACTGGTGATAGGCACGGCATCACTGGAGCGAGGGTTTTGGCACCGTGCTCACTAAGCCGCCTGCCCAGCGTGTGTGAGTATAGGCATTTCTTCTAGGAGGACCGCCAAATGTGTCTGAATCATGGAAAGGCCTATGTCCAGCAGTGGACGAAACAAGCCGATGGAGGGATGGAAAGGTCCTTCCACTTTTATGACTAAAATTATTTTTAGTGCAAAATAATACCAGAATTGAGGACCTTTTATGAAATATTATCTTTAAAAAGGCTTTCCTGTGTAAGTTGTTCAAAGAAATAAACGTCTTCAATAATATCGTCTACACAAACAGGTTATAATAAATTCAAATCCAAACTGTCAATCTAACCGATTATGCAAAACATCATGTGACACTACATTTCATTCAACCCCTCGAAGTGAGGGTCTAGCGTCCCATATCCCCCTTCTGACTTCAACCCCTTTGCTAACCCTTTATAAAACATGTATCAAAGGGGACGGAAACCAAAACATGCTATTCTCTCAATTATACAGCCATTAAGGGTTTGATAGATTGTTATATAGGAATTATGTGCTTTGCCAGTATTTACTTTGTTGCCTATTATAGAAAGCAGTCACTGGTTTTGATTTATTGCCTCTCGAGAAATAATATTCTTCGTAAGTGCCTGACCATTTCTGGGAAAATATTAAACAGTACCTAAAATGCAATGCGAATACACAGTAGAGTCGAAATTTTGTAGCGGCAGCAAAAAAATACATCTATTCTAATATTAGTGAATTTGGAGATACCTACAACTTAAGTTTTAATTTGAAGAAGGCATTTTCAATATTGTTCGTTTTAGAAAACATATTCGCACAATAAAAAACACAAAAGTTAAATAAAAATACTGAACTCACCTGACGAACCTGCTTGTACTGCTCCTCAAAGCTCCAACCAGCAGCGCTACCTTCTGATGAAGAAGACGACGCCGACCCCGCAGGCTGCGCGGGTGGGGGAGGCGCGGGGGCCAGGAACGCTGGAGGGGCATAAGGGAACCCCCCCGGTGTCCCCCCACCAGCTAGAGCGAACACACTACTGGGAGTCGATAACGGCGCTCCTTGGGCCAAAGAAGCCAGTGAAGAGAGGTGCGGGTGGAGAGAAGTCTTCAGCGACTCGAAGTCATCGCGGACCTGAGGACAAAACCAACGTGTTACCGACTAGTTACTAATGAACTGGAAGTGATGAGAAAGCAGAATCAAGACAAGTATTCTTGTTAAAACATAGTGGTGAGGATTGGACATTTTAAACATTCAGCCTATCCGTTCATTTTAATAATTCAAGAACTAATAAACCCAATGAAATTTAGTACGGAAACGGAGGAAAGCCAGCTTTCATATGGGCTGCCAAAACAAGTAGCAAATCGGCAGGATGTGACGAATACTTAGTGCGATAAGGATCTAAATGAATGTGAGTGAGGGCGCTGATACAACGAGGTAAACTGTCAAAATGACGTTTCATATGAAGGCGGCGTTAGTTTCTGCTGTTGGCCACGTTCATTCAGACCCTTGGCGCACTATAACAGACATTTTAAGTAGGACTTCTCATGATCACTCCTTAATAACTAAAGGGAAGCTACACTCTAGAAATAAAACAAAACGAAAATTCCAAACGTACTTTAATCTGATCATGAGGGCGCGGCGAGTTCCTCTGGTTCATAGCCGGATGGTTCATCGCTTGGTGGTTCACTTGGTGCACCATGTTGAGGTTCTGTTGGTGCAGCTGGTGGTGCTGCAATGGCTGGTGCAGCTGCGCGGGAGCGTCTCGGCCGACACCTTCGTCTGAGCTGTCGCACGACTGATCGCCCGATGAGTCACCGTCGGACCGCGCCGACTGGAATTTTAGTACTACGTTAGTTAATGTAGAAGAAGTGTTTAGGTTTTCAAGATGGATATTTTGGCTTATTTAATAATAACCAGTCATTTCTTTGTCGTAAGCGGTGGAACGTCGATGTATACGATATTATTTCCAAATTTTACCGCATCATCCTGTCGTTAATTTATGTATATTCAATCTTTTAATTTTTTTATTAAATAAAAAATAAATTAATATTTGCATAAATTGGAATTTGTAGGCGCATAAAAATAATAAACCAATTTATTTTTCAGAAAAAAATCATATGTATGTACGTTGCGTAGAGAATGTAAAACCAACCCCTATAACATTTCATTTCTGACAACAATAAAAAATATTAGCAAAAACATGCGAAATATTCTTTGAAGCATGACTTCTTCACCATCATCAAGAAATATGAATTACGTTACACATTCAGAATAACATAGGGGTTTCCTCATGTGGGCTATTCTACAATTTAAATTAATTACAAAAAGGAAAAAAGCAAGATCTCGTTGCAGGTGCACAAAGGAGGGAAATGCTACCGACTGCAATGCCACTGCATTAAGCAAGTGTCGCTGAGGTGTTTCATAATTATATGTTGTAAATAAACTCTTAAGATATTTTTCTTTTATGCACATGTCCGACCGACATAGCTTGCAGAATCAGTAAGTTAAACTGGCAGTGGGCCACCCATATTTGTCCCGACCTCATGCCCGCTGGACCGACGACCTGAAGAACGCTGTCGGTGACGGCTGGATTAGGAGGACGGAGGACCGCCAAGAGTGGCGAAATCTGGGAAAGGCTAATGTCCAGCAGTGGACTAACATGGGCAGATGGATAGATGGGCGTCATCATGAATGCCGAGAAATTTATTTACAATCAAAATTATTTGCTCCTCAAATTTATTTACATGTAAACTAACACGCTTCCCCTCGCTTTGTATGTCGTCGCACCTATTTTTGACTTTTTGCTGAAAGACTTTCATAATTGTTTTAATCTCGCTTTTTTGTGAAATATCTGAATTCTCGCGAAAAAGCTTAAATATTTCGTATGATTGCGTAATCGCCTATACGCCATAATTCAGTTTTTTACGAAAAAGCGGCTGTTTCGCGAAAAAGTAGATTATGCAATTTTACAGCGACGCGACGTACCTATATAAATTCTTTAACGGTGCCTAGGCGTCTTATTATTAAAAACTCCTGTATTTAATGTAATGGAATAGTCATGAACTATTCTAAAACTAATTATAGTGTAAACTATTAACACGAACGATTAATAACTCAATAACATACAATGTAGTATGCCCTAGGAAGTCGAATTAAGGTGGCTATTTCGATTCGTGCCTAATCTAGACTTGTTTACAGCTTCAGGCACAAAGCTTTGCGATTAGCAACAGACTTGAAACCAAATACAACGCCTCAAGGCTATAATACTCAATTATTTGACAACACAGATGGCGAAACCACAGAATTTTTTTTTTAAAACCATGGAAATAGCCTGAGGACTGTCAAATTTACAAGTGGCACTGGAAATAACGACGACTATTTGAGCAACAATATACAAACTTCAGCAAAGATTGTTGTAAAGTGGAAGAGCAGAAAAATATTCAACGTGGAAAGCAACTGAGACCGAGAATCCAACGCCGGCTTCACATTGCCGGTTCAGTGGTTTTTAGAATGCAAAAGCAAAATCAATATTTTATAAAATATAAATTAGTGACATATAAATATATTGTGAATAATCTAAATACAGGAATTAAATGAAATGGAACCAATCCAAATAAACGAACTTAGGAACAAGATAATGCAGCTGCAATTGATCATGCAACATATCGACATGGAGTCCGAGTAACCAGTTCTTCAATGTGATATTAAAGTTCCATCGGAATCAATATAACAGAACACCATCGAGGGCGGTAATCAAATTGTTGCTTCGGTAACACGAGTGCGTTTCTGCAGCCGGGCGAACTGCCAGCGGCCCTCAATTACGACATTAAAATTATTATTTTATTTCCATTTTTATTTATTATTCGCATTATTATATTGTGTCGAGTTATTATCGGTGAAATGTTTCGTTCGGATAAACGTTCGGCTCGCAGCGACACGCAAGCCCCTCGATGCTGTCTCGTTTTATTTTGTTTTATTTACTTCACTTTCTCATGGTTGCAGTCGCTACTGGATTTCTTTTATTAGAGCTCAGTATAAAAACCACTTAATCATTGTAAAGAGCTGTAACCGGTGTATTATCCGAGACTGCGTTGACAAGTGCACTGATATATTATTATGTTACATTATCAGGTACGGAACCGACAAATCTAACAAGTACAGGCACCGATAAGTAGGATAACGTTAGCACAAGCGGTGCTAATTCTCGAGCAAACAGAATCTAGGCTAGGTTGAAATCTGTCGCGTGATATTACAATTAAATGTTAGATGTTAGTGGAAACCGATGAAGATCCAAGTCGGGTTGTAGCTGGTTATGTCAATAACGCCGACCGTAGTGTCAACATAATTGTTCAATATAAAGTCTTCAATAGAAATTGCCGACAGCTCTTTTTTGTGAGTGAATACGATTTGACATGAATGTGTTGAGGAAAGAAATTTAGAAAAGTGAAATAATTTTCCAGTTTATGGTTACACTTCAAAGTAAATACATAAATATCATTGGTACAGAAAGAGATTCAAACAAGAAGTCTTATAAATGAAAGGAAAAGTGACCTGAGCCTATCGGAGTCCATTAAAGGGCCGAGTTGCTTATTTCTTGGATAAACAAGGAATGCAACGACCCATTCTCAGAAATTACCCGAAACGATGGTTTGTTCCAATATACGAGAAAGAAGGACACACTATTGATTAGCGCCTTTTACCATGAAAAAGACGAAATGAAATAAAATCTTCCGTGGCTAAATAAACAGTTCAAAACTTAATAAGACGTGTCGGAATCCAATTAACTATTTAATTCTGATGACAAACCTTCAGATGATTATGAGAATGAAATGATAAATAATTTCAAGGAAGCAATTACAAACAAAGTAGTGCATGTGATAGAAATCATATTTCTTGATGTCAACTTAGAAGCGAACAAGAGAACGCGAAATCAAATAGAAACTTGTAATGGAAGATGTTTAACTTGTTCGAAATGCAAAGCAAATATGAGCCGTAATAAAACATTGAATTGAATACTAAGCGACTTGTTAAAGTCTGATACAGCTGTTTGTGAGGAGGTGCGAGTAGAAAATGTATTAATGCGAAACCATGATTGTCCATGAAAACAGTTCGCGCATATTACATAAATCCTAAATCATCAATATTTCCACTAAATAATGATACTTACGAGTATATGTTAGTTTTGCTTGGACAGTCGGGAAAACTCAAAAATACAATGTAACCGCATGCATATATTTTAAATTTCCTTATCATAAAAAGATAAAACCATAACAGAAGCTGCTACTTCAGAAGACCTTATCTTTATCATACTCTGATAACAAAGAACATTCTTTACTTTTTCTTCCTCTTTCATTCCCGTGGGCGAGCGTGAGCAAAATCTTCGCTTCGAGTTGCGCGGACGCGTCTTCCAAGGAATGTGATTAGCAGGGTCCGTCACGACGGCTTTGTGCGTGCATTAGCGCAGTTAGCACCAGGCCTTCGTTGTTTGGACTTGTTTGCCTAGGCAGAGTCTGAGGGTTTATTATGCTGGAGAAATCGCTGAAAGGTTCTTGATACCACGCGAAAAAATTCATGCATGTGAGGCTAGTGCGGCCATATTATACTCTCAGATAACCTTTATGAGAATGCCGTGAATGAATATCCAATCTGAATGTCCTACAACAATGTTGAACTTAAATCGAGACTTTATTGAAAGCACTTAAACTTTATTGGCATCAACCGAACAACCGTAATCACCAGCTGATATCCGAACAAAGGGCTAGCACACACTCATGCGCATGTCACAAGCAAGCATCACAAAGTTGCGACATTAAAACCCCGCAATAACATTAACACTAAAGTAACCGCCAATAACACGAGGCACGCATCAAACCTCAAAAGCAAGCAACAGGTTCTGCCTTTACAAACAGAGAGTGTTTACATTACGATCCTGGGCCTTTAATAATTCTCGGGAACTAAAAGGCTTTGAACATTTCATCAGATGACCCTTGGTGTTTGCACACACTCCTGGCCTCGAGATGCTAATGTGGACACAAGGGTCGGTATCGGAGATCGGCCTCCGATCCTTTTATTGTTGTTGGCCTTTCATCCACTTGATGGGCTAGCTTCTTCGATTACACCATCACGGTCGCTGGTTGAGGCTTTTAAAGTTGGATCTTCACGGATACATTATTAATGTTATTTGGATGGATCACATTTCACTTTTTTTCCGTCAGTTGCTGTCAGTTCTGTTCCGTTTTCCATAGTAAAGTAAAAGGATAACTGCATATTCACGTGTGAGAGTCTATTTACAAAAGGACAAAAACTAGAAACGAGAGTGTTTCAGCAAAACAAAAGGTGATAAGGGGCGAGGTAAATAACCTCTGAGGACTGCGTGACGGAGAGGGGGCTGGCACGCGGCGCAAGCGCACATAAATGACAGAAATGACACGGCGCTGGTAATGGCGCGAAACTTACCTAACAGCTGTTCCAAATTTAAATATCTGTATGACAATAATAATACTGAACTGCATTATTGTGACAACTTTGGCGTAAGCAGGATCTGGATTGTACAGATATTCTATCTCAGGAATTCCGTTTGGCTATGGTTGTATTAGTGACGTGTATAAGCGCGTTTAGTGTTAGTGGTGCGTTTTGTTAGGTTACGCAACAAGAAAAAAGTGCGTGTGCACATATTTATGGCTCGTTGGTGTGCACGCACTACTGGTAACACTAAAAGTTTCCGGAACTGGCCACTTACATAAACAATATTTAAAAATTTATTGCAACATTTGAAAATAGAACTCTTTGGCTGTAGAATGCAGTTTGTTTCATCTGACTGTCTTTTGTTTTTACCTTGTGGCGCCATTTAAAAAATTGTGTGTCTGCATCAACATGGATTTAACTCGGGAAAATTTTCGTAGTATGATTTTCTACGATTCTAAGTGTAATTTGACAGCTCAACAGAGCATCGCTCGGCTTGAAACAGCTTTTGGCAATGAAGCACCATGTAAGACGACTGTTTATAGCTGGTTTGCAGAATTCAAGCGTGGTCGTATCAATCTCAGTGACGAATCTCGCGATGGTCGGCCGTCCACCGCTGTGACCAACAAAAACATCGATGCTGTGCGCCGTCTGATTGAAACAGACAGGCATGTGACCTACCATGAAATTCGCGCATCCTTAGAAATAGGCATGATTCAAATACAATCAATCCTACACAAACATTTGGGTGTGAGAAAGCTGTGCTCGCGGTGGATCCCACACAACTTGACCGAGGCTCAAAAAACGGACCGCGTCACTTGGTGCAGTGCCATGATTACCAGATTCAACGAAGGTGCGTCAAATTTGGTGTGGGACATAGTAACAGGTGACGGAACATGGATTTATTGCTACGATCCCAAAACAAAGCAGCAATCGAGCGTATGGGTCTTTCAAGATGAGCCGAAACCAACCAAAGTGGCGCGCGTGAAAAGTGCATCTAAGCGGATGATTGCTTCTTTTTTTAATAAAACTGGACACGTGGCTACTGTTGCTTTAGAGAATCGTCGTACCGTGAATAGTGACTGGTACACGACCATTTGTTTGCCGGAAGTTATTGACGAACTCCGTAAAAATAACCGTAAACGCCGTATCATCCTGCACCACGACAATGCTAGTTCTCACACGGCCAGACAGACAAACGACTTTTTGAAGACGAAAAATGTAGAACTCATGAGTCATCCTGCATACAGTCCCGACCTGGCACCTTGTGACTTTTTTCTGTTCCCAAAAATTAAGAACCAATTACGCGGTCAACGATTTTCATCACCAGAAGAGGCTGTCGAGGAGTATGAAAAACACGTTTCAGAGGTCACCACAGGGGAGTGGCACAAAAGTTTTCAAAACTGGTTTGATCGAATGAAAAAGTGCATAGACGCCAAGGGAGATTATTTTGAAAAAGAATAAATTAATTTTGTACCTGTAATAGTATTTTTTCATATTCATTCCGGAAACTTATAGTGCGTCCCACGTACACCATAGCCAAAGGAACTTCATGAGATAGAATGTATTTAAATCTGATGCGTGTTGCAATACCAGAATTCCAACATGTCATAATTATGTAAAATGGATGACTTTTTATACACAAAAAAAAACTTATTCATATTTATAAGTACATATTTATGAGGCTAATGGAAATGCTAAGTAAAATCCGTGTCATAATAACAACTAATTGTAAAACCATCTGCATATTTCTAAAGATACCCATTCAATCGCACCGAACAGTACAGAATTTGAAATCATTTGGCCTCTTAATTTTATTCAAAATACCGCAACAGCGGTAAATAAAAAGAGATCGTGTCAGTTATTGTGATGATAATTATTTTAGAAAACAAAAACTAGAAAGCGGACGACGAAGATGCCTATTTGTTAATTATTGTCACCAAAATGGCGTCAGTATTGTTAATGAGACAAAATGGCGGAGTGACAAATCGTTAAGTTTCATGTAGCCGAGGTAAAGCCGTTTGATTGACGCGTGCCAGATTCCACCGCGTCAATACACGAACGTATTTATTTATATGTACGTGAAAGCGCAAATAAAAACGAGTTCTTGAACCTTACGTTACGACTGAGATAATGAATCGCTGTTTGCTAAGACTCTTCGAGACGTGATGCAAGTTCGACAGTGCTAATACAAATTGGACAATTAAATATCCGAAGCACGATCGTGCAGGCATGACCAAAGGCGCCGAAGGACCTATTAGGATAATATTTGACATTCGAAAATATCGAAATCGTTGAGACAATTATTTGGAAGCGTAGCAAACGCGACTTCGTGATCCAATATTGACATTTCTCACGACAGACGGCGCGGCTCGTGCTTGCTACACACCTTTTTCCCGCTATTTGTCGTCATTTCTTCCGCTTTTCACACAAATAGGTAATAATCGATCGCTTTTATAGCATCGCCTACACAAGCCAGTTCGGTGATATTTCGTGGAACCTTTTAAAAGATACGTTATACGTGTCGGACAGTCGGACACGAATCAAAGCTGGAGCATGTCGTTAAGTGATTGAATACACTGAGGTAGTAGTTCCTCACTCACCAACAAACATGACATCCCAAATAAAACTTCAAGGAACCTCCTGTCTTCCAAACTAAGGATTCTATAACGAACATTCGGCACCAGGTCAATATAATTTAGAGCAGTGGCATTTCTGCATGGCAAAAGGTCGATAATAATCAAATCTGATTAAATTCTTTCACGTTATTATTACGTAAGTTTAGGAAGATATATAAATCTGTGCCTCCGGTGAATAACGATTTAACTAAAAAAAACAAACTTTACAGGAGAGCCGAAAAACAAATATTTTGCACAAAATAAATATTTTTTGGCAACACAAAATCAAAGGGCCTTGTAGATAACATTAAGTTCTATTACATCCGTTTAGTCCCCAGAAAACATACCATGCTGAATTTGCAAAAAAAATGCATTGAAAAATATTTTTACCTTGAGTAGTGAACGTGTTATAAACAAAAAAAAGATATGAAAGTCGATCTAATTGAAGTTACATCTAATTTCACAAATTAGTACGCGACTAATTCTTTTTAACCCATTGTGTACCGCCAAAAAAATTACCATTTTCTCTAGGTCTATCTCTGGTGTTTTTACAGATATTGAAATTCTAGTTAGACCATTTAGTAGAGAACAAAAAACGGAACAAAGTGGTGATAAAACCTCATTTTGGGCTAAACCGTTATTTACCGGAGCCACAGAAATATACCCTAACTACCAACTTCACCAATGCCTAGCTAGACCAAACGGCTGGACCCAGGAAAATGACATTTGGACTGAACCTACATATATTACGTAGATGTTTGTAAAGGAAGGATTTTAGGAAATTCCCATGGGAGAATTATGTGTACCAACTTTAACAAATGATGGCATAAGCACCAGGATATTAAGGTGTATCTACCTATACACTCTGTATTGCATGAAACGCTGTGCTGCAAGCGTGAACGCGCCGTGCAAACGTTAAGCTTTTATTTACTTTATACATTTCGTAAACTTGCAAACAGCCATCATTGTGGATAAAAGCCTTTGTGATGCCTTTATATTTACACAGTTGAGTCATTGTTTCGATGGAGAAAGATGAGGAATATGAAAATATTCGCGGAAGACATCACGGGTCACCGTACTCGGTTAAACCGAACAAAAGAAAATATCCAGCCCAATAGATCATTTACGTACTCTTGATGAATGACAGTCTACTGAATAATGTCCACAGAAGCTAACAGCAAAATTGCTGCTACTCCATTCAATATACGACAGAAAATACATAAAGCGAATTATGACAAGCATAGGCATACTAAATTCTTGTATTCTTTTCACATTTCTAACGACTTTAAAGACGATATTTTATTTATTTATTAGTGCCCGTAGATGTTTTTCTACACCTTTGTTTCGGTACAAGTTGGCTGTAACATCACTACATGCTACATTTCCCAATAAGGTAATAAAGATTTCTAGAATTTACGATTTGTCACTGACATAAACTGGTCTTAAATATCAATAACAAGCTATGGCCATCTTTGGAGGAATCTCTTGAAGACCAACTTCAGCAGTGCTGTCATGTACACTTACATTATCTTATTACCAAGGAATAGGGTTCGAAGTTCAATCATCGTAAGGAACATTGGTTTTCAGTATATCTTGGTCTTGTTATAGATGCCTCACTATTGACTGTTAAGAGTCGATCAATAGAGACGCCAAACGGATGTGGTTTTCTTGGTATTTGAATAAAAGATGGCCGGTTTACGTGTCATTTCCTTTGTGGAAAGCTCGAAGGCTGTATTGTATACATTTAATGTATTACTTCAGGTCCTGCTCCAGCCATCGGCTTTATGAACGAAAATACACAAGGTATTACGCAATCTACAAAATTATTCAGGTTAGCATCCAATTTGTTTTCTTCAAGTTAAGGAGGAAACAAAGTAACAATGTGAACAATAAAAACAAAAATGATATTGTGTGAGTGAAAAATTTAAAAGGAAGACCCTAAAAAGCAAATTTGATTCGAGAAACGTTTTCACAAAGTATTGTTTGCAAAAAATAAGGCTTCGGAAACTTTCTCGGTAACCGAGTGGTTACTCCATGAGTGGAGTGACAATAAAATGTTTCGAATACCGGTTTAACCAACAATAATTATCTAAAACCATCAAAGCACACCATAAATTGTCCAGGAAACTAATGCCAAAACCACAAACTCTTGGCAGCCATCTTAGCCTAGTAAAATAAAAGCCTTAAATACTAACGTTTCAAATAAACCATTCCAAAGAACATTAAAGCAAATAAGATGCGGTTTAAAAGGTTTAAATATTAACTTAAGAAACGGTATTCTAGCTACGAAACATTGTATTATGAATTAACTCACTTTGGTGCTTTTTGTCTTTTATTTCAGGCTTGAAAATATTTATTAATTATTTTTGAGGAAAATTCGAAACAAAACTTCAATCACGGCTCAACAATCATATCTCGTTCAAAAACAAGAGAGCTTGAATGATTTGACGGTGGGGAAGAAGCAATAGAAGAATAGGGAAGAAGGAAAAGAGGCATGTCAGGGTCGAAGCAGTAGACGATCACTAGTATCTGCCTACACCTTCGAGACCGACCCAAGTGCTGTTAAAATTTAGGCTTATTTTTATTTTGCATAAACGGTACTTGAACCTTGGTCCTGAACAATTACCCATACACCAGTAGGAATTTGGTTATATCATGCAAAGTGACTTTAGGTTATTGTTATATACAAAATCTCTATTAAATATTATAGATCTTATATAACAATACGCATACAATTGTTTCAGTGATTAGTTTTACATTACAACACTGATAACAGATTATTAAAACTAAAAGAATGGAATATCTATGTATATAGTTCTGAATTGAAATGCCTATTAAACAGATATATCGACATTATCGACATTACTGATAAACGCAAAGCGGAGTAGTGTTGGTAATCTCACTTATCGATAGACGAACATCATTAATTTATTGAATATTCAAATGACAGTAGATTGATGGGCTTGTCGAGTCAGAGGTTAGGTTACATTCACCGTATCAAAATAGGTGCATTTGAGGTGAAATATCCGTTCATTATGATTTGCAATTAATTTTAGCGAATGACCTTTTCACTTTCGTTCCAAAAAGGAAAGGATTTTATAAAATATGTCTACTTACTTAGAAACAGGAAAAATTAAAGACGAGAAATTAAAAAGATTTCGTAAGCTACGACTCTTTTGCAATACTTAACCAGACTTCGAGCGTTTTATGGTTTTATTAAGAACTAAATTAACTTGAATAAAACGACTCCTTCTACCTCAAAATCACTTTTTTATTTCACATTCCAAAACTGTCAGCCATTAAACAAACATTCGTCTCCAAAATCAATATGAACCCTTCCCGATAATAATGTCCAAATAAACCCAGACTTCGATTTAAATAAAACAAATCGAAAAAAAAACAAGGCTCGTCAAATATCGAATGGAATCGTAATCGGACGCGACCGATCTGTCAACCTTCATTTCATTGTATTTTAATGAAATATTGGTCCTCAGTATGATTTGAATAAATCAAACGATCTCGAAAAATTGATTCAATACTAAACGAGTTCGTTTATAATTCAACTTGAGGTGATCATTTTCATTTACATGCTTTAAAAGCGAAAGAATTAGATTTATGATTCCCCGGAAAAATATAGTGTTTCAGGCAGATTCGAAATACTTTAAAAAAACATTAAATCAGCTTTTTGTTAGTTTATTAATGTGTTAAGACCTTAAATAACATTACAAAACTTAACTAAAAATAATCTTAAATAAAGAACCTAACAAATGTTATATTTACGAGTACTTATTCAAATAATGTAGGATAACATGAACACTTTGATTTAAATTTACATACAATAGTCGATACGGCTTAAATTCGCATTCAATTAAGTAATTGTAGCATTTAAACACGTATAATTTCACGAGCTATTCTTCAATTGTTATCAAAATTCTAAAACTGGACGGTTTTAAAAACCATAATTGTTTTTTATCACTGATCAACATTATACTGACGTTGCAACTGTTGATCGAAACGCACATGGAATAAAATAATTAATGATTAATTTCAAACGAAATGACATGAAAGTAAGATCGTGTCCAGAGAATACCAGGCTCGCATGTTTGAAATAATTGATAAATCAATCTACTTGACTATGAAAGAAGTACTAAATCAAAAAGGCTAACCGAACGCCTATCATAACATTTTGACAAAGAGAAACGCGCTCGATATTAAACTGTTGTCCACTAGATGGCGCGATAACAAGCCTTCAAACTGAGCTGTCATTAGCTTATTAATGGCCGCCTGCCGCCATTTTGATGGATTAAAGGCTATGTGAGCTTCTTTAACAATAAATTCTCCTGCCTCTTTTTGATCTGCTGAAAAATCATACTTTTTATAAAAAACCGAGAACTGTGACCATTAAAGAAAGACTAGGTGCATATAAAAAGACTACTTAAACAAAATTTTTAACTGTGCTATTTTTACTTACATAGAACCGGTTTTCCTCGGTATCCTCAGTAAGTCAAGTCAAATGTCACCATAATTGGATTACACAGGAGGTTCTACAAAACAATGGTTCTCCCACGCACCGTCTGATGCTCCGTCTGCTCTTCCAACAGCAATTTGCCTATACAACAATTGCCTAATCAACCTACGCCTTACAAATCAATCTGTATCACTATTTTTATCCTGTTTGATATCACATTGATGCTAAACAAAGCTGTTTGAATTACGAAGAGTTAACAAACCAGCCTGACCTAACACTTTCGCTATTATCCTCTCTTTTTTTAAGAAACGGTCTTATTTAGCCAAAACCCACCATCAAAATCCTCTTAAACGTCAATCCTACAATCAATTCGTATACAACTCTAACTCTCCATCATAAAGTATTAATTAGCACCATAGGAGTAGAAGAGTTAGGTCGTTTTGAGTGGTGCAGAGAGCGTCAAATGGACCACACACGCTCGCGCGTCAACATAGGTCGGTGAAACAACACAACACCTCTTAGTACACTTCGCAGGTATACTAGTATCTTTGAAGATACACGTCAGGTGATTGATACAGACTTGGACTTTACGTGAGTGAATAAGACGACTCATTTGCGATGAAATTGAGAAGATCGTTCAAGGAGGATAAATTACGCATTATGCTTGCAGTCTCCCTGATTCATTTGTAATATTTTAAAGATAAATTGTGAAGCGGATTATATGATAAAGATTGTCTATCACTTTTCAAATAAATGAAATTCGATATGATTGACTCATAGTTATTGGTACTTGGATGTGAAGTCAATTGTACTTTTAAAAATCTTTGTTGAAAAGCAGAAAATAAATCTCAACAGGTTGTAGCCTTTAACACAGAAACAGTCGAATTAACGGAATTAGGTAGGTGTTTTTTTTAAATTTGATTTTGGATGAACCGAGTGGAATAACTTGTGTGTAAATTTTTATCCACAAGATTATCAATCTTAAAAAAAAAGGCAAAAATGAAGATAATCAAACCGGTAGTCCGAGTCCTCCCATCTCCTACTGGAACACACTTGCAATTTTTCAAATCAACCAAAACCACCGGAAAACAGCTTTTAACCGAAGAAAGAAGAGTTAGATGTTAACAAAGATAAAATATGTCATCATAGCTTTAAGTCATCCGGGATTTACATTTTTATTACGTCTGCGTACTAATAAACATAGCTTTATTCAGTCACCACCCTTTTTAGGTGACAGAGGATGATACATAGTGGCCTCGCAAATAAACGGAGATAAACGTGTTAAATGTGTTAATCAAGATGTTAATGGAGACGAAGAAATGAAATGTGCATTTGATTCAAGTATAAAATAAATAAAAGTCGATGACTCAACGCTTTGGACATACTGTTAATCAAATTCAGTAAGAAAGATAACTAATAAAGGATGAGGCTAAATTTGTGAGATGGAAAATAAAGAAAAAGAAATGGATTTGAAACGAAATTTTTCCGTCAATTAATATTTAACATGTATTTATAGCATTATGTCTTTAACAAATTTTCTACTTTAAATTTGTTTATACAAATATTTTTGGGAAACAATATCTGCGGAATGGACAAAATATTTTTACATTTCCCTATTTTAAAAACTGGTGGATCCTAATCTATATGGGCTGGTCAATTTTAATTCTTCATATTAGTTATTATATGGTTTAGAAAAGTTGTTCAGTTTGGTCAGTAGATTAAGTGGTTTCATTTGCCATTTATGCCCGGTATTTACAACCAATATCGTGAATTTCATATAAGAGTATAAATTGTTGAACCGTGTCGTCGTCGCACGCGCATGCTGCCTGCCACCGCGCCGGTGACAGGAAGGGGCGGAGTCTCCACGACACATTGGCAACTCTTCGTAGAAATAAGAAGTTGCTTGTAGCTGGTTTGTTGGTCGTGGGGGTTATTAAATGGATAATGGTGTATTTTTAATAAAACTAAATTATTTGGGCCACTGGCGTGATAAAACAGTAGTAATAAAATGGATATGAGAAATCTAAATTTAACATGATAAAGCAAAACAAAGTACAATTGACTGGCTCTAACAGCAAAACTTGATTTACTCAAATCGATTGGGTTGCTATACGTCCGGAAATTTCCGAAAATGTCTTGGTTAAAGTTCAAGTAAATTCTAAGATGTCCAGAATTTTCACGAAATTTTCACAAAATACGAAGGCAAAGAAATTATAGATGAAATTATATAATGCTAAACCATAACATATAAGTAACATAGGTGTGTATTTATATAAATGTACAATTATTATATTTTCATAATAACTTTTTGTAATTTCATTTTTGTATATCTTCCAAAAATCGAAATGCCGCGAAATTAGAAATTTGAAATAAAATATCCGGAAATTTCTCCGGCTTTTCTTTTTTTTGATATGGTAGGCCTAATTGTATGTAAGTATCTACCGGTTTAATGTTCATTAATAGTCAAAAGCATCTCGCAAATGAAACGTAAATCAAATACCGAATCAAAAATCACTCAACAGAATAAACACGAATTATGTACATATACGTGTGTAAGCATTAAGGTATGTAATTAAAACAAACAATACACTAAATTCTCTCGTCATGAGATATGACTACCTCACTTACGAACCAGCCATTCCCACAATTAATAATGACTTTAATGACCTAAATAATAAGGATCAAGAAATAGAGATAGACCACACTACAATTTGAAGAGGTTCGTCAAGTATATGTTGCATTTAAAGAAAGGAACTGTCAATTCATGGGTACAATCGGTACAATTTTCCTACAAAGTCATCGTTTAATAACTCAACAATGTTCTCAAAATATTCAAAAACCAAAAACTCAACGGTTTTTTTTTTCATTATCTAACGGTTTTCCGTCAGCTATTTCACCAATTTTAGCCTGCCACATCTCTGTTTTGATCCTTATTATTTATGTCATTGGGGTCATTATTAAATGAGAAAATGGAAGGAAAATAGCGTAAGGTTAATCAGCCAACAGAAGTACGCTGCAGACTCTAATCGGTTCCTGCTAAACGGAACCCTAAAAGTATAAAGCAATCAAGGGACGAAAATGTACCAAGAAGTGTGCAAGGAGTAAATATTAAACGTTACCGTTGCGGGGGCGGCTGGATACATGGAGACGAGTGGAGCTCGTAACACGGTAGTGAGGAGAGAGGACTCTTCAGATGAGGACTGAGTGAGGACCACCGAGATATGCGATGTAGGAGGCCTTATCGAAACTGATGATGACGATATGAATTTGGATGTAAATAAAACTTTGATTGAATCTTCAAATTTATGATACAAACAGTCATGTTCGTAATAATTTAGTTACGATTATATGAGATTGGATATTGTGAAAATATTCACGACGATGTTTTACTTAATTCTCGCTATTTGTAATAATGTTGCAGTTCCAATAATCGAGGAAAAAAATTTTTTGGGAAGTAAACATAATATACTATCAACAAAAACTATTCACAAAAAAATTATACATAAACATCATGCTTTAAAACTATAATTTTATCAAACCTATTGTCAAAAAACTATCTAACGATAGTATTAACATAATGAGATGCGCACAAAACCCTCTCATTGTTGTAGGTGCTTATTAACAAATAGAAGAGGTCGAGGAGACCCCGGGTCCTGAGGGACCACCGGTGTTAGCATCAGCAAGTCAAATGGGGCAGGAGAGATGTGCCCAGTCATTGTAGGGTTGACTCCACCGAGAGCTATACGATATAAGTTAAAAACTTCGCTTCTGGAATCGAAACGCGCTGTATGTTTGGACGACGTATTCATTTCTGCTGATTTCGATGATGAATCAATTTTGAAGCCTTATTTATGTATTAACCGTTACAAATTCGTAAGTAAAATTAAGAGTTATCAAAAGTCCAATAAATCCCTGAATACGTAGAGACAAGTAGCTTGCAGTGGATGAAGAGGTTATTATGGAAGTGCACGCGCTCGACAGGCAGACAGCTACTGAAACTTCACTATGCTATTGTATTGACTTTGAGAGACAAAATGGAATTCTGTGTACCCATCCCGAAATATAAACCAAAACATCACCAAAAAATATACTTTTGTCGTTTTGTTGGTAATTTCCATATTGGTAAATCGATTTGACTAACAAAACAGTTTTATGCGCCATTCGCACTCTCAAATATGCGTAGAGTCGCGCCCGAGTTGCGATGTAAAGTTTCGTTCAGAAAAGCGAGTCGAAGCCTGAATCAAGGCTCCACTGATTAGCATACACGATAAAGGAGTTCAGCCAACATTCAACATGCATCATATATTAAAATCACGTCCACACAACAATTAACAGCAACGAGCGAGCGATCAAATAATAAAAACTTGCTTTTGTCATTACAAACAGCCTGACCGACAGCCGTGTTCGAAGAAACACCATAACGTCACGAATAATAATAAAATTAACTAAGTTATATAGTTGAGTTTTCAGGAACCAATGGCGATGCCGACAGAAATCGACAATATGGCGGATCCAATCTAACGCCATTATGTAAATAAATATGTGTTCGTTGTCGTAAAATTAAATACACCTATAAGTGATTCATTCGTCTCTTTGCAACAATGACGATATTGTGCTCATCGGAGAAGCAATTTAGCACGTAATATTGTTGTAATTTCCCGCTCGGCAATTCCATAATTCAGATTAAAATTAAATGGAAAAACTGTTTTGAGGCGTATCAGAGAATGACGTCGATGAAGACCACTCTGATATTTTATTCATGCGGTACTGATTTGGGCATTTGGAAACAAATTTTCCGTCATAGAATTAGGCGGTAGTCAACCTAAAAACTTCAGCGAGGACAAAAAGCCGCGACGAGACGCATTACGAACCTCCGATTGAGAAACCGAATTTGAATAACAATCAATAAATTAATGTACGAGCATAATTTATTCATAACCGACGACGGAGCCTGTGACATGCCGGCGACGAGTCTTGAATCCAAATGAAATTTTATAAGAAACGCTCCTTTTCAACGGCCCATTATGGTCCGAATGTAATACTTTTCTTAACGTATCATCATTATCGGTCCGCATCACAATGCCCCTTTGAGTGACTCTCGTTAAGTCGACTAATCTCTCTTTACACGTAAAAACGGACGAAGTCACCGAATGAGGTTCTCGTGTTGGAATAATCAGTCTGCAATTGAAAGCGTGCTTTATTTCAAGAGGCCGGACAAAACGGACAAGACACGGTTGGCCAACGGTGAAACACTTTCACGAATACAATGATCATTTCAAAAGACGCCCGGCTTTCGGGAGTTGGTGACAACGTATCTCGCTTAGAATGTACACGCGGACACGTGATACGATATACCGTGTTGGCACGATTATCACCTTTATGCGGACGTAGAAAGAACTACTGTGGTATACCGTGCGTGACGTATTGCAGATTGTACGAGGGAAATATTTAAATAAATTGTTACTTAGTTTCCATAAATAGCAGCTCGTTAATAACTAACTGTAATCACATTTCGCCAAACGCGTTAAGACACAGATGTCCCATCCCTTTGCTGTTCTAAATTTAAAATGTCAAAACGGGAGCTCTGCCACGTTCTCTTTCAATTTAAAGAAATATCGAACATAATATTTTTATGGTTATTACGCTATTTGGAGGATTTATAAAAATGAAAAAACGTTTTGAGATCGCAAAATAAACAACCAACAAAAAAATTAACTCCTTTGTGTTTAATCTAATGATTCAAAATAAACAATGTTCTTTGTATTCAATCACACAAAGGTAAAGTACCTATACATGCATCATGGTTTTTACAGAAATTATTTTAGTTGTTCATTACATTCCTATCAATAAGCAGTTTTATAAACATTTATCACTTTTGTTTGAGTTTATAAGGAAATCGTATCCACTTTGCCGAGATATAAATCTGTTTAATAACCTCTTAGAAGCTGAATGGGAATGGTACAATTTATATCGTGGCTTTGCTAGCTAAACGGTCGATGTGGGGTGAGAACTTGATGTTGGATCTGCTCTTGATTTATAGTGATCCAAATTATAGTAATTGAAGTTTTCATTTCGTCACTTTTGTTCTTGGAATAACCACTTGTTGTGTTATACCTACAGGTATTTATTTTTGTCTTTAAACGTATTGATTTTGAGTAATTTAAATCGCTTGATTGTTATTTTCAATTTCAATTCAATTCATTTTGTTCTTTGCTGAATGACTTTGTTTTAAAAATAAGGTCTAACAATCATATCTGGAATTCTTCTGAAAACACAAAATTATGTCGAGAAATATTCGTTGAAATATCACTGAATAGAGTTGCCCAGATTAACCAAATGTTGCGTGTGGTCACGATTGCCCTGAGGCAGTACAGAAGCCAAATCTTCTAATGGATCATTTACATTCTTTGCGCGACGCTTGTCTTCATATATAGTGTAATTAGATTATTATAATTTAGATTAGGTTTTTGAGAAATGGAGAGTTTGAGTTTTTACTCCTAAAGATACTCGTATGCACGAATCATTAAGATTTCTCTTCGTAGTACTTTGGATTATCATGAACAATAAAAGAGTAGTAAGCCATGTTATTAGATACCTTTGTAAAGTCTTTGTTTGGCAGACGTATCCACCAGTAACCACAACAAATTTCCACCTGGTAGTTCATTCAAAGGATACTCCAATAAAAGCAAGAAAACAGAATAAAATGTTGTTGATAATGATCCGCGTGTCTAAAACCAAGCCTGAGGAAAACAGTAGCTGATCGGAGGCCAAAATTACAGCCTGTCAGACCTCCGCAATCAGAATACCTGGCTGATTGATCTCGATTCAACTATCGTGGGAATCGATTATTTAAATCGAATCGATTCTCCTAATGTTGTATGGTTATTGTCGCTGCTGATAATAACGATGAGAATTCAAGAGGCTAGGACAAATTAGATGTTGATATTGCTTATATGTTTTATTTCGTAATTTCGCATAAAGAACTAATGAAAAGAATTTTCAATAAAAGATTGTTATTACAATTATGTACATGCAAAACTTAATTTTAGATTGCGTAATAAAATAATAGCTGAAAACAGTTCCTGCTGGAATAAACAACAATGATAACAATGTACGAGTATGTAGCTAACTATTTCTAGAAACTAAGCGAACAATGCGAGAACCAATTAATGGAAGATTGCGCCAATTAAATTTAGATATTCTACGTCGCAAAATCAATCAAATGTCAATCACGGAAGGTTTAAAATATTGCACCCAGCCCCTCGCTCTCACGCCTCCAAGCATGCTAGATAGTGATGTTCCACGGAATCTTGATAGTTGGTGTAGTTCCACGTAATCTTGATACTTAGAAATTGACTGTAATCATCTGTATCGAGGAGATAATGATACGGGGTGAACGTTTGATTCCCTCCTTCAACTTCACTTGCACGAATACGAATCAGGATACGAATCTTTCTCTTGGCTTGGATGGAGTATGTTAACAGTCACGTGGATTTTTCATAGAACTCTATTACGATATGAAAACATCCGTTGTTTATTCTTTTTGAATTTTCTGTCTTTTGATCAACCTATTCCCGATCAAAAAAAGGCCTATGCTCGTACTATGCAACATTTTCGACTTAGTACGATTGTAGATACAATTTACTAACAAAATCATAATTTCTTAGTTGTTGGCCACTATTTCAATTCATCATTTTCAAAATTTCTGCAGCTTTTGATCGCTTTTTAGCTGTATGTAATAATGTATCAATAGTTTTAAGATAATATTCTTGACATTTAAATCTATTAACATCTCTACACCACTCGTGTTTAGATGGCGAACGATCAGCTTCCGTTTAATAGCCGGTGATTTGATTATAAATAACAATAATTGGCTCTCTTGCCAGCTTCAAACCGACAACTTTATCTGCTCACTAGGTACATTGTAAAGAAGCCTTTACTGCAAATGAATAGATATTCACCGAAACGTGTTTGCCGACAAATGTAACTTTGTAAACCTGTACACGCCATACAGGCGTTGCTTGCACGCGAGCACTGCATATCGCGGTGCATTAAAACTATACCGTGACTTTGATTTCAAATTTGGACTCTTTAGAATTTTCCAGTAACTACACATACTACACGAGCAAAAAACGTTTCTTATTATATCTGGTTTGACCAGCCATATTTGACAGAGGATATACCGATGCACGAGAGTAAAAGATCATTGGTAACATAATTCGTTTACTCGTATAAATGATTTAAGTTTTTAGAAGCGTGAATGATGCGGTAGTTATTATGCAGCCCCATTATCTAATTCCTTTAAATTATCTTAGCTGTGGATTTGTTCTTCTTGTAATTTTCACCTTAAATGATTGAGAAAAGTGCAGAAGCTGATTCTGTAAATTACTAAGATATGGCCAGGATATGGCACTTTCTGACTGGCAGTTATATTCCCCCTTCATAACTAAATTTCCAATATTATTTCTAGACCGATTAGTGCGTAAGAGTCAGAAGTACGAGTAGGTACTACCTGTTCATAATTAGAGGATAGCGAGCAGGTCGTGCGATAACTAGTCTTAATGATGTGAAATCAGACCAGTCGCCATCTTGGAATGAAGCAGCGATGGCGGGAAAAGTTGCAATTAGTCCAAACCGTTTATATCATGACATATCATCAACGGCTACTAAGAAATTATGAAGGACTAAGAAATTATTTTCAGAAAATTTTGCACTTAATTATATTACTAATGTCAATAATTAAACCTCACTCAAAACAAAACATAGTACATTGTGTATATAAATTAATAAAGAAAAATAAATAAATACAAAAGAAAATGAGTCACTTACAGCTTTAAATTAATTCGGTTGGTATAAAATTGAAATTTCAATAGTCTGTGCCAGATCTTACTAGATATAGATTTGAAAAAGAAAATGTTGCAGGCAAAATCCTTCGAATATCATCATTATAATCTTTTTCACCTTTTTATAAATTGTAATACATGTTTTTGCATCCAACCGACATTACTATCCATCTTGCTTCTTTGCTTTTCCTATGTTTGAACTTCAACTATTATAGAGGTCAGTGCCTTCAGTAATTAATTAAACATTTTGTTTGCAGCTGTAGACTTTCATTTTCCACTAGGTAACTTTAATAGTAACGTTGATAACAGTGGTGCTAAGTTTGCCTAGCTAAGATAAAAGCCAAACATAAAGCAATATAATGGTAAATAGGTAATGGGAACACAAAAGAACTAATTATTAATAATAACATAACGGAATGCGCTGATTGGTAGATTAATCACTTGGATTACGCATGCGCCACATCATAAAAGCCGCTTTATAGAGACAGCTACTCGAAAAGAAACAGATTTGGCTATTCAAAGCTTTTTGTCAGGTTCCTTAATAGCCTTTATTATATTCAATTAATTAATTATATTTAATGTGACTGTATCTTATTGTCGCCGTGTCACTGTTTGTGCTGTATAATTAATGTATTTTAAGATCTCCGTTTCACAATTTTATATTTATACCAAAGTCGCTGGTAAAAGAATCGGCGTTGGAAGCCATTTAATAATGTAATTTACCAAATTGCAATTTATGTAAGAGAAGATCTGATTATATTTTCCAAAACTCTGATATTCAGTTACAGTACAGCACAAGAAACGCAAATAAATAAGTTGAACAAAATTGCGAACTTTCGAAATCACAAAAAGTCATGCATATAATGCTATTGTGTATTATAGTGTATTAATACTACCAGACCATGTACCGATTGCACCAAACTGAGACTCCTTTAAAAATATGGCTGGCTTATTAACATTGTACAACTTTGAGGACTTCACATCACATCACACCAATAACCTAAGGATATTTATATCAAACTAATGAAATAGGAACTAATTATAAAACTCAGGTTTTTTTTCGTTTACAAATTATTTATTAGTTACTTTCTTTATAATAAATAAATTAAATTAACTATTTAAGTTTTTGACGTGTAATATTTACTAATAAATGTCTTGTGTCTTACTTATGTCTTCTATTATATTATTTTTATTACAGCCTTCACTTCCAATACTTCCAAAAAGGTTAATAGAATGTGTGATTTGATACAACAATGAACATTATACAATACTTTTTCAATATTTACTACCTTGCATTAATACTTTATAATTATCTATTAACGGGCAATGAATTAAAAATATATATGTATGATGACGATGATGATGATGATGGTGATGATGAAGGCAATGACGATGACGATAACGATAACGATGACGATGGTGATGGTGATGGTGATGATGATGGTGATTTTAATAGAGATAGTATATAAACCATTTGAATCATGCATAGAAAGCTTACACTTTGACAGGTACATTGTTTCTGATAATGTTGGCTACCAACATTTGAAATAAAAGGGTAAATACTAAAGTGTAATTATTTCATCCATCCACAACGCAAATAATATTAACTTTAATAGTAAAATAATAGATCACAAAAGATTCAAACATACTTACACGTATCCCAGAAGGGAAGAAATTACTAGAGATTATCTACTACTATGATCCTGGTCCATCTCTTTCACTTCTTCAACAATGTAGAAACAACATCATCAATATTTACACTATCCCTTCCTTTTGACTTGATCCTTCTTCAGTATGTCGCCAATTCGCGGCTAACCGCAACATGCTGACATACGAGTACGTCCTTTTAGTGTGACTAACCCTTACGTTCTAGTTGCGTTTCCTACAGTATTTTAATTTTTCACTAATCATTCATTCATCCTCTCTGCATGCCAAATCAATAAAGTATTATCTATTTTTATTATTGTAACTAACACAAATATCGTGATGTCATCTAATATCAAATAGCTCAGCCCCTTTTCATTTGAGACTTGAAAGTGGCGTCTAAATATCATCCGAAAATAAACAATTATTAATTTCAGTAGCAACCCGTATCACCCGTCATCCAACCAAAATAAAAATAAAGTAACGCCTCAATTAATTCCCTTCTATACGACAGAAGCTGCATCGTGACAAGACCGTTTTGGACTCGAGCTATGTTCCCTCGAATCGAACAGAAACTGTTTGATTGGTACATGGAAATTTGAAAAAGAGGGTAGCTACTTTATCTAGTTTGAATAACGTTTATTATTTTTGGTAGTAACATACGTATATCCGATTTGGCCATTATGCATGAGAGAGGAAGCGGGTAATGTAAATCGATATACCAAATGTATTTTAGATACTTCTACATTCTGCAGGTTAATACACCTATTGGAAAGAACTACATAATTAGTATAAAATATATTTCAAAAAAAAAAAAGAAAAAAGGGCCAAGTGCAAGAGGACAGATGAAACTAAGCTCACTCTCCAATGCAAGTCAAGTATGTAGGTAGTTGTTTATAAACATATCAAACGCGGTCGGTAAAGGACGCGCGTGCGCACTTTGATGTCCAACCGCTGTGATATGATTTCACACGATTTTGATATATCACCGCCACTGCTGCTGATGTCTTGATTTATACCAGGAGCAAGACTTAATTCGATGGTGAATTGAGTAAATTTTATCCAAGAACTTCTCAGTAAAATCATACAAGTTAACCAGATAATTATTTACACTCGAATGTAATGCAATGCAGCATTACATTTTCCGCGTCATGCACTCTTAAAAATGTACCTACTACACAATGAAAAAGCAGCGGGTTGTGTCAGAGACACAATTTATTACGTGGATACTTCTTCTGCCTCATCTTTACTCAACTACAGAGGAAGGAATCAATGGCGGCCGTAAATATCATAATAATATGTCAGTGATGGCAGCGCATTCGCTTATTTAGGAGGTATTTTAAATTTGTGTTATTCCGATCAAATCAGCATTAATTCATCATGAATAATAACTAATATAATTAAAAATATTGAACGATTAAAAAACATAACAATATATAAACAGAAATCAAATTATCCTTCGTTAAAAAGTCGTACCGGAAGTTACGTACCAGTTCTGAACATGCCCCCATACGAGATGCGAACAAAAAAGTATCCTCCTCAAAAGAATAGACAAAGAAGAGCAAGAAATTTCCTGACAACTAACCCTGTTTAACTAGCACCTCCTAATATAGTGTGCAAAATTACATAGGTACATTCTTAATTTGACAGAACAAAAGAAAGAACACCTGTCCTTACTACCCCGCATCACATCATTTCCCCAAACATTTTACTACTTGAGATGGACCACCCAATGAAGACCGCTCAGTGTACTCATTTAACCCTGAACATTACACTTTTTTTTGAAAGCAGGAGCGTCTTATTCTTTGGTCGGTGGCAAAGAGTGCGTTTTAGTGCTAGTAAATAATTATACCGGCTAATTTGATGCGCGGAAGCTCAGTTTTAGTGAGTACTTTATGGTTTAGACCTCGATTGTGTATGGAGTGATGTTGCCTGGTAATCAACGCTTGCTAAGAAATGGTCTGTTTTTTTCCGAGAAAGAAAATATATTGCGTATGTACCTATGTAACAATTTTCTGAAACTTGATGCAAATATAAAAAAAGTTTGTCTTTGTATCTCAAATTGTTTTGCAAGTATGTACTCAATTTTCCGGTTTTCAATTTTCCATAAATAACGCTAGCTTTTATTGAAACGGATCGCTTAAAATCATTAAGAGATGTAATGATACAACGTTTTTTGAACATTCTAGTTATCTTTTAACGTCTTAACTACATACAGTCTACGTCTTAAGAAATCTTCGTCTATTGAAATAAAGTCCATATTCGATTGTAGTGATTAGCGTTCGATATCGACCAACATTCATCAAGTTGGATATCAAGTGGCGTCTCAAGGCAGGAAGCCTTAGCAGGGCTAATGCGATTTAATCATTACCATGGTATCAAAACTAGACGTATATGTCCACGATGCATAACAATGACAATACTCAAGTAAATTCAAATTTAAAGTCTGTTTCATATACCGATAATCTGTTGAAATAAAGAAGAGAGAAGGTATCTATTACAAAAATAATTGTATTCTGTACTGGATTGATTAGATTATTTGTAATGACAATCTCAATCAATTCAATAGATCTTGCTTTTCTTGTTTGTCAATTTTCATAAATTATGCTGTCTGGTGCACGAAAATTCATTGTTTTCTGTCATCTTTATACAAATTTCTTCTCTCTTCTTTAAAATTTCACTTTACTTATTTAATTTGTTATTATTTATTTCCTCACGATAATGAACATTAACTCCAACGCACACAAAACGGATTAGAAAACCACTAAGAAGGTAAACAGAGATTAAGACACAGTAATCCCTCTGATATCAATGTAAGTCAAAGCGTATCGACTTAAAACTATCCGGTTTCTAATACAAGTGCAACTTCTGTTGTTCACTGTGTTTATTGAAAACTGAGTTTTGTATCATCGACAGAAGGATCATTTGGTAGTTTAAAGATAACATGCTTTTTGGTTGCTTTGATAGAAAATCTTACAATCGATAACGATAAGCGGGTGGCTGTCTTACAACTCAGCCACAATTTTAGTCATATCAGCCAGGGTAAAAACAATTCTATGACCAGTGGCTAATGTTTAATAAATTAATTAGCTGATTGTATTTATTGATGTAGCTTTCATTCCATATCAATATTTTGGTAACTTCAAATTATGTTTATAGACTTAGATTTGATTAGATTAGGTTTAGTTAATGTAATAAAATAGATTACAGATTTCCATATCTTTTCTTGTTCATTATAAGTATTACCAAATTTTTGGGGATCCGTATCTTAAGAGATACGGAACCATTATAACATCAATCTCGGTCCGTCCGTCTGTCACAGAGAGAAACGTAGGAATTTGAAAGGCATGAATGAATGAATATGTTAGGTCTTCATGACGCGCACATAAATATATAGCCAGTTAAAAATTAGGAAACAAAATGTTGATTAAATCGGAAACAAAGAAAAACAAGTTTAAATGATATGTTGATTTTGAATGATGATCGTGTGAGGCATCATTTTAAAGGGACTATTTAAAAAAATATATTTTTTAGTCCAGTGTTCTTAATGGTACCTATAGTTTAAAATTTCGGCGCCCCTGATCTCTGAAGTTTACATTTAAATAGAATTTGTTGATAGTGACACATAGCATAGATTACAGAAAAACTGTTTTTTGTAAACAGTGTAATAGTTCGAGGAAAACAAATTCATTTTAATAAAATAAAAAAGGGATTTGTGTCTTGACTGCCCACTGTAGTAATAGTACGGAACCGACCTCGACTCGATTTCCTCGAGTAAAGGGCGGAGAAAAACATAGGATACTTTTTATTCCGGAAAATGCATTGTTCCCGAGGGATCAGGAAACTTGATATCTATCGTTCATGACATGTGTCACTTTTATAAACTGTCACAATCACAATTGACATTTGTCACTTTTGACATTTTGTCTGCACGCCTCATTCGATATTATAGTACGTCTACCTCTGTGTTTGTGCGACTTGTATGATTAATTAGTGATTAAATCGCAATACTAGTGAATTGTCGATAACTCAACAAGTATTAAATTTACATATTTGAGTAATCGCCACCTCATCCTCGTCGTTAAACCACCAAACCGAAGGGAGCAAGTTCAAATCCCGTATCACGGTAAATTTGTGTTTGGTATGCGTGCTTTTCGGGCCCGAATTACGGCGTAAGATAAGTACCTGCCTGAGACGTGAAAATTGTCAGTGAATTGTGGGTGTATATGTTTTGACTGTGGCCTGCGTTTCTCATTCTATACTCCGAAACACAGATTCCTTCGGGTCTTCAAGTTGTGACAGTTTATTTTTTTTAAATTAATTCTATCGTTGTACTGAGCCTTAACTCATGGTCTGCAATAAAAAATATAGCAATTGAATCAATTGTTTCAATCCTTGACAACACAGACGAGCGGTTAAGAGGTCTCTAGCGACGTTTAATTAAGGGCATACTGCAGTGATCGTCATAATGGAACGCGATTATAATGCTCATATATGACTTCGTGAAGACCCACGCGGCTCTGATCTGATACCCGGTCTACGTTTACATAACCAGCTCGTTTATTTATTATTGTTTCTTACTTATTGACATTTGGGGAATCAATATTAACAAAAACCCCTATAATAGAATCACACATTTCAGCTTGCCGTGATGATATTTGACAATTTAAGTAACCCTACATCATATTGAACTTGCGACTGTCGCCATTTAGTGAAACTGAAAAGACATCCTAAATTAAATTTTTACTGGTAGAGTGATTTAATTTTAAATTTTTCTCCTAGCTGGTTTCGGATATTTCACCCTTTTTAAGGGATTACAGATGCTAATGAGGGATAAAAACAATTACATTTTAAGAATTTTATAAAAAATATTTGTGGTTTTAGTACAAATGCATTTAAGAAGCATTTCGTAACTTCACAAGCCAAAGTTTATCCAATGTCTTTTTTGAACCCATTCAAAAACATAAACCAAAAGCAAATTTTTCGTTAAATTTTATTAAGTGTACAGTATCATCGTTGAATAAAATATTGGAGCTTCAAAGCAAAATTAGTCAAAACGAGGGTCATTCACAGGACAACGACGCGAGGTTTACGGCCACAGCAGGTCCGTATGCAGGGGGGGGAGGTACGGGTTTGCTTACACGCCCCCCTCCAAAATCTATAAGAATTAAAAAATACAGAAAAAAAACATTTTTTACGTGGTCATGGTCGGCTTTATTACAACTTCATACTTTGTTTCTACCGCGTGCGCAGACGCAATACGCAAGGCGCGCGAGAGGTGAGGTCGTGGCTAAGCAGTAAGGTTTGCTGTAGTATCTGAACTGTTGCGTGTGCGTTTTAGTATAATAAAATAATCTAACAACGTATTATATCATAGTCAAACAAAACAGTGTTAGTTTAGGTGTGTTGTGACCAATTGTACAGCAACAGTTTTAGAAATAATTTATAAAACTAAATATATTTATTTATGCATATAGGTACATTACGTACGCTTATTATTACACGTCAATGTTTATGTAAAAAAAACACTTGCACTAAAAAAAATACGTGGAAATACACTTTAAAAAAAATAAGCTTTATTTTATAAATATACTTTGTTAACTTAAAAATATAAAAAGCTATACAGGGTGGCCCGGGAAGAGACGTCCAAAAATTTTTTTGGCTGCCTTACATTTAGGCGTATCCGAATCACCCCCATGTATGTTCCGCGATTTTTAGTAGTTTAGGAGATATGATTATATTAACTGATTTTTATAATAATTTTAACCTGACATTAGTTTGGATTTTTTCACTCTTTCTATTTAATATAATTTGTGAATGTTTTTTCGGGGTTATTTATGACAACTATGTGAGTAACTACCTTGAAAATTATGGTTTACCTAGGTCCTGTGAAACATGACTAAAATTTAGTCGAAAGTTCAAAATTACCGTTCAATCATAATGGTCTTAAAATTAAAAAAAAATAGAAAGGTGTATTTGAAATCTTGTCAATGGTTTCAAAGTAATTTCAAAAACTGCTATTGTCTTCCAGCGACAAGAGCCATGAAAAAACCAGACCTGTTTTTTCTGTATCCAGCCCTTCGATCATCAATATCAATATGATGATCTAAGAACCAGCTTTCAAAGTTAAGGATTAACTTTTTTTTAAACTTAATAAATAATTGTATGTAATTTTTCTTTAGATTATTTTTCATTTTATTCAAACATATGTTTATGATTCAAATTAATTTATTTACAGCAAGTTTTCGAAGTGCCACCCTCCAACAGAAATACACAACCATCACCTATGCAAGAAATTTTGTTTTAAGACAGAAAAACAGAAAAAAAGGCCTATTGAGGTCTTGTATTTTTAATGGTTTTTGTTGCTAGAGGATAATATCAGTTTTTGAAATTGATTTGAAACCATTGACAACATTACAAATACACGTTTCTATTTTTGGAAATTTTAAGACTATTATGATTGAACAGTAATTTTGAACTTTCGACAAAATTTTAGTAATGTTTCACAAGAACCATAATTTTCAAGGTAGTCACTCACATAATTGTTATAAATAACCTTGAAAAAACATTCACAAATATTAAATAGAAAGAGACAAAAAAAAACAAAACTAATGTCAAGTGAAAATAATTATAAAATCATTTAAAATAATCATACCTCCTAAATTACTAAAAATCTCGGAACATACATGAGGGTGATTCTGATACCCCTAAATGTAAGGAAGCAAAAAAAAACTTTTGGACGTCTCTTCCCCGGCCATCCTGTATACCGGGTGTAAAAGCAAAGGCAAGAATCCTTCAAGGATGTGTTAGTATGATCGGTAAAGATATTATTTTAAATACTGGGATCTCTAAATAAAGTACCAGTACCTTATAATAAGACGATTTTCTTTACTCAAAATACAGTAATCGCGATCGACCCTCACTGGTCGCTGGCAACTCGGATGAGGGGTGCGGGTTGCGGGGTGCAATTAGGTGTGTGGGGAGGCCGGTGAGCTGCGTAGCCATAGCTTAGAAAAATGATGGAATTTTTGGTAAAAATTCAAGGTATATATTTTTTTCTTGTAATGACATCAGAATCGTGTATACTTTCATACCCTAACGGGATTCTTGACTTTGCATTTACACCCTGTATATCAAACTCAAAAAGCCAAAACCCACTTATTCATTCATCACGAAGTCTGTGAGACTACAGCTTTTAGAAACTTGAAATTTTGGAGGTTTTTCGAAATTAAATTCATGACAGTAAAATATGCGATGGAAAGTATGGGAATTTGTTATTTTTGTTGTTAAAACCATGAAAATAGGTATTTATCCTTTTTGAAGAAAATTAAGAAGATGTGTTTCAAAGTTTTGGTAAAATCATCCACTAAACTATTTTAATTTTTTATGGGAATTTCGTAATTTTTGCAATAAAATTAGTATTTAGCCTTTTTAATTAAAATTAAGAATGATGTGTTTCAGTGATTTTGAAAAATCGCCACCAAAGGGTGGGGATGATCCAGAAGCCCTGCATTTTAGACTGACTCAATCCCGAGAACACTATGCCGACCTACTTAATCTCTATGACCTACAGAAACTTAGTGACAGAAGGCCTCTATTAGATGCAAAGACCCTTTATCTTGAACAATGAATGTGAATGACCCACTCTTCTTGAGCAAATTAACAGTACCTACTTCACGAAGTATCGCAGGTTATGCCCCTCTACGAAGAATGTGTAGCTCCTAAAACAAACAACTCCTTACCGTACACATTTTAACACTAGTAAATATCAAATTTTAAAAGGAAGTTGGAGAAATTTTAGATGCTAAAAACTAATACTACGAGAAATTAACTTAATAAAATACAAGATCAAATAAAAAGGCATATGTGTGTACGATAGTATGTGTGATTGTGTGTATTAGCTTAGTTTTAAATTTGTATATTTACCACTTTTAGATTGCTTTGTGAACAACATTATTTTTCAATATAATTTATTAGTACGAGGTTCAGAAATGACACCTGTTAGTCTCTCCAAAGGTAATGCATTTGAGAAAAGCGTAGAGGAAATAAATTCAGCTAACCTTGTACTTTTTACTTTAATATGTGTGTATGTGTAGATTACGTCTGTGTCTTTTCCATGAAATTAATAAATAAAGGGGATGAAGAAAGCGATGAAGGTTTGTGTGAGAAATTTGCTAATTCTGTATTTAAAAACATCAAATTTTCTATTTAGGCTTACGGTTTGTTCATTTGTGTAATTGGTTTGATCGCGTAGTATGTCAGTAAATAGTTTTGAAACTTGAGAGAACATCATTTAATATACTTACATTTGATGTTAGCTGTACGACAAGGGAGTAAATAGGTGAGCAAATTGTTTTTCAATTCTTTTGAAAAACTGGTGTGAATAAAAAAGATAATATTGGTGATATTGATTAAACTCAGTGATTCACTTAAAGACTTGAACAAACATATCTTGTTTAATTTGAATGCAGTCCCTTTCAAAGGGTCAGAATAAAGCCTTTTATTATATTTATAAAAACTATTATCAGGGAAGCACTTTCTGCAATTTCTAAAAACTAAATTGCAAGATTTCATTCTATATTGAAAAGCACAATAAACTCAACGCAATCACCTTCTTATATGTATTTTTTTCACAAATCAGGGAAAATGAAACGTAAACGTAAAATAAAATTAAAAACAAAATTACAGTTAACCCAAACAATAAAGAACATTTTTGTACAATACCGTGAATTGATTTGTAGAAAAGGCCATTCTATCGTAGTGTAACGTTATTCTACGGCTTGTTTATAAGATCCTAGGGTTTCACTAGTAAATACGACAAACTATGGAAGTTCTCTATTATATTCACATTTTCACACTTTCGGAAATACCTTAAGTCAAACAATGCGCCACATACCGACGACAGCTAGAAAGTACCCTTTTCATATGAACATTTTCCTTTAACGGTCCCTTTGCATGTCTAAGTTATTCTTATTTAATAACACGATAAATTGTAATTTCCCTACAATTCAGTGTTGCCATTTGAATAAATTGTTTAGTAATTTTGCCGCCTCTATGTTTATTCCTGCAGAATGGAACGTCAAATGTCTGACTGATATAATGACAGGGGAAAAGATGGCCGACTCATCATGATCGTCAAGGGATTGTACTTATTTGCTTTATAAGAAGTTAGACTTTCTAATACAAGGCGAGTACGAAGTATCTTTACATAATTAATAGGGTGTATTGCAACAAAGAAAGTGGTTAGAAAAATTAAAGATGATACAAAATTATTTACACAATTTGATAAAAACAACTATTGTCCAGTTAAAAATTAAATAGGAAGTCAATGTTTTTCTGCGTAACTGTTAAAAGAGAAGGTCGTTAATTCCAAATAAACGGAAATTAAGTTAACATCAATTTCGTATTGAGTTAAAAACCGTTAACCAACATAAAGTTTCGTTAATCAACAATTGTAATTTATAATAGGAATGCGATATTAACCAATAGGGAAGGTATTATTCTGTAATAATTGATGCGGGCGCCCTCGCGCCGCAAACTACGTTATAACTGTTACAGACATTATTTGACTTCAGCAGTATGTATAATATACCTTCATTATAAATTAAACCCTATGTTTACAGGCATAAGGTATTCTTTTATTTGATTTATTAATGGTTCTTAGGACAGAAAAATGTCAAGTCGTAGAGCAAAACATTTAATTCAATAGTCGATATCTTGGCACGATAAAGACAATTCCGAAATGCTACGGGTTAATTTTTATATTAAATAAATAAACATATCCGCAATAATGTCAATTATTTCAATGTATATTTGAAAATTTGCACACTTTTCCGCAATTTTCCGAAGTGGAAACAGAACTTTCAATCGATGATAGTAGGAATATTATGTTTGGACGCTTTCGATTTCTCTTAGAGTGTGATGATAGGATCCTAAGAGGTTCAATGGATCTCCTCAATGGGCGTCGCGTCGATAAGGGGATAGCGTTTGGTTTGTGTATAGTTTCACGGTAATTTTGTAGCGTTTTGCGAATATCTATGGTTTTGCGATACATGGGATCTTTCAAGTCGTCTTTGCGAATTGGTTGACAAAACATGGCAACCAGGGTCGGATGATGGAGTAGAAACTTATCTGATAAATGGATATCAGAAAAATTATCATGTTTGGGCCCTATCGATTCGTCTTTTTAAAACCTTTTTCAATCCCCAACGAGAGGAGGTGCCAATTTATGAAACTCCTCAGCGTGCGAGAAAATGTAGGTTGGTATTAGTATATACGTTTCCGTGCCTGACTGGCAACCCTTATGGGGGTGAAACGGGGTGAAACGATTGTATCGAAAATTGTATTTCCTATTGTGTATCAATTTAATACTTAGTACAAATGATGTTAATAACAAATAATAAAACTAAAAACTACAGCATTTTTCAAAAATTATCCCCTAAAACAGTTAAACGGGGTGCAAAAGTTTGTGAGGAAAATCGTACTCCCTGTGTTTATTGACTAGTATTTTAGGATTAGGGATGCACCAAGAAAGGATTTATAGAAAACAACCCCTAAAAGAGTATAAATGTACTTTCGTAAGGAAAATCGTTTTGCCTTTTAAGGGGGGGGGGGGGGGGGTTTATCCCGACTTTGTCCTCTTTTCGAATTGATTTTAGGCCACGAAATTGAAAAAAATATATATCTTCGAGATTTTTCGTTTTATATGAAATTCACAAGACCAAATTAAATGGAAACAGGAGATGGTTAAAGAAGAAGTACCTTACTAGGTATATCAACGACTACTTTTTTTAAATTTCACCGTAAATACGTTATTTAAAAGAAAATCGCCATTTTTGAGAGCGCGAGATGTTTCGGGTGTCGTAACAGCCACGGCTTAGAGCGCGCTATTTTAAACAAAAATGAATCGTCATAGAGTTCAGTTTTACTTGACGCAAAATGAGATGCTCAATGTCAGGGATAACGGGCCTTAAGTTCTATGAAAAAATCATGGCGGAAAAAAACTAATATTAAATAAATAAACGTACCCGCTACAATGTCAATTATGAATCTTTAAAAAAATACACTTATTACATGTATTACGCAAAAGGAAAAAATTTACAAAAAAATGAACACTTTGAATATACGTATCGAGTTCCGCCATCAACCTATATCTTAAAGGTGTATAATACCTCACTTCGCTTCGCATGATCCTGTTTTATAACAACAAATACTGCAACAATCACTCTGATATTAATATATGATAAAGTTGAGGACTAATGCTATGTCCATGCTGTTGTGAAAACTTGATTCCATTAAATTTTCTTGTTAGAAAAAAAATACAAAGTTACCTCCAAACCGTACAATAAACCGAAAGCATTCAATGAATACTTGAAATTAGATCTGAAACATTGCATAAAATAACTGATATTAGTATTAAGCAGCAGCAGACTGTTCCATAAAAATTAAAAAACCATCAGTGTAGCCGCGATTTCAAAATAACTGATGTTTTTGCATGCGCGGCATCTGATTAGAGTTGGATAGACAGTTAAAAAGCAGACGCGTTAGAGCAGGACTACGAATTGAGGTATTATGGGCCCTTAAAGCATCTGGTACAAATACAAGTTGACGATTAGTGATATAGCCAATTTCATACTGAAGCTATGAAACTAAATCTAACTTAACTATAACAATGAAGTATTTAAAAAATCTCGTCGGTCTATTTTTTTTTATTTGTGTAAAGGCTAGAACTATTTTTGTTTAAATTTCGTCTCTCTGTCTGTCTGTTCCTTTTTAACTCGAGAACTACTTAACGGATTTTGATTCGGTGCTCTTTATTATCATTGTAGTTACCCTGGTCGACATAAAGAATATAAGGGATGTTGATCAAATAACCGCCAAGCCTAAACCGGTTGAAAACGGTTTTTATTGAAGGATATCGAGTAAATAATTTAAGAAGATAGTGTAAAAACAAAAGCTTTTTTCTATTCTTTATAGGCAAACTTAAAACGGTATATTTGGTACAGTAACTTTACAATGATGCACGTCTAATTTTCATCCAAACAAGGTTATTTTCCCACTAATATAGTATTTTTTGTCTATGCCCAAAGATCATTTAAGGGGTCGTTAATAAATAACATAATGGAAAATTCTGAAAATTTCTAACCCCCCCTCCCCCCACTTAACAGTACTGTAACGCTTGACTGGGACCCCTTCCCCCTCATCCTTTACGTAACGGGTGCATTGGGCTTATATTTAGGAATAATTATTCAGTTTTTCATAAAGAAACAAAACAGTGTAATGTAATGAATGATACATGCAAATAAACAAAATCTTAAATAATCACTTCATTAAAACATCCTCTATGAACGGACTTTTGTTCCATTTTTTTATACTTTCTATTAATGATCTAGCAATGAAAGCGATAAGATGAAAAAAATCGTTACGTAACGCAACCCCCCCCCCCCTCCTCCCAAATTGCGTTACGTAATTTGTGAACGACCCCTAAGTGAGTGTACATTAATCCAAAAATCCAATACCATAAATTTGATACTGTACCTACTTCTTAGTAAACAACACACGATCCTAAAATTTTAGCTTTTGCTAAATTATAATCACATATAATGTTTATTTTTAAAGCACATTTTGGCATTTCAATGAAACTTTTAACGATGTCCATTTGCTTTAACCCTTCCTTGTTGTGTTTGACCGTCATCCATCAATTTGAGAAAATTGGCAGTATCCTAAATATGACCGACACACTTAACCCTTCATGTCACTTTATTATTTACGAGTAACACAAAATACTGAGAAAAAACCGGACAGGTGCGAGTCGGACTCGCCCACTGAGGGTTCCGTACAAATTTGTAGGGACACATAAATATTTTATGAAATTTAATAATTTTTTTATGATTTAATTACATCACATTATCTTGCAATATTTTTTTTTGTTTTGTGTATATACATTATAAAAATCAAAAATAAAACAGAAGCTATAAAAGTGTATACACAGTTATTTTAATTACACATAAGTAGTTTTCAGATTTTTCCCTATACTTGTAGTATAAGACAGTATTACTTGCCAAATTTCATAATTCTAGGTCAACGGGAAGTATCATATAAATTTTGATTTCCTTAAGAATGTCAAAATATACGTTTTTTGCGGCATAAACGGCCGTATCTTTTTTCACGTTAACTTAGAAGTTTGATTTTTTCACAGCTTCAAGGGACTGTAGACTTTAATATGGATTTAATTTCAACTCGATATCTCCAGTTCCCGAGATAAAAGATCTTGACAGAGAGACGGACAGACGGACAACAAAGTGATCCTATAAGGGTTGCGTTTTTTCCATCTGAGATACGGAACCCTAAAAAGGCTAATATAAAAAAAGGTTATAATAGTAACTACTGTAAGTAGAATTCATAATTAAAAGGTGACGGATTACACAAGACTTTTACATACAATTTTATCACGTGGTCTCTTCTCCGGATTTGTAATATTTTGTAACAAAATATATTTATATTTTTACAAGAATATAAGATAAGATAAGATAATCATTTATTAATCACCACAACACAAAACACATGACATGACAAAATAAAAGGACTTAACTCTAACAATTTTTAACAATGAGACGCAGTACATTAAAACTTAATTAATGACACACACACAGCCATGTAATTAATGTATCATGTGTCGTGGCATTTACTCAGTACAAACTGCAGCGCTGTTATTCTGCCAGAGCCTAATATTGGTGACGCACGAACACAAATAACGGTGCGAGAGTTCTACATACATAATATTTATGACTATAAAATAATTAATAATTTAAATTCCAGGATATATGTTTACTTAGATAATGAATATAATTGTTGTATAGTAATATAATAAATACGGCAATTATTATAAATAAGTCTCAATCTAGATATACAATATAATCCACAAATGCTTAGCTAATGTTGGGACTTTTGTAACGAGAGAAGATACGCTTTAAGCTAATATTTACGGTGTCCGTTCGAAATGTTATTACAATAGGATAGGACGTGTTTTTATTGTGTGTGTTTCAAAGTACAATTAATGCATTTAGAATAGGCATGATGACCAAAATGTTTTTATTAGTCCGTCAGTTAGATTATCAGAAAATATTGCACACGTATTTTTTCTTCTTTCAATTAAACAAACAATGATGAAGATATAGCCCGCTGAAGTTCCGCGTAAGGTAAGTACAATTTTACTTAGAAGTGACGTCATTTTCCCCCACTCCCAAACTTTGATGCGCTTTATCTCTGTCATTTTTTGTTTGATTGACAAAAGATAAAATACGTGTCCAATATTTTTTGTTAATCTAAATTACGGACTAAATAGAATAATATTTTGTTTACCCTGTGTACAAGCCTATTATATTGTCATGATATCTATGAATGAGTACACACACACTCACGCATTGCCCTCGGTGTTGTTAACGCACACAGGCATCCATTCACCGCTCCATTTCAAAAGGTCCTATCCTAACAGCATTTCGAACAAATAATACTTCCACCTTAATAATATGCTTTCTCTTAGTTTTGAGTCAACTACTCAATTCCATTTATTTTTTGCAGGGAATATTTCACAATAATTTGTCAGCACTTTAACCAAGTGTAAACAATAAAGAAGCTTTTGTTCATTTCATGAAACTTGATTTTTGAAATATTGTCGTTACCTTTAAAAATACTTCGGAAGGTAAATTCCCAAAATGTAAACCAACAATAAAAACAGAACATTGTGTTGTTCAGTTTTGGTAATGACAGAGATAGGATCCTTAAAGGACAATACTTTCATCTCATGTTTGCCATCAGAGTTGCGTGCACGTATATATATATATGTCGCAGGATATTCAGAAAAAACCGATCAATGGGAAAATCCTAGGATTTTAGCAAAATGGTCCGGATAATTGGAAACTTTCTATTATGAATTAAGGAGGTCCCTCGCTCCGGTCCACTTCACTTGGCTTTCAAGTATATTTACATGTAAACCTAACACGCTCCTACTCGCTTCGTTTCGCTCGTCGACGCACTTTTTGACGTGAATTCGATAAAAATCTTCGTCATCGTTCCGGCGGGCATTCCACAAAAATTGCGACAAAGTGTTCACGTACTTTTGAAAGCTTCATACTCCTAAAGCTTAGAAGTTGCAAAAATGATAGTTGAATCGTTGTGAAGATCCATTCGGGGACAACACAAAAATATATGTTTGGCTCTCCCTCTACCCCCGCGATGACGTCATAGACCGCGGGAGTGAGCACTAAAAATAAATGTACAAGACCATTCACTATAAGAAGTCCCCTGGCTTAGGAAATGGTAGCACTGCATATAATGTTGCCAATGGCTCACGTGGCATTAACCCTACTACACATTCAGAATATTTACTTAACTGCGTTTTTTATATATTAATTAGACTACTCTTTAATGAAAATAAAATGTACAAAATGAAAAAATAAAAATTAGCAATTATTTATTGATTTGTATTTTTCAGACAATACGTATAATCTAATGATATGAATATCTATACATGTATCTCTGTACTAAAACGGTATTTATTTATTCTTGTTCTAACTCGACGACGTTTGTTCTAAATAGTCGAGCTCCCGTTTTTTACGTTTTTGACGATTATTTCCAGGCTACTTAATGTGAACGCTTTTTTCCGATATGCCTGCTTAAGTAAGTGAATGCTAATTTTATTAATTGCCCGTAAAATTGGCTTTATGTTTAAAGCTAGTATCCCTATTTTACCAACCCGTCATGGCACTAATACGAGATCGAACCTGATGGTTCAAGAAGAATCACGGTGCATTGTTTGCATTTTCTCTTTCACAAAAGGCGTACCTTCAACACAATCTCTTTTGCACTATTTTTCAACGACTTTGGCAATAATAATACATAATTTATCAAATAATTGTGAAAAATCTGACTGACAAACAACATGACAGCAAAAGTTTGACAAGCAGTGATGCCAACATGCCTTCAGGGGACAAGTTATGATGAATGGTCTTGTTATCCTGCAATTCCTGACAGTTTTAGCTAGTTAAAATTAAATTTTGACATGGCATCCAAAGAGGTCCCCTATTAAACCTCCCTGGAAATCATCGAAGTCACGAAAAAAAACTACAGATTTAAATTCAGATTCAAATATTTATTGCGTGATATAATGCAATTACATAAGAGAAAACGGAGGTTGTACAGATGTGGAAAAAAACATTATAGCGCCCTGCAAGGGCATAGCAAAGGTTGACCTTTTACTAAATACGTGCCTAATGTTAAATTGTGTACAGCTTATATTAGTAGACAACATTTTCATAATATATTGTTAAACTATTACATTAAAATTTTAAATAATATTATTATTTTTCGCAAATTGAATTGTAATTAGTGATTCAGAATATAATTAGTGACATTTTTATCGGATAGTAGGACGACTTCTACACACCTCAATTTATTTTTGTACTTAATTTTTCATATTTCCTGGCCCCTGCCGTAGATTTTATCTATGCCCTTGCTTAGGATTTTCCCGTGGATCCGCTTTTTTCCGCTTATCCTGCGACATACACATGTATACATTGCTGAAGTGTGCTTGGCTAATATACAAACATGACAGGTCGACGTCATCGCGTCATCGTGACGTAGAGTAAAAGTACTGTACAAAATATTATGTATAAAAATTTATTTATTTATTTATTTATTTATCGGAATCTTGCTAAGATAATTTTAACTTGTTTCATCTGATAGTTATCTATCTCATTATCTGTTCTAATAATGAAGTAGTAAAAATTTCGTGTACATACACTAAATATTTAGGCATGTGAAATTTTAAATGAATTGGTATTGTGAGGACAAAACAATTTTTAGAATTTTTGTCCGTCTGTCTGTATGTATGTGTGTTCCGCTTTAACTGGAGAACCTCTTAAGGGATTTTGATGCAGATTGTTTATTACCATCATAGTGACCCTGGTCAACTTATGGGCTATAAGGAGTGTTCATAAAATAACGCCCAAGGCGAAAACGGGGCAAAGATTCAATAAACGCGGATGAAGCCGCGAGCAAAGGCTAGTTTATTATAATGGAGATCACTTTACAAATATAATTTTATTAATTTTGTCAAGATCTTGTGTGGACGATAGAGTGACTCGAGACGGGAACCATTAACTTCAACATGGGATAACGCCCAACATTATTTTGTTATTTCATTAATCGTTTAGGGGTCGTCCATTAATTACGTGAGGTGATTTTGGCGATTTTTGGACCCCCCTCCCTCCCCCTTTGTGATATATCGTTAGATTTGGCTTGACCCCCTCCCCCTCCCTCTAATCTCAGGTGAGATAGTTCAAAAAACGTATTTTCAGTGTAAATACGTTAATCTATGCTTCATTGCGTTGGATTTATAAAAACAATACAATTTGTTTAATTATTAAGACTACTTTATGGCACTCGCATAGCTGCGGTGAATATTATTGTGTAGAATTTAATCATAATTTTAATAGAGAAACGCGTTTTGCTCAATTCAACCCAGTTTTTTCGCAATTTTACACTATTTTTTGCGGAATAAGAAATTACGTGGTACCTACTTGCCAGGACTTCCCCTCTCCCCCACGTGAGATTGGGGGAAAATCGGCTTGACCCCTCTCCCTTAACGCCTCACGTAATTAATAGATGCCCCCTTATGAATGCATGTACGAAAGAGACGGAAAACTTCAAAATATTTTTTAATCAACAGACACTGGATAAAGGCGACGCTAATAATCTTTCAATCGCCAAATCAGATAGGCCCCTTTCAGAAATATTATTAATAGAATATTATACCGCGCCATTGTCACGCAATAAGAAGTCTTATAGTGTAGGTTACCCGTAGGGTTGCCAACCGTACTTTAAAATGAAGTATCTTACGTTATTTTGGGTCCCTGCACTTTGAAATAGCAATAAAGTACATGAAAATGCTTTTTTTTTTAATCTTGAGGTCAATCTCGCTGTCGGAAAATCCAAGTAAAATTTTATGACGTTTAAAAGCACAAAAAAATAATACAGTTATTTTTAATAAATTGTTTAAAAGACTACTTTATATTTATCTTCCTTGAAGTTCATTAAGGAATTATATACATTATTTCTTCTAAAAAAAGTTGGCAACCCTATTTACCCACGCAACCTTTCCTTTATAAATATTGAATGTCAATACGATTATTTATGAAGAAGATATTGAATATAAATGAGAGATAAATATCGACTCCAATTCTCCAGTGAAGATCTGTGACAAAGGTTCTGTGACGAGTCAGCCATTTTATATTTGTATGCAAATCTTAATAACAAAAGCATTCGCGTCAAATATAAATTCTTATTCATGAAAAGTCATTGATCTGATCGGTGTCAAAGGTTAAATTATTGTCAGCTTTATTGATAGGTCTCCCAATAATACGTAACAACACCTAAAATAAAATAAAAATACTCGTATTTGTAGTTTCGTAACAACATAAAGAACATTTTCGTTACGAGCATGACACATTACAAGTATTATATTAAGGTGACTTTAATTTATACAGCCAAACTCATACTGGAGGCTTGTTAAGTGATCAGTAACACGGATCGATAACACTTTTTGCTAATTTCACAAAATAAAATCTTGACGTCCCATAGTTATTGACTGGGGGCTGGGCTTGCGTTTGTAAGGAAGACGAAAGGAATAATTTACGAGTCTTCAGTAAGAATTTGGCTGCATAAATTAAAGTCACCTTATATAATACCTATAACCCGTATCTTTAGACCTTGGGACTAGCTAGACATGGCCGCTGTTTTACCTACCTTTACTTAACTTACACACTTTAACCACTATACAATACACCACCAATATCACATATTCGTACGATGACAATGCAGATAGTATAATGAACAGCAGTCAATTACAATATTGTCAAACGCTCGAATCCCATAATACTGTAATGTAAATAATATGTAGGGTCTAAGATTGGTTTATCTGTGCCATGAAGCAAAATGTTCACGGTACAGCCAGAGCTGGCAACGATATTGAATCCCAGGTCTGATCATTTATAACTTTTAATGAAAAACAATCAGACACAAAACCTGTAAGCACTAACTGTTTAATATTGTTAGCAGCACTCGCCAGATCCAATAACTACAAATAACGGCTAAATAGAAAACATCGAACGTTTTCCAAAATAAATATAGCAAAATGCCACGTGTCGTGAAGCGTGAAACGGCAACAATGGACTGGAGCAGAAAAACGTGTGAATTCAAAAACCGTTACCGCCAAACTTCTTATTGTATTCTGTGTTTAGTCCATGGGCTTTACAACGTGCGTGATGTGTGTGTGATGCTCATAGAAAGGTATCCCATAGAAACCGCACGCGACCAGGTACAAATTTGAGGTTGATAGGGTAACCCACCTGCTGAAGCACACATAGCCATCGCACAAAGATATTGTATTAAAATTGCCGTTATTATTTATGTTATGTCTATTGTTATGAGTGCATCTGTAGTAATTGATCAAACCTAGGCATATTTCAAATCCAATTTCCTAAAATTGTATTTATAATATACAGACGTTGTCTCAGGTGGTGAAATAATGTTTTCAACGCGAAAAAATAAATTAAGAAACGCGCCAATTATTTCGATTAATGGAACGTCGCGACGCGACGGTGCGGTGGCGACAGGAAAAGGAAGCCACGGCCGACGAGCGACGTACGACGACGAAATTTGAAATCGGAGCTAAGTTTAGTAGACGATTGTGCATTGAGTGACAGCTAGGTTTGATTAATTAATTCGTAGCCCTCTATTCGCCAAGCCGGGATAATAAATGGTGCGGACGACGGCCTCCCGTGAGATGTCGTCTCTTTACAAACGGTGAATAAATGATTGAGTTCACAAATATTATCTCAAAGTCTAGACTGAAATAGACGGCTAACGATGTCGTCCTATAGCTGCTTATATCTTAATATCAAATTCCCTCCTTAATGAACTGGCTTCAAATAATCAAAATGGCATTTCGTCTAGTGGCAAAATGGTTCCAAAAACGTCGGAGACGACACAGATGGTAAAAGGGTCGGTCGGCGGCAATATAAACCTGAAACCAAATCGCGACAGAGTGCCGAGGGTCGAATTTGTTATTAATAATCATATAGGCGCCATATTTTAAAAGCCGCCGACGCTAGCAATACCGAAACACATGTGTCGCTTGGTATTTAATTTCCTGCAAAAAAAACTTTTGTGCATAACTGCATTTGCTTATTTTTTGTCCTAAGTTTGATGCGATAGCACAAATGTCGAAACTTTCTAACTGCGGCCACATATAAACCAACTCCAGGAAACCACAAAAATCATGCACCATGCAATCATCATCATGATGTTAGCTTGTATTCTCTTACCCGGACTTTATTCAGTTTGCCATGTAAAAATCTCGCCGTTTTAGAAAACCTTTTCACAAAGTCACAGCATTACCCGAAAACGGCATCAAACTGGAAAATCACATTGGGACGTAGCAAAAATCTTCGACGCGTCACTTAGTTTTTTTAAATTGTTATTTTAGTAAGTTGGTATTGGTAGTGGAAAACAAAATTAAAATAATATATATATGTTTATAGAGATTATTGATATATTTGAAGCATCCATAAACAAATTACGAAATTTGTTAAATCTCTAAGAGTCACATAAAATAAATGATGCCGTTAAATGCTATCTCAGGTAGCAAAACGCCAAGGTCCCTTCTAAGCAAAGTTTGTGATAAAACAATGAATGCCGAGGTAGCAAAAACAACAAAGGATTATCGCTATCTTACTACCTGATATCAAGCCTTTCTTCTGACTTACCTGAATCATGCTTTTTTTATTTTCATAAAAAAATACAACGAAAAAGCCCAGTAATGAATATGCCTATTTTCTTTTTTATAATACAATGTGCTAATTTAAATAAGATATACTTACTCGATATTAAAATGCCTAGTGTACTAGGCCAAATCAAATAAAGAATGCTTAAAATACAAAATCTGTAGTGGTAGATAAACCGCTACGAAAATCGTAGCAATGCGGTAGCTAGCCCTGCGCTACGACTTTTTTTTGCTTACGAGTGCTACGGCGACATTTTTGTGCGTTCTTGTTTAGGAAAACCTTGACTTTTCAATACAGCGTGTATTGTTATAAAATACAGGTAGTTTACGATGTGGATGTCTAATAGAATTTACCTATATCCAATCCTAGTACAATATTTCCACGTGTTAATTTTCTGGTCTCATTGGAATCTAATATAGACAAAGTATGCCCACAAAATATATTTTCCACAATAATATTTACATTATGGTAATCAGTTTTAAGGCGTTTCAACGCAATATAGGCTATGGAGCAAATGTTAAGGTGAAATACCTATATTATAAGTTATCAAAATTTTGCCGGTCCGTGTAAGGTCATCGACATAGAAATGCAAAAAATGTAGGGTAGACAAAAAATATAAATCAATCTCCGCCGGCAACACATGTTTACACCTAACTATCTGTTAATCTATTGTCAATAGCTACTATTTTCATGCTGAATCGTTTTTGCAATAATTGCAACTTAGGCCTAAACGACTTACAAGAGGTGTTCTAGTTTTTTGCTCTGGTGATGGCAACTAAAGTGGCCACAGATGTATACCACGAATGTTTCTGTCTACTACCGCGTCAATGTCGACTGGCAGACCTCAAGCGTACTCACCACTGGACTATCGTCGCCCAAGTCGGAATCTCGGTCGGCGTCGGCCATGGCGTACGCCGGCACCGGCTCCCGGTTCTTCACCCGAATCTTGACGGCTTTGCTGGCACGAACACGACAAGGGTTTCACCAACACTGTCTGCGCACTCACAGTCTCACACAACCCACCACATGCACTGGAAATGTTCAGCCGTTCGGGAGCGTACGGGAGCGTAAGGGACGCGCGTCGCGGAGGCTCGCTTCGAGCGATATGGCGTTAAACACGCGCGGCCCCCCTCCCGTGGTGGCCCCGCCTTGGGGCGTCGCGCAGAGCGGCGAATCAAACTGCGCGATATCAAACTGATAAGCGATACGAATAAGCTGCTATTTGCGCCCCGCCCGCTCTCAGCTATACTGTTTTTATTCAAGCAATAAAATATATTGGCGTCGTTACCATGCACTGCGATTTAATAGCAAGTGGAATGGCGATCAAGCGTTTGTTTGATTCGGTTCTGCGATGTGGGATTTCGAGTTTTTGTTTGATCAGTCTTATGATTGATAACAAGCTATTTTTGGCATCATAATATATGCCGTTTATACTGTAGGTAAGGTCAAAAACCGAGCTATGACCAAAAAATTCAAGTATAAATGAACAAATAAAATAAATGATATAGAATTAAAAAGCACAAGGCCAAATGTCTAGCTATGCAATATTGTAACTTTTGTATCTACCCCAATCTTATTTTTTTTGATAATAATACCTACTCATTAGCTATTCAGTTCGACAATGCGTAGAACAGTGTAAACGACAACAACTTTGGATGGGGTAGTTACAGAGATGCGCCGAGTACTCGTTTATTACTCGGCACTCTAAATATTCGGCATTATTTTTTGTATTCGTATTCGGCCGAATAACTCGGCTAAAGTGACGAGGTACACGGTAAAAAATGTTGTGTAAAAATAATGAAAAAATCATTGCCCTATTCTTTATAACAATAATTAAAAATATTAGTATATAAAATTAGAACATTTTAATAGGTAATCAAATCAGCGTTTATTAATATAAATTAGGTACATGTAGCAAAATTAAGAAAAAGTAATTAACAATCTATTAATACTGAAAGTTTAACAGCGGCCAGCAGTTATGGTGAAGGAATAATAAGCACTCTGCCCCTTCTAGTTACAGTCTGTTCCTTTTCTCTTTATGCGCATTACCAGCTTCCAAAAATTGTCACTCACTGTATACACTACTTGCTGGTGCATATAAAAATACTTTTGTGTTCTGTATGTACGATTTGTAAACAAATACAAATGGCAGTTGTCTGACGCGAGGAAGCGGCGCCGGAAAACAGGGGGCGTATCTCGAGATTGACCGTGTTAAACTGAACCGAGTAACTCGGCATAGTAAATATAAAACCGAGCAATACTCGGTACTCGGTTACTCGGTAAAACTTGTACTCGGCTCATCTCTAGTAGTTTATCAATTCAAACAATAAACAACAATGATTAACAATTCAGAAAAAAATAATATTTGAAAGTGTTTTAATCACTGACCTCTATACGAGGTATCGTATCCTCTATCCTCTATACGAGGTCAGTGGCTTTAATTGTGGATTAGGTTGTTTCAAACCTAATGTTTGACTTTTATGCAGCCCAGCCAGCATACCTACTTGGTAAGTGACTTCGTTCGTTCGCATGCTAGGTACAAATTTTGTAATACCTGTCAAACCAATCTTGGTTTTTCTTCTCCGGCTTTCCTACCCCACGCCGTTCACTGACTTCGTGAAGTGATTGCGCCAAAGAGCGCCAATGTTCATCGATTGGAGTCGCTGTAACAAGTGTCACTGTGCCAAAATCAGAATTAAGATTTTGTTGCATCTGATTTGAAGTAATAAGTTTTGCAAATATGGCTTCCCAGTAAACAATCTAGTGGTCCGGTAGACGTCCTCGTCCCGTCTCCTTGTTTTTTAAGGTCATCGTATAAGTGACTTAAGGGGAGGTTATCCCGACTTGGTCTCTTTTCAAATTAATTTTAAACGATAAAAAAGCGACGGTTAAATTTTGCAAAAAATATTTGTCATGTTTCACTCTTTGATCTTAATTTTTCGGCTGTTCGACACACGTTTGCTTGCACTTTCCTCGATCCGATAAAATCGCAAAGATAGTTCTAAACAACGATATAAATATCATTTCATGTGAGCTATATTAAGTTTTGGACAATAAAACATACACTAAAATAAAGGTCGTGAAAAATGTGATATAAAACGACCATCATGTTAAAAACCCATCCCTGTAATTCCAAAATAATAAATAAAAACACCTCAAAACTGCGAGTTTTCTCAGCGGCCCGCTTCCGCTGAGCAGGATAACGATGTGGAAAATTAAAGCGTTGGAGAAGGACAGATTTCTCTGGATAACCTGGCCTTAAAGACGTCTTTAGGATGGGATTTGGGCCCAAAATTAAAATTTCCAAGTGACGGTGACGCTTTATTTATTAGATAATCTCAGTGGCCACATTGACATTTAAAAAATAATATAAAAAGTACTTAAATAGGTAGCGTATTTCTCAGCTGCAATATATTGAGGAGTTAAGTTATTGATAAATAATAGGTTGGGGAAAAACTCTTTTCGCAAATAGTATGTATGAACTTATAATAAAATCTCTTTGGCTATACCATTTGTATCTGGCTGATTTTAGTATTATTAAAAAGTTTAAATTTAAAAAAAGATAATTCCAAATTCAAATTAGGTAAAATGTGTGATTCTCATTTGTTTTTCTTAATGTTAAGATGAGTGAATCTAATGAAGAAATTCGATACATTTTAAAATTTTACTACAAAAAACGTAAAAATGCAACGCAAGCCGCGAAAAAAATTTGTGGTGTTTATGGACCCAGTGCAGTGTCTGTAAGAGTAGCACAAATTGGGTTTAAGCGTTTTCAATCCGGAAATTTTGATGTCAAAGATGCACCTCGCTCTGGGCGTTACGCTCAGCTGTTACGGATAAAATGGATGCCATTTTTGAAAAAGTGGAGCAAGATCGGCGTATCAGTAGTTACGATGTAGCTGAAGAACTGGGGATTGACCACAAAACAGTTTTGGCGCATTTGAAAAAAGCTGGGTACACAAAAAAGCTCGATATTTGGGTGCCTCATGAGCTCACTGAAAGAAACTTAATGAACCGTGTACTCATTTGTGATTTTTTATTACGACGTAATGAAACCTAACCATTTTTGAAAAACCTCATAACTGGTGATGAAAAGTGGATCACGTACGACAAGAACGGTCGTGGTCAAAGGCTGGTCAGGCTTCACAGACTCTGGAGAAACCCGGGTTATCTCGCAACAAGGTAATGCTGTGTGTATGGTGGGATTGGAAGGGCATTATTTATTATGAGCTGTTACCGCCAGGCAGGACCATCGATTCTGAACTCTACTGCGAACAACTGATGAGATTAAAGCAAGAAGTTGAGAGAAAGCGGCTGGAATCAGTCAACAGAAGGGGTGTGGTTTTTCATCATGATAACGCTAGACCTCACACATCTTTAGTCACTCAGCAAAAATCAAGAGAGTTTGGCTGGGACGTATTAATGCATCCGCCGTATAGTCCTGACCTTGCACCTTCAGATTTCTACCTGTTTCGGTCTCTTCAGAATTCTTTAGGCAGTGTCAGGTTAACATCACAAGAGGACTGCCAAAACCACTTGTCGCGGTTTTTAGATCAGAAGCCCAGAATTTCTAAAGCAATGGGTTCATGTCCCTACCTACAAGATGGCGGAAAGTTATCGAACAAAATGGCACCTACATACTTTAGTTAAATGTAAATAAACTTTACTAAAAAATTTTTTGAATTTTCATGTAAAATGCGAAGAAACTTTTTTCCCAACCAATATGTGGTAGGTTTGAAACATTTTTTCCATGCGCTCCGAAAGTTCTTTAGTATTATGATTTTTTAATTAAAATTTTAATATGTACCGTGTTATATTATGCTCTTTATAGGTCTACCAGACTTATAAATTGTTTGTTCAAAAATATTTCGTTCGCCATTGCAGTACACAGTGTTTTAAAAACCCTTGAAATCGGACATTTCTAACTGATGTCGTAGGTTGATACAGACATGTGTTTTGAGTGCAAAAGTGAAACTTCGCGTGCCAAAATAAAAAATGGAGAAAATAATCCCAAAGTTGGACATTTTTACCGTCCCTAAAAATTTAAACTTTGATGTTTTTCAAATGTCAATACCTTTTTGTAAAGCTACTTAAAAGGTTCAAACGACCACTGAACGTATAAACGTTTTATAACCGACACAACCGTGACCGTTACACGCCATCGAGGCTCATAGACGGCGTTGTGAGGACTAGTTTGTAAGTGTCTTATAATATTATTATAGACGAAAAGACGTCTTTAAGACATTATTATATGCCACGTAACTTATAAAACTAAACAAACTGATTATGTACCACTACAAGACAAAGTGTAAGCAACATTACTGTAATAAAACGTTTATAAAATCAGTAGACGTATAGGCGCTTGGCTACACGACCAAATTGTTTGCTAGGTTGTTGAGTGCAGTTTCTTATCACTGTCTTCAGTTCTTCTTCTGTTCGCAGGAAATTTTAGAATGGACCTAAGAAAACCACGGTTTTAGTCATAAGAAAAGATGTTTTTTTAAATTTGAACATATCTTCTGAATTGTATATAAAAAGCAAACCTGACTGACTCATTTATCAACGCACAGCCGAAACTACTGAACGGATTTCGCTGAAATTTGGCATACAGGTAGTTGTAATGACGTAAGCATCCGCTAAGTAAGGATTTTTGAAAATTCGCCCCCTAAGGGGGTGAACCGAACTCCACGTGGACAAAAGCTAGTTGGGAATATAACAACAATAAAAATCTTTATTCGGATAACTAACAGCCACTCTTAAGAACTAACACAAAACAAAACTAGAGATAAAAATATAAAAAATAACATACAAATAAACTTAAGGCGCATAGGCATGCCACCGTTTTAATACAAAATTTGAAAACCCGTTTCTTTGTTGTTTTTCGTTTTAGACTAAAGTTTGAGACCTCTATAGTTTAATACAGGCATTTACAAAGTCACTTTTTGGCTGAAATGTAAAATTTTGGTACAAGACAAGAAAACAACTTTGTATTTATATGTTTAAAACAAATACAATAATCAAAATTTTGGTAAAATGTTGCCTTTAAAAACACCAATACCAGATTATGGAGGTCTTATACTTTGGTCTATAACGAAAAACAACTGAGAAAAGGATTAACACATTTTGTACTGAAACGGTGGCGTGCCTATGCGCCTTGACAAAAACATTCTTTATACTTTATATTATAGGCATAATATTATTACCAAATATAAAAAACGGAGGAAGTTTATTAGACAAAATAAGTAGTATATAATGTATATTTATATTTCTCTTTGAGTGAAATTAATTTCTTTGTTACGTTAAACATTATTAGTTAGAAGTAGAATGCATTCCAAAAGAGAAGCAGCGTGCGGTGTCTCACTAGTCTGTAGGTTATAGACTCTCAAATACTTTCAATCTACTTCAATATTATTTACTTTGTTGAAATTGTTATAAAAATTACCGTATATCACACTAATTATTATAAATGCGAAAGTTTGTGTGTGTATGTTTGTTACTCTTTCACGCTGAAACGGCTGAACGGATTTGGATTAAATTTGGAACGGATATAGCTTATACCCTAACTTAATATAGCGGCTACTTTTTATCCCTGAAAAATGCATGGTTCCTGTAGGATAGATCAATATCATAAAAAAATTAGGTGTCTAATTAGCGCGGACCTCGATCGTTTGTGGTGAAATAAGACATGGCTAATATGGCTATGTTATTTTATCTTTTCTGGTGCAGTTCAAAGCATGTCGTTAAACCTAATAACACGCGGGCGGAGCCGCGGGCAAAAAGCTAGTATAACATATAAACGTTTGCAAAAGTGATTCGCCTTTTTACGCACATCAGTAACATAAATAGTCTTCGAGATTCCTTTCGAAGGGTACATGCATGTGTAACGTGAATATCCATTAAATCCATTAAAAAAACCTTGACTTAGTAATATTTTTTTGATATTGATTTTGAGACATGGATTCGAAACTGAAACCAATGAGTTTTTCGAAATTCACCTCCATATTGCCAGTTACCTACATGTCCCAAAAAATAAATAATGACTCCCGGAATAAAGATTTAATTCGGATTTCAATGTAGTCGGGGGACATACAAAACAACACGTATCCAATGTAATAGTCCCCCGACTGCACTGAAATCCGAATTAAATCTCTATTCCGGCAGTCGTGTTTTTTAATATTATTTAAATTTTTATTCAACACTTTTTTATGTATTTACAGCCTATTCCACCCCGGTTGCTATAAGGATTCTAATGATACCATACCACATACTTCGAAATCGTGATGGAATTAAGAAAATACACACATGAACCCTGAAAACAATACACTCCTTTTTTGGGGTCAGTCGTGTTAAAAATTTATGCCCGCCGGAAGTGCCTATATCAGGTTGGGACGCGAAATCATCGGTGAAACAAACGAGGTTGTGCGAATGTTGACTATTCCACACTCGAAAACACCTCTGAAACCCCTCAGGGAGACATGACATGACGATATGTCGAAACTAGCGGGATACTTTTAAATGACAAAAAAGTGTTGTTGTGTCGTGGGTAGTGTTCCAAATCACTTTTTCAAGATTGCTCGCTGTCGGAGAAAAGTAGCTCGATGCTGGTTCCAAAACCTAAAAGTAGATTAAGTTAATACTTGCGATTGTCGGCACTTGGTGAAACATCAAAATGGTTGAAGAGAACACTTGTACTGTTTCACAAAATTATTATATTTATATTTCAGACTAGTTTCGCCTTAACGGCATTTTCTAGGATTTAATAAATGTACGAGTATATCACAAAAGCTGTTCATGTTTGTGAAAACAGGATGACAATAATCTCCAAAACCAAACATGAGGGTAATTGATTACTAATTAATACCAAATGTCAATAAAATCGTTGGGTAGTCTACTAATAAGTCTCCATGGTCAAATTATTTTCCCTAAAAATGAGGAAAATTTTTCGTCTTGTAAAATTGAATTCAAATAATTATAATTAAATAACACTAATGCAAAAGTCAATTAATTGAATTTTGTGTGTGAAATGTCAAAATGATAGTTAAATAAAATGTCAAATAATTTATTAAATAAAGTAATTTAACAGTGGGGATCGGTTTAAGTCCAGTTTTTCATTTAAAGGATTTTTAACGTTGTAATGAGTCAGTTTATTTATTTCTATAGCTTTTAGCGCGTTCATTTTCTTGCCTTTTTCACAAATATGAAGTGGTTTGAAGTTTGAAATAGCTCAAAAAAGAAGAATAATAAATGGACTACACAGATGTAAGTCTGCTCGTGATTATTTTAAGCTAAATAAAATAATTACTATTATTTCACTTTATAAATACACGCACAAAAATACACATTACCAAAAAGTAAGGACATTCATAGGCATAACACCAGGAATAAAGATAAACTAATCACGCCAAGAACTAGACAGACTAAAACGCAAAAACAAGGTATATATTCGAAAATAGCCATCTATAACAAACTACCTGTACTTAGATTATCGCAACTTGAATTCAAAACTAAAATAAAAAGATTTTTAGATCAAAAGAATTTATGTGTAGTAAATTAAAACCAAGTTCGATGTCTGATTAAAAACTCATATTGCCGTTGAATTTGTTAGTATTTGTTAATTTATTTTATTGGACTTCTGACTCTTATCAATTGTTTGATAGTATTTTTTATTTGCTGTACAGTGCTCCCAAAGTTATAATGCGCATAGAAATCTATAGCCGAGCGACCAGATGTACCACGTGACCTTACTGCTTGTATAGAAAGTGTAGGGAAATACGAACTTTGCCGAGCAGTGGCGAAGATTCGTATGCGCATTATAAGTTTGGGAGTACTGAAATTTTAATTTAGATGTAAATAAGTTACATCAATATGTTTATACTTAATATAAATTAATTTAATTTAATTTAGTGGACAAACCGTGTGTAACGAACATTTTTATATGGAGAATAAACGATTGTTTTCTGTATTTCATGTTAAAAGAAAACAGAAAATCATTTTCTCGGGAATAGTATGGTCGGGGAGGGGTCAGATCCCCGCAAGGTTGTGGTGAGATATACCAACCTGCCTTTCCTGTAACATTTTCTTGCTATTTTCCACCCAGTAATGCACATGGGTAGTTAATTATGCGTAGACAACGACAAGTTTATTCAAACCTGTTCTACCGTGATCACATTTCCATTGCAAGTGTGAGGTACATTCCTGTGATGTTTTTGAGCGAAATCTTTCGCTTTAACACTTTAAATATTTAATTGTGAGTTTGAGAGTATAATAATATGTTTTTTTTTATGTAACCTCTAATGTGTCCCACTGCTGGGCTAAGGCTTCCCCTTGCTGAAACCACACATCGCTGTCCCGCACTACTTCCGACCACCCCGGTATATCTATTGGAGATCGTTCCGCCATCGTCTTTTTGGTTGCCTGGCCTTCGGTAGCCGTCGTCTGGCACCCACTCGGTAGCGATTTAGTAAAATATCTCACAATTATTCAGATTCTTACTCCATAACTATAGGTTAGTGACAAATAATGCAACATAATATGAGAAAAATATTTCATACAAAATATTTTATTTTCTTTCAATTGACCACGTTGTTCCGGATTTCGTTCCCAAACGCACGACAACAACTGTTTTACTTATTTTTTTATAAAATGTATTATATAAATTGGTTTAAAGTCAATGGGGTTTTCTTAGCAAAGTTGTGTTCATAGTCTTTGTTCACGATTCACGATCATTTACAAAGTAAGTTGGCTAAAAAGCCTAAATGACACATTTTTTCAACGCTTTTTATTAGAAAATAATAAAACCAATTATATATTGTGCATTTGGGAACATCACCCTTCGCAACTCATCACATCACCCCTCAATATCATTTATCTCGGTGATGTGTATGGACCGCTGCTGGCTGACGACCACGGGTGGTCCTGAAGACTGAAGCCTAGATCTCATTCACCCTACCAACCGGACGCCACTACCGCAATGGATCTGCTGAGCGACTATTCCACCAGTAGCTCCAAAGAAGACGACGTCGGAGACGTGATGTTTAATTAACTACATCGATTCTGGTAATCAAGTTGCATTTAATTTTGCTAATCGAGTTTATGTGCTTCTAATATTACGAGTATGTGCTTCTAATATGTATTTCTAATTTTATCCAAGCAATAAAGCATCAAGGGTTAGAGATATTTAAAAAATGTATGGTTTTACATTATAAAAGATTTTATTAATAAACTAGCTTTTGCCCGCGGCTCCGCCCGCGTCGAAGAGATTTTCGTGGAAACGAGGAAAACAAAAGAATATGATTTTTTTAACGACTATGTGCAACGGTTACCATGTTTTACCAAAGTGCTAATAAATATCAATCAAATAAGCCCAAACTCGAAGGGTCTGCTGTTGTCCGTTGAGGAGATCCCGTACCCACTTTCCAGTCCCACCAGCAGACCCTGGTCACCATGTTTTACCAAAGTGCTAATAAATACCAAACAAATAAGACCAAACTCGAAGGGTCTGCTGTTGTCCGCTGAGGACATCCCGTACCCACCTTCCAGTCCCATTTTTAGACTCTGGTCACCATGTTTTACTAAAGTGCTAATAAGACCATCAACAGACCCAAACTCGAACTCTGTATCCGTTGAGGAGATCCCGTACCATAACTTCTAATTACTACCAGTAGAAAAGTAAATTCCAAAAACCTTTAAATGACGATAACTTTTTTTGCCGAAATCCGATTTAACTATAAATAGTGCATGCATTACATTTAAATGTTATTTGATAAAGTTTTCAAATAACTAATGTAAAGATTACAATAAGTTATACTAAAATTATAATACATTTACATTCTAAAAAAACTTAACTAAACAAAATAATGAAAATAAAAATACAATACCTTCTAATACAATACATTACATTTAATACATTTTGAAATGAATAAAGTATAACGTTAAAATACTTAATCATTATTATAAAATAACAAATGCAAAAGATACTTTTATATGTATTTAAAGCGTTCATTTCATATGTTTGTAACGTGTGTTTTTTTTAGAGGTATAGAACTTTGAAATGGAATAAAACGAAGATGATTTTTTTTATTGATATGAAATTTATTTTATTCGAAAGACAATCTTCTGGCATTATAATTTAAATATGACTTCTGGCATATGTCCGCCACGGCTGGCTCGGACGTAGTCTAATCTGGAGGTCCAATTTTCGATGACTTTTTCCAACATTTGTGGCCGTATATCGGCAATAACTCGCCGAATGTTGTCCTGCAAGTGGTCAATCGTTTCGGGCTTATCGGCGTAGACTTGCGACTTCACATATCTCCACAGAAAATAGTCAAGTGGCGTTAAATCGCACGATCTTGGAGGCCAATTCACGGGTCCGAAACGTGAAACTATGCCGTTACCAAACGTTTCCTTCAATAAATTAATTGTGGCACGAGCTGTGCGACATGTTGCGCCGTCTTGTTGAAACCACAACTCCTGCACATCATGGTTGTTCAATTGATGAACGAAAAAAGTCTATGCCGATAAGCCCGAAACGATTGACCACTTGGAGGACAACACTCGGCGAGTTATTGCCGATATACGGCCACAAATGTTGGAAAAAGTCATCGAAAATTGGACCTCCAGATTAGACTACGTCCGAGCCAGCCGTGGCGGACATATGCCAGAAGTCATATTTAAATTATAATGCCAGAAGATTGTCTTTCGAATAAAATAAATTTCATATCAATAAAAAAAATCATCTTCGTTTTATTCCATTTCAAAGTTCTATACCTCTAAAAAAAACACCCTTTACTTACCTCTATATAATTTATATTATCTACAAGCAGCCTTTTCCCTGTATGTGTTTGTGTCGGAAAGTGCGTGCTGTTGTGTAATATTTCCATAAAAAAACATCAACCCGTGAGCGCACTTTAATAAAAGTAGTTGGATTCATAATACCGCCCGAATCTGAAGATATCGAATGTATAAAATGTATACCTTACTGTTATATCCATTTAGGTACTACCAAGTGGACATCGGCGGGGCTATTAAGTAACTCAGTGTCGGTTGCTAGTTATAGTTGCTATTCACCAAAAACAGATGAGAAATGAACTTCCAAAATAACCTTTAATGGGAATTGAACTATTTACGAATTGTGAAGTCATTTCAAGTGCGAACTTATCCTTAGATAAGCGGATATGTATGTTTTAGACGATAGCCACTTGGTTTGGCAGCTGAGTTTACGATACAGAATCAGGGGGCTGGTCTGTGCTCAAAAGTGTCCGAACCAAAAGAGAGTCAAAACAATTGAAAAGAAAGGGTTGTATTGTCAATCAAAATTAAGCCGTGCAGCAATGACATACGATTCAAATTAAAATGTTTTGTTTCTTAATATTTTGACACTTCACTAAGGACACTTTTTTGGTAAATTTTATACTAGGCTAGGTCCATGGTTTTGTATGTCAATGGTTTTATCCATAAGAATTGTAGAGAGCTGGAATTATCATATCAACAGAGGCGTGCATTGGATTTTTTGCTGGAAATGCAAATCAATCAAGTTTGACGATAAAAATAACAAGAAAGAAATTAAAAACCAATTTGAAAAAAAAAATGTATGAAATCATGTACCCTAGGGTAGGCAGTGCCTACCCTGGCGTCATACAAATAATATTTTTTCAAACTGACATTTAATATTTTTCATATTTTTTTATTGTCAAACATTTCCGGCAAAAAGTTCAATGCACACCACTGCATATCAATTATAATCACCTTTTGCGAGAAGATAGCTTAAGCCAAAAAGTTTTTCTGATGTTTTATTTGCTGCTTTACGCAGCTACTTCCTCTACAATATTTCCTTTCCTAGGATATATCACTATCTTCGTGCAATACCCTCTCTCACACCAAACGCAGGTATTCACTGTAAATCAAGTTATCAAGTAACGTAGTCATGTTTTTGTAATGAAGTCTAAGGTTTTTTGTAAAAATAATGTAATAATATTAATTAATAAATTAATACATAATGTAATAATGAGATTAATTATGAAAAAAATCTTCAGTACGATCAGTGGTAGATTATTTGGTCCATTTACACCCGGTATAGAGAACGTTAAAATTACAAACAGTTCTCAAAAAGCGTAATAGTGGATACCAATATTAGAGTGTTGTTTAATGTAGTTCACCTATTCTTATGTAGGTTTTACTCGAAACGAAAGGCTTAGATTCCCCAGCAAAACGATGTTCATACACTGCTGGCTTGCTAAAGAACAACAATTAATGCTGCAGCTAGCAGATCAATCGACTGTCGAAGCGCCGCAGAGCTGAAAGTTGGAACAAGTGACGAAAGTGTAGCGGCAACCATGAGACTGAAGGCTACGACGGCTATTACTGCTGGCGACTATGAAAAATTAGCACCGGTATAATTCAGATTATATGTTAGTAAATAATAATAAAAAAAATATATGATGAACTACGAAATATCTGAAATGGGATGGCTTAATTAGTATTTTTATATTTAGCCAAAAAAATTTACTAAACAAATACCAAAAACAGTTGGAAATTAAGACTTGTAAGATGTTAAATTAAAGGCAAGTGTTCGCGGCGGTGGTTTAATGAACTCTCTAATATAATATTACAAAATAAAGTATAATTAAATCTATTGCTAATAACGCAGTTTTGATAATGTAGGTTACACATGTCAGCATGTACGTAAGTGCATCGTACATACTGCCCACTCTAAAGAAGCACAAAAAACATCTTAAACATGGTAACAACTGAGCAACAATAATAACACCAATTGTAAAAACAAAGTACAAGTATAAGCATAACTATATGTAAACAATAAAAGCTCCTGCAGAAATAAATGTTTAGGTGAATGTGCTATTAACATGCAGACTTGTATTTGTAATGTAAAAAAAATGTAAAATAAAACGAATTAAAATAACATGATCCATAAAAATTAATAATGTCTCTATATATCGTCAATGTTCGTATCAAAATTCACAACACTTTTTGACTTACGAATCTTATTACACTGAGAGCCGGTATTGAAGTTTTGCATAGGAACTGACTGAACACTTATCACTCTCGGCTCTTGCACACACATCACTTTTTTGTTTTTTGTCCGCTTTGAACGACATACATAACACCCAGCAGCCACTGCGATGATGCTGAGTATCCCGAATAACACTGCTGTCCCGATGTAGTGGTTCAAATCATGACTGGATAGACCATTATCTAGTGTTGACTGCTCTCTCAGCTGCTTCAAGTCTCTATTAATCTTTTCAAATTGCTCCAAATGGCCTTCCGCTTGATACGTGAAATTGTCTGTAGATGTGTTCATAATCCCGTTCAAAGAAGATATTGATGGAATATAAATTTCTTGCTGTAGCGCTAGCCTGCCAGTTAGTTTATTGTTGTTTGCATATATCATAATTGAATCGGCTTTCATTACGCATCCTTGCCCGAGTGTTATCATTCCGACTCCATAGAAGTGATGCGACGTGAGCCCAGCTGGGCACAAAATGCGCACGTAGCATTTCTGACAACATGTAAACATCCAGGTATTACTATCGTGCAGTTCTATCCACTTATCGGCACAAGCCTTTATTTCAGACCGACAGAAGGTGTCATATTTACTGTTTGTAAACAATTTTATATTGCAAATGTTTTGATGTAATTCTATGCTGTATTCTGCATGGTTTAAGGTGCACAATGACTTTTGATCATTCATATGTATGCAGTTTCGTAAATCGGCTGAATTCACTAGGACGAAGGAGTCCTTTTTAATATTATATGCAATGTAGTCTGATAAAGGGATAATATTAAGAATCCTTTTGTCATCTCTTATTTTCGGAATGCTGTAAATTTTGTCTAACTCGTATTGTTCCTTACTTATAAGTGGTATTTTAATCTCTATGATGAGATAACTTTCTGTGACTCGTGCATGCGGTTTTATTAATTTGTAAATGTCACGGATATTGTCTCTCGTTACTGGCAGCGCACGGTCTTCCAGTAAATGAGGAAAAATGATATCTAGTTGGTCTTGCAATAACTTTGGTGTAAACAAATGGATGTTCAAGTGTCCTTGATATATATCTGCTGCGAGGTCGATTAGGGTCTCTTATATTCTTCTCATTTCCGAAAGTAAATTGTTTGCAATGATGGAACTAGTTAACACGTAAAAAGCAGTTTGGGTAGCAAGTTCCAGCTTGTTTATATTTTGCGTTGTATTTTTCCAGTGCTCATTTATTAAAGAAAATTGTTTGTTCATGATCGCCTCATTACGCATGACGATGTTCTGTTCTACAGTACAGCTATGTACGCCTTAAGTGTTCGTATACCTCGTCCTTTATTCGCCTTAATCTCAACATTTCCTGTGAAGTCCACCCCCACATGGGTAAATGGACGTGAAGGCGTCACTCTTGGTGCTGGTAGATCTGCCATCAGTTGGTGTTGTTGTTGTGATTTAAACCTTTGACAAATGACGCAGCGATGCAGTTGTTTTTTAACTGTGCGATATCCACTAATGATCCAAAACCTTTCTCTGAGATGGCATAATGTCAGTCGTGGGCCCCCATGTAATGTTTGTTTGTGGGCTTGATTAATAAGGAGCTCTGTCAGTCTGCTGTGGCTTGTAAGAATGATCGGATTTTTGCTGTCATCTTTTATAATTGCGTTTCTTAATCGTCCTCCAACGCGCATTATGTTGTTTTTATCCAAATAAGGATTTAAGCTTAAAATGTTGCTCTTTGAACTCAAACCTTTATTTGTTTGCAGGCGCGACCTTTCGTCGCTGAATTCATGCATTTGTATATTTCTTATAATAATGTCATATGCAGTTAATATTTCGTTTGTTGTCAAATATGCAGTGCAGCTTCTAGTATCATTTTTACTCTTTCCAAACCTTAATATCCATGCTATGATTCTGGCAATGTGGTCAATGTCACTGTATTTGTTTAACAATTCTATTACAATTGATGATGGGAGAGTGTGTGTGAAACATGCTTTGTTTATTTTTTCTTCGATTTGCGGTGACTCATATCGTGTACTTGTAATGTTGTTGGAATCAAATGTTTGTAGCCAACTTGGCCCATGCCACCATAGATCATGTTTCATCAGCTAGGCAGCGGTCATTCCTCTCGTAGCGCAGTCATCAGCATTGTTTTCTGATGATACGTGATTCCAACCTTTTGCGGGAATAATGCTAGTTATTTGTTTCACTCTATTTGCGACAAACATTTTCCATCTGGATGCGTCTCCATTAAGCCATCCGAGGACTATAATTGAATCTGTCCACGCGTAGGTACTAATTTTATGAATTAAATCTGGTTATTAAATGATCTTAGAACCTTTTCAAATAATTTTGCTAGAAGTAGTGCGCCAGATAATTCTAGTTTTGGAAGTGTCAATTTACTTTTTGAAGGTGCAAGTTTTGTTTTCGCCACTAGAAGTCTGCTTACCCTTTTGTCGTCAGAGTTGATGGTAGTTACGTATATCGAACATGCGTACATCTTTTCTGACGCATCACAGAAGCCATGTAATTGACATACGCTGGAGGTATCACCTGTCCACCTGGGTATCTCAAGCTGTTCAATGATGTTTATTTCTTTCCTAAATTGGTCCCATTCCCTTTGTACTGGATGTTGTATTACGTCATCCCAGTCACAGTTGGTAGTCCATAGTGTTTGGAACAACAACTTAGCCTTGACAGTTACAGGTGATAGCCAACCTAGTGGATCAAAGATCTTTGAGATGTCAGATAGTAACATCCTTTTTGTGTGTGGCTTGTCGGTATTCATGCAAATTTTTATCTTGAATTGAAAGTTGTCAGTTGTAGGAACCCACTGTAATCCGAGGGTCTTGGTTACTTCTGCATCGTTGAAGTCCATCACCGAGGGATTGAGCTGCTCCTCTGTTAAATTTTGTAGAAGTGCTATGTTATTGCTTGCCCATTTACGAAGGTTGAGCCCTGCTTTTCCCAACATTTCTATGAGCTCACATTGCATGTTTTGGGCTGTGTCTAAGCTATCAGCTCCACTTAGTACATCATCCATGTAGATGTCATTCTGCAGTACTGTACCTCCTAATTTGTACGTCGGTTCGTCTTCAGACACTTGCTTCAACGTTCGTAATGCAAGGAACGGTGCAGCTTTTGTGCCGTATGTCAAAGTGCAAAGTTCATATTCTTGCAAAGGATGCTGAGGATTGCTTCTCCATATTATTTTTTGCAATTTTCGGTCGGTATCCGCGACCATGATCATTCGGTACATCTTCTCGCAATCCGCTGTAAATACATATCTGTGTAATCTCCATTTTATCAGTAATGCTTGTAAATCGTTATGCAGTTTTGGTCCACATTCCATCAGATCATTGAGGCTGTATCTATTTAAATTAGGAGGAACCGTAGTCGTTTTTTGACTAGCATTGAATACCACACGAAGCTTCGTGGTGCTCGAATCTTCCTTAGTCACTGCATGGTGGGGTAAGAAACATTCTGTTGTCAGTGTATTCTTTGCTTCACATCTTCTCATATGACCTAAATGCAGATACTCGTCGATAAACTTTTTGTAGCTTTCTGAGAGTGATGAATCTCTTGCTAACCTCTTCTCTAATTGCAGGAATTGTGCTGTTGCTTGTACTTTTGAATTACCCAAATACTGTGTAAAGTTTTCTTTCATCGGATATTGAACTTGGTACCGTCCATTTGCAAGACGAGTGGTTGTCTTTTTGTAAAATTCTTCGCAAAATTGTTCTTGCGATGTCAATGCAGTATTTGTGTCATTTGTAATGTCTTCTATCTCCCAATATTTTTCTATTTCCTTCAAATTATTCACAATAACGTGACAGTTGTAAGATTTGACCACACCTGAACTACCAGACAGAATCCAGCCTAGGTGTGTCTGTTGTGCAATAGGTTCCCGACCAGGGCCTTTCAGTAACCCGTTCATAAGGATCTTGGAATAAATTTCAGAATCCAAAAGAATGTCGATTGGCCTTGAAATATTATAATCAGGATCTGCAAGTGAAAGATGCTTGATGTGTTGCAAATCTCTTCTGTCAAATGATGCGTTCGGAAGGTTTCCGACAACACGTGACATCACTAAAGCTTCCGTGTGAAATTGATAATCACTAAGTCGTGATTTGCATGTTAACTGAACTTTACCTCTGCATTTATGTGATAAAGTCCCTACGCCCTTGATACTTGCGTTATACTGTTGCCTTACCAATCCAAGTCTCTGGGCCGCATCCTCAGTTAAAATTGATGTTTGGCTGGCCTGATCGACCAGGGCCCTCAGGGTTAAATACGTTCCATCATGACATAAAACGTTAATCAATGCAGTTGGTAAAATAACTTCGTCATCGGATCCCGCTGTATAGTTTGACTTCTTTTGCTGATTGCCTAAAGTCGATGACGCGCTGGGGTTAGTGAACGTATTATGGAGCAATGTATTATGTGCATCGTTGCATTCCCTGCATCGTTTCTCGGAATTGCAATAATTTTTGTGATGTACATAGAGACAATTTTTGCAAATATTCAATTTCGAAATTGAATTTAATTGTCCATTCGGTGACATACTTAAAAACTTTTTACATTGGTAAAGCGCGTGATTACTGTTGCAAAATGGGCATGTATTGGGGTTCCCTGCGTGAAAAACGTAGTTATTCGTTGAGGGTTTCGTCAATCTCTTTTCGTATTGTTGTGGCTTGTACTGGGTGTGAGAGTTAATTTGACGATTTTTACCTTTCGTTTGCACATGGTTTTTACTGTTAATAGGTTCTAATGCAATAAATTTGCCCTCCAAGAACTCCATAAACTCGTCAAGTGCAGGCAAGTCTCGGGGGTCTTTTCTGGCCTCCACATAATCAGCGTAAGTTTCAGTGTCAAGCTTATCGCACAAGATATGCACTAAGAAAGGGTCCCATGTTGTAGTGTTGATCCCTAAGTTATGCATGGCATGTATTGCTTCCATAGAGGTGTCTAAGAGCTTTTTAAGCTCAAGTGCAGATTGATTCGTAATTTTTGGTTGGGTCAGAAGTAGCTGTAACTGAGCTGTAAATAGTAGCTGCTTATTATTGTACCTATGTGTCAAAAACTCCCAACATGTGTCGTAATTGTCTGCAGTTACACGTAAATGCTGTACTTGTTGCCCAGCTTCACCTTTAAGTTTTCCCTTCAGGTGTTGCATTTTCTGGGTCTTACTGAGATTAGGGTTGTTATGTATGGCTTCGGAATACAGATCTATAAAGGTAGGCCACTGCATATAATCGCCATAAAAGTTGGGAATATTAATTTTCGGTGTAGATTCTTGCTGAGCACAAAAAGACGACAGTTTTTTATTTAGGCTTTTCTTTATGTCTTTATATGATATTTCAAGTTCCGTGTATTCGGTCTCATAACCTGCCTCAGAGCCTGCCAATAAGGTATTTATTTGCAAATGTAGTTGGACGATTATTTCCCAACGCGATTGCAGGCTTTTTATCTCGTCTTCGATTTCCCACTTGTCATAAAGATTGTCAATGCAGATACCTTTAATTAATTTATAAAATGCACGAAAATTTGCCATAAGACTTCTCTTTAACTCGGAAATTTTGTCACCTTGTGTAGTGTCGGTGTCAGTAGAGCGCGCATAGTTACTCTGCGTGTCAAACGTAATTGGCTGGTCAATTTTGAATGATAAAATTGTTTCGCGAGTACTGGAATAGAGACTTTTTACAAACTCGACAATATTCTCTCGAAAATACTGGTGACTTTTATCCTCCACCGTCTCTAGCTTCGAATGGTTAGCTACAAACTCGCTCCAAAGTTTATCTAAAGCGCTAACTCTCACTCCAATGTACTCGGCGGTCTTTCTAGACCGGGAGTCTTTTTTAAAAGTCGACAAGATTCTCTTAATCTCCTCGAGAATTTTAGATTGACAGTCAAGTAAGTCTTCCATTATGATTGATGCAAATGCAGAGGAAGCGAAAAGATATGGAAAGATCTTACTTGAATTGCTGGTACTCTCCTGTCAGGGGTTAACTGGCCTGCAAGCTCAGTTTATGCAGTTTAATCCGTCGAACTCCAAAACGTGTATCTAAATAGGTACGTATGTACCTCACTTGCACTGTAATGTAATGTAATCGAGAATTCCCACACACACACAACGTTATAGGTATCGAAACATGTCACTCTAAATGCAGAAAACTGTCAGAAAAGATGCAAAATGTCACTGATTGTATCCCGGACTTCACGCACGACAATGCAACCGAACGCGAGGTCCCTTTTTCGAAGGACCAAAAAACTATATAAGATGTTAAATTAAAGGCGCGTGTTCGCGGCGGTGGTTTAATGAACTCTCTAATATAATATTACAAAATAAAGTATAATTAAATCTATTGCTAATAACGCAGTTTTGATAATGTAGGTTACACATGTCAGCATGTACGTAAGTGCATCGTACAAGACTCAAATCTGATTAACTTAACTATACAAAGATTGATTGAAATTAATTACAAGCAAATGATAAATAAGCACAAAATTACATAAAAAACGCGACAAAATTAAAATGTTTTTTTCTTTAAATTACTTTCAAGTTGTTCGTCATTTCACACTTTATAAAAAAGAACGCTGAAAACCATCACATTCAAGAAGGAAAATGTTTGAATACGTCATTAATATTTCTACGATACATATATAAGGTGATATTTATGTATGTTCTTACTGGAGACTCGGTAAGTAATCAGTAGCAAGGTTGGATAACCCTTTTTGGAATATTTTTTTCCTGTCCCCTAGAAACGCAAGCTCAGCCTTGAATCAATACCATGAAAATTCAAAATGTTCTTTTTCAAATTACGAAAACAAAAATATATATATTTATTTTATATATTTTTTATACGATATACTCAATAAAATAACATTTAAATTGAGTGTGAGATATATTTCGGGCCCTCTCCAAGACAAGGAAGTCAATTCATTATATTTATTTGCAAAAAATGTTGATGATCCTTGTTACAGATCACTTGCCAAGCCTCCAGTACGAGTTTGGCTGTATAAATATCTGTCAACTTGTATTCACGCATCTGTCCGAGAGGGGTAGGCAGAGACTATAAATCTACATCTCACCTATTTCCTTATTCACGTTCCTCATTTGAGTCACACAAGCTGTTCCATTCTGAGTGCACTTGGCCCTTTTTCAGTATGTGCCCAACTTGGCCGTTTCTCTGTACGTCCAATAACCATCGAAGCTTCTTTTGTATTCTAGTCGCTAGGTCATCTTCACTGAATTTTTGTCTGTCTGTCTGTATGTATGTTCCGTTTTAACGAAAATGTTTAAAAACCACTGAACGAATTTGGATGCGTTTTTTTTTATTATTATTTTAGTTACCCTGGTCAACACAAAGACTATAAGGGGATGTTCATAATATAACGCCCAAGCTGAAAACGGGGCAAAGATTGAATAAACGCGTGCGGAGCCACGGGCAAAGCCTGTGGAGGAATAAAGTTTATTTTCAGAAAATAAAAAGCGGCGTCAGGCGGTAGAACGCTGGCCTCTCAATCTTGGGACCAAGGTTCAATCCCCAGTTGGGCATTCACGAATGAGTTTTTTGGAATTTCTCTGCACAGTATTTGTTTATCCATCCATTGATCTATCGGCCTATCATCGTCCACTGCTGGGCATAGGCCTTTGCGAGTTTTCACCACTCTTGGCGGTCCCCCTGGAAGAAATGCCCATACTCACACACGCTGGGCAGGCGGGTTGGTGAGCGCGGTGCCGAAACCCTTGCACCAGTGACGCCGCTGCCCGTCACTAGTCTGTTTTAAGGCCTGGCAATTAGGGATGGATATACCGCCATCCATCGGTCCCAGGCAATGGTAGGCCGCCTGGTTTTGCCTGAGAGCTGTTCTCTTACTCTCCCCCGAATAACTTTGGGAGGATTTACGAGTAAGATGGTGGTACCTCCACAGTCGAGCTCGGCATCAGCTCTACCATCTACCATCTTCCTCATATCCTCATTGTATTTTTGTTCTTACCCAATACTTACCACTTGCTGAACGGTAAAGGAAAACATATGCATCATGAGGAAACCTGCATGCCCTAAAAAGCATGTATTTGTGCCCGGAGTACGGCGATAGCTCACCACTCATCACGTTCGGACGTAATAATCGTAGATGAAACGCGGGTGCTCGTAACTTTGATTTGTATACGTACTATTTACAGACCATTATTTATACCTTCTGTAACCGCTATGCCTGTGCTTTGCACCAAGCCCTGTCTGAGTAATCGCCCCCTAGCTGATTGATGACCCCCTCCCCCTCGACTCATACCTCAGCCGTCTCGCCGAGATGAACTAAACTGCCGTTTACAACTCTTTGTACACGATTAGAAGTTAAGGTTTACGGATGGACGGAACAAAGGAGATACTTGAATACTTTATTTGATTTATTTGTAATCGGCTCTCGATGATAAATTGCATTACTGATTATGTTGATGATTGAATCAAGTTTTAGAAAGCTATTTTTGCGATAGATGTCACTAGTTCCATGCGAGGGTAGTGTACTCTTATGATGGGTGATACGGAGTTATTCTTATATCACTCGTTTTGAAAGAAGTTCTTATGGACGCCATTAGATGGCGCCACGACTGATAGTGTTTTGGAAAATGATGATGAATGAGGATTTAAATTATTACTTAGTCCAGTTTATGCCGGAAAAAAGCTCAAATGTGATTCATGGATTTAAACTCTCTTAACTTTCCCATTTTCGGAGTTGATGCAAACAAATATACCTGGAGGTCTAGGTTAGGGAACACCTGAAAAAACTATTTTTTTCAAATTGTATAATTATTTTAATGACATGCCACTTTTTGGACGGTCAAATCCCCCTAACTTCCTCATTTTCGGAGGTAATGCAAAGGTTAATGTGGGTCTACAGAACACAGGAAAGAAATATTTTTTTATATCGGTGTTGTTCCACCACTTTTCAACGTTTTCCGGCTTATTTCCTGCATATGGTACAATTTAAAAACAAAGCGGCTTGCGGCTGCGCTGCGACACCCGCATGGAGCTCACAAGTAGGGAGCACTTCATCCTAGTGAGGTCTTATCGACACTTTCAATCAAGCGCAATAATGGCCAAGCATTACTAGCCCTTTGTAATGTAAGTGGAAAAAACAACAGAAACAAAATACCTACCATCGCTATTACACCAAATACGCCTAGCGCACCCTGAAGTACGTTCATTAAAGAACCCTAGGGTGGGTAGAAACACCGGGGTTGCAACACCGAGTTTTTGAACGGGCTTGGCCGAGTTGCTACAGTCCAAACGCTATTTCACATATATCTCCTATAGATTTCGTATTGATTTAAAACTGTCATTTTGACGTCTCTTAATACGAACCTTGCGAACCTGCTCAGAGTTGGTGTTGAAAATTTCGACACTGCTATTTTTGAACGGTCGGGATTGCGACCCGTGTCAATTTTTGAACGGTTTAGTGTTGGAACCCGGGGTACGAACCCAAGCCGGTGTGAGTTTTTGAACGACTATCTGAACATTTAGGCCAAGATATAACCGACAAATCTTTTCACTTTGACTGGTGGTTGGCTTCGGCCTGTCTTCACCCTTATGCTTCCCTAATGTTACGAGTATGTATCGTATGTATGACGAAACAATGGCGCTAAACGACCGGTCGTGCATGTGTGACGTCACGTGAAGCCGTACTGAGAGTGTGGCTGGATGCAATTGCGAAGTATCAGTCATTCGACCGTTAGAGCCTTTTCACATTATCCGATCCGATATCTGTGTCGGACGACGATAGCCGACTTCCGATAGCCGACACCATGTGCTGTTTTCACATCACGCAACAAAATCGTTCCGATACGGCCATTTGCTCGATAGCTTTATTGCGGGCAGGCCATCGTGGCATTTATTTGCTGTATTTATTATATTTGAGACGCAAAAAAAGATCTGTCCACTGAGAGTTTTGGATACATCCCATTGTGGAAGCTTGATTAGCTAGATACTCTGAGGGAGCATTGTATGCTCTTTTTAGCAAGCTATAAAAACGCACCTAGAAAGTTTTTTAATTACTTTCATCTGAGTGTGTACATTTGATTATTTGCTAATTCATCTTAGAAACAGTATTACGAAACAAGACACACATTTTCGAATGGCTGTGCGGCCTAAAGAAATGCTGACGCACACAGAGACAATTTATACATATAGTCTGTCAAAAAAGTGTTGAAATGAAAATGGAACTTTAATGAACTTTATTGGACTTTAAATGTTCAAGTAGTATATTTTAGGTAATATATTTATGAAATAACAACGCGGTTAACTCGATTTAACAGATTTTGTACTCATCTGTTTGGTGTAACCAGGCGAAAGAAAAATAGTTTCTTCAAAATTCATTTCAACACTTTTTTGACAGACTATACATACATTATCGTCCGACGGCTCAAGGGCATCCGATGGTGCCGCTAACTATCGGTGTCGGCTCCGATATCCGATATCGGATCGGATAGTGTGAAAGACAGGTACATATTTCGTACATTTTACTTGCCTCGATATCGGATAATGTGAAAACGCTCTTACCTGCTCTTACTCTCCGACTTTCCGGGCGAGCGCTCCTCATCCTAGGTTAAATATTACAAATAATAAAACTATGTAGTAGGTACATATTCAGTTGGTTGGTTATGTTAAATTATTGTAAATTTATAATATATGTACAAGTGACAGGCCATTGTTCACAAAGCGATACACTGACTCATAAATCGAAATTTAAAATCTACGCTCATTTCAATCGCCATTCTTCTTTCCTCTCCATAATCGATTTAACTTCCCGATAGGACCTACATAACTTGAATTTTGACTGGTACGTATTTTATATCAACTAGGCACCACACTCGAAAGAATTTTTCTAAAATATAATTGAATAACTTTTTACGCGTTCAAGTTTCTCACGCCTTCAGCGCGTGCTACACTATGTGGAAACGTCAAGAAAACTATAGCCAAATAGGTACACTTCTTACCAGCAGCGAAGGAATAAACTACTTCTGGCATTCTAACCCTGCTTCTCCCAATGATTAATTACAGTATTTTTAGAATGCCCGAGTCAACAGACAAATTAAATAACGAACATACTGTGGAAACCAACCACCAGTTTCATTACCCCAGCACAATTTACCAAGTGGAATTATTGAAAGTAAGTCAGGACAATTCCGTTGACATTTTTACACAGCCACACGTGAGATTTCAAATTAACTAGAAGAGGAATTATTTGCTCTTTCATGTTTTTTGGTGCCGGACCAACCGGGAACCCGGTATGACCCAGGGAGTTCCAAGTTAAATTAAAGAAAAATATAACGCTAAAAGACAAAGTACGCAACGTGCATGTGAGAGGCAGTTTCAAGGTGAGGCCAGTGCAGGACAAATTGATAGATTTGCGGTTAAGATGGTAGGGCCACGTCATGCGAAGGCCAGAAGATCATGTCGTGACAAAATGCCTTTCCATGGCTACTGAAAAGAGGGAACCCGGTAGACCAAAAGCTACCTGGTTAACGACTATCCAAAATGATATGAAAAATATGAACCTTAGCGAACACCAAGTGTTCAACAGAAATGAATGGCGCCTCAAGATTAAGCAAGCCGACCCCGCGTAACGGGAAGAGGCGAGGACAAAGAAGAAGAAGAAGAAGAAATATAACTCTTGAAAGTGGGTCAGCCTAACAAATCCAATTCCATTATCTACAGCTATAAGTACCTATTCGGACTTTGCTCGCGTCATTTGTTCTTGGGTGCTTTCTACGAAACTAGCAAATTGTCCAGAAAGTTTAAATAGTATTGCTAACGGGTCACAATAAAGTCGATTCTGAAGGCTTTAATTTTAGTTTTAGTGCAGTCAAAACTTTAATTTTTGCCAAAATAATATAGAAAGAACTATTTTAGAATGAAGAAAATTTAGTATTGACAGCGCTAAAACTCAAATTTAAGCCTTCAGAATCGACTTAAATATATCTCCAATACGTGTATAATTTTTCAATGCAATCTGTTTCAGTCAGATATTCAGCGGTTTCAGCCTAGGGTTGTATAAGGTAGGTACTGATCAGTGGTGACCTCCATGACAATAAGGCCAATAGCAGACTTTAATATAAGTTTTGATAGAGGCGATTATTGGTTGGATTATTGTCCTAATTGTGATGGTCTTTAATAACAAACAAACCGACTGCGAAATTAGTATTAGTAGTAACAGAGAAACGTATGACATACTCATACACTGTCTAGCTCTAGTTGGAGGTATAATCAAGAAGTACAAATGGGTTCAACGCCAGTCCTGTCTGTGGTATTCGCATTAGTGCAACGTTGCGTCGCGGTTTAGTTGTTCCTCGCGCATATTTACTAGTTCTCGGGATGCTCTTCAAAACCACCATAACTAATAGACTCATTATCCTATCAATAATAGACTTTAAAACAAAGTTATAAGAGTTTAGCTATAACTCTAAGAATCTTGGTCGAGGGTACAAAGAAACCTCAAGCTTTCATCTGCATCAGCTCACGTCAAACTAATGAATTGGTTCCATGAGATAAGACAAAACAAAATGGAGGTTGTATGTCGTTTATTAGCAAAATAATACTCCTCGATTTTTACACTTGAAGTCTTTTTTACAGTGACACGGATTAAGGACTACCCTAGACTAGGGAGCGAATCCGGGTGACTGATAAAAAGCCCAAATTCGATTTTCGAATTCGTTTCTCGTTGGTGGCCATCAACGGAAATTATAATTACTTAAATGCTATTTCAAAATCGATCGTTGTCTCACTAACCTGTACACGCGACTGAACTCATCGTTTCGTACAAAATGCCTTAGGTGTTTGTGACGTCATGTCTAGGCTGATCTTTGTCATTTTTCATAAACATACGTCGTCCATAAACGATAATGTTAATTTTTTGTATAAAATTGAAAGATTTATTTTTACTTTTTTATATGAATCAAATTGTGATAGAGATGTGTGCGAAGTTTAATTGAGATCAAAATGTCACGAACACCTAAGGCTATTCCATGGCTTCTGGGTACAATAGCCCACTTTAGGGGGAAGTCACAATAGGGACAGTTTGTTCGTTCTTCGGGGGTTCGGGTTGGGCCGGGGTTTGCTTGGCCGGGCCGGTTTTGGTGATCGGGACGATCCTTTCACCCGCGTTCGGCTGGGTGTGCTTGGGGGCGGTGATGGTCAACACGCCATCGGAAGAGAGGGTGCTGGTGAGGTCAGCGACTTCATAGCCCGTGGGGAGGATGTATCGTCGAGTAAACTGGCGGGAGATGTAGCCGTGCTCATCTGGCTTCTCTTCGTGTTTGCCTTCAACTACGACGGAGTTGTTGGCGGCTTTGACGGTGATCTCTTCTGGAGTGAACTGCTGGACGTCTAGGATAACCTGAAAGCATATGAAACCATTTCTAGGCCTTTCTTTCAAGGTGTCTCAGTTAGATATCTCAATAAGAATTCAGCTATTACATACCTCGAATTTTTCCTTGGTCATGTTTATGGTGGAAGAGGATTCTTGGCGGGCCAGGCTTGTTCTCCAGGGCCTGAAATTATATTTGGTAAAAATTAATATTTAACTACTTTGATAAGACTATACTGTATCTACAACTGTAAAAAGATAAAATCCACGTCCCACCAGTCGCAGAACATCATGGGACAATGTAACCTCAGTGTGTGTGTGTGTGTGTGTGTTTTACGACTAATGACAGGTCTGATGATAATAAAGATTAGCCGGCTAAGTTTAAGTTTAGATTTGGGCACTACTATATTACCTACTACCTATTTATACATTATCAATCACTATATTATTTCAGCTTTCTCTTAGCTTTTACTCGAAGCTGAATTTAAGATTAACTTTAGTTGTATATACCTGAAGTAGGAGTTCCTCAGCAGTGACGAGGCAGGCAGCGCAGAGAGTAAGTCATCGCGCCGCAGCCCCATGCCAAAGTGCTGGTCCAACAGCCGAGAGGGGCGCTCCCAGTCATCCCACCAGTCGCGGAACATCATTGGGACTATCGACATCTGAAAATACAGGAAATAGGTGTTCTGGACATTGTATCATGGACTGTGTGGTAAATAAGAATTTGCAGAAGATTTGGCATCTGTTTCTTCTTATACATGTTTAACATTACTAACCTGCCTACTTACTGTCAGTATTTTTCCAATTCAAACTAATAATCCATTCCAATGTTGACTAAGAAAGAAACTGTTCATACACTGTAAATACTTCAATTCATGATTTCGGTTATCATCATTCAATTCGGTAATAAATTACGGACCAAGACGGAGAAGACTAACAAAATAAAAATAAAAAATTGGAACAATACAGGAGAATTGAGAACTGAATTTAGAGCCTCCTCCTATTTTTAAAATTAATTTCGTTCTCATCTCAGAACATACTTAATATATAAGGTCCTACAATAATAAGTAAAAATAATTCTAGGGTAGATCATGTATCTTTAACTGATCGCATTCCTGACTTCAAGATAATTTTTTTTTGCTCAAGTTCACTTCCCGGTACAAAGTGGTTTAATCAGCTGACTAAATTTCTATGGAAATGTGAAAACAAAGTTCGCGCAAAAAATATATTTTTTCTTGGACGTTCACATAATATGATTTGAGTATCACAACTTCATGTGTTCACCGCCAGATAGTAAAATGTTCAAAAGAAGCGATATTTTTGGCAGAGAACATGTAAACAGAACGCGATGCGCGCGCGCACGAAATACCGAAATATTGTTCTGGAACGAATCCACGCTATGATTCACCTGAAGACGACCGATTTAGATGTGATGCAACTGAATGCTTCTTTATCTACGACGGCCATTATGATCTAGTCTGCAATAACTATTTTAAACTGAAGAATGAGAATTAATTGAATGTGCACTTAGTTTGCTGTTATTTGTAGAAAGTTTTGGAACAAAGCGAATAGTTGGGCAAGTTAATAGGTTATAATTATTTTAAAACAATCAAAATGTTAAGGACATGGACTAAGGGCGCTTCGTCGGTAACCCTCCATGATGTAGAAGAAACATAGTTGACATTTTTTTACATAATTGTATACGATAGTTCTATTTAGGCCTATTATAAAGAAAAATATTGGTGGCCCTCAGGCTATTAGCCTGAACCTTGAACCTTGAAGCTGACTAGAGTTAGTTTGTATAAATTTGTATGAGGAAAGCACAGTGCGGTTGTTACCATATAATACATTTATTATTGACTCAACCGTTTTTTTTTATTATTACTTTATCTATGTAAAATTGATCCAAATTTTGGGACTTAAACCAAATACTTTATTAAAAATTCTACATCACAAATGATAAAAGTGAGCTTTCGTAGTTTTTATTATGGGCAAACTAATAACTAATATTGCGACAAAAAAGTTGCTTTTGGGTTCATAATTCGTACTTCCAAAATATTTAACTCGGTTTACTTTTGAAAGCTACCGGCTGTTTTATATCAAAGAGTGAACTGAAATCTAACAAACTACGCTGGTTTTATATTGCTACTCGATCGCGTAGGGTTCCCAACGGAGCGCTCCTGCCCCAACAACTTGATTAATTAAAATAACTTCATCCATTCAAGTAGCGGCCTGGGCTAAGAATATTGTTGCAAGCTTTTCTCTTCTAATCCAATGAGTAAAATTGTAAAGCAAAGATAAAATAACAAATCTAATTGAACAAGATTTGAGAATGCAGTTGAAATTGTAATTGAGGATATTTAAAGTACTCATGTCACTATCACTATTACCCTTACTCTTTACACCTAAAAGGAAAAAAAACACTGAACACAATTTCCGAAACGACCATGATAACTAATCACTATTTTTATTTTTAGCGCGAAAAAACAAACAAATGCAAATTCACCTTATGTAGGATATGTGTTTTTCGGTAGCAGCGCGCGCCGCGTTTCTCGTGAGACTATGGCTTCCACCTTTCAGCCAAGATTTAAATAGAATCTGAAACTGCCCACGCAGCTATTACTTTATGTTATGACTCAATGGGAACACACCTCGAACTTGCGACGAGTAAACTGCACTTTTGTTTATTACTTGATGGAATATGGATAATATGGGGACGGACTCCCTTGGCATACGTGGAAAAAGAAATATTCGCGTAATATTAACATTTTGTACCCGTTATATTCAATTTACAATTTTTTTAACTTATAAATTTTTAACATAATAATCCCGAAGGATTATCTGTGACTTATAAGATCACTCTTAATTTAAGCCTAAATAATATTTCTTAATGACCTATCTTACTTTTACTTTCCCTTTAATTTGATTGACAATATTAATTGGAATTTCATTTCAAAATTTTGGTAGCATGAATTCTCATCGGTAAAACATAATAAGGTAGGTAAGATAAAGTACGTAAATGTTGACATCGCTCTCTTTCTTTTAAATTACTGATGTTATGTCAAGATTTGAGGGCCCTTGTTCTGAAATTCGTAAATATTGTTCCTTAAGGGTCCGTATAAGGCTAGATGCCCAACTTCAAATGAGCATATCACGTTGTGTACCTTTGTTAATCGGTATATTAAAAATAATATAGACTATATGGCTGATAGGCTAATCTTAGAAAAAACGCAAAATCTTTAAGAAAAAAATTACGATATTACCTCCAAATTTAATGTTTTTCGGGTGTTAAAGGGCCTTCCTTAAATCATACAGCCTTGAAATTTGTGTTAAAAATAAGTTAACAAATGACATCATTACCTCGTCTTAGAATATTTTAAAAATTGCATCTAGAAGCAGAGTTATTAAATAAAGATTTTTGTGGGCGCGTGTTTCTTGGTGGTCGTAACAGCTACGGCTGAGAGCGCGCTATTTTAAACTAAAAGTAAACGTCGTAGAGTTCAGTTCTGATTGATGCAAAATGAGGTGCTCAATCTGACTTTATATGCAGCCTTAAAAACGCAAGCCCATCTCCGAATCAATTACTATGGGAGGTCAATATTTTATGATGTATCTTTAGGTCTATGGACCCTCCCCCATAACAGAGCTATGTAGCTACGCTGCTGTTTCTTAGAATCCGAATGAGAAAGAACATAATAATTCTACTTAACATATCGATCGATGACTCTCCACTGCTACCTGAATTTGTCGATATAATTAGCCATTGTAGAAGCGGGGGTGTGTCGGACGAAAATAAAATGGTCATCTCATCGTTGCGTAGGAGTCATCGAACATATTTAGCCTTTGATTCAGTTTCAGAGAGATATCTGACGTCTTTTATTGTTTAGCACGTAGTAGATATTTTATTTACATAACGCTGAAAGTTTCTAAATATATGTGGGCTGCGTTTACAACTCATCGTTCAAAACATATTTTTTTTAAGTAAAGGATATATGAATATAATTTGCAATATTCCGCTAAACAATTCTTGTCGTGCTATTCAAAATGCAGACTCGTGCACCGCCCGCCCGCCCGCATAAAAACATGCAACAAGCAAGCAATACAAGCAAAGCAATCTTAAATAACAAGCAAGAAAACTTATCGACACGTGTTTTGCCTCTGAACGAGGCATCCTCGGGATGTGTTGCTAGCCCGGCTTCTCCGCAGCAACTGATGTGTTGCTCGCCCAGCCGCTCCGCAGCAACTGATGTTGTTCGCCCGACAGCTCAGCAGCTAGTGACGAGCCGCCGACCAAAACTCGCCTTTTATACACCGGCCTGACTAGTTGTTTGGTGGGGAAAATGGGGAGACGAAAACATGCGTAACAGTGGGGTAGTGGTAAAGTTAGTTTGTTCGTTTAGTAAATCAGGGTTATTCTTGTTTTTTAGTATTTCTAATTGTTCTAACACACACATTCTTAAACCTTTTTTACAAATATGTTTTACTTCAAATGAATGGTTATCAGGCAAACTATGACCGGACTCTAATAGATGTTTTGCAAAGTGTGATTTTTCAGGATGATTATTTCTATGGGCTGAGATATGTTCTTTGTACCTAGTTTCAAAACTGCGACCTGTTTGACCTACATAGACACCGTTACAATCATTGCAAGACAATTTGTAAATACCAGACTGTTGTTTTTTATCTAATTTGTCCTTACCATTGCAAATACGCTTTATCTTATTTTTGGTTCTGAATGCAACGCGAACACCACAACGCCGAAAAATCTTCGCAACCCGTTCAGAAATTGGACCTAGATAAGTTATGCTTGTTTTATATTTCTGAACACTCGTACTTTCAGGCTGTAAAGCAGACAAACTGTTTCTAATAATGATATTCTGTTTTTTGTGGACTAATCTATCAACCATTTTTGCACTATACCCGTTATTCACAGCAATCTGATATATTATGTTGAGTTCTTTTTCAAAGTTGTCAGGACTTAGAGGCACCGTCATCAATCTGTGAACATAACAACGAAATGCTGCAAGCTTATGTTCCCAAGGGTGACAAGATGAAGAAGGTATTACAGTATCGGTGTGTGTTGGCTTGCGGTATATTTGAAATTCATGTTTATTCTGTGCCCGAGTAATCGTTAAATCTAGAAAATTAAGGGAGTTTTCTTGTTCGACTTCTAATTTAAATTTTATTTTGGGGTGAATTTTGTTCAATTTGTCAACAAATACATCGAGCTGTCTACCAGTACCAGTCCAGCAAATAATGATGTCATCAACGTATCTGTAATAATACAAAATATTCGAACTACTGGCAATGTGTTTGTTCTCAAAACTATCCATGAAAATATCGGCCATTAATGGACTTAAGGGTGAACCCATCGCTAAACCTTCTTTCTGCATATAGAATCTATCATTGAATTTGAAATAATTTTGACGCATGCAAACTGATGCAAGGCTAATGAGGTCATCAATTTCGTTAGTGTGAAGACGTTGTTTTTCTAGTAAATTTCTAATAACAATCAAACACTCATCGGAAGGAACATTGGTAAACAAGCTATCTACATCTAAAGATATCAACTTCGCATTAGAGGGCAAATGGACATTCTGAATTTTTGATATTAAGTCATCTTTGTTCCTAAGACAATAAATGGGCTTGAAGGCAGTTTTTTCTATCAAAATATGATTTAACCGTTTTGACAAATCATAAGCTGGAGCACCTATATAAGAGACAACCGGACGAACTGGAATATTATCTTTATGAATTTTTGGCAAACCGTACAAAGCTGGAGCTACAGGGTTCATAGGAAGTAATTTTGCTTTATAGTGAGAATTGTCTGGAAAAACAAAGGAGGTGTTGTTGACGGCTAATTTTAACTCTGCTTGAAATTTCTTAGTTGGATCTGAATTAAGAGGAACAAAGGCGTCACCCTGAATAACATCATTTACCTTTATATTATAGTCATCACGATTCATTATTACTACTGCGTTGCCCTTATCGGCCTTGGAAATCACTAAGTTATTTTCGTTGACCCTACTCTGAACAGATTTAAATATTGCTAGTTCCGGATTAATTTTGAGACTTGATGAGACAACGGACTCTTGAATTTCATGCGTAACCAAACTCTTCACAATATTGTCTTGCTTAGAAGCAATTGCAGTAATCTCAGCATCAACAGCTAAATTTTCTAATGAATTTTGGGACAAACTAGAAGGAATATTATATTTTAAACCCTTTTCTAAAAGAGACATCTCAATATTAGGAAAAACAACATTAGTTAAATTTTTTACTCGAGGGTAGAATGAAGAAGTTGATGAATTTTGCACGGGCTGTCGACTAAAATCGTTATTACACTGTATTAATCTATCTAACTTACTTTTCTGAATGAGATACTTCTCGTGCACAACCTTCGATGCCAAATCTCTAGCCTTTCTATCCAAGCTGTCAAATTCAGTGCTGTGTAAAGAAAAAGTTAATTCAGTATGGAGAACTTTGAGATGAGTTTTAAGGTTATTTCTTACCGAAAACCAATACCTTATTTCTTCATTCAACCAAGCCAATTGTGCTCTTCTAATAGCTAAAAATGAAGACCTAGTGTGTGTGTTACAACGAATATTAAGTTTTATGTAGTTGGGGATAACTTTATTTTTCTTACATTGTTGATTAAACCAAACATTCTGTGCGGCTACTCTGTGTAATTTGGTAAGTTTAACATACAATTTCGCCTGTTCAGCTATGCTTGCTGACCTAAGATGATTAATTGAAATAGGCGTTACCTTGCGGAAGTCCATCACTAAGTAAAGGATATATGAATATAATTTGCAATATTCCGCTAAACAATTCTTGTCGTGCTATTCAAAATGCAGACTCGTGCACCGCCCGCCCGCCCGCATAAAAACATGCAACAAGCAAGCAATACAAGCAAAGCAATCTTAAATAACCCTGATTTACTAAACGAACAAACTAACTTTACCACTACCCCACTGTTACGCATGTTTTCGTCTCCCCATTTTCCCCACCAAACAACTAGTCAGGCCGGTGTATAAAAGGCGAGTTTTGGTCGGCGGCTCGTCACTAGCTGCTGAGCTGTCGGGCGAACAACATCAGTTGCTGCGGAGCGGCTGGGCGAGCAACACATCAGTTGCTGCGGAGAAGCCGGGCTAGCAACACATCCCGAGGATGCCTCGTTCAGAGGCGAAACACGTGTCGATAAGTTTTCTTGCTTGTTATTTAAGATTGCTTTGCTTGTATTGCTTGCTTGTTGCATGTTTTTATGCGGGCGGGCGGGCGGTGCACGAGTCTGCATTTTGAATAGCACGACAAGAATTGTTTAGCGGAATATTGCAAATTATATTCATATATCCTTTACTTAGTGATGGACTTCCGCAAGGTAACGCCTATTTCAATTAATCATATTTTTTTTATCTTTCGTACCCAAAGGACAAAATGGAGCCGCTGTTTGTCTGTCAGTCCGTTCGTCCGTCCGTATGTCACGGGTCGGGTCTCTAGATCGCAGAATGTTGACCCCAAACTAATTATTTTTATCGCGTCTAGTCGCGTGTGCACGCGCACAGCACAGCACACACGACGACAGTCGCGCGACAGCGCAGCGTCTGTCGGTCGGTGTCGCTGTCTCGCTGTGAGCGCTGAGGAAGGTGCACGTAATTATTTTATTGAGAATCTCAACATGGATAGTTCAATGCGACAAGACGCCAGATGCAAACGACAACGCCGCGCGGCGACGCTTATTTTGAAAATATAACTTGAGGCAGCGCTCCATAGAGTTGACATCGGTTACAGATTAAAGTAAGCTTACACCATGTTTGTCATTCTAAAATATTCCCGATCTCAACACTCAACTCGGTTATGTTTTCGAGTCAAAAACTCAGCTAAATTCCAGCCGGACAGGTATATCTGCCTGTTCAAATTTTAAATTTGTAAGTGTTGTCTGTGTGGGATATCAAACGGCATCCTAGATACAGAACAGTTTTTAATGGGCATGGAGAGTTATGAATGTGAAGTGTTTATTAATATACTGCTCAAAACAATTAGCGGAATAAGATTTCAAAGTAAAATAAATAAAAAATCTTTGGTTTTTTATTATAACTGCCCACTAAATATAAAAGTGACATGGTTAATGAAAATAAGGAACAAAAGAACATCAGCGTTTTTGTAAGCAGTTCTTAATATGGTGGCCAAGAGTCTATGTACACCTAAAAACAAAGTGACGCCATTCAATTTTCTTAACTTTTTAATTACAAAAAACCGATTTTAAGTGCCCTTTCAAATCTTCTGAGTGCTGTTATTGATTGAAATGAGTGTAAATTTGGTTAAGAAGCTCATTATACCAGATCTGACTGAAATCCAAGTCTCCCGAGCTGTCACTCTGCTTCAAGGGGGTCGAACTATGGCATATGTAGGAACTGACCTAAGAGTCATCCCTTCTGTCATCTACAGAGTATGGAAGCGGTATCTAGGTGACGGGGGAATACTCAGGAAGTGGTGGTCAGGGTCAAAAGAAAAAACAACTCCTTTGCATGATCGCTACATTATCAATATTGGTAATTTTTTCCTTGTTAATTTGTTAGTTTTTTAATTTTACAAAATTTAGAAATTAAACGTTTTATGCGTAAAACAAACTGGTGTTCAAATGGTCCGTCGCAGAAATGTTTGAATATTCGTCTTCACTGAGTTTTAGAATCGTGTATGACCTCCATGAGCCCTTATCACAGCTTGACAACGACGCGGCATGCTTTGTATGATTATCCGAATATCTTCCTGCGGAATTTTCTCCCATTCTTCGATTAATGCTTGAGTGAGCTGCTGCAGTGTTTGGGGTGCAATAGGACGTTTCCTGATGCGTCTATCAAGCAAATCCCAAATGTGTTCTATTGAGTTTAGGTCCGGGCTCATGGGAGGCCATTCCATTACACGGATTCCATGATGCTGTAAGTGATCTAACGTGATGGCTGCAGTATGTGGTCTGGCATTATCTTGCATAAAAACCAATTCTGGGCCGATACCATATGCTGCGGGCAGGACGTGGTCTTCGAGCACGTTTTCGATGTAAGCTTGAGCATTCGACCGCCCGGGAACAACGATGAGATCTGTGCGCTCGTCCAAACTCACTCCGCCCCACACCATCACAGAACCACATCCAAATTTGTCATATTCTTGGACTGCCGCTGCACTGTTTCGCTCGCCTGGGCGTCTGTAGGCACGGAGACGACCATCGCAGCGTGTTAGACGGAATCTTGACTCGTCAGAAAAGAGCACTGGCCTCCAATGTCTAAGTTGCCAATTAGCGTGGCTTTGTGCGAACCTTTGGCGAGCTTGTTTGTGTTGAATAGTTAGACGCATGGCCCGCACTGGTCGACGTGCTCTCAAATTGGCTTCCCGCAAGCTATTCCTTACCGTCTGGTCGGAAATTTCTACAGCAGTAGCCGTCCTTAGTGTATTTTGCAGATATCTTGCAGTAGTGGTGCGGTTTCGTAAAGCCCAGTTGATGATGTAGCGATTTTCCAAAGGAGTTGTTTTTCTCTTTCGACCCTGACCACGCCTTCTTGAGTATCCCCCCGTCTCTAGGTACCGCTTTCATACTCTGTAGATGACAGAAGGGCTGACTCTTAAGTCAGTTCCTACATATGCCATAGTTCGACCCTCTTGAAGCAGAGTGATGGCTTGGGAGACTTGGATTTCAGTCAGATCGGGCATAATGACCTTCTTAACCAAATTAACACTCATTTCAATCAATAACAGCACTCAGAAGAGTTGAAAGGGCACTTAAAATCGTTTTTTTGTAATTAAAAAGTTAAGAAAATTGAATGGTGTCACTTTGTTTTTAGGTGTACATAGACTCTTGGCCACCATATTAAGAACTACTTACAATAATGCTGATGTTCTTTTGTTTTTTATTTTCGTGAAGTATGTCACTTTAATATTTAGTGGCCAGTTATACTTAAAAACCAAAAAAAAAATTTTTATATCACTTTGAAATGTTATTCCCCTAATTGTTTTGAGCAGTATATATATGGTAATTAACTGTTTGAAAAAATTCAAATAAGTTTACGATGTATCGGTTTAATCCTAAGCCATACGAGTAGATAACTAATTCCATAAATAAATGAGAAAGTTTGCATATCTTAAATTTATAGTTTTAATAATCATGTTTATTTCAGTCAACTGTAACTGTGAGCAAACTGTCAATTCTCGTTTTTCTTAAAGATTTATTGTTCTCAGGTACTTGTACCAAATCTGTTCTTGTTTATCCTAATATTCGAAATCTCAAAATAAAGATGTATTAAAAGGAAATATATAGGCGGCAGACGGCCAGACGCTGGTATCTATAGTACAGCGTTAACCACTAGCATAAGTACTAACGGACTACCCTTATAAGTTAAGTTATTTATTAACAAACGTCTGTTTTGTGTAACAATTTATAGGATAATATTTTTTATAATTTAAGCAACAATAAATACATTTTTATCTTATAACTGTTCTGCGTATTGTTTGTTTCCTTCCTCTTTACGAAAATTAATGTTCTACAGCAACAGCCCTTTCAGAGGTAGTCAGCTAGTTACAAAAAATAATCATACTCTGTGTAGGTATTTTGTTGTATTAAGTCTATGAATATTTATTGGAGTAAAATTAACACAACATGGGATCTGTAGGTATGTACTTAGTTTTATGATTTTCTTTATTTTAAATTAAAAAGTAAATAAACAAATTATGATTGTATCCAAGGATTGAATAACCCATAAATTACTATACGTTCATTCACCGAAATGACGTCATAGCGAAAAACAATGTACACAGAAATTTTATCGCTTATAACCGGTTGGGAATTTGGGTTTACTTTGAGTCGGCGCCGCCTTACTAAAAAGTAACGGCTACCGAAAATTAACCGCTTACAACCGATTGAGCGAGTGGCGGCGCGGCGGCGAACGGCGGGGCTATTATGTAACTCAGTTTCGGTTGCTAGCTATAGTTGCTATTCACCAAAAACAGATAAAAAATGAACTTCCGAAATAACCTTTTATGGGTATTGAACTATTTACGAATTATGAAGTCATTTGAAGTGCAAACTTATCCTTAGATAAGCGTATATGTATGTTTTAGACGATAGCCACTTGGTTTGGCAACTGAGTTTACGATACAGAATCAGGGGGCTGGTGTGATCGTAGATAGAGGATAGAATAGATGTGTCAATGGAATAATAATACAAGAATAGAAAGAGATGCAGTCATTTGAAATCACTTATGCGTAAGCGAGAGGCATCTTCAAATTTTGTCCCTTTCTTGCGTATACGATTTTGCTTGTTTGCCACAATTCAAGTTGTGGCAGACAAACTGTTGAACGAGAAATTCGAGTTGGACTTTTTGTGTTTCTGGGCTTTACGTGTTTAATACTTGTGTTTCTGTGAAGTGCCGTGAAGTGAAACAATTGTCGCAAGATGGTGAATTACAGTATTTTAGGCTGCAAAAGCCGCAGTGACCGAAAAGAGAGCAACATAACCTTTCATTCGTAAGTGCTCATTTTTTGTGATTATATGTATAATGTTCAAAGTTATGGTAGCAAATGAAATGACAAGTTTACTATGCAACACGTCTTCTGGTTACCTTTCCACTGCTAATTTTCGAGTAATTTAGGAAAATGATTTGCTCGTTTTTCGTATTATTCGTATCAAGTTATGTAGGGCACGCTAAAGCATACATCTGCAGTATGGTTTCTGACAATTCAATTTAGTCGGGTTATTGGGACTTTAGTGTTACCATGAGGGAAAAATTTATTTTACCCATTAAGTTGGGTAAATAATATACAGTCGTACATATTTCAAAAATATGAATAAATGTATATTTGACTCTTCTTGAGCCTTCTTATTTATTTTGTAGCAATAAGTATGAAAGAAATAACTTTTATTATATTCAATATACTTCGGCCCACTGTATGGAACCGTCATCAGTAGAATAGAACATCATATTGACAAAAAAAAAGTAATAAAAAATTGTAAAAGTGACACTTGTTAAGAGATTTGTAAATTTTAACAAATAAGTTTCATTTATCGGATGATTTTTGTAGTGGTATTCCTAATGTCTTAATCACTGCTCTTCTTGCATAATATAACTAGCCTACTATCACCAACATATATCGTGCAAGAAGAGCAGTAATTAAAACATTCCTAATCCTAAGTCTTATTATTTTTTTTTTTTTTTGGTTAACCTATTTTGGAGATACGGGGAAGACATTAATTTTATATGGTATTTCAAAGATTTCTCTAAAGCTGTACAATTAATTATAGCAATACTATCTATATATTTTTTCCTTCTTCCTTTTAATATCATTAATTTTACAAAAGATTTTAATACAGGATTCATTGACATTACAAACCATGGACCTCGGGTCTAGTATAAAATTTACCAAAAAAGTGTCCTTAGTGAAGTGTCAAAATATTAAGAAACAAAACATTTCAATTTGAATCGTATGTTTATTACTGCACGGCTTAATTTTGATTGACGTGTGATTGACACCCTTTTTAATTTTCAATGGTTTTGACTCTCTTTTGGTTCGGACACTTTTGAACACAGACTCGATGTCCATTTAGTAGTACGTCAATGACAGGATTATTTTTTGGCTGATATATGAGTGATAAGATGATGTTGCAGAAGTCGGAAACTAACGGTGGTAATCGTTCACACAAACAACTTTAAATTAAGAAACTTTGAAGGATTTTTTTAAAATGAATGATCGTTGTTTTTTTGCCGAGTATTACTATCGGCAGCTTCCAGTGTCCGACTTATCATTTTAACATATACCTAGTCGGTGCTTAAATTCTGTCACAAACAAAATTGGCTATAAAATGAAAACTAGTCATGATATTCAAAAAAAGTTTTTTTTTAAAAAAGGTAATTTAATTAGCTAACATTAAACACAAAATTTATTCAAAATGATTGCCACCATTTTTCACACAAGCCTTCAATCTTCGCGGCCAATCATCAATAGCAGCACGGACCATATTCATGTCGATATCGGCCACTGCTTTTAATCAATGATGACTTTAGGCTGCTCAAATTTTTGTAAGGCTTAGAACAGACCTTGTCCTCTAATTCCTGCAAATCCAGTGGATTGAGGTCAGGGCTAGATGATGGCCAATCTTGATGCCTTATTAACTCGATATTCTGGCGCTTCGAACCACTCCTGAGTTGTTTTGGCCTTATGAGCAGGTGCGGAGTCCTGTTGAAACACAAATGGCCGTCCTCCAAAGAGTGTCTGGGGCAGATCTTTTACTATGCGATCTAAAACCGTGTCTTGGTACACTTTTGCACTGGTTTTGACACCTTTTGCAAAATGCACTTCAGTAGGGCCATAGTAGGACACTCCCAACCAAATCAAGACTGATGATGGATGATGGCCGTGCTGCACTCTAGGAATGGCATTTCCAGCGGCCGCAGAGCTGGTAGCGTACACCCTGTCATTTTATTTGTTGTACTTCTCTTCGATATTAAAAATTTTCTCGCCTGTAAACAGGATATCGCGGTGTCTGTTTCTTGCGTACCGCTTTAGCAAAACTTTGCATTTTTTGGCTCTCATAGCTATCAGACGCGCGTTCAGAAGATGTCCACTCTTTTTTCGGTAAGCTCGTAGTCCCAGGTCTTCATTGAGTACTTTTTTTACGGTACTTCTCGTTAATCCCATCTCCAAAGCCATCAGTTTCTGCTTGCGGACGGGATTTCTTGCAATACGCGCCTTGATTGCTTTGATGACCCCTGGAGTCCTAACGGAACGAGGTCTGCCAGTTCTTTTCTCGTCATCGACACTAAAGGTTTCATTGTACCTCTTGATGGTACGGTGCACGAACCTCTTCGTGATTTTTAATTTTTGAAGCAATTTGAATATCGTCTTCGGTGGATGGCCGCAACGATGCAATGCAATTACTGCTACTCGGTCCTCTTTGCGAGTCCACTCCATCGTAAAAAATGAATGAATGTAATTGTGATTTGGCAGATTATTAATCAAAAAATATTTGAAAATCAAACACCATTTCATTTTTTTTCTAGGTGTTCTATTTTGAAAATAAATGGCCAGTGACAGTATTTAAGAACCGACTAGGTATATACTATATCTTTGTATTGTGACAATATTTTGAGCAATTTCTACTTTTCCAATTTTTTGCTCCTTATTAATGTGGAGTTAACGCTATTTTTGTGCTAAGTCTTTCCTTTAAACCGTTCATAAATTATGAGGCTGTGACATTGTGTCATTTACTTTAGTAATTGTATATAGCAATGAAAAGTCTTCCTTCTAACTACATTCTTGCAACCGATGTAAACACATCGAATGTATAAATAACTTCGCCTGAAGATGTTTTAAACGAAACCGGTCGCTAACAGGAGAAATAAACACTTTGGAACTAGGACAAGTAAGACTTTTTATTGCTATAATGGAGTTCCATCAATCAAATCTATTAATTATTTTAAGTCAGGATTCAGCAAATAAAGCAATTATTATTAAATTATGTTTTTTTTTCGGATCACATGTTTTGATCGTGGATTTTGTAGTTCTTAGTAATTTATGTTATCTTGTGACTAGTTGTGACTATACACTAGCTTTTGGCCGCGTCGTTGCTCGAGGGGAAGTATCTTTCAATTAAACGAGACTTTTCGCTTTGTGTTTATTTTATCAACATCTTTATAGCTTAAATGACCAGGGTCACAAAATCAAAATCAAAATATTTATTTTGTAAAATAGATACATAGAGTATATTTTCTACAAGTCAAAGTTAATCTGTACAATATATATCTTTAGAATATAAAAAAATATATACTAATAAGGGAAATACGTACAAAAAATATTATATAAATATTAAAAATATTAAGGTCACAATGATGATAATAAAGAAAACATAAAGTCTTCTGTCTTCGACAGTCTTCAGCTTGGCGGATATTTCATCAACACACCGTAAAGGCTACATTTTGACCAGAGCCACTACGATGATAATAAAGAAAACCGCATCCAAATCCGTAAAATACATTTAAAAATTTCGCTACAATATTCAATGACACACACGAATTTTTTAATACTTTAATAAAACATAAATACGTTGACATAATGACGACTTAGGTACCTACGGTAGTACCATCTTAATTATAATGTGCATAGGAGACTTCGCCACTATTCTGCAAAGGTCGTATTTTTCTTAGTTTTCTATACAATCCATGACAGATATTGCGAGTCCAGTCGTTCGGCTATAGATTTCTATACGCATAGTAGGTACAGTATCTGAGGCAGATTTGTGATTTCATTTGTCAGAGATAAAATACATTTGGGGAGTTTAGGTTTCATGTTGGCAACCCAGAGTAACTATCTCCGTCTCAAACGTATACGCGAGTGACTCGTCTATCTTATTCTCTGTCTACGGGTGTGATGCACATTGTACTATCGTCTCACCCCCTCACTTACCCCGCTTACACCCATCACGCATGGAAACGTCTTTATATCGGTACCGAAACGAGAAAACGGTGAAATAACGGTACAGAATTCAAAAGGGTGCCATAAAGGCTATCGCTATTTATTTCGGTAAATTTATCGGTTATCGGTACTGTTTTCAATCCCTGATTGCATCATATTGTGTGCGAATAAGAAAGGACAACCTGATAATGAGACAGGTAATATCTATGATTACATGACGCGGTGTTGGGGTCGGGAATATTTTGAAGTGCGTAAGCGTGGAACTCTACATTTGAATTTATATTATAACTGACGCCAAAGTACGGTGTTGAAGCCGGGAATATTTTAGAGTGACTAAAGTGGACCAGCGCGATCAATTACGCCACATTATGTTGAGACGAGTTATACTATAAAGTTGATGAATATTATGATAGTGTACTTAAAAATATTCACGACGTCGTCATCAGCGCGATTTGTGACGTCAGGAGTGTTGACATAAGTTATATTTTCAAAATATGCCGCGGCGACTAGTCGTCCAGTTTGCGATGGCACAAAGGAGCTGATTTTTTTAAATTCAAAAATTTAGATTTTGCCCCATTTGCTAAAGTTTTGAACCGCACCACCAGTCGTCGGAATCTTGTCTCTCATTCTTATGGAATGGTGCTGGTTGCCTACCCTAACATATTGTAGGTTGTTTTGTTAGAATAATATAATTTCTTTTTTGATTGAAAAACACTTGTACTTGTCCACTGATTTATATTATTTCCCTTACCGGTTTCGCTGTTAAAGAATTATCAAAAGTTCCACCAAGTGCCAACAATCACGAGCATCAACTCCGTATAATATACTAGTTAATGAAACCAAATGTAGTAGCAGATCGAATGACTCGATACCGAGAGAAACAAATATTATGGTTTATTGGTATCGATTGGGCAAATTATAAAATATATTTTTTGGTGGAATAAATAAATAAATGTTACGAGGTCTATCTCAAAATATAAAGTAGTTAGGAATTTTTAATTTCTGTATATTATATGCCATATACTATCTTTTCAGTAAATTGAGAAAATAAATGGAAAATAAAATGATATTGTTTTTGGTTTATCTGTGTAATTATTTAAAAAAATACTTTAGATGTATATGTCAGTTAATAGATTGACTACTCATAACTTATTTCAAAGTATTTGTGTAGGTTTTAAAATTAAGCCAATTTGCAATAAAGAAAAAGAAAGTGGAACGAAAGATGTAGATGTCACCTTTTGTTCCTAACATCCTCAATATTAAATACAGTAGTACCACAAAAATAAGTTACATCGATGTACCTGCGCAGTAGACAATTTTTTGAAAGGCGCGAATTTTTAATAGACCAGTTACAAGGCAGTACGTTTGCGCGGGTAAATTCCTCATCGATCATTGGTCGAAATTATTTGCGCCATTTTGACGTCCGCCATTGCTTGGCGAAGTGTCAGTTGTCATTCGTTCAAACGCTGAGATTACGTGTTAGTACACTTGAGGACAAAATTAAGTGCATCATTAGTCGATATATTTTTCAAAATGTCTTCGCTTGAAACAAGACAACCTTTAAAAGGTCAATCTAGGCAAATTGTATACATGTGTGTCAGTTTATGCAAAATTAAGGAATATCAGTGGGTCAATATAATACGATTCCTGTCGGCTTGTTTAGGAAATTGCATCTTTACGACATTTCCTTATTCCGTACCCTTCGCTTTGTCAAACATTTCCATAAATCTTGATACGACAAATACACTTGACTGACAGGGAGTTGCAAAGTACAAAAAAAATGTTTTCCTTGGTTGCTTTTCTGAGTAAGGCAATTTTTTTGTCCAGCTTCCCTTTTCTAAATGTTAACCCTTCGCCACTGAGGAATATTAATATTTCCTTTCGATTAAGTAGTGTCTTAAGTCAACCTAAGGTGTTACATTGATTCATGTGATTTATGTAATTATGATATACTCATACCACACACACATACACACCCTAAAATACCTCCTCTCACACAAACACACACACCCTAGTAAACATATTTCCTTAAATTATAGTAATAGTATTTTTTTTCTTGAAAATAGCCTTAGCCCGCGGCTCCGCCTGCGTTTATTCAATCTTTGCACAGTTTTCGGTTTCGGCGTTATTTTATTAATACCCATATAGTCTAGGTGTTGACCAGGGTAACTACAATATACTTAAGAAAACCACATCGAAATCCGTTGAGTGGTTCTCGAGTTAAAACGGAACATACATACAGGCAGACAGAAAAACATTCTAAAAATCGAATAACCCATTTCATTCAAAATTTCGCTAAAATATTTAATGCTCAGACACGACCTTCTTGCATTTTATTTAATTTTCTGATGATTTAATGCCTTGTAGTCAACAGGTCAATCTTTTTCATTGCCACGCATTTCATAGGCGAGATAGCATGAGTGCACCTGCTGTTAGATTTTCATCTGTATACGTAGTGCAACAAGGTCATTATTGAATTGGTGCGTTTCGGTTTTAATCGGCATTCGTTGCCACCCTTCTGCGTGGACGAAGAATGCCGATGTAACTTATTTTTGTGGTTTACCTGTACTCCGGTTTATAATGTAGTAGTTCTAAGGTTACGTATCCGAATACTCGACCAACTTAATTGAGCAGCTTGTTTCATACATTAATTTAGGTTTGTAATTTTTGTTTAAATTATGCAGGGTGCGAGCCCTACTCGCACTTGACCGGTTTTTTAGGGTTCTTTTATCTTCCTTCGCGCCGCCACCGCCGCCGCCGCCGTCGCGTCGTGTTGTCGTCGTCGGTCGTTTCGCAGCCCGTATTTTGACTACGCCTCCGTAGCAAGTTTGAACATTCGTAGATTTATGGCTACTTCGTAGCTGCACCCTAGGTCACCAGCTGCCGTATGACGTAGCAGGTAGGCTGCGTATATATTATACCCAGCCTAGCTAACACGGGCTATTGTGACATGGCTTGAGTCACACATTTTATCACAATCTGGGCGATAAAAACGCTTTGTCATAAATGGTAACACGGGCGGCGTGAGATAATTTCTTGACATGGCACATAAACTTCTTGACGTTTAGTCAAGAATCGGATTGTCGGATTGGTGAGAGTAAAAAATAGTGGCCAAACCTAACTGTTGGCCAACTAACGATAGCTATGTGGGCCAACCGTGCGCCAACAATAAATGCTACTAGGCCTGTAAGTAGGTAAGCTACTTCATCTACTCGCTTAAAATAAAGAAGGAAGATAATAAGAAGAAAATTAAATAAAATATGTTTATTAGTTCAGCATAGGTTTAAGTGTCGCAAAGGTTTATAAGCGGTTACCTTGACTGCGCTAGTCATTGTTTCTCTATCGCACTTAGTAATTTTGTACGCGAGTGAACACATGCGCTAGTCCCCTACCACTTTCGCCGAGCGCTCATAAACCGTTGCGACACTTGTACTATGTCGTGCGCAAGGTAGGCAGGGTTTATTTTAAGCCGGAGTGAAGGACAAAGGAGTCCAAAATTTCGAATGGAACTTTGGACCTGATGAGGCAGAGACGGGAAATGTCTTCAGATTCTGCAGACAGAGATCAGTGCTGCCAGATCAAAAAATCGATTGAGCACTAAAACTCTGCAAAAAAGCGCTAGAGTAGATCCTATGAAATTCATGGATCAAAAAAGCACTAGATATAGCACTGAATTTCGCTGTAGGTATTATTGATATAAAAAAAAAACAAACTAGGTATATGAAAACCACGTGAAAATATATTAAGTTGTAATTAAACAAAGAAAAAAAGTTTAGGATAGGAATGTCAACTTTGATTATATATGATCAAAGAATGTCAACATAATTTAAACATAACATTTCACGATCAGCAACATTAGGTCTTATTGGTCTGAGATCTTAGTCCATTTTTTCTTACTTGTTGAGGTAAGTAGTAAACAACAATGGCGTATCAATAAAATTTGACATAAATATTTAAAAACGGATTGGACTCACTTTTTTAACTGTGCGAGGAGGCACAGGTCGAGCTTTCGATGAGATTATGACTCATCATCATCAGGACTCTTCGGGAGTACTTTTGCCCACGGCGGTCAGTCGAGTACTAAGCTTCCTCCCCTCTCTCATCGCCGCTCGCCTTTCCGCTCTCGGAGGTTTCCGGTATCGAAGCCAGACTCGACCGGACATTTGATAATTTTGATAATTAATTTGACATTTATAGGGATGGGTATCACTGTATAATCAAAGTTTTTGTTCTTCTAATTATATCCCTTTTTAAGTATATTGCTATCAGAAACAGAAACATTGAATTACAGCAAAAACGAAATACAACGTTTCGTAACGTCATTGGGACAAAAATGGTGACAAATTGCCTTGTTGTAGTGCATTGAACACAGATTATCGTGGTGTAATTTTTCAGCGCTAATCAGGTTCTGTGTTTTTTGCGTTCGCTGATATGTACAGCCTTTTTTAAAATTCGGACCTATTTGACAATTATTATATCGTAATGAAGAAGTCAAGTGTTCACTGCTTATGACGTGACATTGGCGGAATTAAATGTGTTAGAAATTAAACACATTATCTGAAGCCAAAAACTAAAATAATAATAAGTATTCACTGTTTTAAATACACTCAGTGGTGAAAACTTCGGAGTTTTACCCCTAAATTTAGGGGAAAATAATGTAAACAAGGGCAATTTTAGGGGTAGAATTTTTTAAGGTTTTTTTAGGGGCCCTGACAAAATCTGTAATTAAATAGAACAAAGCCTGCGTGACATGTGTCTCATGTTTTTTTTTCTAAAACCATTATATTATTACAAAATTGTTTTAGTAAAGAGATCGAAAGTACAGAACAAGAGAAAGTCGGATCCATCCATCCATCAGCCTGTTTCGTCCACTGCTGGACATAGGCCTTTCCAGGATTTCGCCACTCTTGGCGGTCCTCCAGGAAGAAATGCCCATACTTACACACGCTGGGTAGGCGGGTTGGTGAGCGCGGTGCCGAAACCCTTGCACCATTGACGCCGCTGCCCGTCACCAGTTTGGTTTATATAAGGCTCGGCAATTGGGGATGGATAAACCGCCATCCATCGGTCCCAAAGGCAATGGTGGGCCGCCTGGTTTTGCCTGAGAGCTGTTCTCTGACTCTCCCCCGAATAGCTTCGGGAGGATTTGCGAGTAAGATGGTGGTACCTCCACAGTCGAGCTTGACATCAGCTCTACCACCTAGAAAGTCGGATAATCAGGCCAAAAGTTGAGTAACATAGTATAAAAAAACGAAATGAAATTATTAGATTCTGTTCTATCAATCCTACATAAGTTTAATTATGTAAACTATACTTTTATTTAATAATAAGTATTAAATAATTGCTGTAACTGGGTTCGCCCGTAGTAACTATAAATAAATAAATAAATCTTTTACAGTCAGAATAAATTTCCCGTCGTTTACTTAATTCACCTGGGTTATTTATATATCTATACCCCTCATCACTGCAGACAATGGTAGCCCCACGTGTTGAATGCACACAATTTCCACAACATAATATCAGCGCAAATACAAACTTTACAACTGAAATGACACAACTTGCCAAAGCTATAGATTCTCTAGCAAAACGCTCTAAAAATAATAAAATCGATCTGCCTTCCTATTCAGGGCAAATTTCAGACTGGTTGACCTTCAAAAGAACGTACGAGGACACTAAATCTGATTTTTCATATACAGAGAACCTGACGAGACTTCGACACGCCGTGCGAGGCAGTGCACGTGAAGCCGTAGCGTCAATGCTATTTAGCGTCGATGATCCTGACACACTTGTGGCTGCACTCGAGAGCACCTTCGCACGGCCTAGGAATATTGTACAGCGTGAGGTCACTGTTCTACGGAGCTTGCCTAAGTTGAGTATGGACCTCAAAGATTTATATACTTTTGCAAATAAACTCCGCAACTGTATATGTACCATCAAGGTTTTAAATTACACAGAATATTTAGTGTCCCGCAAACTTTTTGAGGCTGTGTATGAAAAGCTAAACCCGCTTTTCAAACTATGGTGGGTTGACTACGCTCAATCAGCGGCATTAGTTTGTGGTAAAGAAGACCAAAAACAACCAATAGTCACTAAACTTGAACTTCTTTCAAATTTTTTGATGGCAGAGACTGATAAACAGATGGCATTTGGGTCCGTTGAAGATGCAACTTATTCACACGAGCACTCTCTTTTTAAATCAAACAAACGCGAAAATATATATCTCTTTGCTGATAGAACTGAATCAGATCTTGTGTGTGTATACTGTAAGGAAGAACACAGTATTAAATCTTGCAATTCATTTAAATCCCTTAACCTCTAATGTTAGATGAGAATCAGATGGGACTGGCTTCGAGAAAACAAAGTTTGCTCGAAATGCTTGCGAAACAAAAAACATAATTGGAAAACGTGCAACAGAGCAAAAGCTTGTGGTAAAAATGGCTGTAGTGGCAAATACCACCCATTGTTGCACAATGACAGCACGTCAGTATCACAACAATCCTCTTTGGCAATAAACACCGCTGCCTCCAGTGCACAACAATTGTCCATAAATGAGATTAATGAAAGTTCAAATGTTCGCGCCCTTCTCAAGATTATTGCAGTGACAGTAAGTGGACCAGCTGGCGAGTACGACACATATGCCCTTCTTGATGATGGCAGCACTGCCACATTAATCGACGCTGATGTGGCCACACGCATTGGAGCAGAAGGCCCGGGAGAGCAGATTCGTATTGATGGAGTCGGTGGTATGACAAGAACAACAAATGTGAGTAACGTCAATTTTTATATCAGAGGGCGTCATAGCAAGAAATATTTAATCCAAAGAGCTCGTGTCATGCCATCACTCCGTCTTTCTTGATGACTTTCTGGAATATAAACATTTGACTGACTTTTTAGACGAAGTATCGTACGAAACTGCTACCCCAACTGTACTCGTTGGTACAATTGACTGGGAATTGACAGTATCACGCGAAATTCGCGAGGGAAAACGTGTTGAACCCGTTGCAGCCCGTACCCTTCTTGGTTGGGTAGTATATGGTCCAGTAGAGGCGCAGTCCCGTTCAGATTGCGTGCACTTTATTAGTGATGCTTGTAGTCGGGATAATTCATTAGATGAAATCTTAAAAGAACAATACAAGTTAGATTTGGTAGGTATATCAAAAACAGAAACTTTATATAGCCAAGATGACCAACGCGCCCTACACATTTTAGAAAGCACGAGTCAGCGATTACCTTCAGGTCGTTTTGAAGTAGGTCTGCCATGGAGCAAAGACAACTTCAAAGTACCAGATAGCTATCCTCAGGCTTTATCTCGTTTAAAGTGCCTAAAAAGGCGCATGGATAAAGATCCAGAGTTTGCTGGTGCTTACCGAGAATTTATAAAAAACATGTTAGACAATGGATACGCCGTGGAATGCCTACCAAAGACTTATTATAATAAAAAAAACTCTTCTATTGAGGGACAACCACGTTGGTATCTTCCTCACTTCGGAGTATACCACCCCCAAAAGAAAAAGCTACGTGTTGTTCACGACGCAGCGGCTACAAACTTAGGCGTCAATCTGAACAGCTTGTTGTTAACAGGACCAGACTTACTACAGCCGTTGTTGGGAATATTATTTAGGTTCCGAGAAGGACGTATTGCCATGACAGCGGATATACGGGAAATGTTCCCGAAAATAAAAGTCATTGCAAAAGAAAGGGATGCTCAGCGTTTCTTATGGCGATTTGATAAAGAATAAACAATAAAAGAATACAGAATGTCATCAATGATTTTTGGCGCTGCTTCGAGTCCATGCACTGCAATTTACATTAAAAATAAAAATGCTTTAGAACTTGAAGAAAAATATCCCGCTGCAGTACACGCAATTATAAACGATCATTACATGGATGACTACATTGGCAGTGTAGATGACGTCACTGAGGCTGCATAACTTGCAAAAGACATAATAGCGGTCCATCAAAACTGCCTTTTTGAAATGAGAGGATGGGTGTCTAATGATAGTAACGCCTTATCCCTTATACCTAAAAATCTTAAAGCTACACCTGACCCACTTATTGGAGTAGAATTGCCTTCTATTGTGGGTGCTTTGGGTATGCAATGGTACCCAAAATTAGATAAATGCGGTTTTCGTACCGGTTTAGATGGTGGTGACGTACCTGATCACCTCACTAAACGGATAGTACTATCTCACGTTATGAAAGTCTACGACCCTTTAGGTTTACTTACACCAATTGTAATACAAGGTCGGATTCTGATTCAACAACTTTGGCGGGATGGAATTGGTTGGGACGATGAATTAAAACCAAAGCATGTGTCGGTTTGGTCAGCATGGTTCCGTGATCTAGCTACCATAACAAATCTCCAAGTGCCACGTTGGTACCAAAACCATGTCGACCCAACCGATCAACAATTACATATTTTTGCTGGATTCCAGTGAACAAGCCTTTGCTTGCGTGGCCTTTTGGCGATTTATTTTTCCCGACGGTCATGTCGAACTATCCTTGATAGCAAGTAAAGCTCGCGTCTCCCCTCTCAAACCAGTTTCGATTCCTCGATTGGAACTACAAGCTGCTTTTATTGCTTCACCACTCGCAAAAACTATATGTGACAGTCATAAACACAAACCATCTCGTCGCGTATTTTGGTCGGATTCAATGACCATCTTAAAATAGCTCCGAAGTGATGCTCGATCGTATAAGCCATTTGTAGCTAACAGAATAGGTGAAATTTCTGAAACTACTGATATATCTGAATGGCGATGGGTTCCTTCAGATCTTAATGTGGCAGATGATGCAACTAAATTAAAGACAATTACTTTAAACAATTGTCACAGATGGTTTACAGGACCCTCATTTTTAACCAAAGATCCAAATTTTTGGCCCTCTGAACCATCATCAGAACCACCGATGATCTTGGAAGAGCTAAAATGCCCTCCAGAATTAGTAACTTTTATTCGCGACACAAACGCTCTTCTCACTCCAGTTTCAGCAAATCCTAAAAATATAAGCAATTGGACAATTCTAATTAGAGCCACAGCAGGTGCGCACCGCTGTTTTCGAAAAATTTTAGACAAAATTCGAAATTCAAATTCCCCTTATACTAATGATTCTATTCAAGAATTGACAGTAGATGATTTAAAAGCCGCTGAAAGGCATGTTTTAATGAAAACCCAACTTGAGTGTTTCAAAGAAGAGCTGGACTGCCTCACCAACACTCGTCCTCTTTCTAAGGAAAGCCGCCTTATACAACTAAACCCAATCTTAGGACAGGATGGTTTACTCCGACTCGGTAGTCGCATCGCATCAGCACGAGGAATAAATGACAGTGCGAAGTCACCTGTGATTCTAGATGGACATTACTTATCTGTCAAACTTCTTGTACACTACTACCACGAGAAAGCTGGGCACGCTCACAATGAAATGGTTTTTAATGAACTTCGTCAACGATATTGGATTTTGAAAGCAAGAAACACAATTAGATTTATTACAGCTAATTGCCAAACTTGCCGCGTTCAAAAAAGTCGTATTTTTATTCCACCAGTTGGAGACCTGCCTGAGGTTCGACTAGACTATAATAAAAGACCATTTACCAATGTTGGATTAGATTATTTTGGACCGCTTCTTGTAACAATAGGTCGAAAACACGAAAAACGTTATATAGCACTCTTTACGTGCCTTACTTGCCGAGCTGTTTATCTTGAAATAGTAGCAAGCCTTTCCGCAGCTTCAGCTATCATGGCGTTGCGCCGTTTTATCGCACGAAGATCAACACCATCAAAAATTTATTCCGATAACGGTACGGCATTTGTTGCAGCAAATATAATACTTAAAGAATTTTATGACTCAAGTGTCCGTGATTATGCCACGAATCAAGGTATAGAGTGGCACTTCATCCCGCCAGCAGCACCATTCATGGGAGGTTGCTGGGAGCGACTAGTTCGAACGGTAAAGAACGCCTTGTTTGCAACATTGAAGGAAAGGCACCGAAGCCGGAAATTCTCGAAACCATTATCGTTGAGACAGAAGCTTTGGTGAACTCAAGACCCTTAATTTATGCTCCAGTTAACCCTGATGATCCGGAAGCTCTAACACCATTTCATTTTTTGATTGGGTCTTCCTCCAATCAAGGACTTCCCCGTCATCTTGACGATAAGGATCTTCAAAGAGAGGATTGGAAAAAAGCTTTGCGTCTGTCAGAACACTTTTGGCAGTGTTGGTTGAAAGAATACCTGCCAACGCTTGCTCCAAGGGGCAAACCTTTATCAGCTTCCAACAGCGAAAACATACGAGTTCGAGATATAGTTTTAATTGCTGATCCAGCACTACCCCGAGGAGTTTGGCCATTGGGTCGAGTAAGAAACCTCTATCCAGGCAAAGACGGTATAGTTAGAGTGGTCGATGTTGATACTAAAGGCGGAACACTGAGGCGGGCAGTCCGTCGCGTGGTGAAATTACCGGTGGAACGTACGAACTGAATAGTACTTTGTACAGGGGTCCAGAATGTTGGAAACCGGCATGTACAACCTTTTTATATTCAATATGTTTTTGATATCTATGATTTGCCAAATTTTGAAGTTTTATAATAAATATGTCTTTGTATTGGCTTAATTTTACCTAAAAACCATTTATTTGGTATTTTTCACTATCCAATTATTGATACCTCTCCGTTACTGTTTATAGCTAGGTACTTTATTGAACTTGCAGTTTATTGTAGGAGAAGTTTACGTTGAACCACTGTGTTTACAAACTCACTGCACTCTTTATAGTTATCATTTTTAAATCATTAACATTCTGTACACAAACGAAACATCTTCACTTCTCTCACTATCACCTATTTTATGTGAAGAGGACGACCTTTATTTTTAATATCAAAACGTTGTTCAAATATATCTCTGTTCCTTACACAAAACAAACAAAACTTACAAAAAACTATTTACACTCACTCAAACGGTTTTTTATTTCGTGCGTCACTGAACAATACAGTTCAAAACGCTGCACTTACACTAAATAATTAAATAAAACAAACAACGGTCAAGGACTCTCGCTTTTTGATATCCGAGTCTCCGATCCGGCCGGTTCGGCTGGTCCGTGGCAGGAGCGCCACCGCACCGAATTTAGTATAATTTGCATAGAAAATGCCCCGTCTCACGCTGACGGACCTAGGTACCTCTCTTTCTTTCCTACATACAAATTTAGTATGGGACATTTTTCTCATAGGCGCGTGATTACCGAGCGCTCCGCTCGAGGCTCGGGCACAGATGTTACCGTGTCTCGGGCCCGACAAAGGCGCTCTCGTACGTATACATACAAATTATCGGTTTGTTTACACAGTTATGTTATTGTTCTTTATGATAAATTAGAGTACTACACGGTCACAATATCTGTGCACCTGACCTCGTGACGTCATATCGGCGGTCTGGGTACGATGTGAAAAAAAGTTTTTTCGAGAAATGTGGAGGTAAAAAAAATTTACTAACCTTTTCAAATCAATTTATTATTGATGAAGGGTTTGTTATTAAAAAACAATAATTTTGATTACAAAAACATTTATTATTAAACTCAGTCACTATAAATTATTGACTCTATGCCTGACATTGTATCTTCCTCACTCTCACTTTCTGAACTCGCCAAACTGTCTTCCCCTAGTGATATTAAAAGTTGTGTGATGTTGTCATCAGGTATGGTGTACTGTTAGTTTGCTTTCTCCGATTCAAAAAACTTGAGCACTTTCAAGATTAAATTTCTTGATTCGCTGTGTATTGTTTTTCCCATGACTTCAGTTTAACAGCTACAACAATTTTAATAACAACCAAACCAGTCCAAACTTAACAGTAAACAGTCTAAACTTAACAATAAACATTAAAAAACAAAACAACAATAAAGCGAAAATATCAAAATTATCGGGACGTGTAGCGGCAACGAAGATGCTAACCGACTCGCACCGGGGAGTGCGCGGAGAGGTGACAGGGGAAGCGGGAGAGGCGCCACATTCCAGCGAGGTGCACAGATACTGGGACCTATATCTTGTTACTATTTTTTGTACATTGCTGCGGTCCTGCTAAGATTTTAACATGCTGTTGAGTGGAAATAGATAAACATAACTTTATGTGGGAGTTCACCGCTCCAACGCTCCTTAATACAAACCGCCACTGCTGTGTGCTGCTCCTGACGTTTTATAACTGATATCTAGTAGGTAAATAAGATTTTACACACGCCACCAACCGCCATTTTTAATTCGCATCAGCCTTAGTTTATCGGTAAATTAATAGCTCCAATCGTATGCAATATTCATGTCCTTGAAGAGTAGCCAATAGGTTGTGAGTCCAGAAGAATAACACAGTCCAACGAGACGAACGTGGATTGTTTTTTTGTTCACCTTACCGTAGACTCTTCGTAACAGTGAGTCTAGGAATGAGAAAAATAGTGATCGATTGTCGATTTAATCGATTTTTATTTTTGTTAACCGATTTTTCAAAAGACTGAATTTGATTATATTATCGATTTTTTACAATAACTTATCTTATTTACATCGCAATCGGATAAATGGCTTAGGAACTTATAGAAAACGCACAAACGAATGAACGAACATACAAACATTTATTTTTACTTGGATTTGATATCTTTAAAAAAATACCAAAAGCTAAACTGTTCCAAGTTAGTTGTTTCATTCAATCCGTCCCAGCCCTAAAACTAAATGTCAAACTCATCTGTGTCGTTCTGCTAATCTGTGTGCAAGAATGTCGTCAGAATACGAATTTGCGGACGCCGGTAAATGTTACGGGGTGTTCCCCAGAGTCGCTCATGTGTAAGTTTCATGTTCGAACTGCTCATACTGCACAACAATGACATGCCCACGCGCTTCGAGCAGACCTTGCAGCTCAGTGGCGCGTGCACCACGGTGGTGGATAGGGACGCCGGAAAATGTTACGGGGGGTTCCCTAGAGTCGCTCATGTGTAAGTTTCATCTTCGAACTGCTCATACTGCACAACAACAAAAATGCTATTTAAAAGAACAATTTATTGCATTTTTCAGTGGTAATTAAAGCGTGAGTGTGTGTGTAAGTATAATATAATAATATAATGACATCTATTCTCGTGTAGCAAATAGTAGATTTAGAGCTGCCATAACCTAAAACTTTTCATTTCAAAATAGGCTTTAACGCAGATGGATAAAAGTTAAATGAGCTTGTATTATTTTAGGTATTTCAACTCTAAACTTAAGGTTTGCTGCACGAGAATAGGTCACATAGTGTCTATAACTTATTGTGGTAATCTACGTTGCGTGATTCGTTTGGAATGTCGTGATATGTGATCGAGTGATATTTGTTTCCTGCTTACCTCAAGTATAAAAAGACGTACTTTAGTTACAGTCTTAAAATCAACAAAAACACAACAACCAACAGAATTGAAATTCTTCATCCACCATCATTAATGAACTTGATGAGGAGCCAGCCTGACCGAGAAATCAAACAAATTTTATTTCGTGGGAATTCGCCAATTTTTTTTTAAATCAATGTGCTATTTTTGTCTGCTTTTTGGAATAAATAGACCACTTTAGGAATTTAATTTGAATAATATCTACATTTTTGCTTTAAAACTGATTTTTTAAGTATTTTAGTATTTACAGGAAATGACGTCATCACATTAGGTTGGATCACTATTCGCATCACTCAGAGTGAAACCCACTCGTTTTGAAACGGAACCCAATTCAAACGAATGCAAAGCAAAGCAGTCAAAGTGACAGACACATCAGTATCAGTGTTTCCAACAGCAAGAGAAATTTTAAAATTTCGACCTTGGTATTCCTTTTTTCAAAACTTTGATTCTGACAGAACTAAAGGATATAGTTTTTTCTTTGGGTGTGTTAATATTTCACCCAGCTAGGGTGAGTTCAAACAAAAATCATTTTATTATTTTATTATATATATATAACTAACTGATATATAAAATTATATATATATAACATGACTATATATATAGTCAAATAGCGGTGTATGCGCGTGAAAATATCAATAATTATAAAACGTTTAACGGAGAACGTAATGCTGGAAAACTTGTAGGTGTTTCTCGTAAACTCACGAAATCTAGCAAGTTGGCACATGTTTTAGGTCCAAAAATTTACAACCTGATTCCAGGTGACGTACTGCAGTCCTCTAGCATGATAATTTTTAAAACCAGGCTAAAGCGTTGGCTTATCCAGCAGGCGTTTTACTCACTTAAAGACTTTTTAGATGGCACTAAAAGTAATTAGTTGGTGGGAGTAGATTATCTTCCTACCTGCTGACCACACAATGTTAATATAAATATTACCATTACCATTTTTATGTTTGACATTAAATCAATGTAATTTATTCTGTATTGCGCTACTTAGGTACAAATTATTCTGTAATTGTATTTTATTAATGTTATTTGTAAGGTTTTGACATAATATTATATTTAATTGTTGACATGTAATGTAAATTATGAATAAAATGAGTATGATTAAGATTATGATTATGATTATATTTTTTATCTACATTTAACTACTAAATCAGGTTCATGATCCGACAGCCAATACATTTCTGTTGAAATAAACTAGCTTTAAATACGTATTCGTGCAATGACCTCTGTCTAAATTAAATAATTATTATTAGTAGTTAATAATAATTTAATAAATAATTCTAATATAAATAGGTTTTAAAATTGATCCTAAACTCTTATTATTTGTTGATAGTGAGCCTTGAATCCTTGCAATATTATACGACAATCACGACATTAAAAAATTGTTTTCATAGGACTAACATAAGGCAAACCAGAATAACTTTGACATACTAAAACTCTAATTCTATAATTTATATAGGTATACTCTAAAGTAAAAATGGGTTTCGGTGATTACGCCTATAACAAGGTTTGATTTTTTAAGGAGTACCTATTTGAATTTTTTGTTTTGATTGAGGGTGTGAGGTAGTTCTCGAACTCTGATAATTATTGGTAAAATACCTATTAAAACAGGGTTTTTTGATAAAGTTGATTTGTCAGTCTTTTGAAAGCGTTCAAGAAAAAATACGTCTTAGGATGCGTTCAAAGAAAATGGAAATGTGTGATGATGACGTCACTGAAGATCAAATTAATGTCATCGCTTTTTTTTTTCATTTAATAAATGTTATGAACGCTTATTTTAAAATCTGTCTACTAAAAACAGTTCAGGAAAGCTATTCCTCGAAATGGTTTTCAAAACGTAAATATTGGTGAAAACAAGAATAAACTCTACTTATACAGCGTTCCGAATGCGGATAGCAGTGCTAAAACAACTCACGCCCATCAAATCATTCCGAATGGGAAATGGCGTCCATCACTGCTTAAACTTAAGATCCATTCGGAACTCTTTTGGACCGACGTGGATGATTACACTTGTCAGTGACAGAAGAATTAACTTTAATCACAATTTTAAGAAATTTGATAACGTTACGTGAATACCAACAAAGGGTATACTTTAACTACGTGTTGTGCAAAAGTTATTTGCCCCTCATTGAGAGCAATCATTGAGTGTTGGTTTGTTCTTTCGTCAAAAATTCTTTTTTCTTGGCTCATAATATTTGGTACTATAAACTTAAAACTCTGATTCATCGTTTAATATTAAACTCTTATACTAAGAATAACCTATTTATGAAATTGCCACCGGCTGGATGTCACTTTTGATTGATCACTCACAGTGCTTACGCTCAGCAGCATGGGCGATGATACCACAACATGGTGGCCTTAATGATGTCATTCATGACGTCATAACTACGATTATCCCGATAACAGTAACAGTGACTCGGAATGACGATAGACGCGATGTAATCGATTATGTTTTGACTCGGAACGCGCTGTTACTTGCTTGTACACAGAGTAATAAAATAAACTTGTCATAGAGTAATATAAAAACCCCTTAAAAACCTCAGACTAAGGAACCTTAAAAACCCTTCCATAAAAAAAAATAAAGAGTTGGGTTTCTGTTATTAAAATATAGCACTAAATTTTCCACTAGGTGCTAAATTCTCAAGTTTGGCACCAAACGTAGCAAAAAAGTGCTAGATCTAGAGCCGAAAGTACTAAAATTTCAGCACTGCATCATTCTACTTTCATTCATAGTTGTCAAATTAAGATATCGGTGCGCATTTTAGTTGGACTTTATATAATACATATTTGTAGTAAAATCTTCGGTAAAATCTTCATATCATAAACTATGATTGCTAGTCGTAATTTCTGCCTCATTGTCCATTTTAAACCTAATATTTTAAACATATTTATTTTAGGTTATGTTTTTGAGTAGGTAAACAAAAACAGTTCGAAAAACATGTTTTTGCTCATGGTTGCGATTACGACGCGACGTCACGTAGTGAACAAATGTCATGTTAAAAGCGAGCAAGAAAACGTCTTTGTTATTCTGTGGCTCTAGCTGTCACACTGACAGTGACTGACAGTATAATCTTCAAAGGCAGATGTAAACAATTTCGGCAGTTTTTACATATTTTTCCGGTTTCCCTATAATTTATATTGTATACAAGGAAAAAATTCTACCACATAAACTCGTTATCATACTTCAAAATTCGGACAGGAATTGTAACGGGTTCAAGGTTGAGAACACTGCGTGTACGCTACGCTGGGCAGCTTATCTATAAATCGGCGATACGAAAACGTTGGTTTCCTAAAAAAATGGTAACATAAATATGTAGGTACCTAATTGTAACCACGCGGTTACACAACGGTGGCACGGAAAGCCGGCCAGCATTCTGAAATAATTAATTCAAAGTGAAAGTGCTGTGATTAAGGGTTACGCTGTGATCACGTATGTACTGTGAAGTGCGTGAAGTACAATTAGTGTGGTTTGTGTGAAAACCGTGTAAAAAGGTCGGTCATCATGCTGTCTTGGCTACAACACAAATGGACCGGCCTCTACCTCCTGCTGCTGGGGTTAGGATCCCTATCCCTGTTCCTCTATGGGTTTTTCCCACTTAAATACCATACAGGGCAGATGGCTCACTGGGGTGACCTGCCTAACTTTGTTGAGGGTGTCAGGTAAGACATGTCAGAGAGTTAATTTTATTAATTTTTGTTGCTGGTGTAAATAAGGGGCAAAAAAGAAAAATTGGTACAATAAGGTTGGCAGACCACGGCTACAATAGATTTTTATCTGCTTTTTTTATCTTATCTATAATCTAACCAGTATTTTTTTAAGTATCTGTAACACAAGTATAATTTAATAAAGAAAATATACAAGTTAATTAATTTAATATACCTACAATTATTATATAAAAAAATATTTACATTGTAAATTTATACACATTTTGTTATACAATATTTGACAAATGATTCAAATTATTTAATTTATTTTATTTATAAATTATGTTCCTTATGCTATTAATAAAAATACCATATCTTCAGTTTGCATTTAAAAGTAAATTTTTCATGAATTGACATGATTGATTTCCTCTGGTAGAGAGTTACAGATTTATGATCCTGCCACATATATGAACTTAGTTGACTAAGACAGTTTGTAGGAAGGTACATGATGTGAAGTTTATTCAAATGTCTTTTACAGTATTTTAGATTCAATTACCTACAATATTCCTTTTTAATAAAACTTTATTGATTGATTTATGTATTATTAACTGCACAGCATAACAGATTAAATCCAAATCACCGTACAGACACAAAGAAAATTAGACGGATACAGAAGTGAGACAGAAAAGTAACGACAAACAGAAAAATGAAATAAAAATGTTAAAACAATCTAATATTGCAAATCTAAGGACATGGTCATTGAGGCTTCACTCTCACCGAACTTCAAGCACTCACGTATCACATCCGTCAATCTATCATAGAAAAGATCACACTAATTTCTTTCTTTATATCCCTTCTAGACTTCCCCTGCCACTCTGCCTACCTTCTTATAGCTATAGAGCTTGGAACAACCTGCTCTTGACCTCATTTTCTCCAACTTCACAAAATTGTTTCAAATTAAAAAAAAATGCTACTATCACTCCCTATTGAATTGTCTAAATTGTTAGTACATTGAGATTTAAAAAAAATATTAAACTTTTTCTTTAAAGTCTTTATACCTATATATATATATATATATATATATACCTATATGAAAATTGAAAAATAATAACCAAAATAAGTAAGCAGTTCATCTATTTTGAAGTTTTAAATTTTTTTATGATGCTCAAATGATAACTCATAATCATTATGGAACTTTATAGGCATTTAAATGACATCAATTTGTCTCTCTTTATTTCTACTTTAGGTTTTATAAAAACAAACTTCCTTTTAGAACCCCACTAAAAGGTCTTAAGGTTATTTGATATACCAATCTGGATGTTTCAGGTTCCTTATTCTTAGATAGAATTACCCATCATACCCTATAGATTAAATCTATTGAATTTTCTACAACACATGACATCTGTTATTTCAGTGTGGATGGCCAAGAAGTGTACAACCCTGGAGAGACGAGTGTGGTCTTGATGGTTATTGATGGTCTAAGGTATGATTTCGTCACTGAAGAGTACATGCCTTACACTGGGCAACTGCTGAAGAATAAATCAGCCTGCATCTATGTATCGGTTGCTGAACCACCCACTGTCACCATGCCCCGGATCAAGGTAAGAAATAAACACCATTTGGCTTTCAAGAAGTACTGACTGTGATTATTGAATGTAAAAATTTGGCTTCAATCGTATGTGCTTACAAAACTGTAACACTGCCAAAGAAAAAATTATTCCTGTAGATGTTTATTTATTACAAAAATTACAATATCATGCATGATTTATTTTTAAAAGTTAACTTAAAATTCCTTAAACATGTGTAACTGTAACTAAATAATATTATTGTACATCAAACAAAAAAAATAATTAAATCTAAATGTCTTGTAAAATATGTTTGTATATTTTTGTGTACAAAAGCATCAAGAAAGCATTGTGTGTAAAGCAGAAAGCTATAAGAAAAACTCAAATAAATAACTGAACGTTTCAGTCACCGGAAAGGAAACAGGAGAGGGCACAGTGGCGTCGCACAATAAACTTCTGGCGGGATATATTTGCAAGTTTCACATTACGTATTTATCACTGCTTGGCTTTATGTTGCCCTGGTAGCTGGCTGGACCAAAGAAAAAACATTTTCTATTATGATTTTGTAAACAGTAATAGTTTTTTCTTTGGGTGTGTTAATATTTCTGCTTGCGTTTGTTGTTTGCATTGTATTGTAATGCATGCGGGTGTGGTACAAACAAATGAGGCTGTGAGAACCAGGAAAGCTAAGCCTTTCCAGACATGAGGGCTAGGTTTACTAATTTCCCATTTGCTGTGCTAGTTTTTGTGTACCTGGTAGTACAAAATTGCTCATATAATACTATTTGGCACAGTTTAAAAATCCAAACAGAGTTGTCCAATAAGGGCGTTCGGACGGAACAGTTGTGCGAGACTTGCAGGGCAAGTACCTCCCGCGTCTCCTCCCGCAGGCACCGCACAATTTCTCTGCCTGAGCGCTTTCTTCCAGAGTTTTTTAAACTGTGCCATCAGTACCAATAAATAAATATATTTATACATTTATAATTCTTTGAGTACAACAGAACCTCTTTTGAAAGTACATAGTAATATGGGGTGATGCTTATAGCCCCAATTCCTCTCATCCCCAAAGTGATTATTATTAAATATTAGTTCCACAGTTTGCTCTTGACTGTCAAAATGAATGGTACAGTTGATGAATATTACATGCACACCTTTGCATAGTATTTGTACATGATTACCACAAGTAGAGAGCGAGTTGATTTGTGAGATAACGGTACTTTTTAACAATGTAAAAAAGGCAATTATAGTTTAATAATTTGTTTATTTATTGTAATATTATTAAACATTACAATACTGAACAATTGTTATATATCACTACTGTAAATATATAGATAGACTGATTAAAAGTACATCATGAGTTTCCTTAAAGGTAATTGCCTTAAAGCTTTTTTCCTTACTAGTACAAAACTTGGTCAAGTGCGATATGCACAAAAAATTCAATTTTATCCTTTGGGGCTAGAAAAAAGTCGAGTATGAATTTTCGTTTTGGGGCTAGAAGGAATTGGGGCTATGAGGCATCACCCGCCATATGTCTCCTCTTTGATTTTTAATTGTCCTTTAAATATCATTTGACCATAAGTACTTAGAGGTGGTGGGGTATGGCTGATTTTTGTTCAGTCAAATATAGTTTTAATTGAGTACAGTCGATTTTTTTTAGGTTTTCCCCGCATTCTCATATGTCGTTAGTTAATTAATCATTTATATGAAATATTATAAGTTTGCTTATTCAGATATGTGTAGCTGAGTCAATCACATAATCCTAGCTGAATAAAAGTATATAATCATTGTTATTAATTTAATAATTAACGACCTAGATCCAAGGAGGGTGAATACAAAGTACAAAGGCCTTCTTACTAAATATTTTTTCATTACAAATAGGGAGTAAATAATAAAAACCTAGTTGTATACAAACTTTATACTTTTCTGAGAAATGTTTTTTTAATAAATAGTTTATTTAATAAATTATTTAATTTTGTTTAATAAATAGTTTTAGTAAGTGTCAGTCCTCTAGTAACACGCAATGTAATGCATGCAATTATAATTGTTATGAAATATAAGGTTTGCAATGGTTCCAATACCTAATGCAATCATATTGCTTACAAGCATTCGGCCCGTGGCTCCGCCTGCGTCTATTCAATCTCTGCCCCGTTTTCGGCTTGGGCGTTATTTTATCATTTTTTTTAAATGCAGTAGTTTATTTGTTAGTATTGTACTGAAGCCAAAACTACCATTTTTAGACATAGTTGCAAATTAGTAAAAGTTTAAAAAATCTACAAAAAGATTTGGTTACCTCTACAATTATGACCGCGCATACCGTTGCTTAACCTCGATGATATTTTAGGGTTCCGTACCCAAACGGTAACCAACGGGACCCTATTACTAAGACTCCGCTGTCCGTCCGTCCGTCTGTCACCAGGCTGTATCTCATATACCGTTATAGTTAGACAGTTGAAATTTTCACAGATGATAAACTTCTGTTGCCGCTATAACAACAAACACTAAACCAGCCAAGTGCGAGTCGGACCCTCGCACTCCCATACAACATAATATGTACATGATTTTTTTTTGCCGTTTTTATAGATAATGGTACGGAACCCTTCGTGCGCGAGTCCGACTCGCACTTGGCCGGTTTTTTATGATTTAATTACAAATGTATAGTTTCAAGATTTTTTCCTATACTTGTAGTATCAGACGGTATTACTTGCCAAATTTTGATTCCCTTGGGAGTGTCGAAATATACGTTTTTTGCGGCATAAACGGACCGTATCTTTATTTCACCTTAACTTAAAAGTTTGATTTTTTTCACAGCTTCAAGGGACTGTAGACTTGGGTACTTATATGGTTTTATTTCAACTAGATACCCCCACGCGTTCCCGAGATAAAGGGTCTCGACCTCGACAGACAGACGGACAATAAAGTGATCCTACGAGTATAAGGGTTCCGTTTTTTCCTTTTGTTGAAACTTATACCTCCTATAGAAGTCTGCAGCCTATATGGTGCTGTCAAAAAATCAAGTTTCTAAGTCGACGCGAAAAAAAAGATATTGCATTTACGTATTAATTTAAGGAACTGACTACGGTACCGCTAGCAGTCCTTTAATTTTATAAATTATTGAACCGTAAGTCATCGGAAAGTGCTCGGAAAATGATTTTTTCTGCATATCGTGAATTCTGTTAAAACTACGGGAGTCACCTCGCTCCGCTCCGCTCCGCTCCGCTTCGCTCGGCTCCTAATTATGTACTCACATGTCAACCTAACCGCTCCTCCTCGCTTCGCTCGTCGACGCGACCTATCCCTTGCGGTCAAACAAAATTAAAACTAAAGCGGTTTCGTAGTCACTTACTAAATTTAAGGCGACTTTATTCGCCTGAACTCCCATACTAGCGCAGTTCGCTGATCATATCCTTATTTATAGGTACTTGCTTATTATTTTTTCTTTTTAAACATATCCCATATACGAGGGGTGGCTGAAAAGTAATCTACCTGACTATGAAAGAAAATACATGGATTAATAATTTATTTTTCAATATAGTCCCCTGCAACTGAAATGCACTTACGACATTTGTCAATAAGTGACAGCATACCATTAAAATAATAATTATTATTTTGTTCGTCAAAATAGTCATTCACAGCGTCCTTCATCTCTTCGTCTGTTGAAAATCTGCGCCCTCTCAAATTTTTCTTTAAATTTTTAAATAAGAAGTAGTCAGAGGGAGCCAGGTCTGGACTATAGGGTGGGTGGTTGATCTCTGTAAAGCCGTTTTTTGTCAGAGATGGCCGCGCCTTAAAGGCCGTGTGCGCGGGTGCATTATCATGCAAAATCAAAACGCCTTTGCTAAGTTTGCCCCTCCTGTCTTCTTTTATTTTTTTGCGTAGCTGGTCAAGTAAGTTCGCATAGTATTCAGCATTCATCGTGGTGTTTTTTGGCAGGTAATCTATCATAAGAATCCCCTCAACATCCCAAAAAATGGTTGCCATTAGTTTGCCCGCTGACAGCCGGACCTTAAACTTCCTTGGTGGTTTTTCCCCTTTAAATTTCCATTGCATCGATTCTTGTTTGCTTTCGGGATCCCACTGACGAATCCAAGTTTCATCACAGGTCACTATTCGCAAGATAGTTTCTTCCTCTTTATCCTTTACCAAGTCTAAAAATGACTGACAACATTCCACACGCCTTTGCTTATCAAACGGGGTCAACATTTTAGGCACCCAACGTGCGCTCACCTTGGACATTCCCAAATGTTCATGAATTATTTCATGAACTCGTTCCTTGCTAATGCCAACATCTCTAGCTATTTCCCACTGCTTAATTCGCCGATCGGCAAGGATCAGTTTCTTCACTTTTTCCACATTATCTGCGGTAACTGCAGAAATGGGCCTTCCACTACGGGGATCGTCTTCTAAGCTCACACGGCCTTGTTTAAACTGCTTTGACCAAAACTTTATTACAAATTCGGAAGGACATGAATCTCCGAACACCTTAAACATGCGCTCTCGGATCTGCGTCGGCGTATTCCCTTCTTTACCGAGGAATTTAATCACAGCGCGATACTCAATTTTATCCATTTTTAATTTTATTGCAACTTGATAAAAACGAAGACGCGCCAAAAAAAAATTGAACTCGTAGAAACAAATAAGTGTCATAATTTTTAAAAAAGGAATAAACAAAGAATACGAGAATATAGTGGCCAGTAACATTTTTTAAACTTTCTTTTACAAAGGAGATTTTATATCAGCCACCCCTCGTAATATCTATGACGTGAAACTAAAACATTTATCAAAATCAAATACATACAAAAGTTACAGGGGTATAAAAGTCCTGGATTTTACACATATTTTGATGAATGTTTATGTACCGTAATGTCCTAGAAGCGATACAACAAATCAAATAATTTTAGTATCACAGCATGGTATATTTTATACTATTCAAAATATTTTTGTTTCATTTCTATTTTTGGGATATTTCTCCTGAAATCATAGGAACCACCAAAACCATTCTCGAGTTTTTTCAAACCATGAATGTTGTCTCGCGTTACACACCGTGTTCGGTTAGTTCCGTACAAGCTCGGGAAATGAACGTTCGGGACAACCAATCACAGTCAGTCAGTGCTCTACAATCCGAAGTTGAATGTAGATTGAAACAGCAAGCACGGGGGTCGCAAACTGTGATTGGTTGGCCCGAACGTTCATTTCCCGAGCTCGTACGGAACTAACCGAACACTGACTTCAAGCCGCCGACTACAGGCTTCTATAAAAACCTATAGGACACTTTCAGTTGTGAAGTTGATTTTCCATTACCGTACTGGAAATTTTTTGTGTTTTAAAGGGTATGTACGGAACCCTCAGGCCATGCGTCCTACTCGCACTTGACCGTTTTTTAAAATGGATACTTCTTTATTTTCATCTCGTATACTAGAGCATGTTCAAAACTTGTGTATGTCACCCTCGGAGTATTTTTTTAACGAACGTTAATTTGATTTCTGATTGTAGAATTACGTTTTATATTTTATCTAACCTCATATGGTAAATCCTCACAACGAATTCAAAACTACTGGCATAATGAAAAATAATTTTCATGAACGTCTAAAAAAAGATTATAGTATAGGTCTCCGAACAACATAATGCTATTAAATAACTTTTTCTGAAATTACAGTACATGTGACACTAACTAGGAAGGGAAAGGGACTTAGCCCATACAACCATGTCTGAGTTTATATCAAATACCGATGAGGTTTTCTCTAACACGTACTAAATACTATTGCGATGCGTGACAAAGGAGGTCACAATTTCATTTTATTTTCGGCCTGCATAGTCTATGGCTGGCGCGATGCGCGCAAATGCGCGGTGAACTGTTGGATTTTAGCGCCATAGCGCACGTGGAAATTATTACTTACTGTGTTTTTGAGTCCGAAATTATTTTTGGCTCTAAAATAGGAAATATAGTAATTTTCTACTGAGTGCTCTAAAATGGCCGATAGCAGTGATGATGATGATAATATGACTCCACTTGACATCCTAGAAACAGAAGAATAATAAAAAATGGCTAACGACAAATTCACAAAAATTATGAAAACAGGTTATAGGTATGAGTTTAGATAAAGTAGTGTATGAAACTATACATAACTAGGTATTAAAACAAATAATAACCTTTTTATGTACAGTGGAGCCCACATCAAGCTATACACATTGAGTATAAGCTGACCTCTCATTGTACGGGAAGCCTATACAATGAGAGGTCAGCTTATACTGAAACTGTTTAGCTTGATGTGGGCTCTACTGTACCAGTTTCATAAACTACTTTTTTTTTTGTTTGATAAACACTTGTACTTGTAAGCATTATAATGCTTTAACAGCGAAACCGGTAAGGGAAATTAATATAAATAAGTGGACAAGTACAAGTGTTTATCAAACAAAAAATGTTTCAAAAGTTCCACCAAGTGCCAACAATCACGAGCATCAACTTCATAAACTACTATTAATTTATTATATTATAAAATTAATTAATGCTTGTTGGTTTGGAATAGTAAAAAAAAAATTAAATGAACCTCGTAAACGAATGTGCTACCATCGCTAACATATTATTACATAGAAATATGTTTATTTTTGACATACAAGATTTACAATTTAAACAGAAATACTAAATCTAGGTTTACATAACAGCCGGAATAAAATTTATATGTTTACTAGCAGTTCCCAAGGTAGGAACAGCCCTGGATCGGCCTATACAATTACGTAATTGTTAGTAATTTACGGCTTAAACTATCATGAATTTTACAGAAATGTAACCGATAGCCAGTGTGCTCAAGTACAAAACTTTTACTTTTGTAATATTGATAGTTGGCAACATACGCGAAACCTCACAAACACACCGCCATTGTAGAAGGCCTTTTTGAATAAGTACTGTTTCTTTTTTTAAGAAAGTCTATTACATTTTTAGGGTTCCGTATCTGACGGGACCCTATTACTAAACCGCCGCTGTATGTCGGTCTGTCACAGGGGTCTACAGCTTCAACGGTAATAGGTAGAAAGTTGACTGTATGGACTATGGCCTTTATCACGACAAATAATAATAAAAAATAAAGTTGATACCCATAATACAAGAAACCTCAAGAAAGTTACATTATTTGAACGTTATTTGTTTTGGCTCTTACTTAAAGACGGTGATCGCAGACGGCGCCAAATTTTTTGTCAGGCGCTACCATTTTAGGTGCTTGGTTTCTGTAGCCTTGATGTTGCTTTGGCATGTATATTGTTGTAATTTACCATAATGTTTTTAGGGTTCCGCACCCGTATTGTGGGGTGGTACGGAACCCTTTGTGCGTAAGTCCGACTCGCACTTGGGCAAATTATTTAACTTGCTTGTATTCTCATTCTGCTCAACATAATAATAAATTTGAAAGCAATGTATTTAATTCTCAGTCAGTTCAGTGAACATTCTTACTTAAATAATGAGATGGACACGGTAAAATATTTTGTGAAAGTTTTGGCCGGGTTTTGTTTAATGCGTTTGTGGTATGCTTTCAGTTTTTAAGGCCATGGGTAATCTTTTATTCATGAATCTAACAAAATACCAGCCATTTAAATTTTTTTGTAAAACTGTTAATAGGACTGTGTACTTTGATTCCAGGCGATGATGACAGGCAGCGTGTCGACTTTCGCAGACGTAGCTCTGAACTTCGGAGCGCCCGCTGTGAAGGGAGACAGCGTGCTTCGCGTCGCATCCGCTAGAGGGCGCCGCTCCGTTATGTACGGAGATGACACCTGGCTCAGACTGTTCCCTGGTCTTTGGACGGAAAGTGATGGCACCACCAGCTTCTACGTCACGGATTATACAGAGGTTGAGTTCATTTTACTTACTTTCAAAGGGCACTTGTATTCCCGATTATTAATTCCCGGGAATACATAAACATGAAAAAACCGGAATTTAATTACGAAATCAGCTCTAACTACAGATTGGTCATTTTTAAATTTTTGCTGATTCGATTCCCGTCTGAGGAAAATTACTTTTTTTTAAATCTGAGAATACCTTTTTACTTATTTTCAAAAATAAAGGAAATATTCTATTGAATATTTCATCAATATTTAGAGAGATGGCATAGATAGGCTATAAAAATAATTTTACGATAGTCCAACAAAATTCGGACAATGGCAAAGACTTTTAGCTTTTGATAGAGGCGATTATTGGTTGGCTCTTTGGCCTATTTGTCTTGGATAGGTAGTACTAATAATCACGGAGCGAAACAGCACATTGGAAGGTTTTAACTAATAGTGAAATATTTTATCCATCCATCCATCCATCAGCCCGTATTCGTCCACTGCTGGACATAGGCCTTTCCCAAATTTTGCCACTCATGTCGGTCCTCCGTCCTCCTCATCCAGCCGCCCCCCGCAACGTCCTTCAGGTCGTCGGTCCATCGGGCACGAGGTCGGCCTACACTATGCTTTGCTGTACGTGGTCTCCATTCTAAAGCCTTTCGGCCCCAACGGCCATCATGTCGGCGACAAATATGGCCTGCCCACTGCCACTTCAACTTACTGATTCTGCAGGCTATGTCGGTTACTTTCGATCTCCGACGGATCTCCTCATTTCGGATTCTATCCACCAGAGATACCCCAAGCATAGCCCGCTCCATAGCTCGCTGAGCGACCTTAAAGCGGTGGATCAAACCCTTTGTAAGAGACCACGTCTCAGCGCCATACGTCATCACAGGAATGACGCACTGGTTGTACATCTTAGCCTTTAAGCACTGCGGTATTGACGACATAAATATATGACGCAACTTTCCGAATGCTGCCCAACCCAAGCATATTCTTCTGTCAGCCTCGGCGTCGAAGTCGTTTTTATCCAGCTGTATGACTTGACCCAGATAAACATATTTTTGAACAACTTCGATGCTAACATTGTCGATGGTTATTGGCCCTTGGATGACGTGACAGTTGGACATGACCTTAGTCTTATCCAAATTCATCCACAGGCCCACTCGTCTCGAAGAATCGCCAAGGCCGCGCATCATTTCCTCTAGTTCCTGCAGCGATTCCGCCATTATGACGATGTCATCGGCAAATCGAAGATGTGAAATGTACTCTCCGTTTACGTTTATGCCTCGTCCATTCCAGTCTAGTGTTTTAAAGACTTCCTCCAGCGCGGCGGTAAACAGTTTTGGAGAAATAACATCTCCCTGTCTCACGCCGCGCTGAAGATGTATCGGTCTTGTTTGTACACCCTGTACTTGGACGGACATCGTAGCGGAGTCATATAGACATTTCAATAATTCCACGTAACGCCAGTCAACTTGGCATCGCTGCAAGGACTGCAGAACAGACCAAGTTTCGATGCAGTCGACGGCTTATTCAGTTTATTTATCAACTTATATATTAATTGCATTGTGTAGTTATAATAATATTCGTATTCCAATAAGTCTTTATTTTATGCATTTAACTTTTGTAGCCCAACTTAAATATAGTTTTTTTATTTATTTCCCGTATCATATTTGTTGATCATAAAATATTATTTTTATACAGATTAGATTTGACATGTAAAACGTATACTTACTTTATGTATCTATTTTACAAATAAACAATTTGAATTTGAATTTGAATTCCACAAACGCTAGACATAAGGGCTGATTATACTATCGAGTTTTCTGTATAACCTGCCTTAGCGTGTGAATGTGGTCCACGGTGCTGTAGCCTTTTCGAAACCCACCCTGCTCTGGAGGTTGGAAGTCGTCGAATCGTTGGGTGAGACGATTCGTGATAACTCTTGAGAACAGCTTGTAGCTCTGGCTCAGGAGCGCAATTGGTCTATACTTCTTAAGTAGGATTTTGTCCCCTTTTTTGAAGAACAAAATGACTAGACTCCTGCTCCACTCCTTTGGCGTAGTACCTGTGCGAATGACGGCATTAAAGAGGTCCTGTAGCTGTCCGAGTATAGGGTAACCTCCAGCTTTCAGGAGTTCAGTTGTGATGCCGTCTTCGCCCGGCGCCTTGTTGTTTTTCAGCTGTTCAAGAGCTATCCTAATCTCACCCATTTCGACATCCGGGAGTTCATCGGTGTAGTGGCGGACCAGAGGTGCACGTTTGTCGTCTTCATCGCGAGCAGTTGGCTTGGGAGCGTGTGAAGAATATAGGAGCCCATAAAATTTCTCGATTTTGGCGAGGATTTCTGGCCTAGAGGTAACAGTTCCATTGTCAGATGTCTTCAGCTTCGTCAGATTGGTCCTTCCTAACTGCTGGGCAAAAACTTTTGAGCCTTTATTTCGCTGGATCGCGTCTTCAATGACGCGAGCGTTATGTTGGCGCAGGTCAAAACGAATTTGCCTTTTAACACGCTTGTTAAAAAGGGAAAAATCTGCAGAATCTGAAGACATTTCCCGTCTCTGCCTCATCAGGTCCAGAGTTCCACTCGAAATTTTGGACTCCTTATTCCTTCGCTCCGGCTTAAAATAAGCCCTCCCTATCTCGCGCACGACATTCGTGAAATTGTTAGCAAACTGGTCGACATCCTCAGTGGTTTCCACCAAGGCAAATCGGTTCTGAAGTTCCATTTGGAACTTTTCGGATCCCGCAGCGGTTTGGCGCAGAGAAGGGCGGAGCGTAGGCTTCATCAGACGATTTCTCTCAAACTGTAAGTCGATATTCAAGATGCATCGCACAAGTCGGTGATCACTACCGGTACAAAACCTGTTGATCACAGATACATCTTGGATTATGTGTTTTAGATCCGTCATGATGAAGTCTATCTCATTTTTAGTCTTACCATTAGGGCTTCGCCAGGTCCACTTCCTTTGAGGCTTCTTTTTGAAAAATGAGTTCATCAAATAGGGACCCTGGCTCTCAGGGAAGCTAACCAGCATCTGGCCCCGAGGATTTCTGCAGCCATAACCGTGTGGTCCGATTACCGATTCACCACACTCTTGTACTCCCACTTTGGCGTTGAAGTCCCCCATAACAACGGTAAAATGTGTCTTGGTGGTGTTATGTCTGGCCTTTAATATGTCATCATAGACTAGCGGGTTTTTATCACCGATTTTTTATTTTTATTATTTACTTTCATATTCCTATTTTGATTACAGGTAGATAATAACGTGACCAGACATCTAGACAAGATCCTTGCTCACGACGAGACAAAGAAGCCCTCATTCGATTTCCTAGTCCTCCACTATCTGGGGCTCGACCATATAGGCCACTTGGAAGGAGCAAGGAGCCCCAAAATCAAACCTAAACTAGTGGAAATGGATGAAATTGTAAAGAAGATTTTAACAGCTATGGAGACTTGGGTGAGTGTAAATTTTCTATTATATCTTGAATCTACAAATCGCACATCCAGTGCAAGAACGTCACAAGTACAAAAAAGTAAAAACTGAGAAAAATTTATAAAAACGTACATAATTTGACCATATACCTGGTGCGTAGTTTTTCGTCTGAGGGCTCTTTTGTCTTTGCGGTTTTGGCGCAATTTAGCGAGTAACTGGAGAGACAATGTCTTAGGGTCAGTTGTTCCTCGCGCTTTCGGATGTACATGTGACGTTCTTGCACCGGATGTGCGATGTGTAGATTTGATTTCATATACCGTTACGACATGAATCCACGGGGGGGGGGGGGGGTCAGAGATGTGTCCGGACACAATTTCCTGGAAAGGCAAGTCACAGTCCACACTTGTATACCGATGATTAGCTTGATCAAGCTTGATGTCTGTCTGTCTGTTCCGTTTTAACTCGAGAATCACTGAACGGATTTGGCTGCGGTTTTTTTTATTATTATTGTAGTGACCCTGGTCAACACATAGGCTATAAGGAATGTTCATAAAATAACGCCCAAACCGGAAACGGGGCAAAGATTTAATAAACGCTTTTATAACTCGAGAACACTCAACAATAAATTGTGGATCAAACAGTGACCGAAGTTTTATTGATAAGCTTGATCTACCACATTATATCTGGAATTTCTTGTTGTTCTTTATTAACACTACGCTTTAGGAGAAGAAATAACTTCAATAAATCAGAAAACTCGTTAAACGGGACTAAAACACACCATTTCCGAAGCACGCAGACCAAACACAAATATGCTCCTACCGGATTTAAACCTGCGACCTTCATAGTATTCGAGATGGCCTAACCACTACACACAGAGTAGATAGTATAATAGTCATTTGATTTCACTTTGGACTGTTATTAGCCATCATTTTCTTACAAGATTTGGTCATTTTCTATTCTAGAACAAAGTCTGAACATTAAAATGATAAATGTTTTAATAACGGACAGGACTCACTTGTTTAACTGCGCAAGGAGACAGATCGAGCTTTCGATGAGATTATGACTCATCATCTTAATCAGGATTCTTCTAGAGTAAAGGCGCGCGCGGCGTTCAGTCGAGTACTGCATTAAATTGAAATTGTATCGAAATGATCGTCCGTCGTCGTAGATCTAAGAGCAACATTCTTGAGGTGTAGCAGATTAACCGTAAAGCTGTGTTTACGTTCTAAAAAAAGTAATATCAAGCTCTGACAGCCCAAAACATCATAACTAATTTACAAGGTTCACAAGCAATCACATCATATTTTAAAACTTATATTTTAGGGACGCTCAGGAGTGTTATTCGTCTGCGGCGACCACGGTATGAGGGACGCGGGGGGGCACGGAGGAGCGACGCCGGCTGAAGTATTGGTGCCTTTGGTCGTGGCTAAAAGTAATGACTTCCAGTGTCCTTATGAGTGAGTATAAGTAACTTACTCTGCATTGACTGTTTGGTGTACAACGATATTGTATTTGTCGTATTGAGATTTATGGAAATGTTTGATAAAGCGAAGAGCATGGAATAAAAAAATATAGTATGGATGCCATTTCCTAAACAAGCCGATGGCAATCGTGTTATTATACCCTTATATACCCTTCGTCACTGCTGCGCAACATTGCGTCCATATTTTGATTCCACTATCATCTCTTCTAAAGGTGGTCTTTGAATGCGGCGCAATTATTTTATTATGGGAAGGCACATCACATATATTTGCGAGTTATGCCGGGACCTGGATAGCTCGGTTGGTAGAGCAATCACCCGGTGAGCGAGAGATCCAGTGTTCGAATCCTGATTAAGGGCTCCTCACATCTAGATTTACTTTTCTTCTGCGTTTCTATACTGCAATGTCAATTTCAATTATCTCACACTAAAGACCCGAAAGCAGCTCGAGTTAAACGACTTATTTAGTACAATTAAAGCTTAACACATAAATTACTCGGTTTTTGGGATTTATCTCTTCAAGTATAAAAATTATAACCTCTCTAAGATCAAGACGATGGTTACTGTTACTAAAGAAAAGCTAATAATTAATATATACCCATGTATAATAATGAAAAAATTCAATAGTTAAATTTGATTCCGATGTCATTTAAAATTACCCAAAGATAGAGTCTTAATAATTTTTGAAAATCGTGTCACTACGATTATTGAGTATTCTTATAGTATGATTACAAGTACACCTTGAAGAAATCTCATTCGTAACGTCGTGTTCCAGGTCAGGGCGCGGCCCCACCGTAGCTCAAGTGGACATGGCGCCCTCCGTCGCGTGGCTACTAGATGCGCCGCTACCCGGAGACAGTACCGGACGGATCCTGCCCTCCTTACTGCCGTCAGACACGAGACAACATCTCTACTTGCTGCATTACCTAGCGAAGCATAATGCGAGAGCGGTGCAACACCAGCTGGGGGATATTGCTACTGAGAAAGGTATATTTAGACAACGCCTTCTTTTTCTCCTTTATCGCCGTTATACGGGTACAGTACTAGACGGATCTTGTCCTCCTTACTGCCGTTAGGCACGAGACTATGGTGTCGATTCGGTGCAACACGACTTAACTTATTTGACAGGGCTAATCTTATTTTAAGCGTGCTGTCCTTGTCTTTTCGGTACAGAAAGAAAAAGACAGAATGCTTAAATTAAGTTTAGTCCTGTCAACTGTTACACCGAATCGACACTTATCTCTACTTGCTGCATTACGGCTGCATTTGGCTGCATAGAGCGGTGCAACACCAGCTGGGGATATCGCTACTGAGAAAGTTATACATATTTAGATAAGGCGGACTGCGCGCAAAGGGTTCCGTACCAACATACAATATAACTACGGAATCCGGAAACTACGAAATTCAATAGCAACATCAAGGCGACAAAAAATAAGGCGCTAAAATCGTAGCTCCTGATAAACAATTCGATATCCTCTGAGTGCGGAACCATAATTTTTCATTATTTGCTATTTTGCTGTATGTATAGTGTGTACTACAATCTGACCAAATTTCAAAATTGTATGTATTACCGTTTAAAATATAAATAGAAACAAAAAACGTTGAAAGTGGTTCTTGTATGGGGACCCGTCTTGGGTTTCAATTTCTTGAATATTTTATTATTTGTCGTGAAAATTTAAACTGTCTACCTATTGTAACTGATGCTGTGGACCCCTGTAACAGATGGATGAGCAGACAGACAGCGAAAGCTTAGTAATAGGGTCCCGCTTAACACCATTTGGGTGCGGAACCATGAAAATATGTTTAAATCCTTTCAGAATTCTACAAACAATTCAAGCGAGCCGAGAAGCAGTTCGCTCAATTCCTGTCGACGGGACAGCAGAGTGCTGCCAAGATAGCTAAGGAGTTCTACGAGGAATCTTTGGACGAGATGTCCAAGTACCTTACTGAGTCGACGGTGGACTTCGATATCTTCGCCATTGTCACCGCCGTTGTTCTACTCTATGCGGTGAGATATCACACTTCACCCTAATATTATAAATGCCAAAGTTTGTGTGTGTGCGTGTGTGTGTGTGTATGTTTGTTACTCTTTCACGCTGAAATGGCTGCACGGATTAGGATGAAATTTAGAATGGATATAGCTTGTACCCTAACTTAACACATAGGCTACTTTTTATCCCGAAAAAAAGCACGTCGTTAAACCGAATAACACGCTGGCGGAGCCGCGGGCAAAAGCTAGTATATAAGGTGACTTTAATTTATCCAGCCGAACTCATACTGGGGGCTTGGTAAGTGTTCGGTAACACGGATCGGTTACACTTTTTGCTGATTTCTCAAAATGACATCTTGACGTCCCATAGTAATTGACTCGGGGCTGGGCCTGCGTTTGTAAGGAACACGAAAAGAATAATTTACGAATTTCACAAAAAGGGTCATCGTACCTTGTTACTGAGCACTTACCGAGTCTTCAATAAGAATTTGGCTGCATAAATAAAGTCACCTTATATATATAATACCGCTTATGGGCTACTTAACTTTTTTACCGAAACTGCTAGTTCTTTCAAATACGGAACTTTAACGCTTAGCTTTTTTGTTAAAAACAAGAATATTAGATGGCTTCATGAATTGAATATAAATTCTAGTTGGCGCCATTGTCTTTGTCTATACTAATTATGAAAAAAGGTGCGTCTGTACATTGAATACTTTTTAATTTCTTAAATGAAGTGGGTTATTCGTGTTGTCCTGAAGCAAAAACTACCTATAGGCTGTCCGAGTTATCATGATATGGGTGACAGTTCGTAATTTTCCGTTTCACCTATACTACTCACACCATACTACATACACCCAGGCACAAAAGAAAATATTAGGTTTTAGAAAGAATGTGTATCATTATTGCAAAAATCCATCCATCCATCCATCAGCCTCTTTCGTCCACTGCTGGACATAGGCCTTTCCAGGATTTCGCCACTCTTGGTGAAAGAAATGCCCATACTCACACACGCTGAGCAGGCGGGTTGGTGAGCGCGGTGCCGAAACCCTCGCACCAGTGACGCCGCTGCCCGTCACTGGTCTGTTTTATTAAGGCTCGGCAATTGGGGATGGATATACCGCCATCCATCGGTCCCAGGCTATGGTGGGCCGCCTGGTTTTGCCTGAGAGCTGTTCTCTTACTCTCCCCCGAATAACTTCGGAGGGGTTTGCGAGTAAGATGGTGGTACCTCCACAGTCGAGCTCGGCATCAGCTCTACCACCTGCAAAAATACAATAAATTATTTATCTATAAATCGAAACAATAATCACAGTGTATTCGTTAAATTTAACAAAAAAAGATTCAGAAAAGAATAATGTCTTTGATACTTGATGCGTGTATCGGAACGTTAACCCATAGGGACTGACACTACATAATCGAAAATACATCGATGAATCGGTGCGGCCATCATATAGGATCGCGTCAGTATGAGCGCATCTTGTATGCGGTTTGTGTTTTCGTTGCGGTTGCTTTACGTGCTATTTGTTTTGACGTTTGTTACAGGTTTTGTTGATTTTTGTTTTGTTATTGTTGTTTGTTTTTGGTAAAAAGCCAAGAAAAAACATTAAAACAAATTTTTTGAGTTCTCAAGCTCGGGAGTTATTGGTTCGTTTAATTTAATTAATTTAGAAATTAACAAAAATGAGTTTGGATAATCAAAGAGCAATCAAATAAAAATCGATCTGATAGCCCTTGTTAACGTTGTCGATACTTAAAAAATCGATTTTAGGGCACATAACTGTAACTGCCAACTTTGAACTGCCACCCATATCATGATAAATCGAACATACTATATAGGTAGTTCAGAATAATCTTTCTGTATGTGTGTTCCGTTTTAAGTCGAGAACCGCTCAACGGATTTGGATGCGGCTTTTTTATTATTATCGTAGTGACACTGGTCATCATATAAGCTTAATAGCTTATAAAATATAGTTGATAAAATAACACCCAAGCCGTTAGCGTGGTAGATATTGAATAAATGCTTGCTGAGCCGCGGGTAAAAGGCTAGTACTCATTATAAAACTAAAAAAAAAACACTTGAGCCTTTTTATTATCTTTCAGCTTTAGCCTAGTCCTCGGAGTCCTCCATTATAAACCCGAAGTATCACTTGCTCAATCTATCTATACAGGATGGGACTGAGACCTTTAAATAAAACCACATACTCTACTGATCATACTGAACAATTATATTAAGAAAAAAAAACCGCGCAAATCTTCGGAGAAAAACGTATTCAACTGTAACTTAAAGACTTTATCTCGTAGGTAGAAGGTCTATTTTAGAACGCTGCGTCTGCACAGCTGTTTTACGGAAGACGATGTTTCAAAAAACGCCCGTAAGTCGGTGCGTTAAGGTTCACGCATTTTTGTTTGAAACTCTAATATTTCCAAAACTATACATATGGTTTCATTGAATGGTAGCACTCTATTTACACCCGGTATATTATTATAAAACAATGCCCTGACGGACTGACTCATCTGTCGAAGCCTAGAACAAACGGCTGGACTTAGGAACATAAAATTTGAACTGTAGTTTCCTTGTACGATGTAGACATCAGCTAAGAAGTGATTTTTAGAAAATTCAGGTGAAACTGGATCCACGTGACCATCGCTGCGGGGCTTCCAATAGTCATTTATAAAATAATTTCAATACGGAAAACAGTACAAACGTGGATCTTTATGTAACCTTTCAGCTGTTACTACTTTCAGGGCTCACCATCATTGTCCAAAGTTTGCCCGAAAATATGGTTTTATTGGAAACTAGCCTTTGCCCGCGGCTCCGCTCGCGTTTATTCAATCTTTGCCCCGTTCTCGGCTTGGGTGTTATTTTTAGAATCCCCTTTGTAGCCTATGCGTTGTAAGACCAGGGCCACCTTATCCAAATCCGTTGTGTGGTTCTCGAGTTAAAACGGAACATACATACAGACATACAAAAATTATAAAAACTGTGGTTTTGGCTTTTGTACAATACTAATAACCCACTTCATTAAAAATTTCGTGAAAATATTCAATGTACAGACACGACCTTTTTACTACTTTATTATTAGTATAGATGTTAAACGTCGAATAACTATGCTTGATGAATTATTTTGAGATAAATTATATAACAGTAAATAGTCCATACCTTTTTTACAGATCACAGCCGCCCTAGTATGCGTAACCCTATACTCCTTCCAAAGAGAAGAGAAGCGTCGATACAGCATCACTCAAACGCGTAGACCGCCTTCCCAAGCCGGCACCATAGTAGCCTTTCTAATCATACTATTTTGCGCCGCCTTCATACTGACTCTTGCTTGCGCTATAACCGAAACCAAGAGCAGTGTATGTTCTTTAAACCCTTTATGGATGCTTGTGTTTGCAGGAATAGCTGCAGCATTCACTACAACCTTTTTTCTTGTAAAATCAGCTATAGAACAGAACTTCGATCTCACAACATTAAAAGAAATGAATGCTATAGACTATTTGCTAATAGGCGGGACACTATTTCATTCGTGGTCGTTTTTTGGTACAAGTTTTATTGAAGAGGAACATATGACGTGGTATTTCTTTTGGAACACGCTGATGTTTTTCGTTTTAATACGCACGATAGTGGCAGTGATGTTGTATGTAAGTAAGAAGTTGGTTGGAGCGACAGAAGTGCAAGAAAAACCGCATTTGGATAAGAAGATGAGCGTGGGGCTGGCGATTGTGCCGAAATGGGTGCTTTTGATCGCTTTACACAGGTAAATGACTTTTTTTTTGTTTTTCCCTCTCCTATTAGCAGCAGTAGTTGGAGAGTAAGTAACTCGGGTTCGAATCATCCCGGTTGAGCATGCACGAGGCCGCCATATTCGCAATCAGTCGCGCACGAGGTCGCTATGCTTGCTATTTCATTCTACATTCATCTTCGGATTATAGAACACTGACTGACTGTTTTTGGTTGGCCCGAACGTTCATTTCCCGAGCTCGTACAGAACTAACCGAACACTAAGCTAACGCGAGACAAAATTCATGTCTTGAAAAAACTCGAGAATGGTTTTGGGTCTTCCTATGATTTCAGGAGAAATATCCCAAAAATCTAAATCAAACAAAAATATTTTTGAATAGTATAAAATAATACTATGCTGTGAACCTAAAATTATTTGTTTTGTTGTATCGCTTCTAGGACATTACGGTACATAAACATTCATCAAAATATGTGTAAAATCCAGGACTTTCATACGCTTGTAACTTTTGTATGTATTTGATTTTGATAAATGTTTCAGTTTCAAGTCATGGATATTGTATGGGATATCTTGAAAAAGAAAAAATAATAAGCAAGTACCTACCTATAAATTAGGATATGATCAGCGAACTGCGCTAGTATGGGAGTTCGGGTGAATAGGTTGTCGTTTAGGCTATTCCATCTAAATTGTGACATTTTATGCATTACGTTGTAAATGAATGTCCACAACAACTTTAAACACGCTTTTAAGTTGGTATGGACATTCACGCGAACTATAATCCTTAAAATCATCCTATCGTCATTTTCTAACGACCGCACCCTCCCAAAAACTGATGTCATTTTCATTCTCTGTATTGGGAAATTAATATTATTGTTTAAACAATAGTTTTTTCTTCTGAAAAGATGCCCCCAATATTGTAAGTTACATTAATGATTTACCATCAGCAGACTAGACCCCCCCCCCCCTCAACCCCAATTTAAATGACGTAATATAAGGTGACTTTAATATAGGTGGTAGATTCAACGATATCTTCTGTGAAATAAACAAAATAAAATTTCAACTTCCTGTCCACTGATTCTGTATCGTAAAATCAGTTGCCAAACCAAGTGCCTATCGTCGAAAACATACATATCCGCTTATCTAAGGATACATTCGTACTACCTGTCCGGTTATCGTGCATTTTTGCAAGTTTGCAAATTTTCCCGCCAATTTTGTTTTTGGCTATATGTTGCTGAAGCTACATCCTTTTTCCTACTTTATTATATTTTTTAATTATCTATGTATTTTGATACGTCCTGTTGACTTTTGATTGAAATTATATTGTTTCTCTTTTTACCAGCCATCAGACTTTTATTTTAATAATAAAGCTATCGAAGTCACTAAAATCTGGTCCATTCGGCAAAAGAAACGTATAAATGGTGATTGAAACCCGTTCGTGTTCACGTGAATAAAAAAAGCACACCGTGACGCAAAAATGCGAGATGGAGTTTAGCAGTCCTCCGGCTTACTGGCTGGACACGGTTGCCCTGAGGCCGGCGACACTTCGTCGGGTCCTCCGTTGGGCACACCAGGCGCTACGTCTTCCGGCCTACTGACTGGACATGGTTGCCCTGAGGCCGACGACACTTCGTCGGGTCCTCCGTTGGGCACACCAGGCGCTACGTCTTCCGGCCTACTAAAATCTCAGATTTTAATGACTTCGATAGCTTTAAATAATAAAATAAAAGTCTGATCGCCAGTAAAAAGAGAAACAATATAATATCAATCAAAAGTCAACAGGACGTATCAAAATACATAGATAATTAAAAAATATAATAAAGTAGGAAAAAGGATGTAGCTTCAGCAACATACTCCCCTTATTCAACCTAAACAAAAAGCTTTTTGAATGGTTGTGTGCCCAACGGAGGACCCTACGAAGTGTCGTCGGCCTCAGGGAAACCGTGTCCAGCCAGTAGGTCGGAGGGCTGCTCGACTCCTTGTTGAGTGTGGCGGTGGAGGTGGCGCGCCAGTTGCGCCTAACAGAGGCCCGAGCGATGTGTCGCCGGCCGCTGAATCACCACCTCTTGGAACACGCGCCCAGGTGTCACCGTTCTTGGAGCGGGGCAGTGGAGCAGAGCGCCTGGTGTGCCCAACGGAGGACCCGACGAAGTGTCGTCGGCCTCAGAGCAACCGGAGGACGTAGCGCCTGGTGTGCCCAACGGAGGACCCGACGAAGTGACGCCGGCCTCAGGGCAACCATGTCCAGTCAGTAGGCCGGAAGACGTAGCGCCTGGTGTGCCCAACGGGGGACCCGACGAAGTGTCGTCGGCCTCAGGGCAACCATGTCCAGTCAGTAGGCCGGAAGACGTAGCGCCTGGTGTGCCCAACGGAGGACCCGACGAAGTGTCGCCGGCCTCAGGGCAACCGTGTCCAGCCAGTAAGCCGGAGGACTGCTAAACTCCATCTCGCATTTTTGCGTCACGGTGTGTTTTTTTTATTCACGTGAACACGAACGGGTTTCAATCACCATTTATACGTTTCTTTTGCCGAATGGACCAGATTTTAGTGTCTTCGATAGCTTTATTATTAAAATAAAAGTCTGATCGCTGGTAAAAAGAGAAACAATATAATATCAATCAAAAGTCAACAGGACGTATCAAAATACATAGATAATTAAAAAATATAATAAAGTAGGAAAAAGGATGTAGCTTCAGCAACAGCTATATCTCCGGAACTAGTTGTCCAATTCTAATGCAATTTTGTTTTTCTAAAACTAGATAAAATTTCCTACAATAAAACATTTTTTTTTTCTTGGGGTAAGTTAGGGGGGGGGGCTTTCTCCTTGAAAAAATCTTAGTTATATATATGAATATATGTATGTACACTATATATATATGTCTATTCAAATTTTATAATATTGTAAAAAAATATAAAGAATAATAAAAAAAAATAAAAAAAATATAACTCTATAAATATATAAAAAAAAGAAGATTTGGGCCTAAAATAACAATCCACAACTTTTTTTTATATTATATATATATTTTTTTATTTTTTCTTTTATTTTTCATCTTAATAGCTTTCGAATAAATATCACTAGGTTTATAATATATTAACTAACAATAATATTTTTTTATTTACAATTCGGCCTAGGCGTGACGATCGTCACGACTGTAATTCTACGGGTTAAATGACGTCACAATTCGTAAATAGTTCAATACCCACCAAAAGTTATTTTGGAAGTTCATTTTTTAGCTGTTTTTGGTGAGCAACCGACACTGAGTTACATAATAGACCCGCTGTACTAATCCAGTCAAAGTTGTTCTTGAACAAGTAAAGAGGCAGAAAAAATCTTTTTCGTATTTCGCAAACAAACCTTGGTCCTGAGCACTTACCGCATATGCAGTATTAATTTGGCTATTCAAACAAAAAATACCTAATAATATAGGCTGCTCCGTGTTTTTTTTCTGTTACAATAACAATTCTCAACTGTGCAACTGTCAGGTACCTGAGAACGATGAACCAGACCGGCGACCGATGGCTGTTCCTCCCCGACACGGCGGACTGGCTGAATGCTCCAGAGAACTCCCTCATACTGCAATACCATCTCGTGGCGGGTAAGTTTGTGTTTTCTGTTACAATAACAATTCTCAACTGTGCAACTGTCAGGTAACTGAGAACGACGAGCCAGACCGGCGACCGATGGCTGTTCCTCCCCGATAAGGCGGACTGGCTGAATGCTCCAGAGAACTCCCTCATACTGCAATACCATCTCGTGGCGGGTAAGTTTGTGTTTTCTGTTACAATAACAATTCTCAACTGTGCAACTGTCAGGTAACTGAGAACGACGAGCCAGACCGGCGACCGATGGCTGTTCCTCCCCGATAAGGCGGACTGGCTGAATGCTCCAGAGAACTCCCTCATACTGCAATACCATCTCGTGGCGGGTAAGTTTGTGTTTTCTGTTACAATAACAATTCTCAACTGTGCAACTGTCAGGCACCTGAGAACGACGAGCCAGACCAGCGACCGATGGCTGTTCCTCCCCGATAAGGCGGACTGGCTGAATGCTCCAGAGAACTCCCTCATACTGCAATACCATCTCGTGGCGGGTAAGTTTGTGTTTTCTGTTACAATAACAATTCTCAACTGTGCAACTGTCAGGTACCTGAGAACGACGAGCCAGACCAGCGACCGATGGCTGTTCCTCCCCGATAAGGCGGACTGGCTGAATGCTCCAGAGAACTCCCTCATACTGCAATACCATCTCGTGGCGGGTAAGTTTGTGTTTTCTGTTACAATAACAATTCTCAACTGTGCAACTGTCAGGTAACTGAGAACGACGAGCCAGACCGGCGACCGATGGCTGTTCCTCCCCGATAAGGCGGACTGGCTGAATGCTCCAGAGAACTCCCTCATACTGCAATACCATCTCGTGGCGGGTAAGTTTGTGTTTTCTGTTACAATAACAATTCTCAACTGTGCAACTGTCAGGTAACTGAGAACGACGAGCCAGACCGGCGACCGATGGCTGTTCCTCCCCGATAAGGCGGACTGGCTGAATGCTCCAGAGAACTCCCTCATACTGCAATACCATCTCGTGGCGGGTAAGTTTGTGTTTTCTGTTACAATAACAATTCTCAACTGTGCAACTGTCAGGCACCTGAGAACGACGAGCCAGACCAGCGACCGATGGCTGTTCCTCCCCGATAAGGCGGACTGGCTGAATGCTCCAGAGAACTCCCTCATACTGCAATACCATCTCGTTGAGGGTGAGTTTGTGTTTTAAGGCGCATAGGCACACCACCGTTTTAGTTTAAAATTTGATAACGAAAAACAACACAGACACGGGTTATCAAATTTTGTACTAAAACGGTGGCATGCCTATGCGCCTTAAAGGCACCTTGCATTTTCATAATCCTGGGAAACCTAAAATCTTTGCATAAAACACATATCGTCATGACATGAATCCCCGATTGAGTGTGAGAGGTGTTTCCGAGTGCGAATTGTGAAATGCAAGTCACAGTCTACACTTGGTACATCCGCTTTTCACCGACATTTTGACAAATGGACCATCAGGTTATGTTAACAACTAATAAACCTGGTTAACGTACCTTCCAAAACATGCAGACCGAACAAATTAATGTGTACCGTGGAGATTGAGTCTGCAACTTCAAGGTTAGCAGGCGAGCGCTCTACCACTCGGCATAACTCAAAGAAGCTTCCGGCGGCGTCACTGGTACAAGGGTTTCGGCACCGCGCTCACCAACCCGCCTGCCCAGCGTGTGTGAGTATGGGCATTTCTTCCGGGAGGACCGCCAAGAGTGGCAAAATCCTGGAAAAGCCTATGTCCAGCAGTGGACGAAACAGGCTGATAGATGGATGGATGGATGTAATCTTAGGGTAATTATCAAAAGTTGTGTGTGTGAGTGTGCAATTATGTTACAATATATAATAATTCCCCTCACCTCTTGTTACAGGAACGCTCCTCACGTTCATGATATGCCTACACAACTTGCGATACACAAACAACGTGATGCACGTGCAAACTCTACTTACCGTACTAGCACTTTTCTGCATCATTTCCTACAGAGCAGCAACCAAAACCATAGACTTCACAGACTTCATCGGCCAAAGCATAAACAATTGGGACCCAGTGCAAATCGTCAGCGTTTTTTGGGCGATCCTTATAGCCCAAGCCGTTTTCGAAGTCTTAACGTACGTGGGAATTTTTAGATTCTGCGGCATCAATCCTGGCAACCCAGATTACCAACCGACATGCAGCAACAAGTTTGTCTACAACAAACCTAAAGAAAAGACAGAAGATTACGTTTTTGACGCCGAACTAGAGGAACCTTGGAACATTGATGAAGTGAAACTGAATTTGGCCCGGGCGATCTCGCATATAGCGTTGAACGATATGATGTTGATAATAGTTTTGCTGATGCGGCCGCACAATGTGATAATGGTGCCTAGTGTGTGGTTCACGTGTAAACTGACGTCGAAGTGTTTGGATCACAAGTTGTTGGACACTCGGCCGGGAAGGCAGACCGAGGTGTTGGACATTCTGAGTCAGGCGCTCGTCCATCTGTGGATTGGGTCGCTGTTCTTCTTTTATCAGGTAAGTCGCGTTTCTGAGGAATTGTGTACATATTTTTTTGACTGCGGGTCGTAATTTCTTTGCCTTTCTTAATTCAGTTTTAGGATGAGTGGTTCTCAAGTTAAAACGGAACATACATACAATTTTGGCTTCAGTACAATAATAATTAGGTGGTAGAGCTGATGCCGGGCTCGACTGTGGAGGTACCACCATCTTACTCGCAAATCCTCCCGAAGTTATTCGGGGGAGAGTAAGAGAACAGCTCTCAGACAAAACCAGGCGGTCCACCATCGCCTGGGACCGATGGATGGCGGTATAACCATCCCCAATTGCCGGGCCTTATACAGGGTGTAAATGCAAAGTGAAGAATCCCTTTAGAGTGTGAAAGTATACACGATTCTGATGTCATTACGAGAAAAAAAATATACCTTGAATTTTCACCAAAAATTCCATCATTTTTCTAAGCTATGGCTACGCAGCTCACCGGCCTCTCCACACACCTAATTGCACCCCGCAACCCGCACCCCTCATCCGAGTGTCCAGCGACCAGTGAGGGTGTCCACGCGATTAGTGTATTTCGAGTAAAGAAAATCGTCTTATTATGTGGTACTGGTACTTTATTTAGAGTTCCCAGTATTTAAAATAATATCTTTACCGATCATACTAACACACCCTTAAAGAATTCTTGCCTTTGCTTTTACACCCGGTATACAGACTGGTGAAGGGCAGCGGCGTCACTGGTGCAAGGGTTTCGGCACCGCGCTCACCAACCCGCCTGCCCAGCGTGTGTGAGTATGGGCATTTCTTCCAGGAGGACCGCCAAGAGTGGTGAAATCCTGGAAAGGCCTATGTCCAGCAGTGGACGAAACAGGCTGATGGATGGATGGACAATAATAATAATAACACAATGTCATTCCATTTAAAATGTTGAAAAGATATTCTATGCACAGTACAGACACGACTTTCTTACTACTTTAAGGGCCCATAATACCTCAATTCGCAGTCCTGCTCTAAGGCTTCTGCTTTTTAACTGTTTATACTACTCTAATCAGATGCCGCGCACGCAAAACATCAGTTATTTTGAAATCGCGGCTGCACTGATGTTTTTTCTTTTTTATGGAACAGTCTGCAGCTGCTATATATCAGTTATATTGTTCAAAGTTTCAGATCTAATTTCAAGTATTCATTGAATGCTATCGGTTCATTGTACAGTTTGGAGGTAACTTTCATGTTTTCACAACAGCATAGACATAGAATTAGTCCTCAACTTTATCATATACTAGCTTTCGCCTTTATTCGGTTTAACGACATGCTTTTTTCCGGGATATAAAGTAGCCTATGTGTTAAGTTAGGGTATAAGCTATAACCATTCTAAATTTCATCCAGATCCGTCCAGCCGTTTCAGCGTGAAAGAGTAACAAACATACACACACACACAAACTTTCGCATTTATAATATAATATTAGTGTGATTTATTTCAGAGTGATTGTTGCAGTATTTGTTGGTATAAAACAGGATCATGCGAAGCGAAGTGAGGTATTATACACCCTTAATACATGCATACACATACTCACGCCTGTCTTCCAAAGGGGCAGGCAGAGAATATTTCATCTGCCACGATCCCGACACACCTCTTTTGCTTTTTCTACATCAATCAGTCTAGTCATACAAGCTCTTCCACTCCTGGTACTTTTTACTTTGCCCTTCTTCAGTATGTCGCCTATTGTAATAATAATAATATTGTATAAGTATAAATTGAGGTTTTGGGTGGCGTGCCGTGGTGAATACGTTTGTATCGTGCCCAGGGCAACAGCAACAGCCTGGCGAGCGTGGACCTGGGCTCCGGGTACGTGGGGCTGCGCGAGTACTGTCCCGTCCGCGTGGCACTGCGCATGGGGCTGCACGCGTACGCCGGCCCTGCGCTCGCGGGCTGCACGCTCTTCTGCACGCTCTGCGCCCGCGCGCCCACTTGGAACAAGTCAGTGCTACACTGTGAAGGCGGATAGGCACGCCACCTTTTTAGTACAAAATTTGACAATCCGTTTCTCTGTTGTTTTTCATTATAGACCAAATTATAATAAGGCCTCTATCATCTGGTACTTATATTTGAAAAGGCACCTTATTGCCAAAATATTGAATATTAATTTTGTTTTTAAGCTGGACTGATTTACATACAAAGTTGTTTTCTTGCCTCAAATTGTACTTATACCAAAATTGAACTTTTCAGCCAAATAGTGATTTTGTAAATGCCTATATTAAACTATAGAGGTCTTAAACTTTAGTCTGTAACGAAAAACAACAGAGAAACGGCTTAACAAATTTTGCACTAAAACGGTGGCGTGCCTATGCGCCTTAAAGTCTGCTTTAGTTTAAAATAAAAGTTACTGACTTTGTCTATGGTTACTTCCGTTTTCTATGCTGTGTCGTCGTTCTGTCAATATTATGTAAAACTAAAAATGAATATTATCCAAGTGAATTCAGAAGTTTCCTACACTGGTATGTTCTTCAAGATACGAGTACTTCCTGCCCTCGATAAAATAATACTGGAGTCACTGTGCCCTAAAGCAGTCTACTGCCTAAAGTACATTCTGAGAATGCGTTTGCGCATTTCTGTTTTCTATACACCGACACGACACGAATCTCCAAAGAGGTGTCAATCTTTATTTATTTATTTATTGAAATAAATCGAGTGTTAATGGACTGTGGACTGCTATTTAAATAAAACTAAATACTCTAATGATCATACTGAATAACTAGAAAATCACCAGAGCAAATAAAATAAACTATCGTTTATATAGCCAAATCCAGACTGGAGACTCGGTCAGTGGTCAGGACTAAGGTATAATGACCCTGTTTGCGAAATACGAGAACTATTTTTTTGTTCTTATTCAAGAACAACCTCGACACAACTAGTATGGGAAGTCGAAATTTTAATTTGCGTATTTCACAGAAAGGATAATTGAACCTTGGTCCTGACCACTTACCGAGTCTCCAGTATGAATTTGGCTATATAAGCGAAAGTCACCTTACATAAGCGCCCGAATATCCGATCACTGGTCTCATCCGCAAAAGTGCTCACCATATTTCAATTTTCAGGTACCTCCAATCAGTATGGCGAACGATCAACATCTTCGCCCTGCAGCGAGTGTACTCCCTCTGCGTATACTCAGTTGTAGCGACCGTATTCCGACACCATCTGTTCGTGTGGACCGTCTTCTCGCCCAAACTTATGTACGACTTCGTTGGGACCGTGTTCACTATTCAGGCGTTGGTCACGATTGCCGAGATCGTTGGACTGACGCATCTGACCAGTTGGATTGCAAGGGCGGTGACGTTTAGATCGAAACTGTGATATTTTAGGACAGGACCCTGGAAATGGAGTGATAAATGTAGATAACTATAATACGTTTTAGAATGCGTGTAGTAGTAGTTTATGCTATAAGTGCGGTAAGAAGTCGATTCTGAAGGCTTTAATTTAAGTTTTAGTGCTGTCAAAACTTGAATTTTTCCAATTCAATATAGCTTCTGTTGTTAACATTAAGGAGCTATTTTGGAATGGAGAAAATGTAATTTTGACAGCACTAAAACTAAAGCCTTCAGAATTGGCTATAATAGCTTACGAGGTCGATTTGAAACACGATCGATAAGCGAGTGTTTTAAACGTTACGAGTAAGTTATTGCCTTTACGCACGAGTATCATACTACGTTTTTCAATGCAAAGTGTGAGTAAATAAATGAAACGTAATAAAGAAACAAACAAACAATAAATACTCCAAATAACTTTAGGCGGGCATTCTTTTTCTTTGCACGCAAGTTGCTAATTTCACGGATATAATCTGCTTTCAGTTTGATTTCTACCAGGCCTATTACACAAGAAAAGACTAGCAACTGTTTATCAAACCAAATCAAATTAAAAAAAAAACACTAGTGCGGTAAGTTGACCTTGACAACAGTTTTGAAGCCTATAAATAGGTATTTACGAGTATTTGCATTGAAAAGTATATTTTCTACAATTTGTCTCCGACGCTGTGCAAAACTGTTGGAGATATTAATTAAAACTGCAGATTTGTATATGTTACCGTGTTTTCAAATGTACAGAATTTACTTTATTAATTACTACGGAATGGGTATTAAACGTCAAAGGACAAGATTCTTGTGACTTGAGAAGACTGATTTATGTGACAGGGTCACGTTTGACTATCGTACATATTATAAGATTTGCAAATCATTCCTTCCTATAAGTATAGATTACTGTTGTAAGATTTCGTCTTTAATATTTATTGTACAGAGCTACCACAGATATAATACGCAAGAAAATCGTCGCCAGTTTCCTTCTCGAAAACAGCCGGGTTGTAGATTGTAACTGTAAGTCATTGCACTGTTTGGAAAGTCGATCGGAAATGCACTATCTGTCATCACGGATTGTATAGAAGCGTTCGGAAATACGACCATTGCCAGAGCGACGGAGATTCCTACTCGCATTATTTATATGGTACTAACTAATGTAATTATCTCTTATTAATATTTATTAGTTATAAATATATTTTTCTATAAAAACAGCATGGCTTTTAATTAAATAATAAAATGAAAAATGATTTTTTTTTATTTCTTTTAATGCAGTTTTGGTACAGAATGGGTTGATGAATCTTTTTAAGTTTGGTTCGGTCTGTGTCAGGAAGCACCGCTCCTCCATATTTAAAATAACATTTTGCTTATGAATATATAATAGTTTAAATAAAAAAGATAAGCAACATTTAAAAACACAAGAAAAAAATAAAATATACTCAAAATTTGCCATTGCGTGTGGGTACATTCGTTTTTGTTTGTTTGTTGTTTTTGTTTGTCTGTCTGTTATCAGTTTTCGTTTTTGTTCAAGGGTCGTCCACAAATTACGTAACGCAAAATTCTTAAATTGCATGCCCGGCCGGGGATCGAACCTGGGTCTCATCCCCTGAGCTACCACTGCTAGAATTATTTTAACTTATTATTGTAGGACCTCATATATTTCTTTGTGTATTGATAAAAATACAATTTACTAACAATTATTAATATTTACTGAGTTTCGGAAAGGAATGGAATAATTACGAGAAATCTTGATCAATATTATGTTGTTTATTATGGTTAAGATTATCTGTAAACCACTTTTTTTTACATTTTATTGTTTTAATTACGGGGATACATATTACCCTATATACCAAACCAATGACCTAATAGTAAGCATTATAGTCAAGTGTGCAATAAAAATACAATGATTTGGTTATACTTTTACGAAATGCAACATTTGGAAAAGCACCAAAATATTTAAAAATAAACGGTTCGACCAATTAATTTTCTTTTCCTTTACCATATAAACACCATTTTAAGAAATAGGCACCGTGCGACAAAGATCTAAATAAAGGTGAGTGTGCACTGATACAACGCGGCGAACTGTCAAAATGTGAAATGTCACATGAAGGCCGTATTAGTTTTGCTTTTGGACGCGTTCATTTAGATAGTTGTCGCACAATATGCAAGAAATGTTTAAAACACGATGAAATAAATACAATTTTGGTTCTTGGAATGCTTCTTAAAAAAATATGTACTTTTCTTACGCTAATAAAACATCCAAAAATATATATATATAATTTCCACGTGTTCACTCATTGTTCTTGATATACATTTCTTTATAATTTTGGCACAAAGAACATAAAAAAGCAACCGAACGCCTAATTTTTCGTACAAAATAAATTGCAGTTTTTTCTATTATGTACGTAACGAAATGCAAATATTTCAAAATAGTATATTGAAAGTGAATAACAGCTGAACTGGACATGATATTGAAATTGGCATACATTAAACTAACTAACCTAGCCTACCCCCTTTCATAATAATATTTTTCTACAAAATACTAGGTATTAAACAAATGTATAAGTATCGCTGATTTACAAATGGTTGTCTACCTCTGCCTAGCCCTAGGGTACACAGGCGTGAGTATACGTAATATTGTAGTTTCAAAAATAAGGAATCAATAAATTCACCCGTACCTCAACATAAGCTAGTTTTATATTGTATTGACTAATAGAAGACAATTTGCTTTTTTTTTTCTTTTACTGAATATCCAAGGTGGAAATGGACTGCTAACATTTACTTAAACCACATATATCTTACTTGTAATACACAATTCTTAGCACATAAGAGAACAAGAAAAATCAAAACGATAGGGGCGAAGTTTTTTATTTGTGGCGACAATTTTATAGTTATATATTTTTTAATTTTGCGTAAATAATCAATTTACAGACACGACTTTTTACTACTTTATTATTGGTATAGATATATGTAGATCTATAGTCGTCTCGTGTTAATAGAAACGTTATTTTCATATTGCTGAAACGTACCTATTTTTATTTTATTATGGCAGATAAGTTTATAGAAAAAAGTTGTTTGTGGTTTAATCAATCCTAGCAGCATTTTCATTTTGAATTTCTAAATTATACGAATATTCTCAGAAAATGCCTGAAAAAATGTACTTGTTCAAAACTGCAATAACAATAACTACAATAAAAAAAATTATTAGCAACGACTACATAACAAATTACTTTATAATTAAGTAAACATTTACAGCGGATATATTTACAATTATATAACGGCTACTTGCCAAGTAGCAATACATAGTAAGATTTTTTACCTTGTTTTTAGTTATTTTAACTTTTATAAAGTCGTTAAGACTAGTTGAAATGCCAGTATTTTTTGCATCTGGCCGATTGCAAGCTCTAAAATGGATCGCAAATAGTAGAAGAGATACTTCAATTATCAAATCAAGAATTATTTTCTAAGCGTGTGTATTGCTCTCGTTCATCTGAAAAAGAAAAAAGTGAATTACAAAAGAGTTTAGGTTCGATTTTGTCACATTGATAGACTTATAGTCTGTCAAAAAAGTGTTGAAATGAACCTTATTGAAATTTAAACGTTCAAGTAGGATAATTTACGTAATATAGTCATGAAATAACAACGCGGTAAACTCGATTTAACAGATTTTGTACTTGTTTGTTTGGTGTAACCAGACGAAAGAAAAATAGTTTCTTCAATTTTCATTTCAACAATTTTTGACAAACTGTGCTGAAAAGTTTACGACAAAAAGAAATGAGTGTACAGTTTGTCAGAAAACTTATGAAAAGAATGTTTATGGAACTAAAAATTTTCTGTATGGCTAAGAACACTAAACACAGAGTCATTTCAAGTCGGAGCTGTCATCACGCCTGTGTCGTTTAGCGTTGCTAGTTATATTTTTTTATTGTTTCGTTACAATTGGCATTTTCTTCTATCCGGGTACAAACAATAATATCAAGTATGAGAAAAGTAAACCGAAGTGGAAATCGCGAAGTGATTTTGCGATGTTTCTTGGAATACCAAGCTGGGCACATTTTGTCAAATTTAGAGGATGTTTATGTTCGAACAGCAGAAATGACGGGTATGTATCCTTATTACTGTTTTTAATAAGCAATTTCAAGTTAATAAATGTACAGAACGTATAGATTATATGTACGTAATATATTATGTATAAATACCGTAAGAAAAATATTTTTTAATTCCAAAAGTACAGAGATACATGTATAGATATTCATACCATTAGATCATACGTATTGTTTGTGAAATACAAATTGATAAATGATTGATAATTTAGATTTTTTAATTCAGTACATTTTATTTTCAATATTTCAGTCTAATTAATACATAAACGCAGTTAAGTAAATATTCTGAATGTGTATTAGGGTGAATGCTACGTGAGCCATTGGCAACATTATATGCAGTGCTACGGCGATATACCTATCCCGCCTACACTACACCACTAAGGTGCAGGACATCGTCAAGTTTATCCAAAGCAAGACCAACTTCTTGTTGAGAGTGGAGCCACTGGAGTCGCGTTACAACGCAAGTTTCAAAGCGTTTTTTGTGGCACGAATTCCCCACAAGCAGGCTGCCCACCTTCATGAAGGAGGACTTCTGGCTGAAGGGCGTGGTATACCGTCGTTTTCGCGGTAGACTTCCATCTACACCACCGGACCGGCACAGTGACGTGCCAAAATGATATTTTAATTTATTAGTCTTAGTTTTTTAGTATAAAAATATATGTATTATTAGTATAAGGTATTTATTGTTATGGGCCTTGTTGCCTGAAATAAAGCAATTTATTATTATTATTTCCTAAGCCAGGGACTTCTTATAGTGAATGGTCTGTGCAGGTTTTATATATTTTCATAAGTTTGTAATTTTTATTAAAATCATTCGAGCGTGAGTCCTACACGCACTTGGGGTTTTTAATTATTCTGTTTTGGTTTTCATCAAAATCGGTAACGAGTCCTTTGAGCATTTTAAGTGGACCAATCTGTACCGGAAGGCATATCGTTTAGAAAAACTATGGAATTGCGATAGGATCTCGAGCGACGTCCACTATAATCAGTATAGTATGCATTACCTATTTAGTGTTGGCGGTGTGCGGGGTGCGGGGCGCGGTCGGGTGTCAGTGCTGCAGCTTGTAGCGATAGACGAGCACGCTGGCCACGCCCACCAGCAGACTGAGCAACAGCGAGCCCCACACCAGCACCTGACCATAGACAAACACGTTATGTGTCTTCACATAATTCTCACTTCTCAACTGATGCCGGGCCTAGTAGAGCCCAAAATATATCTTGAGCATTTTTTTCCTTTTTATTATTCACTCATGTTTTAAAAAATACAAAATAAAAGCTTTTAAAATAGCATATATTATTCTTCTATTAGGGCGCATAGGCATGCCACCGTTTTAGTACAAAATTTGATAATCCTTTTCTCTGTTGTTTTTCGTTATAAAGTTTGAGACCTCTATAGTTTAATACAAGCATTTACAAAGTCTTTAGCTGGCTGACTTTAAATTTTAAATTGAAATTTTGGTATAAGTACAATTTAAGGCAAAAAAACAAGTTTGTATGTAAGGTTGCTTCAGCTTGATTTCTTTAAAGCAAAATAAAATATTCCAAATTTTGCCTTTTAAAATATCAGCACCAGATGATGATTCCTTTTAACCCTCAGTATACCTTCGTTCTTGACGGTTTCTTATCCGGCGAGGGCGGTTTAGGTTGCGACGTCGTCCCCAACATTCTCTTGGCTAGCTTCCTCTCCACAGACTTGTCCCGGTTGGCCTTCTGTTCACATCTCTGCAGCTCTTTCCTGGCACCGGCGTCCTCGGGCGCGGCCACTGCGGCCTTGCGAGCGGCCTCCAACGCCTCCGAGTTGCGGCCCATGGCCGTCAGGATGCGGGATTTGCGGTATAGGGCTTTGGCGTTGTTGGGCTGGCAGGATAGCACGCGGGTGACCGCCTGTGGAAGAAATGTAACATTCGTTTTTTAACCCTTTGAGCCGGATCTATGTAGGATGTAAAGTAAAGAAGGCAAGTGTTCGCGGCGGTGGTTTAATGAACTTAAAATAATAATGTAACAATAAGGTAAAACTAAATCTAGTGCTAATAATACAGTTTTGACAATGTAGGTTACATATATTAGCCTGTACGTAAGTGCATCGTACATAATGCCCACTCTAAAGAAGCACAAAAACATATTAAGATGGTTTCTTTTCATACAAACTTTCCGAGTAATATGTGTGAAGACGCAACAAATTCATGACTTAACTTGAGGTCAAAAACAATGTACATATAACATATATTGCGCAAAGTTGTTAAAATTATAAGATTACTAGCTTTTGCCCGCGGCTCCGCCTGCTTGTTATTCAATTTAACGACATGCTTTTTTCCGGGATAAAAGAAGCCTATGTGTTAAGTTAGGGTATAAGCTATATCCATTCTAAATTTCATCCGAATCCGTCCGGCCGTTTCAGCGTAAAAGAGTAACAAACAAACACACACACAACACACAAACTTTCGCATTTATAATATTAGTGTGATTGCTTGGATACTCTAATTATCAGGGTTTCAAGAATGAACTCTTTTCGTCCGGTTTGCATTGGTGTGCGGCTCACGAACAGGGCACTTACAAACACATACGCAGACGTCTTGTATAAACATGAGTGCGTTCTGAAACCTAGAGCATCATGTATCCATTTTTGAATATACCTACTTTTTAAACCTAAAATAACTTGTAATGAAATATCAAATAATAACCAATACCTAAATAAAGCAAAATATTTTGTTTTATTCATTTTTAATTTGATATTTTCTATACCAATTATTCACTTTCCTAAAAATATTATTATGTTTTTGGACGATTCTTCTTCGTAAGCCGTCATCACATCACTGACCTAAAGGTCAGTCGCCATGCACTACAAAGGCGGTTATAATTTGTTTGGTTTCCTATATTATACATATTTTGTAAAGTGATGCATTTAGAATGTTATATAAATAATATCTACAAATAAAATAATGTGTTTGGTGTCCATATTAGCTTATTTTTAATTTTTATCTTATTTTATTTAAATGTTATTAAAATTAAAATATAATATAAAGCTGCAAAACGGTCACCCACTGGCTGATTGACAAGTTTGTTTAGTCTGTTGGGGTGATCTTGACAGTTCCTGTAGCTGTCCGTATGGGATTTTTGTATGAAAACTTTATTTTCATTCTAACCGAGCTGGCGAGATGTATCCATGGAAAATAAATAAATAAAACTTTGTCATAAAATTGTTTTGGCCACATCTCCGGGACGGTTGGTCTTGGAACCCATAAATTTGAACCTCAGGGGTTACAAAAAGTTTTTAAAATTGAAAAGAAAATTATTCGAGCCGTGAAAAAAAATTGCTTTGGCCATATCTTCGGAACGGTTGGTCCTAGACCACTCATATTTGGACCCTAGGGTTCCAAAAAAATGTCTTTTGTTTCAAGTGTCAAATCTTTTGCGGTCCATATCTCCTAAACGGTTGAAGCTAGACCCCTGTTCATGCTATTCTAAGAAAAGGGCTCGCATTTTTTTGCACTTTTCAGACTTTTTGCCATGTCTCTGGAATGGTTGGTCCTAGAACACTCATATTTGAACCATAGGGTTGTACAAAAATTCTACTACCGGAATATGCAAAAAAATGTTCCAAACTTTTTACACATTTCTTAAATTTGTCATATCTCGGGAACGGTTGGAGCTAGAGCTACCGGATAAACAAGGCCTATAACAGGTTTTTACTAAAAATCAAAACTTAGAGTGCAAAAGGTAGATAAAATTAATTCTGTGAATATTGTAGATCGTGAAATGTCTAAGAGGCAGGTGTGCAATTTTATGAGTAATTCAAGATTTAAAATAAATAGTTATAATGGATTTAATTTATGGGTAGGTATACATAATAATATATTGTTGTATTATTTAATGGTAAATTATTTCTTAATATTCATTTTAGCAGTACTAAACTACTGAAGACATGACATTGTGGGCGATTAAAGACAGTGACGAAATGGAACGTCATTACGAGTACTACTATAAAACAGGGTAGACTTGTAAAAAAAAAACCCGATCATTTCGAAATTTTTATACTTCCGTTGTTTTTATACTTCAACTAAATTCTATTTCGACATTTTTATTCCTCCACCTTATAATACTTTGTCATTTTTCCATATCGTCATTTTTATAAAGCATTTCTCCACATTTTTATACCTCGTCATTTTTCCATACCGACATTAGTCGCCTAAATCGATACATTGGATCTCGGCCTCGAGATCAGGAATTGTTTCTGGTTTATTCGCGTTGATTATAATACCCCTCATTTAAGTGCAAGCACGAATAGCCTACGATCAGCCGTTCCGGAGATATGGTAAAAAGAATTGTAATAAAGTTGATGAACTCAGCCGGGGACCTGCGTTCCCCTATGAGCCACTCGCTCGTCTTGCTGAACTTGATGACTCAATTTCGTACCCCTATGAACCACTCGCTCGTCCTGCTTAACTTGATGACTGAGCCGTTCGTTATACGTCGTGTATGTCTGGCCTCTGGAAGCACGCGCGCGGCCTGCTGCCTCACGCTCGCTGAGTGACATCGGCTCGGCATTCGGCCTCGCTTAATGGATCACAAATAACGACTTTAAAAAGGCGTAGAAAATTAGTTTCAAACCAATCGGACTAAATTTCACGTTAGACATATTTTAACAGCTGCCAAATGCCAAAAACTGTCATTACTCGGAAATACCCTATAATACCAATCATGTGTGTTCAAACCCAGTAGCGCTATCCTCAGCCATTCCGAAGATATAGCAATTTCAAAAGAACTGTCAAAACCCGTCAAATGTCATTTTTTTGTCATCAAGTAGCCCTTGTCGAGACATTTACTACACAGTAAAAACCTGGTGATCTAGCTCCAACCGTTCCCGAGATATGGCAAATTTAAGAAATGTGTAAACATTTTTTTTACATATTCCGGTAGTAGAATTTTTTTAAAACGCTATGATTCAAATATGAGTGGTCTAGGACCAACCGTTCTGGAGATATGGCCGAAAGTGTAAAATGAGTAAAAAAGTTTTTTTGCATATTCGGGTAGATCTCGTCGAGCCCTTTTCTTAGAACACCATGAAGAGGGGTATAGCTTCAACCGTTTAGGAGATATGGGCCGAAAAAGATTTAACACTTGAAAAAAAAAGTCATTTTTTTTTGGATCTCTAGGGTCTAAATATGAGTAGTCTAGGACCAACCGTTCCGGAGATTGGCCAAAACAAATTTTTTTTCGCGCCTCGGATTTTTTTTTTCGTAACTTTAAAAACTTTTTTTGGGCCCCTGATGTCCAAGTTTGAGGGTTCCAAGACAAACCGTCCCGGAGATATGGCCAAACAAACTTTTTTTTCCGACACAGGATCAAACATTAAAAAAAAAACTTTTTTTTTTACCCGGGTTCTAAATGTGGGGGTTCCGAAAAATTCGGGGTCCAAAAGTCTTATACTCGACCCACTATGCAGTAGGAATTTTTTCCGGTCCAAATATCTCAACCGGAACAAGATTTAGCGAAAATATCAAAGAAATATCAATCGTACACCAAGCAAAGTGTAAAAACAAAGAAACATTACGCGGGCCGTATCGCAGCGCCCCGCTAACTACGGCATTTTCGTATTTATTAATTAATTCATTAAGTACAGTGGAGACCACATCAAGCTATACACTTGCAGTACGACATTAGCCCCTACAGAGAAGAATATAAGATAGGTACAAAGTCCGAAGTGTCTAACTTGATGCGGTCTCAACTGTACATACTATGACAGGGGAGTTCATTCAAGAAAATAACCACGCACGTGACCTGACGCGATTCCGAGACACGCACACAGTTACAATATTGTTGCACACTTAAGCATTTTCCGAGTTTTTGTAATGTATTTCGTTTTGAAACGGACAATATAACTTTAATACATCTTTTCATGTTCAGTTTTAGTAAAAGTCTGCGCTCGTTGAGTGAATCCATAGTAGGGCGACTAATTTACGTTTTTTACATTTTGCTTCCCTAACGCCATCTAGTTTAACTAGTTCAGATTGGTTTCCTCGGTTACCCCCTTAAGGTGGTAACGGAGAATCTCGGGGCAAAATGCACATCATAATATTATTTTCCTTACTTTTGAATAAAAAGTTTGCAATAAATGCGTTTTATAGCAATTCACGCAAACTGCTTGTTAATAGTTAGGTGATCACATGAAAATTATTCAATTTTATGCGTTACATTTTAGCTGCATTACATTACAACTGTAAACACGCTTTTAAATTTGTTAATGTTAATGCAAACAAAATGTAATACATTAGAATACGTATTTCTTTGTGAAGACTATTAGTATTAAACTATTTCCACAAGTTGCTTCAAAACACATTTATTCTATACTTTTTATTCAAAAGTAAGAAAATTAATATTATGATATGCATTTTGTACAGAGGTAAAAAGTTCCCCCTTAAACATGGTAACAACTGAAAATAATAATAAACACCAATAGTAAAAACGAAGTACAAGTTTAAGCATAACTATTATATAAAAAATAAAACAATAAAAGCTCGTGCAGAAATAATTTTTAGGTAAATGTGCTATACCTATATAACATGCAGACTTGCATTTGTAATGTATAAAATATATAATAAAATAAATTAAAACAAAATTATCCATAAAAATTCATAACGTGCGGTTTTTTTTGTTTTCAAATTTCGGAAAAGTGGCCATCCTACGCGACGCGACATTTGACTGACAATAGAAGGTACATATTCCCGGCGGTAAATAATGCACATAGGCTATGTATGTACACGTAGGTTTTTTGGAGCGTCGCACACTGGTGCCATTCTGAAAAATGTGGTACTTAGGGTCCAAGGTTAGTAAATCGGCATTTTTATTACATGACAGGCCTTTTGGTTCTGGGAAACTTTTACATATACATTTTTTTTCATATTATCGCTCTAACACGCTAAAAAAAACTGTTTTTTTTTTTGTATGGAGCAAAATGATTTTTTGGCGGTTTTTTCCATATTCGCAGCTCGGTTAAAATGAAACCTGAAAATAATTATAGAGAGCATCATTCTCGATAATTAATCCCCAGGCACCATTTCAATATCTTTGCGACTTTTGGACCTAGAGGCACTTCAAGGTTATTAGTTGAAATATTGGTCTCTAGTCGAAAATTCAACCATATTCAAAATGAAACCTAGCTTTTATTGTACAAAGTATGGTCCTTAATAGTTTATCCTCAGATACCGAATGCATATCTTTGCCGCTTTACGAGTTTTGGACACAGAAAGTCAAAAAGTTGATTATTGGTCAAAATTCTACTGTACTTGGAAATAAACCATGGTAGGTACTGTTATAGCGGGAATAGTCCATGATAATTCATACCTAGACATTAAAGTCGATTCTGAAGGCTTTAATTTTAGTTTTAGTGCTGTCAGAACTTAAATTTCTCCAAAGTAATATAGCTTCTGTTGCAAACACTAAAGAACTATTAGGGAATGAATAAAATTTAGTTTTGACAGCACCAAAACCAAAATTAAAGCCTTCAGAATTGACTTTACTAACTTCATATCTTAACCGGTTTAAGCGCTCTTGCCACTTTTCAAAGTACACTGCATATCTTAACCGGTTTAAGCGCTCTTGCCACTTTTCAAAGTACACTGCATATCTTAACCGGTTTAAGCGCTCTTGCCACTTTTCAAAGTACAGCCACTTCAAATCGAATTCGATTTCCAGTCGAATTTTAGGATAAATCGACAAATTTTAAACAAACTTTACTACGACGGGATCAACCCTGAATGTACGAAAAAATAATCAACTACTCCATACAAAAGTACCTACCTTTACCGTAATACCTCCCTTTTTCCTACTCGATCAGAATATGTGAAAATACGTCACTCTAGTACAAAAACAAATATATAAATAGCAAATGACGTTACTGCGACTAAGGGTAACGATAGCCTTTAAAATTATTTTACTTTCAAGTAACCCATGCCATGACATTAACAAACTAATTAGTCAATATAAAGGCATTATTTCGGTTGAAAACCAATCACTCAATTTTGTCCTTGAAGTGACCAAAGCTCATAAGGCGGCAAAGATTTGCAATCGGTATCTGAGGATAAACTATGATGGACCATACTTTCTACAATAAAAGCTAGGTTTCTTTTCGAATATGGTTGAATTTTCGTCTAGAGACCAATATTTCTACTAATTAATAATCGAGGATAATGCTCTCTATAATTATTTTCAGGTTTCATTTTAACCGAGCTGCGATTATGGAAAAAGTCGCCAAAAAATCATTTTGCTCCATACAAAAAAATACAATATTTTTTTAGCGTGTTAGAGCGATAATATGAAAAAAAATGTATCTGTAAAAGTTGCTCAGAATCAAAAGGCCTGTCATGTTAAAAAAAAACATTACGATTTACTAACCTTGGACCTTAAGGTGGTTAAACCTACACAATTTCATACGATTTTTTAATTGAATACATGCCCTAATTACTACAAAACAGACTTCTCAAATATGGCTATAAAAATCAACAAAAAATCTGGTTTCCGCATATGCAATAATATTATTCGAATATTGTTTAATTATTACGCCATTAATAGATCAAAAGTATTTAAAATTTGCAAGATTTTTGTGTGTATTGGTGCGACTTACGCACACATAGAAGTCCATGACAGGTGTAAAAATACGTTTCATTCATAAAACTTTAGTTCCGATTGTAGCACAAAACAATAACTTACAATAGGTATTGTTACATTTATTAACGATATAAAAACAAATAAATGTCTCGGGTAAAATGATTTCAAAGTAACTTCAATAAAAAAAACCATTTCTTATTTTATTATTACAAAAATCGACTACGATAATTCCTTAGAATGTATTTTTATTTATTCGTCACCGTACATTGTGTGAAGATTCGGAACGGTAGCGGCCATGTCAACATTGCATATTTATCACGTCAAGCGTTTTAAGTGCTATAGCTTTTGACAGCAATTCACAACGCTAATCAGTCGCCATTGCGTGAAGCGCTCTATATGGGTTGAACTCGACAATCAACAATGGCTGACGCTCAAGTTGCTCGCAAAGACAATATATCAATATAATCACTTCGTTTTACTCGAGCGGCTCAAAGATATTAGAAGAAAAATTCTCTTCTAATATCGTTACTGACGCTGTTTTCTTTTTATAGGACACTTAGGTACTATACTCTTTAATTTCTTTCTAGGTAAATAAACGTGAACGAAATAGATTTTTACAGATTCAGTGTGATAAGAACAGCAATTCCTGAGTTTTAAATAGAGAAAAAGAAAAGACATTTATTTGAATGCCACCACGATGAAGCGTGCTGTTAACAAGCATGAATATTCCGGGCACAAAGTGAACAGCAAGCGTTCGAGAGCTGCCATGAAACGTTGCCATGGTGAAGAGAAAAGGTAAATATTTTATCGCTATTTTGAAAATGAATTACTTATGTTGGTCTGTGTCGATAAAGGGGCACGACATACAACATCTTACCATGGTTACTCTAAAAAAATTGTATTTCCTTCCAGTCGACCAAGTGCCTGGCGCGCAAATGAGCCGAATGGTTCTTGTGACCAACCAACGTTACCATAGAAGTGCATCCAGAAGGAAGTTCTTCTAATCCTACACCTAAACGCGCCATCCGAACATACCTATTCGAAACAAAGATTGACAGATATGACTCGTGAAAAAAAATGTCCTTTTACACCTCGTGAGGTATCAGTATCACAGATTCGCAGGGACGTCAGGCATGATGAACAGACAGCTGGACCCAGCAATGAACCAATAGATATAATTTGGACACAAGATGCAGACGTGGACAAGCACGAATTAACCATTGAAAAAACATGTGGTGTTTCTAGTCTTGAAGGCTTACAAGGCTATCGTATAGTAGATATTCAACATTTATTAAAATGGTCTTTGAAAATGCAACATGAACACAATAAGCACTGCACTTGTGGCTACTTAGAGTTTGTTCGAGAAGAAAGAAATGGACTCACTCACTCACTCAAAGTAGCACTTTCCAATTTAAATGCAACTCTTGTGATGAAACTTATGTAGGAAAGTCAGAGGGTGTCGAGAAAATCAACCAGTCATTTGTGTGGGGAATTCTAACTGGAGGGAGTTATTATGCCCAAAGTGACAATTTGCTTGCCGCTATGGATATACCCACGATTTCACAAAAAAAGTATGCAAAAACTGAATTACATTTGGGAAAAGTATGGGAAGAACACTTGTATAAAGAAATGCTAGAAGCTGGGAAAAAAGAAGAACAAATTGCCGTTGAAAAAGGGCACATATGCTCGGATGGAGTTCCATATATAACAGTATATGTAGATGGAGGCTGGTCAAAGAGGTCTTATGGACACAACTTTAATGCCAATTCAGGAATAGTAAGTTTAGTTATTTGATAAGTTTTAGTTTTGATTTCTTGAACAAGAGAGCAAAGTGAGCGAAGTTTTCTGATACAGTCTATTTGAACAATCTGGTGTTTTATATGTATGTATGTATCAATTTTTGTCTTTATCTCTTTATAGCTCTTGGCCTATAGATTGTTTAATTTTAATGAATAATAAATAGGTACTAAGATAAATACTTTTTTTTTCAGATCCAAGGACAATTGAAAGTGGCTCAGAGAGACAAGTGCTACCTGATTTGCTTTGTGGACGTTGGCAGCCCTATAAAAGTAATAATAATTCAAAAAGATGATGAGTTCATCAGTAACATGATGCCAAAACTGAGTGACTTTTATAGAAGATGCGTTTTGCCAGAAATAATTTTAAGGAGAGTACCTGCTAATCAAAAATGCTTGGAGCCTAAATAGATAGTGTCGATTCAGTGTAACACACTTATTTGACAGGACTTATATTAATTGAAGAATTTGTATTTTTCTTTCTCTATCGTAAAGACATAAATAAAAAATAAAACAATTAAATATTTACTTTGTGCTTTTACTTACTAATTATTCCTTTCCTGATTAACATAATTTGGAAAATGTGACAAACTTTTGTAAACCATTGTAAATCATTTTAGTTGATAAAGATGAAAATTTAATAAAGAAATGCCCATACTCACACACGCTGGGCAGGCGGGTTGGTGAGCGCGGTGCCGAAACCCTCGCACTAGTGACGCCGCTGCCCGTCACCAGTCTGTTTTATATAAGGCTAGGCAATTGGGGATGGATATACCGCCATCAATCGGTCCCAGGTGAGATGGGCCACCTGTTTTTGTGCCTGAGAGCTGTCCTCTTACTCTCGCCCGACAAACTTCGGGGGGTTTGCGAGTAAGATGGTGGTACCTCCACAGTCGAGCCCGGCATCAGCTCTATGTCGTGACGATATATTATTATTGATACGATTATACAAAAACTTAATTAACACGGGCGAAGCCGCGGACAAAAGCTAGTTCAAAATAATCCCTCTGTGAAGAATATGTAATAAATCATCTTGTTTTTTTATCTAAATATTGATAATGTTTGTTTCATACCAATGCTGACAAGTATAATTGTATAATAATCTAATATTTTGTCTTGTTTTGCAAAGTCAACACGTTGCCGCTCTGCTTCCGCGGTAAAATACGGAGCGGCAACGTTTTACGTTTTGTATCGATTTGATTTATATGAATGAACAAACTCACACATTGACAGAACTGCCTTTACTAGTGTGCGTATTAGTTTGACAACTAATTAATTTATGAAACATTTGAATGCATAGTAAAAGCAAAGGGATTTCACATTTATTATCACCCCAAAGCGTCGTGAAATAAATTACTTTATCCGCATATCAACTCAATTAATGCCCAAAGGCAACAATAACAGATTTATTACTAATAATTTAGAGTTTCTTAGCGCGTGGCGCCATCTAACATTCTGTACACATTTCTGTTTGCGGTTTTACAGGTAGGTTATTTTATAGGTGGTAAACCTTCCCTAACCCTCGCACTAGTGACGCCGCTGCCCGTCACCAGTCTGTTTTATATAAGGCTAGGCAATTGGGGATGGATATACCGCCATCAATCGGTCCCAGGTGAGATGGGCCACCTGTTTTTGTGCCTGAGAGCTGTCCTCTTACTCTCGCCCGACAAACTTCGGGGGGTTTGCGAGTAAGATGGTGGTACCTCCACAGTCGAGCCCGGCATCAGCTCTATGTCGTGACGATATATTATTATTGATACGATTATACAAAAACTTAATTAACACGGGCGAAGCCGCGGACAAAAGCTAGTTCAAAATAATCCCTCTGTGAAGAATATGTAATAAATCATCTTGTTTTTTTATCTAAATATTGATAATGTTTGTTTCATACCAATGCTGACAAGTATAATTGTATAATAATCTAATATTTTGTCTTGTTTTGCAAAGTCAACACGTTGCCGCTCTGCTTCCGCGGTAAAATACGGAGCGGCAACGTTTTACGTTTTGTATCGATTTGATTTATATGAATGAACAAACTCACACATTGACAGAACTGCCTTTACTAGTGTGCGTATTAGTTTGACAACTAATTAATTTATGAAACATTTGAATGCATAGTAAAAGCAAAGGGATTTCACATTTATTATCACCCCAAAGCGTCGTGAAATAAATTACTTTATCCGCATATCAACTCAATTAATGCCCAAAGGCAACAATAACAGATTTATTACTAATAATTTAGAGTTTCTTAGCGCGTGGCGCCATCTAACATTCTGTACACATTTCTGTTTGCGGTTTTACAGGTAGGTTATTTTATAGGTGGTAAAACCGCAAACAGAAATGTGTACAGAATGTTAGATGGCGCCACGCGCTAAGAAACTCTAAATTATTAGTAATAAATCTGTTATTGTTGCCTTTGGGCATTAATTGAGTTGATATGCGGATAAAGTAATTTATTTCACGACGCTTTGGGGTGATAATAAATGTGAAATCCCTTTGCTTTTACTATGCATTCAAATGTTTCATAAATTAATTAGTTGTCAAACTAATACGCACACTAGTAAAGGCAGTTCTGTCAATGTGTGAGTTTGTTCATTCATATAAATCAAATCGATACAAAACGTAAAACGTTGCCGCTCCGTATTTTACCGCGGAAGCAGAGCGGCAACGTGTTGACTTTGCAAAACAAGACAAAATATTAGATTATTATACAATTATACTTGTCAGCATTGGTATGAAACAAACATTATCAATATTTAGATAAAAAAACAAGATGATTTATTACATATTCTTCACAGAGGGATTATTTTGAACTAGCTTTTGTCCGCGGCTTCGCCCGTGTTAATTAAGTTTTTGTATAATCGTATCAATAATAATATATCGTCACGACATAAATCGACATAGAGCTGATGCCGGGCTCGACTGTGGCGGTACCACCATCTTACTCGCAAACCCCCCGAAGTTTGTCGGGCGAGAGTAAGAGGACAGCTCTCAGGCACAAAAACAGGTGGCCCATCTCACCTGGGACCGATTGATGGCGGTATATCCATCCCCAATTGCCTAGCCTTATATAAAACAGACTGGTGACGGGCAGCGGCGTCACTAGTGCGAGGGTTTCGGCACCGCGCTCACCAACCCGCCTGCCCAGCGTGTGTGAGTATGGGCATTTCTTTATTAAATTTTCATCTTTATCAACTAAAATGATTTACAATGGTTTACAAAAGTTTTTCACATTTTCCAAATTATGTTAATCAGGAAAGGAATAATTAGTAAGTAAAAGCACAAAGTGAATATTTAATTGTTTTATTTTTTATTTATGTCTTTACGATAGAGAAAGAAAAATACAAATTCTTAAATTAATATAAGTCCTGTCAAATAAGTGTGTTACACTTAATCGACACTATCTATTTAGGCTCCAAGCATTTTTGATTAGCAGGTACTCTCCTTAAAATTATTTATGGCAAAACGCATCTTCTATAAAAGTCACTCAGTTTTGGCATCATGTTACTGATGAACTCATCATCTTTTTGAATTATTATTACTTTTATAGGGCTGCCAACGTCCACAAAGCAAATCAGGTAGCACTTGTCTCTCTGAGCCACTTTCAATTGTCCTTGGATCTGAAAAAAAAAGTATTTATCTTAGTACCTATTTATTATTCATTAAAATTAAACAATCTATAGGCAAAGAGCTATAAAGAGATAAAGACAAAAATTGATACATACATACATATAAAACACCAGATTGTTCAAATAGACTGTATCAGAAAACTTCGCTCACTTTGCTCTCTTGTTCAAGAAATCAAAACTAAAACTTATCAAATAACTAAACTTACTATTCCTGAATTGGCATTAAAGTTGTGTCCATAAGACCTCTTTGACCAGCCTCCATCTACATATACTGTTATATATGGAACTCCATCCGAGCATATGTGCCCTTTTTCAACGGCAATTTGTTCTTCTTTTTTCCCAGCTTCTAGCATTTCTTTATACGAGTGTTCTTCCCATACTTTTCCCAAATGTAATTCAGTTTTTGCATACTTTTTTTGTGAAATCGTGGGTATATCCATAGCGGCAAGCAAATTGTCACTTTGGGCATAATAACTCCCTCCAGTTAGAATTCCCCACACAAATGACTGGTTGATTTTCTCGACACCCTCTGACTTTCCTACATAAGTTTCATCACAAGAGTTGCATTTAAATTGGAAAGTGCTACTGAGTCCATTTCTTTCTTCTCGAACAAACTCTAAGTAGCCACAAGTGCAGTGCTTATTGTGTTCATGTTGCATTTTCAAAGACCATTTTAATAAATGTTGAATATCTACTATACGATAGCCTTGTAAGCCTTCAAGACTAGAAACACCACATGTTTTTTCAATGGTTAATTCGTGCTTGTCCACGTCTGCATCTTGTGTCCAAATTATATCTATTGGTTCATTGCTGGGTCCAGCTGTCTGTTCATCATGCCTGACGTCCCTGCGAATCTGTGATACTGATACCTCACGAGGTGTAAAAGGACATTTTTTTTCACGAGTCATATCTGTCAATCTTTGTTTCGAATAGGTATGTTCGGATGGCGCGTTTAGGTGTAGGATTAGAAGAACTTCCTTCTGGATGCACTTCTATGGTAACGTTGGTTGGTCACAAGAACCCTTCGGCTCATTTGCGCGCCAAGCACTTGGTCGACTGGAAGGAAATACAATTTTTTTAGAGTAACCATGGTAAGATGTTGTATGTCGTGCCCCTTTATCGACACAGACCAACATAAGTAATTCATTTTCAAAATAGCGATAAAATATTTACCTTTTCTCTTCACCATGGCAACGTTTCATGGCAGCTCTCGAACGCTTGCTGTTCACTTTGTGCTCGGAATATTCATGCTTGTTAACAGCACGCTTCATCGTGGTGGCATTCAAATAAATGTCTTTTCTTTTTCTCTATTTAAAACTAAGGAATTGCTGTTCTTATCACACTGAATCTGTAAAAATCTATTTCGTTCACGTTTATTTACCTAGAAAGAAATTAAAGAGTATAGTACCTAAGTGTCCTATAAAAAGAAAACAGCGTCAGTAACGATATTAGAAGAAAATTTTTCTTCTAATATCTTTGAGCCGCTCGAGCAAAACGAAGTGATTATATTGTCTTTGCGAGCAACTTGAGCGTCAGCCATTGTTGATTGTCGAGTTCAACACAGATCGAGCGCTTCACGCAATGGCGACTGATTAGCGTTGTGAATTGCTGTCAAAAGCTATAGCACTTAAAACGCTTGACGTGATAAATATGCAATGTTGACATGGCCGCTACCGTTCCGAATCTTCACACAATGTACGGTGACGAATAAATAAAAATACATTCTAAGGAATTATCGTAGTCGATTTTTGTAATAATAAAATAAGAAATGTTTTTTTTTATTGAAGTTACTTTGAAATCATTTTACCCGAGACATTTATTTGTTTTTATATCGTTAATAAATGTAACAATACCTATTGTAAGTTATTGTTTTGTGCTACAATCGGAACTAAAGTTTTATGAATGAAACGTATTTTTACACCTGTCATGGACTTCTATGTGTGCGTAAGTCGCACCAATACACACAAAAATCTTGCAAATTTTAAATACTTTTGATCTATTAATGGCGTAATAATTAAACAATATTCGAATAATATTATTGCATATGCGGAAACTAGATTTTTTGTTGATTTTTATAGCCATATTTGAGAAGTCTGTTTTGTAGTAATTAGGGCATGTATTCAATTAAAAAATCGTATGAAATTGTGTAGGTTTAACCACCTTAAGTCCCACATTTTTCAGAATGGAACCAGTGTGCGTCGTCTCGGTCACCGGAGCAATGACTTTACGCAGATGCTTCTTTGACGGTCGAACCTTGTTACTGAACACTTACTGCGTCTTCTTCAGTAATAATTTGGCTGCATAAATTAAAGTCACCTTAACTTAATTATATAAGGTGGAATCGTAATACCTGCCACGGATGAAATAGGAGATACTATTATGTTTATAGATTACATTAGTGAAGAAATTTCGTACCCCGGAATAGTTAAATAAATTTGAGAAGGTAAAGTAATTAAATAAACATTTTCTTCATTCTGCATAACGTGGTTCACAAATTACGCTTGACGAGTCGTTTAGTCAATGATAACAATTGCTATCTCTTTCTAACCGTTCAATGAATGAAATCAGCTGCCCAGTTCGTCTCTACCAGGTAGAGATATTTGTACCTATTCTGTGTAGCACAAACTTAAATGTAGAGTTGTGAAAACCCAAAATAATACAAGCTCATTTAACTGTCATCCCTCCGCGTTAAGGTCTATTTTGCTATGAAAATTCTTGTTTTTTTTTAGCTCGAAATTTAAAAGTGCTACACGAGAATAGGTGCCATTGCATGCCTCTCCAATGTGCTTACGCTCACACGCAAAGTAGATGTAAATACGAAATACATTGCAAATTACTCTTCGTCATTGGTCATTAAGACACCGGTAAATTAACTAATTAGGGTACTGTTAAATTTCCAAACGGCTGGATCTGTTGGCCAACCAGTACCCAATAATACGCAGGCAAAAGTTTAAAAGTGCACTTACCAGTTATTGCATTCCTCTAATTCATTCCGCAGATAAAAACTGATGTAATAAGATGGTAAACTTCCCATCACACTTAAAGCCGGGTCTCCTGATTATGTTTTGCCGTAGGTACACATTACACAAAAACATTATGTTCTGTCTTTGCATTTTTACACCAATTGTACCTTATTTACACCAATTACACCTTAGCTACAGTTATTTGCATAATTTACAACAGTATTATTTATCTACAAAACTGTTGCACAAGTCCGCCTTCGCGTTGCACACAAATGTAGGCACGCTTGCGTACATGTCTTTGCACTTTATTTAAGGTGTCAGTTTCACTTTTTACTTGCTGAAAAGCGCGCTTGATGCGCCTTTTTAGTTCTCGCACAGTTCTAATATCATGTCCGGTTTGGCCGTACACAATGGTATGATGGCTCACTCGTACACCAAATCTCTGCTCGTATAGGTTTACTGCATGCGCGGTTACGTTGTTGCACTCGCGGTAGCACGATACCATCTCAAGATATTCTTGATTTGAATATCGTGGTCTAGGAGGCATTTTTAAAGAATGCGCGCGAGATACGCACCTCTGCGACCAGCGAAAACAGCGAACTGGGGTGGGGGCACAACAACAAACAAATACAAGCGCGTGCGACGAAGGGGGTAGTGGGGGACGGGGTGGCGGCAGGCGGTCTGCCCTTTGACTATTTGACGAGTGGCTCGCTCGGATAGAGCGGCGTCCTTTGACGGACGGTTTCATACAATTAAATGAATTTAAATTTATACGCCCATTTGTTTGTATGGAAAAATTTATGAAGTTAGATCAATAAATTATCTTCACTATTGTAATCTATAAACATAATAGTATCTCCTATTTCATCCGTGGCAGGTATTACGATTCCACCTTATATATTACGTACGCGCATGAAACAATTCAACAAGGGTGTGAAATTTTTTCTTTTCTGCGAATAAATAACAATCGTCAGCTATCTGGCTGATCAGGATGGTTAAATAAATCAAGGGCTGGGAAGTCCTACCCCTTTCAAAAATTAATTATTCAGTTCTTTACGCTCTAAGTAGAGCCTTGATTCGTTGATTCACACTCATTTAAACGTGAGGTTACAGATACAAGTAAACGATACCGCGATGTACATGACCCGCAGCGCCATCTAGTGTAAGTTTAAGCAAAAGAAAAAAACGCTGTGGACTGATCTGCGAAAGACTTTTTTTACTAAATCTTCAAGATGAGTGAAGTTAGCTCCAGCGAGAGGGATACAGAAAAAACCGGACACGTGCGAGTCGGACTAGCCCACCGAGGGTTCCGTACAAATTAGTAAAAGTTTAAAAAAATCTAGAAAATGATTTGGTCACCCATACAATTATGACCTACATACATACAGATGCTTAAACTCGATGATTTTTTTTAGAGATGCAACGAATAGTGATTTGGCCGAATACCGAATATTCGGCGGCCGAATATTTGGTGCGAAATCTGTGCATTTCGCGCGTACACTCGTACCTGTCCCGGTGCGAGGGCACGCGGGGGCGATGGGGTGGCAGAAGAAAGCTCATTTTTGAGCATATCGTGCGTGTCACGTTTTTCTGCCAACTTACCAAATATATACTTTCTGATTAAAATGGGTTTTTATTTTCACTTATTTATATAGCCGATTGTAGTGAATAAAAACAAGTTTTTCTGCCATATTACCAATTTTTTCTGATTAAAATGTGTTTTTAATTTCATTATTAGGTATTCAGTATTCGGCCGAATACCATCTACTATTCGGCCGAATAGCGAATATTTAAAAAATGGCCGAATAGGCCGAATACAGAATAGGTGCCGAATATTCGTTGCATCTCTAAACGAGACCCACGCGTTCGGGGCGTCCGCTAGTCTCCTGTAACTAGTAACTACAGACTGAATAGGTATTCAAAATGAATCAAATGATCATGTCTTCAAAGTCTTCCCGTATAAATATGTATGACCCGTCAGTCACTGACTGGTCTATTAACGCCTATCCCAACGTTCCCACGGGAACCATTTTAAAGACTAAACAGGTATTTAGAATGACCTGTAACGCGGCATCATAAGCGCCGGCCTTGAGCTGCGCGGCCGCCATGTTGTTGTGCACCCGCAGCCGCTCGTCCAGCAGCGCCTGCAGCGCGTCCGACGTAGCAGGGAGGTCGCCGGTCGGCGTAGGGTCGGTGATGCCGCCCTCGCTCTCGTCGAGCACGTCCAGCGCGCGCCGGTACAGCTGCACAGCGAGCGTCGACTCGCCGCGCCCGTACCACCAGTTGCCGCGGGACCGGCGACGGGTGCTGGAACGTGAAACTGTGCTTCTAAATTTATGTTTAATTAAAACAACAAAAACACTGATATCGCATGTGAAAAAACGTTCACTATAACCCGTGCGGATAAAGAAACAATCTATAAATGGCGGGCGGTCACATGCTATCTCGCTCACATCGTCGCTCTGTCTATACTCGCACAGCATGGTACTACGTACAAAAAAGAAACCAGTTTGGATTAGCATTCACAATGTCTTTGCCTGAAGGCAAAATGCGGAGATATGTTTTAAATTCTTCATTGCATACAAAAAAATAAGTACACAATAATGTAAAATAAATAAATGTTCTCGGGATAATGTTAACTATTTAAAAGCTTATTTAACAAAATATATAGGGTGAAATTAAATCAACCGACCAAATTCATACTGGAGACTCGGTTAGTGATCAAGAATCCTTTTGGCCAATTTCGAAAAATGAATTTTTTTGCTCCCTTACTGTTTGGACTACAATTCCTAGAACAGGCACTATGGGGCAAAAAAATTTTTTTTTCGAATTTCACCTGTAGGGTCATTAAACCTTGTTCTTGATGACTAACCGAGTATCCAGTATGAATTTGGTCGATTGATTTAATTTCACCTAGTATACTTCCTAAAATATATTCAAAATTAATGAATGAAATATTGTTTGGCTGCCGCTTGACTTCTTTTGCTGACGCTACTCTAAGTACCAGCCGCCATTTACAGATTGTTTCTTTAACCGCACGGGTTATAAACTGGGCAGAAACTCACAGCTCAGCTCTCATAGCGCAATGAAATGACACGTAATAAAATTTCCTGGCTAATAAATTATTTGGCCAAGTGCGACTCGGACTCGCGCATACAGGGTTCCGTACCACCCCACAATATGGGTGTGGAACCCTTAAAACATTATGGTAAATAACAACAATATACCTATACAAGCCAAAGCAACATCAAGTCTACAAAACAGGCCCTTAAAATGGTCGCGCCTGATAAAAATTTTGGCACTGTCTGTGTACGGAACCCTACTTTTGTTTATTTTTTATTTTACTTTTGAGTATGTCTTACAACCTGACTTTTAAAACTTGTACCTATGTGTTAGTTACGGTCTATAATGTTTAAATAATGCAACTTTTACGAGGTTTCTTGTATGGAAATTTAATATTTTATTATTTGTCCTGGTAGAAGCCATACTAACACGTATTCTGTTAAAATTTCAACTTTCTACCTATTAAGATTGAAGCTGTAGACCCCTGTGTCAGACAGACAACAGAGGCTTAGTAAAAGGGTCCCGTTTGGCACCCTTTGGCTCTGGAACCCGAAAAATTGTTCCTGAATCTGTTGAGTAGTTCTCAACTTATAAGTATTACATAAACATTAAAATTAGTCGTATTAATATAAGTATTACATAAACATTAAAATTAGGCGTATTATACGAACACTGCTCAGCTTTATTTCCCTGTTAGCCTATAGCACAGATATGGGCAACCTTTGTGAAGTCGCGGGCCAAAGAATCATATGCTCATGAATTCGCGGGCCATATGTTGATGCCTACTCGTATATTTTACTTATTGAAATTAAAGTTTCATAATAAACTAGAAAAGTTACATTGTAATATTTTGCTGAGCCTGATTTTCAGATGCAAGACTACTAATATTAGAATCAATTCCACTAATATACAGGCAAAGAATTTTGCAATTTTTTATAGGTCGGTCTGGTTCGTGACTTAGATTTATTGATTTTCATGCCTGCTTTTGTACATATTACTAGTTGTTAAATTTAAGCTCTCTCTAACTCGCTTCTTTCTCAGATCGGCGAAGAATTTAAGCGCAGTCTGTACTTAACTCTCTCAGTAACACAGACCGCCCACAGACGTGGTTCTATTGTTCTTTCTTTTGCGTCTCGTTATGTCCCTGAAAGTATTAAAGTTGCAGGAAAACAACGAATCGCGACTTTTTGGTAAACATGTTCGTCCGATTTTGAATTGTTCCTCGCCGCGGGTCGTCTTAAAAACCGTTACGGGCCGGATGCGGCCCGCGGGCCGGTAGTTGCCCATATATGCTATAGCACATTGATACATACCCTAAAACCTTCCTCAAAAACATCTTTAAAATTGAGGAACGCATCAAAATCAGTTCTGGTTTGTCTATTTTTAGGGTTACTCACTAATTAGGTGGTAGAGCTGATGCCGAGCTCGACTGTGGAGGTACCACCATCTTACTCGCAAATCCCCCCGAAGTTATTCGGGGGAGAGTAAGAGAACAGCTCTCAGGCAAAAACAGGCGGCCCACCATTGCCTGGGACTTGGGACCGATGGATGGCGGTATATACATCCCTAATTGCCAGGCCTTAAAACAGACTGGTGACGGGCAGCGGCGTCACTGGTGCAAGGGTTTAGGCACCGCGCTCACCAACCTGCCTGCCCAGCGTGTGTGAGTATGGGCATTTCTTCCAGGAGGACCGCCAAGAGTGGCGAAATCCTGGAAAGGCCTATGTCCAGCAGTGGACGAAACAGGCTGATGGATGGATGGATACCCAACTTAATACATTATTTGTGTCATCCTAGGTGCTTGTTTAGGTACCAAAGGTTGTATGTTGAACAAATGAACATCTATTTGTTGCTTTTGACTGCCATTCTTCAGTATGTCACCAATACTGAATAATGGCAGTCAAAAGATTTTATAACTTGATTGATTAATGTAAATGGTCTAAGGATGTAGCAGATGGGATCTGTATTTTTTACCCACCTGTCTGGGAGGCAGGTGTGAGGATATATTATTATGTATTGAATTTCTAAGACAACCATTTTCAAAAGATATCATGGTCACAAATTTAACACTTTTTCTATTTGAAGATTGATCATACTGATCATGCATACAAAGTTTGTAAATACATTAATTATATGAACATAGATAAACAATGTTAATAAATCCATACATTGACTGCAAAGTTCACAGACAAATCCTATATGTATTCCCAAATCAAGTAGTTGTTTTTCAATGGAGTTGTTCAACTATATATTAGCTTCACGCTCAGCTACCATAAAAATGCTTTTGGCGTTTGTGTTGTGATGTGACGCCCTTGTGGGTCTGATCTTAATGAAACTTTGCACACGTCTACAGATAGGTTTCCCTATCTACGACGCAGCACTCTGACCTATCTCTCATCGAGGAGTGCATGATGGCGATATTAGAATTAGTAAAATGGTTTCAGGGGAAAACTGTTTACCATGAAACTGATCGTATTTTTTATAAAAAAGTGTTTAAACTTAATCTTCTATAAATGAACGACCGCGGACTGAAGCGTTTTTTTTTTAATTCTATTATACCTATAGCTACAAATTGTATGAATCGTTAAACTTTGCGTAAAAACGAGGCAATATTCACGATAGCTATTATGATGGTATATCATCAGATATTAGCTTTTTGGGCTTCATACGTACGTAGTTATATGTCGCTAAATAAAACTTATTGAAAAATATATAAAGAAAGTAAGCTGTTGACTTCACAAACAGTTTTTACCTGTTGTATGGAGATTTTTGCGTGATGGGGCCTCTTAAATGGGCTTCCTTTGAAACTTAAACATTGCGTTTTTGTGTATTTACATATCTATAAGCATCGAAATTCAGTACAGTAGCATGGCCCACCCACCCATCGTAAAAACCATTCAATTGGGAGTTATGCTTCATTGGTTTCAATGATAAGTGGGGCATAATTTTTTTACAGTCGCTGGTATAATGATTTCTATAATGTAAGTATATAATACATATGTATATAAGGTCCTAAAATTCAAAGTGAAATAAATTAAAGAGGTGATAGAGTATCGCTAATAGACCACATTACACCAAAATTTTCTTTTTGCATTAATTTTCACAGAGATTTGGTCCGCAGATGCAACCACTTTGTACTGGGAAACAAAAAAATAGTTGGGCAAAACAATTTTTTGTCCTCTTGATAGTGATCTGATCAGTTGACAATACACAATCTACACTAGAATTATTTTCACTTATTATTGTAAAACCTTCCTTACTTTTAGTGAGGTTCTACAATTCAAAGTGAAAAAAAATTAAAAGATGATAGAGTATCCTTAATAGACCAAAATCCAACGAAAAATATTTAAAATAATTTTTTTCTTTTGGAATGTGATTATCAGTTAAAAATACATGACCTTAGAATTACTTTCACTTATTATTATTGTAGGACCTTTTATAGCAGCACAAACATAAAATTTCAACTACCCAATTTTAGAATGCAAAACTTTCATTATGTATACCCAATAATTTCAAAGCAATCTTAGCAACATATTTTATTTAGGCTTCAAGATTATTCAGAGATTAAAAAGAATTTTAATTAAATTAAAATATTACCCAATTTCCATTCTTTCAGCAATAGACAATGTTTCGTGATCTGGTTCTTCACTCCAATCATGTAATTCCAGCCTAACCTCCAGCCAAGTCTCTGGTCCAATGTTTGGGCCATCATATTTAGTTGAATTTCCATCTCCCACCAAGCCCAAACTCTCACCAGCTTTTAGACCAGTGTCTCCATATGCAAATCTTGGTGCCAGTTGAAGGATACAGTCTTCCCCTTTATACATAAGTGTCAGTGCTAAGTCTAAACCTTGGAGAACCTGTAAAGTAAAAAATTAATATTGTTGAAAGTGACCTTGAAAAAATTTAACACAATATGACATTCCTTGATGAGTGAATTCACACTTTCTAATGTGCAAATTTAATTTGAGATAAATAATGTATAACTAGCTTCTGCCTACTACTTTTTCTATACTGATATTTCCATCATAATTCATTATATTTAAGAGCTTACATATTTCAGTAGTATGATGTGAAACTGTAATGTCGTAATTTAACATAATTTTTTTACGAATTTAATATACAATGATAGAATATAAATAATAAATTAATTAGAAAGAAAGAAAGAAAAGAAAGAAAATAAATTTATTCGGTAACACACAAAATGAAAAAAACAAAAATTAAAAAAGAAAAGTTACATAAAATAAACTTATGACTACTAAAAACTAAATCTAAATAAAAGTGTTTGGTGCTACCAAAATGGTCGCAACTCAGCATGATGCTGTGTTGACATGGTATACCTACGAAGTAGGTAATCATCTCGACACAACGCTGGTATTCTGTTGCAGCCGAGCGTGAATTAAACGTATAATAAAAATTAACTTAACTAAATAGAAAATCCTATCTGAATCGCCACTGTCATGTGTAAGGGTACCTAGAAGGCTGGCAGCGTTTCCTCTTTGAATGGCCAGGCCAAGATACGCACCAGCCTTCGGGTCCCCACAAACATCGATCAGCCGTGCGGATAGTTCTTTAAAAAGGAGTTTAGCATCCGGACCCCATGGCCCGAGGGTCTCGACCCCGAAAGGCACAAATATGCAGTCCGAGCTAAGGGCTGCATACTTGCGCCTCTTATTACCCTCGGCCGCTGCCGCAGCCGCACCAGCTCTAACGGCAGTAACACCGGTGTGGGACGGTGCTAGTGTGTCAACACATGTTGCATCCCACACCATGGCTCTGCCGCAGCCGCACCAGCTCTAACGGCAGTAACACCGGTGTGGGACGGTGCTAGTGTGTCAACACATGTTGCATCCCACACCATGGCTCTGCCGCAGCCGCACCAGCTCTAACGGCAGTAACACCGGTGTGGGACGGTGCTAGTGTGTCAACACATGTTGCATCCCACACCATGGCTCTGCCGCAGCCGCACCAGCTCTAACGGCAGTAACACCGGTGTGGGACGGTGCTAGTGTGTCAACACATGTTGCATCCCACACCATGGCTCTGCCGCAGCCGCACCAGCTCTAACGGCAGTAACACCGGTGTGGGACGGTGCTAGTGTGTCAACACATGTTGCATCCCACACCATGGCTCTGCCGCAGCCGCACCAGCTCTAACGGCAGTAACACCGGTGTGGGACGGTGCTAGTGTGTCAACACATGTTGCATCCCACACCATGGCTCTGCCGCAGCCGCACCAGCTCTAACGGCAGTAACACCGGTGTGGGACGGTGCTAGTGTGTCAACACATGTTGCATCCCACACCATGGCTCTGCCGCAGCCACACCAGCTCTAACGGCAGTAACACCGGTGTGGGACGGTGCTAGTGTGTCAACACATGTTGCATCCCACACCATGGCTCTGCCGCAGCCGCACCAGCTCTAACGGCAGTAACACCGGTGTGGGACGGTGCTAGTGTGTCAACACATGTTGCATCCCACACCATGGCTCTGCCGCAGCCGCACCAGCTCTAACGGCAGTAACACCGGTGTGGGACGGTGCTAGTGTGTCAACACATGTTGCATCCCACACCATGGCTCTGCCGCAGCCGCACCAGCTCTAACGGCAGTAACACCGGTGTGAGACGGTGCTAGTGTGTCAACACATGTTGCATCCCACACCATGGCTCTGCCGCAGCCGCACCAGCTCTAACGGCAGTAACACCGGTGTGGGACGGTGCTAGTGTGTCAACACATGTTGCATCCCACACCATGGCTCTGCCGCAGCCGCACCAGCTCTAACGGCAGTAACACCGGTGTGGGACGGTGCTAGTGTGTCAACACATGTTGCATCCCACACCATGGCTCTGCCGCAGCCGCACCAGCTCTAACGGCAGTAACACCGGTGTGGGACGGTGCTAGTGTGTCAACACATGTTGCATCCCACACCATGGCTCTGCCGCAGCCGCACCAGCTCTAACGGCAGTAGCACCGGTGTGAGACGGTGCTAGTGTGTCAACACATGTTGCATCCCACACCATGGCTCTGCCGCAGCCGCACCAGCTCTAACGGCAGTAACACCGGTGTGGGACGGTGCTAGTGTGTCAACACATGTTGCATCCCACACCATGGCTCTGCCGCAGCCGCACCAGCTCTAACGGCAGTAACACCGGTGTGGGACGGTGCTAGTGTGTCAACACATGTTGCATCCCACACCATGGCTCTGCCGCAGCCGCACCAGCTCTAACGGCAGTAACACCGGTGTGGGACGGTGCTAGTGTGTCAACACATGTTGCATCCCAAACCATGGCTCTGCCGTTCTTCCATGGGATTAATGTATGATTAATAAATTTTTTATGCAGGAAATACATAACGATGAACACCCCCTTCTAAACTAAGACTGTACAGACAGACAAACAAGACAGAGCACAATGAAATCTAATTACTTTATTCTATATTTCTTTGTTTTAAAATATTAGTATTATGTATAAGGTCCTACAATAATAAGTGAATCCATTTCTATGGTAGATCATGTATCAATCCAGAAGAAAAAAAATTTTTTGTCAAATAATTTTTTCGCTTCCCAGTACAAAGTGGTTCAATCAGGTGATTAAATATCTGTGAAAAGGTGAAAAAAAGTTTTTTTTTTTTCAATGGGTTGTTGTCTAATATTATCTCTTAAACTTTTTTCACTTTGAATTATAGGACTTTATATTATTAAATGAAATTGTTATTTCTTTTATGTACACCACCACCATGATTTCTTTTCTTGATCTGGTTGCCTGGAATAAATCACTTTGAGCAATAAGGCCGCCTTGTATTGTTTTCTCCCGTAAGTTTTTCTTTTTTAAATGGTGCACAACAAAGAGTATTTGTCTTGTCTAAGTAAACAGTTTTTCTTTGTCAAGCCAAACTTGCTGAGTTTCTCTACCTAACAATTATATTATAATGAGATAATTTCAAGGTTTTTGTTATCATATTCTAAAACTTTATCATCAGCAAATGGACCAAAAAGTGAGTACAAGTGATGACCTGATTACCCAGATATTTGCTATATCAAAAATTCAAGAATAATAGTCAATTTGCATTACAAATTAAATGAGTCAATGTTTGTTGCCATTGACAAACATTACAAAACCATTTGTGAATAATTATAGCAAATTGGTTTGGATTTTTTAAGCAACAAGTTCCAAATAACATATCCAAAATACCTATGAAAGATATTGGTTGTGTATAGATGATAACCTTGTTTAAAAAACAGACCCTCCATACAAACTTCACAAACTTCTAGTGAAAGTGAAGATTCAATTCAAATGAAATAATGCAAAATTTTGTAACCTCACCTCATTGTCACCCAAATATATTTTGACTTGATCTCTTTTTTCCACAGTTTCCCTGTTCCCATCCCGGAGTTTCATTTCATAGCTGATCCGGCAAATATCACCTCTCTGTGGCCTTAATCCCTCAGATTCATCACCTTGTTTTAATTGCTGCAAAAAATTACCATATATAAAAACCACAGGAAATGAAATATCACTGAATAGTTATCTTGATTGGAGCAAATGTGAAAGGAATACCTATTACCCCATAAGAGTCTCATAGGAATACAGTGATATACTATACCTCTGCAACAAGCAGTATTAACTCTAAATCAAAGAATGCGCTCACCTTCTTTAAAATAGCTCCCGAGCCTAACACATCTGTCCATTCATCAGGTTTCTCTTCTACTGACTTCGGAGAGGCCTGCGACGCTGCTGCGGCCTCCGCGAGCTTGGCCTCTTCGATTTCTTCAGCCGCAGCCGAGGCCAGGTCCTCGAACGAACTGCTCTCAGACTTATCCACCAAGGTTCCTTCGCCTTCGCTCATCTACAAAACCAAACAACCTCGTGATAATCCTGATTGTGCGCACTTGATTTTGATACGTATGTAATGATCACACGTTTTTATTAACATATGATCATTGAAATCGGCTGATACTTTAGCGAATATTATATTTACCTGTTTAGTCTTACCTTTATCAATGTTGTACCAAGTGAAATTGTTAATAAAAGGTAAAATGCACTTTCGGAAATATGACAAGTCAACTTTGAAAATTCTTCCTTTTTTTGCAAAATTGAATGAAAGAAAGATATATTATTGTTTTTTTCTACAGTCCACAAAATGAATGGAAAAAAAGTACCTCTTCATCGGTGCGCCCCGACCTCCTGCGGTGTTGCCAGATGAGAAAATTGAAAATGCGGTACCGGTGCTTCAAAAACGCGGATATTTAACAAAAAAAGCGGAATTAATATTCTTAACATTTAGATCGATTTTTCTCTCGCAATTCATACGCTTAGTAATGTTTGTAATTATAGTATTCTTGACGCTACCTACCAGAGGAAACTGTTGTTGTATGCTACTGGAAAATGCGCTTTTAACTCACAGATCTTAGACGATGCATGAGCTATTTCACATTGCAACATTTAAAAGTTTGCAAAAATGTGAAATGGCTCATGTACCATAGATAGGAATTAAAAGCGCATTTCCCACTATCACGAACTGTCAGTTTCCTCCTTCGTGTAAAAAATATACTTTAGTGCCCTAATGTGACCTATTGTCGTGCAGCAAACCTTAAATTTAGAGTTGAAAAACCTAAAATAATACAAGCTCATTTAACTTTTATCCATCTGCGTTAAAGCCTATTTTGCAATGAAACGTTTTAGGTTATGGCAGCTCTAAATCTAATATTTGCTACATGAGAATAGTTGTCATTGTAACCTTGTAACCGCCACTGGTGAAAAAAACGGGTTGTTTGTTTTATAAAAATAATAATAATAATATACGTTTATTAATCAGACTACAATGTGGTCCAGTTTGGTTAGTAACAATGAACTTAACCTATGTTAGTATTCCTAATCTAAACACAAGATAACATTACAAATTTACCTACTGCTGGGGTGCCGTTCAGATACATATCTGTATTTGACTAACACCCCCGCAAGGTGGTGCATTATGGGTGAGTCTTACCTCCCAGCGATGGTCCTCAGGATTGAGTTGGAGTTGGCCCGCACCCTACAGAGCATCGAGGCTGCTCTCTCCCGCATGATGGCATAAAAGTCATCAGTACGCTCATCCGCAAACATACCCGATGCACTGTAGAAGCGGGGCAGATTCGGAAAAAAGCGGAACCGCGTAGGTGGATGAGAAGTAGCGGAAAACGGATCCATTGTCAAAAAGGCGGGGTAAAAAGCGGAAAAGCGGTGTATCTGGCAACAGGGACAGCAGGATAGCGTATATAATCTTCAACGCGTGCGAGAGCGATGGCAACTTGTGTCGCGCGCGACCAGCAGTTTATAAAGGCGCTGATGCTTAAAAACACGTGTGCTATTTTAATTCCACTGATAGCCGTTCTTACAATTTTGTCAGGTCAATGTCGCTACACTAGTGCCGAATTTTTCAACATGACATCTGAGCAGGGTTCGCAAGGTTTGTATAGGGACGTCAAAATGACAGATAAAATTATATTGGTAATATGTGAAATGACGTTTGGAGTGTATAAACTAGGCCAAACCTGCGGACCTTTTATGTAACTCAGTGTCGTTTGCTATCTATGGTTGCTATTCACCAAAAACAGATAAAAAATAAACATCCAAAATAACTTTTAATGGGTATTGAACTATTTACGAATGGTGACGTCATTTCAAGTGCGAACGTATCCTTAGATAAGGGGATATTGTATGTTTTCGACGATAGGCACTTGGTGAAAAAATATTATTGTAAAATTGACACGAGTTAAACCGAGGGTATATGAACTGTTACCTGACAGTTGCACGGAAGTGTTTTGAAACGCTTCGGAGTAATGCGAAAATTACACTCGACTGGACTACCTGAGTTGTGCAAATAGATTTTTCTTGTATATAGATCTGTTTCTTTCTAATAAACAAGTGAAATTTCACACTATGATCGTATTTGAATTTTGATACCGGGGTGTTGCGACACTGCTATTTTTGAACGCTCGGTGTTCGGACCCGTGTCGATTTTTGAACGGGTTACTGTAGTAACCCGGATACGAAACCCAGCCCAATGTGAGTTTTTGAACGACTATCTGAAGGCTTGTAGTGCTGTCAGTTTTTTTTCCAAAGTAGGTTAGGTAGCTTCTAAATTTAGAAAATTTAGTTTTGACAGCACTAAAACTAAATTAAAGCCTTCAGCCCTGCGTTCATAAATTAGATATCTTGACACGGGTTCTAATGCCATCTTTGTCGCATGCTTTGAAAATTGTATACGCTATCCTGCTGTCAGGGTCGGAACCTGACGAAAGTGTTAATTTATGAACGGCTATCTGAATAGGCTGTATTGTATGTAATAGTTTAGTTTTAGTTATGTATGTTTTTACGAAAATTTTTGTTAATGTTATATTTTTGTTTTATTTTCAACTTCTTTAAATGGCTCAATTCTTATGTATGATACGTAACTTAGTTTCACGGCCGTTTCAAATGCTAAAAGCCATCGCTGCAACCGTTGCACAATTCACCGCGGCTCCGATGCAAGGTCTTTAGACGCGACAATTTCAAGAGACCAGTTTTAGCACCTGTCAGCTGTAATCGCAACGTACACAAGGATGTGCACCAAACAAATCGGTTACCAGATTAACCGATTCTAACGAGATAATCGAATAAAAATGTTAAGAGTTTGTGCTTGTTTAGATTATTTGTTCGTAGGTTCATTGGATATACACTTATAAGGTTTTATGGTTTATATTTTGTTTAAATTATATTTATATTTTTAGACTTCATGGTCAAAACATTTTCCTTCTCTATTTCGTCTTACTAAAAAATAAAAAAAACCGGCCAAGTGCGAGCTCGCACATAACGGGTTCCGTACCACCACAAAATATAAGTACGGAACCCTAAAACATTTTATAACAACAATATTGATGCTATTGCTGCTATAGCATAGCAAAATCAAGGAGACTAAAAACAAGTCGCTAAAACCCTATCCCCTGACAAAAAATTCGTGACCATCTGAATACGGAACCCTAATTTTAATTATTTGATGTTTTACTATATAGAGCCTGTCAAATTTAAAACTTATAGTTTATCAAAATCAAAATCAAAAATCAAAATATTTATTTTTGCAAAATAGATACATTAAGTATACTTTCTACAAGTCAAAGTTAATTTACTTATATTAATACGGGAAATAAAATATACACCTGCATTAATAAATGATAGTCGTAAGTTTTTAAATAAATAAATAAATAAAAAATAAATAAAATAGGGGAATCTAGGAATAAAAATATTATATATACATAATACAATGAAGAAATAATAAAAACGGGAAATACATACAAAAAATATTAAGGGTGGGCTACTAAAATGTAATAAAGTTATACACTTGCATAAAATATAGAAATATAGGAATAAAAATATTGTATATACATAATGCCTAACCATCCGCACCATTCGATTAGTATTGCTAAGAAGAAGGGCAAGAAACTTAGCAAACATTCCTTTTTTCAAAATAAAACATATGATACAAAATCATATACATACCTACTCAAGTAAAGGCATAAAAAAATATAAGACTGCGGGAATTAGTCACGAGAAAAAAAAAATATATCTTAGTCAACCCGTCTCACATTGTCTATTACCTTTAACAAAGTAAGTTAACATATTAATTAATTTTAAGCCTTTAGAGGAATCGTACAGTATTAAAATATGCTAATTATTAATTACAATATTGAATAAGATTATTATTATTTATTACACCATGCTTCATTATCATCCAAATAATCATTGATTTTATAATAAGCTTTCTTAAGTAGTCCCTGCTTAATATATAGTTTAAACTTATTTTCAGGCAAACTAAGGACCTCCTCTGGAAGCTTATTGTAAAATCTTATACCAAGTCCTACAAAAGAGGTACCTACTTTGGCAAGTCTTAATTTCGGAAAAGCTAGTTTATGTTTGTTTCTGGTTTCAACAGAGTGGTGAACACCAAGCCTCGGGAAATTATCAATTTTTTTTCTGACATATCTAATAACTTGATAAATAAATTCACATGGGACCGTAAATATATTAATTTCTTTAAACTTTTCTCTTAATGAATCTCGGTACTTCATGTTATAAATAGACCGAATTGCTCTCTTTTGCAAGACAAAGACTGCTTCTATATCCGCGGCTCTACCCCACAACATTATGCCATAGGACATAATGCTGTGAAAATAACTGAAATATACTAATCTAGCAGTATCTTTATCAGTAATCTGCCTTATGCGTCTAACAGCGTATGCGGCTGAACTAAGTCTACCACAGAGAGCTTCTATGTGGGGACCCCACTGAAGACGAGAGTCTATAGTAATACCTAAAAACTTAGTTTCGTTAACTAACTCCAGCTTGGACCCCTGCAAAAATAAACTGACATCTACTTGAATTACATTTGGTAAAGTAAACTTTATACATTTCGTCTTTTTTGCATTTAGAACTAAATTATTTGCAGTGAACCAATCAAGAATCAGAGAGAGGGTTGAATTCGCGTCATCAAGTATATCGTTATGTCGATTCACTTTAAAAATAAGTGACGTGTCATCTGCGAATAGAACTATCTCAGATAAGTCTCTGACTAAGTAAGGAAGGTCATTTATGTATATTAAAAACAATAGGGGCCCCAATATGGAGCCCTGCGGAACACCCATTTTGACTAATGCTCCAGATGACTTTACTCCATTAATGTCTACCTTTTGAAACCGGTCACTAAGGTATGACTTAAATAACGCCAAAGATTTACCCTTAACTCCATAGTGATCTAATTTACATAAAAGTGTTTCATGATTAACGCAATCAAAAGCTTTTGAGAGGTCACAAAATACACCGAACGCATCCTGCTTTGCTTCCCAAGCGTCAAATATGTGCTTGACTAAAGCAACTCCTGCATCAGTGGTTGACCTCCCTTTAGTGAATCCATATTGTTCACTGTGAAACAACTTATTTAAGTTAAAATGAGATAACAATTGATTAAAAACAATTTTTTCGAAAATCTTACTAAATACTGGTAAAACTGAGACCGGTCTATAGTTGGAAGGGTCTTCATTGTCGCCTGATTTAAAAAGAGGGATCAATTTACTCAACTTCATTAAATCAGGAAAGACACCATCATCTACACATTTATTAAAGATTAAAGCTAAATATGGAGCTATTAAATCAATGATACAGCTTACAACTTTAACAGATAGGCCCCATAAGTCCTCGGTTTTTTTAAAGTTAAGAGATTTAAATGCTTTAATGACAGTTTGTGAATTAATATGCTTTAACGCAAATACAGAATGGCACTGAGGCACGTGATCACTCAAAAGATCCTGTGCAAGTCTTGGACTTGAATTTAAGCCTTTAGTTGTCAAGGAAGGAATGTCAGTAAAGAATTGTTCAAAGGCCTTCGCAACTTCTTTATCTCCTGTAAAAACTTCATTGTTAATGTTCAATTTTAGTTCATTATTCCGTTTGTTACTCTTCCCAGTTTCAGTATTTATGATTTTCCATACTGCTTTTACTTTGTTATCGGCCATTTTAAGTTTTTTATTCAGAAATATACTTTTTGCTTTTAAACACACTAATTTGAAAGTACGTGAGTATATTTTCAAATGTTCAATAAATTCAATATTATTATTGTAGGATTTTATGTCGTACAATTCGTATAAATGATTTCGGCTTTTGTAAATACCTGGCGTTGCCCAGTCACTAAAAGTGATTTTATTACTGTTAGAAACTTTCCGCAATGTAAACGTATTTTCAAATTCTTTGGAAACTATGTTAAACAGGTCTGCAAAGAGAGCATTTGGATCATCTTGGAGAAGATTAAAATGTGGTAATTTAAGTTCTAAGTTTGCTTGAAAACATTCTAGTCTGTGAGTTGTAACAGGCCTGTAAAATGCTTTTTTGGGCAATTGTTTCACACTTTGTATGAAAGTTACAGTTTGGCCACTGTGATCAGACTGCAAGCGGTTAATAACTTTATTGTCTGAGTAGTCACAATCACAGAATATATTATCAAGACAAGTTGCTGTATTTTGGGTAATTCTAGTTGGTTCTAAGAACACATTAGACAAATTAAATGATTTGAATAACTGAATTAATTTCGTGGTCATAACCGACTTTTCTAGTATATCTACGTTAAAATCTCCACAGACGATAATTTTTTTCTTCGTATCAAATAATAACTTTAGCACTTCTTCCATTGTTTTTTCAAAAATATTGTAATCTTGTCCCGAGGGTCGGTAGACACAAAGAATTATATATTTACTCATTTCTATACAAGCCAATTCTACTTGGTGTTCAACAGAAAGTTTTACAATGTCTTTTCTTTCTTTTGACTTTATATTATTCTTGACTAGAATCATAGAACCACCTTTTTCTATAGTTAATCTGTTATAGCAGCTAAGGACACTAAAATTATTAACATTAAATTGCATATTATGTTCCGGTAAATGGTGCTCAGTTAAACACAAAATATCTGTTTTTGATTCCTCTAGGAACAACTCTATTGAAAGTATTTTGCCGAGGAAGCCGCCTTGTATGTTTTGATGTACTAGTTTATATACAGAAGGCTTTCCCGTTGTCGTTAAATCTAAAAAGGATTTGGTACAATTTTGTTAGTACTTGTACTAACTTTGTCAATAGGGACAAAACTATGAAAAGAATTATTATTACAAATACTATCAATTATGACTGGTATTGAAAAAATCCTGTTACACACATTGTAACAGATTCATTACGTGGTAAAATGCTAGCTAACTTAGTAGCCATTTGTTTTTTATAAAAATTTGGAAGGTATAGAGTACCATTTGTCAAAACAAAATCTCGAATGTACGAATTCGTGTCAAAATATTCTATTTTGTCACTGTGACTAACTGAAAATTTGTGCATGCAAATATTTAAATTATATAAATTATTTTTTTGTGACCCCGTTAGTGATTCTGAGTAAGGGAATTCACAGAGTATGATTTTATGAACACTAAGTTTTAACATAAATTCAAAGTATTTTAATAGGTTACTTTGTGTTACATCAATACTATCTCCTAATAATAGAATAATTGTAGTATTTACATTGCTGTTGAATTTCATTTTCATAATATGTTCCAAAATTTGAATGAATGATGCACCTGGCATGCAAATATTAATGACATTTTGCATCATATTGTTTCCTAACAAAAGTCCTAAGTTTTTGCCAATTTTATCATAAAAAACAATGGTGCGGTGTTCCTTGGACTCCGAGAACTCATGCGCATCGACTGAAATCGACTGTTTACCTTATAAGAGATAGATTTGGAACGAAAAACGTTGCAAATATGCAAATTTTTCGAGGTTTCTTGTATGAGGATGCCCTTCGGGTTTCGATTTCTTTAATATTTTATTATGTAGTCACGCGTATTCTGCAAAAATGTCAACTGTTTATCTATTACGATTTAAGCCTTACAGATGGACGGACAGACAGACAGTGTAGGCGTAGTAATAGCATAAGTAAATTAGAAATAATAATATCTGTAGTAATAGGGTCCCGTTTGGCACCTTTTGTTTACGGAGCCCTCAAAATGGCTCTATAAACAGACAGACAAAAATTCTAAAAAACGGTAGTTTCGGATTTAATACAATACTAATGACGGAGGACCGCCCTGAGTGGCAAAATTTGGGAAAGGCCAGCAGTGGACAAACATGGGCTGATGGATGAATGGATAATAACTAATAATCAATTTTGAAAAAATTATTCAGTGTACAAAAACTTTATTACTACTTGATTATTAGTATAGATAAATATTACTTCAGAAGTTATGAAAAGTGGTTATAACGTATTTGACACACTTCGATTAAATTTTTCGGTAAACGCGACACATCATAATTAAGTAATATTTTTACGTGGAATTGAATTGAGTCTGAAATTCAGCGATTCATTTTCGTTCTTTAGCTGAGGATTAATTGGTTCGACACTATTAAAAAAATATATAGACTGAGAACGTAACTGTTTTTGAGATGTTTCATCGTAATTCAAAATTGCATTTTATTTTGTAATTCACTAGAAAATAATACTTGGAATAATTTCTGTCATGTTACATATGGTGCTAATAAAATTAATGTACTTTTTCAAAACCCAATAACTTATTCATTACTTGTTTACGGTTTTGTTTATTTCATTTAAAGTTACATTCTATCGTCATTCTCAGCTGCCAAAACGGGCCTCATTTGTCGCGTTTACCAGCTTTGCATCGCTGCAGCGATGAATTGTGCAGCCGCTGCAAAGAGTTATAAACGACCATTTCACATGACTTTGACAAGCATCGAGCTGCGCAAATAATTTCCGCTGCTCTCTGCAGCATGTAGACCATTAGACCATTAAACACGGGACCTGGAAAAGCGCGACTCTTAGTACTGAAATTATTCTGCCGTTTTCCACAGGAGGGGAGGTAAATACGCACATGATTTACTCATTTTTAAAAATTGATATGTCACACTAAATCAAAAGCTGCAACACAAACACAAAACGAGCACTCAAGCAAACTTACATGAACAAATTTTTCATGTATTTCGGTAGAGGGGATAAGTGCGCTTGCCTAGTCCCGTGTTAAATGGTCTAAGGGTAGCGATCTGTAATTTTGACGTATGGCCGTTTAACACAAATCCATCGCTGCAACTGTTGCACAATTTCATCGCGGCTCCGATGCAAAGTCATTAAACGCGACAATTATGACAACTATAGTTCTCCGTAAATGTTTATTTTATGTCAAACTTGTAAAAAAAACTAATGTCAAAATAAAATTCTCGAAAAACAATCGATTTTGGGAGTTTTGTAAAAACTCTATGATAACTAAGTCAATTATTCTAAATTAATAATGCAGAAATATGAGAAACTTGAAAAGATCGGCGAAGGAACCTATGGAACAGTTTTCAAGGCAAAGAACAAGGAAACCCACGAGATAGTAGCTCTCAAACGGGTGAGGTTAGACGACGACGATGAAGGCGTCCCTTCTTCTGCTTTACGAGAGATATGTTTGCTAAAAGAGCTTAAGCACAAAAATATTGTAAGGCTCTACGACGTGCTACACAGTGAAAAGAAACTGACACTCGTGTTCGAACATTGCGATCAGGATTTGAAGAAATACTTCGATAGTCTCAATGGTGAAATAGATTTGGACGTTGTGAAGTCATTCATGTATCAGCTGTTGCGTGGACTCGCTTTCTGCCACAGTCACAACGTCTTGCATAGAGATTTAAAGCCTCAGAACCTTCTGATCAACAAAAATGGCGAACTAAAGTTAGCCGACTTTGGTTTGGCTAGAGCTTTCGGTATCCCTGTGAAGTGCTACTCAGCAGAAGTTGTGACGCTATGGTACCGGCCACCGGACGTTTTGTTTGGTGCTAAGTTGTATACTACAAGCATTGATATGTGGTCAGCAGGCTGTATATTTGCTGAGTTGGCTAATTCTGGGAGACCTCTGTTCCCTGGGTCTGATGTGGATGACCAACTAAAAAGGATTTTTAAACTACTTGGTATGTATTGAAACTTAAAGTTTTTATAACTATTAATGTTGTGTACAGCAATATTTTTAACGTTTTGAACTTAGTATGACTGGATAGATTTGAGTGGAGTCTCTAAAAGTCACAAGCCTCCACACCCCACCACATCACCTAAGCCCCCCCTCCACCCCAAAATGTGTCCCTGTTCATATATTGATATTTTTTTAAAGAAAATCATCCAAGCTGAATATATCCTTATTATATTTTTTGCAAAAAGCTTTTTTTATAGGGAAAAACTGTCTCTGTGTTATAGATAGCTAGCTAGCTGTGTTACAAAATAACTTGACAATAAGCAAAATTTAGTATTTCAAGCTACAGTTTTGTTTTAACAAATCACCCCACACTGAATTGTCATATTTTGTGCTGCAAAAAGTGCCTTCATTCATTGCCATAGGTGTAATATTTCCCAAGATATCATTGTAAGAAATTCATTTGGTAGAAAAAATATCAATAAGTTATGTGTAGTAAACTCTAAAAATGCAATAAAACAAAGTATATTAATAATTTGGCACTGTCTGCGTTTGGACCCCTACTTTTATTTATGTTTGTTTTACTTTAGAGTATCCCATAAAATCTAACTAAATTTAAACCTTGTATGTATTAACATCTTTAAATGAAAGCCATATTAGAAATAGTATACTCTCACTCTTATCATGGATTATTAGATCATTGTCCTGGTCCAATATGAATTTTTTTTAAGGGTACCCTTTCCTTACACGTAAATTGGGGATGATTTTTTTTTTCTCGTCTTTCGTTCAAAATCATTGTGGGTGTGTAATAACCATTTTTAGATTTAGAGATCCGTTGGTGAAATATTAATATTTAAAGTGCCAATTTTTGTTAGAGTCAAGTGTCTTCCCCCTGTGCCAGCTAAATGGTTGAGTATGTGAAAAAATTCACAGAAGTAGTATATATAATGATTAAAAGGAATCTTAGTAACACAGCTTAGTAGGCTTTACAAGTTTACGAGTACAGGTTGCGCCAAACTTTTAGTTCCCTCTAAACAAAATGTATGGGCCGTTCTTCGGGAGAGGAACTTCCGTGTGGACTAGAAGTAGACCGACTTATTATATGTACTGGGCAACAATGGAACCCCACACTGCGTGTGGCCCAACATGCACTTGGCCAGTTTTTTTTTTACCTCTATTACTTACTGTGGTACTAAAACCGTTCATATCAAAAATAAATATTGACCTTTATTTAGTTCTGTTTTCTTTGAAAAAAATTAAACCATGAACAGGGACACATTACATTAATATTATCAGGTTGCAGTGGCGAATTCAGGAAGGAGCTTCAAACTGAAGCCCCCCCCCTGCAAAATATACTTTATAGGGCTCACAATTTCTTTTACACTAATATATTATGACAGTTTCCTACCTCTTATGTATGTACTACTTTGGTTTGCATGTGACCTCTGTGTACGTAAGGTTATTTCTACTTATTACAGTCACATATTCGAAAACAGATACTTGATGATTGATTTGTTGAAATTGATTGAATACATGTAAACGCAGACCAAAATCAAAACCCAGGAATTAAGTAGGAAAATAATTTTCACATTTTGAAAATGTGTAGTTTTTAGGGTATTTTCGTCACTTATTTGGGCATGAATTCCAGCCTTTTCATTTCACATTCCCTATATAGGTAATTAGGTATTAATCATTAAGTCTCTGATAATATGTTCAATTTTATAACAGGGACCCCCAATGAGGACACGTGGCCTGGAGTGACACAGCTGCCTGACTACAAACCCCTGCCAGTGTACCAACCGAGCTTAGGCCTAGCTCAGGTCGTCCCCCGCCTCCCCGCTCGAGGGAGAGACCTCCTCGCACGCCTGTTGACTTGCAATCCGGCCCTACGCATGCCGGCCGATGACGCCATGGCTCATGCTTACTTCCATGACCTTAATCCATCAGTCAAAAATGATAGATGTTAACATTTAATCCCCCATTACAAGTGTACCTCTGAGCTTTTAATGCAATGTTGCTGCAACAATCAAGACGAGGTACATGAAAATTGTAATGAAGAGACTCAAGATGAGATTGATGAACAATCTGATTAAGTGAAGTGTTCTAGTGAATTCATTTTAATATTACTACAAATATATTGTAATGTTCCACTAAGTCAAATTGTACATACTTTTTAGAATTGTTTTCACATTAAATTCTTTTTTTTTTCTATTGATCTCATGAAATGAAATTCTAATGAAGTACTTCGAAATAACTTGTATTTAAAAGATTAACAATCACTTTATTGCTAAGGAAACTTTTTATAAATAATTGTAGGAATAAATATTTATATGTAAGTATCTCTCTTTTTTTTACAGATCTATAAATATTTTACATATTTTCCGCAGCTTCTTTCAGTGCTGCAGTAATGGTGTCAGTTAACAATTCACTTGACTTTTCACTAGGTTTTATATTTGAAGTCATGGTTGTCATAAACGATGATGAAAACTCCTCAGCCAGCATGGTTTCATTAGAATAACTGGTCATCTCTGATGCAGCACTCATACTGGACATACCAGCTATCTCTGTTGCCAATTTGGTTGACTCCTCTAATGCTGTTGCTACACTGGATTTTGTAGATTCATCTACTGTAGATGCTATACTACATTTCTTAGTTTCATCTAGGGTGGATTCCGTAAATGATTTGGCAGATGTTTCATTTGCTGGTGAAGTAGTTGATTTATTAGAATCATCCATTACAGATACAACAGTTGATTTGATTGATTCACCTATTGAAGATGCAGTACTACTTTTCGTAGTTTCATCTAAGGCACATTTTTTTGAGGATTTCATACCTTCTTCTTTTTCAAACCCGAAAGTTGATTTGGTAGATTCATCCATTGTAGATGCAATACTACATTTAATGGTTTCATCTAAAGATTCTTTAAAACATGTCATAGAATCTTGTTTTTCAGATCTGACAATTGTTTTAATAGAATCATCTTTAGATGATGCAACAGTACCTTTCATAGATTTTTCTATTACAGATTCATCTGTTGTGGAAGCCACACTGCTTTGGCTGATACTATCCTTGGCGAATTTTATTATACCATCTGTTTTAGAAGCTATCTCATCAATAGCTTCATCAAATTTTTCTGTTTTCGTTTTGAGCAATTCTTGCATATCTGCTTTTGTTTCTAGAATTTTATTTTCAGCACTTGATGTTGATTGCATAAAATGTTCAGGTTTAAGCAGTTTATCTTCTTCCAGCATATGTTGTGATTTATGTTTGCAAGTTTCTTCTGAATCTTTCTTTAAAATGACACACGTTTCCTCCTTAGCAGCAGTACCTGTTTTTTCAACCAATTGGTCGGACTTACTACTTGATTGAACTTCTTTTTTCTTTGAAAAGGAGTCACAAAGCTTTATTGGCACAGATATTTCTGTGTTAAGATTTTCATTACACTTCTTATTTGCAATCACAGTCAAAACTCCATCGGAGGAAAGATTAGAAGTAACATCCTCTGCATCACAGTATCTTGGTAAGGCATACCTTCTTGTGAATTGCCTTGAGACCATGCCATGTTCATCATGTCTCTCCTCATGGTTACCTTCTATTAATATTTGATTGTTAAGTACTTTTACACTGATTTCACTTGGCCTGAAGTGCTGAACATCTAATGTGACTTGGAATTTGTTCTTGTCAATTTCAATAGTTGATCCACAATCTTTTGTTATATTTGGGATGTACCACTTCCATGGTCTGAAATAATTTGGTGTACAAATATTATTTGTTGGTAATATCAAATCCTGGGGTGTTATGCACATACCAAAGTCTTGTTCAAGTAATCGACTTGGAAATAGAGAAAATGGTTTCATTTTTAATTTTGATGTTTTTACAGTGTGTTTTTGTTTAGATCTCTGGTTGCACTGAAAGCCAGCTTTCTGTGCCAAGCTGCTTTTATATAAGCGCCACTTCCTATTTCTGGTTTGTTTTCATGGTTGTTTCAAATATTTCTCGGGATTAAAAGTAAGTACCTACCTAAATAATTTGGCCAAGGGCTAGGCGGACTCGCACACAAAGGGTTCCGTACCACTCCACAATGCGGGTACGGAACCTTAAAAACATTTCGGTAAATAACAACAATATAGATGTCATATCTACATCAAGGCTACAAAAAACAAGCTAATAAAATGGTAGCGCCTGAGAAAAAGTTTTGCGCCGCCTGCGGAACCCTACTTTTTTCATTTTTTTTTGTTTTACTTTAGGGTATGTCCTAGAATCTGACGAAATTTAAAAATTGACTGCATTACCGTCTTCAAGTTAGAGCTAATAGAAATGACGTTAAAATAATGCATCTTTTTCGAGGTTTCTTGTATGACCCCCACAAATTTCCATTTTCAAATATATTATTATTTGTCGAAGAAGCCATAGTAACACATGTTCTGTGAGAATTTTAACTTTCTACCTGTTACGGTTGAAGCTGTAGACCCCTGTGACAGGCGAGACGGACAGAGACAGCGGAGGCTTAGTAATAGGGTTTCGTTTGGCACCCTTCGGGTACGGAACACTAAAAAAGAAATGGTTACCGAATTATGTTACTTAATTTTACATTATTAAGTTTCGTGTTTACTGGTTAATAACGAGCTATTTCATCGTAGTGGTTAAAGCAGAAATAATAGACAAAAAAAAATTCTAAATAAATAATTTCATGCACTTTCCACATTCATATTTTCCGGATTGGACAAATGGGTAGTAAAACAGATTACATAATTTTGAATGATTGTATTATAGTAAAGGTAAATTAGTTTTGTACAGCCCTAAGACAAATCAATAGTGATAGATGCTTGAACTTTCTAGCTACATAAATAGCGTGCCATTTAATCTACGTTCCCAGCCAAGTTTATAAATACGTGTTGATCAAATTACCATCATGTAAACAACCAGGAGAGATTTATTGCATTATATACCTTGGTATAACGGCTAAAGCTGTAGACCCCTGTGACAGACGGACCGACAGCGGAGGCTTAGTAATAGGGTCCCGTCTGGCACCCCTAAAAGGTCACGAAACCCTAAAACGCCCAAGCCGAAAACGGGGCAGACATTGAATAAACGCGGGCGGATTTGCGGACGAAAGGCTAGCAAAAATATATTTGTACTCAATAAGCCCTAAACCACAACACGGTGTCATAGACAACAGAGATGCAGGGTAAAAAAAAACCGCGAAGTGCGATTTGAACTCACGCGCAAAAGGTTCCATAAAATACGAGTACGGAACCCTAAAAACATCATGGTAAATAACAATATAGATGCCAAAGCAACATTAAGGCCACAAAAATTATATGATAGAGTTGAAATTAAACCAATAACGTTAAAATTATTTTTAGGGTCACGTTTGGCACGCTTCGGGTACGGAACCCTAAAAACCGGTCAAGTGCGAATAGGACTTGCGCCCTGAGGGTTCCGCACCATTCAAATAAGTTAACAGACGTAGATAATTTAAATAAAAATTACAAACTTGTCAATTTATCATATACACAACATTATGAAACCAATCTCCAATATTAAGTAGGTACAGAGTATTCGGGTACGAAATCCTAAACGGGGCAGAGATTGAATAAACACGGGCGGAAACGCGGACGAAAGGCTAGCAGAAATATAATATATTTGTAGGTACTCAAGCTCTAATCTAAACAATAGCACGGTGTTATAGACACCCGAAATGCCAGGGTAAGAAAAAAATATTTCCGCCAAGTGTGACTTGCGCACAAAGGGTTCCGTAAACCACACAATACCGATACGGAACCATAAAAACAAGTTGACTAACTGGCAGCGCCCGAGAGTCAAGTCGGCTCCCGCTGAATCCATTCATCCATCAGCGTGTGTTCGTACACTGCTGGACATAAGCCTTTTACAAATTTCGCCACTCTTAGCGGTCTTCCTCATCCAGCCGCACCCGCAACATCTTTCAGGTCGACGGTCCAGCGGGCACGAGGTCAGCCTACGCTACGCTTTGCTTAACGTGGTCTCCACTAACGCCTTTCGGCCCCAACGGCCATCACGTCGGCGACAAATATGTCGGCCACCTTCGATCACCGACGGATATCCTCGTTTCGAATTCTATCCATCAGAGATACCCCAACTAGCATAGCCCGCTCCATAGCTCTTTGGATCAAGCCCTTTGCCTCTAAGCGTCATACGTCATCACAGGAAGGACGCACGGGTTATACATCGGTATTGACGACGTAAATATATAAATATAACGCAACTTTCCGAATGCTGCCCCGCTGAGCATGGACCCTAATTTTTATTATCGGCGGTTTTATAGTAGATTTTTTTTAAATGTCGGAATCGGCTTTATCACAGCCTTCTCTAGTCTTATTCGCCATATAACCCAAAATCTCATTGAATACACATAACAAGCTGTTGACAAGGTACGTATTGCAGCAGTATTCGCAAGTTTCGATTCTACCTAACCTCAGTTTGTCAAGTGAAGTGCTTCATAGGTTAAAATCATTTTTTTTATTATTCTGATCTTCGTGTAACATTATCAATTATTTATTTTAGATGCCCAAGCTATGTTGTGTTCCCGGATGCAAGTCAAACTCTTACGACATGTATTTGGAGACATGTGAGATAGACGAATCTTCGCAATGTGGCTATGCTGTGCATTCAGTGGTTAAAAAAACAAATTGCTTACATTGCGAATCCATAGTTCGGGGATAGTAAGGGCTCTAGTAGGTATAAACTACGAATATTTTGACTATTTACAAAGAGGTGGTTTATCTGTGCCCACAGCCTCTGTTAAGTTTTCTTTGAGTACATTATTCAGAATTAAACAATGTTTTTAAAATCCGACGATGCTCGACAAGTCCTTTTTTTACTAACAATAGCGAGTTTACAGTCAGTTATTTTTTTTATCGAACTAGAGGGGTTTTGTGAGGCAGGACATGACCTTAGATCTGTTTAAACATCTATTTGTAAAATTACATTTTGTCCAACATCATTTTAAACAACTACATCAAAAATATTAACAACATACATGCAGAGAAAAAATTTAATAAAAGAAAACTAAATGCTTTGACTAACTAAACCTTTATACGTAGATACATACATCCAAGGTGAAAATAGTAGATAGTTGAAATTTTCACAAAATATGTGTTACTAGGGTCTCTAATAGCATATTTTTAACGTTTTAGTAACGTTATTGGCTCTTTCTTAAAGATACAAGCATCGCAACGGTTTATGAGCGGTGACAACTGCACTAGTCATTGTTTCTCTATCGCATGTAGTAATTTTGTGCGCGAATGAACACAATGCGCTAGTCCCCCAACACTTCCGCGAGCGCTCATAACTCGTTGCGCGACTAGTAGTAATACATTTGTACATACTCTAAACTAAAACAACAAATAATAGAATTAGGGTTCCGTACTCAGAGGGTGCTAAATTGTTTGTCAGGTGGTACCATTTTAGGTGTGCGTTACGCCAGCGGCATGTTAGCGCTTTTCAGGATTTCAGCTTGACCGATAGTTAAGAGCCTCATCTCGTGTAATTACGCCCGAAATAAAAAAATGTGCTTCCAGTCGATCCAAAGATATTCACGAAAAATAGATTCCGCTGGAGTAGCTAAATGCAAACTAGCTACTAAGGTAGATATAATTAGTGCCCAATTGGCCTATTCTATATTTCACCAATATTTATGATTCGAAAACCATTTCGAGGAATAGCTTTCCTGAACTGTTTTTAGTAGACAGATTTTAAAATAAGCTTTCATAACATTTATTAAATAAAATAAAAAGATGACATCAACTTGATCTTCAGTGACGTCATCATCACACATTTCCATTTTCATTGAACGCATCCTAAGACGTATTTTTTTCTTGAACGCTTTCGAAAGACTGCAAATTGTAAATGTTGCCAACTTTATCAAAAAACCCTGTTTTAATAGGTATTTTACCAATCATTATCAGAATTCGAGAACTAACAACAAATAATAATAATAATCACTATCAACAAATAATAATAATTATCACTATCAAAAAATAATAAGAGTTTAGGCCCAACTTTGAAACCTATTTATATAAGAATTACTCATTAAATAATTATTAATTACTAATAATTATTTATATTAGACAGAGGTCATTGCACGAATAGGTATTTAAAGGTAGTTTATTTCAACAGAAATGTATTGGCTGTCGGATCGTGAACCTGATTTAGGTGATAAATGTAGATTTATGATTTTTGTTCGAACTCACCCTAGCTGGGTAGGTATCTACCTATATATTCTCTAGTTCTATCAGACAGAATCGAAGTTTTGAAAAAAGAAATACTGAGATCGAAATTTTAGAATTATTGTTGCTGTTGGAAACACTGATACCACAGATATAGATCTAAATAGATGACGCAAGTGCATCAAACTCTATTAAAATCAAGCGTGTCACATTTTACAATGAAATTGGTTGACAGCGGTTTGAATCTTAGAAGGGATTGTAAGACTTAAGACATAATACATAAGAGTCAAAGTTGGAGGAGTCAATATCTGTGAAGGAAGAGCATTGCTCTCCCTTTTGGCGCGCAATTGGGCACGCGAAGTACATACACTCGCGGCATCTATTTGGATCTATATCTGTGACTGATACTGATGTGTCTGTCTGTCACTTTGACTGATTGGGTTCCGTTTCAAAACGAGTGGGTTTCTTTCGGAGTGATGCGAATAGTGATCCAACCTAATGTGATGACGTAATTTCCTGTAAATACTAAAATACTTATAAAATCGGTTTTAAGGAACAAAAATATATATTATTCAAATTAAATTCCTAAAGTGGTCATATATTCCAAAAAGCAGACAAAAATAGCACATTGATATTTAAAAAATAGGCGAATTGTGCCCCAAAAACAAAATTAGTGCGTCCAGAGGTTTCAGAGTTATTCAAGATGCCGCTGGGGTAAAGTTTACGGCATTGTCATACAACAACGATTTTTTACTAAGGTAATAATTAGATCCGGTCCTAATTTGTGCAAACTTGTTTTTTCTTTAATCGACACACCGTTGGTAATTATTTTTTTCAAAAACCCTAATATTAGGCCTTGCGCTTCTATGAGAATACCTAGAAACTTACCAATTATGGTGGTTTGTACCGTTTATCAACTCAAAGCACCTTGTGAAATTAGATGTTCCTATTTCAACTCCTTACAGAGTTATTACATTTTTATTAAAATCTGGCTACTATCATATTTTTATTTATATTAGACGATAAATTGTATTGAAATATATTGTTGAAAAACAAAGATGATACCATATAGAACTAAAAGAAAAATACCATTTATATAACTAAGTCTATAAAGTAACTTTATAAAATCAGATAAAATGCGTAGGATGGAAATACAAACTGAAAACATTTTTGCTCAATTACGCCGTCAAAATATGCCCTATGTTTTTAAGTACATAGATAGAGTTGCCAAAATGTTGCCATTGTTTGACTAATGGTGTTTGCTATCTAGCTAGTGCGTTCGATAGGTATAGGTACGTACAGATATCATGGAAGTACAAGAAAAGGCGGAAGGAATTTCGATAACCAAAAACTGAAGCACCCATAGTAAGCCTACTCGAGTGTACGTTATTCAAATCATAGTTAGCCTATTTTCTATAGTAATTTCATTCACATAATATTTTTAAAATCTATTATAAAACTTTCTAAACATTATGTTTGTAATAAACTCGACTCGACTTACTCTCTAATAATAATAATAACGTAGGTATTATCCTACTATAATATTATAAATGCGAAAGTTTTTGTGTGTGTGTATGTGTGTTGTACTCTTTCACGCTGAAACGGCTCAACGATGAAAAACAAAAAACGGCATTAGATGAAATTTAGAATGGATATACCCTAACTTAACACATAGGCTACTTTTTATCCCGGAAAAAGCATGTCGTTAAACCGAATAAGACGCGGGCGGAGCCGCGGGCAAAAGCTATATTAATATAAAAGTAAATTAATAGTTAGTTAAACCTGTACCAACCAAAATTTAATTATAAAGTGTGTTTTTTTTAGAGGTATAGAACTTTGAAATGGAGTAAAACAAAGATGATTTTTTTTATTGATATGAAATTTATTTTATTCGAAAGATAATCTTCTGGCATTATAATTCAAATCTGACTTCTGGCATATGTCCGCCACGGCTGGCTCGGACGTAGTCTAATCTGGAGGTCCAATTTTCGATGACTTTTTCCAACATTTGTGGCCGTATATCGGCAATAACTCGCCGAATGTTGTCCTGCAAGTGGTCAATCGTTTCGGGCTTATCGGCGTAGACTTGCGACTTCACATATCCCCACAGAAAATAGTCAAGTGCGTTAAATCGCACGATCTTGGAGGCCAATTCACGGGTCCGAAACGTGAAACTATGCGGTTACCAAACGTTTCCTTCAATAAATTAATTGTGGCACGAACTGTGTGACATGTTGCGCCGTCTTGTTGAAACCACAACTCCTGCACATCATGGTTGTTCAATTGATGAACAAAAAAAGTCTACGCCGATAAGCCCGAAACGATTGACCACTTGGAGGACAACACTCGGCGAGTTATTGCCGATATACGGCCACAAATGTTGGAAAATGTCATCGAAAATTGGACCTCCAGATTAGACTACGTCCGAGCCAGCCGTGGCGGACATATGCCAGAAGTCATATTTAAATTATAATGCCAGAAGATTGTCTTTCGAATAAAATAAATTTCATATCAATAAAAAAAATCATCTTTGTTTTATTCCATTTTAAAGTTAAAAAAAACACCCTTTAGAACTACAAATTTAAAGCACCATGTATGGTACGGCCGCTTTTATGTACTCATTCGAATTTGGTTGGTTAATCGTCTGATTTGCTTTCCTGCTTTTTTTTCCTTATGTTTTAGTAGTTTGGAGGTTTTTTCAGCTGAAATTTTAAGGATAAATATTGTGATAAAAGTACTAATTTTATTAGTAGAATCAAATATACCGTTAATTAATAATAAGTAGTTCATGTATTGAAACGTTACATTAAAGAGTAGCCAGATTTTAATAAAAATGGAATAACTCTGCAAGGTGTTGAAATAGGAACATCTAATTTAATTATATTTCTTTAATTTAATTCTTTCGCTTATATAGCCAAATTCATACTAGAGACTCGGTCAGTGGTCAGACAAGGTTCAATGACACTGCTTGGTAAATACGCAAAACGTTTTTTTGTGCCTCTAAACTTGTTTAAGAACAACCTCGAAGTTTAAATTTTACTTTGCGTATTTCACAGAAAGGGTCATTGAACCTTGGTCTATACCTCTAACCGAGTCTAATTTGGATAAATAAGGTGACATTTACTTATACAACCAAATTCATACTGTAGTGTAGCCTTGATAAGTGATCAGTATGACGGATCGATATAACACTTTTTGCTAATTTCCCAAAATAGAATAGACTCGGGGCTGGGCTTGCGTTCAAAGATAAAATTGTAGATAAAAGGAGAATAATATGTTTCGAATTTCCCAAAAAGGGTCATCGAACCTTGATACAGAACAGACTACTTACTGAGTCTTCAGTATGAATATGGCTGCATAAAGAAATGTCACCTTGTATAAACGAGAGACACCATAAATAAGACGACTTTTGTTTGTATAGCCAAATTCATACTGGAGACTCGGTAAGTGGTCCAGGACCAAGGTTTGATGACCCTGTCTTAAATTACGCAAAATAAAATTTAGACGTCTCCTACTAATCGAGTCGAGCGAGGTTGTTTATTTTGAACAAGTATAGAGGCACAAAATATATTTTTCGCATTTCGCTAACAGGGTCATTGAACCTTGATCTTGATCACTTACAGAGTCTTAAGTATGAGTTTGGTTGTTAAAATGAAAGTCACCTTAATAGGTATAATATACATACGACAACACAAAGAAGATATGAAAAAATAAATACGATGTCGTCTCCTTTGACGTCGTCATCACATTCTATCGAATAACATTATTTTTTCATGCTTTACTTGCATAAAACCATTCATAACCATTTCGTAAAGCATAACGGACTAGCGGACTTGTCCGAAAGCCATGGAGGTCCGATCTAGTCCATCGCCCGTGGACTAGCTCACGGTTGAATCAGTCCATTTAACGATTTAGGACTTTTTATAGATTTGCGGCTTATTGCGGACTTTTTTTCGGTCCATGTGACATCTTTGCACCGCGGCAATCGAAGAAAACTGTAATTTATGAATTCCCGGTACTTTTTAAACGGAGTAGTATATTCTTAGGGCTCCGTACCCGTATTGAGGTGATACGGAACCCTTTCTGCGCGAGTCCGACTCGCACTTGGCCACATTATTATTAGTACTGCTGTAAAAAAATCATACGGCCTTGCAAAGCGTATTTTCAACTTACAAAAAATGCCTATACATAGATAGGTCGACAAATAATCAAATTGTGTTTGTCCAATGCTGGACACAGGCCTTTCCCAAATTTCACCCCTCACAGCGCAGCGGCTCCTCCGTCCGTCTCATCCAGCCGCCACCCACGTCCTTCAGGTCGGCGGTCCAGCGGGCACGAGGTCGGCCTACACTACGCTTTGCTGTACGTGGTCTCCATTCTAAAGCCTTTCGGGCCCAACGGCCATCATGTCGGCGACAAACTGATCCATACAGTTGTCCAGCGAAGGCGTTCGGACGGAGCGGTTGTGCGCTGCTTGCGGGGCGAGGATCCGAACTGATTCTTCGAAAAGGCATATACGTAGCTCAGTGGCTTATTTATTAGTATTTTTATTTATGTACTCACAAAACTTAGTATTTTTAAGGATACTGAATGTTGAATATAAAAAATATTTGTCTAATTTACATATTTTATTCAATATTTTTTAATTTTTGAACTGTGCATAAGGTGTTTTAAAAATGAATTCCTCATCCTTTATTTATAAGAAAATGATACCACACTTTAGATGTTAGGTAAATTAAAGCCCATATGAATTTATTGCTGAAGCGCGGCGGCGTTAAATTGCGAGAGCAGCACCCCCCCCCCCCCCTGCCACATGGTGGCGGGGGTCTACCGGGCTAAATTAGCGTAGATTGACCCATTGTACATGTGTGCCAAGTGAATTCTTCCGATACCTTTTGGCAACCTCGAGGTCAAGAAACTCAGGTATAGTTGGTGTATCAGTATAGGCAGAGACACGGGGGTTCGGGTTCGAGCCCTGCGTGAGGTTTGTTTTTCTCTGAGCATACATACATACATATACTCGGTAGTAGGGGTAGGCAGAGACTACAATTTTCCATCTGCTACGACCCTGACACACCTCTTTTGCTTCTTCTACATCCATAAATTTAGTCATACCCGTTAGGGTGTCCCAAAAAAATCAGAGTTATTTTTTTTAACGTATTCCCTCTAATTACTTTCGTATGATGACAAAACTATTGTAAATAAAGTTTCATGTACTTAGAACCACGGCAAACCGTGCCGACTTGCATCGAAACATGTCAGTACTTGCATACTAGGCGCGCGGCAGCTAACATATCAATGTACAAGTTATGCTTGTTTGTTTTATTTGTAATCGCATTGTTTTCATTGAATCAAGATGTCAGTGGTTAAGCAGTTCAAAAAAGGATATATTCTTAATAGGAGACGTAAAACACCAAATTACCGGTTCAAAACTTCCCTCTAATGGACAAGTGCTGGCAGTTCTGTTCTAAGTAAGTATAACATTCGTGAAGTGAATGAAAGTGTCAATGAAATCGCAAATCTTACTATTCGTGAATGCATTATCTATTGGGAAAAGGCACGTATACCGACAAAATCTTTACCTAACTGTGTGAAGAAACTAGTAACTTTATACCAAAATTGGAGATTTGCAAAAAAATGCAAAAAAAAAACACAAGATGTGTTTGAGCAGCGTCGTCAAGACTTTGTTGCAAACTTAGACAATTTGTTTGATATTGCACATGCCGAAGCGCTTCAGTTAATAAAGCTAAACGAAGACAGGATATTTCTACAGCGACAGAGAGAGCCAGGTCGCCCCGGTCACTTAGCTGGTGTAGACAAAAAATTGACCGAAAAAGAGGAAAAGGCGCGACTTAGAAGCATTGAGGAGCAAAAGCGGCGTGCTAAATATTTTTCATCTCTGACGCCTTCGACATCATCTTATGAACCTGTACAAGAAGATTTGTCATCTGATTCTGAACAAATAAGAAAATTTGCACACCCTAACTGAGAGCACACGGCCTGATTCTAATAAAACTTCTATGAGAAAAAGTTTTATTACTCCAAAATTAGTAGCAGCGCTAGATCGATGTCAGATAAGTATGAGAAATTCTGTGTTTATTATTGAAGCAACTATTGAGGCACTGGGACATAACACTGATGAATTTCCCATCAGCAAGTCCTCTGAGCGCGCCCAAGCAATAAAAGTTGACTACCAAAACGAGGTTCCGGATACTGTTACTGTCCACTGGGATGGAAAATTGTTGCCTGTTTTAGATGCACGCAAATCTAAAGAAGAACGACTACCGATACTAATTTATTACGATAATAAAGAACAACTTCTTGCTGTGCGAAAATTGGACAACTCTTCAGGACGCGAACAAGCCGAGGCAGTTTGGAACGCTATTGTTGACTGGAATCTTGAAGATAAAGCGCAGATTCTCCGTTGTGACACTACTGCTTCAAATACAGGTCGTATTAATGGCGCCTGTGTGCTTCTTGAACAGAAACTGAATAGAGAAATGCTTATTTTTGCATGTCGTCATCATGTTTACGAGTTGGTGTTAAAAGGCGTATTTGAAGCAAAAATCAGCCAAGTCACTACAAGCCCTGACATTCCATTATTCAAAAAGTTCCGGAAAAACTGGAACAACATCGAGCCGGAGAGAATACAGAGCTATCCAGAAAGGCTTTCATGCTTGAGTGTTTCAAAAATTCACAAACTGCTAGAATTTTACCGTTCTGAATTAACTAAAGACATTGCTAGAGACGACTATCGAGAATTAATAGAACTTTCAATAACATTTCTTGGCGGAGATAAAGAGAAGAAATTTAAGATTCGGCCTCCAGGCGCTATGCACCAAGCTCGATGAATGGCGAGAGCAATTTATTCACTAAAAATATCACTTCTTAGTTCCCAATTCAGAATTTCAAAGAAAGAAAAGGAAGCTCTGTTAGACGTTTGCCTGTTCATCGCGACATCCTATGTCAAGCCCTGGCTGCAATGCGTTTTAGGAGTAAAAGCACCTTACCAAGACCTGTGCTTTCTGAAAGCCATGAAGAACTATGAAACAATAAACAAAAGTATCTCAAAAGCGGCTTTATAGAAGTTCTGCCAACATTTATGGTACTTGATAGATGAAGTGTCTATCTTGTCTCTATTTGATGATGATGTAAGACCAAGAGACCAAATCAAAAATGGTTGCTAACTTAGCCAATGAAAATCAATCAGCTCATAATAAGCGCTACATCCCATCAAAAGAAGAACTTTGTGGCCCCCTTTACGAGAAAAGCCTAGATAACTGTGTGTCAATCAAAAGAAAGTCTCTGTTTTATCGCTTCAAACTGGATGATAGTTTTCTCCAAGAGTCACCTTCATCATGGCCCAATAATTCCGCATTTCAGCACGCTAAAAAGAAGCTGTTCACACTCAGAGCAGTAAACGATGCCGCTGAAAGAGCAGTGAAGTTAATGCAAGATTTTCATGGCTTAATCACTGTTCAAGAGGAACAAAAGCAATTTTTATTACGCTGCGTACAGGAGCACAGGCAAGTGTACCCTGACTGCAAAAAGCAAACTTTGAAAAGAAAATTTGCTAAATAAAGCCTTTTTAATGAATACCTAATAAATATAACATAATAGTTACCATTAGTGTTTTATTTACCGCATAAAAATTAAGTTCTAAAATCTCAATATGGCTTCCCCATACTAATCTTAATGTTCAAAGTTTGACATCAAGTCGGCACGGGTTATCGTTATCCGATCGCAATAATGTTTGATATTCCAGTTATTAGGGTCAAATAGAAAAAAAAACAGAGGGTATGCGTTTCAAAATACGAAAACGCACTTCTAGCCTGGGACACCCTAATACCCGTCTATTGCGGGTACTTTTTACTTTGCTCTTCTTCAGGTATGTCGCTTATTTAGTCGGCATGGAGGGGAGTGATGGATGGCGGTATATCCATCTCCAATTGCCAGGCCTTATATAAAACAGACTGGTGATGGGCAGCGGCGTCACTGGTGCAAGGGTTTCGGCACCGCGCTCACCAACCCGCCTGCCCAGCGTGTGTGAGTATGGGCATTTCTTCCAGGAGGACCGCCAAGAGTGGCAAAATCCTGGAAAGGCCTATGTCCAGCAGTGGACGAAACAGGCTGATGGATGGAGGGGAGTGATAGACAGCGCATATGGTCCCCCTTTTCTTCACCTGGCCCTCCCCCAAATTCGATCTGGAAACTGTCGCGAGGCAATAACATTATGGCGCATAGGCGCGCCACTGTTTTAATACAGAATTTGATAACCCTTTTCTCAGTTGTTTATCGTTATAGACCAGAGTATAAGACGTCTTTCATCTTTTACTGTGGAGGAGGAGGCGCGCGCGTGCATGTGCCGCTGCTCACGCTGGAAGATGTGCGCCACGCGCTCACTCGCCTCAAGCCCAAGCGCTCTGCCGGACCTGATGGGGTACCACCCTACCTGGTAAAGGATGCTCGCAGGGTACTAGATGAGCCGTTACTGCATATTTTTAATTTATGTCTTTCAGAATGCGCTTATCCCGATGCATGGAAGGTCACAAAAGTCATACCAGTGCCAAAAGGTGGCTCGGGGTCAGACGTGGGTGATTTCAGGCCGGTGGCGATACTGTCAACGAAGACGCGAACGCGAAGGTCTTAAGAGTCTAGTCTGCAGAGGTCAATTTACTTACAGATGCGCTCTCAACTCTCGGACGCGCAACATGGGTTTAGACCGGGCCGCAGCACCACCACTAACTTACTGTGCTTCATGTCGCACGTGGTGCCGTCGCTGGACGCAAGGGGGCAGGTCGACGTTGCTTACTTTGATTTCAGGAAGGCGTTCGATGCTGTCGATAATGACGTGCTTCTTGAGAAATTTGCTGGCGTCGGCTTCACTCCGCGCCTTCTTGAGTTCTTTAGTAGCTACTTGAGAAACAGGCGCCAGTACGTGCAGTATGCTGGACATGCTTCAAATACGTATTGCACATATTCGGGTGTTAGCCAAGGAAGTAACCTTGGACCTCTGGAATTTAGGATAATGATAAACGACCTTCCGAACGTGGTCAAGGATGCCGTCTGCTTGTTATTCGCGGATGACCTCAAGTTGCTTTGCACCGTTAAGGATGACGCAGATTGCGCGGCATTGCAGCGTGACATAGATCGTGTCGTGGAATGGAGTCGCAGGAATAAGCAGTACTTCAACGTATCGAAGTGTGCGACAATGACGTATACCCGCTTGCATGCACCACGTTACTATTGTTACGAAGTAGACGGGACAGCAATGCCTCGCGTATCGGAGGTACGCGATCTTGGGGTACGCATGACGCATGATTTAAACTTTCGTAATCACATCGAAGACTTGTGTAAGAAAGCTTTTAAAAAGTTAGGAATCATTTTGCGGCAGGCTCAGTGTTTTAAAAATATCGAGGCTGTAAAAGCCCCTTTTAATGCTCTTGTTCGGAGCCGAATCGAAACGAGTGCAATTATTTGGAATCCACATGAAGCTAAATATAACTACATGCTGGAGAAAATTTTAAATAAATTTATAAGTTTTGTGTATTTTAAATTATATGGAGTTAACCCTTTCTTTCCACTTATGTATCCAACCCTATTTATTTTGGGTATGGTTGGATACAGTAAGCTTGAAGTGAGAAGAAACCTGGCGCTAGTAGTCTATTTCTTCAAACTTATTCGTGGAAAACAAGACAATCCACAGGTGTTACTGTCGATAGGGCTGTTTGTGCCGAATAATTACCAAAGAGCAAGAACCCACAAGCTGTTCTATGAGCCTATCGTGCGGACAAATATACTGAAGGAGGCACCAGTTACGAGAGCTATCCGATTTTTGAATAAAATTGATCAGGAGACAGATATTGACGTTTTTTACTATTCGCTGACTGACTTTACAAGAGTAGCACTGTGTTTGTTATGTAAATAGGTTAAGTAGATGATATGTAGGTAATAAGTGATTTAGTTAATATTTTTTATGTGGCTTATATTTTCATGTCTGTTAAGATCATAGGTTTTCAGATTCTTCTTTTTTAATTTTTAACAATATTGCTTTAGGTTAACCTGTCATAATATTGTTTAGTTATTAGTAAATAAATAAAATTTTATATAAGGCACCGTTTTGCCAAAATTTTGAATATTGATTTTGTTTTTAAGATATCAAGCTAGACAGATTTAAATACTTACAGTACTTTTCTTGCCTTAAATTGTACCTAAGTATACCAAAATTTCACATTTCAGCCTGATAGTAACTTTGTAAATGCCTGTATTAAACTATGGAGGTCTTAAGCTTTAGTCTATAATGAAAAACAACAAAGAAACGTGTTATCAAATTTTGTACTAACACGTAGGCGCCTTAATAAACAGTTTTTTTTCTTTTCACCCATTTATCAATTTTTATACATAACATAATACTCTATATTTTTAGGTAACCAGAGATTAGAATCATTGAAGTAAAATATGTATCATTTGTATTGCTGGTCAGGCCAGGTTTCAACAAAATTGCCCATCATTCCATTGATGTGTAATAAACTTAATTATTGTTCTGAGCAGCATTCTTTTCAATTTATTTATAATTCAAAATGATATCAGCGTATTAAGACAAGCAACATTACCAGCAACATAGGTGTTTCCGGCCAAACCCGATTTTAGTGACAAACTAGTTCGGCCTAGGCCAAAATGTTTCTGGGATGCCATAAAGAAATAACCCCGAAGGCTGAGCTATACTACGTGGAACAATTCGCCATACCGATACCTAACCCTCTATAACTTAACTTACCATCTCTCTTCTGCACTGAAGGATTTCTGTTTGGCCACCAAACTAGGTTGTCCTAAAATTAGCCCTTTTATTGTCTAACTTGAATATCTATCGCTATCCATTCAAGATATCGTGATTGGCTAAAAACGATGTGTGATGTCATTTCTAGCCAATCACGGCGCGTTTGAAGGCGATTGCGATGGATGTCGAAGTTGGACAATAAGGCCCCAGGTTTTGCCAGTAACATAGGGACCATATCCAGCAAGCTACCATAGGAATTCCCCTGGTAACGCAAATGTTGCTAGGAGCACATCATTAATTGTAGCCAAATAGTTAACTTCACAGCATCTCCATTTCAGCTCTCTTTCTTTTCCTGTGGTTAGCAACCATGTTTGCTGTGGTAAGTTTGCAGTCCCCACTGTGGAGCCAGTCAGATAGTGCTTTCTCCGTGCATGAGGCAGCAGCGGCCCTCTTCCGTTCACTTGCCGATAGTGGTTGGACAGAGGTAAGGCTGTCGCTGGAGACGCTTGCTGATAACAGCATTCTAAACCTTTGACGAAAAGTCTGAAATGGAATTTGACTCAGTATTATTGAAAAGTGAAAATATATAGCAGGTAATAGATAATAATCAAGGGCAGTTATAAATGGGTGGCTACAAACTTGAAGAGTGTCGGGTAGCAGACACTTAGCTTGATGGGCTGATTGCATTCTTAAATAGCTGGCATGGCTTATATCCAATTGTGTATAATACAGCAGATATAACTGCTACTTAGATAGATAGGCACCTAATGTTATCTTTATTAAACGCAATGGGCTTAGCTTGGCCATTACCACACCAAATGGAAAGCATCAACAAGACCTAAGATGGAGTGCCCTCACCCAGTAATGCGAAGATTCAAACCAAGTGATCATGCCAGAACAGGGGTCACTTAGCGGCTTGGTATCGTCATGAGGGTGGTGAAAGGCCATGGCCAAAACCACCAGTAAATAGGTACATTAGTTGTCTTTGCAGGCAGGGCCAAGATCCAATGATTTTAAGACCCTCACTACAGAGACATAGTTGCTTACATCTTTACAATCCCCCAGGTCACCTTTTACAAACATCCATGAGAAGACATGGAATGACAATTGTCGTTGTCGTTCAACCCTGCATCACTGCAGGGAAGAACTGTACAGCCACTGCAAAGGGTTATAAACAACCATTTCACATGATTTTGACAAGCATCGATGCGCAAATAATTTCCGCTGATCTCTGCAGCCTATAGGCGATCTATCATTTTAACGTATGGCCAATTAACACAAATCCATCCCTGCAACCTTTGCACAATTCATTGCTACAGTGATGCAAACCTGTTAAACGTGACAAATATCCTTTTTACATGATGTTGCCACATGCCACAAATTTTGCTAACTTTGCTTTTGAAAGTTCTACATTAGATAATTTAAACAGTCTTTGACATAGGTATGCACTTTTAAAAGAGAGGCTCAGTACAAATTACTTTTAGCCTTAACATAAGTTTAGCGAAGAGTGGTCCAGGCAATAGTGTTTTGGAAAAGTGACGTGTTGAGTAGATCTGTTTTTATAAATCAATTTTTATCAATAATTCTACATATTAAGGGACAAATCAATGGGATCCTATGAAGTCACTGCTTATGTTATACAAAATAAGAGTTTATTTATAAAATGGAAGAGGTTATGAAACTTACATTAATCAAGGCAGATCCAACTTCACCTTTGATATCATGTTTAGCAATATAACAGCCAAATTCATAGAAATATGGACCTAATTTGTGCATGTCCACAGTACAAGCATCTGCATTGAAGATTTCTCTGTAAGCATCTTTGTATATTTTGGGAAGTTCTACACTGACTAAAGGAGGTCTTCTAGAATAAAGGGATTCAGCCAACCAAAGAGGAATATCCACATTTGAGCCAGCTTTCAAATCGTCTTCTGCAGCTGAAGGATCCAAAAAACCTGAAATGAAAATGAACCTCAGTAGGTGAAACTCAGCTCAGCCCTTTCCAATTAAGTTTCAAAATACTCACCCATTTTAGGAAGGTCATGTAAAAATTTACAGGGTACTTTTTCGTTAGTCACTAAAATATCCGAAATAGAGAGATAATTAGAATTTTCCATAGATACCAGCAGAAAAATATTTTTATGTAGGTATGTTATCTACATAAGTACCTTACCGTTTTTACTTTATTATTTAATTTTTTCTTTTTACATAAAAGTCATAAAACTTCCCGCCAAAAATGGATTACAAATGTCATCGTGGATGATGTCAATTTGGGTTTGGGCCTATTCCGTTTGTTGCATAGTATACACAAACCGCCGCACCGCCTTGATTTAATGCATTCATTATCGACTTGAACCAGAAGTGGACTTTGATTTTATAAATGAGTCATCGAAAAGGCTCGGGAAATGATTTTTTCTGTAAATCGTAAATTCTGTTAAAACTACGGAGGTTGCCTCACTCCGCTCTGCTTCGCTCGACTCCCTAATATGTACTTACAACCCGGTCACATTATCTCGAGACCTCGCTGGAATGCGAACCACCCGCCCCGTTCTTTTTCACCGCCCCGCGCTCGCCACGGCGCGTCAGTACGGTTAGCACTTTCGTTGCCGATACGCGTCGACTTGTTTTCGTGGTATATTTTTAAACATTCCATTGTTACGTTTGGACTTTTATTGTTATTTTGTTATTGCTGTTACGTTAAAATATTTTTTTGTTGCAACGTTGCAATCATATCATTATAATAATATTACCTACATTAAATTAATTAACACAATATTTGTTTTGTTGGAAATCTTATTGCTTATAATAATATCCTACTAGAGGATGCTTGTTTTGCGCACCATATCTGAGCGCCGACGTGACGTGACGTCATCGACGCCAGGTCGCGAGATAATGTGACCGGGTAGTACATACATACATGTCAACCTTATCGCTCCTCCTCGCTTCCTAGCGGTCGAACAAAATTAAAACTAAGGAAGCCGCTAACGGTTTTGTAGTCACTTTCTTTTTTTTTTCGCGGTTTCGACTCGACGCGCTCGTTGTGCTCTGTGGTTTACTACTAATTTATTTCATCTGTGTGTGCTCTGTGGACGCAGAGTTGCCAGATTGAGGGTTTTTTTCGCGGTTTTGAGGAAAAATTTGGTACTTAGGGAATGTTTGGGGAAATGATTTCCTTGGGGAAGATTTTGGGGAAAAAAATTGACGTTGGGGAAATTTGGGGTTAACCAAGAATGAAATATCTATTATATAATATCTGTTATACATATACCTAAGGCTTAGAACATTTAACACGGGACCTGGAGAAGCGTGACTCTTAGTACTGAAACTATTCTGCTGTTTTCCACGGGAGGGGAGGTACACACGCAACACAGCACAAATTTACTCATTCACGCACACTGCTGCGAAAAATTGATATGTCACTCTAAATCAAAAGCTGCAACACAAAAACAAAACGCGCACACAAGCAAACTTACATGAACAAATTGTTCATTACTTGGGCAGAGGGGGATAATTGCGCTTGCTTAGTCCCGTGTTATATGGTCTAAGACCAAAGGCAATAAATTTACAAATTCGAGTTACTAAAATCTATAAAACGCATTTAAAATTTTAGATGCGGTCTAAGGGACTTTGTTTCAGCGATATAAAACCGATTGACAAAAAAAAGATTAGTTGGTCAAAGTATTCGTCGAGAGTAGTTTTAGTAAAATCTAAAATACGATTAAATAGATGACTAGACGTTAAAGACCAGTTCAGGAAGCCGAACCACAGTTTTCCGGTTAGTTTTTAACTTAGTCTTACAGCGTTCTTTTGATTTAAGCTGTTTTATTAGCAGGATTTAGGGTTAAGATGCCTTTAATTTGAGATCTGAAACAAGTTGGACAGTATAAAAATAGCATGTATTGTGTATTTCTTTGTTAATTCCGCCAAATAAAGTTTGGGTTTTTTTTCTGAAAAACGCATCATTTTGGGGAAAAATTATTTTGAATCTGGGGAAATTTAAGAAATCACATCGGGCAACCCTGTGTGGACGCGACGGACGACGAAGGAAGCAGCCGGGACGCCGCGTCGTGGTTAGTTTTGTAGTTTGGTTAAAGTTTCTTTGGATGTTTGAAACCATTTAATGCTCTCCCTGGATTTAAATTTTCGGTTGATTTTTTTGTAATTTTCAGGTGTATAATTCCCATGAAGATAAAACAACAAACGGAAAATGTCGGGGTAAGCAATACATTATATTTTTCTTAATTTCCAACAATAAACTGCTGAGCCATACGTATTACGGACACATTTTCAGGAAGGGTTTAATGGTGAATAATTCGTACATTTCGGGTACAATTTTCGATAATTAAGATAAAATTTTGTCCATCAAGTCCATAAACAGATGTGGTTTCTTTTTTCCGTTATACACCGTTTTTGTACAGTAAAATTAAATTTTTCTACCCTCCTTCCGTGAAATTAGCTAAAAACAGAGCGAGTTTCAGTACAAATAACTGATGAAATATGTCAAGGATATCTGGCAGAAACAAATAATAGCATCACAAAGAGGAATGTTTGTTGGTTTGTGAGTCAAGTAATCTCCGGAACTACTGATCTTATAAAGGGTGTAAATTCAAAGTCAAGAATCCGTTTAGGGTATGAAAGTATACACGATTCTGATGTCATTACGAGAAAAAAAAAATACCTTGAATTTTCACCAAAACTTCCATCATTTTTCTAAGCTATGGCTACGCAGCTCACCGGCCTGCCCACACACCTAATTGCACCCCTCATCCGAGTGGCCGCAACTATCACTAGTTAGTTAGTGAGGGTGTCCGCGCGATTCGTGTATTTTGAGTAAAGAAAATCGTCTTATTATGAGGTACTGGTACTTTATTTAGAGGTCCTAGTATTTAAAATAATATCTTTACCAATGATACTAACACACCCTTAAAGGATTCTTGACTTTGCTTTACACCCGGTATAAAAACCTATTACTTATAATAAATCAACAAGGGAGCAGCTACAGCCCAGAAGTGCATTCAGTAAAGAACCCTAGGTGGGGGAGGAACACTGGGGTTGTAATGCTGAGTTTTTGAATGGGTTTGGTCTTGGTGCTACACTCCAAACGTTTGACATATTAACGTTAGATTTAGTTATATCTGTCATTTTGACGTGCCTATACATATAAACCTTGCAAACCCTGCTCAGCAGTGGCTTACATTGAACTTTAAAAAAAATATGAAACAAATTTGAAAATTTTTTTTTTGTTTGTAATCATGTACTTTAGGGTAGGCAGCGTCATACAAATTATGAATTTACAGGGCGTAAATGCAAAGTCAAGAATCCCTCTAGGGTATGAAAGTATACACGACTCTGATGTCATTACGAGAAAAAAAAATCCTTGAACTTTCACAAAAAATTCCATCATTTTCTAAGCTATGGCTACGCAGCTCACCGGCCTGCCCACACACCTAATTGCACCCCGCAACCGGCACCCCTCCAGTGACCGTGAGGGTGTTCACGCGATCGGTGTATTTTGAGTAAAGAAAATCGTCTTATTATGAGGTACTGGTACTTTAATTAGAGATCCCAGTGTTTAAAAAAATATCTTTACTGATCATACTAACACACCCTTAAAGGATTCTTGACTTTGCTTTTACACCCGGTATTACAATAGTTTATGAATTTTCAAAATCGGTCCAGTAGTTTCAGAGATGACCCTTGCCAATGTAATTAATGCCTATGTCCCTACTATAGCCTTTGTTATTCAACGGCGGTGTCTGTTTCTTTAATATGTTGGATGTTTCTTTGACTGATATAATACTCTAAATATTTTTTAATACTCTCAATTAATTCATCTTCTTGTGTCATCTTCATCCTTAATTCATAAATAAGGTCTTCAGGAAACTTTTCCATAATCATAACTCTAAGGTGGTTATGATTGACATCTTCCCCCAGGGATGATGATCATCAGGGAACTAAGTACTCTAAGATGTCTCTCAATTTAATTAAGAATGTGTTTGAAATCTTTGACCTGATTGGATGATACTCTTTTTACTCCATACAGCGCCACATGATGAGCATCAATAATAAGACTAGATTTGCCATACCTCTCCTTTAGTGTAACTACTGACTGCTATACTGTAATTTTTGTTAGTAGTATCTAGTTCTTCGATAGCTTGCTTCGCAACACCCACAAAAACTGATTGAAGATAGGTATAGTAATTTATCTATAAATTATTATTTTAATATTGAAATGTCTGTATGACTCCGCTACGATGTCCGTCCAAGTACAGGGTGTACAAACAAGGAGATGTTATTTCCCCAAAACTGTTTACCGCCGCGCTGGAGGACGTCTTTAAAACACTAGACTGGAATGGACGAGGCATAAACGTAAACGGATAGTACATTTCACATCTTGGCTTTGCCGATGACATCGTGATAATGGCGGAATCGCTGCAGGAACTGGAGGTAATGGTGCGCGGCCTTAGCGATTCTTCGAGACGAGTGGGCCTGCGGATGAATTTGGAGAAGACTAAGGTCATGTCCAACTGTCACGTCATCCAAGGGCCACTAACCGTCGACAATGTCAGCATCGAAGTTGTTCAGAAATATGTTTATCTGGGTCAAGTCATACAGCTCGATAAAAACAACTTCGACGCCGAGGCTGACAGAAGAATATGCTTGGGTTGGGCAGCATTCGGAAAGTTGCGTCACATACTCACGTCGTCAATACCGCAGTGCTTAAAGGCTAAGATGTTCAACCAGTGCGTCCTTCCTGTGATGATTTAAGGTCGCTCAGCTATGCTTGGGGTATCTCTGATGGATAGAATCCGAAACGAGGAGATCCGTCGGAGATCGAAAGTAACCGACATAGCCTGCAGAATCAGTAAGTTGTAGTGGCAGTGGGCAGGCCATATTTGTCTCCGAGATGATGGCCGTTGGGGCCGAAAGGCTCTAGAATGGAGACCACGTACAGCAAAGCGTAGTGTAGGCCGACCTCGTGCCCGCTGGACCGACGACCTGAAGGACGTAGCGGGGGACGGCTGGAAGAGGAGGACGGAGGACCGATATGAGTGGCGAAATTTGGGAAAGGCTTATGTCCAGCAGTGGACGAACACGGGCTGATGGATGGATGGATGGATAGTAATTTATCGAATAATGTATTTGACGAAAAATCTATCAAGTTTTGGGAGCTCCGTTTGTGGTAAGTGACAAGCGAAGTTAATATTTCCACCAAGAGTAGAATCTGAACCACCTTTCCGGTTAATCCGCCTGACATTAACTTGTACTTCTGATATCAAATCTTAATTCGGCCTGAATTTGCGTTGACGTATACAGCTTGATATAATCAAGATCGGATTCTGTTACTGTTTTGCAATAATTCTGAATTTCGGGTCATCGGGTGACGTCTTCTATTTTGAAATACAGTATCTTTACGACCCAATAATAAAATTAGAGCCTTTACTTTTAGCATTGTATTAAAGCCGATTCTGAAGGCTCTAATTTTAGTTTTAGTGCTGTCAAAAATAAAATTGTCTTCCTTCCAAAATAGTTCTTTAGGGTAAACAACAGAAGCTATATTGCTTTGGAAAAATTTAAGTTTTGACAGCACTAAAACTAAAATAAAAGCCTTCAGAATCGGCTTTATTGTTAGTCTAAATAAGAAAATTCTTAACTGGTCAACTGATTTTTCAGTTATATTCTCCTTGTAGTTCTCCTTTGTAAGTTAAGAAAAAAAAATTGTTACTTATAAAAAGGGCCTGTCCGCACTGCGAATTTTCACCGCGCGATATTTATTCTCCCGAATTATTTCCGTGTATTATTCCTTTATTTTCGCCAGTGCGGATAAAATAAAAATATCGTCTATATTTGTGGAATTTCCTCATAGAATAATATGCATAAGGGGCCGTTCAAGTATTACGTAAGCACTATGGGGGGGGGGTCTTTGTTTTGCTTATTTTCGATGACATGGGGGGTAGGGGAGTCTAGATGATGATTACGTCATCGGTATATTTTTGCCCCTTACTCTATGTTGAATACTGCATCAGTAAAATCTAATCTCTATCCTAAATCTATTTTCTTATTTTTAAAATTATAATTATAACATTATAATAGAAAAAAAATATATTTATAATTGAAAAATGTTTACGTAAGCATGGGGGGAGGGGGTAAGAGCTTTGCTTACTTTTGCTGACAAGGGGGATGGGGGGGTAAATAATTGTAATAAATCTGCTTACGTAATACTTGAACGGCCCCTAATACGCTGAGAGTGATGTTTTGAAGTCTGTTACCTTTTTTAAATGATTAAGTGCATAGATAAAAGAAGACAATTTATTTGATAAGTTTTGCACATGCATTTTCCAATTTAAGTGACCATCTAGGTCGATACCTAAAAGCTTTGCTGAGTCGACTGTTTTTATCTCAGTGTTTTTATATTTATAATTTATTTGTAAAGGTGTTCTTTGGTGAGGCCGGAATTGTATTATTTTTGTTTTATCAAAATTAATCTTAAGATTATGGTAATCTTGATATAATCAATAAAACAGAATAGTCTCCTATTCTGTTTAAAGTTTCATTAAGTTTTTCCTTCAACTCTGTAACTTCCGAACAGGTTAATAAAATGGAAACATCATCGGCAAATAACATGCATTTTTCATTTAATACTGTTGGTAGGTCATTTATGTAAATGAGAAATAAAATGCATCCTAGGACGCTACCTATTATTACTTAACATTATTACTTACTGCATAAGCTGACTGTACCTCTTAGCTTTGGAAACAACTGAGAACGAATTTGTTTATTAAATAAAATTTTGGAAACAAATGAGAACTCTAAACAGGTCATTTTTGGAAACTGTGGGAACCACCCCCTAGGTTGGGTGTTAGTGTTTAGTTTAGTGACTCTTACCCAAAATAATCATTTATTCTTATTCCTATGTGTTTTTTTAATTCAGGAGAGCCTACACAATGAAAGAGATGAGAGGAATAGTGGAATACATATCAGCTAAGTCACTGTATGGGGAGATTAAAGGTAGAAAAATGTGGATGGACTTCTCTAGTACTGGGGTAAGAACCTTCCTTCGCTTAGTGAAGAAGGAAGTTAAAACTTAACGTCCAACAAGATCCTACTCACTTTCTTTTCTGTAACAAAATCACACATGTCAAAGTCGGTAATCCAATTGATTTAGGTCCAGGACTTCTAAGGCCAAGTGAAAGAACTCGGTTATTTATTAATACCTTCGTTAGTAGGAATAACCTTCGGAATTTCGTTAAACACTTCTGAGAGCCATGAGCGTATTTTAGGCTGAATTTATTGACATTATCTAGATCTAAAACAAACATTAACAACAAACTGCTTAAAAACGCAAATAACGTTTTTTTACCAATTGATGGCCGAATGCGTTTGTGTGTTTAAAGTGGTAAAACCGAATACCGGCGCAAAATGGACATCACAATATTGTTTTCCTTAATGCAAAAATAGCGCTTTAAAGCAATTAGCGTAAATAATTACTGATAGTAGGGTACTCGCATTAAAATTATGTTATTTTATGCCTTACATTTTGATTACATTCGATTACAGCGATAAATACGTTTTAAGTTTGTTAATCGACTGCAATCAAAATGTAAATCATGAAATGATAGAATTTGAATGTAAAACCCTAATTATTAGTAATCAATTCCGAAATTTTGCATACTTTTTAGGGTTCCGTACCCAAAGGGTAACCAACGGGACCCTATTACTAAGACTACTGTCCGTTCGTCCGTCTTTCACCCGGCTGTATCTCATGAACCGTGATAGTTAGAAATTTTCACAGGTGATGTATTTCTGTTGCCGCAAAAACAAAAACCGGCCAAGTGCGAGTCGAACCTGCGCATTCCCGTACAACAGACATGATTTTTTTGCCGTTTGTATAGATAATGGTACGGAACCCTTCGTGCGCGAGTCCGACTCTCACTTGGCCGGTTTTTATTCAAAAGTAAGGAAAACAATTTTATGATGTGCATTTTGCACCGGGATTCGGTTTTACCACCTTAAGATAAAATTAATAACCGTTTCGCATCTAAAATATTATCCAGATTAATTTTAAAATGTAGTATCATGATTAATTTCAACACTTGTACTCGTGTTGTTATTCATCATGATGTTACCAAAGTTTCACAAAGTGCCGACAATCGCAAGTATTAATCATATTAAAACGTAGTATGTTTGAAAACCTTCACAGTAATGCCAAATTTATGTTTCTAACGTTTGTGCTCGAGATGAAATTGGTGCGATTGTACTGCCTTCGCAAGATTCATCGAGTGTGCTTGTAATAGTATTACATTTGGTTACGCCCACAACTGTTTGCTGCGCTCATGCTTTTCAATTGAAATTTTAGCTGACGAGCAGAACATGGCAAAGTCTCAAAGAAACATTTTTGAAGCGGATATTACCAGACATCCACAACCCATACTACAACTTATCAATGGAGCAAATTCGGAGCTTCAGAACAGGGTAAGCCAAAAAAGTTCAATTTTACGTTAAAAATATTAGTTTTATTAACTAACTAATTCATCTGTGTTTTCATTCTTGATTTTTTTGTTTATAGAGCAGATGTCACGAAAAAAGCCGCAAAATTAGATATACGGAAAGTCAGTTTTTCGAGTAACAACGGTAACAGTATTTTTCTAACATTTTATGCAGTAAAAATATATATCTGTTTGTGTCGCCCTTATTATATTTTACTAACTCTGTTTTTTGTATCAGTAGCTAATGAAGAACCTCGACCTAGCACGAGTAAAACCAATGACAGCAACAAGTCAACAGGTGAGGATGGTAAAAAATGTTTAAACATATGTTCAAGCAGGGAATCACTTGAAACTGTTGTTCTGGACACAGAAGAGTGCTATGAAACTGCAGAGGATTTAATAAGAGAACTAGATTCAGATATGAGTGCTGCAGATGACGTTGAAGCTATGCAACCAAGAAGGTCCCTGAGAGATTGCATCACTTACGCTGAGCCTTTGACACCACTTCTACAAGACATTATCCATGATTTTGACTCCGAAGATTCAGAAGGTGACCGGCCAATGGAGATTGATTTAAATGTTTCCAAAAACAACAATAATAAGGAAGAAATGCCAGACAATCAACATAATCCTCACACATCATTAACTGCTAATGAATCAATTTCGAAAAATACTGAACCAGCACAAAAAAATCTCAACAAGACTCAAGAAAATGGAAATGAAGTAATGAGAAATTCTCAATTCACAGACAGTCCCAAAAAGAAGTCTTTAAGGCTAAAGAAGAATCAAAAAGTTGTGAATAAGAAAGTTTCAAAACGAAAATTAAAAAAGGCTTCGGTGGACGGTAGTGATAAATCTAACCGTGCCTCAAATGAAGAAGAAAGTGCAACGTCTGTGAATAATGCTAATCCGCAAAGAAATAGCGCTAATCGAAGTTCTGGTGAAATTTCAGAGACCCAAAACTCTATTGAAAACATTAATAAACTAATATTCAGTGATACCAACAAAGTAACTCAAAATGGTATGCCAGAGAAACCTTCACAAAATGTAACGAACTCCATAACTGACTCTTTACTTCCAAACAACCAAGAAGCTCTCGATAAAAAACAAGAACCCGAAAATTCTCACCCACATACATCAATATCTCCAAATAGCTTAGGAGTACCAAAAACAAGCAAAAAAAGATCAATTTCTACTGATTTAGAAGATACTAAACGTAAAATTAAAGAAAGTGAGAAAATAGTTAATCGGAAATCATCAAAAGAGTCAGAATTTATAGTCGAAGTACAAGTAGCTGCTGTTGTTAAACCTAATGAAGAGAAACCCTTAGAAGACCAACAAAATACATCTAGGGAGCGTCATTCAAGCAAGGAAAATCTTGAAAGTCCCAAAAATCCCCAAGAAAATATTGCTAAAGAAAAAGATATCGAGTCTGCAAAACGAGACTTAAGTCCGCAAAAAAATTCACGAGAAATAATTAAAGAACCTAATGAAACTATTTCATCCTTTAATCCGTGCCTCCAAAGTGTCAGTTTGTTTGAAGAGATCCTACTTGCTGAAGATAGTGATGAGGCATTACCAAGTACTAGCAAAGAGAATGCTAGCAAACAAAAGCAAACAAATGTTTGTATCAATAACGACAAAGTGGAAAAAATCATTACTGAAGCAGTTATTGAAAATGAAAAAGCTAATGCTGCTACTAAAAAAATCGAGAAAGAAGTAACACATACAAATGCATTAAAATTGCGCAAAATCAAGGAAAATGGTAAAGAAAAGTGGGGAGTGGTCACTGAAAATGCACCTAAAGATGTTTTTACTAAGGACAGTGAAATTTTAGTTTTGCGATCGTATTCAGAATCTGACAGTGAAGAAAGGATTAAACCAAAGAGAACTAAGCTAACTAGACGTTCTTCCACATCCAAACACCAGTTCAATCAAGTATTAGATAATTTATTTGGGAATTCCAGTGGTAAGTAAAAGGAAAAGGGGTATTGCATGCTTGGTCAATAATACAAATTTATCCTTGTTGCCCTACTAATATTAAAAATTTAAATATTGATTTCTTTGTTACTTTATAAGAAGGCCTTATCGTTTCTCACGTGAAAATTATTTTCAACTTAACGGCATACAATTTTGTAAACACGAAGTTAAACCCAATGTTCAAGTTGTGGGAAAATTTTCACAACAATTCAAAAATACCGCTCGGGCCATACAACATAACGCCGTGAAAAATAAAATTGAATTTTTTCAAATCGTAATCTCGATTTGTATTCGGTGACCTGTTAAACTCGGCTGGATAGCACTGCACTGAAAAGCCGATGGAGATGCTGCTGGCATTATAAGATTCTGGTAATTTTGAGAAGTAGTCCCTGTTTCCATACTGTATCGATTTATCGATTATCCATACTGTATCGATACCAATTTTGGGCCGTGTTGAAGGAGTAAGATACTGACATTGTGCTTATGATTAAATTCCTTGAGGTAGTCCATCTTAGCTCTAATAAAGTCCTTCTGTAAGATGGTCAAGAGCCCTCAGAAAGACGGTTAACGTTTTCTTGATTTATTGGGATTTCAATTGTGACCGTAGAATATAGGCTTTGTTACCGGGAGACACGGATACAAGTTCGTGCGTTCGGCGACCAGTTTTGTTGTTCTTTAGCATCACTTGATGAGAACGTGTAAACTTGGGATTCTCACGGACGCGAACAACATTTCCTCCCAAACTCCTGATAATCCTTCGTCGACTGATACATCAATTTAGGCGCAATTTTCGTCATCTTACTAATAATAAAGTAGTAAAAAAGTAGTGTCTGCACATTGAATATTTAAAAATCTTAAATGAAATGGGATATTATATTGGTATTGTACTGTAGCCAAAACTACCTATTTTAGACAATAAGTCTGCCTGTATTTATGTTCCGTTTTAACTTGAGAACCATTTAAGTGGGTACCGAGGCTCCGTATATGTGCGTGTGTGAGGCATACCGGCAAAAGCGAGCGAGCATTTAAATTCCGTTTTTAAAGCGCAAGCAATACAGGCTCCCCGTCCGACGGCCGAAGCAAGACTGTAGACAGTGGGGAAGCGAAGCGGCGCAGGTTAGGCTGGCGGAACGCGCGAGAATTTAGGTATTTCCTTCGTATTGTTAAAACAAATACATATTTTGAAAATGTTAAGTGTACACGTTATAGAAAACATGTGGTTTTAATATTTTTCAAAAACTGATCACCTTCCGTGAATAATTACACCGTACTAAGGGTTTATTTTGTGTTTTAAAGATAACTTTGCATTTATTTTCTATCGAGGGAACTATTAGTAATCGTGTTTCTAAAGTGTATGATTTATGGAGTGAATCCTTAAATATCTTGCATATTAATTGCATAACTAAAGCTTAGGTAATAACGATACAGCAGGGGATCAAACGAACGCAATTATTTCGCTAAAAGCTCGATACCTCCTTTACGGATTTGGACGCGGTTTTTATTATAATCGTAGTGACCCTGCTTAACATAGAGGTGTTGATAAGATAACGCCCAAGCAGAAAACGGGGCAGAGATTGAAAGTTAAAGTGGACGGAGCCGCGGGCAAAAGGCTGGTACGATATATTTTTAATGTATATAACTTAGTAATTTATAATATAACGTAATAATTCGATGTGTTTAGGCGTCTGAGGTAAGTAGTCGAGTTTTGAAACTTTCAATATGTCACTTTTTTTTTTATTTTTTTATTTTATAACAGAATTTTACACAAGTATATACTTTACAATTTTCGCCAAACTGCTAAGCAGTTTGTTGGCGATACGCTCTTACATTTGATTAAGAGAAGGTACTTAAAATCTAATACTATATAGTCTTAAAACATATACATATTTGTAGGAAATCATTATGCAAGATATAATAAGTTCTAGTTATGTAAGGGAAGATAACAATATATTTTTTAATTTATGTTTTAGGGTGCCAATTTTTAACTTATTTTCTTCCAGTAGGAGAGGATATTTATTACAAAGCTTGGGAGTTAGGTACTTCCGAGTTCTCTCTCCATAATAGTTTTTAGATGATGGCTGTGATAGTTTGCCAATTTTTACTGCTCTAGTGAAATGTCTATTTGGTTTAGGAACTTTATAGTCTTTAGTGTAGTAAATTTCCAAACCTATGAGATATTTAACTTTCTGGTTTACTGGGAGAATTTCACAAACTGTAAACAATTTTTCATACTCTCTCTTATATTTAGCTTTGATATTTTTACCTACTAAGTGTTTAATAATTCTCAACTGTAATTGCCTAATTAGATCCAGGTATGTTTTAAAAGTAAGTCCATAACAACTTAATCCATAGCTCAGAAGTGAGTCAGCAAGCGCATGGTAAACAATGCTGGAACCTTTAATGAGTTCTACTACCTAATAATTCGTCCATTAGAGCATTAAGTCCGCCTGTTGAAAGTATTTAGAAAGAAAGAAAATAAACCAATTTTTGAGCTTGACTTCCGAAAAACTACCACAGTATTGACTTTAATTCACTGATTGGTAAACGAACTCGAAATCTGATCGGCGTTTTGCAAAAGTGCATATTTTTAGAGTGTGTTAACGTCCACCGGCGGAATCAGATTGTAAACGTTGTTCTTCCTCCGTATGGTGCATTTCTCAAAAAATAACAGGGACCCGCCGAAATCCGGCTTTTATAATTTAGGATTTCAACGCGAATTTGCAAAATGGTCGGTATTTCGGCGGACGCTTATTGTTTACCCTATAAGGCTTATTGGATCACTTTGTTGTCCGTGAGGTATCGAGTTGAAATTAAAACCTTAAACAGTCCCTTGAAGCTGTGAAAAAAAATCAAACTTGTAAGTTAACGTAAAAAAAAGATATGGCCGTTTGTGCCGCAAAAAACGTATATTTCGACATCCTTTGAATTCAAAATTTACATTTCCCGTTGACCCAAAACTATGAAATTTTAAAGTAATACCGTCTAATACTACAAGTATAGGAGAAAATCTTAAAACCATACATTTGTAATTAAATCATTTAAAAACTCATCGAGGTTAAGCAACGGTATGCGCGGTCATAATTGTACGGGTGACCAAATCTTTTTGTAGATTTTTTGAACTTTTACTAATTTGTACCTCGGTGGGTAGTCCGACTCGCACTTTTTCGTTTTTTTTTCTGTTATTTCAAAAAGGGCTGTAAATAATAATTATTCAATGACATAAAATACAAAGCAAATGCATCATCCATTGCCCGAATATACGTCCGAATAATTTGGCCAAGCAGTTCGTCGTTAAACTAAGTTTTTATCGCGACAGCGCCCACGAATATTCGTTTAATACCTAGTCGGTACGTGTGTGTGAATATTACAATTACCAAAATAATATGGCGCGGTGTTTTATTTTCCCGGTCAGGAAATTTGATTAAAATGAAAAATCTGCCGGAAGAATAACGTTTATAATGCTATTTCGCCGGCGGACGTTCAGCCATACCGAATTTAACAACTTTTCATGTCCATTATCGAAATTCAAACACTAAACTTACGCCCTGTACAAATATCATTAGTTCGGAAAGGAAGCTCGGTCAAACAAGGGAATGGTTATATTATTTTGGGCATGATTTAAGCTATCGGTAATTTATTTGGTTTTGAATTTCTTAATTGATAGGGTTTAAAAGCAAAATAAATAGATCTATTGTAAAAGTGTGGTCAAAAAACAATTAAATCGCTTCGCTCGTCGTCGCGTTTTACGAAATGTACCTTGTAGAAACTCTCCAGAGGGTTTTGGTCGGGTATGATTAGCATGAGGCTTTCAAAATTTCTAAATATACCAGAGTTGGAGTATCATTGTCGAATATATTAGGTTGGGGAAAAAGTATCTTCGCATTTTATATGAAAATTCAAAACATTTTTTAATAAAGTTTATTTACATTTAACTAAAGTATGTAGGTGCCATTTTGTTTGATAACTTTCTGCCATCTTGTAGGTAGGGACATGATCCCATTGCTATAGAAATTCTGGGGCTTCTGATTAAAAAACCGCGACAAGTGGTTTTGGCAGCCCTCGCGTGATGTTAACCTGACACTGCCTAAAGAATTTTGAAGAGACCGAAACAAGTGGAAATCTGAAGGTGCAAGGTCAGGACTATACGGCGGGTGCATTAATACGTCCCAGCCAAACTCTCTTAATTTTTGCTGAGTGGCTAAAGATGTGTGGTCTAGCGTTATCATGATGAAAAACCACACCCCTTCTGTTGACTGATTCCGGCCTAGAGTTCAGAATCGATGGCCCTGCCTGGCGGTAACAGCTCATAATGAATAATGCCCTTCCAATCCCACCATACACACAGCATTACCTTGTTGCGAGATAACCCGGGTTTCGCCAGAGTCTGAAACCTGACCACCAGCCTTTGACCACGACCTTTTTCGCGCGTTCTTGTCGTACGTGATCCACTTTTCATCAACACTTATCAGGTTTTTCAAAAATGGTTCGGTTTCATTACGTCGTAATAAAGAATCACAAATGAGTACACGGTTCATTAAGTTTCTTTCAGTGAACTCATGAGGCACCCAAATATCGAGCTTTTTTGTGTACTCAGCTTTTTTCAAATGCGCAAAAACTGTTTTGTGGTCAATCCCCAGTTCTTCAGCTACATCGTAACTACTGATATGCCGATCTTGCTCCACTTTTTCAAAAATGGCATCCATTTTATCCGTAACAGGGCGCCCAGAGCGACCGGATTGAAAACGCTTAAACCAAATTTGTGCTACTATCACAGACACTGCACTAGGTCCATAAACATCACAAATTTTTTTCGCGGCTTGCGTTGTATTTTTTTCTTTTTTGTAGTAAAATTTTAAAATGTATCTAATTTCTTCATTAGATTCACTCATCTTAACAGTAAGAAAAACAAATGAAAATCACACATTTTACCTAATTTGAATTTGAAATTATCTTTTTTAAAATGTAAACTTTTTAATAATACCAAAACCAGCCAAATACAGTCATACATACTATTTGCGAAAATAGTTTTTCCGCAACCTATTATTTACGACCTAGCATTGGTGCTACTAAATATACCCGGGTAACGGTACCTTCGTGAGGTACATTTAGCGGTAGTCACTCGAAAATGTGATCTCCTAACTTAACCCGAAGTCGGCCAGGGAGTGTATTTTTGAATCATTCGAATTTCAATTCGCATATGAATCCGCATGATTCGCATACGAAAACTTAAAATTAGTATTGTTACTGAAGACTCAGTAAGTGCTCAGTAACAAGATTCGATGACCCTTTTTGTGAAATTCGTAAATTATTCTTTTCGTGTTCCTTACAAACGCAAGCCCAGCCCCGAGTCAATTACTATAGGGACGTCAAGATTTCATTTTGCGAAATCAGCAAAAAGTGTTATCTATCCGTGTTACTGATCACTTACCAAGCCTCCAGTATGAGTTTGGCTGCATAAATTAAAGTCACCTTATATTTTATACTATGCAAAGTATTTTTGTTTCATTTCGATTTTTGGGATATTTCTCCTGAAATCATAGGAACCACCAAAACCATTCTCGAGATTTTTGCTCTCGAGTGCTCTATAATCCGAAGTTTAATGTTGAATGAAATAGCAAGCATAGTGACCCCGTCCGCGACTGACTTCAAGCCGCCGACTACAAGCTTCTTATAGTAAATAGGCCTCGTCGTCGCACCCATTTTTGAGATAATAATGAAATAAACAAGTATCAGTAGGTATGGTTCGGTAATCGATTTATATGACAGGTCGACTATTATGAGTACGAAGCATAGACAAATTTACGAATGGTATGAAGCTATTGTTTTGAGATCAAAGCTTTTATTTTCAAGGGATGAACTTTGATAATCTATCTCTTATTTTAGATACAAATTGATATTAATTTGAAAATGAAGACAATATTATTGGGGATAGATCTATTATTTAGAGGATACAAGTTTATTACAAATATAAACATACTACTATACATAATATTATGATAGGAAACATAGTTCCCGTTTATTTTTTATGGTCGAAGTCGAACCGAGCCCAGTATGAAATCGCGTGAACGCATTTACACTGAACGAGCGGGTGCGACCTGTAAGCTCGCGGTTACTAGCTTTTGCCCGCGGTTTCACCCGCGTTGAATTAGTTTTGTGTACTCCTACAAAATCAGTCAAGATTACTTACTACAGTAAACACAGCTGGTGAAATGTGTGTGTTATGCGCCTCTGTTTCACATTTCGTGTGTCTCTTTTATAGTTTTTCCATTTTATGCAAAAATCCAGCCTAATCGGTTTCGTAAGCATGGCGTGAAAGGGTGACACATCACTTTTCTATATAAATTTGAAAGCTCATTTTCATCCCATGGGAACTGATATATGGGATAAAAAGTAGCCTATGTCCTATACCAGGTCTAGAACTACATTCATGTAAAATTTCAGCTCAATCGGTTCCGTAGTTACGGCGTGAAAGAGTAACAAACATCCATCCGCATACATCCAAACTTTCGCATTTATAATATTAGTGGGATATTTTTTTGTGGTGTAACATACCCTTATAAAATCAGCTTGTCTTATTAAACTGCTCATGGTTTATTATAAAGGGGTGTAAAACAAGCTCAATTAAAACATGTAATTTTATAAACCCTTTGTTTCCAGGAGTCGGCCGTGGAAAACGTAATAAAAGGAATAATTGCCAAAACGTACCGACGCGAGTTCAAAATATGTAAGTAAATTTTTATATATTACAACAAATACCCATAAAAAAATTGTCCGCCGGCTGGAGGTTGTTTCAAACCCAATTATTATCGAAATAATGTCAGAAACTTGTTTTTACTTAGAACATAACAAAGGGAAGTAGAACTAAAGTTTGACACCCATTTGGAGTTCCTGGGGCTTATAAATAGGGAGTGTCCCGCTGGATGGAGGCCGTCTGTAAAATCGTGTCCTTCATCCATTTTGACGAAATATATATTTCTCTTTTATTGCATTCCACATAACTAATCTGGAACTAACTCCCTCAACTACTAACGTTGACGTAGGACATGGGGTCCCGCTGAGCAAACAAGACATAAGTCAACTCAACTCCCTATCACGTTTGGATATAAGAAGTGTCGGTGAAAAGCGGGAGTCACGCGTGTTGACTGGTCTAGTGACAGTGCCCGCGAGGATACAATGTGCTTGGCGATATATTTTATGTCTTGCTCCTATTGCAGAGAAAGCAGTGAAAGTGAATGGACTTCAGATAGCGACAGCGAATCGTCGCCGGCGCGCTGTCTCCACAGACGCTGCTGGAAATACATGTAAGTAGTATTATTATAGATTCACAAGATCGTGCTCGATCAAGAAGATTATAATCATACTGGAGCGCTTACTTTCTATAACAAGGCCACTGCAAAAAAAAATATCTTCAACTTTGCCTTTCAAGTGTAATAGCGTATCTAAAGATTTATGAGTAATAGAGACAAAGGTCATTTATTTTAGCGTGCGGCTTTCAATGGCACTCCAGTCTGCTTACAAACTTCTTGTACTTGCCCGTCCCGCTGGCTGACAGACAATGGGGGGGCCGAAGTAGCTTCGACTGCGTAGTTACTACTGTCAGTAGATTTTCTCGCCAATGCTGGTCGACTTCTTTCTTCCTGAAACATATTTTATCTAGAAGTCGGCGCTTGCCCTATGATATACATGTTCCATCTCACAAAGTCCGGTTGGTTGTAGTAGTTCGTGCGTGCACACGGGAGTGCTACAAAACGCGCCACACACACAAAAGGCGCTTATCTGCCTCTACAGTTAGAGATGGGCGATGGATTAATACTTTAATCGTATTTACTCAGTATTTAACCATTTTTGGATAAAACTTAAAACGTTGGATAAAATACTTTTCCTATAGAAATTAAAAAAACAGCCGTCGCTATTGTAATAATATTATTTAAGCATGCCCCACGAAGAGCATAAGCTTAATAAGCTCATGATTTGGTCATGAAATCTGACTAGACATTGAAAATAATATCTAAACATCAGTGAAAAGTAGGATAGCTATCGACGTTACGACATCTTGTGTCCGCTGCATTTTCAAAATGATTTATCTAGCTATACCTTGACCGCTGTAAACACGGCCATCCTGACAAATACACCGTATAGTATAGTCCTGAGATGTCTAAAGACCAATTTAAGAAATATGATAATATGCATGAGTGTAAGGTAATAAACAATAAACTTATACACTGTAACACATACATGTACTTTTGTTCAAAATGAGAAATATAATAATATGAAAATAAAGATATATTACGACTTTAAGGCTTTTTATTTTTAGTATTGTATTTATATGTAAATGTTACATAAATAAACAGTTTTAATCAATATTTCTAACCTTTAATAGAATCGTCATCAGGACAATATAACAATAATATAATTATTATAATATAATATTGAAGAGGTCGCTTAATAAATCTTTCAATTCCGTCAGAAGTAAAGCAGCCCTTGTACTACTTTAAAAGGTAAAAAATATTGTTGGGTGCTTTTTTATTTTTTACAGAAAACCGTCATTATGCAAAATGAAGAAGCATGAAGGCATGCTGTTCGCCCAAATTGGCAACCAAGTCTATCCGCTGGTTAAGAATGGGAAACCATTGATCAATTCAAGGGGTAAGATCTTTCTGTACATATGAAATTAACCATTATGTTTGTCTATCACTATTATGGTCTGTTCCTGAGGTATGGGAACCATGGTGGGAGCGGCACTGGAGGGGTGACAAGGGAGGCAAGGCTGACGCCGGACTGAAGTTACGCGTCGTTTGACATTCCGTAAACACACCCCTCCCGTACCGCTCCCATACCTCAGGAACAGGCTCAGTTATGCGCTAGACCTGTAGTCTAGAGAATGGAGAACTGGTTTTGTCATAAGAAAGCAGATTATTTAATACTTATTCCCAAAAGAACCGGTATTTTCGTTACTTTCGGTATCTGTGCTAGGAGCATAACCGATAGAGGCTCATTCGTCTCGTCTTCGTCAAACGACGAAAGGGACAAATGTATACATGTAAGCGAGACGTATAACATGTATCCTGTAGGCCTACCATGAGTTTTGGTCACGATACACGTTAACGACTGCGTAAAATATTTTTATAAGAAATTGTGCAGCACCCCTAGCGGCTTACGAGAGGAACCAGAATTTCTCATATTAAAAAGTTTCTTCGCATTTTATATGAAAATTCAAAACATTTTTTAATAAAGTTCATTTACATTTAACTAAAGTATGTAGGTGCCATTTTGTTCGATAACTTTCTGCCATCTTGTAGGTAGGGCCTTGATTCCATTGCTATAGAAATTCTGGGGCTTCTGATCAAAAAACCGCGACAAGTGGTTTTGGCAGCCCTCGCGTGATGTTAACCTGACACTGCCTAAAGAATTCTGAAGAGACCGAAACAAGTGGGAATCTGAAGGTGCACGGTCGGGACTGTACGGCGGATGCATTAATACGTCCCAGCCAAACTCTCTTAATTTTTGCTGAGTGGCTAAAGATGTGTGAGGTCTAGCGTTATCATGATGAAAAACCACACCCCTTCTGTTGACTAATTCCGGCCGCTTTCTCTCAACTTCTTGCTTTAATCTCATCAGTTGTTCGCAGTAGAGTTCAGAATCGATGGTCCTGCTTGAAAACGCTTAAACCAAATTTGTGCTACTCTCACAGACACTGCACTAGGTCCATAATAATCACAATTTTTTTTCTCGGCTTGCGTTGCTTTTTTACCTTTTTGTAGTAATATTTTAAAATTTATCGAATTTCTTCATTAGATTCACTCATCTTACAGTAATAAAAACAAATGAAAATCACACATTTTACCTAATTTGAATTAGCAATTATCTTTTTTAAAATTTAAACTTTTGAATAATACCAAAACCAGACAGATAATAATGGTATAGCCAGAGAGATTTTATTATAAGTTCATACATGCTATTTGCGAAAAGAGTTTTTCCCCAACCTATTATAATAGTAGTTAATGCTACGAGTGCGTAAAGGAGGCAATAGCTTATACGAGGAACGATTTGAAACACGAGCGATAAGCGAGTGTTTTAAACGTTACGAGTGAGTTATTGCCCTTACGCACGTGTATCATACTACGTTTTTCAATGCATAGTATGAGTAAATAAATTAAGCGTAATTAAAAAAATAAACAATAAATACTTCAAATGAACTTTAGGCGGGCATTCTTTTTCTTTGCACGCAAGTTGCCAACTTGACAGAAATAAGCTGCTTTCGGTATATGCGTTCGAAGGCTGCTTTCAGTCATACATAACATAATTCGACTTCACCAGCTTATTCGAATAATGTAAACAACAATGGCTGCCCAAAATTATTCTTTAGATACAAAGAATGTTGTCAACAAGGAAGACCGATCGAGAACGTTGTATTTTTTTAAATAATTTACAAAGAATGCAAGTGGCCAGTATAATTTCGCGAACTCACATTTAAAAACTTTTTGTCAAAAACTTCTTATTCATATTACGATTAAATGAGGTTACCTACCAAGAAGTTTATTTTAACCAGATTTCAGTATCCTTCTTGTTACCTATACAGGGTGTTTATTTGGACATTATAGGGCGTCACATGAATATTAATATACGTGATGCTTATCCCAAAAAACAGCATACAAACTAAAAATACCAACTGAAGAAAAAGATGTGCCCTTTTTCATTTGTCCTAAAAGTCTGTTTAAAATTGTCACTGCGCCGCGAAGCGCTAGTAACTTACCGACAGGCTGACGGTCGCATCATCATTGATGAAATTGTTGAAATTTTTCCCACTAAAATAAGTCCGATTGGGTTTACTGTACGACTGCGAGATCGCGCGCGAAATTTTCAAAGCGAGCACATGCATACTTTATGAGAATTATTTATGACTGCGGGGGCGCCGCGCGCGTGTCACCACCCACCCCCCTTGCGCTTGCGCACCCTTTCCCTACCTCATACACCTACGTTGAAGGTCAAAGTAACAAGTTCTCATTGACGGGCATTGCTTTCGCCGCACATACAGAGTACGAGACTCACAGCTGTTTTGACACGATAACGTGGCTTAATCTATCAATGAAAATAATTGGCGGGTTGCAATTTGTATTGAGTTTAGAGTTTATTTTTATCAACGCCCGTGGTGTAAGCAGTTAATGAAGTAGTGTGACAATAATAAAAGAAAATCGTGGACATATTAAAAAAAAAAGTATTTTTTTATATTTTTTTCGTCATCGGTATCGTGTATATAACCTACCCTGTGACGGAATCGACTGACCAAATCAACAACCTGTATATTGTCAAAAGAAAAGCGGCGTTAGCTTAGGGATAGAACGCTGGCCTCTCAATCTTTGAGATCCAGGTTCGATTCCCGGCCGGGGCATGAATCTATCAATGAAAATAATTAGCGGGTTGCAATTTGTATTGAGTTTAGAGTTTATTTTTATCAACGCCCGTGGTGTAAGCAGTTAATGAAGTAGTGTGACAATAATAAAAGAAAATCGTGGACATATTAAAAAAAAGCATTTTTTTATATTTTTTTCGTCATCAGTATCGTGTATATAACCTACCCTGTGACGGAAACGACTGACCAAATCAACAACCTGTATATTGTCAAAAGAAAAGCGGCGTTAGCTTAGGGATAGAACGCTGGCCTCTCAATCTTTGAGATCCAGGTTCGATTCCCGGCCGGGGCATGCACCAATAAGTTTTTCGGAATTTATCTGCAGAGTATTTAATACTTACCACTTGCTGAACGGTGAAGAAAACATCGTGAGGAAACCTGCATGCCCTAAAAAGCGTGTATTTGTGCCCGAAGAACGGCGATAGGGCGCAACACCCATCACGTTGGGACGTAATAATCGTCGGTGGAACGCGGCTGTACCGGGTGTGGACTGTGACTTGCATTTCACAGTTTACACTGACGATATATTTTTTATATATTCAAAAGATTGGTTGGTTAAGATTCATCAGAATTTTCAATTTGTAAAGTTATTACCTACTCAAAATGTCGTCTAAACAGTTTTCATTTCATTTCATCAATCAAACTGAACGCATCAAACAGAATCCGTCATGTCTATCTATGGTACGCAAGATAAGACTGGCAACTGTTTTCGATAAAATCAACAAATTAACTGAAATTTTTGTTGTAAATTCAAAAATATTCAGTTTCTTAATATTTGGCTGTTTGGTGGATGCGTCAGTGCCTCTATTTCCATCTGCGCAAAAAACAAAATCTCCGCCGCCAGTTTTCAAAGAAAATTATCAGTTCATAGCTGTGGTTTCGATTATGTAGAAAAAAAAGACAGTGAAATTTCATTATTTTTCCTCGCAAGTGTGTTGAAAAACGTCGTATGAAACGCGTGAGCATTAGACATTACACTCTCGGCTCCATTACGGCCCCGCCTTCGGCTCGGCCTGCAATCCCGCCTCTGTAATGTCCAACGCAGGTTACTTGTATCATAATGTACTATTACGCATTCGGTAACGTGTATCGTGACCAAAACTCATGGTAGGCATACTGCTCACTCGCGTAAGGTTCTCCCTTTTGTTGTTTGTCGAAGACGCGACGAGTTAGTCCTGAGGGCTAAGTGCGAGTTGCCAATCGAATAACTTTACTACCACGTGAATCGAGTTAAGCCGGGTCTCCAGCGCGTTATTGTCCTTCACTCACACTACACAAAATATGAATAAAAAATATAAGAGTGTTAGAAAAACGGCCCATACATTGTCGTGTTTAGAGGGGACTAAAAGTTTGGCGCGACCTGTACTCGTAAACCTGTACTTAGCTGTGATAGTTTTCCTTTTAAATTCATGATATATACTACTTCTGTGAATTTTTTCACATATCCATAAACAACGGTTTAGCCGCAGGGGGCGGGGGAACACTTGACTTTAACAAAAACTTGAAAGCTTAAGCTCCCAAAAATGGATGAGTCTGATAAAAATAATCCACATGACTTCACTGTCAAGTCATACATTGGTTATTTTTGATAGAAAATCATTCTGAAATAAGTAGATTTTCATGCTTAAAAACTACAAATTTTTAGATATTTTGCCAACGGATCCCTAAATCGAATAAAATGGTTTTCACACACCCACGATGTTTTTGAACTACCCATCTAACGACACACCACACTATGGTAAAGATGAGAAAAAAAAATCATCCCCAATTTACGTGAATGGGAGGTACCCCAAAAAAAAATATTTTCTTGATTTTATTTTACCGTTTTGTCGGTGTGATTAATATTATACTCATGCCAAATTACAGGTTTCTAATTGTCTCTGAGCTAAACCACGGACAGACGGACATGACGAAACTATAAGGGTTTCTTGACGGACTACGGAACCCTAAAAGCAATAAAATATATTTTTGCTCGATATATTTTGCCCCCTGCATGCTTATTAGCATAAATGTGTAGCGAAACAATGTTTTGTGTAGACATTTTTGCTTAGTGTGAAGGACAAAACACGCACTGGAGACCCGTCTTAAGGGGGTAACTTGTTACCTCGGTACAAAATGCACGTCATAATTTTGTTTTCCTTACTTTTGAATAAAAAGTATGCAATGACTGCGTTTTAAAGCAATTTGCGGAAATAGTTCATTAATAACAAAGTCTTCATAAAAAAATTAGTTTAATGTATTACATTTTGTTTGCATTACATTAACAATAACTTAGTAGTAATGCAATCAAAATGTAACACATAAAATTGAATAATTTTCATGTTATCATCTAACTATTAACAAGCAGTTTGCGCGAATTGCTATAAAACGCATTTATTGCATACTTTTTATTGAAAAGTAAGGAAAACGATATTTTAATGTGCATTTTGCACCGAGATCCTCTTTTACCACCTTAAGTCGATTCACGCAGTAGTAAAGTTATTCGATAGGCAACTCGCACTTAGCTCTCTGAACGATTTTACTTCTAGACCCGCTGCTATAGGTTTGTTTTTACGGTTCTGATAACCGTGCGGATTACTAAAGAGGCAGGGTTACCATCCGTCCCGACTTTGTACAGCTTTTTAATTTGTCCGGATTTTTGACACAGGAAAAAAGTTAAAGAATGTTTAATTTTCTAATTTAACTAAATAAAACTTAAGTAAGTATAACATTAGTCTACAATCTTAACACAATACATATGGGGGTGAGGGTGTCCACTCTCACAGTTCGCCCGCAATCATCACCGCACCCGATATCCCTGTCTGTAAAATGTGCGCTGCGCGTGCGGTTTATTATTTCATTTTGTCATTAATGTGACTGGGCTTTTTTTAAATGTCCGGTATTTTGACATATTCTCTCAAATTTCGAAATGGTAAACCTTAATAGAGGTAATTTCATTACCCTAGTCTGTTTATAAGTTTCTTGGTACATAGATAGACGATGCATTGCGCGTGCTACACTGCATAATTCTCGCAAATTGCAAATGCGTTGGGACTTTGTCTAAATAATTTACAATGAAGTTGTCAGAAGAAAAATTAAAGTAAAACTTGGGATCATAGACATTAACGAGAAAAAACCATAAATATACTATATAGGCAGGTACTAAAATGAGATTGTTATAGATTAGTCCTGTTAATTTAATAGTTTAATAATGATGTAATTAAATAGTTTTACTAGAGCGCCCGCTGTAAATTTTTAAGTTCTAAATTTATTTTATTATGACAAAGTATTTAGGGGCTCGCTGGAAATCAGCGCTGTAGGGATCCTTCAAAAATCTCCGACAGCAAATGCTGAGCGTGCCACCTTTTGTTGAACAAAATTTGTATTTAAGTTAGTCTAATCCTTTTTATTGTTTTAATTTTGTTTCATGTGTTTTGTTTGGCAATAAATTCCATTTTCTTTCTTTTCTTTCTTTCTTTCTTAAAATCAAAATAACCTATTATACCCGGCAGCAATGCTAACGGTACTAAGCGGATAAAAACAAATGACTTCCGAGCGCACTAGAAATTTGCGAGGATTATACCTAGGGCGCTGAGTTTAATCTAAGTATTTTTTGTTTGTTTTTTGTAGATGAGAGCGATGAAGATGAGACGAAAGACGAGGATTACTGGAAATCAAAGTATATCGAAATGAGAAAAAGAAACTCAGAGTTAACAAGGTGAGTCGTAAAGCAACTTCTCTATCCGCACTGTAACACGATGTTAAAAACTTTCGATTGTCGGCACTAAAGAAATATCTTAAAATGAATGCTGCCTCTACACGATGGGCCATCGCGATGGGTAACCTATGCTACGTAATGCCCGCCGTCATTGTGCCGTCATCCACACGATGGACGTATTGCCGAGCGAGAAAATGGACGTTGAGTCAATCGCAGCCGGGGCAACTGATTTATTACGTACAAATACTATAGAAGAAAATAGGACGTAACTGTCAAAAATACAAAACAAAAGTTCAAAGACCTGCCCTTGGTGTGTTTAAATCGTTTTTTTGTTATTTATTAAGAATATTATTAATAATTAATAAAAAGCAATGAGTTTCCCAATTCCTTTGCGAACTGAAAATATTAAAAACCTTACTTTATCTCAACAACGGCTCAATTTAACAAAAAATGTGTAATAACCAAATTTGTTTGCCTTTACAAAGGGAGTAAAATAAGCTTTTAAAAATCAAAATCGGACCACTGGATGTCGAGATATACTTTGACAAATAATATACCAACTTGGCGGCCATTTTTAAAAATGCGACCAAACGACCATGATCTGGACCATGTGACCAATTTTTTAAAATACTCCTATAGGTGTTTAACAAAGCCCCGCAATAAAACTTGGGGCACATTATAACTGCACACGAGACATGACCTAGCGACTGCACTACATAATTTGCGCGCCATCACATGCCAACGTGGCCGCTACTATGCCCTGCAAGAGATGCGCCATCACAATGGCCCATCGTGTAGAAGGCACAACATTGTGCCTTTTCACTAATAAGTACTCTTAAGGTTCCGTTGAAAAAAAAAAAGGAAACCATCATCCCCGTAGCCGTTTATTTGTTGGTCAATAAATAAAATAAAAACAATTTATTATGTTACTTTCAGAATTATGCAAATGGACACGAAAATAATTGAAAGAGAAGAAAGTAGTAAAACCAGGTAAAACAAAATTCATTATTCTACATTATTTATCATACAAAACGACTTCTCAAGATAAGCAGAGCCAAGAAAAAAAAAACAATGTAAAGCACTGAAAACAAAAGTGAATTAAAAAAAATATAATTATGGCCATGTTTCTCTGGGAAAGTCATGTACATTATAATAATTAGAGTTCGTACCTGTTTATTAAATTACTGTGATTTTGAACTTCAGTACGTTGTCAGAAAGTCTACATTAGAACGCTCGCTTCGCGCGCTGCCGGCACGCAAAATCGGTGAACTTTCGAGGTTTTTCTGGATTTTACGAAAAAGTATTTGATGTTGTAGTTTTTTCATCTGACATCGGAAAATAAACCATGTTTTCATTAATAAATTAAAAAGGCACAATTTTCGAAAATAAAATCTATCACGTGAAATAAGTCCAATTAGGTAACCGACCTGCCAACGAAAGACAAAGGTCTGAAAAAGACGTGTCTAAGTTTTACATTGATCAGATAAGTAGTTCACTCAGCATATTAAAACAAAAACCGTTAAATGCCCAAAGGCAAGCCCTTAATTGTTTTATAAACTACTTAGATGTGCCTGCCGCTCCGCCCGCGTTGAAAATTTTAAAAACTTCGTTGGGATTAAATATTTAATTCATGCCTGTTATGTTAAGTGCGCCATTAGATTGTGTCAATTTCAGTATTCAGTTTTGACTTGTGTAAAAGATAGCAAAGAAAACAAAAATGAATTTTCATGTTCCATTTCCGATTAATGTTGCGTTGCACGATTTACGCTTTTGCGAATGCAAAACGCAATTTAAACGGCCGTTTAGACATTCCATTGAGATCTGACGTTTTTGAACGCGCTTTGATTTCTTATTTTCACACTATATTATGCGATAACTTATCTAACCATGTTTTCACATTCAAAGAAATCGAACTTTGAATATTTTTTTCGCGAATATGGCGTTCTGTAAAATAAATACGTACACAAATTTACCGAGAAAAAGTGTCTGAAGTAGTTTAAAAAGTAACATAATGGTGTCGATTCGGTGTAGCGTGACATGACTTAACTTATTTGACCGAACTAAACTTATTTTAAGCGTCCTGTCCTTGCCTTTTTGATACAGAAAGAAAAAGACAGAATGCTTAAATTAAGTTTAGTCCTGTCAAATAAGTTAAGTCGTGTTACACCGAATTGACACAAATGTTTGCCCTTTCAGGAATACAAGTGAATTGACCAAAGGTATGTTGAAACTATGATTCAAATAAATTCATTTTTTGTCATTTATAGTGTATGTGAGACATATACAATGGTGGACACATATCATTAGAAACACTATATAAATTATGAAGGTATAAAGTCAACTGGTAATATTTATGAAAAATATGTGTATTTAATAACTAATAATCATGCAAGATTATAGCCACTCAATTAAAATAGTCATAAAATAAAAACAAAACCGTCTAACCTTTAGCCACAAAAAGAGTTTAAAACTATATTTGCTATTATTCCGATATTAATACTACACCGCTCTAATGACATTCGTTTCTCTTTTGTGAACATAAGTAGGAGCTAATACCGCAAGTTGCAAATATCACACTCGACAGAAAGAACATGAGTGAAACGCTAGGTGTAGGCACACGCCCGGGAACAGTATCACGTAAATAAAATATGATACTCATTAATTTTACTATTAAATGATATAAATGTTCACTGTATTTTTCTGTCCGGTTTGTTATGTTTGGTGTAATAATTAAGTCTTAATTTTCAGACGATGACGTTGTTTTGCCACAAGATAAACCACTACCTGTACCAATAATAGAAAAACCCATGCAAATACTGCCGCTAGTAACAGCTGAAGAAGTAACAAAGTTACCGCAGAAAGTAGATGAGGCACCTTTGAAGATTAAATTTGCAAAAAACGTAAGGTCCTACACATCAAAGTGTTTTTTTTTACAGTGTTTTATCCACAAAAACCATATTAAAGCAAAAAAGAAATTTTTTCCCTCGAACTTTTCCATATATAGGGTGAAATTTAATCAACCGACCAAATTCATACTAGAGACTCGGTTGGTGATCAAGAACTAGGTTCAGTAATCCTTTTGGCCAATTTCGAAAAATAATTTTTTTTGCTCCCGTACTGGTTGGACTAGTTTAAGTACAATTTTTTTCGAATTTCACCTGGAGGGTCATTAAACCTTGTTCCTGATGACTAACCGAGTCTCTAGTATGAATTTGGTCGGTTGATTTAATTTCACCTAGTATATGAGTTAGCTACTTTGTACAGGGAAGTGAAAAAATTATTTGATAAAAAAATGTTTTTCGTCTTGATTGTGATCAATCAGTGAACGATACTCTACCCTAGAATTATTTTCACTTATTATTTGGCAATTTCCTCGTAGCCAAACTCTCCTTCTGAGTTATAGTTTCGTTCAATCGCAGTTACACGATGGAACTACTGCGTTTATTTTTATAAAAACTGATTTATTTTAATTAATATTGATAAATATGATTTATTTTTGTACAGATATCAAAGTGACAGATGTCAAAGTAACAGATGATTTATTTGTATCCAGTATTTTGACATCCGTCACCACATCAAATTTTGTATGAAAAAAAAACGGAATATCGACATTAAAATGTATGATCACATCACTATACCATTTAATGACATTTGAATTCGGTGTTGCCACATGAAACGCAGAACTAGCGTCCTCTTTGACAGGTCGTCTAAGTTCCTGGTCGAGCTTTATTGCACAGACACGACATTTTACTACTTTATTATTAGTATAGATGTTACTAGGGTCACTGCGATTATAATAAAGAAAACCGAATGCAAAACCGGTGAGTTGTTCTGAGTAGAAACGGGACATACATTAATTATAGACACGACTTTTTTATTATTGGAGTATAGATAGATTATTACAATCTTCGGAACCGCAATCATTAGAATGACATCTGACCTCGTACATTTTATCGTAATTTGCAGGAGTGCCAAATAGAGGGCAACGCGCAGAGTGTCCAGCCATTTTTTTCTGACTTCCTGAAGAAGATGTTCAGCGACCAAGCGAAACCGAGGAAAGAGGCGCTAACGAGACCTGCCGGTGTGGATGTGGGCTTGAACAGCGGAAACACAACGCCAGTCATAATTGACAGTGACGAAGGTATACAGAGTAAGCTTTTCAAGTGGGAATAGCGGTAAATACTCAAAGAAGTATCGGGGCCGATTTTGATAAATAGATTACATATATTATTGCACCATCCGATGGTGTCGCTTATAAGGATCAAATTCTGGGAAGTAATGTTAAACGGCAAACTTATCTAATATTGGACTAGTTTCTTCCTTTTCATTTGTACACTTTATCGCGGGACACACTCTATAATATACTTGAGGCGGCGCATTGGAAATTTTGGCGACTTGGATGTCCATTTTTCTCAGCAATAAAAAAACATATGTAATCATTTTGCCCGAAGATTTAGTTGATTGATTAATTTTCATAGCAGAAAAAAAAATATTTAGAAAACCTCTTTTAAAACAGAGATTTCTATTTTACCGAAAAACGGGAGCGAATGAAGCCTCTTAAGTTTTTTATTTAAATTAGTCTACCTACAGATACACTTCAATATGGCCGATTGGATTTATTAAATTACTTATAGTCGTCATTGTAAATGAAAAATACTGTTTTGCCGCATACGACCTTACGGCATGAGCTAGTTCGTGAGCGCATATTTGTATGGAGTACACACTCCACTCCCCTAAGGCGCCGATTTAAAATTAAAAGTTTATCAATTCCTCGCCTTAAGGTTAGATCGGTTAGCTTAGGTGTGAATAAACCTCTTTGTTAATTGTATTACTAATGAATTAGATAATATTAAGTTCCCAGTTAAAATTAGTTTTTCGAAAGTCCTGCAGCGCAGAAGAGAGCCGGTAGGTAAGGTTAGAAGGTTAGGTATATCGAGCCAGATAGTGGCCCGACCGCCAGACATAACCTTTGTGGTTATTTTTTTTATGACCACCCAGAAATACCATTTAACCAAAAGGCTAAGCTCTGTTTACAAAGAATCATTTAAATACATGCCCAAATCAATTTCCCGCTCCCGCTCTCTTCTTTTATACACATTACCGGCTGCGCATTCGGTACTGTGAGAATACCTAGGCGAAGTATAAAATAAATAATATTTCATGCAGTACCTAAACGTTTTGGGTATTTTATCTATCGCAGTTTAGTTGGTTAAATCAGACACTTAACTAAAACCCTAGACCGTTAATTAAAGATCGACGTTTAACCAAGTCACTAGCATTTTGATTTAAATACAGCATCGTGTCTTACCGAAAGCCGGCGTGTTGGTTAAATAATGTAAAACAAGATGGCGTCACGACAACAGCTGATTACTTTCAGAGTCTATCTTTTTGGCAAACGTTGTGCAACGTTGGTTTGTTGTGTTCAGTGGTTTTTAGGGTTCCGTACCCAAAGGGTAACCAGCGGGACCCTATTACTAAGACTCCGCTGTCCGTTTGTCTGTCTGTCCGTCTGTCACCAGGCTGTATCTCATGAACCGTGATAGTTAGACAGTTGAAATTTTCACAGATGAGGTATTTCTGTCGCCGCTATAACAACAAATACTAAAACCGGGCAAGTGCGAGTCGGGCCTGCGCACTCTCATACAACAGACATGATTTTTTTGCCGTTTTCTAGGTAATGGTACGGAATCCTTCGTGCGCGAGTCCGACTCGCACTTAGCCGGCTTTATTTATTTCAAATTTGGTCTTTGGTGCAATTGTAAACATTTTGTTGGTAAAACGTACCATACAAATGTACCAAACGTTTATGTTCCCTAGCAGAGCAAGTTTTGTATTTTTCTAATTAAAGAAACATTAAACAAAAAAATGGCAAGACATGTTATTCAATTTCGGTTGGGTGGGTAGAACATGCCGTGCAAAGGTGGCCTTTGTCAGATCGATGTTACGCCACACCACCTAAGTGGGCAAACGTTTCGTTCACTCACTTGTCTGACGGAACTTGAGCTACTTGGTTAATCGTCGGTCTTTAATTAACGGTCTAGGGTGTTGATTAAGTGTCTAATTTAACCAATTAACTGCGACATATACATTGCCAAAATATTATATAGAAAACTAGATTATACAGATTGTCAGTAACATATATAAAGCCAAGTTCACACTGAAGACTCGGTAAGTAGTCTATAATCAAGCCTCGATAACCCTTTTTGGAAAATTTAAAAGTTATTGTTTTCCTGTTCCCTACAAACGCAAGCCCAACAACGAGTCGATAAAATAAAAAGCTAAAATTCGTTTTCAAATAACGCAATAAATGTTATTGATCCGTGATACTGATCACATAGCACGCCACCAGTATGAATTTGGCTGTATAAAAAACGTCACCTTGTTTATCAGTATCATCTATTTATGACAATAAATGTAATTGCAGATACGCGCAACAAAGTCGACGAAATGGAAAAAAGTATCTTGAAAGAAACTGAAGAACTCGATAAGTTGGACGAACGCACCCCTAAGAAGTAAACCAAACATTTAAATACAGTTTTATGTCGAAAGCTATAAATATGAGTTTACAACAAATTTGGTATTTACAGGAAAAGACGCAGCATGTCAGTTGAAGAAACGCCTGGGCCAAAGAGACTTTCTGAAAGACGACAGACTTTTACTTTACTTGACGAACACATACCGGCGGAAAAAAATTCAAGGGGCCCACAGACCTCTAATGAGATCGGTGATTCTATATCACCACGATCAAAAACAGGAGATCCAAATAAAAGACAGAAGTCTTCCGTAGAAAGTGAGAGTGAAAAAGCGCCTGGGCCAAAGAGATTTTCTAAAAGACAACAGACTTTTACTTCACCAGACGAACATATACCGCCGGAAAAAAATTCAAGGGGCCAAAAGACCTCTAATGAGATCGTTGATTCTTTATCACCACGATCAAAAACAGGAGATCCAAATAAAAGACAGAAGTCCTCCATAGAAAGTGAAAAAGCGCCTGGGCCAATGAGACTTTCTAAAAGACGACACACTTTTAATTTATTAGACGAACAAAAGTCGCCATCCAAACCAAAAAAACAATCAAGTGGCCAACAGACCTATAATGACATCGCTGATTCTATATCACCACGATCAAAAACAGGAGATCCAAATAAAAGACAGAAGTCCTCCATAGAAAGTGAAAAAGCGCCTGGGCCAATGAGACTTTCTAAAAGACGACACACTTTTAATTTATTAGACGAACAAAAGTCGCCATCCAAACCAAAAAAACAATCAAGTGGCCAACAGACCTATAATGACATCGCTGATTCTATATCACCACGATCAAAAACAGGACATCCAATTAAAAGACAGAAGAAGTCTTCTATAGAAAGTCAGGTTACTTACGGAAATGCAAAAACACTACTAACACCCAGCCAAAGACAACGGCAAAAGAAAAAAGTGCTTGGTTTGTAATTATTGATACATTTTGTAAATCATGTAGCTATAGTCAAGCCGCGACCTATTTGGACTTTAAATTGAGTTAAGCAACCAAATTTGGCCTTTATTCAGTTGCCATCGCAAATAAAAATTGGCGCAATATAATTAAGTCTCTCTCTATTCTGGTTTTGCCATAAATAATTTCGCATGTATCAGACAAAATAGGATCAAATTATGCCTTTCGTCAATCGTCTCAATTTCATAACGGCCCAGTTTCAATTAAATTATAATTTTACTGGACACAATCAGTGAAATGAGAAATTGGGGCGTTAGAGCCGTTTTTTTTACTTAAGAGCTGTGCTCTTGTCGGTAAAGTCACTTCCATTCACTTCTGCACTCCGCCTTCTCTCTAACTAACACGTTAGAGCCATAGAGTTAAAAACTAAAAGACGGGTTTTTATTAGTGTCTTGTCGCATGATTTGTGAAATTGACGACAATTTTCAACGAAATGTCAATATTAGGTGTGACGAAGAGTGAAGCGGGGACTAGCGTGTTTGGTCGCTAGTCATCATAAATTTGGCAGCAAGGTGACCCCTGTAGTTTTTACCTCACTTCGCTTCGTATGATCCTGTTTTATACCAACAAATACTGCAACAATCACTCTGAAATTAATATATGAAAAAGTTGAGGACTAATGCTATGTCCATGCTGTTCTGAAAACGCGATTACATAAAATTTTCTCCATAGAAAAAAATTCAAAAGTTGCCTCCAAACTGTACAATAAACCGATATCATTCAATAAATACTTGAAATTAGATCTGAAACTTGGCATAATATAACTGATATTAGTATAAGCAGCTGCAGACTGTTCCATAAAAATGAAAAAACCATCAGAATAACTGATGTTTTTGCGTGCGCAGCATCTGATTAGAGTAGGATAGACAGTTAAAAAGCAGAAGCGTTAGAGCAGGACTGCGAATTGAAGTATTATGGGCGCTTAACGGAAAAGGGTGGGGGAGGGGAAATGTATCCACCTCTCAGTTTTCTTTCTAGAAATTTATTTTCTATTAAGAACTGCAAGGTCCGCTCCGCCCCCGAATTTAAACTCACCAGTAACCTGTGCTTGACTTTTTGTTTAAAATTATATTGTGTGTATTTACGTAGACAGTTACCTTTTACTGAAACCAATTTCTACTGATTACTCTCAATAACTTTTCCAACGAAAGATTCTCGCGCAAATCATTAGTCCAGCCAGACAATACTTGTATATTAAGGATGTCAACTCAAAATGCCGCACTCCAGTGTTGGGTATTTTTCGGTCTCGTGAAGCGCTCACATGGGTGATGTGATTTGTAGCGATATGTTACGACTTAACACAAATGTGTTTGCATTTAGCATAGCATTTTCCTAATATTGTTTATGCATTTTCCTTTCGGTACAAGCACTAAGGCGCGGTCAAATTGAAATGATAGTTTCGCGGAATGTGTGCGTGCGACGAACGGCAGGGGTCTGGGCCGCGCGCGCGAGTTAGGATGATTGAACATGAACAGCCTCCTTAAGCTTACATGCGTGAATCATAGCGTGTTTTGAGAGAAGCGTCTTCTGTGAGACCGCTGTTCTCGCGCTGCTTTCTAATCTAGACCTTCATGCGAAATCAGAGCGCGATAATCGCACATTATCATGCCTTGCTATCTCTGGCAGCTTGGCTGCTGAGGCGGGGCCATAGGTGGGCTTGGTCAAAACTAAAACAGAGAGAAAAATCGAGCTTTCAAAGAAACAAATCTCAATTTAAATATTTTTTGGGGTTTGTATGAAACATGTCACTCACAAAATTATTGAGCTCAAGTTTAAAACCTAGTTTAGTGAATTAAAGTAAGTATTTAGTACATAAGTTTTTCAAAATCTAATTTGATTATTATGCTGCGTAACAATTATTACGTACTAAGACGTGTAATTCTTTGCCAATAATCAGTTTAAACATTTTTAACTTCACTGTTTTCACTATTCTCTTCATGAAACAAGTCTAGCACAATGTGTTCTCTGGAAGATGATGTTCAGAATAAGTGTCTGAGTTCCAAAGAGTACCAGAAGGCCTAATAAAAGACTTCCACTATTTCAAGCTTTCAAGACTTTGGCCATGATTTATCTTTACGAGTTACGGGCACTAGGTATTTCCGTTCGTTTGTTGGTTTGCTGTTATCATTAGTTTGATGTACGGACTTGCAGTTTGTTTGCGTCTTGTTTTTTTTTTTCGGTTACGTTTAGTTTTACATAGGTAACACTAAAAGTTTCCGGAACTGGCCACTTACATAAACAATATTTAAAAATTTATTGCAACATTTGAAAATAGAACTCTTTGGCTGTAGAATGCAGTTTGTTTCATCTGACTGTCTTTTGTTTTTACCTTGTGGCGCCATTTAAAAAATTGTGTGTCTGCATCAACATGGATTTAACTCGGGAAAATTTTCGTAGTATGATTTTCTACGATTTTAAGTGTAATTTGACAGCTCAACAGAGCATCGCTCGGCTTGAAACAGCTTTTGGCAATGAAGCACCATGCAAGACGACTGTTTATAGCTGGTTTGCAGAATTCAAGCGTGGTCGTATCAATCTCAGTGACGAATCTCGCGATGGTCGGCCGTCCACCGCTGTGACCAACAAAAACATCGATGCTGTGCGCCGTATGATTGAAACAGACAGGCATGTGACCTACCATGAAATTCGCGCATCCTTAGAAATAGGCATGAGTCAAATACAATCAATCCTACACAAACATTTGGGTGTGAGAAAGCTGTGCTCGCGGTGGATCCCACACAACTTGACCGAGGCTCAAAAAACGGACCGCGTCACTTGGTGCAGTGCCATGCTTACCAGATTCAACGAAGGTGCGTCAAATTTGGTGTGGGACATAGTAACAGGTGACGAAACATGGATTTATTGCTACGATCCCAAAACAAAGCAGCAATCGAGCGTATGGGTCTTTCAAGATGAGCCGAAACCAACCAAAGTGGCGCGCGTGAAAAGTACATCTAAGCGGATGATTGCTTCTTTTTTTAATAAAACTGGACACGTGGCTACTGTTGCTTTAGAGAATCGTCGTACCGTGAATAGTGACTGGTACACGACCATTTGTTTGCCGGAAGTTATTGACGAACTCCGTAAAAATAACCGTAAACGCCGTATCATCCTGCACCACGACAATGCTAGTTCTCACACGGCCAGACAGACAGACGACTTTTTGAAGACGAAAAATGTAGAACTCATGAGTCATCCTGCATACAGTCCCGACCTGGCACCTTGTGACTTTTTTCTGTTCCCAAAAATTAAGAGGCATCTTACACTTTCCTGAAGTAATCTCAATTTTCAAGCGCCTAATTTATCATCTTAGGAAAGATTTTTATACTGTTTAATACGTGATAAACATAGACCAATCTTTCGTATTGTGTGTTAATTTACCACAATTCCAAATACTACTTTGTATTTTTTGTAGTGATCAATCTCCCACACCTCGTTTACGAAAAACTGATCACATTGTCAACTTTAAGGATCTAATTCTGTCTATGAATTTCAATAAATTTGCTAAAAAAAAATACCAGTACATCAGACATATAAATTTGTTGTGACATCATTTACCAGAATATGTATAAATAATCACATTATCCCCAAAAAAATAAAAGAATTCCGTCAATTTTCCCAATTAATGTAGCCAGTATACAACGAGTTTTTGTATTGAATACAGCTTATTTTACATTCAAAATTGCATTTCAAAATAGCCTATGACTTTGATCAATTGTATTCTGTAATTTTGTTGACATTCCTTTTATTTAATTAGACTCAAAAACATCATTATCTTTACTCCAAATTCCAATAAATTACGATGCACAAACGCGCACCGATCAGTACCGCGCGAGCGCTCAATCAGGTAGGATCTATGTCAGTTTTTTCCCGCCATACTGCGTCTCGACTCTCTGTACGCGATACTCGTATACGATCGCAGAGTTTTGATCATTGATCGACACTTTTTCGTACTTCAATTTTGTTTGTTGTCAAAAATAATAGTATTTATTTCGGAATATTTATAATCTTATATTTTGGTGTTAGTTTAAATGTATGTTTATTTGCTTTATGGACTGGCTCGGATTTTCCGCTGAAAGTCTCAAGGATACTCAGAGATGATGTTTTTTGGCAGGAAAAATGCTTCCTAAATTGACTCGGTTTTACCATGATTGCGTATTGCAAGAAATCATAGACCCTAGAAAGACAAGATCAATGCCCTTACGGCAAATATATATAGAATGAAATTAAATCAACCGACCAAATTCATACTGGAGACTCGGTTAGTGATCAATAACTAGGTTCAGTAATCCTTTTAGCCAATTTCGAAAAACACATTTTTTGCTCCCTTACTGGTTGGACTACAATTCCTAGTGCAGGCACTAAGGGGCAAAAAAAATTTTTTTCGAATTTCACCTGGTGGGTCATTAAACCTTGTTTCTGATGACTAACCGAGTCTCCAGTATGAATTTGGTCGGTTGATTTAATTTCACCCAGTATAGCGTAAAATTAAACCATTTGTTGACTGTGGTACCAATATATTTTTGTTCCAATGTATATTTTTATAAATTAAAAGTTTCGTAAGATGTACATTTGTGTTTTTTTATGAACACTCAATACACACTTCCTTCCGATAACATTTTCAAGAACATACGCTACACCTGCGCCCGTACACTTTGTTTTCATTTCTTACCATAAGCTCACTTTATATTTTTGTTGTAAACTGTTTGTTATTTTTTAAAAACATTACAAATACTCTATCTTTTAATATTTTTTATAAACAGAATAATATATCACTAATATATAATCGCATCACAACCTTGAAAAAAATTATCCTCACACATTAATTTCACTACCCCTTCACTCCCACATCCTCACCTTGTAGGTAATACCTACACCTACACAATAGGGTAAAAAAGAACCGCGTCCAAATCCATTGAGTGGTTATCGGGTTTAAACGGTACCAAGATTCAAGATTAAAAATATTTATGCGTAAAATATATACTATAATAAATTATACATATGCATGAAATAAAGTCTTATTGGAATAAGAATATTATTATACATAATTTAATTAATAAATAAGTTGATAAATAAACTGAATAGACCATAAATAAATATAATGCCTAACCAAATATATACTGACATGAGTAAAAAATTAAAACATTGTAAGTATATACCTACATAATGCAATGAATAAATACATAAGTTAAGTCAAAGACAGGCCGACAAAAATAAAAAAAATAGTACAGTAATAAATACTAACAAACAACCCACTTTATTTTAAATTTTGAAAAATCATAATATTTATAAAAGATGCAAACATCAATACGTCTAGGTCGCGCTATTCGCAACATCGTCGCATCGTGCTCGAGGGTCATGAGAGGTCACGCAGCGTATTTACCGAAACTTCGATAGTGTCATTTTGTGGACTGGCTCTTAAGAACCAATTACGCGGTCAACGATTTTCATCACCAGAAGAGGCTGTCGAGGAGTATGAAAAACACATTTCAGAGGTCACCACAGAGGAGTGGCACAAAAGTTTTCAAAACTGGTTTGATCGAATGAAAAAGTGCATAGACGCCAAGGGAGATTATTTTGAAAAACAATAAATTAATTTTGTACCTTTAATAGTATTTTTTCATATTCATTCCGGAAACTTATAGTGCGTCCCACGTAGTAGTCAATGTGGCGTTGCGTTCAAGTTTATGCTTTCTGTGGCCCCGCCATAATATGTATTATAACTACCGATTAGAGATTGGACTTGAATATTATTTAATGTTTATTAATTTACTATTATTGAATAGTATTTTTTTATTATATGTGTGTAATTTAAATACCTTATTGCACAAATTAAAGTTCCAGTTACAAGCGTTATGGAAGGATCAAGGGTAGTGCCTAGTGCCAGATAAATTATAAAATAATTATAATTAAATAACATTAATAAATATTTATGTACACTATCAAATATCGTAGATTTTGGCAAAAGTAGGATCTGTTCTTTTTCGAGGCAAGTATCTAAAGGGCGAGGAATGTGCTGGACGAAAGGGAGAAAAGTTAAATGTGTGTGAGGATAGATAGTTGGTAGAAGATATTATATTTAATTTATAGTATTACATACATACATGAAATATATTATATTACAAATATGTTAAACAGTTTAAGATCGCTACCCAAATTTTACCTCCGTTATTTGTTTATATGTACGTTTTACTTCGATGTGCTGTGTAATTGTAAAAGAAACGTGTAATTGTTGGTGAAATCGATTTAGTGAATGTTTGTTTTCAAATTGCGAGCATCCTGAAATGGTAAATTTTAAAAACCGATATTTTATTTCAGATAATGAATTAAACAGTTTCGATGGCTCGAAAACAGATGAAGACGATTCTCAAATATTGTACAAATTCCCGTCACCGGAACCCGATATTCCGGTTCCAGGGCGAGGAAAGAGCCGCTTGGGATCGAGAATTGTCAAAGCGTCTTCTTCCACGGGACCAGAAAAAAGAACACAGAGTCGCTCCAAAAGCAATTTGGGACAAAAACTTAGCAATAGCAAATAGTGAGTATATTAAGTTAAAGAAACTGTCAACTACATATAGCTTGACAAGATGTTGCCGGGGCGTTTATCTACCGCTGCCGTCACCGAGAAACGAGATTATGCGTCATTAACCGTTTCAGATGCTATTAGGATAGGACCTTCTCATTTTTGATGCCTGCGTGCGTTAGCACACTATGTGCATCTCACTCACGCACTTCCGTCAACGTTACTAATACACATAGACATCAGGTATGACAAGGTCCTATCCTAATAGCATCTGAAACGGATAGTACGTATCGCTATTTCGGTAACGTGATCTCAGTCTCGGTGATAGCGTCGCGTGTACCTACACTCAGCGGGACCCCATGTCCTATGACGATGTTAAGGGAGTTAGTTCCAGATTAGTTATATCGAATCCAATCAATTTTACACGCTTTTACGGGTGATCTCCAGCCAGCGGGACACTTCCTATTTATAAGCCTCAGGAAATCCAAATGGGTGTCAAACTTTAGTTCTACTTACCTGTATTATGTTTCAGTTCAACAAGTTTCTAGCATGTATTAATTTGATAATAATTGGGTTTGAAACAACCTTTAGTCAGCAGAACTAGAACTAGAGTTTGACACCGATTTGGAGTTCCTGAGGCTTAAAAATAGGAAGTGTCCCGCTGGCTGGAGTTCACCCGTAAAAGAATGTAGTTCATCCATTTTAACGGAACAAAAAAATAATGGATTCGATATAACTAATCTGGAACTAACTCCCTCAACAACTAACATCGTCATAGGACATGGGGTCCCGCTGAGAGTAGGCACACCAGCGTCGCGGTGACAAATGCCGTAGGGTCAGCGAGGGACGGGGGGCGACCGACTCACCGCTCATACAATCCGTTTCAAATGCTATTAGGATAGGAGCTTTTGGAATGGAGTGGTTCACGATGTCTGTGTGCGTTAGCAACACTGATGGAAGTGTTTGAGTGACAGAGATGCTGCAGGCATCATAATCCTCTCCATTCCAAAAGGTTCTATCCTAATAGCATTTGAAACGGACAGTACATTCTTACCGTTCCCCGTCCCCCGCACTTGGGCGTATCGTGGTCTTTTTTAAGAGAGATTTATACATATGAGTAAAAAGTATATTTTTTTATGTGTCCTAGCGTCTTACAGGCGTGGTTATATCAATTTGGGAAAATACGTCGTAAAGTAAAAACTTGTCTAATTTATATACAAATTCTTACCACAATAATAGAACCAAGCGTGTAAGTTCTTGTTTTCCTAAATTAAGTCCAGAATGTCAAATATCCCAACAGTGTTATTCTAAAAATATTAATCCTACGTATTTTCCATTTAAACTTAATGGCAGATGCCAATAAGTAACAAATAGCATAGTTAAGGTTATATAATATAGTTTAGGATATGTGTATTCTCTTAAGTTTTTTATCATTTGAGGACCTTTATTGATAAACGAAAGTATCAGGAATATTTCTAGAAGAAAAACAATTAGATTCTAAAAAAATGTTATCTATTTTTCTAAGGTCTAAATTTCATTGAGTTCAAAAATTATTTTAAATGTCCAATTGACAACCCTCAAAGATTTTAGAGCACGCTTGTTTTATATTTAATATGTAGGCTGAAAGCCTGGCACTGAGATGACGTTATAGGCAAACAAGTACGGGTTGGCTATTTGAAGATATTATAATATCTATATTAATAATAAAGTAGTAAAAAAGTCGTGTCTGTACATCGATATCATCCATTATATATATTTATAAATTATCCAATTTCTAAAAATATTGGACTACATTTTCTGCCCAGGCATTTGATTCGTAGAGTATTGAGTATTTACAAATTGCACGGAAGAAAAAAATGTTTCTGCTCTTGGCAGTAGGTATATCGGCAATTCACCAAAAATAAGGTACCTAACAAAATTCTGGTATGTTCCGAGCGAGGTCAGAAAAATGTGGTCAAAATACTTAAAATGATAAATTTTGTGAATTTACACCACTTATAATATAATATTTATGTGGATAAGTACAAGTGTTTAAAATAAACATAATGTAAGGAAGAAAAAATTTGGTGTTTGGTTAAAGCCTTATTTATGTAAGTACATTTTTCATAAAAATATAACATACATGTGTTAAATTGAATAAAGCGGTGTAAATTCACAAAATTTATCATTTTAAGTATTTTGACCACATTTTTCTGACCTCGCTCGGAACATACCAGAATTTTGTTAGGTACCTTATTTTTGGTGAATTGCCGATATACCTACTGCCAAGAGCAGAAATTTTTTTCTTCCGTGCAATTTGTAAATACTCAACACTCTACGAATCAAATGCCTGGGCATAAAATGTAGTCCAATATTTTTAGAAATTATTATAATATAATATTTATGTGGATAAGTACAAGTGTTTAAAATAAACATAATGTGTATTAATTTCCACCAAGTCCCAACAATCACAAGCATCAACTATTTTTTATAACTTTCATTCAAATGCAGGGGCAGAAGATTGTAGTCCTATATATTTTTATTTTATTTGCTCTCTTATCAAAATAATTACTTACACGATTATAATATGAAATTCGAAAAAATGGAATTTCGGGATACCTGAATGTGAATCCAAAATGGCCGACGGTGGAATTGGTTCTTAACAAAAATTTAAAGCTTTAAAGCTATGGAAAAAATTTAGTGCTTTTCTCGGGTGTGTCCACATTTTCATGATAAGCTGCCCGACTATTTCGACAATGGCTGTAAAGGATGTTATAAAAATTGGCTACTAGGCTAAGGGAGCAAAAATCTCTAAACGGCTTTTTATTTTCTTATTATTTTGAGTATTGTCAATTCTTAAATAATTTTTGAACTAACAAATATACTTTTGTTAAGCTGTAAAAGCATATTTTATGTTCCTACTTTTCTTGAGTAGCATAGAAATTAGGTGCATAAAAGGTGACTGTCAAATTTATAGGTTATTGTTTTTTTTTGTGGCCATCGGAGTGCCTTTTGCCACCGATTTGCTTACAAAACTTAAACCATAATATCACACCTTCAAATCTATTATGACATTTCTTAAAATCATATGTGAATACCTCTTAGACTACATAGTATAGTGACACTTATTATTTTGTAATCAAAATTAGGTTCCACTGATCATAATAAACAACCTTAGATTTCACGACTTCAGAAAAATGGCGAAAAAATATCACTCTATTTCGTACCAAAATTTTAATGGCAAATTCTTGTGAGAAATATTCTGCCTTTCCAGTGTCGTGGAAGAAAAGTTGTACGGAATAATAAGTAGATCCCATGTTTTAAGTTTTGTAGCTCGCCACAGATATACTCCGCAGACAAAAATTTCAAAAATGTTTACCGACTTAAAAAAAACAACCTAAATTTATTTATTAATACCTTTATATATCATAATATTTTTCCTTTCTTTGTACACAAAAAGTGTACTTACATAAACTGTTGTATGCTATATATGCAGGTTTTATACAAAAGATACCACCATCTGAGGAGAGAGATACAAAATCAGATGAATTCGCAATCATAATATTATGAACTATTCAAAATGTTGTATGTGTCATTATAATTTTTTATACACTGCGAACCTCGTATGACAAAAGCTCTATACAAATCAAAATCGTTTTCGTAAATTCATAATATAATATTGATTGATTTTTATGTTAATAGACTGCTACCATTAAATGAAACCACAAATTCTACCGACTCTACTCAACCAATTTTCCCAAGAATCATACCCGCGGAAACCCTTAGTTTGGGAAATAATAGAGTTCCAAACAAAAATGCGTGAACCCTAACGCACCGACATACGAGCGAGTTTAGAGAGAGCGTCGCCGTGAAACAGCTTCATTATGATTCTTGGGAAAAGTGGTTCCCAAGAATCATTGGAATTGAAGAATAATTGGTCGAATTAATACATGTTAGAATATGTGGTTTCATTTAATGGTAGCAGTCTATTTACACCCGGTATATGCAATTAGGTTAGTTATAATATTATAATAATAATGTACTGTTTACGTTTTCTATTTCAATTGTTATATGCCATTCTTGAGGTGCGATCCGATTTATGATCAATCACAACCACTTACAGTTATAATTTTTTGGTAAGTATGAAACAGATCCCATGAAAATTAATAAACTGTAAGTTACATTTCATTCAATGTCATACTATTTGTAACTGTGATTATAAATCGGACCGCAAGGTTGGATTGTTTAACAATCATGTCCAAAAAGATACATTTTAGGAGTAAATTAAATATTGTTCTAAATTATATTTTGTGATATTTCTGGAAATGGGAGCAGGTGAATTGAAAACAGGCAGTCTTTAATAAAATGATAAAAATTTGTATATATGTGTATTATTTACTCTTAGTTTATTAGTATTACCTTATTCATATTGGAAATTGGGATTTATATTTCGGTGAGTTATCTTATAATCTATTCGAATGTTTTCATTTATAAACCTGCTTCCATTGCATGCTTTTTGCTCATCGTAACTTTTGCTGTCGAAGTAAAGCTGTCTTTAAATGTTTCTTTATTCTTGACAGTGGCAACAAAACATCAACTATTCTATCTGGGCCTAACATAGTGCTGCAGTCTAATGAGAGTAGCCAGGGCTATCAAGAGTCGGATATAAGTCTTGTCCCCATAAACATTAGAAGGAAGAAAAGAGTCAGTTTACAAGTAACAAAGGCGCGCAGAAGCATAACAAAAAAACATACCTTGGTGAAAAAACGGAAGCACTTCTATTGGGACGCTTCTGGTGAATCAAGCAATTCCTCGTTCCGCTCTTTGCCTGCAAGAAATACTGCCGCGCAAAATTCATCACAAAACACGGATGAATACAGGTCAGAATCGTACCAACTGCTGATGCCGCCACCAAGAAACCTTCGGCGCTTGGAAATTATCAGCGAGACGAGTCCTTGTCCAAACGAAATGAATTCGGCTGGCGATTTGAGATTGTCACCAGCATCACAAAACATTAATGAGACGGACCAAAGCGAAACTAATTCAATCAACATTGAAATGGGAAATTCCAGCAGTGTATCACTGCCTTTATCGCCAGAATTATCCATAGTTGAAAATGTTAGCATCAGGAAAGAAATTTTTCAAGCATCTGCTGAATATCATCCTACACTCAATGAATTACAAGAATTTACAGAAATGGCAAAAGATTGTAGCAGCAGTTACATTATTTCTAAACTCGATATCTCAGTTCCTTTGATGGCCCAAGAATGCAACTTAAAGACACACCAAAAAGAAATGGCAAATTCCGATCAGAGTACTGCGAATAATCACTTCTTAGATTCGGTCAATACCAATGAAGAAAACAATTCAACATTCACTAAGGCTGTGGCCGTTTCTGAGTCGCTTCTAGATAAAATAGATACAGTAAACATAAAAAACCACACTTTGTCTGAGTCACTAGACTTGAAACTAAGAAATCTTCTCCTAGAGAGTGCGAAGAAAATTGTCAAACAAAATAAAATGACAGAAGAGAGCATGGAGCACGATGGAAAAGATTCCACCATACAAACCGAAATGCAAAAAAATACCAAATCTAAGAAAAGATGTTCCACCCCACAAAAAAGAAGAGGGACTAAAAAGTCTCAACCACTGAAAATAGATGCAGTTATTGAGGAAGAACATATGGAATTTTGTAGTTCTGGACGTAAATCGTGCCCACCGGTAATTTCAGTTGTCTGTGCCGAAGATCCTAACAAACATTACGAAAGCATTGAAGACCTGAATACAACAGACAAAACAATCCCAAACAAGAAGAAAGGAAAACGCATTAAAGATATAATCAAAGTTAAAATAACTAGACCCAAAAAGACTCCAACTAAGAAATCGAACAAGAAAAAATCGAGTAAAATGTCCTTACTGACTGATAGCGGCATAAATGACACGATTTCGAGCGCAATACAGAGCTTCAATGAGTCTATTGATCTGATTCACAACCATTCGGAAACTTGTCTTCACGCAAACGAATGTTTATCAAATAGCATTGAATTTGTCAACAAATCTAAGTCCATAATCTCTGTGAACAGTTCCATGAATTCCGTAAAAGAAAAAGAAAATATAGGTAACAATATAAGGTCGACTCTATCTCCAGAATTCTTCAGCAATGACGCCCAAGATGGATCCGACAAGTCTTATGGTGAGAATCAAATATTTGGAAGAGACTGTTTCTTTTGCAGGGATTCTACCCCACCTGAAAGCTTCGATCATACCTAAGATTAAGCGCGCTTGTCTAGAAAGCACCTAAATAAAAAACGGTCAAGTGTGCGTAGGACTTGTGCCCTGAGGGTTCCGTATACCGTTTAAACAAACTTATTCCTCGTGCAATTACCAACTTCATTTGACACAATCCATTAAAATCTATGTATACAAGGGGTCTAATTAAGTCAGATATAATATCTCCGCAATAATTAAATATTGGTAATTTTTGGCTTTTTTTGACTCGTGTACGGAATTTCAAGTTTCTGGGTCAACTGCAAGTACCCTATAGGTTTTCATGGTGAGTCAATTTGTATGAAATTGATTACGTAAAGAGCAATAACTTTTTTTTTTGTTAGAATCCTTATTTTTTGACAGCACCATAGGGCCGCATGGATATCTAGATATCTCACGGGGCCGAGAAGGAGTCTTGACAGACGGACAAAAAATATTCAATGTGTACCATTGACCTCTCATAAACAACAAGACAAGTCTCTAAGAAAAGTACGTCCGAACGTGCGACGTGCATAGTAGCAAAAACGCTTCAACCAAATTAAGACGTTACATCGTTAACATAAGATGCAATCTCAGTTGTACGTAATTGTCATCCGATCTTGTCACGCCATAGCGATGACAAGATGAATGGTGCACACTTTGAGCGAGATTGTGAGTCTATTTTTTATGAGAGGTCAATGATGTGTACACATTCTTTTTACTTCTTTTATCAGTATAGATGGCGGAAGTACCTCAATTGGTAGGACTCTCTAGACCGGGTTTGAAATAGTTTGAATGAGATTTTCGGAATTTATGTGCAAAGTATTTGTTGCTTACCACTTTCTGACAGTGAAGGAAAACACCAATAGCCTGCATCATTTAGCGTGTATTTGTGCCCGAAGTACGACGATAAGGTTCACCCGCTATCACATTGGGAGGTTAAAATCTATTTCCCTTGATTTTGTATTTATAACCATAAACAATCTTTTCAGAACTATCATCATCAAGCAACGGGAAAGTCCCAAGATCCCCCATAGTACGTTACGCCAAATCTGTCCCCAGTGTGTCCAGCCTGCTCACCGAAGACTTATCCGACGAGTCCCCCAAGCCGCGACCTTCCGCTTGGCACCTATTGAGCGAAGATGAGACGACTAACACCATTGACCCTAAACCAGCACCCTGCACCGTCAAACCTAACACCTACCTGTCGAACCTAAAACAGTTGTTTCCTATAGCTTGCGCCGTCCCTGATCTCTCTACTATAACTGAAAGGTCTGAAATGGATAGTAATAGCAAAAGCACTGGTCGCACCAATATCGATTCTAATAGGAAGAATGCGTTTCTAAAAAAGTTTGACGGTGCGGCATCATCGGCTAGCCCGAACTGTTGATTGTTTTGTAATTCTGTTAACTGTGCCATTTAGGTTATACATAGAGCTTAATACATTCATGGTGTGATTCTCGTAACCGAATGATGAAATGCGGGCCCAGGATGAGAATATTTCGTGAATAATGTGAAATAGGCGAATGACTTCACTAATCGGGTTTGGTTTCGTTTTTCATATATTTTTAAAATTAGGATAAATGAAAAATGAAACCAAAGCCCTATTAGTAAAGGCTTACGCCTATTTTACAAAGATTTTAATAGGTAGTTTATGAAATTGAAAGACCTATTACTGAAGTAGGTGAGTTCGTATTAGTATTGTTAAATGTGTATAATTTTAAGCAAAGCATGCAACATTGTAAGCACCAGTGGCGAAGGGTCCATATAACACGATTCCCATCGGCTTGTTTAGGAAATGGCATCCATACTACATTTCTTTATTCCGTGCTCTTCGCTTTGTCAAATATTTCCATAAATCTCAAAACGAATACACTTGGCTGATAGGGAGTTAAAAAAGTACAAAAAATTTCATGTTTTCCTTGGTTGCTTTTTTGAGAAAGGTGATTTTTTCGCCCGACTTCCCTTTTTTAAAATGTTCACCCTTCGCCACTGGTAAAACCCTTGAAGCATTTTTCTATAAGGTTATTAATAATGTGGATGACCGTAATATAGACTAAATGCCAAAAAAAAAACTATTTATTTCAAGGGCGTAGCAAAAAGAGAGTGCCAGGTGAGCCGCCCCGCCCACCCCAGAATTTAAGTGAATCAATTATTAAAAACAATATACATCCACAATAATAAAAAAACAGGGGATAAGAAATTTCGGTTGGTTAAATTGCTGACTCGTATACTAGATACTTACACCATGTGTATGAAAATGAAAGTTTGTTTATCATTGTCTGTAGTCAAAAATTGTTGCTACGCCCTTGGGTATATTTGTGAGAGCGAGTAATTTTATAGGGAAAATATTTCTAGAAATTTTGTTGGATTCCCCTTGTATCAATTTCTGGATAGAGACCTCGAAAATATGTGATGAAAAAAATTGTTCGTTCTGATTGTTGATTTCTAGTAAATATATAGGTATGCATACAGTAATTTCAAATTTATAAAGGGTGTTTTATTAATTCAATTAAATTCAGTTATTTTCAGACATTATTTTGTTTTAATTTGCAAAAAAAGGGCACTTGATGGATACTTGAGGTCGTTGGTAAATTGAATCTTCGGCAAATCAGATTGATTTGTCATTATAATGTTAAAATGGCATGCGTCTAGTTCTATGATTATTTACGTAAGGTGACTTTCGTTTATACCGGTTGAAAATGAACCCTCTAGCCATAACAAAGGAAACTGTTCTATATACGAAATAAAAAATATATGACATGTTTTGTTACCGCCAAAGAAGCAATAATACTCCTGTGACAGAGACGACGCTCTACAAAACCTATGTGTAAATAGCCTATCTGCATTATTTACCGCCGGGAATATGTACTGTCCAACTTATAGACTTATAACCACCGTACTAGCTGGCTTTTCAATATGACACCCAAAGAGAATATAAATGACACCAAACATGTATTGTCATTTGTGTGTCGTGCATGGTGTAAATGTTTACATTTGCGTGAGTCACGGTTCGTAAAATGCGTCTTATCACGGCCACAGACAGTGTATTTTACAACGATTATTTAACAACATATTGGCCGAAAGCACTCGTTTGTTTAAAGAAACAAAATGTTGTGTCTGTGTGCCTCAAAGGTACTACTTGTACTTACTACTGATAATTTCAATACGGGTAGTCGGCATAGCAGAAAGAGTTCTATATAGTAATAGATTAGGTAATAATTAAGTTTTTTTCGAATATTGGTGCTCCACAAGGCTCTCCTTGTTTTATATCGCTCAAGATATCCCTCTGCAAAATTTGAGCCAAAACTAATAATATATAGGGGTCGCGATGATTTGATACTTTTTTATATGGGATTTATAAGGAAACCAATTTCTCTCTGATTAATTTTTTTTATTTAATGAATTATAATGATATATACATTTAGATTACCTAGGTAAAGATAATTAGTTTACATCTTTATTTCCCGAACACATGTTCAAAATGTTGGATTTTGAAGCCCCAGGGAATTTTTTTATGTGTAGATCTACCACACGGAGGAGATACTGCTTCTGCTGTTCATTTTTTGTAATACTTGCATTCAATCTCGTGATTAATGCAATTCCACGCTCTGCACAATCATTTACTACTTTCATTTGGCGAGCTTTCTCTCTCATTTCGATGTAGACTTCATCGGTAGGCCATTCTGAGGGATCTTTAGCCAAAAATGCTGCTGATTTTTCTCGTCCATTATTAATCAACAAGTCAAACAGGCTCGCCGTCCGTTTTGTGAAAAAAGACTAACGGGCTATAAGGATCACAAGTTTTGCCATCTAGTCTCTTTAAAGCCTTTTGTGTAGATGGTTTCTGCATATTTTGTACCATTTCTCTTTTGGACTCGAGACTTACTCTGGAATCGAACAATGAAAGTCCAATCAAATGTTCGGAAAAATACCAAAGGTGGCGACGTAATGCCTTCAATGCAGTGTTACTAACATTCGTGTTCGGGTAATTTCTTATCAGTGCAAGGAGATTTGCGTCGTTTAGAGGAGCTCTTTCTGCCAATGGGGCCTCGTTCCAATAACGTCCATAAACGAGACTCACAAACCGGCTCAATTCAGTGATGGATCGTTTTTCTGCCACGGTGAGAGTAAATTGCTCTTGAAAAAGATATATTTTCAGACAATAAATGGCTTTTGCCATCCAACGAGCCTGGTGTAAGGCACCGGGTGCGCGAAACTTCACTTCAGCAGCTGATTCTGGCCTTCCAAGGAATATCAAAATGTGGTACGTGCACTACGCTCAACAAATGAATAGCAACTAAAACAAATTAACAAACAAGACAACAGTGCTGCCAATAAAAATTTCTCGATTCCCCGCTCCAGTGCTGCCCATTCCCCGAAATTCCCCGCTTGTAGCGATTCATTCCCCACAAATTCCCCGAAATTATATTTTTGGAATAAAAACACTGTTTTATACAACATTTGTTTAATATACTACTGAAACTTTTATAAAATACTTTACCTTATAACAAAACTAACTCTTACATCTACCGACTACATCTTGTGTCATTGTTGAGACTCCCACGGTGTTGTGTTTTGATGTTATTTAAGTTGCTGAAAACCCTCTCAAAAGACGCGTTTGAAAAAGGTAATGTCAGGAGGAGACCTATTACTTTTCCAAATTTTTAAACAAAGACATGCCAGCCGTATTATTTAGATTAAAAACCTTAGGCCAGTACTCATTGGTTGGCAGTGATTCTAACCCTAAGCTCTTAAATTCCAGCAGCGCATGTGCTCGCCATTCGTTGTCAACATTTTGTAGATCAACATTTTTTTTTAAAATAGGGAATCTTATATAAACTCCACTTAAAGATTTAATGTTGAAAGCCTGGGCTTCAGATGGCTCGTAAACAGAAATTAATTCAAACAAAGGACCGCTGCCGCTAGTTCAACATAAAAAGCTAAACAGGATTTATAAAATGCATCCATATCAGTATTGGAAATAGTTTGATCCTTGCATAAATTGTTAATACTTTATTTGCTGTCACACCAAGATATATTTCTCGCAAAGGCAAGAAATTACTGGAATCTTGGAATCGTAAGAGCTGTACAAATATTTTTAGCCCACCGAAAAAAATTGTTCTGGATTCCCCGAAATTCCCCGATTTTTCTCATTCCCCGCGCTAACCCTCAATTCCCCGCAAATCGGGGATTTTCCCCGGAATGTGCAGCAGCGCTGCAAGACAAACATGGCGGCGCAGTGACGCGGTGAGGTCGTGCGGTGCGCGGGGAGGTGGGGGAGCCCCCGCCTTTGCATTTTAGTGTTGCTAAGCAAGCGCGCAAAACTCATAATCGATTATTACAATAGAAATTCAGAATTAGCTAATTAGTTGGTAATTTCGCTATATTAATTTTTCGTTCAATTCATCGCGACCTCTAAATGACCTTCTATTGATCTGATTTTTGGTACACATATTCTTTTTAGATAAAGGAACAAAAAGAACCTTGTGGAGTGGGTTAAAAAACACTTTATTTTTTTTTCATACAAGTGTGGACCACCCTAGTAGGTATGTATCTATTTTATTTATTTCACATTTTTAAATAGGTACATGATACATATGACACTTACGGAGATCTGAAATATTCTTGTATTCATTCTTCTGTACTTTCACATAAAACAAAACGTGTGTAGGTATGTTCGTTTGTCACAAGATTTTGATGTGGTTTTTACTTTTATATGTACCTTTATGTAGGGGTTTTTCGAAATACAACTGAGAGCTAGTCAATTAAAGTCTGATCAATCACATCCTTTAGATAATGATATTAAAAATCATGGAAACACATAAAGCTTATTGGTATACCTATAGAACGTGTTTTTACACTTAAGGTGGTATCTTTTCATACAAACTTTCTGAGTAATATGTGTGAAGACGCAACAAATTCATGACTTAAATTGAGGCAAAACACAATGTACATATAACATATATTGCGCAAAGTTGTTAAAATTATAAGATTATTGCTTGGATACTCTAATATCAGGGTTTCAAAAACTCTTTTCGTCCGGTTTGCATTGGTGTGCGGCTCACTACAACATACGCAGACGTCTTGTGTAAACACGGGTGCGTTCTGAAACCTAGAGCATGATCTATCCATTTTTTAATATACTTTTTAACCAATCTAAAATAAGAAAATAACTTGTAATGAGATATCAATTAATAACCATATCGTCACGATATGAATCCCCGAGGGGGTGTCAGAGGTGTTCCAGTGTGTCAACTGTGAAATGCAAGTCACAGTCCTCACCCGGTATACCCGCGTTTCACCGACGATTATTACGTCCCAACGTGATGGGTGGTGAGCCCTATCGCCGTACTTCGGGCACAATTACACGCTGTTTAGGGCATGCAGGTTTCCTCACGATGTTTTCCTTCACCGTTCAGCAAGTGGTAAGTTTGTATTAAATACTATGCACATAAATTCCTCAAAACTCATTGGTGCATGCCCGACCGGGAATCGAACCTGGGTCTCAAGATTGAGAGGCCAGCGTTCTAACGCCTGAGCTACCGCTGCTTTTTATTAATTAATGACCAATACCCAAATAAAGCAAAATATTTTGTTTTATTCATTTTTAATTGGATATTTTCTATACCAATTATTCACTTTTCTAAAAACATTATGTTTTTGGACGATTCTTCTTCGTAAGCCGTCATCACATCACTGACCTAAAGGTCAGTGGCCGTCATGCACTACAAAGGCGGTTGTAATTTGGTTGGTTTCCTATATATATTATACATATTTTGTAAAGTGATGCATTTATTATTTATTTATTTCACTCATTGGCATGGTTGTTTTAGTGGAAGGAGGAGTTTTGATGGTTAAGTGATGTAGGGGGGGGGGGGGGTTGTAGTCGACTATTATTCGAGTGGGGATAAAATCTGACATTTGACATTTTATTTAATTTTTCATGGTTAGGTTAGTGGGGTCGTTTGTATGGGATTTTTTTTCTCAAACCTTTTCTGTCTAACCGAGCTGGCGAAGCCAGCGTGGTCTACCCATTGTTTTTTTTTTAATTTTAATTTGATCTTTTTAAGTAGTATCCATGGATTTTTTTGATATTTTCTCCAATTTCCGTTCCCGTTGAGATATTTGTATGGGAAAAAATTCCTACTGGATATTTGGTCAAGTCAAAGTTCTTTGGACCCCAAAATTTTCGGAAACCCCGGAGTCAAAAAAAATTTTTAATACGTTTGAAAAAAATAATTGTTTTGGCCGTATCTCCGCGACGGTTGGTCTTGGACTTGGACTTCGGGGTTCCGAAAAAAGTTGTTTTTCATTTTCAAAAAAAAATATCCGAGGCGCGAAAAATATTTTGTTTTGGCCATATCTCCGCGACGGTTGGTCTTGGAAAGCCCAAACTTGAACCCTACGGGTCCAAAAAAAAGACCTTCTTTTTCAAGTGTCAAATCTTTTTCGGCCCATATCTCCTGAACGGTTGAAGCTAGACCCTTGTTCTTGGGGTTTTTTTAAAAGGACTCAACGAGATCTACCCGAATATGCAAAAAAATGGGTACCTTTTTGGTCCCCTTGGGTACCATGGCTATATCTCGGGAAAGGTTAAAGCTAAAGCTACCGGGTTTTAACTTTGATAAACGGCTCGGCAAGGGCTACTTGATGACAAAAAAACATGATTTGACATTTTTTTGTATTTTTTTTTTATTGCTATAACTTCGGAACGGCTGGTGGTAGCGCTTCCGGGTTTAGACTCGAATGGCGCGTATCACGGTCTCTTTCCGACCGATAACAAATTTTGACATTTGACAGCTGTTAAAAATATGTCAATCACGTTTATTCAACCGATTGCCTTGAAACTCGGTTTTTACACATTTTTAAGGTCGCTTTTTGTGTTCCAATAAGCGAGGCCGAAGGCCGAGCCGGTTTCACTTTAACTTGGCCATCGTGGAGTTATAGCCAAAACTGGGCCATATGGGGTTCTGAAAATTTTGGGGTTCAAAAGTCTTATACCCGACATACTATCCAGTAAGAATTTTTTCCCATTCAAATATCTCAACGGGCACAGAAATTGGAGAAAATGTCAAAAAAATGCCATGGATACTACCGAAAAGTCCATTTTTTTTCCATGGGTAGATCTCGCTGGCTTCTCCAGCTCGGTTAGATACCAGTATAATTTTTTTCCATAAAAATATCTAAACGGGAACGGAAATTTGAGAAAATGTCAAAAAAAATCCATGGATACTAGAATAGAATAAGCTTTTATTTACCAAAAATTAATTAACATATGTATGATCGTCAACTTAAAGTTAAAGTTCAATACATTTTACAAGTGGTCCCCAAAACTAGGTCGAGCCTGAACCGCGGGGGCCTCATACATTTTGTGATCGTATTGACTAAATAATTAACATGGACTAAGCGGAAATGGACTCCAGAAGCGCGCGCTCAGCCTATGGCTGAGTTAGTATGTCACCGGCTCGGCCTTCGGCCTCGCTTATTGGAACACAAAGAGCGACCTTAAAAACGTGTAGAAACTGAGTTTCAGGGCGATCCGTTGAATAAACGCGATTGACATTTTTTTGACAGCTGTCAAATGTCAAAATTTATCATCGGTTGGAAAGAGACCGTGATATGCGCCATTCGAGTCCAAACCCGGAAGCGCTACCACCAGCCGTTCCGAAGTTATAGCAATTTTTAAAAAAAATGTCAAAACCTGTCAAATGTCAAAATTGTTTTTTGTCAAATAGTTGCTGTTTTGATGCCATTTACTATGTTGAAAACCAGGTAGCTCTATCTCCAACCGTTCCCGAGATATTGGCATTGCGCGGATTGGGCCGATTGGGTCGAATTTGTTTTTATATATTCGGGTAGATCTCGTCGAGCCCTTTTAAACGGACCCCATGAACAGGGGTCTAGCTTCATTGGTTTACGAGATATAGGCCGAAAAAATTTGACACTTGTAAAAAGACTTTTTTTTTGGACCCCTGGGGTCCGAGTTTGGGGGTACCAAGACTAACCGTTGCAGAGATATGACCAAAACAAAATTTTTTTCGCGCCTCGGGGTCCAAGTCTGGGGGGTCCGAGACAAACCGTCGCGGAGATATGGCCAAAAGAAAAAAAAATTTTAAACATTTAAAAAAAAATTTTTTTTTAATTTTGGGGTGCAAAAGTTTTATACTCGGCCGACTATCCAGTAGGAATTTTTTCCCATACAAATATCTCAATGGGAACGGAAATTGGAGAAAATGTCAAAAAAAATTAAAAAGTCAAAAAAACTTCCATGGATACTACCCGAAATGGTTGAATTAAAAAAAAAAACCAAGGGTAGAACTCGCTGGCTGCGCCAGTTCGGTTAGACAGTAAGAAATCGGAAAAATATATGTACCCGTCCATGAAGCTTGTAAGTATCTAACACCCATCTAACATTGACAGCAGGATAGCATGTACAACATACCTCTGCTAGTCTAGCATAGCAAACCATATCGAGCTCGATAGCGCTTGATACAGTGCTCTATCTCACTCTTTTGATCTACCCAAAGAGAGACAGACAGTGTTTATGGAGCTGTCAAAGCTCGATATGGTCTACTATGCTAGGTAGGCAGGTACATACAAACTCAACTCCAAAGAAATGGAGTAATGAATAAAACAGAATGTAGCCCATGTTCGCAAAAAGTTGTATTGTATTGGTTGGGGAAAAAGTTTCTTCGCATTTTATACGAAAATTTAAAACATTTTCTAATGAAGTTTATTTACATTTAACTAAAGTATGTAGGTGCCATTTTGTTCGATAACTTTCTGCCATCTTGTAGGTAGGGACATGATCCCATTGCTATAGAAATTCTGGGGCTTCTGATCAAAAAACCGCGACAAGTAGTTTTGGCAGTCCTCTCGTGATGTTAACCTGACACTGCCTAAAGAATTCTGAAGAGACCAAAACAAGTGGAAATCTAAAGGTGCAAGGTCAGGACTATACGGCGGATGCATTAATACGTCCCAGCCAAATTCTCTTAATTTTTGCTGAGTTGCTAAAGATGTATGAGGTCTACCGTTATCATGATGAAAAACCACACCCCTTCTGTTGACTAATTTCGGCCGCTTTCTCTCTACTTCTTGCTTTAATCTCATCAGTTGTTCGCAGTAGAGTTCAGAATCGATGGTCCTGCCTGGCGGTAACAGCTCATAATAAATAATGCCAGCTTTTTTCAAATGCGCCAAAACTGTTTTGTGGTCAATCCCCAGTTCTTCAGCTACATCGTAACAACTGATATGCCGATCTTACTCCACTTTTTCAAAAATGGCATCCATTTTATCCGTAACAGAGCGCCCAGAGCGAGGTGCATCTTTGACATCAAAATTTTCGGATTGAAAACGCTTAAACCAAATTTGTGCTACTCTCACAGACACTGCACTAGGTTCATAAACATCACAAATAGTTTCGCAGCGTGCGTTGCATTTTTACCTTTTTTATAGTAAAATTATAAAATGTATCGAATTTCTACATTAGATTCACTTATCTCAACAGTAAGAAAAACAAATGAAAATCACACATTTTACCTAATTTGAATTTGGAATTATCTTTTTTAAAATTTAAACTTTTTAATAATACCAAAACCAGCCAGATACAAATGGTACAGCCAAAGAGATTTTATTATAAGTTCATACATACTATTTGCGAAAAGAGTTTTTCCCCAACCTATTATATTCCAGAACTCAAAATAATTTAAAATGCTCTTAAAGAGATGACTAAATGCCTTTATTTTTACAGATATGATGATCATAGACACTACCAAAAATGAGCTACGAGTCACAGACAATTCATCCTCTTCCTGCAAGTTGTCTTAGGCTGAGATTCAGAGTGCATTCTGAGTCCGAACTCAAGCTTACAAACATCACTCTAGTATGAGATCACGTCACTTTTTGACGTTTGTAAGATTGAGTTCGGACTCAAGAGGAACTCAATCTTAGGCTGAGATTCAGAGTGCATTTGGAGTCCGAACTCAATCTTACAAACGTCACTCTAGTATGAGATCACGTCGCTTTTTGACATTTGTAAGATCGAGCTCGGACTCAAAATGCACTCTGAATCTCAGCCTTAGATTCTAGCTTTCATATTAAGTTGATCGGCAGTTTCTTTAATTAGGAAAGCTGTTCAGTGTGGCTAGCACGCGCCAAAGATACAGCATCTATCTATCCTACTTGCATTGCACTCTCACGCATATCGCGTTTGTCAGTGTGCGAGAGAGCAAGTATGATGGAAAGACACTGTATCGACGGCGCATCCTCCGAAACTGATAAGTTTGTGACGCTATAGTGATAGAAACTAAACATTGTAGGATTAGGGGCGGGACAGGTTAATTAAACACGAAAGATTTTATCGATATAATGTATGTGTTACCAAAGTATTTTAATTAAGTCAAACTGGTTGGTAACTACTTATTGCATGAGTTTAATTTACCTTCTCAAATTATTAACAATAATAATAAAGTATTAAAGTAAAATAGTCGTGTCTGTACATTGAATAATTTTGCCAAAAGGGCTCTTTCAGTCATACACAAGTGCAATAATGTACAAAGTTCTTCAATTATTTTATTAAAAAAATTGTTAGGGTCCTTGCTACTAAATATACAGGATGTTTATTTGGACATTATAGGGCGTCACATGAGTATTAATCATGTGTATAGAATCTCATTGGTATTAATAGACTGAAGGCACCTCAATTAGCCTCGGCACCCAATTTTATTTAAAATCTTTTTTTAGTGAAGCCGTAAATCCTGCACTGCCTTTGTACTGAACTCAGCCCCATTTTCACATTTATGTTTTTAGTGGGATATCATAGATCTTTGTAAAGTTTTATTTAAAAACGTACATATGTGTACACCGTGTGTCATACGGACGGACAATGGAGTCCCATTATAATGGTTCCTTTTTTACCCTTTAGGTATGGAACCCTAATATATTTTTTTACAATAAATTGAATGTTTGTACTGTAGTTTGCAAAGTATAGATCTTCCAAATCTCTTAAAGAGAATTTGCTTCATCGATAACATATATAGTGCACCACTAGTTACATTTGCCAAGTAAAAAGAGCGAGAGACAGCGTAACAAGTGCTCGCGTAAGAAATAGATGGTAGTGGAAAGCCCCGTGGGGTACCTACATTTTGACCAGTATAAGATGAACTATTTTGGATTAAATCGGTTGGTAAATCATATTAGACTATGTGATTATTTACTTACCGATGAAATGTTAAGTCATCTTTCTTAAACCCTAAAGTTAGGCTTTTTTTGCCACACCATCGTACTATGCAAGGCCAATGTTTGGTCTGTATGTCTGTGTTTTGTACAGATATGTGTTGATTTTTTTTATGAAATCTTACAGTAAGCATTCCTTATATCCTATAGCTTATATTTGACGTGGATTAGTCACTCTAATTTTCATCACATGGCATATATCAAACTTTAAACTAATATCTAATGACTGATATTGCGAATGCGCAATAATGCCGGAATAGCCACCCTGGACGGCAATTCTAGCACATGACATGCGACAATTTGCGAAGGCCGAAAGCGGGTGATTTTTACAATTTCTTTATGAAGGAACGGACAAGTCGCGCAACGAGTTATGAGCGCTTGGTGGAAGTGGTGGGGAACTAGCGCATGTGTTCACTTGCGCATAAAATTACTAAGTGTGACAGAGAAACAATGACTAGTGCAGTCAAGGTCACCGCTTATAAACCGTTGCGATGCTTGTATCAAACTTTTAAAATATAAACCTGTTGTACGAATTCATACCATGCTTTACGTGTCATAGTTAATAGAATTATCATCACACGGCATTTATGACGCGACGAACAGAAGCGTATGAAAAGCAAAGCATGTGAAAAATTTTGCGAGAATCGCCGTCCTGGCCCTCAATTGTGGCACGTGCGCAATTTTTGCGAAGGCAGATTGAGGGTGATTTAAAAATGTTTTTTTTTACGGATATGTATTGTTTTTTTTATTGAAAAGTTTTAGTGAGCATTCCTTACATCCTATAGTTTTTATTTGATGTAGTTTAGTCACTCTAATTTTCATTACATAGCATTTATCTAACTTAAAACAAATATCTAATTATTGATATTGCGAGTGAGAAATAATGCCGTAATAGCCACCCAGATCTTTCGAGAAGACGATGCCGTGCCGATGCACCGGCCAGCCAGCCAGTCATAGATAAAATACTATATTGTTATAATTATAGTATGTCTATGTCGTCGAGCGTTGCCATCTCTAAAAATCAGATAGCCGGACTTAGCCGCAAAAAAGCCGGACTTTAGAGTCCCTGAGGCCGGATGCCAAAAACGATATATTTTGTATTTTTCCATTCACGTATTTTTCTTTGACAGAAAACTGCTCAGTTTCTTTAAAAATTTCGTTATTAAGTTTTTACACGATAAATGTCTTCGATTTAAAATATGTGACCTATTTATTATGGGCCAACAATCACTTGAAATTAAGATCCTTTTGTTTCTCTTCCAAAAACTTTCTCAGATTTTGCAACTGGTCGGAACCTTTGCTGTCATCAATTTTATTTCACGAATATTTATTGTTTCGGAAACTTCGCTCTATTCTGGAAGATCTTTTATAGTAATTTTATAGTCTTTTGTCTCTATATAAGTGCCGAGCCGGTTAGACTCACGGCCGTGTTGCGTGAAAAGTAAGAAAATGTAAAAGCCTAACAAAAGCTGGACGGGCCGGACGCAGTCAAAGAGCCTAACACTGTCCGGCTTTATCCGGACGGATGGCAACGATAAGCGCATCGGATGATCAAAATGAGCGTGGTCCTTGTTCTTGCAGCTTATGTTCGTAAATAAAATGCAAAAAGGAGTTTCTCTAATCTGTGTGTACAATTTTTGACAGATGACAGGTTAAAGATAGTTGTGGACTGGGCCGCGTTCAGTTTGAACGCCCGGCGATCGTGGCATCTCTTTTGCACGCGTTGAATTTGTAATGCTATCCTGCTGTCAGTCAGCAGTGATGAGTGAGCGGGCGATCAAACTGAACGCGGCCCTTGACAGGATAGGATCAATCAAAATGTTATGTTTTGTATGAAAATATTTTTTGGGCTGAGACTCATCGATAATTAGGAATACAAAATACAACAATGCCGCAAGTGCTCAGAATATCTATTAGAGACAGTTTAGTATTACTTCTATTAGTTATTTTTAATACAATTCATGTTACAGACTTGGGTAAGTTGAAAGTGCATTGCTAATCGCTTCGTATGTTATAGTTATCATATTTACCGGAATTTTTAAATATTTATAGCGAGCAACAGTATGGATACTCCAACAAAGGAAAAAACGAAAGATTCTAATAAAAATACAGGTGGCAATAATAAGAATGAGGATTTGAAAAATTGTCCGTATCAAGAACCCTTACCAGATTGCTCTTCCTTACACTATCCTTGTGTGACATGCAATAGAACTTTTGACTGCCGCTACGGGGCTTTGGATAATTACTCCTGCTATGTTAATCCTAAAGTTGCATGTAATGTAAGTAACAAAGACAATTTTTCCAGCACCTCTAACATGGAGGACCATATTGAGCTTGATAAAGTGCTCCGTCTCACTCTGTTGATCTACCTAAAGAAGGACAGACAGTGGTATATCGACCTGGCAGGGCTCTATATATGATCTACCATATTAAAGGTGCAGGGCCTGCAGTCTTGACAAAAGCAATCACTATTTGACCGATTTCAGTAGATGGTGATAAAAAAAAAAATTTTTTTCTCCACCCTCAAAATCATTACTAACATTGGAAGCATATCTAATTTGGCAGTAGGGACTTTAGTCATGTGTTTACTTAAGAATCTTCCATTGTTTCTTCCATGGAAGATGTTAGAGGAGGCCTTTGCCAAGAGGCACACTGAACTAAGAGGTATTCTATAAATACAGAAATAAACTCAAAAATCACAACTCTTAGTTCAGAATAAAGGGCTTATTGATTGCGTGATTGATTGATTGATACTTAAGAATATTGTTAACTAATCATAATTTTAATTTTAGGGACCCAAGATATTTAACAGAACAGCCATGTGTAGATTTTGCTACCAGACTGAGAAATGGGAACACCGTTGTGTACAGAAGGCTAATTGTAACTCCTTAGCGTCACCACTCAACTATTACAAGTAAGTGCACTTATTATTTGACTATTCTTTTCTGTATAAAAGTCAACAACAGAAATCTTGCTTGGTCCAGTGTAAAGGGAGCTCAAACTTTGTGATATTTTCACTTCTATAATGTAATGATGCATTAGCCGTCGTCTGTCATTTATATTCTGTTATTAATGTTAAATAAACCAATTATAATTTCAGGACAAACTGCACCGTCTCGGATGATATTGTGTGCCTTGGAGAAAGAAAATTCTCAAAGAAAATCCAGTGCTCATGGACAGGAGGCACTAGATGGGGAACTGCCCTCATCTTAGCTTTAACACTAGGAGGATTTGGTGCTGATAGATTCTATCTTGGGCACTGGCAAGAGGGGATTGGTAAACTTTTCAGTTTTGGAGGCCTAGGAGTGTGGACATTGGTTGATGCGCTTCTCATTGGCATACACCATCTAGGCCCTGCAGATGGTTCACTGTTTATTTAAGTTTATTGAGTATGTACTCAAGCCTGTGGTAGGCAGTGCGAAGCTGAGTGATGTCAGTTAAGCAACGCTTGGCATGGTCAGTCCTTGAATGGGTGACCATTAGTGTGATTTATATTGTCCCTCCATGCCTCAGAAAACACATAATGCTGTTGGTCCCCTCTGCTGATATCAAAAGATAATGGTAGCTAAGCCACGTTATAGGTCTGTATGGCAGCTTGAACAACTCAAACAGAAGACAAAACTAGATGTTCTGAATTTATTGACGTTTTTTAAACTTTTGTCTGATAGGCATACATCAGTAGTGTAAGCTATATGAATAAATAAGAGATTTTAATTACATACAAAAATATTTTTTATTCTACCTCACCTTCAACAATAACCAATCTTGCAAGTAAAAAATAGACAGCAGTAGTACTTTTGAATAGCAAACTGTAATTTAATGACATTATCAGGATTACTAATCCTTGTAAACCAATTCAATTAGTTCATTTTTCTTTAAACCTGTTAATGCAGGAAGGTTTGGAACCTTTTTTGCTTTTAAGATTTGTTTTAGTTCTGCAACAGTATACTTATCAACTTGACGTCGAGAAAGTCGAGTTTCGAACAATGACCAATCAATATTTTCGACCCTTACCCTTTTCTCTTCAGCACCATTGGTTTTGTTTGAAGCTGGTCGTTTGGCAGCTGTTGCTCCAAAAGGACCAAACATTTCTTCAAACAGTTCAGCATCTATATTCTCTAACTTGGTAGCATCAGGCTTTGTTGTGTCCTTGAAGGTTTCAACCTCCGTCTTATCTAAAGCAAGTGCCTCAATAGCATTATACAATGACTGCAATGATGGGTTCTCAAACATGCCAGATTTGTAAGAAAAAGTCAAATCTGTGATTATATCTTGAAATACCATTTTATGAACTTCTTGAATCTCTTTGTCACTTACTTCATTACCTGGAACATTTCTTATGTTCTCTACAAATGGAATATAAATTACATCAAAACCAATTTTTATGTCTTGGTCCAGGGGTTTTGTGCAAGGTGAGAGTGCCACGATGGATGGTTTAGCATTAACTCTAGAGCAGATTACACAAATTGCTACCACTGACATCTGTGTGCAGGCCTGGTGTAAAGCTTTGAATGCTATGGTTGATCCTTCAATGATACTCTCACTGGGATACAAAAAATGACATCTCTTTAGAAACCATTTTTCTTTGGACAGTAGACTGGCAGGCTTGAATCCCAGAAGCTTCATCATGGGTAGCCCAAAGGGATTCTTCAACTTATTCCTTTCCTCATCAGTGACCTCAATTCGTTCATCTCCAAACATTTGGTAATACAATAATTCTGATTTCAGTAATGGTACTTTTGGGGCATTTTGCATTTCATCAACATCCATTGCTTCTTCATTATCGGAGTCCTCATTGTTGCAGGACACTTTGTATTTAGTTATCACACTTGTGACTATTTGATTTGTTTCTCTATGTGCAAGAACTTTTTTTGGTTTTGTTTGTGACTGTAGAAGGCCATACACACCAACACCAATAGAAAACCCTTCCCCAATTTCCAAGCATAGTCTAGCAACAGCAATATGTCTATGAGAATGATGATACATTAATTTTGTTAAATTGCTTTCATCCCACACAGGTTCTGGCAATTTATGGTCATTACCCTTATGTGCTTCTGTTAGAAAGTTTTCATAGAACTTGTCAATATGATAACTGTGTTCAGATACATTTATTATCTTAATTTGAATACCAGAGTCAACTAAATCACCAACTCTCTTAAGTGTGGGTTTCTGATCAGCCTCTACTGGTGGGATGTCTAATCTGGTTAACATTATCACTGTCTTAGTTGATAGTAACTTTTTACAGTTCGCAAACATCTTGTTGCAATGCCAGAGTGCATCAGAAAGTTTGAATTCCTTTGCTTGTTCAAAAGAAGTTAAATTAGTGCTTCGGAGGGTTTTGAAATCGTCTAATGTGGGTAGGGTTAAAGGGAATATTTGGAACACACCTTCGATACCTTGTGGTGAATGGTTCGAATCATTTAACCCAAACAAGCATATGCCCAACTGCTGCGAATTATTTGTCCTCATGTAGTTTCGAATCAATTCGCATACGGCTTTGTAAGATTTCGCAGGTGTACCCAAGTTTATCGGATCATAGATGCTAATTAGGATGATGGTGCCGGAAACACCTTTCCAAGAAGGAATTTCCTCAGGACCTTCGCTGTCGGAGCTCATAGTCACAGATGCCTGCAAAGAGAATTTAATGTATTAGTGCCTGTAAGAAAATGTCTTGCCAATAACAGTTATGTACTTATTAAAGTAGTAGTAGTACCAGAAACGTAAAAATTATTTACGAGTTAATAAAATCACCGGTACTGAAATGAAATGATGTCATAAATTATATGTATAGAAAGAGAAACAAAACAACAGAACAGCCAGCCAACCCAAAAAGCAGTGTTGCCGGTAGTCAAACTAGAAAAAGTCCGAAACCGAATCAGAAATTACCCGTTTTGTGAATGTAATTTTTTTTTCAAGAGAAGAAATAAAATATTATGCACCTTGTTTTTATTTTAACATTTCCCATACCTCTGTAAAAATTAACAGGCATGTGTTTGTTTTAAAAGTGTTATTAATTGATAAGGTGAAAAAAAAAATCAATTTAAGATATTTTAATCAGAATCAGAATCAGAATGCTTTATTTGTACTTTAAGTACATAAGTTTAATAGCAGTCGTTGGTACAAAATGAGAAAATTATTAAATAATTTTCTACATTCACATTCAGACCATTTTGGTGAAAATGGACAAATAAAAAGAATAATTTATCAACAATGAACTTATCATCTTCTCTTCTTCTCTATACATGTGAAATACAACGTCTGTCTGTCTGTTCGTTCGCTTATAACTTGAGAACCACTCAATGGATTTTGATGCAGTTTTCACTGAAAGATAAAGCATTTCTTCGGGAAGGTTTAAAGCTATGTATCATCAGAATCATCACGCTATGACAAAAGGGAGCAGCGCAATGAGAATTTTAGTGAGATATGTGGAAGGTTCGCCGCCCTAGCGTTGTCGATCGTCTCGGGTTCAAACCCCGACTGGTAAAATTTGTTTTCACTTTTTATTCTTAGAAAAAATATTTCCTTTTGTAAAAAAAATATTAAAGCTGAAATTATATTTCTTGACTGAGCAAAGACCAATAACTAAAATATTTTTGTTTTCAAGTCTTTAGAAAACGACATCTCTGTGAAGCTATCCTGGATAACGGCTCAGTAAGCTGGCGTTCAAATGGTTTTTATTTTAATACATTAGATGGCGCTGCATGTTTCAAAATATCGGATGTGACGCAGTCTGGATCAAATCAACACACGTTAAAGTTTGTCTACACTATTATTTTATTATTATTTGTTCTCACGACGCACATAGGGGTATTTGATGCCCAAAGCTGGTCGAAACTCGAACTTATCAAATTAAGAATTTACCGTAACAATCAAGTTCTCAGAACAGCCAAGGGTCTTAGCCATCTAACGGCACCTATTGTTTGCTATTTCTCGTAAAAAAGACCTTTTTATGTCATTCGCAACTTTACTGTGGCATAACTTGTACGTAATTTTTGTGGAACAATATTTTAACAATTTGCGATATTTTTTTAATATTTGTGAATATATCAGTTTTAGTGAAGTTTTCAGTGATGGATTGCGATGTTGAAGGTACGTACATACAGTATTAATTAGTAAGTTTACGTTTCTATTGTCTCCCCTTAACATTTTATCTCCTTCGGAAATATACCATCTTTTGAAAGTTATTTTATTGTGTATTTCTGGAAACACGAGAGTTTTAGTTATACTTCCGGGCATACCCCGGGGTAGGTATCTTAACAGCAACTTTAGTTCAGACCTTCTTCTCTTCGGATCATTAAAAAAAAATGCCAAAACTTGCCTTTTGAATTTATATCTTTTTTTTTATAAAAGCTGTTTTGCAAATTTAATTAATTATATTATTTAATTTCATAGTATTCTTATGTTTTGCCCACAGATTCAAACAATGATTACAAAAATATGACTAAGAAAAGGTTATTTGAAATTTTGAAGTCATCTGGGAAAAGAAAGATTGAAGAAAGATTTGAATATCTAGTAAAGCATCTAGAAAATATCACTAAATGCCCGAAAGTTAACGTTAAAGATATTAGACAGCTCGTGTCTCAATTTAAATCTGATTTTAAATGTCGGTGGAAGTCAGCTCGTCGCACAGAATCTGTATTTAACAAGAAAAATGAAGAATGGCTGTCTGGTGTAATCAAATTCCCGATTTTTGTACCATCACAATCAGTTGGTCGCCCAGCGAAATCTTTTCAAGAATTGAGTGAACGATCAAAAAGACGCAAAACAGAGTCCTTAAGGTCTGATAAAACTCCAGAAGAACTAAGTTATGCAGCTCAAATGAGCATTAGGAAGTCAGGTCATGCAGATTCTGCAAAAATTATGAAAGATGTAACCAATACCACTCCAGAACGAGCCAGAAAGTATAGAAAGGCAATCTTAAAGCCTGAGACCCAAAAACAGCTATCACCAAGAGAAGCTTTGTCACTTTTTGTTGAAGGGGAATTTACCCGTAGGCAGTATAATTTAATACAGCAAGCAGACAAGAATAAATTTCCTTGTTACACATTAGTGCAAAAAGAAAAAAATAAGTGTTACCCACCACGTGAGTCATTCACAGTGACATCAACAAGTGCAGAAATACGGTTACAACAATTACTAGACCACACTGCTACGAGATTGTGCTTAAGCCTGTCACAAGTTTTAGCAAATTTAAGTGTGAATGAGAAACAAAATTTAGTGCTGCTATCGAAATGGGGATGTGACGGCTCCCAACAAAGCCAATATAAGCAAAAGTTTGAGAACGATTCTGCAAGTGATGCGAATATCTTCCAGTCATCCTTCGTTTATTTGCAGCTCGTGGCGGAAGTTGATGGTCAGAAAACTGTTGTCTGGCAAAATCCAACCCCATCTTCACCCCGATATTGCCGACCTATCCGCATAAGATTTGTGCACGAAACTACGGATATTACAAAAGAAGAAGTAAAATACATAGAAAACCAATTAAATAATCTTCAAAAAACTGTTGTCGAAATAGAGAGTGGAACTGCCTTTGTCAAACATACTTTAGTACTGACAATGGTAGATGGCAAAGTCTGTAATGCAGTAACAGATACCAAATACACGAGAAGATGTTACATATGTGGTGCAACTTCTGCCGAATTTAATAACATTGATGTGATGATTACAAAACCAATAGTATCAGATAATTTAAGATTTGGCCTGTTGGTACTGCATGCAAGAATCCGCTTTTTTGAGAGCCTACTACACTTGTCATATAAGTTACCAGTAAAAAAAATGGGAAATTAAAAAAAAAGATACGAAATCCAAAAAACTTGTGGATGCAAAGAAAAAGGCAGTACAAGACGCTTTTAAGCTAGAAATGGGCCTGTTGGTGGATTTCCCAAAAGCTGGCTTTGGAAATACCAATGACGGTAACACATCCAGAAGGTTTTTCAACGATGCAGCAAAATCTGCTGGCATCACTGGAATAGAGCCAGATTTAATCTACCGATGCAAGATTGTTTTAGAAGCAATATCATGTGGTCATACAATCAACGTAGAAAAATTTCATAAATACTGTATTGATACGGCTAAACTATATGTGCAGCTGTATCCCTGGCACCCCATGACTCCTACTGTCCACAAAGTCCTTGTTCACGGAGCAACTGTAATTTCCGCGGCAATTTTACCTGTGGGGCAATTGTCAGAGGAAGCAGCTGAAGCCAGAAACAAATATTTTAGAAAATATCGATCAGGTTTTTCCAGAAACTTTTCAAGGGAAGCGTGCAACCGCGATGTCATTAATAGACTTCTGATGCAGTCCGATCCTCTGATAACGGGAATGAGAACGATACCTAAAAAGAAAACAAATACGTTCTCAAAAGAGACGATTGAAATGCTTCTTCCAGCAGAAGTAGAACCTTCTCCTCGACCCAGTGTCTTAGACGTAGATGACTCTGAAGATGATTGAAGCTATTCACAAAAATGATAATATTATTTTATATTATTCATGTTTTCCTAAAGAATAGAAGCTAAAAAACTCACATTAGGGTTTTGGCCAACTTTTCATATCAAATACCCCTATGTGCGACGACTAACAGCTCTTAAGGTCTTGTACCATGCTTTAGTACGCAGCAAGCTGGAATGTAATGCGGTTGTCTGGGCCCCCCATGAGGCAAAGTATAGTCTCATGCTAGATAAAATCCAAAATAAATTCACAAGATTTTTCTACATGAAACTTTATGGGGTGTATCCAAAATACCCGTTGATGTATCCCACATTATTCGTGCCGGGCATGGTGGGATATAATCAGCTCAAAGTAAGGCGGGAACTTGCCCTGGCGTCGTACTTGTTTAGAGTATGGCGTAGAAAGGAAACTAACTTAGTTTTGCTAGCGAAATGTAAGTTACGGGTGCCAAATGACTCACTAAGGGCGCGACAAAATCGACTGTTTGACATAGGGCCCAGTAGGACAAACCTCCATCGAAAGGTTTCACTGACCCGAGCACTGGAGCTACTTAACAGGATCCACGACCATGTTGATTTGTTTCATTGTTCCCTGAGTGAATTCACACGAACAGCCCCATATTTTATTTGTTACCAGTAAATTAATTGTAACTTTGTTAAAATTGTTGTTATTGTGTTTTTATTAAATTTCAAGTCTTGTTATAATATGATTACATTTGTGATTTGTAAATATTATAAGTATGTTGATGTTCACTATTGTATTGGCTCAGCTGTAAAAATAGTGTAATATTGTGGTTGAATAAATAAATAAATATATACAGAAGAAGATTTATTTGTTTGTTTGTATATAATGGGTAATATTTAGAACTACTGAACTGACTATAAAAAATATTTAACAACTGAACAAGATTTTTAGTATGTACGCCTTGCGTAGTCGTATGTAGACTCATGGTCGAAGTTTCAATCATCTACTGTTATATGTTTTTTTAGGAGACCTCTCAAAGTTCAAGTTTATTTATTCGGTATTGATGAGTATTTTTGTAGAACATGGTGACCAGGTTCTAATGACGGGACTGGGAGGTGGGTAGGGGATCTCCTCAACCGATAACAGCAAACCCTTCGAGCTTGGGCTTATTTTATTGGTCTTTATTAGCACTTTGGTAAAACATGGTGACCAGGGTCTGATGATGGGACTGGAAGGTAGGTACGGGATCTCCTCAACGGACAACAGCAGACCCTTCGAGTTTGGGCTTATTTGATTGGTATTTATTAGCACTTTGGTAAAACATGGTGACCAGGGTCTGATGATGGGACTGGAAGGTGGGTACGGGATCTCCTCAACGGACAACAGCAGACCCTTCGAGTTTGGGCTTATTTGATTGGTATTTATTAGCACTTTGGTAAAACATGGTGACCAGGGTCTGATGATGGGACGGGAAGGTGGGTACGGGATCTCCTCAACGGACAATCGCAGACCCTTCGAGTTTGGGCTTCTTTGATTGGTATTTATTAGCACTTTGGTAAAACATGGTGACCAGGGTCTGCAGATGGGACTGGGAGGTGGTTATGGGATCTCCTCAACGGAAAACAGCAGACCCTTCGAGTTTGGGCTTATTTGATTGGTATTTATTAGCACTTTGGTAAAACATGGTGACCAGGGTCTGCAGATGGGACTGGGAGGTGGTTATGGGATCTTCTCAACGGATAACAGCAGACCCTTCGAATTTGGGCTTATTCGATTGGTATTTATTAGCAGTTTGGTAAAACATGATGACCATGGTCTGATGATATTTAATTATTTTAAAATTCCTCACAGATTTAACTATAAACAGTACATGTTTCCCATTATAGATAAATTATTCTCATTTTCAGTTATTACAAAAGAGATAATATATAAATAAACCTAGTTTTCGTAACTTAACGAGACAATTTCTTGCGACAAAAAGTGAGAGAATGGAATGGCTTTTGTTTCAGGTCGATCCGAGCACATTTTAAAATCTCATACAAACTATTTGAAAAAAAAATATAGTTGCAGGCCGAAATAAACGAATTCTATGGATAAAACGAACGAAACTAACGTAAAACTAACGAATGGCATCATTATTTTTGAAATCGGTGTCAAGTGGTTGTGGTGTCACTCTCTCAATCAAGGCCGAATTTTTGAATTTGAAAAAAATCGTGGACGTAAGTCGACACAAACGAATTTTAAACGTAAAACAAACGAAACTAACGCAAAACTAATGAATGAGACTAATTTTTTTTAAATCCATGACAAGTGTCCAACTTCGCGGTGGCAAAAATTTGAATTTGAAAAGAAAATTAGTAGTAGGCCGAAACAAACGAATTTTATTGATATAACAAACGAAACTAACGCAAAACTAACGAATGGCTTTTGTTTCAGGTCGGTCCGAGCATATTTGAAATCCCATACAAAATTTTAATTTGAAAAAAAAATTGTTGCAGGCCGAAACAAACGAATTTAATGGATAAAACAAACGAAACTAACGCAAAACTAACGAATGGCTTTTGTTTCCTCTTTTTTCTGTGCCATCTGCGAGAGTCGACGTGTGTTAGTTTGGTGGACAACAAGGTTCAAATTTGTCTAAAAACTGGATGATAAAGGCGCCCTCAAACCCCTCAAACTGGTTGTGAACAAGGTTTGTACAGTGGAGCCCACATCAAGCTAAACACTTTCAGTATAAGCTGACCTCCCATTGTATAGGCTTCCCGTACAATGAGAGGTCAGCTTATACTCAATGTGTATAGCTTGATGCGGGGTCCACTGTACACCAATTTATTACCTGTCTCTCTCTGGCACCGCATCTCGTGGTCGCGGACACTATCAGCGACGCGAAAAAGAGAAAGAAGACGCCGCATATTTGCTATCTCCTTCCCCCACCGCATCTCGAGCTACGTGAATCGGTGGTGCGTCTACGCTACACTGAGCAGCTCGCTAAATTATCATCCATCTCTATTACGGATTCCATCTAAACTCCAAGTGCGAGGCTTTTTTACATCCTGGGAAATCAAACTCTTCTCCTAACGTCTCCGATTTGGATAACGCACCGATAACAAACTTGTTACAGCTAGAAATAAAAGGAGAAAATCTGTTAAGATTGAGATTTCTTCTGAAAGGAATGAATCCCAAATGCTAGAATTAGCCAAAGAAATAAAAGGCGAAATCAAGGATCTATTTCGTCAATTTGCTGAAGCCCAAACTAAAAATTCAGACTCGATATTGGCTACCTTGAAAGACATATAGCAAACTAATACTGCTCTTCAATCAACTATCTCTTACCTATCGGAGGAGAACACAGAACTTAAAAAGTAAAATTGAACAGTTGGAACTACAAGCAATGAAAGATAAGGAGAACATTTTCTTACTGGAGAATTCTAAATTCGAAGACAACCAAAGGACAGACCGAAAATCAAACATCGAAATCAAAAACGTTCCATTAAAAGGCGCTAAAATTAAGAATGATCTACGGGATATGATACTTCAGTAATCAAAAAACTTGGGTGTTACAATTGAAAAATCATACATCAAGGATATAATAAAAATAATAAAGAAAATAGCACATTGATCGTTGAGCTTACCAACACATTTACAAAGACAGATCTATTGAAGGCTGTAAAAAATTTAATATGAAAAATAAAATAATAAATTAAGTGCGCTGCATTTAGGACTCAAGACCGACCCCAACGCACCCATATTTATTTCGGAAAACTTAACTACCAAAACCTCAAGACTCTAGGAACTCACCCTGTGTCTTGTTTTTAAACGTTTAAATTCCACACATAGCACATATTACGATAAATTTACTATCTGAGAAGGTGCACAGTAATTTCTTCGATCATGTTTCCGAAATATAGCTGAAAACTCCTTGTGCGTTGCTCAACGGCTTGTCCTGTCAGACGCTAATGACCCCAAACATAAAATCAAACTTACCCGCACGTTATAGTTCTATTACGATACTCGTCACGCCCTCTCTCGATGCTTAGTGACAACGAGCATGACAAACTTTTAAATTACCTTCTAACAAAATAATAATTAAACCCTGGATTACTTCTGGAATTGTAAAATGTATTAAAAATAGAAATAATTTACACAAGAAATTACAAAAAGATGAAACTAACAAAGTTCTTAGGATAACATATCGCAGATATCGTAATTTTTGTAACAACCTCAAAAAAAACTAAAAAAACAGTATGAAAGAGTTCTCTTGGAAAAATCTAAAGTGAATAATAAATTCTTATGGAAATGTATTAAAAACCTTACTCATCTAAATGGATAAAAAAATACCAATATAGAACTTGCTAACCTTAAAAAGACCCACTCCTACAAAATCGGCAGAACATGTAAACGATTATTTTAATACTATAGGTAAGTCGTTAGCTGAGGAAAATCATCCTAGTTTCATTGAAAAAAATAGGTACTTTGATTCCTTGCCTTCCCAAATTAACTCCATTGCTATATTGGAACCAGAAACGAATGAAGTAGAGTCAATTAAACAACCTCAAAACCGAATCAGCTGCTGGATTGGATGGAATTCCAACAAAATTCCTAAAACTAGCCAAATGGGAACTCATTCCAAGAATTACTAAATTTAGTATTTTATCATTTCAGCAGGGGGTATTTCCAAGAGCTCTCAAGCGATCGGTTATATTTCCAGTCTTGAGTGGAGATATATATGATATCAATAATTACAGGCCTATTTCGGTACTGCCTGTGATTTCAAAAATTATTGAAAAATTAATGAATAATAGGCTTATTAAATTTCATAATACTTATAAACTCTTATCAGATTCTCAGTACGGTTTTCGTCCAGGTATAAGTAAAAATAAAAATAAAAATAAAAAGATGTTTATTTGTCTTCAATTAAAACAGTATACAAAAAAAATAACTTTACAAAATAATGACAAGATTAAAATTAAATTAGAAAAAATAGACATACTTAAAAAAGATTACATGAAGACAAAAAGGCTTAAGTTTCGGCATGTAGCTGTTTAACATGCAAACAGCTGCCGATTTTCAAACTTAACCTAAAAGGGACGAAGAACACAATAAATCATTTTAATAAAAAAATAATAAACCAACACAACTCTGAAATTGGAAATAAATAATATTAAAAAGATGTCATTATAATAAATAGATGTCAATTAACACTAGCAATAACAAAAAGTTAATAAATTTAAATTTAATAAAACGTAAATAACAATTATAAAACACTAATGAGTTACAGAATTAATTAATTAATTAAAGGGATCCCACTATCCTTGGACTGCTTCAAAAGCAACCACCTACGACATTGCTTGCGGAATGTTAGTAATGTTCTAGCGTCGCGAATAGGCGGTGGTATGACGTTCCAGCATTTACAGGCAGCAATCTTGAACTGAGGATGCTATCTTGGACTTAACAAAGGATATAACTAAACATTTAGATAATAAGAAGAAGACCTTATGTATTTTCTTAGATCTCAAAAAAGCATTTGATACCGTCTCTATTTCCACTCTAAAGAGAAAGCTGGACAAAATTGGTATTAGAGGAACGTTTTTAATGTTACGCAGTGACTATTTACATGGCCGCCCACAAAGAGTGAAGCTTGATGATACAATATTTAGTAAGGATGTCCTCACCTCTGATTATGGAGTCCCGCAAGGTAGCGTGCTTGGACCTACCTTATTTTTAATACACATCAATGACCTTACCAACTTAAAATTAACAAATGGACGTGTTTTTTCCTATGCGGATGACACAGTCTTACTTTTCCATGATGATAACTGGTCGGACGTTTTCGAGAAAGCTCAGTATGGACTTGACAAAGTAATAAAATGGTTGAAACTACATTTACTATCTCTTAACACTAGTAAAACTAATTACATAACTTTTTCAATACGTGACCTCATGCAACCAGATGAAAATTTCAGTATTATGGCTCACACTGTTATTCCGACATCAACCAAGTCAAGTCTACAAAGTATCTCGGAATCATTATTGATAAAAACCTATCGTGGTACCCTCAGCTTGAACTAGTGGCAAATAGATCACGGAAACAATTTGGCTCTGAAAATACCTTCGCGGCTTTTCTAATAAAGAACTCATTATTTACATATACAAAACTCTTGTACAGTCTATATTGTATTGCATCTCAGTTTGGGGTGGCACCTATACCTAAAACTAAATTTATCAAAGTTGAACGCGCACAGAGAGCTGTCTTAAAAGTGGCTTAACGTAAAAAAAAACATTCAGTACCCATGAATTATATAAGAAAGCAAATGTTCTTACGGTCCGACAATTATATATTCTCCAATGTATCTTATGAGTCCATAAAAAGTTACCTAAAGACACGAACATTTTTAACAAGCGTAACCCCTACTCAGTAATAAAATCTATAAAATACGATACAACTTTTGCTTCTATTCAATTTTGTGAAAAGTCAATTTTAATCTACAATAAAATAAATAGAGTTCTAAACATATAATGGTATGACTTTCAATATATGCAAAAATAAACTTACAACATGGCTAAAATCGCTGAAACACTAAAACTAGATATATATTTGTATATATGGATTATTTTATAGTGTATATAATATAAAATTGTAAAATTTCATAATAAGTATAACATTTTGTACCACCTCAGATTCGAACCGTAAAACCTCCACCAAATAAAGCACACTCACAATCAAATACTCGCACTATACAGATACACACTTAACACACCCTTGTTGGACCTGGCCCGTTGTAGAGGTCTGTGCAGGTACACCCTGATACGAGGGCCCTATGAAATAGAGATCATACCGACAGTACGATCATATCATTGATACAAACAGCCCAATAGATTCAAAGCTGTTTTACACTCAGTGACTTCTTTACAATCTCCATAATAAAATTTGACCAAATGACCCGATATCTGAGGTCCTCCCATTTTCGAGGCCGACCTCTGTTTCGGGTGATTATTGGCTGATTTACACACCTGACCTCTGATTAGGAATTATTAAAACTTAACACTTTTTAACATTACACACCCATATCTGAGGTCTTACCGTTTTCGAGGCTGACCTCGGATTTGGTAGCTTATTGTCTATGTAACACACTTGAACTCCGATTAGAAATTTTTAAAACCTAACAATTTTTTACATACATACCCATGTCTGAGGTCTTACCATTTTCGGGGCTGACCTCGGATTCGGTAGCTTATTGTCTATGTAACACACCTGACCTCTGATTAGAATTTCTTAAAACTGAACACTTTTTAACATATACACCCACAACTGAGGTCATTCCATGTTCGAGGCCGACCTCTAATTCGGTAATATATTGTCAGTTTAGCTTATTAATTCTTAAAACCTAACACTTTTAACATACACGCCCATGTCTCAAGTCTTCCCATTTTCGAGGCCGACCTCTAATTCTATAACTTAATTTCTATGTAAAACACTTGACCTCTGATTAAGATTTATTAAAACTTAACAATTATTAACATACGCTATACACCCATGTCTGAGGTCCCCTCATTTTCGAAACAAACGTCTAATTTTGAAGCTTATTGACTATCTAACACATACGGATTTTTTGAAGCTTTACAGTTTTAACATACATATACACCCAAGTCTGAGGTCTCCTGTATATAAAACTTTAATTGTGATCTAATGAATTTTTAAATTACTTACAGTAGACAAGAAGATTTGGCTTTAGCTTCTTTAGATTGTTTTAATTAAAATACGATATAATATCGTATAGTATAAGCACAAAAACTAAATTATAAAGTTTTCAATTGATTTTATTTCAAAGAAAATTACTTATTGCGCCACAGTAACAAAAAAATTAAACAAATTTTGGTGCGAAATTATTTCATTACGATAAAGGGGATTGAAGATTTAAGTATGGAGTCTGGCCTACCTAGTTTTTTATAATGAAGGTACAATTCTTGTAAAAAAATTACTTAAATACAAACATAAATATTCTGCAATAAAGAGTCAGAAGGGTCAGATTTTAAAGATATGTATAAGCAATAAATATATCACATTATTAATCGAGCATGAAAAAAAAACTAGTATGAATAAAACCAAAATATTTAACAAATTATTCAATATTCTCGCTCTTTCTTATCAATCACAAAAAATCTTGCCTTTATACAATCGGATAGTCTCTGTTTGTTAGCTTGTATTTATCTGTAAATCTAACCCCATGGGGATCCTAATTCCACTAATTTGATTTCATCTACGGTAAAAACTGCAAGTTGGTAGGATATGTGAAATACTTTAAATTAAATTACAATCATTTTGATAACCTAACAACAGAAATTGTAAATGAATGTACGTGTCTCCTAATCAAGGCTGTAGTTAAAGAGTTAAGAATAGTATAAATAGTTATATTATTACATAATTACAGAAAACATAATTCTAATATTATCCTACTTGTACATATGACTACGATCTGTGTTCTTCAGTTACAGCAAAGAAACTAAATGAGATTGCCGGTTTTAGTTGTTTTGGTTAACTTATATGAAAGAAAACCATTTTTCAAATGAAAATAAATAACCCTAATATTATTATTACGGTTATTTATTTTAATTTGGAAGAGTATATAAACTTTATTGTATCGTAATTTTCTTTTAATTGATGACTCAACATTTTTTCTCCGAACGGCAACATTTACCCTGCATTGATACTCGTATCTAACTTCGCCATCGGATTACAGAAAACATAAATTATTTTACACTTCCTAAATTTCAACATTTTGTTTGTTTTGTGTCACAATTAGGTATGTAAAGTACACTGATTTTATATTTTTATTTTTTGAATATCTGGCTAAAATAAGCAAAATATGTGTAAATATTATATCTTTATTTCAAGCAGCAGTTATTTTGCATATTTTATTCAAACAATCCCCCTAAACTTGAATCACGATTAAAATCAAGTACCGGACGTCTATAGCCAACCCACGAATTATCGCCAATGAACCACTTTGCAACGTTTTTCTTTTTCCACTTTTTCTTAAAAAATTAGTCAGCTAATTGAACCACTATGTACTGGAGAGTAAAAAACCAATTGATAAAATAAATGTATTTTCCTTCTTAAATGTTTCCTGTTAACGATACACAATCTATCCTAGAATTTTTTTCACTATATACTATAGGATCTTTTATACGAGTATATAAGGTGATTTTCGTTTAAACGTTTTACTGTTTGCGAAATACGAAAAATATTTTTTGTGCCTCTATACATGTTCAAGAACAACCTCGACACAATTAGTATGGGATGTCAAAATTTTATTTTGGTAATTGAACCTTGGTCGTGACTACTCGTGACGTGACCATTTACCGAATCTCAAGTACGAATTCGGCTATATAAACGAAAGTACCTTACATAATTGAGCAAAGTCACAAAACATTTGCGATTCAAGTAAATTCTATTAATATATTATACAAGCAATCATTATGCATAATAACCAAAGCAACGTTTAAATTTACCTGTGACAGGCAAATTTTTACGTCGCCCGTAACAAGTTTTGCTGCTTATACAAATATACTTGGATGACGTTTTGAACGTAATGCAACAATATTTTTTGTGCCTCTATACATGTTCAAGAACAACCTCGACACAATTAGTATGGGATGTCAAAATTTTATTTTGGTAATTGAACCTTGGTCGTGACTACTCGTGACGTGACCATTTACCGAATCTCAAGTACGAATTCGGCTATATAAACGAAAGTACCTTACATAATTGAGCAAAGTCACAAAACATTTGCGATTCAAGTAAATTCTATTAATATATTATACAAGCAATCATTATGCATAATAACCAAAGCAACGTTTAAATTTACCTGTGACAGGCAAATTTTTACGTCGCCCGTAACAAGTTTTGCTGCTTATACAAATATACTTGGATGACGTTTTGAACGTAATGCAACAATATTTTTTGTGCCTCTATACATGTTCAAGAACAACCTCGACACAATTAGTATGGGATGTCAAAATTTTATTTTGGTAATTGAACCTTGGTCGTGACTACTCGTGACGTGACCATTTACCGAATCTCAAGTACGAATTCGGCTATATAAACGAAAGTACCTTACATAATTGAGCAAAGTCACAAAACATTTGCGATTCAAGTAAATTCTATTAATATATTATACAAGCAATCATTATGCATAATAACCAAAGCAACGTTTAAATTTACCTGTGACAGGCAAATTTTTACGTCGCCCGTAACAAGTTTTGCTGCTTATACAAATATACTTGGATGACGTTTTGAACGTAATGCAACAATATTTTTTGTGCCTCTATACATGTTCAAGAACAACCTCGACACAATTAGTATGGGATGTCAAAATTTTATTTTGGTAATTGAACCTTGGTCGTGACTACTCGTGACGTGACCATTTACCGAATCTCAAGTACGAATTCGGCTATATAAACGAAAGTACCTTACATAATTGAGCAAAGTCACAAAACATTTGCGATTCAAGTAAATTCTATTAATATATTATACAAGCAATCATTATGCATAATAACCAAAGCAACGTTTAAATTTACCTGTGACAGGCAAATTTTTACGTCGCCCGTAACAAGTTTTGCTGCTTATACAAATATACTTGGATGACGTTTTGAACGTAATGCAACAATATTTTTTGTGCCTCTATACATGTTCAAGAACAACCTCGACACAATTAGTATGGGATGTCAAAATTTTATTTTGGTAATTGAACCTTGGTCGTGACTACTCGTGACGTGACCATTTACCGAATCTCAAGTACGAATTCGGCTATATAAACGAAAGTACCTTACATAATTGAGCAAAGTCACAAAACATTTGCGATTCAAGTAAATTCTATTAATATATTATACAAGCAATCATTATGCATAATAACCAAAGCAACGTTTAAATTTACCTGTGACAGGCAAATTTTTACGTCGCCCGTAACAAGTTTTGCTGCTTATACAAATATACTTGGATGACGTTTTGAACGTAATGCAACAATATTTTTTGTGCCTCTATACATGTTCAAGAACAACCTCGACACAATTAGTATGGGATGTCAAAATTTTATTTTGGTAATTGAACCTTGGTCGTGACTACTCGTGACGTGACCATTTACCGAATCTCAAGTACGAATTCGGCTATATAAACGAAAGTACCTTACATAATTGAGCAAAGTCACAAAACATTTGCGATTCAAGTAAATTGTATTAATATATTTGACAAGCAATCATTATGCATAATAACCAAAGCAACGTTTAAATTTACCTGTGACAGGCAAATTTTTACGTCGCCCGTAACAAGTTTTGCTGCTTATACAAATATACTTGGATGACGTTTTGAACGTAGTGCAACAATATTTTTCCAGATGATTTTTATATAATTATAAATAACATGTACCTATGTTATGTATATTGTGTACCTACTTGCTTACATGAAAATCTTACCCGTTATGTTGAAAATTCTCATGGGTTTTTTAAAAATATAAAAAAAAATATAACGCGACTTTGCTTATGTAACCACTTTTATACTGGAGACTCGGTAAGTAATAATAATAATAATAATAAAAGCTTTTTATTTGTCTCAAAAAACACAATAAATTTTATACACCATAATTTTATACATGAAAAGAGACAAATCGGTCTAAGACTCGGCTTATGACAGTCTGTTATTTAAACAAAAAGCCGCCGATTTTCAGCCTTAGCCTTTAATTAACAAGAAACACACAAAAAAGAAAGATAATAAATAAACAAATTAAAACACACAGAATTTAGAAAGCAAAAGTACCAAAATTATATAAAGTTAAGCAAAGTTAAGACAGTTGTCATTACACAATTTATATTATTAGACACATTACTGAACCATAGGCCTACCACCAGCCAAGGACTGCAAAGAAAGCAGCCATCTGCGACATTTTTTTCTGAAGGTGACTAGTGTGTTAGCCGCGCAAACAGGTGGCGGTAACACGTTCCAGCATTTAGATGCTGCTATCTTAAAGCAGCCTCTGGTAGTGACAAGCGTGTGGTTGGGAATAATTAGTTGTGGCCGCCGAGCTCTAGAGGACCATACCAACTTTTCATGCAGGTACCCAGGGGTTTTACTATTTAATAAGTTGAACATTAGACACGCTAGTTTTAATACCCTGAAATTTGCCATGTTTAAAACCCCCCTTGCAATCAAATGAGGCGTAATGTGGTCCCTCCTAGGTATGGCATAGCAAAATCGCATGCACGCATTCTGGACGCGCTGAATAGCCTTAACAGTTTTTTTAAACAACCATGGACCAAATACTATGTCACAGTGACTTAATAAGTAGTCAGGAACAAGGCCCAATCTCTGAAAAATTTAGTCAAAAAATTACGAGTGTCTATTTTCGCGATAGTAAAGTCATGCTTGTTATTCATTTAGCTACCTACATCTTTTTTTGGCAGAAAGATAGATAAAATCGTGTATATAGACTATAATAACGGTAAGTATATCGATAAAATAACCGCGAAATACCAATAGCAAATAAAATAAACATAATAAAAAACCTAAAAGGATGATGAACAGTCAAGATAGTCACGAACTGTTAGAGCAATGCGTCCGAAATGCGAATGGTGGTTGTTTCTTTTCTGTGATTTATTTTCCATTACTTACAATATATTTTACCTAAAATAAATAACGCATCCTGTGAAAAACGACACAAGTCCTGCCTTAACAACGTTCCGCTCGGGACCATAGAACTCGGGACTAATTCGTCGGCGGGAGGAGTGCCTGCCGGCCGCAATATGAGGTGTTTTTTAATTTTAATAAAATCACTTATTTCTTTCCTCAAAAAGTAGCTTGGGATTGAACTAGAAAATTCAAAACCCCAAAATCTGACATGTTTTTTTAGACAAAATAACGATCTCACAATGTATAAAACTATTTTTTATTTGTGAATTGACCTCATGTTTAACAAATAATGTAATGCAGTAAAGTTATAATAATTACAAAAGTAGTCTGGGATTATATTGGTCGGGGAAAAAGTTTCTTCGCATTTTATATGAAAATTCAAAACGTTTTTTTATAAAGTTTATTTACACTTAACTAAAGTATGTAGGTGCCATTTTGTTTGATAACTTTCTGCCATCTTGTAGGTAGGGACATGATCCCATTGCTATAGAAATTCTGGGGCTTCTGATCAAAAAACTGCGACAAGTGGTTTTGGCAGTCCTCTCGTGATGTTAACCTGGCACTGCCTAAAGAATTCTGAAGAGACCAAAACAAGTGGAAATCTAAAGGTGCAAGGTCAGGACTATCGGCGGATGCATTAATACGTCCCAGCCAAACTCTCTTAATTTTTGCTGAGTGGCTAAAGATGTGTGAGGTCTAGCGTTATCATGATAAAAAAGCACACCCCTTCTATTGACTCATTCCGGCCGCTTTCTCTCAACTTCTTGCTTTAATCTCATCAGTTGTTCGCAGTAGAGTTCAGAATCGATGGTCCTGCCTGGCGGTAACAGCTCATAATGAATAATGCCCTTCCAATCCCACCATACACACAGCATTACCTTATTGTGAGACAACCCGGGTTTCGCCAGAGTCTGTGAAGCCTGACCAGCCTTTGACCACGACCTTTTTCGCATGTTCTTGTCGTACGTGATCCACTTTTCATCACCAGTATCAGGTTTTTCAAAAATGGTTCGGTTTCATTACGTCGTAATAAAGAATCACAAATGATTACACGGTTCATTAAGTTTCTTTCAGTGAGCTCATGAGGCACCCAAATATCGAGCTTTTTTGTGTACCCAGCTTTTTTCAAATGCGCCAAAACTGTTTTGTGGTTAATCCCCAGTCTTCAGTTACATCGTAATTACTGATACGCCGATCTTGCTCCACTTTTTCAAAAATAGCATTCATTTTATCCGTAACAGGGCGCCCAGAGCGAGGTGCATCTTTGACATCAAAATTTCCGGATTGAAAACGCTTAAACCAAATTTGTGCTACTCTCACAGACACTGCACTAGGTCCATAAACATCACAAAATTTTTTCGCGGCTTGCGATGCATTTTTACCTTTTTTGTAGTAAAATTTTAAAATTTATCGAATTTCTTCAATAGATTCACTCATCTTAACAGTAAGAAAACAAATGAAAATCACACATTTTACCTAATTTGAATTTGGAATTATCTTTTTTAAAATTTAAACTTTTTAATAATACCAAAACCAGCCAGATGGAAATGGTATAGCCATAGAGATTTTATTATAAGTTCATAGATACTATTTGCGAAAAGAGTTTTTCCCCAACCTATTATTACATATAATAATGAAGTAGCACTTAAATTTTATTCAGATTTTTCATCTTAATTTTAACCGCTCAAAAACTGATTTGAAAACAAGCTACTTTGCTTACATCTCCAATTCTCTCGCCTTAAAATCGGACCACGGAAAAAGAAGTTATCGTCATTTAAAGATTTTTGGAATTTACTTTTTTACTGGTAGTAATTACGGGGTCTGCTCAATTGATACAGAGTTCGAGTTTGGGCTTATTTGATTGGTCTTTATTACCACTTCGGTAAAGCCTGGTGACCGTAGCATTGCACATAGTCGTTCAAAAAATCATATTCTTTTGTTTTCTTTATTTCCACGTAAATCTCTTCGACGAGGGTGGAGCCGCGGGCAAAAGCTGGTATAGTATGTAAATATTATTCATGTATACGGTCCTACAATTCAAAGTGAAAAAAAAATTAAGAGATGATAGAGTATCTGTAATAGACCACTTTCCAACGAAATTCTACACTAGAATTATTTTCACTTATTATTGCAGGACCTTGTATATAATCAAAACTTTCTCGAAGAAAAAATATTTTTTTTTGTTTTGTGAAGAAAATTTAATCTTGTTTTTGAAACCGCATTAGAATGTAACTACTACTTTCGGAGATATAGGCAAAAACAAAATTGGCGGGAAAGCAAAAATCGTGAGAAAGCGGAGAATTTTTCTACTTATCATGCTGCATAACTTTCTTAAAAAAAAACAGAATGTAAATGGCAACATGTTGACCTGCTCCCTTTATAATTGAATGTCTGTGCGGTAAATAATGCACATACGCTATGTACACATAGGATGGCACCATCACCAAGAATGTTCTTTTGCTTTAGTTTCATAGCAAATATGAACACATATCTTACAACAATATCTCAACTTTGTCCGAGAGGATTTACAACAAATATAAATTTAAGGATAAATTGCAGATTTTAATAAAAAGAGTTTATAATTTTCAGGGATCTCAGAGACCAAGAAAATTTCGCAACACGTGTTGCATAGAATAGATATAGACACATCTTGCCGAAAAGCGCCTAATTTGTCCAAGGCGATTTAATAAGCAAATTTTTAAGATTTTTTTTTTTTGAAAAGGTTATTTATTTAGTTTTGGATTTCAAACGAAGACCAAGAAAATTTGGTTACACGTTTAGGAAAAACCATAAGTAGACACGTCTTGCCAGAAAACCCCTGGGTTGTCAAAATCGATTTAGTATGTTTTTTGGCAACAAGAAAGATAGTTGCCATGTTCTAAGGCTTAAATAAAAAAAATTAAATCTTTGTTCCTAAGGACATCAAGAAAGTTCTATTGGATTAGTCTCATAGCAAATATGAACACATATTATAAAACAATTTCTCAACTTTGTCCACGATGATTCACTACAAATATAAATTTAAGGAAAAATTGCAGATATGAATAAAAAGAATTTATAATTTTCAGAGATCGGAAAGAGACCAAGAAAATTTGGCAACACCTGTTGCATAAAATAGATACTTAGAGATACATCTTGCAACAAAGCGCCTACTTTGTCCAGCAAAAAAAAGCATTTTAAAGGAAGGCCAAGAAAATTCCGCTACACGTTTGGAATAGACCATACAAAGACACGTCTTGCCACAAAACTCCCGGGTTGTCCACATCGATTGACTATGTTTTTTGGCAACACGAAAGATAGCTGCCATTTTCTAAGGCTTAAATGAAAAAAATTAAATCTTTGTTCCTAAGGACACCAAGAAAGGTCTTTTGCTTTAGTTTCATAGCAAATATGAACACATATCTTACAAAAATTTCTCAACTTTGTCCAAGATGATTTACTACAAATTTAAATTCAAGAAATAATTGCAGATTTGAATAAAAATAATTTATAATTTTCAGAGATCGAAAACAGATCGAGAAAATATGGCTACACGTGTTGCATAGAATAGATATACGCACATCTAGCCACAAAGCGCCTACTTTGTCCAAGGCGATTTAATAGGCAAAAAAAATCAAGATTTTTTTTTAATTTTGAAAAGGAAAATTATTTAATTTTGGATTTCAAACGACAACCAACAAAATTCGGCTACACGTTTGGGATAGACCATACGTAGTATAATAGTAATACCTATCATAACAAATGTGTTGCCCGTATTATTTTTAAATAATATAATTAATATGAACACTATTGTAATTATTTATTTAGACATTATTTTTCATATTTTGCCCGTGATCGGGCGGTCGGCGTCGCTCGTGCCACTTTGCAGTGAACGCTGATATGAATCTTATTTTAATTTAATTTCCGTCGATATTTGTACCGATACACACACTATATCCGAATGTTTACACACATTGCTACAAATTTTGGCTACCATACCTGTGTCCACTGCTACCCCTAAAGAGAGTGAAAAACTACTTGCGCATAGAGTTACCAGACGACAGGAATTTCCCGGGAAACAGGAAAAATTTGAAAGTGATAGGAATTTTTAAACAGAAAGAGAAAAATATAAGAAATACAAATTAAAATATTTATGTAATAGTCAACAATTAAAATAATTAATTCTTCTGATCTGGCTCGTACTTTTTATTGCTGGACATTGCTTTCAGCAGCTGCTGGTCTTTCATAACAATTTTATGAAACTCTTCACAGGATTTGTTCTTCAAATTGAATTCTGTCAACGGTAGAGCGTTAACGAAAGCTATGGAGAGCCTATTTCTCTCCTTCGTCCATTCGGTTAACGTTCGCATTTTGTGGTTGAATTGCGAACACAAAATTGCAAATTTTGTTCAGTTTTGCGAGTCTCTCACAGCTCACGAATTTAAAAATGATTTCCCATTGTTGCACGGGCATAATTTCAAAAAAGTTTTTGCTTTGCTGCCTTGTAAAACAATTCAATGCCGTAATTTAATCGGAAAGTTTGACGTCATTTAAACACACCCCGTATCCATTTAAATAAATAAATTTAAGGTAAATAGAACGGTCAATATTTATCCTCTTCTCTTAGGCAAATGCAAGGTTGTGGTCTTGAACTGGCTGCTCTCACTTAATTACAAGGATTCAGAGGCACTTCTGAAAGTAATTGCGTAAGAGGTATTAACAGTAATAGTAATTTCCATATATATATATATTAAATATATATTGTGTATATAAATGTAGGTGATAAAACCAATTCTCCAGCATCCATAATTTCATTTATTGTATTTATTATATTTATTCGGACTCAGCTACACACACGCAAACACACCTTCTCCCTCACACACACACACACACCTTCTCCCTCACACACACGCACACACCCCCCACACACCTTTAGAGTATATTGCATGCAAATTTTTTTTTTCATTTTTAATTATTTTTCTTTTTCTGTTATTCTTCCATGTAACACGTAAATTTTATAGTTATCGCTCTCCTATAGGAAGGCGTTGGTGACTGTATAACAATTTATATTACCACAGTTACCAACGGCACACTTTTCATGTTAATATTTATCCCAATATACAAATAATCTGCTAAAAAAAAAAAAAAAAAAATTAAAACCTGCAGAGAAGAAACAACTTTTTCGTAACCAGCATCAACTCCTTTCAGTATCATCCATACCAGTCAAAGATCTTGAATTCGTTTAACGGCTGCAACCACATAATAGTCAAGGTAAGTATTGTAGGCATTTTTCACGTCTTTCGTGAATATTTCTTTGGCATATTCGGTGCAATTTGACAGCAAATTATTGCACTCTTAAGAGAATAATTTGTAGTCCCTGCTCTTGCCTTCAACGTTTGACAGGTCGAATTTAATATCCCTACAATGACCAAGAATGAGTTGTTTTCTCTTTATTTTTTGCAAATTATGACTGGAAGACTGTCATAAGAGAACGCATACGCATATGTCAAGCAAATGCGAGATTTTTAGAATTAGGTAGATAGGTATTTTTGCTGCCTCCGGGCACCGGGGGCCTTATTGTCTAACTTGGACATCCATCCCGATCGCCTTCAAACGCGCCGTGATTGGCTAGAAATGATATCACACATGGCTTTTTAGCCAATAGCAATGGGTATTGAAGTAAGACGATAAGAGGGCGGGTCAAAATGTCAGGAAATTCATGGAAAAGACACGATGGATTTTGCCAGGAAAACTTATTTTCGGATCTGGTAACCCTACTTGCGCAACACAACGAGTGAAAAAGGCTAAACGGTTTGGCTCTCACCAATCACAGGCGTATAATATAGCAGCAGACCTAACATTAATAATAAACGCATAGAGTCGACGCGTGGCAATTTTAGCTCAGTGAACTTCGGGCTCTTTTAAATATAAATAGTTTAGGAAATAACAAATCTGTTCCAAGCATAAGCTAGCCCAAACAACCCACTTTTATACGTTTCTTCGTACCATGAAGCTTATTTTTTGTATGGAAAGTTGCCACGCTATTTAATCCTTATGTTTCGACTGCTACTTAGTAATAATTAAATGTCTGTGTAACCACCAATATTCACGATGGGTACTACTTATTTGTTTCACTGCGCTCCAGGAAGGCATTCCACTGCGCTCCAAGTTCTTATTAACTATATTATTTCAAAAATTATAAGTACCAAAATGGTTCCACAGCGCTCCATAATAAAATAAGTAGAGTCATCAAAAACGGCAAAGCATAAATTATTTTAAATTTTCTGGTTATACATTAATAAATACATAGCAAATTTTTTTTTCACCGCGGGTTCCGATGCTTGTGACCCACTGAAATTATTTTTTTATGATATTTAATAGTATGTTTCATAGTGTAATATCTTGTTGCTAACTCTACTAAAAATTTCTTGAAGCGCGGTGGAACTAAAATATTTTATTGTTTTAGTGATGGCTAAAAATTCTTGGAGCGTGGTGGAATCAATGTACAGTGGAGCCCGCATCAAGCTATACACATTGAGTATAAGCTGACCTCTCATTGTAAGGGGAGCCCATACAATGAGAGGTCAGCTTATACTGAAAGTGTTTAGCTTGATGTGGGCTCCACTGTACATTAAAATTTTGAGAACAAAGGGTTTCGGAGTGCAGTGGAACAACCCGAAATTAACACAGATGAAGTAGTGGATATATTTAAAAAGAAAAACAGAAAAATCATTCTCTAACGAGTTTGCAGCAGTTTTTAGTTTTTTTATATTATTGTAATTTCATGTAATTTTTATTTTCTTAAACCGGCCCCGATACTAAAACCTGGCTACGCCCTTGTCTCACAATAATTAATTTTAATGTGATTTCCAAGTTTTTTATAAACACAGGTACAGATATTCTTTCTCACCAAATCCGTTTGGCGATGGTTGTAGTAGTGCATATGTTACGGGTAATGCTAGAAGATAGGATAAACCTAGGTTTACCCGGGTAATCCTATACAAAACTTTGGGGGTCGCCTCACACCGCTCCGCTTCGCTCGGCGCCCGATGTTTATTAACATGTCAACCTAACACGCTCGTCCTCGCTTCGCTCGTCGTCGCACCTATTTTTGAGTTTTTTCGGCCTTTACCCGACTCCGGGTCTTACCCGTGACACACACACCCACTATTTTCTATTGTTGTAAGTACCCTCGGGAGCTCTACAAAACACGCTCACCTGTAAACGTACGTTATACACAACCAACCATAGCCAAACGGACTTCGTGAGACAGAATACCTATCTGTATGTACTAATGTACCTACCTATACCTAGCTATAGGTACGGAATAAACTTATTTTTCATAATTTGGAAATATAAATTTTTCAAATTGGAGGCATCATAATCATGGGACTAGAATTCCTCTGCGGTCGACACGCGATTACTATAATTGCAACTATTGTCTTGCAGATTCACGGGAATTTCATGAGGAAAAGCAACCAATCGTACAAGGTTGACGTAGGGTGTAATTAGTGCGTCAGGGGGGCACCGATGGCAGAGGTGGTGGGTGCAGCCGCTAGCCGCCCGGCCGGCGACGATTGCCGAGCGTGCGCACTAAGCGCGGCGCGGTAGGCTTGCGCGTTTGGTCATTCGTCCGCGAATCCACGCAGTGGTGTCACCTCGCTCAGAGCTCGCAGGTACCGCGACCCTGGAGGTTCCTAGTACGCGGCACGCGAGCCCCACGGCTGGGAGGTTGGCCCGTGCGAGTTGAAGCGAGGTATTTGTGTGGTGCCGGCGTGAGCCCGTGCGGTTTCCAGCTCGGACAGCTCGTTGCACGCGTGCGCGACGTGACGCGTGCGCGGCGGATCTGCGCGCGACGACGAGCCGCGAGCATGCCCGGGGCACGGCGCTGCCGCGCGTAGCGAGCCAGGCCGTGAGAGCCATCGCCATGGGTTGCGCTTCTTCAGCCGAGGAGCGCGCTGCCATGCAGCGCAGCAAACAGATCGAGAAGAACCTGAAAGAGGATGGCCTTCAGGCCGCAAAGGACATCAAGCTGCTGCTCCTTGGTAATGGGGCTTTCTCTTATCTCTTTCAGTGATATGTTGCGCGCGCAGCCATTCACCGGAACTGTATCGACTGCGACACTTGCTACACAAGCTGTCTGAAATGTACGATCCCTACTTTTGAAATAGATGTAAATATGTGTACCTACGTATAATATGTAGTTAGATACTAGTATAAAAGCTCGCAATCAACAGATGATGGGAACATATAAATCCTGCCCCTATTCTCATTGTGGCCTCAAGGTCTCTGTAAGAAGGCTACAAAAATTGCAAAAAAAACTTATTCTCATTCTTATTTAGTATGTAGGATGTTAATATTTATCTTATATAATCAGTGAACCAATTCAGTCACAGACTGAAAATGACAGTATTTTTTCTCTATCGAGAAAATTTAATGGGATCAAGTTTTCACCACAGCATTGACATAGCATTAATCCTCAACTTTATCATATATTAATTTCTGAGTGATTGTTGCAGTATTTGTTGGTATTTAGTAGGATCATGCGAAGTTCAGTGAGGTATTATAGCTCGCGCTTGCATCGATAACTGTTACCCCATGCGGAAAGAAAGACCCACAGTGCGAGGACGAATTCTGAAAAAAATATATAAACGATACTAGGATTAAAAAAAAAAACACAGTTTGATTTTTTTAATACAGACTTTTATGTATCGTGCGTGCAGGATTTTCTTTCAAACTGTAAAAAACCGCGCTTCGGGAAACTTTCAGGGGGGCGAGGGGGTAACGCTGTCCCGGGATGGGGCGGGACAGTCTTCGCTCTATAATGACTATATCTCGATAGATAAAAGTACTCCGTATATTAACCAAAACATAAACTTCAGTTATAAAAAGAGACTGGCAGATTTTTCTTTAACCATGGGCTTGCCTGACCTAACAAAAATGTAACTAGTGTCATTTTGTAGTATAAATCTCACTGATCATTTATGTTCAAACTTATTTTTTAAATTAATTATTAAGATTTAAAAATTTCACGGTTATACGCATAGACCATCCATCCATCCATCAGCCCGTGTTCGTCCACTGCTGGACATAGGCCTTTCCCAAATTTCGCCACTCATGTCGGTCCTCCGTCCTCCTCATCCAGCCGCCCCCCGCAACGTCCTTCAGGTCGTCGGTCCAGTGGGCACGAGGTCAGCCTACACTACGCTTTGCTGTACGTGGTCTCCATCATCATCATGGCGACAAATGGCCCTCTGCCACTTCAAGTTACTGATTGACTTGAAGAGCTCTGAAGTGGGACTCGAACTTTGTAATGTGACGCAACTTTCCGAATGCTGCCTAACCCAAGCATTTTTCTTCTGTCAGCCTCGGCGTCAAAGTTGTTTTTATCCAGCTATATAACTTGACCCAGATAAACATATTTCTGAACAACTTCGATGCTGACATTGTCGACGGTTAGTGGCCCTTGGATGACGTGACAGTTGGACATGACCTTAGTCTTATCCAAACTCATCCGCTGGCCCACTCGTCTCGAAGAATCGCTAAGGCCGCGCACCATTACCTCCAGTTCCTGCAGCGATTCCGCCATTATCACGATGTCATCGCCAAAGCGAAGATGTGAAATGTACTCTCCGTTTACGTTTAGTGTTTAGTGTAGTGTTTTAAAGACTCCGAAAGTTTTTTTGGGGAAATAACATCTCCCTGTCTCACGTCCCGCGATGAAATAACAATATAGTAAAAAATATCAGCTTAGACAAAAACGTACAAAAAAATGGTCGGCAATCGAAGGGGTAAGTAGGTATAACTATTTTCCCGGTTTTTATCTTAACTTTGAATGTCGATATTTCTCGTTTTCTCAACAAAATACAAGTTAAAACTAATGAAACATCTTAGCTTACCCTATCGTGACACGAATGGCGCCGATAACCAAAGTTGAAAAAAAGGGCGGATCGTCTTACCGTCCCACCCAAGTATGGGCCATCGACCGTAGTACATATAATATCAATCTAGTAAAATTATGTACTTTTTTACAACTAAATAAAAAATACAAAACTAAAAATATTATTTATTAAAAGCTTATAACACCATGCTTCATTATCGACCAAATATTCATTTAATTTATAACTAGCCTTTGCCCGTGACTCCGCCCGCGTTGTTCAATCTCTGTCCCACGTTCGTCTAGGGCGTTATTTTATGATAATAAAAAAAAAACATGCATGCATACATACAGACAAAAAATCTAATAATTGTAGTTTTGGCCTCAGTAAAATATCAATAACCCATTTCATTTAAAATTTCACAAAAATATTTAATGCACAGACACGATTTTTTTTTACTAAACCGGTAGTAAACTGTATCAGTTTAATTTGACTAGAGATTTCCATCTACAACGATCCTGACACACCTCTTGGCTACTCTTTCAAAGTGATTACTATACTTTATTGTAGGTACACGAAAATATTATTACGCTTGCACTTAGCTTATTTCCAAGCAGAGATTACTTCCACCAAAAGATTCTTGATAAATAAAAATCATAGTAAATAAATAAGTATACACATGTAAATAAATAAGTATGACTGTACGTGTCGTTTACCCTAAACTAGGTACATACATAAATTTTACTAATAAACTAGCTTTTGCCCGCGGTTCCGCCCGCGTGTTAATCGGTTTAACGACATGCTTTTTTCCGGGATAAAAAGTAGCCTATGCGTTAAGTTAGGATTTAAGCTATATCCATTCTAAATTTCATCCAAATCCGTTCAACCGTTTCAGCGTGAAAGAGTAACAAACATACACATACACACACACACACACACCCTAACTTTCGCGTTTGTAATATTAGTGTGATAGTGTGATTATATTAACAATATAATATCTTTATATATTAATATCTTTATAATATCTTTATATTATATTGTTACGTATGTAGTTTTAGTACATATAACGTGGTTTCAGTAGCCTTAGCATGAAAACATTACGGTTACGTTTAGTTTGAACGTAACGCGGTTTTGTATGGAATCTGATAACCGCCCCTTGCGGACAGTAGCGGAACTAATATTCGGCAGCAGGAAAACGGCGTTCGAGTTTGAACTAAACGGAACCGAACTGATACCGTGATTTTCATACATTAAGCTACTGCATCGGCAGCAGGAAAACATTTTTTTGACAGATGTCACGGTATCAGTTCGGTTTGAACGCCATTTAGCTCTCACGGTGTGAAACTCAAGTGAATAGATCACGTTAAGAACAAAAATATTTGGTTTTGTGGAAATTTGAAGAAGAAACCGAGAAGACGCCGTACCCCAAGTTATTTCCTAGCTTGGCGGTTTTTTCAAGAAGAACTCAATGAAGAGAGAGCCATAAACCGGTAAGCGAACCTAGTTTTAGTGTTTTCGTATATATTCTACATTTGGGTGTTTGTGGCTAGGGATCTAAGAACTAGGAGTCTACTTAGGCAAACAATTGACCTAATTACTATTAATGAGGTGGAATTCATCAAGCAATACTGCCCTAGCAATGTTGCGGAAGTTAACCTTTGCGCCGAAGGAACTTGCTGCGAAAGTAAAGTCTTTTTGCCTTTAGTGCTCTCTTATCTAACCCCCAATCCGTAATTTTTACTTATCAGTCAATGTTTCTTTACGAGAAACTTGCAGGCCTCATGCTGAGTATGAAACAGCACCTACCACTTTATTAGGTACCAAATGGTTTGTGTAGAACAAAGTAAATGACATTCTCTTTTGCAGGTTAAGTGTGTTCTATATTTTTGCAACTGGGTCATATCAACGGTTTGTAGTGTGAGGCAAACACTCCAGACAAACGACTGTTAGCCTATATGTTGCTGAAGTAACAAATTATCACTGTAATAACAAATAGCTTCATCTAGTTTCCGAAAAGACAAAGAAAAGAAGAAGATAGCAGTTTCCCGTACCCACCTTCCAGTCCCATCATCAGATCCTGGTTACCATGTTTTACCAAAAGGCTAATAAAGACCAATCAAATAAGCCCAAACTCAAAGGATCTGCTGCTGTCCGTTGCGGAGATCCCATACCCACCTTACAGTCCCATTATCAGACCCTGGTCACCATGTTTTACCAAAGTGCTAATAAAGACCAATCAAATAAACCCAACCTCGATTGGTCTGCTTTTGTCTGTTGAGGAGATCCCGTACCCACCTTCCAGTCCCATCATCAGACCCTGGTCTCCATGTTTTTCCAAAGTGCTAATAAAGACCAATCAAATAAGCCCAAACTCGAAGGGTCTGCCGTTGTCCGTTGAGGAGATCCCGTACCCACCTTCCAGTCCTATCAGCAGACCCTGGTCGCCATGTTTTACCAAAGTGCCAATAAATACCAATCAAATAAATAATAATTGTATCAGTTGAGGAGATCCCGTACCATAACTTCTAATTACTACCAGTAGAAAGGTAAATTCCAAAAATCTTTAAATGACGATAACTTTTTTTCCGAGATCCGATTTTAATGAAATAAAGTTATTATTCTATTCCAAATTAAGCTCCGTACAGCTGTGAAAATTACATGAAAATCCGTTAAGTAGTTTTAGAGATGTGCGTGAACAAACAGACAGACAGAAAAGAATTCTAAAAATCGTTGATTTGTGTTCTATTACTTTTCTTTAGTCACCCCCTTTCTATTTCTATTACCTTTCTTCAGCAGTTTCTACTGTTTTATTATTAGCAGGTATTGATTGATTGAATATGATTAATATAGATATAAACAAACATATTATACACTAGCTTTTGCCCGCGGCTCCGCCCGCGTCGAAGAGATTTTCGTGATAATAAGGAAAACAAAATAATATGATTTTTTTAACGACTATATGCAACGGACACCATGTTTAAGCAAAGTGCTAATAAAGACCAATCAAATAAGCCCAAACTCAAAGGATCTGCTGCTGTCCGTTGCGGAGATCCCATACCCACCTTACAGTCCCATTATCAGACCCTAGTCACCATGTTTTACCAAAGTGCTAATAAAGACCAATCAAATAAACCCATCCTCGATTGGTCTGCTTTTGTCTGTTGAGGAGATCCCGTACCCACCTTCCAGTCCCATCATCAGACCCTGGTCTCCATGTTTTTCCAAAGTGCTAATAAAGACCAATCAAATAAGCCCAAACTCGAAGGGTCTGCCGTTGTCCGTTGAGGAGATCCCGTACCCACCTTCCAGTCCTATCAGCAGACCCTGGTCGCCATGTTTTACCAAAGTGCCAATAAATACCAATCAAATAAATAATAATTGTATCAGTTGAGGAGATCCCGTACCATAACTTCTAATTACTACCAGTAGAAAGGTAAATTCCAAAAATCTTTAAATGACGATAACTTTTTTTCCGAGATCCGATTTTAATGAAATAAAGTTATTATTCTATTCCAAATTAAGATCCGTACAGCTGTGAAAATTACATGAAAATCCGTTAAGTAGTTTTAGAGATGTGCGTGAACAAACAGACAGACAGAAAAGAATTCTAAAAATCGTTGATTTGTGTTCTATTACTTTTCTTTAGTCACCCCCTTTCTATTTCTATTACCTTTCTTCAGCAGTTTCTACTGTTTTATTATTAGCAGGTATTGATGGATTGAATATGATTAATATAGATATAAACAAACATATTATACACTAGCTTTTGCCCGCGGCTCCGCACGCGTCGAAGAGATTTTCGTGATAATAAGGAAAACAAAATAATATGATTTTTTTAACGACTATATGCAACGGACACCATGTTTAAGCAAAGTGCTAATAAAGACCAATCAAAGAAGCCCAAACTCGAAGGGTCTGCGATTGTCCGTTGCGGAGATCCCATACCCACCTTACAGTCCCATTATCAGACCCTGGTCACCATGTTTTACCAAAGTGCTAATAAAGACCAATCAAATAAACCCAACCTCGATTGGTCTGCTTTTGTCTGTTGAGGAGATCCCGTACCCACCTTCCGGTCCTATCATCAGACCCTGGTCTCCATGTTTTACCAAAGTGCCAATAAAGACCAATCAAATAAGCCCAAACTCGAAGGGTCTGCCGTTGTCCGTTGAGGAGATCCCGTACCCACCTTCCAGTCCTATCAGCAGACCCTGGTCGCCATGTTTTACCAAAGTGCCAATAAATACCAATCAAATAAATAATAATTGTATCAGTTGAGGAGATCCCGTACCATAACTTCTAATTACTACCAGTAGAAAGGTAAATTCCAAAAATCTTTAAATGACGATAACTTTTTTTCCGAGATCCGATTTTAATGAAATAAAGTTATTATTCTATTCCAAATTAAGCTCCGTACAGCTGTGAAAATTACATGAAAATCCGTTAAGTAGTTTTAGAGATGTGCGTGAACAAACAGACAGACAGAAAAGAATTCTAAAAATCGTTGATTTGTGTTCTATTACTTTTCTTTAGTCACCCCCTTTCTATTTCTATTACCTTTCTTAAGCAGTTTCTACTGTTTTATTATTAGCAGGTATTGATTGATTGAATATGATTAATATAGATATAAACAAACATATTATACACTAGCTTTTGCCCGCGGCTCCGCCCGCGTCGAAGAGATTTTCGTGATAATAAGGAAAACAAAATAATATGATTTTTTTAACGACTATATGCAACGGACACCATGTTTAAGCAAAGTGCTAATAAAGACCAATCAAATAAGCCCAAACTCAAAGGGTCTGCTGTTGTCCGTTGAGGAGATCCTGTACCCATCTTCCAGACTCATCATAAGACCCTAGTCACCATATTTTACCAAAGTGCTAATAATGACCAATCAAATAAGCTCAAACTCGAAGAGTCTGCTGTTGTCCGTTGAGATCCTGTACCCATGTTCCAGTCCCATCATCAGACCCTGGTCTCCATGTTTTACCAAAGTGCTAATAAAGACCAATCATATGAGTCCAAACTCGAAGGGTCTGCTGTTGTCCGTTGAGGAGATCCTGTACCCATCTTCCAGACCCATCATCACACCCTGGTCACCATGTTTTACCAAAGTGCCAAGAAGTGTGTCAGGATCGTTGTAGATGGAAATCTGTAGTCAGATTAAACTCCTACAGTTTTCTCGTATGGGAAAAAATCAATACATAAACCTGGCTGTAATCACTTTTTCAAGCTAAATATTAGCAAGAGGTGTGTCCGGATCGTTGTAGATGTAAATTTGTAGTCAAATTAAACTGATATAGTTTTCCCGTATGACAAATCATTACTTAAACCATAGTATTTAATGTATCTATGCATAAACCTGGCTGTAGTTACTTTTTCAAGCTCAATATTAGCAAGAGGTGTGTCCGGATCGTTGTAGATGTAAATCTGTAGTCAAATTAAACTGAAATAGTTTTCCTGTATGGGAGCAAATCATTACTTAAACCATAGTATTTAATGTATCTATGCTTAAACCTGGCTGTAGTTACTTTTTCAAGCTTAATATTAGAAAGAGGCGTGTCAGGATCGTTGTAGATGGAAATCTTTAGTCAGATTAAACTGATACAGTTTCCTCGTATGGAAAAACAACCGGTGTCATCACGTATAACTAACCATTTGGTCAAGGAACGCCGATAAAGCAGCTGCAGCGTTTTTTCTCCCGACATGGTTAACAAATATTGAATTTTCAAACTGAAAACTTACTTTTATTAAAATAAAACATAGCCTATGTTACTCAGCAATAGTATAGCTTTTTATAAAAGAAAGAATTTTTAGAATCGGTTCAGTAGTTCCAAAGTTTACCTCAAACATACAAACAAACAAACAAATCTTTCCTCTTTATATAATAGTGTAGATGTAGATGTAGATAGATGTATATGTAGATATATAATATGTAGATATATAAAATGCAACGTCTGTCTGTCGTGCGTGCGGTCACTTTACTTGGGTACCACCATAGACAAATCTATGGTTCAAAAGATTAGCGGAGGCCGTTGCAACAAGAACCAAGTAGGTACAATTTTTTGGATGGTTTTGTGGTCAAATCTTTGGTTTTTCATAACAAAATCCACCTTGGAAGTCACGGGTGAATATTGTCGTAAAATTTTGGCTGAAAAGAAGCATTTCGTGGGCGCAAACCTTTAAGGCTTTAATTTTAGTTTAAGTGCTGTCAAAATTAAATTTGCTTCATTGCAAAATAGTCCTTAAATGTTAGGAACAGAAGCTAGATTACTTTGGAAAAATACAAGTTTTGACAACACTTAAACTAAAATTAAAGCCTTCAGAATCGGCTTTATTGTACTTGTATTTTTTTATGAAATCGGACATTATTAGTGGTTGTTTCTCGATGAGTGAGCTATGATTTTTGTTTGTATTTTTCACCCTATCTTGGGGTTACCTGGGTCTCCGGCCAAAGTTAGGTAGTTCCGTGTTTTTTGCCTGTCTGTTACTTTTGTGCCAAGTTTAACACGGTTGATATATTATCTTTTTCAGACTAAGAATCTGAACTACCATGCCTCGGAGGCAGAAAAGGCTTTTAGGCAGGCCTTACAATTACAATGACTGGAATTGCGATACATTGGAGAAGGCTGTTAATGAGGTCTAGTCTGGAAAACTGGCATTAAGAGGTGCGGAGCAAAAATACATGATCCTCAAGTGATAAAGCATGTCCCAAATTACCCAAATATGTTATGTTATCTTAGTCTAACTTGTTCCAACTTAGATTTTAAAATTTTCTTTAAAGTTGTAAAAATACCTCTGCAGTATAATTAGACGATTTAATTCATAAGTGATATTGTAATTATATTTGATTTCATAATAAATTAAATTAAAACCGGCCAAGTGCGTGTCGGGCCAGGCGCAATGTAGGGTTCCGTAGTTGCCCGGTACATTTTATAATTTGATCTACTAATACAGACCACGCCAAACTTCTAGTCCCAAACATTAGAGAGGACCAAAAGTTTGGTGCGACCTGTACTCGTAAACCTGTAAAGCCTAATTAGCTGTGATAGTTTTCCTTTTAAAATAATTATATATACCTAATTACTACTTTTTTGAATTTTTTCACATTTCTATAAACGACCTTTTAGCCGGCAGGGGTGGGTGGGGGGGACGCTCCACTCTAACTGAAATTTTCACTTTAAAGCTTAATATTTCGCTAACGGATCCCTAAATCGAAAAATGGTTTCCACACACCCACAATGTTTTTAAACGACCTATTCAACGATACCACACACTATGGGATAGACGAGAAAAAAATAATTCACCCCCAGTTTACGTGTGAGAGGTAACCTTAAAAAAAATGTTTTTCAAGATTTTATTTTACCATTTTACTGGCGTGATTAATATTTATATTCGTACTAAATTACAGCTTTCTAGTACCAATAGTCTCTGAGCAAAGCCGAGGACAGACGGACATGGCGAAACTATAAGGGTTCCTTGTCGCACTACGGAACCCTAAAAAAATTACTAATTTGACATTACGGATTGTACACATGTTTCAAAACGAAAAAAGTACCTATGCCTATGGTTGTCCTTTTCTAGCACATACTTACATATTTTTTATTGGAAGGAGCGTGAAAAACATACAAAGGTACTACCGATTTTATTGCTAATTTTAAGCTTTAGCTATTCTTCTGAGGTCACGACCCTCACCAAATGTCGAAAATCTGAAAAATTGGCTGTTAAACATGTTGTGCGGCTAACTTCAGTAGCCTTAGCATGAAACATTACGGTTACGTTTAGTTTGAACGTAATCTGATAACCGCCCCTAGCGGTCAGTAGCGGAACTTATCAGAATTCCATACAAAACCGCGTTACGTTCAAACTAAACGTAACCGTAATGTTTTCATACTAAGGCTACAGGCCACAACGAACGACCATGCTAGGTTCGGTTATGACTTTAAACAGAATAATCTACTTCAGCTATCGATCGTTGATTCGTTGTAAGATCGGTCACGAAAATAAACGAAATAAACCGAACAAATCCATATGGACTTCGTGACCAACCATAAACCACAACACATTCAACCGACCCCCATTATTAACATTGTTGTTCGTTGTGGTCTGAAGTTAGTCGCACAACACGTTTGACAGCCCATTTTTCCCAACGATTTTTGACATTTGATGAGGCTCGTGACCGAATCGTTGGTGTTTATTGTAGTTTTTGAGGTCTTAGGTGCGGTTATGACTTTAAACAGAATAATCTATTTCAGGTATCGTTGTAATATCGGTCACGAAAATAAACGCAATAAACCGACAAATCCGTATGGATTTCGTGACAGACCATAAACCACAACACATTCAACCGACCCCCATAGTACAGATCATTCATCATAACTTGTCCCTTGGATTCATGTTGGCATCACTGCTTGTCAAGCTTTTGTTGTCAGATTTTTGTCACTCAGATTTTTCAAAATTATTTGATAAGTTATGTACTTACTTTTGCAGGCATATCGGAAAAAAGCGTTCAAATTTAGTTGCCTGGAAAATATCGTCAAAAACGTAAAAAACGATTTAGAACAAACGTCGTCGAGCTAGAACAACAATATAAATTCATACCATTAGATCATACGTATTGTTTGCGAAATACAAATCAATAAATAATTGATTATTTTGATTTTTTCATTCTGTTTATTTTATTTTCATTAAATAGTAGTCTAATAATTAGTTACCCTGTATGGGTTGGGCAGATTATGCGTCCTACTTTTTTAACTTGACTTATCGTACAAATTGCACAAACAAATCTTCAGACCGTGCGAGATTTTGAGGAAGCTGAAACACTTGATCATTAATATCAGGTTCATATTGCGGACCATAAAACGATTTAAAGAAACTGGATCATTGAGAATCAGGCCCAAACCTGGCCAGAAACCATCTGTTCGTGTCGAAAAGATAATCGAATGTGCTCGTGAGTGAATTAAACGAAATCCGAATCAGAGTGCTAGCAAGTTCGCCAAAGATATGAAAATATCAAAGCGATCGATGAGCCGTATTCTTCGAAACAATTTTGGATTAAAAGCCTACCAAGAAGAAAAAAAATCATAGATTAAATGATGCTAAAGAAAAACTAGGGTGAAAAATGCTGAGAGCTACTTGCTTGGCACGCGGACGATGACATAATATTTTCCGACGAAAAGATGTTTCTATTACAAGATATCCATAATCAGCCGAACGACCGGCGTGTATGGTGTTTCGTTGAGGAATATCTCTGCTGAAAAATTAGCTGCACAACAATTTCAAAGTGCATCGGCAATCATGGTATGGAGTGCGATATCTCCAAGAGGAATGTTGCCGCTACTTTTTATCGACAGAGGTGTAAAAATCGATAAAAAATACTACATCGAGACCATTTTGCAGAATCATTTGCTAGGAAATGCAAGAGGCTTGTATGGGGACGATTATTTCTGCTTCCAGCAAGATAGTGCTCCCTCCTACAAAGTTCAACTCACTCAGGACTGGTGTCGAGCTAATTTTCTCGATTTTACACCCTGTAAATAATTGCCTTTATCTTCAACAGTCTTGAATCTACTGGACTTTTCCATATGGGGATACATACTTAGCAATATCGGAATTACACAGGGCCTGAACTTGGATTCATTCAAGAAACGGATGGTTATGATATGGGATGACATATCAAAGGAGGTGGTGCGTGCCGCGTCCAATTAATTTTATGGAAGAATGCGTATAACTTAAGGCAAAAGGGGAGCGATTTGAGCTTTGAATTGATATAGTGACCTTTAAATTGTACTTAACCAAAACATATATAGAGTTTTAATTTTTATGTAATTATAAGACTTTTACAGCCCTTTCAAACTAGGACACTTAATCTGCCCAAGCCTGTATAAAAAACGCAGTTAACTAAATATTATGAATGTGTAGTAGGGTGAATCCTACGTGAGCCATGGCAACATTATATGCAGTGCTACCATTTCCTAAGCAAGGGGACTTCTTATAGTGAATGGCCTGTACTTAACATTGTTGTTCGTTGTGGACTGAAGTTAGCCGCACAATACGTTTGACAGCCCATTTTTCCCAACGATTTTTGACATTTGATGAGGCTCATGACCGAATCGTTGGTGTTTATTGTAGTTTTTGTGGTCTCATAACCACACTCCATGTCTGTGAATCTACCACAGAGATTCAATATCTAAGGGAGGAATCTACCGAATTTTATCCAAGGAATTTGGCCTTTTTACAATGGTTTTCAACCAGTCTGAGTTTTCAACACTGACGTCATATTGATAGTTCTTCTATTCGCCAATAGATGGCACTGTATATAATTGACTTCTGTGTCTAACACTTGGTACCTTTTTAGATATAATCTGAAAACAGATTCCTGTGCTATTATTGAATTGTATTTTGTAAATCAATAAAATAACGATCTTACTAAATCCAGAATTTTAATTCTAGTTCAATTTGCTTTGTTTTCTCGTGATTCCAATCGTATTCGTGGTGAGTGAACTTTCACGCATGTGTGAACGAGGCTCAGCGAAAAATACCGAACGCGCCCGAATGTCAGTCGAGCGGGGCGCGGTCGCGGTCACGGAGCGGAGCTAGCTTGTCATCCGGCCGCCATTATCTCGCATTTGAACGGATTTTACCAAATCAATTAAAGTTCCGTGTCGCCGTTACGCGTTTTCGGTTGATTGTGGCGTCCGAGTTGAAAGAGTTCAAAGCGAGTGTTCATTACAATTTAGTAACAGTGCATTAGAAACGTCGGAAAACAGTGAATAGTGGTTCAGTTAGGTTACTGTGGTCGGTTAGGGTGGCTCCGGGCACCGGTCCGGGGCAGAAGCGCTCGCTGAGAGCGCATGCAGAGGCGGCGGTGAGAGCGCGCCCGGCTCGCGGCGGCGCCGGCCTGAACGGAGGCAGCTGCAGACATGGGGTGCGCACAGTCCGCCGAGGAGCGTGCCGCGGTGGCTCGCAGCAAGCAGATCGAAAGAAACCTCAAGGAGGATGGCCTACAGGCGTCCAAGGATATCAAGCTATTATTGTTAGGTCTGTATCGCTCGCTTGTTGCGCGGATCGGCCGCAGCCGCACCCACGACACGAGAATCCTGCATTCGGCTTGTTTTTACGAAAAACATTCCATTTTATCTTTCCATTCCTCTAAGTAATTGTTTCCTGGGATAGAATTGTCTACAGTATAGGTTTTAGTTGTCTGGCTGTAACTAATTCAGCTTTCTCTTGGAGCTCATCAGTATGCTGGTATGTGTTCCGTGTCGAAAGTGTGTGCTGCTTGATTTGTTACCAATGTAACAATTATATTACAATTTTTAAAAGCTATTCATGTTACAAAACCATAACTAATGTTCATTTGTTGCAACTTAATAGTAGGTAATAGAATTAACAAGATTTTGGCTAATGGATATAAATTTGAACCAGATCACAAATGATGCAAAAAAAAATTGAATAATTTGAACCAGTTAAATGCATGTTTGCTGAAAGAAAAATATCGATTCATAGGACTCACTCTGTGGTCTTTCAACAGGAAGAGAAGAAAATAACATATTTCTTATTAGCTTTTACACAACTTTGTTGTTAGAAATTATGCTTCCAGTCCTGACGCTGTTGAATATTAAAGAGAATAACTAATGCATGAACTAGGTACTGTCAAAGAGGAATATTTTGAAGGTGTTTTTCTAATAATGGTAAGTTTTTGAGAGAGACTTCAAATTAAACATACTTATCCCTAATATCCCCATTCTACTCCTGAATTCTTCAGTACCACTTATAGTATTGAAATATGTGTTGAGTTTACACAATCATGTCCACGTTTTGCTACAATCCCATTGTTTTTCCACTCTCTAGACCTAATATAATAATAATAATAAAACCCTTTTTATATTCCAAATTTTTAGGTGTTTTATTTTACAAATCATTTATAACAAATTTCAAGTTGTTGTTGTTAGTAATTTTCTTAGTTTAGTTATTTGTAGTGTTAGTTTCTGCAGATTTGAACCCCTCTTTGGGTGTAGGCCTCCTCCAGCTTGTTCCTCCCACTACGCCAAAGTCCAAATGCAAATAGGCATCAGGGGCAACAAATGTGATAAGGAAACATGTAAATTTTTAATAATAGTTCTAATAAGATTATTGGTGGTCCAGTTTTTTACTTTCTACAGACAGTATTTGCAGTGCCATTCACCTGTTGCCATGTATGTTCGAGCCAACAATGCCTTTTTTCATGTTTCGCTATTTTAACTAGATAGCCGTCTGCCAATGATACACTTTTCACCAGTTTATTACAAAGTTGCATGGTCTACAATTTTGAGCAGTTTATCTCAAAATTGTCATTTGCCCAAAACTCTTACTTTTGGCCAGTACAAAGTGTCATCTGCCCTTAACTTATAGATGTGGCTAAGTAAATAAATAAATAAGTGCAACATACCCTGTTGACCTGCATCCCTGGATTGACCCATCTCAATGCTAAAAGTGGGTTTTGGATAGTTGCGGGATTGGTGTGCAAAATATCTTTAAACAGTTTCTCACAAAGTATCATCCGTTGAGTGGTTCTTGAGTTAAAACAGAACATCCATACAGACTGGTTTGTGGTTTTGGCTTTAGTACCTACAATTACAAATAAACCGTTTCCTTTAAAATTGTGCAAAAATATTCAGTGTACAGACACAACCTTTTTACTACTTTATTATCAGTAAAGATAACTGGTGTTTGCATTGTAATATTGCTTGCATATATCCGTTTCTTCCATTCCCATATGAATTTACTGAAATCCCTTCTCAGCCAAGGTCAAGTCACACAAGGAACCTACAGTCCAAAATTCATTATAGGTCCAGCCGTTTGGTCCAGACATTGATAGCCCAGTCAGTCAGGGTATCCTTTTTTAAATAGATGCTCCATGATAAACAACAAACTCTGATGTTTTTGAAGGATTGATTTACCTCTCTATGAAAATGACATAATTTCTTCAAGTAAATAGAAAAACTGTTAAGAACATTTAGTGCTAGCGGTACCAACTGAAATTCAGTAAATAGCTGCAAATGGTGTTAAAGGCATGAAAATCGGAATATATTTGATACCACACAAAATAGGTTTCAGAACAAATTTTTTCCCCATACAAAGAAAAAGATGATGTCATAACCTCTCAACTTTTTTTAGTGCTCCTTATCAAATTTATTCATATGGCCTAAAGGTCTATCATTCCGATTTTCATGCCATTAACACCATTTGCGGCCATTTTGGGCGTACCTAGCACTAATTCATAAAAATGTTTACAAACTATTGCTAAGAAAAGTTACTTTTGTCATTTAACATGTAGATGGGACAGGATCCATCTAGGCACATCAACATGCAAACTTAATAATTAATTTGAATTCCATCCATCCATCTGCCTATTTTGTCCCCTGCTGGGCATGCGCCTTTCCAAAATTTTTATTCTAATGTACCTACTTCTTGTGATTTATTTTTTATTGATCCCAAGCACGGTTCTATTTGAAGGTTATCTCTATTTACCTTGTGTCTTCACATGGCTGCAATTTGTAAATCCTTATTATACTTTTTTTAATTTATATGTTACCTGAGCTGAACACATTCCATTCTTATAAAGGTGCTTGAAACCTGTTACTTCCTTATTGTGGAATAACACAAGAACTCTTGATATAAAAGTATACATTACATATGCCTGTCTTCCAGACTAATTATAGCTTTTTTTATGTTATCTAAGTAATTTGGCTGAGTGCGAGTTGAACTTGTGCACAAAGTGTTCCATAGGACCACACAATTTGGGTATGGAACCCTGATTTCAATTATTTATTGTTTTTTAACAAATTGAACAAATTTTAAACTTGTATGTATTACCGTCTTTAAGATAGAGCTGCAACAAATAATGTTGCAAATGCTATTTTTTCAAGGTTTAATAAGGATAGGAAGCCCTTGTGTTTTTAATTTTTTATTATCTGCCATGATAGAGACCATAGTAGCACGTATTCTGTGAAAATTTCAACTGGCTACCTATAACGGCTTAAGCTGTAGATCCCTGTGACAAATGGACAGACAGTAGAGGCTTAGTATTAGAGTCTCGTTTGGCATACTTTGGGTACGGAACCCTAAAAAGTACATCTATCATATTGCTTGGTCCTTACTGAGCTCACATCCAAAATATAATTGATTCTACTTTATTGCACCAAATGACTTGTACACTCACTATTGGGCAATATAATAAATCATTGTTCACAAGTATGTCTAGAGACAAGAAATGAAATGAAATGAATACCTACTTTAGTTTTTCAATGTAGGTACATAAATACACTTATTGCATGTTATAATAGAACGCGGCTATGAAGTTAATCCTGACACATTGCGCAACTATGAAGTTTCTGAATAATGACAATGTCAACCACATAGGAAAAAATTACATAATTACTTATTGCGTGTGACAGAATAGTGAGTGGCAATAATATCACAGACAATATATCGATACACGTTAAAAAGTTCGTATAGCTAAAAATATTGTTATGTTTTATGATGATGTGCATTATTGTAAATAAAACGTAAAATTAGTTATATTAGTAATATTCTCCTTCAGTTAATTATAAATATTAATGAATAAATGAGTTTGTTTCTTTATTACTAACCTCTGGGAATTGAACTCTTTTTACCTAGAGAAAACTTTTTGAATTTGAATGTAAAGTACAATATTTCCTGTCAATTAATTCAATGACACGTCAATAGGTATGATAAAACAATTTTAAGTATTGCCTTGATCGCTTTTCCAAAGGTTGATACTTTTGATTGTGCTAAACTTGTGCATGTTTTTGGCTATTAATACCTAGTGCCATCCCCCATCTCACCCATTGACCAAGGGGCAGATTGAAGCAAGGGCTTGAACTTGGAATTTGAAATGCTTACTACTTGGAATTGTTAAAATGCCAAAACGATCGAAGAAATTCGTTCTTAACAGTCAGTCTCGTGAGCTTATCATACGTGTTCGTGACTTTTTTGAACGAGAAGCTCAAAACGGCGGACCGATATTGCCCGTGACATCGGTGTTGGATCGAGTTGCAGATGCTCTCGATATCAGCAAAAAAACTATTATAAAAATCACGAAAGAAAAATTGGGTGAGACTGGCATCGAAGATAATGTTCTATATTCTCCCAACAAGAGAAAAAGAGCGAAGCTTACCGATGTAGATAATTTTGACGTTGACGCCATCCGCAGGCATATTTACAATTATTATTTACGTAAAGAGTACCCAACGTTGTCGAATTTAGTGCAGACATTAAAGGAAACTGGATTATTTTCCGGATCAAAAAAGTCATTGTCAAAGGTTTTGAAAAACATTGGATTCCGATATAAACAATGCAACAAACGAAAGGTGCTAATGGAAAGATCGGATATTGCCATGAAAAGGACTGATTTTTTACGCGAGGCGAAAGCTATAGATGATTGGGATAATGTAGTTTTTTTGGACGAAACGTGGCTAAATGCGAATCACACAGTTGGTCGCTCGTGGACGGACGATACGGCGGCATCGGCATCCAAAGTCCCCTCCGGAAAAGGAGCCAGACTAATTATTTGTCATGCTGGCAACGCCTGTGGTTTTATAGACAACTGTTTATTGGCCTTTGCGTCTAAAACCACAGGTGATTACCATGAAGAAATGGATGGTGAGAAGTTTACCCAATGGTTCACTAATATGCTGACTAGCCTTTCTGAGCCATCAGTTATTATTATGGATAATGCACCTTATCACTCCATGTTAGTTGATAAGCCACCTTCAAACTCTGAGAAAAAAGCCCATCTGGTTGCATGGCTTCAAAAAAAAGGTGTAGACGCAAGTATGTCTATGTTGAAAGGAGATTTGATTAGATTGATGAATATTCACAGATCGAGAGTAAAACGATACGTCATTGATGAACTAGCACTGCAACATGGGCACCGAGTACTTCGTTTACCGCCGTATCATTGCGAGTATAACGCCATCGAATTGATATGGGCACAGATCAAAGGACATGCGGCACGCCATAATACTGAACCTCCATTTTCCACAGCGAAAATGATGAAATTGTTAGAAGAAGCGTGCAATCACGTAACCAAAAATAATTGGAAAATGGTAGTGAATAAAACTAAAGCCAAAATATGGGACGATTGCAACAGAGACATTAAAGTGGATAATATTTTAGATAATGACTTTGAGTTAGTTATTAATACAAACGATTCCAGTAGTGATAATGGTGATGGTGCTTCGGAAAGTGATACATAATAAAGTAAAGAATATAAATATTATCTCTACCATAGAAGTATTAAGTAATTAAACTACTTCTATGATCTCTACCTAGATGTTTTTTTTTTCACTTTCTTCATATACTTACATCTGATAACTGCATTCGACTTTACTCACACTTGACGAATTTTATCGATACAGTGATCGAACGTATAACAACCCTAGAGGCATGTGTCAGGATTGACTTCATAGCCGCGTTCTACTATAGATAGAATATAGGGTGAAATTTAATCAACCGACCAAATTCATACTAGAGACTCGGTTGGTGATCAAGAACTAGGTTCAGTAATCCTTTTGGCTAATTTCGAAAAATAATTTTTTTTGCTCCCGTACTGGTTGGACTAGTTTAAGTACAATTCCTAGTGCAGGTTCTACGGGAAAAAATTTTTTTTTTTTCGAATTTCACCTGGAGGGTCATTAAACCTTGTTCCTGATGACTAACCGAGTCCCCAGTATGAATTTGGTCGGTTGATTTAATTTCACTTAGTATATTAAATAAGTAAAATGGTTAAATTTAAAAGAGGAAAATACAATATATTAAATTAAGATTTTGGTATACATACTTAATAACTTAACTACATTAAAGGTATATTTAATGTAAATCTTTTTCATACAGAAATCCCAAACTCCAAAAACTTAAAGCGTGGGTTGAATCAAGGTCATACGTTGAGATAAAAGAAGGTGAATGGAAACTGGGTTTCAAGAGGACACTATGAAAACACTAGCTAGTCTAGCATAGCAAACCATATCGATCTCGATAGCGCTTGATACAGTGCTCTGTTTCACTCTGTTGATTTACCTAAACAGGGACAGACATAGTATATCAAGCTGTCAAAGCTCGATATGGTCTACTATGCTAGGTACCCTGGTGTCATTCAAGCCAAATAATATGCTTGCAAAACTGACCATATTAATTTCTGTTATGTGGACCCAACATTCATAATAATTGTAATGATGCCTGCATGTAAGTGTTTCCTTCCAACCTTTCCCTGATGACTCATGTTTGACCAACAAAATGTTTAAATGGTTAATCACCACTGTCACTTTCGGGGCAGGAATGTCCGTCACGGTGTTAAGGCCGCGTTGGTCGCGAAAGTGCAAGCTGGGCCTTGATCTTGGCTGTTGACACGGCGGGTATTCAGGGCGTCACGGCGCGGCGCCGCATCTGGTTGGCTCCCGCGCAACACTTGCACAAATAATAATTATATATAATGATGCAATTGCAGTTACTGACATGTTGTTAAATCTTTGGCCAATTCTTGTCCGTAGTTCCGCTCTCATATTAATCCTGCAAATTTTGTAGGTAATGGAATCAACAATCGATAATGCGTGATAGATTTTTTTGCCCGCGGATCTCTGCCCTGTTTTCGGGTTAGGCGTTATTTTATGAACCTCCCTTATATGTTGACCTTGGTCACTACGATGTTATTAAAAAAATCGCATCCAAATTTGTTGAGTGGTTCTTGAGTTAAAACGGAACTTACATACCACATGTACGTATGTAAATAAAAAAAAATGTGGTTTTGGCCTCAGTACACTAAAACTAATAACCCATTTTTAAAATTTTGCGAAAATATTCAATGTACAGGCACGACCTTTTTACTACTTTATTATTATTATAGAGTACCTATAGGTTAAAGAAAACGATTAGAACCTATATAATAAGTACTTGTTGTTCAAAATAACCTTGGTGGAAATCGGTACCTAATTCTGGAAATTACCATCATGATTAGCTTGGTGCTGGGTATAGGCAACTTACTATATAGGCCTTTTTACGCCACTCTTTGCAGTAGTAATTGTGAGGCAATCTCCTCCATTACTTACCGGCTACCTCCGCAATGTCATCTGGTCATCTAGCTGGTTGTCTGCCAACGGATCATGTTCCTCTCTAGGCCACCACTTCCTAGGAGATCATAATAATGACAAAATATATTGCTGTCATTTCCTTTTAATTTTATGCGACGGGCCTATTATCTAACGTTGTATCGATTGCCAAAAAATAAAAACATAAATAAAAACTGAACTTTCAGAACTGCCTTCAGTGTGTATTGATCTGTTCACGAACTGTGACGTCACTTTAAGTACGAACGTATCCTTAGAAACACAGGGCAACATGGTTGTTGTTTGAATATTTTTTTGTTATTCCTATACGAAATTGGGTCCTGAATCCGAACCTGAACTCAGATTTTTTCTATCAGCTCACAATTTTGGTTAAATCAACTTTAAGAGGATATGTCGCGCTTGCAAAGGTCACTGTTACTCCATGCGGAACGCCCCGCAGTGCGAGAGGGACGGATTCCGGAAAAAATAGAAAAGTATCGGTTTTAAATTAATATAAAATTAACTAAAATAACTATTAAAATTTCCAATTGAGAAAATTTAGATATCGCTAAAATCTATCTAATAAAATATCGTTCAGGTCTGTATGTCATTCCTGTTTGTCATACTATGAAAAAAAGTGTAGAAGAAGACCTCATTTCAATAATTATTTCTATCGAGCGAAAGTTACGCAATCGCGTTTCTGTACTGAAGAAAACTAGAAAAAGGTTCCGAAATTTATATATTGATTTATCAAATTAGTAGCATCATCTGAAAAGCAGGTATACAACTTCAAAAAGTGCAATATGGAAATTATGCGTTTTGCACTTATTACCATTTATTCTTCATCATTACAAGCTCTTTATCAATATTATATCATGGCGAAAATAACAGAATTCTTGATTGATCCTTATTTTTCCAAATATACAATAATTCCGTAGGAGCTTACTCTGTCCATACATGCTAAGTTTTTTTCTATGAAAAATCGGGTGTGATTGTTTTGTGCTCTTAAATTAAAAACTACCCTTGGTTTCATGAATATTTTTATTTTTATATTAAAAAGAACCAATAAGAAGAATTTATTATTGAAATTTAAAGCTGGAAAACCAATTGTTCCAAGCGTGAACACCTACCAAAAGTAGTAAAAACACACGATTTTTCAAAATTGAACCTGTCTTAGATAGATATTACGAGCTGATAGAGAAAATGTGAGTTCAGATTCAGCATACAAATTACTCTAAGAAAACAAAAAAATAATGCCTACAACAAAAGAGTTCGTTTTTGTTACCTTGTGTAATCGGACTCAAAGATACATAATTTAGGGGCTGGTTATATAATGTCTTGGTTGCTAAAATATAATGAATGTACACGTTAGCCTAGAAGGCGACTGCGTTTTTAAGACAAAAAATTGCTTTAATAAATAAGAGTTTTCAAGACAAGTTTCTTTTTAAATCCTATAAACAAGTTAATTAGTAAGTAATGAACATTAAAAATTAAAAGGAAAACGTAGTCAATCCTCAGATAATATTAAACAATAAAATATGTACGTCTGTAGAGTAAATCTATAATTTGTTGATACTTTTATGATATTTACTTAAATGTACCTAGGAGTTGAACAATGACTAATTTTATTATGAATCATCTTTGGCAATGACTATACGATGACTACTGTTTAAAACTATTTATCGCGCATTTTACTGATCAATCCTCAGTTGAAAAAATCAAATGGCCACAGACCTACTTTTCGCTCTTATTACTATTACAATACGGGCGAAAAGTAGGTCTGCGGCCATTGCTTCGATGGTACATACATATTATATTGTGTCTTTTGAAAAATGATTACAAAAATCATTCAAATTAGACGTAACCGAACTGTTACCTGACAGTTGCTCGGAAGTGTTTTGAAACGCTTCCAAGTAATGCGAAAATCACACTGGGCCACTTGATTTGTGCAACCAGATTTTTCTTTCTCTTTCTCCTATATATGTCTGTCTCTTTCTAATAAACGAGAGAAATTACGCACTATGATCGTTTTGAAGCGCTTCCCTATACTAATATCAAATAGTAAAAAAACGTCGTGTCTGTCAAAAGAATATTTTTTCAAAATTTTAAATGATATGAGTTATTTATTACTGTTGTACTTACTAAGCCAAAACAACAATTTTTATAATTTTTGTATGTTTGTCTGTCTTCCGTTCTGCATGTCAGTCTGTCTGTGTGTCTGTATGTTCCGTTTTAACTCGAGAGCTCCTCTACGGATTTGAATGCCGTTTTTTTTTATTATCGTAGTGACCATGGTCAACGTAAAGGTTGTTCATAAAATAACGTTCAAGCCGAAAACGGGGCAGAGATTGAATAAAAGCGTGCGGAGCCGCAGGCAAAGGCTACCTAAATAATCAGCACTTTTTATCCCTTGAGCCTAGCCCACTATAATTTTTCCACCATATATGTATTGGTGTGACATACCATACATCGTCATGCGGGTAATTGAAGCATCACGTCAAGTCGCCCTGGCCTCGTGACTATAACTGGTCAATACACAGCGTGACAATGTGCCCATGAATGGCGGGCTTCTAATTCGCCTTTTGCAGCCGCTGCCTACTTAGACCCAATTACGGCTACTTATGGAGCCGTTGTGTTGACTTGTGACAACGTCGGAACCTTATATTTCTTACAACCCAAAAAAACGCGTTGCGATCGTCAATTGTGGATGTAGGTGCTGAACTAGATGTAGAGAAACGCTCATTGACCAAAGAGGAAACCCAAAGACTGCAATATACATGTTTTTTTTTACATTTAATCTGTAACATGGATTAAGGCCACGATCTGGACTACGATCCCGTTGGCGAGATTCTGTCGCGTTTGTTTGGTACGCTCTAGTTCCAAAAAAAGTAATTATTTTATCGAGAGCTGAAGCTCTTTGAGGCAAAAGTTTCTTAATAAAAATTGAAGATTTGACCTACTTCCTTTCCGCTTCTTATACCAAAGTTATTCCTTGAGAGTTTATGGTCATTACTGAAACTTGTAGCTTTGTCTGGAATTATACTTTTTGTGTCTTCAAATGGTTCCCAGAGACGGATCTAATTTATGTAATCCAATTAAAATTGGTCACAGTTTATTAGGCAATTAATAGTGAATATCTCAGCTATTAACCGTGTTTTTAAATGTTTATGTTAATTTTATTCATTTTAAAATCGCAAGTGATAATGATGAGATCAGAAACTAGATATTTATGACTTGTGTTTTTTTGACGAAGCTCATGGAATTAAATTACTTAACATTATTAGCAAATAAAGACTAGCAACTGAGGCGCTGAGCGCAAAAGTGATGTAACCCACCCATATGTATCTTTTTGGTATTTATTTTGATAAATTCATAATAAAAAACCTCAAAAGAGTAAATGTGGGTTACACTACTATTGCGCTTTGCCAGCATCTCGAGATGCTAAGCTCAAAAGTGATGTAACCCACCCATATGTATCTTTTTGGTATTTATTTTGATAAATTCATAATAAAAAACCTCAAAAGAGTAAATGTGGGTTACACTACTATTGCGCTTTGCCAGCATCTCGAGATGCTAAGCTCAAAAGTGATGTAACCCACCCATATGTATCTTTTTGGTATTTATTTTGATAAATTCATAATAAAAAACCTCAAAAGAGTAAATGCGAGTTACACTACTATTGCGCTTTGCCAGCGTCTCGAGATGCTAAGCTCAAAAGTGATGTAACCCACCCATATGTATCTTTTTGGTATTTATTTTGATAAATTCATAATAAAAAACCTCAAAAGAGTAAATGCGAGTTACACTACTATTGCGCTTTGCCAGCATCTCGAGATGCTAAGCTCAAAAGTGATGTAACCCACCCATATGTATCTTTTTGGTATTTATTTTGATAAATTCATAATAAAAAACCTCAAAAGAGTAAATGCGAGTTACACTACTATTGCGCTTTGCCAGCATCTCGAGATGCTAAGCTCAAAAGTGATGTAACCCACCCATATGTATCTTTTTGGTATTTATTTTGATAAATTCATAATAAAAAACCTCAAAAGAGTAAATGCGAGTTACACTACTATTGCGCTTTGCCAGCGTCTCGAGATGCTAAGCTCAAAAGTGATGTAACCCACCCATATGTATCTTTTTGGTATTTATTTTGATAAATTCATAATAAAAAACCTCAAAAGAGTAAATGCGAGTTACACTACTATTGCGCTTTGCCAGCGTCTCGAGATGCTAAGCTCAAAAGTGATGTAACCCACCCATATGTATCTTTTTGGTATTTATTTTGATAAATTTATAATAAAAAACCTCAAAAGAGTAAATGCGAGTTACACTACTATTGCGCTTTGCCAGCATCTCGAGATGCTAAGCTCAAAAGTGATGTAACCCACCCATATGTATCTTTTTGGTATTTATTTTGATAAATTCATAATAAAAAACCTCAAAAGAGTAAATGCGAGTTACACTACTATTGCGCTTTGCCAGCATCTCGAGATGCTAAGCTCAAAAGTGATGTAACCCACCCATATGTATCTTTTTGGTATTTATTTTGATAAATTCATAATAAAAAACCTCAAAAGAGTAAATGCGAGTTACACTACTATTGCGCTTTGCCAGCATCTCGAGATGCTAAGCTCAAAAGTGGTGTAACACACATTTATAAAATATGTATAAATACCCTCATAATAATAAATGTGGGAATACACCACTATTGCGCTCAGCGCCTCAACTATAAATTAAGCCGTATTCTTCTATCCCGGAGAAGGCTCGGTAGACAAAGCAACTTATAAATTTTTTACAAATATAACGGTTCAGTATGCACATCTTAATATTGTTTTCCTTACTTTTTAAATAGTATGCAATAAATGAGGTTTAAAGCCATTTACGAAAATTGCTTAGTAATAACTTGGTTTTTTCAAGAAAATTGTGAAATTTTATGCATTGCAATTTAAATTTCATTCGATTACAACAAGAAACACGCTCTTGAGTTTTTTAATCGGATGAAAATTGATAAAAACAAATCCGAAACCATTTCTTCCTTTTCTTAAAGGAACCCTTGGTCCTAAAACTTCAATAAAAAAGTATAAATAGTCACTAACGCCTGACATAACCAACTTAATTCCTCAAGTCTGCTACCAAGCGGTTTATGGGGCGCTAAACAACATGTGAAGTCGAAACGACTGTACGAACTTCTTTATGATATCAGGAAGCTATCTAGACACGCGATCAAGAAGAGGAGGGACATTACTAAAAAGGTAGAAACGTCAAAAAAGAAATTGTATCTTATGCAAACGGCTGGGCTGATTGATTTGAAGTAGGTGCGAAATAAGGATACGGGCCGAGATAACAGAAGATTAGTTTTGCAGCGATAAGCTTCCAGTCTAGAATCGGTCAGAACACAAATAAGTTTCCGCGACTCTAAATTGTTTTGCCAACAAACATACGAGACTCGGCACTCCGCCGATTCTATCAATATGTGTGTAGTTTTTTTACATTCACATTAAATTAATTATTAATGTGACTGTAAAATACGATATCACTATGTTGATAGATCGGCGAGGTAAGCTACCGTTCGACTCACTTATAGACGACGGAGGTAGTAAAAATGGAGTTTTTAAACAAGTAGTACTCCCAAACTACAAAAGATATGTTTCTGAAATCTATACATGTTATAAACAAAGCCTTTTCCAAGGCGATGTAACAGCCCAAAACGCGATAGAGAACAATAGGCTCGATCGAAAAAAATTGCAAAGTGAAGGCTATTTTTCATTTAAAACAAGCAGTCTATCGAAACTAATAAAGTAAAAATAACAGTGATTAATTACTGTTTTAAACATGTAAACCTATTATCTAAACGATAGCACAGCGATTTTTTTAAATCGCACTTGTGTGTATTTATTTTAATTGTTATTCCTTGAAAAACAGCATATTCACTCTCTTCTTTATTTACCGCTCTGTTCGGACACGCGTTGTTTCAGATATGCTTATCTCTTTCGTTGTGCGATCGACCTACTACGCATTAAGGTGAATGCATACTCAAACTGTAGTATTAGACCTGTCTTTGAAAACCTACTCCTTTAAGGATGGTACATTTTACTTGAAAAAAAAACATGATAGGCATAACATAATCAAAAATCAATTCCATGTTTAATAAATTAATTTCTGTTTTTACTTTTGACAACAACAAATCGAAAGTTATCTAAAGTTTCCTATAATTTACGCAAGAATTTCCTCACTCCTTCCGAATGCTTGAAACGATTCTAATTGTTCTTTTATTCGTTTAGCATAGTAAAGACAATTTATAGATCTGTAAAATTATTGTTAAATTATTTTTTTCCAGTTGTGTCGTCCATGTGAGAAGTATTATTTTATCTTATTTTGCGTTATACGGAGACGCAACGATCGTCATAACAGCCACTTTGCAATACGCGTGGATATTGAACGTTATTTCAATATCGTTTCCGTCGATATTTGAACCGACGCACATCGAGTTGCTAGTTTAGGGTGTACATGCGCCTTAATGTTATGCAGCGGAGAAAGTGAAATTGATCCAGAACACTCAAAGCTTGATTTTTGCTCAATCAAACTATTTTTTGCAAAGTTTATGAGGGTATTTACATAAAGAATAGATTGTTAAGTAATCGGTAACCGGATTAACGTGTTACTTTAAGAATTTCGGAAGCCCGTCCGAAGTGAAACTTATTTATTAACTAGCTTTTGCCCGCGGTTTCACCCGCGTTGAATTAGTTTTTGTGTACTCCTATAAAATCAGTCAATATTATTCGGACTGTTACCTACAGTGAACATAGTTGGTGAAATGTGTGTGTTATGTGCTTCTGTTTCCCATTTTGTGTGTCTCTCTTATAGTTTTTCCATGGGAACAAAGGGAAAAAGTAGTTTTTGGCCTATTCAAAGTCTAGAACTACATTTATGCAAAATTTCAGCCTAATCGGTTTCGTAAGCACGGGTGACACATCACTTTTCTATATAAATTTGAAAGCTCATTTTCATCCCATGGGAACTGATTTATGGGATAAAAAGTAGCCTATGTCCTATTCCAGGTCTAGAACTACATTAATGTGAAATTTCAGCCCAATCGGTTCAGTTACGGCGTGAAAGAGTAACAAACATCCATCCATCGATTCATCCAAACTTTCGCATTTATAATATTATAGTGGGATGGGATTAGTGGGATGGTTCATGCTTAGAGAGCACAAACTTATGCTGCATCTATTTATATCTATACTGCTTTATTAACTGGGTAACAGAGGGTTCTTATCTAACGCATAATGTGACCTATTCTCGTGCAGAAAACCTGAAAGGTTTAGAGTTGAAAAACCTAAAATGATACAAGCTCATTTAACTTTTATCCATCTGCGTTAAAGCCTATTTTGCAATGAAAAGTTTTAGGTCATGGCGGCTCTAGATCCTAGAATAGGTCACAATGTGTGGTGTATTTGTTTGCTAAAATTTCAGCAAATACAAAGCTGATAATCAAAAATATTTCTAACTTATAATATTTATGATGACGGTGATGACACCGTACTTAAAATTTTCTTCTGTTCAAGTAGACACCTTTCTACCCAGATATTAAGGAATAATTTACCAAAGAAACCATTACAATCCACAAAAACGCTCACCTGACTGACTTCAAAGTTGGCCAAAAAATAAAGAATGAACTTTTTAGCCGACTTCTTTATTTTGTCACATGATTACAAGAAATTAGCTTCAGCGAAATGTAGAATGACTAGGAATGCCCCGCGGCGTTGCTCGCGTGATCTCGTTTTTCCCGATCCCGTGGGAATTTCAAAAAATCTGACTCTCTGCAATATTTCAGCTTTCTAGGTCCAAGGGTTTGGGTTGGGCATTGATGAGTGAGTCGGAACTTTCCTAAATATACAGGCTTAGTTTTTCGAGTGGACATGGAAAAGGAGTATTGCTCATAACTAAAATACCCTTTTAGGTTTTGTCTCTTCGATTTAAAACATGACATCACAGCATCTCTGTGTTCAATTATTGAAACCAGTGTCGACTCGTTCCATATGCGTTAGTCCTGTGTAGGTGATACGCTCTATCAGCGGGTCAGGGGTCGGTTGTTCGCGCAGTCAGCGGCAATTGGAGACAACTGGGGTCATGGAGAGCAGACCTGCTACTCGACAGGCAAGTTTGCTACTCCCACGTTGATTTGTCGCACCTAGAGTACTCAGCCCGATTAAAAGTGATTTTCATAGATGTTTGGTCGAGTTTAGGAACCGGTCATTGGACATTATCAGTACCCAGGGTAGTAGAGTAGGTTCGAGTTTAGATGACTCGGCCTCCCTCGATCATCATCGATGGTAAACGTTCAGCAAGTGGGTAGTTGTACATTATGTGGCTGTCTAGCTTTGTAATGTAATAGCCATTTAATATGAACTAGAAAGTCTGCCAGGAAGGTCGCAGGTTCGATCAGTATTTACCCAAGTCTAGGTCAGTTCCTGGGTTCAACGCCGGTAAACTTGCGTCAGAGAGTTTGTTTATCAAAGAATCTGTTGTTATGCTAATTTTAGCTCGTCTGCTATTATTGTGTGCCGGTTACATCGAATAATAATATACTTCCGGCACGGTCGTGCCTCCTGCCATTTTACCTTTCATTTCCTAAATGTCAATGGTAATTGAGGAATGCCTTAAGCTCTCTATCTGGTAGTGAGAGGTTTCAGGTGGTAGAGCTGGTGCCGGACTCGACTGTGGAGGTACCACCCCACCATCTTACTCGCAAACGCCCGGGGTTATTCGGGGGAGCACAGGTGGCCCACTATTGCCTGGGGTCCGATTGATGGCTTTATATAAAACAGACTGGTGACGGACAGCGGCGCCACTGGTGCAACCCGCCTGCCCATTTCTTTCAGGAGGGCCAAGAGTGCGAAATCTAGAAAGGCCTATGTCAAGCAGTGGACGAACTAGGTTGATGGATGGATCTGGTAGTCTGTAGCGTGAAACAATCTCTACCGTGTATTTACTTACATTATATTCACCCTTGTCTTCCTAAGGTGGGACGGGTTAAATAAAAAACGCCATTGATGATCTTGACCTCTCTTTCGCTTATTATACTCTTCTATTGTAGACCCTTTTGGTAGACATCTTCAGCCGTGTTACTTCATTATTCCTTATTGCTGCTCCTAAATATATGTATCTATGACTGCAAAGTTATCGTAATTTCTAACCATACATAATTATATGCGCGAGGGAACTCACGCGCCTGGGGTTCCAACTATAATATTGATGATAAAATATTTTGATGTATTTTACAGCTAGCTATCTACATGAGAGTTTTGAAAGCTTGCAAATTTTCATGTATTTGTTTACAAACATTTACAAGTATTCCGAAACCTATAAAAAGATTACGACCCCTATATATTGTTCCTGTAGTTTTAGATCTTAATTCTTTTTAGATTTTAGTATGTTTTTTTTCATAACTTTCTTTTCATTCGTTTATGTATTCGTTGTATTTTACAATTACAATCATTATAATGTTTTTTAAGGGAAAAGCAAATTCTAGTATTAAAAAAAACGGGTCAAGTGCGAGTCAGACTGGCATACCTAGGGTTCCGTAATTTGACAGTTTTGGGAACAGGCAGAAAGGGTATTTAAAATCTTGCCCATTTTAACTGTTTATGATACCCAAAAAATAATCGATTGTACCTCAAAAGAGAGATGCACATATTTTTATGCCGTAGGTACTCGAAATAAAACTCGTGGATGAAAAATTGAATTTTGTCATTTTGTTATCGTGAATTTCTCACCCTCTATATTTTTCCTGTAATCTTTACGTAATCTGAAATTACCATGATTTTATCAATATTTTTCCCCATGCATTTTTTTGTGGTTTTTCAAAGACTTCTCGAAATCGCTGCCAGTAATTATAGTAAAAGTACCTAGTAACGAGTTAAAGGTTGAATTTTTATGCCAATGATAGGATAGATAATGACAATATTTTTTTATTTAAGCTATAAATTCTCAAAATAATTAGTAAATCGCTAGGCAAATATATTTTTTTCTTAAGACATCAATTGACGTGATTTGTTCATAACAGTGGTGCTGTAAAATGGCTCCCAAAATATTTCAAACCCCTTTGTTTTCCAATGTTCATTGACGTATCTCCAAGAGAAAATAGTCAGCTTTATACCACAAATTCTAATTGTAAGGGCTATGATTGAAAAAGTTATGAGGCGAAAAGCTCAAATTGTGTCGCGTGTTTTAAGATGTCTGCTTCGGATGCTTCAATGAGTTTTTTTTAATGGTCACTGCTTTGTGCAGCTATAATATTTTAAAGTGTTTGATTAGCTAGCCACTAGATTCAGTCTAGGATGAAAAATATCCAACTTAATGTGAGGGACAGAACTTTTGGCAGGACTAGGTATATATTTTTATAATCAGCTCTTTAATATCTAGAATTTGATACACACACGTATCGAATTTTTATAAAAATTTTTTTTTATTTATTTTACATTTTTTTATATTTCTCATTTATTATCAGTTATGGCCTATAAACGTAATTTTTTTCGGTCTACCAGTTTCGGAAATAAGGAGGGGGGGACATGCATTTTTCGTGGTTTTTCAAAGATTTCTCAAAATCGGTGCCAGTAAATATAATATAGTAAGAGTATATATTTTTATAATTAGCTCTTTAATATCTAAAATTTGATACCCATATTGTATTTTTAGGATATTCTTTTTTATTTTTCTCACTTTTTATTGGAAATATTTTGAACATTTTTTTATTTTTATTATTTTTAACTCCATATTGTGCGGGCAAGTGAATGCTATTTTTGTAGCAAATTTCAAGTCTTTATCTTTAACGGTGCTAAAGTTATGAGGCTTTGATGCGACATACGGACGGACGGACAACGGAGTCTCACCATAAAGGTTCCTTTTACCTTTCAGGTACTACGGAACCCTAAAAATTACCGTGGTGTATGGGTGTAGTATAAAGCTGTTTATTTTCATTACATAATGCTGTTTTATTTTCCAAACAAGTCTACTAGCTAACTAACAGTTACGAATAAGGCTTGTACATACGGATGGACAACTGAGTCTCACCATAATGGTTCCTTTTGTATGCTTCGATAAGGATCCCTAATAAACTCAATGATATAATGCCCGGTACGACTGCCCGCCTCACCGCGGCCTCGAGTCGCTATGCTCGCGTCCCGGAACATTTGTTTATTTACCTTCCAGGAATATTTTTAACCGAGAGACATGCATTATGTGAATCGCTACGGTTTTACAGATCGTAATTATCTGATTTTATATCATTGCTGAGTTTATTGCGCCGCCATCTTGGATTTTATTTACTGATTTCGGGTGGACTGTGAACTTAGTTTGAAATTATTTGAGTTTGTTTTTGTATTTTATACGAAAGATTTTAAATTGATATTTGGTTGATACGTGTTTTTTTCTGTTACAGGTGCCGGCGAGTCGGGCAAAAGTACTATAGTCAAACAAATGAAGTAAGTATGTTATTAGTGTAACGCAGCTTTTATCCACAGACGTATAATATAGTAGCAGACCTAACATTAATAATAAACGCATAGAGTCGACGCGTGGCAAATTTAGCTCAGTGAACTTCTGGCTCTTTTAAATATAAATACATATTGCTTGTTTCCAAACAAAATATATACTAGGGATTAGTTTAGGAATTAACAAATATGTTCCAAGTATAAGCCAGCCAAAACATCCCATTTTTATAAGTTTCTTCGTACCATGAAGCCTAAATGTAGCTTATTTTTTCTATGGAAACTTGCCACGCTATTGAATACTTATGTTTGGTCTGCTACTTAGTAATAATTATATGTCTGTGCTTTTATCTGACTACCCAAATAAAAAATGGATGACTGATGTGATGACGGCCCTATACCGTAGGCCGAAATATGTGGAACAAAAATATATCTTATTGTTTTTTATAATTATTATCGAATATCGCAAATCAAATAAAATATCACTATCAGCATCTCTCTCTAACATGAAGGACCATACCATATCGAGCTCGATAGCGCTTGATAGATACAGTGCTCTGTCTCACTGTGTCATCTGTCTCAGAGGCACAAACAGTGATATATCGAGCTGTCAAAGCTCGATATGGTCTACCGTGCTAGGTACCCAGGAAAGTTTTAAATCGGATTAAATATTTTTACAGCCGGTTTTACAGAGAACACGATGTTCTTTTTAAAAAGGTCAATATTTCTTACCAAACTCGAAGTAATAGATAAGTATTATCGTAATCAATAAATGTAATCAGTAATATAACAAGTATTGCTTCTTATACCACTCGAAGTGACATATACAGGCCGATTGTCTGTATCTCACTATCTAGGTACTTGGTAAACGTAGATACATAGTTTATTTGTATAAATATTTTTGTTTTGACCAATCCACATTTTAGAATACTTTTTGTTGAACGCTGCTTTGTTACAGGCGTCACCAAGTACTCGTAGATTTAGGAATATCATTTGATCAGCTTCTAATTTTATGCAGTCTTTTAATTATTTTATTCGTGAATCTTAGGTGGAACAAATTATTCTTTGTTTTACGAAATATCATTTTGTTTATGTCTTTGTAGAAAGCATTGGCTAATCTGGATGCACGGCAGTGCCCCCCGCCAAGACGAGCTAAAGGAAGCGGGGCATTCGTACCTTTTCTCGGAGCGTTTCGTCATATTTTCGGTCTGGATAAATACTAGAGATACCAAATTCTCAAGATAAGATGTAGTAAGCAGTCTTATTAAACACGACAAGTTTCATTTGTCTAGCTTTTATACTTTGAATTCTTATTAATGCCTAAAATACGTCGATTTCGTCACTCACTCACTGATGATCATCAAAACCTCTAGGGTACTTCCTGAATTCCTAGAAAAGGCTAGGATTAGCACACAAACAACAAATAAATTAAGAAATATGTAACTTTCACCCCCCAAAATATCTTAATGGGGGGATCGGTTCGGGTTTATTAAAAAAAAAACCAACTTCAAAACCAACTTCCAAAAGTCCTAGAAATCTGAAATTGCACACACCCAATGAAAATATTAAAATATCTGTTAATTTTACCCTCCAACCTCCCACCCCATAAAGGGGTCATCATCATCATCATCAGCCTACTGTACATCAGTCCACTGCTGGACATAGGCCTCTCTCAAGGCACGCCATAGCACTCGATCTTAGGCCCTCCTCATCCAACCATGACCTGCGATCTTCTCCAGGTCATCGGTCCACCTGACAAAGAATTCGACACCCTCTTGAGTAAGGAACCCTAATAAAACCTTGACCGCGGTATTTTTCCTGTAATCTTTACATAATACATAATCATTCATCACCTATTACTGTCTTTTTATATATTTTTCGGTCTTCTAGTTTCGAAGATAAGGAAGGGGAGGGGACATGATAACGTTCAAAATCTTGCTTTTTTGAGGATTTTTAAAATGGGGACCACCCTTGTGTATAAATTTTATTTTAATTTTATTATTTTCCGTGTTAGAGGCCATTGTAACAGGTAGGTATTCTGTAAAATTAGTAATCCAGTAACTATCTATAGCAGCTGAAACTGTTGACCCCTGTGACAGACGGACACACAACGGAGGCTTAGTAATAGGGTCCCGTTTGGCACACTTCTAGAACCTTAATTAACTATCTGTGATCCAAGGGGTGAGGGGATGGAAGGATATCAAACGCGTCGCGCGCGCTTAGCGTCGCTCACAAACTCACAATGCCACGTCGCTGCCGTCGCAGCCCTGATCTATCGCTTATTGCAAATAACAAGCCAACAAGAAAAAGAGGCAAAGATAGAGAGTGGGATATAAAAAAGTCATAGCTGAAGCGCAAGAAATGCAGCCTGAAAAAAAGAAAAAAAGTAGAGCATCATACAAAAAGAAATGAAATCACATCAAAAAATTTTCATGTAAACTAGGCCGCCAAGACTCAGAAGCTCATAATGCTTTCACGGTTAAAAAGTTATCAGATCTCATTTAGAGCCAAGCCCTTAACTCTACAAGGCCTAACTCTACAACCTAACCTAACCTAGTGGGTAATACAGTTTTTCTAGGTGACGTAACACACGTGTCTTTCAACAAAAAGTATCGCATGCGCGAGTGGCCAAGATAAAGTTTCGGCAATAAAGGATTACCGTGTTTGTTGTGGCTTTGCAGCGGCTGGTGTCTGCCCTATCAATGATGTCAAACAGGTTATCTTGATTCCACTTTGTTTGACTGTGGTTCTTTCTACTGATTCAAAGGAGATTGTTCGAAATGTCGCTTGTTACATTTAAATATTTTGCTGCGTCCTTATGCAGAGTCTGCCTTTGTGACGATTCCTTATTTGAGCCCAAATGTCGGAGTGATCCAAGCTTACCGGGAGAGTATTTATAGACAACTAGTAGTGTGGTATCAGTTATTCATTCTTTGAGGATGTCACTGGACAGATTAAGGGGCTATGTAGATATGTATTTTATTTTTGTCACTCTCATTCCATGCGAAAAAACGCGCAGAGCGAAAGGGGCGGATTCAGCGCAAAAGAGAAAAAAAATATGTTTTTTAATTTTATAAAAAAAACTAAAATACCTAGCAAAATTTCCAAAATCAAATATATGTTGTACAGGGTGTCCAGTGGCAGATTTCAAAGTTCGAAAATTTGTAAAAAAGAAACTACACCTCTAATACAAAGAATGTTTATTGTAATTTAAAAACAACAAAAGCGGATTTCATTTTTTGAAAACCACGTTCTCCAAATGGCGGCCATCGACCCTGACACACTCTTCGAGTCTAGCGCGCATGTTTTCAAAAACGCGTTTACAGAGCGACTGGGGAATCCTGTTGACTTCGGCTCGAATATTTTCTTTGTGTCACAGTGCTCGGATTTGTTTTGTAAACAATGGACTTTAAGTATCCCCATAAGAAAAAGTCACACGGGCTTAAATCTGGCGACCTAGGTGGCCACGGTATGGTGCCTCTTTGGGATATGTTTTTTTCTGGAAATAACTGCCGCACTGCATTCATGGACACATTAGCAGTATGAGCTGTGGCCCCATCCTGCTGGAACCATGTGTTTCGGTTGAAGTATTGACTATTCTGTAGTTCCAGTCTAAAGAAGTCATTTATCATCTCGCAATATCTTTCCGAATTAACAGTTACAGTTGGGCCACGTTGGTTTTCAAAGAAATAAGGCCCTATAATGGCAGAAGCAGACACTGCACACCAGACTGTAACTTTAGGTTTATGTAAAGGCTCTTGATGCATTAGTCCTGGATTGCGGACATCCCAGTAACGGAAATTTTGCTTATTCACATATCCTCCTATGTGAAAGTGGGCTTCGTCACTAAAGAATATGTTACCCATCCGAGTAGCAGTACGAAATCTCAACTCTTTTTTTCGCATTATAATCTGTAAAGTTGATTTCGTAATTCCCAATATCGACGAACGTGCACGAAGTGATAAACGGGGATTTTCAGTGACAGAAACCATGACACGTTCAACATTTTCGTCCGTGGCTACCGTTGGTATAGGTCCTGGTCTGGGTCTATTTAATGTTGATCCTGTAGCTTTGAACTTTGCTACCCATGACTGAATGAGGTTGATCGATGGTCCATCACGTAATCGACGAATACCGTAACGATTATTAAATTGACGGCGTGCAGCGAAAAACCACTCGAAATGTACGCCTCGACGGCAAAAGCGCGGTGTTCTCCACTCCACGGTTCCATGGCTACTAAAAAATCCGCAGCGGTTGCGCTTTCAAAGACGCCCCCCGTGCCCCCTCACGTGTTGCGTTCAAAAACTATGTTTGTTCAAAGTTTGAAATCTGCCACTGGACAACCTGTACATGATCCCTATTCGTCAAACGAGAAAAAGTGCGTTTGAATACCTCATTTCAATAATTATTTCTATCGAGGAAAATTTATCCAAACGTAATTTCCAAAAACAAAACCCTAGATGATATAGTCAAAATGCATATACCAAAAATATATTACAATTTACCGTGTACTTCATGAAACAAAGCATCCATATATTTTTTACATATCTAGCCTCTTTAACATCTAATTTCCTTCTCCAACTTTCTAGGCGATCCTAGATCTCTTTGATGCTTTCGATCAGGCACGGGCGTGGCCAAATTCTTCTTTTTTAGGGTTCTGTACCCGAAGGGTGACAGACGGGACCCTATCACTAAGCCCCCGCTGTCAGTCTGTCTGTCCGTCCGTCTGTCACAGGGGGCTACAGCTTCAGTCGTAGTAGCACAGTTGAAATTTTCGCAGAATACGCCTTTATCACGGCAATTAATAAAAAATATAAAAGATGTATACCCAAGGGGAATCCTCATACAATAAACCTAAAGAACGGCATTTTTTAACGTTATTTGTTTCAGCTCTATCTTAAAGACATTGATAATGTACCTTGGTGGCGCAATTGGTAGCGCGCTTGTCCGGGAAACAAGAGCTCGCAGGTTCGAATCCTGGCCCGAGGAATTTTTTCAAATTCTTGTCTTGACATTTGTTTCTAATTTATCTTTTCTGGTTTGTAATGCACTCTAATAATAATATTTATTGATAATACATGTTTCAAATGTGGCAAAAGTAAAACAATAAATAATAATTAAAGTTAGGGTTCTGTACTCAGAGATTGCCGAATTGTTTGTCAGGCGTCACCATTTTAGCACGTTGTATTTTGTCGCCTTAGTGTATTTTTTTCCTGTTGGGCCATTGGATTGCATTCACCCACCATTTTCTGCCAATATCAGGCAGTCAGTAAATCAAAATTTTAGAACAGAAAGAAGAACAACCATGTTAAAAGACTGAATGTATTTGAAACAAACACAACACAGATAAGACAATACACTTCAACTCTTATAATCTAATGTCATTTAATTCTATGAATTTTTGAATGACAACAAGATATTATTTTCTGCATTATTATCATGGGGAAAGGAAATATTGCATGTACTAAGTACCTCAACCGATGGTCTCCATTTATTGTTAATAGGACAATTAAAGAATGTATCACAATAAAAGTAATGATCCACAGTCCCCTCCTCAGTTTTGCAATCACACATTAGAGAGTGTTTGACAGGGGAACATACATAACCCAGCACACGACTTAATGTTGCTATGGCGTCTACGTTGTTGTGTAACATGATGTTTGTAGGGTTCCGTATTGTGTGATGGTACGGAATCTTTTTTGCGCGAGTCCGACTCGCACTTGATTAAATTATTTGTTTTCGCCTGGGCATTTTGACTTACAATCGGCGACAGAAAGTCAATATGGCAAACTGTTTTTTTTTACATCGTTCCACAGCGTATCCTCTATTCTTTAAAATAAAGTTTATTTGGTCCATATCAGTCGAGTAGTTTCGGCGTTAGCTAACTTCAAACTTAGCATATAGTCCAGTCAAATTACGAAATGAATAAACATGAGCGAACACAGTTTGGGCATTTTGAGGATCGAAAGGGGGGTGCACCCTGAGCTTAAATTCCAATTTGAGGGGCTGTAGTGAGGTCAGCTCAAGGTCATTTCGACCGAAACGCGTTTAATTCGATATCTCGAGAATGATCACTGTTAGCCAAAAAATTATAGAGACCTTTTCTTTTCCAAATTAAATTTACCAACTTTTTTATTTAAAACTTTTTTTTCTAACATTAATATTTTTCAACTTATGACTCCCGCAAGGCAAAAATTTCATTTTTTTTCCTATTTTTCGTCGTTTTCTCCCCAACCATTGGATTTTATTGAATTTTACCGATCATCAACGTAAAGATCTTTTAATTATGAACAATTTTGTTCTTAAACTTTTTTCTGTAGTGTCAATACCTTCGTAGTTATATATCATTTTACCGAGCGAAATCCGCGCCACTGTCGCAATATAAAAAGGTCAATCGATGAAACTATTTAAAAATAGGGTATTTAATTTGGGTAAATTTTTCGGTTAATTTGGGTAAGAAGTAAATTAACAATTAAAACTGTTTCACACATTTATTGATAAAAAAAATAGGTTATAAAATTCGGAAAGTTAAGCACCCGAGGTCGATGGAAGTGATTCGTGAATATTAAAGGCCCTGGCGGTATCGGGGCATACGTCGTCCTCGTCCATTACGTCAAGATCATCATCGTCGGTAATCTTGGCCATATTGGAACAATAGTTCTCTTGGCAATTATTGCAAATAACTGAGCAAAAGAGGCCGGCCTTTCTGCATCCGCACGCTTTGCCGCAGTTGGTTTTGCATTTGCACGCAATCGATCTCAGTAAATTATCCGGAGCTGGTTGCAATGACATCGTTATTGGCTCCAATCCACGGGGGGTGCGACGCCAGCCCCACTCCTCGGGTTCCAGATAATTTTCCAGCCAGTATTGTACTTGGTAGAAACACCTCAGCGAGTGAAAAAATGCCGCATCAGAGGTAGGAGGAAGGGATTCTAATTTAACCCTCCCACTGCCTGCCATTTTTTTATATCCCTTATATCGGAGCTCGTTGAGATTTGTACAATTCGTGTCACCCGCCTTGCGATACAAATTCAAAATGAATTGTTCGCCGTTTGAAGCGATAGTTGTTTTATCTGCTTTGTCTTGCAGAAAAACTTCAGTTAACGAAACCAAATCCGGAGATTTTTTCAATGCGGTCATTGTTTTCAGCTTGCCTAGGTTGAATGGTGCCGACGTTGTGTCGCAACCACTAATGGCGTGCAAAAATAATAGGTTTTTTGCGGCATTCGGCCCATATATCGGTTTGAGGCAGTGTGGGCTATATGTAGCGTCCGTCGATTTGCCTCGGCCAGGTTTTCTCAAGAAAATGTTGTTGCACGCGCCGGCTGTTGCAGTCAGCAAAACCAGCAAATCCACGTCCTCACCAATAACAACCGCAGCACTATACTCCTGCGAAATTCTCTTAGCCGTACTGATAATTAGACCATCCGCATCCTCTACGGCTTGCTCCACCTCTATGTCTGATTTGATGAGAACCGTTTTCAGTAGTGAGATGAATCTGGTCTTATTGCTCTCGTTGCCTAAAAACTTATCTTGAGTTGCGGTGACGGTCATATTGTCGGTGAAAATTATATCCACACATGGCTTCAACTGGGATCGGCGCAGTCGTTCGGCAGATTTGGTGCCAAAGTTGGAAATATCTTCGGGATAGCCATCGAATACAATTACTACGTCTGTACCGTAGTGTTTTTTTGTGTATGCTACGTATTTCTGGCATATATCGGAGTAGGTAACGTTGCTGCCCCACACAACCCTGTGTAGAAGAAATCCACCGTCAATAATGAATTTTGGGTTCGGCCCTAAGTCCGGAGGTGTTTTTAACGGCAGGAAGCAATCATACAACGTAGATTTTGTGCCGTGGCGCATTCCTTCCTGTGTGAATAACGACATCGGATAAGGTGCCAGCTCGTGTTTTAAGATTTCTTTTAATTCCGTTGGCAAATTTTCAGACAGAGTCATTCGTTGGAATAATAACAGCGGCTGAACTGGAACAACTGGCGCATTGTCATCCACGCGGATGCTGTTGGTAATTGCAGCTAATGGAAGGACTTTTTTTTTTCGTTGAAACTTGTACGTCGCGAATGGTCTTCCGATCATCTCGTTCAACATTTTCGCGCCAACTTCATCGCAAAGATGACAGTTGATTGTCGAGTCGCCGATGGCACCAGTACTTAGTGACCGCAAGTTGCATGCCTCGATGAAAGGTTGGCGCTCACTCAACCAGTTGTCCAGTTTTTCTGAGTCGCTGTTATCTCGCACAATGCGCGACGGTCTAGCATCAACATGCTGCTCAGTAGTTGCGCTGAATACGCCGCAAAAATTTTCGACTTCGTCACAAACGTGTAGCATTGAGATCATTCCTAGAATCCATCTGGATGTTGTGTGAGAGTTTATCCCACGTCCTTGCGTTAGTCCACCAGCTACTTTCATAGGTCGATTTAATCTTTGCTCAATTACCATGTCGGACATAATTCCTGACCACGACTTGTCCGTAAAGTGCATCGTAAAGAAGCCATTAACAAAATCTTGCAGCTCGAAATCAAGAAATTTATCTTGCAAATCCATCATTCTCTGCAGATATATATGTGCTGCTTTTGCGTACAAGAAATGGCCACTAGCGTGGAAATATGGCAACATTTTTTGGATGGTGTCAAGATGCAAGTTCCAATTTCCCGATCTTTCGGCTTCAATGAAGTTTTTCATGAGCGTAACCATACGAAAGTATTGTATCCAAAGTCTTCCGGTCGGGCTCAGCTCTTCAAGTACTTTCAGTTGATTTTCGAATTTCTTATACGCGGCTTCAACAACAGGATTCTCGGCTTCTGCGAGGATGTAGGATCGTTCGGGCCCGGATAAAATCGAATCAAGTTCTTCTCGCTCTTCTTCCGTAAATTCGCTCTCCATGCTGTCAATTATCATCTTGGCTAGCGATTGGTGAACCAGTGTGTGTCCTCTGACAGCCCGAGAATATGCATGTCCAGACAAAATATGGACGACGCTGTTACCAGCGTATATCGTCTGTAGAAGCTCTGTCAGGCCACTGCCATCCATAATGTTTCCTATTGAGCCTAAGAAGGACATCAATAAATGAAACCCGCCCAAACGGAGGACTATTTTACCGACAGGTGAAGTCGAATCAACGCCAGATATAATATCGTGAGCTTTCATGAAAAGCGGAAGGTCGAAAGTGACAACACATCCTTTTTGCCCGGCATCTTTGCATTTTTCGGTAGCCAAACGTAACGCGGTATAAATAGTGTCTTCTTTGGACGGAGGAGCATCGATGACTGGTAATGGAATCACCCTCGTTTTCTTGAATGATCTTTCAGCTATCACTTGCTGCATGAAGCCATTCCATCCACCAATATCGGGTCGAACAGTCCACTTGCCATACAACCATAAAAAGTCGGCAAGCGTTGGAGAAATCGTCAGATTTATCGGACGAATGGAATTGATGTTGAGGGCACAAAGTTCATTCGGGCCACAACGGTTTTCGTATGTCTCGATAGGGATGTGTCCGAACTTTGCTATCTCCGCCGCAGTTAATTTCGTAGATTTCCGCGAGGCAGGTGCTTCGTAAGAGACGGCTTCGCAAGGAGTAACGCACTGTATACCCCCCATTACATGAAAAGTATTGTGGCCATCAATTGTATTAACATTGAAATCGGAATTATCGAAGACAAACTGGGAAAAACCATATACCCCGATTTTTGGAGAATGATTCTGGATACAGCATGATTCAAATAATAACACTTCATTGTAGGAAGAGCAAAATCCAAAAGCTGACAGTATGTCGATGAGATGTTTTGACGCAAATTTCCTGTACAGAAATGTTGCAACTCCCAATTGCAGGGGAGAATGAAATCGGCGAGGTCGAACTGCAGTCATGATGGCATGTGCGATGGTAGTGCAGATAGTTTCCCACTTATTGGTCGTTGAACACTTGTATTTCATTATTAAAGTGCGAAGAAAAACTTTGAGCGATTGTGGAATTGTCGACTCAATATTTTTCATGAAATCGTCGATCGGAGGAAATTCGTCTTGCAGCAAAAGGCCTCGAATATCTTCTAGTATTATTCCTGCTGCTTCTTCGACAACACGTGATCTCTCTTCTGCTGGATTTCCTTTTTTCGCCTTATAAAACGAATCGCTCAAAATTTTCGCACCTGCATTCGTTAAGCAAATAAATGTGCCAAGACGTGGTCGTTCGAATATCACGATATTATCGCGGTACTTGTTTATTAAGTACTTTTTTATGGTACGGAAGTCTACTTCTTCAGCACCCTCGATTTGGTGGGTTATGTCGGAAAGTTTAAATTGACAATCATCATCATTCGATAGCATGTAATTGTATATTGCGTCGACAATGTCTTCGATATTTTCACAACTGCGTCTTCTTTTTACTCCCCTTTTCGGTTTAACTTTTAAATCGAGCCAGCATTTGTGATGGTATCTTGCGCCAGCACCAACATCATCAGAAACTTCTCGTATACGCGCACTCACCGACTGTGACACTTGATCATTTCGGCCCTCCAATATCGACAATATGGATTTTTTCACCGCTGAAAATGATTTTACCGAACTTATACGAATTCGTTGTTTGAGGCGAACGCGTTGGTTCGTTTCTTGAACGTTTTCCGGAATCTTTTCGGTGCAAATAAAGCACGAGTTTTTGAAATCGAATTCCTCTTCATGTGGCACGGGTAAAGGTGTCGGTGTCCGCGATGACGACGAAGAGTCTGACGACAGACTTCGCCGTACAACAGCCGCCGCAGCTCTCTCGTCTCCATAATGTCTTTGACACGAAGAATGCACCCTAATAAATAATTAATACCAGGAGTAAATACTGGAAAATTTTGTGATGATGAAAAGTAATTTTTATAACGGTCAAAAAATAATGAATATTACCTTATACTCGATAGAGAGGTTAACATGCGCTCATGTTCCTTATTTCCCCTTATCACGCTGGCTTTTATAAGTGTTTGTATCCGTTTTTTTTGCACCGTTATAACTTCTCCTTCACTCAACGTTTTGCTGCATATAAAGCAATGTTCCATTTTTATTTTTTACAGCAGCACAACATTCTAAAACCGAAAATACACGATTTTTGATCCTCACTGCGTAGAAGCCAAGAAAACACTGAACAACTGAACGGTTATGCTCACTTCCACTCCCCTTTACCCCGACCCTTTCTTAGGCTAAAAATAGATTTCATGGGACGAGGGTTACCCCAGGTATAAAAATCGAGGACAGATGTTCCTTACTTGCACTAATACACGCAACAGTGTGTCTGTGGATACACGTTGCGACAATGGCGCGGAATTCGCTCGGTAAAATGATATATAACTACGAAAGTATTGGCACTACAGAAAAAAGTTTAAGAACAAAATTGTTCATAATTAAAAGATCTTTACGTTGATGATCGGTAAAATTCAATAAAATCCAATGGTTGGGGAGAAAACGACGAAAAATAGGAAAAAAAATGAAATTTTTGCCTTGCGGGAGTCATAAGTTGAAAAATATTAATGTTAGAAAAAAAAGTTTTAAATAAAAAAGTTGGTAAATTTAATTTGGAAAAGAAAAGGTCTCTATAATTTTTTGGCTAACAGTGATCATTCTCGAGATATCGAATTAAACGCGTTTCGGTCGAAATGACCTTGAGCTGACCTCACTACAGCCCCTCAAATTGGAATTTAAGCTCAGGGTGCACCCCCCTTTCAATCCTCAAAATGCCCAAACTGTGTTCGCTCATGTTTATTTAACCCGTTTTTAGCCGTAATTTGACTGGATTAATAGCAGTGACCGCGCAACACCTCATTTTCGGTTGCTGCTTGCGCGGCCTATGACGTCACCACAGGGAGCCGGAGGAGGGGGTCGAGCGAGTTTTATTTTTTGCTGTCGTCAGATCAATCCTTACGATGGATTACTATTACTCTTTTAACCTTTAAACTTCAGTTCTCGAAGGTCTCCGTGGTACACACTTTTCGTGACACAATTTTTCCTAAATAACCTTCATATCACAACTCATAACTAGTCATAACCTAACGTAAGATGTTCATCGAATTCACGTCAAAAACATTATAATGGCCCTTAGGATCTTCAACTTGTCATTTCATTTTCGTATCTCCAGCCTCATTCTCATCTAACAACCAGTTCAATATTATCTGATGAAACAATATTTCTCAGACATACCTAAAGCAAGCATGTATCGGTCATCGAGATAAACGTTTTGTGACGTCACACTATGGCGCCGGTCCCTGTATCCATGACGTGTAGAATATACCTCTTCGCGATACGTCGTAAACCGTGATTAACATATGTTAGACAGGTCACTGTTTAACACGGCATTGCGTCATTGAGTCTATGTAAAAAAGTATCGCACTGCGACGAACCTCGTAAAATGGCGCTTTGTTTAACGAGTGGCTCACGTGACACGTCATCGTTGCCTGACGCATGCACTTTTCAAAGGGTTTCCAGTTGTTGACCCTCTTGTACAATTAACCCGTTTTTGATCGCGCTCCATACGACAAATGAACAGGTTAAGTGATATATGAAGTATGCGATATTCCTATGAACGAATACGATAGCTTAAAAGTATTACGGAACCCGTTAATTGTGTACGACTTATTTATGGACTTTTACTTTATCTCATCGTTTATTCCGATTGCATTGATCGCTGTTACTCCATGCGGAAAGACCCGCAGTGCGAGAGTGACGAATTCTGGAAAAAAGTTTATACAGAATTTTAATTCAAAAATATTATAATATGATTTTGCTCAAATAATGTTAAAACTCTACATGAAAACTATTTTTGTAGTCATCTTTGATTTTTATGATTCATTGTTGGAATGACGTCGGAAGATTCTGTTTCGATTTATCTGAGTATAAGAGTGTCCATTAGTATCTTCTTGACAGAAGTACAAATTCTTTTCAAATATCTAATATTGCTAGATTCTTTAAACAAGGAAGATTAGATTACGGTTTTTCGGAACCTATCCTCTTAAATACTCCAGCTTTATATTAATGGCTGGTAAAATAGAAAACATCGTTCTTTTAGCTAGTACGGTTTACATCCGAAGGCCGGAATCTTCAGGTAATTATTAACGGTCCAGAGACTGTTTTCAAAATACGACCCGTGTTTAAATTGAGAAGCCGTGTGCCTATTGTTCCGATTCTTATGCGAACTCTTTCGCCTCGTAGTAGGTACAGGCTTGACGAAAATGACGATGGTAATAAAGGAAACCACATCCAAATTTCCAAATCCTTTAAGTGATTCGCGAGTTAAAACGGAACATATGTACATACATAATATAAATACAGACAGATAGAAAGAGTGACAGACAAAAATTCTAAAAATTGTAGTTTTGAAGTCGGTTAAATCAATACTAATAACTAGACATGGGACGGGTAATGATTTTGCCGGGTACCCGGCAACCGAGTACCTGCGTCACAGACAACTTCTTGCAAAATTGACTCTAATGAATATCGCGAATATAATAAACGATTGGAAACATACTTGAATCGCGCGAATCACTTAAAGCGGGTCCCCCAGCAAAATGCTGTGCGAAGCCCTTTCTTGCTTCCTTTTAACTCGTTTGTATATAGATATAAAAATAAATAGAAAATACTGCACTTATCGCCAATAAATTGCCGTGCAGTTTCACTAATCAATTATTTTCCAACTTTTTAATACCTTAAGATATTTGCTTTCGAAATAATGACTGAAGTTAGAAATATTTACTGATTTCATGCATTTGCACCTCAAATTGACGTTATTTATTTTCGAGCAAAACACGAATGGTTAGAGAATTTGATAAGTATTAAATATTAGACAAATAAAATTTCCGAATTAATAATTGCGTCCATGTGAAAATTACAATTTTCGCCTATTTTGTGCTATTTGGAGACGCAGCGATCGTCGTAACAGCCACTTTGCCGTGCGCGCTGATATAAACGTTATATCAATGCCTTTTCCGTCGATATTTGTACCGACACAAATCGAGTTGCTAATTTAGGTCGGGGACCCCTCTTAAAACAAAACGTGAGATTCAGGACGCGCTAATATAGACAAACCCTTGATGTCACAGTTGAGATTATCAAGTAAAGTAAGCACTAGCTTCAAAATGCAGCGCTGTGATGTGAAGATAGTGCTTGTCTTCTATTTTTCATAATTTAACGACCTACTAAAAATCAGTTACGAATTCCGAACCACCAGTGGGTCGCGACCAACAACAAATATGATGCCTGAGCCCAATACTCCCAATGGCCCCCATTACGTTACACAGGTACAAAACACTATTTCCTACTTAGAACAAAGTAACTCTTTAGGAACGCACTCAAAGGAAACATAATTAGAAACTGTTATTCAGCGGAACGGGTGCTGCCTAGCCTACTGAGTTTACTGAGATCGTGACGTCACGCTATTGTTTCCTCTAAGACCGTACGAACAGTTCTGCATACTGGCAGCCGACAAAGGCCATGGTAAGCTTATGAGTACGTGGCGGTTGATCACGTACGCAAAATTAATAAACTTTCAACAAAAAAATATAGTAACCGACTTCAGCAGGCAATTACTAAAAAGTTTAAAATAATTTTATACTGACTGATGGTACCGAGATTACACTTGCCGACTTCTTTCTTTATGAATCCTTATGTTCTCTAGAATTCGGCGCTATCATATTGGTTTTTAGGTTGCTATACCATTGGGAAAGACGTCTAAAGAGACGTCAACAAATATAAAAACACAAAACTCAAACTGCTAAAAAATGTGCTCAACTCAAAAAAAACTCGATACAATTGGTACAATTTTCCAAAAAAAACGTTACCATTCCTTTTAAATTTTTATTATTTGCTGTGATAAAGGCCATAGATAGTAACACGTGTTCTGTGAAAATTTCAACTGGCGACCTATAACGGCTGAAGCTGTAGACCTTTGTGACAGACAGACAAATAAGGGAGGCTTAGCAATTGGGTCTCGTTTTGCACCTTTCGGGTATGGAACCCTAAAGATGGTTAAACAACGTTTCCACTTCGGAATAATAAACTCCCTTTGCTGAAGACAACGTTTTCTCGATCCAAGGATGTTTTTGTGTATAGGTGGGGATAAAGGCAAATTTAATTTAATAATAAAAAGATTAAGGTCAAAGCCTATTTCAATCCTCATGAATTGCGATTGTCGGCACTTGGTGAAACATGGAAAGCATCTTGATGAAAACCACTTGTACACTGTTTACACAAAATTTACTATAACTATAGGTACTTCTAACCCAACCGGTTTCGAAATTTAATTCATTTTCAAGGGCTTAACAACTCATTTTTTTCAAATATAGTTATAGTAAGTTTTGTGTAAACAGTGTACAAGTGGTTTTCATCAAAATGATTCAATCCTCATGGTTTGACCAATACTGTGTGAGCATTGATAATCAAGAGAATCCACGAGAAACCGCTATAGAGGGTACATAATCTACTCTAATGTAATAAAGAGCTAATAGTTTGTTTGTCTGTGGTGCAATCTCTGGAATTACTAAACCGATTACGATAACTGACCGTTAATTGTTATGAGGCCATTTGGACTTAAACTACTTTTTATCTCGGAGAACTCTTCAGGAATGGGGAAGTAGCCAAACCCTATTGCCGTTCCGAGTAGAACATAATTCACGGTGCTTTTTAAGCCGACGAAATTTTGGCGACATGGATCTCCATTTTTCTCAGCAATAAAAAAACATGTAGTTACCGATAATATATACTAGGATTAAGCATTTCATTGACATCATTTTGCCCGAAGATTTAGTTGATTGATTAATTTTGATAGCAGAGAAAAAAATATTTAGAAAACCTCTTTTAAAACAGAAATTTCTATTTTACTGACAAACGGGAGCGAATGAAGCCTCTAAGTTTTTTATTTAAATTAGTCTACAAATACACTTCAATATGGCAGATTGGATTTATTAAATTACTTATAGTTGTCATTTTAAATGAAAAATACTGTTTTGCCGCATACGACCTTACGGCATAAGCTAGTTCGTGAGCGCATATTTGTATGGAGTAAGTCCCCCTCATTCTACTCCCTTAAGGCGCCGATTTGAAATTAAAAGTTTATCAATGCCTCGCCTTAAGCCCAGGCAGTTCCCTAGTACCACGCTTAAGGGTCCGTATAAGGCTAGATCTACAACTTCAACTGAGCATATCACATTGTGTAACTTGGTTAATCGGTATAGTAAATATAATATAGACAGTAGACTATAATTAATTATGACTGATAGGCTGATCTTAGAAAAAATGCAAAATCTTTAAATTTAACGTTTTTCGAGTGGAGTTGATGCTCGTGATTGTTGGCACTTGGTGGAACTTTTGAAACATTTTTTGTTTGATAAACACTTGTACTTGTCCACTTATTTATATTAATTTCCCTTACCGGTTTCGCTGTTAACCTTTGATAATGCTTTAACAGCGAAACCGGTAAGGGAAATTAATATAAATAAGTGGACAAGTACAAGTGTTTATCAAACAAAAAATGTTTTTCGAGTGTTAAAGGGCCTTCCTTAAATCATACAGCCTTGAAATTTGTATTAAAAATAAGTTAACAAATGACATCGTCAGCTCGTCTTAGAATATTTAAAAAATTGCATCTAGAAGTAGAGTTATTAAATAAAAACGCAGATTTTTGTGGGCGCGTATTTCTTTTTGGTCGTAACAGCCACGGCTGAGAGCGCGCTATTTTAAACTAAAATGAAACGTCGTAGAGTTCAGTTCTGATTGATGCAAAATGAGGTGCTCAATCTTAAGCCCAGGCAGTACCCTATTACCACGCTTAAAACGTAGTTCCGTGCGGGTGAAGCCGCGGGAAATAGTGTAGTCTTTTAATAAGAATAACTGCTTGTTCTAAAGAGTCATTGTTGTTCATGTGAATGTAGTAATTTTGTCTCCCAGTAATTTTAAACTAATTGTCTACCATTCATCATCCATGCCGTGAAACGTAATAATTTTGCCACAAAATAATTAAAATTGTAATTAGACTTTGCTTTCTACCCAACTAAAGTTGTTTTATGGATAACGCGCCTTATGGCTCTACTTTTACGCCTGTTTCCCAGAGGTTAGTCGGATTTCGGTTTGCTTTGTTAAAAACACATTTTCTTTTAAATTTTTCAAACGTGTCAAACAATTCTGTTACGTGTGCTTTTTATGTAGCTCTTTTTCAATGTAATTATAGGTATATTTATTTATTTATTTATTTATTAATAACGGAACACCAACAGTACACATATTACACATACTTATGTATATCCACATAAGTAAGCCTTTCTCTAGTGACTAATTACAATTTTATAAACATCGACTTGTTATTTTCTAGTATGTGATTAATAGCAATTAATGTGATTATGAATCATCTATACTAATATAATAATAAAGTAGTGAAAAGTTCGTGTCTGTACATGGAATATTTTTTCAAATTTTTAAATGAAATGGGTTCTTAGAACTTTACTGCAAAACGAATTGTTTTTGTATTTTGATCTGTCTCAACCACTCGACGGATTTGGATCTGTTTTTTTATTATCATCATAATGACCTTGGTCTACATACATGCTATAATGGGTGTTCATAAAATAACGGCCAAGCTGAACATTTATTGAATAAACGCGGGCGAAGCCGCGGGCAAAGGCTAGTACAATATAAAATCAATCTGTCCACTAATGGATACATTACGCGTCTAAGCACCAACGGTTGATGATAAAACTCATTACTTGAGGTATAATTAACGACTGGTATCATACATAACCAGTACATACTGGAATTTTGCTAGCTACTGAGTCAGTTAGGTGAAAGGCGAATGGCTTATTTTCAGGAGTAAAAACTATTTTCTTTTGATTGAAATTAAAAATAACAACGATAGTATAACGTGCATTAACTCACTTTGCCGCATTTTTAATTCTGTTCTTCTTAATTAATTTACTTTTAAAAAGAAAATGTTAAATAACTAACATTCGCACTGTGTTGAAAAGTGGCTGCATGAAGAAAATGTCAAACAGGAAGGACAAAAAAAAAGAAAAACGATCGTTTGTTTTGGGCTGTATGGCGTTTTCTCCCTTGGTCTCTTCGATTTTATGTGCAATTTACAATTGTCGGAATTTTTCACGGTTTCATTTCATATATTTTTAATTTCTCTAAGGCAATAATGGATTTTCACACATTGTTTTTTTCCCTAGGGCTAAAAATAAAAAGAAGCTCATTCCGTGTTCATTTTTTAAAAGAAAATCTACCATTGCCGCGCATATTTGAGAAAATTTTATTTGTGCAATTATAGACAAACATCGTAAATTTGTTTATGGTAGAATTGAGGTTTTACAATTTTAAAAAAGTACAAGACTTTATGAAACAATAATACCATGTGATTCTTATGTAGGTACTTGCTATTATCTGTGGTACTTGGAACAAAGATGTAACAATAATATTGAGTATATTAAGGCAATTTCCTAAAAAATTGATTGAATTGATCTTTAATTGTATTATTTTATTACTAAATAAAGAGTATGAGTAACAGCGGGGGCGGAGTTGCGGATAAAAATCTAATATGTATTCGTGAATACAAAATGTGTTAATTTAATTAAATATCCCGTCTCGTTCCCCAGGATTATCCACGAAAGTGGTTTCACGAATGAAGACTTCAAACAGTACCGCCCGGTGGTCTACAGCAACACGATCCAGTCGCTGGTGGCGATCCTGCGCGCCATGCCCAACCTGGGCATCACTTATGGCAACAAAGATCGAGAGGTAACCTGGCTTCAGACAAATCTGTCCCGCCCTCTTATTGTCTAACTTCACATCCATCGCTAAAGCCTTCAAAAGCACCGTGATTGGCAAAAAATTATGTCTGATGTCATTTCTAGCCTATCTCTGCGCGTTTGAAAGCGATTGCGATGGATGTCGAAGTTAAACAATAAGGCCCCTGCTCCAACGCTTTCATTTTACACTTTACTGTCCTGCTCGGGAAAAGCGGGCCGTTAAGAAAACTTGCAATTAAGATAAGATAAGATGCGTTTATTCATGAATGTAGGTAGTACGTGGGACGCACTATAAGTATCCGGAATGAATATGAAAAAATACTATTAAAGGTACAAAATTAATTTATTGTTTTTCAAAATAATCTCCCTTGGCGTCTATGCACTTCTTCATTCGATCAAACCAGTTTTGAAAACTTTTGTGCCACTCCCCTGTGGTGACCTCTGAAACGTGTTTTTCATACTCCTCGACAGCCTCTTCTGGTGATGAAAATCGTTGACCGCGTAATTGGTTCTTAATTTTTGGGAACAGAAAAAAGTCACAAGGTGCCAGGTCGGGACTGTATGCAGGATGACTCATGAGTTCTACATTTTTCGTCTTCAAAAAGTCGTTTGTCTGTCTGGCCGTGTGAGAACTAGCATTGTCGTGGTGCAGGATGATACGGCGTTTACGGTTATTTTTACGGAGTTCGTCAATAACTTCCGGCAAACAAATGGTCGTGTACCAGTCACTATTCACGGTACGACGATTCTCTAAAGCAACAGTAGCCACGTGTCCAGTTTTATTAAAAAAAGAAGCAATCATCCGCTTAGATGCACTTTTCACGCGCGCCACTTTGGTTGGTTTCGGCTCATCTTGAAAGACCCATACGCTCGATTGCTGCTTTGTTTTGGGATCGTAGCAATAAATCCATGTTTCGTCACCTGTTACTATGTCCCACACCAAATTTGACGCACCTTCGTTGAATCTGGTAAGCATGGCACTGCACCAAGTGACGCGGTCCGTTTTTTGAGCCTCGGTCAAGTTGTGTGGGATCCACCGCGAGCACAGCTTTCTCACACCCAAATGTTTGTGTAGGATTGATTGTATTTGACTCATGCCTATTTCTAAGGATGCGCGAATTTCATGGTAGGTCACATGCCTGTCTGTTTCAATCATACGGCGCACAGCATCGATGTTTTTGTTGGTCACAGCGGTGGACGGCCGACCATCGGGAGATTCGTCACTGAGATTGATACGACCACGCTTGAATTCTGCAAACCAGCTATAAACAGTCGTCTTGCATGGTGCTTCATTGCCAAAAGCTGTTTCAAGCCGAGCGATGCTCTGTTGAGCTGTCAAATTACACTTAAAATCGTAGAAAATCATACTACGAAAATTTTCCCGAGTTAAATCCATGTTGATGCAGACACACAATTTTTTAAATGGCGCCACAAGGTAAAAACAAAAGACAGTCAGATGAAACAAACTGCATTCTACAGCCAAAGAGTTCTATTTTCAAATGTTGCAATAAATTTTTAAATATTGTTTATGTAAGTGGCCAGTTCCGGAAACTTTTAGTGTTACCTATGTATTACATTTGATCTTATGATAATTTATGTGCTCTACACTCTGCCGAGAGGCGTATGAATATAAAATTTCTGTGCATTCAACATTTAAAACAGCATGCAATTACATATTATCCTATATTAGTAGATAGAACAGGAAATTTTATTTACATAATTAACATGCAAATTTCTCAGGTATCAGTCTCAGGCTCGATACAAAAGAAATAAAATACCTGTTATAACATTAAATTAGATTGATTTATCATTAATAAAATCTTGCACTGTATAATAGAAAATTGAATAATTTATCTTTAAATACATTAATACTGAGATCTTTCCAATTTTTCGGAATTTTATTGAATAATTTAGGGCCCATGACAAATATACTTCTGTCTTGTATTGTATTTATTTACACACAATCTGACCTTGTTCCGAAAGTTTCTCTTGTTAGTATCAGATAACTTGAGAAAATGATGATTATTAATTTCGAGGTGTTTGTATTTTTTATTTTGAAATTAAAAGGATGGCTTCTTAATATGGAGGCAGTTTTATATTATATTTTTACGGCGTTTTTTTATTGTCAAAAACCTAAAATGCAACTGATATTTAATGATATTTAGATCATCATAGTTTAGGCCTATATTTTATTGGATACAGGATAATGCAAGTAACGAACGGTCGTCATGAGTAGTCATGACCGCAGCAACTAATGTTGCTATTTCATTTCTCTAATACGTGTACGCTCTATGAAACTTGCGAAGCCAATACAATAGCACCGATTTCGTCGCGAGTACAAAATTGAAAACGTTGAGTCAGGAAGAACAATATTTTATAAATACATCATATTTCAACTGTCTAACTATCACGGTTCATGAGATACAGCATGGTGACAGAAGGACGGACGGACAGCGGAGTCTTAGTAATAGGGTCCCGTTTTGTTACCCTTTGGGTACGGAACCCTAAAAAACGTTCGGTTACACTTTTAGCAAAAATTTACGTTTCTTAGGGGTTTGTTGAGACCCCATCATGCGCAAACCTCCATACAAACGCAAATTGAATGTTTTTATACCATTTTACGCTGAGTCCATTGACTTTAAAAGTGATGAAAAATTCAAAGTGTTGTACATATTTCCTAAAGTAATTTTGATGGAAAATATTTTTATTCTCATTTTCAACTAACATTATAGGTTCAAAGTATGTATTTGGGTTATATTTACGAATATGATTGCATGATTTATAGTTTTCCTCGACGATTAATGTGTTCCTTTTACATTTTGATTGGAATCACAAACTTGAGTTGAACTTGTTTTCATAAAATATTTTTAAATTCTTGTACCATGTTTACATAATGAATTGTTGGACCGAATGTAATCAAGACCACTTGTAGAAAGATTAAGGTAATGGTAAAGTTGTATAGTAAGTTTTTTCCATTAATAATTTTCTGAGTCTGATACTTTGAACGTTTTATCTCAGAGAAAGCTTTGCGTTGGGATGAAAAGAGAACAGAACTCTGTATATAAATATGTTCCAGGATAATCAATAAACAGGTAAACGCGAAAATCCTAGGATGATTGCGAAATTGGAAACTAGGAAAGAACTTCGTAAACATCCTAGCGTGAATTGGTTGCTTTTGAACAAAAAGACAGGTGCGACGACGACTAGCGAAGCGAGAAGGAGCGTGTTAGGTTTAGGTGCAGATAAAGGAGGAGAGCCGAGCGAAGCGGAGCGAGGCGACCCCTTTTAACAGAGAGTTTATAATTATCCGGACCTTTTCAAAAATTATTGGATTATCGCGACGATCCGTTTTTGGGGTCCCGTACCTCAAGAGGAAAAAACGGAGCCCTTATAGGATCACTTCTTTGTCCGTCCGTCCGTCCGTCTGTCTGTCAAGACCCCTTATCTCGGGAACGCGTAGAGGTACCGATTTGAAATTAAAACCATATACTCAGGTCTACAGTCTCTTGAAGCTGTCAAAAAATCAAACTCCAAAGTTAACGTGAAAAAAAGATACGGCCGTTTATGTCGCAAAAAATGTATATTTCGTCACTCTCAAGGAAATCAAAATTTATTGGATATTTTCCGTTGACCTAGTACTATGAAATTCGGCAAGTAATATCGTCTTATACTACTACAAGTATAGGGAAAAATCTGAAGACTATACATTTGTAATTAAATCACAAAGAATATAGTCTTTAACGGAACCCTCGGTGGGCGAGTCCGACTCGCACTTGTCCGATTTTTTCTTAATATCCTACGACATCAAGATATAATAAAGAGTGTCTATGTATAAGCTGCGTGTACTCATCTGAATGCGATCTTCGCTTGTATGAATCAGCCTTTATAGTTTCACAAAGGGTAGCTTGCGTCTAACTGTAGTCTATAAATAATGTAATTCCAATAAAAATAATCTCCGCTTTATAGATCTGTAAGTGCGTCAGCTACCAACTAACGTTATTTGATGATTCTCTAATATCGCTTGTAAAGTTCGCGGTAACGTTATATTTGAGCACTAAAACTTTCGATATCTCTGGTACTATCAGTATTTATCATGGAGTGAACAAAACAGTGTACATTGATGAGTCTTTGATGTTGTGTGTTTTTATTTAGCGAAGCGAAATAAAAGAATCTCTTCTATTGCGAGTGGACAATAACTCTAGATAGTTTTTGATTTAACTAAATTATCAAGATAAACATTTTTTGCACTACACTGAGAAAACTGGTCATCATAAAATAAAGTGAATTCAGCTGAAATTATGATGATTCACGTAAAGTATACTATTGCTGCTGCTAGCATTATAATATGACGCACTGTCACTATGACTCTGTAGGAAGCAGATAGAATTATGCGCTCCGTCACAGCTTTTATGGTGACAGTAAGCATACCGTAGTGTGACGGACCTCTTTATGGGGAAGGCATGATGTAATACGAAAATGATAATCTTATTTTCTGTGACCAATTTTACGGTGATCTGCATATTGCGTTACTTACCTTAAAAACCAAATTATTTCCTCAAACGTTTTAATTACAGCATAATATTTACCAATTATCACGAAATTTAAAAACAATTCATCGTATTTTAAACTTAAGTGATGCTATTTTATAACGGAGCCAAAAAGAAATTTTTGTCAGTGTATAACCCTCTTGACACGCAAACTTAGCGTGTACGATTCGCCTACGATAACTAGACAAAGGTAAAGTCTTTATTGCCTAAACATTGATGTGACATTGCAATGTGTTTTCGAACTAGTCCCGATATGTTTCCATCACAATACCTAATATGGCGCCAGTTGTACTCGATTCTCCGAATTCGCGTCCGTAGGTGAATCGATATCGTGTATTTATGCATGAGACTGCCTCATTGGATATCCCAGCTGCAACATGCACTTACCAGCTTATTACATTTGCCATCCTCATGTATTTTAAAGTAGCGCACATAAAAAGAAAAAAAAAATTGTTAACAATTCTCTCATTTCCATTATTTGTGTGAAAGTGTCCGCTCACCGCTTTTATCTCGATATTTATTAGCTATAAACCTGTCATGAGTTTAATCCGTTTTCGGCGCGAGGGTTTGCATTGTCGCACGGAAATTATGCGGACAGCCTCTCGCAACGAGCCTGTATCGACAAGATACGGCCTTATCTGCCCTCCGTTCATCTTTCAGCTAACGAGTGACGTCACAGCTCGATTGTCACCTCGCGTTACGCAACCGAGGACGTTTCGGAAAAAACCCGATGAAGTCTCCGTCACGCGACGACTCCGAGATTTACTTAGCGGGGGTGGCGGTCATATTTTTCCAAAGAATAAAGGCGTCTTTCCCCCACGCAGTTTACCATATGAATCGCAACGTGACAGACGGGTGCCGCCCGAATGGCCCCGTCAATCAAAGCCTTGAAAGCATTTGCCCTTATCTACCCGAGGGATGCGATAATAGGAGTGGATGTCTGAATCGGCGTGTGTTGACATTGATGTCCTAGCTTGTACCCGATCGTAATAATCATGCCACTTACATACATGTACATATATGTATATGTCCCAATTTAATACATTCACTTTGCTAAAAGGTTTTTGTGCGATCAGTATTCGCCGCTCGTGCGTATGCCGGATTGAATTTAAATAAGCGTCTGACCATTAAATGTTATTAAAGGTATATTTTGCAGCGACATTGACTCGTTATGTGTCATTAGTGGATCTTGAAGTGCAATCAGGTGCACGTAAACCTTATACATAACGACGACAAAGTTGTATGAAGTCTTTAAGACGACGTACGTACTAAAAACGTGAGTTTTTGAACAAGTAGCACTCCCAAACTACAAAAGACGTGGTTCTGAAATAAATACAGCAGTAACAGCCCAAAACGCGATGAAGAAAAATTGGCTCGATCGAAGAAAATTGCAAAGTGAAGGCTATTTTTTAATTTCAAACAAGCAGTCTGTCTAAACTAATAAAATAAAAATTACAATTATTACTGTTTTAAATATATAAACCCATTATCAAAACGATAGCATAGCGTTTTTTTACAAAACGCACTTATAAAATGTTATTCATTGAAAAACAACATTATCCACTCTCTTCTTGATTTACCGCACTGCTCAGACGCGCGCTTTTTCAGATATGCTTATCTCTTTCGTTATGCAATCGACCTATTGGCGTAACTAGCATTTGTAACGGGGGAGGGGTGAAGGGGGGGGGGTGGCACCGGCTCCAACTCATGAAGGCATCAACAAGTATCTGTTCTCGATCATGCGATCGTAATAAGATAAATGGACATAATCCTCCATACAACCAGATCATATTCAAATGGAAATACAAAATGTAGCATCTTTTTACATCTATGACGCCTGTATTTCTGGGGGGCCCACACGGTACTCTGGGGGGGGGCGTGCCCCGTGGCCCCTACTTAGTTACGCCTATGACCTCGGTCTTAATAATCCGCATCCTTAACCAGTAAAGTGGCAGGAGGCACGAAGTCTATTGTAAATCGATTGTTATTTAGTCTAGTTAATACTAGAAGGTGGTAGAGCTGATGCCGGGCTCGACTGTGAAGGTACCACCATCTTACTCGCAAATCCTCCCGAAGTTATTCGGGGGAGAGTAAGAGAACAGCTCTCAGGCAAAGGCCCACCATTGCCTGGGACCGATGGATGGCGGTATATCCATCCCCAATTGCCGGGCCTTATATAAAACAGACTGGTGACGGGCAGCGGCGTCACTGGTACAAGGGTTTCGGTACCGCGCTCACCAACCGGCCTGCCCAGCGTGTGTGAGTATGGGCATTTCTTCCAGGAGGGCCGCCAAGATTTGCGAAATCCTGGAAAGGCATATGTCCAGCAGTGGACGAAGCAGGCTGATGAATGGATGGATGGAATACTAGAAGTATTGGTTAAGCAGTATTCTATATAGCAGCAGCATACGTTAGAAGTGCCGATACAGATTTAACCCTAAATACTTAGATTAAACAAATAAGCAATATCTGTTTCGATGTAGGAACTGAATACTCAGGCCTTCTCGTTGAAATAATTTACTAATTTGACAACTTTATGTTTATACAGAGCCGTATTATAAGGTGTGTGGGATAGCACGTAATAATTAGGTAAATAAACTTTCAATAAGTGTTAATAAAAGAAAGGAAACGAAAGAAATATTTTAGGTTTCCGATGCCTAAGGTAAATGAACGAAATGTTTTAAACAAAATGCGTGCTAATCCAATTTTCAGAAAAAAGATAAAATGATCTATGATTTCATCGAAATAACTGAACTGCTTATAAAAAAACTGTCATTAATAGAAAGAAAAGCAAAAAGTTTCCCAAAGCAGGAAGCGGATCGAAAAAAATTTTGCAATTATTTTCAACTCTCCTTTATAGCATGAGAAAACCCTGAATTGAATAGTTCTATTGTAGGTTAATTTAAAACAAGAAATATATTATAAAAAAGGGAAGGCCCCTGGTCTACAGGGGCCTACCCCTAAATCCAGCTCTGGATAAATAGAACAAAAACGTACGAGTACATAAAGATATCTACTCGTTATTATAACATTCGTAAAGAAATATTGAAAAGGAAGGTTTTCTTCGAACAGTACAGTTATAATGTTGATCGCTAAAAGGATAGATAAAATCAGATAAGCTTATTAGCGTGTGTTCAGAACAAGTCATTGAACCTATTAGGAAGCACGTAGCAATCATTTAAGGGGGAGTTATACTGATTTTATCCCTTAACAAAAAAACTGTTATATTATTTCTGTATTTTTTTATGACAGCTGCTCGACCCCCGTCCTCCTCAGCTACAGCTACTACTAGCAGCTATCCAAGGCGCTGTATAGCTCTAACTGCACCTCCTGTCATACAAATCGCCATAAGCATATGTGTTATGTTCCAGAGCGACGGCAAGATGGTGTTCGACGTGATCCAGCGGATGGAGGACACGGAGCCGTTCAGTGAGGAGCTGCTCGCTGCCATGAAGCGGCTGTGGGCCGACGCTGGCGTCCAGGAGTGCTTCGGACGGTCCAACGAGTACCAGCTCAATGATTCCGCCAAATAGTGAGTACTCTTTATATCCAGACATGAACGCTTCTGTGCCCGAATTCGGAATTCTTTATTTATGTATAACATCTTACGCTTAGCCACTGCTGCGAGTAATGGGAGCGCCCCGTAAGGACCTAGGGTAAAGTGCGCTCGTCTGGAAAGAGGAAAGTGAAAGCAGGCGAGGTTTTAATCAGTCTATCTGCAGAATCTACGGTAGTCTGTAACAGCATACTAGGCAACAGGCTTGAAACTTCTCTCCCGTTACGCGTCGCGTCTTCAGATCCCTTGAACCGTCCCCATTTTGTATCCGGTCCGTAAACACTTCCTGGCTGTTTGTCCCCGCTACTATTTTGTAATTTCCCGGCTCATGCTTACGTCCGCAGAACAGGGAACAGTCTTCACAGCACATAAAACTAGTCATACGATTAAATAAGTATCGCGCTGTTTTCTTTTGTTTCGTCCACTGCTTAACATAGGCCTTTCCAAGATTTTGCCACTGTTAATGGTCCTCCTGAAAGAAATGCACACACACGCTGGGCAGGTGGGTTGGTGAGCGCAGTGCCGAAACCCTCGTACCTGACGCCGCTGCCCGTCACCAGTCGGTTTAATATAAGGCCCGGCAATGTGGGATGAATATACCGCTATTATGATGAGCCACCGGATTGTGCCTGTTTGAGAGCTGTCCTCTTACTCTCCCCTGAATAACTTCGCGGGCGTTTTCGAGTAAGATGGTGGTACCTCCACAGTCGAGCCCTGCACCAGCTCTACCAACAAATAGATGTCGGCTTTCAATTACTTTTTTTTTTCAATTACTTCAATTACCTGATTTATTTTTGGTAGCAGATCATATTTTTAATTCAATGCTGTCTTGAGCAGTAAAGTTACAGCGTTTTAAACAAAATATTGTAAATATAAATACACGATATGACATAGGAAAATCGATAATTATTAGCAAAAGCCTGCATTAATTAGGTATTAGCAATATTTTTCCACTAAGCTGCTTTAATTAGTTAGATGTTCTGGTGCAGTAATCATAAATATATGATATCCCATGAGTCATGACATGACTAATTCTACTTCTTCCCACTGTGTAATAAAATAACAAATTATAAAAAGGTAACATACAGTAGGTTAAGTAATATGCAGGGTGCAAGGAAAGCAGATCAATGAAAGAGTTGACCAACAATTAAAATATAATTTCTTTTAGTACAACGATCTAAAGATTACTAAGGTATTTTACATAACTTTGCCAGGTTTGGTTTTCTTTGGTTGCCGGTGTAAAAGCAGTACTTAACTCTTTTAATTCTCATTTTGTTAAAACAATAGTTCAATAGATCGCATTCCAGATCGTGGTTGGAATCCATCTGACGCTAGTGAAAAAAACGCATTTATAAAAGTGATTATACGACCTTCGTAAACCCCTTTACACGATTAATATACTCGTACTAAATGGCAAACTAATTACTAAACTAAGTTTTTAAAGATGAACTTTCTACAAATTAAGTATTTGGTGCATTTAAAACTAAAATATTATTCATACTCCAGCATAGCATTTCTTTTTCTATATTCTATCAACTACTGGTTTCTAGGAGTTATGGTGAATTGTAGGGGCTCGTTGGGTATGTATGTCGGAGTCACGCTATATGTCAAGTCTCCATACTTCCATGACATGGTATACCTTTGGAAGGTCTGAAAAAAATGAAATTATTAATGTATTTTTTCCATAAGATAAACCTTTGGATAGAAGCCGTCCTACCCTGTTTTAGTAAAGTGTACACAAACCAAAATCATTGTTATTTTACTAGTTTTTTTTTTACTGGATACAATGGTGAAACAATGCGAAAACATTTATCGCTATCATTAATTATGCGGGCACATATTTTGGCATCGCGTGCTATCCGCACTTTTCGTGACATTGTCGACCACACCTTGGCCCTAATTCATGATATTCCTGAAAAAGTCGGCAGCTTCATTTGTTTTCCTTTACTCGTTCAGTTTTCCTGTTTTGTTCCCTTACATATACCGTGACGTATTGCTTTCAGTACTCGAAAGCAACGCCAACGCCACGCCAAGCACAAAGAAAAGCCACGAAAATACTAAATCGATTTTCATATTAGCAAAGGCCGGAGAGCCGGCGTTATTTTATTACCTTAGCGAGCAACAGCTGTAATTCAGCTTCGGCGAACCTCTTCCCGATACACATCCGGCGACCGAACCCGAAGGGGAGAGACGCAAATGGATGGATCCCCATTTCCTTTTGCTTGCGCCACACGGCGCGCGCATGCGTGCTGGCGTGAGGACACCGCGTCTGTTCGGTAATGCTTTCGTTCACTTCCCTGAGCCATCGCTCGGGGATGTAGGCTTCGGGAGACGGGAAGTAACGCTCTTCGTTGGAGAGGATGTAGTGCGGGAATACCACGTGGGACTGAAACGTAGACGGCTGATTGGTCATGCTAATTATATATTTTCTATGGAATTTGTAAATAGTTTTGCAAGGCCTTGAAAGATGTGGAAATTCCCGTTATAATACTTACGCCTTTTGGGACTTCGTATCCTGAAATCACAGTGTCGGATTGCAGACATCTTCCATTGCCCAAAATTACTGGTTTGATTCTGAAAATGTTTTATTTAAATAAAAATGTCTTCTAAAGTTCAAAGCAGAACACCGTTAGGAAACGTGGCAGAAATGTAATGCCCATGACCTTTCTAAAACAAAGCTCGTACAAATTGCACCTAATTGTGTGTTAAATTGCACCTCTTTTACAAACATTTGTATACAAGTATCGGCAAACATTGGGTTACATAAGCAAAACGGTTCGTTGGTTTTGTAGAACAGTGATGGCTTAGCTCGATTTTACATTTCTGTGATGATAGCGCGTGGGAAAAATAATGTATTTTTGTAAATAAGTTTATAGGCACTTTCTTTTATGTTTTGAGTTTTTGGCTGACGCCGAATAGTTGGCTTTTATTCGTAGGCGACAAGGCCTTTGCCTGTTTTTTGGTGCCTAGGTGGTAGTATTGTAAGACAATATAGATAGCGCCACGAACCCTATGATCAGATGACCCTTTGGACCAAACGAAAATGACCTCTATATTCATGACTGTGGGCACCGAATCAAACAACTGCTAGCTATAGATATAGACGGTGTCAACTTGCGTTCTTGAAGACGATACTCAATATGTGTTGTACATTTACGTCAGGAGGCCACTCTGTGGTTACACGTGCTATTCGATTCTTATTAACTCTATCTTGTCTATACCTACCCGTATAAAACTTAGTGTGTTAGTCTTTTTAAGTATATTATTCGATTAGAAACATGTTACGAGCAAAGCGAATTCAAAAAGGGAAGTTAATTGCATTGAAACGTTTAACAAAAGATGTAAAATAATTGGTACTATTATTATTACCTAGATATGAATAATGTTTGCTTTCGTATCACTTTGCTTATATTATAACGTGAACAATTTTCCAAGAATCCATTATGTTCACCGTTTAATTGTGATCAATTTCAATTGTTCCAACCAAGCTTTTTCTATGTTAACTGACTCATTAATGGAAATTGTACCATCTATCGGTTGGTAAATAATTGGCTCTTGTGGGCGTATGTAACCATCATTTAGTAGGAACATTTTTACATTAAATTGTAAATTGATTGAAATGCCACTTTTGTGTGGTAAGATTAAACCGGTCAAGTGCGAATATGACTCGTGCCCTGAGGTTTCCGTACCATTCAAAAGTGGACTTGGATAATTTACACAAAAATTTACAAAATGGATTAAACAAAACTACAAAATTAAGATGGTCAAGTATTATTCCACATAGATAAGGAAGTTAATGAGTTTTGGATTTATTCCTTCGCTTGTGTGAGAAAACCTTTCTTGGTGCCAAATTCGGCAAGTACCCTGTACCCAGTGAGTTTTGTATGAAAATATGCTTTGAAACGTGGGATCTTTTTATTGCGTGAAACTAGAAACTTTTTTTTACAGCAGTATGAGGCTATATATACCTTAGTATAGCTATAGTTATTCTACACGCGGACAGACAGACAGACGGACAACAAAGTGATCTTGTAAGGGTTCCATGATGAGGCACGTAACCCTAATAAGGAAGACATGGTTAGTTTTAATATAAAATCCTACATCAGTCAGCTTCTATACTAAGTTACATCGCGATTTATTTTAGCTCCCTACAAAACTATTACTGCTTTAAAGCCAGTTCTTAAACCCAAATATACGTTGAGTGGTGTATATGAATCAGTTACCAGATTCTCTGAACGTGTCCATTTGGGTCAGCAAAACCGCATTTAGGAAATCCAAACCGCGTGCTCGGAAACTAAACTCAGAATATACGAGTCATAGAAGAAACGAACCAACTTGCATATTGGCGCGCGTTGCTGCCATGTGCCGGTTAGAATATTCGTTTACAGTTTAGAATATACAGGTGTTGATTTAGTTAGAAACTTTCAACACAGACCACAGTTATTTCCCGTCGCGCCTTTACAAAAGATTTTAGGACAAATCGAACAAGGTTTCTTTGTCTGTTTATTTATTATTTTGCTTAAGCATTGAGTATACCAACTGCCCTGTGACGGAAGTTGCGGAGAAAATTAACAGCCTGTGTGCCCGGAATAATTTTCTATGGGAATATTCTTGGCCAGTAAATTTATTAACAGAAATCTTTATAGTTGTTGTGTTCCGAAATAACACTCCAAAATCATTATCTGATGAACTGAAGCACATTACAAATTTAATGAAAAGGTTAACCTTTCGCACATTAAATTGGTAGGTGCCGTTAGTAAAATTCTAAAAGAGCCTAACTGTAAAGTATGAAAACAAACGACCGATTTAGAGGAATTGCTTCTAAAGATCAGAAAAATTGCAAGTAATAATGGCACCAGATATCGGCACCACCCAATATGCCACTCCTATATGAGACCGTTGTCCCGAGGCATTAGCCCGTTATGTAAGTATTATGCAAACTGCCGTCCCTACCACGTCCTGGGATAAACGCCATCTCAGATTAAAGGTAACAGAGTAGCTATTTCGTACAGCCATTAAGATTTGAGCGTACTTAGCTGACTACGAATTACCCGTACAAACTGCAATATATCTAGCGCACAAAAGTAGACCAAATGCAAAGCAGAAACAAATCTTACCGCAAAGCTTCTTTTATGCATGCCCGTAAATAAGGCAGCCTGTCTAAATCCTTACTCGTGAGAACTCTATCCAATGGTAAATTCTTTCTCAATTCCGCCTGCAGGCGACTCTGAACTCTACCGTTCTTGGATAGAAGGTAGAAAGTACTGGCGGCCGCCGCCGCGGTAGTGTCGACGCCGACGAGCAGCAAATCTAATGCCAATATCGCGGCAACTTTGTCCCCGGATGTTCGTGCTATCTGAGCGCACACACCTTTATCAGTCAATCTTTTCAGGCAGAGAGTTCTGAAGGCGTCTAGAGCTTCCACGTAAGTTTTGTAGGCGGGAGTAGGGTATAACCTCCATAGAGGTGCGGATAGCTCTAGTTCAGGCACGCTGTGGAAGAATCCGTGGATGCATCTGATAATGTCCTTGGCTGCAGTGTCGTCACCGCTCAAACAGCCTAATCTTGTGCCTAGTGCCCACGCTCCTACACCTGAAAAAAAGTAGGTAACACACTTTATGCCATTTATAAGCCAGTTTCCTATTGATTTTCATTTTGTTTATGGCAATGTATAAGCGGTAGCTTTTAAAAGAAAAGCGCTACTTGATTTTAAGATTGCTTACATTCAAGGGCCCATTTGTAGAGTTCCGTGAGAAAATCCTTTGGCAGTTCGCGGTTTTCATCGACGAGGTTCTCCATTCTAAAACGGAAACATCGGTTAATTTGAATGGGCTTCTGGGTAAAAAAAACTACATAAACCTTCCTTGTAAACCAAATTCATGATGGCGACATAATTTTCTGTTTGACAACAATATTATTTTCCTCAACCCCAGACAGACTTATTCGTCGAATAAATAAATTCACTTGAATATATACGTTTCGTCCATTAACACTAATTCTGTTGTCAGTCAGTGACTCATCAATTCATCATCAAACAAAATGGTCAAAACAGAAATGTAGACGCAGACGGTTCAACACGGGATGTGGTCACTTATCCGTGATTCTACTGAGACATAACCCTTGCAATATCTGCCTTATTACCTTCACATTATGGCAGTGTTTTCACTTCCATTCAAATGTTGATAGACTTGTTTTACCCGTGGTACTCGAGCGTGGAATACCGTTGAATTGTTGGTCTAGTTATCTATATTTTTGCACGCTACGAGCAAGAAACAGCGCATGTCGTATATTAAACTTGTCATCGCCGTTACGTAAGCTTTGTTTTTGTTTGAATTTGTGTTAAATATCTTCTTAATAAGCGGCGGCGGTAGCTCATTTGGTAGTACGGCGGATTGTCTATCTTGAGATTGAGACCCGGCTTCAACGCCAGTTAAGTTAGCAAGCACCAATTAATCGGTTTTTTAAATGCATAGTATTTTTATACTCTGGAGGAAAACGCTATTATGAAACCTACATGCCCTAACAGCATGTACGAGGGGTGGCAGAAAAGTAATCTACCTGACTATGAAAGAAAATACATGGATTAATAATTTATTTTTTATTTTTCAATATAGTCCCCTGCAACTGAAATGCACTTACGACATTTGTCAATAAATGACAGCATACCATTAAAATAATAATTATTATTTTGATCGTCAAAATAGTCATTCACAGCGTCCTTCATCTCTTCGTCTGTTGAAAATCTGCGCCCTCTCAAATTTTTCTTTAAATTTTTAAATAAGAAGTAGTCAGAGGGAGCCAGGTCTGGACTATAGGGTGGGTGGTTGATCTCTGTAAAGCCGTTTTTTGTCAGAGATGACCGCGCCTTAAAGGCCGTGTGCGCGGGTGCATTATCATGCAAAATCAAAACGCCTTTGCTAAGTTTGCCCCTCCTGTCTTCTTTTATTTTTTTGCGTAGCTGGTCAAGTAAGTTCGCATAGTATTCAGCATTCATCGTGGTGTTTTTTGGCAGGTAATCTATCATAAGAATCCCCTCAACATCCCAAAAAATGGTTGCCATTAGTTTGCCCGCTGACAGCCGGACCTTAAACTTCCTTGGTGGTTTTTCCCCTTTAAATTTCCATTGCATCGATTCTTGTTTGCTTTCGGGATCCCACTGACGAATCCAAGTTTCATCACAGGTCACTATTCGCAAGATAGTTTCTTCCTCTTTATCCTTTACCAAGTCTAAAAATGACTGACAACATTCCACACGCCTTTGCTTATCAAACGGGGTCAACATTTTAGGCACCCAACGTGCGCTCACCTTGGACATTCCCAAATGTTCATGAATTATTTCATGAACTCGTTCCTTGCTAATGCCAACATCTCTAGCTATTTCCCACTGCTTAATTCGCCGATCGGCAAGGATCAGTTTCTTCACTTTTTCCACATTATCTGCGGTAACTGCAGAAATGGGCCTTCCACTACGGGGATCGTCTTCTAAGCTCACACGGCCTTGTTTAAACTGCTTTGACCAAAACTTTATTACAAATTCGGAAGGACATGAATCTCCGAACACCTTAAACATGCGCTCTCGGATCTGCGTCGGCGTATTCCCTTCTTTACCGAGGAATTTAATCACAGCGCGATACTCAATTTTATCCATTTTTAATTTTATTGCAACTTGATAAAAACGAAGACGCGCCAAAAAAAAATTGAACTCGTAGAAACAAATAAGTGTCATAATTTTTAAAAAAGGAATAAACAAAGAATACGAGAATATAGTGGCCAGTAACATTTTTTAAACTTTCTTTAACAAAGGAGATTTTATATCAGCCACCCCTCGTATTTGTGTTCAATAGACTTTGGACAAAGGCAACAATTTTTATTTTATCATTACTTTAGCTAGGTCAACTATTTGCCACGAAACTTTTAAACCAAAAGTGTCCGATTCAAATAGATGCGTAATAGTACGCAACTTACACAGTTGTGTAGTGTGTTGGGTCCTTTGTTGTTTATACTGTATATTAATGACTTGCCTAAAAATATTGCTTTTCCCATGGTGTTATTTGCGGATGACAGCACAGTAACAATCAATTGCAATGACATTAATAATTATGAAAATACAATCAATGACATTTTAAAAGATATAATTCAATGGCTAAATAATAATAAATTAATTGCAAACTTGAACAAGACAAAAATAATGACTTTTTATCAACGTGTGAATAAAACCCCAAATCTCAATATAAATTATAATGATAAACAAATTGAAGAAGTATCTGTGACAAAATTTCTCGGATTATTGGTTGATAATCACCTCACATGGAAGGCTCAAGCTGCATCAGTTTGCGAAAAACTAGGAAAGTCAGCGTATCTTTTATTCAAACTATCCAGTATTGTTAGCAAAGACGTGGTTTTAACTGCCTACCATGGACTAGTAGCATCTGTTTTGCGATATGGAATAATCTTTTGGGGCAACTCCACGGCAAAAAATGACGTCTTTAAGGCTCAGAAACGGTGTATTCGGTCCATGTGTGGTCTGAAACAGCATGAAACTTGTGTACCGTATTTTAGGTCTCTTAAAATACTAACCATGCCCTCGCTTTACATTTTTGAAGTTGCTATATTTGTAAAAACAAACCCCGAGCTCTTTGTTGAGGTTTCCCAAGTACACTTCCATGATGTAAGAGCCCAGTATAGAAACGACTTGTGTTTACGGAGCTCAAAAACAACTCTCATGCGGAATAGCATATTCTGTATGGCTGCGAAAATATTTAATAAAATTCCAACCAGCATTAGAGATTTGAACTTTAGACAGTTTAAGAATAAATTATATTTGTTTTTACTTGATAAATGCTATTATAAAATTGATAATTTCTTTAATGATAACTTTTAATTTTAATTACTCGTATACGTTTCTTTGAATGTTACTTGTATATCTACTTCAGACATTTTATGTATATTATCAAGAATTTTGACATTCCTATTTGAATTCACCTTTCTTATGTATTTGCATGTGCATGTAACAGAATAATTTAATTTAAAAAAAAAAAAACCATTCAATATTTGTACGCCGTCAGGTAGAACATAGTGCTCTTAATTAATACCTAACATCTTGTTGTGACATTTATAAATTGTACATACATTTCCTATGTTCACAAATAAACTATTCTTTCTTTCTTTCTTTCTTTCTTTCACATACAAATAGTTATCTGTATCAAGAGGGGTAGGTAGGGATAATTGTCTTCACCTCCTATGACGCTGACAACTGTCGCTTCTTTTATCCCATTCTTCCATTGGCCGGTCATACTTGTTCTCCCACTTAGTGGAAACATGCATTTACTTGCTTGAGCCGACTCAAGTATACCACCGCATGCTCAGTTCCGACACAAGGATCCCGTCTATGAATGAACTCATTCAATCTATAGGTATTTGCTGTAATTAGGATCATGCAAGGAATCACGTAACGCAACGCATACGCAAGTGAAGTTCATCGACATTCGAAGAAAGCGTTAGATGGTCAGTCTGCCCCGTTTTCGGCTTGGGCGTTATGTTATGAACACCCCTTATAGCCTATATGTTGACCAGAGTGGTCCCTGCGATGGTAATAAAAAAACCGCATCTAAATCCGTTGATTGGTTGTTGAGTTAAAACGGACCATGCAGACAGACAGACTGACAAACATTCTAAAAATTGTGGTTTGGGCCTTATTACAATACATTTGACATGAAATTTCGCAGAAATATTCAATTTACAGACACGATATTATTACTACTTTATTATTTGTATAGATTAACATTATATAACATCAGAAATAATAGAACAAGTCGACATACAAACATACAAGCACGTAACAAGTTAAATAGCTATAATGAAATATTTCTCGACCTGTTTAGTCGGTAACCTGACAATATAAATATTGATTTACACTCGTTGTTACGTTTCTGAGTTATGATGCTGTTCATATTGTTTGTTATGTGTTTGACGACTGGCCGACAACCTGTTCTTGAGTTGAAGTGATCCATAATCCACTCTGACATGGGCTAGATCAACTTGGATCAGATGATCTATGAGTATGTATCGCATATCGCATAGTACACCATCGAGGAAAGTAAGGTTATTATTATTTGACCCTAGCCGCCTGCGTTTATTGAATCTCTTTTTGGGCTTGGGCGTTATTTTATCAACACTCCTTATAGCCTATGTGTTGACCAGGGTTGCTACGATGATAATAGAGAAAACCGCATCCAAATCCGTTGAGTGGTTCTCGAGTTAAAACGGAACAAACATGCAGACAGACAGTTTAGGCCTCAGTACAATACCAATGTACACGACTTTTTTACAATTTTATTATTAGTATAGAGCATATATGGGCAACCACCGGCCCGCGGGCCGCATCCGGCCCGTAGTAGCTTTTAATACGGCCCGTGGCAATTTTTAATACGGCCCGTGGCGAGGAACAATTTAAAACATGTTTACCAAGTAGTCGCGAGTCGTTGTTTTACTTTATAAATACGTTCAGGGACATAACGAGACGAAAAAGAAAGAACAATATAACCACGTCTATAGGCGGTCCCCGTGTGTACACGCTGCGCTTAAATTCTTTGCCGATCTGAGTTAAGAAGTGAGTTAGCGAGAGCTTAAATTTAACAAATATGTACAAAAGCAGGCATGAAAATCAAGAAATCCAAGACACGACCCAGGCCGACCTATAAAAAATTGCCAAATTCTTTGCCTGTATATTAGTGGAATTGATTCTAATATTAGTAGTCTTGCATCTGAAAATCAGGCTCAAGGAAAATATAACATTGTAACTTTTCCAGTTTATTAAGAAACTTGAATTTCAATAAGTAAAATATAAGAGTACGCATCAACCTATGGCCCACGAATTCATGAGCATATGATTGTTTGGCCCGCGACTTCCCTGGGGTTCCCCATACCTGGTATAGAGAAGTTCTTTTGAAACTAGTGAGATTACTCTTCATTGTAATTAGCAAAATATAATATGTTCGTAATTATGTGCTTCGCGTTACTGTTTGGAGGTTAGGAGTAGCAAGTAGTTCCATTACGGAAGAGACTTGGATGTAGATTTCGGTGAACGAACTAGATATGTCGCTGGCTCGTGATAGTCTGATTCACTTTTTTAATACGATTAAATACACATGAACACATCACTTCTTCTCGTTTCACAGTGGATTTATTTAGTTTTCCCAACCGGTTTCGGTTTTAGACCATTATCAAGGGTTTAAAGGTTAATCGATGCAATAAATAAGTCTAAACGATAATAATTCAATTATATAAACGACACGATTAACGACATACTTCGTTGTTTGTTTTGACTCATTTATTACAACGTAATAACATCGAATTAATCTTTAAACCCTTGATAATGGTGTAAAATCGAAACCGGTTGGAAAAACGAAATAAATATACCGTGACAAACTTTGCTATGCATCCTAAGAATATTTAGTACAGTATTCAATTAATCTTTCCCTTTGCAACGATGAAATTTTTCGTTATTTTAGAATTTTATTTGTCAACTAGCCTTTGCCCGCAGCTCCGCCCGCGTTTATTCAATCTATGCCTCGTTTTCAGCTTAGGCGTTATTTTATGAACACACCTTATAGCGTATTTGTTGATCAGGGTCACTACGATGATAATAAAAAACGCATCCAAATCCGTTGAGTGGTTCTCAAGTTAAAACGGAACATATATACTAAAGACAGACAGGCAAAAATTCTAAAAATTGTAGTTTTGGCCTTAGTACAATACTAATAACCCATTTAAGATTTCACAAAAATATTCAATGTACAGTCACGACTTTTTCACTACTTTATTATTATATATTAGTATAGTATAGATAATATTAAGAGTCTCGCTAGCCCGAAACCAACCGACATTGATAAGTTGATGCATATCACTATCTCCTTATCAGTATCGCGTTGAAAGGTTCTTATCGTACATACCTGTTCACAAAGTCATCTGTAACCAGATCGAGGGCTGGCACAGCTGCCCTGGCTGCTTCTGGAGCCGCCAGGAATTTAGACACTCGAGATCGGAAGCGCCACCAGGCCTCTCCGTGTCTGGAAAGATTTCAGGAACCTTGGAATTGAGTAGCACTCGATACACATGGAACGTAAGAACGAGCGTTTCCAGTAATTAATGTTGTTTAGTCATGCAATGTCAGTTCCCACAACATTGTAAGCACAACGGGTACGATAATGAATACTTACACGCCAATCAGTCCGGGCTCATCGCCAAAAAAGTCCTTCCGAAGTTCCTGCTTGTAATGCTTTAAGCAAGGCGCCACTGCTCGGTGCGGCATCGCGTCTTCCCGTCTGTAAATACGCGCGGTTTCTTCCGCGCAAAACGGGAACACTAAATCGGGATGACCGAACAGCTTAGCCACTTTGGCAGCGCCTCCCGAGCCTGCTAAAGCTCTTAGAGTCCAAAGGGTGCAATCCAAAGCGCGCGTCTGCCAAGGCTTCTGGTTGAGAGCGAATCTCCAGGAGTTGCCTAGCAACGGCAACGGTTTTGGCCCCGGCATGGCCGCGTAGCACCGAGCACCGCTCATCGCGATCAGAATACCAATGCTGTTTTCAGCCCCTTGGGACGTAACCGTCGTCGCGGTGGGAGTCACCTTAATGACGTTTTCAGCGTTTCGCAACCCCGGCCACCGGACCGTGGCTCGGCTCACTGTGCGTACCGTATGTGGGACGTTGTGTGGGTAACGGCACTTAGCGTCGATATGTAAAGCAAAACATTTCTCAGAGAAATCGTTGCAAGTCATGTTGTTAGGGATACCAATATTTATTTTCTCTAAATTATCGTTTTTAAATAGCTTATATGTAGTTATTTTTTCTACATTTACATTCCTAAAATGTGTGTATCCCTAACGTGATGTAATTTAATGTCAGTTAATGAATTCTGTTCACGATTTTACGAACACATTTTATGTTGTCAAAGAATTCAAGCTTACATTTTTGTGTTGCATTTGATATTCGAATTCTTTTGTATTGTAATACGTGATTTAATCTTGGTCGCAGTCGCATAACAAACAAAATTCTGTATTGTAGTGGATATAATGTTACATAATGAAAGCCATTGGAACTTCGTTTAATAATAGGCTGCGCGAGTGTCCCATTGGCTAATTATGTCCAGCTGGACACAATACTTTATCTACAACCATCAAAAATATCGTCTTCGTATGACATTATTTATAACTAGCTTTTGCCCGCGGCTTCGCCCGCGTTGAATTAGTTTTTGTGTACTCCTATAAAATCTGTCAATATTTTTTGGACTGCTACGTACAACACATCTGGTGAAATGTATGTGTTTCCCATTTTGTATGTCTCTTATAGATTTTCCATGAGAACTGATTTATGGGATAAAATGTAGCCTATGTCCTATTCAAGGTCTAGAACTACATTCATGCAAAATTTCAGCCCAATCGGTGTACGGCGTGAAAGAGTAACAAACATCCATTCATCCATCCATCCAAACTTTTGCATTTATAATATTAGTGGGATGGGATCTTCTCAACTAATAATTTCATAAAATATTCAAATGTAATCCTAGAACCTTAATTGTCAGTAATTTACCTATTGAATATGTTCTGCGGGAGCAGTCGAGGCTGCATGGCAGAGGTACCTTTGCCTAGCCCAAAACAAAAGACGATATATTAGTCGCTGATTGATTCAGGTCAACAAGATTTTAGAAATTTTCTGCCACAGAAACGATTCATTGAAATTATTTTAGAAATTTGTGTGCTGAATCCGAATATGAACTCAGATTTTCTCTATCATGTCTTAATATTTGAAAAATTTTGAAAAATCTCGAGGATTTACTGGTTCTTGGGGCTTCACGCTTAGCACAATTAGTTTTTCGGCTTTAATTTTCAATAAAACTTCTTGTCAGTAGTTCTTTTTAATAATATAATAAAAAGATTCACGTAATCAAGCCCAGCTTTCGATTAAATGTCTCAAAACAATCACACCCAATATTTCATAGTAAAAACTTGGTATGAAATGTATGGACAGAACAAGCTCTCACAAAATATTATTTATTTTGAAAAGTAAGGTTCAATCGCGAATTCTGTTATTTTTCCCCTGATAAGTATTGATTAAGGACTTGTAGTGATGAAAAATAAATATATAAAATACATTTGTAATAAGTAAAAAAATTGATCAGAAGCATTAAAGAAACGTAAAATTTCAATACCTAAAGTTGATTTCACAAAAACTGGGACCTGATGGAAAAAATCTGAGTTCAGATTTGGATTCAGCACACAGTTTTCTGAAAAAATTTCAAAATATCGTTTCTGTGGCAGAAAACCTGTTGACCAGCGGTGTTGTTATAAATGGGGCCAATAACAGCTCAAAATCGCGGTGTTATGGATGTTATAATAATATATCGGAAAAACAATGTAGGTACTTATATAACCGTTTTTGTTGTTATAATTACCTTATTGTAGTATGGGAGTAGATAAAACAAATGATTTAAACGACAAGACTACTAGACTATTCAACAAAGACATTCTCTATAAGGTAATGTAACGAGAAAGCATATACTCAATACAAAAGTATTTATTCCGATAACGAGACTGATTTTCCCGGTCCATTGACAATACAATGCGACAGTTGTCGAGTTGCGACGTCACTCTTTGCCAATTAACTCGCTCCCTCAATGGAACTCGAACATCACATAACTCGCACGAACCCTACTTCCTACATTATTTACAAATAATTTATCTTGCTTAGTCAAGTATGTTTGCAATCTTACATAAAAACACATCTGTTTGAATAGCGTTGGCGTTTACTTTTTAGCATATTCGTTGATATGTTTCTAGAAAACATCTAAGAAGTTTAAAACTGCTGCTTTAAGAATGCTGCGGTTGTGTTAAAAAAGAGTTCAGAAATTTTAACCACTCTATATGGGAACAGCAGATGTCGATTGGCTTTTCGCTGACGATTGCTTCGTCCGGTCTCAGGATTATATATAAATTATAATGTATCACTTTCGCGATGTCTAGTCGCGATAACATTTACATTCCATCTTCAATTACATCTGTCCATCTTCATTAAGCTGTGATCTTGAACTCTCGCGGAAAAACTCCACAACGCCCTGAATGAATTCATTGAATCGATTGGATTTATGAATCTCTGCGCAAATTGCTACATCCGTATGTTGGGTCCAGATTAATACGCCATTTGAAAAGGCTCCTATGGACAAATCCATCTTTTTTACACGCTTGACTGCGGATTTTGTAATGGGCCATTAGATCTGCCATATAACCACAGGATGTTTGGCTACTTGTACGGATTGGAAGACGTTTAGCAACTGATTATAGGATGAGGTTTTATTTGATTTGTCGACATGTAGAAATGCGGTCGCTGCACGGATGTAGATCAACAAGGGACTCATTGTGCGCGGATCGTTTACACTGTGTCCGCTTCGATCCACGTCCCAAGTTAGGAGTTGTATGCTTGCATAAGGAACGTGAGGATATGTAGCCGTTCATTTTCTTTTAATAGGTACCTTCTGTTTTCAATCTCATGACTAAGAATTTTATACTAAATCATAAAGTTACAGTTGAATCGCTGTTACCCGTGACTTGCATGTTTCCTCCGGCTCAGATGGTCGGAAAATTGCATACTTCCACAAGCTCAGTCTCACGCATCATTACAACACCGTTGTTGAGGTAAAATTGTGAAACTGTCCTCGGATTTCAGCTATCTCCTATTGCTTGAACTTCAGTTTAGTCACGTTTGAGTTACAGAAATGTTGTCGTTCTGCTGTCGAAGTTGATATTTTCTTGTAACTCATTAGTACGCGGTTTTTATATCATCTTTTGTTATATTTTAAGGCTAGACAAATTAGTCCATAATGAGGGAATCTAGTTCCTTTTCTATTTAAAACTAAAAACCTAATTGATTGACTCGATGAATTCAAAGAAACACTGTTTAATATTCATTCAAATTGGTTATCCACGTTGTATTAATAAACCAATACACAACTTGTATTGCGATGATTATTTAAAAACACTTGCCAGTGATACAGTTCGATTGTAGGGCGGTTTGAAACGTTGAATATTTTATTACGATTGGCGGCTAAATACTTAGTTTATGGATTTTGTGTCTTGCCGTCATCTTTGTTTTTAGCTGGAGCAGAAAAGGGGTCCAGAAAATAAAGAATGAAGTAATATAAATCATGTACCACGTGATATTGTTAGGCTCTTCTGCTACAAAAAAGATAATTTGTTATTCAACGTCGCGACACGCTCATTAACCGCTCCTTTCGCTTTGTCTTTGTTTGATTAAAATTTTGACAAAGGTAGCGTTTACCATCATGGTTCAATTCTTCGTGGTACTTTGCACTATTTAAGTTTCATGTATGTAGCAAGAGAAGTTTCACAATCTTAGTCTCCTGAATCCATTAGTTTACGTTGCCGCAGTATTTTGTTAAAATGGTCGCCTTGTTGGTTTATGGACCTTATCATGTTAATGTCATCATTAGTATCTGAGTACACTAAGACCAGATTAAAGATAATATTCCAGTGTATTGAACGCTCTTCTGTCTCCTTTGATACAATGTGCGACCAATGTCCTTTATCAGAGTCGTATTGGCGTTTATTACTGTAATAAATCATGTTGTTATCTCTGAGGTATCTAGCGTGGTTACTTATTGCAGTGTTCGATTACATCGTCTATTATGTTGTCCAAAAGTTGTCAGGAGAGATTTTACCGATAAGAGAGTCATTTATATTCTTGCTTATACTTTGTAATTAACACATTTTAGGGTTTTTAAAGAATAAGTTGTACGGATTACTTACTTACTAACAGCTTGTGGTTCGCAAAAACTTCGCGTTTTTTTAACCAACGTTTTAACCTAACAACAAAGCACTGCTAATACTAATTTCTTTTCACTTTACTTTTTTTGGTGCCTTGGGCGTATATAATGGGGCTGGCACAGCCGAAAAAATATGGGTAATATGTATATGAAATGCTAGCCTTTGCCCGCGGCTCCGCCCGCCGTTTTTTCAATCTCTGCCTCATTTTCAGCTTGGCGGTTATTTTATGAGCAGCCCTTATAGCCTATATGTTGACCAGGCTCACTACAATGATAACAAAAAGACCGCATCTAAATCCGTTAAGTGGTTCTTGAGTTAAAACGGAACATACACACATACAGACAGACACACGAAAATTCTAAAAATTTTAGTTTTGGCCTCAGTACAATACTATCAACCCATTTGAATTGAAATTTTGCAAAAACAAACGCGAATTTTAGGAGCAAACTGACCTGAGTAAAGTTAATATTTTGTTTTAAGTCTTATACAATATATTATGTAATGCCTTAACTTTTTTTAAAAGAAGGTTGTAATGTTTTTCCCCAAACCCAAGTTCCTATGGTACCAAAAGAATAAGATTCGGAGTCTTCTGTCCTGCCCCAACGCTTTCATTTTACACTTGTCTGCTCAGTGGTAGCGGGCGCTCAGAAAACTTGCGGTTTCCTGGAGTTTTTATTATTTATTTTTCCTTGTTTATTTAAACTATTTTACTAATTTTGTTCTGGAAAATACTAGATGATACTATATTATCTGTGATGATACTAAACCTTCCTTTCACTTAATATATTAAATGCGAAACAATGCTTGTACAATAAATTGAATTGTTTTACCTAAAAACTACCTAACCGTTTTACCTAAAAGTAAATTGATATCGAAAATAATTTTGGAATATTTTATACAAAGTCAAGATGTGTCATAATTTTTCTTCATTTAAACTTAAATCAAGTGTTTATTTAAAAACAAACATTTTCGGTTAAAACACGAGTATCCTTTTAACGTCACTGAAACGCTACGCCTGCGAGTACACTAAATTATAACTATTGCATGACATTCCAATGTCATAAATAAAGCCCCTTGCGGTCCCAATCCACCTTTATTGTGTTGAAAAACGAAACACCGCGCAAAACCGCTAATATCAGAATAGTATGAAAACAGCGCTCCATCTCACACTTTGTCGGGCCAGGGCCTTATTTTTGGAATTTCCTCCATTTCGATGTTTAGAAACCGTTGAACTGTAGGATGGTAACAAAGTGAGACGCGGTTGCAGTAGCGCTAGCCGGCTACTGAGCGGGGTTGAGGAGGGAAGCGGGGGGTGGTGACAGATTTATGTGCGGATCGCATGCCGTCGCCGCACCGCTTCAGGACTAATTCAGGAAACACTTTACACAAGTTCACAGCGCCCGCCGCTGAGCCTTCACTTGAAGCGATAGCTACTTGAGTCGTTGTCGCCGAAACTCTCGCGTGCGACGTGACACTTGGTCGTTGTTGCCACCACATGATCGGCTAATAAACAGGATTTATGGGGCGCTAAACGGAGTTTTGTGTTCCGATTTGTCGGAATTTCTTTAACGGTTTTCCTGTTTTGTACTGTTTAAACGTAAGGAAATCACAACAGAATTAAACAGTATTTTCCTCGCTCCATAAGGCGACAGAAGCTTTTTTGAGACTGCTTAAATCTCTCCATACCCTTAGAAGATACGATCATCAGAATACGCATGTTGGCGTATCAGCACATGATTGTGAGCAAATTGTCCCATGATTGCGTGTAGAGCGACCGCGGAGCCTTGGGTGCGGCGGCGCGGAGAGCGGGCGGCGTATTGATCCGCTTATGAGTTAGTCAATAAATGTAATAGTAATACAATTACTCCAGTTAACTCATTTTCCCTTTTGCCTACTGATGAGACCGAAGTTTCTTCATTGATTTCGTCTCTAGCCAATAAGTCGTCCTGTGGTTGGGACGGTATCTCTAGTATTGTTATCAAAAATTCAAAATCAATCCTAATTGCCCCACTTACATATGTTTTTAATCTCTGTATTACAAATGGTATTGTTCCAGACGTTTTTAAAAAGTCTATCATACACCCCATACATAAGGGTGGGGATGTTGACGGTGTCGGAAACTATAGGCCAATTTCATTACTATCCACAATCTCTAAATTATTTGAAAAAGTCATCAATAAACGCTTAACAAGTTACCTCGAACATAATAAATATCTTTCAAATAACCAATTTGGCTTTAGAAAACATAAATCTACCGAAGAAGCAGTCTCTGAACTCACTAACTCAATTATTGACAGACTTGATAAGCGTGATAGATGTGTTACTGTATTCCTGGACCTCGCCAAAGCTTTTGACACTGTGTCCATTCCCATCCTTTTACGTAAATTAAACCTTATGGGTATACGTGGAACACCGTTGGAGCTGTTTAAAAGCTATCTCAGTAACAGGATGCAAGCGGTTAAAATTGGATCTGATTATAGTGAATTTATACCGGTCAGCTTTGGTGTCCCACAGGGCAGTGTGTTGGGTCCTACCCTTTTTCTAGTGTATATAAACGACTTGTGCGAGCTGGAAATAAAAAACTGTCGAATTGTTACCTTCGCGGATGACACAGCCGTTATTTTTCATCACAACACATGGGAAGAGGTAGAAACCGTTGCTACCGCTGGCCTGTGCACCATAGCTGACTGGCTTAACTCTAACTTACTTACACTCAACGTTTCAAAATCTAAATATATAACATTTAGTATTAACAGTTCAACACAACCTTCTTCTGAACATTTTAAATTAAAAATTCACTTGTGCGGACAGTCTAGCCATATCGTATGTAATTGTGAACAAATGGAGAGGGTTTCTAATATACGATACTTAGGTATCATATTAGACATGCATCTATCATGGGCAGATCATATTAACTTAACCATGAAGCGAGTGCGTAAAACTGTCAAAATATTTAAAACTCTGCGATCTATAACTGACTTAAAATCATTAAAAACCATATACTTTGCCTTAACACATTCACTCTTAACATACTGTATTAGGGCGTGGGGTGGTGCCTCGAAAACTGTACTTATAAATCTTGAACGAGCCCAAAGATATGTGCTCAAAATTATGCTTAAAAAGCCTCGCCGATATCCCACTCAGAAACTATACAGTGAAGCCCAAATCCTTACAGTCCGACAGTCTTACATAAAATCTATTATCTTATATCAACATCGTCAACAACGTACAAATATTTCTGCCTCTAAACGTATCAAATACAAAAATTTTCACACTCCTTTAGTTCGTACTTGTTTTGCACAAAGGTGTATTTATTTTACTGGACCTTCTATTTACAATAAAATTAACAAAGAATTAAATATTATTAACCTTAACAAATTTCAATGTGTCCGAGTATTGCATAAATATCTAATTAAACTTGACTACAACAAAACTGAAGGCTTGTTTACAATATTAACATAACCTTTTGTCATCTCTGTGCAACGATAAGTCTATGGCCTATTCTTATCTTTCGTTACAACTAGCTGTCCAGTTTACGTAAGACTTGCCATAAGCGTAAATACCCGTGAAACCAGTGTCAAGCAATACTGGACGTTTAAATGTTCACTGCTTCTTAGCTAACTAACACCCGATAGTTTTTATTCAATTTCTATAACTACCTGCATTATATTTGTGTCTGTTATTTTATTTCATCTACTTTTTGGTCGTCGTTTGTCAATCTAACAAAGTATCCTAAAACTTATTATCTTATCGTGTACCCAATACATATACTATATCCTCACAGAAATATCAATTTAGTAATGTACTTATGTTAAGAAATTATGTCTATTTTATACTAGAATAATAATATACTTATGTAATATTTGTGTGTAGTTTATTTAACTATTTTAAAATTATTATCTATTAGTGTATACATTGAGCCATATTTTGTTTATTTTGTTTATTTTGTCTGTAGATAAAATCAATTTTCTTTGTGTGTAGAATACCTATGTCCGTGTAAAATATTTTAAGTACCCTCGAATTGGAAACACTGTTCCCCAAAGGACAATTATATTAGTTTGGGGTTCAGAGTCTTAGCAATATTTTTTGTAAACTAATTGTTCAATAAAGAAATTTGATTTGATTTGATTTTGATTTTGATCCACCCCTTCCCCGCTCCCCGCCGCCGGCACCCGCCCGCCTGACCTGTTGCCTGCTGAACACTGATGAAAAATCAACATTATTCCCCACTATTTTTACCTACTTTTGCACCAATTCAATTTTATATCATACAAAAAAAGGGGTAGCGGTTTGTGAGCTTCGCGAAATGTACTCGTCATCAGCGCTGAATGTAATGTTGCCTTGATCCCATTATGTTGAGTGTGACGTCACTAGGACACGGCAGGATTGGAATGGGTATCAAACGCTGGCAACATTGGACAAGGTTCGCTGAAGGCTCCCCGGTGTGAGCTGGCAACCCGCCAGGGCCCTGAAATCCCTGACATTGAAACCGATTGGGACGCCTTCAAGCTCTGAATGAAACTGTTTCCTTCATCACCATTCGCTGCTTTTATTCGGACGTTTATCGCCTATTAATATTCTATTACAAAAATCGTCTGTAATGTGTCGTTGGCACATCGTAGAATTGGGAATATCATAATCTGCCTAGGCACATCATGTTTCACCTCTGACACCCCCCGGCGCGGTGATTCATGTCGTGACGATGTAATGTGACCATTTCATTTTCATAAGACATGTCTTTACGTGCGAGTAAAAATAAAAAAGCCTGTCTTTCAAAAATTTCGTGTTTTCGGATACGACTCGCCTGTTTAACTGTGCACTGGAGACACAATCCTGTCAATACTGTAGGTGAAACAAATTCGTTTTTGTTTGTTCACATGAATTGCCTCTTCTACCTGAGCCGGTTTTTTTTTCTTTTTGTGCCCTGTTGTAGGCAAACATAATACAGTCGATAAGTCTCTGGTCCAAAAATTCAAAGGGAAAAAATTCAAGACGACTTTCCACCGAAATGATTTTTTTGCGTGAACCTATTTTTAATTTTCCATAGAAATTTTGTCAGCTGATTGAATCACATGGTACCGGGAAGTAAAAAAAAAAAGATATGAATGTGTTCAGGTAACGATACACAATCGACCCTAGAATTAATTTCACTTATTATTGTAGTACCTTAGAAACTTATTTGACTGGTGATGGTTTCTGGCGTCCCATTGTCGGAAGGTCTGCTTCTACTCAGCGGCTTTTCTTCCCAAATGTATACGTACTGTGGTATTTAAAATACGAGTATACGTCGAATGCTGGCCACACGCGTGTGTGAAGCCATACAAATTCATGGCAACCCTGCTTTTGTGCAAAGTGACCGTTCAGCAGTAGTTTGACATAAAGTTTAACTAAAAGCCACTGTAAGTAAAACCAAGTCTACAGCGTGTCTGGGCTGGCACAACGCCAAACGTTCGTAGTCGATCCATACTCCGAGGGAATTGTCCTTGAAACTGAACCGATCTCGCCAATTAGCAACTTAGTTCCACTTCATAAACTACGCTGAGCCTTTGTCCCGCGGTACGAGGAAGTTGGATAAATCATTTGTCACAAAATCTTCATATGTTACTTTTGACAACCGTCTCAGTATCTGTACAAAAATAAATCAATTGTCACCTGTAGCCTTGGCATGAAAACATCACGGTTACGTTATAGTTGCGTTCACGTTACATTTCGTATAGAATCCACAGACATATAAAGGTATTATACGTCTCTATACTATACGTCTGTGGATAGAAACTGATAACCGCCCCAAGCGGACAGTAGCGGAACTTTTCAGATTCCATACAAAATCTAACGTAAACGCAACTATAACTTAACAGTGGTGTTTTTATAAACTTTTTGTAATATAAATTCTTTTGTAGACGCAAATTGCCATAAAACTTTTTATTTGTAAGGAAGGAAAACAAAATCATGATGTACATTTTGCACCGAGATGAAAAGTTAAGGGGGTTAAGTAACATAATTGAAATGAACGTTGGCTGTTTTTCAAAATTTTTAGGGTTCCGTACCCCAAAAGGAAAAAACGGAACCCTTATAGGATCACTTTGTTGTTAGTCTGTCTGTCCGTCCGTCCGTGTGTTCAATACCCTATATCTCGGGAACTCGTGGAGGTATCGATTTGAAATTAAAATCATAATATATACTAAGGTCGACAGTCCCTTGTTTATGCCGCAAAAAACGTATATTTCGACACTCTCATCAATCAGAATCAAAATTTATAGGGTATATCGCGTTGACCTAGAACTATTAAAATTTGGCAAGTAATACCGTTTAATGCTGCAAGTACAGGAAAAAATCTTAAAACTATACATTTGTAATTAAATCATTAAAAAATCATCGAAGTTAAGCAACAGTATAGGCGGTCATAATTGTACGGATGACCAAATCTCTTTCTAGATTTTTTAAACTTTTACTAATTTGTACGGAACCCTCGGTGGGCGAGTGCGACTCGCACTTGTCCGGTTTTTTTCAAGTTTTAACCCTCACCAGTGCAGTTTGTTGTGTTTTGTAAGAAGTTTTTGCAGACCGTAATCGTACTATTAGTTTATTATAATTTGAGACACCACCCCATATCGCTCGTATAAAACAATAATGGCTCTATAATTTCGACGCACACATTACTTTGGGCGTCTATTTCTATTAGTATTAGTAGGCACGTGCACGCAATTTCAAAAAGTTTTCTATTTATAGTTGCTGGAGAATCAAAGTGGATAGCGTTTTACTTTCCCATACCAATGAACTTCTTAAATCTATGCGTACCTAACACGCTATCAGAAACTCATGTGGTTTGATGACTTTTATTATTTTTATTGGCCATATGAATAGATAAACTAAAGGCATGTTAATCAAGAATAAGTGAATCGCTCATTAAGTTATCGACAAATTCATCTACTTTAATTTCTGTTAAATCCGTTTTGCCAGTTTTCTTCGTGAAAACACTGCAGAAACACAAGTTAGCAGGCTAGAAAAGTGCCTGCATTCGTTTGAAAAATTCGCGTGACGGGGCAGGACGGCTGCAGAATTCAATACACCCACTCTGTAGTCATAAACCTTATACGGTATACCCTTACCGTATATACCTGGTGCCTGTTCTATTCGACTGCGTTTGAATGTGGGGTTATTGCGTTTTGACATTTATAGATTGTTCTCATAACGGCGGGTTGCCACGTAATTTGAGGTTGAGATGAGAGGCATCTTAACAGGCCGTTGTCTGTCTTTCTTTAAAGGAAAAATGATTTTAAAAAAGTGGAGCCAATACTAACCACCCTCCTAATTACGAGGCGCGCGCTCTGAGTAGAGTTCATGTGGGTGCGCATTGTAATGCAATTACATTGAATTGAAGGTTTTTTGTACTCATAATGAAATTTCCTTTCACATGTTATAAAAGATGTCGACAAAAAGCTCCCATAGATGTATACAAAAGCAGCTTACACTTTATGTTATTGTCACATAATCAATTAAAGATATCGTATATCTGTAACCTAACAACTTGATAACTTTTTGGACACATGCCTCTAATTCTGGTCTCCATTTTGATTAGTCCATCTAGCTACTCATGGTTCCAAGTACTATTGTAATAATCTGTGTCCAAGTGCTCTTATGCCGTCCATTATTACATGAAACAATTTCCATGAGAATGGTCCAATTTCTGAGGCACTGGCAATAAATGTATTCAAGAATCGCGTGCCAAAGTTATGAACTCGTTAATATTAATGCGGTGGCCGCGTTGTACCCTCGGCTTAAGGGGGTAACTTTTTACCTCGTTACAAAATGCATATCATAATATTGTTTTCCTTACTTTTGAATAAAAAGTATGCAATAAATGTGTTTTAAAGCAACTTGCGTACTCGTACTTTAATGTATTATTTTTGTTTGCATTACATTAACAAACTTAAATGCGTGTTTACAGTTGTAATGTAATGCAGCTAAAGTGTAACGCATAAAATTGAATAATTTTTATGTGATCACCTAACTATTAACAAGCAGTTTGCGCGAATTGCTATAAAACGCATTTATTGCAAACTTTTTATTCAAAAGTAAGGAAAACAATATTATGATGTGGATTTTGCACCGAGATCCTCCGTTACCACCTTAAGCAGCATCGGTGCAACTGGTGCCCCTCGTTCCGTTCATTTTTTAACAACACTTGAAATACTAACGAATCAACGGACCAAATAAATACCAGGCTCTCGGTAATTCGAGGTTGTATAATATTGTTCGTAGCGTGGGAGGGTGCACTAATACACTTGCTCTTTTAACCTGTTTTTTGTTAATTTGGAGCGAATACCGCCTGACCTCTGAACCCTACAAATTATCCGATAGAATCAAACTTTAACCTTGGAAGTTCGGTAGTGAACTCAGTTACTTACCACCAGGGATCATTTTTGTTACCCTATCATAGGGTAACTGCATGTTTTAATAAAGTGTTTTTGTATGAAATCTTATTTTAAATAGTGTGGAAAGCAAACCCTATACAAATTTTATTATTGGGGGGTTTCTTTGAGCTTACTCGCTACGAGTAACCGTGCAACCCTATTAAACTCTATCCATAGGCTTAATGTAACCGCGAATAATCTGGAAGTGTCGAGAACAGGGCCTACATTTTTGTTGAAGGGCGGTGTTGGAAGAATTCAAAACCTTGTATAAAACCCTACCCTATGAAAGGCTACAAACCTAACGTAACACTATGAAGACGGAATAAGGGCGACCCGGTCGAGCTTTAACTTCATAAACTCTACTTTCATTCATCTTTTGCCCAAACCACCAAAGCATTCCTTTTTCTATTCCGGTCACTACTACATGTTCTTTGAGACTGCAACTTTCCAGTATGTAGTTGATGCTTGTGACTTGACTTGTGACTTGGTGAAACTTTTGATACATTTTTGATTAAAACACACTTGTACTTGTCCACTTATTTATATTATTTCCCTTACCGGTTTCGCTGTTATAGCATCATCAAAGGTTTTTTTTTTTAATTTTTGAAATTAAATAAACTTTTTTAATTTTTGAAAAAAAAACCTTTGATAATGCTATAACAGCGAAACCGGTAAGGGAAATAATATAAATAAGTGGACAAGTACAAGTGTGTTTTAATCAAAAATGTTTCCAGTCTGTCGATATTTTGCACTCTTTCATTTAATGTCAATACATACATAATCCGTAAGAAACGCATTTACACTGCATTCGTTCTACTAACGCAAATACAGGATGTAAATGCAAAGTCAAGAATCCCTTTAGTATTGATTATATTTTGAAAGTATACATGATTCTGATGTCATTACGAGAAAAAAAAACACCTTGAATTTTCACCAAAAATTCCATAATTTTTCTAAGCTATGGCTACGCAACCCACACACCTAATTGCACCCCGCAACCCTCACCCCTCATCCGAGTGGCCGGCGCGGCGACCGTGAGGGTGTCCACGCGATTAGTGTATTTTGAGTAAAGAAACTCGTCTTATTATGGGGTACTGGTACTTTATTTAGAGATCCCAGTATTTAAAATAATATCTTTACCGATCATACTAACACACCCTTAAAGGATTCTTGCCTTTGCTTTTACACCCGGTATAGAGCGCAAATAAAATGAAAATTTATTCTGCCCATACATAATATCCTGCACATAGCCATATGAAAAACCTATTTATCTCGTGAAGCTTGGTTAAGTCAAGTCAAATCGACATAATACAGACGAAGTTACCTCTAGTTTAGCTCAGTTCACACCAACAAGTCATTGGCATAGTTTCGCTCCTGCAGAAAAGAAGCTGGTTGAATTATGTAGGTCTAAGCGCGCATTGCGTTTTATTGAATATTGTTTTGGTAGAGATTGAAAGAGTAATTATCTAGTTTTCTCACTGAAATTGTCTTGTTTAGCTCTTGGCTCTTCTTTGTGCCGTAGATCCAGGATCAAAGTAAAAACAACAGAAAACTAACATATCATCACGACATATATCCTGACACCCCGTCAGAGGTGTTTCCGAGTGTGGTTGGTCAACACTCGTACATCCTCTTTTTACCGACGATTTTTACGTCCCAACGTGGTAGGGGAGCCTTATCGACGTACTTCGGGCACAAATACAACCTATTTAGGGCACGCAGGTTTCTAAAAACTCTTCTACCACCCAGGTCACAAGATTGAGGGTTGCTGAACTATCGATGCTTAAAGGAGTAACTCGCTCGAAGAATCTCGCTGCAAAAAGCAAATCGTAGTATTGTTTTCCTTACTTTTCTATGATGTGTATTCACGAAAGTTGCCTAATAATAATAATAATTGGTTTACAATAAAATTATGTTACCTTATTCAATACATTTTGATTGCATTACATTAACAAACTTTAAAGCCTGTTTGCAGTTGTAATGTAATGCAATCAAAATGTTATCCATAAAATAACGGAATTTTCTTGTGAAATATAATTAATAATAAGCAATTTTAAGAAAAGTAAAGGAAAACAATGTTATGGTGTGCATTTTGCACCTATATCCTCTGTTATCGGTTAATCTTGACTGTCCCCTAAAAACAGGCTACGAATGATCTCTATAAATCATACCCGGGACCGGTTTAACACGTCCCCAGACACTGTTTCATAATGCTAAATGTTGTCACTTTCTTCTATTCCAGTTTCCTAGATGACCTCGACCGGTTAGGTGCTAAGGACTACCAGCCGACCGAACAAGATATCCTAAGAACTAGAGTCAAAACTACCGGAATAGTTGAAGTACACTTCTCCTTCAAAAACCTTAATTTCAAGTAAGTATTTATGCTTTATGGTGAGAATTGTAGGTGGTAGAGCTGATGCCGGGCTCGACTGTGGAGGTACCACCCTCTTACTCGCAAATCCTCCCGAAGTTATTCGGGGGAGAGTAAGAGAACAGCTCTCAGGCAAAACCAGGCGGCCCACCATTGCCTGGGATCGATGGATGGCGGTATATCTGTCGCAGTAAAGTAGTTAAATCAGAGAGTTAGTTGAATCTCTAGAGAGTTAATTAAAGATCGACATTCAATCAAGTCGCTAAAGTTCCGTCAGACAAGTGAGTGAACGAAACGTTTAACGAGTTTCCTAAACGTTCCTAGGCGCATTTCAACTTTGGTAGGGTGACCTTTGTGAGGCGTCCCCGAGTAGGATACTAAATAGTCGCATAATGGAAAGGTCGAAATGTATTTAAAAACACTAGGTTAGGTTAGGTTTGAACATTATGAAACAACTCAGAGCCGAGCGAAGCGGAGCGGAGCGAGGCGTCCCCGAGTAGGATACTAAATAGGTGCATAATGGATAGGTAAAAATGTATTTAAAAACAGTACGTTAGGTCAGGTTTGAACATTATGAAACAACTCAGAGCCATCATCTTGTTTTACATTATTAATCAATCAACACGCTGGCTTTCGGTCAGACAGATAGTTAAACGTTTTCGACGCTGCTTTATTTGAATCAAAATGCTAGCGACTTGATTGAATGTCGATCTTTAATTAACTCTCTAGAGATTCAACTAACTCTCTGATTTAACTACTTTACTGCGACATATCCATCCCCAACTGCCGGGCCTTATATAAATTAGACTGGTGACGGGCAGCGGCGTCACTAGTGCAAGAGTTTCGGCACCGCGCTCACCAACCCGCCTGCCCAGCGTGTGTGAGTATGGGCATTTCTTCCAGGAGGACCGCCAAGAGTGGTGAACTCCTGGAAAGGCCTATGTCCAGCAGTGGACGAAACAGGCTGATGGATGGAACGAATGCAAAAATAATAAATAAACCGGCCAATTGCGAGTCGGACTCGCGCACGAATGGTTCCGGCAAAAAAATCATGTCTCTTGTATGGGAGCCCCCTTTGATATTTATTTTATTCTGTTTTTTAGTATTTGTTGTTATAACGGCAACAGAAACACATCGTCTGTGGAAATGTCAACTATCTAACTGTCACAGTTCATGAGATACAGCCCGGTGTAACAGACGGACAGCGGAGTCTTAGTAACAGGGTCCCGTTGGTTACCCTTTCGGTACGGAACCCTTAAAACTGTCATTTCCGCATCAACAGTGATTGATGCAAGCGTGACCCATCCCTTTAAAAGTTACCTAGACCAAAATTACGTTTTACCAACGCTTAAGTCATACATGACTAACGAAACTCTTTGCTCAGCAAAAATAGGTGGTACCCACAGACGTATAATACCTATATAGTAGCAGACCTAACATTAATAATAAACGCATAGGTCGACGCGTGGCAATTTTAGCTCAGTGAACTTTGGGCTCTTTTAAATATAAATATTGCTTGTTTGCAAACAAATATATACTAGAGATTAGTTTAGGAATTAACAAATATGTTCCAAGCATAAGCCAGCCAAAACAACCCATTTTCATACGTTTCTTCGTACCATGAAGCCTAAATGTAGCTTATTTTTTGTATGGAAACTTGCCAAGCTATTTAATCCTTATGTTTGGTCTGCTACTTAGTAATAATTGTATGTCTGTGGTGGTACCTAAGTAGGTATCGCTTTGCTCCTCGTTTGCGAAGATGGGGGGTAAGTTTTGCTTGTAATAACAGCTATTACGTTTATTACATGGCTATTACATCAATGTAAACTTGTGACGTCATAAATGACAAGAGTGTGCAAGTCATGTATATAATGTTCTCATCTTCATTATTTGTTACATCACATACAATGCTACAATCAGTTTACAACATAATCTAACTGCACCTGCGATCTCGGAACCTTTCAACAGTCATTCAAGTAAATAGTAACTCTATTATCTTTTTAAGGCCGCGCTAGACAGAAAAAGCGTCGTATATAACGTGTTGTTGCCAGGCGATTTACACACTGAGCTTGGTGGGACGTTTCTGGGTGGCGTCTTACATACACTGCTATATTAACTTGCCCGTCAACAGCACACTATAATCTCGCAACATCATAAAAGAACCCCTCGTTCAATATACTATAAAATAAAGTTTGTTAAAAAAAAGATTATAATCGAATTTTTATTTGAAACTAGCTTATGCCCGCGGCTCCGCCCGCGTGTTATTTGGTTTAACGACATGCTTTTTTCCGGAATAAAATGTAACCTATGTGTTAAGTTGGGGTATAAGCTATATCCATTCTAAATTTCATCCAAATCCGTCTAGCCGTTTCAGCGTGAAAGAGTAACAAACATACACACACACACACACAAACTTTCGCATTTATAATATTAGTGTGAAGTGTGATGATATAACATAGCCTTGTCTTATTTCACCACAAACGGATAAGGTCCGCGCTAATTAGACACCTGATGTATGAAATAACAAAGCCTTATCTTATTTCACCACAAACGATAAGGTCCGCGCTAATTAGATACCAGATTTTTCAATGATATTGATCTATCCTACAGGAACCATGCATTTTTCCGGGATAAAAAGTAGCCTATGTGTTAAGGTATAAGCTATACCCATTCTAAATTTCATCCAAATCCGTTCAGCCGTTTCAGCGTGAAAGAGTAACAAACAAACAAACACACACACACATACACGCGCACAAACTTTCGCGTTTATAATATTAGTAGGATAGTATAAATAGTAGCGATTTTGTATAAAGATGACATTAATTTATGCAGCCAAACCTTATAACTAGAGGCTAGGTATCAGGGATCCATAACACTTTTTGATAATATCGCAAAATAAAATGTTGACCTCCCATGTGCTTACGTTTGTAGGTAAAACGAAAAGAATAATTTGCGAATTCCGTTCCCACTGAGCACTTAGCGAGTCTTTAGTATGAATTAGGCTTTATAAATTAATGTCACCTTGTATATAGCGAACATTTCAAATTGGCGTTACCGAAATCGAGTGTCGAAAATTTAATAATTGTTTTTAACCCGTGCTTCCAGATTATTCGATGTGGGCGGGCAGAGATCCGAGAGAAAGAAATGGATCCACTGCTTCGAAGACGTGACAGCAATCATTTTCTGTGTCGCGATGTCCGAGTACGACCAGGTGTTGCATGAGGACGAGACAACGGTATGTCACTCTATTCATTAGTTGGGTACATGGCCGTGTATAAGAGAGGATTGATGTGTGAAGCCTAGCCTTCCCAGTTGGAATGTTAGTATAGTACATTACTGCTAAGACAAAAAAAAATAAGCAATCCTGGACGAGTACATACGAGGCCAGGATTGCTAATTCATGGTCGAAGCAAGTATAGTGCTTTTCTCAAAAATAAAATGAGACATTTTCATGTTGTTTATTATTAATGAGTATATGAGTATTATATCAAATATAATAAACTGACTAGGAAATATTAAAAGTTACTTACTTGCTCATATTCCGGCGATTAGTCATGTTTATTGTTATTGATTTCTTCAGCAAAGCATAGTGGAGTACAATCTATATCAGAGCCCGCTTCTGAACTCATTTTGTAATTTATTTGCACAAAATACTTTCAACTAAAATTTATAGCAACATAAATTCCCGCTTTTAGGCAACTTTTTTTTATTATTGCCAGCTGGGCAAAGGTATTTACCGCCATGCAGCCTTCTAGCCTTCATGGACAACGCCATCTAGAGAAACGCTAAGTTCTAAGAAAAAAAAAACAACGAGAAAAACCTCCTAGTCTCTTAAAAACATAGACACGGATAATTTTAAAAAGGAAACATGAAATATACTCTGTGAACATGTGGTATGTAATGGATTTTCATACGAACTTCCTGGACAGTTATTCAGATTTCCTGGACACTTTTACTAGCTCGCCAGAATGAAGTATTTTCTGGTAGGTCTCTACAGTATGTAATGTAATATTACAACGTATTTTTGAGAAAAAGTTATTTACTTGGAAATAAAATAAATGCTCGAATAGAACCTGTGATCGAGAGGGAGCCCTCTAAATCCTAGACTTCGTGCTGACCAATATAACGTCTAAGTAATCAGTAATGACTGAGCTATTTCATGAAATCGCCCAACGATAATGGCTAAATGTCCTAATTTTCGAAACTTCTTTGACGGAGTCACGTTCCGTAGTTGAATATCATCATCAATCAGCGCTGAGTACAGGGCAGGGGCCTTATTGTCTATTTATTATAATTTTTGGCCAATCGCGACGCTTTAAACGCTATAGCGATGGATTTTGAAGTTGGAGAATAAGAGGGCTGGTCATTTCCTTGCCACGCTATTCTCTCCGGTCTTTTGCTGCCTGCCCCTGACGTGCCCTCCAGTGACGTTTTCATGCCCTCGTTCAGGTTATTGTTGTCAGTCTTAAAGAAAGTTGTATCATCTATTAAACTATTCGTATTTTTTTTGTAATATCTGGACACTCAGGTTTTGAATTTCAATAGTACTAGCGCCCTCTAACATTTCAAAAAAAGTAGCTAACAGGATGTTAGTATCAATGTAGACTAGTACACCCAAGTCTTTCGCAATGTTATTCAGGCCTATCTTTTCTTTAAATACAAAATGGGCTTACGCTTGGCCAAAGATGGAAAGTGTCAAAAATAACGAATACGATTTGATGGATCTTGAAGCGTGACTATTGGATAAAGCCGAGGATTTTCCTAAGACACGGAGCTGCAATCCAGTGAAAATCCCATGCAGTTCCATTTAGAAGTTTTTACGTGGTCATACAAAAGAAGAGACAAATTTAAAACGAATGATTTGTCGTCTGTACACAATTATTAGATATATGAACAGATTTTTCATGTTTTGACACGCTCGACTTTATTATAATTATATTACACCCAAATGTATAGATAACATAGTTTGAAGACTTTCCTTACTTCTTAGGTAGCTGGATAATATGGCAGGAAAAACTTGCAACTTCCCTTGAAGCGACTCTCTACTCTCTTGGATGTGTGTAACGAATCAACATTTATTAACCAATGTTAGTTAAAATTATGCCAGTTGAATTTTCTGGGAGAGCTATTGTTAGAATCAAACTGTAAAAATGTGTGGCTAGATATTTTATTAAATAAAAGATGTAGCTTGTGTATTTTGCTCGAATAATTGACCTATGATGCTCATTTGTGTGTCCTAATAATTAGTATAGGTGTTGTCAACCGTTTCTCTAAGTTTGTACCCTAGGTAGGGGCGCGGTGGGGAAGGGGACACAATTTTACGACAAGCGTTAAAGACTGAGCAGTGGCTATTTTAAAAGGTTTCCATTCCCGCTCCGCCTTGCTACCTAAGGAATAGACAGAATGAGATGCACGGTAGACCTGTAAATTAATGATGATGATGTTGAGGTGGGACGGCTGCTGGGCTCAGGCGGATGGATGGTCGGCTCTCCAATTGGAGCTATCCCATCTAATTCCCATTGCTTGGAGCTTTGGTATCCTAATGTCCCAGGGGCATTCCCTCCTCAAATCTTCCGCTTCTTTTAATAAATCTAAGAATGTCTGAGTACATAAGTTACTTTAAACCTTCTTCCTTGATGCGGTCATCACCAAGTATCTCCCATCTCAGGCTAGAATATATAAAGCATTCACCTAGGTAGTGCTTGCTAGTTTTCTCCTTGCAGTGTGCAGTGCAGGCAAGAGGGATCCTCCTAACTTGCAACTTGTAGCTAAATATAATGGAATCGCTGGTTTATATTATTATCCTTGAAACTTTCGTGGTTACAACAATACATATTCAATGAGTATAGCGGGTTCTTAGCAGTCGCAGAATAATAAAGGGCTAGATCGACTTAGATGCAGTTTCTCTCAGATTTTGAAATCTTTAACTTTTTTCTTTTATCTTTTTTTGGTAACTTTTTTCTACATCATAATATTGTTTTCCTTACTTATGAATAAAATGTATAAAAATATAATTGACTTCTTGTCTTTTAGTATTAATATTATATAAATAAGGAAACACATAAATCAAAAGTAGTTTTTTAAGATATATTTCGACCACTTGATGTGTTCGGCTTCAGTATATATAATTTAACTGAAGCCGACCACATCAAGTGGTCGAAATATATCTTAAAAAACTACTTTTGATTTATGTGTTTCCTTATTTTATATAATATTAATACTAAAAGAATAAAAAGTATGTAATAAATGCGTTTTAAAGTAATTTGCATTTTATGCACTATAATTTTAACAGTCAAAATGTAACGCATAAAATAGAATAATTTTTGTGTGATCACCTAACTGTTAACAAGCAGTTTGCGCAAATTGCTATAAAACGCAATTTTGCATACTCTTTTTCAAAAGTAATGAAAACAATATTATGATGTGCATTTTGCACCGAGATCCTCTGTTACCACCTTAACATCAGGAGCGTATAAACTAAACCTTAGTAAGAACCCGTTAAATGCATTAATTACGATTCGCTGGTTGTCTCTAGAAAAGGTACGCTGAATCTTTTCAGCTTCGTTGCTTAGATATATATAAAAGTAATGGTCATACTGTTCTTATTCCAGAACCGTATGCAAGAGAGTCTAAAGCTGTTCGACTCGATCTGCAACAACAAGTGGTTCACGGACACGAGCATCATCCTCTTCCTCAACAAGAAGGATCTGTTCGAGGAGAAGATCCGCAAGTCGCCGCTCACTATCTGCTTCCCCGAGTACACTGGTGAGTGCTACTTAACTCTCTAATCCGTCGCACATTGTAACGTTGCAAAAGCAAGTCACATTTGTGCAATGTTGTATCGTTTGAGTTATGATATGAGTTTTAATGTTTCGCGGTTGGGTGAGGAAATTGGATACGTAAAAAAAAAAGACAATAAACTGGATGAAATAATAAACCATGCTTTCTGATCTGGTTTTTGGCCACGGAGCTTTGAAGAATTGAACCCTCGCACCTCTTCTCATGAGAGGCCAGTTTCCTCTGATCTCGCAGCCAACCTAACGTCAGTCTGGTCAAACCAGCTTTGTTGTTTCAAAATCAAAAACGAATACCTACTCGAAAAATGCAATTGCTAAACATTTAAACTCATAACTCAAACGATGCAACTTTGCACAAATGTGACTTGCCTTTGCAACGTTACAACATTACAACGGATCGGCACCAGACCATCTCGCAGTAAAGCATTGAATTTAGAGCTTTAAATCGTCTTGCGTACGGGACATTTTTGTACTACGGATTGCCGCAGATCCAGATTGTGGCCTAGATCTATCTTACCGATTAACACAAGACTAACCAGCCCCTCCCGTCCTGGCGGCTAGAACCGATGGCGGCGCGGGACGGCGCGCGGCGACACGCTGTGTATGACTTCGAGGGGGTAGATCATAATGTTGTTCTCCTTGAATTTTAATAAAAAGTATGCAATAAATGCGTTTTAAAGCAATTTGCGGAGATTTTATAGAAATAATAAATTCTTCACAAGAAAATAATGTAATTTAATGTGCATTTTGGACCGAGATCCTATGTTACCACCTTAAAGAGGGCACCGTTGCTGTGTTGTATATGACCCAAATTCCTGTCGTGACGGTGGATAAGAACCGGTCCTGGATTGTACGACTTGTGATTCTTTTTAGTTATATCAGCAAATAGTTTACATATCAAAATTAAAATTTCGCAACAATCATTACTCAATATGTAGACTTGACAAGTCTTCGCATTATTCTCGTGTCATTAAATTGCTCTCTCGGGCTGATATTAACTTCGAGAGCTGGACCATCATTGGTCATATTTTTCCTTCATTCACGGGTCACTTTGTAATCTGCATCTAGTAGCTTTGCCTTCGCGCGAGCTTCTAAACTTTCAATACAGCCTCGCACAATCTATAAGTTACCTGAAAAGTTTCGCGCATCATTCTAGAGTCTCTTCTTGTTTTTAGCACAATCTTGCTAGTTAATATTTTGGAAGATTTGCAAAATGTCGCCCCACATTATCAACATACATACGAGCTCTAATTCCTCTAATTTGTTTAACAAATTATTAGCATGCGCCAGAGATACAGCATTTCTCACGCAAACTGCGTTTGTCAAAGTGCTAGAGAACAACCATGATAGAAAGACATTGTGTCGACGACGCGGGCTAGACTTCTGCATGTCATCCACAGATATGGCATCTATAGCATCTATAATTTTGTTGAATGCCTTGGAAATAGCAGCTGTCCCTTTTGCGCGGGCTTCCCGTCTAGTATCTAATAGATTCAACACATTTTAATTTTGCCACTGATTTTTTTAATGCTTTATCTAAGAGGATTTTTTTTTTGTAGACATTGAAAAAAATTGTTCGTAGCTAAAAGTTGTTTTTTGGGCGATATAATTTTATTTCTTATGATTTGGTTACAAAATATTACAAATCCGGAGAATAGACCCTTAATGGTAACATAGGAAAAAACCGGACAAGTGTGAGTCGGACTCGCCCACCGAGGATTCCCTTTAAGACTATATTTTTTATGATTTAATTACAAATGTATAGTTTCAGATTTTCCCCTATACTTGTAGTACAAGACGGTATTTCTTGCCAAATTTCATAGTTCTAGGTCAACGAAAATACCCTATAAATTTTGATTCCCTTGAGAGTGTCGAAATATACGTTTTTGCGGCATAAACGGCCGTATCTTTTTTTTCGTTAACTTGGAAGTTTGATTTTTTCACGGTTTCAAGGGACTTTAGACCTGAGTATATGGTTTTAATTTCAACTCGATACCTTCACGCGTTTCCGAGATAAAGGGGCTTGACAGACAGACGGACAACAAAGTGATCCTATAAGGGCTCCGTGTTTTCCTCTCGAGATACGGAACCCTAAAAAGATGGTAGCAATCGACTGCGCTTCGATCTCCTAGACTGAGAGAATGGGCTGCGCATGGAACATATTGCTGCATTCCAATGTAGCGCCCAGCATCTTTGTGATGCGATTTCAGATAAAGAATAGTTGTAAAACGCTCTGCCTATCTTTTACATAGTGAAAAGTCACCCGTGTGCTTCAAATCTGGCGTAGAGTCGACCGATAGACTAAAAATTCGTGCTTCTAATATCCAGCCCCCTGATTCTGTATCGTAAACTCAGTTCCCAAACCAAGTCCCCATCGTCTAAAACATACATATCCGCTTATCTAAGGATAAGTTTGCACCTGAAATGAGTTCACAATTCGTAAATAGTTCAATACCCATTAAAGGTTATTTTGGAAGTTCATTATTTATCTGTTTTTGGTGAATAGCAACTATACCTATAGCTAGCAACCGACACTGAGTTACATAATAGCCAGAATCTTTGATCTCTGCTGATAAATCTTTTGCGCTATTTTATCATGATTGAGCGCGGATTTTTAAATGTTGTGGGGCATCTGCCATTCATTTCTGGTTGTGGTTTTAGTGCCTACCGATATGTGATGATTTTAGCTCTTGCTTAATTTGTTTATACCCTAATCAAGCACAGCAATTTTAATCTCGAGTAAACATATCCAGACAGACGGACAGTATATTTAACCCGTTCAGTTAAAGATCTTCGATTACAATTGAATTACAATAGATATGGATGGAGCACGATTGCGCCTTATGATTTTAACACGAGTTAATATGTATTTTTGTATGGTATAGGATTTAGATATTCCTTCACCTGTCTTTATTCTTTCCTCTATAACACGAAAAGTAGTCTGTTATTTCGAAATCACGCGTCTTTTCAACTTTGTACCTAAGTTGTAACATAAATCAAAGTTATTTGTTATTTATAAATTTGTCAAGAGTTTATAAAAGTTGATAGGGTCGAAAGGTTAGTTAGTTTATAGGTCAAAGTAATTTATGAACACAAAGTATTGTTGTAGCCGTCACTATAGTCAGTCCTTAACAAATACCTATTCTGTCAATTGCATTATCAATTCAATATCAGAATACCATTATAATTTTTTATCTTCTGAATTCACGTAACGCCAACGAGGCGTAAATAATTTATGGGTATAATCGTGTTTTCGTGATAGCGTGAACAACTTTGCCTCTGTTTATTTATTTCAAGTTTATCTAAGGGGACATAAATTATCGTAAATTGAATAAAACGGCATCAAGACATAACATTTTTTTTTAAGTATGTGCACTCTCTACGTTAAATCAATATGTACACTTTCGCGCTAGAACCAATAGGCTTGTAGACAGGGTAAACAAAATATTATTATATTTAATCCGTCATTTAGATTATCAAAAAATATTGGACACGTATTTTTTCTTTTGTCAATCAAACAAAAAATGACAGAGATAAAGCGCGTCGAAGTTTGGGAGTGGGGGAAAATGACGTCACTTCTAAGTAAAATTGTACCTAGATGTGACGTCACGCGGAACTTCAGCGGGCTATATCTTCATCATTGTTTGTTTAATTGAAAAAAGAAAAAATACGTGTCCAATATTTTCTGAAAATCTAACTGACGGACTAATCAAATTCTTTTGTCATCATGCCTATTATTACAACAGTAGTAACAGCCTGAAGTTGACTGATAAAATGATCACGCAATAAATATTTAGTTCTCGGCAATTGAAATCATCATCACGGCTTAGATGAATGCTGTACGGAGGATGGTCCATTAACTCGATGTTATCCGGCTTCAAAAACTCACAGCTGCGCTATCGTGATCAAGGATTACATAACGTTTCGAGTTACCTTTACGGAGTTCAGTTATAATTTTCATGTTTTTCCAACATGCCTCTGTAAAAGTTCGCCTTGAATCCAGACGAAGTTTCCTGGCTAAGATCATTGCTCTAACTTCAACACCTATTGAGACCAGGCTGTCTCTCTGGGAACAAGCACCTCAACTACATCTGAGTCCCGACTCGGGAAAACTAGAAGAGCCTGAAGTTGACTGATAAAATGATCACGCAATAAATATTTAGTTCTCGGCAATTGAAATCATCATTACGGCTTAGATGAATGCTGTACGGAGGATGGTCCATTAACTCGATGTTATCCGGCTTCAAAAACTCACAGCTGCGCTATCGTGATCAAGGATTACATAACGTTTCGAGTTACCTTTACGGAGTTCAGTTATAATTTTCATGTTTTTCCAACATGCCTCTGTAAAAGTTCGCCTTGAATCCAGACGAAGTTTCCTGGCTAAGATCATTGCTCTAACTTCAACACCTATTGAGACCAGGCTGTCTCTCTGGGAACAAGCACCTCAACTATATCTGAGTCCCGACTCGGGAAAACTAGAAGAGCGCCTCCCAATGGGTCATGATCAAGACTGGCTAGTGTGGAAATCCTTGAATCGGCTTACATCTCGTGTCGGTCGGTCCAAGGATAACTTCAAACGCTGGGGAATTTCCAAAGAAAATGCTGACACGAATTGCCTATGCCGTGTTCCACAAACGACAGACCATCGCAAGTCGTGCCCACTGTGTCCGGCTTCCTGCACTCACTTAGACCTGATGCAGGCTTATGACAGAGCCATTACGGTGGCTACTTACTGGAGAAATATACAGTTGTGGTCATATAATTAGGAACGACTAATACAGAAGTAACTTTCAGAAAAACAAGTTGCTGTAACTTTAGTTTAGATTACTGTTACTACCTTCAAACGACATGATAATATAGCTATGTAAGCAGGCTTTTATACTACATATATTATATGTAAAATTGTTGAACTTCAATTGATAATTTAATTAAACTTCCATTTGAACTATTTATTTGAAACTTTCTAGCTATGGACAAATAATTAGGAACGGGTAAAATAACTTAATTTATTGAACTGTATCAGAAACCATTTTAATGAAATAAACAATACTTATTACAAAACTTTTAACACAGCTTACAAAAAGCAGTATTAGTATTTTGTAGGGTGGCCCTTGCTTACAATAACTGATCTGCAGCGACGGGGCATGGAATCTATTAAGTTTTTACAGGTTTCATCTGAAATATTGTTCCACGATTCGACAAAGGCATCATATAGATCGTTCAAATTGCTCGTCGTTTTCGCAGCCACACTCTTCTTTACTTCTCTCCAAAGATTTTCGATCGGATTAAGATCTGGACTATTTGCAGGCCAATCTAACACAGTAATTTTTTGATCACTAAGAAACCTTTTAACTGAATGAGCAGTGTGTTTGGGGTCATTATCTTGCTGAAATATCCAGACTACAGGCAACCTCTCCTCAGCATAAGGAAGCATAGTCTCCTCCAATATTTGCTTGTATTTAAATTGGTCTAGCATACCTTCAATCTTTTTAACTGGCCCAACACCATGACCTGAGAAACATCCCCAAACTTTTATGTTTCCTCCCCCATGCTTTACCACTTTTTTACCACATTCAACGCTTGCTTAGGCGGTCTACGCATATACTGTTTACCATCAGACCCTAGTCTATTTTGTTTTCGTTTCATCAGAAAATAACACGTTTTTCCATTGACTTGCTGTCCAGTTGCCATATTTTTTCGCGAACTCTAACCTAGCTTTTCGGTGAACCTTCGTGAGAAGCGGTACACTCCGGGCGATTCTTCCAAATAACTTTGCATCAGTTAAGCGTCTTCGTACTGTACGTGTAGATACTACTCCGTCGCCAAAAACTTCCCTCTTTATATTTTCAGAACTCTTGAAAGGATCAGCCTTTGCTGCACGAACAATCAAAGCATCTTCACGTGATGTTGTTTTTCTAGATTTAGGCTTTCGAGGTACATTATTCGTAGTATTAAACTGTTTGACGTGATTTACAGCATTAAACACCTTTATTTTTAGAGCACTTCAAATGATCAGCAATCTTTTTATACGACCAATTACGTTCATATAGAGCCATAATAATTTTCCTGGTCGATGGATCACAACTCTCCTTTTTGTCCATGATTTCGGAATAATTATGCACTTTCAACTTAGTCAATATAAAGCGATGTAACCATAGAACACGCGGGAAACAAAAAAATGCGATACACGCTTTCGAAATTCAAAATTAAGAATTATTTTATTCCGTTCCTAATTATTTGTCAAGCGGCCAGTACATTTAAAATACAATAGCAATTGAAGATGAATTGAACTTTTGATAGCAGTGCAATTGTTTTGCATATTGGATATAAATTATTAAAGCCTCCTAATATAACTGTTATTTCGTATGGTGTAAATTTGCTATCAGCAAGTTAATACAAAAGTAACAGCTACTTGTTTGTCAAAAATCGACTTTCTTACCAGTCGTTCCTAATTATATGACCACAACTGTATGTATAAGGACCTACAATTCAAAGTGAAAAAAAAAAATTTACAGATAATAGAGTATCCCTAATGTACCATATACCACCGAAAACAAAAAAATTTTGCACGAACATTTTTTTTTACCTTTCCATAAAAATTTAGTCAGCTGATTAAACCACTTTGTACTGGGAAGTGAAAAAATATTTGAGCACATAATCTTTTTTTCTTCTGGAATGTGATCAGTTAACGATACATGATCTACCCTAGAATTATTTTCACTTATTATTGTAAGACCCTATATAATCTAGTTTCCATTCGAAGAAGAAGAAGTTATAATTTAAGCATTATCCATTCTCCGTTTCTGTAAGGAACTTGTAGTTATATGTCCTGTTTTCAAGTTGTCTACTGAACAGACAACTTTTGTTTTCGCCATGCTTTCTCTCGGGTTTATATGAATAAATACATAATAATATATGTAAGTCACCTGATACGATCATTTTAACATTATATCGTTGCGGTACAGAAACGTAGAAGAAAAGTAAATCTGGGTGGTGCGGAGCTCCAAACCGGGATTCGAAAAAAATTAAGAATCTTATTTCTATCATAGTTACGATCATTATCATAGTCGAAAATTGTTAAATGTTACCTCCAAAATTTTAGTAAGCTTCATTTTTTTTTCAGCTTCTAACTGACACTGCTCTTTTTTGAACTTGTTTTTTTTTCTCTAAACGGTATTAGATAAATAAAAACAGTAGGTACTTGATAAATAACATACGAAAAAAAAATAGTCTCCCAGTCCAAGGTGCCCGATAATTTCGGTGTCCCACAATAACACATGAGACAATCTCTATAGAACAATTAATTAATCAAAATATTGTAACAATTTGTCAAAATATTGTTGATAAAGAACTTGTCAGAATCTCTTCTTTTTTATATTGTCTGACCATTTGGCTAATGGTCAGCCGACACTTCTTCCTGCGCTGTGTCTCCAATGACTCCATCTATCGTCATCTCTACGGCATACGTGTCCCGCCCGTTGCCATTTAAGTTGTCCAACTGGTTTCCCGAGATCGGTGACTTTAGTGCGTTGGTGAATGTTTCGTATTTTATCCTAGAGAGTTGATATATAGCTAACACCAACTAAACTGCATAAAAATCCGTCAGGGCATGGCATATCGTCATCTATCCCATCAGAGATGATCTCGATGACTTATTTTGTCATAAATTGAATAATTACGAGTATCTACTGAATTGTTGCAATCTCTTGTACTCTTTCCTCTTAACACGAATGAATGAAATTCTATGAATTTTTATTTAAATAAAATATGTCCCATCTCCAGGCGCGCAAGAGTACGGCGAAGCGGCTGCGTACATCCAAGCGCAATTCGAAGCGAAGAACAAATCCACCACGAAGGAGATCTACTGCCACATGACGTGCGCCACCGACACCAACAACATCCAGTTCGTGTTCGACGCCGTCACGGACGTCATCATCGCCAACAACCTGCGCGGCTGCGGACTCTACTAGGCGAGCGCGGACACTAAACAAATCGGATCGCGCGCTACAAAATGGCGCCCGGCGGCCATCTTGGATGTTGCCAGATTCATGCGAATTCGATGACGTTTCACCTTTGTGTTTTATGACGAATCCTTCGCTTTAGTGAGTCGTTCGGTTGATTTCGAGCATAAAACATGAATGGACTGTTTGAAATTTGTACAGATTTTGGTGTTCAAAATGGCGGTTGAAAGGTCATTGTCACGTGCTAGTTCTTTGGATCCTGAAGCGTTTAGGACCGTCTCATGGCGTTAATGTTCAACACGACGCCTCCTCTCATATCCTGATAATGTTTTGAAGGTATTTGTAAGCGGTTATGTTGATGTTTTTCTCTGGTATGCGAACGGGGTTCTCTTTGTATTGTAAGCATATCAAGTGTGACTAAATTATAACATGGTTTAGGAGTTCTGATCGATGATAATTTCAGATGGATGTGAGGGGAGCCGCGGTGCGCTCAAGTTGGCTGCCTAAGTACCGCTCGCTTTCACAGGTTCAGGTTACGCGTATTATATATATTTTTATGGGAAAAGTAAGCTTACTGAATATACTGGCGATGTGCAGATATCAGTGTCACTGGCTTGTTGCTCTGACGACCGGAACGCGACTAGATCCCACTCTGTGTGCCACAAACCGATTTCCTTTTTTATTTAAACCAGTGCGTTGTGGTTGCCCCGCTCGTGTTACAACGCTTGTACTATAAACTTTCGATAATTAAGTTAGGAAAAAATGACAACGGATTAGTCATTTAGACAGAGTCGGTTCAATTCTAAAGTTTGGTGCTACATATTTGAATGATAATTTCTTTTCAATAGTTTGTGGTCTAGTTGCGGCAGCGCTGGTCGAGGGTTTCGCTTCTCGTGCGGGCCCCTAGTTGGTTTAAGTTTCCAGTTTGAATACGTAGTTAAACAGTGATTATTTATTTGATCGCCCGCTCGATAAGCGAGATCTTAGAGCCCCGGGAGCAAACTGGTTATATACTCACTCTCTTACGGACCAAAGACAGAAAGGAACCAATATATTGAATCACTAGTGGGATGTCTCAACAAGTTCTAGGCCTACTTTAATACAACCATCATTCCATTATAAGTATTATCGATCGCTTGCACTGAGAAATTATTTTTTATAAACTTTTCAATGAACAAACAGACTAGTTTTTGTGTTAGATATCTTAAATACATATTTATCGGGCGAAGACGCTCTACCTATGAAACTTTGTATTCTTATTTAAGTGTCATATTATGCACAAATTATTTATTCCTATATAAGAACACTAGTTATGCCATATTCAATCATTTTGTGTTCAAGTCTTTTGCTATATCGATTTACAGTTATCCATAAGATGTAGCCATGTTTAGATCTACTCTTGTATTGAATATAAAAATCATAGTATTTATTTTATCTAACATATTTGTACTAAAGGATCTATAAGTAAAATTTGTCATGTTTAATTTTGTATTTAAAAATATTTTTAGTAGTTAATCAATGTTTATAGTTTCATCTATCTTCGTTATTATTATCCTATGAAGTTGGGTGAACGCTATAACACTTGCTTGTTACTTGTAAGTGATACCAATATACTACTAAACAATTTTCTATACGAGATTAGTTTTATTTTGTGGTAACTCTTTTAGCGCATCTTCCTAAAGTTTGTATTCTGTGGAAAGTTGTTCTGTTTTCCACAATTGTAAGATATGTGAGTATATAAACTTATACACTTGCGAATTTGGCGTAATCAAAAACTATACATACATTATATATACTATATATAACATAATTTATTATTAATAATAAAAATAAATCTTACTTTTAAGCATTAGAACAGTAACTGTATCAATAAACATTAATTATTAATGCAATTAGACAGTAACCTTTACTATTGTCATAGTTAGGTGATTTATTTTTCATTTTATGTTTATGAGTATGTAAAAAGTGAAAAAATGAAAATTTAACGCCTACACTGTGACGCGCGGGCCATTCACCAACGAGCAGAAAGTTGATAACCAAAGATATACACGTGTGCGTGGCTCGCTACCCCAGCCCCGTGTGACCCAACATTGCTGAGTTAAGCCGGTGTGTCAGGATCGTTGTTGTGATGGGAGTGGCTCGCGCCCCGAGCGCAACACGCTCGCTTTGTTGCTAGGTAGGTTTTTTACTGTTATGTAACAATATGTGTACGTAAAACTAATAAAAAATAATATTAGCGCCGTTCTACATTCTGACCCATACCTACATTTAAGTAAGCTTTCACATTAAACGTTTTTTAAAGAGTGAATGGAGATTTATGTGAGTTAAATTCATTCGGATAATGTCTTCACTTAAGGGCCCGCCTCTACGACGGGTGTAGCGTTGTGAGTTCAGTGTGCGACGCTCGGGCGGGGTCTGCTGGCAACCCGCGTCCGTGACGTCATCGACACCTCAATCAACCAGTCATCAAACTAGTTGCTCAACAGATCCTTCCCGAGTAATACGAGTATGACTCAAGATTCGAACAACTGAAACTGTCTATTAGTTAAAAGTCGTCAGTTTTGCATCTTATCTGTGTTCCGCTGCCATTTAAAACTGTATGCTTTGTTATTTCGAGTGAATGTGATGTAAATTTTGTACACTGCCGCCGCATTGTTTGTTCGCTCGAATCACATATAGTTAATAAGATTTGGGACAGTAACTACCGCACACGGCAAGCTCGTGATGTTCCGTTCAGACAAACATGCGCACAATGACGCCGGCACGGCTTTGCTGTGTTGCTGCGCGGCTTCCATACTGCAGGCCGAACTGTCGTAGCTCAACCCACAACGGGCATGTGCGGACACTTCTTATTTGAAGACTGAAATGTTGCCGCTCAAAACGTTCTCGCGATTTATTAGATCAAACAATGGGAGGGTTACAACAAATTTTGTAAACAAACTTAGGATTTAGTAATCAGAACAATATTTTTTTAAATTATAACTCGTGGCATAGTGATGAAGGATAGTTTGGATCATCAAAAGGGAAATTTAGCGAAACGAGCGACATTCAGTTAATAAAACCGCTGTATCTTTGTCACAATGTTATCGATTTTAAAACCAATATCACCATGCTTCATTCATATTTGCCAAAGTTAATACTAACCTCACTATTTATACCTACTGTATGTTCTTTGATGACTAAATTATGAGATCCCCCGTCGGCGGGGCCTATTGCGCTCGCCGCGGGGCTACGTTAAGTGGTACGGTACTGATCAGAGTACAATGTTGAAGAATATCTAATTTAGAATTGAGACATGTAAACATTTATTTCTAGCGTGTGCGAGGGACCGCGCGGTGCGCAGTTGCGGCAACTTTGAACCAGACCGTGAAATAGCGTTATTATAACGTTATGTTGGTACCGGTATCAAATAACGCTACCTGTTAATATTGGTAGACACTTTATACTGGTATTTTTTGATAACGTTAAGGTCTGCGTTGAACATTCCACACTGCAGCGTGATCTTTCTGTAATGAGGTTGAAACCTTAATAGATTGAAAAGAGGCCCAGAACTCTGGATCGCGCAATGCGTCGTCTCTGTAAGAAGCATCGAGTGGTGTCCTGTTTACTGAACAAAACTTTTAAGAAAGTAAAATTTTTAGTCACTAGTGGGTAATTTTTGAATGTGATTCAATCTTATCTTTATTTTTCTATATCGAGTGACATCTTTTGTATCTTTTCCTTTATGTTCCGACTTTATATTTTGTAATGCATTTACTGAAAGCAATGTATTTAACCAACGATGTCATTAAACAATATTTTCTCTTTTTTGTATCTCGTCTGCACTGGTATTTTTTATTGAATTTACTATAAATGTACTTTAAGTGTATAATTTTAAATAATTACTGAAAATGATTATATTCTAATTTTTATGTTCAAATAATTGTGCTGTTTTAATTTTGAAACCCTTTATTATCTTGAGTTCAATTTTCGAGCTAGATATTTAATGTTCTCTATCCGCCGCGCAAGCGCAACTCAATGAAGAGTTACTCAAAATAAACGTCAAAATAACAAAAAAAATCCAAATAGCATTTTTTTAATGATCCCCTTTTTCACTAACGCCGAACAAGGCGACGCCAAACTAACTCCTAAATAGGTCCATGCTTATCATAAAGTTCTATTTCACCAAACTATTTTTACTATGTGATTCCTTACCCAAGAGTAGCCTTAGTTTTTGATACTTGTCTTTGATTTTGTTTGTCAAGTTGTCTGTTTGCGGTTTTTTCACGTTTCACAGTACTACAGACCATAGAGTAGGTATATTCAATACTAAGCATAAATCTCAAAATCGCTACATACAATTTTCGAACAAGCAGTTCGGAGCCTCACCCTGCACAACGGCTCCGTCCGAACACTTTCATGACTTGGGAGTTAGTGAAACGTGTTTTTACTCTAAGCAACTCTTAAACACATAGGTATTGGCTTAGGCCTCTCCTATGGTTAGTGAAAACGGGCAGAATTCTCGTGTAGCAAATATTAGATTTAGAGCTGCCATAACCTAAAACTTTTCATTGCAAAATAAGCTTTAACGCAGATGGATAAAAGTTAAATGAGCTTGTATTATTTTAGGTTTTTCAACTCTATTAAGGTTTGCTGCACGAGAATAGGTCACTTTATTATCCTCCGACAAGACCAAGATTTATTAATCGAAGATTTTTTTGTGCTTTTAATAGTACATTACTGCTAAGACCAGCAAATAAGCAATCCTAGACGAGTAAGTTAAAAGTCCGAGTCCGTAGGCCGAGTAGTTTTATATACGAGGCCAGGATTGCTAATTCATGGTCGAAGCAAGTATAGTACTTTTCTTCGATCAATAATTGACGATCGAAGGTGCTTTTCTCAAAAATAAAATGAGGCATTTTCATGATAATGAGTTATATCAAATATAATAAATTGACTAGGAAATATTAAAAGTTACTTGCTCATATTTGGGCGATTAGTCATGTTTATTTTATAGTTATTGATTTCTTCAGCAAGGCATTAGTGGAGTACAATCTATAACAGAGCCCGCTTCTGAACTCTTTTATTAATTTATTTGCACACAATAATTTTAACTAAATTATATTAGGCGATGAGAGCCAGAGTGGCCTATCTTTTCCAGACACAATTAATAATCAATTGTGTCTGTAAAAGATAGGCCACTCTGGCTCTCAGCCTCTCATCGCCTCATATAGCAACATAAATTCCCGCTTTTACGCATTTTTTATTATTATTGCCAGCTGGGCAAAGGTATTCACCGCCATGCAGCCTTCTAGCCTTCTTCATGGACAACGCCATCTAGAGGAACGCTAAGAACTAAGAAAATAAAACAACGAGAAAAATCTCCTTTGTCTCATAAAACACAGACATGGATAGTTTTAAAAAGAAAACATGAAATATATCTGTGAACATATGGTATGTAATGGATTTTCATACGAATTTCCTGGACAGTTATTCAGATTTCCTGGACACTTTTAATAGGTCGCCAGGATGAAGTATTTTCTGGTAGGTCTTTACAGTATGTAATGGTAATATAACAATATATTTTTGAGAAAAGAGAATTTATAAGTATTATAGTAATTTTCTTGATAAATAATTTTAAATGTAAATTGGTAATTATGTTTTAGATTATGGAACATATACTTTATATTGATACAATTTATAAAGTGTAAGTACCTAACATAATCTAAAATGATAACTATTTAAAATTTTAAATTATTTTATAATAATTTTCACCTGACATTAGTTTTGAGTTTTTGCAAAAAAACTCTCTTTTTCTATTTAATATTTGTGAATGTTTTTTCGAGGTTATTTATGACAAGTATGTGAGTAACTACCTTGAAAATTATGGTTTACCCATTGGATGTCTGTGGGTTTACCTAGGTCTTATGGAACATGACTAAAATTTAGTCGAAAGTTCACTTCGCAGTTTTTCCGGACAAAATTCAAAACTTGAAAAACTTATTAATTGTTTCTAAAGGAAAAAAAATTAAATTAGTATTGTGAAAGTTTAAAATTAGGCTCATTTTTGTAGATTTTTATTTTCAAGTGACTACGAAAAGGAATTTCAGTTTAGATTTGAGACTTACGTTTGTTACCCAGACCCGTTCTATAACACTTTTCTCATGGGAATCACTCGCAAGAGTTTCAAAACCATTTCTTTCTCTTTCTTGTATATAGCTCTGTCTCTTTCTAATAAACGAGACAAAATTCGCATTACGATCGCACGTTTCGAAAGGCTTCGTAACAAAAATTCAATCATAAAGTGAAAATTTTACTACTTGACCTTTGGCATGATGATTGCCAAACTTGACCACTAAAAACTAATAAAAATGATAGACATTCTACACACTCACTAGGTACACCTGACATAACAACAAGTTGGCGGCTTGCGATTTATGATTTTAGCCACGCGCAGACTTCAGTCTGTCATTTTTGGCGGGGGACGAGGTAAACCCATACATAACCAAAACATGTTATTACAAACGCATTCAGATGCGATTCGGACACCTGCAACATAACTTACGTAAATACGTACCGTCTTTGAATGTGCGCTTGGGAAAACGTCTATCGATAAATACCATCACTGCCACCACAGAATCTGTTAAGGTAGGTAGACAAAATTATAACTAAAACCGAATCATGTTTCATTCACTGAAAACATTTATTATTTATATTCGAGGTTAATTTTGTACTTTTCAAAATGTTGTACCAAATACCTACTTTCCAGTCCCATCATCAGACCCTGGCCACCATGTTTTACCAAAGTACTATTAAAGACCAATCAAGTATGTATCTATGACTTTGGATTTTTATAAAGAAAGTGAAACTATATAGCGATGTAGATGTCGCAGTAAATTGGTTAAATTAGACACTTAATTAACACCCTAGACCGTTATTTAAATACCGACGTTTAACCAAGTCACTAAAATTCCGTCAGACAAGTGAGTGAACGAAACGTTTAACGAGTTGTCTAAACGTTTCCAGGCAACAAGACGCATTTCAACTTTGGTAGGATGACCAAGATATTTGATTGGAAAAAAAATGGATAGTAAAAAGACATGGCTTGTCTTATGTTTATTCATAAGGCGTAATGCCCACTTAGGCGGTAAGGCGTAAAAGCCACCTTAGTACGGCATGTAATACCCAACCGAAATTGAAGAACATGCCTTGCATTTTTTTTGTTTTATGTTTCTATAATTAGAAAAAAATAAAACCTGCTCTGCTATTTACTGAACATAAAAGTTTTGGTATATTTGTTTGGAACCTTTTACCAACAACATGTTTACAATTGCACCAAAGACCAAATTTGAAATAAATAAATCGGGCCAAGTGTTAGTCGGACTCGCGGACGAAGGGTTCCGTACCATTATCTATAAAAACGGCAAAAAAAATCATGTCTTTTGTATGGGAATGCGCAGGTCTGACTCGCAATTGCCCGGTTTTAATATTTGTTGATATAGCGGCAACAGAAATACATCATCTTTGAAAATTTCAACTGTTTAACTATCACGGTTCGTGCATTATTATAAATAATGGTACGGAACCCTTCGGCGGCGAGTCCCGTACATTTAAGTTGGTCTACCAAATACAGACTGCGCCAAACTTCTGGTCCCATACATTATAGGGGGCCAAAAGTTTGGCGCGACCTGTACTCGTAAACCTGTAAAGCCTACATAGCTGTGATAGTTTTCCTTTTAAATTCATTATACATAGGTAACACTAAAAGTTTCCGGAACTGGCCACTTACATAAACAATATTTAAAAATTTATTGCAACATTTGAAAATAGAACTCTTTGGCTGTAGAATGCAGTTTGTTTCATCTGACTGTCTTTTGTTTTTACCTTGTGGCGCCATTTAAAAAATTGTGTGTCTGCATCAACATGGATTTAACTCGGGAAAATTTTCGTAGTATGATTTTATACGATTTTAAGTGTAATTTGACAGCTCAACAGAGCATCGCTCGGCTTGAAACAGCTTTTGGCAATGAAGCACCATGCAAGACGACTGTTTATAGCTGGTTTGCAGAATTCAAGCGTGGTCGTATCAATCTCAGTGACGAATCTCGCGATGGTCGGCCGTCCACCGCTGTGACCAACAAAAACATCGATGCTGTGCGCCGTATGATTGAAACAGACAGGCATGTGACCTACCATGAAATTCGCGCATCCTTAGAAATAGGCATGAGTCAAATACAATCAATCCTACACAAACATGTGGGTGTGAGAAAGCTGTGCTCGCGGTGGATCCCACATAACTTGACCGAGGCTCAAAAAACGGACCGCGTCACTTGGTGCAGTGCCATGCTTACCAGATTCAACGAAGGTGCGTCAAATTTGGTGTGGGACATAGTAACAGGTGACGAAACATGGATTTATTGTTACGATCCCAAAACAAAGCAGCAATCGAGCGTATGGGTCTTTCAAGATGAGCCGAAACCAACCAAAGTGGCGCGCGTGAAAAGTGCATCTAAGCGGATGATTGCTTCTTTTTTTAATAAAACTGGACACGTGGCTACTGTTGCTTTAGAGAATCGTCGTACCGTGAATAGTGACTGGTACACGACCATTTGTTTGCCGGAAGTTATTGACGAACTCCGTAAAAATAACCGTAAACGCCGTATCATCCTGCACCACGACAATGCTAGTTCTCACACGGCCAGACAGACAAACGACTTTTTGAAGACGAAAAATGTAGAACTCATGAGTCATCCTGCATACAGTCCCGACCTGGCACCTTGTGACTTTTTTCTGTTCCCAAAAATTAAGAACCAATTACGCGGTCAACGATTTTCATCACCAGAAGAGGCTGTCGAGGAGTATGAAAAACACGTTTCAGAGGTCACCACAGGGGAGTGGCACAAAAGTTTTCAAAACTGGTTTGATCGAATGAAAAAGTGCATAGACGCCAAGGGAGATTATTTTGAAAAACAATAAGTTAATTTTGTACCTTTAATAGTATTTTTTCATATTCATTCCGGAAACTTATAGTGCGTCCCACGTATATACTACTTCTGTGAATTAATTTACATTTCTATAAACAAACGTTTAGCCGGCAGGGGGGGGGGGACGCTCCACTCTTAACTAAAATTTTCACTTTAAAGCTTAATATTTCGCCAACAGATCTCTAAATCGAAAAATGGTTTTCAAACACCCACAATGTTTTTGAACGGCCTATCTAACGATATCCCGCACTATGGATTAGACGAGAAAAAAAAATCATCCCCAGTTTACGTGTATGAGAGGTACCCTTAAAAAAAATCTTTGTTCAAGGTTTTATTTTACCATTTGGTCAAAATTACAGCTTTCTAGTACTAATAGTCTCTGCGCTAAGCCGCGTACAGATGGACAGACGGACATGGCGAAACTATAGGGGTTCCTTGTCGGACTCCGGAAACCTAACAAAAAAATCATGTCTTTTGTATGGGAATGCGCAGGTCTGACTCGCACTTGGCTGGTTTTAATATTTTTTGATATAGCGGCAATAGAAATACATCATCTTTGGACATTTCACTGACTAACTGTCACGGTTCATACATTATCTATAAAAACGGCAAAAAAATTACGTCTGTTGTATGGGGTGCACAGGTCCGTTTTAGTATTTGTTGTTATATCGGCAACAGAAATACATAATTGTGAAAATTTTAACTGTCTAACTATCACGGTTCATGAGATACAGCCTGGTGACAGACGGTCAGACAGACAGACAGACGGACAGTGGAGTCTTAGTAATAGGGTCCCACTGGTCCCCTTTGGGTACGGAACCCTAAAAACCACTGAACACAACAAACCAACATTCCACAACGTTTGCCAAAAAGATGGATCAGCTGTTATCGTGACGCCATCTTGTTTTACATTATTTAACCAACGGTAACTTTCGGTAAGACAGATTGTTAAACGTTTGCGACGATGCTGTATTTAAATCAAAATGATAGTGACTTTGTTAAACATCGATCTTTAATTAACGGTCTAGGGCGTAGTTAAGTCTCTGATTTAACCAACTAACTGCGACATATGTCCAAGCTGAAATTAAATCAACTGACCAAATTCATACTGGAGACTTGGTTAGTGACCAGAAACAATCAGAAATTTTGGTGAAATTCGAAAAACATTTTTTTTTTGCTTCCTACGTACTGCGGGGCTATTATGTAACTCAGTGTCGGTTGCTAACTATTTATGTACGAATTGTGAAGTCATTTCAAGTGCGAACTTATCCTTAGATAAGCGGATATGTATGTTTTAGACGATAGCCACTTGGTTTGGCAACTGAGTTTACGATACAGAATCAGGGGGCTGGGCTAGGAATTGTACTTAAACTAGTCTAACCAGAAAGGGGGCAAAAAAAATTTTTTTTTTTAAATTTCGCCATAAGGATTACTGAACCTAATTCCTGATCACTAACCGAGTCTTCAGTATGAATTTGGTTGATTGATTTAATTTCAGGCATTTCAGCCTATATTTACGTGCAGCGGCATCTAGTTTGGTATACCTTTATTACTCGTATAATATATCGATTATTAATTAGCAATGCCGGAGCAATCGAGAACCAAAGACATTGTATAAAACAAGACTGTGCACTGTCCAATTTTTGTCCAACTAAACTAGATTTTATTTCCTTAGAAATAAGGTTGTAATTATTGTGATACCTTTTTCAAGCGAAAAACGAGCCGAGCGAGATAGCTGTCGCTACCCGTGTATCCCAAGTTGCCAGTGTATAAAATATATACAAATACAGTGTTGTTGAGTTTCTAACGTGTTAGAAAGTGATCAACGAGTGCCAACACCCATCTCGCTCGGCTCGTTTTTCGTATCGTAGCGCACAGTCTTGTTCTCTATACAATGTCTTTGTCGAGAACTAGCCTCCGATTCATAATTAAAAAGAGCGTAAGACTAAATTGACAGATGAAGTGTTGCCAGTTATGGAAAATTTTAAATAGTTATGGGGTCAAGTCGATAACTCATTATCGATCTGTAACCGGGTCAAATATATTAGATGTATATTTATTTACATAACTTTTGAGATAACAGAATTACATAATATTGGATGGATTCGATTGATGGTTCTTGGTGGAATATCATCATCTTTTTGTTTTCTTTCTGTCATGTTAAATAATTAATAATTTGTTGGCCCGATGATGTGTAATACGAAACCAGTAGCCTAAGTTAGAATAAAAATAAATATATGTGGAATAAAAGTACAAGAATTTGTGTATAATTTAATCAAGAATTACGTAAGTAAAATGATTCCAGAAATATTTATTTATTTATTTATTTATTTAATATATAAGTAGGTAAATATAATCTTTTATAGTAAATATGTATTCACAAATATTTAATTTCCTGTACTCTGTATATTAAAAACCAGTATTTTGCAACGAGTGTTTTCATTAAATTACATATTCATATATTTTAGTGCTAACGTCATCTACACGCAATTTTCAGAGGTTTGGATTTTTTGAAGTTTATTTTGAATGCTTCATATTTCCTTATTCTCTTTCCTAATAACAACTATCGTTTTTTTTATTTAAGGTTTACTTGGTTCGAAGTGAAGGGGGAAATAATATAAAAAAGATCAAGTACGCTAACCAAAAAGTATTAAGTCTGTAGGTGCAACAATATTTTTTCAACTTGCATTTTAAGTTAAACATTACACTTTTTGAAAAAACACTCTTATCTTGTAAACAAAAATTTACACAGTGGTACCGTTGGCATTGCTGAGAATGTGAACTCAGCAGTTTTTTCCTTGAAATTCATCTTCGGGCCTATCTTGGTAGGAGAACTGAAAGCGACGTTTTCCTTATTCTCTTTCATTTTGAGCACATATTTATTTTTGTTTATGCGTATCTTGTCAATATCGGGTAAATCTTGATTACGCTTTTCTTCATCTAACATTTCTTCCACCACAAACTTGTAGACGTTAGATATCATCAGCTTTTCAGTATCAGTAAATGGCCGACATTTTCTTTTTTTGGAGGTGACACGCTTGGGTGATTCCAAAACACTTGTCTTTACTGTCTTCATTTTTGCTTAGAGGTATTGAAGAAGCATGGTGCTAAAGGAATATCATCACTAAAGTCGATGGTTGATTGTCCATAACAAACAACAAACGTAACAATAAAAACTGAATAATAACACAAACAACAAAAACGTAACTGAATTATTTAACAAAGTATGCCTCGCGCTAGTACACATCCGAATTGCTTGAAGATGGAAATTAAAATTGAAAATATCACTTTTCGTCGATAGGAACACTTAATATTGTTATATTTTAAATAATTACGAAACTTAGTCAAACTTTAGACATTTGAACTCCATGTGTACCATCTCTTGGTGACCCTAATTTAAGAACCAGGGGAATGGCAGGTCATACACTTTTTTTAAATAATTCTTCAACAGAGGTCATTGTACTTTCCGATATTTCGAAAAACTTGTTCTGTTCCAATTTTGCACCAAAAGAACAAAATTGGCAATTTGACATATCAATGCTCTGTCACGATGTCAAGTCCAGTTTGTTTACATCACAGACTAAACATTAATAATAAACGCATAGAGTCGACTTGAAGAAATTTTAGCTCAGTAAGTTTCGGGCTCTTTTAGATATAAATATTACTTGTTTCCAAACAATTTTGTTATATTTATACAGGAGAGATTAGTTTAGGTATTAACAAATGTGTTTCAAGTATGAGCCAGCCAAAACAATCCATTCTTATACGTTTCTTCGTACGATGTAGCTTAAATGTCGCTTGGTTTTTGTATGGAAACTTGCTAACGCTATTTAGGTTTAGTCTGTATGTCGGTGGTTTACATAACCGACTTTCCACCAACGGTAGCTGAGCATGGTGAATGTGTTGATTGTTATGACCATGCCCTTGAATTAAAATATCGATACGGACATCACTAACAACATTTGGGGTTTTCGAGCTGTCAAACTAGTCGTAGTGTTTACATTCTCTTTGAAACTAGTCTCTCTAATTTTGGCGTGGACTCTAGCTTGGCTTTTTTTCCCTTTTTTATTCCGTCTTGGAATAGGCACGTGCACGTGCACGTGCAGCCAAAGAACTAGTTTGATTAAAAATTATTGTTCTTTTTCAGAGTTCTTTGTGTTGGCAACACTAACTAAAATATGACATTCATTTACCTCACTCGGTGACTTGTCACTTCCTCTTTTATTAAAACCCTTGCTATGAACGATCGTGTGTTCTCTGTGTGCTTAAATACATTTGAATAATTAACTACGTAAAGGCCGTGTTTCAATTACCACTCCAATCATAAGTACCAGCACAAACACAGTCCACTAAATTCTACACATAAATTTGGTCCATCGAGCCGGATGCTGCTGATGCCTATGTGAAGCTGGTGGCTCCATGCTCTCAAACGCCAGGGCCCTTTTTTCAGGAACAGTAGGAAGTCAGCTACCGTTGGCTCCTCAGCATCATTTCGCTCGAGCTTCACTAAGCCCGTGAAGTGTAGACATCTAGTTTACGATACAAAACAGATATGACAATACGGTCCCATGTGTCAATCTTTACATTGAGATTTATTAAAGCGGAAAGACACTGTGTAATACTTGACACAAAATCATGTAAGTTGCTTGGGGTTCCTTTTACTAAGGGATTCATGTCCAACAAGCAGTTTATGTGTTCATTAACAGTTTTAGATTTGTGATTGTACCTCTCATTGAGGAGTCTGAGAGCTTCATCATAACTCTCTGGGAGCAAAGGGAGGTTTTTCACAATGTCAAATGGTTCTTTTTGTAGGAATTATCTGAGATAATACACACATCAACACGGTATAGGGATATTTAAAAAAATGCGCATTACTATTAATGTGTTAATAATTTTATATGACATTTACATATTAAAAGAAACGTTATTTAATACTCTACCATTTTTTTAAATAAACGTTTACTTAGATTACAATTTCAGGATTTTATGGAACAAAATGAAACATCGACTAAAACCGTATTAGAATTAACTTTTATTTTGTCCGAAAAAACGGAAATAAAAGAAAAAATCATTTAATTGGTGTTTATGAACTTTTAGTTGGTAGTCTGTGAAAACGTCCATGACGTTCATAACACATCGGCAACGAATTTGGCATGCTCAGAGTAATATTGTCCCAGGTCCTTCTAAGGTGCGAAAAAAGCTGGTCTTATGTAGCCAGATTTTCGGGGCCTTCCCTCAGAGCTTTTCTTTGAATCATATCCCGTGCGTGCTCATTTCGGTCTGGAGATTGGGCAGGCCATTCGAAGGCCCTAACATTATGATCCTGCAACCAAGCTGCTACCGTTCTCGCCGTATATGCCCGGGCATTGTCGTGCATGAGCAAGAAATCTTGCCCCATTTGTGTTCTTTGGGGCAAGATGTTCCTCCTTGGTATGGGTGGACTTCCTGGGGGTGCTGGAGTCGGCTCCATCACCCAGAAACTCTCCAAACACGCGTCCTTCATGAATCTGGATGGAAACCGTACCTGGATTCATCCGTGAACAGCACATTGGACCATTGCTCACGGCCCCAGTCCACGTGGTTCCAAATCCATTCCAATCGTAGTCCACGATTGCCTCTCCGTATGGCTGGGACTCGGAGTGGTCTACGAGAGCGTAGATTGGCTTCATGCAGTCGCCTCCTTACAGTTTGGTCACTCACAAGCACTTGGTGTCCCACCTGCAGCCTTTGGACCAATTGAGTCGCCGTTACATTTGGTTGAGCTCTTGCAGCAATTTGCAAAAATCTGTCTTGTCTGGGGGTAGTGATGCAAATTGGCCCCCGATGCCTCTTTGCTACTTTACCTGTGACACGATAGCGTGTCCACAATCTTGAAATGACGTTTTGGTGGGTCCCTATTGCATCAGCGACATCACGTTGATCAGACCCAGCTTCCAGCATCCCTACAGCCCGTAACATTTCCTCCCTAGTTAAATGCCGGCGTTTCATGGCTAGAACAGCTCAATTTGCACTTTATCTTTAAGTCTTCAAATGAAAAAAAACTGTTACCAAACGTAATTTGTATTTTTTTCAAAATTTCGCTTATACGAAAATTCGCTCTCCTACACATCAAGACATCTTTAACCACTGAAACAAAAGATTTTTCACAAATTTGAATTTAAAACTACTTCGAGATAAATGACGAACAAATTGGTGTATAAAAGATTTTAATGCGGCCAGTACTTTTTGAATTATTTAATTGAGTATGAAATATCCCTGAACCATGTTGATGTGTTTATAATTTTTGAACATTATCAATTGACCTGTCATTGTGAATGATGGCCTTGAACATGCTAATAAAGGGATTGTAATCACTGTATCTACCTGTGAAACTCTGAATGTGTATGGTAGGCTACTTTGTTTTATACAGTGTTGCCAGATGCACCGCTTTTCCGCTTTTTGTACCGCCTTTTTGACAATGGATCCGCCTTCGGCTTTTAACATACGCGGTTCCGCTTTTTTCGAATCTGCTCAACAACCCGTTTTTTCTCACCTATGGGGCAGTCTTTACACTAAGGCACTACTTATAACACGTCGCGCGTCACGTTGAGAATAAAAAGCTGCGTTCGGTTTGATCGACAAACGACGACAACCGATGACTACCATCACCGGATTTACGAGAGATATCAATGTAAATGTTATATTTCCGATTTTTAGGTTGAAAATCCGCGTTTTTGTAGCACCGTTACCGCATTTTCAATTTTCTCATCTAGCAACACTGGTTTTATAGGTCGTTGTCAATTTAGTATTTGGATAATAATATAATAATATATAATAATATATAATCGTCCGATGTCGTCTCTAAAAATAAAACTGAAGATTATTAAGTCTTTTATTTCATTTTCTCGTAAAAAAAACCCTCCCGTTCTACCCCTTACGTATTGCATCGAAATATTTCCTCCGAATTTTAAATACCTATTCATTTGAAACATTTTACTCAAATTAGTGCGCGGGGTTGCATATAATTTTACAATACTGATTAGCAATGCGGCGAGTACCAGTACGCATCTACGTTTTATTTTCATTGAAAAACCAAGCAGTACACGGAAGCGCATGTAGTCATATATTTTTGTTTACCATCATATTCATATGATTTTTTTAAACTATGTTATCGATAACTAGTCATCGACAAAAATGTACAGCACTATTGTACGCTATAACTTTAGCTAGCATTGTATAGTCAAAATGGAGACATTCACTCAATTTCGACCGAACAGATTACGTATGTATGTCTCTTTCTATCTAATGACAATTTGAAGGTGGTAGAAAGGGTAAAATATAGCTGCTGTTTGTGCTCCATCTACAGGTACCATTATATATATTTGTTTGGACTGGCCTTAGTTTTGATAGCCTCGTTAATAATTGTCAAGATATGGAAGTATTTGGCCTCGCAATCTGCCACGTCTTCGCCGTCGTTTGCGTCTAATGCGAGAATTTGTTTATTGTAACTCTCATATTCACTGAAGTTTTCAACTATTCGCGACCTTTTAGCGTGCAGAATAGACACATTACTAATTTGCACATCTTGTTCATTTTGCACGAAGGCATAGAGTCTAGTTATGGATGATTTACAATAGCCTCTTGAGGCTCGTAACTGTTTTAACAGTGTTTCCTCGTTTACTGTCATATCTATTAGCAAAAATCACAAAACTCACAAATATTATTGCAACACGCACAAGTAACGACAAAATGGAGGATTTCGTTTCGCTTGCTTGCCGCGCCACGTCGTCGTATGCGCTAAAGTCTCTATGAAAAAGGAAGATTGAATTAAATGTTCGCAGAAATTGCTCCAATCACGTCGCAACACTTGACGTCCAGCCAGACTAATTGGCTCGCAGCTGTACTTCCGGTTGTTTGCGTTAACGCACGAAAGATGGCGTCGTCATCGATACTCGCAGACACGAACCGATAATGGAGGGAATATTTATAGGCTACTTGCATGTGATCTTGCGTCTCGTTCCCGCCTTCTGCTTTCTTCTTATTTCCATCTCGTTCACCGACGAAAAATATGACGTAGACTTGAAAATGATGAATATTTTTGACGATTTCTTCTTGGTCTTCGTTATACTTGCGTTATTGATGATGAAATGATTCTTTTAGCCTGGTTTCTGGATTGCTGTGATGCTTACTTAACTTCGAGTGTAGTTTGCAGGCTTCGCAGGTTATATTTCCTGTGTTGCAGCCTGGCCCCGTGTGATTGCAATATAGCTTCACTCCGCTTTTTCGCCTTTCGAAGGACCAAATTTATGTTTAAAAATTTACTGCTTACGCGTGTCTGCAGCGCTCCAAGCGAGCACTGTAATGTAGAGTTTCCAACAATATAAGGTTTTATTTATCCAGCCAAACTCATACTGGAGGCTAGATAAGTGATTAGTAACACGGATCGATAACACTTTTGCTAATTTCGCAAAATAAAATCTTTATGTCCCATAGTAATTGACTGGGGCTGGGCCTTGCGTTTGTAAGGAACACAAAAAGAATAATTTACGAATTTCACAAAAAGGGTCACCGAACCTTGTTACTGGGCACTTACCCAGTCTTCAGTAAGAATTTGGCTGGATAAATTGAAGGCAACACAAAAGAAAACAGAAAAGTTTTCAGTTTGAAGAAAGCACGGCCTTTACGTAGTTAATTATCACTCCAATAATAAGTACCAGCTTCAAACACAGTCCACTAAATTCTACACACTTTGCATTGGTTGTTCCCGTGACTTTTGACTATAGGTTATTTATCGCGTGTAGTTTTGGTTTTCGTTTAAGCGCAAAACAACTGATGGGTACCTACTTACTCGAACAAGTTTGTGTGCACCAATTTGAAAATGTAAGTATGTTTCTCAAGGAATCAATTTTTATTATTTTAATATGCACACAAAAATTAAATGAATTTTTAACATTGTAGGTCCAACCGCGTGTCCCAGGACCAATTAGACCATCTTCTAGACTATGTACCTCAGGGTTCATCCAAATCTGGCCAAAGGGCGAGGTCGATCGAAGGAAACTGTCGAACGACAGTGGGACTATACTGCTATACGATGCCTTCTCTCTTCCTCTTCTAGGCACTGATCATGGGCGTCGGAAAATGAAAGTCTAGGTTGGGGCAACCTTTCGAATATCAACGGGATCTTACGGAATTTATAGTTGAAAAATAAAAAAAACATACTTTTGTGAAAACAAAAACTGCCGATCGGTCTTGTCCCTCATATGTCCGCTGTATGTAGAGATGGGTGGTGGATAAAAACTCAAATGATAAAAACTCAGTTTTTATCAATTTTTGGATAAATACTCGTATTTTTCCGTTTCTATCGGATAAAAACTCAAAACGTAGGATAAATACGTTTTCTATGGAAATTTGAAAAAACTGCAATCGTCATTGTAATAATATTCTTTAGGCATGCACAAGGAAGAGCATAAGCTACATATGCTCATGATTTGGTCATAGAATCTGACTCAAGACATGGAAAATATAAATCTAATCATAAAAGTGGGAGAACTATCGACGTTACTGCAATCGCCATTGTAATAATATTCTTTAGGCATGCACAAGGAAGAGCATAAGCTACATATGCTCATGATTTGGTCATAGAATCTGACTCAAGACATGGAAAATATAAATCTAATCATAAAAGTGGGAGAACTATCGACGTTACGACATAATATCCGCTGAATTTTCAAAATAATTTATTTAGCTAAGTACTTTGAATGGCCAGTTTCTTAGGCGTTGAGCGAATTTCGACCTTATTAACATTCATGTTTTTTTGTTAAATTCAGCTTTCACGTAGTACTGAGTATATGAGAATGAAAAAACAAAGGGGTTTTTAAATGTCAATAAGGGCGAAATTTTTTGATATCTTACAAATGATATCTAAATGATTTGGATAGTTTCTAAGGTGTCATAACAATTTCGACCTTATGGACATTTATGTTTTTTTGTTATATTCAGCTTCCAGCTAGTTTACTAAGTATATGAGAATGAAAAAACAAAGGGGTTTTAGAACGTCAATAAGGGCGAAATTTGTTTGATATCTTGGAAATGATGTCTAAATGATTTTGACAGTTTTAAGGTGTCATACGAATTTCGACCATATGGACATTTACGTTTTTTTGTTATATTCAGCTTCTACGTAGTTTACTGAGTATATGAGAATGAAAAAAACAAAGGGGTTTTAAATGTCAATAAAGGCGAAATTTGTTTGATATCTTAAAAATGATATCCAAATGATTTGGAAAGTTTCTAAGGCGTCATAGGAATTTCGACCCTATTGCCATTCATGTTTTTATATGCAGGCTGTAATCATGACATGCTCATTAAATTAAACCACATGCTCTACTGACCATCCTATACCACTACCATAGAAAAACTTTTGATAAAAAATGAAAATAAGGTATTAAAAATTTGTATGGGGAAGTGAATTTTTAAGGGCTTAAAAATGTTAATAAGGGCGAAATTTGTTTGATACCTCAGATATGACGTCCAAGTGATCTAGACAGTTTCTAAGGTATCCAACAAATTTCGACCTTACTGACATTGATGTTTTTTTGTTATATACAGCTTTCTATAGCATTCACTAAGTTTACTGAATGTATTAGAATGAAAAACAAAAGGGTTGTAAGATATCATTAAGGGTATTTTGATACCTTAGAAATTACGTCTTAATGATTTGGACAGTTTCAAAGGTGTCATACGAATTTCGACCTTATTGACATTTATGTTTTTTGTTGTATTCAGCTTAGTTTACTGACTATATGAGAATGAAAAAAACAAAGAGGTTTTAAATGTCAATAAGGGCGAAATTTGTTTAAAATCTTCGAAATTATGTCCAAATGAATTGGACAGTTTCTAAGGTGTCATAGGAATTTCAAATGTCAAAAACTATCATTGGTCGGAAAGTGCCCATGATACCCGTCATTCGACTCCAAACCCAAAAGCGCTAGGAGATATGGGCCGAAAAAGATTTGACACTTGAAAAAGAAAGACTATTTTTTTTGTACCCCTGGTGTCCAAGTTTGAGGGTTCCAAGACCAACCGTTCCGGAGATATGGGCCAAAAAAGATTTGACACTTGAAAAAGAAAGATAATTGTTTTTGGACCCCTGGGGTCTAAGTTTGGGGGTTCCAAGACCAACCAATCCGGAGATATGGTCAAAATATTTTTTTTCCGCTCCTCGGATTTATTTTTTTCAAAGTATAAAAAAATATAAAACCTTTTTTTGGAACCCCGGTGTCCAAGTTTGGGGGTCCAATACCAACCGTCCCGGAGATATGGCCAAAACAAAATTTTATTTCCAAACATTTTTTTTTTGAACTCCCTGTTTTTCCTGTATACTTGACCTATCCAGTAGGAATTTTTTCCCGTTCGAATATCTCAACGGGAACAGGATTTAGCAAAAAATGTCAAAACTGTCAAATGTTTTTCCATGGACACTCCTCGTAGGTTTGACCTTTGGTCTCGCCAGCTCAGCAAGACACCTGTTGGAATTTTTTCCCATGGAAATATCTCAACGGGAACTAGAGAAAATGTAAAAAAAAATATCAAAGTAAAAAATGTCAGAGTCAAAGTTTATTCCATGGACACACCTCGCTGGCTCGACTTACGGTCTCGCCAGCTCGGTTAGACAGAAAAAAAAATTGTTCATGCAAAAATCCCATACAAACGACCTCGCTTTGAGCAAGTCATGTCAAATGTCAAAAAATGACAAATGTCAGATTTTTCTCGGGGACACATAATAGTCCCCTATGAACCCCCCCTCCCTACATAATTTTAATGCCAGACCCCCAACCATCTAATCTACCATGTCAATCAGTGAATCAGTGACCTTTTGTAGCTATATATGTATTGTCAATATAAGGCATTATATAGATATAATAGTTATAACTGCTTGTGGAATACGTTTGTGTTTTAAACTGTATGTACAGAACCCTCAGGCCACGAGTTCTACTCGCACTTAACCAGTTTCATTTTATTAGATTTAGCTTTCAGATCATTTACTCAGTACCTACAGTACGCTTAAAAAAGAGAAGGTGTAAAATAAAATGTCAATAAGGATGAAAACGTTTGATATTCTACTGATATTCAATTCTCATGGTCAGGTCATGTGCACACAAGACCAATAATCATAAGGTAAAATCACCATATAGAATGAAACACGAAACAAAAGTAAAAATTGTATGAATAGTATTTATACTGCTTTTAAGTTAATAACCAGATGAATAGGGGTAAAAACTCAGTTTTTATCCAATGGTGAGTTTAAACTCGGATAAATACCATCGCTAGCTGTATGTGTACTTTAGTCGTGCTGCGAAATCCTATTTTTTAAGGTCCCATTCCGTTTCCAGAGAGGGGTGGGGGGCGGCGACTTTTACTGACCCCTATTCTGCTGTATAGAGACACAGCACAGATAAAACATAATTATAGCATATTAAAAAAAAGTAACGGTAGACTATGAATATATCGGAAAAACTTTAATAAAAGAAAAGTGGGATGATCTTTACGAGGAACCCGATGTTGGCAAGGCTGCAGATATTTTAATTACGCGGCTTCAAACTATAGTCAGTGCTAACACATATCTACTATTACAGTAACCAAAAATAAACAACCCTTGAACCTTGGATTACCATTCGATTAGTCCGATCAATACGTAAAAGAGACCGTTTGTATAAGAAAACTAAAAAATCCCCGGTAAACGTAGACTTAAAACATAAAATATCGAAATGCTGGTAATGAAATTATAAAAAACACTAAAAAGGAATATTATCAGTTATAATTTGAAAAAACTAGGCATAATATGTAAGGAACATGGAACGTAATAAAAGAAGCATGCAGTACGTAAAGTAAAAACCATGTAACATCGCTTCAACTTTTAAAACTAGTGAAGACACCACTGGATTCATTAGACCAAGTGAACAAGTATTTTACATCTGTTGAAAAATCCCTAAAAATACCACACTTGAAAAAATGGGACCTTGACCTTGATAAAAAAGCAACAAAACATAATGCGCCAATTTCGTCTATGTCCTTTTCCCCTACAGGGAAAAATAATAAACATTATTCTAAGACTTAAATCTGAAAGTGCTCCTGGATGGGACTCTATAGGGTGAAATTTAATCAACCGACCAAATTCATACTCGAGACTCGGTTGGTGATCAAGAACTAGGTTCAGTAATCCTTTTGGCCAATTTCGAAAAATAATTTTTTTTGCTCCCGTACTGGTTGGACTAGTTTAAGTACAATTCCTAGTGCAGGTTCTACGGGAAAAAAATTTTTTTTTTTAAATTTCACCTGTAGTGTCATTAAACCTTGCTCCTGGTGACTAACTGAGTCTCCAGTATGAATTTGGTCGGTTGATTTAATTTCACCTAGTATTTCAGTTAAAATATATAAAACTTTCTGTGATCTACTTCTGATACCTATTACATAATCTGTAACCTCAGTTTATCAAAAGGTGTTTTTCCAGAACTCCTTAAGATTGCTGTCGTTTGTCCCAGCTACAAAGCAAGTGACAGAAATCTACCAACTAATTATAGACCCATCTCTCTGCTGACTACCCTTTCAAAAATTCTGATAAAGGTTGTCAACTTGAAATTGGTGAAGTACCTTGAAAACCATAATCAGCTAGCCGATAGTCAATACGGTTTTAGAAGGGGGCGATCTACTGATGACGCTGTGCTCAAACTGACAACTCTGGTAACTCGTTATTTAGATGCTGTAAATGGTCTTGGTGTCTTCCTTGATCTTCAAAAAGCATTTGATACCGTGTCTATGATCCTTTAAGCGGAAATTTTCTAATTTTTTTTGGTTAGAGCCCTTAGACCTTTTAACACGGGACCTGCCAAAGCGCGACTCTTAGTACTGAAATTATTCTGCCATTTTCCACGGGAGGGGAGGTAAACACGCACAGTACACATTTACTCATTCACGCACACTCCTGAAAAAAATTGATATATCATACTAAAGCAAATGCTGCAACACAAACACAAAACGCGCACACAAGCAAACTTACATGAACAAATTGTTCATATACTTCGGCGGAGGGGGATAAGTGCGCTTGCCTAGTCCCGTGTTAAATGTTCTAAGGTAGAGCCTAATTTCTACTTCACAAGGCAACTTTATGTGGGAATTATTGTTTTTGATTACTGTAAAAAAAATATAATAAAAAATATATATTTTGAAATGTGAAAGAAATACCATAAAAATGTAATGCCTAAAAGGACGAGTATCCAGGCCATAAAAAATCTGTTTGTTTGACGCATCTTTGACGTCTATGTTTGGTATGGTATTATTTTATGGTTTGTTGGTTATCTAGTATCTAGGGTTGGTTAAGTATAAAATAATCTTCGCAAGTTAAACATTTTGTGAATAAATTATGAAAGACGTGATAGATGTAATGGCTCTCCAAAGTTCCAGACAAAGAGAAAGAAGACTACCGGATTACCGTGGTGCTTCGAGTCACAGCCTAGCTACAAACTTCATATTTGAATGTGGCATAAAGTTGGGTTTGCAACCGGCGACAGTTGCTACGGCTGCTGTATTTTATCATAAATTCTTTAAAGAGGCTGATAAAAATGACTACGATTGCTACGTGATTTGTACTGCATGCCTATGTGCGGCTGGCAAGTCGCGAGATGAGCCGATCAGGCTTCGTGATGCTGTAAATGTCGCCCACAACTCCATCAATAGAGGAGCGGGCCCATTGGAGTTGGGTGAAGAATACTGGTCCTGGCGTGGTGCCGTGGCTCAAGCTGAGCTGCTCGTCCTAAGACTGCTCGGATTCAATCTGGACACGCCCTCTCCCCACAGATATTTACTACATTATCTGCGCTCACTGCAAGAATGGTTCCCGTCCTCTCAATGGCGATCGGCTCCGATAGCCCGCACAGCCATGGCATTCCTCCAAGACTTTCACCATTCCCCTGCCATATTAGACTATAGAGCACCTCATGTTGCCGTAGCATGTCTCACCCTGGCACTTCATGTATTGGGTATATCTGTCCCGATGGCATCTACTTTGGAAGATGATGCGGCTTGGTATTCTGTAAGTATCTTTGTGATATTAGAATATACAGTGCGACAAGGCTCTTTTGGCATAGTTTACGCGTCAAAGGGCGTCTGAAAGGGTAGAGTTTCTTCATGTGTACTATCTAAAAATGGGCACAACGGCTAGCCAAGTAAGTGCTTATTTGCATAACATATGTAATAGCGAAGCTTGCACAGTTAAAATGTTAAATTCTCGTGGCGACTACGCCTCATTCAAGTTGGGGGTCCCAACGGGACTGACTCATTTAGTTTTATCTTGTGACGTGTGGCCCAAGGACGTATGCATTAGGAAATGGACACAGCCATTTCATGCAAAATAGCAAAGTCCAGCCGAATAACTCCATAGATATATTTTACCAGAATGTTAGAGGGATGCGGACAAAAACGTCCCAATTTTTATCCTTTTTGGAATCATCTGGTTCAGATATATTCGCGATAACGGAGACTGGCCTTAATGATGCAATACAGAATGCCGAGATCACTCTGCCTAACTACCAGATATTGCGATGTGATCGTACTGATGGCTGTAAGCAGGGCGGCGTACTTATAGTGACCACACCACGGTTTGAGTTGCGGAAAATACCAATAACGAGTGATATAAATATAGATATTCATAAATTTGAGTTAACATGTGCCAGTGTTTATACGCTTAACCAATTTTTGTTTGTCTTATGTGTAGTATATATTTTTACTATAGTATTTGAGGTGTTAGAAAAAATATGCATTAAATATAAGAACAATATAGTAAAATAATACTGTAAGTAGGTATTTTGAATATTTTGTAGCCTTTTGTGAACTCGTCCAATGTAATGGGATAGCAAACTGTAATGACAGACAGCTAGATCTCGTGTTGAGCGGGCGCCGCGGCGACGACGTGGAGGTCCGCGTGGCCTGTGAGGCGATGCTGCCTGTGGATGACTACCACCCGCCGCTCGCCGTCGTGGTCGCGGTCGCTGCCGCGCCGTCCGCGTTCGCCGTCCCATCTGCGCCTGCTACGAGAGCCCCATTTAAACAATGGAACTTAAGCAAAGCAAACTTCGGCTTATTATATGATTCACTAATGAATGTAGATTGGACCGACATTTACAATTTGCATGATCCTGACTTAGCTGTAAAAAGTTTTTATAATAAAATAAATAGTATCCTTGATGCGCGTGTGCCTCTAAAAAAGGAACGGCACAAAAATAATAGGTATACATATCCAGTATGGTATTCAATAAACACTATTAGAGATATTAAACTAAAATATGTACTGCATAAACGATATAAAAGAAGTAAGTTACGCAGTGATTACGACGCGTTCGCTCGATGCAGGGCAAGAGTGAAAGCGGAGACTGCACTCGATCACAATCGCTATCGGGATCGTGTCCAGAGCCACCTGGCTACGGAACCGCGGGCTTTCTGGAGCTACGTGCGAGCAAAACGTGGTAATTCAAACCAGCAAAAATTAACGGTGGGAGGACGTGTCTAATCGGAGCGGGAAAGTGCGGAAGAATTTACGCGGTACTTTTATTCTAGTAATTCACAACGGTCTTTATAATTCACAACGGTCTGAACTTAATACACACGCAGCGAGCGCGGCGGCGAAGGCAGGCAGCGCACGGGTGCATATCGCGGCCTTGGAGCTGGCTGATGTGCGGCGCGCGCTAGCCCAGCAGCCAGCAAAGCGCTCAGTGGGACTTGACGGTATACCACCCTTTGTTTTTAGGGATGCTCGCAGAGTATTAGAGGAACCATTGCTGCATATTTTCAATGTCTGCATGGCAGCCGCCAGCTTCCCGGATCACTGGAAACTCACTCGTGTGGTGCCGGTGCCGAAAGGTCGAGGAGGTCCGAAACCAAGTGACTATAGGCCTGTGGCGGTTCTATGCACCCCAGCCAAAGTTTTCGAAGCAGCCATTCACCATTGTTTGTACACGCAAGGGAGTGCCCAGTTGTCCGACGCACAGCACGGCTTCCGTCCTGGGCGTGGGACAACGGGAAACTTACTACATCTAATGACGCGACTAGTACCAATAGTGGATGCCGGGAATCAGGTAGATGTCGCATATTTGGATTTGAAGAAGGCTTTCGACACAGTTGACAATGATGTACTGCTTGTTAAGCTAGCCGACGCTGGCTGCACCCTACACACACTCACCTTCTTTGCCAACTATCTGCGCGACCGGCGACAGTTCGTAGACTGCGGTGGGGAATGCTCCGAGTCATATTTCACGAGATCAGGAGTAAGCCAGGGGAGTAATCTGGGACCGCTCCAGTTTATGATAAACTGTTTACCGGACGCGGTAACGGAGTCCAATTGCTTATTATATGCTGACGACCTGAAACTGGTACGGAAAGTGAGAGATGCCTCGGATCACGATAAACTGCAACAAGATATTGATAGGGTTACCCAATGGAGCCGGGAGAACAAGTTATTGTTTAACGTTTCTAAGTGTTCAATTATGTCATACAGCCGAGCGCGTGTCCTGCGGCAATACCCATACCACATCGACGGAGAGTCGCTGCAACGTGTCGTAGAAGTGAAGGATTTGGGCGTTCGCTTCACCGCTGATATGCACTTCAGACAACATATCATCGATGTCTGCAAGAAGGCGTACCGGAACCTGGGGTTTCTTTTAAGACAGGCAAATGAGTTTACCAGCATCAGCGCATTGCGCGCTCTGTACGAAGCTTTGGTGAAGAGCCATTTAGAAGGCAATGCTGTCATCTGGTCTCCAAAGGAGGCCAAGTACAAGCTGATGCTTGAAAAAATACAAAATAAATTTGTAAGATTTTTATATTTTAAAATGTATAAAAGATATCCCGGATATCCATTATTATATCCGACTCTGTTTGTTCTCGGCATGGTAGTGTATATAATAGACTTGAAGTGAGGAGAGAGTTATCCCTCGCGTCATACCTGTTCAAAATACTGCGAGGTAAACTTTATTACCCAGTTATCCTCGAGCAGCTCCAGCTCTGCACGCCAGACAAGTACGTGTCGAGGCGGCGGCGGCCTCAGCTACTGGCGGTGCCGAACGCCCGTACTAACCTCCTCCACGATGCACCGTTCGCCCGCGCACTGCGCACGCTCAATGCAATAGCTGATGTCACAGACTTGTTTTCATGTTCATTGGACGAGTTCACAAAGGCCGGCCAGTGTATATTGTGTGTTTCAAATTTGTAAATATCTTTTCCTTTTGTGTTTATATTTTGTTTGTGTATTACTATTCTATCGCATTAGGTTTAAGCTTCCTGTAATGATAGTGTTAGTATTTTAAGAAATAAATAAATAAAGTCTTATGTAATATTCTAAAAACTGACTATCACCATGACATGAGAATGATTATATATATATATATATATATTTTTTTGCAGGTATTTACAAAAGACTTGCAGAAAGAGAAAAACTGGGAGATAATGGAGAAGATAATGCAAGTGTACAGCAGAGAGCCTGAACCTATATAATCTGTAGTGAAGCAATGTACTTTTAATAACCATTAATTAATAAAAATGATCCTAAAAATGTTGTATTTACTTTTTCAAGGAAATCTACCTTTATGTAAAAAAAAAAACTGGTCAAGTGAGAGTTGCGACATAGTAAACTATGGTGGCGATAACCAAAATACATTATAGGTTCCCACTAAAAGTAATAAAATTTTATTCATTTTAGAGCTAGCACTTTATACAGTCCTCGGAGACAACCCTCTACATTGAGGGACTGAGTGGTCATAAATTTTTATATTTCTTTAGCCCTCCAGAACAAAATCCTGTATCAGCCAATCAAAATTATTTTTTCAATTATATGGTTGTGCCATTTTAGTGCACGGTGAGAGTGATCCAGGTAGGTTTGTATTACCCTGTGCACCCTTGACCTTGAACAACTAGTGATAAAATGTGAAAGCCATGATGGGTTTAGTCTACATAATTACATAGCAATCTGCTCACTAAACTAGCCACAAAGGAAGGGAATGGCGGAAATAAACAAGACAGCTTAGATCTACAAACAAATATAATTCAGTTTTCTAACATTTTACGATACATAATTTTTATAAATGTACAGGGTAAGCTCATGAATGGAGTGGGGAAAGCGGTACTAGTTCTCAACTGGCTACCGTACGCTGTGTGCTCCAGAACGCAAGTTGCACGGCGCTACAGGACCGTACTGATATGCATAATCTTGCATGGAACATATTTCATGACTTACAACTAACGTGAAGATATGGCGTGGGCTTCAAGAATGTGCTGTCAGGTTACAAATCTACTTTAGACACCAATGACTAGTTAATTTATAAAAATTACGCTACGGTTAAGCGTATTGAATCATCATTTTACACCAGATTGCCCAATAAGTGCTCCTCTGAATTAATGGATTGACAGCTTCACAGCTTTTTCTGTGCGTCCCATGGAAGACAACAGAATCAAAAAATTCCCACTTATAACGCCGTAACTAGATATTTGTGCACCTATTTTCTGTTTTACATGAGTTAGATTAATTGAAATACAGGATGACATTGAACTTAATAAGCCAAACTTTGAAGATAAGCTATTTCATAGCAAACAGCACAACTGTGAGTTATAAATGGAAACATCGATTTTATAACTTATCGGCAAATACATACATATATCTTATTGTGGATACCGTTGAAATCTTTGCCAGATACTTGATCATAATGTCAAAGTGTGGCTTATTAATTTAAACTTATATATCTTTTAATAAAAACTGAACAATATACACCCGCATCTAAAGCCTTTCGAGTTAAACTGATGCGTAAATAAAACAGTAAGAAGGTGTAATCTCAGCCATCAGTATAAAGGGAAAGACCTACATCTTATGCTATGATTTATTAAAATCTATAAATAAATTTCACACTGACATAAAATTTAACACATGATATTTGATGCAAACGACATACATTAGTGACAGTAATTATTGCACGATACTATTAACAACTACTGGGTCGATATCAATACACCGGGGACACACAGAGGCCAGGGTCGGTGCGACACCTGGACGATGTAACGAACATGTTATATAGGAATATCAAACTATATGTATCATACAAGGAAAACCTCTTTCCAACGTCACACACCAAGAAGCGATCCACCCAAGATTCACAAAGTTCTGCAATACTTTCAAATGGTAAGACAAATTGATTTATCAAAGTTAATAATAAGATTAACAATTATTATACTGTCATGTATTTTGTTGTACATCTCATGTTTTTGTTAGATACTCAGTAAATAATGTCAAAATGTTTATTTATAAAATCCATTTGTGATCACTAAAAGAACTTGTCAACTGCACGATTTTGATGGCACTAAAAATACATATACATATGTACCTCACAACACATTTCACAATTTCACATAGAAAAAGGCAGTTCAAGTAAGTATTCAAACATTATAGACTGTTAGTGATAGAAATCCAAGTTTCAGATAGGTATTGTATGAGATAGGCACTTGAAGTGAAAACTGTGTCGGCACAGGGAAAAACAAAGTTAACTATTCAACAGAAATAAAAAATATACATCCAGCTAGCAACAAGGAATGTACAAGCTAAAGAAATCTAGATATTATTTGCTTTCAAAAGAATAACCGGTTAATCTAAAGGAAGCGGGCAGACAAAATACAAAAAAAAATAACATCAAAGCTCTTAGACCCGCCAGCAAGTCCATCCATATAAATAAAATGTTACATTTACTATTTTAATAAATATTTCAAAATAAATTAAAAATCTTGTATGGCAGCTGAAAAGTACATAGTTGCACATGGCGTCACAAGGATACATCCTCTTCCCTCAGGGTATATCCATTAAATTTTACTAATTTTATCTTTTTAACTAACAATATTTTAAAATACAATAGGAAATGACAAAGAACTAACCGCTAAATAGTAATTAAAGTCCTTAATTTAAAGTGCTACATGATTTTCATTGACTTTTCCGACTTTCACAACGGTCAAACAAAGTAGTGTAAAATTGTCTAACGAAATAACACTGGAGTCTGCCTGAGGGTCAAACGATATTCCGTTGTTGGTGCTAAGAGGGTACTCGCCGATTATTATAACTAATAGGTCACATAAATATTGTCCTGATGCTCGGTGCTGTTCAACATTACGAAATTACACAAAACAACGCGTTCAGCATAATTATTTATAAACATCAGTTTCAAATATTTAAAAATGGATAGGATTCAATTTTTTAACTGTGCAAGGAGGCACTGGTCGAGCTTTCGTTTCGATGAGATTATGACTCATCATCATCAAGACTCTTCGGGAGTACTTTCGCGCACGGCGGTCAGTCGAGTACTGAAAAGTACTTCCGAAGAGTCAGTATTATGATGAGTCATAATCTGATCGAAAGCTCGACCTGTGCCTCCTTGCACAGTTAAAAAGTGAGTCCTATCTGTTTTTAAATATTCATGATGTCAACTCACTCTAATTTTAATGAATGTATAGCAAACATCACTTTCTTTCTACATAATGTCAAAGGTTGTTCATAATTTGTGAAGGCTGCGTGAGCACACCTCAGATCATTTGTAAATAGGTTAGAGCAAACAAAACATTAGGAACTCTTTACAAAAGAAAAAAAAAGCATTTAAACATCGATAAAAATCATAACGAACTATCTAACACGAAAACAATTTCTCCCTAAAACAAAATATGAAATATACAAATCCATTAATAAAATAATCCTCAAATTCTCTAAAACAATAATTTAATATATTTGATTGTTACTTCGAATATTTTAGTAGAATGCGCAAGCGATTTGAAAATTCGTAACATCCTGTAACAATTACAAACGCATAACTATCAATTAATTTGGCATTCAATACAATGTTACAACTCCATACATAACCATACATATTTTGATATCCAAATACTATAACTTGTAAAGAATAAATAAAAGTAATAACATCTGCAGAAGTGAGAAGATCTCATCTAATCACGAAAAATAAAACTACCTACTTTTACCTACAAGGTATTTAAAATTTTGTATTTAATTTATTTTAAAAAGCCTGTGTCGGTGAAGATTTCTTAATATTAATAAAAAGTATAACGGCGATAGATGGGTATCGCATTATGAGGAGTGTGAGCGCCGAATAGTATTGCATTGGACATAGTAACTGTTCACATCACTATGATAATGTTCAATTTATCGATACAATTTTATTACGACTAATGCCTTTTCCTTATTTTCTCGAGTTAAACGCTCACGACAATACAGCCACTACAAATCTTATAATAGATAAGTATTTTAAGCTGAAGTCACATTTGTTAAGCGGTTTCAAAAGAAAAATATCAGCCATTTTGTCGTGAGACATATAAATCATGTCTCTACGGACGATGACTCATAGAAAACGTGAAATGTCAGTAGTGAGTCACAAATAGCAAACGATTTATGTTTCGAAAAATATTCATTTATGGCACGTACTTTTATGAGCAGAAAAATATTTCCGTTTGAAATACAGTGTTCTCTACAGTCATCACCACTTCAAGAGAGAGGTTCGTAAGATTTCATTAGTCTAGCTGGTAAAGACCCTTAAATTTACATTAGCTACTAAGGCATTTCTCTATCTAAAATAAGCGTATTTGTTATCAATGCAATAATGTTGGGCGCTCGTATTGATTTTTGTAATTATTTCACCTTCCGGCCATCCCGTAATCTTCGATACCATTCCGTTTATCGACTAACGAATCATTAGATTACAGATAAGGAGAAACATGGCACTGCATTCGTTTCAATTGACGATCTATCAAGAAACCTGAATTAATATAAATATTTTTGGGTAAGAGGCGGAAAATTTTCTAATTCCCATATATTTTAATTAATATAAGTTGTTAGCAGTAGATGGGTTTAAATATTTGGCGTCCAATTAAGCCTTAAGTTCGGCGAGCTTTGGCTAACGCTTCAAAAAAACACGAGTTTCTATTTGCGAACGAATGAAAATGTCTCCTTAAACAGTTGCAATCTCTTTGCGACTTTCATTCCATCGCTAGATTTCAAAATCGCGAATAATAATTTCTGAGACAGAAAACTATGAAGGAAATGTTTCATACATAATTGACTGAAGAGTATAAACTTTTTGCTCAAGCATCTGTCAAGCTGCCAATGGGTTAATACCATTATTAGATCGTCCACCAAAATTTGTGTGCTAAAACTTGTGCGAAAGCATTAGCCATAGCTCGCAAGGCTAAACCCACAGAACGATGGTAAAGTAAATCGACTGCTAAATTTCCGTCCAATAACATTATTTCCCAGAAAGATTGGGTTTCAAATTATTTAACCGAGACAGGAAACAATCTCTAATTTATATTTAGCTGAAATACTGTTATAGGCGCTCTTATTTAATTATGTTTTAGTTCATTATTGAACAAGAAATATCAGCAGACATCCAATAACTTCCCCTCCCCAACGTAAAGCTTCAAGGAATCCAAAGACGCCATTTCAAAATCCAAGATGGCGGCGCGTCAAAATGGCGTCGGCCAGTCGAGTTACGACCGGAACCCTGCAATTATCGACAAATAAAACTAGATTACGGTGTGTGGAAGGTATTAGCTGTTGGGATGGAGATTCATCGCACATCGGTGAGGTTGGTCTTGTCCCCGAACAGCTTGACGAGTTGTTCCTCATAGTCATCAATGTTGCGTTTCATGATCTCCATACAGGGGCCGAGCAGCCGCTCGAATGTCTCCACGTCCAAGACTGGAACGAGGTAGATAACATTACATTATTATTTATTTTTGCTCAGTTTCTTAGTCCGTTCGGCGTCGATTTTTGATTACGATTAAAAAATAATATATATGGAGCATTCTGAAATTAGCGCGTTAAAAATTATCCCGTTGGAAATATCTCGGCACTTCAGTTTACCCGCGAAGGTAGGTATTTCCATCGGGTTATACGTATTAACATTAAACTACGAATAATACTAAAGTTAACTCGCTTTTAAAGTATAATCCATTGATATAATCAATTACTTATTGAATTCAAAGATTCAAAATGTTTATTGGTAAAATAGATACATTAAGTATACGTTTTATATGTCAAATCTAATCTGTATAAAAATTATATTTTATGATGAAACAAATATGATACGGAAAATATATAAAAAAACTATATTTAAGTTGGGCTACTAAAGTTATACACATGCATAAAATAAAGATTAATTGGAATAAGAATACATAATGCAAATAATAAATAAGTTGATAAATAAACTGAATAGACCATAAATAAATATAATGCCATGACATGACATTTGGTTTATAAAACATGTACTTATTTTTTGTATGGGTGTCTGTTTGCTGTCAAAGTCTGGTGTTGTTTTTTTGGGTGTGAATATAATATGAGTGTTGCAATCATAAAAGCAAACGGCGGCGTCCCTAGAGCATAGTAAAAACAGTTTCGAGATTTGCTAACAAAATTTCGTGACGGAACATTAAAAAAAAATAAAAAAAAGGTAAAAAAAAATTGTGGTGGTGTTTTGCTTGTTACTCGGAAACTACAAACTTTTGCTTGTTACTCGGAAACTACAACTTTTCAGCTAGGCGCCCTTTTGAGTACAAATTGACTGCATTATCTCTACGTAGATATAAGATATTAAGCGAATGCGCTAGGACAAGATACAAATACTTACATGCCACCTTAGTGGGCCCGACGGCGTAAGCTGAAGCGGCGCGAGGCTTGTGTGTCACTAGAGCCAGCTCGCCGAAGTATCCGCCCTTGCCTGCGGGATTACATAATTGTGCTCAACTTTTATATACTTCATCCAACTTTTGTTCTAGGATTTAAGTGACGCAAAATTTCAACCATAAAAACCAATTAGGACAGCGATTGTAGGCACCATGTGTCTTACGTCAAAAGGAAGATTTTTTTATTGTGTCTAAACTACGACACATGCCGCGTGGTGACGGAATCGCTGCTCTACATTTTCGTAAGAAAAGTGATTTGTTGCGTAATTTCAAAAGTAGTTCAAAAACATTATTTGCACATTAGTGATATATGTTATTCAATTTCACCAGAATTAAAAGGATGCCAACTAAACAAGCTCTCGTACACCTTCTTTCCACTAACGACTTTCACGTTCCAACGTGATACGGGGTAGGCCTATAGCCGTACCGCGGGCACAAATTCATGCTTCTCAGGGCATGCAGATTTACCTCTGTGTTTTCCTTCACTGTGCAGCAGTATATATACAAATACAGCCTGCGACATGAAAGTCCAGCGGTGACCGTTGATGCGCAGAAGTCAAAAATCAAGGTGTCGTGGCGAAGGAGCGGGGCGCGAGGCGGCGTACGTACTCATGCGTAAGCGCTGATTGGCTCCCCAATCGACAACATTTCATTTTAGTTGACCATTTGTTTTTAATATTTGTATTGAAAGTCTGCGTAAAAAATAAGCTTACGTATTTTTTTATTTTGTTTTATTTTGTTTTTCCTGCATAATTTAATGTTTTCTTATTCACTCATTCTAAAAGGAAGTAAGTCGCATCCGAGGATTTCAAAAGTCGATGTTCATTGCCAAATGATTATTAAAAAAAAAAAGCTTGGCATGTTTATGTCTGTGTCACATGGCATTGTAGTTGATTTTTTTTAAACAAAATGAACTTAAATCAAAGGAAATTGTTTTTAAAGTCCTGTTTACCATATTTTTAGTTTTTTGAAAATATATCTATTTTAATAACGATTTAATTCTGGGAAAAAATATGATGCTCAGAAAGCCCATACCTCGAAATGGTTTTTAGTTTTGCACCAAATATTAATTTGTAATGATGTCAATTGTACCCATGCGCAGCTATTTTCGTTCACCGCTAGACTTTCGTGCCGCGGGCTGTATCATGCATAAAATTCTGAACGTAGCTATTTTCTTATTAGTGCCTGTTCAGGGGGTAGGAATCGAATCCGAATTCTCTGCGACAAAAACATCGCTGTTTGTTCGTGAATAATATAGTCTAAGCTAGGAAACTATATCGTGCAAAATAGATCCCATTACATATCACCTGTATGATTAGGACTGAAGGCTGCACGCGTTGGAGTCCAGACCATTTAAATATATAGAAAAATATACATTTTATATAGCAATTACATAATGAGAGTAAAAACACTATGTTCGGGGGAGCTAATGTACATAAATTAGGAACGGGAGCTCGTTTGTCCGCCATTTTGAGCAGAGCTGCTCCCTTGGATTTAAAAAGGCGTCTTTCAATATATAACTACACTTTTGACCAATCACTTCTGTCTTAATTTAATTTTCTATGTTACCTTTTTAGGGTGACGGTTATTCATTTCATAATAATAATTACGTTTGTTTCTTAACTTTCTTAAAAAGCGGCCTTCTTATATTTATGGATGGCGTGATTAAACACCTAATTAGCCCTAAGCTTTCTATATTTTTGGGTAAGTAAGTGTCTTGTCCGCCATTTTGAACAAGATGGCGTCGTGAAGCACGCACCTAGACTCTTGACCTCGCGCTCCTGCCCGTCGTCCCGAGTGATGCGGATGCTGACGGAGCCGTCCTCCACGAAGTACATCCCGTCGGCCGTGTCCCCCTGCCGGATGATCAGCTCGCCGTCGAGCAGCGAGCGCGGGACGAGGGCGTCCGCCAGGTTGGCACGTTCGTAGGGCTGGGGGAGATAATAAAGGTATTAAATTTTACAAAAGAAAAACATTTTATTATCACGCTATGAAGATACAATATACCAGATAAATGGACGGGCTCAGCTATATGCTGTCTAAGGTCATATTTTGAAAGCGCTGGTTTTCAGCTACCCCCATTCTGCCAGTGATTGAGACATATTTTAATATAACAAAGATAACAAAAGAACTTAACGTAAAGAACTTAAATTACATTTTATTACAACAAATTTATAACTGAAATTTTACATTACTAAACACCTAATAACAACAAAACAAAAAACCTGCATACATACCTAAACAAAAAGAAAATATCATACATACAAATATCCGAAACATAAACCTAGCGGAATATTTGCTTTCTAGGACATTGCAAATTTATTTTGTTTCTCCAATAAAATTTACTTATATTTCATTTTGATTGTTTGTACTATTATAAATTTATCTCAGATTGGCATGTTGGTGCTTATTCTCGCGCCTCTATAAGTAAAACACCCTCGGAAACTAGCTAATCTGTGTTTTGGTATGTACAATCAATTTAAATCTTTCGATCGAGTATGTAAACAGTGTGCGTCTCTTCTAAATTTAAGCTTATTGTAAGCTAGTCCGGACATTTTTTCCATACAAATTCGGTCGGTATCAAATACTAAACTTGGTACCCAGATCTCGATACTAAAATTATTCATAAGACATACATAGTTTACAAATTTAATAAAGTATGGTAGGTAGATGAACAAAGGTAATTTTGTTCATTTTCCCTAAATTTTCCTTTTACTCATAAAGTGGCAGTAGGGACGTTCATGCCGGAAATCTAATGCATATCAATTGTTATCGAAAATCAATAATTCTACAGTTTCATACCGTAGGTATCAGTTTCAATAAATAATCTAAAAAGGTCACATTTTATTTAGAGTGAGGTTCATTTCGTTCGTTCTTTCTTTCTAGGGGTTTTGCAGCTTTCTAAATCTAGTCTGTACACTAATAACAAAGTAGTAAAAAGTCGTGTCCGTACATAGAATATTTTCGCGAAATTTAAAATTTACGAGGCCAAATCAATGTCTGTATGTCCCGTTTTAACTCGAGAACCACTTTGGATTTGGATTCGTTTTTTTTTATAATCGTCGTAGGGACTCTGGTCAACACATCACAAAATAACGCCCAAGCCGAAAACGGGGCAAAGATTGCATAAACTAGAGGACGCCCGCGACTTCCTTCGCGTGGATTTGGGATATGAACAGCCTGTAGTAGTTGGGAACGCATTTTATTTATAAAAGTTTCCACCCCGGGGTGACCCGTTATGTGGTAAATTTTAAGGAACATTATGTTATACGTTTTATGTTTCTATCTCTGTGTTGTCTGTCAGTCAGTCAGTCAGTCAGTCAGTCAGTCAGTCAATTCATGCAGCCAAATTCTTACTGAAGACTCGGTAAGTGCTCAGTATCAAGGTTCCATGACCCTTTTTGTGAAATTCGTAAATTATTCTTTTCGTGTTCCTTATAAACGCAAGCCCAGCCCCGAGTCAATTACTATGGGACGTCAAGATTTTATTTTGTGACATTAGCAAAAAGTGTTATAGATCCGTGTTACTAATCACTTACCAAGCCTACAGTATGAGTTTGGCTGTATAAATAAAAGTCAGCATATATATAGACAGATGAAGATCAAGTTTCCACCTATAAACAATGCATATGTTAAGATTTTATACCACAGCAGTATTGTTTTATATTGGAAAACTAGAACGTGGTAATTCCGTACCTATTTCACGAGTAATAAAAGCTGGTATATGACAGTGATAGATGGTTTTTACTTTGCATATTTTCTATGAAATATGAAGTATGCTTCAAGAATTTATACTAAAAATAGTTGACCAGCTAACCTTTTATATTTCAAAACAAGCAAGCTTTAATGTCGTCGACCCGTTAAATCCATGCTTCGAGTCGTATAACGAGTATAAAATTATAGGTAAATTATCCGACATCATTAGGAGTTTCCTATGTTTTAAAATACTTTGTTTGACGGAATTTGGAAATGTTTGTTTGACCCACTTATGGGTACAAGGCTATTTACTGTGGCGCATATTCTAGTAAAAGAAACAATAAAGCCAAAATGAAAGCACAGTACGACCACAAAATAAATACACACAGAAGGCCAGTTCCATACAATCAGCGATTCCGGGCGCACGCACACATAGACGCGTACTTAAAAGGATCTCGGTCGAATGCCAGTGCACGAGTCTACCGAGATCTTCGCGTCGTACGTACGAATCGCTGGTAGTATGGAGCTGGTCTTCTGTATGTATTTATTTTGTGGTACGACACAACTTAGAAGTGGCATGGGTCAAGTTCGCGAAACCGATCACTGAATGTTCATTACTGCTTTATGCAAAAATTATCTTTATACAAATGCAATAAGTTATAAAATTTACTGAGTGAGTTCGGGTGTACTAGGTTCCGCGAACTTGACCGATGCGACTTCAGAGGTGCAATTCTGTGAGCCAATGGTATTCAAATTGATTGTCATATGGCTATTCCGTTAAGCAAATTAGCCCGTTTGACAGCTGAAATCATATATTTTTGGCGGTCAAATGAATACAAATGTCTTATTTTGTTGTTGACAACCAAAAACGTACGATTTCATTTGTCCAACGGGCTTATTTGCTTAGCCGAATAGCCATATGACAATCGAATTTGAATACTATTGGCTTACACAATTGCACCTCTTAATTGGGTCGTGCTGTACGTTTTTCCGTTTTTCATATCCTTTATAAGAGTACGTATGGTATGTGCAATCTGAACACATACATACAGTGATATTCAAATAGTTTTGGAAACTAAAACAAGTAATTACATTCAATAACTAAAATATTAAATAACTTTTACTACGGCGCCAAACATCAAATCGTGAAAAAAAAACAAGTTGTTTCATTGAAAACATCTTCGACAAATGCATGAAACATAATTACTGAATTTTTTGCTCTCTACATCTAAGAGTATGTTGGCTCTATAATAAAAGTAGTTTATAAGGACGACTACAGCTATTAGCAGTTTTCGTTTCCAAAACCACTTAAATTTTACGCCGTATTTTGTATGGGGGCGTGATTTACGGTTGCACTGCAACAGCGCGACGACAACTTCTGACGTTCGATTAGTTTAGGTGTCAAACGTCATCGACGTGTACGTCGACCCAGTGTAGTTTCAAATCTACGGAAGTGGCAATAAATTATTTTTAAATGCAAGTGCTCGTAAAGGCCTATTTTATATGCATGAAAACTGTTGTCAAAGTCAACTTTACCTCACTGAGTTTTTTATTTTATTATTTATTGTAAAAAAGTTGCCAATCTTAACTTGTGTACCATAGTTAGACTTGACAGAAATGAGCAGGTTTCAGATTGATGCGTTCGTAGGCTGGTATGTTATGTATGTATGACTGAAAACAGCCTTCGACCACATCAACCAGAAACCAGCTCATTACTGACCAGTTGGGAACCTGCGTCCAAAGAAAAAGAATGCCCGCCTAAAGTTCATTTGGGGTATTTATGGTTTCTTTAATTACGTTTCATTTATTTACTCACACTATGCATTGAAAACGTAGTATGATACACGTGGGTAAGGGCAATAAAATGCTCGTATCGTTTAAAACACTCGCCTAACGCTCGTGTTTCAAATCGTTTCACGTAAGCTATTGCCTCCTTACCGCACTGACAGCTTAAACTACTATTAGGCACATCTTCGACTTTATTATTATCACAAAAACAGCTATCATATTACCTTAGGAATTTTATAAAAATTAAAAGTGGATGAGAGGAACTTTTGCGTTCATTAATCTGATAACAAAGAACAAAATAGCTCGACATAAACCTTAACAAAATTTCAAAACGTCATATTTCGTGGTCGCCGCTAAAACAGAGACTAATTTTAAATCTGTATCTAAAATTAAAATACACTTTTAGTAACAACTAACAGATGTTCAGAATTTTTTTCTCTTGACGACACACTCTAATCTTAGCTTCATTCTGCATTATCTGATAACCTGACAAAGTCACAGAAATACGTCTGTAAATATTTTAAATTTTATATTATTATCAGCACTGTAATTGATGATATGACGTCATAGATTTGAGCGTTCGAGACTACTTTATTGCTCAATCACAGTGAATATAGAGGTAATTTATTGGTTTGTATTGATACATAATTTCCTAGTGGGTCGAAAGAGGCTCATGATTAAGTATTTAGGTATTTACTTCAGTGACAGAATAAACCCGGAGCGGCAAAATGTGTTTGTCAATATGTTATCTAATTCTATTTTATGGTACTTTTCCTAGGGTAAGCTTATGTACATGGTAACGCCCTATGGGTGAGAAAAAATAATAAAAGTCCTACTTATATTTTTTATTTATGTAAGTTGTTCATGTGAAATGTATAAGGTCTCTCGAAAGGGACATACTGTTCCCAAAAAGACATTTTTTAAATTTGAGATTCAGACTATAAATTATATTTTTGTAAAATATTTTTAGTCACAATAAAGAATTTGTATTTGTTGGTTTAGTTCAACTGGTTTTTTTACATTAAAATTAACATGTTATAAGTTACAATATAAGTGTATTATAGAACCTATATAGAACAAATAAATCTATTTCTAAGTATAAAACCATCCAGTAGAGGACAAATAAATTAAAGATAAAACGAATACCTAATTTTTGTATTTATTTTCCCTTAGTTTCGAGATGCTAGGTACAGTGGAGCCCACATCAAGCTAAACACTTTCAGTATAAGCTGACCTCTCATTGTATAGGCTTCCCGTACAATGAGAGGTCAGCTTATACTCAATGTGTATAGCTTGATGTGGGCTCCACTGTACCTAGTATGAATACTATTTTAGTACTTGTATGTTACTTATTATGAACTCACTATTTTACATGTTTTCGTGCCTCCACTTTACTGAACTTTAATGAATGATTCATACATTCTATTGCACTGAAAAATAAAACTACAGTATACAAAATAACAAGGGCGGACTTGCTCTTCAAAGAAATTTCTTCAGTCAACCAATGGCATTGGGATATTTTTACAAAAAAAGTAATTGGTATTAATGCAAAAAGAAAAACATTTTCTTTGCCTTAAGCCTGTAGCTCGTAGATAGGAAAATTCCTTAGATACCTAAGCCATATAAAATTGATATTGTGCTCTAGTTTGTCACCTTTACCATATTTTTCATCATTTGGTAACTTTTAATATCTACGAGTAATTATATTTTATAATGGGTATTTTTCAAGAGTGAGTATGAGTATAAAAAAACAACTTCGGCCTTATTCGGATCGGAGTTTGACAGGAGGAATTCTTGAGATTTAAGGCCGCCTAGACCAAGACCGAGCCGATCTTAGGGTGTTTCATCGTGGCCAAACTATTTTGGCAAACCAGTATGGCTACGAGGAAATTGTTTTTCTCGTAGCCAAACTCTCCTTCTGAATTATCATCACTGTGCACTATTCAACAAATTTTCAAAAAGTCCTTCTCATTGTTTCGAGATTTTGTTATGTAATATAATATAATATCTTTATTCAAGAGAAAAACAAGCCGAACAAAATAAGACTTAAAATAAGCTATGAGTAAAATCTACTTCAGGCAATCAAAACGAAACAGGTTGCCAGACTAAAATGATGTTTAGTTTGTTTGTAATGTAATCAGTATGTTTAAGCCACTCGAGTGATAAATTAATGAGTAAAGTACGGAAAGTTAGAGACAATACATTAGTAATCTAATGTTTTCTTGACCGTAGATATAGATAAGTAGTTGTATGTGGATAAAACCCAAACGTCATTCAAAATACGGTGCGAGAGGGACGGCAACAGGAATCCATTCTACAATGTCACAAAAAATAATATCTTTTATATTAGCCGTCCCTCCGTCCAGCCTGGTCTTCTGCATTTCAAGGCTGATCAATGTACAAACACGCATGTTTTTTCAGACCTTTATCTTTCTTTTCTAAAGACAGTTAATTGGACACATTTCACTCAATAGATTTAATTTTTGAAAATAAACTAATAATATAATATAATAACATAAAATTATGCCTTTTAATGAAGTTTTTTTAAAGTGATAAATACGTTTTTTAATTAAACGGCTTGAGTTTTATGTCCGAAATTACTGCTGTAGCAAGAAATCACAGTTTCTTTTCGAATGTAAAGTTAGAGAATGCATGCACCAATTACTTTTTCGTAAAATCCAGAAAAACCTCGAAAATTCACTGATTATGCCTGCCGGCATGGCAGCGCGCGAAGCGAGCGTTCTAATGTATATTTTCTGACAACATGCTAAAGTTCAAAATCACTCAGTAAGATTATCGCGCACCACGGGCAACGTGGCCGCTGTACTTGCATATCTAGAGACAGTATTGGGCATGGTAATAATATTTTGCAATGACTTACCCTTTGCCTTTACCCGCGGCTTGGGCTTGGGCGTTACTTTATAAACATCCTTTATAGCCTATGTTGACCAGGGTTACTACGATCATAATAAAATAAACCGCATCCAAAGTGGTTCTCGAGTTAAAACGGAACATACAGACAGACAAAAATTCTAAAAATTGTTGTTTCGGTGCTAAGTACAACACCAAAATTTCATTTAAAATTTCTCGAGAATATTGACAACTTTTTTACTACTTTATTATTAGTATAGATTTTTGAGAATACTTGTCTAGTTTCACCAAACAATTGCGCCGCTCAAAGTATGAGTCACCCAGCTGTTTTAGCTTATCAGAATCATAATTAATTTTACTTTATGCGGCGGGCAACTAGTAGTTAACGTTTTCAAACAATGGAGTTTTATGTCGAGTCGATTAGCAAACAAACATTCAGAAAGGTGATTCGGAAAAGGCAACGGTAAACAACATCAATTTGTGGCAAGAAAATATAAATCCCGTTTGTAGGTATATATGTATAAATCTTTGTTTGATTGATTTATCCATCAAGAAAATATAAATCCCGTTTGTAGGTATATATGTATAATGTATAAATCTTTGTTTGATTGATTTATCCATCAAACAAAGATTTATACATATATACCTACAAACGGGGTTTATATTTTCTTGCCACAAATTGATGTTGTTTACCGTACGAAGCATATATACATGGATTTGATTTATCCATGTAGAGTTAAAGCGAGTAAGATATTGCAAACGGCATTTATAAATAACCTAAACAATAAACTTTTCGTGTCTATTTAATCAGCGGTTGTTACAGTGACTAATAAGAAGGCCGTTTTCAGATTTGAGAAAACCAGGTAATAACCTTACCAGGTAGTAACCTTCTAATATATATGTACCTCTAAGCTAAGCCAAGGCCTAAGTCAAAATTACAATGAAAAATAAATTTAACTCTTTCAAGTGATGGAGGCTGCATTATTTTCATGATCCTTTCTAAATCAGAAAAAAATGGCTACTCCAATAATATTTTAAACACGTTTTGCCCTTAAAAAAGCTTACCGGAAATATTGGAAGCCAGGACGGCGATTCTCGCAAAAATTTTCACACGCTTTGCTTTTCACACGCCTCTGTTTATCGCGTCATAAATGCTGTGTGATGATAATTGTGTTAATAATAACTCCTTAAAGGACACGTAAAGGATGTTATGAATACGTACAACAGGTTTATATTTTAAAAGTTTGATACGTTTCTTCATAAACAGCTTGTAAAAATCACCCGCTTTCGGCTCTCGAAATTGTTGTATGTGCGAGAATCGCCGTCCAGTTTGTAATTCTGCACATTTCGTCGTTCGATTCACGAAGGGGCGCAATTGAATTTTTTAAATTTTACAGTGGAGCCATTTTTAACAAAATGTACCGTATTGGCCGTTAGCAGATGTTCTTAAATACGATAATTTAGCCCCGTAACACCCATAGGCATGAAGTTAGGATCGAACAATACGATACATTTTGTTAAAAATCCAACAATAACACTGTAAAATTGATAAAAATCAGATACGCCCCTTCGTGAATCGAACGACGATTTATCCCAAACCCAGCTCAATCGACCGCCTTACTATACTATAACGCAGAATCGCTTTAGGTCGATCGCACAACGAAAGAGATAAGCATATCTGAAACAGCGCGCGTCTGAGCAGTGCGGTAAATCAAGAAGAGAGTGGATAATGCTGTTTTTCAATAAATAAAATTTAATACAAATTCACACCAGTGCGTTTTTAAAAAATCGCTGTACTATCGTTTAGATAATGGGTTTATTTGTTTTAAAGAGTAATCATTGTTATTTTTAGTTAATTAGTTTTGACAGACTGCTTGTTTGAAATGAAAAAATAGCCTTCACTTTGCAATTTTTTTCGATCGAGCCAATTTTTCTCTATCGCGTTTTGGGCTGTTACATCGCCTTGAAAAAGGCTTTGTTTATAACATGTATTTATTTTAGAACCATATCTACTGTAGTTTGGGAGAACTACTTGTTCAAAAACTCCGTTTTTACTAACCTACGTCGTCTTTATTAAAGTTCACAAGGCACGGCTATCCAATCCAGATAGAACATTGCATATATTTTTGTACATACATATAGTCTGTCAAAAAAGTGTTAAAATGAATAATGAACTTTACTTTAATGAACTTAATTAAACTTTAAACGTTTAAGTAGTGTAATTTAGGTAATACCTATATATTTATGAAATAACAACGCGGTAAACCTGATTTAACAGATTTGGTACATGTTTGTTTGGTGTAACAAGGTGAAAGAAAAATAATTCCTTATATATTCATTTCAACTCTTTCTTGACAGACTACATATTGCTCCATAATAGGATCGCAACCGCAGACAACTTCGCTCCTTAGCCATATATCTCTCTCGCTTTGTCCGGCGATTTGTCCTACTCTTATTTGCCACGCATAGTAGAAGTAACTATATTACGTACCTTTGTACTTTGTTAATATTGAAGCGCGTTAATGAAGGAACCTTAGGCGGGGTAGGAAGGAACACTGGAGTTGCAACGCTGCGTTTTTAAACGGGTTTGGTCGTGTTGCAACATTCCAAACGTCATCTGTCATTTTGACGTGCCTATACGAGCCAAGCGAACTCTGCACAGAGTTAATGTTGGAAAAATCGACACTAGTGTAACACTGCCAATTTCGAACGGTCGGTATTGCACCCCGGTAGGAAACCCAACCCAGGTTAGGCATCAAGGTTTACACTTATACCCTTTTAAATGTGAAAAGATTTTATGAATGTACTTTTATTATCGATGAATATAATAAATTACCTGCAAAGCCTTCAGCATGGGCACCTTATCCAGTAGCTCCTCGTACAGCTTGCGTTTCTTGAAGGCGGACTTGAGCAGGATGCGTCGGAACGTGTGCCGGTCCATGGCCCAGAGCGCGCCGGGGCTGGTGGCGCGGACCGAGGCGGCGCGAGGCATGTTGTACATGAGAGCCAGCTCGCCGAACGAGCCTGAGCCTTCGTATGTGTGCACCGCCTGGGGACGACGATTTGTCTTGGTTTTAATTCGTTAATTGAAATAATTTACTTTTCTCAAAAATACATTGTAATATTACCATTACATACTGTAAAGACCGACCAGAAAATACTTCATTTTGGCGAGTTAATAAAAGTGTCCATGAAATCTGAATAACTGTCCAGGAAATTCGTATGAAAATCCATTACATACCATATGTTCACAGAGTATATTTCATGTTTTCTTTTTAAAACTATCCGTGTCTGTTTGTTTATAAGAGACAAAGGAGGTTTTTCTTGTTGTTTTTTTTTTCTTAGTTCTTAGCGTTACTCTAGATGGCGTTGTTCACGAAGAAGGCTAGAAGGCTGCATGGCGGTAAATACCTTTGCCCAGCTGACAATAATAATAAAAAGTTGCGTAAAAGCGGGAATTTATGTTGCTTTAAAATTTTAGTTGAAAGTATTGCTTATTTCCTGGTCTTAGCAGTAATGTACTATTGCATAAAGTACAAGTTTTACAAGTCAAAGTTAATCTTTACAAAAACAATAGAATATGAAAAAATAATAGTACGTAAAAATATATTAAAAAGTATTTAGGTTGGGCTACTAAAATGTAATAAAATTATACACCTGCATAAAATAACAAAATCCTACTATCCTATCCTACTAATATTATAAATGCGAAAGTTTGTGCGTGTGTGTGTGTATGTTTGTTACTCTTTCACGCTGAAACGGCTGAACGGATTTGAATGAAATTTAGAATGGTTATAGCTTATAGCCTAACTTAACACATAGGCTACTTTTTATCCCGGAAAAATGCATGGTTCCTGTAGGATAGATCAATATCATTGCAAAATCAGGTGTCTAATTAGGGCGGTCCGAATAGTTTGTGGTAAAATAAGATGAGGCTTTGTTATTTCATATATCAGGTGTCTAATTAGCGCAGTAATTAATCGTTTGTGGTGAAATAAGACAAGTTCTACCCATCAATATGAACAACTTTTACTATGAGGCCAACCTCGAAATCGCCAATAACAAAATCAGCTGTACTATAGAAAAGTTAAATACCTACTCGAACTAAATGTATGAAAACAGCTGATTTTGTTTTCGCGAATTCAGGGTTGGCCCGATAGTAAAAGTTGTTCATATTGATGGATAGAACACCCCGTTTCAAGGAAGGTTATCTTAAGGCGCATATGCCACCGTTTTAGTACAAAATTTGATAACCCGTTTCTCTGTTGTTTTTCGTTATAGACTAAAGGTATAGACCTCTATAGTTAAATACAGACATTTACAAAGTCGCTATGTGGCTGAAATGTTAAATTTTGATATAGGTACAATCTGAGGCAAGAAAACAACTTTGTATGTAAATCTGTCCAGCTTGATATCTTTAAAACAAAATTAATATTCAAAATTTTGTCAAAATGGTGCCTTTTAAAATACCAGCACCAGCTGATAAAGGTCACATAGTTTGGTCTATTACGAAAAACAACTGAGAAACGGATTATTAAATTTTGTACTAAAACGGTGGCGTGCCTAGGCGCCTTAAGATGGTGTTAACACTAACACCCAGTATACATAATGCCTAACCATCCGCCCATTCGATTAGTCTTGCCAAGAAGAAGGGCAAGAAACTTAGCAAGATCATGCCTTTTTTTAAATACTGCATTTTTTAAATGGGCATATATGCTTGTTCCGTGTCGCGCTTGATGGCAAGGGTAGTAGGAGAGTGAAAGCAGGTGAGGCATTAATCAGTCTAGCTAGGGACTGCCGAAAAATCTACGGCAGTCGGTAACGGGATGAATGACTACATGATACGATGCATGCTGGAACACGAGTCACGTGGCAGTCTTCAGCGTGACAATGACAAGCCACGACCGAAGTCTACCACCAGTTGAAGTGAAAGAATCTGTTAGTTGGGTCTTGGTGGTTGTACCACTGTTTACACCACGCAGGGAAACTAATTGTTTGCAACGCAAAAAAAAAGTTTCGTGTGTGTGACAGCTTTTTTTTGCACAACGGGGTTTCTAATTTCACAGGGTGAACGACTGACTACAAGGGCTTGGATAGGCAATATGCGAAGTAAGAAGAATGCAAGATGAAATTCTCAAATTTATTAGAAGAAAGAAGTGAGATTGAGCTTTACTCATCACTGTAAAAGCTTGTTTACGTTTGAACGAGTTTAGTAGCGAGTTAACTGGCGTACCTAGCGAGTTTAGCTACTGGCCCCGTTTGGACAGCGAAAAACGAGTTCGGTAGTAAGTTACCAGTTAAGCTGCGCGAATAGAATCGTTTTCTATTTTTTGGACAGTTAAGTATGGAGAACCCGCGCACCTCCCGCAAACCCGCCTACTTTACTCGCGCAGTCTTGCTGTGCATCAAACGGACGAGTTTAGGTTTAGTACAGTACATTTGTTGTCAAAGCAAAGACGCGCGCATTGTATTTGAGGATTTGAGGTTATCTTTTGCAGATATTTAAAATGAAGTGGTCGGAATCCACCACATACTCATTTGTTAATACATACTTATACTCTGCTGCGAGCACAGATACTATTTTCCTTATGATTTCACGAAGTTTATTACGAATTTCTTCTTCCATTTTTCACAGGCATAGTGACAACTGACAACCATAACTTGACAGCAAATGTAACATGGAACTAAATCTATCCAGTGATTGTTTGGACGGTACTTACTACTTGACCAAAGAACGAGTTAACCTGCCTTCTGTCCTTAACTCGTCCAAATGTAAACAAGCCTAGTCAACTCCGTATGAAAAACATGCAATTCTCTTTCATAGAGTCTTTGTGAGTAAAACAAAATGTTGACCTCCCACAGTAATTGACTCGGGGCTGGGCTTGCGTTTGTGCGGAACATCAAAAAAATAAATTACTAGAGACAACATATTTTTGAGATCATTTAAAAATAGTAATGACTCTAATGACAGATTGGTCTCACTTTCACAACGCGGAACCAGCTTTTATAATATGAAGAGTATATGAGCCTTGGATGATGGGCGCGGCCGCGGGATGTTATTAAAACTTTGTAAATGTTGTGTGAAGCTAACACTGCAGAGCTTGAAATTTGAAAGAGTATGCAAATCCGATAACCTGTATTACATAAATCAATTATTTCTAACATACATTATGTTAGATGTTGCATCTTTACTACGGAGTGCACTCTTACGGTGAATTCAAGAGTTGACCCTCCTAATATCAAATATTAAAGCCGATTTTGAAGGCTTTAGTTTTAGTTTGACATACATAAAATTAAACTTAAGTATGGTTAAAACGAAGAGCCATTTTCAAGTCACCATTTTATAAACGTCAAACTATAATTTTAGTTTGACAGCCATAATTTACTCAACTTAGTGATTTTAACTTGTTTTGGTAATTTCAAGGCACATTTTAGAGCTGTCATCTGATTGAATTAAAAAAAATAGTTTGATTTAAGAGCATTTAATTTTTGTTGGTGTGCCCTTCAGAATAGCAAAATATTGTCCTGTCACTTAAAATTACGTTTTTTAGTAAGTTTCTTAGATTAAAATTAAAACCTTCAAAATCGGCTTTATTAAAAAAATACTAAAGATACCGTATAGTTCACGGCATAAACATTTTAAACATTCTTGTTTCAAAATTGTTTTTCTTTTCTTGTCCCTTGTTTCCAATCTGTTATTCAAAAGGCGAAGCTATAAACAGAATGCATATTGCAGCAGTTCGGCTTTTATAGTTGGCAATAGATAAAGACAATAGTTCTTGGTAAGAAAGCTAGTATTTCGCGAAGTAGCAAATACGGGCTTCAAGTAATTTCCTCAGTCGATTCTTACAAAATACTTTATTATGATCGTCCAAGCAAGAGTCATCCCAAATGATACCAGACTTGCTGGGATAAAAACCATTGAAAACAATGATTTTTGCCCCATCACACTATATGGCCCCCTTTAAAAGAAAAAAAAAACATCTTCGAGGCAACACTTGAACTGTGTGGAGGAGTATGTAAGTACCTTATTTTAATTGCATGTACTTTTGAGAAATAAATTATTTTGCTCAATAGTCCAGGGCATCATTTAAAAACTACTGATTTTTGGTACACTCATAATATAATAAAGTAGTAAAAAGTCGTGCGCCAAAACATGAATATTTTTGGAAAAAAAAATTGTTATTATTAGTATTGTACTAAAGCCAAATCTACCATTTTTAGAAATTTTGTCTATTTGTCTGTATGTATGTTCTCGAGAACCACTTAAGGGGGTAACAGAGGATCTCGGACTCTCGGTGCAAAATGCACTGTTTTTCCTTACTTTTAATTAAAAAGTGTACAATAGATGCATTTTATGTTAGGAATAATTATGTTATTACATGCAATTTTTAATTTTATCATCTTATTTTCATTGCATTACATTAAAAAACTTAGAAGCAAAATAGGTGTGTCAGGATCGTAGCAGATGGAAATCTGTAGTCTCTGCCTACCCCTCCGGGAGACAGGCGTGAGTATATGTATGTATGTAACAAACTTTAAAGCGTATTTACAGTTGTAATGTCATGCAATAAAAATTTTATGCATAAAACGACATCATTTTCTTGTAAAAAAAACATTATTGTTAAGCAATTTTCGCGAATACACATAAAACGCATTTATTGCATACTTTTTATTCAAAAGTATGGAAAACAATGTAATGATGTGCATTTTGCACCGAGATATTCTTAACTACCCGATGCTGTAACAGGTGACGGTAGGGCAATAATAGTCTAGACTCGTCTTGAATACATTAGCGCCCTCTAAGCGCCAAGAGGCTTACTAACTATTAAGTGAGTATCTATATAACATACCTAGTCGGTTGTTAAAATTCTGTCACAAACAAAATTGGCTATAAAATGAAAACTAGTCATAATATTTAAAAAAAGTTTTTTTTTAAAAAAAGGTAATTTAATTAGCTTACATTAAACACAAAATTTATTCAAAATGATTGCCACCATTTTTCACACAATCCTTCAATCTTCGCGGCCAATCATCAATAGCAGCACGGACCATATTCATGTCGTTATCGGCCACTGCTGTAATCAATGATGACTTTAGGCTGCTCAAATTTTTCTGAGGTTTAGAACAGACCCTTTTCTCCAATTCCTGCCAAATTTTGTAATCCAGTGGATTGAGGTCAGGGCTAGATGAGGGCCAATCTTGATGCCTTATTAGCTCGATATTCTGGCGCCCGAACCACTCCTGAGTTTCTTTTGGCCTTATGAGCAGGTGCGGAGTCCTGTTGAAACACAAATGGCCGTCCTCCAAAGAGTGTCTGGGGCAGATCTTTTACTATGCGATCTTAAACCGTGTCTTGGTACACTTTTGCACTGGTTTTGACACCTATTTCACAAAAATGCACTTCAGTAGGGCCATAGTAGGACACTCCCAACCAAATCATGACTGATGATGGATGATGGCCGTGCTGCACTCTAGGAATGGCATTTCCAGCGGCCGCAGAGCTGATAGCGTACACCCTGTCATTTTGTTTGTTGTACTTCTCTTCGATATTAAAAATTTTCTCGTCTGTAAACAGGATATCGCGGTGTCTGTTTCTTGCGTATCGCTTTAGCAAAATTTTGCATTTTTTGGCTCTCATAGCTATCAGACGCGCGTTCAGAAGATATCCACTCTTTTTTCGGTAAGCTCGTAGTCCCAGGTCTTCATTGAGTACTTTTTTTACGGTACTTCTGGTTAATCCCATCTCCAAAGCCATCAGTTTCTGCTTGCGGACGGGATTTCTTGCAATACGCGCCTTGATTGCTTTGATGACCCCTGGTGTCCTAACGGAACGAGGTCTGCCAGTTCTTTTCTCGTCATCGACACTAGAGGTTTCATTGTACCTCTTGATGGTGCGGTACACGAACCTCTTCGTGATTTTTAATTTTTGAAGCAAGTTGAATATCGTCTTCGGTGGATGGCCGCAACGATGCAATGCAATTACTGCTACTCGGTCCTCTTTGCGAGTCCACTCCATCGTAAAAAATGAATGAATGTAATTGTGATTTGGCAGATTATTAATCAAAAAATATTTGGAAATTGAACACCATTTCATTTTTTTTTCTAGGTGTTCTATTTTTAAAATAAATGGCCAGTGACAGTATTTAAGAACCGACTAGGTATATACATATCGTTGCGCTATGGGAAAGCAGATGCGTAAATTCATAGGTCGTGGTGAGAACACACATTAATATATTAAGCAGGGACTACTTAAAAAAGCTTATTATAAAATCAATGATTATCTGGACGATAATGAAGCATGGTGTAGTAATGAATAATAATAATCTTTATCAAAATTGTAAGTCATAATTAGCAAATTTTAATACGAAATGTTTGATTCCTCTAAAGGCTAATCTTAAGCCCTTTATAGTTAATTAATATGTAAACTGACTTTGCTGTAAAAGGTAATAGACAATGTAAGACGGATTGACTAAGATCAATATTTTTTTTTCTCTTGGACATAATTCCTATGGTTTTATATTTGCCTTTACTTAAGTAGGTATAAGAAAATTGTATAGATTAAGTTTATGTTACAAATGAAAAAAATCATGTTTGCGAAGTTTCTTGCCCTTCTTCTTAGCAATACTAATCCAATGGTGCGGATGGTTAGGCATTATGTATATATAATATTTTTATTCCTATATTTCTTTATTTTATGCAGGTTTATAACTTTATTACATTTTAGTAGCCCAACCTTAATATTTTTTGGATGTATTTCCCGTATTTATTTATCAACTTGTTTGTTCGTTGCATCATTTATACATAATATTTTTATTCCTAGATTTCTCTATTTTATGTAGGTGTATAATTAAATTTTTGTAGCCCAACCTAAATATTTTTTGTATGTATTTCCCTTATTAGTATATACATATTATTATTATTATTATTCTAAAGATATTTATTGTAAAGATTAACTTTGACTTGTAGAAAGTATACTTTATGTATCTATTTTACAAAATAAATATTTTGATTTGATTTGATTGAACTGGATAGCTCAGTTGGTAGAGCAATCGCCCGGCAAGCGAGAGGTCCCGGGTTCGAATTCCGGTTCAGAGCTCCTCACGTCCAGATTTACTTTTCTGATTTTCTATACCACTGTGATATAAATTTAATTTAATAAAAACACGCCACAGATCATCGCGAACAACAGAAACATAACAACATTGTACTTTATTGCAGTGTCGTTTAAAAAAAGAATAGTATTTTAGTTATTGCGCCGTTTTTCAATCGAGTGTCAATAAAAAAATCAACTGTGTTAGAGACGTGAGAAGGTGCATTATCGTATTTAGTGTTGTTTATCGTCGAGTTATCTAGATATCCACGGTGCGAGCAATAATGTAGGCCAAGGATCATGCACTTAGTAGTAAGAATGACATAATATCTGCGCTTTCAAGTTACCTATCGGTTATGTAGCGAACTGGTCTGAGTTACAAGTTCTAAGGTTATCGTGAATCAAGTCAGGTTTATAGAGTCCCGTTGAGAACGGAACCAATTTTACTTTAAATGCGAGTATTTTTAGGGTTCCGTACCCGAAGGGTGCCAAACCCTATCAGTAAGCCTCCGCTGTCTAATGTCCGTCTGTCACAGAGGTCTACAGCTACAACCGTAAAGGTATAGTCTGTCAAAAAAGTGTTGAAATGAAAATTGAAGAAACTATTTTTCTTTTGCCTGGTTACACCAAACAAATAAGTACAAAATCTGTTATATCGTGTTAACCGCGTTGTTATTTCATTAAAGTTTCATTTTCATTTCAACACTTCTTTGACAGACTATGGATAGTTGATTTTTTACAGAATACGGGTTACTATGGCCTCTATTACAACAAATAATAAAATATTAAAAAAATACCTCGAAAAAGTTGCATTATTTAAACGTGTTTGGTTTTGGCTCTTACTTAAAGAGGGTAACACATACGAGTTTTAAATTTTGTCAGATTTTAGGATATACTCTGATCTAAAGTAAAACAAAAAATAATAAAAAGTGCCACACGGTGCCAAATTTTTTGTAAGGCGCACCATTTTAGTGCCTTGTTTTTTGTAGCCTTGATGTTGCTTTGGCATGTATATATTTGTTATTTACCATAATGTTTTTTAAGGTTCCGTACCCGTATTGTGGGATGGTACGGAACCCTTTGTGCGCGAGCCCGACTCGCACTTGGCCAAATTATTTTTACACACAATGGGCTTGCCTGACGGAAAGCGTCTTTAAGCACTAGGACGAAGTGCGCTCGCCCAGCAAACGGGGAGTGAAAGGAAGCGAAGCGTTAATCAGACTGTCCAGAGACGTAAAATCTACGGAAGTGGGTAAAGGAAGAATGACTGACCTTACGCAACTGCCTCCAACCATAAGTGCATAAAAGGTGACTTTGGTTGATATAGCCAAATTCATACTGGCTGGAGGCTCGGTAGGTAATCAGGACCAAGGTTCAATGACCCTGTTTGTGATAAAACGAAAAATATTTTTCGTTTCTATGCTTGTTTAAGAACAACCTCGACTCGGTTATTAATTTATTATAGAAAGTCGAGTTTTTTTTGCGTTACACTTACTGAGTCTCCAGTACGAATTTGAATTATCAACCAAAGTCCCCTAATATGTAGGTAATGCGACAGGCGATAACTTTTACGTTATTTATGCTGTATAAATGACTATATGTATATCAGTCAAAAGCGGACTAAGAACAAAACGATAAGTAGGTGTAATTATTTTGACGAAACAGGTAAATAATATCTGGCTGGCCTACTTTGCAGGAACCCAATGTGGATTATCTTAGAGCCACTTTCAGAGATCCTTTGAAATCATTAAGACGAAGATTTGCGGTTACTAAGAGCTGAAACTTTAGTATCTATATGTATATACGGGGTGGCCCGTTTATAGACGTCACATTTTTAAAGTTTACATTGTGACTAGCTATATAAAAAATGGAAGGTGGTAGAGCTGATGCCGCGCTCAACTGTGGAGGTACCACCACCATCTTGCAAAATCCCGAGAGTAAGAGGACTGTTCTCAAACAAGCACAGCCAGGTGGCCCACCATTGCCTGGGATCGATTGATGGCGATATATCCATCCCCAATAAAGAATATGCATGTAAATTTTTTAATGCACAAATCGTTAATATAATTATGATCAATTTAGGGCTATGAATAAGAATTTACAACTAAATTGTCCATATTTCATAGTTATAAAATCAAAATAAGTTTCATAATAATCTTCTACAATTCAAACGGCTGCCATTTTAGCGCGCATCAAGTGACGTCACATAATACTGCTCTTGCTTGCGATGTACGGCGAGTGGCGGGTTTTTTTCATTATTTTTGATTAAAGCAACACATTACAAAATATTTGAGGGTTTTATTTTACATTTATTAATTTTGAACTTAATATTTTATGATGAAATGTACTCACTTTGTCACAAAAGGCAGTTAGCCAATGGTGACGCGTTTTGCATTTGCGTTTCATTTCATCAAAATGTTGTATTTTTTAAATGGAAATAAATACAAAACTATAAAATAAAATAGTTTCCCATGGTCATCATTAAATTCTACTAAGTATTCTAGTAAGAATACAAAAAACGCAATATACCTATGTAAATGAAGAAGTGACACTTCATTTAATTTGAATTTACCGCGTTTTCACGCGTCAATCTATGGAAGGATGACAGACATGTTTGAAGGTTATGTAAACTGTTGTCAGACGAGTGTATCACAAAGAAAACATCAAAATATTATAAGTAAATGAATTTGTGAAATAATAGCTCTAAATGTTGTTTCTCTTTTCAGGTAAGATTAATAATTACTTGCATTAAACATGCATAACTTAAAAGATAAATATGTAACTAGTGTTTAATAAAAATATTCTCTTTTCAGAGCAACTCAATTTGGTTTTTATTTCACGGTTCTGATAAAACGGGGCCTGTTTATAAAGCTACATTATAAAACAACATTTCTACAGCTGTTTTTAACAACAATGGAAAAATTAAAGTTTGAATTCATGGTGAAATCTGGTGAAGATCCAAAATCAAATATAATCAGCATAACCTCAATTACGGATACCGATAAAAACACATTTTACATCCCGGAACAGCTCCAACCGGCAAGACTACATGAGGCGATTATAAAAACACAAGCTTTTCAAAAAGTCAAAGCTACACTACAACGGAGACATGAAAAAAGACAAGTATGGATTTCATTGACATCGGAGATAAGTGATGTGTATATAGATCAAGATGGAAATATGCAGTTTAAAGGATATTTGCTGGAAGAAGCTTCACCGGAAACACAACAATGGGCTTCTACTTCAGGAGTCTCAGAAGAGGTTCTAACAAGAATTCTGGAGAGCTTCGCTGAAATGAAGAAGGATACATCTAAATCTCATCATAATATGAAAAATTTGTTATAGAAAAATTCAACAGTAAAACGTCAAATGTGTCCCAATGGATGATTATTTTTGAAGCGGAATGTGTGCGTTTAGGAATTGATGAAGACGTTAAGAAAATTGAAAGTCTTAGGTTATTTTTGGAGGAATCGTGTCTAGACTGGTACAGCTCCATGCTTATAAAGTATACGGTTAACTCTGAATGGTCAACATGGAAAAAAATCTTTTGTGAGACTTTTGCAGCCAGAGGTTGGTCACCGGTCAGGTATGCAATTTTATTTAAATATAGACAGGGCTCATTACTAGAATACGCTTTAAAAAAAGAAAAACTATTACTGGAGATAAATAAATCAATGGATAAACCCACTCTTATTGATTTGATTGCTACGGGGCTACCAAATTTTGTAGCAGATAAAATCGATAGGAACGATTTGAATGAAACTGAAGATTTATTTAATAATATCAGAGGTTTAGAATATTTAGTGAATAAAAAGAGTTTGGAAAAAAAGATAGTCAGTTTTGAAAGTAAAATTAAGGATAAATATGTTAAAAATATAGTCAGTCCGTGTAAAATTTGTGAAAAAGAAAATAAAGGAACTCGTTATCATCCTGAATCCTTATGTTGGTTTAAAAACAAAAATGGTGATAGACCAAAAAGGGATCAGATAAGGAGCATTAACAATTCTGAATTAGAAACGGAATTAAATGAAATTGATCCAAAAAACTTGTAATTTCGCCATTAATTAAAATTAAATTATTAATAAATGACACATTGGAAACTTCGGGAATCTATGATTCTGGATCGAATGTGTCTTTAATAAATTCGAGATTATTGTCGTTAAAGAAAAACACAATTAATGATAACAAAAAAAAAGCAAGCTTAAAAACGATTAATGGCATAAAAAAATCTATTGGAATGGTAACTTTAAAGATAAAAATTTTTGATATTGAAGAAAATATTAATGTTTTTGTCATAGATGAAGAAAATTTCGATTATGATTTCTTAATTGGGTTAGATTGCATTGAAAAATTTAAATTGATCCAAAATGAGGATTTAAAAATTACACAAAGTATCCCTAACCCCAAAGAAGAAGATAAAAAAAATGCAATAAATCCTAAAAATACAAAAATAATTCCTGGCTTTACAGGTAGCAACGAAGAGGAAACACAAAGTATAAATGATAAAAACAAGGATGTGGATATAGTTCAGAAAACTAAAAATGAAACAAATTATGAATGTAAAATAAATTTTAATGAAAACATAGAAGTGGACAACTTTTCTATATCAATAAACCATCTAGACCTGCTAAAACAGTCACAAATAGATAAATTGATATGCAAATATAATTCACTTTTTGCTAAAGACAAGTATGATATAGGCACTGTAAAAGGTTTTGAAGCTCATATTGATTTAATAATAGACAAATATTGCAGTAAAAGACCATATAGGTGCACTATTGATGATATGAAAGAAATAGAAGAACAAATATCAAAATTATTAAAAAAAAAATTAATCGAGGAGTCATATAGTCCTTTTGCTGCTCCGGTTACATTAGCCTTTAAAAAGGAAGAAGGAAGAAGGTCAAGATTATGTATAGATTTTCGTGATTTAAATAAGATTGTGGTTCCTCAATCACAACCTTTTCCATTAATTGAGGATTTAATGGTCAAAACAAGAAGATGTAAATTCTTTTCAACACTAGATATAAACTCAGCGTTCTGGTCAATCCCTTTGAAAATTGAAGACAAACAAAAGACAGCATTTGTTACTCAAGAAGGCCACTTTCAATGGACTTGTTTACCATTTGGTTTGAAAACTTCTCCTGCGATTTTTCAGAGAATATTATCTAGCATAATAAGGAAACATAAATTATCCGATTTCACAGTGAATTACATAGATGATATCCTGGTATTCTCTGAGACATTTGCAGAACATATTAAACACCTATCACTATTATTAGAAGCGATATTAAGGGAAGGTTTTAAATTGAAATTTTCAAAATGTAATTTTGCGCAGGACTCAGTCAAATATTTAGGCCACATAATTAAAAACAATACAATTACTCCGCTAAAAGACAATTTAGTTGCCATAAAGGATTTTCCTATTCCGAAAACACAAAAAAATGTTAGACAGTTTCTGGGTAAAATAAATTTCTATGGAAAATATGTGCCAAATATATCAATCATACTAGATCCTTTACATAATTTGTTGAGAAAAGGACAAACATTTGTTTGGTCACAAAAATGTGAAGAATCTTTCGAGACAATAAAAAAACTACTTTGCTCAAAGCCCATTTTGGCAATTTATGATCCAGATCTACCAATTAATATTTATACGGATGCAAGTATACAGGGCATAGGCGCAATTTTAAAACAACCACAACTCAATGGAGAAGAAAAACCCTGCGCATATTTTTCCAAAAAATTAAATGACTCCCAAAAAAGTAAAAAAGCCATATATCTGGAGTGTTTAGCAATTAAAGAAGCGGTAAAATACTGGTACCATTGGCTTATAGGAAAAACATTCACGGTTTTCTCGGATCATAAACCTCTAGAGAAAATGAATATTAAGGCTAGAACGGATGAAGAATTGGGAAATCTTACATACTATTTATCTCAGTTTAATTTCGATGTAAAATATTCTCCTGGAAAATACAATTTAGAAGCAGATTGTTTGAGCAGAAACCCTGTATTAGAATCGTACGAAAATCAAGATAAAGGTTTAAAAATTGTAAACTTTATTAAACTAGAAGACATACAGAATGATCAAAAAAAAAATGAAAGTGTAAAACAAAATACAAGTAAACTAATATTAAAAGATACGATATACTATAAGACAATTGGGAAAAAGGAAAAAATATTACTAACTGAAGAGTTTAGTATAAAAATAATAAAAAAAATACATTATCTTTACTGTCATTTAGGTATACAACAGATGGAAAATAAAATTAAGCCATTTTATACAGCAAAAAATTTAACTAATAATATTAGAAAAATTTGTGACAACTGTGACATCTGTATAAAAAACAAATCCAGAGGAAAATATAAATTTGGGCTAATGTCTCACTTAGGTCCAGCTACTTACCCTTTTGAAATAGTATCTATAGACACCATTGGTGGATTTGGTAGCTCTCGTTCTACAAAAACATACTTACACCTACTTGTAGATCATTTCACCAGATATGCCTATGTTTTGACATCTAAAACTCAAAATTCCAGTGATTTTATAAAGCTTGTTAAAAAAATACCACAGGGAAATAATAAAATTGGCATGATTTTATCTGATCAATATCCAGGCATTAATTCAAAAGATTTTAAGAACTTTTTAGTTAAAGAAAATATACCCATTATCTTCACTGCAGTAAACTCGCCATTCTCTAATGGTTTGAATGAAAGATTAAACCAAACATTAGTAAATAAAATTAGATGTAAGATAAACGAAAAGAAGGATAAATTGGCCTGGACGACTATTGCCCATGAATGTACCAAAATGTATAATGAAACTGAACACACTGTGACAGGATTCTCCCCAAAATATTTATTAGAAGGGCAAAACATAGATATTTTACCAGAAGAATTGAAAAAAAAAAACACAAAATGATTTATTTCAAGATAGAAAAATTGCATTGGAAAATACTATTAAATCACACAATTATAATAAGCAACAATTCGATAAGAACAGAAAACAATGTGAATTAAAAATAGGAGATTTTGTATATGTGGAAAACGGTAATCGATTAAACAGAAAAAAACTCGATGAATTAAAAATTGGCCCTTATAAAATCTTAGAAAAATTGTCAGACTCAATTTATAAAATAAACACAGGGCATAGGAAGTCCGAGTCTAATCTTTTCCATGTCACAAAACTTGTTCCGGTACAGGAAAATTAAAAATGTAAGCGAACACATCCGTATAAATTCTTGGGGAGGGGAGATGTAAATGAAGAAGTGACACTTCATTTAATTTGAATTTACCGCGTTTTCACGCGTCAATCTATGGAAGGATGACAGACATGTTTGAAGGTTATGTAAACTGTTGTCAGACGAGTGTATCACAAAGAAAACATCAAAATATTATAAGCAAATGAATTTGTGAAATAATAGCTCTAAATGTTGTTTCTCTTTTCAGGTAAGATTAATAATTACTTGCATTAAACATGCATAACTTAAAAGATAAATATGTAACTAGTGTTTAATAAAAATATTCTCTTTTTAGAGCAACTCAATTTGGTTTTTATTTCACGGTTCTGATAAAACGGGGCCTGTTTATAAAGCTACATTATACCTATATTTAAACGACATGCATATTCTCTATTGTCGGCCTTTGTATAAAACAGTATTTCTTCCTCCTGGACTGAAAACTCCGAACTGAAAAGGTCCAGCAGTGGACGAAACAGGAAGTTTGAAGTTTAGAAGTTATATTTTTTGTAATCTATCGAAAATTGAAATGAGCTAAGGCTATAGTACAATATTTTGTAGTTATTACTCCACTATACCAACTTTTCATTTAAAAACACGTTTTATCTTATCTATACAGCTTTGCTGAACTCGAAGTATTTTTATATGGTGACCTAGACACAGCGTAAACTATCTAAAAAAAAAAGTACTTGTATAAATGGATCAACCTGTATAAAAGAATACCCTGACTGAGTGATATATCAACACCTAGAATCTAAGACCCTAGAACAAACGCTTATAATGAAATTCGGAATATAGGTTTCTATTATTAACATAGACATTCGCTAAGAAGTGATTTTAGGGAATTCCCATGGGTACAAGAAACAGGATCCATGCGAGCAACGCCGCGGGGCGTCCGCTAGTACTGAATAAATGTACTACTAATAGTGGATGGTGCAAACATATCGATTGTTGGTACAGCTCGGCCCTAGAGAGCTACTTTCAATGGAAATCCTTATAAAGCCCAGTCGAGTCACGTTGTGTCCGACTTACAACATTGCGTGTGTGGTGCGTTAGTCCAACTAAACATATTGTGCTGCTTGTAATAGTTTTTGTGATGTACGACTGAGTAAAGGTTACAGGGGACCAGTGGCGAAGGTTTAAAAGGGAAGCCGGACAAAAAAATCGCCTTATTCAGAAAAGCAATCGAGGAAAACATGAAATTTTTTGTACTTTGCAACTCCCAGTCCAATACACTTGGCATTTGTCGTATTGAGATTTACGGAAATGTTTGACAATGCAAAGAGTATATAAACGGAATAAAGAAATGTAGTATGGATGCCATTTCCTTAACAAGCCGATGGGAATCGTGTTATATGGACCCTTCGCCACAGGGAACACTGTATTAGAACCTGTTATCGCATTATTTTAAACTAGCCTTTGCCCGCGGCTTCACCCGCGTTTATTATATCTCTGTGCCGTTTTTAGCTTGGACGTTATTAGCCCATAAAACCTATATGTTGACAGTAAAGTAAAATATTGAACAGTATTTTTATTGGCCTTGTATTAAGCTATTTCAATAAAAATTGCACTTTTTGAAGTTGTTTACCTGCTTTTCGGATGAAGCCACTAATTTGATAAATCAGTATATAAATTTCGAACCTTTTTCTGTTTTCTTCCGTACAGAAACGCGATTGCGTAACTTTCGCTCGATAGAAATAATTGTTGAAATGAGGTCCTCTTCTACACTTTTTTTCATAGTATGACAAATAGGAATGACATACAGAACTGAACGATATTTTATCAGATAGATTTTAACCTACCTGATAAAATAGGCAATTTCCTCGTGGCCAAACTATTTTGCTAAACCAGTTTGGCCACGAGGAAACTCTTTTCCTTGTAGCCAAACTCTCCTTCTGAGTTATATATCGTTCAGGTCTGTATGTCATTCCTAAGTATCATACTATGAAAAAAAAAGTGTAGGAGAAGACCTTATTCTAAATTTTCTCAGTTGGAAATTTTGATAGCTATTTTAGTTCATTTTATATTAATTTAAAACCGACATTTTGCTATTTTTTCCGGAATCCGTCCCTCTCGCACTGCGGGGCATTCCGCATGGAGTAACAGTGACCTTTGCAAGCGTGACATATCCTCTAAACTTTTTTCTTCTTATTGAGGTTAGTATAATATAATATCACTAGCCTTTGCCTGCGTCTCTGCCCGCGGTGTTGTCGGCGTTTTATGGACGTTATTTTATCAACATCCCTTATAGCCTATACACGAGAGTCACTACGATGATAATAAAAAAAACCGCATCCAAATCCGTCGTGTCTCGAGTTAAAACGGAACATACATACAGACAGACAAAAATTATAAAAATTGTGGTTGTTTCCTCGGTACAATACATTAGTATTTGCTTTAAAATTTCGCAAAAATATTTAATGTACAGACACGAGTTTTTACTACTTTATTATTAAGTATAGATGTACTTTATTAGCCCGATGTTGTGATTAAATAGATAAAGCAACCATTTCGATAAAATACTACTATTGCGAATATGAATCAATAGAATTTTTGAGGATAATAATTATCCTCAAATATCATTGAGAGCAAAGATGGTGCTTGGTCTCCAATCTAGAGTAGAAGCAATAAAATCCATATTTGAAGGGCTCATTAATTGGTACGAGGGGCCTTTTCAGTCATGCGTATTTGGCGGCGCATACGGGTATTTGCTTTGTACAAAAAATCTACGTCAGCCTTACGGGATGAATAAAGAAACAAAGACGCCCGTCTTGAAACTGGCCCTTAATTTCACGGTAATCATTTTTGATACCTCTGTCGATTCAATGGCAGTACGGACAAGATTGGAAAAACAATCTATCTATACTAATAATAAAATGGTAAAAATGTGTTTTATTTTACCGAAGCCAAAACAATCATTTTTAGAATTTTTGCATATCCGTATATAACATATGTCCGTTTTAACTCGAGAACTACTCAAAGGATTTGGATGAGGTTTTCTTTATTATCATCGTAGTGACACTGGTAGCATAGTGACTCTAGCTATAGGAGGTAAATAACGCCCAAACCGAAAATTCCGCGAGCGCAGCTGCGGGAAAAGGCTAGTGAGGAAAAGAAAGTAAACACAAGGCCACCATTAAAAAAAAATACTGTTGAATATTCAACTTTACTGTAATAATTTCACTGTTAATATTTTACCTTGTTTATTCTGTTTTATACTAGCTTTTCTATTACATTATAACGTTTTTGTGTTTATTTTATTTTGTTAAAATATAAAAAAATATATATATTAACAAAAGTTATAATAAGGCAAAAAACTTCGAAACGGCCTTCTAATTTATTATATTAATTCATGTGATGTAACTTTTCAAAAAAAATATACCGGTTGTAAAAGCAAAGGCAAGAATCCTTTAAGGGTGTGTTAGTATGATAGGTAAAAATATTATTTTAAATACTGGAATCTCTAAATAAAGTCCCAGAACCTCACAATAAGACGATTTTCTTTACTCAAAATACACTAATCGCGTGGACACCCTCACTGGCCGCTGGCCACTCGGATGAGGGGTGCGGGTTGCGGGGTGCAATTAGGTGTGTGGGGAGAAAAATTTAGAAAAATGATGGTATTTTTGGTGAAAATTCAAGGTATATATTTTTTTCTCGTAATGACATCAGAATCGTGTATACTTTCATACCCTAAAGGGATTGTTGACTTTGCATTTACATCCTGTATAGATATAGTGTTTTTAACGCTTTTAACGCTAAGACGTAAAACGTCAGGTGACCAATATCATAATAAATTTTGAAGACATGTCGACGGCATAAAATCGTGAGTTCATCATTTACTTTAGCTGCTGAGGAAACGATTTTGCTTCATACTTCGAAAATAAGCATTATATTCGATAAAGAGTGCGTGGGATTCATGCTAGCTGGATACTGCGAGTGACGTAGGATATTTATCTTATTATGGGGCCAAGATACGCTGTGTTTATCTTCACCTATTGATGGCTTAAAGATAGGTGAAGGAGGAGGAACTTTTAATAATTTACAATGGTCGTATTAGATTTAGATTCTTTTTTCAGTGATTTTTATCTATACAATAAAGCCGATTCTGAAGGCTTTAGTTTTAGTGCTGTAGTTTCTTCATTCTAAAATGGTTATTTAGTGTTAACAACAGAACCTATATTACTTTGGAAAAAAATAGTTTTTACAGCACTAAAACTAAAATTAAAACCTTCGGAAGCGACTTTTAGATAGAATTTTGTCTGTGTATTTTAACTCGATAACCACTCAACGGATTTGGATGCGGTTTTCTTTATTGATGTTTCATAGTGACCCTGACCCCGGTCTACATATCTACATAATAACACCCCTTGTGTTGATAAAATAACCGCTAATTGACTGCCAATAATTCAAAGACCAACACGCGAGCGAAGCCGCGAGCAAAAGCTAGTACATAATGTGTGATTCCCTACTCTCTTTTACTTTTGGTAGAATTTAAAGGTCAAGGTTGGGATTCTAAGGAAAGCATTTTCGATTCAGAAATCTAGAATTCTCAAGCCATAAAATTTATGATTTGCTTGTGCTGAAACCATGTTAAATACAGTTTGGGTAATAAAAGGACAACTTTGTGGATTTGTCGGGCGGGCCTTTGTCTCGAATATATGCTTATGCGTAAGACATTCGATATACCATATTTGCATACTCTTCTTTCATTATACTGCGCAAAAAAGTCGAGTTCATTCCTGTGCCATTTTTATTGTAGTACTCAGTCTAGCTAGGAGATTTTCGTAGGTAAAATATGTACGTAGGTAATTTTTACAGGTAAAACTTGGTCTTGTCACATTAAAAAAGTAGTGGACTTAAAAACATTCAAAAGTATGTACAGCCATGTGGAATTTCAAGATATCTAATTTAGTAAGATTTAAACCATTATAAAAGAAAAATAAAAGCTGCCTTTGGCTGGTTTTCATTTGTCTTGCTTACATTCGTTGTTAAAAAATGCAGGGATAGTCTAGCCCTCTAATATGTTCAAGATTAAATTTCTATTTACATTTTAAAGGTAAAGTTTGATCATGTAACATTTTAAAGGTAAAGTTTGGTCACGTAATACATTGAAGATAAAGTTTGGACATGTAACATTTTAAAAGTAAAGCTTGACCCTGTGACTTAAAGGTAAAGTTTCGTCCTGTAACATTTAAAGGTAAAGTTTGGTCCTGTCACGTAAACTGACCTTCTCAATGCCATCGTCCCCCGTGACGAGCACGTCGAACATGCCGGACTCGATCACGTAGAAGTTGTCTCCGTCGTCGCCCTGCCTGATGACGTACTCGCCCGGCTCCGACCGCTTCTCGAACATCGCGTCCAGCACCTGACAGATGGGATATATAATTAAAGTGAAGATTCTGGCTATTTTGGTCTAGTGATTCGAAGGTTTCGACTACTAATGTGGAGGTTACATGTTCAAATCCTGTAGGAGTACATTTGTGTTATCTACGTGCTTCGGAAGGCACGCTAAGCTGTAGGTTGTGCCCAAGATGCGGCGATAGGGTTCATCACCCATCACGCTCTGACTTAACAATCGTCGGTGGAATACACAGACGTATAATATAGTAGCAGACCTAACATTAATAATAAACGCATAGAACCGACGCGTGGCAATTTTAGTTCAGTGAACTTCGGGCTCTTTTAAATATAAATATTGCTAGTTTCCAAACAAAATATAAACTAGAGATTAGTTTAGGAATTAACAAATATGTTCCAAGCATAAGCCAGCCAAAACAACCCATTTTTATACGTTTATTTGTACCATGAAACCTAAATGTAGCTTATTTTTTGTATGGAAACTTGCCAAGCTATTTAATCCTTATGTTTGGTCTGCTACTTAATAATAATTATATGTCTGTGGTGGAATATGAGTGTCTGAGGGTTGACTGTGACTTATGTTTGAGGGTTACTATGACTTGTGCTTGATGGTTCATACACGGACACACTTCTGACAAGCTCGCGGAGAATCATGTAGTGACGATGTAGGGAGTTTGTTGGTTGTAACTTGAAGTTGGTGGGTGATACTCGCACGGACTGCGGGCGACGAGGTCGGGTAAGAATATATGAGCCGCAAGTCTGTTGCGTCCTCCGCGCGCCTTTTATCTCTTCTCGCTATCGCCCGCCCCCCGCCGCTCGTACACCTTAGGCGTATCGCGCACGATTTTGTCAATCAATAATCTAGACTCCTGTGGCATTTAGAAGTGATTCTGCGGTTAACTGGTCTAGCAATGCCTTCCTAAACTGGCTTGTTTTAAGAAGGGATTGTTGGACTAGTTAACGTAAGTTTATTATTATTTCCTATCGAAGACAAAGCAGACCTAGTTTTCATCCGTAGAACAATGGTGTTGTGAACGAAAAATGGGTCAGCGGCAATCATTAAATAGTACATGTTCTAATTAATCAGCTAAAAATTTTACGATATCAGGAAACCGTTTTCTTATAAGCTTATAACAGTTTAAATCTGATAAAGAACTAATGAATTAACAGTCAAGCTGAAGCATCTACCAACGTGGGTAGCCCCAAGACAGCCCATCCTGTATGCCATTTGAACGTGAAGGCAAAATTGAACCGATTAGTATAATAGATACGCCAACAAGACAGGGCGACTTGATCAGAATACGCAATCAATCGAAATTAGTGTATGTCTCTATACACGGTGAGTATGCGACGAATACAGCAGCAATGTGCCAAACATGACTTGTAACAAGCATCTTATGAAACGAGGGCAAACTGACAGCTGTTTCATTTCCAAGACTGTTCAAAGTTTCATTTGGGCAGGCAGAGTGATGCATTTTTAATTTTAATGTAAGTAGGACGCACGCAAGCACCCGGTTTTGTAAATAAACTTCGAATACCGTGGACGTTCCTCCAGATAATGGAAACACATGTCGTATGAGTGACTGCCCTCTGCCACGGTCTGTTACTATCAAAACTTGCAAGATGCGGTAACCGTTAATCATTTTAATGGTCTTCATCCGACTGCTGCGGCCTGAATAAACCATTAGGATATGATATGCGCGACGCGCGGACAATATATTTGGATTCTTTTCGGTACAGATTAAATGATTTCTTATCACCGTATACGAATTTTGGTACATAACCAAATACTTTCAACACTTATTTTACTTTTTCACATTTCCGTACAGAAAACAGGGCGAGAGTCGCGGGGGCGGGACGAGCGTGGTCGAGGCGAAAAAGAAACGAGTATCAGCCAATCAGCAAAGGCCAAATTTCGGTACCGTAACTTTATAACGTTACCTAAACCCTAAGCCACAGTGTAAAAATGTTTAAATTGTGCCGAAACTTTCTTGCGTTGCAAACGCAAAGGTACAGTAAGAAAACGGTATGACGTCATACCGAAATTTAAGGGTACCCTTTTTAGCGGCTGATCAGTCCCTGGTTGGACGAATATCGAACATCTAATTAGACATATCGGCGAGCTATAGGAAATTGGCGCCTCTTCAGTTTCGCGCGTAGCATTGCCGTCATTTCACGACTCGTTTGAAATAATATTTACAAGTGTGAAGCCGCAGCCGGGTTCTGAAATTACGATATGTTTACCCAACTGATCTTGTGTCAAGACGTTTCGAACGAAGAATTTGTAGAATATAAATAAAATGAGGTTTTGGCATGATTTTAAAGTTTTTTTTTCTATTCATAAAAGAGTCTGCGTCGACAGCTGATAAATTCTTGAAAAAGGTTGTCTTTAGTCAATGTAAGTAACTCAACGATAGGTATGCAAAATAATACGTAATTTACAATAAACCCCCCCCTCCCCCACCCCGATTCAGGGCTGTTCCTACCTTGGGGGCCGCTAGTAAACATATACATTTTATTCCAGCTTTTATGTAAACCAAGATTATGTATTTCTGTTTTTTATTTACCTTTTAAGTCAAAAATAAACATATTTCTATTTCTAATTAAGTAAATGTCAGAAGACCCAACACGATTTGAACCTCTTAACAGCAATAGAAATGTTCATATTCTATATACCGGGTCGAAACGGATAGTTCTTCTAATGGAACCGCATAAATGTTTCTTTGGGAGGGCTGATCAGTAGGTAATAGGGTTTTATGTTAAAATACCTGCCCATTTATACCCGGTTTATTAAAGACCCAGGATTATGAAATTTGGAATGTAAGTTCCTTGTATGACGTAGACATCCAAGGCAAAGGGATTAACGCGAAACAAAGCTGCAGAACGTCCGCTGTTCAGATATATTGAAGTGTAGCTACCCATGAGTGACTTACTTGCTGCATCTGCTGCGCATCTAGCGAACGGAAGAGCAGTATGCCTCGCACCGCCTCAGCCAGCCGCGAGCGCTGGGCATCCGACTTGGGGAAGACCGCTGGCGTGCCCTCGTCCGAGTCATCCTCCTCAGGGTCGTAGGTCTCCGCGAAGACAGACTTCCTCCGGTTGTTGAAGCGCGCCACCGGCGGCTCTGACATGGCAGAAACAGCCAGATTAGGTGGCACCTTCATTTGTGAGCGTGGTTTAGTGCGTGAACGTGAGGTTTGGACCAGCCATGTTTGTCATGATATAATCTAGCGTGCTATGCTTTTAGGATTTAGTTGACGTGATAATGATATCATTTTTTGTTACCTTTTTCTGAAAACGCGCAGTGTAAGTAGCAAACAAGAAGGTCGAGATTCAAATAATGGCGGGCAATGGTCGTTGCGAGTTGAGTGGGTACACATTTGTAACAATAAAACAGAGAATCGAACATGTCTTACGTAAATACTTCTCAAGGCCTGCTTAGCACCTGTAGATTTCAATGGGCTGGTACTATATTACCTGCCATTAACTAGGTTTGGCTAATTTTGAGCAGCACGCATGTGAAAAAGGGGGTAACATCTGGTTCGACTCCAAGCCGACCGAAAAACAACCGATCCTTCTCATTACACGACTTCAAAGTGTTGGAAAACAAACAAATATATACGTAATAAACTTGAGAATTAATGGCTGGGAAAACACTGACTGACAGTTACTATTATTGCTTTCATGTATTCTCAGAGTCTTATATAATGAATTTGTATGTTGAATAAATGAAATAGAAGATAATGAGTTTATAGGCTTTAGTCATTGACTTGTGATTTTCTACTAGAAATTCGATTGTACTGTAAAATTGTTGGTTGGCTTTGAATGAAGTTTATATAACAAAGCAGCTATTTCAGTTTCAAATTAACTCTCAGACACATCATTTATTTATCACTTGGCAACTCTGGGCTGTTTCCCTTAATCACACATATTAATCGTAAATAAAGTTATATTTTTAAACAGTAATGGCAAACTGCCAAGTAATGAACACAACTGCTTACAACTCTTCTTGTTTGTAGTATTTATAAATACTTCGTTTTATTTATTTATGGTACAAATGGTAAGAGTATTCGAAAAATATTGTCATTTCGTCCAGATTCTCATACTCTGAAATCTGAAATGTTTTGTCAGCAAATGTAAAAATAAAAAAAACTGACCAGATATGATAATGTAATATTTAAAGAGAAATTTGGACAATTAAATGTTATGGTTGTAAATTTCTTTAAATTTGTATTTTCTTGTGTAATTTTTTTTATTCCTTACTTATCACAAATATACATCTACAATTCCTTGAAAGGGGTTAGACTAGAGCTAATTTCCAACAATTTCAACACAATAAACGGGGAGGGAGGGGGGGGGGAGGTGGGTGTCTAAAATCCTGTCGTTTTCAAGTTCTTAGTTTTTTTATTTATTTTCCAATTCTTGACTAAAATCTGCTGATTGTAAAAGAACAACTCTGCTCAGGGCACGTAGCTAATACTTTTCTGATGGCTGTTAAATAAGTGGCTGCTGTGAAAATAAATGCTTAAAATTCTCATGAACTCAGAAATGAAAGATACTAAAATCATAACTGATAAATTGTAAATTGAATAAATTGTTCAAAATTTTGACATTACTCAAGAATAAATGGAGGAGACTTGGCATACAAATTAAGACAGTAAATTTTTCGTTTCATAAGCTTTTTAAAAAGTCACAAACATTGGCAACTTTCGCAAAATATAGACTGGAAGTTCGAAGAAACCTTGCACTGGCCAAATATTTCTTCAAACTCATGAGGGTTAAAGTGGTTAACACGGATGTACTAGCTTTATTATCTCTGGCAGTACCAAACCTCGGGTTGAGGCAAGGAAGTAGGCAAAAAAAGTTTACTGTACGGACTGCTCGTACAAATTTAGTAAAATACTTGCCACTGGCCAGGGCTATACGGATTTTAAATGATGTGGCACTTCTGACCGACATAATGAATTGTTCTATGACAGAATTCACAAAAATAGTCATGAATGTATTGACTTTGAAGACATATTAAGATCAATTGATTATTTAAAATGTCTAGTAGATATAAAAAAATGTATTTCTCATTATGTAATTGTTTTTAATTTTTAATTGCTGACTGAATTGGTTATACACTGTAATGGTTTGCAATTTGTTACTTAGATAAATAAATAAATAGAATTTGCATTGTAAATTCTATTTAAAAAGCTGTTTGTTTTTCGAGGAAAAAAGTTAAAATTTTTGGTATAATAAAAATTTTGTACATCAAATAAACAAATTGTATTATGTCTTATTTGAAATTATGTAAGACATTATCAGTTGATTAAATCTTTGTTAAAAATTTTCATTTTTCATTACGCCTTTATGCAAATTATGAAAAACATTTTTGTTTAATTCGGTTGAAAAGGCTAGGTACAATTTTTCATTGTAACTACAAAAATTACGAATTTCCCAAACAAACTTTTATCCCCTAACTAAACAAAATTGTCCAAAGCTTTGTGAAAGTCGCCAATGTTTGCATCTTTTTAGGAAGGTTATGAAACAAGAAATAAAGTAATTCCGCAATGTGTATGTCAAACCTCCTACATTTTTTAAACCTCTAAAATTTAAACAATACTTTCAATCATAAAATTATGTGTGAATTTATGATTTAGTACCTTTTATTTCAAAGTTTAATTATGATAATAATAAAATGAAATTTTGTACACAGGCGACTTTAATACTATTTAGTTTTTTCTGTCAGTTAACCTTCGGCAAAGGGGCAAAAAGTGAAGAAAGAAAGTAAGAAATTCTCAAGTTACAAAAATATGCAAGAAAGTAAAATCGCTTGAGATGGACTGGCTACATGATGAGAGATTGGTTCCCGAGAGAGAGCAAGAGATACTGAGGCAGGCAGCACAGACGTTGGAGGGATAAAATTCAAAAGGTGGCTGGAGGGAGGAACATGGAACACAACAGAAGGGCCTGAAAGATGTTGGGAGAGGCCTTTGCCAAAAGGCAAACCACAGCAGTAATAATAAAAAAAAACAGCAACAATCAGTTATTTACATTAACTATTTAACTTTTGTCTGGCTATTGATTGATTAAGTAAAGTATTAGTTAAATGCCTTGAGTGGACTAGTTTTTTTACTGTTTTTGTTAAAGATGAGCTAAAAATAACTTTAAATCCACATTGTTGATATACCAAATTGTTGCAAAATAGCTCTAGTATAACCTCTTTCAAGGAAATGGTCAAATTACTGTATAACAATCATAATTATTTATATTCAAAATATATTTTACCCTTTGTGAGACATCCTTGTTTGAAATAGTGTAGATATTTACAATGACATGAATGATAAAATCAAAATAAAAAAAGGAGGAACTACTTTTAACAAATAAAATTTATACATTACTTTGATGAGCTTTTTATTTTAGTAGAATTTATATAAATAGATAAATTTAAATAGAGAAATAATATTGAAAACACAAAATATTTCAGCCCTTAGTGGGTGGGTTGTCATCGGTGAAATAATTACAACACAAAATATATTTTGAATTAAAATAAGTATTTAAAACTACACTCTTGCCAAAATATAACCCATTTATGTAATGTCATAGTAAATTAACAAAATTGAAATATATTCTGCTTTATGGCTATTGGTCCAAGGAAAGAACTACAACAGTGAGACTGTATGGTTGACACAAGGATGTTAACATGATGAGCTATATTACTTTTAATCTACAAGTAGACTATTAGTGTAAGACAAAAAAAATCACAACAATGGTGACTAAATGCCATGATTATGACATAATATTCTAATGGTTTAGCATTGCCTTAGCATGATTTAACATGTCATTATTATGTACATCTACTGTAGTATTCATATTTTTGTCTATGAATAATGGCCACACTCACAAAACACACATAGCTCTAGATTTTTCTACCGAATTAGTTTCTTAACACAAATTCAACACACTAGATCCTAAACATAAACGAGCATGTACTAGCTTATAAAAGAAATCAAACCTTACCCAGCATTTCAATAGAGTTAAAGTTCATCGCAATCTAATTTCACAGCAAATTTTCCACTCATCAAACATAAAATAAAACCATGCTGGGTTGTGTTAGAATATCATGATGATTTAGTAAAAAGGAGAGCTGCAAAAATTCAAATGTAAAAGTATTTCAAGTGTGAAGAAAAAGCCCTGTTACCTTTTTTCAAATACCTAACTCATCACCCCATTTTGTGGTGAAGTCATGTGTTTACAAAGAGCTTGTTGTCCCGTTAAGTAGAATATAGACAAGGAACTAATACACGCATCTAGATAGGGATATAGGTGTTGCATTCATTCATGTGTAAGTAATGTCTTGTCTGCTTGCCCTAATGAACCCACCTTCGCGACGCGACCTGACCTGTTGCTACTCAATTATCGATCTTATGTGGAACATCATAGAGGTATTACCTTCTTCGTCTGATATTATGGACTCATCCGGCGTGCCGGCGGCGGGCGCGCGCACTATCGTCGTGGTCCGATTGTTCTGTAACCTCGTGAAGAACTCGACGGCGTAGTTGATCACGTCGCCGGGCTGCTCCAGAAGGTAGCTGATCGTAAATTCCAATAGGATTTCTCTAAGGTCGTCCGGAACTTGTATGCGACCGCCTTGAGGCCTGCTCATTTCTAACTTCGTCGCCTCCCTTTCTCGATATTATCCCGTGAGCAGAACGTCTAAGCGACTCGTTAGATTAACACTTCAATATCATAGCCATCGAATTAGCTAAAGCGACACACCAGCGAGCTATCTTACGGTGGGGAAGTAGCACTACATACAAAACGTTAGTAATAAATAAAACCACAATATTACTCTAAGCCTGGTTCAAATAATAGTCTCTTCTACGGTAAATTAAATAAATGACACACTTTTTTCAAAATATTCTTCGTCCTCCAGCCTGACTATTTTATAAAATCCACAGTCCCTTCACCAAAATTAAAAATGGCGAGATTTGTCTTGCTTTGCTTGGGTTGTCATTTCCAAAAAACACCATAGACTAGACAAAATAACTGACAATCGATCGAACCCAGATGTTGTGATGGCTAACTTCCTGTTCTTGCAGTTTCATGTTACCGGTTTTTATTTTATGTACTATAGTCCCGATTTCCGTCACTGTATGTTCATTTGGATGAAAAAAACAAATAGGCCAGGCCTTAGACCATCTCAGACTAAGGAACCCAATAGATAGACCATATAACACGGGACTAAGGTTGCGTTCCAAATCACTTTTCAAGATTAAAATATTGCTCGCTGTCAGACAAAAGTAGCTCGATGCTGGTTCCAAAACATCTACTTTTAGGTTTTGGAACCGGCATCGAGCTACTTTTCTCCGACAGCGAGCAATATTTTAATCTTGAAAAAGTGATTTGGAACGCTACCTAGGTAAGTGCACTTATCTCCCTCTGCCTAAGTACATGAACAATTTGTTCATGTAAGTTTGCTTGTGTGCGCGTTTTTTGTTTGTGTTGCAGCTTTTGATTTAGTGTGACATATCAATTTTTCGCAGGAGTGTGCGTGAATCAGTAAATGTGTGTGTATCGCGTCGCGATGCACGTACCCTACAAAATACTCAAACACTAGCTTAAATTATACGAACACATTCACATTCACACACAGGGCCATCTATCGTTTTTATACAACCGGAATGCCCGCGAGGCGTATACCTTTAGCAGAGGGGTTCGCCTGTTGGTAGCCCGTCCAGTTGGTTTGTTCGTCTGAGTCGCCCATGCTTCTGAGCGTTAGCACTGTGAGTGATCTATCAAAAGTGACAGCCGGCCGGTGGCAATTTCAAAAATAGGTTATTCTAAGTCTAAGAGTTTAATATTAAACCATGCATCAGAGATTGTAGTTCACTTCGTTAACCTAAGTTTAAAGTACTAAATAATAACGAGCCCAGAAAAAAGAATTTTTGACGAAAGAATAAACCAACACGTAATGATTGCTCTCAATGAGGCGCAAATAACTATTCCACAACAACGTAGCGTAGGTAAAGTATACTTGGTATTCACGTAACGTTATCAAATTGTGGTTAAAGGTTAATTTTTCTGTCACTGATAAGTGTCATCATCCACGTCGCGTCCAAAATAGTTCCGAATGGATCATAAGTTTAAGCTCTGGTGGACGCCATTTCCCATTCGGAATGACTTGATGGGCGTTAGTAGTTTGATGGTAGTTTTGTTTTAGCAATGTTATCGCCATTCGGAACGCTGTATTTGTCGGTAGAAAGAAGGAAGAGTACCTACTTAATCTACCTACATTCTATTCTACATAAATAAATGATCTGTGCGGAACATTCTATGAGAAAACCTTAGCAATTTACAATGGAAGATTCAGTTGTAGACAAATTCGTATTAAATTTTAGAGAGGTCGTGGTCGATGAAATAGCCCTAGAGGGCTTAGAAGGACTAGTAATCGATCTTTTATGGCAGCGTGTTGAAAAGAGATTTTCGTCGAAGTTATCTGAAAAATTTAAAACTCGTCTTTGGAATTTCATTATAAACTATGATCACTTAACGTTTTACAAACTTCCTGAACCCCGTGCACAATTGGAGTTACTCGACAGGTTCAGTATTATTGATGAACAATCCGGGCAACTTTTGGACCATGTAAGTTTATTTTACCTAAGAAATTATTCATTATTATTACCTATTGAGTATTTATTGACTTCAGCTTTAGTTTTACACCAACTAAACAATAAATATTCGCTGGTATAAATTTAACACCCAATGAAAAATTCATCTAATTCCAGACGGAGTATCTAGATGGCCCATATGAACATCATCCAATCACTGGAAATTATGGGTCATGTGGACATTACTTTACAAGGACACAAATCTCATGCAGAGATTTACAGAAATCAAGCTTGAGTGAAATAGTTAAAGAATACGGCAACAGTTTGGTTATTGTGGCATCTATAGAAGAGCGATGGCACGCACTGGCTCCACACTTGCCTATTGCTATCCTTGACAACTTGACTCCGATTAACTATTGCATCTTGGAACTTATTGGTCGATCAAGGGAAAATGTAAGGTGCTATTTTAAAAATCAATATTTTAGAGATAAAGTAAAATTATATTGATTATTCACTAAAAGTTAGTAAGTTTTAATTTTTACTTTAATAAAAACCTGTATTGAAATGCCAGCTTAGTTGTCTAATAACTCTGATAAAGTGTGGTTCAATTCTAAACACAGGTAATGTAAGTATATCTTTTTCAGGGCCAAATGTCAATTGGAAAAACAAACCTATTTAAAGTAGTAAAAGATCCCAAACTACTTTTCTATAACAGAAAATGTTTACGAAAGCTGGATTTAATCAGGACATGTGTTTGTACCCACATCAGTGGTGGACGTGGAGTCAAAACTATACTGATGCGACTGAAACGATTCCACTTGCCTCGGATAGCCAGTTTACCAAGATTTGGTAAAATGTATAATGTGGTACAACATTTGCAAACTCAGCCAAATTTTACCGAAAGCACAGATCAACTGTTGAAACAAAAGATTGTAGACTCTGCACAGATAAAAAAAATGAAAAAGTCCACAAACTTATTTCATTTTGTAAGTAAAACTAATATATTTTTAGAATGTCATGTTAGAAAAATGAAAAACCATGGTTAAGAAAGATAAAATTTGATATTTTATAATAATGTAATGAATTTTATGCAACAAATGTTAAACTAATATAGTTTTATTGGTTTATTTTAGGTTTTGAAATTATCAAGATAAATATGCCCTCTGTTAATTTGTTAATTACCGCGATAATTACATGATAATTATCAGATAATCATCCGATAATAATAATTATCAAACATATGTAAGCCTAGCAATCCTTTTGTAACTGGTATTACATATTAACATTTACATTATAAGCAAGTAGTTTAGTAAATAAATTATCGGTACACATTTTACTATCAAGGTAATCTTTATTAATTTTTTGTTAATAATTTCGTGAATATAAACGTGAATTTTCGCAACACAGCGAAACCCGACGACGACGCGGAGAACCCCCGCTATTGATGTTAAGTGGCGCGTATTCCGATACACGCAGTCCTTGAATGCGACAAATTAATGAATGGCAAATATTTTCGATTATGTTTATCAAAGATAATTATCAACCTATACTTATCTTGAAAATTTAGTTTTGACAGCACTAAAACTGAAATTAAAACCTTCAGAATCGACTATACTGACTCCTCCATAAGTCCCAAGGGCCAAGTCCTAGCTAGCTCATCAAATTTATGACAAGCAAATCTATGGCATGGGGGTTTAATATGTTCAATTTCATTATGTCGGTGATGAAATTTTATTATGAGAAATAGAAAAAAAACTTACATAACATAAAATAAAATTTATTCTAAAAATAAGAACAATTTAAAACCTTAATTAAGGCAGAAAGTAAAAAAATTATATACAAAATAAAAATATTTTCCGTAAATCAGCGCCATCAATCGGCTGAGTCCCCAAAAGGCCGGAAGCATTCTCATTGAATCGCTGGACTGATATGTTGGCCATAGTTTGGAGACCCTTGTCCTATAGTATTTTAAAAACTTTAAATTAATCTTTTTTGAAGCCATCTAGTATACTGATAAATAATGACTTCCTATTTAAAAAAAAATTACAGGAACACAAGGAGGAAGACAGACTAGAATCAAATCGAGGAAAACGTAAATCAGCAACAAACACCAGCAAAGTCATGAGACGGTACGTCACACTTGTCACAGAGAGTGGCGAATCGTCTGCCTCAGAAGATGAATCTGACGTTTCTTCCGTTCAGTTGAAATGTAAATATAAAATAGGAGTCAGCATGTTGCGGCAAGCATATGAGTTATTTCTGGAAGCTGGGGTCAGAGGCTTAACTCAGGTAGAACTGTCACAGAGCCTGGGTGTGGAGTTCTATACCAGTAGATGCATCTGTAAGATGTTCAAAGGAAGAAATATCGTCAGACAGATACTGGAAGACAAGGGGAGACAGAAGATTACAAGGTATACCCATCCAATACTATAAAACGATTAATATTTGTATATAAGGTGATATACAAGTAAAAAATATTTTTTTAATACATCTCCTGAAAATATGATAGATTACATGCCTGTTCATCGTGCATAAAATTACATATTTCGCACTAGTGTTTTTTTGTTTTTACTACTAACGCCATCTAGGGGAAACCGGCGACATCATTTAGTAAGCATGTAAACTTTACTTTCGTTTTGTTGGTTTCTGGACGTAACCGGATACACTAAAAATTGTTCAAGATGAGTATTTTCCACAGACATAACTTTTATGTTTTTTAAATGTTTTAAAAATTCAAAATAATTTTAGACGTCATAACTTATATTATACTAGCTTTAGCTCGCGGTTTAACGACATGCTTTTTTCCGGGATAAAAATTAGCCTATGTGTTAAGTTAGGGTATAAGCTATATCTATTCTATATTTCATCCAAATCCGTCCAGCCGTTCCAGCGTGAAAGAGTAACAAACATACACACACTCACACACACACACACACACACACACACACACACACACACACACACGCACCCTCACACGCACCCTCACACACAAACTTTCGCATTTATAATATTAGTGTGACTAGCTTTTGCCCGCGACTTCGTCCGCGTGGGTTTCGGACATAAATTCAAATTAGATTTCCCATAGATTAACATAACAACAACAATAAGTCTTTGCCGTTTGCGTTTATTAAGTGGTTCTCGAGTTATAAAAACGTTAATTCAATCTTTTCCCCGTTTCCGGCTTGTGCGTTATTTTATTAACAACCCTTATAGCCTATGTGTTGACCAGGGTCACTACGGTGATAATAAGAAAAACCGCATCCAAATCCGTTGAGTGGTTCTCGAGTTAAAACGGAACATACAGACAGGCAGACAGACAAAAATTTTAAAAATTGTGTTTTCGGCCTCATTACAGTACCAACAACCCATTTCATTTAAAATTTCGCGAAAATATTCATTTAACCTATCTTAGAACTTATTTTTAAAAAGGTTTTAGAAAGAGACGTTGGTCTATGTAGTACAGATTGGCGCCAACAGTATGAATTAGGCTATATAAATGAAAGTCACATATAAATATGTCGTCGGCACATCGCTGAATTGGTCACATTATGACCTGCCTAGGTAAATCATCCATCCATCCATCAGCCTGTTTCGTCCACTGCTGGACATAGGCCTTTCCAGGATTTCACCACTCTTGGCAGTCCTCCTGGAAGAAATGCCCATACTCACACACGCTGGGTAGGCGGGTTGGTGAGCGCGGTGCCGAAACCCTTGCACCAGTGACGCCGCTGCCCGTCACCAGCCTGTTTTATATAAGGCCCGGCAATTGGGGATGGATATACCGCCATCTATCGGTCCCAGGCAATGGTGGTCCGCCTGGTTTTGCCTGAGAGCTGTTCTCTTACTCTTCCCCGAATAACTTCGGGAGGATTTGCGAGTAAGAGGGTGGTACCTCCACAGTCGAGCCCGGCATCAGCTCTACCACCTTTTAGGTAAATCATAATTCTGTTAAAACTACTCGGCTCCTCAAATCTATTAAGGTACATGTAAACCTAATAATACGGGAAAAACATACAAAAAATATTTAAGTTGGGCTACTAAAATGTAATAAAATTATACACCTGCATAAAATATAGGAATGGAGAAATATAGAAAAAGGTCTAAAGCTGTGATTAAACTATGGAACCAATTTTAGTTTTCTTCAAAACATACAGTCCATGATATTGTTAAACTGGTGCCTATTTTAATACCACAAAAAAAAACTGAAATCCACTTTATTAATTTAACCACTTTGTTTTTCAGATACATTGCTATTGCTGGAAAAGGAGAAGTGGATGTGCATTACGCAGAAGCAAAACAAAAACTCATTGACTATCTGAGTCATCGTACTCCTGACATTGTAACTCAAAGTGTTCCTGACTCGGTGCCCAGCACTTCGACTGCTCTAGACGAACCTCCGACAAAGAAACTGAAACTTGACGAACAAATAGACAATGCTGTAGAACCCAACAGCATTACGGAGGTAACCTCTGTAGATGTCACAACTGGATATTCAGAATTATTACATTCTAAAAAGGGACCCTCACTTCGGCAACTTAAATATGCCAATGGGATATTAGAAGTCACAAGAGACAAGCTTTCTGTTGCCGGATACCAGACTCTAAGTAACCTTGTAGCTATTGCGATAGATGAACCAAAAATGGACACAAAGGCATTGAAGCAATTTGTATTCAAATTGTATTTGGATGGTCAGCTAAAACTGTTCAATTTGAAATGGCCAGGGCAGCAAAAATTCACTAACTTGATTTGCGCTCCGCATATAACAAAAACCCACGAAGTAATACAAAACAAATATAAAGAAATTTGCCTCAGGTCATTTACAGTAAAAAAAATTAGAGCAGAGCCTGCAACAGTGGAACCTCTAGAGAAAACACTGAAGTTCTATTCGTACCCGCGTTACATGAAAATTAGAAAACTTCACGAGTTTCTCACAGACTTAGTATACTTTAAAAAAGAAGCATTAACTAATTTGCCAGATGGATTCGGATCGCTTATTCACATAATACCAGAACTGACAGTAGAGTTAGCCATCGGGCATATAACTGCCTCCTCCATGGGGGAAATTCAAAGCTTGAAAATCAATGACAAGCTGCTCAAACTGAAGCTAAAAGACACGCCCTTAAATGTGTATAAATTGCTGTTACAATCACAAAGCTTACAAAACTGTTTGAAAGCGAATCTACAAAACTTATCGGTGTTTGGGCTTATACAGCTATGTCACAAACGCACCCCTGCAGCTATCGACCATCATAGTGGTCTTCTAAAATACATATTCTATGTTAATCGGAATGCCAAAGTCATCAACACCAAAGGGACTTGGCCTCGCGCCGATGCCGATGAAAAAGCTTTGGAACAACTCTTCCATTTTGACACAGCTGATGATGTGCAGAAATATTGGGACACTTTGTATGATATTTCTGTAAACACTGAAGTAGTTGGGCGCATCAAGAAGCGGGGGAACGTTGCCTCACCGATTAGAGCAGAAGAGGACGTGAAAGCCTTCGATACTGGCGTCATATATGGAGACGGACGGGGCCCCGCTGGCCTAGACTCCTGCTTCCACACAGACCTGCCACGCCATTGGGAGAAAATGCACGTTATACACTACAAACGTTTACCGGCAATCAGTGCTAAATTGAAGAAAATGGGACCGAAGAAAGGAACAAAACCGAAAAAGAAAACCAACCAAGCGCCGAAAAAGAAGGAGTTCAAGAAAAAGTTTGCGAAAGTCAAAGTCGGGACTGCGGTTAGAAAACGAGCAATAGAATTAGCCGTAAAATGGACTAAAAGTGAGGATAGAATAATAATGCTGTGCAAAGCGGCGATGGTCATAATGAGCCCGGTGTCACAGCCAGGATGTCTCACCGTCAGAAACTTGGTCTCCAAAGATATATTGACGCTAAAAGACCCTGCGAAGACAGCTAGTACTTGTCATAAAAGATCAATGTCCCTAGAATTAAACGCGACTTTGACGCATGAAAGGGAATGCTTGATCAATGAAATGAGACGAAGACCACACCTTGTTTCTAAATACGAAAACGTCCTCAAGAAGCTGCGCGCGGCGTCTATGCATAATATGACCAAATACATAAACTCTGCTCGCCCCATAATGATGGAGTTGGTCTGGATACTTCACCAGCTGTCCATAAGCAAATCATACAATCGAAGGATGCCTTGTGTCGCCCTAAGCTTAGACGAGTTCAATACTAACTATTCGATTACTGCCTCGACGTCGAGTAAACTCTACAACTTGTACAAATCTCATTCTGAATACGATACGGAAATTGGAACCCTCAAGGAAGGCATTATGATGGTTATGACGTACAAAATAGACAAGGAACTAGTAGACGTGCAAGCGGCGACGAAGATTCACGGATTCCTAGAAAAATATAATGAAAGGCAATTGAGGATTGCTCTTGAACATCTACGTAAGAGCAGTGCCATAGTGTTACATTCAAAATGTCTGGCTTATCTGCAGTACAAGTACACTTTCGAGGATCTCTGCACAACATCAAACTCTTTCAAGGCTGCGGTCGCTTCATACAGACTTGGGACTGTTTATTTCAGGAAATTCAACTGCAAACTGAATGCTGAATTCATTGAAACATTGACTAAAATTTTAAACAATGAACTGCCGAAACCCATCACTCCGTTTGCAGAAATCAACTGTGCTCTTTGCGAAATGATGGCATGTGATCAATTAGAACTCGTTACGCTAAATTTACCAGTCATAACCGGTTCTTCAGGGCCGCTCTTTCGTGAAACCGAACTGAATCAAATTGATATTGAAGCACATTTCAAACTGAAGCCAGGCACAGTAGCTGTGCAGCGTAAAACTGTTGTCAATGTATTGTCAGACCTCATGCCGAAATACGATGACGCCGTTCTGGATTCTTTGATTAGGTTGGTACATATTATTTACTTGCAAGCTACGTTCTGCACCTTCAGAATGCTAAGTGCGAGTTGCCATCGAATGACTTTACTACCGCGTGAATCGAGTTAAGCCGGGTCTCCAGCGCGTGTTTTGTACTACACACTAAACAAAAACGTGTACACAGTATGTTATTCCGCTATATATTTGTGTTTATAAGCCCTGTGCCTCCTGCATGCTTATCAGTAAAAATGTGTGGTGAAACAATGTTTTGTGTACACGTTTTTGTTTAGTGTGTAGTACAAAACACGCGCTGGAGACCCGGCTTAACTCGATTCACGCGGTAGTTAAGTCATTCGATGGCAACTCGCACTTAGCGTTCTGGAGTCAGTTGCCAACTAGTTTCCAAACATAGCAAATATAAATATACTATCGAATTCCGATGATCTAAGGATACGTTCGTGCTTAAAGTGACGTCACAGTTCGTGAACAGTTCAACACACACTAAAGGCAATTTAGAAAATTCGGTGTTTATCCATGTTTTTAGTGTTTGGCAACCAGTTGGCAACCAATACAACGTTACATGTACATAGGTACGTTATATGTATAATTCTGTTGAGGCAACGCCGATATGCATATTCGCATATCTGCGTCCCAACTTAAAAAGTCATTGATGAATATAACAAAAAGAGGATACGATATTTTAGCTGCCGTTCTAAATCAGTAGAATAATAATAAAGAATCCAAAAATGCAAACTAAAATGCTGACCTCCCATAGTATTTGACTTTGTAGGGAACACAAAAAGAAATATGAATTTAATATCAAGGGCCATCAAATATTGATACTGAGCTCTTACCGAATCTTCAGTATGAATTTGGCTGCATTAATGTAGTAATTTATGTGTATAAATCAAAGGTCTTAGTATAGTATTATTATTGGCTGGATGGTGAAAGAAACCATTGGGATAAACCATGCATGCCTTAAATAGTATACCTTCAATCCATCAGCCTGGATCGTCCACTGTTGGACATAGGCCTTTTCAAGATTTCGCCACTCTCTGCGATCTTCCGGGATGTTTGTTTACTAATTTTGAAAGCCTGTGAAATTTATATAATATGTTACTGGCCAAGCCTTTTTCCTAGACTAAGATCATAATGATATGGCTGGTAAGATTTTTGTTAAAACTTAAGACGTCGCCCCGCTCCGCTCCGTTTCGCTCGGCTCCTGAATGAATGAATAAACACTTTATTGCCCACAAAACAAGATATTTAAAAACATATAAAGAATAGAGATAGGCAAGGGCGGACTTATTCCTACAAGGAAAACACACATTTTTATTGTAAGTACAATGTTACATCATCAGTGCATATACATTAGAAATTGTTCTAAATCTATAATCTAAAAAAAATACATAAATACACAGATACATACATACAAATAAACAAGTAGCTTAGTCAGTAAGAGACAGGAGAGGTAAACATTTTTTTAAGTTATATTTAAAAGAGGACACAGAAGGAGGATCTTTGAGAGTTTGCGGAAGTTCATTCCAGAGTCGAACAGCATTGACGTGAAGGACTTGGAGAAACGATGAGTGGTGTGCGCAGGCATCGCCAGATCGTGATGGTGACAGAAACGAAGCGTTCTGTTGCTACGGTCAATGCGAAGGACAACTCTTTCTTTTAGATAATTGGGGTAGACGGGATTGTGAAGAACATTGTATAAGAGGGAAAGGATATGTAATTTCCTGCGAAGACGAATAGGGAGCCACTTTAACTTGCATCGAAACTCGGAGACGTGGTCATACTTGCGCAGTCCGAATATGAATCGAATGCGCAAGTTCTGAATACGCTCCAGCTTGTCAAGCAGCTCTTCAGTGGGGTCTAGATAAGCAACATCGGCATATTTCATCGGCAAGCAGCCTAACACGATCCTCCTCGCTTCGCTCGTTGTCGCACCTACTTTGGCCTAGGAAAAACTAGTTTGTCCTAAAACCGAGTTTGGCCGCTAACATTATACAGATACAAGGGTTTTTTTATTTGCGAGGTTAATGTTCCTTTGGAATAATTGTTTATTAAATACGAGTACCTGTTTCGTATACCTATAATGTATCTAAAATAGGCCAGCCTATTTAAAATTAATAATCGTTGGTAAAAATACGTAGACCGACCTCGTGCCCGCTGGGCCGACGACCTGGAGGATGTTGTGGGTGGCGGCTGGATGAGGATGACCGCCAAGGGTGGCGAAATTTTGGAAAGGCTATGTCCAACAGTGGACGATGACAAGCTGATAGATGGAGATGGATGGATGGTAAAATGTGATTTTTGTTTAACCACTCAATTTACAAAGGAAAGAACTCCGACACCTAGTACGTGGAAATATATTATATTTTCTTGTTCTCATTGCAGAAGAGCTACCATAAATCTTAATGAACACAAGCAACCACCAGATCACAAAATTATAACGCATTTGTCAATGAAAGGGAAAGAGGGATCCACGTTCACGGAACTGAAGGTTCGTGCCATTTATATTTTTAAATATTAGGTTATCTCGGGTTGGCATACAACCTCAAAGATTTTTTTAAAAATAATTCACTGATACTTGTTTCTAATTGATCTTTGTGAGTATTTTGTAATGCGCTCAAAATTAGTGAGTTGACATCATGAATATTGAAAAAAAGGATAGAACTTACTTTTTTAACTGTGCAAGGAGGCACAGGATGAGCTTTCGATCAGATTATGACTCATTATCACCAGGACTCTTCGGGAGTACTTTCGCGCACGGCGGTCAGTCGAGTACTACGTGTTTTAAATATTAATGATGTTAAGTGTATCCATAAGCGATGGATTTCGCCATAAATCATTTCATTTCTCAGTAAACTGATTTAACTCATGACGTGCAACTATTGTATGGTATAACCAATGTTACTAAGGTGTTTGTTCAAGGATAATATTACAGGCAATCACGCTATTGTAATGATAATAACTCTATCAGAACTTGTATCTATAATTATTATTCAATAATAATTAAATCGTAGGCTTGGCATTGTTTCAATTGTCTCTTCAGGAAAAATACGTATAAATGCACGTATAATTTATATTTCGACCCCTTTATTCCGACGGATAATTAAGTAGTAAAAAGTCGTGTCAAAAACATTCATTGATCTCTCGTTGTTTATGAGAGGTCAATGCTGTACATTGAATATTTTTTTCACATTTTGATTTAATTGGGCTGCCAAAACTAAAAAATTTTGAGATTTTGTCCGTCTCTATTGTTCCGTTTTAACTCGAGAGCCACTCAACGGATTTGGATGCCGTTTTATTTATTATCATCGTAGTGACCCTGGCCAACATACAGGCTATGACTGTAGGGAGTGTTGATAAAATTACCCCCAAACTGGGCATAGATTTAATAAACACGGGCGGAGTTTCGGGCGAAAGGCTAGTCTATGTATATTAAAATAATAAAATTAATAAATTAGATATATTTGTGTGTATGCTCTTGTCTACTAAACGAATTTAAGTGGGTTTTTTACCATGTGAAGCATCCAAGAGTTGTATAATTGACCATAGCGCTACAACTATTATAACATGTCACAGTCAGTTGCAAGCAAAAGCTTGTTAGTATTTTATTAAATAGATTTAACATGTTTTAACCATTGAGAAAACCAAAAAAGTTGTACTTGTATTTTTGTTACAGGATACATTTAGCTATGACACAGAAACTCTGAAAGACGAATTGAAAAGACTAGAAAATGACAAAATAATAATTCGTGTTGGATTTTTCGAGAACATCATAATTCTTACGGAATTCGTGGAGCCATGGTCTTTACAAATGAAAAATAATCGCATCATCCCCACTCCATGGCTGACATTGGAAGGGAAAATCAACAGAGCAGTATTCATGAAATGGTGTGGCATGATCTTGAACAAAGTATTTGAGTGTCCGGGAATATCCATGTCTTATTTGGCAGATGACTGCTTCTTCGCTTCTACTAGAGCAGTTCAAGACATTTGTATGTTCTTAGAAAGTTTCAAATGTGTAGAATTGAGAGTGTTGAAATTTTCTGAGCCAGATTTGTTCTCGGATGAGTGTGCGAACGCAGAAATTAGTCAATTCAATGAGTATGAATCACCGGACTCTGTTTTGGTTTTTCCTATGAAGGATTCTTTTACTAAGTTTGCTTGCATAAGAAAAGATGCTCTGAATAGTTAGGTAACTGAAAATAAATGTTTTGTTTAAGTTTAAGATTTTTGTATTATTTTGCCGAATTGAATTTCTTTACCAACAAATAATATTATAGAGGCAAAATTTGTTTGTTTATATATAGGGGTAATCTCAGGAGCTAATAAACCGATTTTGAAAAATGAAATAGAAAAAACGCTATAGCTTTTTGCAATAAATTAATTAATGTTAAATGGCAGGGCCAGTTTCTGGATGAAAATGATACTGAGGGCAACGAATCAGCCAATCACAGCGCTGCATTTTTTTTCCTAACCTCCTCACACAGGATGCCTCCTCATCTCTTCCTTAAGAGGCCTGTAGCCGGCGGCTTGAAGTCAGTCGCGCACGGGGTCCCTATGCTTGCTATTTCATTCTACAATCAACTTCGGATTATAGAGCACTGACTGACTGTTATTGGTTGGCCCGAACGTTCATTTCCCGAGCTCGTACGGAACTAACCGAACACTAAGCTAACGCGAGGCAAAATTCATGTTTTGGGTCTTCCTATGATTTCAGGAGAAATATCCCAAAAAATCGAAATGAAATAAAAATATTTTGAATAGTATAAAATATACTATGATGTGAAACTAAAATTATTTGATTTGTTGTATCGCTTCTAGGACATTACGGTACATAAACATTCATCAAAATATGTGTAAAATCCAGGACTTGTATATGCTTGTAACTTTTGTATGTATCTGATTAAGTAAGATCTGTACTTTTGTAACCGCAGATCTTGGTTCAACAATTAACAACAATATAAGGTGACTTTCGTTTATATAGCCAAATTCGACTAGAGACTCGGTTAGTGGTTCACCTGAAGGTGGTTCAATGACCCTTTCTGTAAAATACGCAGAATGAAATTTTGACTTCTTATACAAATTGAGTCGAGATCGTTAAGTATAGAGGCACACCATTTTTTTTCCTATTTCGCAAAGAGGTTCATTGAACCTTGACCCTGACCACTTACCGAGTCTCCAGTATGAATTTGGCTACATAAACGAAAGTCACCTTATACATATAAAGGTAGATGTCATAGCAGCATCACCAATGCGATAAAACGGTAACACCTTACGAACAATTCGGTACCTTTTGAGTTCGGAACCCAAATCTTCATTATTTGTTGTTTTATGTCAAAGTATTTGCTACAAACCGCCCAAATTTTTAAATTTATTACCACGAATGAAAGAGTATTACCGTTCTAAAGATAATGCTAAAACAATTAGCGTCGAAAAATTGGACCCTCCTTGGGTTTCCATATGATAGAACATTTTATTATTTGCTATGATGGAGACCATAGTACCATATATTCTATTAGAGCTGAAGCTGTAGATCCTATGACAGACAGAAAGACAGCGGAGGCTTAGTAATTCGTAGGCCCCGGAACCTTTGAGTACGAAACACTAAAAACTAACAAAGCGGAAAAATAAAGCGGCTTGTTCAGCTTAGTTTTAAACTAAAAAAATTGCAAAATTTCCAAAATCAAAAATCTAAATATTGTTAAAACTCATTTAATAAATATTCTTCAAAACGAGGAAAAAAAGTGTGGTTCTAAGACCATGAAATTATTTCTATCAAGGAAATAATATCCAAATGTGTTTTCCAAAAACAAAACCCTAGATTATATAGTCAAAATACATACACCAGAAATTTATTACAATTTTCTGTGTACTTCGTGACACAAAAACAAAGAAACTCTATTTTATAGCCTTTAAAGCAGTGTGGCGTGCAGCGAACTTTTTGCTGGAAATGCAGCGAGAAGGTCAAGTGCGACAATAAAAAAAATGAAAATAATTAAATGTCACTTTGAAGAATCATTATTTGTATGACGCCAGGGTAGGCACTGCCTACCCTAGAGTACATGATTTCATAAAAAAAAATGAAATAGGTTTTATTTTTTTTTTGTAATTTTTATCGTCAAACTTGACCTTCTCATTGCTTTTCCAGCAAAAAGTTCAATGCCCGCCACTTTAAAGACCCGGCGCCACTTCGCTTACCTTATGGTCAAAATACCTAACACATAATGGTCAATTATAAAAAAACACTCTTGGGTACCATGCAGTACGGCCGTTTTTTCTCTGTAGTAATTTATATTCTGACTGCTAAACTATAGGCACTAAGGCACTTCTCCCATCCCCACCCTAGTATACTATGGAGCGAAACAATGTAAGCGACACAGACATTTAACAGACGGCGACGACGACGTCTCGAAGATTGTACAGTACGTGTTCAACATCACATGATTATTGATTCCACTCCCATTACATATACATATTGAATATGTATAGGTATTGGAATCAATAGATTCATTATTTATTAGTTAGAAATTCGTAGGATCTTAAAAATAAACCCTTTTCTTGAGTTTGGCTTTTGATATTACTTCCCAGAATTGGATCCTTAGAAGCGACGCTATCTGATGGTGCAATAAAATCATAGTGCTTTTTTTTTAATCGACTCCTAGGCTCCTTAGCGCATTTTTCTCTTTATCCTACAGTTTCAGATTTAGCTATTCCCGACTACTTGATAAACTAACCTCGTGTATGTGATCGGCCAGTTATTAGGAGTAACTTTAAATTGGAGCAAGCGTGAAACTCACTGTCGTAGCGGTTTTTTCTATTTTGATAACTATATATCGTAGCAAACAACTCGTAGCGTTCGCTTTTGTAGCGAAAACTCTACATAAAAATGGATTGAAATATAATGATCTTAAATGTGAGGTTTTAGTGTGCAGGGCGGAAAGAAGTCCGGAGTTGATCCCACCGGTTTTTATGTACGGCTCAGCGGTTCGGACTGTAAAACAGTTCAAGTATCTGGGCCATGTGCTAACAGAGTGTCTGCGTGATAATACTGACATTGAGCGGGAGCTTAGGGCCCTGGCTGTGCGGTGCAACATGCTCGCACCAGGTTTGCTAACTGCTCTAAGGATGAAAAATTTTGCTATTCAAGGCATATTGTCAAAGTTTCTATACATGCCAGCTATGGATAAATTACACCAAAATATCATACGGTATCCTTAGAGTATAATACAACAACGCTTTTCGTATATTACTGAGACACCCGCGGTACTGCAGTGCAAAAGCCATGTTCGCTGACGCCATCGTTCGCTTTTGTAGCGATAACTCTATATCGTAGCACACAACTCGTAGCGTTCGCTTTTGTAGCGATAACTCTTTATTGTGGCACACTATTCGTTTCCGTAGCGATAACTGTATATCGTAGTACACCACATACTGTTCATTTTCGTAACGTTAACTTTATATCTTACGTAGCACACCACATGCGGTAACTCTATATCGTAGTACACCACTCATAGCGTTCGCTTTTGTAGCGATAACTCTTCATCGTGGCACACTACACGTTGCTTTCGTTTCCGTAGCGATAACTGTACATCGTAGTACACCACACACAGTGTTCACTTTGGTAACGTTAACTTTATATCTTACGTAGCACACCACATGCGGTAACTCTATATCGTAGTACACCACTCATAGCGTTCGCTTTTGTAGCGATAACTCTTCATCGTGGCACACTACACGTAGCTTTCGTTTCCGTAGCGATAACTGTACATCGTAGTACACCACACACAGTGTTCACATTGGTAACGTTAACTTTATATCTTACGTAGCACACCACATGCAGTAACTCTATATCGTAGTACACCACTCATAGCGTTCGCTTTTGTAGCGATAACTCTTCATCGTGGCACACTACACGTTGCTTTCGTTTCCATAGCGATAACTGTACATCGTAGTACACCACACACAGTGTTCACTTTGGTAACGTTAACTTTATATCTTACGTAGCACACCACATGCGGTAACTCTATATCGTAGTACACCACTCATAGCGTTCGCTTTTGTAGCGATAACTCTTCATCGTGGCACACTACACGTAGCTTTCTTTTCCGTAGCGATAACTGTACATCGTAGTACACCACACATTGTTCATTTTCGTAACGTTAACTTTATATCTTACGTAGCACACCACATGCGGTAACTCTATATCGTAGTACACCACTCGTAGCGTTCGCTTTTGTAGCGATAACTCTTCATCGTGGCACACTACACGTAGCTTTCGTTTCCGTAGCGATAACTGTACATCGTAGTACACCACACACAGTGTTCACTTTGGTAACGTTAACTTTATATCTTACGTAGCACACCACATGCGGTAACTCTATATCGTAGCACACCACTTGTAGCGTTCGGTTTCGTAGCGAGTATTATACATCGTAGCACTCGCTATGATAGCGATAACTGTAAAGTAACCTACCGTTCAAGTTCCTTATTATTTTAATGGCTATGCCACCGCATTTAAGAACTGCCAATATGTAGCTTGCTATGGTAGGCTTTTACATGCTCTGTGATGGTATAGTCATGCTCTGTGATGGTAACGATAACTCTACATCGTAGCACTCGCGGTTGTAGAATAGCTTTTGTAGCTTGTACATCGTAGCCATTGACCTCTCATAAACTACTAGACTCACAATCTCGCTCAAAAAGTGTCCGCGATGCATTTTGTCACCTGTATGGGGTGACGAAATCGAATGACGATTGCGTACAACTGACATTGCATCTTATGTTAACGATATAAGGTCTTAATTTGGTTGAAGCATTTTTAATACTATGCACACGTCGCAAGTTCGGACACTTTCTGATGAACTTTTCTTACAGACTGTGTATCTAGTTGTTTATGAGAGGTCTATGATCGTAGCACGTAAAAGGTTTTTCACTGATGTTCGAAATAAATTACTCCTTAAGAAATCTTTTCTTTTTTAGCATTAGGTTTTAGCATTTAAAAAATGTATTGTTATGTACTGCATGAATTATCAAATATTTGGCTGGAATAAAATAATTTTATTTTTATTTATTTATTTATCAAGGAGATGCAATAGAAAAATCTTTTTTAAAAATGTTGATCTAATTAGCCAAAATAATCGATACAGTTGGAAAAAAAAATTACTGGGAATTTCTTAAAGCTATACTATCATCGTCAGAACTATCAGATTCGGAGTCGGGTATGATAAGATGTTTTCTTTTAGGTGCTCGGCTAGAGGAAGGTTCGTAGTCAAGGTCAGAGTCAGAAGCAATATCACATCATCATGTATAAGCTAAACATGCTTAGAAGTGCCACAAAAGCGAAAGGGATCCATTTTAAAAAAAAAAACAGTAAAATAGCTCCAATGCATACGAAGCCGTATATGAACAACAGTGTTTATGACGGGAAAGCACACGGAGCCAAATATGGCAGTTGCAAAAAATGTTCTAAAACCTGAAGAAAACGTAAACTAAAAATTAAAAAACACACGTCCTCAGTTTTCAAATGTTGAAAGAATGTATTTTGATTTATTTGAAGGTCAAATTTACAGGTTTATATTTATTATCAACCGATTAAATATACACTTTTGTCTTTGTACTGCGTGGACACGTTACACATGACCTGAAATAGTTTTGACAGATTGCACTTGCCATAGACAAATAATTACGCCCGTTTTATTAAGAAATGATTTTTCTAATTAATTTAGAATTTTTAAATATATGATCTTTTAATAGACTGCAAGAAAATCTGAAACTTTAGATAACATATAATGGTTTCATAAGCAGTAAGAGGTTTGTAAATGTTTTGTAAATATATATTTTTATATCGTTTGTAAAGTTCCAGATAAACGAATTCTGTTGTCAATAAATGATATAAAGGTCTAATTAACTGTGTAATATAATATAAGCTTATGTAAACAAAAACAAGACTGAGAAAAAATTTAAAAATTAAAAAAGACAAAGACAAGACTATTTGAATGAGCGGATGGTTAATGGTTAGGCATTATACTTATAATTTTGTTTTTTTAGTTTATTTATAAAGTTTTTTGTTCATTTTATTAGAAATGTATTGCATATATGATATTTTTATTGGTTTATTTTATGCAGGTGTATAATTTGATTACATTTTAGTATCCTAAGCTAAATATTTTTTATGTATTTCCCGTATCATTATTTTCTTAATCATATTCTTTTGTTTTATAAGTATTAATTTTTGACCTGTAAAAAGTATACTTTCTGTATATATTTTACAAATTTTTTGAATAAAAAAAATAAACATGGTAAAAAGTTATTCGAGAATAATTCATACAGAGAACATAAAAAATATAGGATAAACAAAACAAAAACTGTCAAGTTTCAATAATTTTATTTACTAAAGAAAAGGAATACATTTTATCCTTTGCTAAAATATTTAGCATTATAATATTTATGAGAAAATGATCATAACATTGTTAACAATGAAGTGTAAAATATAAAACCATCCCTTTTGGGAAAAGTTAATTTCATATTTTGCAAGTCAATGTCTCGTTCTATCTTGTATCTAGTTATAAAAAAATTGCACTCTATAAATATGGGCAGCGTTTACAGTGTAACAGTTCATTTCCACTGCTTGCGTTTTTTGTAATATAAAACTCCTACTTAAAACTATTGAGTGTCTAAAATGCAAAATAATGCGGTCTTAACAATGTAGAGGTCCTATCATATAAAAGTTGATGTGTAGGTATAGGCTATGTCAATGCAAAGTTTATAATGAGATATGAAAGTATGTGAATAATTTCCTCAAACTATAATTGAAAATGGCGCTACCGAGATATGGTTCCATCGTTTTTGACTAACCGTTTTGAGACCACTAAACGTTTATTGATAATTTTAGAAATTTCCGAATATATACTTCAGACAGTAAACAGAACGGTTACTCAAAAGACCGTTGAACTTTCTAATTGGCGGTAACTAGGTACTTCCTAAAGGCACGCTAAAGTAAAACAGAGGATGCGGGGAATACACGAACTGTGTCAACAAAACCATTATTTTTTTGCTTCGTGGAAACAGTTCATGGTAGGCCCCCTGTATCCGGTCTACGGGAGATCAACAGGATGCCATTACAGCTACTGATGCAAGTTAATTAGTTAGGCACTTCCCATAGTTACTGTTTTACGTTTCGACTACATTTTTCGTGGTCCGTATTTTCTATAAATGGAACGTAAATGATTTTCAAACAAGGCGATACTGGCTGGTTCGAATTATGAATTTAAGAAAGGTTTATATTCATTTAGTTTCGAATTTCAAATATCATACCAATTAGATTTCGGCAGGTAGAAAAATATTGCACACGGCACATCAACCGACTCTCCCATTATCAAACTCAATCCGATGATATAATAAGTATTATATTACTATAGTTAGGTATGTGATGTATAGTTTGAAGTAACGTGACGTAAACGAGCTATACCTTAACATTATACTTCAATAAATCGCGGATTTAATTTTATCATTAACTTCAACCTGCGATTAGTTACCTTTTAATAAAAGTCTTCAATTTCTAACACTAAGGCTTCGAGTTTCAAAACAAAATTAAGCGGCCTATAATATCCTACTGTATGATCTATATAATTCTCAATATATTATAAATCAATCAATAATTTATACTTATTTTATTACAAATGACGTTCTATGCATGATTATCGTTACGTTAACTTTACGAGTATAAAAAGGTGGTTCAGTAATTTAAACGTAGAAATGGTTATTGTACATTTCATCAATATTAATTTTAAGTAATATAAAAAAAAAACAATACTTAACAATTTGCCTTCAAAAATTTCCTTGCACTTAAATTCTAACGCTTAATTTATGACGAAAACTAATTACAATATGGAACCAGCTATTTACAAGTACGTACTAGCCTCTTCTTACGTATGTAATGTAAGTGTTTAAATTATTCACTTTTACACAAGCCGTACAAATGGCTATAAGTATACCACGGTGACGTTTTAAACTTTTTACAATCACCCCAAGTTCATTTTAAATTCACGACTTTATTTTTCGATAGAGCGAGACATACATGGAGAGACAAAATTCGTGATAAGAACTCTGGTGACACCATTTGTACGACCCAATGTTATTTGGCAGTGTAAATATAAAAGCGTCTTTATTAACTTTGTATTGGGGTCTTAATCGCGATAACTAACATAGATATGTGCTTGACGTTTAACCAGCTAACGGCTGGTTCAAACCACTGGATATAACTTCAAGACCCAAAAACCCTTTCTACTGACCGCCACTACTACCCGAGAATTGTGCGAGAAGCAATAGAAATTAGAAAACACCCAAAAAATTTCAATCGGGAAGACGGGTTCAAGTTATTTTCGGCATGGAGTTCAGTCATACACAAATTTAAACCTCGCGATTTATCTTCGAATATTTGCCTCGATACTGTTATTGTTGTGTGTCGTGTGTGGCGAAAGAAACAATTAACAAAAGACAAAGTGCGGGTAGGAAAAAGAAATAATGTGCTACCTACCGCCGGCTCGCCAAGGACATTTTTGCTGCTACTCTCGTCAGTTAGCTTGTGACCACGACAGCCTACAGACGCGTCGAAACGTCAAGCACATATCTATTAAGGTATGTTGTTAGTTATCGCGATTAAGATCCCAATACAAAGTTAATAATGTATGAAAATCGCGACAGTTTAAAGTTTACTAAAAGCGTCTTACGTACATGATCACTGCATATAGAAAATTAAACGAATATGACACTGTGCGCTACCTTTGGTTAACTAAAAATAGTAACATTAACTATTGCTTTTTTAAACTTGATACGATAGTATTTTGATTTAGTTTCATTACACATTAATTATTGAATCTATAAATAAATAACTTATAATATAATCATGGCATCTTTGGTAATTCTTTTTAGGATGTAAATGAGTATTAGTACATACAGGCAGCTATGAGCACGTCTTTTAAGTAGTTCACAGAAAAGGTTAAGTAGGTAGTATTAAGTGTTTTCTTTATTTATACTTGCTTCTTTTTATTGTAGGTTCTACTCTAGTGGCGTCCTAACATTTCTCCAACCTACTTTACATCAGTCCAAAAGAAAACATTGAGTCAAATTGTAAAATTTACAAGTTTTACAATTTTACAACTCAGCCGCTCACTTAGGCACTAAGTTATTAGTTTACAAATAGAATTGACATTTTCTTTACACACATTAAATTGTCAACTATGAGCGATGATGACGAAGGAAAATATCTCTTTTTAAGTAAAAAAGACTAGATTCACACAAAATCATAGTAAACAGGTCGAAGCACCTTTAAATTTCAACCAGTGTTTTAAAAAGTAAAAAAAGTGGTTTTCATATATCAAAGAAGAGTTTTGGCCCACGATTTAGTTTAAATTGTAAACAAAACAGGTTAAATGGCTCTATAGTGGCGAGTGAATTTACAAATAGTATGCTTCTATACGATCGCCGTTATTCAGAAGAAACTTACAAAATGGCGCCCGACATCTCTAACTTGGCAATACGGCAACTGCCTTTACATCCTACCTATGTATACATACTCGCTAAATCTATAACATTATCCAATGTTTATCAAAACGATCTCCTAATAATCTAGATACACCCATAAGAAGCACTTTTAATGAATGAATAAGTATCAGAACTTTACATATTATTTTATACACGGTAAATATAACTTTTATCATATTTTGTGTTTCAACTATATTCATCGTTAGTCTACAAAGTATCGCTAGAACTCCGGAATTTGAGAACTCTCTATACTTACGTCATTACTCATTACTCTACAAATATTATGTAAAAAGCGATTTGTGGGACATTGCAGCTTTCCGTATTCAGCCGTTGAAGCTGCAATGCCATCTCACAATTGCACATTAACTATTCATCAACATTTTATCAACAAAAACTTATATTTTCCAATAAATTATCAGTAAACTAGGATCTAAACAATCTACAATTTGTTACATTATTTTTTTCTTACATTCATTATTTAGTCGATAATATTGTTCCTTTTTAAAAAAAATACATATTTTGTCACGCTTCCTCCTCAACGACAGATATCTGTTTAGAATGTGGATAATCACCAGTACGTATATTTATTCCATGGAAGAATTGATTTCCTTTTACTCACTTATCAGATTTGTGATAGTATATTTTCTCCTTTACGATACCTACGTACGGATAACTTTGTACAAGCATGTACAAAATACCTAATGTTAAAAATAATTAAAACAAAACCTTTGTGCATATTCACTGATCGATTTTAACACTTTTCCGTTTATCAACACGATCCTAAAAATGACAACAAACGAAAACACCGTTCGAATTCGAATTTGGAATGTCTCAACCACGAAATAGTCCAGTCTAAGAAACACTTTTGAATCGTGCTTCGTTTACATGGGGCTCATGACTCGCGCGAGTGAATTAGTAGAGGGCGGTCGGACGCGGGGCGGCGCGCTTTAGTTGCGGTAGATGTAGGCGCAGGGCTGCGGCGCGGGTGGTGGCGGGGTTGGGGGTCGCTCGCCTGAGGGGGAGGGCGACGAAGAGGGAGGCGAGGGTGACGACGAAGAACCGCCGCCGGTGCCCGAGCCCGTACCCGAACCGCTGCTACGCTGCGACACTGTATGAAAGATAAAAGGAAATTAGGCTATAAAAATATAAAATCTGTACAAGTTTTATAGTTTATTTTCCAGTGATACTTTTGTTCGAAAATAAGACAAACATTCATAACTTGTGCGCTTGGGAATGAGACCCATCGCAACCTTCGATTTTGATTAATAAACTTGTTGTTCCACTGATATTAACTTAGATACATAACTCAAACCGGTTTCATCTTACGACAGTGAATGATTTATTGAATATAACTGACTCAGTTTGTATTATTCCTTGATAATGCCGTAAGGTGAAATCGGTTGGAGTATTAAAGTTAATATCAGTAAAACACTACCAGTATATTTATCAAGATGTTGATCATTTCCGCTTTACTTGATCTTTTTCATAGGAAGTTAGTCATAGTTAAACCAATGCCTGGCAATATACTTAGGTTAGATCCGATAGAATAGAGAGTCTGCTTACCCAACGTGTGGTGGTGATGCGTATTGTGCTTATGGTGATGCATCTGATCGCGCGAGTCCGCCCCGCTTGTTTCTCAGAGGTACACCTTTTTCACTGAGCGCGTCGTCGAGAATCCATTGTCGTTGCCGCGGCGGTAGCCGTCGCCCTGCGGTCCGAATAACCCTGTGTTAACTGACCATGCGCCATTTTGATTATGCGTGCCGTGGTTGCGTTAGTGAGCTAGTGAGGGTGAATAAAGCATGAAAATGGGAGTTCGGGATAAGAAAGAAATATGGTTTCACTTTTCCACTTCTTTCGTGTCCCGAAGTTTTAATGATAATAATAGGGATTTATACATGGATTGGTTATATTAATGATAGCATGCCAAATGGTTTTGTAATGGTTATGGACATTAATGGCTTAAAGCTTGATAATGAAGCAAATATTTATGATAATACTGATATACAGGGAGTTAATAGACAGGTTACGTTAAATCAAATCACTTATTCTACTGATCATAGTGAACAACTTTCCCAAAGACATACAAACATACATAAAAAACAGTCGTGCTCATTCGAAATTAACTTGATATATTCCCTCGGTAAAGTTATTTGGTACAGTATGTCTTTTTAGTCTTTCTGCAGTTTAGTGGTTCGAACGTCTCGATCACTAATTAGAAGATCACGGGTTCAAATCCCGTAGGTACACATTTGTGTTTGATCGGCGTGCTTCGAAAGGCACGTTAAGTTGTGGGTACATTTTTGTGCCCGAAGTACCACGGTAGGACTCACCACCCATCAAGCTGGGACGTAATTATCGTCGGTGAAACGTAAGTGAACGAGCGTGGAATGTGACTTGTACTTCACAGTCCATACTCGGAAACACCTCTGCCACCCCGAGGGGGATTTATGTCGTGACGATGTATTTTATGTAATGGATGAAGTTACAGATGATGATATTAGTGTAAGGGCATGCAAAAATGAGAGATTGTTGTGAAAAACACAACCCGAAGAAGATCTATTCTACGACGTAAAGCTCACTGAGCCGTTTATGGTGATTTGAGCCAAAGTTAAATGTACAACCAGAACAACATGTAGAAATGAGAAAATGGTTTTAAAATAGTTTTAACCTGGTTTGCTTTCGTAGTCATCGCTTGAAGTATGAAGAATTTTTTACCTAAATTCTTGAACATTACTGAACTAAGCTACATTTTAAATTGTTTATAATCTTAATATGTAATCACATTGCAACTGTATTAAGTCCCTGAGGAAATATAGATGTACAGTTTTAAAATTTGGCCACTCTTAGGTTATTAAAATAGAGGCAAGGCGGATCCAGATCTTGAATCAGATGGAAGTCATAGCGTATAAGATAGAATAGAAAAGTTGATAATTATGTTTAAAGACCTTTGTCTGGATCGAGCTTTGAATAAAGGTGACTTTTAAAATAAAATAAGTATTATTTATCTTACACTGTACTTTCTCAAATCTTAAACAGAACAAGACTTCATCATATTTTTCCAATTATTGATGGGACTTAAGAAAGTTGCAACGTCAACATGCGAGAAGAAAAGAAAGAAAGAGCACAACTGACATTGACCTGATGAGAGCGAAGCGTTCCGAAGTTGTCCCGGCGGTATGCGTCGGGCTGGAACTGGAATAGGGTCTCGTGGTGGGGATGGTAGGGGGGATGTTTGCGGAGGGTTGCGCGGGGGGACGCTGGCTTAGGCTGTGGAGCGAGAACTGGCTCCGCGTATGTCACTTCTTCGACTTGCTGGAGGAGCTTGGGTTCAGCTTGGATTCTGAAATAAACACGGAACGTTAGACTAAATCCCACTTGTCAACTATATGGACTTGAATTTTTTGATAAATAATTTTCTACGTTCAAGCTACTCATACTCAGACTTATGTTTTGAATCTCAGTAATGTTAAGCTACAAACTTACAGACATATTTAGGAGCTGATTGTACTGTTTTGTGTGTTTGGTGAAAGGCAGTTATTATGTTTGGTTTTATAGATACTTCAAAACAATTTCCGTATTTCATTATTGTGTTTATAAAACTTTCTTTGTGTTAATATACGTGGATGATTTGTTGATACCGGTTGAAATGCTCAGCACACACATCACAAAAAAGTTCAACGGACCTGTTAATATTCTGCCTCTGTTCAAAGTACTCGTACTCCGTGTCAGGATATGGCATGTTGTCATCCTCGTCCTTTTTGCAGCGTCGGCCGCAGATATACCCAGCCGCAAAGCCCGCGCCCAGGGCCGCCAGGGCTCCGGCTGCAACTGCTAGAGCGAGGGTCTCGACGGAGTATGCCGCTGGTGGTGGGTCCGCTGCTAGAACCTCTGGCCCTGAAAACACGTAGAAAAGATAACCCCTGTTGTTTAATTTCCTGAATCCCTTGAGAATGGTGTATTAACCGAAACCGGTCGGGAATAAAATAAAAAAAATAAAATAGAAGCAGTGAAACAAGTACAAGTAAATTTAATTATGATATGAACCATTGATGTCTTTACGGATAAATAATAAATTCTCGCAATAGTTTCTGATTTTCACAGGACAGAATTAGAAAGAAAATAGATTTGGCCCCAGTGTGATGCACTGGGACACTCTTAGATAAACTTGACATTTCCAAATATCCAAAATTGTAAAATTCATATTCGTAACTGTAACGACACAGTTAGTTTTGGATGTAAGAAAATGATAAGTTTACCTTCATTATTACCGCTGCTTTTTCCGTCTTTGTCTTGGACAATGTTAATGACTTCTCCCTTCGGCTCTCCTCTTGCGTCATCATACAGACCAGAGCTAAGGCCACCAACAGCTCCCGCATCTTTACCTGAGAATAACATCATATTTTATTTTTAGTCCTCTCATTATTCTGAACCTGAAATGTAAAAAGGAACCATTACGACTGAAAATTATTTGGCCATCCGTCGTATGTTTATTTTCCTCCCTACTACATAGGTACAAGAAACTTAACATAGATGATTTCAGGAATCATTAAAGGAGGCAATAAATAAACAATAAAATAATTTTGTTCAAATGCTAACTTAATGCTATTTTAAGCATTTTCTTTCAGTAAATTTTTGATGTGTCTATTTGTAGAAGAAACTTACTATGCGGACAAGCGGCATGGCTGCCCGTGCTAACGCTCTGGTAGAAGGAGTTCTCATCGAGCCAGCGACTGACTCCATGTGAGTAGGCGCGACATCGGCCCGCCTGCTTGTCCCACGCGCAGTACGGGTCTTGCAGCGCCACGCATTCACTGAATAAGAAAACAAGACGGTTCAAGATTCCTATCTAGGTATTAGTCAATACAAGATAATAATTATGATTAAGGTGGATAACAAAGTCAGCTGGGTATTTGTTTTATCTCATTGCTGTTTTTATTGTCCAGTGAGTTGTATAAGATTGGCGAAGGGCATTGGAATGAAAGATATAGATGGAGAAAAACCCACGAGCAAGAGCTAATCTTGTCACTGGAACACCGATGCAGCCTCAAGCTCAGCACGGCCCGGTCTGACACAGCGATCAGCCTGGCCGCGTCACGGCCCGCGCGCGCTACCCGCAGTGCTCTAACAGGCGACCCTGCGGCGAACGCTTGCAACTCCTCGATGACCACGGGAGCTGCGCGTTTGTTGGAGTCGTAGGACGCTGCGTTTATCGCTTTGATGATTTTGCCGTTGTCTGTGAGGGGTGAAGATTAATTTTATTAAATTGCTTCAAATATGGGTTGCGTTAAATATGGTTTCAATACTGCAGACGTGATTACCTTGGGAAAAAAATGTCATCACGACATAATATATCTCCGAACTCGGGTCTCAAGATTGAGACTTATACGTATATGTGACGACAGTGCTATAGCTGCTTCAAAATGCGCTACATTTTCACTTTGAGAGAATTACTTAATTCATTAATTAATTTACGATTTCAGGTTATGCCATTTTAGTTTATATTCCAATGTAAATAAATATCTTGTCATGGAACAACCTTGGTAGTGCGAGCTCTTATATCTATTTAGCGATCCGTTTTCGGAAGGCACCCTTAAAATAAAGGTTTCAATTTGATCAGTGGCTTGTGTAACAAGAGCAACAAGTCTTGTATTACAAATGGCTTCTTTTAAAACAGATTTGTATTGCCTGATAAGCAGGTTACAGATAGAAAGAGTGTTAAAAGTTCAATTACCTGTGCCAATGAAGAGGACATCATAAGCTTTTCCACCCGGAGTCTTCACTTGAGGGTCTACAGCTATTTGCGTAAACCGATAGCTGCAACAAAACATTAGTTAATCAACACTTGTGTTAAATCCGTGACCAACACCAATTATCTGTTCATTTAAACGCGATACTTTTTAATTCCCAAGAAATTAATGAAATATCAAGCTGACTTAGGAAATGTATTTATTGATTTATTTAAGATGCCTTAATACATACAATGCCGAGCTAGACTACCATCTTAGTCGAAAACCTCCCTGAAATTATTCGGTGGAGAGTAAGAGGACAGCTCCCAAACACTATGGCCCACTAAACCTGGGTGGTATATCCATCTCCAATTGGCGGCCTTTATATAAAACTGACTGGTATAGGCAGCGGCGTCACTGGTGCGAGGGTTTCAGCACCACGCTCACTAACCCACCCAGCCTACCCAGCGTGTGTGAATATGGGCATTTCTTCCAAGAGTGGCGAAATATTGGAAAGCAGTGGATGAATCAGGATGGACTTTTGAATTCATGAAGATATATTATACACGGATTTGGGATATAAACAGACCGTTGTATCCGTTAGGAACACATTTTCGATACAAAATTTCCTTGTTCCTCCCATTCCGGAAAAGCCTTTTTAGGGTTCCGTACCCAAAGGGTAGCAAACGGGACCCTATTACTAAGACTCCGCTGTCCGTCTGTCACCAGTTGTGTAACGTGATAGACAGTTGAAATTTTGCCGCTATAACAACAAATACTAAAAAACAGAATAGAATAAGTATTAAAGGGGGCTCCCATACAACAAACGAGATTTTTTTGCTCGTTTTTGCTCGATATTGATAACGGCAACAGGTAGAAGCTTGAAATATTCACAGAATATTAAGCTGTATATTTACTTTAAAAATAAATAATTACTTGAAATAAAATAATATTTAATGGGACATACAACAGACATGAGTTTTTGCCGTTTTTATAAATAATGGTACGGAATCCTTCGTGCGCGAGTCCGACTCGCACTTGGCCGGTTTTTTAGTGCACCTTAACACCCTTTAAGGAACTTATGATCCAAATTTCATGTTTCTATCGTCAGCGGTTAGTCACATAGTGTATATAGTTTATACCCATACATTTACGTATGTTTAAGAATTTTTCGCAGGTAAAAGTTGTAGGTATGGCTGACACATGATCGGAGAAATATAAAATTGGTGCCATTTATAGGCATCCTAACTAGTTGCAAATTTTCATAGTGTTCTGGCACCGAACTCCACATCCGCAAAGCTGTTTGGCAAGATTTGAACTTACTGGAAGCTAGTTCTAATAACGATGGGTTCTCCGAAGAACGCTGGCACAGACTCGTCCATCAGAGCATGAGTCTTGATGAAGTTGAGGGTCTGGTCTGGTAACGTTCTGGAGTCGTTGTGGCACGTCCCAGGCCGTGGCTCTGGTACCTGAAACATAAACATGTTGTATGAAATTCAGATTTCACTGTAAACAATACAATCTTGTCGCGCTTGGGTCACTTTTTCACTACGGCGTAGCTAGCGCTACAGCACGTTTCCCTGCTACGCCAGCTACGACGCAATCTGGCCATTTACACGGACTTTGTCCTACAGGGGACGCGTATGATAAATGCCCGTGACGTGTATGATAAGATAAGTGCCCTGAGTTTATAGCAGTTTAAGCAGAACAGGTAGTAAGTTGCCCCGGTTTTTGGTAATAATTTAGATAAGTTAATTAGTCGTATACAGGTATGTTTTAAATACGAGTATTAACCATAAATTATACCATCCATCCATCCATCCATCCATCCATCCATCCATCCATCAGCCTGTTTCGTCCACTGCTGGACATAGGCCTTTCCAGGATTTCACCACTCTTGGCGGTCCTCCTGGAAGAAACTAACACACGCTGGGCAGGCGGGTTGGTGAGCGCGGTGCCGAAGCCCTTGCACCAGTGACGCTGCTGCCCGTCACCAGTCTGTTTTATATAAGGCCCGGCAATTGGGGATGGATATACCGCCATCCATCGGTCCCAGACAATGGTGGGCCGCCTGGTTTTGCCTGAGAGCTGTTCTCTTACTCTCCCCCGAATAACTTCGGGAGGATTTGCGAGTAAGATGGTGGTACCTCCACAGTCGAGCCCGGCATCAGCTCTACCACCTACTAAATTATACTTACGAGTAAAACTTAAATAGTATCGTATAATATTTTATAGCACAAGTGGGGAAAATGCCGACTTTACGCAAGCGCAGCGTGCGTAAGGCGGTCATTTTACGCACGGTGTGCTATAATATAATTTATAAATGTTATGTTTTATGTGTTAAATAACAAAACTTTTAATATTTTGATAAGAAGCTCAAATAATATTCACCTTAGCACTATTCACAGGCAGCCAATTCGAGTTGATGGCACTTTGCTCCTTGAAGGTCCCCTCGAAGGTATCAGCGATGTCTTGCATGCTGAAGGCGCAGACAGCTGACCCCGAGATGCTGTTCGGAGGCGTGGTGAAAGTGCCGTAGATCAGCTGAGCGTTTAACCCTCCATACGTGCCTTCTATTAGCTCTGTTGTTGATTCTGGAAAGAGAAAACGGGTTAAATGAATCATCATGGAGCCTCAGGCCTCAACGCATCATCATCATCAACACGATCTTGGATACTATATTGGATATTATATTATATTGGTACCTACTAAATCATATATACCGGGTGTAAATAGAGTGCGGCCACATATTTTACCGACCCTACTGAACCACTTTTCCCAAGAGTCATGCCTGCGGACACCCTTAGTTTAGGAAATAATTGAGTTCCAAACAAAAATGCGTGAACCCTAACGCACCGACATATAGGCGAGTTTAGAGAGAGCGTCGTCCGTGAAACCTCCAGCTGTTTGAGGTTAAGGGACATTAGTCATATAAGATTTCTCATGGGTTTGCTACATGGCAAAATATAGCCTTCCTTTTGCAGCCAGTATTGGCAATATAACCTTGTTACATTGTAACTTGTATACAACGAACTCTTCAATCCACTCCACACCCTACGTACCTCTACGTATTTTCCAAAATTTCGCAACAACCATTAATTATTGATTTACATTACATACAAGGTGACTTTAATTTATGCAGCCAAATTCTTACTGAAGACTCAGTAAGCATTCGGTAACAAGGTTCGATAAGATTTTTTGTAAAATTCGTAAATTATTCTTTTTGTGTTCTTTACAAACGCAAGCCCAGCCCTGAGTCAATTACTATGGGACGTCAAGATTTTATTTTGCGAAATTAGCAAAAAATGTTATCGATCCGTGTTACTGATCACTTACCGAGCCTCCAGTATGAGTTTGGCTGGATAAATTAAAGTCACCTTATATAAGAGCAATTAAGAGCACACTAAGTACGTACTGGAAAACTCATTATACGTAATAAAAGAAGGGTGAGTATAACTTACGAATCTCATTGAAGTAGAAAGGGAAGTCGCCAGCGACGGAGCAGTTGAGCCTCGACTTCAAGAACGAAGTCCACCGCGACTTGAAACGATGGGGTCCGCCTCTGTCATCTCGACACACTCGCGCCACTCGCGAGAACACCGACTAAATAAGGCAACGTAACGTACATTATGTAAAGTACCTGGCAGTAAATATTACACATCAACTAGCTTCGGCTTAATAGAGCGTCGTCTCTGTCACCGGACTGTTTGCACTTTGTGCAACAGAGATGACATTACGATACAATGTGCAATATTTACTCCCGGGACCGGTATAGTATTTAAATATTTACTATTACATTAACCATTCACTACAATTATGGAGACGGTATACTAATGTGCGCTCAGTTTTCAGGGTTTTACTGTAAGATCGGCTACATTAGCCATCTTCGGACACATCAGCGTACCGACTAGGAGTCGAAATAGTCCCCATGCACTATAAGCACGCTTATACCGAAAACGGTCAGAGCCGATCATCATTAACTATCAAGTCGTTTGACATATAAATAAGTAATTGGCACGTAAATAAGTATTCCTATTGATCGGCCCTATCTATGGCGGGCGGAAATATATTACAAAGTAATTTTTATGTGTTTTATTGCCCTAAACAAGTAATGAATGATAGTACGTATTTCTTTTCTGTTTTCACATTATACGGGGCAAATGCTTTTCAACTTCGTTAATTATCAAAATAAATACTATGATTTTTGACTGTAATAAATCGAGCAGTAAAAGTTAATGAAAAAAAACTGTTTTTTAAACGGTTTGAATGCCTTATGGCGCGGCGTGTCGTAGCATCTACGCTTTGTAGCACTTCGTAGCACTGTAAATCATAAGAACAGCCATCACGGGCAAACCTCCATACAAAAGCAAAAACAAAATTATGAGGTGTCTATGGAATGTTTTATTTAGGCTCTATTTTTTTTGGATTGTATTGCTATCTCAAGTTTCGTAGAGCGTGCACGTAATAGCTAAATGAAAAAGCATTACATTTGTTCGCCTTCACAACTGAGTTGGTCGCGTCATGATGTTCTTAATACGCCTGCTTAAAGGTGATAATTCTACAAATATGTATACCGTAACATGTAGCCGTTATTTAAATTAAAAAAAGGGAATTTTATATACGGGGCTTTAAATAGACAACCGTTTTCGCGCTAACTGGCAATATTGGTAGTGCTCATCAAAAAGAATAAATTGTTAAATCAAATTGCTATCATTGTTTGCATAACAAATTTTATGACATAAAGATTAAACAAGGAAGATACAATTCATTCGAATGCAATTATATTGACTTTATGGGATATGAAATTACCAAAACGTAAATTATTAACAAAAGTTAAATTTTACTTATACAATTAGTAAACAATGAAATACTTTCCCTAACAAAAGTTTTATCACAACTTACAAAATTAATTGAATCCGATACAAAATTAACCCTAAAACAGGCTACTATAAATTAGTTTCTGACATCTAAAACTTGTCTAATGGGCCAGACGGTCCGAAAAGCAAAAGGTCCATGTAAATTACTCACGGCCCATGTGGTAGACTTTACTAATGGTTTTAAAAGGCTCCGTTAAAATATTCAAGTCTTACCTTTCCACAGTTTATGTACTCGACGGCTGTTTCTCGAAAGAAGAAGTACACGAAATTGCCGTGCACTAGAGAATTGACGAAATCGGGTGCTGTGAACAAAGAAACATTGGTTACATCGACATTTTTCGGTCAAATAACGACCTTGAGACTATAAATCATACATGTTTTCGACAAATAAGTAAAATCTAATATTTGTATTTGTTGTGAAGTACCAAAATGGCCGCCATGTTTGGGTAATACAACAACCAAATAGTAACACGAAGTATTATGGATTAGTCCTACAATTGTAATCGATATTGAGAGTCATGTAACATATACGCGGCTCATTCTAATACTCTACTCCTAATAGGATTTACCGGGCGTTGACGCGTCGAAAGTCATTTGAAGCAGACACTTCCGACGCTTCCAAATTCAAATTCAATTAAGTTGACGGATGTCAGTTTGACACATTCGAGAGCAATCGACCGTTCGACAGGATAAACAGTCCGGATGGCTAAACCGGCAGCAGCCAAAACAATGGAAACAAACTATGATATTATTAATACGTGTCTAAACTTATTACATTGAATTCTAAGTCTTATTACTTTGAGATAAATTGCAATTTACGTCAACGATTTTTATTTCAATATAACTGAAATTGGTCCATTATTTAGACAGGTACTTGTTGATAGAGTTGTCATAATTGTGTTTCAATGTCGTGTTTGCGGCTTAAATGTATGATTGGCTCTGAATTTGGTTACGAAGGGTATGTTTGATGTTTCGGTAATATCATCAAATGCTTGTAAACTCAAATTGTCAATTTGATATCATATTTAAATAGGTTATCTCGTATTTTTTTAGATTTAAGACGACAGTTTTAGGACGAAAACATGTGAATTAATATTCCTATTTACAGATTTTTCAGAATGGTATTTTTCGTAGCATTTGCTACGGCGTAGCAAGAACTACAACCAACGAAGGTACGTATAATGTAGACATTGATGTAATGACTACAACCTAATTTTCCCGTTTTGAAGAACCACTTCGTCGTCATCTGGACGCGTATTTGCGTCAGGATATACCAACGTCTCATTCAAAATCGTGTACGCAATAAATTTATAGCAAGCCGAAATTAGAAATTAAGAAAATGTGTGCAGGGGCCTTATCGTGTAACTTTAAATCAATTGCAATACCTTTGATTTTGACATTTAAAGTATGGTACAAATGTCAAATTAAAAGGTATCGCGATTGATTTAAAGTTAGACAATAAGGCCCCTGGTCGTATTGAGGCAATCATCAGTATGCAGATCGTTGCACTCCAGTCTGAAAGGCAAAGACTTTTTGTCTTTCAAACTTGGTGTATCAGCAGCTTAAGCTCAAGTTTTTTCAGTTCTGACTTCTGGCCTGAGGGTATCGTATTTCAACGCTTTAGGGAAGCGATACAGCAGAAAATTCCAACGAAAGGCTAGACGTGTTAATCTTAGTTAAAAATAACGTTTTAAAATGTATGTTTAGGTTAAAGTATTTACTGTTATAGGCCTAGTTGCTTGAAATAAAATGTTTTTATTTTTATTATATGTATATTATGCTTATTATTATTATTGGCCTATCAGATGCACAATACGGGAAATATTCAATGATCAGTACTTCCTTTAAGGTGGTAACAGAGGATTCTCAGTACAAAATGCACATCATAATATTGTTTTCCTTACTTTCGAATAAAAAGTATGCAATAAATGCGTTTCATAGCAATTCGCGCAAACTGCTTGTTAATAGTTAGGTGATCACATGAAAATTATTCCATTTTATCGCTTACATTTTGACAGCATTACATTACAACTGTAAACACGCTTTAAAGTTTGTTAATGTAATGCAAACAAAATGTAACGCATTTAATTACATAACCCTTTTGTGGAAACTTTATTAACAAACAACAATTTCCGAAAATTGCTATAAAACGCATTTATTGCATACTTTTTATTCAAAAGTAAGGAAAACAATATTATCACGTGCATTTTGCACCGATTCAAAAAGTTTCCCCCAACGAAAATGACACACTGTTTAAGAATGTTACGTTACTTTGTGAACTATATGATATACATATTGTAGGACCTAATAGTTTAGATTCCGTACATTTGAAATAAGTTTAGTTGTATTTAAGTTAGCTAGTTGTAGAGCACGAAGAGAAAGAATAGAAGAGACGGAGTTCAGTTTGGCGTCTCTTTCTTTATATGTGTCGGTATCGACAGTTGGAATCGTACGAAGTTAAGAGGATAGGTTCCGAAAAACCATAATTTATTCTTCCTCGTTTGGAGAATCTAGCAATACTAGATATTTGAAAAAAATTTGGACTTCTGTCAAGAATATAATGTACACTCTTATCGAAACAGAATCTTCAGAAGTCATTCCAACATTGAGCCATAAAAAATCAAAGATGACTCCAAAAAAAGGTTTCATGTCGAGTTTTAACATTATTTGAGCAAAATCATATTATATTATTTATTTATTAAAATCTGTATAAACTTTATTATACTGTTATCCGAACAGATATTTGATACAAACTTTAGTTTTTTTTTAAATAATAAAATTCGTGATAAAAGTCGTCATTTTGATAATTTTCCAGAATTCGTCCCTCTCGCACTGCAGGTTTTTCGGGATGGAGTAACAGCGATCAATGCAATCGGAACCTATTCTCTTAAACAGTAAAAATATATAAATTGTCGCTAAGTAAATAAAGTAGGTTGCAACACGAGCAAAACAATGTGCGGTTGCGAAACCGTACACATACGTGGGACGCACTATAAGTTTCCGGAATGAATATGAAAAAATACTATTAAAGGTACAAAATTAATTTATTGTTTTTCAAAATAATCTCCCTTGGCGTCTATGCACTTTTTCATTCGATCAAACCAGTTTTGAAAACTTTTGTGCCACTCCCCTGTGGTGACCTCTGAAACGTGTTTTTCATACTCCTCGACAGCCTCTTCTGGTGATGAAAATCGTTGACCGCGTAATTGGTTCTTAATTTTTGAGAACAGAAAAAAGTCACAAGGTGCCAGGTCGGGACTGTATGCAGGATGACTCATGAGTTCTACATTTTTCGTCTTCAAAAAGTCGTTTGTCTGTCTGGCCGTGTGAGAACTAGCATTGTCGTGGTGCAGGATGATACGGCGTTTACGGTTATTTTTACGGAGTTCGTCAATAACTTCCGGCAAACAAATGGTCGTGTACCAGTCACTATTCACGGTACGACGATTCTCTAAAGCAACAGTAGCCACGTGTCCAGTTTTATTAAAAAAAGAAGCAATCATCCGCTTAGATGCACTTTTCACGCGCGCCACTTTGGTTGGTTTCGGCTCATCTTGAAAGACCCATACGCTCGATTGCTGCTTTGTTTTGGGATCGTAGCAATAAATCCATGTTTCGTCACCTGTTACTATGTCCCACACCAAATTTGACGCACCTTCGTTGAATCTGGTAAGCATGGCACTGCACCAAGTGACGCGGTCCGTTTTTTGAGCCTCGGTCAAGTTGTGTGGGATCCACCGCGAGCACAGCTTTCTCACACCCAAATGTTTGTGTAGGATTGATTGCATTTGACTCATGCCTATTTCTAAGGATGCGCGAATTTCATGGTAGGTCACATGCCTGTCTGTTTCAATCATACGGCGCACAGCATCGATGTTTTTGTTGGTCACAGCGGTGGACGGCCGACCATCGCGAGATTCGTCACTGAGATTGATACGACCACGCTTGAATTCTGCAAACCAGCTATAAACAGTCGTCTTGCATGGTGCTTCATTGCCAAAAGCTGTTTCAAGCCGAGCGATGCTCTGTTGAGCTGTCAAATTACACTTAAAATCGTAGAAAATCATACTACGAAAATTTTCCCGAGTTAAATCCATGTTGATGCAGACACACAATTTTTTAAATGGCGCCACAAGGTAAAAACAAAAGACAGTCAGATGAAACAAACTGCATTCTACAGCCAAAGAGTTCTATTTTCAAATGTTGCAATAAATTTTTAAATATTGTTTATTTAAGTGGCCAGTTCCGGAAACTTTTAGTGTTACCTATGTATAAACTATAGCATAGCAGTGAGTCTTACCGTTTAGGGTCATAGAATCATAAGACTCGGTTTGTAATGGCTGTCGGTATATAATAGGTTCCATCCCACTGAAGTCTGCCACTGTCCCGGAGTATAGCTCCCCATCTGAAATAGGGAAAACATTTTATTTTAACGACTTAGCCATTGTAACGAATCTAATATGGACACTGGGTTGTGAATAAAAACAAGGAAAATACTGGAACAAGGAGTGGCGGCTGAGCAAGGTAGGGCGCGCGCGTATCACCTGATCTCATGTTATAGACTAAAAACAAAACCGAGCGCGGTTCCTTCCTCACCCTACCCTCAGCTCATATTTATTATAAACATTCCTACCTTACAATATAATTATAATAAATCAATGCGTATGTGTGCGTGGGCGCTACGCGTCGTCTACAGTCATCGTAGTGCAGACCGATACGGTCCCAGAATTTATTTTCGTATTTTTATCCCAATTATATTTTATACGTCGTCTCGACATTAAACACCGAAGGGGGAGTCAATAGTGAAATGTAAGTCACAGTCCACATTCGTCCACCCACGTTTTACCGACGATATAATTACGTCCCAGTCGGACCTGAACCCGCGACCTTCGGATTAGTGGTCAGGTACTTGAACCACTAGTTTATTAAGAAAAACCAATTCTTTAATATATGTAAAACAGATAGAAATTAGCAATTTTATATAATTTTCCTATAATAACAAAAGAAACAGCTAAATATGATACCCCTGGAAAACTCGAATTATGGCATGTCTGGGTGGAGAAAAATATTACGTACGATCACCAATTCGTTAAACCACTGACCAAAGTGTGTCGACTACTGTTACAGCTGTGCCTAACTGCGAGACAGCGTAACTAACAAAGTACTCTGTGAGCGCAACGTACCATCGGTAACTAACAAAGTACTCTGTGAGCGCAACGTACCATCGCGTCGCGCGTACATGGCGTTCTAGACCATTCCCCAAAATTTAGCCCCCAAAATGGCATCTTCAGTTTATTGCAAAAAATGATTTAAATGCACCCAGCAGTCTAGTGCAAATATATTATATTTTAAAATCTCAAAGTTTTTGTGATCTTGCCTGGTAAACCCAAACCCAGGCTTTTTGCAGGTAATGAATAAAATACAGTTGATTTGGTATCGCACATTCATATTGAGAATGGAACATGATTCTTTCGAGTCTTTTGTCAGTATCGATTTTCTTTTATATAATGAAATGAAATGTTTATTTGCGCGGGTATGCGTATTATAAGATCATAAAAAATATAATATGTTTAGGGTCAGCGTAATCTACCGCAAAAACAGTGCGTAAAATTAATTATATCTTATAAACTAAGTGTTAGTAACTCACAATTAATTGACGAATAATAAAATTAATAAATTATACACAAATTCTTGTACTTTTATTCCACATATATTTATTTTTATTCTAACTTAGGCTACCGGTTTCGTATTACACATCATCGGGCCAACAAATTATTAATTATTTAACATGACAGAAAGATAATAAATAATTAATAATTTGTTGGCCCGATGATGTGTAATACGAAACCGGTAGCCTAAGTTAGAATAAAAATAAATATATGTGGAATAAAAGTACAAGAATTTGTGTATAATTTATTCAAGATGATATTCCACCAAGAACCATCAATCGAATCCATCCAATAAAATTAATAATTAATAAATCGGCTTAGTTTATTTATGATATAATTTGTTGGTTTTATTTTTGCTAGTGGCCAAACTAATTAAGAATTGCTTAAAGAATATAATAATTTCCACCTTCACATATTTTTTTAACTATAACAATTTCGTTTCTTTGCGACTCATTTATATTATAAATCTACCCTAAAACGTTTTCTATTTTGGTATTTTCCCCTTTCGCTTTATTGTCACACTAAAAAGGTAATATAGTTTTTTTGCCGCGAAGGTAGGAACGATATCTCTACATATTTTGTTTGTTAATCTTGCAAATGGATGCTTACTAACATAGTAATGGTGGTTATATTACTCTCTATAATAACAGAGCAATTATGTGTTGTAATGGTATTAAATGCTTATATTCGACTTAATTTAACCGACTGTGGTCGCGCGTAATTATCAAACACTAGGTTCGATTTCGAACTTTCTGGTGTAGAAAATAAGGATCAATGTTATTGACTTCAAAGTATTGGTTTTGTATCATTAAGCGTGAAAATTAACATCGTGTTTTGTGGGAATAAAATATGTCTGTGAGTATTTTGTTTACAATGCTACAGTCTAAATTTACTGTTTGTTTAAAATTTAACGTTTGTCAGTTCATGTTTCTATTTATTGTATTAATATATTATTCAATTTTTATGTAATTGTACCTCTTTCTCAGAAAATTCGTTATAATCAAAAAATGTTATACAATTTTAGTTTGTTATCCATGTAATACTAAAGAATAATTATCTGTTAATAATAAATACTACTAATAAACTCGACGTTTCCGGAGATCCCGGGGCTGGCACATACCTCGGCCAAAGAATTGGCCTAGCAATTCAACATGCTGCCAGTATCCTGGGTACTCTTCCACGTGACGACAGCGATTTCGGCTCAATTTTTTATCTAATTTAATTAAATATTTTTGCTAGGTAGTTTTAGTTTAGTTTAGTTTATTTCGTAGAATAATTAAGTTTTTTAAATTAGTTTATATAAATACTACAGAATAATGTTTAGTACTGCGGTATACTAATGGAATGGATCAATAGAAGATAACTAGCCGTGTCCACAGTGATGGACTCAACCGCTAGTTCGCCGGCTTCCTAGTTCAACGCTGGTGCAAAATGCACATCATAATATTGTTTTCCTTACATAAAAAGTTTGCAATAAATGCGTTTTATAGCAATTCGCGCAAACTGCTTGTTAATAGTTAGGCGATCACATGAAAACATTCAATTTATGCGTTACATTTTCGCTGCAAACACGCTTTTAAGTTTGTTAATGTAATGCTAACAAAATGAAAAACATTAAAGTACGTTAAAGTACTATTTCCGAAAGTTGTTTTAAAACACATTTATTGCATACTTTTTATTCAAAAGTAAGGAAAACAATATGATGATGTGCATTTTGTACTGAGGTAAAAAGTTACTCCCTTAATATTTATTTGTATTTAGTATATTATTCACTGTAACTGTAATGAAGCGTACTCGTATACCAACATTGTTCAGACCTTCAGCGCCGGTTACTACCAGTGCTACCAGCATGCTCTTCAAATTTCTGACGACGGGCCAAAAGGGACGATTTTGGAAGAAAAGGGACGGTATTTCAATGTTACGTGAAATAAAAATAAAAATGAAAGGAATAACATTTAATAACATTAATAAATATTATTTTTAAAATATAATTTACACACAACAAATCAACGACGAAATTAGTATTTAATACATGAAAATTCTGGTTAGTCCGAAAAGGGACGGTGGATGATAAGGGACAAAAAGTAACGTTTTATCGCTAAAAAGGACGAAAATCGTCCCTTTTAGGACGATCTGGCAACGCTGGTTACTGCAGCATACTTAATGGAACGGATCAATAGAGGATAACTAGCCGTGTCCAAGGTAATGGACCCCGCTGCCGGCTTCCTAGCTCAACATATTCTCAATGGTGGTGTTTAATTCTATAATTCGCTAGGACTGAAACAGGGAACAATATGCATCAATACTGTGCATGCCGGTTTCTGCAGTATTCTTACTTGTAACAGACCAATAGGAGATAAACAATTGTGGTCGCGGTAATGGGTTCTGGGCTTGCAGACTTCCTAGTTTAGCTTATTCTCAAAGTTGAGGTTTTGGAATAATATTTTGCCATATTATTTCGCCAATAGTCTATAGTTCTATTGAAATTCATAGGCAAAGCTAGATTACATTATTAAATTCTTCGATTTGAGTACTATAAACCCCAATAAATGGGTTATAATTATAAGATTATGGTTGCTTGTTTGAATCGAATAGTGTCAAAATACTCAATAACTTTTTTTAAAGACTACAGTTAAAGAGTTTATTTTTACAATTATGAAACAGAAACCCCTCATTCTACTCGTATATGCGAGAAACTTGCAAAAGTGGGAGAGTTGTTTTCTTTTGCTTTTACTCTTGTTTGGACTGTGCTGAACGCAGCTGAGTGCACTATCGCATATGTAGCTACCTCGTCCCTGTGTGCGTACTAAATTACACTTGTGTGCGTGACGTGTGAATTGCTAGGGGACGTGTACTAAGGCGGATGGCGAATTGCACAAATGGAAAGAGACTGTAATTTATTATGGCGTAGGTATTGTCGACCACACAGGAAGTTACCATCTCAAAGTAGCATTTCTTGCCTTAGATTTAGAGTTGAGATTTGAATGAAAGGGTGCAGTAGGTACTGTTTACTTGTCGTCAGGAGTTTGGGCCCGTGCTTAAGGTTTGTTTGTTGATGTTATGCGGAAACTTTGGAGTTATTAATGTGTTTCTACAGGTACAAGATAAATACACGTTTTACATATTACAGTTCTGTTGTAAAAGTGCCATTTGTTGCTTGCTTAAAGGATGTTGTATATAAGGTTTCGGAAAAAGAAGGTTCGAAACAGTTCTTAATTCCCTATAAAAGTGGGTGCGAAATTAGACTCAGATTACGGGAGAAATAAGGCGAATGATCGTTGACTTCACATTAAATAATTTGGCCAAGTACGAGTCGGATTCACTCACAAAGGGTCCCGTACAACTCCGCAATACGGGTACGGAACCCTAAAAACGTTATGGTAAATAACAACAATATAAATGCCAAAGACACATCAAGGCTACAAAAAACAAGGCGCTTAAAATTAAATAAAAAAATAAAAATTAATACCGACTTTCAGTAAGAACCAAAACAAATAATTAAAATAATGCAACTTTTTCGAGGTTTCTTGTATGAGGTGAGGACCCACTTCATTTTTTTTATTTTTTGCCTTGTTTGATGCCTTAGTAACACGTATTGTGTGAAAATTTCTACCTATTACGGTTGAAGCTGTAGATTCCTGTGAAAGAGGGACAGACGGACAGACACACAGACAGCGGAGGCTTAGTAATAGGGTCCCGTTTGGCACCCTTCGGGTAAAAAAAGCCTAAAAATAATTGTACGGCAACGTTGTATAGTGTCAAATGCAACATCTATTCATCTGTATTAACAAAACTAGTAAATTTTGCAGACATATTTGACAGACCTTTTATATCATATCAAAAAAGCTTTCTTAAAAAAAACAAACAAGAAAATTCACAAAACACATTTAATTTTCTCAAGAACAGAAACATTAAGCGAAAACAGCACTTTTTGTAAATTCCTCATTTTCTGGAAACTCTATTTTTGTAGGTAATTTCAGGCAGTGTAATTTGGGAGTGGCCCAGGTGTGTCCCCAGCCTAGCGGGTAGCTAATTAGTGTTACCGCAGCCCCACACCTGCGAGTTTCTGCGCTCTGTGTGCTGCCTGCTTTAAGTTTGCTTGTATTCGTCTATGGTTACGCCCGATAAACGAGTTGCTTACGAAAAATAAAGAAAATTGTATATATGACTTGCAAGTATAATTTAGCAAATAAAAAACCGGTTACGTGCAAGTCAGAATCGCATACCTAAGATTCCGTAATTCAACAGTTTTGGGAAAAGTCAGGAAGAAGGTATTTAAAATCTTGCCCATAACTGTTTATGATAAAAAAAGAATTGATTGTACCACAAAAGAGAGACTCAAATATTTTTATACCGTACTCGAAATAAAACTCGTTTTCGTGAATTTCTCACCCGCTATATTTTTCTGTAATCTTTACGTAATCTGAAAATACCATATTTTTTTTCATATTTTTCGGTTCATTAGTTTCGGAAATAAGGAAATACATGCATTTTTTTGTAGTTTTTCAAAGATTTTTCGAAATTAGTGCCAGTAAATATAATAAAAGTATATATTTTTATAATCAACTCTTTAATATCTACAATTTGATCTCCATATTGTATTTATAAGAGTTTATTTTATATTTTTCTCACTTTTGTATTGGAAATATTTCGACAATTTCAAATTTTTCAATTTTATTTTGTACCGTTTTATGTAGGTAAGTGAATGCTATTTTTGTGGAGGCTGTGAGGACGGACTGAGAACGGAGTCTCACCATAAAGGTTCCTTTTGTACCTTTTAGGTAGGTACTACGGAACCCTAAAAACCTCGGGGAAAATCCTTTGAAAATGACTTTCTTTTATATCCAAATTCACACTGGACACTCGGTAAGAGGTCAGGACCAACGTTCAATTACCTTGTTTGCGAAATACGAAAAATATTTTTTGTGCCTCTTGTTTAAGAACAACCTGGACTAAATTAGTATAGAAAGTCTACATTTTATTTTGCATATTTTAGAGAAAGGGTCATTGAACCTTAGTCCAGATCACTTACTGAGTCTACAGCATGAATTTGGCTATATAAACGAAAGTCATCTTTTATAGTCCTAGATTTCATTTTGGTCTTGGTCGTTTATAATGGGTAATTACTCATACAATTCTAGTGAAAGATTACTACAACATGTTGCGCGATTTTTTGAAGCCTTAAAAGATCTGCCATAATTCGTTTTGATCTGATTTGTTGTAAGGGGCCGTCCACATATTACGTCATTTAAAATTAGAGGGGAGGATCAAACGACAAACATTAAACACTACGAAGCCACTCAACTAAATTATAATTATAGCTATATATAGCTACGAAAATATAATAGATAAGGGTATAATTTTTATGACGATATCCTAGCTCTTTATATTTCGTTGTCTTTATGAAACCCTTGCTACAACTTTAAACTTGTTCTAATGCAGAAATGTTCCCAGAAAGACAACTTTTACGTTCTATCCCGCTTCCAAGACTGCAAGAAAACCCGGACAATTGTAACGAATTTTGCTTGAAACTTTTCAGGATCTGCCCCGGAGTTTTCTTCCTTATCCTAGCAGCAATTCCAAGCGAAAATGTCCTTTATTACGCTGTTCATAGTGTCAATGGAGCTGTAATGGTTGTTCCGTTATGTTGGTAGGCCTGTAGTTCAGTTCACGCCTGGCTACATGACGTTGGTATAATAGTCACTTTATAAAATCTACGAATTTCTATTCAAAAAGGGTTCTTTTCAAGATAACAAAGGACCCTATTATGTTTCAGTAGACTGTGAAAGTGGATTCAATCGTTATGAAAAAGATTTTCCATTTCTAATTTCATAACAATAGAATCCCAGTTATGAGGAACATGTGTTTCTAGAAAAATCTCGCAATTTAGTAGGTGGAAAGTATGAAGCGTATTTATTTTAACTTTGGACGATTTGAGAAGCAATATCGATTTGGGTTTTGTAACCTACATCCATTTAAAAACTTCATGTGTGGTGGTTACAGATATATATTATAAGTAACATACAGATTTTTAAACTAACTCAAGTTTTTGCTCTAAGCCGGAAGTTACGGAAGACGAAACGAGTTTTGTGATTTGAAAAGTTCGATTTTCACGGAAGTCTATACACAATGCTGCATTTAATCGGTCGCACTGCATGGATGGCAATGCCTTAATGCATCGGAAACATTGGTTCTAGTCTGAATGCGTCCCTACTAATAGGAGCTGTCGCACACATACAAACATTTATATACGCATGGCTTAAGGCACAATATGTCCATCGCACAATGAAAGAGATAAACGTATCTGAAAAAGTGCGCGTCCGAGTGGTGCGGTGAATTAAGAAAGGGGTGGATATTTCTGTTTTTTAGTGAATAATATTTAATACTAGATTTTGCCCGTGGCTCCGCCTGGGTGTTATTCGTTTTAACGACATGCTTTTTTCCGGGATAAAAAGTAGCCTATGTGTTAAGTTGGGTTATAAGCTATATCCATTATAAATTTCATCCAAATACATTCAGCCGTTTCAGCGTGAATGAGTAACAAACATACACAGACACACACACAAACTTTCGCATTTATAAAATATTATATAAGTGTGAAGTGTGATAAATTAAAAATGAAGTTTAGAAAAAGCGCGGTTTTATTTTTTAGATAATAGGATAGTACCTGTGTTCACAACAGTCATTATTGTTACTTTTTCTTTATTAGTTTGGGCGGATCACTGTCTGCAACTGAAAAAACAGCCTTCACCCTGCAAGTTTTTTCGATTCAGAAAATTTTTCTCCGTCACGTTTTGGGCTCTGTAATCGTGGTGGAAAAGGCCCTATTTATCACATGTTTTTTTAGAATTTTACTTATTGTAGTATGCGAGTTCTACTGTTTTAAAATCTATTTTTTTACTACCTATGTCGCCTTAACTCGTACTGACTATGACTCCATTCTGTAATTCATTTTCACTTATTGGACTTTTATTGTATACAATCGAGTGTTATGAAATGTAAAGAATATCCAATTGCTTCTCACTCTAAAGTTAACCGCTCTTTCATATTGTATGTAAATATCTGTAATTTTTTTACAGAAATTTAATCAACACAGTTTTTTTATGCTACAGTGGATAAAACGGGATTGACCATACGAAATCAGGGAAGATTTATTGTTCGAGATCAGTGTGGTATGCCACTCACTTTGGAATTTGACTGTTGATCACCTTAACATAAACCTATTGAATAGCCGTATATAAGGTGACTTTTATTTATGCAGGCAAATTCATACTGTAAGCTTCGTAAGTAATCAGTATGACGGATCGATAACACTTTTTGCTAATCGACAACATTTCATTTTAGTTAATCATTTGTTTTTAATATTTACATTGAAAGTCTACGTAAAAAAGAAGCTTAATTATTTTTTCATTTTGTTTTATCTTATGTTTTTCCTGCATAATTTAATGTTTTCTTATTCACTCATTCTAAAAGGACGTAAGTCGCATCTGAGGATTTCAAAAGTCGATGTTCATGGTCAATGGATTATTAAAAAAAAAGCTTGGCATGTTTATGTCTGCTGTCACATGGCATACAAGTTTTTTTTTTAACAAACTGAACTTACAAGCAAAGGAAATTGTTCTAAAAATCCTGTGTTTACCATATTTTTTTTTTAAATATCTCTTTATTTGGTCATGATTTAATTCTTAAAAAAAATATGAAGCTCAGAAAGCCCATATCTCGAAATGGTTTCCAGTTTTGCACATTTATTTGTAATGTTGTCAATTTCACAAAATACAATATCGATATCCCATAGTAGTTGACTCGGGTGAGTACGCCGCGAGACTGCCCGCGTGCAAAAAATACCTAACACTGGAGTGCGAGATTTTACTCGGAGACGGCTGCGCAGCTGGATCTCTACAATTGACCTCCACGGAGGTTGAAGAAGCGGAGGGGGATAGGAAAAAAAATACGAAAATGCATTTTTTTTGTTGTTTTGTTGCTAAGTGTAGGTTTTTGTTTGGTTCCCAAATTTGGAATGAATGGGTAACTTACGCGACGCCGACATGTGACTGACAATATACCGTCCATATTCCCGGCGGTAAATAATGCACATAAAGCTATGTAGCTTCGGCTTCGTAGACTTACCGGAGTATTAGTGCTTCTTTTGACGGTCGATATCCTTTTTATAAATTATGAATCATGACAAAAGTAACAAAACATGTATTTTTTATTTCGAACAGTTTCCTGTGTTATATGTTACCTACATGGGTTCATTTTCAACCTATATATCCTATAAAAAATTCAAGTTCAATTTTTTTCCATCCATCGCGTTCATGTGGAAAGTATTATTTATAACCCACGACCTATAGCTAAGCAGGCCAGCGTTTTACCACAGAGATGGTCAAAACTATCATCTCAATTTCAGCGAACTTTAGTGAAGAGTTCCAAGCCTTTTAGGTCTTTTGTCTCAACATTGTCTATTCCTTTTGTCTTTAAGTGAGCTTTATGACGACGAAACGGATCGTCAGGCCAGATAATTAATAAAGTTGACTTGTCAGAAAACGCCTTTCTATTCACGATCTTTTATGTAACAAAAGAAATTTTAAAACATTGTTTTAGAGGTCAAGGTTTCTTTAAACTTAATTAAGGTCAGTCTAAGTCATCTATTTTGGGGTTCGTTTCTACAGACCTTTTCTTTCAGAATTTTGATAAATGCTTTTTAGGTTTCTGTACAAAAAGCCGCCGCCATAGTATAAATAAGTAATAGTATTTCATCTCCATACAGACGGGCCAAAATGAACCCGTTGGTTACCCTTTGGGTACGGAACCCTAAAAAAAGGAATATGTTTGGCTTTCTTGGTATCCTTGAATTTACCCTTCTATTCCATCCTTCCAAACTATTAGTCGTGCGATGTTCGTCATAGGCACAAGTATCTATTTCTGTTAATACAGGGTACCATTGGCGATCGAAATATTTTTTGAAATTTACTTTTTCCGTACTGTTTGGTGAAATATTTAATATGGATGACCAACCTTCTTGTATGAAATGTGATGGAAGAAGAGGCAAAAGAGAACACTACGATATAACGATTCTACCTTCTTTGCTATTCTCGAGTCCAAGGCCCCGCTCTTTCGTAGAACTGCATCATTAAAATAATGAAAATAGCCCGAAATATAAACATTTTGAATAATCTTACGAACCGCATTAATCTGTGGGGTTTCGTAGTCACATTTGTAGTGTCCATATTCAACTCCCAGTTTCTGTTTTATTAACGTGAAGAAATGGATGTATGTTTTATCTTGTTTATCTGGTAGTAGACCAAATATAACAGTAAGACATTTTTTATTTATTTATTTATTTATTTTTTCATTCCCCTATCATCTATCTTTACAGGATGCATCTTAATGCGATAGAGAAGGTTTATTAAACATTAACACTTAACAATTAAATTTACAGACACAATTAAACTTTTACATTAATACTTAGTATGGCCTGTGTGAACTCATTGATTGAATTGATAGTGGATTTTACGTCTAAATGTACCTATATAGAAAACAGTTGATAAAATGGTTTTGAACACGCTTTGAATGTGCTATCTCCAAAAAAGACTTATTATTGTTACTTTTGATAATTTTTCGACTCATTATGGACGAGAATAATAATATTTTATCACAGGTATCATATTCAAAGATAAAAAAAAAATCGCTAATTTTTCAGATACGTACATCTTGTAAAGTTTCAAAATATAGTTTGCCAAACTTTTAGTCCCATACATTTAAAAGAACGGCCCATACATTGTTGTGTTTACAGGGGACTAAGAGTTTGGCGCGACCTGTACTCGTAAACCTGTAAAGCCTACTTAGCTGTGATAGTTTTCCTTTTAAATTCATTACATATACTACTTCTGTGATTTTTTTCACATATCCGTAAACAACCGTTTAGCCGGCAGGGGAAGGGGGGGCCACTTGACTCTAACAAAAATTTGCACTTTAAAGCTTAATATTTTGCCAACGAATCTCTAAATCGAAAAATGGTTTTCACACACCCATAATGTTTTTGAACGACCTATCCAACAATAGCCCTTACAACGAGATAGACGAGAAAAAAAAATCATCCCCAATTTACGTATATGGGAGATACCCATAAAAAAATATTTTCAATTTTTTTTTCTTTTAGTCGGCGTGATTAATATGTATATCCATACCAAATTATAGCTTTCTAGTACTAATAGTCTCTAAGCTAAGCCGCGGACAGACGGACATGGCGAAACTATAGGGGTTCCTTGTCGGACTGCGGAACCCTAATAAAAGTTGGGATCCCGCACATAGAGGGTGCCGAACTGTTTGTAAGGCGCATCATTTTAGCGCCTTGTTTTTTGTCGCCCTGATGATATTTATCAAGAACTGAATAAATACCGACACAAGGGCCAAATTAAGACTAAAAACCGGTTTAATTAACTATATATGTATGCAATTAAACTAATTGAAACTTAGTCAAATTGAATGTCTCCAATAAATGAGTTGCCTTGATTATTTTTCAAGAACTTTAGTTATAATTATTTACTTAGGTAGGTATATTAAACGCGTTTGAAGCTTGATCCCTTCACGAGCGACAGAGATATCAGTGCGAGACGAGTCATGTGAGAGAGTGAGACGGCGACGCCCAAGGTCACCAGCAGCAGTAGGCGACTGTACTCACCAGCATACACTGCCGTGGAGTTATGCTCCGGGTCGTACGGACAGACAGCTTGCCCCGACTTCTCCTTCTCCATGTGGTACCCGTCTCTGTTCACGGAGTACTCCCTGCAGTACGGCTTGAAGCTGTTGGTGCCGCAGACTAGCAGCCTGCCCGGCCCCAGGGAGACCAGGATCCTGATGTAGTTCTGGCAGCTTTCCTGCGGACGAGAGATATGAGCCGTTGAGATTTGATGGTAATTTTGGGAGATTTATGAGGAAATTATAGATGTCGTTGGAATTATACCGTTTTTTTACTGATTTAAATAGTTTACATTTGACATTAAAGCTTCTCGTAAATAACTGTAGAAAGGGTTACAGAAAGAAGTCCTAACTGCACGACATCCGAGAATGGACAGGAATTGCGAGTGCCGCCAACCAGTTTCGCCTCGCACAAGACAAGACACAGTACGCCAAGCTGACTGTCAACTTTTCCTAGTTGGGGCGGCACCCTAAGAAGAAGAAGGTTATGTGATTGAATAACAACATGAGAGCAATGTCATTCAATAGTTCTAAAGTCTGGCCACCGAAAGATGAGGCTGAGCTTTTTTTCATTTCGTTGGCAGCCCCAATTAATATGTCACTGGCACCCTGGCACCAGTCTGTATCTAGTCAAAGTAGTGGTCATCATTGTCGCGAAATGACATTACTTGTCTCACAATAAAAATGTTGTCACACAAAATGTTCCAATCGAAGGCATAGCATTAATTATAGAATTTATTATATTAATCCCTTTATCATCTGCGTGTATTACAACGGTTTAATTGAGGCCGTCAGAGCCCTGGCCTATCTTTTCTAGACACAATTGATAGGCCACTCTGCACACTCTGGTTCTGGCGGCCCCAATTCAAAAGTTATGTTAGTAAAAAATATGAAAAACTTCAGAATATCAAGAATGAAATGGCTTAAAATTTTGAATTTTTATCAAGAACTAGATAAAGACGGAGCGCTGTCAACATTGACGTGAAGCCAGTTTTGTAAACATGTGTGCACTTAGTGAGTGTTGCCGCCAAGTAAAAACTGAGACAGATTGCGCATGTGTGAGTTTCAAGCCGTGTACGAACACGAGACTGAGTCTCACTTTTGGCCTGCGGCAGGGTAATGCGGCCTGCTTCACCCGTTACATAGAGTAAACTACGTCTTGACTTTTTATTCGGTCTGAGATAATCACATCACACTAATATTATAAATGCGAAACTTTGCGTGTGTGTGTGTGTGTGTGTGTGTATGTTTGTTACTCTGTCACGCTAAAACGGCTGGACGGATTTTGATGAAATTTAGAATGGATATAGCTTATACCCTAACTCAACACATAGACTACTTTCTATCCCGAAAAAAGTATGTCGTTAAACCGAATAACACGCGGGCGGAGCCGCGGGCAAAAGCTAGTAACTAAATAAATCCAAATACAAGGACCAAATTAAGACTAAGATCTGACTTAATTAATCAAGTTTGCAATGAAACAAATTGAAACTTAGTCAAATTGAAGATATTGTAACAATAAATGAGTTTTCTTGATTATTTTTGGAGAGTTTCAGTTATTAAAATTTTTCATGTTTATTTTTGAATATATGTAAATAAAAAGGTATCATACATTTTTAGGATTTTATACATCAAAATGACAAAACGCAACCCATATACGATCACTTTGTTGGCTGCCTGTCCGTCTGTCAAGACCTTTTTTCTCGGCCTCCATTCAAAAGTCTACGGCCCCATAGTGCTGATAAAAATTAGGATTCTAACTTAACGCGAAAGAAAGTTATTACCCTTTACATAATCAATTTTATACAAATTAACTCACCATGAAAAAGTTCAAGGTTAAAAAACTTTCAGTTGACTTAGAAACTTAAAATTCCGTACATAATTAGGTAATTCATTAAGCATTACGAAAAAAAAACTGAAAATTACAGATGTTTAATTATTTAAGCAGAAGTTTGAATACCAATATAATTAGACCATGGAGTTTAATAGATCATAAGTGTTAAGTTATTTTGATCGTGGAATACGTTGTGTTTTAAACGGCTTAAACGGAAATCACAGGGCACGAGTCCTACTTTAAATACTTTTTTGTTTAAATATGAAGATCTTTTGAATTAAATTTAAAGCCCACCTAAGCGAGGATTTTCTATGTAAATATTATAAGGTAGAGCTGTGGTATAAACTTTCTAGTTTTTCATGTTTCCAATGAGTTGGAAATACCTAACATGTGTGTAATTCGTACTGAAATATTTCACATTTTCTATTATGAATCTATCACTTTTTTCTCGACACCATATTCTGAATACAAATAACGAAAATGATTCAATTTTCACAATTCTATCTGTCCAAATAACTTTTTTGTTACATATAAATTTTACGCAGTTGGCATACAAAATAAAATCCGTTATTTAAAGCATTTCGTGCACAAAATCGTGTTTGAGTGATTATTGGAATTGTGTTGGCATCATACATTTACGATTTTATTGGTTATCAAAAAGTAGAGGAGAAAGACCAAGATAATGTAGGTTCATAAACACAGTTCTGGCCAGTACAGAAATCGGGTGTGAAGTTATATAGATGCGGTCGCAACTGCGTATTCTTGAAGCTTCTACGAGGAAGAGGGAGTGCGCGGGGGTGTACTGCAGGTGACAGTTAACTTCACGCATGCCTTCTATACTTAAGGCGACTCCATTCGCCTGAATTCCCATATTAGAGCAGTTTGCTGATCATATCATTATTTATAGGTACATGCTTATTATTTTTTCTTTTTCAACATATCCCATACAATATCCATGACGTGAAACTAAAACATTCATCAAAATCAAATACATACAAAAGTTACAAGCGTATAAAAGTCCTGGATTTTACACATATTTCGATGAAAGTTCATGTACCGTAATGTCCTAGAAGCGATACAACAAATCAAATAATTTTAGTTTCACAGCATAGTATATTTTATACTATTCAAAAATATGTTTGTTTCATTTCGATTTTTAGGATATTTCTTCTGAAATCATAGGAACCACCAAAACCATTCTCGAGTTTTTTCAAAACATGAATGTTGTTTTGCGTTAGCTTGCCTCTCGCACCGTGTTCGGTTAGTTCCGTACGAGCTATAGTCCGAAGTTGAATGTAGAATGAAATAGCAAGCATAGCGACCTCGTGCGCGACTGACTTCAAGCCGCCGACTACAGGCTTCCTAAGGTGGTTCGTCACGGTCGCATTCCTAAACACACTATTTCTTATGATTTTGTTACAAAATATTACAAATCCGGAGAATATACCGTTAAGGGTGGATCCAGGATTTCATTTCTGGAGAGCCATTCTGACAAGTTTCGGGGCCAGCGTCAAAATATCATAAAGTAAACAAAAAAAAAACGTTTTTGTTTCTTAATTTATCCCTTAGCGGTAAAACAGGTGTAAATTTGTATAGGAATTCCATTCGTTTTGTAGTTAAAACCATAAAAATTGGTAGGTATTTTGCACATTGTTTGAAAATAAAGAATACGTTTTTCATCGTTTTTATACATTCAATCCGTTTTTATTTGCAAGGTTTTATATTTATTTCGAGGTCCTAAATAGATGTGGTCGCGGAATAGGTAACTAGAGATTTCAAGTATGCGCCTTCTTGTTGCAAAAACTGTATTGCTGTTTGCGGACCTCGATGCTCTCTATAATTGTACCTGAATGGAATCGAAAATAAAGCTGAATGTATGGATTTCTTGGGTGTCTTGGGAAGAGGGCGAATGGCTTTTAAGACTTTAAAATATAAAAGACAAATTTTGTGGGCGATTGTGATGGCTCCCCCATATTCAAGGCCCTCTGTTGCCACAATAATGAGTTAAAATGTAAATTAGTTCATGCTCTTCCATACATACATACACGCAGTCTGACATAGTATAGTATGAAGAACACGAGCCAATCAGCCAATACAGTGGTACCAACATCGCGATATTGAAATGCTAGAATAGTACCAACATGACCCTAATACGGTATGCAGATATCAAACGCAATTTGCATTCTATAAACCTTCAGATGTCTGGCTGTTAATCCTGGGAGGATATATGTGGATATATGGTGTATGTGGACTCTGATGGACGGATGCACCCGTCATTCAGAGAGACTGGACTTAGAGCTCAGTAGAACGGATATCACGTGCTCAAGTGGAAACGTACAGTACCTACTATCATGTCTAAGAGGAAGTTGCTTTTACCGAATTATGATAAAAACCGGCCAAGTGTAAGTTGGACATTATGGTGACATTATACCTAGATGCAATAGCAACATCAAGGCGATAAAAAACAAGGGGTAAAAGCGCCTCACAAACAATTCGGCAACATTTGAGTACGGAACCCAAGTTTTTCTTATTAGTTGTTGTATTACAATCTGACAAAAGAAATTAGTATGTATGTACATATAGTATATATGTCAGTATGAAATGGCCCGCACTCCCGCCTGTCGCGAAATATATAGTAGGTGAAATTAAATCAACCGAGCAAATTCATACTGGAGACTCGGTTAGTCATTAGGAACAATGTTTAATGACCCTCCAAGAAAATTCGAAAAAAAAATTTTTTTTCTCCCGTAGTGCCTGCACTAGGAATTGTACTTAAACTAATCTAACCAGTAAGGGAGCAAAAAAAATTGTTTTTTGAAATTGGCCAAAAGGATTCCTGAACCTAGTTCTTGAAAACTAACCGAGTCTCCAGTATGAATTTGGTCGGTTGATTTAATTTCACCCTATATACCGTTTCGGGTATACTCGTAGAGCTGAAACAATTGACATAAAAAAATCTACTTTTTATGTAATTAATGGTAATTTGTATAAGGACACACATTGGGCTTAAAATTTTAAATTTTTTAGTGTTCCGTATCCGAAGGATGCCAAATGGGCCCATTACTAAGCCTCCGCTGTCCATCCGTCTGTCACAGGTGGTCTGTGGTCATAGTGGTCTATAGTTTCAGCCGTAACAGCCGTTCAAATTTTTACAAAATACGTCTTACTATGGCCACTATTAAAATTTAAAAAATATTGATACTATTGAGGGGTCCCTCCTATAGAAAAAACTTCGAAAAAGTCGCGTTTTTTTAACGTCATTTGTTGCAGCTCTATCTTGAAGACCGTGATATATACAAGTTTAAAATTTGATCGGATTTTAGTACATACTCTAAAGTAAAACAACAAATAATAAAAATTAGGGTTCCGTACTCAGAGGGTGCGATTGATGTAGCACAGTTTAAAAATATGATTTTAACACCTTTTGTTACATCAATGTTCTTACACTGTGATGTTGCTATGGCATCTATATTGTTGTTATCACACTAATATTATAAATGCAAAAATTTGTGTGTGTGTGTGTGTGTGTGTGTGTGTGTTTGTTACTCTTTCACGCTGAAACGGCTGAACGGATTTGGATAAAATTTAGAATGAATATAGCTTATACCTTAACTTAACACATAGGCTACTTTTTATCCCGGAAAAGTATGTCGTTAAACAATAAAGCGCAGGCGGAGCCGCGGGTAAAAGCTACTTTACCATAATGTTTCAAGGGTTTCGTACCCATATTGTGTGGTGGTATTTTTGTGAGCGAGTACGACTCGCACTTGACCAAATGATGTTATTATTATATGCCATGATATGTATTGTGTGAAAATTTATATTATTTTCTATGATTTCTATATTTTTATTACTCCTAGAGCTGTCGACCCCTGTGACAGACGGACGGACGGACAGACAGCGGCGGCAAGAGTTCCGTTTAGCACCCTTCGGGTATGTAATCTCTGAGAAAATACGAAAATATTTTTAAAATAAGATGACAACGAGATTTTTCGTTGGATTTCTCGGAATCCTAAAATAATTTAACACCTGTATGCCTTTCAGCTTAATCTGACGAACTGTTCTTGTGTTATAGAAACAGACAGACAGACATCAAGCAACGCTTTAAATTCGAGGGTTTCCTATTTTGACGGAAACCTAAAATAAAAACCTGTTGCCAAAAACTAAGTGACGATGAGAAAGACCTCGCGTAAAACAGTTGCAACTTCAACTTTCAAAAGTACAAAAAATGCTTTTCTTGAAGCAGAAAATACCAAAAAGTTACCACTACTATCTACTCTTTGAGGCATGACAAAAATTCTAGTTTTTGAGTCGCCTGGGACTTTGACTAATGCATTCTGCTCTTTAATATTGAATTTCAAAAGACATTGTTAACAATAGACTACAACCCCTTTAAACATAAGTCATGTATTGTGTTAAATTTTACATAAACAGGAATCATAGCAAACAAATTGTATATATTTTGATATACTGGTGTTATTTTGTTGAAAATCGCTGTGTTTTACTTTATGTACTACATAAGTTTATTATTTTATTCGTGTATCTCAGAAAACGTTTGTCAATTATTTTCAATTTTTTATCCGAGCATAAATCGAGCTTTAGTCGTCCGTTTTCTGAGTGCATTTACATAGTTACTATTAGTCAACGAGCTATATATACCTACTAGTCTATTAGCTCCAGATTATCTTGTACATAAGATTACGGAATCATATACATAGACCTATTCGGACATTTAAGATTCTCAACCTATGCTAATCTGTCTGTTTTTGAAGTTTAGTGAATTGTGATAATTTTTATATTTATCCTATAGTATTTTGTTAATGGATAACTTGAAAATTACAATAAATACAATCATTATGTATCTTACTTACGGCCAGCACTATGGTGGTACCGCGAGGACAAAAAAATACTCACCATACCCCATGGATGAACAATTTGTCTATGCCATACACCCAAGGGTACGGTGGGTACTTTGTCTATGGTCCTACACAAAAAATGCCCACCGTATGGGCCAGTGGTATAGGCCAGTGGTACCATGGGTCCGACACGATATGGCCGGTATGGATAGTAGAGAATAGAATAGGTAGTGATACTATCTCTTTGAGTTAACAATTCTTTTTCAGTATGGCAACTCCATTACGAGGACTAAAAAAAAAACGTTTTTCTCACTCTAAATACTCTACAACGTAAAGTTTTCATCATTCTCTAAACAATAAAGTAAACCGGGGCTGCCTGTTTCAGTGACGTGTGCGCATCCTCTATCGTCATCATTGATTAATCAATGATCGTCATCGTCTTTAACGTAAGCTATCCTAACTTCAAAATTATAGATTCAAGTGATAATCGGATCTAGAAATAAAAACACATGGGTACAGAACACTCTTCATGTGCACAGATTTATATAGTTGGTCGTGTCGTATTTTTAGATTTCCTGACCCTGACACAAAGGTGCCACCAAATCAGAACACTTAGGTTGGCAGTTCAATACAACCATCTGATTGCCAGCCTCCGAGGAACGTTCGGAAATTCATGCTTCAATTGCAGGCGAACGTGGACTCGCCTCGTGCATACCATTTCAGAACCAACGCCCTAAGCAGCGCTGTCACACGTGTAGGAGACTCGAGACTTATAGTCCGAGAGGCCACTGCCAGCAACCCTATCTTACAATCAGTGGCGTGCCTGGAACTCTTTGCTGGAAAAGCAATGAGAATGTTTAGTATGACTACTATAAAAAGAATTTGAAGAAAATATACACGGGCATGCATCCCCTAGAGCTGATATTTAATTTTTTTTCAAGTCCTATTTTTTTTTCATACATATTCACATTGCTTTTCCAGCAAAATTCAGGCACGCCACTGCTCATAATATGATTCAATCAATCTACTTTGCAAAGACGGCTGATCTTTAGCGAAAACATTTGGTCAGCTGCGGCGTAACTTGGCACGTTTGGCATAAAAAAACATTAAACCTTTATTTCATACTTAATGTATGGGATTTTATTTTGCGTTTTCTGAGAGGTCTAATACCTTTACCTCGGTTGACCACTTAGAGCGTTCCTTATCGGATAAATAGGATAAAAAACATAACTTTTGTAGTTATGGGAATTTTCACATTTGCGAAGCCACCGACCAGGTGTTTTTGAAGCTACTAGCTAGGTTAAGCTAGGTTAGCCGTCCCTTCAAAGTGGATTCGTTCAATTAAATTTAATTTAAAATAGGGTTACTTGCAGTGGCCGCCCGGACTATTACCTTGCGCCGGATTTCTAAACTTATTTGCGGAGGTAAATCAAATTTCGAATGGAAGTTTGTTTTTGCTTTGCGTTTTCTTTCTTTTTTCAGGAGCATTCCTTTTTTGAATTCTAAGCTGCCAGGCTTTTTTTCACTACGGATCTTTAAACTTCTTTTTGAATGCATTCTATTTTAAAACGAGATTCATGGGTAACTTCAGAGTTTCACAGCCACAGAAACTTCTAAACTCTCCGAGATTCAAGCGTTGTTCTATTAGTTCCAAATTCAAGTTGAATTCTACGTTTGTTCCGCATTCAACGGCCGTGCGACGTTCTAAATTCGAAAGTTGTAACGGTCTGCGAGACTTGTACGCAAACCTCTAGGCACATAGGAGAGTATAATACAATCGGTTTAAAAGGTCTGTGCCTCCAGGCTTAAAACGTTGAAATGCACCTTATTTGATTTTCTCACGTTATATTTTTGCTTTTCTCGATATAAAATAAACATGTTCAAACGTTTCTCCAGTCTCGTTAGTTACTTCCTTCCGGTTTCGTTACGGCTGAGTTTCACAAGTATTAAATGTTGTTTAACCGTTTTTGTTTTAATATTGACTCGAGACAATTTCTTTCCAGTAACGATCATAACTTATTTATTTGCCTACTTCGTGAATATTTCAGTTTTATTTCATAGTTTCTATAGTCTAAAATGAACACAATGTTTTCTTAGTGAAGTATACAAGGCAAGTGGGGAAGAATCAGATACAAGTATTTCAGGTGACATTAATTTAGGCCAAATTCACCCTCATGGCTTGGTTGGTGATCAGTACCACGGATCAATAACATTTTTTGCTAAACTTGAAAAATGTAATTTTTTCTTTCATTATATTAACTTGGGACTGGACTAGCATTGGTAGGGAATTTTTGGAATTTCCCAAAAGGGTCATCGCACCCTAATACTTAGCGAGTGTTCAGTATTGGCAGCATAAATTAATGTCATCTTATGTTTAGTTTTGTGACTAACGCGCACCCTACGACGGAAATACTCGTAGCTCGCTGCGCGCAACATATTTAAACCACAAGTAAAGTACCGCGGCGGATTTGTATGGATGTGTGGATCCCGGTGCAGAATGCACATCAAAATATTGTTTTCCTTACTTTTGGATTAAATGTATGCAAAAATTGCGTTTTAAAGCAATTAGCGGAAATTGATTACTAACAGTAGGGTTCTCGCATTAAAATTATGTTATTTTATGCCTTACATTTTGATTACATTCGAGTTTGTTAATCGAATGCAATCAAAGTGTAAATCATAAAATGATAGAATTTGAATGTAAAACCCTAATTATTACTAATCAATTTCTGCTAATTGCTTTAAAACGCAATTTTTGCATACATTTTATTCAAAAGTAAGGAAAACAATATTATAATGTGCATTTTGCACTGGGATTCGGTTTAACCACCTTAAATTGCCTGAAATTTTGATATGCCAATTTTGATAGACCAAGGCCACCTGTGAGGCTAGCATGCGCTAGACAGCGTTTATCTATCCTACTTGCACTCTCACGCATACCGCGTTTGTCAATGTGTGGGAGAGCAAGTATGATGGAAAGACGATATGGCACAATCACCAAAAGCGATGATTATTTTAGAGTTGTTTCAAGTTGCGTTTCACTTGTTTCTTGAAGTATTTAAATCAAGTACCAACATCAACATCGACAAAGGTTCCCGTAGTACAGTCAGAGGCTCAATTCAGGTAATCAAATGAAATCATTTATCTAAGGTAAATACATAGGTATATATAGGTATACTTATGATAAAGTAGTAAAAAAGTACATTGAATATTTTCGTGAAATTTTAAATGAAATGGGTTATTGGTATTATACTGAAGTCAAAACAACAATTTTTGTTCAATTGTTGTCTGTCTTTTCTGTCTGTCTGTATGTTCCGTTTTAACTGGAGAACTACAAAATGGATTTGGATGCCATTTTCTTCATTATCATCGTAGTGAATCTGGTCTACATATAAAGTAACGCCTAAGCCGAAAACGGGGCAGAGATAAAATAAACATGGGTGAAGCCACGGGCAAAGCTTAATTAATCGGTCTGATAGTAAATCATGTAGTTAATCTTTGAACAACGACTGCAGCGCTAATACTAATGTGGCTCCTTGGAATTTGAACCTGTGACCTGCGGATTAAGTAGGATGAAATTCAACCATTAGACCACTGAGTCACTAGCACTGAGGCTTTTAGCTATGTCTAGGTATAAATATACATAACTATGTATAAGAACTTCAGATTTACGAGTACATTTGAAGGCATAGGGATAGGGCGAGAACCCGAGTATACGTGGGACGCACTATAAGTTTCCGGAATGAATATGAAAAAATACTATTAAAGGTACAAAATTAATTTATTGTTTTTCAAAATAATCTCCCTTGGCGTCTATGCACTTTTTCATTCGATCAAACCAGTTTTGAAAACTTTTGTGCCACTCCCCTGTGGTGACCTCTGAAACGTGTTTTTCATACTCCTCGACAGCCTCTTCTGGTGATGAAAATCGTTGACCGCGTAATTGGTTCTTAATTTTTGGGAACAGAAAAAAGTCACAAGGTGCCAGGTCGGGACTGTATGCAGGATGACTCATGAGTTCTACATTTTTCGTCTTCAAAAAGTCGTTTGTCTGTCTGGCCGTGTGAGAACTAGCATTGTCGTGGTGCAGGATGATACGGCGTTTACGGTTATTTTTACGGAGTTCGTCAATAACTTCCGGCAAACAAATGGTCGTGTACCAGTCACTATTCACGGTACGACGATTCTCTAAAGCAACAGTAGCCACGTGTCCAGTTTTATTAAAAAAAGAAGCAATCATCCGCTTAGATGCACTTTTCACGCGCGCCACTTTGGTTGGTTTCGGCTCATCTTGAAAGACCCATACGCTCGATTGCTGCTTTGTTTTGGGATCGTAGCAATAAATCCATGTTTCGTCACCTGTTACTATGTCCCACACCAAATTTGACGCACCTTCGTTGAATCTGATAAGCATGGCACTGCACCAAGTGACGCGGTCCGTTTTTTGAGCCTCGGTCAAGTTGTGTGGGATCCACCGCGAGCACAGCTTTCTCACACCCAAATGTTTGTGTAGGATTGATTGTATTTGACTCATGCCTATTTCTAAGGATGCGCGAATTTCATGGTAGGTCACATGCCTGTCTGTTTCAATCATACGGCGCACAGCATCGATGTTTTTGTTGGTCACAGCGGTGGATGGCCGACCATCGCGAGATTCGTCACTGAGATTGATACGACCACGTTTGAATTCTGCAAACCAGCTATAAACAGTCGTCTTGCATGGTGCTTCATTGCCAAAAGCTGTTTCAAGCCGAGCGATGCTCTGTTGAGCTGTCAAATTACACTTAAAATCGTAGAAAATCATACTACGAAAATTTTCCCGAGTTAAATCCATGTTGATGCAGACACACAATTTTTTAAATGGCGCCACAAGGTAAAAACAAAAGACAGTCAGATGAAACAAACTGCATTTTACAGCCAAAGAGTTCTATTTTCAAATGTTGCAATAAATTTTTAAATATTATTTATGTAATTGGCCAGTTCCGGAAACTTTTAGTGTTACCTATGTACCAGCCTTGATGTGAGTCTATCCACCAGGGCTGAATTTAGTGAATCGCTTACTTATATGATATATCATATTACTATCTATCCGCCTGCGTTTATTCAATCTCTGCCCTGTTTTCGGCTTGGGCGTTATTTTATCAACACCTCTCATAGCCTATTTGTTGACCGGGGGTCACTATGATGATAACGAAAACATTTTTTTGAGGAGATATTTTTCCACCCTGTTGTTGTCTGGGAGAAACTCTAAGCGATAAGATTGCCAATTGAAACTTTCTTTTAACCAACTTTCGTTTTCTTGTGTGTGTATTTGGTGTACAATAAATATAATTTAGCTTATCATTTGATACTTGAATTTATACGCGTGATATTTATCACGCGATAAACAAAAGTCGTATGTCTGGAATTTATAGTGCGAAATAATACCAGAATAGCCACCCTCATCCTCCTCTAGATCAAAAAAAGGAGCTAGAATATTGCACACATTGTATATGGATTGTTGTAATTAATAGACTATTTAAAAGATAATCTAAAGGCTGGAAAATCTACCAGGAGTTGACCAAACTCAGATTTTTGCAAACTTATTATCCTACGCTTATAGTAGTAGCTATATTTTAATGACATAAACTAAAGAACTAAAGCCCAGTAAAGTTCAGTACGAGAATACATGCACACATATCGGCTGCACAGTACAGTTGTGGTACTAAAACATTAAATCACATATTTTGTTGATCATACTTTACATCACTTTGATGAAAACACTCAAATCGGCATTTGTTTTTGAATTTTCCTAAGACATCTTTAAATAACTACCCGATGTTACATATTTTACAGCGACTTGATTATATAAAATTTATCGCCAGGACATGAATCCCCAAGGGGGTGTCAGAGGTATTCCGGGTGTGAACTGTGAAATGCAAGTCACAGTCCACACTCGGCACATCCGCGTTTCACCGACTATTATTACGTCCCAACGTTGCCGTATCGCCGGTCGGGCACAAATACACGCTTTTAAAGGCATGCAGATTTCCTCACGATGTTCTCCCTCACCGTTCAGCAAGTGGTAAGTATTAGGTAAGAACACAAATACTATGCACATAAATTCCGAAAAACACATTGGTGTATGCCCGGCCGGGGATCGAACCTGGGTCTCAAGATTGAGAGGTCAACGTTCTACCCCTGAGCTACCGCCGCTTTAATATTTATTTATTTAAAACGGAACAAAACCAGTACACATATTACACTCAACAAATTAAAATATAAAACTGAAATTCTGATATGCGGTCCAGTATCAGGCGTTCACAACATTTTAAAACAAGTTGTAAGCACAAAGTAGACATTATTTACAGCAAGTAGCTACTTACAAAATACGTAGAACAAAAGTTTATCGCTATAATAGGTAGACCTGTAGTTTAATTTGCCATTGTTACACCTTGTAAGAAGACTTACTCCAACATTGGCCAACGGAGGCCCTGGGCTGCAGCTAAGATCCCCTAATCCGGCCCTGGCTCACTCGAGAAGGGGTAAATGGGGAGGAATTGTAAGCTGCGTTCGTGGTACAGCTTCGGTTGCGTAATGGACGCAGCTGACGCTCGCTTGGAGTTTAGGGGATTACGATGCTAGCAGAGCGAAGCGGAGCGGAGCGAAGAAAAGCGACGTTTTTGGAGTTCACTCATATAAAAGAATGTAAAAATCATCATTTTTTTAAAACGTTCGTCAACTAGACTACAGAGTCAATTGCCGAGTCTTTATGTCATGATTTTGTACATATACGAGTAGCGCCATTTTAAAATATCATCATTAACGTTAGTTGGAGATCCTCTACCATTTTTATTCAAGGAATTGCCTCAATTTAAATTTTGCTTAAATAGCAGCCATTTTCAGATACGCGAGGTCGGGATGGGTGAAATTCGTTTGTTACTCAATTATCCGATTTCCATCTTCCTTCATAATATCGAGACCTGCTGAACCGACTCAAATTGGGTTTTTTCTTATTAATAGATTAGATTACTTTTATGGATATAGGCGTATCAAAAATGACAGGTTATTCCGGAAGTCGGATATTTGCCCTTCATTCGCAGTAGTTCCATTGCCGAGTTCCATCATGGAACTACTGCGAATTTTCCAAAAAAAATATTCGCAGTAGTTCCATTACGCATTATTGATTGCTACGAATGGAACTACTGCGAATACCAAAATTAGGTTCCTATTCGCAGTAGTTCCATTCAAAGATGATTGATGATTTTTACTTTTATTTTCTGACCAAGTGAAAGATGATTCATTTCTTAAATAGATTATGTGATAAAGGATTAAATCCGGGTAAATTATTGCAAGAGCAGGCGTTATTCAGATTCTAAACATCATTTAGAGTGATTTACTAATATAAGTAGAAAAATTATTAGAAACATATATCAAGACAAATATAAAAAAAAATTTAGGTTATCCAAAAGCGATCGAATTTCTTAACTATCTGAAGAAACAGGTATTGTCGCAACGATAGATAAGGAACAAGGTACGCGATCTCACAACGCCCTCGTGAGTGTTCAGTATGTGCATTACTGGCTGGTCTATCAAATAGTTACGAAAACTCGGTGTAAAGGTATGGTGAAAAAATTTTACGGTCAAGGATGAGTACCTATGAGTCTATGAGTACCGGTGGCGCAGTCGATAGCGCACTTGCCGTGTAGAAAAGGGGTCGCAGGATCGAATCCTGGCCCGACGATTATTTTTACATATTTGTCTTGAAATTTGTTTCTAGTTGTTCTTTTCTGGTTTGTAATGCACTCTAAATATTATTCAGAGTATGTATCCACAAGCGATGAATTAATAACAATTAATTTAATATTATTTAAATTAATATTTGCGCCGCAATACGACTATGGTGTGGCACCCTTATCTTTCAAAAGATTGATATCTAAGATTAAAAGTCTTTTTTTGTCTTTAGACGAAGGTGGATATTGAGAAGATTAGTACATATGAATGAGAGTTTGTTTCGTCAGTATAAATTACTGGCTAGACACACAGGCTTATATCTGAAAAAATTTGAGCTTAACTGCTATACACTAAAAAAAAATCGTCAACGCTGCGACTAATTCCCTTAACGCCACAGAACCGTCAAACGTCATTGAACGATGCAAATGAAGAAATATTAACGCGTGTTGTTTGTTGAGACGAGGCATTTAACTTTCTTGCAACGCACTGTTAAAAAGATGCGTCAGAAACACAAAAAAAGTACAGAGTTTTTTTGCACCTTTGTCAGGCGTTTTTTCTTTGATTGTATAATGAAGTGAAGAGCTTTCATATGCCATTGGCCTCATCGCTTTTGAAGAAATTGGTGCTAAATTATCACAAAAAGTCCTTTCCCTTTACCTTCTCACTTTAGATCTACGAGTTTATTTAAAATGTAAGCGTAAGTAGTTTCTAGTTTACAAGGAGATTACGTTTTTATTTCATAGGACAAAATAGTATCAAGATTTTCTTATAATACCATTGCTATTAAAGTGCCTGAGAGTTTATGTGTCACATAAGTTGGTTAATATACCTATAGATATATTTTTTATATATTTCCCGTATTATATTTGTTTCATCATATTCTATTGTTTTTATAAAGATTAGGTTTGCCCTGGAAAACGTATACTTTATGTATCTATTTTACAAAATAAACTATTTTAATTTGAGTTAAACAAAGTAGAGATGACAATAATCAAGTATTTTTCATTATCTAGTATCATGGTTTTAATAATCAAACGATCCTGTTGAGCGATTGATAAAAGTAACAAAAATTACAATGTTTATATGTGACGTAATTTGTAATATCTAACGGTTATTCTAACCGCTCCATATTCTAACACTCCAGTAAACAAGAAATCAGTAGCTCAAGCTGTCCGAGTTAAATAAATAATCGAGCAGCTTGAGTACTTTCTCTCGATTATTGCCATCGCTTAAACATAACAGCTTCCATTTTATAACAATGTTTTGGATAGTGCTAAGAGGTAACAAAAGGGTCACTTAAGGCCTTACCCCTGGTGCACGATAATCTTACTGAGCGATTTTGAACTTCAGTATGTTGTCAGAAAGAACGCTTGCTTTGCGCGCTGGCGGCACGCAAAATCAGTGAATTTTCGAGTTTTTTCTGGATTTTACGAAAAAGTATTTGGTGTAGGAGTTTTTTCACCTGACATCGGAAAATAAAACATGTTTTCTTGTTATAGCAGTAATTTCAGACATAAAACTCAAGCCGTCCAAAAACGAAATAATAACTAAAAAAGGCATCATTTTCAAAAATAAAATCTATCGAGCGAAATGTGTCCAATTAGGTAACCGACCCGACAACGGAAAGACAAAGGTCTGAAAAAACACGTGTTCAAGTTTAACATTGATCAGATAAGTAGTTAACTCAACATATTAAAACAAAAACCGTTGAAAGACCCAATACAAGCCCTTAAGTATTTATAGGTATATCAAGTTTGATTTAATCTTTTCAAGTTTTTTAGCAAAGGCATATTATGTGACCTAGATCCGTGCAACTTTCTCAACTATTTTTGCCCGTTAATTGCCCACTAGGCAATTACTAGAAGCATTAACGGCTTGTTGGCATTAGAGGTAGTTCCTGTATGCTAATAATATGGGCAAAATAATAAACCAGCATTAAGGACTGTACTTAAAGTGGTTATTATGTGAGAGGGATGGCATTATTTGTTTTTATAATAAAATCAGCTTCATAGTTCTATGTTTCGTGCAAGGGAATCATTAGGTCGAATAAAATTTGAGTTTCACGTAGTTTTATATTTGCCGACCGATAAATTTCAAGCATAATTTCTTATGTATTTTATATAATATTTCATAACTTGCTCATAATAAATTTAGAAAAAAATCATGTCTCTACATTGGATATTTTTGCGAGATTTTAAATTAAATGGGATACTTGTACAGTATTGTGGTAAAAACGTATTTTTATTTTTTTTTATAGGTTAGACCTATTTTATGTGGGGTTACGTTTCTTTGTAAAGGTATGATTAACAGAGAATGTGGTTTTATTAAATGTTACCAGTCAATTTACATCAAGAATATTTAAAAAAAATCTTAATCACATGTATCATTTAAAAATATTAATAATAAAGTAAAATAAATAATTTAATAAAGTAAAAATACTTGATGAAAATATATTGAACCAGAGTTTTGTAGACTATAAGACGATAACTAACTAGTTTCACATAGTAAATCAGAGTGCCAAGCCAGAATGATCTCTATACGAGCCCATTACGAAGACATTAAGGAAGTCTTGCGCCATAACGCCGTTAGGAACCTCTATGAGTGTTACTCCAACCCGTATTCTGTAAAATTCAGGCTAATGTTAGAATACCTTCTCGATATATGTAGGTTCAGTTGGCAGAACTTTACTTTTTGTTATAACTATTGGAGATTAAGTTTCGTATAAACCAGTTTTTTCGGGATAGTTACAAAACAATATAATATAATATAAATAATAAAACATTTTATGAAAATTTGGACGTTGGCCAGTATCGTGGCGGTACGTCCTTTGTACGTCTGTTTGCTCGTAGGCCTCCGTCCAATATACGAGTACGATTTGTAAAATCCGATGGTTTTTAATTTCACTAGGTTAGGTTAGTTTATAAACAACCGTGAAATTATGAACTATTGGATTTTACAGTCTTACTGTGACATATACATTAAGGTGTCTCTAACGAAATTCCACTTTTTTCGAATTTCATGTTGTATTAAAGGAATTAATTAAATTTGATTAAATTTTTCACCAAATGTATGGAAGAAAACAATTTTTTTTACCTCAAATGAAAGATTCTGTGCATTAACACAGTTTTTATAGACACATTAAGAGATTAATTTTTGCACTTCGAACCAATGTACCTATAATATATCCTGCAAAATGTGTTAGTTATTAAAAACCCTTCATAATGGTGTAATACCGAAACCGGTTGGGATTAATATTATACAAGTATTAATCATACATTAAGAGACGCATATTTTTAATTGGATAGTTCTCTTTTAGAATTGTTTTAATATTTATAGTTATGGTCGTAGTAATTTTCTCTTTTGTAGCGCGCATTAAAATAATTTAAATTATATTAGTATATCTGGATTCGACTGGTATTTCTGTGACACTGAAATTATTTGTATGTCAATAGAAACTTTATTGGACTCTGTATTACCTATTTGTACCTTATTTATAAGCTTTATAATTTGTCTGTTTGTTTCTTCAATAAAGCAAAAATAAAAAATAAAAATAAATAAAATATTTTTATAATATATTTACTTATATAAGGCTTTAACCAACTAAAAAAAAGAAAGGTGAAAAAAAGATGTAGTCCAGTATTTTATATTTTATTTTAATTAGGCTCTTTATAGATTAATTATATAATTTTGAGACACCCACATACCGACGGTGGAAAGGCAAAATTTATTATGCGCCACTTTTTGATGTTGCTGATGATTATGAATATTGCTGATATCAACAAAAGAAAACTTCATGATACATATTTTAACGATCTTTTTGATGTATGCAACATTTTACCTTGACTGCTTCCTAAGTAAATTACCTTTCTACGTTGTCTTATATCACGCAATTTAATTTTAATGCTTATAAATATACAAAAAATACTCTTATCAAGTTCCCATAAGCTTAAAAATCAATTTACCGCCTTTGAACATACGACGAAATACAAATAAATACAACAAACAACGTGACAGCCAAAACTCTTGCAGTATTCCTAATAGAGCACAACCCTCGGGAAAAAAAATTTTTTCGCTTTCATTTTTTTCATTTTTCAATAGAAATTTAGTCAGCTGATTGAACCACTTTGTACTGGGAAGTGAAAAAATTATTTGAGCAAAAATTTTTTTCTTGATCTAGAATTAGATCAGTTAACGATACATGATCTACCCTATAATTATTTTGACTTATTATTGTTGGACCTTATATAATGTGTGAATTAATAAATGTTTTGCATTATATAAGAAGCTGAGACGTGACGACTATTGTCTATAATTTGAAAGAACTGAATTAAGAAAACTTCGTTAATCGACACTTAAGCGACGAATCAGCCAATCACAGCGCTGCATTTCATAGTTAAGGTGCTTTCATGACATGACCTAAACTAGCAACTTCATGTGTGTCGGTACAAATATCAACATAAACGACATTGAAATAACGTTCATATCAGCGTGTATTACAATATGGCTGTTACGACGATCGCTGCGTCTCCGGATAGCGCAAAATAGGAAACGAAAAATTACATGGAGACGTGAAAAAATTTCATTTTAATAATAAATTATTAAATCATTCGTGTTTTTCTCAAAAATAAATGACGTTAATTTGAGGTGCAGGTAGATGCATGATATCAGTTATTCTTTCTAACTCCAGTCATTCTTTCGAAAGCAAGGTATTTGTAAGGTAGAAAATAATTGATTTGTGGAACTGCACGGCGGTATATTGGAGATAAGTGCTGTATTTTTTTATTTTATTTCTATACACTAACGAGTTAAAAGGAAGCAAGAAGCGGCTTCGCACAGCATTTTGTCTTAAGCAGCTTAATCTGTAAGATACTAGTAGATCTGAGCCACTATCTGGACGGCGATGTATAAGATTACACTGAAAGCGAAACTACTAAAAGTAGAATTACCAGAAGTTTCCTCTTATTACTTTTGCAAACCCGCATGGTCTATTTTTATATTTGAAACTGAGAAATCAGGCTGTTTTCCAAGAAATGTAGGTACAAAATTTTCCGAAGCGGTGGAAAATAAAACTCAGTACATACTAGTAGTCGCTAGATTGAGAATAAAAGGTTATTACTCGAACAATGTGCAATCCAATAATTTTCACAGTATCCAATTTGAAGGTGAGCAAAACGAGCTCAAGAGTCAAGGCTGGCTCTATTATAACTGCAGTCGTATAGTCAGAACGACGACACTAATATAGCTGGAAGTTATATAAAGGCAGGCGCTGCTGCCAAATGGTCGCATTTAACTCGATGAAGACCGTTTTAGGCAACTTTATACGGACCAGTGCATAATTGGAATTGCTTTTATATTTGAAAGTTTTCAGACAAGTGATCACTTGATCTTCTTAAAAAAATCTATGCTTTCTTACACAGTTAAAAAAGTGAGTCCTAACTGTTAATAAAATATTTATTTAATTTTAATTTTATTATTAATACTAAAATCCACAGCACATAACAATAAAGAATAACATATAAAAAATCAACTGAACAGACGCAAATAATCGATTTTTCTTATACTAACTTAAATTATAAAAAGCATGCAAACAAGAAATAAGATGTGTATAGAGAATTCAATATTATAAAAGGAACAATGATTTAACAAAAAAAGGTTCATCTAACAGGTAACCTGTGTGCAACGGGGAGTATGAGGTGTATAAACGTGTGTAAAAGGTACGTTTAGTGTAGGTGTAGTAGTGTTGTTGAGAGTATGTGTCAAAGATAGAGAGAGTATGTAGGTATGTGCAAATTGCAAGAGGAGCGTACATTTATTTATCTAAGTAGTACAGAATGTACCTGTTTTTCAAATACTTGTGTGGAGATATGGAATGGATCAAGTTCGTCGAACTTTTTGTCGAAGGTTGTGAGTATCCGTTGTGTGACAGAATTTTTGGCATAGCTAGTTCGGTTAAAACTAGCATGAAAAAGAGGTGAGTGTCCTGTGCGTTTGACTGGAGTGCAGAACCATAAGATTTTATTGACAAGGTCAGTAAATTATGTTGTCAACTCACTGTAATTTAAATGATAAAACTCACATTGTTCATGTCAGTGTCAGTATTACGTCCAAATTGTAATGTATATGTCATTGATATTTTGTAGAATTCGGCAAATCAAGATCTCCCTACTAGGCAGTGCCTAGGCTCAGACCAAATAAAAACTCAACACGGAGCGCTGTCAACATTAACGTGAAGCCAGTTTTGTAAACATGTGTGCACTTAGTGAGTGTTGCCGCCAAGTAAAAACTGAGACAGATTGTGCATGTGTGAGTTTCAAGCCGTGTACGAACACGAGACTGACACACTTTTGGCCTGCTTCACCCGTTACATAGAGTAAACTATGTCTTGACTTTTTATTTGCTATGAGTGCCTAGGCATATCATAGCTCTGTTAAAATTACAGGGGTAGTTCCAAATTTATTATGTAAATTGCATTTATTTATTTATATATGTAAACTAAAACTAAACTATATGTAAAATGTATTTATTTATTTAAACTTAACACGCTCCTCCTCGCTCTGCTTCGGTTCGCTTGTCGTCACACCTATTTTTAACTTTTTGTGAAAGACTTTCTATATCATACTTTACAATCTGCCGAATTCTACAACATGCCTGCAACGTATAAAAGGTTACTTTCATTCATATAAGCAAATTAAAACTGGAAACTCGGTAAGTGGTCAGGACAAAGTTTCAATAATTCTCTCTGTGAAATAGGCACGCAAAATAAAATTTAGACTTCCTTCCTATACTAATTGAGTCGAGGTTGTTCTTGAACAAGTATAGAGGCACAAAATGTATTTTTCGTGTATCGCAATAAGGGGCCATTGAACTAGTACTGACCACTTACCGAGTCTCCAGTATGAATTTGGTTACATAAACGAAAATCACCTCAGTCAATTCACGTACAATGTTTACATGAACGCGTTGCAGAACAAAACGCTTCACTCTATAAACTACAACGAGTATAACACTGAATAGTCATTAAAGTGTAATGCGATAAAGTAGTCATAAAATAAAATTTCTTATACACATAGGTAATAAAGGGAAGTCGTAAACTCATAGGTGGGTAATTTTACTTTAACAGTCTTAATATTCTGTGGGGAAGATATATGACCTAAGATCGTTAAACTAAATGTGTGCGCTAAAATAGTTTTTAATTTAGTTTAACGATAATGACGATGTACTAGTATATTTGTGCGATTTTTAAACGGTCTAAGTGAAGCTTCAACCTGTTTTTAGGGTTCCGTAAAAACATATAGCAGCCCATTAAGAAAAGCATCGAGTTGTTTGCTTGGCCGTCTCTGTCTGCGTCATACATAACTCAAGATCGACTTGGGCCAGTAAACCAATTTGGTACAATATGTGAAGATTGAATGTGGGAAATTGGAAAAATTACTAATAGTTCAATTTTAAATCAATTGTGTCTATTGTTAAGATCCTCGGTGAGATAATTATGTAAAAGATTAATTTATGAATGCATTTGTGATCATTTGCCACCAGGCATAGCAAGCATCACTTTGTGAATGGAGTGTAATGAAATATGTAAAAAAACGAGATGAAAAAGCTATTAAAAGATCACTTAAGAGCTATTTTATAACGTCCATATGAAGTGAGAATAAAAGTCCAATTTAATTTTATTATACTACCAAAAGCACTCCGAAGTAATCTTATACGAGCTTTTAATTCTAAGCAAATGAGGATGTCTTCCAAAGAGAACGAACTCAAAATTCAATTAACCGCAAGATGGTGTCAGGTAACGGCGAAATTATGCTAGGGTTCATTGTCTTTATTTAAAATCTTCACCTAATCGCCTTCAGATGGGTCGTCGATCCAATGATAGGCAAATTGAGGACAATTTTGTTACTAAACTGAATTTATCAATTCCAACATACTTAGAATTGTGTCAACAATGAAGTTATCCGAACCGTTCGTATTCTTGCACAATGTTTTTCAGTATCCTAGCTACAAAACCTAGTTTCAGTAAATGTTCAGATTCTGTTACCAGTGTGTCCAGGGCCGAGTTCTAAGAAGAAAAGGCGTACCAGCCTTGTGTTGTATTACACGAACCATTTCAAGCTACTTTCGACCCCCATTACTCATTTCCTATTGGACCTACGAAGTTACAATTTCGCGTGCATGTTAAAGTCCCCGCAATCGGGATATTCAAGTCAAAAAATCACAATTTTTAACACTGACTGACTGACTGACTCATTCATAAAAAACTTAAACCACTTCCAGGGGAGTTAAATACTTGAAATTTGGCTCAAGTCACTGAGCGTTATCAAAGGAAAATTTCAGGAAATTACAAATATTTTATTATTCTCGAAGTTATAAGGGTGCAAAGGGGCCGACGAATGGTTATAACTAATAAAAAAAAAAAAAAAAAGTTTTATTCATCAAGATGACATACATAAAACAATATTAACGTCGGGGCCCCGTGTTAATTACGAGAACTGAAGTACAGGAACCCCGCACTTCCTCTTGGAATTGCATTTAACAGTTTCTCAATGCTAAAAACTAGGTACATTAAATATAACAATAACTAGTAAATTTAGTTTTAACTGACATGACTGAATTTGATCTCAATTATTTTTTCAGCGAAGCCGAGAATCCTGCATTACCTTTTGTACTAAACCTGGCCCCTTTTCACATTTATGTTTTTGGTGGGATTCTGTAAACAGAAGGTGGCTCATGTAATATGGTTCGCAGTTAGGGCGCTACGAACTGCTACGCCGCCGCCGTACCGATATGTGCTACGAGCTCCACATTCTAAAGACGCTACATACACGTGTTTCTTTGTAGGGTTCTACGGTGAAATTTCGTAACACATAGAGTTTTATTTAATTTTGAAACGAACGGGAATTTCAATGTTTCTTCAGCAGAGCATCGAATTATAAACTGACAAACTTTGTAACGTTGAGGCATAACACGTACCAGTACATATATGACTCTATAAAATTGCTTTATAATATTGTAAGTTTCGGGAATTCTTAAGGAGCTATCCCTATATTGTCTCTTTTCAAATTAAATTTAAACCAATAAATAGCAAAGACAATATTTCGTAAAAAATATATGTTATATTTCACTCTTTGGTCTTGATATTTCGGCTGTTTGATATGCAATTACTTACATTTTCCTCGATCCATCTAAATCGCAAAGATAGGTCTGAACTGTGATCTAAATATCATTTCATTTGAGCTATGTTAAGTTTTGGATAATAAAACTTATACTAAAATAAACGTTAAAGACGTGAAAAATTTAATATAAAACGGCTGTCATATTAAAAACCCATCCCTCTTATTCCAAAATAATAAATGAAAACACCTCGAAACTGCAAGTTTTCTGAGCGGCGCGCTTCCGCTGAGCAGGATAAACATGTGTAAAATGAAAGCGTTGGAGCAGGGCAGATTTCGCTGGATAACCTCGCCTTAAGGGGTAACGTTTCGAGCTCAGTGCAAAGTGCATAACATAAGTTTGTTTACCTTATTTTAAAATAAAATGTATGAAATAAAATAGTTTCATCTTATTTTGCGACTATTGTTAAATAATTATCAGGGGTTTTTAGCAGAATTGCGTCATTTTATGCATTACGTTGTAAATGAATGGGTATACAAACTTAAAAGCGTGTTTTAAGTTAGTATGACCATTCATTTACAAAGTAATACATAAAATTACAAAATGTTGGTAGAAAAGCCCAATTCACACTAAACAATGGTCGCGAAATGCCATATATCACAGTTATATAGTACTTTTTATGCAATAGTAATAAAAACAATCATAAGTTGTGCATTTTGCACCGAGCTCGAAACGTTCGTTCCCTCTTAAACAAGTGGTAGTTACCTCATCCTTGCCCTTGACGACGCACATCTTGACATCGTTCTCGGGTGAGTACCAGACGAGGCGGCGCTGCTCCGTCAGGTCTGTCAGACTGAGGTTGTACACCACATTCCTGGAACAAACGAAATTAAATATTGTTATTTTATTGGTACAAAACCAAAATCGCTGCGATGCCTCATTGCTATTTTTGCGGAAATAAGTGTGTGAACTTTTTGTATTTGTTACGTAAACTACTCGTATGTTACGTCATTACATGTCACCATTGATCACAATGAAGATTATTGCTACAGTTTTTAGGGTTCTGTAGTCCGACAAGGAACCCTTATAGTTTCGCCATGTCCGTCTGTCCGTCTGTTCGTCTGTCCGCGGCTTAGCGCAGAGACTATTAGTACTAGAAAGCTGTAATTTGGCATGGATATAAATATTAATCACGCCGACAAAATTGTAAAAAAAAATCTTGCAAAAAATTTTTTTAGGGGTACCTCTCATGCATGTAAACTGGGGCTGAATTTTTTTTTCTCGTCTATCCCATAGTGTGGGGTATCGTTGGATAGGCCGTTCAAAAACATTGTGGGTGTGTGAAAACATTTTTGATTTAGGGATCCGTTGGTGAAATATTAAGCTTTAAAGTGAAAATTTTAGTTAGAGTGGAGCGTCCCCCCTCCCCTGCCGGCTAAACGGTTGTTTATAGAAATGTGAAAAAATTCAAAGAAGTAGTATATATAATGAATTTAAATGGAAAACTATCACAGCTAAGTAGGCTTTACAGGTTTACTAGTACAGGTCGCGCCAAACTTTTGGCTCCCTATAATGTATGGGACCAGAAGTTTGGCGCGGTCTGTATTAGTAGACCAACTTATATGTACCGGGCAACTACGGAACCTTACATTGCGCGTGGCCCGACACGCACTTGGCCGGTTTTTAATAAATCAATAGCGCATACCGCATCACACTACAAAAAAACAAACAATTGCATAATTTCTTGTGCACACTTTTTATGGTTCCGTAGTACCAGAAAGGTAAAAGGAACCTTTATGGTGAGACTCCGTCCGTCCGTATGTCACAACCTCATAACATAACTTTAGCACCGTTAAAGATAAAGACTTGAAATTTTCCAAAAAATAGCATTTATCTGTATACATAATACAGTATAAAAAAAATTGAAATTGTTAATATTTCCAACACAAAACAGAGAAAAATAAAAAAAATGTATCCTAAAAGTACAATATGAGTGTCAAATTGTAGATATTAAAGAGCTTATTATAAAATATATACTTTTACTATGTTTACTGTCACCAATTTTGAGAAATCTTTGAATAACCACAAAAAAATGCATGCCCCACCTTCTTTCCGAAACTGGCGAACCGAAAAAAATGAAAGCAATTACTATTGTAGGCCATAACTGGCCAATTACAGGAAAACTATAGAGATTAAAAAAAAGTTGAACACAAATGAGAAATATAAAAATAAATGTAAAATAAATAGAAATAATATTTTATAAAAACACAATATGGGTATTGTAGGCGACGTAATTAATTGTTTATGTATTTAATATCTACCTTGTTGTAATTTACAGTCCACTTTTAATTTTAAGCATTTTCTAGATATTAAATATTTTGTACCTGTGCTGCCATCTGTTGTCAATAAAGTAGGGATCGACGCGCATCATTTCGGTCAATCAGTCATTTTTATTTTCATTCAATTCAATGAGCGAGTCTCCAACGCGAAAACCGACTGCGCACCGATTCCTTTTATTTTATAAAATCGAAAATTGTGGTTTTATTTGTTTCATCGTCTACAATTGCTGGTCTTCGAGCCGAATCTTTGTGCCAATGTTTAAAACACCGCCACATAGCATTCGAACAAGAAAACAGTTGGAGAAGGAATTAATGATGGAGAAATCGCGCAGCGACCATGGCGTCGTTGGTGACTCGAACGTTCTGGAAAGTGATGCCAAAAGCACAAAATCTGCTCCATTACACAACAAGGACCTCATAAAAGAAGAGGCTATGAAGTCTAAATCAAATATTTTGCTTCCGGACCAACAAGAGAACAAAGAAACGTCCGTGATCTCATCAAGGGCGAAAAGGTCACACGTGTCTCGGCGCTCAAACACGTCATCGATGGCTTTGCAAAAAGAACTGGAGCTTGCAGCTGCCGAAGCAAAGGCAAAAATACAAATGGAGCTCATTGACAAGCGTCTAGAGGTAGATATGGCACGTCTCCAGACGCCGAAAGCGGATACTGACCGCAGCAGTAAGTGCACAATGAAGGATCGACGAATTTCCGACGTCGACAAGTGGCTGGAGCACAGCATGGAGCACCTACAGCGTCCACCAAAGGTACTACACGGGACGCTGCCACCAGCTCCAACGGTTCCCGCCCTTGCCACGACCACGCATAGTATGGATCCTCTAGACAGCATCAAGGTACTAGCGCACGAACTAAAGAATATAATGGGCAACTCATCACAACGTGATGATCGATTCATCACTCACCTCGCCACGCCACGGGATTTGATAAGTTTCGACGGTGACTGTATCGAGTGGTTGCACTTCAGGAATGCCTATTATGAATCAACTCGTGTGTGTCAGTTTAGTGACAGTGAAAACTTATGGAGGTTACGTAAAGCGTTGAAGGGTGACGCCTTTTTAGCTGTGGCAGACCTACTTATCGGGAACACTTCACCAGCAGATGTTATGGCAGCTCTGGAACTCAGGTTTGGCCAATCCGATAATATTGTTCAAAAGATTTCAAATCAATTGAAAAACTTACCTGCACTACCTGCATCCTACCAACAAGATATCATCAGTTTTTCTGAAAAATAAGTAATTCCGTAGCTACAATCAGAGCACTCAACAAAAATGAGTATCTAAGCAGTCCAGAGTTAGCTACGTCAGTATTATCTAAGCTACCTAATACTCTGATCGGTAAATGGACGGATTATGCTTTTCAGCGAATGAGCACAGGTCAAACAAAACTAGAATTGTTAGCCACATTTCTCAAAGATGAGTCGAATAAACTGTCTGTTGTTGGTTTTTCTCTGCCACAGGAAACAAAAAAACCTGAAATTCGACGGCAAGAACTTCGAAATCAGGTGTCCCGAAACCCTGAACCTCGAAATGGTATTTTTACGACCGGTTTGGTGAAGTTATGCAAATTTTGTAAGAAGGCAGATCATCCCCTCCCCGAATGCAAAATGTTCAAAAGAGCAATGCGTAAAGACAAATGGCGATTTGTAAAAGGACAAGGTTTATGTTATTGCTGCCTAATAAATCGCCACGACAGGAGTACATGCCCTGAGCCGGTATGTGACATAGAAAACTGTGGATACGCACACCATCGCTTATTACACTTCAAAAAGTCATCGAGCGAGGCCGCTGAAGTCAACACAAGTCAAGGTCATCGAGAAAACCCGCAGTCTTCGCCGAGCGCCACTGTGGCACACATCGGGTCAAACAGTGACGCCGTATCATCATCCCCGTCCGGTGACGTCATGCTGAAGGTTGTACCTGTTAAGCTACGGGGACCCAACGGTATTGTGCATTCGTATGCACTCCTCGATGACGCCGCTTCAGTGTCAGTTATTGATGTGGACATAGCAAACGAATTAGGACTAGAGTGCGAGCAAACCGGTTCAATTAAATTCGTAGATGCGTTCGGATTAGAAATGCAACAATGTGCCGCTAAAGTGTCTCTCGAAATATGTGGTGAAAATAGTGTAAATTCTTATCATAACATTAAGATGCGTCAAGTTAATTTGAAATTGCCTGTACAAGATTTATCGATTGTCCATAATTTACAATGTGAGCACTTATTAGATGTTAAAAAATATGCCTGTAAAGAACGTGTTATTCCAAAGTTGTTAATCGGTGAGGATAATTACTTTCTAATGGCCCCCCTCGAGTTAAAACAGGGTCGTAAGAATGATCCATATGCGACTCGGTGTCGTTTGGGATGGACCATTCATGGGTATTGTGGTCGCACTCACTACAACGGTAACAACAACGAAAACGTAAGTACATCTTGCAATATAAATCACATCGCTCACTCTGATAACTTTTTGTACTCAGATGGTTCCGAAGAATTAGGTCAACTCAATGATCTGATAACAAAATCATTTGCTTTAGAGTCTATAGGAATTTCAACCTTACGCCGAGAAAATACAGCTCATATTCGAGCGACCGACATCCTTGATATCGAGGCAAGCTGGGAATCAATGGGAAGTTGGGTTACCTTTTAAAAAAGATAACTTCGCTATGCACTCTGACTATTCATACGAATTAGCGAATTCTCGGCTACAATCGTTGTTTCGAAAATTTCAGAAAGACCACGACTACGCTGCAAGGTACAATCGGGAGATGGGTAAGCTGTTTGAAGCTGGGTACGCACGGGTACTTGCTGACGAGGAGCGCGCGGACCACATCTGGTATCTGCCACATTTTGGAATCCAGAATCCGAATAAACCAGGAAAGTTAAGGATAATTTGGGACGCGGCCGGCAAAGTTAAAGGTACCTGCTTAAACGATTACTTACTAACGGGTCCTGATTTATATAATTCATTATTCGGAATAATGTTGCGATTCCGAGAACAATGCATCGTTATCATCGGAGACATAAAAGATATGTTTTTACGTATTAAAATACGTCCAGAAGATCAAAATGTACTTAGATTTTTATGGCTCAATTGGCAAGCGAACCCAGATAGCTGTAATGTAACGGTAACCAAGCCAATGGTTTGTGTAATGCAAAGTTTAATTTTTGGTGCAACCTGTTCTCCTTTTATAGCACAATATGTAAAGAATAAGAATGCATTGAAGTTTGAGGATTTGTATCCAGATGCTGTTCAGGTAATTCTTAAAAATCATTACATGGATGATTGTTTACATTCGTGTGATAGCACTGAAAGTGCAATAAAACTTGTTCATGATATCACGCTAGTTCATAGGAGCGGTGGTTTTGAGATGGGTCGATGGGCAAGTAATAGCAAACCGGTTTTAGACAGCCTACCGACTGAAGCGCTCGCTCAGTCTGCTATACAGTTCAAACATGGAGCTACGAACGCGACTGAGCGCACTCTGGGATTGATATGGCATCCGGCAGATGATTCATTTGGTTTTCAGCTTTCTTTAAACCGAGTGCCACAGTCAATTTTAGATGGTACAGAACCACCGACAAAGGCAAAAATGTTGAGTATTATCATGTCAATATATGACATACATGGATTTTTGTCACCGTTTCTAATAAGAAGTAAAATTCTACTTCAGGATGTGCATCGCAGCGGCGTCGACTGGAACTGCCACATCCAACCGGAACAACATGCATCGTGGGTGAGGTGGCTCAACGATCTGCAACAACTGGAGGCGTTACGTATACCGAGGTGGTATCACAACGCAGGTACGTGGACACAATGTTATAACGCGCCGCCCAACTCAACTGATAACGATGCAATCGTAGATACGCAACTGCATGTTTTTTGTGATAGTTCGCTAAAAGCGTACGCGACGGTCATATTTTGGCGCTTCACACGTGCGGATGGCAAGGTGCTTGTTTCCTTTGCTGCTAGCAAAGCTAGAGTAACACCTCTACGACCCATGTCTGTACCCAGGTTGGAACTACAAGGAGCACTAGTAGCCGCGCGCCTGGCTCGTACAGTAGAAACAGAACAAACAGGTTTAAAGTCAAGTAAACGTTATTTTTGGACAGACTCCAGTACCGTATTGCAGTGGATTCGAAGCGATCCTCGGACCTTCAAATCTTATGTTGCTGAGCGGCTTGGTGAATTAGACGAGCTAACAAAGATGTCAGAATGGCGACACGTCCCCTCTAAGCTGAATGTAGCTGATGTAGCCACTAAAGAGGACGCACTGCCACTTAAATTTAGTGACGTATGGTTTCAGGGACCCGATTTTCTTAGAAAGCCTGAGGAGGATTGGCCCAAAGACTTGAAGTCTCCAAAGAAGGCAGATGAGACAGCATGTGAAGAGAGAAGCATCAACTTGATGACGTCACGCGATATTTGTCTACCCAACGAAGCCAACGTCTCTTCATGGATGACTCTTCTACGTTGTATGGCGAGGATTTTGTTTTTGTTTAGAAAAAAACAAGGTAAGAAGAGTCATATTGACGTTGAGCTGATGAAGGAGGCAGAGGAACATCTTATGAGAAAATGTCAAAATGACACATTTGCTGAAGAGATTCTATGTTTAAACCAAAACAAGGCTATATCATCCAACAGCCGTATCAAGAAATTAACGCCTTATCTTGACGAAAAGGGAATACTTCGAGTGGGAGGACGAATTGATAAGACTGTAGGGATCAATACCGCTTCAATGAGACCTCTCATACTAGACGGACGACACAGAATTACGCGTCTACTCGTTGAATATCACCACCGACGTGCCTTACATAGAGCCCACGAACTAGTCGTCAATGAGCTGAGACAGCAATACTGGATAGTGCAGCTCCGCCCTACTGTGCGAGCAGTAGGAGCGCGATGCTTATTCTGCCAGTATCGCCGCGTCATGCCGAAGCCACAGCGTATGGCTGATCTTCCAGCTGCACGTCTGCAACATGGTCGGCGCCCCTTCAGTTTTTCGGGCTTAGATTATTTTGGTCCTATGGAAATTACCGTGGGACGTAAAAGACAGAAAGTGTATGGCGTTTTATTTACTTGTCTCACCGTACGTGCGATCCACATAGAGCTGACAGACAGCCTCACTACTGATGGGACAATCATGGCGTTAAGAAGAATGGCTGCACGAAGAGGTTGTCCTGTAGTAATATATTCTGATAACGGAACGTGTCTAAGAGGTGCTGATGCAGAATTAAAGCGCAGTCTTGCAGAGTTGAATACAAACAAGCTACGTGATGATGGCTTAGCAAGAGGCATTGAATGGAGGTTTCATCCCCCGGGAGCACCGGAAATGGCAGGAGCTTGCGAGCGAATGGTGCGTTCTGTTAAGACTGCACTGAAGGTGGCTTTAACATCACGCGCTCCACAGCTGGAAACTCTCTCCACTTTGATGACGGAAGTGGAAGCTCTCGTAAACAGTCGTCCTATCACGCACGTATCGTCTGACCCGAGCTATCCTGAAGCATTAACACCCAATCATTTTTTGATAGGTACATCTTCAAATGGACCACAATTCGGTAGGTATGATGAAGTTGACCTCTGCCTTAGGAAACGTTGGCGTATAGCACAGAGATTGGCAGACATGTTCTGGGGACGGTGGGTCCGAGAATATCTGCCAACCTTGCTGCCAAGACAGAAGTGGACCTCTGAGCAGAGACCGTTACAGGTGGGTGATTATGTAATATTAGTTGATTCCAAAATAGATCGTGGTTGTTGGAGACACGGTGTAGTGAGTGCGACACACGCGGGACAAGATGGGCGCGTTCGTATTGTCGACGTCCGCACACGCACGGGGGTGCTAAGACGTCCTGTAACACGCGTCGCTCTACTTTCACCGACGGATTTTAGTGCTGACCTTCAAGTTTAGTTTTTTTTAGTGTAGTCAGCACTAAGGGGGCGGCATTGTAGGCGACGTAATTAATTGTTTATGTATTTAATATCTACCTTGTTGTAATTTACAGTCCACTTTTAATTTTAAGCATTTTCTAGATATTAAATATTTTGTACCTGTGCTGCCATCTGTTGTCAATAAAGTAGGGATCGACGCGCATCATTTCGGTCAATCAGTCATTTTTATTTTCATTCAATTCAATGAGCGAGTCTCCAACGCGAAAACCGACTGCGCACCGATTCCTTTTATTTTATAAAATCGAAAATTGTGGTTTTATTTGTTTCATCGTCTACAGGTATCAAATTGTAGATATTAAGGAGCTGATTATAAAAATATATACTTCTACTATATTTACTGGCACCGATTTCGAGAAATCTTTGAAAAACCACAAAAAATGCATGCCCCCCCCCACCTTATTACCGAAACTGAAAAAAAATAATAAAAAAAACGTGGAAATTTGGGATTAAACAGGAAAAATATAGCAGTTGAGAAATTTACGATGATAAAAAGACAAAATTAAATTTTTCATCCACGACTTTTATTTCGAGTACAGTATAAAAATATTTGTGTCTCTTTTGTTGCTATACATGAAAATAAATACATATTAGATAACTTATATTATCATCCATTACAAAATGAAAGAGTACAATTCGGTACCGAATATTCATACACAACCACCATCATGAGCATTGCAGCGCGTTAATACACATCTGGAAACAAGATGGCGCTGGGAGTTCTCTACATAAAGAAGGCGAAGAGTACAGGGTGCGTGTAAACAACACTGTACAGAGTACATTATCATAATACTGCTACGCTCACTTATGAACTTATGAAACTTGTCCTCGGCTATCATCTTTGCCTGCTTTGGCGATTTTGATATTGATTGATTTCACTCAGATCAGAACTAGAAGACTTCCCGCTACTAATGAAATTTCTAATTAGGTTTTTCATAAGGTTCGGTTCAACTGCCTATCTTATTGATGAGTCAACAACTCGTGAACTGAAGACACTTTCATGGACAATATATATTCTTATGTTAATTTAAAATGTGGTACAAATCAATTATTTTTTTAGTCATCATAAACAGTTATGGGCAAGATTTTAAATACCTTCTTCCTGCCTGTTTTTTTTTGTTGTGCGTTTAGGAAAGAGTCCCATTTTTTTTAGAAATTTTTATTTAGTGATTGTCTTTTCTATTTCTCATTCAATTGAGACCGAGATCAAAATATATTGCAAAAAAAAATGTTTTATTGTTTTTAATTATAATTATTATATCCTACTTAAGAAAGGACAAGTTTTTAGGAGATAACTACTTTGAACTGTTTACCAATATTTTGATAAATTTAAGCATTCAACAATTTGTTATAAATTTTCAACAAAAATTCAAAAATAGATAGATATGAACCGCGATCGTGACTTGTCAAATCGGACGGGTTACCTTAAGTTATTTTCTTTTGTGTTATCTTTCTATATAACAAATCTACACTAGTAATAAAGTAATAAAAAGTCGTGTCTGTAAACATTGAAAATTTTTGCGAAATTTCAAATGAAATGTTTTAATGGTATTGTTGTACTGAGACCAAAACTAAAATTTGTAGTTTTTGTCTGTCTCTCTGTATGTATGTTTAAACTCGAGAACTACTCAACGGATTTAGATACGGTTTTTGGGGTCCTGTACCCAAAGGGTAACCAACGGGACCCTATTACTTCCGCTGTACATCTGTCTGTCTGTCCGTCTGTCACCAGGCTGTATCTCATGAGCCGTGGCCCGTGGTAGTTAGACAGTTTAAATTTTCACAGATGATGTATTTCTGTTGTCGCTATAATAACAAATACTAAAAGCGACCAAGTGCGAGTCGGACCTGCGCACTCCCATAAAACAGACATCATTTTTTTGCCGTTTTTATAGATAATGGTACGGAACCCTTCGTGCGCGAGTCCGACTCGTACTTGGCCGGTTTTATTTATTTATCATCGTAATGACCCTAGTCAATAATTATGCTATATGGGGTATTGATAAAATAACCACCAAGCCGAAAACTGTTGGTACTGCTCAAAGATTGAAAGACACTTTAGCGAACGAAATCACGGGCAAAGGCTGGTAAGAGAGACCAGTATTTCTAATATTTTTTTTGATCAAATACTTAGTAAACATTTGAATGTTTGTTGTTTGTGTGTTGTTTATTGTTTGCTCGGGTTTCCCTCGGCTCAATGTTTTATTAGTGTTATACTTTCAAATTTATTGTGGGTACAATTCGCTCAGTTGCCAGACAGTAGTGTATCTAGATAAAAATAATTTCATAGATATACCTATACCGAGTACCTATGTTAGGTATATATTTAAATTCCAACATGTATTTACATTATAAGGAAAATCTAGCTTAAGATACATAATTTAATGATTTTTGTTAATGTTACGCAATATTATATTTATTATTTTATTTGAGTACTGAATTCACATACGTTTATGACTAATGATGGCTTTACTTCATAACAGTTTAATGTCTGATGTCTATGATAATCCAGTTGTAAAGTTCACGTTAAGACAATTCATTAAGTTGAAGGCATACTCTACCTGCGAACCGACAAAATTGCGAAAGTCTCTCTCACTCCTTAATTAAGATATTTGGAACGAAAATTCCATAATTTAAAGATATTATGGTGTAAACTTTCCCAATTATAACGTTAAGAATAGCCGCTATGACTCACATAATGTTTTTGAGATTTTGAACTGACAAACTTTGGCCTCGGTTTTGAATTGATATTACATTTCAGAGGTATTCAATTTAATAATATATCGCTATTTACTTGTAGTCGTAGAAAATAAGAATACGGTGTGTTGTACGGGTCAAAGGAAAAGTTGTATTTTTTTGTAATCCCCACTTTTGTACAATTTCAGCTTAGTAGTTTTAATATAGTTACCAATCCGCGGATGGACATAAACACCGAAGCTTCGTTTTTTGAGAAAATAACAAAAGAAAGCAGCGGGTTGTAAATTATTTAAGTGGATACTTCTTAAGTCGCCTTTTTACTCGATTAAAGAGGTAGGATTTAATGGCGGCCGAAGATATCATAATAATACAGTCAATGACACGGTAGCGTACGGTCTATAACTTCAAAATTAAACATCTAGGTAAGGCAAGGGTACTATTTTCGTATTCAGTGATGAAGATTCTATAGTGCATAGGGGTCAGATGCATTTCCGAAAATTTTGACTTTTTTCGTATGTGCCGCCTCTAAAGTGATATGAGTATGGGTCAAAGCAGCAGGTAACATGAATTGCTGGGGCCGCAGCATCAGCATCCAAGCTGGGGCCGAATTGCCAGAAACCTACAGCTCACGTTCTCACGGAACGATACCTAGAACGCCTAGAATAAACATACTTCTTGTAGAATTATCTGCTTTGTTGCCATGCAGCGGTCACCCGCATCTCATAGGCCATACACCGCTTTGCCACTTTTGCATAATGTGAGCATGACGCTGGAGTGCAGCGCAGAATTCATAGCGGGCACTCACAAGATCCACTAGTGCTATAATTGTAGTTCTTTTTCAAACAGGAGTACTAAAGTGGGATGATACCTAAGTGCGACGTGTATCTAAATATCGGCTGACGTGGTCTCAGCATTGCTTTTACACGAGTTAAATACCTTATCACTAAGTCGCCCGATAACCTAACAGTTTCTCGTTTTGGAGAAACCCAGTCTATTTTGTTTATATCTTCTGTGTTATCAGTATTCGGTCAAGAGTCACATACTAGTTGTTTCACCCTACTAAAACTGCATCCGATCTGCATCATTGTCGTTGTTAAGACACGCTCTTATCGCGCACACAATGCCGTATGTGCTTAATAGGTATGTTTTACCTGTATACTAAAGGTACAAACTTTCGAACTGGTTTTCCCTGTGAATGCCCGGCATTTATATTATGGTGTTGCGAGCTAGGACAATGCATCGAGTACAGCAATTAAACGTTGTTATCGATGTCCCAAATTGCTAGCGTAATTTTTATCGTAGGTATGAGATACGATCTATAGTGACTATGTGAACACGTAAGTGACTCCCAGGGCCCCAGTATGGGAGCGCAGGATGAATTGTAAATCGTCTATTTTCATAAGGATGAAAGTTTGACTGACGTGGTCCAAGAATATTTTAATATTCACTCGTTTATTTTAGGAATAATCCAATTACCGCGCCCAACGATAACCGGCACGCGAAGTTGTGGGAATTCCAAATTGATATTATCCCTATATTGTTTTCTTTTTTCGGTACGATAAACAACTGGAGTGGTATAAATTGCTATGCGGGCAGTCAGTCGCTAGACACTACACGGTCAACATTACCGCAAGAACATCATATAGACTTAGGAGTCCCGTGACATCCATCCAGAACTCAAGATGCAGTCCCAAGACAGAATACTCAATTTCCCGGTGGACACCTTCACGAGGCGCGGGCCTTCTATACCCGAGGAGGCCCCTTTCAGCCCCGGCGAAATTCTGCAATTCAACAAAGCATACAAACAGTTTCTTCAGGCGGAACGACAGCTGGACGACCTGACTTTCCTTAACGGGAAGCCATGCCCCGTCCGCTACAACTTTGATCCGACGAGGCCAGAAGAAGATCGGCTGCTGGTGAACTGGGACTGGCTCATGCCCTTATTTTGGGGGCCGCCGCCAGGTGAGAGGGATCTCGTCAGGCTGCCCACTATACTGGAGTTTGTTGAAACGAAGATTCGCTTTTCGAAGTGCAAGGCGGTCGCCGGGGACACCTGCTCCTGCGGCAAGAAGCCTAATGTAGTGGTACCACCGGGACGTGAGTGCAGGATCCCACAGCACTTTCATCATTTCTGCACGGCGCACGTCTCTGCGTGGATAACAAAGTACATGGTCCCGGCGATTCTGCTGAAAGAATCCCAAGAAATCTTCAGAGAGGTCATCCAGAAAGTGCATGAAGGTGATCCGCAAATCCTCCAATACTATTCGACGGGTGACCGGACGGACACAGAAATGTTGCTGCACTCGGCTCGCAACATCAGTGATAATAGTGCTAAATAGTGCAGCAGCATGTGTAGTTCGCTTATTTAAATAAATATTTGTGTTTATAATATGTTTACTTTTTTTTTCTTGTACCCCTATGAGTGTAGGATGATGGAGAGTTGTGCAGGTAAGGTACTGAGATCATTCCCTCTGACGTTGCTTCAAGTTGAAATTTACTTTCTCTCGTGACCACTCTATGTTAGATACAATCAAGTCAAGCTTGGACTGCATCAGATGTAACGTCTAGGTAACGTGCTACTAGCCGCTGCATAGCACGTCACATCACTAACGCAGATAAGTTGCAAGGCGTGATGATTAGCGTTATGTGCACATGGGATGCAAAGCTCCGTTATCACAAACTATGCTTGGCATGTGCTTATCATATGTCTTGAGCAAGGCCTGAGTGTGCATTCGCCTCTGAGTACGTGTATGTGCGACGTTTAGGTATGGAGCCGACCATACAGGAATATGAGACGTCTAAATAAGGTTTTTCTTAACTTTATATCCATGAATAACTGCATGTAAGCCGCAAACAGTATTATGACAAAGACCGGCGGCAATTGGCGTTACATCTGTAACTCCTTATGGACCGATAATACGTATGACCACATGGCACGCTATCGTTTAAATATGGAACAAACTATGTGTCACTACTCAAAAGATAGGTAAATATGATAAGACGACGGGACCTTCATCGAAATATTATTACAGGCTGCCGGCCGAACGTAAGTAGCTCCAGCGTATTACGGCAACCCACGTTTAGTTGGCACTGTCTTGAAATATTCGGGAAAACCCGTGCTATATTCATTTTATGATCTGTATCCAACTGGCGGCGTGTATTTCAAAACGAAATCAAAACTGATGAGTGACCATAGAAAATTACCGGGACATACACGTGTGCTTCATACATGTATACACCTTACTTATACTTAAGATTTGTCATTGTATAGCTTACAGGTTTGGTTAGACTATAATGATGTACAAAACATCATTCTAAATATGTATACTTTTCATGATTCCTGTAATGTTAGGACTATGGTATGACAGATACCTTACCTAAACACTGCACCGTACCTACCTATCGCTGCATAGCATGTCGCGGTGCCCCTCTATCGTGTTACAAAGTGTAGTGACCACGGTTATCTATGCATGGATGTAGATTGTACAACATCTTAGTGGATAGAACTAGTACAATATATTATTATCATTATTAAACTAACTACCTAAATATCTAGTATCATGAAGGAAACTGGTATGTCGTGACATTTGTAAGTCGGCATGCATTTTGAAATGAAATAACTATATATCGGGAACAAGTTTTTTTTTTTAATTTTCAAAAACAAACACTCACATACACAATACACTTAATACTGATGTACACAAATACCTAATACTTATTATATAAACAAATGATCATATCTATGACTAGCACTATTTCGGCCGGTGGAGAGTTCCACGCCACGATGCCTGCTCACGCAAAGCTAGTGCATACTGCATCAAGTGCCTGTCCAGTCGCCGCTGCTCTGCCTTCTGACGTTTTCTCTCCTCACGCTCCAAGTCTTGTCTGCGCTTTTCTTCTTCTTCTTCCGCGCGCTCTTGCTCCTTCCGAGATTTTTCCCCGTTGTCGCGATGAACGGCTTCTCCAGAGTTTCCGCTCATGGTGAATGATGATTTTGTGAATGATGACATGGTGATTTTGTCAAGACTGATCGATTGTACACAACCTTGTGATTATGGCGAGTGTATATGTGCTAATGATTGATTGTATATGTACTTTCCTCCATTTATACTAACCCGAAAACTACCTAACAAGGACTGGTTGTTCCATAATTATCGCGAATTTTTTCCCACTTGAATAAGCTCGTTATAATGAGGGATAATTCAAATACCGTGACATCATGGTGTACCGCAGTAACGACAGAATTGATAAGCAACGTATTTTGTGGTAAAATGGCGCAATATCGATGATGTCAACGGGTAATACATGCATATATCGGCAATACCCAGTTATTTTCAGCTGAAAAGGAAAAAATTGATAAGGATAATGCATACAGTTTTACATTTTATTACGGGAGTCATATCATACACTGTGTTAACTTCTGTTAGCTAGCACAATCATGCTCCGTATGGAAAAAAGTATAGGTAAGCTTCAGTACGTGCTCGTTACGGTACAAATGCAACCAACGATTGTTTCAACTCTAACTGCAAGCACCCCGGCATGCTGAGTATGCACGCAGTCTTGCTACGTGACCTGCAGTCTTACTCGACTATGTTGTATGTTCTTCGGATGTTCGGCTCCGACAAGCTATCCCACTACAGCGTTGCAGCGTGCACTCATGTCTGCAAAGCAGTTTACCAAGCGAACCCGAGAGACTTGGGTTTTTGTTGAATCGTCCATGCACACCATCGTTAGGTGATGAACACTTAATTACCTCCGCAGGTGTACCTGTACACCTTACCGTAGGTATGCCTTACCGTAGGTATGACGTCAAACCTTATCGAACAATGGTGTATTGTTTCATTTTTCCGAACTATTAATATTTCAATAAACCCCACGGACAGGATGAGATCGATTAATTTAACCCGATAACATATTTAATTGAATGAGAGGAAATTAATATAAATACCATTTAAGTTCAGCGATAAGAGCGTTATCGCCGTCGCGGGTGGCCGTTCTAATGCTGTAACAATTTACTGATATCGATGTTGCTACCTACAACCAATGCTACAACAAGGTGCACTTACAGGTTAACAGTAAAGAGTTTTTGCGCTCATATTCACAGAGACCTAAGGTTAGGCTTGAGACTAGGTCTCACTTTTACATAGCAAAACCTAGATAGAACTCAACAATCATATTTTTCCCGAGACCATGCACTGTGCATTAGAGTCGTTGCTCCGCTGTATACATTAGTAGCATCCTCCCTTTCCCCTTGTCCACCATTTTTTATTTTCACCCCGTACGCTCTTGTGTCACTGACTGTATATCAGTGATGACAGCGCAATCGCTGTCAATAAATGCGTAAGTCAGCTTATCGTAAAGTTCTTTTCACATGTTTTCACGGAAGAACTTCACTAACAAAATACTTTTATTGTCAAGTAAAAAATACGAAAATGCATTGAAAAGAAAGTCCCGGAAGTGATGTAATAGTTCTGAAACAGACATATTAACTTCAAAATTGGTAGTTATCAAATTTAATAATAGTTACAATAGTTACCAATTAGGTACAATAAAAACGAGATGTATTTTAAATCAGCCGACACTACGCAATTGAAAAGATCCCGTTTGCATTCTAATTTTAAATTGCTCTTATTTATTGTTCGCGACTAACAACAAAATTACATAGATTCCTTCTGTCATTACGCTGCAAATAAACTTCACTCAGTGTGTTGCGTGCAAATAATGAATTCTTTGTGAACCATCGCCTCGAGGGTACTTCGACGCAGGAAAAGAAACTACCCTCAATTGTAAGGATAACGAGGGGAGACCAATTTGTGGGCAAGAGGACCCTGCCCATATATTATGTGATAACCGTTTTTTGTTGTGTAACGAAGTGATATGATGCAATCAATTTCCCATACGTATGGTCTTGACGATAAATAATAATCTCGTTATTGAAGATTGCCACTGGCTAAAACCTCAAGCATTTTCCTGTTTTGATGCATTCTTATATTCTTCGGAAAGTATGTCTTGTATAACTTGTTTGGACATTCGACAAGAGGTAGTCGGATGGTAATCTACCCACGTTTGTTGCAATAGTATAAAGATTATTCAAGATCAAGGAATATTCAAGGGACATCCTGAAGTAACAGCACAAAGCTCAGTATCCTTTGTCAATTACACGCGCCAGTGGTTCCCGCCAAAAGGCGGCCATGTTGGTCTGTTGACGGATCGTCAGCAACATCTATTGTTCGGCCGTCCGTGTTTTTTCGTCCAATTCGGACGTCTCCCACTGATTGATGATCTCTGGCGGCATCTACGATTTTTATGTCTTCGTCGCTTTTGTTGCGCGATTTATTTGTTTTTCTTTTGTTTTTGCTACGGAGGGAATTTTCAATTTGAATTCGGACACAGATTCTTTTAGTTTTAATTGCGGCGTTTAGTTTATGCTTTGATTTATAAGTAATTCTTGTTTATGTTAATAAATTAATTCTATCAAATGAGTGAGTCAGAGGCTGCCAATCAGAATCTGTCTCATCAATATACATGACGGACGCGCGCCCAATGATCGAATCGAAATGAAAACATCAAATACGGGGCCGCTTTTAAAACGAGATTTACATATTAAATAATATTATTGGTTTAATTCGACTGTCTGTTTTTGGAGTACGCCACGAGATATGCCACATTTGTATTCTGCCGGTGGTGTCGCTTTTTATCGTCAACTTTTTATCCACTTTTTATTATCTTTTTGTTTTGTGACAACAAACATCAATGTTTGGTACACAATAATAACATAAATAATTGAGCGCAAGAATTTCTCTGCTTCCTTCGAGGCAAAAAGTACGAGTACCGGGAAACTAGAAGATTACAGAGGGTACATAAAACGTTCTCTAAGTAGGTGCAGTAAAATACGAGACAAAAGCAGCGAGGGGAGCCAATGGAATCGTCACAGAATATATTATTGACCAATCTAATTTGTGACTTTATTTTGTATACGAAACAACTAAGGGAAAAGACGCAAAGTTTATACAATGTTTTGAATAAAATGGAATAGCGAACTTTTTTTTTAAAAATCTGAGGTCTTAAGAAAATAATGTGTGTTGTGAATCTACGTCGACTCTTTATTAATTAGTATTTTCACCTTACTTCTATCGCATGTACTATATTCGTAGGCTGTTAAACAAAATCTGCAAAGCTGGACTCTGGTACCAACTACCTCTAGTATGTACCTATAGTATTTATTTTAAATACAAGTATTTACTTAACTCCAGACAACGCGTAGGGTTTCCTATACATATACAAAGCAAAAGCTTTTGTCTATTAGTCTAGAAAACCACTTAACTTTTATCCATTTTATAAATTTACGCTTTAGTATGGCGTGCCTTTATGAATCATTTTTTTATTGGAATTTGGAGTAATGTTAATTATTAAATAAATTATAACTGGTGTTAGAGAGGTGGTTATAAGATTAAAGAAGTGAACTGCGGAGTTTACTAACACCACACAGAGATCAGTGTAATAGAATAATATTATGACGATATCCATGAGGATCTATTAAATAAATAATAACTGGTGTTAGAGAGGTGGTTATAAGATTAAAGAAGTGAACTGCGGAGTTTACTAACACCACACAGAGATCAGTGTAATAGAATAATATTATCACGATATCCATGAGGACTTATTAAATAGATAATAACTGGTGTTAGAGAGGTGGTTATAAGATTAAAGAAGTGAACTGCGGAGTTTACTAACACCACACAGAGATCAGTGTAATAGAATAATATTATGACGATATCCATGAGGATCTATTAAATAAATAATAACTGGTGTTAGAGAGGTGGTTATAAGATTAAAGAAGTGAACTGCGGAGTTTACTAACACCACACAGAGATCAGTGTAATAGAATAATATTATCACGATATCCATGAGGACTTATTAAATAAATAATAACTGGTGTTAGAGAGGTGGTTATAAGATTAAAGAAGTGAACTGCGGAGTTTACTAACACCACACAGAGATCAGTGTAATAGAATAATATTATCACGATATCCATGAGGACCTATTAAATAAATAATAACTGGTGTTAGAGAGGTGGTTATAAGATTAAAGAAGTGAACTGCGGAGTTTACTAACACCACACAGAGATCAGTGTAATAGAATAATATTATGACGATATCCATGAGGATATATTAAATAAATAATAACTGGTGTTAGAGAGGTGGTTATAAGATTAAAGAAGTGAACTGCGGAGTTTACTAACACCACACAGAGATCAGTGTAATAGAATAATATTATCACGATATCCATGAGGACCTATTAAATAAATAATAACTGGTGTTAGAGAGGTGGTTATAAGATTAAAGAAGTGAACTGCGGAGTTTACTAACACCACACAGAGATCAGTGTAATAGAATAATATTATCACGATATCCATGAGGACCTATTAAATAAATAATAACTGGTGTTAGAGAGGTGGTTATAAGATTAAAGAAGTGAACTGCGGAGTTTACTAACACCACACAGAGATCAGTGTAATAGAATAATATTATGACGATATCCATGAGGATCTATTAAATAAATAATAACTGGTGTTAGAGAGGTGGTTATAAGATTAAAGAAGTGAACTGCGGAGTTTACTAACACCACACAGAGATCAGTGTAATAGAATAATATTATCACGATATCCATGAGGACCTATTAAATAAATAATAACTGGTGTTAGAGAGGTGGTTATAAGATTAAAGAAGTGAACTGCGGAGTTTACTAACACCACACAGAGATCAGTGTAATAGAATAATATTATGACGATGTCCATGAGGACCTATTAAATAAATAATAACTGGTGTTAGAGAGGTGGTTATAAGATTAAAGAAGTGAACTGCGGAGTTTACTAACACCACACAGAGATCAGTGTAATAGAATAATATTATCACGATATCCATGGCAAATTTAATTCGATTACCTTCAATTATTGTCTGTGCGGATGGACGAAACTATAATTAATTAATTAAGATTTCTTCTTATGTAAGTGACATATTGTCTTTAGTAAGAATAAAGTATCTTTAAACCTTATGTTTTTCGGTCTAGTTATGAATGGATTGTCAATAAAATTGCATAATTCGATTAGTTAAGAAACGTACATTATTCTGACATCTGGTTATTTTGATTGTAATTGTGCTTAATTCAATACAAAAAGTCGTGTTAAACTGGCGACATTAATCGGTGAAACTCATTGAAGCCTTTTTTAACAATTCATATGATGAGATGAATTATAAAAGTTCTGGTACGTTATGTGGCAACAAATTTAAACGTTTGGTTTTATTGAAATTGAATGTAAGATTTAGATTTTTGAAGTTGACAATGTGTTTATTTTTTCGTAAACGAAGTGTGGGAGATTGAGCATTACAAAAATAAAAGTATTATTTGTAAAGGTGATAAATTAGGTGTCAATAAGATTAACGGCCTCTTAAGGCCGTATCAGCCTCGGACTTTCCATCTATTGCAATTTTTCGTCATCTACTTTGACATTTTATAATAATACCCTGTTTTTTTAAATACACTAGATAGTTAAGCAGATAAGTAGCAGTTAGTATAAAAATTGTAGCTGAGTAGTGACCATTTTAGTATGTATGTATTTTCTTTATTTATAACCTAGAAACCACGGATATTTATGCTATTTTGTTGGTTTCTTCGAGAAGACTTTTCAAAGTCATATTTTTATGACTTTTTCATATTTTTATTTTACTTGCAAATGTCGGCACTTGGTGAAACAGGATCAACATCTTGATAAAAGCAATTGTACTGTTTAACTTATAAATTCTTTAGTGGCTCCAACCGGTTTCGCCTTGACATTGTCAAGGAATGATAGAGCTAAATTAAATAACTATGATTAATATAAATATGATTTTGGGAAGGACCGCCGAGAGTGCCGAAATATTGGAAATGAATGGAATGAAATTGGAAAGGTAGTGGACGTTGACAGGCTAATGGATGGATGGATGGATGATTGTTTATATTGCAGATGATTACTCAATAATAATTGACCATGTGCAGTATAAATAATAATATTTATTTTTATTCATAGTTAATTAATTCAGTTCTGTTATTTCTTAACAATGCCGTAAGGCGAAAATGGTTAAAGCTCTTATTTATAAGTGAAATAGTACAAGTGTTTTTATCAAGGTGTTATATTTTTAATTGATGCGTCATCCACGTGTAGTCAGACATGCTATAAGCAATTTTATGCAATGGGACTTAAAACAAAAACATTTTATTTACAGTCATGACTTTTTAAAATTGTCTTCAGCACGTAGAAGATATCAGACGTTATATTTTTCAGAATCTCATTCCAACCGACGTTTAACTGCATGTCAGAAAATTACGAAAGTAACGAGCGAACTGCAATTTGTTTGCATGCACTCAACGCAGTTTCGATATTGGAAAAGTTTCCCGAGTCGCACACACGTTAGGTTCGAAATCAATGGGACATCGGACCACGTGCGCCGTGTATAGAGTTTGTAAAGTCGCTAGCCGGAATACTGAACTGTTGAGAAACTATGCGCCCCTGGTATTTTGTCTCAGTATCAGAGAAATCTAAAATCTTATGAGGTTAGTTCTGCCATATGTAACTTTCCCTTGTTTGTTTACAGCGAATTTTTAAAACAAAGCAAATTGGATTCGTATTCATTTTATTTGACATGTATGTAATGACAAATTATGAATGAATTAGTATGTGGATAAAGGTGAGTCATTTGATACTTTACACTAGTCCACCTACACGTATTTTCAAAATGTATTGTCAACAAGAATTTTTGCATTTCTTATTTCATTTTGGTCCTGTGACAGATACCTGACAGATACCGTATCATCTAAAAGTACATTTGATCAAAATTTATAATGAAATAAGATTCTCGAGCTATATAAAATAAGTTGCACGTGCTAGCAAAATACATAAAGTAAACAACCATTGTATTGGCACGTGTAAAAACTGGAGTTTACTTAGTTAGAAACCTTTAGAATACTGACACGTGTAGCAATTCTACCTATATATAGAAAAGCTAGGAAATGATTTTATTTAACTATCATTCATTTTTTCTAAGTGAAAAAAAGTTTCATCTAAATTTAAGTGAATTGAAAACTATGTTAATATTAATTAAAAATATATAGTAAACCAACACTACTCGCAACCTTTCTTTATAATGAAAGATAAAAAAACATCTTGGCATAATATATTATATCTCCGAAGGGATGTCAAGTGTTTCTCCTAGCGTAAACTATTACTGAAACAGTCAAAAAATCAACAACCTCTTTTTACGGTCGATTTTTACGTCCTAACACTTACATACCCGTCTTATACAAATACTGCATGTGTTTCGCTACATCAGTAGTAACGCCGCCGCAGGTCTGAAAAGGATCACGTGATGAGGGGTTAGCTTTATCATCGCCGTATTTTGAGCACGACAAGCTTTTTAAGGCTTGCACCACAGTGTTTTCCTTCACCGTTCAGCAAGTGGGAAGAACTTTTTGCTGGAAATGCAATAAAAAAAATTAAATGTCACTTTGAAAAATCATTATTTGTATGACGCCAGGGTAGGCACTACCTACCCTAGAGTAAATGATTTCATACAATTTATTTTTTCAAATTGCTTTTTAATTTTGTTTCATGTTATTTTTATCGTCAAACTTGACCTTCTCATTGCTTTTCCAGCAAAAAGTTCTATGCACGCCACTGGTGGAAAGTAAACGAATACTATTCACATCAATTCCGAAAAATTCATTCGTGTAAGCTCGACCTATCAAGCCCTGGTCTCAAGAATGAGAGCGCCCTAGCGATTGAGATACACTTGCAGATAACTCATAAAATATTCTATGACTTACCTCTAAAAGTGGTGTAAAAATAATATACTCTTTAGATTTAACGATAGATACTCGTACATTCCACAAAACGAAGTCGTAAAAGAAGTTCATAAATAACCACGCGACTCTCACCGAAACTGAATGAAATCTCGATGGAGATGCATTCTGAACGCTTCAAAAGTGCAATAAACTAAAATGGAAACCGGTCGAGATTCCTATGTTTATCGACATTTGAGAGTCAAATGGGTGCTGACTTCAGCACCTGATCTACCTGTTCATACACGTGGTTATGTATTTTTAGGTAGGTACATACATACGATGTAGTGTACCCAGGTAATTTTTTTCCAGGTTCATTTTATAATTTAATTTATCTAACCTCATATCGTAAAATCCTCATTCCGAACTCAAAACTACAGGCACAATGAAATTTTTTTTTATGATTGTCTCTAAAACACCAAAAAATATGGTTCTCCGAACAACATAATTCTATAAAAAAACTTTTTCTGAGATTACAGTACATGTGAAACTAAGTAGGAAGGCAAAGGGAACTTAGCCCATACAGCCATGTCTGAGGTTTAATATCAAATACCAATGAGGTTATTATATAATATTCTCTCCATCCATCCATCCATCAGCCTGTTTCGTCCACTGCTGGACATAGGCCTTTCCAGGATTTGGCCACTCTTGGCGATCCTCCTGGAAGAAATGCCCATACTCACACACGCTGGGCAGGTGGATTGGTGAGCGCGGTGCCGAAACCCTTGCACCAGTGACGCCGCTGCCCGTCACCAGTCTGTTTTATATAAGGCCCGGCAATTGGGGATGGATATACCGCCATCCATCGGTCCCAGGCAATGGTGGGCCGCCTGGTTTTTTTGCCTGAGAGCTGTCCTCTTACTCTCCCCCGAATAACTTCGGGAGGTTTTCCGAGTAAGATGGTGGTACCTCCACAGTCGAGCCCGGCATTAGCTCTACCACCTAATATTCTCTAACACGTACTAAATAATATTGCGGCGTGACAGGAGGTCAAAATTTCATTTCATTTTCGGCCTTCATTGTCTATAGCTGCCGGCGCACGCAACGCGTACACATGCGTGGTGGACTGTTGGATTTGGGCGCCGTAGCTTACGTGGAAATTACAATTTCCAGTGGTTTTATGGGTCAAATCAAAAGTATTATTTTGCCCTAAAATTACTAACAGCAGCGATGGTGATGATAATTTGACTCCACCTGACATTCTGGAAATAACGACGGAAACTACGAACACTTTTAGAATGAGCTTTTACAAGAAAAATCAAAAATGGCTAACCACTAATTTTATCAAGATTATGAAAACAGATTGTTAGGCATGAGTTTAGATAAAGTAGTGTATGAAACTATACACGACTAGGTATTAAAACACTCGTGTACTATTACGGCTAGGCTCGTTTTTTAAACTCACTCGTGTTTTTAATAACCTTTTTATGTACCAGTTTCATAACCAACAATTATTTACTTTTAGACAAAACATATACTTGACTTGAAATATCCATTAAAGTTTTGCTTTATCATTTTGAAAGAAGTAATTTGGATTAAAGTATCAATTCTTATGACTAAACGTATATGTAACGTGACCATTTTTTTTTCGAGTCAAAACACGGCAAAAGTAGGTTAACAATAGAAAAACACGATCATGTTAGTATAAGTAGGTAATAAAATAAGTTTCATTTACCAAAATAAAATTACAAATTATTCTACTTATTTAGTATTTTTACTATTTTACGAAGCTCGTGGCAAAATATTTTTTATTATCTTACTAATTAACATTGCCTTAAGAACCGACACCTGTATCTGAGTTTTTTCTGCCGCCTACAATAGAAAACACCCGCTCTACTGCTGCATTTATACCAGGCAGATATAATAGTAGTTTTTTCTATAAGTGCGGTTAGGAGGCAAAAGCTTACGAGGACGATTTGAAACACGAGCGAATAGCTATGAATGCATAGTGTGAGTAAATAAATGAAACGTAATTAAAGAAACAAACAAACAACAACTACTCTAACTAAATGAACTTTAGGCGGGCATTCTTTTTCTTCACACGCAAGTTGTCAACGCAAGCTGACAAGGTTTTTTCAATAAATTGAAAAAATAAAACACTAGTGTGGTAAAGTTGACTTTGATAACAGTTTTTATGTAAAATAGGTCTTTACGAGCACTTGCATTGAAAAATATATTATAATTATAATACGAAAGCTTGAATGATTTAGTTTGTTGATAATTATTCCATTCGGTCACTTTTTGCAATGTGATGTAGTTGGAAATTAGTCGCAGTTGCTACTTCTCTGCGAAAACGGGATAATTTTGCGGCCCAATGCTTTTTTTGGGGACACTATAGGACCGAGTGCCAAAAAAAGGACGTTGCTCGTTTAAAACGGGACATATGGTTATGTTAAATTATCATCAGTATCAGACTGCTTTGGTTTTGCTCTATTTTGGACATGAGTATTTGCAGTCAAAACGAAACCGTTTTGATGCTTGCCTGTCGGCATATTTGTTTATATTTTTACAAAAACAGAGACAGCTAAATCATATGTAGTTACGAGTTATGCTAGATTTGTTACGATGGTAACGCGTGGTGATTTGATTTCACTTATTCGGAATAAACCCGGACATTTTCAACGGGCAATTTTATTATCATATTTTGTATTTATTTAATAACTTCCATTTATAGAATTAAGTCCTATCCACATTAAAAATAACCATTATTGCATATGCATTAGCATTCCAGAATGCAGTTATAGTCAGCTTTAGTATAAAGAAAATAGAAAGTAGGCCGCCATCTTGGTTTTTGCATTGGCGGGTGTATTCGCGTTCGTTCCGATATTGGGAAACTTCTGGCGCCACTCGGCGTCAGAGAAATTGCGCTCCACACGACCGAGATTTATTGCAATTGTTTCTGAACAACATTCATCGTTTATTTCATCGAATTTATGACGTATTCTTGATGTGTTCTTTTTTGTATAAGCGGGGGAATAGAAACAAAAAGGGCAAGGCAAGAAAGCGGGGTGCCCGTGGAGCTGACATTAAATCGAGTTCTAAGAAGAGTGGTTAACAAATGAGGATTGGCTTAAAAGGAACGATTGTTTGTGAAATAAAAGTCCTAAAATCATCTTCATGTAACGATTTGTGACAACTTTGGTACACTGTATACTGGGTGTTAAGATGATAATATTTTTCCTTAAAACAGGGTGCGCTACCCATCAATATGAACAACTTTTACTATCGGGCCAACCCTGAAATCGCGAAAACAAAATCAGCTCAATTAATTACATATTTCCGTGAACTTCATGAAGTGATGGAATAATCCATCCACCCATCAGGGACATAAGCCTTTCCAGGAGTTCGCCACTGTTGGCGGTCCTCCTGGAAGAAATGACCATACTCACACATGCTGGGCGGGCGGGTTGGTGAGCCCGGTGCCGAAACCCTTGCACCAGTGATGCCGCTGCTTGTCACCGGTCTGTTTTATACAAGGCTCGGCAATTGGGGATGGATGAACCGCCATCCATCACTCCCAGGCAATGGTGGGCCACCTGGTTTTGCCTAAGAGCTGTTCTCTTACTCTCCCCCGAATAACTTCGGGAGGATTTGCGAGTAAGATGGTGGTACCTCCACAGTCGAGCCCGGCATCAGCTCTACCACCTAAATATGGAATAATATGGATAAAAAATTAAAAAGAAATGTTTTATTGTGTCCATGTTTGTATTAGAAAACATTTATGGAGATTTTAAAATAATAAATGTGTACAGTTAGTTTCATGTTTATTAAACAAATGGACAAATAAGCTTGTTCCTAATATACTGTTTAGATTTTTGTCGCTAAAAATCCAAGAGCTGGTGATAATACTCGTCTATACAATACAGAACTTTACTTAAACAGCCAACCCTGAACCCGCGAAAGAAAGTCAAGCTCGGTATGTACTTTTTTTTGCGAAGCAACTGACTTTTTTGCGATTTCAGTGTGGTTGGTGTACTATCTCTTTCTCAGCTTATTAGCAACAAAACAGAGAACAGAAGAAGAAAGAAAGATGAACGGCGTACACACTACCAAAAATAATGAAAATGGTTCTCCAATCCTATAACAAATATTAATATTTTTTTATAGAAATCAAAGAAAGAGAGCATTAACTACGCCAGTGGCATGCAGCCAACCGCTCGCATACAAAACACAAAATTCTTAACATTTTAATTAAAAGCTCTGAGGACGGTAACCGCAGCCTCTCTAGCGCTGTCTCTTTCTGACAACATTGTGATTTATGATACCAGAGCGGGAAGGGTTGCTACAGAAAATATACGAAATTAAAAGTGTCGTTTCTGTGTTACAGTGCAAAAAATGCCACTGAAAAAGGACCATCGAGCATTGTTTTTATGCTGGTTAGCAGTTGAAAGACGACATTTGTTTGAATTATTTTGTTAAAATTTGAATTAGTCTTTGTTATATTTTCGTGTTTTTCATTTGTCTATTGAGTATTTTCATGGGTGCTGTTCCATGCGAGGATTTCAAGAGTGTTTTCTTAAAATATAAAAATTCAGCAAACGATATTACTGTATTATAAATCAGCGAAAAAGTAGCAAAAAATATGTATGATCATACTTGTGATAAGATATATTTAGGTAATTGTCCATTTTAGCATATTTTTATAGAAATATTTTTCCACATTCCGGCTTCAGGTCTGTTATAACAGTACAGAAGGTAACAAAATCTTAAAAAATATATTTTTTGGCGAAGCATAAGAAAGTCACGAATCACGATAACAAAGAATCTTTAGGTGTATTTTCGTGCCACGTTCCGTTATCTGTCGCCCTCGTACAAGGGCGGGCGCGATAAAAGCCTTACATCATGACTATTAGTGCAGATAGTACTTTTTCCGAGGTTTTTTGTCGGGTATATTCCTGTCTCTGTGAAATTACCGGGTAATATAGAGGTCCTACATGATAAACCAAAGTCTTCTAAGTCAGACGTGCTCATGTTAGGATTCTTAGAAAATCCTTTCGTCAGAGTAATATTATTTTCTACGAACCTGCATGTTTGTAGCCACAAAAGTAGGTACTCGCTAGGCGTACTTGCTTTTGTTTCGGTAAAAACAGTGGCATTATTTTAAAACATTTATAATGTTCCCTTTAAAAAGCGCCTTTCAAAATGGAACAGATTTCAATAAAGTATTGCAAAACTGGTAATTTTATCTGAAACTTGAGTAAAACCGTTTTTATTCCCAGCACTATCCATATGTATGTATAAGTACGTATGCAAGTAACATCCAAGGGGCGCGACTAATCCTCACTGTTTTTCGTTTCCTTACTTCCACTGTTAGTGGTTGAGATATATGTACGTACGTACCCGTATATAACCGTACATAGATATACGGATACGGGTATCCAGAGATTTTCCGCTTAGATTCCGTTCCGTTGATGTTTTCCTTTGTTAGACGCAAAATAATGTGGGATTATGCGTAGATAGGGGGTTTTATTTAAAAAGGAACCGTCTTGATTTCTTTTTGTTAGCTAATGGCGATCTCGGAATGAAATTAGAGCGAGTGGAAGGGAAATATCGATTATGGGTCGGAAGAAATTGCTGTAAGATTCTGTTGTCTATTATTGCGAAACAAAGTATAAATAAGACGATAAATACAATTAAAGATAATAAAACATGCGGCACGAAAATCGTGGCTGCTTCTTACTAATATAGATAGTAAATGATTGCTGATTATTATTAATTTATTTGTAACTAACCTTTACCCGCGGCTCCACCCGCTTTTTTCAGTCGGATTTCGGCTTGGCGGTTATTTTAAGAACATCCATCTGTATGTTGACCAGGGTCACTATGATTATAATAAAGAAAACCGCATCCAAATCCGTTAAGTGCTTCTCGAGTTAAAACGGAACATACACACAGAGAGATAAAAATACTGTTGCGATAAGAGTATGCATTATAATATATTTTTAGCAGAAATTTGCTAAATTCCTTAACTTGACCTACCTATATCACATTTACATAAAAAAATTACTAAGTGACATGGAAAGTTTCTCAGAAAGCTTGCCTTGTTATGAAAATAAAGTAAATTTTATTGTGACAAATAAACGATAAACTATCTAATACAATGATACATGTTGTTTGTATTGCATACTAGGTGCTATCCGCGATTTTGTTTACTAAAACTGACTAAATTAAAACTAAAGCTTCCGGAGCATTTTTTCGGTATAAAATATATGTGATGGATGTCAAAAGTGACAGATGTCAAATTACTCTCTGAAAAGTCCTCTACCGGCCCCTGAAAATTTCTTAAAAATCGGTTCAGCCGTTTCGGAGATTAGCCCGGACAAATAAGCAAGACAGACAAAAAAACGCCTATTTGGAATTTGGTAATGCGCAAATAACCGAAAAGACTTTATTTCTGAATCAAAGATACACACTTAAATTGTATTTATTTGTATGAAGGATACAATTAATTACGCACTCATATTGTTATCATATTACATATTATCATGTAACGTAATGAGCTAATTTATGTTTGTTATTTTTTATGGTTCTGTATATTTGTTTGTTTTATATAAGTGGATGGACTTTGTCCGTGTTGTAAATATTGGTAAACAGAAAAAATAAACATGTACAGCTGAGGTCTATGAATATATATATAGTACAAGGGCCAATTTTGGTAATATGTTTACAGCCAAAGTAATTTCTGGGACACCTGTACAATAGTGAAAACTTCATCTAAATCGGTTTAGTAATTTTTACTTGAATCGCGAGCATATAGGCAGTACACAAATGAAAATACAATAATTTTAGTGTCAAAACGAAAATATAAATAACCAAAATTTATTTTAAATTTTCGACATGAGCATTGTGTACATCTTTAATAGTTAGTCATATTGATGATTGAATTTCCTGAATTCCTTATACCCTTGAGAATGGTGTATTCACCGAAACCGGTCTGTAGTGAATTGTAAAATAAAATAAAACCAGTGAACAGGTACAAGTGAATTTAATTGTGATATTTCTTATAAGCACGTTTTAGGAGTAAAATACTTACAAAGTGATAATTAGAAAACATATTTTATTATGGTTCCATACCCAAAATGCAAAAAGAGCCCTATTAATGTAACTTTTAATTTAGTTTCTGTGTGTCCGTCCGCATGTTAAGGGTCTCTAGCCCGTAGACGGAAAGAGTTAAAGACCTGAAATTTTCATATTTTATATAGAGGTTGGACCCAAAACCGAATAGTGAATTAGAAATTTAATTTAATTATTTTTCATGGGGCGCAAAAAACACGTTTTTCTTATCCTGGTATGTGGAAAGCCATTGATCAGATTGAAAATATTTTTTATTATTTTTATCTTCAAAAGTAAAGAAATGGGGGCCCGTCAAAGTTTTCAGTTTTATACCATTTTCGTTACGGGATCAACCTCAAAAACTATAACAGCAAGGAACTTGCAATTTCTGTGTATTATGTACCATATACTGTATTTATATAATAAATACTGAAATTGCTGATTAATAATATAGTAAGAGGTTCGTACCCGAATAATTGGCCAATTTAATTTTGCAATTTGGTTCATAAGTTTTTTTAGGTAATGATGAGTTTGTAAATTATGTTCAAATTATTTAAGTTCATAAGTTTTTTTAGGTAATGATGAGTTTGTAAATTATGTTCAAATTATTTAAGTTTATTAAGTTCTTTGAATGGTTCGGAGCCCTCACGGCGCGAGTCATACTCTTACTCCTGCGTAACTGTTTTCTTTCCTTTGTATGAACATAACGGAACTAACGATTTTATATAAGAAGATACCTTCTTGTTTACATTTTCAACAGAATTTGTTGGGAAAAACCCATATAAGGAAGGAAACTTCAGAGACAGAGACTACAGATTTCCATCTGCTACGATCCTGACATACCTCTTTTGCTTCTTCTACATTCATCAATCTAGTCATACAAGCTCTTCTATTTGGTCGGCATGCGTCCACTTGTGCGGCATAAATTTCTTTCGTGACTCAACTTTCATTCATTCTCTCTATGTGCCCAAACCACCGAAGCATTCCTTTTTCTATTCTAGTCGCTAAAACTTCTTTCACACACCGCAACGATCCCTTATGTCGATATTTATCACTCTGTCATTCTATGTCAAACCACACATACTCCGTAAGGAACGCATTTCCACTGCATTCACTCTACTACGATGCTCATCTTGCCAGACCCAACATTCACTACCATACATAAGCGTAGGAGCCATATTAATTATGTAATTAGTCGCGCCTCACTCACTTATCGAGTAACGTATTATGTCGGAACCAATAAAAGATATACGGGTACATGACTTGCATAAATACCAATTATGTTTGTATATGAAATACAGGATAAGGTTCTGATGATATTTTCCTGGTGATATAGTGACTTCCTTAAAAAAATGAGCTTTCGTAGCGAAGCCCCGTTAAAGAGCTGATTGATCTGGTATAAGTAGTGTCTTTAAAAATACAGAGAACGAAGCAACCACGCCCAGAAAATATCAGTTTTAAAATAAAAAGCCAAGTTTCGCCATCAAACAAGTTTCAAATGGGTACCAAATTACTTGTATGGCCCAAAAGAAGGTAATTGTTATTTGATATTATCTAATTTAAATTTCTTTCAATAAGAATTCTAATAAAAAAAGGAGGAAGATTTTTTTCATAGTATGGATTTGTAGATTGTTTCTAATAAGTACTACTTTTAAGCATGCATCTTGAATGACAAGTACAAATATCATGAGAGCGGTATTTTTTTGTAAATAATCATACGGCGAGTTCATGGCAATTTTTTTAAACTTAGCCTAGTCTAGAAGTGTACAGAAGGTGATAATCCAAATATTGGGCTAGCCTTTGTGTTCCCAGGGCACAGAAACTGGCATGCAAACGAGTATACAAAGCTGTTTAAATTTAGAATAGCCAAGTCCCCTTGTTTTCTCAGAGTCAAGCTATAACCGTTTGAGGTTTACAATTGTTACTTTAACTGTGGTCGTTAAAGCCGCCCAGGACCAATTTACGACCACTTTAGTGTTTTCTACAAGGACTATAAAATTGCTTTGTTTTTTTTTTGTGTTTGCGAAAGAAATCTTCACCCGTAATCGGGTTTACTTGGCATCGATTGGAAATACTGGAATCATTTACCGTTGTTTAGAGGGCTACTAAAGAGTATAATTAAAAGTTAAGAGTATAAGTAATAATAAATAAAATAAAGCGTGTATTTTTGCCCAAAGTAAAGCGATAGGGCTCACCAACCATCACGTGGGGACGTAATAATCGTCGGTGAAATACGGTTGTACCGCGTATGGACTGTGTTTTGCATTTCACAGTTCATACTCGGAACACCTCTGACACCCCTCGGGGATTAATGCCGTGACGATATATTTTTATTTTTATTGTTGCTCCGGGTCTCGTTCCCAAACGCAAAACTTATGATTGTTTTCGTTGTTTTTAAATAAGAAGTATTAAACAAATGTATTTTAAATAATATAAATGTACGCTTTAAAGTGTTATTATTAAATAATTTTTTAAAGCGTGTTTAGTTGTTGTGCAGGATCATTTACATAGCAATACAAAAAAATAACGAACACAATCAAAAGTTGTGTTTTTTGGGACTTTCTCTAACAAAATGCAACCATGAAAAAAGCTTATATAATAACATGATGATCATTTTTGAGTATAAAAGATATGTAACCATAAGGATTATATTTATAAAAGTAATAGATATAAAATAAATAAATAAATCAAAGCAACATATATTTCTAGCCTTCTTGAGGTAGGCATCAGGTGCATTGAAGAAACAAATATTTGTGTCTTTGGTTATTTGAAGCACCCTCTAAACTATTTAAACAAATACTATAATTAAACTTTAGCTAGTTATTGCACAATTCGCACATACATTATAAATGAATGAACAGGCAAAAAATTTTAACAATGAGATAATGTTTTTATTGCGAAATCCATCGTTGGAATACTCTGAATATTATTTTTAGAGTGCATTACGAGTACAAACTAGAAAAGATAAATTAGAAACAGAGACAGAGACAAGAAGTTGAAAAAATTCCTCGGACCGGGATTCGAACCTGCGACCTCTTGTTGTCAAGACAAGCGCGCTACCAGCGCCACCGAAGTACTTACCTAGACCACAATGCTTGTTCACCTAATATTTTATAACTATTTGATCTAACTATCTTGTAAGGCACATACTGAGCGCTCACGGGGGCGTTGTGTGATTTCACGCCTTGTTCTTAAGAAACAGGTGGCGCTGTCGTCGCTACAGTATGTGTTGCTTCAGACAGTTAAGAAATTAACAGTTCTCATTAACTGTGATGATGTTTTTATTGCGAAATCCATCGTTTCTCTAAATATTATTATTAGAGTGCATTACAAACTAGAAAAGATACATTAGAAAGAAATGTAAAGACATGAATTCGAAAAAATTCCTCAGGCCAGGATTCGAATCTGCGACCTCTTGTTATCGAGACAAGCCCTCTACCCCGAGGTACTGACCTAGACCGTTAAATTTTTCCACCATACTTGTCCACCGAATATTTTTTAACTATTTGATCTAACCAGCTTGCAAGGCACATACTGAACGCCCACGAGGGCGTTATGTAATTTCACGCCTTGTTCTTTAAGAAACAGATGGCGCTGTCCTGGCGGCTGGCCCGAGGAATTTTTTCAAATTCTCGTTTCTAATTTATCTTTTCTAGTTTGTATTGCACTCTAATAATAATTTTAACAATGTTAAACCATTTCATTTTTTATCGCATTCCTGACACAAAGGTGTAGACATTCTCCGTGTCGCAACTCCGGACAATCCCCTGCAATTTGTAACACATCTAGCTACCTTGATCTCCCCTCGTTCACTTAACAGTTAACATATCTGTTCCGTCTGAACTCCTTTATTTGCTTAGGCTGAGAACAAATAGCCACTCAGGCTCATACAAACACACATGCATAGATAGGTTTCATATAATAAACTGTAACATGAGTTGCCTTTAGGCTCTGTATAATTTTGATTTATTATTATTAAATGAAACATCCTAAGAAGGGTTTGTCCACACTAAGACATGTCAATATTATTGAAAAAATATAGTAATTTTTAACTGCTTAATGTATTTGGATAGGGTTTTTTATATATTTTTAAACATACGTAAATTGACAGTTACAAGCATAAATGTTACTGTGAATGTCTGAAATTGGTGGATCTCAAGATCCGCCAGGGTAGGCCCACAATCACCAATTTTGATGGTTTAAGTTCAAAACTGTTTAATAAACTTTTAGAATGGGAGAATGTGAGTTCCGTTTTTTTCGTTACCAAAATATTATGAGATCGTCTAATTTTTAACCCGACCCTAAAAAAAAAATGTTTTTATTTCAAATAAAAAACCTTTATTGAAATATCAATTTATAAATAAAATTATATTTTTTTAATTTGTCTTAAATTCATCATCGGATCACGATAAAACTTTTTCAGCTTATTTCTTTTTAAAATGTTGATGGTTGTGATTGTTGGCACTTGGTGGAACTTATTAATCCTGTGGACAAGTACAAGTGTCTTATTTAACAAGGTGTATTTCTTTTTACCTTTATTCGAATAAATGGAGGCAAAAGCTATTTATAAAGATATATTCCAGCACCATAAAATAATACCAAAATACCTACTGGTTTTACTGCAAGACTTCTATTAGTGCAGTAGGTAATTTGAATATTAGGTAGAAGGATCTATACGACCCTTCTGTTTCCCTAATTTTAATTGAAGGGAGAGACTTCCCCTCTCTATGTATGTTACGTTTATTCTTTAACTTTGTTTGTACAATGGATACTAATTTACGTGTATTTTGAATGAATTACGTATTCATTCTTTGTGAAGGTGAATAACATAAACGAGCAGCTCATTTTAAAATTATTTTGGTACTTGTTTGTTACAACTTGGTTATTTTGCTCTGCAATTTTTTTTAAAATAAATGTCTGTGATGCCAAAAGACAAAAATTTTTTATGTCCAAGTTCACAAAAACATACTGGCCACTTGCTTTTTTGAACATTATTGAAAAAAAAGGAAGTGAAACTCGCGCGCAAATGGCTTTCTTTTGACTTATCTGAATTTTTAATTTGTAAAATTAGTAGCTACTCAAAATGTCGTCAAAACGCCGGCGGAATTTATCTAATATGTCTGTTATATTTCTTGTTGGTGTAGTATAAAGAACTATGTATCATCCCGGAGAAAGTGCGATTCTTCGATACGCCTTGAGCTTCGGACTAAACCCTCGTTGGTAATCAGCCCCTTTCTTCCCTCGTTGAACAATGCACTAATGTTATATGCAAGGATCGTTCTTATCTGAAGAAAATTAGAGGTGTTCCTAAATGTGAACTGTGAATGCAAGTCACAGTCCACAGTTGGCACATCCGCTATATTTTTTTCTATATTGTTGTAGCGATAGTCACCAATATATTTATGTGCTACGGAATATGGCCTCGTTGTATTGTCATTCTTCACCTTTCTTATTACTTCTGCCATGATATCTTTCTTCATTCTACATGAAATATCTTGAGATAATCGGCTGAAAGAAAAAATTAACATTTTTTAAAAATCTTTAGTTGCTATTAACACATTTATCCAAATAATAATAAATCATTGCTCCTCCCAAATAAGGATAATTGACCCTAAAATAGCTACAGGTAAATCCCCTCCCTATCAGTGCTTATCCAGTACACAGAGCCGGAAAGAAGGATTATCAGGTATTTATCTATACAAGCTACTTACATATAAGTATACGACTATTGACTATTTCTCCATGGCCTACCTCGTACCCCTCAACCGCACTGAAAACAAGACCACAAAAAGGAAAAAAAGCAGGGTATTGGAGGTCAATATTTTTTTGTCAACGGTAAATCTCATCGCTAAGATGGTGTTTAATTTGCTTGTATATCAAGGACCTTGGGTTGGGTTCAGGTTTTTTGTGATTTTGTATATGTTAGCCATTACTACACTTTCTCTTAGACAGGTGAGGTGGGGTTATTGGGTATCCAAAAAAATAGATAAAAAAACCTCCAACAGTTTTGGCTATGGCAACCACTTCGACTCGTACTCGGTATGGCACTGCTGGTGCGCTCGAAGATGGCTGATGTCACCAATTTTTCTTGTAAAACACCGAGCGCGCTGAGTGCACGTCTGTCTTTCTGTTAGTCTGTACAACATATAGGCAATAAAAAGTGCTGATTAAAACGGGGCAGAGATTGAATAAACGCGGGCGGAGCCGCGGGTAAAGGCTTGTCTAAGTAATAAAAGTGAACAGCCGCCTACCCATCCAATCTAAGTAGGGTTCGATGAAAACCATAGCAAATTCTTAATTGACAATCGAAAAATTTGAAAATAATCACTACTAGGGGTTTTCTTTCTATTGTGATAGGAAAAAAAGAAAACTTTTTCGCAAACTATCTATCAAAAGGGAATCACTACACTTAAGCGGTGTACACACTGGATGTTTTTTGTTCCCCTCTAGGGTGACATGATGAATGGTCGTTGTTTGATGAATCAGCGACTTTTGTGTCCTGCGATGGGTGCAAAAAAGTGCTATTTATGTTTTATGTGTAAAGGTCTACGTTAAGAAAGCTCACATCTCACAGTTAAGTACTCGTGCAACGCGGTTTATATAGAGGTATCATACAATTATTGTTATAAAAAAACGTCAGCACTATAAAGATGAGGAATTTTAAACAAACAAACTGGACAAGTGCGAATAGGACTCGTGCTCTGAGGGGTTCCGTACATACAGTTTAAATGTTAATGTGTTTTGTGCAGTTATATAATCCAACTTAACTAGACACTCACGATATACTAAACTCTCTGTATCTTAAATATTGGTACTTTTTCGTTTTTTTTCCTATATCTGTGCTATAAGACCTACTCGTGTACGGAATTTCAAGTTTCTGAGTCAACTGGAAGTGCCCTATAGGTTTTCATGATGAACCAATTTGTATGAAATTGATTACATAAAAGGCAATAACTTTTTTTTTGCATTAAGTATAAAGCCTGATTTTTTGAGGTCACAGACTTAGGAGGTATTAATTTCAACTTGATATATTCGACGCGGCTCTTGACTCTTACCAGACGAACAGACGGACAACAAATCGTCTAGGGTTCTGTTTTTTTTATTTTGAGGTACGGAACCATAAAAAGGATATCTCTTTTACATTTATATACAAGTGGTACCCTAGACAACGAACTTAGACGTCCAACAACCACCTCGTCAACACATCTTCACGACTACTCCTCTGGGAGCTGTTGAGGCGTGATGGATGCCTGAAGATTAAGTTAATTCGTTTTTTGCCACCCGCGCGCTCCCGGTGAATTATTCCTCCTCTTTATGTAAGCTCCTTTATTTTATGTATTTTGGCTTTTATTACAGTTTCATGTGACTGTTGTCTATATCATTATTATATTAATAATTTTTAGTTACGGTGTAATCGATAATAATGAAAATAAGTAGTAAAAAACTTGTGTTTCTACATTAAATATTTTTGTGATGTTTTAAATGAAATTAGTTATTATATTAGTATTGTACTGAGGTTTTAAACAGAATTTTTAGAATTTTCGTCTGTCCCTATGCATGTATCATCCCTTTTAACTCGAGAACCACCCAATATGTTTAGATATGTTTTTTTATAGGCTAGGAGGGGTGTTCATAAAATAATGCACAAGCCGAAAGGAACAAAGATTAAATAAACGCGGGCGAAATGCTATGAGCACATCATATAGTACATAATGACAGTGTTGTTATTGGAGTGCATTACAAAATCTCATTGATTACAAACAAAAAATAAATTTGAAACTAAAGATAAGAACAAACTAATAACTAATAATATTAAGAGTCCATCCATCCATCCATCAGCCTGTTTCGTCCACTGCTGGACATAGGCCTTTCCAAGATTTTGACACTTTTGGCGGTCCTCCTGGAAGAAATGCCCATACTCACACACGCTGGGCAGGCGGGTTGGTGAGCGCGGTACCGAAACCCTTGCACCAGTGACGCCGCTGCCCGTCACCAGTCTGATTTATATAAGGCCCGGCAATTGGGGATGGATATACCGCCATCCATCGGTCCCAGGCAATGGTGGGCCGCCTGGTTTTGCCTGAGAGCTGTTCTCTTACTCTCCCCCGAATAACTTCGGGAGGATTTGCGAATAAGATGGTGGTACCTCCACAGTCGAGCCCGGCATCAGCTCTACCACCTATTGGTAATAAATTTATATTTAATATTTAATATTAAGAGTATTGCAAAGCAATGTTCGCAATAAAAACATAATCTTAAACCAATGTTAGTTTTAACTATGTATAGTGGTATGAGTGCTATGTGGATTATGTTATTGGAATCATACACCTTTATAATTTGAATTTCACAAAATCCTTTCTTAGTGGGTGCTTAAGTAGCATAAGGAACCTGCTAAATGTCTAGTTCTTGGGTTGTATAGTGTGCAAAACATAGGCAAAAGAAAGTAGAACCCACGCGCCAAGAGCCTTGTCGCACTGTCTTTCATTATTTATCTTATTTTTTAATACACCTGCTCAAAATATGATAGTTTACGTGCCTGCTTAGCGTGAGTAAAATGACATATTTCGCACTCGTGCTTTTTGTTTTTACTACTGACGCCATCGAAACGAAACCGGCCGCATCATTTAGTAAGCATGTCAACCTTTGTTTTACCGGATACTCTAAAAACTGTTTAAGATGACTGCGTCTCGGCAAAAAAGTCAATTGTGACTGTAAATATCAACCTTTTCGCACTTGCATCAAAATGTACTATTTTTCCTGTACTACTCTTACCGTAGAAAACAGTTTTTCCCTATTGATTTTGATTTCAGTACATTATTAATAAATAACACAATTTTAGAATGTATTGTCTAGAGTTTAGAGTATTCCAAAGCGATGGATTTTGCAATAAAAACATAATCTCATGTATTGCTTAGCCAATGAATAAACAAATTAATTTTTTAAATCTCCTTAGTAGAAAATATCGTAAAAAGCATGTTCCGTATTTCAATGTTAAATTATTAATAAGAGGCTAGAATTAAAAATGCTTAAATTGTGACGTCATCGAAGATTATCTTTATTTGTCGGGGTCCCAGTGTTTGTAGGGAAATACGGATTTTTGACAGATATTTTTCCAAATATCAAATGGATAACACATTTTTAGAGGGAGTGTGACGGTGTGGAGGTCTGGTAGCCGGTGTGCTATTGGGACTAAAAAAGGGATTTAATTTATCGACCTCAGAAACATGTTTACATGGTATTCCTTTTCTGATAATAAAGTTCAATGCTTTCATGTTTGTGCCCTTTGGCGTAAAGACTCTCGGGCCATGGGGACCAGAAGCGTAGATCTCGTCTCGTCGATCGACGGGCTGGGGCATATTTTGGTTTGGTCAGCGGATTAGCTTCACGACCCAGCGAGGCAATGCCGCCAGCCTTTTGGGTACCTTGCCCAACAATGATAGCGATCTGGTCAGCATATTTAATTTATCGACCTCAGAAACATGTTTACATGGTATTCCTTTTCTGATAATAAAGTTCAATGCTTTCATGTTTGTGCCCTTTGACGTAGAGACTCTCGGGCCATGGGGACCAGAAGCGCAGATCCCGTCTCGTCGATCGACGGGCTGGGGCATATTTTGGTTTTGGTCAGCGGATTAGCTTCACGACCCAGCGAAGCAATGCCGCCAGCCTTTTGGGTACCTTGCCCTACAATGATAGCGATCTGGTCAGCATATTTAATTTTTTCTATTAAATAGGTCTCCAAAATTTCCTTTTTTCTATTTATTTGCTAGGTAATTTTAATTTTTAATTAGTTTAGTTTAGGTATAAATTGTTATTTAAGTTTTAGATTACTGTAATGTTATACATTTTATTTATAAATAATGCTTTCTTAATGTCTACAATTTCAACTACCAGTCTTGATAACCTCATGCTTCACCACTATACTTACCAGCTACCTAATAAAGATATTCGTTTTTAGAAAGAATCCTAAAAATTTGAGTTTACGCAAACGAAGTCGCGGGCCAAAGCTAGTTATTAATTAAAGCTTGCTATTTATTCAGGGCGTGGAGTTGGCAGGTAGTTGAGGGTTGAAAGAATGTTTGCAGAATGAATTTTTTGGCAAGCCACGCTTTCGGATTTTAAGGTCAGTCAGTGTAGTAATTAGTATTAGGGTTTCGTTGTTGAATGGGAACCTCTGGTTCGTCTGTTAGTGTCTCCTTGCACCTTTATTGGAAATTAGCTTTATCTCGCGAGTTCGGTTGCGTTAACATTCGTTGTGTATACAGATTTTCTATCTCACGAAGTCCGTTTGGCTATAGTTGTAGTAATGTGAAATGAAATAAAACAAACTAAATTCCTACGTATAATATTAGACTCTGCTCTCACATGGGAGCCCCACATCTCAGCACTATGTGGAAGACTGAGCGGTGCGTGTTTCGTGTTACGTCGACTGGCCGCGATACTTCCGACCCAAGAACTGCGTTCCTGCTACTTCTCACTCTTTCACTCCTTGCTGTGCTACAGGCTAGAGCTCTGAGGAGACGCTGCCGAGTTTGAACGTCCTTTCATATTGCAAAAAAGAGCTATTAGAATACTTTCTCATGTACCTCTAGACGAACACGCCAAACCTCTTTTTATATAGTTGAAAGTTTTAACCGTTACTTCAAAATACATCAACAACGTTTTAAAGTTCGTAAGAGAACACCCAGATATTTTTCAAACAAAAGCAACTTATCAATCCTACATTACCCGCCATTATGATAAACTCCACATACCTACACATAAATTATCAAAATCTACCAAATCCGTGTATATAGCAGGATTCAAAATATACAATGCACTTCCTGATGAGATTAAGTCTTGTAAAGAAAAAATTTCTACCTAGACTAAAAACATGGCTACTACAAAAAGCATTCTAGAATATCTAGGAATATTACATTTTATTTCATTAAATAAATAAAAATTGTACTAACATTCTATATTTTAATATTGTGTAATATGTAGTAATATAATTTATTGTAATAATGTGTGACCTGGAAATAATATTATTTATTAATAAAGTGAGTTTGAGTTTGTGGCGCAATTTGTAACTTTAGAAAAAAGTGCGTGTGCCTGCACTACTACAACTATAGCCAAACGGACTTCGTGTAATAGAATGTCTGTAGCGTCATCTGGTTGGTTACTTTATGAACACAATGTAAACTTATATGTAGGAATAATATTGAACAATGCTTACGAGTATTTAAAAAAAAATACGTATCTACTTAATTTTATTTCTGCGCAAATAGGTTATAATAAAAAACCTTGTATACTATTATACTAGACTAGTATACTTTTTTGATTGTTAGTTTATTTTGAAACCAAATAATATCAAGGTCTTCTTAATATGGCTTAGAAGACCTCCCAAAATTTGAATTCATTTGAATTAAAATTCATAATTGTTTCCTCCTCAGCTTTTCTAAAAGTACCTACAACTATTGTTGACACGACGAACTTGATACGAACGAACATTGATGTATAATAAACACGAATGAACCACCGAATAAATCTAAATAATGGTTTCTTTTAGGTGGTTACAAAAAAGGCGATGATAGAATAAATACTAAGATGACGCCGCCACCGCACCGTACGCATCAACTACGTGCGTAGAATTACTTTTCGTAGCTAGTCTACGCCGTAGCACTGGTTGCTACGAGCGTAGCTAAATCGCAATAATATGTTACAAGAGTGATTGAAAAACGATTGATCTCGAGTTATTATTAAACTATAAAGTTTCTAGATACTATAAAAATTGATATTAGAATAAAACAAGATAAGATTCTGTCTTAGAAGTTATTTTCTAGGGTTCCGTTAAGAATTGGTAACCACTATGATTTTGATTTATCCATGGGTATCTCATGGGTAATCGTAACCTCGAAAGTTTTAAATAAGTATGAAATTGTAGGCAATGAGAGACTTAAGTATTCCATTACGTAAAAAACTTGAAATATTATCTAAAAGTACACGGGTTTTTTATCTGAACTACTTTACCCGAAAGTTGGTAAGCATATCCCGAGTAACGTGGCGGTATAAGAGACAAACCTAATTTCGTTAAAAGGTACAAAAGCCCGTCTCTGCATACCCCGAGAATAACATTAACAGTGTACCGTAATAAAGTGTCTAGGTTTTATTCGATTATGAACCTTAAAGCTGGAAGTTTAGAGTTCATTTCTGGGGCTAAAATATTTAGTGTAGTTTTAAATAAGTTCCAACTATAATGGCAAAGGCTTAGAGCTCATTTGTAATTATTTTTGCTTTAGCAAAGTCGTGCAGTTTAAGGATTCACATAAGTCTGAACTTTAATGAGAGGGGTTAAGAGTTTATTTCGTAGTTAGGTTACTTGGAAGGAATGACGCGGATCACTCTAGTTTTTCAACTGTAATGATGACAGTATTAAGTTTATTGCATTGTTTTAAATAATAAAGAATATGCATGTCGTTTAAATAAGTAATATATTGCGTTTTTTGTATTCTATTTACTTAGTAGAATTTAATGATGACAATGGGAAACTATTTAATTTTTTAGTTTTATAAATATTTCCATTTAAATAAGACAAAATTTTGATGAAATGATACATAAATGCAAAACGCGTCACCATTGGCTACTGCCTTTTGTGACAAAGTGAGTACATTTCATCGTAAAATATTAAGTTCAAAATTAATAAATGTAAAATAAAACCCTCAAATATTTTGTAGTAGGTTGTTTTAATCAAAAATAATGAAAAAAACGGCAACTCGCCATACACCGCAAGCAAGAGCAGTATCATGTGACGTCACTTGATGCGCGCTAAAATGGCAGCCGTTTGAATTATAGAAGATTATTATGAAACTTATTTTGATTTTATAACTATGAAATATGGATGATTTAGTTGTAAATTATTATTCATAGCCCTAATTTGATCATATATTAATGAATTGTGCATTAAAAAATTTACATGCATATTCTTTATTGTGCAACGACAAGGATTTAAAGGTTATTGAGTAAGTAATTTGTGGTTATTTTCAAGTTACTATTCTCTTTCGTTATACTCGTATACATACATGGATATCATGAAAACCATCTGTAAAATTTTGGATTAATAGTTTTGTAGGCTTTTAAAATTATTCGCCGAATTTGTTAACAGAGAAAACGTTTTATATTTATCAATTGGTCTGTCACATAAAATTACAATAAAATTCATGTATATGTATAGTATAGAATCTATACCTAATTTCATAGGTATAGTAGGTGTAGTATAGGCATATATTTAAACGAAGTACTCAAGCAAATTTCATCATTGGTTACTTTTAAACTATTGCAAAATTACGAGTAAAACGTATATGTACAAGCACTCCCTGCCCTGGCTGTTGTCGTGTCATTTTAAAATTTTCTTTCCAGCGGTTAGCTTGCTTTTTTTCTTTCCAAATCCTCATGACAATGGTCACGTAGGGATGAAAACCACATCTTGCAAGATTCTAAAAGAATCATTATTTTCGCTTAAGATAAAATTGTTTCATTTATATATGAACGAGGTAGCTAGCGTTAGAAAGCGACTGATTTACATAGAAGAGTCCTGACGATGATGGGTCATAATCTCGTCGAAAGCTTGACCTCTGCCTCCTTGGACAGTTAAAAAATGAGTCCTATCCGTTTTTAAATATTTATGATTTACATACAATTTTAGGTTCCAAAGATGATATATTCCTTTGTGTCTCAAAGTGATATATTGGTGGAGTTTTTGAAACTGTGGTGAATCCATCTAATAATATTACGACTTAGTGTTCAAAAATAAGACAAATTTCAAAGACAAAACAAAATCTATGTGTATATACATATATATGCCCTTGAGAAGCCTTGCCAAGTCTGGACTGGAGGCGAGTTTGTAAACGAAGCCTTAGAAAAAGGAACGAGTCTTACCCACTTGGGTTGGACACACAGTTTTATAATTCAAGTCCTATTGTGCTGAATTCAAGGGGGTTTTGTCCATCCGTTTCTTTCTTACCTTACACCGCCACATGTATGTATATATTTTTTGTATTTTACGAACGACTGCCTATTTTTATTAATTTCAGTAAAATTTTCACTCAGAAGACGTAAATGAAAAACACTTCAATAAAGTCTGAAGCGTTTTGTTAATATTTTATTTCAACGTCGCTACGGAAAAGACTTAGGAGTAAATCTTTATCAGTATCTCTCCTAACAAGAATCTTTAAGTCACTTGTCGGTTTCTTCTACTATCGCATTTCTTACTAGAAATAAACCTAGAGAACAGCTTACTACCACCAACTTTTTTATATTTGGACAAGGTTCTTAAATCTACGTCTTAAAGGTCATTTTCAATAGTTATTGCGTAAAATCCAAGTTTGGTAGGTCGTATCTTGGAACGAGGCGGCTGCATTGGACTCGGTCTAAGTGCTTGCGACACAGCTTGATAGCGCTTTTTTGTCTAGATTGTGTCTGACATCGGCACAACAGAAGCCTTTTTGTGTGGACTGTGTCGGACTGAGTGGATAACAAGGACAAATTGAGGTTTTTGGACTTAAACTATTGTTCTGTTGGTGTAAATCAACGTTTTTGTCAGAAAATGCGGTATACATATTAACAAAATTCGTACTGAAAATTGGTGGCGATATAATTTTTTAATGAAGGCCAGTCAGTCATGCATGACGCTATCATTGGCCAATAATAAAATTGCAATTAAATGCAAGTTAACACAAATATTGACAATTCGAGAACATTTCACTTATTCAGTAGAAAATTACCAACGATAATCACAAGTTAAAAGTGAAAGTTTGACACCCTCGGAGAAACGAAAATTAAATCTAATATGTAAATTAATTAATTTACAGACTTTGAACCGGAATCCAGTTTCCCTTTACCCTAAATCTAAATAACAAATTCATAAAGCCTTATTCTGACATGAGCTATACAATAAGCACGTATGGGCCATGCTAGATTTTTGAGATATACAATCACCAATACTTTTAGAATTGAGAGACAAACAAAAATAGTATGTACTGCTAATTAAATAAGAGCTATACTATCCGTTGCGTTGGTGTTAGGCTCGGGAAGTGTTAACTATTTTTAATCTCTCGGTTTCTTCGAGATGTGATTTTTATCGCGATTAGCTTTTTTTTACTATTCACAGACCCCTTATCATAATTATCATTTAGTTGCACAGAATACTAGCAGACCAAACAAGGATTAAATAGCGTGGCAAGTTTCTATACAAAAAATAAGCTACATTTGTAGTTGTACGCAGAAACGTATACAAATGGGTTGTTTTGACTGGCTTATGCTAGGAACATATTTGTTTATACCTAAACTAATCTAATGTTTATATTTAAAAGAGCCCGTAGCTCACTGAGCTAAAAGTTCCACGCGTCGACTCTATGCGTTTATTATTATTATTATTAATGTTAGGTCTGCTAGTAATTAAACGTCTGTGGTTAGTTGGTAATATTAAATGCGTAATATTTATATTATTATAGATTTATAATATTTTGTAAATCGATGTTTATGGTCTTTTATGTATCCTCTTCAAACGTATTCGTATGTACGTATACTTATAAAGTGCAACGTAAATGGGTAATACTGGAGTTGTTGATAAGTTGTGTACTGTCTTCTTTTGAAAGAATACTCATATACAGTCCAGAAGGCGAGACCTGAGAAATGCATTTGTGTGTGTGCACACCTACAGTGTAGAAAGCAAAGCGGCTTGAAGCGCGGAACGTCCGCTAGACCGGTTTGTTCTGGTTTTTACAATCGGTTTGAAGCCGTGGCCGCCCGGCGCGTGGTCATTACCCTGCCGTGCACTCCCCGCATTTCACCTCCAGTACAGCTAGTAAAAAAGCACGCGTTTAGTTATTTGGTTTTCAGATTTTATTTTGTGTATATTTGTGAAATGGCTTCTATATTGATTACCCGAAAACCATTGAGCAGCCAAAAATTTGATTTGGTCGTTAATAAAGTCGATTCTGAAGGCTTTAATTTTAGTTTTAGTGCTGTCAAAACTTAAATTTCTCCAAAGTAATAAAGCTGCTGTTGTTAACACTAAAAAATAATTTGGGAATGAATCAAATTTAGTTTTAACAGTACTAAAAATAAAATTAAAGCCTTCAGAATCGGCTTTATTGCTGCCCGAACACAGCGATTGATCATAAACGTAGGCGATTTATCGGACAAGAGTGAAGTTTGAGATGATCAAGATGCAATGTCTAGTCTAGAAGAAATATTAAAAAGCTGTAAATAAATTAAAGACTATTTGTATTTTTTTGTCTAGCTGTACATTTGGGGATCACTCACACAAACGCAATTCTCAGGTCTCGCCTTCTTGACTGTAGGTAGGTATCGACAGTATGTGCCACCTCCAACATCCCAACTAAAGAGCTTAAGGTGGTAACGAAGGATCTTGGTGCAAAATGCACATCATAATATTGTTTATAGCACACCGTGCGTAAAATGACCGCTTTACGCACGCTGCGCTTGCGTAAAGTCGGCATTTTCCGCACTTGTGCTATAAAATATTATACGATACTCGTGCGAGAAACTTTTTCGTTTCATCGCTCTCGTATCGTAATGTACTATTTCCTGACTTTTGAATAAAAAGTATGCAAAAAATGCGTTTTATAGCAATTCGCGCAAACTGCTTGTTAATAGTTAGGTGATCACATGAAAATTATTCAATTTTATACGTTACATTTTAGTTGCATTACATTACAACTGTAAACACGCTTTAATGTTTGTTCATGCAAACAAAATGTAATTTATTAAAGTACGTATTTTTTCGTGAAGACTTTATTATTAATAAACTATTTCCGCAAGTTGCTTTAAAACGCAATTATTGCATACTTTGTATTAAAAAGTAAGGAAAACAATATTATGATGTGCATTTTGTACCGAGGTAAAAAGTTTCCCCCTTAATAAAATGGCGACGAAAGTCTTACCTCCCAAAAATCTTTACGAATGCAAAAGAGATGTAGCTATTGTTTTACTAGTGTGAGCGAGAAAAAAGCACTTGCAGTAGTGTCACGAGAGTTTCGGTTCGGGAAAATTCAGAAAAATATTTCGAACACAAATAAGTTTGTAACATACCTTCGTACCTGTCTTTACAGAAAGGTTAATTTTACAATCGAAATTTAAGTAACAGTGAAACATTATTACTAGCTATAGCCTTATGTTATACCTTTCTCGTTCTGATACAAATCCTGTTGGGTTAATCTGGTCCATTTAACGCTTTTTGATTACAATAAAAAACCATATAGACCGTAAAATATTTTTGGAAACGAAAACTAGTGCCACTACTCTTCCATACGAACAACTTTTACTATGGAGTATGGACGTGTACAATGACTAGTTTCGTTTTCAAAACCACTTTAACCGAGCGCGCGCCTTGTAAATTAGACAGGACACTTTACTTAGATTTTTTTTCCAGACAATGTTTGGTTCCACTCAAAAAACGGATACCTATGAAATTTTGCCACTATCTATGTCCATAACTTCGTTTATCGATTTATTTGGAGCATAACAAATGAGCTCACTGATAAAAATGTAGCTGTAAAATATGTGTAGGATGAAAGAAAAAATAAAGATTTTTTAAGGCGCCATACATATATATATACACGAAAGTAGACTACAACAACATTGACAATCATTGTAACCATACAATTTTCTAGCTCTTCCCTAAATTTAAATGTACATTTTTGTCTGAAAACCGAAAAACAAATTTGCGGTTAGGACCCTAAGTTGCATTTGAGTTAATGGTCTGCGGTCTCGCAGATACAGCACGTCTGAGGGTTCCGTAACTTTACTTTCTGCGAATTGGAGTACAGTTGGAAAAACAAATAACTAAGTGGCTCGTTTGAATAACTTCGGGAGTCTTTTAAAACGAAATAGGTGTAGCAAGGAGGTTGTTCAACTGTTCTCTACAAGTATTAGCATTCTTACGGAGAGAATGTTTGCAGAATCACTTTTTTGGGTTTTAGACTGGTTCTCTAAAGGAATGATAATATCTATAACAACGCTATAAAAAGCCGTGTAATGTAAATCTATATCTTTTATTAATAAAGTATTAAAAAAGTCGTTTCTGTTGCACAATGAATATTTTTTCAAAATTTGAATGCAAAGGGTTATTTGTATTATTTTTTTCGGTGGAATGTACTCTATTAGGGATACCCTATCATCTTTTTTTTTTTTTCACTTTTAATTGTAGGACCTTTTATATAATTGTATATTGTTTTAATGATTAAACTTAATAATAAAAGTATAATAAAATTATGGGTGTGCATAAAATAACGTCCAAGCTGAAAACGGGACAAAGATTGCATAAACGAGGGCGGAGCTGCGGGCAAAGTTTGGGCTTTTTGGTCGATGTCCGAAGCAAAAGAAGAAGTATAGTTGCTGATTGGTTATTTAAATGGTGTAATAATAATTCAGGCTAATAACAGCGTCGAAAAATTGTGTAACAATATTATTGTTAGTATTGTTACATGTTAGGTGTTTTGAGAAACTGACAAACAACGTAGGTATTTCAAAGACCGTTTTTGATGTTATAATTAGCTTATTGCAGTAAGGAGGTAGATAAAAAATATTTATTTAACGTAGGTAAGTTAAATTGGCACGCACTATGAGTTTCCGGAATGAATATGAAAAAATACCATTAAAGGTACAAAATTAATTTATTGTTTTTCAAAATAATCTCCCTTGGCGTCCATGCACTTTTTCATTCGATCAAACCAGTTTTGAAAACTTTTGTGCCACTCCCCTGTGGTGACCTCTGAAACGTGTTTTTCATACTCCTCGACAGCCTCTTCTGGTGATGAAAATCGTTGACCGCGTAACTGGTTCTTAATTTTTGGGAACAGAAAAAAGTCACAAGGTGCCAGGTCGGGACTGTATGCAGGATGACTCATGAGTTCTACATTTTTCGTCTTCAAAAAGTCGTTTGTCTGTCTGGCCGTGTGAGAACTAGCATTGTCGTGGTGCAGGATGATACGGCGTTTACGGTTATTTTTACGGAGTTCGTCAATAACTTCCGGCAAACAAATGGTCGTGTACCAGTCACTATTCACGGTACGACGATTCTCTAAAGCAACAGTAGCCACGTGTCCAGTTTTATTAAAAAAAGAAGCAATCATCCGCTTAGATGCACTTTTCACGCGCGCCACTTTGGTTGGTTTCGGCTCATCTTGAAAGACCCATACGCTCGATTGCTGCTTTGTTTTGGGATCGTAGCAATAAATCCATGTTTCGTCACCTGTTACTATGTCCCACACCAAATTTGACGCACCTTCGTTGAATCTGGTAAGCATGGCACTGCACCAAGTGACGCGGTCCGATTTTTGAGCCTCGGTCAAGTTGTGTGTATAGGTAACACTAAAAGTTTCCGGAACTGGCCACTTACATAAACAATATTTAAAAATTTATTGCAACATTTGAAAATAGAACTCTTTGGCTGTAGAATGCAGTTTGTTTCATCTGACTGTCTTTTGTTTTTACCTTGTGGCGTCATTTAAAAAATTGTGTGTCTGCATCAACATGGATTTAACTCGGGAAAATTTTCGTAGTATGATTTTCTACGATTTTAAGTGTAATTTGACAGCTCAACAGAGCATCGCTCGGCTTGAAACAGCTTTTGGCAATGAAGAACCATGCAAGACGACTGTTTATAGCTGGTTTGCAGAATTCAAGCGTGGTCGTATCAATCTCAGTGACGAATCTCGCGATGGTCGGCCGTCCACCGCTGTGACCAACAAAAACATCGATGCTGTGCGCCGTATGATTGAAACAGACAGGCATGTGACCTACCATGAAATTCGCGCATCCTTAGAAATAGGCATGAGTCAAATACAATCAATCCTACACAAACATTTGGGTGTGAGAAAGCTGTGCTCGCGGTGGATCCCACACAACTTGACCGAGGCTCAAAAAACGGACCGCGTCACTTGGTGCAGTGCCATGCTTACCAGATTCAACGAAGGTGCGTCAAATTTGGTGTGGGACATAGTAACAGGTGACGAAACATGGATTTATTGCTACGATCCCAAAACAAAGCAGCAATCGAGCGTATGGGTCTTTCAAGATGAGCCGAAACCAACCAAAGTGGCGCGCGTGAAAAGTGCATCTAAGCGGATGATTGCTTCTTTTTTTAATAAAACTGGACACGTGGCTACTGTTGCTTTAGAGAATCGTCGTACCGTGAATAGTGACTGGTACACGACCATTTGTTTGCCGGAAGTTATTGACGAACTCCGTAAAAATAACCGTAAACGCCGTATCATCCTGCACCACGACAATGCTAGTTCTCACACGGCCAGACAGACAAACGACTTTTTGAAGACGAAAAATGTAGAACTCATGAGTCATCCTGCATACAGTCCCGACCTGGCACCTTGTGACTTTTTTCTGTTCCCAAAAATTAAGAACCAATTACGCGGTCAACGATTTTCATCACCAGAAGAGGCTGTCGAGGAGTATGAAAAACACGTTTCAGAGGTCACCACAGGGGAGTGGCACAAAAGTTTTCAAAACTGGTTTGATCGAATGAAAAAGTGCATAGACGCCAAGGGAGATTATTTTGAAAAACAATAAATTAATTTTGTACCTTTAATAGTATTTTTTCATATTCATTCCGGAAACTTATAGTGCGTCCACGTATATGATTATATTTTTCTGTGACCCTTTTCTTAGTTTTCTCTAAATGCGCTAATCATGGCTAAATTATAATGTTACATAGACATAGAAATAAATATGTATATATTTGGCTGTAGTAAGCTTTTCATTTATTTTAACACTTTAAGGTACCATAGTAACAATGAAAAGGGTAATTTTCGAAATATATTTCGGCCCAATGTCCTTTTCTTCGACTGATACCGGCTACAACGTGGGCTGAAATATATTTCGAAATTATTTTCATTGTTATTATGCCTTAAAAGTGTCAAAATAGACATAAAAATCAATAATTGACATAAACACAAAATTTATTTAATATTTCAAAACTAAATATTTTAACCTTACCGTCAATGTATATTTTCGAACAGTGTGTTTTTGTAAAACAATATCCATATTTATTTAAGAAAAGTATTAATACTCAGTCTAGAGATCAAAATAGACTAATCTTACCTAAGATGAAAAGTGAATTATATCACCGCAGTTGTTATCCATTGGCAATAACATTATTTAATAAACTACCCACAAGTGTAAGAGAACTGCCTCTTAGCCTTTTTAAGGGAAAACTATACAAATTCCTTTTAAACAAATCTTTTTATTCTGTAAAAAACTACCTAGAAAGTAAAATTGCGTATCATGATTTTTTTGCTAAGAAATGATTATGTAAGTACCCTAATGTTGTAATGTAATTGAATACTATGCGTTTATAAATGGACATCTTTATGGTTATTATATCTTATGTTATGTTATGTATGACACAGATATTATTCATATGTAATTTTTTATAGTAAATTAATCCTAACTATTATAATTTAAAATAGCTTATGTGCTTTAATAAATTTTCGTATACCAGATGTGGTGAAATATGCTGTACTATTTAATATTTAAGACCTTATGTATCTACCATATTTCAAGCGAATAAAACTTATTCTATTCTATTCTATTTTATTCTATTCTATAGTACATGTCACACTAACTAGGAAGGCAAAGGGAACTTAGCCCATACAGCCATGTCTGAGGTTTAATATCAAATACCAATGAGGTTTTTATATAATATTCTCAAACTAAGCAGGTTACAGTTCAACTTTATTTTCAGCCAGGTATTGTTTATGGCTGGCGGCGGCGCGCACTACAGCGTATGCGCGTTGGACTCAGTCTGTCCATGGACTGTTCTGTTGGAAACTTGGAACTTGGTTTACGGGGAAATTTATTTATTATTTAATGTGGTTCTATAGTTCAAAAGTATTATTTTGCCCTAAAATTACTCACAGCAGTGATGTTGATGATAATTTGACTACACCTGACATCTTGAAAATAACGACAGAATTTATGAACACTTTTAGAACAAGCTTTTATAAGAATAATCAAAAATGGCTAACGACAAATTTACAAAAAATATGAAAACAGGTTGGTAGGCATGAGTTTAGATAAAGTAGTGAATGAAACTATCTACACATAACTAGGTATTAAAACACTCGGATACTCGTGTTTTATATAACCTTTTTATGTACCAGTTTCATAAACTACTACTTTTAAATGTGCGGCTTCCAATAGAGGTTAGCACGTCAGTCTAGTTATATAAACTTCTTAAACTATATCTATAATTGATCTTACGTATTACGTTCTCGCAGTAAGTTTCACGTTTACGACTGAACGTAAGGTAATAAAACAAAGGTCTCATGTCGTAGCAAATATCATATAAAATCAATGATATTTGACTTTTATTGGCATACGTGGCCTTATTTCAAGGGACGATTCCACGTCTGCATTTCAATAAGTTATATATTTGACCTGTTTTAGGTTACGTGGAAGATTGCATTTGGTTGCGTATCTTTTTGAATTATTCTCTGCAGTAATAAAAATAAATTTTTTCATCAGCTTACGTTAATATTAAGCGTCTTTCAATTCATTTGTATTTCTTTAGCTACACTGAAATCATAAATGTAAATTGAACAAGATCTTGTTAAGCGTAAACAACATCTTAAGTCCATATGAGCGCAACAAGATGTCAGTTTCCTGTACTAACTCAACTTGTTTATTTGATTATAAAAACAATGGAAACAACCAATAAATTAATTAATATAGACAAAATTGACAAATAGACCTCTTGATAGGAAGCTATTTTTTTCAGTGTGTGGCTTGCTCCAAGCAGGTAATAGACAATTTTTTCACTTATCCAGCACTGCTTGATTACTGACAAACAGCATGAAAAAGGTTAAGTTTGGGCTAAAAGCTAAACACAATGATAAGTATTCATGACGTTATGTATTGTTTCAACGATAGTGACAACTTTCAACAGAAACTCGCTTTTCATCGACTATTTCTTCACCGTTCGTTTCAAAGAAACCATTGGAAAATCATCAATCATCCTTTTCACACTTCGCCTGTGTCCACCATATCGTCAACATAGACGAAGACAATGATAATGTCGTTGATAGCGTGATCATCACATATTAAAATTTTTCACACATTTAATACAACATTTAGTTATTAGTTACTGACTGACTATACCGGGTGTAAATAAAGTGCGACCATTAAATGAAACCACATATTCTACCCACCCTACCGAACCACTTTTCCCAAGAATCATACCCGCGGACACCCTTAGTTTCACGGACGACGCTCTCTCTAAACTCGCCCGTATGTCGGTGCGTCAAGGTTCACGCATTTTTATTTGGAACTCAATTATTTCTTAAACTAAGGCTGTCCGCGGGTATGACTCTTGGGAAAAGTGGTTCGGTAGGGTCGGCAGAATATATGGTTTCATTTAATGGTCGCACTCTATTTACATCCGGTATATCGTTGCTACATCCGACAGTATTGTGATAACAACAAACAATCATTGGTGTGGATGTGTGTGTGTGTATGTGAGCAGCGACAGAGATCGATGTCCAAGCCTTAGGGCTGGGGCATACTTCGGGCAGCGTATCAGCCTAGCCATTCAACGGGGGAGTGCTTTCAGCCTTTTGGGGACCCTGCCGATCGACGGCGGTGATTTAGAGAAAATATTTTATTTAGTATATTTTTTTTTTGTACGTTTTAGGTAATTTTAAGATTTTAGATTGCTGAGTTAGTTTTAATTTTCTTGAAGTAATGTTATTTTTATTTTTTCTGTTTTTACCAATAAAAAGCCTTAAAAAAGATTGGATGAACAAGTTAAAATAAATCAAGTAGTAGTTCCACCAACCTGCCGCCAACCAGCAAGTAATTGCCGTCTCGCAGCAGCAACCGGAAATAATCTGTGTGCGTCTCGTTGCCGAGAAACTTGTGCGTGTCGTCTACTCCTGAAACAAAATAAATAAATATCAAAAAACACAATAATAAAAGACGGTTTTGAAAATAAGTACCATAATAATTTCTACATCTGTAAAAGCGTGGAAAATGCTCATGAAAAATGAAAAATATCAAAAGATATTTTTGCTTTAAGTTTTATAAGAACTGATTCAGGAAAAAGAAATCCATTATATCGTATGTGTGATATGTATAACAAAAATTTCATAGATATAGATATCCATATTTGTTCTTCCTTTAGTTTTAAGACACAGGTAAAGAGAGCGCTTTCTTCTATGTAAGTTGTTCGATTCCTTTGCATGTTAGTTTTAGTATGTTTTCTTTTTTTTTCTTCTTAATTCATGTTGTTTAAACGCTTTGTTATGTAAGTAGATAATGTGCAAAATTAAGTTTCAGGTTCGCGTTAATTCTATAATTTTTGTATTTTGAGTATGTTTAAGTATTTTGGTACAGTGTTTACTTAATCTATATCTACAAATCTAAGAATTATGTACCTCTTTCTGTTTGTACTCCTTGATCAATAAATAAATAAATGAAGCTTCACTATGAGGCATTTATTTTGACGGATCCCTAAAAAAGCTTATCCAATTAACGTTAATAAACAATTTACGAGTTCTGTTAAGGTACGAGTATTGTGTTGTATTGTATTGTTTTTGCGCTTTTCAGACCCACTTTGCCGTAGTCCGAACGCAAACACGCGTCGGGGTAACGTACATTATGTGTTAAAAAACGTACGATATTTCAAAATGTGACGTTTACATCGTATGAAAAAGAAAATAGATTTAATTATGCACTACTTACCATAAACACTTATTAACGTCAATTTAAATGTAAAAAAATAACAGTTGAACTAAATATGATACGTGAAAATAGAATAAAAAACAAATGTGGCTTTTTTGAAATTAATAAAATTGTAGTTGGTTGACCTTTTTGGGTCCCAAAGGACATCAGACGATGCTGTAGTTTGGCAATCCAAACAGGGAATGCCTTTCAGGAACTCTTCCACATGACGGTCTCGATCTAGATTTTTTTACTTAATATAACTTTTATATTGTAAATATTTTTGTTTAGATTAGTTAAATATTTTAATGTGCAGGTATTTTTAGTATAGTTATTTATGTTATTGTAGCTTTTATTTATGAGTAAAGCTATTTTTTATTCCTTCACTTTTAATAAAAATATAGATTCGCATTAATACAATATGTTATAGGAATAAATTATAAATATAATAAATATGTACTACAAAGTTGATATATAAATAATGACTAATCGTAGACGATCAACAAAGATTTAGTTTTTATGGAACCCTAAATATCAGCTAACACAAAGAATCAATAAACGAAGAGGATGATAAAACTACTGGGAGTTTAGCTAATTACTTGTTTATCCTTAGGGACGTTAAACAAATATTTCTGATGTTTTGATTGAAATAAACTACACTCTCTCAATTTACCGTATTATACCGTGTATAATTTAATTAACTTAGAAATAACAATAAAAATTGAGACTAATACTATATTTTATACATTTTAGTAGCCCAACCTACATATTTTTTGTATGTATTTCCCGTATTTTTTTTTTATTCAAAGTCTTAATCTTTTATTATAATTATCACATAATTTCAAAATAAATAGCATTTATTGTCTGATGCTCCCCATAACCATAAAAACGAAAAACCCTAAAGGATTTATCTACATGAAGTAAATAAATAATTAAAAATGCGTAAATAAAACGAATAGAAAGAAAGAAAGAAAAGAGCTTTATTTCATAAAACCACAGTAGTTATCACAAATAATAAGTAATATTAACAAATTAGGCATATTCGGTGGTTAAGAAAAGGGAGTCCAGCTCAGCTTAATGCCACAGCCAAAGCCATAGCACTGGTTTTCTGCTGGATCCTACATAAATAAAACTAATAATTAATCTAAATATAACTAAAATCTAAATTAAATTAAATCTAAATTTAATAAAACGTATACTGTAAAATACATACAAATAATGAAAAATAAATAGTAATATGAAATAAATATACAAATAATAGTGTTATACTAAACAAGATGCATAATTTATAAAAATACTATATAAGTTTACGCATTAATCTTACTGAACATCAAGGCATCGTTATTTGTTTTTCAATTAGATGGCTCTTGAGTTTAATACGAAAATTAGCTTTCGTCATGCATTCTCGTATAGGTGGAGGCAGGTCGTTCCATACTTTTGAAGCCCTATAACTGAAACTTCCCCTAAATCCAGCTGTTTGGTGTTTAGGAACAATTAAAAGATATGCAGATGCCCTAGTAGAATATATATTAACATCAGAAGACCAATGTAGTTTATCAAATAGATATTTTGGGTGTTTATGTTTAACAACACCAAACAACAGAACAGCAAAATGTAAATCCCGACGTGCAGCCATCTTTAATTGCTTACATTCATTTATGTAAGGCGTAACGTGTGCACGAGGTGGAACATTATAACAGAAGCGTGTACACGCATTTTGTACACGCTGTATAAGACGGTTAGATCTAGCCAACAAACAGTTTCCATACACTACATCTCCATAGTTTAATTTGGAAAGGACCAAAGCTTCACACATTTGAACCCTAACATCTACACTAATAAATTTTCTTATTTTGTAAAGCAACGATAATCTAAAGAAACAGTTTTTAACTATATTAACTATGTGGTCCTCGAAATTTAGAGAACCGTCCATTATCATTCCCAAATTTCTAACTTTACTGACTCTTTCAATATCTTCTCCTTTAATCATAATTCTTGGATTCTGAGCTAAGGTATCGGACATTTGCTTGTTAGTACCCAGAAGAATATATTTAGTTTTGCTCGAATTTAAAACCAGGGAACTTCGTTCTGACCAATCAGCTATAGCGTCAAGATCCTCATTAATTTTATTTATTGCAGAGACAGCATCTTGCGGTTTAAAAGAACAGTAAATTTGTAAGTCATCGGTGTAAATATGATATTTACAATGTTTTATTTTTTGGGATATGTTTGCCGTATATAAAATGAATAGAAGAGGCCCAAGTATGGAACCTTGAGGTACGCCTCGATATAGGTATTTCGGTACTGAAGTGATGGTTGATCCATCCAATTTACGAAGTTGAACTAGCTGTTTTCTGTTACTTAAGTATCCGTTGAACCAGTCAAGTGTCTTTCTCTCAACACCATAGTAACATAGCTTGGACAGTAGTAGAGGAATGTTAATACAGTCAAATGCCCGTGAGTAGTCCAATAACACTAAAGCAGTACACATACCCTTGTCACGATCTAATATAATATTATCAACCACATCTGTTAAGGCCGTACAAGTACTAACACCCTTTCTAAAACCGGATTGCACCGTAGGAAGAATTTTGTTAAATTCTAAATAAGAAGAAAGCTGTGCATGTACGACTTTTTCAATTACTTTTGATAAAATGGGTAAAATGGATATTGCTCTCAGATCTTTATTTAGAACAGGGTTTGGTATCTTAGGAAGAGGTTTGACAATTGCAGTTTTCCATATTTCTGGAAAACAGCCTGATTCTAGAGATCTATTAACTATTGCTGTAATGACTTTGAGTGTTCTTGGCAACGTAAGAAGAATCATGTCGATATTCAAACCATCTATGCCTTGCGCTTTAGTATCAATACTCAAAATGTGCTTTTCAATCACCCTTTCGTCCACTTGGCGCAATGAGAAGCTGGAAAAATTAAAACGATGAAATTCATAAAAACTAAGTTCGGATTGTGTAATATTATTCCCCCCTGGTACGTCTAGAAAGTAACTATTAATAGCTTCAGCATCAACAAAGTGGTGAGGAAGTTCTGATACACTTGGCTTATACTGGATCGTTTGTTTTATATTTTTCCACATTGATTTGGGGTCTTTATATTTAGTGTTGACATAATGTTCATAGTAAGCACGTTTTTCTCTATCCAAGCTTTGGATAACTAGTTCTTTTAATGACTTGTAATAATTTTCATGTTTATCTAACTTTATTAAACGATATTTAGCATGTGCTTTATTTCTTAAATTCAATATTGTATTTAAAACATTTCAAATTCAAAAAGGAATTACGTTAAAAGTTATACACACCTACGAGCTATTAAAAAATCTAAAATATAGAAAACTTGAAATTGATTAGGGTCAGTTTTTCTTTCATGAAAACCATGGTTTTCAATTGCACTGGCAGCGGGTCTCTGCGCGAGGCACGCGGTTCAGTCGCCTACCGGTTTTCGTACGGCGAATCTGTGTCGCTGTTCGTCGTATGCGCACATATTTTGCGAAGTTATTATCTCACTTTGACCGTGCCTTAGTGCTTGCAGCGAAAGGATAATGCATAAAGAATATTAGGAAAATGATATGCTATGCTAAATGCAAACACATTTTTGTTTCGTCGTAATATAACTGGAGTGAGAGATTTTGCGTGAGTTAATTTAATCTAAGTAAAAAATATCGCCCAAATCGTCACGTGGAGTGGTAATTAGAAGGCTGGCTGCGTTTCCCTTTTGAATGGCTAGAGAGAGACAAAAATTGTAAAAATTGTGGTTATGACATTAATACAAAACCAATAACCCATTTCATTTAAAATTTCGCAAAAAATATTCAACTTTTTTACTACTTTATTATTAATAATTAATTTGAAGTGTAATCAGTTGCCTTAGATGTTTATCTAAATTCAGTTTCACGGACCCTGAACACCGCAATGATTATATAGTATTTGAACACTTCCTTACTAAAGAACTTCAGCCATTTAGCCAACATGTGACGTTTAGAAACTCCACTTTTGGTTACATAAACGATTGTTTTAATAGGTCACATATTTGTTGTATAGGAGCCAGTAGGAGGCACTTTTCAATGTGTCGTGGTTCTTTAATTGCTCCGTTCAAATCAAAGTCAAGTTACCTTTGACAAAGAAACCAGAGCTATAGCTGTTGATAAGTACGCTGCAAATGATACTAATAAAATAGTAAAATAGTGATTGATTTTTTTTGCGAAATTTCATATAATTGTAAATGGTTATAAATTATTGAATTGTACTAAGGCCAAGACTAAGACTTTTGTCTGTCTTTCTTCTGGATAAGGTTTTTTTATCATTGTAGTGACCCTCGTCAACATTAGACTATTTTGAAGGGAATTGATGAAATAACCGCTAAGCCGAAAACTGTCGTATGAGCAAACAAAAAATACATCGATCGAAAGACACGCCACACAAGCGAATCTACGGACAAAACTAGTTATCAATAAGAATATATAAATGAAAATTTAGAAAAAGTAACTATTGAAATCGCAGTTTACATTCAAAGCATTCGTATTGATTTTTTGGCTTTGTAACAATAAAAAGGTACGAATAATATCAAAAGCTTTCTATTCAATGAAGCTGGATATTCTGTGCCAATACAGTTTTGTGAAATGTACTTTCAGATAGTGAACAAAAATTTACATTCCGAAAACACGAAAGCTAGCGCCTTCGGAAAATAGGTCACAGCTTGACTCTCGGCATTTCTGTATATCAAATTTGGGCGTTCGTATAACCCAATACTCGATTTTTATGAAATTTTACCGATTTTATTCATAGACAAAATAGAAACCGGACATGATACACTAAGAAATTGTAGTGGATTTGGAAACGAAAACTAATGACACCCATACGAAAATCTTTTACTTGGAATCATATCAGATATTGTGAAACAAATCAGCTGGTAAATAAATTTTCTTCGGGTACTTTTCACATTAATTCTTGTCTAAATCAGGTGATTTTGTTTTAGCGATTTTATGTTTTCCAACACAGTGAAAGGGGTTATGGATAGTATGGATGAGTCTATCACCAATTTTAATTTTCAAAACCGCCTAAAACATCTCGGTGTAATATTTTGTTGTAATTTTATGTTCTCCGACACAGTGAAAGGGGTTATGGGTAGTATGGATGAGTCTATCACCAGTTTTAATTTTCAAAACCGCCTAAATCATCACGGTGTAATATGTTGTTGTAATTTTATGTTTTACAACATAGTGAAAGGGGTTATGGATAGTATGAATGAGTCTATCACCAGTTTTAATTTTCAAAACCGCCTAAAACATCACGGTGTAGTATGTTGTTGTAAGCTTGCGAAAAATCTCGTGGAATTATATAATTTTCAAAAAAATCTATAATTATAGTCTATTAAACATCCAACGAAAAAGTTTTCTAATTTTTATTTGTATAAATTTCACCTTATTGATTTACAAATAGAGCATGTAATCGAAAGTGTTATAAAACGGAAAAAAAACTTTTTATTGCCCGATATCCTTTTCGTAACGGGAAGATAAAAGTGTTCAGTTATGCGTTAAACAATATTCATAAAAACGTTATTTTTGAAGATGTAATAAAACCTGACTTATGGCGTAAGCCTTTGGAGGTAAGTATTCAGTAAGTACCACATACATATAAGTACAGACCGAAGTTTTATAATCAGAGGTTCCGCCAATACCTGAGAACTATCTGGAAATATATTTATTTGTTGCCTGGCTAATTTTATTGTGTTGTGTTATGCTACCAGCCAAACCCGATTTTCGGAAATCTTCAGGGAAGAAGAGAGCTAGTAATTTAGATTGGAAGATTAGGTGTGGTGCGACCGCCATACATAACCTTCGTGGATTGAGAGAATGAGAATGAATACATTTTTTTATGAAAACCCAGAACTACTTTGGCTTAGGCCAAACTAGTTTTTCCTAAAATCTGGTTGAGTCGACAATATGCAGACTACGTATAGACACGTATAGCGGTCTGGCTTTTGTGCTTCTTACCACCACCATGCTGACGCGTGTACGTACTCAAGGGTAATCTCAAGTAACAACCGTCCCCTCTTTGTTGAAGACTACTTTGTTGCAATAGTAGCTGGGAGCAACAACGTAATGTGTGTGCTAGGCACGCAGGCCGGACACAAACTGCCCCTAAGGGATTTGAACCCACAACGCCGAAGAGGCGGACACATATCACACGAAAAGTTTCAAAATAGTATTTTAACATATTGATGTTTTTAGGTATGAGAACATAAAATGTATTGTTACCGACAAAAATAATTCTAAAAATAAAATATTGTAAAGGAAACAATAGGACTTTGTTCAAAACTCCTTTTGATTTAAGAAGTACGGTTGATTTAATTTCAATTTGCTTAGTTTTTATAGTTCCGTATTTCCAAATGAAATAAAAACCGGCCAAGTACGTGTCGGGCCATGCGCAGTGTAGGATTCCGTAGTTGCCCCGTACATTTTATAAGTTGGTCAACCAATACAGATTGCGCCGAACTTCTAGTCCGCTCGGAAGTTGCTCTCCCGAAGAACGGCCGAACATTGTCGTGTTTAGAGGGGACTAAATGGTTGGCGCGACCTGTACTCATAAACCTGTAAAGCCTACTTAGCTGTGATAGTTTTCCTTTTAACTTCATTATATATACTACTTCTGTGAAATTTACGTGAATGGGAGATAATATAAAAAAAAGTCAAGATTTTTTTTTCCTTTTATCCGCGTGATTATTATTTTTACCCATACCAAATTACAGCTTTCTAGTATTAATAGTCTCTGAGCTAAGCCACGGACAGACGAACGGACAGACGGACATGGCGAAACTATAAGGGTTCCTTGTCGGACTACGGAACCCTAAAAACGGAACTCTTATAGGATCTTTTTGTTATTTGTTTGTCCGTCTGTCCATCTGTCAAGTACCTTTTTCTCAGGACCTGTTAAAGATATCAAGTTGAAACTAACACCTCTAACAGAAGTCTACGACCCCATAGAGCTGTTAAAAAAACCGGCTTCTAACTCAACGCGAAAAAAAGTTATTGCCCTTACGTAATCAATCTCATTCATATTGGCTCATCCTGAAAACCTGTAGGGTACTTTCAGTTGATTTACAAACTTGAAATTTCGTTTGCATTTAGGTTTTATAGCACACGTTTAGGAGAAATATTGGACAAACTTAATTAGACCTTTTAGATGCATAGAGTTTAATAGATCGTACGTGTCAAGTTGAGTTAGAGATCCATAACTGCTCGTGAAATAAGTTTGTATTATAAACGGTATGTACGGAACCTTTAGAGCGCGCATTCTAATCGCCTGTCTTGACTTGACCTGTATTTTTATATTGTTTTATTTTTTACATCATACTCTAATACGAGAGTATACGATACTAAACAGTAAATTCATTGAAGATTTTAGGGTTCCGTACCAACCAACGGGACCCTATTACTAAGACTCCGCTGTCCGTTCGTCCGTCCGTCTGTCACCAGGCTGTATCTCATGAACCGTGATAGTTAGACAGTTGAAATTTTCACAGATGATGTATTTCTGTTGCCGCTATAACATCAAATACTAAAAAACAGAATAAAATAAATATTAAAGGGGGCTCCCATTGCAACAGACATGTTTTTTGCCGTTTTTATAGGTAATGGTACGGAACCCTTCGTGCGCGAGTCCGACTCACACTTAGCTGGTTTTTATTTTATATGTTATTTTTTCATTAGTTTCCGATTTATTAGAGTAAGATGAGGGCAATACGACAAAGCGCGAAAAAAAAATCGTATCTCACTAAGTCGCAAACTCACAAGCCGATGTTCATCGGTCTCTCCCTATTATGACATCTGGCAAAGTCAGACCCTAAACCAACTAATAAAATATGCCACGAAGGAAAAGGAACAAAAACCACTTCGTTCCAAATCGCGCTCTGTGGGGACGTTAAAAAAACTAATTACTTTGACTTCATTAAAATGTACGGTGCGATTCATGATGGTAATACAGCTGGCCAGTGGATGAATTGAGGTCTGAGGTATAAGCGGGGTCAGGGAACGGTGAGAGAGATAATTTTGAGTTTGACCACGAAATCTGTTATGGGCATCCAATTTAGAACGAACGGTGTCCATCACTGCTGGACATATGCCTTTCCAGAATTTCGCCACTCTTGGCGTTCCTCCTGGAAGAAATGCCCATACCCACACACGCTGGGCAGGCGGGTTGGTGAGCGCGGTGCCGAAAACCTCGCACCAGTGACGCCGCTGCCCGTCACCAGTCTGTTTTATATGAGGCCCGGCAATTGGGGATGGATAAACCGCCATCCATCGGTCCCAGGCAATGGTGGGCCGCCTGGTTTTGCCTGAGAGCAGTTCTCTTACTCTCCCCCGAATAACTTCGGGAGGATTTGCGAGTAAGATGGTGGTACCTACACAGTCGAACCCGGCATCAGCTCTACCACCTTACGAACGGTATGTATTTGAAATAATTTTTGCACGAATATCGGTCATAACACAGTCGACTTTCAACGTAAGAGCGGGTGGAAGAACGATGCGCTGTCTCAGTTACTAGCGCTTTGCTTATATGTTGCCATGGTTCAAGAAAATGTAAGAAAACCTCGATAGATTCTTGATGCGCGATCTCCATTATTTTTAAAATTCAAATTTGACTTGTGTAACAAGAACATTATTGAAATAAAAATGTTACGAATAAGATCTATTTTCTTGGATATTTAAAAACTCTGAAACAAGACATTTTTTTCTGTTTTGGGTTGTTTTTTAGAATAACTTTATGTATAATAACACCCCTGTGACGAAAATTGGTCTCTCACAAATTCACCAATTTAAGGTCGCTCAACGAGCTATGGAACGGGCTATGCTTGGGGTATCTCTTATGGATAGAGTCCGAAATGAGGAGATCCGTCGGAGATTGTAGTGACCGACATAGCCTGCAGAATCAGTAAGTTGAAGTGGCAATGGGCAGGTCATATTTGTCGCCGACGTGATGGCCGTTGGGGCCGAAAGGCGTTAGAATGGAGACCACGTACAGCAAAGCGTATCGCAAGGACGTTGAAGGACGTTGTGACGATGGATAGACGGATGGTTGGATGACGGAAGTTGCGGAGCTAATCAACATCATATATTTACGAGTACCTATGTTGTTTTTATCCTTACTTTCGTAAGAATTCGCTTACGCCCATTACTTGCTACACTGGCTTACTTTTAGGCAGGGTAACGTAAAATCCCTAAGGAGTCGTTTGGTCAGCGCAGCGCGTCAGTGCGCCACGGTATGTAAACACGACTTTACAAATTCATAAATCCACTGCAATGATAATTATATTTTGCAACGCAGTGTGAACAGGATTTTAGGTTGCCTAACCTTTTGGTGTATCTAGTTAGCAAAATCAGCTTTATTTTTGGTCAATGAGAATCTCCCTTTAGTCTTTGTTAATGCAAAGTCATTTTAAAATCGAAATATGGGACGCTGGAGACATAACAGGGTGCTTTTGGGGATCGATTTTCTTGAGAAAAGTAAGCTACCGAGAATATATTATATCTAGTAGAGTATTACAGTTAAAACTGAATAGAGGTATCTTTTTAGTTAAGTAAAACTTGAAATTCATAAATAAAATAATAGTAGTTTACGAAACTGGTACATAAAGAGGTTATTAAAAGACGAGTGTGAGTTTAAAAAGCAAGCCGTAGGTGAGTTTTTTAAAGTTACACACGCGTCTTTTAATACCTAGTTATGTATATGTTTTGATTTTTCTTGTAAAAGCTTGTTCTAATAGTGTTCGTAATTAACGTCGTTGTTTCCAGAATGTCAGCTGGAGTCAAATTATCATCACCAACACTGCTGTCAGTAATTTAAGGGGAAAAATAATTGCATCATTTAAATTAAATTAATAAACGAGTCTAAAATATGAAAAAGAAAAAAAAATACTATACTAAATCAATGCAAAAAAGAACACTTATTCTATAAAATTCTTATTAGTTACTAAAATTACCTTCTCTAATGTTCTAAATATTGTCAGGTGTCCATTTTTAAACACAACTTGTCTATTTTCAAATGAAACAAGTTCTTTTAAAAAATGTAATAGAACGTTTTATCCGTATCATTAACCCTTCAGCCAGCCGAAAGCGATTCAAAGTAATAAAATATTCAATATATACAGACACACATACCTACTCGGTAGTTAACTGCCGGAAAAACAAAGCCATAAATAGACGACAGCTATTTATGGGGTCACAAATAACGTGGTTTTCCGTTCCACCGTCGATTTACATGTTTTACAGAAAAGGTTTAAAACAGGTTTAAAACTGTAGGTTTTAAAAAAGTAATGTGAACTAAACTGGTCGGATGTAAAACGAATCCGTTGCACGTTCTTGATGCTTCGTTTCTGAAATAAAACTTTTCGAATGTTCTTAAAACTCTGTTTTGTCATCGAATTGTTAAAATAAAATATTTCTTTTTTAAGTAGTAAAATTATGACGTTTATACTCACTAAGGTTTTTATGGTATAATTTAATTGCTTTTACGCTCAATTTTGCCGTTTTAAGGCGAGGATGTTTGGAGAAATCTGTCCTGCTCTAACGCTTTCAATTTACACTTGTCTATTGTGGGAGTTAGCCACTCTAAAAACTGGCGGTATCGAGGTTTGTTTATTTTTATTTAAATGTTTATTAAAACGATGTAAAAAATTATGACCACGTCGTATTATTTAATGCCTAACGTCGTCGTAGCATAAAATGTATGCTTCGAAAAAAATAATAATATGATCTCGACGAAAAGGTTAGCTTTTAAAGGTCACTAATGGTGTTTATATATTCTATAACCAACATTTTACCAAGTGCCAACAATCGAAACTATTAAATTTTCATATGTCAATATATTCGTCAACAAGTGTGGGGGTACCAGTAAAAGTGAAACTAATTACTAGATATAGGAAGGACTCCCCCCTACCCGCTCCTCTCCTTCCACATTTGTGCGGAAATTGATCCATCTGAAATAGGTCAGGAACACAGGATATGAACTGTTGATGAAGAAAATATCGATATACGAGTACCTACACACTAAGAAGTTGATCAAAATCCATCCATCCATCCATCAGCCTGTTTCGTCCACTGCTGGACATAGGCCTTTCCAGGATTTCGCCACTCTTGGCGATCCTCCTGGAAGAAATGCCCATACTCACACACGCTGGGCGGGTGGGTTGGTGAGCGCGGTGCCGAAACCTTTGCACCAGTGACGCCGCTGCCCGTCACCAGTTTGATTTATATAAGGCCCGGCAATTGGGGGTAGATATACCGTCATCCATCGGTCCCAGGCAATGGTGGGCCGCCTGGTTTTTTTGCCTGAGAGCTGTCCTCTTACTCTCCCCCGAATAACTTCGGGAGGGTTTCCGAGTAAGATGGTGGTACCTCCACAGTCGAGCCCGGCATTAGCTCTACCACCTTTAATCAAAATATAGGGGTTTTATGCCGATACACTATCGGAATCAATAAAGTCAGAAACTGTTTCAGGTGATTTACGAGTATAGTATGTTACAAAGATTCGTGGCTTCGATTCTTAATTAATATAAACTACTCACGATATGTCGGCAGATATCTCCTGACTGATTTCGCTATACCTAGCACAGCCTCTCAATTATCAATGTAGTGATTACGGATATAACTATTCGTCCTCGAGAATTCGTAAATTCGTCCCTCAACTCATAGCCGTTAGGTACTTAAAAATATTATTGCTTCTTGATAGTAAATGAAAGTGAGAAGTGAAAGCAGAACAAAATAAAAGTAGTTTTGCAATCAACTGTCTGTTTATGAAAAATCAACAAAATATAAAGGCAAGCATAATATATTACTAAACTGCAGTATGCCTAAAATACTTACAAATATACCTATTCTAAAAATATAATTAATAAAAATGTTGCCAAGCTCATTGTATAAATAAATAATTCCAATTAAAAAGTTTAAACTTAAAATAGTACATACAAATTCTTACAATTTATAATCAACAAAATATTTTCAAACAAAAAGATACAGGTCGAGGTTTCGATGAGTTTATGACTCATCACACCAGTCATCAGGGCTTCTCGGGAGTACAGGCGCACGCGGCGTTCGTTTGTGTACTCGCTCGTCCTTGCACAATTAAACAACTGACCCCTATCCGTAATCACAACATATAATTTTGATGCAAGTATTCTCAATAATTATTAAAAAAGAAATAGGTTTGGTTCAAATTGAAATATTATCGAATTAACAATTCTTATCCACCGCGTTCATCTGGATTTTTTTTCCATTTCGGAAACTACAGTCGCTCCAGACGTACTCGTATAGACGGGGTAAACTTAAGTTTTTCTATCCTTTTAGCATGAAATGAGAATGATTTTAAGGAAATATATATATGATGTCGATAGGGTTTTAAAAAAATTTATGACACATTGTACAGCAAGAATTAAAATACAAAAACAGATATATTTAACACATTTCTACGTATATGGTACTACGTGTGTGCGTAGTACGTAAGTAGCATAATACGAGTATGTGTGTGATTTGGTATTTTACCCGATTAGTTATCGACTGTCGTTAACTATATATATGGTGGTAGGGCTAATGTCAGGCTTCCACTGTGTAAGCATCGCACTCGCAAACACCCCTGAAGTTATTTGGGGGGAGTAAGAGGATAGCTCTCAAACAGGCACAACCAGGTATCCCACCATGCATGAGACCGATTGACGGCGGTATATCCATCCTCAATTGAATGAAATATATAAAACTGACTGGTGATGGGCACCGGCGTCACTGGCTCCGCGCACACCATTCCCCTGCCCACCGTTTGTAAATATGAGCATTTCTTCCAAAAAGACCACCAAGAGTAGTGAAATCTTGAAAAGACCTATGTTCAGCAGTAGACGAACCAGGCTTATGGATGGATGGATGGATGGAAATATGGGGCGACTTGTAAGATTTGATAGTTTAAGGATCGATTTAATTTTTTTATCAATACTTATAATAAAATAGTATGTGTTTGTACATTGAATAAAAGTAATAAAAATAGAAAGGGGGTGACTAAAGAAGAGTAATAGAACACAAATCATTTTTTAGATTTTTTTTCTGTCTGTCTGTCTGTTTGTTCACGCACATCTCTAAAACTACTGAAGGGATTTTCATGTAATTTTTACAGCTGTATAGAGCTTAATTTGGAATAGAATAATAACTTTATTTAACTAAAATCGGACTTCGGAAAAAAAAATTATCGTCATTTAAAGATTTTTGGAATTTATTTTTTTACTGGTAGTAATTAGAAGTTATGGTACGAGATCCCCTCAACGGATACAGAGTTCGAGTTTGGGCTTATTTGATTGATTAGCACTTTGGTAAAACATGGAGACCAGGGTCTGATGATGAGACTGGAAGGTGGGTACGGGATCTCTTCAACGGACAACAGCAGGCCCTTCGAGTTTGGACTTATTAAATTGGTCTTTATTAGCACTTTGGTAAAACATAGTGATCAGGGTCTGCTGATGGGACTGGAAGGTGGGTATGGGATCTCCCCAACGAAAAACAGCAGACCCTTCGAGTTTGGGCTTATTTGATTGGTCTTTATTAGCACTTTGGTAAAACATGGAGACCAGGTTCTGATGATTGGACTGGAAGGTGGGTACTGGATCTCCTCAATGGACAACAGCAGACCCTTGGAGTTTTGGCCAATTTGATTGGTATTTATTAGTACTTTGGTAAAACATGGAGACCAGGTTCTGATGATGGGACTGGAAGGTGGGTACAGGATTTCCTCAATCGACAACAGCAGACCTTTGGAGTTTTGGCTAATTTGATTGGTATTTATTAGCACTTTGGTAAAACATGGTGACCGGGGTCTGATGATAGGACTGGAAGATGGGTACGGAATCTCCTCAACGGACAACAGCAGATCCTTTGAATTTGGGCTTATTTGATTGGTCTTTATTAGCACTTTGGTAAAACATGGTAACCAGGGTCTGATTATGGGACTGGAAGGTGGGTAGGGGATCTCATCAACGGACAACAGCAGACCCTTCGCGTTTGGGCTTATTTAATTTGTATTTATTAGCGCTTTGGTAAAACATGGTGACCGTTGCACATAGTCGTTCAAAAAATCATATTCTTTTGTTTTCCTTATTTCCACGAAAATCTATTCGACGCGGGCGGAGCCGCGGGCAAAAGCTAGTATGAATAATAATAATTGTTACTACGGTAATTAGTTGATTTGATGATTTTACGACATATAAGGTAGATAAAATATAATTCGTAATAATAATCAATATTTCATAATGTGTTTGGCCACGTTGTAGACCTAGCTACGCCGTATCATCTGTCTTTGATAATAAAAAAAATATATTAACATTAAATAAATTATAGTATTTATGTAAGTACTCATAAATTATATTATAGCGGGAATCTTATTTTGGGCGGCTTTGTTATTTGAAGAAACGATCCTTAATATTTTGTGGCACTGTGCTCGAAAAGATAGGGATAGTTCAAAAGTTTGTGGTAAATATATTTTTACAATTTTTGGGTTTATATGTACGTAATCGCTTTTGTATCCGACAAAGGAACTGAAAAACAAAAATTTAACCAACAAGTTTTATTAAAAAACTGACGGTGCCTGCCTGAAAAGCCTATTTTAAATTCCAAATTAAATTTAAATACAAATATTGAATTTTAAGAATTTTAAAAACAAAATTGCATTTTAAATGTATTTTAGAGCGTTTTGTTGCACAAGAAACTGAACAGATTTTGCCCTAGTTGTTCCTTTTGTTCAGAGAAGGAAACAAGTGTCAACATAAAACACTTTTATCTCGCAAGACAATAGTGAAACACGAACCTGAAAAACGTCTACGTATCCGTCTTTATTACGGCATACAGACTGACACACGGGAAACATGCTTTTCCTTTTATTATGACCTTTATTTTATACAGCAAAAGAACTACGAATTAGTTTCATCTAAGAAGAAACAAGCAAGTATTTACTGGATTTTGCATCATGCTGCTTTTGAAATAGGGTTTCAAATGTTTTCCTAGCAGTAGCAGAAAGTACAATCGTAGCACAAAAGTGAGAATGATGCTTCAAAAGGCCGGGGCCAGCAGATTGGACACTGCGTCCGTTGTTCGCTAATCCAGCAATACATTTTGCTGAGCCGAATATATTTTTTCGGGGTTTTTTGCGTAATATCTGTGGAATGCGGTTGTTACGTTGCAAATTTTTCGGGTAAGGTTTTTCTGGGATTAGCCAGCCTTGCTTGAGTAAATATGTGAGCAAAATAATTACGAATAATACTTTAGCGAATACGAATACTAAATAAATACCCGTCAAATACGAATAGTAAACAATTCACAGGCAAGTTTTTCTTAAGAAAAGCAATCATTAATAATAGTATTCGTATTTGTTGCATTCCCAAAAACAATACCTACTAGAAACAATAACAGATAAATTAATTAATGGCGGTTATTTTGAGCATCAAGCGGCTCATACACAAACACAAGCCAATAACACGAATGCTCAACAAACTAAATTATAAAATCATCCATCCATCAGCCTGTTTCGTCCACTGCTGGAAATAGGCCTTTCCAGCATTTCGACACTCTTGGCAGTCCTCCAGGAAGGAATGACCATACTCACACACGCTGGGCAGGCGGGTTGGTGAGCGCGGTGCCGAAGCCCTTGCACCAGTGACGCCGCTGCCCGTCACCAATCTGATTTATATAAGGCCCGGAAATTGGGGATGGATATACCGCCATGCATCGGCTCCAGGCAATGGTGGGCCGCCTAGTTTTGCCAGAGAGCTATTCTCTTACTCTCCCCCGAATAACTTCGGGAGGATTTGCAAGTAAGATGGTGGGACCTCCACAGTCGAGCCCGGCATCAGCTCTACCACCTAATAAAATAATATCATATGTATATTAAAAACCTGATAACTGCGAGCTGGACTCGCACACAAATGGTTTCGTACACAGACAAGATTTTGTCTGTGGTTTTGTACCACACAATGCAGGTTCAATGTGGGTGCCGAAACATAAAAACACTATGGCAAATAACAACAATATAGTTGCCATAGCAATATAGTATGATATAATATAATATATTATATATAATTATATATATTATAATATAATATAATGAATGATGAAAAATAATGTGATAAATTTCGGCACCCTCTGAGTATGGAACCCTAAATTTTATTATTTATTATTTTACTCTAGCTAAAGTATGTACTAATATTTGAAACTTGCATTTGTTATAGTTTGTAAGCTAAAACAAATAACGTTGAAAAAGTTTTTTTTTTAGGTGTTTTTGTATGGGAATCAACCTTGGGTTTCAACTTCTTGAATTTTTTTATTGTTTGCCATGTTAGGGGCTATAGTATTTGATTGGATAAGAACATAGCATAACATTTTTGCTAATTGTTTGGTGCTAGTGGGCCTAAACTAAAGTGGAGTAAACTAAAGTAAGTTAATTATTCCTGAAATGTCTCTCCTAGCAGCCAGGAAATCATAATATTCTGAAGAACATAGTATAAAATATAAAAAGACTTGTTTAGAAACATTTGTTTACATATTCGTGCATTACTGTAAAACTCCGAAAAAAGACAATTACACAGACCCTATGAAAAAGTAAAGCATACAAAACATTACCACGTGCTATCAACGCCATCTACCAACAAAAACATGACTTAAAGCAACCGGCCCATCAGATGACGACACGGCCCAACACATTGTAAGGTAAAGGTACCTATTGTCGGCACGACAGGACATTTTGTCCCGTCTACCCACTCGTTACGTTTAATGGGCACGACCATTCGTGTGAAATACTCCCGTATGTTATCGCCTTCTCTTTTTCGCAGACAATGCTGCCGAAAGCCTTTGTTACGTCACTCGCGACCCGAAATTCAAAGGCCATACTCACATTCGAACTTGTTGGAGCGAATAAATAAACAGCGAAGGATTTAAAAATCGTGGCGAACATGCTGGTAGTATTTTACTTACAGGTGATAAACATATAGGTGGTATAGCTGATGCCGGGCTCGGCTGTGGAGGTACCACCATATTACTCGTAAACCGCCCTGAAGTTATTCGGGGGAGAGTAAGAGGACAGCTCGCAGACAGGCACAAATCCAGGTAGCCCACCAATCCTGGGACCGTGTGATGGCGGTATATCCATCCCGACCGTGTCACCTTTATAGAACCTATCTAACCTTAATGTTTAATAAAAACATGAGGTTATCTCAAAAGTAAACGTGCTTCATTTGACAATGGATATGATAATGTAAAATTCACCGTACCAATTTTGGAAACTAAATAGTTCTGTTAAATCATACTTCTCCAGCCTGCTTGGTTTTCTTATCAGGCATAATCATGTATAATCTAAGAATACCTACATATTTATAGAATAAATATGTATGTACATTGTACTGTGTAAGACAATACACTAATACTACATATTATTATATAAATGTATGTCTCTACTATCGGAAGAAATTCCCAAAGAGTATAGGTAGTAACTGTCCTATGAAAATAAATTCCGCAAATACACATTGAACGCCCTTATTACGATGGTGAAAAAAGCAAAGAGAGATCTAGCAGAACTTTCCCCATAGGTATAACACTTAACACGAAATAAACAATAAACAAACCAAGTTATACAGAAATAAACGAAAAAAGCCCAAGAAAGGAAAAGGTTCAGAAGAATTTTCAACCAGTGCATTCGACACACCAAGCATGTTTGATAGTCAATGTACTTAAAGGCTGTCAAACTACATGCAAATATTTCAACGTTCCAGATTTCAGGTGGGGTGGTGTAATTGCAATGTCCTTTTAGAGTTCTTTGTAATGGTAAATACAACAAGTGTGAACTGAGTGGTCGGTCGCTGTAGTGAAGGTACACATGAAAAGCAAACCGCTACCGTTGTCACGGACAAGATTCTACCATCAAGACGCAAGTAAGAAAGCTCAACTTTGCACAAATCATTAATTAACCTTCCATTATTTCTCTTACACAAACAGTTAACTTAGTCTAAGTAAGAGGACAGTGGACTGCTTAAGTATTTACGTGGAGTTCCTGTGACCTATCAGGTCTTCACGTCTTGGAACTTGCCACCTACTTAGTCTGCACTTAGTAGTGGTGTTCTTGTTGCGTTTCTAATTCTATGTATATATTGCAAGATAATATCGAAGACACATTTCGTCACGACATGATATATATCCGAGTGGGGGTTAGAGGGTTTTCGGAGTATGGACAAATTCAAATTCAAAAAGTTTGTTTGGAAAATAGATACATATAGTATACTTTTGACAAGTCAGAAATTAATCTTTATATAACAACAGAATACAATTAAAAAAATAATTTTCCACAATGTTTTTATTTTAATATAGTCTGCCCAACCGGTTTCGCTACAATAGCATTATCAAGGTGTTTAACTTAAATAATAATAATAATAAACTTAATAAATAATGGGTGTACGGTACTTGCAATCAATTTAGAACCTGTGGAGGCGATTGTTATTTGAAGCTCTCTAGAGAAAAGCCTGGCCACGTTCTTGTAAAAATATCTTGTGTCTTTGCGCAATGAAATTGTTTTTTCATTCATCCGGGTATTGACAGAAGCGTAGCAGTCGCGGATAGTCACTCTACACATTCCTAACCATTCAGCAGAGAACTCAGGTTAACAATACTACTAAACTATATTACAGCGGCTTACTATAGCTACACGAGTTAGAGACTCGCGGACGTCAAGTTTGCTAGTCACCTGAGCACTGGCTAAGCCAAGTTAAACTTGCCAAGTTTGGACACTGAGTATTATTCAAGACAAGAACGAATAGAGATAAGTACTCGCTTAAGCGTAAACTGTGTGTTTGGTGATTAGTTTTAAACAAAGGTATTGCAATTTTCGATATTAATTCTGGAGTTTCCAAAAGCGATGGCTATCGCTATGAATCATTATAATCTTAGTCAATGAAAACTGTGAATTACTTAACTGTCTTAAGCAACAGCTATTGTAGCGACGGCAGCGTCGTCTATGTTCAAATTCCTCCAGTTATTATTGTACAATATTTGTACCGAAGCTCACCTCGTTTTCGCCGTTGTTACGAGAAGAGGGTAAGGAAGTCTGATTTTACTGTAGTGAAAACAGTTTTTATTGAAAAAAAAGAATCTCTAGCTGTGTAGTTGAAGTTTTGAGGTATCTATAGGTACCCGAAACATTTGACAAAATTTTAAATATTTGTTGGAAAATGTACCGAAAATGTGCCGATAAACAGCAAAAAATTTTAGATTTTATAGTAGCGTCAATTATTTTGAAATCGCGGCTACACTGATGGTTTTTCCATTTTTATGTTATTGTCTGCATCTGATTTATACTAATATCAGTTATATTATGCAAAGTTTTAGATCTTATTTCAAGTATTCATTGAATGCTATCGGTTTATTGTACAGTTTGGAGGTATTTATTTTTTCTATCGAAAAAATTTTATATTTTTTCACCATTGTGTTGACATAGCATTAGTCCTAAAATTTACCATTAAATCAATTTCAGAGTGATTGTTGCAGTATTTGTTGGTATAAAGCAGGATCATGCGAAGCGAAATGAATTCTTAAATAAAATTCTTAAAGTAAATTTTGAGCCCAACGTGGCTTGCGATTATCTCATACTTCGGCACGGCAAGATGATTTGAGGCACAAAGTCCATTTTAACAATGTGAATTTCTCAGAATAATACCGCAGACAGAAATATAGAGTTATGATAACATCACATACGATTAACTAGAAATAATATTATTCTATCGGTCCCTTGAGATAATGGAATGGTACGAACACATAGTGAATTTGATATTTTATTATAACTCTACTTCGGCGAATCGAAGGAGATAATGGATTTTTTAAACTAAAATAATTAATTTGATGTTTGGACTGTAGACAATATTTGATTTTCTGACCCGTAAATCTCTTATGTCTACCTTTAGAGAGAAACGAATAAGGGTTTAATTTAAAATAGACTTTCAATATAAATGCCTATTCAATGTATTTGCTTTTGAAACTACTCCAGACATACCTCTTATTGGGTTATTTACCCAAATTTTAAGTGTGCTGAAAGTTTATAAAAGGCCTTAAATTTCAGTAATATTTATTTTGTGCCAAAAAAACTCAATTTAAGTTCAAAAGCCAAATTCAAATTCAAATAATTTATTCTGTAAAATAAGTACATTAAAGTACACTTTCTACACGTCAAAATTAATCTTTAAAAAAACTCGTTCTTTGAAAATAACGGTTATTCTATAGGTAAACAGTATTAAAGAACTAGTAAAGGAAAATTGAACTCTCTGCCCATAAATATCTATATTCGAAAATGATATTCAAGAAAATGCTGGATAGAGAGAATTCTATAAGTTTCGAGTTAAGGTGGCACCGGTTTTAATTTCCTGAGAGCCAATGCAACCCTGCCACCCCTCTTAAGGGGGTGAATCACTTCGGGTACAAATGTAAGAGGAGGGAGGCGACAAACTGACAAGTCATTTTGTGAAGTTGCTAAAACGTGGTTTTGAATAGTAATCACTGGTATTATGAAGACGTTTTACTGTTCTAAGTTAAAATACAAACTTGCTTGTAAAGCGATATATTTACTTGTAGGATGGCATCTCTTTTTAAGCGTTTAAAAATAACGATGCATTTATTCAAATGGATACGTACTTATATGGTCGCTTTTCGTATATATTTAGAACTTGTACGTCACTTCCAGGACAAACTTCAAGAAAGAAGTCCCACAGATTAAGGAATTTTCGTATTTAGTACTCAACAATAAAAGTACTTTGATAGGGGAGTTCTTTTGTGAAAATAACTTTAGGATAAGCTTATTGAGTTGATCTGCGCATTTGTTGACAACGATTGCGGTGCCATCACTAACATATTATTATGATATCTACGGCCGCCATTAATTCCTTTCTCACTGATTGTGTTACGAGGCGATATAAGAAGTATCCACTTAAATAATTTACAGTGGTATCTCTGACACAACCCGCAAATCAAAAGCGTTATTTTGCAAATTCTTCCTAAAAGCATGATGAACAAAATACATACGATTTCATACTTAACATTTGTCATATCAAGAGTACGCGTAATTCCAAACACCATTTCCCTTACCTTCTCGAGTGTACGGATGCCAGCATGACAGAATACCTATTGGCAGTTCTTATTGCAGCGTCATAACCGTTGAAATCGTTTACAAACAGGGAACTTGAACTGCAGGCGATTGTACATGAACGGAAACGTTGAATGGTGGTTCGCAAATCTACCATTAAGTTTAGTATTAATATGACTCTTGATTCAGGTGAATAGAAGTGGTTCTTGCTTGCGTTAGTTATCTATCCACTGCGGTTTGTATATAGTGGACAGATATGGATGCATATCCGGTGCATTGGTTGGTCGGGAGTTCGATTAATCTTGCGCACAGCCAGCTAAACTTCGCAGAATCGCTGCGTTCAAAAGTAGGTATTATCACACAGGGATATGGACTAGAGATTTCCTTCTCGGTACGAGTATATAAGTTTGTTGAAATACGTGCTTTGGCTTTTGTCGGTGATTTAGTTAAAGATGGAGGATGCATCTGCGATGTGAGGTATTGTATTGTGTTTGAGAAATGAAACGTTTGAACGAAGTAATGATAAAGTTTTGTAGCTGAAATCTGTGATGTATAACAATTTTCAACCCTTCTTCCATTATTTATGTAGTATATAGTTGATTTTGAATATTTATGCATTTTATTAAAAAGAGAGGTTTACGCAAAATAAGGTACGTATTTTATGATCGATGATTCGATCCAACTTACTTCGCTTCGTAAACATGCCTCGAAACTGAAGGAGAAAAAAGGACGAAAACCTTGTGAAAACCCGAAGCACACAAACAATTTAAAAGCTCATATTTCTCAAACTTTCGACATAAAAAACAATTTCAGAACATCAAAGTTTCAAAACACGGACTTCCTCCTAAGTCTATGGATTTAAAAATAGACGACAATTGCGATCGGAGAATTATGCATTGTGTTTTTTTAAATTAGGTATTATCGGGTGTAAAAAGACAAATTTCCTTTCTGAGAAAAATGTCTTTTTGGCTTCATTATAAAATAGCATTATATAATTTTAAAATACGGTGAATTGTTTTTAAATTTGGTGATAGTTGGAAAATATTATGCTGCAATTAAAACGTTTAAGGACATAATCGAGTTTTTAAGGTAAGTAACGCAATATAATGATGACAGATCACCGCAAAATTGGTCATAGAAAATAAGATTATCATTTTCGTGTTAAATCATGCCTTCCTCATAAAAGAGGTCCGTCACACTACGGTATGCTTACTGTCACCATAAAAGCGGTGACGGAGCGCATAATTCTATATGCTTCCTACAAAGTCATAGTGACAGTGCGTCATATTATAACGCTAGCAGCAGCAACAGTAGTTTCATCGTATTTTATTATGATGTCCGTATGCTCCCATACGTAATCATCATAGTTTTAGCTGAATTCACTTTATTTTATGACGAACATTTAATTAATGACTAAATCATAGTCTTAGAGCATGTACTTGGCTTATCTATTAAAAACATCATAGCTTGGCTTGTTTTAAGTAATATTTTTAATCTATTTTTTTTTATTATTTGTTTTTGACATTATGTAACTGATTCGCTACAAAGCAAACAATAAAGCCGATTTTGAATCATAGTCATGAGACTAAATCCTCTATCATATTTCACCAATTTTCCCAAAGACCATAAAAGGCAAAATAAAAAAACAATACATTAGACAAGACACTGCTCACAAATTCGGCAGGTTCTTAAATGGTTAACTAGATAATTTTTTCATTTCCATAGGAATATTTCTCAGATCATACGGTTTCGATAAAAGATATTTGTTCATTTACACTCGATATGTTATTATGATGTCGGGTTTCGTAAAATGTTTATGGAATGCTAGAAAATTACTGTATCTTTTCATGGATACCCCCTTTTTACACAATATTGTTTATTTTATAATTAGTTAAAATGTTTTGGGCGAAAAAGTATTTGTATCAATGTACAAAAGTGTTGTGAATTAAACTAAATAAAAAAAACCTACCTGTTGTACGAGTAGGTGGTAAATTGCAATAAATGTTTAAACTTAACCACGATCAAACCGGAAGTCTATTGTACATAAATTGTTATCGAGAATCAATAATTCTACTGGACAAGCTGAATATGACCTTGACCAGTCATCATCATAATTATCATTGTTATCAGCCCGTAAGGTCTACTTAGGTGGTAGAGCTGATGCCGGGCTCGACTGTGGAGGTACCACCATCTTACTCGGAAATCCTCCCGAAGTTATTCGGGACAGCTAAGTTAAGAGGACAGCTCTCAGGCAAAACCAGGCGGCCCGCCATTGCCTGGGACCGATGGATGGCGGTATATCCATCCCCAATTGCCGGGCCTTATATAAATTAGTCTGGTGACGGGCAGCGGCGTCACTGGTGCAAGGGTTTCCGCACCGCGCTCACCAATCCGCCTGCCCAGCGTGTGTGAGTATGGACATTTCTTCCAGGAGGACCGCCAAGAGTGGCGAAATCCTGGAAAGGCCTATTTCCAGCAGTGGACGAAACAGGCTGATGGATGGATGGATGGAAGGTCTACTACTGGGTAAAGGCCTGTTCTTTGGTATGGTAGTCTTTGCGGTTATGGGACAATATAATATATCATCCATTGCTTGCCGGCTACCTTCGCAACGATATCGGACCATCTAGTTAGTGGTCTGTCGACATATCCATGTTTCTCTTCATACATGCATATACTCTTGTCTCCCAGAGGGGCAGGCAGAGACTACAGGTTTCCATCTACTATGATCCTGGAAAGAGGTATTCTTTTGTCTTTTTGGAAAATTGGCGTGGAGTATCAAATTTACTGGCATACGAAACCTCCAAGAAAAGCCAATAAAATAAAAACTGATAAAAAAAAAGTTGCTCGTGAAAAAGTTGAGCAGGTACTGAAAAAGGGGATTATTTATGTAATCATTTAGTTCCGTCAGACATTTAAGGTCAAAGGTAGTTTTTAGGGTTCCGTACACAAAGGGTAACCAACGGGACCCTATTACTAAGGCTCCTTAGTCCGTCTGTCCGTCTGTCACCAGGCTGTATCTCATGAACCGTGATAGGTAGACAGTTTAAATTTTCACGGATGACGTATTTCTGTTGCCGGACCAGCGCACTCCCATACAACAGATATGATTTTTTTGCCGTTTTCATAGATAATGGTACGGAACCCTTCGTGCGCGAGTCCGACTGGCACTTGGCCAGTTTTTTTTAAATAATGCGAAAAGATGTTCTAGTTACTTAATTTTTTCACTCCTCAGAACAATTGGTAGATAAAATATCTAAAGAAAAAATTATAAAATAAATGTATATAAACTTTACCAGCTTGTTTTTTTATTTGTTTTTTATTATATTGAAGTATATATGCACACAAAAGAATTAAAAAATATTATTTCAAGATATATTTCGGACCCTACTGGGCCCGGCATCAGTTACTATATCAACTGATGCCGGGCCCAGTAGGGTCCGAAATATATCTTGAAATAATATTTTTTAATTCTTTTATGTGCATATATACTTCAATATAATAAAAAACAAATAAAGAAAAAATTGTGATATTAAATAATATTGTGTGATAGATACGTAATTAGTTCAATCACTTATTAAATTTGTTACACATGAAAAATACTAGGACCTTATATCCTAAAAATTATCTTAATATAGGTATTTACTTGAAGATGTCAGAAATAACAGTAAATGTACGTACTGCTTAAATCCTTGAAAATCCGGTTTGCGATGCAGAAAAACTAATGCGCTGAGAATAAATATCGTCGGCGGGCGAGGCATGATTGTGAATGTTTTATGGATTTAACGAACGGATTAACTGGGGAAAGTCGACTTACTACGAACAACCTTTTAAATAGAAGGCAAAACCTTACTAAACAGAAATAGAGACTAATTTTGATGAGTCAAGCGTCCTTTTGTGGTTGACGAATTGCTTTACGGTTTAAGAGTTGATTTCCTGCGATTTTCAATACAAGTGAGTTGGCTTAGTCTAAAGTGTAGATGGATGTTTATATTGATTGGCTCGTTATGAATAAATAAAAAAAGATTTTTTCTCTATCTGGTGACTCCGAGCAAAGTTTTTATTTAACCGACGATTGGATTAATTTTAAGGCCTATGTCCAGCAGTGGACGAACACGGGCTGATGGATGGATGGATGGATTAATTAAACAATATGTAGTTATTTTTGATATTGTTGATTGTTGACACTCGGTGGAACATGGAATACATAACTTTTGATAATTCCATAAAAGTAAAACTGATCAGGTAATAAATAATAAATTTGTTGGTTAGTACAAGTGATCTTTTGTTCATTATATCCAGTTACCCGTTTTATTTTTCGTTAAATGTTTTTTTTTTGGGCTTTATTGACCATAATCACGAATATCGTAGGCAGTGGCTATTAAATTTTCCAAGATAAGTATTGCTTGAATAGCTTGATCCCTCTACTTTTGCAAGGCACGTTCGCGCTCTGATCTGTTGTTCTTCAATTGTTGTCCAAAATCAACTAATGAGGGGTTAAATAAGTTTAAACCTCATACACATATGTAATAAATATATTTCAAAAGCTTTGTCGAAATTTTTTAACTTTCTGAAACATTTTATTCATTTAAAAAATGTATACTGAAAAATTCGCCTACCAATAATACCTACACTATACCTAATGAAACAATTTTCAAATATATGTTAGAAAATTTTATTACGTTTAAACATAAATTAAGTTTTCATACTAACTAACCTAAAAAAAACTCATAAAAAAACTCATATAAAAGAAAACAAAAGTAAAAATTACAAAAGAATAGCTATATACATAGGTATTGTAGTGGTTGTACCGTGTATAACTTTAAATACTTATTGAAATTGATATTCATTAACATTATCAATATCTAAACAAGCTAAAAGGACAAGGTCGATTCTGAAGGCTTTGATTTTAGTTTTAGTGCTGTTAAAACTTATTTTTTTCCAAAGTACGAGTATTAAAGTTTCTGTTACTAAAGAACTATTTTGAAATGAAGAAAATTTACTTTTATAAGGCACTACTTAGGTCTTAATAGGCAGCCATTTTTAAATAAAATAGCATAATATCATATCAACAACTTTCTAAAAGAAAAACCTTCAAATATACCGCTTTTGCGCGGTTAGTAATGTTTAATATGGCCAGTAAAAGTGTTTCCTTATTTATTTACCAACCTTTGCCCGCGGCTCTGCTCGCATTTATTCAATCTTTGCCCCGTTTTCGGCGTTGGTGTTATTTTATTAATACCCCTTATAGCCTTTGTGTTGACCAGTGTCACTACAATGATAATAAAAAAAATCGCACCCAAATCCATCCAGTGCTTCTCGAGTTAAAGCGGAACATAACATATAGAGAGACAGAAAGACAGAAAAAAATCATAAAAATTGTGGTTTTGGCCTCAGTACAATACTAATAACCCATTTAAAATTTCGCGAAAACACTCAATGTACGTACATGACTTCTTTTATTATAAGTATAAAAAAAACGTTGCAGGGTTCCATACCGGAAGGGTGCCAAAAGGGACCCTATTACTAAGCCTCCGCTGTCGGTCTGTCCGTCCGGCTGTCACATGAGTCTATAGCTTTAACTGTGATAGATGGCCAGTTGAAATTTTCACAGAAAACGTGTTACTATAGCTTCTATCTCGGCAAATTATAACAATATATACAAATTAAACCCTCATACATAAAACCTCGAAAAAGTTTAAATTTTTAATGTTTATTAGTTTTAGCTCTATATTAAAGATGGTAATACACACATGTTGTAAAACAAAATAGCAAAAAATAAAAATTAGGGTTCCGTGCTCATAGTTACTGAATTGGTTGTCAGGCGCTATCATTTTAGCGGCTTGTTTTGTTCGCCGTGATGTTGCTATTATTATTTACCATAACCTTTTTGGAGTCCGTATAATACTGGTGTATTACCCTAAATTGGCCAAATTATTTATTAAGTCCACAGACATATAATTATTACTAAGTATCAGACCAAACATAAGGATTAAATAGCGTGGCAAGTTTCCATACAAAAAATAAGCTACATTCAGGCTTCATGGTACGAAGAAACGTATAAAAATGGGTTGTTTTGGCTAACTTATGCTTGGAACATATATTTTAATTCCTAAACTAATCTCTAGTATATAGTTTGTTTGGAAACAAGCAATATTTATATTTAGTGGAGCCCGAAGTTCACTAAGGTAAATTTGCCACGCGTCGTCTCTATGCGTTTATTATTAGTGTTAGGTTTGCTACTATATTATACGTCTGTGGTTAAGTCGTCCTAAATAGCGACGTGTAGGCTGGGCCGGTCACGTCGGTTCAAGTGGCTTGTCTAGACGGTCGACGATACTGCTCGGTTAGCGATAGGTTTTAAATTACGAACTCACATAGAACGTAATCGATCCTAAATGGGTTGTTTGATCATGGATAAGCAATTTTAAAGGACTTTTCATTATGTTACTCGCCTAAAGCGGTTAAAGAACAAAATATTGGAGTAAGATACATCGTAACATACGAGCATTTTTCATCGAAATGGCTGTGATATGTTTGAAAAGAGGTTGTGTCTGGGATTTTTAGTTTATTTTGAACCGCCAAGTTTTAGCTTAAACATTGAGCTGATTATTATAAAAAACTATGAATAAATGACATAGTCTACTGATCATACTGAACAACTTTCTGAAAGAAAATAGTTGTGAAATATATTTTTTGTATTAAAATGAATTATATCCATACTGAACTCTGAAGCAACACATATTTTAGCGACGACAGCGCCATCTGTTTCTTAAGAACAAGGCGTGAAATCACATAACGCCCTCGTGAGCGTTCAGTATGTGCATTACAAGCTAGTTAGATCAAATGGATCTTGGGAAACAAGAGGTCGCAGGTTCGAATCCTGGCCCGAGGAATTTTTTCAAATTCTTGTCTTTACATTTGTTTCTAATTTATCTTTTCTGGTTTGTAATGCACTCTAATAATAATATTTAGAGTATTCCAAAGCGATGGATTTCGCAATAAACATAATATCCATACTAATAAAAAAGTTATGTCTGTACAGTGAATCATTCCGCAAAATTTTTAATGAAATGTGATATAGTATTGTACTGAGGACATAACCACAATTTTTAGAATTTTTGCCTGTCTGTCTGTTGTTCCGTTTTAACTTGAGAACCACTGAATGGATTTGAATGCGATTTTTTTTTATTATCATCGTAGATGCCCTCGTCAACACATAGGCTATAAGCGGTGTTCATAAAATAACGCCCAACCTGAAAACGGGGCAAAGATTTAATAATCACCATTAACTCGAGAAACACGCAACGGATTTGGATACGGTTGTTATTATTATCATCGCAGTGACCCTGGCCAAAACATAGGTTATAAGGGATGTTCTTAAAATAACGCCGAAGCCGAAACGGGGCAAGGATTGAATAAAAGCGGGTGGAGCCGTGGGCAAAAGCTAGTTATTTATATTATTTAATTTTGTAAGGGGAAGTCCATTTTTAGTTTTATTTGCGCGGTTAGGAAAGATGTTCAGTATAATCAGCACAGTACTAAGTTTCATTAAAAGATGGCAGTCCATTTACATCCTGTATAGGTTTTAATTTTTTCCTGCACCCTGATTTCGGTAGTATTAATGTCACCGACCAGTCAAAAAGCTAATATCCCGAACCCTCATTACTCCACCTAACGGCTCCCAATTAATTATGACACTACAAAATTAGTCATTATCCATAATAACCACGCTCGGAACGTCTCCTACTTCCGGCGGAAATACAAGATGGCCGCCGCTGGCCGAATGGATGCATTTCCGGTGCAGCTATGTCCGCCGAGGGACAATTAATCTTGTGTACTTATTTTGCTCTAGCTGCGGGCTACACAAGATACAGAAGTTATAGTCACATGGAGTGGGAAAAGCAGTTATTAATCCCAAAATAAGCTAAAGCTTTGTCATTGCATTTTACACCGTTAATTTTAGCTAGATTTACATACGTCATAATTTCATAATTAAATTCACTTGTACTTGTTAAACGAAAACGTTTCGACATGATCATTGTGTACATTTTTAACGGCTCGTTGTATTGTTAGTTTAATTTCCTGAATTCCTAAATCCCTTGAGAATGGTGTATTAACCGAAACCGGTCGGCATTAACGTGTAAATCTTAAAATTAAAACCAGTGAAACAAGTGAATTTAATTGTGATGTTTTCCAAGTTTCACCAAGGGCCGACAATCGCAAGTATAAATTATCTTGCATTACGGTATGTTAATTGATTCAACTTTCAAATATTGTGTCGCAACCGTTGCGAGCTATACCTATATGTGCGTAAATCTAAATCATCAGTATTACATACGAAATAAAAACAAAGAAAATATATTCCGTGTCGAAAGCAGTAAACCATGTTTCATAAATTAAATTCATTGATATTTTTATCAAATTAAAACAAACGATTCCTAAATCGCATTCCCGTATTAACCTTTCAGCTAATTAGTTATTTGCTTTTGTACACATTAATTGCATTACTTATTTACATTTGACACTGACAGAGTTGAATAAAACCCGATATTTGCATAATTCCTTAACCAGTGTTTAGTTAATTAATGGATGCAGTTATTTGCATATATCCTATTAATTAAAATTAATGAAAATAAGTATTTGTTAAGGGGCTACAGCATGTTGAAATAAGTTCTGCTCTAACGCTTTAGTTTTTAGACCATGGATGATTGACTGTTTTTTATCAATTGCCGCGCACGAAAAACATCAATTATTTTGAAATAGTGGCTACATACGGTCATTAACCGTTTACTATATATTTTTTATGTAATAAAGGTAGTTTTTAAAATAAGTATCTGCATTTGTTTGTTTTATTCTAATTGCTTTTGAAATATGGGAGCTGAATCGCTTTCTTCGTGAAATTTATACTTTTGTAAAAATTACATAATTCATTTGTAAGCAGACTAAAAGTAAGTGTAATGAATAAACGTTTTGACCCAAAAACAAAACTTAACTTTACCTTTAAAAACAATAAAAATCTCACTTAAATTATAAATTACGGTGTAAATTATCCAGCACAACAGTTATAAACACGCTTTAAATATGCAGTCATTGACAACGTAATGTTTAGAAATAACACAACTTTGCTAGAAAAGCCCAATCGACATTAAACTATTGTCGCGTACTGCCATAAATCACATTTACTTAAGGGCTTGTCTTTGGTCTTTCAACGGTTTTTACTTTAATCTGCTAAGTCAACTACTTATCTGATCAATGTAAAACTTAAACACGGTTTTTTCAGAACTTTGTCTTTCCGTTGCATGGTCGGTTACCTAATTGGACACATTTCACTCGATAGTTTTTATTTTTGAAAATGATGCCTTTTTAAGTTATTAATTCGTTTTATATCTAGAGGCTAGAGTTTTATGTCTGAAATTACTCCTATAATAAGAAAACATGATTTTTTTCAAATGTCAGGTGAAAAAACTCCTACATCAAACACTTTTTTGTAAAATCCAGAAAAACCTCGAAAATTCACTGATTATGCGTGTCGGCAGCGCACGAAGCGAGCGTTCTAATGTAGACTTTCTGTACTGAAGTTCAAAATCACTCAGTAAGATTATCGTGCACCATGGGCCAAGCCTTAATAGTTTTTATTTAAAAATAAAAAAGTCAGTTGTGCGTTTGCGACTGAGACTTATTGCAACCCACCTTAAGTGGCGGAAAATAATACGTTTGTCCTGCCAATCCTAGCTAAAGATTCATATAAAGCAAAGACTGAAATGAATTTACCAATTGCTGCGATCCCGCCACAGACAGATGTTACAGATAAATTCTCGCATCGGATGTAACCCTGAGTGGATATGTTTTCCTATACTCGCATGTAACGTCTTTGCATCTGACGTTTGGTAATTAATTAGCAAAACGTTCTCTGATTTAAATTAATTAACATCCTAATCTAAACTGTTTGCTGCTACGTATAGCGGAGTTGAGCGGTGAATAAATATACGAGTATACTTGTAGATATAGGAGATAAACAGCTAGGGTTATAGTTTGATAACCATTTTGCGTAAAGGGTATGGATGACCCCAGATTGAGCACTTCAATTTCATGCAGAACTGAACTCTATGACGTTTCATTACTGATTAAAATAGCGCTCTCTGAACCGTGGCTGTTACGACAACCTAAATATATCGCGCTCTCCAAAAACTGTTCTTTTTCTATTCTTTTTTCAAAATCGCTATTTTATCATTCAAACAAATTTTATGAAAAAGTTAACCCAACTAAAACCCGTAATCGATACTCGAGAGAAAAATCAATAAGAAGTATAAAATAGAGGGTTACAAACGATTTTATTTACAGTAACTACATGAAAGAGAATTACGCGGTGTAATCAAACTTACTTTATTGACTCGAGTGCGCAAGTACTAGAATAGTAAATGTATATTTTTTATAACTATGGGTATTCTGTTTAATGCAACAAAATCATCAAAAGTCTGCCATTTTTTTTCTATTTGCGTCATCTCTCTTATTATTCTTAATTTTTTTGAGTGTAGGAGCTACTTCACTACGGATCATTTCATCAAAGTTTTAAAAGTTACGGATTTCAAACAGTCCCTATAATAAAATTAGGTAAATAACTAATTACCACCAGTTAACGGGAAATTGGTAACCAAATGAAAATATACTATCTCGCTAAGTCCCACGTGGAGTTGACAGCTTGTCTATTAAGAGGTGCATTTTATGCGACGAACGGAAATGCTGTTCTGAAGAGACTAGAGTAAAACCGTTGAGTTTTCTTGTGTACGGTTTTTGCATTGGATACGACGCGACGCCGCCGAAGCAAGCAAGAATTCTCGTAGCTTCAGTTCCTAGACCAGCTTTGTTTTACGGTATACAGGTTATGATTGTCAAGGAAGGCGATACTTAAATCGTTTGTTTTTAGGGTTCCGTACCTAAATGAACCATTTTGTTGAGACTCCGTTCTCCGTCCATATGTCACAGCCTCATACCTTTTGAACCTTTAAAGACATGACATTTTTCACAAAAACTGCATTAAAATATATTTCGTCACATATTAGAAATAATACAAATTAAAACTGCTCAAAAAATAAATTGTAGTTACTACAGGAAGCAAAAAGAAAAAATCCTCCCCTAAATCCAATTGTATAGTATGTCGTAGCCATATCGTAAAATTGATAATTTCATGATCTGGTCAAACCCGCTCCGCTTCGCTCGGCTCCCGAGTTTATATTCACAAGCAACCGAACACGCTGCTTCTCGCTTCGCTCGTCATCGCACCTATTTTTGACTTTTTGTTGGACGTTTGTCGTAAATTTCCCATTTCATGCTTTACGATATGGTCGACTATTTCATGAAATGTTCAATTCTATGATCTGTTCACGACATATATATTGCAGATTTTAAAAGTATATAGTTGTGCAGTAATTACTTTTACAGATACTTTATTTTTATACAGTTTTAGGAAAATCATTGGTAAATCCAAAAAATATTGTGTCTGAAACTGGTTAGCCTAAAACCATTGAAACTGTTTTAAATTTATATCGTGCAGATTTAAAAAAAACTATAGCGATGAAAAAAGTATTTACTAAAATAAAATATACCTATAGGTACGAAATTCTAGGAGATCTAACTGTCAACATATACGGTGTAGCTAATATACTTGCACAGATATTTAGAAATCTTTGAAAAACCACAATAAATGTATGTCCCCTCCTTGTCTCTGAAACTAGAGGACCAAAATTGTGAAAAATAGCACGATATTAGGTTATTACGTAAAGATTACAGAAAAACTATAAAGCGGTTAAATTTCCTTACAAAATGTAAGCACGAATAATACTAAAATTACCTACTCACCTATTTTTTTGTCATCACATCATAAACAATTATGTGTATGATTTTATATGATGATATAAAATCATACACATAATTGTTTATGATTTTACGGATGTCTGCTGTAAGTCCGTCCGTATGTCACGGATCTCTAGCTTGTAGAGGAAATGAGTTACAGATATAAAATTTGGATATGTTGGTGAAATGTTGATTCAAAAATATTACATTTTTAAATTTAATAAATTTTCAGTGTGTCACATGAAAAAGCAGTAAAAAAAATCTTTTTTTAACCTGTCATGTGGAGTGTCATTATCTAGAACTTATTAAATACAGTAAAAATATGTATTTTATTTATTCCAAAAATAAAAAATGTGTGTAGCCATCAAATTTGTAAATTTGAGACGATTTTTGTTACGGGGTCTTTCTCAAAAACTTAACTAGTCGTTCATTTGGAAATTACGTTCTCTTATGTGTCTTTGTCCAGAAATTATTGAGTAGAGAACAATTTGTTTTTTTTTTATTTCCAAAAATATATTTGTCAGTTTTAGACCATCAAGCCCGCTGAACCGACGACCTGAAGGACGTTGTGGGTGGCGGCTGGATGAGGAGGACGGAGGACCGACATGAGTAGCGAAATTTGGGAAAGGCCTATATCCAGCACTGGTTCATGGATGGAAACCATATTTTGGTTACGGGGTCAATTTAAAAAACTAAACTAGTTAGGAATTTGGAATTTTCTGTACATTATGTGTATTTAAACCACAACAACTGAAAACGTCGATTTAAATACAGGTTTAGGGTAGTTGAACCCGAATAGTTGACCTTCTTGATTTTGCAGTTTTGTTTCAAGTTCGTCAAGTATTCGTAAATTTTCTAGGTAATGATAAGTTTGTAATTTTTATTGCAATCATTTAAGTGTATTAACTTATTTAAATGGCACGGGACCCTTAGGGCGCGAGTCCTACTCGCACTTGGCCGGGTTTTTATATTAACCGTCTCTGTGACTTAATGGTCCAAGTACTCGACCACAAAACCCGAGGTCGCGGGATCACATCCCGTAGCATTTGTGTCCGAAGTACGGCGATAGCGTTCACCACCCATCACGATAGGACGTGATAATCGTCGGTGAAACATGAGTGTAGGAGTGTTGACTGTGACTTGCACTTCACAATCCACACTCGGACAACATCTCTGACAACCCTGCGGGAATTCGTGTCGTGATGACGTTGTATATCTATACTAATAATAAAGTAGTAAAATAGTCGTGTCTGTTCATTTAATATTTTTGCCAAATTGTAAATGAAATATTATACTAAAGCCAAAACTATCATTTTTGGAATTTTTATGTGTCGGTTTGTCTGTCTGTGTATCCATCTGTCTGTAATATTTTACGAAATATTTTATAGTATTGTTGGTATTCTACTGCGGGTAATACTAAATTTTTTGGATTTTTGGCTGTCTGTATCTATGAATGTTCCGTTTTAACTCGAGAATCACTTATCAGAATCAAAAATCAAAATCAAAATATTTGTTTTGTAAAATAGATACATAAAGTATACTTTCTACAAGTCTAAGTAAATCTTTACAATATATATCTTGATTAATTGAAATAGGCGTTACCTTGCGGAAGTCCATCACTAAGTAAACACATCAGTTAACACATCAGTCGCTGCGGAGAAGCCGGGCTAGCAACACATCCCGAGGATGCCTCGTTCAGAGGCGAAACACGTGTCGATAAGTTTTCTTGCTTGTTATTTAAGATTGCTTTGCTTGTATCGCTTGCTTGTTGCATGTTTTTATGCGGGCGGGCGGGCGGTGCACGAGTCTGCATTTTGAATAGCACGACAAGAATTGTTTAGCGGAATATTGCAAATTATATTCATATATCCTTTACTTAATATATATCTTTACAATATAAAAAAATATATACTAATAAGGGAAATACATACAAAAAATACTTAGGTTGGGCTACTAAAATGTAATTATACACCTGCATAAAATAGAGAAATCTAGGAATAAATATATTATATATAAATGATGCAATGAACAAATAAGTTGATAATTCCTTTATTACCATCGCAGTGACTCTGGTCAACATAAAGGCTATTAGGGGTGTCCATAAAATAATTCTTAAGGCGAAAACGGGGCAAAGATTGAAAAAAAGCAGGCGGAGCCCCGGGCAAAGGCTAGTTTTGAATAAATTTCATATCGATATTTAAACGGCTACTTACGATGTATTAGAGTTCACCTGATTTATGTAAAATATAATATGAAATTTCATATCCTTTACCTACATGCTACAAACACAAAAAAATGCGAAAAAATGAATGAAAACCGAACGTCTAGAAATAATCAATGTTTTGCTAAGCAACTTATTTTGGACAAAGTTTACAAAGTCCAAAAAGTCAAGTTTGTAACGATACTAATGAAACATTAAAAAATATAAGCTTGTTATAAAAAAGAATTTGAATCTAACCAACTTTGCAAGCTTTGTAACTTTTAATCCATTTTACTCAGTAATCCTAACTAATCTCTTTTGATTGTTATTACAAATCTACTTGGTATTAAATGACTAGCAATAATAGCTACTACAAAAAGTATTTACCAACTTCCTGAATAAACTCCTGGCTCTAAAATCAGCTTTACCTCAATATCACACGGCACACTTCTGCCATGCATTATTTTACATTTTCCTACAAAATGTCTCAGTTTCCATTCTTCTAATCGCTTTAGAGGGTTATTAAGGCTCCGCTGCAGCATAATCCATAAGGTGCGAATGCGAGAGAGACAAAGCCCAGCTTTCTAAGAGGTGGTGCCTTAAGTAACCTGTGTGAGATAAGCTGGTTCTAGACTAGTTAGTGTACGAAACTAAGTGATATGGATGTGAGTGTGTGTTAGTGTTACTTGAAGCTGTAGTGTATTACTTTTTAAATCAGTCTCATATTATGACAGTATCTAATTTAGTATTTAGTCTAAAAACTATTACTTAAAATCCAATAATTTTGTTATTTTTTCTTTATGTAAGTTGACATAAATCCCTATGTAACGCTCTTCAAAAGAATTTTCTATTGCCGGGGACAAAAATTGTATTCTTCCAACTACGCTATACATTCGTCATTATTAGCCTAAATAGTATGCACAAAGTGGAACTTTACTGCTCCTTCGCAAAACAGTGCAATAAATAATCCATAATTGCACTACTTTTGCAGTGCAGTAATGGATTTACATACATACTTTATCTACACCGTTTTTACACTAAAGCCGAAAGTGTAATCTTTCTACTTGACTTGACAGAAATGAACTACGAACGCATCAAACTGAAAGCAGTTTATTTTCGGAAAGTTGGCAACTTACGTGCGAAGAAAAACAAATAGAATGCCCAACTAAAGTTCATTTGGAGTATTTATTGTTTGTCTGTTTCTTTAATTACGTTTCATTTATTTACTCACACTATGCATTGAAAAACGTAGTATAATACACGTGGGTAAGGGCAATAACTTACTCGTAACGTGTAAAACACTCGCTTCGCTCGTGTTTCAAATAGTCATCGTAAGCTATCGCCTACTTACCTCATTTGTAACATAAACTACTATTATTATTTAATCTATAATTGTGATCTATTGTTGTAGCGACAATGAGAACTAAAAGGTTAAAAGTTAAATTAGGCAAATTGTTGCAATTACCGTAGTGATTCCCCTATACCTATTTACTGTAAACTCGTATAATCAACCATGGACCCCGGAGGTTAGGTGAATACGAATTATCTACTTAGTAAGAGAGGAAAAGAGGTAGTGTTCCATGTAGTTTCGGATACGAGTTAAGCGACTAAAGCCTACTGCATAAGCTGAAGTCCGCATTGCACCTCCGCAACGCAGGGGCTAAGCCTGTGCATTTGGGAATGGATGTTGCGACAAATTGCTGGTTACTCCATTAACAAAGACGGGCAGTAACTAAATTGTTTAGTAAAACGTTCAGGGTTTAAAAACCTGTTTTGTTTCCTTTGGAACAAACGTCACATAGTTATACATATGTTCAATCTCGTGTTTACATAACCGCGTTTGTTATCAGTCAGTACGTTAGATCTAGATCATAGAAATTGTGTTTAATAATTTTTCAATTGTTTATATATTCAATCTATGCCCCGTTTTCGGTTTGGGCGTTATTCTATGAACATCTCTTATAGCCTATATGTTGACTAGGGCCACTACAATGATAATAAAAAAACCGCATCCAAATCCGTACAAAAAACGGAACATAAGGACAGACAGAAAGACAAATTAGACACACAAAAATTCTGAAAATCTTGGTTTTGGCCTCAGTATAAATAATATTAACACCTTTCATTTAAAATTTTGGAAAACTACTCAATGTACAGATACGACTTTTTTACTACTACATTATTAGTATCCATCCATCCATCCATCCATCAGCCTGTTTCGTCCACTACTGGACATAGGCCTTTCCAGGATTTCGCCACTCTTGGCGGTCCTCCTGGAAGAAATGCCCATACTCACACACGCTGGGCAGACGAGTTGGTGAGGGCGGTGCCGAAACCCTTGCACCAGTGACGCCGCTGCTTGTCACTAGTCTGTTTTATATAAGGCTCGGTAATTGGGGATGGATAAACCGCCATCCATCGGTCGCAGGAAATGGTGGGCCGCCTGGTTTTGCTTGAGAGCTGTTCTCTTACTCTCCCCCGAATAACTTCGGCATCAGCTCTACCACCTATATTAGTATAGATGTAGATTATTATGTACATATGTCACATGCACTATTTAAATGACATTGGCTCTGGCTCAGCAAAATGTTGCAGGTAAAACTACAACGCTGGTATTATACTAGCACCATAGTACCTAAGTTGGTACTTATTCAACACATATTGATAAAATGATGGGTTTTCATAGCAAATTACATTTATATAAGCAATTAATGATCAATAATTCCCAAAATAATTTTAATTAATTTATTACCAATAACTATTATACTATCTATCTTTTTATTTATTAATTTGAAAAAAATAATTAAATGGAGTCCTAAGCGAATCCTCTGCCATTACTGATGATGATATATTTGGCCGATAATTTACAGTTGTATCTATGATATAACCAGCTGTTTTTTTTTCTGATTGGAATGGTAAATGCTATATTGTAACCTTTTAACTACTAACTAAATCAAACAAGTAAAATTTCAACTTTTTAGAACAGTTTCAATGGCTTTTCCAAAAAAGAACAGTGTTCAAGTTCTTCTCTCAAGAAACTAGGTCAAATCAAAGCGAGAACTTTTTACCCTAAGAAAAATCAACGGGGCCGACTTACGAGAAAAATTCTCATTTTTATTTTACTATCTCATTTTCAGCGTGGAAATAAATCCAAGTCTAAGCAGTATATGAGTAATAAGAATCTCATTATTTGCAGGTGGCGTTGATTTAAAATTTTCTCGCAAGATGCTCGGCAAACGTGTTGCGTACAAGAAATTTGTTTACATAAATAAGCAACATTTGCTTAGGTGGAAGGTGTTGTGGGGTTGGGAATGCACTTATGCATAAGTCGACTTGAGAAAACTACCAACTGCATTTCGTATTCGGCACCTCTAGCGGTCCTGCAAATGTCTACGGCGCGTAGCGATATACGGTGCTACAGCGTAGAGCTGCGTAATGGCAGCTATAAATATGCTACGAGGCGAGTATAGCTTTGATTTTGACTGACAAAAAGAAGATTTTTGTTGAATCACAGAGATGACATGTCATAAGTCCCACTCGTATCGAGCGAAAGCGATATACATGTACGATTACGTCGTATTCAATAGTATTTGAGAAGAAAGTAACGCATTTTTCTATTTGAAAGGAATATTCAAATGAATTTGAAAGTAGCGTTCAAGTGAGCGAGAAACTTGTATCACGGCGGAACCGGAAACAGAACCTTATCTCTAGAAAGCTCTTGAAGGAAGGGAGGGGAAGCGATATCAGCACTTCGCTTTCAATCGAAAATATTCAATATTTTTTGGCGCGATGAAAATTTATTGCGTTTTCAGGATAGAGATAAAAAAGTTGAAAAGCGGTGTAAGTAAAATAGGTTTGGAAGAACATTATTAGGTTTTTTGATTTTGTTGCGTAATACTGAGTTATTAAACATGTCAGTAAAGGCTACGTCATACACAATGGACGATTCCATCATCATCGATATACGAGTACTCGTGATCTGCTTGAAAATATGTACGCTTCTTTTGAAAATATGTACGCCTCTTTTGATTAATTTTAATGTGACTGTATTGAAGATAGTTGAAGGATATATTGAAGGTATTCAAACGTTATGGTGGCTCTGAAGTTCATCTATGTCTCTTTCATCTATCTCTGTCATCTATTTCTCTCTACCCGTCTCGCCGGAGCTAACTTAACTCAGACGTCAAAAAGTTTGGCGCAAACTGTATTCATTGTTTTTCCGGAGCCCAAGAATGATTATCAAGGGAGGGGGGGAGGGGTGGGTTTATTAATATTTCAAGAGCTATCCCACTTTTCACGTTTACTTTAAACCGTGAAATTGTAATAATTAAATTTAAAAAAAGATGTGGCATACTTCACTCTTTGATCATGATATTTCAGCTATTTGATACAAGATTACTTGTATTTTACTGCACCCAATAAAATCCTAAAGATAGGCATCTATGATCTAAATATAATTTCATTTAAGTTATATTAGGTTTTAGACAATAAAATTTACACCAAGATAAATGTCGTACAAAATGTGATAGTAAACGGCCGTTATATTAAAAACCCGTCCGTCCCTCTTATTCCAAAATAGTAATATACCTATATACTATTTATATTTCCCGTATCATATTTATTTCATCATAAAATATTATTTTTATACAGATTATATTTGACATGTAAAACATATACTTTATGTATCTATTTTACAAATAAACAATTTGAATCTTTGTAAATAAAAACAACCCTAAAACGCAAGTTTTCTGAGCTATAGTTTTCTGAGTTTTAAGAGAGCTATGATTGCTGGGGACCTTGAAAGCCACAATTAAACGCCGGTTTAATGAAGATGCAATTGGAATTAAAAATTTGAAAAAATACGCAATAACCTACAGAATATCCAAAATCATGTACTTTAATTAGGATTTTAATTTTTTATTTATGATGAACTTCAACTAAATAAATGCCAAAATAAGGTCCAAATTAGACTAAGATCAGATTTAATGAATTAAATATGCAAAGAAATAACTTCAAACTTAGTCCACTAAAACATATTATGACAACCTACGAGTTCCTTTGATTAAATCTAGTCATGATAATTGAAATTAATTATTTTGGTATATTTTAGCGCATTTGCAACTTGATTCCCCGTCGTGCGACAGAGAGATCAATAAAAAACGAGTTGCGCGAGTGGGTGAGACGCACGTACCCGGGGTCACCAGCAGTAACTGGTTTCCGTTCCTTAAATGAAACCCTTAAAAGTGAAGCCCAAAATAATACTAGAATTTCTAATCTAAACTTAAATTTCACCCCGTAAGTACCCTCCCAACTAATAATAGGAATTCCATTGAAGCCACAAATTCCACCATCGGTCACAAAGACGTAGATATCGATATTAAAACTGAAACTAGCTAAGTGTTATGAATTTCAGCAAAACTATTTTTAATTTACCCGGCGGTCTACTCATTTATTAGTTTCGGTGCGGTCAGCTTTGGTTAGCAAAAAGCGCTGCTTAGTTCATTAAAGAATGTTAGATGGCTTTGTTCATTTGAACGCAATTTTATTGAGATTTATTATGAGTTTTCGAAGACTATGTTTCCGGCGTGATTATAGGTGCTTGCTAAATCAAATATGAATTAGCTTATTTTCAAACGAAGTTTTTGAAAGTTATTGTTGTAGGAAATAGGTTTTGAATACATTCCTAAGAAGCTATCCGTCCGTAGATAATACAAGTTTTTTATTTATGTGTGTACCAAACCAACGGCTGAACGGATTTGGATGAAATTTATAATGGATATAGCTTATACCCTAACTTAACTAATTGTAAACTACTGTGTATTGTTTTTTACTATAAGTTTTCTTTTCAAATGGTGCACAATAAAGAGTATTTGTCTTGTCTTGTCTTAACACATAGGCTACTTTTTATCCCGGAAAAATGCGTGGTTCCTGTAGGATAGATCAATATCATTGAAAAATTTGGTGTCTAATTAGCACGGCCCTCTATCGTTTGTGGTGATACAAGACAAGGCTTTGTTATTTCGGACATCAGGTATCTAATTAGCGCGGTCCTATATCGTTTGTGGTGAAGTAAGACAATAGTAAACCAAAATATAATTCCCAGATTGATGAAAAAACCGGCCAAGTGTGAGTCGGACTCGCGCACGAAGGGTTCCGTACTATATTATAAATTACAATGCTTTTGTCGTGGTTGTTGGTTCCGACAAGTTTGTATGAAGAACGACTTTAGACCATCCTACTTAATAAGGCAACGTTGAAATATTTTTTCATGTTTGTTTACAGTACATGAATGTTGTTTCCTTTACCTGACCATTTACACCAGGTAAGCTGAATTATTTTTTAAACAAAAAGCTAACATTTCAGTTGTACCAATCTCCTTTGTGTCTGTGGGCTTGTCATTTGTGTGGTGGTAGTGGTTCCTTTTCTCCTTTGATGTAATCTGTGGTTTTATACATTATTGTTTGTTATTTTTATTCCATTTCTTAGGGCGACGGTCGCGGAATATTTAGTCCTGGGCCGTAAGCCTTTTTAAATCTGAAGCTCACAATTGAAATTGCGTTCTTGCTACACTAATAAACATGTATAATTATTAACTTTTGTATCTACCACATAAATATGTTGTGAGGATGCAACTATGTTAAAACTTAAAAAAAAAAAATTGCTGTTGTTGCTGGCCACCCTTAGGTCTAATCGACGTTCGTTTCCTTTATTTATTACCTTTATCTTGAGCCTGAACAGTTTTACCTTTTGTACTAACTGGTAAAAATGTATAGTAAAAAGTACTAAAGGTGTTTCGGTTGGTCACTTCATAAAAACTATTAGTTAAAAATTCAAAAAGTAGAGGCACAGTAAATACGTTTCTACTTCGGGAATCAAATGCGTTGCGGCAATTTTCCTCGATAACAAAATCGTTCAATTTTAGTTTTGCTATTCCATTTTGAAATCGTGCTTATGTTATCAATTGTTACTTTTTATTTGTATAGACGCGAACGGAGTAATTTGGTAAAAAAAACCACTTGTCTTTAGGATCATATAAATAAACCATTCGTGAAGTTTGTAAAGTCCTTCATGTGCAACGTTTTCGTAGATCTAGATTGACTCTGCTCGCTGACTTTTATTTGATTCGTAAATTTAAAAAATATCTCAAACCGCAACGACATCAAATAATCATTAAAAAATATATAGTTTAAGCTCCTATTACTTAAAATATATTTGTCTATTAACATACTAAAACAAGATAATTACAAGATCAAGAACGGTTCATAAGTACTAACATTGTTTGTTAAGTGTTAAAAACCGATTTTATAATGTATATTTTTATAATGTATTTTATAATGTAAACCGATTTTATAATGTAATTGTATACCGCGGTTCTGCGCTGTGATTGGCCCAATTTAATATAACACCGCTTAGATACCAATCAGCAACTATTATTTATTTTTTTGCTTTGTGCTAGGCAAAAGTATCTCTGCCATACAGACTCAAATGCTCAAATTACCGACAATTAGGCTGAACAAAGAACCCGCGTTTTCTTTCTAATTTTTCATGAAAGTGTTGGCTTAAAATTTTATCAATAATGTTACGTAAAGACGATATTATTGATGTTCGTAGACAAAGTATTGTGTCAAACTGGACATAATTAGCCATTGGGACACTCGTTGCAGCCTATTACAAAACGAACGAAACAAGCACTCCTGTCCCATACAGACTCAAATGCTCAAATTACCGACAATTAGGCTGAACAAAGAACCCGCGTTTTCTTTCTAATTTTTCATGAAAGTGTTGGCTTAAAATTTTATCAATAATGTTACGTAAAGACGATATTATTGATGTTCGTAGACAAAGTATTGTGTCAAACTGGACATAATTAGCCATTAAGACACTCGTTGCAGCCTATTACAAAACGAACGAAACAAGCACTCCTGTCCCATACAGACTCAAATGCTCAAATTACCGACAATTAGGCTGAACAAAGAACCCGCGTTTTCTTTCTAATTTTTCATGAAAGTGTTGGCTTAAAATTTTATCAATAATGTTACGTAAAGACGATATTATTGATGTTCGTAGACAAAGTATTGTGTCAAACTGGACATAATTAGCCATTGGGACACTCGTTGCAGCCTATTACAAAACGAACGAAACAAGCACTCCTGTCCCATACAGACTCAAATGCTCAAATTACCGACAATTAGGCTGAACAAAGAACCCGCGTTTTCTTTCTAATTTTTCATGAAAGTGTTGGCTTAAAATTTTATCAATAATGTTACGTAAAGACGATATTATTGATGTTCGTAGACAAAGTATTGTGTCAAACTGGACATAATTAGCCATTAAGACACTCGTTGCAGCCTATTACAAAACGAACGAAACAAGCACTCCTGTCCCATACAGACTCAAATGCTCAAATTACCGACAATTAGGCTGAACAAAGAACCCGCGTTTTCTTTCTAATTTTTCATGAAAGTGTTGGCTTAAAATTTTATCAATAATGTTACGTAAAGACGATATTATTGATGTTCGTAGACAAAGTATTGTGTCAAACTGGACATAATTAGCCATTGGGACACTCGTTGCAGCCTATTACAAAACGAACGAAACAAGCACTCCTGTCCCATACAGACTCAAATGCTCAAATTACCGACAATTAGGCTGAACAAAGAACCCGCGTTTTCTTTCTAATTTTTCATGAAAGTGTTGGCTTAAAATTTTATCAATAATGTTACGTAAAGACGATATTATTGATGTTCGTAGACAAAGTATTGTGTCAAACTGGACATAATTAGCCATTAAGACACTCGTTGCAGCCTATTACAAAATGAACGAAACAAGCACTCCTGTCCCAGTGGTTCTCATCATGTCACAGTTGCACAAATTATTATGTTTTTAAATGTTGCATCTTTAATTTATTTTACTAATTCTTTTTTCAGCTACCAAGATGCATTGTCAAAGCAAATTACTCATATTATTTATTCAATGTCAATCTGTTGTCAATGTTCAAGTTACTGAACTATACACGATGTGTTAAATCGAACGAACGGTAAATTGTAGCTGACTGTGCGGATAATGAGTTTTGTTGGCGGTTTAAACAATTACAAACTTTTCTTATTTAATTTATGATAACAGCATGCTATTTTCAAATCTTTCATAATACAGTATTTTTAACCCGATAATCAACATATGGCCACGACCAAACTTTTTAATGAAACTACAAATATTACCAAAAGCCTAGCGCAAACAATTCCGCTCGCACAAGTTTAACCCGACCATATGGTGTCGCGGATAAGGTTGTGATTACTTCACAGGTAGGTAAAGGGTAGTCAACAGAATGACTGGCATGTGACACGGATATGGCTTTGGAAGCCGTTGTCCCGGGACGTTGGCCAAATGTGTCTCATTTGGGTCACCGGCGGCGGCGGCGATTCGACGCCCGCGATACCATCGCCCTAGGTACCAGGATACTATGGAGGTATTGTAGGTATACTTACAGTATCAGACTCGTTAGGTGTCGCAGCATATTGAAGGTTGTTTAAGTGTTTAGGGAAATGGAATAGTACCCTATTTTGCAAGCAGTTTTGTTATCTTGTTGCTTTGCAAAGACACTTCTAATGTCTTTGTATCGATTTAACATCTGGTCTATAATGATTTTTGTATAACTAAAAGGTATACGATATACATCTTTAGGAAAAAATAAAATTATACAGGTATAGAAATGTAAAATTAACACAAAAGCCAAAGTTTACTACTGATGAACAAAATTGACATCCCAACTCTTCTTTGATATGACTTTCACAATCTACACTATAAATGTAGAGTTTCCGTCAAAAAGTAAAAATATATCTTCTCGTTTTTTTAACGACGCTTAGGACGCGCAACTGTGGCGTTATTACCATATTCTCATCTCCAAACTTATTTGGCAATCATTTTAAAGCTTTTATTTGTTATTAAAGGATAATTATAAAAGAATTAGAAGGACATAAGAAACACTTAACGTAGCACATACTACATCCGAAAAAATATCTAAACAAGACTCTCATACATTCAAGGTCCGATTTTTTAGATTTGTAGCGCAATCGTAACAAATAACTATAACTATTTTATAGTATACTATGCAGTCTACATTGCAAGATGGAAAATATCTATTATTAAATATAATAATATCTATATTTAAAAAAACAATTCTTTGAGAAAAATTAATCTTAGGCCTCTACGAGTACCTATCGCGGGCCATCGACTTTGAGAGATTTGGTTTCTAATTTATACTTTTCCGTCTTGTAATGGTATTTAAAGTTTCCAAAGCGATGGATTTCGCAATTAATAATATAATAACAATAAAGCTCCAAAACAGCTACCTTAAATACATTATCGCCATGCATTGTTTTTAACTGATAGCTGTTCTTCGGGCGTTTCAATTATTTCTTATGATTCAATAAAAAAATTAAGCGAGATGCTACCCCGATTAGCCTAAAACTAGAAATTAGTGTAAGATTGCTAAATAGACTCAAAGACTCAAAAATGCTATGCATTGCTGAGAACACAAGTAAATGATTTTATTCGAACAGAAATAGTAAAAGGTTTTTAGTATCAAATAAAGTAAATTGAAAACTAACCCTTTATAGTAGTTTATGCTACAAGTGCGGTAACGAGGCAATAGCTTACGAGGACGATTTGAAACACGAGCGATAAGCGAGTGTTTTAAACGTTACGGATAAGTTATTGCTCTTACCCACGTGTATCATACTATGTTTTTGGATGCATAAAGTGAGTAAATAAATGAAACGCAATTAAATAAATAAACACTAAAATACTCCAAATTAACTTAAGGTGGGCATTCTTTTCCTTTGCACGCAAGTTGCTAACATTTGATGCGTTCGTAGACTGCGTCGTCCGACGATCAAACTCACAGCCATATAATTATTACTAAGTATATCCATCCATCCATCCATCAGCCTGTTTCGTCCACTGCTGGACATAGGCCTTTCCAGGATTTCGCCACTCCTGGCAGTCCTCCTGGAAGAAATGCCCATACTCACACACGCTGGGCAGGCGGGTTGGTGAGCGCGGTGCCGAAACCCTTGCACCAGTGACGCCGCTGCCCGTCACCAGTCTATTTCATATAAAGCCCGGCAATTGGGGGTGGATATACCGCCATCCATCGGTCCCAGGCAATGGTCGGCCGCCTGGTTTTGCCTGAGAGCTCTTCTCTTACTCTCCCCTGAATAACTTCAGGAGGATTCGCGAGTAAGATGGTGGTACCTCCACAGTCGAGCCCGGCATCAGCTCTACCACCTACGATCACATCAGCTCTACCACTAAGTATATGTCTGTGATCAAACTGTACGTAGCCTATATGAACGCATCAGACTGGAAGCAGCTCATTTCTCAAAACACTGGCAGCTTCTTTTCAATATATATAAAAAAAAAATAAACGGTAGTGTGCTAAAGTTGACTTTGACAACAGAAAATAGATTTTCGTTTTCGGCGCAGAGATCTCAGAGTTTTGGGCGATAATAACAGTTTATTTTTGAAAATTGTTTACGAGTTGCTATCTATACCATTGTATTAAATGCAAAATCGATTACGTATTATGTAAGCTTTTGTTTTCCATAAAAGTACGAAGTACCAGCAAAATAATGTAATTTTATGGACTTTCTATTACAAGCGCCTTAGCTAATACTACTCAAAATTACACTCTAATAAGTGTCGGTTGAAAATGGTTATCGGTCTCATGTCGATATGTATGGTTGCATTTCATCTGAAGTTGTGGATTTTCTAACGCACCATCAGGCAAGTCCCAGCACTCTACTAGAAAAATTAAATGAGGGTATTTCTCGCACAATATCCCGATGTTTAAACACATTTAGTTCGCACGCCTTCGCTGCAGGCGATTGAATAGAAAGGATTTCACTTTTACATTTCATTGCTTTCTGTGCCTTTGTAATGTAACTTCACTTAGAAAATGGAGGCAACTTTGATCCAAAGAGCTTTCGAGATATTGATTTAGGTACCTATATAGGTACTCATAGCCGGCGGTTCAATAGACAAGGGAATGTTTTAAACGTCAAGATATTATTCATAATCTTAGTCAGTAATATCGCGGTTTTATGGTTCCGTAGTCCGACAAGAAACCCTTATAGTTTCACCATGTCCGTCTGTCTGTCCGTCTGTCCACGGCTTAGCTCAGAGACTATTAGTACAAGAAAGCTGTAATTTGGTATGGGTATACGTATACCAATCACGCCGACAAAACGGTAAAAAATCTCGTTTTTTTATGGGTCCCGTGACTCGTAAATTGGGCATGATTTTTTTTCTCGTCTATCGTATAGTGTGGGGTATCGTTGAATAGGTCGTTTAAAAACATTATGGGTGTGTAAAAATATTTTTTTATTTAGGGATCCGTTGGCGAAATATTAAGCTTTAAAGTCAATTAGTCAAGTGTCCGTCCCCCTGCCGGCTAAACGGTTGTTTATGAATATGTGGCAAATTCACAGAAGTAGTATATATAATGAAGTTAAAAGAAAAATTATCACAGCTAAGTAGGCTTTACGGGTTTACGAGTACAGGTCGCGCCAAACTTTTAGTGCCCTCTAAACACGACAATGTATGGGCCGTTCTTCGGGAGAGCAACATCCGAGCCCTATTACTAAACGTCTGTTGTTTTTTTGTCGGTCTGTCCGTCTATCACAGGGTTCTACAGCTTTATCCGTGATAGGTAGAAAGTTGAAATTTTGACAGAATATACGTAATACTATGGCCTCTATCATGACAAACAATAAAATATAATACGAGATAAATCATACCAGAAACTTCGTTGAATTTTTTATTGGTTTTGGCTTTTACTTAAATAATTGAAACTAAGCTATACACTTGTGCCTCATAAAATTAAAGCCAAATCGTTAAAGGAATTTTCAAATGATAAAATATATGGAAACAGACACACACTAAATTTTTAAATGAATTTTCAATGGCACAAAGTAAACATTGCCATGTAGTATCCTAAACTGTTAGGTAGATGGTAGATCCACCAGTACAACATATTGACACACGTGATTGCTGGTGTCAACCTTGGGCTGTGTTGCAGGATGATGGATGATGGGCATCAGTCAGCTCTGCATCAATCTTCGTTCTGCCGAATTGTTATCAGCTTTTAAGATGTGATGGAGGCCTAAATGCGTTTGATCTAGAAATTCAGTGTTATTCAGAATTCTGTAGAAACGCACGCTTTTATAGTTTTGTTCCTAGGCTTTTTGTCTACGTGCAGCATACATTAGGCTAATCAAACTCTAGTTTGTGGGTGAATATTTATGAAATTGTGTTTTTTAGGGTTCCTTACCTCATAATGAAAAACGGAACCCTTGTACGATCACTTTGTTGTCCGTCTGTCAAGACCCTTTTTCTCAGACCCCGCTAAAGATATCAAGTTAACCTGTTGAGTGGATCCGGGCCATGTTCTTGATGGAAGTCTACTGTAAATCAATTGTTATAGATAAACAATAATTCTACGTAAAGTAATACTTCCTACAGAAGTCAGCGGCCACAATATGCTGTCAAAAAATCAAACTTCTAACAGAACGCGAAAAAAAGTTATTTCCCTTTAAGTAATCAATTTCATACAAATTGGCTCACCATGAACACCTATAGAGTACTTCCAGTTGACTTAGAAACTTGAAACTCCGTTCACGAGTACGTCTTATAGCCATTGTGACCTCTCATAAACAACTAGACTCACTATTTCACTCAAAAAGTGTCCGCGAAGCATCTTGTCACCGCTATGGAATGACAAAATCGAATGACGATTTCGCACAACTGACATTGGATCTTATCTTAACGACATAACGTCTTAATTTGGTTGAGGCATTTTTGCTAATATGCACGGACACTTTCTGATGAACTTTTCTTAGAGACTGTGTGTCTAGTTGTTTATGAGAGGTCATGAAAGCACAAGCATAGCGAAAAGTCTGAAAATAACGAATATTTAATTATTCAAGAAGATATCAAAGACTACCTTAATAAGACCCCTTAGATAAACACAGTTTAATAGATCGTAAGTGTCAAGTTAAGTTGGTCTATAATACCTTCAAAGGGAATAAGTTTGCGTTTTAAACAGTATGTACGGAACCCTCAGGGCACGAATCGTACTCGCACTTGACTAGTCTTTATTTTTTATTGCTAAGTTGCGCCGCCGCCTTTGTAAAATTAAAAGTGAATCCTGAGGTAAATATCAAAATACATAAAATAAAATGATCAATAAAAATAAAAATTCATTGGTCACCTAAAATAGATTTTGTTACCACACCGAATACTCACAAAACCAGTTGTTAAAATCAGAGGACAGGACAATAATTTCAATCATACATATTCGACTCTTTGACCCAACTGAAAACTTTCAGACGTTCAGAAATAAGGTCAGAGACCAAGAAAATAATTTTCTAGTAAAAAAAAGTTCTTGGGTTTTTGGATCAACGATATATTAAATTTGGATCTGAAACACGCGTAATTCTCACCAAAGACACAGAGAATGATTAATAACGGTCACTTCCGATTTTTAGGTTGCAGGATATTATACAGATAATAAAAAATGCTGTGAATTTTCATTTCGATACGTCAAATAGTTTTTGAGATATTCGTTAAAGTTACGTGAGAGAAGCGAGGTTCAATGAACCCGCGCGTGACGTCACATTTCAGCTCGCTCACTCAGTTCAGTGCGCGCTCCCGTAGTATTCGAATTAGTTGGCGCTAAAACTATCGAAATAAATAGACTTTGACTTGCATATCACAATTCACACTTGGGAACACGTCTGACCACCCCTCGGGGATTCATGTCATGACGATATAATATATGATATGTAGTACATTAATATGTTTGAAAAAGCTAGATTGTGGTTTAATTTCATCATGACATCCATCATCATTAATCGTTGCGCATAAGACGATAGCTTTATAGTAGTTAGATAATTTAATACCATGTGCAAGTGTCTAGCAATTTTTCATCGAGTTGTAATATTACTTTGCATCTCCTCCACCAGTTACAAGTTGCAGGCAAACATCTCGACACCGGCAAGTCGCGTAATGACTAGGAGTATTGTTTTAGCACTTTTTGCTCTCGGAAGTGCTGTTTTTTTAATACGAGTTGCAGTTAGCGGTTGCTTTTCTAGGTCGAACGGTAAATGATAACTTTGAACAAATGAATATTACCAAAAAAGATATGCTGAGCTCTAGGATGTTTTTAGGAAATTTTCAAGGTTACTTAAATAATAATAAAAAAATACCTATATTTTGTGCATAGTATCTATCAATAAAATACAGGCTTTTACTTATAGCCACCGTTATATATAGCCTTTATTTCGCTCCCACTTCTATCAAATCTTTACCATTTGTATTGACTATTTGTAAATGAAATTTACCAATTCAAAATATCGCCAAAAATGCAATAAAGCCGTCAGAATTTAAATGTAGAATCAATAGTACGTCACCCATGCCCCGGAAACGGAAGCGGTCCCATAAATTCAGTGTTACAGCCACCCAGAGCGTTTCCGAACTGGAAAATTCAGCCACACTGTGTTTTTGTACTATTGCAACAAATATACGAGTGTGTTGTACCCAAGTCTACTTTGAACCTAAACGTGCTAATAAAGTACGTCGTCTACATAAGGAGTTTTAAGTAAATGCGCATTTTATGTTGCCTCACGTTGTCGTGTTTAAGGTGTAAAAAGTGTTTTTAAACGAATAAGATGGCTCATGATAGGAACGAATATCAGATGCTACCTCTAGATTCTAGAGTAGCTATGTTAGAAGTATATCAAAATGTTGGTATGTTGAATGTATTGCTTTCAAAATGAAGTCTTCTTTTTCTACCCACGCAAGAAGAAATCACAGACAATGTATCAAAGCCGATACGCCCAGGAAAACCATTAGCTACAATCAGACACATACAAACACACCCTCACAAATATACGTAGCAATAAATATGGGAAAAGATGATTCTGTACACCACCGTTACCCCAGAGGCTGACTGACAACATTTGTAACAACTAAAGGAAAGCTAAAGGAATCGAGATTTAGCCTCTTTATTATGGGTTAATATCGTAATTTTGGCCCTTTGTAACCCTTGAGCGTCTTTCGAGATTGGGAAATATTATACTGCATTTGAAAAAGCTAATCACTTAGGCTGACATTCAGAGTGCATTTTGAGTCCGAACTCAATCTTACAAACGTCAAAAAGCGACGTGATCTCATGATGGAGTGACGTTTGTAAGATTGAGTTCGGACTCAAAATGCACTCTGAATCTCAGCCTTAGATTTCAACAGATATATATTATATATTTAGATATCAACAAGAATATCAGAGCAAATTTGTATGTTTTATGAAAACTGTCCACTAATAATATTAGAAATGCGAAAGTTTGGATGTATGGATGGATGTTTTACTCTTTCACGCCGTTACTACTGAACCGATTGGGCTGAAATTTTACATAAATATAGTTCTAGACGGAATAGGACATAGGCTACTGTTTATCCCGTAAATCAGTTCCCCTGGGATGAAAATGAGCTTTCAAATTTCTATAGAAATGCAATGCTTACGAAACCGATTAGGCTGAAATTTTGCATAAATCTAGTTCTAGACTTTGAATAGGACCAAAACTACTTTTTCCCTTTGTTCCTATGGAAAAACTATAAAAGAGACACACATCCGAATAATATTGACTGATTTTATAGGAGTAAACAAAAAGTAATTAAACGCGGGTGAAACCACGGGCAAAAGCTAGTTACATATAATTATGAAGTTCTGCCACGAATGAAATTTCAGGTAAAACATCAAACTATAGAATGACCAGCAACCTTTTCGTTTTTTACAAAATCCTGGGCTCTTCGAGTATACTCAACAAAAGCGAAGTAATTTGTGTTCCCAAAGTCACACGAACAAAGCAAGCACTAACGACGAAGCCACGAGCCAACAAAAAAACAAACATAAATCGGTACAACCGTCAAGGGAAACATACACAACGATAACTCTTCAAAGAGACGCGCAAAACATGAAAATCCGACCCCCCGAAACACGTATAAATAAGCCACAAGATTTACGATTGAGTACATTCCACTGCGGGCTGACATTGAGAAGAATATAAAAATGTAATAAGAACCGAAAGCGACACAACAATGCATCGCATCGTGACGTAATTCTCGTAATAGAAAATCAATGTGACGAAGACGTGCCGGAGGAGCAGAAGTGGCGCGATAAAACACCTAGCTTGCACTGAAAAAAACAGAGTTCTAAGAAACTTTATAAAACACAGTTCGCTGAAGTTGCTCGAATGACATTTCCATCGGATTGAAAGCATTGAACAAAAATTTAAATATTTCAATATGCCCGTGCATAATTTCTTATCTAAATTTCGTTTGTAGCTACCATTATACAGGATGACTGGTAATTAGATGCAATCCTTTGAAGGGGTTAGAGAAGAGAGCAATTGCAGTCGATTCGACCATATAATGCCTTATGCAAAAGTGAACCATTTCTGAGATATTTTGAATTTAAGCTTTTTTATAAAGTAAACTTAAAAAAATTATATTAAAAAAACCAGCCAATATCTTACAAATTTTTTATTTGTTTCGCTTTGATAACATCCCAACCAATAAACAATAGCCCTAAAATGCACATTATTGATGTAAACCTTGACACTGTGCTCCAAAACAATGGAAAAATCTTGAAAATTGCAAAAGTTTTACACAAAAAAGCTAGGTTAAAAAAAACTTGCTAGGTTAAAACAAAAAGTCTCTATGCGTATTAGCTTGAAAACATCTGCATTTTACCAGCTTTTGAATGAGGTACAAAAATCTCAAATTGATAGAAGAATGATAAAAATATGGCCAAAACCATAGGAGCAGGTAGAAAATTACGGAATCGATATTTTTAGAACCTAGTTAAATAAAAACCTGTATTATAGTTATACACAGCGTTGATGGTAACAGTTCATCAGCCCAAAAACGGCAAGTCAGTACTAAATGGCGCCCTAAAAATAATACGGGCGATCGGAAAATCGATACAAAAATAATTCAGGCAGGTGAGAGAGACGGAAAATCGATACTGTACGATCGTGACCTGGATTCGGAAGCGATACGATGAAGTCTTAAACGTGACTCTCTGAGCATTCACCTCTCAAAGGATTTATAGTCAACTAGTTCTAGCGATGGACGCTTTCAGTGAGAATTGTTTGTGACCTTTGTAGATTTAAAATATTTTCAAATTGAACTAGTTTTTCCGGCGACTTTTTTCATGATGACTAACAACTAAGTGACCCTAAAATTGCATAATTATGTCATACATAGAAACTAGATCAAATTGTGTAATTAAAACCGACAAACCTATATGTCTTATTTATTAAGAAATCAAATAAATATACATTATTTAAATATACCTTATGTTGTTCCACGGTAACAGAGCTACATGAAAATGAAAACCACATTTGGGTTTAACGTTTAGTCGCTTTGTTTCTGTGAGTTTTTGGGTTGTCGGCTGACAAAAATGGCAGAATTATGAATCTTATGGGGCTCTGTCAATTGATTTTTAAAATTTTTTTACTTGGAGTTGGACCATAAAGTATAAGTCATTTTACAATAATAGAAATATTTATTATTTTATTTTTCGAATAAACAAATCAGAACAATAAATACCAATTGAAAATGATTTCGATATTTTCACAAGCAATGATTATCGCTGTAACATAATGATTTATTTTACATAATAAGCGACTAAAATTCTAACAATCCGTAGTTTTCTCGAGAATGAATTATTATAATAAAACAATGTCAAATGTTCAGAGCCGTATGCTGCATAATTTACATACAAAATTGTCGTAACTTCAACAGCTATTTGTTCGTCTAGAGGTCGTGTGAAATGACCCTAATTCATTTTTAAGCAGCAAGTCTGCCTTCACATAAAACACTCATTAAATTGTGTCTCTTGTCGGTGAAAAGGTATTACTAGTTAAGGGTGACATACCTATATTGACTTACGCAGGTTCAAACGCAACGAGGGAAGTTCCACTGTACAACTTTTCGCTCTAATTACTTTACTATCAGAGTAGTTTATTAAGATGGGGTATCCTTAGATGTTTATTTAGAAATCTGAGAATGTATACATTTTTAAGGTACACCACTTTGACGCATACACTTAAAAGGAAACTGTATACACCGCGAAACGACCAAAGTTTGTATTGTTAGCGAAATTAAAATTCCCTCGTCACGAAATTTCTACACAGTTTCAGTATTCTGTCATTTCCCTTTGTTTCATGAGAAGCCATAATGAAAGAAATGATTAGCGTATTGTAAAGTCATTGTTGGCAGCAGCCTTCGCTGATGATGGATGGTAGCTCCGTGTATCTATTTTCCTCCTTAATGTAGCCTCTTTGTCACACTAACTCCTTTTCATGGAACGAAATTCGTTCGGCGAATGATATTGGGTGGAGTTCTATTAACCAACGGAAACCTTTTGGTGGCTGTTTTTAGGTGAAATTGATGTTTAAAAAGCTTTTTTGTTTTCATTATTTCATAAGAGACTAGAGGATGCCCGCGACTTCTTCCGCGTGGGTTTCGGATATCAACAGTCCGTTATACCCGTTGGGAACACGTTTTCAACATAAAAGTTTACATCCCGTTTCAACCCTTCAGGGGATGAATTTGGAAAAGAGCTTTCTTAGCGCACCTCTATCTCAACGAACGTACATTATTGTATTTAAAATTTTATGTTTCCTGATCAAATTAGCTCGTTAGACAATTGAAACCGTACGTTTTGTAAATTATTGTAAATTACCAATTCTTCGATATGGCCACCAAATATGTAAAGTGACATTCGATTATATAGCCAAATTCATAGTGGAGACTCAGTAAGTGGTCAGAACCAAAGTTCAATGACAATATCAATGACACTGTTTGAAAAGTACAAAAAAAAATATGCCTTTACTTTGTTTAAGAACAACCTCGACTCGGGAAGCTATAGAAAGCCAAAATTTTTATTTTGCGTATTTCACAGAAAGCGTCATGGAACCTTGGTCCTGACCACTTACCGAGTCTCCAGTATGCGTATGGCTATATAAAAAAAGAAACCTTATCAATTTACATCGTAAATAGAGTCAGATATAATGAAAAGCTTCAAGATATATTTACCCGAATTTAGTGAATTCAAACTCAAAGAAAATAAATTTATATTAGCTACTATACGAACTTAAGGGGAAGGTTTATGTTCGATGCGAGGGTATTTCTAGGTATTTGTAGAACATATCTACCAACAGAAATATAGATCTTCACGACTAGAATGCCGGAGGGACTGCCAGACATTGTTCCGAGTATGGGAAAGTCTAGTATAGACGTACACCCGCTTTTCACCGACTATTATTACGACCCCGCGTGATGGGTGGTGAGCCCAATCGACGCCGCCGGTAAAAATAAGGACCCAGAACTTTAAATGACTTTCGAAGCACGCAGAACGAAAAATAATGTGCCCTGTGGAATTCGAACCCACGAACTATATGTTATTGGCCGAGCCGTTCAAACCACTAGAAAACAGGCGGTTAGAAAGCGATGTAAACTCAAAATTAATTCTAGAGCCACAAAATATTTTCACTCGCCGCCGTCTAAATGTTTTATTATGCATGCGTTACGTGTAATGTATGTTTTCGGGTAATTAATGGATTCAACCCCCAAACTACGACGGCCACGCTTATACGTTTTTAGGGTTCCGTGGTTAACAAGGAACCCTTATAGTTCGCCTCATAGTGTCCTCGGCTTAGCTCAGAGACTCTTAGTACTAGAAAGCTGTAATTTGGGATGAATACACATATTAATCATGCCGACAAAGTGGTAAAATAAAACATTGAAAAAAAAACTTTTAGGGTTCCTTCCCTACACGTAAAGTTGGGATGAATAATTTTTCGCTTCTACTCGATGGTGTGGGGCAGGGGTCACCAAATGGCGGACCCCGGTCCGTATCCGGACCGCCGATCTATTTTGTGCGGACCCAGAAGAATCTGAGAATATCAATTTTCAGAGTAAAAAATTTCATTTTTCGCATCAGGTACTTACTTTATTTCTTTAATTAGATGTATCCTTAACTATAAAGTATTCTGATTTCTTTTGATTCTATGCAATCATTGACATTTTAAATCTAGGTTTATTATCTAGCAAACGGACCGTGACAGATTTATTATTTTTGTTATAAACGGACCCGCAATGAAACTAATTGCTGATCCCTGGTGTAGGGTGTCATTGGATAGGTCTTTCAAATTTTATATATTGCGAGTGTGTGAAAACCATTTTTCGATTCAGGGATACGTTTGCGAAATATTAAGCTTCAAAGTGCAATTTTTTTGTTAGAGTCAAGTGTTGGCTCCCCTGTCAGCTTACGGCAGTAGTATATAGGTATATGTATAACGAAGTTAAAAAAGAAACTGTCATAGTTAAGTAGGTTTTACAAGTTAGTGAGTAATAGTCGACAAACTTAACTTTGCAGTTTTGTTTTATACATTTTGATACATTTCATAAGTTAGTATTTTTTATTCAAATCATTCAAATCTATTAACTTATTTGAATGATACGGAACCCTCAGGCGTGAGTGCTACTCGCACTGACAGGTTTTTTTCTTGAATATTACGAGACGCAGTAAGAACTACCGTGGTATAACGTGTTGTGTTGGAGACTGTACAATTAGTACAGTACATCGTCACGACATGAATCCCCGAGGGGGTGACAGAGGTAAACACCTATATAAAAATGTGGACTGTGAAATGAAAGTTACAGTTACACTCCTTTATACACCTCTACCTTTTTTCAAATAATTTTCAAATATCAAATTTTCAAATATCGTGATTGGCTAGGACTGACGTCACACATAATTTTAAGCCAATCCGATACATTTATAAGCGATAGCAATAGATATTGAAGTTAGACAATAAACCCCTGGGTAGAATCACGATTGATCGAATAACTTTGATTCGATCACAACCCGTTCGCGAGTGATTGGATCATCGATATGATACGATCATTTTGACCCACTGCTACTGCCGCCGCGCACCGCACGTAAAAGCGAGAGATAATCGTCTGAAAAACTAAATAAATCAGCAATTACATAGACCGATTTATCCTAACTAGGATAGGACTGAACTAAGGGCAGTGTAATCGTGTTAAGAACGGTCAGTTTGGTTACGGGTCCTAATTAAGATCCTTGTTAGAATCCAAATAAATCGGATGGTATAATCGCGGCTTAAGACTAGTAACAGACTCGGACAAATGGTTTTTTTTTTTCCTTCGTGGGCTAGGTCGCGTGACACACGCGGCTCTCGGGAAGTGCGACCGACCTGCAGGTGATCAATCAAACGATCGAATCATTTTGATCCAATCACCTAACCAATGGGTCAAGATAGACCCGGCTTGCAAGAAATGATCGATTGACACAGGTCTAGTGATGGCCGTACTTCGGGCACAAACATGGACCCACAGCTTAACGTTACAGCTAACGAAGCACGCAGACCGAGCACAAAGTGTGCCCCTACCGAATTTAAACCGACGACCTCTGGATTAGTGGTCGAGTACTCATACAATTAGGCCACAGTGGCGGCGAGAGTGGACAAAATCCATTATCCATCAGCTTGGTTCGTTCACTGCTAGACATATAGGCCTTTCCAAAATTTCGCCACTCTAGGCGTTACTCTTTGAAGAAATGCCTACCATACTCACACACACGGGTTGGTAAGCGCGGTGCCGAAACCCTCGCATCAGTGACGCCACTGCCCGCTACGCGTGTTTTATATAAGGGCTCGCAATTGGGAATGGATATGTGGGCGCCATCTCGTTAAATCAGCTTACTGATTGGATGCATAGGATTCTAACTAAATGGCGGCATTCAACTAAATTCCTAAAGGTTGCTCAGCGGAATGGTTCAAAGCAACGTTTAACGAGAGGGCTGAACGACGTTTAGTCTTTTGGCTACGGATAGGTCGCGACGACGAGCGAAGCGAGGAGGAGCGGTTAGGTTGACATGTAAATACATAATTAGGAGCCGAGCGAAGCGGAGCGAGGCGACTCTCGTAGTTTTAACAGAATTCACGATATGCAGAAAAAAACAAACAAGGCGCTCTATTCAAAATCCCCAAACACTTTATCAGCTGTTGACGCCATATTTGTTATAGGACTACCTACTAGCGCTATAGTAGCAAAAAAATGTCTGTGTCCAAAGGGCTAACTTTCGACAAGCCATCTCGTTAAACGTTGAGGTATCTTAACTTAAATAACGAGAAGCCTAGGCATTTAGTTGGATGCCGCCATTTAGTTAGCATCCTAGGCATCCAATCAGAAAGCTGATTTAACCAGATGGCGGCGACAGATATACCGCCATAAAACCGTCCCAGGTATGGTGGGTCACCTGGTTATGCCTGTTTGAGAGCTGTCCTCTTACTCTTCCCCGAATAACTTCAGGGAGGTTGCGGGTAAGATGGTGGTACCTCCACAGTCGAGCCCGGCATTAGCTCTACCACCTATGTACAAATTACTGTAAATGAATTTTATTCGTATCTAAGAACGCATGGTAACAAAACTACATTTAACATCGCCTACTTTAGAATAATGAAGTCCCTACCTTCAGATCAAGCAAAATGTAGGAAAATCTAGATTTGTTTATTCTTGTTAAAAGGCCTCCGTATAAGCGACGACTTATGATTGAAGTTCTAAAAGACGAGGCTTTTTTATTCGGTATTTAATCTTCTGATATTCGTACAAAGTGATTTGTCTTAAATCTGGGTACGACTTTCTGAAGAATTCCTAAGAAATAGTATCAAAGATTTAAATCTATAACAAGTGAAAGGGATTAATGGAAGATGACTTGACAAATTTGATTTTGGCACAATCACATAGATACCAAGTTATCGATCTAAGTAGTTAAGTTATCGATACAAGTACTTAATATGAAGACTAATTTATTAAGCTTAATTGTTTTATAGCGAAATCTGTTGTTTTGGGTATTCTTATTATTTCGATAATACCTACTCCTTTAAAAATGTTTTATCTAAATAATTTACATAATAAAAGCTCAGTGTAGCAATATACATATATATATATATATATATATCCCTATTGCAACTCTATCGGCATTTTATTTTGCTGTGATTACCCCAAAGAGAGAGGTATACATATGACTAGGTCTCATACCAATGCCATAGACTCTAGGACCTAAAGTCCCACGAACCTAGGCCTACCTAGGCGAGTCAAATTTCGACCATTATTAAGCAAAACTTTCAAGCCAACCATCCATCAGCCTGTTTCGTCTATTGCTGGACACAAGCCTTTAATAACGATATAAATTAAAAACTTGATTGAATTTGACGTGTGTAAGTTATATTTTAGAATACATAAACTTTTATAGACCACTAGGTGGTAGAGCTAATGCCAATGTTTAAGTATCTATATTTATGTACTTGAAAATGAATTTTCATTATTAATTTATTTTGTTAAGATTTTTCTTGGCGTCATTAATAAACGAAACGAATTATTTAATACGCTATAAAACACTTAATAGTAATTTTTTATGACTGAATATCTGGTATGTATTGGTTTACTCTTGCGTAAGGTCTTGTCCACACACAAACCAAGCACGTAATGCCACGTATATACGCGTTACACTGTTTACATACTCTTTACTGTGTGTAATACTATAATTATGAAACGTCCTTACACAAGCTTCTTTTTAGATAAACAAACGAAACTAACAAATACGCTTTATTGTGCATCTATAAAATATACATAATAGTACATTGTTCACCGAGTGGAGAAAGAGGCTGATTACCAACGAGAATACACACGAGTTGGGAATCGCACTTTCTCCCGAGTGATACATAGTGCTTTATACTACACCTGCGAGGAAAATAAAAGACAAAATCTTTAATTAAAGTTTATATTAAAATTATTACAGTTATTGCAACTCAGTGTTATACTTTTCCCATATAATAACTGCTTGGGCAGTTTCTTTTAATTCTGGCGGCGTCACCCATTCTTCTATATCACTACTAGACGACATTTCGAGTTACTTTTAATAAAGATACAACCAAAGAAACAGATTGACGACTCGCGTTCGATTTGCAGTGTTTAATTTCTTTTTTAATTTATGTACATAAATAACAAATGGCCAGTATTATTTTGCAAATTTAGACATAAAACATTTTGACTTTCACTTTTTTCATTTGTTTTATGATCATAAATAGCAAGTGGCCAGTATTATTTTGCAAACTAAGACATACAAACTTTTTATCTTTTGGCATTATTGTTCAAGCTAGGTTATGTAACAAGAATTGTAACATTTATGCTTATCGTATGGATGTTGTCAACAAATAAAGAAAAACAGCACCTTAACAATGGATTTTCATATACTTTTTCTGCCCGCTCAGCACGTTAACAATGGAATTTCATACACTTTTTCTGCCCGCTCAGCACGTTAACAATGGCTTTTCATACATTTTTTCCGCCCGCATATTGGTATGACAGCAATGACGTATATTCTGCATCGTTTTCGAAAAAGTAAGAAGGAACTTTCCAAGCAGGTGTAGTATAAAATTATTTGGCCCAGTGCGAGTCAGGCTCGCGGACAAAGGGTTGCGTACCACCCCGCAGTACGGGTACGGAACCATAAAAACATGTTACACAACAATAGATGCCATACCTAAAATGCCTGGCGAATCATTTGGCACTCTCTGAGTGCGGAACCATAAATTTTCTGTTTTACTTCGTGATATGTACAACAATTTGGCCACAACCATTTGTATTGAGCTGAAACAAATAACATAAAAAAATGCAAATTTTTCAAGATTTACTGTATGAGGACGCCCTTGGAGTTTATTTTTCTTATTATTTGCTATGATAGAGGCCGTAGTAGTACGTATTCTTTGAAATTTCAACTCGCTACCTATTACGGTTGAAGCTGTGGACCCCTGTAACAGATGGACAGAGAGATAGCGGAGGCTTAATGACAGGATTCCGTTTGACACCCTTCGGGTACGGAATCGTAAAAAACATTACAAGTGTTAAAGAAGGTAACAATTGGCGGCTATATCGCGTGTGAAACTTCTTTAGACGGGTGTGAAACTAGAAAAATAAAAAGATCTAATCCAAATGTTTGGGTAACAATAAAAGAGTCCGGGAAAAATCTGCAACCAAGCAGCGCACGGAGGAAGAATAGTGTCCGCTCATGAAAAGGAATCACTTTAGCTCTGCTAACATTACAGAATTCTTTCTCTTTTATACAAATTCTCTGTGCATTTTGTCACGCTGTATAAAAACTTCAACGAATTTCTGAAAGTTATTAATTTCATAACGCGAGCAAACAACACCATGACAACCGATACATTTTCCACGAAAACCCGTCGTTTCACAAAACAGAACACTTTGCGAGCGTTCAAAAGCTGCGCTATTTAGAAATGCACTTTGTTCTCGAAAATCCTCAAATTTTTAGCTACAATTATTATCCGCTCACCTAAAATATTTATTTATGCACAAAGGTGGTATTTCCGGGATAATCCTGGCTGGCGATAATGCCATGCGTCTGGCGACCGACCGAGCAGTTTTGCCGCGAATTTGTAATGCATGGCGTACTCTTATCCGGTGCAACTTTCGGCCGCCATTAGAATTGCAGATACAGCCATGGCTGACGCGTACGGAACTGCTGAAATATGGCCGCCGACGCTCAACTCTTATTCATTACTTTTAGACACCAACATATTTGCATACTGTCCCAGTCTTTACATTACACTAGGATTCACAACAATGTCTTTCAGTCTGGGGATGGAATCGTTTAACAAAATAATTTTGTTTGTTCCGTTTTTGTTAAAGTTGCATTTTAAGATTCTTCAATTTTAAATTTACGATTTATATCAATGTAAGTTATATGTCTAAACAGATTGTTTTTAAACTTTTTTTTCATGTAATGTAATAAAGATGTATGATTCTAGAAGCGAACCCTAAAAGCCACCAGGAGTCCATTGAAAGACCTTTTCCGCGTCACAAAATATAAATCAGGAGCAAACAAAGGAGTCAGTAAATGAATACTTTTCCAATTAAATCAAGGTCTTTTTTAATTAAAAGCGCTTAAGCCCCTCACGGCTCATCGGGCACAATCGGGTAATGTTTCGCGCCTCACCCTGCTAACACCGATTGACATTTTTACGTTCTCGCACGATAAAAGTGGGTGATTTCACCGTTTTCGGACGGAGTTATTTGCGCTAAATCGTACCAACCGTTTCGCTTTTCGGCGCGCTCTCTACCTCTGCCCACTCAGAATTAACGACTCTCAAAAAAGTCGGGCCTTTCAAAAATTGTTCATGTGTCTCCCTGCCTCACTGCAGCACATTAATAATGTTTATTGGTGGACAGTTCGTGCTCGGAATTTTAGTACGGAATTAACAATCAGCTAGCACGAGGGTGAAAATGAATATCGATTCTGATTGGAAATTAAAATCTGCAATCGAATATGAATTTATTATTGCAGGTTAATTAAAATCGCTTAATAGTCCCCACAGATGTCTACCTCGTAGGTAGATGCGTATTTTTTATCGTAACAATAGATATCAGTCTCTATTTGCGAGCAATGTACGTGGTTTGTTTTATGAATGGGTGTCGTTGAGGCTTTAAAGGAAAGCAGAGAGTGCTAACCGCAACTTTTTACGTACTTGCCGTTGGGATGAACGCTTTGGGCGGATGCTACCACGCATGCGCATTTCCCCCCTCCACCTCCCGCTTCCCTCTTGGACGTCATCGGACGCATACTGAAGCAGTTTCAATGGACTGTGTGTGTCCGTATGTGTGTATGTGTGGGTAATCCACCCGCATTGAGCTCGCTGCCGACTTCGTCACACGCAGCCGTGAATGAAAGAGAGGAACGATCAATATTTTGAGGTCCGGAAGCTCGGGAACTCATGAAATTTTTAGTAGTTTCATAATGTATTGTAATTAAATTCTCGGTTAGACAGTGTTTTGTTAACATTTTTGTGGGCTCTCATTTGTCTCCCTCTCGAGTTCGAGCTAATGATATAAAAACTCTGACTAGCGTAATGACCGAAAAGGGAATCTCTAATGTGTTTTGCATGGGGTGCGGTGGTAAGAAATAATTGATATGAATGCGTTGGCACTATGCAGTTGTGTAACCCCTGGCTATGTGTATTAATCTCATACACTCACATCAATCTAACAGTCCCAAAACTACTTTTACACATTTAAGTCTATTTAGACTACATGAACACTTAGATGCGAGCAACTGCATTTTACTTTGTAACGAAAATTAATGGAGCGGTAAATAAAAACAGAAACAAGCGATGACAGTAAGAAGCAGTACGATACAACACAGAGCAGCATAAACAGTTAAAATATAGAAGAGGAAAGACACAGATTACACAACAATATAGATAAACATTTAAGGCAAACACAACATACAAAAACATTTTGAAAGACCATCATAAGGAGACAGTGCAATTGTGATTTGCGATTCGAAAAAATATATACAAAAATATTTCACAGCAAATAAAATGGAAATAATGACTGAAACAAAATCGAACAAATGAATTTTAATGGATTTAATTTCGTTTCAAAAAAGGAACATGGAGCTGATTCGCTCAAAACCTTTGAACATTGTTTCCAAGTTAATTAAATTAATTTAATGTGTCACTTACTCGCGATAATTTCGTTTGGTAGCCAATTATTGACAACTGAAAATAATTAACTTTGTAAATCAATTTAATACAACAACCATTCATATTCTTGTTGTTCCGGTACCTTATAGAGTCCAAGGCCAAGACTAAGTGGCAAGACTCACCTGAAACTGAAGAAGATATATTATTTTATACAAGTTAAAGGACATTCATTGTATTATCTTAAAAAGTATAACTGGCGTTACACAGACAAAAATTGGGTCGACTGAGTAACATCATGGACGAACTTGTCTATGGTAACTTTCAGTTTTTATTTAGGTATAATATACTTAAAAAACAACATTTAAATAAAGAAAATTTTATAACATACATTTCGGTCTGGCATCAGTCACTTAGTTATTATTATTAAGTTTTATTAAATTATTGAGCATTTTTTTGAATTTGTAAGTCGCTTACGAAGAGATGATTTAGGCGGAAAATGTATTCATTGATTTTAACTAATATGGTTGAATAACTTGAAAATTTCGAGTACAATAATATACTCGTACTTGATTCCACTTTAAATTAAAACTGATAAATAGTTCATGACAATGGAATGAAAGTTGAAATGTGCTTTAAACATTTAGTGTAAAATATGTGTACACAGCTTAAAAGTTACCGCAATTTGTGCAACATATTTGATTAGCAAAAACTGTGCATTTCAAATTTTTGTTCGTTTTCACAAAAATTCTAATGTAAATAAATACAATGTTGGAACTTTAATTTTCCTGTGATTGTCGGCATCTGGTAGATTTTTTATTTTTTATCATCAATTACTTGTACTTTTACTTAAAATTTAAATTAATTTACTTCAGCCGTTCGTTATTCAACTAACAAGTATAAAAAAAGTTATAAGCAGCTTGTATAATATCAATGAAATATCACCTAAAAGTAAATAAATGTATAATATTTAAGTTACAAACACGGATTAGATTACAAAATATTGTTCAGATAGATGGAAATTGATACGTGGAGATACAGTAAATTCAAAGTTAAAATGTTTGGTTTTCTATTTATTCACAACATGTTTAAAGCAGGTATTTAATATTATTGACAAAATTTAAATTAAAGTTTATATAATAATTAAAATTACCTCTTAACAACTGGTTTTGTAATATAAACAATTGGAATGGACAAAATATCCACAATAATTCCTGAAACTACGCGTCAAGTGCATTTGACAACGGCTCGAAGACTTGTCAACAGATCAAATCAAACGCCTCAGGCGCCGGAAACCGATTCTAGGGTAATAAGCACCGAAATGAAACCAAGATGACACATTGCTCTCTCTTCATGCCAATATCCTCCTTATATGAGATTTCTTCTCGAGATTTATCTCCCTCTATGCAAATAATCTCGGTGATGGATATCTTGAGGCGAATGTATAGGAATTATTATATTTTTTGCTTGCCGTAAGTAAGTGAAGGAATTCATTACTCATGGAACGCATTTATAAAAGTCGCTCAAGCTTAGAGTGGCGCGGAAATATTTTTAGTGTTTCTTAGGAATGGATATAGCACGTTTTATCTTAAAATGGCTTTTATGATTTTTATTATCCGTGACGGGTTCATTTACGAGGGTGAGTTAAATGAGGAATATTTAGATGCTAAGGTTTTACGAAAATAAGAAATTTATATTTTAAGTTTATCCAAAAGATAGCTTTTGTTGTAGCTTTTCCGACCCAAACATCAGGATTTCTATAAATGAGGTCAACGCCTTCTCGAATAAGGCCCTGTGGAGTAATTCTTCTACACAATATTACCTCACAAATTATCCCCGATAATGTTCATTACAAAATGGTACAGTCTATTCACCATACTAATTGAGTCTGTAGCACACAGAGGCTGGATTCTGTTTTTCAGAATGCAAACAAAATCTGTATCGATAATTCTGTACGAGACAACTTGTAATTTTTTTCTCTTAATATATCAACAAATCAGGTGGAATTTATTTATACAGCCAAATTCATATTGGATGCTTGATAAGTGATCAGTATCACGGAATTCCTCAAAATAAGATGTTGACATCGCATAGTACGTGGGACGCACTATAAGTTTCCGGAATGAATATGAAAAAATACTATTAAAGGTACAAAATTAATTTATTGTTTTTCAAAATAATCTCCCTTGGCGTCTATGCACTTTTTCATTCGATCAAACCAGTTTTGAAAACTTTTGTGCCACTCCCCTGTGGTGACCTCTGAAACGTGTTTTTCATACTCCTCGACAGCCTCTTCTGGTGATGAAAATCGTTGACCGCGTAATTGGTTCTTAATTTTTGGTAACAGAAAAAAGTCACAAGGTGCCAGGTCGGGACTGTATGCAGGATGACTCATGAGTTCTACATTTTTCGTCTTCAAAAAGTCGTTTGTCTGTCTGGCCGTGTGAGAACTAGCATTGTCGTGGTGCAGGATGATACGGCGTTTACGGTTATTTTTACGGAGTTCGTCAATAACTTCCGGCAAACAAATGGTCGTGTACCAGTCACTATTCACGGTACGACGATTCTCTAAAGCAACAGTAGCCACGTGTCCAGTTTTATTAAAAAAAGAACCAATCATCCGCTTAGATGCACTTTTCACGCGCGCCACTTTGGTTGGTTTCGGCTCATCTTGAAAGACCCATACGCTCGATTGCTGCTTTGTTTTGGGATCGTAGCAATAAATCCATGTTTCGTCACCTGTTACTATGTCCCACACCAAATTTGACGCACCTTCGTTGAATCTGGTAAGCATGGCACTGCACCAAGTGACGCGGTCCGTTTTTTGAGCCTCGGTCAAGTTGTGTGGGATCCACCGCGAGCACAGCTTTCTCACACCCAAATGTTTGTGTAGGATTGATTGTATTTGACTCATGCCTATTTCTAAGGATGCGCGAATTTCATGGTAGGTCACATGCCTGTCTGTTTCAATCATACGGCGCACAGCATCGATGTTTTTGTTGGTCACAGCGGTGGACGGCCGACCATCGCGAGATTCGTCACTGAGATTGATACGACCACGCTTGAATTCTGCAAACCAGCTATAAACAGTCGTCTTGCATGGTGCTTCATTGCCAAAAGCTGTTTCAAGCCGAGCGATGCTCTGTTGAGCTGTCAAATTACGCTTAAAATCGTAGAAAATCATACTACGAAAATTTTCCCGAGTTAAATCCATGTTGAAGCAGACACACAATTTTTTAAATGGCGCCACAAGGTAAAAACAAAAGACAGTCAGATGAAACAAACTGCATTCTACAGCCAAAGAGTTCTATTTTCAAATGTTGCAATAAATTTTTAAATATTGTTTATGTAAGTGGCCAGTTCCGGAAACTTTTAGTGTTCCCTATGTAATTGACTTGGGGGTTGGATTTGCATTTGTAGAGAACACGAGATGAATAATTTACGAATTTCACGAAAAGGGTCATTGAACCTTGACACTGAGCACTTCTCTAGTCTTCAATATGAATTTTTCTGCATAAATAAATATCACCTTATGTATCAATAAATAAACACAATGAAGTATTTTACTCGTATATTTCTCGTGTATTTATGTGGCTAGTATTTATCTTTTGTTTACTCGAGGATTAAAATTCTGCCATACAAAACGAGATAAGGGTTGTTATGAGATCGGAAATTTGATGCATTCGGCTTTAATTGCTCTCACTATAATTGTTACAATTTTTTTTTCCAGAATAATAGGGTAGCAGTGTAACTCTACTGTGACGTCTACGTATGGATTTATTCGGGCAGGTGTACGTAAATAAGTCAATATTACCAATGTTTGGTGAAAATAAGCCAGGATGAGGAAAAATCGTATGACCAAAAACGATATCTTTTAGATTGCGATAATATTCGGTGATGTCTCCATCGGAATTAGCAGCACACATATACTGTTTGCTGGTTACATACATATCTATATGCGTAGGCACCTACTCGTGACTTAGGCATCTGCTACGACGCTTCTACGTAAGAATTTACTACGGCGTAGGCCTTCACTACGACGCATTTGCTCGTGACGTAGAGTAGGTATTTGCTTTTACGAAGGAGGCATGTATTTTACCGCGGACATTGGCTCTCAACATAAGGTTTGATACTTGGTACTTTTACTCATACTTTTATTTAAAAGCATCTAGATAAGTAAGCCCAAAATTTTATTTAATTTTATTTGTTGTATCTTTCCGTTTTAAATTTAACTTTAAATTGAAACTGAAACTGACGTGTAATGAATGTATACGGTGTTGTTTTATTGCATAAATAAATACATTTATCATTCGTACATTTTATTTATCCTTTGCCGTGCTTAAGCATTAAGTGAATAATGCGAGTGTTAATCATGTATTTATTTACTCGTATTTTACGATTTTACATGGCTTTGAGAAGCATAAGTTTGTAAGCAAGCTCTGACAAGCAAACAAGCTTTCTCAGTTTGTCTCCACTTATCTTGTCATAATTATTAAAGCTTTTTTCCGAGTTAAAAGTGATGAATAATTTACAACCTTATCTCGTTTAAATAAAAGTGTCCCACTTTCGTTTAGTTAAGTAGTAAAAATGCATATTTTCTTGAAATTCTTAATTGTGCCCCTTGAAATGGCAATTCCGTGATTTTTTCAAGCAGCATTGTATATGGTTGTTTCGTAATACTTTTCTGGATTTTACTGCAAAAAAAAACCAGAAAAATACGTCGCACCAAAAGTTATTGATAACATACATGCATAAAGGGCATATATATACATATACTCACGCCTCTCTCCCAAAGGGGTAGGCAGAGACTACAGATTTCCATCTGCTACGATCCTGGCACACCTCTTTTGCTTCTTCTACATCCATCAATCTAGTCATACAAGCTCTTCTATTCCGGGTACTTTTTACTTTGCCCTTTTTCAGTATGTCGCCTGTTGGTCGAGATACGTCCTTCTAGGGGGGCCCGGTCGAGCTTTACCTTCCACTTGTGCATGATAAATTTATTTTGTCACTCTGCTTTCATTCATCCTCTCTACATGTCCAAACCACCGAAGCATTCCTTTTTCTATTCTAGTCACTACGTCTTCTTTCAGGCTGCAACGATCCCTTATGTTGATATTTTTAACACATACTCCGCGTTTCCACAGCATTCACTCTACTTCGATGCTCATCTTGCCAAACCCAGCATTCACTACCATAGATAAGCGTAGGAGCCAACACTCCATTATGAACCGCCAATCGTGCCTTTGCAGTCACACTTTGGCTGCCCATAAAGGAGTGTAGGGCTCCGCTCACTTTGTTTCCCGCATTCACTCTTCTTTCAATGTCACCGTCACACTTTCCATCCCGTTTAAATAGACAACCCAGATAGACAACTTACTCGTCTTCAATCTTAACCTTGCATTTAGTCACCGCTTCATCCACCTCTAGCACCATCACTTTTGTTTTTCCTGCATTAATTTTGCATTTCTTTCCGTTTAAAGGCATCATTCATTATTGATACCATCTTGTGCAGTTCACCCGCCGATGAAGCAAGGAGAACTTGGTCATCGGCGTAGAAGAGGCATTTGATAAGTAACTCCCCTAGCTTCAGTCCACATTCACGCTCTTTAATCATTTAAACAACTGTCCATGAATAGATTGAACAGCCACGGTGACGTTACACATCCCTGTCTAACTCCTCTAGAGATGTTAACCATGCAGTGTATGCCCCGTTAATCCTGATGCAAGCACTGGAATTCTCATAGAGAGATTTCAGGGCCCGCCATTTTATGGGAACTTTAGTTCATAATTCAATTGAAAAATTTCGATATAAAATGAGATGAAATTAAAACTTTTGCAAAGACCGTATTATTCTTGCAATTGTTATTCAATTTTGCATGTCGACACGCCTTTGTTCAAGAACAACCCTGAGTCAATTAGTATAGGAAGCCTACATTTTATTTTGCATTATTCATTTTGTTTTTTCAGAGAAATTGTCATGGAACCATATTATTGATTGATCACTTAAAAGTATGAATTCGGCAATATCAACCAAAGTCATTTTGTATGGGTTACCTACCGGCAGTGAATCACAAAAAATTTAATGAAAGCTATTCTTTCCAAAACTTCCATCTGAATCAATTCAGTACAAGTCAGCATATGAGGAGCTTAATTAACCCGACCGCTAAGTAAGCAGTCCACGCCACTTCTGAATTAGAAATGACGACCGCAGCCGGAGTCCAGAACCTGATTACTGCCATGTAGCTGACCACGCACTGCAGGGGTAATCAACCTCGGCCGAATTAATCGCCATTATTGATTCTGCAGTAATTGGACCAAGCCCGCAAGTTGGCAATCGCTGACTGAATTTGCGAGGTGTGTGAATTTTTGACCTAAGGTAACGTGCATACATACAACTGTCTCATAGAGGGCTAGGACAAAATAGGGCGTTTTTCATGAGCTACGATCAGTTTGCCATTTGACAATAGCGATGAAAATGTATGAAGTGACAATTTTGTTCAAAATTGGCCCCATTTTTTCGCCAAAATGTACGATATGAAAACCTGTTTGAGGATAGAACTTTTTTAAATAGACAGATTTTAAATAGAGTATGCATAGGATATGCAATTAATTTTTAATTCACTGTAATAATATTTATAGACTGCAATTAATTATATTATTAAATTAATAAAATGTCTTTCATTTGACCTTCAATCATTACACAATTCCATAGGCATATTTATTTTTCTTGAACGCAGCCCAAAGGTTGAGAAGGATCCTATCATTCAACCAAATTATGACGTCACTTCATGTAAATACTTACCTGTATATCGATTTATATGCACGTAAAAATGTATTATTGAAAATACATTCCTAAATTCATCTATTTATTCCAAAAAGCAGACAAAGAGAGCACATCGTTGTTTAAAAAACAACCGAATTACATATTTCATACGTTGGCTACGTATTTGATTTTTTTTGAACAGCAGAAAAGGTTTTGACATTTAATAACAAAGTAGTTAAAAGCCGTTTCAAAAAAAGGTTTTTATTATACAGCAGAAAATGTTTTGATATTTATAAATAATAAAGTAGTTTAATGTTTAGGGCGTATTCATTTATTTATTTGATATCATTAGATTTATTTTAGATTTAATTTCTTAGATAGGTTTTATGTTTATATAATAAGTATTTTTAGTAAAATGTTATAATAATTTAATAAATTTAAGACATTTAATAATAAATTTAAACTATAAAGTAGTTAAAAAGTCGGAATATTTATTGCGAAATTTTAAATAAAATGGGTTATTAGTACTGTACTGGGGCGAAAATTATTTTTTTAGAATTATTGTCTCTCTGTATTTAAGTTTTGTTTTATCTCGGGAACCACTCAAGGGATTTAGGTGCGGTTTTTTATTATCATCTTAGTTACCCTGGTCAACATTTACGCTAAGGAGTTTTATTACGTATAATAACGCGCAAGCCGAAAACGGACCAGAGATTGAAAATCGGGCGGAGCCGCGGGCGAAAGCCGAGTAAATATATAATATATGCATAGCAGCTATAGATTTAAGAGGCTTCAGTAATCTAAATCAGCAGGTCAATGCATAACGGTACAAATATCAACGTAATGAACTTAAGGTGGTAAAGCAGAATCTCGGTGCAAAATGCACATCATAATATTGTTTTCCTAACTTTTGAATGAAGATTGTTTTCCTAACTAGATGAAGATTTTGTAACTCACTAAATAGCATAAAATAACAATGTCTTACTGTTTTCTTGTATACAGCCTACTTCAATATAATATAGTCGGCGATTTCTGATGATAAGATCGTGTATAATATTCAGTGATAGGATAATCCGAAACTTACTTTTAGATGTCGAGGTAATTATTCAAGCGTTCTTACGTAAGACTGGTAACAGCACTATATTATCTTGCTCATGAACTGGTCTGATAATGGGACTGGAATGTGGAAATAAGACCTCCTCAACGGACAATTGCTGAACTCTCAAGTTTTGTATTATTTGATTGGTCCTGATGAGTAATTTTGTAAAACATGGTGACCTGGGTCTGATGATGGGACTGGAAGGTTGAAATGAGAACTCCTCAACGAACAACAGCAGACCTCTTGAGCTTAGACTATTTGATCTCTCTTGATGAGTATTTTTGTACAACATGGTGGTGGGCAGGGTCTGTTGATGAGACTGGAAGGTTGAAAAAGGAACTCCTCAACAAACAACAGCAAACCTCTAGAGTTTGGACTATTTGATCGACCTTAATGAGTACTTTTGTAAAACATAGTGACCAGGGTCTGACAACCGATCCAAAAGTCCAAACTCTAGAGGTTTGATGTTGTTCGTTGAGGAGTTCTCATTTCAACTTTTCAGTCCCATCATCAGACCCTGTTCACCATTTTTGACAAAAGTACTCATCAATACCGATCAAATAGTCCAAACTCGAGAGGTCTGCTGTGGTTCGTTGAGGAGTTCTCATTTCAACCTTCCAGTCCCACTATCAGACCCTGTCACCATGATTTATGTAAGTACCTATCAAATTTGATCAAATTTTAATGTTGTTTGTTTCATCAAGTAAGTTACCTGCTTTATGTTTAATACAAAATAAAATATTTATTTTCCTATACAAAAGTCCATTCCATACAATTGAATGTCAGTACTTTGGGGCAAAAGCTATCTTATTTATGTATGTAGATAGATAGTATAATATCTATCTACACAAAATCCAAACACAGAAAGTGCTCTAAAACTGCACATTCAAATCACATTTTGGTACTCTAAGAAAAATACGTTCATTTACGCAAGTACCTAGAGTGAATGGTACTTTAAAAAGGAAGACTTTAATTTACAATGTTACTAATTTACATAATAAAACAGCGATACTAAATTACTAAGATATTAAGACCAAACCAAAGGTACCAACCAACCTAATATTAAATCTCGCAATTCCGTCAACTACTCAGTCGGATTTTTATTTTCATTATTTAGAAAATAAATATGAATGTTAAAACAGTACCTAATTAGATAAATATTTAAAAATTAATCCTTTAGTACTACCTAAATATTTTCTTTCAAAATAACAACTATGATTAACTGTGAATAGCATGGAAAAAGCAGATACCTACTAATTATTTACTCAATAGATTAAAAGTCACGTAGAGTTAACGAGTACATAACTTTTGCCCATGTTTATTTCACAAAAGAATTTTCGCTATTTGCGACATGCTTATCACAGAAAAGATAATAATTGTCCCGAGGTGTAACATCTGGATAAAGTTAGCACTTTAAAATATCTTGGAGTAATTATCGACAATAGGCTTAACTGGCACTCTCACATCTCAAGTACTGCCAAACGGCTAAGAAAGTTAATTTTTGTTTTTAAAAACCTACGTACTGTAACCGAAAAGAAGAACCTTGTGCATGTGTATAATGCTCTGGGTCACTGCGTGATTAATTATTGTATAACTGCATGGGGTGGAGCTTCAAAATCCCATCTGATTGAGATGGAACGTGCCCAACGCGCTGTACTTAAGGTCATGTTGTACCTACCATGGAGACATCCTACAATATCAGTATATGAACAATCTGAAGTTCTCAGTGTGCGTAAGTCTTATATATATCAATGCCTTAGAAGGTATCATCGATATACAGTTCCACACCTTACTGAAGCAAGGCAACGCACAGATCGCTGTCCTTTACCTGCGGTCAAAAGCGTGTTTGCACGTGCTCACTACGATTTTCAGGCTCCAAATTTGTACAATGCTATAAATTGTACAGTAAGATTAAAAAAACTAAGTAATTACCAGGTGCGTCATAGGGTTTTCCAATGGCTAAGCGACTTAACTTATGAGCAGACTGAAAAACTGTTGTAGATTATTAATTGGCTTGTTAAACCTCAACCGATCTCATAATATCACTCGCAACACACTCAATACCCACCCACACCTCTCACATACAGTATAAGTACAACCTCTTTTAACTTTGTTTAGACTAATAATATTATAAGTTATATTCTAACATTTACAAACACTACTACCAATGAATGTAACTAAACGTAAACAAACCTTATCTACTTTAAATGTTGTAAATTTTAGCTTTGCTCTTTTATTTATCTTTTTAATTTAAAATAACAAAAGATAATTTCACAGTTATTATTACAATTAATAATGATGTACTACTGGTCTTAAATCATGTATAGCTATAATACTAACCCTTAGTTAAAAAAAAAAAAACTTTTGTACCTTTTGGCTAGATAATATATTTAAAAACTGAAATTATGGGAATGTACTGACTCCTAGCTTACAGTTTATACTTTTATAGGAGTTGGATACTCATTGTTTTATGTAAATGTATTATGGTCAATAAATATATTTTATGTTTATGTTATGTTTTATGTTAGGTGTACGGAGAGCCGAAATCTACTGGAATACGTCTCTTTAAACAACGTTCCTAGGCTTGATGTTCTTTGCGTATATGTAGAGATTTCTGGTTTTAGTCGCAAAATAGTTCTACGGGAACAGTGATTTTTCGGGATGAGGAGTATAGCCTATGTGTTAATTGAGAGTATGAGCTGTCTCCATTTCAAATTTCATCCAAATCCATTCAGCTCCATTTCAAATTCCAAACATACTAACACACAAACTTTCACATTTATAATATTAGTGTGATTTTTGTATTGTTATGTGTAAGTTTTATACAAGTGTAATAAAAAAAAAAGTTTAACCATTTTATCAGTTTATTAAACCATTACTTGTTGTAAGTTAAACCTTTTAGGGTTTTAGAACATCACAATTACGGGACGTAAGTTAATAAGTGTCACATACTTTATTAGACATTTTGTAATATTCGTATAGAAAGTTTAAAGCGATCGAAAAAAGACTTTACACGAAGTTTAGCTTGTAAAAGTTCATCTTAAGAGCAGAGAACCATAAAGAGTACAATTTTAACCCATGACTACCACAGAACTACAAGGAAGAAATCAATTGAATTTGTCGATTATTCAAGTTTAAATTTCCAAGGATCCCTTTATGTATGTTACGTACGATACATAACCTATCAGGCGAAGGCATATTTAAAAGCATATGTGTCAATTGTAATACGTATGTAAGTACAAGTGCAGAATTTGTAGAATACACGTGTAGTCTTGAAGGAAATAATCGTACAAAGACGGTGATTTTACCGAAGTTAGGAACGTGTCATAGTGAGCAAGTATGTTAGTTTTCATGTTCAACAAACATGTTGCTCTCTGAGAATTCGATATTTTGACAGCTCTTTAACAAATCCCAGTAAACCAAAGTTTAGGCGCTTAAATGGTATACAGCATGTGTGCTGAACACAAATGTTGTTTATCATGCACGAGCAGCATGAGATAAGCAAAAACTTTTCAATTAGGTGTCGAAATGGCCAATCAGGACCTTTAACCTCATATATAATCGAAAGTCATTGTTAACCCTCAAAAGGCGCGGCGCCCGACGCACCATTTCTCACATGATTGGGTCATATGTGTCAACTGCCAATACCGTTGATTAAGTGGCGTCTCTGACACGCCATCTGTCTGCTGTATTGTCGAACCACTCGATGACGTCACAATGTCGTTTAAAATTTTGTTCTGCCCGCATGTTTCGGTCCCTATCTCTCTCGATATTTGGTAATGTATATTTGTTTACGTGCAGATTGGGTAAACAATTACCCAAACCGTATGACTCGCTGTTGATTGGGGAATATTCATTCAAGATAAACGGCTTTGGTAGCTAATTTTGCAAAAAGTGTATTTTAAAATTCAAATACAAATCGAAGAGGATATTCATTGGATCAAGATTGTCGCGTCGTCGCGTAAAGCGATTGCTGAGAGCTTTTTTATCTATCAAGAGTGATTAAGCACTTTCTTCAATTGAATACACAATGGTGCTCAACACCCAGTACATTTGTGTCTAGCATTGAGCTTTAAGCCTCGGATTTCTAATGCAAATACATTCATCAGGTCTAATGCATTGGAAGTAATCAGCAGGAGATGCTGTCATGCCGGTTGAAATATAAATCAAACAGGATTAAATGGTTTAGGACGATGATTACACGGATCCGTTACGGAGAAGGGATCATAAATATTCTTGAGAATCGGAAAATTTCGGTAAAAGTGACACCCTCATTTTAGGCTTATTAGAAAATTTAATAGGTAGCAGTTTTTTGGGAATGTAGGCTGGATAGTTTGACCACATGGCTGGTTATTTGCGTTTTTAATGAATAAGTGGTCTTGCTTTAATTTTGGCATACTGTCGGAAATTTGATAGTTCTAGCTAAGTTGTTTTGTTAGTAAATAAAAAATGAAAATAAGCAGATTTTTTCTCGAAGGGGAGTATTTCAAGAAATGTTGTAAGATATATATTTCTCATAAGCTACTCAGTAACTAATCCGCGGAGTGAGTTTGATAAAAATGTTGAAAAGACGAGTGGAGTCGTAGTAATTCCGTTATTCGTCTCAGCAAAATAACCAATACGAATGAAGTCTCGAGCAAAATTGCTTTGCTTCATAGCTTCGCCGGCAATATGTTGCACAGAATAGTCGTATCTACACACACAGAGGCATGACATTGGTACGGAAACATATGGCATTACACATCTTTAAAGATTTGAAATTAATCAATTAGTAAAAATTTTAGGCATCTGGTAGGTGGTAGAGCTAATGCCGGGCTCGACTGTGGAGGTACCACCATCTTACTCGGAAATCCTCCCGAAGTTATTCGGGGGAGAGTAAGAGGACAGCTCTCAGGCAATAAAACCAGGCGGCTCACCATTGCCTGGGACCGATGGATGGCGGTATATCCATCCCCAATCGCCGGGCCTTATATAAACCAGACTGGTGACGGGCAGCGGCGTCACTGGTGCAAGGGTATCGGCACCGCGCTCACCAACCCGCCTGCCCAGCGTGTGTGAGTATGGGCATTTCTTCCAGGAGGACCGCCAAGAGTGGCGAAATCCTGGAAAGGCCTATGTCCAGCAGTGGACGAAACAGGCTGATGGATGGAGTATAGGCTAGGGTCTATTCAGCTAAAAATACACATGGTTATTAAATATTTAAACGGGTCTGTCGCTATTTACCGTTATAAGAAAATAAACCAGACAATTCGAGGCAGTTGCATGCCCTGTAGTCTACGGGGATTTAAAACAGGTAATAAAATAATACATATCGTACTAGACTTGTTTAAATATTATTATGGGTACGAAACGCGAGAGTTTAACGTTGTATACTAAACCTGTCTTATCAGCAAGTTTATAAATTGTGATTCTGGCTGGTAGAAACTTACTCTTAATACGTTATATCCATATTATTCTTTCAAAATTATACCCTTAAAAGCTTTTTCTAAAGAACAAAATTACACCGTCATATTATACGCCTAAAACAACGATATTGTAATGGAATACGATCTTATCCTCTCGAATACAAATGAAACCTGGGCGAGGGCAGTAATAAGGGCGGCATTATTTGTCAGGAAAGGCAACCGTTGAATTATTCCCTTCGAATGAAAATGTTAAATATTTCAACAAAACAGTGGAGTCCTTGAAGTGTGCGTTAATTTCCATCGGACAATTAACGACATTTGCAATTCGAAAATTCGAAGTCAGCGTCGTTAGCAGAGGCAAAAAAAATATGGTGGCGACGCGGGGACGAAAAATTAAGAGTTAAAGTAAACACAATCCGAATGGCGCTTGTAAGATAACGTAAACTCTCTTCGTTCGCAAGAAATGAAAAATTTACCAAAGTTTAAAAATGAATTACACGAAATGCGAGTTTAAAGGGAAAGTATGGTAATTTCAGTCCTTAATTTTTGAAGTTAGCGGGTAATTATATTTATATTTCCACAGTTATGTACAATAATTTATAATGAATTTTAATGTTTGTTCTTAATTGTTTTTTTTTCTCTGTAGATAAAATAGATGACCTGATTTACTTTATGTCCTGTGATGTGTTTTTACTGCTTCTTACCTGTAAAAAAATAAAATATCATTAGATTTGTTTATAAAACTTAAATTATTCTAATATACAGATTTTTTATTTATTTGTGTGAATAATATGAACATCGTTTACTAGGAAGCCAAACATCTATAGCGAAAAAAACTGCTGTTTCATAGAAAAGTTCTCTACTCGACCAAAGTGTATGAAACTGCTGATTATCTTTTTCACGATTTCAGGGTTGGCCCCATTTTCATAATAATGGGTAGAGTACCTAGTTTTAAGGAAAAAGGTTATCATTTCAACAACCTGTGTATAAGGTGACTTTCGTTTATATAGCCAAATTCATACTGGAGACACGGTAAATGGTCAGGACCAAGGTTAAAAGAATATAAACGAAAGTCACCTTATATATAGGTATTTTTATCACGCAATAAGCTAACGCTGGGCATCTACGGCACCTAGTGGAAAGCGTTGATGAGACCTAGGACGAAGCGCGCCCGCCCAGAAAGAGGGAGAGTGAAAGTAGGCCAGGCAATAATCAGTCCGTTCAGAGACTTACACAAAATCTACGGAAGTTGGTAACGAACAAATTACATTCTCACGGAACGGTATTTGCCTATAATTGGGCATTCCTACCACTAATTGTAACTGGTCGAAGTAATTTATTATTGTATTCTTGATAAATGTGTCTTAATTTAAGAGTGTAGATTTTTATGTTAAAATTATTTACCTATAATTATTATTCTGTAAAAGGTATTTTTGTGTTCCTATGTGCTCTGTTAATTGTCTAATTAGGTAAATGATTTTATAATTATCTATTACTTATTACTAGCTTTTGCCAACAGCTCCACCCGCGTGTCATTCGGTTATTTTTCTGGAATAAAAAGTAGCCTATGTGTTAAGTTATGATATAAGCTATATCCTTTCTAAATTTCATCCAAATCCGTCCGGCCTTTTCAGCGTGAAAGAGTAATAAACATACAAACATACACACACACACACACACACACACGCACACACACACTTTCGCATTTATAATATTAGTGTGATGTGATAGTCGATACTTTCCTACTGATTATTTAACTGACATTAGCTAAAAATACTTTTTACCACAATAAGGAAATAAAAGAACCTGAAAGCAATCACTGAAACATCACCCCAGCATTTCTTCCGACACCAAGGGACATTCGAACGAATATTTTTTTATATTCGGCATCGATCGACATATTTCTCATAGCACCCGCCGCAATATCACCGTCGGAGCGAGGAATGGAGCGAAACAAGACCGACTCGTCGGAACAGATTGAACGTGCCAGCCAGTCGAATATTTGTGCTGTTCTCTTCGTTACCTATATAGACGGCCTTTTTTAAATTGCTGAATAAAAAAATAAAAAATGTTGGAACTAATTGCGGGGAGATGCATTATTTTCTTGGACATTTCCTACAATTTCGGGAACCAGTTGTGTTTAAGGCTAGGGATGGAGTTAAATAAAATCGATTCTGCGAATATTTTAAGTTTGACCTTTTGAGGGTTTCCTAAATTAAAAACGAGAAAAGAAATGAATATTATAGTCCGTCTATCTGTTCGTCTGACTTTTTTAGGACTGCCCTTTTCAGAGAAGAAGAAATACCACAGACATCCACAGACATATAATTATTAATATATATGTCTGTGCTAAATACTAAAGTCTTCCATATTCAAATAAAAAGTCGAGCTAGTTCTAAGTCAAGGCAAAAAAAGATTTGTAATCACAATTCATTCAAAATTACTTTCATCAAAACCTATAGGGTTCTTCCCATTGAACGAGAATCTGGTTTTACAGCATAATTAGGAGGGAAATTCTGAAAACCATTAATTGAAGGGCTAATCAGGCCCGTATACAGGGACGGGGAATGGATGTGCGCTCCAATCCCACCGAAATCTTTTGACTTTAAAAAATAAAAGAGAATTTTATATTTCTTTGATGGAACATTTACATATGACGCCCACCTGTATAAAAAATATAGTATAATACTTGCCTGCTCCACCCACGTTTATTCAAACTCTGGCCCGTTTTCGGCTTAAGCGTTATTTCATTAACACCCCTTATAGCCTTTATATTTACCAGGGTCACCAAGATGATGGAAAAAACCGCATCCAAATCCGTTAAGTGGTTCCTGAGTTAAAACAGAACATACATACCTACAGACAGACAGACAGACAGACAAAAACATAAAAAAGTGTTAGCTCCAGACACCAACCCATTTCATTTAAAATTTCAAAAAATTATTCCATATACAGTCACGACTTTTTTACTATTTTAGAAGATTATATGTAGAATGTAGATAACATAACCAAAATATGGATGAATACTACACGTATTTTATGTTTTACATTTTCATTCATTTCATAATTTAAGAGCTGTGCTCTTGTCGGTGGAGTCTTCTCCATTCACTTCTGCACCCCGCCTTCTCTTTGACTTCTTGATACGACACGACATTTACTTTTTCTTTCACTTGATCCATGAGTGTTATGTTTTACAAGTATTCGTAAAAGTTTCATCCTCTCGAGTATAAATCCTGACTGCAGGATTATTTTTTTTTACCTTAGGTTTTTACATTGTCTTATTATTTTAAGCAAAAGGAGACTATGACGTGATGCGGCTCGCGTTTGTCCCGAAGACACATGTATATCTAAAAAGGTAAAAATGCAACGCAAGCCGCGAAAAAAATTTGTGATGTTTATGGACCTAGTGCAGTGTCTGTGAGAGTAGCACAAATTTGGTTTAAGCGTTTTCAATCCGGAAATTTTGATGTCAAAGATGCACCTCGCTCTGGGCGCCCTGCTACGGATAAAATGGATGCCATTTTTGAAAAAGTGGAGCAAGATCGTCATATCAGTAGTTACGACGTGGCTGAAGAACTGGGGATTGACCACAAAACAGTTTTAGCGCATTTGAAAAAAGCTGGGTACACAAAAAAGCTCGATATTTGGGTGCCTCGTGAGTTCACTGAAAGAAACTTAATAAACCGTGTACTCATTTGTGATTCTTTATCACGACGTAATGAAACCGAACCATTTTTGAAAAACCTGATAACTGGTGATGAATAGTGGATCACGTACGACAAGAACGTGCGAAAAAAGTCGTGTTTAAAGACTGGTCAGGCTAAACAGACTCTGGCGAAACCCGGGTTATCTCGCAACAAGGTGGATGGTGGGATTGGAAGGGCATTATTCATTATGAGCTGTTACCGCCAGGCAGGACCATCGATTCTGAACTCTACTACGAACAACTGATGAGATTAAAGCAAGAAGTTGAGAGAAAGAGGCCGGAATCAGTCAACAGAAGGGGTGTGGTTTTTCATCATGATAACGCTAGACCACACATCTTTAGCCACAAGAGCAAAAATTAAGAGAGTTTGGCTGGGACGTATTAATGCATCCGCCGTATAGTCCTGACCTTGTACCTTCAGATTTCCACTTGTTTCGGTCTCTTCAGAATTCTTTAGGCAGTGTCAGGTTAACATCACGAGAGGACTGCCAAAACCACTTGTCGCGGTTTTTTGATCAGAAGCCCCAGAATTTCTATAGCAATGGGATCATCTCCCTACCTACAAGATGGCAGAAAGTTATCGAACAAAATGGCACCTACATACTTTAGTTAAATGTAAATAAACTTAATTAAATAATGTTTTGAATTTTCATATAAAATGCAAAGAAACTTTTTCCCCAACCTAATATAACTGATATTAGTATAAAGCAGCTGCAGACTGTTCCATAAAAATAAAAAAAACATCAGTGTAGCCGCGATTTCAAAATAACTGATGTTTTTGCGTGCGCGGCATTTGATTAGAGTAGGATAGACAGTTAAAAAGCAGAGGTGTTAGAGCAGGACTGGGAATTGAGGTATTATGGGCCCTTAAGGCGCAATATGTCCATCGCACAACGAAATAGATGAACAGAATTATCTGAAAAAGTGCGCGTCCGAGTAGTGCGGTGAATAAAGAAAAAGTTGGATAATGCTGTGTTTAGTAAATAAAATTTAATATAAATTCACACGAGAGCGTTTTAATAAAAATGAAATTTTCTGTTTTAGATAATATATTAGTTTTAACTATATGTTAATAACAGACATTGTTGTTATTTTTACTTTATTGGTTTGGACTACTCTTTTGAACTGAAAAAACTGCCTTAACTTTTTTTAAGCAGCATTTTTTTCTTTGTCTCCTTTTTTGGATTTGCTATCGTTTTGAAAAAGGCCTTCTTTATAGCATGTTTTTTTTCAGAGTACTATCTATTGCAAAACTAATGTTTTAAAATCCATTTTTTTACTATATAAGTGGCCTTATCATTTTAAAATACCATCGCATTGGTATGAAATGGTCCTAGTCTGGGTGTTTTGCCTGGTAACGAAATGAAAAAAATATATGACCCGCCATTTTATGCCAAGATTTCATCGATGAAATCAGTAACGCTTGGATAATTCGATGAGTTTTAACAAAAAATATATAACATTTTATCATAAACAGACAGTCAATTAATTAGAATTACTAATAATTATGTCATTATATGATATTCAATGAGTTGTGTAAATCAGATTAAACTTTTAATGAATTGAAACAAAAAAATTGAGTAGCTTTTGCCCGCGGCTTCACTCGCATGGAAGTGTATTTCAACTTCAATCTTTGAATAGTACCAACTTTTGGCTTGGTGGTTATTTTATCAACTTATTATGTTGACCAAAGCCGTTGTTTGGTTCTCGATTTTAAATGGAATAGACAGACAGCCAGACAGACAAAAATTATAAAAATTCAAGTTTTGGCCACAGTACAATAACAGGAACTAATATTATTACCCATTACATTGAAAAAATTCTTAAAAAGATTATGTGTTTATTGCGAAATCCATCGCTTTGGAATACCCTAAATATTATTATTAGAGTGCATTACAAACTGGAAAAGATAAATTATAAACTAATGTAAAAATAATGTAATGTAAAACATTTTACATTGGTTTCTAATTTATCTTTTCTTGTTTGTAATGCACTCGAATAATATTTAGAGTATTCCAAAGCGATGGATTTCGCAATAAAAACATAATCTTAGTTGATGAGAACTGTGAATTTCTTAACTGTCTGAAGCAACACATATTGTAGCGACGACAGCGCCATCTGTTCCTAAGAACAAAGCGTGAAATCACATAACGCCCTCGTGAGCGTTCAGTATGTGCATTAAAAGCTAGTTAGATCAAATAGTTACAAAAATATTCGGTGGACAAGTATGGTAGAAAAATTCAACGGTCTAGGTAAGTACCTCGGTGGCGCAGTCAGTCAGCGCGCTTGTCTTGAGAGCTCGCAGGTTCGAATCCTGGCCCGAGGAATTTTTTCAAATTCTTGTCTTTACATTTGTTTCTAATTTATCTTTTCTAGTTTGTAATGCACTCTAATAATTCTTAAAAATGTTCAATGTACAGACACGAGCTTTCACTTCTTTATTATTAGTATAGATTTTTTTCTGTAGTCGAGCAGTAGTTATACTTAAATTTAATATTTACAAACGTAGTATCTTAATATAAATAGAGCGCAAATAGTCTAACCTTGGCCTTAATATCGTTGGTCCCAACCAATTACCGAATCTCCAGTATGAATTGGGCTATAAATAAACGAAAGTTATATTTTATCTGCCAAATGAATTAATTTGTTTATAAAGAAGTAACTCCACTGAAAAGGCACCTAAAGATGGCCCCATTAATTTAAACGTTCAATATTAAGTCGATGTTTCGACGATGGCTCAATTTTCTTAAAGGAAATCCGGCGAAATTCGGAATCTAGAGATTCTCCAGTATTTGAATTGGTTGCTGATTATTAAAATTTTAGTGTGTATATCGCTATACGCTATACCTACCGTTTTTTCTACATAATCATTAGTGACTAGCTTTTGCCCGGGGCTTCGATCGCGTGTGAAGTGTCTTTCAAATACTTTCAATCAATGTATCATTATTTGCGCGTAAGATTATTATCGAGAGTTTTCGGCATGGTGGTTATTTTATCAACACCCCTTAAAGCCAATGTGATTATCACTACGGTGATTGCTAAGGAAACCGCATCGAAATCCGTTGAGTGGTGCTCGAGTTAAAACGGAGCGTACAGAATGACAGACAAAAAATCCAAGGAATTGTTTTGGCATCAGTATTACGCTAACAGCCCATTTCATTTCCAATTTCGCATAAATATTCAATGAACGTACAGACACGACTTTGTTACTACATTATTATTAGTGTAGATTTTGGTATCGTTATATAAACTACATATTTTTTTAAACCTTTAAAACTTTGATCATACATACAGACAAAGCCCTATGGTTGTAATTACTGTTGTATTAATAGTTGAAATTTTCCTTGGACCTATTTAGTTTTATCGGTATGTTTTGTCATATTCTATTAAAAGACCTGATTAAACCTGATAAAAAGAAAAAATGTTCCAAATAATTTATTAAATTAACTTTGAAACATAATATTTTTACTTTCTATCACCTTTCCATATTTATATTTTGTATAAATACATGTAGATACCTACTTTAAAAAAAATGTTTTTAATTTTAGACTCAGCTCATTCGACTGATGACGACCCAAAAAAACCCATCACACTAATATTATAAATGCGAAAGTTTGTGTGTGTGTGTATGTTTGTTACTCTTTCACGCTGAAACGGCTGGACGGATTTGGATGAAATTTAGAATGGATATAGCTTATACCCTAACCTAACACATAAGCTACTTTTTATCCCGAAAAAAAAGCATGTCGATAAACCGAATAACACGCGGGCGGAGCCGCGGGCAAAAGCTAGTACATAATAATATCGATAATTTATCCGACTCCTTTTTCTATTTTGAAGCATATAAAATATACATATACGTGTATATCACATCACATCACACTATCACACTAATATTATAAATGCGAAAGTTTGTGTGTGTGTGTGTGTGTGTGTGTATGTTTGTTATTCTTTCACGCTGAAACGGCTAAACGGATTTAGATGAAATTTAGAATGGATATAGCTTATACCCTAACTTAACACATAGGCTACTTTTTATCCCGGAAAAAAGCATGTCGTTAAACCGAATAACACGCTAACAAGCTAGTTATACATAGATTTATATTATTCCTATAGATAGAATCAAACAGAAACCTTTGTTCATTTATTACAAAATAAAACACCTTTATTAAGCTCAAAAATACAAGCAGACATCTTGATGAAGGAGATAAAAGCCAAGAAGTGTCGAAAGGGGAGACGCGTCAAATTTGTCACCTTCCGCGAAGTTCCACTTACCTGCTGATTCGACCCCAGACTGTGCTAAGTGCTCTCCGACATGTGATATGTAAAGTGAAAATAATTTGATACATTCTCTTTGTTTCCCACGGTGATGCCGAGCGTGTGTTCTGGAAGGACTCGCGAAATGAACGCACCCCTAAAACGGTTTCACCGGTTGGTTGTTGTTTACACGTTCACTTCCGGCGACATGTAGCTTAGACTAGCTTTAACCCGCAGCTTCACTCTCGTTGAAGTGTCTTTCAATCAATGTATATTTTACTTGTGCGTAGAATGAAGAATCGACAGTTTTCTGCTTGGCAGTTATTTATAGGCTTCAAGTTGACCAGGATCACTGTGACAATAATAAAGAAAACTGCATCCACATCTGGTTCTCGAGTTAAAACGGAACAGACAAACAAAAATTTAAAAAATCGAGATTTTTCAATAAACTTCATTTTTATTTCGCAGAAATGCTCTATGTACAGACACGACTTTTTATAAGAACAGACATAGATTAAATAAGATACAGTGGAAACTACAGTGTTAATAGGCGAGTAGCATTAACGGTTACATTATACCCTACTGCTCCTGTTGAACAGCTGCCTGTGCAAATTTCAAACAATGAATTTAAAATTTGTGCTTTTTGCCATTGGCCCGTATCGATTCCTTAAAATCTTATTCAGAATGCAGTTCAATCCTATATAAGACTGAGGAAATCTAGCAAAACTGGTAAAAGTAGTATTTTATAGATTTTCATTTTTGCAATTTTTGTATTGCTTATCACGTTTCAGTATAAACTATTAAACTATAAGGGTCAGACTACATGAGTCCGTTTCTATTACGGATGAAAGGGATACCTATGCGATGAAGTGAAATAGACTGTGTTCTAACTTTAATCGATCCTGCTTACCCGCATTGGTTTATTATTTTTCTTTCGAAACGTTAAGTGTGACCAGGCGATTATTCCGTAACTATTACAGATATCAAAAAAATTTAAACTGATGTCGTAAGTACGTTACCTAATCAGTGAAATGACAGCGACAACTTTTTGAAAATCAAAGGAGAAGTATCCAAAATTTTTACATTAAACACTCCCATACATTTAGTAAGGTTTTAGTTTTAGTTTCCTTATTTTAAAAGGTAATTAATCTGCACGTGTATTAACTTGAAAATCATAATTATCATATCATACGTAGTCATAAAATGAGATTCGACATCAGTTTAAATTTTTTTGATATCTGTAATAGTTACGGAATTATCGCCTGATCACACTTAACGATTACTCCCTGTATAGCTTTATGGTGGCTAATCTACATATGGCAAGAGCCTTATAAAGGATTAAGTAAATATCATCAGTTTATTTACACCATGTATTTAGAGTTTCCTCACTTGAGATGTTTACAGAGAACGACGAAAGCAAATATTATAACGATGGGTTTCTAGATACTATTATGTATCGTTTGTTACACAATATGTTGTTAGATATCGTTTCATATAATGTAGGAAAAGTCAGTTAAGAAAATTATATTGTTATAATACTAAAGGTTATAAGTTATATCGAACCCTTGAGAGAAACAACGAATTAAATGTACAGTAAAATTAAGAATGTGGTGTTAAGTGATAATTTAAAATGTTTTATCTGTCGGTGAAACACGGATAAACCGAATGTGGACTGCGGCTTGCATTTCACAGTTCACACTCGGAACACCTCTGACGCCTCCTCGGGGATTCATGTCGTGACGATATATTTCTATTCATATATAATGTTTTATCTTATGATTTCTTTAAATAATAACTAAACGTCAATACTTGCGATTGTCGGCACTTGGTGAAATATCATCATGGTTGAAGAAAACACTTGTACTGTTTCATAAAATTACATATATTTATTTACGACTAGTTTCGCTTCAACGGCATTCTCAAGGATTTATAAACATATATTTTTTGTATTTTATGGCCTGCTTTCAAAGACCTTTAAGCCTCGTCTTCGTTTTAAAAACAAGTCCTTTTATGTAGTTGTAGGTATGTTATGCACTCAATAAGTTATTATATTTTCTGTATTGTATTTGTAATGTATTTATGTAGTGGTTTATATGTTTTAATGTCTTTCAACAGTAGTTCAAGCGGCGGTGGGCGGGAAGAAAATTCAGCGTAATTTTGTAACACTTGTCTTCCTAGTCAATGTTCGCCAGTGTTCACAGTCAAATTATTTTCCCTAAAAGTGAGAAAAATTTTCCTTGATTTAAAATTAAAGTCAGATAATAATTTTCTTCAAACAACCAATAACTAAAAGGCTTTGGAAAATATAAATAGTTTCAGCAAAGTTAAAAAAAGTAAATATATATAACTATATGGAATGATGACCTAGTGTTTTCTTAATTTCTATTACTATTATATTTATTATATTTTTTCTTAAAAGGATATTTGCTCGCAAAGAAAATTTAAAACGCGTTTTGAGAGTATATTTTTATTAGTTAAAAATATATCTGTAGTTTAATTTAAGTAATTTGGTGTTTTTATTGAAGGGCGAATCTTAAACAATCATCATATCTCTTAATTTATTTGATTTAAGATGTGAAATTAAATGTTACATAAAAAATGAATATTCATGGCCACAACTGGCTGAAAACCCTAATTTAAAAATACTCCATTACGCCTTTACAGTGTTCCGTTATTGCCCAACTCCCCCTTAATTAGTTAAGTGTTGAAAGATTGGATTTTCCCGACAAAGGAATTTGAATCCTGCCCCTTTATTGATAAAACTCAAAATTCAACAGTCAACATTGTTTGCATATTCTGACAATTAATATTTACTGTCAATTTAAACTAGGTTTTATAGCTCCATGTTACAGTTTATATTGCATAAACAAGTTGAATGCAGTGCCATATGACTTAGAGTTCAAATGAAATGTGTATTAGTGGATTAGAAGCCCTAAAGCTAAGGATTAATGGTTCAATGTCGTGCTGTAAATGTATTTAAGGGGCAGCGTTTTTAATTCTCACATCTGTCGAGCTTTGCAAGGGGTTATTAACCTTTAATAGAGTCCGGACAATTCATGGATTATTGTAAAAAGCCGTATAAAGGGAAGGTCTAATAAGGGTTTTTAAAGAGGTATCTATATGTCATGATGTTAATTAAAAAGGTTTGTTATGATTTAAGTGTGGAATAGGTGTCAGAACTATAGAAGCATTAAGCCATGAAAATACAGTGATACCAAATTTTAATACAAACCGAGGATCGGGGTAACAGAAAAAAGATTAAAACTGTGATAACGCTAATGTAATGAATGCCTAACAAATTTTTTTTTTTTTTTAATATACAATATGTAAATTGTTTAATATTGTAAGGTATGTTATCTTGTTTAATTTTATTTTTTATTCACATATACAACGTGAAATTTAAGTCATTTTGTTAACAAAAACTGGTGGTAGTACTCGTCCTTAAGAACAACTATAAAGCCAACCCTGAAATTGTGAAAAAAATATCAGCTGTTCCATAGAAAAGTTAAATAGCCACTCGACCCAAATGTATGAAATAGCTGATTTTTTTTCGCGATTTCAGGGTTGGCTTTATAGTAAAATTTGTTCTTAAGGACGAGTACTACCACCAGTTTTTGTTAATGAAATGACTTCAATTTCACGTTGTATACTACACTACAATCAATTAAACTATAATGAATATAATGCTATTGAAACGGCTACTCACGATATTTATATAGTTAGATTTCGCCTCTAATTTCACTGTATTCAGTGTCAAACGGGGAACCGCCGAGCAACCATGTTTGTCTCCGAAGAAACTGTACGAATACAGTGAAACTAGTCAGGCGAAATCTGACTATTAAAATTGTGAGTAGCCATTTCAATAGCATTATGAATCTAAACCACGAATCTTTTAGTAGTAAAATATAATGAATATGTTTACGATATTAGTATGAATGGTGCCGTACGGCGTTGCGTGTTAAGTAGGAATAGAAGTCGCTCTATAAACAAATTACCATTTTACATGCTACGTCATCTGAATAAATATATAAGGTAATCAAGAATAAATTCTCATAGTAAACAAGTTTTTTACTTGGCATCGCACTGTAACTGTAATTTAGGTTTCGTAGTCAAAGTCAGAAATAACCATTTTTTCATGTCTATAATTCACACTTTTAAATCGCAAATTGTAATTTATTCTGCCTATCCAGTTTCAATAAGCACGATCAAAGGCTTTAACTTAAATGAATCTATACTGATAATAAAGGAGTCAAAAAGTCGTGTCGGTACATTGAATATTTTTGCGAAATTTATATGACATGGGTTATTGGTGGGCTATTCTTGGCCGAGTGGTAAAGCGTTCACCTGCTAAGTCAAAGGTCATGGGTTCAATTCCCGCTGTACACGTCAATTTGTGTCCGGTTTTCGTGCTTCTGAAAGAACGTTAAGCTGTTTGTCCATTTGTATCTGAAGTACAGCGATATATAGGGCTCACCACCCTTTATGTTTGGGACATAATAATCGTCGGTGAAAAGCGGGTGTACCAGTGTGGATTGTGACTTGCATTGCACAGTTAACACTTGGGAACACCTCTGACACCCCCTCTAGGATTCATGTCGTGACGATGTTACGTTTATGTATTTTGTTGGGGTAACTGAGTTCTAATAAGCCGAAAAAGTACAAAAATAGTGGATAACATTATGAGTGGTTCACCAGAACACAATGGCTAGCTTCGAGCTGTTACTAATAATCTCTTCAAAACATCCAACAAAAAATGTAGATACGAGATGGGTATCTCTTTTAACCCAGAAATAACCTAATAAATAACTTGACTAGAGTATCGCGGAGAGTGGACAAACATTGAATTTGTCCAATTTAGCGCATTCGTTCTTATGTTTGTATGTACGTTCACTGCGACACTCGTTCTTGTACGTACACTGGCGAGCAGTAAAAGGCTATTTCCAGCTGTGCGCTACTAATTCAATAAACTTATAAATTTTGCTTGTGGCATGGACACTATTTAGACATCAAAGGTCCTTTGAATCCTACTACGCTTCAATATGTTCATTTACATGCACATGTACCTATATTTCAACATACATTTTTGAATAAATTATATTTAAAGCGCAATGACTTACGACAAGGATTTGTTACAACTGTGCTTTATAAGGCGAGATAAACTTGAATTTATTTCATTAATAAATTATCCGCAAACTACTCGTACAGATGCGTGACTGCGCAATTTTGTTGCGCTTTCTCATATATGCTTCTAGTAATATGTTTCACGATTAACAATTATCACGATATATAAAAACCAGCCAAGTGCGAGTCAGACTCGCACACGAAGGGTTCCGTACCATTATCTATAAAAACGGCAAAAAAATCACATTTGTTGTATGGGAGCCCCCTTTAATATTTATTTTATTCTGTTTTTTAGTATTTATTGTTATAGTGGCAACAGAAATACATCATCTGTGAAAATTACAACTATCTAACTGTCACGGTTCATGAGATACAGCCTAGTGACGGACGGACAGCGGAGTTTTAGTAATACCCTTTGAGTACGTAATCCTAAAAACGGTCAAAAGCGAGTAAGACTTGCGCGCCAAAAGTCCCGTACCATTCAAATAAGTTAATAAACTTGAGTAAATGATTTATATAAAAATTACAAATAATCATTACCTAGAAATTGTATGAAACAAAATTGCAAAATTTTATTAGTCGAGTGTTGTGGTGTACGTAACCCAAAATTAAAAATCGGCATTTTAACGTGTGGCACATAATATACAGGAAATTTAAAATTCCCAACAAGTTTAATTTTAGAGATAGATCCCGTAACAAAAATGATCTAAGACTTACGACTTTGATGACCCCCGATTTCTTTATTATTCGAGATAAAAAAATTATAATATTTGTACTCTACTCAATAAGTTCTAAGCAATGACACCCAACATTACAGGGAAACGAAACAGTTTTTTTTTGTTTCAATTTATTTAAACATTTAATTTAATTTTTCATTCAACATTCGGTTTTGGGTCAACATTCTACATAACATAATATGTTATTATTGATATTATCTAAATTTCAATTATGTAACTCGTTCCGTCTGCAAGCTAGAGGTCCATGACATACGGACCGACAGACGGACATACAGCACAGTGACATTAACAGGGCTCCGTCTTGCCCTTTGGGCGTGGAACCCTAAAAAGCAAGAAAAAATCATTAGGAAAATTGTGAGAGTTACTTTACCTACATTCAGGGCTTCAAACCGGTATCAAAAAGGTTTAAGAAATACGGGTTCCTGAGGGTAAAAACTGGGAAAATGCAGTCTAATTGTTAGAATTTACCACTCTGTGATCTACAAAGTCAAATGTATCGACCACTTATCCAGAGGTCTTGGGGTTCAAATCTCGTAGGGGCATATTTGTGTTACATCTGCGTGCTTCAGAAGGCAATTAAGCTGTGGCTTCATATGTTTGCTGGAAGTAGGGCGATAGGGCTCACCGCCCATCAGTTTGGGACGTAATAATCGTCGGTGAATGTGGGTGTACGACTGTACTTGTGACTTGAATTTTACAGTTCATACTTTGAAACACCTCTGGCACTCCCTCGGGGAATCATATCGCTGTGTTTTTTTTAACCGGTTTTTACCCCTTAGCAATATACAAATATATGTTGTAACGTTGCACAGGTTTTGAACGCAACTTAATAGGGAAGTCTATACACAGTCATGAAGCGAACTATGTTGTTTCTGACAAAAGTTGTAGAGCATAGATGCCTATTGTTTTTTTCAAATGGCAATCATTTTTGGATTTGTGAACGTAGTGATTAAATGTTTTTTTTTGTTTGGTGGATTCTGATTGGTTGATTTTTTGTGGTGAAGTGGAAAATAAAAAAGGAATTTTCGGGAAATTTTCTGATTTTCAACAAACCGGACAAAAAAAAACATTTAATCAATACGTTCACAAATCCCAAAATGATTGGCATTTGAAAAAAACAATAGGCGTATATAGGTATACACTACAACTTTTGTCAGAAACAACATAGTTCGCTTCGTGACTGTGTATAGACTTCCCTTTTAAGTGGCGTTCAAAAACTCTGCAACGTTACAATGTACTCGTGAGCTAGACGGAGATACTTTCATGATTTTTCCTCTGCTCATATTTTACACTGGTGATGCAATTAGTCGATGCCACTCCTCATGCGAGCATCAAAACTGTTTGCACATTTCAACGTTTGCTAAACCTATTATCTCTTCTTTGTGTCCTTACATCCGGAATCATATATTTTTTATGCGGATGAATGTGTTTGTCATAGTGAAAAAGACAAAGTTATTAACTTACCATATTACATTCGAAAAAAATAAAAGTCACGGTCTCGCTAAGTTGCTTGCCCTTCTTCTTAGCGAGCGAATATACGAAGTTAAACATATTTATTTAACGTATTGGTATTAATTTCGAGTTAATTTATGTATCAACTTTATTGAATATATTGCATTACATTTATTATTTATTCCAATATAGGTAGTTTTATTTACGCAAGTTTATTATTTTACATAAGCAAAATTTTATATATCTTTTGTATTTTATTTAGTTGTTTTTTTATTCTTAAATTTTATATTAAAATTAATCTGTTAAAGTTATCCATCCATCCATCAGTCTGTTTCGTCCACTGCTCGACATAGGCCTTTTCAGGATTTCACCACTCTTGGCGGTCCTCCTAGAAGAAATGCCCATACTCACACACGCTGGGCAGGCGGGTTGGTGAGCGCGGTGCCGAAGCCCTTTGTTTTATATAAGACCCGGCAATTGGGGATGGATATACCGCCATCCATCGGTCCCAGGCGATGATGGGCCGCCTGGTTTTGCCTGAGAGCTGTTCTCTTACTCTCCCCCGAATGACTTCGGAAAGATTTGCGCATAAGTTAATTTAATATAAGTTAAGTTAAGGTTATAGATAATCTTGAATAAGTCTATTTATATTTTTATAGGAACCTGTAGATAGTAAGCATCGACAATGATAGAAAGAAAGTCACGTGAAGAGTTATTGGTAGGGAATAAATCTTACATGAGAGCAAAAGAACGTAAGTAGGTACATAATTATCATTATAACAGACTATTCTATTACCAAGACATTCCAATTACGCGTAATATTATAATTATACCTCTCAAAGTCTAAACAATATCAAACAATGCTTGTTTGCCCGAATTACAAATTTCTAAATACATATATATTATATATATTTCAAAGCGTATTATATATAAATTACCGCACTTGGGCAAAATATATTATGTTTGTACGCACAGACGTACAATATAGTAGCAGACCTCACATTAATAATAAACGCATAGAGTCGACGCGTGGCAATTTTAGCTCAATGAACTTCGGGCTCTTTTAAATACATAGTACATATGTGTAAAGCTTGTTTCCAATCAAAATATATACTAGAGATTAGCTTAGGAATTAACAAACATGTTCCAAGCATAAGCCAGCCAAAACAGCCCATTTTATACGTTCCTTCGTACCATGAATCTTAAATGTAGCTTATTGTTTGTATGGAAACTTGCCACGCTATTTAATCCTTATGTTTGGTCTGCTACTTAGTAATAATTATATGTCTGTGGTTACTACGTTACCAATCTTAATAAAAGACCTACTACGTGTATGATCCAGGTTTCCATTCATCCATCAGCTCGTGTTCGTCCACTGCTGGACATAAGCCTTTCCCAGATTTCGCCACTCTTTGCGGTCCTTTGTCGTTTAGTATTATACAATATCATTGGATCCAGGCCAACATCGGCTACTGTTTATTATTTTGAGAAATCAGGTAATTTCCTGGGAATAATAAAAAATGTGGTCAGTGCGACACGAATTATTGCGTCAAGGAGGCCGTATTATAAAAAATATATGTTGACATATGTTGACATATATTTTATAGCTTATGTGATCTAATTCAAGCTAAAAATTATTCAAATATTGTTTTTTTTGAAATTCATAAAATTATACTTCCCAACATCTTTCATTGTAAAGTTCGCGCAAAGTCTTAGTAAGACTTTTTCAATATCCAGTCATGGACCTCTCATAGAGGTCAATGGTTCCAATACATGCTATTGTACCAAATATCAAGACGACGACGTAGGTACTAAAAACTCAGTTTTTGAACAAGTAGTACTCCCAAAATATGTACAAGTACAATAAATATGGTTCTGAAATAAATACATGTTATAAACAAAGCCTTTTCCAAGGCGATGTAACAGCCCCAAACGCGATGGGGAAAATTGGCTCGATTGAAGAAAATTGCAAAGTGAATGTTATATTTACATTTCAAAAAAGCAGTCTGTCCAAACTAATAAAATTAAAATAACAATGATTACTGTTTTAACTATCCATAATCTAAACGATTGCACAGCGTTTTTTTTACAAAACGCACTTATGTGAATTTATATTACATTTTATTCATTGAAAAACAACACTATCCACTCTCTTCTTGATTTAACGCACTGCTCAGACGCGCGCTTTTTCAGATATGTTTATCTCTTTCGTTATGCGATCGACTGCTACGCCTTAACCTGTCTGCTTGGACTTAGACAGAGATGGACGGACGGAAGAATGTACGGAGTCTCACCATAGTAAGCGATGTAGTGGTCAAAATCATAGTTTTATATTAATTCTCGGAGTAAAAAAATCGAACCCATCGTCTTTCCGTAATATGTAGTTGTTAACCAAATTATGTTTTAACATGAATGGTACATACAGCCCGAGGGCAGGAATTAGGGTCTTGTCGCTGAATTTTGTTGCAAAATAATGTTCAAATTGACCGTAGATAGGGAGCTATGTTTTTACAGGGTACTAGCTTTTGCCCGCGACTCCGCCCGCGTTTATTCAATCTCTGCCCGTTGCAGTGGCTTACATATAACTTTTTGCTGGAAATACAATGAAAAAGTCAAGTTTGATGATATAAAATATGGAAAAATTTAAATGTCACTATGAAAAATCATTATTTGTATGACTGCCTACCCTATAGTAAAAGATTTAATTTTTTTTTAAATGGGTTTTTAATAATTTAAATTTTATTTTTATCGTCAATCTTGACCCCTTCATTGCTTTTCCAGCAAAAAATTCTCTGCACGCCACTGGCCCGTTGTCGGCTTGCGAGTTATTTTATGAACCAAGACCAGGATCACTACGATGATGATATAAAAAAACGACATCCAAATCCGTTCAGTGCTTCTCGAGTTAAAACGAAAAATACAGACAGATAGACAGACCTAAATTCTAAAAATGGTAGTTTTGGCTTTAGTACGACGAGTTCCACTACCTATATATTTGCCCAAATTCCACTATATTTATTTACTGAATTGCGACTGGTTTCGTCTATTTAAGACATCGTCGGACTAAACGAAAAAGGTAAACTAACGGTCGAAATGGATAAATGAATATTTGCTAATACTAATTATGAAGGCAGATAAATATTTATCTAATTTTACCGTTTGTTTGTTTACCTTTTTCATTTAGCCCGATGATGTCATGAATAGACGAAACTAGTCGCAATTCACTAATATTTGGGACCTCTTTTTTTATTTAATTTTACAGTTCGGTCAGTTTAGTCAACGCTGTTTTCTAAACAAGCCACGTAGTTCCAATTTCTTTTGTTGTTTCCTGCAAGCTATAATTTAGAAATGTTCCGTCTAAAATACACCAGCAACTTGGGAATCCCCCGGCGACTCGGTTCGGAAACTTTGCGTCAACTTGCGATTAGAAAACAATAACACAATTTAGTTTTGTTATGGTCCTATCGTATCTTTTTGTTTTGTGTTTGCTGTTTGCTGGAACTTCAAGACGTTTAAACTTAACGGATACAGGGATTAAAAAGTAAAATCGAAATTCTTCATAGCTCTCAAAAATATCGATTAAAGCTGATTCTGAAGGCTTTAATTTTAGTTTTAGTGCTATTAAAACCAAATTTTATTCTTTCCAATATAGTAGAAGCTATATTATTTTGGAAAAAATTTAGTATTGACAGCACAAAAACTAAAATTAAAGACTTTCAGAATCTAATTTAAAATGTCACTATATCAGGTTATTTTCAGAGTAGCAACTATTTAGGACTTTAGGGTATTCTATAACGAAATAATATTATTATAATGTTAATTTGTATCTCTTTGCAAGGAATAAATTGCCAAGTGTTTGAAATATAGAAATTTATTTTAGGATATTCGTAACTTTATAGAGAAACATAAAAACATACCACACATAGTTTTGATCCACGACGCTATGGGGCCAGTAAATGGAGCATAACTAGACATTAGACAAATTGGCAGTAAGCCAGAATACTTGGCGCCCCACTGCGCAAGTTACGTCCTTAACCAACTTATACGATATTTCGTATGTATGTTGATAAAACGGATTAGCTTCAGTTAGTTAGGTTATTCTAACAGAGTTTTGAACAGAAAGCATCAAAATTATGAATGAGAATGCTGAATTTTTAACAGAGGTTGCGTAGTCTGATAAGTTCTTATTTAATGAATCTTTTTGTTAACTTTAAGGTTTAACTTTTTAGTTTATTCACCATATTTTTATGAGTTGAGCAAAAGAATATCACCATTGAAATTATTCCAAAATGTTTACATGCTAAACGGATTTTTCAATTAAGTTGGTGGTTATTTTCTTTGAATATGAAAAATAATGTGGTAGAGCTGATACCGGGCTCGCTTGTAGAGCTACAACGTTCTTACTCCTTCGCAAACTCCTCCGAAGTTATGTTGAAGAGAGAAAAAAGACAGCTCTTAAACAGGCACAACAAGGTGGCTTACTATGCCTGGGACCAATTGATGGCGGTATATACATACCTAATTGCCGGGCCTTATTTAAAACAGACTGGTGGCGGACAGCGGCGTCACTGGCTCATCAACTCGCCTGCCCAGCGTGTATGAGTATGGCATGGCTATCACTTCCGAGAGGACCACCAAGAATGTAGTAAGTATGTGGACGAAGACGGGCTGATGAATGGATGAAAAAAGAAAAGTATTGGGGGGCGTCCGAGCTGTTTCCGAGTATGGACTGTCTCTGGAACAGCGAACACCCTCTTTTCACCGACGATCAATTAACGTCCCATAGGAGTGAGCTTTATCGCCATAATTTGAGCCCAAGTTCACACATTGTAGGGCATGTAGGTTTACCTTGCAGTGTTGTCCATCACCGTTCACCGTCTGGAGCGTAATGCGCGACGAGAAACTTCGTTTCAAAAAGGATACAACATTTTTAAACCTTATATGGGTAAATAATCTTACCCAGCATAACATTTCACTTTTATTTAGTCTTATAAATATTCTAGTTGAAAAGCTCAGTCTAGCGAGATGCCTATAAGAAATGGTGTACAAAAATGCGTTACATTATTCCGGCAGTCTTTAGTAATTTGTTTTGGCCTTTTCCTCTAGCTCATGAGATGTAAGTGGAGCCTGCAGTATAGTTACCTTGCTATAGTAGCACTAACTAGGAACAAGAGTAAATTTACTCCATAAAGGAAAAAACTTTGCTTGCATAAATACTGCAAATTTTCATTAAATATAGAAAATAATATTTGTGTTTTGAAAGCATAAGTTATGAAGGGATGATATTTTTTGTAACTTTTTATATTTGATTGTTTAGCCACTCTCAAGATACCTACATAAGCTGGATTTTTAACGGCAAAAGCCGAAAAATAGAGATAGTAACTGTCTAGGGAAATTAATTTATCCAAAATCGAATTATGCAAAAAATTACTTTTCCCAATAGTTTTGGATTTGGCCACCCACGCCCGCGCCACACCCGCTTGAAAACTAACCTGTATTTGAGTAGATAGGTACTCTTGTATCTCCGTTTCAGGGTGACATTAGTACGGAACCCGTTTGCACTGAGTGCACAGTCGTTAATCTTAATGCAAATTCGTGCCGAGCGCTCTTAATGCCCCTATTTACTATTTACACGTCTTATTCGAGAATTAAACTATTGCATTGCAGTTGCAGGGAAATTTGTTCGGTGCTTAAGACTAATGATTTCAAGGAAATTTTGAAAAATCGAAAATGTATTGCTGTAATCCATTCATTTATCGTGTTAGTTTTTTTTATAAATGTATTTTACTTGTATAGGTTTGTTTTATTATTTAATTTATTTACTGTTCGCTTTAAAACGTATCGGAACGCGGTTAAGGTGTTTATTTTTATTGATATGGCAACACGAGTTGTCGCGGGGTGAATTGTTACGTAGTCTTCCGGTGGCCATTGCGTTTTTCAGACAACAAGAGTTGCAAGAGGTTATGTGTTTGATATTTCAAGGAAATTAGTATTTAAAAAAGTGAAATAAACCAGTTAATCAGTGCTAACTGTGATCCGGGACTCCTACGCGAAAAGTTTCGTAAATTCAATAACAGTGGACAGTGATGGGAAAAGATTTTCATTACCACGTTTTACTGAAATCGTGCTACTTTTAACGAGATCAGGCTGGCTTAGGGTTACGGGGTTGAGTTTAGGATACTAGTCTGCTGACATGCTGGCTGGGCTGGTCATTTGTCAGAAATCTCCGTGCCGAGGTCGACGACAATCAACGTCAGAAGAAGGGAAACGCACATCCAGGGGACCTGTGCTTTCCTCTGAGCCAGGGTTGAGTCGTGACCTTGATCGAGCGCAGAGGTCCCGTCCAGGAAGAGAAGGTGCACGTGCATGTGAGTTTCTGAACCATTTACCCTTATAACAGGATTTAGTATTTAAGTCTCCCTTGTTTGGAAAACCCCTTTCTGGCAGGGTTTAGATTCTATACAGTATTAATGGGCCCAGTCACGAAAAACTAAATTGTACCTGTCGAGAGGGGGGTTTATCATACATTTACTATATTTGTAACACAAATAAAAATAATGCAAGAAAACAAAAAAGAATTTTTATATAAATCATTAAGATTTAGTATTCATGCTACGTCTCATAAAACTTTAACTTTGACATAAAAAAATATATTACTATTCACAAAGTAGTTTACATTTCCAAATACCTAGTGCTATTTTTACTGAAAATATTAAAATCAAGGTTAATTTATTACCCATTCAGATAAACATAACAGAAAAGCAAAATTTTTTATAAACTCATACTACAGTATATTTTATTAACGAAGGGATGTTAAATCAAATACTGCTTTTTTTTTCGAGGAAAGTAAGCAGTCAGTTTTTTTTTTGCATCGCTTGGCTACCTCATTTTGAAACTATGATAGAAATATATTTTGTATATGGAAAAGCGGTAAAGCGTTGCGGTATGGATAAATTTGCAGGTTGTGTTGAGAACTGAACAACTAAATTGGTAGAGCAATCGCCCGGTTAGCGAGAGGTCCCGGGTTCGAATCTCGGTTCATGTCCAAATTTACTTTTCTGCTTTTCTATACCCCATTGAATTTGTTATTATAACAAATTAACAATGTTAATTCACAATGATAGCGATGTTAATTCACAATAATAGCGATGTTAATTTGTTAACTCATTTTGGTTACAATAATTGAAAAGAAAATGCCACATTTTTAGTTTTTCATTCCGAAATAAGCGGATGTTGTTTCAGCAAGTTTGTTTATTTGACGTAATATAGGCTCCCCTGTCTGTCAACGACAAGATACCCCAGCGATTTGAACAATGGATAAAGAATCCTGTTTCTTAGTCATTGGATTGGATGAATGTATATGGATTGCATTGCTACCAACATTATGTTAAACTTTAAAAGAACTTTTGGTAAAACGCACTCTACACACAGATTTGTGTTAGTACAGGCCATTTTGAAGAACGATGTTTCAGCGGCTTTACATAACAGTGCTGTTTAGTCATTTTAGAGTGTGTGATTGGGAGGGAAATTGACCTCTCATAAAGAACTAGACACACAGTCTCTAAGAAAAGTTCGTCAGAAAGTGTCCGAACGTGCGACGTGCATAGTAGCAAAATCTTCAATCAAATTAAGACGTTATTTCGTTAAGAGGCCGGTCCGTATTTTTCGTCTGTTTGATGCGAAGCATTATTTTAATTATTTTACCTGTCATTGCCGAGATGTTTTTGTAAAAATCAGGGACATACACATATACCAGTCCACATAGGCCATCTCAATGAAGACCTAAAATTTATTTGATTTAATTGTTTCTCCTTTGCGCGTTATTTGGATAGTTAGATAATATGAGTAACGATTCGGACCCGGCTCGCAATTAATAAAATAACTCGCAAAAGAGAAACAATCCAATCAAATAAATTCTAAGCCTTTATTTAGACGGCCAATATAAAGTGGTGTATGCCCCTATTTTTTCCAAAAAGATCGCAATAAAGGCCAGAAAAATATTTAACATATTGTTTTTGATCAAAGTTATCGTCGTCGCGGACCGGGCTCTTAACATAAGTCAGTTGTATGAAATCGTCATTCGATTTTGTCACCCCATAGCGGTGACAAAATTCATCGCGGACACTTTTTGAGCGAGATTGTGAGTCTAGTTGTTTATGAGAGGTCAATGGTTTGGGATTGTTTTTTTATAGGCCCGTCCTATTTTTTTTAGTAACGAGAACCAGACTGCTTACATAATATATGTGTCAAAAACTTAATTCGATTTTCAAATTACATTTGAAAAGGCAAGTCCGCTTTCTAAACAGTGACCTACATTCCAAGAGGGAGAGGTAGAAAAGTTATACTAATTTTAGGGCATACGTCCGTAATTTCTGTGTACACACAAACACAGACTACTGTCTAAGAGTATGTCTGTACATTTTGGTACATTCGCATACATAGATGCTTTTAGAGGCGTGTGATGATGTGTAATATTTCAAGAGGGCAATCAGCGGTTTTCCCTTTTTCTCTGTCAAAGAAGGAAAAGGCTGTATATGATTTCTGTCGTACTTTTTGCGTCATTTTATTCGAGCGGAAGTCGCTATAAGTGGCGGGAGATTAATGTCGTGAATCGTGATGGGGGGATTCCTCAATGGCAATGCCTTGATTACCAACGCGAAAATGTTGCGTTTCCTCGTGGAATGGTTTTAGGGTTCCGCTAAAAGTATGGAAACGTTTGTGATTTCATGACCCTGGTCTAATTGCAGTGGAGTGCATATAACTTTTTGCTGGAAAAGCAACGACAAGGTCAAGTTTGACGATAAAAATAACATGAAAAAAATTCAAAACCAAATTCACATTTTTTTTAAATGAAGTCATGTCTTAGGTAGGCAGTGCCTACCCTGGCGTCATACAAATAATGATTTTTCAAAGGGATATTTAAATTTTTCAATATTTTTTTTAATTGTCAATCTTGACTTTCTCATTGCATTACCAGCAAAAAGATCTATGCACGCCACTGCAATTAGACCAGGGTAGATACGAAGTCACAAAGGTTTCCATACTTTTAGAGTCTAATTGGGTATTACAGGTAAATGATTTTTTTTACGAAAAGACTGCGAGTGCTGAATCAATATAATTCGATGCTTGAAAGGTTTAAGTGGATAGGCGAAACTGAGGTCAAAAAATGGTTGTAGCATATAATATATAAACAGTTGGCATATAGTCAAACATAACAATACGTGAGTGTTAAAGCCGGTTATTTAATAATAATTTAACATACTAACTCTTATAATATCTATTCACTAATTTGTATTTTTAAAATAGTCTAGGCGAAATTGGGTATTAGCGGGTATTAATTGGGTATTTCTTTTGAACTAATAGCTATAATAAAAGCATGGCATATTCTGTGTCTATAATATTTGAGTAGTAGCAATAGTTTCCGACTAAACTTGGCAGTTATTTCATCAACATCCATATTATTTCTTCAGTGTTGTTGAAGTTCAAAATAAAACCTCATTAATTATTATCAAAATTCTTATGTCGAATTGGTGTGTGCCTGATTTTATATAATAAAATATGTGACTAATAAAAATGAAATAATGTAATATGAGTTTAATGGCTCGAAAAAAATGATATATTATTATTATTTATAGCCTATACTTTGACTAATATACCTTGAAAATTATAGTTTTGGCATCAGTATAATACTAATAAATTGTAATAACCGATTTAAATTTACGCAAAACTATTTAATGTACAGAAATTACTTTTTTACTAATTTATTATAAGTATACATGAAGGGTAAGATCGAACAGAAAAAATGGCTCTCGTGAAGGTTACTTTTTGTTATTAAAATGTGAAATAATACAAACATGAAGTTTGGCAGGTAGTTTTAATACGATGCAGGCACCTGCTAGGAAAGGTTTTTTCGAAATTCAAATTACCAAGGGCTTCATTCTAACTTCAATATTGCGGACGCCCCAACATGATGATTTAGATATTATTTCCATACCAACCCCCTTGACATAAGTATAAAACAAGGATTTAAGGTGAAAAAAATAAGCTTAGTGATGTAATTATAAATCCGATATTATGGACGCTTCAAGATGGTTAACTAAAATTCCTTAACCACCACCATGACCTGGGTATCAAATGAAAGGGTTTGCCAAGCAGAATACGTGACGTCATTCTAAATCCAATATGGCAGACTTGTTTATATGTTCATAAAAGTAGGTACTAGTTGATGTAATTAGACAGTGACTGATTGCTAAATAACTACGAGTATTATCGAAGTAGGTATGTATTTTCTTTGCAACTCATGTGACAAGCTTATTAAAAACAAACAATTTAACATAAATATAATATCAGTTTCAGCGATCTAAAATTATTTTATTCAAATTATTTCATGGCTTAAATAAAAGCTTGTTTTAAAACAAGTTCATTTATTTATTATTTTATTAACGTAAAATTGACGGAAAAATATTGCTGGTTTTGCAATGAACGACGCCTTTCTACACAATATTACATTGTTTATTTAACGTTCTTTGCGTGTGTTTGTGCATTTGTATTAAACAAAGTAGAAAGAAATGTTTTATTTACCTAATCATTTAGCTATCTCACTACATCGCGTTTGAAAGCGCGGGATATTGCATTAAGCACTTTATCGGCTAACAAAACGCAATGTGCCGGTGATGCAGTGTGTAATCAAATTGTCAAAAGCCGGCGGCGATACCGATACCACAGTGTAAAAACATACAGTGATCCTACGCCTTTGATGTCTGCGAAAATGCCGACAGTGTCTAGCTAGACTGTGGCCATATTGCTAGGGTTGTCACAGTTCTTAACAATAAAAATAAAACCCAATCGTGTATATATATCAAGTATATTTTAATAAGTTTACACATTCATACACTAAGACTTACATAACAAAAAAGTACTTACATAACTTAGGTTATTAAATGATATTTAAATAACTTGAGAATAAACACAATACAAAACTATTGCTGTCACTGAGATCCAGTAGCCGTGTTTCTGCTCCTCATTAGACTGCTTCCGTTCTGAGTAAAAAGGACACACATATGCAGGTAAGCAGAGCAGACTGTGTTCGTTCTTTAGTCAGTCCTGCTTACTCGCATAGGTTTGTCTCTTTTATCCTGAACGAAATGTTGCTCTTGGCTCGATTTGGTGTTGGAAGGCGATTCGATTTAAAACAAATTTTTATCTCTCTCGTTCAGAAAAGGGGCTATTGGGTTGAAAGTACCCCTCGGATTACAGTACAGTGCGACAAAGCTTTTTTGGTACGTGGATAACATTGATTTTACAAAAAACTTCCAGAAAGGGTCCTCAGTTTGCCAGAAAATAACTTAACACTATATCTTCTTTCACTTCCAAATATCTTCTTCCCGTTTATACAATAACATGAATAAAATTAAAAGTGTAAAGCTAAAATTTATTTCTGGCTAAAAAGTTTATATTACGAAATGATTATTGATCACACATGCTTGAGTTTAAACACTCTACACAAACACCCTATTTCTACACACCCTCACACGCACAAACCCTCTCACTGACACCCTCCTTAGTAGTAAACTGATCCCAAGACCGTGGTCGTAGGGCTAGACACTTAACAAAGGATACACACTTAACAAACAAACCCATCATACACAAACCCTCACACACCCTAAACCCTAAAAATTATAATAGTATAATCTATTTCATGTCATTAATAATAAAATAGTAATATTGTATTAAAAATTTATGCAAAATTAACCTGTTTCCAAATATCTAATACCATAGTCTCTTTAAAAATCAAATGTAATTGATTAATTAATTCTTTTTTCTAAATTAATACTAAATTGACTAGTTATTGAAATATTTAATGTACCTAATTTTTATCATTAAGATATTGTTAAATGCAATTCCAAGAGAAAGTGCGGGGTTCCTGTACTTCAGTTCTCGTAATTATTAACTCAGGCCCCGACGTTAATATTGTTTATGTAATCTTAAAGAATAAACTTATTTTATGTATTTATTTATATAATTTAGCATCTTGAAAAAAGAAAGCTTAAGCGTGTTGTCATAATGTAAATCATCACTCCATAATATTACTGTTAGTTTATCTTCTGATTTATGATTTATTGTTTTCATATCGTTTATTCAAATGTAGGGTACAATTGTATTTTTTATTTAATTGTATTATTAATATTATACAATTAAATAAAAAATACGTAATTATTACAAATAAGTAATTGAGCGATATATTAACATTCTGCCTGATGGCGAAAATTCCTTCTGACTTTTATTTTTTAATTCTTTACTAAACTTAAATATTATGTTTTTAAATGATTTAAAAAACACGGAAAAATACATGTCTTGCTTATAATTCTAATAAAATCTACAATTGAATATCACCCATTCTGAACTTTTAGGAAAAAAAAAATAACAGCTGAACGTTCCTAAAAAACTACACATTAAATAATCTTTGTTCCTCTGTTTTATTTTTTTTACCTTTGTGTCGACAAACTGGACTGACGAAGTATCACCATAATGATTTCTTTGTAGGGTTTCGTAACCAAAAGGCAGTGGCGTGCATTGGACTTTTTGCTGAAAATGCCACGAAGGCCAAGTTTGACAATAAAAAAATATTAAAAAATTTTAATGTCACTTTGAAAAATCATTATTTGTATGACACCAGGGTAGGTTCTGCCTACCCTAGAGTACATGATTCCATACAAATATATTATTTTTCAAATCGGTATTAAATTTTTTTCATGTTATTTTTATCGGCAAACTTGACCTTCTCATTGCTTTTCCAGCAAAAAGTCCAATGCACGCCACTGCCAAAAGGTACCAAACAAGACCCCATTACTAAGGCTCCGCCGTCTGTTTGTCTGTCCGTCTGTCACAGGCTTCAGCTTCAGCCGTAATAGGTGGCCAGTTGAAATTTTTACAAAATACGCGTTACATGGCCTCTATCATGACAATTAAAATACCTGAAGGTTCCGAACATATCGTTTTAAATACAAAATTATTTCACCTGCAATTATTTGGTAACCAACCTAACTTCACACTTACGATTCTCTGTATATGTCGTTACCAGATCATAGTATTGAATATGTCATGAAATAGTGAACGATTTCATGTGGACCATTTCATGAAATGTTCAATTATATGATCTGGTCACGACATATACGAGGGTCTAATTAGGGTGGCTATGGTGGTCAAAAATTGATTTTAAAACAGTATTACAGTGCGCTGCATCCATTGACCTCTCATAAACAAGAGAGAGAGAGACTGTAAAACATAGGAACGCGTTTTTGTTAATGTTCTCGTGTGACTATTAAATTTTATTTATAAAAAACAGCATTATCCAATCTTTTCTTGATTCGCTGCACTACCCGGACGCGCGCTTTTTCAGATATGTTTATCTCGTTCTTTGTGTGATGAACCTATTGCGCCTTAAATTGGTTATTTTTTGTACGTTGGTCATTGCTTGTTGAGTCAGTGCAGGGCTCATCACACCCGCTACGAATTTAATTGAAAAAGGGTCTTTTAGAGCCTTGTATTGTCAAAACTGTAAGTCTATAAGGTCATATTTGATATAACGGTACGAAACAGGACGCGCTTGACCGGTTTTGTTTATTCTTTGAACACGGAAATCTAAAAACGCAACACAATCTTCGAAATAAAAACCGATAAGCCAGCGCATCTCTTAAGCATTCGTTTAATAAGCGAGCAAAATGGAACATTCCTCGTCCGTTTTTTGACAGGCGGCTATCGTTAAGGAAATCTGTCGAATTAATCTCATGAATATGTATCTATGTTCGTCTGGCGCCTCGGGGTGTCGTCACGGATAATGGCTTCTGCATTTTGGCGCGAAAGGTAGCGTGGACAAAATGGCGGACCAGTTTTGGCGGGCTGTTTATTCATGTGCGTGTTTTTTCGTTGTCCATTTTACAAAGGGAAATGAATGTTGGATTAAAATCCTTTTTTATGTTATTTAGAAACACAAAACGGACTCATTGTGTAATTTTTGTGGGAAGACTTTTGTACTGTTTTATTTTTGCAAACAGACCATATCATAAGGATATTACATACCAACTTGTAAATATACAGGTTGCGTTACATATTCTACGCATCATTTTGAACAATGTTTCCCATTAAAACTATTCTCATCTTTTATTAAATATAAACTGTTGATTTTGTCTGAAACCTTATTTTGCTATCTCTCCCTTAGTACAAGCGAGCGTTAGAAAGATAGGATAGAAAGCCTGATATCGGAAAAGATCGTACGCTTTCGCCTTCGTTCTGCTCCCCTTCCAACACTGCTGTGCAGGGGATACAAGATAGCACCGGCCTATCTCTAAAACTAAGCTTAACAATATCGACAATTAACACTGCACCCCAAACAAATAAACTTGAACTTTATATCCACGTAATAAGTGTTAAAGTAATTGCAAGTCGCAAGGTGGTATGAAATGCAGCTAACCACCTCAATCTAGGGTGGTGTTATCAACGGAATTCATTGAGCATTGTCACTGACAAATCCTTTTGGAAATGGTATCATTATTTTCTTTGTATTTTACAAGGTTATAATACAAAAGGAGAATTGAAGGGAGTTGTGGCAGGAGATAAGGATATAGTAGACAAATGGCGGCTTAGATGTGGGAAATGCATCGGAGGTTTAAAATAAACGGCACACCACTGCTTTAGTTATCAACTTGAATATACCTATAGATTACTTACCCCTAGTTGTACGAAACCAAGAGTAATTTAACGGTGATTTTAAATTGATGCTGTCACTTTCTTTTTCATACGAAATGTAAGGGATGGCATGAATTTAAGTCACCGTTAAACTGAACTTGGTTTCGTGCATCGCGGTTAATTTCTTACTTAAAGCACTTTCTTGCAGTAAAACATGACAGAAAAAAAATGGCCTGTGATTTATGTTGCTTAGATATAAACTATTGGATAGACATGGATAAGAAATAACAAATAATTTTACTTTTTATGACGCACGCGTAAAAGTACAATATTCAAATAAACAATAAACAGGAACAGAGCATATTCAATTCAATTTTACACGAGATATCTTCCGTAACACCATTCTAACGTTTTTTCTTTATGGCATTCGATACTGAGTCTATTCAACCATGTCAAAGCGATCGATTTATAATATTATCTTCATGATATACACCGCCCAAACTACTTGGGCCCTCTTTATTTACCCGGTTTTCCATTTGATCATCTAAAAATGGTCTCCGTTAGCAGGGTGTGGTGGATCAAAGAATGTTGGTTATGTCATATCTATTGAAGCTTGTAGGCGAACAGGTTTCAAAACGTCGTTTTAGATAATTTTACTTAGGGAATAGTGCGGGTCTCACTTTAATGATATATCTATTTTCAAATTAGAATGTTTAGACTCAACTTTTATGAATAAGTAATAAAGACTGTTTGGTATTGTAGGATGCTAAAATATCGATTTGGTTTATGTAGCAGATGTGCTTACTGCCTACTGTTCACGCCTAAAGTATTTATTTATTTGGCACACCAACGTAGTATATCAGAAAATTTACACAGTAAAGCATTCAAAATTACAAACTATGTATAACATAAACTCTAATAGGTGAGCACAACATGCACTGAAAGACAATATTAAAAGTCAACTACAAATTTTACAAAGATCAAACTAAATTAATTTATACACATTCGTACCTTCTGATTTTAATCATTTGCATTCATTAACCTCTCATAAACAACTAGACTGACAATCTCGCTCAAAAAGTATAACATAAACTCTAATAGGGGAGCACAACATGCACTGAAAGACAATATTAAAAGTCAACTACAAATTTTATTATTATTTATTTCAAATTATTAATTTCACGACAACATTAATCGGAGCATTACAACTAGGTGTGCTCGAGATAGTGGAATATGGAATGATTCAAAGTTACATAGCCTTGCTTGCTCCATTGCGGGGGAATTCAAAATCTATTTCACTCAATAAGGCTGGGCAAACGATTATGTTATAAAGTAATTTGAATAAAAAAGTAACATTGTCGTTAACTACGACGAATTTCAAGGGTTCAAACCTCTCCAGTCTTTGTGCATAATCTGTAAATAGCTGCCTATTTATGTGTAGATAAGCAGCAACTTGATTTTAGAATAGTTTAAAGGGTCACTAACGTGGTTCTACGGCGTAGGGGATCTACGAAATGAACCAACTACTAGCGTTTACTACGCCATAAAAGATCTTGACAGTGCGGTTGTTAAGATTACTGAAGACTCGGGGTATTCTACCTAACAATATGAACAACTTTTACAACGGGGCCATACCAGAAATCGCGAAAAAAATATCAGCATATTTTGTTCGAGTAGGTATATTTTAACCTATGTTAATTATGATATTTTTTTCGCGTCTTCAATGTTGACCCCATAATAAAAGTGGTTCATACCCCGCTTTAAGTTAAAAGATTATCATCTTAACATTAATTGTAAAAAAGAATATTAATTTTAACTTGATAATAAAAATCTCGAATGAAAATGTAAATTGCCTTGAATAATAATACAAGCTATAATGCAAATGGCTCCGAAATCGAATATCACAAGATACCTAATAGTTGAGCGACGGAATTCAAACCCACATAGAGATTACATTGTATAAATTACAGATTACACATTGGAGGGTAGGAGGCATAAATTTAAATCACTATTTGCGTGCTTTGGACCGGGGGGGCTGGGACTGGCCCGGGAGGATTATTCTATTCCGAATCGGTTCTATCAGTCTCAAGTTGCTAAGCACGTTTGACGCAGGCAGGTCTGCGTTCGCTCCAAACTTAAACTCGTTCAAAGGTAAAAGACGGTTGAGTAAAGTTAGCTCCGAAAAGACGGATAGAGAGATCGATGACAGAGATGAATGACGGACAGATAGAGATAGAGACATACTCGTAGACGAATTTCAAAGTGAACGATGAACTAAGTGGTTGATACGTCGATCTAAGTTCGGGGCAGTATAGAAGATGCGCGTAAAGTTAGACTAGTAACTCCCTCTTCTTTGTCGATGATACTCGGAACATGCGCAATCGCGACGTTATCTGCGAGTCTGCGACCAACCTCAGTTCTGTCTTTTGTAATGGCCTCAAATCTAGCACAATATACCTATATTATTATACTTGAAAAACACAGTAATGGAGATTAACTAGGTTTGGTGATTCTTGATAACTCAATAAAAATACCAAGGTAAATATAATATTTAGACGATCGCGACCTCAAACTACATCTATTGGGTATTAATCAGAATTCATATAATAAATACACAGGCCGCCACATCAAAAACCAGCCACATCTACTAAATCATGTCCAAGGCTCTCCGCCCCCCCTGGCCCCAATGATGGATGTTGCACCCGACTCATTCCGCATTCAAAACGGCCGGAGATCCAAAATAGCCATACAACCTTGAATAAATGAACATTCTAGTAGCCCATATTATATTGATGTTTCAGATTTGAGAAAAATTGTTTTATAATTTCATTAAAATTAGAGTGAGTTGACATCATACATTTTGTATACCAATAAGACTTACTTGTTTAATAAACACTCACTTGGCCTAGGCCCGTAAGTGCTTATACTACCGGCTTCTTGAAGCCGAACTGAAATTGCTCATAACAGAATAATAATAATAATAAAATTCTTTATTGCACATTAAGAGCCCGGTCCGCGACGACGACAACTTTGATGAAAACCAATAGGTTAAATATTTTTCTGGCCTTTATCGCGATGTTTTTGGAAAAACTGGGGACAGACACCACTCCATATTGGCCATCTAAATAGAGGTCTAGAATTCATTTGATTGAATTGTTTCTGTTTTGCGAGTTATTTTATTACTTACGAGCCCGCACCGAATCGTTATTCGTAATATCCAAGTATCAAAATAACGCGCAAAGGAGAAACAAATGAATCAAATAAATTTTAGATCTTCATTTAGATGGCCAATATGGACTGGTGTATGTCCTTGATTTTTACAAAAACAACGCGGCAATGACAAGAAAAATAATTAGAACAATGCTTCGCATCAAACAGACGAAAAATACTTAGCAGGTTCTTAAGATCAGTACAGATACGAACTTAATGCTAAGTAGCATTATCTTCCAGTTTAACTCCTATCTGTTTAACTGTGCAAGAAGGCTTTTGATGAGTCCAGGTGTTATAATTAACGATTTCAACTCCTAAATCTTATAGTTTTATAGCTATCCTATATATCGACATGTCAAACTACTGCATTTTTGAAATATTTATGAACTACTACGGGTAATATGTTTATAGGAAAAATCTATTTGGAAATGGAAAGTTTTGAAGATAAAAACACAAGATTTCCAAGTATTTGGTTGTATTTAGTAAACATGTTGATTGTCCAAAATTTTAAGACGGATAGGAAGTATGGATTGGGCAATAGATAAAGTTATTTGAATTTTTATTAGATTTTTTGCGATAACGTACAAATGAGACGACAAATCTTTTTATATGGCAATAAAATTTTACCCTCTTCCTTTAAGACTTTTTTTTTCTCTATTTGGCCATTGGCTTGCTATCTGCTTTTGTAATTTTCAAGAGTTTTCAATTGTTTTGGAGCACAGTGTCAAGGTTTACGTTAATAATGTGCATTTTAGGGTTAGTTTTTATTGGCTGGGGTGTTATCAAAGCGAAACAAATAAAAAATATCTAAAATATTGACTGGTTTATTTAATATATTTTTTTAAAGTTTACTTTAGAAATAAAGCTTAAATTCAAAATATCTCAAAAATGGTTCACTTTTGCATAAGGCATTATACAGTCGAATCGACTGCAATTGTTTTCTTCTACAACCCTTTCAAAGGATTGCATCTAATTACCAATCAACCTGTATATATATTTAATGAGGAACTATGTCAACGTTTTATAATAGTAACATAAGTAAGTCACAAGAGTAAGTAAAGTCGTTTGCAATAGAATCCAACAATCATGTAAACAAATATGGCGGACTGACATTGACAGCGTATTGTTTATGCCCATAGTGATGTCATAGTGTTCTAATTTAATTTTAATTAAATTTATTTTTCTAATTATTTTAATTTTAAGTCATAGACTATGGCCCATAGTAGGATAGGTACTAAAATAAAACTGACTAAATAGATTAAATATATAAGCCATAGACTATAAAATAAAACTGATTATATATAAAAAAAGTGTTTATTAAAACAAATTTAAATCTTCGTCTTCGTCATCATCACTATCAGAAGTGTCGCCGGTGACCGTAATTATAAATGGAACCACTGTGTCATCGCTTGCCGTGTCTAAAATGCCGTCGAGCTTTTTCATTTCTTCCTCTTCCTTTAGGACGTGACTTACGCATTTCGACCATTGTTCGGCTCCGATTCTCGCCAACCCTTCGTTCAATAAAGTTTTTATTTCCGCCATTTTAAAAGATTTGTTATTTCTCCCAACATACGACTTAACCTGTGCCCAAATGAGCTCAATTGGGTTGAGTTCGCAGTGGTTTTTGACCGGCGGCGGCGGAGCAGTCCCCGACGAACCTGGCTGCGGCTCGCTCATTATAACCTTAAAAACAAATATAATTTTACACACATACATTTCAGTAATTGTGATCTATTCAAATAATTAGTTATTCTCTTCTCCTCGTGATCTATCCTCTTCTCCTCGTGATCTATTTCTAAGCAGACGTGTTGTTGGTGCTCGCAAAATATTACTTTTACTATCCAATCCAATTTAGTGTTAATTAATGACAGTATAAAATCTGTATTCGTTTACCAGTGCAGTGTATAAATTTAAAAGCGATCGGCTCCCCGCGACCCGCGAGTGAAAGAGAGGCACCTTATAATTTGCCTCTCACTCTTGCGGCGACAAGCAGCAGCAGCGCGTGCGCGTCCCCCGCACCCCCTCGAGTGAAAGAGAGGACACGATATTTTTCTGCTCGCTTCCTCCGTGACTACGTAGCCCCTACGAAAACTGCTACTAGTGATACAGAGCTGCGCTGCTACGTACAGTAGCTACGACACGGCTAAATGTTATCAGCGACTACGAGCTTGCCGCATGAATACGTCGTTTGAGTGCAGTTTTAGACAAAAAACAGAGAATTGCACAGTGAGTACTACCTTATATCAATTTCCTTTCATTCTATAACTACTACGAGTAGGATGAATGCTCAGAATAAGTCTATGTCCGACTCGGAAATTAACGTCTCCAGCCAAACGCCGCTGGATATAACTCCAACAAACTTTAACGTAACCTGTCGAGTTAAGAGACCTAGGGAAGATGATTTCAGAACTGAAATGAATCAATATAGAAATGAAATAAAAGATATGATGACTTCTTTGTTCAACTCACAAAAAGAACAGCTACAAAAGATTGTCTCTAGTCAATCAGAAATAAAACAATCAAACTCAAATATTGAAAAATCGGTAGCTTTTCTTACTACTCAAAATGAAGAATTTCAAAAGAAAATTATATCTTTGGAAGAACAACAAAGGGAAGACAGAAAGTATATAACACTGTTGGAGGACAAAATCGAGGACATGCAAAGGGAAAACAGGAAATCTAACTTTGAAATAAAGAACGTGCCGAAACAAAAAAGAGAAACCAAAGAGGACCTTATAGAAATGGTTGCATGTTTATCGAACAACATTGGCTGCACCCTAGACCAAAAATATATCAAGGATATCTATAGAGTACATGGAAAAAGGGAGAGTGCCCAAAATACTCAAATTATAGTGGAAACATCCTCAACTTTACTCAAGACGGACTTTTTAAAAATGTGTAAGGCATTCAATGTGAAACATCCTAAGAACAAATTGTGTGCCAAGCACTTGGGACTACGTGCAGCAGAGGAGACCCCTATATTTGTATCGGAGCAGCTCACAGCTAAAGGCTCCAGGTTGCACTTCCTGGCACGTGACATTTCCAAATCAAAGTCGTACAAATTTTGTTGGACATCATATGGAAAAATACTTTTGAGAAAAGACGAAAACTCACCAATAATAACAATAAAAAATGAGGCTCAAGCACATCATCTGTTACAAGTATGACTACTTACAGTGTTATACTTTATGATAATACGAGTAAATTCACAATGGAACTGTACTAGCCTGATACTAAAATCGATTGTTCTGCTCTTTTTACTATTTTTGATTAATATGTTAAACTTAACTTACTTTCCATCACACACACAGCAACAAACTCACACACACAATACCGTACAAAATATACCTACATTTACACAAAAACACACTTGCTCACTTTTGCATACCTCAAAACCTAAAAATAAAACCATATACATAGGTTCAACTCAAACTAAACCCTATGTTCAACATAAAACAAATAACCCAAACGATAATATCGACCGCAGTTTTATTTTGAATTTTGATAATGAATAGTACACTAAACAACCTTAATGAGATGGATAACACAAACATAGCAAGCGCTTTTGTTTGTGACATAGCTGAATTCCCCAAATTTATTAAAATTAAAGACAAAGACTTAACAGTCCTCTCACAAAATATACGAAGTATATACAAAAATTTTGATGATTTTGAATTAACCTTCACAAACCTTAACATGGATGTAGACGTAATTATTTTGACTGAATGCTGGATTAACTCGAATAAACCCATACCTCATTTAGATACCTACTCATGCTTTTCAACAACTAGTCACCTGAACCAGAGTGATGGAGTTGTCACTTATATTAGAAACTCAATAAATGCTAACGTGAAAGAAATAATTCTCGAACACGCATCTTGCATACAAATTGAACTTGAAAATAATACTATTCTTGGTATATATCGCTCTCCTTCAAATATAAATGCGGAAATTTTCATCAAATCATTGGGAAATCATTTAGAAACCATCAAGACACATAATAATGTAATAATTACTGGAGACATAAACATCAATATTATATCCAATGTAAATGAAGAAAATTATGAACGCCATAATAAATTCAATTATCTGAATATGTTATCTACAATGGGACTCTTACCTGGACATTTTTTGCCTACTCGAAATGGCAATTGTCTTGACCATTTTATTCTTAAACTGGAAAGAGACCTAATTTCTGCTCAAATAGCTGTACTCAATACAACAATTACAGATCATGCCATGATTATTCTTAATCTAACAAATATAAAAACCTGTAACTCTACCCCTAAAACAAAATTAATTACAAACTACGAAGATGCGGTCACTAGTTTAGTGAGCGAAGATCTGTCAATTTTGCTTCTCAGTGATAGCCCTGATTTCGTCGTTAACCATCTAATAGATAGCATAAATAAATCATTAAAGGAAAATACCAAGGAAATTAATATCCCTAACAATAAACGCACCATCAAGCCTTGGATGACTTCTGGTATACTACGTTGTATTCAAAATAGAAACAAAATGCAAAAAAAAGTTAGACTAGACCCATATAATGATATTCTAAATATAACTTATAAAAGATACCGTAACTATTGCAGTAAACTTATAAAGAAATTAAAAAGACAATATGACAGAGAACTGCTGGTAAAATCTACAAAAGACCCCAAAAGCCTTTGGAATAATATCAAAAAATTAACACACCTTGCACATGCTAAAACTAAAAACCTTGAATTATTGGATAATAAACCGTCTCCCATTGAAGCGGTTGACTATGTTAACGACTTCTTTGGAAATATAGGGAAAAATCTGGCTGAAAATATTTCATCAAGTAATGATCCTCTCCTCTCTGAAGTTCCCAAAATTACTACTACTCACAAACATAGTTCATCATTTGTTTTGCTTGAGACTACACACGAGGAGGTCCACGGGGTGCTTATGAGCTTGAAATCAAATAGTGCTCCTGGGTGGGATAAAATAACGACAAAATTTCTTAAATTGGTTAGTAATGAAGTCATTCCGGTTATTTGTCACCTAGCAAACCTTTGTTTCAACCAGGGTTTATTTCCTGCAGCCCTAAAACAATCTATAATAACCCCTGTTCACAAGGGTGGGGATGGTGTTGATGTCAACAATTACAGACCAATTTCTGTATTGACTGTGGTTTCTAAGATTATAGAAAAATTACTTAACAATAGGCTTCTTTTGTATTTGCATAATTTTAACATTTTATCAAAGTCTCAGTATGGCTTCCGTCATGGGAAATCCACTGAAGATGCTGTTGAAGCACTTACTTCATTGATTGTAAATAATTTAGATCAGGGAAATAAATGCCTAACTATTTTTCTAGACCTTAAAAAGGCGTTTGACACCATTTCTGTTCCTATCCTTTTACGTAAACTGGAATTGATCGGCATTAGGGGCACACCATTGGAGCTACTCAAAGATTATCTTAACTGTAGGAAACAAAGTGTTAAAATAGGTAAGTACATGAGTGGTTCTATCAATATAACGTATGGGGTCCCGCAAGGTAGTGTACTGGGCCCAACCCTATTTTTAGTGTATATAAATGACCTATGCAATGTAAATTTAACAAATGGTAATGTGATCTCATATGCTGATGATACAGCATTGGTCTTTTCTGGTGCCTCTTGGAATGAAGTCAAAGAAATGAGTGAACTTGGACTTGCCCAAGTCGCTGAATGGTTAAAATGTAATCTCCTTACTCTTAATATAAAGAAAACTAATTATGTCTGCTATAGTATATATAACAGTGGTCAGCCGGATACGGATTGTAACCTTAGAATTCACAATTGCGGGAATAGGGCTCGGGTCGGATGTGATTGCCCAAAAATCAGTAAAGTTGCCATGATCAAATATCTAGGAGTCATGATAGACCAACGCCTTTCTTGGTACCCGCATATCGAACTTGTATCTGGAAGGATCAGAAAACTTATATGGATTTTCAAAACCTTAAGATATGTAGCTCCAGTAGATTTATTAAAAACTATATATGTGGCACTTGCACAATCTATTATATGCTATTGTATTCCAGTCTGGGGAGGGGCTTCTAAGACAAGGTACATGGAAGTAGAAAGAGCTCAACGCCTATTATTGAAAGTCATGTTTTTTAAACGACGAATATTCTCCACTGATTTATTATATTCTACGTATCAGCTACTAACAGTAAGAAAGCTATATATTTTAAATACCACCTTGAGGCTACATAAACATTTAACGTTTGACCCTACTGTTCTAAATAAGAGAAGGATGGACCTCATAACCACATCTGTATCTAGCACAAAGACCTCTTTCGCCAGACAGCAATATACTAGACAAGCAACATATCTTTATAAAAAGATCAACAAACAGCTTAACATATATTCTAAAACACTATATGAATGTAAAAACTTAGTAACTACTTGGATAAAAACATTGAATTATAACGAGACGGAGAATTTATTAAATGTCATTGAGTAGCATTCGTAAATATCATACGGTCATCATACTTAAAAATTATGTAACTTATTACTATGGTTATCTTCAACCAAACTGATATTGATTTCAATTATTAGGTATTGCAGAAAATTTAGGTATTCACACACACAGTCACACACATTTCACATCCACATACACACCCTTCTTAGTGTCCTTTTATACATCCGATCCCAAGACAAAGTCATAAGGCTAGGAAGGATACACAAATAAAAACATCCTTACACAATCTTCATGCATACTCCCTACATACACAATTCACACACACCCTCACACACCCTAGTAGTAATAAATATTAAAATATATTAATTTGTTAGGCACTTTTGTAAGTAAAAGTATATGTTTTGTTTCTTTACTTAATTTCGTATTTTTAGCTATAGGAGAGCGGGGACTCCTACTACAGGTATTTTCATACCCAATTGGAGAACTCGAACTTAATGTATTAATTGTTTAAGCACGTTAAAGAAATAAAGCATTTTTATTTTTTTTTTTTTTTTTTAATTAGTTACGAGGGCAATACAATATTAAAGTGCGTCTAATAGATTTCCGTTGTAGGTAATAGATCTAAATCATTCTTACATCCTGATTACTCCTTGAGAAAAAATACCAATCGTATGCTATATCAAAGTCCGTGATGCCGTGCAAAGGTCGTCGTTCCAAGAAAAATATGTCCAGCCAAATCGTAAAGCAAAACAAAAGTCCAAAATGAGAATGCAAAGTCGTAGAAATCGGAAACAGAAAACGGAAACAGAAAACAGTAATGCACAGCGAACCCACAGAACAGTGAATGACTGTGAATGACAATTCTAACAAAATGGCCACCTGTCAATTTTTAAAAACTAACCATTATTTTTATGGCTTAGGATACAATCCGTTTTGGTTAATTATATTAAGCTCTTGAAAAAAAATTTTTATTGTATTCAAATAATATTAAATTAAAATAATTTATTAAATTAAAAATAAAAGATAACTTCAGATTACGAACAACACTAACTTTTCAATGACTTATAGAGTTCGATGAGTAAAAAACTAAGATGACAGCTTGTCAAATACTTCAAAATTTTTACGTTGCAAATGTTTTAACAAATTTAACTTATAAATACAAGTTAAATCGTGTTGAAGATAATGTGAAAACAATGGTGCGTTCGTTGAAATCAGACTATGTTCATAATTGATCGTCAAATGTATGTGATTACGGAGTAATCGTGACAATTTGGTTTGTTTACATGATTGTTGGATTCTATTGCAAACGACTTTACCTGTCTAGCGAGATAGTAAATAGTTATGATATACAAACACACTTTATACCTTTATTAAGCTTTCTTTACATTATAAATAATTCAGGCAGTTTATTAAAAAAGCCTAACAGACATGCTATATATAATATATAATATCCTCATTAAAATGAATGTTTATTTTGATCATGTAGTATTAAGCCTGATAATTATATTGACATTTTATTTTATATTTTACTATGTTTTAAAATTCTTACAATAATAATATAATTTTTATAGGTTTTAGTCTAAATATAATATTACGTAGTACCGGCGCACGAGACGACAATACTCGTACTTTCGAGATGCCAGTGTCCTTTGCATACAAACGCGTGTATAATTTCGTAAGAAATCGCACACAAAGTGACGTGCGCCCGCGCTCAGGCTAGGTTCGTGACTGATTGACATTCGTCCTTGCCGCGGAAGCGGTCACTCAACCGTTGGAAAGAGACAGATGTATGAGAGAGATAGAGACATATATATAATTGGAGATTTCGACACGCGTTGAATCCAGAGAGGTCGTAGCCCTTTCTAGAGGGTTCGCGTAGCAACTAGAGGTGCGTGACACAGATATAAAAGGCAGAGCGAATTGCGGGCAGTTCAGTTCTGTTTTAACTTCGAAGCGAAAAAGTACAAGTGCGACTATAGTCCGACCATAGTCCGACTAACGATTCTAGGAAGTGATTACGAGTAGACTCTGGTTAACGATTCAAGTGAGTGGTTACGAAATATATACTATAGTCCGGTTCAATTGGTCATTCCAGTGATTCCAGTCCAGTCCAGTTAGTAATTCCAGTTGTGATTAAGTTTCAGTGTAGTATAAGATTGTGTTTTAATAGTGTGTGTGATTTCAAAGAAAGACAGTCAGTATTTTTGGTGCGAAATAACATTTTAATTGAGTTTTAACATTTGTCTGCTGTAATGGCGAAAGCATTATTACTTCATAAGACTCTTATGTGAAAAATCCTTTCTAACAAATACATGATTTGACTGATTGATTAAAGCCTTAATTTTTTTTATTTAAATTATATAAATATTTATTTATTTATTTATTATTATAATTACTACGGGCGAACCCAATTACAGCAATTATGTAATATTATTAAATAAAAGTTTAGTTTACAAGATTTAACTTAACTTATGGCCATAATAACTAATAAACTTACAAACTAATTGACATTTGCTATCAAAGAAGACGTCAGCAGACGGTTCGGACTCGATGAATGCGTTGAGAGCTTTCGTCATCTTACACATTGTTGAGGTGGCGTGAGCGTGCGTGCGGCTGGTGGGTGCAGCAAACAACTGCCGCTTCCGACACGACAAATATATATATGAAGGGTGCGGGGAAGAACAGGGAATGTCCATCTGAGTACATTTCGGGAAAAATGCATGTAAACCTTTGAAAGTGCATCATATTTTTAATGATACTAGAAATACGATTGAAAGTTGACATACTTAAATAAATTTGTACTCAATATGAAATATGTTTTCTTATATTTTCACTAATTGATTACTTTGAAAATACAAAAAAAAAAAGAATTTGTGATTGTTTCTCTTTCGGGCCAATGAAAAATCGTCTTCCCGTTTGTTTCACATTCAGGCCAATCGAAAAACTTACTTTTGATTGCCATCCCTTATTGTATTTCAGTTTTTTGTGATTGAAAACGAGATTTTAATAGAAAAACAATGTTTTGACAATATAAAACACCAAGTTGAAAAAATGTGACATTCCCTGTTCTTTCCCTGTACCCTTCATATTATATATAGCAAATTATTATGAAATAACGGTTTTAACAGTCACGTATTATTATTGTTGTTGACTATATCCTCTGTGACTATATCGCAACTGTTCAACGGCCAAATAAAGTTCACGAGGAGTGTTAATAAAATAAAGCCGAAAATGGGGCAGGTTTAAAAAACGCGGGCGGAGCCGCGGGCGAACGGCTAGTAATATTAAAGAAATATAGTCGTGGTAGTTCCTTTCATTAAACTTCAAACCTAATTTTAATAACCCATTAAGGTTTTAACATCACCCTATTTCCTCGTTAAATTCTAAGATAGTCTGTACATTTTAATCTGACTACATATAGTTTAGTTATGATATTGCTATCACGTCCGTTGTCGCGGTTGACTCTGTCAAGGAAGGGATGCCCTTAATTTATTAATAGATTGTTTATAGCCTCAACGGGAACCCTTCCGAGGCCCTAATAAATAGATCGCCCCTAAAATAATAATGCTGTGTCGACGTTTGCATTCTAGGGACCTAAATTTTATATGGGAACTATGATGGGTGAAAGTGTGAGTGAAACGTGAGAGTCACTCACACACACTTCAATAATAAATACACTTTGCCTACTAACTTTGACATTATCGAGGCCGGTCGGCCTTTTCGTGAAATGGCGTACACTAAATGAGCCTTAAATAGGAATTAGTAACAACAGATTACCGACGTGTAATAGGTGTATATAATCTATCTACATCTACACTATTATATAAAGAGGAAAGATTTGTTTGTTTGTATGTTTGAGGTAAACTTTGGAACTACTGAACCGATTCTAAAAATTCTTTCTTTTATAAAAAGCTATACTATTGTTGAGTAACATAGGCTATATTTTATTTTAATAAAAGTAAGTTTTCAGTTTGAAAATTTAATATTCGTGAACCATGTCGGGAGAAAAAACGCTGCTAAGCTGCTTTATCGGCGTTACTTGACCAAATGGTTAGTTATACGTGATAAAAACGGTTGTTTTTCTATACGAGGAAACTGTATCAGTTTAATCTGACTAAAGATTTCCTTCTACAATGATCCTGACACACCTCTTGCTAATGTTAAGATTGAAAAAGTGACTACAGCCAGATACTATGGTATATGGTAACGGGAAAACTATATCAGTTTAATCAGATTACATATTTACATCTACAACGATCCGAACACACCTCTTGCTAATATTTAGATTAAAAAGTGATTACGGCCAGGTTTATGTATTGATTTTGTCCCATACGAGTAAACTGTATCGGTTTAATCTGACTACAGATTTCCATTTACAATGATTCTGACACACTTCTTGGCACTTTGGTAAAACATGGTGACCAGGGTCTGCTTATGGGACTGGAAGATGAGTACGGGATCTCCTCAACGGACAACAGTCGACCCTTCGAGTTTGGGCTTATTTGATTGGTATTTGTTGGCACTTTGGTAAAACATGGTGACCAGAGTCTGATGATAGGACTTGAAGTTGGGTACGGGATCTCCTCAACGGACAACAGCAGACCCTTCGAGTTTGGGCTTATTTGATTGGTCTTTATTAGCATTTTGGTAAAACATGGTACCCAGGGTCTGATGATGCGACTGGAAGATAGGTACGGGATCTCGTCAACGGACCACAGCAGACCCTTTGATTTTGGGCTTATTTGATTGGTCTTTATTAGCACTTTGGTAAAACATAGAAACCAGGGTCTGATGATGGGACCGGAAGATGGGTACGGGATCTCCTCAACGGATAACAGCAGACCCTACGAGTTTGGGCTTATTTGATTGGTCTTAATTAGCACTTTGGTAAAACATGGTGACCAGGGTCTGATGATGGAACTGGAAGGTGGGTACGGGATCTCCTCAACGGACAACAGCAGACCCTTCGAGTTTGGGCTTATTTGATTTGTATTTATTAGTGCTTTGGTTAAACATGTTGTCCGTTGCATATAGTCGTTCAAAAAATCATATTCTTTTGTTTTCCTTATTTCAAATGGACTTATTTATATTTTATTTTCACTGTAAGTTTATCTGTTTTGGTATAAAATAGAACTATCGTATTTACTTCAAATTCAAATAGCAATACTCATACTCACAGAAGATCTAATTTAATTTTATAAATGTTATGTGGTTATACTAAAGTTTGTGTAGAGCACGTTACCTAAAATCAATTTAATATAATCATATTATGTTAAACACAAAAAGTATGCTTCCTTGCCCGATAAACAATTTTAATAACAAAAAAAGTTATTAGAGAATTTTAAAGAAGAAATGTTGAATAATATACATCTTTGTTAATAGTTATAGCCCGTAAACCCTATGAGTTTTCCAGAGTTAATATGAACCAAGTGGATAAAGTTCTGATTTAGATGCAGGGTTCCGTCATACAACTCTGATGAAACTTGGCTTCTGATCCTCGAAATACGTCTATTGCCCAAGTTCGCAATCTGCTTGCTAAATGGAGACGGTTTATATATCTAGGAATTCTATTCTAGATAGTTTTTAAGGACTTCTAAAAGGGAATAGAAACAGAATTAAATAAATTATCTGAAATGAAATTCAAATTCAAGCTATTTCATTCACAGAACAAAGAAATACATTTTAAAGGATAATGGCAGTTGAGGACCTGCAATTTTCTCGTTTTAACGGCATGTTCAAGAAATCAAAGCACATGCATTATAAAAAGGGTAGGAAATTGTATATTGTAAAAAAAATGCATGATTTGGGGAAAAAATTGTTTTTGGAAGAATAAATCTAATAAACGGTTTTGACATAGATATCTTAATAGTATTATGGTTTTGAACGTACAAATAACGGCTGTGATTGGCCAATGTGCTGTCAAAATGTCTTTTCGATCGTTGCGTACATGCAGTCAAGCTGTGTAACTTTGTAGAAGCTGTGTAACTTTGTAGAAGCTGAGTAACTTTGCACAAATTTATCTACAAAGCATTTCACAAAAATCAAATATCTGGTTTTTCCATACTTTTAGACATTTATGGCTTTGATACAGCTTTCTTTAGAAATCGCATAAAGGCAGAATCCTTTACATTTAACTTGATTTCATGAATTGAACATTACGATTTCATGGAAATAACACCAGTTCAAGTTGCAGTACTATACTACCATTGACCTTTACATAATAAGTAGGTCGTAGTTAGTACCTGCAATAATTGAAGTCATAGTATTTATAGTCATCCCATAGTGGGGTTCCCTGCGTGGTGGGGACTAGCTAGCAATCATGAAATAAACTGTCAGATTATCTATCCTTTCCTATTTTATACAAATTGTGCTACTTATCTCTTACTTAGTGCTTGCTTATCCGAGGCATGTAAAGCGGCCAATAACACGCTATTTTGCCGAAAATGTACACAATAAAATAAATTACAGATACGTGCATGCACAAAAAGCAACATATTTACCTCAAAATAGTTCTTGATAGAGCTAAATTGAGAGAACGCATTATTAGAACACAGAAAAACATGAAAATTATTTTTGCTCCACAAGTGGTTTGCAAATTCATTTGAAACTGAGCAGTGTCGCCAGTCACCTTATATAGGCAGTCGTTATAATGAGATTACTCTCTTGAAGCGAGGCCAGGCATGTCTCTAATTAAGCATGGGATTATGCCGTGACATGTCCGCTTATTCGACCCTAATAAGGTTGAGTGTAAATATTTTACACTGGCTAATGTGAGCGTGGCTGATGGCTACTATTTTAGCCTGTGTTGGTCTTAACCACGAGGCTTATCTATAGCTTCTATATCTTCTCTATACTAATATAAATTATATAGTAGCAAAAATGTCGTGTCTGTACATTAAGTTGGCCACCTTAATAAGATTTCTCTCTCGCTTGTAGAATTTAAGTACTAATCATTCGTAATAAGATTTCACTAACACATGGATCGATGTAATCCGAAAATAAAATAAATGATTATTATTATTAAATATTTTTGCCAAATTTTTGATGAAATGGGTTATTAGATTGTACTGAGGACTAAACTGTTTTTTAGAATGTTTGTCCTATCTGTTTGCCCGTCTGTTCCGTTTTAACTCGAAAACCACGCAACGGATTTTGATGCGGATTTATTTATTATCATCGTAGTGACCCTGGTCAATATATAGGACATAAGTGTTGTTCATAAAATAACCACCAAGCTGAAAACTGTCGGTAGTAGTATGCGCAATAACATATATATAGTTGAAAGACAATCAGTGCGAACGAAGCCGCGGGCAGTTTTTACAGAAGAACTATCTGTAAAGGCAAATTATGATAAGCCAAATTCTACGGTATGCCGATGACATAGATACTTAGAGAAAAGAAAATCTGGATGTGAGAATGTCTGAAGCGGGTTTCGAATCCGAGTTTCTCTTACCGGACGATTGCTCTACCGACGTAGATTAGGACGGTAATTCTGGCACGTGCGGAAAAATTTCCAAGATTTCGAATGATGAAAGAAGGGATTTTCTATGAATATTAGAGTTATCTAACATAAATAATACTTAAAAATACTTAATTCAATAATATAAAACACTAAAAACAATTTAATCTAAATCTATAGTTTATAAACCTGTTCTATAAGATGTTAAAAAAATTGTCCAAATCGATGCCGCCGGGCAGAGTGCTAAGAAGGCTGGCGGCATTACCTCGTTGGATGGCGAGACTTAAGTCTTTGACCGAGGTATGCCTCCGGCCTCCTGTCACCCGAGGCACCGCCAGGCGCGACGCTATCTCTTTAAATATAATATGAACATGTATTATTTTTTCTGATGGTAGCGTTCCTAATAATCCAAAATTTAAATCTAATGAGATTTAGTAACTCCACTTTACATCACATGGCATTTTAAGTAGTTTGAACAAAATTTGAACGACTGAAATTGCGAGTGAAAAATAATGCCAGAATAACCGTCCTGGTGAAAATTCAGGTTGTTCAGTTCGCCAAGTAAGGAAGAAGTCGCATGTTCGAATCCCAGTTCCCAGATCCTGAAATCCAGATCAACTTTCAACATTTTCATCTGCGTTTCTATAACGTAAATTTAAATTTAAAATGTATAAATTTCTATATTGTTCTCATCATGTTATCCCTCAATTTAATTTTTTGGGGCAGAACCCTAGGTACACCATGTCCATAGTATTGTTTATTCAGTGTAACTCTACCATGCTCAGTATAGGGGATGGATGAGTCATAACATGATTGATTTTGGCACGAGGGGTGTTATAGTTGACTGAATGTTGCTCATTTATTATCGGGTGATAGAATACAAAAATGTGTAGTCATATACAAACGAGAAGTAGTTAACGTTACATTTTCATTCCCGAACAAAATAAGACTAGACAACAAAAAGGGATGGAAATTTTCCCGTACAAAATAAAAGACAAAAAAGTCAACATAGCTAGCAACACTTAACTTCACTTTCTTCAACACTTTCTTTTATCGATTTCGAGCTCCTTAAATTGTAATGGGACGAGCCCCTCTGCCGCCAAGTCCAGGAACATCTTTTAAACACTGCGACAAACGCTGCAGACTGGGCTCGCCTCCTAGCCACTAGTGAACCAGAGTCGGGGTATTGGCTAAACGCTTTACCGTCGCCTAATATCAGCACCTTGCTGGACCGCACCACTTACTCACTAGCCATCGGACTGCGACTGGGTGTCAATTTGAATGAGCCACATCGCTGCCGTTGCGGAGAGAGAGTCGACCGCCTCGGTCACCATGGCCTGTCGTGTCAGCGCAGCGCTGGCCGCCTGCCTCGTCACGCCAGTATCAACGATATCATCCGTCGGGCTCTTGCGAGCGTAAACGTACCTGCCATTCTGGAACCGAATGGCCTGTCACGTGACGATGTTAGGAGACCCGACGGGATGTCGTTGATACCCTGGAAGAACGGGAGGTCCCTGGTGTGGGACGCGACCTGTGTTGACACAGTTGCTCCGTCCCACTTACAGGCCGGGACGGCGGCAGCGTCTGCGGAGGAGGCAAAACGGCGTAAATATGCATCCCTTGGCGTAGGATACATATTTGTGCCTTTTGGCGTTGAAACCCTCGGGCCGTGGAGGCCGGGAGCGCGGCAGCTCTACAAAGAACTGTCGTCGCCATTGGTCGACGTTTCTGGAGATCCCAGGGCTGGCACATACCTCGGCCAAAGAATTGGCCTAGCAATTCAACGAGGTAATGCTGCCAGTATCCTGGGTACTCTTCCACGTGACGACAGCGATTTCGGCTCAATTTTTATCTAATTTAATTAAATATGCTAGGTAGTTTTAGTTTAGTTTAGTTTATTTCGTAGAATAATTTAGTTTTTTAAATTAGTTTATATAAGTTTGGTTTATATCCTAATTTATTACCCAATAAAATTAATTGTAATTTGATTTTGGTATCCGTTTCTACACTGCAATGATTTGATATTATACATTTCGTACAATTTTTACGTAACTTTCACTCACTAAGGTAAATATTAGTCAAGATTGTAGCCCTATCTACGAGTATGGCAGACGTTGTCTGGTCAGGGTGATTTTTGCTCATGAATATTCGGTTCATACGACTAACATGAGCAGCCTAGGTCATTCGAGGTTCGCGATTGACGCATCGACGAGCAGCTCTGCCGACGAGAGCATCCCGCCTTTTGCAAACTAACGACGCCGCGAAAATGTAGCGAATGGATGATAAAACGCGAATGGACAGAGCGCGAAGCAACATCTATACTAATATCCTAATAATAAAGTAGTAAAGCAGTCATGAATGTACATAGTATATTTTTATTAAATTTTGAATGAAACGGGTTATTAGTACAAAATTGTATTGAAGATAAACATACAATTAAAAAAAAATTGTCTGTCTAGCTAGTGTCTGCAAAAATGTACCGTTTTAACTCGAGAACCTCTCAGAGGATTTGGATTCATTTTTTTTTATTATAATCGCAGTGAACTTGGTCAGCATATAGAGTATAAGGGTTGTTCACAAAATAATGCCCAAGCCGAAAACGAGGCAGAGTTTGAATAAACGTTTATATATTGAGACACATTTATCGTAGTTTTACTACCGCGTGTTGCATCTTCGGTGTGCAAAGGGTGTCTGAGGCCTTTCGTGTTGCATATGTGATATAACTATTTTACATCTACAGTTTTGGTCCATCGTTCTCTGGCAATCCTTGGCTGGAGTTCCGAAGACTGTAGATTCGTTATGATTATTTCATACCTTCTATAGGAGAACAATGAGCAAATTAAACAGTCATAACCCAAGCAAAATTTTTACTCCCTAATACTCTTTTCCGATGGCCATTATTCATCAAATCGCCTCATTATTTCAACCCGGGTTAATCCCCGGCTCAACTCAAAGGGGCTTGGCTATACCCTCGTCAAGATCCCGCTTGTTTTTCCAAATTTAACATCTCGTTAACCTTAGCTCGATTATCTGGTTATCACGAATACCCAACCACGTTTATCACGTATACCCAACCACGTTTAGCTGGACCTTATTAAAAGGATATTTTTGATTAAGTAAGTCGTTAGCGGACTCGGGCAAATTGGGCTGTGGTAGTTTTTTTTCCTATTCAAAAACAGACCCCACGTCTGGCTTCTAACTTATCCACAGATTTACAGCAAATAATCCAATTCAGTTTTCGACGAATAGTCTGGAAATTTAGCACACTAAGCGGGGTTTTTTTTACGGTCAGTTCGGCTGCCTAATTTGCTTTCATTTCTTTTGATATTTACAAATATTTGAATGTGTCAAGTTTGTAAGTTAATTAATTTTTGAATGCTGTTTGCACAATATCAATGAGATTAAAGCAAAAACTTGTGTTGTTTAATTTATAAAATTATCTTTAGTCAAGATTAATCACTACGTTTTTAGGCTTGAAAGTAATTGTAACTGAATTAATTACGTACTTTGTTACAAAAAGTACCAACCGAACTATTGACAATATGATTGGCTTATACCTCAGGTTCAAAAACAAGGAAACAAATTGAGCGGAGATTTTTCTTTACCTACTTAGTTTTCATTACCGCCTAAACAATAAATAGCAGTCCAGATCATTGTTCGGATCCACCAGTATCCACCTCACAGATTAAGGATATGGCATAGGCAAGATTAAACACATTATTTTACACCAGGCGAAAACGACATTTAATACGTTGTATTTTAGTCTACAATCGCACGCTCTTCGTCCTGGCAGTTACGACGACAGAAATGCCTCGCGTTCGTGGAAAAACATATTATTTAGATTTCTTTTATCTATATTTGCCGTAAGAACTGCAATTTTAGGTGACTGCAATAGGTATCAATAATACCTATTTTACAATATAAAAACCAAGTAATACAAGAGAAATGAATTTTTTTAACATGAAATATCATGAAAACTGAGGTTTACAAATTATTTTTTTCTGTATTGAATATTTGAATAATTTAATTATAATTAGGTAACTGCACTTCACAAAAAATCACTCAACGTCATATATTTTTTTCAAAGGATGGACCTTGTACCTAGCTTCTTCCGAAAACTACAATCGAAAAACATAAAACTCTTTTTTCTTGCGTCATGTTGACTTTTAACGGTACAAAGGAAAATACTTTATGACGTCACATTTTGATATATCAAATCATCCATCAACCTGGTTCTTCGACTGCTGGCCATAGAGATTTCGCGGCGATCCTCCTGGAAGGAATGCCATACCCCGCACACGCTTGGTGAGCACGGTGCTGAAACCGTCGCACCAGTGACGCCGCTGACTGTCACCAGGCTGTTTTACACCTACGTCGTCGTCTACATGTTGCAATGAGTCCCGTTCCCAACGAGTTTTGATTGTTTTTCTTATTTTTGAATAAAAATTATTAAATAAATATTTCTGGTTTATGGCACTACGCTATAGCGCCATAAATCGGTCTCAGGCATGGTAAGCCACGTGGATGTGCCAGTGTGCCTGTTTGAAAGCTGTCCTCTTAATTTCCCTCGAATAAACTGATATGATACGAAACATACATGTTTCTTTTAACCATTTAAGATTTTTTTATTAACCATGTGTCGTCTAGACTCTTTCAAAAGAAGACATTGTTAACTTCTAAGTTAAAATAAATCTAGAATGTTTTAATAAAAATAATACCGCAATAAGTAACGACAACGGTTGTTCTGTTTTTTAAATAAAACGAAGAAATTTTCCCTTTTCACGAAAAAAAAAAACAAAGAAAACAAGCAAGTAGCAATACAATAAAAAGCAAAACTTATCTTATTACAAGACAATGTAAAATTCACGTGGTACCTAGCACCGCTAGCACGAGCTGCCCGGGCAAAGTTTGGACAATAAGAGCAGCGAGTTTGCCCGATGGAGTTACAAGTCGGGGCCGTTTTTCCTTATTTGCGGGGGTTTTCCTTTCAAATCATGATACTAACATTTTTTTAAACTTATTATGTTTAGGTATAAAGTTATAGCCAAAAAAATGTATGTAAAAATTTACAATCATCCACTTTTGAACATAACTATGTGGAAGTAAGAGTGAATAGTGGGTGAGCGGTAAATACTATATTTTTATATACTATATTTTGATAAACAAATGTTTGAGAGGACACTTGGAAAGTGTTACTTGTCGTTAAGTAATTAAAAATTTGAAATCAAATGTTTATTCACAACGAATGAGAAAGAACAAGAAAACTATTTTTGTAGAAGCCCTAATATAAAAAGTAACTTAACAAATACTGTACTTATAATAAAACAAATATTTTTTTGGACTAAACGGGAGATACCCATTTTCTTCTTTCGTTTTTCTTCGCCGAGAATCAGGTTGGAAATATCGACTTGAAAATTTCTAGTTTGTTAGCTCACGATGACATTGCGGTCGGGATTGGATTATTTCTGCAGTTGCAAGTTGCAGCTTTGATTTCATGGCCGACATTTTATTTTATGAATGGTCGAGTTTTGTAGGATTTATGACTTTAATTTCTTTGCTTGGAAACTAGCGATTTTTAAAGCGCTTATTGCATGACTGGTGATGTGAATATTTAATAGGTAGACATGTTTGTCAAAATTTGGCATACATATGGAAATATGAAAAATGCATCGTAGAAATTATTTAATTTGTAACCCGTAGACACACCTCGTACTTAATTATGTAATTTATATATTATGCATATATTTTAGTGTGTTTAATTAATTATTTTAAATAAATAATGTACAGAAATCAACAGCGATACATAGCAGATATAAAATAGATAACTAATTACTTAATATTGAGGCCAATAACAGATTTCAATTTTCATTTCATTTTCATATTCAAACTATTTTCATTTTAATTTCAACTATCATTTCAAATTTCATCAATCACCTTTCCTAAAGAAACTAATCCAACTCGGCAGACCTCATATAATATAGTTATACCAAATGCTTTTATGCTACTACATGGGTGTTATATAATATTAGTTGCAATATTGATACAATACAAGGTACAATAATAAAACCACCGCAACTTAAAATTATTTTACTGAAAATGTTTGCAAAAACTAGATTTTTAAACATTGTGTAATTTTTGTAAGAGGCAGACCGAAGGTTATCATCAACCTTTTTACAAGAGACTTGAGCTGATTTTTAAAATGGTTATCTCTCTCCATTTTTTTGTGAATCATTATTTTATCGTACACTGTTATATGAGTACTGTGAGAACGTAATTTTAATCTACTGGCAGGATGCCATAGTTCATTTTTGTTCCGTGTTTCACACTGACGGTTATTTTTTAAGCGACTTCAAAAAAGGAGGAGATCTCAAGTAGACTGTATTTTTTTTCATCTGTGTTATTTATTATAAGTGAATATATTTCCTCACAAATTTGCATACCCACCTTACACTGGCGATTTTTTTTGCAGGCTATATATGCTGCTGACCTTCAAAGCCACAATTTAAGAGCCAGTTCAATTTAGACAAAACTTGAAAAAAACTGAAAAATTGAGGGATGTACCTTGATTAGAATTTTGAATGTTTATTTAAAACTTTAACTAAATAAATACCAAAATAAGGTCCAAAATGAAGAATAAGATCCGATTTAATTGATGAAGTATGCAAATAACTTCAAACTTAGTCAAAATAATTTTTGTCACAATTTGTCACAAGAAATGAGTTCCATTGTTAATTTTTGAACTATTTTAGTTAAGATGATAGTAATTAATTATTTAGGTATATTTTAGCGCGTTCGCAACTTGATTCCCCGTCAAACGACGGAGATAGCAATACGAGACGAGTGGTGCGAGGGAGTGAGACGCACGTACCCGGGGTCACCAGCAGTAATTTTCGCCGAAGACCTTGTCCACACGTCGTCGCGTAAGTACTGTGCTCCAATATATTGCGTCTACATGACTCGCACGTTGGTTCGCGCGTAATGTATTGGGGCCTACTAATTCGACTACGCGCGAGTGCTTAAACACGAAGTCTCGCGCGTGTATCTGGACAAGCGCGGAGATTGAAACTTTTTGGAGTCGTTTTACTACCTTCAATAAGGATTCGAGCTCCTAGTTTAATAAATTACTACATTTACTTTATTCTGGGACCTTTTTCTAGAATTCTGTAACACAGAAACGCTATAATAATTATCTCATAGTTTCACGAATAGGAATCATGTAAAGAACTCAATATATTTTATTAGATTGGTTTTAACAATATCTAGATTTTGGGGATTGGAAATTTTGCTGGATATTGTTTTTATAAAAATAAATAAAAATCTAAGCTTGCTTTCTTTCGCTTGGATCTGTCAGTTGCCCTGCGCGTTTTCACGCTTGGACTGACAATGACTGTTGAACACTACATGAGAAACAAGTGATTTCGAAAAAAAATACTTTAACACGTATGACAACGGCGAATGGAATCTAACCAGCGGGCCTATTATGGAACTTAGTGTCGGTTGCCATCTATGGTTGCTATTCACCAAAAACAGATAAAAAATGAACTTCCAAAATAACCTTCAAAACTATTTACGAATTGTGACGTCATTTCAAGTGCGAACGGATCCTTAGATAAGCGGATATGTATGTTTTCGACAATAGGCACTTGGTTTGCCAACTGATTTTACGATACAGAATCAGGGGGCTGAACATCTTCGTGAAAGTCAAACCAACTGCTGCACCATACATAACTATCATACAAGACGAGCAAGGGCTGAGGCAATATCGGGGACACAGGTGAGAGACAATATTGAGTTTCCTAAATGAGCCTTTTCGAATATTCATACTGATACGCTAACCAAACTACGTGCATGTTTTAAATGCATGTTTTGAAGAATTTTGCATTATGATTTTGCAATGAGCTTTTACGCTTTAATAACCCTGTCAAAACCATCCTTTAATAAAGATTTTTTATTATGATCACGATTAATTTTTGTATATTTAAAAGTCTTGGATCACGTCACATTTTGAAAGCTTGTAAGGGGTGTCATCGAAATGATTGTCTACCTAATAATTATAATCTAACAATACGCCACAGATGGCACCATTAAATATTTTTCTATTTTCTTTGGGACAGTTTCCTATAAAAATACGTATCAAGATAAACAGAGCCCCTTACAGTAGTAAAAGTATGCCTGGATCAAAAAAGTATTCCTAATTAATAATTAGAAATAGTTTTTTGATCCAGGCATACTTGTACCTTGTACCTTGTAAAGGGCAAGTGAAAGTTTGATAACACCCCATACAAGTTTTCAAAATGTGACGTGATTCAAGACTTGTATTTTTTTTTGAGTCCCTGTGTAATTCTCCACTTACATGGAAAATCAGCACAGCCGATCTTGAATAATGCCACGGCATACATAGATAACTTCATAAACTATAATTTTATGTTAACCATAGTTAGTAGTTGTAATTTAATTTTATTTATTTAATTATGTACAGAAATCAACAGCGATACATAGCAGATATAAATAGATTAAAATTACTTAATATTGAGGCCAATAACAGATTTCAATTTTTAATAAATTATACACAGTAAGATTAACAAAACAAATACACAAAAACTTAACCTAACAAAATAAAGGGGGGGGGGGGGGGCAAATTCGCTCAGTTGTCAATCTCGGGGTATTTTGAGAAAAGAGAGAGAAATTATGTTTAATTACCTTCACATCACATATAGGAAAATTATAAAACAAGTTTAGTTTGTATTACTCCTTGGTAATGCCGTAAGGTGAAACTGGTTGGAGTTTTGTATTAAAGTTATTATCAGTGAAACATTTCAAATTTATCAAGGTGAAAAAATACCGATTACATTTGATAAGTAATTTCGTTTCAATTTTTTAAGCTTTAACAGTGTGTTTTTTTTGGAAACAAATTCCAATTTGTTTCTTGTACCAACTAACCACGATTTATAATGGAATCTTTTAAAGTAGACTTCAAAAAGTCAATTTATTTTAATAAATTCCATTTGTTTCAATTAATGACGAGACTATAAATCAACAAAGCCATTGTTCGCCTGAGCGGTAAAATAACGATACATTTTGAACAAAAAGTTGTCAGAGAATAAAGATATAAATATAAAGGGTGTTGTAAGCATATATGCGGGTAGAGGAGAAAGTTCGGCGCGTATGAAAATATTGGATCATAAATAGTGGGTCGCGTCACCAAGTTATGTCTTGGGGTTGTCAAAACTACACACGGACAAAATAGGGGTTTGGAAACAAAACAGCGGCTTGTTAGGTTGTTACAGATGGCGCTTCTTTGCTCAATTACAGAGGTAAGAATCAATGGCGGCCATAGATATCATAATAATTTGTCTGTGATGGTAGTGCATTCGATTACGAGATAGTTTCAAGTTTTTTTATTATTCCGATCAAATAAGAATACATTTATCATGAATAATAGCAAACAATTAACCATTATATACGTAATAATTGATAATCAGAAATCAAATTATAATTTGTTGTTAAAAAGTCGTTCTGAAAGTGATATATGGTAACAGTGTTATCACCAGTTTTGGAACCAACCGCTCAAATTAAGCGGTGTCTGATTAATTTCATGATTGCATATTAAATTATTAAATTGAACTTCATGAAATTTGTTGTGTTTAGAATTTAATATCTTTTTCGAAAGATAAGATTACGTTACTCTAAATATATATAATTATTTCAAATAAATATATTTAAAACAATTATATTTTATATTTCTACATCTATAGTTATAAAGCCTCATAAAAAGCCTTCTATAGTTATAAAGCAATTAAAATATTTTTTTTACAGCGGCAACCCTACAACATTTACGCAGGCGAAGGGGCAGCGGCGGGTACGAAATAAATGACTTTTTCACCATAATCCGACTACGAAAGTCGAACAAACATGCGACCAAATAATAAATTTTGCTTCACTGCCCACGAAAACATCGCGCTCTATACGGTGAAAATATGTATATGTTAGTACCACAAGCCATGAAATTATTGCATATGACGGGGTATAACGGTCAACTGATTACGGGCTAAGATGGTGGGGATGGAGTGTTTGGCTGCAGGAATCAAAAATCAAATCAAATCAAATCAAAATATTTATTTTGTAAAATAGATACATAAAGTATACTTTCTACAAGTCAAAGTTAATCTTTACAATATATATCTTTAGAATAAAAAATAATAATATGTATATACTAATAAGGGAAATACATACAAAAAATATTTAGGTTGGGCTACAGAAATTTAAAAATTTAATTATGCACCTACATAAAATAGAGAAATCTAGGAATAAAAATATCATATATAAATGATGCAACGAACAAACAAGTTAAATAAATACGGGAAATACATCCAAAAAATATTAAGGTTTGGGCTACTAAATCAAATAACAAGATCTAATATTCATCATTATCTGTCTACACTACAACATTTGGAGAAAATTCTTTTTTTTGCGCTATCTACAACAATCTATGCAAGAAAAACATGTATTTATTGATTCATTAGTGCGGTGAATATGTTTATTATTTGTTTTGGTTACTTTAGGGGCTATTTCGCTAAAATCGGCACATAGAAATATGTTTATTTTCGACTTAAATGCTTTACAGTAATAAAAACAGAAACGATAAACTAGGTTTGCATAAAATCTTGAATAAAAAGTACATGTTTACTAGCGGCAGCCCTGAATCGGGGGGGGCTATATTAAGATAAGGCACATATAATTATATTTTGAGATCGGAACTTTTTGATGTTGTTTACCTGCTTTTCAGAAGAAGCCACTAATTTCATAAATTAGTATATAAATTTAGGCACCTTTTTCTAGTTTTCTTCAGTTCAGAAACGCGATTGCAGAACTTTCGCTCGATAGAAATAATTATTGAAATGTGGTCTTCTTCGACACTTTTTTATAGTTTGTCAAATAAGAATGACAGACAGACCTCAACGATATTTTATTAGATAGATTTTAAAAATGTCTAAATTTTGTCAGTTTGAAAATTTGATAACTATTTTTCTAAATTTTATATTAATTTAAAGCCGAAATTTTGCTATTTTTTCCGGAATCCGTCCCTCTCGCACTGCGGGTCGTTCCGCATGGAGTGACAGTAACTTTTGCAAGCGTGACATATCCTCTTAACTTGAGCTACCTACATGTATTTTAGAAGCATGTAAAAGTACATATAGGTATTTTATTCTGTTATTAAAGTTTGGTAAATAGTAGTTCGTGAAACATAAAATAGGGGTTATTAAAAAACAAGAGTGTTTTACATGTGCAGTTTCATACACTACTTAATCTAAACCCATGTAATATATTTATCATCTGTTTTTACAATTCATAAAATCTTGGTAACGCTTGTCGTAAACTTTTCTTAATTTTGCTGGTAAGAAATTGTTCGTCATTTTCGTTGCTATTTCCAGAATGTCAGGTCGAGTAAAATTCTCCTCAGTTTTCTGTCCGACAGTTTTGCTCAATATAAGACTTTTTACCAACAAAACATTAATGTGTTAGTTACGGAGTCGAACGGATCAGGGGGGCTATTCTCAGTCTGTCGGAATAGCCTTCTCGACCGTAAAATCCCGTTTTATCTGTCAAACTCCATACATTTTTCGGTCGAGTCTTAGAAATCTCTTTTCGACCGTGGTTCCGGAATTGTCCTCCTGCAATTCCTCCATCGATGTTAGTTCGTCGATAAGACAGAACACAGAACAGAAACAGAATAATCTTGGGTAAAAAGTGGGCGTTAGAGTGGTATGTTAAACTATCCTGTTGACACTCAGAACACCATTGAAATTACTTCAGATAACATGTAAGGATTTACGGAAACTTTCATCAGCCAGCATAATATTTGTATTCAAATAATTTCACAATATAAGCAAACGACAAAAAATATAAGGATAAAAAGAAAGAAGGTTATTTCGGAACTTACGTAATAGCGATTTTCTTCGACTGCGGATCGAAAGAGATTGAATATTTTGTTTGGTAAATACGTTGATTGATTTACCGAAATAAATTGTATATTCCGGTCAGTATAGATGAAGATATATCTTCATATTTCATACAGATATTAAGACCTTTATGGCACTTATGCCGTAAGATTTAGACTCTTATATGAGTACGAAATCTATGTACTTTTGTTCAAAGTCATCCAAATATGCTACAATGAATCTATGTGAATAATTATTTTGATAATTTTTAGCTTATTTATTTACGTCGTTAAAATTAAAAACAATAAATATATTTGTACTCGATATAATATAGTTCAGCCTACAAGGGCCGTTATCAGTAGAATTATATAAGGTCTTACAATATTAAGTGAAGATAATTCTAGGGTAGATCATGTATCGTTAACTGATCACATTTCAGGAGGAAAAAAAATTTTTTGCTCAAATTATTTTTTCCCTTCCCAGTACAAAGTGGTTGAATCAGCTGACTAAATTTCTATGGAAAGTAAAAAAAAATTCGCGCAAAAATTTTTGTTTTTGGTGGAATGTAGTCTATTAGGGATACTCTATCATCTTGGACGAATTAACCACGGGACACGAAACGCAAGAAATTTGTATGAAAACACGGCCGACTAATCTATCATCTCTTAATTTTTTTTCACTTTTAATTGTAGGACCATATATGTATAACAAATAAATAAACGAGTACAAACACATATATTTTTTATTTCATCTGGTAGAGGATGCCTAGAGGATGAGGATGTCTCTGTTAGAGGTGTCAGAGGAAGCATGGCGGATGTAAAAATTGGCGCCGTCTGCGTACGGAACCCTAATCTTAATTATTTTTCATTTTACTTTAGAGTATGTACTACAGTCTGCATAAATTTAAAACTTGTGTTTTTTATCGACTTTTAGTAAGAGTCAAAACAAGTAACATTACAATTATGCATTTCCATATTTTCGACGTTTCTTGTATGGGGATAATTGGAATTCCATTCCACCCCCCTTAAATTTTTTTTTTAATGTTTTATGGTTTGTCGTGATAGAGGCTACAGTAACACGTATTCTGTGAAAATTTATACTTTCTACTTATTACGGTTGAACCCGTAGACCCTGTGACAGACTAATAGACAGACAGAAAGACTGTCAGCGAAGGCTTAGTAATAGGGTCATGTTTGGAACCCCTAGGGTACGAAACCCTCAAAATCATAAATTGAAAAAATTCATTGATTCTACCTGTAAGAATTTGAAACCGATTGTCGAGATTAAAAGTCTTACTAAATGGATCACAACTATTTAATAAAAATATTAAGATAACGTCGTTGAAACTAATTCCAAAAGACGACGACGCTTTGATAAATTGTATTTTATACTTATTCATAAACTTGTTTATTTGCAAACACCAACAAAGTGATAACGACTTCATTGCAACTATAACCCGGTCCCAGTATCTGTGCACCTCGCTGGAATGTGTGCGCATGTAGCATTAAAACTAATCAATGTATATCGAAATAAAATATCAAAAATTCCCATGGGTACAGGATTAAGGGGAGTAGGTGAATATCGGTCCCGCATTCAATTACTCTTGATAACATCACGCAACGCCCCAATTACCATACTAATCCCACAATGGAGACCGACATACACACTTATTTTTATTTCAAGGGAAGTTTTAAGCAGAAGCTTTGGCCGTTTTCACGACCTAATTGAATTTCCTTAACGAATATTGTCGAAATCGTAATTTCTCCACCAACCTATTTTGCTTCTATTTTTGAAAGAGAAAAAAATAATAATTTTTGGAATGTTACTAGAGTCACAACACTATCTTAAGTCGATACATTCGATATTTTTTATTTACGTAAGTACATTTCATATTCACCCCAGCCAATCGGTCGGGCGGCGAAAGTGCTCCGACCGAGAATTATTGATACTTGACAAATAAAGTAATATATCAAAACACATTAGGAGGGGCCGCGGCATATTATCCGTGGGACGCCATAATCTTGACCGATAACAGGAGTTACGACTGATGCCATTTCATTTATTGCACGCGGCATTACTTGAACAGGACAAGGAGCGTTTTATTTTGATACTCGATAACGGATAGTATGGAAAGAATAATTACATTATTTATTAAAAAAATAAGTTAACACTTACATATATAAATTTAAAAAAACAGTAGTATAATACTTATTGAGTACTTTTATTTTAAATTTTTTCCGGTTTACTTTAAGCCTAAGGCCTGGTCTTCTACATTTCAATGCCTTTTGCTTAAATACGCTGAGTCAACTACTTACTTGATCAATGTAAAACTCATACATGTTTATTCAGACTTTTATCTTTCTTTTTTTAACACAGTTACCTAATTGGACACATTTCACACATTTACTAGGTTTTATTTTTGAAATTGATGCCTATTTAAGTGACAAATACGTTTTTGTCTAAGCAGCTTGAGCTTTATGTCTGAAATTACTGCTATAGCAAGAAAACATAGTTTACTTTCGAATGTGAAGCTAGAAAATACCTGAACCAAATACTTTTTCGTAAAATCCAGAAAAACCTCGAATATTCACTGATTATTATGCGTGCCGACAGCGCGCGAAGCGAGCGTTCTAATGTAGACTTTCTGACAACATGTTGAAGTTCAAAATCACTCAGTAAGATTATCGTGCACCATGGGCCAAGTCTATTTTCAGCATCATGTGAAAAGTAGTAACGACTTTATAGTGGTTGGTCCACTGGGTCGAGATTCTTGTATTCTACCGACACGAACCCCATCATAAAGTCAATACTTCCAGTTATAAATGAGACTTACTTCACGCAGTCTGGGTTAATATACGAGAGAATCTATTTTTTTTCTTAAAAATGTTAAAAAGTATCAATTTCTTTTTATTTGAATTTTTCAGTTTCTTCATCGAACCAGGTAAAAAGCTGACATTGCAATTTTTATAAGCCTTCTTCACCCACTATGCTCCGTTCCTTATAAGGGCGGCTTTACATCAATAACTTGCACTCGCGCGGACGCATTAGCGCTAAAGATATTTTATTGATGCTATAAAGAAGGTTTACAAACCTCATCGGCAAATATAATAGCACTTTCATGTGGGCTGCTTTAATGTACTTACGGTCACGAATGTTGGAATTTTGTTGCTGAATCGATAAGTAGTTGCATTTATACCTGGAACAAATAATGAAAAAATAAATAGGGATTTTTCAGAAACAGTTTCAAAAGCAGTCGTTTTTGTGGCAACGTCTGATCTTGAATTTATTTCCAAAAAATTGCTATAATATATAGTTACTTCTAGGGCATATCTTTTAAATTTAAATGGAATTTTAAATAAACCATACAAAGTACAAGTATATACTATGTAAAATAAATGACAGTAAGTATTAACTAGGAGTGTGTAACTTTTTTTTTTTGGTATAATAATAATATGTATGAAAAAAAAACACGAGCGCGTTGATGCTTATAACGAAATTAACGTCATCATCGTTTTTTAGAGTTCTGTAGTCAACAAGGAACCCTTACAGTTTCGCCATGTTTATCCGTCTGCCTGTCTGTCTATCAGTGGCGTGCATAGAACTTTTTGCAGGAAATGCAATGAGAAGATCAATTTGAAAATAAAAAAATACAAAAAAAATAAATGTTACTTTGAAAAATTATTACTTGTGTGACGCCGGAGTACGCTAGAGGCACTAGAGGACACGATTTCATAAAAAAAATGTTTTTAATTTTTTTCGTGTTCTTTTTATCGTCAAACTTCACCTTCTCATTGCTTTTCCAGCAAAAAGTTCTGTGCACGCCACTGCTGAGTGCTGTCTATCTGTCTGTCCGCGGCTGAGCTCAGAGACTTTTAGTACTAGAAAGCTGTTATTTGGTATGGTATACATATTAATAACGTCGACAAAGTGGTAAAATAAAACAATGTGTTTTTTAACATACCTGTCCTACTTGTAAAGTGGGGATGGATTTTTTTTGCATCTATGCTATAGTGTGGGCTTTCGTTGGATAGGTCGTTCAAAAATATTGCGGGTGTGTGAAAACTATTTTATCACATAAGACATTACAATGGCCGCCACACTAAGCAAGCTTGTGCTGAGAGGTATAATAGTCTTCACAAATATTTAAAAAACATTAGCTAGGGATACCATAAAAACATCATGCTGCCTCGTACTGACCCCTAACCCACCCACTAATTTAAAGCAAAGAATTCCAAAATACAGCCAAAGCCCATAAAACTTAATTCAAAAGCGATTCAGCTGCTAGAAAGTAAAATAATTGCTCCGAAAGTTGACAAAGAGCGTTCACAGATAAGAAAATTTGTTGTACCCTCACAAAAGATTCGTACTCTGTGTCGCCGGTTTATCTTAATTAACAATTAACAGTGATCGAGGGCGCCGTAGGATTAATTGCTTTTCATAAGTTGTTTAAGTTGCTGCTATAGGAGAACTTTAGGAACTATTTTAGGGTTCCGCAAAAAAATGGAAACCTTCGTAGCCTTGGTTCTTTTTCATTCGTGACATAACTTGAAAATAATGAAGCTATGAGATATAATGCCAGAAATAAGCCCAAGTCGTTTTTTTAATTTACCAAATGCTTATTTGATGTAGCTAAACAAACGTTTATACGTATTTTAATGTCGATTAGGTTTATCTACGTCGAGACTGAGGGTAATTTGTACACAGATACTTTAACGGCATCCCTTTTTAAAATTCATTTGCTTTAATAGTGACGCTACCGGCTTCGTACTGGTACATATGTATTGCAACAATACACAATATTTACTCTTATATTAAGTAATTATAAGGTGATTTTCGTTTATATAGCCAAATTCATACTAGAGACTTGGTACGTGCCCAGGACCAAGGTTAAACAACCCTATTTGCGAAATACAAAAAATATTTTTTGTGCCTCTCTACTTGTTCAAGAACAGCCCGAAGTCAACATTTTGTTTTACATATTTCAGAGAAAATAATTTATGAGTCTCCAGTATGAATTTGCCAATAAAAACGAAAGTCACCTTATATACGTCGTCATGATACCAAGGGGATGTCAAGTGTTTCCGAGTATAACTGTGAAAGGCAAGTCACAGTTCACACTTGTACACCCACGTTTCACCAACGATTATTACGTCCGAGTGTTATGGATGGTAAGCACTTTCGTTGTATTTTGGGGCCAAATATAAACCCACAGCTTAACGTGCCTTCTAAGACACGCAGATCGCATATATAATTATGTTCCCTACGGGATTTAAATCCGTGATGATCAGATGAGCGGTGGAGACACTATGAAGCACTGAACCGGTTTATCTTTTTGTAAAAAGTATTAATTGTTGACCAGTTGACCACATTTGATTTTTATTAACAAAGGATAATTATATCGAGTTATCGTTTCAACGGCATGTTCAGGATTTAAAGTACGTGCATTATATTTAGTACACAGCGCGTTCTTTTTTGGTTGGTAGGCCCAAACACTATACATGTACCTAATTTGTGAAGCTCAATGTTTGGATGTTTATTTAAATAATTCAAGTGACAATTTTAATTAATCTATGTTTATTATTAAAGTATAGTACAAATTACCTGCCAGGAAGTGTTATCCCTTTCATTATAACAAGTTCTTTACATAATTTCAATATATTGTGTATACAGAGTGTCTCATTTAAATCGGTCACTATGAGAAAGTCTGAAACTATAAGACATACGAAGATCTGTTCTTAGGAACCATGTCATCGATTTTAATAACAAGAAAAACTGCATTTATGCTTAAAAAAAAATCTGTACGCTCGGGAATCGAACCCGGTTGTTTTGAAAAAAATAAACTTACACTATTTCTTTTTATATATCGATTGTGTAGTAGCAGTAAATGGTGAAACATGATGTCTCAAATGAACAAAATTCATTGTTTTCACATACTTTAATTTATTTTAGTAGGTGTTCGAAATGACCACCGTTTTTTTTAAATACAATATTCAACACGTTTAGGTAACGATGTTACAAAACACCTACTAAAATAAATTTACAGGACACACACTGCACCACTTTCTTTACTACCCTCACTATGGAACAAGTCCAGCAAACCATGGCTGAAATGAGGGATTGCTTTGTGAAAAGGAAGGCAGCCTTTGGGCAGGAGCACCAGGAAGCTTCTCCGCAGTCTACTACTTCACCTAGACTTACTGCGGACTTTGCTGCATTCCGAGATATCACCACCGATGCCATCAAATCAAAAATCATCATCAAATCTAGAGACAGTTGGATATGTTGGCACAGGAGTGGCTCAAATCTGAAATTTTTAAATCTATGGTAATCAAAGCTCCTAGCCTAGTCCAGAATAACTATATTGTACTAACGTTGTCGCCGCACTGGAGGACGTCTTCAAGACACTAGACTGGAATAGACGAGGCATAAACGTGAATGCAGAATAAATTTCACATCTTCGCTTTGCTGATGACATAGTCATTATGGCTGAAACGCTGCAGGATTCTTCGAGACGAGTAGGTCTGCGGATGAATTTGGATAAGACTAAGATCACGTCCAACTGTCACGTCATCAAAGGGCCAGTAAGCGTCGACAATCTCAGCATCGAAGTACAGCGCTGAGACGTGGACTCTTACAAAGGGCTTGATCCACCGATTTAAGGTCGCTCAACGAGCTATGGAGTGGGCTAAACTTGGGATATCTCTGATGGATAAAATCGGAAACGGGGAGATCGAAAGTGACTGACATAGCTTGCCAAATAAGTAAGTTGAAGTGGCAGTGGGCGGGCCATATCTATCGCCAACATGATGGACGTTGGGGCCGAAAGGCGTTAGAATGGAGACCACGTACAGCAAAGCGTAGAGGAGGCTGACCTCGTTCCCGCTGGACCAACGATCTGAAGGAGGTTGCGGGTGGCGGCTGGATGAGGAGGACAGAGGACCGTCAAAAGTGGCGTTATATTGGAAAGGCCTATGTCCAGCAGTAGACGATGACAGGCTGATCGATGAATGGATGGATGGATTGAATTTGTCCTATAGTAATAAGACAAAGTCAATATAATATAGTATTATTGTACATATATGTTTTGCCTGACGGGGAGGTAGATAAATATCTAAATTAATAGGGACCCTTTTAGTGACGGGAAACAAAAATAAACTGAAAATGGTAAGCGTGTATCTAAAAATATTGGGTTTGTCTCGTACCTAAATAAACAGCCACCCTAAAAATTTTAAATTACATTTTTTATCTCAACCAAGAACATGTGTGTGAAAGTTGCATGCATATATGATTGAGTGTTATATCCGTCTTCCTATGCCATTATCTTCATTTCTTTATTACATTTCCCTAACGTAGAGTAGAGCATTTACTGATGTTTTGTTATTTGTATTGTCTGAAATATAAAGAGAATGCTTATTGAATAATAAGTAAGGAATGGATGAGCATATAATGTAACATACAAGTAAGTAGAAACAAAGAATGACAAATATTTAAACGCAAAAGAAAATAGAAACAAAAGTGCATGTTGATACGATAAATCTTTATTTCTATTTGCAGATTCGGAACAAAACTGCATAATATTAATATTTTTTCAACTTTGCTGGAGTTATTTATTAAAAGCTTTTCTGAAAATGGGGGTAAAAGAGGATTACATATTCCTCTTCACTTCTACTCGATAGGTACCATTTTAATGAGGACCACAGTCACCATCTAGCGGCAGAACCGTGAAGTAATGAGCAGCTTAGCATTCGATTTTTACACTTTTTGCTCTTCAGAAGTCACCCTTCGCATGTATTAAAAAACTGTAAACGTTTGTATAAAAAGGGTTGGTAGGAAACTGCTTAGAAAAAACACTACACATATATAACTACTTTATTTTGTTATGTATTAGAAATTGTTCTACGTAGTGGACTATATGGCTTCCACACTTATGTATGGTTGTAACTATATGGCTTCCACACTTATGTATGGTTGTAACATGAACATAAAAATAGATTGAATGCAGTGGAAATGCATTCCTTATGGTGAATGTGTGGTTTGTTTGACACGGAAACGTTGCGGCATGAAAAAAGATGTAGTGACTAGAATAGCAAAAAATAATGCTCGGGTCGTTTGAACATATAGAGAGGATAAATAAGTGGGAGGTAAAGCTCAACCGGGGGCCGCCCATGGAGGACGTATGCCAACCAAAATGGCGACATACTGAAGAAGGGCAAAGTCATAAATACCCAGAATAGAAGAGCTTATATGACTAGATTGATGGATGTGAAAAAAGCTACAGAGGTGTGTCAGGATCGTAGCAGATGGAAATCTGTAACTTCTCCCAACCCTTCGTATATGCTTGTATGTAGGGGATCATACGAAATGTTTGTATGGGAATGAACAAAGTTTAACTTTGAGCACAATAATATTACCAGTATTATTTAGTTGGCCGTATGGATGTTCTCATTTTGACACGTAGTACACACACATGTAAGGACAGGCACTCAGTATATGTATGGGTGTTTGTCTAAATCTCGGATATATACAATTAAATTTTCGATGAATGCTTTGTAAATATCTATATTTATTATATTTAGGACTTTTTCTCCATATCTCTGTTTTTAATTGTATAGAGAAACTTAAATAAAATGCATAAATAAAACATACAAATACTTAATTCACTAATATAAAAGACTAAAAACTATTAAATCTAAAACTAAACCTGTTTTTAAAAAAGGAAACATTTTTGTCCAAATCGATGCCGCCGGGCAGAGTGCCAAGAAGGCTGGTGGCATTACCTCGTTGGATGGCGAGACTAAGTCTTTGGCCGAGGTATGCCCCGCCCTCCTGTCACCCGAGGCATCGACCAGACGCGACTCTGAATAGACGTCGCGCGTCGGGTCCCCACGGCCCGAGGGTTTCGACGCAAAATGGCACAAATATGCATCCTTCCCAGGTTTGCATATTTGCGCCGCTTGTTGAACTCTGCCATCAGCGCCGCAGCGCTAGCTTTGGCTGCGGTCGCTTGGACATTGGATGTATCTTATATATATATATATATTCTCAAGATATATTATTATTTGTCTATATAATTTATATACATTTTATTTTCTTGTACAGTTATAATTAAATTAAAAAATAGAAGAAGAAGCTACCAGCAGTTATTATATTTTTAAATCATATACCTATATATATAATATATATTTCTGAACAATACAAATAATCAAAAGAAAACACTTTTTCTGTTTTCCAGACACCTATTAAAAGTTTTTTTTATAGTTCGCTCTGAGCAAACGCTAGACAGGTGCAATTTTTCACAAAATACCTATTTGTCTTTTCTGCTTAAAACTTTTAAGAGAAGGTAGGTTTTGGTAAATCATAAATTCTGAGTTTGTGGTTTTATTTTGGTTATACTTCAACAACAAGAAAAATAATAATTTTGCAAAATGATAAGGCTGCATTATCACAAAAAAGCAGATTTTCACAGTCATCATCACAGTAAACAAAAGCCTAAGCGAAAACTCCCCGAGATTTCTTCCCGCTCATTGCACAAAGATCCCTTCCAAGTAGGACGGACTACTTTCTCAGAAAGTTCATCTCTAATGTAGAAGTTGCTGGAACTTGCTCTGAGACATGTCAAGAGTTGCTGACTTTCTGATGCGTGCATCTAACTTGGGCGGTCAGATATATAGACTACTAAGGGAAAATCAATCGTATTCGTCATAGTTCAAGGGTTATGGCCGGTTTCTGAATTTTGCTGGCTACTTAGGGTTAGGAATCAATCTGTAAAAGTTTCGTTAAATCTTTCTTTATTCATTCGGTGACTCTTAGTGTGTACTTATATTAACGACTTATGTCTGGACTGAAATTAGTTTTTATGTTTAGGCTGTTTTACATTATATTAGAGTATGCGAGCTCTCTTTTCCCCATAATTCAGCTTATTTTTGCCTTATTATGTTATCAGAAAATAAGTACAACGTTTCTTGATTCTCAAAATAACAAATAAATACCCAACCAACAACAAAAACAGTATAAAAACTAAAAAGCTTCGTTCTTTCGCTCCCTGCGAAGTAATTTCCGTCGTCAATGATGCGTAAGACTCGTTCAAAATGCCGTTATTCCGTTTGTCCGTCATTTAGACCACGCACCACGTAAATTATACCTCTGTTCGGCATATTTTGGTTTCTATTGCAAGGCAACAAGAACTGCAGCAATTAGCTTTTTCGATGTTGCCGTGCGTGGTGGCCACCACATGATCACGTACTGAATATGATGTATGGAGGATGGAGGGGGAGATTTTTTTGCAGATGAATGAAGATATTGTGAGGTTAAAGTCATTTTGTTCATTTACAGTTGCATTGATTATATTTGTGGTTGTATCTTTTTAAATGTGCTGTCTCGCTTTAGTGCTATTTGTATTATTTGTAAAGGCAAGTACGAAAACTTGCTACGATTCAGCAAAATAACTATAATAAATGATAAATAATAAAATAATAGATTATTTAGTTTTTATAGTTAAATCCCATAAAATAATATTATTTTACACTATCTAGTTGGCGTATGTCTGCGTCCACACTACGGCGAGTGCGCTACGGCGCGTATCTAGCGCTACGCAAGTCGTAGCGTTTGCGTTGCGCCAGACACAACCCGTAGCAAAAATAGGCATTTAACGTGTTCGCATTCCCTTTTTGCTACTTAAACCCACTATAGACGATAAAGAGGAAATCATAACAATATAATGGCTTTCAGACTTGATTTCAGCCCAGTTAGCATGATTGCTGTGATTGATTCAGTGTCTGGTATTGATAATCGTCTAAAGAGTATTTTGGCAAGCGCTACGACTCCATACTTTTCTCACTTTGTAGGCCGCTATGTCATAGGTAAGTGAGGATAATTGTGTCAAGGGGGGACTACCTTCCTGTATTTTTTTGTATACAGGTTAAATCTTTAGTTATAGTTGATGGTAATCTATATGGAAAAAATACTTGGTTAAGACTTTATTATGATGAATAAATGTTAAATAAAACTCAAAAGCGGTCATTTATTTGCATTGCATACTATTCCAAAACCGTCTGCATATGTACCTATATATATCTACGAGTACCATTATTATAAATAGTATGTATGAGTGTATATAGGTACATATGCAGGCATCAATCGATCTTAAAGCTAATAATACCCGTGCTACAGAAAGCCTGACTGCTAACTGATGTACACTCCCACCTTCGATATGAGACTGAAATAAGGCTTTCAAGGAGTTAACTTATTGATTGTACCCGAGTTTCTCTATGGCACGTTGATTGCCGGTAAACGTGACAGGATTAAATAAGCACCGATGGAGTGGCCATCGGAAGTTTCTCATCGGAATACTAAAAATATAGTTGTTTATGTTATCTACTACCTATATATACCTAAGAAATAGCCTGTCTATACAGAGAAATCTAGGGAAATTACTCTCTTCATAATTCCATTCTCATTTTTATCCTGTAAATGCTGTAAGTACGTTATGTTTTAATAACAACGTTCGAAAGATGTACGAAGAAAGAAAAAAAAGGTACCTAACAGTTTTTTTTCAAAATTCCATGTTTATTCTCATTTGCTTTAAGCATTGTACTCTGCTGTCCACAGAAAGGTTCATGCTTTATACCACCAAGTTACCGCTCGTCCACTATACTCAGCAGGGTGCACCGTCAAATAGGTTAGATTGAGAAAATTCGGTTCTCAGTGGGTTCCTCTGTACACTAAACACTTTGTTACAGTATCTTTGAACACATTGTAGATGTAATCCATATCCAAATACAATATAAACTAATTACATTAACCCATTAATAACGGTATAAGGCTCTATTTACACTGCCATGAACAGCCTTTGGGTCTGCAATATAATTTGAGTAAAAAGCCTTCGGATCTGCGCAAAGCCGTCTGTTTAGCATATAAAGGATTTTGTTATATTCATCATATCAATGGTTTCCTGGGCTACGTGTTTTGGAGAGTTTGAAAAAGATAATTTGGTTTTGTGGATTTTTCAGATATTTATTTGATTGGACCGAAATATTATAACTTCTACTCTTTAGAGTCAGATATTTTGTTATGACAAAAAAATGATTTCTGTAGTGCAAAGGTTTGTCTGGCTTATTATCAAGTATACGTTTGTACAAGTTGCGTCAAAATCTATCGTATTGTCCTGATAAAACCATATAACTCACAGTCTTTGATTTACCTAAAGGACAAAATTAGTTTTTAAGTAAACTGCTGAGGGGGAGTAGACAGAATTTAAACCATGCTGTGTTTTGAAACAAGTTTTTATTCAGATAATATAAAATACTTACGTCTTTGGAAGCATCACACGTTGTCCCATTCAGATTTCTGATTAGATTCCAGTACAAAAACATCAGTATAATCCAGACCACCCGCCCCAGGTCTGAGCACCGTGTAAACTCCTGGCTGGCAGACGCACAGCAATTTCCCTGCCCAATCGAGCGTGGTCCGAACCCGCTGTTTTTAAACCGCGCCGCTTTTCTGAGAAGCCACAAACTCGACGAGATGAGAGGAACCGAACAGATATACCAATCATACAAGTAAGTATGTTTTAGTGCAGCCTCAGAAGTGTTATTGTGATTGTGAGCTCTATCGCCGTACTAGGGGCACAAAAATGGACAAATGTGCCGACGGGATTTGAATCCATGCCTTCCGGATAACTGTTCAAATAGCGTATCAAATTATCCGGCTTTGTCTATTTGTCACTAAATTCACATAGGTGATAAGATGTTCACCAATCTTCAAATGTGAATCACAACTCACAGAGGTTGACAATATGATCCAATTGGCATTAACCAAAATTCTAAATTGTCCAATCACAGACAGGTCCCGGCTCCAGGCCTCCTTACCGATCCTATTTGGAGGCCTGGGGATCAGATCAGCTAAGACCGTCGCACTTCCGGCCTTTTTGTCTTCTGTCCACAGCATAGAGATCTTGTATAAGAAAATTATTCATCCATCTTTGGGTTATATTGAGGTCTCGTGGTGTGGGGAAGCCAAAGAGGCATGGTCGCAAGCTTGCCCGAGTAAAGATCCACCCCAAAAATTAACAGTTCAACGGTAATGGGACGAGCCGCTCTGCAAAATTAAACAAAAACAATTATTAGAAACCATCATGCATTAGCATGCACAGATCGGGCGTGTCTCCTTGCCGTTTCAGAACGTGAGTCTGGATACTGGCTCCGGGCTCTCTCTTCGCCTAACATAGGTATATTAATGGACGACCAATCGTTCAGTACCGCCATCGGCCTGTGGCTAGGTACTACTCTAACATGTCCACATCACTGCCCCTGCGGAACCGACGTTGACCAATACGGCCTCCACAAACTCTCATGTAGACGCAGCGCGGGCCGTGTCTCCCGCCATGCCAGCTTAAATGACATCATGCGGAGGGCCCTTGTCACCGTCAACACCCCGTCCGTTTTAGAACCGACGAGGATTACACGAGATGATGGCAAGAGGCCCGATGGTATGTCATCAATTTCCTGGAAACATGGGCGGCCGCTAGTATGGGACGCTACATGCGTAGACACGCTGGCGGCCTCCCATGTTAGGGAATGCTGTAAAGCCGCTGGTGCGGCGGCGGATTTGGCCAAAAGCAACAAGCGGCGCAAATATGCCACATTAAATAACTTGTACATATTTGTGCCGTTTGGCTTCGAGACTTTGGGCCCGTGGGGTCCGGAAGTGCGAAAACTAATATATACGGAACTTTCATCGCACCTGGTCGACGTCTCAGGTGATCAGAGGGCTGGTGCTTACCTCGGCCAGAGAATTATGGCTATCCAGAGAGGTCATGTAGCCAGCATTCTGGGCACCCTACCGAGGGGCAGCGACCTGGACTCAGTTTTTCATTTATAGCTTTTAGATTTATTTAGTTATATTTAAGAAGAATATTTATTTGTAGGTAGTTAGTTTATTTATGTATGTTTTTATTCTAAGATGTATACCTTATATACTTTAATTAAAATGTATCTCTATGAAATTGGTACGATATTATACATATATGAAATGACTAAATAGAATTCAAATCTAGTTCAAATTACGAGACCGCAAGAAGATCGTAGGTATTAATATATTTCTGGATAGAAAAGATGAAAAGCACCTAATGACGTATTTTTCGAGTGAGTAGATATAGGTATTTTTTTATTTTAGTGTGCATGATACTTGAGAATCAACAGATTTTGGAACTTGGATATATATAAACACTATCCCGGGTTCGGATTTTGGTTCAGAGCTCTTCATATCCAGATTTTATTTCGTTTTTAAGCCGCATTGATATTATTTAATTAATATTGTTGTAAGCAGAGATTATAAGTAACAAACAAGGGCACAATAAGTGTGCATTGGAAAAAATAACAATGGAAATATGGTTATCACATGTTTGTCAAAAAAGGATATTTTTCCCGCATAAGCCTTCGCTCAAGGTTCATAGCATCTATCGTAACGCTGATTTCCTAATAGGGTGGCTATAGTTGCTTATTGCAAAAAGGGAAGCTACTAGAGACGAGCATGGAATTGAATCTGGTACCGCGCCCTAAACTCCGTATTTTACGATATTAACGTGTCGCTTTTTCTTCCGCAAAAAACTCGGGAATAGCGTAAAAATGTCCAAAGTCAAGATTCCTATTTTTGTTTCCGCCTTTTTCTTTTCTTTTCATTAATTGGATAACCTTCATGCTTAATTTTTATTAACTTTAATTATTTCTGCGTTGACAAGGCGATGAAATAAATGAGGTCATAAAGATGGCAATATTCTTAAGACTCTGCATTCCGTAATATTTTTTATCTGCGCATATATTTTTTTCTTTTTACCATTACTTTCCGTTATATTGTTTGTATGAACGTGTGTTTTTGTACTGTTACTTTCCGTAATACTTTTTGTCTAAGCTTTATTTTTTCTTCGTTTTGTAATTTTTTGTATATAGCAGCAAACTAACAGTTCAACTTTTGAGCTTTTTGTTTTCTTAATACCAAAATAAAAGAAAAACAACTTTGGTAAGGCCACCATTTGTATACCAAACCCTAAAAAGAAAGTTCAATATTCAAACGTTGAAAAAAGATATTTAATTGGATCACGGAAAAAAGCCTCTCACGGAATTGTAGACAAAGGAGACGATTCCGAATTCCAAGATAAAAAATCCGCATATGACCGGGGGTTAAAAGCCGTCTAAATCGAAGACGTGATAACCCCTCGGCTGTGAGGGCAGAAAATCTAATTTGCAAATGCATTTCCGGCTCTTTCAGACCCGTTGACGGCACGCAGTTCTTTTACATTTTTAAACAACGCTAGGTCTGTGATTTAAGCAAGCTTTTTGTGTTTTTGGGTTGACAAAAAAGGTAAATAAATGACATGACACCATATTTTTTTCAGTGGCATTTTCATATCGTGCCTGAGAACATTAGGGAAAGAACAATTTGCAATTTAATACCCCTCCGCTTACATAATATGTAAGAGCTTATTTCTCTAGCATCAACATATTTTTACCACTGCTACGCGATCATGCTATATACTTTTCTAGTTTAAGAGCTTGTCTTTGGTCTTTGAACGGTTTTTGCTTTAATTTGCTGAGCAAATCAAATCAAATCAAAATATTTATTTTCTAAAATAGATACATAACGTATACTTTCTACAAGTCAAAGTTAATCTTTACAATAAATATCTTTAGAATAAAAAAATAATATGAATATACTAATAAGGGAAATACATACAAAAAATATTTAGGTTGGGCTCCAAAAATTAATTTATACACATACATAAAGTAGAGAAATCTAGGAATAAAAATATTATATATAAATGATGCAAGGAACAAACAAGTTGATAAATAAATAAGGGAAATACATCCAAAACATATTAAGGTTGGGCTACTAAAATGTAATAATAAAGTTATAAACCTGCATAAAGTAAAGAAATATAGGAATACAAATATTATATATACATAATGCCTAACCATCCGCACCATTCGATTAGTATTGCTAAGAAGAAGGGCAAGAAACTTAGCAAACATGAATTTTTTTCATTTGTAACCTAACCTTAATCTATACAATTTTCTTATACCTACTTAAGTAAAGGCAAATATAAAACCATAGGAATTATGTCCAAGAGAAAAGCCAACTACTTATCTGATCAATGTAAAACTTACACACATGTTTTTTCAGACCGTTATCTTTTCGTTGTCAGGTTGGTTACCTAATTGGACACATTTCGATGATAAAATTTAATTTTTTAAAACGATGCCTTTTTAAATGATTAATTCAATTTATGTCTAAACGGCTTGGGTCTTATGTCTGAAATTACTGCTATAGTAAGAAAATATGGTTTATTTTCCGATGTCGGGTTAAATTTTTTTTACATCAAATTCTTTTTCGTGAAATCCAGAAAAACCTTGAAAATTCACTGATTTTGCGTGTCGGCAGCGCGCGAAGCGAGCGTTCTAATGTAGACTTTCTGACAACATACTGAAGTTCAAAATCACTCAGTGAGATCATCGTGCACCATGGGCCAAGCCTTAAGTAAGTCTGTCCAAATTTAGAAAGTTTAGTCTTACAACAAATAGATTGCGGCTGTCCAGACCGTGTCTCGGAGACATCTTACTTGCAGAAAAATAACATCAAAGTAGCGTGAATGCAGTAGAAATGCGTTTCTTACGGAGTATGTGTGGTTTGACATTGAATGATAGAGTGCAAAATATCGACATACTGGATTGTTGCGGTGTGAAAAAATATTTGTGACTAGAAGAGGAAAAAAAAAGTTTCGGTGGTTTGTAGAGTGATTTATGGTGTGCAAGTAGAAATTAAAGCTCGACCGCATCACCCTAAGCCAAATTATAATAATAATAAAAAACCATTCTGACTAGCCTAAAAATTCTAAATATTCCCACATAGTCGTATTTAATCCATATCATACAAAAAGCAGTAATTTTAAATACATGCCGCATCACGAGAAAATTTTTGCAGGCAGAAAAAGAGAGAAAAAAAAATAAAGAAAAACATAATAATAATAATAATATAGCCTTTATTTCCCAAAATATTTACAATAGTTATTCACTAATCATTGTGTAACATAACAATCTAAAATTTATAATAAAATAAAATAATAATTCAAAAACTTAAAAATAACACATAATACAAAACATTGAATTACCTACTTTACAATGTTATTTCATTTCGTTAGCATTTAAAGAGACAATACAAGTTTAACAATGAAATTAACATAAAGTGGCAATCATAATAATTCATTGCAAATATCCATATTATGTGTTATTTATTGGGATGCCCATTTGCGGGCAAAGGCCTCCTCCATCTGACGCCAGGTATCTCTGTCTGCAGCTAGACTAGTCCAGGTCTTGCCGACTGTCGCCTCGATATCGTCTCGCTAGCGTCGCCGCGGTCTGCCGGGAAGACGACGCGAGTCACGAGGGTACCAGTGCAGTACCCTCTCACTCCAGCGTCCGTCTGTTGTTCGCACCACATGACCTGCCCATCGCCACTTCAGTCGGCAAACCAGACTAGCAGCGTCTATAATATTTGTCTTTTTACGGATTTCGACATTCCTTGTTTATCAATTAGCCTAAGGCCCAACATTTTTCGTTCTGCAGCCCTCTCGAATATTTGCAGCTTTTGGATATTCTTTTTAGTAAGGGCCCTAGCTTGACAGCCATATATTAAAGTTGGTGTTACCACCGAGTCCATTGCTTTCTTTTTTAGTCGTAGGTCTATGTTTGACCTGAAAATGTGTTTCAGAGACCAGAAAGCACCCCACGCTTTTTTAATTCTTCGGTCAATCTCATTTTCAGTTCTATGTTTGAATGATATATTGCGACCAAGGTAAACGTATTCTGTAACGTATTCTATTTTTTGGACTGTACATAGATGCTACTTTCTGCGTCATACGTCATCGCACAGGTTTTATCGGGGTTCATTTCCAGACCACACTTTCTACTTTCAGCATCAAGTGTTCTTAGCATATATTCCAGGTCTTTGTGGTAAGCCAAATTACATATGTACATACTGAAGAAAGGCAAAGTGAAAAGTACCTGGAAAAGAAGACCCGGTATGACTAGATTGATTGATATGGAAGAAGCAGAAGAAGTGTGTCAGGTTCGTAGCAGATGAAAAGTTGTAGCCTCTGCCTACCCTTCTGAGAGACAAGCATGAGTTTTTATATGTCTGTAAAAAATTAATCGTATAACAATCTTCTGTACTTCCTGCGATCCTTATGTACTAATTATTCGGTCCAATAGCTTTAAAATTATGTTGCTTTCAAACAGACTTGCTTCATTGTGTGGCAAAACCCTAAATAAAGATACGATCCACTCAAACTCAAGAACACCATCTGATCATACCCAACTAAGCAACGATATCTTCCACATTTCCAAGGAGTTTTCGCAAGTGTGTCCCGAAAGAGTAACAAGCGTGAAATGGTGCGCTGGTGTTAATTGCTTCATATTTATAGGAACCGGCGGCGGGGGCGGTAAGGGAAAAATTACCCAATTACCTCCTTGACAGGAAATTATTTCCTACGTTATCTCGTCAGGTGTTTACCTGGATTTTCCTGAGGTCTTGATGAACTTTATCGAGAAAAAGAAATGGTTTTAAGATGAAGCGAGTTCTTTTCCAAATTTCTACTAACATATTATACCTATGTAATTGTAATAATAACCACTGACTGACATAGACCTTAGAACCTGGAAGACATAATATATCTGGTCACTTGGTGCTCATTATGGACCTGGACTAAACAGACAGCACAGACATGACCCGACACCGACAGACATACTAGACCCCACAACATTAACAATCCACCGCCATATTAGGCGAAGAGCAGTGAACAACATCATTCTTTAGGTAGGTATACCAGAGTCTGGTGGCAAAAATTTATATTACAATTCTCTATGGTCTCGCATACTTTTTTCCCATGGGATTCTGGTAAACTCACAGACATTTATTTATTACGTCTGTGGGTAAACTTATAGATACCATTCCATAAACAATAACTCATTTAAGATGTCACTGCAACTTTTTTATATATTTATACAAATTGTCAAAATGGTATTCGACTGAAGACGGCTCAATTCCATACCGTGAGCCGAAATATATCGAACAAAAATATTTCCTGTTGTTTTTTATAGTTATTCACAAGTATCTCAAATAAAGTAAAGCTCAGAAGAGTATAAAATAATCTTTATTCATATTATATAATTGTGGTATAGAAGTACAAAGAATAAATTCTGGATGTGAGAATTTCTAAACAGGGCCTTGAACCTGGGAACTCTCGCTTACAGGGTGGTTGCTGTATCAACTGAGCTATCCAGATCTCAACACAACTCGCGAATTTATATATTTGCCTTCCTATAGTGAGTAGTTAAGGTGGTAACGGAGGATCTAGGTACAAAATGCACATCATAATATTGTTTTCCTTACTTTTGAATAAAAAATTGCAATATATGCGTTTTATAGCAATTCGCGCAAACTGCTTGTTAATGGTAAGGTAATCACATGAAAATTATTCAATTTTATGCGTTACATTTTAGCTGCATTATATTACAATTATAAACACGCTTTTAAGTTTGTTAATGTAACGCAAACAAAATGTAATACATAAAAGTACGTAATTTTTCGTGAAGACTTTAGCTATCCCATCTTTAATCACGGGATTATTCCAACCGTAGTGGATGGTTTTACTTTTGAGGACATTCGAGCATGGAGAGCCGATGGAAGTGCCAGTGTTATTGAGCCAGGTGTTTGTGAAATTTGAAAGCTGCAAATACTGTAAGTCATTTTATGTTTTCATGTTCCTGTATCACTGAAACCATTAATTTGTTGTGATCGTTATTCTATTTTTGTTCTTTCGTTTAGTACAAGTTATATTACTAAGATTTACCTACCTATGAGTTTCTATTGATATAACAATATTAATATAATAAATACATACTTGTTAATGATATTTGCATTTGATTCAGTGAATCCTTAGAAATATTCAACACTTTGAGTAACGTAATTCTGATTTGTCTTACAAATTATTGATAAACTATTTCCGCAAGTTGCTTTAAAACACATTTATTGCATACTTTTTATTCAAAGGTAAGGAAAACAATATTATGATATGCATTTTGTACCGAGGTAAAAGTCACCCCCTTAACATGATCGTAGTGCGCCGACGTTTACGCCGTTGTTTTTCCGTACAAAAGGCCAAGTATTTTTTTTTTACAGTATTACAAAAAGTGGGTGAGCCCGGTTACGTTTTCGAGCGTTTCCCTATATAATTCAAACCAACCATAAATTGTGACATTTGTATATTTTGTATATTTTTTCTGAAAATATAGGCTAAATCATGAAGATACATACTGTTCTTTAACTTTCAGGTGGTATTTTTTATAACAAAATTATTTTTTGAAAATCAGTTTGGAGAAATGCGAATGTGACGTAATAGTCATACCGTTTAGGCTCAATAAGGAGAGTACCTTGACGTAAAGAAATAATGAAAGATAAATTTATGGGATAAGACCTGAAGATGGGATTACTGAAAATAAAAGAAAACAGACGTCGGTTTTGATTTTTTTTTCTTGTGGGCAATGGCCTATTTCCTTTTATGCCTGAATGACATGACTATTACGTCATCAAAGCTATTTATTCAGTTCCTGGATATTTTCATGTATATCTTTTGTATTTCAAGGATAAATAAATTTATACTTTTATACGACCTTAAAAAAGTCTATTCCTTTCAAAAAAAACGACAATTAGGTGCTGTTATAGTATTCTGGACCATTTGAATTCCAAAGTTTAATTTTGCGAACGTATAAACAACTCTAGTTTAACATATGTTCTGTTTATAAAAAGATAAAAGTGCTACACTATACAGGGTTTTTTGTAGTTCCACAACGAAACTATGTAAAAAAGAGGTTAAACTCCAATGTTATCGATAGTAATAGACATTGGGCCTTTACAGTATATTAATAATATACATTAGTTAACATATTAAATTGGTTTACAATAGCATTGTATGGTTTCCGCTCCAGTCAACCATATCTTTGTCAATAGACTATCAAATCAAATAGCGTGTGTTTTCAGCTATCCCATTCAAATGTTATGGTGATTGTTAACGTGTTATAATAGATGAGACAAGGGTTTAATTAAAATGCGTAAGTATGTAAGATGCAGACATTAAAGGCAAAAAATATATTGGTTTACAGAAAAATGGCAGGTAACTGTTTGTAAGAAAATGAAAACTTAAACTATAAAGCGTTATTCTAAGGCCTAACTCTATGCTTGAACACCTTATTAAAGCTTTGACGAGGATACACCCGCAAACTTAGCTGGCGTTTATTGTAAACATGTAGATGCAGATCACGCTTGGACCTGCAACCCAAAGCGATTCTATAAGGGGTCTGCTTTTGTCATTTTTACGTACAAAACCCTAAAGCTACGTGATATTTGATGTTCCAACTTACCATTTTCATTAGTTTCGACTTTTAAGATCCGCTGATCTATACTAGGCCTTAGCCAGGGATCACCAAATCTATATCTATAGGTACCTTAACGTCCACGGGACAGCAACCCTGTAAATCCAAACAAATGAAGCGGCGGCGTTAACGAGACCGTCGGACCCCCAGGGGGCCCCAAGACGAAGGGAAGGGGGCCCCCAATGGTCCCCGAGATTGTAGCAGCAGAATCGGCAATAAGTGCAAGCGTAACTGCAGCCAATCTGCCCGAATGGACTTGCCTCTTCTGATTTATATTGAGTCGTCTTTTGCATAGTATGTTCTAAGGCTATAGTAATAAAAGCTATTTTGCGACGACGAGAAGTTTGCGGGTCGGTTATAGTGTCTCAAACGTTCTTGCCGATGCGCTTACGTTGGTATTATTCAAGATTTAGGAACCCATATTGGCTGCGACGACAACTTTGAGATTGAATTGTGGAAAATATTACAAGAATTCTACTTTAGATGTTATGTTACACTGTAATTTATTGCGTTTAAAAGGTAATTGGAAAAAAATAACCATATATATTTATTATCACATTTGTCAATGCGGTCATAGGCTTGCGGTATAATCACCGTGAAAAGTTATTAATCACGGCTCATAAATATGTGCCTATTCTAGGTATAGTCATAATGGTGAATTATCATCTGTGGGCGCCAACCAACAAAAACAATTTGTCGAATCGCCATGTCTGGAATGTCGAATATTAAACCAACCTGCCCGGTCAAAAGCTATTTGAGAATTTGCCCGCTCGATGGCTCAATGGACCCATATATTTTGCTTCCATTTTCTTTTTAATCCGCTAGACTATGAATCTATTTCCTTCTGGAAATAATCGCGGTTCGCTCGACACTCCGTTGATGAAAATCGAATGCGACGAGTAAAATCGTACAAAAACTAGCGATCCGCACGCCTTGCTCTAGATTTTCTATGGTTTTTGTTTTGCTATGTTCAGTTCAAATATCAATAAATTGAAAATATTTTTGTTTTAAAATCTCAACAATAAATTAACCTATCAAGTTAAATCAAATCTATTACAATGGGTTTGGGGATTTTTGAGAAAACCTAGAAGTTTTTCTAAAATATGAACTGTAATCGTTAAAAATATGAACGCCCTCTTTTATCGTTGTAACATGTTGGATTAAGAGAAGAACATCAATAAGGTTCTTTTTTAAATTCCGATCACACTGGATCACGAGAGGCCCGGGAAAAATTGAAAGACGACTCCAACGTGTCAACTGAATATTAAAAAGGAAAATACTGAATAATGCAAGCGATGGTTGGCGAATGATATAAGGACCACCTTGCAAAACAGATACTGTGTAAACTTTTTTTAAATGAGAGTAGGGATGATTTTTGATTGAGGCCAGTGTCCGATTTATGTGGTAAGGTGTTGGCGGGACCTATTTGCAAGCCATTAGTGATGGTGATGTGGAACGGCAACTTTTGTAGCGCGACAATTTGTTTACTTATTAATGCAGCGAAAAATTGATGAATATTGATCGAGTAATCCCTATCGCTACTTATATTTATAATTAAAAAAAATAGTTTGATTGGTTCGAGCATAAACTTTTACTTTAGGATAATTTATTTTATGCCTCATGTCGACATATAGAGTATATTCTTTTATACCGGGATATCGAGAAATTCCTGCCAGCTGACAAAATCTAGGCAATAAATTGGTTTATTTAAACTGAGTAGGTATTGAGATCTTGCAAATTATTATTTGTTCACTATTTTATAAATTGTAGTACCAATCTAATAATAAAACGGTCCGCAACATAGTTATAGTAGATAAAAGCCGAACACTTACTATTTAAATAAAACTCCAGCCCATAATTTTCATGCAGTTGCACCCCGAGGAAACCTTCAATAAAAGTAAGAGGCTAAGTGAATATAAAAGCTGTATAATCGCAAAGAAAAGGGCGTTTATACCCCACACTTACGACTGCTAATGTACCATGTGCACTTTATTGTCGAAAATTGCATTTCTCGGATGAAAATTCCGAGACCTTTTCTAGCCTTTGTGACTTAGAATTAAATGCATAACTCGGTCTACCAAGCGAAGATATGTGGACCATTTTTACTATGTGACGAGGACAAAGAAGTGCTTTTTGCATATCTGAAACTATTCTGTGAATGTGTACTGTGTTGTTATCGTAAAAGGGATATTTACATGTGTAAACCATGTGGTTTTAATAACATCAGTTTCTTAGTTTTGGGATCTGTAGCCTTAGCATGAAAACAGAGAAACGTTATAGTTGCGTTCGCGTTTAATTTCATGTGGAATCAGATAACTGCCCCAAGCGGACAGTAGCGGGACTTCAGATTCCATACAAAAATTAACGTGAACTACTGGGTTCAAACATTGTCGGCCGAGCAAATACACATAAAAAATATATCGTTATGACATGAATCCTTGAGGGGATGTCAGAGTTTAACTAACAAATGCAAGTCACAGTCTGCACTTGGTTGGTACTTTTCAATTTTCAATGAGCTGTATTGCCGTACTTCGGGCACAAATGCAAATGGACCGTCAGCTTAACGTGTATTGCAATTTTAACTTTTGGTGATTTAATTATTTTTTTACTGTGTTCTTATTTATTTTACACCGATGTTTAGCTAAGACTGAAAATTTGCTGCCATTATAGTGCTTTCTGTTTTCAACTATAAATAATTTAAAATGTATTTATTATTTTGAGAACAAATAACCTTATAATCTTTTCTATTCTTCCAAATAATTTTTATTGGGGATTGAACCGATGACCTCTGGTTTAGCAGACGAGCGCTCTAACACTCGGCCACTCAATGAATTATATGTATATTTACAAATTACTAAACGGTGACGGAACATACCGTGATGAAATCTACACACCGTAAAAAGAGTGGATTCGGGCTTTAAAGATAAATAAAGTAAATACTGTATTTATATATTTTTGTATTACTCGTTAGAGAATTCAAACAAAATTAGATTTAAAATATACGAGTACGTTATACGTTCTTTTCTAACTCTTTAATCATAACGGTCCCTACGCAAGAAACTTTAATTCCAAGAAAAAATAAAGTATATGAGTAAATTCTCTTTTCAAATGCCGACCCTTTCACGACAGAACCGAAATAACGAGCGGATCTCAGTTAAGGACCCTTCACATATCATTAACTTTTTACACCGCGACGCGTGCCTAACAAATGACTTCTAAAGTTTAATGATTAGCCGAATTCTGTGGGTCACTTGTGCTTTTCACTGTACATTTTAACTGAATCGGCCGAGCTAAGGAGGATATTTAATTGCACCGTTGTGGTACAAAAAAGATAAATCATTAATATTTGTGGTCATGATAATTTTTGCAGAATTTGGGCCTAACCAATTATTTTAAAATCCACAGGCACAGAGCTCTGTGCCCATAAGCGTAAGTATTAGGGGTCAGGGGGGCACGCCCTCCCGGAGAATCATGTGCCTCTGCCAAAACATGGGTGTCATTGACGTAAAAAGATGCTTTATCCATATTAAGACGTTATTTGTTTTATTTTTTGGTTTGTATATGATCTCATTGTATTAAGAAATATCTCAATTTATCTTGTTACGATCATATAATAGAGAACAGAGACTTGTTGATGGCTTCATGAATTGGAGCCGGGGGCTGGCCCCCTCTAGCTACAAACCCTAATTAGGCAAATGTGAAAACCTCTTAAAATCGAAGAGGTGAATGAATGATGTTTTCAAACTGTATTTACTTTGCGTCGGTTAAAGCAAAAATAAACTCAAGAATCAATCAAACAGTAATAAAAGAGACAAAGATATTTCAAATCGGTTTTTATTATTTGACATTTATTTTCAGAGAAAATTTCAAATTATAGTATTTTTCCAAAAATAAGAAAATCTAATTTTCACATTCAACAAACTTGCTAACAAAAGCAAAAACCAAATTGTTTATACTTTGGCACGGGAGAACTCTCATATTTACTTTATGGAGACTTGGCAAGATTTCTTGGCAAGTTCTTTTTATGTAGAGAAAATTTAAGAGGAATCCAATTTATGTTTTGAGCATACAAGCATGGACTTACATTGGTTGGCAAACAATCTTGCAGAAAAACCTATTACAGTCACTAAGCGCTGATGTTGTAGTATGGAATTGAAAATAAGGAATTTCTTTATTACTTACTTGGGAAATTGTTTTAAGGATATAGCTCATACAATACACATGTACATACATACATATACTCACAGCTGTCTCACAGAGGGGTAGGCACAGACTACAGATTTCCATTTGCTACGATCCTGACACCTAATTTTCACGTCCATCAATCTGGTCATACAAGCTTCCATATGGTTTTGACTTTGCCCTTCTTAAGTACGGGGCCAATTTGGTCAGCGTGCGTGTTTCTAGAGCCGATATTTTCTTTCGTCACTCTACTTTCATTCATCCTCTCTATATGCCAGAACCGCCGATGTCTTCTTTTATCTATTCGATTTACTACATCTTCTTTGGACGCAACGATCCCGCATATATCGGTATTTTTCACTCTATCATTAAATGTCAAACCATACAATACTCCGTAAGGAACGCATTTCCACATTCACTATACTAGCTTATGTATGAGATTCTCATAAATATTATTATAAGAGTGCATTACAAACCAGAAAAGATAAATTAGAAACAAACGTACAGACAAGAGTTTGAAAAAATTCCTCGGGCCAGGATTCGAACCTGCGACCTCTTGTTATCAAGACAAGCGCGCCACCGACTGCGCCACCGAGGCACTTACCTAGACCGTTGAATTTTTCCACCATACATGTCCACCGAATATTTTTGTAACTATTTGATCTAACTATTATTTGATAACAAGAGGTCGCAGGTTCGAATCCTGGCCCGAGGAATTTTTTCAAAGTCTTGTCTTTACATTTGTTTCTAATCTACTGGTATCTTTTCTGGTTTGTAATGCACTCTAATAATAATATTTACAGTATTCAAAAGCGATGGATTTCGCATTAAAAACATAATCTAAGATTCTCGTAATTTTTGCAATACGCGATAAACAAGAGGTACCCAGTTAATTAATCTGTTAAGTCCTCACTATCACTAGAACAATTGTTAAAGTATAAGTAGAGCAAGCAAGATCATCATCATCATCATCATCATAAATACTTTATTGCACAAAAAAATAAGTACAAAAAGGCGGACTTAATGCATAAAGCATTTTCTACCAGTCAACCCACAGATGGTACAAGATAAATAGGTAGGTGGGCGTGCAAGAAGAGTAAAAACTTGAAAATTACAAATTAAATGAAGATACTACTCTAAATTAATAACTATAGGTAACAATACCTAAAAAGAATATATGTTAATACATAAATAAATACAAGTTTTAATAAGTATATTGTAAATAAATACATACCAAGATCGTGGCTAGCAAAGTATTGTGCTTTTATCATTCTATAAAAAACAATACATCTGAAATAAAAACCAAGATTGTCGTTTTAGACATAAATAAATTCAGACATGAATATTTTCAGTAGCTAGTATCGAATAAAGTTCCACTAACCCACTGTTCGCCTTTTGTCGGTTCTTCTTTGATGATACATTCCTAAGCTGAATGTTAAAACCATGGTCGAATATTAGCAATATTATAACATAGTTTTAAAAATCGGCAACAAAAAGAAGTTTTTTCTGTGATCCCATAGTTTAACACTTGAAAGCTCTAGTCGCACAGTGACATTACTCGAAGTTTCGTCTACCTTAGGATCATAGAAAAATGTAACTTTATCACTGAGTGTCTAATAAGTATTTATTTGTATCAACACAATAAATTTATAGACCCTAATCGAACTAATATTCTTCTCCTCAGTCCTCACCCTCACCTAGCTTATAGAAGAGAGAAATGTGCCATTCATTACAATTTATGAGCCGTCAACAGCCTAGCAACCGTCCTCCTAATCGGCGTTTCAGATTTACGATCCAACGTTGGATTAAAAAGGGAAACAAAACAAACGATATATGACTTTATCCAATCGGAGGACCATGGAATAAACATATATGCCATGGAGATGGAAAGGAGAATTAATATTACATTATGATACAAGTGAGCTGCGTTGGACATTACAGTCGAGGTGGGATTGCGTAATGGAGCCGAGAGTGTAATGTCTAATGCTCACGCGTTTCATACGACGTTTTTCAACACACTTGCGAGTAAAAATAATAAAATTTCATTGTCTTTATTTCCACTTAGTCAAAAACACAGCTATGAATTCACAATTTTCTATAATAAATGGCGGCAAAGATTTTGTTTTTGCGCGCGCAGATGGAAGTAGAGGCACTGACGCACCCGCCCAACAGTCAAATATTAACAAACTGAATATTTATGTATTTAGAACGAAAATTATAGTTAACTTGTTGATAAAAATAAATAGTTTCATAAAATAACAAGATTATTCATTATATATATTTTAACTGGGACAGAAATCAAAACCCCTGCCAAGAATTAAAAAAAATACTGTAATGTAAAAAACACTAGTGCGATAATGTAAAGTGAAAAGCACGCGTGTTTAGTATGCTGCAATATGACCCTAAAAATGCCACAATAATTTATAAGCAAGTATGTTGAAATAGTACATTTGGATGCAAGTGCGAAAAGGTTGATATTTAGAGTCACGATTGACAGTCGGGACGAGAAATATCAACTCTTTCGCACGTGTACCAAACAACGTTTTTAATACAACTGCGAAAAATTACATGAAATAATAAAATAAAAGCGATTTTGTTGCAAATCAAAACAGATACAAGTAAACAGAAGAAACGCGGTCTGGTTGGCGCCAATCTGTACTACAAAGACCAATGTTTCTTTCTAAAATATTTTTAATAATAATTTCTAAGATAGTTAAAATAAAATATAAATACTGACGTCTAAAATCATTTTGAATTTTTAAAACATCTTTTACAATTTAACATACATAATATAATTAATAATAAATTATGAAAGTTTGAAAATTCTCCTCTTAAACAGTTTTTAGAGTATCCGGTAAAACAAAGGTTTACATGCTTACTAAATGATGTGGCCGGTTTCCCCTAGATGGCGTCAGTAGTAAAAACAAAAAGCACGAGTGCGAAATATGTCATTTTACACACGCGAAACAACCACGTAATCTATCATATTTTGAGCAGGTGTATTAAAAATAAATTTGCAGAACAATTAACGTCATTTGGAAAAAAAAATACAAAATTTTTTAAGCGTACGGTGTTTTACAAGGCATTTCTTCCAGAAGGACCGCCAAGAGTAGCGAAATATTGGAAGGGCCTATGTCTGGCAGTGGAAGAACCAGGCAGATGATGAATGGTATGGTTGTTTGCAAGGTAGATTGTTTTTACAGAAACTGTTATCAGGTAAAAATAGGTATCAGAATTAAATGATTTTTCTTATATTTCTTCCATTTACATTGGCACAGATAGAGCTTTATTTCTTAACAAAGCACTAGTTTCAAAATTTGCACGAGCTGTTAATCCTAGATATTTTTGCTTCAACAGTAAAGACCCTACTTTGCATTTTTTTCTTAAATAAACGAGATATATCTACTCATAATCTTTTATTTGAAACCTAATGAAGGGCTAGAATATTGAACCATCTTGTCAAGGGGTCTATTTAAATTCAAGTAGCTATTTCTTGGACCTAAAATCCAAGGATCACTAAAGTTCGAGTATTTTTCAGTAGCTTTTGTACAGTATTCAGAACGTATGAAACAGTCGATTTGTTTACCCTTATCGTTGCAAATGCAGACCAGCATCGCCATAAAATATTGGTCGGTTACACGAAATAGTCTATCAAACGGGCTTGTATGAAAATAATGCTTTCTAAAGTATTTTCTTGAGCAAGTATTGAGCTGAGTCATTCTTCATCTTCTCTCGGTTAAATGGCAGCCATTTTTGTCGTTAAAAGACAGATTGAGATTATAAAAGTATTTTAACACTTTTTTACCAAGACAATTTGAAAAAACTTTCGGGCCAGGATTCGAAACTGCGAGCTCTTGTTATCAGGATAAGCAGGCTACCGACTGCGCAACCGAGGTACTTATCCTAGACCGTAGAATTTTTCCACCATACTTGTCCACCGATTTTTTTTACCCCTTGTAGTTCCTCACCCAATCTTTTTACTTGCCCTCAAAACGGTAATATCTTTCAGTTTCAAGTCCGCGTACATTTTTATCTCCGTGTCCGGTGGAACGGCTGCACGTATATACGTTTAATTATCCGCATTCCGGGACGGTAAGTCGTGCCGTTGCCCGCTCGCCCGGGATATTAATTTCGATACATTGTCCCGGACAGAATCGTAAGCGGAGGCAATTACTTCCACTCCAAAAACGGTGGCTTGAGAGAATAATTGCCTAATAGACCGACCCATGACTAAAACCAAGGCTATACGAAGGAATTAAATAGGTCTACTAGCTAGAGTATAATTGAATGTGTTGTATGGACACCAACATGACCTATTGGTAGTTCCGATTGCGACGCCATAGCGGTTAAAATAATTTTTTCTTTTGCTATTATATTTTGTGTCTTCTTGAATAGTTCTGTGTATTTTTGTTTTATGTATTTTTTGTGGATATCTTTTGTCTTAATTTTTTGTATTTTTTGTTAATGTTGTATAATGTATAGTGGTTAATATCCCTAACAGAGAGCTAAGTGCGAGTTGCCATCGAATAACTTTACTACCGCGTGAATCGAGTTAAGCCGGGTTTCCAGCGCGTGTTTTGTCCTACACACTAAGAAAACACGTGAACACAAAACATTGTTTCGCTACACCCTTTTGCTGATAAGCATGCAGTTGACACGGCTTATCAACAAAAATATGTAGCGGAACAATATACTGTGTAGACATTTTGGTATAGTGTGTAGGACAAAACACGCGCTGGAAACCCGGCTTAACTCGATTCACGCGAACACTCTCTGAACAAAAAAAAAATACGAACCTTGAACTGCAGGCGAATTTACATAAACACATGCTTATATTGAAAATTATCAGGATTTAAATTTAGTTTCGGACGTCTCGACTACTAATTTGGAGGTCGCTGGTTCAAATCTCGTAGGGTCATATTTGTGCTCAGCATGCATGCAGCATGGAAGGCTTGTTAGGCTTTGGGTTCATATTTTTGCTTGAACCACGGCGCTAAGGCTAAACGCCCATTACGCTGCCACGTAATCTATGTACTCGTATATGTTACTGTAAAAGCTCGAATAGTAGTAAATCCTAGGATTTTCCAATAAAACCTAAGATTTACCAAGTGATGATGGTAAAAGTCCTTTAACAATCGTTAATTTCGGGCTTTTACCGGCAGTTACTGGTTAGTCTTAGGTTTTACATCAGAGTCATGGTAAATGCTGAGAAGGACATATTCATAGTTTATTTTCAGTACACCTGTTTTTCATGTTTTATGTTATTGTTGCCTATTTGTTAATATAATTAAGGCTATCGTTATAGTTTATGTTAATAAAGAGTTCTGAAAACTGAAAACTGAGTACACTTGCACGCTATTTTGGAAACTATTTGAATATAGATAAGCTACAATTTATTATCTTTTTGTTCCCATATTTTTTTTTGTCTTGCCTGGGTATATCGTACTTCTGTTAAAACCAGGGAGGTAAATTTATGATCACAAGCAACCTAACACGCTCCTCTTCGCTCCGCTCGTCGTCGGACCTATTTTAAATTTTTGGTAAGAGATTTTCAGTGTCAAAGTGCAGGAGTACTGCAAACAAACTATAATTCTGTATTTTTTTTCAGCATTTTTCATGACTCTGTGGTAGAACCTAAAAATAACCAGGTGACTGACGGCAAAAGTCCAAAATTAACAATTATCAAAGAACAATTCGGACTTTTACCTTGGTAAATCTTAGGTTCCGGAAAATCTTAGGATTTACCACTATTCGGGCTTTTGCAGTAACATATAATTTAATAATAATTATAGTAATAATCAAGTAGTAAAAAAATTCCGTCTGTACATTGAGTATTTTCGCGATTTTTTTGTCTGTCTGCCTGTGTATATGTATGTTCTGTTTTAACTCGAGAACTACTCAACGGATTTGAATGCGGTTATTTATCATCACCGTTGTGACGCTGGTCAATCAATACCATAGACTATAAGGGGTGTTCATAAAATAACGCCCAAATCGAAAACGGTGCAAAGATTTAATAAACTCCTAAAGTTAAAACTCGAGAACCACTGAATGGATTTGGATGCGGTTTTTTTTATTGTCAACGTAGTGACCCTGGTCAACACATTGGCTATAAGGTCCTAAAATAACGCCCAAGCCGAGAACGGGGTAAAGATTGAATAAACGCGGGCGGATAAAGGAGTGTGAGCTGTAACTTGCAATTCACAGTCTACACTCGGAAACATCTCTGACACCCCCTCGGGGATTCATGTCGTGACGATGTATTGCTGATTTAAAATTGCACGATTGTAAGTGCTAAAAAAGGTCAGAAACAAAGCTCCCACAGATAAACCAACTATTCCTGCACCATTGTTGTGGCGAAGGCAGCTATAGAGGCATTGTGATCAATCTATTTTAAACTACAATTTCATGGAACAGCTAACTCACTAAGGGTCAGGGGCCAATTTTGTAAATAACATTTTGAATCTATTAGAATTAGATCCTACCCTAAAATTGGCTAGACCAGTTCGATCTGCTTCAGGCTTGAATTCCAGCTTGTGCTTAGCCTTGCAATAAATAATGTAAATTAATTTTCATGATGGGGACACTTGAGAGTACTTGCTTGAAATTTTTTGCCATGGGTTACGATATCAGACTAAGATAATAATATCTCTAGGCATTATGTCTTTTATGGAAATTTAACACGTTTTTGTACCCACAGGACTTAACCGCGATTAAGTGTTTTTTGTTATTTTCGCATATAGCTAAACGGGTTAAGCCCAACTCTAAATCAATAATTACGAGAAGAAACATTTTTTCACTGGGTCTTGTTTCTGATCAGTAATTGCTCACCAAGCTCCAGTATAATTATGGCTGTATAAACAAAATTCACATAAATAAACCCAGGATAAACTCCCTGCATTGGTATTAAAGAATTCCATTGAACCGTCTGCAACAAAACTGAACGAAGCTCGTACCGAGATGAACGACTCCACCGAGATATGTTTTAGATAAAGATTATTTATACAGTGTCTTATTTTACAAATCCAATTTTCGCGTGAATACACGGCCCGGCTGTAAATAACGTAGACAAAGCCTGAAGCCGCGCTTCCGTTCGATACAGCCTGAAAACATAACCTTTCAGCTGGTATGGTCCTTAATCCAACGACGTAAGGTTCAGAATGTGAAATGAAGGGTAAAGTGAAGGTTGTAGCGTACATTATGCAGAGCACGCTTGCTGCACAGAGCAATGAGCTTTGTAAATATAGCAATGTTCAACTTTTTCTGTTTCCTAACGATTTGTTAAGTCTTTCTGTTTTGTGCACTTTGATTAGGGTAATGGTGCTATTTGTGAACGATTTGTGGACAATAAGGCGATAAGGCCATTTTTGAAGATCTCTTTGGGAGGATTTTTATTCGGGAAGGCTTCAAATTACTGAGATCCATCTCTTGATTTTAAGAAATTATTGTTGTTTCTTTATAGCACCCAATGAGACGATCCTTGATTATATTTCATTGGCTTCTGCTGGACATAAGTTTGTCTTGACTTGTTTGACCTCTTCTTTGGCACTTTTCCGTATTATATTCGTAGCCAACTCCATGCTTCTGGAAGGTGAGGATTGCTCCACTTCCTCCAAAACTACGGAATTCATCGTGGCGACTTCCAGGGTGTCGATATTGTTGCTGCAGCTGGTTTTCGGTCCAGCTTCCAGTTTGGGTTGCGCTCGGGGACCGCGCCGGGCCCTAGGCTATAGTGTTCCAGTTGGTTTGCTTCTTGTTCAGTCGGGGTCACCAATATGTGATGAATTATATAAGTAATAAATTGAGTGTCGTCTGGTTGATACTGTAGTAGTTAATTATATTATATAATATTTAAATAAATGGTTCCATATTTATACCAAAAAGTACATCTCTTATCTACATCTAACACACGTATAGGTATGTGGCGATCGTGCCGCCACAATCTCTGTGTTGGGTTATCCAATTCGTTTTTTAGTACATTTATACATGCTATGGTATGATGATCATAATAATCTCAACATAGTAAAGAAATGTAAATAAATATATTTTTTACTTTACCAGTATTGGCCTTAAATTATTGTAATTTTATTATATTTAGAACACAGTTACTAAAAAAATACAAAAATTAACGAAATATTTCGACTCCTTCAGTGGCGTCGTCATCAGTCGAATAAAATAAAATTAAATAAATGACATAAGAGTATAGAAGAGTTGAAAGGTGAAGTATGTACAAGTTGAAAGAGGAAAACAGAAACTTTTTGGAGATACTACATGTAGATGATGATGAGGATGAGGATGATGAGGATGAGGATGATGATGATGATAATGATGATGATGATGATGATGATGATGATTATGATGATGGTGATGATGATGATGATGATGATGATTATGATTATGATGATGATGATGGTGGTGGTGATGATGATGATGATGATGATGATGGTGGTGATGACAATATTTATATTTAGTAGTCAGTATTTAATGGTGAGTGACGTCATGTCTGTCAGTTAGTGCTGTCTGTTAAGTCCTGGTCCATAGTGGGCACCAAGTGACCATATGTATGATGTTTCCCAGGTCCTTAATTCAATATCGGTCAGTGGAGGGGTGAATGCTTTGATGATGCGTAAGGTGAAACAGTCGTTGAAAGTTGAATTGTGGAGGCGGGTGTGTGTAGGGATAGGAAGAATGTTGTTTGGCATGCGATCTGATGTGTGTCGATGTTGATTTATTCGGATGTGTACTGGATTCTTGGTTTCACCTACATAGAATGCCGGGCAATGACGGCATTCTAGTAGGTAAATGCAGTTGCTCGTTTTGCATGATGTGTTAGGGTGTGTTTTGTATATGTTTGTCGTGTGATGAGTGTTGATGTCTGTAGCTGTATTGATGATGGGGCAGGTTTTACATCGACGCCGTCGACAGGGAGATGTACTGGGTGAGAAGTTGGTAAGGTCGGTATGTTGTGTCGTTTTTGTTTTGCTAAGCGTGTGTCTCAGATTTCGGTTTTGTCGGTAGCATATTTGTTGGTTTGGAGGGAGTAAGTCTTTCGTTTCGTTATTTTGTCGGAGAATGGGTAGGGATTGTTTGATAAGATTCTTTAGTTTGTGGCTGCCGTGAAAGTAAGTGGTTATTAGACGTGTTTGGTATGTTTGTGTTCCTGTTATGTCTGTGAAAATTTGGTCTGTGGTGCAAGTGTTTTTGAAGGAAGTTAGTTGGATAGTTTCTTTTGGAGAGTGCGTTGTGAATTTTGGCGTGGTAATTGTCAAGTGTGTGTTGGTTGCTGCAAATACGGCGGCCACGTAATGAGAGTGAGTACGGTATGGATTTTTTGATATGTGCCGGATGACAGCTGTGAAAGTGCAGGTATTGAAGTTTGTTTGTCGGTTTGAAATGTACGTAGGTGTGAATGTGGTTGTTGCGATCAATGAATAAATCTACGTCAAGAAATGTGATTTTGTCAATGGAGATGTTGTGAGTGAATTTCAATGAGCTATGGCTGTTTAGTCGGTTTAGAAATGTTGTAAGTGAGTCTCGGCTGTGCGGCCAGATCAATAAAATGTCGTCGATAAATCTCCTCCACACAAGTGGCTTCAGAGGCTCCGAGGCTAAGAAGTCGTTTTCAATGGACGCCATGAAAATGTTGGCGTAACTTGGTGCCATTCGAGTCCCCATGGCTGTGCCTTTTATCTGATGATATAATTTATTTTCAAAGCTAAAATAGTTGTTGTTTAGTATTATTTCCGAAAGTGTGATTATGAAATTTGTGGATGGTTGATGGGGTAATGGGCGGTTATTTAGAAAGATAATCATCATCACCATCATCATCATAATCATCATCATCATCATCATCATCATTATCATCATCATCCTCATCCTCATCATCCTCATCCTCATCATCATCTACATGTAGTATCTCCAAAAAGTTTCTGTTTTCCTCTTTCAACTTGTACAAACTTCACCTTTCAACTCTTTTATACTCTTATGTCATTTATTTAATTTTATTTTATTCGACTGATGACGACTCCACTGAAGGAGTCGAAATATTTCGTTAATTTTTGTATTTTTTTAGTAACTGTGTTCTAAACATAGTAAAGAAAGAAACATAAAAGTCTTATGAACATTTGCTATGTGCAGCTTGTACTTTTGTTTTTCCTTCGAATGTTCCGTTATAGAACAGGAATCTTTAAACGAAAGTGGATGATTCTATATCCACGGCTTAGAAAAACAATTAAGATGGGTACAGGTCTAGTGAGAAATATTGTGACTTTAGCATTCGCGAAATCTATAAATAATCGTATTTATTTAATGACGACTTAATACTACATTTTATGGACTTGTTAAAAAGACAATGAAAAAACGAACTTAGCCGACAAAACACGAAGTCGCAATATAACGGACGAATTCGTTAAGTTTAACTATAAGACTTTTATTGTTATATTTTTTTCGTTAGTTAAAGTGTTAAAACTGTTAGATATTAACATGAGAAAAGAACCATCATAATGTATTCCATAATCACAAAAAAACTTTTTGTTTTTTATTTCTGGCACATGAAGCGGTTTAATTTCCATGCAAATTTTGTATCCAACTAGAACTTTAAATAAAACTATCCGACATTGTGCAGTTCGGTACGGTGCAATATGGTCCGTTAACACAGAAACCTACTGTTTCAAAGTTTTTTTATTCCCCTGCGATTTGCTTCTATAGTTTTGTAGAAATATATTCCGACATAAACAGTGATTTTTATTTTTGTTGTCATTTTAATTGGGACAATGGCGGTCGGTTGTGTATACTGAAAGGTTGTTTACCTGCATTATAAATATTATTTAGTATCAGAGATAGAAGTCTTGTAACTAGTAGTAGTCAAAGAAATACCATGGCATGATTATTTTCTCTTCGTAGTCCAATTAAAAATATTTTTGATATTTTTGAAATATTATACTTTATTTTTTAGGGTCTGTTAAAGTGCCAAATGGTTTATGTTTCACTTAACTTATACAGTTTAAAAATTTGAAAGGCATGAAAATAGCATTAATTTGCCCACATATTGTGCACAAATAAAGCACAAAACAACAAAATAGTGTAAAATATTGTAAAATGTCAATTATGTAAATTATAAAACCTGTTTATTTCTATGTAGTTGAAACAGTAGATAGTGATTAAAAACGAATTCTACTAGTTTATAGACAAATACTTCCATAAACTACAATTTCATGCGTTAAATACTATATAAAAATTTTAAAATGGCATCCGAAAACGATATTATAAGCACGAGTTATAGATCATCGTAGATTGTAAGAAAGTTACCGCAGAATAAAATAAATAAACGTCACTTAGACATCCTGTTGTATCGCTCATTCACAGACGTTTTTTAAACACAGCATGATACTAAGGAGTTTCTAACCCTAAGTGACATTTGTGAATTCTTAGTTATTGCTCATGTCAGGAAGGATTTTCAATGGTGATTTCAAGTGTGGACTGTCAATAGAATAGTCTCGTATCTCTATTTACCGACGATATCAGCGTCCCAACGTGACAGCCCTTATCGCCGTATTTCGAGCACAAGTACACGTTTTTTAGGGCTCGGTTTACCTAGTGTAGGTAGTTTAGTTTAATGAGCAACTTATTTATTCATTGCATTATGTATATATAATATTCTTTAATTTAATTTAATTTTATGCAGAAGTATAATTTTAGTAGTCCAACTTAAATATATGTAAATTAATTTATATTTCCCGTATTATACAGGCTGAAAATGCAAAGTCAAGAATCCTTTTAGGGTATGAAAGTATACACAATTCTGATGTCATTACGAGAAAAAAAATTTGAATTTTCACCAAAAATCCCATCATTTTTCTAAGCTATTGCTACGCAGCTCACCGGCCTCTTCACACACCTAATTGCACCCCGCAACCCGCACCCCTCATCGACCAGTGAGGGTGTCCACGTGATTAGTGAATTTTGAGTAAAGAAAATCATCTTATTATGAGGTACTGGTACTTTATTTAGAGATCCCAGTATTTAAAATAATATCTTTACCTATCATACTAACACACCCTTAAAGGATTCTTGCCTTTGCTTTTACACCCGGTATTTGTTTCATCATATTCTATTGTTTTTATAAAAATTGGATTTGACCTATAAAACGCATACTTTATAAGTATGTATCTATTTTACAAAATAAACTATTTGAATTTGACCTCACTGTGTTTTCCTTCACCGTCAGCAAGTGGTGGTACATGAAGTGACTTTCGTGTGTATGGCCAAATTCACACTGGAGACTCGGTAAGTGGTTTCAATTACATACATAAATTCCGGAAATTCATTGGTACCATATTGGTACATGTAATTGACCAACGAAATTCAAATCCAGATCTCAAAATTGAAAGTCCCACTGGTTGTACTATCGCTGGTTTGTTTTACGATTATAAAAAAAAAATAAAGCCGCCTTATCTGAAGACGTGGGTAGTAGACGGCAACGGTACGAAATAATATCAGGACAAAACATGCTCTTGCACTCCTTATCATGACAGTCAAAAGGCACTTTTTCATTTTTCTTTGTGAGCCGCATGTGTGTTTTTTTTGCGACATCGCGCTATGTCTCTGAGGGTTGGAAGCCGCACTACAGTGGAAATGTCACGTGATTTGGAGACAAAAAGTTGGCGAAGTGTACTTTACATTACAGGGTTTGGTTTCCGTAAGATGTTGTAGGTCGTTATCCGCGTCTTTTATCTAGAATATTATTATAATAGGGACGTAAATGTAAAGATAAGAAAAAAACATTTAATCTTCTGAGCCACATTTTGTTCTTAAAGTTTTGGTCAAGTAGCAGGTTTTTAGTTCACTTCTCGAATGCCAAGTTAAGGATCCGAACAAGGAAGGATATATACAATACATACGAGGAGTAAGGCTGTTAAACATTTGCAAGGTTTGGTTTCTTGACGGAACCCTAAAAAGCAGTTATATTCGTCAAGGGTCATGTGTGTGTCTACTTGTGGGTTCCGTGACATATTTTCCTGGTGTCGAGGATGACTAACTGTGAAATAAATCAAAAAAGCGAGCGCTTCTTTTGAAACTTTCGTACCGTTTCCACGCTGTTTTTATGTGAAAGTTTTTCGGTTTACGGTTGACGTCTTCGTTTATTAAAGTTTCACGTCTGTAAATATATGTTGTTCGTTTATTTGTTTTGGCTTTATGGCTTAACTTTTGTATATCTACAAAGAAACATGCGACTGTACGTATACTAGACTGAATACTTGTAAGTACTGTCGATATCGTTACATGGACATTATCTTTTAACGATCAAGTAATCGTAATTATTTTATTACTTTTAGGAAACTTCAAAACTTGTTTATCGTGTTATACATTATCTTATAACGATCAAGTAATCGTAATTATTTTATTACCTTTAGGAAACTTCAAAACTTGTTTATCGTGTTATACATTATCTTATAACGATCAAGTAATCGTAATTATTTCATTGCTTTGAGGAAACTTCAAAACTTGTTTATCGTGTTATACATTATCTTATAACGATCAAGTAATCGTAATTATTTTATTACTTTTAGGAAACTTCAAAACTTGTTTATCGTGTTATACATTATCTTATAACGATCAAGTAATCGTAATTATTTCATTGCTTTGAGGAAACATAAAAACTTGTTTATCGTGTTATACATTATCTTATAACGATCAAGTAATCGTAATTATTTCATTGCTTTGAGGAAACATAAAAACTTGTTTATCGTGTTATACATTATCTTATAACGATCAAGTAATCGTAATTATTTTATTGCTTTTAGGAAACTTCAAAACTTGTTTATCATGTTATACATTATCTTATACATAAGTTAACGATCCTTTTATTGTGATTATTTAATTGCTTTTAGGAAACTTCAAAACTTGTTTATCATGCAAAATCTGTCAACTGCGTGATAGTCAAAGGTGGAAACGAAATGTATAATTTAAAGCATATTTAACCTGAAGCCAGTATGAAGAGATTTAAAATCCTAAATTACCTTAAACTGGCAAAAATATGTCCTCGTTAAGTTGTTTTTAGGGTTCCGTACCTCAAAAGAAAAAAAAACGGAACCCTTATAGGACCACTTTGGTGTCCATCTGTCTGTCCGTCTGTCCATCCGTCTGTCTGTCAAGATGCTTTATCTCGGGAACGCGCGGAGATAACGAGTTGCAATTAAACCCATATACTCAAGTCTACAGTCCTTTGAATACGTGAAAAAATGGAACTTATAAGTTAAGCTTAAAAAAAGATACGGCCGTTTATGCCGCAAAAAACGTATATTTCGACACTCTGAAGGGAATCAAAATTTATTGGGTATTTTCCGTTGACCTAGAACTATGAAATTTGGTAAGTAATATCGTTTTATACTACAAGTATAGGGAAAAATCTGAAAACTGTACGTTTGTAGTTACTTAAATCATAAAAAAATATAGTCTTTAACGGAACCCTCGGTAGCCGAGCCCGACTCGCACTTTTTCGTTTTTTTTTTCATGTGAGACTTCTATAATATTCAGAGCATAGACTCGACGGTACTATAAAAACCAGCCAAGTGCGAGTTGGACTTGCACACGAAGGGTTCCGTACCATTATCTATAAAAACGGCAAAAAAATCATGTCTGTTGTATGGGAGTGCGCCTGTCCGACTCGCGCTTGGCCGGTTTTAGTATTTTTTGTTATAGCGGCTACAGAAATACATCATCTGTGAAAATTTCAACTGTCTAACTATCACTGTTCATGAGATACAGCCTGGTGACAGACGGACGGACAGGGGAGTAATAGGGTCCCGTTGGTTACCCTTTGGTTACGGAACCCTAAAAACACGGTCAAAGACGTACTAACCATCGATTGAAGCTTTTTACTTGCTTTGCTTTCTTATAACGAAAGATAAAATATGTGATAGATCTTATAAGGAAAGATACATGTGAACCATTAAAATATGGAAAAGTTTAGAAAGCCAAACAAATTATATCTGAATAGGAAACTAAATGAACAGTTGGACAGAGAAAACCCAGCTCTCAAAACAATATATTTCAAAGAATTCAATATTCAGTATCTAGGTTTTATTCCTAAGAAAATCCAAATGAATTTGCATTCTATATATTAAGAAAAAAAAGGTATTTCGATTATTTTAGATGATAGTGCTAAATAATGCCGCACTCGACTATGGAGGTACATAGGTAACACTAAAAGTTTCCGGAACTGGCCACTTACATAAACAATATTTAAAAATTTATTGCAACATTTGAAAATAGAACTCTTTGGCTGTAGAATGCAGTTTGTTTCATCTGACTGTCTTTTGTTTTTACCTTGTGGCGCCATTTAAAAAATTGTGTGTCTGCATCAACATGGATTTAACTCGGGAAAATTTTCGTAGTATGATTTTCTACGATTTTAAGTGTAATTTGACAGCTCAACAGAGCATCGCTCGGCTTGAAACAGCTTTTGGCAATGAAACACCATGCAAGACGACTGTTTATAGCTGGTTTGCAGAATTCAAGCGTGGTCGTATCAATCTCAGTGACGAATCTCGCGATGGTCGGCCGTCCACCGCTGTGACCAACAAAAACATCGATGCTGTGCGCCGTATGATTGAAACAGACAGGCATGTGACCTACCATGAAATTCGCGCATCCTTAGAAATAGGCATGAGTCAAATACAATCAATCCTACACAAACATTTGGGTGTGAGAAAGCTGTGCTCGCGGTGGATCCCACACAACTTGACCGAGGCTCAAAAAACGGACCGCGTCACTTGGTGCAGTGCCATGCTTACCAGATTCAACGAAGGTGCGTCAAATTTGGTGTGGGACATAGTAACAGGTGACGAAACATGGATTTATTGCTACGATCCCAAAACAAAGCAGCAATCGAGCGTATGGGTCTTTCAAGATGAGCCGAAACCAACCAAAGTGGCGCGCGTGAAAAGTGCATCAAAGCGGATGATTGCTTCTTTTTTTAATAAAACTGGACACGTGGCTACTGCTGCTTTAGAGAATCGTCGTACCGTGAATAGTGACTGGTACACGACCATTTGTTTGCCGGAAGTTATTGACGAACTCCGTAAAAATAACCGTAAACGCCGTATCATCCTGCACCACGACAATGCTAGTTCTCACACGGCCAGACAGACAAACGACTTTTTGAAGACGAAAAATGTAGAACTCATGAGTCATCCTGCATACAGTCCCGACCTGGCACCTTGTGACTTTTTTCTGTTCCCAAAAATTAAGAACCAATTACGCGGTCAACGATTTTCATCACCAGAAGAGGCTGTCGAGGAGTATGAAAAACACGTTTCAGAGGTCACCACAGGGGAGTGGCACAAAAGTTTTCAAAACTGGTTTGATCGAATGAAAAAGTGCATAGACGCCAAGGGAGATTATTTTGAAAAACAATAAATTAATTTTGTACCTTTAATGGTATTTTTTCATATTCATTCCGGAAACTTATAGTGCGTCCCACGTACCACTATCTTACCTGCAAAAGACTCCGAAGATGTTCGGTGAGAAGAAGAGTCCAGCTCTTAAACAAGCACAACCATAGCTTACTATTATGGACCTCAAACAAAACAGGCTAGTGATGTGCAGCGATGTCACTGGTGCGATAGTTTGGCACCGCGCTAGGTTCGGATCACCAAGAGTGGCGAAATCTTGGAAAGCATGGGACGGTCCGGGTTGATAGATGGATGGATCTACATATTCTGCCGATTATCTTATTCCCTTGCATGTGATATTTTGGAAAAATTGTAAATCCTTTATGTAAATAACAAAGATGTCTGTTGAAGGTCAAAAAGAGTCAAAACATCACAGAACATAAAGCTGGGGGAATCGTTTAGTAAAACGCAAATTTCCGCCGGCGACGCGACTAAGTGCTTTTAGGTTCCCTGTTGAACTAGGTCGTTCATTTCGGTAAAATTATAGCCGGTGAATCATTTTCTCATCATAGGGTCGTCAGCGCATTGTTGTGACTATGAAATCTGTGCTTATATTTAGCGGTTTGTGAAAACCGATGAAAAAAATTTTGTGGAAATCACATGATAGCTAAGAAACTTTATTGGTCACAAATGTTGCTTGAAACTGATTTGAAACCGCTCAAATTAATTACTCTGGGGGCACATTTCTAGAGGAGTGACCAGAAAATTGTCAGTTTGGAAGCAAATAAGCTATAGATGAGATTTTACTATCGGTATGTGTAGTTTATCGAAGGATTTTACGTCAATTTTATAAAAAATATTCCAGGAATCAAAATTTTTTTTAAGGTTGCTAGCTAGTAAAAAAAAAACCAAACAAGTGCGAGTTGGACACGCCCAGCGAGGGTTACGTCAAATACCATTATTTTTTATGATTTAATAACAAATGTATAGCTTTCAGATTTTTGCCTGTATTTGTAGTTTAAGATGGTATTACTTGCCAAATTTCATAGTTTTATGTAGGTCAACGGAAAATACCCTATAAATTTTGATTCCTCTGAGAGTGTTGAAATATACGTTTTTGCGGCATAAACGGCCGTATTTTTTTACGTTAACTTAGAAGTTTGATTTTTTCACAGCTTCAAGGAACTGTAGACCTGAGTATATGGTTTTAATTTCAACTTGATACACTTGTCCCTTACACGTTCCCGAGATAAAGAGTCTTGACAGACAGACGGACGGACGGACGGACGGAAGGACAACAAAGTGATCCTATAAGGGCTCCGTTTTTTCCTTTTGAGGTACGGAACCCTAAAACTCAGTCTCATCTTTCGAAAAGCAGACAACTTTATAGAATTTATAGATATAAAATCTTGGAGCTTATTATTCCATCCTTTTTACTTCTTTTCTTTCGATTTTTAAAAAGTATTAAAATTATATTTGACAGATGTCTAGATAAAATTCCAGAATACGAAAGAAGAATATTTATGAATAGTTACCTACTGGCGGATTTACAGAGTTCAACATGTTTCGAAATAGTTACCAACACGGTGCGTTTTGTATTTTACACAGTGGTGGAGCAAAACCCTTCGAATTATGGGACGTGAAGGTTCAAGACGGCTACCTCGAGAGGTATCTTGATCAGGATTTAAAGAAGATGGTTATAGAAATAGGAGGAACTAACGTAAGTACAACGTACATGACCTGCCCAAAAGGCAAGAAAGTTTTAGGGATCGGCATGCCCTTCCTTATTATGACTGTAAAGAATTTAAAGAAGTACTTCACTTTTGAAGTTACTATCCTTGACAGTACGAATACTAGGCGAAGGTTTCGTGTGGCTAACTTCCAGTCGACAACTCAGATATTCCCATTTTGTACTGCAATGCCGATTTGCCTCGCTGATGGTTGGAACCAGATTCAGTTTAATCTAGCAGAATTTACAAATCGTGCTTATAAACGAGAATACTTAGAAACTCAGAATATAAAGATAAATGCTAGTATTCGTATCAGACAAATATACTTTGCTGAGAGGCTGTTAAATGAAGAAGAGTTGCCTCCTCAGCTTCAACTGCACTTGCCTCTTCCTGCTAAACGCAAGTCTCAGACTATCGCATTAGCTTCTGCACCTAAACCATCTCTCGAGAAGGTCAATAAATCTGAGACACAAGTAGTAAAAACGTCTAACGCGTCAGCAAGTTCGGTTACCAAAATTAAGCAAACTACAGATGATGATCAAAAATCTTTTAAGGACAAAATTGTCTTGGATTCAGAAAAAGGGCCTAAAACGCATTGGTCAAATAGAAAAACTATTACGTCTTCTAAGAAAACAAGCGAAAGAAGAGCTTCTGAGACATTAGTCAGTAAATATACAAAGGATAATGAAGGTTTAGAATTAGCTACAAAGGATTCGATAGAATCTATACAAGAAACAATAGACAAACAAAAAATTGTCATCGAAATTGTGGAAGAACTTGTTCTCATAAATGTAATAAAAGATGTAGCAGATGAAGATAATAATGAACCTGAAGCAGCAAAAGAAGAAGAAGGTTCGTTAAAAGTTGAAACAAATTCAAAAACTAATAATGTGTCTGGAGCAGAAGAAAAAGAAAACGAGAAACCCCCGAATGAAGACCACGATGACTCTGTTGATGATTAAATAAGTTTTTTTTTTTTACATACGTGAATTATAAATGTTTTAAGTTGCATAATATGATAGTAAGTTATTGAAATTTTGCTTTTTCAAATCTGTCTGGTACCTCTGAACTCAAATTATTTATATTTTTTCTTATCCACCTGCAAAAAACGCTTCTCTCCCCTTACGCAACACTTATTGACAGAGACGGTAGTGCCTTACGTACGTCTATAACTTGAAGTAGAAAATATAAAAAAACCAGCCAAGTGCGAGTCGGACTCGCGCACGACGGGTCCCGTACCATTATCTATAAAAACGGCAAAAAAATCATGTCTGTTGTATGGGAGTGCGCGGGTCCGACTCGCACTTGGCCGGTTTTAGTATTTGTTGTTATATCGGCAACAGATATACATCATCTGTGAAAATTTCAACTGTCTAACTACCACGGTTCATGAGATACAGCCTGGTGACACACGGACGGACGGATGGACAGCGGAGTATTAGTAATAGGGTCCCGTTGGTACCCTTCGGGTACGGAACCCTAAAAAAAGAAATGTTTCGATGACAGATAGTTTTGTTGTTTTTGACACTGGATAAAATCCTAGTAGATTGTTATACAAGGGAGGTAATTGATTACTTACACCCGTGTTTAACACTCTACATATCATCCATCACTAATGCGGGGAAATAAAAATTCTTGCAAAAATATGTTAAAAAAAATATATATATATATTTATTTACACCAAAAAACATGAAACACAATATGTTTTACAGTGGCCCCAATATAGGCAAAGCCTGACCCGTGGGTGCCGGTTTACAGTTTACAGATGTTTTATGCATATTTTAGTTGTTCATCTGCAAGTTGCAGCGGTGACAGTAGTGTATACCTTATAACTATAAGTTATTTATGACAATAAGAATTTGAAAATCTAAACAAAATTAAAATTGGTATTTTCTTCTTTATACCACTAATACTAGCAACATAAAATAATCTTACTAACAATAAAATTAATAAGTTTGCAACAACGTTTTCAACAAGAAAATATTTCTTCCGCCATATTTAATTTTCGCGTGACTTTTTCTTTTTACATGCAATGATGTCTTATGGCCAGTGTGATTGTTTTAAAAATAAAACCTATTTAGTCATTGTGCTTACTTTAAACGTCTTTTTAAAATTTAATTTAGCATATATGTAGGTACCTAATATATTAAATTAATAGTATTAATAATATAAATAAAATGCAGAATAACAAAATAAAAAGAGATTAAGTAGAAAATATTATTTTCATCACTGATGCTCTGAAAGTAAGTCGTATATGCAATCATGTCTAATAGCCAGTGTGATTGCTTTGAAAATAAAATAAAATTTTAAAAAGACGTTCAAATTTAGCACAATAACTAAATAGGTAAAATTTTTAAAACAATCACACTGGCCATAAGACGTGATTGCATATAAAAAGAAGACAGTCACAAGAAAAATAAAATTAATACTGATATTGAAACGGCTACTCACGATTTTATAGTCAGATTTCGCCTGACTATTGGTTTCACCGTATTCGTACAGTTTCTTGAACATGGTTACGTGGCGGTTCCCCGTTTGACACTGCTGAAATCGTGAGTAGCCATTTCAATATCATTATGCATCTAAACCACGAATCTTTTAGTAGTAACAATAAAATTGGCGGCAGTACAATTTTCTTATTGAAAACGTTGTTGATGACATATTTTAGTAAGTTTTTTTATTTCCTTGCATTAGTGATGAAAAGTAGAGTGTTAGACACGGGTGTAAGTGATCAATTGCACCCTCGAACTATAAGCACCCTTGCCCGCTTCATTCGCTCATGCACCTAAATATCTCGGGTGCAACTAGAGATGGGATTCCACCCGGAATCTTTCCCGATTACTGAAAGATTCCCATTGAAACCACCCGACGGGTATTTATTCGGGTATTAACATTTTTGACTACTTTTACGTGGTATATTAGGAGTTATCTCACGGTTTTTTTAAGAAGCTAGGGACCATCTTAATATATTAGAGTCCATTAGTACATGCTGAACAATAAATAGGAAAATAAAGTCATTTATATGATTTGTGGAATTTGCGGTCCAACGGGAATCATTCCGCGGCCCATCTCTAGGTGCAACTGATCACCTTATCCCTTGTACTCGTATAACAATCTACTATTTTCATTGTCATTTAGTTCATAGTTAGTCACTGTAAAGGAGCCTAGTTCGATTTTTAAAATTGCGTACCTGGGTAAGTCGAATTCACCTGCCGCATTTCGAATAAAATACGACTTACTTTCGGAGCATAGTGATGAAAAACTATTATGTTAAGAATTTGAATCAATCAGCATTTATTACTAGGTTTTTTCAATGATTTAAATCAATCATATTTGCTACGAATTAATTTAAGAAGACAGAAAAAATGCTTATGTTATAAACTAACAAAAAATAAAATATTTATAAAAGTTTTATAGAATTAAGAATTGTTATAATAGTAGTTTATGAAACTGGTACATAAAAAGGTTATTAAAAACACGAGTGTCAGTTTAAAAAATGAGGCGAAGGCGAGTTTTTTAATAGAACACAAGTGTTTTAATACCCAGTTATGTATAGTTTCATACACAACTTTATCTAAACTCATGCCTACTTTTACTATATTTTCATATTCTTGGAAAATTTTTCGTTAGCCATTTTTGATTGTTCTTGTAAAAGTTTTGTTCTAAAAATGTTCGTAATTTCCGTCGTTATTTCCAGAATGTCAGGTGGAGTCAAATATCATCACCATCCCTGCTGTCGGTAATTTTAGGGCAAAACAATTCTTTTGACCTATAAAACCACAGTAAGTAATAAATACATTTCCTCGAAAACTATGGCGCAACAAACAGTTCATCCATTGACAGACCGAGTCTAAGGCGCCGTAAGCCATAGACAATACCTGGCCGAAAATAAACTTGACTGTAACCTCGTTACTGTTTTGTATGTATTATGTATTGGAGAACATTATATGATAACCTGATTGGTATTTGCTATTAAATTTCAGACATGGCTGTTTGGGCTAAGTTCCCTTTGCCTTCCTAGTTAGTATCACATGTACTGTAATCTCAGAAAACGATTTTTTATAGCATTATGTTGTTGTTAAATATAGGCTATGGCTTCCCTGGCCTTCAGTATCCGCCAATAATGCGATGATGCGATTGATCAAGAGGGCGTTGCTCATATTTTACTCCTTGTTGACTGTTGTAATTAATCGATTCCTGAGGTATCGGAGATAATTATAATTTGTTAATTTAATGTTGTTTGTAATAAATAATACAGTTTTTAGTAAGGAAAATAAATCATTTGTAGTTGTATACTTTTCGCCACAAGTGTTTACTGGCCTTTATACAGAGAAAACAAAAACAAAACCATTATTGACATTTATGTAAACCAACTGGAGCTTAAGAGTCCGATGTCAAATCTTTTTTACTTTAGAAATGTTTAAAAACACGTACCAAAGTGGATTATTATCAATATTTTACAGTTGCGGAACAGATCCTTTAGGAATATGGGACACACATGTGAGCAACGGTCACATAAAAAGGATAACAGACAAAGAGGTTAATTCATTAGTTCTCGAGATAGTAGGTACTAACGTTTCCACAACTTATATAAGTTGTCCGAAACGGAAGAATGTCCTGGGTATACAGCTTCCATTCTTAGTGATGATTGTCAAGAATCTAAGGAAGTATTTCACCTTTGAGATTACGATTCTTGATGATAAAAATATGAGAAGAAGGTTTAAAATCTCGAACTTTCAGTCCACGACGAAAATAAAACCTTTTTGCACAACGATGCCCATTGGTCTATCTGGAGGTTGGAATCAGATCCAGTTCAACCTAGCTGACTTTACAAGAAGAGCTTATGGCTCACAGTTTATTGAAGTACTCCGAGTGCAGATTCATGCTAATGCGAGGCTACGGAGGATTTACTTCTGTGATCGGTTGTATTTGGAAGAAGAATTACCCAATGAGTATAAATTATTTGTACCTTTAACAAAGACTGAGAAGAAGCCAAGAGAAGTAAAGAAAGAAGAGACAAAATCTATAAATGAATCACAGTCAAAAGAGGTTATAAAAGAAGTCCTTTCAGAACCGGAACCAGTAATGGTGTCACCAACTTCGGTAACTGAAATTGCTGAAGAAATAAATGAAGATGTCACAGCTGAAACAGAGCCTAAAGAAACTTTGGCTGATGAGGCTCAGTATGAAGAAGAAGGCAAGGGTCATGACGAAGAGCAAGCTTTTGAAGAAGCAACAGAGATAATTGGGGACTTTGAAGAAATTCCAGGAGAAGATATCATAGAGTCTGAAGGTCCAGATACTTTAGAACCAACCGACGTAGAAATAACAGAGCTTGATGATGAAACAACAGAACTCAAAAATGCAGAAATTACAATAACGCCTACAGAAAATGAGGCTGTGAAAGCAGAAATATAATATTTTATATAGTATGATATTTTATGGTATTGGATTTTTCATAAACTAGGTGATTTACTTAATTTTGTTTCTAATATACCAATGTGATAAACATAAAATTATATTTTTTTACTATTAATTTTAAACCTAATCATCATTTTACTTACGCGTTGTCCTAAGTGTATTTTCCTTCTTTAAATATAAAAGAATACCCTGCCAGAACCAGTAAGGACCAAACGGCTGGACCTAGGTAAAAAAATTGGGTGAAAATATAATGACCACCAAAAAAAGATTTTGTAACCATAAGCTGCCTTACCCAAAAAATGTATTTAATACCCAAAATTAGTAAACAATCACCAAATTTTTGTGCTATTACTACCCAAAGTTCGAAAATAGTAGCGACTACGAGCGAAGCGAGGAGGAAAGTATTAAGTGGACATGTTAATACACATTGGGAGCCGAGCGCAGTGGAGCAGACCCAGGCGACCCCCAAAATTTTGTATAGCAAGGACTATACAAAGAAGCATATTTGGATGAAATTTTAATTATAATGCGGTAAAATTTTTGATGATTACTAATTTTGGTGGTTGTTTACTATTCCTGGGTTGTTCAGCGATTATTTTAGAGATACTTACTTTATGTAGGTTAGCAAGCTATACATTTTTTGGTTCTAATTTCATACTAAAATGGGTATTAAATTCTGGATTAATCTCTGTACGTTCAAGGAGAGGTGACGCGTCAGGCGGCACGGTGCGCGAAGCGGGCTGCGTGGCGTCAAGCGTTTTCTCCGTTTATGGAGAGGCAGCGCGTGTCGCTGCCCGCCGCAGTTGACGCGTAAAAACAAACATATGGTAACTAGTAGTTTCGGTTATGAACGAGCGGGGCATACGGAATAGCGGTTTACGCCGCTGCATCCACCGCGGATTCCGCAGCGGCGCACTCAGCGTCTTTCACTGCGACGCTCGCTGCAGCTACCGCAGCTTTCTTATTTCTTGCATTCTACCAGTCGTGTTCGAATAGTAACAACGGGAAAACATGTGTATTTATGTTTGTAATCATGGGCGACTTTATCGACATACCTATTGCTTGATGATAATTTAATGTTATTTGTATTTTTTGTTTTTACCAATAAAAAACCATTATTACTTAAAAAGTATCTTATTCACCGCTAGATCAGAACTCGATACTTCACCCGCTGCGTCTATCGAGGCGTCGCCCGTCGCTTCATCCGCCGCGTCTCCCGTGGCGTCACTCGTTACTTCACCTGCCGCGTCAATCGCGGCGTCGCCTGTCGCTTCATCCGCCGCGTCCTATGCGGCGTCCCCCGTCGCATGCGACGCTACAATTCAAACAAACGCGTGCAAAAACGCTTCTCCTTGAACGCTCCGTACATCGGTGTATGTTTGTGTTTCCGGCGGCCCGCTTCGCGCACCGCGCCGCTTGGGTCCCGCGTCTCCTTGTTCGTCGCCATGATTACTTACTATTTTTGGCGCTTTATAGCGATTTCTTTGGCATTATATTTTATTATATCTGGTGATTGCTTAAACATAAGCCAATAAAATTTCAACTGTTCTTGTTTGACGTAGACGTCCGCCACGAAGGGATTTTAGGAAATTCCAATGCCATCCATAGAAACGGGATCGACGCCAGCACCGCTGCGGAGCGTCCGCTAGTTTACGTATAATATTAAACGAGTACAACAAGCTTCGCAAGCAGACCGCAGGGTGTAAATCAAGCGATGTCCGAACGCCAGTTTGACAGCACAGCCCCTAAATAATAGTCGGAATCCCGCGCCATAGACCAGCACATAAACTATTAAAGAGACTCGTACCTCAATAAAAACCTGTCAATAAGACTACAACAGGCTAACAATGATGTCATATACACAATAATTAAACATATGAACGATAAAAAAAGTCCAGGAAGTGATAAAATCCGAGCTAAGGACGTAAAATTTATAAATTCATCCATTACCCCCGTTATTACCCATCTAATTAACACTTGCATTAAAACTTCATTGTATCCCGATAAACTTAAAGTAGGTACCATAAGACCTGTTTATAAAAAAGGAAGTCATACCGACATAAACAACTATAGGCCAATTACTATTTTATCTTGTATCGACAAAATAATTGAGAGGTATCTCGGAAATGAAATAAATAAATTTCTTGTAAAAAATAATGTTATTAATAAAAAGCAATTCGGTTTCCAAAAACAGCGAAATACATCTCAACTGCTATCTCAATTTACCAATGAGGTCAGCAAATACATGAATGACCGACAGCATGTGCTAGCTGTATTTATTGATTTTAGTAAAGCTTTTGATACCCTTAATTATGACACACTTTATTCCAAGTTGACACAAAATGGTATACAGGGCCCCTTCCAAAATTTACTGAAAAACTATCACACAAACAGATTTACATCAGTCAATATAGGTGGAGTGCATAGCAACCGGTTTCCAACTGAAGAAGGCACCGCTCAAGGTTCAATTTTTGGCCCTACCGAATACCTGTTGTATGTAAATGACATGTGTAACATATTTTCCGAAGGGTCTGTTTACCAGTTTGCAGATGACACATGTTTGTTAGTGTCTCATCGGAATGTTGAAGAAGCTCAAAAAATAATGCAACGTAACTTTGATCTTCTATGTAAATGGGCTCACGATGTCGGACTTGTCATTAATTCACAAAAAACGAAAATTTTACACATTCACTCCCCATACTTACAAACCTTAATCATTCCAAACATCGTTGCCCACGAACATCAATGTTTGCATAAAAACCACTATGCATGTAACTGTGAGCATTTAGAACTTGTCAAACAGCATAAGTACCTAGGTCTCATTATAGATAACCATTTAAACTGGGGTCCACATATTGAATATCTATGTAACAAGCTCCGAGGCATATTATCAAAATTTTGTATAATTAAATTCAAATTACCTTATAACATATTAAGACTGATGTATCTATCACTTGCTGACTCAATAATGAGCTACAGTATTAGTAGTTACGGTCGCACTTATAAAAGCTATATAGATAGTATCTATAGACTGCAATTAAGAATATTAAAAGTCATTGTGCCAAACCACATTAAAAACAAATATAATGATGACGAAAAAGGCTTATTTGACTATTGTAAAATCATAAATATATACAGTAAAATAAAAATGGCTATTATCTGTGAAGAATACGGTAACGAGGTTAAACTAATTAAGAAAATAAGGCCAAAAAGCTTAAGAAACCTAACTTACCTACCCACTTATGAACTACCTACCTATAATAATTTATATGGAACGCGAACTTGGGAATACATGCTTCCTTTATTTCTAAACGAATTATCTATTAATACTCTAAATAGCATTAAAAATTGTAGCAGCAACAAAAAGCGAAGGAGTGCCATAAAGCTTTATTTTCTCGAACATCAGCAGCCTGTGGCTGCGGGTTGTTAAACTTGTATATAAGTCTATGTCTAGTTAGCATAAGTTAGCGATCTCGCCATACCGCGTATAAACCATGTGGTTTTAGTCGGATGGCTTTTATTTTAATCAAAATGTATATATATTTGTCTTTGTAAAATAAACAATAAAAAAAAAAAAAAAAAAAACTACCCTTACGTGTTAGGGCAAAAAGCGGTATCTCATTTTATTATTGACAAAACATTTAAAAGATTTCATAACAGAATTTTTAAACGATATTAATCCGTTCAATTACTGGTAAAAATGACAATGGAAGATCTGAACACATTTGGAGTGATCGTAATCAATCAAATTCTAAGGGGTAACCCCTGTCGAATGGTGGTTCATATTAAAATTGTTTACAAAGCGCTCAAACTTCTATTAAGATTAGTAAATCAATTGTGCTACATATCCAACAAATTATCTAATTTTAAAATCAAATATTTTCTCATCTTTATAGAAAAACATACTTTTGGTCACTACAACAATATTTCCACTATCCATTTCAGTGGTTTTTGCCTTTTTATCACATACCAAATAATAAAGTGTTTAAATATTTCCTTTTGGCTTAGAACGGTGGAGCGGTACAAATTTTATGACCAGCTTTTGCATGTTGAATGGGCACGCAGCCACTTGGGCTTGGCAAATAGCTGACTTTTTATTTCCAGGTCTTAACGAATTATTGCTCTTTGGAGTTTCGGTGACAAGTACTTTTTGTTCGGTGATAAAAGTCTAGGCTTAAATGTTCACATGGGTTAAGGGCTCTTTGGTAGGATTTACACACTTTGTTTCGTTGTTACTGATGATATCTAAAGTACAAACGCTATTTTTTAAGGTTAAATAAGAAATGATGGTATTTTACTCTCTGGAGGTTTTTTACTCTATCGAGTTATTCTTAATTTTCGTTTTAGTCGAAATTGACTAGAAATTCTTAAATAAAGCGAATCTATTTTGTTTTTAAAATATTTGACTTTCTTTTCTAACGTATACATATATGGAAATCTGTGATATACAAATGAAATAAATAATAATTACGAATTACCCATTTTTTTCGAGTTTCCTCGCCGCACTTGTACATGCCTGACAACACTTTTCGGAGAAACTCGAAAATCTGGCTTTGCCCTATTAACGAGAAAGTCGTTAGTACACCAGCAAGCGACATCTGTCTTGTTGTTTGCATAAATGAATATTAACCATCGCACCACGTAATTTGTGCCGCAGATGAGGGCAATTTCGTCTTTAATGCAACGCATTAAGGACTTTGACAGAGTTCTTGCACCGTTGCACGATCTTCAAGATAATATCTCGGGTCTGCTGAAGAACCCTTCACGTCAGCGCCACCTGGTGCTTACCTGCAACAAGAAAACGAAATAGGTCATAACAACATTATGGGAAATGATAGAAACCCAGCGCAACGTACTTTTCTCAACATATAGGTAGGTATATAAAATTAAATGCAACTTTTTTGTGGAGTATAATCTCTTAAACACCTGGTTTACGAAAAAATAAACACATGGTCAACTTCAAAGAGATCTTTCATCAAATTCAATAAATTGCCAAATTATCAATTAATTAATGTACCAGCCAGAGTATTTACTATTGGCAAGTAATTAAATGGTATTTATTTTAAATATTCGGTCAGCAAGAACAATCTGCTGAAAAGTTATTTTGACAGCACAATGTGTTTTTGTCGGCCGTAAAAAAAAACCACCAGCAATACCTGGTCAGTAACTAAATCGAGGACTTGTGCACAAAAGGTTCCGTCCATCCATCCATCCATCAGCCTGTTTCGTCCACTGCTGGACATTGGCCTTTCCAGGATTTCGCCACTCTTGGCGGTCCTCCTGGAAGAAATGCCCATACTCACACAAGCTGGGCAGGCGGGTTGGTGAGCGCGGTGCCGATACCCTTGCACCAGTAACGCCGCTGCCCGTCACCAGTCTAATTTATAGAAGGCCCGGCAATTGGGGATGGATATACCGCCATCCATCGGTCCCAGGCAGTGGTGGGCCGCCTGGTTTTTTGGCCTGAGAGCTGTCCTCTTACTCTCCCCCGAATAACTTCGGGAGGATTTCCGAGTAAGATGGTGGTACCTCCACAGTCGAGCCCGGCATTAGCTCTACCACCTAAAAAGGTTCCGTACCACCACATAATATAGTTACGGAACCCTAAAATCATGGTCATAGCAAAAATAAAGATGTTGTAGCAACATCAAGGCGAAACAAAGAAAGCTGCTAAAATGGTAGCGCAAGACACACAATTCGGTTCCCGCTGAGGACGAACCACTGATTTTTATTATTAGTTGTTTTATTTTGAAAGTGTACAACAATTTGAACAAATTTTAAACTTGTATGTATTACCATCTTTAAGATAGAGCTAAAACAACTTATGTTAAAAAAATATTATTTGTCATGATAGAAGCCATAGTAACACGTAATCTGTGAAGAATTGAAAATTTACCTATAACTATTAAAGCTGTAGACCCCTTTGACAGACGGACAGACAAACACGGAAGCTTAGTAATAGGGTTCCGTTTGGCACCCTTCAGGTATGGAATCCTAAAAATTACAGCTGAATTGACTTGGCAGTACGTACATACAAGCACCGCGCGTGCGAGTGGCGGGCGAGTGCTTGATTATACATGGCCGAGTGGACGAGCGAGTCAGTGAAGGTTGCAGGGGATGAAATGGGTGCGCGAGGGTGAGAACCCGGTCCAGTGAATGGAAACCTGTTCTAGTGACTCACTCGCCGTTCTGCTAGACCGAGCACTGGGCCGAGAACTTGCCGAAATGCACTGAAATCCTTACACCTACTCGCCCGAGAGCACCTGTCTCGCCGCAGTCTCGCCACTGTACTCGATACAATACGTTTGTAATTGTACGTTTAATCAAGCCCGGGTAATAAGTATTATGACTCGACATTGCTTCTACAGGGTGACTTTCAAACAAACCCCGATAATTTTAGAGGTTATTAAGAAACGTTAGTAGAACACATTTTAAATGTTATTTACAATGAAAATTAAATGCCAAAATATTATTAAAAAATGTTACTTGGAAATAAAATGTATGGTTATCTTAACTATTGCCATACGGAAAAAGTTGAAAATAGTCCAAAATAGTAATATCAATAATAAAAATAACTTCGTGCGATCTAATTATCTTATCTCTTCGGGTGACCATGATTTCTTTGGATTTTATGAAGATCTTCAAAGGGCTCCAACATTAAAAAATAATTATGAGTATGATATTGAATGGTTTTAATAAAACCAGTTTGTATTCTTCTACAAAATATATTCTATACATAAATAGTCGGGGTTAGGTGAAGAGTCAAAAGACAAAAATAAAGCTCTTATTTCATAGCAATAAGAGTTATCGTTTAGAATTTATCGAGTTCATATGTAAATTTTTTCGAATCGATGCTTCTTGCTATGTACCCCTCTTATCGTCTAACTTCAATATCCGTCGCTATAGCCTTCAAAAGCGTCGTGATTGGCCAAACATTATGTGTGATGTCATTTCTAGCCAATCACGGATGCGTTTGATTGCGATTGCGATGGATGTCGCATGTTATTATGTAAATAAAGTAAAGAAAGCGTTCATAAAAAAGAAAAAAAAAAAGAAAAGAAAATAAAACAAAAGAAATAGGGTAAAGCAGAAATATATGTCTTATTCTTAGGTAAATATATATGTATCTTTTTCTTTATTCATTTTTAGTTTTAATGATTTTTTATTTTAAGTTTGCATGTGCATGCTGTACGTTATTTGCTTTGTCTGTATTTTTGGCTTTGGGTTTATAGCCAATATTCTCATAAACCATTTATCTATTACTTTCTTCATCTGCTTCATTTTTATCTCTTTATATAATTTGTGAGAATGTTAAGAGAATAGATATACTTAGACTAATGTTATTTATCACCATTGTTATTGTCAAACATGTATCTGTTTCTATTTTTTCTCCTATCAAATAAATAAGTAAATGTCGAAGTTAGACAATAAGGCCAACTGAACTGCAGTGAAGTAGCACCACCCCATTGCTTAATATTATATACGAGAAGGTAGTATAATAATCATACTTAAATATATTAATAATACACCGCCTTTGCAGTTTAGTTGTTCGAGCACTCGACTACTGATGTAGAGGTCGTTGGTTCAAATCAAAAGAAATTACGTAGTTTTGTAAAAAACTTTTTAAATTGTGTAAATCGATATTTTTTTCTTCCCAAACTATGATGTAGGTGGTTCTACAATAAGATGATTTCAAAAACTTTTACTTTGAAGAGACTTGACAAACATCCCAGTTAAATCATATTCCGCCATAAAAAGATATCTATCAGATTCATAGTGGTTAGAGAGAGCCATCTCATTTGGAATTAACTGGCAAAATACTCAATGGATTGAATAAAATAAAAATATGAAAGCTTCCACCAATGGCCTCACTCCCGAAAATCTCAGCCCCTATTCCCTTTTTATTACCCTTAATAAAAACGGGATGGGTATTTACATATACAGAACTGTACTGTTTGTATGTGATTTCCAAACAGTTTTGTAAAACTTGACTCTACGACGTAGCAGGGCAACGAAGTAGTAGATCTACGCGTTTGTAGCGCTTAATTACTACGGCGTAGTGAGTGGTGACAGCGATGCTATTTATTTTCAAGCGTCGGTCTTTCTTAGTCACTGTCAGTACTTAATCGTAAAAGAAAGGTCTCAGTTTGATATTATTAATAAAACCATTTCGAAGCTATGACGTTTAATTATTTAGTTCTTTATGGCTTTGAGAGCTGCCAAAGTAATGCCATTTCACAAAAAAAAATTACTACAGTAATAATTGAAAGTCTGATTAAATAGTTACCAAGAAATAGCATTAATATGTTTTTTTAATACGTACTCTTATACAACTTCTATTTATAGCTAAAATTTCAACCTAAGCTAAAAGCGGACGCGACGTTTTTAGCAAAAGTTTAAATGTTAGTTTGTTGAAGACAATTATATTTATTATATTATTATTACCTGGTTATTACTACTTCTAGACATAAAATTAAGCAGACTTTTAATAATTATTCTGGTAGGTTTTTATTTTCTACAAGACAGCGTGCGTGACTATGAGCATTTCATCTAGGAGGACCGCCAAGAAGGGCAAAATCTTGGAGAAACCTGTGTCCAGCAGTGGACGACACAGGTTGATGGATGGATAAAAATGGCAGCACTTTCACAGCTCCTTAGGCACTCATATCTTTTTTATTCATGCCAGTAAAAGGATTATAATTATACAGGGTAATATTAGGAAAATAAGCTATTATATACGATATATTACGACCCCATCGGAAGGTGATCGTGATGATGTGTGTAAATCCTCGTGAATGTATAGATAAGAGACCATCCATCCATCAGCCTGTTTCGTCCGCTGCTGGAAATAGGCCTTTCCAAGATTTCGCCACTCTTGACGGTTCTCCTGGAAGAAATGCCCATACTCACACACGCTGGGCAGGCGGGTTGGTGAGCGCGGTGCCGAAACCCTTGCACCAGTGACGCCGCTGCCCGTCTCCAGTCTGTTTTATATAAAGCCCGGCAATTGAGGATGGATAAACCGCCATCCAACGGGCCCAGGCGATGGTGGGCCGCCTGGTTTTGCCTGAGAGCTGTTCTCTTACTCTCCCCCGAATAACTTCGGGAGAATTTGCGAGTAACATCAGATAAGAATATCAAAGTTAAAATTTTCAATGTAATGAGATTGATGAATAACAAAATTCAGACGCGGTGATAAAACCCAAACGTATTCACGAGCGATAACTAGTGTAAGTAGAGTATTCATAAATATGTAAACAAACAGTTCTCAGACCCTTGGCGGACGAGGCCTATTTCCACATTCAATTATAATGAATGTTTTTAAGAAAAACTATTGAGAACAAGCCTGAAAAGGGAATTTTCTGAAAAGGTCTGCCTTTAATGTTGTAATAAGTTTATAGAAACCTTTGCTTTGCCCGTTTGTTTTCTTTTCTCGGCTCTTTGTGAACCTTTTTATAGGAGAAACGGATATGAAAATGTGAAAGTATTAGTCGAGGGTACTCTTAAAACAAATAAAGTGTTGCTTTTACGAACACACAAAACTATAAGCAGCATAAATAATGACATATTTAAGCCGATTCAATTGCCAACAGGAAGGTTCCTCGTCAAAATAATATATATTTTGATGAATTTGTATGTGTACAGTTGCAAAAGAAACTGTTAGTTTTATATTATTACTAGCTTTTGCCCGCGGCTCCGACCGCGTGTTATTCAGTTTAACGACATGCTTTTTTTCTAGGATAAAAAGTAGCCTATGTGTTAAGGTAGGGTATAAGCTATATCCATTATGAATTTCATCCAAATCCGTTCAGCCGTCTCAGCGTGAAAGAGTAACAAACATACACACACACAAACTTTCGTATTTATAATATTAGTGTGATTAATTTATGTTATACGTAGTTTTTAGGTAAGTTAAGAAGGTTATGCTTATAAAACAAAAAAAAATAAAAATACAATTACAAGTAATTGATGACTTTCCAACAATAATTTGATTTAACCTTTTGTGTTCTCTTTATCGCTAAAACAGTAGATAGCAGGCAAGATCACGGCTCAATCTGTTTAGCACACTGTGTAACAACTTCAGTAGGCCTACCATGAGTTTTGGTCACGTTGGTCACGATAAACGTGAAATTTTTAAATGAAAAATTGTGCCCCTAGCGCCTTACAAGAGGAACTAGAATTTCTCGTACAAAATATTTTACGCAATTGGTAACGTGTATCGTCACCAAAACTCACGGTATCCTACAGAAACCGACTCAGTTAAACGGTAGGCCTGTTGTTCGTATCAAGTAATTACAATACTCGAAAGAGTCAAGAACATTTCGGTGGACAAATTGGTTAAGAGCAGACATCATGACGCGACCAACTTCAGTTTTGGGGTCGGCCAAATGTAATTTTGTTTTTTTTTGTGGCAACTAAGTAAGTAGCAAAAAAGTTACGGAGAAGACGTTAAGATATGATTCAAATTTCCCGTTTTTTTTTTTGTTATCGGTCATAGATCTAGATTATATCAATGAACTCAGCCTAAAATATTATAAAAACATTCCTAGACACCTCAAAATGCGTGTGTATGGAGGTTTGAACTTGATCTGGTTTCTGGCCCGTAATAGTTAGAAATATGGTTCCGTCTGAGATTTATTTTTCTCAAAGAATTTGTTTCTAATACAATTTAGAGTACTTCAAGTAATGGATTTCGCTACAAACTACAATAATTATTTAGTTTGCAAACCTTGTTTGTGTTGATCTTATTGATTGATATGTTCGAGTATTTACGAGTATTTGAGCACTCGAAAATTAATAAAGCAACAGATTTGAATAAATATATAACACCGTCGGGGTGTTAGGTTTTTCCGAGTATGGACTGTGAAATTCAGATCATAGTCCAAATTCGTACCCCCACGTTTCAGCGACAATTATTACGTCTATATGGACATTTGGACCCACAGCTTAGCGTACCTTCCGAAGCACTCAGACACTGTGCCCCTACCGAATTTGAACCTGCGATCTCCTGTATAGTAGCCGAGACGTTTAAACCGCTTGACCGTAGGGGCGTTAAAAAAATATAGTTCAATGACAAGGATCCGTTTAAATACTCTATATAAGGTGACTGTCGTTTATCTAGCCAAATTCATGCAGAAGACCAAGGTTCAATGTTCCCGAAATACGAAAAATATTTTTGAGCCTCTATACTTGCTTATGAACAACCTTGACTCAAGTATAGTATAGGAAGTCAAAATTTTATTTATAGCACACCGTGCGTAAAATGACCACTTTACGCACGCTGCGCTTGCGTAAAGTCGGCATTTTCCGCACTTTTGCTATAAAATATTATACGATACTCGTGCGAGAATGTACTATTTCCGCATTCCAAAAAGGGATCATTAAACCTTGGTCCTGACCACTCACCGAGCCTCCAGTATGAATTTGGCTATATACACGAAATTCATCTTATATAGCCAATAAAAGTCTGTGCATCGTATGAGCGAAACCCGAGCTATTCTATTATAACTCGCGCCGCGGCAGACATAAATCAGCAACAAGCGCGCTGAGTTAGCGCTTACTGCTAAGCGTGGCTGACTGCAGAGTTTATATTAAAGCGCTTTAATTTACTGCTACATTATTAAACGACCAGTAAAAATTGCTTGTAAATATGCGTTCGTGTTTCTAGCGGAATTTTGAGGACGTGAGTTTTTGCTTTAAAATCTGTAGTGTTTTATAGTGACCGCATCCAAGAATATAATAATATCAGCTATTTAAAAATAAATATTTTTGGTATCTCTTTGAACTTTGAGCGTCCACCAAAGTGTTAGTAAATCTTTGATTGAAATTTATTATAATACAGAAGTCTGGGTTTTACTTCAAAATTGCGCTGTTTTATCTATAAATATTACACACTATAAACAGCTCTACAACAAGTGAGTAAAATACCTAATAACTTCATCAAAGCACGATCTAGTCGTCTCACGATTGCATATTTTTGAAGTTGTAAAATTTCCGACAAAGGGGGATAATCCGTCCAAAGTACGGTCCAAGACAGACGTGCCGCGATTCTAAAACAATTGTACAGTCAACAAAAAAGATGCGTAAGAAAATTTGAAAAGTGAGCGTCGTTCCATTGCCTGGTTCAGTACAGTAATATTTTAATTATTAAAATTCCAATCCATCCATCCATCAGCCTGTTTCGTCCACTGCTGGACATAGGCCTTTCCAGGATTTTGCCACTCTTGGCGGTCCTCCTGGAAGAAATGCCCATACTCACACACGCTGGGCAGGCGGGTTGGTGAGCGCGGTGCCGAAACCCTTGCACCAGTGACGCCGCTGCCCGTCACCAGTCTGATTCACATAAGGCCCGGCAATTGGGGATGGATATACCGCCATCCATCGGTCCCAGGCAATGGTGGGCCGCCTGGTTTTTTTTTTGCCTAAGAGCTGTCCTCTTACTCTCTCCCGAATAACTTCGGGAGGATTTCCGAGTAAGATGGTGGTACCTCCACAGTCGAGCCCGGCATCAGCTCTACCACCTAAATTCCAATATACGAGTAGAATGTCACTCCTCTAAGTCTAGCCCTTTAGGAACATTGTAAAAATGAAAAAATAAATTATGCACAAAGCAAGGGAAGAATGAAACACAAAACGAAATTTCGTGTGAACGGAACCCTAAAAGGAGATAAAATAAAAAGTACGAGGTGAACAGGATCTCGGTTGATTCGACAAAAGTAAAATCGGTGACGAAGACAAATGACTCTGTAAGACTTTCTTTTTCTGTCTCGTGTTCATTTTCTTTAATACAATGTGTCAGCATTTTCATAGTCTTTCTCACAATACGGTGGCAAATAGTCCATAATTGGAAGACAAAATCTACTTGAGAGGAACACATTTTGTAACATTTTATAAAACCGGTTTACTTTTCACGCCTGTCTCCCAGAGAGTTACGATTCTGACTTACCTTTTCAATACTTCTATTTTAATTCATGAATTAATTGAGTCATTTAAGTTCTTCAAATACATGAATAAAATGTGTCATTCCATCCATCAGCCCGTGTTCGTCCACTGCTGGACATAGGCCTTTCCCAAATTTAGCCACTCGTGTCGGTCCTCCGTCCTCCTCATCCAGCCGCCCCCCGCAACGTCCTTCAGGTCGTCGGTCCAGCGGGCACGAGATCGGCCTACACTACGCTTTACTGTACGTGGTCTCCATTCTAAAGCCTTTCAGCCACAACGGCCATCATGTCGGCGACAAATATGGCCTGCCCACTGCCACTTCAACTTACTGATTCTGCAGGCTATGTCGGTTACTTTCGATCTCCGACGGATCTCCTTATTTCGGATTCTATCCATCAGAGATACCCCAAGCATAGCCCGCTCCATAGCTCGCGGATCAGGCCCTTTGTAAGAGAACACGTCTCATCGCCATACGTCATCACAGGAAGGACGCACTGTTTGTACATCTTAGCCTTTAAGCACTGCGGTATTGACGACGTAAATATGTGTCAATTAAGTTCTTAATTTCAGGTAGTATCTAGTTATAAAAAATCTTGTGAAACATTACTTAAGCCACAAATAGGCCAATTAAATAGTTGCATTAAAAATGCTCGAACCTGAAATCAAGAAAGACTTGGCGCTTGAGGCTACAAAGTAAAGTAATTATCCTAAAATCAAATTGAATGCAGAGGCGACTTCAGGGTCCCAAAATCAAAATGATAGAATTCAGGGCAGTTGCTGCTACTTTTGATGCTGACCGTACACGACACTTACTCAAATTAAAGACGCCCGGGACTTACTGATGCAGATCCAATTACAGCAGTCCAGAGCTTCTCTTCACAGTTGCAGGAAATCGCTCACTTTTTATTTAATATTCGACAAAAGATTTTTAAGGTAGTTTTGTAAAGCCGAGGAAAACAGTGAAATACCTAGCTAGGGGAATAGGGTCCCACTCTGTGAAACTATTAGTTCAACAGAATTTTTGTTAGTTAAGAAATTTTCAAACAGTCATAAAATTTAACTGGCTTTTGTACGCGACTTCACTCGCGTGGTGATATCTTTCAATCGATGTATCTTTTATTTGCACGAAAGATACATTTAGGTCGATTATTTGAGTAGTATCAACCGTTATCAGCTTGGCCCCTTATAGCCTATATATTGTCCAGGGTTACTAAGATGATAATAAAGAAAACTGCGTCCAAATCCATTGAGTGGGTCTCAAGCTAAGACGGAACATACAGAAACAATTGAAAAATAATTTGGTCAAGTGCGAGTTGGACTCACGCACACAGGGTTCCGTACCACCACTGAATATTTGAACCCAAAAAACATACATATCAACATTATAGATGCTATAGCAACATTAAGGTGACAAAAAACAAGGCACTAAAGTGGTTGCGCTGACAAACAATTTAGTACCCTCTGAGTACGGATTTGTTGTTTTACTTTCGAGTATTGATTTAAAGTCCCACCCTAGCCTCCGCTGTCTTTCTGTCTGTCTGTGACGGCACAAGGTCTACAGCTTTCTGAAATTTTCACAGAATACGTGTTACTATAGCCTCTAGCGCGGCAAATAATAAAATGAAAAAAAAAATTAAGCCCAATATAGTAAACCTCTAAACAATAGCATTTTTTTTTTCATATCTGTTTCAGCTCTATGTTAAAGACGATATTTCAGACAAGTTTCAAAAATCACATGGAGCCCATATCAAGCTATACACATTGAGTATAAGCTGACCTCTCATTGTATAGGAAGCCTATACAATGAGAGGTCAGCTTATACTGAAAGTGTTTAGCTTAATGTGGGCTCCACTGTACAACAATGTGATTTTTGAAACTTGTCTGAAATATCGTCTTTAACATAAAGCTGAAACAGATATGAAAAAAAAAAATGCTATTGTTTAGAGGTTTACTATATTGGGCTTAATTTTTTTTTTCATTTTATTATTTGCCGCGCTAGAGGCTATAGTAACACGTATTCTGTGAAAATTTCAGAAAGCTGTAGACCTTCTGCCGTCACAGACAGACAGAAAGACAGCGGAGGCTAGGGTGGGACTTTAAATCAATTATTAGTGTTTACAGGAAGTGACGCCATCATGTTAGTTTGAATCGGACTTGTTCAACTTTAGAATGCATTCAAGAATAATAAATATTTCTATGAAAATGTGTGGTGATGACGTCACTGAAAGTCAAACGAAACACACAGTTTTTTCCACCTAATAAAGGATATGCGCGCTTATTGAAAAATCTGTCAATTAAAACAGTTACGGAAAGCTATTTCTCGAAATTGTATTCGAGTCGTAAATATTAGCAAATAAAAGAGGCCAATTGCGCCTTCTGACTTCAAAGTCTTCTTTTTTTTAAAACTTTAACAGCAAGAACGTAACCCATTTGCCACTATCGGACGCGCGGCACTAAATAATCCTTTGAGTAAAAAGTTCCATTTTATAAAATATGTGAAAAAGTGAGCGCCTCGGGCTGTGGCCAGTAAATAACCGATAGGTTGCCTTATCTCGTGGCCCCAGCGCCTTCGCGCTGAGGCTTAAAAATATGACCGCAGAGCCCTGAGGACGGGAATGACCAGTTTTATGAAGTGTAAAGATAAATACTGTATTTATGTTTTTAAAAAGAGGTGAAATTTTGTGCTAGTTTTAGAGGGAACCGCTTCTGCGGGTGCCATAAAACTTGGTACTATCAATTTTATTGGTGTCTTTTCAAATTAATACATAACTTGTTATTCTGTATTATTGCTTCTCGAGATTATGTGATAAATTAAAGTAAGAAATCTATCAAACCGCCTCTGTTTTCCAACAATTAATTTCCAATTAAAGGTTCCGTCCATCCATCGTGACATAGGCCTTTCCAGGATTTCGCCACTCTTGGCGGTCCTCCTGAAAGAAATGCCCATACTCACACACGCTGGGCAGGCGGGTTGGTGAGCGCGGTGCTGAAACCCTTGCACCAGTGACGCCGCTGCCCGTTACCAGTCTGTTTTATATAAGGCCCGGCAATTGGGGATGGTTATACCGCCATCCATCGGTCTCAGGCAATGGTGGGCCGCCTGGTTTTGCCTGAGAGCTGTTCTCTTACTCTCCCCCGAATAACTTGGGGAGGATTTGCGAGTAAGATGGTGGTACCTCCACAGTCGAGCCCGGAATCAGCTCTACCACCTATTAACCAAAGGTTGTCCGGAAGAAATCACTGTAAGCGATAGGGCCACCATTGTTAGCTTTTTAAAAGTATTGTTTCTTATTTCTTTGTATTTAGTGCAGAATAAAGATTTTTCGCTCACTTTTTCACATATTTTATAAAATGAAACTTTTACTCACAGATCATTTAGTGCCGCGCGGCCGATAATTGGAAATGGGTTCTTTTTGTAAAAGTTGCAGAAAAAAACAAAATGATGACTTTTAAAGTTAGAAGGCGCAATGGCACAATATGTGCACAAATTACAAAGAAACAAGAAACAATACTTTAATCTTATTTGTTGTCTAGTGGTTCGGACATCTCGCTCGACCGCTGATTCCGAGGTCACAGGATATCTCATTAAGTTTACATTATATTGCGTTGAACGTTTTGTTTTTTGTAGTCACCAAAAAACAAATTTCCTTTCTCACATTGTTAAGATAATTACACAAATTTCCCATCAATTTAGACGGACGTACCTACAAACTCAATGTTAACAATACGGTAAATATTTTTTTTGCTATCCTATACTTTTCTCAGTGGATTTTTATCATTCAGAATAACAATGAAATAATGTTAAAACAACTCGCAATTTATAATAAGTGCGGCATCGTCAATATTTTTTGTCAAAATCACAAATATTTATTTTTGCTGCAACGCAAAAGAAAGAAACAGCAACAAACAATGACTTAGTTTTTTTTTGTTATATACCCCTGTTAAACTATCTTGTAGGAAGTATTATTTATTAGCTTTACAAAACGGTGGTACGTATACAAAATCATACAAGTACTTAGTCTATGACAGAAATCAAGAACAAACGTTGGAATAGTTTTTGTTTTAGTCAAGATCGTGGCTCGGAAACGATACTTGTGCCCGAAGTACGTCGATAGGGATCACAACCCATCACGCTCGGACGTAATAATTTTAGATGAAATGTGGGTGTACGAGTGTATGGGATGTGACTTGCATTTCACAGTCCATACTGAGAAACACCTCTAACACCCTCGGATTTTTGTCGTGACTATGTTTTTATGTGTATTTAAATTCATTTTAGCCAAACTCTGAAGTGGTGTAGTTTTCAACTTTGCTATTTTTGTTACAACAAACTACTCGTAATCATTATCTGAAACTAGTAACGTTGAAATGATTTTAAATAAAATTACATTTTAAAATTACCACACCACACATATTCGAGTAATAAAATTTCTTAGCTCCTATTTAGATTTTTATTCAGCATTGGTACCTAAGGTATATTTGTATTTGTTGTGTAAATAAAGATACTAAGTCCATATTCGTTTTAGTAAATACCTAGTAAATATTATATTATGATTTCTTGTGTATATTTGACTGCTATCTTATTACTGCTAGTAGTGACATATTATAATATTATAAAAAACATTATGATTTCAAAGATATTGGGTATCATATACATTTTATTGAGCAAATCAAATAAAGACTGATGTCTCAATATCTTTGGAAATAAAATATGAAATCGTGATCTGCATTTTAGTTTAATAACTAGAAATAAACCTGGTACAGTCAATAAGTATGTAGTAGATTTTTGCATTGAACAGAAAGTGACTCTTTGATTGCATCAAGTGTGAGTTTGAAGCACGACCTCAGCGAGGACTGTGAAAATACGAGAAATTAAATATAACTTTCGCGAGGTTTATGATCTGCCTTTCCTTTAACTACTAACAACAAAATTAACATTCATATTTTGAAAAAATTATAGTAGCATTTGAATAACGGTTAAATGGGTTCACATATTCACTAAGCACATTTATTCAGTCAGAATGCCGATTAGCTGGTTTAAAACTAGTTTGTCTTTTGCTTGCCGTCGGTGTACTGATTGGCTGGGTTGAAACTATTGCCAGGCCATATCATTTGAGATATGTGGCAAAAGTGTATATATAAATCCATACTGAACAATTTTTAGGGTAAAAGCAGTAAAAAAATAGATTTTCATAGTACTTTCCAACACTGTGTTGCTGTAGTGCAGTAAAATGTCGTTTTGTGCACACCATTTAGGCTAATAATAACGAAATTATGGCGTACTTGGAAGAAAACACATGTTTTTGCTACGTCACATTTTCTTTAAAATATTTAGTAATTTTGATCCTAACAGTGACCACTACGCGTGATTCAACCTGTACTACATACATGATAGAAATTAAATGATTGTGACGTCACTTAAGACTGTACCTGACCTGGGACAGAATATGAACAACGCCAGATTTTTATGGATTGGTTTGACAAAATTAGGACTCATTTTAAATTGAATATAATATATTTGATTTTTTTATCTTTTATTAAGCAAACGTAGTATAAGTAGCGTCACATATATTTTATAAGGCTTTAACACTTAGAGTAGCGGTTCCCAAGTGTGTGCCGTATAAAGTAAAGGGGGGCGCCGTGAGTCGATCCTCTATCATTACGTGAAACCACAAATATTCGCGAGTACCTTTTTTGAGCGCTCGCATCGGTAAATACAATAGGTACCTATGTACTTCCGTCTTACTACTTATTACTATAATTATTGTAGGTACCTATTTCTTTCGACTGTATCTTTTTCAAACAGCAATAGCTAGGGTAGGGCGCCGTGACAAAATACTAAATTTGTAACTGCGCCGCGGGCTGAAAAAGATTGGGAACCCCTGACTTAGAGTATTTTAACTTGACAGCCCGCGTTAGCACCGCTATTTGGTACCTACCCGCACTCAGTTTGAAGACATACGCAAAGTTTCATAGGGCCTTCCACTCTGCGTTAAATTTCGGAATAATTTCTCAACCACTTAGCTAAATAAACGAACATAACAGTAAATATAAACGGAACACAGTAAATGTAAACAACACAGTACTTGACAGTTCAATTTCGCGATTGAACTATTCTATTCAAAACACCAATCTGCGGGGTGAAGGGGGTGAGGGGCAAGCGGGGCGGGGTTAATGACCCGATGACGTTTAACCAAATTATGGGGGACCTTAAAAAGTACAGCTATTCCACTCTTCTATTATGGCTAGGTCTACGTATTACGTACTAGTTTTAATAATATTTCTTAATACACCTGCTCAAAATATGATAGATTACGTGCCAGTTAATTTTACATATTAATATTGTTTATATTTCGCACTCGTGCTTTTTGTTTTTACTACTGACGTCATCTAAGGGGAACCGGCCACATCATTTAGTCTAATTTTTTTATTGTTTAATTTTGTTAATATTTTTTTTAATTTCAACGCCTAGTATTCCGCAATAAAAACTGATAATAATCATTATCATGCTGGTGACCATACAGTACAAAAAAACAGAGAAAAAGGATAACATTTTTGAAGATAAATCGACCTCAACTGCCCACATTACGTGTCTCACACAAAACTTATATATTTAAATACCGTTTCCCATTTTTTTAATACCATTTCCAAAAAGTTTACATTTTTAAGTTGGTATCCAGAAAAACTCCCAATGCAGAAGTTTTTTTTAAACATGTGGTGATTTAATGATTTAAGGTACGGTAAGATTAGTAATCTTTAACGCATTCCGTGTTATTTTACCTCTGTAGTATAGGTAGAGAGAATGACGTCGCTAAACTTTTTATGCACAATTTAGGTATCCATTTGAGCAGGGGTTCGTGGCCCATGGGAGCATGCGGGCATGTGCCAGTGTGTCCAATCGAAGTAATGCAGGACGAGAGTGTTTTCAGTGTTTTAGCAATAATACGTATCTATTGGGTGCTAACTGTTTGTTTGAAAGGAAAGGGAGGGTGCTAATTGATGTCATCGAGAAACATAAAACAAACGAATGAAAAGGTATGAAGGCTTGATGCAAAATCAATCCGAATATGTGTTTTGAAATGGATACTTCTATACTGATATTGAAACGGCTACTTACGACTACTCAGATTTCACTATATTCGTACAGTTTCTTCGGAGGCAAAAATGGTTACGGTGGTAATATGAATCTAAACCACGAATCTTTTAGAATACTTTTATGTTCGCATCTCGTATAGGGGGCCCTGTTCAGAACTTTTACATCAGTTCCGGGACAAACTTCACGAAAGAAGTCCCGCAATTCAAGGCATTTTTAGTGCTTGACAATAAAAGTACTTGATAAGGGAGTTTTTTTTCATGAAAAGAACTTTAGAATAAGTTTATTGACTTGATCTACACATTCAATAACAGCGATTGCGCTGTCATCACTTGAAAATTAATATGATATGATGTATGAAGGGCCTAGTTATATATCTATGGCCGCCATTAATTCCTTCCTCTCGATTGAGTAAAGAGGCGACTTAAGAAGTATCCACATTATCCACTTAAATAATTTACGGTCATATCTCTGACATAACCCGCTGCTCTTTTGTTATCATGTAAATTTTATGTCATATAATGTTTACGTCAGTTGCACACATTTTGGAATATTTCAAATTGTTACGTCATGAGCTATTTTCTAAGGTATCCCCTTTTAGCTTGTGAAGAAAAGTTTTATTTTCATTACAGAAATCGATGTAGTAATTGCGGCGGTGGAGGTCGCGTGAACGATAACATTACTGGCGGCCAGTTTCCGTAAAAACAAGCATAAATCACAAGGGCAGCTACCCCTAACTAATTATGGGTACAGGTGTTGCGTTTCATGAAGCGACGTGTGAAACATTCACTTATTTTTACTTTAATTAGAATGGACACACCAATCACAATAGGAAATGATAACCATACAACATCTGCACGTAGAATAAGTTTTACATTATACGGTGTTGAAACCGTCTCGTTTTAAAAGCACTTTAGTTTTGATAATTTGTTTTCGTCGTTAACACGACAAAAGGTTTCAATAAATTCTAGAAACAATAAAACATATTTTTGCTGATTCGACTGTTGACGGCCTCATACGGAGTCTCCAGTATGAATTTGGCTATATAAACGAAAGTCACCTAATATATCGAAAGTCAACGTTTGATTATTATTAGATACCAAAAATCCACACAACAGACGGATTTTTAAAATACATTAATTTCTTTATTAAAAAACAAACGAGGTTTGTCAGGTTTGTTTAAAAACTGTTTCTACAGATTAAAAGTAATCTACAAAATTCGTGAATTCCTTACTGTGGACTTACGTGTTCAATTGTGTGAGTCCCTTATTCTTTCAAGACTCAATTATGCAGATACAGTTTATGGTCCATGTCTGTTGGGTAGAACAATTAAACTTATTCAAAGGGTCCAAAATGCGTGCGCGAGATTTTGTTTTCCTATTCCACCTAAGACACACGTAACTCCCTTTTTAAATGCTTCCAACTTGCTAAAACTGGAAGCACGCAGGCATCTCCATTTGGCTACGTTGCTCTTTGGTGTCGTGAATACTGGGTCTCCTGACTATCTGATGAAAAAACTGACCTGGTCTCGTGATCAGTCTGCATACAATACACGTGCATCCTTGTACCTTTTGTCCATGCCTCGGCACCACACTGCTGCATTTCGCGGTAGCTTCAGATACGCTGCTACGAAATGCTGGAACAACCTGCCTCCACCGATACGCGACTTGAAACATGTCACTACCTTTAGAAAAAAATACAAAAAATTTTTGCTAAATGGACAAAAGGATCAAAATCTGTTTTATCTTTAATTACTTTAGAAATAACTTGCCCAATATTTGTTATCCAACCTTGTTTTTTAATTCCACCAACAAACTTTTGCCCTCGTGTTAAAGTAATCGGCTCCATAACATTTTCTTTCTTGTTTTATCTCTGATGATTCCACCCTCCTTAATTTATAGGTACTATTTCTTATTTCTAGTTGAATACGAGTACCTACATTTAACACTTATTTAGTCACCGTTCAACTGTTGTTGAATTATTATTATTTATTTATTTGTTTGTTTGTGTACACGTTTCCGCAACTGCGAGTCACTCACACACGCTCGGCTGCAACAGAATACCAGCGTTGTGTCGAGATGATTACCTACTTCGTAGGTATACCATGTCAACACAGCATCATGCTGAGTTGCGACCATTTTGGTAGCACCAAACACTTTTATTTAGATTTAGTTTTTAGTAGTCATAAGTTTATTTTATGTAACTTTTCTTTTTTAATTTTTGTTTTTTTCATTTTGTGTGTTACCGAATAAATTTATTTTCTTTCTTTCTTTCTTCTTTTAATTTTTTATGACTTGTTGATAAAATCAAAATGATTTGTTTGTCGTTAAAATATCAGCAAGTCATAAAAATTACGGCGTAACTATAGTCTACTTGTTTATAGAATGAACAGAGCGTTAGTGGCTTTAATAAAGACTAGCCTGTGCTCCAGGTTTCGGCTATATTTTATGAACATCCCTTACCTATATAATACCAGGGTCACTACGGTGATAAAAAAGCATCCAAATCCTTTTAGTGGTTCTAGAGTGATAAGCGTTTATTCAATCTTTGCCCCGTTTTCGACTTTGGCGTTATATTATAAACACCCCTTATAGCCTTTGTGTTGATCAGGGTAACCAGGCTAAAGAACCGCATCCAAATCCGTTGTGTGGTTCTCGAGTTAAAACGGAACATACACGCAGACAGACGAAAATCCTAAAAATTGTGGTTTTGGCCTTTGTACTATTGTAACCCATTTCAATTAAAATTTCGCGAAAATATTATGGACAGAGACGACTTTTTACTACTTTATTATTAGTATAGATTTTATATCCCTTGACTAGCTGATAAGAGATACTAAAACAGGCTCTATTATTATCTTCTTTGTTATTCTTCGGTTTCTGGACGCCTGGTCGGTTTGGAAATAGAAATGGGAGGCAAGGAACAAGATCACCAGACCAGTGCGTAAACACTTGCGCGTATTCGAAGTACTAGGCTCCGATACATTGCGTCCACATGCTGCGTTTGTAACTCGCACGTTGGTTCGCGCGTAGCATGTGGACGCAATACCCACGCGCGAGTGCGTACGCGCGATGTCTCGCGGGAGTAAAACGCTGCATCTAGACAAGGTCTACTCGGAGAAAGTGGCTGTGACAGTGTACAGTGGATGGACAATCAATAAATAAATGAGAAGGTCAGCACCAATTTGGCCTATCTTTTCCAGACACAATTGATTTGAAAATACATTGAACAGCATTTTGCTTTGAAAACAAAAGAACAACGTATAATGTTCAAAGGAAGCGGACCTTTGCTTCAACAGATGAATACAAGTATTCCAGCGAGAATAGTTACGTAATTCAGTTCGTCCCAGAAACCAGTCTGATTGATAGCTTGATAAGATAGCGGGATTTCTTTATTTTTCCTGACCTGTGTAATCTATGTGTAGGGTGATTTTGTTGATCTTACTTAATTTGATGAGCTAATTAATTTGTTCCATCAATCCATCCATCAGCCTATTCCATCCACTGCTGGACATAGGCCTTTCTAGGATTTCGCCACTCTTGGCGGTCCTCCTGGAAGAAATGCCCATACTCAACACGCTGGGCAGGCGGGTTGGTGAGCGCGGTGCCGAAACCCTTCCACCAGTGACGTCGCTGCCCGTCAAAAGTCTGATTTATATAAGGGCCGGCAATTGGGGATGGATATACCGCCATCCATCGGTCCCAGGCGATGGTGGGCCGCCTGGTTTTGCCTGAGAGCTGTCCTCTTACTCTCCCCCGAATAACTTCGGGAGGATTTCCGAGTAAGATGGTGTTACCTCCACGGTCGAGCCCGGCGTCAGCTCTACCACCTAGTAATAGTAATTTGTTCTAGTTAATTTGTTTAAGTAACCAAATATATTAGCTGAAAGTATATAATATTTTATATGTATTTTTATTTTTTATTATTAAATTGTGTTGTTACAGATGAATAAACGGATATTTTGTTCTATTCTTACACCAAAAATTTACATTCCCGGCTTTGTTGCCAAATGTTAGAGCGCTCGCCTGCTAGCCCAGAAGCCGTTTAACCTTCGCGGTGCATATTGGTTTGTGTTCAATCTGCCAACTCCGGAGCAGCTGTTGCTTCATATTTGTGTCCGAAGTACAGCGATAGGGCTTACCACTTATGACGTTCGGGATGTAATAATCATCGATGAAAAGCGGGTGTATCGAGCGTTGCCTGTAACTCGCATTTCAAATTTGTGTATGGGTGTTAACCCCTTCGGGATTTGTGTTCTATCCATCCATCCATCAGCCTGTTTCGTCCACTGCTGGACATAGGCCTTTCCAGGATTTCCCTACTCTTGGCGGTCCTCCTGGAAGAAATGCCCATACTCACACGCTGGGCAGGCGGGTTGGTGAGCGCGGTGCCGAAACCCTTGCACCAGTGACGCCGCTGCCCTTCACCAGTCTAATTTATATAAGGCCTGGCAATTTGGGATGGATATACCGCCATCCATCGGTCCCAGGCAATGGTGGGCCGCCTGGTTTTGCCTGAGAGCTGTTCTCTTACTCTCCCCCGAATAACTTCGGGAGGATTTGCGAGTAAGATGGTGGTACCTCCACGGTCGAGCCCACACTGCTGGACATAGGCCCTGTAGTTGTGTTCTATGCTAAACTAATATTAAAGTTGTAAAAACTCGTCTCTCCATTGAATATTCCCGCCAAAATTTAAATTAAATGGGTTATTGGTATTGTACTGAGGACGAAATAATAATTTTTGGAATTTTTGTCTGTCTGTCTGTCTGTATGTTCCGTTATAACCCGAAAACCTCTCAAAGGAAGTGGATGCGTTCTTTTTATTATTATCATTGGGACGCTGATCAAATATCTAATTTTGACATTCGCAGTAGTTCCATTCCTAACAATCAACTACTGCGAATATAAATGATAAATGATTTTTATTCCTAGATTTCTCCACTTTATGTATGTGTATAAATTAATTTTTGTAGCCCAACCTAAATATTTTTTGTATGTATTTCCCTTATTAGTATATTCATATTATTTTTTTATTCTAAAGATATTTATTGTAAAGATTAACTTTGACTTGTAGAAAGTATACTTTATGTATCTATTTTACAAAATAAATATTTTGATTTGATTTGATATGAACGAATATTCGCAGTCGTTCCACCATGAAGCTTGGCAAATATCAAGGGTGTTTACAAAATAACGCCCTAGCCAAAAACTGGGCAACCATTGCATAAACGCGGGTGGAGACGCAGGCAAAGGCTAGTGTTTTATATTTGTTTGAAAAATAAACCCCAACATAATTTTAACCCTTCAAGATAGGAACTTATAGATATTCCATTTATTCTTACAGTGCGGTTAACAGATAACGAACATGACCACAATGTTCATTTTTACCCACTGGGTACGGAACCCTATTAGAAAGATAAGCAAATCCGTAAATCAAGGCTCACAAGTTCATCAGCCATAATTGAAAAAGTTGAAACTTTATACATCGAGATCAGAAAGGCGAATTATTAAACCAATTAAAAGTTGGTAACATTAAGTGAATCAACACACAACAAATTTAGAATTTGTTCCAGAAGTTTGCGCCCTTTCTGCCTCATTTTATTTGATACCGTGATACGGGCAGCCTTGTATAAAAACGAAACACACGTCTGGTTTAGTTTAGGTATTTATTGAAGGTAATTTTATTTTTCTGAGGTGGTTGAGCTGATGACGGGCTCGACTGTGGAGGTACCACCATCTTACTCGCAAATCCTCCCGAAGTTATTCGGGGGAGAGTAAGAGAACAGCTCTCAGGCAAAACCAGGCGGCCCACCATTGCCTTGGTCCGATGGATGGCGGTATATCCATCCCCAATTGCCGGGCCTTATATAAAACAGACTGGTGACGGGCAGCGGCGTCACTGGTGCAAGGGTTTCGGCACCGTGCTCACCAACCCGCCTGCCCAGCGTGTGTGAGTATGGGCATTTCTTCCAGGAGAACCGCCAAGAGTGGCGAAATCCTGGAAAGGCCTATGTCCAGCAGTGGACGAAACAGGCTAATGGATGGATGGATGGAATTTTATTGTATTTTGATAATATACAGGTTGAATGTGAACCCCCTTGCTATATCAAAGGAAAACATTATATGTTCGAAACAAAAAATATAGACAGTTTAATAAAATTAGAAGTTCTATTTTGCATACAACCTTAAAACAATAAAAATCTGCTAAGTGCGTGTCGGGTCACGCGCAGTGTAGGGTTCTGTAGTTGCTCGGTACATTTTATAAGTTGGTCTACTAATACAGATCGCGCCAAACTTCTAGTCCCATACATTTAGAAGAACGGCCCTTACATTGTCGTGTTTAGAGGGGATTAATAGTTTGGCGCGAACCGTACTCGTACACCTGTAAAGCCTACTTAGCTGTGATGTATACTACTTCTGTGAATTTTTTCACATATCCATAAACAACCGTTTAGCCGGCAGGGACGGGGAGGACACCCCACTCTAACAAAATTTGCACTTTAAAGCTTAATATTTCGCCAACGAACATTTCATGCACCCAAAATGTTTTTATACGACCTATCTAACGATACCCAACACTATGGGTTAGATGAGAAAAAAAAATTGTTTCATACCACATTTACCATAAAAAATAAATTGTTTTCATAGTTTTATTTTACTGTTTTATTGGCGTGATTAATATGTATATTATACTCATGCCAAATTACTGCTTTCTAGTACTAACAGTCTCTGATCTAAGCCGCGGACAGACGGACGGACAGACGGACATGGCGAAACTATAAGGGTTCCTTGTCGGACTACGGAACCCTAGAAAAGGTATCGACCGTCAAAAGAAGCACTAATACTCCGGTGACAGAGACGACGCTCTACAAAACCTGTGTACATAGCCTATGTGCATTATTTACCGCCGGGAATATGTACAGTTTATTGTCAGTTACATGTCGCGTCGCGTATGTTTGCCAATCATTCGAAAATTGAGAAACAATGAAAAAAAAACGAAAGATTAATTTTTTTTCATACCTTTTTTTTCTTATTTTTGTTCTATTAGTGATTTGGATTCATAGGTTTCAATTAAGCAAGGGGGTGCATTTTCAACCTGTATAATTTTGTGTGTTGAATAAAGACTTCAACCTATTAAATTGTATGATTGATATACTTAGACATATTACAAAACATACCTTTAGTTCCAATTCTCAACACAACCTGCAGCCCGGTTAGAGAGAGGTCCCAGGTTCGAATCCCGGTTCAGAGCTCCTCACATCCAGATTTACTTTTGTGATTTTCCATACCGCAATAATATAATGTGAATATTTAAGTTCTTTATGTTTTTAAAGCTTTTGAGTAAATAATAAATCATAACTATCTTACCCAATAAACACATCTGTTGAGTATGTTACATGAAGGTTGGATTTTATATGTACCAGCTTCATAGATATCTCAATAGTATTATTCATATATCAGTGACCAGCTTTGAATAACATTTTCAGAGGCTACTGGATTTTCCGATACAAAAATCAGCCTTTATTTTTATTTGGGTTTTATACGATACGGGGTAACAAGTTTATGCTATAAGTACGGTAAGGAGGCAATAGCTTACGAGGACAATTTGAAACACGAGCGTTATGCGAGTTTCAATGCATTGTGTGAGTAAATAAATGAAACATAATTAAAGAAACAAACAAACAAATACTCCAAATGAACTTTAAACGGGCATTCTTTTTCTTTGCACGCAGCTTCAGCTGCAGCTTTCAGTTTGATGCTTCGTAAGCTACCTAAGTCACCTTTGATACCGTCCTGCTGTCAGTGGTAGACGGATGTCGTCCGACGATTAAATTAAACGCAGCCTGCAAACGTATCAAACTGAAAGCAGCTCATTTTCGTCAAGTCTATCTTTGGTACACAAGAAAATTCTGGCAACTTTCTAACAATAAATAAAAAAATATAAATAAAGCACTCGTGTGGAAAAAGTTACTTTGCTAACAGTTTTGTTGCATATAAAATGGGTCTTTACGAGCACTTGCATTGAAAAAATATGCTATGCCATGCTTGGCTGCAGAGTTAAGACGACAAAACATGAAAAAGGAAACATGATATCACGACATATTTATATTCTCAATGGGATGTCAGAGACATTTCCTAGTATTGTTTGTCAAACTGTCACTAGAACAGGTAAACTCATGCACCCTTCTTACACCGACGATTTTACGTCTCAATGTCATAGGGGTGAACCTTATCGCTGTACTTCGGGCGTGAGTACTCGCTTTTTAGGGCATACAGGTTTACTTAACAGTATTTTTATTTACTGTCAGCAAGTGGTAAGTACGCAAATACGATGCACATACGTTCTGAAAAAGTCATTGCTGGGCATCGAAACGTCTAGCACATATCGCACCTTTGGTAGAACAATGACGTAATTGTCAAAAAATGCAAAATTTACTTAAATATGCCAAAATGTTCTAAAAGTATTGGTCTGTAAGGGGTAACAAAAACACAATGATATTTAGATCCAATAGTTTCAGACAGAGGCGTGTATGTCGTTGTAGCTTTCCACAGTTTTTGGAATAATATCGTCTGATTGGACAGTTGTGCGTGCTTCTCAAAATGAAAATGTTTTAATTTGCGAACGGTACATTCATTATCATTTATTCATAATAAAATGTTTACAAATGTTTGTTATTACATAACGTCATAGAGCCAGACAAGAAAATACAAGAAAATGAAAATTTCTTAATTTGCCGTTCCTGGACAATTTGAAAACACGTAATTGCGTCATTGTTCTACCAAAGGTGCGATATCTATTAAGGTATGTATTGGGGTCTTCCAATACAAAGTTATTAAAGCCCACTGATTCTGTATCAAAAAATCAGTTGCCAAACCTAGTGCCTATCGTCCAAAACATACATATCCGATTATCTAAGGATACGTTCGCACTTGAAAGGACTTCAAAATTCGTAAATAGTTCAATACCTACCCATTCAAGGTTATTTTGGAAGTTAATTTTTTATCTGTTTTTGGTGAATAGCAATCATTGTTGGCAACCGATTCAAAGTTACATAATAGGCCCGCAGGTCTTGAGATTGAGAGTCTGGTGTCCCACCGACTGAGCTACCGGTTAGTTCATTAAATCTAAACTACTAATAAAGTATTTTTGAATTGAATATTTTTGCGAAATTTCATATGAAATGAGGACTAAACAACAATCTTTAGATTTTTTTTCTGTCTCTCTGTCTATATGTTCCGTTTTAACTCGAAAACCACTCAACGGGTTTGGATGCGTTTTGTTTATTATCACCGTAGTGACCGTGGTCAATACACAGGCTATAAGGTGTTCATAAAATAATGCCCAAGTCGAAACCAGGGCAAAGATTGAATAAGCGCTTTTAACTCTAGAACCCCTCGACGGATTTGGATGCTATTTTTTTATTATCATCTTAATGACCCTGGTCAACACATAGGCTATAAGAAGTGTTCATAAAATAACGCCCAAACCAAAAACGGGGTAAATATTGAATAAACGCGGGCGGAGCCGTGGATAAAGGCTAGAGAGGCTATGTAAAAAATATATGGATGCTTTGTTTCTGTGCATTTCATGAAATGCACGGAAGAATATAATACATTTTTGGTACATGCATTTAGGGTTGTGTTTTTGGAAAACACAAGTTTCTTGCCCTTCTTCTTAGCAATACTAATCGAATGGTGCGGATGGTTAGGCATTATGTATATATAATATTTTTATTCCTATATTTCTATATTTTATGCAAGTGTATAACTTTATTACATTTTAGTAGCCCAACCTTAATATTTTTTGTATGTATTTCCCGTTTTTATTTATGAACTTATTTCTTCATTGCATTATGTATATATAGTATTTTTATATTTTTATTCCTAGATTCCTCTATTTTATTTATTTTTTATTTATTTTTTTAAAAACTTACGACTATCATTTATTTATGCAGGTGTATATTTTATTTCCCGTATTATTATATATTTTTTTATATTCTAAAGATATATTATATTGTTAAAATTAACTTTGACTTGTAGAAAGTATACTTAATGTATCTATTTTACAAAATAAATATTTTGATTTTGATTTTGACACAAATAATTATTGAATTGAGGTCTTCAACTGCAGTTTTTTCCCTCGTTTGACGAATAGGGATCATGTACAGAACTCAAACATATTTTATTAGATGGGTTTTAACAATACCTATATATAATTACATTTTAGTAGCCCAAACTAAATATTTTTTGTATGTCTTTGCCTTATTAGTATATATTTTTATATTCTAAAGATATATATTGCAAAGATTAACTTTGACTTGTAGAAAGTATACTTATTTTACAAAATAAATATTTTGATTTACAATCTAGCTATTAAATTTTGGAAATTTTGCTAGCTATTTTAATTTTTTTATAAAATTAAAAACATACTTTTTTCTGTTTTGCGCTGAATCCGCCCCTCTCGCACTGCGCGTTTTTTCGCTTGGAGTGAGAGTGACAAAAATAAAATTCACATAGCCTCTTAAATAATTGCTAACAAACAAAACGGCTTTTATATTAATTTAAGATATGCTTACATTAGACGAAACAGTATTTTCTGAACTCTATTCATACTTGGGACGTAGGTTGACTGGAAGAAATTCCTTGTAGTAATAAGTCCACCCTTTGTTAATATCTCGTTTTGTGGGCAATAAAGTGTTTATTCATTCATTCATTCATTCACTGGAGAACACCCCTGACACCCCCTCGGGGATTCATGTCGTGACAATATGTTTATATCTATTCATTTTCGTTCTATATAAGTACATGTTTTGTCTTTCACAAGCGCTTGAAGACACTCATGTCGATGAGCACAAAGTAGACATAAAAGTGCGTACTTTCAGTTATATAAAATTGTTCACCTAAATTCTGTAGGTTCTTGACATCAATGTGCCTTATTCGAAATCGGTTTACTTGATATTACAAGACATCGCTGTTGAACGCAAAAAGATACAAGCTATATCGACGACGACGTTACGACGGCAAAAATAGGCCATATTCCGCAAACATATGGCCTTTTTAAGGCTGTCTCGCAAAAATGCTCAATAAAAATACTTGAAATATGCATAATACAGCCACCTATAGCTGTAACCTTTTCATAAATTTTAATATTGCTATTCGGTTTCTGAATAAACAGATCGGATAGCGAATTCGGTTTAGATTACACGTATTATTGCATAGTGTCGACGGAAGCTGGATAAAAAATTCATTATTAAAACCAAAGTCACGGCATTTGAAAACGAATCCTATTACATTAAGGCTACAGTTTCGTATCGTTTGGCTTAGAATCTCAACTCATTTTCCGTCGGCATTGAATATTCTGCCATGTTTGAAGGAAAAACAAAGTGTTAAATTGCGTGGGGACTGTGCCTTTGAGTTAGATGATCCTTCAAGGAAGTTTGATCTTTACGTGGTGGGTCGAGAGGTGGGGTTGGCTTGTAGTGGTTATGGGGAGGTAGGGGGGGGGTTCCCTGTGTAACAGGAGACATGTAGAGCGGATGTGGGTCAAGGGTTGAATCACAAAAGTGTGAGTGTTGCGATGTGCTCGGGGTGTCGACGTCTCCCCGCGTCTTGCATACAAGTAGTGCATTTTATTTTCTCTTCCTGATTAAATCTTTTGAGCTTACTTTGCAACTAGTTCATAGGGTTTTTATCGTCGCTAAAAACCGTAAAGACATCATTTTTAAAGCGTAAAAGAACATTATGGAATTTTATGTACATATAACGAATACTCAGTACCCTCTTGTACACTTGTTCTCCGATTCATTTATTTAAATTAAATCTAAGATATTCATCTCTCTGCGTAAAAAAAGTTTTTTAATACACCTGCTTAAAATATGATAGATTACTCCCCTGTTTAGCGTGCGTAAAATTACTAGTGTTTTTTTGTTTTTATTACTAACGCCATCTAGGAGAAACCGGCGACATAATTTAGTAAGCTGTACCTTAACCTTGTTTTATTTATCGTTTTGTTAGTATTTCTGAAAGTAACCAGATACACTAAAAACTATTTAGAATGAGTTGAGTATTTTCAAATTTTTATATTATTATTAAATACTAGCTTTTGCCCGCGGCTCCGCCCGCGGCTCCGCCCGCGGCTCCGCCCGCGGCTCCGCCCGCGTGTTATTCGGTTTAACGACATGCTTTTTTCCGGGATTAAAAGTAACCTATGTGTTAAGTTGGGGTATAGGCTATATCCATTCGAAATTTCATCCAAATCCGTCCTGCCGTTTCAGCGTGAAAGCGTAACAAACATACACACACACACACACACAAACTTTCGCATTTATAATATTAGTGTGAAGTGTGATGAGATAACATAGCCTTGACTTATTTCTCCACAAACGATTATGACCGCGCTAATTACACATCTGATGTATGGAATAACAAAGCCTTGTCTTATTTTACCACAAACGATATCCTACAGGAACCATGCATTTTTCCGGGATAAAATGTAGCCTATGTGTTAAGTTAGGGTATAAGCTATATCCATTCTAAATTTCATCCAAATCCGTTTAGCCGTTTCAGCATGAAAGAGTAACAAACATACACACACACACGCACAAACTTTCGCATTTATAATACTAGTAGGAAGTAGGATAGGGTAATAAATATAAATATAATTGTAAAAGATGTTTTAAAAATTCAGAACGATTTTAGACGTCATCATTTATATTCTTTTTAGAACTTATTCTTAAAATGATTTTAGAAAGAGACATTGGTCTTTGTAGTAATAGATTGGCGCCAACCAGACTGCGTGTTCTTCAGTCGACTTGTATCTGTTTGTTTTGTTTTGCAACAAAATTGCTTTTATTTTATTGTTTCATGTAATTTTTTGCAGGTGTATTAAAAAACGTCGTTTGATACGCGTACAAAAATATTTTGTGCGGCGTTTTTTAAGGTTCCGTTAAAAGCAAATATACAATCATATGACTATTGGCATGAGCGTACAAATAATTATAAGGCTACTTTAGTCCGACTTCGCCTCTCATGTACATAACCAATAGAAGAATGTTTTTGTTTTTTAGAGTTTAAAATCTTTTCCCATGTAGAATAATTATCCTTATAATTATTTAGCACACAAATAATCCTTCACGGTTAAATTTAAAGTATTATTATTAGAGTTCTCTATTAACGCCCTCGTGAGCGTTCAGTATGTGCATTACAAACCGGTTAGATCAAATAGTTACAAAAATATTCGGTGGACAAGTATGGTGGAAAAATTCAACGGTCTTGGTAAGTACCTCGGTGGCGCAGTCGGTAGCGCGCTTGTCTTGATAACAAGAGGTCGCAGGTTCGAATCCTGGCCCGAGGATTTTTTTCAAATTCTTGTCTTTACATTTGTTTCTAATTTATCTTTTCCAGTTTGTAATGCACTCTAATAATAATATTTAGAGTATTCCAAAGCAATGGATTTCGCAATAAAATTTCGCATAATCTAAATTTAAAGTAGTTTCTGTAACAATAGTAGTCGCCCATACCAACAAATTTTACTCTGACACAATAAAAGTGACCATAGAGACAATTTAAAGCGACAATCTTTAAAGGATGGTCCAAAGCTAAGCCGCTCTTCATACACGATTTTGGTTCCGACAAGTTTGTATAGAGAGCGGCTTTGGACCATCCCCCATATGATCTTGAAAAAGAAATCATACTACAGCGTTAAATGGTTTTGGAGGACAATGCCATTATTATTTGGGATTGATTTGTGTTGTATTATTTGTATATTCTGTTATTAGGAGTTAGTTCACAATTGTTTGACATTACGCAAATAATTCTATTAGATATATAAAAATATTTGAATTATGATTGTTATTGATTTTGTTAGATAATTGTAATTTAAATTTACTTTCGAATATTTATGTACTTCCTTGGCAGAAAGCATTTGAGCTAACGTGTTAAAGATAGTAAGGATAGTAGCCTGTAAGGATAGTAAGCCTGTAAGGATAGTAGTAAGTTAAGATTTAAAAAAAAAAACTTATTTTCTAAAATTGTAAGGTATCACGATTTAAGGACGGAGTTGTCAAAATATGGCCATATTTGTCGCCGACGTGATGGCCGTTGGGCGTTGACCACGTACAGCAAAGCGTAGTGTAGGCCGACCTCACGCCCGCTGGACCGACGACCTGAAGGACGTTGCGGGGGGCGGCTGGATGAGGAGGACGGATGACCGACATGAGTGGCGAAATTTGGGAAAGGCCCGTGTCCAGCGGAGGACGAACACGGGCTGATGGATGGATGGATGGATTGTCAAAATAAAAATAAATTAATGATTTTTTTAACTTTAAACCTAAATTTGTAACATGCTTTCGGACAAATCAACTTTTGATTGATTGATTGGTACCAAAATTGAAATTACAAAAAAAATATGATGTTGTTTGGGCATTTTGGTTTAGTAGAGAATATATTTACTACACTTTTGTATAATACACCAGATTTTTTTTCGTGATGTTTGGATCGGCTTAAACTGCCTTAGTGGCCGATTGGTAGAGCGCTCACCCGCTAACCCGGAGGACGTGGGTTCAATCTTCGTGGTAAACATAATTTTGTGTTCGGTTTACGTGCTTCGCGAAGGGCACGTTAGGCTGATGGTCCATTTGTGCCCTAAGTACAACGATAGCGCTTTCCGTTTGGGACGTAATAATCGTCTGTGAAAAGCGGGTAGACATTGACTTGCATTTCACAGTTCACACTTGGAAACACCTTTGTTACCCCCTTGGGGATTCATGTCGTGACGATAAATATGTTCATGTGTAAAATTACTCTTAAGTATTTTGATCAGTTTTCATTTCCAAAACCACCTGCGAATTTATTCCGCAGTAAATAGTAATTTTCTATTTTTATTTCATATATATTTTAGTGCGATTCAGAATTTATATTTTACTCAAAGAATAAACAACACTAAGCAGTAATAAGTTTATATTACTTGGAGTTGCAGTTCCGCTGGTGCGTTAAAGCTTCCGTCTGTAAGTGGAGTTTATTTGACACACATACGGAACCAAATGAGGACGTAGACGTGTTTCTTTGTACCAAACATGTGATTATGCGTTTTTTTTTTATTAAGATATTTATTCGAAATCTGCCTATTTTTTGTATTTTTTTTTATGTTATCCTGTAATAGCTACTGTAAGCAAATTTTGTTTTATAATAAAGTTGACAGCTAAATAAAGTTCTCGTCTTTCTAGTTTTAAGGCTTCACATAAACAAAAATATGGCATACTTAAAACTAAACACATTATGTATCTTGCGCACAATACGCGTTTGATGTGTCGTTTTTCATAGAGTTCCTTGTATTACAACTTGCGCGGGCCTGCCGACAATCTGAACCGCGTAAGAAACGCGTTTGGTGTGGCGAAGGCTTTAGGCTGTTTAAGAAAATCTTGTGATCTCTTTCAGTTTCAGATGTAAGGTGGGGGAGTGAAAACGGGTATATCTGCTAGATCTGATTAAAACCCGTTTACAACAAGCGTGTGTTTTTACTCTGAATATTATATAGGCTTAACCTGCAATTTCACCGTAACTACAAAATGCAGCGCTGTGATTGGCCGATTCGTCACCTGGGTATCGCTTCGAGATTAACTTACTTCAGAAACTAGTTTTTTGTCTTATTAATGCTCTTAAAACGTTGTGGCATACTCAACACCAAAGGGGAAAAAATGAGAGCAGATACTTTAATCCGAATCAAATTGGGCCGATTATTTCTTAATGATTATGGATATCAGAGTATACAGGCTGAATCAGACGAATACCCCGTGGAGGGAAAATACCGTAAATAAACCTGCATTCAAAGAATAATTTTTTTTTTACTCCTAACAGTATTGAATTTTGGGATATCTTTAAAAGTTTTGTTATTAAACTGTAAAATTTCATGGTTTTCCTTTAATTTACGATACTATGTTAGGCCGAAGAATTTGGTTAATATGTTTAACCCTTTCGATCGGTATCATAAAAATACAGAATGTTTTTTTTTCACATTCGTCCGGTTCGATTCCCGGCTTATGCATGTGATTTTTTCTAATTCTTTCAATGCAGTTTTCCTTAACTTTAAAAATAAAATAATGGATCCGTGAAGTAAAATTTGCTATCTCTAATATTTAGGGTACTTACCCTCCAGGGGGCATTCATTTGGTTCATGCTGTATATAAACTAAATTATAACAGAAACTCCGTTGTGGGTTTGATAAAACCAAAAAATATATTTGGGAAATCAACATTATTAAAAGCTTTATGTATTGTGATATTATTAAGGAAATAAAGTAGTAATAAGAAGGTATTATTATAAAAATGCTTGTATCGGTATACAAAGTGTTTCTTCATAAGGTAAACGTTAAGTGCAGGTTCACAAAATATTTAAAAAGTTATTTGGCCAAGTGCGAGTCGGACTCGCACACAAAGGGTTCCGTACCACCCCACAATACAGATGCAGAACCATAAAAACGTAATGGTAAATAACAACAAGACTACAATAAACAAGACGCTAAGATGGTAGCGCCTGACATAAAATTTGGCACCGTCTGCGTAAGGGACACCCTACTTTTTATATATATATTTTTTACTTTAGAGTATGTCCTACAATCTGACTTTTAAAACATGTGTGTATTACTCAACGACCTATAGATAACTTCGTCGTAGGTATTTCTGTCTTTAAGCAAAAGACAAAATCAATAACGTTTAAATAATGCAACATTTTCGAGTTTCCTTGTATGGGGACCCCCTTAAATTTTTTTTACGGCTTTTTATTTCTCGTGAAAGAGCATAATAACACGTATTCTTTGACTTTTTTAAAACTTTCTACCTATTATGGCTGAAGCTGTAGACCCACGTGACAAACGGACAGACAGAGGCAATTTTGTAATATGGTCCCGTTTGGCACCCTTCCGGTACGGAACCCTAAAAATGAAAAGCACATTACTTATGAAGGGTTGAGAGCTCATAAATAAGCTGGTATCTCGTTTATCTTATAACGCTACATTAAGCGCTAACATCTTAAAATATAACCTTCATAGATATTAAGATTCATTAAACTTACTTTACGGAAGCTTTTTTATCTTAAAACTTTCAAGAAACGACGAAAATTTCTTTCAAATTACGGCGGTTAGTGTCTCGTAATTTCAAGTCCTTTATAGTGAAAAGTTATTCCCTAGTTAGCGGTAAAATTCGTGAGTAAACGTCAAATGCGATCATCAATATTACCAGAAGCAAATTCAGGCAGTCAAAAAGAAATCGTACACCAAAATGACATCAACATCATTCAAACAATTTTGATACTTACCCCCGATTTCACAATTGAGAGTTTCTAGTTAAGTAGTGCTTAACTTTCAAATGCAGCGCTGTGATTGGCTAATTTGTCACTTATGTATCCACTTAGCGAGACTTTCTTAATTCAGAAACTGGCCTTATATGTTGTAAATTTGAGTCAGAAATAATAGCTCTCCAGTAAAAATTTTGAAGTAAAATTTGAAATTTTGTAAAAATGATTTATAAGTAATATCAATCGTACATCTGGCAGCACTGCCCCCAAAAACAGGATATAGTCTGCTATTACTCTAGAAAACTGAAAGTAATGAATGTCTTTACGGGTCTCTAGAGTTCTAACGAATTTTATGAAAAAACTTCCTGGGGTCGCTGTTTTAAACTTTCACCCAAAAGGTGGGGTATATTGAAAATGAAAGTATACGAAAAGATTTGCGAACTACAAAAGTGCCTAGCAAGCTTCGTTCACTTCATTAAATTTATCCTAAAAGTCCATCGTGCTGATTTGATATTCAATTTGGAGGTTGCAAGGGCTTCGTAATATTTTTTATGGGACATAAAGGGACGTCTTACGAAAGGTTTCTGCTATTTTTTTGGAGTCCCGTATAAGTACGTGACTAACGGTTTCGTAACTTTCGTATCTTTTGATAAAAAAATTGGCACTGGGACAGTCATCTTTAAAAATCCGAAAGTTCATAAGACTTAGAACGCCATTTTACTGCCATCATTATTGAAAAAAAAGGAGAAGAATAAATTCAATTATTTTCTGTTTTAAGGGGAACTTTCAGAAATTGGAACTGGAATTGTCTTACTCCCTGGTTTTATCAAATAATATCATATGAATGCATGCATAGGCTCCTGATTACAAGGGTGCATATTTGCCAACTATTTGTAAAATCAAAGGCACCGGGGAAAATTCCAAGAGTAATTCATCTTTCAAATAGACAGAACCCTCGTCTCTTACATTTTGCATCGCAAGGTTCAGGTCGGCACACGAGGGAGTACGGAACCCGAATGAAAATACTTTCTATTGATTATTTTGTTACGCTACCTCCTTTATGCATATTAGATGTTACAGAATTCACATTTTTTATAAGAAAATAAAGGTCTTTCAAACAATTTGTCTAAGTAATTCTGAATTAGAGAAAGCTGTGAAAAATACATAATATTCATGCCTGTCTTCAAGAAGGGTAGGCAAAGTCTACAGATTTCCATCTGCTACGATCTTGGCACACCTTTTTCGCCTCTTACATCCATTAATTTAGTCATTTAAGCGTTTCTTTTCCGAATACTTTTGATTTAACTCTTCATCAATATATCGTCATTTTGGTCGGCAGCACACGTCTTTTTAGGGCGATCCTCTTGTATATCTTCGACTTGCTCACTATACATTTCTTTCGTCACTCTACTTTAATTCATCCTCTCTTTATGCTTAAACCACCGAAGAATTCCTTTCTCTACATCTCCTTTTAGGCGACAACGATCCCGTACGTCGATCTTTATCCTCCTATACCCAACAATCACTATCATACATAAGTGAAGGATCCATTAATCCATATTGTGTCTTTGCAGTCACATTTTAGCTACTCATAAAGGGTAGCCCAAAATTGAATAAACAGGATTCATTAGTTTCAGTTTGAAATATCACGATCAGAAGTACTTCTAATAGATAAAGGTAGGCTAGTGCAAACATTTTTTCTGATATTTTAAAGACTATTCAAACTCGCAGTGTCGATTTTGTACAAACCTTGGCGAATCGGACTTAAGAGGCCTGTAGCCGGCGGCTTGAATTCAGTCGCGCACGGGGTGCCTATGCTTGCTATTTCATTCTACATGCAACTTCGGATTAAAGAGCACTGACTGACTGTTATCGGTTGGCTCGAACGTTCATTTCCCGAGCTCGTACGGAACTAACCGAACACTAAGCTAAGGCGAGACAAAATTCATGTCTTGAAAAAACTCGAGAATGGTTTTGGGTCTTATCATTTCAGGAGAAATATCCCAAAAATCGAAATAAAGGAAAAATATTTTTAATAGTATAGAATATACTATGCTGTGAACCTAAAATTATTTGATTTGTTGTATCGCATCTACATTCATGAAAATATGTGTAAAATCCAGGACTTTATACGCTTGTAACTTTTGTATGTATTGGATTTTGATAAATGTTTTAGGTTCAAGTCATGGAAATTGTATGGGATTATGTTGAAAAAGAAAAAATAATAAGCAAGTACCTATCAATGAGGATATTAGGATATTATCAGCGAGCAGCGCTAGTATGGGATTTAAAGCGAATAGAGTCACCTTAAGTTTGAAAATAAAGTATTTCTCAATAAAAAATGTTCTTCATGAAATTGGTATAAAGTATCTAGCCTTTGCCTGCGGTTCCATATATGTATATTCAATCTTTGCCCCGTTTTCGACTTGGGCGGTATTGTATGAACACCCCTTACAGCCTAAGGTTTACCAAGGTCACTACGATGATAATTAAAAGAATTTGTACGTTGTAGGGGGGGGGGGGGGGGCTGCCACTGGCTCCAATTCATATAGCCATCAACGAGTATCTGTTCTCGATTAATATAATGACCGTAAGATAAGAAGAGATACACCGAGATCACGTGCAAACGAAAATACTAAACAAATAACGCCTTAAATTGGAGAAATCATATTTTTATATCAATGACACCCGTATTTCTGGGAGGGGGGATAGACGGTACTCTGGGAGAGCCATGCGCCCCTGGTTCCTACCTAGTTACGCCTATGCATCCAACACGCTGGGATGTAAAAATCGTGGGTGAATCGTAGGTGTACGACTAGGGACTGTGGCTTGCAATTCACATTCCATTCATTAGATACAGGAAGACCAAAACATATTGATTACTAAGGGTTTGGCGGCTGAATGAAAACTCATGCGCGGAGTAATTTCCAATATCCTTTTAATATCGAAAAGAGGGATGAACAAATTGACTTCGGCATACCCCACAACACAAGATATAACTACGACTTTTAGACACAACTCTTATTGTGTACTATTAGAGCTGAAATTATAAGCGCTTGAATCTAAAAACCTGCGTGTTTTAATCGTTTTGTCATTTCGTTGTTTGTTCAAGCCACAACAAAAAATGAGTTTGGTAAAAGCTAACGATTTACGTTGATTTGATTTTTGGAATAAACGTTTTCAATTAAAAAAGGATCCGCTGTGATTATGATGATCCTTGTCAGTATGGTTGTTTGTTCATCTGCAATATTTTATAGGGATCTGCAATGTTTTCTAGGGATCTGCAATATTGCGGATAATCTACTATCCCCTTAGTTTATTGTTCGTCTATTTTTGGAACCCTGTCCCAAAATCAAGAATAATTTGAAATTTTTGTATTAGTTCGATGTAACATTTACTCAATCTTTCTCTTACAAATAATAATAATATATCGTCACGACATGAATGCCCGAGGGGATGTCAGAGGTGTTCCTGTGTGAGATCGGGAAACCCGCGTTTCACCGACGATTATTACGCCCCAGCATGATGAGTGGTTAGCCCTATCGCCGTACTTCGGGTACAAATACACGCTTTTTATGGTATATTCGTATCAAGTTTTGTAATGATACGATCGATGAGGTCTCTTTGGGATTGTTTATTGCATTATGTGAAAATTTTAAACCATGTTTTTCAAGGATTTCTGATATATTCGAAAACAATTATGTATTTATTTCTTTTTTGTATTTGCCATTTTTTAGGTGGTAGAGCTGATGCCGGGCTCGACTGTGGAGGTACCACCATCTTACTCGCAAATCCTCCCAAAGTTATTCGGGGGAGAGTAAGAGAACAGCTCTCAGGCAAAAAAACCAGGCGGCCCACCATTGCCTGGGACCGATGGATGGCGGTATATCCATCCCCAATTGCAGGGCCTTATATAAAACAGACTAGTGACGGGCATCGGCGTCACTGGTGCAAGGGTTTCGGCACCGCGCTCACCAACCCACCTGCCCAGCGTGTGTGAGTATGGGCATTTCTTCCAGGAGGACCGCCAAGAGTGGCGAAATCCTGGAAAGGCCTATGTCCAGCAGTGGACGAAACAGGCTGATGGATGGATGGATGGATGGATGGATTTGCCAACGCCCACTTGGCCTTAATTCAGAAACTAGCCCATAGTCGTTTACGTGTTATGTCGCAAAATAATCGACAAACTGACAACAATATTAAGGTTTCGTTATTTGATGGGACCCTAAAAAGTTAAGTAAAGAAACCCAAACAAAAGGGTGTCATCACATCACTTTCCAAGTCACGTATCATTACGGGTTGTTTAATTGTACATTTTGTTCAATTAACAACCCTCGAGAGAATTCATTAGGGCTCATTATTAACTTGGCAAGATTGCGAAGTCGTTGCAAAAGGCACCTTATTACTGTACAGGTAGATGTGAGTTTAGGTACATATATAATATTTCTAAGATATCGTGTGAATGTTTAAGAAGTTTATTGTTGTTTTCTATACATATTTGAAACTTGGGCTATTCAAAATTTTCCATTTGTATTTGGGAAACAATTTTTTACTCAACAGTCTAATTAACGTGTTTTAAATCATATGGAATATTTAAATGTCCAGGGTTAATAAATAAACACTCGGAAAAACAGCACGATAATAAAGTAAAATTCAAGATTACTTTGATTTTACCAGGCACATTATTATTAAAGATATTAGTGGTTTTTATTATTTTAAAATAATTTATGTGTAATTTTTCTGTTTAATTCATATTATTATGTGCATATAACAGATATTTTAATCGTAAAAGGTGATAGACAAGATGATACTGGAGAACAAAATTTATTTATCTATTAATTTTGTTAATTTACTAGGTAAATAAAAATTTACGTGTATAACAATTTGTACAATAATAAATAATCAGTCAGTCAAAAATGAGCCATCTGTAAAAATGATAAACCCTTCTCAAGTTTAGTTTAATTCTATAGCCAAAACAATAAATCTGGAACGCAGAATTTGAAAACCAAAACACCAGCGGCAAGGATATAGTTTGCGCCTCATAATTTGAGCCTTCTCTCACTGAATGCGCGGGTAGTCAGAAAAAAAACTCCCGCTCATTACCCGCTTCCGGGGGCGCGACGTCGGAAAACGGACGTCATCTCAAGTGGTGCAAAAAATACACAATTAAAAAGAAAAAAATGGCGTTTCACATGGGGCTTGGAAAAGCTATTGTGATGTTCCATTAGGGAAAGTTCCGATGATCCACTTTATATTTTTATTTCGTGGGTGATGAGACAGAATAGCTTTTCCTAATTTTATGTGAATAGAATGGTAATAATAATAATTTCATAACATCAATTTCAAAGCACAAATGAAACAGGGTTTCTAAAAGATAAGCTAAATAATAAATAAATAAACTAAAAAATAAACGATAATAAATTTATTATTTAAAATACGCTCACAAAGTTAAAATATAATAAAAAATGCAATTAACTGAGATAACGAAATTCGTGTAAAAAATATTTTGCTACAATTCCATTTCATCAGCCCCTTCATGGAACATTAACCCTGATAAACCGTAATATATCAAATATTATTTTTTTTAAAGCGCATCTGAAATGTCAAACATAAAATATATATCCCGAAAACTAAGTGACAAGTGGGATATAATTTTCTGAAAGTTTGTTATAAGATTAATTTTCTGAATTCTGTGCCCAACAGGGTCCATAATTTGTAACTACGATGTGTCGTATACATTATCTTAAGAAACATTTTGTGGAACGCATATTATGAGTAGAAATCTGAGAGTTGCAAAAGCCACATTTAGAGTTGAAATCTGAATCGCTCCAACAATATTTTAAGTACCAAAGCAACAGTTTTCAGTTAATAAATATTATATGATAGTTCACCATTCTGAAGTTCAAGAAACACATACTCGATCTATCTATAGCAGATAGGTAGATAGGTACCTATATAGATCGTGCATTTGGCACAGCTGCGTGGAAACGGGCCTCAATAAAAAAGCTCTGGCTGCCAAATTGCTTCTGAATATAAATCTCTTTCTCGTCACTTGGCTATCGAATTCCGATTTGTTATAAAAGACAAAGTTTTACTAGAATTTTAGCGTTCCTTCAAGAACTCATTTGATTGTTACATTTCTTTACCCGTCAATCTGTCTGTCTGTCTGCAGCAAAGCTAATAAAAACTGTTAGGTGAAATTGACGCAAACATCATATACAGGTTGAAAATGAACCCTCTACTGTATAAAAGGAAACCATTCTATCATCGCATTAAAAAAATATATGTTTTGTTACTTTTGTCATTATTGGTAATAGACAATATGAGACGGGTTGACCAAGATACATTTTTTCTCGTGACATAATTCCTGCAGTCTTATATTTTTTATGCCTTTACTTAAGTAGGTATAAAAAATTTGTATAGTATATGATTTGGACTAAATTTTTTTTTTTTAAAAGGAATGTTGGCTAAGTTTCTTGCCCTTCTTCTGAGCAATACTAATCGAATGGCCCGGATGGTTAGGCATTATGTAAATATAATATTTTTATTCCTATTAAATCTTTTTATGATATCAAAGAATATTTAAATAATTAAAATGTATATACTTATATTAGGATGTTTACTTTCATATTGTGCAAATTTCATAATATGTATATACGTACAGTATAATAATTAATAACGTAAATACAATACATATGAGGTAAATTAGCTTATATTGTTGCATGTTAGTTTTTTTTTTTTTTAAGAATAAATATTTGCATACTATATAATATGGTAAAATGTGCTGTTTCTAATATTAAGATACAATAAGACCTGTACTTACAACGCATGTTTATGCAAATAAATTTTTACTTTACTTTACTTTACTATATCAAGATCGTAGCAGATGAAAATCTGTAGTCTCTGCCTACCCCTCTGTGAGATAGGTGTGAGTATATGTATTTGTATATATGGGAAATAAATAAATAACATTAAAATATGTTTCATGAAAATAACTATAATTTTATTTGGTTTTCAATTTAAATTTCATTTTATTTTTATATCCTCATGTCTAGTATTTTTTTTTTGTATTATGTAGCTACACTATGTACTTATAATGGAAGATTTTTTTGACTCGTTCTGAAAAGCAGCTGTTATATAACATAGGTATATAATACACCTACCACTATCTGCTATGCGTTTATTGAAAAGCTCGATAAAAATCACATATCAACACGAATAAAATGACAACAACCGACGATAAATTTCCATAAATGTCAAAGAACAAAAGTTATCCTTTATCTGACCAATATTGATTTATAGCTCGCGCCAGGACGTTTCGACAAAATTTCACAAAATACGCGATAAAACATCATTTTTTTACAGCAAACGAGAATAATAAAAAATTGCTTATGATATGACGAAGCATTTTTAAAATTTATTATCATTAAAAAAATCTAATACGCGCCATTACGTTTTTAGACTTGCTGCTAATAATGCTAAAATGTTACGGTATTGCATTGTTTCTAGGGTTCTGTACACAAAGGGTTCCAAACGGGACCCTATTACTAAGTCCCCGCTGTCTGTCTGTCTGTCCGTTTGTCGCAGTGGTCTAAAGCTTCACAGTTGACATTTTCACAGAATACGCGTTAGTATGGTCTTTATCACGGCAAACAACAAAAAATTCAAAAAATTACGAGTATACCCAATGGAAGTCTCCAAGCAAAAAATTTCGAAAAAATTGCATTTCTTTAATGTTACTTGTTTCAGCTCTATCTTAAAGACTAAAGTGCACACAAGTTTCAAATTTAATCAGATTTAAGAACGCATTGTTGAGTTAAACACCAAATAATAAAAATTTAGGTTCCATACGCTCCGTTCTATTTTTCATTTAGCAGCTTGTTTTGTCACTTTGATGTTGCTACGACGCATATAAATTTTCGTTATTTACCATCTTTTTTTAGGGCGTATTGTGTGGTGGTACGGAACCCTTTGTGCGCGTATCCAACTCGCACTTCGCCAAATTATTGGATAATGCAGTAAACTCACAGATAAAAGAACGAAACTAAAATACTTAACAAATACGTAACCCCTGACGCGTATTGGCGTTTGGACTACGGGGTAGGTAGACTACGGCGTAGTGCGTCTCCAAAGCGGGAAAACTATGGGGTCGTAGCATTCACTACGCCGTAGCAAAACGTGGATGCAATCGTGTCAGTGAAATCTAAGGAGGATTATTTAAAATCAAACATGGCAACATTAAACGCGCACCTGCCTTCGTCGGTTAATAAATTAAAACCTTTTGAAGAGTCGATGAAAGAGAAATAATTAGCTAACTTTCCCCTTTACAGGGTCTTGGTAGAGGTCGAAAGTGTATCAAATTATTAATTTCTGTAGAAGATGAATGCGAAAAACATTCTGTTCAACTTGGATCCAGGTATTTTTCATGGAAAATGGCTTAACAGTTTTCACCGCATAAAAGTGACAAAGGCGGGAAGAAATACCAGCAGATAAATAAAATTACTGTTCAACAAGTTTTCTGCACAGAAACGATATTTTAAAATACTTACAAAAAAGTGTGTGCTAAATCCAAATCCGAACTCGGATTTTTTCTATCAGGTCTCAGTTTTTGTAAAATCAACTTTAAGTATTGAAATTTTAGGTTTCTTTAAATCTTCTAAACAATTTTTTTGGCTATTACAAACGTATTTTATACATTTATTTTTCATTATTGCAAGTCCTCAATTAATATTTATCAAGGTAAAAATAACAGGATTTGCGAATGAACCTTATTTTTCAAAATAAATGATAATTTTGTGAGAGCTTGTTCTATCCATACATTTCATACTTAAGTAAGTAAGGTTAAGTTTTTACTATGAAAAATTGGGTGCACTTTTTTGAGACATTCAATCAAAAACTGGGCTTGGTTACGTAAATCTTTTTTATCACATTATTATAAAGAACTACTTAGAAGAATAATACTGAAAATTTAAGCCGAAAAACTAATTGTGCTAAGCGTAAAGCCCCACCAGAAATAGTAAAATTTTGAAATTTAATTTTGATTTTTTCACAGCTTTAAGGGACTGTAGACCTGGTTTTAATTTCAACTTGATACCTCTATACGTTCTTGAGATAAAGGGTCTTGAAAGACAGATGGACAACAAAGTTATCCTATAAGGGTTCCATTTTTTCCTTTTGACGTACGGAACCCTAAAAATAAAATATTTTTATAAAATATTAAATTGTTAGACAAAAAATGTAACTTTGAAATCAGATCAATGAAAAAATTATCTACAAACTGTAGTCATAAATTTTGTTTTTCATATAAAATCAAAAATTTCTGATAGCAAGAAACCGAAACCCGAAATATTATATTAAGGCGCCCTAGCTTCTCGTACTCTTAAATCGATTTCTCTGATTAAGTTGTAAATGACTTAACAGTTAAACCTGGACTTAACTCGGGTACTCAGCACGCAAATCCGGTACAATTAACAGATTAGGAAAATTATAAAAACGAAATTATTAACTTACTGTCGCATGCTTTTTTATTTTTGTATATACTCTTTTCTTAATCCAAGATAATTTCTTATAAATTAAAGGTATTCTGACCCAACTTATATCAGTAACTTGTGTTATAGACAGGATTTAAGTTTTCCAATAAAGTTATCGTTAAAATTCTCATATTTATAAAAGAACGCTTTTTTTCCTCGGCTGAAATCATCGAAAAAAAGTGCAGAAAAATGATTTATAGATAATGTTTGAACAGGGGGTAAATGCAAAGTCAAGAATCCCTGTAGGGTATGAAAGTATACACGATTCTGATGTCATTACGAGAAAAAAAATATACCTTGAATTTTCACCCAAAAATTCCATCATTTTTCTAAGCTATGGCTACGCAGCTCACCGCCCCACACACCTAATTGCACCCCGCAACCCGCACCCCTCATCCGAGTGGCCAGCGACCAGTGAGGGTGTCCACGCGATTAGTGTATTTTGAGTAAAGAAAATCGTCTTATTGTGAGGTACTGATACTTTATTTACGTATCCCAGTATTTAAAATAATATCTTTACCGATCATACTAACACACCCTTAAAGGATTCTTGCCTTTGCTTTTACACCCGGTATAAAACTGTTGCTTGGTAACAAGTAAAAGTTCAATAAAAAAATATTTCTTACCTAATTATTCTACAAATAACGCATAAGAGTATAAATAATGTGCCATAAATGCAAAAACAGTTTTATTAATGAAGTTGTACAACAAAACAAATCATCACGTCATGATCTGCCGATGAGCTGAGGTGTTCCCAAGTGACAGTTGACACTTGGCACACCTGCTTTTCACCGACAACAAATTTTGAGCAGTTATGTTTTGAGGGTTATATTTAATTCTCGAAGTATCCAAGCTATGTAAGGAGAAAACAGTAACCGGTTTTTTCAATCCACCTGAATGATTGTAGGTGCTAAAACGCGCCAATAAATTATAAGCCTTATTAAAAGTTAATCTTTTACTCAGACGTTTCTACATCACACAGTAAAATTGGATTCATTAAATAAGACTGTATTATGCCACCAATTGAATCTGTCACTTCAAACGAAGCATTATATTCTTTACGACTTTTGTAATAAAAGCTTTTAAGGCGGCAAAGTTACTCGTATATTTGCTCTTTGCTCTTAGGCGGCGCGGCGTTGCCATTTTAGAGTGTCAACGTTTAATTGTTGTCGGCTCCCCTTAATTAGTGAATGTGTGTGAATTTGGAGAGTTTTGCCTTTAGATGAAGAGTGAGACAAAATATAAAATTATATTAAAAATAAATACTCAGGATATTTAGCGTAACCTGAAGGACGTTGCGGGTGGCGGCTGGCTGAGGAGGACAAAGGACCGCCAAGAGTAACGAAATCTTGAAAAAGCGTATATCCAGTAGTGGCCGACGACATGCTGATGAATTTCTTTATGAGGCGTAAAATTAACAATATTTTTAACCTAAAACAGATAAGAAATTATGGAAATTGGCTAGGAAGTTTAATGGTGGCTGTGTTGTTTAGGTAAATAACTAAGCATAGAATTTTTTTTAAGATTGGATGAATGTACCATTTTCTTAATTTTATAGGATGAAACTGTAGATTTCATTTCAGATATGTGCCTTGAAAGAAAAACCATGTTATTAACAGAAAGGTTACAACCAATACATCGTACTCGACATACATGTTTGTACGTAACATGATCTTTATAATTTTCCTAACACAATTACAGTATTACGCTTTGTAAAAACAATAATAAAGCTCATTTTACAAAAGGAAGAATATTCAATGGTTTTACGTTGGTGCTACGTGACGGAAAACTACGGAAGTCGGTAACGGAAAAATTGCTGATAGTACGCAACTGCCTGTAACCACACCCTCGGTACGGGTACTCGTGACGTCATGCCAGAACACGAATTAAAATCATTATATCTATCTGTTCAATCTTATTACCTCTATGATATTGGATGGGTTCGTTTGATGGTTCTTGGTGGAATATCATCTTCAATAAATTATACACACATTCTTATACTTTTTATTTCACAAATATTTATTTTGACTAAAACTTAAGCTACCGGTTACGTATGCGGGCCAACAAATTATTAACTTTTATAACTATTGAATATGTATTTAATATATAAAAAGAAAACATTTCAATCAAGCAATTATAAAGTAAACAAAGGTGAAGGGGAGTTTTTGTAATAATAAATATTTGTGGAATAAAAAGGACAAGAATTTGTGTATACAAATACGTAAAGTTTAAAAAAACTGCGTTATTATTTAAAGTATCCAGGGATAAAACGTAGTGTTGTAGAATCACGTTTCGTTAGCAGTATTCCTATTTAATTGTTTACCTGAAACAACGAAAATACAAGAATTAGTTATCTGTTAACAAAAGTTCAACGAAACATAGAGTAATATCCTTAGCACGTTCGTCTGCTCTCACGATTTATGCATTCAAAAAACGACGTTGCTCTAAAGAGCGGAAAATCTTTAAATTTTTAGTGCATTTATGAGGCCGCCGTCGCAAATTAGAATAGTCAAGGTTTAATATTACGTTTCACAACTTGAAAATGGAGGTTCTCAATTCGACTATACTATATACGTATTTTTGTTCGAGATTTACTCGGAAAATACTATCATCTCTCCAAAAAATCTTTTTCATTTTTTTTTTGATATCATTGAAATCGGTACCCGAACAAATAAATACCCTTTGTTGTGGACCTAATTAAAAAACGAAAGAAAAATTTACAAATAAATTGGTAGCGTTATCGCTTTTAACAATTTATTTTAGGTAACCATTTTGTCTAAATTAAAATAGGGAAAAAATGCAAGATGCTGACGTCACCAGCGTACGTAAAAGAAAGAAATCACATTTTTATGAACTGTAGGTTGATGATTTAATGAATGACTGCTCTTGTGGCTTAGGCTCACTAAATTTGAAGGTCACGGTCACATCTCGTAGTCACACAATATGTGTCTAGTCTGCGTGCCTTAGAAAGCACGATGGGCTCTTTGTCCCGGTTATTATTAAAAGAGGGGACGACGGTTATTTTTTAGGTCCGCATAAGATTACCATTGAGTCCCTACATGCGTCTTTAGCGAAACCAGGTTTGCTGTATCTGTCTCTTTTGAGTCATCAGAGCACAATAAAACAAAATCACAACATGGATATGCTCGTGATTATTCATTAATTTAGATGGTTTGACAACTGATTATGCGGCAAAGCTTGATTACATTGAGCTTAATTATTATCACTAATAAAAGTCTTGGTGTATAATTTCCACTATATATATATATATGTATATACACCATATATACCATATCCACTATATGTGTATATATATATATAAATTAATTGCGACTAGTTTTAGTCTATATGACAATATAAAATCTATATCAACAGGATGACTTTCAAACAAACCCCGATAATTTTAGAGGTTGTAAGAAACGTTAGTAGAACACATTTTATATAAAAACAATTAAAATTAAAATTCAAAATACTTTTAAAAAATGTTACTTGGAAATAAAATTTATAGTTGTCCTAGCCATTCCCATAGTGAAAAAGTTGAAAATAGTCCAAAATAGTGGAATCAATAATAAAAATAACTTCGCGCCATCTAATTATCTTATCTCTTCGGGTGACCATCATTTCTTTGTATTTTACGAAAATCTTCAAAGAGCTACAACTTTAAAAAATAATTATGGATTTGATTTTGAATGGGTTTAATAAAACCAATTTGTTTAAAAGTTTATAAATTTAAAATTCAACCTGTATATGACGATGTCATATAGACAAAACTAGTCGCAATTTAATTAATATTGAATTGAATTACAGACATTGAATATACTGTATATTCGTGGTATGTATATTCGATGTTTAGGGATTTCGAGTGAAAACATTGTATCAATGTATCGTCTGACTCGTTTGTCTTCGTGGAAACGGAACTCGAACGGAAGAGACGCACAAGATGAACATTGCGATTTTTAGCAACGCAAGCAATGCCTCTCAATTATAATACAGGTACTCTCGAGACTCGATCTTTTTCGCTCGACTCCTTGCGGTCGTACATACAAAATGGGAAACACAGAGGCGCATAAAACTCATTTCACCAGCTATGTTTTCTGTTGGTAACAGTCCAAAAAATATTGACAGATTTTATAGGAGTACACAAAAACTAAATAAACCCGGGTAATAATTGCCGTGCACGCTTTACTAACCCAACTCTCTCCCCCCCTTTCCCCTGTCTCCTGCAACGTTGCAGGGCCAGTTCCATGTTCGTGGAGTTCGAGCCCCCGACCGCCGCTGCCCCCGCGCCCGAGTTCAAGTTGAGGAACAGAACGTGCAGCGGGAACGTTTGTGTGCTCGAGTTCAGTATGAATGGTGAGTTGGGTTTACTTTAAACCTCTTTATTATTGCACGGACATATAGCTTGAACTTATAGTGGAACTTGTACACGAAGACTTTTAATAGTGTTAGAATGAAGTTCCATTAAGGAGTCACATCTTGCATTATAAATTCATTATTATATTTAAGTTTATATGTTTTATTGTGAAATATATCCCTATAGATACTCTATTTATGTAGATACTTTTTCAAAATATTTTTATTACTTGATGTTTGTTGTGACCTTTTTTGTATTGTTAATCTAAATTTTCTTTTTTTTGTCAAACTGAGAAGTTGGTGAGTTTAATGAAAATTATCTTTTTGGGAACGTTTCCAAAATCCCCTTCTCAATCTCTAGTAATCCGAATAGAAAAAATACAGACTGTCATTCACAGTTTAGTTTGGCAACCTGTTTCGTTAAAATTCACTCCTATTTTAAGTCTAATTCTGTAATTTTGCTTGGCTTGTTATCTCTAATAAAGACATTTTTATTAAAAAAAAATGTACTCCATACCCGGCAAAGAACAACAGAACTTTAAAACCAGTACCGTCAGAAACGAATCGGTTTCACGCACCGAAAGGTAATCGCGTCACAGATGCGCGCCGCACTTCCACAGTTTCTTAGCCATATTGTAGAACTGAGCATTTTATCATGATCTAATCGGCCATATTATGAAATCTGTTAAAATTTAAGGGTCGCCTTGCTCCGCTCTGCTTTGCTCGACTTCCGAATTTATGATCGCCAGCAAACTATACGATTTTCTTCGCTCTGTTCCTCGTCGCACTTATTTTATTTTTGTTGATAGACAAATTTTCTTTTCTTATTTTACGGTATGGCCAATTTTACGATATGGCCAAGAAAAAGCAGTTTTCGCTAGACGACAACGAAAAACCGTTTTTTTTATCATACGACGACATATACATTAAATACTTGTACTTTTTTATCATGAAATTTTACTGATAGTTATCTGTTAATTTATATACGATTTTACAGTTTATTTCCGTCACGAAGAACCTACTTAGAAAAATTATGGGCTAGTAAAAGAAAATTTAGTATTTTGCCCCAATTTTAATATTAGATTAAGTATACCTTACAAGCTTTGCATGATATATCGTGCTTTTAATAATTTAAGGACATCCATCCAACATTTTAGAGATACTTATTGATGGTGTAGCTGCTTTACTGTTCTACTCTGCGCTATCGGCTTAAGGACAATAATCCTTGAAAAAACCGGCCAAGTGCGTATCGGGTCACGCGCAGTGTAGGGTTCCGTAGTTGCCGCGTACATTTTATAAGTTGATCTACTAATACAGATCGCGCCGAACTTCTAGTCCCATACTTTCAGAAGAATGGGCCATACATTGTCGTATTTAAGGGGGACTAAAAGTTTGGCGTGACCTGCACTCGTAAACCTGTGAAGCCTACTTAGCTGTGATAGTTTTCCTTTTAACTTCATTATATGTACTACTTCTGTTAATTTTTCCTGATATCCATAAAGGTGGTAGAGCTGATGCCGGGCTCGACTGTGGAGGTACCACCATCTTACTGGAGAGTGGCGAAATCCTGGAAAGGCCTATGTTCAGCAGTGGACGAAACAGGCTGATGGATGGATGGATCCATAAACAATCGTTTAGCAAGCAGGGGTGGGGGGGGCACTTGCCTCTAACAAAAATCAGCACTTTAAAGCTTAATATTTCGCCAACGGATTCCTAAATCAAAAAATGCTTTTCACAAACCCATAATGTTTTTAAACGACCTATGCAACGATACCCCACACTATGGGATAGACGGGAAGAAACATTCATCTCCAATTTAAGTGTATGAGAGACACCCTTTAAAAAAATGTTTTCCAGATTTTCTTTTACCATTTTGTTGACGTAATTGATATGTATACCTACACCAAATTACAGCTTTCAAGTACTAATAGTCTCCGAACTAAGCCGCGGACAGACGAACATGGTGAAACTATAAGGGTTCCTTGTCGGACTACGGAACCCTAAAAAGGATACCACTGACTCAATCAAATTTCATATGTTTTCAGTTTATTTATATTAAAAACAAAATCAAATGATAAAATGGTCAATTAATCAATATATTGTATAATTTTTTCCATGAAAGAGGTATTATATTTTTAAATCAGCTCTTTACTATGATTGCTAACAATGCAATTATTATGCAATTGGTGTTTAAAACATAATTTAATGTTAAATATAGAAATACAACCTGAGATGTGTACTCAACAACAGAGCGCGACTAATCCGAACCCATTTGTCTGAGGGCAAACATGTTTACTCTACCAAATGTTCCTTTGATATTATCTTAATGTGGCCAAGTCCAGCAGTTTACCTGAGCTGTCAACAAATAACTTGGCAGACGGTTTATGATACTTCCTCCTCGAGAACTTGGCACGAAACTTTCATTTGTGTGAGTTAATTTCGCATTAACATAAGTTTCAGAAGTGCCGGATTTGTGAAAAGTTTTATTGTTTACGAAGTTAGTTTTTCGTTTGAAGTTCGTTTTAATGTTTTCTATGTTTAGTAAAAATATATGTATATACAGGTTGATTTTTAACCAAACCACAAGTAGAACACATTTTAAATGTAAAACCAATTTAAATTAGAAATCTAAATATTATTCATTACTACTATTTGTTACTTGGAAATTAAATGTATGGTTATCCTAGCCTTTTCCATACGGAACAAGCTCAAAATAGTGAGATCAATAATAAAAATAACTTCACCCAATCCAATTATCTTATCTCTTCAGGTGACTATGCATTCTTTGGATTTAACAAAAATATTTAAGTAATCATTTTGAATGGTTTTTATGAAACCATTATTTATTCTTCTACATTATATTAATTATTGGGTTAGGTTAAAAGTCAGCCAGTATAGTAAATATTTACGATACTGCAATTGTTGTATTACTCATATATTATCCAAAAGCTAGCGTTTTAACATCGTAAACCCATATAAAATCCTCTCTTTGAAAATAAATTCAAAGTTTACTTATATGGAAGTCGATCAATTTCAATGTGGTTTTACTGTTACCAGGAGGTAAGGAGGAAGGTGTTATAAAGTAAGTATCCATTGGCCAATGAGAGTTGGTTAGTGGCTATAAGTTAAACAAACCTAAATAAACCTAATTACCTATATATTTCAGAATGAGCAGAACTATGATTAGTTTTAAATTAGCAAGAAACTTTCTAATTTTTGTTAATAATGAAAACAAGCCATAAAAAGTGTTTGGGGTGTAAATGAGTGAAGACACTTAAAATATTCACTTTCAATTAGTGTCAAATGGAACATTAGGGTTCCGCAAACAAATGGTCTTTGCACTTTGAATTACCGCAATAAATTATTGTACTCTTGAGTTTCACTCTGATACTCATTATTTTGCTGACCCTTCTCTAAGTAGGCATGCTTTCCAACCAAAAATATTTAATGTGCAAAAGTAACTCCTATATCTAGTGAAGCAACGACGATAATTATGAAATACAGTTTCATACATCGTTTGAGACAAATGACTAAAGATCTTGGGGCTCAAAAACAGAGTCGCTTTTCCATGGAAAGTGAAGAGTCAAGGTGGGCAATAAAAGCATATTTCATTCCACCCTTGTGTTTCAAAACAATGTGGGGGCAATAATTGTTCCGCACAGATATGAAATGGGTTCCGTATTGTAAGAAAATGGCCGAGATACGAACCGTCCTAACCAATAACTTGATCGGTAATTGGATTACACTGGAATAGTGTTAGGGTCTTAGGACTTTATCATTGGCGATCGGAAACCGATATAAATTACGCGTAGTTATTTGTGGACCTAAAATAAATCTGATCGAAAAGCGATCGGGAAAAACCATTTATAGGCCATCGCACAGATAGTTACGGGTGGTGAATGTCGTATTATTTACGATAATATCCTCGCGGAAAGGGGCAAAGCATTCATTATTTTGTAACTGGATTCTCTTTGAATAACATTGTGGGTGGCAGTTGGAGCGACGCTCGAGTTAGCACGAACAAATACGATATTCTCCGAATGTTTCTATTTGTTTTCGCGTCACGTTTCTTCGGGGGGTAGCCGTAAGCAGCGGGGTTAGGGAGCGGGGGTAACGGCCGAAAAATTGCGTATACGAATTAGTACACTGGTGTAAATGAGAGAGGCCGGTCGTTTGCGAGGCTCTCCGCAGAGATTCTTATGGCCCCGTGAGAATTTGCTCTGAATTGTAATGATAACTGCTTCTAACCTGATACAAATGCAATCAACTGTATTACTTAGCTTTGTCCTTTAAGCGACACAATTGTTTTTCTGTGCAACAAATTACAAGACCACACTACGGTTTAATTAGAGTGTAATTTATGCTCGCGGAGTGTGCAGACGAACAGCACAGAGACTGTAGCCAAAACACTAAAGTTTCTGTGTTAAAAACCCTTGGAGAGGGGAGGCCGACAATGAGGGAACCATGTTTGATTTCTGAGAGAACAAAGAGAAATGAACAATGGCCGGCGGCGGCTACTACTGTAGGTACTCTGTACAATCGAGTTTTTCACTGTATCGTGCTGTACATTTCTGTCTACCATTATCTGTATTTTTATAACCTCAGCATGGAAGCAGTAATGGAAGTAGCAATGCAATTAATACAGTAGCTGTTGAAAATATAAATAGAGCTAAGACTTGTGTTTCTTTGGAATTGGAATTTTAGTGCTAACAAGATTTCACTTTGTGGGATTTCTATTTTGTTTATTAGTTGACAGAGTATTTTATTACGCAAGCAAATAAACAAAGGTAATGGTAATGGTGGCTATTCTGTCTAAGTACCTCTCTTACACAAATAACATTTTTATATTTATTTTACACGAACTTACGTAAGAGGCCACTTTGAGTCTCATTTTCAAAGGGCGCACGTTATATGAGCGAGCATTATTTACCAATTAAGCTTTATATACATTTCTGGAAGTACAGTGGCAAGTTTCGTTAGAGCACGAACCGCCATTTTTGCATGGGAAAAAGTAGGGTAGATTAAAAAGCAGGAGACTGGTATTCTGTAATATGATAGCGATACGCGCTATAACTGTACCTACTTACCGAAGCATAAATATGAGGCTTAGATACATAAAACTGGCTGATACTTATTATAAACAAATTGAAACTGATATTCAAATAAAATATAATTCTACTTACTTTACGATTTTTGGTTCTAGTGTAACCCGACCAACCATTACCACAAATGCAAAATTGATAAAATAATATTCCTATTCTCCCCTAAATTGTTAATCCAGTGGTCACTCAAAGTGTCAGATTTCAAAATAATCCATACCACCCCCAGCCCCTATTGAAATCAGGGGTCAAAAGGGGATTAATAAAATAAGTTATTGTCTCAAGTTCTTAGAATTACCTACTCGTGATTAGTGTCACTATTCAATTTAATGAAAAGCTTATATTGGTCTTTATATACGTCGTACAAACGGTGTAGTCATCATATATTTGTACAATATATCGTCACGACACGTCTCCCGTGGGGGGTACAAGAGGTATTTACAAGTATGGACTGTGAAATGCAAGTGATAGTCCACTCTCGTACGATTCACTGACGATTACATCCTAGCGTGACGGGTGGTGAGATGAGAACTAATTCTGCCCTCATGAGGAGAGGAGTACTGCGGCATCTCTGCGATGAACTTCATATGTAGATGCCGCAGTTCTCTATATGAGGGCAGTATTGCTATACTTATTATTGTCGACTATATGCAAAATGCTTCACCGATACAATCTCGACATCGATCGACTTATCAAATTGTCGACGTACTTGAGGAAGACCAAGTCATAAGCACCTGGAATAAAAGAGCCTGTATGTCTAGATTTATTGATATTGAAGAGGTGTGTCAGGATCGTAACAGATGGAAATCTGTCTACCCCTCCGGAGGACAGTTGTTAGTACGTATGTGTAAGGTAGCGAATGCCTACATTGCTTACTAAGTTACCTCAGATATGGCTTATGTTACAATAGGTTATCGGATGGACAGATTCAATTTTCCATATCGGTGCGTAGTCTAATGGCTGGAATATTTGAGGTTTGAGCATTGAATTTGTCGATCGATATTGTTACATATTTTGTGGCTGCCTTGTCCACTGGTCTAGCTTATGTATGTTTGCTAAATCAGTTTATTAATATCCCAAAAGGTTACTTATTTAACATTTTTACTACTGGTTTGTGTTTTAGGGAGCGTATCTACGCATTAAGTTCAATCCGTTCGGAATAAAACTGACCTTACTACATAATTGTATCGACTCTCCTTTTAACTTGAGATCACACAGCATTTTCTACTCGCAATTAAGCAAGCAAACTTGCAATTATAAACCTGCAATTTCTCGACATCTATTTCAGTAACCCATAAAACAACATTTATTGGCCGTAAAAAGATGAAATTTCAGCTTCGTTTACAGCGTTCATTATCCATGTAACATACTGTGTAAAATATTATATCCACTTGAGATTCATTGAGCTACGGAATTTAATCCCTTAGTTGATAGCTCCGTGTAATCATATTCATGATTTGTTCACTCAGTGTGCGCCGGCCCTTAGCGTGTATCCTCTGTGAGGCTTTAATGTCCTTTGTCCCTTATTCCGCTGATAACGGAAATGACGAAGAGCATATTTTTTTGAGGTTTTCAGGGTTTTAAATTAGTTTCGGATGCAATTTAAACCATACTCGGCTAAGCACTATGAAGGGTACGAGTTTATCACACTATCACACTAATCACACTAATATTATAAATGCGAAAGTTTGTGTGTGTTTGTGTGTGTGTGTATGTTTGTTACTCTTTCACGCTGAAACTGCCAGACGGATTTGGATGACATTTAGAATGGATATAGCTTATACCGTAAATTAACACATAGACTACTTTTTATCCCGGAAAAAAGCATGTCATTAAACCGAATAAAACGTGGGCGGAGCCGCGGGCAAAAGCTAGTGTAAAATAAAACTGTAACGAATAGACAAATCGATAGTTTACCTTATTATTCTAAAACCAACATGATCATTTAGTAAACAAAACAATGTAATAATATTATATTATATTAATATTATATTATATTTTTGACGGATAAAAGATACTGAATGTTCAGTGTTTGTTTATAAATCATTGTTTAGTTTTACTGTTACGAAAAGGAGGTTGTAAATTGGTCCAACATTTCGTCGAGGGCAGTTGTTGGTTGAACATTTTAGGTCGACAGTGGAAGCACCCTGTGTGCTCGCTGGCGTACATGCGCACGGATACACACGGTACTGCCGTGGCATGAGATATCTTAAGATCCATTCTTTCTTTTTCAGAAACCTAACTGGAACACTGAAATAACTGGCCTCTAAATAAGTGACCTAAATGTAAACGAATTAAATTTATATCATTGCGGTATAGAAAATTATAAAAGTAAATCTGGACGTGAGGATCTGTAAGCCGGGATTCAAACCCGGGCGAGCAATTCCTCACGTCCAGATTTACTTTTATGATTTTCTATACCGCAATGATATAAATTTAATTTGTTATCTCCTTGCGATGGATATTAAGCTAAGTGTTTAAAAATATAGAAATTTGTTTCTATCATAGTTTAGTTGAAAGCAATTTTTTTATTAAATTATACACAAATTCTTGTACTTTTCATTTCACAAATATTTATTTTTATTGTTATCGGCTATCGGTTTTGTATTACACATCATTTTTTCAATCTTATCTTCAACAATATAGCTTTTTGTGGCACAACAACTTTTTCGGCTTTTTTGACTATTTATATATATGTATAATAAATAAACTTTTTGTACTAAATAAACTAAATAATATACTTTATACTAAATAAACACCAGTACATTTTTGTCAGAGCTACATATTTCCCGAAAACTCTCCGAGTTTGCAGGGAACAAACCAAAAAAACATATTTTATATTACGGGCTATGATTTTCTGTAAAATGCCTTGGTCTCTCTTAAGCGTCTCACAAAAATCTGCAAATGAGGTTCTTTCTTGGATCTAGAGTTGGCGTCAATTTATGCGGTTTCTGGATGTAGCGAATGTAAATATTTTAAAGTGTATTTTGTTTGATCTCATATTTATCCCATTAATGTTACTCATAGGTGGTAGAGCTGATGCCGGGCTCGACTGTGGAGATACCACCATCTTACTCGCAAATCCTCCCGAAAATATTCGGGGGAGAGTAAGAGAAAAGCTCTCAGGCAAAACCAGGCGGCCCACCATTGCCTTTGACCGATGGATGGCGGTTTATCCATCTCCAATTGCCGGGCCTTATATAAAACAGACTGGTGACGGGCTGCAGCATCACTGGTGCAAGGGTTTCGGCACCGCGCTCACCAACGCGCCTGCCCATCGTGTATGGCGTGAGTATGGGCATTTCTTCCAGGAGGACCGCCAAGAGTGGCGAAATCCTGGAAAGGCCTATGTCCAGCAGTGGACGAAACAGGCTGATGGATGGATGGATGGATGGACGTTACTCAGACAGAAATAGCAATCAGGTACGTGGTCACTAGGCTCTTTCCAAGTAATGAGTGTTCCGAAGATAATAATGTCGCATTTCTTTTGTCCAAACTGTAAGATTATTTACACCTTGTTACACAGCACAAATACTCGTATGTGAGGCACCAAGCTTGTCTTGATAAGTTACAGAAATACCAAAATAGTCACGATAACACTGCTTTCTGTTCAGTAAAATTTGCACAGAGAATCCTTGTGGCAAAAACCTTGTAGACGAGAATTTTAGACAGCAGAGCGGGAGGATGCTTAGGTTAAGTGACATGGCAAAGGTGAGACTAAGGAAGACAGCAGAAACCTCAGCCGTTGATAAAGATCTAGTAATTATTGTGCTACCTATTCGCAATATTAAGTAAATTTTTATATATTCATCTATGCTATGTTATTTATTTAATTTTACTTTATTCTACAGATGACAACGAGAATTTTTTCTTTCTTCTCTGTTAGTTTCTGGTATTATGACGATTAAATATCAGAAACAGGTAACATATTGTTTGTCATTATCGTCGCTGTTTCCAAAATAATATCAGGTGGATTTAAATTAGCATCAGTAGCACTGCTGTCAGCTATTTTAAAGCAAAAAAATAATTTGTCCCACAAAAACATAGTTTATAATAGATATCCTGTCCTAACGCGCGCCGCCCTAGACAATGTACGGCCAAAAAAAATTGCGACCTCCTCAGTCGGGCTGCGTTGTATTGTTTTGTATGTATTAGACGATATCATATACGAGTATAACCCTCATAATATTAGGACGTTGAAACCTCAGATATGACTGTATATAAAAATATATTATCAAACATCGACATAAAGTATAAGTCTTTGATTTCAAAGCATTAAAAAACAATACTTTATACATTTTTTTCCGAATTAGGGCCTTTCTAAAGTTTTTAGGATTTTACTATATATTATAGATACAATATTTTTATTTACGTTTGTGGTGAAGTTTGCATAAGCATGTCCAGATTATTATATTCTGTTTTTTAGGAAAAGTTTTGTTACTTTATTCTGACGGACCTGATTAAAAGAAAGTTTGCTACAATTATTGTGTAATGGTGGAATTTAAAAAATTAATACGAGTAGTGTCAAAATATTAGATATCGTTTGGATTTTCAAAACGACCAGGCGATTAAAGCGTTAATAAAAATAATAGTTGTAAGCAATTTTGTACCCAGATATTTGAATTCGAAATAATTCTGCTTCTAGCTTCAGATCTAACTAAGGCAATGTTGCGTGATCCATCTCCACCAAAAACCACATTCTCATCCATTACATTTCTGGCTGAAACCACCGTACTGCGGACACAACTAGACAACTAGGCACCAGAAACTGCCACCCTTATTGACTGGTAATAGTGACGTTTATGACGAGTTTGTTCAGACTGTGGTGGTTGGATAGTGCGCCGAATGTCACGGGCTGGTACGACGACATGGCTACAGAAATTATTCATAGCCGGCCTTGTTCAGGCGAATAGGTCCGTGTAGCACCGTGCTAGCTACCAGGGCTGGCTAGCGGAGGTGTAGTGTGTTTGCCCTGATCTACGAATTCTTTAATATCTTGTCCGAAAATACTTAATATAGAAAGGCCTGTCAAAAGCTGAGGAAATAGAAAAGCTTTTATGACTCGGTTCATGAATGTGGAAAAGGCGAAAGAGGTCAGGATCGTAGGAGATAGAGATTTGTAGTCTCTGCATTGACCTAACAGTCTGGTTCGTCCACTGCTAGACATAACCCTTTCCAAGATTTTGCCACTTTTGGCGATCCTCAAATAAATGCGTGTAATGACAAACGATGGACAGGCGGGTTAGTGAGCGCGGTGCCGAAACCCTCGTACCAATGACGCTGCTGCCCGTCACCAGTCTGTTAGGCCAGCAATTGGGGATGGCTATACCTCCATTAGTAATATTTGCAGAAATATTGCAAGAGTAGTTTTAGCAGGCAAAAAAATCTCTTTATAAATGTAATTGATTCGAGCCACAATCTGGACTGCGATTTAATATTTTAGCTAGCTCTTGCACCGCGGCTTCAGAAGAGACAGATAGACGGACAGAAGACAAAAAAATAGTACAATTTTAATAACCCATTTCAAATAAATGTCACAAAAATATTCAAGACACGACTTTTTTAGTAATTTAATATTAACTAGTCTTTGCCCGCGTCTATTCAATTGCTGCCCCGTTTTCGGCTTGGGCAACAACATATTTTATATAGCCTATAATAATTACCATTCTAGCGGCCCTATATAATAACCAGGGTCACCGCGATGATAATAAAGAAAACTGCATTCAAATCCCTTGAGCGTTTCTCAAGTTAAAACGGAACAAACATTTATACAGAGAGATCGGCAGGCTGAAGCCTGAGGCTTTATTTCAAGGAGTTGTCCTGCGGGCCTACTATTATCTAACTTAGTGTCGGTTGCCATCTATGGTTGCATTCACCAAAAACAGATGAAAAAATGAACTTCCAAACAACCGTCAACGTACCCTTAGATATGCGGAATTCGATAGTATTATGTATGTTTTCGACGATAGGCACTCGGTTTGGCAACTGATTTTACGATATCGAATCAGGGGCCTGGCTGGGCTAGCCGACCGGGAGAAAGTGCACAATATTCACGATCACGGAGAGTCAGTGCAGGACTCATCGCCCCCGCAACGAATTTAGAATTTACATACGTGCAGACAGTCAAAAATTTTAAAAATTGTGACTTTTGCTTCTGTAAAATACTAATACCCCATCTTATTTAAAATTTTGAAAAAATATTCCGTGTACAAGACTTTTTTACTACTTTATAATTAGTATTGATTTAGTGTAGATAAGAATTAAGAGAATTCAGATGGTACTTTGTTGTAACTCGATGGCAACCAACTGTAACTCCTTAACACAAAGGCTCGAGTACCGGTTGGCAGAATGCAGCAGCGTCGTCGTTGCCTGTGGTTATTGAGAAAGATTTGACGGTAGTTCCGAATATTAAACCGACGTTCGCCGATATTAGCCCGATATTTGTACCGATATTGGCTTTGTGCGTCTGATTTTACCATAGAATGTTATATTTGCGTTATGTTCGCAGCTTGTAATTATGTGTTTTCTGTGTACCTATTCAGTTGCTGATCATAAATAGTGCGGATTCGAACGTTGGATATTCGGAACTTTTGTAATAGGTCTTATACCTATAAATTTTACACAATATACCTTCTTATATTATAATCTAGATTTTGAAACAAACATTTGAGAGCGTAATATTTTCATTTCTGGTGTAAATATTATTATTAGAGGGTTAGAAAAGATCAATTATAAAAACAAGAATTTGGAAAAATTCCTCTGGCCAGGATTCGAATCTACAACTTCTTATTATCAAGACAAGCGCGCTACCGACTGCGCCACCGAGGTACATATCCTAGGCCGTTAAGTTTTTTCACAATACTTGTCCACCGAATATTTTTGTAATCATTTCATCTTACTAGCTTGTAACGCATATACTGAACGCTCACGAGGGCGTTATGTGATTTTCCGCCTTTCTCTTAAGGAACAGATGGCGCCGTTGTCGCTACAATATGTGTTGCTTCAGACAGTTAAGAAATTCACAGTTCTCATTAACTAAGATTATGTTTTTATTGCGAAATCCGTCACTTTAGAATACTCTAAATATTATTATTAGAGTGCATTACAAAATAGAAAAGATCAATAACAAACAAATATAAAGACAATAATTCGAAAATATTCCTCGGACCAGGATTCTAACCTGCGAGGACGCTGTTATCATTATATTTTTGGTGCTTTTCATACAACTATAAACGACATAAGTTCCAAGTTTAGTATAAATCAGGATATTATCCCCATAACCCAATAGAGCCCCGTGGCGTACATAAACATTCCGTATTGCATTGAAGAGGCATACCCTGCTATTATCTATGGGTTAAAATTCGATCAAACTATAAACAAACCTAAAACTACTTGCTAGTAATTGTCAAAAGTTAACTCCGACCTATTTTAGTAATCGTCCTTTGATATACAGGAAAAGTTTTATTAAATGTGTTCTGTAATATTTATGCAAATAAACTTCGAATAAATATAAACGGCTTTACTGTAAGGTTTTTGCTTTGCAGAGCCTAAAAACAAAGCTTGAGGTTTATTAACTCTAAAAACATCTAAAAAAAAACCACCTTAATTTCACGGAAGTATTTAAACACACCACAACGCGCACAAATAAAAATAATATCTTGAACTAAAGTTCAAAAAAGAGAGCTATTGTCAAATCTTAGAGTTATCTTTACCTACTACCATTTACTTAAGAGGAAGCCATCCCACAAGTTCATCACAAGAGGTGTTTGTGCCGCTATTTATCTAAGTTATTCTCGAGTCTCGAGTCGAGCTGCTTCGGTTCGAGGACGTCATAAAACTGTCATCAAGACACTGAGATTTACTGCTCCTTGGTTTACTGTATGTACTGTATCTACGTAGCACTAGCAACACAATGTGGCCCGAACTGTTAGTCCAAATGATAACTGACAGACAGTACTACCCGACCAGGACAATGAGATGAATGAACTAAAAAAATAGTTGCCTTTAACAAGAGGCACTGAGTACTTTGTTATGTATTTACCATTTGTCTAATTGACTTTGAGTAGTACGTACCACTTTATAGAAAGGGGTCCATCAAAGATGGCTGTCTGTCAGTGGTATTTCTCAGAAAAGGCTGACATCAAGGTTCAGACTTGGGTTGGGCTTGAACAAGTATCTGATTTGAGTAGAATAATGATAGTAGTTGTTGTTTCTTCCCTGAGTAAGTGTACAGCTGAATAAATAAAAAATTGAAATTGAAATACCTGGCCCTCGATTCTGGCACATGCCCAAAAATTACGAAGGCAGATTGCGGGTGATCTTAAAAGAGATTTTGTACAGATATGCATAGATTTTTTGATTGCAAGCTTATAGAGGGCATTTCTTATATCTTATAGCTTCTATTTGATGTGGTTTAGTCACTCCAATTTCCTTCGCATGGAGTTTATCAAACTTTAAACAACTATCTAATGATTGATATTGCGAATGCGCAATAATGCCGGAATAGCCGCCCAGACTATTAAATCGTGAGTAGCCGTTTCCTATCAATATGAATCTAAACCACGAATCTTCTAGTGGCAAAAAAGTGGTTACATATCTTTGGAAAAGTTGTTTATTAAGTTTAAATTATGCAGTTTCATTAAAGGATACCAGTACATTAACAGCCGGTAGTAGCATGTAAAACACAAATGAGCGACATGTTTTGACGCTGCTATATAAAACAAAGTAGCATAACTGCCTTAAAAACACGACTAGTTAAATTTCAACCCTTTACGACAATCTGACCGTAATTAGGCTTGACGAAGTCGGAAGAAATCATTTCGGGGATTAGTTACTACGAGACCAACTTAATTTGACATTGAATTTAATTTGGTAAAAGCGGAAACGATGTCATTCGATAGTTTGTCAAACATAAGCAAGACCTAAGTTTCGAGGGTTGTTATTTATTATATGAGGAATAGAGCCGAAGAAATAACGCAATTTAGCCCGTATATTTTCTTTGGCAGCTCAGAAACTATAATGGAGAGTGACTAGACATTTGGAAGGCGTTTCGAAACACTTACTGATGTTTCAACGTTATGGTACATCAATAACAACTAGCTTTTGCCCGCGACTTCGTCCGCGTGGGTTTCGGATATAAATTCAAATCAGATTTCCCATAGATTTATATAACAACAACAATAGTCTTTGCCGTTTGCGTTTATTAAATCTTTGCCCCGTTTTAGGCTTGATCGTTATTTTATGAACACCCCTTGTAGTCTATGTGTTGACTAGGGCAACTACGATGATAATAAAGAAAACCGCAACCAAATCCGTTCAGTGGTTCTCGAGTTATAAAAGCGCTTATTCAATCTTTGCCCCTTTTCCGGCTTGGGCGTTATTTTATGAGCATGCCTATAGCCTATGTATTGAACATGGTTACTACGATGGTAATAAAAAAAAACGCATCCAAATCCGTTTAGTGGTTCTCGAGTTAAAACGGAACATACATACAGACAGACAGAGACAACAATTCTAAAATTTGTTGTTTCTACCAATAACCCAATTCATTTAGAATTTCGCGAAAATATTCAATGTACATACAGATACGACTTTTTTACTACTTTATTATTAGTAGTATACATAGATATAGATAACGAGGATAAGAAAATAACGTTTTAAACGATGTGATTTTATTTAATAATTTAATAAATACCAGTACTACATAATAGAACATTTCATTCGTTTTAAAGCATAATGGTGTTTTAGGTATGTTTATTAGTTTTTTCTGTTTACTATAAGATAGGTTGATCAAGTAAAGAGGTATAAAAGTGCAGAAATATCTATACAGTTACTTGGGATAAAAAAACAAACATCTACGTTGATATCTACTTATACGTGTACGACATTAACTTTAGACTTTCCAATTTATATTTTATCTATTTACCTGAGTTTGGTTGCCTACACTACGCGGTGAATTGTGTTTCGTGTCTTTAGTTTCTTCAGTTTGGTGCAGTTGAATAAGTAGTCACACTAATGTTATAAATGCGAAAGTTTGTGTGTGTGTGTGTTGTTACTCCTTCACGCTGACGCGGCTGGACAGATTTGGATGAAATTTATAATGGATATAGCTTATACCTTAACTTGACACATAGGCTACTTTTTATCCAGGAAAAAAGCACGTCGTTAAACCGAACTACACGCGGTCGGAGCCGCGGGCGAAAGCTATTACTAAATATGTTTCATTTTGTTTTTTTTTAGTCGTACATGTACTTTTGTTGCATATTTTATAACAGGTAAAAATATTTTGAGATTTTAGAGTTTTTGAGATTGTACTATCTGTATATCTATTTGTGAACGATTTTAAGTGCTATGACTCCGCAATAAAAACTAACAATGTAGCATGTCATACTGATGTCCTTAACTCCAGTACAGACATGTTCTCCTGTCACACATCATATGCATAACTTATAGTTGTTGTCTTGTACATAATTACAATAATAAACAATCCCAAGCAAACAATACTTAGCAACGCATTAGTTATAGTAATGTCGCCGAAACATAAACCTGTCTGTAGTTTATGAGAGGATCGTAAAGTTGCTATCTTGGCGGCTGTTGGTTTAAGATAGGGTTTATTGAAGTTTGCGACGAATCATGTCGCTTGGTCGGTGAAATTGTTTGTCTAAAGTTTGTTTTAATAATTATCATTATATATAGGTAATTTATTCATTAGTACCTAACCTAGCTTCTTTATCAATATACTTTGGGGACAAATACGCATGTAACAAAATAAAGCAAAAAACGTACAAATCTTTAGAGACACATATAGAAAAGGAAAAAAAAAACTTACTTTGGCGTGGTTCGAACCAAGGTTCTCATTCATGCCAAGCAGATGCTCTACCAACTAAACCATTAGTGTACGAGGGCAAGACCCATAGAGAAAATTCTCTATGGCAAGACCATAAGTTAATTGCTCTAGAAAGTGACTTTTCACAGAGATGAGACTTATAGGTGTACCAGAATCTCATGGCAAAATATATGGAATCATAGACAATTTTCATGTAAATTTTTGCCATCAGATTCTGGTACACCTATATCTAGATAGATGTTTCGCCCCCCACAAAAAAAAATATGCTGTAGATTTCATCTAAATCCTAAGAGCCGTTAACTGGAAGCCGATTACAAAAATTGCTCGTTTAATAGTATTGGATGGATTGCATATAAATAAATGAATAAAATAAATAAATAAAAGATACTTTATTTGTCTTACTAAACTAACATACAAAATTACAAATACAATATCACTTACAAAAATGGAAGTGGAAAGACAAAAAGGTCTAAGCTCGGCATAAAGCTAGCTGACACGCATGCAGACAGCCGCCGATTTTCAGCTTAGCCTTGTAATAACTAAAGAAATACATGATAAAATAAGAAAATTACAATAAATACTTAACAACAACAAAAAAATATTATATTATATTGTATAATTTTACAACCGAGTCAGTGAACGATAAGCCAATCGATCGATCAGCCAGATCATGAAGTCATTTAATTCTCAACATTATTATGAAAAAGAAACAAAAGCCATAAACTGGAAACTTTTATACCAAAGCTTCGGTGTTTGTCTCTCTGTGACACAACTCAAGAAAAGCTAAATATGCCAAATGATGAATAGAAATGTTGGAACCCAAATTCGTCTGAGTAGACACCCCAAAGCGTATTTTCATGTACGCTGCCAGAATCAGTACATTGAGTAAACTAGAGTTTTTTTAAATCTTGAGTCTTTTTAGCGTCCACAATGCGCGGGACCCATCAAAATATAATCTGCTTGAAGGCGCTCCTCCTTTTACAACATACAAAGTCAGAAACAACAAAAAAAGCGATAATTTTTCATAGTTTGGTGAGGTACCAGCGTAATTTTCAGCCAGCTTCATTTTAAACCTACCCTTGAGAACTGTAAAATTAGGGTGATCTCATGCTAAGCACTTAAGCAGTACCACTCCACACTTTTCCAAAGACTATAATTCTATCTAGAAACAAGAAGACTACGATGGTACTTTCTATTATGTTAAAAACGAAATCTTAGGCAATTGTAGGAACTTTACATATTTCGTAACTATCCCCAAATAAAAATACGAATCAAGTTGTCCTCAGTCTGACCTTGTTCCGTGCCAGTTGTTTACATTTTATTTTATCGTTTCAAATTATTGAAACAAACATACCAATCGATGGTTACATAGCAATGCTAAGTTAGGTGCTTATTGCATGTTTGTTTGACCGACTTGCCATATATTAAGTTACAAGTTCAAAACTTGGAGGAAAACAAAAGTTATGTTTCAAGGAAACGTATTGCAAATATACGAGTATGTAGGGAATAAATCTAAGAATCATGAAATCCAATTGTTTCACTAAATTTGTGTATTCAGATTTGTTTCTTTTCGTAGTAATAATAAAAAGTAAGTTTCAACAAATTGGTTTTCTCGAAACGCTACATGGTAAGCTAGCGGCATTCCTTCTTTCGGTTGCCATAGTAGGGCGTTTTCCACGAAATAAGGTAAAAGAGACTTAATACTGTATTTAAAATTGATCATGTATTTCACAAATTATATAATCATATGATAAAAAACATTACCTTGTGTGCTAATTTAGTTCATTTGAACCGTACAACAACGTTGCTCTAATTTATCTGCACTAAATTATAGTTTCTAAAATGATAGGCACAAGTTTGAAAATATAGTTGATACAATCTAAATTTACGTAAGTGATTTATAGGTCGTAGCCTTGTAGGAAGCCATATTGTTTACAAAGTCGGTTATTCAAAGAAAAAGTCATACCCTAGTTCTTGAACGATATTGTACATACTTTAGTAATTATGGTGTTCTGACTTCGAACGGAATAAAACACGATTAATCAAACCTATGTTTAAAAAGGTAAGCATTTGTCTTCGTATCGTTCATATAGAAAATTATTAAATAGACAAAATGTAAAAGTATCACAAAATCACAATACATTCAACAAATGGGTACAAGTTACTTTATAGTAAGAAAAATACTAGGATTCATTATTTATAGCAACAAAATTAAATTTGGTGGCAATACCCGCACCACGGGCAGAACCTGCTGCCAAAATACAGGTGTCTCTGCTAATTTTACCTTAACACTGCGAAATTTAACCGTAACATATTACGTACTGTCTATCATATGACATAAATATGTAAGTAGTTCTGAGCATAAAGTCTTGGCCAAGTGAAGCTTCCATTTTATACGATGCGTAATAAAAACAGCCTGTACATATATACATGAGGTCGACCATTTAAAGGCTAAATGTGAATAAGCCATTAAGTTCCAAAAAGTACATACATCGCGACGTCTTATCCTAAACCTATTTTGATTTTACACTTCAACGGACCCCCAATAAAGCCTTAGATCGAAGGCGCGGACACCGAACAGTTGTTCGGAAATACCTCGACAGCCTTAACCCTACACTTTGTACGACCTAAACTAGCCTTTACTGCTACAAAATAAGAGTAAACTTTGAAGGTATAAATATGCTTGTCGTTCGGTATCGGTTAGATTTACGACGGGTCCCGTACTTACATAAATTACTTTAGGCTCGATGAAAGCGGTTGGTGACACCGATTCAGAAACACAATACCGAAGGAGATTTCGACGTGAATAGGGCCTTGGATGGTAACTTACAGCTGGGTCGGCCCTGTGGACTGCGAGGTAGGAATAGTGGTTGTGTGTGACAGCACCGATGGCTTTTGTTTATATGTGTGTTGATAGATAACTTGCCTAAATTTCCATGGTGTAAACAAGTTCACATATTTCCGTGTAAAAGCTTACAGGGCTATGAGAGAGTTAATTTTAAAATGGGTACCTAGGTAATTTTGGTTTATAAATAAATAAATAAAATTAATAATAACTTTATTTGTTTTTAATACAAAATAATACTTAAAGAATGTTCACTGTCCCCTAACCTACGTATTCGTGTATCGTAGGGTCACAGACTTATCCTTCTAAAGCAGAGACTATTCTATCATGCATGAGTTATAATTAATTTTAATAAAATTTAACATAAAAAGCAACAAACAATCGTTTATTTATATCGTTGTGTGGAATTAAACTATGAAAGTAATATTACATTTAAGAACAATTCGTTATATTCATTTCCTACGTAAACAAATATGATGCTCAATTCAATTTATTTCTTACGATAAATTACAGTTTCATTTGTGTTTTTATAAATAGGCAGTACAAGTGTAATTTTACCGATGTTTTGACGATTTTATCTTTTTATTACATTTGTACATAAATATACTTAAGAAAACACATTAAATAAAATATGAAATTATTTATTGTAATACAACAATGCAATACCGAGAAACAGATAAAACAAATCGACGGTTTCTGTTTACTAATTTCGATGAATGTTATACCATGGAAAGCACGATCATCCCATTACAAAAAAAAATAGACAAGAAAAGTACACAAGCGCGCTTTTCGCAATAGTACCTAAGTCTAATGTGCAATTCAAGATGGCGCTATGTAAGTGAAACCCACAGACGTATAATATAGTAGCAGACCTAGCATTAATAATAAACGCATAGAGTCGACGCGTGGCAATTTTATCACATTGAACTTATGGCTCTTTTAAATATAAATATTGCTTGTTTCCAAACAAAATATATATTAGAGATTAGTTTAGGAATTAACAAATATGTTCCAAGCATAAGCCAGCCAAACAAATCCATTTTTGTACGTTTCTTCGTACCATGAAGCCTAAATTATTTTTATAGTATTTTTGTTTGGACCGTGTTGCCTGCGAGTAGGTGTGTACGCCTTTTATTACGTAATAAAAAAAGAAATGATTTCGATTATTATTTAAGCTGTTTAGGAACTCATTGCATATTTTTGTCATTACAATTGTCGTTTTATTCCTTTACCGTGTTTTGCTTATACATTCAAACTCAAGTAAATAAGAGAACTTAGGAACAAGAGAAATAAATTAACACTTGGGTTATTAAATGCCGAATCTTTGGGTACGGGGCGAGATGAGCTTGTTGAAGCTTTTAAGTCTACTGATTTCGATGTTTTATGCCTCAATGAAACCTGGCTGAAGCCAGATTCCGATGTAAAGGCTTATAACATCTCTGGATATGTACTAATACACAAACCGCGCGGCAGTCGCGGTGGGGGTGTAGGCACGTATGTACGGAACGGACTGCGTGTTCGTCGACTCAAACACCCGACGACGACTGGAACAGCTTTGGTTTGAAGTTACTTTATGTAAGCGAAAGACTCTTATCGGTACTGCCTATCGTACTAGAACGTTAGGAGTGGGTGACGCTATAAAGCATTTAAACGAGTCATTATCATTATTGGCTCCTCAGTACGAAGATTTATATTTAATGTGTGACTTTAATGTCAATTGTCTAGATATTGATGGTAATGTCACTTTACCATCTTGTTTTAATCCAATGGTTGAATCACATAAACTTCACCAATTAGTAAACCAGCCGACTAGGATAACAAAAAATAGTAAAACGCTCATTGACTTAATTTTTGCTAGGTCTCATTGTCTCCCTTCATCGATTAAAGTCATTTATAACGATGATATGAGCGACCATGGACTAGTAGTATTACAGTTTCCCTTTTATGTTGAGAAACCACCCCCAAGGGTAATAACTTACCGGCCACTAGCAGACAATGCGGATGCGATAATTAATGCGGCTCAGTATACACCATGGGATCTTGTCCAGCAGTGTAACGACTTAGATGATATGGTGAATTTATTTAATTGGTTATTACTAGATCTGTTTGATACTTTCGCGCCAACTCAAATACGTACTTTCAAAAATCCACCCACTCCGTGGATGACGGAAACGTTAAAAAAGTTACGAAAACTGCGTGATAGGGCATGTCAAAAACCTAAAAAGACTGGTGCGGAATCTGCGTACCAATACTACCGTGAAACACGCAACGTAGTAAACGCTGCTTTGAAAACTGAAAAACAGTGTTACTTCACACAAAATGTCAATAGAAATGTCAAAAATAGTTCTGTTTTATGGCGCAATGTTAATCGCATTATTAAACCTGCTACTCAGCAAGTTTTGCCACCTCATTTGTCTGATCCTGATATACTAAATCACCACTTTAATAAAAGTATACCTCAACTCACCCATAATAAAGATATCACATTTGATGATCCAGTAATATTTAATCGTACCTTCGATTTTGTAAATGTTGATGAAAGCACTATTTTACGCATCATTAAAGGAGCTGTTTCTGACTCCACTGGTTGTGATGGCATATCCACGAAGATGATATACATGACGCTTCCCCACTTGTTGTCTGCAGTTGTGACTATTGTTAATAAATCAGTATTGGAGGGAGGTTTCCCCAAAGCCTGGAAGTGTGCTATCATAAAACCAATTCCAAAAAAACCTAGCGTTGAAGAGCCAGAAGATTTAAGGCCGATCAGCATCTTACCATCGCTTTTCAAGGTCATAGAGAAGGTTGTTTTGAATCAAATTACGCCATTCCTAGAAACCAATAATATTCTGCCAGATCTTCAATCGGGTTTCCGTAAAGGCTACAGCACGACTTCTGCTCTTAGTAATATCATTGACGATATTCTGATGAGTTCCGATGCTGGTTATGGCGCGCTGATGGTTCTTTTGGATTTTAGCCGAGCATTTGATTGCGTTAGTATCCCGCTCCTATTGTCTAAGTTAAAACTTTGTGGGTTTTCTGATAAAGCATGTCAGTGGTTTCTTTCCTACTTTTCTGAACGAACACAAGTAGTTCAGTGCGTCGATGCCAAGGGTTCTTCCGTTAAATCTAAGCCTCTACCTGTTGATCGCGGTGTTATCCAAGGCTCAATACTGGGACCCACCCTTTTTGCAATATACACATCGAGCATAATTCAAGCTTTTCAAAACTCAAAGTTCCATCTGTACGCCGATGATACGCAATTATACATACAAACACCGCCGACGGCTCATGATATTGAACAAACAACTTCTAAGCTTAACGAAGATTTGAAAGCCACAATGCAGTGGGCAAAACATCACAGTTTAATGCTTAACCCAAAAAAAGTGTCGCTATTATATTCGGAACTAAGCACCAAGTTCAATCAATTAAAGCGCTTAATCCAAGGATCAGGTTAGGTGATTCTATTATACTTATAGAAAATAGTGTTCGTAATTTGGGGCTACTGATGGACGAAAGCTTACACTTTGAAAAGCATGTTCAGCAAAAAGTGGCTAGATCCTTTGGCGCACTCAAAAGTTTATATAAAATTAGGCCATTTTTAAATCCAAAGGTACGGTTGCAGCTTTGTAATAGTCTTGTGCTCTCACATCTAAACTATTGTGACACTGTGTATGGTCCATGTTTATTTCAAAAAACAGCAAAGGCTGTGCAGCGAGTCCAGAATGCCTGTATGCGATTTTGCAATAATATTCCTAGGAGGGACCACATTTCACCCCATCTATTGGCTAAAGGGATCTTGAATATGGGTAATAGAAGGGCATTAAAACTATCATGTTTTTTATTCAATCTCCTTAAAACTAAAACTCCTTCATATTTATATAAGAAATTATTATGGTTATCCACATCTCGTCGAAAAATACTCAAGATTCCTAAAACTACTCTTGCCAATACCAGGGGCTGCTTCAAGATAGCTGCATCTAAATGCTGGAATGTAATACAACCACCAGTATCAGGCGCCAAGTCATTAGGCTCTTTCCGCGCTAAGTGTAGCAGATGGCTACTCTCGAAGCAGTCTCAGGCCCTGGGTGTTCCTTCTAAAAATTTATACTAGTAGTATTTTGTGTTCTGTTCTTTATAAAAATTTGTAGTCTTTTCATACTTATTTTTTGTTGTTGTTAAGTATTTATTGTAATTTTCTTATTTTATCATGTATTTCTTTAGATATTACAAGGCTAATCTGAAAATCGGTATTCCAATTCCATTTTTGTAAGTAACATTGTATTTGTAATTTTGTATGTTAGTTTAGTAAGACAAATAAAGTATCTTTTATTTATTTATTTTATTTTTATTTAAATGTAGCTTATTTTTTTGTATGGAAACTTGCCACGCTATTTAATCCTTATGTTTGGTCTGCTACTTAGTAATAATTATATGTCTGTGGTGAAACCTTTGTGCTATGTGTAAAGCCTTCCACGGGAGTGTGAAGAATGTGAAGTAATGTACTCTTAGATCTTAGATCTAATGTTTAAATTCTGTTAAAGTCACTGTACATCACCGTTGAATAAAAGTTCGATTTAGGAAATAAAATCGCATTTTAGTTGTCAAAAAGACTTGTTATGTTGGTAAATCTCCATTTGTTTGTTCAAAATGTGTTCACCATCTAAAATGTCAACAATCATATTAATATTATTAATTGTTATATTGAACTGTTTTGGTATTGTTCCTTGATAATGCCGTAAGGAGAAACCTGTTGGAGGTGTTAAAGTTAGATAAGATACATAAGATTAGATAAGATATACGAGTGATTAAAATTATAGATATGATTATAAAGTAAGTAATTTTACAGATTTCTAAAGAGGTATAAAAATAAATATCAATTAATAAATACGATTCTTGTATTTTGTATGACTGATTCAGCGATCAACTATAAACATCTAAAATTACAATTTCAACAACCAAATAACATCACAACAAGCAACGAGATAGTGACTCAGCATCCAAATTCATACTATTTCGACAAACTAAATATTAAAAAGTAAGTAAAGTACACCAATATACAAATTTCCTCAATTATTGTGTTTTTTACTTAGCTTGAATATATTCTAATTTAAGAGATTTCTAATTATTAAAATTGTATAGAAAATTACGTTTTTTGAGGACAAAAATCGTTTCACAAGTATTATTTTTAATTATAGCTTAATTATGTAATAAATTAATTGTTACATTTTAGCCAATTAAGCTAAACTAGTAAGTTGTCCAAATGGTTTGAAGGTCAAACTAATTAAAAGCACAAAATTAATTTGCTGCTATATATGAAATATCTTCTCTAATAAATTTATCAAATGACCTCATACAAATAACTTGACCAACAAAAACATGAAATCCAAATCTTAATACGTTACAGTAAAGGTTATTTTAGATTGTACGGAGCCTAAGGAATTTTGTACAGAAAACAGTTTTCCGAACCCAATTTGTAGAAGGTCATTGGTTGTTATTTGATAAAATTACGTGAAACAGAAAATTCTAGCTTAATAGTCAATTAGTGATCCTAGCCTAGATACTTAGTTATAGATACAAGTATAGAAAAGTAACACGAAACACAAAAATAATATTTTCGTTAATACATTTTAAAAGGGATAAGGTTTATTGGTTCTATAAAGGAGGTTTTATACCACGTTTAATAACAATGACAAAAGTAATCCACTGTTCACTAGTAGGTACATAAGGTAAAACGCACCACCACATGTAGGCACAAATTTTGATAACCCGTTTATCTGTTGTTTTTCGAAATGTAAAATTTTGGTATTGGTACAATTTAAGCCAAGAAAACTACTATGCACGTAAATCTGTCCAGCTTCAATCTCTAAAACAAAATCAATATTCAACATTTTGGCAAAATGGTGCCTTTTAAAATATCAGTACCAGATGATAGATGTCTTATACTTTGATCTATAACGAAAAACAACTGAAAAAAGGGTTACCAAATTTTGTACTAAAACGGTGGCGTAAGCGCCTTAAGTGCGCGGTGTTCTAAGATCGTAGCAATTTAAAAGCTAAATTAGTCCCTGCCAAAATAAAATACAAAATTTATTATATTTATGTATTTTATAATTCTAGGAATCTTGTAAATAGCTTTTCTTACTTTTCAAAAGGATTTTATATTTCCATGGAAAATTTCATCATTGTATTTCCAGAAAAAGTTATTATACGCCCGTATAATAACTTTTTTGGGATCTCGGTATGATACGATACTATAAAGTCTCTTTTGTCCCATTGTGTACAGAATTGTGGACTTAATAAAATGAGAAATGAAAGAACGAAAACTCATATAATACAAACCGCTAAAGAAAGCCCGGTGAGTAAAATCTACGTTTTTTCTTGAACACAAAGATATAGCAAAACATTCGAATAAAAAACGGAACAATAGTGTACGCTAAACAAAACGCCTTATTATACTGCGTGTATACAGGGCGCGGCGTAATACAGCCATTTGTCAAGATAAGCGGATACAAAGAATACACCTTGTGATAAGGGAAATGTTGTGTGATACTACATCGTACGTGAACGAAGATCTGGTACGCTTTTCTTGAGACGAAAATGAACGAAAGATTTAAGAGTTTTACTCTTTATTGTATTTTTATGTTAAAAGCATAACAATACATTTTATTTACCACACAAAAAGCTACTTAATATTTTTACCACTGTGATTGTGTATTCTATATTTCAGATGGTTTCGCGTGATGTGGGCAGACAATATATTATATTTATCTCGTAAAAATGCAAGATTTCTAAAGGAACTTGTATAAAAAGTTCAAATATCCAATTAACCGCCGTATTTTACATCAAACAAAAAGAAAGCCAATAATTACAGACATTCAATGTCTCTTTACCATCTCTTCTTACAAGGAAAGTCCGTAATTAAAGAAAAATAACTTGGGTGTATTTTTAGAACCATTAAAAGGTCAGAACGGTTTTAGGGTTCCGGAACTCATAGCATGGCATGACTAGATTTTGAAATTCAAACTATGGAAGAATTTTGTCTTCGTAGTTCCGCTCTTTTTAGGGTTCTGCGCCCGAGTTCATCCGTCTATCGGTCCGTATGTAACGGATCTCTAGTTTGCAGACGGAATGAGTTACGGATCTAAAATTCGGATATGTTATGTACATACGAGTACCTAGAAAATGTTGACCCAAAACCTAATAATGATTTAAATGAAATTAAATAATCTTTCTGAGGGGTCCTGTCTTAGACCATATAACACGGGACTAGGCAAGAGCACTTATCCCCTCTGCCGAAGTACATGAACAATTTGTTCATGTAAGTTTGCCTGTGTGCGCGTTTTGTGTTTGTGTTGTCGCTTTAGATTTAGTGTGACATATTAATTTTTCGCAGGAGTGTGCGTGAATGAGTAAATGTGTGCTGTGCGTGTTTACCTCCCCTCCCGTGGAAAACGGCAGAATAATTCCAGTACTAAGAGTCCCGCTTTGCCAGGTCCCGTGTTAAATGGTCTAAGGGAACATACGTGAAAGAGGAGCCAAAAAGTCTTAAAAAGTCTTAAACTTAAAAGTTTAGTTTTACAGTTTCATTTTATTTCGTAGAACTCATTGAGTGGAGTACAAACATATTTATTATTTTTTTTATCTCCAAAAATAAAGAAATCGAAGAAATCAAAATTTTCTGTAACAGGACCTATCTCGAAAAAATAACTAGTTGATAATTTGGGATTTTCTGTACATTATGTGCTATATACTGTATTTACAAATACTAAAAATAACGATTTTATAGAGTAACGTACCAGAGTACTCGACTAACTTGATGTTGTAGTTTTGTAACTTGATGTTGTAGTTTTGTTTCATGCATTTTGTAGGTACAGATAAATTTGTAGTTTTTATTTAAATCATTTAAGTCTATTAGCTTATTAAAATGGTACGGAGCCCTCAGGATGCGAGTGAGTCCTACTCGGACGTGACTTGATTTTTTAATTTTTTTTAAAGTACCTAGTGAGTAAATTATATTTCAATATTAAAGCTCAATATATTTGAAGAAAATCTAACTTTCGGATGATCGCTCGCTGATGGGATACGTGTATTCTCGTTACTAAAATACATACTCGTTTATAAATATATAAAAAACAAAAAATAAAAATCCGGAGCGCCCAAACTTGAGGAATTAATTAATAAACTATAAAATAGCAATAACCATATTATAATTAGGATTGGAAATTCTCTCGGCGGCGAAGTGTTGCATAGAATTTTGGTTGTTATTGATGGTTAATTCGTTCGAAACAATTCTTTACATTACTTTTTAGTCGATTGTGTTTATTTTGTCGTATGTTTTCAAGAAGTCGGCGTTTGCTCTACGAGTTTTATTCAAAAGTTCATATTTTTTATTCAGTCCTTTTATTTATTAATAAAGTCAGCAAAGAAATATTCCAACCTTTATAGGACCCTACTATAAAGTCAGTGAAGATATTTTTTAAAAGCTTTATGTTTTCCAGCAACTCGCTTTTTCCGTCCTGACACTATTCTGTTTCATTTAATTTGTGCTGTTCATTTGACCGAGTGGACGCCTCTGCAGGTGGTTTATTGCTTTGATGTGATGTTAGGAATAATACTGTTGAGTTCATCTGAGTCTGCATCGATAAAAATACCGTTCATGTGCGGACTCGCGCCCTCAGGGGGTTATCAGTACCTAAAAAAAATATGAAATAAAACTGTAAAATTTAGCTGGTCGAATATTTGAGTACATAACCCTAAACCTATATTAAAAATCGGCATTTTTAAATTTTTATTTTTAAACAGTGTCATATTACATATTATGTCATGGCACATTATCAGTGAAAGGATATTCAAATAGTTTTTGCCCCAAAAGTCCTAATATTCAATTGCATGGAATGGACTTTTGTATGGGAAAATAAATATTTTATTTTGTATTAGACATAAAGCAGGTAACTAAGTGATGAAATAAATAACATTAAAATTTGATCTAATAAGTACTTATATAAATCATGGTGACTAGGGTCTGATGGTGGGACTGGAAGGTTGAAATGAGAACTTTGATGTTCACATTCCAGTGCCATCATCAGATCAGTTCATCAGCAAGATCTTGGTGCTGTTACCAGTTTTACGTAAGTACGGTTAAATAATTACCTCTAAATCGAAAAGTAAGTTTATTTTTAATAACAGATAAGATAAAAAAATACAGTAAAAGCCGCTTCCATATGATGTCAGCTTTTCGTTGATAAGTACCAAAAAGCATCGGATTATCCTGTCACTGCACATAATATAAAGACTATTTCAACTTGTAACTAACCTTTGTCTAAACAAACAATTTTTAGGAAACATTTCTTTATTTTTGAAATCTTTTTTCTCTACTATAGGTGAATGTATTATACTCAAACTGTAATATTATATCTTTCTTTTAAGGCCTATTCCTTCTATACAGGTGGCCCAAATACTTAAAAAAATGCATAATAGGCATAAAATAATCAAAAATAAATAATATGTTTAGTTTTCTCCTATTTTGCGCTATCCGGAGACGCAGTGGTCGTCGTAACAGCCACTTTGCAATGCACGCTGATATGAACGTTATTTCAATGTCGTTTCCGTCGATATTTGTAATAACACATATTGAGTTGCTAATTTAGCGTACGAATGCGCTTTAATGAGTTTTAGACAATGACACTTCACATGCCTGAGTAAGAAAAAAAACTGTTGTATGGGACCTCCCCTAAAAATTATTCAATTTAGATTCACCATTCTACATAACATATCATATCCAAAATTTAGGTCTGTGACTCATACATTCTGCAAGCTAGAGACCCGTGACATACCTGGACGGACAGACGGATAGACCTAGGGCTCCAAATTGCCCTTCGGGTACGGAACCCAAAAAAATTAACATCTGCATAAAAATACACTTTTATATTCATAGTATATATGTGTAAATAAATTATTTCAAATGATGTTAAAATGGTTATATCACTTAAATTACGGAGAGTGTTCATCATAATGAAGTAGATATTACAGCTTAGACTTATTTTCAAACTTAATGCAAGGTTATCCAGAGAAATCTGTCCTGCTCCAACGCGTTCATTTTTCATATGTTTATCCTGCTCAGCGGAAGCGGGCCGCTCAGAAAACTCACGGTTTTGAGTTGTTTTTATTTATTATTTAGTAATGAGAGGGATGGATTTTTAATACGGCCGTTTTATATCACATTATCACAACGTTTATTTTAGTATAACTTTTAGTGTCCAAAACTTAATAAAGCTCAAATGAAATGATATTTAGATCATAGTTTAGAGCTATCTTTGCGATTCAATTGGATCGAGCAAAATGTAAGTAATCGTGTATCGAACGGCCGAAATTTTAAGATCAAAGAGTGAAATGTGACATATATTTTTGCCAAAATTTAATCATCGCTTTTTATTGGTTTAAAATATATTACATTTGAAAAGAGGCAAAATGGAATAACCCCCCCTTAAGGCGACAGCTACTGCTTGTGACCTCGGGTGTGTGCGTCTCACTCTCTCGCACGACTCGTCCCGCATTGATCTCTCCCTCGCTCGAAGGAGAGTAAAGTTGCAAACGCGCTAAAATATACCTAAATAATTAATTACAATTATGATAACTTTTTAGTATTATTTTTAATGAACAAGGGAACTCATTTTTGTTATAATATCATTAATATGAATAATTAAAAAAGGAATTGCACATTTCATTAATTAAATCGGCTCTTAGTCTCACTTTGGACTTTACTTTGGTATTTATTTAGTGAGAAAGAATTTAGTTTGAAAATTCAAAATAGTTATCAAGGCACACGATTTCTAATATTCGGTTGTTTATTAGATATCTTTTTTAAATATTTTACTCGAAAAACATCTAAATTAAACCGGCCTTTAATTGAGGCTTTCAAGGTCACCAGCAGTTAGAGTGCCCTTCACCAGTCCCCACGGGTTGCTCCGGTGTATGCAACCCCTTCGCTAGGACTGAGTGTCCCCGCCCCAACACCGCCGCGCCAGATTAACCCACGGGATCAGACGAAGGTCACTCTTAAGTTTGACCGAAACGTCGAGATTTTCTCGTAAAAATCAAAGCGAAACTATTTCGTTGTAGTAAAAATGTGTTAATTTCACAGAAGAAGCAGCCTAGTTATTCAGTAGGCAGCTCAGTTAATAATACTCGTATCATATACGACACGGGTATGGCAAGAATCTTCAGGGGTGTCAGAGGTGTTTACGAGTATGGACTGTGAAGTGAAAGTCAAAACTTGTACAGCGTGATGGGTGGTAGACTCTTTTACCTTACTTCAGACACTAATATAGATGTGCCTCTCGAAGCACGCAGACTTAATAGGCCTGTAGTCGGTGGCTTGAAGTCAGTCGCGCACGGGGTCGTTATCCTTGCTATTTCATTCTACATTCAACTTCGGATTGTAGAGCACTGACTGATTGGTTGCCCCGAACGTTCATTTCCCGAGCACGTACCGAACCGAACAAGGTGTGAGAGCCAAGACAACATTCATGTTTTGAAAAAACTCGAGAATGGTTTTGGTTCTTCCTATGATTTCAGGAGAAATATCCCAAAAATCAAAATGAAACAAAAATATTTTTGAAAGGTATAAAATATACTATGCTGTGAACCTAAAATTATTTGATTTGTTCTAGGAAATTACAAAATATGTGTAAAATCCAGGACTTTTATACGCTTGTAACTTTTGTATGGTATTTGATTTTGATAAATGTTTTAGGTTCAAGTCATGGATATTGTATGGGATATGTTGAAAAAGAAAAAATAATAAGCAAGTACCTATAAATAAGGATATTATCAGCGAACTGCGCTAGTATGGGAGTTCGGGCGAATAGGGTGCCCTTAAGGCGCATAAGCATGCCAACGTTTTAGTACAAAATTTGATAACCCATTTCTCTGTTGTTAAGTTAGATACCTCTATAGTTTAATACAGGCATTTACAAAGTTACTATCTGGCTGAAATGTAAAATTTTGGCATAGGTACAGTTTAAGGCAAGAAAACAACTCTGTATGTAAATCTGTCCAGTTTGATATCTTTAAAACAAAATCAATATTGAAAATTTTGGCAATATGGTGCCTTTTAAAATATCAGTACCAGATGATTGAGGTCTTATACTTTGGTCTATAACGAAAAATGACTGAGAAAAGGATTATCAAATTTTGTCCTAAAACGGTGGCGTGCCTATGCACCTTAAGACAAATTTGACTCTACAGTATCTGAACCCGTAACCTCTATATTAGTGGTCAAAATGTTTGAACCACTAGATCACAAAGGCGGTCACGAAAATCAAAACCATTTCGAGAAAAGTCCTTTTATTGATGGAGATTCTACACCAGTCCCTCATTCCAATCTATAAAACTAAGCGCATATATCTACACCTATTACATTATCAACTTACACATTGTTTCTCAGTAATCACTTGTTCTTTCTTTGTTCATGTTTTATTACGTTACCTGAAACAAGTAATTTAACAAAAATTAATTTAACAATGCACGTTCTGCATACCTAACATGCAGGTCGTTTACAGTTACAGGTGTAGTTTTGGTCTAATCAAAAAGGCTCTTTATTTGGTACAAAATCACATAATCTTGACATAATGTATCCCTGCGATGGTGTTGATAGTGCTTCAGAGTGTAGACCGTCCTCAAATCCATTAACTGCTAATTGACCGAAAGGATTCGAACTGGGACACCAATATATGGAGCTCGGCGTGTTAACGACTGAACTACCACCGCTTGTCTTACGGCTAGTAAAATTTTTAGGGTTCCGTACCCAAAGGATCTCAAATGAGATCCTATTACTAAGCCTCCGCTGTTTGTCTGTCGTCCGTCTGTCACAGGGATCTACAGCTTCAACCGTAATAGGATGAAAGTTGAAATTTTCACACAATACGTGTTACTACGGCTTCTATCACAACAAGTAATAAAATAACATTAAAAAAACTATTCAAGGGGTCTCCATATAAGAAACCTCGAAAAAGTTACATTATATTTAACGTTATATGTTTTGGCTCATACATACATACTAGTTTCAAATTGGATTACATTGATTAGCCAGATTGTAGTACATATTCTTAAGTAAAAAAAAACGATAAACGTTTGGGTTCCGTACGCAGACGGTGCCAAACTTTTTGGCAGGCGCTACCATTTTAGCTGCTTGTTTTTTGTAGCCTTGATGTTGCTTTGGCATGTATATTGTTGTTGTTTACCATACTATTTTTAGGATTCCGTACCCGTATTGTGAGGTGGTACGGAACCCTATGTGCGCGAGTCCGAATTGCACTGGGCCAAATTATTTAATGCTATATTTTACTATGTTTACTTAATTTTGACATTTATAAACTAGAAAAGCCATATAAATTTGACAGCTTGAAAATAGTAATAAAGAAATGATATGATAGACAATGAACAAACGAAAATATAGCCAGGGCGGTAGCGTTGCATTTTAGGTAGTGATTTTACGCCGATAGATTGCCATCTTTTTCAATAGATCTGGAATAACTAATAAGAGAACCAGCGTCAGCTGACGCACTCGCGGTGAGTGTTAGTGTGGGAGGTAGAGGAAGTGGTAAAAAAAGTAGTGGTATGCCGGCTGAAACTTTTCTCACAGATAGTAGACATCGTACTGAGCTGAAAAAAAATCGTCAGCTGGATCGTGGAGGGGGGATGATGAGTCAGCTACTCGCATGAACTTGTAAAAAAACACGTAAAATAAAGTGATAGTACGCCGCATGAAATTTTACTAGGTGATTCTGTAAATAATTAAAAAACGAAAACAACAATCAGCTGCATGGGTAGCGGTGGAAAGACCGTCAGCTTTAAGTCAGTTTCAAGTTAAGATGTAGGCGACAGCTTTGTACAATGCTTTAAACAAAAATGTTATATTACTTTTATCTTTATCTCCTGTCTGCGTACTTTCAATGATTTATTATAAGTAAGTATGTTTAGGGGTAGTGGTACCATGTAAAATTAAATTAACAATACCTTTGATGTAAGTACTTCTTGTTATAAATTTAATAAATAAGTAAGTGATGAGTTATGGTCGTGGCTTCGTTTCAAAAGGTATAAATTTAGTGTCATCAACTCATAGTGTTTTTAAAATCAGAAGTATAAAGTAGTTTTATTTTATTACATTAACTACCTCTGCACTCTCCGCCATTCCTTATCTACCATAGACAAACAAAAACGACATATCATCTCCCCAGGTACAAACGAACACACAAACAATACATACATAAAACCCAGCGCGTACCCACCGTGTCATTTTAACGAAATTAAGTCAAATTACACGGGTGTTATTTAGATGAAGTCGCGATAATTCTGTTTGCTCAGACACGGCTGCCATTATTTATTCAGAACATGCGAGCAGGCAGGCGGAGCCGGGCGGCGAGACGTGTTTTAATTCTGTATGGAGACTCGTTTCAGTTATGTGTTCAACATTCAAGGAGTTGCGGTTAGATTTATATCTATATGTTACTGTGGGACAGAAATATGCGCTATGAACGTAGTGGTAGCTATGTCACTGACGGTGCCATCGAAGGCGTGTTCCCATCATTATGTCTTAAGGTGGTAACGGAGGATCTCAGTGCAAAATGCACATCATAATATTGTTTTTGAATAAAAAGTTGCAATAAATGCATTTTATAGCAATTCGCGCAAACTGCTTGTTAATAGTTAGGTGATCACATGAAAATTATTCAATTTAATGCGTTACATTTAATATATTGTAATGCTATGGAAGAGCGAGGTCTCCTAATACAGGTAATTCCTTACTTAAATGGAGACCCCAAACACTGTAAATAATTTTGTATGATTAAGTTGTGAAATAAAGAATTATTATTATTACATTTTAGCTGCATTACATTACAACTGTAAACACGCTTTTAAGTTTATTAATGTAATGCAAATAAAATGTAATACCTTAAAGAACATAATTTTTTTGAAGACTTTATTATTAATAAACTATTTCCGCAGGTTGCTTTAAAGCACATTTATTGCAAACTTTTTATTCATAAGTAAGGAAAACAATATTATGATGTGCATTTTGTACCGAGGTAAAAAGTTACCCCCTTAATGATATAGCCATAAGTTGACATCATTTCTTTGTTTAAAATCGCACGCATGAAACATGTAAACAATAATGTGTAACTTATTATAAAAAAAACCCTTGATAATGCTTATAAGCGAAACCGGTTGGGTTTATTGGAATATATAAAAATTTTGTGGACAAGTGCAAGTGTCTTATTTAAACAAAGTGTGTAATAATAATATGTTCCAGCAGGTGCCGACATTCACAACCATCAACATGATATCATTTTAATTATATACAAATCTAACGGATTTTGATTATTTCGCTATTTTAGTTCAGTAGTTTAGAATTAGGGTGCCCTTCATACCCTGCTTTAGCAACTATGTACCTCTATCAAACAATTAACAACCATTTCACTCGCCCTTACGTATCGGAGCCATTTTCAATGCCACACGGTCGTGTCTGATGACGCTTATATGCGTCGATATGTATCTATATATAAAATTCAAAGTCCTGGCTGACTGACTGATAATCAAGCCACATGCTAAACCGCTGGTCCTAAAGACATGAAATTTGCAGGGTGGGTTCTTTGTGAAGTGTGGGCATCCACTAAGAAAGGGTTTTTCGAAATTCTACCCCTAAGATATGAAATTCAAATTCCTGACTGACTGACTGATATATCAAGTCACAGACTAAACCGCTGGCCCTAGAGACATTAAATTTTGAGGATGTATTTTCTCTGTGAAGTGTAAGTGTCCACTAAGAAAGGGTATTTCGAAATTCTACCCCTAAGAGGGTGAAATGGGGGGTTGATTTTCTGTGAAACTTTTTATTCTCTGGGTCAATTAACTCGAAAATTGGTACACCCACTCTTCAATGACATTTAATAGGGCTTTGAATATTGAATATTTACATGGCATGGTAGATGGTCGTATATATAATAACCGTAATACCTATTAGTAATTATGTAGGATATTTCTGAGGTGGTGGTGTATCTGTAATATGTACCTGATATTACTATGAACTAATATTTGCAAAATATAAGTAATAACATGTAAAAAAAGCGTTTGACTGTGTATTAAATAAAATTAAATATAATATGAGCAGTTCGGTGATTCTAGCACTTGAAGGAAAAACAAAATATATTGTTAATATATAAGAACTACTGCGGTAGGTATAGTATTTTGTTGTAAACAATACTAATTATTTATTATCCAGTTCTGGTTGTCTCCTAGTTAGATCTTTTCACACACGGTTTGAGTTCTGTTACATACAACCATACTACTCACATTCCAGAGATCAGTTTAGTTTTACAGAGAACTTCGTCCTTATTGCTTTGCTTGGGAGATTGACAATTATTATACCTATCTACATTCAATTGAGGAGGGGTGAAAGCGCTTATAATGTTTGTTCCTAAACAAAGACATTTGTTTCCTGCAGGCCACGTGGGCGAAGCCGCGGGCAGAAGCTAGTCGGGTCTATAAAGCAAAAAAATGGAGTTGAAGTTCCTGCTACGCCGTAGCAAAAGGTGCAAGCGCGATAAACTAGATTGCCTATAAAATATACCCATCTATGTATATGAAAGATGAATCTGAGTCACGGTCAAGAATTATGGCTTAAGTGATAATGAGAAAAATGGTCTGGAAGGCACCGAATAAAAAAATCAATTTCATAACAAAATGACGCGCCTTTGTTCATCCTACAGGTATATTTTTAAGAGATGGATAAAAGATCCAAAAACCTACATACTGATGCTGTTAACAATACACAAAAATGTGCATGCAATCAGTTCACTGTTGGTTTTATGTATCATATTTTTCAAAACCTAAGCCATTATACCAATTTGCGTTAAGATTCCGTTTCAACTTTTCGCTCAAAGCAACAAAAGGAGCTAAAAATTAGTAAATAAAACAAAAAAGGTACTCCTATAATCACGTAATGAAAACACTGCCGCACAGTGCTCCGATATCATCACATTCACGGACAAAGAGAATAAAGTGCGATAAATTACGCAACAAATATAAGCGGGGCAATAATGCGTCGCACATTTGTCAGGCTGTACCGTGTTGCGGCGAACAGCTAATATAGCGAGGAAAAAACTAGGTTAATCTCGAGGAATGTACTTCAATTCGCTGTGTAAGGTATATTTTTTTTCGGGATTTCGCAGGAAGAATGGGGATATTACATCTCTGGGTTTAGAAAAGTTTTTTTCAGTCTTCTCGCTGCCTTTTTATGCCATAAGTTTTAACATTAATTTGCCTTTTCTTTCGAAATTTGGATCTAGAGAAAGTACTCGACTACTGATTTGGAGGTCACGGGCTTTTAATTCATTATGGGCATATGCAAGCAGTCTGTTTACATTCTGCATGATTCACTGTTTCTTTATATTTTATCTCGATACTGCTTATCTCATTACTTTGCGGTGATAAAACTACTTTTTAATACACCTGCTCAAAGTATGATAGATTACGTGCCTGTTTAGCGTGCGTAAAATGACATATTTCGCACTCGTGCTTTTTGTTTTTATACCTACTGACGCCATCTAGGGGAAACCGGCCACGTCATTTAGTAAGCATGTAAACCTTTGTTTTACCAGATACTCTTTATTAAGATGAGTATTTTCAAACTTTTATATTTTATTATCAAATATATTATGTATGTAAATTGGAGATGCTTTAAAAGTTTAAAACGATTTTAGACGTCAAAATTCATACCTATTCTATTTTAGCTATCTTCGAAATTATTATTAAAAAGATTTTAGAAAGAGACGTTGGTCTTTGTAGTACAGATTGGCGCCAATCAGACTGCGTGATCTTCAGTCGGCTTGTATATGTTTTGATTTGCAACAAAATTGCTTTTATTTTATTATTTAATGTAATTTTTCGCAGGTGTATTAAAATACGTCGTTTGATATACGAGCGAAAGTGTTGATATTTCCCGTCCCGATTGTTTTTTGCCTGGACTGCGTCTCGGCAAAAAAGTCAATCGTGACTAAATATCAACCTTTTCGCACTGGCATCAAAATGTACTATTTTGTAATAAGAGTTTAGCTTTTGTTTGTATAATATTAATATAGTAGTGGTTTTACAATGAAATCATTAACTCTAAGTAGTATAAAGTATGAAGAGTAGTGCTTAGTTTTGTAGAAAGATGTGTAAAAAAATACCCATATAACATTGATAGGTGGTAGAGCTTATGCCGGGCTCGACTGTGGAGGTACCACCATCTTACTCGCAAATCCTCCCGAAGTTATTCGGGGGAGAGTAAGAGAACAGCTCCTAGGCAAAACCAGGTGGCCCACCATTGCCTGGGACCGATGGATGGCGGTATATCCGTCCCCAATTGCCGAGCCTTATATAAAACAGACTGGTGACGGGCAGCAGCGTCACTGGTGCAAGGGTTTCGGCACCGCGCTCAATATATATATACATGTGTGTGTGTGTGTGTGTGTGTGTGTGTGTGTGTTTGTGTGTATGTTTGTTACTCTTTCACGCTGAAACGGCTGGACGGATTTGGATGAAATTTGGAATGGATATTGCTTATACTCTAACTTAACACATAGGCTACTTTTTATCCCAGAAAAAAGCATGTCGTTAAATCGAATAACGTGCGGGCAAAAGCTAGTTATAAATATAATTATACACATGTTTGGTCTGAGTGCTTCGTACGACACGTTAAGCTGTGATTTTTATAAAGTATTGGCGATAGGGCTCACCAACTTACGAACGATGCAATAGTTGTCGGTAAAACGTAGTTGTACGTGTGTGATTTCCATTTCAGAGTCGATACTTCGAAACGTGAATGTGGTGAATATGTATTCGATTTTAATATATATTTTTTTGTTCTTTAGTTTTTTTTTTATTTATCAGCGTAAATTGTGTAATTGATCCGAATATAACATTTCTACTTCTTCAGTTGATCAAAAATGAACGAAGTAAGTAGATATCTTAAGAAAGTGTTAAAATATAAAGAAAAATTGAGCAAACTTTTCCAAGAATCGATTACTTAAGGGCTTATAGGATTAAGAATGGGATTACCTGTTCTTTGAATGGCTAATAACTTCGAAGGAAAAGATTTTTTTTTAGCCAATCAGTATTGTAAAGAAGGCACTCAATTTCGAACTTGTAGAAAAATGTATTTCTTCTAGGTATGTTAAGAACTGCTTATTGTCTTTACGACCTTGTAAAATCCAAACATACTGCGGCCGAGATATAACTCCGCACCATCGAGAACTTATCTATTACCAAAATGAAGTAAAAAACCCTACATCAAAATAAGCCCCCTCTGGTTGCTAGGCAACCGCCACATTAACGCCAATATACCGAAATTCTCATCATGTCGAGTAAAATTGGCTGGCCGCGAAATTTCGCGAGTCGTGCAGCGGCATACGTGGCGGAAACGCGTTTATGAATATATTACACATATCATTACATCTCGATCCAGGCCCGTTGTATGTCTTCATTGGTTTGCATGGAATATGGGAATAGATTTGGATTTGGGGGCTGTTTATTGGCTATGCCACTTATCTTCGATTTTGACAGCAGCGTTTTCAAAAACCGTTTTGCCGCGTTAAAACCTAAATGTTTTCATTTCATATGTGCTTTTGTTGACTGAAAACAACGCAATTTCAAAACACTGCACGTTCTATAAATTTAAATTTCACGCGAGTGCTAGCGTGGAGCAACTTTGCAACTACCACTTCACGTAAATTTCGGAATTGCCCAGTGCAATTCTGGTAGTTTTTTAGGTAAAACTTCGAGGGTTCCGTCGCTTTGCCCTTTATCGTCGCCATTTCTGCTGGTGAACTTTGGCCAGTCATTTATTCAAGTGGACTCAGTGTGCAGCGCGTAAATTAGTCTGAGCAATTTGTGCTCTTTGCAACATGGCTCTGAAACTACCTGAAAACTTTTTTTCGTTTCAAGGTATTCCAAACTTACCTGAATTAATATTTACTTTTAAGCTAGCCTATTTTATGTTATAGCTTGATTAACTACTTATCTTCTAAGTTATGACATATATAATGTTTGTTAAATTGAAACACCAGAGACTCATTAAAAAACCGTTTATTACGTCTTCAGCGCATGTGAAGCCAATTCAAATGCTAGAATTGTATGAGGTGAATTGAAATGTTCATGGCCTTCACCAATATTGACTACATTTGGTTGTCACCTACAGACATAATTATTACCAAGTATTGTCACAGTGTAAAATTTCGTTGCTATAGAGTTTATGGTTTTCAAGCTAGACAGAGAAGAGCGACGTTATAAAAAAAAACCGGGCAAGTGTGAGTCGGACTCGCCCACCGAGGGCTCCGTTAAAGACTATATTTTTTATGATTTAATTACAAATGTATATTTTTAAGATTTTTCCCTATACTTATAGTATTAGACGGTATTACTTGCCAAATTTCCCAATTCTAGGTCAACGGAAAATACCCTATGAATTTTGATTCCCTTGAGAGTGTCGAAATATACGTTTTTTGCGGCATAAACGGCCGCATCTTTTTTCTCGTTAACTTAGAAGTTTGATATTTTCACAGCTTCAAGAAACTGTAAGTTTGAGTATATGGTTTTAATTCCAACTCGAGATCCCCACGCGTTCCCGAGATAAAGGGTCTTGACAGACAGACGGGCGGACAGACGGACAACAAAGTGATCCTATAAGGGCTACGTTTTTTTTGTTGAGGTACGGAGCCCTAAAAATGGGTTGCAGAATCCAAATGGAAGACAGAGTTGACCAGAAATTATCATCAAATAAAGAGATCGAAGCCGCAGTAGATCTACATTTTGAAAACCTTAAGGAATCTATTTTTTAGACCAATATGAAAACTTTATAAAGGTGGTAAAATAAATGCATAGAGCTAGACAGAAAACGCGTCATAAAATAACAATATTTTTGTATTTTATTTTGTTATCTCGACTGGGCTGTAAACATTTCAATTGAGCCTCGTATATTTCAGCAAATATTCATTTTTCTAACCTTTACCTTGTTCAAACACTGAGGTCACATTCATATAAATAAAAATAATAAACTGCACGAGAAAGTAATTCGCTCCTGGGGAATTATAACTGTCATATTATGTTAACGCCGAGTACACACAACAAAATAAAACATATTTTATGTGAAACGCACAAGAGTATGTGTTAATTAATCATAACTATATATGGAAAAAAAAAGTTTGTACTAACTAAAGTTATTTTTGTCAATATAAAGCGTGATGATTGTCGAGACATAATATCATGGTGGCGATCTATTAATTATTTCTTTAGAGTAATTTTTTACTATTTTTAAGATAACTTGCGCTTAGTTAACAATTAAAAACAGACAGTTATCAAATAAATTATTAAAATAAGCACTTGAAAAACTCTGGAATATTTATTTTTTTGTTAAACTAAGTAATTTTTTTACGCTTGGATCGCGTCTATAATACCAATGATAAATAACACAGAATTTGGACAAGTGACAGCAGGTTGAGGATAATCAGACTTTCCAGTGACTTTCGCAAAAATCGACAGAAGTCGGTAAAGGACTAGGACTGTTACTACCCAACTGCCTGCAACCAATCTCTCAGTACGACTACTCTAGACGGAACACGAAGAGTCATGGCGGCATGTGTTATTAAAAACACGAGTGTAGATTAAAAAACGAGCCAAAGGTGAGTCGAACACGACTGTTTTAATACCTAGTTATGTATAGTTTCATACACTACTTTATCTAAACTCATTCCTAACAACCTGTTTTTATAATAATCTTGATAAAATTTGTCGTTAGCCATTTTTGATTTTTTCTTGTAAAAGCTCGTTCTAAAAGTGTTCGTAATTTCCGTCGTTATTTCCAGATTGTCAGATGGAGTCCAATTATCATCACCATCACTGCTGTTAGTAATTTTAGGTCAGAATAATACTTTTGGTTTGACCCAAAAAGCCACAGTAAATAATAATTTCCACGTAAGCTATGGCGCCAAAATCCAACAGTCCACCACGCATGTGTACGCGTTGCACGCGCCGGCAACCATAGGCAATGCAGGCCGAAAATAAAATGAAATTGTAACCTTATTTGTCACGCCGCAATATTATTTAGTACGTGTTAGAGAATATTATATGATAACCTCATTGGTATTTGATATTAAACCTCAGACATGTCTGTTTGGGCTAAGTTCCCTTTGCTTTCCTAGCTAGTATCACATGTAAATACTGTAAACCCAGTTTTTTATAGCATTATGTTGTTTGGTCGAAGATTGAGACCTATACTATAATTTAATGTTTTATTTTTTTTAGAAAAATATTTATCACTATGCCAGTAGTTTTGAGTTCGTAATGAGGATTTTACGATATGAGGTTAGATAAAGTTTATAACTGCGTACTTATTTATTTATCGAACTTTGTCATCAATAGCTCACTTGTAAACTCAAATTTATCACCAATATCTATTTAAAAAAATTATAAAACTGAAGAGCTTCTTAAAAACTTACCTAAAGTTATGCTTTATTTTATGATACATATTTGTATCACAGACAAGGACAAACACACACTTAACAATAATAAACATCATACATCACCATCATATTATACCTTCCAGAAAATAATTAACTCTCAAACATACATTAACGCACGTGTCATGTCATATAATATACGACGATATTATCTTCCATCACTCTTCATAAATAAATAAAAATATTCTACATACGGACACGCATCAAATAATTACTTACATAGAGGTAAACAAACTTAAAAGTGGCTCTAATGTTCGTCTATGTCTTTGTCTATATCTCTATCATTTATTTCTTTCTATCCGTCTCGCTTGAGCTAACTCGTTGAGCGTTTCGACGAGGACTATGTCCATGGATGTATACTTCATTGACAATATAGGTATAAAATTCTCGTTTCTTTGGTATACGCAACCTCAATCAGCCAGTCGTCAAAAGAAGTCCGTTGATTATTATTTTGTGTCAAATTTCATATTTACCTTAATCCGTTTAAATTGAAAACTGAAAAGCGCGAATGCATGCTCAGAATCAAATGTACTATAGGTATTAAGGCCAAGGACTAGTGGACACTTAATTTAATGAAAAACTAAACGTCTCCCTCGATTCCGTGGGAATTTCCTGTACAGTCTAAATTTCATGTTTCTAGGTCAAGCTATTTGGTCTAGGTATCTTGATAGATGAAAATTAAAATGAAAATTTGACAAGATGAGTTACTCCGAGAAATATTTAAGTGCATGTATGCAATAGTCTCTACTTTATTTACTATAAAGATAAATCTTACGATCACGTTTTTTAAGGAGACGGTGGACTTTCTTTTAGGTATCATATGGCTAAGGTTGTTGTTCGGTTTAAAAACGTCTCGGAACGCGATATTTTATTTGTTAAGGTGTTTATTTTATTGATATGGCAACTCGCGTTGTCGAGCTGTCAATTGTGGCGTAGACGTCTTTCCGGTATTAGCTTTGGAGACAACTCGAGTTGCGAGAGGTTATATAATTGAGATTTCTAGGAAACCATTAAGTAAAAGTGTAAAATAAACCAGTTAATTAGTGTTAACTGTGGTCCGAAACCCATACGCGAAAGGATTCGTGAATTCAATAAATATTGTGAAGTGTGATGTCACTAGATTTTCATCAAGCACGGTGTACTGAAATAGTGATGTGAAATTATTAACTTGGGTTTCTTTGGGAAGGCTAGCCTTGGGGTTAGGTATTTGCGTCTAGGATACGAATCTACATCTGCAAACTCCTGGTTGGGCTGGTCGTTTGTCAGAAACCTCCGTGCTGAGAGCGACGACGGCAACTCCAAAGGAAAAGACGAGCACGTCCAGGGGATCGGTGCTTTCTTCTGAATCAAGGTTGAGTCGCGACCTTGATCGAGCGCCGAGGTCGCGTCAATCACAGGAAGGTGAACATTTCTACAGAAACGTGAGTTTTTGAATCGTTTAGCCATATAACTGGATTTAGTATATAAGTTTCCTTGTTTTGGAGACCCCTTTCTAGTAGGGTTTAGTTTCTCTTTAAAATATATGGGCCCAGCAACAAATAAGAACTAAGCTGTACCTGTCTAGAAGGGGGTTTATCAAACAGTTGTTCCAAATTGTATTAAAATTAAACTATAATTTTGTTCCTTGGTCAAGATATAATTATTTTATAACAGACGATTTTTTTTTCGTTATCCATATAGTTTTATAACTCTACTCCAGTGCCTTCCTGAGACAATTTTTTACAAAACTCTCCTACACCCACGTCTAGGTTCCAACAACCGGTTTCCATTACTAAAATTAAATAAGAAACTTAAAGAGAAGAAAATGCACTATAAATATAAAATGCTCAAAGCGACCCCTTGACAGGGGCTCTCCGTCTGTGTAAAATCTTATACTTAAACTGATCTTAAGTTTATCCTCGCTAACAACCTCCTCAAATGGAACTTAGCATAATAAAGTGCATATAAGCGCTCTATGCAACGGGCTGCAACTTTTCTGTGCTGTTTATAGAAATAGTGTGTTTGTTTTAAATGAGAAAGGCTTGACTTGTTAAATGCATTCGCTGTCTCATTTTACTACGGCATAGCAAGTGTTAGTACACCCGATAAGTTGTAGTTGAGACGCACATGAAGCCGTAGCACTCGCTACGCCGTAGCGGTCACAGCAGCTACGGGAGTAGCAAGCGAGTTATTTTATTCTACTACGCGCCGTAGCAAATAATAATTGTTGTGATTTCCTGTTGGGTAGTGTAATACAAAATATTATTTGTGTGTTATTATATTTATATATAATATATTATTTATAAGTTCCACCAAGTGCCGACAATCTCAACGATCAACTTCCATTTTCATAATAAACGAATATAAAAAATATTAATAAATATATATTTAACTATTCTTGAGCCTTTATATTTATTTTACTATTTATGAACAAAATAACATTTATTTAATTATGTTCGATATATTTCGGCCCACTGTATGGGGCCGTCATCAGTCGAATAGAACATCATACTGACAAGCAGATAAATAAAAATAAAAAAGTAAAAAATTGTGAAAGTGACACTTTTTGAGAGATTTGTAAACATTTTCTAAATAAATAAGTTTCATTTATCGGATGATTTCTGTAGCGGTCTTTCTAGTGTTTTAATTACTGCTCTTCTTGCATAATATATGTTGGTGATAGTAGGCTAGATAGGTGGCTTTGTTTGTGTAATTTCGGTGTGACGTGGTCGTTAAATTACTTGAAATTTTGAGTGGTCTGGTTTGTCAGTAGGATGTGTAATGTATGTCAGTGCTGTCTGTTGAGTCTAGGTCCATAATGGGCACCAAGTGACTAGATTTCCCATGTTCTTAGGTCTATGTCAGTCAGTGGTGGATTGAATGATTTAATGATGCGAACGGTGAAGCAGTCGTTAAAGTTAACGTTGTGTAGGCGTGTAGGCGCGTACAACGTTAACTTTAACGACTGCTTCAGATTAAAGATCTTTTTATAAAATAACTTACCCCCTTGATTCGACCCTATGCTATTCGACCAACTAAATATAAAACAGTAAAAAATGTATATGGATCAACTTATCATACCCTTTTCATCAAAGTTGGGCCAAAGTTTGCATAATAACGTCATTTTATGATTTTCTTATGGCAACATTTTTGACAAAGTTTCACGTGTGTAGAAACTAAAATGTATATATTTTACAAAAAATAAAAACTTAAATCGAATTTAATTTGTCTGGACGACTATTCTGGCAAGATATTTCACCCGCTATACCAGTCGTTTGGTTTTTGATCACAGTGTGATAAATGCCAAGCAATGTGAAGTGGAGTAATTAAGCCTTATCAAATAAAAACTATGGAATATAACGAATAGGCTTTCAATTTAAAAAATACACATACGTAGAAAATCCTTTTTAAAAACAGTCTAAATCTGCCTCAGCGACTTTGGCGCACGTGCCAGAATAAACGTCCTGAACGGCGATTCTCGCACATGCGACAATTTGCGAAGGCCCAAAGCGAGTAATTTTACAGGCGTATAATTTTTTAAAATTGAAACCTCTTCATTACTTGTTCCGTATTCATAACATGCTTTACGTATATTTTAATGAGTTATAGTTAATAGAATTATCATCACACGGCATTAATGACGCGACAAAACAGAGGCTTACGAAAAGAAAAGCGTGTGAAAATTTTTGCGAGAATCGCCGTCCTAGTGTTAGTTTGGGTAATCAAATCTTTAACTTAAAATATCGATTTACAGAGTCAAAATCAATCAGCAAAAAAACAAAGTTGTATTATAAATTTAATGTCACATAATTTCTGTTAAATGTTCTTCGTCTTACTTAAAATATAATATTTGGACCTGTTTCTAAAAGTCCTTCAAACAATGTTATAATCTGCTTCTTTAGTTAGGGTTCCACAGACATGTGACAGTCGGAAACGTAATCCCGTTATCTGACCCCTACGGACCCAAACACTAAACAGAATCAATAGAAATTGATTGTTTCGCAAAAAGGGAAGACGTTTTTTTACCAAATGGTTTTATATTATTCTTGGACATAGGTTATTTTGCTATAAAGAGTATGTTAATACGTATACTATTAAAATATATTAAACAACTGGACTTTTACCCGAGGTTTCAACGGCAAATGTAATTAATCACACTAATATTATAATTTGAAATAAATATATATAATTTAGCTATATAAAGCCTTTAGTTTCCTTTAACTTGTATTAATAATAAAAAAATATTAATTTTCGAAATATATTTCGGCCCACTATGGGGCCGGCATCAGTTCGACTGATGCCGGCCCCATAGTGGGCCGAAATATATTAATAGTTAATATAAGTTAATATTATAATTATAATTATAAAAATATTATAAATGCGAAAGTTTGTGTGTGGTGTATGTATGTTTGGTACTCTTTCACGATGAAACGGCTGGACGGATTTGGATGAAATTTAGAATGGATATAGCTTATGCCCTAACTTAACACATAGGCTACTTTTTATCTCGGAAAAAGCATGTCGTTAAACCGTATAACACGCGGGCGGACCTGCGGGCAAAAGGTAGTAAATAATAAATTTAAATGACATCATTACAACAGTGGAAGAATTATCAAAATCGGTTCTGTGGTTCCAAATATTACCCGCGCGAATGTAATTAATGGCTATGTCGGTAGGGCATTTCCCATCCCCAGGGAAGAAACTATAGCCTATGTACAAGTGAAGACCAACGGGGGTATGCTTCCAGCCTTTTGGAGACCCTGCCGATCGACGGCGGTGATTTAGAGAAAATATTTTATTAAGTATAATTTTTTCTTTTCTTTTGTACGTTTTAGGCAATTTTAAGATTTTAGATTGTTTCGTTAAGTTTAATTTTAGTGAAGACCTATATATTACCCCACACACCATTTTTCTTTAAATATTAGTGCAGATTTTAGTATTTTTTAATTTGTATCAAAAATGTTTTAATTAAAAAGCCATCATTGCATGACAAATGTATGATTAACGCACTAGTTAATTGGCCATTTTAGATCCCTTGCGAAAACTGCACGCATTTCAAATAGGTTACATTCAAAATAAAATAAATTAAATATAATGCTATCGCTTTAAACCACAATTTGTCTATCTCCTATTATTTATCTACACAACTACAAGTAAATAACGATTGGTATTATGTCTTATGTGCTCGTAACAAAGTACAATATTGAATGAAAAGGTTTGGCTAGTACCCATTAGCAATGCACCCTAGGGACATGAGGATGCGCACATTGTACGTGATACGATTCTTAATTTGAGACCAAATTGAGTGAATTATTGGAATTTGGGATCATTACTCCTTGAATTTCACTTTAAATTGAACAAATTAATCCTTTGTATTACGTATAAAGCTAGACTTCCGTACCTATATGTAGTTCATGTGTAATACAAAGGACGGAATTTAGTTCAGTGTTTGGTTTGAAAGTCTAGCTGAACAGTTATTCATATATGCTTTTATTTATGTAATTTTGCTTGGACATACACTTACGCTTCTTCACCATATAGGGGCAAGCACAGATCATACAATGTATGATATGATGTCATATTTTCATGTGATATGATTCGAACACATCTCTTGGATTTTTGTATTATATTTTATACTAGCTTTTGCCCGCGGCTTCGCCCGCGTGTTATTCGATTTAACGACATGCTATTTTCCGGGATAAAAAGTAGCCTATGTGTTAAGTTAGGGTATAAGCTATATACATTCTAAATTTCATCCAAATCCGTTCAGCCGTTTCAGCGTGAAAGAGTAACAAACATACACACACACACACACACAAACTTTCGCATTTATTATATTAGTGTGATATTTAGTGCAATTTTGTACAAAACTCTACTGCAAATCCTATTGTGTTTGTTTTGCCTATATTCGTGAATAGGTAAGTAGCCAAAGTAATTTAATATTTTTGGTTAAAGTTAACACATGAAATTCTATGTAAACTAAGAACGTTGAGTTACAATAGACATTACAGTCTAAGAATGCACTTTAGCCATTTAAAACTAGTTTTCGTCTGGTCACTTGACTAAACTACCGCCGGAAGGAGCCAAAACACATTTTAGCTAAATTGCTTTCTAGTTTTACATTTCTAAAGAGCGAGCTTGTTCTTGGCCATGCCAGTTGCTTGGAGTTTAGTGCCAGAGCGAGGTGTCCTCCAAACAAATAATGATACTAACTTACAATGTGGTCTTTCAGCTATTAAATAAGCATGTAAACACGACTTCAAAATTAACACCTTTATTGCTTTATCGCATTTATGCGTCTAAAATACTTCACAGATGATCTACGAGCCGATCAGTTCTACGTTAACGTAGCGTAAATTTACGCACTGACAGACCAAATTTGCTACGATCAGCAACTTGCTGCTGAAACGTAACGTTATAAATTTAGATATTCATTAAATTCAAGATTTTTTAAACAGCTGTAAGTGCTTTAACAAGGAACAACCTTATTCAGTGAAGCTGGTTTTTTAGGGTAACCAACCGGACCCTATTACTAAGACTATGATAGGATAGAACCGTGATAGTTAGACAGTTGTAATTTTCACAGATGATGTATATCTATTGCTGTTCTTTATTTATTTAATTATGTATAGAAATCAACAGCGATACATAGCAGATATAAAATAGATAACAAATTACTTAATATTAAGTCCAATAACAGATTTCAATTTTGAATAAATTATACATATATGAGTTCTTAAACAGTAAGATTAACAACACAAGTACACAAAAACTTAACCTAACAAAATAACGGACGGGGACCGAATTCGCTCAGTTGTCAATCTGAGAAAGGAGAGAGAATTATGTTTAATTACCCTCACATCACATAATAAGAAAATCACAAAACAAATGAGACTAGGGTTACATTGGGATTCAAAATAATAACTGAAATAATAGTTTTTACAAAGAAAACAAACGATGTAAATACTTAATATAAATACAAAATTCAAAATAATTTATTTCACCAAAGAGAACATTCAATAACATTCAAAAAACAAATACTAAAAAACAGAATAAAATAAATATTAAAGGGGGCTCCCATACAACGAATGTGATTTTTTTTCCGTTTTTATAGATAATGGTACGGAACACTTCGTGCGCGAGTCCGACTTGCACTTGGCCGGCTTTTTCAAATTAAGCGAAAATTAACTCTACTCGTAACAAAAACGATAAGGTTTTTCTTTTGGAATAATACTAATTTCCAAAAAAATAAAACTCTTCAAAACCTTGCGAAAAAAGAATAAAAAAATGCAGACTTGCGGTCGCCATTCCTAAAAAGCATTGTAACGGGAGCTCCAGACAATTTTATTATTACTACTTTCAATTCTGCATGGATAGAACAGCATAGCCTAAGGCTTTCTCTGGCCGTCGGGTGGCGAACAACTGGCAGGTTGCCAGTTATTGGTAGAGTGACGCCAAGAAATCGTTGTTAGGGTAGACGGTGTTTAGGTTTGGATTGGACAATAGTTTGTGTGTCTGAAGCTGGTTTATGCTTTCCCAGAAGCTATAAATGAAACTTTTCTCGAGAATATTATACTACGCCCAAAGTTATAATGTTTCGTGAATGTTAGAAGCTAATTACCACATAATACGCTAAGCCAAAAATAATGATGTTGAAAAACACTTTCTTAAATAATGGACTCTTTTGTACTTATAGACTGTAATAGAGCAATAAGTTTATTTAAATTTAGTTGCATAATTGAACCGCCAATTATTGAAGAAATCATTGACTTTAAAACCTTTTAGTGAATGCCTAGCATAAACAATAATCCATAAATTTCATCTCACAAATACCAGAAAAATTCAGAACAGCCTAGTTTCCATTAACGACAAAGTAGTCACACCAGCTACCCCGAAAAATCTTATGTATCCTCCTTTTAAACGTCCGTGTTTCGATTCCCAACTGTGATATTATAACAATAAAGTTCAAAATCAAGGAGCATGAAGGCAAAAACAGTTTTGAATCGAAATGTGCTGCTGAAGCCGTTGTGTTTCCAATATTCTATATCAATAAAGTGGAATGCCTTGTGCATAAGCAAAATAAAGCTCCCCGCAACCCCTGAGCATAGATTAACAATACAATTCAGTAAATTTATGTCATCATCATATCCTAAAAAACATAAAAAAGTGTGAAATTTTTAATTTTTTCTTCCATTATGTAGAGCAGAATAAGACTATTCATTTTGAACGACACCTCCTTAAACAAAGTAATAAAATCAAATCAAACAATTCCAACTATTCCACTTTTATTGAAATAAAATAAATGTATTAAGGGCTTGTATTGGGTCTTTCAACGGTTTTTGTTTTAATATGCTGAGTCAACTACTTATCTGATAAATGTAAAACTTTGGACATGTGTTTTATCAGACCTTTGTCTTTCCGTTGTCAAGTCGGTTACCTAATTGGATACATTTTGCTCAATAGATTTTATTTTTGAAAATGTTGCCTTTTTAAGTTATTATTTCGTTTTATGTCTAAACGGCTTGAGTTTTATGTCTGAAATTACTGCTTTATCAAGAAAACATGGTTTACTTTCCGATGTCAGGTGAAAAACTCCTACATCAAATACTTTTTCGTAAAATCCAGAAAAACTCTAAAATTCACTGATTTCGCGAGTCGCTAGCGCGCGAAGCGAGCATTCTAATGTAGACTTTCTGACAACATACTGAGTATGTTTGATAAGTTCAAAATCGCTCAGTAAGATTATCGTGCACCAGGGGTAAGGCCCTAACAAAACATGAATGCTCAGTCGTACTGCGAATTATATATTACCTATATACGACTTATTTATTTTATAGGAAAACTCGTCGCTTTGGATACTTTACATATTATAAGAGTGCATTACAAACTAGAAAATACCGATTAGAATCATTTTTTTTTCAAGTAAACAGATATATTATTTATACTGAGAAAAATTCATGCCGAAATAGTCACCATGTCAATGACTACAAGGATTATATTCGATTAACGACTCCTTCATGTTGGTAACTAGCATGGAGAAAATAACAAAATGGATCGAGCAGGATGATTTTACTATACGAGTGAATACACTGTGCAGGGTTTTGTAAATAAAGGAATTTGATGGCGCTGCAGGTGTTGGCGGTTGCATCGCTGGTCAACGTTGCTATAAGATTTTATGACTAAAAGGGCTATTTTTCGTTCGAATCTGACCCTTATTGCAATTTAATAAGAACTGTGTGCGACCGAGTCAATATTCAAAGTGATTTGCTTGTACATGGCTCGTTTTTGCGGCAGTTAAGATAAGCGGTTTCTGCTTTTGAAGTGGTACTGTGAAGACGAAAAAGCCTTCATGAAAATATTAACGATAACTACTCGTATTTAGATAGTGTAATATAACTAGGCTAGGCACGAATTTTTTCATCTATACTACTAACAATAAAGTAGTAAAATAGTCGTGTCTGTACATTGAATATTTCCGCGATTGTAAATTATGAACATCAAAGATTTTCCGTGTTGTTTAGGGTTCCGTATCTCAAAAATAAAAAACGGCGCCCTAATAGGATCACTTGTTGTCCGTCTGTCTGTCCGTCCATCCATCCATCCATCCATCTATCCATCCATCCATCCATCCATCCATCCGTCCATCCGTCTGTCGGTCAAGACCCTTTATCTTAGGAACGCGTGGAAGTATCGAGTTGAAATTAAAACCATATACTAAGATCTTCAGATCTTGAAGCTGTAAAAAAATCAAACTTTTAAGTTAACTTCAAAAAGATACGGCCGCTTATGCCGCAAAAAACGTATATAACGACACTCTTAAGGGAATCAAAATTTATAGGGTATTTTCTGTAGACCTAGAACTATTAAATTTGGCAAGTAATACCGTCTCAGGGTAGGGAAAAATCTGAAAACTATCCATTTGTAATTAAATCATAAAAACCATAGTCTTTAACGGAACTCTCGTTGGGCGAATCCAACTCGCACTTTTCCGGTTTTTTCTGGTTCTCATATTATTTCTCCATCCATGTAACAAAATTCAGTCAATCAGAGATTAGCCATTTGTGAGTTATATTATGGATAGACAGAAACCAAGCTTCGCTTTATAGTTTTTCAATATTGACGGAAGTCTAAAAAATCCAACCTACGTTACTTTCGTAAGAGAAAAACCGGCCCAAAAATTTTGATTTATATAAACAGGAGTGAAATACGTGAAGCCGAATTTGAGATTTTCTAACAAAAATACGGAGTAAAAATATTTCGGCGGTTTTCTGTAATTGCGCCTAATTTGCTGCCTCCACCACCACCTCCCGCCAAAACTACAAAGCAATATAAAGTAGCTAACGTATATTTGTGGGTTCTTTTTAAAAGGAAAATCTGTTTTAGGGTTCTGCTAAAGATTCAAGATTCAAAGATTCAAAATGTTTATTTGTAAAATAGATATATAAAGTATACGTTTTACATGTCAAATCTAATCTATATAAAAATAATATTTTATGATGAAACAAATATGATACGGGAAATATATAAAAAAACTATATTTAAGTTGGGCTACTAAACTTATACACATGCATAAAATAAATACTTATTGGAATAAGAATATTATTATACATAATGCAATTAATAAATAAGTTTATAAATAAACTGAATAGACCATAAATAAATATAATGCCTAACCAAATATATACTAACATAAGTAAAAAATTAAAATATTGTATATACTTACACAATGCAATTAATAAACAAGTTAATAGATAAATAAACTATAAATAGATATAATTCCTAATATTAATAATGCTAAAAAAACAAAAAGCCTACAGTGAAGGCTTGTTGTTTGTCCGTCCACGATGTTATGGATGGACAAACAAAATTACGTATGTATGTAGTACGTCATACATACGTAATTTTGTTTGTCACATTTTGTTGCTCTTTTGCAATGTATATATTTACGTATATGTATGTATGTATGATCACGTAATGGAACTGTGTTTACGCCATAATTTGGTTTAATAACGCGCTTTTTCGCGAAAAAGCAGTTTCCGCCATCACGAGATGAAATATACTTGCATGTGGAAATGAACATCTTGATTTGTTATTATGCTACTAACAAAATTAAATTAATGAAATTTGACGACGGAACCCAAAACCCCTGTTTCAAGCATTCCGGATCTATAGTCCGACCAACAGTGTCCAGTTCCAAAGAAAGAGTGCTCTTCGTCAACGTGAGACGCTTCCGACGTTCTAATTACACCTCCCCCGTCCCGACACCCCTGCAGCCTTGCCCCACATCCCCTCACCCAACAAAGAGTCAAACTCACAAAGGAATCTCCTGTAGCGACAAAACAAAAAAGTTTTTACAGTCAGTTTAAATTTAGTTGCCACGGCATAAGGTTCAAAACACTAAACTTTAAATCTACGAATAAATTGGTTGCAACGGACCAACTTACTGGGATAATAAGACACTTGAAGGGATTCTTATTGGTTGACGCAAAGGGCGATTTTTGAAAAGTTTTGATGTGTCATTGGAACGACTAGTCTATGGAACGGTTCCGGAAATTATAACTTGTACTTTTAACTATGTCTTACGGCGCTGCTGGCTAGTTTTTTTTTTCGTACAAACTTGACTTAGTTTAACTTTCCAGTGAGGCTCAGATTTAAGCTGAAAATGTTAGACATGAAATACCTGAATACATATACCTTTAAATGTGAATTATAAAGGTTTTATCAAAGTATCATATTTTGTAACCGTTTTCATAAAAGGAGGCTATTTTTATCATTAGTCGCTTTGGTTTGTTTGTTTTTAGGGTTCCGTAGTATCTGAAAGCTAAAAGGAGCCTGTATGGTGAGACTCCGTTGTCCGGCCGTCCGTCTTTATGTCACAGCCTCATAATTTTAGCAACGTTAAAGATAAAGACTTGAAATTTACCACAAAAATAGTATTGACTTGTATACATAATAAGGTGTAAAAAATAATAATTAAATAGTGTAAGATATTTCCAATACAAAGGAGAGAAAAATAAAAAAATATACTAAAATACAATATGGGTTTCAAATTGTAGATATTAAAGAGCTGATTATAAAAATATATACTTTGACCATATTCACAGTCACTAATTTCGAGAAATCTTTGAAAAACCGCAAAAAATGCATGTCCTCCCCCCCTTATTTCCGAAACAGGTGGACCAAAAAAATGAAAAAAATCATGGTAATTTGGGATTCGTAAAGATTACACGAAAAATATTGTGGTTGAGAAATTCACTAAAGTAAAATGACGAAATTATCCATATATTTAATTTAAAAATCCACGAGTTTTTTTTTTCGAATACGAAGGTATCCTGCCTGATCCCAAAATTGACGAATTACGGAACTCTAGGTATGCGAGTCTGACTCGCACTTGATGGTATTTTTTTTTTGCTTATAATTCTGATCAAACTTATTTTAAAAAGGCTTGCTCTCCAATTATTGACATCATGTTTATTGCCCCAAGGCACTCCATAAAGTCAGTTACAATTTATTGATCAATGGTTGAGCTTAACTGATGTAAGTATAAACTGAAGGTGAACTGTTTTATTTATTTAAACATACAAACATACGTATATTCACGTCTATCTCACAAAGGGGTAGACAGAGACTACAGTTTCCTATCTGCTACGATCCTGACACAACTCTTTGGCCTCTTCCACATTACTTTTAACTTTGCTCTTCTTCAGATAATTGCCAATTCGCTTATTGCAGGGGCCGGCGAAGCATGCCAATACCAAAATAATAATAATAATTAAATCAAACTAATTCTTGACGTAGGGTGTGTTTATTCCGATTGAATTATGGAATATCTAGTTCCCAAATAAATATTAAATAAGAACACTGATTTAAACATGAAATATGATTAACAAAAGTTTTATATGGAAATTTATTATTTAATTATGATTATGAAATACCGGCTTTAACACTCACGTATTATTATTGTTGACTGTCTGCCAACTGTTTCACCGAGACAATGTCGGCATTCTCAAGGCGAGTGTCGTTCTTAGGACGACGACGCGGTGTTCACCGACGTTGTCACACGGCCACTGGCGTAAGTTTTAATGATATTATTCTTATATATCGTCTAATTTCAAAATATACATTTGGGAACCTAGATATTCTGTAATCCAATCGGAGTAAATACACACTTTCGGAATATCAAATGGTTTTGATATTTCGTTTGTATGAACTACGCAATGCACGCCCACTTTACTTATATTTAAATATTTTACCATCATTTCGGGACGATGTGACGTCCAATATTCTGACGGTTGACCAATATCAGCTATGACAGTTAGAACGCAGATCGGTGTTTAGAGTACGATTTTTTTTAACCTCATCGTTCGCTAACTTTCTTTGAGGTTGGACTTCTTATCTATCATTCACAACTCTAAGATGTCTATAAGCCATAAGATAGAACTGAGGGATGCCCTTGTATCAGCTCTTTTATGGACCGAAAAAGGCCAGGCTTCTTTTGATATGGCAATCAATCTCGATTCTCGGCATATTTCAAAATGTATATACCTAAAAAAAAGAAGTTGAAGCGTGCCTTTCAAACTACAAAACGAGTATCAACATACAAAGAGATAGTACGACACCAAAATGAAGTTAGCAACTAGCGCAGAAAAGCCTCACAGCAAAATAAATCGTATCCCTAAAGCCATAACGTTCAATTGAACCCGGCAGATTCTTATTCAGATAGCGCGATAGAGAAGAGAGAGCCAGGTATTTCTAAAAGGATTAATGGTGAGTTTATGTTGCTTGAAATTGAGCGTTACGGGTTGGAGGATAAGGTGTGTTTTTGGTTTATTGGTGTGAAGGCATGACCCAAAAGCTTGGCATTTAGCCAGAGACCATGTTGAGAATGGATGAGCCAACGGATGGACGTCTAGGACGGCTTTCAGACTAATTTATTTGTTGCTTAAAACCTATTTGGGGAATGTATAGGTTATTGATATAAATGGCTGGTGGTGGTGGGGCCCCTAAATGAAAGTAAATCGCTGTAACTTAATCATAAATTACTTATTCTGTTTGAAAAAAGTATTTATGCTAAGTACTCTGACTAAGATAAACTTTGGTGATGTACATCCCAACGTGACAGGAAAAAATTAGCTAATTTGGCCCCAATGGCCATCACGTCGGCGACAGATATGGCCCGCCCACTGCCTCTTCAACTTTCTGATTCGGCAGGCTATGTCGGTTACTTTCGATCTCCGACGGATCTCCTCGTGTCGGATTTTATCCATCAGAGATAGATATCCCAAGCATAGCCCGCTCTATAGCTCGTTGTTTGTAAGAGTCCAGGTCTCATATCTCACATAATTTACTCGTTTAGGATAAATTTGATTGATATAATAAAAAATGATACAACTGACTATTTTGCAAAACTGTTATATAAAATGTTGACATCTCTCAACTGACCGATCCGCTGTTTGAAAAATCTATATACCTTTGAGAAGTTTCAAAGAAATATAAATAGATTTATTTATACAATATAGGTACTCGCATCATATGTATTTGTTTTACGCTAAATATAATGTAAAAAAAAAATTGAATTAAGTACAATACAAGAAAATACATAAAATCAAAATTGGAATCACTCCAATTTTGATAAAATAATACACTCTTACATAGATTACATCCACACTAATAATAAAGTAATAAGAAATTATTACTGATGTCTGCACATTATATCGTACATATTATCTTGTAGGAAGTTGATAGTTGAGATTGTCGGCACTCGGTGGAATTTATCAAACATTGCACGGACATCTAGCAACAGAAACATTGTTTAAAATAATTATGTATATAAGTGAATTAAAAAGCCCCTGATGATGCTAATATAGTGAAATCGGTTGGGTAGTGTAGTATTCAATATTATCTGTGGAAAAGTACAAGTGTTTTCATTACAACAATGAATTATCTTGTACATTTTTTCAAAATTTTAAATGAAATGCTTCATTAGTTGTTGTGGACTGTATAGAAAAGGAGCTCAGTATCAAAACAAAGGTTTTATTAAAAATGTTTAACAATATAGAAAGGAAACAAAAATCAAAAACTAAGGTTCACACTAAAAACACACCCAAATCCAAATCGAAAACGACAACTTCAGAATAATAATAAAATAATAGATTAAAAAATCTCTAAAGTCTACAGAGGTCCTGGACTCCTGGCCTTCAAGGCGTTCGTAACATTAGTATTGTAGATTTGCATGCGATATTCTTTATTACCATCTTCGTGATAGTGGTTAAGGCGTGTTCCCGCGTCATCCGAAAGTTACTCCCATTGATGAAGTTATTTCTCCTAAACCGCTTACTTAAAAATTATAAAAAAAATATATGTCATTATGTAAAATATAAAAAACAATCTCATTGCAGGAAATTATTGTCGCCTATAAGAAACACTTTGAAAATATTTCCCAAAGTCAAGCCGTTTTTGGAATAAAATTGGCTATTTCTTGGAAACCGCTAATGATATTTGTATGGTTCTTGCACTAAAATACAAAAAAAGTATAGCTTATAAAACTCACTGCAGGAAATTTAAAAATGTTGATTTACAGCAGAGTTAATAAATAAAAACTAGATATTTTTAGAGCGCGTGGCGTCAACGTTGTCGTAAACGGCAAGTTTCGGAGCAGTCGATTACAAAATAAAATGCAAGGTTTTAACGTTCATTTTGACTTTTTTTTAAATATCTCAAGGTTATTGGAGGCTACAAGGGCCTTAATGTGAAAATTTGCAACTTGATTCGTGGTAGTTAAAATTTCTAACAAAACTCTATTAAATTAAAGTTCTTATCAGCTCGCACTCAAAAATGGCTGCTACGCTTGGCACTCCGGCTGGCAAGTGCGAAAATAGTGCTTTTTATTCATTAAATATATCATTTCATATTATTTTTTTTGGAAGTTAATAAATGTTTATACTGTTTCGATAAAAACTGCGGCAGTTATATTGTGACAAGTGGACAAAAAACCGAGGAATAAGGGTGACTTTAGATTTTTTTTTCTTCACTTCTATATATTAAAATTTAAATCAGGAAAAACCACACTGCTGTTCGTATCATGTAGATTTAAAAAAAATGCTATAGTTATCGTACCAACTGTTACTACGTTGGGTAAAGCCTTAACATATGGGCTATAAGGAGCGTTGAAAAAATAACGCCCTAGTCGAAAATGGGGCTGAGATTGAATAAACACGGGCGGAGCCGCGGGCAAAAAGCTAGTAGACATACAAAGTTATCCCAGGTAATATCTATATTAGGTTTGTTTGTTAACACTGGCTCATGAATTTTGCTTTATCAGTCAAAATACACATAAGTATTACAAAGTTATTCATGCATACCGGGTGTCAGAAATTGAACCCAGGATCTCTTATAGAGCTTCCGGTGCTGCTCATTTCCAGTGAGGTTCCAACATAGTTATGTATCCGACATAAATTCCGAAGTAGTTTCATATGAAAACACGTATCCCAAGCGATACGCCCGTCTTGTTATTCAAGAAAATACGGTATTTTCAACCCTGCACCTGTGCAAGTCGACTTTCTTTCAAAAGGAATAACATCTGCAACTCGCGAGGATATTTTGCATAAGTACTCAAGGGTTAAGTTTGTAACAGAGAGTAAGAACTGTGCTCATTGTTTTTTTTTTACCTGTTCCGTTTACATTAGTGAGAATATGAATTATTGTATTACGAAAATGTTACTTTTTGTAGTCGCAATATTAATCTTGTTTTAATTATGGCATGTTCAAATTAAGGATGGTGTACGGTGTACCACTTTTGACTAAAGATTGTTCAAAAGTCATTGTACGTGCAGAATGTTGTCTGCACAAACATACACACGATTTCTCGAACACGTTCGTTTTAACTCGAGAACTCAGTGGATTAGAATGCGGTTTTTTAGTATCATCATAGTAGTAAATAAAACAATTCTATTCAAAACACTTTACTTTACAATATATGAATGAATAACAAGTAACAGTAGTCTAACAGTATATGCAAAAGGCGAGCTCATCTCTGGAAGAGATTTCTACCAGCAAACTCTTGATTATGGAAGCAATTAACAAAAGTGAGTATTTCAAAAGTGTACACACAAACAAAAGAGAAAATTGTTTAAAAACATGAATAAAAAAGAAAAAATTATAACAGTACTACATGAATTAATTGCAATACATATCAAATATAATAAAAATACTTATAAAATAATATCAATACTTATGTATAAAATAAATAAAAATAATAAATATTAATATAATACTACATAATCATGAATATATACTTTTATACATAAGTAGAAGAAAATAATTACAGAAAATGCTCTTTAGTTCTGTTCTTGAAAATGCTTATAGTTGAACTATCACGAATTGTGCGTGGTAGTGAGTTCCAGAGCCTGATCGACGCTACAGTGAAAGAGTTGCCGAAGGTACCAGTGTTGTGAGACGGGGTCCTCAAGAGTGAGATAGTGTGATATCTGTGCTGCTTGTCCCTCGAGTAGAGATACTCAAAGCGGTCACGCAAATACAAAGGTGCAGAAGGTCTCGTAAGAATACAGAACACTGCGCATAATATGTGGACGTTTTGATTTTTGATTGAAAAACACTTGTACTTGTCCACTTATTATATTATTTCCCTTACCGGTTTCGCTGTTATAGCATTATCAAAGGTAAGGGAAATAATATAATGTTTTTCAATCAAAAATGTATCGAAAGTTCCACCAAGTGCCAACAATCACAAGCATCAACTCCATGGACGTTTTGACGTTGCCGAATTGGGAGCCATTCTAGCTCCTTTCTGTATTGGGACACGTGGTCATACTTGCGCAGTCCAAAAATAAATCGTATCGCCAAGTCGAAAACTGTCGATAATAGTTTAAAAAGAGACATCAATTGAAAATCACTTCGCACGCGAGCGATAAAATCGTGGCCATAGCTTCGGTAGAAATTTTCAAGTAAATGTTAGTATGTCGTTGCACAGCAATGAAGACTTCTATCGAGTTTACGGCTAAAGACGGGCCGTTTGACACAACTTTTTTTTTAGTTCATAATGGCTTCAATTACAAGCATAGAAGACCCAGGATGAAATGCGCTTGCCCAGAAAGTACTTAGAAGTAGAGAAACCAACCTACCAATACGGCTTGGTGGCATAATATGGTTTCATCAGGATGGTGGAGACGAGGTACGGCCGAAGCCTACCTGTTAAACCTCTATGACAAATATTGGCTTACGTATAATTCGGCATCAAAATGATTTCTGAGTAAGTGAGTAGAAAGACAGTTACTGAGACGTTGTTTTAAAATTCGCATTTTTCAAGCCAATAACGAAAATATTGGTGTACACTAAGCGAAACTACGTCCAGTCTTACTTCCATGTGATCAATAGATACTTATTAAATCACTAAAACGCAAGGTCTGTTACAATTAGTAACTTATTACAAGAATTATTAAGCTTTTTCAGTTTGGAATTAACTGAACTGTATAAACCGTACAACACAAGGGCTTTGTTCGCCTGAGAAATAATCTCATCGTGCCATTTTACAACTTGTTTGGTTTCCTTTTAATTACAAGCAATATAAAGTGATTAAGCGAACATGGAGAAAAAGTAATAAAAGTAATGGAAAAACTAAGGTCTCCGCGTACAAAACGGTGCCATAAAAAGAAAACGGCCTCTTTGCTAGGCACTTAATATTTTGTGACGTGCTTCAATTAAAGAAAAAAAAACTGGGGCTCCTCTACAATAGCCAAACAGTGAAATACGCCTTTCATTGTTAAGGGAAAACAATAGGGGTGGAATAGCACGGAAATAATACGGCAGCGCCATTATGTGAGCTAGTGATGCGCGGAATCTAATTTGAAATGAATTCGGATATTCGGCGCTTTCCGCAAAATGCGATTATTTATAATTGCGCTGACCAATGAGGTTAGGACTAATATAATTTTAGATGATGGAGTGGATATCTCATGAATTGGCGTTAAGCTTGTTTTGGTATAAAATTCATTTAGGTATTCATAAAAATTGAGATTTGTTTAAAAACATATTATAGGTATAAGATGTGCCAGGTAAAAAGAACTTAATACGGGGGCGTTTCTGCCAACTTTAATTTCCATCTTGTCTCGATCTTGGTAAGGGCACATTTGCGTTATTTGGTAGGCACCCTATGTGGGTCCATATTTGTATATATATTTATATTGATATATATTTATTTTTTATGCTGAACGCTACAAGAATGCATCATATCATTTGTTTTAATTATTATAAACTATATTGTTTTGTATTAATCCAGTTTTAATACCCATGTTATTCTAATTTACTTAACGATATTCTATTTATATATATGATATATTTGATATTGCTGACCAACCATTGCGCTGAAACATAATAAACGTCGGTGAAATGTGGTCGTGCGGGGTTGTTCTGTAACTTGCTCTTTGCGCAGTCCATACATGGATACACCTCCAACACTACCTCGGGGATCTATGCGTTGACGATGTAATTTTCATTACAGGTATTCTATTTCACGAATTCCGTTTGGTCACGGTTGTAGTAGTGACGTGCACAGATAAGCGCGTTTTGTGTGTGGCGCGTTTTGTACCGCTCCCGAGTTTACACACACTAGAAAAAAATGCATGTACACGCACTATACAACCATAACCAACCGGACTTCGTGAAATTAATTACCTTTTGAATACTTACGATAGAAAACAACATTATGGAACGTTTGTTTATGCAGTTTATCCATACCAAAGACATATTATGCTAGTTCATCAAATCAATGCCCAATAAATATTTTACAAATTCGTAAGCCTATTTGACTTATAAAACTTTTCCGGAAAGTGTAGGGCACAAAGAAAGCATAAAAATACCAGTTTTAAGTATCGATCCAATCGCTGAGTTTACGGTTCAAATTCGGGACAAAACCTTATTATGGCCTTTACGAATATTCGTAATCACTCACTAGGCAAATGTTGTAAGCATCCCTTAAATTAGGGAGAAAAGAAAATAAGGTATTCCCTTTAATGAAGTTAAAGTTTAATTGTGTTCCTGAAATGATCTTTTCTGAGGCCCAGCGGTCATCTGTACCGGTGGGTAGCGTCCGCAAACCAAAGTTTAAATAATAACTTTTTAATTGATATAAATGGATAAACTAAGCGTTTTATTTTGCGCTTATGAAAGCGTTGTACTTTTATACCATAGCATTGTAGAATATTGTTTGGTAAATTTCTACGTTTATTGTTAAAGGCAATCTTTTTTTTACAAAAGTTTTCTTAAGTAAGCGCTAAGTTGTAATATGTAACACAATTTGCACAACACATTAAAATTAAAGAGTTTTTATTTTTCATTTAATCTAATAATTAAGGAAACATATAAATTTAATTGCACATAGTATAGGTAGGAGTTTTTTGGATTATGTACAAAGCATACTTTTGTCAGTAGAAAAAAAAGCTCATAATTCCTAATAAATATATAAACTAGTAAATAAAACACATTAACCTATACACAATAAATTTAAATATCGCAAAAACATCACAATTCCGTTCACACATTCGTTCTCCATTTAAATCTCCAAGACGTATATTTCGTACATACATTTACTCGAGTGTTTATTCTGCTGACGGTACGAGTGTCCTTATCAACTCGTGGGGTTTCGAGAATAATTACGGTACATACAGCTCACATAATTTAGAACCTTGTCACTCTGACTTAGAGTCTCATTTTCTGCACATTTATATTGAAGTTGGCAGAAATGTAGAGAAGTTAATTGTGACATCTGGCGTACTTGCACGCAACAGGTTCGATTCTCAACTATAAATAATGTATTAGATCGATATGCTCACGAAAGCAATTAGGGAAAATGGTAATGGATGCGCAGTGAAAAGTTTCGAGCCGAACAGAATTCATATATACATGAACCACAATTCAAAGAAAATTTAAATAGAATTATTTTTATTGTTTTGAGAAAGGGACTGAAATAGTATTCTCAAAAAAAAAATTGCATTACTGTATTATGTATGACCGTTAGAGGTCCCCATATTTTGGACACAAAAAAGGGTACAACGTAAGCTAATCTCATTGTACTTTATCGCATAACAATTGGTGAGTAACCTAAATTACGAAAACCTCATGCGGCCGTAAGTATCGAAGCTTGAGCCTTTTGATTGAGATCGACTATACGACTGTTTTTGTAAATCTTTATTACAATTGTAACATATTTAAAAAAATATTTAGGTTTAATTTAACTTTAATTTATGCAGCCTAACTCTTACAGAAGACTCAGTAAGTGCTCAGTAACAAGTTCGATGACCCTTTTTGTGGAATTCGTAAATTCTTCTTTTTGTTTTCCTTACAAACGCAAGCCGAGACCTGAGTGAGTTACTATGGGACGTCAAGATTTTATTTTTGCGAAATTAGCAAAAAGTGTTATCAATCCGTGTTACTGATCACTTACCAAGCCTCCAGTATAAGTTTGGCTGTATAAATTAAAGTCACCTTATATATTCACAATTTATAATTTTCATTTCAATCCTATAAGCATTTTTTCACCTCCTGTGTATATAGGGTGAAATTAAATCAACCGACCAAATTCATACTGGAGACCCGGCTAGTGATCAAGAACTAGGTTTAGTTATCCTTTTGGCCAATTTCAAAAAATGATTTTTTTTTGCTCTCTTGCTGGTTGTACTAGTTTAAGTACAATTCCTAGTGCAGGAATTACGGGACAAAAAAAAATTTTTTTCGAATTTCCCTGGAGGGTCATTAAACCTTGTTCCTGATGACTAACCAAGTATGAATTTGGTCGGTTGATTTAATGTCACCTTGTACATATGTAAATACCTTTCTCAAATTGGTGTTTAGTAATATATTATTGCAATATCACAAGTCAGTTTCACTGTAAAAGTTCAACTTCTTTCGAAAAAACAGGGTTATTTGATTTTATTCGTATAATTTGATGTAAATTGCTATAAAACACCACAACGCTGCCGAAAACTCCAAAACAGTATCAAGTTCCATCGAGTTATTATTCAAGCGATTTTGGGGATCCTTTGATAAATTCAATAAACGTAAATAATGTAAGAACTCGGGAGCCCATTATCTGCAGATGTCATCTACCAAAATGTAAACGAGCTGGCTACCGCTTTAATAAAACAATTATTGAAAAAGAATTACGGGGCGCTCTCGGAATAAAATAAAAAATTGCGAGGAAAATTAAAAATAACGTCGATGCCTTTTTATACAATGGCTGGCTAACAACAAGCTTATCTTCGGAAAATGGAAGCAAACTCGCCAAACGTGGAGTTATTTTCTTATATTATTCTAAAAGACGCAATCACATGGAATACTAGAAGTTTTTTTTACTTTTTACTGTGTTTTCTGTTTGGTAAGAGAAACTACAACAAAACCACCAGGAAACTTTGATTTTTCTAAGAAGCTAACCTAATTTTCTAAGACTAAATCTCTCTCACGTTAAAATATTTGTAAGGTAGGTATGTAAATATTGGTTTCTTCCAATTTCCACGTTTCTAACCAAAATAGCACATTTATGAAGACTGTTCCAAAAATTATAAAAATAGTAGCTGATTAAATCGTGCCCGATAAACTACTATTTATAGTATAAGTGATATATCTCATAATTTATTTTGCATATATTTAGGGAATATTTTAATTGAAATTTTGAATAAGGTAAATAAAACTATATTGCCCTTAAAGAACCACAACCAATATTGAGCGATGTAAAAAGCCCAAAGTGCATTGCAAACTATACATGATCCCAGTGCGCTGTAGTGAAACTAATACGCACCCTCGACTACAAGTGGTCAATATACGCCACAGTTACAAGTGCTTAAACCCCACCCTGCTTCAGCAATACAAATGACTCCATTGACTCGCTCAGTCCTGGGTGGTCATGTTCCCGTCTGATATCATGCTACGAAAGTAAGAAACGAGCACATTAATGTTGTATGCCACATTAATTAAGGCGAATAGATACGCACACTGCAATATTAGACCCCTCTTTGAAGTCCTATCGCTCTTAAGGCGTGGTCCAAATACTTGAAAAATTATATGATATGCATTAAAATTAATTATATGGTTTCTTTTTCTGTTGTTACTTTTTACATCGAAAGTTTCCTAATATCAAACGCTTAAAGCGATTTTGATGATAGTTTTACCAAATTATGTAAAATTTATTAACGTTCAAACTTTTTTTTTTCATTTGTTGAATACAGGTGGTAATAAGATGGCAAGAAGTAAAATATCTGTATGCTCCGCCTGTAAAGGCGTCAAAATATTATTTACATACACAAATTTAACTCTGACAAAAAGGAAAATCTATGAAATATGAGTTCAAAATATTTTACCGTCCATTGAGTCTATTAAAAAAATATTATTTTCTCTATTTTCCGCCCTTGGGAGCCGAAGCGATTGCCGCAAGAGCCACTTTGCAATGCACGCTCATATGAATGATATATGAATGCACGTAATGTGAAAAAGGAAAGATCAGCCAGAACATCTCAAGCAAAATCCCCTAACTCAAAAACCGACCAATATTTACAAACTCAACACTCAAATAGGCACTTCAAACATCTCATAGATGACGTCACACCCCTCCACCACTATTGCTCCTATTTACTCCCTTTTAGCTTCTTTTCGGGAAGAATGTTAAAAAAGGCATCTGTATTCAAGTCAGCAGCGGCGGGTTCTCGGTTTGATTCCCGGTTTAGGATGAGTCGCGATGTTTATGTGGATGGAGGAAGATTGATGGTGTGCGTCTGATCAATATATTGAGGGCAAGGCCTGTTTTAGCCGATTCCGCTGTTTATGCGGTTACCAGAAGACATTTTCTATAAGCAGTGCAAATTTATTTGTTGGTCGATTACCGGTTGATACACAAATATATACCTATATACCATTTCAACTGATTTAAATAGTCAAGTTTATTGCTACTAATATGTTATGTTTATCGAATTTAAAAATACTAGTAAATATTAAAACAGTTTTAATACGCTGGTTTTAATTTGTAAGCTTAATGCCAACTTACTACATGAAAACGTTATTTAATCTATAAATATACATACTTAACACGCACGTATGACTCATATACACGTCTAGAATACGATGACGTAGGGTTCCACGAAGCAAGAAAACGATGTATTCGTAGCGCTTGCTACGCCGTAGCAAAAAGGGGAGATGAATGCGTTAAAAAATAGCTCTAAGAAATTTTAAATTCTATGGAAAGGATAATAACATCAAATCGTAATCTACGAAATTATTCAAGATATGAAATCCCAAATGCGTCCCTGTTAATTGTCTAACAAACGAAGGATCTCCAACCGCTTCAGGAGAATGGTTTAGACATAAACAGAAGCAAAGCCACCCCCTCCCTTTAGCCGCCATCTTGCCCCCCCTGCCCCTCCATACTTCATTGAGTATTCTCACAACGAGCCACAAAAAACATTTCTCAATTTGGAAACGACGATTTTACTGTTACCGAGAGTGCGTTCTAAAACCTGATGAAGCTTGGAAAGGGATAGATGACTGAAATATATATTTTGTGTGTGTAGTCCAAAAGTAGTTCTTGTATCTTTATTATTAAGAAGGGTAGGAAAGAGGTTTGTACTTTTCGTCTACCCTTTTTGAAGATCTTGTTGAGTATTTCAACTTTATGTAAGTAATGTAATCTAGGGACACATCAAATGCATGTACTACTAAATATCATTTTGTTTTATAATATGATTCCTTCCGATATTACAAAATATCGAAAATATTGGGTTCAAAAGTATTTTTTGACACAGTTTGTGATACTTTTCTGTTACCCCCTTTTTAAAACTCGTAGATTCACAAAACTTTATCAGGACACGTTCTGGAACGCACTCCTGAAAACGATTTCATTGTACCAACAAAATGTAGGGAAAGTTATCTCGCCCCAGCTTCATGATTATAATCATTATGAGGACTCAAAGGAGTCTTACTGCATAGTTATGAGGATTAAATAGTCGAGTCAACGAGTGACTTTTTGTAGCTCAAATTTTGCTGTGAATATTGTTATAATGGCATAGAGCTGAATGGAGAGACTTGTAAGGTTTCAGGTACGACTTCAATCCTCTACGGCGTAATAGGCTTGTAGACAGGGTAAACAAAATATTATTCTATTTAGTCCGTCATTTAGATTATCAAAAAATATTGGACACGTATTTTTTCTTTTGTCAATCAAACAAAAAATGACAGAGATAAAGCGCGTCAAAGTTTGGGAGTGGGGGAAAATGACGTCACTTCTAAGAAAAATTGTACCTAGATGTGACGTCACGCGGAACTTCAGCGGGCTATATCTTCATCATTTTTTGTGTAATTGAAAAAAGAAAAAAATACGTGTCCAATATTTTCTGATTATCTAAGTGACGGGCTAATTTAAAAAAATTGTCATCATGCCTATTAGAGTGGATCTCTATGAGTGCTATGCCGTAGCAAATTTAGTGAAAGCTTTTACGCATTCCGCGTCTTAAAACTAAATGTATTACTGATAACTGATAACCATAAAATAGCAAGAAAAGCCAACTAAGTTACATTTTTGTCTCAGCACCAAGAAAGCTGACCCATATTTTATTCCATTATAATAACTATGATGACAACACTGTAAAATAAAAAGGTAGGGTATCCAGGTTTTTTACGGAACTGGTAGGTTATGAGTATGAGTTATGAGAAAGTGTAGATTTTTTCAAAATAAAATGAAGATGAGAATAATAAAAGGAATAAGGATCATTCCTTTTATTTTTCTCAAATTATTAAACCTTCCGATTCCTTCTATCACATTTTCGCCTTGCAACAAAAACGTAGCTCGTCTACTTTTTACAGTTACGAGTTGGTTACGAGTCATTTGCATGTGAAAATCGTAGATGTTAAGTTCCAAGTTCTACGTTTAAAATATAGAGCTCCGTTTAGATTCAGGTTCATCATAGGAATGTTTTATACATCCTTTATTTAGTAACTTCTTTGGTAATCCGAGAATGTGCGGAGTGCAGTAAAGACGTGCTTGGACGCCTTCAGAAATAGCGGTACTACAGGGGTCTCTTTCTATACGAAAGAACTTCTTTGTTGAATTCGTAACGATTCTATAAGAGTTTTTACATAATTTGTGTAATTTTTTAGGTTTTTTTTTAGAAAACTGAATTTCGTCTGTTTAAAATTTTACTCAGAAATTGTGACTGGGTAATTGTTATTTCAAAGTTATCATACTGAACAAAGTCATTACAATTATTATTACCGCTGAAACAATCGATCGCAGTCAAGACCGGGGCTCGGATTCATATTAAGGATTAACTAGAGCCTGCCCAATTTTTAAGCTTTCATCTTCGGTGTGTAAGAATGTCATGCAACAGGTAATTACGACGGCCAACCGTAATAATGAATTAGACATTTTTAATATAACCCTTCCGGCATTTGTTGAAATTTGTAAACTATTTTTAAGCTTATAGTTATTTTTTTAAATATTAGTTCATAGTATACTTAACTTGTGAGATGGTTTTTACTGTTAATAGGTTAAGGTTCTGCTGTCTAATAAATAAATAAATTACCTACTGTATATACTTTCTTCATACTGTCTCATCTCTACCCGCCTTCCTATTTAAAGCCTCGATAAAACTTTCTCAAATCTCAAGAGAAACGGCCCACGCACATAAACATGATCAAACGTAGCTAGTTTTATTTTTTTATGTTGGCAACACTGGTTTTATTTTTTTATGTTAGCAGCACTGGTTTATTTGCAGCTTAAACGAGGCAGCATAAGTCGATCATGAGACTTTCCGACGCTTTCAACCTTGGAAAATCATAGTTACTAAGAGGATTTTACCTTGTGATAGTGCATAACAAACGAAGGATCTCCATACATAGGTATTTCTATAATGTTAACAGCACTAATCGTTAGGGAATGCTAAATTGGATACATTTCCAACAGCAAATTCCTATCTTTGTAAGGCAAGGCTTGTAAGGTCTGACAATTCCCGGTAATAAGAGTTCCTAGAATTGAAATTAGTTTAAACGTAATTTGTAGATTCGTAAATGACATCCGATTCCGTGACTTGTTGAGTTTTAAATTCATCAATCTTACGAAAACCAACCTGTTTTAACTTAAAACTGACTACGCATACTTTAACGACTCTACAGCAACTCGACTTAAATTTGATCATTGAAATGTGAGCTTTAAATTGTGTACCGTAAAGGTAATTTTCAAGTGGAATTGGTTTATGACGCGTGGAGCGCGTGTTGCTCACTTTACTGATATTACTTTAATGCTTTCCTTTGTGTTGAGTCGTTATATAGATTTTGGTCATCATCCATGCCACAAGAAAATGCTGTCTATGCCGGAGCAAATAATAATGGGTACCGTCTAATATAACATTTAATAATCACACGAGAGATGAATAACTATAACTTAATTAACTATTTAAAGGTTTGGTTCTGTTGGTAGCACAGTTTCCTTGCAACACAAACAAGCCTAAGTTCATCATAAGCACATCATAAGATTGTGATGAAAGAGCTTTTTTGCGACAGCACTTCAGCGTGTCATATGACCAAAGAAGAAGACTTTCTTGTAAAAGTTGTAATCGTAAAATGTTTTCTTTTGCCAGTTAGCGACTCCTGCTACGGTAAGAAAGCCCGTTCACTTCCGGAGGACTTAACTACTTAGTTTTGTTTTGTACTGTAAGAATTATCATGCTGTGTACAAAAATGGCGGAAAACGAATTCATTAAGTTAATTTTAGTAGTAAAAATGAGGTTTTGGAATGCTGTTGTGCCCAAACTACAAGAGATAGTTCTAAAAAACCTTGTTATAGAACAGGGTTTTTCCAAGACAATGACAAAACCCAAAACGTGATAGATAAAATTTTGCTTCCTCAAAAAGCTGCAAAGTAATGGCTTTTCTTAGAGTTGAAAAAACAGTTTTTTTCATAAAATAAAAATAACAATAATGTCTGTTTTAAGTACATAAAGCCATTATCCAAAACCAAGCAAAGCGTTTTTTTCTTAAACGCTCTCGTGTGAATTTATATTAAATTTTATAAACACGCAACTTTTCAGATATAAAAATATATTTCGTTACGCGATGCACCTACTACGGGTTTGATTTTGGTTCATGCCGCTTTTGTCAATTCTAACAATATAAAACGAAACTGAGAAGTCTCCCGCATAAATCCAATTGATTGAATATTTTGTTCATGGGAAATGTCTGAAATAAATGTAATCACAGGACATTTCAGAAATTTCCCTACTGTAAGCGTCACAATGTGCTGCTTTAAATTTACAATTTCTCTGGTTAAGCTTACATCGAATTTTTTCGACACATATACCACTAGTAGTTCGCCCCGAACTTTGAACTCGCGCTCGCCCGATTCACGCTTGACCGATTTGGCTCCTGTTCAAATTTAAAATTCTATTTGTCTTATTTATTCGCCTGCCAAATTTCATGACATTCCAATCAACGATACTCGAGTTATCGTCGAACAAACATTCATACATACATACAAACGCTGGATTGTTCTAGTAGACTCGGAGAACTCGCTCGCTTCGCTCGCTCGTTCAACAATACAGTACTGCACGGATAACAGAAAGCTGGGAATCGATTTTTTTTCAGTGCATATACAGCTAGTTTGTCTTTGAACAATAGAAGGAACGTAAACGTATATTTTCTCAACGTAAGTATTTTAACTAGTAGTTCGCCCCGAAGTTTGAACTCGCGCTCGCCCGATTCGCGCTTGACCGATTCGGCTCATGTTTGAACTTAAGAAATATATTTGCCTTATTTACTCGCCTACCATATTTTATGACATTCTGATCAACGATACTCGAATTATCGTCGAACAAACATTCATACACACATACATACCTATATACACATACATACATACAAACGCCGGATTGTTCCAGTAGACTTGGAGAACTCGCTCGCTTCGCTCGCTCGTTCAATAAAATATTCCAGCATTTACGTGTATGAAGGTCTCTTATAAATGATTCACTATAACATGAAAAGGTGACCGATGAAGTAAATATATGAGTAATAATAATTGTTGTATGACATCACCCACAACATTTATTATTTCTGGCTCACTCTTCGTGATATTTTCCATAAATTCCTTATTTTATTACACACCACGGCTGCTAGGTGATGCAACTGTCTCATAAAATAAAGAAATAGGTTAATTTTGTAAACTGTAAATAAACCCTTTTTTTCTCTAAATATGTAATGTATTATTTTTTTTGACTTATTCTTCAACTGATGCCGGGCCCAGGGTAGGGCCCGAAATAAATCTTGAGTAAATTTCTTTCATTTTTTATCGATATACATATATGTGCATTAAATAAGAGAATAAAAAGCCTCAAAGAAACAAATATTATTATTATTATTTTCCATCCATCCATCCATCAGCCTGTTTCATCCACTGCTGGACATAGGCCTTTTTAGGATTTCGCCACTCTTGACGGTCCTCCTGGAAGAAATGCCCATACTCACACACGCTGGGCAGGCGGGTTGGTGAGCGCGGTGCCGAAACCCTTGCACCAGTGACGCCGCTGCCCGTCGCCAGTCTGTTTTATATAAGGCCCGGCAATTGGGGATGGATATACCGCCATCCATCGGTCCCAGGCAATGGTGGGCCGCCTGGTTTTGCCTGAGAGCTGTTCTCTTACTCCCCCCCGAATAACTTCGGGAGGATTTGCGAGTAAGATGGTGGTACCTCCACAGTCGAGCCCGGCATCAGCTCTACCACCTAAGAAATTATTATTATACAAATATATATTTTTATAAGCAAGTATTCTGAAGTAAGAGTAGATCTTCTAAAGATAGAGTTTATATGCAACGCTACTGGAGCTACGCATGTCATCAACATTCTAAATATTGTGACATACGTACATTATTTGTTTAAAATCAACCGAAATTCTTAAAAGCCAATCACCCATAACCCCATGCCATAAAACCCAATAACCTAAAGTGATGGACCCTAGAGAGATGTCGTCCCCTGTTTGTCGACATCCCTCGCCACAAATCAATGGTACTTGACCGTCCCACTTCCATACATGTCAGTGTTCTGTCTCATTCTTTTGGAGAATGATTGAGCGAGATAACAAGAGGAGTAATGGAGCCAGCGGCTTTTGATGTGGTTTTACAATTATTGCAGTCGTACTCATACAATTTAGTTAAACAAATATTCCAATAATTCTGAAACGCCTGCTCAGCGTGTGTGAGTATGGACATTTCTGTCAGGAGGACCTATTGAAAAAGCCTGTGTCTAGCAGTGGATGAAACAGGCTGATGGATGAAAGGATGGATGGAAATATTCCAACATTCAGTGCATGTTTTTGAACAGATCAAGTTGTCATTTATGAATCCAAATAATTCCAGGCAATACAAATGACAAGCCTTGGCGATGAAGAGTGACTGTGGTTACTTCTTTAATTCTTTTAATTTTTTAGTTATTTTCTGGTCGAGTGATCTTCAACCTAGGTCACAGCGTCGCCAAGGTCACAGGCAGTGACCAAGCGTAAGCACAATAAAAAAAACGGCCAAGAGCGAGTCGGAACTACAGTGAATAAGCAGTCAATACCAAGCCTTTAAGTTTTTTATTAATAATACTCCTTTTTTCAGCGTCTGTTGCACTTTTTTGGTAATTTACGACTCAATATCTACCAACCATATCAACATTTTAATTTTAGCTTTGGAAACCTAGGTTCAGTAATTTTTAGAAAATTTAAAGCTATATCATTAGGACCACAAGACCACAGTATGAACATTTTCCTGTGACATATTAATATAACTTTGAAATTTACAGCAAATAAAAAACAACTCGTTAAAGCGAATTACAATTGTAAAAGTTTGTTTGAAGTTAGTTTTTATCGTAATATTTAATTTAATTTATTATTAATTTATTATTTTAATATTTAATGTAATTTTTATATAATTATATCGGAATTGACCTGATTGTGAAATAGCGGTAATTGAAATTGTATCGCATTGTATCGTATTGATAGTAATAAGACCATTCTAAACTAAAGAAAAAAAAATAGTTTTAATTATCTTATGCTATTCCATTTATGGTCATAATACTGGTGAAGTATGTTTGTAACAGGCATCTCCAAGACTGCTGGATGTAGAAGCAACATAGGTGTGTCAGGATCGTAGCAGATGGAAATCTGTGGACTCTTTCTACCCCTCTCGGAAACAGGCGTGGGTATATGTATGTATGCATCTCGAATCGCATGGCTGAACTAATAAACTTTGACTTTTATTTTAGTTTTTTTTTCAAGATTAAATTCTATGTATGTACTTGAATATTTTATTATTTTTATTTTATTTTAAAGAAGTGGGGAAATGTTGCGTCATCGGCATCATTTAAACTAGGCATGTACGTTATGTAAACGTGAAGGTTACATTGCACTGCATGCATTCATAAATGTTTGCTAGGGCCTTTGTTCTACGCCGTAGTACATCTACTACGCTCCCGTAGGACTACTACTACGTTGCCGTAGCATTACTGCTACGATGAAAATGAAGATTTCTTACTATGTATACGTATTTATAAATATATCTCAAAATTAAATGAAGCGGAGCAATTATGCCGACAACACGTAGCAATATAAACCCAGCACACAGCAAACGTAAATAAAAATGTCGGCAATGAGTAAACCTCAGCAGCTTGTACTCGTAAGTATTAAAATGGTAAAAAGCAAAGTCTCTCCAATCCCTGAAATCAATAGACGTGACCACAGGCGTGGAAAATCAAAGTGGCGGCGTCTGGGCGATCTACGGATCCGCTTTTAGGGTCCCGTCAACGAATGGGAACCCTCATAGCCAAGCTGTCAGTGCCTCTTTGTCTGTAGTATACATAACTTGAAAACAATTGGACTGGTAAAGTACTCGAAGGCACTTTGAGTTGACTTGGCTGGAATTTGATGTTATTCTTTTGTATTACCCACAGACATAAATTATTAGAATTACCTCGCCTTTTTTCTACCGAAATTTTCATACTTCAATGAAATAGCTTTGTTTTCATTTTCTATTTTACCTATGGTCTGTCTCGCTTACTAATATAATATTTGTTTTTTTTTAAACTACTCCTATTAATGAAGAACAAAACCAAAATTTTTTCTTCAACAAGCAGCTACATTATCGCGATATTACCTTATTGATTATCGCCTCGATTGGACTATATGGGCATCAAACGATGTCCCCTGGAGGGAAAGTGCCCTGAATATGGAAGATAGCAAATTGTACTAAAAAGAGCATTTATTTTATTTTTAAAGTAAATAAAATGAGCATTCAAAGAATTTTGAAAAATCAACTTCCTGAACCGGGTATCGAACCTGGTTTGATCATAAAATCAGGATGAAAGATTACTGATTTGATTCTTATGATTTACTGTATCGATGTGTCAATTTAAAAATAATGTTCAGCAAAATGAATAATACATTTTTTCTGCATCTTCTCTGTACTTCTTACAATACTGAATTTTAGGATTGCTTTACGAGTTTTGTTATTCAAATGTTAAATTGTATGCTCTTCCTCCAATTTACGATAGTATGTCAATAAGAACAATTTATTTCTAACGCTTGACCCTTTCGATCGGTATCATAAAAATACAGAATGTTTTTCAATTGCTTCCGGTTCTGATTTTTAGTACACGTTCTAAAATGACTTTTGATTTCTATTTTCTAATAACGCAATGTTTAGGGCTCTATACTGTCACTCCATATTAATTCCGTAAAAGGAGACTAAGGAGGAGGAGTGAATACCGTAAAAGGGGACTAAGTGGTAGTAGAAAGGTATGCCAACAATCTATGTCTCTGTAGTAGTTATAAGGTCATCGGATCTGACTGATTACGCCTCGCCTGCTGTTGCTGTTACTGTTTCTGGGCGATCGCGCTTCATTCTAAGTTATATTCACGCTTTCCATCGGGCGGGGTAATGCCCACGCGTAAGCTATTGTAGATAGAGTTGATGCTCGTGATTGTTGGCACTTGGTGGAACTTTTGAAACATTTTTTGTTTGATAAACACTTGTACTTGTCCACTTATTTATATTAATTTCCCTTACCGGTTTCGCTGTTAAAGCATTATCAAAGGTTTGTTTGGTTGTTTACGTACAATAGATGCCAAGCGATTCATATATTGTACGTAAACAACCAAACAAACCTTTGATAATGCTTTAACAGCGAAACCGGTAAGGGAAATTAATATAAATAAGTGGACAAGTACAAGTGTTTATCAAACAAAAAATATTGTAGATATATAAAATTAGACTGTTAACCCCAAACCCGCGTTCGATTATATTATATATTTAATAATAATTTCAAAGAACTGGATTTTTCGTTTTGTATGGAATTTGGCCGATTTTTAAGGAAGTTCCGATCGAAAGTGAAGTCATCTGAAATTAGCTGCGTGGTGTTCCCAATTTCTATTTACGCTAAAACGAAAGATTGTACTGAATTCAGACAGAATAAATAGATGTTCAAAAAGCCAAACCAATTATTGTTGTCCAACCTCGAGACTTCAATCTGCTTACCTGAAAAATAAAAACATATTTATATAAAACATATTTTTTAATTTATTGCTGTTTTCTATATGTTCATATTTTAATACCAGAAAAAACTATACGTACTACGTAATAACCAATGATCGGATAATTAAGATAGATAGCCCGGTTTTGCCCGAACCGTTTCTTAGTAAATTTACAAGTTCATTTAAAGCAAACTGAGTTTCATAGCGACTCCCGCGGTACTCACTACTCAGGTTACCCAAGCGAAACTGGAATATGCATTAGTAAGTTTACAAAACTTTTACAAATCAATTTAGGTACAACGTAAACTTTAACGTGAACTTTATTTACGGAATCTTTTATTTTATCGGCGGATTTAGTAATTATATCTATTTATAGTTTGTTTATCTATTAACTTATTTATTCATTGCATTATGTAGGTATATACAATATTTAATTTTTTTACTTATGTTATGTTAGTATGTTTATATTTGGTAAGGCATTATATTTACTAATGGTCTATTCAGTTTATTTATCAACTTATTTATCAATTGCATTATGTATAATAATATTCTTATTCCAATAATTCTTTATTTTATGCATGTGTATAACTTTAGTAGCCCAACTTAAATATAGTTCTTTTTATATATTTCCCTTAAGTATCATATTTGTTTCATCATAAAATATTATTTTTATTCATTGACATGTAAAACGTATACTTTATGTATCAATTTTACAAATAAACATTTTGAATCTTTGAATATACCCCTTTCTCATTTTTGTGTTATAATAATTTCTTCAAAACCGAAAGATTAGCCGGTAGAAGTCGCTTCAAGTAATAAGTCCGCCTTTGTATTACATTAATTATGTAACCGAAACTACGTTTTTAATGTATTTTGTGTTTTAATAAAGTGTAAATTTATTCATTCATTCGGTAACCTATAACTGCTTCAAATAAAAAAACCAAAACAGCCAATTGCTATTTTAACTTTACGTTTATATCACAACGACATTCAGAACAGAAAATCTCATAAAAATAAACGTCAAGCAGTGCCGTTGACTTTTTCTCAAGTTTTATCTCGGGCAGTATACTGGCGAACCACCAATCAAAGACACCCGAAGCGCGGCCAAAGCGAGGCTAAAGTGAGACCAAAGCGAGGCCAAGCTTACGATTTCCGATGGCACAGTAAACCATTAGGAGCAACATTTACCCTCAGTAACGGTCCGCAATACAGTGTACGTCGCGCCGTATCGCAATAATGAATTTTCCGTTTTTCATTTAGTCTCCGCCGCGGCTTACCTAAGCTCATTTACTGGTTTACGATAGGATTTTTATTATGATATTAAAAGGTGTCGCGAGCACTGATATTGCAATGTTGTAACCGGTTTATTTATTTTTGTATCTGAAAATACTAGAACTAAGCAACATTTTTGTTTTTAAAGCTTTCATAATAAAAATCTTCATTGCATGAGATATAATTTTTGTACACAGGCGAGCTTAAAGTATATTCTACTAGCCAACTAGGTAACGGGAAAGTTGTTTAGTTCTAATCTTTAAACTGATTATTTGACGTAAGCTAACTTTTTTTGAAATACTTTAGCTATGTATTTTAGACTGCGCGTCTCCATGGAACCAAAGTAAAATACACACAACGTCCTCGTTTGTGTATGTAGATCCCGGGTTGTTGAATCAATTCGAATGAGGATGTTAGTTCTGTGAGAACTAATTGGCGTGAAAATCACCGACCCACGATTGGAAGCCGTACTTGGTCAAATCTCGTCGCAAGTTTTTTTCGTAAAATATTTTTTTCGTGCCAGTTTAGTAGTGGAGGGTCAAACAAAAGTACACTTCACTTTTGCATACAGTAATAGTAACTTCGTATGATGTATGTGTCTTTCTTACTTCTTTGGTCCGTATACCACTTTTGCATTCCATTCAAAACAATCCATTGTAAAACGAAATGGCGACCATTTTTCAGCCAAAATTTCAGGTCCTGGGTGTAACCATTTAGGAATAAAAGGCTTGGAGGTGTATTTTTTCCATATAAGCGGCTGCATTTTGTTTTACAATGAAATCTGAAACTTATGCTACTCGTTTAAGCCAAAATAGTGGAAAAAATGTACACTACACCCGTACTAAATGGTATTGCTGCATACAAATTGGCCGTATTTTGAGTAAAAGTTTTTCTGTGAATTCGGCACTATAGTTGGCTATATATACACACGCTAACTTAGCTGTCGTGAAATATAGCAATTTTAAGTCAAATACTAGTAAAAAGTACGTTTACTTCGTTTCCTTTGTTTACTATTCCCGTACTTAGGACGTTGTGGTGGGAGATCGTTTAGGAACTCTATCGATTGACTATTTTTGCGGGGATAACTAAAATTAAGATGTTATTGCAAAAAGCTCAGTCAGCTCACTCAATTCTTTATTTTTTGATGGCATTGTGATATTTTAACCCTAGCCCCAAACCTCGTCAGAATGCCCGCTCCCCCCCCGAAGGAAATACTGGATCCGCTCTTGTTTCCTTATAAGTACATCCATCTGCAAGTTTAGTTCACTGCTGGTGGTCCTCATGGAAGGAAAGCCCATACTTACACACGCTGGGCAGGTGGGTTGGTGAGCGCGGTGCCGAAACCCTTGAATCAGTGACTGTCCGTCACCAGTCTGTTTTATTTAAAGCCCGGCAATGGGGATGGATATACCGCCATCCATCGGTCCCAGGCAATGGTGGGCCGCCTGGTTTTGCCTGAATAACTTCGGAAGGATTAAGGTGGTGGTACCTCCACAGTCGAGCCCGGCATCAGCTGTACCACCCAAGTACATCGGAACAACATATTCTCGATATAGACCCATAATACCTATAGATTTATGATAGAAACATGATACACATGGGGTGATGTAGATTCGCGTTAATGACGACCGACTGATTACATGACACTGATACATCGATATTTACTTCAAAACTACATTTTTGAAAAAAAAACTGCTACCTTTAATGACTAATACTTTACTTAACTTTTCAGGCGAATTCTTTGATTTTTTACATATTTTGTATTATGTTTCACACATGTGAAATGGCCTTTAACTGAAAATTCACGCCTTCAGCAAATAAAAAAAGAAACGAAAATATAGCGCCAAATAACAACACTATTTTTTTTTTCATTAACACTACCTCCGTGGTCTAGTGGTGAGAGCCTTAGGCTCTCAACCCGGAGGTCGTGGGTTCAATTCCCGCGGGGAACACACATAGTGGAAAGTCACTTTGTGAATTGTTCTCAGTTTGGTTAGGACATTGCAGGCTTGAATCACCTGATTGTATTGTTCTTTAGTGTTAACAACAGAAACTTTTATACTTTAGAAAAAAATGAGTTTTGACAGCACTAAAACTTAAATTAAAGCTTTCAGAATTATTATTTATATTCCTCATGTTTGTTGATAACTGTGCCATCATAACATTGACTATTTTTTAAAAGTTTGCATTAAAGAACCAGATCAAAACCTTATTGTTTGTGACCACTGAAACCAGGCTGGGAACTTTAACCAAAAACAAAAGCACTCTCAAACAGGTCGGACACAAAGTTTATGTAAATAAATACCCAGCGCTGTACAGGTGGACCCAACAGTGTATTTGTGCGATTCCGCTGCGGTCGAGTCGGGAAATGAATTGCCCAATTTTCCGCATTTTCCCCTATTAACAACATCCGGGCCAAGTAGAAATATACGGGTGACGCGCCCGCAAATAATGGGACTTGGTTAAGGTGATTGTACATTATACTTTTCTCTCGTACCCTCGCAATACGAGTCATTATGCCTATTTCGACGGAAACACTCGTATATGTGACCCGGTATATGAAAAATTCAAGGAGTTATAAAATTCAACAAGTGAAACTGAACAAAAATTGATAAATTTGACACCATCGAATAAATTTTAACGTAATTATATGCCAAAGACGAAAATAAATCAACCTACCCTTGAGAAATATTTATGTAGGTATATAACAAAAAAATGACGGCGGTGATCTGACAAACATTTTTTACTTATAGCTTTTATTTGGTAAGTATTTTAGTTTTTTTTTTAGTTAAATATTTTTTAAGTATTTTAGGTTATCTTTTTATGTTATTTAAGTTTCTATTGTTATTTAAAATAAATAAAACACAAAAAAATTACTTGTTTTCATAAAAAATTATCTATTTTCACGTGATTTATTTTTAACAACATAAGAATATTTTATTTTATTTGACTTTATTTCCGTTGTCGAGCATGTATCGAACTTTGAAATTTGGAAGTAATTTGATTAGTAGTTTTTAAAAGAATTGTACTAAGAAGAAAACAACGAGCAGAATAATTAGCCAAATAAACCAAATTTAAAAGGACCACCACAGAGTTTGTGACAAAAAGTCTGTCATCACGCAAATAAATTAATAAACGTAGTGTTCTTTCTTTGTAATAGAATTCTAAATTAAATGGTATGTTTATCTATTTTATATATTGATCTTCCACACCATTGCGAATAAAAAGCTAGTGCCATATATATAATACTGAGGACACGGCTCGATCGATAGAGTCGACAAATATGTAAGTGCCTTTAGGCAACCCGTATAACTTTGTACGTTTAGTCTTTTTGCGGTGAAAAAAATCGTTTTAATTGTTTGAATCCAAGTTAACGTGTTCTAGCGGGGCTACAGGGGTTAGAGGAGCTCACAGCGGTCAAGCGTCCAATTTTATGTCAGAAGTATACCTCTTCAATCGGTGTTTTTCAAACTCTCTTTATCGAATATTTTTACAATATATTGTCAGGATTTTATATATGTTGTTTCATAAGAATTAAAATTTATCATGACCCTTGATTTGCTTTACATAGACTTCGATAAGATAAAAAGTACCCTTAAGGACACCCTCACAAAGTACACAAAACAGGTGACAGTAAATATTGTAATAATAAATGTTTTCCTTAGTTGCCTGTGCCTTTGAGTTTATTGCAAAAGGGTTTTGTGACAAAATCTTAAAATAAAGATGAAACTTCGTGAGTTTTATGGTTCATTTTTCATAAAAAAATATGAAGCTTATAATTTATTATGTAGTATTCTTTTACACACTTTTTGTAAGTAAACAACAAAGAAAGAATTCGTTTGTTTTTTTGAAAATCATCGTAATTTATGCAAAAATATTCGTGCAGATCTGTGTTAAAGTTATACAAAATTTTGCAAACAAAGAAAACAGGTCAGGGGGTCACAATAAAATCTAGAATCAACTGAATAGCATTTTCTGTAGTGTTTTATCCAGATACATAAGCTATAATAGAACAATAGTAAACAATATATAAACAGTCATAAACAAGCTGCATTATGCTTTTACCTATAAATAAACAAACTTCATACTTCGACGTTAAAGCTTTAACACCTCAGTAAATTCATCCACGTGCAAGCTCTTTACTAACAACACAAAAATGTGTCTTATACATATGTATATGTCTCTTACGAACAAATATAGAGCTAAGCCACACTGTGAAGAGAGAATTTTGCTTTGCATCCTTTGCATTGCCTCTTACACATCGATGCGAATCCGCAAGGCGCTAGCAAACGCGCATTAGATGGCTGATTCCTGTTCGTGTAGGAATTACAAGCCATAAACTGTGATATAATCCGATCATCTCCGTATTTCCTACGTAATCCAAATCTCGGGTGTATTTGTATTTTACAACGTATCTCATTTAACATTTATAGTCTCACCGAGATCGATTCTGAGACGTTTTATGCCCGGAACTGGGAGATTTCGCGAATGTCGCCTGACGTTGTGTTGCCAGGAATTCGTTTTCTTTTTCCTACAATTTGTTTATACTGAACATTGTAGATCCACAAGTTATCGACGTTTACTGGTCTTACCATACGCCGAGCTACAGGCGCAAAAAATGCCAATGTTTAAAGGAAACTCATCGCATCAGGCAACACTGATGTCAACCCATGAAACTGCGCAGCTGTGATTCCCTTGTTCTTCCACTTTCCCTTCCGGCATAACTCGCTATATACGATGGATTTTATGCGTCTTTTCCTGCAACGCCCCTGGATGTACGAATCATTAATCTTTTCTTCATCACTACGCATATCTAAATGCTGTTAGAAGAGAAAGCCTGTTTATTGGATCATGATAAACCTTCATGATGGAAAAACACTATTTTATATATTTCACTTTCTTTTTAGGGTTCTGTAGAATAAATGGAAAAACGGAACTCTTATAAGGTAGTCTCGTGTGCATCCGTATGTTATGCTTTTTTGAAAACGATGTAACTTGAAATATCTCGGTGACACCCACGTATTTGTGTGTATAGCGCCAATTAAAGATCAGATATATATAAATAAGGTCCTATGGTTCAAAGTGAAAAAAATTTTCAAGAGATGATTGAGAGAGTAGACCACTTTCCACCGAAAATAATTGATATTCCTGCGAACTTTTTTTTCACTCTTTCATCTAAACTTAGTTACGTGATTGAACACTGTGCTGAAAAAAAAAACGGACAAGTGTGAGTCGGATTCGCCCACCGAGGGTTCCGTACAAATTAGTCAAAGTTTAAAAAAATATACAATTATGACCGCGCATACCATTGCTTACCACGATGATTTTTTAGATTTAATTATAAATGTATAGTTTTAAGTTTTTTTCCTATACTTTTAGTATTAAACGGTATTACTGTTAACGGGAAATACCCTATGAATTTTGATTCCGTTGAGAGTGTCGAAATATACGTTTTTTGTGGCATAAACGGCCGTATCTTTTTTTACGTTAACTTAGAAGTTTGATTTTTTCACAGCTTCAATGGACTATAAATTTAAGTATATGGTTTTAATTTCATCTTGATACCTTCACGCGTTCCCGAGATAAAGGATCTTGACATACAGACGGACAGACGGACAAAAAAGTGATCCTATAAGGGTTCCGTTTTTTCCTTTTGAGGTACGGAACCCTAAAAATGTTTAATAATGTATTTGGTTAAAAGTTTTAAGTTATATGGTAAGACAATATGTATAAAATTTATTACGTAAACGGCAATTACTTTTTTTCTACATTGAGAGAAACCTGATTTAAACCTGGCCGTAAATTTTGTAGATATCAGTTTCAACTGGATTTATCTCACAGAGCCCGGGAATTAAAAGTATACTGATTTACCATATTACAAGAATCCAATAAAAGTAATATTATTCTGTAACTCAATTATCCGCAAATTATTTATTTAGGGTAGGAGCCTCGAAAATTAATATTTTTTTATAATAGAAAATTAATCAAAGAAATTAGAAACTGAATCTATTAAGGACATTACTGGAGTTAAATTTTTCATACTTCATAATTTATTTTCCCAGATAAATTCTGGTTGAAGTAGTTCCAATAAAAAAGAAAAAATAATAAGGGTATATCGGCCACATCTACTTATTTACGAGGGGCTAATAAGAACTACCATACAAATTGTCACTTGAATAGAAAGATAGTTCTGGATAGCCTGTACCGTATAGTAGCTCAATCTTCATAGATGTTTAAGTGAGTAGGGGACCTTAAAAAAAAACGAATTTAACGCAACTTTGGGATATTATTTGTAGGTTTTCAGTAGTGCTACACCTAGTTATTAAAAAAAAATACCCTGTGCCAACTGGGGGGGGGGGGGACCAAACAACAAAATTTTTGCACAATTTTTAGTTTTTTCGAAATATTACGAAAATGGTTGATTTTAGTGGAAAATTTTAAATAGGTAACTTGTAGAAGATAAAACTTCCTACAATAATATAAAGTTTTCCGCTAAAAACAACTGTTTTCGCTTAATAAAAAAAAATATTTAAAATGTGCATGAATTTTGTGGTTTTTAGTCCTCCTCCCAGTTGGCATAAGGTATTTTCTGTTCTATTAATTAGGTGTAGCACTACTGGACACCTACAAACAACATCACAAAGTTTCGTTAAATTTGGATTTTTTTTAAGGTACTAGGGACATGGCGACTGAATTACAGTACAGTACTGAATTACAGTAATTTATTTTGTATAACGATACGGAACCTTCATGGTATAAGTACTACTTGCGCTTGTCGATTATTTATGTTTTGGAATATCCCACGTGTTTTAGATGCAACATTACTACCAACGAGTTCTATAACCGCGAAAATTTATGGAATTTGACGCGGGAAATGTAACTTTTTGTGGTCCCTGATAACTTTTATGTCACGAGAGGATTAATACCGACTATAAAAGCAAAGGTATCGGTGTTTTTTCGTACAAACATTATACTCAGGATTGTTTTCTAGAGGGGACAGCCTACAGTACCATTTTATCCATTCAGGTGGACAAAACGGTAATTACGACGAATGTATGTTTTATAGTGTGTATATTGAATATTTTCGCGAAATTTTAAATGGAATGGGTTGTACTGAAGTCAAAACTACTATTTTTAGAATTTTTGTCTGTCCGCCTGGATTTGGAAGCAGTTTTTTTATTATCATCGTAGAGACCCTGGTCACCATAAAGGCTATAAGAGGTGTTATTATAGTGCATTACAAACTAGAAAAGATCAATTAGAAACAAATGTAAAGACAAGAGTTTGAAAATTTCCTCGGACCAGGATAATATTTAGAGTATTCCAAAGCGATGGATTTCGCAACAAAAACATAATCTTAGCTTTATGAGGTGTTCATAAAATATCGCCCAAGCTGAAAACGCGGCAAAGATTGCATAAATGCGGGCGGAGCCACGGGCAAAGGTTAGTCATACTATAAAGAAAAGTCGAACAACTGAATAGCGAGTGAAAAATAATGCCCGAATAGCCGTCCTGGTCTCCATTCGCTACGATCCTGGCACACAGTTTCACAGCCACATCATAGGAACAGTTCTATTCGGAGTGGTAAAAAAAACAATAACATAACCAGTTAATTATTAGGTACTGCTAAAAGATTTGTGGTTTAGATTCATAATGCTATTGAAACGGCTACTTACGATTTTTATATAGTCGGATTTCGCTTGACTAGTTTCACTGTATTCGTACAGTTTTTTCGGAGGCAAACATGGTTACGCGGTGGTTCCAAGGGGTGTCAAACGTTATGACGGCTGAAACTGTAGACTCTGTGACAGACGGACAGACGGAAATCAAAGGCTTAGAGTTATAGGGTCCCGTTTAGCACCCTTTGGGCGCGGAACCTTTAAAACTAGAAAACCTAACATTTACGTCAATCCCTGCAAATAATGAAAACCCCTTATGCTGCATTCTTGCTTCAATAAAACATTGCAAGTCAAAATCAAAGGAGTTGATGCTTGTGATTGTTGGTACTCGGTGGAACTTTTGATACATTTTTGAGTAAAAAGCACTTGTACTTGTCCACTTTATTTTAAGTAAATAAATGGACAAGTACAAGTGTTTCTTACAAAAAGTTTAAAGTTAAAAGTTTCTTCTACAAAAACTACACTCTGAAATTGTAAATAAAGACTATTTTTTGCACACTCAAAATGTAAATACATATTCCCAATATCACCAATCTACGGTTTCAATCCTGATATAGATCCACTCGCAATCAACAATCAACTCTATCGCGACGCAATGAAAGTGTTTCTACTTATAACAGCGGGCATATAGACCTAATTTATCTTTCAACAGCAAATAATTATGGTGAAACATTACCACAGGCTAGACTTGTTACAATGAAAATTATTTTACAGTCAAATATTGTAGTTCATCAAAAAGTTGTTCAAAAATTATAAAGTAAATGGAATAAAAAGTAAATGGAGGAGTTATTACCGATATTTGAAACTTCCTCTGTGGTCTAGTGGTATAACGCTCGCCTACTAATCCAGAGGTCATGGATTCAATCCCCGTGGTGCATATTAATTTACGTCTGATCTGCGTGCGTCTAAAGGCACGTTAAGCTGTCGTTCCTTTTGTGCCCGAAGTATAGCAACAGCGCTCAACAACCATCACATTTGGGACGTAATATTCGTGGGTGAAAAGCAGATATACCAACGTGTGACAGTTCATACTTGTGAACGCCCTCGGGAATTCATGTCGTGACGATTTTTTTTGTAACTGATCACTTGGTCAGTAAAAATCTCGTATATTTACTTTACACTGACAGTGATTGACTCCCTCCCAAAGTTACATGGCTGAATAGCCATATATATCTAAGGCATGAAAACGTATTTTTAGGCATACCAATCATCTTGTAACTTTTCTACCACAGATGGACTTCAGATGGCCATCTTATACGATCCTGACATAATCCTGACCCACCTCTTTCGCTTCTGCCCAGTGACAGTATTTTATTTCATCGCTCAGGAAGTGGTAATTATTTTTTAATGCTTAAACTATGGACACATGCTGCATTGTTCTGTATTTTTTTTATTTATTGCGACGAACATGGTTAAAATAATAAATCAAAGTTCAATATAAATTGTTCACTACGCCTCTGGAATGGTTTGGCCACACGGTACGACGACACGAAAAATATCCTCCAAAGCAGGCTCTCTTTTGGTATCCAGTTAGGAAAAGAAGAGTGGGGCAACCAAGATCAAGCTGGCGTCGTTCAGTGGCAAAGGAGACGGAAATCTTAGGTCTGAAGTGGGAGGACCTCGAAGCCGCTATGCAAGATTATCCCAACTGGAAATCTGTTTTGAAGTTAATATACCTGCTGAGGAATCACAGGAAATAAGTCAAGTAAGACAAGAATGTTTCTTAGAATAATAATACTACTGTAGTTCGGATTATTCTCATTCTAAATAATTAATAAGACTCTTTGCAAACAATAGCAACAGTAAGAACACTTTATATCTAACTCGATTATATGTGAAATAGTGTGCATCATTCCTTTCATATCACAAACTTATTACCCTGGCCTCTTTGTTATACTAAAATAAGTTTTATTTCTTTGTTGTTACAGTTTGGGGTACAGTCCAATTCTGGTTGGTTGGTTTGTTGAGACAGACGAGATGTCAACAGGGTGGTTCTGCAACGTCTCAAACCCTCCAAGGAGGCGACGTCGGAAAAGTTTCAGACTTTCTGTTTTTGCGTCCCGTGGTGCAGAGCTCCTTAATGATCACTTACATTAAGAAAAGGGTAGCCACCGCTATATGGCTGAAAATTTTGATAAACTTTAAATTGAAGAGAAAATCGGATTGGGAATTAAAAGTTTTGAAATGCTTAGGTAGTTTTCTCGTTGAAAGGACATTATTATCAAGAATGGCTCTAAAACATATTAATATTAACTTTACATACTGATAATAAGTTTCACTTTGAAGCCATCTTTTTACTTTACGTAGGTACGTCATGAAAATCATGGACAAGACAATATACTTTTTAAAATACCATAGACCATACATAGCTTACAGACCTCAGCATGTAAACTAGTACATAGATTTAGCGTCTATGAACTATTACGTGGCCATGGATGGTTAATTCTAGTAAAACAAAATTAAAAGATTGTGTCCGCCATCAGTGATCAAAGAACACAAATCAACACAAAGCTCAAAAATCGTGCGTAATAATCTGTCTATTCTATCTACCACACTGCATGTGAGGTTTATATTGAAGTTTTTATATTTTTCCAACATAACACATGAAGAGAAATAAAAAAATGGCGGCACTTGTGCGTCAGGCACATTCAATGGGTGTTTCGGTTAGTTTCAACGTTTCAAAAATTGTGCGAATCGTTTTTTATCGCGTCCGACATGGCGATCCCAAATGACATAACCTAAAATGGTTTTTCGTTGTTTTTCTGAACTCCCAACTAAAAGCTTCCCGTTCTGGTTGCACTAACACAATTAGAGTTCCATTCGTCTACAAGAGAAACGTTGTTATTTTTAATCTGAATTGACGGATCATTTTCTAACTTAGTTTTAAAGTGACAAAGTGCGACCTATCGATCTTAACTTCAAACTTACGAGTATTTAGGTACAGAAACAGATACTTTAAAATATCCCTTTTGAAAGACATGAAAAATCTCGAGATTTTAAAGTTAACATCTGAAGAGATCGTCGATCCCCCTAACCCCAGCAAAGCGAAAACCACACATCTTCATTTCAGCCGGCCTTAGCACATACGTCTATCGATAGAAGCAAAAAGAAAACTTGAGAGAGAACGTCTAGCCATAAATAATACGGCGGGGTGTCGGCTGCAATACATAAATTGGAGGACTTTTGACAGGAGATCGGATAAGGGGAAGAGCGGGAGGCGTGCGGGGTGGGGCTCTCTTGCCTGCGTTTTTATCGCGATTATAATCGGCTTTGCTTCGGTGGACAGCGGGGTGGTTGTCCAGAATAGTGACATCGCTGTCTGAGGGTGGCATTCTTATATTATTGTCTTGTGAGACTTGTTTGTTGTTTTCTGCAATTACAGGAATGAAAAATATTTCATTTTTACAAGCCACGAGATTTCTGCAGTAATTTATTATTATGGTCATCTGTTTTTATTTTTAAATTCATATGTCAAATTTTCTGATAATGTAAAAACTTTTCTGAGTAAAAAGCGAAACGAACTCGATAAAGCCAATTTATTATTATTTTAAACATTAAACCGAAATGAGTTATGATTGCGCTCCCAAATGGGATGGAAAGGGAACCCATATGTAAACACGGGAAAAAAGACACAGAATGAACATCAGGCAAAGTTAGGTGAACAAAGTTTCTTAAATATCGCCTACAATAGAATGACTGACAGGTTCTTTGTCATGCGAATTTCTTCGGCTTAATATCTTGGGGGACGTTTTATATTAATTTTCCGGGATAATGTGTGACTTAACTCGTCGTTTGTTACGTGACATGATATCGTTGGCACGATTTTGGGTAAAATAACTGTTGTCAAAGGTTGTCAAAGGCTATTTGAGATCGTCTAACTGTCGAGTACGACAAATCTCTTTTGGTTTGTAGGTTCAAGTTCCTTTTGCACAAGTTTTGCACACTATATCGTAATCTAAAATCCCAACCACTTTCGGTCAACTTAAAAAACAAAAGGCAACCATTATTTTATACCAGTAACGTAACCTTAACCGCTTTCAAATGGTTTTGTAGGCTTCATCTATTATTTTAACAGGTTTTGTTCTCTGCGTATAACAGTAAGTATTTTATCTGTTCTGCTAAGTTATTTGCAATCAAACTATTAGCTAAGATCGGGTTTATCCAGTAACATTATGTATGTTACCGGTTTACCCCCATTTTAGGACAAACTAATTTTGCCTAGGTGACAAAAAATTATGGGTTGTCATAAAAAATAACCATAAATATTAGGTATGACGACTCGAGAAACTTAGTAACTTAACCTGCTGACTCGTTTCACACTGAAGGATTTCTAAAATTTCCAAAGAACTAGTTTGGCCTAAAATCGCTTTGGGCCGGTAACATACATACGTTTATATATTTTGGCGTAAAAAATTTTATAACACCGATAAACGCCAATAAATGCGTAAATCAAGGCTACCCGAGGCGGCGATGGCTGTATCGAACGCAACAATATCGCGCGGATTATTTGCAAATTGATTCAATTTAGCGAACACGGCTCCGCTTTTAGTGCACGAAGTTAACAGAATAGCACTTTCGACTTTGCAAACATGATCAAACTCATTTAGGGGACTACAGGTTAGGTGACATGATGATATCCAAATTGGCAGGTTAGGCAGGTTAGACAGGATTAGGAATTTGTATAAAAAGATATCCTTATTGGGGAAGCTGTTTGCCTTGCATTTCGTGTTTAGAACACAAACTGACGAGTGTGTTGGTAATTATTTATTTCGGAAAAAAAAAACACACAATTCAGTTTTTACCGTACAACCAATAACGGATCGCGATGAAACTTTTATAGCGGTAATGTTCATGACTCGGACTCGTATCAACATATTTTCGAAAATCCAATATTTCCTACTTTTTTGGCGAATCTCCATATTTATTAGATTATACTATACTGAAAAAATTACGGTAGAACCACTTTTTTTATAGGTACTATTTGCCAAAGCCTACAATGTAAAACGGCGTATGTATATTTTTCAAAATATGAATGAAATGATGAGTTGGTACTTTTATATTTTTGTAGATACGTCTTTTCAGCTTGATGCCCTCGATATGCTTCTCTTTATACCGAAAAATTATCAGCATTATGAAAAACTGCACAAAAATTAAATCCACGCGAGGGTGCTTGAAAAAGCTAGGGTACTTGCATACACAAATACAGATGTATGAATTTAGATCTTTCTATCTTCAAGAAAACTCTCTTTTATTTTCAACCTTATAAGTACCAATTTTTATTGCAAAAAACCAAACTTTAAAGTTCCTACCACTTGGTATAAACCAGATAATAAAATATTTCAACAACTTAAAACCGTAGTTAATAAAGTTCCCTAAATTACGTGCGCTAGAAGTTTGTTGTTTTGTTTGCTCGCCGGTCCTAAGTAGGGCCGATACCCAAAACTGTGGGCAAATTCAGGCAACTACAGGCAACTGTAGGCACAACATGGCGGGCAAAGTTACCCGCGTGATCTGAGAACACTGCATTAGTTGTCCCATGGATCAGACCATTTTCGTGCTTATAACAAAATAATAGAGATCCGTAATTTTGGGAGAATTATTAAAGTATTGTCAAACTATTGTTATTTAGATCACGCATTCAGTTAAGGCGATTGCGAATGTTCTCTCTGTTTCCTATTTTTGAATAAATAAATGTAAAGAATTAAATAAATGTGATTTATGACAGAGAAGCCAGCAGTGAATAGGAGTATATATACATAAGTCAAAATATTGCAATGGCAAAATTTTGTAGAAATTTACTAATTTGAAAATTAATAACCCTTTACATTTCTCACTAAGTCTTTAATACGTCAGTAAAATAATAAGCTTCATTTTATTTGCTCACACGCACAAATACGTACAAACACGGTAAAATAAGTCCACCAAGCATCCACTTTGATTACACAAGTAAAATATCAAAACGATTCAATTAGAAAATGCAGCAAAACAACCCGCCTACAAATCGCGACGCACACGTTGCCATGTAGTTTAGGCAATTTTCATGCTTATGTCAATCCACTAAGATCTTTGACAGATAACTTGCTTCGGTAAGCGTTTTCCATGGTCCGTTCAAAGGGGATCCACCCTAAAGAAAAGGTCGATGACCCTTCACCCGACCGACGCTCATGTTACGTTCATTAGAAATTCTTCCGTCCTTATCCTTTACTTACATTGTAGACATGTCCCATCTCGTTCTCACACTTAAATAAATAATACCGAAAATTGACGTGTCTGTTCTCTCGCTTAAGTGCAATCTGATACATGGGATTCTTATTTTAGTCGAATAATGTAATGTGGTGCACGCGTCTTGTATGTGGATGTAAGGAAAGCAATATCTGTCATTGAATTCTTTGAGTAGCTTCGTTACGGCTCCATCAATATCGATGTTCTTTATTTTAGAGTTCCGTACCCAAAGGGTAACCAACCGGACCCTATGACTAAGACTTCGCTGTCTGTCCATCCGTCCGTCCGTCCGTCCGTCTGTCACCAGGCTGTATCTCATGAACCGTGGTAGTTTTCACAGATGATGTATTTCTGTTGCCGCTATAATAAAAAGTACTAAAACCGGCCAAGTTCGAGTCGGACCCGCGCACTCCCATTCAATAGCCATGATTTTTTGCCGTTTTTATAGATAATGGAACGGAACGAGTCCGACTCGCACTTGGCCGGTTTTTTTTGCCGGCTGTCATCAGCATTTTATCCATAACGTGGTTGCGACAGTTCTCGTTCCCAAACGCACAACAATTGATTGTTTTTCTTATTTTTGAATAAGAAGTATAAATGTGCTTGAGGGCACTATGCGTTTTCTAGCAAAGTTGTGTTATTTTATGCATAGCTTGGTAATAGATCGTACATGACAGACGACCATAAACACCATCCATCTATCAGCCCGTGTTCGTTCACTGCTGGACATAGGCCTTTCCCAAATTTCACCACTCATGGCGGTCCTCCATCCTCCTCATCCAGCCGCCGCCCACAATGTCCTTCAGGTCGTCGGTCCAGCAAGCACGAGGTCGGCCTACACTAGGCTTGACTGTAAATGGTCTCCACTCTAAAACCGTTCGGCCCCAACGGCCGTCATTTCGGCGACAAATATGGCCTACCCCCTGCTACTCAACTTACTGATTCTGAAGGCTATGTCGGTTACTTTCGATCTCCGACGGATCTCCTCGTTTCGGATTCCATCCATCAAAGATACCCCAACTATTAACACGCTTTAAAGCTATTGTGCAGGATCATTTAAAAATTAATACATAAAATAACACAACTTTGTTAGGAAAGCCCAAATGACATTAAGTTATTATCACGTAGTGCCACATTTATTTCATACTTGTTAGTATTTTTATTCAAAACTAAGAACGGTACTGGGTACGAAAGATTGTCCTTAAGAAATCGCTATAAGCGATAATGACACCAATTGTAAACTTCTTTTGTAAGTTTGTTTTATGTTTATGTACAATACATTATACACAAATTCCTGTTCCATAATATTCCATCGAATATACTTTATGTACTTCATGCACAATAGAGAGCACTTAAGATAAGATAAGTTGCTGCTACGAGAGTAAGAGGTCTCTAGCGCAGATTTTCAACCCCCAGCTGTTATGATGTAGAGCAGAGCAAATGAACAAAAACAGGTATTTACACAAAAACAGAAACAGTACAACAATAAAAACAAAAAATAGCATGCAGTTCGTCTAAGAAAAAATAGCGATGTGTGTATGAGGGTGTGTGAGAGAGCGTATGTGTATTTCTATTTATTTATTTATTTATAACACTTTTTGCACATTTACAAAAATTATATGGGAGACAGATTAACGAGACAAACAAATATTGTGTACAAAGGCGGCACTTATTGCTAATAGCAATATCTTCCAGGCAACCTTTGGAAGCATACAGAGAGATAGACAAAGAAATTACATGGAAGGTGTAAATGCTAATTATAAAAAAGGAGACTAAGAAGAAAATACATTATCTAGGGCATAAACTTACATATACTTACAAATTCATGAACCTACTTAAATTAATACTTAAATTAAAATATACACATATATACTCATAACTATAAAAAATAAATAAACATTAAATAAATATACATAATACTGGATATTCGAATTCTACTATGATGGGTACTCTGTTGAGAAAAATTGTTACTTACAATTTCTACTACAAGAAACACCCATTTTTTCATTGCATCAACATATACACTGTAGACTATACACTGTATATGTTGATGTAATGAAAAAATGTGTGTTTCTTGCAGTAAAAGTAAATAATTATAAAAAACTATAATTTAAATAACTCTGAAATATGTCTATGAGGATGCTTCAAATTCTGCGTTTGTTATTGTCTATGTAATGAAATTACTTTGAATTTTGATCTAAAAGAGGATTTACCAATTTCAAAACGTAGTGTGGTGGTGGCAAATTGTTCCACATTTTTGAAGCAGAGTATTTAAAGCATCCTTCATATCCCTTGGTCCAATGTCCTTGTCGTACTTTGATACTAGTGCGGTCCCTTCTATTTGCTACGCGCTACGACGTAGCACGGATAATATGTCCTATAATAGCATGCACTAATAATACAACTTGTGGGCATGCTATGCCAACAAAGTTTAGGCTATGAATGCCTTGTTCAGTGAACATACACAGGCAAATAGACTGCTAGCCTTACCTAGAACCTCATATTCTACTTATCATATTATTATGCTTGATACTACGCTCATGATGGAGGGGCATAGTGTTGTTGCGCTCTGGATTTAATTAGTGTAATCGTGTTTCAAGCTCATATTGAGTGATGAAAGTTATATTAAAAGGAACTGTGAGGATTATTCTAATAGTGATAGTGGATTTAAGTGGAAATAACAATGGAAAAAGGTACAATTTGAAAAAGTGTTGACGGCAAGTTTGTGTTGAGGCAGTCGCGCGTCTGTCCCGGTCACTCGCCGCGCTAACGAGTATAGTGGTCTCGCTCGGATTCGTGCACGCCGGAGACTCGATACTAACCTAACCAAAACAAACAACATTATGAATTGTGTCGAATGCAAAAGGCTAATTGAACGTTTAGAACTCTTAAAATGCAGTGGATGTCAGGGCAGATATCACTATAGATGCTTAAATATTACGTCTGCGACTTTTAGAGAGCAATCTGAACAACTAAAGTGCACATTTAGATGTGAATCGTGTCGTAATGTCACCCGGCGTATTCGAGTGACGGACGAGACTCCGATCCGCGGCTTCGTGGACCTGGGCCTGTGGGCCGGTGCTGATGTAGCAGCGCAGTCTGACGTGAAGGACAATAACAATATGGACCCGTCGCTGGAAGGAGCTAGCACTGAATACATAACGCCCACACCGGATAATGGCGCCAATACAAAACCTGATGGAATAATGGATTTGTCGGTAATTATGAATATGGTGACCGATGCTATGACCACAAAGATGAATAGCTTGGAAACTAGATTAGTCATGGAAATAAAGGCGGTAATTTCAAATTTATCAGAGCGGGAAAACAATCTTCTGAAAGCTGAATTGAAAGAAGCAAATGAAAAAAACTTGCATTTACAGGCCGAAATCCGGGATTTAAAGGATAAATTGGGAACCCAGTCTACTACTAGAGTAAGTCAGAAAAAGGCTGCAAAAAAACCGAAGCCACGGAAGTCCCCTAATGAGCCTCCCCAAACAGTAACGGTAAGATCGGAGCCGGAGCACCGGTCTTGTGAATCTTTAGACGCCGTCCCCACCCTGGATTCCGCCCCGACCGTTGTAACTCGACTAGGGACTCAGACGAGTACAAGCTATGCAGCGGTGGCCAGCACACAGGCGAGGGCGAATACAGCTGACAAAGATCTACGAGTACAAGAGAATGGCCATCTGATTGCAGTGTCTACCACAAGGATGAAACCCATGAACCCAATTAAAAAAGGGGTAAACACATCTACTCTTCAAATAAAAGCGGTGGAACGCAAAAAATATATTCATATATGGAGACTCCTACCTGAAACAACAACAGAAAACTTAACGGAGTACTTAGAGAGCGTGATTGGAAAAGATAATTACTTAAAAGTGGATAAAATTATCCACAAAACTGAGAGAGGATACTCGTCCTTTAGAGTCTGCGTATCCGAAAGTAATTTCGAGAAATTAAGTAATCCGGACATCTGGCCAAGTGACGCTGAATACAGCGAATGGATCTGGTTTTTTCGTAGACCAACCGCAAACCCTCAAGAACAACAACCAAAAACCACGAAGTAAAATAATAAATATATTTTATCAGAATGTAAGAGGTTTAAGGACAAAATCATCAAAATTCCTATCATTAGTTGAATCCTCAGGATCTGATCTATTCGCAATTACGGAGACTGGCTGCAACGAGTCTATTCAAAACGCGGAGATCGCACTGCCAGGCTACCAGCTTCTGCGATGCGATAGAGTAGACGGACGCAAGCAAGGCGGCGTACTTTTAATGGCCACACCGCGATTCGAGTTGCGGCAGGTACCGATGCCTGATAATGTAAATATAGACGATTATAAGTTCGAGTTAATTTGTGCTACAGTTCATTTACAAAACCGTTTTTTATTTACATGTTGTGTACTTTATACCCCACCTAAAACTGAAGAGAGTGAGTACACTGTGATGTTTAATTTAATAGAAGAAATATGTATTAGATATAAGAACAATTTAATAGTATTAGGAGATTTTAATTTGTATTCATGCAATAACTACGTTATTAACTATTATGAATACTTGATGGCATTCTGTGAATTCGTTCAGTGTAACGAGGTACCCAATAGTAGTGGAAGGCAGCTGGATCTCGTGTTGAGCGGGCGCGGAGTTGTGGAGGTGCGAGCGGGAGACGAAGCGCTGCGGCCGGTGGACGAGTATCATCCGTCGCTCGCCGTCACCGTCACCGTAACGGCCGGCGCCCCCGCCACCGCCGCCGCGGATTCGGACCGCGGACATAGCCGGGTAACACAATGGAATTTTAATAAGGCTGACTTCAATCAATTATATTGTTTAATAGCGAATATAGATTGGAGCGAAATGTACAAATTAACAGATACTGATTTAGTCACAAACTACTTTCATGATAAGATCAATGAAGTTTTCGATGCTTGTGTACCTTTAAAAAAGAAGAAGCAGGGAAACGCTAGGTATATTTACCCTGTATGGTATACGTCAGATATAATAAGAAACATTAAATTAAAGTACATTATGCATAAAAAGTACAAGAGAAGTAAGTCCCGTAACGATTATGAGGTATTCGCTCAGTACAGGGCGAGAGTAAAGACTGACACTGCGCTGGCTCACGACCGTTACAGGGACCGAGTACAAAGTCATCTGGCCACGGACCCAAAGGCCTTCTGGAGCTACATGAGATCGAAAAAAGGTAACTCGAGCCAACACAGACTAACCAAGAATGGACGAGTTCTATCAGATCAAGAGTGTGCAGAAGAATTTGCAGGGTTCTTCCAGTCCGTGTACAATCCGGAACCAGCCGAATTGAGCGTGCCGGTGGCGAGCGGCAGTGGCGGCAACGGTGGCTTGCGGACCCACCTGGCGCTGTTGCAGCCAGCCGAGGTGCAACGTGCGCTTGCCCGCCTGCTGCCAAAGCGCTCGGTGGGACCAGATGGCATACCGCCGTTCGTGTTTAAGGATTGCCGCAGAGTGCTGGAGGCACCGCTGCTGTACATATTCAACGTCTTTATCACGAACACAACCTTTCCAGAGCGGTGGAAACTCACTCGGGTGGTGCCGGTGCCAAAAGGTCGTGGAGGTCACGAACCCAGCGACTACAGGCCCGTGGCGGTGTTATGCACTCCAGCCAAAGTGTTCGAGACAGCCATATACCATAGTCTCTATGCGCAGGTTAAGGCCCAGTTGTCAGACGCACAGCACGGCTTCCGTTCCGAGCGGGGGACAACGGGGAACTTGCTGAGTTTGATGACGCGATTAGTACCAGTGGTTGATTCCGGAGGACAGGTAGATGTCGCTTACTTCGATTTTAGAAAGGCTTTCGACACTGTTGACAATGATATTCTGCTCACGAAGTTGGCAGGCGTGGGCTGCACGCCGAACACGCTAGCCTTCTTCGCCAGCTACTTGCAGGACAGACGTCAGTATGTCGATTGCAGCGGACACAGGTCAGAGCCCTATTTCACAAGATCGGGCGTCAGTCAGGGTAGTAACTTGGGACCTCTCCAGTTTATCATAATGATAAACGATTTACCAGAGGTGGTTACTGAGTCGACATGTTTACTCTATGCTGACGACTTGAAACTAATGATCGAAGTAAGCGACATCGGGGATCATGACAGGTTACAGAAAGATATAGATCGACTTAGTAAGTGGAGTCAGGAAAATAGGTTGTATTTTAACATCAACAAGTGCTCAGTACTGACATTTAGTCGCGCGCGCACCCCGCACCACCATCGGTACCATTTAGAGGGAGAACCGCTACAGCGCGTCACAGAGATCAAGGATTTAGGCGTGCGATTCACCGCCAATCTAACTTTTAAAGAACACATTGTCGATGTATGTAAGAAAGCATTTCGCAATTTAGGTTTTATCCTGAGGCAATCGAACAGCTTCAACAATATATCCGCACTACGTGCCCTATATGAAGCCCTAGTAAAAAGTCATCTGGAAAGCAGTGCTTTGATTTGGTCTCCACACGAAGCGAAGTATATAATAATGTTAGAGCGCATTCAGAATAAATTCATGCGATTCTTATATAAAAAAATATACGGTGTTAATCCTGGATTTCCATTGTTATATCCGACTTTGTTTGTTCTTGGCATGGTAGGATATTACAAATTGGAAGTGAGGAGGGAAGCGTCCACCGCCACGTACTTGTTTAAAGTGCTACGTGGAAAAGTGCACAACCCGAGCCTCCTTCGGGAGTTGCAGCTGTGCGTGCCCGAAGAGTATGTGTCGCGGAGGCGGCGGCCACCGTTGCTGAAGGTGCCGCGCGCGCGCACCAACTTGTTGCAACAAGCTCCGCTAACGCGAGCACTACGCTCGCTTAACGCGACCGTTGGACACGTTGATGTATTTTCTTGTACGTTGAACGAGTTCGCGGGGGCCATATTAATTATATGTACTAGGTTAAGTAGTAATTAAGTTATCTGGGATTTATATTTGGTAATTTAATTATATATTTCTATTATTATGTGAGAATTTAGAATTACTAAACTAACGCAATAGGTAATTCTGTAATGTTAGTTTTAGTTGATTATAATAAATAAATAAATAAATAAATAAATAAATAAATCATATCGAATAGGCCAAAATATCACACGAAAAAAAAGTTCTACTGATGCGTACCAAACCCTAATGGAAGCCGTTTAAAGCTAGAAATAACAGGTATTTTATTGGGTTCCATCAGAAGAATAATACCTATACAATACAGTGAAAATTCATTATTTGTCTATCTGTCCGCGAAATACAATATCGATTCTCGTACTGGGAACAGACAGAATATTCCTACAGAAAGTCTTTGATTTTGTCATATTTTGTACACACCTATTTATGAATTCTGTGTGGGATTACACATGCTTTGACGAAACCTGCATTATGAACTAGTTATGTACAGCGTGCAATTTACAGACCTTCAATAATTTGCACGGAAATTTTACTTTTTTAAAGTTATTTATTGCGAAACTTTTAGATAAATAAATATAAATAAATAAATATCTTGTCTTTTCAAGCTTTATTTATTTATTTAGAACAGGTTATTAATATTAAAACCGGCCAAGTGCGAGTCGGACTCGCGCACGAAGGTTTCCGTACCATTATCTATAAAAACGGCAAAAAAAATCATGTCTGTTGTAAGGGAGTGCGCGGGTCCGACTCGAACTTGGCTGATTTTAGTATTTTTTGTTATAGCGGCAGCAGAAATACATCATCTGTGAAAACTTAAACTATCTATCTATCACGGTTCATGAGATACAGCCTGGTGACAGACGGACGGACAGCGGAGTCTTAGTTATTACCAAGTTATCTTAGTTATCCCGTTGGTTACTCTTTGGGTACGGAACCCTAAAAACGAACAGAATTTAATTGTACTCAATATAATATTGGGCCCACGGTATCGGTATGAGGCTGACATCAATTGAATCTAAATAAATTGTTTATTTAATATGTGCTTTAAAATATTTGCTAGTAGTCTATTCAAAACTTTAATTATTTCAATAAATAAGTAAGTGATTTATAGTAAAATTCAGTACTACAAATATAACATAAAATTGTTTCCTAGAACGCCAAACTGCCTAAATTACCGTGCCAAATATGTAACAAAATTGTGGCTATTTTCAGCGTCATTAATCAAAACAGCAATAAAAGCATCGACTCGATATCATAAACCATCAATATCGATTTTGATATAGACCATACATGAGCTTTAGCCGATGTCCATAATCGTAAACAGAGACGTAAAATCGCTGAAGCCTTCAACGTGGCAATATTAGGATTTCATGTAAATAGGCGGCATAAGAAACACTTTGAATGCCAATAAAAAAAATGTTGAATAAATTATACACAAATTCTTGTACTTTTATTCCACATATATTTATTTTTATTCTAACTTAGGCTACCGGTTTCGTATTACACATCATCGGGCCAACAAATTATTAATTATTTAACATGGCAGAAAGAAAACAAAAGAAAACATTTTTAATGTTTAATAAAATGTTTTCTTTTTTAATGTTTAATAAAATGTTTTCTTTTTTAATGTTTAATAAAATGTTTTCTTTTTTAATGTTTAATAAAATGTTTTCTTTTGTTTTCTTTCTGCCATGTTAAATAATTAATAATTTGTTGGCCCGATGATGTGTAATACGAAACCGGTAGCCTAAGTTAGAATAAAAATAAATATATGTGGAATAAAAGTACAAGAATTTGTGTATAATTTTTTCAAGATGATATTCCACCAAGAACCATCAATCGAATCCATCCAAAAAAAATGTTTTTTAATATATCGTGGTAAGAGTATAACCACACAACGCAACAATGTAATTAAAAGGTTTTTACTACGGTTTGGTTCGACCGACGATCTGAAGGACGTTGCGGGTGGCGGCTGGATGAGGAAGACGGAGTACCGCCAAGAGCGGCCTAATATTGGAAAGGCCTATCAGTAGTGGACGATGACAGGCTCTTGGATGTATGGATGGATGTATACCGCGGTTTTATTTATTTTCATGTGTTTGATTTTCGAACGCAGCTGCTGAATAATAAGTAACAATAAATCGACTTGGCTTCGGCCCTCTCAGTTTTGAAACTCGCAAAATATCGGTAACCCACAAAAACAAATAAAACCGACGTAAAACCACCACAGACATATAATTATTACTAAGTAGCAGACCAAACATAAGGATTAAATATCGTGGCAAGTTTCCATACAAAAATTAAGCTACATTTAGGCTTCATGGTAAGAAGACACATATAAAAATGGGTTGTTTTGGCTGGCTTATGCTTGGAACATATTTGTTAATTCCTAAACTAATCTCTAGTATATATTTTGTTTGGAAACAAGCAATATTTATATTTAAAAGAGCCCGTGGTTCACTGAGCAAAAATTGCCACGCGTCGACTCTATGAGTTTATTAGTAATGCTAGGTCTGCTATTATATTATACGTCTGTGAAAAACACTTACAAATACATTAAATGTGGTGTATACTACAGACACTCTAAAAAAAGTATCAGTAAAATGGCACCTACCGATAGAAATAATTAAATTTTACTGCTTCATTGATGAATTTTAATAAAATCCAACTGAATTATTTAAAACGGTAAAACAGTAAAAGTAAATTATTTCTATTGGTTGGCGCCATTTTCACGTTTTTTTTTTCAAAAATTACGAAAAATACGAGTCCGTGTACCGTCAAATACGCGTAGTTAAAAACCTGAACACCTCAGACTCTCTCAACGATGCACGGTTAAAAGATATAAACCTAAATAATTTGGTATTTATCATACATTGAACTCTGCACCAAAGTTTTGTTCCACTGACAGTCGCACAAAAGCACTCAGCTAAAAGGAAATCCGTTCTGAGCGGAACCCTAAAATCAATCATTTGAACGATAATTTGCACAGTCATCCGTTCGGAGCGTTATTTATGAAACTAGGGCCATATTCTGCAAAGCATTTATGTACCAACGACAAGTATGCACATACGTCAACGAGCATACGTTGATGCGTTTATATAAGTTGCCTTTCGTTTATGTAGCCAAATTCATATAGGAGAGTCGGTCTAACCCAAACATTTTTTTTTTATTCAGTATTCAATTTTGAGTCACATTCTCAACAACATATCCAAATTTTAGATCTGCAACTCATTCCGCCTACGAGCTAGAGACCCGTGACATACGGACGGACAGACAGCAGAGATAGGCTCCTTTGCTCTTTGGGTACGGAACCCTAAGAAGTATGACCGTGTCTTACTAGTACTAAGTCTTGTAAAAACCTAGCTTTATGTCTAGGAAGAAACAGTTCCAGGACATATGAATAAATTCATCAGGTTTTTACGACATGACTCTACTCCAGCCAAACTTGATCTAGGCTGGCAGTTCTCTTGATTAAACGTTGTTTTTCCCTTGGAAGTTGTTCTTATTTATTAGTGCTATAAGGGTTATTTTGTCTAGATTTACTTCTAGCCTTGACCTTTTGTATCTGGAAATCTTACGACATGTCTGAATACGTTGTTTGCTATTCAGTGTATCGAAGGATATAATACCTTCAGTTATGGGAGATTTTATTCTGAGAGATATACTCGTATGTTACATAGTTCGAAGAGAGAATTTAGCGCTTGCTACGCCGTAGACGTTGTAGTGTAAGTGTAACTGTTACACTACAGCGTCTACGGCATAGCAAGCGCTAAATTCTCTCTTAAAGCTTCTACGTCGTAGTCATATAGATGTAGCGAATATGTATGCTGAACCAAATCTTAGTATGGATAAGAATATTTTCCTTGTTTTTAGGTACTTACATATGATAATCCTTAGCCATTTAATATAAGGTTTTGCAGAATTCTCCCTATGCCTACTGTTTCTCAGGTTGTGCAAAAGTTAATGGATATTTTTAAACACGTTCTTGTCCCGTTAATTAAGATTGTGTTATTGTCATCTATTGCACGTAATATTACCATGGAAAAAAACTAGATATGTTATTTTAATTAAAAACCCTTGAGAAACCGGTTATGCCCATAATAAAGTACCGTAAGTCGGGGCTTTTTGGGACAGTTTTAACCATATTAAAACCCATTTTTATTTTTTTAGGAGAAGTTGTTTGCGTATTTTTTTATATGGATACCTATTAAACTTATTCATACGATGACATAACATTAATAAAACTTTTGTAAAAATTTACTGAGAAAAATGTGGTCCTAAACATCCCTTATATGATAGAAAAAATATAATATCATAGCTTAACCGTGTTTTTCTGCCTAAATCTGAATTTAGAAAAGTTTAAAGTTAATTGTAACTTAGCAAAATTATATAACCTTCAATCAAATTAACTCACTTTTTTATGATCGTCACATAAATTGTTTCTGTTTGCTTTGTTTGACTCATACTTTCAAAAATATTTAGTAAAACAAACACAAAATAATCGGAAAACTATAGATACTTTAGAAAAATATGTAGATAAAACGTCAAATAATCCCACTAACAATAATATTATAAATGCGAAAGTTTGAATGTATGGATGTTTGTTACTCTTTCACGCCGTTACTACTGAACCGATTGGGCTGAAATTTTACATGAATGTAGTTCTAGACCTGGAATGGGACATAGGCTACTTTTAATCAAATAAATCAGTTCTCATGGGATGAAAATGAGCTTTCAAATTTCTTTAGAAAAGTGATGCGTCACCCTTTCACACCAAGCTTACGAAACCGATTAGGCTGAAATTTTGCATAAATGTATTTCTAGGCATTGAATAGGACAAAAACTACTTTTTCCCTTTGTTCCCATGGAAAAACTATAAAAGAGACACACGAAATGGGAAACAGAGGCGCATAACACACATTTCACCAGCTGCGCATAACACACATTTCACCAGCTGTGTTTACTTTAGGTAACAGTCCGAATAATATTGACTGATTTTATAGGAGTACACAAAAATTAATTCAGCGCGGGTGAAACCTCGGGCAAAAGCTTATAGTTAATAAAAATAAATTCAAGAAATGTTAAAATTTTGAACAAAACATTCAGAGAATACAGTTACACTACAATCAGAAAATGTTTGCAGAAGCTAAGACACCACTAAATATAATAATAATAATAATATAAAAACCCATTTATATTATAAATGCGAAACTTTGGATGTATGGATGGATGGATGGATGGATGTTTGTTATTCTTTCACGGCGTAACTACTGAACCGATTGGGCTGAACTTTTGCATGAATGTAGTTCTAGACCTGGAATAGGACATAGGCTACTTTTATCCCGTAAATCAGTTTCCATGGAAAAGCTATAAAAGAGACACACAAAATGGGAAACACAGTAGGCGCATATCAGAGTTACCATTAAAAAGATTTTTTGACTTTGAATGTCTTAACACAAAAAAACCGGTCAAGTGCGAGTCAGACTCGCATACCTAGGGTTCCGTAATTCGACAGTTTTAGGAATAGTTAGGAAGAAGGTACCTATTTATAATTTTGCCCATAACTGTTTATGATATCTAAGAAAGAAGCAAAAAGGAGCATCAAATATTTTTATACCGTACTCGAAATAAAACTCGTGGATGAAAAATTAATTTTGTAATTTTGCTATCGTGAATTCACCCGCTGTATTTTTCCTGTAATCTTTACGTAATTCCAAATGATTATTTTCATATTTTTCAGTTCAGTCATAAATCGGTGCCGGTAAATATAGTAAAAGTATATATTTTTATAATCAGTTCTATAATATCTAAAATTGTATACCCATATTGTATATTTATATAAAAAAAAAATTATTTATTTAACATTTTTTTATATTTCTTATTTTTTATCAACTTTTTTTTAAGTTTTCGTGTAATTGGCCAGTTATGGCCTATAATCTTTATTTTTTTCATTTTATTCGGTTCATTCGTTTCGGAAATAAGGGGGGGGGACATGCATTTTTTGTGGTTTTTCAAAGATTTCTCGAAATCGGTGCCAGTAAATACGTAAAAGTACATATTTTTATAATTAGCTCAGTAATATCTACAATTTGATACCCATATTGTATTTTTAGGATATTTTTCTCTGTTTTGTATTGGAAATATTTTGAACGATTTCAAATTTTTTTTTTTCATACTCCGTTGTTCAAGCAAGTGAATGCTATTTTTGTGTCAAATTTCAAGTCTTTATCTTTGACGGTGCAAAAGTTATGAGGCTATGACATACGGACGGACGGACAGACAACGGAGTCTTACCTTATTTACCTATAAAGTACCACGGAACCCTAAAAAATTAGAACATTTTAAGGTTTATATTCCCTAGTTACACAAAACTCTCATTTTCCTACCGCAATTTATGAAAATAATGTATACTCTAATATCAAACAAAAGCACTAAGGCGTGACCTAAAGCATCGTCCACACAAGGCCACCTACAATCTAGCCCTCATGGTCAGACAAGCGGAAAATAAACTGACAGTTGGTTGTCAGAACCCAGCATACGACCCCCGATACCTCCAACTTATGTTTACTACCAACACAATGTAAAATAATCCTTAGAGCCTGCATATAGAGTTGCTTATGGCGTGGATAAGGTATTAAAAAGAAACCCCCTTTTCTTGCATTGTGATGAAGTTGATAATGTTTGCATTGGACAGTAACGACAGAAAAGACGTGGTTTGTTGTAACTTGGATACACAAACTAAACGATACAATTTCTAAAAGAAAATATAAGATTAGCCTAGATCTTGCGAGATGGTTCGTATAAGTAAAACATTTTCCAAAATTATTGTTCTTAACCTAAAAAATTGTTTTAAAGATTATTTTATAGGAGTTTATACCACGTGCACAAATTAAAAATTGAAAGATATACTCGTAAATCAAAAATATATTTAATTTTTTTTAAATCCTATTTCGGTCCTGAGTCGACAGATTTCAGAATCTAGCAAGAGATTTCAAACCAAACAACATTAATAAATTAATTATACACAAATTCTTGAACTTTTTATTCCACAAATATTTATTTTTACTAAAACTTAGGCTACCGGTTTCGTATTACACATCATTGGGCCAACAAATTATTAATTTTTATAACTTTTTAATATACAAATTAAATCAAGCATTTTATAAAGTACCAGTAAACAGAGGTGAACATATTTAATAATTTAATTTGGCTGTGTTCGACAGCCGTTAGATCTTGGTCATTGCCCGTTTTCACTATATAGTGTCTATAATATCAATTACTATTATATCATATCAGATTTTAATGGTAATTCTCATAGTCGTTAAGAAATTCAAAATCTTTATATTTTAAAGGAATGTTCTAAAAAATATAAAATTAGTTTTTGTACAACAAAATAAGTTTAAACGATGTGTGAACTTACCGGAGGGATTGCAGATAACCAAATCACTTTTGCGCACAATGCGTACGATGACAAAAAAGTTTTGATACTTGTAGTTTGGTCTTATCTCCCGCCCGCCCTAGCGAAAGGTTGTGTTATTTATGACATTTTATGGCCAATATCAATGACAAAAATATCTAACTTGTCATTTTAAGGTAAAAAGGTCCTTTTTGTGTTAGTTTAAAGGCTGTATTCGATTGTGACAGAATCCGAAAAAGTATTGTTTGGTAAACGCAAGCAGTGAATCAAACTAAAACGGTAGTCGAATATGTTTTTACACTATAGACCTCGATTGCCTATCTGAATTCCGGCTGAAGAATTGACCACTCCTTCTGATTTTTTAAACATACCTGCAACAAAACAAACGAAAAATAAATATACATCTATTTTTGAAATCAACAGAATCACACACATAACGTTCGCAAAAAAATCTTTATTCGTGAAGCGACTGAGCACGAATGAACGTACTCGTGGGCTGACTACATTAAGCAGAACACCTCGTCAATCCAACCAACTTTATAGCCATTCACTAAGGTCTATCCCAGCAGCATTTTTCCGTGGCCTGTAACATGGAATATCCAAAATGCACCCCGAAGCTTCCGCAAGGGAGTTGCTTGAATCCGTAGAAATGAATAAAAAATAGCCCGCACAAAGGGCGCGCGGGTCAAAAGCGAGTACCTACCCTCTGTATGTAATACCTGTCCGTATACTAAAACCGGTCAGTGCGAGTCGGATCTGCGCGCTCCCATACAACAGACATGATATTTTTGCCGTTTTTATAGATAATGCATGAACCGTAATACAGACAGTTAAAACATTCACAGAATACGCTTTATTGTGGCTTCTATCACGACAAATAATAAAATACTCTTATAAAAGGAATGCTTCGGTGGTTTGGGCATATAGAGAGGATGAATGAAAGTAGATTGATGAAAGGAATTTATGCTGCACAAGTGGAAGATAAAGCTCGACCGGGCCGCCCAAGAAGGACGTATGCCGACCAAATAAGCGACATACTGAAAAAGGGCAAAGTGAAAAGTACCCGGAATAGAAGAGTCTGTATGACTAGGTTGATGGATGTAGAAGAAGCAAAAGAGGTGTGTCAGGATCGTAGCAGATAGAAATCTGTAGTCTCTGCCTACCCCTCTGGGAGACAGGCGTGAGTATATGTATGTATGTACGTATATTTGAACCATCCGTACAGGAGGAGTAAGCCTTCAAAAAGAGGTTGCACTAGGCAAGAGGCTGTAGACCCCTGTGACACACGAACACAGAGACAGTCAGAGGAGGCTTAGTAATGGACCCTATTTGGCACCCTAAAACGCAGTAAACAATGTAGATTTCGTTTATAAATTTCAAAATGATTTGCTTGATGTATAGGTATATAACAGAGCTTTTTTACATAAACGCTATGCTTTGCATACGTGGTGGCCATATCGTAGAATTGATAATTTTATAATCTGATCGAAAATATAGTAAAGTATGAAATGAGAAATTTACGATAGACTTCCAACGAAAAGTCAAAAACAGGTGCGACGACAAGCGAAGCGAGGAGGAACGTGTAAGGTTGGTTGTGATGTTGTGATCATAAATTCGGGAGCCGAGCGAAGCAGAGCTGAGCGAGGCGTACCCTTTAGTTTTAACAGATTTCACGATATTTGAGCAGATCATGAAATGATCAATTCTACGACATGGCCACGATAAATACATATCTTTATCTACGAGAGATGATGCGGGAGTAAGTTAAAAATATATATTAAAAACAAGCATTTAATTATTACATTATTACTTAATTATTACTTAGAGTATATTACATGACAGAAAAGATCAATTAAAAATAAATTCCATTTAAGACAAATAATATTTAGAGTATCCAAAGCGATGGATTTCGCTTTAATAATATAATGTAAGCATTTTTTCATGTAAAACGCTCGCTTGTGCTATTTTGCGCACACTCATAAAACGCTTAGGTCAAGGCCACATTTCCAAATTAAAAAAATATGTGGCTTTGGACAATTGCAGAGGCAGTTTACAGCTAAATCAGATGTAGGACTTCATAATTCATTAACTGAATCATTCAACTTTGCTTCATTTCTGAAGGGAAATTACGAGAGGTAAAGTTTATTTCCCAATTATAATACGGCTTAAACTTCAAAATTAATGAATTTTGTCAAATTACCCTTATCGGAATTAGAAGGCACCTTAAGGATTAGTAGATGTTTTCTGCGGGATAAAGCAATGATTAAAATTAATATTTTATTTTTATCCTAGAGGATCAAGCGTGAAACTGGTCATACCGCTATGAAACGTGGCAATTTAATTTAGTTTTTTGTTTACCCTCAGGTGTGGATGCATTTATTTATGTTTTTATGGATGTAGACGTGTTAACTGCAACAGAGCCTTCTGTTTCACGTAAAAGAAACAAAATTGTGTAATAATAAACTTTTAAGCTTTGAAGCTTTTTGATATATTTATTTATGTACAAGATACTAAGTATGTATGAGTAGTAAGCTTTAAAAGCACTTATTATTTTATTAATTAATAAAGTGATTTTATAAGGAGCATCGCAATTAATCAATCAGTATTTTTTAAAATATGTTATTAAATGTCAGGACACTTCCACCCTTATGAAATAAAACGTGAACGCTAAATGTTTGTAGCTATGTTGTTATTCGTATTACTGACACTTTGCTACTTACTTATTATTATTTGTATTTGCAATAATTAATGTAATCGTATTTTTAGTTAAGTGGTGTTGTATTCTTACGTGTAAAATGCAAAGCTGTGCTGAAAATCGGCAGTTGTCTTCCTCATAGATATGAGCTGAGGACAGACCTTTTTGCTTTCTAGGTTTTAATAATCACTATAATGCATGTTTTTATATTAGTCTTAGAATGAAAGCAAATTAATTATTATTAAATAGAGTATTGCCTTACACATATTTACGTTTTCGAAGTACGCAAGCTATGTTATGAGAAAAGTTATGGCCTGTTTTTATTAAGCCCCTTGAAATGAAAAACTCACAAAACATCGACAATAACAAACATAACGGTAGTTGAAGGGATTTTTCACATGAATTGAACCTATTACTTTTACAAAAATGTTGTTTAATATATTTATAAAGAGCCTAAGAACACACTCCCCTGTAAATAATTTTTCTTTACAACAGATAAGAAACAGAATTAACTGACGCAGACTCCGCGCAGCAAAGAAAATATGAGGCTTTTAAATAACTTCTATAAACATTTTTTTCTCATTTTAAATGTGCTCCAAACTTTCTTAGACCAAATATTATGCGGCGACTATCGTTTACAAAGCCAAGGTTCAATGACCCTTTCTATGAAACACGCAAAATAAAATTAAGACTAATCTTCCTATTCTGATTGAGTCGAAGGTGTTCTTGAACCATAATAGAGACACAAAGCAAACAGTATCAAACAATCTTAGTCCTGACCACTTACCGAGTCTCCAGTATGAATTTGGCTATTTAAACGAAAGTCACCTTATATAGAAGAAGCATATATTATATACAATTAGTTTCTATGTACCTAATCATTGTATAGTCTATATTAAACGTAAACAAATTAACATTTTAAATACAGTTTCTGCAAATTCCAAAACAACCCCAACCCCATGTCAATATCTTATCCCAAAATTTCATCACAATCTAAAGTTAGTTAAAGTTGCCGCAGAGGAAGGGCAAAGGGCGCAATCGATAGTACCTGGTGTTTGCAGAGGCATTACCGCCCGTCCCTTTGACAGGCTTTCTCCGGCCAACCATCGAAGAGCGATCCGGGCAAAGACGGGTACTTACGTCGTCTGTTGTTAGGGTTCAATAAAAACCTGTTTCTCGTAACCCAAGGCTATACTTGACTGTAAGGTTATACAGCCGTTATATAAGGTCCTAAAATTCAAAGTGAATAAAATTTCACTTTCCGGCGAAAATAATTTTTATTTTTAACTTCTTTTCACTTTTCCATAAAAATCTAGTCAGCTGATTGAACCACTTTGTACTGGGAAGTAAAACAAATATTTGAAGAAACATTTTTTTCGTCTTTATTGTGGTCACCTAACGATACACCACTAGAATTATTTTCACTTATTATTTTAGGACCTTATATAGTTCTTAGAGCTAGTGCGTCACTTAAGCTGTAAGTCAAAGGTGCACAAAAAACCTGTAAATGACGATAAAAAAAAACAATTACCGTATACATTATAGGTAAAAGCAAAAATATTTTGAAATTATTAAAAATATTGCTCATGCGGTATCGGAATTTGTTTAAACCTCTTAAATTTTGATTATAAGCTAGTGCTGTTGATAACTAAACGCAAACATGCAGGGATTTGCTTTTTTATCAGAAACCAATATATATATTTTTGGTTTATTTTCCCAACAACAAACTCGGGGCAAAGTAATAAATTACAATAAATAAGCCTGTATTTATTCGGCAAAAAAGTGGCACACAACATTTATGTGAAAGGTTACGGTATCCGACGATAAAGGTCGTAAGTATGAAATATGGGGCTGTTACTATCTTTTTTACTACACACTAGAACTAACAAACTTTTATATCTCTGACACTATTTTTGTCTATTTACTTTAGCGAAATTGGAGTTCTTACTCAACCCGCAATGTTATACGGAATTGTTCATCAATAAAGTTTTATGTAGCGACGTGTCTGTTTCATATTTTTGTAGCTTTCCAAATTCATATTCAGTTTCACCACTAATAGAGAAGAACAAATAATTTGTAGAGTTCCGCACCTTGAAAAGTCAAAACGGAACCCTCACTCGATCACTTTGTTGTACGTCTGTCAAGACCCTTTTAATCGAGTTGAAACTTATACCTTTTACAGAAGTCTGTGGACCCATAGTGCTGTTAAAAAATTAAAAAAAATTAAAAATAATTAGAAAACTTAACGTAGAATTCTTGCCCTTTACGTAATCAACTTTATACAAATTGGCTCAACATGAAAACTTATAGGGTACTTCCAGTTGACCCAGAAACTTAAAGGTCCGTTTACAAGTTAGGTTTCATAGAAAACGTCAAGGGAAAAATCTGAAAATTGCCGATATTAATTATTTAAGAATAAAACATATCCAACTTAATTAGACCCTTTGGATACATGGAGTTTAATAGATCGTAAGTATCAAGTTAGTTTGGGATTTTATAACTGTTCTAAACGGCAACACTTGACCAGTTTTATTTCATTCAAACACGTTATAACTATTTGGTTATCGAAAAGATAATTTCAAATATACGACCAAACTTCTGCCTTCCGCCTGTACGGTCGCGACAACTCTTTATTCAGTCGCGTGACCCACTAAGAAACCTTATCACACATTCATTTGTCTGCTATTAAACGTGCCAGATGTTTAACTCTACTCTGACAAAGTTCCAGTGACTCACTAATCAGTTTTCGCAACCCAACACAATTTCAGATAAACGTATTTTTACATTCATTTACTTACGTCTTTTATGCGCCTTTAATCTCTAGTATACTTCAACTCAATGAACTCTAGCTTCCCTTTTATATTGATATCCTTTATTTAATGAAGGTCCGAGCCAAGGAGTTTTTCCTCCAAATAGAATGGACAAGGCCACGACAATCAAAGCCGTCCGCAGATCATATTTCAGGTCACGAGATAAACTCGAACAAAAGAATAGAACTCCCAATTCGGTAATGGTTCAGTACACTAGCTGCTACATCAGTATGTCACAGTCAAGTAATAATAGGAGTGCTTCCGATCTCAACAAAACTCATACGACACAGTACATTTTTTGTGCACAGAAAACTACAGAACAATTTCTTCAATTTCATTACAAAAAAAACTTGCTACTGAAGGCTAAATAATAAGTTTTCTTGTAATAACGTTTTATTTTTATATTTTAATCTCGTTTCTTAACAAATCGTCAAGAATGTATTAAAGACAAAGACTTGCTAAAAATTCAACGGTGTAGGCAAGTACCTCGGTGGCGCAATCGGTAGCGCGCTTGTCTTAATAACAAGAGCTCGCAAGTTCGAATCCTGGCCCTAAGAATTTTTTCAAATTCTCGTCTTTACTTTTGTTTCTAATTTATCTTTTCTAGTTTGTATAATTATTATCTTATAATAATATTTAGAGTATTCCAAGGCGATGGATTTCGCAACAAAAACATAATCTTGCTAAAAGTAGTCTCGTTTGATGTTTGATAGTATCCGTAAAAATGTAATATATTCAATTTAAAACAGATTAGAGTGTGTTAATCATTTCAAATTGTCTTCGATCGGGTCTTAGGGACTGACTCTTTTGATAACTAAATATATCGCCATTTGCACAAGTCTTTTATGCTGTCGTCACTGGGCATTCATGTTTTGTATTCAGCGTCCTTGTGGTTTGTTTTACTGCTGAACAAAGTGTACACACAAATGGTCCAGATCTGTCGTTATCTCCTCCATTATTTCAGTTAAGGAAGCTGCTGGTCCACTGAGAGGGGGAAATCTTTACAAAGGTCTCGGATAACGTTTCACCTGGCTGATGGGTTGTTTTTGACTTTATCTTGTTTTAGAAATTTCTAAAAAAGATCTTATAACTACAATAGTTTCATTTGTCTATCCACAAAGAGGTAGACAGAGACTACATAATCATTTTGTGCTACGATCCTAATATCTTTCGTTTGTTCTGATTTGGTGAAGACGACGACGTAGGTACTAAATTTGGTTTTGAAATATTATCATTCCCCAACTACAAAAGATAAAGTTCTGAAGAAATACATGTTATACCTATAATTATAAGGGTGGCTTAATCAAGATCAAGATAAGGGTGGCCTTTTTCAAAACTATATGGAAGCCCAAAACGTGATAGATAAAAGTTCACTACATCGAAAATAAATGCAAAATGAAGACTGGTTTCGGTTCAAAACAGTAGTCCGTCAGTAGCAACAATAATTACTGTTTTAAATATATATACCATCTAAAATATAATACATTAGGTAAGAAAAAAACGCCCTTTTGCTAATTTATATCTAATTTTATTTAAAAAACAGAAGAGATTGGTCCAATCTCTTCTTGATTCACCGAAATACTCGGACACGCACTTTTTAGTATTCCGTACCCAAAGGGTAACCAACGGGACCCTATTACTAAGGCTCTGCTGTCCATCTGTCTGTCCGTCTGTCACCAGGCTGTATCTCATGAACCGTAATAGTTAGACAGTTGAAATTTTCACATGTATTTTCACATGAAATTTTCATGTATTTCTGTTGCCGCTATAATAACAAATACTAAAACCGACCAAGTGCAAGTCGGACCTGCGCACTCCCATACAACAGACATGATTTTTTTGCCGTTTTTATAGATAATGGTACGGAACCCTTCGTGCACGAGTCCGACTAGCACTTGGCCGGTTTTCTCTTTCTTTATGCAATGGAACTACTGCGTCTTGATCGGAACTCATAGTAGAACAGTGCGTAACTAATTTGATTTTATTCGTCAATATTGTTGTTTATGAAATAACTCGGTGCAATTTCAATCAATTCATAAACGCCGGCTTTGTAAACTGACGGAAATAAAGTGGCTAAAAATAATATATGTATATACAAAATATAATTTATTTATTTTAATGAACTTGAATAAAAGTATATATGCATCTTAAAATATAACTAAATAAATCTAAAAGCTATAGATAAAAAACTGGGTCCAGCTCACTACCCCTTGGTAGGGTGCCCAGAATGCTGGCTACGTTACCTCTCTGGATGGCCAGACTAATTCTCTGGCTGAGGTAAGCACCAGCCCTCTGATCACCCGAGACGTCGACCATTCGCGATGAAAGTGTATTATGTATAATCATATATTTTGTTGATACACACCATCTTGATTTAAACAAGAACAAACCTTCACCATTAATTCCAAAACTACGTCACGATTAGGAGTTATATGTATGTAAATGTTTCAGCATATATTTTTCAAGGAGCAAAAGTATAATAAGAAACCATTCTAGAGCTTGATGCTGGTTTGAGAAGGAACGCGGGAGCAAATTGCTTTAACGGCCATTTTACGAACGTACGAAATTAGAAGTTTATTTATGGAACAGGCTCTAAATGGCACGTGAAGTATAAATTACATGCTGAATGTTTCAGTGTTTTGTGCCGGTGAACCTTTTATGGGGATCGATTTTATTTTTAGGATTCCGCACCTCAGATATACCGCTCCTTATGTGAGGTCTCCACCTGAAGAATTTGTAAGTTATTTAGAGGTGTCAACTAGCACCAAATACTAATTTCAATTATTGTCCATGAGAAAGATTTCTAATTCAATGCAAGAAGATGCGCTTTCTCATATCGATTCAAACTGACTCCATAATCAAAACCACAGATAAACAATATGTACATCTAAATAGATGACGCAAGTGCATCTAACTCTATGAAAACCAAGCGTGTCACATTTTACAATGAAAACGGTTGACAGCGGTTTGAATCTTAGAAGGAAATATATAATACATAAGACTCAAAGTTTTAGGAGTCAATATCCGTGAAGGAAGAGCATTGCTTTTCTTTTTGGCGCGCGATTGGGCACGCGAACTACATACACTCGCGGCATCTATTTAGATCTATATCTGTGATCAAAACACTTTTTGTTGGCCTAGCTAAAAGCTCGAAATTTTGAACTTAGTAAAGGTCTCATCACAAATTATATCTACTAGTCCGCAAATTACTTATTTGGGATTTATTGTAATAAGTTTAATTTAATAAAATTATAATACATGTAATATCAAATGTAGGTATTTTGCAATTTTTTTGGGTTCCGTACCTCAAAATGAAAAAACCGGTCAAGTGCGAGTAGGACTCGAACCCTAAGGTTCCGTAACATTCTGATAAGTTAATAGACTTAAATTATTTGAATTAAAATCATGAACTTATCATGACCCAGAAACTGTATGAAACAAAACTGAAAAATAAGTTCGTTGAAACTCTACTACTATATATAACTTATAATTGCGATTGTCGGCACTTGGTGAAACATGAAAAGCATCTTGATGAAAACCACTTGTACACTGTTTACACAAATTTACTATAACTATAGGTACTTTTAACCCAACCGGTTTCGAAATTTAATTCATTTTCAACTCATTTGAACAACTCAACAACCCATTTTTTGAAAATGAATTAAATTTCGAAACCAGTTGGGTTAAAAGTACCTATAGTTATAGTTAATTTGTGTAAACAGTGTACAAGTGGTTTTCATCAAGATGCTCTACTACTATCACATACTCATTTCCAAGCAAACCAAAATAACTGCAAACCAACATAAAAACTACACCCAGCTATTTCACGTACATCGCTGTACATTCCCTTCCAACCCGATCAATTACTAGCTTGAGCCGGAAGATGACGAGTAATGAATGAAATACCGAGCGAACTATGCGTCGTTTGAGGCCTAATTGCAATTCCATTGTACCGGCCCTCTATTGCAGGCCCAACGAGAGGGTTTTATGGGCGCGTGTAGCTCTAACTCTTATTACTGCTGGTTAGGGGTGGAAATAGATTACACTGAAGTGTGTGAATAAATTAACATTTGCGGTACACAAATCGTACATTTGAATCAGGTTTCAGAATTCAACCTTAAATTTTTTTTTTCGAGTTTATACATTTTCCACCTACGTGTATATTACAAGGCGGTGGTTTGGTTTACAAACTTATACGATTCTTTATGACTTCAGTGCGAATGAATTCTATTCTTTTTACGATATTTCATAAAAAAATCTAATTACATTGATGCGCTAGTAAGGAATTTCCACAATAAAAAAATTATAAATTGATTTTAGCTTGAAATTTCAAAGTTTTAAAAATATCTATTACATTATTGTCATGCAAACACTTGTGCTTTTGCACAAATTATGTTCACAATTTATTCTGCCCAATATGTTTTGCTATATAGACATTATCAAGGGCTTTAACTCAAATAAATACATATTTGATAAACAATTTGTGCATTGTGGGATTATTATTCGATTTTAAATTGCATACTAATAATAATCAGTATTGTACTGAAGCCAAAACTACAATATTTTTTTTTGCCTGTTTTTCTCTTTGTATGCATGTTCTTTTTAACTCAAAAACCACTCAACGGATTTGCTTGCGGTTTTTTTTTATCACTGTAGTGACCGTGGTTTATATATAGACTTTAATGGTGTTGATAAAAAACGCCAAAGCCGAAAACAGGGCAGAGATTGAATAAACGCGGGTGGAGCCACGGGCGAAAGGCTAGTAAAGAATAAACACATAATCAAGAGCGTACTCGTAAGTTACTCCTGTCCTGAAATACTACAATGAAAACGCCATTCTGCTCCGTTCAATTGTTTTAACGTGAATTGCGAGCATTCAGACAGACACATGGACCGACACAGACAGAAATGTTTAATATTTTTATTTCTACATTTCCATTTTTTTTAATAACCCCTCGGGGTTTCATGTCGTGACAAAATATGTATTGTTCTCCTATATACGGACAAAAGCGTACTTACAATTTTATTATAAGTATACAGATTTTGACATTCTTATCATTCAGATCATCTCAAGCTGACGGAATAATATTAATTCTTATAGTCACCCTATACTTATATCGGCGGGTCATAAAGCTCCCAACTCACATCCGGAACGTGTCATTCAATAATGAACTCTATCCTTCCAGTCATAAAGGGTAAAAGGGAACGGAAGTTACCGTTATAATTCTCCTTAGTTCCGGCAGAACTACGATTAATGACCGCCCCCGGGTTTGCTTGGAAATTGTGTACAAGGACAGTAATTAAACGGGGTGAAGGCCTTGCATTATCTCGTTTATGCTTTCTTCACGTGTGTTCAACTTAGACGGTATGTATTTTGATAACTGTGTGTAATATTTCTATGCTACTAAGCACAGTGACTAATATATCGGTGCAGCATGCGTCTTCTTCTTCGTAGCGTGTCGATGGCGTTAAACTTTTCGCGGCCTAGAAAGAGGCGACTTCGATAGCGCTGCTGTTGGCCTCGAGAAGGTCGGTCATCGTGCAGGTGGTCGGGCATGATGGGCATGACATGAGGTGGGCCATGGTTTGCTGGGTGGCTCCACAGTCGCAGCTCCCGTTCTTTGTGAAACTCCATTTAGAAAAGTTGTCTCTGCAGCGACCGACCTGGGTGCGCAGTCGGTTTAGTGCTTTCCATATAGGCCACGGGTGTTTGTATCCAGGTGCTAGATGTTCTTTAGCTGGGGCAAATGTTGGAGGAGGAGGAGGGAGTGTTTTCTTCCACCGATCACATCTCGCGTTTGCTGGACCGTCAATGAGAGCCTTAGTGCCCCTCAGGAAACTGTTACGGCTTTTGAGTCGAGCTTGCACCAGTTGGCAGCAGGCGTATTATGTAACTTAGTGTCGGTTGCCATCTGGTGGCTAAACACTTAAAACGTGGATAAAAACTGAACTTTTAAAATAACCTTCAGTGTAGATTGAACTGTTCACGAACTATGACGTCACTTTAAGCACTAACGTATCCTTAGATAATCGGAATTAGATGAAATATCTATGTTTTTGACGTTTGGCAACCAGTTGGCAGCCGACCCAACGATACCTAATCTAGGGGCTGGTCACAAACGAATCCGCTAAAAACCGTTCATTATAATTGGCTTTGTTATTGAAATGGACTGAGTATGAGTAATCTTAACAACAGAACAGAGCATTGTCACAAACAATAAAAATAGTTTGGGGGGCGTCCATAAATAACGTGACTCATATTTGGCTGAATTTTGACCCCCACCCTGACATTATGGTGACATTCTTTTTAACCCCTCCCCCCTCCCCAATGTCATGTGACTTTTATCGTGAATGGAAGGCAAATAAATTTAGCAATAAATTATTTATTACAATAATGGTGAATGACAAAAATTAGCAGGAAGATTTACAATTCATCCAACCATGGAATACGGACTTTCTTGCAAATATACTTGTATTTATTAAATCGCAAATTGTCACGTGACATTTGTTCACCCCCCCCTACCCTCTACCCTGTTCCAATTAGCGTCACGTAATTTATGGACGCCCCCTGACATATTGTGATAACCGTCGGTGAAAAGTGAGTTTACAAGTGCCTACCCGTTTACTGTCTTGGTAACGATACACATACCTAATATAGTAAAGAAGACAATAAGGGAAAAGGGACATAAAACAAGAATAGACACAAATATTTTGCACATCCTTTGTATCCGAAGGTATACTAATTTCCGATGTGTTTGAGTAACATGGGTAAAATCTGTCGGGTAATACATTCCTTCTATTGTTGGGTAAACGATGACGTGGGGCAAAGGTAATTTATGAAACAAAGGGTTATTTTGTAAAATCGGTACGGATTTCTAATTTATACCTCGTACAGGTATAAAGTTAACAAATTTAACCATGACACGACACTCTATCTATTGTTAATATTTCTAAAAACTGACTTGGAAGGTGTCAAAAAAGGAATTAAGTACCCATTGCGAAATAGTAGCATCAAACTCCTCAATCAAACAATTACTTGATAATTTCGCTTTAACTTGCCAAGAACTCTAAAATGTTTACCTAAATGAAGCAAGCAAAGAACAAACAATTTGCAGAGCCTTACCCAAGCCTTACCAGTAATTTCCTCCTTCCTATCAGCAGTCAAATCGTTGGACAGCGCGAATCAATGATGGATAGAGGCAACTTTTCAAGAATACATCCCACTTCCAAATCTGGCAGACGAATCACAAACCAATTTCGGGGCAGTAAAGTCGAAAATCAATCGTTTGTTTGGTAGGACGCGGTAAGGCAAGGTGGATCGCGTGATTCTCTAATGAAAACTGTTCAGAAGACGGCCGTGTGTTGGACGTTTCTCGTGTTTAATGAAAATGGTAAAGAAAAGACAAGTTGAGGAGACAGCTGCCATATTCACCTTTACTTGGAAATAATTATAGCCGACTTTATTTTATAAAGCCAAATTCATACTGGAGACTCGGTAAGTGGTCAGGGCCAAGGTATAATGACCCTCCTTGCGAAACACGAAACTAGTACATTTTGATTCTAGTGAGAAATATTAACTCTTTCGCATGTGAATCAAACGACGTTTTTTTAAAAAAAAAATTACATGAAGCAATAATATAAAAGCAATTTTGTTGCAAATCAAAACAAAATACAAATACAAGTTGACAGAAAAAAACGCAGGTTGGGGCCAATCAATACTACAAAGACCAAATGTCTCTTTTTAAAATCTTTATAATAATAAGTTCTAAGATAGATACAATAGAATATAAATTGTGAGTATTATGACGTTTAAAATCGTTATAAAATTTTAAAACGTCTTTTACAATTTAATATATGTATATAATCTATTTAATAATGATATAGAAGTTTGAAAATACTCATCCTAAACAGTTTTCAGTGTATCCGGTTACTTCCAGAAATACCAACAAAACGACAATCGACAACATAAAAAATTTATAACCGTGATTAAATAAAGAGATATTTTTAAAAAACTAGAAATATGGTAACACAGGATTTTAAAAACAATTTCCTTTGTTAAAAGCAAGTGCAGTTTGTTTAAGAAAAAATCAACTGTCATGCTATGTGACAGCAGACATGCCAAGCTTTTTTTTTAAATAATTCATTGGCAATGAACATCGACTTTTGAAATCCTCAGATGCGATTTAAGTCCTTTTAGAATGAGTGAATAAGAAAACATTAAATTATGCAGGAAAAACATAAAATAAAACAAAATAAAAAAATACATAAGAAGACTTTCAATATAAATATTAAAAACAAATGGTTAAGTAAAATGAAATGTTGTCGATTATAACAAGGTTTACTAAATGCTGTCGCCAGTTTCCCCTAGATGGCGTTAGTACAGTAAAAAAATCAAGCATGAGTGCGAAATATGAAATTTCATGCATAAACAGGCACTTAATCTATCATATTTTGAGCAGGTGTATTTAAAATATTTTTTTCTGCCTCTATACTTGTTTAAGAACAACCTCGACTAGGAATTATTAAGATTTAGATTTTATTATGCATATTTCACAGAAAGGGTCCTGACCACTTACCGAGTTTCCAGTATCAATTTGGATATATAATCGAAAGTCACATTATTTATTATAGTATCAGGGTAGAGTTGTACTGTGGTACGAGTACAAAGAGGAAAAATATTGGCCAAGTGCGAGTCAGACTCGCGCACAAAGGATTCCGTACCACCCGGTGCGGAACCATAAAAACATTATGGAAAATAACAGCAATGCCAAAGAAACTAAAATGGTAGCGCCTGACAAAAAATTTGGCACCGTCTGCTTTTTATAATTTTTATTTTACTTTAGAGTACAGTCAGCAAAAGATAAAGGTATACAGACCCATCGCAAACACTTTGATCCTAAGACCCACAGGTAAGTAATAGATGAGATAAGGTATACTAGGTCAATACATACACACATGTACTATTGATCAAAGATCAAATCAAGATCAATCAATCAATCAAGATTAAGATCAAAGTGTTTGCGATGGGCCTGTATACCTTTATCTTTTGCAGACTGTACGTCCTACAATCTGATCGAATTTAAAACTTGTACGTTTTATCGTCTTTAAGTAAGGGCCAAAACCTTACACAATGTAACTTTTTTGAGGTTTCTTGTATGGGGACTTCCCTAAAATGTGACAGCCGGACAGACAGCGGAAGCTTCGTAATAGGCTCTCATTTGGCACCCTTCGGGTACGGAACCCTAAAAAGCACGGTTTGGCAGTAATCATCTTGGTGAAAATGGCATGGCCATAGACAATTGTCGATGGGCATGGCGTACAAAAATAGAATCGCGCACTAAGTATTTTAGTGTTGCGCATTGTTCAATTTCAGAATTGCACTAAAATATTCAAGTAAGCGTGAAACTCTCCGTCAGAAAGCAGAAGACGATACGAACGGAAATTTAATATCTAGAAGAGCCATTTACAAAACAGATCCCATTATTTTACTTACAATGCATAAAACGTTGAATATTACAGTCCAAGTTATGGTTCCGTCTGTCTGTCCGTGCCGGCTGCCTACCAGCAAAATGTCTGAATTATTAAGAGCGAATCGTACTCAGCAGGTAAACAGAATCAAAAATTAAATCTAATTCGCCATCGGAGCTGGTTAACTATGCCGCCACTTTCGTTGGAATAGCTTTATAAAGTGTACCGCAGTACGAATATAGGTAGTTCATTTGGTGAACGGTAGATTTTTTATTAGGGTTCCGTACATTTTAATAAAAAAGCTGAACCCTCATAGTATCAAAGGTAATTGTTTAATTATTTTCGCCAAGCCAACGCTACGCAGCTAAAATTTTAAGTAGAAAATACATAGCCAAAAGGTTATCACAGCGTAATAATATACAGGCTGTAAATAAAGTGCGACCATTAAATAAAACCACATACTCTACTGACCATACTGAACAACTATTCGAAAAAAAAAAACCGTGCAAATCTTCAGAGAAAAAGATATTCAACTGTAACTCAAAGACTTTATTTCATAGGAGTAGGGTCCATTTTAGAACGCTGCACTGGAACAGCTGTTTCACAGACGACGCTCTCTCGATACTCGCCCGTATGTCGGTGCGTCAGGGTTCAAGTATTTTTGTTTGGAACTCGATTATTTCCCAAACTAAGGGTGGCCGCGGGTACGATTCTTGGGAAAAGTGGTTCAGTAGGGTCAGTAGACCATGTTGTTTCATTTAATGGTAGCAGTGTATTTACAATATAACCAAAAACCTTCGTCAAGAAACCCTTTACATTATAAAAAAACATTTTAAAATCTATGAAGTAGATATTAAGTTATAAACAAAAATACATACCGACAGACAGACAACCAGACACTGTATTTTATGTACGTAAAATTTCCGGTGTCGGTTTTTATCAAGGACGCTATTCCAAAGTAACGGATTGACCGAGATAAATTGACAACTAATCTGGGATTAAAACTAAGTAAACTAAACCTTATTCCATACAACATAAGATAAAATTCTCGTGAGAAAATTTGTGGTATTTGTCGGAATATGTACAAAGCACATAATTCAACATTTTGTAATAGCGTCCGTAATAAGGATCCATAAAACGGTTCACTCAGATTTTACTAAAATACAACATAGAAAAAGCTGTTAAAAGAAAAGTAACTTCTAAAGCATATAAAAATAACAAACATAACCTATCACACCACTAAGAAATACTGGCGTATATACCGTGCTTCGGGAGTATCCAACTTTTATACCTTTTACCACAGAGTCCCTTTTCAACGGGTGCTTATTATACAAGTATGCTTAAGGAAGGATGCATTTTCAGCAAGGGTCAAAATGTTAAATAATTCGCTGTTTATCGGCACATTTTCGGTACATTTAACAAAAATACATCAACATAAGTCCAATATTATGGATACAATCCGAAATGGGTAGATCAGTCGGAGATCGAAAGTAACTGACATAGCCTGCAGAATCAGTAAGTTGAAGTGGCAGTGGGCAGGCCACATTTGTCGCCGTCATGATGGCCGTTGGGGCCGAAAGGCTTTGGAATGGTGACCACGTACAGCAAATCGTAGTGTAGGCCGATCTCGTGCCCGCTGGACCGACGACCTGAGGGGCGTTGTGGAGGACGGAGGACCGACCTGAGTGGTGAAATTTGGGAAAGGCCTATGTCCAGCAGTGGACGAACACAGGCTGATGGATGGATGGATTATGGGTTAATACCTTAAACCTTCAACTATGTATAAAGCTGGGGGTCTCTTTTTTCCAAACAGTATAATCAAATTTCTCTACCCTCCTCCCGTGAAAACAGCGAAAACGGGGTGAGTTTGAAAAACTGATCAAAACTACAATACCCTGTATTGAAAGAAATATTATATTTTATGTGTTGGGTGAATGAAATTATGAAATAATTTATAGACACCGCTAAAAAAATATTACCGAGTAATAGCAGGTCTTTCAGTCTTTTAGTCCAAGGTCCCTTGTTTAACCTGTGTAAGGAAGGGCCCTTGTAGCTTTATTGTTTTGAAGAATAAAGCAATTTTTTTAAAGAGTTTAATAAATTTGTTGCATCCTAAGAATCTTATCTAGTATGGAATGAGGTTTTTTTTTCATTTAATTTATCAATCGCAGTTTTTTTGTCACTTTGAGAATGCGCCCGTACCAGCCAAAATTCAAACTCTATAGAGTCGCAGATTTCGCAATGATTCAGCGAGTGGTATTTTTCTTCTGTACATTTATTTAGACCAATAATAGTCACATAATAATATCTTACTAGGTCACAGTGTAACGGCCGTATAGGGGAGTCATAAAGAGGTGACTATTATCACCAGATGCAGGTCTAATGGTGTGCATAATAGTTGGTGATTTCACAATACCACCTGGCGCGTTTTATAGAAGCCTGCAGAGAATTGTAGCGCATTATAGTAGAATATTGTAAGCTTACAGTAAAGTGTTATTGTAAGATCATTATTGATATGAGTAGGTAATAATAAAAGGAAAATTAGTAAATTTTCAAACAAACAGGTAAGGGCGTCAATTCTGGTACGTGCGCAAAAACTGCTAAGGCAGTTTGAGGGTGATTTTAAAATGGATTTTGTGCGGATATGTATTGATTTTTTAAATTGAAAACTTGTGGTGAGCTTTTCTTATATCCTAAAGTTTTTATTTGATGAGGTTTAGTCACTCTTATTTCCATCGCATGGTGTTATCAAACTTTAAACAAATATCTAATTACTGATATTCCGAGTGAAAAATAATGCCAGATGCCAGAAAAGCAAGTGTTTTCCCAAAAATGCCTTTTGAGTATTTATGTACATTCAACACCACACTTTACTTTACAAAATTTAGTCCTTTGATGAAATATCCATGCTTTAGTCTATTCATAAAAAAAAACATTTTATTTCTATAAATCTTAAAAGTTTCGTAAAACTCTTTAGTTTTTTTTTACTTTCTAGATCCGCTAAGTTGTAGTCCGTATAACATATAGCATATCAAGATATATATATAATATGCCGATGGATGGCGGTATATCCATCCGCAATTGCCGGGCCTTATATAAATTAGACTGGTGACGGGCAGCGGCGTCACTGGTGCAAGGGTTTCGGCACCGCGCTCACCAACCCGCCTGCCCAGCATGTGTGAGTATGGGTAATTCTTCAGAGTGGCGAAATCCTGGAAAGGCCTATGTCCAGCAGTGGACGAAACAGGCTGATGGATAGATGGATGTATATAATATGCGTCCAGATAAAAACATAATGATTTTACAAAATTAAGAAGTCGTAGCGCTGGAGCACTTGCTACGCCGCGCCGTAGGAAAAAATGGATACGAATGCCTTAAAATAAATTTAATTTCACAGGCAAATTCTAAATAAATTTGAAAACGCACCCCATTATGCACATCATGTATACAAACTTTATACAAGTAGGTAACTCGTGTATGCTTGAGTGTTAATTTTATTCATCAGTAGATGAAAATTGGTACACACACATCGTTGGTTTTCTTACACTCTACTGGTTTCAGCTTTTAGGGTATGTTGTCGGTATGTACCTTTCTGTTAAGTGAATCTTGAAATAAAATTACTTTTTGAGACTTTAGTAAGCGTATAATAACAAAAATGTTCTAACGTCACGTCGTAGCAAATATACGTGAATACCACGACAGCAATCTTAAAGTTACGCGTTTATCCAGCTAGTTTTTGACAAAACCAGGCATTTTTTGGTGCCTGGTATCGTTAGACATATATACAAAATTAATAAAATATGGCAGAAAGACTTTAAGCAGTTACTCACATCTTTTAATAGATCCCCGATTGCTATCTTAAGGCCATAAGACCTAAAATATTCAAAGAATAGACATTTTTTTTAAAATGCTGCCTTTTTTGTAGCTTTCAAACCGTCAGTTGTCACGTGCAAAGCAACAAAAACGATAGAAGTAGCAGTGTAGCACATAGTACCGAGAGCAGGCATGTAAAACATGCTGCCTCTAAGACATCTATTTATTTAAAACGGTGGCATATTTATGTTTTAAAAGCAATACATTTTTAGGACCTGTAAGCAGCCATTGTCAAAACTCAAAAAGCAATTAAATATACTTTGGTCATAAGAAAGACTTAAAAGGTATTCGAAACTCTTAATTCACCCATCAAAGCAATTTTTCTCCTTAATAATAATTATAATTTACAATAATAATATGCCATAAAAATTCTGATTCTAAGCCGCATACATAGTCGTAATTTTTTTATTGAATAGCACAACGCAGTCACATTATATGGAGTCGATGAATCTGTTATAAATATTGAATTTTAAATTCAAACAAAACTGCAAAAAAAATTTCCAAAAAAATCAAACGCATAGCCATATACAACCTCATCATTATATCAGCTTTCTTCTGCTCCTTATAAACGGAAAATTAATCTTACGAATAGTTATTTTTAGGGTTTCGTACTCAAAAGGCAAAACGGAGCCCTATTAAGGTCACTTTGCTGTCTGTCCGTTCGTACATAGACAGAATGAGTTACAGACCAGTAATATTAATCACCACCCTCATGACAAATCCACTCCACCAAACGACTCGTTGTGGTTCGGCATCACGTCATCAGAAGCCGTATCGGGGTAGTGGAAAATACTCTGCTTGTTTTAAGTACTTTCTGGGCGTATCTGATAAGTAGTATCAGACGCGATAGTAGCCAAGAGATAATCCATCCATCCATCCACCAGCCTGTTTCGTCCACTGCTGGACATAGCCTTTCCAGGATTTCGCCAATCTGGGCGGCCCTCTTGAAAGAAATGCTCATACTCACACAAGCTGGACAGGCGGGTGCCGATGAGCGCGGTGCCGAAACCCTTGCACTAGTGACGCTGCTGCCAAGAGATAATATTTTAAAAAAATTTTTTGGTCCTCAATATTTTGGCCAAGTGCGAGTCAAATTCTAGCACACAAGGTTCCCTCAATATACCTATTAAGAATATTGTAGATAACAACAATGTAGATGATCGGCATCGTGGGAACATCAAGGCGATACAGAACTGCCGCTAAAATGGTAGCTCCTGACAAACCAGCTCCCGCTGTGTACCGAACCTAATGTTTATCATTTGTTTTCTATTTTAGCGTATGTGCAACAATCTGAGCAAACTTATTTGTATTACCGTCTTTCAGATAGAGCTAAAACAAAGAACGTTGAAAAAATTGAACGTTTTCAAGGACTTGATACTAAAATTTTCGAATTTTATTATTTGCCGTTATCACGAAAATTTTAACTGTAGATAGAAGAGCCAACCGGAGATGGCACCTATGACAGCTGCGTTTAGTGATGGGGTGCATTTTAATTTCGGCAAAAATAAAAATCAAGTGCGACTAGCGACTTGAGTAAATAAAATATCGATTTATTTGACACGTCATACAACATGCATCATAATAATATTATACAAATGGCAAATGTGCATTTGCTTACATTAACAAAGCAGCCATAAAATCTAGGAAACTGGTTTACAATTTTTTAATCATAAAAAGATATAGTTTGTAAACAGACGGAGCCCTACGATTAAGGAGAATAGAACCCGTCATTTATTTATTAATTCAGCCAATTACATACCTCATGATCCCTTGAGTTTTGAAAAAATTAGAAACTTTTGCTATAAAGTCTTTATAAAACCGAAAAATGATGATCGAAAAGAGTAGTACGTCCCTTTTCACTGCCAGCAACAATGAAGTATTAGATTATTTTAGTGACAGTGACCACTGATCTATGTATTAGAATAATATTATAAGATATCTATGACACTTACCCATAAACAATTATGAAACTTGGTAGGCATTTAAACGTCATAGGTGCCATCTCTCGTTGGCTCTAGTTTAGCTACATATAACGGCTGAAGCTGTAGACCTCTGTGACAGACGGACAACGCCATCCTTTGCGTACGGAACCCTAAAAACATAAACTGTCGTTGCGTATTTGACTTGTGGATCATAGGCAAAGAAGTATGATAAGTAAGTCTAGCTACTTAAGTGTTTAGCTGTTGAAACCGACGGAGATATATAAGATCATTTATAATTCTCGTACTGAGCTGTAATTTCAGCCCAGAGGGAGATAAAGGAAGCTTTTTACATATTTATAGTCGGCACACGATCTCGCAAGAAGAATTATTCTACAAAAAAAAACGAAGAATTTAATTTTGTGTTTTATTTAGACATCTTCAAGTTCGTCTGCCTTTTTACCAACCTTACCTCGATAAACTTTATTATCGAAGGAAATTGCTTATATTAGATTATATTATTTAATATAGTCGTCTGCAGTCCATGCGTAAATCTTAAGCAATTTTGACACTTATGGAAGCGTAATAAGTACTGTTTTTATGTGATTGACGTGCGGAAGACCGCACCTAGCCTAATAAAACAATAAAAAGATCTCTTAGAAAAACTTTAGTTTTACTTGGAAATTATTTATTTTTATATAACTTTCATATAATCTGGTAGTCAAATAATTCATCCTCATTCATACATATACTTATATCGGTCTCCCAAAAGGGTAGGCAGAAACTACAGATTTCCACCTTATCATCATATTGACACCTATTCTTGTGTAGCAAATATTAGATTATGAGCTGCCATAACCTACAACTTTTCATTGCAAAATAGGCTTTAACGCAGATAGATAAAAGTTAAGTGAGCTGTATTTTTATAATTTTAGGTTTTTCACCTCTAAATTTAAGATTTGCTGCACGAGAATAAGTCACATTCATTCCTTATTCTAATCATCAAACAGGTTGAAAAAATGAATAAAAGCGCCGAGCTGATTCCTTAAGAGATTTCTTCTAGCAAATCAAATAATTTATTGTGAAATATGACCAGCGTTTCTATTCACCAAAAACAGATAAAAAATAAACTTCCAAAAAAACATTCAATTGGTATTGAACCACATTATTTAGATAAGCGGATATGTATGTTTTCGATGATAGGCACTCGGTTTGGCAACTGATTTTACGATACAGAATCGGGGGGCAACTCTCATTAATGTTAGGTCAAAGAAACGAATCCGTTGACACACTTATCAATGTTTTTCAATAGTGGGTCAGGAGAACTTTTCCCGATAGTACAAAATAAAACAATAATCACAGTGATATGTCAGTCTCCTCTCCACGTACAGAAATGACTGGTATCCTTTCTTCCGAGATCGTGTCACGCTTCTTCAGCGAAAACACGGAAAATAATGAGCATCACGTTTACGTACTGCACGGAAACCCAGAACACGCAAATGTCTACGTCATATTTTAACAGGAAGCTTCCTAAGCGGTTTTCGAATGCTATTGTTTGCTTATTTCCGACTGTCTCCTCGTATTCTGGCTGTGAAAATATGATTTTTATGATGACTGTTTATTTACAGATTTAAGAGGATAGGTTCCGAAAAACTATAATTTATTCCTTTTTGTTAGAAGAATATAGCAATATTAGATATATAAAAAAAATTGGACTTTTGCCAAAAATATAGTGCACACTCCTATTGAAACAGAATCTTCACATTATTCCAACATTGAATGATAAAAATCAAAGATGACTCCAAAAAAAGTTTTCATGTCGAGTTTTAACATTACTTGAGCAAAATCATATTATGTTATTTACGAATTAAAAGTCTGTATAAACTTTATTAAACCTTGAATACCAACTTTAATTTTTTTTTAAATAATAAAATTCGTGATAAAATTTGTCATTTTGATATTTTTCCAGAATTCGTCCCTCTCGCACTGCGGGTCCTTCCGCATGGAGTAACAGCGATCATTGCAATCGGAACCTATAGAAATTTTCGATCCTACAAAGCTGTTAAAAGTATTTTTTAACCTTATTAAGCTTTTATTATCTCAAATTAATACTTTTGCAAAGAAGAAACTTTATTTTCGACAACACTAAAAATAAATCCTTCAGATCATGCAAAATAATTCTTAAATTAGTGTTGTAAGAAATCTACACTTCACCAAAATTTCAAGATTTTATAGCATATAGGTGGTAGAGCTGATGCCGGGCTCGACTATAGAGGTACCACCATCTTACTCGCAAATACCCCCGAAGTTATTCGGGAGAGAGTAAGAGAACAGCTCTCAGGCAAAACCAGGCGGTCCACCATTGCCTGGGACCGATGGATGGCGGTATATCCATCCCCAATTGCCGGGCCTTATATAAAACAGACTAGTGACGGGCAGTGGCGTCACTAGTGCAAGGGTTTCGGCACCGCGCTCACCAACCCACCCGCCCAGCGTGTGTTAGTATGGGCATTTCTTCCAGGAGGACCGCTAAGAGTGGCGAAATCCTGGAAAGGCCTTTGTCCAGCAGTGGACGAAACAGGCTGATGAATGGATGGATAGCATATAATATAAAAGTGATTTGTCTTTTCAGTTGAATTTAATTTTGATACTTAACATGAACATTTCTTCGTTTATTAATTGCCACTAAATAATTGCTTTTGAATCAAAAGGCAACATTAAGGTCCTACAATTCAACGTGACAAAAATTAACAGTTGATAGAGTACCCATAATAGACCACTTCCCAAAACAAAATGAAAATTTTTCGCGGTCTTTGAACTCTCCATAGAAATTTAAACAAATGATTGAATCACTTTGTACTGGGAAGTAACACAATTATTTAACATATACATAATCTACCATAACATTATTTTCACTAATTAGGTATAATGTATTACATTGTTGTGATGAAAAAACACTTGTACTTTTCCACAGATAATATTTAATACTACACTACCCAACTGGTTTCACTATATAAGCATCATTAGGGGCTTTTTAATTAACTAATATACATAATTATTTATTTAAACAATGTTTCTGTTGCTAGATGTCCGTACATATATATTATATGTATATTAGTTAATTAAAAAGCCCCTGATGATGCTTATATAGTGAAACCGGTTGGGTAGTGTAGTATTATATATTATCTGTGGAAAAGTACAAGTGTTTTTTCATCACAACAATGTTTGATAAATTCCACCAAGTGCCGACAATCTCAACTATCAACTTCCTATAATGTATTATGTTACGGGTAAATTAGAAGATAAGGTAAACCTAAGTTTACCCGGGTAATGTTATACAAAACTTCGGGGGTCGCCTCGCTTCGCTCAGCGCCCAATGTTTATTAACATGTCAACCTAACACGCACCTATTTTTGACCTTTTTGGGGCTTTACCCGTAACATATATACGGTAACTTCCATTTATATAGCCAAATTTATAATGAAGACTCGTAAGTGGTCAGGACCAAGATTCAATGACCTTTTTTGCTCAATACGAAAAATATTTTTTGTGCTCCAATCAATACTTTCCTCGCGTAAAAAAATATAAAAAGGCTAAATTTTATTTTGTTTTGCACTGAAAGATTCATTGAACCTAGTAATTTATCACTTACACAATCTCCAGTATGAATTTGGCTATATCAATCAAAGTAGGTCATACAATTCAAAGTGAAAAAAAAATTAAGAGATAGCGTATGCCTAATAGAACACTATCGAAATAAAAAAAAAAATTTTAAGAGATTAGAATTATTTTCACTTATTATTGTGGGACCTTATACAGTGGAACTTGAACAAGAAGACTTTTATTGATAAATAAATATAAATATATAATATGGAGTTGATGCTCGTGATTGTTGGCACTTGGTGGAACTTTTGATACATTTTTGATTAAAAACACTTGTACTTGTCCACTTATTTATATTATTTCCCTTATCGGTTTCGCTGTTATCAAATATACAATCTCATATCAAAAATACAATTATATTGTACGTAAACAACCAAAAACCCCTTGATAATGCTATAACAGCGAAACCGGTAAGGGAAATAATATAAATAAGTGGACAAGTACAAGTGTTTTTCAATCAAAAATATATAATATCGTCACGACATGAATGCTCGAGGGGGTGTCAGAGGTGTCCCCGAGTGTAAACTGTGAAATGCAAGTCACAGTTCAAACTCGGCAAACCCGTGTTTCACCGACGATAATTACGTCCCAACGTGATGGGTGGTGAGCCCTATCGCCGTTCTTCGGGCACAAATACACGCTTTTTAGGGCATGCAGGTTTCCTCACGATGTTTTCCTTCGCCCTTCAGCAAGTGGTAAGTATTAAATACTCTGCACATAAATTCCGAAAAACTCATCGGTGCATGCCCGGCCGGGGATCGAACCTGGATCTCAAAGATTGAGAGGCCAGCGTTCTACCCCTACCGCCGCTTGTTTATTGAGTGCCCCTAAATATAGCCTTCAACAATTCAACCTTGGTCCTGACCACTTATCGAGTCTCCAGTATGAATTTGGTTATATCACGCAAAGATCACCTCAGATATGCTCTTTTAATAAAATCTATACTGCTGCCGCGGTGAAGTAAAACTACCCAAGTCACGATTACACCGCATGGAACAGCACACAGCCCATAAGTTAATATTGTTGTACCGTTATTCGCAGTTTCTATATAACAGTTGCGATGCGGCAAACCGAATAACCGAAGTAATCTCGGGAGGCTTTACTAGTAGCATTACCAACACTTTTAGACACATCGCATAGCTTTTATCGACTAGCAATATATGCGGTTTTAGATTAACTCACTAGTCTAATAGTGTCGGCTATATAGCACGCCCCATAGGCGCGTATATATCACAAACTTGTGACACTTCTAGCTAATGCTTCGACTCTCGCGGTATATACGGCTTGAGACGTACATGACCTTTAAGTTTTGTCCCCTTCTCTTTGAGTACCTGTTAATTCGTTACTTCGAATATACTTATACTGTAAGGCTGTAAGGTTTTAAATTAAATAATTCTAGTTAGTAAGACAGCAAGTAAACTGCACACTACAATATGACCGGAGTACATGTTTTTTTGTCATGTAATATTTTTATAATGTTTGGTTTTATTAAGTACCCACTTTGGTTGTTTCGTCGTTTAAGACTAAGCAAATGGGCTTAGATAGTTGCTTGACTTAGGAGTCATATTTTCATAAAAGTTTATAGCAATAAAAACCTTGCGAAAATTGAAAAATTTTGTAATTAAAATTTACAATAAAAAAGTGGTCGCGACATATTGCTTAGGGTATTATTGAGATTACACAATTATTTATCTATCCTAATAATAAAAGCCAAAAAGTCGTGTCTGTACATTGAATGTCTTTGCATAATTTTAAATGAAATGGGTTATTAACATGTTTTTTTTATTTTTGTCTGTCTGTCTTTCTCTCTGTCTATCGGCATGTATGTTCCACTTTAATTTTTTTTTTTTTTTTTTAAATTTATTAACTTTACATTAAATATTTAAATGGACCAGTGCTGCTGTAAGATCACATGTGATCTATCCCAGCATCACAATACGTTATACAGAGAAATTAGCCAATAACCAGTGTGCTAACTAAAGTACAAAAACTTTAACACCTATTTAATTTACTCAAATAAACCAACATAAGCAATAAAATTATACAATAACCATAAAATTGTGCAAACTAAGGTACAAAATCTTTACATTTATTTAATTTACTCAAATAAACCAACCTATGCAATAAATTAGTATACAAAGAATTTAGCCAATAACTAGTGTGCTAACTAAGGTACTAAAAACTTAAGCACTCAACAGATTCGGGTATGCTTTTTAATTACCATCGTAGCGGCCCTGGTCAACATTAAGCTACTCGTATAAATAAGGGGTGTTGATAAAATAACCCCCAAGCCAAAAACTGGTGATGACAGTTTTAAAAGATACATTGATTGAAAGACACTTCCACTCGAGCGAAGCCACAAGCAAAGGCTGGTCCTTCACTAAGCCGTTGAACAAGGTTTGCAGGGGACAAATTCTGGCAATCGCACGAGTCCAAAATCGGTATTACACTACGAAATAGTGTAATTAGCGATCCAGTGAGTTCAGGCTGTATTTTATGTTCTACTTACAGCAGGTTTAAAGGATTTAGAAGGGTTTAATGATTTCGGGATTAGAGAATGATTACTGTAGCTGGAGTTAGTGGGAGCTTAGTTAAGATGGCGGGAGCATGTTCTACATGGCATTGTTAGAGTATTTCTGACATGTTACGAGTATTTGGTGATATATGTGCTTATAACATATTATTTGTATTGTGTTTTAATTTACATAAAACAAGTGAGTCTGCGGAAAGCTGTATATTCCTTGACATTATATTATATTAATTTCTTTGCTTCCTTCATATTCACGAATTGAGTTATACAAATACTTATTCCGGTGCACTTTTGGCTTGGTTTATAAAGTCATTATATGTCGCAAATATTAAAAAATACTTTCATTTGAAGTAAAAAATCAAAGGAACAGATGGCGCTCGGCGTTAATATAAAATTAATTACGTCATAGAAGCTGAATTACGGCTGCTCTTCAACCTCTAACTTTTATTGCAGGGATGAAGTAGGTAGTTTGATGTGTAGATTTAAAAAAATTTTAATCCGGGGGATATGATAGTCTAATTTTTTTAAATCAGACAGTAGGAACTTTAATAGTCTTTTTTTTAAACCCTTGGTAACCCAAACACAAAATCTTAACGCGAGTATATTTGCTCGCAATTTATCTTCTGCTCATTTAGATTTTTTAACCAAGAAATCACATTGTTGTGAGAGAAAAAGCAATTTGTGTCCGATCGAATTCCATCCACGGTCCGAGTTGCTACGACATTAGGCGCCATATTTTTTTCAAGTTTCGTAGAAAATTCTCGCGAGCATGCATCGGAACGCTTCCTGAATCCATAATGTAATAAAATAATACAAGCCCGTTCCGAAACGCTCACTTAAGAGTACAAATAGTTATAAACACGACACCTGCTGACTCATATGTGACCTTATTTTCTCAATTTACTTCAGAGCCTTCGTTACAGATACAGCTGATTAAAGTAGGAACGAGTTAATTAAGCTAAAAGGAATTATTAAAAACCGGTCAAGTGTTAATAAGATTCGCGAGCTGAGAGAGCACCATATAAATAAGTTAATAACCTTTAATAATTTGAATAAAAATTACAAACTTATCAGAGCGACATTTATAGGGCTCCGTCTTGCTCCTTGGTCGCGGAACACAAAAAAATAGCCTATCGCCCACAGCTCCACCCGCGTTTATTCAATCTCTGCCCCGTTTTTAACTTGGGCGTTATTTTATCAACACGTCTTATAGCGTATTTGTTGGTCAGGGTCACTACGATGATAATAAAGAAACTGCATCCAAATTCGTTGAGTGATTCTTGAGTTTGAACGGAACATACAGACAGACAAACAAAAAGTTTTTGCTTATTTAATTTAACTTTTGTAGCCTATTAATCATTTTATCGACGCTATTTTGAACGCAAGTATAAACTACATAATACTGATTCACTCACCGAAATGGCGGTAACATTTGAGTTTTTTTTTAGTATTTTGCTTTTTAATTTTAATTTAAAATTTTGAACAAATAATTGATCGTTATCATCAATAATTGTCATATTTGCGACTTTTTTACTACTTTATTTTTAGTATAGAAGATATAAATACGAATCCGCTGCTGTGGAGCCGAGTAGCCTGAATTTTGTGTTTAAGCTGAAAGAAAAAGGAGCGCAAAACCATCCGAAATTGTTTGACTGACTGTTGGTTACGTTATATATAACCAACTTGAAAGTACCGGTTATAACCGGTTTCAACCAACTCATAGCACCCGACTTCCACCCAGTCCTGTTTGCACTACCACAAGAAGTCTATAGAAGTTTATATAAAACGCGGAGCCAGGAAGGCCTTACCCAGAGGCACTGAGGACGGTTTTGGCGAAGTCGACTTGCTTAAGTAAGAAAAAATATTATTTTTTTATTTATTCTCCAACACTATGCTTTTCCGCGGAGGGTACAAGGCTTGATTACAACTCTCCCTACTCCCTCTTCCTTCCCTCTTAGTGAGGTATTATTTTTAAATAAAAAACCGGCCAAGTGCGTGTCGGGCCGCGCAATGTAGGGTTCCGTAGTTGCCCGGTACATATAACTTAGTCTACTAATACAGACCGCGCCAAACTCCTGGTCCCATACATTATAGGGGACCAAAAGTTTGGCGCGACCTGTACTCGTAAACCTGTAAAGCCTACTTAGCTGTGATAGTTTTCCTTTTAAATTCATTATATATATATACTACCTCTGTGAATTTTTTCACATTTCTTTAAACAACCGTTTAGCTAGCAGGGGGGGACGCTCCACTCTAACTAAAATTTTCACTTTAAAGCTTAATATTTCGCCAACGGATCTCTAAATCGAAAAATGGTTTTCACACGCCCAAAATGTTTTAAACGGCCTATCTAACGATATTCCACACTATGGGATAGACGAGAAAAAAAAATCATCCTCAGTTTATGTGTATGAGAGGTACCTACCACTTAAAAAAAATTTTTCGAGATTTTATGTTACCACTTTGTCGACGTGATAAATATTTATATCCATGCCAAATTACAGCTTTCTAGTATTAATAGTCTCTGCGCTAAGCCGCGGACAGACGGACAGACGGACATGGCGAAACTATAAGGACTACGGAACCCTAAAAATCAGGCAAGATCGAGTTGCGGAGTCGGCCTCGCGCACAAAGGGTTTCGTAACATCTACGCTCACAATATGGGCACGGAACCCTAAACATCATGGTGAAAAACAACAATATAGATGCGATAGCAACATCAAGGCGACAAAAAACATGGCGCTAAAATGGTAGAACCCAACGACCTTTAGATAGCTCGTTGGTAGAACCTGACAAATAAATCGACACCATTTTATTATATACTAGCTTTTGCCCGCGGCTCCGCCCGCGTGTTATTCGGTTTAACGACATGTTTTTTTCCGGGATAAAAAGTAGTCTATGTGTTGAGTTAGGGTATAAGCTATATCATTCTGAATTTCATCCAAATCCGTTCAGCCGTTTTAGCGTGAAAGAGTAACAAACATACACACACACACACACACAAACTTTCGCATTTATAATATTAGTGTGATGTATTTTACAGTATCTCTATAGGCTAAAGTCTACAATCTAGCATTGTGGGTATAACCGATTTTAAGATAGAGCTGTAACAAAATCTGTTGAAAAAAACTGGCTAAGTGCGAGTTGGACTCGCGCATGAACGGTTCCGTACCATTATCTATAAAAAAGGCAAAAAAATCATGTCTGAGCTCCCCTTAAATATTCATTTTAATTTAATTATTTATTTTTAAGGTTTAATTATATATTAACTAAATATTCTGTGAATATATCAAGTGTATACCTGTTGCCGTTATCAATATGGAGCAAAAACAAGCAAAAAAATCACGTTTGTTGTATGGGAGCCCCCTTTAATATTTAATTTATTCTATTTTTTAGTATTTGTATTAGTATTTGCTGTTACAGCAGCAACAAAAATACATCATCTGTGAAAATTTCATCTGTCTAACTATCACGGTTCATGAGATACAGCCTGGTGACAGACTGACAGCGGTCCCGTTGGTTACTATTTGGGTACGGAACCTTAAAAAGGCTATTTTTTCAAAGTTTTATTTTATGAGGATGGTTCTGAGTTTTGGTTTATTGTCTTTTATTTTGCCGTGATAAAACTTATTTCTGTGAAAATTAAACCTGGCTACCTATTACGGCTGTAGTTGCAGACTCCTGTAGCTGTAGACCCATGTGGGCAGACGGACAGACAGACAGCGGAAGCTTAGTAATAGGGTACCGTTTGGCACTACTTGGGTACGGAACTCTAAAAATAAATATTTAGTGTTTAAGTCGTAAATGAGACTGGTCTAATCAAAATATTACTGTTTTAAATCTTTCTTCAATCACGGTCCTTCATCAGTATTATTAGCACAATCAAAAGACACTATTTTCTTCCTCTTCTTATACATTCCGTTAATTTGTTTCGGTTTAGGTGCGGTGCAAAATGCACAATTTATGATGGTTTTTCTCATTCCGTTTTTTTTAATCAATGTGATTTAGGCATTACGCGACCATAGACAGTTTTAAGTCAATTAGACTTTTCCAGCAAAGTTGTATTTTATGCATTTCGTGGCATATTCCTCTTCAACTTTAAACACGCTTCAAGTTGTTATTACGGACATCACGCGAAATATAACCCAAACAACTGATTAAAAAATGATTATCATTCAACGTTAGTATCGAAATAACACAAAACGCATTTATTTTATAGGTATATATGTCGCAGTCATCTGGTTGAATCTGCTATTTGATTGAATGACTAGCGCGTCTATTGAATGACGACATTTAATTGAATGACTAAAGGACAACACGTCAAGTCGTTGAATGTAACGTTCAACATCTTGACTGAACGTCATTTAGCGAAGTCGTTGAATGGGATATAGCCGACTTTGTAATGTTTGGTTAGGGTGACCATGAGTTCGCAATTTAAAAGTTAACCTTACGATATTACTGTCGATTGCCGTAAGTTTCATCATTGGCCGCCAAAATTTTAGGTCGTCTATAGTGGGATCCCATGTAGGGTGACCATAAAGATTAGGTTTGCTTATTAGGTAGGATGCTCATGAGAATTTTGGGAGAATTAAAAAATTACTGATTTATAAACTGCTAAGCTTAAAATAATAAAAGATTGTAGCATGATTTCCAATGCTCTACTTAATCTCATATTTTTGCTTCGTATAAAAAAGTGAAAAACATAGAAAAATTGATCATATTATTTCAGAAGTAATTTATTAAAATATGCGTGTCTCTGGGACTCCAAAAAATTGTTAAATTAAGTCTTTGTCACCTAGTGAAATGAGGGTTTAGATTTAAAAAAAAATACTTAAAATGACAGGATCAGTTTCATTTACAAATAACGCACTATAAAGTAAATTTAATCAAAAAATATATAAACACAGTTCTATCTATGCGAGCTGTTTGACACCATATTTGTTTTGGTGACTACTAGCGCCGCAGTGGAAAAAAATGAACTAAATTTGAATCACCTGACTGATTTTACGTCCGCTCTGTTCATAGGGCTGTGTTACAATCCGCTAACTAGTTGGACGTTGAGTGACGCTTGTTCAATCAACGTTCAGCCTAGACATTCAATTGAATTTCGTCATTCAAGGAACGCACTAGTCATTCAATCGAATAGCAGATTCAACCAGTTGACTGCGACATATACAACGTGAAATTTAAGGCGCTTTGTAAAAAATATACGGATGCTTTGTATCTGTGTGTTTCATGAAGTAAACGGAAAATTGTAATGAATTTTTGGTGTATGCATTTTGAATATATAATCTAGGGTTTTGATTTTGGAAAACACGTTTGGATAAATTTTCCTCGATAGAAATAATTAATGAAATGAGGTCTGCAAACACACTTTTTCTCCTCGTTTGACGGATAGGGATCATGTATAGAACTCAAACGTATTTTATTAGATGGGTTTTAACAATATCTAGATATTTGATTTTGAAATTTTTGCTAGGTATTTTAGATTTTTTTATAAAATTGAAAAACTTACTTTTTTCTCCTTTGCGCTGAATCTGCCATTCTCGCACTACGCGTTTTTTCGCTTGGAGTGAGTAAAATTTACATAGCCTCTTAAGTCATTTTCTTAACGAAAACTGGTGATAGTTCTCGTCCATATGAACATTTTTTACTATGGAGACAACCCTGAAATCGTAAAAAAAATATCAGCTGTTCCATAGAAAAGTTAAATACCTACTCGACTCAAATGTATTAAACAGCTGATTTTTTTCACGATTTCAGGGTTGGCTCCATAGTAAAAGTTGTTCATATGGACGAGTACTATCACCAGTTTTCGTTAGCAAAATGACTTAAATTTCTCGTTGTATATTCATAAGTTGTGCATTTTGCACGGATACCGAAACGAACCACCTTAAACGTAAGCGTATTCTACATAATATTTGTGAAACGTGAAAATGGCTGGATTATGCGTTTGATATTTCACGGAACGCCTTGTCAATCCAAGCGTGGAGAATATCCCAGATTCTTTTCGTTCCTTCTTCCTTATACAGGATTCCGCTTGTGTCAGGGCTTTTGTTTAGGGTTCTGTACCTGAAAAGATAAAAAGAAATTTGTTAGGAATGTATGTTATTAAGTAACTTCCCTTTTCAAGAAAATAAATTAATATTAAAAAGAACTTATTTTTATCTTTCATTTAATATACGTACTATATTATTAATTCGTATAAAAAACTAAAAAAAACGCTATTACAGTCTTTCAGATATATTTTGACTTTTTTCGACATCAATTGATAAAAAAAAATTACTAATACTCTAGTTATATGACACAAAATGTTACATATGATATCAACCATCGAGAGAAAAAAACAAAATCTTTAAAATAATCAAAAATAAAATGACAAGGACTTTCTGTTCGCTTTTGCTCAGCTTTGAAATAGTTATTCAAAATGTTAAATTCTAAAATAGCTGTGTACATTCCCAACAAAACGGATTCTTCATCGCAATCCGACAAAAAATAAAACAAAAGCACACAAAACTCGGTCATGGAAAATATTATAAATTATTCGATCAACGTTCAATAAATAGAATGCGGAACTATAATGTGCAAGCCCACATCTCTCTTGATCGGTTCCTTACATCAAATGTCTGAAACAAAACCACAAAAATTGCAACGACAAAATATAATCCTAGACCGTTTGAAATAAATACCATTTTCCAATGCAGCGCCTGAACAAATATGTTTGTATAGTGTTGTACTGAGAAGTCGGATTTCAGAGATTAGGCACGTAGGACGCATAGTACGAGTGCCTTATTCCTGCTCAGGTGATACAGTTGGAAAATGATGATTCATGTGAATAACACGGGCTTTCATATTTATTCAACGGATTTATTTTTAAACTAGGTCTGATCACTCGCCTTAAGGAAAGAGTCTATGTGACGTACAAGGAGACCTTACAGTCTCGGGAATTCAGATCGGAATGAGACTCAGCAGATTAGAATTACATATACCTTATGGGTATCCACACAGTAAAGCGATAAAGCGCACTAGCCAGAAGATTCCGAGAAAACAAGCTCTGAACTTTACGTGTAGCCTAATATAATACATATTTGTGAAAAAGAAAATACCATTTTTGTTCCGCGACAGCCTGGTGGCTGAGTGGTTAGCGTACTGGACTCCTCTCCGGGCGATGGGGGTTCGATTCCTCTTGAAGTCATTTCATTTTCAATTTATATTAGAAACAAAAAAAATAATAAAAAAGTCTATTTCAATTTGTAATATTTGTAGAAAAAACATTAGGTCTCCTTGTTGGTGGGAGATCGAAAGTAGGCGTTATTCAGTATGTCCAATGACTTACTGATGTTGATAACGGACGAATTATTGATACTACGCAACTGGTTGTACGGCTTCTCATGACGTCATACCGGCGTGGACCGGACAAGCGGATTGAATTGAAAACCCCTTGAAGGGGTTACCCTTTCGATAGGCTGTACCAATAATTCTGGTTAAACATCAGATTGCTTACCGAATTATAATGGTTACACTTTCGAATGAGGAAACTCTGGAATCGAAGGGATAAGCGTTTAGCAAGTCTTTCAAGGGCTTATCCAGTCTTTCATTGGTTTTCAATTTATTTAAAGGATATTTCCTTGCCTCCAAACAGTGTCAAAGCTTTGACATTTGACACCACAAGCTATCGGTCAAATTTCGCATACAATTATCATTGTTATTCGTAATGTTTATAAACCTAAATTGCTATACTATAACGATAGATTGTTTCGGTAAGTCCTTAAGGAAGGTACACCTTCATAAAAGGTTACTCATTCTATAAGGCTTTTGTTATTGGGTAGTAAACAATTGAACTATTGAATAGGAATCCCATTGAAAGGCTTTCCCATTAAAACGCTAAGCCAAACGTATTGGTAACCCAATTATTGGGGTATTTAACATTTAGTTCTTCAAAAAACCCACTGAAAAACGTACACAAGGTAAGTGCACGAACTGTTACTTGGCGGTATGGTTTCCTTATGAGGGTGGTGACAAACCATAGCCGAAGCCTCATTTCAGGTTATATTTCAGTTTACGTCACTCCGGATGCCCATCCTTTCATGCGCCCCTAAGGATTTATAATAAAAAACATTAACTCAACTTTTCAGGTCGAATTAACGAATTTGTTGGTTTAATGATAAATAAATCGTAAATTCGGAACTAAAGGCGTTTAAATTCAAAGTCAAAAAGCCTCGGACAATACAGCCGAAAGCGTAAAACCAACCGCGACTCCTGAAAAGAGCCAGCGAACCGTGCGAATTTACGGGAAAGTCCCGAACAAAACCCGCAATGTAAGAGACAAATTCCCGCTTACACGCGACATAATAACTGCCGCCGACTATCTCTGAAAATGCACCGAATTTTCAATTGTTAACGGCGAATAATCTTGGATTTATGATTTTAAAACCGTACGTTTTGTCTTTCAAGAATTTTAAGACTGAATGGTCTCCGTTACGGGATTGTGTTGGGATCTTGGAACATCTAGTATAATGGTCGGGGAACATGAAACCATCTCCATCGAGCGAGCAAACACGATGTAAGCGAGTTTTAATCTCCGAGCAAGCAGGCTCCCGCAATGTTTTGTTAGGCGACGACCGCGCTTGTATAGTGGGTCGGTTGGCATTAAAATTAAATTTGATACAGCCTGCGAAGGCGGGAGGTCAGCTCGTTCATTATTAAGGAGAAAATGAAAGGCAAGCGGGACACTCGCCACAGGGATTTGCAGTTTAGCTCACATGTTGCTCTCGAATTTCGTACGTAATTTAGTTTTTGCGTGCGGGGTACATAAAAGAGTTTAGCAACAAAGTGGGATCAAACATTAATTTAAAATTTGGTTTGAGTAAAATTTGTTTCAATAGTATCCATGTTTGAGTTTATTTAGGTTAGTTAGAATTAAATAAACTGTATAAGGAACTTTCATCGCGCCTGGTCGACGTCTCGGGTGATCAGAGGGCTGGTGCTTACCTCGGCCAGAGAATTAATCTGGCCATCCAGAGAGGTAACGTAGCCAGCATTCTGGGCACCCTACGGAGGGGCAGCGATCTTTTAGTTTTATTTAGGTATATTTTAGATTTTTATTTATTTGGAAGTATTTAGTTTATTTAAGTTTTTATTATAAGATGTATGTTAGAAGATGATAACGTTAATCAAATCAATTTCATTTGGTCGCTAATTAAATAGAAATTTAAATGCAAACGTTTAAATTATAATTTTAGCGATATCATTTGACACAGTATGCCAGCATCTGCAAAGAGAAAGGGGCTTACTCTTATCGCATTTAATTTGAAACGATGCCAGAAAAATAGGAAGCGCCTGGAAGAGCAGGCAAGGCAATGCCACTGTGTGCGCCTTGCGATTACTTAACTTTAGTGCGGTTGCCGAGCGAATTACGCGGAATGGCGCCCAAACGTGGGCCCGATGGAGCGCAATGTCGCCCAAACGTGGAGCACTGTATAAGTAAGCAAATTGTGAGATGGTAACGCCTGGAAATTGCAAATTCAAGGAGGTCCCACGCGTTTTGTGCGAAGCCCGTGTCGCACTCCAAGCCTCCTTACATTATTTTTTAAAGCAGTACTGCGACTGGATTTTCCAGTGAAACTTAATTTGAAATAACTTGGAAAAGTCTGCGAAGAATTCATTTGCTATTCAAAGAGAACTGAAACTTGCACGTTTCTTACTTTATGATTAACTAATTAATAAAAAAAAAATTCACGAAGAATTTGCAATGTCCGGAGCTTAAAACAACTGACAAAAAGTAAAAAATCTCGTTGTAAATTACTAAAATAACAAAAAATTCAAGTGCGGGTCAGATCTACGCACCTAAAATTCCGTATTTCGTCAGTTTTGGAGAAAATCAGGAAAATATATATCAACTCTTCAATACACCTACGATTTCGTAAACATATTGTATTTTTACCAAATACTTTTTTTTACAATTTCTCTTTTGCGTTCTATATATATTTTTTTATTGCTATAGTTTTCCTATAATTTTTTAAAGATTTCTCGACATCATTGCAAATAAATATGATTAAAAAATATATTTTTCAATCAAACAGTCAATACGTACATCTTGTATGTAGTTTTACAATATACTTATTTATCTTTTTTTTTATATTTCTCGTTTTTATTCGATCTTTTTCTATCGCTATAGTTGCCTATAATTTTCACGTATAATCAAGAACTCTTAAAATTTTTCGGTCCAACCACCCGTTTCGGTTTTATTTTGTAGTTTTATTCAAATTTATCTGTAAGTTTCTACAGGTAATTACAGCACAATTATATATTTTTACAGTCTGCTCTAAATTTAATACCCGTATTGAATGCTCAGGAGAAAAAAATATGCTTTTCTCTTGTATTGTGAGGAAATTTAAGTATTTTTTTTTATATTACTCTGCATTATGTACGCAATTCATGCTATTTTTGTGCCCAACTTGTCTTAAATTATTGAAAAGTTTTGGTTATGTAGCTGTGATTTACGGACGAAAAACTAACGGTCGGAGTTTTACCGTATTTAAATTGCAATTCAGAAAAAAATCCCCACGAAAAACAAATCTATCCATTTACAAATTAGACGCAAACGAGCAACCATTTGCACTGTAATTTCAGACCTCGATATTGGCGAAATAAATGCTCGACTAATATTTTCAACAGATTCCATTTAACTGCGACAGAGCAATCTGAAACATGATTACGAAACGCAAAAAAACCGTTAAGAGGTTCCGTTCGCCCACATCTTAATGTAGCCTTAATATACATAATAGCAGATATTTAGACCACGAGTGCTCCTGACTGCTATACATCAAACGAAGACATTACCAGAACGCCTGCTAGATACCGACAGCATAAAATATTCGGCAGTTTGATATATTTGAAGGATATGGTAATCAGTGGACGCTGTAGAATATGTATGCGGGAATATAGCCCCTGGAAATATGGAGATGGCCATCCTTGAATTTATTTTATTGTCACAAATCATTGGATAAGTAGGAGGTTATGTCTTTAGGTAGGTCTTCTGCCCCCTGTGCTTTTGTAAATAGCCATGTTGTAACAATTGTTTTATTTAGAATTTTACAAGCCTGATTGTTTTTTACAAGATCCTATTCATCATCTTTTCCCGCTCTTTTTCTTGACATGTTCTTCACTTAATATTTTGAAGTTTAAAATTGCCTTGCTTTCAAACAAAATCAGTGTAATTAATAGAATGCTTACAAAAATTAGGAATTGTATGAAAAGTTCATTTGAATAATAAACCATCTTATTTATATCAACTAGACAAAATAAATAAAACGATTGAGATATTGACAAAATTATAATGTCAATAATGCTTATTTCATCCATTCTGGTAAACTTAATCTTGTGTGTACTGTTTAACCTTTAGAGCAGAGTCAGACTTGGGGTAATTGTAAACAAACATGTTAAATAAACTAGTGTTCAATAACATTGAAGAACAAGTTTATATAGCGTTTAAGTTCATGTTGTTCATAACATGAATAGGGTCAGCAAACACAAACGAGCGATCGATGGCCGAGCATTTCAGCCGAGAAGGTAATATACATACTAAGTTATAATTTGCGGGCGACCCTTCCTTTTTGCTGACGGTACTCCAGGCTACTCGAGTGAAACTGCGAATTATACGCAGAAGGAAAATGAACATACATACACTTGGACTTTTTGTGTCACTTTTTGTCCATGAGCTTGAAACATGAAACGTTATTAATTTTCGCCTAGTTGAAAATTATATCAATAAAGTTATTTTAAATGACAAAAAGAGTTAGTGATTATATTCAGATTTTTTATGCATGTACTCGTATAATCTTTTTTATCGACACTGAGTACTTGGACTTTCTTTTTCAACGGACGTCATTCTGACTATTTGAAATCCAACACAAACAAAAACAGTAACCAAACCCCGCAATATCTTTCGGTGTCATGTCCTAGTCTCGCGCACAGAGGGCGCGTCAGTAGCAGTGCTCAAGCTACATCACTCACGGACGTTTCCTAATGAAGGGACACTTGTCTCGTACAGTTTTTGTGTGCTATTGCTTTACTAGTACTCCGCTTGAAGAGAACAATTTTCCAAGATTTTCCTTGTTTTACCCACACACGTATAATATAGTAGCAGACTTAACATTAATAATAAACGCATAGAGTCGACGCGTGGCAATTTTAGTTCAGTGAACTTCGGGCTCTTTTAAATATAAATATTGCTTGTTTCCAAACAAAATATATACTAGAGATTAGTTTAGGAATTAACAAATATGTTCCAAGCATAAACTAGCCAAAACAGCCCATTTTTATACGTTTCTTCGTACCATGAAGCCTAAATGTAGCTTATTTTTTGTATGGAAACTTGCCACGCTACTTCATCCTTATGTTTGGTCTGCTACTTAGTAATAATTATATGTCTGTGAACTTGCCAAAATCTATGATCAAAGATATTTTGATTTATTACTACGCACAGACTTCCAGGCTTTGTTGTTCTGTTAATATGTATTATTTTTAAGCTTTAACTTTAAGATTTAATACAGTCAAGAAACATTTTTTACACGACAAGGTAGTTTATTATCTGCTTTAATCTACAATTACACGGGATACTATGAAAAAACAACTCCATTCGTACTAATCGACTTAGCTATGGCTCCTAGTTTCTTCTAAACTAAATCCCTTGGATGATTATACTAAGATTGTCTCCCTGCGGCTACACTTTTTAATGAGCTTTATTTCTTATTCTTGCTGCTTTATGTCCATTTCTAAATTGTTTTTTTTTAATTTACTTTGGCATTGCGAAAAATCTAACTAAAATTCGATATGTTGGGATTCACATAAAATTGCGGAGAGTGGTGAAACTACGTAATGGTAAACTAATTAGTTCTGTTTTTTTTTACTCATCGACGAAGCGATCTAAAATTCGTTTCCGAATAGTTACACAATAAATAACTTAGTACACCGCTTCTATACGATATTGATGTTTGCGCTTACTTATCTCTCACGTACTTCTCACATCAATAATTATAGCAATATGATAAATAATAAACAGCTTAGTATTATTAGATAGTATTCGCGAGAATCAATTTTGAAACTCGATCGGGTAATCTATGGAATGGTTGATGGCAGCACTGAGCCGTCATTCTATCCTTGTGCGCGTACGCAAGATAATATTCGTTGTTTGTATTTTTTTGGATATGTGTTTATTATTGAATCAAAGTAATTATTAATCATACAGTTGGAGTTTCACTCTAACAGTATGTATGAAAACGTTGCTATTGTTGCTTAAAATGAAAATGTTTTGTTGAATCGTTTTGAAGATAATAGTGGCTAAATGAAATAAAAATTGCAGGTATTATCCACGGTAATAATCGCTTTCATACCTATATTGTGAAATACTCTTTGAATAATCAGAATCTGGGTTGTTTATGTACGCGCGATGGAAAGTGTGACGGTGACATTGAAAGAAGATTGAATGTGGGAAATAAAGTGAACGAAATCCTGCACCTTTTATGCCAGACCAGAGTATGACAGCAAATTGGGGAGTGGTGGCTCCTATGCTAATCTATATTAGTGTATGTTGAGTATGGCAAGATGAGTATCGAAGTAGAGTAAATGCAGTGGAAATGCGTTCCTTACGGAGTATGTGTGGTTAGACATTGAATGATAGAGTGAAAAATATCGATATACGGGATGGTTTGGGCATATATAGAGGATGCATAAAAGTATAATTAGTAAATAAAGTAAATTTATGGTACGTAAGTGGAAAGTAAAGGTCGACCGGGCCGCCCTAGAAGAACGAATGCCAATCAAATCGGTTCGCGGGTCCGACTCGCACTTGGCCAAATTATTTTATTTCAATTTGCAATTTTATATGATTTTTAGAATAAATTATCAATTTAGGAATGCAGTTTCATTTATGACTTTTTTCGTGCTTTCTAAACGATTTTCTGATCGTTTTAGTATTTATAGGAAGTGACGTCTTCGTATTGAATGGTTGGATCTTTGTCATCCTTTAGAATGCGTTCAAGTAAAAAAGATGCTTATGGAAATGTTTGGTGATGGATGACGTCACTGAAGGTCAAATAAAGACATTGCATCTTTTCATATAATAAAGGATTTGCACGCTTATTTAAAAATCTGTATACCAAAAACAATTAAGGATTGCTATTCCTCGAAACGGGTTTTTGAATCGTTAATATTGGCGAAAACAAGAAAAGGCCAATTAATATCGATATAAAACTACTAAGTGTAATAAGTGTTTGACTGTTCAGTTAAGACAAGTAACACCTCTGACACCCCGCGACTACCTACCGCGTATTTACTCGGAATTTCGTGTTGCTAGTTAACTTATTATGTTTTGTTTATATTTAGTTAGGAACACACTAATTCCTTTACAGATAATATATTTATTTTTGTGGTACGCGTATTGGGATATATCCTAATATCATATCGTTGCGTGACGGGAATATGTAGCGACACGCGACATAGGGGGGTGAGACATGAAATATTCAAGCAGTGTGTACCTGCCTTCATATTTACAGTAATGTCAACTCGTAGTTGTAGATTGTGCTGTGCAACTGCTTTGGCACAAATCATTGGCATTTCTATTAAAGTCATAGGCAGCCAAAAATATCCATACGAATATACTAATAATAAAGTGGTAAAAGCCGTGTCTGATAATGCATTTTTTTTTTAATTTATATGATATTGTTTATTATATTTAGTACTAGCTTCTGTCCGCGGCTTCATTCGCTTGGCCAACAGGAAAAAAATGACTTTTTAGGGTTCCGTCAAAGGAACCCATATAGTTTCGCCATGTCCGTCTGTCCGTCTGTCCGCGGCTTAGCTCAGAGTCTATTAGTACTAGAAAGCTGTTATTTGGCATGGATATAAATATTAATCACGACAAAATGGTAAAATGAAATCTTAAAAAAACATATTTTTAAGGGTACCTCTCTTACACGTAAACTGGGGATGAATTTTTTTTGTCGTATATCCCATAGTGTGGGGTATCGTTAGATAGGTCGTTTAAAAAGATTGTGGGTGTGTGAAAGTTATTTTTCGATTTAAGGATCCGTTGGCGAAATATTAAGCTTTAAAGTGAACATTTTTGTTAGAGTGGAGCGTCCCCCCCCCTGCCAGCTAAACGGTTGTTTATAGAAATCTGAAAAAATTCACAGAAGTAGTATATATAATAAATTTAAAAGGAAAACTATCACAGCTAAGTAGGCTTTACAGGTTTACGAGTACAGGTCGCGCCAAACTTGGTCCCCTCTAATGTATGGGACTAGAAGTTTGGCGCGGTCTGTATTAGTAGACCAACTTATAAAATGTACCAGGCAACTACGGAACCCTACATTGCGCGTGGCCCGACACGCACTTGGCCGTTTTTTTTTTTTTTTCAGAAACAAACATAAGCGCTCTCACCCCTCCTCAATTGAATATAGATAGATATACAAACTAACATTCTCCCAAGCAAAGCAATAAAAACGAAGTTCTCCATAAAACTGAACTAATCTCTGGAATGAGAGTAGTATGGTTGTATGTAACAGAACTCAAACCGTGTGTGAAAAGATCTAATTGGGAGACAACCAGAATCAGTCAGTCAGGACTTTGAATTTTATATAAATATTATATAGGTTGATCTGAAGCTATAATTCCAACTTTTTAGGGTTCCGTGCCCAAAGGGTAACCAACGGGACCCTATTACTAAGACTCTGCTGTCCGTCTGTCACCAGGCTGTATCTATGTACCGTGATAGTTAGACAGTTGAAATTTTCACAAAAGATGTATTTCTGGTGCCGCTATAACAACAAACACTAAAAAACAATAAAATAAATATTAAAGGGGGCTCCCATACAACAAACCTGCTTTTTTTCTCGTTTTTGCTCGATATTGATAACGGCAACAGGTAGACGTTTGAAATATTCACAGAATATTTGGTTATATATTCACCTTAAAAATAAATAATTAAATTATAATAAAATTCATATTTAAGGGGGGCTCCCATACAACAGACATGATTTTTTTTGCGGTTTTTATAGATAATGGTACGGAACCCTTAGTGCGTGATTCCGACTCGCACTTGGCCGGCTTTTGAATTTTTGTCTGTCTGTCTGTCTGTATGTATGTATGTTCCGTTTAACTAGAGAACCACTTAATTCTTTATTATCATCGTAGTGACCTGGGTCAAAATATAAGGGTGGTGATGATAAAATAACGTCCAAGTCGAAAACTGGCAGACATTTAATAAACGCGGGCGAAGACGCGGCCGAAAGGCTAGTAATTATGTCACTTCTCTGTATTCAAACAATAAAAATAAAATTATAAGGAAACTCGTGCAAAAGTAAATAAAATGACTTTTTGGTATTTCTTTTCTCTATTATCAATACATATTATAAAACAGTAGAAACCTGTACATTGAAGAAAAGTAATGGAAATAGAAAGGGGATGACTAAGGAAGAGTAATAGAACACAAATCAACGATTTTTAGAATTCTTTTGTGTCTGTGTGTCTGTCTGTTTCTTCACGCACATCTATAGAACTACTGAACGGATTTTCATGTAATTTCCACAGCTGTACAGAGCTTAATTTGGAATAGAATATAGGCTTTATTTCACGCAAAAATATATTTGTGTTACGATGGGTTTGAAGAGAAAAGAAAGAAAAATGTTTACAATGTTTACTGTTGCATGGGGAACGAAACTGGTAGAAGTATTTTGTTTTTGTATGCATTTTTTTGGAATGAGTGTCATGTAGGTAAATTAAAATTCTGTTTCTTTTTAGGGTTCCGTACCCAAGGGTAACCAACGGGACCCTATTACTTAGACTCCGCTGTCCGTCTGTCACCAGGCTGTATCTCAAGAACCGTGATAGTTGGACAGTTGAAATTTTCACAGATGATGTATTTGTGTTGCCGCTATAACAACAAATACTAAAACCGGCCAAGTGCGAGTCGGACTTGCGCACTCCTATACAGCAGACATGATTATTTTGCCGTTTTTATACCTATAGATAATGGTACGGAACCCTTCGTGCGCGAGTCCGACTCGCACTTGTTTATACTTCCTGCACCAATTCTTTTATGTTACCTGTAGTGTGAATATGTATAAGACGTTCCATTTCAGCAGAATAACGTGCGAGGTCGGATGGAACCTTAATCTCCGTACTACGTGGAATTTGAAGACCGCTGCGAGTTGCTCCGAACGTCTTGAATATACAGATACCTTTCAAATATTTTTGTAGCTGCATACAGAGCATTTCAAGCAAAATGCATGAATGTTTATCGACGCTGCCGTACCAGTTGAAAGGTTAATCGAAACATAACCGACAAACTGAAATATGCCTTTTGCAATTATCAGCTATTGCTGTTCCATCTCTTGTATTATTGTATCTTCAAATCTAACTATTCTCTTGGTTTCATACACAGGAACTGAATCTCGGAAAATCACAAATACAGATTCGTAGAACTAAATTTTCTGGATATCCGAGAAGTTTTTAAAGTAAACTAGGTTCCGTGGAAGTTTTTAATTGTCTGCGTTAGCTTTTATTAAACTCAATTGGAACAGGTTGCAGAGTTGGTGCTGAACTCGACTGCCAAGATACGACTATCTTAATCGCAACCCCCCGCCCCCCGACAGCTCTCAAACAGGCACAATCAGGTGGCCCGCCATGCCTGGCACCGATTTATGACCACGGAGGCGGTTTTTTATTATAAAATAATCATGGGTTTTATTATATATTCCTGATCATGCGAAATGGTATACCAATTTCTGGGAGTATTACCTTCACGCGTCATGGTGTCACGATGCGAGAGGCGCACAACAGCGGCAAGCGCCTGAAATAAACGAATTGTTCTCACTAGTTCCATGGGTTAGTTCCATGATGAAACAGGTGAGAAGTTTTCTTCTCACTAGTTCCATGGGTCTCGTGAATGGAACCTCTGCAACTATTTTCTTTTCACTAGTTCCATTAGATTATAGTACGTGTATTTTGTTTTGGGGAACTTTTTGGCAATCGAAAAGTCAAGAAAAATTTTTGGGGAAGAAATTTTTGATACTGAGGAATTTAGGAAATAGGCAAAATACAAATATTTCCACTATGTTCGCCCACCCACACTAAAGTCCAGGGGAAATTTTTGGGCAAGAAAATTTCAAAATAAATGAATTTATGTTGGGTAAAATCCATAACAAGGATTGACGGCGTTATTAGTTTTTACTTTTTAAATATTTTCAAAAGTGCAGTGTATGAATTTTTTTATAATATGGTTAATACGTTATAATAATTTATAAGCAATGTAACATTCAAATAGGAATTTTAATAAAGGAATAGATATTTTTAAGTAGTTTGGGGAAAAGTTGCTGAAATAGTATCGTTTTGGGGATCTTTTTTTTCCCAATCAGGGAAATTTGAAAATTTCAAAAACTCTGTCTGAAGACCCTGCGTACCTAGCTTTCTAGAACACTGCCATGGCATACAGGCATACATGATGGACACACTAGATGACATACCATTAACGTTTGAGATTGTACAAGTATTTTGAATTTCTTTTTATTGTCTAGTATTACTCGTATACTGCGGCGATTTAGTCAGACAACATCTATGCCAGTAACAGCCACTAAATAACTGGTGCAGTATTTATTCTCAATTTAGCTGATAACAGATTATACAATATAAATCTAGTAATATCGTACTTCGACAAGGTAAAGCAGAAACGGCTCCAACACAATACCGCAACGCGAGAGCACTATCAGGCTTAAGTTTTACCTGGGACAGATGCGGTAAGCAGTATGTCGCACTCACATTCGTCTGTTCAGTCACATGAAAAGATGTTAATGATGATAATGTATTACCATCAAGTCGTCTAATATTAACTCGTGTTTCAACTTTACACAAGCTATATTTCAGCCATTTAAAATAAGCATATCGAAACAATTTATATCTGTCGTGGTCGTAAATCTTTACCTAGTGATTAATGTAATGAATCAATAATTTTTAAATTTAAATTTATGAATAAAACGCTCGTGGAAAGTTACAAATATTTGTGTTAAGTTAGATGGTTTAACTATACTGATCTGAGAAGTGGCAACCAAAATGCAATCATCCATACACAAGCATGACGTATGTTCTGCTTTATCTCCGGGTTAACCCGGTCATGGTGTCAGCTTTGTATTCCCCCATTGTATTTACCAAATCAGACTACCAGACAACTGACTATACTCTAATAGCTGGTTAAAAAGACTATAATTGGTAATCTTAGTTCTCTATTTAAACTGGTCCGTTTCTACAGGCCGTATTGTGAACCATTCCAAACTATTGTCTGTTATCAGTACTGGCAGCCTTTGTTATCTATTCTTCCGTTCCAATGAATGCTACACCAAGTACCAAGATATTTCGACTAAAAAGCCAAACGATTTTCATCTCTATGCCCATAGAATAAGAGTGGGAATAATGATCTAGTTGTTATAGTAATTCTAGTGTTTGTGCTGGGATCTTCGTGAATTGATTAGTTATAGGAAATGTTTCGATAGGCTCAGCTTGGGGAAGTCAGAGTGACGTAGACAGCAGCTTGATTGGGTTTTAGGTTTAGAATTAAGCAAGATCTAGTTCCCAGCAGTAAATATGGCATTTATTTTTTTATTTTCTTTATTAGACATGACCATTAGTTTGTTTTCTATCGTGGAAACTGCAAGTAATCGTGTTTCTAAAGTGTACTAGCAGTTCGCCCCGAACTTTGAACTTGCGCTCGTTCGATTCACGCTTGACCGATTTGGTTCATGTTCAAACTTAAACATTCTTTTTGCCTTATTTACTCGCCTGCCAAATTTCATGACATCCGATCAACGATACTCGAATTATCTTCGAACAAACATTTATACATACATACAAACGCCGGTTTGTTCCGGTAGACTCGGAGAACTCGCTCGCTGCGCTCGCTCGTTCAATTAATTGAATAACTTAAGCTTAAGTAATAACGACACAGCACGGGATCAAACGAACGCAACTATTTCAAAAAAAGCTTGATGCCCCCTTGTCTAACACCGTGAGCCCATTTAAGTATAGGTACATATGTAGAAGAAGACAAAGTTACGTTGCATTATTAATTGAGCTTCTACAACATTCTGATTTCATTAACAAGCATGAAAAAAAGCTAAATTAGGTATTCTTATCCTTAAAATCCTAATTATTAAACCTAATTGACTTAAAGTAGAAAGAGCAATAATTTTCTTTAAATCAAATAGTAAACAGAACCAGAACCTTCGGAAAATATGTTGTTTACATACAACAGATGATCGGTAGGCCCGAAAATTGAACCTTGAGCTGTGCCTTTTTCAGTCGGAAACCGGTTGCTATGCACTCCTCCTATATTACCTGTCTGTTTGTGTGATAGTTAGTTTTTCAGTGAATGTTGGTAGGGGCCCTGTATACCATTTTGCGTCAACTCTACCATTCTATGTTTACAATAATGTTATGTTATGATAATATCATCAAAAGTTTCATTATAGGTACGGTGTGTGTACCTACATTTATTACCGGATATTTAAAAAAACCGGTCAAGTGCGAGTCAGGCCTCACTCTATTGTCGCTCTATCGCAACTACCCGTAGGGAAATATGTTTGTTTTGGTCGTAGCTTGCAAACTACATTATAAATCGGGGTCTTCAGTATTATTTGTGTAAAAACAGTATATGGCACAAAATATACAGATATTTATGAATTCCTCACTAGTCTAGTTTTTGTTACGGTAATAGGTAAAACAATTACAACTATAACGGCCCGAATTCATTATTTGTGAAAATAAAAAAGAATAAAAAGTACATTTCTTCTCTACGCAATGACAACCTATAGAAGAACAAACGAAGGAATAAAGAAATCGGGTGCATTATCATGATAAGTATCCCCCTTAAAAATGATTTAATTGAATTTCTAATAATTGATGATTCGATTTCGTGTCCATATTCTACAAAAAATATGTGACAAACGGACGGACATACAGACAGCAGAGTAACATCAATAGATTAGGGTTCCGTTTTCTCTTTTGGTTACGGAACCGAATTATAGTACGCTGACGTAGCTGTGACATGGATGTAAGTAGGTGGAGGTAAGTTGTAGAATCCCGAAAAACATGTTTGTAGTTAAATAAAACGTAATTTCAGGAAATCACAAAAACATTGACGTCACTCGTATCCTTAGTGAATTCAAAAAGGCAAGTAGGTATAACAAAATTACGAATTGAGAACACAACTCCAAGATATCAGTGAGAAACAGCTAAAACCACGACAAGAGACATTACACCTCGCTTTCATCTTACACGTGCAGAAGTAATTATATATTCACTTTACCATGTAGGTAAATTTCACGGTTTTCAGAAATAATAATATGTAGATATATGTCGCCATATGATAAGATATATGTAAGTTGGTTTTTTGCGAAAAATACGGTTTTTCGTGAAAATCCGAATTATGTCTTTTTCGTAAAAAAGCAGATATTTCATGAAAAAGCGAGAACTAAATGTCAAAATAGATGCGATGACAAACGAAGCGAGAAAGAGCGTATAACATGTAAAGAGCCGATGGATGCGGAGCATTCCCTTTATTGATCGTTTCATTTAGTTCAAAAGACAAAAATTAAATGATACAAATCCTGATGTGATGCCCTTAGCGTATTTCGTTAAAAATAATTCAAATCTTATAATTGGTTTTAGTATATGTCAACCAAGATCACTAATACGATAATAAAAAAAACCGCATCCAAATCCGTCAAGTTGTTTTTGAGCTAAAACGGAACAGACAGACACACATAAAAATCCAACAATGTTGTAGGTTTGGTCTCAGTACAATACTAATAACCCATTCCATTTAAAATTTTACAAAAATACCGACACAAATACTGTACAGATACAGATTTGGATCTCAAGATTGGGAAAACTAAATAGCCGTAGGTGTCGTAGCGGAAGCTACGGCGTAGCACATATGGGTATGAACACTAATTCGATATTTTGATGTTCAAATAATTAAAAACCGTTATTTTTTATTATTTAAAATGTAAAAAGCAATAAAAAGTCTTACTTATACTATAGTCCTACATTGTTTCTTTTCTCATGTTAGCGACCGGTTTCGTTTTAAACATCTTCACGCACTGGGTCTCAAGGCTGATGAAGTTATTTATACATTTTGTGCGTTTACATCAGTTGCAAGATTTTTCCACTGCAGAGTTGTATCAAGAACCATCAATTAAATCTATTAATTATTTTAAAATGTAAATTATAATTAAATTCCATTGAAAAACAACCTATTCAATATTTTGACATAGATAAATACATGACAGATAATTTTGAATCCGGGTTTTGCCATATTTTTATAGCTTTAGTAACAAAATTGTTATATATTTTTTAGATTCCTCTAAAGGCTTAAAATTAATTAATATGTAAACTTACTTTGTTAAAGGTAATAGACAATATGAGACGGGTTGACTAAGATATATTTTTTTTCTCGTGACTAATTCCTGCAGTCTTATATTTTCTATGCCTTTACTTGAGTAGGTATGTATGTGATTTTGTATCATATGTTTTATTTTGAAAAAAGGAATGTTTGCTAAGTTTCTTGCCCTTCTTCTTAGCAATACTAATCGAATGGTGCGGATGGTTAGGCATTATGTATATATAATATTTTTATTCCTATATGTCTATATTTTATGCAGGTGTATAATTTTATTACATTTTAGTAGCCCAACTTTAATATTTTTTGTATGTATTTCCCGTATTATTATATATTTTTTTTATATTCTAAAGATATATAAAGATAAAGTATACTTTGTGTATCTATTTTGCAAAAATAAATATTTTGATTTGATTTGATTTTGATATACATCATATATATACAAAAAGGTATACTGCTACAAAATAAAAAGAAAAAGTATGCGACCAGTCCGATTCATAATACCGTCGCTTTGGCGAAAGACGTGGTCATGGCTCCGTGCCAGCTGTGTGCCGTGACTCTTAAAAAATACACGACGGAACCGCAGACAGAAACTATGGATGTTAATGGTGTTAGGATTAAGTTCTATAAGTTAAATTCCCTTTAAAGCAAGACATTTAGTTTTTTGAGGCACACGCATGGAACTTTGCACGTTATTTAGGAATTGGTCTTGCTATAACAGATCTGACAATCGCTTCAGTAAAATTTTAGTAAATTTTAGTAAAAAATCCCAAGGGCGGTACGAATTAAGCTTTTTAAACTGATCTTCCGTGATGAACGACGAACAAATCCTTTGATTGCGTTCGAAGATCTTGCGGCAGACACACTTTTTGCTATCACTATTGCAATACCGGCGAAAAGTAGATCTGCGGATTTTTCTTCCATAGTACATGGTACGTTTCTCGAGACACCCTATAAAACACTTCGATTCTTGTACCTCACACGTTTGGAAATACAATCAACAGTAAATCAGTTGTAGCATGGGGAGTAATGTATCGAAATCCAACCCCGAATTCGTCACAGGAGGGGGTATATGGATGTAGTGAACGCTGCGTTAAACAATATTGATATGTGATTGCAAAACAAGAGTACACTTTACAAAAACACTTTGTTATAATTTTTAATAATATTTACAAGTTTGTAGTAAATCAAACTTTGAATGGAATACTGAGTGCAGTTAATCATCATGTTATAATTTTGTAAGTTTTTTTAATTTCCTTGCACTAGTGATGAAAGTAGAGTGTTACACACAGGTATAAGTGATCAATTGCACCCTCGCTCTATGAGCACCCTCGCTCGCTTCGCTCGTTTGTGCAACTAAATATCTCGGGTTCAATTGATAACTTACCTCCCTTGTATAACAATCTACTATTAAACTAGGTAACTACAACTAGTGAACCCCATCGATATTAGATACGAATTAAACAAAATAAAGAAAATATATTTATGGAATTGCTACACTGATAAATTCCACACGTAATATCGCGTACTATGTCTAGGCATAGCAGAAGCGTTGTCGACTTCCTCGTCATCAAAATGTTTTTGTCCGATGTAGGCACGTAGCGTACTGAACAGGTTTCTAATAAACAAAAATTATATAGTTGATAAACACCGAGAATGTTATTTTCAACAATATTTAATAATTTCAAGACAGTAAAATAGAAACCAATATACGTAAAACTGCAAAATAAAAGGAAATAGGGCTCAAAAATCGTAGGTATAAAGAAATATTGCACTATAGTTTGTCAAACAAATCCGCATTTCCATACCACAGCGGGCATAACGCGACATATTTTATGTTATAATCTCGCGAACGGAAAACAGCTCAGTTAACTGAAGGAAATGGGAAATCTCGATACACGTCCGCTTCGATGGATCGGGGACTTTCGATTTTACTACGGAAAGTTAGAGAGAAAGTGAAATTGTGTGAAAAGTATAAAACCTGATAAGCTTAACTTCGTTGGAAGTTATATTCTACTTCATACAGTAGCGCTGACACTTCTTTATGTACCTACTTTAAAAATTGTCGCATGGAGTCATCATAGTATAGCAAAGATCTTATATAAATAAAATAATATAAAGCTGCAAGCTAAAGCTACAATCTAAAATCAATCTGTGGTGCTTAGTAAATTAACTATTTCAAAATTTTTGCTTGTAACACGTGTTTTTTGTTACAAAACAAACATTGAAATAACCAAACAGACCACGATCAGATTTTTTTCAGAGTTTTTATATTACAAATGAAATAGGGGTGATTTCATACAAATTAACTTACCATGAAAACATACAGAGCACATCCAGTTGACTTACAAACTTGAAATTTCGTCACAAGTAGGCCTTTATAGCAAACAGAAAAACAAAAAGAAAGAACCTTTGTTTAGTTATTCAGTAAGTAATTAGACCCTTTTGGATACATAGAGTTGAATGTATCGTTAAGGCTTGGCCCAATGGGGTGCACGATAATCTTACCGAGTGATTTTGAACTTCAGTATGTTGTCAGAAAGTCTACATTAGAACGCTCACTTCGCGCGCTGCCGGCACGCATAATCAGTAAATTTAAATTTTCGGGGTTTTTATGGATTTTACGAAAAAATATTTGATGTAGGATTTTTTCTAACTGACATCGCAAAATAAACTATGTTTGCTTGTTATAGCAGTAATTTCAGACATAAAACTCAAGCTGTTTAAACAAAAAACGAATTAATAATTTAAAAAGGCATCATTTTCAAAAATAAAATCTATCGAGAGAAATGTCTCCAATTAGGTAACCGACCTGACAACGGAAAGATAAAGGTCTGATAAAACACGTGTCTAAGTTTTACATTGACCAGATAAGTAGTTCACTCAGCATATTAAAGCAAAAACCCTGAAAGACCAAAGGCAAGCCGTTAAAGTCAAGTAGCGCATAACTGCACGTGGAATAAGTTTGTGTTATAAACGACATGTACGAAACCCTTTAGAGTACAAGTATTGTTCGAAATTGACCAGTTTTTTGTTAATTGCCCCTAGCTGCCCTGAATAATACTGCTGGAGAAAAACTTGTACGCGGGTATTAAAAGTTTCACCACCCCTGCCCTATAGTCCTTAACAAAATTTTCTTCTTCTTCTGCTTTAACGCCAGATACCGCCATAACACTACAATGTATCTTTAATGTCGAGTAGAAAAGCTCTTTAAGTTAATGCGCACCATTATGTCATGATACCTCTCTCTGTCAAAGGAAATATAAAGCGGAAGTGGAGCTTGGACAGGAAACGGGGTAATGATGGTGTCATAGTGTTGTATACGGCTCTGTTAACGTAATGGTAGGAGTAGTTAGGTACTTTTGTTTTAGTATGCGCCGCGCCTTTACCTTAGCAGTGAGCCGGACAGTATTATAGTTTCTTTTATTTTAAGGATTATGGTAAGACTTGACTGTACATCCGCCCGCCCATATGTTAGTCACAGTTTTGTGTTGTTTTAGCTCAAGACTTGAAGTCTTTGAAAAATCACAAAACAATTAATATCTCCCCGGCTTATCTCCGTAACTAATAATGAGCCAAAAATTATTAAAAAATATCACGATAATATACAATGTTCTAAACTTTACCGTAAAACTGCAATGACTGAGAGGAGTTGTCAGGGTCAGGGTTGTCGAGAATCAGCGTCGATGACAATAACTAATTATACTACAGAACATACAGGAGTATGTGCCTTCGGACCACTAGTACCATCAATAACATTGAATGACAGAGTGAAAAATTTTGACATAAGGGATCGTTGCGGCCTGACAGAAGATGTAGTGAGTGACTAGAATAGAAAAAGGAATGCTTCGGTGGTTTGGGGATATATAGTACGTAGAAAGGATCAATGAAAGTAGAGTGACGAAAGAAATTCATGCTGCAAAAAGGCGACAAGTAAAAAGTATCCGGACTAAAAAACTTGTATGACTAGATTGATGGATTTAGAAGCAAAAGAGGTGTATCAGGATAATGATACACGATTTCGATGGAAATCTGTAGTCTCTGCCTACCCCTCAGAGAGACAGGCGTGAGTATATGTATGTATGTACTACAGAACCCTCAGTACGTAGGTTCGTCATGCACATGACCAGTTTTTCAATTTTAATATATTATGTTTTTGTACAAAGTCGTATTTGAACATTATGATCGGTAGAAATTATAGCTTCACTTGAAGTTGCCTGTTTAAAAAATAACGCTAGCTAGAACTATTTATAACCATAAATAAATCTAATGCAAGCACAACTTATGCGTTGTCTATAACCTAGATATTTAGTAGTAGATGTTTAAACAGAATTATTTTTAATCGTTAAACAAATCAATGCAAAAAATATTCGCTATAATAATTTAAATAATTTCTATAGCCGATTACACTGGAGAGTTGTTATCTTACAGAGCTAGGTAGTAATTATTTCAAAGTCGGATCTCCATTAAGTACTAAGTCCTTTGTAATCAAATTAATTTTATCGGTTCCCAAATGTTCAGGAAAAGTGGAATAATAATTCTTTCTAATTGATATTGCTGGTGTTATCTTCATTAGGGATAGAGATTAAAATAAGTACCGATTTGTAAATACATATTTATACGTAGGTGGAGGCAATATTTCCGTTGTAATACCTATTTGGATTCGAAGAGTTAGGGCGAGCAATTCTTTATTTTGTGATGGAATTTGCAAACATTATATTCAAAATATTTATACAACGATACAGAGAGTTAAGTATGAAATAAATTATACAAGTAGTGAAAGGTATGAAAGCTGTGAAAGCGGCTGGGTGTGACATAGTGCCAATAGAGATGCTAAGAGGAGGAGATAGCGTAGTAGTTAGCCTGCTGTACTCTTAATATATTTTGCATAAGCAGTCCTGTACCAGTTGACTGGTGCAAGGCTGTCATCATCCCGCTATAAAATGGAAAAGGTTCACAGCAGGAATGCAAAAGCTACCGTGGCAAAAGTATTCTTAGTATAGTAGTTGGCAAATTGTATGCAAAGGTTCTGACTACGAAGGTGATGGGATGAAACAGAAGAAAAAATTGGGATATACAAGGGGATTTTGAAGAGGTATTGGTTCCGTAGATCAGATATTTTCTATACGAAGCATATTTGAAAAATGTCACCGGAAGTTCTCTGCATATGAGTTATAGAATTTTACTCTTTCAACTCGGGTTAAAAGAGCGCTAAAAGAACAAACTTTTTCTTCGGCTGTTATTTCTTGGACAGTAACTATGTGTAACAGTCACAACTCAGATTTATGAGTATTTTCACTACAGAGCGTATGAAATGCAGAGAGCATATGAGTTGTAGAATTTTACTTTTTCAATTCGGGTTAAAAGAGCGCTAAAAGAACAAACTTTTTCTTCGGCTGTTATTTCTTGGGCAGTAACTATGTGTAACAGTCACAACTCAGATTTATGAGTATTTTCACTACAGAGCGTATGAGTTGCAGAGAGCATATGAGTTGTAGAATTTTACTTTTTCAATTCGGGTTAAAAGAGCGCTAGAAGAACAAACTTTTTCTTCGGCTGTTACTTCTTGGATAGTAACTATGTATAACAGTCACAACTCAGATTTATGAGTATTTTCACTACAGAGCGTAGTGATAAATACCATATAACCTTTCTCATGGAATCTTAGAGATTCCATGAGAAGGGTTTTATAAATAATCTTAAGAGAAGTTATTTAAGAATAACGGTGGTAACGCAATCATAATTCGTCTAGTAGTTATCAAGTTATAACTTAACGATTCTTCTAGTTCGCCTAGAAGTTATCAAGTTATAACTTGGCGACTACTAGACGAATTATGATTGCGTTTCTACCATTATTTAGATCTCCATAAACGATTATACACGTATTATTATTTTCACTACAGCGTAATGATAATACTATACAGTTATAACCTTTATTATGGAACTTTCTAAATACCTATAATGGTGGAAATGCAATCATAATCCGTCTAGTAGTCCTTAAGTTATAACTTATAACTTGAGAACTAGCACACGAATTATGATTGCAAGAAGATCTCATAATATTCAAGAATTTCATATCTACATTATCCAAATTGACACAGACACCTCTTCGTGAGAGCCATCAAATCCTCACGAAATTATAACGGAATTATCGTAAAAAAGTTACGTCGTAAAGACGTAAACTTAAGATGGAGAGCCTTATCGTGCCCATAATTCTCGTGCTCATTTAGGACGCTTTGGGTGAAGTCAAACCCTTTGACCTTGGTTTTGACAAAGGTTACACTGAGGTGATTTAATGAGCACTGGGTAATTGGTGTTGCTGAATTAAGCTGGAAATAGTAGGAATTACAACACTTGCCACTTAATTTGATATCCGTATTGCGTGATGTGAAAATCATATAGCAATTTAAAAAGTACCAAAGCTCGGCTACGTCGATTTCGATTTGCTTTTGGGCTTTTACGTGCGAGTAAGTTGACATTTGGTGTATTTTTCACTAACGGAGAAACATGAAGTCACTCTAAAAATAATGGACCGCCTTTGTGGCCGACTGGTAGAGCGCTTACTTACTAAACCAAAGGTCGTGGGTTCAATTTCCACGGTGCACATTAATTTGTGTTAAGGCTGCGTGTTTCTGAAAACGTTAAGGTTCGACGACGAGTGGATCGGGGGTGTACTGTACACGTCTAAAAATAAGAAATGCATGGATTATTTATATGAAAACAAAATAGTTAAAAGAAAGGCCTATACCGAATAGGGCAACAATAAAATTACTATTCGTTTATGTGCCTAATTTTAAATACTGTTAAAGATTTTATATTATATTTTATATTAAAGATAAGCTACGGAAGAGAAGGGCAGAATTTCACCATCCAGGCCGCTAGAAACTCTAGAAAGACATACGTCATCTAAAACATATTAAAGCCGGATCTAGACAAAAGCAGCCGGAATAGCTTATAAGCCGAAAGAGCTTTATAACTCGATTTCTTATTGTAAAATAATGACCAAAAACAGGATTTATATAAGTAAGGTGACTTTTATTTATGCAGCCAAAATCATACTTTTTGTTAATTTCGCAAAATTAAATCTAGACGTCCGCTTGCGTTTGTAAGGAACACGAAAAGAAATATTTACGAATTTCACAAAAAAGGTCATCGAACCTTGTTACTGAGCACTTACCGAGACTTCAGTAAGAATTTGGCAGCATAAATTAAAGTCACCTTATATTTATAATATTTTAAACAATATTATACAAATATATAGATTAGTTTAGATATGTCGTCGGCAGATCGTAGAATTGGGCATATCATAATCTGCCCAGGCATATCGTATTTCTATTAAAACTAAGGGGGTCACCTCGCTCCGCTTCGCTTCTCTCGGCTCCGCAAATTTATGATCACAAGCAACCGAACACGCTCCACCTCGCCCCGCTTAACTCCGCTCGTCGTCGTACCTATTTTTCAATTTTGGTGAAAGATTTTCGGTTTCATACTTTACGACCTGCACCATTCTACGATCTGCCACCGACATATATATATATTATTATTTTTGTCTTATAATATTATTTTAAATTTATGTTACATATCGTTCTTAGTTCAAAAACAGTTTTACTAGCATCGTAGCATGTTTTCCTATACCCGGGAAGACACAATATGTATATTTTCTTGTTGTATTTTATATCAACCGACAAGAAAAACAAGTATTCAATAAACCTAGATATTTCCAGGGCAAACAAGATCCTAAATCGTAACAGAGTATTCATAATACCTATGTTATTCAAGGGCTACACACATGTATTCAGATAGTGGGTTTTGGCCAACACAAATCAGAAGCTTCTGGCCTCCAAAATGATGAAGCTATTTGCCTCCAAATTAACAACTTTTTGCCTACAAAATTCGGAAATAAAACATTAACCAGAAAACTGAAGAGATTTATAGCCAACTCTGGGGCCAGCACCAGATGGCAGTGAATACTTTAACATACATAAAATATGTACATGTACCATCAAAGAAATTGCCGCTGACCCAATTTCCATCCTCATTATCATTGCAATATATTTTATAGCACACCGTGCGTAAAATGACCACTTTACGCACGCTGCGCTTGCGTAAAGTCGGCATTTTCCACACTTTTGCTATAAAATATTATACGATACCCGTGCGAGAAACTTTTTCACGACTCGTGTGATTGCAGCACTCACCTTCGGCTCGTGCCGCAAACTCACACTCGTCAGAAAACGTTTCATCGCTCTCGTATCGTAATGTACTATTACAAAATGGAGACCGGGAAATTTTTTCGACAGTACATACAGAACAGAAAATGTAAGGGTTATTTTCAGATAGTAAATGGAGTAGTAAAAGGATTCATGGCCATTTCATACTACTTTCATCTTTGTTTTGTAAGAAGAAATGTTTATTTCTGGATAAAGTCTTCAAGTTAAGTTCCCCTCATAAAAACGTGATCGTATATTTCAAAGCACTATAATCCATACGAATATTAAAGTAATAGGAAAACCGTGTCCGTACAATGAATATTTTTGGGAAATTTTAAAGGAAATTGTTTATTGTATTAGTATTGTACTGAGAAAAAATTTTTTTTTTTAAATTTGTCTGTATAATATATATGTATGAGTATGTATACCCCGTTTGAACTCGATAACCATTCAACGGATTTGTATGCTGTTGTTTTTATTATCATATTAGTGGCCCTGGTCAATAGTTCTAAAATATACATACATTAAAGCGAAAGCACCCGCTTGCAAAAGTTATTATAGATATTCCAAAATAATTCAGCCACGTTAGTTCATACCGGGTGTAAAAGCAAAGGCAAGAATCCTTTAAGGGTGTGTTAGTATGATAGGTAAAGACATAATTTTAAATACCGGGATCTCTAAATAAAGTACCAGTACCTCATAATAAGACGATTTTCTTTACTCAAAATACATTAATCGCGTGGACACACTCACTGGTCGCTGGCCACTCAGATGAGGGGTGCGGGTTGCGGGGTGCAATTAGGTGCGTGGGGAGGGTGAGCTGCGTAGCCATAGCTTAGAAAAATGATGGAATTTTTGGTGAAAATTCAAGGTATATATATTTTTCTCTTAATGACATCAGCATCTTGTATAGTTTCATACCCTAAAGGGATTCTTGACTTTACATTTACACCCTGTATAAGGTACTATAAAAATATCTGCCACGGCTGCAATGGGAGACGGTTTTGTGCACATAGATTACAATAGTGAAGAAATTTTGTACCCCGGGATAGTTAAGTAACTTTGAGAAAATAAAGTAAATAAATAAACATTTACTTCATTCTGCATAACGGGTTCACGTGCGACGGGTCTTTTCGTCAATGATAACAATTGCTTTCTCTTTCTAACTGTTTTCGTTACTACGGGACGGTTTCAAACAAGTAAATCAATTCTAATTTATGCGGCCATTTTTTTATGTAAAAATGTATGACGTTGTATCAATAAATTATCTTTACTATTGTAATCTATATACACAATACTCTCTCCCATTGCAGATATTTTGATAGCACCTCATGCTTGGATATTGGGACTGCTCACACTACGGCGTAGCAGGCTTACAAAGTGAGAAACTATGGATTTGCTAGCTTTGTAGTGGCAAAAAAGTGAAATCGCTTGTTTTGAGTTTTCCTCACACGTTATAAGAAAATCTTCTCCCAATGTCACAATATACCTACAATAATTTGTTTTATTTGAAACCTACCGTAATTTTGCTAATTTTAACAATACCAACGAATCCTAGCTCAGAAAACAATAGCTGCTTTAGATTTCATAGCTAATGTTTCAAATAATTGACGTTGTGCCGGGTTTTAGATATCTATTTAATGTTATAGATACTAGTGAAATGTGCAATATTAAATAGTGAGATTAAGGTTAAAAATAAGAAAATTGATGGCCTCTCTATTTCTTGCCAATATTGATAATTTGAATACCGTGTCGAGGTATTTTATTATGTATATAAATTACATACATATTTATATTATCAACAGTTTTTGAAACAAACTATTCGAATTTGTAATCGAGCATATCTTTCATTAAATAAAAAAGCCATGTTTTTCATTTGACCATCGTGGCATCACCTTACATTTCCATTCAGGAATATCGTTTTTCTTGAACGCATCCAGAAGTTTAGTTTGACAAAGAATCCAACCATTTAACCTAATATAATGACGTCACTTCCTGTAAATACTAAAATACTTGAAATTGGATTCAAAACACAAAAAATGTATCATTGAAATAATAAAATTGATCTATATTATTGATCTATATTATTGATCTATACTATTGTCAAATAAGAAACCGGTCAAGTACGAGTAGGACTCGTGTCTAAGGTGCCGTACATGCCGTTTAAAACACAAACTTATTCCTTGTGCAGTTATTGGAGTCCAACTTAACCAATTTTCAGAGCTTTTCCTATGCCCGTGCTATAAGAGCTACTTGTGAACGAGTCAACTGGAAGCATCATAGGCGTAACTAGATAGAGTTCAGAGGGGCATAGCCCTCCCTAGATTGCCATATGTCCCCCGCCCCCAGAAACACGAGTGTCATTGATATAAAAAGGCGTTACTTGACTATTTTGGTTTGTATACGATCTCGGTGTATGTAGGGTAATCTCTATTTATCTTATTACGATGATATAATCCAGGAGCGCTCCCTTCCCCAGCGTCCAGGTACAAATCCTAGTTTCGCCAATGACTGGAAGTGCCCAATAGGTTTTCATGGTGAGCCAATTTGTATGAAAGCGGTTATGCTTGGTTTTTGACAGCACCATGGAGCCGCAGACTTCTGCAGGAGGTATTAGTTTTAACTCGATATCTTTAGCGTGCGGGGAGGCCAAGAAAAAGTGCCTTGACGGACGGACAACAAAGTGATCGTATAAGGGTTCCATTTTTCATTTTGAGGTACAGAACCCTAAAAACGACCAAGTTGCATTGAATGAAAAGACAAAAACTTCCAGCATGATTCAGCATGACAATTAAGAACTTGAATATTCGGCTAATTTAAGTACTAAATCCACTTAAGCAATTACCAAGCCACGTTAAGTGCATTTCAGACTAAAGATAAATTATTCAATACTTACTAGAAACCCTAAGACTCACGAAAATTGCTGCAATAAAATAGCCATATGATTTTAAGTTTATTTCAGAATGCTTTCACGATAAGTTTAGTTCTTGAATAGACGTAATGAAAGCACGTTAAGCGTTTTTCTACTTCATGTATTCCAGAATACGACGTAAAAATCTTTACAAACGATTCTTGACAACATCCAGTACGTACTCATAACGTTACAATTATAATAAATTCCATTGTGAATTTTAAAATAGATATGTGAATTTTCCATGGCGGGCCAAAACCGGGCAAGTCCAGCTAGTGACCGCGAGCTGGATACCTGATAGTGCTCGTGGGTGTTAGCCCGCGGGCCGTAGTTTAGAAACCCTTGGGCATAGATTACAGTGAACGCTGAGCACAGTCCACCGACCGCTCACTCTGTGCCAGGCGCCTAAAATCTGAGACACATTCTAGAATGAAAAATTGTGTCAAGTGACGTTGAGTTGTACACAATGTGGGTATTAGCATAGTAAAAACAGAATAGTAGAACAACTCCCGCGCCGTGCGAGGCTTAGATGCTTACTGTTGCAGGGATGTCAATTCATTTTGCGGCGATGCGACGCCAGAAACCGTCTGAGATATTGTCGTTGTGTGCGTGGTGTGGTTCGTACGTACAGGCACAAAATGGCTCGCACACATATTAGTCGCGCGGAGTACATCTCTGTGAAGATAGCTTACTAGTCTGTTTTTACTATGGTTTAGTCAGTCCAATAGCAACGGAAGTACAGTCGTTAGGACAACGTACTCTCCACTTACCACGAGTTGATAGTGGAGGTAAACACTGAAAGGTTAACCTGCATGCCTTTAAATGTACGTACGAACAGCGATAACACTCAACCTGCACTTGGCTTCAGTTGAGAAGACTAACGCGAGTTGAATGCAGATCTGAGGAATTCGCTAAACACACACGGGCATTCTTTCTACACACACAGCACTACATAGCAGGTGTGCGGAACGCGGGGAGAGGTGCTTCCGCCCTTCACCTCAGCCCCTGACTGCAATCAACCCGCGAGCTAACATATACCTACATAACCTTTTTATACAAAGAAACATGAAAACTGCTTTCATAAAATAACTTAATATTACGACTTTAACAGAAAGCTTTCACAAAACGAAACGTGCAACTGCCACAAGTCTTCTGGGAGCAGGTTTCTCTAACTCTTGCACTTTAACTTCGTTTCAGGTGAATTAAGCTCACAGTCATGTAGATTGGTATTAAATAAGAAATAAGCTCGTCAAGTTATAAAACTGTAAAGTATTAAGCCAAATTATAATATTTGTATTTGGCTGAATATTCATATTTACTTACTCTCTCTGTACCCTGATCTCAAGATTTCTTCTTACCTGTAACAGGAAAAATAAAATTGAGCACAATTATTACATGTTATTTATTATAATAAATAAAAATCTGATTATACCTATATCAAAACAAGTTCAGCTCGATGCCACCAAGTAACAAAAATTACAATTGACACAAAAATGTAGACACATTTTATTTATCAATAAGTCAATAAATAATTCATTAATATGGTGAAAAAAGGATAAGTGATTGGTTGTGTTAACGTGATTTCGTATTCAAAATGACTGAAGATAGCCAATCTTTATCTTATTAAATCAGAAATGCTTCTCATCTAACATATTCTCAACCTGTAACGCATTGAAGCGTCAAGACTTGACGTAGCAAATCTACGATGTGGAAAACCTACGGAGCTATGCATTTACTATGCTGTAGCTTTTATAAGTGTGGAGCGAACGTGAAAAGAGCAATTTAAATATATTTAAATTCCATCAAAAACACAAATGCGAAATGAGAGCCAAGTTCAAAATTATGATATATGCCTTAGTTGTTGACTTCCACGACAAAAGATTTGAGATCTACTCGTAAATGGGTGCCAAGTTCAGTGGTCAGTTCCGAAATTTATTTATAACAACATAACATATTTTATAACAACTTAAATTATCATTTCTTCTTATAACTTAGGATAATCGCTCGCCATTCTGTTAGCTTGAGAACTTGGCTTGACACGCTACCGCTACCGCTACCTTTAGCAAATTCACCGAATCAAGCTGCACACACTAAATTAAATTATTTAAATATGTCGCTGAACTTATATAATCTTTATCATCCTTTTTCGGGTTATGACATCATAGTGTATGTTTTTGCCAACATAAAAGTTATCAACTTACCCCAGTTGTTGTGAAACAAGTTAAAGAAAAATATATGGTAGAATTTTTAGTTCAAAGTGGGCGTAGCCGCGGGCTAATAACAATATAATATCAAAGCTTTTATCTTAGTCAGTAGTTACTGACATATCTAAAGCTTCAGAAGATAAAGTGAAGATTAGGCAAAGTCAGTGAATTTCCAAACAGTTAGATAATTAACTAGTAAAGACACAACCCAGTGGGTTGGATGAGGTTACATAAATTAACCTTTATTATATAGGTACAACCGACGTTTTTGTTTTTGGAGATTAAAAAAATGAAAAAACTTGTTCCCTACTCAATGGGTTCTAGACAATGACACACCATAAAAAAATGTTTTTCCCGCCTCCTTTTGGGTTAACATTCTACATAATATTTCCAAATTTTAGGTCTGTCACTCAAACCGTGTGCAAGCTAGAGACCCGTGACATACTCAGACGGACAGACAGCAGAGCGATATTAATAGGGCTCCGTGTTGAACTTTGGGTACGGAACCCTAAAAATTGACTTTCCTATACAAAAATTCCAGTAAGGAAACGTATTTTTTTTTATTTGGAAAATTTAATTAGTATGGTCAGTAGATTATGTGGTCTTATTTAAAGATACTTGTACATTTAAAATTGGTATAGTACAAATATAGCTCATAAAGTAATATCGTATCTATTGATTTCGACTAAGTGGAAATGGGGATGTGTACTCTATTTCCACTTACATCAAAGAAAACACAAGACCTTGTTTTTCTGAGAATAAGTCGGAACCTTTGTGGTAAACTTGTGAAAACATAAGAAATCCAAGAAAAACATCTGAATAACCACTATTCCTACAAAACAATAATATTGTAAAAAGGTACCCATTTCGTAATAGAATAATGAAATGCAAGATTCAGATTTTATTTATTCAGTACATAGGCGAATATTCGCTAACAAATGTACTTAAGAGGCCTCATCACGCAAAAATCTCCATACAACAGGTAAAAACTGTTTGTGAAGTCAACAGCTTACTTTCTTTATATATTTTTCAATAAGTTTTATCTAGCGACATATAACTACGTACGTCTGAAGCCCAAAAAGCTAAAACCTGATGATATACCATCAAAGTAGCTGTCAGGATATCGTGAATATTGCCTCGTTTTCACGCTAAGTTTAACGATTAGTACAATTTGTAGCTATAATGGAATCGAAAAAAACGCTTCAGTCCGCGGTTTTTTATAAAAAAATACGAACAGTTTCATAGTAAACATTTTTCCCCTGAAACCATTTTCCTCGCCATCATAAACTTCGCGATGAGAGATAGGTCAGAGTGCTGCGTCGTAGATAGGGAAACCTATCTATAGACGTGTGCAAAGGTTCATTAAGAGCAGGCCCACCAGGGCGTCACAAACACCAAAAGCATTTTTATGGCAGCTAAACGTGAAGGGTCCCCTTAAGTAAAATATTATATCAATTAATAACAATGATTTATTAATATATAATGTCTTACATACTTATACATTTCAATATCAACAATTAAAAAAAAACATTTGGTACATAATAACATGTCCATTTCATAAAAACAATTACTATCTAATATAATAAAGTCATTGACCTCTTGAAACAACTAGACTCACAATCTCGCTCAAAAAGTGTCCGCGATGCATCGTGTCACCGCTATGGGGTGACAAAACCGAATGACGAATTTGTACAACTGACATTGCATCTTATGTTAACGACATAACGTCTTAATTTGGTTGTAGCATTTTTGCTACTCTGCCGTCATACATAAGAAAGCGGCTAAGTGTCATTTTTGTGAAAATGACTTTCGGGCACGGTTATATTCATAAAAAACCTATAGACCTGTCTTACAATGATTCCTCTAGGACTTTTAGACTATTCCCATACCTACATCTATAAAAATATAAAATATTATATTATCATATTGAAAACAATTTAATGTGAACTTTTGTATTGCAACAACCCTTAGAATAATTTAAGTACAAACAATATAGGTATATAAGGTTTGAGATGAATCAACACCATGCATTTTTATCTTTCAAATATTCACTAATATAAGCTTTCTTATATAAAGACTTTTCTTAACATGTTTTTTAACATGATGTTCATAAAATAACGCCCAAGCCGAAAACGAGGAAAAATTTTATAAATGCGAGCAGAGTCGCGGGCGGAAGGCTAGTGTAGGTAATATTAATAACAATGCATTCATCCAAAGTTAAATAATTATATAGGTACGTCAAATTAGGTATCCTTAACTTTAAACCCATCTTTATTTGAGGAAAATTACACTTACAGTAATATAATACAATATAATACCAATACAAATAAATATAATACAAATATACAATAATAAACCTTATTTAACAACACCGACTCTGACTTTTGAATATCAAGGACGCCTCTTCACCACTAACCTATAAGAATAATATTATGATGTCTATGAATAACATTATTATGATGTCTATGGACTTTACACATATGATCCTTACCATTGCTCTGAAAATGTGTGTAGGTACTAGTTATTCGATTCATTAAAATTAAAAGAACTTTTCCTGTTCATATTTGTCTTACAAATTCTAATATTACAAAGAAACCAGATGCAGCAGTCATAGTACAGCTGCAATCTTATTCAAATAAGCAACTACTATAGAACTGTTTGAGTAGAGTTAGATCTAACTAAGTTAGGCAGCAAGGACGCTATGTGACTATATTACAGCGCAATTTGCTACATTGTCGTTCGTCCCATGCTACACAGTTGTTACTTTGACTTCTAGTTATCTTAGGGTATGGTGGCTTCCTTAGGGATCTTGGGCACGCTTTTCATTGCAATAAGGACATAATTTTGTAACATGCAGCATATTCTTGAGTAAGTAAAATATCTGAAGTTCAAATTTAAAGGTTGCGTAAGTAAAATGTATAGGTACAATTCACACAGGACACATAAAGTAGCTAGTGGAAACCCATACGAAGAACTCCCATGACGGAAATACAAAAAGCTCTGCAAGGCAAGACAAAAGCGCCCGCGGCAACCTGCTATAAAATTTATTGGCCAATTACGGGTACTTGCACCATTACCCCATTAGCTTTTACATGCTAATCTGTTATTGATAGAGGCCAGTTTGTGTTAATTACGGCCATTTAGATATGCGCCGTGAGCGCGTATGTGTGAAATATTATAATGTGTTATGGTTGGGTATTCAATACAGCCTGTGCCGATGATGTATCGTGGCTTTACTATCAGGGAAACTGATAATAGGAAATTTGAAACTGTATTGTGTTATTTAACCCTCTTGATTTTAATTATTGCTGGAGCAATAGTAAAACAACAGATAGCATTCAACATCGTGGGTCCATAGTTGAAGAAACGTTTTTGGGATTGTGGCACAGGTATTTTACCTAAATGTAGGTTCGTCAAATAAAACTAAACGATAAAAAAAATAGAAAATGATGACATCGCTTATAATTTTATTAAGTTCTTTTAGAGAAACTCTATGCATGTTCATATACATGTTCAATTTTTCCTCAACTATATTTTGCACCAACTTAACTTAGCTTAACTCGCTCTATTTGCTTCTAACACATCGTGACGCCTTAAGGTGGTTAAACCGAATCCCGGTGCAAAAAAATTCCCGGGGAAAATTCTGTCTTTGAGATCAGCGATAAAGAGTGGAACTAAACGGAATCTATAATGAGTTGTTTGTTTAAAGCAATTAGCGGAAATTGATTATTAACAGTAGGGATCTCGGATAAAAATTATGTTATTGCATGCCTTACGTTTTGATTACATTCGATTACAACGTTAAATCCGCTTTTAAAAAATGATAGAATTTGAATTTAAAACCCTAATTATTACTAATAAATTTCCGCTAATTGCTCTAAAACGCATTTTTTACATACTTTTTATTCAAAAGTAAGGAAAACAATATTATGATGTGCATTTTGCACCGGGATTCGTTTTAACCACCTTAAAGAAAAACAGTTTCTCGTCCTTATTAAATAAATATATCGGTACCTACGGAACAGGAGGGAGGTTCCGTCCCCCAACGGAACCAATAGAACAGTAACCGTCCCTAATGACACCACGAACAAACAACTCATTATAGATTCCGTTTAGTTCCACTCTTTATCGCTGATCTCAAAGACAGAATTTTCCCCACAACAAGTTTTAATCTGCATCATTATGCAGTCAAGATTCATCTAACTTGGTCCTTTTAAAACTTATCTAGTTTTCCTAGTTCCCGCCACTTCCGAGCTGAGGTGAATAATAGAAGAGTTACTGGGATATATAGTGGCTGTTGTTAAGGGTTCTTCGTAAGGTTTAAAGGTTTAAAGATACTTTATTCTTACTAAAGACAATATGTCACTTACATAAGAAGAGATCTTAATTAATTAATTATAGTTTCGTCCATCCGCACAGACAATAATTGAAGGTGTTAGTAAGCTCCGCAGTTCACTTCTTTAATCTTATAACCACCTCTCTAACACCAGTTATTATTTATTTAAAATATGTTGAGCCAATTTACGCTTGAAATCATTAAAGAGTTCAGAATTTTTAATTTCTGAGGGTAGATTGTTAAAAAGCTGTGCTCCCTCATATGTAAACATTCTTTTGCCGTAATTTGTTCGGATCTTTGGTAGTATGACGTAGCTAGGCCGTCTTGTGGAGCGTTTAGACACTTGCCTGTGCTGGATAAATGAGATTGATGTGTGAATTGATTTTCTTAATATTTTCTAACAAGGATGCATGTGCTGTAAATATATAATTGTTTTAGATTCATAATGTTGGTTTGTTTGTATAATGTAGTAGTTGGTGTTAAGTAGGGATAGTGAAATAACATTTTGATAAATTCGTACATTTTAGGGTACCGAAAACCTTGTAGGCTTAAATGAGATAATTTGGTTTAATTATTTTTACCTAATAAAATGAATCAATGAAATATTTTTAACATATTTATATAATTTATTGTGTATTTCATTAAATGAAAATCCAATGTATATTTATTTCAATACCAATACATTGTTAGTACGATATTATTCACTGATGTAATACCTCACAATACCGGAGCTTTCGGAAATTCGTTCACTGTTAGAGCCATCAGGCTATGGAATTCTCTTCCGCACACAATCTGAGAATGTCGCACTATCTCCTCTTTTAAAAAGAAACTAAAGGAATACTATTCAGCAAATCCTTAAGCTATCCTAAATATGTTTAATTATTTATTGCTGTATTATCAATGATTATGTATGGTTATGTTCATTATACTTATATATCCATTTTATATGTATATAGTCATGTTTATATATAGTCAGTTTATATTAAAGTTAGTTATATTAGTATGTATGTTAGATATATTTTAGTATATATACATATACTAGGTGAAATTAAATCAACCGACCAAATTCATACTGGAGACACGGTTAGTCATCAGGAACAAGGTTTAATGACCCTCCGGGTGAAATTCGAAAAAAAAATTTTTTTTACCCGTAGAACCTGCACTAGGAATTGTACTTAAACTAGTCCAAGCAGTATGGGAGCAAAAAAAAATATTTTTCGAAATTGGCCAAAAGGATTACTGAACCTAGTTCTTGATCACTAACCGAGTCTCTTGTATGAATTTGGTCGGTTGATTAAATTTCACCCTATATATAATATATATATATATATATATATATATGTGTATTATACCTATGTAAGTATTTTAGTATGTAGTAGTCATGTAGTACGTACACATATGGTTACCAATTTATTTTTAAAGCACTTCTATACCCATTCGGTTTGCTATAAAAAATCTCTTTGAGAGATAAGCTCGCCGCTGTACTCAATTAATGTATTAAATGTTTGTAATCTCCTTTTTTGTGTACAATAAAGTATAAGAATAAGAATAATAAATTATATTACAATTATGACACTGAGATCCTCTATAGCACCGCTTAAATTACCAATCAGCGACTAATATTTCTTCTTTTGCTTTAAAGGTATCTCTGTTGTAACTTTCAACAGATCACCTTCAATAAGTAAATTACTTTTCATTTTTCTCATTTTTAGGGTTCCGTACCCAAAGGGTACCCAACGGGACCATATTACTAAGACTCCGCTATCCGTCCGTCCGTCTGTCACCAGGCTGTATCTCATGAACCGTGATAGTTAGACAGCTGAAATTTTCACAGATATGTATTGCTGTTGCCGCTATAACAACAAATACTAAAACCGGCCAAGTGCGAGTCGGACTCGCGCACTCCCATACAACAGACATGATTTTTTTGCCGTTTTTATAGATAATGGTACGGAACCCTTCGTGCGCGAGTCCGACTCGCACTTGGCCGGTTTTTTTACTAAATTGTTGGTTGAAAAGATTTTAAATGTCACGCGAAGACAATGTTTTTGATGGTCGTACTTCGTACTCGTAGTAAAGTATGGTTTCCTACTTTACATAATTAGCCATGGAGACACACGCGCACCGTATTATGAAACTCACTTAATTTGTTTCGTAAACAAGCACTCGTGTCCCAATGACTCTCTATGTCACAGTTTCATAAAATGATGTTGGTCCATATTCTAAATGAATAAGAACATCGCCTCGGGAATTCGCCGCGGATATTCCAGTGAAAACAAAACGAAGTTAAAAAAAAAATCAGTTGTCAGATTTTTCGTTCGTCTGAATATTTCACTTGATGGAGTGACGACGACACCTTAAGGGCATGGGTCACCTAAAACCGAGCAACCCGTTTTGTATCAAGAAGAAATTCAATCAAACGTTTCATTCCCGTAGAAGGACGTATGGCAACCAAATAGGCGATATCCTGAAGAAGGGCAAAGTAAAAAGTACCCGGAATAGAAGAGCTTGTATGACTAGATTAATTAATGTAGAAGAAGCAAAAGAGGTATGTCAGGATCATAGCAGATGGAAATCTGTAGTCTCTGCCTACCCCTCTGGTAGACAGGCGTCAGTATATATATGTATGTTCATTATTGTTTAAAATAGCGCACTCTGAGCCGTGGCTGCTATGACAACCGAAACATCACGACTTGTAATTAAAATAAAAACATGTTTTTTCCAAAAGATAAACAGGTTGAAAATAAACCTACTAGATATATCAAAGGAAACTATTCTTTGTTCGAAATGAAAAATATTATCTTTTGTTACTTTAGTCATGATTCATAATTTAAAAAATAACATCGACCGTCAAAAGAGGCACTGATACTCCGGTGACAGAGACGACGCTCTACGAAACCTAGTGTAGATACATAGCCTATGTGCATTATTTACCGCCATACGGTCTATTGTCAGTCACAGTCACGTCGCGTAGGTTGACATTCATTCGAAATTTGGGAACCGATAAAAAAAACTTTGTATTCTATTTGTGATTCTGACTGATTCAGGGATTTCAATAAAGCTAGAGGGTTCATTTTTAACCTGAACATCATTTAAAACAAATTTTATAAAGTAAAAACCAACTAAATTCTAAAATCGATACTTCAGAGAAAATTAAGGAGAAGTCTAAAATAGAGTTACATAGAGGATTACAAGAGATTATATTTACAGTTAATTTCAAAACTCCTTCGTAAACGTAAGAAGGTATATTTGTTGGTATAACTGATTATTGCAAAATAATCATACAAAGTCTGTAATTTCATTTCTATTTGCGTCATCTCCCACCTTAAGTTACAAAATATGTGAACATTTTAGATTCTTAATAAATTTTATTTACGCCTGTTATCTGAGGTTAAATAAATTACGACTAGATGTGTTTTAAGATGGTTTTAAGAACAAGAAATTTTGTTAAAAAGGCCCTGTATGCAAACCCGAACAGTTAGTTCTTTTTGCTTGGTACCGACTAAAACAAAGGAACTTTTAAGTGGACCAACGCTAATGGTCTTTTTTGCAAGGTTGCTCAATGAAGTAACTCTAAACCCTTATTAAGAGTAGCGCTAAGAATTTCTCCACAACCATGCAGTACGGAATTTCGCAATTGTTAAGAAGTATCGCATTCCCGTTTAATAGACCATAAATCTACCATAGAAATTTGTTATTTCGATACAAACTCTGTTTTGTATCGGCAATAGCTTGGATCAGGCGGTACTATCGACTGGACCTGACCCGTGTTCAAATGCTGTTGTTCGAACATGGTCGCTATATATATTTTTTGTAGTTTATGTGTGTATATAGTAGGTACGTATATTATTTGTATACATATTACTTGCTAAAAGTGAAGTAAAACACTGTATTGAAACCTATACGCCTAAAAAGCATATAATGCGCAAATATCATGAAATCTGTAAAAACTAACGGGGTCGCCTGGTTCCGCTGCGCTTCGCTCGGCTCCCTTCATCGCCACTATATTGTTGACTTTTTGTTGGAAGTTTATCGTAAATTTCTTATTTCATACTTTAGGATATTGGCAATCAGTAAAATTATAAATTCTCGATATGGCCACAACAACTTTTAACCCTTACGTTTCGGGTTATACTTTTTGATCGGGTCAACTGCGCTATTTATTGTAGCCTTGTTTTTGAGAAAAGGCGTCTGACGTTTCGAGGCAGTATACACAATGAATACCGCGGTAGACCATATTAAATAGTAACTATAATGTATTGTATTATGTCCCTCCATAGCGACAACAAATCACGGGGACAAATAACATATCGCTGAAATGGGATTGCGCGAATGTTCACAGTTCAAGTAAAGGAGAAAAGTTTTATTAATCTCGATAGCACCACTGGCAACTCTTTGGAAATGCAGGTCGTGACGATATACATATATTTATAATAGTTTGTATCGCTCGAATAATGTAAGCAAAAAGCTCGTATATCCTCTCATTAATTTTTCCCAACCCACTTCCGTGCTTCGTAACCTCCAATTTCCCCAATTATTACATAACATTAGCTCTTTTAGGCTTCGCTTGGAACAGACTAGGCCAATTTGCACTAATGCCTGCCTGCTACCCTCGTCTGCTTTAGCCATTAAGTTGTGACACAGTTAATTCTCTAAGTGCTGCCGTGGTCAGCCGACGGCCTCCGAATAACGAATTGTTGGAAATGACCAGTTAATGTATTACCCTATTAAAGTCCACCAAAAGCTGTCTAAGTAAATCTGTGGGTTTTGCTCTTTATGTGTAATAGAGCAAAGAGGATCAAAGTCGTATACAATTATAAGGAAAGACTGTAAAGTTTCTTGATTGTACCAGTTATTGGAAGCAAAGCTTATTCGATAGGACCGTAACGCAGAGGATCTTGATTAGATCCGATGCCTTAGTGTTAAGGCATGTTCTAATCAGGTTTTAGAAATATCTGTATCTTTATAAATTCTGCTGAATGGCGAAGAAAAACTATATAAAGTAAATAACTATATTATGCGAAGTTAAAAATTAAAAAAATAATGAAAAAATGTACATACGAACACAACAAATCAATTTTGATGGTAAATTTTATCCTTTTACTAGGATCGTCCCCATTAGGGTCAACTTATTGTTGGATTGGTCAATATTGTCCAGTCTGGAGAGCTGACTGTAATGAACTTGTGTTGATCAAACAACGAATAGTATTTCCTTTACCATATTTCTATAAACGAACGATGATCATACTTGATAAAGTAGTCAGATATACAAATATTACCAGTATACTTTTTTTATATTTACAAAAACACGTTATAATAAAATATATCTGGTCATTATAACGTGTTTTTTGTAAATATATAATAATATATAATCATAAAAACAGTATACTTTCAGATTCATCAGAATATACTCGTAAGTATTTGATGTCAAATAAATAAATATATCGTCACAACATGAATCCCCGAGAGGGTGTCAGAGGTTTTCCGGTTGTGAACTGTGAAATGCAAATCACAGTCCACACTCGGCACACCCACATTTCACCGACGATTTTTACGTCCCAACGTGATGGGCGATGAGCCCTATCGCCGTTCTTCGGGCACAAATACACGCTTTTTAGGGCATGCAGGTTTCCTCACGATGTTTTCCTTCACCGTTCAGCAAGTGGTAAGTATTAAATACTCTGCACATAAATTCCGAAAAACTCATAGGTGCATGCCAGGCCAGGGATCGAACCTGGATCTCAAAGATTGAGAGGCCAGCGTTCTACCCCTGAGCTACCGCCGCGCCGCGCTGCCTTGATGTCAAATATAAGTCAAACTAAATCACCAACATGTTTAGTCGCATAATCAAAGTTATGAAAATCCAATTTCAATAGAGTATACGTGTCTACTAGACACCATGGTAACTGAGTAATAGTTTCAGCATCGTGTCAGTATCAGCCATTAAGTATCGTTAAGCCAACACGGTTCCAAACGGACACGACAGAAGCCTTAAAAGATTTATTCAGCTATACCCTGCTTGTTCAAATCTTCCTTTTACTTGGAGATGGTATTTTAACGTTTACAATTTACCATGTAGCACTTGAATATACCTTTAATTGATTTATTTATTTATTGAAGAAAACTTAAATAACATAAAATAATACTTAAAAATACTTAATTTACTAATATGTTTCCTCACGATGTTTTCCTTCACCGTTCAGCAAGTGGTAAGTATTAAATACTCTGCACATAAATTCCGAAAAACTCATAGGTGCATGCCAGGCCGGGGATCGAACCTGGATCTCAAAGATTGAGAGGCCAGCGTTCTACCCCTGAGCTACCGCCGCGCCGCGCTGCCTTGATGTCAAATATAAGTCAAACTAAATCACCAACATGTTTAGTCGCATAATCAAAGTTATGAAAATCCAATTTCAATAGAGTATACGTGTCTACTAGACACCATGGTAACTGAGTAATAGTTTCAGCATCGTGTCAGTATCAGCCATTAAGTATCGTTAAGCCAACACGGTTCCAAACGGACACGACAGAAGCCTTAAAAGATTTATTCAGCTATACCCTGCTTGTTCAAATCTTCCTTCTACTTGGAGATGGTATTTTAACGTTTACAATTTACCATGTAGCACTTGAATATACCTTTAATTGATTTATTTATTTATTGAAGAAAACTTAAATAACATAAAATAATACTTAAAAATACTTAATTTACTAATATAAAAGACTAAAAACTGTTAAATGTAAAACTTAACCTGTTCTAAAAAAAAATTGATTAAATAATAACGTTATATTTTTCTCGACTGTGGAGGTCCCACCATCTTACTCGCAAATCCTTCCGAAGTTATTCGGGGGAGAGTAAGAGAACAGCTTTCAGGCAAAACCAGGCGGCCCACCATTGCCTGGGACCGATGGATGGCGGTATATCCATGCCCAATTGCCGGGCCTTATATAAATCAGTGGTGCAAGGGTTTCGGCACCGCGCTCACCCACTTTCTTCCAGGAGGACCGCCAAGAGTGGCAAAATCCTGGAAAGGCCTTTGTCCAGCAGTGGACGAAACAGGCTGATGGATGGATGGATGGTTATATTTCTAACTAGTTTTTGCCCGCGGCTCTGCCCGCGTGTTATACGGTTTAACGACATGCTTTTTTTTCGGGATAGAAAGTAGCCCATGTGTTAAGTAACTATAAGCTATCCATCCATCCATCCATCAGCCTGTTTCGTCCACTGCTGGACATAGGCCTTTCCAGGATTTCGCCACTCTTGGCGGTCCTCCTGGAAGAAATGCCCATACTCACACACGCTGGGCAGGCGGGTTGGTGAGCGCGGTGCCGAAACTCTTGCACCAGTGACGCCGCTGCCCGTCACCAGTCTGGTTTATGTAAGTCTCGGCAATTGGGGATGGATAAACCGCCATCCATCGGTCCCAGGGGTGGGCCGCCTGGTTTTGCCTGAGAGCTGTTCTCTTACTCTCCCCCAAATAGCTTCGGGAGGATTTGCGAGTAAGATGGTGGTACCTTCACAGTCGAGCCCGGCATCAGCTCTGCCACCTATAAGCTATATCCATTCTAAATTTCATTAAAATCCGTCCAGCCGTTTCAGCGTGAAAGAGTAACAAACATACACACACACACAAACTTTCGCATTTATAACTTTAGTGGCTTGCTGGCTTTATAAAATTTATCTAAAGTAGGTTATTTCTATGACCATGCCTTTAAACATGGCTGCTGCACTGGTTTTAAAGTGAATAAAATCGCTCCGTGCACGTGTCTAAAACCTGAAAGGGTTAAATAAAGATTTATTGATGTATTCGTACTATACCTACCTCGGGATCTTATCGATGTCGTTTAAAGTCACTAAGACTTCTGCACCATAAACACTATCGAAACCTATCTATGGATATATTGGTTTTTTTCTTTACAAATTAAGGCATATTTTTAGGGCTTGTCAAAGTTAGTCTTAATTGCTAGTTAATAATACTACCCAATAGAACTTCATAGATCCACGGATTCTAATTAATAATTTAAATTTTGTCGGCAAAACGAGACTTCGGGCTGCAGGGCGGCTATTCCGGCATTATTTCTCACTCGCAATATCAATCATTAGATAGTTGTTTAAAGTTTGATAAATGCCATGCGATGGAAATTAGAGTCACTAAACCACATCAAATAGAAGCTATAGGATATAAGGAATGCTTACTATAAGTTTTCAATAAAATTAATATACACACATCTGTACAAAATCCCTTTTAAAGTCACCCGCAATTTACCTATGCAATTTTTGCGCACGTGCCAGAATTGAGGGCCTGTTCCCCTACCGGACGAGCGTGCCAACAATTTGAGTGATCAGCGGCGGCACCTAGTGCGCACGCACGTAATAACGCAGGTTAGGCCATTGTTTTTTTTTTGGAATTTTGAGTAGCAAATCAATAAATTACAGTTACTCGGATTTTGTGTGCCTCGTATCATAGAACTTCATCAGCTCGGGAAAAGTGTTGAAAGAAAATCCCTTACGCTTTATTTCTTGGGACTTCTTTACTGGCACCATTCTGGAAATCAAAAGTGATGGTATTTTATATTTGTAATATATTTTTGGGTTTTGGAATAGTATCCTTTCGACTTGGCTCACATATTTAATTTATTTTAAATTCTTGTGCAGATACTGCCAGGATTCCTGGTCTATTAAGACTCATGCACGTATTTAGGACCAATTTCATGACTGCATTCTTTAATACGTATTTTAGTAGTATTGTTACTTTTGAAAATCAAAACTCAGCCTTACTTGATTGGTGTATCTTCGACTCTACCATTTTGAACATTCGCGTAATTTTATGTCAATGGCCCTGTTTTTGCCCTTGTTCTATTTGTGATTCATTTATGGGTTCATGGGTCAGCCTTTGGCCTCGTTCTGTTTGTGCATCTTACTAGTTTTTATATTATCATACCGAGCCCTTACTGTCGGAGTCTGTTGGGGTCTCAGGTGTTAGAGCCGGTTGCTCTGTCGTGTTCATAATATTTTGTCTTAAAATGTAACATCAGTTTTATCAAAACGCAGACACCAAGGCTCGTTTTTTGACAGAATCTTATAATGAAATCCGTGAATTTCGTTTGTAATGCTTATTATAAGTATAAGCGATGAATGCTGGAAAGCTCCTTTCAGCGCTTATTTCAAGAATGCCTTTAGATTTTAATAATGAGTTCAAATATACATAAAAGCTTTATAACGAAAAAACTCGAAAGCCTTTTTACTGCCTAAATAACAAATTGCGACGACCCCAATTATCCTAAGTACCAAAAATAATATTTGTTAAGAAAATGTGAGCAAAGTTTACAAATTCCGCGGATTCCACATAAGTACCATCTAAGTATTTTAAAATTAAAAGAAATTATTTCGTAGATGGTATATATATATATGATGGTAACGGCAACTTATCGTTTTTCATAATGAAAAACTATTTCAATAATGTATAACACTAGAAAGTATTGTGATGTAGGTATGTTTTTAGTTATAATATCCTCACAATACTTTGTAGGGTTACATTTTATTTACCTATATCATATTTATTGTACTCAATAATATATATTCATATACCATAGTCTGTCGGCCAAAAAACGTGGTTCCAATAAAATAAATTATGAAAAATATAGTAAATTTAAAAATAAAAAGGATTCAATTAAATTACTTGAAATGCTTTAAGGAGTTTGTTATATTTAGTCAATTGAAATGAATTCATGCTACACTTTATGATATTATATTTTATAGGGTTGTTGTAAAATGCAGTGAACGTTTCGTTAGTCGGTCAAAGGTGTGATAACTAGTGACATTATAATTGCTCAGTTAGTTATTGTTAGGTAGTTTATAAATAACCTAACAATAATCCAGTGTTTTCTTTACCAACGGCGTTTAAAATCTCACGTTAATGTTTATCCCACTATCCCACTAATATTATAAATGCGAAAGTTTGGATGTATGGATGGATGTTTGTTACTCTTTCACGCCGTAACTACTAAACCGATTGAGCTGAAATTTTACATGAATGTAGTTATAGACCTGGAATAGGACATAGGCTACTTTTTCCCATGGGATGAAAATGAGCTTTCAAATTTCTATATAAAAGTGATGTGTCACCCTTTCAAGCCATGCTTACGAAACCGATTAAGTTGAAATTTTGCATAAATGTAGTTCTAGACTTTGAATAGGACAAAAACTACTTTTTCCCTTTGTTCCCATGGAAAAACTATAAAAGAGACACACAAAATGGGAAACAGAGGCGCATTACACACACATTTCACCAGCTGTGTTTACTGTAGGTAACAGTCCGAATAATATTGACTGATTTTATAGGAGTACACAAAAACTAATTCAACGCGGGTGAAACCGCGGGCAAAAGCTAGTTCCATATTTGTATATGAATTAAAACTGGCCAAATGCAAATCTTACACGCTTACGTAGGGTCCGTACCATCACATAATATGGGTAGAAATCAATAACTTTATGGTAAATAACAACAATACTCGTACAATGTACGTATGTTGTTGTTTGCTAACGTTATTGTTATTTATTTCAGCTCCATAAGGACTATGCTCTAAAGTATTATTATTTTTTCGTTTTTTAGTACTTGAGTATTAAAAAAATGATATGTTGTTTCTTCTTTAATCTTCTTCTTTTATGTTTGTTCAAATTTTTAAGGTAAGTTAACCAATTATCCTGAAATATTTGTATAATTTTTATATGCTTTTGATCCGTTATTCGGAGTTAAAGCATGGAAAATAAAGTAATTATAAATACTCATACAAATGCTATCGCAACATTAAGGCGACAAAAAACAAGTTGCTAAAACGGTTGCGTCTAAAAACTGAGTACGGAACCCCAGTTTTTGTTATTTGTTGTTCTACTTTAAATTACGAATATGTACACGTAATTTTAAGATAGAGCTGAAACAGACGTTGAAAAAAATGCTACTTTTCAAGGTTTTATTTATGGAGACCCCTTGGGAAAGATGTTTTATTTTATTTTTGTGATTTTAATAGTAGCTTAGTTTATTCTGAGGTAAAATGGAACATACAGACAGACAAAATTCTAAAAATGATATTTTTTAGCTTCAGTGCAATACAAATAACAATTGAAATTTTGAAGAAATATTCTATGTACAGACACGACTTTTTTACTACTTTATTATTAGTATAGTATTTAAATATAGTATAGTTATACATATATTATATAAACTAGTATAGATAGTATATAATTTTACTTAAAATTATGTGGCGCGGTAAAGTTCATTTTGAAACACAATAAAAAGTAATAAGCATGGAAACCTTACATATAAAGCCTTTATGGGAACTCTATACAATCCTGAAAGGAGCCAATCTCGTTTTCGGTCGAAAAACCAGCAACTCGTTACAACTTCTCACATTAAGCGAATTTGAATTTCATCGGAAATAGCTTGAAAATAAAAATGCTTTTTTTCGCATATTTCGTCCTGTTATACATAGAATGGAACTTTTTATTAGTTCAATTTGGCAGGAATACATTTTCGAAATGAATTTTTATTTGATTTAAGACTAAAAAGAGAATAAATTATTGTTGAAAAGAACGAGAAAATTGTTTTTAGGGTCCCTTATCTCAGGGTGAAAACACGGAACACTTATAGGATCACTTTGTTATTTTGGTATTGTATCAAGTTATACCATTTCCTGTGGTCTACCATGTTTCTATCTCAATGAAATACATTTTGCATATATTTTTGTAAATTAGTTTATTATTTTGAACATTATTCTTATTCTTATTCTTATTCTTTATTGTACACAAAAAAGGGAGATTACAAATATTTGATACAATAATTTGAGTACAGCGGCGAGCTTATCTCTCAAAGAGATTTTTTATAGCAAACCATTAGTACATAAATGCATGTAATATAATAAAATTGGGGAAGAAAACTGGCAATTTTTGCCACCGAGGGCGCTACGGTCGCTTGACCCAAGGAAAGCTTCAGTATCTGTCAAATACTATACGAAACTTAGTTTACAAAAAACTTAAACTAGTATTGACGAAATAATACCACGTTGTGTAGCGATTGTTTGAAATAACAATGGAAATCATTAATTTCCTAAAGATTTACGAATAAAAAAACTATGGGAAAAGGCCACCAAGATCCAAAGATTATCGGAGGAAGCACAGTGCTACTATTAATATCATGATAGCTCTCTGGCGGTGGTAAATCCATCTTTATATCATTAGTTTCATGTTGCTGGGGTATCTCAAAGTTAAAATTCCGATCAAATAAGTCGAGTCTGAAAGAAAAATGATAGGTTATGATTATTATGTTTGTAGGTCCTAAAGCATTGAAAATATACTAAAATGACTGTGTATAGTTAAAAGATCGTATCAACTCAGTAAATAACGTGAAACCTATCAAACTATTAACAAAATTAGGTAAAAAAGAGAATGTAAATGCCTGGTAACCAGATCAGCTTTCCGGTCTATTAATGAAGCTCCTCGGCTCTTTAATTCAGTTTTTAACTGAGAAACCGTCCACGTAGAGTACATTTTTTTACCGCTATAGCAAAAATAACGACAATTCTAGGTGTTATTGTTGTAATATCAAAGATCACGAAAAAATCCAAAATGACAGGTGCTTTGTTATGAGTCAAGCGTTAGCAGCGCCATCTGCAAATAGCTTTGCGTTTTCTTCCCCAATATTTTGGGCCCTAACTAGATTCTAACAAAACTGATTCTGGGACCACGTACAAATTAATATACCTATATGGTTCAGATGAAAGGAAAAAAGGGCTAGACCAGTAAGCAGGTTCGACTGAAGGTAGAACACAGTCTGTTGCACTTCCTCGCATAGGTTTGTCCCTTTCATCCGGAACCGAAACGGATGCATGTAGTCAGAGCCTTAGGGTCTAAAATATTTTTTATGAGAATTAACATTCTATTAGTTTCGACAAAGCCTTGTTTTATTATACATGACTGATCCATAACTTATCCTGGAAGCTTGAAATTTGACATCAAAGAGCGTCTACAAAGAGAAAGTCCAAAATCTGTATATTACGACGGCAAATATTTAAAAATTGTGGCTTCGGCGTTTATTACTGAATCCAACTGTATAATTAGCTTTTTATAAAGTGATAATCCGTATAATGCATTTGTGAAAAAGGTTATAAAGTGATTGCACTAGAAGTATTAGAAATAAACAAACTTAACCATTATAACGTTAAACAGTCCAGTACATCAGATAAAAAAACTTCACCTAGATCGCTACTGCTTCTAAATAGACCACTGTGTATAGAATTCTGTTTCATTGTTTCACATAATTAATTAATTTATATTTTTTAATGTTTAATTTAATTATAATTAATTTTAAGCTCTAGGACTCCCGCATTAATGACATTATTTATCTTGAATTTTCAATTTTCCTTTAATTTAAAAAAAACACGCTGTACTTAGTAACCGACTTATTTGATTTGGAATTGTCATTGGTTACAAATTAAAAATAAAATATATTTGTATGTATATACTCGATATCGGCCCACGGTATGGGGCCGTCATCAGTTATTGAAATATATCAAGTACATACAAATAGATTTTATTTTTTAATATTAATAGCTGTCCAAAATAAATAGAGGAACCAAAAAAGTTATTTCTGTAAAGTAAATATAATCTTAACATCCCTCATGGTTTCAAAAGATACACGACAAATCAGACATAACAAAGCACATCTAAACAAACAAGAGGAAAGAGTACAACTCCGTAAAATAATCGTTTTATCCGAATCTAGGGATTACGAGAATCGAGATTTCTGCCGGTTCACTCGATAAGCTTACCTGAAAATCTGCTCGATTCTTTTGTCGTTCGAACTAAATATAACACATACAGGTTGTAAGAATGCCGTCCTTTACTGAACTAACTAATAGCTTTTTTTTTCTATTTTTCTGTTTTCAACCATGCGGAGGAGGATTTTGAAGTCACGATGAAGATTTGTTAAATTATATGTATGTAAATATTTTCCCTAACTACATAAATAAAATTTATCTTGAAAAGAATTTGTGATTTGAAAAATGAATGAAATAAACAGTTCCTATGTTTACAAAGTTATGAAAAGAAAAAATGTTGCATGATTATCAGAAAAAGTTTTTCTTTTTGGATGTTCCGTCCATTATTATAGCTTGGCCATAACTGCTGTGCACTCTCTGAGGTATGCGCGGCGAGGCGGGGGGACGAAAGGAACTAGCATGAGTTCACCTGAGATCGATATTGTCGTATTTTACAAGATTGGATTACAATATTTTTAAGGATATAAACTTTATACATTTATTTACTAAATTAAACGAACTTACCTTAAGTGAAGTTCCATTGTAATTATACGAAGTGCTTAGTCCGAGATACTTATATAATTCACTGTGTAGTTTCACAATGTTTGCATTGTTTATCCGCATATTTAAAGCTTCATGAACGCTTCTTGAAGCAAAAAACACTGGCAATACTCCATCTGTCAATCATTCTTTTTAGAGCATAAGTTATTACAAAATAATTCTCAACTTTTCTTTGGTCATAACTCCAGGGCAAATAGAAAACTTTCCATTATTTGGGTTCGGGTGGGTTAGGAGTATCTCGGAATAAGCACTTCGTATAATTACAATAGAACTTCACTTAAGGTAAGTTCGTTTAATTTAGTAATTATACTTGTGCTTAGTCCGAGATACTTATATAATTCACTATGTAGATGTTTAGAGTTAAAGTTGAGAATTATACCACATGAGGGATTTTGATAGATATCTAAAAATCCACAATATTATATTTCTAAAAATATAACAGAAGGTAACAATAGACCTTGTAGGCTTATTGTTTTCTTAAAATTATGAACACTTTCTTTTAATTACATATCAGTCTTCATCATTTACGTTTATTGTAACTTTTTACAAGATTATCAGAAAAAGTTTTTCTTTTTGGATGTTCCGTCCATTATTATAGCTTGGCCATAACTGCTGTGCACTCTCTGAGGTATGCGCGGCAAAGCGGGGGGAGGAAAGGAACTAGCATGAGTTCACCTGAGATCGATATTGTCGGATTTTACGAGATTTGATTACAATATTTTTAAGGATATAAACTTTATACATTTAATAGGAAATATGATACTACTATAAGGTAAGTGAAATAAGTAGCTAAGTACGTTATATTAAAATTATAATATTTATTTCAATATGTCGTGTTTTATTAAAAAACTAAACATATAATTCAAATCAGCATCGAAATCAAATATAAAAAGGTATAATTTTAATTTATCGTACTTAGTAACTTGAATGATGTGAACTCATGCTACTCTTTCTTTTCCTCACCCCGCCTCGCCGCGCGGCGCAAAGGCGGTGCGTAGCGGTAACGGTCAGGCTATAGTACACTTTTATACAACACAACAAGGTGTTCGACACCTCAGCATAACTTAAAGCTGTCGACACAGTACCTTCTTACAATTTGAATCCTCTCGAAGACGAGACGAGGCGAACTCGCCCCGGGATCTAACTTATAAAACTTTTATTTCAACTCTCACAACTTTGAGGAACTATGGAAACTTGTTTACGGGTAACTATGGAAATGTGTTTACGAATATATTCTAAGTTCACATTGTAATAATTTCTTGAATAGTGGAAGACGTTTTCAGGTAGATAAGTATGTTATGTAAAATTAAGGAGGGATCTTTTGGAAATCCGCCTGGAAATGAAAACCCTTGCCAGTTATGAATGATTATGAATATAATATTAATTAATTAACACACATAAATAATATTAAGAAAAATGTGCTATATTTCGACCCCTCAGTGGGGTCGTCATCAGACGAATGGAAAAAAATGATGATGATGATGATGACGACCCCACTGAGGGGTCGAAATATAATCAATACATAATTATTTATGTGTGTTATTTAATAAAAATAAAAACAATAAAAGCCACTAACAGGTTTTTTGAAGAAAATTATATTTATTAAGCTATTACGAATATAATATGTATAGATATTGTTTAAATTTGTTGATGACGTCACTTTATGAATAATTTGGCTAAGTGCGAGTCGGACTTGCACCCAAATGGTTCCGTACCACCATACAATACTAATATAGAACGCTGAGAACATACATACCTATCAACAATATAGATGCTATACATAACATGAGGCGACAAAAAACAAGCGCTAAAATGGTACTACATGATAAACAATTTACCACCCTCTGAGTACGGAACTCTAATTTTATTATTTTTGTTTTAGTTTAGAATATGTACAATAATGTGTGCAAATTTGAAAATTAAATGTTATTACCATCTTAAAGATGGAGCTACGGCATGCAATTCAAGTATTCGAGTATTCGTTTTAGTCGAGTATTCGCCTTTTTTACTATTCGAATACTATACATATAGGTATTCGAGTTTTACGAATTTTCCGAATAATTAACATTTATTATTAGTCATTTCGTAAAAATTGTAGTTTATTTTTTTATCGTATGGCAACACTACGCTTCAACCATTAGAGAAGTGAACGGCTGAAAGAACTTGTTTTCAGGCTAGGAACTTAGTATAAAAAAGTACTATTTTGAACTTTGAGGTTATTCGAGTAGTATTTCGTTTGCGATCTTTAATTCCAAAAAATATTTTTTGTTGATCCGTAATTATTCATTTCGTAAGCTTGAGAGCGGACTGTACCTACCGTCTGTACTGTGTGACTGCTGCACAGGAATCATCAGTCGTGTAGTTAAGTATTAGATTTGATTTCACGACTAGATTTCTTTTCGCACCGTTCCCACTATTAACTTTACATAAAGTAATAAAAAACAAATACCTACCTAATTCTACTTACTTGACACCTCAAATTCATAATAATGTAAGCGCAAGGGTTCAATAAATACCTACTGTGCGTTATTATTCAAGCATGATACTGTAGTTTGTTGCTTTGTCTGTTTCGGAACTGGATGTTTATTTTGCGTGTTTTTATGTTTCTCAATGGCAGCATGGCACCCCGATACAGAAAATTCTAGTGGGTACTGTATGTGATCACACTAATATTATAAATGAGAAGGTTTGTGTGTGTGTGTGTGTGTGTATGTTTGTTACTCTTTCACGATGAAACGGCTGGACGGGTTTGGATGAAATTTAGAATGGATATAGCTTATACCCTAACTTAACACATAGACTACTTTTTATCCCGGAAAAAAGCATGTTGCTATACCGAATAACACGCAGGTAGAGCCGTGGGCAAAAGATAGTTAAAAATAAGCTTAGTTGACACATTTATCGCAACATTTTTTTTTTCTTACATATTTTGCTACGCTAAAGGTATGAAGAATTGTGGGTTGATGGTGTTTTTGCTATCTTTGCTTACAGAAAAAAGAAAAGGAGTATAACGGAGAGTTTACAGAAACTTTAGATGCCCTTAGCTTTTTAAGATTTTATTATCTAAATTAAAAAAAATAAGTAGGTTACATATCACTAAGCTTTGATCAATTCTCTTTTTTCTTTTAATTTTCATTGATAATACTATTGATTGTACTTTGTTCGACAATAAAGAAGACAACATTAAACATTCAAGTATCTTAATTATAATATATCCCTTTTTCAATTATCACCCTTCTTCCAAAGTATTTGGGTTGAATATTTGATAATAAATACCTAGGTTTTTTTGAGTTTGGATTGGAAATACATTTTCGATCCTACAAACTCAGTAAATGGTATAGAATTGCCATATTAGTCAATTTTATTACTTTTATAAAAATTATTCGAATAACTCGTTTTACTCCAATTATTCGAATAGCACAAAAGTTGATATTCGTAAAACTCGAATACTGAATTGGGGCGAATATTGCATGCCCTAGATGGAGCTGAAACAAATAACGTTAAATATAGATGCTATACATAACATGAAGCGACAAAAAACAAGCGCTAAAATGGTACTACATGATAAACAATTTACCACCCTCTGAGTACGGAACTCTAATTTTATTATTTTTACATATCTCTTGCTCTGTAAGTACACCCTTACACCCCTGAATGCCGGGGTGTATGACTATCATTACAACATAGGTTTTGGAATTTGAAAAAAGAACTGTCATACTCATACTGCACGAAGAATATTTTTAAAAAGTTAATATTTTTTTCTCGGTATCGATTAATTACTCGAATCGGAATCTAGACAATTTATTTTATAAAGATTTTATTTTAAATATGGAACTATTTGTTTCCACATCGTATGTTAGATGGAATCGATTTAAAAATCAAACTGGCCAGCAAGATATGACGCGCTTGCGTGCGTGAAAAAAAAAAAGGCAGCCTAGTAGGCGCGAAAGCATCGCGAAAGTAATTAATTTTCTTGTTTGAGTTCTTTTTCAAAAGTTTTAAACATGTCTAGTGACGAAGACATAGATCTAACGCCCGATTTTATTAAAGAAAGGGCAAAAACAGTTGTCGAAAATATATTACCGCCGAACTCGAAAGAAAGATATGTAAAGGCATACGACGAATTTATGAAATGGCGGTCAGAAAAAAAAGTGAAATCTCTTTCTGAAAGTGTTTTTATATCATATTTTGATGAATTATCTAAGAGGCTACAACCTTCCAGTTTATGGTGCTTTTATTCCATGCTAAAATCTACAATGATGACAAAACATGACGTGAATTTGAAAGATTTTTCTAAACTTACTGCTTTCTTGAAAAGGCAGTCTGACGGCTTTAAAAGCAAGAAATCGAAGGTATTTACTGCATAAGAAGTACAGGAATTCTTAAATGAAGCTCCGGATGAAATTTATTTAGCAATAAATGTACCTACGTATTTACTTGCCCTTTTTAATAAGTTAACAAAATATTTCACAAAAATACTATGCGAATTTGGTGCCTTTAATACAACTTATGTCTTTTTTACAGGTTGTTCTAATTTTTGGGATATCGGGAGCCTGCAGAACCGTGGAATTGACAAACTTGACAATAGAAAATGTAGAAAAACATAACAAATTACTACTCATAAAACTACCTAACACGAAAACTAAAATTGACCGGTCATTTGTTGTGCATGAAGAATTTGCAAATTATGTTGAAAAATATCAAGCTCTTCGGCCTGAAAACGTGGATACAAATCGTTTTTTTCTTAATTACAGTAAAGGAAAATGCCACAGACAAGTATTAGGAAAAAACAAATTTACAGGCATGCCAAAGCAAATAGCCACATATTTAAAACTGAGTAACGTAGAGTTATACACCGGGCATTGCTTTCGCAGAACATCAGCGACTCTATTGGCTGATTCGGGAGCCAACCTCACTCTGTTAAAAAGGCACGGCGGCTGGAAGTCCAGCAAAGTGGCCGAAGGTTATATCGAAGATTCGGTGGCAAACAAAAGCAAAATTACTTCTAAAATAACAGAAAATATAAACTTGAAATCACCACGTCAAAGCACATCATCTGAGCCATTTTTTAATGAAGAAAATAGTACCAGTCAACTGCCGCCATTTACGATGCAAGAACCTCAAGTCACTCAAACTCAAGTCTTATCATCACAAACTCATATTCAAACTATAAATATTCCTAAAAAGAACGTGACCATATCTCTTACAAATTGTAATAATTTTACTATTAATTTTAATTAAATACACATTTTTTTCTTCTTAATAAATGTTCATTGAAACCTGCTGTCTTGTTGTTTACTTACCTCACAATCGATATGTAAAGCAGAGTATTTATCTCGGGCGTAAGCATCAATTGCATACTCGGGTTAATTAGCGCCTTCGCTTCGCTCAGGCGCCAAAAACTTCGTATGCAATTGATGTCATACAGCCCTTGGTTAATAATCTACTATTGTTTTAGTTTAGAGTATGTACAATAATGTGTGCAAATTTAAAACTTATATGTTATTGCCATCTTTAAGATGGAGCTGAAACAAATAACGTTAAAAAATGCATTTTTGTAGGTTTTTTGTGGTACCCTTGGGTGTCAATATTTTTTCATTTATATTATTTGTCGTGGTAGAGGCCATGATAACACGTTTCAACTTTCTACCTATTAAGACTGAAGCTGTAGACCCATGTGACAGATGGATGGACAGACAGCCAGATAGACAGACAGACAGAGAGCGGATTTTTAGTAATAGGGTCCCGTTTGTCACCCTTAGGGTACGGGACCCTAAAAACTATGTGATTATACAATATTGTGTAAATGGATGTGAATTTTGGACTAGAACGTTTACTAAAGATAACAATTTTTTGTTGGTGAATAATGATACCATCGTAGACAACAGACAGACAGCCCGTTTCCTTGGTAACGCTAAGGAGTTCATAAATGTACCATCGAAGAAATTGCCCCTAACAAACTTATCGCACTTATTGCTACTGTAATACCGGTGATGAGGGCCTGTGGATTTTTATTTGATAGAACATAGGTATTTACAAAAATACGCTTTCATTAGTAAAGTCCTCCTAAGATTTCATTTTTATTAGTATTAGGAACCCTTATAGGATCACTTGTTGTCCGTCTGTCCGTCCGTCTGTCTGTCAATACCCTTTATCTCGGGGACGCGTGGAGGTATCGGCTTGAAATTAAATCCATATACTCAAGATTACAGTCCCTTGAATTTGTGAAAAAAAAAAATTTTTTAATGTTAACGTAAAAAAATTATACGTTTGACACTCTCAAGGGAATCAAAATTTATATGTTAACCTAGAACTATGAAATTTGGCAAGTAATACCAACTTATGCTACAAGTATAGGAAAACACCTGAAAACTATACATTTGTAATTAAATCATTAAAAAAACAATGTATTAAATTTCATAAAATATTTATAACATGTAAGTACCTACAAATTTGTACGGAACCCTCGGTGGGCGAGTCCGACTCGCACTTGTCCGGTTTTTATTTCTTTTCTTATATGAATTTACTAACTTACTTTTGTGTAATTCATCTTCGTGTGAAGATGGACCCACCTGTGTAACGTTATTTCTTTATCCAAAGAAATAAGTAAACATATCGATTCATTTTAAATCGATATCGACTATGTCACGACACTATTTCGTTGACCGAACCACTCTGCGGCGTTCATTCATTTCCTTCGCTCTGACTCATTCCAAAAATAACCGCGGTGACAGAGAGTCGCGTCTTTTATCTTGCGCCAGTAGACTGACGTCACCCGTAACGGTTTATGAATTTATTTTGGCTCAATAATTAGCTTTCTATAAGTATATCAATTTTAATATAACTATACATAGTGGTATCCTGCCCCGTTTTGGGTAAGTGTTGAGCAAACGTATTATTTAATTTAGAACCGTAGGTAGTAGACTGGTAGACTTTTTATACCAGTATTAATCTTGTGTTTTATGTAGTTGTGTAATTTCATTTCATATTTGCTTACTAGCTGATGGCTACGCTTATGTTGTCAACAAAAAATGCGTCGTCATTCATACTAGCCGATCTAACGTTAACCGTTAGATACCTACCTACATTCTGTTTGTTTTTTGGTTTCAAATTAGGTAAAATTATATATTTGATTGCCCTCTGTTAATGCCTTGTACAATATTTTGGCTTTATGCATATTAGTAAACTCATTTCTCATTAACGCACTTTCATCATACTGTATTTAGTACATGTACATAATAATATCTTAATGAATAGTTTATTTCACAACTCCGTTCTGATTCTGTTTTGCGTGCCGCCATGGACAAGCTTTTAGTTAGGTATTTTCCGGATTCCGTGGCGAGTGCACAAATCAATATCAGTAGTTAAGATATTAATCATCATCTTCGATCGATTCCAGGGTCCAAAGTTCGGGCCATAAAGTCCGCCCAATCTTGGTGCTTCACCACGAAGCAGCCTCCATTTCTTCGGCTCCTGGCAGAAGAGTCGGGTTCCTGGATCGACTGCCTTCCTAGACGGTCACGCTACTGGGGCCTCCTGCTGATCCCACTGGACGTAGGGGAGTACCTACCCGTAACATCTTAGAACACAGAACTGAACCAGAGTGTAGGGCAACGAACCCGTTATTTATAATTATATGTAATAAATATACATTATCATATTGTTAGATAATTTGTCTTTATTTCATCCCCTAGGCCTCTTCAAGGCTGAGTGCGACATTGGCGCCCAACGTGGGGCACTCCGGCTTCAAATGTTGAAGGTTTGAGGAAACAAATAGCCAAATCTTGTATTCAGTTTGCGACAGAAGATATTATGGAATCTTCATTTGAGGTCGATGTTGATTTGAGTGCAGTTGAGGACAGCCTTAATAAGCTTGATTCATGTTTAAAAACAAAGCCAGATAAAACTGTCCTGGGCCGTTGTATTAACCTGGCAAATCATATCTATCACAGATTGAATAGGATAGATTTAATTAGCTCCCCTACATTTGTAGAGAAATTTAAAAGGATTGAGAAAATGTATTTGGATACTCGCTCTCAACTACAAATACTCGAAGAAACTACTGGTAAAGATACTTGCTTAAATGCAGTAGCTCTTAAGGGATCAACTCAAGTATTAGTTTGCGATAACGCACTTACGGAACTGACGTCAATAAAATATGATGGAAAAAATTGCCCTAGAGCGTTTATAACACGGGTGAATGAGTATGTAGAGGCTAGAAACATACCAAAACAAAAAATCATATCTTTTGCCACCGAGATTTTTACTCATGACGCGCTTCACTGGTTTCGTTTAGTTAAAAACAGCGTTTCCTCTTGGGAGGACCTTTGCTCTAAACTTAAGGAAGATTTCAGTAGTTCCGATTATGACTACCGACTTCTTTCTGAAATAAGATTACGTACGCAAGGTATCAAAGAAAACATAACAATTTATATATCCATTATGTCTGGTATGTTTGCTCTTTTAAATAAACAATTATCCGAGGAAGAAAAAATGGAGATTGTTATGCACAACTTACGTCCTTGTTACGTGGCGTTTTTGGCACCTACATTGTCTGAGGTTCGAAACCTAGAATCATTGCGCATCTTATGCAAAAGCTTTGAAAGCTATCAATCTCGCATGGCTCAATTTCGTGAACCACCTAGACTTTCTAATGAAACTTTAGCCCCCGATTATGCATACTGTCAGGAAACTGTTATCGACAAGCCTTTTTCCCCAAATAACAGAGATCGTAATCAAAACGAAAATCTAGCTAAACCCAACAACTCAGTCTCTTCCAATAACAATCAGAGGGTTGTGCACGCGATTGAGAAAAAGCAGTATTGTCCCCGTTGTCGCAAGGATGGTCATGGTTTGCGGAACTGCAAAGCAGATCGTAAGATAGTTTGTTTTCGTTGTGGTCGTCCTGATTTTAGGCATTATGATTGTCCAGATTGCCAGGCATCTGTCGCAAAAAACTAAGAAGGCAGAATGGTAGCAATGATAACCAGGGTTGGGCCGACTGGTTAAAATTTATAGAAAATTATTTTAAAATTTACAAAATTGCTCCTATTCTGCAGAAAAATCCTTCAGATGACCTTAGACCTTATGTTAACGTAAAAATTAATGAACGCTATGCGTGTGGTTTACTTGATTCGGGGGCGGCAGTGTCAATCATTGGAAATAATACCCATAAGGAATTAGCATTTGATTATAAAATTCAAACCGATAATGGTATAAGTATAGTTGCTGCTGGTGGTCAGACTCTGAAGAGCGTTGGCTATGTTAATCTGCCAATTTCATTTGAAGGTAATTCACATATTATTCAAACTTATGTTGTTCCGGAAATAGAAACACCACTGATATTAGGTATCGATTTTTGGAGAAAGTTTCAGCTATGTCCAAAATATCTAGGTTCTATAGAGTTATTTTCAAGAGCAGATGCTCCGCTAGCGTTGTTGTCTAAAAGCGATTTTCATATTACTCCATATGAAAATCTTGATGTAACCCAACGCTCCATTGTTGACAATTTGGTTGATCAATTTCGTGAAATATCGATGGACTCCAAGGGGTTAGGTAGAACTTCCGTTATTACTCATCGTATTGATACCGGTGACGCTGCTCCCATTCGACAACGATATTATCGCATGTCACCACAAAAACAACAAATTCTGACCCAAGAAGTAGACGAAATGCTTAAATTAGATGTGGTAGAACCATGTGAAAGTGCTTGGTCTTCGCCGGTTCTTATTGTCTATAAAAAGAATGGACAGCCACGGTTTTGTCTTGATAGTAGAAAACTAAATTCCGTCACTAAGCGCGATGCATATAACTTGCCTTATATATCGGAAATATTAGACAATCTGCGCGATGCAAAGTTTTTGTCGAGCATTGATTTGTCAAAGGCTTTCTGGCAAATTCCAATTGCAGAGGAGCATCGCGATAAAACTGCTTTTTATGTCCCAGGTCGAGGTTGTCTTCGTTTCAAAACTACAGCTTTTGGCCTCACTAACGCTCCTGCTACTCAGCAGCGTCTAGTTGATACGTTGTTTGGAGATTTTGAATTAAAGACCTTCGCATATCTTGATGACATCATAATTGTCAGCAGTTCATTTGAAGAACATGTATCGCTGCTCCTTAATGTCTTAGAAAAGTTGAAGCACGCAAACTTGACCATAAATATCGAAAAATGCAAGTTTTTTCGCAGTCAATTGAAGTACCTGGGATATGTTGTTGATTCTTGCGGGTTGCGAACAGATCCTGAAAAGGTTGAAGCAATTGTTAACTACCCAACTCCAAAATGTCGAAAGGAACTTAAACGTTTTCTAGGCACAGCCACATGGTACCGACGTTTTGTTCCAAACTTCAGTACAATCGCCGGCCCACTTAACAAACTGACTTCTAACAGTAAGAAAGCACCACCTTTTTCCTGGTCTGAAGAGGCTGATGCAGCATTTAACAAACTAAAGGAATGTTTAGTTACAGCACCAGTTTTAGCTTGTCCAGACTACAGCCAACCGTTCGATGTGCACACGGATGCTTCTAATTACGGAATTGGTGGTATGCTGACACAAATGATAGATGGGCTAGAAAGGCCAGTTGCATATATGAGCAAAACGCTGTCAGGTGCAGAAAAAAACTACAGCATTACCGAACGCGAGACACTTGCAGTTCTTACTGCCCTCGAGCACTGGCGCTGCTACCTCGAAAACGGTCAGAAGTTTGATGTTTACACAGACCACTCGGCATTAAATTGGTTTCTCACTTTAACAAATCCAACAGGCAGGCTGGCTCGATGGGGTGTTCGCTTATCAACATTTCACTTCAATATAAAGCATCGGAAGGGGATTGATAACGTAATTCCTGATGCTCTCTCACGCGCCTATCCAGTTTCAGCAATCTCAACTTCTAATTCCATTGCATCCACTTATGATGAATGGTATATAAAACTATATGACGCTTGCTTGAATTCCCCTACCACCTGTAAAAATTATCAAATTAAAAACGGCTCCCTTTTTAGGCTCTCTAGAAACAAATGTTTTCTTACTTCAGAATTTGCATGGAAGGAGGTTGTTCCATCCGAACTACGTGAACAAATTTTAACCGAAAACCACGCTGAACCTATAGCTGGTCATTTAGGAATTTTTAAAACTTATCATCGCTTAACCTTACGCTACTTTTGGCCTGGCATGCACGGAGATGTAGTCAAGTTTGTTACAGCCTGTTCCACCTGTCTCTCTCACAAAACACCGAATCATGCTACTTTAGGTGAAATGGGGAGACCTAAACAGTGCTCTCGTCCCTTTCAGATGATTTCGATAGATTTTGTGGGCCCTCTTCCTTCAAGTAGAAAACAAAATACTTACTTACTCGTAGTTGTTTGCTGTTTTAGTAAATACTGCCTGATGTTCCCTCTCCGGAGAGCGACTGCTGAAGGAGTAATTAAAAACCTTGAGAATTCAGTGTTCCTTGTTCACGGAGTACCCCAGACCTTTTTTTTTGGATAATGGTAGCCAATTTATAAGTAACGATCTCGAAAAATTTTTCAAGAAATATAAAATACCAAATGTTTTCTTTACCCCACGTTATACTCCACAAGTTAACACGGTTGAAAGGTATAATAAGACAGCCATGACATGCGTATCAAGTTTTATTGACGACGATCATAGGGCATGGGATGTAAATTTGCCCAAAATCCAGTTTGCTATGAACAGCTCTGTCAATGAGGCCACAGGGTTTACCCCTGCATTCCTTGTTCATGGTAGGGAACTTGTCACTTGTGGGTCCCACTATTTGGACTCTGAGTTGGGAGATGAAGTAATTTTTCTTCCGCGCGATATTTATTTAGAAAATGTTGGCCACCTAGCTGCTATATTCAATAAAGTGCAGGCGTCTCTTTGGCACGCTCATGTAAAAAATACTGCTAGATATAATACAAGGCGCAAACAGGCTGAATTTGAAGTCAGTGACATAGTCTGGAAACGTACATATTTCCAAAGTGACAAAGATCGATATTTTTGCAAAAAGTTAGCACCTAAATTTGTAAAATGTCGAGTAGTGGGTAAGAAATCTCCGCTCATATATCATTTAGAAGATATGAACGGTAAAGATCTCGGTATTTGGCATATAAAAGACCTAAAACTGACCAATTATATGAGATAGTTTCATTTTATATGAGTCATTTTGTAACTATGTAGTTTTTTTTTGTTATATATATATATTTTTTATCCTTCTTCAATTATCAATTATATATATATGTATTTATTTATATATATAATACGAATTTTTACTTAAATAAGTAAAATTCTTAAGGGGCGAGCGGGGTAATGTAACGTTATTTCTTTATCCAAAGAAATAAGTAAACATATCGATTCATTTTAAATCGATATCGACTATGTCACGACACTATTTCGTTGACCGAACCACTCTGCGGCGTTCATTCATTTCCTTCGCTCTGACTCATTCCAAAAATAACCGCGGTGACAGAGAGTCGCGTCTTTTATCTTGCGCCAGTAGACTGACGTCACCCGTAACGGTTTATGAATTTATTTTGGCTCAATAATTAGCTTTCTATAAGTATATCAATTTTAATATAACTATACATAGTGGTATCCTGCCCCGTTTTGGGTAAGTGTTGAGCAAACGTATTATTTAATTTAGAACCGTAGGTAGTAGACTGGTAGACTTTTTATACCAGTATTAATCTTGTGTTTTATGTAGTTGTGTAATTTCATTTCATATTTGCTTACTAGCTGATGGCTACGCTTATGTTGTCAACAAAAAATGCGTCGTCATTCATACTAGCCGATCTAACGTTAACCGTTAGATACCTACCTACATTCTGTTTGTTTTTTGGTTTCAAATTAGGTAAAATTATATATTTGATTGCCCTCTGTTAATGCCTTGTACAATATTTTGGCTTTATGCATATTAGTAAACTCATTTCTCATTAACGCACTTTCATCATACTGTATTTAGTACATGTACATAATAATATCTTAATGAATAGTTTATTTCACAACTCCGTTCTGATTCTGTTTTGCGTGCCGCCATGGACAAGCTTTTAGTTAGGTATTTTCCGGATTCCGTGGCGAGTGCACAAATCAATATCAGTAGTTAAGATATTAATCATCATCTTCGATCGATTCCAGGGTCCAAAGTTCGGGCCATAAAGTCCGCCCAATCTTGGTGCTTCACCACGAAGCAGCCTCCATTTCTTCGGCTCCTGGCAGAAGAGTCGGGTTCCTGGATCGACTGCCTTCCTAGACGGTCACGCTACTGGGGCCTCCTGCTGATCCCACTGGACGTAGGGGAGTACCTACCCGTAACATCTTAGAACACAGAACTGAACCAGAGTGTAGGGCAACGAACCCGTTATTTATAATTATATGTAATAAATATACATTATCATATTGTTAGATAATTTGTCTTTATTTCATCCCCTAGGCCTCTTCAAGGCTGAGTGCGACACCTGTCAGTTTAAATTTAATCGGCCCAGTAGTTTCTGAGGTGTTTACTGCAGATTAAGAGATAGACGGTCAAAAAAGGGCTCTCGTTTTTGAAAGAACCCTAACAATAAATACATTAGCTTACTTTTATGATTTAATACTGTAGAAGTCCATCGTTTACATAAATTCAAATTTGGTCAGATTTTACTCTAACGTAAACAACAAATAAAAGAAACTGTTTCATACTCAAGAGGGTGCCGAATTGTTTGTCAGGTACTACCATTTTAGGGTCTTGTTTTTGACGCCTTGATGTTGCTATAGAATATAATTATATTTACCATATGACTAAACTTGACTCGTATACCATCCATCCATCCATCATCCTGTTTCGTCCACTGCTGGACATAGGCCTTTCCAGGATTTCGCCACTCTTGGAAGAAATGCCCATACTCACACACGCTGGGTAGGCGGGTTGGTGAGCGCGGTGCCGAAGCCCTTGCACCAGTGACGCCGTTGCCCGTCACTAGTCTGTTTTATATAAGGCCCGGCAATTGGGGATGGATAAACCGCCATCCATCGGTCCCAGGCAATGGTGAGCCGCCTGGTTTTGCCTAAGAGCTGTTCTCTTACTCTCCCCCGAATAACTTCGGGAGGATTTGCGAGTAAGATGCTGGTACCTCCACAGTCGAGCCCGGCATCAGCTCTACCACCTAAACTCGACTCGTATACGAACATCTGATATCACTCCTTATAAGTAAAGCAGCCTGCATTTAGCTACGACTCATTTGGAGCTCATTCACATCACCTGTTTGCCTTTTATGGCCTATTTATAAGAATAAGGCACTTGAGTTCGTTTTCTCATTTAACTATTTTAAAGGCCTCGAATGAATACACATTGTGGCAAAATATTTAGTAATTAAATAAAAAAATCAAATAGTGACGTCACTATACCGGATGTACTGTTATCTTTAAATGATGTTATATACGTTACATACTAAAGAGCTTTCCTAAAGAAACAATACCACGCAAAAATGTTCCCTCCTCTCATACTTTGCATCTGCTACGATCCTGAAACACCTCGTCTGCTTGTTCTACATCCATCAATCTAGTCACAAAAGCTCTTCTATTCACGGGGTATGAAGTGAGCTCCAGGCTATTTCTTCTCCTACACAAAAAGTTTTCAATTTCATCACAACAATACATCACACTCTCAACTGATTATACGTGGACGCACTATAAGTTTCCGGAATGAATATGAAAAAATACTATTAAAGGTACAAAATTAATTTATTGTTTTTCAAAATAATCTCCCTTGGCGTCTATGCACTTTTTCATTCGATCAAACCAGTTTTGAAAACTTTTGTGCCACTCCCCTGTGGTGACCTCTGAAACGTGTTTTTCATACTCCTCGACAGCCTCTTCTGGTGATGAAAATCGTTGACCGCGCAATTGGTTCTTAATTTTTGGGAACAGAAAAAAGTCACAAGGTGCCAGGTCGGGACTGTATGCAGGATGACTCATGAGTTCTACATTTTTCGTCTTCAAAAAGTCGTTTGTCTGTCTGGCCGTGTGAGAACTAGCATTGTCGTGGTGCAGGATGATACGGCGTTTACGGTTATTTTTACGGAGTTCGTCAATAACTTCCAGCAAACAAATGGTCGTGTACCAGTCACTATTCACGATACGACGATTCTCTAAAGCAACAGTAGCCACGTGTCCAGTTTTATTAAAAAAAGAAGCAATCATCCGCTTAGATGCACTTTTCACGCGCGCCACTTTGGTTGGTTTCGGCTCATCTTGAAAGACCCATACGCTCGATTGCTGCTTTGTTTTGGGATCGTAGCAATAAATCCATGTTTCGTCACCTGTTACTATGTCCTACACTAAATTTGACGCACCTTCGTTGAATCTGGTAAGCATGGCACTGCACCAAGTGACGCGGTCCGTTTTTTGAGCCTCGGTCAAGTTGTGTGGGATCCACCGCGAGCACAGCTTTCTCACACCCAAATGTTTGTGTAGGATTGATTGTATTTGACTCATGCCTATTTCTAAGGATGCGCGAATTTCATGGTAGGTCACATGCCTGTCTGTTTCAATCATACGGCGCACAGCATCGATGTTTTTGTTGGTCACAGCGGTGGACGGCCGACCATCGCGAGATTCGTCACTGAGATTGATACGACCACGCTTGAATTCTGCAAACCAGCTATAAACAGTCGTCTTGCATGGTGCTTCATTGCCAAAAGCTGTTTCAAGCCGAGCGATGCTCGGTTGAGCTGTCAAATTACACTTAAAATCGTAGAAAATCATACTACGAAAATTTTCCCGAGTTAAATCCATGTTGATGCAGACACACAATTTTTTAAATGGCGCCACAAGGTAAAAACAAAAGACAGTCAGATGAAACAAACTGCATTCTACAGCCAAAGAGTTCTATTTTCAAATGTTGCAATAAATTTTAAAATATTGTTTATGTAAGTGGCCAGTTCCGGAAACTTTTAGTGTTACCTATGTACTGAAAAACATTTTGTGTAGGTATTTAAACTAAGTAAGGCGAAGAAAAAGCATCATCAAAGGCTTTTAATTAAAGTAAATACCATTTTTTTTACAATGTTTGTATTGTTAGATGTCCGTGCAATAAACGATGTCATTTATATGATTTAATTACAATGTGATGTAATTAAAATATACTAGTCCATTTTCAAACGATATATATTATACCTACATCTTTAAACTAAATTATGTACATCAGACCAAACCCGTATGTAGACTTGACATATCTTTTATCCTAATGTTTAGTCAGTTTTACTTGCAGGCAACCTCGCGTTTTCCGTTGCTTTAGATAAAGTTTCCAAATCATTAAAATAAGTATAATATTTCAACCTTTCCGTCAAATAAATACACGAACACATGCATCAGAAAATCATAAACAGACAAATGATTTCGGTACCCATGTCTATTACACAAGGGTATTCAATTTAACATTTGCACAAATAGGTCAAGTCTCAAGGGTAACCTGAATATTGTAAACTTGCTAGTTTTAGATTCCTTCATGGAGCCCTTTGCGTAGTTTGCGGGTCAATATTAATGTTCATTATTGGAAATACTTATGTCTACCTAATATTAAATGAAATGAACAGAAAATCACTTTATTAATTTATTTCCTGACCGGTTTCGCTTATATGGCATTTTCAAAGTATTTATAATTACATCTTAATATAATACAAATAGTTTGCATCAGTGCAATTAATGACAATTACCTAATATTCTCAAATATGTGTCTGTTCTGAATTTCGCTTAAGATTGAAAGTAAACAAAACAATTCTCCAAACACGATAAAAACATACCACCCTATAGCTATCCACTTTTCAAGAGAGAGGTCCCATACACGAAAACAATTTTAAACCATCACTTTTAAACTTAGTTTTAAACTTATAATATCGAAATGCACTTTATCTATGAACGCTTTTCTTGCCTCAAGCGAAGGGGAACACATCAAAGAAGATGTCTTGACGAGTAAAACTCTTAGACAGGGAAAGTACCTTACTACCTATAAATCCCATACATGAGTTCTCAAAACTCACCTTTACTTCTTAGATCATAAGATACTTTATCTCGCTATCAGTAGTGGGATGTACCGTGGACTAAAGCGTAAAGTTAGGTGGGAAGGTGGTTTTTGCCTTTAAAGTCGCCGCAAGCGACCTGACGTTTGAGTTGAAACAGTTTCATATTAGCAGGCTTTTATCTTCAATCAAACAGATAAGCCAAGCATCAAACTTGTCGATTCTGGGCAAAAAGTTGTAATATTTAACTCATATTATTTTAATTTGTAAATCGTTGTAATTTATATCGTTTATGAAGTGATAAACACGAACGCCACATTATTATCTAGTAAATATGTAGTTATTCGTGAATAGTAGTTTATGAAACTGGTACATAAAGAGGTTATTAAAACACGAGTGTGAGTTCAAAACGAAGCCCTAGGTGAGATTGGCGAGAAAAGCGAGTTTTTTATTTGTATCACATATTGTATCACACAACGAGTTTTTCATTTGTTTCACACGTGTGTTTTAATACCGTTAAATGATTAGTTTTAACACAGATTATGTTTTTATTGCGAAATCCATCGCTTTGGAATACTCTAAAATACACTCTAAAATAAATAATTACGCCCTCGTGAGCGTTCAGTCTGTGCATTACAAGCTGGTTAGATCAAATAGTTACAAAAATATTCGGTGGACAAGTATGGTGGAAAAATTCAACGGTCTAGGTAAGTACCTCGGTGGCGCAGTCGGTAGCGCGCTTGTCTTGATAACAAGAGGTCGCAGGTTCGAATCCTGGCACGAGGAATTTTTTCAAATTCTTGTCTTTACGTTTGTTTCTAATTTATCTTTTCTAGTTTGTAATGCACTCTAATAATAATATTTAGTTTTAACACAGTTTCATTCACTACTTTAGCTAAACCCATACGATAGTTAAATACCTACTATTGTCATAACCTTGGTAAAGTTTGTCTTAACCTTTATTTTTATTCTTCTGGTTTGTTTCCAGAATATCAGATGGAGACAAATGTTCAGCAGCATCACTGCTGTCAGCCATTTTAGATCAAAATAAATTTTTCGGCCCACAAAAACACTGTGATAAATAAATAATTGTAACCTCGTTAGTAAGGCCGCAATTTATTGTTTTATACGTATTAGACAATATTATACAAAAACACCATATTGGTATTAGATATTAAAACCTCAGACATGACTGCATGCGCTTCCTTTGCCTTCCTACTTAGTGCAATGGTACTTTAATAGCAGAAAAAAACATTATAAAGCATTATTTTGTTAAGAAAACAATACTATTTTTTTCCATATTACCGACGTTTGCAAGTAAAATATATCATCAAGCTCTATTTTTGAGTTCATAATTAGGAATTCCCCATATTAATGTAGATAAAACTTATTTACCATACAAATTATTTTTGTAAGGACAGGAGCTGTACTTTTTCGTAAACACCAACATACCTGTAACAATAGAAAGGTTTTATTTCATTACTAATTGATCTCAAAAAGATAACAAAGCATTCGTGTGCAATTCAATAAAGACCTGCAGCCACACGGGGTCAAATCGCAAACCCTTCCGAAGGCGGAAAATTAACCTAAATAACAATGCATACAATTATGACACTCAAAAGAAGACTTTATGTAAACGGTTTAAAAGCCAAGATATGATTTTCAAGCGGCATAGATAAGATTGTTGCAGTAAACAGGTTGCCTGAGGTGCAATATAATTGCAGAATGCCACGCCAGCACCTGCTTCTATGTCACCCGTCAAGTAAAGTATATTTGCAAATGTTACTTTGCTCTTTGGCTCGACATATTAATCAAATAAAAACAGAGTAATTAAAAACAAGGTGATGGTACATTCAATAAATTTACAAATTTTATCGCAACAGGCGCATTACCGCTACCATACATACTCGTACCATCGGGTAAAAAGTAATGTTTCACTGTTATTGCGAAAAGTGTGTTAGCGCAACTTTAGCCAATTCACAAAAATACAGATTTTGCGAAGAGGAAAACAAAAAATAAAGAGAGACAAACTATGCAGTTGCACTGCCAAAACTCTGCGCAACATTGCTGCCCAAAATATACAACACCAAAATATGTAACATTTTACCAGAAGGAAAGGCATTGTTATTTTAGACAATTACACTGCGTCACTTCCAGGCTTTATATAGGTACCTACTTAAGTTACTCGAACAACTACAATTTTAAGTAAGTAGGTAAAATACTTAACCACGAGTAAAATATATATTGGGGTTGGGCCAAATAGCTTGGAACTTGTAAAGTAGGTATGTAACGATTTAACATTGAAAAAAATTGTTAGTTCAATTGGCAATCAAATATCATTAAAAAACAACAAATAAACATATGCAGCAATAAACACAAACGAATTTCCTGACGTATGTGTAAATTTGTCCAGTCTACGACGTAGCGGGTCTACAAAGTAGAAAAACTGTAGAGCTATAGCACTTGCTACGCCGTAGCAAAAGAAAATACTTTGTAACAGATAATAGTTAAGAACATATTGTTCTGCTGTGGCAGGTTACGTCGACAAACATTGTGTATGATTGTTTTTCTTGCTTTTTAATAAAAAGTATAAAATAAATGTGGTTTATGGCACTACTCGACAATAACTTAATGTAAATTAAGCTTTTCTAGTAATTTACATTAACTATAAACTATATTTATTTAATACTTTTGATCCAAAAACAAGAAAACCAATCACAAGTAGCGCGTTTGGGAACGATACCCGTCGCAACCACCTTAACTCACGCAATTTTAGAACAAATTGTATGGGATATAATTGAGCTATGTCGCTAAACAATTTCGCTTCTAATTTATAATGTAAATGAGGTTTGTGAGAGTTTGTGAAGCGAGGTCATTTCATACTTCCAAACTAAATTTACGCTGGCTTGTTGTGTTGATGTTTGAATAGTTCAAACTGTTCAACTGTAGTAAAATGTGAAGTAGAAAATAACAGTGTGATTATACTTCAACAAGGTTTTCTCTATGTTGCAATTGATAAATTATGTAAACAACATTTAAGATTTTCATTTAAAGAATACAGAAAAAATATTTTTTATCAATAATCCCGTTATAAACTGGCAGCTAACATTCCATTCACGACATGAATCCCTGAGGGGGTGTCAGATGTATATCCGAGTATGTACTGTAATAATACATACGTCCCAGAGCGATGGGTGGTGAGCCCTATCGTCGTACTTCGGGCATAAATGTCGACCCAAAGCTCAACGTACCTTCCGAAGTTCGCCGACCGAGCACAAATGTACCCTATGAGATCTCAGCCCGTCAGTCCACTAGACCAAACCACTAGACCACAGAGACGGTCAGAGATTAAAAACCTCCCAATTAAAAATCGTGTCACACCCATTTCCCGTGTAGCGAGAAACAGCGTCATTTTCTCCACTATAATTTTTGAGTTCCTAATTCCGGTCACAATTTAATTAATTTTCCACAATGGCGGAAGCTGGAGTGTAAGTGCTGTAGAAAAAACCCACTCGAGTGGATCTCGTAATTGTACTAATTAACTCCCGGAGTCACGTACAAATTAAGATGGCGGGAAAAATTCTAACGGAGCACGAATTCACAAGCGAACGAGCAAGTCAAGGTAGATGTATACTTTATTGCGCCACAGATTATATATATAGGATTAGTTTTTCAATTGGACCTGGACGTGCAAATCCAAAACTATAGGGAATAGCGTTATGATCAAAGATGTCCCGGGCCCGATTTTGATGAAAACCTAAAATGGATCATTACATTTTTTTATTGCACTATCAGTAGACAGTGAGATAAGGATCAAATTCTGGAAAGTAATGCTAAACGCCAAATTTTTTAAATAAATTACTATAATTTTTTCAAGATATCTGTGTGTTGTAATGCCCCTTTATCGCGGGCGACAAAAGTAGTCCCATAAATATCGACACAAATCTCCTTGCCTTATTCCAATTGGCAATACAAAAGCAGTTTTCATAAACGCTGCATCAAGTTTGTATGCAGCCTTAGCATAAATTCGAAAGCAGTATTCTTCAGAAATTTCATAAAGTATATTAATTAACTGACGAGAATACCCACCCTATAGTACTCTACGGGAATATTCGTCGAAATGCTTTACAATTGAAATTCTTGGAAATAGTTCAGGGCTTATTAGCCGTATTACCGAAGTTCCTACCTGATTTAAACGCAGAAAAAAAAAATATATCTTTGTGACTACGTATATTAGAAATTTAGTTCGCGCTAAGGAAAAAGTTTAAACATATTTTTTTTAATTATATAATGATTAAAACAACGTTACGGTTATCATATTATTATCACGTCGGCGGAATTTCTTTGTAGATATGGATTATAAGATTATGGTTGCCAAATTTCATTTTCTAGTTATCAAAATAAATATTATATTTGAAACGTAATATAAGGTTTTTAGGGTTCCGTAGTCCGACAAGGAACCCTTATAGTTTCGCCATGTCCGTCTATCCGCGGCTTAGCTCAGAGATTATTAGTACTAGAAAGCTGTAATTTGGCATGGATATAAATTTTAATAACGCTGACAAAATGGTAAAATAAAATCTTGAAAAAATTTTTTTTCAGGATACCTCTCGTACTCGTAAACTGTGGATGATTTTTTTTCTCGTCTATCCCATAGTGTGGGGTGTCGTTGGATGGGTCGTTCAAAAACATTGTGGGTGTATGAAAACCATTTTTCGATTTAGGGATCCATTGGCGAAATATTCAGCTTTAAAGTGAAAATTTTAGTTACAGTGGAGCGTCCCCCCCTGCCAGCTAAACGGTTGTTTATTGAAATGTGAAAAATTTTACAGAATTAGTACATATAATGAATTTAAAAGAAAAACTATCACAGGTTAGTAGGCTTTACAGGTTTACGAGTACAGGTCGCGCCAAACTTTTGGTCCCCTCTAATGTATGGGACTAGAAGTTTGGCGCGGTCTGTATTAGTAGACCAACTTATAAAATGTACTGGGCAACTACGGAACCCTACATGGCGCGTAGTCCGACACGCACTTGGCCGGTTATGATTATTTTTAGTTAATGGAACAAAATATATATATAAATAAAACAGTATTGACATCTCGATACATATTTCGACCCACTTGTGGCCATCTTCAGTCGAATAAGGAATACCTATAATGAATGGGATAGAATAGAAATATACGAGTATATTGAGATTTCAATACTTTTTCAAGTCAAGGGACTCTAACAGAGGGCTGCGGTAAGCTGTGTGTCTTCTAACTAGCTCACACCGAATGACCTAAGCTGACCCTATACAACAATCGTTAATATCACATCAATCCATACTCATGCCCACAAACATATGTTTCATGTTAAGTAAATTACATTTCTGATCTCACCACAAGCTAGGATCAAAATAGGACCGCCATGAGTGGCGAAATTTGGGAAAGGCTTATATCCAGCAGTGAAACAAACACAGGCTGATGGATGGATGGAGTAAAAAGTGTAAAGAAAATACATAGTTCAACCAAATAATGCTAAAGCATACAGTAGAATGAAACGGAATAACGGAACTAAGACGAAATTCTTTTTAGGGTCCCGTACCCTTAGGGTGCCAAAGGGAACCCTTTTACTAAGCCTCCGCTGTCTGTCACAGGGGTCTACAAATTTTACCGTGAAAGGTAAGGAATTGAAATTTTCGCAGAATACTTGTTTTTATAGCCAAATAATAAAAATAAAAATTAAAAAGTAAACCCAATAAAACTCGTGTTAACTATAGCGCCATCTGAGATGACTTGTTTGGCAGCTTTTATTAAGGTTCATTGATCAAATGATAGATGGCGCTAAAAGTGTCTTGTCAACCTTTTTGAACCAAGGTTCATTCGTAATTGCAGGATTCAATCGTAAATCGGGATTGAGCACCCGTAATATGTGGCAGTACGGAAACCTTTGTGTGTGCGCGAGTCCGTCTCGCACTGGCCAAATTATTTGAAACCCACCTTTATCCTGTTCAGCCAAAGGAGCCAAAGCCTTCGTGTTTGCAACTCATTTACTATTTGGGATATAATGATATTTGGGCAATTTAAGACTTAGTAAGTAAACATTATGCTCTCACCAAGAAACGCAACTTTTGTAAGCCTAATTGGAATTTGTTTATTAACTTACATTCTTGATTCCCACACGACCTCACATCAAAATATACAACACTACGCCGCAGCACAGTACAAAACGCAGGTGGAGTACCTAAAACTGAAGTAACCCACAACTTTAGTCATATTACATGTGTCCTATTTACGAAATGAGCCTGTAAGATGCATAATGCAGCCCAAGGAGCCAAGTCTCTCGTGCCTGCAGCTCATAAAGTGGCGCCCACATGCGCTACGTCACAGCACGTACACAACTGCAGAACATGGCAACTGTGCTGGGCTCTTTGAGAACTTCAAGGTTCTATCAAGAAACGAAAACGCTTAAATTAAATGTGCCAGTAGTGTATACATTTGTCTGTGGCATTGCGTACAAAAAATATATGTAAGGTACAAACAACTAAGCCCAAACTTCTTTTTAATTATTTTTTATTGCCCTAATGTGGCCAGAATAAGAACTGGCATGGTATAAGCTTTGGAGACTGTACTGTACGCAATACAAAATTAACTGGTTTTTGCAGACAGGATCTAGTTGAAAAGTCTTCTAATAGACAACATTTTTAAAATAATTATATTAATTATGTTTGGCAATTTCACAGTTTTGTGTTCGTTAATATAAATTGTAGAAGTTTTTCTCCAAATTTGTCACAAATTACTTGACGCGCCATTTTTTAAATTACAGATTGACTTTTCACGATATTTCATTTTTTGTTTGTAGATTGTAATCATTATTGAACACAAATAAGTTGAATTGTTCAATTTTTATTGATATTTGTATTGTAAAGGTTACCTGTAATATTTATGAACAGGGCCCAGGGCTTTAGTTCAAGGTTTGTAAATGTCAGATACCCGGTCCCGAAACGGAGCAGTGACGTCGCATAGCGTGACGTTAATGACGCCGCTGCATACACGTCACCTGTCACGCCCGTGTTTAATATCGAATTACCTAACACGAGTCCCGTGACACGAACCAGCTCCCGCCCGAATTGCAGATGGAATTACCTTCATTTGATTCTAGTAATCATATTTTCGTGAACACTGAAATTGGAAGTTGGTAAAAAGCGGAAAATAACGGATATAGGTGAATCAATGGGAAAAGATTACTTTAGGGTTCCATGAAAACTCAAACTGAGCTGAAACATCGTACATGGGGTAGAATTTGATGGTGAAATCCCCGAAAAATAATGTCCATATGGAACCCGTGTGCCATTATCGTTTAATTGAAGAAAGATGTATATGGAACGCGATCACAACTTGTGAAATTATTAAGGTTTAAATTTGATCTCATTAAACTTGCTTCCAGTAGAACACGCCTTCAGTAACAAAATAATATGGCCATTCTACATACAAGCCTGAACCCATATTTTTTCTGATAATAACTGATAGAGGAGCCTACCTCTTAAAATGCTACTATAATAGACTCATATTAATAGGATGACCAGTTTGTACCCAGGAAAACAAGAAAGATGAGTCTACCATGGTAGCATTCAACTGGTAATTCCACCACCATTACAACAGAAAATGTCACCTCTTGTATTTGAAAAACATGTAAGAAAAATTACAAACTACAAGTTGGCGTAAACGATCTATCTGACAGAAACCATAAGAAATTATTTAATCTCTTATTTTTTTGACCGTAACCTTTTTCCTTGTACTTTATTTTATTTTATTGCGACATTAAAAAATGAAATTTTAAATTGAAATACTATATAAAAATTAATGGAACTATTAAATTTAATTTGAGAATACTACTACATATCAACAATTATTCCTAACAGAAAATGTTGCATGTTATAAGCTACCAGCATTTTGAAAATTAATTTAGGGTTTGAAAAGGGACAGTCTGAAAACCAGCATTGTGTTGCTGATCTACAGTTCACAGCAGATGCTGAGTCTGCCCCTTCTTATCACATTATGTGCAAGTCAATCGAAATGTTTTATTAATAAGTATAATAATATTTTTTTGTATGCTGTAATGTATTTTTATGTGGTAAAGAAATATTTCTCAATTTCAATCACTCTTTTACTATATGCTTTAAATGCCTTACACCTTTATATAAACAAGACTCTTCTTATAGTTCAATTGAACACCAATCCACTAGCAATTATAAAAGCCGATTATTTCAAATTGGCAATCCGTCATTACCAGATACCTAGAAACTATCTAGAGTAACTTTAGAAACATAACCAATGATATTATTGGGTATCGAAAGCCACTCTCTATTCCATTATGTTCTGGTAAATTGTTAGTCTTATAGTTTGTATATAGCTCGAGTTTTTGGATTATGGGAAAATTGTATGTTATTTATTCTGTTCGAGGTTTATCCTAACATAATGCAGTAAAATCAGTAGAACTAACACTGTACCGTCGCCCATACACCAATCTACCAAATTGCCGGACTTATTGTGCTGCCATAACGGTTAAAATTATACGAAGACAGGTAGCTGTTACTAAAGACAGCACGCTTTACACACAGGACACAAGAAACCGAATAAGTAAAGTAAAATTAGTAAAAATCAGTCTATATATCGATCAGCAAATTTAAAATTCTTTGGAAATTTTCATGTTCCAACTCTGTATGATGCAGCAAAAATGCCGTCAAATGTCAGGTGCAAAACTAACTAAATAAGAAACTTACCCAATACAAAATCAACCCTATTCCAGCTACAAAAGACTCAAAGGTGTATTGTGTACTACTTTGCTAACAAGATTAAGCAAGCTAACTTCAGGTCTCGAGTTATAATATGGTAATGATACACTCTAAGTTGCTCTATCTAGCGCTATCGAGTTAACTTGAACTAGGTTAATGTTAGAAACTACGCCATTTTTAGAGGTTCTCATCCAAAGAGGTAAAAAGTAACCGGTAAGGAAGCGAAACCGGTAAGGGAAATAATATAAATAAGTGGACAAGTACAAGTATTTTTCAATCAAAAAAGGTAAAAAGTAGGTTAAAAAGAAGACACATAAGATATAACACATCGGAAATATCCCGGCACCTCGAAAGAATGCGCTTGGTCCGCCCCCGCGTCGCACTTCACCCCGGAAAGTGCCGAGATATTTCCGACATGTTATACATAGATAATAATTTATTACGTGACCGTCGTCGTCTAATCCAGTTTGCTTCCAAAGAAACTGTACCATTACCACAGTCACTATTAGTGTGAAACTAGTCAGGCGAAATCTAACTAATATAAGGTGACTTTCGTTTATACAGCCAAATTCATACTGGAGGCTCGGTAAGGGGTCAGAACCAAGGTACAATGACACTGTTTGCAAAATAAGAAAAAAAATGTGCCTCTATATTTGTTCAAGGACATCCTCGACACCAATTAGTTAAGAAAGTCTAAATTTCATTTTGCGTATTTCAAAGAAAGGGTCATTGAACCTTGGTCCTGACCACTTACACTTACCGAGTCTACAGTATGAGTTTGGCTAGATAAACGAAAGTCACCTCATATACCGTGCGTGATTAACTGTTTATAATAATATCTAATAAATTTATTAGACAACGCGTCAATTCACCTCAATTTGGAGACAACTTAGATCTTAAATAGATCTGAGGTTTAAATAGTACAAGATTCCTGTTCTTGGGGAAATGCTCAAGCAATAAACAAACCGAGAAACTATTACGTAACGACGCCATAGAAAAAAGGTCACTAATATAAGGGGAAGCAGAGGGGAAAGCGTAACTACAAAAAATGCATTTCAAACAATCGATACCAACAATAAAGTAGTAAAAAAACTACTGTCTGTGGATAGTTTTGCGGTATTTTAAATTAATTTTAAATGTGGCCTCTTTGTGATGTAATAATCGTCGTTGAAACACGGGTGTTACGAGTTGACTGTGCCCTGCACTTCAGTCAGACCTTCTTGCACACCATGTATTGCACTCTTTGTGTACCTACGAGTATATGTCGCTAAACGAGGTGGAACGTCTTAGGTTACTTGTGATCCCAAATTCGGGTGGCGCGAGAAGCGGAGCGTAGCGGAGCGAGGCGACTCCCTTAGTTTTTACTAATTTCATGATATTGCGATATTCTGCGATATGGCCACCACGTATACATACATTAGGGTGATTCTAATTTTGACTTTTTTCCGTTTTATTATGGGTCACCCCCACAATGTGTTCCATGTAGCTAAAAACAGATAAAGTGTTTTTTTTCTTTTTTTTCAACGAAATTTAGGGGTCGCTACCAAAGTTTTTAAAATTTTAATCCCCATACATGGAGCGATTTTTTTTATTTAAATAAAAAAAATCTATCATGCAGAAATTAAGCCTTTTAAACGAAGATAATGAAACACTATATTGCATTTGTAAACTTTCTGTACTTCATCCTGTTTTTTTGTCAAAATAGAGCAAAATTTTGGCAAAATGGGAGTTTATTCGTGTTATGTGCTGTTTTTTAACTTTCAAGAGTGATGCACAGATTTTTTCACACAATTTTTCATTATCTTCATTTAAAAGGCTTAATTTCTGCATGATTTAATTTTCTTTTATTTAAATTTACAAAATCTCTTTATGTATGGGGATTAAAATTTTAAAAACTTTAAGCGACTCCTAAATTTCGTTAAAAAATATGAAAAAAATACTTTATCTGTTTTTAGCTACACAGAACACATTGTGGGGGTGACCCGTATTAAAACGGAAAAATGACAAAATTAGAATCACCCAAACATATACTATACATTATTGCCTTTTGGGTCTTAGGCGTTTTAACTTACTCGTAGCATTCATAGCGCTAAGTGTGTCAAACTATTCAGCACTGCAAGTAATTTACCGAATTTCTGCACAACATGAATAAGCTTCAACTAAGTTACATGCATGCACTCCGTTCGTTGTGTCGTTTTGTATCCATCAAAGCTCTTACCGAAAGTTCAATACTCACTTCACCAGTGTGACACTGGCAGTGTCCGTGGATATTGAATGTTCTCAATATACGAGAATACTATTATAGTTTTACTAGGCTTTGCCCGTGGCTCCGCTCGCGTTTATTCAATCTTTGCCCCGTTTTCGGCTTGAGCGTTATTTTATTAACACGCCTTACAACCTATGTGTTGTACAGGGTCATTACAATGACAATAAAAATACCGCATCCAAATCCGTTGAGTTAAAACGGAACATACATACAGACCGACAGACAGATAGACGAAAATTATAAAAATTGTGGTTTTGGCCTCAGTACAAAACTAATAATCCATTTCTTTTAAAATTTCGCTAAAATATTCAGATTTCAGTAGTTGTGGTGCCCAATCAGTGATCAAAGACAGGGAGTTTTGAAACAAATACAGCTAATAAAATATTATCGATGATAGAGCTAATAACGATTGTACAGTGCTCCCAAAGTTATAATATGTATAGAAATCTATCGACCGGACGTACCACGTGACCTTACTGCTTGTATAGAAACTGTAGGGAAATACGAACTTTGCCGAGCAGTGGAAGGTTATTATAAGTTTGGGAGTACTGTATACAATCAAATAATTTATATTCTATGCTGTGTTAACGTTTATTTTTACCCGGGGCGAAACGGATCAGGTGTATATTAACATTGATTTTATCATAAAACTAATCCAATCTAGGTTTTTGATCAAAAAACTGGATTCTCTCAGGTTTATGATAAGCTTTAATCACAATTTTGTCCTCTTACGGTTCTTGATTAAAAGCCTAAGTTTTTGACCAAATACCTGATTTTATCGTGAACCTGCGACAGATACATTTGGAGTTAGATAATGTTTGTGTGTGTGTATGTTTTTTTATTCCTTTGTTACCTCATATCTTTAGAACGGCTGAACCATTTTAAATCTAGATTATACAAATAGTTACCTACTGTAAGGGATGATTTAACGGCTTGGTGATATCATTGTTTAATGCTTTTTCCAAATTCATGTATCAACCTAACTTATCTATTCTATGTGTTTTTCATCAAATTCAATACTGACTACGCGTAAACTCAAAGTGCACTTTTAAAAGACAAATTCACGACAATTATTCAACTTGTAGAGTAACAGTTGTATCTGATAGACCAATTACCATTGAGCTCTCTTTGAAACAGTCTGTTACTAGTTACGGCCAAATAATCGTCTTCTATATATCTGTCTCGTACACGACTTTCAGTCAGTTCGAGTGTTATAGAGCTAATTCTAATTCGGTTCATTCTAAGAACGTAATTAATTAAAAAATCTACAATTTTTTATTAACAACTAGATAATGTTAATATATTATTATTTTACTTTGTATATTATTACCTACCTCAGGTCAAATTTTGTAAGTCAGTACGCTATATCTCTTGCTAAAACTTGCTCTGCGAAACTAAACTTGGGTTTAGTTCTAGAATAATATTAATTTCAGACTCCTAGTGGTTTTGGTGTTACTCCTTTTAATTGACAAGGAAATCAAGCTACTTAATAATTATAAGACTTATGATTATCCATTTATATATTGATATTAACTACAAAAAAAAACTCATTGTTATCAAAAATTTAATCAAACAATATAATTACTATATTTTAATGGAAATGAGCACAAACAACCAACTTGGATTTTTCTATCCCTTAATTTATGATAGACCTACAAACGAAATATTTTCTAGCAATGAGACAGACGAATGCACCAATATACCGGCAAATAATTCCCGGTCATAAATCGTGATTTTGAAGCACAAATCACACCGGGCTGGGTGACAGGTCGCAGGCATGTTGCTGTGGCAGGGTTTTGATGTTCCACCGTTGTGTTGGTACTCTCAGCGCCATGCCAAGCTATTCTCGATTGTAACTTTTATGAAAATGTAGTAAGATCTGCTATGAAATGCCTTTTCGCTGGATACAATAGCATTGTAAAATCGGTCTAATTTCAAGCTGTCTAATTGAGATTAGCTAGAATTGATAACTTATTTATCAATCAAACTGGTTAAGTTTTATCGTTAGTGGCTTAAATGTCTAAAGTTGAATGCCTAGTTGTTGATTTTGAATTTGGCTATATGAATCAAGTCAGCCTGCATAATAAATAACTTCGGAAATGCGAAATGAAGTTAGTTCCCCAGTTTATTTCTTTTATGCCAACGTAAGCAGCTACTTCGAGGCGGCAGAAAGAAAAGTCCTGTGTGCGCTTTGTGTGAGTCTCCAACCAGTTCAAGGTGTCACAAAGGAATAAAACATTTCTAACTGTTTTCAAACAATGGTTACTCTTTATAGAGGTATATTCTGAATGTGATTGTCTCATAACATAAGTTGAGGGATTCCTTAAGGAACTTCAGTAGCAAATTCAAAATTCGAACCACAACTACCGGTCAAAACAATTTATTCATCTCCCAATTTGAAGATCGCCACAAGGCGAAAAGTTCCGAAACACTTCCCAAGTCTTGTACAAACACAATATTGTTTCTCTCGGAGCAAACAACGTATGAGATTGAATAAAAAGACGAAGCTCCCTCAAAAAGACGTGGTTCACGGTGAGACGTATACAGGAGGTACAGTCACTACAACATGGATTTTTTTTGAGGAAATAGTTGTCTTAAGCAAACAGATTTCAACAAAATTCGACAACATAATCTTATAACAAATCTTTGTTAAGGCGCAATATGTCCACCGCACAACGAAAGAGATAAACATATCTAAAAAAGTGCGCGTCCGAGTAGGCGGTTTATCAAGAACTGATTGGATAAATGGTTGGTTGCTGTTTTTTACTGAATAATATAAGTTCATTCGAGAGCGTTTAAGAAAAACGCAATTCTATGTTTTCACAATAAGTTTATAATGTTTACAACAGTCATTATTGTTATTTTTACTTAATTGGTTTGGACGGATTACTGTTTTGAACTGAAAAGACAACCTTCATTTTACATTTTTTCTCGATACACAGAATTTTTTTCAGCCACGCTTTGGGCAATGCTATTGTCTTGGAAATTGCCTCTTTTATAACATGTTCTTTTTAGTACTATATCTATTGTAGTATGGGAGTTCTACAGTTTTAAAATCTACATTTTTGCTACTTATATCGCCAAAAGGAAAAAAAATCAAACTGCCTCATATCCTCGTGATCGTTGATATTTAAACTTAACTTGCTTAGTAGCTATATCAGAATTAAAAAAATGTAACTATGAATCGAAGATATAAAATGTATGCATCGACACTCCATGATCATGAGATTTGTACACTTCATACTAGTCCTAGGAAATAGCAATAAAATGCTGATAGAATGCGATCACTTCAATGACGTCATTGGTTATTGTGATCTTTACAACAAAAACTTTAATGATCTTGACATACTGCATCTTTCGCTGGGTCAATTTAGAGAAAAAATAATTTTAACTTTTGTAAAAAAGTAACTGATTTTAAAATTATAAATGCTGCTTCTTGTGTTGTTTTTATAGTTATTATTATTTTCATTTTTGTATCTTTATCTTCTGTAGTTTTAAATAGATCACTTTGTGGTGACTAATGTTGTTGTGAATGACCGCACATTAGTTAATTTTGCTGCTAAAATGTATGTGCAAACGTTTTTGGTTTTATAACTTCAGAGATTTTTGATTGTTTTGTGTGATAAGAAAACTGTTTGTTTCCCAATCTACATCTACACTTCTACACTTATTATATAAAGAAGAAAGATTTGTTTGTTTGTTTGTTTGTATGTTTGAGGTAAACTTTGGAACTACTGAACCGATTCAAAAAATTCTTTCTTTTATAAAAAGCTATACTATTGCTGAGTAACATAGGCTATACTTTATTTTAATAAAAATAAGTTTTCAGTTTGAAAATTCAATATTTGTGAACCATGTCGGGAGAAAAAACGCTGCTTAGCTGCTTTATCGGCGTTCTTTGACCAAATGGTTAGTTATACGTGATGAAACCAGTTGTTTTTCCATACGAGGAAACTGTATCAGTTTAATCTGACTAAAGAGTTCCATCTATAACGATCCTGACACACCTTTTGCTAATATTAAGCTTGAAAAAGTAACTACAGCCAGGTTTTAGCATAGATACATGAAATACTATGGTTTAAGTAATGATCTGTTCCCATACAGGAAAACTATATCAGTTTCATTTGACTACAGATTTACATCTACAACGATCCGGACACACCTCTTGCTAATATGTAGCTTGAAAAAGTGATTACAGCCAGGTTTATGTATTTATTTTTTCCCATACGAGAAAACTGTATGAGTTTAATCTGACTACATATTTCCAACTACAACGATCCTGACACACTTCTTGGCACTTTGGTAAAACATGGTGACCAGGATCTGATGATGGAACTGGAAGATGGGTACAGGATATCCTTAACGGACAACAGCAGACCGTTCGTGTTTGGGCTTATTTGATTGGTCTTTATTAGCACTTTGTTATAACATCGTGACCAGGGTCTGATGATGGGACTGAAAGATTGGTACAGGATCTCCTCAACGGACAACAGCAGACCCTTCGAGTTTGGGCTCATTTGATTGGTCTTCATTAGCACTTTGGTAAAATATGGAGACCAGGGTCTGATTATGGTAATGGAAGATGGGTACAGGATCTCCTCAACGGACAACAGCAGACTCTTTGAGTTTGGGCTTATTTGATTGGTCATTATTAGCACTTTGGTAAAAAATGGTGACCATGGTCTGATGATGGGACTGAAATATGGGTACAGGATCTCCTCAACGGACAACAGCAGACCCTTCGAGTTTAGGCTTATTTGATTGGTCTTTATTAGCGCTTTGCTTAAACATGGTGTCCATTGCATTTAGTCGTTCAAAAAATCAAATTATTTTGTTTTCCTTATTTCCACGAAAATCTTTTCGACGCGGGCGGAGCCGCGGGCAAAAGCTAGTAATAAATAAAGGGATAATCAGACTTCATTTGGGCTTTGACAGACCAACACGAAAATTATACAATTCGGACGTTTCTCACGCTCTGAATAAATCTTTTTCATCCATCCGTAAGGCTGTCTTTGTCTACTGCTGGACATAGAGACCTTTCCAAGATTCCACCACCCTTGGTGGCCGGTCTTCTTGGAAATGATGCCCAATATAATTCTAATATTTCTGTTTGTTAGCCCCAAATATGTGAGGCGAAAGGCTGTTACAACGACACGACATTAAATAAACATGCGAATGATGTATCACATCACAGCTAACAATTCCATGCTAGTGAAAAATATTTCCAATACATTTTCATATCTGGGATTGTTACTATCACATAAAATATTTCATGTGTATAACTTTGGATGCAGTTTTATCGAATCACACTTTTATTTTCATTATTATTTGAGAGGCTTCTATTTTTGGTATATCAAGAACTAGATTTTTTAGTGCAACAGTGTTACTTGATCTTAATAATTCACAAAAACACTTGTGCACACTTGTTTCATTTATTTTATTACACTTTTTCAACCGGTTTCGGAAATTAATCCATCATCAGGGGATACATAGGTTTTAATGTTAATGGCTCGTAAATAATATTAAGACCTATGTATCCCCTGATGATGGATTAATTTCCGAAACCGGTTGAAGAACTGTAATAAAATAAATGAAACAAGTGTGCACGAGTGTTTTTGTGAATTATCAAGATGGTGTCTATGTTTCATCAAGTGCCGACAATCGCAAGTATAAATTAGTTTTACCTGACTATTGCGTTCAAGTTTTTATAAGTTTCCTAATATGATAGTGCCCATCTTTTACTTTACCTTCTCTAGGAGATGGTACAGGTGATGCCGGAGTGACCTGCAAGGGGATTACCGCCGTAAGCCGCTCCCGGGATCGTCGCGTCAAAGCGGGCCCGACTTACAGACATCTCGAGGTTTGTTGCTAGACGTACTTTGTAAATACGCGGCCGATGTTTTGTGCGGATAAGCGCTAAGTAGGTACATGGTAATGGAAGGTTTATAAGTTGTAAGTTATTCGGATTTCTGTCTAACAGTAGGTGAAATAGGAAATTGGTGACCGGAATAGTTATTTGAGAAATTGAAAAATATATAGACGTACATAAAACAAGGAAATGAGATCATAAAGCAATAATATTCGAGGAACGAAATAAAATTTGCTGCCCTTTCTATCTACTCGTAATATTCGTTTTATCGATAAACATATAAATTTCAATGGCGGCTGCGGATTAAAAACAAAACAAAATGGCGTCTAAAACGGCTGCCACACAAAAATCCTTGATCAAACCCTTTTCCGAAGTAAAGTTTTTTAGAAACAAGAGCCGCCGCTTAAAAAGTGTTCGCTATATTAGAGCTGAATCAATCTGCAGAAAGACCGGACAGTCCTCACAAAACATCAGTTGAGAGAACTCCATTTGGCGCTGAGTGCAGCTGAGTGTCCAGGGAAATACTCCTGATTGCATTCATTCTAAAGCCAATTTATTAGATCCATGAGCTGATCAACTTTCGTCGCTATCGCTAGTCGACAAGGGTTTAGCTGTGGATCTAAAAATCTCGGTTAGTACGAGGGGCGTTGTCGTTTGGTCACCGTTGCGACTCGCCAATTATATTTGCTATACAAGGTAGCAAAATGGTGTATTAATATCGAAGGCGAAGGTGTAGTATTTAATTCAGTGCGTACCAAAGCTCTACAGGTCAACAGTGACACTTCATTGATGGAATCTGATGTTAATTCGAACCAACCATAAATTGTAACACGCTCCATTATATAGGCTAAGTCATGAAGATACATACTGTTCTTTAACTTTCAGGTGGTATTCATTATAACGAAATTATTTTTTTAAAAACAGTTTGGAGAAATGGGACTGTGACGTAATAATCATACCGTTTAGGCTCAATAGGGAGAGATCCTTGACGTAAGGAAAGAATGAAAAAAAAATTTAGGGGATAAAACCCGAAGATGGGATTACTGAAAATAAAAAAAACAGACGTCGGTTTTGACATTACATTTTTTTTCTTGTGAAAAAAGTAATTGAGTAAGTCATAAAAAGAATAAGAGAACATTTCTACCGCGTATTTTGTGTAAAATCAGTGACAAACTGGAAAAATCGCGAAACGCGCCTAACCCCACAAGCACGGGTGCATTTCGAAATTGTCCTGGGCTCTTTTTTTGCTTTCTGCCCAGCTCCGAACTGACACGTTGGAATAGTATGAAGCTTATAGGATTACGTCAGTCACGAAGGGTTGATTTACTAACCGTGTTCCGTTGTTTGCAAACGCGTCAGAGCGGGTGACGACGAACCCAGTTTTTCATTAGAACCAGACTCATTGATGCGTGCTGTTCACAATTTTATAAATTATAAATTAAATACGAAATTCGAATTAATTTAACCAATCTGCATGAGATAGTCATAATAAGGGATGATGGCTTTAAAAGAAAAGTAATGAAAATTAACGTAAGAAAAACAAAAGTGAAGAGAGGGATGAAGTGGGACGAATACAACAGAAAATACATTAAATCAAATTACATTTAAATAAATGCTGTCAACAGTAAAATAAAACATAAACGGTTGGCGGACATACAATATTCTTTTTAAATTCGCAAAAGCTTGATAATTAGCCACCTTTTGTAAATTTTGGTCGTTAAATAAGGTCCTACAATAATAAGTGAAAATAATTCTAGGGTACGACTATATCATGTATCGTTAACTGATATTCACATTCAAAAAGAAAAATAAATTAGCCAAATTATTTTTTCACTTCCCATGGTTCAATCAGATGATATATGGAAAGGTGAAAAAACAGATAGCGCAAGATTAGATCTATTAGGGAATCTGATCACCTCTTGAATTTTTTTCACTTTGAATTGTAGGACCTTATTTAAGTAAGTCTTTGCACCAACAGAGCTAGTTTTTAGACGCATCAACACTGCACATAAATAAGGCGATTCCCTGTCTGACGGTAGCATTCAACGTGTTTTCTGGCAAATGAAATATCCATTCATCCATCAGCCTGTGTTCGTCCACTGCTGGACATAGGCCTTTCCCAAATTTCGCCACTGTCGGTCCTCCGTCCTCCTCTTCCAGCCGCCACCCACAACGTCCTTCAGGTCGTCGGTCCAGCGGGCACGAGGTCGGCCCCTCATACATTGTTGTGATGAAAACACAAGCCTTTCGGCCCCAACGGCCATCATGTCGTCGACAAATATGGCCTGCCCACTGCCACTTCAACTTACTGATTCTGCAGGCTATGTCGGTTACTTTCGATCTCCGACGGATCTCCTCATTTTGGATTCTATCCATCAGAGATACCCCAAGCATAGCCCGCTCCATAGCTCGCTGAGCGACCTTAAATTAGCTTCTGTTGTTATCACTATTTGTTATTGACAGCACTGAAACTAAAATTAAAGCCTTCGGAATCGGGTTTTATTACAGTGGAGAATTAAATATCACATATATTTTTTATTAATTTAAATCCTTGTTATTTACAAATGAATCACAAAACAATATGACGTTTATCCGGGAAAATTCGCCTTAAGTTGTGTCAAAAATGTAGGGAGTAATATGTATCGCGAGTCAGTTTGACAGCCCGCGCCAGTGTTAACAAAATATAGACCATACACGAATCATTTTTTATATATTTTAGAGTTTATTTATCAAAGTGACAACAAAATAAATCATCCATCCATCCATCCATCGGCCTGTTTCGTCCACTGCTGGACATGGCCTTTCCAGGATCAACAAAATAAATAATCTTAACAAATTAATATGCCCCTCTGAAAACCCGTACAGGTTTGTGCGATTGAAATACCGCTAAAAATGAAAATAGCTACCTATACAAATATTAAAGCATAATATTTAACTCAATTAATCTTCCACATGCCTAGTCTAGGATTCGGAAGAAAGACACAATTAATTTAATTGTTACATATTTATGCAGGCATGCAAAAAGGTCACAAACAAATGAAGACAATTTACAAGTAAGTACAATTAACACAATGTTTACATGAACTGTAAATGAAGTTATTAAACTGATTGGCAACTTACCGGATTTAAGAGCTAGAAACATAAATAACAAGTCTGCCAAATGTACACGAAACCGAGGTTCCGTCAATCCACTAAATTCAACATGACATGTTATTTCTTATTTGTATTTTAAATACCTTTGCCAATTGTGTAATTCCATAATGTTTTAAAGTCAAAGCTCTTGATGACATTTAAATGGCTCGGCAAACAAAATGCGTATAGTTGTCGGGGTACGATAATATGATAGCGTGTTGTTGGCGGCCGATTTACTACGTTTACTTTAGCTAAGCTCGATGTAGCTTGGCGTTTTTTGTGGCGTCTCTCATACACTTGCATAAATCGCCTGCCAACAAAATGCTATCAACGCCACGCTTTCTGTCTCCTGAGGCCACGATCTTGCCTGTCATCTATTGTTTTATTATCATTTTTGGCGATAACTAGATGAGAAGTCAACAGATTAGAGATTTGTTTCTAAAAAAAGAAAAATGTAACAAAATTGGCAAGCCGTTATTTACTTGGGAATTAAATTCGGCTATCGTTAAAAGAAACAAATAAAAATATGATATTGTTTCTTGACCTTATTTTGACGGGTTCGCGTTTTAAGACGGGATCCTTAGAAGAATATTTATTTGCTCACGTTTTTTAATTATACCCCTTACCTGGGTTTAAACAGTGTTGAATTTCGACATTAAACATGAAATATTCTATGCAACTGCCAAACGCTATTTATCCCTACTTCTAGTGCAAGCGCATAGTCGGGTTTGGCATAATTATGTTTCACTCACAGCAGCGATAGTTCAGTCGGTCAGATGATGGACTCTCAATCTTGAAATCCGGGTTCAAACCTGCCGTTTGAGCAATCACCAATAGTTTTTCAGAATTATTATTGACATATTCATATTAAGTTAATTATTATTTGATAAACACAGTCCCATTACGCGATCATAAGAAATTATTTTCTGTTGAATAAAACTGGGAGAGCCATCTCGCTCCGCTTCGCTCAACTCCCCAAATTTATTTAGGTACATGTAAACCTAACACGTTCTGCTTCACTTCGCTCGTCGCCGCACCTATTTTCAACTCTGCTGAATTAAATATTAGCAAAAAAGCAGTTAACGCGATTTTACGGCTATATATACATATACACAGCTTGCTAAAGGCGAACACTATAATAGTACATTACGATATGAGAGCGATGAAAAGTTTCTCGCACGAGTATCGTATAATATTTTATAGCACAAGTGCGAAAAATGCCGACTTTACGCAAGCGCAGCGTGCGTAAAGCGGTCATTTTACGCACGGTGTGCTATAAAGTAATTTTGTACCCAAACTACGGCTCAACTCTAAGGATGTGTATTTTGTATTTCATTTTCAATTATTTCAATTTAAAAATCTAATAATTTTGATAGCTGACGTCACGCTAAGAGAAGTTTTTTGAGAAATGTTCTGAAATGAAATGAAATGAATATTTAAATATTTATTTTTGCAAAATAGATACTTAAAGTATACTTTCTACAAGTCAAAGTTAATTATAACAATATAATATATCTTTAGAATATAAAAAAATATATAATAATACGGGAAATAAAAAATACACCTGCATAAAATAGAGGAATCTAGGAATAAAAATATTATATATACATAATGCAATGAAGAAATAAGTTCATAAATAAAAAAGGGAAATACATACTTCTTATTGCCAGATTACGTTTAAATTTCGTTTTAAAATTAACGGTAAATTTTAATGGAGTTGATGCTCGTGATTGTTGGCACTTGGTGGAACTTTTGATACATTTTTGATTGAAAAACACTTGTACTTGTCCACTGATTTATATTATTTCCCTTACCGGTTTCGCTGTTAAAGCATTATCAAAGGTTTTTTGGTTGTTTACGTCTAATGCTTTAACAGCGAAACCGGTAAGGGAAATAATATAAATCAGTGGACAAGTATAAGTGTTCTTCAATCAAAAAAAAAAGGTAAAATTTAAATTTACCCAACCATAAAGAACGGCGAATCGTTGATGGATTATTTTGTAATAGGTAAATGGCATCTATGCGCGGTGCATAATTTAAGCGTGCATTATTTAACCACATTCATTCGATCATGTGTCATTATGACAGGCAAATGACTTACTTTTATCGATCACCACTTGTCGAGTACGCATATTACATCAATGACCAGCAATTTGAACGCAGCCTTAACATAATTTTCGCGCGAAGTATTTCTCTGTGGAAAAATTACTTTTGCGTAAATCCTAACGCTAATTATTCGGTTGCATTGATTGATTGTTGCTCAAAATGTGAATAAAACTGCCAAATTAATGGTGCAAGGGTGGTTTTAATAATTCCTTAATTCTTTTTTTTTACGAATGTATCCATAAGATTATTGGGGTGGCATTACGCGTGGTTGTACGGGAAAAGTGTCACCCCTTTTTGAAAAGACGTCGTCGTCGGTACTAAATTGACGTGATTTGCGTGACACCTTTCACTTGACAATCGTCATAATAATTTGGCCAAGTGCGAGTCGGACTCGCGCACAAAGGGTTCCGTACCATCAAACAAGACGGGAACACTAAAACAATAAATCAACAATATAGATGCTATAGCAATATTAAGGCGGAAAAAAACAAAGCGCTTAAATGGTAGCGTCTGTCAAAGAATTAAGAGCCCTTTGAGTACGGAACCCACATTTTATTAGTTGTTGTTGTTTCACTTTAGAGTATGTACAACAATGTGACCAAAGAAACTCTTGTATGTATTACCTTCTTTACGATAGAGCTAAAACAAATAACGTTTAAAATATACAATTTTATCGAGATTTATTGTATGGGGTTTTAATTTTCTTTTTCAGTTTTATTTTTTACCTATTATGGCTAAAGCTATAGACCCCTGTGACAGACAGACAGACAGACAGCGGAGCCTTAGTAATAAGGTCCCGTTGGGCACCCTTCGGGTACGGAACCCTAAAATTTGTGACTTTGTGACTGTCGCCAGAAGATTTTTAGCGTAGAAAAATTACAGAGGCATTGGGAGCAAGAACTGCTTAACATTTCCAGACACAATAGATTTTTAATTGTGTCTGGAAATGTTAGGCTGTTCTTGCTATCAGTGCCTCAATTATAGTAATTTTCCTACGCGGAAAATCGTTAATGTTTTCTTAGGTAGATTATAATCTAGCCAACAAAAATCATTTTTTTTTTACTACCCCTTCTTATTATCTTTCGGTGGAATCATATACCTTTCAAAAAAGGATCCCCACAGTTGAAAACAAATAAAAAAACTTATTGCAGATTGAGTCAGCCCATACAGAAGTATGTCCTAGAGAACATGGTACCGCCACGCTTTTGACTTAGGGATTTATGCTATGTGATTATTGTTGTAATTCAAATCAATCGACAAATCGAATATACCCGTGCGTAAAAGTATACATATCACTTTGCGAAACGTTACATGCTAGAGTTACGTCGTGTCGCATGAGCGGTTGCAAAAATTCATAATTTTCACACTTATTGCAAGGCAATAAGGATTCTGACCGGGAACCTCAGTTAGGGTACTTGCCCAGGAACCGTGACGAGAGATTTGTGCAACTCCGAGTAAATATTAGCACGATAGCAACCGCCTCGTCCTCACAAGCTAGTGAACAGGCACTTAGAAACATGCTGTATATCACTGTGAGTAATCAAAAATATACAAATTGTAAACCTATATACATATTAATATACAGGTATGTTTCAACTGTATGGTGCAAGGCATGGGATTGTTTTTTAAAAGTTGTTCATGTTTAGTGCAGCAAATAAATTAAATATTTGTATTTACTCATCATAAAGTACGATAATTGTAATTTTTTATAATTATATTTCCGATTTACTAAAGTTCCTACCTATTTCAATTCAATATGCGAATTCAGCCTGAAAACAAAACTGTGCGGAAAAAGAAAGTTTTCCCATGCTAGCTCATTGGTTTTCTTTTGCTTTGTATCATAAAAGTGGTATTTCTATATTTATAAAATTAACTGTACATTTCAGCTGACATTTCTGGTCGCAGTGGCGAGCCACATCAGCCAAGCGACCCCAGTGCCGGACCCTGGTGGTCATACACAGTAAGTACTGGCGATATATACAAATGATTCTATCATTTTATATGACGTATACAGGCTCGATTTTTATCGCTGTAAAGGATGAAAACTAGAGATAGTACTCATATATACGAACAATTTTTTCTATGAAGCCAACCCTTAAATCGCAAAAAAAGAATCAACTGTTCCGTAGAAAAGGTACTAAGGTTCCTATAACTACTGGTAACCTACTCTATCAAAATGTAGAGTCACATTGAGTTATACCGAGAACAGACAGATACCGAAGTTTCACTGTATGAGGTTCCAGAAGTTGATAGTTCACATTGTTAGCACTTGGTGAAATTTATCAAACATTGTTGTGATGAAAACACCTATACTTTTCCACAGATAATATTTAATACTACACTACCCAACCGGTTTCACTATTTAAGCATCATCAGGGGCTTTTAAATTAACTTAAATACATATTTTAAACAATGTTTCTATTGCACGGACATCTAGCAATAGAAACATTGTTTAAAATAATTCTGTATTTAAGTTAATTTAAAAGCCCCTGATGATGCTGAAATAGTGAAACCGGTCGGGTAGTGTAGTATTAAATATTATCTGTGGAAAAGTATAGGTGTTTTCATCACAACAATGTATGAGTTTCCGTTTTTTGACCAAACTATATGTTTGTGTTTGTTTAAATTTTCTCATACAAATATTGCAATACTACTAACTGAATTTTTTTTTAATCAGTGCTCAGATCACTTATAGTCTCTGATATGATGTCGACTGTATGAATAACTGTTGGTTTAAACTTGCGCTAGTTTTTGCCCCACGTCTGTTTTGAGCTCTAATGCATACGTTTGCAACACTGATTTGTTACTTAACTTTTATATTTATATAGGTACTAATATTAGGGATTATCTATGTTACTACAACAATTGTTTCACTTATTGCAGCATAAAGATTCACGTGCCGTATGAAGTGAAACATATGTACCACCATCATATCGAAAAGATTCCTGTCTACAAGGAAGTGCCGGTGATCAAAGAGGTGCCGGTGATCAAACACTACCCGGTGATCAAACACGTCCCCGTGGTCAAACATGTCCCTGTGGAGGTCACTAAATACGTCCCTTTGGAAAAGAAGGTCTACGTCCCTGTACCAATCAAAGAGCATCATTCGTTTTCTGAATGGCATTAAACTTTGAAGGTTCCGTTTTAAGACGGATTCCTAATTAGCACTTTTGTTGTATACTCATTTGAATTCTAATAAAATACCTACTCATATTTGCTTTGGGGAAAAGATGAAATTTCACCGAGTGTAGGATATTAAATCGTTAATTTCTGTTTTTGTGATTTATTTCCCTTGTTCCCTTCGAAGAACGAAAGATTTTCATTTTATTTTCTAGTTTTGTAGCTTTATATGAGCGTCATGATCTTACATATCAGGAGAACCAAATAAAAGCCTGTGTTTGTTTATTTGCTATATATTTTCATAGAGAAACAGTAAAACAAAAACAATTCCTATTTGAAATTACAGTTGAGGTATCGCCTGGGGAAATTCACACAACATGACGTGAGTGGAACACGATTATTTTATCATTTATTCAATTACTCATAGCTAGCTGCGGTATGTATGAATTGTGCCCATTAAAATTGCACAGTGCCACCATTGTATCTGTGCAGAGGCCGGCGTCGCTGGTGGAGTGTAAATTAAAGAAATTAGTACAAATTTGTAAGAAATAAAAACCGGTCAAGTGCGAGTAGGACTCACGCCTGAGGGTTCCGTACCATTCAAATAAGTTAATAGTTTGAATAAAAATTACAAACTTATGAAATGTATTAAAATGTATTCAAAACTGCAAAATGAAGTTGGTCGACTATTACTCGTTAACTTGTAAAGCCTACTTAGCTGTAATAGTTTTCCTTTTAATCTCCTTATATATATTTATACAACTGCCGTGATTTTTTTTACATATCCAATAGCAATCGTTTTGCTGGCAGGCAAAACTTCTTTTATATTTCTGAGTCTACAAATGTTTTTTACACACTCACAATATTTTTAAAGACCTAACCAACGATACTCCACATCACGGGGTAGAGGCGAAAAAAAAAATTATCCCCACTTTACGTGTAGCAGAGGTTACATTTTTTTTTCCATATTTTCTTTTACCGCTTTGTCGGCGTGATTAATATGTATTATACCATTTTGCTGGAAATGCAATGAAAAGTTTGACAAATAAAAAAAAAATTAAATGTCACTTTGAAAAATCATTATTTTTATGACGTCGGGGTAGGCAGTCCCAACCCCACAGTACATGAATTCATACAATTTTTTTTTTCATATTGGGGATTATTTTTTTTTTTATTATTATTATCGTTATACTTGACCTTCTCATTGCATTTCCAGCAAAAAGTTCAATCCACGCCACTGTATTATACCCGTGCCAAATTACAGATTTGCAGTACTAAGTGTCTCTGCAGACAGACGGACGGACATGGAAAAACTATAAGGGTTCATTGTCGACTAAGTAACCCTAAAAAACTGATCAAGTGCGAGTAGGACGCGTGCTCTTAGGGTTCCGAACATACCGTTTAAATCACAAACTTATTCCATGAGCAGTTATGGAGGGCCAACTTAACTTGAAATTTACAATCCATTACTCTTTGTATCCAAAGCGTCTAATTAAGTTGGGTATCAATGAATCTCGGTGCAAAATGCACATCATAATATTGTTTTTCTTACTTTTGTATAAAAAGTCAACGACCTTAATTAAAAAGTATGCAAAAATTGCGTTTTAAAGCAATTAGCGGAAATTCATTAGTAATAATTAAGTTTTCACATTCAAATTCTATCATTTTATGATTTACATTTTAATTGCATTCGATTAACAAACTTAAAAGTACATTTATCGTTGTAATCGAATGTTATCAAAATATGAGGCATAAAATAACATAATTTTAATGCGAGAATCCTATTATTAGTAATCAATTTTCGCTAATTGCTTTAAAACGCAATTTTTGCATACTTTTTATTCAGAAGTAAGGAAAACAACATTACGATGTGCATTTTGCTCTGAGATTCGGTTTTACCATCTTAAATAATTAAATATGGGTAATTGTCGGATATTTTCTTGGCACTCTTCCCTTTTATTGATTGTCAATTTGGCTCTGTGAAGTGAACGTTGTACACAGTTAAAAGGTTCCGACTATGAGAAATTCATATATGCATGTTCAAGAGGTTCCGGCATTGGATCTTGAGTTGTGCAGACAGACATACACCGACAATATACAAAAGTTCTTTAAAAAAACCTAGGTTTAATTTATTTTCTATTTTTAAATAATTACCAAACTAAATTCCGTAAAACATTATTAAAACATTATTAATTTTGTGTCTGGTGCATTATCATTATCACAGGAAAACCACGCGATCGCAATCGCCATTTTGAATCCATTGTGCTCCTGTCAAACTTCCCGCCATTTTGCAAACATCGAGTGCCATTCGCGTCGTTCGCAACCGTTGATTTTCGCTCAATTAAATCTTTTGTCGACGCACAAACACTTGTTACGGATAATTATCGATTCACGAGAATCGCTCGTGACATTTTCGATAACGTAAACGTTTATATAATGCGGATATTGTAAATGACCACTCGGCTGAATACCTAAGAAAATGTTTAGGTTGTATCAGCTAAATTACCATTAGAGGCTTAGTAAGTGCAGACAGAACCGTGTACCTTTATGCGTAAACAGCAAGGTGAAATATTGGCTCACAGGGTTGTACTTGTCATCAAAAAAATGTATCGCTGGTTTGAATCTATCTTCAACATTAAAAGCAAAAAGAAGTATTTCACAAATAAAATGAGCTGATGTTTCTTATCATTGAGCCACCATCACCAATAAGGCTGTATACATCTTGGTATTTTCATTTCAGCTCATATTTAAGTAATTATCCAATCGCTTAAAAAAACATTTTAAAAATGCTAGTGGTTATAACATGTTTTAAGTATATATAGGGTTCTTTTATGTGGTTTATTTTAAACCTTAAAGCGTTAATGGCAATTGCAATTTCGCCCAAATACTGGGAGCTCATAAACTTAATACAATTGTATTAAATATGTTGAAAGGATGATTCTTATAGTCAATAACCAACCGTGGCATTAATGAAATGCAATCAAGCTATTTGAATTGGAAAACAACCAGAGTTTCACCAGAGAGAGAGAGGCCATAAAGACATTGCTTTAATTTATTTTATTCACATTCCCCGTTATGCACACGAGTAAATCAATAAGTAAAACGAATAAAAGCGAATTATCACATAAGATAAATGGTTTAATCACAAAGTGACGTCACGATAAAAAATATATTTAAGAAACGTATTTTTTGGTGCATGAGGAAACTAATGTTCGCGAGATGTATTCTTTTATGTGGATATAAAAAAAACTATTATATATAATACTTTATTAACAGAAAACGTATATGGTTTTATTTTCAAAAATTCCTCTTTTTATATACGTGGGACACTCGGAAAGTTTTGCGAAACTAAAAAAAATTGTTCTATAGGTACATTTTTTGTTTTAAAATCATTTCAAAGTACTCTCCACCAGCCTCTATACAAAGTTTCATGCGTCTAAACCAGTTTTCAAAACACTTTTTCCAGTCCGCCGCAGACACCTTGTTTACAACCTGCTCGAACGCAGCCAGCGCATCTTCCGGCGACGAAAATTGTATTCCTTTGAGCTGATTTTTTTATTTTTGTAAATAAAAAGAAGTCACACTGTGCTAAATCAGGGCTGTAAGGAGGGTACCCAGGAGTTTGACTGGCGTGCTGTCCAGGAAGTCCCTCGTTTTGAGTGCGGTGTGCGCAGGTGCATTGTCGTGGTGGAGCAGTAGCCCCGGGAGCCCTGTGTTTGGTCGCTTGTTGCTAACAACAGAGAAAACTTCTGCCAAAAATTTGGTAGTATACCATTCGGCTTTGATGCTTCTTTGATCCCGTAAAGGAATTGATACATGGCCAGTCAAATTAAAAAAGCTAGCGATTAAAATCTTCCCCCCGCTCTAGATCGCTTCACTTTGGTAGGCGTTGGTTCATTTTGAAACACCCAAACAGTCGACTGGCGCTTGGTTTCTGTGTCGTATTGATAAATCCAGGACTCATCACCTGTAACGATGTCGTAAACACGCCGAGACGAGCCTGCTTCAAATTTGTTTAGCATATCACGGAACCATTCCACCCGGGCCTGCTTCTGAGCATCGGTGAGGTTGTGCGGCACCCAGCGTGGTACTATCCTCCTCACGCGAAGATGGCTGTGTAGAATGTAAAATGTGTGAACGCTTCCCGATCCAATCTTCAATATGTGTTGAATGTTTTATGTAATTCGCCTATTATCTTGGATTAAATTTTCACTGCCAGCACGTTTTCTTCCGTAACTGCCGTCAAAGGGCGACCGCTTCTTTCTTCATCCCCCAAAGTTGGTCGACCGCGCTTGAATTCGTTATACCAACGATACACGGTTGCCTTGGAAGGGCCTTCATCCATGAATGCCATTTGAAGTCTATCGTACGATTCATCCGGTTTCAGGCGACACCTGAAATCGTAAAAAATCATAGCTCTAAGATGTTCCCGGCGCAGATCCATATTTCAGCGAGACACAATACTTTGAATCAGCTCGCAAAAAATGTGGAGGGAAATTTTAAAATAAGAACATACCTAACCTATTTTTACTTATAAATAATCATATTTTCGAAAAACGTTATAACTGGCCAGTGTCCCATATATAAAAACTTTTTTTCGCAATACTTTCTGAGGGGCCTGGTACAGGTTGACTTTTGACCTAACCCCGAAACTTAAAATAATATTTTGTAGAAACCGGTTTTATGAAAACCATTCAAAATTATATTCATGTATTTTCTTTTTAGAGCCTTTTTTATTATTTTCGTAAAATCGAAAAAATCATGGTCACCTGACATAAGACAATTAGATCGTGCGAAGTTATTTCTATTATTGATCTCACTATTTTGGACTATTATAAACTTGTTCCGTATAGGAATGGCTAGGATAACCATACATTTTATTTCCAAGTACAATTTTTAATAACTTCTGATTTTAATTGTTTTTATATTCAAAATGTGTTACACTAATGTTTGAATAGCCTCTAAAATTATCGGGGTTTGTTTAAAAGTCACCCTGGTATATATAAATTGGAGGGCCTTGGTCGATAGGATGTAGGTGGATCTGCTTAAAAGCCTGAACACTGATGTCCTGACGACTTCCCAAAGACAAAGAGTTCTTTGGAATATAATTAATAACAAATGTAGCTACTACTATATAGCTACTTTTTAGAGGCCCATAAAAATGCGCCTGTATGCCAAATACACAAGATTACAATTTCCGGAACCCTCTGGTACTCATAGAATAGGACTTGCAAAACTGGAATAGGGTTGTCATCGTCGAAATCATAATTCCCGAGGCTTCTTTACAATCTCGAACATGGCACGGGCATCGTTTGTTTCATTTTATAATCATTAATCATACATTTACATATTATTGTATGTGTTGTACAGAAAACTAGATACTTCGATAAGACAAGTTATAAAATATTATTTATCAGTGGCAAAGGGTGAAAATTTTTAAAAGGGAAGCCGGACAAAAATCGCCTTACTCAGAAAAGCAACGAAGGAAAACATGAAAACATTTTTTTTTTTGTATATTAAAACTCCCTGTCAGCCGAGTGCATTTGTCGTAAGGAGATTTATGGAAATATTTGACAAAGCGAAGAGCACGGAATAAATAAATGTAGTATGGATGCCATTTTCTAAAAGGAAGCCGATAGGAATCGTGTTATATGGACTCTTCGCCACTGTTATTTATTCATCTATCATATCATTTAGAAATATAGTTCTTGTTCAAGGAAGGGAACAAAATTTTGCACCTCACAGCAACTGCGATGCAAGACCATATAAGCTCTCTTTACCAACCCTAATGACAAACCCTCTATCTACTGTGTACTACCCGCAGGCGACATCCAAGGAATAAAAAGACATTTTGCGTTTTCATCGCCTTACACCCCTCTCTCCTTTAAAGGGACAGGGGGTGTGTCGTTTGCTCGCAATGACGTAATCTTTAAGGACGATAACTAATCTGTATAATTAATCTTCTACTTGATGAGTCAAACAAATGAGAGGTAAGCGAGCGCTGAGCGAAAATTTTCGCACTCTCCGAGTAGATTTTTCGGTTATTTATAACAATTTATTATGGAAACGTGGCAAGTGCGGCACTATTACTCAAAAAGATATTGATGCTCTCTGTTATTCTAATTAATGGGTTCAATGCCACACGGGGGTTTATATAATTAAACTATATGAGGTAGAGATTCACAATAGGTAACGTTATAATTCCCTCTCGCGGCTTCTGCGAGAAAACCATTACATCTTTGAAGTATAATTTTTGTGGCATTTTTTTATACTATTATTTACAGTACTGTAATGTAGGTAGAAAGGACTTAGGTCATATAATAAAATTAAATAACTTTTTGGGCTCGTTATTAGTTGGCAACCAGTAATCTGTATGAACATTTGTACCTACGTCGTATTGATAGATTTATCGAAATATTCTAAAAATAAAATAATTTTTAGAAAAAAGACAAAGAAACGAGTAGAGTTCTAGTCCAGATTTATTCTAAGCGTCTCCTTGCCAACTAATAACAAGCCTAAAAAGTTATTTTATTTAATTTTAGACCTAATCCTGCCTACCTACATTACAGTACAAAGCACGGAGAAAAGAGAAAAAATCGTACTTTGTATTCCTTTGCGAATGTTATTTATTAAGAACACAGATTAAACTACGTTTTACAAGTAAATAAGGGTTTATACATATACAATGACCTGCAGTAACCTGCAGGCCTATTATGTAACTAAGTGTCAGTTGCCATCTGGTTGCTAAACACTAAAAACATAGATAAAAACCGAGCTTTTAAAATTGCCTTCAGTGTATGTTTGAACTGTTCACGAACTGTGACGTCACTTTAAGCACGAACGTGTCCTTAGTATAATCGGAGTTCGATAGTATATCTATGTTTTTGACGTTTGGCAACCAGTTGACAACTGACTTAACGATACATAATCTGGGGGCTGGTAAGACCATATCATTAACAATTTCTCAATGTGGCAATGATCTAGCTAGATGTACGAGTAAGTGTACCTATAGTTACAATAACAATATAATTTCCTCATGGTAACTAAACGCAGTCATCTACTATTTACGTAAGACTATCTGTAAAATGTAATTGTTTGAGTAATTAAACCTTCATAATTTTCAAACTGATAGTTCTGCAACATACAAAATTTTTAAAAGTTATGGTATTCTGTTAAGGTGGTTGCTCCAGAGTTCGTTCACAAATGCACAAAATATGATTGTTTTTCTTATTTTTGAATACTACCATTCATCCATCAATCAGCCTATTTGTCCACTGCTGGACATAGGCTTTTCCAAGATTTTGCCACTCTTAGCGGTCCTCCTGAAAGAAATTCCCATAGTCACACTGTGCAGGCGGGTTGGTGAACGTGTTGCTGAAACCCTCACACCAGTGACGCCGCTGCCCATCACCAGTCTGTTTAATATAAGGCCCGGAAATGTGGGATGGAATACCGCCATCAATCGGTTCCTGGCAATGGTAGGCCACCTGGTTGTGTCTGTATGAGAACTGTCCTCTTACTCTCCTCTGAATAACTTCTGGTGCGTTTGCGATTAAGAAGATGGAACCTCCACAGTCGAGCCCGACACCAGCTCTACCACCTACAGTAAAAAGTATTAAATAATGTATCAATTAAGCTTTTCTAGCAAAGTTGTGTTATAATACGTATTACTTTGTTCGTGATCCTGCACTTATTTAAAGTAGTATGGGAACAAACTCCGGAGCAACCATCTTAACACGATCGCATCCTTTGCTACGGCGTAGCAAGTGCTACGAGGCTATAATTTCCCGCTTTGTAGACCCGCTACGCCGTAGTCCGAACACAAATACGCGTCAGGGGCAACGTATTCTGTTAAACTAAATTCAACCGAGAGATGGTGCAAGATCATTCACAAAGTAATGCACATAGTAACACAACTTTGCTAGAACAGCCTAATCGATATAGAAAATCGGGCAGTGCCATAAATCACATTTATTTAATACTTTTTATTTCAAAATAATAAAAACAACCATAACTTAAAACACCCTTAATATTAAAAATTTCTACATTACCATCGATTAATTGGCAAAAGGACATGGACTGGACAATAGTGCTAATACTCCGAGACAATAATGTCTCATTAATAATATAATACTAAGATAAAGGTTAGGTGGTAGAGCTGATGCCTGGCTCGACTGTGGAGGTACCACCATCTTACTCGGAAATCCTCCCGAAGTTATTCGGGGGAGAGTAAGACAACAGCTCTCAGGCAAAAAAACCAGGCGGCCCACCATTGCCTGGGACCGATGGATGGCGGTATATCCATCCCCAATTGCCGGGCCTTATATAAAATAGACTAGTGACGGGCAGCGGCGTCACTGGTGCAAGGTTTTCGGCACCGCGCTCACCAACCCGCCTGCCCAGCGTGTGTGAGTATGGGCATTTCTTCCAGGAGGACCGCCAAGAGTGGCGAAAGCCTGGAAAGGCCTATGTCCAGCAGTGGACGAAACAGGCTGATGGATGGATGGATGGACTAAGATAAAATAAATAAATAATTTTCATGATGTAAACAAACGGTTCAACCATTGTGATAGCCGACCAGTTTCAACAGATTTGGACTGCCTTCATCTGGGGGGCTCAAGACATTTCATTTAAATGTAAACACATACTTTAAAAAAAATGTTTTCTTGATAAAACAGCAATGTAATAAGAAAATACTATAAATAATGGTCGCAATATAAAACAATGTTCACCGCACGGAAGGCGGAAAACCTAATAAGTCGGGAAACAACTCTTGTTCGCAAAAATAAGTAGAATGAAATGTCAATTAGTTCCCAAGAAAATGTAGGTAATCTAAAATATATCTTCTCCACGAGTCAGCTAACCGTTACTAAGGTTGTTCAAAGCTTCTCTGGATTTTTTTAGGATTAGGGTTCCGTAAGCTGAAATGGCAGCGATTTTTTTTATTCTCCTTGCAGCAGCAAGATTCTGTTTTAATGTTACTTCATCTTATATATGCAGTCGACATCTTATCAAATTTCAAAAAAATATTTTATTTCTTCGAATTAACTAGCGAAGGCCTCAGCAATTAATTTAATTGCTTGTCAAGTTCTGTTTTTGAGGATTCACTATCAGTATTGATTGGGTATAAAAAAACACAGAACCATAAATTGTTATTCTTTATCTGGTTTATTTCATAATAAAATAACAGGAGATATTTTTGATGCCAACATAAACACTATCGTATCGTGATAAATTATAGACATCGCGTATACCATCATGTTTCCTTTGAGATTCGAAGACGTTTGTGTCGGCAATGACATAGTATGAAAACGGTTTATTTTGTCTTTTTGTTTAATTCTAAACACTCCAAATAAAATTTATTTACATTGGTGAAATTGTTATAAAATGATAAAACATTCCTTTTTATCGTCCTTAAACAAATATACGTTTACTTGCAAAAGTGATTTGAAATTTATTCCCCCTTTAAGTTATTCACACCGTTTACAAAATAAGTACCCCTCGACCAAAATCTATTAGAAAACATTAAGGTCCTCTTAAACATGGTTAACTCTGTCCATTAATACCGAAAAAAAGCGACTCGTGAATTAAAAGTTGTTGCAAAGTATCAATCGAATGAAAATATTAAAAATAAGAAAATAAAAATTACACTTGTTACCAATTTCTCAGACTTTATCCTTAGTTAATAACAAGTAGACAAAACGAAAAGCTAATGTGAATTACTCTTACTGATATTGAAACGGCTACTCAAAATTTTAATAGTCAGATTTCTCGCCTGACTAGTTTCACTGTATTCGTACAGTTTCTTCGGAGGCAAACATGGTTACGCGGCGGTTCCCCGTTCAAAATCTGACAATAAAATCGTGAGTATCAGCCGTTTCAATATCAGTAGCATGAATCTAAGCCACGAATCTTTTAGCAGTAAAAGTGAATTACTCTCTTCTTATCCACACTATGTTAATAACGATGGCAGATGCGATGAGATATTGTTTGTTTATAGTGTGGTAGTCGTATCGTAGGTTGTTGGTCGCTCAGCCCCTAGTGTCGGTCATAGCGAAGTCCATTGATATAAATAGTATTTTTTGAGGGATCCCGTTGGGAGAAAAGGGAATAAACGAAAAACACCAAGTCAAACGAAGTGAAGATTTGAAATGTATAAAAACGGCTACACATCCTAAAAGGAAACCCGATATCTAGATGCACTAGGAACTCTAGATTTCGAGAGGGAATATCCAAGTGGAGCAAAAATGGATAGCTCTGGTAACATCGCCAGAAGGTGTCATATAAAAGCTCTTTCTGTCGATAACGATTTCTGAACGGAAATCGTAGATAAGACACAGATACTCATGCGAGTGGATGGCATTAAGGTGGTAACAGAGAATCTCGGTGCAAAATGCACATCATAATTTTCTTTGCTAGTAATAATTATGTTTTAAGAAGAAAATGATTTAATTTTATGCATTAAATTTTTATTGCATTACATTACAACTGTACAGTGCTCCCAAAGTCATAATGCGCATATAAATCTATAGCCGACCGACCGTACGTCCGTACCACGTGACCTTACTGCTTGTATAGAAACTGTAGGGAAATACGAACTTTGCCAAGCAGTGGCGAAGATTCGTATGTGCATTATAAGTTTGGGAGTACTGTACATATGTGTTTGCATAATATGACATAATTTTCTTGTACAAACATTACCTAAGCTGTTTTCGCAAATGCACATAAAACGGAACTATTGCATACTTTTTATCCAAAAGTAAGGAAAACAATATTAAGATGTGCATTTGCACTGAGATCCTCTTGTCTGTTTCTACGATGTACGGAGGCCAACTCCTCACGGTATGCGGTAAACCATAATATCTGGTCTTATTTCACGAACGTAGTGTACAGATTTTAATAAAACAAAAGAAACTCGTAGATATAATTTAGGCGTGTGTGTGTGTTTATACCTTGTATATTTTAACAAAACCAACCAGTATCCGGCTTGCATGGAAGGAACTAGGCTATATAGTTTGGAAAAAGCTATGCTTATACAAACTATAATTTACTAGTACATCCATTCTATTATGATCTTTTAATTTCTATGTTAGTAATGTATGGTCGAAACCTCAGCAAGATTGAGTGTGCTTGGAGAAGCAGACCTCATATATCACTTCCAAAATCATAAACTGCATCGTCTGTGGACATTAATCAAGTTATCTGTGCTGAGGGCGGTAGTGTCTACAACAAGTTGCAAGTTCCTCTGCTTTTAGGACTTCCGGGTGCGGTCAGTTTGCACTAACGTGGACCTGACTCAAGTCAATTAATTAATATTGACTAAAAAGATAGACCGCCTTCGTGACCGAGTGGTAGAGAGCTCGCCTACTAACCCAGAGATCATGGGTTCAATCCCTGCGGTCCACATTAATTTGTGTTCGGTCTGCGTGCTTCGGAAGATACGTAAAGCTGTTGGTCTATTTGTGTCCGAAGTACAGCGATAGAGCTTACCACGCATCACGTTTGGGACGTAATATTTGTCGAAGAAAAGCGGATGTACCAAGTGTGGACTGTGACTAGGATTTTTGTGAACACCTCTGACACCCCCTCGGGTATTTATGTCGTGATGAGATGTCATTTAATGGATCGATTCTTCAGATTCAAAACAAAATCAGGATAACACTCAATAACAGCTCTCAGGTAAAGATAATGAAACAAAATTAAATCTATATTCAGGTAGTTAAGATGATAACCTTTATCAGGGTATTCTACTCATTAATATAACAACTTTTACTATGGGGCCAATACTGAAAAGGTGGAAAATAATTATCTTTCAACAGGAAAAAGGTTATCAAATTCTACCCATGAATATGGACAACTTTCACTAAGGTATGTACATTGTACACCTTGGTGCCGTTACGAACGTTTTACAGACTTTTTTTGTAATTATGACTTAAATAAACCACATAAAAAAAATAACAACTAGAAAATTTTTTGACTTCTAATATGGCCCAATTTGCTTTACTTCAGGCCTACCTACAACGATTGGGCACCTACGTCAAGATACAAATCTTCTGAGAATTATTAGTCTTTCACGGAATTTTTGTCGTATATCTCTTATCTAGAGTGAATCTTGGGAGTGCTCTAAGGGTTTTAAAATGTTTTGTTCATCTGTTCGACATTGCGTAGCTACTTAAAAGTTTTGATGGGGCCCCTTGGCGAGGAGGTACACAAGTTTTCTTGCTAAGGGTCAGGGCTTAAATCCGTTTTCAACCGAGACTTTTTTCCTCCGCGTGAAATGTCAAATGTATATACGTCATATCCAATGCGAGAAGGCTGTTATATAAAATTGAACACTCTGTCCTACCTATTTAATTTAAATTACACATAATCCTTTCTTAGCGAGTGCCTGTGTGGCTTAAGGATCTTTGTGTATGTGTGTATCTTTTCATTGCATGTGCTCGTAAAGACCTATTTATATGCTTCAAAATTGTTTTCAAGTCAAGTTTACCACACTAGTGTTTTAAATATTTTATTTGTTGAAAAAAAGTTGCCAGTCTTTTCTTGTATAGAAAGACTTGAAAGAAATGAGCTACGAACGCATCAAACTGAAAGCAGCTTATTTCCGTCAAGTTGGCAACTTGCGTGCAAAGAAAAAGGATGCAAAAGTTTATTTGGAGTATTTATTATTTGTTTGTTTCTTTCATTACGTTTAATTTATTTACTCACACTATGCATTGAAAAACTTAGTATGATATACGTGGGTTAAGGGCAATAACTTACTCGTAACTTTTAAAACACTTGCTTATCGCTCGTGTTTCAAAACGACCTCGTAAGCTATTGCCTCTTTACCGCACTTATAGCACAAACTATTATTTAAGAAACTTGAATCCACACGCCAAAAGAACATTGTCGCTCTATACCTAAATATAAAACATATTCACCACGACAGAGGTGTTTCTATGTTTGTCTGTCAGTGGAACAGTCAACATTCGTACACACACTTTTAAACGACGATTTTTAAATCCCAAAGTGACACGGAGTGGGCCCAATCGCCGTACTTCGGGCACAAAACGCTTTTAGGGCGCGCAAGGTAGTAACTATTGTAATAATCTTAATTTAATTTAATTTTAAGTTAACATTTTTTCTTTCCACCCAAAGGTTGCCTGGGAGATATTGCTAAAAGCAATAAGTGCCGCCTTTGTACACAATGTCTTTTCTGTTTGTTAAAATGTGTTGTTAAATATATGTGTAAATGTACAAAAAGCGTAATAAACAAAAAATAATCTGTGACGCAGGTCTGTGTTAAGTATAAGTTCAGTAAATCTCACTGGTACATGCTGGACCGGTTGTATTCGAACCCGGGTCTCATGATTGGAAGCCAACTGAGCCACGGCTGTTTGTAATAATTTGGCCAAGTGCGAGTGGGACTCGTGCACAAAGGATTCCGTGCCAATACATACTCGTATTACGGGTACGAAACCCTCAAAACATTACGGTACATAACAAATCACCGTCTTTACGATCTTAGCGCCATCTATCACCTTTCAATGCACTTCGGTACAAAAAGGTTGACAACCACTCTTAGCGCCATCTATCATCTTACCAATGTGTCTCGGTACAAAAAGGTTGACAAGCTGTCAAACAAGTCATCGCAGATGGCGCTGTGGTAAACAGGAGGTTCATTGTATGGGGACTATTGGGGACCTCCCTTAACTTTAATTTTTTTTTCTTGACACGCAACACATTCTGTTCCAAATAGTTTACAAAATTATTATGCGACGCAGTACGAAAGCAATAAGAAAAAATGACAAAAAATGAAAAACGAAAAAGCTTTATTTATCTTACAATGTTCATAGGCAATTGGTACATCTAAATTTCTAACAGTATCAATTAAATAGAAACACAAAGTATTATACAACTAGGTACGTATCAACTTAAAATTAACACGCATTTATTATGAAAAAATTACATTGTATAGCAAGGTCTTGACATTTATGATTGCCAATGGTCCTCAAACTAGGCAAGCCTGGAACGCGAGGGCCGGGCGAGTATTATGCATTTCTACTATTTCGCTCAATTGCTTTCCAAAATTGTCTTTAATGTTTAAAGGCAGTACAAATATAATTTTTAAATAAAAGGTAATTTATTACATTGAAAATAAATAGAAACGACAAAAATAAAAGAAAATACATAGTATAAAGTTAATCTATAATATTTACATCCTCATGCATAATAAATAAATTTAATTTTGATAAATATATTTAAACAAATAATATGAATATACATATATAGGTTAGGTTAAATATAATTTCAAATAGCCGAAATTAATTTGACTTGCTTTTCGCTCGGTAGAAGCAACGTTTCAATTTCTTCAAAATTTTTAGATTTTAACCATGTTAGGACCCTACTTTTACTCTCATTTACTGAGCAGTCCCTTATATGACAAAGCCTTGTAACTTATCATTAAACACAAAAATACCTTGAAAAGTACCAACCTAATAGAAGAGGAGAGTATTTAAAGACTTCAAAAGTCTCAAATTAATAAAGACGCGTTTCCAACAGGATTCTGTTTCGTTTTCTACTCTCTTGAGAAATTAAACAATTAAGGACATGAAACTCGTTCCAGCGCGCAGCGTCTCGGCAACTAATGAAATAAGTTTCATCTATGAACGAGTATGACGGCTTGAGACGAGACCGCAATCGCCTTTATCTACGAACTTGGCACACAAATATTATGTCGTCTACTGAGGTACATTGCTTCAAATATTTCATCTACACTTCGGTGAAATCCTGATTATGAACTGAAAAATAGTGCATAATGAAAATGTTTAGTGTTAATTTATGCAGGTTGAAAATTACCCCGTAGCTTTATTGAAATCTATGAATCAGATCAATAATAGAACACAGATCCGTTAAAAAAAAGTTTTTTTTAATTGGTTTCCAATTTCCAACTTACGCGACGCGACATGTACTGACACTAGACCATACATATTCCCGGCTGTAAATAATATGCACATAGGTTATGTACACATAGGTTTCGTAGAGCGTCGTCTCTGTCATTAGAGTAAGTGCTTTTTTTAACGGTCGATACCTTTTTTAAATGATGAATCATGACATGACAAAGGTAACAAAACATATATTTATCTGATCTTTTTATTCTTTTATTTTTACTTATTTTGATCTAATAGCGTCTCTGTCGGGTATTGCTTTAATTTGTTAAACAAAATAAATTGTAAGCATCTTCCGGGTGCGCTACCACGAATCTCGGCTTATTTGTAACGTCTCACTGTATTTTTTTATAATGTAAATGGTTTAGTAAATAAATATGTCTGAAACAGAGTAAAATGGATGGTTACAAAAGATTTTATTCGCAGAAAAATTCAAGTTTAGTTTGTTCATAAACGTAAGAAGAACATAGGTATATATTTTGATATATATCCTGATTATTGCAACAATATCACCAAAATCTGTCGTTCTATACGTCAAATTCTCCCGTAACTATAGTTTCGGTCGGATAGCCGAAAGTGAAATTTACTCAGATTATGGTTATGATTATGAAGCACTTTCACTTTTGTAAACTTACCACATGCGCCAATATGCAGTGGATTCTTTCCACTTACGCATATATCCGGTTGCCTTGTCATCCCCGCGCATCTCCCACATACCGCCACCGCCCCTGCGCGCCGCTGGCGCTACAGGAAATCGTTCGTTATGCTGCCATATTTGAAAGATGCAGCATATACCGCTTAGAGGTTCAGAAATACGCTATCAAATCTTCGAGAATGAGTTCATAATTTTATAAACTTACATACATTTCGGTTTAAAAAGATTATTTTAGACAAGAGAGGATGAATTAAAGTAGAGTGATAAAAGAAATTCTGCACAGGTCGAAGGTAAAGCTCGACCGGGCCGCCCCAGATGGATGTATGCCGACCAAATAGGAGACACACTGAAGAAGGACAAGGTAAAAAGTACCCGGAATAGAAAAGCTTGTATGACTAGATTAATGGATGTAGAAGAAGAAAAAGAGGTATCTCAGGATCATAGCAGATGGAAATCTGTTATCCCTGTCTATGTATCTATCCTTTTGGGAGACAGGCGTGAATATATGTATATATTTTAGACATGAACTCGAAAAGAATTGGCCATGTGGCATGATTTGTTTAAACGTCAAACCAAAAACGTTGAATGTATGTACATTTCTAATTACTTTCGTCATGTGAACCATTTAGCAATTCCATGAATAAATTAAGTTTATTACTGCACATTTGAAACTAGAATATTAAGTTGACATTATAATTACGATTATATACGTTGTTGTTATTATTTCAGCTCTGAGAACAGCAACGCAGCAAAACTTTCTGTACGTTATTTTCATGGAAATATGAAAAGTTTTTGCTCAACATACCACGAGCCAGCAAACTAACAGAGTGCCACATTCACGGCTAACTGCGTCTTCAATTATTTTATTTTTGCAAGAAATATTTTCTTTTTAAAACTTGACTGACTTGTGAAAATATACCCTTTCACCATTACTATTCGAAAAGGGGTTATTGGTTCACCAAAAACAGTGAATAAAACGCTCTTTTCCTCACTGAGTGAGAACAAGTAACTTTTTAAACTTTTTGGATAGGCAAAGGCATGGCAAAGGTATCTGTGACCATACAGCCATCTTAAAACATAATCACCCGAGAAGCTATAAACTATAAATTTTGCAATCACTAAATAAAATGCCCGAATAAAGCATTTTAAATTTGGAACAAGCGTCAATGCACAATATAAAAAAATATCTTACCAAACGTACTGGCTGGCCGCTTGGAAAAAAGACCAAAAAAAAAAGAACCGCCATTTTTATGTTTTGTTCTCTTATTAATTTACTATGTACCGAATGGTTGTAAGTATAATAAAATTTGATTCAAATAGTTAATATGGTACTGTTTATTTTCTCATAGTCAATGGTGAAAAGTAGGGTACATAACTCGTGAAAAAAAAAATCCATCTCGGCTCTTGGATCTCTCGCTCCGCTCAGGATTCTACTCTAGAATCCCTCGCTTCGCTCGGGATTCAACTCTAGAATTCTTCGCTCCTCTCGGGATCCACCTTTGAGCCTCGAAAGAAATTCCCTTTTTTTTCACTTGTTGTGTAATCTACTATTTTGCTACGACTCCATCGAGTTCCCGCTTTGTAGACCCGCAAGCAATGTCGTAGTTGAAACCTGTGCCTCCGGTGAATAACGGCCCCAAAATGAGATTTATTTACCACTTTGCTATGTTTTTTTTCTGTACAAAATGGTCTAACTGGACTGGAATTTTGAAAACACCGAAGATAGACATGACAACATGGTTTAAGTAAATTTTTTGCCGGTACACAGTGGTTTTAATGGAGTAAGTCGCGTTCTAATTTGTGAAATTAGATGTAACTTGAATTAGATATATTTTCACTTTTCTTCTTTTTTGCTTATTACGCGTTTACTTTTAAAGGCAAAAAGGACAAACTCGACTTAAATCATAATGGACTTAACAATGCATAATTTTTTTACGATATATGTATCTCTAAGATGGTATGTTTTCTAGGGGATACACAGGAATAGAACTTAATGTTATCTACACGTCTCTTTGGTTTTATGTACGTTGCTGGCCAAATATTTTTTTTGTGCAAATAAAATTGTTTTTCGGCTCTCCTGTAAAATTAGGTTTTTTTAGTTAAATCGTTATTCACCGGAGGCACAGTTCAACACATATACACAAATGACTTATATTTTATAGAGTTACATAAACCAACTAAATAGTACTTAGAAAAAAGATTTTTTCGAAGACATGATCGTTAATAGGCGCTTTTCTTTTGAAAAAAAAAGAAGACGCGAAGAGCTAAATCATGGAACTTTTCATAATAACTGCTCTGTATGTAAAACATACCCAGAATGTTGTACATTTTAAAAATAACCATAATTAAAAAATTGCAAGTATCGATTTTTGAGTGAAAGACGCGCATTTTAAGAGCGCGCGATGCTTCTGTTGCCGTAACAGCCACAGCTTAGAGCGCGCTATTTTCAACGGTAATGAAACGTCACAGAGTATGTAAACACAAAGTGAACATAGTTCTACTCGATGCACAAAAAATACTATTAAGAAGCAAAAAAAGAAAGTTTTTTTTTGTACGTTCAAACTTGTGTACGTAGCGGTTTTCTCCTACGTAATGTGATTCGCTACTAAAACAGCTCACTGCTCAGTCCATAGCACTCTGGCGTGACCAGCGAACCAGCAATAAAGCTAAAGTGTTACCACACTAATAATATTAATTAGGAAGGCCAGTTGTACATTACACTACGAAAATAACAGCAACAAACAATTGCCTGTATCCGCGGCTTTGCCTGCCATAATTAAAATATGCCATAAACAACAATCTGTCTGTCCGCAGCCTAACTTGAGAATGGTTGGACTGATTGAGCTGAAACTTTGTATGGAAAGATTCAAGGAACGGGAATACATACATTTATAGTGAACAAAGTCGGATGTCAAAGCGAGTATTCAAGTGTAACAAACTGATTAACTAAATTACTGTCACTACGACTGATTACGCTATGCTAATTACGTAGTTACGACCTGTTTGTAACTAAACTATAGTAGTATATAGTAGTTAATCATAACTAGACATGCTAGAAGCGAAGTGAACCAACTGATATACGAGTATTCACATGTTTTTGTTTATGAGTTTATTGTTAAAATAACTGAAAAAATAATTAAAAAATGACAAGCAGTCTAAATAACCGTTCAATAATATCTTGGAATTTCTTAAACATATAGTTATTGCTGAGTTTTACTGGCGCTTCCGTGACTTTGGGATTACTTACCGGAAGACAAAAATAAATTTAAAACACAAACTATTATAATTTTTCTTATTATACAAATCATACTTACATAAGTTCGTTACAATAATTTGCCTAACTTATGATTTTTGCATTTTTGCATGTGCATGTTCATGTTGACTATATTTGTTCTCTAGCACGAGTGTTAGTATAAATCGTATAGTGTCAGTGACATTTTAATGTTAAATTGCATGTTCTTTGTGCGTGCTTGTGAAAGTTGACTATACAAACTTAAGAGCGCCTGGGAAATTCTTCACTTCGTAGTTTTGCTTTCATTTGAATGTTGCAAGAGTCTAAATATATATTGGATTGATTCGATGGATGGTTCTTGGTGGAATATCATCTTCAATAAATTATACACAAATTCTTGTACTTTTATTCCACTAATATTTATTTTTATTTTTACTCAGGCTACCGGTTTCGTATTACACATCATCAGGCCAACAAGTTATTAATTCTAATACTTACCAACTTAAACTACACAAAGAAAACATTCCAAGCAAGCAAATATAAATATAAAGTGTAATACGAAACCGGTACATAGCCTAAGTATAAATGAAAATAAATATTTGTGGAATAAAAGAATTTGTGTGTAATTTATCTAAATATGTATATAAATGTTTTGTTACATATTTATGTACATATATACTAGTTACCTATATATTTGTAAAGTTATCTATATAGGTAGAAAAGGTTTCTATGTATTTTAGTATTGTCTATATGTATGTATATTATGTTACAGTAAAAGCCCGAATATTGGTAAATCCTAGGATTTGTCTGTAAACCTAAGATTAGCCATTTAACTGAAGGTAAAAGTCTGAAATGAAAGATTAATAAAGATCCATTCTGATTTTTACCATCATCACCTCCTAAATCTTGGGTTTCACCGGGAAACCCTAGGACTTACCACAATTCCGTCTTTTACAGTAACATTGATAATTTTGAGTATTATTATGATGAAAAATATCTTATTGGAATTTCCTAAAATCCCTGCTAAGCGAATGTCGACGTCTTACAAAATACTTAGAGAAGTGATCGTCTGCTTTTTAGTATAATATTTAGATTTTAATGTGCATTTTAAGGTAATATTTTTTATTTCTTAGGGTAAATATTTGTATATAATTTGTCTACCATATTATAGGTACGCATTGGATTTGTGTCTGTAATGTTTTTCAAGTGTGTGTTAAATAAATGATTCATAAATAATAATAAAAAAATAACCTAGGTACGAGGGGTGGCTGAAAAGTAATCTACCTGACTATGAAAGAAAATACATAGATTAATAATTTTTGTTTTATTTTTCAATATAGTCCCCTGCAACTGAAATGCACTTACGACATTTTTCAATAAGTGACAGCATACAATTAAAATGATAATTATTATTTTGATCGTCACAATAGTCATTCACAGCGTCCTTCATCTCTTCGTCTGTTGAAAATCTGCGCCCTCTGAAATTTTTCTTTAAATTTTTAAATAAGAAGTAGGCAGACTGAGCCAGGTCTGGACTATAGGGTGGGTGGTTGATCTCTGTAAAGCCGTTTTTTGTCAGAGATGACCGCGCCTTAAAGGCCGTGCGCGCGGGTGCATTATCATGCAAAATCAAAACGCCTTTGCTAAGTTTGCCCCTCCTGTCTTCTTTTATTTTTTTGCGTAGCTGGTCAAGTAAGTTTGCATAGTATTCAGCATTCATCGTGGTGTTTTTTGGCAGGTAATCTATCATAAGAATCCCCTCAATATCCCAAAAAATGGTTGCCATTAGTTTGCCCGCTGACAGCCGGACCTTAAACTTCCTTGGTGGTTTTTCCCCTTTAAATTTCCATTGCATCGATTCTTGTTTGCTTTCGGGATCCCACTGACGAATCCAAGTTTCATCACAGGTCACTATTCGCAAGATAGTTTCTTCCTCTTTATCCTTTACCAAGTCTAAAAATGACTGACAACATTCCACACGCCTTTGCTTATCAAACGGGGTCAACATTTTAGGCACCCAACGCGCGCTCACCTTGGACATTCCCAAATGTTCATGAATTATTTCATGAACTCGTTCCTTGCTAATGCCAACATCTCTAGCTATTTCCCACTGCTTAATTCGCCGATCGGCAAGGATCAGTTTCTTCACTTTTTCCACATTATCTGCGGTAACTGCAGAAATGGGCCTTCCCCTACGGGGATCGTCTTCTAAGCTCACACGGCCTTGTTTAAACAGCTTTGACCAAAACATTATTACAAATTCGGAAGGACATGAATCTCCGAACACCTTAAACATGCGTTCTCGGATCTGCGTCGGCGTATTCCCTTCTTTACCGAGGAATTTAATCACAGCGCGATACTCAATTTTATCCATTTTTAATTTTATTGCAACTTGATGAAAACGAAGACGCGACAAAAAAATTTGAACTCGTAGAAACAAATAAGTATCATAATTTTTAAAAAAGGAATAAACAAATAATACGAGAATATAGTGGCCAGTAACATTTTTTAAACTTTCTTTAACAAAGGAGATTTTATATCAGCCACCCCTCGTACAGTCCAAATGTCACGTTTCTCTGTCCAGCCCTGTGGTACAGGCGTTAATAGATCAGTCAGTCACTCGGTCAGTCAGTAAGGTATTCTTTTATACACATACTAGCTTTTGCCCGCGGCTTCGCTCATGCAGAAGTTTCTTTCAATCAATGTATCTTTTAAAACTATTATCGACAGTTTTCGGTTTGGCGGTTATTTTATCAACACATCTTGGTATCACATATGTTGACCAGAGTAACTACGATAATAATGAAAAAAAAATACATCCAATGACAATTACAAATACAATGAATGGTTCCCGAGTCAAAAGGGAACTTACAGACAGACAGACAGACAAAAATTCTAAAAATTGTTGTTATGATCTCAGTACAATACTAATAATAATAAACAATTTCATTTAAAACGCAAAAATATTCATTGTGCAGACACGACCTTTTTACAACTTTTTTATTAGTAATAATATAATAAATAGAAATATGTATTCACATAATTATGTATATGAAGAGACGTTTGGGTAAAATCATATCTCGTGACATGGGAACGCGATAAAATGGATCAACTTATCAAGGGGATGCACAATGCTAAACTTCAGTCCTGCTCTAACGCTTTAGTTTTGTAATTGTCTATCCTGCTCTAATCAACTGCCGCGAACGCAAGAATTCAGTTATTTTGAATTTGCGGCTACATTAGGCAGTTAACTATAATTTTTTGATGTAAGAACGATAGTATTTTTGAGTGAGTATCTGGGTTTCCCGTGAAATTAATACTTTTTTAAAAGTAATAAAATTTTAAGAAGATTTAACGTATGCATATTTATGAAGTGTAATTAATAATAGTCTTAAGTCTAACAATGTACCACATTTTTTTCAAATTTTTATCTTTTACCTAGTCGAAACTGAATCCGATCCAAACCTGGGGTTTAGAATTATGGAGCCCCTTAATAAAACTTCTTACTACGCTGTCAAAATCATCGAAATCGCATAACATTTGTAACCTAAAGTACGGGCCACTGTCCATAATCAGTAGAGCATTGGGGACGTCTTTGGCGAACTTTTAGTTAGAGTACTCATTTCACACAAAAGTTGGTCGGTTTGTCCGTTTGTACTCCTAATGGTTCCATTATGCACTACGAACCATGCCAGACAATGCAAGACGCTCTTCATCCCCAGGGTGCTCGAGTCTTGCATAATGTCAATAGTAAGAGAAGATAGACATCCCTGGAGCCCCAGCTGGAGGCTTTTACTCTAATATAACCTTAATTTGACGCGTAATGCTAGACGGGCGAGACGAGAGACTTATTTAAGTAAGTTGGTTGCATAGCTAGAATATAAGGTGTATTGTCTTTATCTATGTCGTCATGTAATGGCGAATACTGTTTTCTCGTGAAAAAGCGCACTTTTTCGTGAAAAACCGAATATGACGTAACAACAGTCCCATTTCACGATCATTTGAAATTATTTTTGGTTAAAAACTATAGGAGGTCGTTACCTCGCTTCGCTCTGCTTCGCTCGACTCCCCAAATTTATTTACTTGTAAACCTAACAAGCTCCTCTTCGCTTCGCTCGTTGTCGCACTTATTTTTGATCTTCTGTTAAATGACTTTTGTAATTATTTCGTAATACGTTTTTAAGTTATGTGCAATGTGCTCGTACAAGAGATTTTCTTCTGATTATTTTGTAATCATATTGTTTTTGTAATTTTTCTTTTTCTTTCGTTTTATTCTCGCTTTTTCGCATAATATCTGCCTTTTCGTGAAAAAGCTAAACAATTTCCTATGCCACAATTCGTTTTTTTTTCGAAAAAAGCTAGTGCTTAGGTAAATATATGTAGTATTTAAGCTTCAAATACATAGTGTTTCCAAAAGCAAAGAAAGAAAAAGGCGTTTATTTCGAATGCTACACTAATGCAAAAACCAAATACACTCGATAACTAAATAGTTTCAAACTTCCAATTATAAAGCTTTAAAACCAAGATTTATCAACAAATATAATTTACAATTTTAAGAAAAAACATTTAAGTACCTATATTAAAGCAGCATGCCAGCTTAAGGGGGTAACTTTTTATCTCGGTACAAAATGCACATCATAATATTGTTTTCCTTACTTTTGAATACAAAGTATGCAATAAATGTGTTTTAAAGCAACTTGCGGAAATAGTTTATTAATAATAAAGACTTCACAAAAAAATTACGTACTTTAATGTATTAAATTTTGTTTGCATTATATTAACAAACTTAAAAGCGTGTTTACAGTTGTAATGTAATGCAGCTAAAATGTAACGCATAAAATTGAATATTTTTCATGTGATCATCTAACTATTAACAAGGAGTTTGCGCGAATTGCTATAAAACGCATTTATTGCAAACTTCTTATTCAAAAGTAAGGAAAACAATATTATGATGTGCATTTTGCACCGAGATCCTCCGTTATCACCATTAGTTTTAAAATTAAATTTTGTTTTATTTGCTTTGTATGTATTTTAAATATCTGGTCTCGAAATTTGGAAATTAAGTCTGCGAATTTTTATGTTTAGTTTTTGGTTTCTTTGGATTACTATCTATGTAGTCGGTCTGTCTGTCCGTCTGTCAATGCCATTTTTCTTGGGTCCCATGAGAGATATAGGTATCAACATATTTTATTTATTATACTTTCTTGTTTTATTGCATTGCATATAATTCCTATATTTTTTCTAATAAAGGTGTATTTTTTATTCAGGAACTATAAAAAATTTAATCAATGTAACATTGTAATAATAACGCAGTACATACATACTTGTTGAATTGAGAACCTATTATGAAGTCGGTAAGACCTTCTTTCGGCCTTATTCTTTCGCTGATCCCTAGATTTTTGTAGGTTTATTGTGTTGCTTACCTGAAAAAAAAAAAAAAATTATACATTTTACTGTTGACAGTTAATAAGGGTGAGTTGATCAAATCATCAGATAAGCAATATCAAATAAATAAGTATTTCATATGAGGTATTTGACGGACAATTAATTAGTTTATCAGAAATATGTACATATAGACCCGCTTAAATAATAATAAATTTAGTTACAATATAACAGTCATTGCTTATCATAATATTTAAAATTTCTTGTTTAAATGATACCTAGATTGCATATCACTATCGTTTAATCCTAAAATTCATGATAGCAAATAATTCCTACGCGAAAACTTTTTAGCATTCTGTTCAAAGGCAGAACGGCGATATGCCAAAAACATCAATTTATAGGCAACTTTAGCGTATTTTCGAAACGCGATCTTGTGATATTCATGAATAAATTATAAATAACTTTTCATGTCCCGCTTTCATTGAAACTGTGCCTACAATTTTTACGCGAATATTTTTAGCTGTCAACGACAAAGCACTCTGAAATGATTTAATGGTTATTTATTTGACTGAGTCTGGTAGTCTGAGGGTATGTTAAAAGAATGTGAATGTAACATCTAGTGACACAAATATTGGGTAAATTCTTTTTGAGATATTTGTTTGATAAAATATAAACTGCAGATAGCTTTTATAGATTTATTATATTATTAAACACAAATGGTTACACTTTTAAGTACACTGAATTCTCACTAGTTTCTCCTCCAAAATCTCGAACAAGAATCATTATTCGAGCGACTGTTTGGTGCCTCCTTCCCAAGGTTTTCCGCCAAAAACGATGACGGGTGGCGTTCTCTCATTGGTTAATCGTGTTCAACTCTGATTGGTGGGCTTTTAAAAGTTAATCACTTAATAGTATCAGAGTTGCCACTTTAAATAAACACCGAAATACTGAACAATACATTGACAATATTGAACAATATATTGACAATAATTTAGAAATCTATTAAGAATCATGACATTCGGCCATCCGCATCAGTGCAACCTCCCGGTGCACGGAAGGAAGCATCACTCAGTCAGTCGTATATTAAGTTAAACAAGATAAGGTACGTACACTTTTACAAAATTGATTATAAATGAAAATGATCTAATTATCTTAAAAATAAAAGTTGCTATGCTTAATGACTACATATAAATTTAAATACAGCTTATTTTTGCTATGGAAAAAAAATAACTCAATTGATTTTAACTACACTTCGGAATATTTGATTAGTATAAATTACAATTATCTTATTAGCTTAAAGACATATAAAAGTAACAATGTTTATTGACAATAACTCTACAGTACATTGGTAATAAAATAAATATATTCTGTGATTGATTACTACAAAACCTTAAAACAACTTTACCCATACAATGATACAAACATTATATGGGTAAAGTTTTCAATCATGACATTCGAAAATTGATTTTAGTTATTTGAGACTGGCTGTTGCAATATCGATAAAGGAATGTTAACGTCGTCACTTTCACTATTTGATAAAATATAAACTGCAGATAGCTTTTATAACTTTATTATATTATTAAACACAAATGGGTACACTTTTAAGTACACTGAATTCTAACTAGTTTCTCCTCCAAAATCTCGAACAAGAATCATTATTCGAGCGACTGTTTGGTGCCTCCTTCCCAAGGTTTTCCGCCAAAAACGATGACGGGTGGCGTTCTCTCATTGGTTAATCGTGTTCAACTCTGATTGGTGGGCTTTTAAAAGTTAATCACTTAATAGTATCAGAGTTGCCACTTTAAATAAACACCGAAATACTGAACAATACATTGACAATATTGAACAATATATTGACAATAATTTAGAAATCTATTAAGAATCATGACATTTGAAATATGTGATGAATAAAAACGAGCTTACTCGGCCATTTGAAGTGCAAAATTATAATAATATGTGGGTTGTTCCAAAAGAAACAAGCGAAACAAAAAATCAAATTACTCTCCTCCGCCTTCCATGGTGCATACGAACGAACCAGTTTTTTAATGGATTTTTAAAAACAATTCTTGTGGAAGGTCGAAAAATAGTCGCCTTAATTCATCAACGGCCTCGTTCGATATTCCCATTTTTTTTTCCTAGGAGCATTTTTTATAGTGGGGAATAAAAAAGTCACATTGATTGGGACAAATCTGGACTTAAAGGTAGATGGGGTGATAGTAGAACTCCTGTAGTGGCTAAAAATCGATTGTTCTAGCAGCCGAGCGGCATTGTCTTGGTGAAAAATAATTCCACGGGTACCACTCCTCGGGCAAACATCATTGAACTCCTCGAAGGCTTGGGGTAGGCAAACTACAGTACCATTCACCAGTATCATCTTTAATTATCACACTTCGGCCGCAGGCAAATTTGGTAGGTAAACTGTCTTCTTCGAACACCCATTCTGTAGATTGCTGCTTGTTTTAAGGAGTTACAGATCTAAGATTCTTCTGTAGTTAGAATTTTTATTTTTTTTATTTTATCGTTTATTTGGAAAATAAAGGATGATGGATACTTGCTGCGAGCTTCCTCCATAAAACTATTCCAACTTGCACCAATCAACAACACGCCGAGATTTTGCTCTTTTGTCAGAGAATGAGGTATATATCTTGAAGCTACCTTCCAGACCTTAATCTTTAGTTTAGCTTCAATCTTTCAATGTGTAATACTCCAACTCCAATTTTGCTAACTTAACCACTCCAATTTGATGTCGTTTTCCTGGGTTAACCCTGTTGGCTGACGTCCAGTCCTAGGTTCATCTTTGAGGTGTCCTCAGCCACTATAATGTAACAGTTGCTAACGAGGGAGAAGCTACAACAAAAGTAGTCTGTAATTTTGGTAAGATTTCTTAAGCCTTAAACCCACTTGTAGTCATAGAAAATCATGGCACAAAATGCTTCCCGTGACGCATCCATTGTTTCAATGATTTCTTGACTGGCACCTTATCGTTAACATTAAATGAAATAGAACTAGCCGTTGGCCATATTTTTACTAAGGAGATTTACACTGAAATTATGTTTCAATCGGGTATATAAAGACGATGAAATATTGAATAACGTTTTTTTTTTGAAACAGCCAAGTTAAATAAGTTCCTATACGATTCAAAATGAAAAAGATATGATAGAGTATCGCTAATAGAATAAATTACAACTAAAAAAAATTTTTTTTCACGCTCTTTTTTACACTTTTCTATGAAATTTAGTCAGCTGATTTAACCACTTTGTACTTTGAAGAAAAATAATTAATGGCCAATAAATTTTTGTTCTTCTTGGATGTTATCAATTAACTATACACAATCTACCCTAGAATTATTTCCCCTTATTATTGTGGGACCTTGTACGAGTATGTAAGAAATAATAAAACCAAAAAGGAACATTGGGTGGCTTTATGGCGGTGTCATACCTATAGTCGCGAACTCCTTTTATAATACTTTTACTTTATTATTTCTGTAATTTTTTAAAATACGTATTCTTCTTTTTGTCATTGTCTGTCATGGTCTTGTACATATAAAACGGTTTTCTCTATTCAAGTTTCTTTTAATTTTTAACAAATAATATCAGAAAATACAGTCCACTATTTCATCCGTTTCATTTTGATATGCAGGGAGAAGGACCAAAATGAAACGGATGAAAGGTATTTGTGGACTGTATTTTCTGATATTATTTGTTAAAAATTTAAAGAAACTTGAATAGATGAATAGATGTTCTTTTTTCTTATTTGGTTTCATTATTTCTTACTTAAGGGCTGTTTTATCACTTACAAAGCGCTATCCAGAACATAAGTTTAACAGTATCAGTTGGGTTGGGGTCATATCTACGGTTGGGCTAGATACCTAGTAATTTTGACCAACAGGGTTACAAAATTACACAGACGACTGCTATGTATCATCAACTGCAAAACAACCCGTGGCGCATGTTATTGCGTCCTATTAAGGGCTTGCCTTTGGTCAATCAACGGTTCTTGTTTTAATACGCTGAGTCAACTACTTATCTGATTAATGTAAAACTTGGACACGTGTTTTTTCAGACTTTGGTCTTTCCGTTGTCAGGTCGGTTACCTAATTAGACACATTTCATTCGATAGATTTTATTTTTTAAAATGATACCTTTTTAAGTTATTAATTCGTTTTATGTCTAAACGGCTTGAGTTTTATGTCCGAAATTACTGCTATAACAAGAAAACATTATCCGATTTCAAGTGAAAAAACTCCTACATCAAATACTTTTTCATAAAATCCAGAAAAACCTTGAAAATTCGCAGATTTTGCGCGCCGGCAGCGCGCGAAGCGAGCGTTCTAATGTAGACTTTCTGACAACATACTGAAGTTCAAAATCGCTCAGTAAGATTATCTTGCACCAGGGGTAAGGCCTTAAGCTAAAATTAAATGAAAACGAACGCACGTTTGTACAAAGACGTCAAGGTTCACTATGGAAACTCCTATTTCGCCCACGTAAAAGTTATCGAACAATGGGGTTTACCTTTTGGTGTGGCCGACTGTACATAAGTCGACTTCTGTAGACTTCCCAACACTTAAGTAAACCTCCTTAACTAACGGGAAGTTAACTTCAACTTCGGCCAATCGTTGCCTACCCTATAAGGTTCATATTTATGTTTACTAATATTAAACATATTTATATGTTGGTAGGGTTCATAGATGAGTTTGTTTGTTTGTAATGTTACCTAATACTCAAGTGTTTTGTTTATACTACTTGAGAAATAGACTGTCTCAGTTGAAATATAATAAATAATCATAACCCTGCACATTGTTTACCATGCTCTTGGTGACTCATTGCTAAGCTATGGCTTAACTTCATATGGACTTACCTTCAAAACTTATTTAGATGAAATAAGACACTTACAATTAAGAATATTGAAATATTTAGTGAATAAAAATACCAAAGAGAAGTGTAAAGGTGATTACGAAAAATTGTTTGCAGTCTGTAAGATCCTCCCTGTTCACAGTAAAATCAAATATTTAATTGCTTTGGATTCATATTACAGTTCAGATTATAAAACCCAGTAGCACGCCGCCATTACACTAGATCTGTTGAGAAAGGTAAATTGTCACAACCCTCAGAAAAAAAATATTATGGACAGAGAACTAGAGAGTTTTTGACTCCGAAGTTATGTAATACCTATCCTCTTTTGTTAGATGTAATCAAACTAAAGATAAGCACCCTGAAGCCAAAACTTAAAAGCATATTGTTAAAATTAAAAGAATAAATTATGTGTTAGATATAAAATTAGATTGTTAAGATATTGCTGTGTTAGATAAAAATGTCTTTATAAGCACCACGCCAACAAACTGCTTTGCAGTTTGGCGAACTGTGTTGAACTTTTTAAATGTAAAATTATAGAAATAAAAAAATTAAAAATAAATTCATCAAATTATTTATTTTTATCAACAAATTAACTCAAATTTTTGTTGTAAATACAAAAATATTCAGTTTGTTATTATTTCATATTTGCGCCAGTGCCTCTATTTCCATCTGCGCAAAAAACCAAATCACCGCCGCCATTTCTCAAAGAAAATTATTAGTTCATAGCTGTGTTTTCGATTATGTGGATAAAAAGGCAGTGAATTTTTACTAACTTTTGTTTTTTTCGTAGTTTAGATTCATAATGCTATTGAATCTGAAATTGAATCTGACTATATAAAAATCGTGAGTAGCCGTTTCGATAGCATTCTTTAGGGTTAACAACTTGAGGGCTTACCTTTGGTCTTTCAACGGTTTTGTTTTAATATGCTGAGTCAACTACTTATCTGATCAATGTAAAACTTGGACACGTGTTTTTTCAGACCTTTGTCTTTCCGTTGTCAGGTCGGTTACTTAATTGGACACATTACACTCGATAGATTTTATTTTTATACATTATGCCTTTTTAGCTATTAATTCGTTTTATGTCTAAACAGCTAGAGTTTTATATCTGAAATTACTGCTATAACAAAAAACATGGTTTAATTTCCGATGTCAGGTAAGACAACTCCTACATCAAATACTTTTTCGTAAAATCCAGAAAAACCTCGAAATTTCACTAATTTTGCGTGCTGGCAGCGCGCGAAGCTAGCGTTCTAATGTAGACTTTCTGACAACATACATAAGTTCAAAATCACTCGGTAAGATTATCGTGCACCATGGGTAAGGCCTTAACAACAGAAGCTATATTACTTTGGAAAATTTTAAGTTTTGACAGTACTAAAACTAAAATTAAAGCCTTCAGAATCGACTTTATTCTCGGTTGAGGCAATAATAATACGCTAATATATTAGTATACAGTATTAATATACAGTGTTTTTATTTTTTAAATAACTGGTTTGATTCTCGGATAGCTAAATTATGTAAATTAAAAAAATGCCGTTTTAGTTTTGAGCATTTTACGATATTCTCTATAGTTTCGACCATTCAGGTCCACTTGAGAACCTAATCCTGTTTAAGAAATTTACATGAATTCTCAAAATGCATCATCCTACTCGGTCAGGGTATAATTCTGCACCTACATATAATATATACTTACCAAATATCTCTTTGACAGGATCAGTGATCTTCAAAGCGTGTTTATAGTTGTTGTACAGCATCATTTACAAAGTAATGCATAAAATAACGCAATTTTTCTAGAAAAGCCTAATTAACATTAAACTATTATCACATAGTGCCATAAATCACATTTTGTTTATTACCTTGTATATAAAAAAATAAGAAAAACCTTCATAAGTTGTGCGTTTGCAAACGAATCATGGAGCAACCACTTTAAGTGATCCACTTAAACTGGTGACCTGATGAAAATCGACAAATGGAATACTAAAAGTCCCGGGAAAGTGGGGGTGAAAGAGGGGGAGGTCCGTCTGAGCCAACCAACGATCAGTCAATGTCAAGTCGCCGATAGGTTTGGACGTCTCTCCCGCATCAAGACGATTTCTATCGCTAACGATATCAATTCGTATTTTTAATCGAAAGCTCCTTGTTGACGATAAAAGGCCTTGGCTATTATAAAAATGATGGACGTCCGATCCGATATTTTGGAAAGCTTTTCAATTGCATTTTCAGGAAAAACTGAAGAAAGAACAAGTCACTTCGTTTGATTAATGTGAAAGAGGCGTATCTAGATTTTAGGAAATATAGATCTTCGGCTCTATTTATACAAGAGACTTCGATGTTTCAGACACAAACGTGAAAAAACGACGTCATATCCTAAATTCAGGTTTAACACTATTTTTAAACTACGCTTTTCAAGACTTCGATTTCTCTACGGAACCCTTACAATTGTCTTTCATACAATTACCCACGTCAGAGGATAGCGAAAATTTATCACTTGAATGATTTTTCCAATTGCTACATCGAGATTTATAAGAAATTCCTTCAGAGAGTCACGTTTTCAGCATTCACTCTCCAGTGACCCGTGTCTGAAACGGTCCTTGGACTGAAATGTGATGAAAATGAGAGATATTACGACTCCGCTATTATGAAGCGCAACAATCGGCTGATAAATACAAGATGGCGGAACAAACCGGGCGTAACAACTAAAAGTTCCAAAAGTTACGACTAAGCTTACTCTTTTAATTGGATAAATAAATTTTATCAAGACCGAAGAGAGAGATTGGCTATATTGCTACGACTTTATAGCAACTAAAAAAAGATTTTATGTTTGTTATGGTTTCTCTGTTTTTCTGTAATGATGAATATGGATGGAACTTAAATTTATAAATAATGTGCAAATACGTTTCATCTTTATAATTCATCGACGTTTTAATAATTAGATTTTATAACTACTACATAATTTTTTAAAACACGGTCAGTTTTATGAGGTTAGCACAAGAAAATTATTATCTACGACGAGCGTACATAAAAAGGTAGGTTATAATAAGTATATAATTATCGGTCCTCCAATAAGGTCAACAAAATTGTAGAAATTTTCTGTCCCAGAAACGAATTATTGAAATTATTTTAGAAATTTGTGTGCTGAATCCGAATATGAACTCAGATTTTCTCTATCACGTCGTAGTATTTGTCTAAGACAGACTGAATTTTGAAAAATCTCGTGTTTTTACTACTTTTGGTGGGGCTTTACGCTTAGCACAGTTAGTTTTCTGGCTTTAATTTTCAATAATACTTCTTCTCTGTAGTTCTTTTTAATAGTACGATAAAAAGATTCACGTAACCAAGCCTAGTTTTTGATTTAATGTTTCAAAACAATCACACCCAATTTTTCATAGTAAAACTTGGTATGAAATGTATGGACAGAACAAGCTCACACAAACTATTAATTATTTAAAAAAATATATTTAATCGTGAATTCTGTTATTTTCACCTTAAAATACATTTGTAAAAAAATTGCTTGGAAGCATAAAAGAAACGTAACATTTTAATATTTAAAGTTGATTTCACAAAAACTGAGACCTGATAGAAAAAATCTAAGCTCAGATTTGGATTCAGCACACAGTTTTCTGCAAGAATTTCGAAATATCGTTTCTAGGGAAAAAAAATGTTGACTATAAGTGAAAATAATTATATTTAATTTATTTATCTATTTATCCTTAACTGACAAAATCCAGAAGAAAAAAATTGTTTTGTTCAAATTACTTGAAATAACTTAATTGTAACCTTATATACTTAATTATTTGCACAATTGTAATACCTACTTACTTTTAATACAATTATAATTTCGTTTAATTAAATAAAACAAGTTTTCTACGCAATAACATAGATAAGAGAACAAATAATGGAAGAACTACGTGATAGCTGTTAGTAAGTCGGTCAGCTGTGGTGGATTGTGTCTTGTGGTTTTTATGTAACAGGCGTGACTTTATTGCTTAGTAGCTCCCCGATTCAGTTACAAAAACTTTCGGTTGAAAAACATCAAAACACGAGGACCACGACAAAAACACGATTATGCTATAATTACGCAATAAAACAATAAATCTACAATAACTCAGAGTTCAATATTTATTTCTTTATAAAATATGTAGTGCTTAAATATTTTATAAATATTTCACGCTGTAACCAATGTTTGTTGATGTACTTGTATTTCTTAGAATAATGCACGTTAGACAACTTTGTTTATTAATTCTAATGTAAATATTTTGGGCATTTTGATGCTAATGTTTGTTCTTCGAGTACACAGAATAAGCTCAACGTATTGTTTGTGTAATTAAATTATGCATTTACTTGAAATGTTTACGAAAACTGCAACTAATAATGATGATCTAGGTATTTCTGTACACATTTGCAAAACAGATTTGTAGTGAGTAGTAACGAGATACATTTGGACAGTTATGGGATAAACAATTAGACTGCTCCTTCCAGTAATTTGATTAATTTGAAATTGGGTTATGATTTGACGGAGTCCTGATTTTGACAACGTTTTCAATTAGAACAATGTAATTTGCAATGAAAACTCGTCATTGTAATTATTTCAGTACAAAAATGTTCATGTTTTATAAGGATTTGATTTCAAACTACGAAATTTCTGTATCAAGTTTATTTAGGTCCGAAAAAATAACTCTTCATTTTATTCTGAAAAAAGAAGGCGCATAGGCGCCACCGTTTTAGTACAAAATTTGCTAACCCTTTTTTCAGTTGTTTTTCGTTATATACCAAAGTATAACACCTCTAACATCTGGTACTGATATTTTTAAAGGCAAGCATTTGCTAAAATTTAGAATATTAATTTTGTTTTAAAGATATCAAAGCTGGACAGATTTAGATACAAAACCGTTTTCTGACCTTTAATTATGTCTATACCAAAATTTTATATTTCAGCCAGATAGCGACTTTGTGAATGCCTGTATTAAACTATAGAGGTCTCAAACTTTAGTTTATAACGATAAACAACAGAGAAATGGATTATCAAATTTTGTACTAAAATGGTAACATGCCTATGCGCCTTAAGAGATGATTGAGTATCGCTAATAGACTACTTTCCACGGAAAATAATTCGTCTTTGCGCGAATTTGCGTCAGCTGATTGAACCAAAAAAAAAATACAAGACAAAAATATTTCTTCTTAAATATGATTGACCAGACCAGTAAACCATATAAAATCTACCCCAGAATTATTTTACTTTTTATTGTAGGACCTTATAGGAGTAGGTTATTTCTCTTAATATCAAAGGTTTACTAAAATAGTAAATTAATAACGTAATATATCTGAAAATCAAAAATTCTCAGACCCGAATTAGCTCCCTGGAAGATACAAATACATTACTAGTGAAAGCCATTTGAATGTATAGTCAACAGAGGAGATAAGTAAACGTCAACTTGTTGTCGATGCAACTTGCAAATTCAACCGTAGCTGCCAGATACACACACTATCGAAACCTGATTAATATATATACAGGTTGAACCAAACGTGCATTGAATATTGAAGATAGTAAATAGTACTTAAAGGAACCTTAATTTATTTTAAATAAAGAAAATGTGCATTTAAAGAAATTTTTAAAATTATCTGCGTCTTTTCCGTACCTCTAACAATGTTAAATTTTGGATACCAGTTTTGTTATTTAAATGTTAAATTTCATTGTCTTACTTTAATTTACGATACTATGTTACTTCGAAGAATTTGGTTCCAATGCTTAACCCTTTTGATCGGTATCATAAAAATACAGATTGTTTTTTTACACATTTGTCCGTTTCGATTCCCGGTTCATGCAGGTGATTTTTTTAATTCTTTGATAGTAGTTTCCTTAACTTTAAAAATAAAATAAAGGTTTCTTTAAGTACAATTTGCTATCTTTAATATTTAAGGTACTTTCCCTCCAGGGGGCATTCGTTTAGGTCAGCCTGTATAATGTCTTATCTACTTATCATGCTATCATGTACGGTCAACAAAACAGATAAGTTACTAGGCCCAGTCTAAGACACAGATGAAATAACAAATTACTTGGTCAATTTATACACAGATGCGCTATTAGTTAAGTTACTGTGGTTAAGTATTCGCCACCTCATCTACGCATCTACCCTCGTCAGTAGGTCTTAGAATCAAAGTACTTGTGTTGTGTTATCTTGTTGACCATACCTAATGGGACGATAAGAAGATAAAACATTGATCTCCAATCGAAAGATAACGGAATCGGGGTTCGGTAGCGGGTGTCCCCGGCAGCTACGGTTGAATTTGCAAGTTGCATCGGCAACGAGTCTGCGCTGAATAGAGATTTATGTGCTTTCATATCTGCAGATTACTTATAACTTAGTTTAATCTCGTGGAAACTTTACAAGGATAGCTTCCTATTATAAAGGAAAATCTTTTTTGGACACAATTATACAAATTCTATTTTTAAAAATTCTAAAAATGGTATTTATGCCTTCAATATTAATACTAAGAACCCAGTTGATTGAAAATTTTGAAAAAGCATTTGATGTACAGACAGAACCTTTTTAATACCTTATATTATTACTTATATGTATATAGATAGGTTGATGTAGCAGTAGCGTGCATTCCTTATAGCGATAAAAGCACAGCCTACCCTGCACTGAGTTCAACGCTTTTCAGTGAACATATTCTCTTGACCAATAATAACGCGCGGTAGAGTGCGGAAACTCAAATTTTCAAACAGGCAAGCTCGCGTACTTTATTATTTATATTTACTGAAAAATACACTAAAGGCAGCCTGGTCACGCACACTTCAAAATTCTCGTTTACACAAATACAGCACGCACACATCCATGTCTAGCTTTTCCTAAGAGTATGAGCTTGATTACAAAATCTCGAAAATTCTGCATCCACCTCTATCACCCTTAACTTCGAGCGGTAAAAGTCAACTCTGCATCAAAAGACATTGCTGACTATGCCACTAAATGACGTACGTATGCAGCCGCGAAAGAAGTTAAATTAATTACCGACCTTTTTAATTTTTCCGTATTATCGCGTTGACTTTAGATAAAGATAGCGCAATACAAAATCTAAAATCCCCGAGTGCCTTCGGCTGTTGCGACGTATGTTGTTATATCTCTTTGTTTGTAAATGGAAAGATTTAGTTGTGATGTGAAATATGCGATGGACGACTTTGTGTGTTTGTTAAAGTAGGTCAAAATTTTTTTCTTTTGCTGTCATCATACGAACGAGCAATACACTCGCTCAAATACTTGATAAGTTATTTTCATTTTCATTTGTCAAAATATGCTGTGCATGTGTATGATAAAGTTAGTTATATTGAGAACTCAACATACTAATTATTTAAATTTTATCAGTTAGAAATTTTGAAATTAATACTTACTCGTATATAACAGCAAAATTATTAAATATAAAATAACTTGATAAATTACATACTAAGTAACAAAATAATAATTATGTTATCCACTTGCGATTAATATGGTTGGTTTTATGTGATAAAAATTAACTGCAAAAATAGGTACTCATTACCGGTTTTTTTCCGGGAAACAGTCGAATCAGATTTCATAGATTTGATCCTAAAACGAATGGCATCTCGGGAGACTGGGAACTGGGAAACTAGAAGAAACAACACCGTTACAAATAATGGTAAAAGCCAAAAGCCAATAATGAGAGGAACCACTCAATAAAGCCAAAGTGTCTTTACCGAAAGATTCAGTTAGGTAACGTTAACTATACCATATTTCAACATTAATAGACGTACTGCTCGCAACAACTACGAATATAATCGTCAATTCACACAAATAGACGGCTAAAGATAACTGAACAAAACAATCTTAAACTTCGCTTAGTCTCAATTCAGTCATTCTCAAGTGACTTCATAGATAAATAACCGATATTAAGGTCCACGCAGACTGTGTTTTGAATTTACTACGAATAAAACTTGTTCTTTGTTTTTAATTAACGCAAATTTTCATAAAAATGCTAAATAAAGTACTTATTGAAGGAAAGAGCATGGTGGAAACCAAATATAGGAAAGTATTTTTACAAGTAAAATAAATAAACTCGATGATCCCGAAACTCGTGATTTCGGGGATCTATCAAAACACAGATTCTCTGAATGTGACGAATATGTTCGCATCCAAGAAAAGATTCACTTTAGACATCACAAGAAGAAAAAATTGTCACCCCGTTGTCTCGTTATGGTTAGTGGTCATGTGATTACAATGATTCAATTTCTTATAAACATTTAGTTATCGGATTATAGTTGCCAATACTTGCCAAATAGCAAGCTTTATTTGATGCTGTAGTATCGAATTTATTAAGTTTTTTTTGGTATTGTTTTAAATATCAATATTTTTCAAGAAGATTATTTTTACCATAGAAAACCAGTTACATAATGGTCAATATTTCAAAGATAGTAAAAAGATCAAGCTTTAGAAAATGAAGGTCTGTGTGAAGGAACCTTAAACTTGACGGCACATTTCCTATCCTATAATAATAAAGGCGATAACAGACAACCATTATTCAAATTTTATCTCGCTCGTTTAGCTCGTCCTAGAAAGGGAGAGCAATATGGTCGGCCATATTTGAAAACGTTATGGGATGTGAAAGCTGATTAATTGGTCGATTTGACTATCTAATCATTGTTTATAATGAAAATGTGAGGGCCCATTTAATTTAAGGTGTTCTTGTTAGAAACGAACAGGTTATTAAGAAACGCTTTGGTGGTCTCTTCACGCCAGAATTTTACAGAAACTTGTAAAGTAAACAATAATTTAATGTTTACTGTTGAACTAGTCTAAAACTGAAATTCATGAATAATCGGCTAAGTATGAGTCGGACTCGCGTAGAAAGGGTTCTGTACACAATATAAATACTGTATGGGGACTCCGTTGGGTTTTAATTTCTTTTTTTTTTATGCCCCGATATACGCCATTGAAACACGTATTCTGTGAAAATTTCAACTGGCTACCTACTATGGCTGAAGCTGGAGGCCCCTGTGCTGGGTAATAGGGTCTCGTTTTCTCGTTTTATTGCTCAAACGTCAAACCCGATATCAAATTCAAAACCCCATTTATTTATATTAATTTACGCAACAAAATGATGATATGAATCAAAATGTTGACGTTTCAATATCTTATTTTATTACGCTATGTGTGTTCTTGATTTCTCACTTCACTAGGACCTTGAAACGATCCTCAACATATCCGATCTATTAAACATCCAGGCTATGAAAGGAAAAAAAGAAACCCACGCACTGACTTTTATTCCTTATTGACAAAAGTTACGACATTCGATGCAATTTGCTGACGTAAATTTTCATACTTTGTGACCTTTATGACCCTTTGAGGCTCTTGGGGACAACCTTTGTCCTTTTGAGTTGTAAATATACATCAATCATACATAGGCGTGATACTTGAAACTCATAGTTTTAGAAGCATAATGAATGAGTCTCTTGCTTATCTGAAGAATAATTGAAAAATAAAAAATATTTTGAGTAGCTTTAATTCTTTTATTCATACCGTATGTGTGGGCAAGTGAAATCTATTTTCCTTTCAAGTCTCTAGTAAATTGGCGCTAAAGTTATGAAGCTATAATAGCATATAGGTATACAGATGGACGGATGGACAAGGAGTCTCACCATAATAGCCCCTGACTCTGGGCTTGGAACCTTATAAACACGGCCCTTCGAAGAGATCCCGCCTTATCTATACTAATAATGAAGAAGTAAAAAAGTCGTGTCCGTAATTAAATATTTTTGCGAAGTTTTGAGTGAAATGGGTTATTAGTATTTTACTGACGCCGAAACGACATTTTTTTGTATATTTGTCTGTCTGTTCTGACTTAAGGCGCATAAGCACGCCATCATTTTTGTACAAAATTTGATAAACCGTTTCTCTGCTATTTTTCGTTATAAGCCAAAGTATAAAAAGAATTTTACAATAAATAAATGAAAAATTTGAACAGTAGTCTGCTCTCCAGTCCTTATGTTTATTACACAGACATACATTTCTCTGACACTCAACTTCGCATTTAAATACATCGCATTATTTATAGTATTGCTCATCCACTCATCCTTTCAGATAAACAATATCCTGAGTATTACAGATGTGCCTTATATTATATCCAGAGTATATCTCCCCCCTCCCCCCTCGTGCCTGCAGCAGGCTGCAAGCGTCAGCGCAGTCATCGGCGCGTGAAGCCAGAGCCAGACTCAGTCGACGTGACCTCCCGACCTCCAACACCCTCCCTTCCCCCCCATTTATTTACACTTCTTTGTCTCATGAATCACTTTATACTCCTACTATAGGACATAAGCGATGCGGGCTTTCAGAACGAAACTAAAAGCCTCGAAACTTCCTTTTTATTAGAAGAAAGTCTCCATTCCTTTCCTTCACTCAATTAAAAAGTTCCCTTTTCGTCGAACACGGAAATTAAAGTTTTCCCGAAATCGTGAAAAACTCTTTTATTTTCCTAAGAATTAATGCTTTGGGAGTCCCCGCTATTTGTTAGGAATCTTAAAACACGTCAGTTCGCCGAACAATCGAGTTTGCCGCTGTAGGCGTTCGCATTGTGTGCCTACCCTGACAGGATTGCTGACAGGAAAAGGTTTCTTGGAGAAACTCTTTGTATCTGCGATCAATTTGCCAAAAGATATCGGCGTCCGTAAACGGCGGTCGATAGCAGCCCAATCTCGCCACACGACGACGCCTCTTCCGTGACCGGAATGTTGAGGATGTTTTATAAATATTTTTAGAGGCCCGACATGCCAATCACGTGTTCCAATTTATATTGCAATTCGCTCGCTGCCACAATCCAAAGAAACGAATCCAGCTGTGTTTTGTTTATAAAAGAGCGGGTTTATGCCAACCGTCCTCCTCGAGCACGATGGGGGGAAGCCCGGTCGAGCGTGGCGTGCATCTTCTTCGTTGTCGCTGAAAGCCGGCTGCCGGTTGCCCCCTGTTTACTCGATCTACAATAACTCCATTGTACTACTAACTTTCCACATTATAGAGGGCCATTGCTTGCGGAAACTGGGCAAATATACTTTACGAGAAGCCGACGGCGGCAGCGTCCCAAGCGAAAATATCATGATAAAATTTTAAGTGCGACCACTGGAGTAAAATTTTATTTCGCCATTGATGTAAAAGTGATGAAAGCAGCGTCGGTAAGTAAGTAGTTACTTTTTTGAAATGTAGTCTGTTTGTGGTTTTAGAAATGAACCACGTCGGTAACTGAGAGTATTCTCAAGTGATAAGATAGACAAAACACGCGGCCATATGTTACACACGCTTTCATACGACACGTAGGTCGTATATATTGCAGTTCCCACTAGAGTCCCCAAAGGTCAGTGACTCCCAATCGAAGACGCAATCTTTTATCCTTTGACAGTCTTTATTAGCTTGACACTATAATCGATTGGGTAGATTAAGGAAGATACTCGCTCAGAATCGGGGCGATTTGTGTAAATTGAACTGTTGATTAGATTGAGTCTCGTGCTCTGCGCCTTAATCTTTTCTTGCGATTCATTGCTCGCTAAAACTACCACCCGAAAGGGCTTCATTCGACACGATTAATCGTTTTGTTTTTCTGTTTACATCACAACCGGCTTCCACTTATGCTGATTGAGCGACCATTTCTCATTGTCAGCAAAAAAACATTTCAGAAGTTTCGCAACTGAAAAAGTGAATTGAAATATCTAGTGAGTCTACGTAATAATAACATTGTCCCAGCCTATAGTCCAACCGCTGACCCAATTAGGCTCTGCCAACGGCATATTCGATTCGAAATCGTTCGATCTGTCGACGGAAATTAAATTTTCTGAATACCCCTTCCCTGCGAAAGCGAAAGTGTAACGGGTCCACTCAAATTAGATCCCTAGCTGTTCATCCGTATATCTCTTTCCCCGCGATTTGACAACGTGAAAGAGTTCTCGTTGGAGTGGTGGTGGTATATTTCATAGAGACGGCAGTTTTTCTCAATTCATTTGTTATTTTCGGAGGGCCGGACGGAGTGATCAGCACATTGCTAGGGACGCATTGTGATCCTTCAGCCCATTGTACTTTTTTTTTCGCTGACGAAAAGCTTTAGTAAGAAAACGTTTCGGCAAGTCCTTTGTGGACTTGATATTTGTAAGGCTATAAAGTGATGTAAGCATTTTCCGTCTCCTCAGGTTAAACTTTGAGTCAAAGCACTATGATATTTATATGTATTTGCTGTATTTATCAAGATGTGAACAAATCACAAGCATGTGTGGCTTGTCTATTACAATATTGATTAGTCATGTATCTCGGTAAATAATACGAAAAAGTACACAACCTTCACTTACAGGATTCAGAAAGAAATTCAGAAAAAAAACTTTTAAACCCAGTTTTTTTTTCTTTAATTGTATCTACTTCGAGATGCACAGGTTTTTATTGAACGAGCGAGCGAAGCTCTCCGAGTCTACTAGAACAATCCAGCGTTTGTATGTATGTATGAATGTTTGTTCGATGATAAGTATCGTTGATCGGATTGTCATGAAATTTGGCAGGCTAGTAAGTAAGGCATGAATAATTTTAAGTTCAAATATGAGCCAAATCGGGCAAGCGCGAGTTCACAGTTTGGGGCGAACTACTAGTTATTTAGCTTCCTTTGAGAACAATTGAGACAATACATTGACGGGCTGAGTACACGAAATGTCATCCGTAAATAGCCGAGCTGAAACCAATGGTATGTGAGGGGACAATTCTGGATCAATATTGTACGCTTGTTGCGAAATTATTGCTAACCTTTTTGGTACAAAAGGAAATTTCTTTTAGAACTTTTTACATTGCGTCCCTCTCTCCGCTGTCATCTTACAAACTGACGTAAAAGCATAGACCCTATAAGCAATCGTGGCCTTATTTTCCAGGTTTCTGTCTAATCATCGTATCTTTATCATTAACTGTTTAAAAGATACATCATGTCTGTAATTTAGCCTGTCTGCAAAAGGTGGTACAAATGTCATTATCAACTGAAGCAAGTGTCAAGCGACAGTTAGTGAGATTTATTTTTATCATAGCCTAACATGATGACTAGCCAATATACATAACATTATGTATGGCATATTTAATATAATCTTCTTTGATTAATTGAAATAGGCGTTACCTTGCGGAAGTCCATCATTAAGTAAAGGATATATGAATATAATTTGCAATATTCCGCTAAACAATTCTTGTCGTGCTATTCAAAATGCAGACTCGTGCACCGCCCGCCCGCATAAAAACATGCAACAAGCAAGCAATACAAGCAAAGCAATCTTTAATAACAAGCAAGAAAACTTATCGCTGTGAGGTAAAATGTAAGATAAGTTTTCTTGCTGAAAACTTCTGAAAGGCTGACGAAATTTCCGAGTAATCTAAGTGTTACAACATGTAAAACATAGTATAAGTAAAGGGTCTACGTAGGCAAATAAGCATACTGAAAAAAAAAAAACTTTGCGATTTTTCTTTTGCGAAAAATAAATGGAAAGTTATCGAGAATTTCCTATGATTTACGCAAGTATTCTCTTACTCCCTATGCCTGAAGCGATTTTAATTATTCTTTTAATAAATTATTTGCAAAAAAAACCGTCTATCGCTCTGAGGTAAAATGTAAGATAAGTTTTCTTGCTGGTTATTAAGATTGCTTTGCTTGTATCGCTTGCTTGTTGCATGTTTTTATGCGGGCGGGCGGGCGGTGCACGAGTCTGCATTTTGAATAGCACGACAAGAATTGTTTAGCGGAATATTGCAAATTATATTCATATATCCTTTACTTATAATCTTCTTTTCAAGATGACTATGCCCGTTCAGAGTTATTAACTTGTTCATATCATGTATTTGCAGCGTAACCAAAGAGATCATTACACCCATCGTATTTCGACCAGAAAACAATTCAAGACAGCAGAATAAGGCCCCCGGGTAAACAAAGCGCCGAGTCACTTCTCTCTGAGGCAGGAAGTCGGCAATTAAGATCCGCAGTCGAGTAATTCGAGCCAAGCAAATTGCGTAGAGCAAGGGGACTCTACAAGACAGGACTAAATGACGCTTTCTAGTGGTCTGCGAAAGGTTGTGACCTAGGAGTTTACCTATTGATTTGTTTATTTACCTATTGTTGCTCTATCTTCGCTTTGATTTTATTCGATTAATAAAGAGTAAAGCATTTGCGTAGAGCATTGGAATTCTTCAATTTGAAAGATAGGACATGTAAACTGCGGGCCTATTACGTATCTTTGAATCGGTTGCTAACTATGGTTGCTATTCACCAAAAACAGATAAAAAATGAACTTCCAAAATAACCTATTTACGAATTGTGACATAATTTCAAGTGCGAGCGTATCCTAAGCGGATATGTATGTTTTCGACGATAGGCACTCGGTTTGACAACTGATTTTACGATACAGAATCAGGGGGCTGCTCTACAGTGGTCTGCAAAAGATGTTGAGATTTTACTAATGAGATTCTACTTAAATCTTAAGATTTGTAGTGCAAACTTTCCTGTAAAAATATTTTATTTAACAACAAACTTACATACTTAAAATAATAATAAATATGCTAAAATAAATATATGTACCTACTTATGTAAGGAATATTTATTATAAACTAATACATTTCACCTCAGAACTAAAATAAATAAAAACAAAAATAAGTCTGAATTACGAATATAAAATAAATAAATACAGCTTTATACATCAAATTCATGTAAGTTGAATATGTAGGTATATATAAATTTCAAAACAATATCCTGAGGGGCAATCCTAAAAATCGTATTCATTTGACAGCCAAAATGTAAAATTTCAACAGTCAAACGGACTAATTTGCTTAACCGAATAGCTATGTGTATGACAATCAATTTGAATACCATTGGCTTACACAATTGCACCTCAGATCTTGTAATTTAGATTTGTTTACTTCCACGATAAAACGTTTTTGAATTTTATGAATATGAAATGGCTTGTTTTTATAGTAGGTATTTGACTTTAACGTAATATGAACCCTCTGTCTTCAATGGAAATTCAGAAGTCATTAATCATTAGTAGTGGTCAATAGTCACCCTAAAAATTATTGAAGTTTATAGGCATCATTGGTCAGACTTTTGAAGTGTTATTTCAATAGTTTTTTCCATTATATGAGTAGGGAGTAGGCATAATCGATATGTCAACTCAGTGATGAATTATGAAGTGATTGCTAATCGAAAATCAATACATAACATAGCCGACCTCTTGTGCAATAATTTATACCTGAGGTGGCAATTTAGGAAGAAGTTCGACTTTTAAGTTCTGATCAAATCGAACCGAATTAGTTACATCACCAATCACCAACTTAAAGATTTTAGTCACTTAAATGTACTGAGTATATATGGTGACTTTCGTTTATTTATACTGGAGACTGGGTATTTTGTCAGACAGCACCCTGCTTGCGAAATGCTAAAAAACATTTTTTTGCGCCTCTATACTTGTTCAAAAACAACCCCGACTCAACTAGTATAGGAAGTCTAAATTTAATTTTTGCGTTGTTCACAGAAACAGAAAGGGTAGTTAAATCTTGGTCCTGACCACTTACAGGTAGGTACCGAGTTTTCAGTATGAATTTAGCTTTATAAACGAAAGTCACCTTGACCTCCCTAAATCTATCAAATCACAAACAAATTGCGATTTAATCGGTCTAAGCCATCGCTGTATGTCGGGCACAAATAACGCGCTTAATAGAGCGTATACAGTACTCCCAAACTTATAATGCGCATACGAATCTTCGCCACTGCTCGGCAAAGTTCGTATTTCCCTACACTTTGTACACAAGCAGTAAGGTCACGTGGTACGTCCGGTCGCTCGGCTATAGATTTCTATGCGTATTATAATTTAGGGCGCACTGTAGGTTTATTCGAAGTGGTTTACTTTTCCGTTTTAAGCAAGTGGTAAGCAATGCACATAAATTCCAAAAAACTCCTGCAGGGAAAGCTGGAAGACTGAGAGAAAGCTAGGCTTACCTATAAAGTTACTACATTTTCAGCAGCTCTCGTCCAACCAATACAGCAAACTTTCATTAAAATTAATTCACTCTGATCATTGATTCTTCGCCACAAATCGGATGCAAAAAAATCGCGTTGCATATGACGACTCCAAAACCAAAACTTTCGTATCTAACCTTTATTTTCAAGGGGTTATTCTATTAGACTCCATTTTACGGAAAATATTAAGGAGTTTTGTTGCAGAGTTTAGCTCCAGCGAGATGGATAGAGAGAAATAGATGACGGAGATAGATGAAAGAGAGAGATAGAGATAGACAATATATAGACACAAACGAAGTTCAGAGCCGGCTTTAAGTTTGGCACGAACTCTTAGACTATTCTATAAACCGGAAACACGAAATATATATCCATTCACCCATCAGGCAGGTTCGTCCACTGCTGGACAAAGGCCTTTCTAACATTTATCAATTTTTGACGTCCTCTAGGAAGAAATTCTCATACTCACACACGCTAGGTTGGTGAGCGTGGTGCCTCAACCCTAAATTTGAGATGGATATCCCGCAATCAATCAATCCCAGGCATGGTGGGCCGCCTAATTATGCATGTTTGAGAGCTTGAATAACTTCGGGGAGGTTTGCGAGTAAGATGGTGGTACCTCCAAAGTCCCAGCATCAGTTCTACCACCTCGAAATATATATTACACCAATAAACGAATTTAGATGAATGTTTTTCATTCAGCAGGCTAAAGCACCGATTTTTTTCCCCGGTCTTGGGGCAATGGCTTTAAATTTTTTATAGAAACCAGAACCATTTTGATGGTGTATTAATTAATTTTATCTCTACAACTCTAATTGCAAAAGGTTCAGGGATCACTATATAGGCTGTTGGGGACATTGATGTAAATATTTTCAGGGACGCTAATGGAATTGATTTTAAAAAATTTCGAGTGTATTTACTACTATGCAAAATTTTGTCATTTTCAACATTTTATCAGTATCGAAATATTTAAGTTTGAACAAAAAAATGTGTATCTTCGTACTGTATTAGCTCTTATATTTTCATTTCGTGTTTAGTTTTTTTTTTCGTTTAATTCTGTTTTATTTAGGAATAATCTAAAATAAAAATAATGATTCGAACCATACCTAGCATGAATTATTAAAATGAACATAGACGAAGCGTGAAAATGTAGAAAAGCCCCGCAGAATTAGATGAAGTACCGTGAGGAAAAACGATATCCAAATTATAAAGGGAACTGTTTTAAAACAATTTCCAAAGTTTCATCGTTTACTTCCCTTCAGGCTTCTCTACTTCCATTCATTAAGAGGACGGTTGATTTCTCGGACACAGTCACCAACCGCGGTATACCATGGCATTTCTTATTTCGAATACTTACGGACGGTCGTCATGAGCGTAGCAACTCAGTTGACCAAATGTATTGCTATTTCATTTCGCTATAGCGCGCACGATCAATGAAATTTGCAAAGGCATACAATCACACCGATTTCGTCGTGGGCACAAAATTTAAATACTGATAGTGGTTAGTTCCTTTGTCCGTCCGTCTGTAAAAAATAACGATTATCTTTTTGAAGCAACTCAATCTGAACCTTGCAGAAATCCTGGCGATTACTCATAGTATGCATGAGATTTTAGCAGTGTATATGCATAGGGGCCGTCCGCATATTACGTCATTTGAAATTAGGGGAGGGGGGTCTGGTCTGCGGATGATGGTACTTTCCATTGTACGTCTTTTTGAAAAATATTTCTTTTTTGTGGTGAAATTATTGGGGCGGGGGGGGGGGGGTCGAAAATCAACAAAAATCGATGACGTAAATGTGGACTGCCCATAATATTTTTACCATTTGCTGATGCTGATATGCTGATATTTGAGTCCAAGATACGGTGATAATGCCCAGTGCAGGTGCCCATGGTCACTTTGTTGTCTGCCTGTCTTTGTTGTTTGACCCCTTTTTCTCGGGCCCTATTAGAGATATCAAGTTGAAACTAATACCTCCTACAGAAGTCTACGGACCTCATAGTGCTGATAAAAAATCAGGCTTGTTATTACGCTTTGCGTAATGATTGTTATCCAAATTGGCTAATGAAATACAGATAATTAATAAGATCGTAAATATCAAGTTAGTTTGGTCATTTATAACTGCTCGTGAAATAATATTGTGTTTGAAATTGTATGTACGGAACCCTCAGGGCACGAGTCCTACCCGCACTTGACCAGATTTTAAATACTTAACAGATACGACCACTTTTATTGTAAACGTCGTGTATGACGGACGTTTGACAGTCCTATCACAACCCCATTTGAATTTAGTAATTTTTATAGTTCAGAATATAATTAAACTGAGCCAAGAATAGACACATAGAGCGAGTGGAACGGGATCCTATTACTAAGACTCCGCTGTCCGTCCGTCCGTCTGTCACCAGGCTGTATCTCATGAATCGGACCCGCGCACTCCCATACAAAAGACATGATTTTTTTGCCGTTTTTATAGATAATGGTACGGAACCCTTCATGCGCGAGTCGGACTCGCACTTGGCCGGTTTTTTATTTTCTCTTCTCGACGGTACCATAAAATTACAATGGGCAGGATCAGGCCCGTATCCAGGGTATCGGTCCCCTACCCCCCCCCCCGAAATGTTTCGACTTAGAACATTAAGGAAATTTTAAATTAATTCGATGTAACATATATAACATGTAATATATAATATAAAATTTATCCCCCACATACACATGTAAGGTGACTTTCGTTTATGCATATATACCTATATACACATGTACATTTTTTAACAACAACAGCGATTACAAAATATATAGCTTAGAGAATAAAAATTTGTACATTCTGGCCAGTAACAGTTGTTCCCAGATTGACTGTTCATATAAATAAAGTGGGTTTTACGTACTATTTCAATGACATGCATTATTAAACTAATTTTAAAACTTAAATATGATAAACGTAGAAGATTTTAAAACAACATTCAAAACATTATAAGTAAAGTATAAGATAGTGAAAATGTGCATGAACACCTTGTATTTTACATTTTAGCATTCCGGAAAGTTTCCTCTAAAAAAATTATGTATCCTGGCTGGCTACGGACCTGCAGGATCCCTGAAAACAGATCTAATCAAGTGTGAAAAAAGAAAACGGCCTGAATTCCGTTAGAATTTGCCTTTTAATGTCACGAAATCGTTTAAAAATCGGTTTATAGCACTTTACAGATTTATTCCATCTGCTTGTAGTGCGAAAAAAGCTACAGAAAGTGCTTGTAAAAAGGTTTTGTATCGTAGTATGTTATTATTAATACGGGCTTTTGCCTGCGGCTTCGCTCGCGTGGACGTGTCTTTCAATAAATGTATTTTTTTGCGCGTAAGATATAAACTCTTATCGAAAGTTTTTAGCTTGGCAGTTATTTTATTCACAACCTTATTTATAGCCTATGGGTTGACCAGAGTCACTACTTTGATATAATTAAGAAATCCGCATCCAAAACCGTGGAGTGGTTCTCGAGTTAAAACGGAACATACAGACAGACAAGCAGTTAAAAATACTCAAAATTTTGTTTTTTTTCTCTGTACTTACATTACTAATACCGTGTGTAAAAGCAAAGGCAAGAATCCTTCAAGGGTGTGTTAGTATGATCGGTAAATATATTATTTTAAATACTGGAATCTCTAAATAAAGTACAAGTACCTCATAATAAGACGATTTTCTTTACTCAAAATACACTAATCGCGTGGACACCCTCACGGTCGCTGGCCACTCGGATGAGGGGTGCGGGTTGCGGGGTACAACTAGGTGTGTGGGGAGGCCGGTGAGCTGCGTAGCCATAGCTTAGAAAAATGATGGAATTTTTGGTGAAAATTCAAGGTATATTTTTTTTTCTCGTAATGACATCAGAACCGTGTATACTTTCATACCCTAAAGGGATTCTTGACTTTGCATTTACATCCTGTATAATATAACTCATGTCACTGCAAAATTTGCAAAAATATTGAATGTACAGACAGGACATTTTTATTATTAGTAGGTATTATAGATTATAGATCAACAAGAGATGTCGTACGTGGCAGAATCGTTAAGTTGCGAGGAAAGTGACTTTTGGAATGCCTAACATAGTACTCGTAAAAATATACTTAGAATCACATGACTTTTTAATTTGAATGGAAATTAGCAGAAATTTAAAAGTAAAACCGGCCAAGTGCGTGTCGGGCCACGCGCAGTGTAGGGCTCCGTAGTTGCCTGCAACATTTTCTAAGTTGGTCTACTAATACAGATCGCGTCAAACTTCTAGCCCATACATGGTCGTGTTTAGAGGGGGCTGAAAGTTTGGCGCGACCTGTACTCGTAAACCTGTAAAGCCTGCTTTTTAGCTGTGATAGTTTTCCTTTTAAATTAATTATATATACTACTTCTGTGAATTTTTTCACATATCTATAAACAACAACCGTTTAGCCAGCAGGGGGAAGACGCTTGACTCTAACAAAAATTAGCACTTTAAAGCTTAATATTTTGGCAACGGATCCCTAAATCTAAAAATGGTTTTGACACATCCACAATGTTTTAAGCGACCTATCCAACGATACCCCACCAAACTATGGGATAGACGAGAAAAAAAAATCATCCCCAGTTTACGAGTATGAGAGACAACCAAAAAAAATTTTTTTTTTTACATTTTATTTACCATTTTGTCGGCGTGATTAATATTTATATCCATGCCAAATTACTAACACTTTCTAGTACTAATAGTCCCTGAACTAAACCGCGGACAGACGGACGTGGCGAAACTATAAGGGTTCCTTGTCAGACTGCGGAACCCTAAAAAGCGTCTTGGACACCCCGCCATGCGGCAGCAATAACTTCGACAACATTTTTTATTTGCTTAAAATTTATTTAATACTTACTCCTTGCTGAACGGTGAAGGAAAACATCGTGAGGAAACCTGGATGCCATAAAATGCGTGTATTTGTGTGAAAATATCAGAGACGTAAAACGAATGCCTTCGTGTCTGATAAGAATGTAAAGTTTTGCCTTCACCCCGACATGCATAATTAATAAATAAATAAATAAAAATAATTGTAATGAAGCACTGTAAGTAATTTCCATCCAAACTATTATTATCATGGGTTCTAAGCAGCTTAGAACTATAATAATATTAATAATAAAAGTACCGTGGGAATAAGGTGAACATAGAGACACATGTGTGCAAGATTTTTTGGTCGCAGCTAAAACGGTTATCGAGACCTTACGTTTTATCCTCCAGATGACCTAATTTTAGTTCATCGTGTGAGCCATAACAGCTAAACTCTGTGGCGGCCTATCCGAAGAATAAGTAAAAACTATTGCCTATTCAATGACGTCATAATTCGATAAGTGAAGTCTGGTCTCGATTGCTCTTATACTTATTAAAATTCAGTGTAAACCGATAATGATTACATTTAATTTTGCAAGTCAGGTCGGATGATCATGGCAGTAGGTATTAAAAGTATGAAAAAAAAATGTTTCAGATAAGTTTTTCCCGCTAGAAAGTGATCGTTAGGGATCACAGAATAAGCCCTTATAACGAAATACAAACCCGGGCTTTTGACGTACATTTGTCACTTTAATATCTTGTTTCAGAAAACTTAACAAGAACTACATAAATGCCATTACTTTTACTAATACCCATACATATGTAATGTATGAGAAAGAACTTGGCAGAGCTAAGTAACAAACAAAACTGAGCAATAACGTCCAATCTTCAACATTTCCAACCACATTCACGTTTCATTTATCAGACTGCAAAAACAAAAAAAAACTACTTTCAGCCAAAGAAATGAGCACACTAGGAGACCAACTCGGTACTTTTATTAAACGTTTTTCCATGTTCGACTACTGTTGCCAACTACTCTCTTATCACGTTGCGATAAGAACCATAATTGATAAGATGAGTTATCTTGGTATCGTGGTCCGTTATCATCGTACTGCGCCATATGCCCACCAGCTGGTCCCAACTTTTTACCGACGGTCGCTAAACGAACAACTTTTGACCCCTCTTTGGTACGATCATTCATACGAGAATTAGTTTTTGAACAAACTTCGGGGCAATTTATGACTTACCACCTTGAATATAGGCTTTGTTTTTGCAAAGGTAAGCTTTAGTACCGACGCGTGGGTGCTGCTAAAACTGAAGGATTATGTTATGATGGAAAGTACCCACACTACTTTATGTGACACCACTCGTTTTTGGGGTTCCGTACCTCAAGAGGAAAAAACGGAGCCCTTATATGGCTTAGTGATCACTTTGTTGTCTGTCCGTCCGTCCGTCTGTTCAAGAGTCAAGATCCTTCATCTCAAGAACGCGTGGAGGTATCGAGTTGAAATTAAAACCATATACTCTAGCCATACACAGTCCCTTGAAGCCGGGAAAAAATCGAACTTCTAAGTTGACGTAAAAAAAAATACGGCCGTATATTTCGACACTCTCAGGAGAAACAAAATTTATAGGGTATTTTCCGTTGACATAGAACTATGAAATTTGGCAAGTAATACCGTATTATACTACAAGTACAGGGAAAAGACTGAAAACTCTACATTTGTAATTAAATTATAAAAAATATAGTCTTTAACGGAACCTTCGGTGGGTGAGTCCGACTCGCAATTGTCCGGTTTTTTTACTCAGAAGCCATGGACGGGCAGAAATTGAAAAAGCTGGACAGCTTGTTAACCTAGTAACTATCGGCGATATGTAAATTTATACTCGTAGTACAGAAAGAAATGGCGAACATTTTTGACAAGCAGTTAAATGCTGGAATTTTGTAAACATAAAAATACAAAATCATGTCACTAAAAAAGAAAAAGTTATTATTAGAGTGCATTATAAACTAGAAAAGATATATTAGAAGCAAAAAGTTGTTCTTTAAAATACCCTAAGACTTAGTAATGTGCCTAATGATTCTATCACATGTGCTTAAGTTTTAATATTAATTAGTTTAATCTACGTAAAAGTTTACCTATTAGCTGACTGTAATAAAAACTACACCCTGCTCCACAAAATACACTAATTGTGTGAGTAATTACGTGAAGGCAATAAAGACTATAATCGCAGGGCGGGGATTTTTTCTAACAGAACAGAATCCCGCAGAGAATATGTATGTTCCACAGAAATAAAACAACGAATAACATTTGTAATGAAAACAAACAACACGACCGTTTGTAAGCACATTTAATATGAAATAAAATTCTTTATGATCCTTGTTTTATACTATTGAATTTTCTGGACCTAACTTTTCTGGGGTATCTTGCCTAGCCACAAACTCTTTAAAATACGTGACTATTGGATCTCCCGTCAATCCAACCAATGGCAGAATTAAACTTGTTGTAGTTAAAATCGTTGTAAAAATAGGTAGTTTGAAGTACAGGCATAGTAAAGTGTCTGACTGTAGAGGTATATTAATATAACCAGCCCGAAATAATAGCACACCGAAAGCAGAATTTTACGCAAGCAATCGGCAATTTAATAGTGGGTGCTTGGTGGGAACATACTCCTGCCAAATTAGCAGCTCGATATAACAGGGTGAAATTAAATCAACCGACCAAATTCATACTGAAGGCTCGGTTAGCGACCGGGAACTAGGTTCAGTAATCCTTTCGGCCAAATTAGAAAAATTAGAAAAGTTTTTTTGTTACCTTACTGGTTGGACTAGTTTAAGTACAATTCCTAGTCTACGCAGTAATTTTTTTTTTTTTTTTTTTTTTTTTTTCCTTTTGTTTTATCTGCAATCAGTCGCCAGACTATAATCAGATGTGTTGAGAATGATGATATAATGGCGTTTGAGAGAACTGACCGCTGCCAGAATACTCTCTTATGAGTCGAGCACATCTGCTCGTTTCAATCGCTTTGTGGAAAGTAGTAATGAACCAAAAAAAAAATAGTTATCGAATTTTACCAAAAGGGTAATTGAAACTTGTTTCTGATCGCTAACCGAGTCTCCAGTATGAATTTGGTCGGTTAATTTAATTTCACCCTGCATATCGGTACGGAAATTACTTCGAAATAAGGCTCGTATCAGCGCTCAATGCAATTAACCTTATAAACTCATTGCATTTCAATTAGTTAATTCCTCAGTTACTCGCTAGAATACAATTTGTCGTTCCTAGGCAGGGATACAGCATCGTAAATTTTTCACCCTTTGTGGTGGAGAAGTCTAGAACTAATTTGGGCCACAATGCAATTTTTAATCGTGTATGCCGAGATCATAACAATCTCGTAAAAAAATGTCAAGTGGATATTTTTGCAATTTCAATAAGAAAATATAATGATTTGTTGCGTAATCTCGTTGCAAAAGATTGAAAAATTATTGTTTTTTTTTGCGACAGAATTTTATTTTTTTATTTTTTAGTTTTGATTAATTATTAGTTCCTTAAAAAATCTCAATTTTTAGTTTAATTTTTAATTTTTCACTAAAAACTGTATAGTCTACATCTATAGGTACACTATTATATAAAGAGGAAAGATTTGTTTGTATGTTTGAGGTAAACTTTGGAACTACTGAACCGATTCCAAAAATTCTTTCTTTTATAACAAGCTATACTATTGCTGAGTAACATGGGCTATATTTTATTATAATAAAATTAGGTTTTCAGTTTGAAAATTCAATATTTTTGAACCCTGTCGGAAAAAAAACGCTGCTTAGCTGCTTTATCGGCGTTCCTTGACCAAATGGTTTGTTATACGTGATAAAACCGATTGTTTTTCCATACGAGGAAACTGTATCAGTTTAATGTGACTAAAGATTTCCATCTACAACGATCCTGACACACCTTTTGCTAATGTTAAGCTTGAAAAAGTAACTACAGCCAGGTTTAAGTATAGATACATTAAATACTATGATTTAAGTAATGATTTGTTCCCATACGGGAAAACTATATCAGTTTAATTTGACTACAGATTTACACCTACAACGATCCGGAGACACCTCTTGCTAATATTTAGCTTGAAAACGTGATTACAGCCAAGTTTATGTATTAATTATTTCCCATACGAGAAAACTGTATGAGTTTAATCTGACTACATGTACAACGATCCTGACACACTTCTTGGCACTTTGGTAAAACATGGCGACCAGGGTCTGATGATGGGACTGGAAGATGGGTACGGGATCTCCTCAACGGACAACAGCAGACCCTTCGAGTTTGGGCTTATTTGATTGGTCATTATTAGCATCTGATGATGGGTCTGGAAGATGGGTACAGGATCTCCTCAACGGAGAACAGCAGAACCTTTTGATTTTGGGCTTATTTGATTAGTCTTTATTAGCACTTTGGTAAAACATGGAGACCAGGGTCTGATAATGGGACTGGAAGATGGGTACGGGATCTCCTCAACGGACAACAGCAGATCCTTCGAGTTTGGGCTTATTTGATTGGTCATTATTAGCACTTTGGTATAACATGGTGACCAGGATCTGATGATGAGACTGAAAGATGGGTACAGGATCTCCTCAACGGACAACAGCAGACCCTTCGAGTTTGGGCTTATTTGATTGGTCATTATTAGCACTTTGGTAAAACATGGTGACCAGGGTCTGATGATGGGTCTGGAAGATGGGTACAGGATCTCATCAACGGAGAACAGCAGAACCTTTTGATTTTGGGCTTATTTGATTAGTCTTTATTAGCACTTTGGTAAAACATGGAGACCAGGGTCTGATAATGGGACTGGAAGATGGGTACGGGATCTCCTCAACGGACAACAGCAGATCCTTCGAGTTTGGGCTTATTTGATTGGTCATTATTAGCATTTTGGTATAACATAAAACTAATAAATAAAATAAATAAATAACATGGTGACCAGGATCTGATGATGAGACTGAAAGATGGGTACAGGATCTCCTCAACGGACAACAGCAAACCCTTTGAGTTTGGGCTCATTTGATTGGTCTTTATTAGCACTTTGGTAAAACATGGTGACCGTTACATATTGTCGTTCAAAAAATCATATTCTTTTGTTTTCCTTATTTCCACGAAAATCTCTCCGACGCAGGCGGACCCGCGGGCATAAGCTAGTTTTCTGTATATTTGTTTAAATTAGATTTTATTAGGTCGCTTCGAGCGCATTTAAGTGCCCTACAGGCATGCTGTGTTTGCCTATAATTGGGAATACACTCGTACATGTTGTGTTTGTCTTATCTATATACTTTTGTAAGTGTAATTTCTGTTGGCAGACCAAAAAAAAAATTAAATAAAAACAAAAATTCTTCAATAATAATACGAGTAGCTCAATTGTTATAATCAATCTGACTAATTTGTTTCTTTGAATACTTTGTTCAAACATTGGACCTTGTTTTGGTATTAATTTAGTTAAAAAAGTTAGTTAAAAATCTTGATAGAATTAAAAATACTAGGTTCGTCATCACATTCCAGATATTCTGTAGTATCCTACTTCCTACTAATATTATAAATGCGAAAGTTTGTGTGTGTATGTTTGTTACTCTTTCACGCTGAAACGGCTGAACGGATTTGGATGAAATTTAGAATGGATATAGCTTATACCCTAACTTAACACATAGGCTACTTTTTATCCCGGAAAAAAGCATGTCGTTAAACCGAATAAAAGCTAGTATCATGTATATTTTCAACTAGCTTTTGCCCGCAGCTCCGCCCACGTGTTATTCGATTGAACGACATGCTTTTTTCCGGGATATTGACGTGTAAACGAATTTCTTCATGGGATAGGCTGTATTACAACATGATGAAAGTGTGCTGTAATTCTAATAACATTATGAGCGATATAACTCATGCTATTATCCAGCATATTAGGGTCTCGCTTGTGGTTATTTGGAACCTTCACAAACAGAGCAGTATCCGTTTATTAGTTTTATACCACCAGTTCTTTTTAGATTTTTCCAAGATTGATGGTACATTATATTGCACAGTTCACTTCACACCACCAAATGGTTACTATAACCTTAAAATTATGTTCTCTTACCATTGGCATTATAAAATACTTTCCCGTACATTACTGTACAGCTGAAAGCCCTATTAGGGAAACCATTTAAGAAGGACAAGGAGGAAAAGCTCCACTACTTATTTTATTAATGCTTATACTCATACAGCTGGCATTAAAAGAGCATTACATTGTGCCATTTAAAAGTTGTAACTCTTTAAGATGATGTTTATATATCTGAGAGTTTTAGTAGAGATTTTTGCAAAGATTTTGCGTAAAAAACTAACGTGCAGTAAAAAGTTTGGATATAAGGCTATAGCTTTTAAAACTATAATAGAAGCTGTAAAAGGGCATATAAAGGGTGTTTTTTTTAGAGGTATATAACTTTGAAATGGAATAAAACAAAGATGTTTTTTTTTATTGATATGAAATTTATTTTATTCGAAAGACAATCTTCTGGCATTATAATTTAAATATGACTTCTGGCATATGTCCGCCACGGCTGGCTCGGACGTAGTCTAATCTGGAGGTCCAATTTTCGATGACTTTTTCCAACATTTGTGGCCGTATATCGGCAATAACTCGCCGAGTGTTGTCCTCCAAGTGGTCAATCGTTTCGGGATTATCGACGTAGACTTTTTTCGTTCATCAATTGAACAACCATGATGTGCAGGAGTTGTGGTTTCAACAAGACGGCGCAACATGTCACACAGCTCGTGCCACAATTAATTTATTGAAGGAAAGGTTTGGTAACCGCATAGTTTCACGTTTCGGACCCGTGAATTGGCCTCCAAGATCGTGCGATTTAACGCCACTTGACTATTTTCTGTGGGGATATGTGAAGTCGCAAGTCTACGACGATAAGCCCGAAACAATTGACCACTTGCAGGACAACATTCGGCGAGTTATTGCCGATATACGGCCACAAATGTTGGAAAAAGTCATCGAAAATTGGACCTCCAGATTAGACTACGTCCGAGCCAGCCGTGGCGGACATATGCCAGAAGTCATATTTAAATTATAATGCCAGAAGATTGTCTTTCGAATAAAATAAATTTCATATCAATAAAAAAAATCATCTTTGTTTTATTCCATTTCAAAGTTCTATACCTCTAAAAAAAACACACTTTATTACTTCTTCATTACAACTCATCGCTTAACAATACATTAATCCTAGACTACTAAACAACTTTAAGAATTATTAAGTTTTTCAAATTCTATTGAACAGCATTCATACTTTACGAAAGACATTAAAAGTCTTTTGTTAGACTTCGAGACTTATACAGACTTTTGATTCCACCATTATACAGATTTTGTGTTACTTGGGCACACACTTGTTATGCAACATTAAAAATGACACACATATAACTAAATTGATACTTTTTGCGTATACCAAAGTAGTTCACACAAATGAAGGAAATATTGCAAAGCTAACTAAACATACGGAATGAGAACGGAAACATAAAGCAAGCAGCAAACTTCGGAATCACGATACCAAACCTGCAACTCCAGAAAACAACTAAGAAACTAATCTTAATGTCACTGAGTGAGAAGGCAACTAACCCGCAAGTCGAAACCCGGAAGTATACACCGGAACCAAAGTACCGGATGAACTAACCGTTCAAGATAATATAGACAAGTCTGCTCGTCAAAAATCACCTCTATACTTTGCCTAATAAAGTCTTGCCAGCTGTCGGCAGGTTAGAATGTGCCAAAGTTCCAAGTCATTCCCGGGGGTTGCACTTGATGTAACAGCTTCATTAATTATTACGACCATAAAATATTATGCCTAACATATTATATAATTTATTAAGGCCCCAAGCGATCGAAGTTTATTGACACCCATGAGATTTTGTTATTTCGTTTATTTTATGTATTGTTATTTGATATTTTGAGTGTTACGCTCACGGCTTTCTATTTGGAAAGATAAAAGAAGTGATTGAAACACATGTTCTTAACAAGAAATAGTCAGTATTTGAAATCATTTGAAGTTTATGTTAAACTTCTTTACAATGTTTCATTGATAACTCCCTGTTACTTGGGGTAAATAAATAATTTTATTGAAGTCTGTTTTTAAGATCTTATTACAATACTCTAATCTACTTTAAAGGCAAGCCAGTTTGTTGACACAACTAAAAGGTGCAGTCGTCCATCGATTTACCTTGTTCTTTTAAACGGTAGTCTATTTCCAGTTTCAATCTGGATCGGATTTCTTGAATTATTTGTTTTCCGACTAACAGTATTGACCGCCTCAAAGCAGAACACCCCGTCTTATAAATATTTTAACTTTCACTCCATGTGCAACCAACTTTGTCTAGAAAAAGGCAGTTAATTAAAAGAAAACTTGTAAGTCCATGACAAGAAGTTTTGAACAAGTAATTATGGAATAAATAAGATGCCGTTATCCCGTTAGAAGTTTTATTAACAAACTACTTCACAATATATTCTATGTACCTGTTCAAAAATGTTGCGGTACAGCTGTGCTCATAATATAAAAACTTTCTCATTTTAGCTATAAGAGCTTACAAAAGATCAAAGTTAAAGGTTGAAATGGATAAGAAATCTTTTTGATTCCACTATGTGAAAACAGAAACCTAACGAGTTGCATACAGACGTATCTTATTCCAGCAGACACAAATAGGGTAATCGATAACCCTCACACGTTACCGCTACAATTATGTTATGTTGAAGCACTAGAAATTGTAGTAGATTATATGTAACTATAGAATTAATGTCAATATAACAGCCACCCACGGTCTGTAACTAGTGAATGTTAAACACTCAATAAACAACACAACATTTAAAGTATCCATATGTAGGATGAAATAAGCAGTTAGTGCCGGCAGAATACTAGTTAGTTTGGCTTTGCTAATTGTTAACACAAGGGAAGACGTTAAACTAATCGTGGAAGATTCTGATAGTTATTGTTTAGTTCTGCCTATACTTTGTCGATTTAGGTGGTTAACTTGATTACGATACGAGTCAGTGGCGGAAAACATTTGAGTACGTATTTATTTATCATATAAATTTACCAGGTGAAAAATTGATTTTGGAAACGCAAACAAACGACGGTAGTATTCGTCTATACGAACAATTTACACTGTGAGGCCAACCCCGAAAATCGCAAAAAATTATAGCCGTTCAGTTCAGTTTGAGTTAACTTCCTAAACCGACAGAGAGTGTTACCTATTATATTTGTTGGATTGTAATAAATTTACAGAATTGGGGAAACACATGAGGATTAATATTTTCTAATCTTCTAAACAAAGTACAACAGTTGATTTTAGAACTAACCTAAACTACCAGGCATACAATACTGCTAACGACACAGATCAAGATAACTAAAACCTTGAAAGCAACAATGTCCAAACTAAGAACACAATAGTCAGAATGCCCTAACAAATACAAAGACAGTGAAACGCGACGGTTTCTATTGACTACACAACAATTATCGTACCAAATGTGGGGTCTATGAACTCAAAAGCCAAGTTCAAGTGTATGAAGTAGGTAGAGCCACAGCGAACACTCCCATGTTTATTTATAGGACGCTTCTAAATATACTTAACTCCTTCAGTCTGCGCAATGACTGTTTCCTTCAAACAGCCGCCACATTGAGCGAAATGTGCAGCCATAAACTAAGGTAAGTTTGTAATGAAAACATTAACAAATGCACATTTAGATTTAAACATGCTGGGGTGCCAGCTACCCTTAGACCGCTATTCCGTTCCATTGTTACGGTGAAGCATTGTGCACGAACCACCTGGCTCATTAACGCGACTCGTATGTATCCACCAAACCAAAATGAGCTCCTCCACCCTTCCAAATGGTACTGCATAAGGGCGGAAGGGGGAGGTTGAGCAAAACCCTGGGGGTCTCAGTTGCATGGATAACAGCCCACGTTTCACTTGCCTACCGCCTACTTCACGTCACTGGCCCATTTCTTACGACCCATTGACTTCGAGCCATTCATCGGTGCCTTTTCAAATGAGAAAGGGTTTTAAATGCGAGTCAATGCAAACGAGAACGAATGCGACGATTTATTACCGTAAGTACAGAATTAAAATAACTACAACTCCAGCACAAACGGTCATTCCAATACTTTCTGAGGTTGATAAAGCTTCTCTGTGCTGTGTAGCCCACAGTAATTTAAATTATTAAAAATATATTGGATGGATTCGATTGATGGCATGTTTATTGATAATACATAATAATATGTTTTTAAAAGAGTTTTTGAACAAACTGAGACCTGATTGAATTCTCCCCTTACTTTGAGATTAGCTTCGATTTTAATCCCGGTATTTAAACTGTATGACAATGCGTTCAGCACGCTCGAAGCTCTATATTGAAAAAAGCGCTTCCGTATTTACTCAGCGCTTTGTCGGGAATCTCGACAAATATTTTTATTACAAAACCAATGTTTGCCTTTCCCTCGACAGCAAGGGTTGGTTGGATGCCACCATTCATCTGTTTCATCTGTCATTTCATTCCTGATTTTAATTTTCATCCCAGACAGTTATAATGTTATCCATTACGTGTTTTGCTCAATGATGGAGTATCTAGCACATATGTACAATTAAAATCGATTTAACTAATCTGTAAGCCTAGCCACGATATGCGATGCGAACTATTGTCTTCAGCGAGCAGCTAAATATGTATTGCAATAATGTGAATAATACACACACGTTACTACAAAACATTACATTATGAACCGCCCACCACAAAAATAAATTAATCGGTAAGCCAAAAAAACAAAACAAAAGAAACCATAAATCCCACACTGAGCGAAGACAATATATGGCGTCATCATAAACTTGTGCGCTCTCCCGCCAGGCGGCGCCATGGTAGCTACCACCCCCCCCCCCCCCCCACGCCCCCGCAGCGGCGTCTCACGCACGTGCGTGCACAGCTTCTTTCATCTATTCATAAGAAACTCACCAAAGAAATGTATTCCCTGTTACAGACTCCCAAAGATCCATTTCACTTCCTTCTTTCTCCAAAAAGATCTGCGCAACCTATTAACAACCATATCCCTTCAACCATAAGTTCAGTTTATTTTGTTTCTCCACCACATTCCTGTGACCGATGATTGTGTCGCCGACGAATGCTTGAACTTTTGTCCTTTTTTGATTAGCGGTTATCGTTGCGGGTACGATTTTTATTAACAAAGGTTTTTTTTCGGTCTCTTTCAGTGCAACGAACTTTATATTGAATTGAACTAACAGTCGATAGGCCGCTTGACAACAAAACTTTGTTAATCAGCACTCAGAATTCATATAAATGCTCCCTTTCCAATTTACTGAAGTGGTCCCAATCTCAGTCTTAAAAACAATGCTTTGTCTGATCTCCGATAAAAGCCATCCTACGTATTAGAGTTCGGAGCTGAGAGCCCATTTCATTTTCCCCTAAAGCGCAGTAAAAAAGTTAATAAATCGAATGCAATCATAAACAACAAGCACGTCATAGTTGTATTATGCACCCTCACCACACAACCTCTCCCTAGAGCATTGGCTTCTGACGAATGACCCAATAAATTCCCATAAGTCCATACGCGACACGTACAAAACATTCCCGGATATAAAAGCATTATCCTGTTAAGTAATTTATTTCGTCTTCAGGTAGTAAGTGAACGCTCATTTTATGGGGCCCACAATAAACGTTCTATAATCCTAGCAGTTAAGGCATAAAGAAGGGGTGTTTGGGCCCATAATGTTACACCATAAACGGAAAAGAATGAAACCTCTAACGCAAGCACCTGTTTTTACCCGAGCAGTCCATAAATCTCTGCTATGGAGAGGGTTTAATATAAATATTATTTAAAATCCATTTTGTAGGTTTATTATCTTTTTTTCTTGAGCATTAACATTATAGAGCTCTGCCTTCCGGAGGTGTCTCTTGAGATTTAATAGGAGTTATTAATGTAACCTGACCTACCCCACGAAGCAAATGTCTACGTACTGAGTCATCGGTTGAATCAGAGAAATCCTATCATAAACCCGGTGCAGCGTTCGATGCCGGTTTTGCAACCCACACACACAACCGGTCTAGAGTAAGCGTCTTGTTTCCACTTTAAACGATACCAAGACACTAGAGTATAAGTTATATCGAATAAGTATCATAAATTACAAAATTATATGGTCTACTGGCATAGTTTAAGTACACCCTATTATGCTGATATCAGTTGCCAGCGGATGTCGAATGCAGTAACACTACCCGCAAATTAGGTTAGTTAGATTGTAGCCACTTATCTCCTGAGAGCATAAGGCCAAGTGGTAGTCGCTAACTATGTGAAAGTACTGGCATTCTATCTCAGGGCTCTACCTTCACTCAAAACTCTCGTCACGATTTTGATAAAAATGGCACTTATCAATTGTGTGAATTACGAACTTTAAAGAACTAACGTTTAAGCTAAAACACGCTTTCCAAATGAGTAAATTTACCATTTATATAGAGGTTTGAATTTTCTCTTAAAACATCATTGTTATAACAATTTCATTAGACCAATTTCCTGGTTTTTGATAAGTATACTCAACGAGGTGATGCCTGAAAATAACCAAAAATTTTGATCGTGTATTTTTAGACACCCACGGAAATTTCGATTCCAATAATGATAATTGAATTGGATTCAAATAAGATGTCACCTAAGCATTCCTTCACTAGAGTGATAAACATAACACTCGCTATAATCTAGAACACGAAACCACACATTGCGGTCGAAGTGACCCTTCAAGCTTCGATCCGGCGAACTATCATATTACCCAAGAGGTGTTTCATGTTGACATTCCCTTTAGTGCCACCACCAAGTTAAATAGTTTAAATATTTAGTATATCTACCTATTGCTTATTGGATCAATAAAATGGTAGGTAAATTTATTGAAACATCTTGGTACCTAGTATTTTTCGTTTCACATTAATATTTTTGCATTAGCATCTTTTCTTTGTTTTTTTTTTCTCTTCCTCGTAATAATTTTTAGGTAAACATGAAAGTTTTGTTACCCACCTATGTTTTATTTCTTTTAAACTAAAAGTGTTCTACCCAATAGGGTAGAACACTTGAGGAGAGCATGGCCTATCTAAGAATAACAATTCAATAGCAATGTGAACGATTTATTGGAATAGAATTTGATTCTAGCCGATGGTAAATTTATGCAAAACGGTGTTAAACAATGGCCGGACATATGGCGTTGACAGGATACAGATGTCATCATCACATACACTCGTGTCTCTCTCTTCGACGATGTAGGTACTGTTACTGAATCTTTACCTGATGAGAGTCATCGAATTACGTTGCGCAATTCAAGTTTTAAATAGGAAATTATCGTAACAAGAAGCAACAGAACAAAACAAACAAAAACTCAATTAGTCCATAAGATAACTTTATTCCAGGATGTGCGCGCAAAACATCGTATGAATTGCTAATCCGAGCATAACACGGTGAAACGCAGAACAAACTTCGCTTTATGCACTAATGAGAGCCACGTGGCTGTCCCCCGCATTGCAGTCTGCACAATAAAACAATGGCAGTGTGCAGTTCAGCATTTCAGCCTTTATTCGTACAAAACTGTCGCGTGGCGGCGAGGCATAGCTTGCCGACTGTCTGTGTACCACAAGGATCCCACTTCGGTCCAGTCTCCGCTTTTGTGTTTAGATAGGTTCGTGAATTAGTTCAAAACTCGTTGGTTGCTCTCGAGTTATAGTCCACTTTCTGCTTTCCATTTGTTTGATTTATCTCGGCTGATTGTGTTTTCGTTTCATTTAGGCTAGGAAAATTTAGTTTTGCAATGCTTCATTGTACTGTTTTGTTTTGCTGCGCCGCCGGTTTGTTTTGAATCGATTACTTAGTTGCGTTTTGAGCAAGTTTTTTTTTTATATAAAAGCTCTACATTTAAATCTTTGTTGCATTTATTTGGGTCCTACGTTGATAACCTCAATACAACTTTTACGAGAATCAATTTCGAATGTTACTTGGATTTGAAATCTAGTATGTATTGATCGAAAATCTTGTTGGAATTTCAAGATTTCCATTTATTACCGAATAGATATTCATTAATGTTCGCCACATTAAGTACCGGGTACCACAAAATGTGTCAGCATCGGATCCTCATCCTCACACCTGTCACTTCATTCATTTCTCAAACATAAACACACGACGTTGCCGTAGGGAGCATTCGTTCACGCGTTGTCAAACAAACCAAAATAAACACGTCCAACTGGCTCTCGTGGTCTCCACAGGCTCCTACCACCAAGATCCAGTTTCGGGAAACATTTAACTGATTGTTGCACTGAGTTCACTGGCATCACGTTTCTATGGGCGCGGGGATGAGTCTGTTGACTCACCTAGTTGTGCGAAGACCTTCGGACGCACGTTCTCCTGCCAAGCGGCGGCGGCGGCAGCGACGAGCGCCGCGAGGATGGCACAACGCAGCAGCAGCATGGCACTAGTCACAGAGCGACATCACTTGAAGATCACACGCGAGGTGGCGACTGGCAGCGCGTCTGGTACGGGCAGGCGGGACGCGCGGCGGCCGGCGGCGGACTGGCGGGCAGGACGGGCCGGGAGGGGCGCGCACGCGCGGCTGGCGCCCCACAGTCTCGCATGCGTGGGGCTGCGGAGTGCGGATCCAGCACGTGACGCAACCCTCCTCGCCCCAACTCACCCTCGCGCCACCACGCGTGCTGTGCCGACTGCCGACCCTGCAACATCATAATCGCGTTAAAAAAACGTCTGCATGTCCTAATGAACGCCGACACTAAACCTGCAATTAAATCTGGAGGGTTCCGCCGCCCGTGGCGATTCGCCTTTGATTATAAGCGATTTTCGGTTTATTAAAAATTCGTTAAATCCCCGACACGGTGTCTGGAGGGCGTGACGGCGTTTCGTCGAATCGTAAGGTCACAATTACGACTTTGATGGTTCACGTTAGAGATTGAGGGTTGAATACGATGCAAAAGCTCCCATTACTTTCCCCTTCGAGGAAAAATCTGAACAGCAGCATTTTACATTAATTGCTGTTGGATCTATAATGATCACGCTTGTATTGCTTCATAAATCTGCTTTAATTTTTATTGCTAAGAACAACCTTATTTGAAATAACAAAAATATTGTAACAAGCTAAATTAATAAATATTTAAACGAACTTCTATACAATATTACAATCATGCATTCAATTATACACATCGTAAACAAAATCAATTTGAACGGAACTAAATAAAATTGGTACAAAACTAATACAACAACATAAAACCCACACATACTCAAAAGTACCCCTAAAGCGAAAACTCATACAACAACCCCGAAGTAAAAATTTGACTAGCCCTCGGATTTGAGCCCTTCACTTTGACAGGGTTCTACCTCTGAATATTTACTAAGGCGTGTAGGACCATGGATCAATGAAACTACTGTATTAGTTTGGAGATGCATTGTTAGCGAGCCGTGTGAAAATCAATAAAATAAACATTTATTGTGCATGACTTTACCGGAAGCCCTTTGTTGGACCGACTTGGACAATTGTTAGGGAAAGCGAACGCATGGTTACATTCTCTTTTGAGAAATATGCACAATGCAAAGGATCTTTTTTGGGTTCCGTTGAAAAACGGAACATTTTATAGCAAATAATCTGGTCTTTGGCAGGATTCCATCAGAATTATATTGACTGATACGTTGACTGTGAGTGTAAAGCATCTACTTGTTCAACTCATGCACCAATTGACAGGATAGCTAAAGTCGTCGTCATCATTGACTACAGCATCTTCCCAGATGATAGGTACAGCGGCGCTGAGTTGCATTTTTTTCATGTGACTGAAGAGACCAATTGTATCCTGGCGCCATCTACTAAGGAATTAACTAACTGCAGTTTTCATTTAGAAAAAAAAACTTTTTCTGTAGTACATCATTGCCAAGGGTCGGCAAAAATATAGTGAAAACAATGTTGGGGTTTTAAAAATAACAAGTATTAGTTCAGCAGGAAGCAAGTTTTCAATTACCAAATTGGCTTCTTCTTTCATATTATCTATCTCCACACTGCCACTGACTCTACTTTCTTCATTGGAACAAATTTTTCAAAATATTTATAAAACAATAAAATAGTTTTAAACACAATAAGAGTTCTCAAAACTTTTGAATTTTTCTGTTTTTAGCCCTAGACATTAAAAATAAGACAAAAAATAACACAGGCTCTGTGTTAGATAGAACTTGGCTGCATTATTCTGTGCCTATTCCAAGATGGAATAAGAAAAGTAATAAACAAAAACTATGTTGAAAAACGAGCGGTCGGTCGGCTTAGCTGTATCTGGGCGCACGACAGTGCCTCCGCCAAGTCGAGCTATAAAGCGGCACGGCCGTACCATCCTTTTCTCGAAACAGTTCAGGCCATTTTCGACCCCCCTGTAACTTCGTTGTGGCTAAAACTAGAAGCCTGAATTTTCAGTAACCAAGCAGGCATTGTATAAAAACGGTATATTTCAAAATTCATTTAATTTGAACGAGTAGTTTAAGAATTATAACAAGTCAAAGTTTCTCAATTTTGTCACTCACTCACTCACTCACTGAATGACCGATCATCAAAACTCTAAGGCACTTCAATGCTCAGTGAGGCACTTCTAGCAGACATAAAAGCTTTAAATTTGGAATACAATTAGTGTTTAGTGTATAAATCAAGGAAAAACTAAAATATTTTGCAATTTCGGTCCAGTTTTCTAGATACACCAACTTATATTGACCAAAGCAATATTGAAAATCTTTTATGTTTTAAATAAATAGATTGACTAAAACACAATGTATCTCACAAGTAATACATTATTATATTAAATTAGATTATTTAGTGTTATTGCCAAGTCAATCTATTTATTTGAAACGTAAAAGATTTTTAATATTGATATGGTCACTATAAGATGTTGTTAGGTTAGCTAATGTCCCTTAAGTAGGGACTGAATAAATTAACAGACTTGGATTTACATGGATCTCACAACTTTTTACGGTAGAAGAACTAAGTTGCGAGACTTGTTTTTTTTACAAGTTTTGTTTTTGATGGCTAGCAATTTTCCCCTTGATTTTATGTGCAATTGTCAGATTCTTTACGTTTATCGTAGCGGGTAAAAATTGATTGTTCATGGCACATCATGTATTTTTCCACTAAGGCCAAAATGGATTTTCATACATTTATTTTACCCCTAGGCACAGAATAAACACGCCCTAGGGTAAAAAGAGGTAGTACGTTCCCTAGTACGTTTTTCAAAAGAAAAGCTACCATTGCCGAGCAAGTTTGAGAAAAATATGTTGTCCCAAGTTACTTCGAAGACAAAAAACTACACAACCGTTGTAATACTTTATATTCTCTGACACAACAGTGGTAACCCGGGCAAAAGCCGTTCACTACTTTTTATGTGAATTGCAATCGAAGATACAAACAAATATTACTAGTATACCTATATTTTTAATACCTGTATTTCATTGGTTGATTAAGGAATCTATATTATGTACGTAGGTATTTTAAAAATATTTTCCCCTTGTTTTTACAGTGGAGACCGCATCAAGTTAGACACTTCGGACTTTGCACCTCTCTTATATTCTTCTAAATAAAAAATAAAAATCTTAAAATCTCCCAATATTCGTACCTATTGCGGCACAAAATCTGAAATCTAATAAATAAATTAGCGACCAGCCAGGTTATCTTGAGGCAGGCGAACACGTTCCAGACATAGTTTCTGTATAATAATCTAATTAGACTGAAATTTTAAACGTGCTCTCACAGACGTGGCTGGAAAAAAAACTGTCAAGTGTGAATCGTGACCGAGTCTTTTGGTTTTAGAGTACTGATTCATAGGCTGGTTCGTGATCATGTAGCTTAGTATAGAAACGGCTAATTAAAATCAAGGTTTCTGACCAGGGAAGCCCCTTATTGTCTAACTTCAACATCTGTCGCTAGCGCTTTCAAATGTATCGTGATTGACTGGCTAAGGAAGATTTTGCGTTTTTTTCTAAAATGAATCTATCACTTCTACATAGTCTACTGTCTATATTATTTTTACTATAGTGGCATAATGTGACTTTCTCATTTGAAGTTGGGCATCTAGCCTTATACGGGCCCTTTTAGGCACGCGATAACATCGTACAACATAGTCTTTTGTTTATTTATTTATTTAGTCTTGATCTATTATCTATGTTATTAACAGAGTACTCGTAGTAAAAAAGACGTGTCTGAACAAAATATCAGTTCATTCGTTTTGCGGGTGACATTGCAGCGCTTGCGGAAAATCAAAATCAGTTAGAAGAATTAGTAATGGATTTAGTATTTCAAGAAATTGGTCTAAAAATGAATATAAATAAAACTAAAACTTTAATTACATCACAAACTACAACAAAACATAACCCAATTAAATTAAATTCAAAACTTATAGAATAAGTGAAACAGTTTAGATACTTAAGAAGCCTGATAAATAACCAATGACTCCAGATGTACCATCACCAAGGCTCCCACCTATCAAGTTTCAAAACCTTATTGCTTGCATGTGACGATCTCAGCAAGCCCCGCCTTTTATTTTATTTACCAATTAGAGTTTACGAGAGACACTTTTTATGGCATTTTTGGATCCATCAGGGTCCATTGGTCACTTTAGACAGACGCTATTAGTCATACTATTGGTAGACAAACACTAGCAGGGTGGGACGTAGCGGAAGTTGACGCGAGCCACGACACAATAAATTGACCCTTAAGGTGGTCAGGTGGGAACCTTGCTGACTGTACACCAGACATAGTCGCTAGAATAGCAAAGGCAAAGAAAGCTTTTAACAACAAAAAGTACCTTTTTAAAGCCCACATATCGCGGAATAGCCGAAAGAAACGTCTTTTAAAAGTATACATCTAGAGCATTGCTCTTTATGGATGTGAAACATGGACCATGACAAAACGTGACAGAGAAAGATTGGAAGCCTTGAAAGATTGAAATGTGGTGTTGGCGTAGAATATAAAGAATTAGTTGGATGGAAAAGAAGAGCAATGAAGAGGTCCTGCAGATTGTAAATGAAAAGCGAGATTTGATGAAGACTATAGATAATAGAAGGCGAAAGATGTTGGGACATCTGATATGACACTACAATTATATCAAAAACATCATTGAAGGAAAAGTGGAAGGAAAATGAAAGAGAGGAAGGCCCAGGACAACATTCATGGATCAAGTGAAAGAAAATGTAAATGTCGTGTCGTAACAGGAAGTTAAAGAAAAGGCGGAGTGCAGAAGTGAATGGAGAAGACTTCACCGACAAGAGCACAGCTCTTAAATTTATTATGATGTACCTTGAACATTTTTGCAATTTTAATTAAAATGGGTTATTAGTAAATGTCCATCGGTCGCAGGCAATGGTGGGCCGCCTGGTTTTGCCCAAGAGCTGTTCTCTTACTCTCCCCCGAATAACTTCGGGAGGATTTGCGAGTAAGATGGTGGTACCGCCACAGTCGAGCCCGGCATCAGCTCTACCACCTAAAATGGATGGATGGTGGTATATCCATCCCCAATTGCCGGGCCTTATATAAAATAGACTGGTGACGGGCAGCGGCGTCACTTGTGCAAGGGTTTCGGCATCACGCTCACCAACCCGCCTGCCCAGCGTGTGTGAATATGGGCATCTCTTCCAGGAGGACCCCCAAGAGTGGCGAAATCCTTGAAAGGCCTATGTCCAGCAGTGGACGAAACAGGCTGATGGATGGATTAGTAAATGTACTGGGACCAAAACTATTTTTTTTTTGTTTGTCTGTCTGTCTTTCTGTATGATTTTATCTATGTTCCGCTTTAACTTGAGAACCATTCAGCCGATTTAAATGCGGTTTTCTTTATTATCATCGTAGTGACCCTGGTCAATATATTCTTTAAGGAGTGTTCATGAATAACCGCCAAGCCGAAAACGGGGCAAATATTGAAGAAAACGCGGGCGCAGCCGCAAGCAAAGGCTAGTTCTAAAATATTCCTACACAATAAATTCCTGATGATTTCTAATTTCTTAAATAAATGTTATAAAAATCTATAAAGACTTCTGGATAAAGGTATCAAGGTGTCATTTTAACCCTTCACCCTACAGTACCCTGAAATACTTAGCGAGAGATTCAAAAACTCCTCTGCCAACTTCCTGGGTGGCTATCGTGATTATTTTAAAACTGAGACCAACCCTTCCGGAGTTTTACAGGAGTTTAGAACAAGTTAGCTACAACTTATTTATAAGTCGCCCTGCATTGCCCTCCGTTCTGAACTAATTAGTTGTAGAATTTCGGGAATCTCATTATAATACTAGCCTAATAAGGCTTCGTCATCTTGATTTTTATTTGTTCCTACCAAAAACATGTAATTGGTACTCATATTCCCAACCAACTGCGCAAATGTGTTTCTTTTACCCGTATGCTCGAATAGAATGTCCCAGATATTGTAACATCTTTTCTCTGTGTACCAAAACAAGTGAAACAAAATTGTACTAAAACCTTAAGTATATCGTTCCGAAACGCTTGGAACGTTCCACTACAAACGGAGAATGGTTGTGTGCACACTGCCTATAACCTAAAAATTACAAGTTCTTATTCCCTTAGAATAGAGGCTAGAATTGAATAAGTAGAGCTGTAGAGTCTACAAATAAGTTTGTGAACCTAAAGCTGAATTTGTCCTGTCACTTGGCTTCTTTCGCGTGTCCCCCTCGTTCTTATTGTCTGGTGAACAAACATCTTGATTCTCGCCTTTTAGAGTCTGGAGATTTTATCTAGGTTTAAGTCTAGAGCTAGAATCAGTTCGAAAATAACTAAGACTGTTTTAAAAGCTTTAACTTTCTTTGCAAAATACTGTTCTATTTAAGTGTATTTTATGAATTCGGACTTCGGATATGTAAAGTAAAAGTTTACATAAGTAATAAAGCCGATTCCGAAGGCTTTAATTTTAGTTTTAGTACTGCCAAAACAAATTTTTCTTCATTCTAAAATAGTTCGTTAGTGTTAATAACAGAAGCTATATTACTCAGCACATTTTGTAGTTTTGACAGCACTAGAACTAAAATTAAAGCCTTCAGAATCGACTTTATTGTCTTCCAACTTGGAACAACAGCTTTTAAAATAAGGTCAAAGATATAGCCAATGAATTGTTTATCCACAAGTTAAAGGGTATTGAAAAGGTACAAAAAATACTACTTTTAGGAATCGGACTGTTTTTTTTTGATAGATTGCTGAAGCTATTACAAACACCTTTTATAGATGTAGTTTTCCTGAAATATGCATTGCTTTCAGAGGAAAAAAAAAGAATTATTTTTTGTATGGAGAAAATTATGTTTTTGTCAATTACTTCCGTGCTTCATGTTTATTTAAAATGAAACTTACTACAGGTCATTGACGAAGTCACGGCCAATATTTTATTTCCTTACACTTATCTGCGAAAATCTGCGCTTTAGAAGCTACAGGCACTTGAAAATATTTAGTGAAAAGGTCAAGGAATCGAACTGATTTTTTATTTTTGGTAGACTGCTGACGCTATTACAAACACCTTTTATAAGTGTAAGGAGAGAAAATGTTGGTCGTGACTTCCTCAATGACTTGTAGTAAGTTTCATTTTAAATAAACATGAAGCACGGAAGTAATTGACAAAAATATAATTTTCTCCATACAAGAAATAATTCATTTTTTTTCTCTGATAGCAATGCATATTTCAGAAAAACTACATTTATAAAAGGTGTTTGTAATAGCTTCAGCAGTCTATAAAAAAAAACAGTTCGATTCCTTGACCTTCAAATTGACTTACCCCTCTAAGTCCACGATTTCGTGATATGGAACCAGTGTGCGCCGCTACAGTTTCTTTACTAATTTGCTGTGACTGGCCGTCAGTGAACGATATCAGCCCGACAAATCGTTACTGCCGATATTTCAGTGTCGTTATCGGCCAATGTGAGAACGCCCGTTCTCTTCCGTCGAGTCCTGCCTTAAATACACCGATTTTATGGAAAGTTCATCCGTTCTTAACAATCTACATAATATAATATGAAATATACATACTTACTTTGCGGCAACATTTTTATCATACTGTGCTAGGTACTACATTGCTGATATCAACAACAACACTTGCAGTCATCTCGGCCATAAATTGTTGTGACAAATGTATTTGTTGATACGTATTTATATAATTGCAGACCTCGATGACATATTGAAGTAATTTATCTAGAACCATTTAAATCAATAAATGTGTAAGTAGGAAAACGACACGCTCATCAACTTTTCTGTCAGGTTGTTCTTTGTGCAGGGATAGTAAAACTAGGTACCTAACTATAGTATAGTATACGGTGGTGGCGTGTTGATGAATGTAACTAATAATAAATTTGAGATAATTAGATAACACTGCCCTGTACCTTCTTATTCTTTATTGTACACTAAAAACTTATTTTTAAATAAAACTAAACAAATAAACATGTACGAAAGCAAACTTATCTCTAAGAGGAGATTTCTTCCAGTTTACCTCTGGGGATTAGAAAAAAGAAAGTAAATAGGTAGATATACATATGTGTACATTTATTAATAATTGATTACTTAAATAAATACATATTCTAATATATCTATATATAAATAAAAATACTAATATATACATACTCCATCCATCCATCAGCCTGTTTCGTCCACTGCTGGACATAGGACTTTCCAGGATTTCGCCACTCTTGGCGGTCCTCCTGGAAGAAATGCCCATACTCACACACGCTGGGCAGGCGGGTTGGTGAGCGCGGTGCCGAAACCCTTGCACCAGTGACGCCGCTGCCCGTCACCAGTCTGTTTTATATAAGGCCCGGCAATTGGGGATGGATAAACCGCCCAGTCGGTCCCAGGCAATGATGGGCCGCCTGGTTTTGCCTAAGAGCTGTTCTCTTACTCTCCCCCGAATAACTTCGGGAGGTTTGCGAGTAAGATGGTGGTACCTCCACAGTCGAGCCCGGCATCAGCTCTACCACCTTTTATACATACCTTCAAATAATTCACCCTTCAAAAAAAATATCTTTACTCTAATAGAAGTAAATTTCTATATTCTAAACACTTGGCGATTTATCCATTGCAAGGAGATAACAAATTAATATTTTGTCACCGTGGTATAGACAAGCACAAAAAAAGTAAATCTGGATGTCAGGAGCTCTGAACCTTGGTCTTGACCACGTACCGAATCTCCAGTATGAATCAGGCTGTATAAACGAAACTCACCTTACATATTGTAATGATATATCCAGAGAAAAGTAACGTTTAATTGCTATAACGTTTTTTGTATTTTTGTTATTATCATTTGTTATTTTTTTGTATTTGATACCGTTAACGTTCAATGACGTCGTTTTAAGGTCAAGTTGGAGTTTATCATGTTAGTTCTTACTACAGATATTCTGTCTCACGAAGTCCGTATTGCTATGGTTGTGTTAGTGACGTGTACGTAAAAGCGCGTTTTCGTACGTGTGGCGCGTTTTGTAGCACTTCCACGTTACGTAGTAATAGTAACTAACTATTATAATAATCTGAGTGCCGAGGTTACGCACACACTAAAAAAGTGCGTGTGCACGCACTATTACAAGTACTCTACAGCCATAGCCAAAACACAGTGCAAGGCAAGCAGACTTCCTCAGACCAGGCCCGGATTTCCGCCTAGGCCCACAAGGCACTGGCCTAGGGGCCCAGCCGCCAAGGAGGCCCTGACCAGGGTGGAGATCTGGATAAAAATAGCCTAATTGTTTTCTAGGAAAGGCGACTTAACGCGCAATCTGACAACAAAACATTGCCCCGGTAAAGTGTAGTATACTTGTTTTGTTTTTTCTAAGTTTGTTTGTCAACTTTATATTTAAATATAAATAATAATGAAATTTTTGTTTATTTCCAAACAAACCAGTTCCATTTGAATTTTCTGTTTCTTTTTGGCGACTTTTCCTTGAGTGCCTAGGGGCCCTGGGTTTCTAGGTCCGAGCCTGCCTCAGATAGAATATCACGCGCGTACAAAAAGGTATATGTACCATAGGGCAGGGGCGGACACATTTAACATTGACTAAAGGTTAGTCGATCGTGACTTCAACGTGTTTTGCAAGTGAAGGTACGTACAAGTAAGTAAATAAGCCAGGAACAGATAGATTTATTTAGTAACTAACAACAAATATTTCGTAGCTCGGTCTTCGAACACGCGGCAATTTTAATATACTTTCAGCTTTGCAATATTATTTTAGAGTAAATTGTTTAAAAATCTTTACCTAAACTTCTGTGTTATTGTTTTGTATCGGATCACCTTCCCACTGCGGTACATGATTTTGATTTTTTAAACGATTGGTAAATTTTGAGGATGCAAAATATTGCATTATTTGAAGACGCTCAGATGATTTATAAGATTAAGAAAATTCTATCATTATTACAAACAAGTGGCAACCCCTGCCGTAACGAATACCTAACGTGTTTGATATGAAAAGATTTTGGCACTCGCAATTTGGTTAACAAGGTCCCTAATGATAAAGCATTTGAATTAAACATATCTTCACGTTCTTCATTTAGGTGGTAGAGCTAATGCCGGGCTCGACTGTGGAGGTACCACCATCTTACTCGCAAATCCTCCCGAAGTTATTCGGGGGAGAGTAAGAGGACAGCTCTCAGGCAAAAAAACCAGGCGGCCCACCATTGCCTGGGACCGACGGATGGCAGTATATCTATCCCCAATTGCCGGGCCTTATATAAATCAGACTGGTGACGGGCAGCGGCGTCACTGGTGCAAGGGTTTCGGCACCGCGCTCACCAACCCGCCTGCCCAGCGTGTGTGAGTATGGGCATTTCTTCCAGGAGAACCGCCCAAAGTGGCGAAATCCTGGAAAGGCCTGTGTCCAGCAGTGGACGAAAGAGGCTGATGGATGGATGGATGGATATCTTCACGACATATTTTATCCCCAATGAGGGAGTGTCAGAGGTATTTCAACAATTTTGACATCCCAACATGATAGAAGCCTGTATCGCCGTTCTTCGGACACGAATACATGCCTTATAGGGTAAGCAGGTTTATCCCACACATTTTTTTAGTTTTATTCACCGTCATCAAATGGTATATGAAAATACTAGGCCCATAAATAACAAACAACTTTTTTGTGCTTGCTCGATTTGAACCCAGGACTCAAGACTGAAAGTTCTACCGATTGAGCCACCGCTGTTTTTGAAGACATCTGAAATTAATAACGAAGAGACATAAATATCTGGAAAGTGATCTAAGTTTCTGAACGTCTGCGCTGAAGGGCAAGGGAGTGTCCAGATGATTCTGCGTCACCCTTCGCTTTTTGTACTGATATAATCTGGCGGTTTTGTACACACGCCGCGGAAAAACGCTACAGTTATTGAAAGCGTGGACCTTTAGAAAGATTCTGTTAGTTTGATAATTTAGATACATTGCCTTTGGAAACGCTTGATATTATAACGAGTAGAATGCATTACAGGGTGAAATATTATTTTTCTATTTTTTTTTTGATTATCCTATTTTTTAAGCTTGTATGATCGAAATTAAATTAATTACTTATTGACAATGTACGGCAATTAATTAAATAAAAAAAATATTAAATATAAAACTTAAAAAATATTATACAAATAAATAAAAAAAGGGAAATTTTTGGACACCTATTTAATGGAACAAATAAAATATGCTGGCCAGATCGCTACTGTCGTTGGGCAAGGTACCCAAAAGGCTGGTGGCATTGCCTCGCTGGGTCGTGAAGCTAATACGATAACCAATATATGCCCCAGCCCTTTGGTTACCGGAAGCTTCTATTAGGCGCGACGAGATCTCCTAGAGTTGTCGCGCTTCTGGTCCCCATGGCCCGAGAGTCTAATTTTTCTGATTGATGTTTTTTCTTCTTGATTTTCTTTTCTTTGATTTCTTGTAATGACCTCTAACAATTTTAATTTTTTATAAAAGTCTAGCCAGATTTGCTTTTTGCATTATATTATAAAGTTTTTACGTTCGGCTTGAGTTGAGAACCTCCGCTTTATTTTTTGAGCATTTTCATAATTTCTTTAATATGGAGTCCTAAATTAGTAAATTTCAATTATCTATTCTTGAGCTATGCGCAGGACATACAAAGCTTTGATAAAAGGGTTTCCACTGTAGAACCTGAAAAGCCAAGCGTTTCTACTCGTATATTTCTAAATTGACATGGCCGCATACTCTTATCGCCTGAAGCGAGAATCTCGTGGCCCAGCGATGAAAAGGCATTTCACTTTCTTTATCGTCCAAAAATCGCTTAACATTTAGAGATGCATGAGAGAAGATAGACACAACGATTGCTTACCCCTAATATGTCCGGCCACAGCCTCCATAAAGGAGGCTATGGCCCAATGCACCAAATAGAGAAAGACCCTACTAACTGACTTATCTTGTCACTTCAACTGGCGGTGGGCTTCGGCCGTGGATTGTCACCACCCTCATGACGGAGCCATGCTGCAGTGTTGCCGTTTGAGGAAAAAGAAATACACTAAACCTTGCATAATTGCGCTAGATTTTTAGGAAAATTGGGTGTTTGAAATGCGCTAGATTCCGCTAAATTTTAGCTGTAAATGGAAAAAATAAAAATAAGCAAAAAAAAATATTAAATTAACTAAATTTGATAAGTCCATAACATCTTCATGGTCATCATCACTTTCATGTGTGGATGAGGTGCCTTCACCAGCTGCTGTTCGTTTTTTTATAGTTTTGGTAATTTTGTTTAGGACGTCTTCAGGCAGATTATAAATGTGTCAATTTTTCTTGAGAATTTTCAATCGATGACGTATCATTATAATTGAGTTCATTGTTTCAGCAGGTAGTATGGTCGGGGAATACCCCATTTATCTACTTGCATTCTTTGCGCGCGGTGCTAGTGTGCGTGAACTCGTAAGTACAATGTTGGAGCACGCACGCACATATATACACGTATCTCAAGCAAAACACTAACACAATTTCACGCAAACATTGCGAAGAAATGAATGTAACAGACCATTCCAGTATCTGTACTTTTTTGTAACGTTTTTCAGCTCTGGATTCTGACCTAATGACATAGCGCTAAAACGGCAACTCTGCCATGCTGCCAAGCGACTCGTTGTGTTCGTATTCCATCATGTTGTCATAAGACATACCGTGCTCCATCCTAGGTCTCTAAAAAAACACTGCGTTTTCCCGAACCAGTGCGTTGACGTCAGCTAAGGGTAGGCTCGTTCGGCGGGCCCGCTCGTTATTTATAATTTATTCCCTCAATTAATACATCTTGAAGGCGATTGTTCCCTCCCCCCTCCTTTGTCTACCAAGTTTAATCTTGAGACAACGGCTGATGTCGAGATAAGGCTCGATGTCAGTTCCCTTTGAGATGCATCGAACTGTGCTGCCCATAGAGATAAATGTTACTAGAAATATGTTTTCTCAATTTCAATCTCGCTTTGTGAAAGTAACTTAATTCCATCCACCCATCAGCCTGTTTCGTCCACTGCTGGACATAGGCTTTTCCAAGATTTCACCAATCTTAGCGGTCCTCCTGGAAGAAATGCTTACACACGCTGGTCAGGTGGGTTGGTGAGCGCGGTGGCGAAACCCTCGAGCCAGTGACGCCGCTGCCCGTCACCAGTCTGTTTTATATAAGGCCCGGCAATTGGGGATGGATATACCGCCATCCATCGGTCCCAGGCATGGTGGGCCATCTGGTTGTGCCTGAGAGCTGTTCTCTTACTCTCCCCCGAATAACTTCGAGGACGCATGCGGGTAAGATGGTGGTACCTCTACAGTCGAGCCCCGGCACCAGCTCTTCCACCTAGAAGGGTTACTTAATTATAGTGGGTTAAAGATTAAACACAAGTTGGCGGATCGACAACGATTAAAAAATCAGATTGTATGACTGACTAGCGGACACCCCACAACTATTGTGGATTGATACAGCCAATTCAAACTTGATGAACTTGAAGACTTGGTAACTCATCAAAAGTAACGTTTGATGCATTGACCTATAGGTCAATGGTTTGATGACTTTTACACAAAAAAAAAATTAAACCTCTTGCCAATCGGTTTGGGAAGCCAGCATTTACTCGCAGCTATGCGAATTTCGCGAAAAAACCTTGAACCGTTGCACGAACACATTACTTACAAAATCCCCATTATGAATTTGGCCGTATCAATCAAAGTCACCTTATATTAATGATTATAAATTGCCAGTTGTCATAATTCTATTAGAAAACGTCCGTTATACAATTGTTATTGGAGCACATTTCAATTTTAATCACAAGAACTGGCATTATTCACTCGCAATAATAATCTTTCAACTCAAAAGTCGAACGACTGATATTGCGAGTAGAAAATAATGCCAGAATAGCCGTCCAGCACACAATTCGCTATTTTTGTAACTTGTTTTAATCTAGTTGTTGTATAGGTAAATAATTTTGGTATCATAGAATTTGTGTGGCCATGTATCTCTAGTACCAAGTAGAATACTGTTCTCTTTGGTGTTAGGGTCTTCCGAAATGTTGAAAGGATTCTGCTGACGAGTGAGTTTCTTTGGGGTTTCTTTATTATGTTATTGTTGTCTAATCGACAATGATTGAGGGGTCGTATCATGACTTAATATCTTTGTTAAATTATATTTTTATGATAACTTTAAAGGATTGGTTTATCTAAAGCCAGATAAATGCGTCATGTGTAAAAATAAGCAAAGTTGATTGAACTGATGTTAACAATACGTTATTATAATAAAAAGTATTACAACTAATAGCTTTGATTTTTTTATCTATTTGTATTGGCTTTGTCCATGAGAACTATATTTTTCGTTTTAACTTACTTATTTTTTTCAACAATTTTTTTAAATTTATTTAAGGTATATATACATCTTAAAATAAAAACTTACATAAATAAACTAATTTCCTACATATCAATATTATTAATAATGTCAAATTAAATGTCAAACAAGGAAGTGATAATTTTTTCACAAAATATAATTTTAATGTAAGAGACCCAACAAAATACCACCGAACCACGTAATAGAAGCTAAAACAGTAAAGAAAATATGAATAATCATTATCTGACATAAATAAGGGAAAGGCTTTCTAGACGTCGACAAGATTTAAAATTTCTACGACATCCAAACAATGATCTAACAAGAAAATTTCAAGAAACACAACGCCAGTACCCATAAAACAATGAAGCAATATTAAAAAGTGCCCTTCAAATTGCGAAATAATATACTAACAAAAGTAAGAATGTGACCCTAATAATACATATTATATTATTATACAGGATGTAAATGCAAAGTAAATCCCTTTAGGGTATGCAAGTATACACGATTCTGATGTCATTACGAGAAAAAAAACATACCTTGAATTTTTACCAAAAATTCCATAATTTTTCTAAACTATGGCTATGGAGCTCAATGACCTCCCCACACACCTAATTGCACCCTACAACCCGCACCCCTCATCCGAGTGGCCAGAGACCAGTGAGGGTGTCCACGCGATTAGTGTATTTTGAGTAAATAAAATCGTCTTATTGTGAGGTACTGGTACTTTATTTAGAGATCCCAGTATTTAAAAATAAATCTTTACCTATCATACTAACACACCCTTAAAGGATTCTCGCCTTTGCTTTTACACCCGGTATAATATATTATTATATTTCTATTTTTATTTTAATTAAATTTAAGGAACCTGTTTTGCAATTTAAAAAATATATTTATTTAAATACCTAATTAACATTAAATCTTAACAAATATTTGAGTGTCATACATAGAAAAGGAAATTTTTAAACAATCACTCTTAATGCTCTGCGTAGAAACAACTTTAAAAATGTTACTATATATTTTAAAATATAGATTTTCTGCCTAACCGTACAAATCACCGTAGTCGGGAGTGAAATACGAGTAACTGGTATTATTTTTAGGCCGAGTTGACTCGGGCTGAACTGTCCCTGAGGCGAGTTTAAAAAAGCTATACTATTTGAGTCACGGTCCCAACTATAACAGATTAGTTTTTGTCAAAAAACCCTAAACACAATACATACACTTCTTTTTTGCATGCAGTTTTGTAATAATGAGCATACAGCAACTAAAATGTTTCTTATAAACATACTGTTGTTTCCAAAAGTGTATTTAATATACAGCGTGACTTTTAACCTAAACCCGATAACTTAGTATTTTGTAGAAGAATACAAACAGGTTTTATTAAAACCATTCAAAATTGACTATTTTCAACTTTTTCCGTATGGGAATGGCTAGGATAACCATAAATTTTATTTCCTAGTAATATATTGACTTTTAATTTTAATTGTTTTTACATTTAAAACGTGTTCTAATAACGTTTCTTAATAACCTCTAAAATTACCGGGGTTGGTTTGAAAGTCAACCTGTATATAAACAAGCGAAGTGCAGTCTTTCATCAGTTAAGAAAAATACCACAAAAACTGCGAGAACAAATCGTCCAGTGTTGTCGCCAGCAAATGAAAAACTGGGTGTTGCGTTACAAAGCCATTATTTAGACTTGTAGCTCTCGGGTTTTTAAAAAAACATCCTTTTTAGGATTCCGTGGGAAAATTAAGGAAATTTTCAATGGTCAAGCAAGTTCTGCACGCAAGGATTAGAAGAAGTAAAGGAATTCACCGTGTTTCAACTTGTTATCTCTAGCGGGGCCCGAGAAAAGGGTTTTGACATACGGACAGACAGACAAACCGAACAACAAACTGATCTTATAAAGATTCCGTTTTTTGATATTGAAGTGTAAAGTTTATTAACTTGTAAAACTAAAATCGAATATTGGAATGCAAGAAGACTAAAACTTCTACTTCTGCTAAAAGATGTACTCCTCTACATGTATTTTGTAGTATCTTCAAATAATTTGGCCAATTGTGAGTCGGACTTGTGCACAAAGGTTCCGTACCACCAAGTTACGGGTACGGAACCCTAAGAACATACATATCAACAATATAGATGCTATAGCAACATTAAGACAACGAAAAGCAAGGCGATAAAATAGTACCGCCTGACAAACAATTCAGCACCTGTGAGTACGGAATCCTAATTCAATTATGTGCTGTTTTACTTTATGTATTATACAAATAATGTGTATAAATTTGGAACTTTTATGTATTACCGTATTTAATTAAGATAGAGCGGAAACAAATAAGATTTAAAAAAATCGTGGCTTTAGGCTTCCATTTTTTTTTTTCATTTTTATTGTTTGCCGTGATAGAGGCCATAGTAACAGTATTCTGTGAAAATTTCAACTTTCTACCTACATATTACGGCTGAAGCTGTAGACCCCTGTGACAGACGGACGGACAGACGTTCGGCACCCTTCGGATACGGAACCCTAAAAAGACCAAAGTAAAAACAGCCAAATACAAAGAAAGGCTGCAAAACTCTATTACATCATATAACGAATTTGACCCTTAAGTGAAGGTAGAAACAGCCGTTACACGTAAACTCCAACTAGGTTACATAATTTATTATTTATAAGATACTTTGCTAATAAACGGTCACTTTTATGGGCGGGGACCTCTAACACCCTTGATAGCCTTCGAAGTTTTGCCTGCCTTACATTTTATATTATACTAGCTTGTACCAGCGGCTTCGCCCGCGTTAACTTAGTTTTTGGGTAGTCCTATCTAATCTGTTAATATTTTTCGGACCAATAATTTTACGTATTTTAATTTGACTTTTGGTTCTCATGAAAATAATCTGAACCTATGTATATGTCCCTGTACCCAGGGAAAAAACTAAAGCCTATGTCAAATTAAAGAGTCTAACCAGTACAATAATGAACGAGTTTTCAAAATTACCGCACGAATGTGATAATTGTTGTCCCTGAAGATGGGCAGCAAAAAACTGCAGCCTACAGCACTCAGGGGTAAAGTAGTAGCTGCCTATTAATGAAAAAAAAAACGGATTTGGATCAGTAGTTCCAGAGATTATCTCCTACGTCTAAACTGACAAACATCTATCCCCATTATAATATTGTGTAGATTAACATATTAACATACACATGTTCGTCCAACGAACATAGGCTGATGATGGATAGATAGGTTTATGGAATGGATAGATTTCAGGCTGCAGCGTTGTTCTCAGTTGGACCTTTTTTACCACGGCGCAATACCACATCCCGGATGAAACATGCTTAGTTCTATTACAAAATATTGTCCAAGCACTTTGTCGACTGCTGGAAAGAAGCTTTCAAAATCGTTCCATTTTGGGTCTTGAGGTATCTCTAGCAAACAGACAGACTATACGAGTATTAAGTTTGATTTATTTATTGATCCATTAAAAAGTGATGTTCGAAAAGTGTTATTTACAACCCGTCTGAAATATGTGCAGAGGTCACGCCACTAAAAAATTCCGCGTTGAAGTCTTTACTGAATTCGGAATATGAACCTAAATGCCTTAATCAGCGGGACATCTTCTTTTTTCTTAGGAAGAATCATAGACTTAGGGGTCAGTATATCTATCCCTAGTCTATGGGAAGAATAATCGATATCATTTCATTTCAGGTAACCATTTGTTTTCAATATTTATATTGAAAGTCTGTGTAAAAATAAAGCTTACGTATTTTTTTATTTTGTTCTGTTGTGTGTTTTTAATGCTTTTTGAATTTCTTCTTATTCACTCATTTGAAAAGAACGTAAGTCGCAACTGAGAATTTCAAACTCGATGATCAATGCCAAGGGATTATAAAAAAAAAACTTGGCATGTTTATGTTCGCTGTCAATGTCAACAGTCACAATGACATGACAGTTGATTTTTTTAATACGAAATGAACTTGAAAGCAAAGGTAATTGTTTTTAAAATTCTGTGTTTACCAACTTTTGAATTTTTTTTTTCTCTTTTCTTTGACTTAATTCTGAAAAATCTCGAAATGGTTTTTAGTTTTGTACCAATTATTAATTTGTAATGTTGTCGATTCTATACACCATCCTTCAACACGGTTTCGTTTCGTTGTGAAAGATAATCGTATTCATTTGACAACATACAGCGTATGGTTTGAAATGGCATGTACATATTTAATCGGGCGCTATATTAAGTGTAACTTGGGATTTAAAAAAATACATTATACCGTAATTAATAGGTACTAACGACGACTAACTAGGTGACTAATATCGAGAATCGAAGTACCTAAATACATTTTTCGTTGAAGCAGGTATCAAGATTTTCGTTTTAATAACGGAATTTATTTTTAAACGGAAACTTGACAGAAAATAAAAAGTATAGGTTAGACGTTTATAAATTATGCAATTGAGATTCGTAACAAGTAAATAAAACCATCTTCTAAAAAATCTTATTATGCAACTGTTTAAATGATTTAAATAAAGTCAAAGGCAATATACAGAAAAATAATCTTAGATGTCTGATCCTGATTGTCATTTTGGGTATAAATGTTATTAGTATTTATCTTTTAGTTTGTGAAAATCAACAGGAATCTTATTTATAATACTAAAACTTAGCTAAATCATTGTATGATTCGTTCAATCATGTGTGTTTCTGGGAATGAGTCTTCAGAGTTTGCTTCTTCCACTGGGTAACCATTTTGTTTGTCACGTGACAGGGATGCGCTCACGCAACGTATTGTGATATTTTTGATAGTTTTATTAAAGGCTTATAAAGCGTTGTTTGTGGCCGGTGAAGGATTTGCAGCATAATTTAACAGTTGGAACCAATTGGGGTTTAAATTACTAATTCCTGTTTTAAATATTTTATGAATCTGTAGTGTTCCTGACATGTCTCGCAATAAAAGCTTGGGAAGCAGCATTGAAAACATCTTCTATTGATATGACTAATACCTACTTGTGATTTTCGGCACTGTGCTGTGCTGGCTCTTTGTGGTGAAACTGGGATAACAACATCCATCCATCCATCAGCCTATTTCGTCCACTGCTGGACATAGACCTTTCCAGGATTTCGCCACGATTGGCGGTCCTCCTGGAAGAAATGCCCATACTCACACACGCTGGGCAGGCGGGTTGGTGAGCGCGGTGCCGAAACCCTTGCACCAGTCACGCCGCTGCCCGTCACCAGTCTGTTTATATAAGGCCCAGCAATTGGGGATGGATATACCGCCATCCATCGATCCCAGGCAATGGTGGGCCGCCTGGTTTTGTCTGAGAGCTGTTCTCTTACTCTCCCCCGAATAACTTCGGGAGGATTTGCGAGTAAGATGGTGGTACCTCCACAGTCGAGCCCGGCATTAGCTCTACCACCTAAGTATTAGCTCACCCTACTGCTAATTTAATCACGCCACGCAAGTCCCGTAATAAAAAACCCACCCCTTAATAAGTCCCTGTGTTTGTTTCATGTATCGACCTCTACTGATGAGTAGACGAATTGTGATATATCCAAGATATGCTTATATTATCTTGCTTATATTGTTGGCCGCTAGGTGGATTTTCCAAAGGCGGCAGGGACAAGTATACGAGACTTTTGCCGTACCTCTATCTTCCACACAGCAGGGTTCCTAACTTAGGGATTTTCCCCCTAAATTACTTATAAATTTTTAGACAGAATAACACCCAGAATTATAAAATGACACCCATAATTAGTCTCTGTGTTTGCTCTGCTTGACCTCTAGTGGCGAGTAGACGAAATGTGATATATCGAAGATATTATTTTACTTATGTTATTTATCGCTAGGTGGATTTCTAAAGGGGACAGAGCCAAATACGCTGTGCCTTCCCCTTACCTCTGCCTTCCACCCCGCGCAGTGTCACACAATTTTTCTTGGAAAAATGAACTACATCTCTTCGTATCTGGTTCACCTCAACATCATGATCATCTTGCTCGCCTCTGTACATTTATTGTAGTTCTGTGCAATAAATAATTTCATTATTATAATGACTTGAAACTTTAAATCGCAAAGGTTTTTTGAGGATTTTTGGATTAGATTAGATTTAGTAGATTATTTTTATTATACAATAATGTGCACCATTGTTGCCATTAGTTCATCAGGAAGGAAACGGTCTGGTGCGGCATGGGTGCAGCCAATAAATCTACATTTACAATCATATGTATGAGATATCGATCGCGACGTGCACACCACACGACCTGTGCTGCTCTTGCACTATAAACATTATGTACAACTTGCCTTTTGCCCTTAGCTACTCCCGCACTAAAATATACATAGTATCTTGGCCCCAGGCGTCTTTAACTTGTATCGCTTTAGAGCCCTCTGCAAATACCTTTTAGTTAACAGTGAAAACCAAATCGAAATCAGGTACTATATAGTATCAGTAGTTTAACCATAATATATAAAACCAGTACTTACGAGTCGGTTGCCAACTGGTTGTCAAACGTCAAAAACATATATATACTATCGAATTCCGATTATCTAAGGATACGTGCGTGCTTAAAGTGACGTCACAGTTCGTGAACAGTTCAATCTATGAGTGCAATTATACACTGAAGGCAATTTTAAAAGTTCATTATTATCTATATTTTTAGTGTTTAGCCACCAGATGGCAACCGATACTAAGTTAGATAATAGGCCCGCTGGATAGGTATTAGGACGATCGGGGCCATTTAATCTTCCTATTAAAGACAGAATACTAATTATTCGAATCGAACTATTCAACTCTCTCATCCATCACCTGCAACACCCTCTGCCACACAGACACTAATCACCTTACCAACCATAATAATTAAAATATCAAAAGTACATAGTTATACTGGTTTATTTCACGTAGTTTTTTGTTGGATGTTGAATAGAGCAGTTTAGTTCCACGGTCGTCAATTATTCTCACTTAATTCAACCCCTGCACACATGACATCTTTCACCTTCTGTCGCACACTTACTTACATTCTCAGCATCTCTTACTCTGTCTCTCTCTCAAACACGCCTTATCACAAATCACTAGCCTCTTCACACATGAATGCCAGAAGTGAGATGAGAAGAGCATAAAAGAGATGAAAATAATAAAACTGTCTTTTATACATGATAATCATATATTTAACATAACATAACATAACATAAATACTCTTTATTGTTCACCAATATAAAAAAACAAGTAATAAAAATATTTTATCAGAAAGGGCACAATGGGCGGTCTTATCGCTCAGAGCGATTTCTTCCAGACAACCTTTGGGTGGAAGATAATGTTAAAAAGGATGAGGTGATGGTGGTGTACAGGAGATATTTATGTAATATATACATACATGTACTGCACAATGTAAATTAACTAATTATTTAAATACTAAACAATCTACTACATGTCAATATACATACAAATACATACTATACAATATTATAATATAAACTAATATTTATTCATATAATATACCTACTTAAACGTACCTATTAAAGGGAGAAAAAATATTCTTTTATTCGTCTTTTAAAGATAGCCGAGGAAGAAGAAGATTTTATAGAAAATAATTTATTTGTCACTTCATTACTTGACTGATGACGGTCCAATAAGGACTGAAATATATAATAATATTTAGTTTAAAATACTATTTCATTCATATTCACGGTATGTTATTTCATAATATGTAACAAAAAGTGTTCCTACCTACATTATGTGTACCGTATAAACCATGTTTATTTACAGATAAATAAACTGAAGCTGTACCGAACCTATTTGGTCCTTAAGTCAGTCAAACTCACACTTTTTCCCTGTTAATTAGGTTAAGTAGTTTGCTTTCTGCCGCAGGGCAATTCCGCGAGCCTTAACGAAACTCGAGACGACGACATCGCCAGCAAGGTAGCTCTTAACGACGGGATATTAAACAACCCGCTATTAACCCTTCCTTCCTGCTCTATTTTCGGAATAACAGAATCACCCTCTTAAGACGAAGAAGAATTTGGTTCTGATTTTTAATTTGGATTATTTGAAATTTAATATGGACAAAAAAATGTGAGAGGCTAATGCTTAATCAATAAAACACCGCTGGGCACGTTTGCGTCAAACAAGGCTTTGGAACAATATTACTGAAATGAAACAAGCAAAATGTTTGATTTTGGAATTTTGGTAATATGGAAACCATACAACAATAAGCAAGCTTACCTCAAGTTTAAAAGCTTTGTTGGCGGAACTGAAATTAAATATGAATATGGTATTATGTATAAATATTTTTGAAATATTATACTATTCTGTAGTATAGTTTTTGAAAAATATGATTTTTTCCTAAATATGATTTTGCCTCGGGTGACAGAAGGGTGGGAGTATACTTCGTCCAAAGACTTAGTCTCGCCATCTAACGAGGTAATGCCGCCAGCCTTCTTGGCACTCTGTTCGGCGGCATCGATTTGGACAAAATTTTTACCTTTTTTAGATCAGGTGAACGTTTAGATTAAATAGTATTTAGTGTTTTATATTATTGAATTTAGTATTTTTAAGTATTATTTATGGTATTTAAGTTTCTTCTGAACAATGTCTGACAAAAATGTGCAATTTGGTTCGAATTGGTCATCTTATTAAATTATGGCGGTGCTATAAATTGTTATTTTTATAAAAATCCAAAACTGCTTGTGGTTCGCTCATAATAGTACATGTAGTATAAATCTTTATTTTTAAACTCTTAGGGATTCGTTCCAAAAAACTGTTTTCTGAACCAAATTTGTTCCATGTGTGGAGAAAAGAAAGAAAGAAAGAAAATATCGGTAACACACAAAATGAAAAAAACAAAAATTAAAAAAGAAAAGTTACATAAAATAAACATAAGGCTACTAAAAACTAAATCTAAATACAAGTGTTTGGTGCTACCAAAATGGTCGCAACTCAGCATGATGCTGTGTTGACATGGTATACCTACGAAGTAGGTAATCATCTCGACACAACGCTGGTATTCTGTTGCAGCCTAGCGTGTGTGAGTGACTCGCAGTTGCGGAAACGTGTACACAAACAAACAAATAAATAAATAATAATAATTCAACAACAGTTGAACGGTGACTAAATATAGTCGCCGTCAATAGAAATTGTGGACTATGTAAACAAACCGTTTTCTCAATTTTTCTCAAGGTTCTGTCACAGAGTCTCACTGAACATTATTCCAAATCATGAAGCATCAAGTCTTACCTGCCATTCACTGTATTTCATCATGAAATATTCAATAATCACCAGTTAATTACGGAAAATTATAGAATCAATAGTCAAATCTGTACTGCGACTGCGAGTGTCATATTTTTTTCTCATCGAATCTGTATTGTCTTTGAAAATTAGTGATGTACGAATCTATTTGAATATAAACCTATTTTATTCGTGATGCAATTTTATTCCGTCTTTTTTTTGATAGCGTTACTTCATAATCTTTGACATAACGTGTGTGTGATTCTATCGAGAGCTGTGTGATCTTCCAGCGTTGCTCTAAAATCTTTTGTGTTTTCGGTATTCTAACGACTTGGCTTCCCTTTATTAACTTTGTATTGGGGTCTTACTCGCGATAACTAATAACATAGATATGTGCTTGACGTTTCGACGCCTCTGTATGCTTCTCTTACTGATCTTTCTTTGTGATTTGGATAGTGCTTTACCTTGAAACAACGACAATTGGTTCCGTCATAGTAATGGACAATGCCCCATATAATTCGCGTCAAATCGAAAAGGCGCCCAACATGAGTTGGCGGAAGGAGGCTATCCAAAGCTGGTTGCGCGAAAAAGAAATCAAATTTCAAGAAACCGAAATCAAAGCGAATCTCATAGCTAAAGTAGACAAGCAAAAATATAAAAAAATGTATGTAGATGAGTTGGCGGCATCGAAAAATGTGACAGTTTTGCGCCTTCCACCATATCATTGCGAGCTTAACCCGATAGAGTTGATATTGGCGCAAGGAAAAGGTTACGTTGGAAGGAACAACAAAACATTAAAAATGAACGATGTGAACCTGAACAGTGGGCGAAATATGTAGCTCATGTCCTAAAAGTAGAAGAAAAAATTAAAGAACTGGATGGGATAATAGATACGGCCACCGACGCTGTGACGGAACCATTTGTAATTAACGTGGGCGATTTGACTAGCGATTCATCAGAATATTTTAGCGATGAATCAAATAAAGAAAATTAATTAAGCACCTAACATATAACCCATCTCTAGATAGTTCACCTATTCATAGACAAAGACAACATGGCGCTTTGTTTACATAGTCCACAATTTCTATTGACGGCGAATGTATGTGTTAAATGTAGGTACTCGTATTTAACTAGAAATAAGAAATAGTACCTATAAATTAAGGAGGGTGGAATCATCAGAGATAAAACAAGAAAGAAAATGTTATGGAGCCGATTACTTTAACACGAGGGCAAAAGTTTGTTGGTGGAATCAAAAAACAAGGTTGGATAACAAATATTGGGTAAGTTATTTCTAAATTAATTAAAGATAAAACAGATTTTGATCCTTTTGTCCATTTAGCAAACGTCTCAAACTGAATTTTGGTTTATTTTTACCCACACACACTACTTGAAAAATTTACTATAAATGTTTTCAGACTACACGGACTCTACCTTAATTCTGTATAGCAAAATAGACTGTAACGTATGTACATACATCATATCCATTATAAAACATGAGTATCTTTGTTTTGATATGCATACCATACTGGGGGTGAGTGATTCATGATGGCAATGAGTCACGGACTCTACTGGATAAGAAGTGTGGTGACATTATAAGTATGTAGAATACACACAATTATCTAACTTTTTATACTTGCGACTGAATAGCACTCTACAGATACCTAGACAAAATCAAGTCCACCTAAACTTACAAGTAGCAAAGAACGTACAGGAAAACAAAGAAAAAAAATGCAAAATTTAATTAACAAAGTTATCTCAGGCTAAAACACAAGTTCTCGAAGAAAAACGAGCGAGCTGACACGTTAATTTGATTCCGTTAAATTACTAGTGGCCGAACGCGTGTGAAGGGGATCGTGGAGCGAATTGTAAAAGAAATCTGTGGGGTTGCCCGTGAGAAATTATAAAAATTATTTAGCGACCGTTGTGCTTAAAAAAACGGCTTCACTTGAGCAGATATTCGGTCTGGGGGGCATTATCTTTGATAATTGTGTGATAATAATATTAGAGATGCATACAAAGACGATAAGACCAAAGTTTCATGCAAACCCAGGTCATGGTTCACATTGAGTAACCTTTTGTTTATCCAATTCAGGTTAAACAGTAATTTTATTATATTTTGATCGGAAGTTTAAGTGTTCGGCACATAGATATGAAAACATTATTTTGACAAAGCAATATTTTTCTTGAGAACGCAAAATTTACAAATCTTAAATTTCGTAAAGCTGGCAACATTAAATCTTTACTTCGAGGGCAAGAAGAATTTTATTGACGATTGTGTTAGAAGGAAAGGCTAATTTCGACTTTTATTTGTTGTGCAAAAGAACTTAACTCTGATTTGGACTGCAGTGCAATCAGTAATAGAATAAACCGTTTAAATGCATTAGGTATCGTTTGATTATGTTGCAAACTTTGCGGTGTTTAAATAAAATGTGATTTCTTTGTAAGCAAAAGATTTAACGAATTCACTGAACACAGCGAAAAAAGCTCCAAAAAAATATAATATGTAAGAAAGGCTACGAGTATTTTTCGCCTGTTTCGACTTAGAACATGTACGAATCGGGACGACTGGATACGTAACGCTTGCTACGCCGTAGCAAAAAGGGGCTGGGAACGCGTCAATTCTGGAGGTATTTGCTACGGCGCGGCGTTTATCCATCCATCAGCCTGTTTCGCCCACTGCCTTTCCAAAATTTTGCAACTGTTGGCGGTCCTCCTGGCAGAAATGCACATTCTCACACACGCTGGGCAAGCGGGTTGGTAAGCGCGGTGCCGAAACCCTCACACCAGTGACGCCGTAGCACGTACGTAGTATGGCGTAGCTATCTAGTATAATATTGCATAGTTTTCTTGTTTTTACTGCTTAGCCAGCGGCACGCAGCACGTAATAACGCCCGTATTTAGAGTTCCGGCAGAAAATTTGAAACCTATATCGAAACTCCTATGACTTTTCGTCTTACTGTCTATTCGTGGCGTAACTCAATTGCAGTTTTAGCAACAAATGACACCGTCTGTCATTTTATGGTGTTATCGTGTTATCCATTTCGAATTTTATACCAATATACACTTATTTGAGAACAACCTCGAATCAATTAGTGAGTATCTGAATTTTATTTTGCGTATGTCGCTGAAGGGGTCATTGAGCCTTGGTCCTGATACTTGCCGGGTCTCCAGTATGGGTTTGGCTGTGTAGACGAGAGTTTCCTTGTTTTTTTTTTAATATACCATTTTTATTTCTTATGTTTAATTTTGACATGTAGAAAGTGTACCTTATTGTATCTACCTATTTTACAAAATAAATTATTAGAATTCAAATTTGAATTATCCGCATTGTAATTCCTAAGAAATGAAACAGTAAAATTCCAACAGCACTAAAACAACTTTTACTCCTTTGAAGCCAACTAGTCGGTCACAAGATCGGTCCTCGAGATGTCAAGCTCAATCAATTTGCCCTGCGAAGTGGACCGCCGATCGATCCGCACTAAGTTATTCAGAAGGTAGTCGGATCCTCACTTAATCTCTGATGTTGCACTTCACGAAGATAATTTCACGCCGGCCTGGCTCTGGCTTAACCCTCCAACGGTGTCGTGGGGTCATTTTTGTGATACAGGTTGGAAATAGATATGTCAATTTATAATAAATGAAATTACATTCTCAATACTGACCATACTGAAAAAAATAATCCTTAAGATACCTGCGTAATAAGAAATTGGGCTTGCCCGTATAATATGTGAGTATTTAAAAATTAGAATTAGCGATTTTTTTCATGCAACCAAAAAAGATTTTAATTGTTTTTCAGTATCATCTTAATTATTATTAACTATTTATGGTGTATGTTTTTCTGGTCAAGTATAAGCTATTTATTTGATTTTTTATTATTTTTAATCGACATTTGAGGGTAATTTGAAATATCCACGGGATTACATTACACTAATATTATAAATGCAAAAGATTGTGTATGTTTGTTACTCTTTCATGCTGAAACGGCTGAACGGATTTGGATGAAATTTAGAATGGATATAGCTTATACCTTAACTTAACACATAAGCTTCTTTCTATTACGGAAAAAAGCATGTCGTTGAACCGAATAACACGCGGGCGGAGCCGCGGGCAAAAGCTAGTTTAATATAATCCTTGGAGGACTTACGGTGTTAATGAAGTAAATAAGTAACTACTTTAATCCTCTTCCCTTATTCGACCTATTTATGTAGACTCTCTAGTTAATTATTTTATGTGTGGTCGTCTTGCAACTTGAAAATTTATAAACTTGAGTTAGGCGATTGTAAATATTCGTGAGATAGCAGAAGAAGTCTGCATACAAACTAAACAAATCATATCATCTTGCATGAACTGACATGGTTGTAGTTGTACCACAGTGTAAAAAAATTAAACTGTAGTAGTTGTACCAAACTGACATTGACGTAATGGACTAAGAGCGTTGAGCTAAAGGAAGATAGAATCGAGCGAATTGAATAACTGTTTTATTATAATTTTGTTTTTATTTCCGCCTAAGCAGAATAAATTAAACTACTCTCGTTCTCAGAAAAGTATATAATCAATATCATTTTTGATTCTTTTAACGCACAGCTCCACTTTTACCGGGAAAAACGAGGCAGAAAGGGTTAAATTCAATTTTATCTCTATAACTCGGAACGTCAACTATCGGCCCGTTTTAATCTTCAGAGTCAGTCAGTCGGCTTGTTTACAGGAAAATTACTTGCTTTTTAAGGTTCCTCATGAAATGGAAACCTTACAAGTTATGAGACATTGCGAAACAACTTTTATACAAATGTAAAAATGTAGTCCAAATGTTCTTTAAGAAACTCTAAGTATATTCTTTCGTGTATTCTTGCTTGCCTATGCGAAAAAACGTAAGCCTTAACAGCGAAGTTTCGTAGTAGGTATCTGCTGCTCATCCATCTTTCTGCTCGCAGCATGTCTCAAAAACGGCTGAGTCGTATCGAAATTGACATATACCTTTACTAACTACTTATATGTGGTCGGAAAATTGTGTTGTGTTTCTGTATAATGAAAACGTGTTGTTTTTAAGGTTAGTTACAAAAACGTGTTTTATTTGAATTAATCGAAATCCATATATGTATAATGTACAATATAGCTATATAGCCAAATTCGTACTGGAGACTCGGTAAGTGGGCAAGTTAGCAAAATACAAAATACGAACATTATTGTTTGTGCCTAGTTTCTAGTTCTAGATAAAATAAAAACACGATTTTGTCAAAATCACTAATATTATTCAAACAAAATGTACGGAAGAAAAAGCTAACTAAATCTCAAAACCGATACTTGAGAGAAAATCAACAAGTCTAAAGTAAAGTAAAAGATTGTAAAAACAGTACATAAATTGATCAGATGACGTAGTTTGTTCAAAACTACTTCATAACCGATAACGGTTCTTATAAAAGAACATAGGTATATTTTTTGTAAATAAATATGATTAGTCGACTTGTTTGTCTTTATTAAAACGTTTATATATATGCATTGATTAATACAATTAAATTAAAATTGAAAGTGAAATAATAGGTTGGGGAAAAACTCTTTTCGCAAATAGTATGTATGAACTTATAATAAAATCTCTTTGGCTATACCATTTGTATCTGGCTGGTTTTGGTATTATTAAAAAGTTTAAATGTTAAAAAAGATAATTCCAAATTCAAATTAGGTAAAATTTGTGATTTTCATTTGTTTTTCTTACTGTTAAGATGAGTGAATCTAATGAAGAAATTCGATAAATTTAAAAATTTTACTACAAAAAAGGTAAAATGCAACACAAGCCGCGGAAAAAAATTGTGATGTTTATGGACCTAGTGCAGTGTCTGTGAGAGTAGCACAAATTTGGTTTAAGCGTTTTCAATCCGGAAACTTTGATGTCAAAGATGCACCTCGCTCTGGGCACCCTGTTACGGATAAAATTGATGTCATTTTTGAAAAAACGGAGCAAGATCGGCATATCAGCAGTTACGATGTAGCTGAAGAACTGGGGATTAACCACAAAACAGTTTTGGCACATTTGAAAAAAGCTGGGTACACAAAAAAGCTTGATATTTGGGTGATGAGGCACCCACTGAAAGAAATTTAATGAACCGTGTACTCATTTGTGATTCTTTATTACGACGTAATGAAACCGAACCATTTTTGAAAAACCTGATAACTGGTGATGAAAAGTGGATCACGTATGACAAGAACGTGCGAAAAAAGTCGCGGTTAAAGGCTTCACAGACTCTGGCGAAACCCTGATTATCTCGCAACAAGCTAATGCTGTATGTATGGTGGGATTGGAAGGGCAATATTCATTATGAGCTGTTACCGCCAGGCAGGACCATCGATTCTGAACTCTACTGCAAATAACTGATGAGATTAAAGCAAGAAGTTGAGAGAAAGCGGACGGAATTAATCAACAGAAGGGGTGTGGTTTTTCATCATGATAACGCTAGACCTCACACATCTTTAGCCACTCAGCAAAAATTAAGAGAGTTTGGCTGGGACGTATTAATGCATCCGCCGTATAGTCCTGATCTTGCACCTTCAGATTTCCACTTGTTTCGGTCTGTTCAGAATTCTTTAGGCAGTGTCAGGTTAACATCACGAGAGGACTGCCAAAACCACTTGTCGCGGTTTTTTGATCAGAAGCCCCAGAATTTCTATAGCAATGGGATCATGTCCCTACCTACAAGATGGCAGAAAGTTATCGAACAAAATGGCACCTACATACTTTAGTTAAATGTAAATAAACTTTATTAAAAAGTGTTTTGAATTTTCATGTAAAATGCGAAGAAACATTTTTTGACAACTTTGGGTATCTTGATTATTTGCGACATCTTCCTCCCCATCTTCAATTTTTTTATCCCCTTAAAAATCTTCTTTCTCTCTCCGTTTGAAAGCGTCACTAGGTGCTACGCACTACTGTAAAACGTATTCGGCTTTAATTCACATATTGTCTACCTAAACAGGGTAAGATGATGGCGATGTCAGTGTATAATTATAATATAGTCATACAATCGAAAGTCACCTTATATAGTATACAAATCTCGCTACTAGCGCCGTGCCGTCAACGGGATATGACGGAACAGATAAAAAGGGAAAATTGAAACACACTTTAATTGTTTATATAACCTTTAAAAAGAGAAATGACCCATTTAAAAGTGTGAGTCATCCATCATCAAGTGGTATCGTAACCCCACTTAACCAACTATAAAATAAGGTAGTGTTGTGTTACAGAAACCTTAGTAAGGGAAGAAATTAACACACTTCCTTCTTTTGAACACGAATTTTTGGTAAAAACGTGAATTTTGTTGATAAATTTAGAAAAAAATTTGGTGGATAATTATGGTGTAAAAATTCAATGGTCTGGGATAAGTAACCAGTTAGTCTAGTTAAAAAAACGTTAAGTTTATTATTTCATTTATTTTTTTGGCCATAGTCATACACACAGGATTAAACTACTTCAAAATGTTTTTTTTTTATTTGACGCACGGAGTCCAGCATGACAGAGGCTACTTATTGGCAGTTCAAATTTCGGCTTCATAGCTGTTTAAAATCGTTTACAAACAAAAAGGGCAAAAGCAAAAAGAGAAGCTTGCGGATGACTGCATATAGGTTTGTATGTTAGTCTGTTGTTGTATAAATACATTTTTATTTTTGAGAGTGCCATTTTGAATCCACTTGACAAAAACGTTAATGCATTTTTTCTAGTTTCGTCGATTATATTTTATCGATCATTCAAAACCAAATTTGCAACTTGTATGTGTGGTACAAACTTTCTTCAGTGAAAATTACTGAGCTTCATGCAGACATGATGTAGATAAAGAATACGAGTTCCATTTTCAAATACCTAATCAATTTCATCGAAAGTTAACGACATAGCCTGCCGAAAGTTGAAGTGGCAGTGGGCGGGCCATATCTCTCGCTGACGTGATGTAGGAAGAAAAACCGACCAAGTGCGTGTCAGGCAACGCGCAGTGTAGGGTTCCGTAGTTGCCCGGTACATATAAATTGGTCTACTAATACAGACCGCGCCAAACTTCTGTTCCCATATATTACAGGGGGCCAAAAGTTTGGCGCGTACTGTACTCGTAGACCTGTAAAGCCTGGTTAGCTGTGATAGTTTTCCTTTTAAATTCATTATATATACTACTTCTGTGAATTTTTTCACATTTCTATAAACAACCATTTAGCCAGCAGGGGGGGGGGGACGCTCCACTCTAACTAAAATTTTCACTTTAAAGCTTAATATTTCACAAACGGATCCCTAAATCGAAAAATGGTTTTCACACACCCACAATGTTTTTGAACGGCCTATCCAACGATACCCCACACTATGGGATTGACGCGAAAAAAAAAGTAAATCCCCAATTTACTTGTAAGAGAGGTACCCAAAAAAAATTTTTTTTCAAAATTTTTTTTTTAAATTTTTTTCGGCGTGTTTAATATTTATATCCATGCCAAATTACAGCTTTCTATTACTAATAGTCTCTGCGCTAAGCCGCAGACAAATGGACAGACGGACAGACGGACATGGCGAAACTATAAGGGTTCCTTCTCGGACTACGGAACCCTAAAAAGGCGTTGGAAGAGATCGCGTACTTCAAAGCGTAGCGTAGGCCAACCTCGTGCCCGCTGGACCAACGATCTGAAGGACGTTGCGGGTGGCAGCTGGATGAGAAGGACAGACGACCGCCAAGAGTGGTGTGATATTGGAAAGGCCTGTGTCCAGCAGTCAACGAAAGCAGACTGATGGATGGGTGGAATCATTTTCAACAGAAGACACTATTTTTAAATTTTTGTATTCAAAGTGTTTATTTTCTAAAATAGATACATAAAGTAAACGTTGTACAGTAATCTTTATAAAAACAATATTATATGATGAAACAAATATAATACGGAAAATATGAAAAACTATGTTTAAGTTGGGCTAGTAAAATTATACATCTGCATAAGATAAATAAATATAGGAATAAGAATATTGAAAATAATTATTTAACAAGTTGATAAATAAACTAAATAGAACATAATTAATCATAACGCCTAACAATTCCATTTATAATCCTGGTAACCTATTTTAATTCGACTGAAGACGACTCCATTGAAATATTCAAAACATCATATTCGTTTGTTTGTCTCCATATTACCTAGTATAATCGATATTTAAAAAAAAAATTATCTCTTTAAAATACTTGCAGATGTTTCTGGGATACATAGTACACTGACTGATATAAGTAACATTAAATACGCTGTTAATTGCAACTAAGTGAGTGTAATAAGCACTTCCTCGAGTTCTCAGGCACTCAGCGAACGTGGAGATCCACTGATAGAGATTTGTTAAATGAGGATATATATTCCACAAACTATAACAACATCATTTCATATTATATATGTACTAACAATAAATCAGTAAAAAGTATGTATGTTGAATATATTTTCGAAATTTTAAATCAGTTATTAGAGGCCTAAACTTTTTATTTTGGTCTGTCTGTATATTCCGTATATTAACTCGAGAACCACTAAACGGATTTCAATGCGGTTTTCTTTATTATCATCGTAGTGATTCTGGCGAACATATGCTATAAGTGGTGTTGATAAAATAACCGCCAAACCGAAAACAGTTAAAATTACTCAAAGATTGAAAAACACTTAAACCATATAAAAACCAAGTTTGTACCGCTTTTTTTAATTATTTCTTGTTTTTTGTTCAATGTACGCAATGGTCTCTCACTTGGCCACTACCACGCCTGATGGAAAACATCGATAAGACCTAGGATGAATAGGAAATGGGACAGTGAAAGCAGAAGAAGCTTCAGTCTTTCCAGCTAGGGATTCCGCAGAATATACCCAAAGCCCGGACGAATGACTGGTACTAAACAACTGCCTATAACCACTACCCCGGTACAGCTTCTCATGACGTTTTATCACGAGGATGGTGACAAGTTAAGGCCTAAGTTTACAAGCCTCCAACTGAAAGGATTTGTCAATCCAACTGTCCAGGATGCATGCCCCGGGCGTATTTGGAGTAATCATAAATTATAAGAAGTTACGCCATTCGGGAGGCTCTTTTCAAGCACCCTAAAATATACCAAACCCAGTCCTGTAACTTGCCTATCATACCTACCTAAGCGACGCACGGTGAACACGATGTATTGCTGGCAACGAACTATCCTATTCACTGACTCGTTTTACCTATTATCGGCAGTTTTCAGCCTGACGTTTATTTTATGAACACCCCTTATAGCCTATTATGTCACTATGACGATAATAAAGAAAACCGCATCCGAATCCTTTGGGTGGTTCTTGAGTTAAAATGGAACATACAGACACAGACAGACAAAAATTCTAAAAATTTTCGAGTTCGCCGCAGTACGATACTTTATTATTAGTATTTTTTTTAATATTTACTTTTTTTTTTTTATTGTTTATTTTACAAAGACAAATATATATACATTTTGATTAAAATAAAAGCCATCCGACTAAAACTATCTTACTACACACAGGTGAAAAAACACAGGCTCTTACTATTATCTATTTTTTCTAAATATGGGACATGACACTTTGATCGAGATTTTCTTAGAAATTATTATAGTGAGATTCGGGGGAGTTTTACTCTCGCATTAGGAATGAACAGCTTTATCTGATTCATGTACAAAGCAGGAGTTGTCCGTTTTAAGGCCAAAAAAAATACTGTGGCGTACCTACCTTATGAGCGTCAATAAAGATGTAGATATACCTGCCACTGTTGTGTGAAGTTAGCGTCACTTATCTAAATGAGCGAAAGTTTAGTTTGTTGCGGCTAGACAATGCACTACGTTTAGTTTTCCACTTGTTTGTTTGGTTTCACAGGTCATGTTTAGTTAGATCATTATTTTGAGAAACAAGGTTGTAGGTGAGTACGTTTGTTTGAAAATGGGTTGGTCTATTAGAATAATATATTAAGATGTCTATGATTGGTCTTACTGTGTGTCCGATAATAAAGTAGACAAATGAAACGAGACATCCCAATAAAAGAAAATTAAAACATATTAATGTATGAATCACATTAAGTATAATTAATTATCGAATTTTAGTCTTTTAAATTCGAAACGAGGAGATCTGTCGGAGATCACTAAAGGGAGGTCAACCACTGATGCAGGAGTTGCTTTAGTCAAGAACATATTTGACGCTTGGGAAGCAAAGCAGGATGCGTTCGGTGTATTTTGCGACCTCTCAAAAGCTTTTGATTGCGTTAATCATGAAACACTTTTATGTAAATTAGATCACTATGGAGTTAAGGGTAAATCTTTGGCGTTATTTAAGTCATACCTTAGTGACCGGATTCAAAAGGTAGACATGAATGGAGTAAAGTCATCTGGAGCATTAGTCAAAATGGGTGTTCCTCAGGGCTCCATATTGGGGCCCCTATTGTTTTTAATATACATAAATGACCTTCCTTACTTAGTTAGAGACTTATCTGAGATAGTTCTATTCGCAGATGACACGTCACTTATTTTTAAAGTGAATCGACATAATGATATTCTTGATGACGCGAATTCAACTCTCTCTCTGATTCTTGATTGGTTCCCTGCAAATAATTTAGTTCTAAATTAAAAAAAAAACGAAAGGTATAAAGTTTACTTTACCAAATGTAATTCAAGTAGATGTCAGTTTATTTTTGCAGGGGTCCGAGCTGGAGTTAGTTAACGAAACTAAGTTTTTGGGTATTACTATAGACTCTCGTCTTCAGTGGGGTCCCCACATAGAAGCTCTCTGTGGTAGACTTAGTTCAGCCGCTTACGCTGTTAGACACGTAAGGCAGATTACTGACGAAGATACTGCTAGATTAGTATATTTCAGTTATTTTCACAGCATTATGTCATATGGCATAATGTTGTGGGGTAGAGCCGCGGATATAGAAGAAGTCTTTGTCTTGCAAAAGAGAGCAATTCGGTCTATTTATAACATGAAGTATCGAGATTCATTGAGAGAAAAGTTTAAGGAAATTAATATATTTACGGTCCCATATAAATTTATTTATCAAGTTAGATATGTCAGAAAAAATATTGATAATTTCCCGAGGCTTGGTGTGGACCACTCTGTTGAAACCAGAAACAAACATAAACTAGCTTTTCCAAAATTCAGACTTGCCTTTTGTAGGACATGGTATAAGATTTTACAATAAACTTCCAAAGGAGGTCCTTAGTTTGCCTGAAAATAAGTTTAAATTATACATTAAACAGGGACTACTTAAAAAAGCTCATTATAAAATCAATGATTATCTGGACGATAATGAAGCATGGTGTAATAAATAATAATAATCTTTATCAAAATTGTGAGTCATAATTAGCAAATTTTAATACGAAATGTTTGATTCCTCTAAAGGCTAATTGGTTACGCGCTTTCGTTGTTCACATGAAATGTGTGTTGACGCCATCTAGGGTGAAATGTGTGAACCTTTTAGCTCGCCGAAATGGCGCACGCAGCGTCGTAGATGCTCCGACAATCCCCGAAGACTTCCGAACGCACACGATCGTTCGGACTGTAACGGACGAAAAAACAGACGCTTCCCAAACGCCTACAAGCCTACAACCGCCTTATATTTTCCAAATAATTATATTTCTTGGGGGCCCTCACGCGCTAGCTGCTATCAGCTTCTGTTCTTGAACTATTCTCGTGATGTGCTGTGCTATGCTGTGCTATATGTGCAACAACAATATTTATTACCAAGGAGGTTTGCTGCTGCGCTTGCACCAGAAGAAGGATCCATGCCAGTTATCGGTGAGTGCATTTTTACCCTTGGCTAGTCTACATTCTTTTGTGTGAACACGGTTGTCCAATTTATAGGATATCTCATCATCACCCTGATTAAATTTATATTAACAGTTCCGCTACCGCATCACCACTAATCTTAAGCCCTTTATAGTTAACTAATATGTAAACTGTGCTTTGCTGTACAAGGTAATAGACAATGTAAGACGGATTGACTAAGATCAATATATATATTTTTTTTTTCTTCTCTCTTGGACATAATTCCGATGGTTTTATATTTACCTTTACTTAAGTAGGTATAAGAAAATTGTATAGATTAAGGTTTATGTTACAAATGAAAAAATTCATGTTTGCTAAGTTTCTTGCCCTTCTTCTTAGCAATACTAATCGAATGGTTCGGATGGTTAGGCATTATGTATGTATAATATTTGTATTCCTATATTTCTTTACTTTATGCAGGTTTATAACTTTGTTACATTTTAGTAGCCCAACCTCAATATTTTTTGTATGTATTTCCCTTATTAGTATATTCATATTATTTTTTTATTCTAAAGATATTTATTGTAAAGATTAACTTTGACTTGTAGAAAGTATACTTTATGTATCTATTTTACAAAATAAATATTTTGATTTTGATTTTGATCGAAAGTGATCGACATAAGCTGCCGAATCAGTAAGTTGAAGTGGCAGTGGCCAGGACATATTTGTCGCCAATATGATAGCCGTTGGGGCCAAAAGGCGTTATAATGGAGACACGCACAGCAAAGTGTAGCGTACGCCGACCTAATACCTGCTAGCTAGACCGACGAGCTGATAGACGTTGCGGGCGATGGCTGGATGAGGCTGGAGGGCCACCAGGAATGGCAATATCTTGGAAGGCTTATGTCCAGCAGTAGACGAACTCAGGCTGCTGGATGAATAGATGATCTAAAATGTTGTAATTGATGTGTAAATCCAAAGTGTAAATCCTTAGAAATAATAAGTTATTATTATTGTTCTACGTTTGGATCGGGAATGAGGTGCGATGGTCAACTTCACGCGAATTTACGAAAAAAACAGTTACCAAACGTAGGATGTGCAAAAATATGTAAAAACATTTTCAGTACTTCGAAATTATAATGTGAAGAAAATGTAACATTTTACCAAAATAATATTTCGTGGAATTAAAATAAAATAATATTCTTAAAAAAGCGTTAGCTCGCCATTTTTTTTTCATCAACTTCATTATCAATGCCAAATAGTGACAGATTTGTCAAATAAAATTTAAATATTTAATTTATAAAACAATTGAAAATAGATTCAGCAAACAGTTCAGACAATTAAATCAGCGATCATTTTATTTTTTGGAGAAGCAATATTATTGATCAATAAACTATCATTAAGTACATAAAACGTAAAAAAATATAATTATTTTACTTGATCAATTAATTTGTACCATTATAAACGGTACTTTTGAATCCCAATCCAATCGTGGAACAATAATACTTTATACCTGAACGATTGCCATGAGTGACGCGTGACGTAGTGTCTATGGTTACATAAAAAAGGTAGAATGTTGCATTTTGTACAGGTACGCAATGATAAATGGCATAGCGGCCGGCTTATAACGGATCTAGACTTGTGAGTCTACACTCTCTGTCGTAGTTATATATCAAATGGGACAGGGGATCAAAGGAATGCCGAAACTCGGTACAGGTTATCCTAAATTGTAAATGGGAAATATGTTAAATAATTATAATATTTTTTTAACTATACAAATCATAACTTTGCATTGTATCATGATGAGTAAAACTCATTGATGTGCAATCATTGATTGCACCAGAGTTGATAAAACCACTGATTTTTTACATGATATTTCGTAGACATTAATCAATTTTAAGATTTGCTACAAAATCATAAAATATATGTAAACTGTTAAACTCAAGATAAGTGTTTGGATAAAAATAAAATCAATTTCAATATCTACTTAATCCCCATGTGTAAGAAAAACTGCAGTCAGGGGCGAGGAACCCTCGGACTATAAAAATAAATTAGAATGTTAAATTTTACACACCCCACATCTCAGGAGATTTGAAAATTTGTTCCGGCATGCAATCGCTTTTTATTAACCAGAGTACGTAGCTATCTGTGAAGTCATAACATTTATGTACTTTTATGTTTACTTAAACGTTTACAATGAAGAGCCCTTATCTATCGGATAACTTTGTTATTTATCTGTCTGTTCGGCAAGACCCTTTTTCTTCGAACAGGAAAATTGAAATAATGCCAAATAAGTACTTATTAAATCGGTTTATTGTGGAGTATTTTCCATTGATCTAGAACGATGATTCGCAAATAGGTCTATATCTGGGGTTTTCAAAGTGGAGGGCGCGCCCCCAGGGGGGCGCAGAGACCTTCAAAGGGGGGCGCGGGCAACCTGTGTAGTTAAGAACCTTATTTAGATTTAAACAATAACCAACGTTCGTAGGTTGATAGGTATAGTGTAAAATCGATGCAAGCTCATCCATCACATTTCAATAAGTATTACCAAATTAGTTTTTTATTTATTTCATTTCATTTCATACATTTATGAAATTCACAGCAAAATACAATGGACACAATAATTATTCATAGGATACGAATAAAAAAATGCCAATTACGAATTTAATTAACTAAAATTTGAAAATAATTTAAATATTTGCAGGTTTGCACAGACTGAACAAAAATTAAGAACTAACAAAAAAAATAAGTAATACATAAGTAAAAATTTTACAATAATAGAAATACTTTTAGAAATAACAAACAAAAGTGCGACGATACAAAAAAAAAACAGAAAAATTATGAAAAAATTGAAGTAACAGAAACATACGGCAAAATTTAACTAATTCATGTAAGAGTTGTATTGTATTCTATGATTTTGGTGTAACTTTAATAAGCAATAAAAATACTTATTTTTTTACTGAACAGTGTTTCTTCTAAAATCATCTGGGCAGAGGGTGGGGGGGGGAAGGTTTTTTTTTGGTAGAAATGGGTCGCATCCCAAATAAGTTGGGGAACCCCTGATCTATATGAATCTAGTCAGGCGAAATCTGACTATTAAATCGTCAGTAGCCGTTTCCTATCAAGGTGGTCTATACGTATATAGCCAGAAGTCGACTTCGAGCAACAATGGGTCCATGACACGAAAACAAAATTGATGTCCATGAGAGTGCACCAGGCGTATCGTAATAGTTATAATGGTACATACTCTAAACATAGAAATTACCTACTTATTTACAACTGAAATAAATAAATTGAATTGAAATTGAATTGAATAATGAAGTAAGTTTAATAAAATTGTGTAAGCATGGAATTACGGTATTCAACCACCTAGTATAGATCCTGTATCACATGCAATATAAGGTCCTACAATTCAAAGTGAAAATATTCAATAGGTCATAGAGTATCCCTAATAGACCAAATTCCACGAAAAAAAAAAATTTACTCAACCTTTGTACTGAGAAGTTAAAAAATATTTTGCTCAAAAACTTTTTCTCTTTGAATGTGATTGATCACAAAACAAAAACAATGATAAGCAAAATGGTCTCTATTGTTTGTCACAGGTACCACTATATATCTTTGGTTTGTCATTGTGGGTCAATACAAGATCGTCTAAACTTTTGTAGCATTGCGTCGTTGCGTGCATATACGCCGACTTTTTGACCGTTTCCGACCCGAGAGGTCTACTCAAGGGGTACTATCGATATCAAGGGTTAAATAAAAAAAAACTAGTTTTTGAAAAAAGCTTAGTGGAATAATTTTATTTCTTTACTATTTTTTGACACAAAGTTCAAAGTGAACAACCTGAGCGTTCTACAGAAATCAGGTGAGGTGAAACCTTCACGCCATAGTCCTCATGGTACCTTTATAACTCTGGAATCCTTTAAGCATTATTTTCGTGATTCGGTATGGTGTCATGACTATTTCTTGGAATTGAAACCAAGTTGTTACGTCGCACTGTTTGCTCGCGTGACCTTCACACCATAATCCTCACCAACCTATAGCTATAACTTCGGAAATATGATACGACTACTTTTTTTTTACCTTGGTGACTATTTATGACTATTTCATGACTTATTTTTGGCATTATCATATTATGCATTATTAAGGATTATGGCGTGAAGGATACACGTATTCAGGTAACTACCAGCTGTAGTTCACGAATCGAACTCGTGTATTACAAAAGAAAAATATTTGTAAAAATTCGTATCTTTTTGAAATTTGTATTTCAACCACACGTATCGATAGTACTTACTTCTTATGTAGATTACCTACCCTTTGGGTCGAAAACGGTCAAAACGTCAGCGTGTATAGAGAACGAGAAAGTAATAATATTTCAGTAAGCAACCTTCTAATATCTACTTGCCACAAGAATCTAGTTTTCGGCAACACAGATGAATAGACTTCGGCCAGTGACTAATCACGGAATGTGGCTCGCGGGCCTTGTGATGGATAGCCCTGGTCCAGTGAATGTTAAGTCGTTTCGGTTGAATTCGGTCGTTTTTAGGGTTCCGTAGTCCGACAAGGAACCTTTATAGTTTCGCCATGTCCGTCTGTCCGTCCGTCCGTCCGTCCGTCTGTCCGCGGCTTAGCTCAGAGACTATTAGTACTAGAAAGTTGTAATTTTGCATAAGTTGTGTTGTGGCAGATAAATAAATGGATATTCTATTCTATGAGTATACATATTAATCACGCCGACAAAATGGTAAAATAAATTCATGAATTTTTTTTTTAAGACTCCCGTAGACATAAATTGGGTATTTTTTTTCTCACCTATCCCATTGTGTGGGGTATCGTTAGATAGGTCGTTCAAAATTATTGTGGGTGTTTGAAAAGCATTTTTTGATTTAAGGATCCGATTAAGCTTTGAAGTGCTTATTTTGTTAGAGTCAAGTGTCCCCCCTGCCGGCTAAACGGTTGTTTATAGAATGTGAAAAATTCACAGAAGTTGTATATATAATTAATTTAAAAGGAAAACTATCACAGCTAAGTAGGCTTTACAGGTTTATGAGTACAGGTCGCGCCAAACTTTTGGTCCCCTCTAATGTATGGGACTAGAAGTTTGGCGCGATCTGTATTAGTACACCAACTTATAAAATGTACCGGGCAACTACGGAACCTTACACTGCGCGTGGCCCGACACGTACTTGGCCGGTTTTTTTATTTCAACTTCAATTTGCTATATTCCTCTGCTTTTTGGAACAAATAGATCAATTTATGTAGATATTTTATTTTAATGATCAATTATTTCGTGCTTTTAAACCGATTTTGTCTGCTCTTTGCTTTATGACATTAGGGTGCGATCAAGAAAAATAAAATTTGCTTATGGAAATGTGTGGTAACGACGTTCCTGAAGGTCAAATGATAGACATCGCTTTTTGTCATGCACGCTCGTTTAAAAATCTACTGTCTTCTGAAACAGTTCAGGAAAACTATTCCCTAAAACGCTTTTCGAATTGTAAAAATTGGCGAAAAAACGAACACGCAAATTCTATAATATGGGCTTTTTGATCCATACACCGACAGATACACCGACTTTGGAGCACGTAAAGTACTGAGTATATAGTAGGTACGTATAGTATAGTGCTTTAGAGTGTAGTATTGAACAGACTGGCTTTCTCATTCTGAGTGAATTTTTATTTATCCTTACGAGAAATGAATATCTTAAAGCCTAAACGATTTAACGAGTCTCCAGTATGAATTTGGATAGATAAACGAAAGTCACCTTATATATCTTGATGGGAGTAATAGCAGAAAAAGGAGTATGGATTAAATGACGAGGCCATAATTTTTGCAGCCTTTGTCCGATCCCACAAGTACGGACTTCAGCATAACAGGCTACCAATTAAGGCGGTAAAACCGAATCTCGGTGCAAAATGCACATCATTATATTGTTTTCTTTACTTTTGAATAAAAAGTACGCAAAATTGCATTTTAAAGCAATTATCGGAAATTGATTACTAATAATAGGGTTCTCGCATTAAAATTATGTTACTTTACATATCTCTTGCTCTGTAAGTACACCCTTACACCCCTGAATGCCGGGGTGTATGACTATCATTACAGCATAGGTTTTGGAATTTGAAAAAAGAACTGTCATACTCATACTGCACGAAGAATATTTTTAAAAAGTTAATATTTTTTTTCTCGGTGTCGATTAATTACTCGAATCGGAATCTAGACAATTTATTTTATAAAGATTTTATTTTAAATATGGAACTATTTGTTTCCACATCGTATGTTAGATGGAATCGATTTAAAAATCAAACTGGCCAGCAAGATTTGACGCGCTTGCGTGCGTGAAAAAAAAAGGCAGTCTACTAGTAGGCGCGAAAGCATCGCGAAAGTAATTAATTTTCTTGTTTGAGTTCTTTTTCAAAAGTTTTAAACATGTCTAGTGACGAAGACATAGATCTAACGCCCGATTTTATTTAAGAAAGGGCAAAAACAGTTGTCGAAAATATATTACCGCCGAACTCGAAAGAAAGATATGTAAAGGCATACGACGAATTTATGAAATGGCGGTCAGAAAAAAAAGTGAAATCTCTTTCTGAAAGTGTTTATATATCATATTTTGATGAATTATCTAAGAGGCTACAACCTTCCAGTTTATGGTGCTTTTATTCCATGCTAAAATCTACAATGATGACAAAAGATGACGTGAATTTGAAAGATTTTTCTAAACTTACTGCTTTCTTGAAAAGGCAGTCTGACGACTTTAAAAGCAAGAAATCGAAGGTATTTACTGCAGAAGGAGTACAGAAATTCTTAAATGAAGCTCCGGATGAAATTTATTTAGCAATAAAGGTACCTACGTATTTACTTGCCCTTTTTAATAAGTTAACAAAATATTTCACAAAAATACCATGCGAATTTGGTGCCTTTAATACAACTTATGTCTTTTTTACAGGTTGTTCTAATTTTTGGGATATCGGGAGCCTGCAGAACCGTGGAATTGACAAACTTGACAATAGAAAATGTAGAAAAACATAACAAATTACTACTCATAAAACTGCCTAACACGAAAACTAAAATTGACCGGTCATTTGTTGTGCATGAAGAATTTGCAAATTATGTTGAAAAATATCAAGCTCTTCGGCCTGAAAACGTGGATACAAATCGTTTTTTTCTTAATTACAGTAAAGGAAAATGCCACAGACAAGTAATAGGAAAAAACAAATTTACAGGCATGCCAAAGCAAATAGCCACATATTTAAAACTGAGTAACGTAGAGTTATACACCGGGCATTGCTTTCGCAGAACATCAGCGACTCTATTGGCTGATTCGGGAGCCAACCTCACTCTGTTAAACAGGCACGGCGGCTGGAAGTCCAGCAAAGTGGCCGAAGGTTATATCGAAGATTCGGTGGGAAACAAAAGCAAAATTACTTCTAAAATAACAGAAAATATAAACTTGAAATCACCACGTCAAAGCACATCATCTGAGCCATTTTTTAATGAAGAAAATAGTACCAGTCAACTGCCGCCATTTACGATGCAAGAACCTCAAGTCACTCAAACTCAAGTCTTATCATCACAAACTCATATTCAAACTATAAATATTCCTAAAAAGAACGTGACCATATCTCTTACAAATTGTAATAATTTTACTATTAATTTTAATTAAATACACATTTTTTTCTTCTTAATAAATATTCATTGAAACCTGCTGTCTTGTTGTTTACTTACCTCACAATCGATATGTAAAGCAGAGTATTTATCTCGGGCGTAAGCATCAATTGCATACTCGGGTTAATTAGCGCCTTCGCTTCGCTCAGGCGCCAAAAACCTCGTGTGCAATTGATGTCATACAGCCCTTGGTTAATAATCTACTATTACATATCTCTTGCTCTGTAAGTACACCCTTACACCCCTGAATGCCGGGGTGTATGACTATCATTACAGCATAGGTTTTGGAATTTGAAAAAAGAACTGTCATACTCATACTGCACGAAGAATATTTTTAAAAAGTTAATATTTTTTTTCTCGGTATCGATTAATTACTCGAATCGGAATCTAGACAATTTATTTTATAAAGATTTTATTTTAAATATGGAACTATTTGTTTCCACATCGTATGTTAGATGGAATCGATTTAAAAATCAAACTGGCCAGCAAGATTTGACGCGCTTGCGTGCGTGAAAAAAAAAGGCAGTCTACTAGTAGGCGCGAAAGCATCGCGAAAGTAATTAATTTTCTTGTTTGAGTTCTTTTTCAAAAATTTTAAACATTTCTAGTGACGAAGACATAGATCTAACGCCCGATTTTATTAAAGAAAGGGCAAAAACAGTTGTCGAAAATATATTACCGCCGAACTCGAAAGAAATATATGTAAAGGCATACGACGAATTTATGAAATGGCGGTCAGAAAGAAAAGTGAAATCTCTTTCTGAAAGTGTTTTTATATCATATTTTGATGAATTATCTAAGAGGCTACAACCTTCCAGTTTATGGTGCTTTTATTCCATGCTAAAATCTACAATGATGACAAAACATGACGTGAATTTGAAAGATTTTTACTTACTGCTTTCTTGAAAAGGCAGTCTGACGGCTTTAAAAGCAAGAAATCGAAGGTATTTACTGCAGAAGAAGTACAGAAATTCTTAAATGAAGCTCCGGATGAAATTTATTTAGCAATAAAGGTACCTACGTATTTACTTGCCCTTTTTAATAAGTTAACAAAATATTTCACAAAAATACTATGCGAATTTGGTGCCTTTAATACAACTTATGTCTTTTTTACAGGTTGTTCTAATTTTTGGGATATCGGGAGCCTGCAGAACCGTGGAATTGACAAACTTGACAATAGAAAATGTAGAAAAACATAACAAATTACTACTCATAAAACTGCCTAACACGAAAGCTAAAATTGACCGGTCATTTGTTGTGCATGAAGAATTTGCAAATTATGTTGAAAAATATCAAGCTCTTCGGCCTGAAAACGTGGATACAAATCGTTTTTTTCTTAATTACAGTAAAGGAAAATGCCACAGACAAGTAATAGGAAAAAACAAATTTACAGGCATGCCAAAGCAAATAGCCACATATTTAAAACTGAGTAACGTAGAGTTATACACCGGGCATTGCTTTCGCAGAACATCAGCGACTCTATTGGCTGATTCGGGAGCCAACCTCACTCTGTTAAAAAGGCACGGCGGCTGGAAGTCCAGCAAAGTGGCCGAAGGTTATATCGAAGATTCGGTGGCAAACAAAAGCAAAATTACTTCTAAAATAACAGAAAATATAAACTTGAAATCACCACGTCAAAGCACATCATCTGAGCCATTTTTTAATGAAGAAAATAGTACCAGTCAACTGCCGCCATTTACGATGCAAGAACCTCAAGTCACTCAAACTCAAGTCTTATCATCACAAACTCATATTCAAACTATAAATATTCCTAAAAAGAACGTGACCATATCTCTTACAAATTGTAATAATTTTACTATTAATTTTAATTAAATACACATTTTTTTCTTCTTAATAAATGTTCATTGAAACCTGCTGTCTTGTTGTTTACTTACCTCACAATCGATATGTAAAGCAGAGTATTTATCTCGGGCGTAAGCATCAATTGCATACTCGGGTTAATTAGCGCCTTCGCTTCGCTCAGGCGCCAAAAACCTCGTATGCAATTGATGTCATACAGCCCTTGGTTAATAATCTACTATTATGGCTTACATTTTGATTGCATTCGATTACAACGATAAATACGCTTTTAAGTTTGTTAATCGAATGCAATCAAAATGTAAATCATAAAATGATAGAATTTGAATGTGAAAACTTAATTGTTTCTAATAAATTTCCGCTAACTGCTGTAAAACGCAATTATTGCATACTTTTTATTTAAAAGTAAGAAAAACAATATTATGATGTGCATTTTGCACCGAGAATCTGCTTTACCACCTCAGTTCTAATTTTGACGTCATAGCTGTTAAAATAGTTTACAAATAGGAAGCTTGAGCTGTAGGCATCTATACTTCATTTTCATGAACCAAGCATATACTAATAATAATTTTTGGTAAAAAATGTTTTCATTGAAACTGCGAAAGTTGGAAAAGCGAAATTGCTCTAACGCTCTGAATTGGCTGACCTATATTTTTATTGTTCGGGTTTATTCATAATATATGTACAGTCTAATACGAAAGTTACACGGTTGAGCGGCGTAATGACACGTTTTTCATTTCAAGCTACGAACACAGCCTGCAAATATACGTTAGTAACATGGTAATATTATATGAACTGTAATGAAAAAATATTGCTTGTACGTTCTTGAAGCGTTTTTACATAAGTTAATGCGTTTAATTTAGGGATTCTACGAGTATGCTTTGCGAAACAACGTATGATTCGCAATAAGCTATGGGATTATATTACACACTATCATTCTTTACACATACATTAGGTGACAGAGCTGATGCCGGGCTCGACTGTGGAGGTACCACCATCTTACTCGCAAATCCTCCCGAATTTATTCGGGGGAGAGTAAGAGAACAGCTCTCAGGCAAAACTAGGCGGCCCACCATTGCCCGGGACCGATGGATGGCGGTATATCCATCCAAAATTGCCGGGCCTTATATAAAAGAGACTAGTGACGGGCAGCGGCGTCACTTGTGAAAGGGTTTCGGCACCGCGCTCACCAACCCACCTGCCCAGCGTGTGTGAGTATGGGCATTTCTTCCAGGAGGACTGCCAAGAGTGGCGAAATCCTGGAAAGGCCTATGTCCAGCAGTGGACAAAACAGGCCGATGGATGGATGGATGGCCGGAAAGTAACAAAGGCTTCTTTTTATCTAATGAAAATATCTCACTCTCTTGTGTAGCTCGAAATTTCTTATTGGTAAATAAACTATTATTACTACCCATAAGTTCGAGAGACGACTGCCTCATACCGAGGGTCAAAATATATCGAGTATAAAAATGTTTTATTATTTTTATCATTATAATAAGCAACCTTAATAAATACATGAACCGAGCCAAGCCGCAGGGAAATGGTATTAATTAATATGTATATATTTTCTAGTTTGTAGTGCACTCTAAATACTGTTTAGAGTGCCTATCCAAAAGTGATGGATTTCGCGTCAAAACTTGAATATAATTATTGAATAATACTTGTGTAAAAAAGATGCTTTAAAGTAATTTCAGAAAGGAATAGATAGAAAGGCATGGTACCCGTAGACCACAGAGCTGTAAGTGAGATTTGCCAGAAAGGCACTTATCAGTCGCAACTTGATGACCAGCCCCTAGATTATGTATCTCTGAGTCGGTTGCCAACTAGTTCCCAAACGTTAAAAACATAGATATACTATCGAACTCCGATTAATCTAAGGATACGTTCGTACTTAAAGTGACGTCACAGTTCGTGAATATACACACTGAACGCAATTTTGAAAGTTCAATTTTTATCCATGTTTTTAGTGTTTGGCTACCAATTGACAACCGATACAACGTTACATAGTAGGGTCACAGGAATTAACGACAAGTATATCTTTCTGGATAACATCTTTCATCTATAAGATCCGATCTACCATTTGGAATGCGAGCTATCGTCTTAGCAATAAAGAAAATACAGAGGGTTAAAATAAAAAAATGAACGAATTCAAGATTCAGTTTTTTTTCCGAAGCCTTATCTAATTTTGCGCTCAATCGAGCCAATAGTATTCAAATAATGCCGTGGTAAGACGAATTGTCACCTAAGCTTATTTTCACTTGTTCTTCAATGTCCCTGGTACAGTTTCTGAAACACCAGCTTGCTCGCCACCGCCAGCGGGGAACACAGAAACAAGCCGATGAACAAGTAAATTTTGTTTTTGAAACAGTCTTTATAAACAATATTTTCGCAAGTAAGTAAGGCTTTAGATATTAGAACATTCCCGCGTTGTCATTTTGCTACGGCGTAGCCAGTGCTACGACCTCATAGTTTCCCACTTTGTAGACCCGTTACGTTATAGCACAATTTAAAGTCCAACGTTACCCAACGAAAGCGCTCAGCGGGGGGTCTGCGGGGCGAGACGCGGGAGGTAAGCCACCGAGCTACGTACGATTTTCGAACTAAGCAGCTCGGAGCCTCGCCCCGCAAGCCCCGCACAACTGCTCCGTCCAAACGTCTTCGTTAGACAACTGCATGGATTTTTAATCTGTGGTTATAGTCTGAACGCATATATGCTTCTGGGAATGTGTATGTTCAAATTTGTTAACGTTTATCACAAAAAACACAACTGGTTCAGTTTCGAGATAGTAGACACGAGGACTTTATCATGAGTTTAGAGTCGATTAAGTGCGGGTCGCGGCGCTCAAATGCCGTCGACAACAATAGAGAAGTCTCAACTCGAATATAAAACTTTTACTTGGCTTTCTGATTACGTTCTTTTGTGTAAAATGTCGATGGTGGTATTGAGAATGAGACTTGTGTATATGTGGTGCTACATATATGCTTACAAACTAAATCTATTTCGGAAGTTTTAATATCTAATAACTTGAAAAAAGTACCGCACGATATAATACATATATCGTATGCAAACATATTTTTTCAGAGCTATAAATATCAACACAAAAAATATCGTCACGAAACACGAGCTGGTGTCAGAGGTGTTTTCCCAGTCTAGACCTCATCACAGTGTCTTTCACCGTTCAACAAGTTCAACATGTATATGTTACCGTTAGAATACGGAATACGTAATATGCACATTTACTAGGTAATCTGCAAATTACCGGGTACGATCCGTTAAAGTGTGAAATTTGACTTCTAGTAACAGACATCTCCACTTTACCTAGTTAATCTGCGTATTAACGGATGCTACGTCGTTAAATCGCTGAAAATACAGTGAGCGAAATACTTTTAGTAACACTAGTTAGTGACATACAAAACCTCGGGGATCGACTCGCTCCGCTCCGCTTCGATCAGCTCCTAAACGTATTCATATGTCAACCTAACCGCTCCTCCTCGCTACGATTGTCGTCGTAACCTGCATTTTATATATTATTATTATATACTAGCTTTTGCCCGCGGCTCCGCCAGCGTGTTATTCGGTTTAACGACATGCTTTTTTCCGGGATAAAAAGTAGCATATGTGTTAAGTTAGGATATAAGCTATATTCATTCTAAATTTCATCAAAATCCGTTCAGCCGTTTCAGCGTGAAAGAGTAACAAACATACACACACACACACACACAAACTTTCGCATTTATAATATTAGTGTGATGTGATAACTACAGTGCCATTGAAAAAATTATTGCTGCTGCGACCGGGCAGGATTCAAACCGGTGTACTTGAGAACCTATTAGAGTACCAACTGAGCTATTGCTGCTTCTATGGATAGGAATGAAGTCCAAAGGTCTTTTTAGTTTGTCAAAAACAATTGTGAAAAGCTTATTCATGGTTACGAGGGGCTGAGGGCATTTCAAAATGCAAATATTGTTTTCCATTAAGACAGGCACTGCAATAATATTTATCCCGAAAACGCCCTTAAACTATTCTAATACAGATTCGTCTAAACTCGTTATATTAGAATAGTTTAGGGGCGCTTTCACCATAAATATTATTGCAATGCCGTTCTTAACGGTTACAATAAACCAAATTAATTAGTTTTATATCTCTTAGTGAACTTTGTTATTATTGTTGGTGTTCCGAACTCAAACGGGTACACAGGAACTTATGGTAAGTTAAGTTATTATAGGTTTTGGTCGTTCGTAAGATGGGTTACCACAAAAACATACGCGATGCTGTGAAGTCGTCTCAGAGTAGGTCTCTTAGTCTAGGTAATAAGCTCTATATTTGTAAACGGCTTAAATTAGCCGCTTTTAACCGCTAAGATTCCGCAATAAGAGCTGCCAATAGACGGGTAGCCTGTCGCGTCAGGCGGCGCCTTTTCGTTCACTGCCTGCCGGCTACTATATCTAATCGGCTATGGTTGTAGTAGCACAGGTTAGTGCGTTTTGTGTGTGTAGCGCTCCCAGGGTATAGCCAAAATACAACCATAGCCAAACAAGAGCCAAACTGACAACGTGAGATATACGTGGGACGCACTATAAGTTTCCGGAATGAATATTAAAAAATACTATTAAAGGTACAAAATTAATTTATTGTTTTTCAAAATAATCTCCCTTGGCGTCTATGCACTTTTTCATTCGATCAAACCAGTTTTGAAAACTTTTGTGCCACTCCCCTGTGGTGACCTCTGAAACGTGTTTTTCATACTCCTCGACAGCCTCTTCTGGTGATGAAAATCGTTGACCGCGTAATTGGTTCTTAATTTTTGGGAACAGAAAAAAGTTACAAGGTGCCAGGTCGGGACTGTATGCAGGATGACTCATGAGTTCTACATTTTTCGTCTTCAAAAAGTCGTTTATCTGTCTGGCCGTGTGAGAACTAGCATTGTCGTGGTGCAGGATGATACGGCGTTTACGGTTATTTTTACGGAGTTCGTTAATAACTTCCGGCAAACAAATGGTCGTGTACCAGTCACTATTCACGGTACGACGATTCTCTAAAGCAACAGTAGCCACGTATCCAGTTTTATTAAAAAAAGAAGCAATCATCCGCTTAGATGCACCTTTCACGCGCGCCACTTTGGTTGGTTTCGGCTCATCTTGAAAGACCCATACGCTCGATTGCTGCTTTGTTTTGGGATCGTAGCAATAAATCCATGTTTCGTCACCTGTTACTATGTCCCACACCAAATTTGACGCACCTTCGTTGAATCTGGTAAGCATGGCACTGCACCAAGTGACGCGGTCCGTTTTTTGAGCCTCGGTCAAGTTGTGTGGGATCCACCGCGAGCACAGCTTTCTCACACCCAAATGTTTGTGTAGGATTGATTGTATTTGACTCATGCCTATTTCTAAGGATGCGCGAATTTCATGGTAGGTCACATGCCTGTCTGTTTCAATCATACGGCGCACAGCATCGATGTTTTTGTTGGTCACAGCGGTGGACGGCCGACCATCGCGAGATTCGTCACTGAGATTGATACGACCACGCTTGAATTCTGCAAACCAGCTATAAACAGTCGTCTTGCATGGTGCTTCATTGCCAAAAGCTGTTTCAAGCCGAGCGATGCTCTGTTGAGCTGTCAAATTACACTTAAAATCGTAGAAAATCATACTACGAAAATTTTCCCGAGTTAAATCCATGTTGATGCAGACACACAATTTTTTAAATGGCGCCACAAGGTAAAAACAAAAGACAGTCAGATGAAACAAACTGCATTCTACAGCCAAAGAGTTCTATTTTCAAATGTTGCAATAAATTTTTAAATATTGTTTATGTAAGTGGCCAGTTCCGGAAACTTTTAGTGTTACCTATGTATTAGAATAACTAATAACTGTACAGGAAGCAATGCAAACGAAATTTTTCTTCTGGCAGTTTGCAAGGAAAAATTTAGATAAGTATATTGTGCAGTCAGCCTCGCCAAATTTACACCATTTTGTTTGATTATTTATAGCCGCTACATGGGTAAAATAAGAAGTCATGGTAGTCCGCACTGTTGTCCCTGACTCTGTCTTACTGATATTGAAACGGCTACTCACAATTTTAATAGTCAGATTTCGCCTGACTAGTTTCACTGTATTCGTACTGTTTCTTCGGAGGCAAACATGGTTACGCGGCGGTTGTCAGTGTCAAACGGGGAACCGCCGCGTAACCATGTTTGCCTCCGAAAGAACTCTACGAATACAGTGAAACTAGTCAGGCGAAATCTGACTATTAAAATTGTGAGTAGCCGTTTCAATATCAGTATGGATCTAAACCACGAATCTTTTAGTAGAAAAGCACTACTCTGTATTGAGTGTTGTAATTTGTCATTTAAAACTTATATATCAGAATACAGTAATACCCCGCTTTACGCGAGAGATGCGTTCCAGGGAAAATCGCTTAAAGCAAATTTCGCGTATAACGGGGTCTGCTAAGTCTGTTTTAATAAAACATCAAATTCAGAATCAAATCGCTTTATTAGAAACTAATCATCAATTTACGAAATTACATTAAAACCACTTGTACACAGAAGTATTAATATGTTACTTAAAAGTAATATAACATCATAAAGTGCTATTTTTTTTTAAATAATAGTCTAATGTTTTCTGAGTGACTTTTTGCCTCCGCTCCATCAAAATTTCTTCATAACAGGCAACACTGTTCAAACCGGAATATATTTTCGACAACGCTTTCTGAATATCACTTGATGACAGAACTGGACCTTCAACAGGTTCCTCTTCATTTTCGACAGGCTCGTTTTGAGGCTCTATTAAATATTGGTTGCTGAGGGGCTCACCGTCACTCGCTGCAATTTCTTCCAGCTCTTCTACTGTGATCGAACCCAGTTCGAAGGTAGATAACCGCCCGAACGCTTGGCGGTATGAGTCTCCCACCAAGCTTTCTCGAGGCTCGAGTGCTTAGCAGGCGAGACTCATACTCCGATTTCTCGAGGCTCGTGCGCTTTAGCGTCGAGACTCATACCGAGAGTCGGCGGAGAATGTGTGACGTCGTCATTTGAATTTGTGAATCGAAATCCATGTTGTGACGAATACAGAATGAAGGTCGGTGCTTTAGTAATCAAATTAACCGGTAAAAACAGAACAACACTAGCAAAAAAACTGAATGTCAGTTAAAAATAGATCCGCCGGCCGGCCGGTCGCGTCGTTTCGTCGCCGTTTTGTCGTATATTTTTCGTGATTGTGAAGTAATTAGTGGATAAAAGTGTATTGTGTTATATGTTTTCGTGATCGTAATGAGACGTGTGATCGGATTATCCCAAAACAACGGTAAGTTGAGCCACGTATTTCATTAGGCAGATAAGAAAACAAAAATACAAAAATTCGTAAATAAATAAACACTCAAGGATCGAGTGACGAGAAACCATTACTTATGTTTTTTTATTTTAACTCGAGACGCACTTGGGAAAGCCCGGGAGCTCTCTAGCACTTAATTTCTGAGTAGATGAGAGATGACGAGCGGTCGAGGCCCGCGAAGGTCCCGTGAAGGTCATTTTTCGCAAGCGTTGAAGCGGTTATATAACATCCGAGGTGGCGCGATCAGCCGCTCGTAAGTTAATAGCCAATCAAATATCAATTCGGTGATCAATCAGTGCACTCGCGTGAAGCGGGGCAATGTAGCGCGAACATTTAAAAACCGCGTTATAGCGAATCCGCGTTAGACGGGGTCGCGTAAAGCGGGGTATTACTGTACTCATGCACGCGTTATCTGTACGTCTGTTCCGCCGTCCTACATGTCACTACGGTATGTTATGACAGTTGTTTTTATGCGTTAGATGCATCATACATTATTATTGTTTACTTTGGGGCTGCTTCTCAACATTAATGATATAATCGTTTTTTTTACGAGAAGTAAATTAAGAATCTGTTGGGGATTATTAGCTTACTTAAAACAGTTAAAGGAAAGGCAAATCTATACACAAATTCTTATGGTTTTTTTCCACAAGCTTTTATTTTTATTTTTACTTTGGCTACAGGTTTCCCATTACACATTGGGCATCGGACTTAGTGGTTTAAAATAACAACTAAACCGAATTTAAAATAGTCAACAATTTTGTGATGTGAAACATAGAACCTAAGCTAAAAAAAAGTTCTGGAATGTAGTGTACGTGAATGTAATGTACAAGAATTTGTGCATAATTTATTGCACATGAAAGTCTATAAGTCTCCGTACATTCCGTCAACTTAGGTCTATCTTAAAAATTACGTCTTTAGACACCGCATTCTAATTACCTACGAAAATATTTTTCTGTTGTTTTTCACCTCCGAATCGGAACTCATCCGAGGTTGCCAGGTTAATTCTCCACTATGATACCCTTATTATACTTATAGGTATGCTGATTGAGGCACACAGTTGTTGAATGCAACAAATTAACCGGTGGCAAATATTTTCGATTATACTTATCAAAGATAATTATCAACCTTTATTTATCTTGATAATTAATATTATCTAAGATAATTATCAATTACGATTATCACTTCAAACCCTGCCGCCAAGAGAGGCGAAATCTTGGAAAGGCTTATTTTCAGAAGTGGACGAAACAGGCTGATGGATGGATGGATTTTACCTAGTTAGGTCTAGCCTTTTGTAGTCACCAAAGCGTTGCTATAAAGGTTTCTGATTCTAATGGAACCCTAAAAATCAACATTATTATTGCGGCTCGGAATAAATCCATAACATTATCATGTCTGATATCGCTAACTTGATTACGGTATAATAAAAATAAGTTTTTTTTTTCTCTTCCTCAGACGTTCGTTGTGGACATTGGACAGACCGACATGACATGCCATAAACCTGGTCACTATATTCCTGAACCTTTACCGAGATGACCGTTGCAGGGATTAAGTTTCGCAATTGCAAGACAAAACAAATATGCAAGTGTGTAGGAAAAGAGATTTGATCAATAAACAAAAAATTTTACAACAATTATGGATAAAAAATTTAAACTTTTTTACGTGTGAAAATAATATTATAAATTTTCACTGTCCTGGAGGTTGCGGGTTTAAATCGTGTAGTCAGTGAAATACGATACATACGATATCGACTTTGACTGACATTTCACAGTTAACACGAAAGCACCTCTGACATCACCTTGGGGATTCATGCCGTGACGATATAAGTATTATTATTATATGATTTATAGCGAAATCCGTCGCTTTGGTACTCTAAACATTATTTGGAGTGCATTACAATTCACAGAATATTAATTAGAAACAAATTTCAAGTAACACAAACGTCTTTGTTTGTTTGTCTTAAACACAAAGTTAGCCAACTTACGGTCAATAAATGAATGAAAAAACACTAGTGTGGTAAAAATGACTTTAACCAACAGTTTTGGTTAACCTTGGACACAATCTAACCCGCGGTAAGGAATTCGTTGCAATTCAACGAGTGCTTGGAGAGTTATATTATGACTTTATATGAGACAAATATCAAACCAACTTTCACATGTATAGCAATATTAGCTTTTACATGCGGCTTCGCTCGCGTGAAAGTGCCTTTTAATCTATTAATAAAAATTTATATTGCGTCTAAAATAAAACTGTAATCGACAGTTTCGGCTTGGCGGTTATTTTATCAAGATTCTTCATAGTTTATGTCTTGACCGAGTCACTACAACGATAATAGAGAAAACCGCATCAAAATCCGCTGTATAGTTTTCGAGTTAAACCGGAACAAACCTACAGACAGAGAGAAAAAATGAAAAAACTGTTGTATTGCCCTCGGTTCAATACTATTGTTACCCATTTCATTTAAAATTGCACATAAGTATTCAATGTACAAACACTATTTTTTTACTACTTTATTATTATATAGTATAGATATTAGGAATGACAAGAAACAACGTCAAACAAATTCTAGTTTCTAAAACGCCAGACAAGGGAACTAAAATATAAACTGTCTACAAAGGTTTTTTGTTTGATAAACACTTGTACTTGTCCACTTATTAATATTAATTTCCCTTACCGGTTTCGCTGTTAAACCGGTTTCGCTGTTAATATATTGTACGTAAACAACCAAACAAACCTTTGATAATGCTTTAACAGCGAAACCGGTAAGGGAAATTAATATAAATAAGTGGACAAGTACAAGTGTTTATCAAACAAAAAATGTTTCAAAAGTTCCACCAAGTGCCAACAATCACGAGCATCAACTCCTGTCTACAAAGGATCGATAACACAGTCAAACCATTGTAACTTTGTTCCTGCAATATAGGCCAGTGGTTCCGCTGGACGACTCGTCACAAAATGATCTTATAAAAGATACAGGGTTGGCATCACAGCGGAATGGCCCGACATCACTTCCACTTTACCTAATAAAATACACTCGTAAAAAACCACTACAATCATCATAACACGGGCGGACAAAGCCGGGGCCTTTCAAAAATTAAACTTACTTATTTTCTACATTGTGAGGCGATGACAAATTTTTTTACGGATTCTGAAAACCTTAGGGCTAATTTCTGAATTGCGGAAACCTCGCTAAGCAATATTCTTAAGTTGATAAATCAGCCAATCAAAGCACTGCAATTCATATAAGCACAGATTAACTTCAAATTTTCAGTTGTGAGATCGATTTTTTAGCCTGAAATTAGATCCATGTTGTTGTTGTGTTGTTGGAAGCAGCAGTAGCCGGGTCAGTATAGAACTGTCAATTTTAAGACCCGGGTTTCAATCGAGCAACAATAAGTTTTCGGCATTTATGTGCATAGTATTTGTATACATCACTTGGACGGTGAAGGAAAACACTGCAACTTACGTGTACTAAAAAAAAACCGGTCAAGGGTGAGTCAGACTCGCATATCTATGGTTCCGTAATTCGACAGTTGTGGGAACAGTCACGAAGAAGGTAATAATATCTTGCCCATAACTGGTAATGATAACTAAAAAAAGAATTGATTGTACCACAAAAGAGAGAGTCAAATATTTTTTTTTATACCGTACTCGAAATAAAACTCGTAGATGAAAAATTTAATTTTCTTATTTTGCTATCGTGAAAATCTCACCCGCTATATTCTTCCTGTAATCTTTACGTTATCCCAAATTACCATGATTTTTAGGGTTCCGTAGTACCTAAAAGGTACGAAAGGAACCTTTATGGTGAGACTCCGTTGTCCGTCCGTCCGTCCGTCCGTCCGTATGTCACAGCCTTATAACTTTAGCACCGTTAAAGATAAAGACTTGAAATTTTCCACAGAAATAGCATTCATTTGCTTACATGATACGGTACTGAAAAAAAAGTTTATATAGATTCTAGACATCTAACATTCGGTTTCCGTTAGTAAATATATTTTGTTAAAAATATGTAATTAATTACATTAAAAATATCTAGTTTCTAGACATCTAATATTATGTTTCTAGTAATAAATATATTTTGTTAAAATATTTAGTTACGTTAAAAATATGTATTTACTTTAATTTAAAAGCCCCTAATGGTGCTTACATAGTGAAACCGGTTGGGTAGTGTAATATTGAATATTATTTGTGGAAAAGTACAAGTGTTTTTCATCACAACAATGACTGTAATGCCTATAATATGAAAATAATTGATTTACTCTATGTACCCAAAATACATTTTTGTATGTTTTAAGCGTGTGCACGAAGCATGAAATTAATGATCTACTCTATAATCGCTGCGTAATGCGTATAGGGCGACAGGGCGCGGCGGCGTGCGGCGCGATGTTTGCCATTCGGTCGCGGTGCGGTGTCCACTCGCCCGTATCATCGCGTTAATTTAAATTAAAAACATTTTAAAGCCTTTTTCATCAATTTGATACAGCTTGGTCTCCAACTCCAAATAGACCGCTAAAGTTTATTGCCATAATATACCTAACCAGCGACCCGCCCCGTTTTTACACGGAGTCGAATTAATTATAATAATTATTAAATTTTCGCGCCAAAAAGCCTTTTTATATCTTAACTAAATTCTTAATACATATTCGTATACTCGGTTGTATTGTATAACACATTCAGTCGATATGTATCTTCCTGGTATTTTTTTTTATTGATAGTAAAAACCACTTAGAAGTTTGTTTTATGTACTATCTAAAGAAAATATATATAGAGAAAAGACAAGGCAAGATAACAAGACAAATACTCTTTATCGTACATCAAAATACAAAAAAAATATTTTAAGAAGGTTACAATTGGCAGCCATATCGCTTATAGCGATTTCTTCCAGAGAACATTTGGTTGGGAATTAATTGTTGGAAAAATGCGAAGGCGGTGTACAAAATAAATTATAATAAAGAAGAGATGCCGTCTCAAAACTGACAGTTACCAAAAAGCGATTATTTAGGATAAATTTATAATTAAAAAAAAAGAGATAGAATATCTGAGAATTCCAGTATGATTAGTATGGAAATAACCACATACACTGAGTACTATAGGATCGAGGTTGTTGAATCAAAGGTTTTCTTCACTTCATCAGTATTTATTTAAATATCCTAGACATTAACATATCACTGAACACATTGCAGGGGAAGCTCTGGATCTCTGGATCGATCTGTACTAGAACTCTGCTCGTTTTCTTTGTCTTTTTCTCTGGGCATCCTTTCATTTTTAGAATACTTCGATAAATCTATCAATACGATCTATCAATACGACGTACAAATGATCATAAATATTACTGATTGCCAACCAATAACAAGCCCAAAGAGTTCTATAATATAATTATATGACCTAAGATTGCTACCTACACTACAGTACTTACCTACTTGTTTTATGTATCGTTAATACACTTCCACCAGCTCTCAGTCGGAAAGTCCATATCCACAGCTTATTTATATATATTAACACAATTTAAAAGGCAAAAACAATTCATTGCGAAATTCCCACGTTTAAATAACTACGTATGCAGGTAAAATCTCGTTAAACCTAACAAGCTTATTATTTCCAATCCAGCAGCTTGAAAACTACTAGATACCTACGCCACGAGTAAAGCCACAGATGAGAATAATTAACACTCGTAATATAGACAGAAGAGTTTTATTGGATACATTTGGTCGTAACTCTGTTTACTTTATCCATCAGCCACGCGCTTTGTTTGATTTAATTAAGCGATAAGACTTGATGCAATAAGGCGATAAGTATCTATCAAGTCAGTGTGTTACCAACCAAACCTGATTTTAAGACAAACTGGTTTTGCCTAGGTCAAACGTTCTATGGAAATTACAAAAATCCTTCAGTGAAGAAGCAAGTTGGACTAAGAAAGTAGTGGGTCTACCATGCGGGATAATTATGGACTTGTAGCACCCACTACGACGCCTCGTCTGCTACGATCGTTATATTATGAACATTTTGGTTAATTCATAAATCTGTTAATTTCCTTATTTAAATTACAAAAAAAATATGTTACAAAAGAGGACATACATAGATCTGAAAACGTAATTCGATTAACTTCGCTCGATAGAAAAAATCGCAAGTAAGGTCCTCGAATTGCGAATAAATGTATTTGTTGCAAAAGTTGTTCCGCTGGGAGAATTAAAACTTCTCCTGAATTTTCTTTACACATAACCAAAGATATCTGTAGACCATTTTTTTTTGATTTCTCAATACTTTTCAGAAATTACAGAAAACCTCAAAAATAGCAGCGTACGAAGCGTACGTTCTAATGTAGACAATATACTTGAGTTCAAAATCACTTGATAGGATGGTTGTGTCCCATGGGCAGGGTTATAAGGTCACAACCACTGCTGGTGACTGCTTGCTTTGTATTGTATGTCTCTACGACACACCGTATATGGCTCAATACGTACTCCATATTGTAAAACCTATGTACACAAATAAATATATGATATGATATGACCTTCGTACGTGCATCTCCCTTTCTCACACAACTCGTCCCATATTGATATCTCTGTCGTTGAAAGGGTATCAAGCTGCGAACGCGATCAAATTTACCTAAATAAATCATTACAATAATTGATGACTTAAATTCAAGAGGAACATTTGTAAGTAATCATAATATCTTCTGTTTGGCTAAGTTTCAATTTGTTTCTTTCATTAATTTAATCGGATCTTATCTAAAATTATCTTAATTTGGATCTTGTTTTGGTATTTATTCAGTTAAAGTTCTTGGTAAAAAAAATACTAAACAAAGCACATCATTTCAGATATTATGTAGTTTATCATAATTTTTTTAGAAATTTTACTCGCTTAACATCTAAATTAAATCGGCCCATAATTCTGGCTTTCAAGGTCACCAGCTGTTACACAGGCTGAACGAAACGAATGTCCCCTGGAGGGAAAGTGCCCTGAATATTGAAGATACCAAATTGTACATACTTAAAGGAACGTTTATTTTTATTTAAAAAATTACCTGCGTTTTTCCTGCGTCTTTTCCGTACTTCTAATAATATTAAATTTTTGGATACGAGTTTTGTTATTTAAATGATAAATTTAATGGTCTTCCTTTAATTTACGATACTATATTACTAAGAAGAATTTGGTTCTAATGATTGACCCTTTCGATCGGTATCATAAAAATACAGAATGTTTTTTTTACACATTTGTCCGGTTCGATTCCCGGTTCATGCAGGTGATTATTTTAAATTATTTGAATGCAGTTTTCTTTTAATTAAAAAATAAAATAAAGGTTCCTTTAAGAACAAATCTTTAATATTTTAAGTCCTTTACCTCCAGGGGGCATTCGTTTGGTTCATCCTGTATATAGCCCTCTCGAAAAATGTGTCTCACTGATAAATATATAACTACCGCATAGTTTACACCGAAAGACCTCAATAACCTTTTGAATTTTCTGATTGTAGATTTGCTAACTGTTCTAAGAAAACTTTAATAATAAAAATATATTAAAAAGACGACTGCCGGAATAGAGATTTAATTCGGATTTCAGTTTAGTCGGGTACATACAAAACAACACGTATCTTTTGCAATGTAATAGTCCCCCGACTGCACTGAAATGAAATCCCAATTAAATCTTTATTCCAGCAGTCGTGTTTTTTATTTTTATTTAATACTTTTTTGTATATATTTAAAGCCTATTTCACTCAAGATGATATAAGGATTTTATCGATACCACACACTTCGAAATCGGTTCAAGCATTAAGAAGTTAGGGTGGAATTAAGAAAAATACCCACATGAATCCTGAAAACAATACACTCCGTTTTTGGGGTGTAAAAATGGAATTTTCATAAATAAAGTTATTAAATTTTGTATTTCATTACATTTACGTGTTTATTTAAAATACGAGTGCAAATACGCAAATTAATTAAACCAAACCGCACTATCTATTAAACACATTCGTAGGTATATGCATTTTCGTGAACAAAGAGAAAATTCCATAAACCGCTCCTTTTTCCAAGAAAACATATCCACATCGGTGAACATGACCGGACTCCTTTCTATTAAAATTCTGTGAATAACAAAAGGTGTTGGCCCTTGTCTATTCGCCACCTCTGTCCATAGCACTAACGTCCAAGATGAATTAGACAACTAAGCCATCGATAGTCACCTCTATTGCGAGCTGCTAGAATCTAGACTGTTCTCTAAATATCATGGATGAGTAGTGGGTCGGAATGTAATACGTACTCTTCAGTGATTATTTTGCTGGGGTGCGGGGTTTTTCCTATGGTGGCTTTGATAAACATGGCCGAGGCGGTGTGGTACGAGTGAGGGCATGCCACCTGGAAAGAATTTTAACAACAAATGACGAAATATTAGAGAATCTATGGACCAAAAGATATCGTCTGATTGTAGCATACTCAAAAAACTACTGTTTTGGCTACAAATTAATTAAACATTGTTCGTGAATGAAGGCTATTCCTAAACTGCATGGTCAAGCCCATACCACCAGACGGATTGGTTTTGCAGGAAATATAAAATAAACATACCTATGCAATTTGGGGAAAAGACGAACAGAGGTAGAGACAAACGTATATAAGGTGACTTTAATTTATAAAGCCTAATTCTTACTGAAGACTCAGTAAGCGCTCAGTAACAAGGTTCAATAACCCTTTTTGTGAAATTCGTAAATTATTCTTTTCGTTTCATTATGAATACAAGCCCAGCCCCGAGTCAATTACTATGGGACGTCAAGATTTTATTTTGCGAAATTAGCAGTGTTATCGATCCGTGTTAGTGATCACTTACCAAGCCTCCAGTCAAATTCATACCGGAGATTTGGTAAGTGGTCAGGACCTCGGTTCAATGATTCCCTGCCTGCAGTCTTGTATTAAAAACAGGCAAAATGATTGATGGTTAATGTAAAAATTGATCAGAACTAATGAGAAAAGCATTCCTAGTAGCTTGGTCAAAAGAACTGGCAAACAGAACTACTGGGAACAAAGGGATTTGTCGAGGTTGTACTTTAACAAGCATAGAAGCACATTTGTTTTTTCATATTTCGAAATAGAGTCACTGAGCCTTGGTCCTGACCACTTTAACGAGTCTCCAGTATGAATTTGGCTATATAAACAACCTTATACTATATGTCGTGGCCATATCGGAGAATTGATAATTTCATGATCTGCTCAAATATTGTTAAATCTGTCAAAACTAAAGTGGTTGCCTAGCTTCGCCACGTTTCGCTCGGCTCCCGAATTTATGATCACAAGCAACCTAACACGCTTGTCCTCGCTTCGCACGTCGTCGCAGCTATTTTTGACTTTTAGTTGGAAATCTATCATTAATTTCTTATTTCATACATAACGCTTTTTAGGTGGTAGAGCTGATGCCGGGCTCGACTGTGGAGGTACCACTATCTTACTCGTAAACCGCCCTGAAGTTATTCGGGGGAGAGTAAGAGGACAGTTCTCAGGCAAAACCAGACGGCCCACCATTGCCTGGGACCGATGGATGGCGGAATATCCATCCCCAATTGCCGGGCCTTATATAAAATAGACTGGTGACGGGCAGCGGCGTCACTGGCGCAAGGGTTTCGGCACCGCGCCCACCAACCCGCCTGCCCAGCGTGTGTGAGTATGGGCATTTCTTCCAGGAGGACCGCCAATCGTGGCGAAATCCTGGAAAGGCCTATGTCCAGCAGTGGACGAAACAGGTGGATGGATGGATGGATGACATAACGATATTGTCCGATCATGAAATACCACCACAACATACATACATATAAGTATACTATCTATAGAAATAGAAACGGTTTCAGTTTGTTTTCCATTTTCATTTACGCGTTTAAATGGATAGTAAAATTGTCCTTCAAAACACACATTCAGACAAACTACACTTGAAATATCGATACAGGGTTGGTTATATGGATACAGTAGATAATGGAGGTTGCAGCGAGGTCCTAAGCGGAAGTACGCCGCCATTGTTTCTGTAAACGGTTCCCGCTGGTTTCCGGTCGCTAACGAGGCTTTACCTACCTGTTGTGAGCTGTGTTATGCTGTTTGCTTTGTGATAACCAGCTTGGTCAGTGATAGTTTGACCGCCCTCAATAAAATCGTACGTTCTACTTATCCGAAAGTCCAGGTAAATAAAACGAAGTTTCAAACCCAATAGGGCAACGATAGATGCCTGAAAAAACACAAAAATATAGCTATTATAGGTAGCTATCCGCGTATTTCTGTTTTGCAATCATTAGTAGAGTTATACTTGATAGTGATATTATGAAGGTAGTTTGTTACAATTCCTATATATGGCTTGGATCCCTAAAACCACCAGTGAAAATTGCACTCAAATGTCATCTCTGGTACGAGGTCTTATATATTTTTGAAGACGCGATTTTTGTTTTGTCTAGGATTTTTTGTAGTAAACTAGTAGCAGAATTATCTTGGTAAACTAACTCTGTGATGGTTCGAGTATTATAGGAAAAATACAACTTTACTATTTTTAACACTTGGAAACGGTTCGTTCGGTGCTGAAATAATTTGGCCAAGTGTCAGTCTGACTCGTGCACAAAGGGGTTCCGTACCACCACACAATATGGGTACGGAACCCTAAGAACACACATCAACAATATATAGGTACATAGATGCACTATAGCAGTGCCGTGCATAGAACTTTTTGCTGGAAAAGCAATGAGAAGGTCATGTTTGACGATAAAAATAACATGAAAAGAATTAAAAACTCAATTTGAAAAAAAAATGAAGACATGTACTCTACAAATAATGATTTTTCAAAGTGACATTTACATTTTTTCATATTTTTTTATTGTCAAACTTGACCTTCTCATTGCTTTTCTAGCAAAAAGCTCCGCCAGCTAAAATGGTAACGCCTGACAAACAATTCAGCACCCCCTGATTAGGAACCCTTATTTTATTATTTTGTTGTTTTACTCTAGAGTATGTACAATAATGTATGTAAATTTGATACTTGTATGTAGGTATTACTATCTTTGAGATAGAACTGAAACAAATAACGTTAAAAATATGCTATTGGAGACCATAGTAACACGTATTTTGTGAAAATTTCAACTTTCTACCTTTTATGACTAAAGCTGTAGAGTAGACCCCTGTGACAAACGGATGAACGACAGACAGACCGAAAGCGGCGGCTTGGTAATAAGAACTCATTTGGCACCCTTTGGCTTAGACCATTTAACACGGGACCTGGCAAAGCGTGACTCTTAGTACTGAAATTATTCTGCCGTGTTCCACGGGAGGGGAGGTAAACACGCACAGCACACATTTACTCATTCACGCACACTCCTGCGAAAAATTGATATGTCACACTAAATCTAAAGCGACAACACAAACACAAAACGCGCACACAAGCAAACTTATATGAACAAATTGTTCATGTGCTTCGGCAGAGGGGGATAAGTGCGCCCCCAGTCCCGTGTTAAATGGTCTAAGCCCTTTGGGCACGTAATCCTAAAAAGCTAGGTTACGCGTAAAGTTACCATGCGATGTGTTGATTTACTCACATTATAAGCCCTCCTATATAAGGTGAGTTTCTTTTATAGAGCCAAATTCATACTGGTGACTTGGTGAGTAGTCAGGACCAGGGCTCAATTGCCCTTTCTGTGGAATACGCAAAATAAAGACTTCCTTTATTAGTTGCGTCGGGGTTGTTCTTGAACAAATATGAAGGCCCAAAATTGTTTTTTAATTTTTCGCAAACAGGTTCATTGAACCTTGATCCTGATCACTTATCGAGTCTCCAGTATGAATTTAGCTATATAAACCTAACAAAAAGGCTGAGATTCAGAGACTTGAGTATGAAGTTCTGAACCCTCCAGTTTAAAATAGTGGGTATAAACTTCCAAGTTTGACTCAAGTAGTGACTTTGGTACTATGAAGTCCCTAACGTAAACTCTTGCAGGAGAAACGTCCAAAAATATAAATTCTCAATTTAAAACCGATATCAGAAAGACCATTAATCATCAAAACTTCATCTTCAGTTTGTTGGTCAAGTTTTATTAGTTCCTGAAGAAAGCGGCTGAAGTAATCAGGAGTGCAATATATCGACTGGGCTAGCTCTAACTCCGTATAGTCAAGCAGCCAGCAACGGGAAAGAATCATTGCCCCTTAATGGAAATGTAGGAACTCTTCAAGCTATAAATCCGGTTTCTGTCAATAACATGGCGCGTCAAGGGCGCCATTGGATTTTTATTTAGATAAGCCAACCATTACTCAACCGGTCTATTTGAACAAATATTAAAATAATTCAACACCCGACAAAATTATATCGCAATCGCAGTTTGATACCACTAAAGAAAACTAAAAGCAGCAAGATTTTGGAAATGTTTATTTTCAAGTGACTACCGCAAGTTTAATGCAACCAAACCATCACATAATAGCAGCGGTTAGCTCTGTCAGTAGGACCCTGGGCTGTCAATCTTGAGACGTGGGTTCAAATCCTGCCGGAGCACAAATGTTTATTTCGGAATCGATGTGCATAGTAGTTTTTTTACTTATCACTTGCTGCACGGTCAAGGAAAACGCTGTCAATTTTGTTCAAATATATCAAAATATTTACCTATATATTATTTTCAGTTTACATTTCGGAAATTAAACCTGTAAATGCAGCAGTGGCGTAGCTATCGTAGGGCCGGTTGGTGCAGTGCTCAGGAGCTCAGGGGGCCCTGGTGCACTAATTTTGAGGGCCAATACAAGTTCAAGCTACTTGGAAAGAGGGGGTGAGGGCCCGATTCTTTCTCTATGCACCGGGGCCCTTATCCACCTAGCTACACCACTGAAATGCAGTCTTTTAACACATAAAGTAGCTAGCTAGTGGCCTTAACTTAATTGTTTGAAGTGACGTCATGGCATGCGGCCCGCGTGCCGGAATCTATCTTTCTTGTAAAAGGCGGGACGAACAATGGTAAATCCTGGACCGTTCATCATACGAAATTTATAGGCACATGTTCTTGGAATACAGAAACCTTCGATTGTTTGTTCCACCTACAGCTAGCTAGGTTTAAACGTCGCATTGGTTAAAAGGTAAATTAACAGTAAAAAAACAGTACAAACTGTAGTTAAAACTGATATTCTAAGTACATAATGTCAGTTGCTTCGAGAAAATACACTTTGTACTACAACCATAGGAGACTAATATATATAGCAAATTACTTCGTGTGTCTGTCGAAATCAGGCAGAAGAGAGGCGGTAGCTTAGGTTAGAACCATGACCGCGATACGTAACCTTCGTGGTTATTTTTTGACTACCATTTTTAGTAAGGCCACTGAATTTAACCAGATGCCTGTGACATCTCTACAACGATGTACATCCTGCTACGTCGTAGACGTTGCTACGCTGTAGATATTCATGAAACGAGGTATTTAAGGAGATTTTGGTACAGTTAAGCTATGTGGAATTGTATTATTGAAGTAACTCTTAAAAGAAACTTCGTATCTGTAGAAGATTACATCATACTGACGATACATCAGCACTGCACTTTATTTTCGTTATTTTGCTGTCGTAGATACTGCTACGTCGTAGACCACTTTATTTTCGTTATTTTGCTGTCGTAGATACTGCTACGTCGTAGACGCTAGCGTGTGCTTACATGATGATACACTGTTAGATAAACTTTGAAAAAATTAGAAGCACGTAAAATGTATAAAAGGCTTTAAAGGAATACTACTCCTAGCTATTATTACTTTAACAGGAATTCCAATAGAGACTCTAGTCTTATAACGGCATAAAATAGGAAGAAGTTTCTAGAATCGGACTTCTGCTCAAATAGCAGACAGACAAGAGGACTAAAGTAACGCTAAAGAAAAGAGAACCTACTTCAATCCTGCACATACGTTATTCAATGAACACAAACAAAGAACTACGTGAATATACTCGTACGAAATAGGTCATCGAATGGAGCAATAGTCAGCCAGTGGACTGTGAGCTCCGGCAAGTTAGGCAGTGTATACTGCTCTGTGGTGGCAATAGGTGCGTGTGTTGAAGCGAGACAGGCATAGTGGGCACAAATTACGGAAAGGTCTCGTGCCTAACGTATGCGACAACCGCAACAATTGCTTTCTTTGTGTTCTAGTGTTAACAGATTGGCGCCACGTTTCAGTTTGAAATGCTGTCACAGGCATAGCAGGTAAAATATTTTGGTACAGCTTTCAATTATATTTTGTAAGCAATGAAAATATTCCCGGAATTATCTTCTTTTATGTTTAAGTAGGTATTAGGATTATTCAGTTTTTTTTTATTTAGTTAAACTATACAACATATAAAATAAATTGCTAGGTATTACTGCAGAAATAACTGTGGTGTGGACCCACATTTCGCTTTTATTGCAATCGCAATACGGGTGAAGAGTGTCTGTGGTTTTTTCGTCCATATTACTTACATTTTCCAATCCTGATGCGAGGGCCACGGGCAACGACGCTACAATCGAATTTGCTCTGCGCTTCAAGCGTCGGCGTCAAGCTTATAAAAATTGTATAATTCGCTCTGCGCTCTGCGCATACAAAATGCCCCACTTGGATCTTTACATAGACTGCACGCAGCACAGATTGCGGCGGTCAAGGAGGAGAACGCGCTTTGATTGTTTGGAACGCAAAACACGCTGTGTGGTTGTGGTCCCTTCGTTCCCATAGCCTTTCGCCAGCGGCTCGCACGCGTTAATTCTATCTCAGCCCCGTTTTCGGTTTGGGCGTTGTTTTATGAACACGCCTTATAGCCTATGTGTTGACCAGAGATACTATGATGAGAATAAGAAAACCCGCACCCAGATCCGTTGAGCGGTTCTCGAGTTAAAACGGAACATACACATACAGACAGACAGAATTCAAAAAAAATTAGTTCTGGCCTCATTACAATACTAATATAATAAATAATCCATACAAATTTAAATTTTGTAAAAATACACGACTCTTTTACTACTTTATCTTTAGTAGGATAGATAAAATTAACCAATTCTTTGGTAAAATTTTAAACTGTTAATATGTCTCTGTTGCCTTTTTGCAAAAAGATGAAACTACTAAAGCGTGTTTCCGGTCCTTAAATACTGTCTCAAATATAATATTAAAAAATCTTTTCACAAAATACAATTGGAAAATTAATTGTACTTATTTGAAACAATAAGAATCGTCCGCCTCCTTTTTTAGGATGACATTTCCAGGGGCTAGAAATAACGTCACACATAATTTCTAGCCAGTTACGATATCTTTGATAGCGATAGATGTTAAAGTCAGACAATAAAGCCCCAGTTTCCACAGAACTCGTAGCGTATTATCATTTTCTTGGTAGTGCTTTTCTATGAACATATTCTCGTCAAGTCACGATTAACAAATCACAAGGTGCCTGTTCTTTGCGTACCGGTTCAACGTTTTAGACCTTTTCACTCTCATTGCTAGTAGTAGTCATAATTTTTCTCCTCTTTTGTACTATTTTCACTGTTTTCCTACTCAAGCGCGTTTGCAAATATAGTTTTTGTTAGCGGGCTGGATTTATTACAATAGGTACGCGCCTTGATTGCTATAATAGGCTTGTACACAGGGTAAGCAAAATATTATTCTATTTAGTCCGTCATTTAGATTATCAAAAAATATTGGACACGTATTTTTTCTTTTGTCAATTAAACAAAAAATTACAGAGATAAAGCGCGTCAAAGTTGGGAGTGCGGGAAAATGACGTCACTTCTAAGTAAAATTGTACCTAGATGTGACGTCACGCGGAACTTCAGCGGGCTATATCTTCATTTTTTGTTAAATTGAAAAAAGAAAAAATACGTGTCCAATATTTTCTGATAATCTAACTGACGGACTAATCAATTTTTTAGTCATCATGCCTATTACTGTTGGAGTCCTAGCGGAACTAAGCTAGCTGGTTCTTTTCTGCATACAGTTTTTGTTTTCTAATTGTTGTGTTCGAATTATTATTGTATTTGTATTTTTTCAATGTGTTAAGTATAGGTATGACCTGTTAACATTGTTTTATGTAAATCTGGCTGGAATAAATAAATTTTATTTTCTTTTCGCCAAAACTTGATTCCTTACTGTATCTGAACAGCTTTCATATTATAATCGGCGGTGCTGTGATACAATATCTGCTATTGGTCGACTGTATCGTGGGAAATAAATAAAAACCAATCTTGTTTTTAACGCAATTTTAACTTTTATACTTAATCGATTCTCGATTTAAAACTTTGTGCTAGAGACGGTATTTGAGGGCCAACTCACAGATGAAATTTCCTCTGCTGTGGGCCAACTACATCTTATTATTTTACTTTTTCATATTATCATATTTCAACTAAATTTTGAATAATAAGGTAAAATCACCCATACCATATTTCAATATAAACTTTTAAAGATCAAAAATACATGTTATACCGTGACTAGAGATGACTATTTAGAATTTCCTGAGATATATTTGGGTATCCAGTACAGTTTATTATAATTCTATCAGGCATCTATAAATAAAATAAAATATATAAATCAAATCTATAAATCCTCAAGCAATTATTCAACCAACATTGAAAAAGTATTGACTTCTACATACATTAGTAGAATATTATAGTAGTATATTATACAAAACTTTATTATCTAACTAAATTATGAGCCAGTAAAGCCGATTTTTAAGGATTTAATTTTAAGCTAAGAAACTTACTAGAAACGTAATTTTAAGTGACAGCACTATATTTTGCTATTCTGAAGGGCACACCAACTAAATTTAGCAAGTCTTTTAAACGCTCTTAAATCAAACTAAATTTTTTAAATTCAATCAAATGACAGCTCTAAAATGTGCCCTGAATTTACCAAAACAAGTTAAAATCACTAAATTGAGTAAATAATGGCTGTCAAACTAAAATTTTAGTTTGACGTTTATAAAATGGCGACTTGAAAATGGCTCTTCGTTTTAACCCTATTTTAAGCATAATTTTATGTATGTCAAACTAAAACTAAGGCCTTCAAAATCGGCTTTAGTATCTGAATTAAAAAATTAAAGCGTATAGATAGTTCGCGGTGCTTTACATCAACCGAACTACTGCTACTGAAAAGATGCATTAGTTCGGTCAACCGGACTAACAACCGAACTACTGCTACTAAAGGGTATAGATAGTTCGCGGTGCTTTACATCAACCGAACTACTGCTACTGAAAAGTTGCATTAGTTCGGTCAACCGGACTAACAACCGAACTACTGCTACTAAAGGGAAATATCAGCCAATCGTAACGCTTCATTGCATATTTAGCATACCTTGACTTATTCTCAAATGAAGGGCACAGGAAAAGGGGTTTATCGACAGCAAGCCTAATTTGAGAAACACGTCATTTAGGTTCATTCTTCCATTATAATTTCACAAAGAGTGTTTTTTAATCGAGAATTGCGACAAAATTATCACCTTATTAGCAGTGTTTATTTTCTTTGTTAAAGGGTTACTTCTTTACTAGCGAATTTGCCTCTTCTTTTTTCCACAAATGTTTACGATTCCAAAACTAGGTACCGAGTATGAACATGCTATCGACCCAACATAGCTACGATAAACAAATATGTAGCTCTTATTTCATAGCAATAAGAGTTGCCAGTTAGAATTTTATCTGTCAAATTTATCGAATCGATGCTTACGAACATGCTATGTTGTTTCGAGGAATAGCTTTCCTTAACTGAACTGTTTTTAATCGTTTTTTTTTTGTAAGTAAGTAGGTAAATCATTTATTTAATAAGCGTACATACCCATAACTGAATTAATAAAAGTCATGTCTTTCATTTGACTTGAGTGACTTCATCATCACACATTTATATAGACATTTATGTTTCTTGAACGCATCATATAGTTCGACAAGGATTCGACCATTCAACCTATGTGATGTAGTTCCTACAATTAATAAAACGCATATAAAATCAGGTTAAAAGCTTGAAAAAAATAATTATTGAAATTACATTTCTAAATGGATCTATTTATCCTAGAAAGCGGACGAAAATTGCACATTGAAGTTTAAAAAACAATCGAATTGCATTGTTAGTTTATTTTTGTTATGAATGTCGACGATTTCCTATACCCTTCAAATGTAAAAGTGGGGGGTAAGTAGGTAGTGTTAAAGCTTAGCCCTATTATAGGACTTATATAATGTTCAGTCTTACGTTCAGAAGTGTATCTACATATCACGGATGTTATGGGCCATGGGCGTATATAAGGGTACTTTTAAGGGGTTAAACGTCTCAATTTTAGTAGAAAAATGATCAAATTCAGAATAAACGAAGTCTTATAATTTTTCAAATAAAGCCCTAGAACTTTTTAAAAAGGTTTATTTATGTATAAGTTAAAACAACTCTGAGCTCCTCTGTTGCAGAAATAATAAGTTGAAAGGACAGACGTATAATATAGTAGCAGACTTAACATTAATAATAATCGCATAGAGTCTACGCGTGGCAATTTTAGCTCAGTGAACTTCGGTGAACTTTTTTATTTTTAATTATAAATATTCCTTGTTTCCAAACAAAATATATACCAGAGATTAGTTTAGGAATTAACAAATATGTTCCAAGCATAAGCTAGCCAAAACAACCCATTTTTATACGTTTCTTCGTACCATGAAGCCTAAATGTAACTCATTTTTTGCATGGAAACTTGCCACGCTATTTAATCCTTATGTTTAGTCTGCTACTTAGTAATAATTATATGTCTGTGGTTATATTGACGCCCCTCTCCCGCATTGGTATGCTATATATACGCCCGTGCACACTATCACATTACAGAAGGTCTTATTATTAAATGGCAATGCACCAGAGGCTAACTTTCCGTGTGGTAGAGTTTATGACAAGTAAAGGCACAGAGCGGTACGTTGCAACCCGGGCAATAGGTCTGCATGCGTTTGTGACACACCACACACGACTTGCGTATCCTCTCACGTTTCGGCCCCGGACGCAAGCCATACTCCGCCGGAAAATGTTCCCAATATTCCACTGGAAACAATGGCACTCCAGACATGGAAACCTTTACAGGATGAATGGTCGGTTTTATTGTATGCTTCTGCATGATTTGCTGGACCAACTCCTCTCGATAATTCCTAGGGTGTGTAATAATCTCTTTTTTTGAGCATGCCGAAACATTCGCGGCTTTATGCAATATCAACGAGTTTAAAACACTGATATTCAGAAGCCGTCTGAACAGTATTTTGTACCATGTTTTGGTATTTTTTCGTTCTATCGGGTAAACGGCTAGCAGTTGGTCTCTTTTGTCGAGTCCGCTTAAACAGTTTTTATATTCTTGAATTGGAGGGGGTTTATCTTTGCCGTTTTGTTCTTGGACGTTTCCGTGATAAGTTGATAATAGAGCTATTTTGTTGTATTCGCATAGAATGAGATCCACATCACCACAAGTGCACCCCTTAAGTTCTCCATTTCGTATGTTTTCCTTTTTCATCTGGGCTAACTCATTTGGGAAAAATTTACTATCAGTACGTAAGGCGCCAACGCAATCGAAGCCCCTTGACTTCAGGGTCCTTGCAAGGGCAGGACTTGTATAACATGGCTCCATCCAAACTGTGTGCCCTTTGTTTTCCAGACCACCCAAGAGGTTCAATACGCGTGTCGCAATTCCGGAGAGACAAGTCACATTATTAGTGTATATTTGTTTCCCATCATAGATCTCGAATTTTGACAAGTATCCAGTTTTAGCCTCGCACAGTTCGAGTGTATTCAATTTCCCCGATGCTGCGTTATGGCGACTATATCCTTTTTCAATCAGCCACCCTTTAAAATTTGAAAGAGAATCGTCTATCACGATGTTACGGTCCAATTCGTATAAATTGGCAAACTTTTCGTTTAAATGTGTCACAATGGGTTGAATTTTCAATAATTTGGCCTCGGACAGATTGCGGCCTTTGTTGTTTTTATTATCATTAAAGTGTAAAAACTTGTTTATTAGTAAGAACCTATTGTAGGTCATGGCTTCCTTGAAGTTTGGAGTATCGTATATTTTCCCGTCTACTCTGAAGTACTCTTTGATGTCTTGTTTGATGCATATCCCGGTAGCTAATACTAATGCAAAAAAGACATAAAGCTCGTCAATGTTTACATCTATCCAACGATTTAAACGCGAACCTTCAGTAAGTTTGTCCTCAGATTTGAGTCTCGCTAAAGTTTGAGTGGCATATCTGTTGATTTCATTTACTATATGAGTCATAATTTGCCGGTCCCATATCGCTACGAACGCCTCATAAGGAGTAGCGAAATCTTGGATTGGCCCAGTTTTAGCATTAAAATGTTCCCTTTTTTGTTGAATTAAGGTATCTGGGAAAGGTTGCCAATTAAATTCGTTTAAGTAACCCTTATTTTGTCTTAAAGTTTCTGCAACGTTAATATTAGTAAATTTCTCCGCTTTAGGAGACGAAGTCTCAAATTGAGGTAATGATTTCTCAGTTCGAATCGACCGTTCTACATTTGCCTGGGTCTGTTCATCTTGAGATGGAAAATTCTGCTTAGTAGTATCATCTAGGCCCAAAAAGATTCGCTGCACCCGCGAGTAGAACATCGAATGATGGTCTTCAGGGTCATCGTCATCGCTTTCAACTTCGCTTCCTGGAACCACCGGAAAAATTTATTAAAATACAAACGTGTTAACTTCGTATTAAGCACCCGAGACATTCAAATGTGCTTAACAATCTTTATATGCTTGACAATGACTGATGGCATGATTAAAAGTGTGAAAGGATTAAATGTATTGTTGTCTTATTCAAATAAATACTAACCTAAGTTAGAAATCGCCTCGTTTATGTTGTCCTCTGGTGTGGGAGATAAACTAAGCAACCTGTCTTCGGGTGGTACATCTGTTTCGTTCAATACACACTCTATGATCCTGAAACAAAATTAAAATACTGTAAATAAAAAATCAATATTAAGATATTAATCTTTTGAATTCTCATTAACGCTAAGACGTTGTTAGAGAGCGTGTCATTCCCGAGTCCCAAGGTTCTTGCAGAAAAGAATTTTTAAAAAACGGCCATGTGCGTGTCGGGCCACGCGCAGTGCAGGGTTCCGTAATTGCCCGGTACATTTTATAAGTTAGTCTACTAATACAGATCGCGCCAAACTTCTAGTTCCATACATTTACACTACATTACATTGTCCTGTTTAGAGGGACTAAAAGTTTGGCGCGACCTGTACTTGTAAACCTGTAAAGCCTACTTAGCTGTCATAGTTTTCCTTTTAAATTAATTATATATACTACTTCTGTGAATTTTTTTACATATCCATAAACAACCGTTTAGCCGACAGGGGGGGGGGGGGGGGGGAAACTTGAGTCTAACAAAAATTTGCACTTTAATGCTTAATATTTCGCCAACGGATCATTAAATCGAAAAATATTTTTAAACACCCATAATGATTTTGAACGACCTATCTAACGATACCCCACACTATGGGATAGATGAGAAAAAAAATGTATCCCCAATTAACGTGTATGAGCCTTAAAAAAATATGTATATAATAGATTCCATAAAAAAAATGTTTCTTGCTTTTTTTTGACTGTTTTGTCGGCGTGATTAATATGTATACCCATACCAAATTACAGCTTTCTAGTACTAATAGTCTCTGAGCTAAGCCGCCGACAGACGGACGGACATGGCGAAACTATAAGGGTTCCTTGTCGGACTACGGAACCCTAAAAAGTGAGCGTCATGTCATGACAATTAGAGGAATGAGTGTATTCCTTACGGCAAATATAATTTGACCAAAATGGGAGATACCCACAGCCACAATACAGGAGACAGGGAAAAGTTGGCTCTTCCCAGTCATAGACTGGCAAAATTATCTAACAGTTACTTACATCACGAAATATGTGCTTTGAGTTATAAAAATAAATAAAATAAAATAAAGTTTATTCACAGAAGTAAAAGTCTTACAGTGGTGCCCTAGCTCCCACCCTAATTTGTTATTTTGTAATACCATTACTGAAAAAAATGTCTTTTTGGCTTCATTATAAAATAGCATTACATACGTTTAAAATACGGTGAATTGTTTTTAAATTTGGTAATAATTGGAAAATAATATGCTGTAATTAAAACGTTTGAGGAAATAGTTTTTAAGGTAAGTAACGCAATATCATGATGACAGATCACTGTAAAAATTGGTCACAGAAAATGAGTTTATCATTTTGGTATTACATCATGCCTTCCCCCCCCCCATAAGAGGTCCGTCACACTACGGTATGCTTACTGTAACCATAAAGGCGGTGACGCAGCGCATAATTCTATCTGCTTCCTACAAAGTCATAGTGACAGTGCGTCATATTATAACGCTAGCAGCAGCAACAGTAGTTTCATCGTATTTTATTGTGATGTCCGTATGCTCCCTACTTTACGTGAATCATCATAATTTCAGGTGAATTCACTTAATTTTATGATTACCAGTTTTCTCAGAGTAGAAAGCAAGGAAAGAAAGCTTTTATTTAGCCCTTGCCCCGTTTTCGGCTTGGGCGCAATTTAATGAACACCCCTTATAGCCTATGTTGACCAGGGTCCCTACAATTATAATAAAAAAACCGCATCCAAATTCGTTGAATAGTGCTAGAGTTAAAACGGAACCTACAGACAGACAAAAATTCTAAAAATTGTTGTTTCGGCCTCAGTACAGTACCAATAACCCATTTCATCTAAAATTTCGCGAAAATATTCAATGTACAGACGCGACTATTTTACTTCTTTATAGTATAATATAGTTTTTTTTTTAATTTGTAGAAGTTTTTTATTTGACATTGTTACTTAAAACTAATCCTTCTTATTCAAATATTTATTTGAATTTTTTATTATTTATATTACTTAAGTGTTAATATTTTAATTACTGTATATCATATTATGTGTCGAAATATTAAAAAAGTGAACTGAATTGAATATTCCGACTCGGGTAATACTTGATACTCGTATCATATATTGTATTCTGTATAAAAATTACTGCATTATCTGATGACGTAGGCAGAGACTATGTTGCGATCCTGGCACACCTCTTTCGCCCTTGAAACTGGAATACTAATTACAAATTATAATTTAATACATACTAATTATACATTTAAAAAATAACAGTGCTTATTTGGCCTCCTCGAAGATGGACTCTCTCTTTTTCCAAATACTATATCTGCGCAGCTACTGACCAGGCTTCCTGTCCAGCAAAATAATATCATCGCACGATTTTATTTATCACGGTAATATTTAAAATTTTTAAAATGTTGATGGTTGTGATTGTCGGCACTTGGTGGAACTTATTATACATCTTGTTAAATAAGACACTTGTACTTGTCCACAGGATTATAATTTCACTTAATACACCCGACCGGTTTCGCTTATAAGCATTGTCTAGGGCTTTATTACATAAAAATAACTTAAATAATATTTACATGTTAAATACGTGCGATAAATGTCAAATAATTTCCGGGGGTAATTTAATAATAAATAAAATGACAGATAGCAAGTCAAGATGGATTTATATGCAACGTTGTTTGATATTAGTAAGGAAAGCTACATTATTACTTCAACAATCAAATCTGAGTTTGATAATGGAGTTGGTGAAAAAAGTGATGTCACATTGCAAATTTACCCCAGATTGTGGTAATTTATTTATATATTTACAAGTAAAAGGTATGTAATAAAATAAAATAAATGAAGTCAAGCAAAAGATCAATTAAATGTCAGTTACGAAAGGAAGTATTGTGTTAGTGTGTTATGAAATGAATGTCAAAAGGTTGTTATAAAATGAATTGTCAAAATGTTGTTAAAGTTATCTTAATTACAGATTGGTAAAGATAATTAAAATAAAAAGAAAGTCAAAACTGTTATTCAAAAAATATATCTGTGTTATAAAATGGATATCAAAAAGTTGTAAAAGTTGTGTTAATTATTAAATTCGTAGATCATTAAATATCAACACAGTTATTTAAAATATTGTAAAAGAGGTGAATTGTTGATGTCGAGTTGTTGATTTAATATTTGATTGGGTTGCGAGTAGCGTAATTTATTAATTTCTAGAGATTCTAAAGCTGATAATTTCCTACCCTTGTCACAAACACGTAGGACCGTGAAATTCAATTTTGGGTCAAAAGTATGTTTTTCTTTTATTAGATGTTCAGCAAAATTAGAGTCTGTTTTATTTAGCCTCCAACTTCTACAATGTTCACTCAATCGTGTTTTAAAGGACCTTCCCGTTTGCCCTACATACTTCTTGTCACAGCTAGCGCATGAAAGTTCATAAATTCCGTTTTTTTTTTTGTTCAATTTTGGTTTTTTCTTTACTATTGCCTAACATTTTTAGCAAAGTGTTATTGGTGTAAGATGCAGGTTTTGTGTTTTTGAGTATACCTGAACACCTATATGATATGCCACCAAGGAAAGGCAATTTAGACCACCTTTTTGGTTCCACTGTTTCGGTATTGGTAGTGATATCTGTGTGGTACAGTAATGATCTGGCTTTCATCAGTTTATTTTTGTGCAATACAGAATCTACAATTTTAGGATCATAGCCATTGTTTAAAGCAATTGTTTTGATCGTGTTCAATTCATTGTTGAAATTTTCTTTATTTGATGGTATCGATAAAAGTCTATGAGTCATTGAATTGAAAAAAGCATATTTATGGGATTGAGGACGTTTCGAGGTGGCGTGGATTATATTATCGCTGAAAGTTGGTTTGCGGTAAATTTTAAATTGGTGTTTATGTTGTTGAATGTTAATGGTAAGATCTAGGAAATGTATTTCACTATTACCAATTTCAATGGTGAATTCAATATTTGAGTTTAAAGAATTAATAAAAACCAAGAAATCATTCAAATCTTCCAAGGATCCTGACCAAAGACATAACACATCATCCACGTATCTATACCAGTAAACAATGGAGCCCTTGAACTGTTTGTTAGATATTATTTGTACCTCCAAGCTGTTCATAAAAATTTCCGCACAAAGGGGTGATAATGGACTCCCCATAGCTAATCCACTCTGTTGTTTGTAAAATTTGTTATCGAATACAAAATAATTCTGCTCCAGACAGACCGAAATAGTGTGTTCCAAATTTATTATCTGCTGCGGCTCAACTACTGATTCAACGAGAAGCTTATTTATCGCACGCTTACAATCATCAATTGGCACAGATGGAAAAAGATTTTTCACATCGAAAGATACTAAAATAGCCTGTGGTGGTACGTCTACATCTTTTATCTTATTTACTAGATCAATGCTATTTTTAATTGAATGTAGAGGATCAAATTTAGTTAAATCTTTGAAAATATGGATGAACGATTGTAGAAGTTGGAGGCTAAATAAAACAGACTCTAATTTTGCTGAACATCTAATAAAAGAAAAACATAGTTTTGACTCAAAATTGAATTTCACGGTCCTACGTGTTTGTGACAAGGGTAGGAAATTATCAGCTTTAGAATCTCTAGAAATTAATAAATTACGCTACTCGCAACCCAATCAAATATTAAATCAACAACTCGACATCAACAATTCACCTCTTTTACAATATTTTAAATAACTGTGTTGATATTTAATGATCTACGAATTTAATAATTAACACAACTTTTACAACTTTTTGATATCCATTTTATAACACAGATATATTTTTTGAATAACAGTTTTGACTTTCTTTTTATTTTAATTATCTTTACCAATCTGTAATTAAGATAACTTTAACAACATTTTGACAATTCATTTTATAACAACCTTTTGACATTCATTTCATAACACACTAACACAATACTTCCTTTCATAACTGACATTTAATTGATCTTTTGCTTGACTTCATTTATTTTATTTTATTACATACCTTTTACTTGTAAATATATAAATAAATTACCACAATCTGGGGTAAATTTGCAATGTGACATCGCTTTTTTCACCAACTCCATTATCAAACTCAGATTTGATTGTTGAAGTAATAATGTAGCTACGACAAATGCCGATCTATCAAAAATATCTGTCTGGAGCAACGAATATGGTTTAAAAATCAATCCCTCCAAGACGCAAGTCATTATCATCGGAAGTCCTTGGTTCACCGATAGGATTGACTGGCAAACAGTTCCTACTATTGTATTTGATGGGACTATAATACCATACAGCAACAAAGTAAAAAATTTAGGTCTCCTATTAGATAGTTGCCTGTCATGGGACCCCCAAATAAATGAAGTTAGCAGAAAACTTTTTGCGGCTGCAGGAGCTCTGAGAAGGCTTCGAAATTTCCTCCCGACTGCTACTAAAATTGCGCTTGCACATTCCTTGTTACTACCGATTCTCGATTACGCAGATATTTGTTACCTCGATCTTACTCAGGTCCAACTTGATAAACTCGAACGTCTTCAGAATTTCTGTATTAGGTTCATTTTTTTTATTCGTAAATTCGATCACATTTCTGAATTTCGTTCGCGTCTTAATTGGCTTCCTATTCGTCGTCGTCGCAATTCTCATATTCTGTCTCTTTTGTATTCTGTATTAAATAATCCTGCCACCCCATCATATCTCAAAGCTCGCTTTCAGTTTCTTCATGGTACTCATGACCGTATCTTACGGTCCTCTCAAAATCTACTCCTGGCTACCCCAATACATTCATCGACCTTCTATGACAATTCCTTTTCAGTACAAGCCGTCCGTTTGTGGAATGATCTTCCTCTATCTATAAGAAGAGCACCTTCCCTACCAGTCTTTAAGAGACTGGTAAAAGAACACTACCTCTCACTCTGACCACTGAACTATCTACATTCCTCTTAAAGTTTATTTATTATTTATGTAATATATGTATGTATGTATATATTTATTCATTCATGTTATTTATCTATAATACATAATTTTTTTTTTTTTTAATTTATTAATGTAGATTTTGTATAGTATATTTAAATATTATTTTAAAATTAGTGCACCGCCTATTCATCAATCTCCTTTTAAACCAGATTCTACCCAAAGGTTGTCTGGAAGAGATCGCTATAAGCGATAAGGCCGCCTGATTGTACCTACGTTATTTGGCTATTGTAATTTATATTATTTTTGTTTCCTTCTTTGTGGTGTGCAAATAAAGTTATATTGTATTGTATTGTAATGTAGCTTTCCTTACTAATATCAAACAACGTTGCATATAAATCCATCTTGACTTGCTATCTGTCATTTTATTTATTATTAAATTACCCCCGGAAATTATTTGACATTTATCGCACGTATTAAACATGTAAATATTATTTAAGTTATTTTTTATGTAATAAAGCCCTAGACAATGCTTATAAGCGAAACCGGTCGGGTGTATTAAGTGAAATTATAATCCTGTGGACAAGTGCAAGTGTCTTATTTAACAAGATGTATAATAAGTTCCACCAAGTGCCGACAATCACAACCATCAACATTTTAAAAACGGCAAGTACGGCTGAGTTGATTGTCATCTATGAAAACCTAAAAATAAAGTTCACAGCTATTTCTGAACACTTGTGGTTTAATTCACAATGTAAAAGAGAAAAACTCATTCCAAATTATATAAACAATGGTATTAAATGTAAAATCAATAAATTTTACATGGAAGATTTTATGAACAATGCAAAAAGGAGGTGGTTGATGAAAGAATTAAGCACCCAGTATGGCCAGCGTAATAACCTAAGTTCCCACCTTAAGGTATGTTATATGGAGTTAAGCAAAAGACTTCACAGATTAGAGCTTGACATTTTACTTGAATATATTTACGTAAAAAGCTATAAGTCTGGCATCCGAAATACATAACACACATTTAAAGAAACTCCGAAACTTAAGATCTAAACAAAAAATACGATTTTTGCGAAACAACAGACTTTGTTCAACCAGTATTTTATCCGAAACTGATAAACAATACAAATGTAACATTCGATCCGAAAGAGCTAAAGATACTTGAAAAAGGTTTAAAATATTCTCCAAACATTCCTACACGTATGAAAGACTTGGATAACTTAGCGGCAGATTTAGAAGTTGCGACAAAGGACCCACTTCCTAAGCACATAGGATGCAAAAAAAAAAAAAAAAATATTAAAAGAAGAAGCTAACAAACTACTCAGCAAAAAAGATCCATCCGAATATAGTGAACTAAATCCTATTAAGAGTATCCAAAAAAAAAGGTCAAAGATAACGACATTATTATCACTAAAGCAGATAAAGGTAATACTGTTGTCATCACTACGAAGGTGGAATATGATAGAAAGATTAATGATTTTCTTTCTAACCCTTCTTTCCAACAACTTAAAAAGGATCCCACTAAAAGGTACAGTGACATTATAAGAGAGACTATTAAATCTGCTAACAGTATTTTTTCTAGAGCGGATACTTATAAATTAAAGGTTATGAATGCCCAAATTCCTAAACTACATGGCTATTACAAATTACACAAACCAGATACTCCAATTCGTCCAGTTGTGGCCTACGTTGGAGCTCCAGCATACCGCATGGCAGATAGATGTAACCATATTTTCAAAGATTTAACTAAATTTGATCCTCTACATTCAATTAAAAATAGCATTGATCTAGTAAATAAGATAAAAGATGTAGACGTACCACCACAGGCTATTTTAGTATCTTTCGATGTGAAAAATCTTTTTCCATCTGTGCCAATTGATGATTGTAAGCGTGCGATAAATGAGCTTCTCGTTGAATCAGTAGTTGAGCCGCAGCAGATAATAGATTTGGAACACACTATTTCGGTCTGTCTGGAGCAGAATTATTTTGTATTCGATAACAAATTTTACAAACAACAGAGTGGATTAGCTATGGGGAGTCCATTATCACCCCTTTGTGCGGAAATTTTTATGAACAGCTTGGAGGTACAAATAATATCTAACAAACAGTTCAAGGGCTCCATTGTTTACTGGTATAGATACGTGGATGATGTGTTATGTCTTTGGTCAGGATCCTTGGAAGATTTGAATGATTTCTTGGTTTTTATTAATTCTTTAAACTCAAATATTGAATTCAACATTGAAATTGGTAATAGTGAAATACATTTCCTAGATCTTACCATTAACATTCAACAACATAAACACCAATTTAAAATTTACCGCAAACCAACTTTCAGCGATAATATAATCCACGCCACCTCGAAACGTCCTCAATCCCATAAATATGCTTTTTTCAATTCAATGACTCATAGACTTTTATCGATACCATTAAATAAAGAAAATTTCAACAATGAATTGAACACGATCAAAACAATTGCTTTAAACAATGGCTATGATCCTAAAATTGTAGATTCTGTATTGCACAAAAATAAACTGATGAAAGCCAGATCATTACTGTACCACACAGATATCACTACCAATACCGAAACAATGGAACCAAAAAGGTGGTCTAAATTGCCTTTCCTTGGTGGCATATCATATAGGTGTTCAGGTATACTCAAAAACACAAAACCTGCATTTTACGCCAATAACACTTTGCTAAAAATGTTAGGCAATAGTAAAGAAAAAACCAAAATTGAACAAAAAAACGGAATTTATGAACTTTCATGCGCTAGCTGTGACAAGAAGTATGTAGGGCAAACGGGAAGGTCCTTTAAAACACGATTGAGTGAACATTGTAGAAGTTGGAAGCTAAATAAAAAGACTCTAATTTTGCTGAACATCTAATAAAAGAAAAACATACTTTTGACCCAAAATTGAATTTCACGGTCCTACATGTTTGTGACAAGGGTAGGAAATTATCAGCTTTAGAATCTCTAGAAATTAATAAATTACGCTACTCGCAACCCAATCAAATATTAAATCAACAACTCGACATCAACAATTCACCTCTTTTACAATATTTTAAATAACTGTGTTGATATTTAATGATCTACGAATTTAATAATTAACACAACTTTTACAACTTTTTGATATCCATTTTATAACACAGATATATTTTTTGAATAACAGTTTTGACTTTCTTTTTATTTTAATTATCTTTACCAATCTGTAATTAAGATAGTTTTAACAACATTTTGACAATTCATTTTATAACAACCTTTTGACATTCATTTCATAACACACTAACACAATACTTCCTTTCATAACTGACATTTAATTGATCTTTTGCTTGACTTCATTTATTTTATTTTATTACATACCTTTTACTTGTAAATATATAAATAAATTACCACAATCTGGGGTAAATTTGCAATGTGACATCACTTTTTTCACCAACTACATTATCAAACTCAGATTTGATTGTTGAAGTAATAATGTAGCTTTCCTTACTAATATCAAACAACGTTGCATATAAATCCATCTTGACTTGCTATCTGTCATTTTATTTATTATTAAATTACCCCCGGAAATTATTTGACATTTATCGCACGTATTAAACATGTAAATATTATTTAAGTTATTTTTATGTAATAAAGCCCTAGACAATGCTTATAAGCGAAACCGGTCGGGTGTATTAAGTGAAATTATAATCCTGTGGACAAGTACAAGTGTCTTATTTAACAAGATTTTTAATTTTTCCTTCTATAATTTATATTTTTTTGCTTTTTTCATATGTATATTTGTAATTTGATAATAAAAACATTTTCTTTCTTTCTTAGACTATGTGGTTTCATTTCATACAGAGAGCAGTCTAATAATACACTCGGTATGTGACTGTGATAATGTAAAAAAATGTACTTACTGCGCCGGTATGGGTATCTCAAGCGAATCTGTTCCATTTTCAGAAATTAATGTACTCTCTAGTTGCTCGGCATGCTGCTTGTAGCCATTTAAGTGTTTTTCTGTGGAAACGCAGACAAACATTGAAAAAAGCAGCGGGTTGAATAAGAGATACAAACGTAAATTAATCTAATGCCGCCTCTTCACACAATGGTGGCTATGGACATCGGAGTAATATGTCAGAAATGACGACGATTCGCTTAAAAGTTCATTTAAAAATATATACTCTTCCAATCAAATAATTATTAACTTAACAATAAATAATAATATTAAAAATGAATTACTAAAAATGCAATTGGCCTCTTCTTTTTTTTACAGTTGCATATCAGGTAGGTACGGTCGCCTATACTTATGATTATGATATTTTCATTAAAGAAAAAAATTCCAACAATACCTGGACTTTCTATTTCTTCATTTTTAATGCGACTGGAACCCATTATCCTGAAATAAATTAAAAATATAAAACGGTCGGTCTAGTGTTTCTGTAAAACCAACTAGTTTTGTCACTCTAAAACCAGTGTTCATTATGAATATTAATACAAATCGTATGTACTTGTACATACATGGATTATCGTTTTTAGGGTTCCGTACCTTAAGGGAAAATCGGAGCCTTATTTAATGTCAATCTGCTGTCTGTACGTACGTATGTCACGGGTCTCTAGCTCGTAGACGGAGTGAATTACAGACCTGAAATTTTAACATTTTGTGTAAAATGTTGACCCGAAACTAATTATTGAATCAGAAATAGAGTTTAATTATTTTTCACAGGGATCCCATACATGAAAAACCCAGTTAAGTGCAAGTAGGATTCGCGCCTTTAGGGTTCTGTACCATTTAAATAAGTTAATAGGCTTAAATAATTTGAACAAAAATTATAGGTTGTTATTTATTTACTCACAAAATTCATGAAAAAAAACTGAGGATCACACTGTAAGTCATTCCATCTACGAGCTAGAGCTAGAGACCCGTGACATACAGACGGACAGATATACAGCAAAGTGACTTTTAAGGAGCTCTGTTTGCCTAACCCATTTTTACACTTTTGTTTCATAAATATGGAATTTTTACTCAAATTGTCTATTTACTTAAGTATTTGAATGGTACTATGGGAGCTAATGGGAGCTAATATTATTAGCAGTTGACTGGCTTCATTATAAACTTACTCTACAACTGGTTCTATTTTGACTTCATGCTTCAACTTCCTCTGTGGTAAGTCCTGCTGCAACTCAGTCCTGAGAATTAACTTACAGGTATTATTACCAGCAGACATTAAAACAATTTTAGAAATATTGGTGAAGTAAGTCCTCTTTTCTCTTAGTCCTCTTTTAGAAGGGGAACAAAAACTGTTAACAAAATTAGTACAAAGTTATAGGAGAACAGAAAACTTCATTCTTTTTTTAGATTTGTGACTCTATGAAGACCATTTGTTATTTTAATACCAATTTTTTTTTATTTCATAAAGCAGATGTACTATTTTCTTACAACCTTGTTTAATTGAGTAAAGAAATATCCGTCATTTTCATGTAAAAATTGTGTGAGTGAGGAGCAATTTTTGTATTGAATACTACTTAATAGATTAACATATTTGATAAAGTTTATCAAACCAGGGCCGCGTTCAGTTTCATCGCCCGCTCATCTCTGACAGCAGGATAGCAGATACAAAATCAACGCGTGCAAGAGATGTCATGATCGCCGGGCGTGAGCGGGCGATCAAACTGAACTTAGCCCAGAGGTGCAATTGTGTGAGCCAATGGTATTCAAATTGATTGTCATATGGCTATTTGGCTAAACAAATTAGCCCGTTTGTCAACTTTATTGAAATCGTACATTTTTGGCTGTCAAATGAATACAATTGTCTTCTTTTGTTGTTGACAGCCAAAAACATATGATTTCAATTGTCAAACGGGCTTATTTGCTAATCCGAATTCCGACAATCAATTTGAATACCATTGCCTTACACAATGCACCTCTGTTCTGAGATTTTATATTTTAGCACATGAAAAGTGATTGGCCTATTATTTATCATTTCCAATCTGCCTGTTCTTTTTTTCACCAATATTTACCATTTGAAAATTGTTTTGAGGAAAAGCTTTCCTGGACTCTTTTTAATAGACAGATTTTAAAATAAGCATACATTATATTAATTAAATGAAAAAAAGTGATGTCTTTCATTTGACCTTGAGTGACATCGTCATCACTCGGATAAATATGTAAACACATATTTTTTATTTGAATAATTTGCATTAATTATTTGGTTTTCTACATAAATTATGATGGTTTGAGCTGGAAAATTAAGTTTTTATAATCCATATTTTTCTATATTTTAGGGTTAAAACCATATTTTTAGAATTTAATCACATTATTCCATATTTCCTATTTTTTGTACTTAAATTAGTTAAAACTGCGTAATTTTTGCTTTCATAGCACCGCGGGAATACATTGTCGTTGCGTAGCAAACATGAATGGTCATTTAGCCAATATAAAGCAAAGCAATATATATAATATAAAGCGTTTTTCTGACCAAATAAAAGGAACTTCAATTTTGAAAATTTAAAGAAACATATTGTTATATACTGCAACAACTCGAATACAGAGGCAGACTAAATTTAAGCTAAGAAATTTAATTTTGTCAATTTAAAATATTTTTTCAAACAATTAAATTAGAATAAAGCGTTTTGTGTTTGGAATTAGCTGTCAAGCAATTTAATTTCATTGACTTTTTAATATTTTTTCAAACAATTATATTAAAATAAAGTGTTTTTTGTTTGGTATAAGTTGTCTTTTTAGTCCATATTTCCGTTTTTTAGATCCATATTATATGTAAATATTTTGGGATTTTTAGCACATATTTATCCGAGCCCTAGTCATCACACAATTCCAATGGCATTTTAATTTTTTACTTTTGACAAGGATCTGACTATTTAAGCAATATGATGATGTCACTTCTTGTAAATACTAAAATACTTATAAAATCTGGTATAAAGCACAAAAAATATTTTGTTAAATTACATTTCTAAATTGATATATTTACGTATTCCAAAAAGTAGACAACAATAGCACAAAACTGAATTGTTCCAGTGCTTCTACCAGCCCCTGCATAATTTCCAGAATTAAAAAAATTCAAACATATTTTTTATATCTTTCTACTTTTCCATTTTTGTACTATTTTTGCATATCATAAAGGTGAAATATTTGAGGGTAGTGAAGTCATTTTGTTTGAAGCTAACCAAGTCAATGAGAAAATTAGTAAAATTTTGTTAATTCTATTCTAGCCTTTTTAATAGGGCATTCTTCAACCACCACAATTTATACATTTTATATGGGCTCCTATTGAGCAACAGGTGTAGTGACGCTTCCGATGTATTTCATGTGTACGAACAATTTGGGGAGGAAACCAACAAAATAAATTTATTTAACACATTTATTAAATTTATTTAACACATTTGTTGTGCCTATATTTAAAGGAGGTCAAAATGATATTGCATCGAATTATCGGCCCATTTCCCTATTAAAAGTTTTTTCGAAACTTCTGGAAAAAGTAGTTAACTGTCGTTTTACGAAGTACCTGGAAACCAACAAACTTTTGATGGACAATCAGTATGGGTTTAGAACTGGTAGATCGACTGAACATGCAGTAGTCAAGCTTACTTCACTAGCCGCTTCATATCTAGATCAAGGTATGAAATGCCTGGGGGTGTTTTTGGATCTGGCCAAGGCCTTTGACACCGTTTCTATTCCAATACTACTGCGTAAGCTTGAAGTATCAGGGATAAGAGGTGTGGCCTTGGTTTGGTTCAGAAGCTACCTTATGGGCAGACAACAATGTGGTCGGTGAATTATTGAGCGATTTCAATTCCGTCCGTTTTGGTGTGCCCCAAGGAAGTTTACTTGGGCCTACTTTATTTATTTTATATATTAATGACATTTCCTTGGCCATCAAAAAAGACATCGACGCAATTTGTTATGCCGACGACACAGCGGTTCTCTTCCATGGCAAGACCTGGGAAGACGCTTTCAAAGCAGCGCAGCTGGGTATGGATGAGATAAACAAATGGCTCGAAAATAATCTACTTACTTTAAACAAAAGTAAAACTAAACTGCTGTGTTTTCACATAACAGAAGCCACCGCACCTCCTCAAGAATTGTCAGTGAAGGCTCACATTTTGCCTAGTTGTGTCACTAGAGATAGCTGCAACTGTCCTGTTTTTGAGCGAACACCGTTTATCAGATACCTAGGAATTGCTCTGGATGAAAAGCTAAATTTTCAAAAGCATATTAGTATTCTGACATCTCAAGTAAGAAAGGTTATTTATATTATGAAACGTTTAAGAAACTGTGCTGATCGGAATACTCTGCTTTCGGTCTACTACTGCCTATGTCAATCATTACTGACATACTGTATCCTTATCTGGGGTAATTCAGCTAAATCTATGCTGCTGAATCTCGAACGGGCTCAACGTGCTGTCGTAAGGTTATGTTACGTAAACCGTTCAGATATGAGACGGACAAACTTTACAAAGAGGTGGGTGTTCTCCGTGTTAGGCAATTATAAGTTCTGAAATCCGCATTAAGAACACACAAAGCCGTTCTGTCATCTAATTCAGAACATCAAACTAGACGTGTACATAGATCAAAAATTGAATCAGTATGTAAGACTCGCTTCGCGAGGCGTTTTCTAATAGTTCCATCCTCAGCATACAACAAAATTATTCAACAATGTAAAATCAGCGACTGTCCCACAGGTCAAGCAAAAATTAAAATAATCAAGTGGTTACTAGAACTTTCTTATGATAAAACTGAAGAGTTATTGACTGTGTTAAAGTAAAGTATGTCAGTTATTAATATTTTATAATTGTTTCCTTTTTAGTTAATGTATCGTAATACTAAATAAAGACATATGCAATGGGTAATTATTTTATCTCCAATTAAACTGTGTTTATATAGACAAACATATACATATATGTATCAATATATATATATATTATTATATTATTTATATTTATTTATTTATTATTTTTTAAGACATACTAAATTTTAACTTTTATTATATAAGATTTTTAGAGCACCTTGTATATATTATTATTTTTAATATTCATGTATTTTTACAAATTGTATTTTATACTATCATAATCTAAATGATGTAAAGATATTTATTTAGAATGTGTTTCCCAAAATCACTATTACGGAAATTTCATTTTAATTTTAATGTAACAATTATGCCTAACGTCCTGTCTACTCCTCTCCGAACTCAATTGGTCTATACACAATCACTAAGCATCACCTCCTACCCTACGCGACATAATTACCTATTTTGTTAAACAACATCACAGAATCTCCGCCGGACAGGCCCGGCCTAGCGCGGAGATTAGAGTTAATTTAATAAATAAATTCATTTAATACCTAATACATGCTAACTATCGTGTAAATTGTAATTAAGTACTTACAATAACTGAAATTGTGTTTGTGTAATGTGTTAAAATCGGATGTACCCTCTTTTTCTAACTGCCTAGTATGTAAGATTTTTTCTTTTTGGAAATAAATATATTTTGTATATTTGTATTTTGTATTTGTATTCCCATTGCCCCATATATATGGGACATTTTGATGTTCTAATGGTATGTGCATGCATCTCATATTTGGCACAGCTCGAACAAACCTCGAGGCTGGTCAAAATTTGCATGTCTCGATTAAAACATTTTGATTGACATACACATGTGAGCGAACTATGAAATTAGGAAAAAAATATGTTTGCATCCAATTTTGCCTGCACAGGGAATGTGTTAACATATTTTATGGTTTAACCACTCTCCATCCATCCATCCATCAGCCCGTGTTCGTCCAGTGCTGGACATGGGCCTTTCCCAAATTTCGCCATTCATGTTGGTCCTTCTTCATCTAGCCACCACCCGCAACGTCCTTCAGGTCGTCGGTCCAGCGGGCATGAGGTCGGCCTACACTACGCTTTGCTGTAAGTACATGGTCTCCATTCTAAAGCCTTTCGGCCCCAAAGGCCATCATGTCGCCGACAAATATGGCCTGCCCACTGACACTTCAAGTTACTGATTCTGCAGGCTATGTCAGTTACTTTCGATCTCCGACGGATCTCCTCACTTCGGATTCTACCCATCAGAGACCACTCTAGGTATGTGATATTTTGTTGCCAACTTTAGGTATTAGCCCTACCTATTCCAATCACAGTTCAATAGGATTTTTTGGCTATTAGAAAATTTGTTTCAAACTTAAGTGTTTTAAGTCTACTTACTCGGATGACGGGTGTAATCTCTTACGTACTGTACGCTGCATTGGTGAACTTAATGCAGGCAAATGGCTCTTCTGAAATAACATAAATTTTATAGAACCTATAAGAACTTTTTACGTGTTACGTGTAGTATTTACAAAGTTAAGGACCACCTTTTAGTTAGAATAAAACAATTGACACGATAAAGGTTATTCTCTGAGCTTTGCATTAAACATGTAGTTACATAATAAATTTTATTTTATATTATTTATTTTCCTTCTTTTTTTGGAGAATTTGATTCAACAACAATTAAAACAGAAACGAACACAGAATAAATCCAATCCACAGACAGATTTTCTGTCAAAACAAAATAACTGGTAGTGTATGCGTTACCGCTAGCGGTGCTCTAGTAAGATCGGAGGCGGTGCTATGAGAAAACAGAGGTCGCGAATACGTATCGAATAATTGGTGTACAGATCATTCACTATAAGAAGTCCCCTGGCTTAGGAAATGGTAGCATTCTCAGATAAATGAATTTGCACATAATGTTGCCAATGGCTCACGTCGTATTCACCCTACTACACATTCCTAATATTTACTTTCTATAGATATTAGTAGACTACTCTTCAATGAAAATAAAATGTACAGAATGAAAAAATCAAAATTATCAATTATTTATTGATATGTATTTCGCAAACAATACGTATGATCTAATGGTATGAATATCTATACATGTATCTCTGTACTAAAACGGTATTTTTTATTTCTTGTTCTAGCTCGTCGACGTTTGTTCTAAATCGTCGAGCTCCCGTTTTTTACGTTTTTGACGATTTTTTCCAGGTGACTTAATCTGAACGATTTTTTCCGATATAGCTGCAAAAGTGAATAGCTAATAATTATTTGCCCATAAAATTGGCTTTATGTTTAAAGCTGGTAACCCTATTTTACTAACCTGTCATGGCACTGACTGATCGAGAGGAATCACGGTGAATTGTTTGCATTTTCTCTTTCACAAAAGGCGTACCTTCAACAGATTCTCTTTTGCACTATTGTTCAACGGCTTTGGCAATAATAATACATACCTACTTTATCAAATAATTTTGAAAAATCTGACTGACAAGAAGATGACAGCAAAAGCTTGCCAAGCAGTGATGCCAACATGACTGCAAGGGACAAGTTGTGATGAATGGTCTGTATTATACATGGTAACATGGTACGGTAGCATTAGACACTAGTGGCTAGGTTCGGGATTTTATTCATGCGATTGCGAATTAGAATTACGAAAGTCTTTTAGCGGACGCGTTGAGTGAGCGATAGTATGATTTAATAAGACGCGTCGCGTCGGTGCGTTAGAGTTCACGCATTTTTGTTTGGAACTCAATGATTTCCCAAACTAAGGGTGTCCGCGGGTATGATTCTTGGGAAAAGTGGTTCAGTAGGGTCAGTAGAATATGTGGTTTCATTTAATGGTAGCAGTCTATTTACACCCGGTATATCAAATCTTTAAAAAAAAGTTTAACAATGAAATTTAAACTGTTTGTGTTTTCATTTCACAGTTCGTGTCAATTAAAAATTAATGAACCCTTTGTTTTTCCTGTGTATTTTATTGGATTCATAAGAGCAACTTATCATTTATAAAAGATAATAATAATACATACCTTTATCTACCCGTACATTCACACACGATCAACCGCACACTCCTGGGTTTCGGTTTTGAATCTGTATATAATTTGATATGAAATAGGTAGGTATATATTAAATAAAGCATTATTGACACTATTGTGATACAATAATATTAAGAAATAAAAAAGTAAACAATATATGTTCATACCACAGACTTAAGTCTGTGGTTCATACACAACATAAGTAATACGCTAAAATAATATCGTGTTATAACTAATTACCAATTTCTAGAACGAAGCAGGTTTATGCATTTTGGGTAAGAGGTTGTTGCTTATTACTAAGCACTAGACGGCACTACAGAAGTAAATAAATAAAGTAAAATAAACTTATATAGTGGATTAATCCACGGTCTCTTAAGAAATCTTTTCATTCCGATAATTTTCTAATACCCCAGGGGCAGACAATATTTATCCGACTTCAAAAGAAGGAGGTTCTCAACTACGTATAGGGTATTATTTATCTGTGGAAATAGACATTAAGGTCACCGACCTTTTAAAGAATTGGTAAGTATATTATTGTATAACATGTCCTGTGTATTATAATTTTTAAAATGAATAACTGTTTTCTTAGAAACATTTGCATTTAAATTAAGCGAATTAAACCAGTTGAGAACAGTGCTGATTGAGTTCGTTATAAGGTTAGCTAGGTCACTATGACTGTTAGGTTGAAACGTGAAGAAGACTGAAACATAATCAGCAATCATAATCTTATTTTCAACCAGATATGGTAGATGGCTTATGTATAGCAGAAACAAGAGAGGTCCTAGTATGCTACCCAGAGGTACGCCTTTTTCGATAACATTTTTATTATTATTATTATTATTAGAATAGAATAGAATAGAATAGAATAGAATAATTTCTTTATTTAAGATATATATGTAACAAACATAATTTAGACACTAGTTACCACTATAAGTTGTCTTGAAGCGTGGATAACTAGGCTCTATCCCGAAACATGTATTAAGAAATTATATAATGTAAATTTAACTAAAGTACAACATTTTTATATAATTAAAAAAGAACACAAAGAAATGGATAACAATTAGTTCCTAAAATACGAAAGCCTTTCAATAGGCCAGTTTTACGAAGGTGTGTATTTGTGAGGGAGGGTGTGTTTGTGTGTGTGAGGGTGTGTATATGTGTGGGGGAGAGAGAGCGAGGGTGTGTATGAGTGGGTGAGAGGGTGAGTAAGGGTGTGTGAAGGTATGTTTTAGTGCATATATATACCTAAGGATATGTCAATAGATAGTACAAATATATGAAAATGATAGTAGATTAATAAGGGTATCTATAAATATATACTTAAATAGATACAAAGATTAAAAGTATGCGGATTAAAAAAAAAAATAATGTGTTATTTGGTAACTACAAGAAGAGCTTCTGTTTGATCGTATGACAAACTTTGTAGGTGGTTTCTGACTCGTAATTTACAATCAAATAGATTTAGAGGGTGAATATTTAAGGATTTATTAATTTTATTATACAGAAAAACAGACAGGAAGCATTGAAATCGATTTGTAAAGCATGTTCGAAATTTTACATTTCTGAAAACAATATCAACTCGTCTTTTGGTTCTATTTGGGGTTAATAAGTTAATATTATTGTGTTGTCGAGTGATGGTAAGTAAGATAAAAAGCTGCCTTATTGTTAAAACTTTAGTGGCTTGATATAAGCTTAGGGTGGGTGTTCTAGTTGGCATGAAGTGACTCACTTTAAGGACGGCTCGTTGGGCTCTTTCGAGGTTAATAATATGAGTTTTGGCAGAGCCTCCCCAAACAGTTAAACAATAAGTGAGTATAGATTCACACAAAGTGGAATAAATCATTTTAATTATTTTAGGTTCAGCTACATGCCGTATGTTTTTGAAAATGTATATCAGTTTGCGGACACGGGCAGTGACCGCCCTTATATGTTCCTGGAAAGAGAGGTGTTTGTCCAATATAAGGCCTAAATATTTTATTGAGTTAACATGGTCTAATTTTTGACAATCACAATCAGGGGGAGGTGACAAAAGACACTGAACAGAGTGGGCAGTAATAGAGAAGGTATTTAATCGAGGCTGGGTTTGGGGAACAATGGAAAAAGACATGTATTTAGTTTTACTACAGTTTAGACTTAATAAATTGTGATCTAACCAACACTTTACCAGATTTAAGCCCTTTTGGGCATGCTTAAAGGTTGAGTACCAATTTTCTCCCTGGAATACAAGAGCAGTGTCATCCGCGAAAGAGATGATGTTACCATTAGGAATGTTTAAATTACAGAGACCATTTAGGTAAACCAAGAATAGCGAAGGTCCAAGGATGCTACCCTGAGGGACACCATAGTTTACAGGTAGTGGATCACTTAGCATATCTCCAACACGAACACTTTGTTCCCTATTACTTAAATAATCTTGAAAAAGTCGAAGCTGAAGGCCTCGCACACCAATAGATTCCAGCTTTTTTATGAGAACTGGTATTGAAATCGTATCAAAAGCCTTTTGAAGATCTAGAAATATAGCCAGGCACCTGTCTCCTCCATCAAGTCCTTTTACAATTAAGTCTGTAAGGCATGTTACTGCATCGGCAGTTGACTTATTTGAACGAAAACCAAATTGATGATGTGATAGAAGATTGTAGTGTTCTAGGTAGTTTGTAAATTGTTTATTTATAATTTTTTCAAGGATTTTAGACAGAGTTGACAGAATGGAGATAGGTCTATAGTTACTGTACGCGGACTTGTCACCTGATTTGTGTAAAGGGGTTATCATTGATTTTTTAAAAGCCTTGGGAAAAACGCCTGAAGCAATAGATAAGTTACAAATATGTGTTATGGGTGCAGCTAAACATTGTATGTTTTGTTTCAGTATTTTGGATGAGATTTCATCACAGCCAGAAGAGCATGTATTTTTAAGGGAGTTTATTAATATTACTACTTCAGAGATATTGGTTTCTAAAAGTACAAAAGAATTTTTATGAGATACGCCATGATCACTAGAACGGTTGTCCAAGACGGTATCATGTGGGTATTGGTTTATTATTTCTTTGGCCAAATTTTCACCAATATTGGCAAAATAATTGTTGATTGAATTTACGGCGTTTAGTGGATCTGTGTTGGATTGTAATATATCTTGAGAAGCCGTCTGCTTAGGTTTAAAGTTAGTTATATTGTTAATAACTTTCCAAGTTTGTTTTATGTTAGATTTACTAGCTTTTTCTAATTCTGATTTTTCATGTTGTCTTTTTAGTTTTTTTAGGATCGAGTTTAGATAATTTCTATAACGGCGATAAGTAGTTTTTATTATTATGCTATCTGGATTTAACTTAGCTTTTTTATACATCATATCCCTGTTTCTCATACAGCGCAACAGCCCCTGTGTAATCCAGGGTTTTATCGGTGTTTTACGTCTGGATAAAGTAACTGTAGATGAGTTGTTTTTAATTATATTGGTTAAGGAATCAACAAAAATGTTTGTGGCCATGTTGGGGTCAGAGCAATCCATAACCTGACTAAAATTTGAATTTGTAATATCATCCGTAATACCCTGATAATTAATTTTTGTAAACGTTTTCTTTATTAACAAGTTGCACTGTGTAAGGTCAGTGAAGTCAATATAGGTAGTGTCATGATCCGTTAGGCTATTTTTTATTATAAGAGTTTTAGAAATTTGGCGTGACTTTAGTATAACGTGGTCTAGACATGCGTCTTCTCTTGTTGGCTTGTCATGAGCAGGGAGTAGCCCATGGGAGGCAACAAGTTCTAGATAGGAAGGGGCTCTGGTATCATCAGTGTTTGGAGTAATATCTATGTTTATGTCCCCGACGATAATTATGTTGTTGTATTTATCGAGGGAAAGAAGGACATTGTCTAACGATTTTAAGAAAGTTTCAGTTTTTTTATAGGAGGGTGATCTATAGATCGATATAAGAGCAGTATTATCTCCTAGGATTGAGACTAAACAATTAGCTTCATGGAAAGTTGGTTCATAGTTTTGTATTTTAATGTCATTCTTAGTATAAACTACAACACCATCGTTTTGGTAGTTGTTATTTATAGATGCAAAACAAGTGTAGCTGTCAAAGTGTGGAAGAATGGCATTTGTAGAACAGTTTAGCCAACACTCCGAGAAGACCATGATATCAGGTTCAATTTGAGATCTATTAAGTAGTGTTCGAAAGCCGGAAATATTTTGATTTAAGCTCCTAATATTTTGGTGTATTATTTTTAATTTCTTGTTTGGATTATTTAGATAATGGATACACTGCTCGGGATCACAGGAGAAAGATTGTGAGACTTCAAAATTGTCTATGTTGCTAATTACTTCGTTTATGTCGTTATTCATTAAAAAGGTTCAAAATCAACAAATGATGTAAGATAGGTGGACATAAATTATTATTGTATATGAAACAAAGTATAAATAGGTAACGAGATGTGATAGGGTCAAGAATCAGTATGAGGGTAGTTTGTATAATTTTATGATAACGTTTATTATGTTTGTGTTTATTTATATGCAATCCATTTCTCGGACGTATTAATGGGAGGCAGCAAGGGCTTAAGCTATTTGTTATGCAACCAGAGATGGCACCTAAAATCAGTGCCAGGAGGTAAATTACCATGAGGTGCACATTATTATTTCGTAGTAAGCGCCATGTACAGGTGGTGAACGATCGTAAGTTAATAAACGTATGGTTATTTATACAATAAGTTGTATATAAGTGCCAGTGGCATAGCACTTGCGGACTGTTTGTTTTATTTGAAGATAGATAATAGTAGATTAAGTTGTTTGCTATAATGGCACGTGGTGTATTATGTAAATATGTATTACAGGATAATATATATAAAAATTTAATAGAAGTGTAGTTAGAGGTATATAAATGTGGTAGATTGGATTGATATTTATGTGTAATATAGGTGCAGTAAGTTTTTAGGGTATGTGTAGTGTATGCATATGTATTTATATGAGTTTTAGTGTAATTAACAGGCTGTGGAGTATAATGTAAGTCTTAATTTAAAGTTATCTTGAAACATTAACAAATATATTTTAAACAGAACTAATTCCAGCAAGCTCATAAAGAAAACCTCGAAAGGTTGATATGTAAAAACACAATAATGTCATTTGTTGGCAATATGTGTGGAGTCGATTTTGAGCTGATCAAGTTGTGCCATATTCTTGAGCATAATGTGAGGCATTCCTTCTTCCTTCCGCAAGTAGACTCTCCCATTTGATGGCCAAGCAAATTTATACCCATAAGACTTTGAGAAGTCTCTGGCGAGGAAAAATAAGCGATTCATTTTGGGAGTCAATAGTTCTGAGGCGAATATAGGAAGTGTAGAATTTGAAATGCCCAGGTGTTTAGAGTTTAGTCTGTCGGAATATGTCTTGTTATATTTTTTAACTGCTTCTAGAAGTTGCACCTTTTTCAGGGTATTTGTGAGTTCAATGCAGATTGAGGAGGTTGTTCTTTCTTTTTTTGATGGTAGTCTTGATACGTCACGAATGTCATGTAGTTCGATGTTCAGCTTAAGAGTTGCAGTAAGTTTACGAACATAATCGTAAAGATCTCCTTTCTTTTCCCGAGGTACCTTTGGGACGTTACGGAGTTCGATACACGTCTTAAGTGAGCTTATCTCAAGGTTTTCAAGTCTGTTATCAACTTCCGACAGATGAAAATCCAACTGCTTCCTCTCCTGGTCCAAGCTAAGGAGTTTGGTTTCTATAGTTTTTATATTTTCATTTAGGTGGTTCATTCCTTTTTCGATATCGTGGTTAGACGATTGAATGTTAACATTCTGTTCATGAATGCTCTTGATACGTGCATCCAGCTTGTCCAATCTACTGGATTGGCTCTCCATAAAAGACTGTAGGGAGGCCATGAGGTCCTTCTTGAAACTACTCAAATCGTCCTGCATGTCATTGCTTTGAGATCTGGGTCTTTTACTGCGTTGAGTAATAGATTCTTTGATCAGGTTAGCCATCGATGAGATATCAGGTTCCGAATTTGATAAGTTAGTACGAGGATTTATCGTTTCAGGGTTTGTTTTAGGTGGTGTTCTCTGCATAACGAAAAAAAAACGATCAAATAAATCTAGGCCTGTTTGCACGGCAGTTATCCGTACCGGCTATACTATGAGGCGTGTTTATACCACCAACTTAATGCAATAGGAAATTCAGGTAGATACAGTTGAATCGTCTTCCTATACTCCCGTAGATACTAGCCGTAAGGTAACACACACAGCTGTGAAGCACACTGACAAAGTATGTGAAAATGTTTGACTTACAGATCCGGCCGGTGTTATGAGCTCTATGGGTTTACTAGCGATACTGTAGCCGGGTCTTTTTAGCTGGGCAGCGATCGATCTACCAATAGTTCCGTCCAGCGTAAGTTGAACTGCCCCGTCCTGGTGTGAGCGAGAACACAATTATGCAGTTGTCTCTTTTTCCCGAGGTGAAGTGGGGAGCTGCTAGCTGCTCGTAGATGTTAGGCGTTGCTTTACTAATTAAAAAGGTCGTAACACAATTTTATATGGACCGCCAAACACTTGTCACTTTAGTACTTGCTGAATTACTTGTAAAGGTGAAATTCGTATAATAAACAATTATAATTTTTAAGTGAATTTGTGCACACGTCTGTATTCGACCAAATCCAAGGAGGAAGAGAGGTTTGTTATTGTTTATACACAAGCAGCTGAAAGCTGATGTTGTGTATATCACTGCACTTTAGTCTTTAAAAAAATGTCTAATTTATTTTTGAATGAGTTCACTGTGGTTGCACTAATTACAGCTTCAGGTAGACTGTTCCACCCGGTAACCACACGGTTAGGCAGAAAGTGTCGACGGGGGTTGCTTGCACATTTTGATCCAACGATTTTAAGTGAGTGACCTCTGAGGTGCTGGTTTTTGTTCATTTTAAAAAGGCTGTCAAGTTCTTGAACATCATAGCACCCAGTCAGTATCTTATATGTCTCTATAAGGTCACCGCGTTGTCTGCGTTGTTGCTTGATTTGATTTGTTTGTACTTGATTCGACACTAGATAATATAAGACTTTCATCAATAGTAGGCAGAACAACACCTTGTTGACGCCCTTCAAGATAAGTTTTGAACCATTCATTTAATTTTTTTCGAGAAATCCAATGAAAGAAAACACCCTTTTAGAGTACTATAATAATTTTACGTTTTCTATTATATCTACTCTTAAATTTGACATTTAACTTTTTAAATTTGAATACCGCTGGAGGTATTAGAATATACTATAAGTAACAAATTTTATCCATATTAAATTTTACACCGAGCTTTAGGGTCTGGGACGTGGGATGGACAAACATACATACATACATTTTACATTTTTGTTTTAGGCACAGTTAGGCTAAAATAAATAGTTTTCTTCAAAAACTCGAGTACAAACTTTTGCACCAATAAAATTCTTACTCCTTTCGTTAGTAATAAGAAAAAAAGGTAGTGAAATTCAACGTACTTAGCGGTAGAGCAAACCGTTATATAAATTAACAGCTTTTATCTGTATTAAATGACATTTAGAAACATTTCAAACAATTAAAATTAAAAACATTAAATCGACTTCATTGGAACTATGTTCTTGTTGCTTGTCAACTTTCCTACTTTTACGTACATGAATTGTGATGCGTATGAAAGAGATAACAACAAAGTGACTAAAGCGAGTGACTTTTCAAATATTTTCCGATAAAGCACAGAAATATTTACGATTTATTCTTTTTCAGCATATTTCTACAACTTTAATGTCATAAAAGGAAGTAAATACTGAAAACTCACCGAGAATACAATATACCATCTTTTTTGCCTTCTTCGCGAGTCATTTTTACACCCTTTTAGACAACAATTAACTATGTTTGCGTGTCGGCGCGGTGGTCGCGTGCTATCTGAACGAAAAGTCCACTCCTCAACTGAATTGAGTGGACTTTTGCCGGGCCGCTTTCGGTGCGCTGTCGCAAAATCTGGGATTCATTTTATCGAAGGCGACAACACAAACATTATATTTTTTCTTCCTTCCTCCAACCCCCGCGATGACATCAAAAACCACGTGTAATTAATGTAAATCCTGCAGGACGTATTACCTATTAAATCCATGAAATCCTGTAATTCGTGACAGTTTATGACGTACTTACAAATTTTAGATAAATTATGTAAGTATAGTTAAAATCAAATGTTGATATGGCATCCAAAGAGATCACTTATTAAACCTTCTTGGAAATCATCGAATTCGAAATGACTTCTATACAATACTGTGATTATTACCACTTCAGAACAATAATGATTAGGTACAGACCATTCATCATAACTTGTCCCCTGAAGTCATGTTGGCATCACTGCTTGTCAAACTTTTGCTGTCATGTTGTTTGTCAGTCAGATTTTTCAAAATTATTTCATAAATTATGTATTATTATTGCCAAAGCCGTTGAAAAATAGTCCAAAAGAGATTGTGTTGAAGGTACGCCTTTTGTGAAAGAGAAAATGCAAACAATGCACCGTGATTCCTCTCGATCAGGTTCGATCTCGCGTCAGTGCCAAGACGGGTTTGTAAAATCTTTAAACATGAAGCCAGTTTTATGGGCAAATAATATTTTTTTAAATAATTTGCAGGCATGGAAATAATCGTCAAAAAAGCTCAACTATTTAGAACAAACATCGCCGAGCTAGAACAGGAAATAAAAAATACCGTTTTAGATATGTATAGATATTCATATCATTAGAGCATACGTATTGTTTGCAAAATACAAATAAATAAATAATTGATAATTTTTATTTTTTCATCCTGTACATTTTATTTTCATTAAAGAGTAGTCTAATTACTATATAAAAAAACGCAGTTAAGTAAATATTATGAATGTGTAGTAGGGTGAATGCTACGTGAGCCATTGGCAACATTATATGCAGTGCTACCATTTCCTAAGGGGTTGGTTCCAACGTCCCCGGTGCGTCGTCCCCGGTACCGGGGAGGATGGGAAAAAAAGTGCCATCGTCCCCGGTGAGAGCTGCGACGGGGACGTTGGCACCTACTATGTACAGTCGAAGTGCCATCGTCCCCGGTGAGAGCTGTACCGGGGACGTTGGCACCTATCATGTACAGTCGAAGTGCCATCGTCCCCGGTAGTAGTTTTAACGGGGATGTTGGTACTTATCATGTGCGGTTGAAGTGCCATCGTCCCTGGTAATGGTGTTATCTGGGAAGTCCCCGGCAAAACAGAGGGAAAGAGAGACAGAGATCAATATTTATTTATTAGTGCAAAAAATACGCTTTGAAATAAAAATATTTGTTTTGTGTGATCAGTTTTTTATTGGTATGAACATTATCAGTCTGCTAAAAAAATAATAAACATTGCGAACATACATCTCTCTTAAAAATAATCTGTGCTACAAGCAGACTTGTTAAACAAAAACTCTCAACTCCTTAAAAGTATAAAAAGTTTAACAAACGATTTGAAACGTTGTAAAAATTTACTCTTTAATAATAATTTACATTAGAAAAGTTACCTCCTGCATTAAAAAAACTTCCAATATCCACAATTAAATCGAGAAATTGAATAATACGTAATGAATAAAATAAAATAGTTTTTCAGTTAACATTTCACCTGACTAACCAGGTTACTATCACCTTTATTATTCAGTTACCTACTAAAATCACAGTCTTTCGATTAACAACTCCAATATCTAAAATTAAATTAAGATAGCAAATACTTCGTCGCCTAAAAAATAATCAACATTGTAAATTTGTATTTCAATTAAAATATACCTGCCTAAAAAATCACTTAAATTAATCATAAATAATCAATTAATCACAGTTTTTTGGGGAAATGTCCCTAAATAACTGTGATTAATTGATTTATTTCCTATAATAATTCCTGAGTAACTAAAATCACAGACATTTACATTAATTAAAATTCCTAAATAACAAACAATATTTGTTAGTAATAAAAAGGTCACAGTTAACGACAGGTTGTATTTCAATTGATATTTTACTTGCCTAAACAATCACTTACATGAATCATAAATAATCACAGTTATTTGGGGACATTGATGACAGTAAAACATATTTATTTTCTATAATAATTTTTCGGTACCTAACTAAAATCACAGACATTTACATTAATTAAAATTCTTAAATAAGAAACAATATTTGTTATTAATGAAAAGATCACAGTTAACGTTAGATCAGATCACTTATAGGAAAACAATAATAAATAATTTGTACTGCTTTTCAGTTATCTACTAAAATCACAAGTATACATTGACAATAATTCTAAAATAATCACATTATTAACTGACTGTCAAGTTCATAATCAATATCAGCGTAGTATTTAACTCTTACTCGCAAATCCTCCCGAAGTTATTCGGGGGAGAGTAAGAGAACAGCTCTCAGGCAAAACCAGGCGGCGCACCATTGCCTGGGACCGATGGATGGCGGTATATCCATCCCTAATTGCCGAGCCTTAGAACAGACTAGTGACGGGCAGCGGCGTCACTGGTGCAAGGGTTTCGGCACCGCGCTCACCAACCCGCCTGCCCAGCATGTGTGAGTATGGGCATTTCTTCCAGAGGGACCGCCAAGAGTGGCGTAATCCTGGAAAGGCCTATGTCCAGCAGTGGACGAAACAGGCTGATGGATGGATGGATTTAACTAAGCGCCGTCTCTATTCCATGTACCACCAAGGCGCAAGTTTTATATTGGTGACCTTGTCCTTGAGTATAGGGGCGTCTTGGTGTGGAACTTAGAACCTACAAACCACTTGCGCCTACAAATCCTAAACATACATACACACTTTTATATATTTTTTAGATCTTAAACATCTTTACCGATAAAACGTAGGACAAAAGAGGACAAAAATATACTTGACATCGCCATACATATTGTTCAAATGAAGACGCTATGAAAAATTCAATTTTGGTACACAAAACTAACATTATATACGTAGGCTATTTCATTGAAACTGTTCAGTATTTTCAAAACATGACACCTAGGTCATATAAATAGTAACAAAAAATACTGTTTCATAAAATTAGAGCCTGAAGATAAACAGGTAAAAGTATACGCAGATTATTTACTTACATGTCTTTCACAGAAGGATGTAAATCACCAAAAAGTAGAAACAAACCGAAAGTTTTTCTTTACTCCGCTCTCGGTGAAGATGTAGTAAACTGTGATTATCTTTTTGCGAAATATTGTATTTTATAGAAAATATTTCTTTTAAAATATAAATATATTTTGGTAAATGGTCTAATAATAGTTAAAATTAGCAATTGTATCTGGAGTAACCATTGACAAATTTTTGTATAAAATAGATTCTTAGAAAACAGATACGGCGCAGCTGCGACTTTGGTAATAAAATGGTGTGGGTCTCTTTTAAAAAGACAAAAGAAAAAATTCAACTATATAAGAAACGAATCTGTTTTCTGAATTCTCGGTGGCTTCAAGTCAAGCGTATTCTTGTTTCAGTAATAACTAAATATAATCGCTGTCTTTCCCTTTGTTTTGCCAGGGATTTCCCAAATAACCACTATTACAGATACTTCAACTCATTAGTGCGCGCGGCGCTATGTGTGCTGCGCTTGTATTAGTTTGTTTTACTTCAGTCTATGACGCTATGTGTGTTCAAAGCTACATATTTACACTATATTTACAAGCGCACGCACACATAGCGCCGCGCACAAATGACATCTGTACCGGGGACGATGATTCTTCGACTGCACATGATAAGTACCAACATCCCCGTTAGAACTACCACCGGGGACGATGACACTTCGACTGTACATGATAGGTGCCAACGTCCCCGTTACAGCTCTCACCGGGGACGATGGCACTTCGACTGTACATGATAGGTGCCAACGTCCCCGTTGCAGCTCTCACCGGGGACGATGGCACTTTTTTTCCCATCCTCCCCGGTACCGGGGACGACGCACCGGGGACGATGGAACCAACCCTTTCCTAAGCCAGGGGACTTCTTATAGTGAATGGTCTGTAGATATAATATCACAGTGCTTTTTCTATGGACTGGCTATTCATCGGTACGCTTGCAACGTTCTCGAAAAATATTTTTTGCGTCTAACACTCATTTTGTTAAATTTACGTCGCTGTCATGTCAAAAAGTCGTATGTTCAAAACTCGAAATTTCATATTTACTTTATTAGCTGTATGCGTAGTTTTGAGCGTGATTCTCCTTGTGTATATGAATGTATACCTTGAAACTAAAACCTATTATATCAGAATATGTGGCAAATAAAATAAAATTTTAAAGAAAATGAGTTTTTATGTCTCCAGAAAACTTGTTATTTTTACTTACGACATTTTGAACTAACAGCGACGACTACGGGAGTCGCCTTGCTCCGCTCTGCTTCGCTCGGCTCCAAAATTTAACATCACCAGCACGGCAAGCAATCTAACGCACCCCTCGCTTTGCTCGCTCATCGTTGCACCTATTTTAGACTTTTTGTTGAAAGATCCAATAAAAAAAATACACGGCTAAATGTTATTATTATATAAGATTGCATTATAAAATAGAAAAAAAATAATTGGAAACAAATATGTAAGACAAGAATTTAAAAAAAATCCTCGGACCATTATTTGATTGCCACCTCTTGTCCTGATAACAAGATTTTTGTAATACGTACTGTGTATATTGTGTATTATGTATTGCATACATAGATACATATATTTATTTATAATACAATACAAGCGGAGCGGAGCGAGGCGACTCCCTTTTTACCTAATTGAATTTCATGCATGATATATACTAAAATATATGCAAAAATACTTCTTGTTATGCAACGCCTCACGTTCGTTGCCGGCTCCGGCGGCAACGGAGGCACAGCCTTTATTTTATAGTGCATAACATGGAAAATATTACATAAACAAATGCTACTGGCAAACAATTTCATTTTTGTCTATTTTGTCAAAAGCTTCAAAAGCGGTAAATTTAAACTTGTCATGCGATAAAACTTTCAGTTTGACAAAATGATAATATTGGGAAAATTTCAAGTGAAAAATGGCAAAAATGTTTTAAAAATCATTAAGTGACTATGTGACTTGTTACTATAAAAAATTTAACATTTCTAAATTTTCTGTGATATGCCGGGTCCGGATGTAAATAGCAACTCAAACGATGTCCCAACTGATGACAGTGGCGCTGTTCACACCGGGGTTGACCCCAAATGTGAGAGAAAATTAACTGTTCTTGAAACACATGGATATGTGCTGGGTAGAACCATAGGGTCTGGCTCGTATGCTACCGTTAAGGTTTGTTTTAGTTGAATTTTAAGCATATAACATTAATACATACCTACATGAAAAGCTACAACGACTCAAAAGCACTATGAAAATATTCACAATATAAAATCACGGCCCTATTGCTACCTATGAGATTGATCTCGTTTAAGAAAGGAGTAAAGAGTCGAGAAGTCAATTTTATGCAGAGCTTTACCGTACTACAGATGCGCGGCACGGTAGCTCGGTTAACGGCTGCTGAATCTTTAGTTTAGATACAGGAGATTATTCTCAGTCTGTCGAATCAGGCTTCTTGACCATAAAAACCCGTTTTGTCTGTCGAACTGCACAAATTTAGCGTGAATTTTAGAAATCTCACTTCCACTGTGTCTCCAAAATTGCTCCCCAGGTTCTAACATAGGCTTAACTAGGTAGCGGTACTAGGTAGGGTACTCAGGGTACCATACCCATATCACGTTAGGACGAAAAAATCGTTGCTAAACCGCATTTTGGACAAGTATTGATGGTTTTCGTCAACACCCGGTAACATCTCCGAGCAGGAATTTTAAAGAAAACATTACTTCCTTCAAAAATCCCAGTAGGTACATGAAAATATAAGGTTTCCATAGAATAAAATAAGGTGGTAGAGCTAATGCCGGGCTCGAATGTGGAGGTACCACCATCTTACTCGCAAATCCTCCCGAAGTTATTCGGGGGAGAGTAAGAGGACAGCTCTCAGGCAAAAAGCCAGGCGGCCCACCATTGCCTGGGACCGATGGATGGCGGTATATCCATCCCCAATTGCTGGGCCTTATATAAATCAGACTGGTGACGGGCAGCGGCGTCACTGGTGCAAGGGTTTCGGCACCGCGCTCATCAACCCGCCTGCCCAGCGTGTGTGAGTATGGGCATTTCTTCCAGGAGGACCGCCAAGAGTGGCGAAATCCTGGAAAGGCCTATGTCCAGCAGTGGACGAAACAGGCTGATGGATGGAGGGATAGAATAAAACCCTGTTCTGTTAAAATAAGATAGTATTCCTTATAAGTTCAACTTTGTATTTAAGTATGTTCGCTCTGTAATTATATTAATTACTTATTGTATAAATTAAACCAACAGGTAGCAACGAGCCAAAGACACAACTGCCAAGTAGCTATAAAAATTATCAGCAAGTTCCAAGCGCCAGGGGATTACCTTAAAAAGTTCCTTCCAAGAGAGATCGAAGTGGTCAAGGGATTAAAACATGAGAACTTGATTAGATTTCTCCAAGCTATTGAAACTACCCACAGGTATTGCCATATTTTCTGTTCTGATTTTATTTATTTATTTATTTGGACCACCAACATCTAGTACATAAATACATACATTGTTTAACGAGTTATAAGTTGTAGGGTATATGTCTAGACAATTATAGGCGGACACAGCATGCAAAATGGATAAAGATTTTACATTATTAAATTACACAATTATCATGATTACATATTAAAACAATTCAATACAAATTTTGCACATGAAGTCCTAGAAAATCCTAACACAAAAAAAAAATAACAAAGCGAAAGAAGTTATGATGCTATTCATAGGTTGATTTAAAAATGTTCGACAAAATAGATTTTTTAAAATGATGTCTATTACCATAAAACAAGTCAAGATGTTGTGAGTATTTATTGAGTAGAGCTGATAGCCTATTCAACGGAGAGTAATGCTGCCCCAAATTAGTCTTGGATGATTTATCGTCTTAGCTTCTAACATCCTGATTTTTCCTTCTAAATAATTTAGTTTTCTTTCATTATCCCCTTCATATCTTCCTATACCTTCGTCCCTCACTTCACATCTTACCTTTGAACTCAGGGTGTACATCGTAATGGAGTACGCGGAGAACGGCAGCTTGCTGGATATCATCCGCAAAGACCAACACATCGATGAGACGCGAGGACGCCGCTGGTTCCGACAGCTAGTGGAAGCTGTTGACTATTGCCACGAGCGAGGAGTCGTGCATAGGTACCTGCCCTTCGCTGAGTTCAGAACTCCGTGATGGCTTAAGTTTAAAGGCCGTCGCATATTATAACGCCTCAGCACCGGGCCATCACCAGACCAGCGCTGTCTCATCTCCAACTTCGGTTTTCCCTTAACGAGCCGCCAGCGCAGCGTCGACTGTGTGATCAGCCCTCGTCCACTAGACGACCACGCAGCATCAGCGAATGGACAGCACGTCATCAACGTGGCTACGTTTTCAACAAGGAGCAGGTGTTTTGAAGTGTACGAAGCGAGGACCACCCGCCACGACGACAGTGTGCATCGGCTTGCTGTCCACTAGTACAAAAATTTCACGTACCTACTTAACACGATTTAAAGCTCATATTTCAATGCTTTCCTTTGAGATGGTCTGGTGCCGATCCGTTGTAATGTGCGACGACCTAAAGGCTCTGTATCAGTAGCAGTGGGTTGCCGGACGGTAGCGGGAGTGACGTCACACTAATGAGCATATTGGGCAAGTTCGACAAGCTTTTGTCAACCGCATCCACCTAAATGTCCTCAGTGATCGCATCCACCTTTTGCTACAATCCAATAGTTTTTTGGCTTTGTAGACCCACTACGCCGTAGTCTGAACAAATACGCGTCAGGAGCAACTTATATGTATTAATGAACCTAATACATCCTGAAACACTCATATTTAGAAACCCTAGCACAGCAGATCATATCGAGCTTTAACCGCTCGATACAGAATATCTATCCCTCTCGAGGGAGATCCACAGAGTGAGAGAGGGCACTGTATCACGAGCTATCGAGCTCGATATGGTTTGCTATGCTAGACTAGCAGCTTTACCGTGAAGATTCATAAATAATTATTTTACATATTATACTAATTATTTTATATATCTTAAACCAGAGACATAAAATGCGAGAACTTGCTAATGGACCATGGGCTTAGCATCAAGTTATCAGATTTTGGATTCGCGAGAGGTCACATGAAGGCAAAAAACGGAGTTTACTCTCTTAGTGAGACATTCTGTGGGAGCTACGCTTATGCATCACCAGAAATCCTGAAAGGTGTTCCATACAGACCTCAAGACTCGGATATTTGGAGCATGGGTGTGGTATTGTACGCCATTGTGTATGGTCGTCTGCCGTTTGACGATACGAACTATACACAATTATTAAAGGTAACGCCAGATTCTGGTCTCATCATTGCCGATAGAGATTGACCCACTCATAGGAATACAAAACAAATTTCTTTACATTTTTGTCTATTTTGGCTCTTTACCAATCTGTTTTAGAAACTGTCTCGAAACATCGGGTACCTATCCTCAAACAAAAGGTACCTAATAAAATACGTAGGGTGATCCAAAAGTAACGATAATCGACTATTTCCATTCGTCCAAGTCCAGCTAGCATAAAAATCTAAAAAAAATATTTTTAGCTTGCCACTATACCCACTAAGTCAACCTTAAAAAAATCATACAAACAGGTCTCGATTTCCGGGAGGTGCATTCATTTGAATACGAACCACCGAAGAGATAACATCAAAATGGAGAAAAACGAAATTAGAGCTGTGATCAAGTACCTCTGTTTGGAAAAAATGTCTACCAAAGACATACACAACGACTTAGTGGAAACATTGGGAGACTCTGTTCCTTCACATTCTACATAGTTGAACGCTGGGCCAAGGAGCTTAACAGGGCAGATTATCGACTGAAGATGAACATCACGAGGGACGCCCATCCACGTCTCTCACCGAAGATTACGTGAAAAAGGTCGAAGATATAGTATTGGCAGATCAAAGAATGACCATCAGGCATATGGCTGAGGTCATAGAGATCTCATTTGGCAGCATTCAAAGGATCCTAACGAACGAATTGCTCACAAAGAAGGTCTCGGCGCGTTGGGTCCCGAGAATGTTAACCGACGTGCAGAAGAAGAAACGAGTCGACATTTCGAAAGCAAATCTCGAAAAGTTCCAGTCAGACCAGGAGAATTTTTTGTCACGCTTTGTGACCATGGACAAAACCTGGATCCACCACTTTGATCCTGAAACGAATCAACAGTCCATGACCTGGAACCGAGCCTCCTCACCGACGCCGATTTTGTGATGCTGAAGGAATAATAATGGTGGAGTACCTGGACCACTATTATAGGCTCTCACTAAGCTAACCAAATAAGAAGATTGCGGGAATTGGAGACTTGGGAATTGACCTTGGAGAAAAGACGTAGCAAACTACGAGCTGGAGTGCTGTTTCATCAAGACAACGCACCCGCTTACAAAGCCGCAGTTGCGATGGCTGCCATTCAAGAAACGGGATTCGAATTACTTGAAAACCCTCCTTATTCGGCAGATCCAGCCCCCAGCGACTACTACCTCTATCTTCGGCTCAAAGAACACCTCCGAGGTAGAAAATTTAAAGACGATAGTGAAGTGATGGCCGCTGTCGAGGCGTTTTGGGAGAGTCAGGATAAGGATTTTTTTCCAAGGGAATCCTAGGTTTAGAGAAAAATTGACTAAATGTATTGACTTATTAGGAGATTATGTAGAAAAATAAATTTTGTTTGTAATCACTGTCAACGTTTTTTATGGTCATTATCATTACTTTTGGATCACCCCTCGTACATCGCGTTATACCCGTCCAAATAATATAGATAAGTACCCAGAAACACGTATCTCGTACTACCTTCATTCGCACTAGAGTATCATCTAAAATCTCCTACTGAGTGGCCTCTACCATTTTATTCAATCCAAAGCCACTGAGCGTTGATGAGCTCTCCTTTTTTCAGCAAGTCCAAACAAAGGTGTCGTTTCCTCGAGAGCCGAAAGTTTCAGCAGAATGTAGAAAACTGATCACCAAAATCCTTTCACCGCTGAAGATACGTGTCAAGATCCCGCAAATCTTGGCAGACCCATGGCTCAACCCCAACCAACCGATTGTTATTGGAGTGGATGAAGATGGTCATATGCAGGTCTAGGACATTCTAAAGACTTTTCATCTGAAAAAGAGTATCTACAACTTGAAAGCAATTGTTTAATATTCTTTTAAAACTGTTTTATTTTTACTTTTTTTCTCAGGATCATCATCAGGCAAGATATAGCAAAGATGAAATCAAAACCGTCGAAATGGCAACTGGTTACGATAAAACATTGCAAAATGAAGTTTGAATTTTGAAAGTGCCTATGAAAGTTTAAAAAGAAAAGAATATATTTTTTTATTTTATGTCTTTCTTTATTAGTATTTTAAAATAATTCAATAAAATTGTTTTATATTTTTCAATAATCTGTTTATGTAATAAAGGTACCACAACAAAATCCTTTAGCTTCCTTGGTGACGGTTATGTGAAACTGAACTAATATTATACAGGATGTAAATAAACAACTATTATTAAATGCAATCTCATACTTTACTGATCATACTGAACAACTTTCCTATGGAAACCAACCAGCATGAAAAAATAAAAAAACGGTCAGGTGTGAGTAGGACCCGCGCCCTGAGGGTTCCGTAGTATTCCGTACCATTCTGATATGTACGTTAATAGATTTTAATAAATATTACAAACTTATCATTACCTAGACGATGAAGCCGATTCTGAAGGCTTTATTTTTAGTTTTAGTGCTGTCAAAACTAAATTTTCTTCATTCTTGTACTTTTATGTTAAGGGCTTGCCTTTTGTCTTTCAATGGTTTTTGTTATAATATGCTGAGTCAACTAATTATGTGATCAATCTAAAACTTGGACACGTGTTTTTTCAGTCTTTCCGTTGTCAGGTTGGTTACTTAATTGGACACATTTCACTCGATAGATTTTATTTTTGAAAATGATGCATTTTTAAGTTATTAGTTCATTTTATGTCTAAACGGCTTGAGTTTTATGTCTGAAATTACTGCTACAACAGGAAAACATGGTTTTTTTTCCGACATCAAGTGAAAAAACTCCTACATCAAATACTTTTTTGTAAAATCCAGAAAAAAGCCCGACAATACACTGATTTTGCTTGCCGGCGCAGGACGCGAAGCGAGCGTTCTAATGTAGACTTTCTGACAACATACTGTTCAAAATCACTCAGTAAGAGTATCGAAGCTGGTCAATTACTTTGAAAAATTTTGGTTTTGAAAGCACTAAAACTAAAATAAAGCCTTCAGAATAGCCTTTACTGTAGCAAGCAAAGTATTCGGGTATGTAAACCTAAACCTTTATAAAAAATCAACGTTTTCAATATTTGTTGTTTAAATAGAATATATATATGTCATATATATGTCGCAGTCATCTGGTTGAATCTGCTATTCGATTGAATGACTAGTGCGTTCCTTGAATGACGAAATTCAATTGAATGACTAGGCCGAACGTTGATTGAACAAGCGTCACTCAACGTCCAACTAGTTAGCGGATTGTAACACAGCCCTATGAACAGAGCGGACGTAAAATCAGTCAGGTGATTCAAATTTAGTTCATTTTTTTCCACTGCGGCGCTAGTAGTCACCAAAACAAATATGGCGTCAAACATCTCGCATAGATAGAACTGTGTTTATATATTTTTCGATTAAATTTACTTTAAAGTAAATTGAAAAGAAAAGAAAAATATCATTTATTGCCAAACAAGAAAAAAAAATAAAATAACATAATTATAATAATAGATAAAATCTTAAGCTAATTTGACAAAAGGTCATGCGTTCAGCAATGCTGTCGGATCATAAGCAATGATTCGAACAGCGCTGTTTTTCACTGCATCCCTGTAAAATTAAATAATTTTTTGATACAAATGCAGAGGGTGCGTCTACAAAAGAAACAGTTACATTAAACACAAAAAGAAATAAATAACACGAAAAAAAAAACTCTGAATATAGATATACATACCTCATTGTTAAAGGGATAAATGAACAATAAATAAAGTTAAACAACACCTAACATATCATTGTTTTTGATTGTGATTGATACACATGTATGATGTGATTTTACTTATTTAATAAATTGAAAATTGTCTACTTATGTATATGTAGGTATGTAGTGTTACCATGTGAGTACCATGTAAATATTTTAATTTAAGTACATAAATGTAAATAAATGCCATAAAAAAACACAAAGGTATAAAAGTTTATATAGTTGTAAAAAAAGTGTTGTCAAAATAAAATATAATACCAACAAATTTTAAAAGAATAAGTGCTAGTACGTGATATATCAACAGGAATAAATTAATACATAATTTATAAATTCGAGTGCATGTGCGTTGTGCAAAAAGGGTGCAATCTGTCATGAAGAGGAAAAAAAATGGTAACTATATAATTTTGTATGGAAAGCACATTGTGAAGAAAAGAAGAAAAAAAGAGAATCACAATTACAGCCTATTAGACTGACTGACCTTTTTGATTTTCTTTTTTGCTGATCTTGATATTTTATATCGATCTGTTGTCAATGAAATTTGTTTGTTTAAATAAAAAGATTTAAGTTTAGTTTTAAGTGTACAGTAAGGTACTTTTTCCTGTAACGGTGGTGGTAGGTCATTCCAAACCTTAGCTGCTGCGAATTTGAACCCTGCTCTAAAATTAACAGTTTTGTGGTTTGGAATAGACATTTTGTTTTGTACCTTACTTCGAGTAAACTTAGTGTGTGAATCTCCTAACCATTCAAATTTATCAAACAAGTACTTCGGTTGCTTTGTGTGTACAACTTTATGTACGAGGCTTGCGAGATGCATTTCTCTCCGTCCCTCCATTTTGAGTATTTTCATCTCATTTAGATAAGGAGTGATATGCGTTCTCTTGCGTATCCCGTAGCAGAAACGTGCACATGCGTTTTGGATACGCTGTATAGCCCGACTGGTCTTTCCATATAGCCTTGGTCCATACACGGTGTCACAATAATTGAATATTGAGAGAATAAGGGATTCAGTAAGTATTACTCTAACGTCTTGTTTCAGGAAGTCTCTAATACCATACATAACCTTCAGGCGGTAAAAAGCATTTTGAATTTTTTTATTAACATGTTCAACAAAACGAAGTTCGTTATCCATTTGTAGGCCCAAGTTTCTCGCAGATGCAACTTTTTCTACGGTTTTATGGTCAATCTCAATTTGAGGCAATTTTTCGGCAATTTGTTCACATTGGCGCTTTGTTCCAAGGACCATGAACTTTGATTTGGAAGGATTCAGAACCAGCGCATTTCTTTTAGTCCACTCAAATATGACCTGTAGATCATTATTAATGTGCTGCACTGCCTCCTTTGTATTTTGGTGTTTAAACGAGTGATAGAGTTGAGTATCATCCGCGTATAGGTGGACCTTGCAGTGATTTAAATTTTTGGTCAAATCTGAAGTGTATAAAATAAAAAGGAGTGGACTAAGGATTGATCCTTGTGGGCAACCTCGTGCTAGTTGTTTTATGTGTGACTGCATAATGTTCCCTTGCTCATCCTCAGTCACAACGTACTGGGATCTATCAGTGAGAAAAGACTGGAACCACCTACAACTTGATTCAGATATTCCGTAATAGGACATTTTAGCGATCAATAGTTCAGCATTGAGGCAGTCGAAGGCCCGAGAAAAATCCAGCAGGACTAGAATGCTGCCCTTACCCGCATCTGAAGCTGTTAGAACATCGTCAGTAACGTGAGCCAGAGCCGTAGCGGTTCCGTGTTGACTACGGAAGCCCGACTGATAAGGTGGGAGAATTGATTCCTTCTCTAAATATTTTGTTAGTTGGGAGCACACAACCCTTTCAAGGACCTTAGAAACCACAGGCAATATACTAATAGCTCTTAAATCTCTATGTTTTTCTACTGATGCACACTTCGGTAAAGGTTTAACCCTTGCTAATTTCCAGGCATTAGGAAAAGTATTTTCAGATATTGATCTGTTGACCATATCGGTGATTATAGGTAGAGTTGTCGATAAAGTCATGTTTATCATTGTAATCGATATAGCATCATAACCGGAAGCGCTAGTGCCTATTGATCTAATTATTTTTAGAACTTGATCCTCGGTACAGTTCTCGATTTTAAATTCATTTAAACCAAATTTGTTCTTTCTATAAAAACTCAGCAACTCTTCGTCAACTTTGGGGTCACCAGGAACATCTAAAAAAAAGTCATTAATTTGATCGGGATCATTAAGATGTTGAGGAATATTTAATCGCTTATTTTTATTTGTACCTAAAACCGATGTTTGTTTGAAGTACTTCCACATCTTTGTAGGGTTGTTTTTATTATTGTTCACATAATTTGTATAAAATGCTTCTTTTTCTCTTTTGATTGCACTCGTTACTATATTTTTAAGGTCTTTGTAATATCTAAAGTGTGACTCGCGTTTTGTGAGGTTTGCTCGCCTAAAAGCCTTATCACGAAGTGACATCATTTGTTTGATGGTGTCCGTGATCCAAGGAGATGGGTTGTCTTTTATTTTTACCTTGTGCAGTGGCGCATGATGTTCAAAAATTAAAGTTATAAAGCCATTAAATGTATCGACCATGTCATGTATATTGCTAGCGTGGTAAACATCACTCCATTGGATTTGCTGTAGATCATTAGAAAATTCATTTTGATCTATGCTATTTAACGAGCGTGTCCACACGAATTGAGACGTTCTCACTGAACTCTTTATTTTAAATTCTCCCAAAACAAGCCCATGGTCACTTAACAGGGGATTATGGTATACAGTTATAGTTTTACATAGATCAGGACTGTCCGTTATTAATAAATCCAGTAATGTCGCAGATTCTTTTTGTATTCTTGTTGGTTCTCTTACTAACTGGTATAAGTTTTGCTGTGACAAAAAAGTAATCAACTCTGGTGCCGAGCCCTTATCTGGTTTCAACAAATCTACGTTAAAATCTGTTAACACGAAAATAAAATCACAGTACCCAAAAGTACTTACCGATTCACTCAATGCGTCGATAGCTGAGCCTGGAGACAGCCCGGATCCGGGACGGTAAGCAGTGCCGTTGGCTACGCGTCCTACGCCGGACATACTCAGTTCCACCCACATTTGCTCGAGCGAAGACGGGGGGTGTGGTTTGTGCCGTACACGTAGACCATGTCGCACGTAAAAGCCGACACCACCACCTCTCTTATCGCGGGGCCGCGGTGTGTTTTTAAGGGTGTAACCGGGTATATTTGGTGCGTACTTATCTTCACCGTCCCTTGTCCAAGTTTCGTTAAGGGCTAGTAAATCTGGCTTATATTTATCCATTATAAACTGTAGTTCGTCGCTTCCCGTATTAAGCGATCTTATATTTAAAAATCCTAGTTTAAGATTGCACTTTTTAGTTGTACTACACATTTTGTAAGTTTTTATAATAATGTGTATTAAATATGTTTGAAAGCGTGAGTAGACTGCACGAGTATAATGCAATTATTTTATTTGAGTAAATATGTTCAAAAATATGTAGATGATGAACGTAGTTCAGTATAATAGTAAAATAATACGTATTAATGATATGTTGTAGAGTTTTGATTACATGGTGTTCCAATAAATACAAGAGTATAAAACATACGAGTACACAGGCAATAATAAATTTTTCAAAAATTACACAATTATAAGAGTAGTAAAAAGTGGATAGCGGTATTTTAATAAATTTAAACACATACGTATAGAATTTATAATTAATCAAATTCCTAATTACAAACATCATGCAGAGTAGTGTCCATGTTTCATAAATGTGGTGGAAAATGCAGGTACAAATAAAAAGTCAGATAACCTTCGCCAAGTCTTCCTCATCACGGATTTTTATGATTTTACTGGAGTCCGTTTTGCGCATAAGCACGGTTGCATTCTTTACCCAAGTGTGTTTGTATTCTTTTATTTTCATCAGTTCACGTGCTTTAGAATACAGAATTTTATTTGTGAGCGTGAGATGTTCATTGATATAAAATCGTCGGATTGGAGGCGGGAGAGACAGCTGCTCGGTGCTGAGCTCGCGGCGTACCTTCGCTGCGGCCAGGATGTCGTCACGCAGGCGTCGCGTGGACAACTGTACGATGATGTTTCTGGGTCTGTCGCGCTGCTTCCCAGGGGCTGCGCGGTGCACGCTCCGGATACTCTCCACCGGCACGCTCACCCCGATCAGGCCGCCTATGTTGCGAACCAGTCCGACCAGGTCCTCCCCATTTATCTCTGGAACATTCTGCATTTCCACGTTGCATTGACGGGAATTACGGTCCAGAGTATCAAAGCTTCTTTGCATTCTACTCAGCTCTTTCTTCAACGCCTCATTTTCAATATGTAGCTCATTTATTCCATGTATGCTTATTTCAAGTGTCTCCAACCTACTCTCCCAGTTATCAAGACGTTCTGAGAGCCTTTGCATGTCCTTTTGAACGGGTTTGAGGATCTCACTTACATCCTTCTTCCATTCCTCTCTAAGCAGGCAAAACTTTTTCTCAAAGTACTCGATAAATGCTTGAGTGTCTAAGTTTACCATAGACAACGGTATGTCAGACAGTACGGAGTCGGTTTGGTTTTGCTGTTTGGAATCTGTAGATGTCGTTATGGTAGTCGGATCAGTATGTTGCTTGATCAGTGGACTGGGTCTCTTAGACCTACAAGATTGGCACTTCCATTTACCCTTATTCATTGGCAACATTTTATTGAAATCTGAATCTTTAAAACCGCCGCATGAGAAATGAAGGATGTGGTGACATCCAGTGCATTTCAGCTGATCTTTTGCCGTCGTGGGCAGCGAACAAGTAAAACAGTTATGAGCGCTCATTTCAAAGCGATTGGTTAACGTGTAAATGGTCGGCAAAAAAAAAAAAATATATGTATATATACCAGCAGCGTCCTCTTTAGCCAAAACGGAAAAACTCTTGCGCACGCATCCAACTCCCTCCGGTGGATAAATTCGAAAATAATTGCTCAAGAACGTTCCAGCTGCTGCTTCGGGCGTCTTCTTGCGCTCCAATACACGTTCTGTAGTAGCGGTTTTAGTTCATAGCGTTACCATTAGATGACGTTGAATCCAACAATAAAAGGAGTTTTCAGCTTTCACCTTTTCAAGAAGAGTACCTAACTAAAAGTTTTATAGATACACTTTGTAAATTCACTGGAACAGTTTTGCACAACTGATACAAAAAGAAAACACTAAATTCTTAGGAACACTTTTTCTTCTCGTTGAATGAGGGTATTTGGGAGAATAATGATAAATATCGTTTTTGTCCTAAATCAGGGAAAATATTGAAATATACACAAACAAATCACTTCCCGTAGTAGTAGAACTTACACAAATTACGAGAAAGCAGTTTTACTTTGAAAATGCACTTGTAATCATAGACTTTTAAATTATTATTGAGGAGCAAATTTAAACAATATCTTAATCACCCGGGCGCCCTCTGCCGAAAAAAAAATGAAACTGATCCTGTGATCTTAAGTATTTTTTTTTTTAAATCTAAACCCTCATTTCACTAGGTGACAAAGACTTAATTTAACAACTTTTTGGAGTCTCAGAGACTCGCATATTTTAATAAATTACTTTTGAAATAATATGATCAATTTTTCTATGTTTTTCACTTTTTTATACGAAGCAAAAATACGAGATTAAGTAGAGCATTGGAAATCATGCTACAATTTTTTATTATTTTAAGCTTAGAAGTTTTTCATTAATTTTCAAATCAGTAATTTTTTAATTCTCCCAAAATTCTCATGAGCATCCTACCTAATAAGCAAACCTAATCTTTATGGTCACCCGACATGGGACCCCACTATAGACGACCTAAAATTTTGGCGGCCAATGATGAAACTTACGGCAATCGACAGTAATATCGTAAGGTTAACTTTTATGTTGTGAACTCATGGTCACCCTAACCAAACATTACAAAGTCGGCTATATCCCATTCAACGACTTCGCTAAATGACGTTCAGTCAAGATGTAGAACGTTACATTCAACGACTTGACGTTTTGTCCTTTAGTCATTCAATTAAATGTCATCATTCAATAGACGCGCTAGTCATTCAATCAAATAGCAGATTCAACCAGATGACTGCGACATATACACAAAATTCGAAATTCCTAACTAATAGTTAGTAACTACATATTTTAGTTTTACAGATAGTCGGGTCAACATTTTACATAACATAACAAATCCACCGGTCTGTAACTCAATCCGTCTGCAAGCAAACCCGTGACATACCCGGACAGACAGACAGCAGAGCGACATTAATAGGGCTCCGTGTTGCCCTTCGGACACGGAACCCTAAAAAAAGCAGCGGGTTGTGTCAGAGATATAACCGTATTATTTAAGTGAATACTAGTTATGTCACCTCTTTACTCAATACAGGGGTATAAATCAGTGGGGGTCATTATTGTGACCTATTCTCGTGCAGCAAACCTTAAATTTAGAGTTGAAAAACCTAAAATAATACAAGCTCATTTAAATTTTATCCCACTGCATTAAAGCCCATTTTGCAATGAAAAGTTTTAGGTTATGACAGCTCTAAATCTTATATTTGCTACACGAGAATAGGTGTCATTGGGTCATTTTAACAAAATAATGTGTCAGTGATGGCAGCACATTCGCTTACAGGTTTCAGTACACGTTAGGCAACGCGTTGGTGCGCTGGCCGGTGTGAAAGAGACAAACCTATGCGAGTAAGTGGAATGTACTGCGTTATTACTCGCATGCTCGCATAGAATTGTCCCTTTTATTTACTGCGGCCAACAGTGTCTTCGTGCCTTCATTCTAAAGTTGAATGTTCTTGCGTTTTCTTTTCTTTTACTTTCTTCACTTTGGGTTCTTTTGGATTGCAAATAACTTCGTCGTTTTCTTGAAGCTTGGCTTGTTTTATCATATTTCTGTTAATTTTTTGCCAGCAGATGTAAGAAATTATCATGCTGATAAAATAGATCCCGGCAGCACCAAAACAATTTATGCTTATCTGGAATACACGTTTAAAATTAATTAAAATGCTTGAAAAGACGTTTTAATTGGCACCCAACACAAATTTTCAAGACGGAAAATTTTCCATATTTCCTTGCGTACAGACGCAAGTTACTTACACCTGTTAACATTTTAATTTAATAGTTACACCTGTTAGATTGCCGGCAAAGGGGGGCTTTGCTGTCGACGAGACTTTTACTCGTATTCGGCAAATTTACGCGTATCCACTCGTACAGTCGAATTTTTTGTGACGTAGGTAGGTACCTATATGCATTCTCAATGTCGTTACCATTGATGTAAGTATGTCTGTACGATGCACTTACGTACATGCTGACATGTGTAACCTACATTATCAAAACTGCGTTATTAGCAATAGATTTAATTATACTTTATTTTGTAATATTATATTAGAGAGTTCATTAAACCACCGCCGCGAACATAGTTTTTTTGGTCCTTCGAAAAAGGGACCTCGCGTTCGGTTGCATTGTCGTGCATGAAGTCCGGGATACAATCAGTGACATTTTGCATCTTTTCTGACAGTTTTCTGCATTTAGAGTGACATGTTTCGATACCTATAACTTTGTGTGTGTGTGGGAATTCTCTATTACATTACATTACAGTGCAAGTGAGGTACATACGTACCTATTTAGATACACGTTTTGGAGTTCGACGGATTAAACTGCATAAACTGAGCTTGCAGGCCAGTTAACCCCTGACAGGAGAGTACCAGCAATTCAAGTAAGATCTTTCCATATCTTTTCGCTTCCTCTGCATTTGCATCAATCATAATGGAAGACTTACTTGACTGTCAATCTAAAATTCTCGAGGAGATTAAGAGAATCTTGTCGAATTTTAAAAAGGACTCCCGGTCTAGAAAGACCGCCGAGTACATTGGAGTGAGAGTTAGCGCTTTAGATAAACTTTGGAGCGAGTTTGTAGCTAACCATTCGAAGCTAGAGACGGTGGAGGATAAAAATCACCAGTATTTTCGAGAGAATATTGTCGAGTTTGTAAAAAGTTTCTATTCCAGTACTCGCGAAACAATTTTATCATTCAAAATTGACCAGCCAATTACGTTTGACACGCAGAGTAACTATGCGCGCTCTACTCACACCGACACTACACAAGGTGACAAAATTTCAGAGTTAAAGAGAAGTCTTATAGCAAATTTTCGTGCATTTTATAAATTAATTAAAGGTATCTGCATTGACAATCTTTATGACAAGTGGGAAATCGAAGACGAGATAAAAAGCCTGCAATCTCGTTGGGAAATAATCGTCCAACTACATTTGCAAATAGATACCTTATTGGCAGGCTCTGAGGCAGGTTATGAGACCGAATACACGGAACTTGAAATATCATATAAAGACATAAAGAAAATCCTAAATAAAAAACTGTCGTCTTTTTGTGCTCAGCAAGAATCAACACCGAAAATTAATATTCCCAACTTTTATGGCGATTATATGCAGTGGCCTACCTTTATGGATCTGTATTCCGAAGCCATACATAACAACCCTAATCTCAGTAAGACCCAGAAAATGCAACACCTGAAGGGAAAACTTAAAGGTGAAGCTGGGCAACAAGTACAGCATTTACGTGTAACTGCAGACAATTACGACACATGTTGGGAGTTTTTGACACATAGGTACAATAATAAGCAGCTACTATTTACAGCTCAGTTACAGCTACTTCTGACCCAACCAAAAATTACGAATCAATCTGCACTTGAGCTTAAAAAGCTCTTAGACACCTCTATGGAAGCAATACATGCCATGCATAACTTAGGGATCAACACTACAACATGGGACCCTTTCTTAGTGCATATCTTGTGCGATAAGCTTGACACTGAAACTTACGCTGATTATGTGGAGGCCAGAAAAGACCTCCGAGACTTGCCTGCACTTGACGAGTTTATGGAGTTCTTGGAGGGCAAATTTATTGCATTAGAACCTATTAACAGTAAAAACCATGTGCAAACGAAAGGTAAAAATCGTCAAATTAACTCTCACACCCAGTACAAGCCACAACAATACGAAAAGAGATTGACGAAACCCTCAACGAATAACTACGTTTTTCACGCAGGGAACCCCAATACATGCCCATTTTGCAACAGCAATCACGCGCTTTACCAAGGTAAAAAGTTTTTAAGTATGTCACCGAATGGACAATTAAATTCAATTTCGAAATTGAATATTTGCAAAAATTGTCTCTATGTACATCACAAAAATTATTGCAATTCCGAGAAACGATGCAGGGAATGCAACGATGCACATAATACATTGCTCCATAATACGTTCACTAACCCCAGCGCGTCATCGACTTTAGGCAATCAGCAAAAGAAGTCAAACTATACAGGTGGATCCGATGACGAAGTTATTTTACCAACTGCATTGATTAACGTTTTATGTCATGATGGAACGTATTTAACCCTGAGGGCCCTGGTCGATCAGGCCAGCCAAACATCAATTTTAACTGAGGATGCGGCCCAGAGACTTGGATTGGCAAGGCAACAGTATAACGCAAGTATCAAGGGCGTAGGGACTTTATCACATAAATGCAGAGGTAAAGTTCAGTTTACATGCAAATCACGACTTAGTGATTATCAATTTCACACGGAAGCTTTAGTGATGTCACGTGTTGTCGGAAACCTTCCGAACGCATCAATTGTTGCAACACATCAAGCATCTTTCACTTGCAGATCCTGATTATAATATTTCAAGGCCAATCGACATTCTTTTGGATTCTGAAATTTATTCCAAGATCCTTATGAACGGGTTACTGAAAGGCCCTGGTCGGGAACCTATTGCACGACAGACAAACCTAGGCTGGATTCTGTCTGGTAGTTCAGGAGTGGTCAAATGACACAACTGTCATGTTATTGTGAATAATATGAAGGAAATAGAAAAATATTGGGAGATAGAAGACATTACAAATGACACAAATACTGCATTGACATCGCAAGAACAATTTTGCGAAGAATTTTACAAAAAGACAACCACTCGTCTTGCAAATGGACGGTACCAAGTTCAATATCCGATGAAAGGAAACTTTACACAGTATTTGGGTAATTCAAAAGTACAAGCAACAGCACAATTCCTGCAATTAGAGAAGAGGTTAGCAAGAGATTCATCACTCTCAGAAAGCTACAAAAAGTTTATCGACGAGTATCTGCATTTAGGTCATATGAGAAGATGTGAAGCAAAGAATACACTGACAACAGAATGTTTCTTACTCCACCATGCAGTGACTAAGGAACATTCGAGCACCACGAAGCTTCGTGTGGTATTCAATGCTAGTCAAAAAACGACTACGGTTCCTCCTAATTTAAATAGATACAGCCTCAATGATCTGATGGAATGTGGACCAAAACTGCATAACGATTTACAAGCATTACTGATAAAATGGAGATTACACAGATATGTATTTACAGCGGATTGCGAGAAGATGTACCGAATGATCATGGTCGCGGATACCGACCGAAAATTGCAAAAAATAATATGGAGAAGCAATCCTCAGCATCCTTTGCAAGAATATGAACTTTGCACTTTGACATGCGGCACAAAAGCTGCACCGTTCCTTGCATTACGAACGTTGAAGCAAGTGTCTGAAGACGAACCGACGTACAAATTAGGAGGTACAGTACTGCAGAATGACATCTACATGGATGATGTACTAAGTGGAGCTGATAGCTTAGACACAGCCCAAAACATGCAATGTGAGCTCATAGAAATGTTGGGAAAAGCAGGGCTCAACCTTCGTAAATGGGCAAGCAATAACATAGCACTTCTACAAAATTTAACAGAGGAGCAGCTCAATCCCTCGGTGATGGACTTCAACGATGCAGAAGTAACCAAGACCCTCGGATTACAGTGGGTTCCTACAACTGACAACTTTCAATTCAAGATAAAAATTTGCATGAATACCGACAAGCCACACACAAAAAGGATGTTACTATCTGACATCTCAAAGATCTTTGATCCACTAGGTTGGCTATCACCTGTAACTGTCAAGGCTAAGTTGTTGTTCCAAACACTGTGGACTACCAACTGTGACTGGGATGACGTAATACAACATCCAGTACAAAGGGAATGGGACCAATTTAGGAAAGAAATAAACATCATTGAACAGCTTGAGATACCCAGGTGGACAGGTGATACCTCCAGCGTATGTCAATTACATGGCTTCTGTGATGCGTCAGAGAAGATGTACGCATGTTCGATATACGTAACTACCATCAACTCTGACAACAAAAGGGTAAGCAGACTTCTAGTGGCGAAAACAAAACTTGCACCTTCAAAAAGTAAATTGACACTTCCAAAACTAGAATTATCTGGCGCACTACTTCTAGCAAAATTATTTGAAAAGGTTCTAAGATCATTTCATAACCAGCATAAAATTAGTACCTACGCGTGGACAGATTTTAGCATTATTCCCGCAAAAAGTTGGAATCACGTATCATCAGAAAACAATGCTGCTGACTGCGCTACGAGAGGAATGACCGCTGCCCAGCTGGTGAAACATGATCTATGGTGGCATGGGCCAAGTTGGCTACAAACATTTGATTCCAACAACATTACAAGTACACGATACGAGTCACCGCAAATCGAAGAAAAAATAAACAAAGCATGTTTCACACACACTCTCCCATCATCAATTGTAATAGAATTGTTAAACAAATACAGTGACATTGACCACATTGCCAGGATCATAGCGTGGATATTAAGGTTTGGAAAGAGTAAAAATGATACTAGAAGCTGCACTGCATATTTGACAACAAACGAAATATTAACTGCATATGACATTATTATAAGAAATATACAAATGCATGAATTCAGCGACGAAAGGTCGCGCCTGCAAACAAATAAAGGTTTGAGTTCAAAGAGCAACATTTTAAGCTTAAATCCTTATTTGGATAAAAACAACATAATGCGCGTTGGAGGACGATTAAGAAACGCAATTATAAAAGATGACAGCAAAAATCCGATCATTCTTACAAGCCATAGCAGACTGACAGAGCTCCTTATTAATCAAGCCCACAAACAAACATTACATGGGGGCCCACGACTGACATTATGCCATCTCAGACAAAGGTTTTGGATCATTAGTGGATATCGCACAGTTAAAAAACAACTGCATCGCTGCGTCATTTGTCAAAGGTTTAAATCACAACAACAACACCAACTGATGGCAGATCTACCAGCACCAAGAGTGACGCCTTCACGTCCATTTACCCATGTGGCGGTGGACTTCACAGGAAATGTTGAGATTAAGGCGAATAAAGGACGAGGTATACGAACACTTAAGGCGTACATAGCTGTTTTCGTATGCCTGGCCACGAAAGCAATCCATCTTGAACTAGTGTCAGACCTCAGCACAATCTCCTTTTTGGCAGCATTGAAGCGCTTCTGTTCACGAAGAGGAAAGCCGTCTGATATTTACAGCGATAACGGGACTAATTTCGTCGGTGCAAACAAGGTACTTAAACGGGAATACAAGGAGATTTTAAAATGCATTGACAACGACAGTCTGAGGAAGATAAATGAACAAGGGATCCGATGGCACCTAAATGTTCCAAAATTTCCATCAGGAGGTGGACTTTGGGAAGCGGCTGTCAAAAGCATGAAGCATCACCTTAAGAGGGTGATAGGTGATCAAAAATTGACATACGAAGAAGTTACGACTCTTCTCTGTCAAATTGAAGCATGCTTGAATTCAAGACCACTTTGCCAACTGACAGAGAGCACGGATGACCTTGAAGTTCTAACACCAGGGCATTTTCTTATCGGTGACCCGATGTTATCAATTGCAGAACCAGAGAACACTAATGTTGATTTAAGGTTTGAGTTCAAAAAAACTATGTAAGATGTTAAATTAAAGGCGCGTGTTCGCGGCGGTGGTTTAATGAACTCTCTAATATAATATTACAAAATAAAGTATAATTAAATCTATTGCTAATAACGCAGTTTTGATAATGTAGGTTACACATGTCAGCATGTACGTAAGTGCATCGTACAATGTCGTTACTTTGTTAATCATTATTATGAAATATTATTATTTTACTTATGTGTACCTGAGTCAACCACATAATCCTAGCTGAATAAAAAGTACTTATATGTATAATCATTCAAACATCAAAGAGTGCATGGATACCTCACTTGGTCAGCAGACCGTACATGTCAGCTAGATCGGCTATAAGGTAGAAATCAAGATTCCCAAAAAGGGTTTTCGTATTATTAATTTTCACCTAAGTACTTGCCGATTTGTAGTTCTCCCTAGTCTCCTGGATGAAACGTTCAACATTGAAGGCAACATTATGATCTTCTTCGGGAGCTGCTGCCTCCACTAATAATGATGTTTCTATTCGAAAAAGGACGCCCATTATCGTCTGAAAGCAACATTTATTTAGAGTGTCGACAGAATATGGTACCGACTGTGAAGGCCCGCCCGGCGCAAAACGCTCCCGTTTTCAGACGAACAACAAACCAACTTCACTTGCGTGGCAGTTGATTAGAGCAGGATAGTCAATTTAAGAACAAAATCGTTAGAGCAGGACGGAAGTTCAGCATTATGGAGCCCCTGGCGGAATAGTGCTGAAGGCTGATGCTTTAGTCACTAGTCAGTAACATCCCTAATACACTCTAAAATATTATTTAGCTAGGACTGGACTATTTTAACAGCCCATGTTTTAATGAAAACTGAATTGAAATTCATTCAGTAGTTATGAGAAGAGAATTTTCTTAATGAAAAATCATAATGTGAGTGACCACTAAACAGATATCAAGAATGAGGTTTAGATTTAACAGAAGATAATTTATAATACCAGTTGAATAACTCCCCAAACGCTGAGGAGCGTACAGCACACGCTAAACGATTTTAGAGACATCGCAAATATTTTTTCAAAGTCGCACAATTTCTCTTTTATTGACAGTTTCAAGTTTTTTATACAGTTGATCCAAAGTGTTGGTTCTATTCAGCCCCTATACAGCCTTTTTCGTGTCAGTTGAAAGACAAGGCTGGTCACATCGCGGCGAGGAAAATGCATGAATTTGAAGATGGAGATGTGCAATCTGCTTACCCCCTCTGTAAAATATGCGTTAGCGTGACCCTATATAGAGTTTGGCCAGGGAATCGTGCCTCGACTTTACCTTACACGGATATGGAAGAAATTAACTTTCCCTGGCCAAACTCTATGCACATGCATAGGCGTAACCAGGTAGGGGCCAGGGGGGCACGGAACCACGGACCCTCCCAAACTAAATTGATGTAAAAATATAAGGGTAAGTATTTTATACATTTTGAGGCGTTATTATTTTGTTTTATGGTTTGTATGCGATTTCGTTCTATGTAGGGTCATGTCCATTTATCTTATTACCTGCCATCACATAATCGAGAACCAGATTCTAGTTGATGCCTTCACATGTTGAATTTTTGTCTGTTTGTATGTATGTTCTGTTTTAACTCGAGAAGCACTCAACGCTCAACGGATTTGGATTTTTTATTATCATCTTAGTGACCCTGGTCAAGATACAGGCTATAAGAGGTGTTGATAAAATAACGCCCAAGCCGAAAACGGGGCAGTTTGAATAAACGCAAGCTGCGGGCGAAAGGCCATATTATAGGAAGCAGATTATTACTACTGGCTACTGTTTAGACGAAGCCTCCAGCCTATGAGGGCCGGAGGGGTGGTCAATGGGGCATTATGTCCCCCCGCCACGATTTATATTTTTTTATAAGTAATTGCCCAGCAAAAAACATCGATAAATAGAGCTTATTATAAAAAATCATACTGAACTAAATTACCTATACTACGACGGGTTTGACGCAGAATGTGCATTTTGCAATAGGTGCATTTCTCGTAACGAACGAGTACTTGGCAAATTGTGCACATTTTAAAATAATTGCTTTGGACTATTCCAAGATATTTGAGGTCTCGACTGTAGAAGTACCACCATCTTACTCGCAAATCCTCCCGAAGTTATTCGGGGGAGAGTAAGAGAACAGCTCTCAGGCAAAACCAGGCAGCCCACCATTGCCTGGGACCGATGGATGGCGGTATATCCATCCCTAATTGCCGGGCCTTATATAAAACAGACTGGTGACGGGTAGCGGCGTCACTGGTGCGAGGGTTTTGGCACCGCGCTCACCAACCCGCCTGCCCAGCGTGTGTGAGTATGGGCAAATCTGGAGGACCGCCTAGAGAGGCGAAATCCTGGAAAGGCCTATGTCCAGCAGCGGACGAAACAGGCTGATGGATGGATGGATTCCAAGATATGCAAAATAGAATACAAAAATTACGACAATATGCATAATTTTTGTATTGAGAATTATAAATATAGTAGTGTAAGTTTGATTAATTTGTGAGTACGAGAACTTTTGACGAGCATAATAATAATAAAACATAGGTATATTAAAAATACAAAATCAAATATTTCCTTGGCGTCATTTTTGTTTATACATACGAAGTTCTTGTTATATCTTATGTCTAAATTAATACAAGCAGAATATTTATTCAAACCCAAAAGATTTTTATTTTGACTCTATTTTACATATCTTGGTAAAAATGCTAAATAAATTTAACAAAATGTGAAAATTACGCGAAGTGCTCCTTACAAGTGCTCTTTATGAGAAGTACACCTATTGCAAAATGTATATTTAGCATCAAGTACACATTTTGGAAAATGCACATTCTGCGTCAAACCCGTACGGACGACGCCTGCAGTTCAAGAATCCTCTATGAATGACGCCTCTGTAAGAACTGCCAATAGGTAGCCAGCCTGTCATGATGACTTCTGTACATTTAATCTACGGTACATATAATAGGCTCAGAACAATAACAGTTATTGTTCTGAGATAATAGGTCAAATATAAAACAAAGAACAATATCTAACGTTAATACTTTACTTCCAGAAAAACATCTAATCATTATACAATAGTTATGTACAGTTTAAGATTAATACTTTCAACAAAAAGTATTGGATATCCGATTTTATAATTTATTTTATTACAGAGATTTAATATTTTTTGCAAGTCTTTTAATAACAAAATTCTTACAAATATGTATTCACTTATATTGGAAAAATATTGATAAAACTTACAGAAAAGTATTTGTTAATTCCAAATCTAAGTGGCCATGAAAATACACATTGTTTTCATCATTTTTACTTTATAAATGCTTTTTAAAGCAGAAAATAGGCAGCAAAGCACAAACCACTGACTCAATAATAATGTTACACTTTAACTTCTGACTTCCAACTACATCCGCCATGATGCCCCATGTTTTTCAATATTCAGATGAAAAATATTGGCTGATTTTATTTAGCATCATGTATAATATAGGATAACATCTTGTATTTTAATAACTTATTATGGAATGGAACTATTCAATAGTAACACTTTATACACATCGGTTGATCACAAGATATTCCATTTATTGATAGAGAATTTTAACTGATAAGGATATAAAGTGATATTCCATGACTATACAGACATTTGGAGTATCTTGTGACCAACTACATCTTCACTCTTTGTATTTTTATTGTTTTTATTTACATGCTCACTGATGAGCGATTGTTCATCCAGAATTGATGAGCAGAGACTGCCAGTGTGATGACATAGAGAAGGGCTGCAATCCAGCAGTTATATGCATTCTGTGAAATGGAAAAGATGTACAATAAATTTAAATGTCTGATCAATTTTAGAGCATGGTGGAATAGTTTAAACTCATGATTAACAACATATTTTTTTTAATGATTGGCCCATATCGTATAAATTTGAACCACTCTGCTGTCTTTGTAAGGAATTAGAACTCAACTAGGAAATTATTAATCCATTCAACAATGTTCAATTCTAAGGATAGGGCATAAATATGTGAATTGGAGATTTTTTTAAATTTTATTAGAATATATGGCTTTATTCAGTTAGGGTGTACATAGCTGGTTACTTGAGGAAAATAGGTGCAAGGCCAGAGGGCCGAATTGTAAGTTTTAGGCCTCGTTTTGACACTCTTGATCTCTTTATTTCATAAAGTAAAGTCAAAAAACCCAGGGCTAAGCTGCCTTAGGGATGTTAAACCCACCTGTGTGTATCCAGCTTCCACCTTCGCAACAAAGTCTTCGATTGAGTGGTGACCGCCGCTCTCTTCTTCAAGTGGGAGATCTTCTAACAAAGCTACAGCTCCGATATAGTAGAAAACGCCCATCAAGGTCTGAAATATACAAATTGCTGGATGAAAACCAGGCAATAGGTATAGTAGCTCGAGAAAAAAGCAAAAATAGACTTACCAATTGGATAATTCCCCAAACACTCAATACCAGACCGCATAGCGACAGCTTGGGGCCGCAAACTTTCATTTTGTTCGGTTAATTTACAATTTATTTAGAACTAAAATGATAAAATTATCGACCACTAGCTGTCAGCTGTGTCAAAAATGGATGCTCGCTCATGTGATCTTTTCTTGTCTATGGTGAGGTAAATTACACAGACGTATAATATTAAATGTCTGTGGTGAATTATGAGTTTGATTTTTTAAATATACCTACCTAAATTCAGTTTTATGGAAAATCTCATTTGGATTTGAACTTTAAATTACTGAAGGAATTAAAGTTTTGTGGAAAGAGCGCTTTACCATAAAAATATATTGCTATAATTTTGTAACGAAACATTATAATTCACGTAAAATGAAATGTTATAGTATTGCTACACCATGGAAGTACAAAAAAGGCGGAAGGCAAAAACTAAAGCACCATAATATGCCTACCAGCGTGTACGCACGAGCCCGGCGCGCACACATTCACGTCATTGTAAGCCTCTTTTCTATAGTAAGTCCACTCCTACCTACGACGAAACTATACCTCGTTGGTCCACTGGCTCACACACTTCATTGCCGAAAAAAACAAGGCCTGCTCCTTAGATTTGCATTCCAAACTCAGATGAATCTTTGAATCTTCATCTGAGATTCCAAAACTTACGCTTACTTCAATAAATATAAAATAATAAATTCAAATTTTGAACATTTACAACAGGGTAACGTATAAATTTTTTGTATGAGTGTGAATGAGTGAGGAAGAGAGCTCGTATGGCTACCCTAGGATTACCTATTGAATATTAGAACGCGTTTCGCGTAACAAGACGTCATTTTTATGAGCTCGTGATGCCATATCCATCACACACACTTAAACAACCGTACACAGTGATTTGCTGATTTCCAAAGTAAATACATATTGACGTCGTCTTGTGCTCTCGAAGAGCATGCCTTGTTTTTTTATACTATGACACACTTTTAATTAGTCGCCATTACATTGCTATGCTTTAGTTGTTTATTATAGCGGTGACTCCGTCCGCTTTTTGTATGTTTACACTATGTTTACATTTTCTAAGATAAATACCCACGCTGCCATTGACGCACAACCTCTACTAAAATTGTAGGATCCTGGTAAATCAGCACTTATAGATTATTGTATTTCGAGCCAAACGTCAAAACAAAGATTAAAAACAAACATATTTACTATCGATTCCGATTATCTAAGGATACGTTCGTGCTTAAAGTGAGGTCACAGTTCGTGAATAGCGGCCCTATTTTATTAATGGGCGTTTAGAGGGGGGATTAGGGGTCCGGTCTCCGGACCCGCCTTTTGTATACGAGTATATGAGGAAGACCCTCGTTGAGAAATTCTCATTTTTTTTCTTCTACAAACGCATGTCCCCAACCCCGAGTCAAAGACAGGTCAACATTTTATTTTGCATTTTTTTTATACTTAATGCTTTGTCATTAGCCTGTTTCACCCATGATTTTATTTATTACATCCATATTACATCTCTTGGCCATCGTCCCTTCTCGCGTCGTCGTCGCCTTCGTCGTCAACTGCCATTGCCAACGATCGCCGCTTCAAATGGAAAGTACCGATTGTAAGGCACCCGTAGACAGAGGCACCTTGGTTGGCGACATGATGTTGGCGATCACACCGTCGCAGTGAATCGTCCCATAGAGGCTAGACGTAAAAAAGTCACATTAAAATTGAGCTAATTAACTAATCACATTTCGTTAACCGATAACTAACTATGTCAAAAATCACTATTCCACGAAATTATACTAACTATAATGACCTCTATACGCTCCAGAAATCGGTATATAAAGAAATGGGTTCGAAAAATTGATTGCATTTGCAATTAAACCGTTCATTTGAAAAATTCATATATTTGTATGTCAGTGTCCAAATGCTACAAAAAAAATGGCTGAAAATTTTCAAGGTATGTACTTTCAATTTATGTTTATGTTACTGATATGAGTCACTACTAACATGCCCATTTTTATATTTTTTTATATTCAAAAAAATATATCCCAAGAAAACGTCGATTTAGATTTTCATTAGAGGATCTTTTTAGTGTCACCCCTAGTCCCCCTTTTCTTTTATACATCATTTGATTAAAAATTTTATCTAGTTTCATAATATGTAACTTATAGGCTTCGCACGATTTCGCAAAATAATGTTTCTCTAATTTTTCTTCGTCCAGGTAGTCAAATTTCTCGAAGCGAGTTATTCGAAGTTTGGTGTCAGTTCGATAAAGAAAATCGGAACAGTGCACTTTTGGACTTCGTGTTGAAAAAACTAAAGGTTCTTCAGTCAGATAAAAATCTCTTTACACTGATCCGGAGTAAAACCTCAAAGTTTTCATCAAAAGTGGAATCAAAATGGAAATCTGCAGGAGCTCGCAAAGAAAGGTATGAATAAATTTTTGTTACACATATTTTTATGTATTTATTTCCCAATCGATTTAGAAAATGTGTACACAAATTATGTCTCTTACGCCTATAATCAACGAAAGGCATAAGAAACTGTCAGGCACATTTGGAACAATTATTGTATAACAGCGACAAGTTTGCGTAACAAAACTTACAAAGAAAAAAGTTTATTGATAAATCTTATTTCTTTTTCAGGTTTCAAATGAAGAACCATGATTGGCTCGAAGGCCACATTATTTTTTCGACCCATATAGTCACTAGTGAGGATTCGGAATATGAGCAGGAGCATGTCTCAAAGGCTGGCAGGCCGCAAAAGTCCTTCGAAAGTTGTGGGGATCATTCCAAACGTGCCAAGGTCCGTTATCTATTGGAAAGCGTACCGGCAAATGAATTAAAATATGCAGCTGAAATGGCCACACTTGCTTCAGGAAGTCGCACTACTGCTGCTGTCATCAGAAGTGTTTCAGAGTCGCCAGAAGCAGCAAAAAGTTACATTGGGCCAAAGAAAATTTAGCTAACCAACAGCAATGTAGTGGTGAGGAAGCCTTGGCTTTATATATAGATAATCACTTTACTACTAGAAGCTATAAAAATACTAGGAAACAAGCACTTGCTAAAGGGCATATCTTGTACCCATCTTATCATATGCTTAAAAGTGTAAGAAATGATTGTTTGCCATTATCTGATGCGGTCAAAATTGATGAAATTTCTGCCCGTGTAAATTTACAGCAGTTATTAAATATTTCTGCCAAGCGATTGCTAGAAGTCATAAAGCGTGTTATAAAAGACAACGTTAGTGATGGAACAGATTTAGCGTTAGTTGGTAAATGGGGTGCAGACGGTTGTTCTGCCCAAAGTTTATACAAGCAGAAATTTCGTGACGCATCGAACACTGACGAATTTCTCTTTATGATTTCATTTGTTCCCATTACGTTACATGTTACAAATGATCCAACAAGGGTGGTTTGGCAGAACCCCAATTGTTCATCGACACGATTATGTCGGCCAATCGCTTTTATTTTTGAAAAAGAAACAAGAGAATTAGTGCTAGAAGAAACTAGTAAAATTAAAAATCAATTTGAAAATTTGCAGACATTACATTTAATTCTAGATTCTAAAAGAATAGATGTAAATTTCAATTTAGTTTTGACTATGATAGACGGGAAGATCACTAATATACTAACAGACAATAGGGATTCCCTGCGATGTTATCTTTGTGGTGCTAGAGCTGAACAATTGAACTATATAGGCCAAGATAAACCTCCTAAAACGGAGCTTTTTGAATATGGTTTGTCTACATTACACGCCTGGATCAGATTTTTGGAGTTTTCACTGAAAATCAGTTATAACATTGATGTTGCAAAAAAACAAAAAGAGAAAAAAGACGACAACGATCGTTTTTCAATTACAACTCGCAAAACTTTGGTTTAAAACCGTTTTAAATCTGAAATGGGTTTAAATATTGATAAGGTTAGACCAGGTTATGGTAATTTCAATGACAGAAATACAGCCAGAAAATTTTTCAAAATTATGAAAAAAGCTCTGAAATAACTGGGGTCGATGAACGGCTGCTACATTTGTTTTATATAATTTTAAGTGTTATGTCCTCTGGATATACTATAGATTATTGTTCATTTGGCACGCTGATCGAGGAGACAAAAACTTTGTATAATCAATTGTATGATTGGTGCAATATAACACCCACTGTACATAAGATACTGTATCATGGTGTTGACATCATGAAACAGTGTGTTGTGCCAGTCGGACAACTTTCTGAGGAGGCACAAGAAGCTAGGAATAAAGATTTCAGGAGGTTTCGGTTGACCCATACTAGGAAGTCATCAAGAGAAAATACAAACAGTGATATATTAAATATGCTGTTTATTACTTCGGACCAATATATAGATTCTTTTCGCGAAAAGCCTTTTAAAAATGTTAGCTCATATCCTCCTGAAATCTTAAAACATCTTGTGCAGCCTCAAGTGTCTGTTTCATTAGAGCCTCCAACAACAAGTAGTGTTTGTAACTTAGACTCAAGTTTTGTGAATCAGTATATGTTATCTGATAGCACTGAATACAGTGATTCGGATTCCGATTAAAAATATGTGACAAATATTTATGTATTATTTTAGTTACAAGCCATTAAATAAATACCGTAATTAGCTAATGATGCTAATGTTATTGGCTACGTAAGCCTCTATTTTTCAAGGAATTGACCTAAAATAACATTGTACAACTATAATTAACGCTCAATAGTTTTCTTTATGTTTAATTACATTTATAATTATAGTTGTACATTGGCGTTAATTATAGTTGTACAATGTTATTTTAGGTCAATTCCTTGAAAAATATAGGCTTGCACAGCCTAATTAACGATCAATAGTTTTCTTTATGTTTAATTACATTTTTAATAAGATTTATTAAATAAATGTGTCTAGTTTTTGTTCAAATATTTTGTGTTTTTTTTTATCAAGACCACAGACCTCTTATACTTAAAAAATATTATAATTACCACTAAAATACAAATATCTGTTGAAAAAAACAAAAAAATATTTTTTTACGTCTAGCCTCTATGGGACGACTCACTGTGCGTCGGTCGTCGTTGACCGCCAGATTTCTGGTTTTAGTGTTCTGTTTGACCGTCGGATGAAGCCCAAACGACAGGACAGCATATAAAAATTCAACGCGTGCAAAAGAGACAGTATATTAGGCGAACTGGCGAACCGTAGCAGTGTCTATGAGGCGAACGAAATTGAACGTAGCCCTGTAAAGGAATTCTTTCGAAATAATTTTTGTATTTAGGTAGGTAGGTACCTATTTATTGACAATACGGACTTCTTTCGTGATGGTTATTTTATTTTATAGCGGTTTAAGTAGAAAAAATGTTACCAAGCCTGGTATCATTTTGAAGTGACACATTTTTTTCTCGCTCGAACACACATCTTTTCTTGTGATTGTGATCCGTAAAATAAATAATTATTCACAATGGTGGATCGCTTAGGTGAGTTAAATATCTTTAATAACTTCTCGGTTTTATCTCGCTTCATCTGGGATAAGCCTTTGATTCTACTTGTAGGTTGACCGCTATCTATCGCTTCGCATTGCTACTTTCCTTTGACGTCAAACTTTGATTCGCGATTGTAATTGTATTTTTAATTATTTCAGTAAATAGTGAAGCCAATGCCAGAAGGATAGCCATGGTGGAAAACTGCTTCGGTAGTTCAGGACAGGTAAATAAATCTCGCACAGTTTACCTAGCCCCAAACTTTTCACCGTAACTTTCGAAGTTCCTGCCACTGTACTTTTATCAACCGACAAATTTACGAAGATAACTTCCATGTAGGTTCGTCTGGTGTCAGATATCAACTTGTTATCATTACTAACTTTTATTATGCTCTTATTCATTTATTTACTCTTTATTGTTCTTTATATACTATAAAAAATATACATTGATAGCTCTGATACCTAGCATCATACCACTTTGTTTATATTTTTTCTAGCCCCTGGCAGAACAAGGCAGAGTTCTTGTTGGAGAAGGTGTCCTCACCAAAATGTGTCGCAAGAAACCTAAAGCCCGTCAATTCTTCCTGTTCAATGATATCCTGGTTTATGGGAACATAGTCATAAACAAGAAAAAATACAACAAACAACATGTCATTCCACTGGAGGAGGTTAAACTAGAGTCGCTAAAGGATGAAGGGCGTAAGTTACTATTTTTTATTATAATTATATATCTGTGAGTCTGGTGAATAACGCTTTAACTCAACTCAGGTCCAAAAATTAGTTTTTAGGGTTCCGTAGTACCTGAAAGGTAAAAGGAACCTTTATGGTGAGACTCCGTTGTCCTTCCGTCCATATGTCACAGCCTCATGACTTTAGCACTGTTAAAGATAAAGACTTGAAATTTGCTACAAAAATAGCATTCACTTGTCTACACAATGAGGAGTTAAAAAAAATTGAAAAATTTTTCAATACAAAAGAGAAAAAATTGAAGAAAATATCCAAAAAATATAATATTGGTATCAAATTGTAGATACTAGAAAGGTGATAATAAAAATATATACTTTTACTATATTTACTCTCACTAATTTTGAAAAATCTTTGGAAAACCACAAAAAAATGCATGTGGGGGGGGCCCCCTTATTTCCGAAACTGGAGGACCAAAAAAAATCATGATTATAGGCCATCACTGGCCAATTACAGGAAAACTATAGCAATTAAAAAAAAGTTGAACACATAGGTTTGAGAAATAAAAAAAAAAATAAAAAAAATATTTTATAAAATACAATATGGTTATCAAACTGGAGATATTAAAAAGCTGATTACAATAATATTTCCTTTTACTCTATTTACTGGCAGCGATTTAGAGAAATCTTAGAAAAACCACAAAAAAATGCATGCCCCCCTTATTTCCGAAACTAGTGGACCAAAAACTGAAAAAAATCACAATTTTAGGCCATAACTGGCCAATTACAGGAAAATGATAGCAATAAAAAAAATGTTGAACACAAATAAGAAATATAAAAATAAATGTAAAATAAACAAAAAAATATATATTTTATAAAAATACAATATGGGTATCAAATTGTAGATATTAAAGAGCTGATTATAAAAATATATACTTTTGCTATATTTACTGGCATCGATTTCAAGAAATCTTTGATAAACTATAAAAAAATGCATGTTCCCCCCTTATTTCCGAAACTGGTGGACCGAAAAAAGGTTTAAAAAAAATAATTGTAATTTGCGATTATGTAAATATTACAGGAAAAATAGCAGTTGAGAAATTCACGATGGTAAAATGACAAATATAAGTATAAAAATATTTGTGTCTCTCTTGTGGTACAATCAATTACGGAACCTTAGGTATGCGAGTCGGACTCGCACTCGACCGATTTTCTTTATTTTTACCACTGCTTTTTCTTTCTAAAAAATGGTCCAACTAGAATTACGATATCTTTTATAACACTGGAGATAGACAAAATGGCTTAAAAGTAAATTTTTTTGCAGTACACATTTGTTTAAAAATGTTGGTTGTATACTAAAACATGACATCTTGTGAAATTACCGATTTTCATGTTTCTTTATTTGTTTTTTTTTTCTTCATGTTTACTACACATCGTGGCTTAAGTTCTTACACAGCATATCTCAGTTTTGATCATTTTCTACTCCCTAATATTGGAATCTGAATACAATTGAAAACGCTAATAATTTTGACGTATAATTATGAGGTGTTTATGATCTACGAGTACAACAACTAATGAACCAAAGATCTACACCGTGTAAGTAAAGATTTTAACTGTTTTCTATTTTATGTGGAATTTTGAAGTTAGGTGTTAGAGAAAGATCAAAACCAAAATACACAGTGTTAGAACAAAATTTTAGAAAATATGTTCCATATACACATACGACTTTTTTCTTCTTTATTTTTAGTAAAGATTGACACCTAACATGTTGCTTTATAATATGGCTGAATGAAGAATATGCAACAATATGATAAAAGGCACTATTCAGCTTAAATAATAGTGCATTTAACAATGCATATTTTTTTTGGTGCCAATTGGTTTAATTTGGCGTCTGGACTATTTATTTCTAAGATAGAATGTTTTCTAGGGGCTAAATGGATACATAGTAATAGAACTTAATGTTATCTACATGACACTTTGATTTTGTGAACAAAATGTGGAATGGTTTGAAAAAAAAAATTTTTGTGCAAAAACTAAAAATTAAAACTAAAATTAAAGCCTTTATAATCGACTTTAGTATCTACATGTAATACAAGTCAGAATCGGCTTTATTGTAAATATATTGGAAAATAAATGTGCTTTCTATTTCTGAGGCCAAAACTATTTTGAATATTTGTCTGTTTGTCTCTATATACTGTTTTAAATCAGAAACTACTATATGGATTTGATGATGATGAGGTGGGATGCCTGCTGGGCCAGGCTGATGGTCGGCTCTCCACTTGGAGCTATTCCATCCAATTCCATTAAGTACTTGGAGCTTTGGTATCCTAATATTCCCTCCTTAAGAGGCTATGTAAAAGATATATAGATGCTTTGTTTCTGTGTATGTATTTCATGAAGTACACAGACAGTTGTAATAAATTTTGGGTATATGCCATATAATCGAGGGATTTGTTTTTGGCAAACACGTTTGGATAAATTTCCCTTGATAGAAATAATTATTGAAATGAGGTCTTCAAACGCACTTTTTCTCCTCGTTTGACAAATAGGTATCATGTACAGAACTTAAACATATTTTATTAGAGGGGTTTTAACAATATCTAGATATTTTATTTTGGAAATTTTGCTGGCTATTTTAGTTTTCTTAATAAAATTAAAAAACATACTTTTTTCACTTTTCATAATCATCGTGACCCTGGTCAACTTATACACTAAGAGGTGTTGATAAAATAACCGCCCAGCTGAAAACTGTTCATAATAGTTTTTATGTTAAATATTGAAAGACACTTCTACACAAGTGACACTGCAGGCAAAATCTATTATAATTAAAAACTTAAGACTAACTGTTCCAATGAATCTAGATTTTATTGGGAATGAGGATGAAGAATGAGACAAAAGAAATATTCCGACTGTTATTGTTATTATCTACAAAAATAACTTAGCATTACTTAGTAGTAAATTTATGAAACAATGTATTGATTTGGAGCAATTGGAATTATATTCAAGGCTGCCCTAAACTAGATTAGTAAGTTAGATATAATGCAAACAAAAATTACCAGAGTATTGACCATCTTTTAGTTATATGCGACTAATAGTGATAAAACAGAAAACACTAAAAATTAATTATATTTTATTATTATAAATTATATATAAGGTCACTGGTTGATATAGCCAAATTCATACTGAAGATTCGATAAGTAATGAAGACCAGGATTCAGTAATCCTGCTCGCGAAATCTATACTAATAATAAAGTGATAAATAAGTGTCTGTACATTGAATATTTTCGCGAAATTTCTAATTAAATGGGCAAAGAAAAACACTTTTAACTCGAGAACCACGGTAATTTGGATGCTTTTGTTTAATTCTCATCGTAGTGACTCTAACGCCCAAACTGAAAATAGGGCAAAGATCGAATAAACGCGGGCAGAGCCGCGGGCAAGGTTAGTACAAAATATATTTTTGTGCCCGTATACTTGTTCAAGAATAACTTCGACTCAACTAGTATAGGAAGTCAAAATTTCATTTTGCATATCATACAGAAAGGGTCACTGAGCTTTGGTCCTGCCCACTCTCTTAGTCTTCAGTTTGAATTTGGCTATAATAATGGTGTCGATTCGGTGTAACACGACTTAACTTATTTGACAGAACTCACCTTACAAAGAAAAATACAGAATGCTTAAATTAAGTTACGTATAACGAAATCTAAAACAAACATTTTTAGTTTGTAACCATTTTCCTCAATATTTGGCTGATCTACAGAAGTGCTAGTTTATTTTATTTAAAAAATCTGTCCAATCATAGGAGTGAGTCAGTGCTGTGTTTGCCCAGTATGAATCATATTATGATAATGTACATGGAAGTGTGATGCTCATAATATTGATTTGTTTGCATTAGGGATAGAGTGGATTTATTACCTGTAAAAATGATAATTTCGACTTCCCGTACACTGGAACTACATAAGTTACTGATAAATCAAGCTCTATTTAAAAAAGGCTTCTCTCTTTATTTACATGTTTCCTTATCATGATCATGTGTACCATATTTTTAAATACATACATGTACTCACGCCTGTTTCCCAGAGGGGCAGGCAGAGACTACAAATTTCCGTCTGCTACGATCCCGACACACCGCTTTTGTTTTTTTCCACATTTCCACAGTACTTTTGACTTTGCCCTTCTTCGATATGTCGCCAATTTGGTCGGCATACGTCATTCTAGGGCGGCCCGATCGAGCTTTACGTTCTACTGTCAAAAAATTTTGTTGCTCTACTTTCATAATTTTTTAATGTTTTTGTTATTAGTAAGTAAGTAAATCGTTTATTTGTTTAGCTTATTTTACCCTAGTGTTTGGTCATGACTTCGCCCACACTCATTTTATTTATGTAGTGCCTAGTCTACTGGCTGATTTCTAGGAATAATCTTTATGCTGCCTCAGCTTCCCATCGGTTCAGTTGCATAGGTTACATCGCAATTTATTGATTGGTTGGTAAATATATGTAGGGAATTGTTAACCCATGGTCTACTTAATAGGTCTTTACCTTTTAAATTGCTGTTTTGTATGGAGAATTTTAAGCTAACCCAGTGTTCCGTGCAAACGTTTTACCATTATTTTAGGAACGACAAATCCATTTTTTTTTAATTGTATATGAATGAGACTACATTAAGCTAACAGAAACTACCTAGTCGGTGCTTAAATTCTGTCACAAACAAAATTGGCTATAAAATGAAAACTAGTCATGATATTCAAAAAAAGTTTTTTTTAAGAAAAGGTAATTTAATTATCTTACATTAAACACAAAATTTATTCAAAATGATTGCCACCATTTTTCCACAAGCCTTCAATCTTCGCGGCCAATCATCAATAGCAGCACGGACCATTTTCATGTCGATATCGGCCACTGCTTTAATCAATGATGACTTTAGGCTGCTCAAATTTTTGTGAGGTTTAGAACAGACCTTCTCCAATTCCTGCCAAATTTTGTACTCCAGTGGATTGAGGTCAGGGCTAGATGAGGGCCAATCTTGATGCCTTATTAGCTCGATATTCTGGCGCTCGAACCACTCCTGAGTTGTTTTGGCCTTATGAGCAGGTGCGGAGTCCTGTTGAAACACAAATGGCCGTCCTCCAAAGAGTGTCTGGGGCAGATCTTTTACTATGCGATCTAAAACCGTGTCTTGGTACACTTTTGCACTGGTTTTGACACCTTTTTCACAAAAATGCACTTCAGTAGGGCCATAGTAGGACACTCCCAACCAAATCATGACTGATGATGGATGATGGCCGTGCTACACTCTAGGAATGGCATTTCCAGCGGCCGCAGAGCTGGTAGCGTACACCCTGTCATTTTTTTTGTTGTACTTCTCTTCGATATTAAAAATTTTCTCGTCTGTAAACAGGATATCGGGGTGTTTGTTTCTTGCGTACCGCTTTAGCAAAACTTTGCATTTTTTGGCTCTCATAGCTATCAGACGCGCGTTTAGAAGATGTCCCATCTTTTTTCGGTAAGCTCGTAGTCCCAGGTCTTCATTGAGTACTTTTTTTACGGTACTTCTGGTTAATCCCATCTCCAAAGCCATCAGTTTCTGCTTGCGGACGGGATTTCTTGCAATACGCGCCTTGATTGCTTTGATGACCCCTGGTGTCCTAACGGAACGAGGTCTGCCAGTTCTTTTCTCGTCATCGACACTAGAGGTTTCATTGTACCTCTTGATGGTACGGTACACGAACCTCTTCGTGATTTTTAATTTTTGAAGCAAGTTGAATATCGTCTTCGGTGGATGGCCGCAACGATGCAATGCAATTACTGCTACTCGATCCTCTTTGCGAGTCCACTCCATCGTAAAAAATGAATGAATGTAATTGTGATTTGGCAGATTATTAATCAAAAAATATTTGAAAATCGAACACCATTCCATTTTTTTTCTAGGTGTTATATTTTTAAAATAAATGGCCAGTGACAGTATTTAAGAACCGACTAGGTACAATTTAATTTTTGTAAATGCCACCTTTTAAAGTTATTACGAATATTATCATGAAAACGGATGACACTTAAGATGAACTGTCTTTGAAGACTTCATTTTAGTAACCAAAGAGAAAATAAACACAAAATTTAATATGGAGATATAAAACCTTGAAACCAACTTTCAAACAAAAAACAAATAATGGAAATAGCTATTGATTTACAGGAATTATGAAATCATGAATCTGTTAGAAAATTTCGGCAATTTCATAAGTTGAGACCTATTGTAAAAATGTAACAATGGAATTGATTCGTTCCTTGACTAAATGTACTTGAAGATAGTTTATATGCATATTATCTATTCAAGATACTATTAGGATAGGACCTTTGCGAATGAAGTGGTTTATGATGCCTGTGTGTGTTAGCTTCACAGTCACTCATGCACTTCCATCAGCGTTGCTAACGCACACAAAGAAATCATAAACCGCTTTATTTTTGAACATATTATATTCTACATTGTATGTTCACTTAACATACAGAATTTCAACACCAACACTTTTTTCTTTTTTAGAACATCGCAATGGCTGGTTGATCCGCACCGCATCAAAATCATTTGCTGTATATGCAGCCACAGCTACCGAAAAAGAAGAGTGGATGGCACACATAGAAAAATGTATAGATGACTTGCTGAGAAAGAGTAAGTATATCAGTAGTAGCAAAATCAAACTACAATTACTTTTTTTTGTAAAGCTTGTGTTTGAAGTTGCAATGCTGCGCTGCGCTGATTGCCTCTAGTGCTGCTAAACTGCTGCTCTTTCTTGCTTACTACTATCATTTTAATTGAAAGTCATGCCTAGATAAACCAGTCAACCATTTTTAAATAGCAATGTTTTTATGAGATGGTAGAGCTAATGCCGGGCTCGACTGTGGAGGTACCACCATCTTACTCGGAAACCCTCCCGAAGTTATTCGGGGGAGAGTAAGAGGACAGCTCTCAGGCAAAAAAACCAGGCGGCCCACCATTGCCTGGGACCGATGGATGGCGGTATATCCATCCCCAATTGCCGGGCCTTATATAAATTAGACTGGTGACGGGCAGCGGCGTCACTGGTGCAAGGGTTTCGGCACCGCGCTCACCAACCCGCCTGCCCAGCGTGTGTGAGTATGGGCATTTCTTCCAAGAGGACCGCCAAGAGTGGCGAAATCCTGGAAAGGCCTATGTCCAGCAGTGGACGAAACAGGCTGATGGATTGATGGATGGATGGAATGTTTTCAATAAAAAAAATTTAGCATTTTTTTAAATTTTATCAATAAATAGACGTTGTTTATTAAAACTTTGCTATCTAACTGAGCAGACTTTCCATAATTTTTCTGGTAAGAAATTATGTTTCTAATAGAGTGGTGGCACTTAGTGCCTTAAGCGCTTCTTTCCTAGGTTCCGCATAGCATGGCAGAGTGTGATCTTACTGAACCCCAATATGTACTGTCAATATTAAACATGGAAAAAAAGAAACAAAAAGAACGACATTTTAGCGCTCTAAAATGTTCTGTTAGTAATTTTGGGAGGTAAGCTAGTCTTTAGGTATGCTCGGATGCTGCTTTGTGCACCTAAAGCATCCAACATAGCAAAATAAAACACTCCATCAGGGGTTTAATGCGCCATCGATACAGTTTCTTTTCATCATGGTTGTTCTCTCGCACATCGACAAACGCGGTATGCGCGAGAGCAAGTAGGATAGATAGACGCCGTATCTCTGGCGCGTGCTAGCTACACTAGGCTGATAGTCTAGGCGCTAGCCCATGTCTCGTGTGCAGTTATATGTCCCCTAAGTTTGGTTGCGGGCCTTTGTTAAATACCTATAGGAGTATTTTTAAAAATTGGTCACATGATCCAGATCATGGTCGTTTGGTCGCCATATGTAAAAATGGGCGTCAAATTGGTGGATTGTTTGTTAAAATATACGAGGGGTGGCTGATATAAAATCTCCTTTGTTAAAGAAAGTTTAAAAAATGTTACTGGCCACTATATTCTCGTATTCTTTGTTTATTCCTTTTTTAAAAATTATGACACTTATTTGTTTCTACGAGTTCAATTTTTTTTGGCGCGTCTTCGTTTTTATCAAGTTGCAATAAAATTAAAAATGGATAAAATTGAGTATCGCGCTGTGATTAAATTCCTCGGTAAAGAAGGGAATACGCCGACGCAGATCCGAGAGCGCGTGTTTAAGGTGTTCGGAGATTCATGTCCTTCCGAATTTGTAATAAAGTTTTTGTCAAAGCAGTTTAAACAAAACCGTGTGAGCTTAGAAGACGATCCCCGTAGTGGAAGGCCCATTTCTGCAGTTACCGCAGATAATGTGGAAAAAGTGAAGAAACTGATCCTTGCCGATCGGCTAATTAAGCAGTGGGAAATAGCTAGAGATGTTGGCATTAGCAAGGAACGAGTTCATGAAATAATTCATGAACATTTGGGAATGTCCAAGGTGAGCGCGCGTTGGGTGCCTAAAATGTTGATCCCGTTTGATTAGCAAAAGCGTGTGGAATGTTGTCAGTCATTTTTAGACTTGGTAAAGGATAAAGAGGAAGAAATTATCTTGCGAATAGTGACCTGTGATGAAACTTGGATTCGTCAGTGGGATCCCGAAAGCAAACAAGAATCGATGCAATGGAAATTTAAAGGGGAAAACCCACCAAGGAAGTTTAAGGTCCGGCTGTCAGCGGGCAAACTAATGGCAACCATTTTTTGGGATGTTGAGGGGATTCTTATGATATATTACCTGCCAAAAAACACCACGATGAATGCTGAATACTATGCGAACTTACTTGACCAGCTATGCAAAAAAATAAAAGAAGACAGGAGGGGCAAACTTAGCAAAGGCGTTTTGATTTTGCATGATAATGCACCCGCGCACACGGCCTTTAAGGCGCGGTCATCTCTGACAAAAAACGGCTTTACAGAGATCAACCACCCACCCTATAGTCCAGACCTGGCTCCCTCTGACTACTTCTTATTTAAAAATTTAAAAAAAAATTTTAGAGGGCGCAGATTTTCAACAGACGAATAGATGAAGGACGCTGTGAATGACTATTTTGACGATCAAAATAATAATTATTATTTTATTGGTATGATGTCACTTATTGACAAATGTCGTAAGTGCATTTCAGTTGCAGGGGACTATATTGAAAAATAAAAAATAAATCATTAATCCATGTATTTTTTTTCATAGTCAGGTAGATTACTTTTCAGCCACCCCTCGTATCTCGGTATCCAGTGGAACGATTTAATTTTTTTTGGCGTAGATATTTTTATAGATATAACCTATGTTTTCGACAAATTGCGACCCCCATTATACCTAAACGCGACCCCCCCGACTCATAGTTTGAGAAACGATGTCTTAGACTATGCTACTTACATATGTGTTTCTCACATAACAATTAATGTCACAAAAACAATGAGAATAATTTTGTCTAGCTAGCTTGTTCTACACGACACACTGTGCGCCGTCTTCGCCGTTTTTTTTTCAGCTGTTCAAGCGCTATCCTAATCTCACCCATTTCGATATCCGATGGTCCATCAGTGTGATGGTGGATTAAAGGTGCACGTTTGTGAGCAGTTGGCTTAGGAGCGTGTGAAGAATATGTGAGCTTGTGACAGATGGACGGACAGACAGAGGAGGCTTAGTAATAGGGTCCCGTTTGACACTCTTAGGGTCCCGACCCTAAAAAAAACTAAATGATGCAATAAAAAAACAATGAGTTTTGTCTCAATTCCTTCGTCAACTGAAAATATTAAAAACCTTGGTATTTCTCAACAACCACTCGATTTAACAAAAATGTGTCATAACCAAATTTATTTACTTTTACATAAGGAGTAAAATGAACTTTAAAATATTAAAATCGGACCACTGGATACCGAGATATATTTTATCTATCAATCTACCAATTCGGCGGCCATTTTTAAATATGGCGACCAAACGACAATGATCTGGACCATGTGACCAATTTTTTTTAATACTCCTACAAAACTTAGGGGACATAATAACTGCATACGAGACATGGGCTAGCGCCTTCACTATGATGCAATTTTCAAATTCTTTTTCTAACATTAAAATTGTTCCGTTTTGATTGCGTACATAACAACGCACTTATGCTTTCGATGCACAAAATTGAACACTACTTCGGTACAGCTCGGACCAGCATAGCAAGTACGTAAGCATCGATTCGATAAATTTTACAGATAAACTCTTTAAATTCTAAATGACAACTCCAATTGCTGTTAAATAAGAGCAACATTTTTATCGAAGCGATGTCGGGTCGATTGCATGTTTATGCTTGGTACCCAGTAAAGAAAGTGTCAGCGACTGACTTGAATGTCTTAGGTGACAGCTAACTTCAAGCCCGCCTTCCATATTGACCCGAGCTGTATGTTTTATGGGTTTGATGTATGTACTGCAGGTGGCAAGCAGCCGCCGTCCGAGCATGCGGCAGTCTGGGTCCCAGATAACGAGGCGTCGATCTGCATGCACTGCAAGAAGACACAGTTCACCGTCCTCAACAGGAGAGTAAGTCTTCACAGCTTTAATGTCAACAACGGAAGCCTTTATAGTTGAGCTTTGGTGGATATCAAGGGCTGACTCGATTGAGGTGTTTTTAGGGTTTTGTACCTCAAAATGAAAAAAAACGGAACCCTTATACGATCACTTTGTTGTCTGTGTGTCAAGACCCTTTCCTTCGGCCCCGTTAGAGATTTCAAGTTGAAAGTAATACCTCCTATAAAAGTCTATGGCCGCCCCATAGTGCTGTTAAAAAGATCACACTTTAACTTAATGCAGAATTTTTTTGTTGTCCTTTACGTAATCAATTTAATACAAATTGGCTTACCATGAAAACCTATACGGTAATTGCAGTTGACTCAGAAACTTGAAATTCCGTACACAATTAGATCTTATAGCATACCTCTAGAAAAAAAAACGGATGATGTCCAACTTACACCGTTTGGATACATGGAGATTAATAGATCGTAAGTGTCAAGTTAGTTTGGTCTTTTAACTGCTCGTGGAATACGTTTGTGTTTTAAACGGTATGTACGGAACCCTAAGGGCAAGAGTTCTACTTGCACTTGACCAGTTTATTTATGTTCCGACTTTTAAAAAGGAGGATGCAAGTGAGGTCCTTCACCTTGTACGAGTTATGAAAACGTTATCTACACCACTATCATGATAAACATGTCAACTACTTTTCGTTCATACTTTTTACTAGATTTTATTGTACTGGTAGTTTGTATTATATATCTATTTATCAATAGCATCTAATTAGGTACATAGAGAGTTGCTCGATGCCTAATCATTATTATTCTGAACATTAACGTACTACCAAATGGACATCGGGTCTGTGCTCAAAAGTGTCCGAACCAAAAGAGAGTCAAAACCATTGAAAATTAAAAAAGGGTTTCAATCACACGTCAATCAAAATTAAGCCGTGCAGCAATGACATACGATTCATATTAAAATGTTTTGTTTCTTAATATTTTGACACTTCACTAAGGACACTTTTTTGGTAAATTTTATACTAGACCCGGGGTCCATGGTTTGTAATGTCTGAATTTGCTCTATTTAGAATTTAAGAGGCGGCTTATATTTTCACGCGAGTGATCTAATATTTCCAGCGCCTAATTTTCCATCTTAGGAATGACGTTTATACTGTTAAATACATGTTAAACATGGACCAATTTTTCGTATTGAATGTTAATGTACCACATTTACAAATACTACTTTATTTTTTTTTGTTGTGGTAAATCTCCCACACCTCATTACCGGAAAAATAATCACATTATCAACTTCAAAAAGCGAAATCTTTTATTCAAGTTCCATAACGTTGCCGAAAATAATTGCCAAAACATCAGACTTATACACCACAAAATTTTTGGAACAGAAATGCGATTGAAAATCTTTCACTCGATAGAAATAATTACTGAAATGGGATCTTCTGACACACTTTTTCTCCATTTTTGACGAATAGAAACCGTGTACTGAATTTAAATATATTTTCTTAGATGGGTTTTAATAATATCTAGATATTGGCTGAAGGAAATTTTGCTAGTTATGTTGGTTTTTTTTACACAAATAAAGAAGCTAGTTTTTCTTTTTTGCCCTGAATCCGTCCATCTCGCACTGCGCGTTTTTTGCACTTGGAGTGACAGAAACCGTTGAAAAATTCACATATCACCTTGCCTTGCCTTACTGCACGACTATTAGGAATTTGGGTTTGTGGATGGACCAAACTCTTTCTTGGTCTGCACATATTATCGAAGTAAGCCGAAAAGTTTTCGGCTCATATCATTCGCTTAAGCGCTTACAGAATTTCCTGCCACTGGATACGAAAATAATGTTAGCACAATCTCTTCTTCTTCCCCTTCTGGATTATGCCGATGTCGCTTTCCTAGATTCCACTGAAGAGCTGCTCGATAAGCTGGAGCGTCTTCAGAACTTGTGCATTCGATATATTTTCGGACTGCGCAAGTATGACCACGTCTCTGAGTATCGTTGCAGGCTAAAGTGGCTTCCCATCCGTTTTCGCAGGAATGTACACGTTCTTTCCCTCCTGTACAATGTTATTCATAATCCCTTCTACCCTAATTAGTTGAAAAATAAATTTGTCCTACGCACTGAACGCAGCAACAGAGCGCTTCGGTCTTGGCATCATATCGATTTGGTGATACCACTGCTCGTTTCTCAAAATCATTTACGGTCAATGCAGTTCGACTTTGGAATGAACTTCCGCAAACCCTCAGAAACCTTCCTTCTGTGTCCTCTTTAGATATAACCTGAAAAATTATTACCTTTCATCTCTCTGAATTACTCGACTGACTATGCTACTTTGTTTGTATTTATGTATGTATTTATATATGTATGTATTTGTATGTAGTGTATTATATTTAAGTAATAGGCTTGAAGAAAATTGTTTTCTTTTTGCACAAAAACAATTAAGTATCTAATGTGTAAAATTTTCATTTTCCTAATATCATCGGTTGACTGGAAGAAATTTCTTTAAGGAATAAGTCCGACCTTGCCTTCTGTTTTTCTATATTCTGTGTTTTTATTTTAATTTTCTGTGCAATAAAGTGTTTATTAATTCATTCATTCATTCACATATCACCTTAATGTATTGTAGCACCACTGTCGCAAGTGCGGCTCAGTGGTCTGTGGCCCGTGCTCATCGAAGCGCTGGCTGCTGAAGGGTCAGAGCGAGAAGCCCCTCCGCGTCTGTCTGCAGTGCTACGACGAGCTGACACGAGAGCGCGCGAGGGACAACTCCAGCGAGCAACTACCCTCCGCGCAGAAGATACAAGGTAACACTACATTACACAGAATGACATGGTTTTCGTTTGAGATTACTATATCGCGTCTTCCTTATCACACCGTTGTTGCAGACCAGAGATAGTTGTAGGGTTTTTTTTATTCAGATATGTAGTAAAAATAACATCTCCCGGCATTTGACCAAATCGATTGCATAAATTGAAATTCAAACTGGCAACACTTACAGCTTACAGAAACAGTTCATCTATATACTAATAATAAAGTAGTGAAAAAATCGTGTATGTACATGAAAGGTTTTTCCAAAATTGTAATTAAAATTGTACTTGTACATATGTTCCGTTTTAACTCGAGAACCACTCAACAGATTTGGATGCGGTTTTTTATTATCAACGTAGTGACCTTGGTCAACATATAGGCTATAAGGAATGTCGATAGAATAACGTCCAAGCCGAAAACAGGATAGAGATTAAATAAACGCGGGTTGAGCCGCAAGCTAGTTACAGATTATGAACTTCAATAAAAAAGTGTTCCCCTTCTCTCAGTCATGACTCAGACAAATAAAATAAACATTTCCTTCGATTACATGATTTCTTGCGAAACTAAACATTATAAGACATCCTCCTGATGCGTGTGTCCTTACGAAAATGATAGTGCAACCGTGCGTTCAAACATACTGATATCTACTGAATGCCCTATTGTTAAGGCGACTCTATTCGCCTGAACTCCCATACTAGCGCAGTTCGCTGATCATATCCTTATTTATAGGTACTTGCTTATTATTTTTTATTTTTCAACATATCCCATATAATATCCATGATGTGAAACTAAAACATTTATCAAAATCAAATACATACAAAAGTTACAAGCGTATAAAAGTCCTGGATTTTACACATATTTTGACGAATGTTTATGTACAGTAATGTCCTAGAAGCGATACAACAAATCAAATAATTTTAATTTCAGTTTATTTTTAGAATTTTGGGATATTTCCCCTGAAATCATAGGAATCACCAAAACCATTCTCGAGTTTTTCAAAACATGAATGTTGTCTCGCGTTACACATCGTGTTCGGTTAGTTCCGTACGAGCTCGGGAAATGAACGTTTGGGCCAACCAATCACAGTCAGTCAGTGCTCTATAATCCGAAGTTGAATGTAGAATGAAATAGCAAGCATACCGACCCCGTGCGCGACTGACTTCAAGCCGCTGTCTACAAGCTTCTTAAGAGCCATTTCGAGAGTGATAGGACACGGTTTTTCATCGCATCGCATCATCGCGCGAGCGATGGCAATAGGACGGCGCCTTATAGTGTGTTACAATAGAAAGTTTGATCATGATATATATTTTTAATTTATTTGTTCATCTTGTAATCGTACATATTTCCTTTAGCTCCAGTAAACATGACGATGACTATTTCAGGTACCAAGGACGGCGCCGGTTCCGGCGGTGACTCCTCGCCCGATGACGAGAGTGATGATGATGACGACCGCACCAACGCCGAGGAGAAACACGACGAGGTAACGACTTGTGCGATACGTCCAACTGCGGCAAGCGAGGGGGTGACAGCGGGGGGGCGGTGGGAGAAGCGCTTTTGCAGTAACCCCTCGGCCACGAGTTCAAGCTTTGCGCGGCGTTTTGTGCGGAGCTTCTCGCTTCGGCGCGAGAGAGAGCGAGAGAGCTCTATATACTCTCTCTAGCGCGAAAGCGAGAAGCTCCGCACAAAGTGCCGCGCAAAGCTTGAAGTCGTGGTCGAGGGGTAACATAATACAACCAAAGATTGTTTTGAATTTAGTGCCTTTTTCCAGTCTTATTGTTCGAAAGCCAGCCTTTAGATTCTAACCCCCCCCCCCCCCCCCCCTTGACTACCGCAAACCGTAGACGTACCGATGTGGTGTTTTCGGGTTGTGTTGATAGGCGAAACACGGTTATATGTAACGATTATTATCTTTATTATACGTTTTAAGTTAAATTTCTTATCCTTGGAAGCAGTGGCGTGCATAGGGTTTTTAAGTAGGGTAGGCACAAAACTGTAAATTTGGAATTTATCCCATGTAAGATTGATGTTTCATTTTGCATTCAAAAAAATGCAGTAGGTAATAACAATATTATTAACAACACAATTTTACTTTATTTTCCCGCGGTGTTTATCTTAGCGCCACAACCATTCCGTTAATCAGTTAGTCACACACACACTTAGCATAGCTTCTTCATCCCGTCAACCAAGAAAAGTTCTCGTAATATTTTGCGTTGAATTGCCTAGAAACTTTACCTTTTACCGAAGTACTTGTTTTAAATACAATTTTGGCGTACAGAGCCCTTTTGGATGATTTTAACTTTTTCCACACAAGAAAGCCGAGAAAACGCACACTTCACTACACTTAACACAAGAATAATTTTCTATTTCACTCGAAAATATAAGAGGAACAGCAAAAGAAATTAATTTATTACACGCACGCACGCGATTTGTTTACAAACAAAACAATGGCCGCCAGCCAGCCAAAATAATATGAATATAATGCGGCTGAATAAACGCGTTACGAAGATTCAGCAAAGCGATAAGAACTTTAAGACTCTTCGAATAAGTAGGATTATACAGATAGTTCAGACTTTAAGCATGCAGATGTCGCTACGAACTGCTATCGTACGAATAAAATTCGACCTCGCCGGACATTTACAGTACGAAATCAGCTCCTATAATGAAAGAGATATGACATAAGATAGGTAAAAGTTCGACCAGGTGACCAGGCGGTGCTTATGTTGGCGATTTATTTGTATGTACGTTCCTCGAGCCGCTCGCAGCTGACGAGAAGTTTTCTTAGAGAATTCGCCTTGAATTTACGTATGCGTATGCGTTGCCATGGTAACGAGAGTTGCGGAGCGGGCAGGTAGGTATTTCAAAGAACGGGTGAAGCTTCTCTGATTCTAGTATTGAAATAGTTGTGTGTACCTTCCTATATTTAAATAGAGGTAGGCATTGCGTATTTGCCTATATTAGATGCACGCCACTGCTTGGAAGCGCTACATACGGCCAAAAGCAAATAATAATCGAAACTTACATTTGTGCTTGCTTGAAACAGAAACATGCATTCCAGATGAGTTTTTTGTTGTTTAGGAAACAAGCCGTGTTGTACCGTCTACGTTTGTTATCGTAAAACAAGTTGATAAAATTTGATTTATTTTTAGGGCTTTACAAGCTATAATGGTGTCAAAAATGGATTCGGAAATAAAGTCACAACCGTATAGTACAAGTAGTGAATGTGTAAGTCGCTAATCTGTTGGAATTTTTCATGTCACCCTCATAGTTTTGGTTTTAGTTTTTGTGTGTTTTGTTCATTACTTCGCGCAGTTTGCTGGGAAACTGCTTTTTCAAACCTTTTTCATGGCCTTGTACGTGTAGGGTCCCACGTTTTTATTGTTTCCCAAGTCCTTATTTTTTTGTCACCCGGGTTATTAACGCTGATGATGTGCTACTGTTTGGTTTTTTCACTAATTTGAGTTTTTTCAACTTATTTGTATTTTTGTGCTAGTTGTTTTGCGATTTCTTTATCTAGATAAAATTATATATTTTCTGTGCATACAAAGACATTTTTTATTCCGTTTCAGCCAAAGTTCTATGGTGATGGTGATAAGACTGAAGAGACCAACAATCATTCGTCCAAGGAGTCTGCCAACAAGTGAGAAAATACTGGAATATGACCAGTTTATATGGATATACAAGATATAGTTATTGCTAACTAAAATGGGTTGCACAGGCAGACAGATTTAATATCAATTACACAAAGTTCTTACATTGTAGTAAAATCAATACCACAAGCGTAAATTTTGTAAAAAAAAAGCAAGTTGTGCTATTTATATAGTCTGACAAATCTGGTCCAGAGTTCTCTTGTAAAATGTCTCCTTCTACAAAATTGTAACCCTTAGGGACTTTAGATCTTAAATTCTTAGCAAGCAATACCTCTATCTCTTTGTCCCTAGTCTACCAACTTTGCTGTGCCTTAAATATTTCTTATGTACCCGCTATCTATTTATATATCCATCTCGTCCTTTCACATCTAAATTAAATGACATAACTGCATTCCATGCAAAGCAGAAAAGTTGGTAGCGTTGTATTAGAAATAAGTAAAATATTTATATCTTTAAGGTTAAGGACATTACACCAATATGGCCTTACATTTTAAAAGAAATTTACAACTTGTTGTGCTGTGCATTAGATTTGGGAATAATCTGGTGAAGCTACTTTAAAAAGATATTTAACGTTGATGGAACATCTGAGATTGAAGGCAAGTTTTTTAAAAATTTTAATTTGAAGAAATACTGAGTAGGTATTTTAATTAAATTTTAGTAGCTCAATCCCTAAAGAAAAGTAATTTAGTAAATTCTGTACCTTTTATTTTAACTTATATTTCGCTCGATAAGGATGTAAATATCATGAAAAATATGGTTAAAATATAATTTAGTTGGTGAAGAGGGTTGGATAAAAAACACTCGTGATTTGAACTGATTAAAGATGTAAATCGAACAAAAATTTACTAAATAGAGAATATTTCTAATTTTTCGGAACCGAATATGTGAAAATCTCTACTTAGTTCTATTTTGTTCAAGAATACACTAAGCGTGCCGACTTTTTGTTTTAATTATATTAATTTAAGACACATTTAATTAGCTTGACATGGTACTAACATTTTTTTACATTATCCATAAGTTAAATCGTAATTTTATTTCAAAACACATTTAATTTTTACACGAGTTTATTATATTTAAAGCTAACGAGCATCTGTATCGTATAAACTTTAGTTTATGGACGTGTAATATTTTATTAAACATAAGTAGGTCAAATTTATTTAAATTTATCTTCATATTTTAAATTTAAATAAATTAAGTCTAATGAAATTATTATTAAATAAAAATGTACATGGAATAAGTGATGTATATTGTAATGCATTAATAATAGCTTTGATATTTGGTTACTGCAGATCAGATTGTACAAAATTTTGCATCTGGATATAAATTAGTAAAATACAACAAGTGAAAATATATTTACAACCTGAAATTGTTCTAAAAGCAACTGTACAATGTGTCGGCCATTACCCTGCACCCTAACATGGAGGACGATATCGAGCTAGATAACATTCGATAAAGTGCTCTGTCTCACTCTGTATATCTACCTAAAGAGGGACAGACAGTGGTATATATACATTATATATATAAGGCGACTTTAATTTATGCCGCCAAATTCATACTGGAGGCTTGGTAAGCGATCAGCATCACGGATCGATAACACTTTTTGCTAATTTCGCAAAATAAAATCTTGACGTCCCATAGTAATTGACTCGGGGCGTGTCTTGCGTTTGTAAAGAACACGAAAAGAATAATTTACGAATTTCACAAAAAGGGTCATCGAACCTTGTTACTGAGCACCTTCCGACTCTTCTGTATGAATTTGGCAGCATAAATTAATGTCACCTTATATAATTATAAACACTTATTTCACGTGAACTTTTATGTAATAATTATTATTTAACTCTTTAATATGAGAATATACAACAAACAACTAAAATTTATTTTTGGCTTTCTTATATTTAATAACACGTACATAAATTAAAATAAAGTGTACACGAGTTTATTATAAACTTAATCATAGTTTATATTTTGATATTTTAACTGTTGAATACTAGTGTCAATCGGTGTACGAAAACATTAGTTATTTCTGCTTTGTAAAGCAATTCAGTAGGATTGTATGTATATTAGATTCGTAGATGATAAGACGGTGCATTGTATAGCATGTATTATTTTCTTTAACCATAATTTACGAGTTAGCTAGCTTTTCCCCAAAATCGCGATATTACGAATATTTTTATTTGTTTGCCCAATTTTAACCTCTCAAAACACAGGGTTTTAAACAAAAATTGTTAAATGCAAGAGTACATGAATCCAAGTACATTTCGAGATTGAATTAGATTGGAATTGTCTATAATATTAGAGTATTTAAGTATCCAATTTGCATTTTTTACAATTTCGATTTTGATAAGCTATCAAAATTTTGTCCAAACTAATACAGTGACTTAGAAAACTGATAATAGGAAAAGGCCTAATATTAACAAGTAATGTTTCTGTTATACTTCCAAAATATGGCTAAGAAAAATACTTTTAAGTTAGCTATTGTTTCAATTTCAGTTGACAAATATACAATATTTTTAACCATGCTGTTTTATTTTTTTCGCAAACTAGGCCGTAAAGTAAAGAATATATTTTTTTAAATACTTTATTTTTTTTCGTCATGAAAAGAAATTGGGAATAATACCATTTCCAAAGGTAAATTGTACCTATGTAAATTGAAAATACAAATTTCTTACAAACTATAAAATATATTCTACCTGATTTAGATTTAACCAAACAATAAAAAAGTATATTCCAATTTTATTTTAGTGCTGTCAAAACTTAATTTTTTCCAATGTAATATAGCCTCTGTTGTTAACACTAAAGAACTATTTTGGAATGAAGAAAATTTAGTTTTGACAGCACTAAAATTCAGAATCGGCTTTAATGGCTTCATTAATTAACAAATGCCAACATCTCGAAGAAAATCAGCAAAGTGCAAACACTTCCTATAAGATCCACTGAAGAGTGATAGATAAGGTAAGAAATAGTTGATTAATTGTGTAAAATATAATAGTGTTCCTAGTCAATCGAACATTCATTATAATCTATCTAATTGTCTGTCGGTCTAAGCATGGAAAGTGTTTGCGCTGAGCCTATTTATTTATTTTTTGTTGACTATACATACAATTTAGATATTCTTAAATAATGTGTATATTTCACGATTTCTTACAATACTACTAACAAATTTTTACGTGCCCGCGTGTTTAAATAGTTTGAACCTTTATCGGGTAAAACTTCGCAGACCGATATTAATAAAAGCGTAGCATGTGGCACTCTCACCTATAAAACATATCTCTCGAATATAAAATGCAACAATCATCTTCATCACTGTTTATATACCTATAATTCCTAGCTAGCAGTATTGGCAGCCAATTCGAACCACTGTCTCAGAGCATCACCTAAAACCGTGGGTAAGGCTGACATATCTCTAAGTATAAGATAGAATGGGAAGGGAAATGTGTCCAAATACGGCACGAATCTGTCTAAACTGTTGGTTACTGGATCGAAGAGAGGTCGTCGGATGTCCATTATCGAGTCCTGGGGAAGAAAGGTATTATTTAAAAGTGAAGTCTTTTTTTTCCACACATTTGGAATTCTGTGATATAATGATTTATGCACCAAATACGTATTTTGAAAATATCAAAGCTTTAATAAGAAATGCTTAGCGTACTTATTCTGACATTCATATGCTATTTATATCTTCGTTCGTACTAGTTCGAATTACTGCGAATTTTTATAAAAATTAATTCGCAGTAGTTCCATTAACGCAATAGCAAAGATTATATCCAGTTCAAATTTAATATTTTGATGATGTACACACTTTGTTTGGTGCTTATTTTTTGTTTTATTTTAGACTAATATCCTACAATCAAAGCAAATGCCGTTTTAATAATGCCACTTATTCGAGGTTTCTTGTATGGAGACCACGTAAATATGTTTTGTTTTTTTTTGTCGTGAGTAACACGAGCCATAGTAACACGTATTGTGTGAAATTTTCAACTTTCTACCTATCACGGTTGAAGTTGTAAACCCCTATGACAGACGAACGGAAAGACAGACAACGGCGGATTAGTAATAGGGTCCCGTTTAGCTCCCTTCGAGTAAGGAACCCTAAAAAGAATCTATACTCACTTTATTATCAGGATTATCAATGATCACGTAGACTAAGAAAATCCCTTGCTGTCTCGCCCTTCTGACCGCTTGCAATACCTTCGTTTCACCTTCAGAAAATATCCCTCTACCATCGCTTACAACCACCAACAACTTGGCATTCATAGCGTCACTTCTAACTGTCTGTTCTTCGAACAACACAGAACAGAAGTCTAGAAGTTGTGCGATTTGGGTCTTCTTTTGTTCGAAGCGGAGTTGTTCAAGGATTTTCGCGCCGGAATGTTCTGAGAATTGCTCTGTGAAGGGGTGGAGTAGGTTCGGTTTCTCGCCGAAGCTTAGCACGGCCAAGTCTCCGGACTCCAGGAGGTTTAGTGCCTGTAAAAAGTTATAAATTGGTATTAAGGGCAGTCCAGTCATCACTCGCAAACCTTACAGACGCATACACAAAATTGTTAAGATAGTTGGCACTTGGTGGAACTTCATACACATTATGTTTATTTTTAACACTGGTATGTACTTATCTACATAAATATTTGTATTGTACAATATATATATATATTATAGCCAACCGGTTTCGCTATTCAGCATTCTCAAGGGCTTTATTGTAGTACTTATTTAATTACATTTTAAGATTTTACAAATAAAGCTACGTGCAATAAAATAATAACAATGAAGTTTCGTTAAAAAAAACTACGTGCTATAAAATAATATTGCCCGTAGTTTTATTTGTAAAATCTCACAATTTAATTAAATAAGTATTTTAGTAAAGCCCTTGAGAATGCTGAATAGCGAAACCAGTTGGGTATAATATATAATACAAATATTTATGTGGATAGAGTTTGGCCAGGGAATCGTGGCACAACTGTTACTAACACGGGTATGGAAATTTTTTTTTCCATATTTGTGTAGGGTAAACTCGAGGCACGATTCCCTGGCCAAACTCTAAGTACAAGTGTTAAAAATAAACATAATAAAATTGTTAAGTGTCTATGGAATGTTTTCATAATATTTTACCACGATTATTTTATTTTCTAATATTTTTAACCAATAGTTCATGTTTAAAAACCTCTATTGCCGAAATTGTGTTTCTCCTGACACACATTAATGTTTTGCCGCGACGATATCGGTGCGATGTACTGCATTCGTGAGTTTCATCGAGCGTGCACGTAATAGCGAAACATGCGGTCACGCCCAAAACTGAGTTCATGTAAGGTGTCGCCAGTTTTTGTGACGTGATTCTTAGAAATATGTAGTCTTTTCGTAACACTTTAAGGCCTAGCCGGAAGAAACCGGGGCGTGACGATAGTGTATTGTTGGCGGGCGAAATTATTATGGAAATGTTTGAGAGATCCCACACAAACGTCCCACTAAGCTCAGTGTGACGTCACTCATACACTTGCATCATATGCAAGAAGTTTTTGAATCGCTTTAAACTTTATATAAGAATACCACAATAAAAAAAAATGTATGACAATTGACGTAAGTCTTGTAATTATGGAAATTAATAATAGATTGTTATTCAAGGGAGGTAAGCGATACGAGTTTCGCTCGCTCGTGCGCCTAAATATCTCTGGTGCAATTGATCACTTACACCCGTGTGTAACACTCTACTTTTCATTACTAAATGCGAGGAAATAAAAAAACTTACAAAATTATAACATGTAGATTAAGTGCACACTGCACCGGTATTTGTTTCACGGTAATTATATTTATCCAAACCGGTTTCGGTTTTACACCAATGGCAAGGGTCTATCTATAATAAAATAACTAATAACACATTTTGCAGGATATAAAAATTAACTCGCCATGCAATCCATGAAATATGTCGTTAATCAATTATGAAATTATGTTTGCAACAACGTTTTCAACAAGATAATTTTACTGGCGCCATTTTATTTTCATGTGACTTTTTTTGTGCAATCGTGTCTTCCTGGCTAGTGTGTTTGTTATAGAAATAAAACTAAATTAGTTGCTGTGTTCACTCCTCAACGTCTTTTTAACATTTAATTTTGCACATTTACCTATATACGCAAGTCAAATTTTTCCGTAATAATATATAAATAAAATACAGAATAACAAAATAAAAAGGAAATAGGCAGAACAGATATTTTCCATTGTCATTTGGCGAGGCGAGTTATTGACTACAATCGTTTGATTTTCAAATTTACTTACCTCCCTTGGTAGGTAAATCGAATTTACCTCCCGCATTTAGAGTTAAATATGACTTACTTTCAGAGCATTAGTGATGAAAAAACCTTTAACCTAGAATAAAGTCAATTCTGAACGCTTTAATTTTGGTTTTAGTGCTGTCAAAACTAAATTTTATTTATTCCAAAATGGTTCTTTACTGGTATGATAACTACAGTAGATATATTACTTTGGAAAAATTCAAGTTTTGGCACCACAAAAAATACAATTAAAGCCTTCAGAATCGACTTCAATAAATAACTAAATATCTTTAAAATTATATCAAAATTAAACGAACGACACACTTTGCACAGCGCGTTGATATAAACGTTATTTCAATATCATTTGTACCGACACACATCAAGTTGCATTCTAAAGCCACTTAACAAAGCAATCTCACCTGAGAAACCAACGCTAAGCTTTCGAACGCCAATTCCTTGCTCCTGTTATCTGACATGGAACTAGAGTCGTCTACTGCTATCGCGATCTTGTACTCGCGCTTGGCCGGCTTGGTTCTTCTTAGCCAGATTCGGTCTTTGCGGAAGTGCGACGCGATGTATGGAATGACGCGACGCATGTTGATCGCGCGCCCGGTTCGGAAGTCGCCTGAAAGTGACAATAATTATTTAGTATTGGTATCGTCACTACGATGGTACCAAGTTCTGTGTATCGTCTGTAGCTGTGAGCATTAATATATTCGACATACACTTTAATTTGGTGACCCATGCCACACCCCCGACACACCAACCAATCTGGCCCAGATAACTCCACACGCTTGTGTGTGTGCGTGAGCTAGTCTAGGCTGGCAGCAAGCGTGTAAGCGTCGTCGACCGAGAGAGACAACATATAAGTCAACAACTTCTATGATTCTTGATTCTATAATTACTAAATTTTAAGCGTGGTTAATCCTATGCACAAAAACTCAAATAAAAACATTCGATTTTTTAATTTTAAATGGTGCAATTTACCAAGCTCGAACTGTCGAACAAAACCATTCGATTTTTAAATTTCAACTCAATGTTGAAATTGTTTCTAACTGTTTGAGAGTTGGAGTCCTAAACCCATAGGTAAAGGGGTGGTAAATATTCAAAAGTAAAGGGTAATACAAAGATATTCGACAAAGAAGAAAATGCCTTAACTACCTTGGTTCATCGGAAGGAAATTTAAAAAATCTTCGTTTTTCATTGGTTTCTCGGTTTTCTAGACATCCATAAACACCAAAATAACGAACCATATTGATCAAAAAATATGTATCGTAAATAATAGAACAACGCTGCGTAGCGAACAAGTGGTAGCCGAGCTCTGCTGGGATCCAGATTTACCCCTAACTTGCGGGGGAAAGTGGGGTACGATAAACTCGCGCGGGGAGGTGAGTGTCGCTTCTTTACGAAGTAATACTTTATATTCTCCGCCCATGCTTAAAAAGTCGTAAGTTTTGTTATACTACGATTTTTTCTTTCATGTATACACACATTAAATACGAACTTATTGAAGCACAAACTACCAGAGGCTGATACACACTAGTAACAGCAATCAAATAAATAAAAGTAAAAAAATATATATATAGTTACTTTGTGCAGATGAGTCGATTCTCTTACTCTCGTATTATTACACTACGTCACAAAGCAGCGGTGGAAGCGCTAAAGGACTGCTACATTGTAATGTAACTAGTAAATATATAATATTACCGGCTCGTCGACTACGTCCCGTAGGTAGGTTCCAAAACTAATCTCAGCCTCACTGTCAGAGCTCAAATCAAATATCTTTATTTGTTAAAACACAGGTAGGGTAAGTTATAGAATAAGAGTATTGTTCTGCCGTGTTCTGCCTATTACAGCGTGCAAAATATGTACAATAACTAAAACTAAACAACTTATTTAAACAAATAGAAAAGAGATCAAAAACGTAAATTAAAGCCACTCATCAGCCACTAAAGTCATTAAAGCCACTATCTTCCAATGAATGGCATTGTTATATTGTTAAGATCCACCACTAATTAGCAGTGCACAAAGAAACGCATAAACAACAAAATGTTTTATGTTAATAGCAACTTTAACGCCTGAACAAAAAGGCTCAAATTTGAACGCCAAATCACCAACGCATTTCAGATTTAATTTTTGAAATTGGAAGCGGCAGCCATTTTGTCTGTCAGTTACAGGATGATTAAGTAATGGCTTTCGGATCTTAATATCGTGTACTTCTCTGTGTTTTATTCTGGATATTTCATAAATTTGACCCTGGCCTACGTTAATATGATTTTGATTGCTTACCTGCTATTTGATCAAAGATCAAAAACGTAAATTAAAGTCACTCGTATAGTAGGATTTTTTTTTAATGTCGGAATCGGCTTAAGAGCTTATCTTCCTATTAATGGCATTGTTCTATTGTTAAGTTCCACCACTAATTAGCAGTACACAAAGAAACGCATAAACAACAAAATATTTTATGTTAATAGCAACTTTAACGCCTGAACAAAAAGGCTCAAATTTGAACGACAACGCATTCCAGATAGTACTTTTTGAAATTGAAAGCGGCAGCAAGGTACAGGTGTGATACGGGTGAAACGATTTAAGATTTTTACATAATTTTATATGTATGTTATTAAGAAAAACAGTATTAAAGTTTATAAAGGTTCATTTGTCTCTTTGAAACTGTAATTTAGCACACATTAGTTGTTTATTAAATAACTATGTTTACTTATACTTATATAATTTCAATAAAACCAGTAAGTATCTGCAAATACAAAAAAAACAAACATTTATTACATTGCATTTTTGTACCTCTTATTCCCGCTAAATCAAAGTCCATATACCCAGCCGGGGTCGTTATCGAACACCCTTTTCACAAAAATCCAAATAGCAGGTAAGCAATCAAAATCATATTAACGTAGGCCAGGGTCAAATTTATGAAATATCCAGAATAAAACACAGAGAAGTACACGATATTAAGATCCGAAAGCCATTACTTAATCATCCTGTAACTGACAGACAAAATGGCTGCCGCTTCCAATTTCAAAAATTAAATTTGAAATGCGTTGGCGACTTGGCGTTCAAATTTGAGCCTTTTTGTTTAGGTGGTAAAGTTGCTATTAACATAAAATATTTTGTTGTCTATGCGTTTCGTTATGTACTGCTCATTTAGCGGTCGAACTTAACAATAGATGACAATGCTATTCATTGGAAGATAAGATCTTAAGTGGATTCCGACATTTGAAAAAATTCCTACTATACAAAGCTCGAGCTCTGGGTTGGTTCGCCGTATCGTGCCACAAGGAGCGCCACAACGCAGCGGTGGAAGCGCTAAAGGACTGCTATATTGTAATGTAACTAGTAAATATATAATATTACCGGCTCGTCGACTGCGTCCCGTAGGCTCCAGAACTAGTCTCAGCCTCTCTGTCAGAGCTCTGGCTTGGTTCGCCGCATCGTGCCACAAAGCAGCGGTGGAAGCGCTAAAGGACTGCAATGTTGTAATGTAATTAGTAAATATCTAATATTACCGGCTCGTCGACTACGTCCCGTAGGTTCCAGAACTAATCTCAGCCTCTCTGTCAGAGCTCTGGCTTGGTTCGCCGTATCGTGCCACAAGGAGCGCCACAAAGCAGCGGTGGAAGCGCTAGAAGTTTGTGGCGTGTTTTGTAGCCAATCGCGGATGCTCATGTATTGTTCTACTGTCATGTCTTCAGTTTGATTTTGGGTTTCTTCAAGTCTGCAATTTATAATGAAAATGATTCGACGATTTGAAAATATGAAGTATAAAAGGTACGAACATAATAAGTGAAAGTATAAAAGCTATAGTCCGTCAAAAAAGTGTTGAAATGAATATTGAAGAAACTATTTTTCTTTCGCCTGGTTACACCAAACAAATAATCCAAAATCAAATAATACAAAATCTGTTAAATCGAGTTAACCGCATTGTTATTTCATAAATATATTACCTAAATTATCTTACTTGAACGTTTAAAGTCCAATAAAGTTCATTAAAGTTTCATTTTCATTTCAACATTTTTTTGACAGACTATATGTCATGACATGGTATAAATGTTACCCATACTGTGGTCACGATTTCGAGTCGCGACGCGTAAATCCCTTTCCGCATTCAATTTGAGATACCGCGCCGATTGCGTAAAATTAGCACGCATTTTTAGCACGGTACGTGCCCACCAAAACCATGTCCAGATTGCGTCAAATAAACACAGTTTTGTAATCATCAATAAAATTTGTAAGCCCGTATTGTTTTTACCCAACAGTGACGATTTGGTAAGTAAGTCATTAGGTTGCTTGTAATCATAAATTGTTAGGTTGCTTGTGATCATAAATTGGTAGGTTGCTTGTTATCGTAAATTGGTAGGTTGCTTGTTATCATAAATTCAGGAGCCAAGCGAAGCGGAGCGGGGCCAACCATGTAGTGCCAGACAGAAAGTTTATTGGGGGGAGAGGGAGTGTGATGAATCCCTCTCTTAACTTTCTCTCTAGAAATGAACTTTCTAACACTAAAGGACTTATTTGCTTGGCTTGGCTCTCGAGTTTATGATCACCAGCAATCTAACAAGCTCCTTCTCGCTTTGCTCGTCGCTGCACATATTTTTGACTTTAGATACTGAGTTACCGAACAGTTAAGAAAGCATAAAATCAGCACGGTTTTGTTTTGGAACAGGTAATTTCAAATCGAAATTTAATTCCGATGTACACTGTTTTGTAAAAACAAAACGAGGGTAGTTTATTACAAAACAGTGTTGAACCAACGCAAATGGCGTGTCCCTTGCTAGAAATTTGTGCTGATTTCACGCGATCCGTTTCTGGAATTGAATCAGAAAAAGAAACACGCGATTGCAACGCAAAACGCGCTTATCTTGTACGTCACTATCCGTCCTGTTGCAAAAACCAAATATCTCGAGTTTTGGTCAAAAATGAGTAAAATATAGAAATTGATAATTTTTTCACTCGCTAAAACCGGCCGGTAAAACCAGTTATTTGCAAAAACACTTAGTTTATGAGATATCCAGTGCAAAAACCAAGCAAATCACAAGATTTACAGTTTCACTCCACGTAAAAAATTGTATAAAGATTGGAGTAAGCCATTGAAAGAAAAGCTCGAGTTTGGTTTTTGCAGCATAACCAGGCGTGGTACTCCCAAAAAGATTCGATCGATCGTTTATCGTTCGAGCATACGTCAATCTTTGGCGCACGCACAAAGAGTGGGATAGAGATAGATAAAAGAACGAACGATAATCGATCGACTTTTTCACTTCGGAGTAGCCTCACCCGGGCTGAGCGGACTTCGTCTTCGTAAGATATATGTACAAATAACTTTTACGGAAACGATAACTTATATAAGATTTAAATCAACAGATATTTTACATACATACATATACTAGGTGGAAGAGCTCGATGTGGAGGTACCACCATCTTACTCGCAAACCCTCCCGAAGTTATTCGGGAGAGAGTAAGAGAACAGCTCTCAGGCAAAACCAGGTGGCCCACCATTGCCTGGGACCAATGGATGGCGGTATATCCATCCCCAATTGCCGAGCCTTATATAAAACAGACTGGTGACGGGCAGCGACGTCAGTGGTGCGAGGGTTTCGGCACCGCGCTCACCAACCCGCCTGCCCAGCGTTTGTGAGTATGGGCATTTCTTCCAGGAGGACCCCTAGAGTGGCGAAATTCTGGAAAGGCCTATGTCCAGCAGTGGACGAAACAGGCTTATGGATGGGTGGACATACATATAGGTATACTCACGCCTGTCTCCCAGACGGGTAGGCAGAGACTTCAAATTTCCATCTGCTACGATCCTGACACACCTCTTTTGTTTCTAAATCCATCAATCTAGTCATACAAGCTCTCCTATTACGGGTACTTTTTACTTTGCCCTTCTTCAGTATGTCGCCTATTTGGTCGACGTACGCCGTAGATATGTATATTATGCAATAGTAATTATTAATCTCGTATGATGCAGTAGAAATGATATACCTCGTATGATACGTAGTCTCGCTCCCCCTCGGCACGTATGACGTCACCACGTTCTCCCCCTCCACCTCGACCCCCGTCTCCCCTGTCGTCTCCTCTCCCCCCTCTTTCTTCTGTCCCGCTTTCTCTTGCTCCTTCTCTGACTTGTCACGGGATTTTTCAGATGTGAGTTCTTTTTCTGCCTTTTCAATCTAAATATTATAGAAGTACAAGATTAGTTAACATTATTTTGGTTGGTTAGCTCACCTTGATAAGTTTCCAACAAAGATAATAATCCCCTTATAAAATGTGACTTTCGTTTATATAGCCAAATTCACACTGGAGACTCGGTAAGTGCTCAGGACCAATGTTCAATGACCCTGTTTGCGAAACACGCAAAATTTTTATTTGTGCCTCTTTATTTGTTCAAGAACAACCTCGATTCGATAAGTATGGGAAGTCTAATTTTATTTTGCGTATTTCACAGAAAGGGTCATTGGACCTTGGTCCTGACCGAGTTTCAAGTATGAATTTGGTCATATAAACAAAAGTCACCTTATGTATTGTAGACTTAAATATCTTTGGATTTACGAATGAGAATTCTCTAGAAGCTAACTAAGCCTAAAAAATGGTTCCGCTAAATAGATACCTCACGAGGGCGGGGCGCAAAACAAGTACCGCGCGGCGCGCCAGTTCGTCATAACACCTTGAGTCGTGTGTTTGTGCTGCGGAAAGTTTCGATTGTGCATATTATTGTGTTTTCACGCCAATTGATTTTACAAATATGCCTTCGTGTGTCGTGAAGTGGCGTAGAAGCCATACGGATATGAAAAATATTGGAATTACATTTCATACGTTAGTAAATAAACATTTTGAAAAACTTATCGTCTGTTGCTCGCTGCTAGCTAGCTGCTGTGACCGCCATGTTGACAGAACGCCCCGCCGCGCCGGTGACGACGCAACCAATCGCGTGCAAGCTTTGTATATGTGAGTGTGTGAGTGTTTCGTTGTTATTGGAGTAAGTTTGTCAGCGTAAATGGAACCAAAATCGAAGCGGTAATTGTAGCAGAGTTACTCTTCTAGACAATTCTTATTCGTAGCTCTGGATATATTAATCAAAGATTCGGTCACCGTTTAGAAGACAAGTTTTTTTTTTTATTTTAGCTGTTGTAGACCAGTCAGTGACACCTACAGATTCTAATTCGAATGGTCCAGAATACCATAACAGCACCTAATTGTCGATTTTTTTGAAAGGAATAGACTTTTTTAATGTCATAAAAAAGTATAAATTTTTTCTCCTTGAAATACAAAAGATATACATGAAAATATTCAGGAACTGAATAAATAGGTTTGATGACGTAATAGTCATGTCATTTGGGCATTACAGGAAATAGGCCATTGCCCACAAGAAAAAAAGTAATGTCAAAACCGACGTTAGTATTTTTTTAATTTTCAGTAATCCCATCTTCAGGTTTTATCCCCTAATTTTTTTTTCTATCTTTATTTACGTCAAGGAACTCTCCCTATTGAGCCTAAACGGTATGACTATTACGTCACATTCCCATTTCTACAAACTGATTTTCAAAAAATAATTTCGTTGTAAAATATACCACCTGAAAGTTAAAGAACAGTATGTATCTTCATGACTTAGCCTATATTTTCAGAAAATATATACAAAAGGGCCTGTTACAATTTATGGTTGGTTCGAATTCGTCTATTTGTATCACGCGATCACGAAGCTGAGGTGCGTAAAGTGCACCAAACGCCCATTCAAGGCAAAGGCGAAACTTGGTATAACACTTTTAGGGTTCCGTACCCGAAGGGTGCCAAACGGGACCCTATTACCAAGCCTCCGCTGTCCGTCTGTCTGTCACAGGGGTCTATAGCTTCAACCGTAATAGGTAGAGAGTTAAATTTTCACAGAATACGTGTAACTGTGGCCTCTACCACGGCAAATAATAAAAATGAAAAAAGAAAATTGAAACCCAAGGGTCCCCTTACGATAAACCTCGAAAAAATGTTTTTTTTTTCATCTATTTGTTTTAGCTCTATCTTAAGGACGGCAATACATACAAGTTTCAAATTTGGTTGTACATACTCTAAAGTGCAACAACAAATAATACAATTGGGGTTCACTCAGAGGGTGCTAAATTGTTTGTCGGACACTATCATTTTATTTATTTACGAACGCGATGCCTAAATGTGGTTTTTTATTAGATTTCTCTTCTTTACTATGTTTTTTATTTGCTTTTGAGTATTTTAGTTTGTATAGCGCAAGAGATTAATACTGTAATGTTATACTTTTACGAGTAAAGTCTAATTTTAATCAAGCTCTATTTAGATACTGTACGGTTGGTTACCTGTAGTTCATCATCGTCAACGTCCATGGGTATTTCATCATCTTCCTTGAGCAGTTCAGCTTCTTCGTCATCCTGCTGTAAGGTCGGTTGTTGGTCCGCTTGCTCCTTCGTAGCCGCGTCTACGGCCTGGAATATATTTTAATTATTCAAAACCTTACACTTAAGTTATAGGCTAGGCATAATTCAATAGTATAGTAATTCAGTTGGAAACGTAAAAAATTTTGTCGAAAACTTGAAATAAATAATGATAAAACATTTAAAGATAAATTAAATGTATATCATTGCGGTATAGAAAATCAGAAAAGTAAATCTGGACGTGAGGAGCTCTGAACCGGGATTCGAACCCGGGACCTCTCGCTTGCCGGGCGATTGCTCTAAACTGAGCTATCCAGTTCTCACCACGACCTGTGAATTTACGCATCTGCTTTCCCATACCGCAACGATATGTATATATACACTTTGGTGCTTAGATGGCGCTAATGTATTCAAGACGAGTCTAGACTATTATTGCCCTACCGTTACCTGTTACAGCATCGGGTAGTTAAGAATACACATTACTCTTATTTAAAAATATACTAAATAGTAAAAATTTGGGGAAGTTCAGGGTTGTAATAGTTAGGAGTTGGACTCCCCCATCTAAAGTGGGGATTTAGGCATTATATGTATTTATAGTTTATTTATTCATTGCATTATGTAGGTATATACAATATTTTAATTTTTTACTTATGTTAGTATATATTTGGTTAGGCATTATATTTATTTATGGTCTATTCAGTTTATTTATCAACTTATTTATTAATTGCATTATGTATAATAATATATATTCCAATAAGTCTTTATTTTATGCATATGTATAACTTTAGTAGCCCAACTTTAATATAGTTTTTTTTATATATTTCCCGTAAGTATCATATTGTTTCAGTATAAAATATTATTTTTATACAGATTAGATTTGACATGTAAAACGTATACTTTATGTATCTATTTTACAAATAAACATTTTGAATCTTTGGGGGTACGTTATTACGTTATACGTGGGGGACTTGGTCACTTGGTGCCCACTACTGAGCCGGTCCGAACATACAACACTGACCGACGACACTATCTCACACATCCCTTAGACCACACCGTAACCATACAGCAACCGCAGGCTTAATCGAGAAGAGCAGAAAGTGGACTAGATATAATTAGGTTAAGAAAGTGGGTTTAAGTTCATGTCATTCTTATATTTTGTCAACTTTATTACGTTCTATATTTGACTAACGACGACGCCAAGGGGGTTGAAGTATATAGGTGACTTTAATTTATGCAGCCAAATTCTTACTGAAGACTCGGTAAGTGCCCAGTAACAAGGTTCAGTGACCCTTTTTGTGAAATTCGTAAATTATTATTTTCGTGTTCCTTACAAACACAATCCCAGACCCGAGTCAATTACTATGGGACGTCAAGATTTTATTTTGCGAAATTAGCAAAAAGTGTTATCGATCCGTGTTACTGATCACTTACCACGCCTCCAGTATGAGTATGGCTGCGTAAATTAAAGTTACCTTATCTTTATTATTCATATTATACTTATGCTAGCTGTCATTTAACCTCCACAGTCAGAACTGCAGGATCTGCGGCTGAGAGTGCCGCTGAGCAAAAGCACATCAAATACAATGATCTAAAACAAAATTATATTTTTATTCCCGCCGCATTTGAAACGACCGGCGTTTGGGGCTCTGAGGCCAGGGCATTTCTAAAGGCACTCGGAAGAAAAATAAAAGACAGCTGCCAAGACCACCGCTCCATGTCGTACTTGGCGCAAAGGATTTCCCTAGCCATCCAACGCGGGAACGCGGCTAGCGTAATGGGGACCTTTGCGCCTGGTACGATGAGGGGCATACTTTTTGATAGTTAGGGTTTTATTTCTAAGTTAATTTTATTTTTATAGCATAGGTTCTTCTTTTTCTTTTACTTTCAGGATTTTTAGTTTATTATCTTTTGTTTAATTGTAAATAATAATGTTATCTCATTTTTAATATAATAATTATAAGTGCATATAATTATTAAAAATAAAAATAAAAGCAAACGTTAAGTAAAAATATTAATTTAAATTTTAAATAATTAGGTAAACACTTTATTAAAAATATAGTAGCTTGCACCACACGAAATTCGACTCTAATTATTGTCCATTTAACATGGTTTTTCGTTGTCGTCGTCGATATCCGTGGTTGCACGTTGCGTGGCTATCAAATCTACACAGTAACGACTATTTTTTTTCCATCCATACCTGCAAATCATCTTTCTTAGCCTGCTTCACGTGTTGATACGCGTCGGCCTCTGTCTCGGCCTTTTCCTCGTCCTCTCCACCCTCGTCCATCGCTTCTTCGTCCTTCTCGGCATTCAATGTATGCGTCTTTTTGGATTTTTTTTCGTTTACTTCACCTATTACACAGAAAAGAATAAAAAGAAATTAATTTATAAAAAGTTTGGAAATGTGTGTTTGGTTGACATACATTTATAATTTTTTGCAGGGATCTTCATGACTTTAATTGCGTTTCTTTTCTGAAACCTATTAAACAAAACACTTAGTGGTATTCCCAAAATAATTTGAGTATCTGACCTTGGTATGAAGTTTCATCAAACTTCTTACCTAAGGTCCTCTCTTGCTCAGTCTGTCCCGGTTTATTCTCTTTTCTCTTTTGTTGTTGGTCGCGTGAGCTGCTTCTGTTGGCCGCTTGTTTCTGACCCTGGTGCCCTTGGTCGCTTTTGTCAAGTTCCGAACGACCGGTCGCTTGTTTCTCGTCGCCTACTTGCTCTTGGGCTTGTTCCTTTAAATATAAACAATGTAATTTGACAGTTATTTTAATGAACTCTAAAATATATTACAAAAACGAAGTAGATTTTTAGTCATCACGTCGGTCGTCACGATTTTATTAATACCTCTTATTAAGCGTATGGCGTTCAGACATTAGCGTAGCTGCTTTATATTCTAGAGTTAACTTGGCATCTTCTAAAATTAAGTCGATTCTGAATGCTTTAATTTTAGTTTTAGTGCTGTCAAAACTTCAATTTTTCCAAAGTAATATAGCTTCTGCTGTTAACACTGAAGAACTATTTTAGTTTAAAATGTAGTTTTCACAGCACCAAAACTAAAATTATTAAAATTTAATGTGTTGTTCAGAAGAGCATGTCCAGGAATCTGGGACCTAGATACACTTTACACTTATTTGCAACGGAATTACACATAAGTCTAATTGTATCGATGGAAGCACACGAAAACATAAGAAACTCACAAAAGGCGCAGCATCTTCATCTTTTCCCTGATCAGCATTCATCTCCACATTATCATCTGTCCCGCGCGCCATTTCTGCATTCTCCGCTTTGTCTTCCGCCGACGGATCATTATTAGATGGATTCGCTTGAGGATTAGCTTCCTTGGGAGTCTCTTCCAATTCATCCTCTTCGTTTATCTTCTCTGGGTTTCTTGGATCTTCTTTATTTTCATCTGCTGCGTCATTTTCGGGAGATTCTTCTGGGTTTTCAGGAGTTTCTTCTGGATTTTTAGAAGTGTCTTCTAGGTCAGTTTCGTCATTATCTGCTTGGTCGTCAGGTTTGTCTTGATCTTTCACTGGTTCGTCGTCGGCTAAGAGTTTTTCTTCATCTTCTTTTTCCTGTAATGAGATCATTTTGTTACTAATGTAACTGTCTGTCGTCATGGCAAGTGAAAAATTTTTAAAATTAACGATAAGATTACGGTAAAATTACTGTTTCTGCAATAGTTTATGCTTAGACCGTATAACACGGGACTAGGCAAGCGCACTTATCCCCCTCTGCTGAAGTACATGAACAATTTGCTTGTGTGCGCGTTTCGTGTTTGTGTTGCAGCTTTTGATTTAGTGTGACATGACAATTATTCGCAGGAGTTTGCGTGAATGAGTAAATGTGTGTTATGCCGTGTTTACCTCCCCTCCCGTGGAAAACAGTGGAATAATTTCAGTACTAAGAGTCGCGCTTTGCCAGGTCCCGTGTTAAATGTTCTAAGAGTTTATGTGAAAATGAAAAATGTTTACCGATATAAAATAACAAAGCGACACAACTAATTGGAACTCTGGCCATTACAGTAACCGCTCTTTCCACATAAATTTACAGATTTTCAAACTGAATTGGGTGTTAAATATTACAAACAGTATACCATTCCATACATAGACATAAAATTTACTTTATCTAAAGTAACATATATGTTTATTTGTCTAAATGACTAATTATTACAACATTTGATTATGTCTACGGCAGCAGCGTACAAACTGACCTGTTGTTCATTTTTCTCCTTATCATCACCAAGAGCGTCATTGCCGTCATCCTCATCATCGCTCGAGACATTCAGACCATTATCATTGTCATCTCCTTTGTCATTATTTTCCTCTTCTTCTGGCAGGTTTTCCTTCATCACGTCCAGTTCAAAGGGATTTTCTGTCTCTGTCTCCCCTTCCTGTGATAAAAAAATCAAAATGTTTTAATTTATTTCATTGGTCCCAATGACTTTTTGACTAGTTTCCATATAAAAAAAAACATTATATTGATAAGTTGGTCGTTGAACGTTCAAAATCTGGAATCTAATTGTCTAGTTTCTACGACTAATAAGGATAACAAAACTTAAGAAACCGACCTCTATCTACCGTAGTGGACAAAGTTACGCGTTTAAGAGGCCGCAGACTTGGGACAAATACGCGAGTGGGCGTGGCTTCTCCCCGCGCGCCCCCCGGAAACCTCGATTTTGAATTTAATCGGAGTTTAGATCATTTTACATAAAAACAGGTAAACTTAAATGTATGAGAAAAAGCAGATGCTTTATGCCATAATGTATTGGGATATTATTGGAGACAGTGAACGAATGATTCGCAGATGCAGACCAAAACCTCGTCAAAACTATAAATTCGACGCGAGGAATTGATGCGACGACCTGTGACACAGCCTTCCCGTCGGAGAGTTGGAGCGGCACTGATCGGCCAATAGGCACGCGAGCTGGACGTAGTACAAACGTAATCTTGTAAACATTGTTTATATTGACAAATATGTCCAAATTATTTAAACAAAAAAATATCAGGTTTACCAATCTGATGGATTGAAAAATTAAAAATGGTTTTAAAATGAACATTGTAGCTCATACCTTGATGACATATTACCGAAACAAAGAATAAAATACAGGCAACTTTGATATTTAATTAAATCGAGTGTAGCTATCAGGTATTGGTCAGGTATACGTGATCTATAGTATGTTCGATTTATCATGATATGGGTGACAGATCGTAATTTTCCGTTTCACCTATACTACTCACACCATACTACATACACCCAGGTGCAAAAGAAAATATTAGGTTTTAGAAATAATAAAGCCAATTTTGAAGGTTTTAATTTTAAGTTAAGAAACTTACTAAAAAACGTAATTTAAGTGACAGCACTATATTTTGCTATTCTGAAGGGCACACCAACTAAAATTAGCAGGTGCCTTTTGACACTCATAAATTGAATTCACAGACAAAATCGGATTAATAGACCACAGATTCGAATGCAATATTACCGGTAATTTCATTCGGTCAGTATTGAAAACTTTTATATTTCTACTTCTTGGTAGAATTATGAGTATGTTGTATATTATTGCATTTTAATGACTTAGCCTCTCTACGTGGTTTCACACACTGGAACAATGTTTTTGGAAAGCTTTGTGATACAATTCCTCAAAAAAGATTAGGTACCCACCAAAATTGATTAATATCAAAATTAAATATAAGGTACTACAATAACCAATCTATCCATCAGCCTTTTTCGTCCACTGCAGGACATGCCTTTCCAGGATTTCGCCACTCTTGGCGATCCTCCTGGAAGAAATGCCCATACTCACACACGTTGGGCAGGCGGGTTGGTAAGCGCGATGCCGAAACCCTTGCACCAGTGACGCCGCTGCCCGTCACCAGTGTATGAGGAGGCCCGACAATTGGGGGTGGATATACCACCACCATCCATCAGTCCCCAGGCAATGGTGGGCCGCCTGGTTTTGCTGGAGAGCTATTCTCCTAGGCTGAGATTCAGAGTGCATTTTGAGTCCAAACTCAATGTTACAAACGTCACTCTAGTATGAGATCACGTCGCTTTTTGACGTTTGTAAGATTGAGTTCGGACTCAAAATGCACTCTGAATCTCAGCCTTACTCTCCCCCGAATAACTTCGGGAGGATTTGCCAAAAAAAAAGCACGCAAAATTTTTTTTTTCGGTGGAATGCGGTCCTTTGAGGATACTATATTTAACTGTTAATTTTTTTTCACTTTGAATAGGACCATAAATAAATTTTTCTGTCAATTCATAGTTGTAGGTTATTTTTAAAGTTTTCATGCTGGCAGCACTAACAATTTTGACAGACGAAATGTTGTTTCTTGGAAAATCGATTCTTTGTACAGAAACTTTACGTAGGTATGTTAATAGTTTTAGTTTTCAATAACAGAAGCAGAAAAAGGTCTACCAAGAAACAGACGGAGCTCATTTAGGAGTGTCTAATATGATTTTGTTGCATGGTATGTTTTGATTCCGATGAAATCAAACTACATTAAGCCTAGCTTTTTCTTCATTAGGAAAGTTTGAATACAAGTCTCTATAAAATGCTATGCGTTGTGCAAACCTCCAATGGACGGGATGCTAACCTCTTCTACCTATCTGCTTTTCTAGGAAAGGGGGAAATCCTGAAACTGTGAGATGTGGACCTCGTCTTTAAAAACATTGGGGTGGCAGCACAGACTAGTAAGCCTTACTGATCTGTGGGTGGCAGCCAGTTTTTTACTTACCTACTGGTTTGTTTATCTTTCAAAGCCTAAACCTAACAGACGTCACTTAACACTTTATACTTACAAGCCTAGCATACCTGCCGGCAGCAAGCTTTTTAAAGTATTTTGACGGCTATGTTTGAATACCTCCTTCTGACGAAAATTTCTTCCAACTAATAATAAGGTTAAAATGTGCTCTGTGCATAACTCCTTCTTTATGCCATTTGAATTATGAACACTGTCCCAATCACTCAGGTCTTGAAATTGTGCTAGTCGCTGTGAAATTGAATTTAATATCTATATACGAGGGGTGGCTGATATAAAATCTCCTTTGTTAAAGAAAGTTTAAAAAATGTTACTGGCCACTATATTCTCGTATTCTTTGTTTATTCCTTTTTTAAAAATTATGACACTTATTTGTTTCTACGAGTTCAATTTTTTTTGGCGCGTCTTCGTTTTTATCAAGTTGCAATAAAATTAAAAATGGATAAAATTGAGTATCGCGCTGTGATTAAATTCCTCGGTAAAGAAGGGAATACGCCGACGCAGATCCGAGAGCGCATGTTTAAGGTGTTCGGAGATTCATGTCCTTCCGAATTTGTAATAAAGTTTTGGTCAAAGCAGTTTAAACAAGGCCGTGTGAGCTTAGAAGACGATCCCCGTAGTGGAAGGCCCATTTCTGCAGTTACCGCAGATAATGTGGAAAAAGTGAAGAAACTGATCCTTGCCGATCGGCGAATTAAGCAGTGGGAAATAGCTAGAGATGTTGGCATTAGCAAGGAACGAGTTCATGAAATAATTCATGAACATTTGGGAATGTCCAAGGTGAGCGCACGTTGGGTGCCTAAAATGTTGACCCCGTTTGATAAGCAAAGGCGTGTGGAATGTTGTCAGTCATTTTTAGACTTGGTAAAGGATAAAGAGGAAGAAACTATCTTGCGAATAGTGACCTGTGATGAAACTTGGATTCGTCAGTGGGATCCCGAAAGCAAACAAGAATCGATGCAATGGAAATTTAAAGGGGAAAAACTACCAAGGAAGTTTAAGGTCCGGCTGTCAGCGGGCAAACTAATGGCAACTATTTTTTGGGATGTTGAGGGGATTCTTATGATAGATTACCTGCCAAAAAACACCACGATGAATGCTGAATACTATGCGAACTTACTTGACCAGCTACGCAAAAAAATAAAAGAAGACAGGAGGGGCAAACTTAGCAAAGGCGTTTTGATTTTGCATGATAATGCACCCGCGTACACGGCCTTTAAGGCGCGGTCATCTCTGACAAAAAACGGCTTTACAGAGATCAACCACCCACCCTATAGTCCAGACCTGGCTCCCTCTGACTACGTCTTATTTAAAAATTTAAAGAAAAATTTGAGAGGGCGCAGATTTTCAACAGACGAAGAGATGAAGGACGCTGTGAATGACTATTTTGACGATCAAAATAATAATTATTATTTTAATGGTATGCTGTCACTTATTGACAAATGTCGTAAGTGCATTTCAGTTGCAGGGGACTATATTGAAAAATAAAAAATAAATTATTAATCCATGTATTTTCTTTCATAGTCAGGTAGATTACTTTTCAGCCACCCCTCGTACATATACCTATACTAACGCCTGTCTCCCAGAGGAGTAGGCATAGACTACATATATCTGATTCTGACACACCTCTTTTGCTACCTACACCCATCTAGTAATACAAGCTCTTCTATTCTGGGTCTTTTTACTTTGCCGTTCTTCAGTATGTTGCCTATTTGGTTGGCATACATCCTTCTAGAGTGGCCCGATCAAGCTTTACCTTCTACTTGTGCAGCATTAATTTCTTTCATCACTCTAATTCATCCTATCGATACGTGCAAACCTATTATATAATATATATTTTTCTATTTATCTACCTACTTCAAAAACTGATTGCAGAAATCAGATTTGGTTCCTAATGGGCAGAACGTCTAGAGCAGTGTTCTGTATTAGTGGTATTCTATGCAATGGGTTTGATTACACACAGACTGCAGAAGTTAAGGAGAATATGCATCCTGTTTGTTTCAAACGCAAAATGCACTCTGTGTAGTTGGCTCAAAAATAATTATTTTATAAATTAAACTTAATCTAAGTATTTATTTTCAGTCCAACGCATGGATCTGCAGCCACTGGTGAACTGCTGCTGTTTCTTATGAGTAGAGATGATGAGTGACAACTGAGTCCAAGTTGATACAAGGCTGGTGTGCCCGAACATGGCAGAAGACTATAGAAATCATGAGTCAGATAGATAGATTGGAGCCACAACCTAGACTGATCTATTGTTTTATGATTTTGTATTTAAGTGATAATAATTAAATCTATTTTTTTTATTTGCCTAAATTTTATTAGTAAATTCACCTTGTTAAAGTTTCTATGATCAACACAAGAGTCAATCTATTCAACATTCAGCTCGGCTCACCTCGGCTGAATGGTTGTTTCCTGGTAAACCAAAATTTATGGGTAGCATGTCAGCCATGAAAATTTAGCTTTAAATCTGAGCTTGGATGAGTTGGACGAGTCTCAGACACCACCAAACGCCAGTGCTCCCTTAGATCTGCAGCCACTGGTGAACTGCTGCTGTTATTTATCAGTAGAGATCATGAATGACAACTGACTCCTAGTTGATACAAGGCTGGTGTGCCCAAACATGGCAGAAGACTATAGAAACCATGAGTCGGATACCTAGGTCTGAGCCACAATCTAGATTGATCTACCTATTGTTTTATTATTTTGTGTTAAGTGATATTAATTAAATCAGTTGAGTAAATTTTTTTCATTTCTCTATTCTATTAGTAAATTAAGGCAATGAGAGCCAGAACGACCTATCTTTTCCAGAATATTGTCTGGAAAAGATAGGCCACTTTGGCTCTAATCGTCTCAATTTGACTCTCCAACATGTTGCTTGACATTCAGCTGAAAAGTCTATCTGTTCATTATCGAGTTGTTCTACCTCGGCTTAATGGTTGTTTCCTGGTAAATGAAATTCATCTGTCTTGTGATTAATGAATGTGGTGCAGAGGACAGTAGACCAAAAAAATTGCTGCTAGAATATTGAGACTTCCAGAGTTTGGTGCTTTAACAAGCAACGAAGACTGTTTTCAGGTAGCATGTCAGCGATGAAAATTTTGCTTCAAATCTGAGCTCTGAAGAGTTGGACGAGTCTCTTAGACTTCTCGCTAGCTTTATGTGGAGATGCCTATCTACGCATTTTCAATGATTCAACTAGAAATAAAAACTTAAATGTGTATCAGGTTTTCATGCAAATTTTGGATAAATTACTGCATAAAAATCTATTTGCTTGAAGTGTTTACGTCTCGACTGATGTTTTTAAATACAGTACACATCTGTTTCTATTACCAAACTGTAGAATAATAAGGGAAATTTCGTCAGAAATTTTAATAAGTTTTTATGAAGGACCTCAAAAGCAACCTTATAAAATCCAACTAAATTTTTTAAATTTAATCAAATGACAGCTCTAAAATGTGCCTTGAAATTACCAAAACACGTTAAAATCACTAAGTTGAGTAAATTATGGCTGTCAAACTAAAATTTTAGTTTGACGTTTATAAAATGGTGACTTCAAAATGGCTCTTCGTTTTAACCATACTTAAGTTTAATTTTATGTCTGTCAAACTAAAACTAAAGCCTTCAAAATCGGCTTTAATGTATATCATCATTGCAAAAATACAATAAATTATTTATCTATAAATCGAAACAATAACCACAATGTATTCGTTAAATTTAACAAAAAAAGATTCAGAAAAGATTAATGTCTTTTTGATACATGATGCGTGGATCGGAACGCTAACCCATAGGTACGGACACTACATAATCGAAAATACATCGATGAATCGGTGCGGCCATCATATAGGATCGCGTCGGTATGAGTGCATCTTGTATAGGGTTTGTGTTTTCGTTGCGGTTGGTTTACGTGCTATTTGTTTTGACGTTTGTTACAGTTTTTGTTGATTTTTGTTTTGTTTTTGTTGTTTGTTTTTGGTAAAAAGCCAAGAAAAACAAAAAATAATCTTTGATCTCTCAAGCTCGGGAGTTATTGGTTCGTTTAATTTAATTAATTTAGAAATTAAGAAAAAGTAGTTTGGATAATAAAAGATCAATCAAATAAAAAATCGATTTGACAGCCCTTGTTAACGTTTTCGATACTTAAAAAAATCGATTCTATTTCGTTAGGGTACATAACTATAACTGCCAACTTTGAACTGCCACCCATATCATGATAAATCGAACATACTATAGTAGATGTATTATTTTTTCCAAATTTTTACATACATGAAAATTAGGAAAATAAGCGAATCAAAAATTGTAAATTAGGGTACTACGGGGTCTTAATTGAAACCTCTATTGTAACACTGATTGGTTGATATTTACAGCGACAAACATTTTGACCAATCAGGGATGGGAATTGGTCAGCTCTTAGCAAGCGTCCACTAAACGAATAGTAAAGAGCTTTATTGAACAAGTAATAGAAGCGATATATTAAATACTTACCACTTGCTGAACGATGAAGGAAAACATCGTGAGGAAACCTGCACGCCCTAAAAAGAGTGTATTCACCCATCACGTTGACGTAATAATCGACGGTGAAACGCGGGTGTGCCGAGTGTGGACTGTGACTTGCATTTCACAGTTCACACACAGAACACCTCTGACACCCCCTCGGGGATACATGTCGTGACCATATACTTAATAGAAGCGACAAAACCGCGCGGTGCTTGGCATGACCCATGTTCAAGCACGTCACGGACGCTTGCTGTAATTACACTCTTATTGGTGACCGAGTCAAATGAAAGCAACAGTCTAAATGTGAAAAGAGAATAATTTACATTTTCCTCTCTCGGTTCATCTCCATCGAGGTTCATGTTCTCCGGCATGTCGAAGTCTTCAGGCTCCGGTAGAGGCTGCTGATTGCCATGGTACGGGTCCACCTGAAATTTACGAATTTGTATTTAAAAATAGCAGACAGACTGAAAGGGAATAGATTTGTATTATGGAATAAATTATAAATATAAATTTCTATAAGAAATAATTCTTTAAAAGAATAAGTTTATTCTTAACTGTATTTTGCGGTAAAACTTATGTTCGAAATGAAATGAAAGTTTTAAAATAAATAATATTATATATACTTTGCGCTTTTGCTTTTCGTAAGCTTAATAACTTAATAGGACGATGAAAATAATGTAAGTAAAAATATAAAATTATTTTGTGGCACAGGATAAATTACAAACAGGATTAGTTGTTATTCAACCTATTACCTAATTTTTAGATATTCATAATTTTAAAGACACAAACAAAAACAAATTAATACAATATATTTCAACTCCTTCGAATGGATACTTAAAAGCCAAATTTACATCATTTAATTTGTTCTTTTCTTTTGCCGATTCTATATCTAATAATCACGAACAATAAAATGTAAAACTTCTAAGTTTTAAAACCAGGACATTTTTTTAAAGAAACTATCTTTTTGACTTTCTTTAACCCATGTCGATACTTACATGATCATCATCAACTTCAGGCTCCTCCATTTCATTGATATCTTTCTTCTGCTTCTTATCTTTCCCCTCATCCCCATCGTCAGTCCCCTGTTCTTCCTGTTTGGCAGCCATCTCTTTCTCTCCCGTGCTCTCGCCGGCACCTTTATCTTCCTTCTCTTTCTTTTGTTGTTCGTCTTCGATTTCTTCCTCGTCTTCTGAGCCCCAGATTTGTTGGTCGAGTCTATAGTAGAATAGAATTTAATGTTTTTAGAACAGGTGTGTTGTGTACCGTACTACACTCCCGGACACCTAAATCGAGCCACCCCGCGTTTTCTTTTTGTATTGTCCATAGCTAAAAAATAATGTTTTAACGACCAAAAAGTTTTTATGAAATTTTTAAGCTGGCACATACAACATTAGTCTCATGTGCTGCTGTTCTGAATTTGAATACAAGGAACAACAAAAAGGAACTTATGTATCACCATGTATTGGCTTCGTCTGTTTATAGATCAAAACATTTATTGGAGTTTTAAAGAAAAAATGGTTTAGTACAAAAAATCTTTTTATCCAGTAACTTGTATTGCCTCCCAAAGCAATTTATGATTGCATTCATGCGATTTGGCATTGAACTGATTAATTTTACGATTACATATTGAGGAATAATTTCCATTCTTCCTCGATAGCTGTTTTCAGCTCCTGTAATGTTTGTGGCGCTGGATGACGAGCTCGAACGCGTCTTTTTAACTCGTCCCATAAATGTGCAATGGGGTTCATGTCGGGGCTTTTTGATGGCCATTGCATAACCGTGATACCAACGTCTTGGAGGTAATTTGTGACAATTCCTGCTGTGTGTGCTCGGGCATTGCCATGCATAAAACTGAACTTTGAGCGCACTCGCTCAGCATACGGCATTACATGGGCCTCCAAACATTGCCGTTAACGATCAGCATTTAGTGATGGCATCCGAGGTCCTGAAACAAACCCAAGTGCAGTTTTGCCTTCGGCGGAAATGCTTCCCCAGACGGTCCACGACCCACCCCCATAACTCACTCTCTCTTCTATGCAACACTGCACAAAATGCTCTCCCTGTCTTCGGTACACCTTTCTCCTTCCATCATATTACCATGAAGCATGATCTTTGTTTCGTAACTAAAGAGCACCTGGCTCCATTGCCTTTGCGTCCAGCGTAAATGTTGACGCGCAAACTGAAGGCTGGCTTGTGCGGCCTTGGTCCACGTTCTTCAAGCCTTCTCCTAACAGTACGTGCGATAACAGCCACCCTGTGGAAGTCTTGAAGCTGTTCCTGGATCTGGACCGAAGTTAGGTGACGATTTCTCAAACTGGTCGTAAAGGTAAACCGATCCTGTCGTTCCGTTGTCACTCTAGATCGTGGTACACGTGAACGGCGAACATATCTTTGAGTCTCAAGGTATCTATGGTACACTCTTTGAGCAGCGGACCGGCTTATATGGAGTCGTCTTCTCACGTTTCTCTGGCTTAAGCCGGACCGAAGGAGTGCCACAGCTTGCACGGCTACTTCAGGCGAAGTATCCATAATTTAAATCCAGAAACGTTTTAAATTTTAATAAAAACAACGTAGAAACTTATTCGAATGCGTAGATTAAAAAAAATGACAGTCAAAGCTCTAATTTAAAGTGTCTGTATTTTTATGTTTTCTTAGATAATGAACACATACAGCTCTTCATTTGTTTTTCGAGTTTACGAATTTAAATTTGGAACCATTTTCCACGTCAAATTGGTGTTGTATGTGCCAGCTTCAAAATTGCATAAAAACTTTTTGGTCGAACAATTTTTTTTAGCTCTGAGCGATACAAACTGAAAATGGGGGGTGGCTCGAATTAGGAGTCCGGGAGTGTATTGACGAAAAAATCCGTTCATTAAATTTTTTACTCAGATATAAGATCTACGATACTATATTTATAAGTCGAAATTAGGTTAAAAAGGCCTAAACCAAAAACTGGATAAATATGCAGAAACTAAAATAGTGTGGTAGAAATATAATGCTTTCTATAGAGATCAGAATATTATTATCCTCCCATTATCTCGTCATAAAATCGAGTTTGTTGACAGTGTAATCTTAGTAGCAATAGCGAACTGTCAGATGTTAAAATAAATACTGTTATCGAGTCGTCACTCCATGAGTTTGTTTCAGGCTACTACTCTCAGTTAAGAAAAATACAGTACACTCTACTATCGTTTAAGCTTTCGACAATACAATTGACTGGTGTAGTAACATCGCCGAGATATAAAATGACCATTTATACAAATTCAGCATCTCATCTCGCTTAGTTCTGGAGATAACTGATAAAATAGACGATAGAGGGTATTTTTCAAAATTGTTTTTCTCGAAAGCTATTGCAGCTGCACTAATGAAACAAAAATTATTCGTTAGACAAAATATTAGTCTACATTATGTATTTTTTTTAGAATTTTTCTGTGGTATTTACTGTTATAAAAAAACAAAAATATTTTTTTTTCAAGATTTTCTTTATAGGCTCCCGCAGAGGTACAATCACAGAAAAAAAAATATAACAAACTCACTTTTCAGCAGCATTGTCGGTATCACCCATTTGTTTATCAGCATCATCATTATCATCTTCATGTTCCGATTCATCACCCTCTGCAAAAAAATGAAGTTAAATCAGGCAAATCAAGCTGTGGATCGATATTTGAGAAAGTGGTGCAGCGAAGGGGCTCACCACTCTTCTCTGTGGGACGTTATAGTCGTCGAAGAAATGTGTTTGTATGAGTATGGACTTGAATTTCACAATCCATACTCGGAAACACCTCTGACACTCCCTCGAGGATTCAGTCGTGACAATATTTGTGTACTTTTAAAACAAATTTTAGCACCCTTGCCCGGTCACAGTTCCAAATTTCTTTTTTGATTCTGCCTTCGGGTTTTTAATCGATTTCGTTCTTAAGAATAGTGTCTGCTCAGTTCCCTTTACTCACACCCAAATCCATCCTTAAGAAACCCCTCAGGTGAAGCTGCATCAAAATCTCTCCACTGGCTCTCAAATAAAAAGCACAAACGCTGTCTTATTTTTAAATACCTTTTTTATCAACGTCTTGCAAATGAGAGTCGAAGTCGTCAGTCATATTGACTCCTTTCTCCTCTTCCTTACAATCTCTATCTTCTTCTTTCTTTTCTTCACCGGGACGAGTAGCGTCGTCCAGTTGGTCCTGTTAAAATAATAATTTTACAATATAAGGTATAGAAATAGATAGTACTGCAATACCACGATAATTTTGTTGCTTGTTGGCTAAGGAACTCTATTGTGTAAATCATCTGAACATTATTAGAATGAACTAATCCCTGTTTCTTGGGCAACGGTTCTCAGTATGTTACCGGCAGACTTTCAATCTTGAGATCTAGGTTCGAACCCTGCCTGCTAGTCAAGCGTGCACCAACGAGTTTTTCGGAATTTATGTGCATAGTACTTGTTTACTCGCCAATTGTTGAACGGTGTAGAAAATACTGCGTCACAATTCACAAATGAAATATGCATGCCTTAACCTGTTTGCTCGCAGGAGGACGAATTCATCCAGCGAGCATAATAATATATTTGTATTTTTTCAAGTTATTAGGACTATTAAGAGGGTAAAGCATATATTTGTGCCTGAAGTACGACGATAAGGTTCAACCCCCATCACGTTGCAACGTAAAATCGTCAGTGGAAAGAGGGTGTACGGGTGTTGAATGTCTCAATAACAGTCCACACTTGGAAATACCTCTAACAACTCTCCGAGATATCCGTCGCAGTTGCGTATTTACGTAGCGACATACAGCGTAGAAGGGACACTAAAAATTATTTAGTGTAATACACCTGATGTATACAAGATGTTCCTTTTGAATCTAACGTTATATTCTATGACCAAAAATAATATAAAAAGTCCAAAAAACATATGCTCAGAAATGCGTATTTTCGGAGAACAAATAATTAAAATTAAAAAAATTGTGATTGGTGATAGGTAAACTTTCATTGATAATTATATCCAATCATTCATAATTTAGGGAAGATAATGCGACATTGTCACACCTTTACGTAGAACGTAAAGGTGTTTTACATAAAAAATCAATTTTTATCAAATTATTTTGTATCTAAAATAAAAAAAAATCGTATGCTATTTAATTCATATACGTGGTCTCGTTGATACTCTGGAGTTATGGGATATCAAAAGGAATACGACGTAGATCGCACGGTCTAACTTGACTCGCCCGGAGTTACGATCTTCGCTCTCTCTCTGTTTCTCTTCTTAAAAAACATATTTACGCAGCATTCGGAGAACCTGACTTAGGGGCGGCCTAGTTAGATCACGCGATCTGTACGTACATACCTGGTTCTCAATTCTGTCGGAGACATCTTTCTGTCCCTCTCCCTCGCCGAGCCCCGTGCCGCCGGACATCTTGCCGGGCCCGCCCTCACCCTCACCTTCTTCCATATCTATGTCCGATGGCTTGCAGAACCTGAAAGAATTAAGTTCTCTTATTTTTACGCGTAACATAGGACATGATCTTAAAGTTTTGTGTTTCTATTTGTCCCTATATTAATATATATTTGTTTATATAAAATATATAATTTATGTAGACATTATTTATTGTTTATGTATGATTATATATTTACATTTGAATCAAAATGCTTTTTTATTTTATTTTGGAACCGTATATTTTATTCTGCGCACCGCTTATACACATTTTCTTTTTTAAGAGTTCTTCAATCCAAAGGTTGTCGGGAAGAAATCGCCTTCAGTGATAAGACCGCCAATTGTACCTTGCTACCTATTATTGTAAAATTGTTTTTTACTTCTGTCTTTTGGTGTGCAATAAAGAATATTGTATTGTATCAGTGCTGATTTTTTGTTTTTCGGGTAACCTCAATTGCTGAGAGAAAGGTGAGGAAACAGGAAGTTACGGTCAAATAAGTGAAGTTATCTATTTTGAAATCCTTACCCCTTCGAAGTCAAATCCGAGAAGATCTTCAGAAGCACAGAAAGCATTTTGCATGATACTCTGTGCACCGCTACCTTTTGAGTGACAAAATATTGAACAAATAATACAGTCTGCTCTAAAATTGGTACTACTCTAGACACCACATTCTTAATTTCAGTTGAATCACTTGTAGTGGCAACCAAATGCACGTAATTGGTTAACAAATTGTGGATTTTGGTATTCAAAGCGTTTAACTGTAACATTTTTGTGTCAACTGATAACTTTTCTTGTAGCAGTTCTTTCAAATGATTGTCTTCAAGAATTTCCTTCGATTCGTTTTCTGCATTTTCGTCCTGTTTGTTTTCTACAAGTTCGTCGATTGCGTCTAAAACATCAGTATCATCTGTAGATTTATTTTGAGGCTGATGTTTCTTATAAATAGACTGTATTATAAGCAGCATTGTTGCAATCACATCTTCAGTTTGGGTCACCAATTCTGTCTTTGTTGTGTTTTCTCCCATTGATTCATCACTCGGTTGATCTAATTCGTCTAATTTATTGAACGTTTCTTCCAAATACTCAGACAGAGATACAATACTATTTAAAATTGGATGCTGAGGTGTAGATTCAGTTGATGTTTTGAATCTGAATTGATACTCCCTGAGTAAACTATTTACTTCAATCATCATGATTTCCACGTTATCTTTTGCATCATTGGTAACGTCTAAATGATTTTGAGAAACGACAGGTAAATCAAGATTGATTCCAACGACTTTTGGAATGCTATTTCTCAATTTGTATAAAGCAGTCTTCTGCTTATGTACTTGGGATATCAATGACTTTATTTTGTCCAGTATCTTTCTCCATTCGTCGCTGTTTTTGAAGCATCTTATAACGGGAGAATTTGAGAGAACCACATCGAATTGTGGTTCGAATTCAGCGCTTAAGCCTTCCTCTGGTAATGATTTGAGTAGAACGCTGAACTGTTCTAAGACTAGATTGACGTTTCCATAACATTCTGTGAGAATATCCAGTTTTTGTGCCAGCGTTGTTATGTTAGTATCAGTGTTTATCTCCAAAGCGTTGGTAAGATTGGAAGTAAGAGTCCTTAGGTCACAAAGGTGCCGCGAGTATTTCGAAATTGATTTCTTCTGTGAGTTTGTCATTTTCTGGAAGAGAAATATCATTTTACTTTTGGATTTAATTTTACAATATTTTGCTAGTATTTTAACTATAAATTTGCTATTAAGAACGCTAAAATTACCGTAAAAACGACATAAAACTAATCAAACATGAAATATAAAAAAAAGGTAGCATATAAAAGTTTACAGCTTGTACCAGTACATAAACCAAATGTACCTAATAGAGCTCTACTCACGATGTACAGTGCCTTGAATCCTTTGCACCGCTCAAGTCATATGTTTGTGTCTTGCGATGTTTTTGTCTAAGTATTCCTCGCAACCAAGTAAAATAGAGCTCTACTCACCAACAACAGAGCCGAGAATCCCTTGCACCGCTCTATGTTCTGCATGCCCAAGTCCTTGTGAGGAGAAATTAACGCTGACGTCAGATGTTTGTGTCTCGCAATGTTCTTTTGGAAGTATTTTTCGCAACCGGACCATAACAGGGATAGGGAAGCGTCGCAACGTCTACAAAATTAACAAGAACTTGTTGAAAATTTATGCTAATGGTACTTTTTCTTTTCAGTCTCAGGCATGGCAATAATTTACAGAAATATTTCAGTAATTTCTGAAACCCGTGTAGGCTGCACCTATACACCAAAGGAAGCTTAAGGGTTATATTAATTAAGATTTGTTTTAAACTACGGATGGACGGAGAGACGGACCAAATTACTATGCAGGGTGACTTTGTGCCTAACCCGAATAATTTATTAGATTAAAGAATTTAGAACCACTTGAAAGTATGCGTAAAAGAACTAGAGATCATGGTCTCCTTTAAATGGGAGGGTGGTGCCTTAGGTGCGGGAGATCAGCCGTGAACGTGGGTGTTTTGGATTACATCTCGATGCTTATCGATGAAATGTATGTAGTTCCAGTTTTAGACATCATAAATTATTTCGGTTGGTCTTGTTAGGGTTCCATGCCCGAAGGGTGCCAAACGGAACCCTATTACTAAGCCTCCACTGTCTGTCTGTGTATCAATTCATCTGCCACAGGGGTCTACAGCTTCAACCGTAATAGATGGCCAGTTTAAATTTTCACAAAATACGTGTTACTTCAGCCTCGATCACGACAAATAATAATAATAAAAAATGACCCAAAGGGGGGTCCCCAAACAATAAACCATAGCGTCATCCGAGATGACTTGTTTGACAGTTTGTCAATAGATGGCGCTAAGAGTAGCTTGTCGACCTTTTTGTAAAATAATGTTTTTAGGGCAACATGTGGTGGTACGGAACCCATTATGCGCAAGTTCGACTCGCACTTAGCCAATTATTATTTCATCTTGGTTCATATTGAAATAGTAATCCAGCAAAATTTTAAAGCAGACGGTACATAACTATTTTAATCTAATTCTACAAAGTAAAACCTAAAAGATATGAAAAACTCACCTATTCTTCAAATAAGACATAGCCGCATCTAAATTCACGGGGGCTATTCTGAAGTCGTACAACTCTTCACCTGCCTGCAAGACCACCAGGCCAGTTCTATAATTCAAGCCCATTTTGGCCAGATAGCGGAACAGATCGGCAAGTGCTTTGCGTTTCTGCTGGAGAATATTTTTCGCTTGTGAAGTCTGTTTTTCTTTTGGAACCGAAGCGTCAACCTGAAAGTAAACCATATGAATACTTTCATCACATTTTTTTTTTTTTTTAATTTTTTTATTTAACACACAGGTAATTTACTTATACTAGGTACATAAATTTCGCAAAACTTTGCAGTTTGTCTGCGAAAACGTAGCAGCTTTAATAGTTTCTACTTAAATTAACTCAACCCTAACTACTTTTGTCCTTTATGAACACACCTTAATACTTAATATAAATATAAATAATACTTGGTAACTGATACATAAGTTTGAAGTTAATTATGACAGATAATACTTTTTTAGCAAATCTTTAGCTTTGGAAAGCTTTCTCTCATTTACTACACAATCTGGTAGCTTATTTATTAAGTTAATAAACAATGGTCCTTTCAACCTACGACCGTAATAGTTGTTTACCGGCGGGCGACAGGCAAGCCAACCGCTGCGCCCCGCTCCCCTTTCCGCACGGCGCGTGACTTGCCCCCCGCGGGCCGGTTCTCGCTTATACGTGGCATAGTTATGAAATTCATTCTTTATTATTAAATATTCAACTTTTTTACAAACTGGCATTACATTACATATTTTAAACAATTTATGATAGTCTCCTTTACAGTTTGCCTTGACTTTTCTTGTTACCAACAGTTTTAAAAACCTTGTCTGTAATTTTTCAATCTTTTTCAGATAAGACTCGAAGGTCAGACCATAACTGTCCAATCCATAATCAATTATAGATTCAACCAGGGAAGAGTAAAGACATTTTAACACACATTTAGGTACTTTAAAGTGAAGATAATAAAATCTGCCTAACAGTTTCCTGAGCCGATCTATTACCGATTCTATATGATTTATCCAACTGAAACTTGAATCAATTTTAAGGCCGAGATAGGTAAAAGTATCAACTTTTTCTAAGCAGTCACAGTTACAATGGATTTGATTCGTCTTGTTTATATTTTGATGTAAACATTCATACGTATGTATTTTGATCATACACATTTTGTCTTTTCTATGAGAATACGGTGATTTTATATGCATAAACTTTGTCTTATTGGCATTTATAATGAGCCCATTGTCATGTGACCATAACAACGTTATTTACCGATCCAAGCATTATTTTGCAACAATGTAAAAACAAAAACCCCACGGTCTTCAAGTACATAATAACATGCTTACTTGTCATATCAGAATTCTTTATGATGTTTTTTCACCAATAAACAAATGGTAAGAACGAACTCTGCTTATAGAGTATATATGTATATATATATATATATATATATATATAATACATATATATATATATATCCTATAGATGCCTGACTTTGCTATAGAACCAAACCTGAACCCTCGAACTAAGCCTGTAATTTTTCAAAATACTTACATCTAAACCTCCCAAATGCGTGCTAGTTTCAATGACCATAGTAACAAAATCATCCAACGCCTGTACAAGCGTAGGATATCCTGAATTCACTATAGTGTCTTTGCAAAGGGTCTTCGCTTTGTTCAAGAGATTAGGCACTTTAGCAAGCAGGCTTCCTTCGGCGATAGCTGGACATGGCAGCTCTGATTGGTCGAGGTATTTCTAAGGAATGTGAAAAAAATTGTATAAATATAATGTCACTTTATAACTATACTAAAACATGCAGTAGGAATGAAACTAACTACAAAATAGCTTTAAATTAACTAATTAGGCATAAAAAACAAAAATGCAGCGGCTAATTATAAATAAAATATAGTATAGTTGTACAACAAATTTTTAAACAGGTAGGTAACAAAATAAAAAATGAACTTAACTAATATTTTAAACCTCTATACCGGGTGTAAATAGAGTGCGACCATTAAATGAAACCACATATTCTACCGACCCTATTGAACCACTTTTCCCAAGAGTCATACCCGCGGACACCCTTAGTTTAGGAAATAATTGAGTTCCAAACAAAAATGCGTGAACCCTAACGCACCGACATACGGGCGAGTTTAGAGAGAGCGTCGTCCGTGAAACCTCCAGCTGTTTGAGGTCAACGCTCTCTCTAACCTCGCCCGTATGTCGGTGCGTTAGGGTTCACGCGTTTTTGTTTGGAACTCAATTATTTCCTAAACTAAGGCTGTCCGCGGGTATGACTCTTGGAAAAAGTGGTTCAGTAGGGTCAGTAGAATATGTGGTTTCATTTAATTGTAGCAGTCTATTTACACCCGGTATAATATATATAAATTGTAATACATATCTACTAAAACCATAATACCACTATCCGCACCAAAAACCAACCAACTAGTATTACTAAAATTATACCTGTATTGGCTGTGGAATAGAAGAAAAACATTAGTGATAAAAGTAAAAAGAGACTTAAAGATTTAAAAAATAAAAACTATACTAAGAGTAATAATACTGTTTTAGCTAGGGTTACACCAGTTCGTTTTTGAGGTTCCAACTACTTCCAATGTTTTAGTATTACACAATAATAAAGAAAAAAACAGTAAAATAAAAATTGTCCCGAACTCCGAGACTCCAAGAAAGTGACAGAAACAAGCAAATTTAGCTGATATTTCTTAAACCGTAGGGTCTGGTGGCAAAATTAAGATAGACCATAACAATGTGATCCCATTTCTCTCGAACCCGTGGGAATTTCCTAAAATCCCTTATTATCTGATGTCTACATCATACGAGAAACCTATAGTCCAAATTTCATGTTCCTTTGTCCGACCAATAGATCCAAGTCAGTCAGTCTAGCCACTGCATTGCCCCACTACCTCGATCTATGAATTAATTTTAGTGCTCAGTCCAGCAATGTTTTGATGCGGAATCCGGTACAGTGAACATTTTCATAACCCACCTTGACATTCCTAGCCAACAGCACATGGTTCTGCGGGTCGAGCATGTACGCCCCGCCGGTCGGGTTGGGCCCGCCCGTGGCGCGCTTCGGCCGGTCCCAGATACCAACGTGTTCCGTTACGTCAGCGGAATTGTCTATGAGGCACGGGCTCACTGGCTCTTTGAGGATTTTCTGTAGAAAGTTTTTTTTTACTAGTTGTAAGTGGACATGCAATTTTAAACAAAACTACGTTAACTAAAAGTCATACTATAGCAGGGTTTCTTAAACTGGGGTCTATGTCTATGGACATTCACAGCCACTCTGTTCAATCTTAACATATTTATTATACTGAGTCCAAACAACAGTATCCTTTACATTAACTTAGTTTTAATACAATTTAATGAAGTATTTATGTAAACTAACCAATAAAAGTGATTTTTAATATTATGCTTTATTTTCTTTTCTTAAAATTTCCTTCGACAGGGGTTCGTGGAATCTTTGAAGTTCTGAAAGTGGGCCGTGGGTACAAAAAGTTTAAGAACCACTGTACTATAGAATAGAACATTCCTTGAATAACGTGTCCTTACTAATTTTGAAAACTTACTATGAATTTTGAACGGGCAGGTCCATTTTGTTTTATTTGCGCAATTATGTTTGTTTGGGAAAGTTGTAGATCAGTAGATTACATGGTTAACCTGTTCACTTACACTTATAAGGGTAAGTTATTTATACACTTATGAATGGTTAGGTCGAAGAAGTTGCTCAATGCTAGAAATGGATAAGTTACATTAAGGGGCTCCATAATAAAGTTATAGATTTCGTTTTTTATTTATCATCCTACTCTAATCGACTGCCGCGCACGGAAAACTTCAGTTATTTTGAAACTGCGGCTACATTACAATATTAACTATAACATTTTATGTAATTAAATATAGTTTCTTTTGTAAGCATATACGTGTCATAGTTTCGTTTTAGTCGGTTTTAACTATTGGAACTGAATTGCTTTTTTCATGAAATTTATACTTTTTTAAAAGTAAATTAAAAGGGGCTTATAAATGCTAAATTTGACAAAAATGTTTTGTGTTTTTTGACTCAAGACCATTATTAATTACCCCTCATAAAGATACACACTTTGAATATTTAATTAATTAAAAAAAAACTTAAATTTCGCAAAAAAATTAAGGTCACTCGGCTCCCATATTTTGAAACTGAAACACGCAGATTCTAGCCTTAAAGTCCTAAAATTAATTGCAAACAGTTTGGTCTACTTTCATTATCACACTAACCTCAAACTCCTTCATATGCTTATGCAAAGCTTTGTGCGCTTTCTCGACCGTATCTTTGACGCTCCAGTAACTCAAGTCTCTATCCCAAGTACAGATCTTGACGAAATCTTTTAGTTTCTTCTCTATTGGAGCACGTTTCTCTTTGATTTGGGAAGCGACTGTTGCGCTGAATTGCGAGTAATAGTTGTAGGTGTTCCATAGAATCGATAGCAGCTCGTCTGTAAAAAGATTACGTTTTAATTAGACAGTTGGAAACAATATATAGATATGTGCATATAGACGGGCAGGTAGACATCAGATGTTTTTTTTGTTTTTTGAAATCAACACTTATATCTTTCTTTGTGTAACCGGTTTCCAACTCATTACAAATTGCGCATGACTGACTACCAATAGCTCTGATGTTACCAAAGCTGTTTTTCTTTTAGAACTACAGTAGTTTTACTGTAAATTAACCGCTGAGTTCATGTGGCACCACATGATAGTTGAGCACCCATCATGTGTACCTGATATAAATAAATCTTTGTGCATATTTTGTTTTGAAGGCTTTAAAATTTAATATTTTATATAGAACTTAAAGATAAATGGCACACCTATAACTTGACCCAGTGTTATTTCATCAATTCCACGATGTTCGATTAATTAAATAAAGTTAAGTGAAAAGAATTATACCGATTATTAATTGTAACTTTACCTTTGAAGTCGCTGTTTTTTATGGAAAATTTGAAAAGTTTCAGTACAAACGTTTTTTCATTTATTTTGGGAATGACGAATCCAAATTTTATAAAATAAATTGTATATGAATGAGACAACATTAAGCTAACAGAAATTGCAATTTAATTTTGGAATAGTGACACTGTTAAAAGTTATTACGAATCATATCATAAAAACGGATGACGCTTAAGACGAATTGTCTTTGAAGACTTAAGTTTAGTAATCAAACTGAAAATAAAAACAAAATTTATTACAGAGACATAAAACCTTGAAATCAAATAAAAAAAACACAAATAAAAGAAATAGCTATTGATTTACAGGAATTATGAAATCATGAATCTGTTAGAAAATTTCGATAACTTTTCAAAATTCGTTCTTTCAAAAAAGTGAAGTAAACGCGCGTGTTGGTTCGCCTATTGCATTGCAAATGAGGCACAAACTATGCTCGTGGAAACCCCGCACTTTATTCAGTGTATTGCAGTGGCGAAGGGTCCATATAATCCGATGCCCATTGGCTTGTTTAGGAAATGAGTACATTTCTTTATTCCGTGCTCTCCGCTTTGTTAAACATTTACATGAACCTCAATACGGCAAATACAGGGAGTTGCAAAGTACAAAAAAATTTATGTTTTTCTTGGTTGCTTTTCTGAGTAAGGCGACTTTTTGTGCGGGTTCCCTTTTTAAAATGGTCACCCTTCGCCACTGGTGTATTGTCTCACTTCGGGAGATGCTTTTGTTGGTTGTTGTCATTTTTACGTATAGTATTTATTTTTCCCGTGCTATACAAAATACAGAATTACATATCGTATTGAGTTTATGTGCGTAAATTTTCCACCGCAGGTCTCACTCAAACAGATTTGCGAAATAGCTTTTCATCGCGAAACTTGAGAACACTATAAAAAAAAAAAATTAAATACTTACAATATTAATTCACCTTAATTATTAATTTCAATAACTAATTACCTCATTCTAAGTCTGTATTTTTTTATTTTATAATTAGAAACATACAAGGTCATAAAATTCACAGTGAAAAAAATTGAGGAGGTAATAGAGTATCCCTTCCCTAATAGACCACTTTCCACCGAAAAATCTATTTTTTTGCGCGAACTTTTTTTCCTTTTTCTTAGAATTTTGGTCAGCTGATTGAACCACTTTGTACTGGAAAGCGAGAAAACAATTTGAGCAAAAAAGTTTTTTTTTCTGGGTTGTTATCAGTTAAAGATACATAATCTACCCTTGAATTATTTTCACTTATTATTATTGCAGGACCTTATATAAGGTGACTTTAATTTATGCAGCCAAATTCTTACTGAAGACTCGTAAAGTGCTCAGTAACAAGGTTCGATGACCCTTTTTGTGAAATTCGTAAATTATTCTTTTCGTGTTCCCAACGGACGCAAGCACAGCCCCGAGTCAATTATTGTAGGACGTCAAGATTTTATTTTACGAAATTAGCAAAAAGTGTTATCGATCCGTCTTACTGATCACTTACCAAGCCTTCAGTATGAGTTTGGCTGCATAAATTAAAGTCAACTTATAAATTTAACCCAACTTTTTATTTTACATTCATTTAAATTCACTTTCTAAGCGTATCGGTATCGCCGATATTTTTATAGAGGTATCGGTAAAAAGGTGTATCGATTCATCCCTAGTAAAGACCTATTATTACAATTATAAGATATTGATTTTTTGTGACTTGTTTGTACAAAGTTACACGGTTTAACTGCATGTATAATAATATTCTGTACTTAAACGTTAACACTAATCGGAACGCTAAATTTGAAAAGACAATTTGTCAGCACATTGGCCAATTGCAGCCGTCGACAATTATAAGATTGTGTGATGGCAGTCATTCGTACGTTCAAAATCGTTTATTGGATTAATTTTGGCGAAAAACTTACCCTTTGCCCGGGTTTTTTTATAAGACACTACTTATTGCGCTATTTATAATGCACGTACTCTACGGGCCGCCACCTTCTATGATCCTTCATTACAAAATGTTAACTTTGTATAGGTAAAGTTATGTTACCAAGTATACTACTTAATATTCATTCTTAAACGAAGTCAGCTTTTGTTGGAGTGTTCCTTACCTCGTTTCGGACTTTGTTCCAAATGCACCAGATGGCAATGATACACGTACACTATATCCAGTCTAACTTCAAACTCAACTAAGTTGGACTTCTCCATGAAATCTTTCAGCACCGAGACTACTCTTTCGGGTGATACCGGGTCATTTGATGACTCTTTAGGCTTCAGGAATTGATTGACGACTGAGTACAGGAAGAACCAGTATTTGTAAGCCTCTGATTGTTTTCTGTAAACAGAATTGAAGGTTATTTTTTATTGTGAAATCCATCGCTTTTTTTTTGTAGCGACAAAAGCGCTATCTATTTCTTAAGAACAAGGCGTGAAATCACATAACGCCCCCGTGAGCGTCCAGTATGTGCATTACAAGCTGGTTAGATCAAATAGTTACAAAATATTCGGTGGACAAGTATGGTGTAAAAATTAAACGGTCTAGGTAAGTATCTCGGTGGCGCAACTGGTAGCGCGCTTGTCTTGATAACAAGAGGTCGCTGGTTCGAATTTTGGCCGGAGGAATTTTTTCAAATTCTCGTCTTTACATTTGTTTTTTCTAGTTCGTAATGCACTCTAATAATAGTGTTTACAATTGAAGGTGTTTATAGTCCGTAAAATATAGCTTAAGCCCTGTGACAGGAGGACAGCGCCATACATTTTGTATTTCTAACTCTTTCTCATGCTCAACTATGTATAGCGCTGACAGGTGTCAGAAGCACAGGGCTCCAAGTCCCGTGGGTCGCGTTCAGTTTGATTGCCCGCTAATCACTGACAGCAGGATAGCATATACAAAACCAACGCGTGCAAAAGAGATGGCATGAACGCCGGGCGTCGGGCGATCACACTGAACGCGGCCCAGGGGACTTCTTAAAGTGAATGGTCTGTATATTTTACGGACTGTAGTCAAAAACAATGTTGCGTTTAGTTTGATCGTCGGACGACGCTAGTCTAACATTAACATCAGGATAACATATACAAGTTCAACGAAACGAAAGAGATGGTATGTTAAGCGGCTGTCGTCCGACTGTCAAACTGCACGTAGCCCTGGTTTTCAGATTAAAGAGTGTTAATTCTCATGAGAATTTATTATATTAAAATATGTATATTTTTTAAAAGGCCACTTAAAGAAGAACATGCAAATTTTAAAGATTAACCCTAATTCTCATTTTCGGTAATAGATCTTGATATTCTCATTGCATTTCCAGCAAAAAGTCCAATGCACGCCGCTGAAATTAGGAGTACTCCGCAAAATACTGCCAACTATAATATAATGAACAAAAAATCACTTGTACTATTCCACAATTTATTAAATATTAATTTCCTGACCAGTTTCACCTTTACGGCATTTTCAAAGGAATTATATAAATCTAAAACCGGTCGGGAAATTAATATTTAATAAGTTGTGGACTAGTTAGTACAGATTTTTTGTTCATTATGTTTTCCAAGTTCCACCAAGAGCCAACAATCAATAGTATCAACACCAACTATAGTAGTCTAGTCCTAGGACAAATAGTCAAACGAGTATACCACTTTAGACGAGATTACTGATTACAATTTATGACTGAACGAGTATTATAATATGTGAATTTTCATGTTCTTGCTAAGTTATACACAATTGCCTAAGCTCAAGAAGCCACGTATTGCAAAACATACCTTTGATACAAGTTGTTAAGGCACTCTTTCCAATGCGACATCTCCAGTTTTCTCCAGTTAATGATCTGTTGCCCGACGGCCAACGATATCTCTATCAAGTTGTTGCCTTTGTGTGCGTTTTTGTTCCACTCCTCGATTTTATCCCGCAGTAATTCCAAGCCGGTCAGATACCGGGACACGGGGCTTGTGACCGGGAAGCTGAGAATTCTGTTTACTATTAGCATTATCTGAAAAATGTAATCCTTGTAGTAACGTGGCAACAATCTAAAAATGTAATCGAAGACAGCAAACGTTTACTAAAACTATATATTCAACTGATCATCCTAGAAAAATATGGACGCACAAATCATTTGTTTATGACATGCTGGCCTTATGCCAACAGATTCGCTTGCACTGTTGGTGTAACAACTTTCAACAATCTGTATCACCAAGTCCTTCCAAAGAGAGTCTCTACGTAGTACAAGGTACCTACCTGCCAAATTTCAAGTTTGTAAGCTCTATGGTTTTCATCATCTTCGTGATGAGTGAATGGTATTTCGCTTTTATGTATGTCACTGTAAGATTGTAAAACCCGATAGTTTATAATTTCACTACTGAGATTATAATTTCAGGGTAGGCTTTTACACGTTTAGGTATTTATGAACTAACCTAAGCCAGTGAAAATAAACAAATACAAAACATACAAAAGATATATATGAACATGATTTTTTTACAATTATACGAGGGGTGGCTGATATAAAATCTCCTTTGTTAAAGAAAGTTTAAAAAATGTTACTGGCCACTATATTCTCGTATTCTTTGTTTATTCCTTTTTTAAAAATTATGACACTTATTTGTTTCTACGAGTTCAATTTTTTTTTGGCGCGTCTTCGTTTTTATCAAGTTGCAATAAAATTAAAAATGGATAAAATTGAGTATCGCGCTGTGATTAAATTCCTCGGTAAAGAAGGGAATACGCCGATGCAGATCCGAGAGCGCATGTTTAAGGTGTTCGGAGATTCATGTCCTTCCGAATTTGTAATAAAGTTTTGGTCAAAGCAGTTTAAACAAGGCCGTGTGAGCTTAGAAGACGATCCCCGTAGTGGAAGGCCCATTTCTGCAGTTACCGCAGATAATGTGGAAAAAGTGAAGAAACTGATCCTTGCCGATCGGCGAATTAAGCAGTGGGAAATAGCTAGAGATGTTGGCATTAGCAAGGAACGAGTTCATGAAATAATTCATGAACATTTGGGAATGTCCAAGGTGAGCGCACGTTGGGTGCCTAAAATTTTGACCCCGTTTGATAAGCAAAGGCGTGTGGAATGTTGTCAGTCATTTTTAGACTTGGTAAAGGATAAAGAGGAAGAAACTATCTTGCGAATAGTGACCTGTGATGAAACTTGGATTCGTCAGTGGGATCCCGAAAGCAAACAAGAATCGATGCAATGGAAATTTAAAGGGGAAAAACCACCAAGGAAGTTTAAGGTCCGGCTGTCAGCGGGCAAACTAATGGCAACCATTTTTTGGGATGTTGAGGGGATTCTTATGATAGATTACCTGCCAAAAAACACCACGATGAATGCTGAATACTATGCGAACTTACTTGACCAGCTACGCAAAAAAATAAAAGAAGACAGGAGGGGCAAACTTAGCAAAGGCGTTTTGATTTTGCATGATAATGCATCCGCGCACACGGCCTTTAAGGCGCGGTCATCTCTGACAAAAAACGGCTTTACAGAGATCAACCACCCACCCTATAGTCCAGACCTGGCTCCCTCTGACTACTTCTTATTTAAAAATTTAAAGAAAAATTTGAGAGGGCGCAGATTTTCAACAGACGAAGAGATGAAGGACGCTGTGAATGACTATTTTGACGAACAAAATAATAATTATTATTTTAATGGTATGCTGTCACTTATTGACAAATGTCGTAAGTGCATTTCAGTTGCAGGGGACTATATTGAAAAATAAAAAATAAATTATTAATCCATGTATTTTCTTTCATAGTCAGGTAGATTACTTTTCAGCCACCCCTCGTACGCAAACTATACGGGAGATACCGGCAACCTTCTAAGTTAGGTTTAAGTTAGTAAGCAGAATCAGTTGAGCAATAAATTTCCCTTTACCAACACCTGGTATTTGGGAGTCTCCCAAATAGCATACGGCATATATGATCATAGGCATATGACCGCACTTGTCGCCATGGCCTACAATAAAAATACGCCAAACTAATAATGTTAATTAAATCATAAGATAAACTTACGTCTTTCAGTGTAGGGAAGTCAGGCCACTGATCTAACAGTGCGTTTGTGCTTTCTTTGACCTTCTGAAGTAGAGGGACGCATTGTCTTGTCTCGGAAACCCACGCCGAGCGGTAGAAGTCTACCTTTTGAGTTGATGAGTCTAAAAAAGTTGTAGTAAATTGTCAAAAGAAAAAAAACTGGAAATTTTTCTTACGTACTAATAATTGGTTTTGGCCTTTGTGCCAGCGGTTTTATCAAGATGATATCGGCTTTATCAAGGCGAGTACGTGCGTAGTTCGGTGCTACGAAGTTGTTTCATGCATCTTAGCTTGGTGAATTTTTGGCCAAATAGCCAAAAAACGTAAATAAGTGAGAAAAAAGTGTTCGTAAGATTTCGCTACGTCGGTCGTCGTCAAGCGAGGCTTTTTTTTTCTTTAGATCTTAGTTCCATAAGCAAACGAAACTACCGTCAGACGCAACTAGGTCAGAAAAGAACACCCTAAAAGGGTATGTATAAATATTCAAATACACTTGAAAATCTCACCTTCCCCGTCGACCTTCGCTTTGATTTCCGAAATAAGCACCATCATAGTCGGAGCCATTATTCCTTCAAACTCCGCGTCCAACGCCTCCCAACCGTTTTGTATAATCCGACTAAACGTCGGATACCGTTGTAGCAAAGCACTGGTCGCATCAAAACTGGCCAACTTCTTCGGGACGGGTAGCCATTCCGCTGCTGTCATATTCCGTACGAAGCTAGAATGCCAATTATAAACCAAAGATACGTCTTGAAGGTTTATAAGAGGTTTTATCTTGTTTTGTGGTTTTGTCAGAATTTTCTTTTGCTCCAAAATAGGCGATTTGAATTCGGCGAAATCGTTTTCAGAGTGTGATGGAAACATTTCTAGAATTTCTTCGTACGCTATGGCTTCTTCGTCTTCGTCTTCACATTTAGATCTAGAAATATAAATAAAGGGTACTTATGGGTTTTGCCAATGTTCGTGCTTAATGGTGGTTGCCCCAGGATTCGTTCCCAAATGCGCAACTTGTGATTGTTTTTCTTATTTTTTAATATAAAGTAATAATTAAATGTAATTTATGGCACTACGCCACAATAGTTTAATGTCAATTTGGCTTTTAGTATTTTTATGCATTACTCTTTAAACGATCCTGCACAACAACTACGCACGAGCGATAACTTTTACTTACTTGGTAACATAAAGGGCTTCATCATCAATTTTCTTCTGCTCAATATCCCTCTGTTGTTTTTCCCAGGACTTGACAATGGCATCCAAAGTGGTCAGAACTACGTTGAACGATGTACTATCGACCTTCTCCATGGCGTAGCAGTACATTTTCAACTCTGTCAGGTTCATTTTCAGGACTCTGTAAAGTAAAAGCTTGTTAAACATTTATAACTGTATTTCTGAATCTTGTTCCAAAACAAGTTGTTTTTCTCTATCACGTTTTATATTCTATGATCGTCTTGGAAAGGGCTTCATTTATAACATGTTTTTTTTTCAGAACCCTATCTATTGTAGTATGTGAGTTCTACTGTTTTAAAATCCCATATTTACTACCTATGGTCGTCATAAAGGAAAAATTGGCGAGCACTGTATAATTTGATCTTCAAATGTGTTTCGAAACAGCAAAGTAAGGTATTATCGTGCAGAAATACTCTAAATGACAAGTTTATACTTACTCAAAACATTCCATCTCGGCACTAAATGAATCGTTGTTATTGGCAGTCAAAATATTCCTGTTCAATAACTTAACAAATTCATCAGATACGAATCTATTCAGATACATTTCCCTTTCTTCTGGTTTTGGAATCACATTTGGGAACACCATTAAATCAGTCAAAGCATTTTCTAGCATCGGTCCTTGCTCAGTTTTGGCCACCAATTCTTTGAGCAAATCATTCAATCTTGTAACACTGAACGATAATTGGGATAACGAGCTTTGTAATGGTTTAGCTAAATCAGGGAAAGCATCTGAGTATACGGTCTCAATTTTCTTGTAGAATGAATTGACCGAGTAAAGCCAAGATGATGTTTCTTTGATCACAGTTAGAGCTTTGTGTACTTCTTCTTTAATTACGAAATCTCTGTCTTTGGTTAAGATTTGGTTCAGAATATGAACCGTTGTTTGGAGAGTCTTTGAAATGTCATTGAGGGTTTTATGTGACAAAACAGACTTCGTGAAATGCTTGCAGTCTTTAACAAAACTATGGTACGAAGGTACGTCTGGTCTAAATGTATTGCCTGACGCATATTTATGTATTTTTTCTGCTGTTTTCTGCTTCAACTCCATAATTACAGCGCAATAAGGGTGAACTTTCTTTAAATTCGCTCTATTAGGGTTACCCTCTTTGTAGCAGTCTGGTTTGACTCTTTCGGCCGATTCAATGTTTTCGCTGTCCGCTATAGTTCCTGATACGAGACCGCAAAAATAGTATGAACTAAGTATGCTGTCAAATATCTTTAAGTCATCTTCTATGTAACCAACTTTGTAGCGGTACTTCTCCACATGGTCTACAGAACTGATTTCTGCCATTATTCTTGTGAATATTACACTGGTCAACAGTGCCAATGACGCTATTGCAATTTTATACAATACTTTATTAGTCTCATTGGGTTTTATTGACGTGAGTACATAATATGTGGTATTTGCATCGGTCAACAGTTTGACAAAATGAGAATCCTGATCTTTAAGGTAATCTCCAACTGATTTATGCGTATCCAACACGAGGTCATTACTAAAGCCTTTCACTTCATCAGATGGTACAATTACTGAATTCACAAAGACGATCATTTGTTCATACTTTTTCATTTCAAACAAAGCGTCAGATTTCCTAAAACAAAAATTTTAACATCAATATTGTCTTGGGCATAAGGGTTGGCGTAGCATCACCTACCCTAAAATAAAACCAGCTAAGAGCTAGTCACACTCCTACAATATCTGAGAGCAGTCAATAGACCAAATTATTTCTGTAATTATATTTATAGCACACCGTGCGTAAAATGACCACTTTACGCACGCTGCGCTTGCGTAAAGTCGGCATTTTCCGCACTTTTGCTATAAAATATTATACGATACTCGTGCGAGAAACTTTTTCTCGACTCGTGTGATTGCAGCACTCACCTTCGGCTCGTGCCGCAAACTCACACTCGTCAGAAAACGTTTCATCGCTCTCGTATCGTAATGTACTATTATTTAATTTGTCCTTTACCTGTGATAACTGAAAAACGCATGTTTTTTTCCACTTAAATGGGATTGAATATTACACTGTCAAAATAACTTGCTGTCTTCCGTAACCTAATTAAAATCAAATATTAAGGTTTAAAATCCTAAGGGATCAGGGGAGCAGCCATTTATAGCAAATTTTGGAAGGACATTCCAACATTTCCTGACGAATAGAGGGGAGAGGTGGGGGTGAGGGTGGTCCCTCTCCCCTATTAGCGTTATAGCACCCCCATTGAGGAAACCGATGTTTTTTATTATTTTACAAAATGGTTAGACACCTGATTTGGATTAAATTTGGTAATTATGTAAACCTTTGACATCTGTCTGGCGATATATTATGTGCGCATCATCAATACCTAACATTATGTCTTTCAAATTAGTACGTATCATAGTTTTCGAGAAAACGAACATGAAAGTGATCTTTTAAGGGTTTCGATTCCTTTTAAGGTACGGAACCCTCAAAACATGCAATTTACAGCAAAAAGTTTATAAAAAATCGTTTAATGGTGTACAAGGAATTAAAGTACCGACAGAAACAGAGAAATTCCATGCAAGAGATGACAGTATAAAAGAAGCTAGCTGCTGAGCTGTCGGGCGAACAACATCAGTTGCTGCGGAGCGGCTGGGCGAGCAACACATCAGTTGCAACGGAGAAGCCGAGCTAGCAACACATCCCGAAGATGCCTCGTTCAGAGGCGAAACACGTGTCGATAAGTTTTCTTGCTTGTTATTTAAGATTGTATTGCTTGCTTGTTGCATGTTTTTATGCGGGCGGTGCACGAGTCTGCATTTTGAATAGCACGACAAGAATTGTTTAGCGGAATATTGCAAATTATATTCATATATCCTTTACTTAGTGATGGACTTCCGCAAGGTAACGCCTATTTCAATTAATCAGTATAAAAGAAGGTGAATATGAACTTACAATTTGAAGTTGGCAGCGGTGTTCAATGTTGCAATATTCTTCCAAATAATGTTAAGAAGTGTTCCCAATTGTATCGAATACTCCGCTCTGTCTTTCAGCGATACTGTTTCATATGCCAAAGAAGGACGTGACCCTAAACAAAAAAATTGTCTGTCAAATATACACGTAACAGAATGTTATTGTGATCTAACTCACAGGTATCGGGAATAACAAAGTAGATATCTCAGTATTTGATGTCCGATTACAATGGACAAGTAGTTGACTCGTAAATATTCTAAATTGAAAAAAAAATTGCATCTTTATGGCAAGACAAGTTTAATCTATGAGGCTGGTAGGGTGATTCTTCAGATTTGTTCAAGTTAGGGTCCTTTTCTCGTAAAAGGAACTGTAGTCCACTTATTTAAATTTTAGTATTTTGTTAAAAAATGTAGTTTCGTTTCTATAGAGACATACAAAACTGAGAAAACAAGCTAAAACGTGCAAAAATCTACCACTATACCAAATTATTAAAAAAATATATATATTTAGGAATCGCAAAAATCTACCTCTATACAAAAGAATTTTAAAAAATTTAAGAATCAGCCAGTACTTTAAGAGTAACGCTGCAAAATGATATAACTGCAATCGGACGAGAAAACTAAAATAGGAGTATTTAGTAAAAGAGCAAGGCCATGGAATATTGGATCTTTCAAAATATGTGAAAAAAAGCCACGTTAAACGGAATAAAAATAAGAAGTAATTTTTTTGTTGTGTACGTAAGAAACAGTAAAACCAAAAATCATGTCTCTGAATATCAAACCTTCGTTCTCTTCACACATAGTCATCTTCTGAACGTAGAAGGCCAATATTGGCAGATTCGCTGATAGTCTCTTCGTATTGACGGGTAGTTCTAAGTTTTCATCGCAATCTACTTGAACTAAGTTTAGGAACGCCAATGGATATAGCGACGGTGATGTGACCAATTCTCTGTAAAACTCATCCCAGAATTTGTGTGAAACGCAGGACAATCTAAAAAGATAAAAAATCTTAATTATGTTTACATAAGGTAGTTAGAAACTGTACTCCTACTACAAGCCGCAGATACACAATGTCTATTTATTCTGCTTGCGATGTCATAAATATCGCGTTCGTAGGTGGTACGCTAAGTAGAACAGAATGATGCTGTATTTATCATGCGTGCGTTCTAGTAGTGCTAAATACCTCACCACGACATGAGTACCCGCTCGTACAGCCACGTTTCACCGACGATTGTTTCGTCCTACGTCGAGCACAAATATAATATACCTGCCTTAACTTGCCTTCCGAACATGGGATTTGAACTAGCGTTTCAACCACTAGACCACTCATCAGGGCGATCTTAGGAGTACTAAGGTCCTTACAAATTAAGTTTTTGCCACTCACCTTTGGTAGACATCTTTCAATTCTTCGCCTTGCATTTTCTGGACGACGTGGAGCATATTCATCAACTTTGGTGGAAATCCTTTTGTAACTTTTACTAAGTCCACCAAGCTATTAAGCACTTGTTCAGACTCGATAATTACAGTATTTGTATTATCTGCATTTATCTCATTTGCATCCAAGTTATTCAATTTAGATAGGATATCTAAACAGTAAGTTTGTAGCAAGTTCAGGACTCTTTGAATCACGTAGGCGTTTACAGGCAGTAGTTTTTGTTCCAGACCTATTTGTTTCTCTTTCGTTTTCTCGATTGATTTTGCAACAAAATCACCTAAAGATTTTATAGTGTCCTCGTCAGGGATGTCCAAGGCGAGGTCAATATTAGCAGTAGCAGCGACATCTATGGAAAGCTTTTGTAGCTGTCTCTCTATTGGCTGATTAAAATCAAGTGTCAATTGCCCGAAAAGCTTCGATCTTTCAACACATAGCTCATATTCTTTAACAGTTTTGAACAATTTTGGCTGCCCATACAATTTTCTGACTTTTTTACTCAGTTTCGTAAGCATTGTACTGTCTTGATCTGTATGTAGCATCATCTCTTTCGTTGCCTTGTCGAAGTTCTGGAACAGATTATTATTTTGCGGCAGTAACTTCCGCAGCCCACCCAATAAATGTTTCTGAAGCCATTTACTATGCATGTACAGTAACGGTACGACTTCCTCGTTCAAAATCGGTGTTCGTTTGTTCTTTGTCATGACAAATATAGGTTCCAAACATTTTTCTGCTAATCTGTCTCTCCATTTCAATAGCTGCAGTAGTTTGCAAACGTTTTCGTCGTCAAGCGTATTCTCTATGGAATTAATACCATCCTTTATTAGCTCGTCAATAATTTTGAGATAATACTGACAGTATTTTAAGATAGGATATTCTGTGAAGTCATCAGTCAACTCCCCAGAGAGAACTGCGTTTGAATAGAAGTACGCTGTGAGACTTCGTAGAGCATTTGGATCATTTACATTTACTTTTAACAATTCATAGTAAACCAGGGCTAATTTGACATTAGAATCACTAATCTGTGACTTAGTAAATTTTGATACTTCTGGATAGAATCTTTTGTGCGACTCGGGGTTGCCTTTTAGCCTTTTTAAAGTGTTAACAGCGATTTCATTCCAAGAAAGTGCCCAAGTTCGTATTGAATTGTAGCTGCATGGTTCAAGATGCTCCTTTATCACAGCGGAAAGCATATCCAAGCTTTCGGTGGGACATCTCTGGTACGCAATGAAGAAACCGAACATAGTCAAATGATTGTACTTATTGGTTGTATCGAGGTGTGTGTAAGTCGCATCAAGGCATTGTTGAACGGCCAAAATAGCAGTTTGCTTAGCAATTTCGAATTGCGAATCAGCGCATAATCCCTTCACTGTTAAAGTGTGGTGTGTTCCTTGTGAATTTACCGCAAATTTGAATCCCGAATTGATTAATTTTTCAATGAAATCTTGCAGTGCTGCAAGCATTGCGTTTTTATTTTCAGCCAGTGTCATGTTAAGCGTCGAGGCAAAGTCCCCACCACATCTCGGTTTAATGTAAACATCTGCAAAACTGTTTTCAAAAGCGGTTTGGACTGATAGTCCTCTGACCATTTGTTGTTGCATCAAATGCGCCGCTTGAAGCAAATGAGAAATCGTTGGCCTATCCAATCCTGAAAAAGAAATTTTTGTCGTGTTCAAATAGTAGTTTATGCTATGTGTGGTAAGGAGGCAATAGCTTAAGAGGATGATTTGAAACACGAGCGATCAGTGAGTGTTTTAAACGTTACGAGTAAGTTATTGCCTTTACCCACGTGTATCATATTACGTTTTTCAATGCATAGTGTGAGTTAATAAATGAAACGTTATTAAAGAAAAAAACAACAAATACTCCAAATTAACTCTACACGGGCATTCTTTTTCTTTACACGCAAGTTAGCAACTTAACGGAAATAAGCTGTTCGTTCGTAGCCCATTTCTGTGAAGTCTATCTATGGTACACAAGACTGGCAACATAAATATTTCAAAAAGTTAAAAAATAATTAAAAGGACACTTGTGTGGTAAAGTTGACTTTGACAACAGTTGCATTGAAAAAAATATGATATACTAAACAATTTTCTAATACGATTACATACCTCGAATGAATGAAGTCATTAGCTCATGGCATTCTAAACTAGGTTTGTGGTATACATTTGGCAATCCACAAGAACCCAGCAATGCAACCAAATCCATGTAAGAAACAGTTTCCGAAAGATTTGCTTCGAAATCATCAGGCCTTAACAAAAATATCTCTATGCCTCTGTTCCGCATAGCTCGAGAAATCTCGCCATATTTGGGATCCATAGTAAAGAAGACCCTAAAGTTAGGGTGTGGCGTCAACTCACTAATTTCACCCCTTTCCGGAATACTCAGGACTCCATTTGGTTCCAAAAGTCCATTGAGTCGATCTAAAACCGCTGCAGAGGTCAAGTTTACATTGTCTAGTAAAAGCCAGGAGCCATTCAACATAGTTTTGACAAGCAAAGAATCGATCCATTCAAATTTCCCGCCAGCATTTACTGATGAAACTCTGGCTACTTTCGTCTTCAATGTCGATAGTTTAGTTGCTATTTCTTTTACTTTATCGTAAATATCAGAATCGTATTCGTTAAATTCTAGTAATTTATCGCAATGATTCGAAAGGAATTCAAGTTTTTCATTGAATTTCTTAATTTCTTCGCTGGAATAGTCTTTGTTTGAAAAGCTGGACTGCAATGATTTGTATTGATACAGATGGCTTAACAGTTTATTTGATTTCCAGCTTTCGCTTTTTTGTGTCAGCCAGACGTTTCTCACTGTTTGTATAGTCAACGTTTCGATTTTATCGTAAATGTTCTCTAGATTTCTGTTATAGTCAACTTGCTCAAATCCTCCAAGTAAGTCAGATACGTCCATTGCTGACGTCACGGGCACAACTTGTAAGTCATTTCCAGTCAAATCAGCAAGAACTTGAACTATGCTACTCTTTCCTGTTGCTGTAGGTCCAACTAAAATAGAGAGCCAATTATTTTTTACACTCTGCGCTAACGCTTTTAGCACAGGCAGTTGATTTCTCAATATCAGCATGTTAGTTTCTAGAGCTCTTCGGTTTTTAAAATCTTTCTGTTCATTTCTGTCTATCACTACATCACCAATAATAATTTCTTTATCGTTGGCATTGAACTGTGGCATGCTGTCACTTCTGGGATAATCTGGAGAGAAAACAGAATCGTACGCTGCGGTCATCTTTTCTTTATCCTCTACAGTCCTCATTCGGTTTATATAAAGCATCTCCACGAATTTTCCTGGAGACACTGTCTTGCCCAATTTCTGGTCTTCTAGCAACGCGTCGCACCATCTTTGGATATCACGCAAGTTCATTTCCCAAGGTCCTCCCCTGTGAGCCCAGGATTGCAGAACTGTTATCTCATGTGCAACTTTACAATTGAATTTGACTATTCTATGGAGAATTTGTTTAGGTAGTGATGGGTACTGGGATTCCACGATGAACTTTAAATCTTCTTCTGTCAGAGTGTCGATGTAGACTTGTGTAAATCTGTTCAAAAAGGATATAGGTAAACCTCTTCTTGCGCCACCTTGTTTGAGAGGATTCTGACATGCAAATAGTCTAGTTTGCTGCTTCACTTTAAATGTTTTTCCGAGCTCCGGTATATAAACTTCGCCTCTATGGTCCAAGCAGGCGTTAAGCCCTTCCAGTACTGGCTGAGGAGCTAAGTTCAATTCGTCCAAGAGTATCCAGTCACCATTTTGCAGAGCGCTTAAAAATGCTCCTTCTTTGAAAGTAAAAGATCCGTCTTCAGATGGTAGATCAGTGCCGAATAGATCTGTTATATCCTGAAAGTATTATAGTATTAGAAAAGACTATTATTTATCAATTTGTTAGCGCAGACAAAAAAAACAAAGAGATACTCACCGTTTGGTCACTCAAGTTAATGCGTACGACTTTGTGCCCAGAAGATTTGGCCAAGGCGGTCACTAAGCTCGTCTTCCCTACGCCAGGGTTTCCTTCCAATAGAATGGCTTTATTCAGTTGGAGACCACGCAACAATCTCAATGTATTCGAACCAGTAGTTGGTGCAGTAAAAGCGAACTTGTTATCATCTTGCACCGAAACATTAGGTCCCGCTTCAATGTAAAAAGGGTTTATACCGAATTTGATTGCATCTTTTTCCGCGAAAAAATTACTTTGTTTATTACTTAGCATTTCTTTCAAGTTTTCCGTGTATTCGTTTCCAAATGTCTTAATCTGATTGAGTAGGAATGTTATAGCATTCTTTCGTAATAAGTACAGCGTCTCCGGTTCTATATGTCCTGTAAGAGCTGTTCCAAAACAATCAAGGAAAGTCATACAAGCGCCGTGGACATACGCTTCTGGAGTGTCTAAAAGACCTTTAGCAACCGTAATATTAATAAAATGAACCCAAGAAAGCAGGTCTCTTATACTAAAGGGGAATTTGTTGGAAACTTCTGAACTTTTCAACCAATCAGTAAAGTCAAGAATACAGGTACCAATTCCGGAGCTACCATCTTCTTGGTTTCCCAATGATATACCATGGTTCACACTTTTTTCTAGAACCGCGAGTAAATCTTCTCTTGACGAAACGTGATCGCACCATATTTCTGTGAATCTGTTTCGAAGGGCTGGTGAAAGCTCTTTCTTTCCGAAATCACCCCCGGGGTTCATAGTACCGATGAAATGAAAATTTTGGGCGGCAGTTATCACTACAATATCTGAACTGTCTTCCATGCCCCGTTCAGCCAAAACCAGCTGCCTTTCCGGCTCAAGTAAAGAATTCATTCTTTCTAGTACGCTGTCATCAGCTAAGGATATTTCGTCAGCTAAAAACATGTCTCCCTTCTCCATAGCTTTTATTAAAGGCCCGTCCACCCATTCGAAGAGTCTTCCATCATTTTTGTATTGACGAACGGGCCGAAGACCGCCCAAGAAGTCAGAGCTTTCTGTGTGCATATGACAGTTGACAGACAAGAGTTGACTCTTTCTCAAAGTTGCAAGAACTTGACAAATCGTGGTCTTACCGCATCCAGTTTCCCCCACCAGTAGTACTGGTTCACTAAAAGTAAAAGACTTGGCAATAAGAACTGCTAGTCGCCTCATATTGTAAGTCCAGACCACATGCGAGAATTCCTCCAGCTGATTATTGAGTAACATCTCCAAAATAGGTTTCGTAACTGGCGAAGTCGCTGTATGGAGACTGAATAGATTTTCTGGATTCACTTTTCTTTTTATATGTTTCTCTATGACCTCCTCAATAATACTCCTTTCGTCTGGTTGTCTTACTTTTCCTGCAAGAACTAGGTACCCTTCATCAGCGATGTGTTGATCCCAGTCGTAGAATTTGTCTTCTGTCAGGACTTCTTTAGAAGCCAGTTTGTACCTCTGTCCCCACCTGAACAAATCTCTCAGAGTGATAAAGCCATCTTTGCCTTGTACGGCAGCGGATCCTCTTCTACGGACTTGCAAATCCGCCATAACCGCGATCATCTTTTTACTGTAAGTTGGAGGAATGTGACATCTTTGGTGTAGTATAGTCTCCAGCTCATTTCTCGGGATCTCATCGAAATGAAGTTCCACGAAACGGTTTCTAAACGCCCTCGATAGCATTTTTCGACCCCCGTACAATCCTGGAGGGTTTTGAGTAGCGAACAACATGAAATTGGGATCGGCTTTGATCACTTGCTGTGTCTCTGGAATGAATAATTCACGGTTGTCGTCCAAAACTCTATTTAATGCTTCCAGAACATCACTAGGAGCCAAGTTTAGTTCATCAAGTATTATCCAATAACCCTTTCTCATGGCTTCGACTAGAACACCCTCCTTAAAGACTAATTTTCCACTCGCATCAGTGGCGTAGGATCCTATGTATTCCTGCAAATCGGTGTGCTCATGGTTGTTGATTCTAACGCAATAATTCCCTGAAGCTTTAGCGATGTAAGTAATGAGAGACGTTTTCCCTACTGAAGTGTCTCCTTGGAGTAATACAGGGAGTCTTCCTAAGGATATAATACGCGCGATATCCCGAAGGTTTTTCCTCACAGTTGGTGTCAGGATGTAGCCTTCTGGTATCGCGATCTCCAGTTTGCCTTGCGGGATCCAGTGGCCTTCGAAAAGTAGGAAGTTTTGACCCGAAACTTGTGGCTCTGGTATCAACTGGTTCAGTACTGATTTTATGTTTTTCTTGCCTATTACTGCCCTGAAGACGAGAAAAAAAAGTGTTTTAGAATATGTCAGTGGCTGACTGATGCTGGACTCGAATTGCCCAAAGGCCGAAATATATCTCAAGCCTTTTAATTTAATGTATTATCTTCAATATTTTTTAAACAAAATCATTATAACAAGACAAAATAGGGAATATACCATATTTGTTTGCCGTTTACAATAAAATTGACTTACTTGGCAATCATGGCTTCTACTTTAGGATGGGAAGAGCTGTCCAATTGAGTGAGGAATGATAAGCAGAATGACTCATACAAAGATCTTGACACGGTCCCGCACTTGGCTTTGGCTGCGGCGGTTAAAGCTCTGCATAGAGTACGTAGCGAATAGTGTGGGGCGTTACCTTAAATACAACATTTTTATAAGAAATGTATGAAGCAAATGTACTAATTCGTAACCCAAGGACCCTTACCTGCTCCATCCACAAGATTTAACTTTGCTTCCTTTCTAATGCCAGCGTAAAACGAAAATATTGCCTCTAAAATAGCACCACCCAGGTTTAAATGGTACAAATAGTCTCCAATAAGCAGCATCAAATCATTTCTTTCCGTCAGCTCATCAATGAAGAACTCTGTAAACCGATTTCTTAAACCGACAGGCAGATCTTTTTTTCCTACATCAGTAGCTGGGTTCATACAAGCAAACAGCGTGAAATCTGGGTGTCTTTTTATTGGAACCTTATCGCCCTTTTCTAAGAGATCTATGGTTTCATCTTTGTCTTCTAAAAGACCAGCGAGGCATTCCAATATCTCTGCCGAAGCTAAGTTTATTTCGTCTAGTAACACCCAATGGCCTTCTTGCATCGCTTTGACTAATGATCCTTCGATGAATGCGAAAGTCAGCCTCGAAGCTGCTTTAATTTGTTGTTCTAATTTGACAAGTTTAGTCCCAAAAGATAACCAAGTTTTCAATTTTGCGTCAGATTTTTCGAATTTCAATCTGCTGATTGCAGCTTTATGACTCTGTTTCATCAAAGCAAGCAAGGCTGTCCAACTTTCAGTCTCATAGCACGTGTTTATGTGATTAAGGAACTTCTTGTTCTTTTCGATGTTGTAAAACTTTTTGAACATTTCTTCAAACTGGTGTCTAATCGGTTTGATAACATATTTCAGATCGACAGGCTTGTAGCCACCGAGTAAGTCTGCGGAATCTGACTGCTGGTTCATATTGATGACTATCAACTTATGACCTGTTTGTCTAGCGAGATATTGAACAGAAGAAGTCTTTCCTGTACCAGTCTCACCGACCAATAGTACCGGCTCATTCGAGGCCACACAGCAAGCTATTCTCTCTAGCAAGCAAGCCGATTGTCGCGTAAAAGAAAACACAACTTGTTTGTTATCCAAATCGACAGCTTCCAAAGATTTTTCCTTGCGAGTTACTTTAGCTCTTCCAACTTCCAAATTTGAAGGATTCAAGGATACGTTAGGCTTGTAATGCTTGGAGTAGAATTCAGATTTGGTTTCAACGATTCCTAAGCACAAGCCGACTTTTTTGGCCAGCTCCAGTCTATGTTCAGGGGAAGAAACGGAGCACGTGAAAATATCCAACGCATCTTGTAGGACTTTCAGGGCAGCCTCAGCGCTTGTCACGTCGAAACCGACGACGGCTCTTGAGCACCATTTCATGAGATCTCGAGTGGAGATAAGTCTGGATCCTCTCAAAATAGCCAGGTTTGTCGGGTCTCTGTCAGAACCAAAAGTCTCGGTTGTTTGTAAAGACGTATCATGGCTCCCTACAGAGAACATCATGAAAACTTCGATCATTTTTGGACAGATTGTGGTCAAAGTCCGGTAAAGTTGCTGTATTATTTCTGATAGTTCGGACCGTGACAGCGGTTCTACGTTGATTTGAGTGAGATGTTTTTGCAATAATGTGCTCGAACTTGACATTTTCTTTTGGAAGCCATAGTTTGTCATTAAAGTTCTGAAATTAAAAGGTACACCGGTTGTTTTTAATTTTATTCAACTGACAATCACAGAAACACAAAACTTAACGAATTTCTATGGCTTTCCTGATTGTGATCTGCTCTGGGTCTTTATCGGCCTGCAATAATATGTGACCTATTCTCGTGCAGCAAACCTTAAATTTAGAGTTGAAAAACCTAAAATAATACAAGCTCATTTAACTTTTATCCCTCTGCGTTAAAGCCTATTTTGCAATGAAAAGTTTTAGGTTATGGCAGCTCTAAATCTAATATTTGCTACACGAGAATAGGTGTCAATATGTATTTAACCTGGTTATGGTTACATCTTTACTTACAAAATGGAACATCTATACAAATAATAAAGTAGTAAAAAAGTCGTGTCTGCACGTTGAATACTTTTTCAAACTTTTAAATGAAATGGATAAAAACTAAAATTTTTAGAATTTTTATGTCTGTCTGTGTGTATGTATGTAAGTTTCGTTTTAACTTGAGAACCATTCAACAAATTTGGATGTGGTTTTCTTTATTGTCATTTTAGTGACCCGGGTTGACATATAGGCTATAAGGAGTGTTGATAAAATAACGCCCAAGCCGAAAATGGGGCAGAGATTGAATAATCGTGGGCAGAGCCGCAGACGAAAGGCTTTTTTTTAAAGGCTCCTTCTACTTGTGTATGTCTGACTAATATTGCTTTCTATCTTATAATGCGATAATATCAAGTGGATAGATAAATGTCTGAAAAGCTAATTTAACGTATTCCTTACTAACCTTTGAGTGACAAACAGCTGGAAACCGGGTGTGACTGGCAAGGAGTCTCTATAACCGGGTACAGAAAGCGTATTTCTCTCTAGCAAGGAGCTCAAAGTCGAAGCTACGTCAAGCGCAGCGCTGTCGATGTCTTCTAACAGCAACCAGTGCCCATTTTGAACAGCCTGAATTAGGAATAATATACTTACAATTTTCTGAAACTGCACTTTCTATGTAACAACTGTCTAAAAACATGCCTTAGCAAAAACATTGCCATGATGGGTCGAACGAGGGGAAGATAGATTTATTTTAGAAGGCCGCTTTGTGATATTACCAACTGTCTGGATAACCTAGATTTGGTAAGTACATACATACCTAGAATATACAATACAACTACATTTGCAAAACACAGAAAAAGAAAACTTTTGAACTAATATTAACGTCAACAAATTGCAATTCGCACACCAAACTGTATTTAGTAAGGAACAAGACATAATGAAGTTTTAATATTACCTCAGTCAAGACGCCAGGCCTCCACACAAACTCTCCAGGGATATCGGTGCACTGATGAGACCCCAGCAGCATGCGCGAGTCGGTCTGGTCACCCAACTGGACTTTCTTGAAGGCGACGCCTTTCCGGCCCGTTGTTGCTGCCAGATGTTCCACTAGGGAGGTCTTGCCAGACCCCACTGGACCCATCAGGCATAGTGCTTTGCCTGAAATTAAATGTTCCATATTGTACATGATAAGTTGGCAATATGTTTATTTATGCTTCAAAAAACGTAAATCTGCAAAGGGAAGTATTGGCGTTTGTCTGTCCGATTGAACTAAAAGGCATGAGGAAGAAGAATAATAATACCGATTATATACGTATGTTAAATGACTGTTATTCGTCTCTCCTCTCCGTCGCCGATTTTACGTTTTGGTACGACACGATATTCGTCTAGCTAGATCTTCCTCTTCGGTTTTTTGCTTAATATGTTTTTTTATAAATTCGTCAAGAATATTTAAAAGTAGATTACCAAGATACATCGATATTTTAAACACGCTTGACCCACTAGTCTCAAAATATAATATATTGTTAGTATTTATCTACTAACAATTTTATAATAATAGTAGATTATGCACTAAGGGAATAAAGCAGTGGCGAGGGAGTTGTATAGAGTCCTGAGTGAAACGAGGGGTTCAAGCTGCCCGAGACGAAGACAGGCTTTATTCCAGAGGAGCGTACTCTACTTTTCACACCTTCTACGAGACAATAAAAAGCCAGGGCTCCTCAAATCAAGTATTTACGTCATATGCTTTTTCTTATGTGTTTTGATTTTTCCGGTAGTAGATTATTAATAACCACTAAAGCGTCTGTTTTGATAAACTCTGGACTCGAAATTTTTTTATCAACATGAATATTGCAATAAAATTCACTGACAATCACAGCACCAAACATCGTCTTTTGTTTCACATTCTTTGTAAACGTACCTCTTTCTTTTTTTTATTCTGCTTATGGTGGCCAGTTCGATTTTCGAACAAACCTCGTAACAATCCTTTAAAAGCATTTTTTTACTTAAGAGTTTTCCACGAGTTTCCACAAGATTTTGACGTTCCAAATTCAAATCACTTTATTCCCTAGGGAGTTTCATACAGCTTTATATCCCTTAAATAATGCTTTACTTTACGTTGAGGTTGCATGATATGTAATTGGACATTGTCGAGCAGGTGTTGTGAAAAAGCATTTATTTTATAATTCTTTATATACCTGAAGCGACAGCCAACGCCCGAGCAGGTGTTGTGAAAAAGCATGTATTTTATAATTCTTTATATACCTGAAGCGACAGCCAACGCCAAACTCCTCAAATTATTTGTAGTCGATTTTACAGGAACTAAACCATCCATCTGCACATTGTTTTTATCATATAGCGGCAACATTATACCATCGAAGTTTACCACATTAGGAGCATCTAATTTGTCATCTATACTTTCAGTCATTTTGTAAGCAAGTGAGTCCTGTCTAATTTTCGTTAACGCCCCTTCTAAGGATTCATTTTCTGGTATGTGCATGTTGTTAGATAAACGTTTAGACTGAGCTTCAGTCATGTTTGTAAGAATAGCCATGCATTCTTTTACCATCCTGTAAACATATAATTAATAAAAACCTATACACAAATAATAAATCAGTAAAACGAAAAGGATGCCTGTCTGTAATTACATGTATACATACAATACAGACACTCACGCCTATCTCCCACAGGGGTAGTCAGAGACTACAGAACTATCATCTGCTACGATCCTGACATACCGCTTTCACTTCTACAATCTAGTTAAACAAGCTCTTCTATTTTCGACTTTGCCCTTCTTTAGTATATCGCCTATTTGGTCGGCGTACGTCCTTCTAGGGCGGCCCGGTCATGATTTATCTTCCACTTGCGCATCAATTTCTTTAGTCACTCTACTTTCATTAATTCTCCCTATATTTCCATTAACATTCTAGTTATTATCTACCTCTTCTTTCAGACCGCATCTATCCCGTATGTCGATATTTTTCACTCTATAATTCAATGTCAAACCACACAAACAAACTCCGTAAGGAACGCATTTCCATGGCATTCACTCTACTTTGATGTTTATCTTGCCATACCCAACATTCACTGCCTACCATACATAAGGGAAGGAGTCACCACTCCATTATGAACGCCCAATCGTGCCTTCGCAGTCACATTTTTGCTGCCCAAAAAGAAGTGCAGGGCTCCATTCACTTTCACTTTATTTCCCGCATTCACTTGTCTTTCAATGTCACTATCAGATTTAATTATTTTGGTATAGCTTGGTATTCTTGGAAAACAATAGAATAGACTATACATATCATAATCACCCTCCATCAGACAGAGGTACCCTATAATAAGGGCAAACGTTTGCAAACGTCACATATAAAAACTAATAAGGGTCAAATTACCAAGGTAAAAGACAGCTAGGAACACAATTACAAACAAAGAAAGCTAATTTCATACCATCTTATCCGAGGATCTTCATGATTGCCAAAACTGATCACAAATTTGCTCCAGTCCCATTTCATTGATAGCTCATTTGGTAATTTTGAAAGTAGTGTATAGCAACAGGTGACCACACGATGATCAGTAATTTTCTGCCGACTGTCCTGCAGTCTTCGTTTCTTTGGAGCCACATTGTAGGCTTCATTGTGGTGAATAAACACTTCAAATGGTGGTATAGGATTAATCTCAAAGTATTTGAGGGTATATCTGTGAAAAATACAGTGAAATGCTTAGAATAATAACATAATCAATGGCGAAATGAGCCTCGCACAAAATTGATAAATCATTAAGTACTAGCCTTTCGGCCGCGGCTCTGCCCACGTTTATTCAATATGTGCCCCGTTTTCTTATTGAGCGTTATTTTATGAACTGGGGGTTCATAGCTTATAGCCTATCTGTTGAACAGGGTCACTTCGATGAAAATAAACAAACTGTATCCAAATCCGTCGAGTGGTTCTCGAGTTAAAACGGAACATACATACAGACAGATAGACAAAAATTACTACAATACTAATAAAATAACCCACACCATTTAAAATTTCGCGATGATACTCAATGTACAGTCACGACTTTTTTAACTACTTTATTACTTAGTACACATAGCCCGTATAACAATTATCCGATGAACACAATAATGTGTATAGCATTTTACAGCATTTTAGAGGTTCATAAACATGCAATTGTTTAATGACCACTATTTTTTTTTGCATGGGTGTCCGGCTGGCTAGGAGGGGCTACATTTACTTACCTAGGTAGTACATCTACACTATATTATACAAATACGTAAAAAAATGTTGTTTGTTTGTATGTAAGGTGTGATTTCTGAAACTACTGAACCAATTCTAAAAATTCTTTCATTAATAGAAAGCTTCACTATCGCTGAGTACAATAGGCTATAGTTGATTCCCTGGGGACGGGCACTTCCCTAGAGTTATAGGGAACCTAGCCATTTATTACATTTGCGCGAATAATCTCTGGAACTTCTGAAAAAATTATGAAAATTCTTCCTCTGTTGTAAATGTAATGCTTATAATTAAAGGAACAAAATATAAGATACCTAATACATGCATTTGGGCATTTACGTCATGTCTAAAAGTTTTTTATATTTTTGTGGATTTTTCTCTAAGACAAGGTCTGCAAGTGCACCCCTTGCGCCCCCCTCCCAGTACCCATGTCACTTTGACTTTTCAACTTCTTTACAGCTTATTGAATGCTGATAAAAGAGCATCCTTCAATCTTTGAAATAAAAACCGATACCTACTTCTGTTTGCCCTTACCTTACTAATGTAGGTAAATGGTTGTTACATAAATCCTTTACACCATTCATAACTCTTAGTTCTCATTATCAATCACCATATCAACAGTAAAACAAGATTAACTGTGCACTTTTGTGCACATATCTACCAATAAAGTAATTAAAATTTATATGTATACAGGTTGAAAATGAACCTTCTAGCTTTATTGAATCAGAATCACTCAACACAAAACCGTAAAAAAACTTCATTTTTTTAATTTTATTTTTTATGATTCTCTAATTTCGATAAAATGGCCTACCTACGCGAGGCGACAATTGACTGACAATAGACCGTATATATTCCTGGCGGTAAATAATGCGCATAGGCTATTTACGGAGTATTAGTGCTACTTTGGCGGTCGATATCTTCTTATTTATTATGCTATGAATCATGACAAAAGTAATAAAACATGCATTTTTTATTTCGAACATAGAACAGTTTCTTTTATTATAGCTAGAGGGTTCATTTTCAACCGGTATATAAAAAAGTCGTGTCTAAGGCCTGAATATTGAATATTTATGTTATATTTAAAATTAAATGGGTTACAAAAATACAAAAATATTTATTCACTCTTAGTCGTACAATTACATTTTCAGGGACTGGAGTCTCCTTTTAAGTAAAATGGATACCTGTAATAGGAGGCTCCGCTCTTCCATATCTAACAGATACTATTAGATAGGTATATGAATAAGAGTAAACTTATAAAAATCTTAATAATAAGAAAAACAAAAACAAAATCAGAAAACAAAATTTAAGAAAAAAAAAACATTTTACACATTATAAAATTTTGCTTAATATCTAAGTATTTCGAAAGGTTCTAAATTAAATTTGTTATAAAAGTGTAAATGTGTGAGTGTGTATGTGTGAGGGAGAGAGTAAGTGTGAGTGCAAGTATGGTGTATATGTGATGTGTGAAGAAAAGTGTAATATGTTATGTGTGAAAATAAAAGTGTAAAAGGGTATTTATTTATGTACGCAAGTGAAAGAGTGATAAAATGTAAATATTATGGATTTTATAGGCAATCACAATTAATATTCAAGTATATATTGTCAAGTGAATTTAGTACTGTAAATAACTTGGATTATTAATAATACAATTAATTTCCTTATTTTACTAATGTATTTTATATGTATATATATTTATTTTTTTCATATATTATTTTTTTAAAGATCTTCTGTCTCGTCATAGTTCTTGTCTTTCAGCCAAGATATGAGAGATTTTTTACAGTCAAAAAGAGTCATAGGATAGATTTTTATATATTTATTAACTATGTTATAGAGGTGGGTGGACTGAGCGGCATATTGTCTACGAGCAAAGGTTGACTTTATAGTTATAACAGGAGCAACAACATCTTTTCGTCTTCTGCTTTGAACATTTGGGTCATAAGGTAAATTCCTATGCAGTTTCAACACAGCGTGAAGAATGTATAGCTTTCTTATTGTCAGAAGATCACATAGGGAGTAGAGGTCTTTAGTATCAAATCTGTAGGGTTTAAAATACATTACTTTCAGCAATGACCTTTGTGATCTTTCTAATTCCAAGAACTTCATCTTCGTTGCCCCACCCCATACCGAGATACAATACACCAGAACTGACTGAGCAAGGGAAACGTATATTTGATTTAAAAGGGATTTTGTGGTAACGTGTCTAAGCGTTTTAAATGTCCAAATGAGTTTCCTGATTCTGTTCATAACTAGTTCAGTGTGTGCATGCCATGACAGGCGTTGGTCAACTAATATCCCTAGATATTTAATACATGTTAATTTAGTAATTAAGGTGCACGAACAATCAGGGTTAAGAGAGTCATTACATGTATGTATCTTTATTTGAAAGTTATTTTCCGGTTGTGTAATATTATATTTTGTGAAACAAATGTAATGAGTTTTTGCGAAATTTAATGTAAGAATGTTGGCATTTAACCAGTTGGAAATTTCAGAAAGTCCCAGTTCTGCAGATTTGCGTACTTTATCCCATGTTTTGCCAACAAAAACAACAGCAGTGTCATCTGCGTAAGAAAATGAGTGTCCCTGTTTGATGTTGATATTGCATAGGTCATTGATATATATCAAAAACAATGTTGGCCCTAGCACGCTCCCCTGTGGGACTCCGTATGTAATTTCAGATTCCTGACTAATATATCCAGTGATTTTAACACTTTGTTTGCGATTTCTAAGATAGTCAATCTATAAAGCTAGAGGGACACCTCTTATACCAATCTGTTCAAGTTTATGCACAAGGATGGGGACAGAGACAGTGTCAAAAGCTTTTTTTAAGTCAAGGAAAACAGCTAGACATTTGTTTCCTTTGTCAACTTGATTTACGATTTCAGAAGTAAGTGCTGATACAGCATCCTCTGTAGAAAGTCCATGTCTAAACCCGTATTGCGAATCAGATAATATTTTAAACTTATTCAGATAATTTACTACGCGTGTGTTAATTAGTTTTTCTATAACTTTAGAAATAGCAGGCAGAATAGAAATAGGCCTATAGTTACTAGGATCGTCTCTGTCTCCTCCCTTGTGCACAGGTATAATGATTGCTTTTTTGAGAGCTGTTGGAAAGATGCCTTGGTTAAAGCACAGATTAGCCAGGTGTGAGATAACTGGAACAACAAAAACGTGGGCTATTTTCAGAAACTGAGTTGAAATATCATCCCAGCCAGGGGCACTGTCAGATTTAAGGTTTAGTAATACAGTATACACTTCTTCGGGATTAGTATCTGCTAACACAAAAGATGAATTTTGAAATGTTGGTAAGTGATTAGAAGTATTCCGTGGCCTCGATGTACTGTTAGAAATAATGTTCTCAGCCAATGTTTTCCCAACATTAGCAAAGTAACTGTTTACATGCTGGACAGATTCACTCGGAGACGATTTGATGTCCAATAATTCAACATTTTCGGTCTTTTTACGTTTACGATAAGTAATTTTGTTAATAGCATTCCATAGAGTTTTAGGATTTTTGGTAGCCTTAGATAATTGATCGCTCTCGTATTTTCGTTTAAGTTTTTTGATGAGATTATTGCAATAATTACGATATCTTCTATATTTTATTTTTAAGATCGCATTATTGGGGTCAGCACGTAACTTTTCCTGCATCTTATTTCTGTTTCTGATGCAGCGCAAAACGCCCGATGTCATCCATGGTTTAATTATACGATTTTTACACGGGATTGTCATAGTTAAGGTGTTATCTAATAAGCTTTTCCTTAGTGTGTGTAATAAGGTGTCAGTTACTACAGTGGGATCATTATTTGATAATAAGTCTAACAGATTATTATCTTTTAAAGTGTCCAAAGCTTTATCATAATTAATAAAAGTTTTAGTTTTAGATGGTTTGTCAGTGGTTATTACGTTTGAAAGCTTTAAGAAAATTAGACGATGATCTGTTATAGTAGTGTTTAGTACAGCAATTGAAGCAGATTTTTTATTACTCTTATTTAACTTTAGCATAAAATGATCTAGACAATTATTAATTCTAGTAGGAAGCGAATGACCTGGAAGTATCCCGTGCATGGCTAGCATGTTGAGGTATTTGAATCTATTTGAGCGGTCATATGTTTGTTCAGTTTTACATAGGTAACACTAAAAGTTTCCGGAACTGGCCACTTACATAAACAATATTTAAAAATTTATTGCAACATTTGAAAATAGAACTCTTTGGCTGTAGAATGCAGTTTGTTTCATCTGACTGTCTTTTGTTTTTACCTTGTGGCGCCATTTAAAAAATTGTGTGTCTGCATCAACATGGATTTAACTCGGGACAATTTTCGTAGTATGATTTTCTACGATCTTAAGTGTAATTTGACAGCTCAACAGAGCATCGCTCGGCTTGAAACAGCTTTTGGCAATGAAGCACCATGCAAGACGACTGTTTATAGCTGGTTTGCAGAATTCAAGCGTGGTCGTATCAATCTCAGTGACGAATCTCGCGATGGTCGGCCGTCCACCGCTGTGACCAACAAAAACATCGATGCTGTGCGCCGTATGATTGAAACAGACAGGCATGTGACCTACCATGAAATTCGCGCATCCTTAGAAATAGGCATGAGTCAAATACAATCAATCCTACACAAACATTTGGGTGTGAGAAAGCTGTGCTCGCGGTGGATCCCACACAACTTGACCGAGGCTCAAAAAACGGACCGCGTCACTTGGTGCAGTGCCATGCTTACCAGATTCAACGAAGGTGCGTCAAATTTGGTGTGGGACATAGTAACAGGTGACGAAACATGGATTTATTGCTACGATCCCAAAACAAAGCAGCAATCGAGCGTATGGGTCTTTCAAGATGAGCCGAAACCAACCAAAGTGGCGCGCGTGAAAAGTGCATCTAAGCGGATGATTGCTTCTTTTTTTAATAAAACTGGACACGTGGCTACTGTTGCTTTAGAGAATCGTCGTACCGTGAATAGTGACTGGTACACGACCATTTGTTTGCCGGAAGTTATTGACGAACTCCGTAAAAATAACCGTAAACGCCGTATCATCCTGCACCACGACAATGCTAGTTCTCACACGGCCAGACAGACAAACGACTTTTTGAAGACGAAAAATGTAGAACTCATGAGTCATCCTGCATACAGTCCCGACCTGGCACCTTGTGACTTTTTTCTGTTCCCAAAAATTAAGAACCAATTACGCGGTCAACGATTTTCATCACCAGAAGAGGCTGTCGAGGAGTATGAAAAACACGTTTCAGAGGTCACCACAGGGGAGTGGCACAAAAGTTTTCAAAACAGGTTTGATCGAATGAAAAAGTGCATAGACGCCAAGGGAGATTATTTTGAAAAACAATAAATTAATTTTGTACCTTTAATAGTATTTTTTCATATTCATTCCGGAAACTTATAGTGCGTCCCACGTATTATGTATGATATTGATATTAATATCCCCAGTCAGTATGATATTTTTGCATGATTTAATAGTAATTAAGTAATTATTCAAAGAATCAATGAAATTTTCAGCCCTTTTGATAGAGGGAGAGCGATAGATACAGAGAATAGTTAGGTCATTTATTGTAATTTGGAGACACGATGCATCCATTAGTATTACTTCTTTCACACCTACTTTATGGTCATTTTTAGCATATATAATAACCCCGTCGCATTGATTAAGATGATTAGTGGTAGAAAAGTATTTATAATTACTAACCTGTTGTTACTTATTAGTGTTGTTACTAAGGCCAAAGTACAATTTTTAGAACTTTCGTCTATCCGTCTGTATGTTCCGTTTTAACTCTTGAACTACTCAACAGATTTGGATGTGGATTTCTTTATCATTATCTTATTAACCCTGGTCACAATATAAGCTTAAAGGGGTGTTAGTAAAATAACCGCCAAGCCAAAAACTACTTAAATATTAAAAGATACTTTCACGCAAGTGAACCCACAGGCAAAGGCTATACAAAATAAATAAATACCATACTTACTGCATTACATCGGGATGCTTGCTTAGCAATGCTAGTGCAATGGAGTATTCCAAATGGTTCCATTTCTCTGAATCGCAGCAGCTTGTAAATTCCACTTGAGAGAAAACAGGCTTCAAGGGTATTCTGGCTGATACCAATGCCAGTAGCATGTTTGAAAGATATTTCCTGAATAGATGAGCATCATCAAAGCCCAAAATGAAATCTAGCAGTACCTTCGGGCCTTGCTCTAATGCTAAGGAGATGTTATCAAAACTTTGCTGGAAATATAAAAAAAATATTGTACTACAAAACAACTACCTAATCTACCTATTCTCCAATTAGTATTTCAAGTTAGTTTTGGCCATTTCTGTAATCATTCAAATAGCTTAAGCCAGACAACACAGGATAGGTAACAAAAATATAAACATTTAAATTAATTAATTCATGAAAAAAAATAATGACAAAAATTTTCTAAGTGTCGGATCCCTTGCACACCTCTTGCTACACTCTGACCGGGCTTGCAGTCTCATCTTTTGACTGATGCCAGCCCCAAACGAAATATATTTCGAAAATTAACATATTTTTTTTATTATTACAAGTACCTTTAAATATTAAAACAAACTAAAAGCTTTATATAGCCAAATATATTATTTATCTACTTCAGTTTTGTTATATTCGAATTACAAAATTGACAGCGGTTTCATGTATGCGAATCGTCATAAATTCTAAAACACAAGCAAAGACATTCTGAACATACAGCCAGGTACCTATAATATTACTTCGAAATCCAGACATTGTAAATGTTTTTAAAAATGGAACAAGTTTAAAACAAAAGTATTCTATACTATTTGGGTATTGCGGCTACAAGATCTTTGCCTTATACCTAATAAAGATTAAATAAAAAATAAAAAAAATAAAGTGGACACAGGAAAAAAATTCTGAGTGAAATTTTATTCCAAATTTTATTAAAAGTGTCTTCAACATCAAGTGATATTGAAAATACTCCACCAGATATAACAAATATAACAGTTGCAGCTACAAATAATTTATTAATGTACTGCAATGCATGTGTCCAGGCCCATCTAAAAGTTCAGCCTGTAATTCTGCAATTCCTGATTATTTTAATAAATGTACAATACAAAATCTAAATAAACAATAAATTCAAAGATTCAAAATGTTTATTTGTAAAATAGATACATAAAGTATAGGTTTTACATGTCAAATCTAATCTGTATAAAAATAATATTTTATAATGAAACAAATATGATAGTTAAGGGAAATATATAAAAATAAACTATATTTAAGTTGGGCTACTAAAGTTATACACATGCATAAAATAAAGACTTATTGGGATAAGAATATTATTATACATAATGCAATTGATAAATAAACTGAATAGACCATAAATAAATATAATGCCTAACCAAATATATACTAACATAAGTAAAAAATTAAAATATTGTATATACCTACATAATGCAATGAATAAATAAGTTAATAGATAAATAAACTTTAAATAGATATAATGCCTAAATCCGCCCATTCGATTAATCTTGTTAAGAAGAAGGGCAAGAAACTTAGCAAGATCATGTCTTTTATTATCAGTATTTTTTTTTTCTTGATATGGCTTAATACTATTACAGTCTTTTTAACTTAGATAAAATTATACAAAACAATGTGTTAAACTTTAATAACTAAAGGATAAAAATAAGACAGAAGGAAATTGCGTCATGAGGGAAAAAAATACATCTTAGTCTACCTGTCTAATGAGGTAGTAAGTTAAAATACTATGTAAAACATCATGTACCTATCTCGTATAGTTTATCTTTTTTTATAGTCAGATTATCAACTAATAGTCAGTGTGTAGTTAAGTTAACTAACAGTTAGTCTGTGTTTTATTCCTTCCTTCGTAGATAAAATCTTGTATGCATGTACGTTATTGGTCTTTTAATAACTCGTACCCACCTATTTCGGTACGCTCTACGCTTGTACCGAAAAATGGCACTCGTATTAAAAGACCATCTACAATGTAACTGTTGCATAAATAGCTATTATTTCATCTTTATTAATGCTATTTTTATTGAGACTGCAGGTCCTATGTGATTCTAAAACCTTTTCTCACAAAAATCACTTGCAAACATCTCAAAACATTCAATAGTTCTTTTATATCTGTTTCTTTCTCGTTTACGAGTAAAATATCGTAAAAGGATTGTACTTTTTTTTATAAGATATGTAACGTAATGAAATTCATTATTTGTGCTTTTTTTTGTTTTATAAACAAATTTTAGTCTGAACCGAAAAAGCAGCGGTTGATGGGAGGGTGTTTCTCAACCATCCAGTATGGAATTTTGCCAGTCAAACATGCAACAATGAGTTTTTGAGAATTACCTACGTGCTGTATAAACATTAAAACAATGAGGACTAACCTGGCTAATCGAAAGAAGAGCTTTCCGTAGCTCTTCAGTTTTTGTTTGTAACCGTATCTTGTTCAGAGAAAATAAGAAGTTGTCTTCAGTCATGTTGGCTGTTTTAAGGCCAAGAGTTTTTCATTAAAATACTTAGGAGGAAATTAAAGAAAAATTTACCGGCCTTCAAAACGCGCACATGTTTTTGACGTTATACTTTTTTTAAGAAGTGTATGCGTTGCCGTTAGCGTTGCCCCAGTATTACCAGCCGGATGCGGTGCAACGGCCACACGACTATCGATTGAAAGACTTGAACATGTTAGGTAGGTAAATCGGGTAGCTATAGCTTTGTAATGGGAGAGAATAAGGATCCAAAAATGCAAAAAAAAAGTTGACCTCCCATAATAATTGACTCAGAGCTGGCCTTACAATTGTAACAACAAAAAAATAATTTACGACTTTCACAACAAGGCTGATCAAATCTAGATACTTAGCACCTACCGAGTCCATAGTATGAATTTGGCTGCATAGATTAATTTAAAAATTTAAACTCTCGCGTTTTGTAAACATTATAATATTTATATATACGTCGGGTGCCTAATTTTAAGCAAAAGGTAATAAAATACATCGCGCAATAGTCAGTAGAGCCAGAGATATTATAATTTAGCAGTGATTGGAATATTATAGGTGGTAGAGCTGATGCCGGGCTCGACTGTGGAGGTACCACCATCTTACTCGCAATTCCTCCCGAAGTTATTCGGGGGAAAGTAAGAGAACAGCTCTCAGGCAAAACGAGGAGGCACACCATTGCCTGGGACCGATGGATGGTGGTATATCCATCCCCAATTGCCGGGCCTAATATAAAACAGACTGGTGACGGGCAGCGGCGTCACTGGTGCAAGGATTTCGGTACCGCGCTCACCAACCCGCCTGCCCAGCGTGTGTGAGTATGGGAATTTCTTCCAGGAGGACCGCCAAGAGTGGCGAAATCCTGAAAAGGCCTATGTCCAGCAGTGGATGAAACAGGCTGATGGATGGATGGAATATCCTGGGGCGCGCCGTTATCAAAGTATGGATATGACTTTTTGTCGGAACTCAATTTCCGGAACTTAATTAAATATCGGAACGTTACCATTTTCACAAATAAAATCTTTTAATAACTGTCTAAATCCTGTTTGGTTTTTCGAGGAAGTTATGCATTGAGTTTTAGAAAATAAAATGTGAAATAATTTAAACAACAGAAAATATTAATTACCAAGTAAAATAAAATAATACTCGATATATAATTTCGGATAATTGCTTTATTGCATAATTTTTATTCAAAAGTAAGGAAAACAATATTATGATGTGCATTTTGCACCAAGAGTTTTTACCACCTTAAATTAAAATTAAGTATTATTTATCAACAAATATGCCAAATTATTTTTATTGTTTTCAAAATTTTACGACAAATTCAATTCAAATTCAAATAATTGACATTGTATATCATATTTTCCGTTGATTTGATATCGTATTTTCATATTTTTGTTTTCTAATTAGAATACTGTACCTATAATTGTGTTTTATTTATAAGTAAGATGATCTAAGCAGTATCACATTTTTTATGTATTAAAATAATAAAGTGCCGATATTTAATAAAGTTACGGAAACTATGTTCCGACAAAAAGTCATATCCATACTTTGATAACGGTGCGCCCCAGGATATTCCGATCACTGATAAAATTAGAGATGAAATTCCAACCGGAATCTTTCCCGATTTCGGAATGATTCTGGAAAGATTCCCATTGAAACCACCCGACGGGTATTCGGGTATTAACGTTTTTCACTACTTTTACGTGGTATATTAGGAATTATCTCACGATTTATACATGAAGCTAGGGACCATCTTTCTATATTACAGTTCATTAGTACAGGCTGAACAATAAATTGGAAAATAAAGTAATTTATGGTAAAAATTTACTACAATCAGTTTGTTTCAATCTGTTTTTCTGTGATTTGTCAAAAAGTACCTAGGTGTTTCTAATAAAATTTTACGGTCACCTATCCCTTAAATAACCGAGAAGAGCGTTGCTTAACTTGAAGCAACAAAGAAAGTAATCATTAAAATAAACGCAAATGTCCATGCCCATGAGTTCAAAGTATTTGAAAATCATTATATCTTTTTATTTAGTAATAATGAATGTAAGTGAAGAGATTAAATAAAAACTGAAAAACTAAATATTTTGAGTCTATTGCGTATCAAGAACTCATTTTGCATTTGTTAATTTATTTAGTTACACTAATTATGATTTCACCCGCATAAATACCCATTTCAGGTTGATTCCCGACCTTAAATACGCCCATGATTAGGTAAATTGGTTGCTTGCTTCAAATATCGAATCCTTAGTGCAATGGGTAACAATAATAATAATAATAATAATTTCTTTATTTCAGAGCAAGATTCCATATAAAATTACAAATTACATTCAGCATTAAAATAAAATATTTCTTCTCAAAATTTAACTTAAATCTAAAATCATTTATCCATAAGAGACGTTACACTTTGCCGGATTTAAAAGATCAGACCAAAATTGAGAGCTTTTAGTACAGTATTCGAAAACAGTCTTAACAATCACATTACGAGAAGACAAAATCGCTTGCCTAAATCTAGCAACACGGTGCCTAATAACCGCAGCAGCACATGGGAGACGTGCTTGGGCGAACATTACACCACGCACTACACCAGCGTGGCAGACGGAATAAAATATGAAAAGAGTCATTGTACTGACCTTTAAATCTTCTAAAGCTTTCCACTGTGTATGAGAACCATAGTTGTGGAGTATACCTATACATAGCCATGCAATAGGATTTGAATAGGGGCAGTTTAGAGTCACGCGGTCACTTGCAGAACTTGCGACCGATCATGTTAGCGCAAACCGCAAGGGCGCCCTCTCTCTATCCAAATCTAGTTCATCTTTCGGGTCTGAAGATACCCAGTGCCCGAGGTATTTAAATTTTGTCACAGTGGTAAGTGAGGCTCCGTTCAGTAAAATAGGAAACGGACTTACTGCCTTTCCACGTTGTGAGAATACCATTACCACAGACTTATTCGTGTTGTAAACAAGTTCATGATTTGCGGCATAACAGTATATTATTAAATGCTAGTAATCAGGTCTGGGGTTCAAATTCTTGTCAGAAGTTTTGTATTTTTTTTTCAAGAAAATACGTATGACAATGTGCAGAGCAAGAAGGAGCTTATTAGGTTTACAAGTAAATAAGTAAGTAATAATAAGTAAATAAATAAAATTAGGGAGCCGATTGAAGCTGGGTGGAGTGATCATGATATAGAGAAAAAAACTTTTTGTTTTTCAATTCACAGCACCGCATCCGAACGTATTACGTACTACACTACAGTACGCACTAGTAGTAATATTCGTCGTCGCAGCGCAGTCTCGTTAACACGCGTAATTGTTTACCCCGCATATTAAAATTCTAAAACCCAGTTAAAAGTTCAGTTTAGAAGTTCGGACAAAAAGTGAAAGTTGGAACTAAGCTCCAGAGTCAGATTAGTGAAAACAGTTTCCAGTTTTGCCCTGTACAAGCAGAAATAATAATATAAACGTTTTGTGCAAACAACGAAAAACCGGCCAGTTCCAAAGTAGTGATTCATCATCGCTTCAAGTTTTAACCGTCGGTCGCGTCGCATCGCCGCGCTGTCCACTGGCCAGTTGCGCTGCCGGCCGGCAAGCACGCACACAGCAGCGCGCCTCACTTGCACACGCATGCGACAAACAGGTGTTGTACACACTTTTCCCCGCCATCGCGCCCGCTGCCATCACCGCACCAACTGCCGTGCTAGCTTTGCGTGGTTTGAGTCGCCAAACTGCGACACGGTGAGTCATTTGACTACGACCTACTGTGCATCGCTGGATGCTAACGATCAGCTTCTACAGTACCTACACGTAACTGCTGCTTGCGCTTTACGATAAACCAGATTGAATTCACCATATGTATTAAGCATTAATTATTAATATTACATTTACGTCGCTAACAATCACTAAAAAATGTCATCTACGCAGCAAACATGCGCAGGATGCTGCAACCTCATAGTAAGCAGAGAATGTTTGCGTTGTTATGTGTGCAGTTTAACATATAATCTAGACTGTTCAAATGTGTCATCAAATAAATTCAAATTACTACACTTATTACACTAGACCAAAAGAACAGATGGAAATGTCTTGAATGTCTCTATGCTGAGCCAAAGGTGGATAATACTAATACGCCTATTCGTCCAGCTAATCAAGAAATAGACAATATAACACTCCGTCGGAACAATAAATTTGTATCTATAAAACCTGACAATAATAATTGTTCAAACGAAGGGTACACAAACACCAATTTACGCGATGTTATTAGGGAAGAGATTTGTGAGGCGTTTAAACCTTCTCTGAGAGAGCTAAAAACTATCAATGGAAAAATTACTTCTATGGAAAACTCTTTAGCAATGTATAAGAGTTTATATGAAGATATGAAAAAACAGATGGAGGACAAAGTGTCCATAGTAAAAATGCTGCAAAATACAAACAAAACACTGCTTTCCACCGTGAGTGATCTAACTAATAGACTGAAGCCAGTTGAACTGCCTTTACAAAACACCAAAACAGGTGAAGTAACAGAACTACCACCACAGTCACCGACAATTGCGGCATTGAAATCATCAACAGTGGAAGAATCTATAACGTTTGCGAGTGCACTACGAAAAAACCTCAACGATAACTTACCCGTTGAGAGTGGTGTTGATTTATCATCATCATCGTTATCAGCTGCAATAAATTGTACAGAAACAAAAGCTACGAATTCATCAACCAGTGAAGAAGTTGTACAAGCGGTTCAAGGAGCCAAAACCAACAGCAAAGTTACATCAGACTCTATTGTAAACAACAGCAACTCTTATGAAGAAAGACACATACGCAATAAAAGCAGTAAATTTCAATCCAAGGAGGTAAGAAAAGGAGAAAGCGTTCTCCTGGATATACAAGCTACGGAACAAAAGAAACATCTGCATGTATGGCAACTTCATAAGGAAACTTCCATTGAGAAATTAACAATCCATGTGAAAAATGTGTGTGGACCGAATGTTGCAGTTAAAATTGATAAAATAAGGCATAAAATTGAACGGGATTACGCGTCTTTTATTATAGGAATACTAAAAAGCGTTTATGACAAATTATGTCAACCGGAAGTATGGCCACTAAATGCAGAATTTTGTGAGTGGATTTGGTTTCGGAGACCGACCAATAAACCAAATGAGACAAAATTATAGAACTGTGGAAATTGTCTATCAGAACGTAAGGGGACTTCGCACGAAATTAGATTGTTTTAAAGCAAGTATTGAATCGTCTAGCGCTGATATGTATGCGATCACAGAAACGGGATGTTACAAAAGTATTCATGATAAAGAATTAGTTCCACCGAGATATCAAATATTGCGTTGCGATCGAACTGACGGACGTAAGCAGGGGGGCGTGTGCCTGGTGGCTACACCCCAATATGAATTGCGACGAGTACTTATACCGGACAACGTTAACATTGATTCGCGTGTGTTTGAACTAGTGTGTGCTACTGTTCATTACAATAATAGATTATTATTCTTGTGTTGCGTTTTTTATATTCCTCCAGACAGTGCCGAAAGTGAATATATGATTTTATTTAGTGTTATAGAAAAACTGAGTACTCAGTATAAGAGTAGGATTCTAGTAGTAGGAGATTTAAATTTATTTTCATGCAATGATAATACTAAGAACTATTATGAATATTTATTAACATTTTGTAAGTTCACTCAGTATAATGAAATTCCTAACTGCAACAATCGTCAGCTGGACTTAGTATTGAGTTCGTTGAGTATGTGCGGCTCGGGCTCAGTGTCTGTAGGACTGGAGGATGGGCTGGTGCCCGTAGACAAGTACCACCCGCCGCTTGCAATAAGCGTACCGCTTACACGCGGATCTTGTCAAACTCCGACCTCAGTAATTAATGACACGGCTCATTCCGACACTTCGCAGTGGAACTTCGCAAAGGCAGACTTCCCTTTAATGTATTCAGCACTAGGGTCTGTAGACTGGACAACTTTTTATACAATTAATGACCCAGAAAACGCTTTAGATTATTTTTACGATAAAATAAATAGTATCACCGATGATTGCGTTCCAAGAAAAAAGCGAAATATTATGGAGTCTAAGTATAGTTACCCAGAGTGGTACACCTTCGATATTATACGCGACATCAAAAAGAAGGTTGAACTTCACAAGCAGTATAAGCTGAGTAAATTAAGGTATGATTACGACGTGTTTGCTCGATTAACGGCTAGGGTTAAAAAAAAACATAGCATTGGCACACGATCAGCATCGGGACCGAGTTCAGAGTCATCTTGCAAGGGATCCTAAGGCCTTTTGGAGCTATATAAGAACAAAAAGAGGCAATGTGAACAATCCAAGGCTCTTAAAGAACGGAAACATTATTGCAGAAAGTGAGTGTGTGAACGAGTTTGCCGAGTTCTTTCAGTCAGTGTACAGCACGGAAAGGGCTGAACTAGATGTAAAGACTGCGGTGGCAGCGGGAGGAATGGGAGGGGCACGGGTACACGTGGCACAATTACAACTTGCTGAGGTACGTGCCGCTCTCTCAACCCTCAAGCCGAAACGCTCCGCAGGACCTGATGGTATTCCTGCTTATATATACAGAGACTGTCGCGCAGTACTAGAAGATCCACTGCTCCACCTGTATAACGTGTGCCTCAGGGCGGTGACTTTTCCTGAATGTTGGAAGTTAACTCGGGTTGTGCCTGTTCCAAAGGGGGGAGGGGGTACGAACGTGGCCGACTATCGACCGATAGCAGTTCTGTCTTCGCCTGCCAAGGTGTTTGAATCAGCCGTGCAGAAGAACATGTACTCGCAGGTGAGAGCACAGATATCGGACGCACAGCACGGATTCAGGCCGGGACGCAGCACTGCAAGCAATTTACTTAACTTCATGAACTATGTGGTGCCTTCGATCGATGCTGGCATACAAGTCGATGCCGCCTATTTCGACTTCAGGAAGGCATTCGACACGGTCGACAACGATATATTGCTGGAGAAGCTCGCGGCTGTTGGTTGCACCCCACATACGCTTGAATTTTTTGCCAACTACATGCGGGATAGGAATCAGTACGTTGAATACGCCGGTCACAGGTCTAAACCATACTTTACTCGATCAGGGGTTAGCCAGGGTAGCAATTTGGGCCCTCTGGAATTTATTATCATGATTAATGATCTTCCTGAGGTAGTCACAAGCGCCACGTGTCTTTTGTTTGCAGACGACCTCAAGTTGCTTCAAGCTGTTACCAACAAAGCAGACAGTGAGAAACTGCAACAAGACATTAATAAAGTTGTTGATTGGAGCAAAAAGAATAAATTGTTCTTTAACACATCGAAATTCTCGGTGATCACATTTAGTCGAGCGCGCACTCCTATTCTCCACCCGTACCAAGTAGGCGAATCCCCGATGAAACGAGTACAGCAAGCACGGGACCTAGGAGTGCAGCTCAACGTTGAGCTAACATTTCGTGATCACATTACTAACATCTGTAAAAAAGCTTACAGAAACTTGGGATTTGTTCTTCGCCAAGCTCATAGTTTTACGAACATTAAGGCACTCTGTGCCTTGTACGGCGCCCTTGTAAGAAGTCAGCTGGAGAATAACGCGATCATATGGGCTCCACATGAAGCCAAATACAGCCTCATGTTGGAGCGGATTCAAAATAAATTTACTAGGTTCTTGTACCTTAAGCAGTACGGGGTCTATCCGTTCTACCCTTTGATGTATCCAACCTTATTTGTTCTGGGTATGGTTGGATACATCAAACTAGAGGTGAGAAGAGACCTCGTGCTGGCAAAGTATATCTTTGAGTTGTTGCGAGGCAAGCAGTTTAACCCTGGCGTACTACAATACGTGGGACTGTGCGTGCCTGATAAGTACGTAGAGAAACGTCGCCGGCCACCTCTGTTAGTGGTGCCACTTGGAAGGACCAACCTGCTGAGTTGTTCACCGTTTTCAAGAGCTTTGCGATCGCTTAACAAGGTGGCACAAGTGATTGATCTGTTTTCTTGCTCACTGAGTGAATTTACAAAGGTGACACTGTGTTACCTTTCATATCGTACATGAACATATACATATTGCTTGTAAATTGTGTTATGTAGGGTAAAATATGTAGTTTTATTTTTATTATTCTATTTTGAAATTGTTTTTATTGTGTTATATTGTAATTATTATGTGTTATTTGGTACAAGTGTGTTAATTTAAAATTATTGTACATATTATTACTGATTTATGCCACTCTATCGTCTTAGGTCCAGACCTGTAAAGATAGCTGTAAGAAAGTTAAATAAATAAATAAATATATCTATAGAAAATGGATAATGTACCTACGTTGCCTCTATTGACGGTACTGCATTCAATCTCCCTAGAGCAACGCCAGCGGTAAGGTATACACTTTTTCTCCACAGAATAAAAAATGGAATTGCGGAGCCACAGGTTAGTTTTACAATGGGTGCGGTTATGAGTCCACAATAAACTAAAATTTTCTACAATAAACACCCACGATTCGGTCACGTCACGTCACGCACGCACGAGCCTCATGTCAAAAATCATTGGGAAAAATGGGCTGTCAAACGTGTTGTACGGCTAACTTCAGGCCATAACGAAAGACCATGCTAAGTACCTTGGGGGTCTGTTTAATGTGATTATTTGGTTTATTTTCGTGACCGACATTACAACGATATCTAGCTGAAGGTGATTATTCTGTTTAAAGTCTTAACCGCACCCATTGAAACATTTGTCGCGTCTAACAGCTTTGCATCGAAGCCGCGATGACTTTTGCGGCTTGCAGCGATAGATGCGATGCAACGACCTTAATGTATTCACAAGACAAGGCGTTCTCTACTGGAACATTGCGCTATAAAGTTTGGCCAATTGACTACACCTCATTTATTCGCTTGCAAGCGAGCGAGAGAAGTGGACGCCTGCTTATATAACGCCACCAACGCTGAAAAGGCTGAAGGTGACAAGATACGACTTGTTTTGTGAAAGAATAACGGTGCAAATATAAAAAAGAACTGAAATAGTCAGTTCATAATTTTATTTTCGGGAAATTACTAATTTGTTTTGTATTTATTTTTCAATAAAATAGTATTTTATCGTAAGAATGCTAGTAGCCATTTCGTATATCCATATCGCTTACTCATTACCAGAATCGTATAAGAGCGAGTAGAATCGACAACATTTCATTTTAGTTAACCGTTTGTTTTTAATATTTATATTGAAGGTCTGCGTAAAAAAGAAGCTTATGTATTTTTTTATTTTGTTTTATTTTATGTTTTTCTTGCATAATTGATTGTTTTCTTATTCACTTATTCTAAAAAGACGTAAGTGGTATCTGAGGATGTGAAACTTAGCATGTTTATGTCTGCTGTCACATGGCATGACAGTTGATTTATTTTAAACAAAATTAACTTAAATGCAAAGGAAATTGTCTTTAAAATCCTGTGTTAGCCATATTTTTAGTTTTTTGAAAATATCTCTTTACTTAATAACGATTTAATTCTGAAAAAAAAAGATATGATGCTCAGAAAGCCCAAATCTCGAAATGGTTTTTAGTTTTGCACCACTTTTTAATTTGTAATGTTGTCGATTGCCAGTTTCTCATAGATTAAAAGAAATGCGTATTACAGATGTGATAAACTTACGGGAAAAATATTGGAAATACAGATAGAACTGCCCCTTTTGCTGTATTGTCGATGGCCTCTTTTTATGGTTCCGTAGCAACAGAGTACCCTACTGGATCTTGTTACTGAGCCTCCGCCATCTGTGTGTCTGTCAGTCACAAGGGTCTACCTGCAGTTTTTGATCCGCAATAAGAAGCCAATTGAAATTTTCAAATTATCGTTTTACTGTGGCTTCTATCACGGTAAGTAATAAAATTTAAAAATTTAGAATGAATAAATAAATAACTTGACGTGGTCTTAACCGTACGTCTTGTTAAATAAGACACTTGTACTTGTCCACAGGATTATAATTTAACTTAATAAAAACTAAACCGGTCGGGTGTCGCTTATAAGCATTATCTAGACATTTATCGCACGTATTAAACATGTAAATATTATTTAAGTTATTTTTATGTTATAAAGCCCTAGATAATGCATAAGCGAAACGGGTCGGGTGTATTAAGTTAAATTATAATCCTGTGGACAAGTACAAGTGTCTTATTTAACAAGATGTATAATAAGTTCCACCAAGTGCCGACAATCACAACCATCAAAATTTTAACCGTACGTGTACAGGCATATTTTCAACATTATTTTAATAAAGGTTTGATAAAAGATTCAATGTCTTAATTTAATTTAAACGTTTAAGTTATTGTAACTAAATAATTTCCATCTTTTTTAAAATGTTTTCGTTTACATCATATAAACAGACCTTTGTTTTTACTCTCAGAGTCGACATGGAAAAAGGTAAAGCTTATTTCGTAGCGCATCTGTATTCTCCTTTTCGTCCATTCCGCACGGAAATCAACATCATTTCATTTCGGGTAACCATTTGTTTTCAATATTTATATCGAAAGTCTGCGTAAAAATAAAGCATGCGTATTTTTAATTTTGTTTTATTGTGTGTTTTAATGCTTATTTTAATTTTTTCTTATTCACTCATTCCAAAAGATCGTAAGTCGCAACTGAGGATTTCAAACTCGATGTCCATTGCCAGGGGATAATTAAAAAAATGTTTATGTTCGCTGTGAATGTCAACAGTCACAATGACATGACAGTTGTTTTTTTTAAATACGGAATGAACTTGAAAGCAAAGGTAATTGTTTTTAAAATCCTGTGTTTACCAACTTTTGTTTTTTTTAAAATATATTTATTTGATAAAGATTTCATTCTGAAAAAAAAATGTTGTTGCTCAGAAGGCCAATATGTATCTCAAAATGGTTTTTAGTTCTGTACCAACTATTAATTTGTAATGTTGTCGATTCCCAGCCACGTTCAGAATAATCGTCAGTAGACGCCCGCCTCACACTGACAGTAGGATAGCAAATACAAATTCTACGCGTGCAAAAGAGATGTTAAGATAAGCGAGCGTGATCCGACGATCAAGCAGACCAAACCCCTGACTGTGGCATAAGTTTAACAGGAAATGAGGAAACTGCGATGTGATGTGTTGTGTAAGTGTTAAACGGCCATATGTCAAAATGACAGCCTATATGTTGCAGAGAGCAGCGGAAATTTTTCCGCTGCTCGGTGCTTGTCAAAGTAATGTGAAATGGTCGTCGATAATTTTAGTTGCGTTGCCGAATGCCGATGCCACCGGAAGCGGCAATTTAAGTACATAGGTTTCGTTTCGAAACAAGTGAATTTTACCAGAGCTGTCTCTAGTCCATGTAGCGCCTGTGTACAATCAATCCCTGGTCGATGGTGCTCTCTAGTAGGCGCGCGGTCAAAGATACTCAGAACCAGAATCCAATGCTTTCAATCTTTGACCATAACACCAGCTGCTGTCACAATAACACGGGCCCGGGCGCAGGGTCTTTTGAGAGCGCCGCGATTGACCATGCTCTTTGCACCCGTGTAAGACCCTGCGCCCGTATGCGCCTGCACTATAGGTAAAGATGGCTCTGAATTTTACTCGGATTGATGCGAATTTCACCCTATAGCGTTCAAAAATTTAGTTTAATAGAGTGAAGAAACTGAGGGTAAATGAAACAGTTACCACAGTTGCACGGAAGTGTTTTGAAACGCTTCCGTTCCGGGTAATGTAAAAATCACACTGGCTAGTGCGATTTCTAACGCTGCCCGGGCTGAGGCCCGGCGATCATCACATATCTTTTGCACGCGTTGAATTTGTATAAGCTATCCTTGGATACCATAAAAGTTCGCCTGACAGTTGTCACTTCGAATTTTTGCCGGGATCCAAACAAAATTTAAAGTTAAAAAAAATTAATGGTTTAAAGAAAAAAAAGTGAAAACTATTATTTTGAAAGTTAAAAAGGTGCTCGTAAAAGCTAATTTTTCAATATTTTCATTTTTTTGTGACTACAAAAGTCAATTTTAGTTTCCCACCCTTGAATTCGATTTGAGAGTGTGACCTAATTCGCACGAGAGCACGTTCAAATGGAACAAATGCATTCCCAAGAATATGTTCACACGTCAGCGCTTTTAAAACGCGACGCTTTTTAATCGAACATTGTTCTATTTTCAGCGCTAGGCGTTGGGCGTTAGTAAAATAGACAATATTTCTTATTATTATTCACACGGGCGTTAAAAAAGCACCGGCTTCAATATAAGTTCACCAGAAGAATTTTACTTGTCTCCAGATCATTCCTAAAAATAAGTTTTCAATCAATAAATTTTGTTATTAGGCTAAGTTTAAAAAAAAGTGTGCCGTAACGCAGATGTTCAAGTTTGTTGCTCAGAGGTATCGTTGTACAGATGTCACAAATGTTGTCCAGGTGTAAAGATAAGGATGCATGCATAGTAAAAATTATAAACACGGTTAAGTCTACAAATTTAATAAGGAAACAGACCCCGTCTCAAATAATTTCTATAAATTTATTGAACTAATTTAAAAATTAAAGGTCAAAATTTAAATTCTGCTAAATTATTACCCTAATAAACATTTTGTACATAACACTGTCATATGAAATTTTTAATTCGTCTATGTAAATTATAATTTTAAAACATGAATCCTCTAATACGGCTCTTTATTTTGAAATTAAACTTCAATTAGCAAAAAGAAACAATATTTTACTCAAATTTTTCTTTACCTACATTTCTTTACCAAAATATGACGTCATCAATAAATGTCCATGTGATCAAGCCTTTATGAACATGATTCGAAGAATCCTACATCTGAGCAACAAAAAAGTACATCTGTGCACCAAAACGTTGCACAGATGTAACCTCTTTGTATCTTATACCTTCCAAAAGAAACGAAATAAATCGTTTTAAAATAAAATCTAAACAAATCTAGGCTATTTACAATTAATACGAGCGGAGAAAAAAAGTGTGTATTTTTTTTACCGCACCTTGCGTCTACACAACGTCCGATGTACAGATGTTATTTTTTCTGGCTTTTCAGCCATCCGTTTCACAACAATCACAAACTGCACGCGGGATCAAATACGGCGTCACTTCTATCACGTGTCATTCCGTAAGGTGTTGCCAGAGCATAAAAATTGATTCCGCGGTAAACTACGCAACAAAATTACCGAAAAAATCACCGTTGTATATACATATTTGTGACACAGATGTAAAATCGTGGAACATTATTGAAACTTTGTTTAAAAAGATTAGAGGGCTTTCAAAAATACCAATTATTATAACTATACAAGCTGCATGTGTCTTCTAACTATTCTAATACAAAATTTACTTCAAAATAGCATACAGTAAGAATAAGCAACATTTGTTTTGTATAATCTGGTAATGGAACATGCTCATTTTGTATGGGGAGACAAAAACAAGGTTTAAATTATTTATTATAATTTGATGGCGGACAGCTTGATAATTACAAAATTATCATCATACACTTACACGGATAACAAACCATTCCAACAGAAAAAAAAAATTCTTTCCAAAAAGGCAAAAACAGATAAGATAAAAAAATATATGTGTGTAGGACACACTTTTTTGCAAATGTACAATGTAAATATATGTAATGTATGTAATTTTTTTGACACTAAGCCATTATTGTCTAACTCAGTGTAACAAATCAGTCGTTGTACAGCTGGTATCGCCAAACACATGTTGGCATCTTGAAATGTTATTCGAGTTCCCACTATTATTGTTGTTATAGACATTCGAAAATAATTAAAAAAAGGTCTAGGGTATTGCCTCAACTCTTCATACAGTGTCACAAACTGCCCTTAGAAGTATTTCTGTCAATCTCTGTTCATTCAGCAGATGTACCCAGAATACTTTTTGTTTTCTTTTTCGTCTTCCAACAGTGCAAATCGCAACGCTTTTATAGCTCTCGTGCGCACCAGAACCATACCTTACTGATATTTGCTATCCAGACCCGTTCTAAAACACTTTTCTCACACGGGAATCCCTTGCAAGCAAGCGCAGCGCAGCGTGTTCAAAAAACGTGTTCAAAACCAGATTTTTCTTTTTCTTTCTCGTATATAATTTTGTCTTTTGCTAATAAAAGACTATTTCGCACTACGATCGCATGTTTTGAAATGCTTCCGAACAAAACAAAACAAAAACAACAAAGACAAAGTCAAAGAATAGAATGATGGCGGGAATTACGGACGCTGAACTGAAGGAAGAAAATAAAATAAATACTTACCTACTAACTGGATAATAAACAGATTTTTTAAGAAGAAAATTATATGTAATATTGAAAATAATTAAACTTTGTTTTGTTATAAATGGACGACTCGCAAAGTTCAAACATTTTTTCTGACGAATCAATCAATTCACACCAAGCACCTTCGATCGTATCCTTTTCTTTAAGATTTTGATTTACGCATAGTTATTGTCGTGTTTATTTGCAAACAGGGTATTAAAGTGTGCAAATTAAACCATAGTGTATGTAGGTACCGTAATTATTAAACATAACCTATACTTACTTTTTTCCATTTTCTTAATTTTATTGTGTCAGATGGATACCACAACTTACCAATCCCTTTTGACAAGCACTAAATCAGCTCTTAGCTGCAACGTTGCAAGTGAAGCAGAAAAGGATACATTCAAGTCAAATTTTGTTTCTATCCTTGATGATTGTGGAATTTGTGTGCATCAGGTTAGTATGTCCAGTTAAAGCGAAGTGATTAAATTGTCTTTGTGTACAGTCAAGAGCACGTCAAGTTATACACCTGCAGTACGACATTAGCCACTGTAGCAAAGGGTATAAGATAGATACTAAGTCAAATGTGTAACATGACAAACTTATAAAGCCATAAACATAATAGTAGGTAGTTTAGTTTGATGCAAACTGCACAGCTGCACACATTCACCTTCTGTAGGGTTGTTTGTAATGGGGAGCTACGACTATGTGGAATCTCATTGTAGATAAGGGGGCACTATGGGAAAAAAGACTCTGACTCGAAGACTCAACACTCTGACCCATTGTAGTCACCTTGAAGAAATAAAGAGACACCACAAAGTCGTACCTCCACTTAAAAAAAATCCCACAGCATGTAATTGGCTCCTTACCTATAGATATAAACAATCTTGAATCAAACAATCTTAGAAAGAAATGAATAGTCCATTTTAGACTTGATCAGTTTATTCGTCCATGCTAGACTAACCAGCAACACAAGTTGAACCACCACTTAAACGTTTAATAAGAATTTCAAATATTGGGATACTTCAGTCTGCTGTGATTAGCTCATTTATTTTGGAGAGTGTCAATAAAATGCACACATTGCAATATAACAGCTCAGCCTAACAGCCTTGCACCTATTTCCCCTTGGTGTCCTCACCATAACTCTTGTAATTTTTTACACAAGAGCGGTCCTACAATAATAAGTGAAAATAATTCTAGGGTAGATTCATGTATCGTTAACTGATTGATATAAGAAAATAAAAATTTTGGTTAAATATTGCACAAAGTAGTTCTATGGAAAGATGAAAAAAAAATTTTTCTTTGTGTGGAAATTGGTCTTATAGGGATACTCTATTATCTCTTAAAATTTTTTCACTTTGCATTGTGGGACCTGGTATAACTCCAGTTTATTTAATGAATATTTATTGTTTTACAGACCCTCAACATCATATCAAATTTGCTAGAAAACCCAGATGTAGAATTAACCAAGTTATGTGAATATATGGAGAATGCAATAAGTATTCTTCAACTGTTGTCCAACTTCTTGAAAAGTCTTGTAGAAGCCATATTGATAAGCTGTGATGGTATGAAGATGTTCCCGGTGAGGACTGGACAGATACTTGTAACAGTCTTTTTGCACTGCAAAGAGAGGTGTGTTTTAGAATGAATAATGTAGAATATCTCTTTGACAGTACATATTATAGAACTGAGCAGGGATTTGTGTGTACAATTTATCTGCTGCACTATGACCTGCTCATAGAAGAGAATAGCTCTCAGGCAGCCCACCATTGCCTGGGACCGATGGATGGTGGTATATCCATCCCCAATTGCAAGGCCTATATAAAACAGAGTAGTGACGGGCAGCGGTGTCACTGGTGCAAGGGTTTCGGCACCGCGCTCACCAACCCGCCTGCCCAGAATGGGTGAGTATGGGCATTTCTTCCAGGAGGACCGCCAAGAGTGGCGAAATCCTGGAAAGGCCTATGTCCAGCAGTGGACGAAACAGGCTGATGGATGAATGGGTGGACCATGGCCTTAATTGATATGCTTAATTCATATTGAGGATTTGATAGGTGATTAGGCCCAAGGACACATTGATAAAATAAAAAAATAATATTCTTTTTACTCCTAACTGTTTAAAGCTCAATTAATCTAAGTCAGGTATAGGAAGTTAAAACTTAATTATGCAAAATTTGAGTCCTTGGTCCATATTTCTGGATACTTGACAAATCTTCAGTAAAAATACTGTATCATGTAACTGTTACATAAGTTACATTGTAACATTTTTTTGTTAAAAATATAATTTCAATATTGTATCTTTTTAGTGAAGTATTGTATGGTGTTCATCTGAGTTCCCTACAGACACAGCTGAAAGACTTGTTCAGAACCTGCCACGAGCTGCAACTTATCTATCTTATGATTTTGGAAAAGCATTTTGTGTTTGACCTTTCTGAGATAGAGGAACAAAATATCTTGATAGAAGGTAAGAATCTGGTCAGAAGGGGAAGTTGCTTTTAAACTTTACTTGCTTGCGGTGCATCCATCCTGCTGACCAAAACAAGGATTTAGAAATAGAAAATAGAAATAGAAATATGTTTATTTTCGACTTAAATGGCTTACAGTAATAAAAACAGAAATGCTAAACTAGGTTTACATAAAATCTTGAATAAAAAGTATACTTATGTTTACTAGCGGCCCCCAAGGTAGGAACAGCCCTGAATCGGGGGGGCCATATTAAGATTTGGTGACCAACAGTTGGTGATGTAGTTAACAATACATCATCACTATATGTTGCTTTTTGCTTTTAGTTGCGTGGATGAAGAGGTTTTGTCTCTAAACAAATTGTTCAACCAATGGCAACACTGGACGAGTCATTGGCGAGGCGATGGCATATGATGTAGCTTTACTGCGTTTCCATCTGTCACATGCTACTTTGAGAGACAAAACTTCTCCATTATTTTCATCCATGCTACTCGAGCTAGTAAAGCATTGGGCCTCAACTGTCCTTTGCATTCTGCTTTACCTCTATATTTTTTATATTTTATTACACAATTAAGATCTCTGATCTCTTGATGGTCTATAGCATTTAGTCTACCTAACAAAACAGCTAGACACAGATTATGTTATGACTTATACTCATTTATATATTTTTCAGCACTAGAGATAAATTTGACAATTGGTGAAGTAGTAGAAAGCTTAGACCTGAAGACAATGGCCGAACAATGGAAGGCATACACCATGATTTGTGAAAAATACTCCGATAGTTTAATAGATAAAAGTGTTTACGAAAAATGCACAAGAAGTTTGTCTGGAATGGCTTTGAGAAATATCGAAACTGCACTTGAGGTAAAAACTTTACTTTTATTTTGATTCAAAACTTGTAAGGATTTGTAATGAGGAGTTTTTGTGCTCGTCGGTGCCTCTCCATACTCGATACTCCAAATTCCATACTCGTACACTCACGTTTCACATACGATTATTACGTCCTAGCGTGATGAGTCGTGAGCTATATCGCAGTACTTCGGGCACAAATTGGACCCATAGCCATTTTTAGAGTTCCGTACCTAAAAAGAAAAAAAGACGGAACCCTTAGAGTAATAGCGCACTAGCGGCTTGGTCGCAGCGGCCAGGTCGCAGCGGCCAGCGAGATACATACGTTAGTATGAAAACGCCATGGAGCACGCGCACCTGGACGCGCGCGGCCAGCGGCCCCACCGAGCCGCGGCGGCCAACGGGATCGAAGCGACATATTTGCGACCAGCGTTCAGTCGCTGGCCTCTGCGGCAACTGGGATCACTTGCATTGTAAAATACCAATGTGCGCGCACTAGCCGCGGCGGCCGGACGTGTCTTGGAACTACAGCGTGTTGTGCTCATCGCGATGTCGTTCGACACAGAAAGATTTGATCGGAGATTGAGACGAGGAAGGTGTTGTGGGACATATCGTGTGAAGACTACGCCAACCGAGATGTAAAAAGAATGATATGGGAAGAGATCATAGAAGTATTTTTGATTGATCGACTTAGTTTTCTTAACAGTTTTCCAAACGAAGACTTGCTCATCCCCAAATAATTAAAGAACTTGTCATCATATTGCTGAAGGTCGGTGAAGTAAGTATGAAATAATCCCTTTGTACGCCTTTCACGTATCAATGGATGAACCCAATACTTTTTCCTTTTGTTTTTTCGCTTTTTACTTGAAAGATACACAAGCACTGCTATTTCCTCAACGTCCATTTTGAAGCGCGCTGTATTTGTAACTGACGATTCTAGCCGCGGTTTTGGCCGCATTGCAAATCGCGACCCTTGCGACCTGGCCGCGCGGCCAGGTCGCTAGTGCGCTATTGCTCTTATAGGATCACTTTGTTGTCCGTCTGTCTGTCGAGACCCTTTATCTCAGGGACGCGTGGAGGTATCGAGTTGAAATTAAAACCATATACTCAAGTCTAGGATCCCTTGAAGCTGTGAACAACAACAACAACAACAACAACAACAACAACAACAATACAACTTTATTTGTACACCATAAAAGGAAACAAAAAAGAAAAAAACATAAACATTTAAATATCTAACTTAGGAAACAAAAAAATATAACTTACTAACTTATTAGGTAAGCACAAACAGGCGGCCTTATCGCTTAAAGCGATCTCTTCCAGACAACCTTTGGGTGGAAGAAACTGTTCAAAAGAATTACTGACATGGCGGTGTACTAATTTTGTGTTAAATACATATACAAACATGTATCAATGGATATATAGTATTATAAATGGTAATATACTAGTAAATAAATACGTATATACATATATATATTTATATACTACATACATATTTTATTATATATAGAGAAATCACATTTCGGTAATCAGAGTGTGAGGTAGTGATGTTTAACTAGTCTCTTGAAGACAGGCAGGGAAGGGGCTCTCCTGATAGGTAAAGGAAGATCATTCCATAAATAAACAACTTTTACTGAGAACGAATTGTTAAAGAAAGACGATGAGTGCACCGGCGTGGCAAGAAGCAGATTTTGAGAGGACCGTAAAATGCGGTCATGAGTATCATGAAGAAATCTAAAGCGAGTTTTAAGGTAAGAGGGAGTTGAAGGAAAAAATCAAACTTCTAACTTAACGTGAAAAAAAGATACGGCCGTTTAATCCGCAAAAAACGTGTATTTCGACACTCTCAAGGGAATCAAAATTCATAGGGTATTTACCGTTGACCTAGAACTATGAAATTTGGCAAGAAATACCGTCTAATACTGCAAGTTAGTATAGAAAAAAATCTTAAAACTATACATTTGTAATTAAATCATAAAAAATCACCGAGGTTAACCAACGGTATGCGCGGTCATAATTGTACGAGTGACCTAATCTTATTGTAGATTTTTTAAAACTTTTAATTATTTGTACGGAACCCTCGGTGGGCGAGTCCGACTCGCACTTATCCGGTTTTTTTTTCAAAGCTTAATGTGCTTTCTGAAGCACATAGACTGAACACAAAATGTGACCTTACGGGATTCGAACCAGCGATTGCATGGTATATTTGAATTTTATGACACAGTAATTCAAGTAGATTGGGACTTTTATTATTATATATCTATATATATATATTGTCGCCGATATGATCGCCGTTGGGATCGAAAGTAGTGTGGGCCGACTTCGTGCCCGCCAGACCGGCGACCTGAAGGAAAGAGGTTGCGCGGATGCCGGCCGGACGAGCTGGAGGACCGCCAAGAGTGGCTAATTTTGGGAAAGGTTTATGTCCAGCAGTAGACGAACACAGGCTGATGGATGAATGGATATATTATTAAAAGATGACTTAGTCATGGTAATTGAGTTTTTCGCGACATTAAATTGTGAGCAATCTACTGAACCACATAATAAATTAATCCTGTTGAATCATCATATTAAGGTCAAAAGATTAGCAGTATTTGAAAACATGACAATAAAATTAAAAAGTTCAAGGTTTTTAATTTTATTTACAGGAAAATCAAGATCAAAAGATTATTCTTAGAGCACTGAAGGTATCCAACTTCATTTTGAAAATTGTATTAAAATTGTGTCACATATTCAAGAATGGAGCAGCTAAAAGACTTGATTATTTAGTTGATTTACTAATACACATTTACAAGTAAGTCAGAATTATAATATCTACTGACTAGCATTTTGCTCCTGGCTCTGCCTGCACTGAAGGACTAACAGACTTGAACATCTGTATCACAAAATCCGTTCTCAGTGGGTGTCTGTATTGTAAAAGTTGTAATATTTACCTGCCAAATTTCGAGTTTATAGGCTCTACCTAGTTTCTGAAATTTCGTGACAAGTGAGTGGTATTTTCACAGACAAGATTGGCTATCTTGTCTGTGGGTATTTTATTTTAGCAGGTGATAGTCTGATGGCAGGCTCCACTGTGGAGGTACCATCATCTTAATCGTAAACACCCCCGAAGGTATTGGGGGGAGAGTAAGAGGACTGCTCTCAAACAGGCTCAACCAGGTAGCCCACCATTGCCTGGGACCGACTGATGGCGGTATATCCATCCCCAATTACCGGGCCTTAAATAAAACAGACTGGCGACGGGCAGCGGCGTCACTGGTACGAGGGTTTCGCACCGCGCTCACCAACCCGCCTACCTAGCGTGTGTGAGTGTGGGCATTTCTTCCAGAAAGACCGCCAAGAGTGGCCAAATCTTGAAATGGTCTATGTCCAGCAGTGAACGAAACTGGCTGATGGATGGATGGAGTGGTATTTCGCTATTTTAGATATCATTTATATTTTTCTAGATGTATTCCAAAGTTCTATGGAGTTTCGCGATAAACAGAATTAATCACACTCATATTATAAATGCGAAAGTTTGTGTGTGTGTGTGTTTGTGACTCTTTCACACTGAAATGGCTGGACGGATTTGGATGAAATTTAGAATGGATATAGCTTATACTCTAACTTAACACATAGGCTACTTTTTATCCCGGAAAAAAGCATGTCGTTAAACCGAATAACACGCGGGCGGAGCCGCGGGCAAAAGCTAGTCAAATATAAACGATCGCGCGTTTACACAGTGCAGGCCAAAGTTCATTCTTCTCGTTTATCTAAAGTAACTATACCTACACTACAGGTGAAAACCTTCAATTGCCAATGAAATTCACCCCGAACGAATTTGCGGTGGGGACCCCTTGCTTCCCCAGCCTATCTTCAATTTTTGAACAGATTTTATCTCCGTGTTGTCCAAAATTGTCCCGTTGTCGTAGACTGTGTAGACCTTTTACATTTACAGAAACAATGCAGCGTATCTCTTGTACTTGAGGAAGCCTTCTCAACTAATACACCAGATGAACACAAACGTTGCGTGTGCGGCGGAAAATCTTCTCTGCGAACTTGTCTCTGATAAGGGATTCGCTCAGGTAATACGTAATGAGCAACTTCAGTTCAGCACCTCTAGCTAATTTCATACTGAATGGTTCGTAAGTGATCAGTATCACGGATCGATAACACTTTTCGAAAATTTCGCAAAATAATGTTTATGTCTTATAGTAATTGGTTGGGCTTGCGTTTGTAAGAAACACGAAAAGAAGAATTTACGAATTTCACAAAAACCGTAATCTAACCTTGATACTGAGCAATTACCGAGTCTTCAGTATGAATTTGGCTGTATAAATAAATGACACAATATGTTCACCAGAGGGTCACTACGATGATAGTAAAAAGAAACAATGCTAATCCCTTAAGTGTTTTTTGAGTTAAAACGGAACATATGTACGTGGGACACTCAGAAAGTTTTGCGAAACTAAAAAAAATTGTTCTGTAGGTAATTTTTTTTAAAAATCTTTTCAAAGTACTCTCCACCAGCCTCTTTACAAAGTTTCATGCGTCTAAACCAGTTTTCAAAACATTTTTTCCAGTCCGCCGCAGACACCTCGTTTACAGCCTGCTCGAACACAGCCAGCGCATCTTCCGGCGACGAAAATTGTATTCCTTTGAGCAGATTTTTTAATTTTTGGAAGTAAAAAGAAGTCACACGGTGCTAGATCAGAGGTGCAATTGTGTAAGCCAATGGTATTCAAATTGATTGTCATATGGCTATTCGGATAAGCAAATTAGCCCGATTGACAATTGAAATCGTACGTTTTTGGCTGTCAAATAAATACGATTGTCTTGTTTTGTTGTTGACAACCAAAAACGTACGATTCCAATTGCCAAACGGGCTAATTTGCTTAGCCGAATGGCCATATGACAATCCAATTTGAATACCATTTGTCTTACACAATTGCACCCCTGGGCTGTAAGGAGGGTGACCCAGGAGTTTGACTGGCGTGCTGTCCAGGAAGTCCCTCGTTTTGAGTGCTTGTGCGCAGGTGCATTGTCGTGGTGGAGCAGTAGCCCGGGGAGCCCTGTGTTTGGTCGCTTGTTGCTAACAACAGAGAAAACTTCTGGCAAAAATTTGGTAATATACCATTCGGCATTGATGCTTCTTTGATCCCGTAAGAGAATTGATACATGGCCAGTCAAATTAAAAAAGCTAGCGATCAAAATCTTCCCCCCGCTTCTAGATCGCTTCACTTTGGTAGGCGTTGGTTCATTTTGAAACACCCAAACAGTCGACTGGCGCTTGGTTTCTGGGTCGTATTGATAAATCCAGGACTCATCACTTGTAACGATGTCGTAAACACGCCGAGACGAGCCTGCTTCAAATTTGTTTAGCATATCACGGCACCATTCCACCCAGGCCTGCTTCTGAGCATCGGTGAGGTTGTGCGGCACCCAGCGTGATACTATCCTCCTCACGCGAAAATGGCTGTGTAGAATCTCGTGAACGCTTCCCGATCCGATCTTCAATATGTGCTGAATCTCCTGATATGTATTTCGCCTATTGTCTTGGATTAAATTTTTCACTGCCAGCACGTTTTCTTCGGTAACAGCCGTCAAAGGGCGACCGCTTCTTTCTTCATCGACGAGCCTGCTTCAAATTTGTTTAGCATATCACGGCACCATTCCACCCAGGCCTGCTTCTGAGCATCGGTGAGGTTGTGCGGCACCCAGCGTGATACTATCCTCCTCACGCGAAAATGGCTGTGTAGAATCTCGTGAACGCTTCCCGATCCGATCTTCAATATGTGCTGAATCTCCTGATATGTATTTCGCCTATTGTCTTGGATTAAATTTTTCACTGCCAGCACGTTTTCTTCGGTAACAGCCGTCAAAGGGCGACCGCTTCTTTCTTCATCCCCAAAGTTGGTCGACCGCGCTTGAATTCGTTATACCAACGATACGCGGTTGCCTTGGAAGGGCCTTCATCCATGAATGCCATTTGAAGTCTATCGTACGATTCATCCGGTTTCAGGCGACACTTGAAATCGTAAAAAATCATAGCTTTAAAATGTTCCCGGCGCAGATCCATATTTCACCGAACAAATTCAATACTTTGAATTAGCTCGCAAAAAATGTAGAGGGAAATTTTAAAATTAGAACATACCTATTTTTACTTATAAATAATCATATTTTCTAAAAACATTATAACTGGCCAGTCTCCCATACAAAAAAACTTTTTTCGCAATACTTTCTAAGCGGCCTGGTACATATTTATATAAAGAAAGACAGACAAAAATTCTAAAAATTGTGATTTGGCCTCTATACAATACTAATATAATTAATAATAATAAAATAAACAATTTCATTTCAAATTTCACGATTATATTCAATGTACAGACACGACCTTTTACTACTTATCTTTAGTATCTATAGATTAATTTATTAAGAGTGGATGTTAAAACATGTCTAAAAGTTCACATAAAAAAAAAATATGTAGATATCGTCATATTTTTTTTCCGCGGATTGAATTTTTTGGTGTCATAGTCAACGAGTTAGGTATGTCATAGTAAATCATTCAATTGACAATAATTACTATCGGTTAGCGTACATTTCATTCGTGGGCAATAGGTTCCTGAAATTTGGACGAATAACTGGTTGCATCATCCTTTGATGTATATATTTTTTATGATTTGTTTCAGTGCATATTGAAATATCCGTGCAAAAGTATCAGCAAAGAAGGTTCAATGCTTGGCTATATCATTCTCATTGTATCAATAATGAAAACAATATTACAACAAAACAATAATTTGTGGTCGGACGCACACAGTACCAACTTGACTACTCGTGTATTTGATATTCTGCCCTATTGTAAGTACTTTTCTAAAGTCTTCCTTTTTAATAAATATGTGAAATGATATTAACTTTACATAAGTAAGCAAAACTCTTAGCTCGCCCATGCGCACAACTTTTTCTATGAGGGCTACGTAAAATTTGCAACTTTTTTCCGCTGTCTCATCATAGTGAACTAGTTGCCTGATCGGGCCAATTTGAATGATAGGAAGTAAAAAAAGGTGCGAATTTCGCTTTGCCCCTATAGCAAAAGTTGTTAATATGGACTTGTACTACCTATGTTTTGAGTAGAGATGCAACGAATAGTTATTTGGCCGAATACCGAATATTTGGCGGCGCTTTAGACCGAATATTTGGTGAGAGATCTCTGCATTTCGCGCGTACACTCGTGCCGGGGCACGCGGGGGCGACGGAGTGGCGGAAGAAAGCTCATTTTCAAATAATCGTGCGTGTCAGGGACGCGCTGTGTTACTAAATACATACTTTCGGATTAAAATGCGTTTTTATTTTCACTTATTTATATAGCAGATTGTAGTGAATAAAAACAAGGTTTTCTGCCATCTTACCAAATATGTACTTTCTGATTAAAATGTGTTTTTATTTTCATTATTAGGTATTCGGTATTCGGTTGAATAACGTCTACTATTTGGCCGAATACCGAATATAAAAAACTGGCCGAATAGGCCGAACACCGAATAGTTGCCGAATATTCGTTGCATCTCTAGTTTTGAGTTTCGCTTACTAATATTTTTTACCCTTAATATGTAAGAACAACGACAGGAAACATCAACCATGAAGGTGAAAGCTGTCAATCCTCCCAGCATCGACGTAATATATTATATATTTTTTTATTCAAGCCAAACTATAGATTTTCACAAAGATACACAAACACGAAACAATTAAAAGTTATAAAATTAAGGAAACATGTCATGCTTAAAAAAGTAAAATTTAACAATATGTTATGAAATGAAAATGTCAGTTGTCAAAAATAATTAAACCTATTAACTTTTCACCTTTTCACTTACATGTTCATTTTAAATGTTCACTATCTACGTTGTATATACATAGGTAACACTAAAAGTTTCCGGAACTGGCCACTTACATAAACAATATTTAAAAATTTATTGCAAAATTTGAAAATAGAACTCTTTGGCTGTAGAATGCAGTTTGTTTCATCTGACTGTCTTTTGTTTTTACCTTGTGGCGTCATTTAAAAAATTGTGTGTCTGCATCAACATGGATTTAACTCGGGAAAATTTTCGTAGTATGATTTTCTACGATTTTAAGTGTAATTTGACAGCTCAACAGAGCATCGCTCGGCTTGAAACAGCTTTTGGCAATGAAGCACCATGCAAGACGACTGTTTATAGCTGGTTTGCAGAATTCAAGCGTGGTCGTATCAACCTCAGTGACGAATCTCGCGATGGTCGGCCGTCCACCGCTGTGACCAACAAAAACATCGATGCTGTGCGCCGTATGATTGAAACAGACAGGCATGTGACCTACCATGAAATTCGCGCATCCTTAGAAATAGGCATGAGTCAAATACAATCAATCCTACACAAACATTTGGGTGTCAGAAAGCTGTGCTCGCGGTGGATCCCACACAACTTGACCGAGGCTCAAAAAACGGACCGCGTCACTTGGTGCAGTGCCATGCTTACCAGATTCAACGAAGGTGCGTCAAATTTGGTGTGGGACATAGTAACAGGTGACGAAACATGGATTTATTGCTACGATCCCAAAACAAAGCAGCAATCGAGCGTATGGGTCTTTCAAGATGAGCCGAAACCAACCAAAGTGGCGCGCGTGAAAAGTGCATCTAAGCGGATGATTGCTTCTTTTTTAATAAAACTGGACACGTGGCTACTGTTGCTTTAGAGAATCGTCGTACCGTGAATAGTGACTGGTACACGACCATTTGTTTGCCGGAAGTTATTGACGAACTCCGTAAAAATAACCGTAAACGCCGTATCATCCTGCACCACGACAATGCTAGTTCTCACACGGCCAGACAGACAAACGACTTTTTGAAGACGAAAAATGTAGAACTCATGAGTCATCCTGCATACAGTCCCGACCTGGCACCTTGTGACTTTTTTCTGTTCCCAAAAATTAAGAACCAATTACGCGGTCAACGATTTTCATCACCAGAAGAGGCTGTCGAGGAGTATGAAAAACACGTTTCAGAGGTCACCACAGGGGAGTGGCACAAAAGTTTTCAAAACTGGTTTGATCGAATGAAAAAGTGCATAGACGCCAAGGGAGATTATTTTGAAAAACAATAAATTAATTTTTTACCTTTAATAGTATTTTTTCATATTCATTCCGGAAACTTATAGTGCGTCCCACGTAGCATCGACGTAATATAGAATCTCGCAATAATTTGCTCTCAAATCTATGTTGTTACCGCACATTATCAGTAAAAGTAGGTGTTTTATTCCACTTGGATTGACCTCATATGTATATATATAATGTATATAAACTGCATTTATGCAGCCAAATTCTTACTAAAGACTCGGTCAGTGCTCAGTAACAAGGTTCGATGACCCTTTTTGTGAATTTCGTAAATTTATTCTTTTTGTGTTTCTTACAAACGTAAGACAAGCCCCGAGTCGATTACTATGGGACGTCAATATTTCATTTTGCGAAATTAGCAAAGTATTGTCGATCCGTGTTACCGATCACTAACAAGCCTCCAGTATTAGTTTGGCTGTGTAAATAAAAGTCACCTTATACACTTTTCGCCGAAGTGAATAACCGCTTTAAAAACCTTTATTCATAGTTTAATTCTCTGAGTAAAGTGTTCCGCGTACACAATGGATGGGTTCCGTTAATGACAGCTCTGTACGAAATACTAGGCCTAGTTTTGAGCAATGTCCGCCAAAAATACATACGTATTTTCAGGTCATGTTTGGTTCAACTTGGGCCTAAAGTTCCAAAGCCCCACAAAGAGCCGTCGCCGTGAAACATACACTCTCTACGAACACTTACTGACTCATACAGTGACTACAACCAGCACTTTCAACTCGGATCAGTACTGTGTAGTCGAGAGCAGGATGTATGAAGCGATACTTGGCACTGATTGCTGCGCGGCAATGTTTGCTACCGACTTGTGGGTTTCTTTGGCTAGGTGAGTGTTTTAAGTATTTTTTACAATTTTACAAGTGTGCATACATTGCATTGCATTTTCCGCGCGTCTCTTACTTTTATTTAATTCATCGTGGTATCGCGCACCAATTTCCTTAGCTTACAAGAAATTGAAACTGCTGACTTTACAAAGGTTCAAGGTATGTTTTCTATGGGCCTTAGTACTGCTTGAGATGATTCCGAGATAAACACGTTTTCTTTTTATTATTTTATTCCGGCAATTTTTTGTTCTTTTGGCGTACCCATGATTATTTTTGTATACTTTTTATTCAAAAGTGAGGAAAACAATATTATGATGTGCATTTTGCACCGAGATTCTGTTTTACAGTTCTTACGCACTTTCCGTTAATCCTACGCTTTTTAGTAAAATGGTCGGTAAAACTTTATTATTATGATTCCTATCACTTCAAAAACGTATAAAAGTGGATATTTATGGAATTGTTCCTCTCAAAAAACGCGCCGCTAATTTAAATGTTTAGGGTGCAAACTTACGCAAAAAATTGACCACCCTAATAAACTCATATTTTCTATTGAATACAATTACAGGAAGGCACTTGTGTACCGTTTATGATAAAACAGCCAACGCGACATTTTATGGTCACAATTCTTTGCAAGCCAATAAAGCTGATTTTAAGGCTTTAGTTTTAGTTTGACATAAAATTGTACTTAAGTATGGTTAAAACGAAGAGCCATTTTCAAGTCACCATTGTATAAACGTCAAACTAAAATTTTAGTTTGACAGCCATAATTTACTCAAATTAGTGATTTTAACTTGTTTTGGTAATTTCAAGGCACATTTTAGAGCTGTTAAATGAGTTTGATTTAAGGGCATATAAAAAGACTTGCTAATTTTAGTTGGTGTGCCCTCCAGAATAGCAAAATATAGTGCTGTCCGTCACTTAAAATTACGTTTTTTACTAAGTTTCTTAGCTTAAAATTAAAACCTTCAAAATCGGCTTTAATGTAGCAGAGATCTGCTATTATATTATAATAGGATCTACCTAGTCGGTTCTTAAATACTGTCACTGGCCATTTATTTTAAAAATAGAACACCTAGAAAAGAAAATGAAATGGTGTTCGATTTTCACATATTTTTTGATTAATAATCTACCAAATCACAATTACATTCGTTCATTTTTTACGATGGAGTGGACTCGCAGAGAGGACCGAGTAGCAGTAATTGCATTGCATCGTTGCGGCCATCCACCAAAGACAATATTCAACTTGCTTCAAAAATTAAAAATCACGAAGAGGTTCGTGTACCGTACCATCAAGAGGTACAATGAAACCTCTAGTGTCGATGACGAGAAAAGAACTGGCAGACCTCGTTCCGTTAGGACTCCAGGGGTCATCAAAGCAATCAAGGCGCGTATTGCAAGAAATCCCGTCCGCAAGCAGAAACTGATGGCTTTGGAGATGGGTTTAACCAGAAGTACCATAAAAAAAGTACTCAATGAAGACCTGGGACTACGAGCTTACCGAAAAAAGAGTGGACATCTTCTGAACGCGCGTCTGATAGCTATGAGAGCCAAAAAATGCAAAGTTTTGCTAAAGCGGTACGCGAGAAACAGACACCGCGATATCCTGTTTACAGACGAGAAAATTTTTAATATCGAGGAGAAGTACAACAAACAAAATGACAGGGTGTACGCTACCAGCTCTGCGGCCGCTGGAAATGCCATTCCTAGAGTGCAGCACGGCCATCATCCATCATCAGTCATGATTTGGTTGGGAGTGTCCTACTATGGCCCTACTGAAGTGCATTATTGTGAAAAAGGTGTCAAAACCAGTGCAAAAGTGTACCAAGACACGGTTTTAGATCGCATAGTAAAAGATCTGCCCCAGACACTCTTTGGAGGACGGCCATTTGTGTTTCAACAGGACTCCGCACCTGCTCATGAGGCCAAAACAACTCAGGAGTGGTTCGAGCACCAGAATATCGAGTTAATAAGGCATCAAGATTGGCCCTCATCTAGCCCTGACCTCAATCCACTGGATTACAAAATTTGGCAGGAATTGGAGGAGAAGGTCTGTTCTAAACCTCACAAAAATTTGAGCAGCCTAAAGTCATCATTGATTAAAGCAGTGGCGGATATCGACATGAATATGGTCCGTGCAGCTATTGATGATTGGCCTCGAAGATTGAAGGCTTGTGTAAAAAATGGTGGCAATCATTTTGAATAAATTTTGTGTTTAATGTAAGCTAATTAAATTACCTTTTTAAAAAAATATTCTTTTTTTGAATATCATGATTAGTTTTCATTTTATAGCCAATTTTGTTTGTGACAGAATTTAAGCACCGACTAGGTATAGTCTATTCTATAAATTTGTAATTTGTTATCTCCTTGCGATGGATAAATCGCCAAGTTTTTAAAATATAGAAATTTATTTCTATCGTAGTGTTATTTTGTACGCGGGCAAAATATTTTTTTTATTTTTATTGAAAGATTCCCTAATATTTGTTGTTTTTTCTAATTTCAGGATGTCGAATGGCCAACTAACCATGACCCAGCTGATCAACCTTTGTCAAGTCTACCAGAAACTATCCAGTAAAGCACAATTCACTTACTCACCACAACAAACATATCTAAGCAAAACTATGGAATTACTGTTCAAATTGCTGGAAAAAGAAGACAGAAAAAAAATGTACACTCATTTCAATTTGAATATTGATGGAAATATTGGTGTTTGGACAGTTTTGAAATTAAGGAATCTCTCAGGCGAAGTACAAAGAAACGCAGAAGATATCGCTGTAATGAAATTGAAGTCGCAGTTCAATAAACTGTTTGATTTTTCAATGACTTCAAAAGAGGAAGTGCAGAATTTGGTAAGAGCAATTACTTGTTTATCCACTCAAGTACAGATCTGCCAAAGATATAATGCGCAGAGAAGTCTTCGCTGGTTTTCGTATTCTTGAAAATCATAGATTTTAGGAGGCCTATGTAAACCGGTGACGATTGAAGCAAAAGTGCTCTAGAACTTGGATTTCATTTGCACCTTTTATAATTACATAGCTATCGTTGGATTCCTCGTGTCTTGAACACGTAAAGTTCGGTCGTAAAGTGCAAAAGTGGTGGAGGGTCCCACTAAACTACCTCACACCAAAGAAGTACTGGGACACCATCTCAAAATCATGACCATACTCACATTTCATTAAATGTATTCTTACACTATATTTACACTTTATTTCACGAAAAGTAGCTGGAAATCGAATACCTTTTATACCTTAAAAACGTTAGATAAATCCTAACCTGCAAACCTAACCTAACGAAATCCAACGATACCAATCTTAGGTAGGTATTTATCATAAGTGCAGATGAAAAATTTCACATCAGTACTAGGGTGCACCAGTCTGTTCTAGCATTTGAACCTGTGCAAACAATCGGAACCGGAAGCAATTAACAGACCGGGCGTGCACTATCTGTCATGGATTGTATAGAAATCGTTTAAAAATACGAACTTTGCCGAAGAGTGGCGATTATTCCTGCGCGCATTATTTACAGGGTTCTACTGTACTTATTGTAATTTCGTTATCGCACCATGAATTATGTGATAAAGACCTCTATTATAGCTGGCTTATTCCACTCTGCGAAGGCTACTAGAAGCTACAAGTACATCGGTGACCCGCCCGACTGGGTAATTCAGTGGGTTAAAAAGGGACAGAGTTACGCGATAGAATGAGAGCCGACTCGTAGGTAAATAAACTTCGCAGCGCTCTTAGAGCTGAATTGCACATTAATGCTGCGTGGCGAGAGTAGCTTTTAATTCATGTGTTTTTGAGGAGCGGATCTTCTGTAATGCTTTTATTTCTTCTGTGATTGTAGGTAGAGTGATAACCATTATATTCTGTGAGATTATATCTGAAGCTGTTTGCCGAATCAGTGTAGGCACTACTCGGGACATTTCGTACGTAACACTACAACCATAGTAAATCTATACAGTTGTCCAACGAAAGCATGTAGACAGGGCAAACGTGCGGGGCAAGACGCGGGAGGTATTGACCCCGACTGCATACCAATTTCGAATAAGCAGTCGGGGTCGCGTCTCTCCGGGTTGATGCGTCGCAACTTGCAAGTGTCATAAAATAACCCAGTAATAAGAGGTCTCTTTGGTCTAGTACAGGGGCCCCTGCAACTTGTTGTGAATGCTCTGTTTCGAACAAGCAGCCGGGGTCGCGTCTCTCCGGGTTGATGCGTCGCAACTTGCAAGTGTAATAAAATAACCCAGTAATAAGAGGTCTCTTTGGTCTAGTACAGGGGCCCCTGCAACTTGTTGTGAATGCTCTATTTCGAACAAGTAGTCGGGGTCGCGTCTCTCCGGGTTGATGCGTCGCAACTTGCAAGTGTAATAAAGTAACCCAGTAATAAGAGGTCTCTTTGGTCTAGTACAGGGGCCCCTGCAACTTGTTGTGAATGCTCTGTTTCGAACAAGCAGTCGGGGTCGCGTCTCTCCGGGTTGATGCGTCGCAATCGCAAGTGTAATAAAATAACCCAGTAATAAAGTGAAAGTGAAAGTGAAAGTGAAATGAATTTATTTGCCACAAAACATATACAAAAAAAAAATAGAAATATAAACAAACATGCAAAATAAAAAACAATAAGAAAAAAAAATCTATCAATAAATTAATTAATAATGGCAAAAAGGAGCAAGCTCGGCAGATGCCACAAGTTGGATTCAACTTGCAGCGCCGATTTTCAGTTTGCCCCATTTTAATACATATAAAACAAAATACAATTGCAGGTAGGTAGGAAACAGATTCATGTCATGAGTGATTGTAAATAATTGTAAGGAATAGAATTAAATAGAACAAATAATTAAAAATTCCCTAAGTTAATCAAAACTGTCACATAACTTGTCACACAAAAATAAAAAATTTAAAAAGTTATAAAAAAGGAATTCGCACATATACAGTCTAATTTAGAAAAAAAAAACAAAATGGAATAAAACAATTCAAACATCAGCCTAATAATAGTTATGAAGAAGTACCTAGCACTAGTTAACATATTACTGCTTGTTGAGAATGCTAAGTCTGAGGTGTTTTTTTAAAGTAGCAGAACGCATGAATTTACGCAAAGGCGGTGGAAGGTCGTTCCAAATCTTGGCGGCTGCGTATTTGAAACATCCTTTGTAGCCTGCAGTTTTGTGAATCGGTATGACCATTTTATCCGTAGTGCTATTCCGTGTAAATCGACCGTGTTTATCTCGGGTCCATGTGAACTTATCATACAAGTAGATAGGTCTTTGCATGTGAACTATTTTGTGAATCAAAGTAGCAAGATGTAATTGCCTACGGCCTTTCATTTTAATAATTTTTTTATCATTCAGAAATGGCGTGATATGCGCCCGTTTAGGTACCACGTAACAAAAACGTGCACATGCATTCTGTACGCGCTGTATAGCGCGTTCCGTTTTAGCGTAGATTCGCGGCCCGTATACAACATCGCCAAAATTGAACAAGGACAAAACTAAACTCTCCACAAGTAGTTAAGTAATAAGAGGTCTCTTTGGTCTAGTACAGGGGCCTCTGCAACTTGTTGTGAATGCTGTTTCGAACAAGCAGCCGGGGTCGCGTCTCTCCGGGTTGACGCGTCGCAACTCGCAAGTGTAATAAAATAACCCAGTAATAAGAGGTCTCTTTGGTCTAGTACAGGGGCCTCTGCAACTTGTTGTGAATGCTGTTTCGAACAAGCAGTCGGGGTCGCGTCTCTCCGGGTTGACGCGTCGCAACTCGCAAGTGTAATAAAATAACCCAGTAATAACAGATCTCTCTGGTCTAGTACAAGGGCCCCTGCAACTTGCTGTGAATGCTGTTTCGAACAAGCAGTCGGGGTCGCGTCTCTCCGGGTTGACGCGTCGCAACTCGCAAGTGTAATAAAATAACCCAGTAATAACAGATCTCTCTGGTCTAGTACAAGGGCCCCTGCAACTTGCTGTGAATGCTGTTTCGAACAAGCAGTCGGGGTCGCGTCTCTCCAGGTTGACGCGTCGCAACTCGCAAGTGTAATAAAATAACCCAGTAATAAGAGGTCTCTTTGGTCTAGTACAGGGGCCTCTGCAACTTGTTGTGAATGCTGTTTCGAACAGGCAGCCGGGGTCGCGTCTCTCCGGGTTGACGCGTCGCAACTCGCAAGTGTAATAAAATAACCCAGTAATAAGAGGTCTCTTTGGTCTAGTACAGGGGCCTCTGCAACTTGTTGTAAATGCTGTTTCGAACAAGCAGTCGGGGTCGCGTCTCTCCGGGTTGACGCGTCGCAACTCGCAAGTGTAATAAAATAACCCAGTAATAACAGATCTCTCTGGTCTAGTACAAGGGCCCCTGCAACTTGCTGTGAATGCTGTTTCGAACAAGCAGCCGGGGTCGCGTCTCTCCGGGTTGACGCGTCGCAACTCGCAAGTGTAATAAAATAACCCAGTAATAAGAGGTCTCTTTGGTCTAGTACAGGGGCCTCTGCAACTTGTTGTGAATGCTGTTTCGAACAAGCAGTCGGGGTCGCGTCTCTCCGGGTTAACGCGTCGCAACTCGCAAGTGTAATAAAATAACCCAGTAATAACAGATCTCTCTGGTCTAGTACAAGGGCCCCTGCAACTTGCTGTGAATGCTGTTTCGAACAAGCAGTCGGGGTCGCGTCTCTCCGGGTTGACGCGTCGCAACTCGCAAGTGTAATAAAATAACCCAGTAATAACAGATCTCTCTGGTCTAGTACAAGGGCCCCTGCAACTTGCTGTGATGCTGTTTCGAACAAGCAGTCGAGGTCGCGTCTCTCCGGGTTGACGCGTCGCAACTCGCAAGTGTAATAAAATAACCCAGTAATAACAGATCTCTCTGGTCTAGTACAAGGGCCCCTGCAACTTGCTGTGAATGCTGTTTCGAACAAGCAGTCGGGGTCGCGTCTCTCCGGGTTGACGCGTCGCAACTCGCAAGTGTAATAAAATAACCCAGTAATAACAGATCTCTCTGGTCTAGTACAAGGGCCCCTGCAACTTGCTGTGAATGCTGTTTCGAACAAGCAGTCGGGGTCGCGTCTCTCCGGGTTGACGCGTCGCAACTCGCAAGTGTAATAAAATAACCCAGTAATAACAGATCTCTCTGGTCTAGTACAAGGGCCCCTGCAACTTGCTGTGAATGCTCTGTTTTGAACAATAAAGCAACTTTTTTATTATAAATAAAAATGTTAAAAAATAAAAATGTTGCTTACAAACAAGTGTTTTGTCAAAATGAGCAGATTGAGGCCTGGCCCCGGCAATCCCGGACTTAAGGTGGGGGGAAAGGGGGTGGAGTACGCTCCTGCCGCTCCGTAAACAAAAAATGCTAACGCGTCGTTATTTCACACAAATACATGGCTATTGGATCTCAGTGATAGCAAGACCTAGTTTTGTGCTAAGTGTTTAGTCTCAAGTTATTTAAATATAATGTATTAACCTAAGTTATTTAAGTACTTTTGTTAGTGTATGAATATGTAAACTTTTTAAAAGATATTTTACAACTAGAAGATTCGTGGTTTAGATTCATGCTGATATTGAAACGGCTACTCACGATTTTAATAGTCAGATTTCGCCTGACTAGTTTCACTGTATTCGTACAGTTTCTTCGGAGGGAAACATGGTTATGCGGCGGTTCCCCGTTATTCAGGCGAAATCTGACTATAAAAATCGTGAGTAGCCGTTTCAATATCAGTATTATTAAAAGATACTTCATATAAATACACGATTGGGTTTTATTTTTATTGTTAAGAAATGTGACAACCCTAGTAATATGGCCACTGTCTAGACGCTGTCGGCATTTTCGCAGACATCAAAGGCGATGGATTACTGTATGTTTTTATACTACGCTACAACTTTCTTACAGATAAATGCAATGAGATTAGCAGCCACTTGTTCATTCCTAAAAATGGATACAATCGAAGAGGAAATAATCCAGGCTTGGTTACAGACTTGCCCAAAAAGCAACCAAATTAATACTTTGCAAGGAGACTTATGCAGGGAGAATTTGTGGCACTTAGAATATCTGATGGTGCTTTATTCTTTGACTGAATCAATGATACCACTTCTGCAAAGAAATTGTGAGGGTTTACTGAAGGTAAGTTCATTTTCTGACATCTTATATAACATATAGGGTTAGTTTTTCAAGTTGGCGTGCATGAACAAACCTGAAGCATGAAAACGCGAATAATTATTAAAGGAGTCTCGGGGCCGATTTTGATAAAAAAAAACTGCATCATTAGAATAATCCCTAGCCGAGAATTGAATCCGCTGATCTAAAAAAATACAGTATTAAATGGTGCCGTTTATGCTTTCATTAAAATCGCCCCGAGACTCTTGAGCATTTTACGATATCCCATAAAACCTCGGATTTAGCCATCCATGTCCACTTAAAAAACAATCCGTTTCAGATGCTTTTAGGATAGGACCTAGTCGGTTATTCCCATCGGCTCACGTGGTCCGTTGCGAGTTGCATCGTACAACTACAAAATTAATGTATTTTTTTTCCCAACGGACCACTGAGCTTTTGCAACTACTTTATTGAATGAAAAATTTTCCTATCGGACCACGGTAAAATGTGAGCTTATAGGAATATATCCTCTGATAATTTCGTTTTCAGTCTATTGGCAGTGTTCTATGATTGTTATTGTTAGTATTCCTCACCTTATTGGGTTTGGAAAAAAAAGTGTAAATTAATTGGAAAAATAAGTATTTTATTCTTGATTCAAGTAAAGTTAAAAGTATAAAATTCATACTTAACTTATGTGGAAAAAAATGTTTTAAAACGCAGTCAGAAGTTACAAAATTTCGCCGATGGGACAGTATGAAACTGTCATTTTCTGTATTTTCAATAATCGATAAATCCATTAATTATCTTAAAAGTATCTAGTAAGTAATGCAATTATTGTAATTGGTTCTCAGATACTTCTTATTTAAGTAAAAAATAAGATACTTCCGGAGCTAATAGCCTGGAAATAGAATAAAAAAATATGCATGGGGCACCCAAAAAAGGCAAGGGTTACATTATTTTTGAAATGACCCAAGTGTTTTATGGTCACCATGGTCATAGTAAAAACAGAATAGTAGAACAACTCTCGCGCCGTGCGAGGCATAAATGCCTACTGCTGCAGGTCTTCAATTTATTTTGCGGCATGCGACGAACGGCGCGCGGCCAAAAAATACCTATCTGTTTTGTAGCGCGGCGTACGTAAGCGCGACTGCGGAGCACAGCCGACCCTAGTCACACCGCCAGAAACCGTCTGAGATATTGTCGTTGTGTGCGTGCTGTGGTTCGTACGTGCAGGCTCGCACACATATCGTGCTCGCCATGTTAAAAGAGGGCTGGAACCGATTGGTTTCCACATGGGTATACTCGTGCACGAAATTACTAGGCATGTTGTTTTATTTCTGAACTAGTGTTTCGCTTGCGGCTTCGTATATTGGTTATTGGTAGGTACATTAAAAATATTTTAGACTAGCTTTTGCCCGCGGCTCCGCCCGCGTCGAAGAGATTTTCGTGAAAAGAAGGAAAACAAAAGAACATGATTTTTTGAACGACTATATGCAACGGACACCATGTTTAGACAAGGCGCTAATAAAGACCAATCAAATAAGTCCAAACTAGAAGGGTCTGCTTTTGTCCGTTGAGGAGATCCCGTACTCATCTTCTAGTCCCAACACCAGATCCTGGTCAAAATGTTTTACCAAAAGACAAATCAAATACGCCCAAACTCGAAGGGATTGCTGTTGTCCGTTGAGGAGATCCCGTACCCATCTTCCAGTTCCATCATCAGACCCTGGTCACCATGTTTTACCAAAGTGCTAATAAAGACCAATCAAATAAGCCCAAACTCGAAGGGTCTGCTGTTGTCCGTTGAGATCCCGTACCCATTTTCCAGTCCCATCATCATACCCTGGTTACCATCTTTTACCAAAGTGCTAATAAATACCAATCAGTAAGCCCAAACTGGAAGGGTCCACTGTTGTCCGTTAAAGAGATCCCGTACCCACCTTCCAGTCCCATCAGCAGACCTTGGTCACCATGTTTTACCAAAGTGCTAATAAATACCAATCAATAAGCCCAAACTTGAAGGGTCTGCTGTTGTCCGTTGAGGAGATCCCGTCTGCATCTTCCAGTTCAATCATCGGACCCTGGTTACTGTGTTTTAGCAAAGTGCCAAGAAGTGTGTCAGGATCGTTGTAGATGGAAATCTGTAGTCAGATTAAACTGATACAGTTTTCTCGTATGGGAAGAAATCATTACTTAAACCACAGTATTTGATGTAAATATCTATGCTTAAACCTGGCTGTAGTAAAATTTTCAAGCTCAATATTGGCAAGAGGTGTGTCAGGATCGTTGTAGATGGAAATCTTTAGTCGGATTAAACTGATACAGTTTCCTTGTATGAAAAAACAACCGGTTTTATCACGTGTAACTAACCATTTGGTCAGGGCACGCCGATAAAGCAACTAAGCAGCGTTTTTTCTTCCGACATGGTTCACAAATACTGAATTTTCAAACTAAAAACTTACTTTTATTTAAATAAAATATAGCCTATGTTACTCAGCAATTGTGTAGCTTTTTACAAAAGAATTTTTAGAATCGGTTCAGTAGTTCCAAAGTTTACCTCAAACATACAAATCTTTCCTCTTTATAGTGTAGATGTAGATAGGCCTAGTAATTTCGTGCGCGAGTATACCCATGTGGAAACCAATCAGTTCCAGTGCTCTTTTAACATGGCGAACATTTCATCCCTGTGAAGATAGCTTACTAGTCTGTTTTTACTATGCCATGGTTACGATCTAGATCTTAAGATTCTCCATTGACTTGGCTTTTTGTATGGTTGATGCAACACTGTACTTGGTAGAAGCAACTAAGATCTACGCACTTATTTTAGATAGACACTGCTACTTCGTCAAAAGGATTTTTGAAAACAGAAACAACACTTACCTGTCCATAATCTTGCGCCGTAATGACATGTTATGATGATTAATTTTTCTTGTTAGTTACTTTCACTTAAAATTATGAGTGTATTTTTGTTTTAGGTTCTTCATGTAACACTAAGCATCATATCTTCCGGAAATTTAGAGTCAAAACTAAATTCTTTGAATCTCATCTTCAAGTTGGCCCTTTACAACAGCCCAGATAACTCGTACAAAAATCAAATGGACTCAATTTTCCATAACATATTCAAGGAAATGTTTACCGAAAACAATGTCACTTTCAAAAACAAACTTTACGAAATTGTGCGGATGTATTCTAATAATACAAGGATTAAAGACATTGTAACCAAAGTAACCAAGGAACTAGAATTAGAAGAAAGTTTGAATTATTTTCAGAGACATGGCACTTTATATCCAAGTAAAATGAGCTGGAAAGAACAACTGTTTATAACATCAGGGTTTAGGCATACACATAAATGTCTGGAATTTCATAATGCAATAGAACTAAGTGATTCGGGATCTGTCAAACACTGTGATCAGACAAATAGTGGTAATTTTGAAATGGCTGATGTAGAAATGATGTTTAGTTTCGAAACTGAACCATCCAGTAAAAAGGCTAAATTGGACAGCAATGAAGCTGATACCATTGTAAAAAGACTTGAAAATGATGTCTCTCAACTTGCTAAAGTAAAAGAAAATGTTTCCTTAACTGAATTTAGAAATAGGATCATTGTTGTGTGTGAAAAGTTAAAAAATATAGTGAGTTGAATTTCCTTCGAAGCTTTTCATTGTAAATAAAACCAATGCTTAGTTAATTTCACATTTATAATTATGATGTGTTAAAAAAAATCTATACAAATAAGTGAAATACAATATTAATAACCATACATAAGAGAAACTTAAAATATATTTAATTGATACTCGGAGGTAATAAGACCTTTATTTAATGTGTCACGGTACCTTCTAACATCAGTCAACGTTCGAATCTTAGGACAACCTAGTCTCATTCATATAAACTTGTACAGATATACACGCTGTAGGATCATGTATGTCATGTAACACAGCAACGATTACAAAATAAAATATAATTAAATATATCTAACACTCATCATAATCCTTCACTTAAACTTAGCCTAACGCGTCCTCCTTGATCTTTCTGGTTGTGATGGTGACGTGGTAAGGAATAAAGTTACTTAAAAATTGGCTAATCATTTATAATAAAATATTGCTATAAGATACACAGCAAAACATAGCAGTATCGATTCAGTAAAGCATACAAAGCTTAAAGCGTATAATACAGCTACAACTTAAAATTAATTAGATAAATAAATAATAATCATGAAAGTTACAGAGCAGTCATCGAGCAATCATTATTATCTTGGAATTTATCTGCGTACATAACAAGGTATGGACCCTTATAAATGCAACGCACAAAATACGTAAGACTAAAGGAGTAATAAAATCCTAGGTTTCATTCCTATACAAGATTCGTTCGTGCCTCATTCACAGTGCTGTCAAAGTAAATTATTTTGTGACAATAAATCCGTATTAATTCAGGCACCTTACGAGTAGTTAGTCGAAAACTATATTATTTTGTGCGAAACTCTTGCAATTTCAATTATGTCTAATATTGTGTCACAAACAGTATATAGCGATAATTTAATTTTTAGCCAATTGGAATGGTTGAATAACGGGTCTGTAGAACACTTGAACAAGATCCTAATATCACTCATATACGACTAACGATACTACCCTCCGAATTATGTACATGTAAACTTAGTAAAAACACCAATCACCGTCGCCAGTCGCAGTGTATAAGTGATCTTAGTATACATTATTTATAATACGTTGAAGTTAATTTAGCTAATTAAATCTACGAGTCTGTTAAATGTTCTGAGGATGATGTTACAGTTAAATCTGGTATTTCGGGCGAATCTAAATCTCTCATATAAAAAACTATACATAAGCACCGGGAATAATGTAATAAATATTGCACACGTTATAACATTTTTGTGGGAAATGTGCAGTATTAACAAATGACAGTAAGGTTTACGTTCATAATGACACCTATTCTCGTGTAGCAAATATTAGATTTAGAGCTGCCATAACCTAAAACTTTTCATTGCAAAATAGGCTATAACGAAGATGGATAAAACTTAAATTAGCTTGTATTATTTTAGGTTTTTTAACCCTAAATTTAGGGTTTGCTGCACGAGAATAGGTCACATTATCGCTTCTAATAAAAGTAATAGTACAAAGCCTAAAGTAGTGTTAGACGTATAAAGTTAGGATACAAAACCTAAACAATAAACACTTACTTAGTTAGGCCAATTTATGTCTTAGTTACAACAACGTTTCAAAAAACTAAATTTTATAATACACTTTTTGGATGTTTTGATACAATATTGGATTAATTTATTATTTAACTAAACTCGCTTGGCACTAATAAAATTACTGCTTTGAGTTCACATAACATTTCTAGTTCAGTAATCATGATTGAGCGATATTAAAAAATCTACAGAAAATGAAAATTTTATCCAAAATTAACATGATTTCAAAATTTATACAAGTAGAACTCACTATATAGTATGACTCACTTTCATATTTCCGAATCGCTAGTTGCGTTTAAATTATATAAATAAGGTCCTAAATATCTAAATACCCTCAGAACAGTTAATATGTATATAAAATTCAGTTCTTTATTAGGATTATTTGGCATCTATCACCAATATCGATATTCTACTTTAAACATGGTATACGAAGGTGTAGTACCTATCTGTTAATGCGCCTCTTCAAAACTTAAATTCTTAACGAGAGACATGCTTAATGCACGATATAATATTTTATACAATCCCTGCCGAGCCTAAAGTTCCTCCGAACATGTCGCGAACATGACCCAACACGCCCAACATCGCCCCAACACCGCGCCGAACATTCCAACCAATATATGAAAGCCAACTTTGAATAGAATCAACGCAAGTCAAAGGTCGTTTGAAGAATAAACCATGAATGGAATTTCAATGCAACTCATTTAAAAACATATCTGTGAAGTGAAATCAAGTGATGTCAAGAAGAGTGTATTTTATTTACTTGCAAGAATAGGGTAATGTATGTAAGTAGGGTGTATAGAAAAAGGAATGCATAGAGGCGCCACAAAAAAGAAATGCTAACAAAGCATTAAAAAAAGCCTTGATATGTAATTTATATTGCTATCCGCGTAGTGAACGACATTAGGTTATTCGCATCGTAAAAAGCAGCCTTCGATATCTTACACTCATAAATATCCGAATTCTCGAAAACCATTCATACAAAAGGCCTTTGTTTAACACCCGAAGAACTGTAGAAAAGTTTAACCTATTGTATTACTAAATACGTTTAGTAAAATCGTAGAAAGTCTAACTAAACTTACGGATTGAAGAGTAACATTACGTCTAAAACGTTTGCGAACCCATAAAACTCCATCTTGCAAAAAATAAAATTCGTAACATCTCCCGACCTACGAGAGCTCTTACAGAACGACTTATCTAAAAAAAAACAGTTGATCGAGTACAATAAATTGTGCAAAAATCTTCATTTTTAGTCACTCCGAGGAATGCATGTAGTTCGATCACCCTTGAGAGTTGTTTCACTTTCATTGATCCTTATTGTAAGGCTCTCAAGGGTGGTATTTGAGTGGTATCAGTAGGGGCGCCGCGGGGTGAGGCTTGAGGCGCGGGGCCTACGGCTGCGGGTGGTAGGCCGCGAGTGTGTTGTGTCGCGCCGCCGCGTGGTGGTGGCACACGGGCCGCGCGCGCGTCGCGCCCGCATTCTGCATCGACATTTGACCCTGGGCAACCTGCATTGATGGATGGGCAACCTGCATTGACGGGTGTCCAACCTGCATTGATGGATGTCCAACCTGCATTGATGGATGTCCAACCTGCATGGATGGATGTCCAACCTGCATTGACGGATGGGCAACTTGCATGCCTGGATGAGCTTGCAAGGCTTGATGCCCGAGCGTTAAGGCTTGGTGTCCGGCTTGTAACGCTTGGTGTGCTAAGGTCGCTTGGTGCGCCTGTAGCTGATGCATCTGTAGATGTTGCATCGACGCGCTGTTGTGTAGCAGTTGGACTTCAGGCGGCATGTGGTATAGCCCTGGGGTCTGAGAAGAGGAAAAAAATACAGTAATTATTGAAGAACGCTGCAAATTTTCTCAGTTCTTTAATTAATGTTTCAGCTATATTGATATCGAAATTCAATACTACTGGAGATTTGAGTGTTTTTGGCCCGACAATAGTTTTTGCACTACAATTTATCTGTAGTTGTAACCAATTTCTAAACGCTTTTATCGCTTCATAATAACCGCCATGGGGTAGGTGGAGATGGACATGTGAACGACCATGCCGAATCTTTTAATTACTTCTATCAATCTTGAAAGCATGACGTGGACGATGAAGAGCGGGCAACAATGTATTCCCCGCGAGTAGATTACTTCCCCCGCGCCCCTCTTACCGCTTGGACGTATCGCACACGAAATCACGCTCAAGTTTTAAGGCGCATAGGCACGCCATCGTTTTAGTACAAAATTTGATAATCCTTTTCCCAGTTGCTTTTCGTTATAGACCAAAGTATAAGCCCGTTTTCATCTGGTACTGATATTTTAAAATTTACCAAAATTTTGAATATTGATTTTTTTTAAAGATACGGACATGACGGATTGAAAGATATGGACAGATTTACAAACAAATTTGTTTGCTTGCCTTAAGAGCAAAGCTTAACCTTTACCAAAATTTTGCATTTTAGCCAGATAGTGACTTTGTAAATGCCTGTCTTATTAAACTAAAGAGAACTCAAATTTTAGTCTATAACGAGAAACAACAGAGAAACGGGTTATCAAACTTTGTACTAAAACGGTGGCATGCCTATACGCCTTAATATTTTAAAGTGGAACATGTGTGTGTACTAACATGATGCGAATGCTTGTGTCGGTGGGGCGGCAGGGAAGGCCTGGCTCAGTAGGCGGACGCCTCCTTATACTCCGAGTTATCCATAGTGAAGAAGTCCTCAAGCTTCCACTGCAGCGTCTCGAAGGTGGGCCGTTTGAGCGGGTCCTTGTGCCAACACTCCAGCATGATCTCGTATAGAGCCGCTGGGCAGTTCTGCGGGCACGGCATGCGGTAGCCGTGCTCCACTTGGTGGAGGACTTCTGCGTTCGTCATGCCTGTAATGCAATCGGAGGTTTAATGTTTGGATGGGCATATAGAGAAAGCGAGTGAAAGAAGAGTGAAGAAAGAAATATACCAGGAGGCGGTGGAAGGACGTAGGTATGCCGACCAAATTGGCGATATACTGGAGAAGGGCGAAGTCAAAATCATCGAGCTTGTATTGATATAATGTAAAAGAGGTGTGGCAGGATCATAGCAGGTGGAAATCCTACCTCTACTGGTAGACAGACGTGAGTTATAACTAAATAAAATTACTTAGCGTAATTGACCTCTCATAAACAACTAGACACACAGTCTCTAAGAAAAGTTCGGCAGAAAACGTCCGAACGTGCGACGTGCATAGTAACAAAAATGCTTCAACCAAATTAAGACGTTATGTCGTTCACATAAGATGCAATGTCAGTTGTACGAAATCATCATTCGATTTTGTCACCCAATAGCGGTGACAAAATGCATCACGGACACTTTTTGAGCGAGATTGTGAGTCTAGTTATTTATGAGAGGTCAATGCTTAGCGTGCATTACAAGACAGAAAAGATAATATATACCGGGTGTAAATAGACTGCTACCATTTAATCAGCTACAGGTTTCACGGACGACGCTCTCTCTAAACTCGCCCGTATGTTGGTGCGTTAGGGTTCACGCATTTTTGTTTAGAACACAATTATTTCTCAAGTTAAGGGTTTCCGCGTGTATGATTCTTGGGACAAGTGGTTCAGTAGGGTCGGTAGAATATGTGGTTTCATTTAATGGTAGCAGTCTATTCACACCCGGTATATAAACAAAATTGACCTGTCCAACGGCCTAGGATGGGAACTTCGGTAACTCAGCTGGAAGAGCACTTCGCTTATAAGCAAGAGTTCGCAGGTTCAAATCCTGCCCGAAAGATTTTTTTTTCTAAATATTGGTCTGCCTTGGAATTTGTTTCTAATTGATCTTATTCTGTCTTCCAAATGTAGTAATGCACTTTAAAACCTAAGAAAGCTATTTAAATACCAACATACCAGGATAAGGTATCCGGCCGTAGGTGACGAGCTCAGTGAGCAGGATGCCGAACGACCAGACATCAGACTTGATGGAGAACTTGCTGTAGTTGGCGGCTTCGGGCGCCGTCCATTTGATAGGGAATCGGGCGCCCACACGCGCTTCGTATTCGTCCTCCTGAAAAAGGTAACGTTTTATTTTAAAAATAATAATGTCACTGGTCTGTCTAAAAATAATATCGAGTTAGCAGGGTCATAGAGGTAGCGAATAGTGATTAATTATAATAATATTTGATAATCATCAATATTCATTCCATGTAATGTAAGTACATACATAATTTCATTTCATTTATTTTTCAATTTCAATAATGGCTATAAATACTTGAAATATACATGACTGGAAGACTGCATTAAAGTGTTTTTTGTATCAATAGGTGACATTAATTTATACAGCTAAATTCATACTGAAGACTCTTTTTAGAAAATTTGAAGAATCAATTTTTGTCTTTTCCCTCAGCTCAACTCAAACGCAAGCTCAGCCCCGAGACAATGGAAAGTAAAAATTTTCATTTTATCAAATAATGCAAAAAAAATATCCGTGATAATGATGATCATTTACCAAGCCGGCTGTATTTATAAATGTCACCGTAAGATTGTACGATCCGACAGTTTATAATTTAACGATAGGTTTTTGTTAGGTAACTAACCCAACCTAGTTAAATTATAAAGTAAAGGGATTTTACAATCTCACGCTGATATAAATATATACATCAATTTAATAAAAAACTACCAGGCAGATTTAGAAATAGCTTTAAAGAATTGGCCTATTCTTGTTTTCACCAATATTTACGATTCGAAAACCATTTCGAGGAATAGCTTTCCTTAACTGTTTTTGGTGGACAGATTTTAAATAAGCGTTCATAACAAATTTCAAAAAAGCGATGACATTAACTTGATCTTCAGTGACGTCATCATCACACATTTCCATTTTCATTGAACGCATCCTAAGACGTATTTTTTTCTTGAACGCTTTCTTAAGACTGCAAATTGTAAATGTTACCAACTTTATCAAAAAACCCTGTTATAATAGGTATTTTACCAATAATTATCAGAATTCGAAAACTACCAACAAATAATAATAATAATCACTATCAAAAGAGTTTAGGATCAACTTTGAAACCTATTTATATTAGAATTATTCATTAAATTATTATTAATTGTTTATAATAGACAGAGGTCATTGCACGAATAGGTATTTAAAGCTAGTTTATTTTAACAGAAATGTATTGGCTGTCGGGTCATGAACCTGATTTAGGTGTTTAATGTAGATTTATGATTTTTGTTCGAACTCATCCTAGCTGGGTAGGTACCTATATTCTCTAGCTAGTTCTATCAGACAGAATCGAAGTTTTGAAAAAAGAAATATCGAGATCAAAATTTTAAAATTACTCTTGCTGTTGGAAACACTTATGCTGATGTGTCTGTCACTTTGACTGCTTTGCTTTGCATTCGTTTGTTTTGGGTTCCGTTTCAAAACGAGTGGGTTTCACTCGGAGTGATGCGTATAGTGATCCAACCTAATGTGATGACGTCATTTCCTGTAAATATTAAAATACTTATAAAATCGGTTCTAAAGCACAAGAATATATATTGTTCAAATTAAATTCCTAAAGTGGTCTATTTATTCCAAAAGCAGACAAAAACAGCAAATTGATATTTAAAAAATAGGCGGATAGAGTACTTGAGTAGAATATGTTAAAAGCTCGCTGCAAGGCGGTGCAAAAACACAAGCCTTTGCCCATTTTTCCAGACTTCCTTAATTAAATTGAGCACTGCTGTCTTGCATAGCAATATCGAAGTTTTTATTGAAGGTTTTTCGACCAGTTTAGACTGAAATGTCAAGTAAATCTGAAGTTTTTCCGACTTAAATGTGCAACGTAGAGACAATACACAATGTACGCAAAATATCTGGTATGTTCGTAAACACCGCTTTGTTTTGTGAATAAAGGCTGAAGTGTTTAATAATATTCGTGACTTTGTTTTGAAATAATAATACACAATAACACCCAGACCTAATACACTAAATGTTCAATTTATTTTTCAAGGTAATGTAGCGGGTTCATCCAACTACCGTTTACTGTCAGTTCTGCCGTTACGTCAGGCATCAGAACGCTAAGTGCGAGTTGCCATCGAATGACTTCACTACCGCGTAAATCGAGTTAAGCTGGGTTTCCAGCGTGTGTTTTGTCCTACACACTACACCAAAACGTCTACACAGTATGTTGTTTCGCTATATATTTGTGTTTATAAGCCCTGTGCCTTCTGCATGCTCATCAGTAAAAATGTGTGGTGAAACAATGTTTTGTGTATACGTTTTTGTTTAGTGTGTAGTACAAAACGTGCGCTGGAGACCCGGCTTAACTCGATTCACGCGGTAGTAAAGTCATTCGATGGCAACTCGCACTTAGCATTCAGAGTACATCTCGCTAACCAAATTTTTTGGTGACTTAAAAAGTAGCACACCAGAGGGTAAATAGGCGTTAGCCGAGCTGACAGGCGTTTATTTAGTAGAAAAAAAGTTTTAATTTTGTTATTTCCATAATATGGATTTATGCGTTCTAATAATTTCAGTTTAACACTTTCACTGCTGAAAACACACCAGTGCTGTAATCGCTATCATACCGACCGTGCACTATTATTGCAATTCAGGCGCTTTGGCCACAAATAGTAGTTTATGAAACTGGTACATAAAGAAGTTTTTAAAACACGAGTGTGAGTTTAAAACACGAGTCGTAGGTAAGTTTTTTCATAATATCACACGAGTGTTTTAATACCTATTATGTGCAGTTTCATACACTACTTTATTTAAACTCATGCAGTAACTACTTTACCACTTAGCTGTTTTCACAATCTCGGTAAAATTTGTCGTTAGCCAGTTCTGATTTTTCTTGTAAAATATTGTTTAATTTCCGTCGTTGTTTCCAGAATGTCAGGTGGAGTCAAATTATAATCAGTGTTACTGTTGTCAGCAATTTTAGGGCATATAATACTTTTAACCCACAAAAACACAATAAATAATACTTACATTTCCCGGTAAACTATGGCGCCGAAATTTCCCGAACGAAATCCCCAGAACAAAATCCAACAGTCCACAACGCATGCGCAAATAAAATTGAACTTGACCCTCCTTAGTTGGGGTCGCAATATTGTTTTTTGTCTATTAGAGAATACTATATAAAAACTTTATTGGTAGTGGATAAGAGGAACTATGAACTATTTCAAAATTATCTTTTAGATGGGACACAAAGGGTTAAAATTGGACAGCAAGTCAGCAGCGATTCAAGTGTAACGTTTGGCGTACCATAAGGCAGCATACTTGGGCCCACCTTGTTTCTAATTTACATAAATGAGTTGTGTGAACTCGAAACAGATGGTGCCCGGGTCTTTTCTTATGCCGATGACATTGCAATAGTTTTTTTCGGGAATAATTGGGATTCTGTGCGTAGAAACACTGAATTGGGTATGTCTAAAATTGCTCATTGGCTAAGTTCCAACTTACTTACGCTTAATACCCTGAAAACTAATTATTTAATCTTTTCTTTAACTAAACGAACTCAACCTAATTCTAGTTTTAATGTAAAAATTCACCAGTGCGGAAATATCGAGAACTGCTTCTGCAGATTGCCGAATATTGGAAAAGTTAGCAAGACAAAATACTTAGGTATTATACGTGGGACGCACTATAAGTTTCCGGAATGAAAAGCAATCGTCCGCTTAGATGCACTTTTCACGCGCGCCACTTTGGTTGGTTTCGGCTCATCTTGAAAGACCCATACGCTCGATTGCTGCTTTGTTTTGAGATCGTAGCAATAAATCCATGTTTCGTCACCTGTTACTATGTCCCACACCAAATTTGACGCACCTTCGTTGAATCTGGTAAGCATGGCACTGCACCAAGTGACGCGGTCCGTTTTTTGAGCCTCGGTCAAGTTGTGTGGGATCCACCGCGAGCACAGCTTTCTCACACCCAAATGTTTGTGTAGGATTGATTGTATTTGACTCATGCCTATTTCTAAGGATGCGCGAATTTCATGGTAGGTCACATGCCTGTCTGTTTCAATCATACGGCGCACAGCATCGATGTTTTTGTTGGTCACAGTGGTGGACGGCCGACCATCGCGAGATTCGTCACTGAGATTGATACGACCACGCTTGAATTCTGCAAACCAGCTATAAACAGTCGTCTTGCATGGTGCTTCATTGCCAAAAGCTGTTTCAAGCCGAGCGATGCTCTGTTGAGCTGTCAAATTACACTTAAAATCGTAGAAAATCATACTACGAAAATTTTCCCGAGTTAAATCCATGTTGATGCAGACACACAATTTTTTAAATGGCGCCACAAGGTAAAAACAAAAGACAGTCCGATGAAACAAACTGCATTCTACAGCCAAAGAGTTCTATTTTCAAATGTTGCAATAAATTTTTAAATATTGTTTATGTAAGTGGCCAGTTCCGGAAACTTTTAGTGTTACCTATGTACTCGACCAGCGACTATCTTGGTATGACCAGATCGAACTAGTTAGTAACCGCATCAGAAAATTAATCTGGATTTTTAAACGTTTGAGACATGTAGCTTCAGAAAACCAACTGAAACAGATTTATATTGCTTTGGTTCAGTCTATTGTAGCTTATTGCATTCCTATTTGGGGTGGTGCCTCTAAAACAAAGTTTTTAGAAGTAAAAAGGTCTCAACGTGCCCTGTTGAAGACTATGTATTTAAAAAAATATCGATTCTCCACAGATAGCTTATACAAACAATGTGACCTATTAACAGTCAGAAAGCTTTATATTTTAAATTCAATTTTAAAAATGCATAAAACGTTGGTTTTTGACCCAAGCATAGAATCCAAAAGGAGAAAGCATGTTCTAACTAGAGAAATTGTCAAAACATCATTTGCAAGTCATCAATATGTCGCACAAATCAAATATCTTTATAACACACTAAACAAAACTTTATCTATTTACCATAAAACATATAATGAATGTAAATTTGTCCTAACTGCTTGGCTTAAGACTCTCAGGTACGAAGACTCAGAGAAAATTTTTCGTCGTATATTATAAATTTAACAATAAACCCTAGAAGTGGTAATTATTATTTATCACATTATTTACATCAAAACACTACGTAATTATTGAAATAATTATACATTTTATGGACACTTACACAACACTTATTCACATTCACTCACTGGCCTTGTTCACACTCCCCCTTCTCTCCCACTCACAAACATCCTTCTACTCTCACACACCTTTACACACCCTCACTCACGAATAAGAACTTACATTCAACACTTTTGTTTCTTTTGTTTTTGATTTATATTTAAAATGTGTTTTTTTTGCTACTTAAATTTCAGTAAAATTGTTTATACAACTTTAGTATTTAGTTCTTGGTTCACACTTGTATAATTTATGGCTATGGAAGAGTGAGGTCTTCTGTCACAAGTATTTTATACTTACAAGAAGGTCTCAACAATGTTTTTGTTAAAATCTGTTTTGTACTGCAATAAATATTTTTGTATTTTAGTGGATATTAAAACCTCAGACATTACTGTATGGGGTAAGTTCTCTTGCCTTCCTACTTAGTGTCATTGTACTGTAACAGCAGAAAAAAATATTTTATCTAACCTCATACCATAAAATCCTCATTACGAACTCAAAACTACTGGCATAATGAAAAATATTTTTCATGAAAGTCTCTAAAAGTCTCCGTACAACATAATGCTATAAAAAATCTTTTTCTGAGATTACAGTACATGTGATACTAACTAGGAAGGCAAAGGGAACTTAGCCCATACAGCCATGTCCGAGGTTTAATATCAAATACCAAAGAGGTTTTTATATAATGTTCACCAATACATACAAAATAGTAAAGAGGTTACAGTTCAAATTTATTTTCGGCCAGGTATTGTCTATGGCTTACGGCGCGTTGGACTCGGTCTGTCAATCAATGGATGAACTGTTTGTTGCACCATAGTTTGCGAGGAAATGTATTTATTACTTACAGTGGTTTTATGGGTCAAATAATTATTTTGCCCTAAAATTACTGACAGCAGGGATGGTGATGAATGATATTTGACTCCACCTGACATTCTGGAAATAACGACAGAAATTACGAACACTTTGGCTGACGACAACAGAGTTTAGATAAAGTAGTGTATGAAACTATACATAACTTGGTGTTAAAACACTCGTGTTCTATTAAAAAACTCTTTATACCATTATGTTGTTAACAGAACTATATTATATTTTTTTTTTCAGTATTGGAGACGTTCGTGATTTTTTTTCATAATGAACTATTTTTGAGTTCATAATCGTGAATTCTTCCATCTTCTTCCATTTTTGTTATTACATGCCTGCCGTGTAAAGCGCACAATCGTTTAGTTAAAAAACATCACCTATGTGTCGGTGAACTTGTTCTAGGGAACATGTGTAGGACGATTTCAGTCCGAACGAATGCTGTGTGAATTACACACCCAATTCATATATTCACGCAGTATTAGCACTAGCGGCTTTAATAAATTTTAGATGAGCAGCAGATGTCTTAACATTAATTGGAGTAATCTTAAAATTTGGCGCAGTGATAAAGAGTTAGTCGTGTATGGCATGTACAATTGTACATATCACATAGACGCCATAAAAACTTCACTAAAGCAGCCGTATGCTATAGAACATCAGTCAACCAGATCTTATTTTAAACTATTTACATAAGTTTTGCTTCAAACATACGTACGTTAAACTACTCTGATAATAACGTTAAAGATGTCATGTTTTAACAGTTGTTATGTTTAAGACATACCGTATATAAATAAGCTATAGTGCTTAAATTGAGAGTTGAGAAGAGACTTTTTTGTGTGCTAACTCAGGTATCTGACATTTTGGCAGCATTGAAACGGCCATGGTCACGGTTATTTGTCGCGGTTGTAATGTTTATGAACTGTGAGGCCACAAAGAATATTTTTCTAATCTGACCAGGCAAAACACATACGAGGTCTTAGTTTCCAGAGTCCGTTAAAGCCGTTAATGTGCGGGCAACCGTATTTATTTACTAAAATAGTTATGTAAAATATGAAATCCGACCGTCAAATCTTCTGACAACGAAATCTGATTTATTGGGCCCAAGACATTACTTATACAAGGTGAAATTAAATTAACCGACCAAATTCATACTGGCGACTTGGTTAGTGATCATAAACAAGCTTTAATTACCCTTTTGGTGAAATTGAAAAATATTTTTTTTTGCTTCCTTACTGCCTAGACTAGGAATTGTACTTAAACTAGTCCAACCAGTAAGGGAGCAAAAAAATATATTTTTCTAATTTTGCCAAAAGGATTACTGAACCTAGTTCCTGATCACTAACCGAGTCTCCAGTGTGAATTTGGTCGGTTGATTTAATTTCACCCTATTATTGTTTCTCAAACTAGCATTTATTTCGTGTTTTCAAATGATATTATAAGGTAGTGTATTCGTGTAGTCACATATTGTGTAAAAGGTTAAAATTGACATTTCCTATATGGCTATTTGCGAAACGATATGCAATATCCATGAAAATTCGTGAATTCGGATTTACATAAGAATCAGCGTCCATGTTGAAAGTGACAAGTGTACTTCTTCTAGAGTAGATAAAACAACAACATACTTACGTTTTACTGTGCAGCATAATGAAACTACTTTTAAAATTGCACTTCTACTGGCAAATGAACCATGCAACGTTATTCAAGTTTTGTATTTTTAACACGAGCATAATTTTTGTTTTATTTTTGCGGTTCCAGTTCATTTTCCACTTAACCTAGACGTGAAAGTTGCCTAATTACAAATTTTATTATCAGAGAGACTGCTGAGATTTGCATTACTAAACACACCCTCATTGTTTCTTTTTTTTCCCTCAACTACGGTGGCAAGCAGGGACCGAAATACCTAATCCGATCGAAATAGTATTTACCTTGATCAGTCTCGCAAGTCCGAAGTCGGCGATCTTGACGATATTAGCATCAGCAACCAAGACATTACGTGCGGCGAGGTCCCGATGTATGTAGTTCTGCGATTCGAGGTACGCCATGCCGGCTGCGATCTGTGCTGCCATATCTATCAGTTGTTGCAGCTTTAGGCCACGACCTTTTCCTGGAGAAGAAAGTTGGATTTCAATTTATAGGGAAAACGGTAGAGGCTGTCGAACCAAATCTCGGTGCGAAATGCACATCATAATATTGTTTTCTTTACTTTTGAATAAAAAGTATGCAAAAATTTCGTTTTAAAGAAATTTAAGCGGAAATTTATTAGTAATAATTAAGTTTTCACATTTAAATTCTATCATTATATGATTTACATTTTGATTGCATTCGGTAAACAAACTTAAAGGCGTATTTATCGTTGTAATCGAATGTATTCAATATGTAAGGCATAAAATAACATAATTTTAATGCGAAAACCCTGATATTGCTAATAATAATTTCCGCCAATTGCTTTAAAATGCAATTTTTGCATACTTTTTATTCAAAAGTAAGGGAAACAATGTTATGATGTGCATTTTGCACCGAGATTTGGTTCGACGCCCTTAAGATTGGGCTTCCATGCGGATGGTGATTGAAATTGTAAACGATGTCTAGTGGGACCTTTGTGAAAAATAGATTTTACTTTTGCGATGTAGTCTTTACTTATCTTGCGTATTTCTAATTTATATTTAGAACGCTTGGCTTCGTCTTTTTCGTTACGTTATTTGCATGCAATGAAACACAACTGATGGAAATATCATCTGGTAACTGGTTTTGCATTTTTTGATTTTGTATTTTCTCTGATATATAAATATTCGTAAAAATGAAGAATTCAAATAATTTACGGGGCCCTGGCAGAAGTGATATGAGGAAACCAAATTGGCGGTTAGGTGCTAAAGTGTGCATTCTACAGTTCAGTTCATGTCCTGCTTAAAACAGTTGACTCATCCACGTTTCATGCAGGTGATAATAGTGCATACTTATGTACAGACGTAGACACCGCATCGTATTATATGACTTCACAATTTGCGGCTAGGTTTGGAAGTCATTTAGTTTAGACACGGTGATTTTGTTCATTCCATTACATGCATGGTTAGAAGTGATGTGCTCAAACAATACGTAACTTTTAAGTCTTTCAAGGTCATAGACGAAGAAGCGACATGAAACTCGGTTGTTTTTTAAACCCCATTTATTTATTTATCATCCTTACCTGAAGTATGAGGGAAAAGCTTCAAAAAACCTTTAACTGTCGCTTCTGGCCCCGAAGATCGATATTCTTGCCATTTAAACGTTCTGATGGGGTCCAGCATTGTGGCTAGATAAACAATCCTAGTTGTCAATAGGTTCTTTCATTATAAGTAAAGGGATTGTGAGGTTAGACTGCAAACCCCCAACGGATAAGAGTGCTACTTAAAACTTCGAGAATCAATGAGATACAAATATGATAGATAAGTGTAAAAATATCGTGACGTGTAAACCAGACAATGTAAAAAGAATCATGAAACCAGTTTTTATGTACGGAGTTAAAAGTGTACAGAGACTTATAAACAAAATGCTTCATTCTCTAAAACGAAAGGCTACACTTCACAATGCTTTTCTGAACAAATAAAGGTTTTCTGCTCACCTTGCAAGTAATCCAATAAGGATCCGTTCTTCATGAGTTCAGTGATGATGTAGATCGGTTCCTCGAGGGTACAGACGGCGTATAACTGAATCAGTTTACTGTGTCTTAGTTTTTTCATTATTTGTGCTTCAGCCAGGAAGTCTTTGGGGTCCATAGTGCCGGATTTAAGAGTTTTGATGGCGACCGGTGTAGTGTTGTTCCATAGACCTTCCCAAACTTCTCCGAATTGTCCATGGCCGAGTTTTCGGACAAATTTGAGGGAGGAGCGATCGATCTCCCATTGGTCGCGGGTTCTGTGAGACAAGCCTTCTGTGACTGGCTTCTCCACCTGAAACCAAAACCGTGGTATTGGTTATGCAACACGGTATTATGGTCGATGACGTATTTTTATATGGTATGGTGTTATGTCAGTCAGTATTAATCTTAGTTAATTGCAAGCTTTTACTTCGTTACGACCGTAAGTTGACAATGGTACATAAATATAAGTAGTGATCACCTTAGTTTATGTTCTGGCAACGAAACATTGATGTTATTATGGAAACTCCTTTATATATATATATATATATATATATATATATAATCCTGGGATATAAAGGAATAAATATAATTGCATTTCGTATAATTTTTCGAAATACCAATATTGGAGGGTAACGAAAAACAAAGGCAGATTTAGATAAGAAAAAAAATTTTCTATTTTTGAGAAAAAGGTTTAATCTACAGTATGACTACATAAATTACTAGCACGATCAGGATATATTAGTATACTCATAGTTTGATAATTTTGAAAGATTTATTTGTCATTCTTTGAACTTTCAATTCTTAACGTGGCATAAAGTAACTCTCTCGGACACGAAATTGCCAATTATTTGAATAAAAAAAACAACATTCATTAAATTTTTTGATCTTAAACCAATGACTACTAGTTTATGCTATGAGCTATAATAAAATTAATGTTAATTTAAGTCCCACGATTTATGGATGTGTCTTTAAACTTTGGCACTCATTCTAAATAATTTTAAACAATAAACAGTTAACTGATTAATTCTGCAATATAATCAATAACATTAATTTGCTATTGTCTCTACCATATCGACATCGACATCTCCACATACGGGTCGGTCAATGTACAAATGTCCGCAGTTCAAGTTCCCTACAGTTTTAACCGCTATGACGCCGCAATAAGAACTACCAATTCCTGACGTCAGAATACTTATATAGGTGACTTTAATTTATGCAGCCAAATCCGTGTTACTGATAACACCCTTTGCTAATTTCGCAAAATAAAATATTGACGTCCCGTAGTAATTGACTCGGGGCTGGGCTTGCGTTTGTGAGGAACACGAAAAGAATAATTTACGAATTCCACAAAAAGTGTCATCGAACCTTGTTACTGAGCACTTACCAAGCCTCCAGTATAAGTTTGACTGCATAAATTAAAGTCACCTTATATAGTAGGGTTAAAATAAATAAAAAATATTGGACTAAATCTTCTGCCCCCGCATTCAATTCAAAGTTTTACAAATGAAAAAGGAAAAATAAATCTCGTATTTTTTATTATTATTTTCGTTTGTCAACGTATATCATAAAAAATATATAACAAATATGCGTCACTTAATAAAATCTGTACTATTTCACAGAATTTGAGAATTTTGTGGCATTTTCAAAATATTTTAATTTCTTAAGACCTTGGAATGCAACAGGATTCGATGTCTTAATTTCTGTTAAATTTCTTACAAAAGGCCAAACACAAAAAAATGTTACTTGTCATCAGAACAGTTAAGATGAGGTGGCACTATAACTTCAGCTAGCTATGTGGTGCAACGTGATTTCGGACCGCACATTTCAAAGTAATAACAATATAAATAAGGTGACTTTCGTGTATCTAGCCAAATTCATACTGAAGACTCGGTAAGTGATCAGGACCAAGGTGAAATAAACAAAGTAAAATTCAGACTTCCTATACTGATTGAGTCGAGGTTGTTATTGAACAAGTATAGGGGCACAAGAAATATTTTTCGTATTTCACAAAAGGGTCATTGAACGTTAGTCCTGACCACATACCAAGTCGTCAGTACGAATTTATATAAGGTGACTTTTATTTCTAGAGACAAACTCATACTAGAGACTTTGTAACATGGATAGATAACACTTTTTGCTAATTTCGCAAAATAAAATCTTGAATATAGTAATCGATTAATTGAAATAGGCGTTACCTTGCGGAAGTCCATCACTAAGTATATATCCTTTACTTTTAATACATTATATTTTTGAATATAATTTGCAATATTCCGCTAAACAGTTATTTATAATATTAATAGTTGTTTAGCGGAATATTGCAAATTATATTCATATATATCCTTTACTTATAGTAATCGACTCGGGGCTGGGCTTGCGTTTGTAAGGAACACGAAAAGATTAATTTACGAATTTCACTACAAAGGTAATCTAACCTTGTTACTGAGCACTTACTAAGTCTTCAGTAAGAGTTTGGCTGCATACATTAAAGTCACCTTATATAAGATAATGAGCATAGCATAGAGAGGGAAGTCAGATCGAGCATGAGCACTCCATTTTGCATCAATCAGAACGTTTCCCTTTGTTTAAATTAGCGCGATCTGAGCTTTGGCTCTCCTAAACCAAGAAACCCGCGCTCACGAAATAACAGTTTTTTTTAAATAAGTAATTCTTGAAATTACAGTATTATTATATTTTATGTTTATAAAATCGCTTTTTGGGGCTCTTTTTTACAGGAACGTGATATTATTTTTTGGCTTAGTAGTTTGCAACATGCATAGTAAAAATAGAAACTCATTCAAAGCTAGGTAACTTATCAGATTTACGTGTTGGGAAATTTTTTAGTATTTTTTTTTTTTACTATTTTGAATAAGTTCTTGTTCTTCTAAGGTAGCCTGAAATTCAAATTTAGGAATGTATTTTTTCTTTATAAGCCCTCTTAAGAGCCCGGTCCGTGACGACGACAACTGTGATCAAAAACAATATGTTAAATATTTTTCTGGCCTCATCGCGATGCTTTTGTAAAAAGTAGGGACATACACCACTTCATATTGGCCGTCTAAATAGAGGCCTAGAACTCATTGGATTGAATTGTTTCTCTTTTGCGAGTTTTTTTATTATTTACGACCCCGCTTCGAATCGTTACTCATAATATCTAACTATCAAAATAACCCGCAAAGGAGAAACAATTAAATCAAATAAATTTTAGGTCTTCATTAAGACGGCCAATATGGACTGGTGTATGTCCCTGATTTTTACAAAAACATCGCAGCAATGACAAGAAAAATAATTAAAATAATGCTTCGCATCAAACAGACGAAAAACACGGAACGGCCTCTTAACCAAGATGTCTATTTATATCTGAATGGCAAGGGTATACGGTTCAATATCAAGGGTAGATTAACTAGAGTCAACTAGACAGTCCGTCGTCGGTGCACCAGAAACTCGAGACTACTTTTGTTCACACGACGTTTGCTTTAATCCACCTAGATAAATTGACAAGTGAACAAAGTAAAACCACTTTAATTCCAAAGCTCCTAAGGTTCTCAATAATTCGGAGCGAAGTATGTAAACTGAGATCGTGTGGGCAGCGAGCGCGACGTCTTGTTCCCGTCACAGATCACTGGATCATTAAGGAGTCTTAGGTGAAATATACTCTTTGCAGTTCCGCTCTCATTGAAAGCCTATATTTTTATACCAAAGTGAGATGCTTGAAGACTCATCGAACAAATAACAGATACTAAAATTATGAAAAAATTAAACTGCAGGCAAATTAAATTAGGAGCTGGTTATGTTCTTAGGCCAAGATTAGGGTTAATATCATTTTAAAATAAATATCAGAAATCCGGCCAAGTGCGAGACAGGCTCGCGCACGAAGGGTTCCGTACCATTATCTATAAACACGGCAAAAAATCATGTCTGTTGTATGGGAGTGCGCAGGTCCGACTCACACTTGGCCGGTTTTAGTATTTGTTGTTATAGCGGCAATAGAAATACACCATCTGTGAAAATTTCAACTGTCTAACTATCACGGTTCATGATTTACAGCCTGGTGACAGACGGACACACAGACAGGCAGACGGACAGCAGAGCCTTAGTAATAGACCCTTTGGGTACGAAACCCTAAAAATGAGTTTTTTAAAGGACTATAACAGCTTTAGGCTTTCATAATCATGTAGTGAATTTAAAAAAATGCATGTGTCTCAATCAAGTACCAAATACACAAAAAGTTAATTAATTGTATACAGGTGACTTTTAACCTAACCCCAATAATTTAGTATTTTGTAGAACAATACAAACTGGTTTTATTATAGCCATTCAAAATCGAATTTATAGTTTTTTTAAATGTTGGAGCCCTTTGATGATTTTCATAAAATCCAAAGAAATCATGTTCACCCTTGGAGATAAGACATGCAATTAGATCGCGCGAGGTTATTTTCATTATTGAACCCACTATTTTCGACTATTTTCAACTTTTTCCGTATGGGAATACCATAAGGCTAGGATAACCATAAAATTTATTTCCACGTAACATTTTTTTAATATTTTGAATTTAATTTTAATTGTTTTTACATTTAAAATGTGTTCTACTAACGTTTCTTAATAACCTCTAAAATGATCGGGGTTTGTTTGAAAGTCATCCTGTGTACATATACATATGGATATGGATAAAGTAGCGAGTCTATAAAGATAAATTAATGATTTTAAGAAATGTCTTATTATCATGTTGGATAGCCGTTTTGTCGCGCGCCTTTTAAAGTACACGCTCATATTGAGAGCTTCCCACCTATTGCAAAATTCGCAAATGCTAAAGTAATTTCTGCATGTCCCACATAGAGTACAGGCGTTAGTCAAACTACTTTCATAGAGCATTGTTAGAGGACGACCGGTCGTACAAAACTTGTCAAAGATCGCGGCCGACTTACTCTTTCCTTTACGGCGCATGAGTGAAAACGTTAATGAACTTGGGTTTGAATAATGTGTGACAGCAATTAACTCGAAAATAGCCATACATGGAAACTTTATGAGTCACAGGGGTAAATGGAGAAACAAAAGTAATAGTTTTGCAAAATGCAGCCGTACGGTTCAAAATGGCGTGATTTTTGTGAAACTATAAAATTTGTAAATCGCGCAGTTGATGTAATCGCCGTCTCGGTATGTTGCATAAAGTTTAGAGAATTGTTATACAATCCATCATATTGAATCTGTCAGTCTGGGCCCCGCCGGACAAAAAATACTGATAACTTTTTATTATTAGATATCTTTGGTATCTGGATGAAGATTTTTATTGTAAGGATTATTGTGAATTTAAGATTAAGAATAACAATACTCATAGGCATTAAAAAAACTTGAAAAATCTTGATAAAGATATGTCCAAAAGTATCTACATATCCAATACGTCCAAACCCAATTGAAGATGAGCGTAAAGCGGGAAATTGTCGAGACTTTGCACGCTGCAACGCAATCTCCTTCGAAACCGCACTCCTATTGAGAAATCTAAATAAACAAGTAAAACAATTGTACACCGCAAACTTTGTACCAGCCGCTGAATAGACAGCATGATCTTTTGAACTGTTATGAAGAAGTTTAGCTTCTATTCGCTGACGTATTCCGCAGGTCCGGTCATAAAAGTCAACAACCCAGAAAACCGTTTGTTAATATTATAGACGGTACAACATTTGCCTCCTTTGTTACCAGGGTTTGTTTTCCTAGTAGACAGACTGCGCGGCCTTGCACCTTCTCTTCCGCAAAACAGGGTGTAAAAGAGGTAAAATATAAATAGGAACTAATATGACGCCTTTGTCGTACGATGTGTGAATAGGTAGCTGATCGATAAAACACGAAATGGCCGAGAACAATCGTCTTCATTACATGTTGACGTCAAAACTTTACGTCATACATTCTATTGAATTTTCTTTTGATGTGCGTCCGGTTCCTTCAAAACGAAAATAATAGGAAATCCTAAAAACACTAGAATGTCAAAACCTTACTTTCCGCAAGCATGTACCGTAGAAATTAGCAGGTTGGAACCGTTAATAATGTTTCTTTTGGTCGTTCTTTACTTTGGGGGTTAACAAAGAGGCGTTGGCACGTCGCTACCGAGTGGCCGGCAGTCGGAACGTAGTCTTTGTTACACCGAAGACAATAAACTAGGCGGAATATTTAGGCATTGCGTAGACGCAGCGCGCGTGACGAAACCGGGGCCATCTCGGCCTTGGAGTCGCTGGTTGGTCGAACGCGAATCTAGAGCAATATGCGAATTTTAAGCCTACAATTACATAAATATTGGGGCATTCCGATGCAGTAGGTGCTCTTTAATGAGAAAAAAAAACGACGAAACAGCAAAATGTATTCAGTAAAAAAAAGCCTGAAGGACGTAATACTGGTTATCGTACAAAACGAATATTATTTTATTCTGTCTGCATTTTATGTAAGAATTATAGCATAATGCAGTCAAATTGTTAATGTAGCCCAAACATTATAAAGCCAAAAAAAAAACTGTAAGAAAACGTGACTTATTCTTCTTTTGCAAAATTCGTTTACGTCAATGGTAAATTTTCGTATGCGCTTAAAGCTTCAACATAAAAACAACATATGTACGTTATATTTTCATGATGTGCATATAGATTATTCAGAAAACATGTAAATCTAAAGTGAAACTTCATCAACATTACTCTGAAGATAGATAGTATGACCGGAGATAGCAAATTTCAAGTCGGAATTCTCACGTGTCACCGCTAAGTAGCGACAATCCAGACATTGTTTAGAATGACACAACGGAGAACAAGTCAAGATATTTGCACGATGTTGCAAAAGATTACAATTAAGCAGATGATATGTAAGTGTAATTATTTTATTGCGATAGGCCTTCGCTCTGGCATTATCATTATAATCAATCAGGACATTACAGCATACATGATATTTTAAATGCATAAGCAAAATATAATTAAACAAGTCGGCAAACATCCTTGATTTTTAATTGTATTACTACATTGAAATATCCATAAGAATGCTGCTGCATAAACTTATCAAAGAACAGTATTTAAATTTAATAACCCGTTTCAAAGTAAATTGTAACTGATAATCCAGGAAGCGTAAAAGGGCAGAGCAGAAGCTCCAAGCTGATGTACGGTTTAGCACTTCAAAAATTTTAATTGCTCCTTCCCGATTTAAGGTGAGGCATCGAGTTTTCATCGGTCAGTATCACTCCAAGCGGAAGAAAGCGCAGTGTGAGTAAAGAGAAGAAGAGATTTTTTAATTTTTATTCATTACCAAAATATAGAAATCAAATCCATCTAATTGAGTTCTGTACATGTTTCTTATTCGTCAAACTATGAGAAAGCGTGTGTTTGAAGACCTCATTTCAAAATTATTTGAAAGATTATCAATCGTACTACAGGAATTTAGAAAAATGTTCCGAAAATTTTATACTAGGTAATTTATCTTATCACTAGTAGCTTGTTTTTGAAGGTAGTAAAACGACTCCAATAAGTGCCAATTCTTCGCGGCGTCGCCTTAAATACCAAAAGATTCTTTATTCCTTTTGAAGGGAAATGCGCGTCCTTCGGTGAATTTAAAGCATGCTCATCCAGTTGAATAGCTCGTAAATATTTCTCACCCGGTCTCCATCGGGACAATAAAATATATACGTGTTCCGATATTCAACTTTTGATTTACGCCCTTTCAAATTAATATTTATAAGAATATAAGTAACTGTATTTGAATCTTGCGGTCTCGACTTCACACATCAAATAATTTTTGGAGGTTTTAAAATGATTGCTCTGAATATGATTTCTTAAAATTTGCAAGGCCTCCTATAATAAGCTGTAAAAACAGAAACTTTTTTTTTCAGTTCGATTAGTTTGGCGATACTTTTTGCGGGAAAGATTAACAGTTACGCGTCTAGACGATATAGTTTTTGTTAGGGTTAGAAAACTTGCAGAGTTTCTTGCCCTTTCTACAACGAATCGATAGAATTTACCGCCATCTTAAATCGTTATTTTATGTCGAATACGCGTAAAATTATGTTATATATCGCTATTTATTTAGTTCTGATTTTTTATAACGTTATTATTACAGAAATAAATTTATCAAAACGCTATTGAGCACTGAACTTGATACCGGTATTTATTAAAACGTTGTAACGGTCTACCATTGTGTGCGCAGGTCGGTCGTTGAGGCGGAAAACGCACAAAAACTGGACTAGAGGAAGGGCCATTCTCCAAACAGACACGTAAATAATTTTCCAACTGACCTGAACGCAAGGCTTGTTTAGCGAGACGCAGAGTCCATCCGCGTCTTTGCTGTAATGCTCCACCAACTCCTGAAGGGTGCGGAAGGTGGTGCGACGAGCAATGAAGAAGCCACCTTCATCCAGCTGTCTGATGCGGTAGTGTTTCACTGTGTCGCCGTCGCGGACTGGAACAAGAGGTACGTTGTTAACATCAAAGTTATCTTTATTTTATACTAATAATAAAGTAGTAAAAGAGTAGTAAAGTAGTAAAATGTAATATTTTTTTTTAATTTTTCAATGAAATGGGTTATTAGTATTGTACTGAAGCCAAAACTGCCATGTTTAGAATTTTTGTCTTTCTGTACGTATGTATGTTCCCTTTTAACACGATAACCACAACGGATTTGGAAGCGGTGACACTGATCAACGTAAAGGATATAAGGGGTGTTCATAAAATAACGTTTAAACCAAAAACGGGGCAGAGATTGAATAAATGCGGGCGGAGCCGCGGGCAAAGGCTAGTTATTATAATAAAATACGGTAAGTACAGTGTCTTGTAGATAAGTATTAAGGGTAAAAAGAGATTAAAGTTATAGATAAAAACCCAACTCTCGATTTTTTTACAAGATGTATTCTAGGTTGTCTAGCACAAACTGGTGTTAGAATGATTTTATCCGTATATACTTCTTTCGCATAAATGTGAATAATTCAAGTTTTTAACATAGGTACCTTGAAATAGCGTTATAAATGATGTTATTTGTTGACATATACTCCTGATACTAATGTTATATACCGCTATTAATATCGGTAGCATCTCATCAAAACGAGTCAATGTAAACGCTGCTAACCACTTTATACTGATATTTTTATAACGTTATGGAGGTCTGTGTTGAGTGACACGTGAAGCAGGGTAGACATATTATGAATGGTTCTAGTGCTTTAATTTGGTTTTCTATCATCAGGCCACCACCAGTTTTGAAATAAATTTGTATGAACCTTCCTCTTTCTTCCATACTATTTTTTACCCATCATCAATAGATGCATAACTGTACGGTTTCTTTCAAATACTTAGTGAAATAAATTTAATTTATTTCAGACCCTTTTAATCCTTGCGGGTAGCAAGTAACATGGGTTTTTACATTAGGCTAGCGTGGGTGAATTATCCTGCCATTTAGAAGTAACAACCGGTAAAAAACACTGACCTTTACCAACAATCCCCTGACATTTAAGTAAAGGCCAAAAATGTTTTGTTTAGATTACAAAAAAATAACAATTTCTTTGCCATTTGGTCGACTGCTTTCAGTAACGTATTAGGTATTTGTTTCAAATTAGACGGTAACAAAAATCCTTAGGTGACAAAATAACCCAAGAAAATACAAATTTAAGGTTATTACAAACTAGTTGTTAGCTTCGCTCGACTTGGCGGTTATTTTATTAACCTCCTATAACCTTGCTGACTAGGATCACTACGATGATAATAAACAAAACCGCATCCAAGCCCGTTGAGTTAAAACGTAACATAAATAAAGGGAAAAAAGTTTTTTTTTAGTTTTAATACTTATAGTAATAAATAACACATTCGCAATAAAAAAAAAAAATAATTCGGTTTAACGACATGCTTTTTTCCGGGATAAAAAGTAGCCTATGTGTTAAGTTGGGGTATAAGCTATATCCATTCTAAATTTCATCCAAATCCGTCCAGCCGTTTCAGCGTGAAAGAGTAACAAACATACACACACACACACTCACACGCACAAACTTTCGCATTTATAATATTAGTGTGAAGTGTGATATAGATAATGTCGTTTATATTGCAGATTAACAAGTTCTAGATGGTAAAAGGCAACTTTATAGAGCGGAAACGCCACAATCTTCGTTAGTCAATCAGACAGACATTTTCTGAAATTCATTAGACGGTCATGCCTGATGGGCATGATAGTTGCAAGGCCACGAGGGAAGTACCGTCACGATGTCGGTGATCGACCGCTTTGAAAGATTAAAAGAATTGAAAGTGACCATTTCACTGACACTTAGATTACGTCACCAAGACGCGCGGAGAGTTCACAATGAGCAATTATTTAACTTTTATTAACTATTTTCCGGACAAAGCTACTATTTCAAATTAGGGATCAATTATTCAGAGGACACGTGGAGAAGATGAATGAAAAAAGAGTGATGAAAGAAATTTATGGTGCTATTGTAAGGTGACTTTCGTTTATGTAGCCAAGTTCATTAAGCGGCAGGACCAAGGTTCAATGACTTTATTTGCAAAAAACGAAGCATGCCTCTATACTTCTTCATGAACATCCTCGACTCAATTAGTATGGGAAGTCAAAATTTCATTTTGCGTATTTCACAGAAAGGGCCATTGACCCTTGGTCCTGACCACTTACCGAGTCTCCAGTATGAATTTGGCTGTATTATTGACAGTCACCTTATATAAGTGGAAGATAAAGCTCGGCCGGGCCGCCCTAGTAGGACGTATGCCGACCAAATTGGCGACATATCGAAGAAGGGCAAAATCAAAAGTAGCCGGAATGCCCGGAATAGAAGAGCTTGTATGACTAGACTGATGGATGTGGAAGAAGCGAAAGAGGTGTGTCAGGGTCGTAGCACATGGAAATCTGTCTCTACCTACCCCTCTAGGACACAGGCGTAAGTATATGTCCGTATGTCTTCGGAGTTGGAACGAAATCACAAGAAATAACTGTAACGTTATCGCCCCAAGAGACCACTGAAATGCTTGAAGGCCTTAACACTGCATCCCAACGCGTTGGTCTCGCAATGAACTTAGACAAGACGAAAGTCATGTTTAACGAACATATCGTTCCGAGACCGGTAACCGTGGGAGGTGCAGTTCTTGAAGTTGTTCAAAGTTATGTCTACCTGGGACAAACTATCCAACTGGGTAGAAGCAACTATGAGAAAGAGGCCAACAGTTGGGCTGGGTAGCATTTGGGAAGCTTTGTCATATCCTCACGTCTCACTCCATCCCACAGAGTCTCAAGTCAAAGGTCTTTAACGAGTGCATCATCCCGGTGATTACCTATGGCGCCCAAACGTGGACACTGACTTTGGGATTAGTCCACAAATTTAAGGTTGCTCAGCGAACTATGGAAAGAGCTTTGCTTGGTATAACTTTGATGGATAAGGTTAAAGTAGAAGTTATCCGTCAAAGAACTAAAGTAATCGACATAGCTTCCAAGATTAGCAGACTGAAGTGCAGTGGGCTGGTCATATCTGCCGAAGAACCGATAATCGTTGGAGTAGACGAATTCTCGAGTGGAGGCCAGGACGACGAAGTGTGGGACGACCTGCATCCAGGTGGACCGATGACCTGAAGAAGTTCGTAGGTCATGGTTGGATGAGGAGGGCCTAAGATCGAGTGCTATGGCGTGCCTTGAGAGAGGCCTATATCCAGCAGTGAACTGATGTAAAGTAGGCTGATGATGATGATGATGATGATGAACTGTAACGTATACTTCTGACGGTCGCGTAGATAAGTATTGTGTCCAACTGGACACAGTTAGCCATTAGGACACTCATGCAGTATATTACGAAACTCACACAAGCATTCGTGTCCCAACAGCTTTCATGATTTCAAAGTTGCACAAAATACTATGATTAACCATTTCATTACGAATCTCAAAAATCGACCCAGTATTAAAGAAGTTTAATACTGCGCATGCATCTTTAAAATGACTAAATCACCTTCGTCGTAAAGTTCTCAGTGATTGCAAGGAAAGGAACTACGTGTAGAAACGTTCCAGTTATTGATAAAGTCTAACAACTGGTGGAACACGTGACCCAGATCTAGGCGTGAGCGTGTTATTACAAAATATTTTACATAGCATTCTGTAGAAATATTGACGCACTGGCTTTTGCCCGCAACCTTCATAACTTGATCCTCACTTACATCCATCACTGTACATTTTCTCTGGATTGTAAGGGACACGAGATCAAAGAAGCTAGAAGAAAAACGGGACCATCTTTTTTACCCGGGACAAATATAATAAAAAAAAAATTGTTGACTACTACGAGTATTTATTTGTAACGATACCTGGTTTTTTTTTGTATGTATTTTGTAAAAACATACACAATCATAAAATCATAATCTAAAACCTTTCCAAAAGTTACGCTTTAATTAAATTTACTAATATGAAAATACTCTTTCAAGCTTGGGATACTAAAGACATTGATTAACCAGGAGTCTAAATATGAAAGAAATGATATTGGAAATATTTAAACTATCGTAATTGTAAATTACCTTATTGTTTTCATCAACTATCGAAAAAACATTTATGTAAATTAGGTATCTGCTGGTGTAAGACAGAGCAAAATACGTGTCAAAACTTTTCGCGGCGGGACATTTCGATTTACAGCAAAAAAATGGCATGTCCCGGGAAATACGGGACGGTTGGCAACGCTACTCACTTGGTAGGTGCTCCATGTCACTCAATTGAGGCGGCCAGCGCAAGAGTGGCCTATCATTTCCAGACATAATTGATTATTAATTGATAATTAATTGATTATTAATTATGTCTGGAAATGATAGGCCACTCTTGCGCTGGCCGCCTCAATTCTAAGCAATAGCGCTGTCGTCCCATTTTTTTACTGAGCTATAAAGTACGCGGTAAAAACCTTGGAAATTTATCGCCTCGTGATTCGTGTAAATGAGAATGAATATCATTATTTGGCCATTAACCACTTCATTACAAATTTCGCAAAAATATTAAAGAACTTTTTTTACCATATTATTGGTATAGATTTCATGTACGAGTATGCAAGCAGACATGAGGTAAATTGTAGTATAATCTCGAGTATCTAAGTCTAGGTACCGGCAAAGGACTTAATCTGGCGATTACCTGGATTAAATATTACCTAAACTGTACTATTTACTAGTCTTTAAACGACAAATTTCGAAATACCTACATAATTTTAGTACGCAATACATAAAAACGGCTAGGGCGGCTATTCTTGCAACATTTTTCACACGACTTCATTCGATGCGTGATAAATGCCTAGTGATGATAATTCTACTATAACTTCTTACATGTTATGAAAACGGACAAAAGGTTTATATACGGTAACTTTCGTTTATATAGCCAATGGAGACTCGAGACTAAGGTTAAACTACCCTTTCTGTGAAATACGCAAAATAAAATTTACACTTCCTATACTAATAGAGTCAAGGTTGTTCTTGAACAAAATACTTCAAACTCGACCCAATTAGTATAGAAAGACAAAATTTTATTTTTCGTATTTTACATAAAAAGGTCATCAAAGGTCCTGATCACTTATCGAGTCACCAGTATGAATTTGGCTATATAAACGAACGAGACCTTATATTTTGAAAGCTTGATACATTTTTTTGTGCAAAGAGCTTCCGAAAATCACCCGTCTGCGGCTTTCGCAAATTGTCGTTGAATTGCCGTCCCGGACGGCTATTCTGACAGTATGGTAGCCATGCGATTGTAAGGTGGGCGGCTAAATATCTTAAAATAAAAACAATAGAATGTAAGGAACGCTTCCCATAGGTTTTCAATCAAAAAGATCAATACATACACTATTGAACCCCTTTTCAAATCACTCGAAATGCTAAGGGATAGCAATTATCGCAGCATGCCAGAATAGCCGTCCTGGAAGCCTTGGAACTGGAAATATTTCATTTTTTATTACCAACTTGACTAAAGAATACTATACTCACTCGTAACTATTGCGTTTGAAATTTTAATCGTTGTCAACGTAACGTACTAGCTAGGTACCCATGCATATCTTTCAAACACATGCCATTTCTTAACTTTCTGGAGGAAGACTTCCCCAGACTAAAAATCTTTCGTGAAATACGTCTCTAAAAATCACAAATTATAATATCATAAAATCATAATAAATGGATCATTATAGATAATAAATAAATCATTAAAAAGTCAGTATACTGGGTGTTAAGATGATAACTTTTTTCCTTAAAACGAGGTATTCTACGGATCAATATGAACAACTTTTACAATGAAGCCAACCCTGAAATCGCGAAAACAAAATCAGCTGTCCCATAGAAAAGTTAAATACCTACTCGAAATAAATGTATGAAACCTTTTTCTGCGCGTTTTCGGGTTTGGCCTCATATTAAAAGTTGTTCATATTGATGTTCTACCCCGTTTTAAGTAAAAAGGTTATCATCTTAACACCCTGTATTCTTTATTTATTCAGTTTGTATAATCGATTATTTGAAGTAGAAAAAAAATGAGTAATGTAAAGAAAATCAATTAATCATGTATCTATACACTCACGCCTCCTACCAAATAGATAAACACAGACTGTAGATCTAATAAACACCATTTAACAAACAAAGTATAACACTATTCCAAGTAATACAAAACCATTTTCATAAAGACTTTACTAATTACAAATTAAATTATTCAACATAACTCATTAATTGAACGAACGATTTTTCTCAGGATTATTTTGTAATTAATAGTAATTACATAGAGCAATCGTATAAAACATAGGTGACTCATCCGCAGAATCGCCCTTGTTATGAAACAAGCAATTTGACTGCATATAAAACAAGAATGCTATAGTGTTTTAACTATGACGTGCCCAGAACTTTTTGTTGGAAACGCGATGAGAATTTCAAGTATGATTAGTAAAAAAAATATGAACAATTTTAAATACAACAAAGAAATAAAACTTCACCCTGGCGTCAAAAATGTTTTGTTCAACGTAGTGTTTTTATTTTGTTACTAGTTATTTAACATTTTCGTTGCTTGTCGAGATAGGTTCTTACCTGATTTTAAACGATTGGTAAACCATAGATAAATTTTTCTAATTGTACTTAAGTATATTATTAAGTAAATTATTTCAAAAGCAGTTTTATTGGTAATTTTAAAGTAACTTAAATTAGGACATTAGAGTGCCATGAAATATTATGACACTCATTAAGGTACACCTAGACTAATTATTTCCCTCAATAAAATAAAATAAACGAAAGCGTTCAGTGCGTAGACCAATAGCCTGAAGGCGAGACGATATCGTCAAGGCTGGTGGCGGGCAATGGATGAGACTGGCGATAGACCGACGGAAATGGCGTGGAGAAGAAGAGCCCAACAGTGGGTGGATGCGGGCTGGTTGATGATGATGAAGCTCTCTTCACTAATTCGCTGCACCATCTTTTCGTATTATTTACTCATACCGGGTGTAAATAAACTGCTACCATTAAATGACACCACATATTCTACCGACCCTACTGAACCACTTTTTCCGAGAATCATATCCGCGGACACCCTTAGTTTGGGAAATAATTGAGTTCCAAACAAAAATGCGTGCACCCTAACGCACCGACATACGGGTGAGTTTAGAGAGAGCGTCGTCCGTGAAATCTGAAGCTGTTTGATTCTTGGGATTAGTGGTTCAGTAGGGTCGGTAGAATATGTGGTTTCATTTAATGGTAGCAGTCTATTTACACCCGGTATATAAGACACAGAACAAAGCCTGTTTATCATGATCATGATTATCTTCACGTCATGAATCCCTGAGTGGGTGTCAGAGGTGTTACCAAGTGTGAACTTTGAAATACATGTCATAGTCCACACTCGGTACACTTTTCACCGACGATTATTACGTCCCAAACGTGATGGGTGGTGAGCCCTACCGCCGTTCTTCGGGCACAAATGGACCGAAGCACGCAGACCGAACCAGGCTCAAACATACATACAAATGCAAAAACAATACATATTGTGAGTTGCCTATGAAATATTTTCATGGTATTTTAGGCTGAGTCGACCGATGATAACCCAAGTAGCATTTTACTCCATTTAAGAGTACACATTTAGTTCCCAGGTGTACTTGAAGCATTATTACAGTTCACTCGTGATGTATAAGCTGCATTATTGCGATTAATTACACCTATACCTGTCTAAGGGACTTATAGGAGTGTAGAGTTATACTGTTATACGATTGTTGGTGTTATAATACTCTAACAACTATCCTTTAGTCAGCCATCTGACTAAGAGCATTATAGGAGGGTAGAGATACGCCAACCGCTGTTTAACGGCCTACTAGTACGATGTTACAGAGCTAGCATTTTAATAGAACACATGTGGTCATTTATAAAGCCAAAGGCTGTTATGTTTACTTGTTTTAGACTGTTATACAGCTGAGAGCTGTAGTAGGACTCGTTTGTGATCATTAAAATAACCTTTTTTTACTGCTGTACAGAAGTGTTTAAATGGTTCACATGTGCACTGTAGGCTGTTAAAAGGACTACATGTGTTGTCTATTAACATCAATAGCAGTTTATTTGTCCACAAGTACTACTCTTATTGGCTGTAAGCTGAACATGAATGTGAATGTGATATTCTATTACACTTATCCCACAAGCTGCGTGTTATTACGTCTCGTGCAAAAAATTGTGAAAATGAATAAAAAATCCTGGAAAATAAGAGCGAGAACCGGTGGAATAAGAAGAAAAATTGCAAAAGAATATTCGCAAATTGTAAAAATAAACAGTCGATTGACAACGACGCCCGAAAATGAGCCCGTCGATACGGCTTCAACAAGTGCGACTTCAACCGTTGTTCATAGTGGTTCTGTACATGATGCAGAGGAAAATGTGCCTGAACCTGAAAGTTCCCTTCAAAATATACAGATATCAGAGTGTGGTGATTGCAGTTCTAGTGATAGTGAATACAATTTTGACTTGGACAATCATTTAACCTTTCGCAAAAAAATAAGAACATGGGCTATTGAAAATCGTATTCCTCATTCCGCTTTGAATAAATTGTTAGGCATAATAAACGAATTTAAACCGGGAACACTACCGTCTGATGCTAGAACAATTTTATGCACTCCCGTTAATGTAACTTTAAAAAATGTAGATGGAGGTCTAAGATGCTAAATATCATAGTATTATTGGTCTACTTAAATATCCTATTACTATTGATATCCTATTATAATTATATATGGATATAAATATATAGCTATAAACTTTATCATAACCAGTTTTTAATACATTTTTAACTTCAATTAGAGACTAAATTCGATTCTAAAGGCTTTAATTTTAATTTTAGTGCTGTCAAAACTTAATATTTTCCAAAGTTAATATATCTTCTCTTGTTAACACTAAGATCTATTTTGCAATAAAGAAAATGTATATTTATCAGCACTAGAACTAAAATTAAAGCCTTCAGAATCGGCTTTGGTCTCTAATTGAAGTTAAAAATGTATTAAAAACTGGTTACAATAAAGTTAAAAATTTTCAGCAAATTTTTTTAAATCAATTTATAGGTCTGCAATGTCTGGTAAATCTGAAATATCTTCTGTCTGTTTACTCCGTAGTCTTCCAATAGTAATAATCTAAAAAATTACCAGAAATAGATAGAAGTAGCTAGATTTGTTTTGGTGGCTAAAATGGATTATTTTTTGGCTAAAACTGTTGAAAATCCGCTAGATCTACCCACAAAGTGGCCAAAATGGCAACACTGACAATAACTAATCCTATCCTGGCAATCACGCACGCCACGGGCGCATAAACTTTCTCTAAGTAGATATTTAAGGTGATCGTCAAGCACTTATCCAGGGGGGGATAGGTGGGATTTATCCCCCCCCCCCCCGAAATTTGGCGTGACATACACGGGACTAGGAATGTTTATTCATAACCACTGTAAAGTACGTTTTAATAAAAAAGGTAGGGTACTTTTGATACTTAATAATAATATAGTACAGTGATTACAGAGGCTTCTTTCACAATTCACATTGTTGGTTCAATGAATGTCCCCCCCCGAAACAAAAGTCTGGATACGTGCCTGGTGATCGTACACCCGTCAGCTCCGTACGCGCCAAGTCTGCTAGTGTAACCATATTTTACAGAATTTTAACAGATAAATATCAGAAATAACAGTTATTTATCTCATAAATAACAGGAATAACAGTTATTTATCTGATAAATTCTGCAAAATGTGGTTACACCACAGTTATTTATACTATGGTTACACTATTACACTTGCTGACTCGGCGCTTTAAAAGATTGTAAACAGTGTTTGTTACTATGGCTGAGTGACAACTATTATTTTCTGTCCTTTTCTGTCGCAGGGCATAAATGTTGTCCCTCTTTATCTAGTTTGTTTACATTATTTTAAATACCTCCTTGAACAGAGTAGTGTTTTTGTAAGTGTAAATGTCACCGGCAATCTGTATAATTCAGGTATTGTATACAGTACCTAGGTAATGTATACAATGCCTGGGGCGTCCCGGCAATGTATGAAATATTATGAATATTATTGTCCGTTACATAATTTACCTAGGCAATGTATACAATTCCTAGGCATTGTATAGAGTACCTGCTGGTCAACCGGCAAAGTGTAAAGTTATTACTAATTAATGGAATAATATTAAACAGTCAGAATTAGTTTTTTGGAAGTCTTCCAGCGCAGAAGAGAGCCGGTAGGTTAGGTTAGAAGATTAGGTATGGCGAGTCGCGCCACTTGTGGCGCGACCGCCATACATAATCTTCGTGGTAATTTTTTTTATGACAACCCTGAAATACCATTTAACCAAAAGGCTAAGCTTTGTTCATAAAAAATCATTTAAATACATGCCTTAATCAATTTCCCGCTCCTGCTCACGTCTGTTATATACATTACCGGCTGTATGAGTACCTAAAGTAAAAATGTTGTAACAAACTAACAAAAATCACTTTTTGTTTTCGTGTGAGACACACAGTTTGGTCTCAGAGTATTTATGTTACCGGCTTTCTGTATAATCCGGTATTGTATACAATGCCTAGGCAATGTACTAAATAAATAATATTTCATACATTACCTTAATCTTTTTGGCATTGTATACATTGCCTAGGCATTGTATACAATACCGGATTATACAGAAAGCCGGTAACATAAATACTCTGAGACCAAACTGTGTGTCTCACACGAAAACAAAAAGTGATTTTTGTTAGTTAGTTACAACATTTTTACTTTAGGTACTCATACTTGACTTAGTACCTGGGCTAGGCGATTTAACGGACAATAATTATTATTGCGGATCTCTAAAATTTCAGTATATTAAAAGAATTAAACGATGACACAAGTGACCTGAACTACATCTTAAAGCTGTACATAAGTTCACATTAGAATAAGTTTATAGACATTGGCTCTGTAGTGGTGCAAATGTGGGACTTTAAATAGAAAACAGCATTCTAACAGAACACATGTGAACCTATATACGCTCCACCGCATTAAATTGGAGTTATAACAGTTCACATAGCCGTATTTCATTTCCACCATTTTGTTCTAACCTAAAATATTTACCAAATAAATCTCCAAAATTATCATGCAGATTTATCACAAAATACGTAGATAGATCGATTGAGTTTTGGTTTCATGTTATAATTAATTACCGTAGTATAATTATAATGCCAATATAATATCAAACACTGAAAATTGTAGATTTCCTCTCAGCCAGTTTTAAATATTTTAAAATGAATATCGCGTTTTTACAGAGGCGCGTGAATATTTTAGCAGTAAATATGTATATATTTCACGATAAAGTTGCATTCCCATGGCATTAACATTATTAAGTATTTAAAACAGGTACTACCTCGTGTTATCATACATTTTTATCCTTGATCCGCCGGAGTTTGGTTTCTGATGGCACACACAAAATCAACTATGAGGATAATAATTAATAATAAAATAAAGAAATAATTTAGGACACACGTGAACTTTAGGTAGCACTGGAGTAATTTTGTGGGATTTTATAACTGTGAAGGCTGTGTATTTAGCCACTTGTTACTCTTTATTACACTCATGTACTTAGTATGGTTCACACTGCGTCCCATATAGTGCCGTAAGTCAGCCTTAAGTCCGATGTTACTACTTAAACAGCTATTATAATGCTATTATACTGCTAATGTACAGCCATAGTGAACTTAAGGCTGTCTAATTTGTGCCCAAACTGGTTCTATAAGAGCATTATAGCAAGCTATACAGCTCTTATACAGCTAACTTACACAGCTTTTGGAGTACATGTGAACGACTAGACAGCTTATATAGAACCCCGAATGCTACTTGGGAATAAAGCCGATTCTGAAGGCTTTAATTTTAGTTTTAGTGCTCTCAAAACGAATTTTTTATCATTCCATAATAGTTCTTTAGTATTAACAACAGGAGCTATATTACTTTAGAAAAATTCAAGTTTTGACAGCACTAAAACTAAAGTTAAAGCTTTTAGAATCGGCTTTATTATCTACCTAGTCGGTCCTTAAATTCTGTCACAAACAAAATTGGCTATAAAATGAAAACTAATCATGATATTCAAAAAAAGTTTTTTTTAAAAAAAAGGTAATTTAATTAGCTTACATTAAACACAAAATTTATTCAAAATTATTGCCACCATTTTTCACACAAGCCTTCAATCTTCGAGGCCAATCATCAATAGCAGCACGGACCATATTCATGTCGATATCCGCCACTGCTTTAATCAATGATGACTTTAGGCTGCTCAAATTTTTGCGAGGTTTAGAACAGACCTTCTCCTCCAATTCCTGCTAAATTTTGTAATCCAGTGGATTGAGGTCAGGGCTAGATGAGGGCCAATCTTGATGCCTTATTAGCTCGATATTCTGGCGCTTGAACCACTCCTGAGTTATTTTGGCCTTATGAGCAGGTGCGGAGTCCTGTTGAAACACAAATGGCCGTCCTCCAAAGAGTGTCTGGGGCAGATCTTTTACTATTCGACCTAAAACCGTGTCTTGGTACACTTTTGACACCTTTTTCACAAAAATGCACTTCAGTAGGGCCATAGTAGGACACTCCCAACCAAATCATGACTGATGATGGATGATGGCCGTGCTGCACTCTAGGAATGGCATTTCCAGCGGCCGCAGAGCTGGTAGCGTACACCCTGTCATTTTGTTTGTTGTACTTCTCTTCGATATTAAAAATTTTCTCGTCTGTAAACAGGATATCGCGGTGTCTGTTTCTTGCGTACCGCTTTAGCAAAACTTTGCATTTTTTGGCTCTCATAGCTATCAGACGCGCGTTCAGAAGATGTCCACTCTTTTTTCGGTAAGCTCGTAGTCCCAGGTCTTCATTGAGTACTTTTTTTACGGTACTTCTGGTTAATCCCATCTCCAAAACCATCAGTTTCTGCTTGCGGACGGGATTTCTTGCAATACGCGCCTTGATTGCTTTGATGACCCCTGGAGTCCTAACGGAACGAGGTCTGCCAGTTCTTTTCTCGTCATCGACACTAGAGGTTTCATTGTACCTCTTGATGGTACGGTACACGAACCTCTTCGTGATTTTTAATTTTTGAAGCAAGTTGAATATTGTCTTCGGTGGATGGCCGCAACGATGCAATGCAATTACTGCTACTCGGTCCTCTTTGCGAGTCCACACCATCGTAAAAAATTAACGAATGTAATTGTGATTTGGCAGATTATTAATCAAAAAATATGTGAAAATCAAACACCATTTCATTTTTTTTTCTAGGTGTTCTATTTTTAAAATAAATGGCCAGTGACAGTATTTAAGAACCGACTAGGTGGATTTATGTTCGATTAAAACTAAAATTCGGGAAATTTGAATCATATCTTAAAAACAAACCCTTAATAAACGTAAATTTTGCGGTTTTGTACCAAAAGTGTAGACGAATGTGATTTTCTTGTTTTAGATAAAATCAAAAAATAAATACTTGTTGGGCATCGAAAATGTTATCTAGATTATTATTAACCAAAAATATGTTTGAAAACGTCCACAATATTGCCAAAAATATGTTTCTCCTGACACAAGTTTTAAATTTTGCGCCCGCGACCAAATCGGCACGATTATATTGCCTTCGCAAGTTCCGTGGAGCGTGCACGTAATAGCGGAATGAAACAGCATTACATTTGGCCGCCCTCACAACTACAACCAGGGCCGGATTTAGGGGAGGGCAACCAGGGCGACTGCCCCGGGCCTCTACAAAAGAGGGGCCCACAATAGAAACTTCGGGAAAAATCTTTCTAATTCTTTTAAATGACATTTTTTTTCGCTGTTTTACCTTTACCTACAGTACTTTGTACAAACATGATTATGTTCTTAAATATTAACAGAAATCATTGATCTATATTTGTCCGCAGGTCACATTTGTCCAATCAGGCAATCAGTAAAATATCAAAATCTCAAATGGCCCTGTAAACACTTGTTTTTTAGAAATTTAATTTTAGATATTTCTTGTTTCCGATTATATTTACATATGTTTGTTTTTAACAAATTGTTAAATACTAAAATAATCTACTTGGTTTCACAGTAAGTACATAATTTATTGAAAAACTCGACTGAAAAAAATTGGTCATTTTATTTGGAAAATAATTTGGGGTCAGGGGGCCTCCACTCCTTTGCTGCCCCGAGGCCTCCAGACATCTAAATCCGGCCCTGACTACAACTGAGTTGGTAGCGCCGTGATGTCGACCTCTGGGTTACTAGGCGAGCGCTCTACCACTCAGACACAGATCGTTTCGTAGATAGACAATGATACACTAAATAGCTAACCATTGATCTTGACCACCGACATATCCGTGCCAACTGATAGAACAATACAATACAATCATCGAAACGATCTAAAGGACAGAGACCCAGTACATACATACCGGTATGTTGTATCTAGAATACTAACTGAAAAGCTATCCTCCATGTGATTTTATTAATGCCACAATGTTGGTTTTAGAATTAACTAGCTTTAGCTCCCGGCTTCGCTCGCATGGTCTTTCAATGTATCGTTAATTTGGGCGTTACAAAAATAACTATTATCGTCAGTTTTCGGCTTTGCGGTTATTTTATCAACCCCCGTAACAGCTTATATGTTGACCAGGATCGCTACGAATGATAATAAAGAAAGCCACTTCTCCATTGAAAACGTAACATACAGGCAAAAGAATTGCTAATTTTCGTTAGAGTCAAGTGTCCCTCCCCTGCCAGCTAAGCGGTTGTTTTTGGATAAGTGAAAAAATTCATGGCTGTAGTGTATAAACGAAAAGCTATACATAAGTAGGCTTTACAAGTTTACTAGTAATAGTCGACCAACTTAATTTTGTTACACACATTTTGAAGGTAATGAAACGTTTGTAATTTTTATTCTAACCATTAAAGTCTATTAGAGTCTTATTCACACTTGACCGGGTTTTTTAGGGTTCCGTAACTCAAAAGGAAAAAACGGAACCCTAATAGGATCACTTTGTTGTCCGTCTGTCTGTCAAGACCCTTTATCTCGGGAACGCGTGAAGGTATCGAGTTAAAATTAAAACCATATACTCAGGTCTACAGTCCCTTGAAGCTCTGAAAAAGTCAAACTTCTAAGTGGACGTAAAAAAAGATGCGGCCGTTTATGACGAAAAAAATATTTCGACACTCTCAAGGGAATTTAAAATTTATAGGGTATTTCCCGTTGACCTACAACTAGTCCCTGCCTACAACTATGGAATTTGGCTAGTAATACAAGAATAGGAAAAAATCTTAAAACTATACATTTGTAATTAAATCATGAAAAAATCATCGAGGTTAAGCAACGGTCATAATTGTACGGGTGACCAAATCAACCCTCGGTGGGCGAGTGCGACTCACACTAGACCGGTTTTTTTTCAGGACTAGAATTCCCGCGAGTCGTATTAAAACATTAAACAATGTACTAAGTTCTAAGCTTAAAACGACAAAATGTCTTACTTCCTTCATCAGGACTTATTCACTTTAAGGTTCCGTACCAAAATATGAGTAGTAGTTAGCTCCCAAAATTAGCACCTTCTCACAATCAATCACCCACAATTCAATCTACGTATGTATTTCTATAAGATTTTAGTTTCTGTATCAGCACAATAAAGACTACATCGGGCAGGGTGACACGCAGGCAACCGTACATCCACTTAAAGACATAACATTTGCATGTAAAGCGCGTGTCGTCTCGCGGCGGACCCGTTCGGACTACGGAGTACGGACTCGACACCGTCCATCAATGTCGTTTTGCATCACATGAACTAGCACGGGGGGTGAGCGGAATCACTAAATGCAATGTGACATAAAACTCGTTTACAATTCGGTCTCCGAATCGAGACAGTCTAGCGGTGACGTCGGAACATTCACAAGTTTTATCAGTAATCAAATCTGTAATCATTTATTGACCATAATTATTACAGGGATTTTTACATGGCAAGTCAAAAGTAATTATGTTTTACAAATACTATTCTAAAACCATTATATCACATTGATATTAACTTAAATCCACAAAATTCCTAATCTAGGTAAATTAAATACAATAAAATATAAAATCTCATAATGTCAAATTGAGGCAAGTATAAATAGTTTTAAAGTCAAATTATATTTAAGATGAACATTTCGTAAGTTTCTTGGTCATAAATTCATTCATCGTATAAAATGGATTACATTCGAGAAAATGTTCAAGTTTTGTTTTATCAAGTAAAATATTTTCAACATCCTACAGTCCTATCAAAACTCTAATAGAATGGAAAATGCTATAGATCCGCATATAATTCTCAAGAAAATAAGATAAATAGATGTAGAAACTGATAATGTTTTAATTTTAGATGGAACCAAAATATCGTATTGCGATATTAAACAAACGTAAAACCAACTTCGTCATCAAGTTTGATCAACATTCCCAAGAGGTATGTGGATATCCTCAGGAGCTATAAACGTCTGCTACATTCTAGGTCCGAATGCACAAACTAACCAGCCCTGTACCTATCAAACAAAAGATTGGCTCGTGACCGCAAAGAGTAGCGCAAAAAGAGGCCTTTATCCAGCAGTGGCCTGATTAAAAGTCCATCCGTCTCCATACCATATATGCAAGGTGACTTTCGTTTATATAGTTAAATTCATACTGGAGACTCGATAAGTCATCAGGAGCAAGGTTCAATGACCTTATTTGCGAAATAAGAAAAATATTTTTTGTGCCCCTATACTTGTTCAAGAACAACCTCGACGTAATTACTATAGAAAGTCCAAACTTTATTTTTCTTATTACACAAACAGGGTCATTGAACCTTGGTTCTGACCACTTACCGAGTATCCAGTGTGAATATTGATATATAAACGAAAGTCACCTTATATAAGACTCGGTAAGTGGTCAGGACCAAGGTTCAATGACCCTTTCTGTGAAATACGCAAAATAAAATTTAGGCTTCTTCAACTAATTGATTCGAGGTTGCTCTTGAATAATAGAGGCACAAAAAATTGTTTCGTATTTCGTAAACAGGATCATTGCACTTTGGTTCTGACCACTTACCGAGTCTCCAGTAAGAATTTCGCTACATATACGAAGGTTACTTTACATAAAAAATCAGACTCAAATATAAATAAAAATAAAAATTACGATTCTTTACTAATATTGCAAAACAACTCGGCACACATAATTACGACTAAAATTTAAAAGCAATTACAAACATATCCTTATTGAAAAAAAAAACATATACAAGCCTATTAATAAAAAAGCGAGAGAAAACTAATATAATTTTAATGTCATCCACTAATGTTAGTCAATTAATTAAAAATTACAAAGTAGGTAAAGAATGCAGTTTTTAGAAACATAAAACCAGTTTTCTTTTTATTCTGCTCCTCGTGTATGTCCGGTGTAATTTCCTTAAACATTGTAATTCAAAGATAGATACCATAGATTAGATAGAACTATTGTTTGCGCGTGATTAACTTAATCAGTACAAGGTTTATGCTCAGAGTGCCAATTAATCCCGAGTTTTTTTATTTCTCACGAATGCAAGAGTTGATCTTGGAGTTGTTTAGAAAAAAAAAATAGGTACTGGACCGGTTTTGTGATTGCATCAGGATGGGCCCTTAAGAACTAGTGTGGTAATGGGATGTGGTACCAGAAATAGCTTCTGACATGTACTAGTCCGATGCCTAGGGACACAAGCTTGCGTGAGCCTTAGCGCATTCGTGTTTTGAGTAGCAAGCTATAGTTTTACTATAAATTTTATTTTCAACAGAAGGCGTTATTGCGGTGATAGCGGCATCTCTTGTTCCAGAACAAAGAAATTGAGAAATATGTACCTGATTAGCACAAATGAGGTTGAGCTAACTAATGCAGAATAGGCTTGTTTGTACACAGGGTAAACAAAATATTATTCTATTTAGTCCGTCATTTAGATTATCAAAAAATATTGGACACGTATTTTTTCTTTAAAGCGCGTCAAAGTTTGGGAGTGGGGGAAAATGACGTCACTTCTAAGTAAAATTGTACCTAGATGTGACGTCACGCGGAAAGCGTCATTGTTTGTTTAATTGAAAAAAGAAAAAATACGTGTCCAATATTTTCTGATAATCTAACTGACGGACTAATCAATTTTTTAGTCATCATGCCTATTCAAATACTAAGCTAACAAGGGAATTCCCGAAGGATTTTGTTTCAAAGTTACGCCGTGTATCAACAGCATCAACAAAATGGTCATTTTACTATCCTCCAAAAAATCGTGTTGAATAACGTGGTGCATGTCAATTTTATGCTAAGAATCTGAATTTTAACTTACCGAAGCTAATTCCGTAGAAGTAATTAAAATGTATTACTTCTGACTGAATAATGTATTGTTTCTCGGTTTCAACGTGCGTGCCTGATCTCTTGACGTAATCAACGTTCAAGACCACGTGAAAATAATTACATTACCAAAGTATGGCCACATTAATTTTGACCACATTAATTAAGTAGTATCTATTATCAGCGGTGGTGTCGTTAGCTAATGTGTTAATTTTAATAAATAAAAAAGCGATGAGTAACACAAAACAATATCTACTTGATTTGTTTGTCGACAATCCGGCAACTTCGCTCCCTCCTACTCTTTAAAAGCAATGACCCCTCCGTCTGGTAAAACCAACGCTGGAGTCTGGAGACTGAAGCTAAATATTATTATACATGTACTTGGGTGTTAGAAGTCTGGTAGTATTGATTATTTTATCTTCGTCATACACCTGCAGGAAAGTTGTGCCTCTGCTCGAAGTAATTTTTGCATTTGGATGGTAACTTATTTATTGATTCGTGGAAAGGTTCGGCCGTACAGCCCCTCTGATATTGGATGAGATTTATTTATATCATTAATTTGCGCTTAAGAATAGGTAGAGACTTGAAGGTTAACGAATTGGATAAATGGAATATTTTCATTAGCATTTATAATTATAATAACACGATGATGTGGTACTCTCCTTTAGATGTAAACTAAACATTTTAATTTTTTCCTTATTTGAGTGGCAATTTTAGGCTAAAAAGACAAAAAATGGTGTAGGCTTATTTCCATATGAATGTTAATTATTATTATAATTACGTTTAATTTTTAAGCAATTAAATTTCAAGTCATTCATTCAGTTAAAGAAATCGAATTATTGATCAATGCAGCTCAACATGAAAAGTATTTCAGTCCACAAAGTATTGAGCCTAACAAGACCTAACTTCGGCGTAATCAGTTTTGCAGTAAATGCCAGCGACATCACGCATATATTAGATTGGTCAACTTGTAGGGCTAGTTAATCAGCATACATCAACCTCTCCCCTTCTCGTGAACTGACCTGACAAAGAGAAGTCATTGTGCCGACTCTCCGAGTCCCTGATGAGGAAGGCACCATGCTCGTTCTCCGGCAGAAGCAGTTTCTTCTCGGCTTCGATCCTCTTGATCTTGCGGAAGTACCATCTGAAACAAACAAGTTCCTGTATGGGGATATTGTTGTTTGGACATATGAAAATGATGGGTGAAATTATGACGAAAAAAAAATACAATGCATAAGTGTAACCAGTCTTACAATCCAGTCTTATAGACGTAGGATTCAGAGAAACCAATCCTATCCTTACTATCCTACAAGTTAAATGTAGTAGGCATTCAGTTTTTATTTCCAATGGCCCTCGCAATGAAGCTGAAATATTGAAAAAGTAAAATTGCTGATTCAGAGAAAATGTAGGGATATAAGAGTAGAGTTCGACTCTAAAGGATACCCTTGAAAGCGGAGCAGTCACCTTAAGTATAGCAGTTGAAAGTAAATGTTAAAACTGTTACAATTATGTAACACAAAATAATAATAAACTTGAAACTGTATGCCCTAGAAACAACATAAATGTATTTTTATACTGTCCGCAGAATTAGCGATTTACTCAAGAATTATGAGTACTAAGTCAAAAGTGACAAGCTTTCATTATTGGGTTAATGAATCTAGAAGATGTCTCAGGATCGTAGAAAATGGAAATTGGTGTCGTCTACCTAACCCTCTGGGTTGAGTACGAAATTAAACGATGATGTATATTATTTAGTTTGTTTGTGAGGCGTGAAGAATTCGAAAATTGCATCAGTTTGCATATAGTCAACAATAATAATACGTGAGTGATAAAGTCGGTATTTCATAATTATTTCGTAAAGAATTCATTAGAGAAACTTGATAAGGTCTTCGACAATGTTGTACCTGAAATAAAAAAATTTTGAAGCGGAAAGGACTTAAATGGATCAGTTAATAATATTCAAGGTATAAACCAAAGTATAAGAATACGGTAGTTTCCCGTAAAACTAATGAATACGTCGATTAATAAGTTTTGTTTGACTGGACAAAACACCTTTCTTACTTGTGCAAACATCGTCACAAAACATTATTTACAATCTTATTGTCACTGGTAACATGTGCAAAACCTGATATTGTATGAGCAATTTTAAACAAAAGCAGACAATGTAAAAAGGTTAACATGCTTTCTCAAGACAGTTGTTTAAAATAGGCGAGTAATATTATGAAAACATGATATCTTAGTTGCAATATGCAGTTCAACCACCCGTTCGATCTGGTATTGGTAAACAGTTTTTATTGCATATACACAAGAGCTAAAGAAAAAGTATAAGCACTGGAGTGGCCAGCTAAAAATAAAAGTTACAAGATTCCGATAAATGCTTAGTCTTGCCTGCTCAAAACCAATCTTAATCACAAGGAAAATTCAGAGCAGGATAAGAAATGCCAATAAGTAATAGCCAGCGACAATGGAATGTGTCTCCAAAGTAGCAAACAAGACTAAGTATATCCGACGCATTACTGCTAAATCTTCAAAGTTGGCAACACTGCAAAGCTATAAATAACTAGGCTGCTTGCAACTAAGACTGGATGGAACTCCAGAGAATCGATGACTCAACGAAGAGACCCAATGAATAAAATATGATTCTACATTCACTGAGAGTCGCTGCAAGCGTCTTTGCCTCGGAGCAGTGCCCGCCTTTTAAATAAACGCTCTGAACAATACGTCATAATTTGTCGTGTTATAAAATAACTGCATTGTATTGTTACTTCACTTTCTGAAGATGCGGCACTTCGATGAATGGTGTGGCTCTTACGACAATGATCTTAAAATGTACCCAAAGATATATCTTTGTCATTTTCTACTTTAGCCTACCCTTTGTTTCTAACATTGTCCTTGGTTAAACATACCGCTTAGTACTCGTATTCTAACTAACATGTGAAACGGTTCTGAAACTACTTATTATAGACGAATAATATTTATTTACGGTTCTGATAAAATTAATAAATAAATATATGTTACTAAACTTATAAAGTTACAAGGCTAGCAACCAATTTTAAAAAATAGCCTTCTTTGTTCTAACACTTATGTTATATGATACAAACTCGAATAAACTGAACAAAGCAGAAAGAAGAAAACTTCTTGTTACTGGGATTGATAAGATCACTTTGAGCTTGGTAAGTAGTTTTCACTGCTCCATTTCAATGCTCTTCCAATACATCGTAGATTTTATTTTTTTACCGTACGGGAAAAGCTTCTACAGCATTGCTCTAACAACTTACCAAACCAGACAGAATTCAGTTGCGATAATGCATAATTATTATGAGTCACGTCTACAAGATTGAATGGTAAAGGCCAGCCGGCTAGCGGAATAGCGGTAGTCGTAAGTCGATACTCTAACTAAATGCTAAACAACCATAAAACTATTTAGCATTAGAGTAGATGAGCTAAGTGAAATTACATGTTTCCGTGTTTGAATAAGACGGCACAAGTGCATTTATAAAAATCTCGAGAATGTGGAACTATAAAAGAAAACTTTCTTGTTGTAAATGGCCTGAATTATTCATAAAAAGTGTCTATCAGATCATTTGTTGATTTTATTGCAATAGTAACTGTACTTTGAACTACTTACAAAATAGCATTTTTTTCCTTCTGGTTGGTTTCTTCATCGATGACCCAAGCCATCGTCCATATAGATATAATTACTTAGGAGTATTCTTGGAACCCTAGATCACTTTATACAGTTCGTGACCAGAACACTTCAATGATTACCGTGATTATTAGGCGAATGTTGTAAAACTGAGAATTTTTCCGCAGAAAATATCGATGAATAATCCTTCAAACACTGTAATTAGGAAAATCGTTCCATAGATTCTTAGCTATTGTTATGAATTACTTAATCACGACTGTAAAGATAAGGAAATGCAAATATTTTTTTATACAACTGCTGTGTTTAATGTTTTAGGTTTTATATAAATAATTATACAAATGTAAAGAAAACACATACACTGCCAAATAACTTTGAGAAACCATGCATAATATTTTCTGTCCCCGAAGATATACTTTTCATAATTTTGTTGCTTGTTTGGCAATAGAAAATACACATAGCAGAAAATATTCAGTCTGGCGGCCTGCTGGCCACTTTTTGCTTTTAGTAGTTTAAAAATGTAGCGCTTTGTATCATTATTAATTAAGCGCTTACATTGATTATCCTTGCCTTTATTCATTAACATTTTTCTCACCAAAAAGTTACCTGGAAGATAAAGTGCCGCCTTGTACACAATATTCGTTTTTTATAAGTTTCCTTTTTGTTTAATATTACTTGAATGTAAATGTACAAAAGTGGAATAAATAAAAATAAATATTATTTGATCATTTAGAATTCTCCAAGAAGTGCTGAAGAAACATGTGACACTAGGAAGACTTGGAGCTTCCGTATACGAAACATAATATGACGTCAATGTTTGAAGACGATAATTTTATGAAGTTCCAAACTTGGAAAAGATAAAATCTCATTTATCAAGCGAAATTTCTGGTTTAATATAGACGCCATAACATAACTCCGATGAGCCCTGGAGTCTGAGCCACAAGGTTCGCGCTTCAGATGGTGGCAATCTTAGTTAGTAGAGACAATAGAATTTATTTTCGTATGTTCAAATGGTATTATGTAAGGTTGCAAATCTCGGTGCATTTACCTTGGTCAAAGTCAGCGTTCCAAGGTTATGTAGGGGCGGAGACAGTTTGGGTTCTGGACCTGTATTCCAAAATATGAACCTTTACCAGATTTATACTGCAGTTCTAGAATTAGAGAAAGGCGACAAATAGCGGTATAAAAATAAACGCACGCGCGTTTTTGAAAAGTGTGCGACATATTCATTTCCAACGGGAAAATCAGAAGTTCATTTTACCTTTTTTAAAGGAAAAGTGTTAAATATCGATATCAGGGATTTGGCCCCGTAAAGTCGGTACATCGACCCAACACGGAATTCTTGTACAGTGTCCAACAGTTCACGCGGTACGTCATGCATGTCAGATAGCATCTTGCCCACGCCAAAGTTATTAGGTAATACATTATAACTTGATATAACCAAACAGAAAGGTGTATATAGGTAGGTAGTTTTGGGTGAGATGAGTGAGACCGACTTTGCATGACAATGGTTTAATCCCCGTCGCAAGAAAATGTCACCAGCCCTCTTATTGTCTAACTTCAATATCTATCGCTAAAGCCATCAAAGTTGTCGTGATTGGCTAAAATTTGACTATATAATCTAGGGTTTTGTATTTACAAAACACGTTTGAATAAATTTTCTTCCATAGAAATAACTATTGAGTTGAGGTCTTCAATCAAACACACTTTTTTCCCCGTTTGACGAATAGGAATTCTGAACAGAACTCAAACATAATTTCTGATAAATCTAGATTTCTGATTAAGGAAATTTTGTTAGCTATTTTAGTTTATTTAGTAAAATAAAAAAAAAACATACTTTTTTCACTTTTGCGCTGAATCCGCTCCCGTTTTTTCGCTTGGGGTCACAGTGAAGAACATAAAACTTACATAGCGTCTTAACGTTGGCTCCACAGTAAAAGTTGTTCATATTCCGGGGGAGTGATTACAAGCCGTTGCTTAGTATCTAATCTTATCAGTCATTCGTCAATTACCGACATAAGTAGATTTTTGCGGATTTTTTCATCAAAATCGGCCCCGAGACTCCCTATTGAGTATTTTTCGCTATTCCCTATAGTTTTGGATTTGGCCATCTCCGCCCACTTAAAAACTAATCCTGCATACTGATGAGTACTATTTGCAGTTTTCAACTTTTTAGTGACAAAAATCAAAGCAGTATAATAGAAAATACGGATTGAAAAGTACAAACAACATTACTGGAGAAAGGAAATGATCAAAAATCATTTTCAAGTCGTAAGCTCTACCTGAGCTAGTTCACTATTACCATTAAATGATATCAGCTTCACAACCGTAATCGGTGTTTCCGATATGGCAGGGCAGTAACCATTAAATTGGCCTAGTCGTTAAATATCATGATTTCATCTAACAGCCATGACTTTTTATCATAACGAGCAACGTCTACGATTTGCGGGCCTATTACGTATCTTTGAGTCGGTTGCAAACTATGGTTGCTATTTACCAAAAACAGATAAAATATGAACTTCCAAAATAACTTTCAATGGGTATTGAACTATTTACGAATTGTGACGTCATTTCAAGTGCGAACGTATCCTTAGATAAGCGGAATTAGATATTCAACGTGAATAAGAGATGATAGAGTATCCCTAATATAGATACCATTTTCCACAAAAACTAATATTTTTTGCGCGAACTTTTTTTTTCACCTTTCTTTAGAAATTTAGTCAGCTGATTGAACCACTTTGTACTGGGATGTGAAAAAATTAAGTGACCAAAAATTTTATTTCTTCTTGAATGTGATCAGTCAGTTAACGATACATGATCTACCCTAAAACTATTTTCACTTATTATTGTAAGACCAGATATATGTATGTTGTCGACGATAGGCACTCGGTTGGCAACTGATTTTACGACACAGAATTTGGAGGCTGGGGCCTTATTGTCTAACTTCACCATCTATCCCTATCGCTTTCAAATGCATAGTGATTGGCTAAAAATTATGTGTAATGTAATTTCTAGCTAACCACAATACATTTAAAAGCGACATTTGATGTTGAAGTTAGACAAGGGGCTGATCTCTCACGAATTATGAAAATAACCAGAATAATGTAACATATGATACATAAAAATTAACAATGGAAGTCTATTGTTACTTTGTTGGACGAATTCATCCGTTTCGTGTTTGTAAGTAAACTAGATAAAGGTAAGATTCAGGCGGTCTAAGAAAACTTAACATCGTTTTGCTCTGTACATAGCTTGGATACCTCGGTAACATATTCATGTGTGTAGTCATTTGTCGTCTGATTTGAAGATCGAAATATAGCGTTACATGGCGTTTTTTATTATTTATATCTGCCAACCCTCAAATCGCGAAAACAAAATTAGCTGTTCCGTAGAAAAGTTAAATACCTACTCGAACTAATAGTAGATTGTTATACAAGGGAGGTAAGTTATCAATTTCACCCGAGATATTTTGGCGCACGAGCGAGCGAGGGTGCTATTGATCACTTACACCCGTGTGTAACACTCTACTTTTCATCACTAATGCGAGGAAATAAAAAAAGCTTACAAAATTATAACATGATGATACTGCATCTGTACTTGTTTTACAGTAATTATATTTATCCAAACCGGTTTCGGTTTTACATGAATAGCAAGGGTCTATCTATAATAATAGTAGTTTATGAAACTGGTACATAAAAATGTACTTTAATACCTAGTAAAGTATTTTACATATCTCTTGCTCTGTAAGTACACCCTTACACCCCTGAATGCCGGGGTGTATGACTATCATTACAGCATAGGTTTTGGAATTTGAAAAAAGAACTGTCGTACTCATACTGCACGAAGAATATTTTTAAAAAGTTAATATTTTTTTTGCTCGGTATCGATTAATTACTCGAATCGGAATCTAGACAATTTATTTTATAAAGATTTTATTTTAAATATGGAACTATTTGTTTCCACATCGTATGTTAGATGGAATCGATTTAAAAATCAAACTGGCCAGCAAGATTTGACGCGCTTGCGTGCGTGAAAAAAAAAAGGCAGTCTACTAGTAGGCGCGAAAGCATCGCGAAAGTAATTAATTTTCTTGTTTGAGTTCTTTTTCAAAAGTTTTAAACATGTCTAGTGACGAAGACATAGATCTAACGCCCGATTTTATTAAAGAAAGGGCAAAAACAGTTGTCGAAAATATATTACCGTCGAACTCGAAAGAAAGATATGTAAAGGCATACGACGAATTTATGAAATGGCGGTCAGAAAAAAAAGTGAAATCTCTGTCTGAAAGTGTTTTTATATCATATTTTGATGAATTATCTAAGAGGCTAAAACCTTCCAGTTTATGGTGCTTTTATTCCATGCTAAAATCTACAATGATGACAAAACATGACGTGAATTTGAAAGATTTTTCTAAACTTACTGCTTTCTTGAAAAGGCAGTCTGACGGCTTTAAAAGCAAGAAATCGAAGGTATTTACTGCAGAAGAAGTACAGAAATTCTTAAATGAAGCTCCGGATGAAATTTATTTAGCAATAAAGGTACCTACGTATTTACTTGCCCTTTTTAATAAGTTAACAAAATATTTCACAAAAATACTATGCGAATTTGGTGCCTATGTCTTTTTTACAGGTTGTTCTAATTTTTAGGATATCGGGAGCCTGCAGAACCGTGGAATTGACAAACTTGACAATAGAAAATGTAGAAAAACATAACAAATTACTACTCATAAAACTGCCTAACACGAAAACTAAAATTGACCGGTCATTTGTTGTGCATGAAGAATTTGCAAATTATGTTGAAAAATATCAAGCTCTTCGGCCTGAAAACGTGGATACAAATCGTTTTTTTCTTAATTACAGTAAAAGAAAATGCCACAGACAAGTAATAGGAAAAAACAAATTTACGGGCATGCCAAAGCAAATAGCCACATATTTAAAACTGAGTAACGTAGAGTTCTACACCGGGCATTGCTTTCGCAGAACATCAGCGACTCTATTGGCTGATTCGGGAGCCAACCTCACTCTGTTAAAAAGGCACGGCGGCTGGAAGTCCAGCAAAGTGGCCGAAGGTTATATCGAAGATTCGGTGGCAAACAAAAGCAAAATTACTTCTAAAATAACAGAAAATATAAACTTTAAATCACCACGTCAAAGCACATCATCTGAGCCATTTTTTAATGAAGAAAATAGTACCAGTCAACTGCCGCCATTTACGATGCAAGAACCTCAAGTCACTCAAACTCAAGTCTTATCATCACAAACTCATATTCAAACTATAAATATTCCTAAAAAGAACGTGACCATATCTCTTACAAATTGTAATAATTTTACTATTAATTTTAATTAAATACACATTTTTTTCTTCTTAATAAATGTTCATTGAAACCTGCTGTCTTGTTGTTTACTTACCTCACAATCGATATGTAAAGCAGAGTATTTATCTCGGGCGTAAGCATCAATTGCATACTCGGGTTAATTAGCGCCTTCGCTTCGCTCAGATTCAGATTTCAGCATCCATTGACAGACCGAGTCCAACGCGCCTATCGTCGTTAATGACTTTCGCTTTTATTTAAAATATTCTCATATTAGTAACATACACAAAGTGACAAAAATATAATAATTATGTAATAATATTATTACACACTCGTATAAATACATAAAAATAAAACATCTTTAAATATTTCCTTACAAAGCACAGGTGGATAGTTAGAAATTCGCATTCTTTAAATCTTTCTAATTCCTGGAATTGCATGAAGACTATTGAAGACCTAAAAACACGCAGTTTCCGGTAGTAAGTACTTTTAAAGAAGTTTTTTCGGTTCGGTTTTTTATGAATATTTATATATCTACTGGGTTAGTTTTTCAAGGGGGCGTGGATGGCCAAATTCGAAAGTATAGGGTGTAGCAAAAAATGCTCAAATGAGTTTCGGAGCCGATTAAAACGGAACAAACATTGTTTGAAATTGGTTTTCATAATTTCAAACAATGTTTGTTCCGTTTTAACTCGAAAGCCACTCAACGGATTTGGATGCGGTTTTCTTTATTACCATTGCCGTAGTGATCCTGGTCAACCTATGGGCTATAAGGAGTGTAAATAAAATAACCGCTAAGCCGAAAACTCTTGATACTACCTGAATAAGAAATGCAAGACACATAAACGCGAGGGCCGAGGAGTCGCGGGCAAAGGCTAGTAAACAATATAATAAAACGTTTAGGTACTCAAAGTGTACTTTACTAAAATAACTACTTTACCAAATTGACCACTTTTTCACAATGACTACCTACATTTAACTTTTCTAAAATACGATAAAATGCCTGTACTTCTGGGAAGTTAAATTATCAAAATCAAAAAAATTCTCAACCTCAATCTGAGCATAAGAAAGGATACCTCCATAGTTATAATTTTCGTTTCACACACAGGAAAAGTATCTCAAAGATCGTAAAACACAGCCCTGAGAAAGGGCAAAGTGACCTGTTCTATTTATACCTTCGGGAAAACCTTGCCACGTGCTAAGGGCAACATAAGGGCCATGTATCTTTTACTGCCCTATTGTATTCAAGGTTGAAGACGGCCCTAGAATTTTGAAGTATCAGATGAACTACTTTTATTCACCATTGATTATTTATTTATTGTACTACACATACACATGCCACACAGTGCTCAAGGAAGTTTTGGATAGAGGTTTTTCCTTTAATGAAATTCTTGAATGATTACTTGCGGTAGCGAAAAACTGGTTTCTATTGGAATAAGAAATCCCCACTTATAATATCAATCGGAATGTTGATATGTTTGTCACCTTAAAATTCTGCAACCAATCAACATTTGCAGTTGGACAGATTATAATCCGGGGTAATAGATTACAATTTTTATTCCTTGGAATCAGTCAGATCCTTAGGGACTTAAAAAGTAGTCTCAATTAGTAATCTTTAATTTTTCATACATATTTCACGCAAAAAATAAATAACCATTCCCTTGAAAGAAAATTTATAAGCCGATCTGAAACAGCACAGTATTTTATTACCGTAAAAAATAAAATCAAAACCTTTCATTCAATAGTTATGTTAAGACAACTATTGATTCCCAATGAAATCAAGCATATTAATGAACCAGGCCTCTGACAGTCAAAGATCAAAGCAGAGTAAGTGGCAGCAGCTCGCCGGGGCAGCGAACCAGACAGATGCTCGACCTTGACATGGTTTGGGAGAAATCGTCATCCGAATCATGAATATCATGATCTATTGGCACGCGCGGGCATGACGTGTCATTCAGATAATCAGTTTGACTTGTCAATGATGAGGAATTCTATTGTGACACATTCAATTCAGGTTCACGTTTATACAATCCTATTAAATCTTTAAAGTCTTTACGGTTAAATTTGTCCCGAAACTTTTAACTCAACAAGGCTGTGTGACCTAATTCAGAAGAAGAAAAACACGGTCATGTTGATTTGATGATTTCTGACAAACGAGAATAACCCAAGACTAACAATATTTACAAAGAATGAGTAATAGTACACGCAAACAAGGTTAGTAGACGCAAATTTATTTTTGCAAGTTTCAATTGCAGATTTTTTGAAAGTGCAAACAAGTATGAGCAAACATTAAATAAACACCCTCCTAGGATTTATTTTTAGAATGAAAAAATATAACTTGTTAAACATGAATGTTAGACAATGTCTGTAAACAGAGTACTTGAAGCATGGCTCTCTAAATTTTATACAGTCGATTTCTAATTGTATAAACAATATCTTTAAGACAAAAATTATGTAACGGAACCACTCCTTAGGTACAATAATAAAATGCATAATATTATTACCTAAAATACAGGGGTTAAGACGGCGACGGTTATTAATGACGTAATATATGAAACATATTGTATATGCATATAAACATAAATTATAATAACAATATTAAATACAAAGTATACAAACATTTAATCTTTGTAAAAGGTGACAGGATGGACAATGACGTAGGTGGATTGCGTGACGATAGTGATAAAGGTGGGCGAATTGGAAATTCCTTTTAAAAAGTTTTAAGGCAAGGATACTGATACAATTACATAAGAATCGATGACGAAGTTGCCTTGTCCTGATTTTGAACAAATTCACCGGCGGTTGCGTGATGTAAGGTAACATTAGAAACCTTATCCAATAACTTTAAAATAAATTCGTCAAAGCGTGCGCGATATAGTTTTGAATGGAATTTCAACAAAATGAGCGGAGATATTAACCTCGGGCAAAGTCATAATCATAACAATACAGATTCATCAGAAACTGTACAAGGAAACAATGCAGAGCTATTAGAAGTTACAATTTGTAATTCAGCCCTTTGACCCCGTGACTGCAACTGGCGCCAACAACCCGAATCAATTCCGTAACTTTCGCGCAGAGAATTTTATAATAACGAGTTAAGTCGCGACGAACTGGTCGTTAATGTTGGCATGCCGATGCAACCCACTATTTTTTGCTTAGCCCGTCTTGGATACTGCCTAGATGGGAATCTAATAATAGGGACCAGGTCTAAATGAACAAGCACTTGATTTAAGGCTCTTTGAATTTTCAGGAGCTACAAAATTCAATTCGCTTAAATTACAGAGTCATCGATAGGACTCGGGAATGTGATGGGCAGTCCTTTAAATTCAACATATTTAAAAGAGTTGTCGTAAAAGAATACCAGAATCAATCTTTTACAGGTAAATAGAAAGCAATTTATGCACTCGGTTCTTGTCTTATTGTAGCTAACGCTTTTCTTGTGTTATAACGGGCAATTAAGGATGACTATGTATTGTGATGGATGATATACTGATAATTGTCTTTAACATCGTTGTTACATAAACTAACCACCATTATCGGATATACATACACGCAGCCTCACGATGGTACGCACGTTGAAGACCATGAGGACGCAATTACAGGCTAAAGTGTAATGGAATGAGTGAATTCTGCACGTGTTGATATTGAATGGCGGCTAATCGCTAGTGCGTGCTATTATAGACCCGAGTACTTGAAGTAAATTGGTCTTAGTCCCGCAACAGTACACCGGACAGGCATTGTGACCGTGGGAGAAGAGTTTTAGTTTTTTTCTTGTTAAGGTTCCGCGCGAATCTGAGATGAATAAGTAGAACCCTTACACTGGTTTTGAGTCCGTCACAGCTGTGATAGTAGGTAAAAATATTACATTGCGAATTTCCCAAATCATTTTTACCTTTCTTCGTTGTATTAGTTAAACAGTTTTAGGGTATTAATCATCACTAGCCATGCGGTCCAATTCATACTTACAATCAATCAATAAAATCAAATAAGTGAATTTATTATATTGCATATAATTTGAACAGCCGACGTTCACTTACTTACTACTTATCCTTCTAAGGTAGAACGGTTAGATAGTCCAAACAATATGTTTAAACTAAAGATACGAAACCCAGATTCAAGAGCCCAAGTTGCACTTGACCGTTGTTTTAGAATGAATGCCTTACCCAGTTCAAAACAAGAGACTGCAAGTTATAAATCATTACTGCAATTTCTGCCGAACGTTTTATCACAGTTCCTTTTCATAATAAAATGAAAGGTATAAATGATTGAGATTTCCAAGATGCGCGGACTAATAACCTCATTGAGGATAATATGGCGAACGGTATTTTTGGTTGCGATATAGGTTCGCCCGTTACTTATTCGGACAACGAACAGATAAGGATAACAGTCATACGAATTGCGACACAAATTGAATCCACAATAACCCGTCTAAAGTAGCAAACAATATATTGATAAACCGAACCGATCAAATGGCTCATCTTGGTACAATTTTTATTACCTCGGCAATTTAATTACTCCTCTTTTTATATCTGAGCGATGGAACATGTGCAAATAAGGCACAAGATGGTGCATGTGCATCAAAAACAAATGTATGGTAATACATACAATTTAAAGAGCTTGATTTGGCGATGGAACAGTGCAGTAGAAATGCTTATTGTGACGCATGTGCGTCAGATTGAAATGTCTTTAAAGTATTCGATAAAATCATCATCAGCAACTAATAGAAGTCCTCTTTTCGACATAAGCCACTCACTATGTCACATACATACCCACCTGATGTCTCGACGTATATGAGATTTACCTTCAACTAACCGTGTTGGGTAGGAGGTTATCACTGCACTAGATATTTCAGACCTAAGACTCTGCTGCCAGACAACAGTTTGTGGAATTTAGTGTAGCAGTATTGAAAAAACCGGACAAGTGCGAGTCGGACTCGCCCACCGACGAGGGTTCTGTACAAATTATAAATATTTAATAAAATTTATTTTTCCCTATACTTGTAGTATAAGACTATTATTTGCCAAATTTCATAGTTCTTGGTCAACGGGAAATACCCTATTAATTTTGATCCTCTTCACAGTGTCGAAATATAATTTTTTTGTGGCATAAACGGCCATATCTTTTTTTACGTTAACTTGGAAGTTTGATTTTTTCATAGCTTCAAGGGACTGTAACCTGAGTATATGGTTTTAATTTCAACTCGATGCCCACACGCGTTCCCTAGATAAATGGTCTTGACAGACAGACGGACGGACGGACGGACGGACAGACAACAAAGTGATCCTTTAAGGGTTCCGTTTTTCCTTTTGAAGTGCGGAACCCTAAAAACGACGGAGGGACCAACTAACCAGCATAGTTTTATTAAAATGTAAAGTTATTTAATATTCATTATTGAAAATTTGCCATTTTTACTATGTAATCTATCCCGGTTAATTAAACTGTAAATGTAAATTCACCCTGTAAAAGACAATATTTTGCTAAATAAAAATAAAAAAACTACAAATCGAAACACGTGTAAAGTTCAGGTCAGAGCCACAAAAGGTTAGATTGGTACCAGTGATTCACTTCCTCAAATGATATGGATAGGATAGATAGATGTATGGTAAATTTCCTACACAGAATTTAAGATGGGACATTTGGCAAACAACGAACGTAGAAGAAAAACTATTAGCAAACTCTACAATGAGTCGTAAAATCTAATAGCCATCTGTTGACCCGTTTAAGGGGATCGATGATGCACGCCAAACTTTTGCGAACAGCCCATGTGTACTGCGAAAATAACAATGCTGCCGTCAACAAACTGAATTTTAAGGTGGTCGAATCAAATCTAGGTGCAAAATGCACATCATAACATTGTTTTCCCTACTTTTGAATAAAAAGTATGCAAAAATTGCGTTAAAAAGCAATTGGCGGAAATTGATTACTAATAATAGGGTTTTCGCATTAAAATTATGTTATTTTATGCCTTACATTTTGATTACGTTCGATTACAACGATAAATACGCCTTTAAGTTTGTTAACCGAATGCAATCAAAATGAAAATCATTAAATGGTAGAATTTAAATGTGAAAACTCATTATTACTAATAAAATTCCGCCAATTGCTTTAAAACTAAATTTTTGCTTACTTTTTATTCAAAAGTAAGGAAAACAATACTATGATGTGCATTTTGCACCGAGATTTGGTTCGACAGCCTTAATTAGCTACAGATTCCCAGTCAAACCTTTTTTGCAATTTACACGTTGTTCGTATCGCTTACATTTGTAATTGCTTTTTGGCCGCCCATGTGATACAACTTTTTTTATCATTCTGTTGGAAAGCAAAAAAAGCACTAACATAGTTCATTATCTATACCACTGCAGAAGTTTCTTCGACATGTCATCGGTTCTAGAGACAGAAAAAAAAGACATGATCTTGCTAAGTTTCTTGCCGTTCTTAGAAAGACTAATCGAATGGGCGGAGTTAGGCATGTATTTATATATGTAACGTATTAGTATTTGGTATATGGATAGCTATCATTATCATGTAGTATATATATTATTGGATACATTAAATTCTGTATCAACTTATTTAGTATAAGCCAACCCGAAACTTATTTAATATTATTTAATATGTTAGGATATATTACGTGCGTACGTATATATCCTAAAGTGTATTTATGTACTTACATTGCAAAAATAAAGGATTCCTTTCATTTCATTTCGATATACGAGATGGGTACAAAAAAACCGGTCACGTGCGAGTTAGACTCGCAAACATAGGGTTCCGTAATTCGACAATTTTGGGAACAGTCAGGAAGAAGGTATTTAAAATCTTGCCCATAACTGTTTATGATAACTAAAAAAACAATTGATTGTACCACAAAAGAGATCCTCAAATATTTTTATACCATACTCGAAATAAAACTCGTAGATGAAAAATTTAATTTTGTCATTTTGCCATCGTGAATTTCTCACCCGCTATTTTTATCATGTAATCTTTACGTAATCCCAAATTACATTTTTTTTTCATATTTTTCGGTTTATTAGTTACGGAAATAAAGTTGAGGGGGACATGCATTTTTTTTGTGGTTTTTCAAAGATTTCTCGAAATCGGTGCTAGTAAATATGGTAAAAGTATATATTAAATTTTATATTTGTTATCTTCTTGCGATGGATAAAATCGCCAAGTGTTTAAAATATAGAAATTTATTTCTATCATAGTTTTAAGTATATATTTTTATAATCATCTCTTTAATATCTACAATTTGATACCCATATTTTATTTTTAAAATATTTTTTATGATTTTTTTTCTTTTGTATTGGAAATATTTTCAACACTTTATTTTTTTTTAAATAATGTGTTATGTAGACAAGTGAATGCTATTTTTGTGGCAAATTTCAAGTCTTTATGTTTAACGGTGCTATAGTTATGAGGCTGTGACTTACGGACGGTCGGACAACGGAGTCTCATCATAAAGGTTCCTTTTGTACTAAAAGGTACTGCGGAACCCTAAAAAGAACCTTAGGATTTTAGAAGCTAAAATATTTTTTGCATATTGCTATAATAATTAACACTTACTTCTGCGATTATCTATTTGCAATTATTAGCTTTATGTAATACTACTTCAGTTAAGACACGCAAGTCTGTAATTACTCTTTTTACTTATACTTAATCAATACCGTTACCTCTGCATTTATTTTATGATTCCAGTTTAATGACATGTGCTCGATCCTTTCAACATAGTAATGATAACTACTTAGGTTCGTAATTGCAAATTGGGTACAATACAATGTTTGAAATGTATGAAGCTGTGTGAAAACATCCGCAAGTGGCATTATCGCACGGCCAGCGCATTCAGGTCCCAAGGCACATAAAAAAATCAAAACAAATCGTAAAACCTGTCGTATTGTTCTTTCGTAAGAGACTATTTTGCAGCCAGCGGTGATAAGGAATAGTAATTTTCATTGATTTTCTTGCAGGTGATTCTTCAAAACAATAAAATTTTACCAACTTGTGGTTTGAGGCATAATAATTGCGAATAAACATTGTTCTTTCTTGTGAAGATTGTTAGGTGTGGAGAATCACAAATGGACACTTACACGACAAAATAAGGTTCTAGAAGATATTTTAAGACATTGTATCATTCTATACGTCACGCTTAACATTTTTTTAACTATCTGATTCAAAATACAGGTTTAATTGATATAAAAATAGACAAAATAGAATAAAAAGTAAATCCTATTTTGAAACCAAAGAACACGAAGTAACTAATAATAATAGGGAGAAATAGGAGCAAAACAGACAATTTGACTAGAAAGTAAGATGCTAAATTAATAGAACAAACAATCTAATTTGGAGGCAGTTACGAATCTGCCAGACGTCACGAGACGGAACCTAAATAACTATGTTCGACGCCAGTGAAAGTGAAACAGAAGCGATTGACGGCATTAAATTATTATCAACTATTAGAGTTCTGTAGTTGCAAATTACCTGATACACTTGATAGAGTTCCGGATCCGAAAAGACGCTCAAACAAAGAAAACGTACACAATTATAACATTACTCTTTTGAGTACGCAGAGAAAACGTAAGAAAGCTTGATCTTCGAATGCGTAGTAAAGATAAAAACATCGTTTATTGCTCGGACATCTAGCAATTCATACATTTTTTTAAATATGTACTTAAGTTCCTTTAAAAGCCCCTGATGATGCTTAAATAGTGAAACCGGTTGGGTAGTGTAATATTAAATATTATCAGTGGAAAAGGACAAGTGTTTTCCATCACAACAAAAACATTCTCATTGATGAGACCGAGACATAATTTTCGTAACCTTGGTGTAAAATTGCTTGATTTGTTGAAAAAAGTGCTTGAATTTGTGATTTGATATAATTGTAAAACAGAAAAAAAAGACCCGGCTGAAATTGTTAACGACAATGCTCATGTCTTTGCTGGTGCACAAGCAAAGGAAAATGACGCGAGCATTTTTTTTTATAAAGCACATACGTGCTTTAAATATATATCACTTGAAATGACTCGGGAAGAAAAGTTCTTGGAACCAATAGTCGCAAAAATTTAACTGCTTTGGTAGTATAATTCTAACAAAACATGAATGGTATATGACGGATAGTAAAAAAAATAATTTACTTTTCATTCCTTGTGCGTTTTCTTTCAATTTCGAAGGCTGATACAGCGTGCATGATATGTTTAGCAAACAACCAAACGGTGCGGTTTGGGCTCGTTGAAGGCATCACGAAATTTCACTTAGTTAAAAAACACATGAACTCGAACGAGTTGTCCCAACCCTTATATCATAGGAGTTTAAAAGATCACCACTAAACTGAGACGAATCTTTATTAACTAGTTTAGGCGTGATTCCCATACTAACAAAAAAACTGGCAAAGCCTTCTACTTTTCAATTATAATTTTTAACAACAGGCCATTGCAACGCGACTTGGTTGCGGTAATTAAACGAGTATGTAAGCAACTGATAAAACAATAAGTGCTGTTGATAATTTGGAAATGTTTACTTGATTTAAAATATTGTGTGATATCAGATTTAGCATCATAATTAAAAAGGAGTAATATCTGATAAGTCAAAGTCTTTATATATAAAAAAAATAATTGATATAATTACAAGATAAATAAACACAATTGAACCCATGTACTTTGTAGCGATAGTAGGAGCCCTGGGTGTGAAACGATTTGTTTCTGCTAGAAGCACATTTCTTACAATACATGTTGATACATTTTGAGCACAACAGCCGTGTTTTCAGAAGCGAGAACATAATAAACAAAATGTGACTGTAGTCTCGGTGCAAGTTTTACGATATAATGTTCTTTGATAGCGATTACCTGGATGAAAAATTGCTAATTGCGCTTTTAAGGTCCAAGGCAAGGCCTCAAGTTGACCAAATAAAGTATAGATGGTTATCTAAATCAGTGAAGCACGATTTGATTAATATAAATCCTCAAGGTTTTTCAGTGAAACCGACACTGACGCATCCGTCTGCCATGTTTAATCAACCGGGGCTGTTTCCCGCGCTCTCGAATTGCCGGTTATCCGCCGCAACACTATCGTAATAATGCAATTTTTTATACCGGTTACTTCGAAAAGTGATTGCGTTTCTCTATTAATGTCGCAGTCTGGACGAACGAGACCAATGTCAAATATTGTATGACGTTTCCAGTTTCTAATCAATACAGACTTGGTTTGCTTTCCATTTGGAACAATAATATTAATGTTTGCAAGCATGAGAATTACTAATGTGATTTGTATGTGGTACCTAGTCATGCAATTGAGGAAGTGCAAAAGAATTTCTTAAATATTCAAATCACAGCGCTTCCGATAGATTGTCAGTTTTGTGAGCTTCACCTTCGTGCCGTTAACTTCCTGAGCCGGCTTCTTGCCGAATTGCGCGGAGAGGAAGACGTTGTCGGGCTGCGGTGCAGCGACCGACCAAGCAGCCGTAGCCTTGGACGCGAGCTCCCTGCATTCTAATCGGACGGCCTTGCGGAAGCGCGTGCCCCGGGCCTGCTCTCGTAACATGCCTGACCGGTAACTTATCAACAACTCCAAAGAAAACAACGCACGCATCAGTTTCGACTCACGTTCTTTTTGTTACAACTACACTATCAAATCTTTATTATCTGTAACAAAATCACGGACTATTCAATCGTGGCAGTCGTATGGTAATCAGATTTCACTGCAGGTTAAGGTAGACGCGACGGGTCTCGTTCTCAAGCGCACAACTTATAATGTTTTTTTTATTTTTGTTAAATACGTATCATATTTATGGCACTACGCGACAAAAGTTCAATGTCACCTAGGCTTCTCTAACAAAGTTGTGCTAGTTTATGCATTACGTTGTAAAAGATCGTGTACACGAAACTATATATCAAAATTAACGTATTAACGTTGTCCGTTTGGGACCCAGCAGACTCGTCGCAACCACCGTAATCGACAAAATTGTTCAGTCGAGTATAGCATGAATTTTGCAACACGTTTTAAAAATGCCGTAGCAACCAGGAAGAACGATACAAAAATTACAAGCGAGTTAACGAAATCGCGAGAATATTTTCAGGCTCCTAACGAGGGACAAGCACGCATAAACAGAAAGAGTTACAACAGCGTCCGTCGACATTAGTCACTGGGAATGAGAAGCACAAAACTGTGGTTCGCCGCGGGCCGTCTGATGGTAACCTGTTCCACTAGCTGGGCGAGTTCACTTGGGCTAGGCTAAGTAGATCGGCGTGTTAAGGTTGCATTGAAGCGCATTGGTGCATCACAGCCTAGATTATTCTAAGACTGTTTTCGCATTGTCTTAAGTATAAACAAACGAACCATAAAATTAAGCGTTACAATTACTTACGGCATATCCAAATCCTGTGGCAGAGCATCCAAGCTTCTGTTATTGGGTATGACCGTTCCCGACAGTCGCCGTGCAGTTCTCATCCAACTGCCTCGTTGACGCCTAAAACCTTTGTCACTTTTCAACAACTGTAAGTGACGCTTCACAATATCATGCCATTTAGATTTTACAGTAGCGGGACAATCGCTAGCTGCGTCTTCTTTGCATATTTGAAGCCCATCGCTAAACCGCCGCATATTTTGAAGGTAGAGTTCATTTGCCTTTGGCGGAAGACTTCTTCGTCTCTCATCGGCTATGATTCCAGAATCCTGCGAGTTCTGTTCAGCTATCCACTTCGATATAAAATCGTTCTTATCACAGACTACTTGCGATATCACTGGCTCTTCTTTGGGCGGTGGCGGTATCCAGTCGAGACTCACCCATTGACTAGATTTCGGCTTAGATTTAAATATAACGTCCACCTCTTCGTCACAGTCCGAGGAGCCAATCGAACAGACGGAGGTCTTTTTTCTAGGAAACCGTGAGCGAACAGGTCTGAACGAAGGAGATTGCTCAGGACTTAAGCCATCTTCTGTACTATCCTCTCTTTTAACATCCTGCAAACTCTTGATACATTCAATGTTCACGTAAGAGTTTTCGGAGCACGAAGAATCTAGACTAAACCTAGGTGCATTTCTGTGTAATGGTTTACTTCTAACAGTTACATCTTCGCTAACATTTTCGGCAATGCCACCACCGGTTTCTCGTTCGTTCGTTAAAGAAATTCGTCTTTCATTTGAAATTTCATTCTCCATTTCTATAATTCGCGTCATGCTAGGAAAGGAGTTTTCTTTTTCAAGTTCTATTATTCTAGTAATTCTATGGGAAGTTTCAGATTCAACATTACTAGTTATAGTTGAAATAGAATTTTCATTGTCAATTTCAATAATTCTTGTTATTCTTTGTGGAATTTCTTTTTCTGATACAGCTGATTTTTGTGAACAAGTCAAATCATTGTCTACTTCTATTATTCTACTTAATCTTAAAGGACAATCATTGTTGTCAGTTTCTGTTATTTGAAAGTCATCTAGATCTATAATCCTAGTTATTCTCTGAGTTGAGCTTTCACAGTTTGTTTCCCTAGATGATTTGGTGTTACAACTTTCTGAGTCTTGAGAATCTTGTGAACTACAAGACGAATGTTCATTATCACTTGTTATCTCAAAAATATTAGTAGAATTAATGAAAGAACCCTTACTGTCTAAGAACCTTGCAGTAGAAGCAGAAATGTCCGTTTTGTCAAACATGGTGCCTTTTTCTTCCAATGAATTACTGCGACTTTTGGCTTTTTTTAGAGCACTTTCAGTTAAAAATACACACGGCACTTCAACTTGCATTGACATTTTTCGCCGCCGTAGAGTTGTAGTATTTTCTTTTTCTTGATTGATATCATTGTCTATGTTTTCCGGAAGAGCAGTATGAGGAAGTATGATTGGAGTCCCAGCAACTAAACGTAAAAAGTCCGTGACAGCGGCGATATGGGCTCCTGTAACAGCTCCTTGCAATTTAACACCCGAAACTTGGTGCGGCACTAACTGATTATCGCGCATACACCAAACCACTGGCAGAGGTCCTTCTGACACCATCGTGTCAGTTTTCCCGAAAAAGTTTTCTTTGTTTATTATTTTTTTATTGTACTTTTAGGTAAAGTCAATGAAGTCTTTAAGATTCCTAAAATAAAACTGGCACAACGGGGAATGTAATCACAAGCGCATTTCCGGACTGTGTGCTACAATGTGTAAACTGGTAAAATACGAAAACCAAAACACAAAAGTTTGCTGCCGGTAGGGCGGCATAGCGCGAGCGCGGCGCGTGGTGCGGGTCGGAGCGCGGCGTGCGTGCGCGTCCGGCGGAGGTCGCGAAAGATAAGGCGGTGAGAGTCGCGCGCGCAGCTCGCTGCATCACCCCCGCCGCCGCCGCCGTCTGCGCCGCCGCCGCGGCACCTCGGCGCTGATCAAGAATCGATTTTCATCAGATGCACTCTTCTCGCCATTGACGAATTACGTAACGGTATAGGTGACCCATTTCACCGTTACTGCGTTTCCGGTTAAAGCTCTATGTGATGAAAATGTCAAAAAGATTTATGTTTAGTTGATTTTTATTTATAAAATCTTTCAGGATATATTTTCGTGTTGTAGCGGTAGTTCAGTTTTTTTATACATATTGTTAAATAAATAATTCAATAACACGTAATAGACAAAGCTCTAGGCAAATGAATTAGTCACTCTTACCGGTGAAAGCCTAGACTGAGCCAAGGTTTAAGGTTTTTAATTTTTACATTAGCATAACGTTACGCAATTTCACAAATGTATTCAAAATAATAACGACTGATGTAACTGAGCTACTACATTTATTACACCAAAACAAAACATTGCATTTAGTAATTGGAAAATAAAAGTAATTTGTTTCGTAGTTTCACAACGTTGCTGAATAATTTATAAGTTGTTTTAAAACCCCACGGTGACTTTGTGAAATTCATAATTTTAGTGTAACATCTTGAGGTCATGGAATATTATATTCTTAAATGGTTTGTAATCAATGCATGACTGAGAGGCTGCGAGAGGATGGAGTGTGTGCCGTAACTCCTTCATCTGATGGGTCATACTGTCGGTTACAGTTAGACCTCTTTGTGCAGGCCCTATTCGTGTCAGGGCGGTCCATCATTCGACCTGCACAACTCTGCACAACGCGTCTCAACGCAATTTTACATGCTTTGTGCTCACCTCCATCACTTAATACCCCTTTTATATGCTTCCCGGTGCAAAATCTTTCGAGATTTTAGCACGCACAGTTATTGTCACTTACTGTACCTTGGGGCAATCCGTGACATAAAATTATATCGATTGACCTAACGAGAATTGACGATGACACGAATGATTCAAAGAAAAAGTCGCCACAAGGTTACGATACAGGTAAAAGATGAAAAAATATGAATATTTTTGCAATGGTAGGTCTGATGGGAACGGCACAGGATGCGAAAGAAAATCTAACCGGGGCTGGTAATTAGCTGTTGCATCAGTAAATACAGGATAGACTGGAGTCTGTGTATGCAGCCACAGGCTCATATCCACACGTCGTGGACGTAGACGAACAGTTATGTTCGGCGCCGACGCAGCTTGCGATGCACCACCCGTATCTGGGACATGCACCATCATGTGTTAATTGCCAAGACTTAATGAGCCCTTTATTTGTATGTCAAATTCTAAACGCTGCTGATTGGACTACATTCACTGGTTTTTATACTTCATTGTTCTTTCTATTTGCTGAATTATAATTATTGCTTTTAATTTCTACTGAAGGACTTGGCTCATATTCACAATATTAAGAGAAATTACAATTCTAAATTCCCATTTCAGATTAAGTCCAAAATTGTAAAAAAAGTATGTATGGATAGGACATTATAATTCCAAGAGCCTAATCGTCCAAAACGTAAACTAATAATAGAAATTCATAGAAAAAAAAAGTTACGTGTAGTTATGATCGAGTTTCTATTTCTATCTCAAAATTTGGTACAATCACGTTCATATAAACAAGAGCCCCAAGAAGCGATTTCATAAACATAGTATATTCAAAGAGTTATTTCATAAAAACTCAAGTTTTAGGATTGCGTATTCGAAGGGTGCCAAACGGGACCCTATTACTAAGCCTCTGCCAGAGAATATAAAGTATTACTACGTACCTCCGCTGTCTGTCACAGGGGTCTACCTACAGCTTCAACCGAAATATAATGTAATATTCAATGTTGAAATTTTCACAGAATACGTGTTACTATGGCCTCTAACACGACAAATAATGAAATATAAAAAAAGGTGGGTCCTTTCAAGAAACCTCGAAAAAGTTGCATTATTTAAACGTGATTGGTTGGTTTTGGCTGTTACTCAAAAGACAGTACCACATACATGTTTTAAATTTAATCAGATTGTAGGACATACTCTAAAGTAAAACAAAAAATTATAAAAAGTAGGGTTCCGTACGCAGACGGTGCAAAATTTTTGTCAGGCGCTTCCATTTTAGGGCCTTGTTTTTTGTAGCTTTGATGTCGCTTTGACATGTACTATATTGTTGTTATTTACAATAATGTTTTTTTAGGTTCCGCAAGCATATTGTGGAGTAGTACGGAACCCTTTGTGCGCGAGTCCTCGCACTTGGGCAAATTATTCGTAATCGCGGATTTCGCGGTTGCCGTAACATGGCTCAGAGCGCGCTATTTAAAAAGAAAAAAGAAACGTCATTGTATTCAGTTCTGACTGATGCAAAATGAAGTGCACAATCTGCCTTTATGCACTTTTAAGAAATTTTTGACGGTATAATGGCAAAATTTATCCTATCAAATAACATAAAAATATAGTTGTTTTATTATTTTATTTTGCCGTGATTAATAAATTGGACGTGTCATATTATATTGGGTTTAATATTGGCGAATACTGCCGCTTAAGAAGGATACCATCGCCAGAAGAAAAACAAACTAAAATTTCAATGTTATCTTATTATTTTGGGGATATAACGTCTCTCTGTCTCACGCCGCGCTTAAAGTGTAATGGTCTTGTTTGTACATCCTGCATTTGGACAGACATCATAGCGGAAACATACAGATATTTCAGCATCTCCTCGTAAAGCCAGCTAACTTGGCATCGTTGCAAGGATTGCAGAACAGACCAAGTTTCGATGGTGTCGAAGGTTCTCTTGTAGTCCCCAAACGCTATTACGCTATAACGCAGATAATACTCTTGGGTTTTCTGTATAATGTGAATGTGGTCTTTCGAAACCTAGCCTGCTCTGGAGGTTAGACGTCATCAAATCATTGGACGAAAAGATTCATGATAACTCTTGAGAAAAGCTTGTAGGTGTGGCTCAGGAGCGGTATTGCTCTATTGTGTAGGATTTTGTCCTCCTTTTTGAAGAACGAAATGACCAGGCTCCTGTTCCATTCTTTTGGCGGGGACCCGGTAAGAATGACGGCAAAAAGGTCCTCTAGCTGTCTGAGTGTTACGGAACCTCCAGATTTCAGGAGTTCGGGTGTGATGCCGTCTTCACCCAGCGCCTTTATGTTTTTCAACTGTTCAATCTAATCTTACCCATTTCGACATACGGGAGTTCATCAGTGTGATGGTGGTTTAAAGGTGCACGTTTGTTTTTCTCATTGCAAGCATTTGGCTTAGGAGCGTATGAAGAATATGTGAGCCTGTGGCAGATGGACGGACAGACAGCGGAGTCTTAGTAATAGGGTCCCGTTAGGCACCCTTAGGGTACGGAACCCTAAAAAAGAACTAAGTTTTGCATTAAATTTTACCCACAATAAAAAAGCAATGAGTATTTTCCCAATTCCTTCACGAACTGAAAATATTAAAAACCTTAGTTAATCTCAACAACGGTTCAATTTAACAAAAAATGTGTAATTTAATTACTAAATTTGTTTGCCTTTACAAAAGGAGTAAAATAAGCTTTGAAAAATCAAAATTGGACCACTGGATACCGAGATATACTTTGACGAATAATCTACCAACTCGGGGGCCATTTTTTAAAATGGCCACCAAATGACCATGGTCCGGATCATGTGACCAATTTTTTAAAATACTTCTGAAGGTGTTTAACAACGCCCCAAAATAAAACTTAGGGCACATATAACTGCACACGAGACATGACCTAGCGCCTGGACTACTACACTCGCTCTTGTACAGGAACTACGCCGAAGGGACAAAACCGATCGCGCTCCTGAACCACATCTACAAGATCATACACATATGAGTGCTGATGGAGTACACGGCAATATCGATACTTAAGGGCCGACGAATCATGCATGTTTCACACAAACGAAATACCGATATAATTTTTAAATTAAACAAATTCTTGAGGTAGGGTGTGTTTATTCCGATTGGATTACGGAATATTTATGTTCCCAAATACATGTGGAATAAGAATAAATAATAACCAATGCTTTGCCTGCCTCTTAATAACTTTAGAAGAGTAAAAAATTACAAAACCTGCCTCCAAACAAGTCGCAAGCGCAATCTCGTCATTGAAGTTACTGCTAACAACAAATATATCTGGGAAAAAAAAGGCACCGAATGAAGAGTTTAAACAAATTAGGGATCTAAAGATAAGAATAAGATAATAAATAAGATAAGAAATACACCATTTAGTTAATGCCGAAGTCATTAGTTACTTAGACAATACGAGTAGTCACTATCTTGATTGAAAACTTTGGAATTATCTATTTACGAGATTAAAATGTGCCCTTGAAAATTGTTAGGCATAATAATATGACGCTTAGTATGACGCTCAATAACAGAAAATGACATTTACAAATACATTCGCGCTTCGAAGAATAACTTTCGGAAGTTTCAACACTTGGGGAAGCCCAGTAACAGGAAAAAATATAATGTTCAATGATACAAATATTGTCGTGCGTGGACAATTCTATACTAATAATAATAAATTATGGGTATGGGCATTTCTTCCAGGAGGACCGCCAAGAGTGGTGAAATCCTGGGAAGGCCTATGTCCAGCAGTGGACGAAACAGGCTGATGGATGGATGGAATAATAAATTAGTTAAAAAGTTTTGTCTGTACACTGAACACTTTTGTGAAATTTTGAATGAAATGGGTTGTTATTATTATTATACATGGTGTGAATTTGATACAATTTTTCCTTAAAACGGGGTATTCTAGCCATTAAGGCGTAGTAGGTCGATCGCACAACGAAAGAGATAAGCATATCTAAAAAAGCGCGCGTCTGAGCAGTGCGGTAAATCAAGAAGAGAGTGGATAATGCTGTTTTTTAATAAATAAAATATAAATTCACACAAGTGCATATAAAAAAAATTGCTGTGCTGAAAAAGAAATCAGCTGTTACTTAATTTTGGTCGAGTAGGTAAGTAGGTATTTAACTTTTTGGAATGGCTGATTTCGTTTTCGCGATTTGTGGTTTGTTGATAGTAATGAATAATTATCCATATACATTGGTGGTACAACTGTTTTAAGGAAAAGGGTTATCAAATTAACAACCTGTATTAGTATTGTGGGCCGAACTACGAGTTTTCGTCTGTTTGCTGTCTGTTTCGTTTTAACTCGAAAACCACTTAACAGATTTGGATGCTGTTCTCTTTATTACCATCGTAGTGACGCTGGCGTTGATAAAAATATATACGCCAAGCCGAAAACCGTCGATAATAGTTTTTACCTCACGCGCAAATAAAAGATAACTACAAGAAGATTGAAAGAGGCGAGCGAAGCCGCAAAAGCTAGACATAAATAGATTTAAAAAGTTTATTTACAAATTATAAATAAACATCCATAAATATGTATTTCTCTAATAATAAAAAAAATAATTGGAATGCTTAGGCGATGTTAGTTTAGTACATAATTCTGCTTTTATTATAGTGAGCATTCCAATACAAGGTGAAGCCCATACATTATGGAAATAGAGTGTAAAATTTCAATATTTTTCAAATTATAGCAATGGCATGGAGGTAAAGTCATTCATAAGCGTGTGCATTACAAAACAGAGACACAATATTATTGTTCATTGACATCACTTCCGCTTGAATAAGCTGATGTTTCCTACACTTTGTTCGCTAAATATTTTGTACTCGGTTTTGCTCCCAGGTCCGCTTGCGCAAGGAAACAAGTCTCTGCCCTCGGTCGAAACCCTTTAGTGTCGCTCTGCTGTCCGTTCTATCTTGCAGACGAAATGAGCTACAGGTATGTGGATGTGTTATGTAAAATGATAAACCTAAACAGAATATTGAATAAAAAAATTAATAAAATGAATTTTCAGGGGGGGTACCATACATGAAAAGGGAGCCGAAAATAAGTTTTTTTTTCTTTATCTGGCATGTGGGGCGTCACCGTCTAGAACTCATTGAGTCAATTGTTTTTCTATCTCCAAAAGTAAAGAAATGGGGGCCCATCAAACGTGTCAATTTTGACACTTGACCATTTTTGTTACGGAGTTTAAAAAACTAAACTAGTTAGGAATTTGGAATTTTCTGTATGTTATGATTATGACTACCATATACTGTATTTTGATAATAAATACTGAAAACGCCGATTTTTAATGCAGATTTAGGGTTACTCGACCAACTTAATTTTGCAGTTTTGTTTCATACATTTTCTAGTTAATGATAACTTAGTGATTTTCATTCAAATCAATGAAGTAATGAATAAGTAATTAACTTATTGGAATCCCTCAGCACTTGACCGGTTTTTTTTTTATCGTGGGCATCAACTTCATTCCAGTACTAGGATTCATTGACCTCGTCAATACTTTTGATCAGTGCTCGAGCATTTTTATGAATATCTCATGTGTTTCCGGAAGAAAAATTCTGATATTTTTACGGAATGTTTGTAAAACCTTATACCATACATTCTAGTCAAAAATTGTACCATGTTAATTTACTACGATGCATGTGATTTGGGTCTCCACTTATATTATAAGTGAACATAATACAGACAGACAAGTTTTGCAATCTATATGTACTTACACTGTACAAAAAAGATAATGCTCAGTGATTTAAAAAAAAAAACTTGGCTGTACTTGACAGTCACTGAAATTGACACTCATCATTGTTTTTGCTCCGAACACCGGAAAACCAAAGAGAAGAATCATTATTTTGTACAAAACCGTAAAATAAATAGTTTTTGCTGCAACAAACTCAAATGCAGGATCTTTGGTTCGATTAACTTTGTAATTAAAAGGATTGGGCAATTTTGAATGCAGAATGTTTATTTATATAGCTGAGATTTGCAAATGGCACCTCGGAACCTATTTCTTAACATTAAACGTTAGTCCTTAGAGAAGCGAGGCGATTTGTAAATTTTATTGAAATGATAGGTATTTCGTTGGGAAATCTGAATTTTTGCAGCATCTGACAGAATTTTTGTTTAAGTTGGCATGGACCAGAGGCATTGAATATTATTTTAAATTATATGGGTTATTAATTATTATATTAGTATTTTATGGAGCCATTTTTTTTGGCTGTTTGGGTTCCGTTTTAACGCGAAAACGTTTTTTAAATTATCATCGTAGTGTCCCTGGACAACATATAAGCTAGAACTCTGGATGTTCAACTCCTCTTTGAGAATTTTCATAAAACTAGTAGCAAATTGTTGCAGATTAATCAGGCTGAGGTGAGAAAGGATTCTCAAAATTTTGGTGCTTATTTTATGTGGGCCAGAGATAGCAGCTTCCTCGAAGCGCATGTCGACCCGCCACCATGGCGCCAGGAGTTGGCGCCGGGCTGGTCGTCCGTGCGATCACCGCAATTTTTCCTGACAACGTATTAATAAAACCGTATAATTGGGGGCATACCTGCTGATATGAGTAATGAGTTCTGTCAAATTTCTCTTGATATGGCGACTGAGGTGACATGTTTTTGTGGTGTTATATCACATGCGTTATTGCTGTTGTATATTCAACGGATTATAAAAATAGCACGGTGGGTCAAAAACGGAATTAATTCTTCACTAAAATGCTGTATTTTTTGATAGAGCTGCCCCGATCCAAAGTTTGGCTGCTCTACTTTGTCTTGAACTGAGCTATCCTGAAACTACGACTCGCTTATCCTTTAAATCGACTTACGTGTAATTGAGCATTGTCATTACATAATACATCCAATAAATAAACATTCGTGTAATTCTCACCGAGAATGTTTTAATTGCAATTTTATTACCACGTGTTATTAAAAATTCATAAAAGATCGGTTTTATAAGACTTTTTACAACTGAGACAGTTGATATTAAACAAAAAAGTGACCAAGAGGGAGCCACGCTCGCACTATTAGGGTTCTGTACCAATATTATTAATTAAATTATAAAGCTTTTCATTAAATCTCTTCTGAGCAACTATTCTGCTTTTGAAAAAAAAACTGTCGTTTTCCGGTAATCTATGACTTAATGCGAGGCATTGATAATTTCAAATCGGCGCCTTAGGGAAGTGGAGTGAAGGGGACATACTCCATACAAATATGCGCTCACGAACTAGCTTATGCCGTAAGGTCGTATGCGGCAAAACAGTATTTTTCATTTAAAATTGACAACTATAAGTAATTTAATAAATCCAAGCAGCTATATTGAAGTGTAATTGTAGACTAATTAAGATAAAAAACTTAGAGGCTTCATTCGCTCCAGTTTGTCAGTAAAATAGAAATCTCTGTTTTAAAAGAGGTTTTCTAAATTTTTTTTTCTCGGTTATGAAAATTAATCATTCAACTAAACCTTCGGGCAAAATGATGTCAATGAAATGCTTAATCTAGTATATAAATCGGTAATTATATATGTTTTTTTATTGCTGAGAAAAATGGAGATCTATGTTGCCAAAATTTCGTGGCGTCGCCTTAATATCTACTCACCCCAATGAAATCAAAATTTTAGGTTTAGAAATATCTATACTAATAATTAAGTAGTAAGAAACAGAAAATTTGTTTCAAAATTTCAAATGAGATGGGTTATTAGTATTTTACTGAAGGTAATACTAAGTTTTTTTGGATTTTTATTTGTCTGTTACGTTTTAACTCGAAAACCACTCAACGGATTTGACTACGGTTTTTTAAATTATGAATGAGTGTCCCTGGTCAACATATAGGCTAACAGTGGTGTTCATAAAATGACGCCCAAGCCGAAAACGGGACAGAGATTGAATAAACGCGGGCGGAGCCGCAATCGAAAAATATTTCAAATAAAAAATAACATTACAATAGATAAAGCTCAAGAGAAATGTGATGACAAAAAAAAAATATTAGTCCGTCAGTTAGATTATCAGAAATAATTGGACACGTATTTTTTCTTTTTTCAATTAAACAAACAATGATGAAGATATAGCCCGCTGAAGTTCCGCGTGACGTCACATCTAGGTACAATTTTACTTAGAAGTTTTTTCCCCCACTCCCAAACTTTGACCCGCTTTATCTCTGTAATTTTTTGTTTGATTGACAAAAGAAAAAATACGTGTTCAATATTTTTTGAAAATCTAAATGACAGACTAAATAGAATAATATTTTGTTTACACTGTGTAAAAGCCTATTAAAGGTAAAACGGATTTTCAAACAGGATTCAGCTTTGCTAATTACAATATAGATATACTCTTATCAACATACCCTGAGGATTGCGTTGATGAATCAGTGTCTCTTGCAGCGTGCTCTATCTTATTTACATTAGAATTGTTAGCTAGATTAGCTGTACTCTGTACTTATAATTACTCATTTTAAATGAGTGTGATGCGATCATACTGCATTCAAACACGACCACGAATTAGATTTGCAACTTTGTACAAAGAATGCTTGTTGACAATATTCAGAATGCATTACTAGGATTGAAATTTTATCACCAACGAATAATCACGCTTTACATGTAGCGGGTGGAGTTATATAACAAAACTAAACTTGAATTTAAAAATAAATTATAGAGTATGTACATAACTTGAGAAAGAAGGATAACTAGACCAAGTGCGACTCGGACTCGCGCACACGGGGTTCTGTACCAACACATATTACGGGTACGCAACCCAAAAATCACTGCCTTTAAGATCTTAGCGCCATCTATCATCTTACGAATGAACCTCAGTGCAAAAAGGGTTGACAAGCTAATATTAGCGCCATCTATCATCTGATCAGTGAACCTCTGTAAAAACTGTCAAACAAGTCACGTGATAGAAGCCACAGTAATACGTATTGTGTGAAAATTTCAATTTTCTACATATTACGGTTCAAGCTGTAGAGCCCTGTGACAGACAGACAGCGGAGGCTTAGTAATAGGGTTCCGTTGGGCACCATTCCGGTACGTAACACTAAAAAAAATTGCTTTTCCATGATATTTTTGCTATACCATATGCAACTACACAATTTTTTTTTTAATGTTAAGGAATTCTTTCTATCTCTGACTGGTAAAGCCTTGGCCTAACTTATTAAATTAATTGTTGTGATAAAAAACACTTGTACTTTTCCACAGATAATATTTAATTCTACACTACCCAACCGGTTTCACTATATAAGCATCATCAGGGGCTTTTTAATTACATAATTTTATATATAATTATTATTGCACGGACATCTAGCAACAGAACGATTGTTTAAATAAATAATTATATATAAAATTATGTAATTAAAAAGCCCCTGATGATGCTTATATAGTGAAACCGGTTGGGTAGTGTAGAATTAAATATTATCTGTGGAAAAGTACAAGTGTTTTTTATCACAACAATGTTTGATAAATTCCACCAAGTGCCGACAATCTCAACTATCAACTTCCTATTAAATTAATTATTCTCCTTCTATCAGCCCAATACTTGCAACAACGCCTTTTATAAAGGTCTTCCTAATGTATCTAGAGAAATTAATCGAGCTGAACATTCAAAACACTTTGATGGTACATGCGTTGTTGAAGAGTAATTAGTAAGGCGTAATGTGCAGTTTAATTTGCCTGTCGTAAGATCTCAAGGTACGTCAATCCGCAGATTACGGTTTAAGAGTATTCTAGACGCTGGTGTAGAAAGTAGTGGCGCGACTGGATGGCGCCTCCATTCCATGTCCTGGGATCCGCGTTCTCCCTTAACAACTTTAAAAAATAAAAACGAAACCACATGAAATAAGCCGCGGATATTAATGCCGTACAGCCGGGGAACAATGTTTCGAAAGATATTGAAAGCAATGAAAGTATTAAGGTCGTGGGCAGCGGTTTAGCACCAAATGATGGTAAAAAAACTGTAGATAGAGTTCTGCGAATAGAAACAAAGATAGGTATGGGAGTTTATGAAAGAAAAGCCTTAACCTACATCGGAATGATTACAATGGAATGTCTCGAAACAGCAAAACGGGTGGATAATGGCGTAGTATAAACAATCACGACTGCGGTCGCAACGGGTCGACGAACGACCTAGCTGAAGTAGCTGCAATGGCTTGCAGGGATAACAACACAATGCAAACATGAATAGGAGAATCTTCTTCACTTTTCAATGCAAAAAAACATACTATAACGGGCTTTATGGGGTTGTAAGGATTTGCAAGTGTTTTGTTTATTGTTTTGCACCTAACTTCTAGTCGAGCGGTTTCAGATGTGTTTTGCCAATAAATTATATTTATTGAATTAGTTAATTAAAATATTCATCCCTATTCCGGTAATACAATTAATAAACAAAGATTATTAAAGCAATAAATAGTCAGCAACAACTTGACGAATTCCCAATATTATTTATTACGTTCGCAATAATCAGAGCAAACCTTTAAAATTTGGCTCCATGAATCATTGATCATTTTATAGTCTAAGGGATGGCTGAGATATGGGAAATACGTAAACAAGATAATAGAATAAGCTAAATACTCTTTTTTCAAAAAGTAGATGTCGTATTTCCTACTAAAAGAATAATTATGTTAATTATCTGGAAAATCCGGAAACACAACTTCAATCGACTCACAGAGGACAGTAAAATACATTTTTGTTACGACATAACATTTAACTCTCATCTAGTGTGGGCATAAATTAGTTCAATTTGGTTCATCGACCGAACGTAGAGAAATGTGGAATCTTGTTAACAGTAAATAAGCTATTTATAGGTATTTGCTTCTCCACCAGACATTACTTCTAAAAAATATAAGCCATTTAGAAACTGAGTTCGTAACAGGCACCAAAAACATCATACGAAGCAAAGCCAGCCACTAAAATTATTGTTAGTATGTAATATTTAAACAACTTTTTATCCATCATGAGCAGACAGATGGAGATGATAACAAATTATTATGAAATAGTAACGTGTGTTTAATTAAAAGATAGTTGGTCATTTTTTGCGTGAGGTGGAAACTGTCAATCAAAGAATAAAAGTGAAACTTTGGAGCATGTTACGTCAGAGTTAGATTTGCGTTGCGAATTTGGGCGTGTGACGTACCTCCACAGAAGGGTTTAACGAACGACCTCAGTTCCACTTTTGCTGACATGCCAGACCGGACGTATCATACTCTCTAGGCAATTACATTCGAGCCGACGGACGACAGTTAATATACCAGTTTCGGTGACAACTCTCACTTGCACTTGTCGCATCTTGTGAGCGCGACGCTCTGTCAGCAATTGGAAGTTGCAAAAAAACATATTCGCTCGCAGTTTCTAATCACCGGATCATATCTGGGTCAGCGGAAATTTACGACCAGCGATTCACTGAAAGCCTTTTACATCATATCTTATTGACAGACACTGGTAGTACCAGGATCCGAGAGACTAATGAGCGGATTTTTTGTTATTATTTTGATGTTTGCGACCGTGTATGTACAATCACACATGCTAATCGCTTATTAATTAGCTGGTGATTTAATAATATGCATTCTATTAGCATATGCAATAAGTCGGATGATGTATGAGTGGATAGTGAAAATGAGTCTGAATGACAGGTGTGCATTAGATTGTAAAACTAGCCCAAAAGAAAGAACAAACTAATGAACGAGAGAAAGTGTTAGTAAACTACCAAAAGCGAAAACACTGCAGTTAAAAATTATCATAGATCGGCGTAGGAGTCGGGCGAATGGGCGAAATGCAGTGTTAATTGAAAGAACTATTACTTGCAGCCGGCTATGTACTAGATAGAATGTGTGTCAGACGTTTTCACGGTCTTTCTTGACGGTGATCGATTCATTATTGTCGATCGTTTTGATTATGGTTTTGGAATCAGACAGGTGGCTAAGGAAATACCGGATTTAATTTGAATCTTTTAAATTCTTAAGTGTTTAAAACAAGTTTCCAATAAATATTACCACGTTTTATTAATTGCAGCGAATAACATAAATTTTAATACTGGGAAACGTCTCGGTACTGCCCGCAAAAATTTTGTAATATTAAGGGATGAATTACTGCAGCTTGTAACGGTATTCCGGTTTACTTTGTAATTATTTGTAGCGCGGAGTGTTCGGCGTGCCACAGGGAGTTGCTCTCGGCACGCACGCCATATTACGCCCTGAAGATTAGGGGAAACTGCTGCTGTAATCAGTCCTGCACAAGTTTCGTCATATCTAAGAGCACTTTCTAAAGAAACCAAAGCTTGTAAATAGCTGTCGAGAACAAGCAGCTAGCCTTCTAGTGGAAACATGCGATAATGAGGTATAATTGTAAGGCACCTCTCAAGTCTATGTTTAGAATCCAAACGCACTGGAACCAGCTACGCATGTGCCTCGTGCAATTACGTAAAGCGGTTAAGCCATTTCTAATCTAAAAATAATCGCAGGCTGCAAAGACGACGGCGCCACTAGGATTGCACATGACGTGAAAGTAAACACAATTTTCCTTCCAAAGAAGAACTATTAAATAAAAATAAGATGACATAATCATTGTGAATTTTTCTGAGTATAATTCTCTGCAAAGCTCTTTGTGATGATGGAACTCAAAGACTGAGAATTATCCAGAAACCTATCAAAACCACAAAACTCATCTGAATGATTGATGCTACTAATACATTCAAGAGAGTAGGAATGAGCAGAAAGACAGTGCCTATTTGTTGTACCAGCATATTCCGTTTCTGCGAATGAAATAGTAATGATTAACAAACCGAACTAGAATCAACAGGCAATATATGATTCTACGAAAATAAATCTAAGTACAGTAGTCACCGTCGGAACGTAATAGTTAGAGCTGAAATTACCTCATTGCATTATATACTTAAGATTAGTATTTTGTTGCCCGCAAATCCGCAATATGGACTAATACACCACCGATGCGAGTGCGCCGGCGTCGTCGGCGTCAGCTAATCATCCGTCTGCGCGCGCGCAATGCGAATTTTCCCCTGCACTAGAGCCATCAAGGAAGCTATCATTAGAACGGCGACAGAGTGGATCGTTAAGTCTGCGTAAACTGGCCTGCGCTAACAGTCGTTAATATATCTTTTAATTTTTGTCGCAGATAATGCGCTTCGGTCTACATTGCCTGCTAGTTCCTGCATTAACAGCTTCGTCAAGTTTATAGGCGCAGAAATTGCCGCAGACTGGTCGCTCTATAATACGAGATAAAACCGGAATTCCGAAATGTTCTCCGATAATACATGAATTTAAAGGTTGTGGTTTCAATTAACTAATTTGTTTAAGGCTAGTAAATTCATTAATTGCTTGACAAGGTTAATTAAAAATGTATTAGATGTTTTTTTCGACAGTTAGTAGATATGGTGGGACAAAGAGAAAGAAATCCAACAAGATGTGAGTCTAGTCCAAGCTAAAGAATAGTCTTTGAAAATAAATTTAATTTCTTCACGTACTGGTGCAATGTGAGTAGAAAGGTCATATTTCTTGTCTATTCGAGTCGGTGTGTGGACTGTGGACAACGTGTCGGTATCATCGTCTGCATTGGCCTTAATTACGAATGCGATCTGGGCCGCTGCTCTCTCTTAAATCAACCTAGAGGGCCCTGGAGCCCCACTTACCTCCGCGACATGCGCTCCATCCATCCGCCCTACGGACCCACGCGTGCCTTATGCAACCCAACCGGGGGCAATGACCGCACGAACTTGTTTGTGTTTATTGATAAAATCAATGGAAGAGGCGTGCTGGATCGCATGTTTTGTGAAAGGCGAAGATTTGCGATAATAGATGGTTTACATTTAATTGATGTCAGAGTTCAGATGCAAACAAAAAATATTACCGCAGTTTGATTGGCAGGCTGATAAGCGGAATTAAGATAAAAGTGGTGTTGCAACCTTAAAAGTGCATTATCCTATGTACACTTGGCAGGTGTTCCACTTTGCGGGGAGGGGGGGAGTGAGTAGGCGAAGAGCGATGAACTCAAGATGCATCCTGTCCCCGAACCCGCAAAATGTGGGCCAGCGTTCTTTACTAGGAAATGTGGGTTTTTAGAAGCCGATAGTAGAACACCCTAGCTCACACATCATCAACGCTTGTTGCTGGGTCAATTGGACGCTTTGACGGTTTTCCGTAGCGACAATCGCTTTTCTAAATACCAAACGACAACTAAGGCTAGCCTCAAAAGCCTACATGACTACATGCCCATGCACAACAAATGTGCAAACGACAACGTCCTATATGATTTTGTAATAATTTCAAATTGATGGTTGGAAGATATTTAAACATGTATTTAATTTCCATAAGCTGCGGGCAGCGACACTAAAATACCAACAAGATGGGAATTTAATAATGAGCCACTAAGTTCTAGAGTTATCTAAGCGTCGGGTTCACTGGTTTTTATTGGAACCTAATTGGATTTACTAACGACTTCCCATGGCAGGGCTATTTATAGATAAATTTCTTCTAGTCTTCCGAAGGGCATGTTTATTGATAAATAGATGGTCGATCAGAATGCGCCGGCGCAGCGTCGTTCGTCAGTTGTCATCGCCGGTCGGGGCGATTCAGCGAAGTCGTCGGACGAGCACTTCCTGCAGGTTAGGCATGCGGCGTGTGCCTTGAATAAACACATCTTGTACAATGTAGCTTGTTTGAGTAGCAGCATAAAGAGGCGTTCTATCCTTAAGACAGGTACATATGTATATCTTGTTAAGAATAGGAAAAGGCAGCATCGTGGTTTGAGTATGTTAGAGCAGATAAAATTATCGTTATCCAATTTTGCTTCCTGTCAATATGTTTATTACCTATGGCAGTAGGCATACAAATGTACGTTTACTCCTGGATTATATAAATGTAGTAAAACAACGTGATCGTGTTTTTCTTCTTCTAATTCCACTTTGCCTCCGATCATGCTGAATTGGTTTTTATCTCTTTTCTGTCTGTATTTTTATATTGATCTGTTTTATAATTGAAATCCATAGATGCATATTTGATTAAAGACTTCTGTTTTTATTCAAGACGCAGACGAAATACCGTTAAGCCGGCTGCATGAAAAACGGTCATTACAAAGTAAAAGAACCTAGCCATTTCGCTGTTTGACTTGCAATCTATCTGTTTGATTAGGAGCCGCTTCCCTACAAACTTCTCGGCTTTACCGGCGGGCTTATTTATCTTCAACACACATACATTTCCAGGAATTTATTTTCCTTGTTACATGTACAGTTTAGTCTTAAAAAAGATCGCAAAACCATAAAAATTGGTTCTCAGCGAAGCTCCACGGTTTTTTTAATGCTAACAGAGGTTAGTGTTGCGGTGAATTACAAAAAAAATGGTTTATTTTAGCCTAGAATACGCAGCCATAGTTATTCGTGATGTACGGTTGTATGAGAACTTCTAGATTACTTTCTAGAAATATGCAGAGCACCCTACTTTAAGGGGTTAGAGGGGAAAATCACAGATAATTTTATCTCCTCATTACTCAAATCGTGTACATCAAATTTTAGCTTTCTTTTTTGCATATAGTCAGTAGTGAGGGAATAAAAACCATGTTTGTTAACTACATATGAAGGTAATACGAATAGGGATGAAATTTACAAGCGGTAAAGTTACGCAAATCAGATATCGTAACAAGCGAAATAAGATAATCATTACTAGACTCATTGGTGTGATAAGATAAGTCACAACTCTTTTTCTAACAAGACAGAAATAGAATCTACAAATAACTTTCGATTAGCCAGTGATTGTTTGCTCAGTGGACTGTTTTAAATAGTGATCGTTCGGTTTGTTTAAGCCACTTTACCAATGACCTCGTTGTAGCTAACAGCGTAAAAGTCGTGTGAAACGCGATGCACTTTTAATTGCTCGGGCGACCGCCTTTCGTGCAACCCTCATTGCCATATCGACTGAGGACGACTGATGTCCTTACCGACTTGTAATTGTTTCATAATGGGAAATCGTGATAGTATCGCAGGTTTCAAGACTGCAAACCAGATTGTTATTAGATAGCCGTTGCGTAAACCGCATCGGCGTATGCGCTTATGGAAATCAGTTATATTTATAAAATGGCGTTTACGATAGTGAGCACGCTTCATAGGGGTCCAATGCATATTTCACAATTCAATGAAAAAATGTGAGTAATAACAATCTTAATTGCGTCATTGAGGTCTAATTATTATTAAATCATAATTCTTAGAAGAATCCAAGCTGTAATTTTAATTGCTTGTATGGTATTGTACTTACTGGTTTTTCCCACTGCGAGAATTACAATAATTACAGGAGCTGATTTAGCGATATTCTTTGGCGACGTGATTAAAGTTTTTGTCGGAAAAGCGACAAAAAATTAACACAATGCTCTGTTCAGCGATAAAAGTTTCTAGAAACTCTATAGCCGCGAATGCAAAAATAATTTATTGCATTAGAAGTCTACCTGGCGTTTCTTTTTAGCTCTGCCCATTTGGATTTAATTAAAAACTTTAAAGTAAAAGTTGTAATTTATGGATTTTAGTTGAATTAAACAAGGCGGGTCAATCCAGATCAGGAATATTCAAACATAAAGCAATAACTAATAAGAAATGTCTACTAGGAAACCCGGGTGGACAAACTAAATAAAATTTATATGTCTACATAGATGATATATTAAAATATACACATAGAAGCGTGTTGTGAATTTAACTAGTGTCTTGAACATTACCACAGGATATTTGCTTGTAACATTTAATAATGCGGTTTGTGTATGTAAAAATGTAAATATCACTGACCACAACCGCTGACGGAGTCTAAAGTAGAAAGTTTACTTAGCTTTCATTGCATGGCAGCCATCTCATACAAAAATTGTAACACTGTCTCGACAAAAGACTGTATTCTTATCGGAGTCTTTTTAAAGAGAAAGTATATTTATTTGTGCGTTTTGGTGCCTGTGGTAATGTCAGAATCGGTTTTCATGATTTTGCCATTTATTAAATTGTCTGCTTTTATTATGATCAAATGAATTGTAGATACTTATTAAAAAAATACCGTAAAGTTTCATGATCACCGTCCGAGCTGGGAGAGATTGAAACTTTAAAAACAATTAAGTGTTATTGAAGTAACTTTTCAAAACACAGCAAACAGCCTTTGTGTAAACGCTTGACGCACGTCCAGCGGTGCTTGCGTTCGTGAGAACGAACAAATTTGTCTCCTCACAATGGATGACAATGTCAAGGTTGCGGGCAGTTTCACGGGCCAGTCTGCTCTTGGTCCATTGAGAAAACTGGTAGCGTTAGGTAATTATGAGCAGAGGTTAGAAAAGGATATCCCGTTCAATCGCTCTGGCACCGATGCATGTATGGGTATTTGGGCAGCTGTACAGAATATGTAAAGGGAAAAAAAGGACGAGGCTGCATGGCATGGTAAAATGCTGTAGAAAACCTACCGCTGTTAGATGCCGCCAAAAAAAATTCAATAATAAAAATTATGTCTAAAAAGTTTTTTATATTACGTCATCTGAATTCTGAAATAAGGGTCTGGTCTGCGCATGACGGATATCATAAACATAGACGGCACAATGGGGGGTCTTGCCAAAAGAAATCTAAAAATGATTTTTTAATACAAATAATGAAAACTACGAGGGGCGTTCAATGTATTCTCGGTGTCAGAGTGATTAAGAAATGAAGAGGGTAATTTAATAACTTCATTATCTAATGTCACTAACAAAGGGTATAAATACAAAATTTCAAGTTGATATCATCATTAATATTCTAGAAATTCCAAGTACAAGACAACAAGAATGACTGACTCAACAATGTTAAAGAAAATTGAGCACCGCGCTGTTAGTTTTTGGAGCTGTGTGGTGGTGATCTGTCAAGCATTTTGGATCGGATTGTTAGTGGGGATAAAACGTGGGTTCATCATTATGATCCTGAGAGCAAACAGGAGCCCATGCAGTGGCACAAAAAGGGGTCAGAGCCACCAAAGTCAGTCCATCGGCCGGAAAACTAATGGCCACAGTGTTTTGGGATTCCAAGAGGATATTACTTATAGAATACACCAAAAAAGATCAGAATATAAACGCTGTATCAAATGCCACCACGCTAAAAAATTTGAGATAGGCTGCGGGTGTGTTGCTTCTCCACAATAACACTACCGTTCACACCGCGCGCGCGCATTGCCAAGGCTGCTGTGCGAGACTGTGGCTATAAAGAAATAAATCATCCACCCTACAGCCCAGACCTGGCCCCCAGTGACTATTTCTTTAAATTTTTTCAAGGTATATAAAAGTTAATATCGAGATCTAACAAATGTATTGAGGTATTGGGAGACTATACTGAAAAATATGTTTTTTCAGAATTTTCTGCTTTTCCTTTCACACCTATACCGAGAATACTTTGACCGCCCCTCGTACATCAATTTTGTGAGAGGGTGGGTGGGGTAATTGGATAATGACGATAGTATGATTGTAGGGGTGGGGGGGGGGGGCGGGGGGGGGGTCGAAAATTGGCAAAATTCGATTATGTAATATATGGACAAGACAAATCCTTATCTCAAAACATAAGGTTGTGTGTCGATTCTCTTCACCACCGTTTTTTTTCTGTGCCTTATCCAAGACTTGATTGCACCTGAGACAATCAGTTCATCGAGAGAAAATCGATTAAATTATTACAATGCGAAGGAAACATGCATTTCTGTCATTTCATGGATCTTGAACGTACTTTAGCCGGCTTGACGTCATTCAATGTGATTTATACGAGTAGTCTATTGTAGTGACGCGGTAACTTGCCTCGTCTAAAATTAGTTTTTGATTATATTGTCGACAGAATGAATGAAACTTTTCAAATTTGGACAGGAAATCAATTTCTAGATTACTACATATTGTTAACCAAGAATTGATGCCTTGATTGATGCCCTGGTTGACGCCCAAAGTAGTAACAAAGTGGATGTTATATTGACGTAAAAAGAGGATAAAGCGTCAGAGACATAAATATCATCTTTGTATTGATCAAAGGTTGATGGGAACCATAATTATGTTAATTCACGCTCGAATTAATTGTTATCTAATATGTAAAGTTCGTCTTTATGATTGATCAAGTTGTGTAGGACAGAACGAAAATGTTAAACACACACCTTCCGTAACGTAACACAAATAAAATTGTTGCTTTTAACATATAAGTAATAGTAGTTTATGAAACTGCTACATAAAAAGGTTATTAAAAACACGAGTGTTTTAATGCGTTAATTTTAATACGTAATATTCGTTAGCCATTTTTGATTGTTCTAGTAAAAGTTTTGTTCTAAAAGTGTTCGTAATTTCCGTCGTTATTTCCAGAATGCCAGGTGGAGTCAAATATCATCACCATCCGTGCTGTTAGTAATTTTAGGGCAAAATAATTCTTTGATCTATAAAACCAACAGTAAGTAATAAATACATTTCCTCGAAAACTATGGCGCAATTTACAAACAGTTCATCCATTGACAGTCAGAGTCCAAGGCGCCGTAAGCCATAGACAATACCTGGCCGAAAATAAAGTTGACTGTAACCTCGATACTGTTTTGTATGTATTATGTATTAGAGAACATTATCTGATAACCTCATTGGTATTTGATATTAAATCTCAGACATGGCTGTTTGGGCTAAGTTTCCTTTGCCTTCCTATTTAGTATCACATGTACTGTAATCTCAAAAAAAATTTTTTTTCGCATTATGTTGGTCGGAGACCTATACTATAATTTTTTTTTTTAATTTTTCAGAGGCGTTCATTAAACATATTTTTCTTTATGCCAGTAGTTTTGAGTTCGTAATGAGGATTTTACGATAAGAGGTTAGATAAATTAAATTATGCAATTATTATAGAGAAAATGAAGTTGGTTAGACCCCGTTACATATTTAAGTCATATTTCATAATCTTCTATATAATATATAGGTATATTTAAAATGCATGTCTATTGTGTACAAGTATGAATGTCCCCTTCTCATCTAAGAACAACTTAACCAGCGCAGCGGTTCCTTACCTACCTTTTTCGTCTTCAATTCATTAAAATTCGCCTTGTTACTCCTATGATCTGGTAATATGTCTTTACCCACTCTTTCAAATAAAGATTAAAACTAAAAAATATATAATACCGTTCTAGACTTCTACATTAATATTAAAGAGTTGTTTGTGAGTTTGGTTGTAGGTGGTAATCTCCGGAACTTCTGATCCGATTCTGAAAATTCTTTCACTCACTAAACCTTAGTGCTGTGTGTTGTATTCCCTGGGGACGGGCAGTTCCCTAGGGACAAAACCATTTATTAAATTCGCGCGGGTGATCTCTCGAATTACTGAATCGATTTTGAATTCTTTTTCCATTTTGTAATCGTTAAGAATCTACAATTGGACAAAGGCAATAGATTTTCCCTGGGGACAAAGATATTAATTTAATTCCCGCGGGTAATCTCTGGCACTAAGGAGCTGATTTTAAAAATTCTTTCGCTATTGTAATGATTAGACTCTTCACTTGGACGTGGGCTATAGTTTGTTCCCTGGGGATAGACAGTTCCCTAGGAACATAGTCATTATTGTTAATGAATAATTACTTAACCTATTTTGAAGAGTCTTTAACTGTTAGGGTTCTCTACTCTTGGACATAGGATAAAGTATTTGTCCTGTGGATGGGCAGTTCCCTAGGGACATAAATATAGGGCGTCAGACAAATAAAATTATTTTTATGAGAATCAACAGTCAAATTAAATTAATTAAGTTAGCTTGTGACCACGACAGCCTACAGAGGCGTCGAAACGTCAAGCACTTATCTATTAAGGTATGTTGTTATTTATCGCGAGTAAGACCCCAATACAAAGTTAATAACAAATTAAAATACGTACTGTAAAATCATTGATCGAAAAATTTCAACAGATTTGATAGACTAACCAAAAACTAAATTAACGCAGGCGAAGACTTTGGCAAAAGCTAGTTATAACTATTTTGTTAGGACCTCCAAATCATAATACTGCGTTAACTAACTGTTAAACATAAAATGAAGTGACTAAATAGCAGTTAGCGGCTCCCTTAGTTTTAATTTTATTCGACCGCTAGGGATAGGTTGCGACGACATGTTGACATGTAAGTACATATTAGGGAGCCTAGCGAAGCGGAGCGGAGCGAGGCCACTCTCGGAGTTTTAACAGAATTCACTATATGCAGAAAAAAATATTTTCCGAGCAATTTCCGATGACTTACGATTCTATAATTTGTGATTCCATTATATAATTCCATGATCCTGACACATCTCTTTTGCTTCTAAATCCATCTATCTAGTCACACAAGCTCTTCTATTCCAGGTACTTTTTACTTTGTCCTTCTTCAGTATGCCGCCTATTTTACATAATCCCGTGAAAATGTGTGTTTCACTTAGAGTATCCATGTATACTCTAAGGTATTTCACATACTATGAAATATTGATGTTTTTTTATGAATCACCTGGGCAAAACCGTCCGTTAATCATATTCGCCCCTCGACCCATATTGACTACGAGTAGATAATGTTAAGTAATGCAATTAGGTGTATTATATCATTTGATGCCTTTTATGATCCTTTAAAATAATAGTACATTACTGCTAAGACCAGGAAATAAGCAATCCTGGACGAGTAAGTTAAAGTCCGAGCCCGTAGTGCGAGGAGTTTTATATAGGAGGCCAGGATTGCTAATTCATGGTCGAAGCAGGTATAGTGCTTTTCTCAAAAATAAAATTAGACATTTTCATGTTTTGCATGACAATGAGTTATATCAAATATAATAAACTGACTAAGAAATATTAAAAATTACTTACTTGCTCATATTTGGGCGATTAGTCGTGTTTATTGTTATTGATTTCTTCAGCAAAGCATTAGTGGAGTACAATCTATATCGCTTCTGAACTCATTTTGTAATTTATTTGCACAAAATACTTTCCACGAAAATTTATAGCAACATAAATTCCCGCTTTTACGCAAGTTTTTTTTATTATTGCCAGCTGGGCAAAGGTATTTACAGCCATGCAGCCTTCTTCATTGACAACGCCATCTAGAGGAACGCTAAGAACTAAGAAAAAAAACAACGAGAAAAACCTCCTTAGACACGAATAGTTTTAAAAAGAAAACATGAAATATAATCTGTGAACATATGGTATGTAAAGGATTTTCATACGAATTTCCTGGACAGTTATTCAGATTTCCTGGACACTTTTAAATCTATTAAAAGTATCTTTCGCCAGGATGAAGTATTTTCTGGTAGGTCCTTACACTATGTAATGGTAATATTACAATGTAATTTTGAGAAAAAGATATTAGACTTTTTATATATATATATTTCGACCAAATAGGTACGTTGTTAGTCTATTTTTAGTAATTTGGAAATAAATACTTTCGAATACTTTGCTAAAAACAAAGTAGCTACCAAATGTATTCTTGGACCTCCATCTCTAATCTAGTCAAGCGTGGGTAGAACGTAAAACGCCTCTTATGAGATGACCTTATTGCATTGACAAAAATTTCAAGCCAGAATTACATAACCCCGTGATACTTATTAACCTTGTTATGTATGCATGAATGCGATATAGCACATTAATAACTTCCATTTTGTTGGGTTTTCTGGCGCCAAGCGGCACGCGTCACGTTGAATAATACAGAAGCAGGAAATTCATCATTTCTCAAACGAGAAAACGTCACCCGGTTTGACCAACGGAATTATCATATTTTAAATTAATGTTCGGCATAGTTTTTGTATCACTTTACACTCAATTATATCAGAGGTTGTATCAATGACCGATAGATTGGATGGTGCATTTAGTGTTTTGCTTGGTAAGCTTGTTTCCAGTGTGCTTTCGTGACTAGATTTGTGACTAGCAGCACACTGGCTGGTGCCGGGCTCGACTGTGGAGGTACCACCATCTTACTCGCAAACCTACCGAAGTTATTCGGGAGAGAGTAAGATCTGCCTGCCATTGCCTAGGAGCGATTGATGGCGGTATATCTATCCCAATTGCCGGGCCTTATAATAAAACAGACTGGAGACGGCCAGCTGCTCACTGGTGCGAGGGTTTCGGCAACGCGCTCACCAACCCACCTGCCAAGCGTGTGCGAGTATGGGCATTTCTTCCAGGAGGACCGCCAAAAGTGGAGGAATTTTGGAAAGGCCTATTTCCAGCAGTGTACGAAACAGTGGATGGATTAGATGACTAGTAATTGGGAATATTGAAACAGTCCCCGGGAACATTCCAGACCTTAGACAATTTAACACGGGACCTAGCAAAGCGTGACTCTTAGTACTAAAATTATTCTGCCGTTTTCCACGGGAGGGGGGTAAACACGCACAGCACACATTTACTCATTCACGCACACTCCTGCGAAAAATTGATATGTCACACTAAATCTAAAGCTGCAACACAAACACAAAACGCGCACACAAGCAAACTTACATGAACAAATTGTTCATGTACCTCGGCAGATGGGGATAAGTGCGCTTGCCTAGTCCCGTGTTATATGGTCTAAGTTCCAGACATCAATAAACGTCTCCGTAAAATGATTTCGACACCCGTTTTGATCGCAAGCACTAGAGGTCCTATTGTTATCCTTAACATTGGAGTGTTCATGGTGTGTTCAAAACATTAGGGGAATATGTTCAGAATGTTCATCTTCATCATCAGCCTAATTGCCTGCCAAATTGAAAGTAGTTTGGCTGGTAAATATATACAGACGATATCTCTACCAACTTTGTAAATAATGATCACTTCTAAATACCGTCTCCACTTCAAAGCGGCTTTCTGAGGAGAGAGAGACTACAAAACCATAACAACCTAACCGAGTGGCGACTGAGTCAAATTCTGGAACACGGAGACTGAACTTCACAACAGCATGGGCCAGGGGTTACTTGAACCACGGCATTAGCGAAATTCCAAGCTTTATTGTTTCCTGATGAATTCTAGGAATTCTGTCGAGGAATTCAAATGTGTTCTACCACCTGTGACTCTGCCTTCACACGGGCGCGCTATTCCTACGAACGTACCCGGAAGAACGGACTTATTTTCGGTGTCGAGTGGTTAGCTTCATACAACTATATACGTTATTGAAAGGAACTGCCCACTTTTGTCGAACCGTAACTGATCCGGTGGTCAGAGAAACCGAAGCAAGTTCCGGTTACTTCCGGGTAAAAACAATGATCGGATGGCTCAGGATTGTATGTAGTCAACGCAGGAAAAAAACAGAATATTTGTTTGAGCAACGCGGCGGATTGAATCCGGAAACATCGGGGTTCGTTATTTAACGGGTCCGCAGTATTCCGTTTGCATGTAGTTCGAGCCTTATTTAGGGAATTCATGTAGGGTATCAAAAGAAGCTTATTTCCAAACAGATTCATCTGTCAGGAACCTGTGTGTACGGTGTACTCTTCTTTTTTAATGCAAACAATCCGCAAGGCAATCTGTAACAGTACCGAGGTCGACAAAGAACTTTCGCTCGCAAATTTTCCAGTTCAGCAACAATTCGGTTACGCAACGTCCAGTGGCGTTAAACACTTGTAATTATTATTGTAATAGCATAGCGTTCTAATCTAAATGAGCCGTGGTACGTGCTGTGAAAGCGCTAGCGCATCTCACGCGAGCTGCCTATTAGGGGTGTATTCCGTTTTGGTCACAACAAAGCATCTATTACCAAATTAAGAAATAGATGATTAAATTGAGCTGTCTCTTTCTTTTTTTCAACCAACTGCGGAACAGCTTTTTTAATACACCTGCTCAAAACATGATAGATCACGTGCCTGTTTAGCATGCGTAAAATGACATATTTCTCACTCGTCCTTTTTGTTTTTACTACCTACTGACGCCATCTAGGGGAAACCGGCCACATCATTTAGTAAGCATGTAAACCTTTGTTTTACCAGATAGTCTATAATAAGATGAGTATTTTAAAACTTTTATTTTATTATTAAATATATTATACGTATGTCAAATTGTAAAAGATGCTTTAAAAATTCAAAACGATTTTAGACGTCAGCATCGCCTTCTGTATTTACTAAAGGAGGCTATGACGTCATACATAATTTATATTATATTTAAACTATCTTAGAAATTATTATTAAAAAGATTTTATAATATTGATATTTGTAGTACAGATTGGCGCCAACCAGACTGCGTGTTCTTCAGTCGACTTGTATCTGTTTTGATTTGCAACAAAATTGCTTTTATTTTATTATTTCATGTGATTTTTCGCAGGTGTATTAAAAACGTCGTTTGATACACGTCCGAAAGTGTTGATATTTCTCGTCCCGACTGTTTTAAAAGTCAATCGTGACTCTAAATATCAACCTTTTCGCACTTGCATCAATATGTACTATTGTGTGATAACTCGTATGCAACACGACCTACATAATATAGGTGCTAAATTAATCACGACGGCGGTTTGGAAATATTTTGCATATTTATATTAGAGACTTGGTAAGTGATTAGTGACAAGTCTCAATGACCCTTTCACCGAAATTAGCAAATTTATTATGCATATCGCATCGGGGCTTGGGACACAAACATATTTTTCGTACAAATAAGGATAACTGAACCTTGGTTATGATCAATGACAGTCTTCAGATGAATTTGGCTGTATCAATCAAAGTCACCTTGCAGGGAGGATGGAGGAAGAAGATGGACAAAGAAATGGAGCGCAAACTGAAGGTACAGCTTGATCTGACTGCTGTAGGAAGTAAACTGACCAAAGTGGTAACATACCTACTGCTAGAGGAGGGCTGGTCTTCTCAAAAGCATCCGGAATAAGGAGCTTATATGACTGGAGTCATTAATGTGGAGAAAACGAAAAAAGCGTATTAGGTTAGGATCGCTGCAGAAATCTTTATTCTCTGCCTACACTTCTATGTATAATTTCATTGGCTCGGTAATGAGTCATGATGAGTAAAACTATCAATAAAATAAACTAGCTTCCGATTAGGCGCTATTTACTGATTTGTTTATGAACTCTAAATCTGTTGGGCGATTAAGACATTGGAAAAGTTTGTGGGTTTGTAATCGGTATAATAATATTATATGTATGAGTACATATATGTAGCCGTATGGATACGCAAACATCCTAGGCTCGGTTGAGGGCATCAACACGACGCCCTCAACATCAATCTGGGTCGTTTCCTGTCGTCACAGATACCTCAATTGTAAAACGAGGATTATCTACTTTTTGTCTAGCTGTCAATCAGGGCAGAGAAAAGATACTTAAGTTGGAAATGGGTGATTGATCCAGAATTGTTTATATTTTGTAACATCAAGACCTTTTTTCTCTGGAATGGCAAGAAGTATTAAGTGAAATTAATTATAAACTACTTTAGTATTTATAATCCAGAATTGTTTTAATTTATATTATATTCTGTGCCGTCAAGACATTTTTTCCTTGGAATGGCAAGAGGCTTTAAGTGTAATGAATACTGAACTAATATTTTAGTATTAATAATACAGAATTGTTTTTATTTTTTATATTCCATGCCGTCAAGACGTATCTACTCTGTAATGGCAAAAGGTTTCAAGTGAAATTAATACTAAACTAAAATACCTATTATACTAGTATACTAACGAAAATATACCTACAAACACATTTTATAAACTATCAAAGTCAACGATCCTTAATGCAATCTATTGTTTTACTTTTGTTTAGATGATTAATCTGTAAGATGGATCCCAGCCACGATCTGGACAGAGATCTATTGTTTTAGGGATGACGAGATTAAGAGGATTAAAAACTAGGCAATGCTGTACCTCAAAATCATTTTGCAAGTTAAATTAGGTGTGACTCCCGTTCCATAATTATGTTGTAGACACTAATTTTAGCTGAGAAAAATTCAAGTTTTGTTCCCTATATAATTCACAGTCTCAAAATTTTTGGTTTATACTTTTTCATAATATGATGACTTGATAAAATTTAATCCAAATCTATATTTTATATTATAAAAGATTTTAGAGATCATAAGTATTCACCTCAATCAAGAACACTTTTTTAAGTAAATGTTTAAACAGTTTTCTTTTTAAGAACATTTCTTTTGTAAAAAATATATTTTATCCAGTTAATGAAAACGATAAATTCAGAGACCCATTATGACAGCTTCGTGTGTTTGATACCTCGAGTTACTGGCCTAGACGAGCTTGGTGTACCCTGTTTCAATTTTGTGCTCCGTACGTACTATGAAATAATATTTTTTTCATGTTTGAAAATAGGCGCCTTTTCTTTTGAAAAAAGCTGACTCAAATAGATTCTTTTTTACCCCAGGGGACAAATAAATATATGAAAATCCATTTCCGCCCCAGGGGGTAAACAAACGACAAACTTTTAAAAACAAATACCAAGGAAAAACTGCCATGCAGCCGACCGCTCGTTTTCCAACACAGTTTTTTTTTTAAACATTTAATCCCATATTCGGACAGGCAAAAATACCCAGGCCCAGCAAAGCGGAGCAAAGCAACCCGCGTAGTTTTATCAGAATTCATGATAGACGCAAAAATCTTGCAACTCTTTAATTAAATCCTTATCTGTGTAGGCTCCTAAGCCGAATGCCAGCACCACCGGCACCTGAGGTCTTTTTAGGGTTCCGTAGTCCGACAAGGAACCCATATAGTTTCGCCATGTCCGTCTGTCCGCGGCTTAGCGCAGAGACTATTAGTACTAGAAATCTGTAATTTGGCATGGATATAAATATCAATTACGCCGACAAAATGGAAAAATAAATCTTGAAAACATTTTTTTTAAGGGGTCCTCTCGTACAAGTGACCTGGGGATGATTTTTTTTGTCTTCTATCCCATAGTGTGGGGTATCGTTGGATAGGCCGTTTAAAAACATTGTGGGTGTGTGAAAACTATTTTTCGATTTAGGGATCTGTTGGTGAAATATTAAGCTTTAGTGTGAAAATTTTAGTTAGAGTGTGGCGTCCCCCCTCCCCCCCCCTACCGGCTAAACGGTTGTTTATAGAAATGTGAAAAAATTCACAGAAGTAGTATATATAATGAATTTAAAAGGAAAACTATCACAGCTAAGTAGGCTTTACAGGTTTACGAGTATAGTTCGCGCCAAACTTTTGGCTTCCTATAATGTATGGGACCAGAATTTTGGCGCGGTCTGTATTAGTAGACCAACTTATATGTACTGGGCAACTACGGAACCCTACATTGCGCGTGGCCCGACACGCACTTGGCCGGTTTTTTTCTTTATAAAATGTCTATGATCTTAAACAGAAAATTTCAAATGTTTTGAAAAGCTGGCAAATTGGGTTCATTGTAGAGCATAAAAGTATCTTAATGTTTTACAAAAAAAACGAGTTGAAGTAAACAAAGTTAACGTCTGTGGTAGCGTGGAGATAAATAATAATTTGAAAGTAGAAGCCAATTCGATTATAGAAAATTTGCTTCCAGCTAGGGTTACCAGATGGTAGGAATATTCCTGACATGTCAAATAGAAAAAAAATTAATTTGTCAGGGATTTTAAGACATAATGAATAAATGCCTAAAGTTATTTATCAGTAACACAATGATAGTATTTATATTGAAAACAATGCCACCTCCCCATCAGTATAAAATTAAAATGTTAGGAAATTTATAATAGGTGGTAGAGCTGATGCCGGGCTCGACTGTGGAGGTACTAGCATCTTACTCGCAAATCCTCCCGAAGTTATTCAGGGGAGAGTAAGAGAACAGCTCTTAGGCAAAACCAGGCGGCCCACCATTGCTTGGGACCGATGGATGGCGGTTTATCCATCCCCAATTGCCGGGCCTTTTATAAAACAGACTGGTGACAAGCAGCGGCGTCACTGGTGCAAGGGTTTCGGAACCGCGCTCACCAACCCGCCTGCCCAGCGTGTGTGAGTATGGGCATTTCTTCCAGGAGGACCGCCAAGAATGGCAAAATCCTGGAAAGGCCTATGTCCAGCAGTGGACAAAACAGGCTGATGGATGGATGGATGGAAATTTATTGAAATATCAGGGATTTTATGACACTTCCAGCCAAGCTGAAGCATAAAAGTAACAGATACTTTTAAAAATGAGTTGGAGTAAAGAAAGTAAAAGCATCAGTGGTAGCATGGAGATAGATAATTTGAAAAAAGCCAATTTGTCATAGAAAACTTGCTTGCAACTAAAGCGAAGGAAACAGTTTGTATTATTTTGATTAAATTACTTTTTCTTTTGCAAACACATTTTTTTACTACCCCACATTGTTGAGAAAAGTACTATTATATGCCTCGGCAGAAACAGATATTGCCTAACCTCATATTATTCGGCCTGCTCCTCAGGCAATACCCTGAATTTTTAACCCTTGGATATAATGTACTATTATCTAGTATACCTTGTAAGGTATCTCTATTTTGCAATAAACAATTTTAAAATTTTACTTTACTTTGTATTCCTTATCTCATTTCTTTCCTGAAATAGGCTTAGGCTTTTGCCAAGAATTTTAAACCCTCTCTTCAACTCTACATACAACCAAAATAGGCATTGGAAAATAAAATAAGTTGTGCAGAAATTGTAACTTCTATAGGAGTATACAGAAAACGAAAACCGAAACAGGGTCCAATTGCATCAATTCAGTGAACAGATCTGATGTATGTAAACAAGCTATGCATTAACCTAATTTTAGTCTTCCAAATTACAATATGAATGCATGTTTGGCTGCTTGTCGCAGAAGAGGCAAGCGTTAGTTGATTTGAGCTGCCACTCAATAAAATTCAAGTTAACCAAAAGGGGAGGGAGAGGAAACCCTTCACCTGCCTGACACCTTGTTTGTGTGATGTTTCTATAAATGATATGATAGAAGATGTTTTATGGTAAGAATAAAAGAAGAGTTTATGATACATGCATCCTACAGCTATCCTACCAACAATACTATACTAACAATAGTTTGTCACCGTGGGATGAATAGAGTATGATCGGAAATCTCGAAAAGAGCCTGATTTAAGGACAGTCATCTCCCACAAACCTCCATACAAATGCAAACACAAAATTGTAAGGAGACTATGGAATGTTTTTTTAACATTTAAATATAATAGGCATACCAGTGAGACACTGGATATATGATATTGTATTTAATGGCATTTTAACATTTTATTACAAACTTATTTTCCATGAAATAATTTCAATTTGAAACTGTTATTTAATTTATTGTTTGAAAATGCACAAAATGTAACATTATTAAGATAAGGTAATTTATTGATTAAATGATAAATAAGGTAATCATTAAAAGAGCAGGATAGAAAAAGGAACACTTCAGGGGTTTAGATAGACAGATTTATTTATGACCAGTCAGTGTGATCATCTCTTGTATAAAATTATTCATTGCTCAATTACTCTCGTAGGCTTAAGGCTTATAGGCAATATCGGCATGCCACCATTTTGGTGCAAAATTTGATAATCCGTTTCTGTTGTTTTTCGTTATAGACCAAAGTAGACCTGTATCATCTAGTACTGATATTTTTAAAGGCACCATTTAGCCAAAATTTTGAATATTGATTTTGTTTTAAAGATATCAAGCTGTACAGATTTACATACAAAGTTGATTTCTTACCTTAAATTGTATGTATGCCAAAATTTTACATATCAGCTAAATAGTGACTTTGTAAAGGCCTGTATTAAACTATATATAGTGGTCATAAACAACAGCGAAATGGGATATTATATTACATTTTGTACTAAAACTGTGGCATGCCTGCACCTTAAATTGAACTATTGAGGAGATTACCAGAATTTATTAATATTTGACTTCTCCTGGAATATGAATAACCAAGGCCGGATTTTTTAATTTTTACCCTGTGTTTGAAAAAGAAATATATTTTGACTTGTGAATGTGACGGGTAGAAGAATGCCTTGAGAATGAATGTATGTAAAGAAAGGTTCATAATAATTGTCCGACTTTTACATTGGAATGTTACATGCTTTGTTGTGAGTCAACTTGAATAGCATTGTTATGTTTAGAAGCTGGCTATCACTAGATTCAGTTTAGTTTCATGTTATTAAGGTTTTTATCATGAGAATCTATAGCAGACTTGGTTCAAAGTGTTGACAAGGAGGCACTACATCCATCAGATGCCAGATGCGATAACTAATGTTAAACCATCACAATAATAATTTTCATTAAAAAAGTTTTGACAGCAAAATTATCATTTGGTAACCCAGAAAATACCTAGTTTTATAAAACCTGTGCAAAAACCGGCTCAATACATTGCAAAGGTAGAAAGGTAGACATGCAACTGAAGGAAAAGAAATCGCATTAACTACTCACTGTTGAAATATGTAAGTAGTTGCATAAAAAGTGATATGATTACTCACGGTTCGGCCTCTATAGACTGCAAGCGTGCGACATAATTCGATGGAATGTAGCCCTCTTGTTTAGTTTTCTTGCTTCTGGCTAGCCACCAGTCCCCTTGGGTATCGTTAAGGATCTCAAGGTGCTCTCCTTTTCTAAAGCTTAGGTCCTCGTCGGTTCTGGCATCATAATCATACAGCGCTACGAAAATTCGGGTGGGAGGGACCTCGCTTGTATCTGGCCCCTGATTTACAGCAGATCGTATTGGATCAGGAGGAGGCGTAGGGACCGGGGTCTGGAACTGTCTGGTCTCTTCTTCATGGGGATTTGTTCTCTCATTTTTGTTTTTAGAATCCTTTTCTGCTGTGCTACTGAAACAGTTCCCCATTTTCTCTTTACAAGGTGAGACTGGTACCACTTGTTTTTTGTCAAATCACACACTTATACAACTTCAATTTTCTGTTCAAAGTTTGTACGCCTATAAACATTTTATTTTGTCACATAAAAGTCAGTAAACCAAAATGAAAAAGGTGGTTTTAATATAAACAAAGAATATAAAATCCCGTCGGGATATTATCGTAGGCGGCCATTTTGACGCGACATAGACAAGATAAATATTTTCTTTTCTCTAGTCTATAACTCTATACTATAGTGTATTAGTGTCTGTGGTTGGCAAGACACTCACTCAACAGCGATAGGTTTTTGCTTGCAGCCAATAATATTGATGATTATAATAGCAAGAAATAGTAATGAAACATTGAAAGTAATAAAAAAACACTGCTCTGATTTCAGGATAATGATGTTATCATCACTTGAATTTTTACGGTCAAGTGTTTATTATCCACGATTAGATTTTATTGACAATTTTAGGACTCCAAGACGTCTTATTATTGATAGTGTGTAATAAGCCGAAAAAAATTGCCATCTACTGGTAATTCAGTGAACTGTTATAATCACGCATAAGGTTCAAAGGATTAGGCTACGTGACTTGCTTGGTCAACTTGCAAAGTTTTTAGTTAAACTTGATTCTCACAGATGGCGATACGTTAAAACCGACAGAAACCCGTTCAATTACTTATATTATAACATAGATATTATCTGAGTCTGAGATTCAGAGTGCATTTTGAGTCCGAACTCGAACTTACAAACGTCAAAAAGCGACGTGATCTCATACTAGAGTGACGTTTGTAAGATTGAGTTCCTCTTGAGTTCGGACTCAAAATGCACTCTGAATCTCGGCTTAAATATCAGCCTTAGCCTGAAACTTATAAGCATAGACTAAATATTTAGTCTATGTTATAAGTTTGTGAAGTTAGCCACATCTATAGATGTAAAACCTACGTGTAAAACAATCGACTTGAAAATTTTACTTGCAACCATGGTAACTATGTTGTAACTGTTTTCACCAGTTTGCTCCTGAATTCCTGCAATCTCAATGTCGTTCGTAAAAGCTTCCTGCTCCTTATCATTTAGTTGCATTGTCAACTCCTCAATAGTTTTCCGTAGACTGCGACCACATATTCTACCGACCCTACTGAACCACTCTTCCCAAGAATCATATCCGCGGACACCCTTAGTTTAGAAAATAATTGAGTTCCAAACAAAAATGCGTGAACCCTAACGCCACCGACATACGGGCGAGTTTAGAGAGAGCATCGTCCGTGAAACCTGCAGCTGTTGGAGGTCAACGCTCTCTCTAAACTCGCCCGTATGTCGGTACCTACGCGTTTTTGTTTGGAACTCAATTATTTCCTAAACTAAGGCTGTTCGCGGGTATGACTCTTGGGAAAAGTGGTGCAGTAGGGTCGGTGGTTTCATTTAATGGTCGCACTCTAATTACACCGTTATATTTTAAATTTATTGCGACTAAAACAGTCAGAGAACTTAAATAAAGCATCCTTAGGCATGATTGGAAACAAAAATGTTAAAAATCTTTTATAGAATCAACAACAATCGTGTTCTGGTATGTAGCCAGGGAGAGTGACTGCAGATAGTTGCGTAGTATCAGCTACGCATCCGTTAACAATTTACGTAGAGTTTTATGGAAGTCTCTGGACTGACTGATTACCGCCACACCTGCTTTCTAGGCGAGCGGCGCTTAGGTCTTATCGACGCTTTTCATCAGGAGCGGTAAAAAATCAACAGTAAAAATTACCACTAAGTCCGTTGTCTTTACAACCTGAAAAAAAAAATATTGTTATTTGTTTTGGAGTGCCCACCGCCGCCCTACAATCATCTTCCTCCTGCTCTTTCTATGCGAGTTCAAACTTGCTATTGCGTGGTTTTTGTGTCACGCGCACGTTATTTCACACAAGCAAAACTTTGCTAAGCCTCCGTTTTGGATGTTGCGGAGGCGGAGCTATGATTTCATGCGGAGGTTCCGCACCCGCAGATGTGGAAGCAGAGCTCCGTTACATCCCTACCCTAGAGACATGATTTCATACAAAAATTCATTTTTACAATTTCATTTTTAATTTTTTCTTGTTTTTTTTTTTACCGTCAAACTTGACCTTCTCATTGCTTTTCCAGCAAAGAGTCCAATGCACGCCACTGCGGTTTAGGGGATGTATTTATTTATTTATTTATTTATTTATTTATTTCATGGAAAAGACACAGAAGTAAACTATACATAGAAACATTAAAGTATAAACAAATGGTTAGTTTAATTTACTTCCTCTACGCTTTCCTCAAATACGTTATTTTTGTAGGGAGTAATTCGGTGACATTTCTAAACCATTCTCTGATAATGTTAAAAAATAAAAATAATGTTGTTTACAAAGCAATGGAATTAAATTAAATTAAAAACTAAGATAAGCGTTCATACACACGGTTACACACATTCATGCAATCTCACATATTACCATCCATACACACACACACATGCCTTTTAATTTGATATTATATTTGTGTAGTTTCACAATTTCTTACAATTTCTCGTTTTTGGTGTCTAAAATTTGCCTAACTTCCTTTTTAAATTTGATTTTACTATTATTAAATATGTCTATGCTAAGGAGTTATTGAATACGGAAAGTCATGCTTTAGCAGTTAAGAGTTTTTATATCATAAGCAGACACTGACAGACACAGAAGTTCTTCGACGAAACCGTAAGAGTATGAAATAAAACAAGTAAAATGTAAACCAAAAAACCTTTACCACGGTTTACAAGCTCCATAAACGTAAAAACCAAGATCAAGGGCAATAACGAGGTTTATCATTAGCTCAAGTCGTAGTTTGAAACGGTTAGCCGTGGAAATCTGCGCAGTTACCCAAGTGCTGTTCAGAAATGAACTGCAGAGACAATAAAGATAATCATATAGGCTCCTTATTTGAATTGTCTGGAAATATCTGCTATTCAGCTCTAGAATGAGTGTAGATAGGGGGACCTTAGGTTTATTCAGAAAAAAAAAACCAAACCTTTATTTTTAAACAAAGATTTACCCAAATTTAGATTATGGTTAGGGGCATCGCAGCCGAATAATTTGGTTTAATATCATTTTGTACCCTCCTCAGAGCGTTTGATTGTAAGTAGGGTCGATCCTTTGGTAAATAGAATTAATTTGGGGAAAGCTTACCCGCTCTTGAAACCGTATGGGTAATTTTATGTGTAATACGTAGCAATACTTTATATTCTCTGGTGTAAGCTACTAAAGGTGCGGTATTCAGGGTTCCACCAAAGTAGTATATTTTCTAAGAGTGAAATAATTGAACGAACGAGAGAAGTGAGTGAGTTCTCCGAGGCTACTAGAACAATCCGGCGTTTGTATGTATGTATGTAGGTATGAATGTTTGTTCGACGATAACTCGAGTATCGTTGATCGGAATGTCATGAAATGTGGCAGACGAGTAAATAAGGCAAAAAGAATGTTTAAGTTCAAACATGAGCCAAATCGGTGAAGCGCGAATCGGGCGAGCGCGAGTTCACAGTTCGGAACTGTGAGACTAGAGAGTCGTCGTGCATTTGGCCCCCACGGTCCTCGGCACAAATATGTACATTTTGCATTGGGGCACGACAATTTTTTTTTTTCATTTACGCTGTCTCTTATCTTAAGGCGAGGTTATTCAGAGAAATCTGTGCTGCTCCAACGCTTTTATTATTTTCAGCGGAAAACAGAAAACTCAGAAAACTCGCGGTTTTGAGGTGTTTCTATTTATTATTTTGGAATTAGAGGGATGGGTTTTTAATATGATGGCCGCTTTATATCACATTTTTCACGAAGTTTATTTTTATTTATGTTTTATTGTCCAAAACTTAATATAGCTCAAATGAAATGATATTTAGATCGTAGTTAGGACCTATTTTTGCGATTTAATCGGATCAAGGAAAGTGTAAGCAATCGTGTATCGAACAGCCAAAGTATAAAGATCAAAGAGAAATATGACATTTATTTTTTGCAAATTTTAATCGTCGCTTCCTATTGGTTTAAAATTAATTTGAAAAGAGACAAAGTCGGGATCACCCCCCCTTAAGAAAATTAGTTCAATACAATCAGTAGAGGAGTATGTGGTTTCATTTAAAGACTGCAGTATTCTTTTACCCGGTATAAGCTATTTTGCAGGAAATTGAAACAAGATGTAACTTGAGCTTTTTGTTATATTTGCTTGCCCATAAGCGCAGTTTTGGGCGTGATCAATTGTAATGCTATTTATAATCATTTACGTGCGCGCGGGAAGGTAATGCAATCTCACTTTCGTCGCGGGTACAACATTAAAAATGTGTGTCAGAAGAAACAAAATTTTGGCAATACTGTGAAGGTTTTCAAATATTTTATTGGTTAAAATGAATCATTATGCATAGTTCTAGAAATTGTCAATGTATTCAGCATAATCAATATATATATATATATATATATATATATATATATATATATATATATATCTATTACATTGAAGAAAAGTTAAAGAAATAGAAAGGGGGTGACTATATATTTGAAGAGTAATAGAAATAGAACACAAATCAACGATTTTTTAAATTCTTTTCTGTCTGTCTGTCTGTTTGTTCACGCACATCTCTAAAACTATTGAATATATTTTCATGTAGTTTCCATCGCTGTACAGAGCATGTAGCATACAGTACTGTTACATAGCAAGATGGCGCATTGTTGTTGTTGTTTCGCTCTGGATTTAATTAGTGCAATCGTGTTTCAAGCTCATATTGAGTGATAAAAGTTATATTAGAAGGAACTGTGAGCATTATTCTAATAGTGATAGTGGATTTATGTGGAAATAATAATGGAAAAAGGTACAATTTGAAAAAGTGTCGACGGTAAGTTTGTGTTGAGGCGGTTGCGCGTCTGTCCCGGTCACTCGCCGCGCTAACGGGTATAGTGGTCTCGCTCGGATACTTGCACGCCGGAGACTCGATACTAACCTAACCAAAACAAACAACATTATGAATTGTGTCGAATGCAAAAGGCTAATTGAACGTTTAGAAGTCTTAAAATGCTGTGGATGTCAGGGCAGGTATCACTATAGATGCTTAAATATTACGTCTGCGACTTTTAGAGAGCAGTCTGAACAACTAAAGTGCACATTTAGATGTGAATCGTGTCGTAATGTCACCCGGCGTATTCGAGTGACGGACGAGACTCCGATCCGCGGCTTCGTGGACCTGGGCCTGTGGGCCGGTGCTGATGTAGCAGCGCAGTCTGACGTGAAAGATAATAACAATATGGACCAGTCGCTGGAAGGACCTAGCACTGAATACATAACGCCCACACCGGATAATGGCGCCAATGTATTGGCACATTTAGATGTGAATATAAACCTGATGGAATAATGGATTTGTCGGTAATTATGAATATGGTGACCGATGCTATGACCACAAAGATGAATAGCTTGGAAACTAGATTAGTCACGGAAATAAAGGCGGTAATTTCAAATTTATCAGAGCGGGAAAACAATCTTCTGAAAGCTGAATTGAAAGAAGCAAATGAAAAAAACTTACATTTGCAGGCCGAAATCCGGGATTTAAAGGATAAATTGGGAAACCAGTATTCTACTAGCGTAAGTCAGAAAAAGGCTGCAAAAAAACAGAAGCCACGGAAGTCCCGTAATGAGCCTTTCCAAACAGTAACGGTAAGATCGGAGCCGGAGCACCGGTCTTGTGAATCTTTTAGACGCCGCCCCCACCCTGGATTCCGCCCCGACCGTTGTAACTCGACTAGGGACTCAGACGAGTACAAGCTATGCAGCAGCGGTGGCCAGCACACAGGCGAGGGTGAATACAGCTGACAAAGACCTACGAGTACCAATACAAGAGAATGGCAATCTGATTGCAGTGTCTACCACAAGGATGAATCCAATTAAAAAAGCGGTAAACACATCTACTCTTCAAATAAAAGCGGTGGAACGCAAAAAATATCTTCATATATGGAGACTCCTACCTGAAACAACAACAGAAAACTTAACGGAGTACTTAGGGAGCGTGATTGGAAAAGATAATTACTTAAAAGTGGATAAAATTATCCACAAAACTGAGAGAGGATACTCGTCCTTTAGAGTCTGCGTATCCGAAAGTAATTTCGAGAAATTAAGTAATCCGGACGTCTGGCCAAGTGACGCTGAATACAGCGAATGGATCTGGTTCTTTTTTTTTTTCGTAGACCAACCGCAAACCCTCAAGAACAACAACCAAAAACCACGAAGTAAAATAATAAATATAGTTTATCAGAATGTAAGAGGTCTAAGGACAAAATCATCAAAATTCCAATCATTAGTTGAATCCTCAGGATTTGATTGCAATTACGGAGACGGGCTGCAACGAGTCTATTCAAAACGCGGAGATTGCACTGCCAGGCTACCAGCTTCTGCGATGCGATAGAGTAGACGGACGCAAGCAAGGCGGCGTACTTATAATGGCCACACCGCGATTCGAGTTGCGGCAGGTACCGATGCCCGATAATGTAAATAAAGACGATTATAAGTTCGAGTTAATTTGTGCTACAGTTCATTTACAAAACCGTTTTTTATTTACATGTTGTGTATATCCCACCTAAAACTGAAGAGAGTGAGTACACTGTGATGTTTAATTTAATAGAAGAAATATGTATTAGATATAAGAACAATTTAAAAGTATTAGGAGATTTTAATTTGTTTTCATGCAATAATTATGTTATTAACTATTATGAATACTTGATGGCATTCTGTGAATTCGTTCAGTGTAACGCGGTACCCAATAGTAGTGGAAGGCAGCTAGATCTCGTGTTGAGCGGGCGCGGAGTTGTGGAGGTGCGCGAGGGAGACGAAGCGCTGCGGCTGGTGGACGAGTACCATCCGTCGCTCGCCGTCACCGTCACCGTCACCGTCACCGTAACTATAAAAACGCGCGCGCACCAATCTGCTGCAACAAGCTCCGCTAACGCGAGCACTACCCTCGCTTGACGCGACCGTTGGACACGTTGATGTATTTTCTTGTACGTTGAACGAGTTCGCGGGGGCCATATTAATTATATGTACTAGGTTAAGTACCTAGTAATTAAGTTATCTGGGATTTGTACTTGGTAATTTAATTATATATTTCTATTCATAAATGAGAATTTAGAATTACTAAACTAACGCAATAGGTAGTTCTGTAATGTTAGTTTTATTTGATTGTAATAAATAATAAATAAATAAATAAAAATTAAAATCTGATCTCGGAAAAAATCGTTATTTAAAGATTTTTGGAATTTACTTTTCTACTGGTAGTAATTAGAAGTTTGGTACGGGATCTCCTCAACGGATACAGCAGACCCTTCGAGTTTGAGCTTATTTGGTTAGTCTTTATTAGCACTTTGGTAAAACATGGTGACCAGGGTCTGATGATGAGACTGGAATACGGGTACGGGATCTTCTCAACGGACAACGTAGACCCTTCGAGTTTCGGCTTATTTGATTGGTATTTATTAGCGCTTTGGTAAAACATGGTGACCGTTGAATAGAGTCGTTAAAAAAATCATATTCTTGTGTTTTCCTTATATCCACGAAAATCTCTTCAACGCGGGCGGAGCCGCAGGCAAAAGCTAATATATTATAAAAACCTCACAATTTTGCGTGTGCGTTTATAGGAAGGTTTGCACGTGATGACAAGACTTTATACTTACTTTACGACTGACCGATTTTTTATAGTCTCTCCGTCAGAATTATCGACTGAAATGGGAAGCATATCGAATTCAGATTCGATTTCAGTCGATAATTGATAGCTTTCTTTGTCGAGAGTGCAGGTCCTAAGAAGCTAAATAGATTTTTCATACATTTTCTAAACACCATATTTATTGCAGAGCTAACAGTGGTCGAATTGAACAAATGTACGAACTGGATCGCAGACCCGCGGGGTACCAATGTTTATTTTTGAACAAATTAGACGAAGTCACAAAATATAGGCTAAGAAAGCCATGTCAAAGGTGAGACTATGACTTATGTTAATTTCCAAACAAAGACAAGAAATTTCTACTCTCTTCTTGGAGTCTGAAAGTCACGTAAGGTGAGGTCAGGAAAGCGTTTGGCCTATAAAAATATTTGTTAATAACATTGATGTATAATGAAGAACAGTAAAAAGAAAAACGTAATGGAACGGGGCTCTCACAAACCTGAACAGCGTTTCGTTCTGTTGCGTTCCGTTCCGGTCCATTTCGAGCACAGATCGCTAGTCATAGTGCATATCACAAGTCAAGTGGCAATATCTCGGAACAGCTGGTGCTAGAATCTTTGTACTTAAATACAAAAAGTCTCTCTACAACGTTCTGTTGATTAGACCATCTATTTATATTTATACTGATAAAAGTAGTAAATAGTAGTGTAGGTATACATTAACTATTTTTGCGATATTTTAAATGTTTAGTGTTTTAGTGAGTTTTACCAAAACTTTTATAATTTTTGCCTTACTGTATGTATGTATTATGTTCCATTTTAACAAGAGAATCACTTAACCGATTTGGATGTGGTTTTCTTTATTATCATCTTAGTGAGCCTGATCAACATAATTATACTGGACTCTAATGCGTTTCGCTTTACCCCAGAGAACCTTTCGTTGCAATCCAAAGTCAAAATTCGAACGTAACATAGCATTCGTGATGCCATCATGATGGACTAATTAAAGATGTCCCCCGGCGGCCGGGCCCTTGGTCTCCGGACAACAATTTACCAAATCACCCGATTACAAGGCTTTCATAGTAATTCATTACACGCGATGTAATAGTAATCCGCTACGTCATATCCCTGGTTGATTGATGATGTTGGTATTGCTAAGTGAATGATATACGATATTTATTTTTGTGTAACTAATAGGTAGGTGCAGCTAACCTAACATTTAGTTTGCAACCGTTTGAGTTCAGTAAAGCACAAAATGATGTAAATAAATTGTGGCTAGTAATAGAACACAATGGGCGGTCTAGATAATGTGTACCTATTTTAAAATAAGCTACATGAAATTATATGGAAAGGTATTAGTCGATTCCATGAAGTGGAAAAATCATTAAAATTTTAAAACCACTAAAACGGCTGCAGTTATGTGGTTTTGTTTAAACGTTTGTGTAGTACAATTATTTGAGCCAGCACGGACCTAGGAATAGAACATTGACCTCTATTTATTGTATTAAAAGAGGTCATAATGAGTAGAAGAAAGAACTCGTAATGAATCGATCGATACATGTTAATATCGAAGTAGATGGGGATCTATACGGTTCTATAATAATAAGTGAAAATAAATTCTAGGGTAGATAATGGCACCTATTCTCGTGTAGCAAATATTAGATTTAGAGCTACCATAACCTAAAACTTTTCATTGCAAAAAACGTTAAATGAGCTTGTGTTATTTAAGGTTTTTCAACTCTAAATTTAAGGTTTGCTGCACGAGAATAGGTCACCTGTATATCGTTAACTGATTTATCAAATATTTTTTTTGTAATTTTTTGTACAAAGTGGCCCAATTAACTGACTAAATTATGAAAAAGTGAAGTAAGTTAGTGCAAAAAATATATTTTTGGAAAGTGGTCTTTTAGCGATACTTTTTAGGGTTTCGTAGTCCGACAAGGAACCCTTATAGTTTCGCCATGTCTGTCTGTCCGTCCGTAATTACGTCGACGAAATGTTAAAATAAAATCTTGAAATTTTTTTTTTAAGTTTTCCTCTCTTACCCGTAAACTGGGGATGATTTTTTTTTCTCGTCTATCCCATAGTGTGGGGTATTGTTGGATAAGTCGTTCAAAAATATTGTGGATGTGTGAAAACCATTTTTCGATTTAGGAATCCGTTGGCGAAATATTAAGCTTTAAAATGAAAATTTTAGTTAGAGTGGAGCGTCCCCCGCCCTGCCGGCTAAACGGTTGTTTATAGAAATGTGAAAAAATTCACAAAAGTAGTATATATAATGAATTTAAAAGGAAAACTATCACAGCTAAGTAGGCTTTACAGGTTTACGAGTACAGGTCGCGCCAAACTTTTGGTCCCCTCTAATGTATGGGACTAGAAGTTTGGCGCGGTCTGTATTAGTGGACCAACTTATAAAATGTACCGGGAAACTACGGAACCCTACATTGCGCGTGGCCCGACACGCTCTTGGCCGGTTTTTTCACTTTGAATTTTAAGACTGTATATACGAGTATCAATTAATGCAGCCAAACTCATACTGAAGACTCGGCAAGTGCCTATAGTATCAAGGTTTGATGAACTTTTTTGTGAATTTCCTGTATCATTATACGTATATTTTGCATTCCCTACAAACACAAGCTTAACCCCGAGTCAATTACCATAGGAGATCAACATATTGTTTTGCGAAATTAGAAAAAAGTGTTAACGATCCGTGATACTGATCACTTATCATTCCTCCGCTATGAATTTGGCTGTGTACATTTATGTCACCTTATATTGTCCCCGTATGCCTCTCGGCTAAAGTATGTATAATTTATAAGTAAAACGAATCAAAGGTAAAAGCTTTTTCTGCGAAGCTTCTATAATTTTCGCAATTTTAACAAAGAAATAAACTTTCTTATCTTCCTCAAACTTCGCTAACGCAATAATACTGAATCTTTATTGCAAAATATTTTACAAACGAAGTAACTCAAAGCCATTTTTCACTGTAATAAAATGTAACAAATTAATGGATTTTAAATTTTAATTAATACATATTTTAATTTCGTGAATGATCGTGACTTTAAATATTATTTAAGCCGTTTTTAGGGTTCACAAGTAAAAGAATCTGAAATGCATTGCATCGTGATACGAATACAAAACCCCAGCTAGTCTAGCATGCTTGATAAAGCGATCTGTCTCACTCTATTGATCTACCTAAAGAGGGACAGACATTGTATGTCGAGCTGTCAAAGCTCGATGTGGTATACTATGCTAGGTACCCCGGATACGATTGATTTAACTTGTATGAATCCCGTTCCCGTATCGAAAGAGAATTTACTTCTCGAAGCGTTGCAACTTGCATTACAACTTTCCAACATACAGTCAAGAGACACATCACTGATCCGTCAAGAAATATAAAAATTGCAGCCATATTTTGATTCAATAGAAATTACACATCTTAATTTAAATGGCGTTCTCGTATGTATGGCACAGCACCTTTCCAGGAGTCTGTTTGCAACACACACTCTTACATACGCCTGGGCGTAGCTTTACCCATCAGATGAAAAACGAAACATAGAACTGACCCATTCCATAATAAAATTTCATGTTGCTAATAATCCTCTCTGCTCTCAAAGCTAGGTAAATTAATTTAATTTATACGTTTATCTCCTTTGTAAACAATTTAATAGTTAAGTACTCCCGTCTGTTAGATATACGTTCAAAATGTGAAATTGAGCCACCGCATGTTACAACAAAGCATTCCATTTGCCAGGTGAGGTCGGCACAGCCGAGCGTATTCCACTTTATATTCCATCGAAAATTCAAACATAGATTTTGAACCTCTCTTGTGAAGCGTAATATCTGGCTGTGTCTACTCGTCATGTTGAAGTGAAGTATTTATTTTAAAACTGTAACTGTAGATAAGTAACTAGATTAATTTAATTTTTTGTAAACAGGTATCATATATACTTATAACAAGTATTCTAAATCGTCCAATATGTCCCGTTCATAGTTTACATTGAAATCCACATTTGAAAAAAAGAAATAAATGAATAAAAATTGTATTTGGTATGTTAAATTACTTAAAACTTTTACCTAGTTATATAAACAGAACATCTTATAAAATATTTAACTACTGAAATACTAAATGATACCAAAAAGGTCTCCGCTCAGCATAATGTCGCAGCTATAGCCACAACGCTGATTTTTTGCGGATGCCCAGGTCTTAAAGTTGGATTAGCAGTCCCTCGGTGGGGATAGTGCTACTTGGGTGGGACTCCCAGCAGTTACACCAATTATAACAAACAATACACTAAATAATAGAACAGAATTTTTAAAACAAATATATTAAATTAATAAAAATACAATGAAACTAAATAAATATATTGAAACAATAATAAAAATATATGTAGACAATAAAATATTTTATTTTGTACAAAATGTAACGAATAAATATCAATTAAATTACTGCTACTCTTTTTGGACATTGATTAAAAATCTTTTATACCTACATTAAAATTATTTACTATTTAAAATTACATCGCACAATTATTCTACATCTAATCTCCGTGTTAGCCTTATTTATTGAAGTTCATGATTATATGATTTATAAAGAACTCTTTGGACACTTTAAACAATATTTAGAGTGCATTACGAACTAGAAAATACAGAAATTTCAAGTAAGACAAATAGTTTAATAACAATTTTGGGCTAGGATTCGAACCTGCGACCTATTCCTTATAAATAATGTTTAAAATTTATGATCCTATGAGCGTTCAATTATCCGCAAAGTTTTAGAGGTGCATAATTTATTTTCATGTAACGACTATGCATACACATTTATTCTTGAGAAGGATGGTAATAATAAAAAATCCAATACAATGCTTAAACAATTTAAATATTCACAAAACGGCTAAAACCAAGAAAACTACGGAAAGAAGAATATGCTACGCCGTAGAGCAAGAACTACGGCGTAGTGACTACGCTGACCGTAGCCAAATTCTGACTACGAACGCTAGCCCATGACCACAGCAAAGCAAAGGCGTAGCCAGCTTTTTAATTGTCCAACTTCAATATCCATCTCTATAACCTTCAAAAGCGTCGTGGTTGTCCAAAAATGATGTGTGTTGTTATTTCTAGCCAATCACGGCGCGTTCGAAGGCAATTGGGATGGATGTCAAAGTTAGACAATAAGGTTTTATTATCGATTGCTTCAAGAAAATTAAACGACAAAAAAGTGCATGAAATAAAATTCACATTCATTTTATTAATCTTTAATTTCTTTCTAATTGATATTTTCTAGTTTGTAATGCACTAATGTATTGAGACAGGCGAGAGACCGACGGAAATGGCGTGGAGAAGGAGAGGCCTATGCCCAACAGTGGGTGGATGCTGGCTGATTGATTGATGCACTCTAATATTTATTTCATTATTCTTGTGTAAAAAAACAGAAGGTTGATTTGATTCTATACGTATAATGCATTATAAAATTATTCTTCTGTTTTTTTAAATTGATTCATTAATGTGATACTTTGAAGTTTTCGGGGCGGCGCGGCGGTTTGATCCCCCAAAACCATACTCCTGGCTACGCCCATGGATGGCAGCATGTAGAGCTCTTTATGGATTTTAAGGTTGCTCCCAACGCGAATAACCTTGAGAATCTGGGCGGAGCCTATACCTCATCCCCGCGCTACCCGCACCGGAAGATCGCGCGCGCAACGCTCGTCGCTACGTACCGTCCGAGAGTGCCAGGGCCATAGAGTAGTGAAATTACAGATACCTACGATTTTATATTAAGTAGGTTCATAAATATACGGTGACTTTTGTTTATGTAGCCAAATTAATATTGGAGACCCGGTAAGTGATCAGGACCAAGGTTCGATGACCCTTTATGTGAAATATTGTATATATATTTTAAGGTGACTTTAATTTATGCAGCCAAATTCTTACTGAAGACTTAGTAAGTGCTCAGTAACAAGGTACGATGACCCTTTTTGTTCCTTACAAACGCAAAGCCAGCCATTTTGCAAAATCAGCAAAGTGTTATTGATCCGTCCCAAGCAGCACGTAAGCGAAAATTTAAACCATAAACAAGCTGTACTACAGTCAAGAGCTTTTTCACAGCTGTACTAGAGAATATTACGAGTCTTTAAGCTGTTTTAATGCAGATTTCATACACTGTTAAGCAGCACAGCTGTTGAACGACATTATAATGGTGAAATTTTCCGCAGAAAGCATTAAAGTAGCATTTTAAAAAGCCGCAGTCCAGTCGTTGACTACGTAGAATGCTACAAGCTTTCTTAAAGACTCACAGCTTGTTCACGGCTGGTTAACAGCAAAATTCAACGCTCTTGTAATGCTTAGGGCTGCATTAAAGAATAACATATTGTCATTGGCTTTTATATGGTGTACAAAAATGTTAATGTAATGCTAAATTAATGAGCTTGATAACGGCTGCACAAGAGTCTCACTAGACTTCATGAGCTGCAGTATGGTATAGTCGTACTCTACTACAATGCCAATGCTTAGAGTGTAGCTAAAAGCCATTGTACAGCCAACAGCATTATTAAAGAGTAAATTTAGATTGTTGGTGTTCGTTTAACGTCAATTTAATTTTTGTGCATAACCTTAGCGATAAAACGCAATAGGTTTTAATATCGATTATGGAGAACATAAAACCATGGAATAAAAGAAAAAGGACTGGTGGAGATAACAGAAAACTTTCAAAGGAATACGCTAAGAATACGGTCAAGGAAAGAACGGAAAGTAGCGATGTCGTAAATACTCATAATGAAGATTTGCCCCATCCACTTAATGACCAAGTTCCTCTTGCACATAACAATAAGGGTTCTATACAAGCAGACTTCGATAAAAGGACACAAAATATTGATTTTCACAAAGAAAATTTTCTACACCAACCAAGCTGCAGAAAATTATCAGAGTCGTCAGAGCGCAACGAGGGTTCCGTACGGTTTATGGATTTAGAAAGCGACCGATTCAGTCATTTAGATCAAACTATGTCTGATAGTGATAGTTTGGGATCAAGTAGTGCAGATGAAGAAAAAGTAGAAAATACTTATATGAAAAATATTTTATTTAAAGAAGACATAAAAAATGGGCCATCAATAGAAATATTGCTCAAGAAGCCGTGAAGGAATTAGCAGAAATAATAATTTTCAATAACTTTCGGTACCAAGATAAGATACAAAAAAAAACTGCCGAACGTATCGAAACAATGTAAGTATGCGAACGGAACGCGAGACGCGTGTACAAGGCGAAAGAAGGCGACTGACTGATCAACCAACAAAACAAAAACACTGGTGCCGCGCTGGCCGCCTCTCCCGTCATACCTTCCTCCCCCCGCGACTAAAGTAATAGATTTCAAAAACCCCGCTTGCTTCGACAGGCACGTTAAGCCGTTGTTTGGTCCGTTTGTGCCCGATGTATGGCGATAGGGCTCACCACCCATCACAGCTGGGGCAGAAAATTATCGGTGAAAAATGGCTGTCTGAAGTGTGTACTGTGGCTCACTCCGCACAGTTTACACTTCGTACACCTCAGACACCCTCTCGCGAATTCATGTCGTGACGACTTAGGTAAGAAATATACATATAAGGTCTTTCAAATTTAAGTGGAAAGTATTTTAGGAGGTGATTCAGTATCGTTAATACATCGCATTGCACTGCATAGCCCTTTTTTTGCGCAAACTTTTGTTCCACTTCTCTGTACAAAGTGGTCCGATCAGCTAACTCAGTTTGTATGGACAAGTGAAGAAAAAGTTCGCGCAGAAAAAGTGGAATGTGATGTATTAACGACACTGAATCACCTCCTAAATTACTTTCCATTTAAATTAAAAGACCTTATATTATTCGTAATATTATATTATTCGCACAGTGTTACCAAGTTACGAGTATGTTTTATGTACAAACATAATTTTTACTGTTGTGTGTCACTATTGATGGAACTTTATTTCAATATTAATGAAAGTCTCCTTGTACGAGTTCCACTATCATTTTTATTATTTTTTACGACTCGTTTCATCAAAGTGACATCGTCGGGCAATACAACGATGGAGGGGCATTGATATCAATTTAACGAAACAAGTCGCAAATTATAATAATAATCATAGTTGAACTCCTAAAATAAGACTTTCATTCATATTAAAATTGTATTTGTCTCAAAGGGTAATAAAATGTGTTTTTACTGCGAGGTTTTTTTTTTTCATTTACTTTGCCTTATTTATATAACAACTTTATTTTTATTTGCTTTGATCATTTTGCGCATTTTTGGATCACTATTAATATTTTGATCCCTAAAGAGCTGTTGAATACTCTTGCAATACGCCATTAGACAGTGATTAGACTAGCTAAGATCCATTGTAAAGCCATCATAATGCAATGGGCTGGTACGTAGACTAAAGGATTGCCATTATACAGCAAAGAGCATTACAAGAGAGTGATACAAGAGTAAGTGCTGTATAGTAAATAGACGCCATTTCACAACAATGAAAATATTTGTTTAAAAAAAAATTACGATATCTTATTTGTTTTCATGAAATTTGATGCCAAATAATGTGATAATATGAATTTCACTTAATTTATTTGACAAAATCATATGTATAAAATACAATAAAATGCGTCACAATCCATAAAATATTCTTACACCGTATATATTTTGAGATTTTTTTTCGGCTTATCGTTATTATTTTGATGGCCCGTGAAATATTTAATACAAACACCTATATATATTCACAGTAAAGTGGAATCCCCAACACAATATATTCACGGAAAGACAAAAAACGTGTTAATTACACTTTACCATAAATTGATATTTACTGACACAGACCTCTAATAGAGAACAATATACAAGAATTCAGATTAATATGAATGCGATAGCAATATATTAATATTTTTTGGTTATTTATTTCTTGTAAAATGCTGTTGTCAAGGCCTTAAACAGTCGTGTGCTGCACAAGAGCATTATAAGAGCTGAATCGTAAGCTAGAATCAGACTTGTACAGCTCTTATCATGCTATTAACCAGCTATTGTAATGCTCAGTGCTGTTTAATTTGGGGCCCAATTTAGCATTACAAGGGCTGTGTAGCAGCTTACTCAGCTCCTGTACAGCAACCTAATACAGCTACGAGCATTTAGTGAGTCTATATTCCAGCTGCTATGCAGCTGTCATGTGCCGCTTGGGGTGTTACTGATCACTTACCAAGCCTCCAGTATGAGTTCGGCTGGATAAATTAAAATCACCTTGTATATCGTCACGACATGAATCCCCGAGGGGGTGTCAGGTATTACGGGTGTGAATTGTGACTGAGTTACCGTGTCTCCAGTATGAATTTGGCTACATAAACGAAATAGATAGGGCCAGATATAGGTATTTGACCCCCTTTCAATTTAGGAAAGCTATGATTTTGAGTGAAGAATAAAAATAATTAAAAAACTCATAGGCTGGTTCACTTTTCTCAAAAAGGGACATTTTATGAACTCTAGCGACATTGATGGTAAAAAAAATTCCAATAAGCTATTTCCACTGATTTGGACCTACTGAACACAAATTTCGATGTTGGCAGGCCCAAATCTTGACCACGAGTTCAGAATTCAAGATGGCGATCGTTTACTTGATATCATACAATACTATGATTATCTCTCCCGGTAGTTTTTTTTTCATCTAGGGCTTGTTTGTCGAAATTCCCAATAGTATTCGTGTTAAACCGTTAAATTGCGTCCTTTTTCCCGGTAGAATTTTTTAAGGTAAAGTTTTTTTCGCCTCTGTTTGCTTCCCATCTTGAACTCACGAACTCACTACTGCGTATTTTACAACTTAGTATTAAATTTTAGCGTTAGTAGTTAGAGCGTAAAGCAGCGCAGGTCCATCCAGCAACACGTCTCGCCCCGCACTGATTTTTCGGGCGAAAGCGGGGTACGGCATGAAGAGGGGTCCCCCAGCAAAATGCTCTGCGAAGCCCTTTCTTGCATTCTTATAACTCGTTTGTGTATAGACATAAAAATAAATAAAAAATACTGCACATATCTTCAATAAATTGTCGTGCAGTTTCACTAATCAATTATTGTTTAACTTTTAAATACCTTTAGATATTATCTTTCGAAATAATGACTGCAGTTAGAAATATTTACTGATTTCATGCATCTACACCTAATATTTACGTTATTTATTTTCGAGCAAAACACGAATGATTGGAGAATTTTATAAGTAAAATATTACACAAATAAAACTTTTGAATTAATAATTGCATCCATGTAAAAATTAAAATTTTCGCCTATTTTGTGCTATTTGGAGACGCAGCGATTGTCGTAACAGCCACTTCGCCCTGCGCGCTGATATAAACGTTATTTCAATGTCTTTTCCGTCGATATTTGTACCAACACAAATCGAGTTGCTAATTTAGGTAGGGGACCTCCCTGAACTCGCTCTCGAATCAGACGCATTATTATTTAATATAAATAAAGTAAACGTAATTTCGAAGAAGAAAGAATACCAACTCCTTCTACTTTATTATGTAGTGAAGTTCACAAATTTTGATATGATTTGGACAAAAATTCCAGGAGTTAGACCATTACAAGTGCAAAAATCAGGGTTGAATTAAAATATTTTTTTCTTCGGTTCTATGTATTTTCAGAGAATTCGGAGAACACCACATCACTCTTCATATCTTGTAGATTAACACATATTTTTTTCTGATAAAAAAGATGATTTTTGGTCGTTTTATATCAATGCAAAATGACTCAGTTTCATGGTATTTTGCGAAAGAGGAGCCTTAATACAACCCGTGGAACAATTTAAAGTTGGACTAACTTTTTTACCGGAAAGTCTAGATTATTTGCCGCGCTAAACTTCTTGGCCGATCTAAGTAAAGGAACAAGTTAGTGAGGGCTAAAAATTTAGAAAAATATGTTATTCAAATTCAAGTTGTTTATTTTGTTAAATAGACACATAAAGTATACGTTTTTCAGGTCTTATATCTAATCTTATAAAAACAATATTATATGATGATAAAAATATAATACGGGAAATATATACATAAAAAAAACTATATTTAAGTTGGGCTGGTAAAATTATACAGCTGCATAAAATAAAGGAATATAAGAATCATATAATAATAATAATAATAATAATAATAATAATAGTATGTCGATAAAGGACCCTCTATGAAGGATTCTCTTGGGGATCTTTATCAGGTTTGTATAATTAGAAAATGACTTTTACAAAATCAAAGCGATCATTACTTGCAGTTAACGAAGAGAAGGATATGTGATATAATATAAATCTACCCACTCGACACATATAAAAGGAAAGTAAAGGCAATGAAGTTCACAACGTTTAATTTGCTGTAGAACGGTAGCAGGCGCCGCTACCCCCTGATTCTACATCATGAAGTCAGTTACCAAATCGAGTGCCTTTTCTCGAAAACATACATATCCGCTTATCTAAGGATACGTTCGCGCTTGAAATGACGTCACAATTCGTAAATAGTTTAATACATATTGAAGGTTATTTTGGAAGTTCATTATTATCTGTTTTTGATGAATAGCAACCATAGATGGCAACCGACACTAAGTTACATAATTAACTATGTTCAAGTTATGATTTTCAATAATGATTCCAGAGGGGTCTGAGTACAGGAAGAAAAGAAGAGCTTGTATGCTCTTGATACACATGGAAGGAGGGAAAGAGGTGTGTCAGGATCGTAGCAGATGGATATCTGTTTTCTCTGTTTTCTACTGGGTGACAGGCGTAAGTATGAATGATTTTTAAGGTTCCGCACCCAAAGGACAATACGGAGCCCTATAATGTCGCTCTGCTGTCTGTCTGTCTGTCCGTCCGTATGCCACAGGTCTCTAGCTTGCAAATGGAATGAGATAGAGATCTGAAATTTGGATATGTAATGTAAAATGTTGACCCAAAACCTAATATTATATAAAATAATTGTATTTTCAGGAGGGCTTCCATACATGAAAAAGAAACAAAATAAACGTTTTTTTTTCTTACCCGGCACGTGGGTTGTCATTGTCCAGCACAAGCTTTTTTTATCCCCAAAAATTAAGAAATGGGGGCCATCTAAGTTGTCAATTTTAGGCCAATTTTGTAACGGGATTTATCTCAAAAACTAAACTACCTATAGTTAGGAATTTAGAATTTTCTGTACTCTATTTAATTTTAAACAACAAATACTAAAAACACCGAATTTTAATATGATAGGTTTATGGTTAGCCCGAATACTCGACTAACTTAATTTTGCAGTTTTATTTCACACAGTTTCTAGGTAATGATAAGTTTGTAATTTTTATTGAAGTCATTTAAGTCTATTAACTTATCAGACTGGTACGGAACCCTCAGGGCGTGAGCTCTACTTGCATTTGATCGGTTTTTAAATATCTGTTTTATGCGATTGAACCTCACTTTTTAATTTCTTCATCCATCTTATCCACAGAGTTGGTTATCTGTAATCTTATCATATAATACATATTATATAAAAATAATAAATATTTAATAAAAAATCTTTCTAGGCACTACCATGGATGAACAATACTGTAATTACAATACAATACTATAATAATATAATTTTGTCTATGGCACTATACTTTCCTTTACTTTTCCTTTCGACCCAACGAACTAAAATTAGTTGGCTAGTTCGTTATTTTAACCTTTTTTAGGGTTCCGTACCTCAAAAGGAAAAAACGGAACTCTTATAGGATCACTTTGTTGTCCGTCTGTCTGTCAAGACCCTTTATCTCGGGAACGCGTAAAGGTATCGAGTTGAAATTAAAACCGTATACTCAAATTTACAGTTTTTTGAAGCTGTAAAAAATTAAACTTCTAAGCTAACGTAAGAAAAAGATACCGCCGCTTATGCCACAAAAAACGTATATTTCGACACTCTCAAGGGAATCAAAATTTATAGGGTATTTCCCGTTGATCTAGAACTATGAAATTTGGCAAGTAATACCGTTCAATACTACAAGTATAGGAAAAAATCTTAAATCTTAAAATCTATACATTTGTAATTAAATTTTTTTTTAATCATCGAGGTTAAGCAACGGTTAAGCGCGGTCATAATTGTACGGGTGAACAAAATTTGTTCATTTAATCTTTTTGTAGATTTTTTTAAAACTTTTATAAATTTGTACGGAACCCTCTTTTATAAGTATTATATATTTCTTATTATAACGAAAACAATAAATAGATCGCAGTCTAGATCGTGTCTCGGATCAACTATACAAATAAAAACTTTATAATATATTTGTCGTTTGTATTTACCTCATAATAGCTATTTAACATTCAGTGTATGACTGATGCCGACCTCAAGGAGTATTGAAATCCAAACTTCTATTTGAAATTCGCGACTTTTAACTTTTCGACTTATTATGGCTTGTTAGCACGATCTTTCGAATTGTAGACATACATCCAACCGGCAGCATTTTATCACACTTTGACATATTTATTTTAAATGATAGGTCTGCTCCCATAAATTGTATACTGTTCGCTATTAAATTTATACGAAAAAAAAATCTTCCTCCATTTTCAGCAAATAAATATTTCTACTTATCCATCCATCCATCAGCCTGTTTCGTCCACTGCTGGACATAGGCCTTTCCAGGATTTCGCCACTCTTGGTGGTCCTCCTGGAAGAAATGCCCATACTCACACACGCTCGGCAGGCGGGTTGGTGAGCGCGGTGTCGAAACACTTGCACCAGTGACGCCCCTGCCCGTCACCAGCTTGCGGTTTAGAGACAGATTAGGACTTTCAGGATGCCATGCCAGTTTCAACGCATTAGGTAGCGTCAGCAAAATCATAGACATAATAAAGTATTGCTATCGAACATTGCATTGTTATAAATATAATATTTGTCTGATTTAGGCAGCAGTTTGTAGCTCTTAGGGCGAAAAAGTTAATAGATTGTGCAGTAAAAGTTACAGTCCACACTTGTACACCACATCGGCGATTATTACGTCCAAACGTACCCTAACGGACCCTATTTTACTGTTCTTCTGGTACAAATCCACTAGCTTTACTTTCGAAACACGCAAATCAAACACAAATTTGCTCTACGAGATTTGAAACTGTAATTGCTATCTGTACTAATAATGAAGTAGCGATTTGTCTGTACATAAGATATTTCTGCGAAATTTTCAATTTTTATATGTTCTGTTTTAACTCGAGAACCACTCAACAGATTTGGATGAGGTTTTTTTATTATCATCCCAGTGGTTCTAGTCAACACCCAGGCTATATTATAAGGGAAGATCATGAAATAACAGCAAAGCCGAAAACGGGGCAAAGATGGAATATACGCGGGTGGAGGCGCGGAAAAAGGCTAGTAATATGTAAATCGAATTGATATGATAGTATGTTTGTTTCCTTCATTTTCCCTCTACCTATAAATCTATGCTAAAGGAATTGGCTTTGGTACTACCCTCGGTCAATTAGGCTGATTAGAAAAGAAATCCGATATTACCTTGGAACCATTTCTTAAAGGTGCGGAAGTTTTCACCTAGAATTCTAGTTGCCACCTCAGCAAAGCAGTATTATCTGGATTAGCTGGAAAGCTGGTTCAGAATATTATACCAGCAATACTGAAATAGCTGAGTTAGCACGAAATCGTTATGAAAGCAGTATCGTTGAGAGCAGTTGATTGTTGCAAAGTCTAATAAAGCACATAACAGCACATTTTACGATCTACGTTTTACGTTTAAAACTTACTTGTCCTATAAAACATAGTACCCTAATAAATTAGCAACAAACGCGTAGAATCCAAGGAATACAACTGGAAAAGGGCAGGCTAGGTAGGGAAGCCAGTACTTACGTGGAATTCTTCTAGAAGTCTGACGCGTCCCACGCCTTGCACCCGCGCACTATAAATTCGCTGGTTCGCTTATAGTTTTGTTTCTTTCTAAAAACAATAGTCCTTGGATCGATCCACACTCGTAAATAAATGTTGCACACACGGTTTTTACATTAAAATGATGAATTTCCGACGGAGCGATGCGCACACACTGGCTGTTCAAAATGGAAGGGGAGCAGGGACAATAATGTGCACCTACCTACATGAAAATATAAAAGTTAAACCTACCTCACAAAACCAATAGTAACCATAACAGCCCCCCGAAGGCAGCTTTAAGCTGACTTCCCAAAATATGTTAATTTAACCACTAAAACTAAAAATTACCTAACTCTATATCTTAATAAATACATGGTTATTACTCTGGCAACAAACAAAGCTTAACTACTGGACGCACTAGAGTCCCATTCTGTGTTTTTACTGTAACTGCTCTGACTACAGCATCTTTTCCAGGGTGTAGACTCACGACTCTACCTAATTTCCAATGCAATGGAGGTGAATCATCCTTTATTAAAACTAAATCGTTTAATTTTAAATTATTTTGTGGTGCAGTCCACTTGTTACGCTGTTGCAGCGTATGCAAATACTCTTGAGACCATTGCTTCCAAAATCCCTGAGACATTTTTTGAATTAATTGCCATCTTGACAACATATGTAACTTTAAATCCGTTATGTCATGCTCGGGATAAGTGTTAAGAGGGCATCCTGCAAGGAAATGTCCAGGTGTTAACGGCTGACAATCGTGGGGATCTGATGACATTTGAGATAAGGGCCTCGAGTTAAGTATGGCTTCTACTCTACAAAACAGTGTCGAAAGCTCCTCGAAAGTTAATCGTTGCTCCCCAACGACTCGCAGGACATGATGCTTTGCTGACTTCACAGCAGATTCTGCCAACCCATTGAAGTGCGGCGCTGACGCAGGCCCAAAATGCCATTGAACTTGATAATCCGATAACTGAGAATTTAGTTTATCTAAATTTTCCGATTTAGACATATATTTATAAATGTCCTTTAAATTATTATTAGCACCTTGAAAATTCGTGCCATTATCAGTATGAATAGCTCTACAAAGACCTCTACGTGATATAAACCTTTGAAAGGTTGCCAAAAAGGCCTCAGTCGATAGATCTGAGACTAACTCTAGGTGCGAAGCCTTGGTAGAGAAACACACAAAGATACACAAATATGCTTTGTAGACCCTTGCCTTACGTAGATTGCTTTCCTTGACGTAAAAAGGACCCGCAAAGTCCGCAGCCACTGATGAGAAAACCTTTGATGGCTGAACTCTACCTGAGGGTAGGTCCGCCATGACTGGCTCAGAAAACTTAGGTCGGGCTCTAAAACACCTTAAGCATTGAACACTCTACGCCGTACCACTTGTCTTCCAGACATGATCCAAAACCTTTGACGAATAAGCGATAATAAAGTGCTCGGTCCAACGTGAAGATACTTCAAATGATAACTATCCACAATGAGATCGGTGAGATGATGAGCACGAGGTAGCAAAATGGGATGTTTTGCATCGAACTGCAACAACGAATTCTTTAACCTTCCTCCTACACGAAGTATACCCTTGTCATCCATGAACGGAGACAACCGATCTAAACCTTTACATTGTTTATTATTTGAGATAAGAGAAATCTCCTTTTCAAATGATTTTTGCTGAACGTCCTTTACCCATAATATTAATGAAGAATCAATTTCCTTTGAAGTTAAATAACCATATTTCCTATCGACTAATTTAGATCGACAGTTGTGAATAAATCTCAAACATATAGATGTGATGCGTAGCAGTCTTGAAAGAGAACTGTAACGCATGAGAAGAGAGCTATCGCACTCGCTTACTCCGATGAAACATTCCCTTTGTGTAGTCTCTACCACCGACTCTACATCCGCACCTGGCTCTACATTAACTGGCAACTCCACCATAGTCGTCGACTGTTCAACCTTATGACGCGGCCAATCATCAGGAGCGCCAGCAAGCCAAGGTACGTCCCACCATAATGGATGATGCACCAATTGATCTGGATAAAGACCACGCGACGCCGCATCTGCCGGGTTCATTTTCGTAGGGACGTATCGCCAAACCGATGGATCGACGAGGTTATGTATTTGGGACACCCTATTTCCTTCATACATCCTAAGCGAATGTGGAGATGTACATAGCCATGACAACACAATAGTGGAGTCACACCATATATGAACAGATGAAAATTTTACCATTGAGAGAATATCCTTAATATAATTTGTTAGTGTTGCTGCTAGTAGCGCGCCATTCAATTCCAATTTGGGAATTGTTAATCGCTGCTTGATTGGAGCGACCTTTGATTTTGCTACAAGCAAAAAAACCTTAGTAGAGCCTGCTTCATCTGTAACGCGTAAATAACAAACTCCACTGAACCCCTTTTCACTAGCATCACTAAATGCATGTAACTGATAATCATTACCCAAACCATGTAGAATATGACGAGGTATTGATATACCACGTAAAGCTGAAAAAGTCCCTGAAAACAATTTCCATTCCTTAATGAATTCCTGAGGAGGGGTTTCATCCCATCCAATCTGTAAAAGCCACAATGTTTGCATCATGGTTTTAGCCTTGAAAACCACAGGCGCTAACCAGCCACATGGATCATATAACCGAGCAATGTTTGAAAGAAGCGCTCGTTTTGTATAGACGTCTGTGTCCATATTTGCTGTGTACAAGAAACTATCATCCGCTGAGTTCCATTTAAGTCCTAAAATTTTGATGACAGAGTCTCCATCAACGTTAAATTCCAGTGGCACCTCACAATGTTCCTTTGGAATACTTGCTACAAATTCTTTAGAATTGCTACACCATTTTCTAAGTTCAAATCCACCAGACTTTAAAAGAGCTATGAGATCATCCTTCAGTTTAAGAACCTCCGGTAAAGATGAGCCACCTGAAACAACATCATCGACAAAAATGTCCTGTAGAATTACCCTACTAGCATCTGCATGTACTTCCTGTCCTTCTTCAGCTAATTTCCTGAGACTCCGCATTGCCAAAAAAGGAGCAGTTGTGACACCATACGTTACAGTGTTGAGTTCGTACTCCTTCACAGCTTCATTGTCACTTGAGCGCCATAAAATCCTTTGATAAGGACGATGGATTTCTTGTATGTTGATTTGCCTATACATTTGCTTAATATCAGCAGTAAAAACTAGGGTATGAACCCTGAATCGTGTAATGATGTCAACTATATTTTGTTGTAGCTTTGGTCCTGACAATAAAACCTGATTTAATGAAATCTTATTCGAAGTGGCGCTACTCGCGTCGTACACTACACGAAGCTTAGTACTACTACTAGATAGTCGCAGTACTCCATGATGAGGAATGTAATACAAACCTGGATTCAATTCTGGATTAGGTATAAGAGTCATATGTCCCAACTCTTCATACTCCCTTAAAAACGCACCATACATTTCTTTGAGAAGTGGTTCTCTATTCAACCTTCGCTCTAAACTGGATAACCTACGCATAGCAATCTCCTTACTTTCCCCTAAAGATGGTGCATCCGCTTTGAAAGGCAACTGCACAGAGAACCGACCACTATTATCCCTTTTATGTGTTGACAGAAAATGTTCTTCACAGAAAGCATCTTCAAAACTCAAAATTTGTTTGGCTGATGGTACCGTTTCCATGTCCCAAAACTTGACAATTGATTGTTCAAGTGTATTTTCACAAGTACTATGAAATGCTGAAATATCCTTTGATGATGAAATACCCCTATCAATACTTGTTTTACCCATCAGAATAAAACCTAATTTTGTTTGGATTGCAGCTGGTAGATCAGGCTGCAATTTGATTGGTGAACCGCCCATGAGAATGCGGTCATAAAGATCAGCCCCAAGAAGAAAATCAATTTTTCCCTTTCTATGAAATGTTGGATCTGCCAATATCAAACCATCAAAATGATGAGAAATCCCTTCCGGTATATAAGAAGATGGAAGATCCTTAGTGAGCCTTTGCATGATGCAAGCTGAAGCCTTGAATATTGGCTCTTCAGAAAACCTTGGTTTAATATCACATGATATCCATCCATCAGTGCGTTGAACTTCCCCTCCACCGAGTGCTGAAACTGAAAATGAATCTCTTTGAACTGGTAACCTTAACCTTTTTGCACATGAGGCGCTTGCAAAACTGCACATTGAACCAGGATCAATTAAAGAACGAACTTTACACCATTCCCCGTTGCCATTCCTAATATGAATTATAGCTGTTGCAAGTAGAACAGTATGATATTGATAAATTTTATCCTGGAAGGTTGAGCTATTAGCTGAAACCTCAGAAGAACCTTGACCATGAACTTGGACCATTTGTGATGAGTTACCATGAGTGTTTGATGATGAGTTTCCTTGTAGAATGTTTCGAGATGAGTTTCCCTGTGAAGTGTTTTGTAATGAGTTTCCTTGTAGATGATTTTGTGATAATGAACCATTTTGTTGGTTGCTGAATGTCCTTGGAAAATGTAAAAGCGAATGATGAAATCCCCTGCAATGTTTACAGACTTGTTTCGATAAACATTTTTTGCTCGAATGTGGACGTAAGCAATTATAGCATAAACGGTTAGCTGTAACGAATCCCTTCCGATCCCGTGGCAACATATCCAAAAATGTTTGGCAACAATACAACTCATGTGCCTCTCCATTACAACAAACACAATTTTTTGTATAACTTGATGAGTAACTACCTACCTTTGAGTTTGGCCTATTATTGGAAGCATTGACCTTAAGTACACTTTGCATGCCTTGTACAGAGGGCTTAGATGATGCACACGCCATAGCTTTACAACGTGATTCCATAAATTCAAGCATGTCAGACATCTTCGGCATATCTAACATTTTTACATGTAATTTAAAATCATTTCTTAGCTGAGTATCCAATTTATTTAAAACAATATGCAACAGAATGAAACTCCAGTGCGTTACAGGCATATTTAGTGCTTCCAATGCAAGTAGATTTTCCTTTAATGTGTCCAAAAATGTACGCAAATGGGTGTTGGGTTTGGATGGCAAGTGTTGCAAATTAATGATTTCATCTAAATGAGCATCTGCCATCATGCGCTTATTATCATACCTATCCACTAACAGTTTGTATGCAACAGCATAGTTCAGCTCAGATATAGGTAAATGCTTGATAACACCAGCAGCCTCACCTGACAATGAACTGATCAAGTAATGCATTTTTTGAACAGAAGATAGGCTATTATTATTTTCAATTATACTGTCAAACATAGCCTTGTAACTGGACCACTGAATGACCGTACCTGAGAAGTTTGGAAGTCTAATTTTAGGCAAATCCACATTACATTTTTGATCTTTATTTCCTTTACAATTATCAGACCTAGCTTCTGTTCTATCCACCACTTGCTCCGTACCAAAACAACTTTCATAGATTACCTTTATTGAATAATATTTATCCATAAATTCCACCATGTCTTCATGATGTTGCTCCGTATCAAATGTTTTGGAAGGTTTAACCTCAATGTCGATAAATGTTCTAAGATAAGCTTCCTTGATTGCCTCCAAGTCTTTGTATTTCATACGGAACATTTCTTTCACTGAACTAACGCTATCAGGCTCTGCAGCTCTCATGGCTGCAGTCTGAATCGACTCTAATCTAAGTTTACATAACTGGTTTTCTATTGCCGCACTCATTTTGACTTATTTACCGTATTAAAGGTATATAAAACTATTTAGAAACTCGTAAACAACAAAATTACAAACAATTTTGATAAAGTAAACAAACAAACGTCAAAACTTTGCAAACGTCAAATGTCAAACTGATATTTCACTCGAAATGTTGCCAGAGTACAAAATTATTCAACAGTAGTACCAATCTGAAGATATTAAAATAAATGTCTATGCCTATTTATAACCTCTAAATATTGATGATGACGTAACAAAATGATGATTTTCCAATTTTAGAAATATTTATATTTTGAAATTATACAAAACTATTACAAACAATCGGGAAGAAGGACCATATGGAAAAGGGCAGGCTAGGTAGGGAAGCCAGTACTTACGTGGAATTCTTCTAGAAGTCTGACGCGTCCCACGCCTTGCACCCGCGCACTATAAATTCGCTGGTTCGCTTATAGTTTTGTTTCTTTCTAAAAACAATAGTCCTTGGATCGATCCACACTCGTAAATAAATGTTGCACACACGGTTTTTACATTAAAATGATGAATTTCCGACGGAGCGATGCGCACACACTGGCTGTTCAAAATGGAAGGGGAGCAGGGACAATAATGTGCACCTACCTACATGAAAATATAAAAGTTAAACCTACCTCACAAAACCAATAGTAACCAACAACCATCATAATATAGCCTATATCTACCAACAAATATTGGTTGTAAATAAATAAAATACCTAATATGCTGAAATTAGTTTTCGTAGTTTTAATCTCGTTTTTATAGTATTTTACACTACCATAAGGAATTTTCCTTGATAAAAATTGTGTTATTTTAAAGCATTTTCCTCACGAACTCCATAAAAAATATGAAGGCAATATTGCGCCACTTTCGCAATTATTAAGATTATTATTATACGATTCTATAAGAGCGAAAGGTATCCAGACTAAAATATTAGGGCCATCAACTTAAAATCTGAGAATTAAAAAGTTCTTAACTTGCTTGTAAATGGCGCTAGCTAAAACTCTAAATCAACCTATTGCTACTGTTATAAAAATCTACAAAACCCTTAGATACGAGGGTCATGCCAAATGAAACTAGATATTCAAAAACGATATTATTTATTCCTTATTGTACTTCTCAAAGTATTCACTCTGAGCACGTATACACTTTTCCATACGTCTAAACCATTTAGAAAATACCTCTGCCCACTCTTTTAGATACCTCTGAAATCTCGAAATTATATGCAGCGAGTGCCTTTTAATGCCTTTTAATCTTCTTGCCTTTTAATTTTTCTTTTATTTTTGGAAACAGGTAAAAATCGCAAGGTTCTAGGTCAGGGGAGTATGGCGGGTGAGGTAGGATAGGCACATTTTTCGTATAGAAAAAGTCAAGTGTTCTGACAGTACATTTGGGGCGCAAACTTTCACGTACCATTCAGAGTTAACGGTTTTTGATCCTCTAACACCACAGTAGCAATATGACCTGCCTTGCAAAAAAATGAGGCGACCATTTGTTTCTGCATGCTTCGTGCGGTGACATTTCGTGGGAGTTGGCTCATCACTAAAGTACCATACCGTCGACTGGCACTTTGTTTCAGGGTCGTAGTTATATAGCCATGTTTTATCACCAGTCAGTATATCATAATTAATATAGTATAATTTAGACCAATCCACGCGACGCTCTTTCTGCTCATTTGGTGAGTTTGTGCGACACCCATCTCGAACAACGATTATGGAGAGAAAGGTGGTCGTGGTCGTGTATGATGGTCTGCATTGCTGCTGATCCAATGCCCACTTCTTGCTCGAGGTCTACATATGTAATTCGATGATTTTCACGATGAAGTTTTTCGATTCTTCGAACATTTTCTTGAGTGACCACTGTTGGCGGCCGACCAGTCTTCGCCTCATCTTCAAAGCTTTCGCGTCCTCTTCTAAATTCAGCAAACCAATTATACTGTTGCGCGTGAACAAGCAGATTCACCAAAAGTAGTAACCAAAAGTTCAAAACATTCTTGTCATAATAAATCATTGTCCGAAAATCTCTCCGAGTGAGCTTCATTGCTACGAACGAATTCCCGCCAAATTCGAATAAAACGAATGTTCTATATTCAAAATTATTTGCTGATACCAAACAGATACAAACCTATACTACGTAAAGTTATAACATGCCAGTGACAAACCAATAAGTAAAGAGTATCTAACTTCTTTTGGCATGCCCCTCGTACATTGGCACTCAACACAGTTTTATTTCTTCTGGGTAATCTGAGAATGTCTATTCTATCTACGTATTTACATCTTTACAAGAAATATTAACTATAATTAAATCTATATACTACTAAATCTAACCTAAAAACTTAAATAAATTAACGCCTAACAAAAAAAACCAAACTAAGAATAAAAATATTTTATTTAGAATATTGTAGTTTTATTATATTTAAAACACGGTTACTAAAAAATTACAAAAATTAACTAAATATTTCGACTCCTTCAGTGGAGTCGTCATCAGTCGAATAAAATAAAATTAAATAAATGACATAAGAGTATAAAAGAGTTGAAAGGTGATGTCTGTACAAGTTGAAAGAGGAAAACAAAAACTTTTTGGAGATACTAGATGTACCTATAGATGATGATGACGATGATAATGACGATGATGATGATGAGGATGATGAGGATGATGATGATGATGATGATGATGATGATGATGACGATGGTGATGGTGATGATGATGATGATGATGATGATGATGATGATGATGGTGGTGGTATTTATGGTATTTTTTTATATTCTAAAGACATATTATATTGTGTAAATTAACTTTGACTTGTAGAAAGTATACTTAATGTATCTATTTTGCAAAAATAAATATTTTGATTTTGATTTGATTTGATTTTGATGATGACGATGATGATGATGGTGGTGGTGATGATGATGATGATGTTGATGATGATGATGATGATGATGATGGTGGTGGTAGTGATAATGGTGATGACGGCGGTGATGACAATATTTATATTTAGTAGTCAGTATTTCGTTATTTAATGGTGAGTGACGTCATGTCTGTCAGTTAGTGTTGTCTGTTAAGTCCTGGTCCATAGTGAGCACCAAGTCAGTCGTTGAAAGTTGAATTGTGGAGGCGGGTGTGTGTAGGGATAGGAAGAATGTTGTTTGGCATGCGATCTGATGTGTGTCGATGTTGATTTATTCAGATTTGTACTGGATTCTTGGTTTCACCTACATAGAATGCCGGGCAATGACGGCATTCTAGTAGGTAAATGCAGTTGCTCGTTTTGCATGATGTGTTAGGGTGTGTTTTGTATATGTTTGTCGTGTGATGAGTGTTGATGTCTGTAGCTGTATTGATGATGGGGCAGGTTTTACATCGACGCCGTCGACAGGGAGATGTACTGGGTGGGAAGTTGGTAAGGTCGGTATGTTGTGTCGTTTTTGTTTTGCTAAGCGTGTGTCTCAGATTTCGGTTTTGTCGGTAGCATATTTGTGGGTTAGGAGGGAGTAAGTCTTTCGTTTCGTTATTTTGTCAGAGAATGGGTAGGGATTGTTTGATAAGGTTCTTTAGTTTGTGGCTGCCGTGAAAGTAAGTGGTGATTAGACGTGTTTGGTGGGGTTTGTTTGTGCTCCTGTTATGTCTGTGAAAATTTGGTCTGTGGTGCAAGTGTTTTTGAAGGAAGTTGGTTGGATAGTTTCTTTTGGAGAGTGCGTTGTGAATTTTGGCGTGGTAATTGTCAAGTGTGTGTTGGTTGCTGCAAATACGGCGGCCACGTAATGAGAGTGAGTACGGTATGGATTTTTTGATATGTGCCGGATGACAGCTGTGAAAGTGCAGGTATTGAAGTTTGTTTGTCGGTTTGAAATGTACGGAGGTGTGAATGTGGTTGTTGCGATCAATGAATAAATCTACGTCAAGAAAGTGATTTTGTCAATGGAGATGTTGTGAGTGAATTTCAATGAGCTATGGCTGTTTAGTCGGTTTAGAAATGTTGTAAGTGAGTCTCGGCTGTGCGGCCAGATCAAGAAAATGTCGTCGATAAATCTCCTCCACACAAGTGGCTTCAGAGGCTCCGAGGCTAAGAAGTCGTTTTCAATGTATGCCATGAAAATGTTGGCGTAACTTGGTGCCATTCGAGTCCCCATGGCTGTGCCTTTTATCTGATGATAGAATTTATTTTCAAAGCTAAAAAAGTTGTTGTTGAGTATTATTTCCGAAAGTGTGATTATGAAATTTGTGGATGGTTGATGGGGTAATGGGCGGTTATTTAGAAAGGTACGAAGAGAGGAAAGGCCAGCGTCGTGTGGGATATTGGTATAGAGGGAGACGACGTCTATGGTCACTAACATTAGATTTGCGTTGGCAGGCAGTTGCAAAGAGTGGATGATTTCTAGGAAGTGATTGGTGTCTTTGATGTAAGATGGTGTGCTTTTAACTATTGGCTGAAGGTGAAAATCGACAAATGCTATGTTCTGTCGGTGAGTTATATAGGCTGAAATTAAATCAACCGACCAAATTCATACTGTAGACTCAGTTAGTGATCAAGAACTAGGTTCAGTAATCAGTAATCCTTTTGGCCAATTTCGAAAAAATTTTTTTTTTGCTCCTTTACTGGTTGGACTAGTTTAGTACAATTCCTAGTGCAGGTTATACAGGACAAAATTTTTTTTTTTTTCGAATTTTACCTGAATGTTCATTAAACCTTGTTCCTGATGACTAACCGAGTCTCCAGTATGAATTTGGTCGGTTGATTTAATTTCACCTAGTATGATGCTACGATGGGTCGTCCTGGGTTAATTTGTTTGTGAATTTTGGGCAGCATGTAAAAATGGGGTGTCTTGGGATGATTTGGCAACATAAGTTTCATGTCAGCCTCGGAGAGACCTTCTGCTACACCACTTGTGTGAAGGGTAGTCTCGATAAGTTCCACGATCTGGTCGCACGGATCACTTGGTGCTGGAGAGTAAAATGTCGGGTCCGTCAGCTGTCTAAGTCCTTCGTTGATGTAGTTTGTTTTATCCATGATTACTGAGGCAGATCCTTTGTCAGCAGGTAAAATTATAATATTTTGGTTGTTTTTAAGTTTGTTAACGGAGTATCTTTCTGTTTGTGTCATATTTTGGCTTGGATTTTGTAAGTTGTTTATATATTGATCGTCGGATAATTTTGCGAGAATTGTGGTCAAGAATATTTCTAATGGATGATTTGGAGGGAGTGGTGGAGGTTCGTTTGATGAGTTGGGCTTGAATTTGAGGAGAACCGGGTGGGTATTTTGAATATTTTGCTGTTGGTGGGTTTCCCAATAATGTTTCCATTTTAAATTTCGGCCGAATCGAACAAAATCATTAACAAGTGGTAGAGCTGATGCCGGGCTCGACTGTGGAGGTACCACCATCTTGCTCGCAAATCCTCCCGAAGTTATTCGGGGGAGAGTAAGAGAAAAGCTCTCAGGCAAAAAAACCAGGCGGCCCACCATTGCCTGGGACCGACGGATGGCGGTATATCCATCCCCAATTGCCGGGCCTTATATAAAACAGACTAGTGACGGGCAGCGGCGTCACTGGTGCAAGGGTTTCGGCACCGCGCTCACCAACCCGCCTGCCCAGCGTGTGTGAGTATGGGCATTTCTTCCAGGAGGACCGCCAAGAGTGGCGAAATCCTGGAAAGGCCTATGTCCAGCAGTGGACGAAACAGGCTGATGGATGGATGGATCCGATCAATTTTTTGTGTTGGACAGAATGAGAGTCCTTTATTTAATACTGATTTGTCAGTGGGAGTTAATTGTAGAGATGATAAGTTGATAATTGTGTCTGAGTTATTATTTCTATATTGGTCTATCTGTGGTGGGGGAGGTATCATAAATGGGTTGGATAGATCAGTTGGGGTTATATTCAGGCCTATTGGTGCAGTCGTTTGATGATTTTGTATGGGTATGTTAATATTAATTTCTTTATAGTATCTTTGAAGGTTTTCTAGTTTTGGTAATGCTCTGTTATTTTCAAGTAGAAATTTGGTTCTGGTGTATGACAAGATATTTTGAACTTTGACAAAGATATGTGGGTAGGCAATCAGGCTAATTGTTAACAGGTTGTCCAGATTATTTTTGTGATGCGTGCATAGATAGATGTATTGATTGTATAAAACATGTGTGGTATGAAGGGCGTTTATATGGTTTCTAATGTAATAATATTAGGTCTTAAAATTTCTGGTATTGCGTACAATCCAATTTTGGGGATAAGTCCCTTTGGTGCCACACCAATATCTAAACATTTTTTGAGGAAATAAAGATGATTCAAGTATTGGGCAAGCTTTTTGGTGTCGTTTTTTATTTTATTTAGTATCTCGGTCAATACTGGTAAAGTAAAAAATATATTTACTTAGAATAGTCATATATCGATACAAACACGTATTTAAATTGGTTTATCAATTTCTGACTCGAAATATTATATAAAAACAAAATAATAATAATTTTATTAAATATATAATTTTAGCCTTTTTATTTCCCAAAAAGAACTTAAATAACATCGAATGATTTCGTAGCATGCTTTAAAAAATAATGTATATATATTTAGTTTTATTTAGACATAGTATAAATCTAGAGTTTCTATCATATACAAAATTAAACTATTTAAAAAATATGTGCGATAAATTGAATTGAATTGAATTGAATGTCAAACAAAAAATATTAATTTATACTAATTTAAAAAAAATTAAAATTCTAAAAATTCTGAACTAAAAATAAAATCCATTCACATTAGATTTCAGTTAATAAAATAAACATTACTAGTATAATAATTAAATGTCTTGTATTAATAAAATCGAGTATGAAAATAAATAATAATTCTAAGTAAGCATGCAAATTAATTTTCGTTCAAAATGGGCACCCAATTTTGAATGAAGGCCTCCTCCATCGAGTGCCAGAGATGTCTGTCTGCGGCTAGTCTGGACCAGGTCGGGCCGGCCACCTTCTTGATATCGTCATACCAGCGCTGCCGCGGTCGCCCTGGTTGGTGCTTTGCTTCACGAGGATACCAATGAAGGACACGCTCTGTCCAGCGGCCGTCCGCCATCCGTGCTACATGCCCGGGCCATCTCCATTTCAGTTTGCAGGCTAATACAGCAGCATCTATCAGTTGAGTTTTCTTTCTGATGTCTGTATTTCTTACTTTATCTTTTAACTTAATGTTTAATGTACTTCTTTCAGTAGCCCTTTGAAATACTTGTATCTTCTCTATAACTTTTTTGGTCGGGGCCCAATTTTGACAGCCGTAAACTATAGTAGGAAGAACTGCTGTAAAAACAAAAAGTTAAAGCAAATCTCGAAGGAGTTTTCACGCATTTTATTGCTTGTTTTAAAAACTCGAAGGTTTGAGTTACTCGTACATATGACCATAGTTGATTATGCTTGAAGGGGACACAGGAATTGGCTCTTTTCAGTCAAAAGACTGTGAATTATACGATGTAAACAATTTACTGATTCCCTCAACTTTAATGTAACCTGTTTCAAAATACTATTGTAGGTCACAAAAAATCTGGTAACGATAACGGAAATTTCTGAATCTAGGTTCACAGGATAAAGCGTACCTCCCTGATGCCTATTGTACTGAGGCTAAAACCACAATTTTTAAAATTTTAGTCCTTCTGTATGTTCCGTTTTAACTCAAAAACCAGCCAACGGATTTGGGAGCAGTTTTCTTTATTATCATCGTAGCTAAATGGGGTGTTGATACCGGTAGCGAAGGTATGATAAAAATAAACACTTGTGGAATAAAAAGTATAAGAATTGTATAATTTATTGATTATGTATAGGTAGTTTTCCTAAGCAGTTAGAAAACGTTTTATTTGCTGAGAACCCAATTAAAATCTTGACCATCTATCTAAATTGATATTTCAGGTACTGATCTGTTGGCTCAACGAAAGCTGTTCTTTTTTGCAAAGAGCTTTTTTCTTAATGCCTATTTGATCATCCCTGAGTATTTTAAAAAGGTTTACCCTTCCTTTATAATTAATTTGAAGAGTTTCCTACGGGTATAAGATTAAATAAATTATTAATTATTTTTAGGAAGAAGAAAACCGCCTCTTTGGTCTAGTGGTTCGAATGTCTCGGCCACTAATCTGGAGAGGACGCGTGTTCAATTCCTCACGGGGCACATTGGTATTCAGTATGTTCTTCAGAAGGCACGTTATAGTTGTAGGTGATATAAATAAACTCGTTTAGGTACATACATAATTATGTACTTTACAATATTGTGTTTTTGACTGAACAAAAAAACGAAACCTGAATAAAATGAATTTACAAGACTAAGTTACTTTTTGAGAGTAGAATCCCATTTAGTTTTTTCTCACGATTGCAATACTTTCTTTTAGTCGCTCGATACAAAAATTAAGGCAATAATTAGGTTGGCAGCAAAGAAATTTTTGTGGTCGGCACTTTTTTTTCTATGAATATGTGGGTACAAAACGAAAGTAGGAAAATTCAATTTTGGTCAGCTACACTCACAAAATATTCACTTGCAAATTCGCGAAGGACCCTTCGTAGAAAATACTTTATAAATATTTATGAATATTTTGATTAAAAGTCCGCACTTTGACATGTTAATAAGAACGAAGAAAAATATTGGAGAAAAAATTATTTCTAGGGTTCCGTGAAAATATAGAAGCCATTTTTTACAACGAACCCTCGGTGTCTGTTGGTCAGTATGTGCATTATGGCAATAATCCATCCATCCATCCATCAGCCTGTGTTTGTCCACAAGCCTTTCCCAGGGATGAATGGCAGCGTCTAGTACTTTAACTTGGTTCAATGTTATTTCCATGAATTCATCATGTTCAGTTCATTAAATCAAGTTAACTGTAAAGGATTCTGCCGAAATAAAAGCTACAACAAAACCATTAAATGTCTAAAAGTATGGAGAAACAAGATATTTGCGTTTTTGTGACTTGCTCTGTACATGACTTTGTATAAAGTTTGTACAAAAAAACACAATAAAGAAAGGAATCTGAAATGGCGGCATGTACTTGTGTCTGCATTGGATTGTGATAGAGTCAACATAAAAAAATGTCAAATCAAATCAAATCAATCAAATCAAAATATTTATTTTGTAAAATAGATACTTTCTACAAGTCAAAGTTAATCTTTCCATAAAAAATATCTTTATATTAAATAAATATAAAAAAATAATATGTATATACTAATAAGGGAAATACATGAATAAAATCTAGGAATAAAAATATTATTTATAAATGATGCAACGAACAAACGAGTTGATAAATAAATATGTTTCTTTAGTATTTTTTTTTATTAGTAACATTTTACTTTTTTATAACTCTTCCGTGTTAAGTGTGTTAAGTCGGCGCATTTACCATGGTATAGAACACAGAAACCAATACGAGAGCGACGACTTCTAGAGAACATATTGTGTTTCAGGAAGAAATAAGTCGGCAAAAGCGTTATTTTGGTACCATCGTTCAGTAATTAACAATAACAACAAAACATAACAAAAACAAGTGAAACAATTAACAAGTAATGGGTCAACGAAACGGACGGAAGGCGTGGAGTAAGCTTTAGCGGCAAATCCAGACTACCTTTTTTGCATGCAGTATACAGTGTGCGACTGAAGACAGACATAGTGGGACATTCAGAAAGTATTGCGAAACTAAAAAAAATTGTTCTATGGGTAATTTTTTTTTGTCTTTTCAAAGTACTCTCCACCAGCCTCTATACAAAGTTTCATGCGTCTAAACCAGTTTTCAAAACACTTTTTCGAGTCCGCCGCAGACACCTCGTTTACAGCCTGCTCGAACGCAGCCAGCGCATCTTCCGGCGACGAAAATTGTATTCCTTTGAGCTGATTTTTTATTTTTGGAAATAAAAAGAAGTCACACCGTGCTAGATCAGGGCTGTCAGGAAGGTGACCCAGGAGTTTGAATGGCGTGCTGTCCAAGAAGTCCCTCGTTTTGAGTGCGGTGTGCGCAGGTGTATTGTCGTGGTGGAGCAGTAGGCCGCGGAGCCCTGTGTTTGGTCGCTTGTTGCTAACAACAGAGAAAACTTCTGTCAATTCGGCATTGATGCTTCTTTGATCCCGTAAGGGAATTGATACCAAGTAGCCAGTCAAATTAAAAAAGCTAGCGATCAAAATCTTCTCCCCGCTTCTAGATCGCTTCACTTTGGTAGGCGTTGGTTCATTTTGAAACACCCAAACAGTCGACTGGCGCTTGGTTTCTGGGTCGTATTGATAAATCCAGGACTCATCACCTGTAACGATGCCGTAAACACGCCGAGACGAGCCTGCTTCAAATTTGTTTACCATATCACGGCACCATTCCACCCAGGCCTGCTTCTGAGCATCGGTGAGGTTGTGCGGCACCCAGCGTGATACTATCCTCCTCACGCGAAAACGGCTGTGTAGAATCTCGTGAACGCTTCCCGATTGTCTATGTTGAATCTCCTGATATGTAATTCGCCTATATGTCTTGGATTAAATTTTTCACTGCCAGCACGTTTTCTTCGGTAACAGCCGTCAAAGGGCGACCGCTTCTTTCTTCATCCCCCAAAGTTGGTCGACCGCGCTTGAATTCGTTATACTAACGATACACGGTTGCCTTGGAAGGGCCTTCATCCATGAATGCCATTTGAAGTCTATCGTACGATTCATCTGGTTTCAGGCGACACTTGAAATCGTAAAAATCATAGCTCTAAAATGTCCCCGGCGCAGATCCATATTTCAGCGAGACACAATACTTTGAATTAGCTCGCAAAAAATGTAGAGGGAAATTTTGAAATTAGAACATACCTATTTTTATTTATAAATAAATAATCATATTCTCGAAAAACATTATAACTGGCCAGTCTCCCATATATAAAAACTTTTTTTCGCAATACTTTCTGAGGGGCCTGGTACAGTGCGAGTGAGAGGGGATGATTATGGGCGACATTTTAGATTCCTTTCTTTATTCTCGCGGGTTATAAAGTACGTAAACATGCTGTCGTAATTGTTTTGTAATGCATATGTCAGTTTGTGTGTTTATTGTTATGACAATAATTGTATATAAATCTTTATGGGTCATTGGCCTGAAATGAATAAATTCATTCATTCATTTATTAGTTATAAGCCTGAATCGGAACGATAATGTAAGAAAAACAACATAATGGTCAATCATAAGGTCCTTGCTACCACTGAAGTCCGATGGATTACAATTTACACAGTCTTTTAGGTTCATATTCTAAAGCCAATAAAGACTTCGTCGCAGGACTTCAGTGGTAGCGCGGACTCTAGCCATCGACAGTTTTCAGGATGGCAGTCATCCGTACGTTAAAAACCATTTATTTGGTTAAATTTTTCCGAAAAACTTAATTTGCCCGCCGGACTTTAAAAATCATGCAATTTTCTCCAAGATACAACTTTTTGCGCTTTGGATCATGCACGTACTTTTATTTCTTGAAAATGCTTTTAAAACGAGAAAATTGCGGGCCGCCAGCTGCCATAATCCTTTCGCTACTCTTGGCCATCCTCCGCCCTCCTTATCTAGCTGCCACCCGCAACATCCTTCAGGTCTTTGGTCCAGCGGGCAAGAGGTCAGCTTACGCCACGCTTTGCTGTCTCTATTCTAACGCCTTTCGGCCCCAACGGCCATCATGTCGGCGAAAAATATGGCCTGCCCACTGCCTCTTCAACTTACTGATTTGACAGGCTATGTCGGTCACCTTCGACCTCCGACGGATGTCCTCGTTTCGGATTCTATCCATTAAAGATATCCCAAGCATAACCCGCTCCATCTATAACAATAATCGCATCATACCAATAAGCGCAGCAGCTATTTATCTGAAGTATGTAGGTATGTTCTAAGTACTTACAGAGTAACAAAGAAAGGACGATGAAAGGACTACAAATACATTTTGCTAAATAATGAGGGAGTCGAATGAAGCGTAAATTCAAGCAGATCATTTGCGTTGACAGAACCCTTGAAATGTGTATGATGTACGCTTGACAGTTTTTTTGCGGGTCCTATGTACTAGCAGACACCTGTCATGTGCCAGCACACTTAAAGTTGAAGGAAGTTATATTGCCAGTTTATTACTCTAACTTTTGTCGAGCTTAATCCTGGGCCAATTACACAGACCACACGTCGCCAATTATGGAACGCTAAACATTTATCTTGCGAACTTTGTAAGAAACGGTAATTGAACCTGTTAACTGATTAATTTACCGAGTCTCTAGTACAAATTTGGTTATAACAATCAAAGCTGCTTTATATAAGCTGTTGATTTGGTTCGTCGTTAATATAAACGATACTGAACTGTAAAAATTACTTTTGTTAATTTCTTTATATTAATTTAAAAATCAAATTTTACTTGTCATTTATTCGACTGAATACGTTCTCATAGAAGAGGCCGAAATATATTGAAGCAACTGTTTTATTATTATTTATAACATTATCAATATAAGGAAATAAAAAGCTAAAGGGTAGCAATGTTATCATTATTAATATAAAAAAAAAACTTTTTATTCAGTTAAAAATTTAACAATTTACACACTTAACCTAGTAACGTATATTATGAAGTATAAACATGTATAATGAGTTAGGTTGGAGACCAAGGTAGGCGAAACCCTGGGTTATGGCCTCCAGCGCCTTCCTACAGGTCAAGTTACCACTGACATATTAGCAATAAAATAAAATGCCTGAGAGCCGTAACTATGTTCATATATGTTTGAATTTTCAGTTCCAAAAAGTAGTCCGTCCTAACTAAGAAAGTAAAAATAACAATAATTACTGTTGTAAACATATAAACCTACTATTCTCCCATGCTCCCAAGCCAACTGCTCGCGATGAACACGGCAAACGTGCACCTTTAGTCTGCCATTACATCAACGAACTCCTGGGTGTAAAAATGGGTGAAATTCAGATAGCTCTAGAACAGCTGAACAACAACAAGGCGCCGGGCAAAGACGGCATCACAACCGGATTCCTGAAAGCTGGAGGCTAACTATCCTATACTCGGAGACCTGCAGGACCTCTTTAATGCCGTCATTCGTACAGGAACTACGCCGAAAGATTGGAGCAGGAGTCTTGTCATCTTGTTCTTCAAAAAAGGGGACAAAATCCTATTTAAAAAGTATAGACCAATCGCGCTCCTGAACCACACCTACAAACTGTTATCAGCCAGGCCAGATTTGCCACCGACATGAAGGCCGTTTGGGCCGAAAGGCGTTAGAATTGACACATCGTACAGCGAAGCGTAGCGTAAGCCGACCTCATGCCCGCTGGACTGACAATCTGAAGGATGTTACAGGTGGCGGCTGGATGAGGAGGACAGAGGACCGTCAAGAGTGGCGAAATTTGAGAAAGGCTTATGTCAAGGCAGTGTTGTGGACAAACACAGGCTGATGGATGAATGAAGCGTATTATTTAAAACGCTCTTGTATAAATTTATACTAAATTTTATTCGTTTAAAAGCGGCGATAGCTCAGGGGTAGATCGCTGGCCTCTCAATCTTGAGACAGGTTCAATCCCCGGGCGGGCATGCACCAATGAGTTTTTCGGAATTTATGTGCATAGTATTTTGTGTTCTTACCTAATACTTACCGCTTGCTGAACGGTAACCATCGGAAAACATCGTGAGGAAACCTGCATCTCCTAAAAAAGCGTATAATTGTGCCCGAAGTACAGCGATAGGGCTTACCACCCATCACGTTGGGACGTAATAATCGTCGGTGGAACGCGGGTGTACCGGGTGTGGACTGTGACTTGCATTTCACAGTTCACACTCGGGAACACCTCTGATACCCCCTCAAGGATTCATGTCGTGACGATGTGTATGTATCTCACTATAAAGTAAGTCTGTCAAAAAAGTGTTGAAATTAAAATGAAACTTTAATGAACTTTATTGGACTTTAAACGTTCAAGTAGTATAATTTAGGTAATGTATTTATGAAATAACAACGCGGTTAACTCGATTTAACAGATTTTGTACTTATTTGTTTGGTGTAACCAGGCGAAAGAAAAATAGTTTCTTCAATATTCATTTCAACACTTTTTTGACAGACTATAGCATGATCTAACCATTGACCTCTCATAAACAACAAGACTCACAATCTCGATCAAAAAAAGTCCGCGATGCATTTTGTCACCGCTATGGCGTGACAAATTGGAATAACGATTGCATACAACTGACATTGCATCTTATTTATAATAAAATACCTGACTCCATAAAAGAATGTAGGAGCTTCTCATCGTTTAAAAATAAACTCAAAACATTATTAAAAAGTAAAGCTTACTACACTGTTAGCGATTTTCTTGCCGAGTAAATTATCGTTACCTGTATTTGACATATGTATGTACACAACAATTTAATTTTATATTAATTGACATATTTATATGCTTATTTTTTGTATTAATTTGACATTTCAATCTACCAATATTATAATTACCTAGGCAAGCATTTTATTTGTTTAAATATTGAATGTGTTTTAATTTTTATAACTTAATAATTAATACTATAATTATATGAACTTAAAATATCCTGTATATTAACTTGACGATGTAATTTACTGAATAAATGAATATGAATATGTTAACGACATAGCGTCTTAATTTGGTTGAAGATTTTTGCTACTATGCACGTCGCATGCTCGGACACTTTCTGACGAACTTTATTCACAGAATATTAATTATAATTACTAAATATGTGTTAAAGTGTTACAACAAACGAGGAAAACATGCCTAGGTAAGTGTTTTATCGATTTCAAAAGTTTTTTAAAGATTTTTACCCGTACTTTTGAATACGTAACCTTGAAAATACGGGTAAGTTTTTTCTTTGTTTACCTGCCTTCTGTTCGATCATACTACAATTACTTCCATGTGTTTTAATGAAAATACTGCTGTGTTTTAGACAATTCATCTAGGAATACAAAGGTATACAACATGTGTGGTATTTCTAAACAGGAAAGCCACAAAAACCAAAAAACAAAACCGCGAGGCGCGCGGCCCAATTAAGCGGATCGAGGTATCAAACTAACTCCGGCAGGGCTCCGCGCGCTTCATCAGTTTAGGGGTTAGAGACTGTGTGTCTAATTGTAGTCAATGGATGTTACCTTTTCTTTATTCACCGTATTACTCGGACGCACATTTTTTCAGATATGTTTATCTCTTTCGTTATACGATGCTTATTAGGCATAAACAATATCAATTTACAAATTATAGACTAAACACACCTGACGAAAACCAATACAGGTTTATGTTGCGCTGCTATAGCGCTCACTACGTACTCGTAGGCGTTAATTTTGTCAGAGAGGATGACTTTAAAGGGGTTTTTATTTTGTGCAGATTATTACTAACAATTTGACTTGATATACCGGGTGTAAATAGAGTGCGACCATTAAATGAAACCACATATTCTACCGACCCCACTGAACCACTTTTCCCAAGAGTCATACCCGCGGACACCCTTAGTTTAAGAAATAATTGAGTTCCAAACAAAAATGCGTGAACCCTAACGCACCGACATACGGCCGAGTTTAGAGAGAGCGTCGTCCGTAAACCGTAAATCTCCAGCTCCAACCTAAACTCGCCCGTATGTCGGTACGCGTTTTTGTTTGGAACTCAATTATTTCCTAAACTATGGCTGTCCGCGGGTATGACTCTTGGGAAAAGTGGTTCAGTAGGGTCAGTAGAATATGTGGTTTCATTTAATGGTAGCAGTCTATTTACACCCGGTATGTATAAGGTGACTTTTATTTATGCAACCAAACTTATACTGGAGTCTTGGTAAGTGATCAGTAACACGGATCTATAACACTTTTTGCTGATTTCGCAAAATAAAATCTTGACGTCCTATAATAATTGACTCGGGGCTGGGCTTGCTTTGTAAGGAAAACGAAAAGAATAATTTATGAATTTCCATTGACATACCAAACCATGGATCTCGGGTCTAGTATAACATTTACCAAAAAAGTGTCCTTAGTGAAGTGTCAAAATATTAAGAAACAAAACATTTTATTTTGAATCGTATGTTATTGCTGCACGGCTTAATTTTGATTGACGTGTGATTGACACGCTTTTTTAATTTTCAATGGTTTTGACTCTCTCTTGGTTCGGACACTTTTGAGCACAGACCCGATGTCCACTTAGTAGTACGTCAATGCGAATTTCATTAAAAGGGTCATCGAACCTTGTTACTGACCACTTACCGAGTCTTCAGTAAGAGTTTGGCTATACAAATAAAAGTCATCTTATATATGTGGTAGCATATACTCCCAGGGTATTGTTATACGAGGGTAGTTTGCATGTCGATAAGTTTGTCAATTTACCAGGTTGATTTGGTCTTGTTTTCTTTTGTTCCAGGTCAACTTTGTCGTATTTCTCACAAATAGTTTTCATTTTCACTTTATTGAAAATATTATCTTTTGCCCGCGGTTTGCCCGAGTGGATTTAGTTTGTCCTATCTATAACTTTAAAGAACGTATTTTAATTTCACTTTTGATTTTCATGAAAATAATTTTGTGTCTGCCTTTATTTATGTCATTTCCTGGGGAACAGCCCGTCCCCAGGGAACAAACTATTGCCTACGTGCAAGTGATGAGTCTGACCATAAAAACAGTGAAAGAATTTTAAAAATAGTTTATGAATGACTTTGTCCCTGAGGAACTGCCTACCTCCATACTACATATAACCAACGTCCAATGGAAGAAACTAACCATTACAACAGCAAAAGATTTTTCAAAATCGGTTCAGTAGCTCGATAATGACGCGCTAACTTAATTAGTACCTATCTTCCTAGGGGACTGCTATAATATTGTTCCAAGTATAGGTCTGACCATTAAAACTCAAGTGTCAAATCTTTTTCGACTCGAAATCTTCTTCCCCGATTGAAGCTAGACCCCTGTTCTTCATGGTGTCTAAGAAAAGGTCTCGGCGAGATCTGCCTTCCCCCAAGTGTCAAATCTTTTTCGGCCCATATCTCCTAAGCGGCTGAAGCTAAGCCCTGTTCATGGTACTTCAAGAAGAGGGCTTGACGAGCTCTACCTGAATATAAAATAAAAACCGGCGTAGTGCGAGTCGGGCTCGCGCACGAAGGGTTCCGTACCATTATCTATAAAAATGGCAAAAAAATCATGTCTGTTGTATGGGAGTGCGCAGGTCCGACTCGCACTTGGCCAGTTTTAGTATTTGTTGTTAAAGGGGCAACAGAAATAGATCATCTGTGAAAATTTCAACTGTCTAACTATCACGGTTCTTGAGATACAGCCTGGTGACAGATGGACAGACAGACAGACAGACGGACAGCGGAGCCTTAGTAATAGGGTCCCATTGGTTACCATTTGGGTATGGAACCCTAAAAATTAACAAAATCCAAAAAAAACTTTATTGACAATTTTTGATTGGCCATATCTCGAGAACGGTTGGTGCTATATCTCCCGGGTTTTCACTATAGTGGTGACAAAAAATACATTTGACAGTTTTTTGATACATCTAAAAAAGCGCTCCGATTAGCATGAAACTCGGTATCAGTACAGTTTCCCCATCAGAGCGGGCAGACCCGCGAGCAAAACGCTAGTTACCGTTATATAAAAATAGTATGTAAGCATTAAAGGATAAACTTAAGAATATCATTTTGGTTGAGTTTGATTGATGTATATAAATTTTCTTCATATTGAAGACTCAGCGAGGGATAATAATAAGAAAATGCAGCATCTTTTTTTTTTGGAATTACGCAAATATTTTGACTTACCTTTATATCAATGACATGTATGTAGGTACGTAAATATCTTTTAAATGTCTAATTATATATATTTTAAAGATACCTACATAAGAAGAATTTAAGTACAAAGTGTTTTTCGGAATCACACCTTACTGTGCTTTTTCTGTCATTCGATAAAATATTGATACCTACAATTTCCGAATATCTACACCACACTCAATATTAATATTCAATATTTTAGCCAAGGATATACCAGAATCAAGTAATGTGTAAAGCCATAGACAAGAGGAGAATTATAAATAATAGGAAAGGTTTAACAAGAAACTATGGGGATATTCCAAATGTAGGAAAGGATGAAAAGGGCGCCATCAATTTACTTTTCCTAGCATTCAGGTAATTACTTTCACACATTCTCGTAACGGAATGAAAATTTACATCTAAATGGTTTCAGTTTGAATTAACAGATTACTTTTAATTGAGTATTAATTACATCCATATCTGTAGATACTTATCATACATTAAGAAGGTTTGTCCGTACAAGAAAAAAAACCGGAGATGTGCGAGTTGGACTCACCCACCGAGGGCTCCGTTAAAGACTATATTTTTTATGATTTAATACAAATGTATAGTTTTCAGATTTTTCCCTATACTTGTAGTATAAGACGGTATTACTTGCCAAATTTCATAGTTCTAGGTCAACGAGAAATACCCTATGAATTTTGATTCTCTGAGAGTGTCGAAATATACGTTTTTTGCGGCATGAACGGCCGTATATTCCTTTCGCGTTAACTTTGAAGTTTGATATTTTCACAGCTTCAAGGGGCTGTAAGCTTGAGTATATGGTTTTAATTTCAACTATATACCTTTATGCGTTCCCGAGATAAAGGGTCTTGACAGACAGACGGACGGACAGACGGACGGACAGATGGACAGCAAAGTGATCCAATAAGGGCTCCGTTTTTTCCTATTGAGGTACGGAGCCCCAAAAATACAAAAGTTCCTTGGGAATCCTCACCATTCACGTAAAAACTACTGTACGGATTTTAATGGGATTTTCACTTTTACATGTATTGTGCAGTAGGAACTGTTGCTTGAGATTATTACGTTTCAGAAATATGAATAGATTTATTTATGATAAATAGGTACATTATATACACATATAACAAGTCATTAACATTGTCAGCAAAAATTTAAAATAAGAATATAATTTAATTTAAAAGATTACGGATGAATACAAAAAAGAAACCCCTTCTTGGTATATATGGGTGAAGTAGTGAAGTTTATTGTAATTCAAAAATCAAAATCAAAATCAAAATATTTATTTTTGCAAAATAGATACATTAAGTATACTTTCTACAAGTCAAAGTTAATTTACACAATATAATATGTCTTTAGAATATAAAAAAAAAATATAATAATACGGGAAATAAAATATACACCTGCATTAATAAATGATAGTCGTAAGTTTTTAAATAAATAAATAAATAAAAAATAAACAAAATGAGGGAATCTAGGAATAAAAATATTACATATACATAATACAATGAAGAAATAATAAAAACGGGAAATACATACAAAAAATATTAAGGGTGGGCTACTAAAATGTAATAAAGTTATACACTTGCATAAAATATAGAGATATAGGAATAAAAATATTGTATATACATAATGCCTAACCATCCGCACCATTCGATTAGTATTGCTAAGAAGAAGGGCAAGAAACTTAGCAAACATTCCTTTTTTCAAAATAAAACATATGATACAAAATCATATACATACCTACTCAAGTAAAGGCATAAAAAAATATAAGACTGCGGGAATTAGTCACGAGAAAAAAAAATATATCTTAGTCAACCCGTCTCATATTGTCTATTACCTTTAACAAAGTAAGTTTACATATTAATTAATTTTAAGCCTTTAGAGGAATCGTACAGTATTAAAATATGCTAATTATTAATTACAATATTGAATAAGATTATTATTATTTATTACACCATGCTTCATTATCATCCAAATAATCATTGATTTTATAATAAGCTTTCTTAAGTAGTCCCTGCTTAATATATAGTTTAAACTTATTTTCAGGCAAACTAAGGACCTCCTCTGGAAGCTTATTGTAAAATCTTATACCATGTCCTACAAAAGAGGCATTTTGGAAAAGCTAGTTTATGTTTGTTTCTGGTTTCAACAGAGTGGTGCACACCAAGCCTCGGGAAATTATCAATTTTTTTTCTGACATATCTAATAACTTGATAAATAAATTCACATGGGACCGTAAATATATTAATTTCTTTGAACTTTTCTCTTAATGAATCTCGGTACTTCATGTTATAAATAGACCGAATTGCTCTCTTTTGCAAGACAAAGACTGCTTCTATATCCGCGGCTCTACCCCACAACATTATGCCATATGACATAATGCTGTGAAAATAACTGAAATATACTAATCTAGCAGTATCTTCATCAGTAATCTGCCTTATGCGTCTAACAGCGTATGCGGCTGAACTAAGTCTACCACAGAGAGCTTCTATGTGGGGACCCCACTGAAGACGAGAGTCTATAGTAATACCTAAAAACTTAGTTTCGTTAAATAACTCCGGCTTGGACCCCTGCAAAAATAAACTGACATCTACTTGAATTACATTTGGTAAAGTAAACTTCATGTCTTAATCTTGAATCAGTGTTAAGTGCTGACCGAGTCTCGTACAAAAGCAGGCTCTTGATGTAACTTTGAGGCGATGAAAAATCTGATTTTGTTTAGGTATTAGTTGTTGGGGGATAAAGTACCGAACTCACATTTTTCTCATCATCATCCCGCCGTTGCTCGCTGTGGCTACGTTCGGCTGTGCTCGCACTGTGGTAACGCTTTTGTTAATATTTGGCATTCCAGGAAATCCGTTGGAGACTTACACTTACTGTAGCTGTGACTTTTGCACCGGCCATGCTTCCTGTTCGTCTGCGCCGAGAACCTGCAGCCCCGCTGCCACCACACCACAACGTTGAGCCACTGCGAGTCGACGACGGAGCTTCAGTCCAAGGAGAGTGCGGTACTGGGAAATTAAGTTATTGACCCTGGCTTCTGAAATCACACCGGAGCTCGTGTTTTATTTAAGTTTTATTACTATTTAATTTTATATAATACGACATGATTTTTTCCGGGATAAAAAGTAGTCTCTGTGTGTTATGTTAGGGTATAAGCTGTATCCACAAACATACACACACACACACACACACACAACTTCCGCATTAATAATATTAGTGTGAAGTGTTATTGTTAAACAATAAAATGTTGTTTAAGTATTTCGAAAAGTACAAAATATTACATTCATTAATGAATTAATCTCTCCATAGTGCTTGCATCAGGATTAAGACGACGTAGGTAGTAAAAACGAAGTTTTTGAACAAGTAGTACTCCCAATAGATATGGTTAACCCATTATCAAAACGATAGCATAGCGAAAGAGGTATGAAGCGGTGACTGAATGTAAGGTTAAGATTGAAGACGAGGAAGTGGAACAGACGATGAAAAGTATGACGGTGACATTGAAAGAAGAGTGAATGTGGGAAACAAAGTGAACGGAGCCCTGCACTCCTTATGGGCAGCCAAAGTGTGACTGCAAAGGCACGATTGGCGGTTCATAATGGAGTGTTGGCTCTTACGCTTATGCTTTATGTATGGTAGTGAATGTTGGGTTTGGCAAGATGAGCATCAAAGTGAATGCAGTGGAAGTGCGTTTCTTACGGAGTATGTGTGGTTTGACATTGAATGATAGAAATATCAACATAAGGGATCGTTGCGGGCTGAAATAAGGTGTAGTGACTAGAACAGAAAAAGGAATGCTTACGTGGTTTCGGCATATAGGGAGGATAAATGAAAGTAGAGTGACGAAAGATATTTATGCTGCACAAGTGGAAGGTAAAGCTCGACCGGGCCGCCCTAGAAGGTTGTAGCCGACCAAATAGGTGACATACTGAAGGGCAAAGTAAAAAGTACCCGGAATAGCAGAACTTGTATGACTCTACATTCATGGATGTAGGAGAAGCAAAAGAAGTGTGTCAGGATCGTAGCAGATGGAAATCGGTAGTCTCTACCTACCCTTCTGGGAGACAGGCGTGAGTATATGTATGTATATAATTAATTAATTTATAAATGAAAAACAGAAACAAAAGATTGATTCTCTAATGAGGGTTTGCATTAGGAAGTCAAATCAATCTTTGATTTTTTCACCAGTTTAAACTGAATTTTACCCGCTTATCGCTCATGTTTCAAATCGTTCCTCGTAAGCTATTGCCTTCTTACCGCACTTATAGCATAAATTAATATTCAAGTATGGTTTCACTGCACTTTTAAATTGACAAAATAAATTGTACAAAATGAAGGAATAGTATCTTGCAAATCACAAGTTCTGCCTTGATGATGATGCATGGCACTGCATTTATCCGCATACTTTTCATAGTATGGTACGTAAATAGTTAATGCACGAGCATGGTGTCAGGTGTTCGTCAGTGAGCCGATTGCGATATTTGGATTTCATAATTTTCATTTCTGAAAATGCAGACTCGCACAAATAAATCGATGAAAATCCTGTTAACTGACGAGCTGCTTCTTTTAAACATGGATGTAACACCAGAAATTGGCGTCTGTTGCACTGGATTTGATATGTATGTCAGAAATCATTTGCTATACCTCATTCTCATAGGTGTAATTTTCATAGGCATATTCATTATTCTTGAAAGCATTTTTAAACTTGACAAGAATCCTATAAACCTAATAGGATAATGTCATTTCCTGAAAATACTATACATGATTGTGAAGTTAACCGTTAGCTTGTTTTTTAAACTCACATTCATATTTTAATAACATCATTACGTACAAGTTTCATGAACTACCAGGTTACCAGGATAGTTGGTAGAGCTGATGCCGGGCTCGACTATGGAGGTACCACCATCTTACTCGGAAATCCTCCCGAAGTTATTCGGGGGAGAGTGAGAGAACAGCTCTCAGGCAAAACCAGGCGGCCCACCATTGCCTGGGACCGATAGATGGCGGTATATCCATCCCCAATTGCCGGTCCTTATATAAAACAGACTGGTGACGGGCAGCGGCGTCACTGGTGCAAGGGTTTCAGCACCGCGCTCACCAACTCGCCTGCCCAGCGTGTGTGAGTATGGGAATTTCTTCCAGGAGGACCGCCAAGAGTGGCGAAATCCTGGAAAGGCCTATGTCCAGCAGTGGACGAAATAGGCTGATGGATGGATGGATGGTACAAGTTTCATGAACTACCATATGTAAATACCTTAAGCACCTTAAGGGGGAACGTTTCGAGCTCGGTGTAAAATGCACAACTTATGATTGCTTTTCTGACTATTGCATAAAAAGTACTAAATAAATGTGAAATATGGCATTTCGCAACCATTGTTTAGTGTCAATTAGGCTTTTCTACCAAAATTTTGTAATTTTATGTATTACGTTGTAAATGAATGGGCATACAAACTTAAAACACGCATTTAAGTTTGTATACTCATTCATTTACAACGTAATGCATAAAATGACGCAATTCTGATAAAAACCCCTGATAATTATTCAACAGTAGTCGCAAAATAAGATAAAACTATTTTATTTCATACATTTTATTTTAAAATAAGGTAAACAAACTTATGTTATGCACTTTGCACTGACCTCGAAACGTTACCCCTTGAGCAGTTTTATTTTCTACCACAGAACATAAAATGTAAACAAAGAAGCACCCACATTACTTTTTAATTCTTAGTTGCAGAAGTTCAGGCTGGGTGATTCCGGAAAATCAGTTAAGAGTCTTAACAAGACTAGATTGGATATATTTTTAGATACAATTCGTTGTGAGAATGAGTTTTACAACCTATTTACAATTATACGGTTCACGCAGAGGCAGAGTAGAGAGAGCACATTAGTAAATCAAAATTAAAAAAAATCATAGGTTAAATAGTTCAAGGGAATATAAATATCTTCAGTACTAGCTTTTGACCGCGGCTCCGCCTGCGTCGAATGGATTTTCGTGGAAATAAGGATAACAAAATAATATGATTTTTGACCGATAATATTTTACCAAAGTGCTAATAAATACCAATCAAATAAGCCCAAACTCGAAGGGCCTCCTGTTGTCCGTTGAGGAGATCCCGTACCTACCTTCCAGTCCCATCATCAGACCCAAATGTTATACCAAAGTGCTAATAAAGACCAATCAAATAAGCCCAAACTCGAAGAGTCTGCTGTTGTCCGTTGAGGAGATCCCGTACCTACCTTCCAGTCCCATCATCAGACCCAAATGTTATACCAAAGTGCTAATAAATACCAATCAAATAAGCCCAAACTCGAAGGGCCTCCTGTTGTCCGTTGAGGAGATCCCGTACCTACCTTCCAGTCCCATCATTAGACCCAAATGTTATACCAAAGTGCTAATAAAGACCAATCAAATAAGCCCAAACTCGAAGAGTCTGCTGTTGTCCGTTGAGGAGATCCCGTACCTACCTTCCAGTCCCATCATCAGACCCAAATGTTATACCAAAGTGCTAATAAAGACCAATCAAATAAGCCCAAACTCGAAGAGTCTGCTGTTGTCCGTTGAGGAGATCCCGTACCTACCTTCCAGTCCCATCATCAGACCCAAATGTTATACCAAAGTGCTAATAAAGACCAATCAAATAAGCCCAAACTCGAAGAGTCTGCTGTTGTCCGTTGAGGAGATCCCGTACCTACCTTCCAGTCCCATCATCAGACCCAAATGTTATACCAAAGTGCTAATAAATACCAATCAAATAAGCCCAAACTCGAAGGGCCTCCTGTTGTCCGTTGAGGAGATCCCGTACCTACCTTCCAGTCCCATCATCAGACCCAAATGTTATACCAAAGTGCTAATAAAGACCAATCAAATAAGCCCAAACTCGAAGAGTCTGCTGTTGTCCGTTGAGGAGATCCCGTACCTACCTTCCAGTCCCATCATCAGACCCAAATGTTATACCAAAGTGCTAATAAAGACCAATCAAATAAGCCCAAACTCGAAGAGTCTGCTGTTGTCCGTTGAGGAGATCCCGTACCTACCTTCCAGTCCCATCATCAGACCCAAATGTTATACCAAAGTGCTAATAAAGACCAATCAAATAAGCCCAAAATCGAAGAGTCTGCTGTTGTCCGTTGAGGAGATCCCGTACCTACCTTCCAGTCCCATCATCAGACCCTGGTCACCATGTTATACCAAAGTGCTAATAAAGGCCAATCAAATAAGCCCAAACTCGAAGGGCCTCCTGTTGTCCGTTGAGGAGATCCCGTACCTACCTTCCAGTCCCATCATCAGACCCAAATGTAATACCAAAGTGCTAATAAAGACCAATCAAATAAGCCCAAACTCGAAGAGTTTGCTGTTGTCCGTTGAGGAGATCCCGTAGCTACCTTCCAGTCCCATCATCAGACCCTGGTCACCATGTTATACCAAAGTGCTAATAAAGGCCAATCAAATAAGCCCAAACTCGAAGGGCCTTCTGTTGTCCGTTGAGGAGATCCCGTACCTACCTTCCAGTCCCATCATCAGACCCAAATGTTATACCAAAGTGCTAATAAAGACCAATCAAATAAGCCCAAACTCGAAGAGTTTGCTGTTGTCCGTTGAGGAGATCCCGTACCTACCTTCCAGTCCCATCATCAGACCCTGGTCACCATGTTATACCAAAGTGCTAATAAAGGCCAATCAAATAAGCCCAAACTCGAAGGGTCTACTGTTGTCCGTTGAGGAGATCCCGTACCTACCTTCCAGTCCCATCATCAGACCCTGGTCACCATGTTATACCAAAGTGCTAATAAAGGCCAATCAAATAAGCCCAAACTCGAAGGGCCTCCTGTTGTCCGTTGAGGAGATCCCGTACCTACCTTCCAGTCCCATCATCAGACCCAAATGTTATACCAAAGTGCTAATAAAGACCAATCAAATAAGCCCAAACTCGAAGAGTCTGCTGTTGTCCGTTGAGTAGATCCCGTACCTACCTTCCAGTCCCATCATCAGACCCTGGTCACCATGTTATACCAAAGTGCTAATAAAGGCCAATCAAATAAGCCCAAACTCGAAGGGTCTACTGTTGTCCGTTGAGGAGATCCCGTACCTACATTCCAGTCCCATCATCAGGCCTTGGTCACCATGTTATACCAAAGTGCTAATAAAGGCCAATCAAATAAGCCCAAACTCGAAGGGTCTACTGTTGTCCGTTGAGGAGATCCCGTACCTACCTTTCAGTCCCATCATCAGGCCTTGGTCACCATGTTATACCAAAGTGCTAATAAAGACCAATCAAATAAGCCCAAACTCGAAGGGTCTGCTATTGTCCGTTGATGAAATCCCGTACCCATATTCCAGTCTCATCATCAGGCCCTGGTCACCATGTTTGACCAAAGTGCTAATAAAGGCCAATAAAATAAGCCCAAACTTGAAGGGTCTGCTGTTGTCCGTTGAGGAGATCCCACCGTACCAATAACTTCTAATTACTACCAGTAGAAAAGTAAATTCCAAAAATCCTTAAATGACGGTAACTTTTTTTCCAAGATCCGATTTTTATGGAATAAAGCCTATATTCTATTTTAAATTAAGCTCTGTAGAGCTGTGAAAACTACATGAAAATCCGTTTAGTAGTTTTACGAGTAGAGATGTGTGTGAACAAACAGACAGACGGACAGAATGGAATTTTAGAAATCGTTGATTTGTGTTCTATTACTCTTCTTTAGTCACTCTCTTTCTATTTCTATTACTTTTCTTCAATATACAGACACAGCGGTTTCTACTGTTTTATTATATGTAAATAAATAAATTGATGATAAATTGCACTTGTACATGTTCGTGAAATATTCAGACATGAGTAAAATTTTAAATACCATACTTATTTTGTTATTAGCCAAATTGTAAAAAATATTTATAAATAAATACAGACAAACCATATACACTTTGCAATATTTGCACGAAATTAAAAAACAACTCATAATTACTGTGAATTGTCCCCAGTCTGAAAAGTTCTTCTGATATTTTTTAAGCGATTTCCAAGCATATATTGAAAACAAATCTGAAAATAAATGTGAGTTAGGTTTGAATTTTATCCTATCCAGCAAAAATTATTTCTGATTGATTTTGTGATCCCATAATACGCTTCAAATTTAGCTTTTTAGATGCATGTATTTATTTAATACTTCGTCGGGCCAGTAGACATAATGTAAGACAATCCGGTATGTCCTGTCCACCCCCCATTGCCGGGCCTTATATAAAACAGGTTGGTGATGGGCAGTGGCGTCAATGGTGCGAGGGTTTCGACACTGCGCTTACTTACCAACCCGCCTGCCCAGCGTGTGTGAGTATAGGTATTTCTTCCAGGAGGGCCGCCAAGCCAATTATGAATAACAAATAACAAATATTGATAACAACAGAAGCCAATTTAAGGTCGATCAGCGAGCTATGGAGCGGGCTATGCTTGGGGTATCTCTGATGGATAGAATCCAAAATGAGGAGATACGTCGGAGATCGAAAGTAACCGACATAGCCTAACGAATCAGTAAGTTGAAGTGGCAGTGGGCAGACCATATCTGTCGCAGAATTAGAACAGAGACCACGTACAGCAAAGCGTAGCATAAGCCGACCTCGTGCCCGCTGGATCGACGATCTGAAGGAGTTTGCGGGTGGCGGCTGGATGAGGAGGACGGAGGACCGCCAAGAGTGGCGTATTATTGAGAAGGCCTATGTCCAGCAGTGGACAATGACAGGCTGATGGATGGATTAATAATTACCATTACCACATCATTTGGTGATTGTAATAAATTCGTGTTTATAATATATCCGATTAGTAACAGAGAAGTATAATATTTTGACAACTTCTACCTAGAACTTAGTCAAAGGCCTTTATTTGCAAAGTTTCAAGTACAACAACAGTACTGCCGAAACAGTTTTAAACCTAAATTATTCTAGGAACTAAGGTAATAAGTTACCGACAATGTTATACTGGTTCCCTCTGAAAATTGTCTCTACTGGTAACTGAAAACTAAAGTTGGACTTTCTTTATTCTTAAGATAACGTCTTTGGAACTTTTATTTGTATTAAATACAATACTTCATTACCTAACTTTTATCTCAGCTCTTTCTTATTTAACATGTGTAAGACGATACGAATATTTAACTTATTACTTAGTTTTATTTACATGCCTCCTTTTACATACATCCTTTTATTATAGTTAAATAGATTCTACAAACAATTAATTTTAATTTAATTTACAATCCATTTACCTGTATAATAAAAGGCTCTCGAGGTGATTAAAATTTATTATGAAAAAGTCAAATTAGTAATTGTTTTAGAAAACTTCAATTGCCAACGATTCAAAACACTCGTATCACATAAAATTATGACTAGAAACGTCACAAATAAAAAGCTCTGTACTCCAAAAATAAATAACTACTATGGTGAGCGAACAAGAAAATATTTAAAACCTAAGATTTTGAATGAAATGTCTGTAAACATCAGAAACAATAATGAAAATGTAACCAAACGTACAAAAAATACGTTCAGAGTCACCTTATGGACGACTATTTACAAAAATAAAATCTTGAATTTGTCTTTTGTAGTACTTTAAAGTAGCTATATTATATTATAAATTAATTAGGAGAGCAACATCAGCCAATAAACTTTTTTAAAGTTTGGCAGAAATAATTAAATTTTGTATGTCTTTTTTCTTTGAATAAACTTTTTATGTCTTTTTATGTCTTATTATTTATTTATAAATCCCGAAATTTTTAACTTGTATGTATAAAATATTTAAATAAATTTCTAGCGTCATTGAGCAAAGTACCCAAAAGGCTGGCTGCATTGCTTCGTTGGATCGCAAAGCTAATCCGTTATTTAAGAATTTTCTAAATAAATTTGTCATAATAACACCTTTTAGGTGGTAGATAAAATATATAAATTTTGTTTTAGTTGAATAGTTTGACTTTGGTTTGGCCCCAATGATTGTTATTGTTCCGGCCCAGCGTGGTAAATATTCAAAGGGCCCAATTCTGCCATTATTTTGAAAATCGATTTGTAGGAAATAACTGGAGCTCTTCATTAAATTGTTATGCTACCACAATTACTTTACTGCTACTGTTTTTGTGTTTGTCTGCATACAAAATGAAGTCTTTATTATCCCCCAATAGGCTTTCACAGAGACCTGTTTGTTCGTAAAGCTATAAGCGTTAGTCGATTGTCGATAAAGTTTGTGATAAAGAAAAGTGTTCTTCAAATCGAGTGAGCCGAACAAGCAACAGGCGTTCAGTAGAGCCACAATCGCCGACCCGCAGAGCGGTGCCGAATAACCGAAATAGCAGCTGCGCGCCAAAATTTAAAAACAAAAACATTTTCCGCCTATTCTGAATTCGAAAATCTTCAAACAAATATTTGAGTGCGCGTGTTGTTTTTTCTGTTTACTTTGATACCAGCCAGTATTGTGCCACCGGATAAAAATTGTAAGTAATGAACAAACGCTCTCTTTTATCTTGTGAACCATTATTATCGTTTTATGTAAACATTGCAGAAGATATCGGCAGATCTAATTCTGAATTTAAAATGGCAATCAGGTTTCTGTTTTAATAATCTGTGTGAAATACGAACCGGGCTGAGATCTGTTGATTGATGTTATAGAAATAAACAAAGTAAGTACCGATTAGTTTTGCATTTGTTTTAAACTTTATAGCGATAGTAAAAACTTTTCGCACTCAAATATGAAAATTAACCATGAAATTAATTTTAAAATTATGCTAACATTGGGATAATTTAAGTATATTGATAATATAGACAGATGATCAATAAATCACTACGACATTTCCATACTAATGTTATTATTTATTTTTATCCTAAAAGACAAATCTACGAGTAGGATCACATTATATTTAATGAATCATTATCATTAATGAACGTTATATAAAAAAGGTAATTTAAGCAGGTGCGGCACGGAATAATGTAAATTTTGGTGACACTTGATAAATGTGATGGGGCACACGTGCAATCTACCACATTGTAAACCAATTAATTAAGTTATTTATAGACATTCGGAAAAATATTAACGTTATTTTCGTTGTATTATTTTTTCGCATTGTCAGAGTGAGATGTAAAAGGTTTTGTATGTAAGCCTACATCATTTATGAGGGTCATAACCATCTGGTAAGATTTCAGGGAAAATATCCATTGACCTCAGATTGGACCTCCAAAATGTGTTGCAAGAATATGTTAGTATTATTATGTTTAGTGAAAAATAAACAACAACATAAACATATCGTCACGACATAACCCCGAGTGGGTGTCAGAGGTGTTTCTACATGTGGAACTGCCACTGGAACAGTCAAAACTCATAACACTTCATTCAATGTACATTTATTCTATGTACAGACAAGACTCTTTTACTACTTTATTATTAGTATATAGATATTGTATATAGATTAAAATATTAGGAGAGGATTAATAAACTTTGTAAATACTCCAAATTTCAAGTTGAAAGCTTTACGTTACGAGTAAAGAGAATCGAGAAAAGGGTGATACGGCCGTCCCGCTTTTTAGCTTGACTTGGCGGGGGCACTACCGTGCCCCCAGATTTGAGATAGACAGACGGACGGAAACAAGGGCCATACCATAAGCATAATATTTATTTTTAATGTGCCATAAAGTTTAATTTTTCTCATTTTAGACTATATTTAAAAAAATAGGTTAATTTTCCATGAGTAATCATTAATACACATACGGGTACGTTATGTACACGCCTGTCTTGCAGAGGGGTGGAAGGAAACCACTGATTTCCACATGCTGTGATCCTGACAAACCTCTTTTACAGCTCTGCCTTATTCCGGTTCCTTTTAAATCAGTATGTCACCAATTTGGTCGACATCGGCATACGTCCTTTTAGGGCGGCCGGCCGTGTCTTGTCGAGCTTTACCTTCCACTTGTGCATCATTATTTAGAGCCGCGATATCGAGTCCAGAGCCGAGTTCTAAAAGAAAAGGCTGGTGCATCAGGCGTATGTACACCAGTGTGTGAATATTCCACGAACCATTTAGAGCTACTTTCGAAGAACTAAAGTTACAATTCTACATTTCTGTTAAGGTCCACGCAAGTACCCGAAATCCCAAATTTTATAACTGAAACTCAAACAGTCTTTGAGATATTCATGTCCTAAATCCATATTTTTATCACTGACTGACTGACTTTCACTGAAGTTTTCACAGTCACTTATTTGCATGTATGATGTGACTTTAAAACGTTGAAAGCTCTGAAAACTTACCAAGTTCTAACATATGTAGCAAAGGACCGTACAAAACTTTCTTTTAAAACACGTTAAAAAGTTATACATTATTGCATTTGCGACTAAAGGAACCTCCATAAAAACTGGCACCCAATTTAATCTCAATTTTGTTTTTAGCGAAGCCAACAAACCTGCACTGCCTTGAATGAATGAATGAATGAATGAATGAATGAATAAACACTTTAGTGCACACAGAACAAGATATTTACAAATATACAAAGAACAGACAGAAGGCAAGGGCGGACTTATTCCTAAAAGGAATTTCTTCCAGTCAACCTTGGGAAAATATAAAACATTTTTATTGAAGAAATTCACATCAGTGCATAGGTACATTCTAAGTTAGTTCTAAATCTATAATCTAATTATAAATATACTAAATACAAATACATACTTAAATACACAAATACATACATACAAATAACCAAGTAGCTTAGTCAGTAAGTCATTCAGAGAGAGGAGAGGTAAAATTTTTTCAAGTGATATTTAAAAGAAGACACAGAAGGAAGATCTTTGAGATTTTGCGGAAGTTCATTCCAAAGCCGAACAGCATTGACCGTAAAAGATTTGGAGAAACGATCAGTGGTATGCGGAGGCATCGCCAGATCGTGGTGGTGACAGGAGCGAAGTACTGAACTCGGTCCCTTTTTCTCATTTATTTTTTTGGTGGTATATTTCTTTTGTCGCTCTTCTTTCATTCTTTCTTCCTCTCTATATACCCAAACCATTGAAGCAGAAAACTATTGTGTGCTGAATGTTTCAGACGACCGCAAGTTTATGCATTTGAAAGTTTGAGTACTTTGTTGCTAACTCGTATCTTTAGGTATAGAAGGGCCGAACAATAAAATAAAATAAATTGTTCATGTTACGTTATGGAGTATTTATTTAGGTATCATTGTTTTTAATACCCAGGGGCACAGAAGTAGAAACAACACAAGCTTTATTAACTAGTTCATTATTTCTATGCGATTAGTGAGTGTGACCTAATTGTCAGGAGCTCGTAAAACTATCGCTAGGCGAGCACCATTATAATTAAAATGGTGCGTAATCGAACCGCACACTCCGCACAGAAAACGACCGGGACGGCTATTCTGGCAACATTTTTCACACGCTGTATTTTTCATAGCTTTGTTTATCGCGTGATAAATAACGTGTGATGGTAATTACTCGCAAATCCTCCCGAAGTTATTCGGGGAGAGTAAGAGAACAGCTCTCAGGCAAAATCAGGCGGCCCATCATTGCATGGGACCGATGGATGGCGGAATATCCATCCCCAATTGCCGGGCCTTATATAAAACTGACTGGTGACGGGCAGCGACGTCACTGGTGCAAGGGTTTCGGCACCGCGCTCACCAACCCGCCTGCCCAGCGTGTGTGAGTATGGGCATTTCTTCTAGGAGGACCACCAAGAGTGGCGAAATCCTGGAAAGGCCTATGTCCAGCAGTGGACGAAACAGGCTGATGGATGGATGGATAATTCCACTAACAAGGTTTTTATTCTAAAAGTTTGATACGTTTCTGTATAAAACTTATAAAAATCATCTGCCTTCGGCCTTCGCAAATCACCCTTGTAGAGTCTTTTATTTCAAACAATAATGGAAGACAAGACATTCTTATAAGTACGAGTTTTACGTATTTGATTGTATTTAATGGATTATTCGTGTAATATAATATCTTTGCGCAATATAAAACGCATACAAAATAATCAAAATTTACTTACAAATTTAGGAAGATATTGTCCGTTCAAGATGTAATAAGGATGGAATGTGACAGTTCGTGATGGTAAAAAAACACAAAATACTCTTATAAGAGTTTTATGATTTCAATTTTTTTTATTGTCACTCCAAGCACAAAAAAATATGCGTTGTATATGAAAAAAAAACTAAAATAGCTATCAAAATCTCCAAAATCTAGATATTGTTAAAATCCATCTAATCAAATATGTTTGATCATAATTGAACACACTAGTACTGGTTTCACAGGTTTATCTCACAGTAATACCTACTCCCGACCACTTTTCGATTAATACACCATTCTCGGGGGATTTAGGGAATTTGGTTGTTACGACGAGTCATAAACGATGCACACTTAGAATAATAACACATGTCAATGTACGTGTATGTATACAAGGGAAGAAGGTAGAGCTGATACCGGGCTCGACTGTGGAGGTACCACCATCTTACTCGCAAATCCTCCCGAAGTTATTCGGGGAGAGTAAGAGAACAGCTCTCAGGCAAAACCAGGCAGCCCACCATTGCCGATAGATGGCGGTTTATCCATCCCCAATTGCCGGGCCTTATATAAATAGACTGGTGACGGACAGCGGCGTCACTGGTGCAAGGGTTTCGGCACCGCGCTCACCAACCCACCGTCGAAATCCTGGAAAGGCCTATGTCCAGCAGTGGACGAAACAGGCTGATGGATGGATATGTATACAATGGTCACGAAACAAATACAAGTGTTTAATTATGATGTTTTCGAAGTTACACCAAGTGCTGACAATCGCAAGTACAGTTTGAGTTCATAAAAGTTAGATCATATAAGGTTCCTAAGATCACTTTGCATCATATAGCCAAATTCGTACTGGAGACCCGGTAAGTGGTCAGGACAGGGTCATTTAACCTTGGTCCCTAACACTTACTGAGTTTCCAATGTGAATTTGGCTATAGTATCATGTAACGTCATTTCGTATTGTCGTAAACTTTTCAATGTTGTAATGTGAAATGGCTTATACGTCTGTTAATAGCGCATTTCGCGCATTACGAACTGTCACATGATCCTAATAATAATAATTTGTACAGAAATAAATAATATACCGTACCTAACAAATTGCTCATTTTGTTCATTTATAAAGGAGAATGCCGCGTAATATATGGCGCCTCGTACCGAACCCAAAGTCGTGACGTCAAAACCAAACCATGTTAATTTTAGGGAGGCTAAAATGTACTTACCTACCTAATCAACAAGTCTCATTTAAATTACACTGGTCTACAGTGGTTTTGTTGCCCCAGATATGAAAATGATTTTGGGTCCATTTATGCACACAATTCATGAAACTATCAATGATTTTGTTAGATTTGCTCTGATTTTTTTTTAAATCTTTATTTTCATTTTACATTACAAAAATCAAAAAACGAGAAATAAAATAACAGATATATTTATAATGTCAGTAATATTTTGAGAAATTAGGATACATAGAAGTAAATAAGGAGGAAAATGTCGAAAATATATTTTATATTTCCATAAAACGCCTTTTATGAGCTTTTCTTTTATAATTTTTCAATCTCTTATATAAGATATGCAAAAATCATGAAAATACGAGCACATTGAGAACTTTCATGAATATATTCGTAATCTGGGCACTTGAAAACGTAAAAATTTGCGATGATATCCAGGGCAACAAAACAAAACTTTTTTTTTGTAGAGCTGTGTTAGTATTCAAAATTCGAATTTACTGTACACTGACAAGGGCAATTGCAAAGACTTTATTACCTTTTGATAGAGGCGATTATTGGTTGGCAACCTAAACATAGTAAAGCAGCAACGGAAATGAAAATATCGAAATATTTTTTATTATGATGTTAGATATCCGGATTTAAATAAACTCTTTTGATCAAAAAGATGTTGATCGGATTTTAAAATAGGAAGTGACTAAGTGTCCGTTAGCGGCTTCTTTAGTTTTAATTTTATTCGACCGCTAGAGACATTCAGTACATATTAGGAAGCCGAGCGAAGCGGAGCGGAGCGTAGCGGAGCGAGACAACCCCCATAGTTTTAACAGAATTCACGATATGCATCATTTTCCAAACACTTTCCGATGACTTACGGTTCAATAATTTATAAAATTAAAGGACCGCTTCCCTTTCTGAACTGTACATGGCAAATTGAACTTTATTACTTCGTGCTAAGGAAGATATTCCAACAGCTAAATAATGACTTACGGTTCAATAATTTTAAAAATCAAAGGACCGCTAGCGATCCTTTAGTCACTTCCTTTAAAATATCTAAGTAATTTTATGACTTTTATTTGGTTGTGACGTGGCATTCTCCTTTAGTCACATATTTTTACTTTGTCCGGTTAATAGAAGAAATCTCCCATTTTAATTATAATTTCCGTTTCTAATTTAAACTGTTTCACAAATGTGTACCGGATGTAAATTTTAATGTACTGGTACCAGCGAATGAAAAAACACGGAAGCCGCGTTTCTAACAAATTGTCATTTGAAAATGGCACCAGAGACTCAAAAGGGCAAAATGTTCATCATTGGTTCGTACTGTCATGCGACACAGGGCCAGCCGTGATTGGCCGATTCATAAACACATCGAACGCTATTGGAGCCGTCGCCATACTAAACTAAACTATGTTGTACACAGTATATCGTGGGGTCATTTTTTCAGCGCTAATTAGACTTAAAAATGTTTTTTTTCGTTCGCTGACTGGTATGTAGAAAATACAATTTTGTAATGAAATCATATTTATCTTGGGTTTCCAGACGACAGGAATTTTGCTAACATGTCAGTAATTTTAGTCCTATGTCATGGAATTAGGAAATAATTGGTTGTGTCAGAAATTTTAAAAGATAATGAATAAATGCTTAAAATTATTATATTTATTGAGTTACAATGTAGCGGATTTTAAAGGCCTTAGTTTTCAAGTTTAATGCTGTCAAAAGTAAAATGTTTTTATTGCAATATAGTACTTATATGGATATAATAAAAGCTAAATTACCTTGGAAGAATTTAAGTTTTATGGTAGTTTAATTATAGGTGGTAGAGCTGATGCCGAGCTCGACTGTGGAGGTACCACCATCTTACTCGCAAATCCTCCCGAAGTTATTCGGGGGAGAGTAAGAGAACAGCTCTCAGGCAAAACCAGGCGGCCCACCATTGCCTGGGACCGATGGATGGCGGTATATCCATCCCCAATTGCCGGGCTTTATATAAAACAGACTGGTGACGGGCAGCAGCGTCACTGGTGCAAGGGTTTTCGATTTCTGCCCAGCGTGTGTGAGTATGGGTAATTCTTCCAGGAGGACCACCAAGAGTGGTGAAATCCTAGAAAGGCCTATGTCCAGCAGTGGACGAAACAGGCTGATGGATGGATGGATGGATGGTAGTTTAATATGAATAGGTCAAGGTCGCCAAGGTCAACCGATCAGTTGAGTGAGAGAATACTGAGTAAATTCATGCAAAAATAAAACTGGACGATCTTACTGATACAATTTTAGTACAAGTACAGAGCATGAGCTCTTATAAATCTTAAAACTATTTTAATTTTTATCACGGAAATTCCGAGGATATTCATCTGTCAAGTTCTCATTATCAGTAAAACAATTGTGAACGCCCACCAATAGTACTCCTAGCTAAAAACGAACGAACGCGCACGAAGGGTTCCGTACCATTATCTATAAAAACGGCAAAAAAATCATGTCTGCTGTATGACAGCCCCCTTTAATGTTTATTTTATTCTGTTTTTTAGTATTTGTTGTTGTAGCGGCAACAGATGTTGTTGTAGCGGCAACAGATGTTGTTGTAGCGGCAACAGAAATACATCATCTGTGAAAATTTCAACTCTCTAACTATCAGGGTTCATGAGATACAGCCTGGTGACAGACGGACAGCGGAGTCTCAGTAATAGGGCCCCGTTGGTTATCCTTTGGGTACGGAACCCTAAAAAGCTCAAAATCAAAAACAAAGAACTTCAATGGATTTATGTAAAATCAAAGGTCAATAATCCTTTTAAAATCAAACACACAGACCCTACTTTTCTGTTCTTGGCATTCCTTTTAATATTACATTTATTTTAAATTCCTTTTAATCCACTAGCCTTTCGCCTGCGGCTCCACCCACGTTTATTTAATCTCTGCCCCGTTTTCGGCTTGAGAGTTATTTTACCAACAGCTCTTATAGCCTGTGTTGACCAGGGTCACTATGATGATAATAGAAAAAACCGCAACCAAATCTGTACGGAACATACATAAAGACGGACAGACTAAAAACTCTAAAAATGGTAATATAATTTAATTTTAATTTAAAATTTTGCAAATATGTTCAAAGTACAGACACGACTTTTTTACTAGGTCCAGTATTAGAATAGATAAACGAGTGTATATAAATGGTTAAACAACCCCTAACTTAAAAAAATTAATAAAGAATTAGTACAAAATAATGACATGTCATATATTATCGACTAGCCTTTGCCTGCGGCTTTGCTCGCGTGGAAGTGTCTGAAGATAAAATCTATAATCGACAGTTTTCGGCTTAGCGGTAATTTTAACAACACCCCTAGTAGCTTATATGTTAACCAGGGTCAGAGCGATAATAAAAACAAGCCGCAGCCCAAACCTGCTGAGTGGTTCCTGAGTTAAAACGGAACATACCTGCAGACAGACGAACAGACGGACAAAATTTAAAAAAAATAGTTTAGACCTGACAAAACTAATAAAATAACCCATTTCTTTTAAAATTTCGCAAAAATATTTAATGCTTCACGAGTTTCTTACTATTTTATTAAAAGTATAGGTTACACATAGGTTCACATTTATATTCACGGCTTTGGCAAAGCAATTTCGTATGCACATATAAGGTTGGCCATACATAATGTATGACTCTATTGGAAAGTGCACTAGGTTTTACAAATGGCGTCGAATGTCAATTCGATTTTGACATTTGTGAAGCAAACATAATTGGCATTTGTGTGAATCAGCAATGGATTGCTCCCCAGGGACGCGAAACAATCGTCACAATTTCAGGCAGCCGGGCGTTTCCTGGACGTCCATTTTGGCAATAATTCACACTAGCCCGCAAGGTAATTTGATTTGATCGCTCTAGACTTCTTTCTATGGGTTTTTTAAAGCCACGGGTTTATGTAAACAAGCCACAGACTCTGGCAGCCCTCTAGGAAAATATAAGTCAAGAAGTGGAGAACATATCGCCCGATGTTCTGAAGAGAACCATGGAAAATGCCATAAAAGAGCCCAAATGTTTATCAAATAGTGGCCATTTTCAAAATAAGACGTAAATAACTTAAAGGTGAATGCCACAGGATCGTACCAAATGGTGTCACAACCAAATAAAGTCATAAAATTACTTAGATATTTTAAAATCTGATCAACTACTTTTTGATCAAAAGAATTTACTTAAATCCCGAATTCTAACATCATAATAAAAAATATTTCGGTATTTTAATTGCCATTGCCGCTTTACTATGATTAGGTTGGCAACCAGTAATCGCCTCTATCAAAAGGTAATAAAGTCTTATACAGTAATATCGAATTGCGTATACTAATTTAAATGAGACTTGGTGATTTGATAAGTACATTTTAGTCCCCTTAAAATTAACTTGGTTTGGTTTTGACGCCACGACTTTGGGTTCGGTACGAGGCGCCATATATTACGCGGCATTCTCCTTTACACAAGAACTTCCAAAAAACCCGAAAATTGTAGTTTTGGCCTCAGTAACCCAATACTAAGCATAAAATAAGTAAGAAATAACTCATTTCATTTATAATTTCGCAAAAATGTTCAATGTATAGACACGATTATTTTACTACTTTGTTATATACAATATTATATATTTAATAACCAGTAGAATTATTGATCCTCGATACCAGTTGATTTACAATAGACTTCCTGCACGATTCTACCGTGAATTCCGTAAAATCTTCAGAAATTTTGTTCGACTGAAAAGGGTACATAAAGGACCCTCCTCGAGTGACGTAAACTGGGATACAACCACTGATTACTGCACAAATGCTCGGCGCACAGCTTGACCAAGACCCCAGCTTACTAATAAATTAACCCTATTATTTAAACTTCAGCTGTAGCTTGTCAGCACCTTCTTGAAGAAACCATGCCGCCATGACTCGACGTGTCCCGGCGTGATGACGTTTGACTAGTCGTACCAGGGCTGCATTCATAAATTAGGGGTCTCGCTCGACACGGGTTGTAATGCCATCTCTGTCGCACGCTTTGAAAATTGTATACGCTATCCTGCTGTCAAGTGTCAGAGCCTGACGAAAATGTTAATTTATGAACGGCTACCAGGAGAGTACTTGGAAGCTACTATGTAGTATCAATCCAATTCAAAAGTTTTTATTCAACAAAATAACAATATTTTCACCATTACTATTCGAAAAGGGGTTATTGGTTCACCAAAAACAGTGAATAAAACGCTCTTTTCCTCACTGGGTGAAAACAAGTAACTTTTTAAACTTCTTGGATAGGCAAAGGCATGGCAAAGGTATCTGTGACCATACAGCCATCTTAAAACCCAATCACCCGAGAAGCTATAAACTATAAACTTCTTGCAATCACTACATTCTATGTTCCGTAAAAATGCCCGAATAAAGCATTTTAAATTTGGAACAAGCGTGAATGCACGTACCAAAAAGTACTGGCTGGCCGCTTGGAAAAAAGACCAGAAATAAAAAAACAACTGTTCTAATTTTGCTGTTAAAATCGAGAGCTTATTTTTCATGTTTTGCTCTCTTATTAATTTACTATGTACCGATTGGTTGTAAGTATAATAAAATTTGATTCAAATAGTTAATATGGTACTGTTTATTTTCTCATAGTCAATGGTGAAAAGTATAGTACATAACTCGTGAAAAAAAAATTCTATCTCGGCTCTTGGATCCCTCGCTCCGCTCAGGATTCTACTCTAGAATCCCTCGTTTCGCTCGGGATTCAACTTTAGGATCCTTCGCTCCTCTCGGGATCCACCTTTGAGCCTCGAAAGAAATTCCCTTTTTTTTCACTTGTTGTGTGATTACTATTATACCATTCCCACTCTAAAAAGCTTATTTTATTCACTGCAAACAGTGAATAAATAGGCCTTTTAATCACTATTTTGGTGTTTGAATTTAGAATACACCAATATATTTGACCTCCATCTCAATGCTTATACAACCTCCTTGCGCAAAAAATACTCGATACAAACTCCTTGCGCAAAGAATACTCGACATACAAACTCTTTGTGCAAATAACTCCTTAAGATTTGATTGGTCGATATTTGCGACAAGGAGTTTAGCATTAGAATAAAAACTGTTTCGTGTTCTTTGCTGCCATTACAGAAAAAAATGGCGCTATTTTGAATACTGTAAGTTGTGTTCGTACAACTTACAGTTAACTCTAAACTTTGTGTTCGTACAACTTACAGTTAACACTAAACTTGTGTGTTCGTACAACTTACAGTATTCAAAATAGCGCCATTTTTTTCTTATAATAAATCGATTGAATATGCATTCAAGTGATGAAGAAGATGTGTTACCTGAGTTTATGAAAGAGAGGGCGGCCGATATAGTAGAAAACTGTCTACCCAATAAATCACGGCTCGTTTACATCAAAGCATACGATGAGTTTTGCAAATGGAAAAATGAAAATCAAGCTTCGGGCACATTTTCAGAGTCTGTTTTCCTAAATTATTTTAACCTTCCTTTTTCTTTATTAAATGTCTATTTTCGTTTAAATTATTTCTTTTTCTCGTAGTCATGGTATAAAGTATAGTATGCAACTCTTGAATAAAGTACGGATTTATATTGAGGGCCATGTATCACTCGCGTCGCTCAGGATTCTAACACTTGAATCACTCGCTACGCTCGTGACTCAGTCGTTAGAATCCTTTACTTGCTCGTAATTCATCTATGGCCCTCGCTTTAAATCCGTCCTTTATTCACTAGTTGCATAATATACTATTTTTTATACAATGTGTCCTCAAGCTACAAGACAGCTTATAATGGGCAATGCGCTCATTTAACTTCTAATACACCAGTAATTTGTTTAACTTCAATAACTATCGCTATAGCCACCAAAGGTGTCGTGGTTGGCTAAACATGACGCGTTTGAAGGTGATTGCGATGGATGTCGAAGGCTCCTGTTTTCACTCAACCGCTTTCTGGGCAAGCGCTAAGTCTTATTGACACTTTCATAATAATGCCCAAAGCGTAATGGCCAAGCGTAAGCCCATTATGTATATGCATGAAGTAACTGGTCAAGTGCGAGTAGAACTTGCGCAATAAGCGTTCCGTACCATTCAAATAAGTTAAAACACTTAAATAATTTGAACAAAAATTACGAAACAAAACCGCAAACTTAAGTTGGCCGAGTCGAGGTCGAAAACTATAATAAAAGTCAGCGTTTACAGTATATTTTGTATAAATACACTGTACAGTACATAATATACATTATTATATCACATACATGCATTCCAAATTCTGACTAGTTTAGTTTTCGAGATAGAAACGTAACAATATTGGTACAAACTTGATAACTTAGAAGGGCCCCCATTCCTGTTTTTTGAGGACATAAATAAATTATAAATATATTTATACTCTACTCAATGACCTCTAATAATACTCCACATGCCAGGGTAAAAACATATTCTCAGGTTCCTTTTCATGTATCGGAACCCCCCCTGAAAAATAATTTAATAGAATTATTCAAGATACGGTTTTGGGTCAACATTTAACATAAAATATATTTTCAGTTATGTGACTAACATAGAGTGAGTCCAGGTATTCCACACCGGAAACATTATCATTATCAACGTCAGAATCTAAATAATCGCAATAAAATCCAATAATCCGCCTGATCGTACTTTCCCATTATCCTGAAAACAAATGAAGTTTGTGACGCATCATCCTACAGAAAAACGAACTCTACAATAATTACATATATATTGTTATAGAGAATGACAAAAAGGTGACAAATTTCATTTTACGGAAATAATAAAGCTGATTCTGAATGCTTCAATTTTAGGTTTAAACATGGTTCCTTAGTGTTAACAACAGAAACTACAATACTTTGGAAAAAAATTAGGTTTGACAGCATTAAAACTAAAATTAAAGAATCGACTTTAAAATGTAGGTAAAGGGAATGTATCAATAAGTTTTGGATAGCCTATGAATTTTAGTCAATCAATTCTGATCTATTCGTCAAAAAATTAAATGTAGGTAAATAGTGCTTTGCTTGGCTCGAAAGTCAATGTTCTCAAGAAATTACATACCTGTCATATCCGCCGTACCATCATAAACATCATCCGAAATTCGAAGAAATGCGCCAAGCTTGGTTGGTAATCTGCAAAGCACAAAATAACTTCTTGTCTACCACGAACTGGCTTCTTCATGATGTTGTTTTTCGCGTTAATTATTTGTAAATAGCTATACTTTTGACCACAGAAATCATAAAAGTTCAGCAAAGTGCGAGTCGGACTCGTGCACAAAGGGTTCTGTAATACCACATATTACAGGTACGGAACGCAAAAAAAAATATGTTACATAACAAAAAGATCCATCTATCATATTACCAATGAACTAGTGCAAAAAGGTAAACAAGCTCCTCTTAGCGCCATCTATTACCGCGGTAAAAGCTGTCAAGCAAGTCATCTCATATGGCACTATGGTTAACACGAGGTTTATTGTCAAACTTTTTTAATTTTATTTGTATTATTTGTCGTGATAGAGGCCATGGTAACAAGTATTTTGTGAAAATTTCAATTTTCTACTTATTATGGTTAAAGCTGTAGACCCCTGTGCCAGACGGATAGACAGACAGACATCGTAGGCTTAGTAATAGGGTCCTGTAAAGTCCTGTTTGGCACCCTTCGGGTACGGAACCCTAAAAAGGACAATAACAAAGCCAAACACAATGACCATAACAGTGACATTAAATTAATTGCCAGGCATAAAGAAAATTGTAGTTCTTCAAACGTTATTTTTCAAGACTTTTTGGACGCAATGTACGTCACATAGCGGGAGTGCGGGCGAGTACATACTTTGGGGCCACTAAAATATCTTTTTATCAATAAATTGTAAATACTTGTGTTTATGTGAAAAAAAATATATATTTTTTTGATTTGATACACATTAACGACTGCGTAAAATAATTACATGAAAAATTGTGAAGCGCCCCTAGCGGCTTACGAGAGTAAACAGAATTTCTCATATAAAATATTTTACGCAGTCGGTAACGTGTATCGTGATCGTGACCAAACCTCATGCTAGGCCTACCTACAGGCCTAGCATAGCCAGTAGTATGCCTGGTTACTTCACGGTTTCGACCGCAAATAAGGTAGATACTTGCCTTTAGGAAAGTGTTTGTTTCTCAGGTCCCGTGGGTCGAGGCGAATAATGGTTTTATTTGCTTGAACGATTTTGGGCAGATTTTCCGTATGGTTTGTTTTGATTGGGCCCTCATGATTTGCGGCTTAATAATGTTTGATATTTGAACTTGGTCTATGCGATGTAGAAAGGAATTTATAAACAAGATCACTAAATTAATACTGTTATAAAAATAAATATTTTGTAAATGCTCTTTATATTCTTTATTTTTAAGGCTACCTAGGTATATATTTTTATGTCATGAGTGCATGAGGCTACCTATATATTTCTATGTCGTGAGTGCATTTATAATTTTAGTTAATTTTAATATTTTATCAATCTCAATCATAATCATAATTATTTAATTTATTACAACGACATTGTATCCTAATATTTATTTTTGTAACCTTATTTTGGACGTAAGTTTTCTTAAACAATTTGTAAATGAAATAGGTTATAGGAATTTTTAAATGTAGAAAACTTAGTTGATATATCAAATGGAAAATAAAGACTTTATTGTTACTGTTATTACATATATTTTTAAAACAAACTAAATTCATAGTGGAAACCTACGAAACAAGGTTAAAGTGTTCCAAAAAATTTCAATACCCGTTTCAAAAGTTTTCAGGAAAGAATAACATTGGATTTGAATTTCCAAATTCCGATCCAAAAAGAAAGAAAATAAATAGAAAATCGTCATAATAAAACACTGTCATGGGACGAGCGATTGGCAGTTCATAAACAAATGTATTGTTTTGTTTCTACTATTTACGAATACCCGCGTCTGTTTGTAGATGTCTTCACGTTTCAAGCCATAACAAAGGTCAAACACTCGTTACCGACAGCAAAGTAAAGAATGTTTATTCGTTAAAATACTGAACGTAGTCGTAAGTCAATACAAAAAAACTGGCCAAGTGCGAGTCGGACTCGTGGACGAAGGGCTCCGTACCATTATCTACAAAAACGGCAAAAAAATTACGTTTGTTGTATGGGAGCCTCCTTTAATATTTATTTTATTCTGTTTTTTTAGTATTTGTTGTGACAGGGGCAACAGAAATACATCATCTGTGAAAATTTCAACTGTTTAACTATCACGGTTCATAAGATACAGCCTGGTGACAGACGGACGGATGGACAGCGGAGTCTTAGTAATAGGGTCCCGTTGGTAATAGGTCCCGTTTGGGTATCGAACTCTACAAAAACCTGAGGGATCCGTACCATGTAAAGAAGTTAATAGCCTTACATGATTAGAATAAAAAATACAAACTTATCAGTACCTAAAAAATGTATGAAACAAAACTGAAAAACAAAATTCAGTAACCCGTAACCTGCATTAAAATAGTTTTCAGTATTTGTTGTTTATAAACTTTTATTCCAAATTCCTAATTCCTAACTAGTATAGTTTATGAGGTAGACCCCGTAAACAAAAATTGTCTAAAACCGACAACTATTTCGGCCCAATTTCTTTATTTTTGGAAAAAAAATACATTTCTGCTCTACATAATGAGTCCTAGACAATGAAACACTAGACGCGTAAGAAACAATTTTTTTTTTCATTTTCTTTAGGGTCGCTCAAGATAATTAAATTACATTTTTATTTCAATATTCGGTTTTTTATGGGTGGTAGAGCTGATGCTGGGCTCGACTGTGGAGGTACCACCATCTTACTCCCAAATCCTCCCGAAGTTATTCGGGGGAGAGTAAGAGAACAGCTCTTAGGCAAAACCAGGCGGCCCACCATTGTCTGGGACCGATAGATGGCGGTATATCCATCCCCAATTGCCGAGCCTTATATAAAACAGACTGGTGACGGGCAGCGGCGTCACTGGTGCAAGGGTTTCGGCACCGCACTCACCAACCCGCCTGCCCAGCGTGTGTGAGTATGGGCATTTCTTCCAGGAGGACCGCCAAGAGTGGCGAAATCCTGGAAAGGCCTATGTCCAGCAGTGGACGAAACAGGCTGATGGATGGATGGGTGGATTTGGTTTTAGGCCAACATCCTATGTACATAACAAATTAAAATAGGTCTGTAACTCATTCCGTTTGAAAGCTAGAAACCCGTGACATACCGGGCGGACAGACCTCCGTGTTGTCCTTCGGGTACGGAACCCTAGAAATCCGCCCACATATCACCCGTATTGTAATAGTACAAAGTGCTATAAGTGGGCTAGCGGGCATCCTTTGATGATATATACGAGTATACGTCTATTCAGTACAAGTGTTTATTTGTCTCCACACTCTTAGACACTCGGTGTACCTCTGATAATCTCACGCGTTGCTGGACGGGATGATGTTTATGTTGGCATTGATATTGTTTATGACTTCTGTTCAACCATTTTTAGGGTTCCGTAGTCAACAACGAATATTTTCGCCATTTCCCTCCTTCTGTCTGTCTGTTCGCGGCTTAGCTCAGTGACTCTTAGTACTAGAAAGCTGTAATTTGGTATAGGTATACATATTAATCACGCCGACAAAGTAGTAAAATGCCCCCCCCCCCTGCCAGCTAAACCGTTGATTTTGGATATGAAAATGTATGATATGATGGTAGTATATGTATATCGGGGCACGAACCATAGACCTAGATATAGACGTGACCGTCGTTCCTAGATGACCTAAACTATCTAGATTTTCATGTGGGCTATTAGGCAAACGTCACGAGTGACATTATTGCATTGAATACTTTAAACAAAAGGGGCTATTTAAATCCTAACCAGTCTCTTTCACATAATTAGCTACAAAGGTGGACATAGAGTCTAACGAATACGCAATATCCGGGCTCTTTCCGCCTGTCTGAGCTGACGATCTCAAACACGCTGTCCGATATTTTGACGTTTGCGAGCCAAGTCGCGACCCAACGTCCATGAGAAATAACATTGAGCCATAAATCATTACAGTTTTTGGTCTAACCAAGTACCATAGCTATCGGCATGATAAACAATCTGAAAGCGCCGATATGTATATAACGAAATTAAAAGGAAAACTATCACATCTAAGTATGCTTTACAGGTCAACGAGTAATAGTCAACCAACTTAATATTGCAGTTTTTTTTATACATTTTCATGCACTTTGAATGCTACGGAACCCTCAGGCGCGAGTCCTACTCGCACTTGACCGTTTTTTTTCACTGGTCAAGGTGTAGATTTACCCAAAAGTTTTCTTTATGACATTTTTATGATTTTTAATTACTGATACTTAATTACATATGACATATGACATTTAAGTATTCGACTGATGCCGGCCCCATAGTGGGCCGAAATATATTTCGAAAATTAATTTTTTTTATTATTAATACAAGTTAAAGGAAACTAAAGGCTTTATATAGCTTAATTATATATATTTATTTCATGATACTTAATTACAGACTCAACTGATGACGGCCTCATATAAGAGGCCGAAATATTTTGAAAATTGTGTGTTTATTTTATTTTTATTGATATAAGTAATATTTAAAGAAAATAAAAGGCTAAATATAGCAATTATATCTTTATTTATATTTTTAATTACTGCAATAGAATAGAATAGAATAGACTAGAATGACGTTTATTTCGATCGATTAAGATCATAATTATTAATACACATATACACAAAAAAAACAATTATCCATTAGTACAATAAAATATACACAATAAAATATATATAAAATTAAAACAATATTGTGGCTGCTGTCAGCACATGAATCATGCTGCAATGATTCAGGTACTGACAGTCAAACCGTTCCGCAAATGCGTTCAGGATACAGTTGCGGCTGGCCCGCACCCTGCGCAACAGGGATGTGCACTGCCCGCGCATCGTTGCATAAAAGCAATCCACATGCGCGTCCGCGAACATCCCCGATGCACTACAGAAGCGAGGCAGCCCCAAAATCATCCTAAACGCATTGCCGTATTGGACTCGTAGCGCGCTGTACTGTCTTTGCGTATAACTCACCCACAGACTGCTCGTGTAGAAGGACGTACAAAATGCCCTGAACAGGGTGATTTTGAAGTTTATTGAGCAGCGAGCAAATCTGCGAGCTATCATATTAGCACGAACAGACAACGCCCTACGCTCCCTCTCTATGTCTGCATCGTCTCTCAGGTCCGAGGTTACAACATGTCCAAGGTATTTAAACTGATTGACTCTATTAAGAGGATACCCGTAGAGTTTAATAGCTGGTATATTGTGTAGATGTTTTCCTCGGGCCTGAAAGACCATGCATTCGCTTTTTTTCACGTTATACAACAGCCCGTGATTGTCAGCGTACTCTTCGAAAATGCCAAGCAGCTTTGATAAACCGCTCACAGAGGCGCTCAGCAGCACCATGTCATCAGCATAACTAATATTGTTAATGCTAATTCCTCCAATATGACAGCCAACATGTGTGCTCCTGAGCCTCTCAATCAGCGCATTCACATAGAGGTTGAAGAGCTTAGGAGCAATGCTGAAACGTTTTTAGAGAAATAACCAAGAGACCCGAAAGTCTCACTTATGGTGGTTGCGACGGGTATCGTTCCAAAAGCATAAATTATAACTGTTTCTCTTGTTTTTGAATAAAAAGTATTAAACTAATGAGATTTATGCCATTATGTGACTATTAGCATAAAATAACACCTCAAAATCAAAATCAAAATATTTATTTTTGCAAAATAGATACATAAAGTATACTTTCTACAAGTCAAAGTTAATTTTAACAATATAATATATCTTTAGAATATAAAAAATATATAATAATAATAATAATCTTTATAAAAGCTGGAAAAGCCTAATTCACATTAAACTATGGTCGCATGTGCCATAAATCATTTCAAAATTAAGAGATAAACACTCATAAGTGGGTTTGGAAACGAGACCATTCGCCACCATCTTAATAGTTCAGTGTAACTGTTTATGGGCGCATCTTGGCGTTGTGCCATTTCAAAGGAACATTGTTGGCTTTCTGAAGGCACGGGAAGGTCGTCAATTGCTTGAAATTGAAAAAGGGGTGTTGTGTTACACCTGTTTCAGAAGGTCTACCAAACATATGGCCTTACTCGATGTTTGGTTTTATCATTTCAAATAAAGGATCCTTGGAAAGAAAAGTCTGCCGATAAACAAAATGTTTCCTTGACTAGCTTAAGGTGGTAAAACAGAATCTCGGTGCAAAATGCACATCATAATATTGTTTTACTTACTTTTACTGTAGTTTATTTACTACTTTATTATTGTAACATAACTACTAAAAACTATTTAAAAAACTAAAATTAAATAACTTAAAATAAAAAGAAAATTCCTACCTAAAGATATAAATTAATTAAAATTAAACTAAATAAAAAATATTAGCCATATCGCCTTCGTCATATGGAAGGGGACCTAAAAGGCTGGCTGCGTTTCCTCTTTGTATGGCCAGACTAATTCTCTGGCCAAAATACGCGCCAGCCTTCGGGTCCCCACAGACGTCGACCAGCCGCGCAGCTAGCTCCTTGAAAAGGAGTTTTGCTTCTGGACCCCACAGCCTGAGGGTCTCAACGCCAAAAGGCGCAAATATGCAGTCCAAACTGAGGCCAGCATATCCGCGTCTCTTGTGTGCTTCTGCCGCTGCCGCGGCTGCGCCAGCCCTGACAGCGGTCACACCGGTGTGGGACGGTGCTAAAGTATCGACACACGTAGCGTCCCACACCAATGTCCTGCCGTTCTTCCAGGGGATTAATATCATCCCATTGGGCCTCTTGCCATCGTCACGCGATAAGCATACCGGTTCTAAAATAGCCGGTACGTTGACGGTGGCAAGGGCCCTGCGGATGACATCGTTTAAACTGGTATGCCGCGGGAAGCGGCCAGCACTGCGTCGACATGAGAGGCCGTGGTGTCCATGCTGATCGACTTCTGTGCCACACCGACAGCGATGTGGCTCGTTCGTCCTTGCGCCGAGACGGAGGCTTATGGCAAGGGAGATAGTTACTCTATCCAGCTGCGTGCCGATATTAGTTGATGGTACGACGTGCAGCCAGAAACCTGACTCCCGTTCGCCAGATGCCAGAATACGTGCTCGATCTGCTGAGTCAGAAGCAGTCTCCAATAGGTCGTTTTGTACCTTACAGCAGAAAGGCTCGTCCCACAATCTTTGTAATGTCAAATCGGTGGGCAGATCCTCACCAGGACAGGCTTGCACCCATGAATCCCTGGCCTCCGTCAAGCACGATGTCTCTATGTCACCTAGTGAGGGGAAAATTACAGTACCGAATAGGTGATGCGTGCTATAGACGGATGACAGAAAAGCAGGGAGTGCCACACTGGAGATTTTGCGGATCCCTAGGCCACCGAAGCGGACCGATAGTGAAGCTTGGGTCCAGCACCGGTCGGTGAGTGAACAATTCAATATCCTTACCAATGTTTGTTGAAGGGTATTATCCATAATTTTTAAAAGTGTATCAAATTTCCAGAGAGGGCAGCAGCGGAGAACGTAGGTTAATTTAGGGACAAAAAGGCAGAAATGTATTATAAAAAATGCCATGTGCGGATTAATTTTGGTTAAACGGTCAGAACAATTAACAAATTTAGAAACCTGATCGTTTACGAACCCAGGGATCGATTCATTTAGGACGGGGGCACCAAGAAGGCGTAGGGACTCATTATTTAAAATTTTAAGGTTGGGGGCTAAACTGTTAAATTTTGATATAATATCTTTACTCTCCGAGTAAGGAATTGATTTAGATACAAAGAGTTCACATTTGGAAAAATTTAATTCTAAACCAATTTCACCAAATTTTTTAATAATGTTTTCCAAATCATTAAGTACTGACAAAGAGTCGCCTCCAATGGTGCCGTCATCTAAGTACCAAATGTTAAATTTAAAATTTAAATTTTGTATGATCGGATTGATTGCCAGACTAAATATTGCCGGACCGAGTGGGTCACTCTGCTGACAACCAACTGAAGAATATATTAGATTGTCTTTGTACAGCTTTGTTGGGCTGCTATAACATTGGTATATGTAGTTGTAAATGGAGGGGCAATTATTTTTTACTTCTGACAGCAGGGTGCCTCTGTCCACCGAGTTGAAAGCGTTCTTTACAACCACCTTCAGTAGAACCTCGCCAGCATCGTGCTCTAGGAAGGTGCGGGCTGCGTGTACAGCAGCTTCGCAACCTCCATTACTCCCGAAGCCTAATTGAAAAGGTTGAAATTTTGTAGACAGATCGGCCAAAATATTTTTACAGCAAATTTTGGACACCATCCGGCGGAATGTGTTTTCCACCGCAATGGGTCTGACGCCCCCATCCTTCTTTTTAAGGGCACACAGATTTGCTCCATAGAGCACATCCGTGACGCCCTCCAAGACCTCACCCGACAACATCAGGTTGGCGAGCCGAGTAATGTCTTCCAGGAGAGCCAGACCAGCGGTACCACTGGCCCCACATAAAAGATCTTTTAAATGTTGTGGGGATATTCCGTCAAGGCCGCCGGCCGAACCATTCCTGAAGGACATCACGGCAGCTAGCGTCTCCTTGACCGTTGTCGTGGGTGTGGGGTCAGAAGGACAGGGTGCATCTGGGATCTGCGAGGTCGCTGCTGGAGGCGGATGCTTTGATGCTAAAGCCAGAAGCGTTTCCGGCGTGTTCGGGGCCAGGGTGTCTGTGGAAAAGAGTAGGTGTGCAGCTCCCCTAATATCACCATCATTAAATTTTTTTTCTATTCTTTTATTAAAATCACCGGCGTAGTTTTGGATATTTTGCTCATAGTCCGGGGTTATTTCATTTTTAGATGAACAGTTATTTTTTATCTTTTGTGTGAGGGAGCTGTTCTCGTCCCTACCCCTTTTGACATGCAGTATCCGGAATGCAAATGTTAATAGCTGCTCCCAACTTTTGTGGTCGTTGTTATTTATAACATCTTTTAGGCAACTGGACAGAGAGGCAGCAACTGTTGTTCTAGCTCCTCGTGTTATTCTCTTAACCACGGGAGTGGTGGACTTGAGGAACCCTAGTTTTGACCAAAGAGGGTCATCCTGTGTGATAGGCGGTGAAACTGAGTTTGAGAAATTTTGCTTATTTTTGCCATGTAGTTTCCCGATGTGTATGTTGAGGTCTCTCTGCCCTTTGAAGACCTTGTTACATTCCGGACACCGCGTGTCCGACGACTGGCTGCCGGCAGCCGCGCTGGATGGGCCGGCCGCCTGCGACATGCGGCGCCAGGACGAAAACTATACAATAAAATAAAATTTATATAATACAGCTTATAAACAAAAAAAATTAAAGGTAAAACTATGTCCCTAAATCAAAAAGTTTGATAAAAGAAAAACCGAGTAAATTAAATATAAATAATAAGTTAATTTGTGGACAATATTTTAAAACAATACAAGTAAATTAGTAAAATTAATACTAGAAAAAGGTAATTAAATTAGAGTTTGTTACTTAAAATATATATACATATGTATGCCTGAATAATAAAGTTGACCCATACAAACACAAAATTTAATTCCTGTAAAATACTAAAAACCTCTTTTGAGGACAAGTTTCTTTGGTAGCTTGTCAATATTGGTCATCCGTCAAAATTGTATTCTGAAAAATTTTGAGGAATCGATTGATACTTGCATGATTTACTTTCACAGATATTAGGATCTCTCCTGTTATAAAGGTCTTAAGCAGGCAGAAGAACCTCCGCAACGAAGTCAGCTGAACCTCCTGAGCGGGTCACGTCAGGTGTATGCAAATAAAAAGGCCGTAAGACGTCGTTTTCTTGTTGGTGGGATCCTTATCGATATACTTGTACTCGGAGACCTTGCCTGTGTTTCACTGGCCGCAACAGTCGGAGAGCTGCACTGGGGTCGAAAAATGTTTTTTTTTTCACCGCTTATTGTTGTACGAGTATATTCAGATTAATGGTGGTACCGATTTTTGTTTCGCGGTGTCGTAATACGAATATTTTGAGCTGAGCTTGTTCAACATAAATGTAAGTCGACGCTGGTAATACTTAATGAGGATTTGGGAAAGTGTAAATCAATATTTGATTAATTTATATTATATCTGAAAAAATATGTGTCCACTTGTTGTCACTCAAAAACTTTTGAATTAAAAGTATGCAAAAATTGCGTTTAGCAATTAGCAGAAATTTATTAGTAAATTATTAAGTTTTCACATGCAAATTCTATCATCTTATGATTTACATTTTCATTGCATTCGATTTACAAACTTAATAGCGTACTTATCGTTGTAATCAAATGTAGTCAAAATGTAAGCCATAAAATAACATTCTTTTAATGCGAGAACCTTATAATTAGTAATTAATTGTCGCTAATAGCTTCAAAATGCAATTTTTTGACACTTTTAATTCAAAAGTAAGGAAAACAATATTATGATGTGCGTTTTGCGCTGAGATTCGGTTTTACCCTCTTAACACCGATTAAGTGAACCATCGTAACTGACCTATGATGATCAGTAGGCCTAACTACCATGACTTTGAGCCTCGATACTTGCTAGCCACTGTCCAAAATATTTATATAATACTTAAAATATCTAAAATATTTCAATATTTGCCCCGTTTTCGGCTTGGGTGTTATTTTATGAACACCATGGGTCACCAGGTTAATAATAAAAAAAAAGTCCCTTGAGTGCTTTCGAGTTTAAACGGAACATACGTACAAACAGACAGACGGACAGACAAAAAAAATAATGGGGTTTTGACCTCGGTATACTAATATCCAATTTCATTTAAAATTACGCGAAAATACTCAATTTACAGACATGACTTTTTTACTACTTTAGCTTACTACTAGCGGCTTACGTGAGAACCAGAATTTCTAATCACACTAATATTATAAATACGAAAGTTTGTGTCTGTGTGTGTGTGTATGTTTGTATGTTTGTAACTCTTTCACGCTGAAACGGCTGGACGGATTTAGATGAAATTTAGAATGGATATAGCTTATACCCTAACTTAACACCTAGGCTACTTTTTATCCCGGAAAAAAGCATGTCGTTAAACCGAATAACAAGCGGGCGGAGCCGCGGGCAATAGCTAAATATTTAACGCAGTCCCTACGAGTATCGAGACCATAACTCATTGTAGGCGTACAGTAGCCTTAGCATGAAAACGTCACGGTTATGTTATAGTTTCGTTCACGTTAGATTTTGTATGGAATCTGATAACCGTCCTTAAGAGGCCTGTAGTCGGCGGCGGCTTGAAGTCAGTCGCGCACGGAGTCGCTATGTTTGCTATTTCATTCTACTTTCAACTTCGGATTATAGAGCACTGACTAACTGTTATTGGTTGGCCCGAACGTTTATTTCCCGAGCTCGTACGGAACTAACCGAACACGGTGTGAGAGGCAAGCTAACGCGAGACAACATTCATGTTTTGAAAAAACTCGAGAACGGTTTTGGTAGTTCCTATGATTTCAGGAGTTATATCACAAAAATTGAAATGAAACAAAATTTTTTTTGAATAGTATAAAAATATGCTGTGAAACTAAAATTATAAAAAACATTCATCAAAATGTGTGAAAATTCCAGGACTTTTATATGCTCGTAACTTTTGTAGGTATTTGATTTTGATAAATTTTTTACGTTCAAGTCATGGATATCGTATGGAATACGTTGAAAAAGAAAAAGTAATAAGCAAGTACCCATAAATAAGGATATGATCAGCGAACTGCGCTAGTATGGGAGTTCGGGCGAATAGCATACTTTATATTCTCTGCTGTAGCGGAGATTCCATACAAAATCTAACGTGAACCAACTTTATCGAACGTAACCGTGATGTTTTCACGCTTAGACAATATGAGACGGGTTGACTAAGACATATTTTTTTTCGTGATATAATTCCTGCAGTCTTATACTTTTTATGCCTTTGCTTGAGTAGGTATGTATATGATTTTGTATCATATGTTTTTTTTGGAAGGGGTATATCTGAAAATGTATTTCCAGTCATGACTTTAGTTCTACCAACCATCCATCTATCCAACCATCAGCCTGCTTCGTCAACTACTGGATATAGGCCTTTCCAAGATTTCGGCACTCTTAGCAACCCTCCTGGAAGAAATTATCTTACTCACACATGCTGGGCAGGCGGACTGGTGAGCGCGGTGCCGAAACCCTCGCACCAGTGACGCCGCTGATGCCTGAGACCAATTGATGGCGGTATATCGATCCCCAATTGGCGTGATGACTAAAACAATTTTATTAGTCCGTCAGTTAGATTATCAGAAAATATTGGACACGTATTTTTTCTTTTTTCTATTAAACAAACAATGATGAAGATATAGCCCACTGAAGTTCCGCGTGACGTCACATCTAGGTACAATTTTACTTAGAAGTGACGTCATTTTCCCCCTCTCTCAAACTTTGACGCGCTTTATCTCTGTCATTTTTTGTTTGATTGACAAAAGAAAAAATACGTGTCCAATATTTTTTGATAATCTAAATGACGGACTAAATAGAATAATATTTTGTTTACCCTGTCTACAAGCCCATTGACGGCCCTTATATGAAACAGAATGTGACCGGCATGCCTATACCGCCATCAATTGGTCTCAGGCATGGTTGTGCCTGTTTGGGAGCTGTTCTCTTACTCTCCTCCGAATAACTTCGGGGAGGTTTGCGAGTAAGATGGTGGTACCTCTATAGTCGAGCTCTGCATCAGCCCTACTTAGTTCTAGTAACGTATGGGAATTATTTAAAGCTCAAGTTACTTTTGCGACACTCAGCTAACGATACAACAGTGAAGTTTCGGAATGGATCGCAAGTATGCAAACAGACAGACAAAAATTATTAATTTAATTTTACGGGTCTAAGGAAAGGTATTATTTGGTTTCATAAGATCGTGGGTTACACGAAAAGCTGCATGTACCTTGATAAACAAGTAGCCGAAGGCTCTACTCCAAAACCACTCTTATCTCTCACCAGTTAAGGCCTGAAAGTTCACCTCCGTACTTGTCGAAAACAACACGGCAATTTTTTCACAATCCTCCCCTCGAGCCCATTTAATTTTTATGTGAAACACGCGCTACGCCAAAGGTTTAAATTTAATATAAAAACATACGCTTTCGTATTAAGGGAACATAAAAAGGGCATCATACCTGAATTTAGGAAACTGTCACTCAAATATTTCAGGCGGGTGATACGCAATCTTTTCTAAATGGAATATCTATAATGTATAAAAGGATAACCTGACCGACTGGTCTTTTAACGCCTCGACCAAACGGTTGAACCTTCGAACATGAAACATGGGCTTGTATATCTTGTATAATATAGACATCCACTAGGAAGGGCCACGGGATCCAGATAAAAGGGCAACGCTTCACGGTTAAAAAGATTTATAGATGTATTTCAACGAAGATATTTCGTGTTATTGGATATGTGGTGGCCATATCGTAGAACTGTTGTGCAGTTGTATAGCAATATCGTATGCCATCAAAAACAAAACTTGTAAAAAACAACAAGTCTCGCAATTACTTAGGTCCTCTACCTTAAAAAGTTGTGAGATTCAAGTAATACCAAGTCGGTTAATTTATTCAGTCCCTACTTAAGGGACCTTCTGTCTTAAGTTATTACGTAATTAGCTAACATTACAACATCTTATAGTGACCATATCAATATTAAAAATCTTTTATGTTGTAAATAAATAGATTGACTAGGCCATCGCATGAAAACACAATGTATCTCAAAGGTAATACATATAATATTAAATTAGATTATTTAGTGCGATTTAAGATAAATTTAAGAAGTTTTTCATTTATAGGTATTTTTATTTATTTGTATAGGTATATATTTTGTATTCTTTTATATTTATGTAGATATTAAGATTATTTAGTTTTTATAGTAAAACTGTATTACAGATAATTTTGTAAAATTAGACCGAACAACATTTTTGAATAAAAATTTGATATTAATAATAATATAAAACATCAAATATTATAAATATTGATGTGGTCACTATAACATGTTGTTAGGTTAGCTAATTACGTAATAACTTAAGACAGAAGGTACCTTAAGCAGGGGCTGAATAAATTAACCGACTTGGTATTACATGGATCTCACAACTTTTTACGGTAGAAGAACTAAGTTGCGAGACTTGGTTTTTGTACAAGTTTTGTTTTTGATGGCTTATATACCTTTCAATATTCTAAAGGATTAAGCTACATACAAAATAGTGCTTATCCTACTTCCTACTATATAATATTATAAATGTGAAAGTTTGTGTGTGTGTGTGTGTGTGTGTGTGTATGTTTGTTACTCTTTCACGCTGAAACGGCTGAACGGATTTGGATGAAATTTAGAATAGATATAGCTTATACCCTAACTTAACACATAGGCTACTTTTTATCCCGAAAAAATGCATGGTTCCTGTAGGATAGATCAATATAATTGAAAAATCAGGTGTCTAATTAGCACGGTCTTAATCGTTTGTGGTGAAATAAGACAAGGCTTTGTTATTTCATACATCAGAGGTGCAATTGTGTAAGCCAATGGTATTAAAATTGATTGTCATATGGCTATTCGGCTAAGCAAATAAGCCCGTTTTGCAAATGAAGTCGTACGTTTTTGGTTGTCAAATGAATACAATTGTCTTATTTTGTTGTTGACAACCAAAATCGTACGATTTCATTTGTGAAACGGGCTTATTTGCTTAGCCGAATAGCCATGTGACAATCGAATTTGAATACCATTGGTTTACACAATTGCACCTCAGGTGTCTAATTAGCGCGGACCTTAATCGTTTGTGGTGTAATAAGACAATTTCATACATATTAATAGTAAACAAAAATATAAATTCTAGATAGATGAAAAAACCGGCCAAGTACGAGTCGTACTCGCGCACGAAGGGTTCCGTACTATATATCACACTAATATTATAAATGTGAAAGTTTGTGTGTGTGTGCGTGTGTATGTTTGTTACTATTTCACGCTGAAACGGCTAGATGGATTTGGATGAAATTTGGAATGGATATAGCTTATACCCTAACTTAACACATAGGTTACTTTATATCCCGGAAAAAATCATGTCGTTAAACCGAATAATACGCGGGCGGAGCCTCGGGCATATCTAATAAAGCTTTAAATGATTACGAGAAATAAAGTTAAGGCGACTTCCCATACTAGCGCTGCTCGCTGATAATATCCTCATTGATAGGTACTTGCTTATTATTTTTTCTTTTTCAACATATCCCATACAATTTCAATGACTTGAACTTAAAACATTTATTAAAATCAAATACATACAAAAGTTACAAGCGTATAAATGGATTTTACACATTTTTTCATGAATGTTTATCTACCGTAATGTCCCACGAGCGATACAACAAATCAAATTATTTTAAGTTCACAGCATAGTATATTTTATACTACTCAAAAATATTTTTGTTTTATTTCGATTTTTGGGATATTTCTCCTGAAATCATAGGAAGACCCAAAACCATTCTCGAGTTTTTTCAAGACATGAATTTTGTTCGCGTTAGCTTAGTGTTCGGTTAGTTCCGTACGAGCTCGGGAAATGAACATTCGGGCCAACCAATAACAGTCAGTCAGTGCTCTATAATCCGAAGTTGAATGTAGAATGAAAGAGCAAGCATAGGGACCCCGTGCGCGACTGACTTCAAGCCGCCGGCTACAGGCCTCTTAAGGCTTTATATTTTCTGTACGTATATCTCGGGTGACAGGAGAGAGCGCCGACGTTACGTTAGGAGTACCTACTGGTTCAGTATATGGGCCAGTAGGCTACATTATGCATGTCAACAGCATGGCTAACGTGGTACAACATTTTATGGTGTTTATGTAAGCAGACGACACCTGCTTGCTTATAGCTGACAAAGATGTGCAAAAAATAATGGCATTGTTACAGCAGGATTTCGAAAATATAACAAAATGGGCCCATGACAATGGTATCATTTTAAACAGCAGTAAAACTAAATGTATGCGTATATATTCACCCTACAACAGAGTAGCTAAACAAATAGATAATAAAAATATAAATATTGTAGGACACAACTATGGTTGCTTACATAACAATAAGGATAACTGTACATGTCAAAGTTTAGAATACGTTGAGCATATTAGATATTTAGGTGTTATTATAGATAGCACATTTAATTGGAAATTACACGTCAATAGTGTTTGTAATAGGTTGCGATCAGTGATGGGCAAGTTTTACCACCTTCAGAAAGTGTTAAATAAAAAGACTTTATACATGGTGTATTACGCATTAGCTGACTCAATACTTAGCTACGGACTGAGTTCCTATGGATTAACTTTTAAAACGTACATACAGGAGATTAAGAAAATTCAAATTAGATTTATTAAGAACCTTGTCTGTAAAAAGATAAAAAAAGAAAACAAAGATGATTACAGCAAACTTTTTACGATATGTAAAATCTTACCAGTGGATAAGAAAGTGAATTATTTATTAGCATTAGAAACATACTATAGTGAAGAGTTCAAGGAAAAAATCTGTTATAAATACTGTACTAGGTCGAAAAAGCAAGAAAAGTTGATACAGAGAGGAGTTAATAATTACTACGGCCAAAGAACTAGAAAATACTTAATCCCAAAAATATGTAATACATACGCGATGCTGTTGGATTCAAAAAAGGTGAAATGTTTGCCACTTCTAAAAGAAAAACTTAAGCGATGCATGTTAGAGTAATAGATAGATAAGAGATATAAAATGTAAGATATTGTGGTAGGTTTTAGAGAAAATATGTATTATATTAAGGTAGAATAGTGAAATTGGAAGAGCGTGGTCGCCATCAAACTACTCAGTAGTTTGGCGAAGATTATTATTTGTAACTACCTATGATATTTGGGTTAAATAAATTAAAAAAAAAAAAATGTACCGAATATTAATGGGATAGAAACCTTTCAAAGGTTTTAGTTAGACCTCCCGAACTATTTATCTCATGCACGAAGGCTTTAAGGCCTATCTTCCATCTTGAAAGTAGACAAGACAAAGAGCCGGCTTCCGTACAATCCAGATAGTCTACTTTCACTACCCGGTACAACTAATCCCGAGGCAATTATTTTGTTTCTCGCCAGCTACGCTTACACTTTATTAAGGTAATTAATTAGTCGCCGGATACTCGAATACAGGGTGGTGGAATCTTACTTGAGGGAATAGCGATTGTAAATATAGTAAATCGTCCCGAACTGTGAACTCGCGCTCGCCCGATTCGCGCAAGCCTTGGCTTACCATATGAAAAAAAAGAAAATCCGTAGAAAATTCCGGACAATTTCAGAAATTCCGGAGTTTTTCTTAAAAATTTCTAATTTTGCGGCATGGCAATTTCGTGAAGATGTGACTTGTGAAATGTTTTGTAAAACTATGTAAAAGAAACAGAAATTCTGCAGGGTACTTATATCCGGGAGTCATACATAACTACTTATAAAAATAATTAATTACAAAAAATAATAATTGGACACTATACATTTACTTGTACAAAATACATAGCTCTGTTACTTAATGTTAACATTTTAATTGTGTTGAATAGGTACAGTGGGTACTATTGATGTTGATTTAATTAAAAACATTTATTTTATTCATAATTTATCTTCCTCCAATTGTGTGAAAATTCCGGACATCTTAGAATTCCCCCCCCCAATCCGGACAAAGAACCAAATTTCCGGACAGGTCCGGAAAATTCCGGATGTATGGCAACCCTACGCAAGGCCGATTTGGCTCATATTTGAATTTAAAAATTCTTTTTGCCTTATTTACTCGCCTGCCAAATTTCATGTCGAACAAACAATCATACATGCATACATAAGCCAGAGAACTTCGCTCGCTCCTTCAGTTATAGTGTATTATCCTTCAAAAGATTTGCTGATGGATGAATGGATGATATAAATAAACAACCTTTCAAACCCTTTGACATAAAATTTGAATTTTGCGAATTATGTAAATAAAATAGGGTTGCTTTTTTCCGTGTATTTAATAAAAGACAGAAAATTGTAGTCGATTTCTGCTAATGTGCATTGTAATGACTATATAGTCTAGGATTTTGTATTTGGAAAATATGTTTGGATAAAATACTCTACGATAGAAATAATTTTTAAAATGACACTTTTTTGCTCGTTTGACGACGAATAGGAATCATGTACGGAACTAAAACATTTTATTACATGGGTTTTAACAATATCTAGATATTGGATGGATTCGATTGATGGTTCTTGGTGGAATATCATCCTCAATAAAATTATACACAAATTCGTGTACTTTTTATTCAACAAATATTTATTTTTATTATTGGCTACCGGTTTCTTATTTATTACACATCATCGGGCCAACAATCAATATCTAGATTATTGATTTCAGAAATTTTGCTATTTAATTTAGTCTCTTTTATAAAAATAAAAAACATACCTTTTTTCTCTTTCTCTCTGAATCCGCCCCTCTCACAATGCGCTTTTTCGTTTGGAATAACACTGATAAAAGTAAAATTCCCAGGACAGCAATACTAAGATTTTTTAAGTATATGATTGGGTTTTGGGTTTATGGTGATTTAAACATTTTGTTGTCTCCAGAGTTATATTGACATTTATTTTATATTGTATTAACTTTGTTTTATAAATTGAATGACTTGCAACAGGTACAAAAGGTTTTCGTCAAGATGCTTTCCATGTTTCACCAAGTGCCGACAATCGCAAGTATAAGTTATAAAACATGTTGACAAAATAATTGAGTATCGGTTAATAACAGAATTATAATTTTGAAAATCATCGGCATTTGTAGGTTGAAACAGTGTTTTGAAACCACCCCAACACTTTGAAACCACGCACAAAGCGATTATCTACCTACTACAAGATACATAGGGTCATTATTAGGATATTCAATAATGCTAACCGGGGGCGGACGCTTAGTGGAGCGTAATTGGTTCCTGAACGGACACATTTCCGATAATCAGGGATAAAAGTTCCTTTTGATTTATTAGACAATAATTAGTTATATTTAATTGATTTATATTAATTAGTGACATTGACATCGACAAGAAAAGTCAATTTTTTTCTACAAAATAAATATAATAATAAAGAAATAATACCAAAGCCGCTACAAGTTCCATCAATAACAGTGAAAGAATGGCATCGCCGAGGCAGACAGTGTCCACGTTGAAGAATATAATCTCCTGCAAATCAGTTAACCCATCTCATGCATGAAACAGTTACAGAAGACTGCACAGTTTTACAAGAAAATTCTAGATTAGTGTTCGCGAAAGACATTATTATACTTATATAGTTAGATTTCATAATTTTTACAATATTTTTAGATATTTTATAAGGTATATTGAGTAGTAGTTGATTTTTGTTATAGTTTTCATTTTCGTTTGGTCTTGTGATTTTAATTTTTAATTTATATCGATATTTTTGTGATTTTAGGTATTATTTTTTTGTAATCGTCTTGGCGCCGTATGTCGCAGGCTGCCGGCCCGTCCAGCGCACCCGCGGGTACCAACAGCCAGTTCTCGTCGGACGTGCAGTGCCCAGAATGCAATAAACCCTTCAAAGGACAGAGGGGTCTGAAAATCCACATCGGAAAACAGCACAATAAAAACAAGCCGACCCAGACGTCATCAGACCCAGTTCAACCCCCAATCCCAAATGGCCCCCCTCTCTGGAAAGAACTAAGGACCTTGAAATCTACAACGGCGGTCTTGAAAAGGATTCCCCGAGGGGCCAGAACGTCTGTAGCGACCTCTCTGTCCAAGACAATTAAAGAGGTTCTGAATAATAATGATGAAAACAGTTGGAAACAGCTACTAACATTTGCATTCCGGATACTGCACGTAAAAAGGGGGAGGGAGGAGAACGGCTCCCTCACACAAAAAATTAAAAACAACTGTTTATCAAATAAAACCATTATTCCGGAATATGACAACAGTACCGTTCACTTTACATACAATTTAAATAAAAGAATCGAAAATAAATTTAATGACGGGGATATTAGGGGAGCCGCACATCTTCTCTTCACCACCGACACCTTGGCCCCTGACACGCCGGAAACACTTTCGGCTTTAGCGTCAAAGCATCCACCTCGAGCAGCTACCTCACAACTCCCGGATGCACCCTGTCCTTCCGATCCCACTCCGACAGCGACGGTTAACGAGGTTCTGGCTGCCGTAATGTCCTTTAGAAACGGTTCGGCCGGTGGACTTGATGGTATAAGCTCGCAGCATTTGAAAGATCTTACTAGCGGAACCATTGGTGTCGCTGGCCGTGTCCTTCTGGAAGACATTACATGACTGGCCAACCTTATGCTGTCGGGTAATAATCCTTATGGAGCAAGTCTGTGTGCCCTCAAAAAAAAGGATGGGGGCGTCAGACCCATTGCGGTGGGAAACACATTCCGCCGGATGGTGTCCAAAATTTGTTGTAAAAATATTGTAGCTGATTTATCCACAAAATTTCGACCTACACAATTAGGTTTCGGGAGTAAAGGGGGTTGCGAGGCTGCAGTACATGCAGCCCGTACCTTCCTTGAACACGATACTGGTGAGGTCCTGTTGAAGGTGGATGTGAAAAACGCATTCAACTCGGTGGACAGAGGTACTCTGCTGACAGATGTCAAAAATAACTGTGCCCCTATCTATAATTACGTTTTTCAATGTTATAGCAGACCAACAAAATTAATCTACAGAGACCACTTACTGGAATCCGCAGTCGGCTGTCAGCAGGGTGACCCCCTAGGACCAGCAATATTTAGTTTGGCCATCAATCCAATCGTCAAAGATCTAAATTCAAAATTTAATATTTGGTACTTAGACGATGGTGCCATTGGAGGCGATTCAACTTCTGTATTAAATGACTTAGAAAACATTGTGCAAAAGTTTGGCCAAATTGGTTTAGAACTAAATTACTCAAAATGTGAATTGTATTTATCCAAATCGATTTCGAGTTTCGAAAGAAATAATATAATAGAAAAATTTAATAATGTAGCTGCTCACATCAAAATTTTAGATAATGAGTCATTACGTCTCCTTGGTGCCCCTGTCTTAAACGAATCGATTCCCAGGTATGTAAACGACCAGATCTCTAGATTTCTCCATGCTTCAGACCTTTTAACAAAAATTAACCCACACATTGCACTTTTTATTATCCGTTTCTGCCTTTTTGTACCCAAATTAACCTACGTTTTACGATGCTGCCCACTTTGGAAATTTGATACACTCCTAAAAATTATTGATAATACTCTTCAGCAATCAATTGTAACCATCATAAATTGTTCACTTACCGACCGGTGCTGGGTGCAAGCCACCCTTCCAGTCCGGTTCGGTGGCCTGGGAATCCGCAAAATTTCCAGTGTAGCACTCCCAGCCTTTCTGTCATCCGTCCATAGCACGCATGTCCTCTACGGTACTATAATTTTCCCGTCACTCGGTGACATTGAGGCATCGTGCTTGACGGATGCCAGGGATGCATGGGTGCAAGCCTGTCCTGGTGAGAATCTGCCCACTGACTTGACAAAACAAAAACAGTGGGACGAGCCGATCTGCAGACAAGTTCAAAGTTCCTTACTTGACACTGCGACCAATCCTGCAGATCGAGCCCGCCTTCTGGCGTCCGGTGAAAGAGAGTCCGGGTTCTGGCTGCACGCTGTACCGTCTATTAACATCGGCACGCAGCTGGACAGGGTATCTTTCTCCCTAGCCGTCAGCCTCAGACTCGGCGTGAAGACGAACGAGCCACATCGCTGCCGGTGTGGCACAAACGTCGATCAGCTCGGACACAACGGCCTTTTTTGACAGCGTAGTGCTGGCCGCCTGCCGCGCCACGCCAGTATAAATGATGTCATCCGGCGGGCTCTTGCCACCGTTAACGTGCCGGCTATTCTAGAGCCGAAGGGCATAGCGCGTGACGATGGCAAGAGGCCCGATGGGATGACATTAATCCCCTGGAAGAACGGCAGAGCCATGGTGTGGGATGCAACATGTGTTGACACACTAGCACCGTCCCACACCGGTGTTACTGCCGTTAGAGCTGGTGCGGCTGCGGCAGAGCCATGGTGTGGGATGCAACATGTGTTGACACACTAGCACCGTCCCACACCGGTGCTACTGCCGTTAGAGCTGGTGTGGCTGCGGCAGAGCCATGGTGTGGGATGCAACATGTGTTGACACACTAGCACCGTCCCACACCGGTGTTACTGCCGTTAGAGCTGGTGTGGCTGCGGCAGAGCCATGGTGTGGGATGCAACATGTGTTGACACACTAGCACCGTCCCACACCGGTGTTACTGCCGTTAGAGCTGGTGCGGCTGCGGCAGAGCCATGGTGTGGGATGCAACATGTGTTGACACACTAGCACCGTCCCACACCGGTGTTACTGCCGTTAGAGCTGGTGCGGCTGCGGCAGAGCCATGGTGTGGGATGCAACATGTGTTGACACACTAGCACCGTCCCACACCGGTGTTACTGCCGTTAGAGCTGGTGCGGCTGCGGCAGAGCCATGGTGTGGGATGCAACATGTGTTGACACACTAGCACCGTCCCACACCGGTGCTACTGCCGTTAGAGCTGGTGTGGCTGCGGCAGAGCCATGGTGTGGGATGCAACATGTGTTGACACACTAGCACCGTCCCACACCGGTGTTACTGCCGTTAGAGCTGGTGTGGCTGCGGCAGAGCCATGGTGTGGGATGCAACATGTGTTGACACACTAGCACCGTCCCACACCGGTGTTACTGCCGTTAGAGCTGGTGCGGCTGCGGCAGAGCCATGGTGTGGGATGCAACATGTGTTGACACACTAGCACCGTCCCACACCGGTGTTACTGCCGTTAGAGCTGGTGCGGCTGCGGCAGAGCCATGGTGTGGGATGCGACATGTGTTGACACACTAGCACCGTCCCACACCGGTGCTACTGCCGTTAGAGCTGGTGTGGCTGCGGCAGCGGCCGAGAGAAATAAGAGGCACAAGTATGCAGCCCTTAGCTCGGACTGCATATTTGTGCCTTTCGGGGTCGAGACCCTCGGGCCGTGGGGTCCCGATGCTAAACTCCTTTTTAAAGAACTATCCACACCGCTGATCGATGTTTGTGGGGACCCGAAGGCTGGTGCGTATCTTGGCCAGAGAATTAGCCTGGCCATTCAAAGAGGAAACGCTGCCAGCCTTCTAGGTACCCTTCCACATGACGGTGGCGATTTAGATAGGATTTTCTATTTAGTTTAGTTAATTTTGTAGGTTTAACAAGGATTTTAGGTTAGTTTTACCCTTTTTAATTTAGGTAAGTTTTATTTATATTCTATATTTTAACATTATGTGTGTTAATTAAATAAATAAATAATTATTTATATTAAAAACCCTATTAGTTATCTTGGGTTTAGTCAAGAATGAAAATCGTCCCTAATTCTTTATTATGTTTTCATAAAGCATAATTTTAAATTAATATGAGATAAAAAAAACTGGTCAAATGCGAGTAGGATTCATACTGAGGGTACCGTACATACAGTTTGAAACCCAAAATTATTCCCCATACAGTTACGAAGACCAACTTAACTTAAGTTAAGGTCTAACTAGGTTGAGCGCAAATAATCTACTTGAATGATTATATTGACTAATTCTATTACGGGTACTTTTTAATTTGCCCTTCTTCAGTATGCCTCCTATTTGGTCGGCATACGTCCCGGTCGAACATTAATTTCTTTCGTCCTCTACTTTCATTCATCCCCTCTAGGCACCCAAACCTATTCTGTTTTCTATTTTTTCTATTCTGTTATTATATATGATTCAAAATTTAAATTTATTTTATCATGAAGATAATGATAATGATAAACTTTAATTTGATTAATTGTAAAATATATTGAATTGTAGAATTACAAGAAATAAAAGGTTTATTATTCTTATTTTTGTTTATTATAGTATGATTCGTGTGTCCCACGGACTTGACACACACGAACAGTTAGAAATTGTACAAAACAATTATATTTTTGCCCCGGCAAGTGGGTGTGAATTCTCCATTAATTCACCCCTCTCTCCCAAAAGCTTAGACAGAGACCACAGATTTCCATCTGCAACGATCCTGACATACCTTTTTTGTGTTTTACACATTCACTGATCGAGTTTTACAAGCTCTTCTATTTCCAGTTGTTTTGACTTGGCTCTCATACTTGTGTATACAAAGATACTAATGCTTGTTGAGGTATCAAACGTTTTAAAATATTTTGGTCATTATTTTTCCAAAACAGTTTTCTATCTGGCTTAGCCAATATGTCATGAATGAATGAATTGCTGCTGAATTTGAATTTTTTCAGATACTTATTCACTTACATTACTTTGTCCAGAAATTATAAGGGGTAATGTATTTTTTTAAACTTTAGTACTCGTTATTTATCCTGCCTAGCAGCATTGGAACGTATTTTAAATTAAATTTTTCCCTTTTTCATTCTACTATTTTATTTCTTTTAGTTACCGATGTCCATCCATCCATCTATCAGCCTATTTCGTCTACTGCTGGACGTAAACATTTCCAAGATGTTTTGGTGGTCCTCCTGGAAGAAAAGCCCATACTCACACACGCTGGGCAGGTGGGTTGGTGCCGAAACCCTCACACCAGTGATTAGCAATTTGGGATGGATATACCGTCATAAATCGGTCCCAGACCCACCACCTTGTTGTGCCTGTTTGAGAGCTGTCCTTCTCCGAATAACTTAGAGAGGGTTTGCGAATAAGATTATGGTCCTCTACAGTCGAGCCCAGCACCAGCTCAACGATGTGTTTCACCTAAATTTAGGTCGTATCTATAGTGGATTCTGAGATTTAAAAGTGTAACATACACAGCACTATATACGCATTGATGGGTTTCGTGCTTTGGCTACGAGTGGCCTACGAAACGCTTAGCAATATCAATCAATGTCTTCAATAGGTTCAATCAAACAAAACCGTTTTACATACTGTGACACTCTGACACTTTAATGGTTTTGAAAACGAAATTCGAAATTAAAAAGGTTCAACTCGCTTCAACAAATCACTTTTACAAGGACACAAAAAAAAACACTTGTTTCAAACAGAACGTATTCTTTTTACGTAGTTAAAATGAGCTTTCGCTTGGCCATTACCGCACCAGAGGTGCAGTTGTGTAAGCCAATCGTATTCAAAATGATTATCATAATTATGGCTATTTGGCTAAGCAAATTAGCCCGTTTGATAATTGAAATCGTACATTTTTGGCTGTCAAATGAATACATTTGTCTTGTTTTGTTGTTGACTACCAAAAACGTACGATTTCAATTGTCAAACGGGCTTATTTGCCTAGCCGAATAGCCATATGACAATTGAACTTAAATAGCCATATGACAATCGATATAAACTAGGATGAAGAGCGCTCGCACAGAGACTAGGAGAGTGACATTAGGTGAGACGTTAGGGTGACATAGGTAGTAAAAAATGAGAATTTTAAACAATAGTATTCTCATACTACAATAGAAAGGGTTCTAAAAAAAAGTTTTATAAAGGAGGCATTTTCCAAGACGATAACAAAAGTGATAGAGAAAAATTCGTTACATCGAAAAAAATTGTAAATTGAAGGCTGATTTTCAGTTCAAAACAGAACTAATAAAGTAGTAATAACAATAATGACTGTTGTTAACATATAAACCTATTATGTAAAACATAGAAATGCGTTTTATTAATTTTATACTACACCTGCTTGGAAAGTTTCTTCTTACTTTTTCGAAAACGAATAGACAATATACGTCATTGCTGTCATACCAATATGCGGGCGGAAAAAATGTATGAAAATCCATTGTTAACGTGCTGAGCGGGCAGAAAAAGTATATGAAAATCCATTGTTAACGTGCTGTTTTTTTTTTATTTGTTGACAACATCCGTACGATAAGCATAAATGTTACATTAAAAAGGGTATAAACTTCTTGGTACATAACCTAGTTTGAACAATAATGCCAAAAGGCAAAAAGTTTTTATGTCTTAGTTTGCAAAATAATACTGGCCACTTGCTATTTATGATCATGAAGAAATGAAAAAAGTGAAAGTCAAAAAGTTTTTATGTCTAAATTTGCAAAATAATACTGGCCTTTTGTTTTTTTTTTATTTATTACACTTTTTGTACATTTACACACATATTTAACAACACATTTTAACAAACAGAACAGACATTGTGTACAAAGGCGGCACTTATTGCTTTTAGCAATATCTCCCAGGCAACCTGTTATTTGTTATTTATGTACATAATTAAAAAAAGAAATTAAAAACTGCAAATCGAACGCGAGTCGTCAATCTGTTTCTTTGGTTGTATCTTTATTAAAAGTAACTCAAAATGTCGTCTAGTAGTGATATAGAAGAATGGGTGACGCCGCCAGAATTAAAAGAAACTGCCCAAGCAGTTATTATATGGGAAAAGTATAACACTGAGTTTCAATAACTGTAATAATTTTAATATAAACTTTAATTAAAGATTTTGTCTGTTCTTTTCCTCGCAGGTGTAGTATAAAGCACTATGTATCACTCGGAAGAAAGTGCGATTCCCAACTCGTGGATATTGAGGCCCTCGACTGCGCCTTGGACCTCAAACTACACCCTCGTTGGTAATCGGCCTTATTCTCCACTCGGTGAACAATGTACTATTATTCATTCAAAAACAGCATTATCCAACCGTTTCCTGCGTTCACCGCACTACTTGGACGCGCACTTTTTCAGATATATTTTTTATCCCTTTCGTTGTGCGATGGACATATTGCGCCTTAATCATTCTTTCCAGGGACTTCAGCAAAAATCTACAGAAGTTCGTAACGATTACTATACTATGCAAACTGCCTGTAACCACTTCCCGGTACGGCTACTCGTGGCGTCATCCCGGAACACGACGAGTCGCTTGGCGGCATGGTGACGTCACGAGGGTGGTGACAAAACACGGCCCAGGTCTACCACCAGTAAATAGGTGCCTGCGTCGTCTCTGCAGACGCCCCGATGGTCGTTTGACCCTCAATACTACAGACATATACGTAGATTGTTGGCATACCTTTTTGTAATCTCTTAGTCGCTTTTTACGACTTCCACGAGAACACAGTATTATTTTTAGATGACGGTGCCACACGCCTCAAAATTCTCTTTGCGTTTTTTTAATGCTGTTTTAGTAATGTATATGAGGTAAACACTTTAAGAAGCCTGTAGTCGGCGGCTTGAAGTCAGTCGCGCACGGGGTCGCTATGCTTGCTATTTCATTCTACATTCAACTTCGGATTATAGAGCACTGACTGACTGTTATTGGTTGGCCTGAGCGTTCATTTTCCGAGCTCGTACGGAACTAACCGAACACGGTGTGAGAGGCAAGCTAACGAGAGACAACATTCACGTTTAAAAAAAAAAACTCGAGAATGGTTTTGGTGGTTCCTATGATTTCAGAAGAAATATCCCAAAAATCGAAATGAAACAAAATATTTTTGAATAGTACAAAATATACTATGCTGTGACACTAAATTTTTTTGATTTGTTGTATCGCTTCTAGGACATTACGGTACATAAACATTCATCAAAATAATTATGTGTAAAATCCAGGACTTTTATACGCTTGTAACTTTTGTATGTATTTGATTTTGATAAATGTTTTAGTTTCACGTCATGGATATTGTATGGGATATCTTGAAAAAGAAAAAATAATAAGCAAGTACCTATTAATAAGGATATGATCAGCGAACTGCGCTAGTCTCCCATACGAGTCGCCTTAACTATTTTGCTTACATATTGTTTATTATTACTGAACGGCTATTTTGGCAACTGCGGAAATATTGCAAATGCATGTTTCTCTTCAAATATAAGGTGACTTATTGTCAAAGATATAGTCAAATTCATAGTAGGCAGCACCGAGGTTCAATGACCCTGCTGTTTGCGAAACACGAAAAATATGTTTATGCCTCTATAGGTATACTAGTTCAAGAACCACCTCGAGTCGACAAGTAGAGGAAGTCTAAATTAAATTTTGTGTATTTTACAGAAAGGGTCATTGAATTTTGGTCTTGACCACTTACCGAGTCTCCAGTATGAATTGCCCTACATAAACGAAAGTCAGCGATTTTTTCTATTTTAAGGACCTAAATAATATTAGTACCATATTCCTTACATTTCGTAGTTGTCATTTGCAGACATTTACTTCCAGTTAATTCCATTCCGACGAGTTGGGTTTCGACCGCATGCCGATGGAGGTTTTCAGAATGTTTTAACGAGTTTGACAAGCTTTCAGCAAGCTTCCGAAAAATTTTTGAACTTTTAGTTTCTAATAAGAATGCTATAAAAATACTCCATATTCATAAAGAACAGTTTTTTTTATATCGAAAGAAAATCAAATAATGTTGATTTATACCTATCTGTTATCACCATGCATGGTGGTGATGTATGGGAGACGTGATTGGTTTTCGGTCGATTTATTTTTCTGGAATGGTCAGATTTTGATTGATGTAAACATACTTCAAAGGGCTTTCACGAAAAATGGAAATGCATTTGGCTCGGTGTGTGTCCGTTGTCCATATACTGTTCCATTTCATTTATTCAGGTAAAGTACATAAATATCCATCGAAGAATATATTTTCTTGAACGAAAGAAGCCATCACTTTCAGCAAAGAGTTTGACTTAATTAAAATCAAACTAATATTGCCTTGCTTGAAAAACCGTTTACTTCGTTGTAAAAAACGGATTTGTGTGGAAAACTAGTTTTTTCTTGATATAAAACATTTTTTTTTTTCGATAAATCAATGTATTATTTTCCTTGAATAAAAATGTTTTGCGTGAAAGAAAGAAATGGATGTATAATTAAGAACCTTATTACTTTGTTTTAAGCCTCACAAATTCAATACAAAAAAATAATGTCTTCACGGTAAATAATATATCCAAGACATCGAGAGCTCTTGCCGTAAAGAAACCACCAAATCTTTTTTTTCCGTGCAGGGTTGAACTGTTCGGCACAAGTGGAGATTTTCACCGGTACTGTGAGCTATACACTACTCAATAAAAACATAAATGTAAAAAAAACTGGTTAAGTGCGAGTAGGACCCGCGCCTATGGGTTCTTTTAATTATTTAATAACATTAACACGATAAATTTAAAATATTTATTTTTCTTCTTCGATATAGATGCATAAAAACACCCTAAATTTCAGGGTATAAAACATTTTGCCCGGAGATTACAGAGTTGCTTTATCATGGTTTTGGAAACGCCGACTGGTACTAGTGCTCGTATACGCACAGCTTCTACTTTGGAGCCGACCCTAAAATCTCAAAAGGAAATCAGCTGTTCCATACAAAAGTACTGGCCCAAACTAAACAGCTTTTTTGCGATTTGAGCATTGGTCTTTTATCTAGTGTAAATTGTTTGTATTGACGAGTACTAGGAGTTTGCGTTTCCAAAACCAATTTTCCAACTGGGCGGCTATTCCGGCAATATTGCGCATTCGCAATATCAGTCAGTAGATATTTGTTGAAAGTTTGATAAATGCCATGCGATGAAAATTATCCTCACTGAACCACATTAAATAGAAGCTATAGGGTATAAGGAATCAACACATCTGTCCAAAATCCCTTTTTAAGTCACCCGCAATCTACCTATGCAATTTTTGCGCACGTGCCAGAATCGAGGGCCTGATAAATTTATATGATAAACAAATACGTGTTCAAATGTTTTCTGCCAATGATAAGTTAACTACCTAAACCAATTACTATAGTATGTTCGAGTTATCATTGATATGGGTGGCAGTTCAAAGTTGACAGTTATAGTTATGTGCCATATCGAAATCGATTTTTTTTAGTATCGAGAACGTTAACAAGGGCTATCAAATCGATTTTTTATTTGATTGATCTTTAATTATTCAAACTACTTTTTGTTAATTAAGTTATGGATATATGAATATAATTTGCAATATTCCGCTAAACAATTCTTGTCATGCTATTCAAAATGCAGACTGGTGTACCGCCCGCCCGCCCGCATAAAACATGCAACAAGCAAGCAATACGAGCATAAAAGCAAAGCAATCTAAATAACAGGCAAGAAAACTAATCTTGATACATATACATATATATAAGTTTATAGATAAGTTTTCTTGTCTGTTATTTAAGATTGCTTTGATTTTATGCTCGTATTGCTTGCTTGTTGCATGTTTTATGCTCGGTGCACGAGTCTGCATTTTGAATAGCACGACAAGAATTGTTTAGCGGAATATTGCAAATTACATTCATATATCCATAACTTAGTGATGGACTTCCGCAAGGTAACGCCTATTTCAATTAATTATTTTTGTTAATTTCTAAATTAACGAAATTAAACGAACCAATAACTCCCAAGCTTGAGAGTTCAAAGATTTTTTTTTGTTTTTCTCGGCATTTCAACGATAACAAAACAAAATCAATAAAAACTGTAACAAACGTCAAAATAAATAGCCTGTAAAGCAACCGCAACGAAAACACAAACCGCATACAAGATGAACTCATACTGACGCGATCCTATAAGATGTCTGCACCGATTCATCGATGTATTTTCGACTATGTAGTGTCAATACCTATGGGTTAACGTTCCGATCCACGCATCAAGTAGCAAAAAGACATTATTCTTTTCTGAATCTTTTTTTGTTAAATTTAACGAATACACTGTGATTATTGTTTCGTTTTATAGATAAATAAATAATTTATTGTATTTTTGCAATAATGATATACATTCTTTCTAAAACCTAATATTTTCTTTTGTACCTGGTTGTATGTAGAATGGTGTGAGTAGTATAGGTGAAACGGAAAATAACGAACTGTCACCCATATCATGTTATCTAAAACATACTATAGCGACAAAGTATAGAGCAGCAACGGATAAATTTCATGACACCAAAAATATATATATATGGAGTAGGCAATATTTGCAATAAACTGAATTGTCTGTATAAGTATGGAATGCTCATGACACTACTCTACCTACGAGTACATAATACGGAATGGATCATCATTATTTCATGTTCGACAATTGGATTGTTTATTGTGGTGATAGCTTTTCAATTCAGTTTGAACAAAACCACAACATTAATTGATTGACGCAAAATGCGGTTGGTCGGCCGCCCGGAAGTAATGATTCAATAATTAACGAAGGTTTCAGTTGGAGAGACTCCTTTCCTCTATGAGGGAAAGACGTCAGAACCTTATGATATGGCAGAGTGAATTATGATAATAAAGTGAAGTAATGAATTGTATTTGTATTGTACGTAAATATTTATCTGAAGTCTAAAAATTTTTTTTTGTCCGAAAGCAATCTAACTACGTACACCAAAAACCACACCGCAACGACTATTAATAAAAAAAAAACAGCAGCAAAACGAAAAATATCCATGTCACTTCAATAAAAAGCTCCGTAAAATATTTAGAATAAAAAAAGTTAGTTTAAATACACGATGAGAACTATTTCAAGCGGTCACAAACTGTAGTACTCGTACCCGCATCCGGTCGCAACTGGGTTAAATAATTGGGCATTTTGCAGCCATTTTCTCCTAGAATTTGGTCTCCAATTGCGCCTTGTGTTGTACGTGTGTAAATACCGAAAATGGTCCATTTACCATGCAGAATGAAGGCAAGTTTTGTTAGTAGGTAAGTAAGTCCATCCATTCATCAGCCTGTTTCATCCCCTGCTGGACATAGGCCTTTCCAGGATTTCGCCACTCTTGGCGGTTCTCCTGGAAGAAATGCCCATACTCACACACGCTGGGCAGGCGGGTTGGTGAGCGCGGTGCCGAAACCCTTGCACCAGTGACGCCGCTGCCCGTCACCAGTCTGATTTATATAAGGCCCGGCAATTGGGAATGGATATACCGCCATCCATCGGTCCCAGGCAATGGTGGGCCGCCTGGTTTTTTTGCCTGAGAGCTGTCCTCTTACTCTCCCCCGAATAACTTCGGGAGGATTTTCGAGTAAGATGGTGGTACCTCCACAGTCGAGCCTGGCATTAGCTCTGCCACCTAAAGGTAGTAAGTGATTTGTGAAAATCTTTCATAAATATTTATTTTTAAAAGAAAAGCAAGTAAGCAATTATTGAAAACAACTCTAATAATCGTACTAGACAAATTCATCGGAAAAATAAAACTCATAATTTAATACGACTTTTAAATTTTACTTTAATATTTTAAGGAACAAATTATAATTTCCTTAAACGTTTCTTATAAAATTGTAAATGGTTACTGGTCTAATAATCAAATAATGAAAGTTTATGAGTTAAAAGGCTTCTAAACAAGCAGAAAAGCTTACACAAATTGGATTGAGCGACGTAAAACACTAATCTTAACGTGTAACCAGAGGGAAGATTTTAATTATTTAAAAAGCTCTTAACTTTGCTTGCAAAAATTAGTCTTATGTACTTGATACTATTAAGGCACAATATACCCATCGCACAACGAAAGAGATAAACATATCTGAAAAAGTGCGTGTCAGAGTAGTGCGGTGAATCAAGGAAAAGTTGGATACAGCTGTCTTATAGTCAATAATTTAATATAGACTCACACGAGAGCATTTTTATGTTTTAGAATATATTTATACGTCATTATTGTTATTTTTTCTGTATAAGTTTGGACTACTGTTTTGAACTAAAAACAGCCTTCACTTAGCAAACGGTTTTTTTCGATGCAGCAATTTTTCTCTATCACGTTTTGGACTTTGTTGTCGTTTTGGAAAAGGCCTCATTCATAACAAGTTTTTTTTTCATAACTTTGTCTGTTGTAGTACGTGAATGAGTTATACTGTTTTAAAATTATTATTTTTACTACCCATGTCTTCTTAAAGGTGTATAATACCTCACTTCAATTTATTTACACCAACAAACACTGAAACAATCACTCTGAAATGGATATATAATCAAGTTGAGGACTAATGCTATATCCATGTTGTTGTGAAAACTTGATTCCATTAAATTTTCTCCATAGAAAAAAAATTACAAAGTTACCTCCAAGCCGTACAATAAACCGATAGCATTCAATGAATACATTAAATATTAAGTATTATGGGCCTTTAAGGCGTTTATAAGACCTACATTAGCAACACGATGTGTACCGGTACAAATATCGACGGAAACATAAATGAAATAAACTCATATCTTAAGATCCTCACAGTGAACTCAAAAATAGCGCTTATTGTTTTTTTTTACGAACGTCTCAAATCTGTAAAAAATGGTACATAAAGAGGTTTATACCTGGTTATACAGTTTCGTACACTACTTTATCTAAACTCATACAATAGTTATCTACTTATTTTTCAATCCATAAAAACTTGAGAAGTATATTATATATATTTTTTTCTATATTAGAGACGTTCGTGAAATGACTGTATGACTAAGTATTCTTTGCCTTCCTACCGAGTGTGATTGTACTGTAATCAATCCATCAGCCTGTTTCGTCCACTGCTGGACATAGGCCTTTCCAGGATTTTGCCACTCTTGGCGGTCCTCCTGGAAGAAATGCCCATACTCACACACGCTGGGCAGGCGGGTTGGTGAGCGTGGTGCCGAAACCCTTGCACCAGTGACGCCGCTGCCCGTCACCAGCCTGGTTTATATAAGGCCCGGCGATTGGGGATGGATATACCGCCATCCATCGGTCCCAGGCAATGGTGGGCCGCCTGGTTTCATTGCCTGAGAGCTGTCCTCTTACTCTCCCCCGAATAACTTCGGGAGGATTTCCGAGTAAGATGGTGGTACCTCCACAGTCAAGCCCGGCATTAGCTCTACCACCTACCGTAATATCAGAAACAATATTTTATGGCATTATTTTGTTAAGAAAACTAACAATAATTTAATTTAACTTACCTCATAGCATAAAACCCAGATTTTGAACTCAAAAATAGTGCACAGTGAAAAAAACATTTTCACGAACGTCTCTAATATAGAAAACAATTTATCAAATCCAGATATTTATTATCAGGCATCTTAGGCCCATAGGTAAATACCTTACAAACTAACATATGTACGGTTTATAATTACACAATTGTGTTAGTAGATAGAGCTTATTTATCACCATGTTAGTATCTATTATAGTATACTTCTCAAGTTTTTATGGATTGAAAAATAAGTAGATATTTTAAGGTTTTGTCACATTTTGTCTCTTTTTAAATTAATTTTAAACCAATAAATAACGATGTTGAATTTTGTGAAAAATAAAATACATGTCATTCTTTCATATTTCACTCTTTGATCTTAATATTTCGGCCGTTCGATACACGATTACTTACATTTTGCTTGATCCAATTAAATCGCAAAGATAGGTCTAAACTATGATCTAAATATCATTTCATTTGAGCTATATTATGTTTTGTACTATAAAAGTTGTACCGAAAATAAACGTCGTGAAAAATGTGATACAAAACGGCCGTCATATTAAAACCCATCCCTCTAATTCCAAAATAATAAATAAAAACATCTCGAAACCATGAGTTTTCTACGTGGCCCTCTTCCGCCGAGCGTTTGAGCACGACAGATTTTTCTGGATAACCTCGTTTTAATAAAGTTTTAAGATAGTGAAGTGTTTTTTTTATTCGATATGTGGTAAAAATTTTCATAATAAACTGTCCAATATTTTTTACAGATTGGTTCTCTATGACACCAACAACAATTTCTCAGTGCAAACATTTGCCTCACTGCTAAATCCTGAAGATCAAGATCAGACTGTTTTGTTCATGCATGCCTGAGGCCAGTCAATTTAAAGACATAAATGGGCATTTCCAAATTTTTTGTAACATGGTAGAAAAATTCGTGTCAAATGTTTTTGCTATATTTTGAGTACCTAATCATGTAGTTACATAATATATTTAATATAGTTTAATAAAATCTCAAAAGTTTCACGCTTATTTTAGTATAATAATCAATAATAATTTACGTTTACCTAGCAAATATAGGTATAGGTCAGTTTCGTTATGATTATTTTTTACCTCTAGAAAATAAAATGCGGAATCTGTGGTACCCATTCATGATTTTTTTACAGTAAACCTGTTATCTAACGAGGGTTATTTTATGAAAAAATCTAAACCAAATATTAAATTAAATGATAATTTAGCATAGAATTTTATGGGACAGTAACTAAAGTTGACGCGTCTTGAACGCAACTGACAAGCTAAAGTTTAGGATACACTAGTACACTGTCCTTAGAGACCTACCAACCGAGTCGAATTATTTAATTCTGACTAAATAATTACTAGAATGTCATTTTTATTTAAGAAATAAATTTACTATATTATTATTTCTTACTTGTTATTGTACAAAAAAAAAATCAAACTTCTTTCTTCTGATATTATGATGACATAAAATAAAAGATAAACCTTTGAACAGTTGTACTTTAAAAATAATAACCTCTAAGACTAACCTCTAAACTGACGTAACAAAAACTTCTCATTTATTTAAAAAAATATTTTTTCTTAAAGTTATTTGTCGCAGCGGAATTGTTGAAACAAAAATATATTTCAAAAACAATAAGTTATCTGAAATTTAATGTTTAAAACATGGTACCCCTGCCTATATTTTGAAATTCTGTAACATATACTGGCGAAAAAACTGCAAAGACGTACCTAACCAAAAACACGTCCGCTTTGATTGGCTGCTATTTCAAACTGCTTTACCAAACAAAATGAAGGCCGGGTACTTTGTTTATGGTCGTAATGTTGCTATTTCTCTATATTTGCCTCGAGACTTGACAAAATTCTTTAAATTCTATAAAAAAAATCGCCGTGTCTAACCCAGACATGTCAAGTTTGAAGAAATGCCTGGGACTTGCTTCAAATTGATTTTAAATAGTATTTCGCTCATTTAATTTTACTTTTACTAGTTAATCACAATAAAATAACATCTATACTTCGCCCCAAACAGCAAATTTTATACGTGACTTTAATGGTACAACGAAGAAATTACTATATTTTATTATTTATATTCTATAAAATATGTATATGAATAGTTTTTAATAGCAAAAAAAGTCAACAATTTAAACTTTTACATTATTTTTTTAATTCCGTGTGTTAGCATTGCATGATTTTGTACTTTTTTAATCGATTTAGTTCAATCCTGGCAGTTTCGGATAATTGTATTGAAAAACTCTAATCGATTACGTGAACCGATAAGAAAATATGTTTTTTTAATCTATGGTTGCTAAATGTTGTATAGTCTATGTAAACATGATTCCTGCTCTCGAGAAAAATTGGTTGTTGCAATATAACCTGTAGTAGTGAAAGAAATAGAAAGATTCGTTGAAAATTATCTGGTTTCATTGAAGAAAGCTACTTCATCTTACGCCCTGTTTCCTGCGGAAGTTAACAGGTGTTATTGCTTTAGTTTTTCTTAAAATTCAATATAATGCCTTGGCACAGCCAAAAAAAGGCAATGTGACACTTTTTTGGAAATTCCGAAATGCAGACTGATTTATCGCCTCTGATAATGTTATATGTACCAATTATTTAGAGAAGTATCAACATTTTTCCTTGTTTAGGAAGTTTATGAAATATTTTATTTTAATACATAACTAAATACCTGCTTAACTCTTTCAGATTTGATACAAGTAAAAAAAAAGGAAAAAAGTTGTATACAAATTAATTTCTACTACATGTCAGGATGGCATTGCCATTTGTTGGTAACAGGTTTTTTACTGCACAGTTTTACTGTTGTTTATAAATATATACATGTTGTTGTCGAAGCTTGTCAGTATGACTGCAGTGTTGGTGAACCACCTAATGTACACTGCAAGCATGTGGTACCTAGATGTATCTGTATTACTTTCCATTGAACGATTACAAAGTGAAAAGAAAATTATTTTATTTGGCACAAGTACCTGGAGGCTGCAAATAAATAAATGCTATATTTCTGCGTCCATTTGCACAACATTGATGCATGATAAAATAGTAAAAACCTTAAACTAAACGAACAAAATAGGTACAAGGCAAATCTCACGACAATGATTTTTGTTTACGTTATAACCTTATAACACAGTGGTGCCTCTAGCGGGAGCAATTGGCGGTAATGTTCCGGATAGCGCAAAATAGGAGAAACTGATATTTTACACAATGAACGCGATTGAAATGTCCTGCGTAGTGTTTATAGCTATCATCATTAAGTATTAATCGAAGTATATACGAATTAAAAGCAGTTTTAAAGTTGATCGAGAATTTGTTGTTGATATAAAATTGAAAAAGTTAATTGTTTTTAATATCTATTATGTTCGGAAGTTTTAGTACTCTCAACGGTACATACCAAATGTCGTCCAGGACGGCGATTCTCGCACATGCGATAATTTGCGAAGGCCGAAAGCGGGTGATTTTTACAAGCTCTTTATGAAAAAACATATCAAATTTTTAAAATATAAACCTGTTGTACGGATTATAGTGAAACACTTTACGAGAAAAGAATTTGGTGCTAAAAAGGCTGCCAAAAAAAATGCTGAAAAACCTCGTTAAAAGTATAGTTTAAATATCGATAGAATTTAGAAATTAACAACGAAAAGAAAATAAAAAAAGGTATAAAAACAAAACTGTAGAAGAGTATGTCGTCGAGCCTAAAAATTTTACAATAAAATTTAATTTAGTAAATCACCTTTTTTAAGGTTTAGAATTTTCTAATGTAGCAAAAAACGACGCTTTAAGTTTATTTTATTATAAATTTGAAACTAAAAGTTAATCTATTTTTTGGGATCCCAAGAAATATCGCGGAAATATTAGTAAACTTTAGGCGAGAGAAAATATATCAATGCGTGAAAGTTTTAAGAGCTGTCGTTATTCAGCCTTACATAAGGAAAGAAAATGACCTAAAGAGAATAAGATAATTACTAAACTACCAAGAACCTGTAGTTTAGTAATTATCTTATTCTCTTTAGGTTAGGTTTCCTTCCTGAGGTCGATTCGGCAGGCCTTCTGGTATGGGGTGGTCTCCAAAACGCTCGCTCGTAGTTAGCCAATCCTCACCACGCCGTGAACTGCAGAAATGAGTTCGTGTTGTGCATCCACACAAGATACCAGGAGGATGGTGTTATTTTGAAATTGTATGTTACTTTTTAAAACCCTTAAAAAGCCTGAAGGGTCGCTGTAAAGAGAAAAAACAACAGATTGAAGAAATGCTCATGAAACCCGAGCAAGGAAACTAACGTTTCGGAAAAAGGATAAAAGGGATTTTCAGAGAATGAAACCAAAAGTACACAAAACTTACCAGGAGAAGAAGAGAAAAGGCTTGAAAATAGACTTAAAAAAAATGTATCCCGTGTTACGAATCCAAGGGATTAAAATTCAGAAATTTATTTAGTATCCTTGTGGACTCAACGACAATACTCTTCAAAATGAGAAAAACAAACAAAAACCATGACAAGAAATTTTAAATTTTGAAAATTCTGTAAAAGAATCAAAGATAAAGAAAAAATAATATCGAAGAAACAGGTTGAATAATACTGTGAGCATTCAGTGTACAGTGTTCATAACATGCTTTAAGTGTCTTTTAATTAGTTATAGTTAGTAGAATTATCATCACACAACATTTATGACGCGATAAACAGAGGCGTATGAAAAGCAAAGCGTTTGAATTTTTTTGCGAAAATTTCCGCCCTTCACGGCAATTCTGACACATGAGTAAATTTGGAAAGGTGGAAGGAGGGAGATTTTAAGAAGTTCTATGAAGCTTTCAAGATAAAAACTTTTTGCCTGGGTTCATAACATGTTTATTAAAGAGTTTTACTTCGGGAATTATCATCCATCACACGGCATATATCACGTGATTAACAAAGTCGTGTGTAAATTATAGCGTATGAAATATATTGCGATAAAAGGCGCCTAGGATTTGACGATTCTTATCCTTTTTTAAAGTATATATTTTAGGCAATTTTGCTTCTAAAGAACATGGTTATTTTACATTTGGGTCTTAATATGTGCCTTAGGATGTAATTTCCTTAAGTAAACTAGAACGATTTTTTTCCCTCCATTGCTTCAGTAAACATAATATAATCCTGTTTGTATTTACGGCTCAAGTGAAACCAAGGCATAGAATTCTATATTAAATGTCTATGAGTGAAACATTAACCCATCAATTTGACCGATTTTCATTTTATTTATTTATTTATTATAAAAATAGAGAAAAATGATAAAATCTTATAAAATTTTAGGTAAGAAGTCTTAATTAGAGTTCCGCGTCTAAAGGGCATGTCGGAGCCCTATTAATGCCACTCTACTGTCTGTTCGTGTGTCGGTCTGTCCGTCTGTCCGTGTGATGGTCTGTCCATCCGTATGCCACGGGTCTTGCTTGCAAACAGAATGATTTACAGATTCGAAATTTGGATATGTTATGTAGTATGTTGACCAAAACCGAATATTGCATAAAAATATATTATGTTTAAGGCGGGGAGTCCTATACATGAAAGAGAAACAGAAAATAATTTGTTTCTTACCCACATGTGGGGTTTCATTGTCTAGAACCCATTGAGTAGAGTACAAATACATGTTCTTATTTTTTTATATCCAAAAAAAAGTTGGTGTCAATGAAAGATTTTTATCACGGGTCTATCTCAAAAATGGAACTACTTAGGAATTTGAAACTTCCTGTATATTATGTGCCACATCAAATACTGAAAACGTCGATTTTTAATATTGGTCTTGGGTTACGTACCTGAATAATCAACCAACTTAATTTTGGTGTTTTGTAATTTTTAATTCAAATCATATATTTAAAAACTTACGACTATCATTTATTTATGCAGGTGTATATTTTATTTCCCGTATTATTATATATTTTTTTATATTGTAAAGATATATTATATTGTTAAAATTAACTTTGACTTGTAGAAAGTATACTTTATGTATCTATTTTGCAAAAATAAATATTTTGATTTTATAATAATATTGAATTTTACAGAACCCTCAGGGCGCTAGTCCTATTTGGCCAGCTTGGCTTGTATTGGGTCTTTCAACGGTTTTTGTTTTAATATGCTGAGTCAACTATTTATCTAATCAATGTAAAACTTGGACACGTGTTTTCTCAGACCTTTGTCTTTCCGTTGTCAAGTCGGTTACCTAATTGGACACAATTCGCTCACTAGATTTTAATTTTGAAAATGATACCTTTTTAAGTTATTATTTCGTTTTATGTCTAAACGGCTTGAGTTTTATATCTGAAATTACTGCTATAACAAGAAAACATGGTTTATGTTCCGATGTCTGGTGGAAAAACTCCTACATCAAATACTTTTTCGTAAAATACAGAAAAACCTCTAAAATTCACTGATTTTGCGTGCCGCCAGCGCACGAAGCGAGCATTCTAATGTAGACTTTCTGACAACATACTGAAGTTCAAAATCGCTCAGTATCGTGCACCAGGGGTAAGGCCTTAAGCAGTTTGCAGTCCATCAAGAATTTAAGAGCTGCGCTCTTGTCCGTGCCACTCTTCTCTCAATCACAAAATGGAACTTGTTTTACCGAGCAAAGGAAGATTCGCTGCGAGAAGTAGATACATCCAATTCTAATGCAATGGTTTTAAAGTAGCAGTGATTTGCAGTTGCGCCGGTCGAGTACGGTTTCTTGGAATTTATGTGCATAGTATTTGTATAATTTACTGAAATGGCTGAATGAAGTGAAACACGTGTGACGTGACTGGTTTCGATCTTAAACGCACAACTTATGATTGCTTTCCTTATCTTTTTATTTAAATAAAAAATCACACTAATATTATAAATGCGAAAGTTTGTTACTCTTTCACGCTGAAACGGTTGAACGGATTTCGATGAACTTTATAATGGATGTAGCTTTTATTAAATTTTTTTAAACCGAATAAGGCGCGGGCGGAGCCGCGGGCAAAAGCTAGTATTAAATAAAATGTGATGGCATTATGCGACAAGAGTTTAGTGGCAATTACACTTTTCTAGTAAAGTTTTGTTATTCTATGCATCACTTTGTAATCGGTCCTGTAGAACAACTTCAAAACGCGTTCACAGTTTTTTGCGCACAATCATTTAGAACATTATGCATAAAATAACACAATTCCTTAGAAAAGCATAGTATACGTTAAAATATTAAAATTCACATCATTCGAAAATTAGAAAAACAATTATAATTTGTGGGTTTGGGAACGAGACCTGACGCAACTAACTCAAGGTAGACCCACAAGCCTTATAAAGCGAGTGTATTTGTTTCTGAAGAATGTGGATAAACGGGAGCCCTTTACATCCCAAAGTAACAGGGGTATCATGTTGGGACGCATAATGCGAGGGTGAAAAGATTTTGTTTACTGTTCTAGTGTCCACTCTTAAAAACCTCTAACACCTTTTATTGACATAAGTAGTGACAATATGCTTATAAAATTTTACACAAAATTAATATTTAAATAGCAAATAATGAAACAACAGAAGCGTTTGAGAGATGTAACATCCGCGTGGGGCGCCATACCGTCGCACCGCAGCCATTCGTGGCAATTCTCTCATTTACATACATTCACGCTAGTGATGGAGGGCTATGTCAAATTAGTAACCGAAATATGAATAACAAATATCCGGTTTGTAAAAATATGTTTTTGTGAATCTAAGAAAGGAATTAATAAATGGTGGCAAAATTTCATGGTGGTGTTTGACAAAAGGCTCGGAAGCATTTTCGTCAGCAGATTTTAAAACACCTCACAAACAGCTTCTTTAATGTCTGCTTTATTTACAACACCAATGAGACACGTGCGGAGACTAGTATTTTTTAGTCTCGGAGAAAGATTTTTACGGATTAGACTCCTTTGGTAGCGAACATCCTTGTCAAACTAGGGCACCATTCTGATGGACTTGCTAAAATCATCAGTGATCTTCAACAACTCTTCCAGTCTCTGAACTGTGGAGCTGAACAGCTCCAGCCAAATCCAACAACAGAAATATATGTATTGGGAACATCACTGTTAGATATCGGACATGTTCTCCCTGACATTGAGCACCTCATTTTGCGTCAGGTAGAACTGAACTCTATGACGTTTGATTTTATTAAAATAGCGCGCTGTTATGACAACCGAAACATCACTAAAGAATCACGTTTCGATGCCGGCTTTCATAGTAACTTATGGGAAAATCGCACGCAAAAGTTGATGTTTGATGGATAAATATACCGAGTAACGATTTTGTTTGGCAAAAATAAATCAATCACAGCATTTTGTACACTCTTAACTTTACTATTTCTCATTAAACAAATTTTCCGTCATGAAACAGAAATACGATGGGGCACCTTTAGGTGGTACAGACCCTTAAGGCCCAAATGATACTCTGAAGTACGTTTCACAAGACCATCTCATGCACCGTATTCTCTCACCAGCGCGGCGGATGCCGAATGTTGGGCCTGTGAAGACCCTGCCGAAATTAAGCCAATTGGTGGTAATGGTGGATTGGCCAGGAAGTCGGGCCAGTCTGTGATTTCTGCTAGCGGATGGTATGCTGCAATTGCAACATCCAGCGCCAACGACAAACGTTCTCTGGTTGTCGCTCCGGCAGCGGCTCTATATATAAAACGCATGTTTTCATCATGTGGAGATTTTCATTGCCTTGTTACCTTTATGTTTTATAAACATGGCCTGAACGTGGGGTTGGATTTTGAGAAACTCATATTTATCATTACCCTATTATAAATAGCAGTATATAATTCCAAATTACCTATGCGGATCGCTCGTGGTTATCCGTTATGTATCGAATTTGTACCGCCCTAACAAAGTACAAACGCCCGATTGTATGTGACGACAACCAACGCGACGATGGTATAGTTGACCTTGTCTTTGGGGAAGGTCAATGTCAGCTAAACAAAGCATTAACCTCTAACAATATGAATATCGTCAATCTGTTTACAGCGGTAGCTCCGTCATTGGTTTTATAGGACTCAAACTCAAACTCAAAATATTTATTGCAACTAAGTGTACACAGATGTTACAATTTTATAAGAACTTAATAACTTAGCTACCCTTATCAGGTACAGCAACACTACTAATACTATATATTATTACGCAATTCTTTATCACTGCTCTAATATTTCACAGTGTCTTAATATCTAATAATCTTTTACAAAATGTTTGCATAAACAGTAAACTTAACTAACTTAAACAGTACTTAAAAGGTAAGAGATCAGAAAGCCATATCACATTATTTTTCATCAGACAGAAAACTTTCTACTGTGTAGAAGCACCCTTCTACTAAATATTGCTTCAATGTTTTTATAAACGCGGATTCATTTTGTGTGGTCTTTATAGTAGTTGGTAATTTATTAAATATTTTAACTGCCATATAATAGGGACTACAATTTAACATTTTTATTCGCGACGGGGGCAAATATAATTTATCTTTGTGCCGGGTATTAATTGAATGCGTATCTTTAATTTGTGGAAATAGGTTCTTGTTTTTAAAAACAAATATACTTATATCAAAAATATATATACAAGCTAAGCCAGACGCTAAGCCGGGCCTGAAGTATAATGATGCGTCTATCTTGTTGTTTGCGGTTCTATATCTTTTAGAACTAAGATGTATACTGATATTGAAACGGCTACTCACGATTTTAATAATTCAAATTGAATAGGTGATAGAGCTGATGCCGGGCTCGACTGTGGAGGTACCACCATCTTACTCGCAAATCCTCCCGAAGTTATTCGGGGGAGAGTAAGAGACCAGCTCTCAGGCAAAACCAGGCGGCACACCATTGCCTGGGCCCGATGGATGGCGGTATATCCATCCCCAATTGCCGGGCCTTATGAAAAATATACTGGTGACGGGCAGCGGCGTCACTGGTGCAAGGGTTTCGGCACCGCGCTCACCAACCTGCCTGCCCAGCGTGTGTGAGTATGGGCATTTCTTCCAGGAGGACCGCCAAGAGTGGCGAAATCCTGGAAAGGCCTATGTCCAGCAGTGGATAAAACAGGCTGATGGATGGATGGATGGAACTTTAAAATCAATTTCAGTGTCAAACGCCGCGTAAGTTTGCCTCCGAAGAAACTGTACGAATACAGTGAAACTAGTCAGGTGAAATCTGACTATTAAAATCGTGAGTAGCCGTTTCAATATCAGTATGAATCTAAACCACGAATCTTTTAGTAGTAAAACTAAGATGTAAGTATATGTTGATACTCGGACGTATATTCACGAGATACATGTTAAAACGATATAAATATAATAATATACATATAATAAATGCCTAATTTCTTTCCTTTTATTTGTTCGCAAAATCATAGAACATGTGATTTTTCGACAAAAGCAGTATGTTTGGGTGTTTATGCTACTTACGGAACTACCTACGTTTGATTAAAAATATGGTTGGGCGATGCGGAAACTAAACTTATCGCTAAAATAATAAAATAAAATATAGCAGTCCAGATCGTGGCTGGGATCTATATTACAGAATTAAACTTTCTACCATAAAGGCGCCATTACTCGATACGTAGTTTTACGATTCTGAAACTTGGGGCATGGGGCAGAGGAAACCGAAAAGGGGGTCCACCCGCCGAATTTCATAACCAGTATTATATTAAAATTAAACAAAATATTTAACTTGGATGCTGGTACCATCAGCCTGTATTCATCACTGCTGGACATAAGCCTTTCCCAAATTTCACCACTCTTGGCGGTCCTCCGTCCTCCTAATCCAGCCGCCATCCGCAACGTCCCTCAGATCGTCGGTCCAGCGGGCACGAGTTCACCCTACGCTACGCTTTGCTGTACGTGGTCTTCATTCCAACTAATAGGGAACCCCTTTTGCGACCCTTCGGTACGAAACCCTAAAAAGGAACTCTTCAGCGCGGAAAAAAGTGTGTTAAAATAATAACTTACGAAGTTACGAAACCGTTCGAAAGTGACGTCATCGGTGATTGATCGAAGGATAACGGCATTACAGCATGAGTTCGAGAATTAATGATACCAAGCCGACGGTCGAGTCCTAGGTCATCCATCAATAAAGTTTTCAGCGGGTGCTGTTATCTCGGGCGCAAGTTGATACTGCCTGCTTGGTGCGCGTTGATTGATACAGTATTTTGAGAACGCTCTGTTTAAACAGGAGGTAAATAGACAAGTATTATTAAATAACTACTTTCAGAATGGCATATTCGCAAAGGAAAAGCATTTACTTTCCACGAGAAAGCACAGAAATATGGATTTATGTAAATTAAGTGGCAAAAACTCGCAGCAAGATTGCGAAATGTCTTATATAAATATCTTCTCTATTATATATAGCAAAATGTGTAAATTTCTTAACACGAGATAAATGTAAACAGATTCTGATGCTGTTTTTGCTGTTAAGTCCAAAGTATTTTGATGATATTTTTAGCTTATCTATGATAGCTTAATGTTCGCTTTTGAACCTCTGCTGCGCAGTTTTTGAACCGTTAATAACTACGAGCTATTACGACTATTGAGATAACTATGCTCGGAGATAATTGCATAGAGAAAAACTAAATAACGTCTCAACGATCGAGGTCACATTTATATTTTCTGTTTCACGTTATGAAGCATTCCTACGCAAAATTAACAACTCGATACAATGTCTGTACAAAAATCGACGGTAACGACATAAAATAGTTATTTGTTATGCAAGGCTGGAAAGTTAATTTTTAGTGCCAATACCTTGTATTGAAAACCTGAGCGTAGCGAGGGTTTAAAGGTGCGAGACGCTAAATAACCGTGCTGCCGAACGAAAGACACAACTTTTCACCTCACTAAAGCGAGGAAAATGTTAGGTACAAGAAAAAAAGGTTAATTGTGGCTTTAAGCATCGAGTAAATACTCCAAAATGTGCTTGATTTTCTTGTTTCAGATAGTTAAATGAAGTACGATAGCATATATTATTGTCTCCGAAAACGTTTTCGCGCCTTTGGAATGTCTCCATGCATTGAACACATCGTACGCTTTTACGTATTATTCGTGCGATTTTTCCGGAAGAAAACTCAACTCGGCATTATGTACCGCTTGCACTAATTCTGCAGGTGTTAAATTTATATCTTCGTCGCTGCTAGCCTCGCTCATATTTTATGATTTCTTTAGATTTTATCAAAAAACGAACCAAAATAATGGAAGGAAAATGAATTGAATAAAAAGAAGGAAATTTTAAAGTTTTTGTTTTTAATCAAATTTTCTTGCTGGCCAGTGCGATTATTCTTTAAATGAGGCTGGCGTATTGCATGAAATAACTATTTGTGTTTCAGTGGACTAGCTGCAGAGAATATAAAATATTACGAAACTAATGGGGTTCTATATACCGGGTGTAAATATTTAGACTGTTACCATTAAATGAAACCACATATCGCACTCTTCCCGTAGCTTTCACTTGGAGATCATGTTTTGGCACACGTTAGAAGACAAATGATAAACTGTTATCCGGCGTTGCTAGACCACAATGATGAATATGAATTAAGCCAGGATCTTTGTCCTATAAATCTCTAGATACTATTTATTTCCGATCTTCGTTCGGTACTGCCACAGATATGTTTCATGTTAGTCAAGTGACTACGCTTGTTTACTTCCACTTGTACGATGTTTGCTTACAAACCAGAACTGAACCCGTTGAACGCAAATATTATCTGTGCGGTAATCTATCACCAGAATATATTTATGCTAGCAGACATATCACTGAAGTGATTTCTAGACGCGTTTCATTTTACTTAGTTTAGTGAGGCGCCATCTGGACCTAGTTATTAGTGCACCAACAAAGACTTTTATTATGTATAGATGTCACCGACAATCTGCATAATTCAGGTATTGTATACAATACCTAGGTAATGTATACAATGCCTGGGCGTCCGGATAATGTATGAAATATTGTGAATATTATTGTCCGTTACATACTTTACCTAGGCAACGTATACAATTCCTAGGGATTGTATAGAGTACCTGCTGGTCCATCGGCAAAGTGTAAAGTTATTACTAATCAATGGGATAATATTAAGTTCGCAGTCAAAATTAGTTTTTTGGAAGTTCTGCAGCGCAGAAGAGAGCCGGTAGCTTAGGTTAGAAGGTTAGGTATGGTTAGTCGCACCACATAGTGGCGCGACCGCCATTATAACCTTCGTGTTTTTTTTATGACTACCCAGAAATACCATTTAGCCAAAAGGCTAAGCTTTGTTCAAAAAAGAATCATTTAAACATATGCCCGTATCAATTTAAAATTTATTCTGTACTGTATACCTAGGAGAAGTATAAAATAATAGTATATTAAGCAATTAGTGAACAAAGGACAGATTTGAAGCGAGGGCCATAGATGAATCACGAGCAAGTAAAGGATTCTAATGACTGAATCACGACCGTAGGGAGTGATTCAAGTTATAGAATCCTGAGTGACGCGAGTGATTCATGGCCCTCAATATAAATCCTTACTTTATTCAAGAGTTGCATACTATAATTTATACCATGACAACAAGAAAAAAAAAATTTAAGCGAAAATAGACATTTAATGAAGAAATAATAATGATAAGAAAACTACTCTTAATTTAAGTAATTGTTCCAATTTTAATATGCATTTTAATTAATGTAACCTACCTTAATTAAAATGCATATTAAAATTGGAACAATTACTTAAATTAAGAGTAGTTTTCTTATTATTATTATTAGGATGGTCAACTTGTGAATCGATATTTATTTCTTGTCGATGGTCAGAACTTTCTGCTGGAGGAAACTCTGGCGCAACTTTGGACGTTGAAGGGCGTGGAGTCTATGGATCTTCAGGTTTCTTCAGGTTTATGCGTGAATAAAATAAGCTGTTTAGAGTGGGAATGGTATAAATAATATTTCATACATTACCTTAACCTTTTTGGCATTGTATACATTACCTAGGTATTGTATACAATACCGAATTATACAGATAGCCGGTAACATAGACAAGCTTTACCGCACTGAAAAGTTGCACACTGAGTTGTGGTCCATTGCGAGCGAGCGAGATAATAGGTCCACAGCGAGTGCCAGTGAGCCAAACAAAAGTTCCGCTGCGTGAGCATAATTTTAATTGCGACTAGTGTCTAGTATTCATTCACAGTAGTCTTTTCACACGAAGTTATTTCCACATCCATGACTAAATAAAGTATTAAGTAACAATCATTATCGTTTGCAAATTAACCGACGACATATATGTTCACAGAGTGTATACCTATTACGGGTTTTGACTGAAAAGAAAAACCAATAACAGTAATAGCTTCGTCATTCAACTTTTATTACATGTGTATTATTTGTTCCATTACAATTTGTTAAACTGGCGGAGCGTGGGAAAGCGTATTTTTTTTACCACCAGCTCTCATTTTGAAAGAGCGATGAAACTGTCCAGTGACTGTAAATAAATAATAGAGTGTACTGTGCCAATTCTCTGAAATCTAAATGTGCGGACAGTTTGCCAGTTTGTTCGATTCGGATTTGTTGTGTCGAATGCTAGTTTACAAACCTATACTGTTGTTGGGTGTATTTATTTTACTTGAAAAAACACTACTAGGTATATAAACAAAAGGTCATTTTGTTGGTTGAGTAAAATCATGTCAAGGAAACATCTAACAGTGAAAGCCGCATCTAAATCTATTTAGTAATTTACAACTTCTAAGCTAACATACTCGTACATCAGCCACACAGACGTTTTATTTTATGTCTACGAAAAGTGAATAAATATATATTTTATTCTGTTTAAGCTTTATTTATTTAGGATAGTTAAAATAATATTAAAAACATTAATACATAAATAGATCAATGTTTCTTCTCGATTATGTCGTGGGCACATTGTAAAGTATGATACAGAAAATCTTTCACCGAAAGTGATAAATATAGGTGCGACAACGAGCGAAGTAGGTTGCTTATGGTCATACATTTTGTCGGAGCCGAGCGAAGCGGAGCGGAGCGAGGCCATCCCCCTCTAATTTTAACAGAAATACAATATGCCTGGGCAGATTATGATATGCCGACGACAGATATATTTTGGCCCACGGCATGGGGCCATGATCAGTCGAATGAATGAAAGAGTATAGAAAAAAAAAAGAAAAATTTATACCCGTTACCATATTTTTGAACTTTTTCTAAATAGAAGAGATAGACAAGCTACTTAAAATTATAATTATCACCGCGATATCTGATGGACTTTTTCCTGCTTACAAAAATCAAATCAAATTCAAAATATTTATTTTGCAAAATGGATACATAAAGTATAATTTCTCCAATTCAAAGTTAATTTTAACAATATATATGTTTAGAATATAAAATAATATATAATAATACGGGACATAAAATATACACCTGCATAAAATAGAGGAATCTAGGAATAAAAATATTATATATACATAATGCAATGAACAAATGATAAATAAATACGGGAAATACATACAAAAAGTATGAGGGTTGGGCTAATAAAATGTAATAAAGTTATACACCTTCATAAAATATAGAAATATAGGAATAAAAATATATGTATACATAATGCAATGAACAATGTGTAGAAAAATGAACTAAATAAACCATAAATAAAAATAATGCCTAACCATCCGCACCATTCGATTAGTATTGCTAAGAAGAAGGGCAAGAAACTCAGCAAACATTCCTTTTTCAAACAAAACATATGCTACAAAATCATATACATACCTACTCAAGTAAAGGCATAAAAAAATATAAGACTGCAGGAATTATGTCATGATAAAAAATGTATCATAGTCAATCCGTCTCATATTGTCTATTACCATTAACAAAGTAAGTTGACTTAATTAAATTTAAGCCTTTAGAGGAATCATACTGTGTTAAAATATGCTAATTATGAATTACAATTTTGAATAAGATTATTATTATTTATTACACCATGCTTCATTATCGTCCTAATAATCATTGATTTTATGATAAGCTTTCTTAAGTAGTCCCTGCTTAATATAGGTATATAGTTTAAAATTATTTTCAGGCAAACTAAGGACCTCCTATGGAAGCTTATTGTAAAATCTTATACCATGTCCTACAAAAGAGGTACCTACTTTGGCAAGTCTTCATTTTGGAAAAGCTAGTTTGTACACCAAGCCTCGGGAAATTATCAATATTTTTTCTGACATATCTAATAACTTGATAAATAAATTCACATGGGACCGTAAATATATTAATTTCTTTAAACTTTTCTCTATGGAATCTCGGTACTTCATGTTATAAATAGACCGAAATGCTCTCTTTTGCAAGACAAAGACTGCTTCTATATCCGCGGCTCTACCCCACAACATTATGCCATATGACATAATACTGTGAAAATAACTGAAATATACTAATCTAGCAGTATCTTCATCAGTAATCTGCCTTATGCGTCTAACAGCGTATGCGGCTGAACTAAGTCTACCACAGAGAGCTTCTATGTGGGGACCCCACTGAAGACGAGAGTCTATAGTAATACCTAAAAACTTAGTTTCGTTAACTGACTCCAGCTTGGACCCCTGCAAAAATAAACTGACATCTACTTGAATTACATTTGGTAAAGTAAACTTTATACATTTCCTCTTTTTTTGCATATACACGTAGAACTAAATTATTTGCAGTGAACCAATCAAGAATCAGAGAGAGAGAGTTGAATTCGCGTCATTAAGAATATCGTTATGTCGATTCATTTTAAAAATCAGTGACGTGTCATCTGCGATTAGGACTATCTCAGATAAGTCTCTAACTAAGTGAGGAAGGTCATTTATGTATATTAAAAACAATAGGGGCCCCAATATGGAACCCTGTGGAACACCCATTTTGACTAATGCTCCAGATGACTTTACTCAATTAATGTCTTCCTTTGAATCCGGTCACTAAGGTATGACTTAAATAATGCCAAAGATTTACCTTTAACTCCATAGTGATATAATTACCATAAAAAAATTTTTTTTTCGAAAATCTTACTAAATACTGGTACTTACTTACGAAGTCTAAGGAATTGCTAAGCTATACGGTACGCTTGCGGATTTCCACTACTTAATTGTCCCTATAAGGCTAGATGCACTACCTCTAATGAGCATATCATATTGGTATAGTAAAAATAATATAGACAGTAGACTATAGAGCTGATAGATTCATCTTAGAAAACACGCAAAATTGAACGGAGTTATCTCAAAATTTCACGTTTTTCGAGTGTTAGATAGATAGATAGATAGATAAAACATTTAGTAAGCCCATAACACATACATATATAAAACTAAGGTATACAAATTCAGCTTTTATCTAGAATACCTACTTATAATTAACAGGTTCAGAAAAAAGGCAAGAAATGAAAAATAAACATAGGACATGCATTTAGTTTTAACATAAAGTGTTACGTAACCTAACATAGACATGGTTGTAAACAAGTTGTGAATGTGTTGATGCATATGTGTCACGTTAGCAAAAAACGCTACGCTACGACTCGACATTATGTTATAGTCGTTTATATAATGTTACTAGAAGATTGGGTAAACCTAGGCGCCGCTCCGCTTCGCTCGACGCCCAATGTTTATTAACATGTCAACTTTAACTAACATGTCGCTCGTCGTCGCACCTACTCTTGACTTTTTTCGGACTTTACCCGTAACATTTCCTAAGGATACATAAATACATATATATATATAAAAGGGCCTTCCTTAAATCATACAGCCCCGAAATTTGTATTAAAAACAAGTTAACAAATGACATCGTCTGTTAGTCTTAGAATATTTTAAAAATTTAATCCAGAAGAAGAGTTATTAAATAAAAACGCCAAGTTTTTGTGGGCGCGTGTTTCTTGGTGGTCGTAAAAGGAAACTTTGGAGGGTTCAGTTCTGAGTGATGCAAAATGAGGTGCTCAATCTGACCTTATATGCAGAATAAGGTGACTTTAGGTGACGCTCGAAACATTTACCCTCTTTTCGGAGATTTGTTGTTGTATTTTTCCCAAACTCCATAATTAAGTTTAGCCCTGCTAAGGAATTTACGATAAAAATTAGTGTCCCTCCAAATTATGCCTGGGAATACTGAAGTTATCCAAACGCTTGGGATACTTAGTAAAAGTATAAATGGCTAAGTAACTCTAAAAGATTTGATAAAAAATTATGGGCTTGTGTTTTCTTTTAAAGAAAATGTAATTATCAATAATTTTTGGCTTGTTGAGTATTTTTAATAAAAGTTAACAGGCACCTACACGAGAAGTGAGTCAATAATTTGGCCAAGTGCGAGTCGGACTCGCATACAAAGGGTTCCGTATCACCACATAATATGGGTACGGAATCCTAAAAACATAAATGACCACCTTTAAGACTTAGCGTCATATATCATCTTATTAATGAACCTCGGTGCAAAAAGGTTGACAATCACTCTTAGCGCCATCTATTACGAGGGTCATGCCAAATGAAACTAGATATTCAAAAACTATATAATTGGGTTCACCCGTAGTAATTATAATTATAATAAATAAATAATAAATAATAAATAATAAATATTATTTATTCTTTATTGTAGATATCAGACTTCTCAAAGTATTCACCCTGAGCACGTTAACACTTTTCCATACGTTTAAACCATTTAGAAAATACCTCTGCCCACTCTTCTCTAGACACATCTGAAATCAGGGAGTGCAACTTCTTTGCTTTCAAACCTCTTGCCTTTTAATTTTACTTTTTTTTTGGAAACAGGTAAAAATCGCAAGGTGCTAGGTCAGGGGAATATGGCGGGTGAGGTAGGATAGGCACATTTTTCGTATTGAAAAAGTCGAGTGTTCTGGCAGACGTGTGCGCCGAGGCATTGTCGTGATGCCAGAGAAGCTGCCGGTTTCCTGACTTCGGCCGCTTGTCACTCCAAGCTGACAGTACCTTTGGGGCACAAATTGTCACGTACCATTCAGAGTTAACGGTTTTTTGATCCTCTAACACCACAGTAGCAATATGACCTGTCTTGCAGAAAAATGAGGCGACCATTTGTTTCTGCATGCTTTGTGCAGTTTTGAGTTTGGGTTTGTGCGGCACCCATCTCGAACAACGCTTACGGAGAGAAAGGTGGTGGTGTATGATGGTCTGCATTGCTGCTGATCCAATGCTCACTTCTAGCTCGAGCTCTACATATGTAATTCAATTTCACGAACAAGTTTTTCGATTCTTCGAACATTTTCTTGACTGACCGCTGTTGGCGGCCGACCAGTCTTCGCCTCATCTTCAAAGCTTTCGCGTCGTCTTCTAAATTCAGCAAACCAATTATAAACTATTGCGCGTGAACAATCAGATTCACCAAAAGTAGTAAACAAAAGTTCAAGACATTTTTAAGGCTTTAAAACTTTAAAACATTGTCCGAAAATCTCTTAGAGTGAGCTCCATTGCTACGAACGAATGCCCACCAAATTCTCTCGGAAAAACAAAATTTCAAAAAAAAATTGAATTAACGAATGAATATTCAAAATTATTAGCTGATAACCGGCCTATACGTAAAGTTCTAACGTGCCAGTGACAAACCAATGAGTAAAGAGTATCTAACTTCTTTTGGCATGCCCCTCGTATCTCGGTAAAAGCTGTCAAACAAGTCACCCCAGATGGCGCTATGGTTAACACGAGGAACCTTATGTTTAACTTTTTAAATTTAAATAATTCTTTTTATCTGTCGTGATGAGGTCGTGATAGAGTGATAGAGGCCATAGTAACAGAAAATAATTTTCTACCTGTTACGGTTGAAGCTGTAGGCCCCTGTGACAGACTGACAGACATACAGACATACCGACAGATAGCGGAGGCTTAGTAATTAAGGTCCCGTTAGGCACCCTTCGGGTACGGAATCCTAAAAAGTATATAAAAATAGGCCACCTAATTGACTTTTGTTTTAATTGAATATTTTTTATAATTTCTCTTCTTTTCTCTCTTTTCCTTCTTACAGTTGTCAGACAGTGATCCATTTGCGTGTTGCTGGTGGATGGCCGGTTTTCATGGCGTCCCTTCTCAAAATATTATATAGGTATTACTTTCTAGTGAGAGTGTGACTTAAGTTCCGTTTACTTAAAAAAATTATACAGCCACAAGTATTGGAATGGTGAGAAATTTTCTGTATTAAAATACTCCATATCTACCATAATAATTGAATAAACACTGAACAGTGAACTATAATAGTAATAAGCTCGCGCGGCCTAGCGATAAAGACCTCTTAAAAATAGCCTCAAGTAAAATTTTGATGAATGAACAGACAACGGGATTTTAATGGCCCCTGTTTGAATACCAGAAACACCATAAAATCCGGCTTAAAAGATAATAACAGATGTATGAAGTCGGTAACTTTTCCTCAAAATGGGCTCGTAAAACATAAACACTGTTATTTATCTGAAATCCTGCGTCAGTCGTTTTTGGTTTCATAACACGCCAGTCGCCGTTATCTTACAGTTGATCATTTGGAAATATGGGTTTTATAGAGATTGTAGTAAAGTTAATTTTAGTCTAAAACGGTTACGAGTGTAGTTGTTGCATTGTAAATCATCGGATTTATTCACTGATCTCTCAGCACCGCTGGCGTTACGTTGAAACATCTTTGTATAATTTATAATAAGCGACTGGTACCACCACAATCGGCACCACAGTCTGTTCTTGAACTAATATTGAGAATGAATAAAAATCTGTTTTGCTTCTTCATGTACGTATGTAACCAAAAAATTTTTTTTTATTAAATGATTTAATTTTTATCTTTATCTTATCTTATCTTTATGTCCAGCAAACAATTTGGTCATGTAGCCAAGCGCTTAAATGCCTACTGATTTTATAAACGTTTCATTACAGTAATGTTGATTACACTTTGTCTTATAGTGGTACATAATCGGACTGCTTAGTTTTATAAGTTGGCATAGTTTAGTTTAGCATTTAGTTTTTAGTTGGCATATAGTAATGTCTTAAAGACGTCTTTTCGTCTATATTATTAGACACTCATAAACTAGTCCTCACAACGCCATCTATAAGCCTCGTTGGCGTGTAACAGTCACGGTTGTGACGGTTATAAAACGTTTATACGACCAGTGGTCGTTTATACGTCGTGATGCTAATCATTATAAAACAAGCGGGTAAAGAGTCAAGAGTAAAGAGCGTCCTTTATACCTCATCCAGAGAGCTTATACGCCCGCTATACGTCACCTAGGCCGGTAAACGTTTTCAAATAGACTTTTATAAAACCTCCAAAATTTTCGTGTGTAAGAAAAACAATGTAAGACATCAAATCTTATTTAGTGGAAGTCAAGTGGAATAATAAAGATAATGACTGGTTTTATATATTTTTTAATGAACCCTAATTCTACTGAAATGGCGAACGAATTATTTTTGAACAGACAATCTATAAATCTGGTAGACCTATAAAGGAAATATAACACGGTACAGATTAAAATTTTAATTTAAAAAATCATAATACTAAGGAGTTTTGGGAGCGCATGAAAAAAATTATTCAAAACTACCTCATATTTATCAATAAAATTATCCTACCAATAGATTTCAGCTGGAAAATACGCAATTTACGAAGTTTTCATATTATTTTTTCAATGTCAATATGGCCACCGAGATTAATAAATAAAGCGTCACCGTTACCTAGCAATTTTAATTTAAATTTTAGGTTAGGCTACGCTAGCATATTAATACGATAAGCCACCCCGTTTTATAACGATCCCATTGCGGACCATTACCCGCCACGCAGGCGTAAATACATCGCAGCAGGTATCATTATATGCCTAGTGGACACAACGACGATGTACATACGTCGACTGTACGTCTAAGTTAGCCTAAAAAGGACTGTTATACGATGCTAATAAGATAAGGAGACGTATAAAGGGGACCCAAATTCCATCCTAAAGAAGTCTTTAAGTCACTTATACGATGACCTTATAAAACAAGGAGACGGGACGAGGACGTCTACTGGACCAATAGATTGTTTACTGGATATATGATCTTGTTCGTTCCTTACTATGACAAAAAGCAAAGAGTGTTTTAGTAAACTAATGCACCTATTACGGCAAAAGGAGAACAGAAATTGTCCTGAAGAACACTTCGTACACACTGTTTTACAATATAGCTGTACTGAAAATAAAGCTAAACGTCTGAAAATTTTAGTTAGTTTCTTGGTTGAGTTCTGTTGCTTAAAAATAGTAAAGTAGTAAAAACGTCGTGTCTAATACATTAAATATTTTTACGAAATTTATATGGCTTATTGGTTTTATACTGAGGCCAAATACACAATAAAAAATCCCTTCTGTGTAATCAACGAAGTGCGCTACCGACTGCGATCGCGTAAGCAAGAGTTCGCAGGTTCAAGTCCTAGCACGAGGTATTTTTCAAAATATTTGTCCACTTGAAATTAATTTCTAATTTATCTTTTCTAGTTTGTAATGCACTCTCAATAATGGCTAGAGTATCTAAAGCGATGGATTTCCCTATAAATTATTTAATCTAATTTAATTTTCCTATGCTGAGAAAATATTATGCTTATACAGCCATAATGGAAACTGATAATTTTCTGTTCCCTTTCTATACCAATTTTACAAAACCCTTAGAAACATAAGTTTAAAACAGACTAATCATGTAAATAACATCAGTATCATAATGAAATCTCTGTTGTCCACAGAAAAATGCGTCCGAAATCCCGCCGCAACAGCAAAATAAGAGGCCAATTCCCGTCAACGGTTAAATGAGAAATATGTAATCGACATCATAAAGTGCTGGATAAAGGATCGTTTGATGCTCACACAATGTTGGCTGACAATGGCTCGACGAGTAATAACTTCGTCTCCTCAATAGAGATGAACCCGAACAGCACCTATAACTTCTTTGAAGATCCAAGGTTTATCTCGCTGTTGAAATTCCAGCAAAGCGGCGGTAATCAAAGTCGGAGCATTGGAGATGTGCTGCGAGCGTTGGAGGATTGGAGGACACGGTATAACATATCTGTAGTGAAGGAATGTGACAAGTCGGCATATTGCTCGGGGGAGATCAGGGATTTCTTGCTGGCTTACAACAGTATCCATGGTTACGTCAGTTTATTGGTAAGTTAAAGCTCTTTCTTTATTCTCTCTTTATTTTCTTGTATCGATTTTAGATTACAATTGAAGAATATGGAGCGCGATCGCTTGAGAAATTTTATGAAACCAGTACTAAAAACACGCTTTTGTCACTAAAAAGTAGAAAATAATGTAATTTACACTTAGATTATGTTTTTATTGCGAAATCCATCGCTTTGGAATACTCTAAATGTTATTATTAGAGTGCATTACAAACTAGAAAAGTAAAATTAGAAACAAATGTAAAGACAAGAATTTGAAAATGTTCCTCGGGCCACGATTCGATCCAGCCACTGTCTTGATAACAAGAGGTCGCAGCAGGTTCAAATAATGTAATGACAAGAATTTGAAAAAGTTCCTCGGGCCACGATTCGATCCAGCCACTGTCTTGATAACAAGAGGTCGCAGCAGGTTCAAATAATGTAAAGACAACAATTTGAAAAAGTTCCTCGGGCCACGATTCGATCCAGCCACTGTCTTGATAACAAGAGGTCGCAGCAGGTTCAAATAATGTAAAGACAAGAATTTGAAAAAGTTCCTCGGGCCACGATTCCACCCAGCTACTGTCTTGATAACAAGAGGTCGCAGCAGGTTCAAATAATGTAAAGACAAGAATTTGAAAAAGTTCCTCGGGCCACGATTCGATCCAGCCACTGTCTTGATAACAAGAGGTCGCAGCAGATTCAAATAATGTAAAGACAAGAATTTGAAAAAGTTCCTCGGGCCACGATTCGACCCAGTCACTGTCTTGATAACAAGAGGTCACAGCAGGTTCAAATAATTTTTTTTCTATATTTTGTATTTACATTTGTTTCTAATTTATATTTTCTAAGTTTGCACTCTAATAATAATAATTTATACTTTTCATTTTTGATGCACAATGATTATGTCAAAAAGCATGAGCGCTTTTTGTTAGGTAAGTTTCTTTTAGAACCGTACTTTTAATTAATTTCGACAAAGCGCCCCACGCTTCTTGGAATAGTGTTAGTGTAATTTACATTATTTTATACTTTATAGGGACAAAAGCGTGTTTTTTAGTTTTTTTAAATAAAATTTATTTTCACTTCTAGTCTTAAAATAACTTAATACTGACGCAATTAAATAATGTAGTTGGCTTAGGGAACAAACTATGTATAGCCTATCTTCAAGTGAATAATGTTATAAATGTTATTAAAATAATAGTAGTTTATGAAACTGGTACATAAAAAAGAATTTAAAAAATCGGTGAAGTTTAATTGATGGCTATACCTCCAGGGAAGTGCCGTTCCCAGGAACAAAGTGCAAAATATTGTTTCATCATCCGAATTAAATCCACCTGCAAAGTTTCATACTGATACAACAATTAGAAGTAGGTTAAAATCGACTTCCTGGATTTGTTTACATATTTTGTTATACCCATTGACGTACTACCAAGTGGACATCGGGTCTGTGCTCAAAAGTGTCCGAACCAAAAGAGAGTCAAAACCATTGAAAATTAAAAAAGGGTGTCAATCACAGCAGCAATTACATACGATTCAAATTAAAATGTTTACACTTCACTAGGGACACTTTTTGGGTAAATATTGTACTAGACCCGATGTCCATGGTTTGTTATGTCAATGATTATACAAGTTAAGTTAATAAAAGTGTATCTATACTAATCAATCTATATCTATACTAATAATAAAGTAGTAAAAAAGTTGTGTCTTTACATTGAATATTTTCGCGAAAATTTAAATTGCATTGCGTCATTTACTCAAGCCATAACAACAGTTTTTTGAATTTCTGTCTGTCTGTATGTATGTTGTTTGTTTGTTTGTTTGTTTGTCTGTCTGTCTGTGTTCCGTTACCACCTGAAAACGGCTGAACCGATTTCGATGAAATTTGCAATGGAGACGTTTTGAGACCCTAGCACAAGGACATAGGCTCCAAAATTAGGTCGAAAATGGGGCAAAGATTTAATAAACGATTTTAACTCGGGGACCACTCAACGGCTGAACCGATTTTGATGAAATTTGGAATGCAGATAGTTTGAGACCCTGGAAAAGACATAGGCTATAAAAATGTTCATAAAATAACGCCCAGGCTAAAAACGGGGCGAAGATTGAATGAATGATTTTAACTCGGAAACAACTTAATGTATTTGGATGCGGTTTTTTTATTATAATGTAGTGATCAGGGTCAACACAAAGGCTATAAGGAGTGTTAATAAAATGACGCCCAGGTTGAAAACGGGGCAAAGATTGAATAAACAATTTTAACTCGGTAACCACTCAATGGATTTGGACGTGGTTTTTTGTTTTATTATCATCATAGTGACTCTGGTCAACACATAAACGTGTTCATAAAATAACGCTCAAGCCGAACAGGGCAAAGATTATTCTAAAAATTGTGGTTTTAGCCTCAATACAATACCAATAAATGATTTCATTAAAAATTTCGCAAAAATATTCAATGAACAGACACGACTTTTTTACTACTTTATTATTAGTATAGATAGTGTAGGTATAAACTAGCCTTTCACCTACGGCCCCGCCCGAGTTTATTCAATGTCCACCCCATTTTCGGCTTGGACGATATTTATCACCATCTTTTATAGCCTGTATGTTGACCAGGGTCACTATGATGATAATAAAAAAACCGCATCCAAATCCATTAAGTGGTTCTCGAGTTAAAACGTTACATACATACATACAAACAAACAGAAATAAAAGCCGGTCAAGTGCGAGTCAGACTCGCATACCTAGGGTTCCGTAATTCGACAGTTTTGGGAACAGTGAGGAAGAAGATATTTAAAATCTTGTCCATAACTGTTTATGATGACTAAAAAAAGAATTAATTATACCACATTTCAAAATAAAACACGTAGATGAAAAATTAATTTTGTCATTTTATTATCGTGAATTTCTCAACCGCTTTTTTTTCCTGTAATCGGTTAGGTAATCCCAAATGACCATGACTTTTTTCATTTTTTTCCGATTTATCGAAATCGGTGCCAGTAAATATAGTAAAAGTATATATTTTTATAATCAGCTCTTTAATATCTACAATCTGATATCCATGTTGTATTTTTAAGAATTTGTTTTTTATTTTTCTCACTTTTGTATCGAAAATATTTTGAACAATTTACAATTTTTTTTTTTTTTTTTTTACCATATTATGTAAGCAAGTGAATGCTATTTTTGTAGAAAATTTAAAGTCTTTATCTTTAACGATGCTAAAGTTATGAGGCTGTGACATACGGACGGACGGACGGACGAACAACGGAGTCTCACCACAAAGGTTACTTTTACCTTTTAGGTACCACGGAACCCTAAAAAAAACAAAATTTTAGTTTTGTCTTCAGCACAATATTAATAAGTAACCCATTTCATTGAAAATCTATATATTTTTTTTATTACAGACAACATTTTTGCTACTTTATTATAAGTATAGATTAGTGCTCAGCAACAAGGTTCGATGACACTTTTTGTGAAATTCGTAAATAATTCTTATCGTGTTCCTTACAACGCAAGCCCAGCTCCGAGTCAACTATGGGACGTCAAGATTTTATTCTGCGAAATTTGCAAAAACTGTTATCGATCCGTGTTACTGATCACTTAGTACACCTCCAGTACGAGTTTGGCTGTATAAATAAAAGTCATCTTATATATATATATATGATAAACCCCCCTCTCGACAGGTACAATTTTGTTCTTTCTTTGCTGGGCCCATTAATACTGCATAGCCAGAAAGGGGTCTTCCAAACAAGGGAGCTTATATACTAAATCCCGTTATAAGGGTAAACGATTCAAACACTCACATTAATGTTCACGTTCTCGTCCTGGACGGGACCTCGGCGCTCGATCAAGATCACGACTCAACCCTGGTTCAGAGGAAAGCACAGGTCCCCTGGGTGTGCGTTTCCCTTCTTCTGACGTTGATTGTCGTCGACCTCGGCACGGAGATTTCTGGCAAATGACTAGCCCAGCCAGCGTGTCAGCAGACTAGTATCCTAAACTCAATCCTCTAACCCATAGGCTAGCCTGCCCGAGAAAACTATCACGATTTCAGTAAAACGTGGTAATGAAAATCTTTTCTCATCAACTTCTACTATTATTGGATTTACGAAACTTTTCGCGTAGGCGTCCCGGATCACAGATCACACTGATTACCTGGTTTATTTCACTTTTTTACACACTAATTTCCTTGAAATATCAAACACATAACCTCTTGCAACTCTTGTTGTCTGAAAACGCAATGGCCGCCGCACGACCACCAGCAATTCACCCCGCGACAACTCGTGTTGCCATATCAATAAAAATAAAATATCTTGACAAATACAATGTGCGTTCAAATACGTTTTAAAACGAACATATAAGTGAGATTTTTTCAGGAAAAAATTCTCACAAAAAATAATAACCGACTTCAAATATTCCAGCAATGCGGCTAAAAAGCTCAAAATAATTGCATACTGACCAATGGTACCAAAATAACACTTTTGCCGACTTCTTTCTTCCTGAAACAGTCTTGTCAACAATATCGGGAAAAGCCGATCAAAAATTATATTTACCAAAGATTAAGAAAATCCGCTTTCGCACAAGAAAATATTTGCTTGAGCGAACATTGTGGTTATTTTCATTGGAAAGTTATTGTACCGTAAATAATTCTAATCCGTTTGTATGCAAACATGTGAGTAGTGCCCCAAAGGGGTATTTACTTAAGTACTTCGATTCATCCCTAAATTCCTATCATAAATGTTTGTAATAAAAATTGCACTGTATAATAATATGTTTAGCTGAATAAGGAGATAACTTATGTAAGTTCGCACAACTTTATGTTTATAATCATCTTATTTAATCACCCCTGCCAAATAAAATAAATAATTCTATTCTATCGATAAATAAATAGCCATAACTTTTTTACTGAAACAGGATAAGGATAAGGATAAGTGTGAGTAGAACACGCGTCCGAAAGGATTAGCAGCGTTAAATTTGTTTTATATACAGACCATGAAATGGCGTTAAAAATGTAATATTGAAGAAGATATATCTGATGTTATAAAGTACCAAAATTTCATTATAGTTAATCGATATTTACATCGATATATTCTGTTAGTTTACAGGTATCTTTAAAATCACGTTATATTTTGTAATTTACGTATACGAAACAAATTCTAAAACGACATACAACACTCTATACCTGTAGTTTATTTACCGTTACAAAGGTTATGTATAAAGAAGAGATCAACTCAAAACCTATTGAAAGTAGACCTTGACAACAAGTTTTCCTTCCCAGGTTTGCCTGTTTGGCAGCTTAGCGAATGCCTTGAACGTAGCAGTCCTGACCAGGCGAGACTTGGCCGCGGCTCCCATCAACCGACTGTTGAAGTGGCTTGCTGTGGCTGATGTCTTCGTGATGCTGGAGTATGTGCCCTTCGCCATCTATAGGTACCTGGTGAGTATGTGCACTTTACCATCTGTAGGTAGCTGGTGAGTAAATGCCCTTCGCTATATATAAGTAGTTATAAGGTACTGAAATGAAATGAAATGAATACTTTATTTCTGCAATATAGGTACATAAATACACTTATCGCACGTAAGGATTTATTAAATAGGTACCTAATAAAAATAATTAAATTTAAAAGTGTAAATACAATATATTAAAATAGGTTTTGGGTTTGCTTATATTTAGTAAGTAAATACACGTACATGAACTTAAACAAGGGTATATTTAATCTATACAATTATGTATATACGATATGATAATAATAATAGCTACCCATATACTAAATACTAATACTTAGTGAATGTGTGCCCTTCAACATCTAAAGGTGCCTGGAAGTATATGTTCTTCACTATCTATAGTTATCTTGTGAGTGTGTGCGTTTCGCCATCTATTAGCTACCTGATCAAGCCGGTACTATTGTGTTCAGTGGTAAAAACCGGGTGTAAATGGACAAAACTGGCTGGCTTATACTAGTTATACTGATTCCTTCAGTCATGTTCAATGGGAATCTTATCGCCTTTTCCGACAAAGCTAAAAATTTAGGGTTAATACTTGACAGTAATTTGTCTTAGGTTCTACATATAAATAAGAATAGCTGGAAAGCACGTAGCTCATTTCACTTCCTTAAGCAACTACAGAAGTTTTTGGCCTTTAAAACAAAAATCTTGATTGCCCAGATGGTTCTTCTTCTTATCATCGACTACGTTGATGTTTGTCTCATCAATGCCACCAAGGTGTTTTTAAATAAACTCGAACGTCTTCAGAATTTAGCTATCCGATTCATTTATGGTCTTCGCAAATTTGATCGCGTTTTTCATTTTCGTAAGGAGCTGAAGTGGTCACCGCCGTATTGTGCATATTTTGTCCCATGTATTTAATATAATTAGGAATCCACTTTCTCCCCCTTATCTACGCGAACGTTTTGAGTTCTTGATCTCTACGGATAGGCCCTTGCGTTCTGGGGCTTCTTCTTTTCTTTTAACATTAAAAAAATTATATAGATGCTGTAAATATGATGCTTTAATATTTATATACACAGTGAAATTAATAGTAGTGATCCAAGGGGTGAGAGGGTGGTAGGATATTTAGCGTCGCCTCACAATGCCACGTCGCTGATGCCGTCGCAGCCCTGATCTATCGCTTATTGTAAATAATAAGCCAACAAGAAAAAAGCAAAGATAGAGAGTGGGCTATAAAAAAAGTCATAGCTGATGCGCAAGAAATGCAGCCTGAAAAAATAAAAAAGTAGAGCATCTTACAAAAAGAAATGAAATCCCATCAAAAACATTTCATGTAAATTAGGTCGCCAAGACTCAGAAGCTCATAACGCTTTCACGGTCAAAAAGTTATCAGATCTCAGCCCTTTACTCTACAAGGCCTAACTCTACAAGCCCTAACTCTACAAACACTACATCTTGATAAAAAGTATGCTTTTCTCTCGTCTAGGGTTTTTTTTGTTAATCTAGTAATGCCGTTTTGGTTTTAGTGAACGTCGGCTCCGAGACTCCTTTTTGGCCATCCACGCCCACTTGAAAAACTAAGACTGTATTATTATTATTATTATTATTCTGTTTATGAGTAATTTCATCTCGGCTTCAAGAAGCCGGTAGTATGAGCACTTACGGGCCTAGGCCAAGTGAGTGTCATTGTTTTGGGTTGTTTGTGGTTGTTCTTGTTGGGACCTGGCATAAAGTTGGTCGGTTTGTAAGAATCTTCTGGTTATCGGCATGATTTATGATTTATTAAAATAAATTATACAGCATTACAGTAAAAATAACTAATTCACTATACAATTGAGAAAAATGTACACATAAAAACAAAAACAAAACTAATAATAAAAACAGATTTATAAATAAATAAATAAAAAAAAAGTTCTCATATGGACAAACCTTTCAACCATCACACTCGCAGTACTTCAGACATTCTTTTTCCTTCTTATTATGGAACAGCAGATTTTTTTTACGATTGCAGGATTTGCTATCCCATTATTCAGCGACTAAAAATCTAGCTATTTTCTATTTAGAACAGTTCATGGGGCAACAGCTTGCGTAAGTTATTCGCTGACACTGTGATAAAGCGTTTTAAAAATGTATTGCGTACGGACGAGGCCCATTTACACCGGTATGGCTAGCACGCGCCAGAGATACATCACATATCTATCTTACGTACGTCGTACGTGTGATCTCACTCAAACCACGTTTGTTAATATGCAAGAGAGCAAGTATGATGGAAAGCCCCACGGTCTTCCGAAAACCCTCTTCCTTACTTAAACACCAAAAGTACCAAAAACCCAATTAATTTTTCAAAATTAATTAAAAGTATTATCTGTCATAATGAACTATTAACTGTATCAGTTACCAAGTATTATTTATATTAAGTATTAAGGTGTGTTCATAAAAGACAAAAGTAGTTAGGGTTGATTTAATTTAAGTAAAAACTATTAAAGCTGCTACGTTTTCGTAGACAAACTGCAAAGTTTTGCGAAATTTATGTCCCTAGTATAAGTAAATTACTTATGTGTTAAATAAATGAAAAAAAAAGTGACTGATTACGTAAAGATAATTAGATAATTTTTGGTGGTACAGTCATTGACGTACTACCAAGTGGACATCGGGTCTGTGCTCAAAAGTGTCCCAACCAAAAGAGAGTCAAAACCATTGAAAATTAAAAAAGGGTGTCAATCACACGTCAATCAAAGTTAAGCCGTGCAGGAATGACATACGATTCAAATTAAAATATTTTGTTTCTTAATATTTTGACACTTCACTAAGAACACTTTTTTGGTAAATTTTATACTAGACCCGAGGTTTCAAGGTTTGGTATGTCAATGGGTTCAGTTCATACTTAACTTTGAAGGAAGTACCTGGATGCAACAAGACGAAGTACGAGTAATCAACCATACCTCAACTGAGGCTTTACCGGTGGTGATCCTTGAGAAGATAGCCGCGTTTCTTCGCAGAATTTTCCATAATTTTGCGTAGTCAGTTGCAGGAGTGTCATGTCAACAAAGAGACTAGGCTCAAATTGAAGAAATTATTTAAAAAAATTGTGAGAGATGCTTGTCAATGAATTCTCAACTACTTGAGAATACTCAATCTTCTTTTGTAGTTTCGTTCATGTTTCAATAATCAAAAACCTTGAATTCCTCCGTCTCCGTTGTATAAAATAATTATATTTTCCTTTAAGATTACCGATAAGAGTACTGGCAACTTTGAAATCAAATATCAGGCGTTTGGCTTGAAATTCCAAATTGAAAATTTCAAAGGAATGTTAGTAGATTTCTGTTTTGAAATTAGTTATTCATTTGTTTGCGCGTCATCTGATTTTGCCCTGACAACGTTCTGTTTACGACCAAAGTTCACGACTGTGGAAAGGGTAGAATATCGCGATATTTTTTTATCATGATTTCCTCCACCGTGACGCCAATGCTGCAGATGCAGTTCGTAGGGTTAATGACATGTTCGGGTCAGCCGTGAGCAAACTGCAAACGAACACACGGTGTTTCAGTGTTTCCGTTCTAGAAATTTTGATTTAAAGAATGAGCCCCGTGAACGGCCAGAGACGCAAGTCGATAAACGAGCGGATCCATCTCAAACCACGTCAGGGTTAGCGGCGTTCTTCGTTGAAATTGGTAAAACAATCTCAGTTCATTTGCGTCAAATTGGGAAAATGCAAAAACCCGAAAAGTGGGTACCGTGTGAAATGAGTGTAGCACAAGCACATTAGCAATCTACCATTGATTAATTGTATAATTGCATAATTTATTTTATCTAACCTCATATCGTAAAATCCTCATTATGAACTCGAAACTACTTGCATGATAAAAAAAATTGTTCATGAAAGTCTCTAAAACAGAAAAAAAATTAAATTATAGTATCGGTCTCCGAACAACATAATGATATAAAATAACTTTTTCTGAAATTACAGTACATGTGACACTATTATGGGTGCGTGAAAACTATTTTTCGATTAAGGGATCTGTTGGCGAATTATTAACCATTAAAGTGCTAATTTTTGTTAGAGTCAAGTGTCCCCCCATGCCGGCTAAATGGTTGTTTATTAATATGTGGAAAAATTCACAAAATTAAGTTAAAAGAAAGTCTATCACAGCTAAGAAGGCTTTACAGGTTTATGAGTACAGGTCGCGCCAAACTTTTAGTCCCCCTAAACACGACAATGTATGGGCCGTTCTTCAGGAGAGAAACTTCCGAGCGGGCTAGAAGTTTGGCGCGATCTGTATTAGTAGACCGCCTTATAAAATGTACGGGCAACTACGGAACCCTACACTGCGCGTGGCCCGTGTCACTTCGCCGGTTTTTGGTTATTAAATTTATTTTTCATTGTGATTAAATTTAGGTGGGTATCTAGGTGGTAGAGCTGATGCCGGGCTCGACTGTGTAGGTACCACCATCTTACTCGCAAATCCTCCCGAAGTTATTCAGGGGAGAGTAAGAGAACAGCTTTCAGGCAAAACCTGGCGGTCCACCATTGCCTGGGACCGATGGATGGCGGTTTATCCATTCCCAATTGCCGGGCTTTATATAAAACAGACTGGTGACGGGCAGCGGCGTCACTAGTGCAAGGGTTTCGGCACCGCGCTCACCAACCCACCTGCCCAGCGTGTGTGAGTATGGGCATTTCTTCCAGGAGGATCACCGAGAGGGGCGAAATCCTGGAAAGGCCTACGTCCAGCAGTGGACGAAACAGGCTGATGGATGGATGGATTTAATTTAATTTAATTCTAAAACGGTGTTTTGCTTAGACTGAAAATCGGCTGCTATTAACCTGCATGCTTAATAGCTACATGCCGAGTCTGTTACCATTTTATTTTTCAGATTTATTTTGTTTCAACATGTTATGTATTATTTTGAAAACAAATAAAGTTCTATCCTATTCTATTTCAACTTTTTTGTAATGTTTCCATTAAATGGAGTTGATGCTTGTGATTGTTGACACTTGGTGGAACTTTTGATACATTTTTGATTGAAAAACACTTGTACTTGTCCACTTATTTATATTATTTCCCTTACCGGTTTCGCTGTTATAGCATTATCAAAGGTTTTTTCCATTAAATTGTATAATTTTTTCAAGTGTTCTTTATTTTTAGGGTTCCGTCCCTCAAAATGAAAAACGAAACATACGATCACTTTGTTATCCATCCGTCAAAAGAATATTTCTTGGGCCCTGTAAAGATACCAAGTTGAAACTCTTATGCCCCATAATGCTGTTACAAAATCAGGCTTTAAACTGAACACGAAAATAGTAGTTTATGCTGCTAGTGCGTAAAAGAGGCAATAGCTTACGAGGAACGATTTGAAACACGGGCGAAAAGCGAGTGTTTTAAACGTTATGAGTAAGTTATTGCGCTTACGCACGTGTATCATACTACGCTTTTCAATGCATAGTGTGAGTAAATAAATTAAAAGTAATTAAAGAAACAAATAATGAACAATAAATACTCCAAATAAACTTTAGGCGGGCATTCATTTTCTTTGCACGCAAGTTGCCAACTTGACGGAAATAAGCTGCTTTCAGTTTGATGCGTTCGGGGGCTGCTTTCAGCCATACATAACGTAAATTCGACTCCACCAGCTTATTACAATACTGTTAACAACAATGGCTGCCCGAAATTGTCTATTCTTCAGATACAAAGAATGTAGTTAACAAGGAAGATTGTATTTTTTTTAAATAATGTACAGAGAATGCAAGTGGCCAGTATCATATTGCGAACTAGTATATTGAAACTTTTTGTCTTTTGGAATTATAATCAAAAAATTCTTATTCAGATTACGATTAAATGAGGTTTCCTACCAAGAAGTTTATTTTAACCAGATTCCAGTATCTTTCTTGTTACTTATATATCAAGAGAAATTAAAAAGTAAAAATCAGGTGCGAATTGGTTTCATCAGAATTTTCAAATTGTAAAGTACTTGAGTACTACCTACTCAAAATGTCGTCTAAACAGTTTTCATTTCATTTCATCAAATTGAACGCAGCCTTCGAAGGCATCAAACTGAAACGAGCTCATTTCTATCAAGTTTACACAAGATAAGACTGGCAACTGTTTGCGGTAAATAAAAAAAAACCGGCCAAGTGAGAGTCGGACTCGCGCACGAAGGGTCCCGTACCTTTATCTATAAAAACGGCAAAAAAATCATGTCTGTTGTATGGGAGTGCGCGGATCCAACTCGCACTTGGCTGGTTTTAGTATTTATAGCGGCAACAGAAATACATCTTCTGTGACAATTTCAACTGTCTAAGTATCACGGTTCATGCATTATGTATAAAAACGGCAAAAAACTCATGTTTCTTGTATGGGAGTGCGCAAGTCCGACTTGCACTTGGCCGGTTTTATTTAGTATTTGTAAAAACGGACAGCGGAGCCTTAGTAGTAGGGTCCCGTTGGTTGGGTACGGAACCCTAAAAATAAAACATACCTCAGGCATGGCTGTATGAGCTAAATTCCATTTGCCTTCCCACTATGTAGGGGAACAAAACAAAAAAAAAAATTAAAAAAAACACTCTTGCGGTAAAATTGACTTTGACAACAGTTTAGACGCATATAAAACAGAACTTTACGAGCACTTGCATTGAAAAAGTTACTGCCCTTTACGTAATCAGTTTCATACAAATTTTCTCACCATGAAAACCTAGTCCGAAAACAATTTATCGATATCCAGCGAATTGCATTACTGCTGATTCAAAGAACTGTCGGAGTTACTATAAATGTGATAAAGGTGCTACTAACATCTACGTGACTGCTTTGTACAAATAATTCAATAACTTGTCTAATCTGATCATACGGTTTTGTAGCTCAGGCGTAGTAAGAAACTCTTACTATTCCGTAGCGTGTGTGTCAACTTATAAATCTCAGAATGGAACTGATCTACAGAGCCGAAATTTGGCTTAGAGGTAAGTAAATAAAAATATTATTTAACGGTAAAACTAAAAACACCTATGAAACGGTAGTATTTTATGAAACTGGAACGTATAGATAGAGGGTATTAAAAGCTTATTCATAAGAAACTATATCTTTACATGGAAAAAAAGAAACTATTCTCAAATCAACAGCAAGGCTTCAGTAAAGACAGATCAACGAATTTGGCGCTATTTAAACTATTAAAAAAATTACACTTAATATTGACAAAAGGCAACATGTTAGCGCGATATTTATGGACATGACACAAGCGTTCGATTATGTTGACCATGAAATTTTATTACGCAAACTTTACCATTATGGGATCAGAGAAAATATTTCAAAATTAATAGAATCTTATTTATTACATAGAAAGCAATACATTGAATTATCTAAAATCAACATTGATACAAAAAGAGAAGAAATCTATCAATCAAGTCATAAAATCGTTATTTTTGGAGTGCCAAATTTATATAATTTATATAAATGATTTGCCCAGGCATATACAGTACCCCGTGACACTTTTTGCCGATGACAGTACAGTGATGATAGAGAATAATAATCAAAGTCATTATCAACTTGAAATTAACAGCACTTTGAGTAGCATAATTTCTTGGATGAAAAATAATAACTTGCTAGATAATTTAATAAAAACAAAAATAATGCAATTTCGACAACGTGTTCCAGCACAAGTAATAACATAAATTACAAGGATTCTAAAGTAGAAGAAGCTGAGACCATAAAATTCCTAGGAGTAACAATTGATAAATCACTCACTTGAAAAAAACATGCTGAAATATTGTGCTCAAAACTGTCCGTTTCTTCCTATGCTCTGTTTAGGCTATCTCAAATAGTAGACGTTGCTACTGTCCTGTCAGCATATTATGGTCTCGTTGCCTCGGTTTTAAGATATGGAGTAATTTTTTGGAGTAATTGTACAGATAGAGAAACTATTTTTTAAAATCAAAAACCATGTCTCCGAGGAATGTTTGGTCTCAAAACTAATGACAGTTGTAAACCTTTATTTAAAAAGTACAGTATATTAAAGTTGCCTTCATTGTGTATATTAGAGATAGCGCTATTTGTAAAACAGAATCCTGATTTGTTTGAAAATGTAAAAGTTACAGAGCTGAAAGAAATAAATTTAAAAAAAGGCAATTTTTTTATTATTTGCTGTCGTAGAGGCCGTGGTAAAACGTACTCTGTGAACAACTGGCTACCTATAACGGTTGAGGCTGTAGACCCCTGTGACAGACGGACATACAGACAAAGAGCGAAGGATTAGTAATAGGGTTCCGTGAGGCACACTTTGGGTACGGAATCCTAAAAATGAGCAAGTGTTTTAATACTTATTTTTATTCACTACTTTATCTAAACTCATGCAAACCTATCTATTTTTCAATCCATAAAATCTTGGTAACATTTTTCGTATCTAAGCTTATCTCGATTTTGCTAGTGAAAGATTGTTTATCATTTTCGTTGTTCAGTAACACTGCTGTCAGACATTTTTACCTAGAATTAAACTTTTAACCAACAAAAACACAGTAAATATTTTTTTCCGTATTTAGAGACGTTCGTAAATAAAGTATGTCATTTTGTACTATTTTTGAGTTCATATTCAGGATTTTACGATATTTGTGTGAATAATAATATACTCTCTCATAGTTTGCAACTTCACACGCGCCATTGATCAGAATTTTCCAGGTTTAAAGTCCTCCTTCATGTCTAGACAGCCAGTTTTAAAAATGACAACAAAAACATTATTCTTTATTCAAATTTATTAAAACTGTGCATTGATGGTGCATTGCAAAATTCCCAAGCGGTGGAGAACAAGAGCACTATATTCAAATTAAATTTATATCACTGCGGTATAGAAAATCAGAAAAGTAAATCTGGACGTAAGGAGCTCTAACTGGGATTCGAACCCGGGACCTCTCACTTACCAGGCGGTTGCTCTACCAACTGAGCTATCCAGATCTCAACATGACCTGGGAAGTTACGCTTGTGCTTTCCCATACCGCAACGATATGTATAGGTACTCACTTAGTAGTGAGCCTCTTGGCGCCTAGAGGACGCTAGTTTATTCAAGACAAGTCTGAGACTATTATTTGCCCTACCGTTACCTGTTACAGCATCGGGTAGTTAAGAATACACATTACTCGTATCGAAACTATGATAGAAATAAATTTCTGCATTTTTAAATACTTGGCGATTTTTCCATCGCAAGGATATCTCCTTATATAAATTTATAACACTGCGGTATAGAAAATCAGAAAAGTAAATCTGGACGTGAGGAGCTCTGAACCGGGATTCGAACCCTTTGGTTATTCTTTGGTGGAGAAACACTAGCTAGCTCTACTAAAACCTGGAATACACCGATGGATTGAAAGAGCTTCCGGCTAATCTATCTTGTATGCCATGGCTGTTTGAGAGAATACTTCTGACAAGTCGGCTGTCTGGCACCTACAATCAGGCGGGCCTTAGGCCGGTAAAGTTATCTCATCAAACTTCAAGGGTCTAACGAATACAGTTACGAGGCCAATGAAATCACAGTTTGGTGGACTTCCCTGCCGTCTACTATACGGTCAGATCAATCTTTTAGCTACGTAACTAACGAGTTGATGGACCGCCAATAAAGCAGAGTCCGAGTAGGTATTCACTTTAACATTTGTGAGCAGCGTAGTGCTGAAGTCAATAACAATCGTCAATTAAGGGCTTGCTTTTGGTCTTTCAACGGTTTTTGTTTTAATATGCTGAGTCAACTACTTATCTGATCAATGTAAAACTTGGACACGTGTTTTTTAGGACCTTTGTCTTTCCGTTGTCAGGTCGGTTAACCTAATTGGCTATACATTTCACTCAATAGATTTTATTTTTGGAAATAATGCCTTTTTAGGTAATTAATACGTTTTATGTCTAAGCGGCTTGAATTTTATGTCTGAAATTACTGCTGGCACAATAAAACATGGTTTATTTTCCGATGTCAGGTGAAAAAACTCCTACATCAAATACTTTTTCGTAAAATAAAAAAAAATTCGAAAATTCACTGATTTTGCGTGCCGGCAGCGCGCGAAGCGAGCGTTCTAATGTAGACTTTCTGCCAACATACTGAAGATCAAAATCGCTCGGTAAGATTATCGTGCACCAGGGGTTAGGCCTTAACAACAGTTCTTGATACAGTTAGGGTCCGTTTCAAAACGAAGGTTTTCACACTCGGGGTACTTCTAGCAGCGCCACCTGTGGAGCGTGTTGGCACCGATTATTTTCAACTTTTATTCAGATGATCAGCCAAGAAACCCTAACACCGAACGATTCCTTTCTAGAAGATTAAAATTATCATATTTATTGCTTACCCGACAACATTAGCGACTAATATAATTTTTTTCTTTCCAGCTTTTCCCAGGACAAATAGAACGGCCATATTCCTGGGCAGTATACATGCTGTTCCACATGCATTTCACTCAGATCATGCACACGGCAGCCATCTTCCTCACACTCTCACTCGCTATTTGGAGATATATTGCTATCAAGTAAGTAGTTTTTTTTACGGAACCTAGCGAGGGTCTGTCCTTAAAACTGTGCCAAAGTACAACAATGTAAGGTGATTTTCGTTTATATATGTGGCCAAATTCATACTGGAGGCTCGGTAAGTGATCAGGACCAAGGTTAAATATCCCTTTCTGTGAAATACGCAAAATGAAATGTAGACTTCCTATACTAATTGAGTCGAGGTTGTTCTTGAACCAGTATAGAAGCACAAAAAAATATTTTCTTTTTTCTCAAACAGGTCATTGAACCTCGGTCCTGACCACTTATCGAGTCGTATAAGTCATCTTATATATTATTATAGTAAGGTTGGCAACCCTAACTGTGACTTGCACTTCACCGCTGACACCCCTTAAGGGATTCATGTCATGCGCTGCAATATTTATTTTTATAAAGCTTTATCTGTAATAGCTACAGAAAGGTTTCATTAAAGTAATATTAACGAGGCGTTTTATCGCGCTGTAACTATTTCTTTAATTTCAATATAAAACTTGGCTTGAGGATTTTTTCCAAATTCTTGTCTTTACATTTGTTTCTAATTTATATTTTATAGTTTGTAGTGAAATCTAATAATAATATTTACAGTATTCCAAAGCGATGGGTTTCGCAATAAAAACATAATCTTAATTTATAACTAGTCGATTACACTGAGTAGTTCCCAACTTTTCCTTTTATTTGCTGGCGATTTTATTTTCATCATTTTTCAATTCGGTGACAAAGAAACGCTAAATACAATTTATAAGGGTTCGATAATAAATCGGATACCGTTATAGCAAAGCTTGAGTGTCTGTCTATCCACTCTAGCACATAGCCCGAATAAAAGGCTATGTAAATGAAAAAGAGGTGTTTTTTTTCTGAAACACATAGAAAATTGTGTAAATAGAATGCTACCATTAAATGAAACGACATATTCTACTGACCCTAGTGAACAACACTAACGCACTGACATACGGGCGAGTTCCGAGAGAGCGTCGTCCGTGAAACGGCTGTTCCGGTGCAGCGTTCTAAAATAGGCCTCCTCCTACGAGATAAAGTCTTTGAGTTACAGTTGAATATCTTTTTGTCTGAGGATTTGCGTGGGTTTTTTTTTAGAATAGTGGTTCAGTATGATCATTAGAGTAAGAAGTTTTATTTAATGGTCGCACTCTATTTACACCATTAGGCCTACCATGAGTTTTGCTTACTATACACGTTACCGTCTGCGTAAAATATTTTATATGAGAAATGCTGGTTCCTGTAGTAAGCCGCTAGGGGCGCTGCACAATTTCTCATATAAATATTTTACGCAGACGTTAACGAGTATAGTAAGCAAAACTCATGGTACGCCTACATGTACATATAATGTAGGATTTTGTTTTTGGAAAACATGTTTGGATGAATTTTCCTCATAAGGTCACAGTTGATGAACAGAACGAAGACTACGATATTTTATTCGATGCATTTTAACAATATTTAGATTTAAAAAAATACATACTTTTTTCTCTTTCGAATCCGGCCCTCTTGCAGTACGCATATTAACGCTTGGAGTGACAGTGAGAAAAATAAAATGTTCATAGCATGTATATGAAGAAATAATTTGGAGCCCCGAAATAACACGAACATGATCGTAAGGTCACATTTTGAAAAATATTTTGTGTGTGAACCTAAACTAATAGAATTATATTTGTTTCTCTTTGGGATGGATAAATTGCCAAGTGTTTCCATCCATCAGCCTGTTTCGTCCACTGCTGGACTGCTGGACATAGGCTTTTCCAAGATTTCACCACTCTTGGTGGTCCTTCTGGAAGAAATGCACATACTCACACACACTGGGCAGGCGGATTGGTAAACGCGGTGCAGCCTTACCCCTTGGCAAATGTTTCAAATATATACATTTATTTTCTATCCGCGCCACACGAGCTGTATCAATTAAAAACAACCGGTTAAGTGAGAGTAAGCTTCGCGCTTGAGGGTTCCGTAGCATTCAAATAAGGTTAATAGACTTAAATGATTCGAATAAAAATTACAAACTCATGAAATATATGAAACATAACTGCAAAATTAAGTTGGTTGATTATTACTCGTTTATTTGTAAAGCCCACTTAGCTGTGATAGTTTTCCTTTTATTTTGTATGCTACTTCCATGATTTTTTTCACATGAGTATCCAAAAATAACCGTTTAGCTGACAGAGGGGGAACGACGATTGACGCTTACCAAAATTTGCACTTTAAAGTTAAATATTTCGCAAATGAATCCCTGAATCGAAAAATAGTTTTCACACACTCGCAATATTTTTGAACGACTTACATATCTAATGACAACCCACAACAAGGGATATACGTGAAAAAAAGGAGGCTGTTTTATTTGTTCAAAACAGAGTAATAAAGTAAAAATAACCATGTAAACCTACCATCTAAAACATAAAAACGCTCTCGTGTGAATATTTACTAAAAACAGCAATATCCAAAGTTTTATCCCTTTCGTAGTGCGATGGACATATTGCGCCTTAACTTAATAGTATTTTTTTGTGATGCAGGTACCCATCGCACAGCTCAGCTTACTGCACAGATCGACGCTGCACGATAGCCATCTTGGCGAGTTTCGTCCTGCCACCAATACTCTGTCTACCTTCGTATGCGGTAAGTGCATGTAAGCTTATATAAGGTGAATTTCGTGTCTATAGCCAACTTCATACTGGAAACCCGATAAGTGACAACGTTTAAGGCGACTCTATTCGCCTGAACTGCCATACTAGCGAAGTTCACTGATCATATCCTTATTTACAGGTACTTGCTTATTATTTTTACTTTTTCAACATATCCCATACAATATCCATCACGGGAAACTAAAACATTTATCAAAATCAAATACATACAAAAGTTACCAACGTGTAAAAGTCCTGGATTTTACACATATTTTGATGAATGTTTAAGTACCGTAATGTCCTAGAAGCGATACAGCAAATCAAATAATTTTAGTTTCACAGCATAGTATATTTTATACAATTTAAAAATATTTTCGTTTCATTTCGATTTTTGGGATATTTCTACTGAAATCATAGGAACCACCAAAACCATTCTCGAGTTTTTTCAAAACATGAATGTTGTCTCGCGTAAGCTTGCCTCTCACACCGTGTTCGGTTAGTTCCGTACGAGCTCAGGAAATGATAGCAAACATAGCGACCCCGTGCGCGACTGACTTCAAGCCGCCGACTACAGGCTTCTTATGTTTCAAATGATATCTCGATGTATATTTCAACCAGCTTGTGGTCGTCGTCAGTCGAATGAAGAAAAAAATGTTTACCCTTTCTGTGAAATACGCTTTATAAAATTTAGACTTTCTATAATAATCGAGTCCATGTAGTTCTTGAACAAGTATATACCGGGGGTAAATATTCTGCTACCATTAAATGAAACCACATATTCTACCGACCCTACTGAACCACTTTTCCCAAGAATCATACCCGCGGAAATCCTAACGCATCGACATACGAGCGAGTTTAAAAACCTGAAGCAGTTTCACGGACGACGCTCTCTCTAATCTCACTCATATGTCGGTGCGTTAGGGTTCACGCATTTTTGTTTGGAACTCAATGATTTCCCAAACTAAGTGTTTCCGCGGGTATGATTCTTGGGAAAAGTGGTTCAACAGGGTCGGTAGAATATGTGGTTTCATTTAATGGTAGCAGTCTATTTACACCCGGTATTGAGGCATAAAAAAATATTTTTCGTCTTTCGCAAACAGGGTGATTGAACTTTGGGCCTGGCTACTGACTGAGTCTCCAATATGAATTTGTCTATATAAACGAAAGTCACCTTACATAAATTAACACAAACATACACATAACCACTCTCGGCCGGCGCCACACAGTGAATAATTTAGGTTTATTTCGGATCAAAAATCGAAAACTTTTTTATTTAGACTGTTAAAATTTCTCACTCATAATGACTAGTATGTAGGTTGAAATTAAATCAACCGACCAAATTCATACTGGAGACTCGGTTAGTGATCAGGAAACAGGAACTAGGTTCAGTAATCCTTTTGGCCAAAATTCGAAAATATATTTTTTTGCTCCCTTACTTGTTGGACAAGTTTAGGTACAGTCAGTAAGGAAGCAAAAAAACACATTTTTCGAATTTCACCAAAAGGGTAATTGAATCTTGTTTCTGATCACTAACCGAGTCTCCAGTATGAATTTGGTCGGTTGATATAATTTCACCTTGTATAAGGCATTAAAATAGAATAATAAAAAAAATATATAGTTTTAGCTTCAATATTAATCCATTTCATTTCAAATATGATTTTTTTACTACTTAGTTTAGATTTAAATGCTCCTATCACGTCGAGACAAATAAATCGTCGGTGAAATGAGGGTGTAACACTGCGTACTGCTATCACAGTTAAAAATCGTGATGCAATTTTTTTCATTTTTCTCGAGGATAGTAAATTGTAATTTCAGAAACCACGTGGGAGTAGAGTTTGAAAGTTATTACTGGAAGTTAGATTATCCAACGCTGTCGTACGGCTTGGCTTTTTAGCTTTGGAAATGAACAGATTTAATTAAACTAAGCCAACCGCACTACGTAATAACGAGAAGATAAAATAAAAAAGTTTACGCAACAGGAAACCCTTTAGAAAAATTCATTCAACGAAATTAGTGTTCTCAAACGGCAATAAATAAATGAAATGGGACGACAGTTTACAAAAAAAAACTGAGCTACGTTTTCATTGTGAATCAGATATCACTATAAAAATCAAGATTTTAATATCGAAATATTGGTGGTTTTTATTTGGTAATTAAATGTTTAGATTGCTCACGATACATAAGGTGGAAATTTTAATCTATGGCGGTTCCTCTCATTTTATCAGGTATAGGTTTGGTATAAGAAAAACTGATGACGACCACAAGTTGGTCGTAATTGTAAATCGAAATACTATAATATTTTTATCTACATTCATGTAGTAAAATAATGATTATGAACCTAAAAATAGTGTATAATGACAATTTTTCATATTTTTTAATACTTTATTATTTGTCGTGATGGAGGCAATCATAATACGTATTCTGTAAAAAAAATCATCTATCTACCTATTACGGCTGAAGCTGTAGACCCCTGTGACAGACAGACGGACAAACAGACAAACAGTGGAGGCTTAGTAATAGAGTCCCGTTTGGTACCCTCGGATAAAAACGCTATCATTTTAACGCCTTGTTTTTTGTTGCCTTGATGTTGCTATGGCAATTGTTGTTATTTAGCATGATGTTTTTAGCGTTCTGTACCCGTATTGTGTGGTGCAACGGAACCCCCTTCGTGCAAGTCCAACTACTACTTGACCAAATAATATATTTTATTGCCACTCTAGGACTAACGTTCACATAGCACTACATTAAATGCGAATGTGTGCTCCGATACTACGAGTATAATAGAGTACATGGACGCATTATGAAGTTAATAACGCGAAAAGTCTTTTAACCATTAAACATTTTGACGTGTTCACGGTTTAGAAAACTATTTGTAACTAGCTTTTGCCCGCGGCTCTGCCCGCGTGTTAATCGGTTTAACGACATGCTTTTTTCCGGGGTCAAAAGTAGCCTATGTTAACGCATCGATGTATGGCCAACTTCATGTCGAAGATGAGGCATTGGCCCGATCCTACTCATCATCGCATCACCACGGACCAGTAAGAAGAACTATCACGGCATCTACGACGAATGAGCGCCTGGATTGGGCTCCCCCTCTTCATCTACGTGGAAGACGCACTTTCATTCTCTTACTAACGGCTTTTTGGCGTGCGTCGCACCTAAACGATATTTATTTGTAATATTAATAAGTAATATACGGTAAAATTAAAATCAAGAATATCTCCTTTGAATCCTGTGTCGACTACATTATTTACACCTGCTGCCTCTCCGCATCATCATCATCAACCTGCTGTACTGTGTGAACATAGAATTTTGGACCTTCGACCTCGAATACCGAATCCAGCTCCGTGGATGTCTTTGTTGCTGATGTGAGAACGCAATTGGGAGCAGTAAATACGACGACAGCAGTCTTTGGAAGCAGTACTGCGCATTTTGGTAAGACGTGCCAGCCATCTATCCTACCCCCTGTCCGTTCAGTTGTGAAAATATCGTGCTTCTCTAAATTCCAGTGTTTGTGATCATCTTCGTGGTCTACCATCGTCGCAAGGTGGTTCTGCAGCTGTCTCCGTGTACAGCTCAGATTTGTGCGTGAAAATCCAGTGGAAATAACTGTGAGTACTCCCACATTTCCACACACAAAGCGAAATGACTAACGATGGTATCACGCCCTGCAATCAGGACGATTCTATAAAAATGCTTAGTAGGAAAAGAGGGTCTATTAAAGGTAGATTAACTAATTTCAAAAAATATGTGGATGCGTATGGTGATAAAGTCCTTACTATTAATCAAAACGCTGAGTTGAAACTTCGCATGCAAGGAGCTATGAGTTTGTACACTGAGTTCAATGAAATTCAAAATAAAATTGATGAAATAATTCCAGATACAGAGTTATCAAAGCAGTTTGAAGCTAGAGAAACCTTTGAATGTGATTATTACAGTGTACTGGCTAAAGCTAAATGTATGACAACCGACGATGAAGTCCCTGAAAGCTCTAAATCACATAGTAACTTTCACGACTTCCGATAATTCCCTTACCTTCGTTCGATGGATCCTATGAGCACTGGTTAGAATTCCGTGATAAATTCATATCACTGGTCCACAATAACAAAAAAGTAGATATTGTAGGGAAAATGCACTATTTGGAAATGTCGTTAACAGGAGACGCAAAGTTAGTGCTTGATTCTGTAGATATTTGCGCCGATAACTACAATATCGCATGGGAAGTTATCTTGAGTAGGTATAATAAGAATAGATTACTTATTCACTGTCATGTAAAATCACTGTTTTCCCTTTAGAAACTAACCAAAGAATCACCAGACTTACTTAAAAAGTTCATCGACACAATTTTGAAGAACATACGTTCATTAAAACAGCTTGGGGAGCCCACTGAGTACTGGGACACATTGATTATTTATTTAGCTGTGTCTAAACTAGATAGTGCAACAGAAGAAAGGTGGGAAGAGCATAAAAGCAAGTTGTTATCAAAGTCTGATGATTCCAAGGCGTCTCTGAAGTTGAACGATTTGTTAAACTTCCTTAGGGGCAGGGCAGATACGCTAGAAACTATTAAACTAAATCACACTGATACTACAACTAGTGTTTACTCGATTCGCGAGTCAAAGAAAAACAAATTGAATGCACAAAACGCACCTAAAGTGTATTGTAACGTTTTGAATGTTGCCGCGGGTTACGATAAAAAATCGTTAAACCAATCGTCAGCTAATAAGACGCAATTTAAAAAGAAACTGTGCTTAGCTTGCAATGATAAACACCCGTTATATTCTTGTCAGGTGTTTCTGGATTGTAGTTTGCAAGACAAATTAAAGATTATCCGCGACAATAAGCTTTGTGAAAACTGTTTAAAACCAGGACATTCTACGTTACAGTGTAATTTCGGCCCGTGTAGGAAGTGTGATAAAAAACATAATTCACTAATCCATGACGCATATAGTGGGAGCCAGGAGACCAACCGCACGTCACCGGCTTTAATGATGACTGACCCCCACCCCAGTAAAAAACTTGTTTTCCCTACGAATAGGCCAGAAGATTCTGATATTCACGAGAACAATAAAAATACGCACACACACTCACTCCAGGCGCATAGCTTACCGCGTGACGCGCAATTACAATGCGCTCACTCGTCTACGGTGCAGCCTGTTTTGCTATCGACAGCGATATTAGAAGTCCGCGATAGTTCAGGTGTTTATCACAAATGTCGCGGAATTTTGGACGGTGGGAGTGAGCGGTGTTTTATATCCCAATCATTATGCGATAAATTAAATATGTCTACAATACAGTCCACACAATCGATTTACGGTGTAGGTGGCCTAGTCACAAAGTGTACGCAAACTTGTGACATCGAAATTAGGTCAACAATCTGCACATTCACTAAGCGTATACAGTGTATCGTATTGCACCAAATAACGTCGAACCTACCCACTATTTCTTTACTGAGTGATCAGTTTCGCATACCAGAAAATGTTGAGTTGGCGGATCCCACCTTCTATGAAAGTCAAGCAATAGACATTCTTTTAGGTGTTGATGTTTTCTGGGATTTACTCAGTGAGGGTAGATTGCGCCTATCGAATGGGCCGTATCTACAGAATACGAAGTTAGGTTGGATTATTTCCGGAGCCATAGGGCAATCAAATACCTGTTACGCAACATTAAGCGCTCGCAACGCTAACTGCCATTTTACGCAGTCTATAGACAGCATGCAATCTATAGACACACAATTACGCAAATTTTGGGAAATCGAAGATTTACCTATAGATCGCAAGTCAGGGGATTCGCAAGGTTTAGAGGAACGCATCTGTGAGGATCACTTCGTGCAAACTACGAAGCGGTTAGCCGACGGGAGATTTAGCGTGCGAATTCCATTTAAACACTCACCTGACACTTTAGGTACTTCATATTCTCAAGCAGAACGCCGGTTTATTACGCTTGAAAAACGATTAGAGCGCAATCCAAGTTATAAGCAAATGTACAGTGATTTTATTCATGAGTACATAAGTTTAGGTCATATGAGTCGAGTCTACACATACGGCACCCCGCATTATTTCATGCCCCATCACGGTGTTTTTCGCGAACATGCCACAACCACCAAATTGAGGGTAGTTTTTGCTGCAAATCAAACAACTTACCCCTTTAGCCATCCCTTAACGAATTACAGTTGACGGGCCCACCGTTACAAGGCGATTTGATGGCTATTTTATTACGCTTTAGAAAAAATCGTTACGTAGCTTGTGCTGACATTGAGAAATTCTACAGGTGCGTTATGGTGGATGAAATTCAACGGGACCTACAGCTTATTCTATGGCGTGATAAGCCGACCGACCCGCTTGGTATTTACCAACTAAACACAGTAACCTACGGAACCGCGTCCGCCCCCTTTTTGAGTTGCAGATGTCGATTACAATTAGCGCAAGAATGTGCCGATCCTGACGTTGTAAGAACCCTCCGTGATGATTTTTATGTTGATGACCTAATTTGCTCACATTCTGATGCACTTAAGTTACAACAAATATGCGAAAGAACATCTGAAGTTTTAAAACTTGGATGTTTTCATTTGAGAAAATGGGTTTTCAATTTCGACTGCGCAACCCTAAATGGTGCGGACAGCGTTTCTAAGGAGCTGTCACTAGGCGAATACACACAAAGTAAAACTTTAGGCCTAGGTTGGTATAACCAGCGTGATGAATTATTTTATCACACAAAGTTTGAGGACGACTCTAGACAAATATCAAAACGCATAATATTGTCTGTCGCTTCTCAAATTTTTGACCCACTAGGGTTACTAAGCCCTACAATTATGATCGCAAAAGTTCTTTTACAGAAATGTTGGTTATTAATAATAGATTGGGATGAACCGGTTCCAAAAGACATCGCGCAAGTGTGGCATCGGTTTATAAACAATTTGATAATTTTACAGTCAATTCGCGTACCACGTTACGTAATGTGCAATGTACCTACACGCATGGAATTGCATATTTTCACGGACGCTTCGCAAACTTCTTTCGGGAGTACAGCCTACGTTCGCACTTTCAACAGTGAGTCATGTGTTACCGTTAGGTTGCTGTGCGCTAAGGGTAAGGTCGCACCAATTAAACCCGTTAGTATACCTAGACTGGAGCTATGTGGTGCGTTAGTAGGTGCACGATTATACGCAAAAATTGTAAATTCGCTTCGATGTCAATTCGATAAGGTTGTGTTTTGGACAGATTCCACAATCGTTTTAGGATGGTTGCGTATGCGACCTAATGCACTGAAAACTTTTGTTCAGAATAGGACCGCGGAAATTCACGACTTGACAAAATCAAGCTCTTGGCGTCATGTGAGTGGTAAAGAAAACCCAGCTGACCTGGTGTCAAGAGGTCAAAGTTTGGACAAGCTCCATACATACCTCCAGTCTATGGTGGGATGGGCCACGCTTCCTTTGGGATCCTAACTTTGATTGTTCGGGTTTAAATTCGACTTTAGTACCAGATGAAACGCAATTACCGGAGGTCAAGTGTTTATTACTGCATGAAACTAATAATTCAGTGTTTCCATTTACTAGATTCTCGCAGTTTAATCGCATGCAGCGAGCCCTAGCGTAAGCACTTCGCTTTATTTATAACGCGCGTGATAAAGATAAAAGATTGCAGGGTGAGCTTAGTGTGAGTGAGCTAAAACAATCTGAGCTAACACTTGCTAGGTGGTCACAGATGGAGTCGTTTCCGGAGGCGTACGATAAATTACAAAATGGAGAACCTGTAGGGAAATCGCAACATAATTTATCGAAATTAAATCCATTCATCGATGATATGGGAGTAATTCGCGTGGGTGGTCGTATTGAATACTCGGATTTTAGTTTTGATAAAAAACATCCGATATTATTATCGCATAAGCATCATTTGACATTGCTGTTGTTCAGATATGAGCATAATAATCAGTTGATGCACGCAGGGCCACAGCTTCTATTGTTTACACTTAGAGAGAAATGGTGGGCAGTAGGAGGGAGAAATCTCGCGAAGGCTGTAGTGCACCGATGCGTCACGTGTGCACGGCTACGCGGTAAGACCGTACAACCCATAATGGGGAATTTGCCCAAAGAAAGGTTAGTGGATCCAGGGTATCCCTTCTTACGTTGTGGTGTGGATTATTTTGGACCAGTGCTCATACTGAACCGCAAAGGTAGAGGTGCTAAAACTGTAAAAGCATATGTGTGCATATTTGTATGCTTTCTAACTCACGCAGTGCATTTGGAGCTTGTTTCGGACTTATCATCAAACGCGTATTTATTAGCTTTAAACAGGTTTATTTCACGCAGAGCTAAGCCTATTGAGATATGGTCCGACAATGGAACGAACTTTGTTGGCCTAAAAAATGAATTTGAGCAATTTTTAGCTAGTTGTTCGAAGGAAATAGAAGAATACGCAACTTCACAAAACATAACTTTTAAACTGTTGTGTCCCTACGCTAGTCATTTCGCTGGTTTGGCGGAAGCGGGAGTAAAGAGTTGTAAACACCACTTGTGACGTGTGGTAGGAAACGCACATTTAACGTTCGAGGAGTTCAGCACAGTATTAACACAAGTCGAGGCCATCCTGAACTCCCGTCCCCTTACTCCTATGTCTTCAGATCCGCAGGACTTTCTCCCACTTACCCCAGCTCATTTCCTGGTTGGTCGTCCGCTGACTGCGCCGGTGTGTACTGACCTACACGACGTTCCGGTACATCGTCTCTCGCGCTATCAACGAGTGGAGCAGATACGTCAGCATTTTTGGACCAGGTGGTCAAAGGAATACGTCTCGGAGCTTCAACAGAGGACCAAGTGGAAGGAACATGAGGACGATTTGAAGAAGGACACTTTAGTTCTAATTAAGAACGATAATCAGCCAGCACTGAAATGGATGTTAGGGAGAATTGTTAAAACTTTCCCAGGCAAGGATGGCATCGCAAGAGTTGCTGAAATTCAAACTCAAAACGGCATTAAAAGAAGATCCTTTGCCAAAATATGCCCGCTTCCAGTGGATACACAAGAATAATGTTGGAACCTGGGGGTTCCAAGGCCGGGAGCATGTTAACGCATCGATGTATGGCCAACTTCATGTCGAAGATGAGGCATTGGCCCGATCCTACTCATCATCGCATCACCACGGACCAGTAAGAAGAACTATCACGGCATCTACGACCAATGAGCGCCTGGATTGGGCTCCCCCTCTTCATCTACGTGGAAGACGCACTTTCATTCTCTTACTAACGGCTTTTTGGCGTGCGTCGCACCTAAACGATATTTATTTGTAATATTAATAAGTAATATACGGTAAAATTAAAATCAACAATATCTCCTTTGAATCCTGTGTCGACTACATTATTTACACCTGCTGCCTCTCCGCATCATCATCATCAACCTGCTGTACTGTGTGAACACCTATGTGGTAAGTTAGGGTATAAGCTATATCCGTTCTAAATTTCGTCCAAATCCGTTAAGCTGTTTCAGCGTGAAAGAGTAACAAATAGTATAAAATCCTTAGAAATTTACTGGAGCTGGTGGTTTTTGAAGGGTATTCTTTTCACTTTAATTATTTTCAAGTGTTGTACGTTAAGAAAGTAAAGTAGAATATTGAAATCCTGTTGGGTTTTAAAGTTCAAGGTATTTATTCCTTCGTACTTTCTGCTGTGAATGAAAGCCCATTTCACGCCCAAGCCTTATTGATTGGAACTCTTATTATTCAATCAGCACTTAGCGATCACGCAAACTGACAATGAAGTGTAGGAAACTCCGTAAATCACGAATTGTTTCTTTTACTTTGTTAAAATAGGATCTCTAATGAAACTAGTATATCTGTAAATATATGTATTATGTAGGTAGGTACTTAGTTTTTAGTTTTTATAAATAAGTTTGTCTGCATTTGATCAATGAGAATGACATACGCACACACACCCTCACACACGCACACACACCCTCACACACATGCATACTCACCCCCACACACATGCATACTCACCCTCACACGACACTACACCCTCTTGCACACATGATTATTGATCACTATTTTATTGACTTTTGCGTTTTGTAATTCTATATTATATATTCTTAATTATTATAAAATGAAACATCTTGTCCCTAGTTATTAATTAATACATGTATGTACGTACAATTAACCAACATGAAATCCGTTATTGGCAACGTGAAATTTAAGTCATTTTGTTAACGAAAACTGGTTATAGTACTCGTCCATACAAAAAACGTTTACTATAAGGCCAGCTCTAAAAAGGTGAAAAAAAAATCAGCTGTTCCATAGAAAATTTAAATACCAACTCGATCCAAATGTATGAGACAGCTGATTTTTTTGCAGGATTTCAGGGTTGGCTTCATAGTAAAAGTTGTTCATATGGACGAGTACTACCACCAGTTTTCGTAATCAAAATGACTTAAATTTCACGTTGTATACAAATAACATATTTAAGTCATTACTTTTTGTATTGCGGTGGATTTTTGTTAATAAATGAATAAAATAAAATAAAATAAGGTTTAGAAGTGTCACAAGTAAACTGCGTATAAAATAAAATAAATATATATTTTTTCTACAATTATTACTTTGCCTTTGTCAGACTTCTAATATCTTCTAATATTTAAGAATGTGAAAGATAAACGTGACGGAATTAAAAGGGTTTCTTTAGTTTATGGCCATGTTACTCTAAAATGCGTTGTAAAACTAATGACATTTTGATGTAATTTTTTATATTTATTGGGTAACTCATGTTATTTCTGCTACAGACAAATATTTCAACTAAGTTATATGGTTTTCTCTTTCTTTACGAAACCCTAAACGACTTACTTATAATTATCAACGGAAAATTTTCGTGTTTCATACAGTCATATAACATAACTAGCGTTAGCCCGCGGCTCCTCCCGCGTTTATTCAATGTTTGTCCCTTTTTCGGCTTGAGCGTTATTTGATGAACAGCCCTTATTGCTAATGTATTGACCATGGTCACTATGATGACAATAAAAGAAACCGCATCCAAATAAGTTAAGTGGTTCTTGAGTTAAAAGCGTTTATTCAACCTTTGCCCCGTTTTCGGCTGGGGCGTTCTTTTATGAATATCCCTTAGACCCTATGTGTTGACCAGCGTCACTACGATAATAATAAAAAACCCATCCAAATCTGTTGAGTGGTTCTCGAGTGAAAACGGAACATACATTACAGAACAATAGTAAGAAACAGCCATCAAAAAGAAATGGGCAAAAAAATGTACCTTTTTACTACCATTCTTGTTTAAAAAGAAATATCTCTGTCACTGCGCCACTTTTAAAACCAATGGCTTTCACAGAAGACAATCAGTTTTTTCGTTGCAGCTTCCCATTGTAACAATATAAACCAAAACCAAAAAATCGCTCATATTAATATTCAAAGCTTAAATGCCATCAGCCTGTCTCAGCTTGAAGTTTGGTTAAATGAAGAAGGTCAAAACGTTCAAATATTATGCATTACAGAGCATCATCGCAGAGAAGATGATTTAAATAAAATCAATATATTAGGGTATAAATTAGCTACCTGCTTTTGTCGAACAAAAAGGAAAAGCAAAGGGGGTGTCTGCATATATTTACGAAACGATATTGAATTTAAAGAACTATCGAAAATAACCAAACTCACCATCCCGTATATTTTTGAAATATGCGGAATTGAGCTAAACGGTACTTATATACTTTGTGTTTATAGACCCAACACCATAAAAAATGATAAATTTTTGGACCACTTGGAAGGTGTATTAAGTTCCATATTGAAACATAAAGAACGCAATGTGATAATTTGCGGTGATTACAACATTAATACATTGGTAGAAAATTCAGAGTCCTTGGCATTTTTATCTCTTCTCGAATCATTTAATTTAAAAAAAGCTATTCATGAACCGACACGCATTACAAGCCACAGTGAGACTTGTCTCGATAATTTTGTATCTAATATAGTATTAGAAGATGCAACAGTTTTAGAAGTAGGTATATCCGATCACACTCTCCAGTTCGCTACATTTAATGTTCCAATTACAAAAGGTATAACAAGATTTTTTAAAGTTGTGAGAGACATCAGAGTAGAAAATCTTCAAGAACTAAATGATTTTTTGCAACAGAAATCCTGGAATGATATTTTCAAATCCACTGACTGTGATATATCTTTCAATAAGTTTCATGATATCCTTATAGACGCTTTCAATGTATTCTGTCCAAAAATTAACGTGAGTTGTGATAGTGGAAAGGAGGATAATGAATGGATTACTAAAGGTATCAAAAAATCGTGTAAGACTAAACGAGATCTTTTCATTCAAATGAAAAACTCAAAATGTGACGATTTGATAGGTCACTATAAACGCTATTGTTCCATTTTGTCAAGAGTCATAAATTATGCAAAAAGAAAAACAAATGAACATAAAATCATAAATTCTGATAATGTAGTAAAATCAACCTGGAACCTTATAAATAAAACAGTAAAAGGGAATAAATTAAATGAAATAAATAATTATATAGGTCTAGCTAATGGTTTTAAAGTGGCACAATGTAATTTAGAGGCAGCCCAAATATTCAATGATTTTGTCACTTATGTGGAAGACACCGTTCCAAAAACAGAAGGTGAGCCAATTTTATTACCATCTTTAAATAGCAATACCATGTTTATTAATCCAGTTTCGCAAGAAGATCTCATAAAAGTAGTGTTTTCCCTCAAAAACAAGAAATCATGTGGATATGATGACATACCTTCCAGGATCATTAAATTTATCATAGGGTCAATTGCTGCCCCATTAACTTATTTGGTTAATCTTTCCTTTAGTGAAGGGGTTTTCCCTCTTAGGTTAAAAAGAGCACAAATTAAGCCCATTCATAAGAGGGATAGTAAGTCAGATGTTAATAATTACCGCCCAATATCCTTATTGCCTGTTCTATCAAAGGTTTTTGAGAAATTGATGTCCGGCCAATTGAGCAAATTTCTAACTTCTCACAAAATATTAGCACAAGAACAATTTGGATTTCAAAAGGGCAGCTCTACTACTGATGCCATTTTTGACATGGCTGATTTCGTAGCAGAAGCTTTGGATGGGAAAGACAACATAGTAACAGTTCTATTAGATCTATCCAAGGCATTTGATCACGTAGATCACGATATAATGCTTTTGATTTTGGATCGATATGGCATTAGAGGCAAGGCTAATGATTGGTTCCAATCATACCTTAGGGACCGTCAGCAAAGTGTTTTACTTCCTGTTATAAATGACAACAAAGTTTTGATTAATACTGAGTCTGAGATTTCTGTTATAAAAAAGGGTGTACCCCAGGGAAGTAAACTGGGCCCAATTCTATTCCTTTTATATGTTAATCACTTACCACACCTAACAAGTAATAAGGTTATTATGTTTGCAGACGATGTGTCGGTATTTTTCAAATTTCAAAGAGGAAGCTCCGAAAATTTGGCAAATACTATCGAACAGGCGATTCACACTGTTGTTCGTTGGCTTATGCGTTAACGATTAAATACAAATGCCAGTAAAACTAGTATGATTCACTTCAGAAACTACAACACCCCCATCGCAAATGCAAATGTCACTATTGAGGGTGAAAAAATAGATTTTGTATCAGAGGCAAAATTCTTGGGTGTATACATAGATGAACATATGAACTGGAAAAAACACATAAAAAATCTGGAAAGTAAACTAAGTAGCTTTTCCTATGCCCTGAGAACTCTTACTTATGTAGCTACTAAACAAGCTGTACTGCAGGCATACTTTGCTTTCTTCCAATCAAGGGTGCTTTATGGCTTGGCTGTATGGGGTGGTAGTACAGATGCTAAAAGGATATTTACACTACAGAAACGCTGTATAAGAATCATAGAAGGTCTTAATTCTGACATGGAATCTTGCCGAAATTCATTTGTGATCTTACAGATTCACACTATAACGGCACTTTACATAATTGAGCTTTGTAAGCTCATCCGGAGATATCCAAATAAATTTCCTATTCGACCACCAGGCTACAGTGACCGTTTAAATGAGCGTTATGAAAATAATCTCAAGTCACATAATACTAGAACAGCAACGTATGGTAAAGCAACAAAAATGGCTGCAATAAAAATATATAACTCACTGCCTGATAAAATAAAAATTCTTAATGATAATAATTTTTACTGCGAATTGAAAAGGTATTTGTTAAGGATCTCCCCATATGGCCTCAAGGAATTTTATGACTATAAGCTATAAATACTGTATGACTATTAAATTATTATAATATACTTAGCATTAAAGTAGTGTTGAAATTGGAGTTGACATTTCTTATAATTTTTGTAAATATGGCTAAAATTGTAATGTATTGTTTTATTAATTCTTATTATTTAGATCTTTTAGAAATTGTATGAAATAGTATAATTGTTGCTACACCCTGTGGGTAGAATTACATTGAGACTTACCTTGTATTCATTACCATCTATACAATAACATGTAATTCATTGCAAGTAATAAATTGAATTGAATTGAATTGAATATACAGCAGACAGACATACGAACTTTTTAATGAATTGTGGTTTTTGCCCCAGTGTAATACTGTAACCAATTTCATTTAAAATTTCGTGAAAATTGTAACTCTGATGCTTTCGTAGCAGCTACGAAGTGGCGTAGCAATTGCTACGAGTGCTACGACGCGAGTTTGCTTCGACGTCAATTTAAATGGTTCAATATTGTTACATCAATAGCTTATCCTTCAGTCCTTGATAAAATAAAATGAAACTAAATATATTCAAGGAAACTTTCCACTACATCGAAGTCAAGAGTTAAAAGACAGTACCATTATCATACAGTTTCGCTTCAGGCAACTGGTCGTTTGCTGCTCCGTGAAAATATTTTATATTACATTCCTTAGTTCGGTATGTTCGAGAACAAGAAAAATTCTGTTAGAATTTCAACAGCATAACTTTATTTTAGTTCAAGGCGTAACTTAAAAATTTTTGTAACACACATCCATGAAAACATTAGCTTTAAAATAGTCCCAAGGGTTATCATATCACTGAATGACTGAATAATTTGTTTATGCAATGTATGTACATGAAAAACTATTTAATATATTTAACATAATATCACTTATATTTTGATACCAAAAACATTCAACAAACAAGGTGGTTAAAACCAATATTTTAAATTAAATTGTATATCATTGCGGTATAGAAAATCAGAAAAGTAAATCGGGACGTGAGGAGCTCTGAACTGGGACTCGAACCCGGGACCTCTCGCTTACCGGGCTGTTGCTCTACCACTGAGCTATCCGGTTCTCAACATGCGAATTTACGCTTGTGCTTTTCCATACCGCAACGATATGTATAGGTACTCACTTAATAGTGAGCCTCTTGGCGCCTAGAAGACGCTAGTGTATTCAAGCCAAGTCAATATTTTAAAGGTACGACATTAACTCATAGAGTTCCAGTGAAAGTATGTTTATTCCCGAGAAACGAAAATGAATGCCTTTTAATTATGATCTCAAGTTGCAAGTCATTGTTGCCAAATTAACATGTTAAACAAGAAATACGTGAAAATGTTACAAAAGGTCTTTAGTAAGCCTTTGTTAAGGTTATTCTGTTTACGTTCTATCCTCTTGATCTTTTGGTAATTCGATTACTCGGGGCTTACAGTTTTAGGGAACACCAAAAAATAATTTAACAATTTCACAACAAGGGTCATCAAATCTTGATGCTGAGCTCTTACCGAGTCTTCAGTTTGAATTTGGCTGCATAAATTAATGTCACCTTGTATTTTGTGGCACGGGTAACCCGTAACGTAGTATACATAGGAGCAAAATGCAAATATTACGCGAATGTTTCTTTAGCCCTTACGCTAAGAGGGGTGTCCGAACAACTTAACCCCCCCCCCCCACCCTTATATACGCCCATGTTGTGGTTCAAATATTTATTATCTTATAACTTCAACACGCACAACTTCCATCTATTTAGTATCTATTACTCAACAAAAACCAAACGACACCCAATTGGTAACAATATCAGTAATCTTTACCTGCGCCAAAAAGATTTATACCTAGATACCAATCTACGGCTACAGTTTGACAAAACTGAACAAAACACGAATGCCACGTAATCTATTCGCGTCAACAACCTTTGAGCTGACGCAATTGTTTGTCCTTTCAGGTCTTTACGATCCACAAGGATTTCGCCCAAGATAGTCCCGGCAAGATACCGAAGAAGGTTTACTTCGTCGACTCGGATTACGACGGAAGCCTTTACCAGATTAACTTCTGGGTGCACGCGGTTCTAATCAAGCTGTTACCGTGCTTGATCTTAACTGTGATCAGCGCGTGGCTTATCCGGGCTCTTTATCGGGCGAATAGTCGGAAGAAGGCCTTGAAAGGATACAATGCGTGTCCAGCGAATGCGGTTGTCAATAGCAACGGGAATGTGTTCACGAGGAAATGCACGAAAAGGTCGAAAGCTCAGCGGCGCACTGACAGAACGACTAAGATGCTGGTTGCGGTGCTACTCCTGTTTTTGCTGACGGAGTTTCCACAAGGGATTCTTGGTAAGTAATAGAGATTTTTGGTGTTGTTTGGCGTTCCTGTATCGTGTGACAGAGGTTTCCATTCGTGAGTTGTGATATTATGAATAATACAAATATTCCACACCCGATATTGGATCGAATCAGTGCACAGTGGCACACATTATGGTTTTCACGTCTTCTACACATTTTATGCAAGTATAAGTGTAAGAAAATAACATACTTAAGGTAAGAAATTAGATTATTATTAATAATGTTTTTGAAGGTGAACTTCGCGACTTTTTCGCGAAACGATGTATGTATAGTAATTCACATGGACGAACGTGTTCGATTATTCGATGAATAATTTTTCTGAGGTTCAGTTCACATAACTAACGCAATAAAACATAATTTGTAGAATCTGAATTATGCCTAAGGTATATGAGAAAACATCGAAACGCCATTTCCACGATGGTCTGCTACGTCGGTCGTCGCTACATCAAATTGCTTCATAATGCCTTCACGATTCTTATTTTTTACGACTTTAACTTATTTTAGGATACTTAGAGGGCAGTGCTGCTTTTTAATAACATTTTATTCATCTGTCTAATATCAGTTTTTCAAAAACGTAATTTTCAATCAAGCGTGAAATTCATACTCAAGTTATAAAATCATATTCATGATATTTGTAAAGCCCTCCGAAGGTACAAAGCCTTGAGAAGCTTTTCTTTACGAAGTTTTAATATTCTCCTTTAATCAGAGTCATATTCCGGAAAGGTATATTTTTTGTTAGGGAAGAGACGATTTTCCAGAAGAAATCATAATATTTTTCGTAGAGATTATATCATCAGTAGTCATCAGTATCAGAATCCATTAAAATAAGAGCAAAAAATTACAGTCGACAAATTTCCCGCCTGATCATTAAACCAATAAGGAACGAAATTGATTTTGTTATTATGACATTTCATGACGTCTTTGGGTCCATCTGGGTCCTTTAGTTTTTTTAGTTTAGTCCTTTTGTTAGTCAGTTGCAAACTTATAGGAATGAACATTTAGAATTGTAAAAATACTTTATGGTTGAACGTGAATGACTGGCGGGCAAAAACTAGCAAAGCTCATTCAATTTGAACCAGTAGTTTAAGAATTAAGTTTCTCAATTTTGTCACTCACTCACTAACTGACCGACTGACTGACCGATCATCAAAACTTAAGGCTTTTTTCTAGCAGACATAGAAGCTTCAAATTTGGAATACAATTAGTATTTAGTGTATAAATCAAGGAAAAGCTATTTTGCAATTCCGGTCCAGTTTTCTAGATACACCAACTGCATAAATCACTTTGTTACATTAAAAATATATAGGATTACAAAGTTACATTTGCAGTTGTAAGTAGAAGGTACCGGAAAGGAAAAAAAGTAGGACTATCTACAAAAAGAAATGAGATGCCATCAAAAACAAAACTTGCACAAAATAATCTAATTTAATACAATATGTATTACTTGTGAGATATATTGTGTTTTCATGCGATGGCCAAGTCAATCTATTTATTTAAAACATAAAAGATTTTTAATGTTGATATGGTCACTTTATGATCTTGTTAGGTTAGTTAATTATTTAATAACTTAGGTGGTAGAGCTAATGCCGGGCTCGACTGTGGAGGTACCACCATCTTACTCGCAAATCCTCCCGAAGTTATTCGAGGGAGAGTAAGAGGACAGCTCTCAGGCAAAACCAGGCGGCCCACCATTGCCTGGGACCGATGGATGGCGGTATATCCATCCCCAATTGCCGGGCCTTATATAAAACAGACTGGTGACGGGCAGCGGCGTTACTGGTGCAAGGGTTTCGGCACCGCGCTCACCAACCCGCCTGCCCAGCGTGTGTGAGTATGGGCATTTCTTCCAGGAGGAGCGCCAAAAGTGGCGAAATCCTGGAAAGGCCTATGTCCAGCAGTGGACGAAACATGGCTGCTTGCGCTTTATTACGCAAGGGCGGAGGGGCTGCACTTCCCGCAGCGTCGGAGCTGATGCAGAAGTCAATTAAGGGCGCATGATTTAAAGAAAACAATCCAACATAACCTAAAAATAAAGGGGGGGGGGTTCCAGCAGGGAGGGTGTGTTCCAAAGGGTACCTCCCCACCTCCTAACCCCCCCTGTCCCCCCAACCCTTCACAAAGGTGTTTAATGTCTATATTTTTACCGAAAATAATTTTCATAGACACAATTAAGGTTAAGCCGTTAAGCAAACCCTTGGTTGATAATTAGAGGAAAAATTAAAGTCCAAGCTGTATACTTACTAAATCTTGTTGGCTTTGTCCATGGCCTTTGCGATCGATTCCAGAAACGTTATATTAATTACATTTTTGTTTTTTACTGAATCTTTTCTTTTTTTATCACCTATCCCTTTTTGTTCAAAAGTACTCGTATTCCTCAACTACCGAATGCCTACGACTTCGTAAGCGTGGATCTGAAAAATAAATCCAATTGATAATTTGTTGATAAACATAAGCAATGATCTCTGCGATCCATATCGCAAGCCATCAATGCAGACACACGCACAATAAACATCATGATGCTTGCTAGATGCATTTCGTAAATACCCGAAGCGTTATCCATTCGGGATGCCCAAAGCAGCTTCGTAAATATTAGACGTGTCGACATAGCACGTCCGGTGTGAACGAGAATATCACATTGTAATTAATGTAATTCAGAGACAATCTTGTCTGTGCAGGAATTAAATGTTTATTTGTTCCTTTACATTTTCTGTGCCGTAACCTTCACACTAGGTATAAATATTTGTATTCTTGTTGATGGTTGTGATTGTCGGCACTTGATAGAACTTATTATACACTACGGCTTGGGCGGTATTTTATGAACAACCTTTATAGCTTTTGTGTTGACATGGATCATAAAAAAACTGTATCCAAATCTGTTGAGTGGTTCTCAAGTTAAAACGGAACATACATTCAGAAAGACAGACAAAAATTCTAAAAATTGTTGTTTCGGCTTCGGTGCAACACTCGTATCGTACCAATAACCCATAACGTGCATAACAAACTACGCGCGATGTGTCGTTTCGTCAATGAAAACAATTTCTATCTCTTTCCAACTGTTTTGTGTTACTACGGAACGGTTACATACAAGTAAATCAATTCTAACATATATGCCTATTTTTTGTATGAAAAAATTTTTGACGTTTCTCCGGTTATTTCTAGCTTCCTAGAAATTCCCCTTTTATATAATCGTATTCTTTAGAGTCTACGTATCCTCTAACGCGAAACATATCAAAACTCAATAATTTTCAAGCAAAATTATGCCAAAATAAAACATTTCCCAGCCTGTAAAACAAACACGGCCATGGAATGTTTGTTTCCAATCAAAACAAAATACATGTTTTTTTTCATATAAACAAGGGGTTTTCAAGTGGGGGCGCGGAGACCTTCAAAGGGGGGCGCGGGCCACCTGTTTAGTTAGAGCTAAACAAGAAACAACGTCCGTAGGTAGGTATAAGGTATAGTGTAAAATCGATGCAAGCTCATATATCACATTCCAACTGTATTATAAAATTAGCTACATATCTATGATTTTTGTGTAACTTTAATAAGCAATAAAAATACTAATTTTGTTATTAAACAGTGTTTTTTCGAAAATTATCTGGGCAGAGGGGGGGACGCGGAAGTTTTGTTTTGGTACAAAAGGGGCGCGTCCCAAATAAGTTAGGGAACCCCTGATATAGACGAATACCACGTACTTATGATTTGAGTTTCGCTTATAATATTAATAACCTTTTCTATTTTCATCAGCAAAAAAAGTGACAATGTTTTGCTCCTCAAGGTTTCTCAGTCATATCGTGGAAAAACACAATGAGGAAAATCCACGGAAGCATTCTAAATTCTAGTTTTACCTTATTTAAATCGTTAAACATAAGATTAAAAAAAAACACACATAAAATAATATGATAAATTGTACGTGTGACAACAATATTTCTTATATCTGCAAGCTCTAAAATTACACATTTTCACTTCGCAAATGATCTCTGGAATAAGTTTTTAGTCAAGCATTTATCGAATATTTATAGAAATAGTGCATTATGACACAAGTGAGCTGCGTTGGACATTACAGTCGAAGCGGGATTGCAGGCCGAGCCGAAGACGATGGCGTAATGGAGCCGAGAGTGTAATGTCTAATGCTCACGCGTTTCATACGACGTTTTTCAACACAGTTGCGAGGAAAAATAATAAAATTTCACTGTTTTCTTTTCCACATTATCGAAACCACAGCTATGAATGACAATTTTCTTTGAAAAAAGGCGGCGGAGTTTTTGTTTTTTGCGCAGATGGAAATGGAGGCACTGACGCAAAAAGCCAAACAGCCAAATATCAAATATTAACAAACTGAATATTTTTGTATTTACAACAAAAATTTGAGTTAATTTGTTGATAAAAATAAAAATATTGATTAAAAGAAATGATTAATTATTATATTTTAACTGAGACAGTCTATTTATTCGCAAAAAGTTTTATTATTTCTCAAGACATAAAACTCTTTGCTAAGATAAAAAAAAAAACTGTATGTAAAAAACACTATTGCGATAATGTAAAGTAAAAAGCACGCGTTTAAGAACCTAAGAACGCTGCAATAAGGGCCACTTTATAACAATTGTGTTGAAAAACATAATTTCCATAAACGCTATTTCAAGATTTGAATAAGACCGTTATATACTCGTATATACGAGTAAAAGAATAGAATTACTCCTATGGAGTGCTTTTTACGATAAAAGTCCTGTCAGAATACTTATTCTGTAAGGTTCTAAACGACTCCGTTCGTAAAATGAACTCTAAATTACCCTACGAGAAACACAAATCTACTTGTACTTGTGTCATCAAATTTGCCACAGAAACGGGATAATTTCACCGGATATGATATAAGTATAATGCTAGTTTCTGCGTGGAACGGAAACTTCCGCCTATTAGCTGCCTTACACAGGATTACAGTTCCGTGTTGGCCTTCAAGACACATTGTTCTTGAACTGCGATGTAAATAATCTTAGCAGGCTTAGGCTAAGGGCTAAGGGATTTCTCTTGGGGATCAATTACCTCGAGTAGAACCTCACCACAGCTATCAGGATCTGATTCAGAACGATTTGTAAGCGCTTTTGTTTACAGGGCTTCGACCACCAAAAGTAATTTAGGTCAATGATGTAAATTATGGCTGTATTCGGTTACCTATTAAACAGATGACGGTCATTATATTAGACGGTGAACTTCAGGCTCTATGGGAATGACGGGCTTTTTATTACTTTTATAGCTCGCTCCACCAAATGACCGTCTAATTATAGCTATGATTTTTTCAAAATCTTGGAAAACATTGAATACATTACATGTCTTTTAACATTTTAAGGTACTTGAAATAATAAATTTTTTTTTTTTTCACTGTTACTTTTTCGTTTGATATTTTTTATATGATATAATGAATGAATGAATGAATGAATATATTTATTTATTTCAAGAATAACTTAAATCTAAATACATCCCACAAAACCAAGTAGGAATTTGGTTTGTCTGTGGGGAGGGAGTCGCACTTCTTTTTCGTAGGTAGGTACATTAACAATAAATAATAACATTGTTATTTTAATCTATGTTTACATATTTTGTAGAAGGTAAGTTTTATATAATTTTGCAAATTTATTTTTATTTTGTTCAGATCTTATACGAACAGGCATTTCATTATATAACATTGGAATTTTGCGTTTAAGCAATCTGCCGCCAAAGTAGTTATTCACTTTTACTGTTTCATATTTACCCTGAGCAGTTGCTCTCGTGTTGAGCCCATGCTGTTTAGGTATCTTATGATCTGGGGTGCCATGGCCATTTACTGCAATTATGTATTTATATTTTAATGAAGCCGGTAGTATTTTACATAATGAGTACAATATTTTGATATTATTTTTGTGTTTTTTCCTAACATTTTTACTGACTAGGAATTTTAAGAATTTTATTTGTATATTTTCAATCTTATCCATGTATGTTTTAAATATAGATCCATAGCAGTCCACACCATAAGATATAATTGAGTCAACCAACGACATATATATAGTTTTTAGCACAGAAATTGGTACTTTGTAACTAAGATGTTTGAATTTAAATAACAATATGCGTAGCTTATTTAATATCCTTTCTATGTGTTTAGTCCAGCCCATATTTTCATCGATGCACATTCCTAGGTATGTAACACATGGAACTTGCTTTATTGTTTTACATTTACAATTAGATAAGTTATTATGGAAACAGTTAAAGTCGTGGGCAACCAGTTGACATGAAGAGTCCGGGGTACAAGAGTACGGAGACCGGATAACAAGGAGGTTAGTTTTTTCGGCATTGAGTACGATTCCGTTATCGTGCGACCATCGCACTACGTTGTCGATATCCTCCTGCACGAGACGCGACACCTCGCCCATGTCGCGGCCGGCCCGCAGCGTGCACAGGTCGTCCGCGAACATGTACGCTGAGCAATGGCGGACCACGTTGCACATGCTGTTCACGTGCATCAGGTAACACAGCGGGCCACAGCCGGAGCCCTGCGCCACCCCGCGCCGCGCCGCCCACTGCTGCGGTCCGCTGTGCTCCTCGCCCACTCTCACCCGGTACGAGCGGTCCGTCAAGTACTGGCGGTACCAGCTATTAAGCGGTCCGCTGATCCCGCACTCCGCCATCGCCCCAAGCAGCGTCTCGTGCCGTAGGGTATCGAAGGCCTTTTTAAAGTCGAAAAATACAGCAACAACAAATTTTTTATCGTTGAGATAACTATTAACTTCGTCCGTAAATTTTACAAGTAATGTTGATGTACTTTTATCCTTCTGAAAACCGTGCTGGCAATCGTTTATAACTGCATGTTCATTAAGGAATCTATTTTGTTGATTAACTATACATTTTTCTATGATTTTTTCTATACTGGATAAGATAGCTATAGGTCTGTAGTTAGCATAATTTTTATGATCACCTTTTTTATAAATAGGTCGCACTATGGCTTCTTTTAGTTTTTGAGGAAACTTCGAATTTTTTATACATAAATTAATTAAGTGAGCTATGACTGGGCTTATTTGTTCACTTATATATCTTAGGTCCCTCATACGTATACCATCTGACCCTGGCGATTTCTTATCACTCATTTTCTTTATGACTTTTTGGACCTCCTTGCTATTCACCGTTCTCCATCTCATCGACATACAAGCCTCATTTCGATAGTCAGCACGGTTTAAGAAAGTTTCGTTACAATCATGAATTATATTATCGATATCATTTTTAAATGTAGTTGCAAAGTTATTACATATTTCTTGCTTTGTATTTCCTGACAAGTGTTTCAATATTACCTCATCTGTTGACTTTTTTCTATTACCAAGTATTCTATTTATATTATCCCATATTTTCTTTACGTTACCATTACATTCGATTATTTTTTGTTTCTCATGTTCATTTCTTATTTTAGAGAATAGCTTTGTACACTTATTTCTGTATTTTGTATAATTTAATCTTTTTAACATGTTTGTTTTATCTTGGAACCATATCATAAACAGTGTATCCCTCTCCAATACCATTTTTTTCATTTTGTTGTTTACCCATCCTTTTGAGTCCCTTCCACTTGTTTTAACTTGTTTAGTCTGGTAACTTGATTCGTAAATATTAGTAAATATTTCATAAAGTTGATTGTACAGTTCTAACGGACAACTAATATTCAATAAGTGTTTAAAGTCGATTGAGGCAAGTTTTTCGTAAACAAGTTTGTTATCAAGCAGGAGGCGCGTCACTGACCCCCCCGGCCGCACGTCTCCGCGCCCGTTCGTGCCTCGGCGTGAGTCAGTGGTCGCGCCTAGGGAATCCAATTTATGATTATTAAAATCAGCGCTGCTTACAGCAACAGCGGTGCAATAATGGTCCGCCATTTTATACTCTAATACGGCCGAATAAAGTTCATCACGCGGGCATCTCACGAATATGTGATCAAGGCACGATTCTACTATTTCGCCTTTTAAGATTTCTCTTCTAGTTACGTTAGTGATGCACTTGGAATAGCCACATTCCGCCAACAAATTCTCGTAGGTTAAGACATTATTATTACTAGTATCTAATAGATTTATATTTATATCTCCGCAGATTATAATCTTTTTATGGCTAGGTAGGTTTTTTAATAACAATTTTAATTCGTCTAAAAATTTAGATAATTTGTTTTGTTGATTGATTTTAGGCGGGCGATAAATGGCTACAATAAGTACATCACTACCATTTTTTCTGACATTTACCAAAACACATTCCGCCGCTGTCATAGTAAAGGGAGGTTCACAAACACATGCAGAGAGGTCAGAGTGAGTGTAAACTAACACACCGCCACCTCTCCTGTTTTGTCTTGTATAACTATTGAGATCGTAGCCCGAGATGTTGTACATATCTAACATATCGTATGAAATGTTAGGCTCAGTTATTACTATAACGTCTAATAAGGCGAAGTAATTATGACAAATAACTAAGAGTTCGTTATAGTTCTTTTTAATAGAACGAATATTTACGTGAAATAAATAAAAGTCTTTTTTATCATAGAGTGATTCTATCCATGACTGAAGACAGTTTGTACTCACTTCATAGCTGCAATTAGTGAGCACATCAAGGTCCTGAATTGCTGCGAAAGCGATATTTATATATTTTCACAAACATAACACTTAGATATTATTGACACTTTTGACCTTTTTTTAACTCACTGATGTCATTTGCGCACTTAATTCTTGATGTCTTGGCTCCATCAGTCTTCTTGACAAGTACTTTGCCGTCGCTCATCCAGATGTATTTATACACGTCGCGAAGTTCAACTCTGGTTTTCCAAAACAGGTCGCGGGTCTCCGGGATCAGGTCCTCGTTAATGTATATGGCGAACTTCTGGGTGCCTCCTGTCAACATGTCGCTGGTGATGGCGCGCGCCTCTCGACGTTGTTTTAGCCAGGTGTCGCGCGCGGCCAGACCAGAAGATGAGAACTTCACAAGAATTGGTGAAGGTTTGGTGTTGCTCCTGGGTGGAGCCCTTCTGATACTTTCTACGTCTTTGGTGCTGACCTTCATTAGTTCGCCAAGTTTTTCAATGATTACCTTAGGGTTCTCGTCCGGAAGCGTTTCTATACCTACTATTTCTAGGTTAGATTTCCTCGCGCTTTGTTCTAGATCGAGTATTTTTTGCTCGAGCGCACCGTTGTACTTTTGTAGGTAGACGCATGTATTCGATAGGTTATGTATGATTTTTTCAAGTGAACCTATTTTTTCCATGGTTATTTTCTGAGACTTTTCGAAGTCATCAACTTTATCAGAAAAGAACTGCATAGAACGTTGCATTTCATCTCTTATAGCCGACTGGATTTCGCGTTTAACCTCGTCCCTAATGGTAAGCTGGATTTCGCGCTTGAATTTGGTCAACGACACCTTAGACATTTTGTCTAAGGAAGCGTCTTCACTGTCGGTGATTTCTTCGTCCTCCTCGGCGTCTGGGATAATGCAGGATAGACGCGAAGGCTTAGTTTTACCGGTACAAGCCTTGCACAACCATTCAACCGAGTCCGTCAGGAACAGCGCGTTCAATTGGTCAGGAGATATTGATGCACAGCTGCCATGTAACCATTTCTTGCATTTGGAGCACTGCAATCCAGGTTTTTTCTTATTCACTAACGTGGAACATGTCGAACATTTTGCCATCGCGAGATTATTGCAAATTGTTTCTAAAAAGCGGGTAGTTGCACTGTGACACGATTATACGATGCGAAGGTCTCGCCTCGACAAGCAATAACGCACGACTAAGATTACTCGTAGTGTATTTAAGTTGCATTATCCTATTAGCCTAGCCTGTAAGGATGATGTACCTGGTTATATAATAATAAAAAAATAAAAAAAATAATAAAAATGTGTTAATTTTCGAAATTTTAATTTCGAAGCAATTTTTATTTTTGGTATTTAATATATATATTTTTTTAAATAATTAATGTTAAAAGTAGGTTAGTAGATTCGTAGGTTAATTAGTCCTAAGGTTGTATATATTATCATGTCATTTTTACATTATGTAATTTAAGGATTCGACTGATGCCGGCCCCAAAGTGGGCCGAAATATATTTCGAAAATTAACACATTTTTATTATTATTACAAGTATCTTAAAATGTTAAAAGAAACTAAAAGCTTTATATAGCTAAATATATATATTTATTTCAAATTAAATACATGTCGTGTTTCATATATTATTTAAAGTTATTAATATGACGTATAGCCGTAAAATTAGTTTTTATGGTGATATATTTTAAAGACAGTAAAACAATTTTAGATTTTTCGAAAACCAAAGATTTCGTGGAGCGTTGGACACCCATCTCTGCTCCTTATATAAGGATCTGATATCTGTATATGATTAACAAAGATACTTGAAACGCCTTTCGTTTTACTGTTTTTGGTGTTGGAAATTCTATAAAATAATCCAAACCTTTAGAAATTACAAAGTTCAAACTTTGTAAATCGAAAGCGCAACGATGACTCATTGTCTCCTAACTAATCCACAGTCTAATTTTACACTCTTTTATAGCCGTGGTTAAAATTCTTGAAAATGGGATAACACGGGACAAGCAATACTACTGCAAAATTATGGTTGCACTATAAAAATTACTTTGATACTTTTGATAAGCTTTTTACCACTTCATGAGAGTTGAAATCTTTCCTCTTGTAAACGATATTAAAATTACAAAAAGATGATGATAAAATCTGTAAAAGCAAGATCACCATACAAACAAATCCAACGTCGCACACATTCTCAAGAAGTAATCTACTACTGATCCCAAGAACTTGGTCGTATGACTTGTACTCGTAGCGATAGGTAAACTTGCGCGCACTTTCCAAAATACCCTGTCACCTGCCCCCAAATCACTCACCACACTGAAGCCATTCTGAACGGCTTGCCGGCCAAGTTGTGCGCAGACTTATTGTCTGGACTTTCCAAAAGGAAAACCTTATCTCTATTGAAAAGATACTACCGTGGGTGTTAGCATATAACAAATAAATAGTATTGTTACCTACTTCGTAGCGAGCTGGTAGCGTGTCACTCGCATGGGTTTCAGAGCTTTCAGGCTTTACTGTAACTTTGATAAATAAATTAAAAAAAAAGCACAAATATTTTTGTTTGTTCTTTTTTCATATGTGCTAAGCTGGATAAAAATTATTTAAACACAATTAAAATATGTATTTACATATCGGTAGATAGAGCAGGCTTCTCTGTTACAGGTTATTAAAATTAAAAGGAGAGTCCTAACTCCCAACCCATATAAAACGAAGTGTTTCAAGTCGAAGCTCTTGTAATTTTTAAATGGTTCATTGTGTGGACGAGCATTTTCGTGGAGAATTCGAGCAGAATTATATTAGATTATGTTTAAAATATCATTTAAAGTTTTCCTGTTTTATTCACATACTCCTTTATATTAAGAAATATTTTCAGATTTATTGTTACCATACTTTCAACAATAAAGAGGACATGGTTTTATATAACTTGTAGGAAAAAAAACAGTTTTAGAATACTTAACTCTTGATATAACATGACAACCTACATATGTTATAAGTTCATCCTTTGTTATCTACACAATAGAGATATCAAAATGGCACCCAAATTGTTGGGAAAAATAATTTTAGCCTTTTTTATTGACTCCCTTTAAATAAAGTTTTTCTTTACTATAATCACATAATCAACTAGTACGATATATATATATATATATATATATATATATATAAAATATGTCATATAGCTTTATTTATTTTTACTTTTCGAAATTTTTTATTAATAATTCTTCAGTACAGAATACAAATGTACAATACATTGAAAAGAACAATAACAATTGTACACTTAAGCATATTACAATAAAATCTGTACAGGCTGAAGGCACCTTTATAAGCTTAAAAGAATATAGGACTTAAAGCTATTCACAACAATGGTAGTAAGTAGTTTAGGAGTAATATAATCAGAAACTAATAAAATATGTACTCATTAGTTTTGAGTTACATTTATAGATATGAACCAATAAAATAAGTAAGTAAATAAATGCAAGCTTGCATAATATACACAGAAATATTTCGCTAAATGCGATGTAAAAATAAATGACGAGCTTTATTATCCGTATCTATATATATATTATATATATACGGATAATAAAGCTCGTCATTTATTTTTACATCGCATTTGGAGAAATATTTCTGTGTATATTATTTGCATTTATTTACTTACTTATTTTATTGGTTCATATCTATAAATGTAACTCAAAACTAATGAGTACATATTTTATTAGTTTCTGATTATATTACTCCTAAACTACTTACTATCATTGTTGTGAATAGCTTTAAATCCTATATTCTTTTAAGCTTATAATGGTGCCTTCAGCCTGTACAGATTTTATTGTAATATGCTTAAGTGTACAATTGTTATTGTTCTTTTCAATGTATTGTACATTTGTATTCTGTACTGAAGAATTATTAATAAAAAATTTCGAAAAGTAAAAATAAATAAAGCTATATAACATAAGTATAAATATTTCAAAGTTCAAGTTGTAACTTTATCCGTCCCAAAATATAATAGTGGACGAACACGAATCTATCAACAGTAAGGGTTCCTTTTGAGACAGAACCCCGTTAATGTCCCTCTGCCGTCTGTCCTGTCTGTTCATCTGTGTGTCAAGAATCAGAATCAGAATGCTTTATTTGTGAACATAGGTTTACAGTACATCAAAGTGATACATGCTTAGGAGGTAAATAATATGTTTGTTTGGACGCTATGATCTACCGCAATGGTATACAAATATTTTATGATAAGTATTAAACGAACAAAGATATTAAACGAACAAGGATCTCTAGCTTGCAGACAGAATGACGGTAATGTATTGTTGATTGAATTTATTTTTCTCATTTATCCAGGTCTGCTCAGCGGTCTACTAGGGCGATGCTTCTTCAAGCAATGCTACGACCTATTCGGTGAGCTGATGGATGCCCTCGCTCTCCTCAACGGAGCCATAAACTTCGTGCTGTATTGCTCCATGTCGCGTCAGTTCCGGACCACCTTTGGTGCCATGATGAGGAACCGGTGTGCGCCCACGCCCAGAGCCAGCTCACATACCGAGTTGCAGACCACTTATGTATGAGGAACTAGCAAGTGTTCTCGGTCCACGAAAGAAACTCATCCCTCCTCGCCGCGTCAGTTTATCGTCGCACCCAAATTGGAAGTACGACTGTGGAAGCCCCCCAGATTATGTATCTTTGAGTCGGTTGCCAACTGGTTGCCAAACGTCGACAACATAGATATTTTATCGAATTCCGATTATCTAAGGATACGCTCGTACTTAAAGTGACGTTACAAAAATAAAGGCAATTGTGCAAGTTCAGTTTTTATATATGTTTTTAGTGTTTGGCAACCAATACAACGTTATATAAATAGGCCCGCAGCAGAATCAACGAGAGTTCAGATGGAAACAGTACTCAAACAGATACATTTCTTGAATTAGGCTGATTATTTTTTTATTAACGAATTTAAAATAGAAGAATGTTCTGATTTCTATGCTAGAAGTGTTGGCCTCATCTAAGAGCAGCCGTAGCTGGCCTTCGGTACCTATCTATTTTGTGCCTACGTGCGCGCACACACACAAACATGTGTGATGTGAACGGGCTCATGTAGTAGTAATAAGTTAATAAATCAACCCGCTTATATTGAATGTCGGACGTTTGGTTCCACTGAGTTTTCCCTCAATGGTCATGGTAATGAAACGTGGGTCAGCACAAATTTCTCGATAGTCCAAATGTCTGTTGTTACGTTGTTTGTTAGGTAGCGATGTTTTGTAAATAATATTATTGATCTAAGAATAAGTAAGCAAAAATATATGTGAAGGCTGCAACTATTGATGTGATGAATAAACACTTTTACTTTTCCACAGATAATATTTAATACTACACTACCCACCCGGTTTCACTATTTATGCATCATCAGGGGCTTTTTAATTAACTAATATACATAATTATTTATTTAAACAATGATTCTGTTGCTAGACGTCTGTGCAAACGTGCAAACGTTTTTTCATCACAACAATGTTTGATAAAACTTTTTAAGTGCCGACAATCTCAACTATCAACCTGCAACTATTGAACTTAAAATATGTCAATCGTGTTGTTAATCAAGGGACGGTGACATTTAATACAAAACGTATTTTAAGTCTCTTTAAGATATTTTTTTTATTTAAATTATTTTAAAAAGTTAAGACTTGTGGCGGGTTTATCATCAGGTATCCAGATAACAAGTTTTAAAATTAAATACCTACTTTTTTGGTAATTGAATAATACTACAATATTTAAGAGAAAATTACTTGTGAAGTTCCGACAGAATCTCTAGAAATTAAGTAATCTAATAAAGTTATTGAGTTACTAGTAACATATACTCCGATGAATAAAGTACGTAATCAACGAAAGTTAAAAATTTACATAAATAAAGCTAGATACGTGCTTCAGATAATACATATAAAATAAAGCACAAATAAGAAAACAATTTATTTTCTATAGTTGTCTTTTCTTTAGTAAGTTGTTCAATTAAATATGTGTTCCTTTCGCATGGTTTTTTTTTAAGTTTAGGCTTCAATAATCAACAATATTAAGACAAACTGTATAGCGTTAAGGGTTTGAATGGCCCAATTAATGAAAATAAAAACCCTTCATAAAAAAGGTTTTATTTTGCTACAGGAATATCTAGTCAGTATCATTGTCTAGAGCTCATTGAATAAAGCACAAACATTTTTGTTCTCTTAAAACATAAAAACATGGGTGGCTATCAAAGTTGGCAGTTTTAGACCATTATTTTACGGGGCCTATCCCAAAAACTGAACTAGTTAGGAATTTGTAATTTCTGTGTATTATTTATTCTACATTGTATTTTAACAACAAATACTAAAAACCCAGATTCATAATGTAGTTTTGGGGTTCCGTACCAGCATACCTAACCAACATGATATTTTCAGTTTTTTTAAATAAATTTTGTAAGTGTGTTATAGTTTTTAATTTTTGTTCAAATTATTTAAGGCTAATATAACTTATTTGAATGGTACGGAACCATCAGAGGCCAAATCCTACTCGTACTTGACCGGTTTGTATTGTTGTAACCAATATTCTGCTTTAACGAAATATTATTATTACTTAATGGAACGAGCAGGTAATGATAACATATTTGATATGTTTTTATGAAAAATGTTTTTATGGAAGGGTAGCATTAACATGAATCTTTTGTTAAAAAGTATTTAAAACACATTTTTCCGTAAAATTCTCGGCTGTACCCTTTTAAATGCTGATGGAAATCATTTGTAAGTATTTTTGAATAGACGTGTTTGTATTTAGTGAACGTGTCGCACTAAGATAAAATTATATCCGTCATATAATTATATCCCTTGTTGCAATATAGTGATATAAGCGTACTAAACTAATCTACTTAAATAGTTGTAATCATAATACCCGTAACATAATAGACTGTTCTCTGATTGGTTAATGGCATTGGTGGCAAGCCTTTAGTGCAGAAGAGAGCCGGTAGGTTAGTTTAGAAGTTTAGGTATGGCGCTATAGGCTTACCACCAATGCCATCAACCAATCAGAGAACAGTGTATTAATGTTTATGACAAGTACAATACTTATATCACTAGATTGCAACTGAGGATATAACTATATCACGGAAAGAACCACACCTACAATTTTTATTATTTCTGCCTGGGATTCCAAGCTGGACAAAGAATTGACATAAAACATAAAGAAACCGCTATGATGTTAGTAGATGTTGGCTTGAATCTTTGGGTTATGTTAGTTAGTACATGAATAATATATGGTAGACGACCAAAATAAAACATTATTTTATACTGAAAGTTGATTTTAATTGAGTAACATTGTTGCACAAAAACCAGATTCTGGAGAGGAAAAAAGTGAATTTCTAGTATTAATTCCATGAAACCAAGTGGTTATGCTTCCATAAATATACCGGGTGTAAATAGTGTACAACCTTTAAATAAAACCACATGCTCCAATGACCATACTGAACAACAATTTGAAGAAAAAAACCCGCGCAAATCTTCAGAGAGAAAGATATTCAACTGTAACTCAAAGACTTTATCTCGTCGTAGGAGGAACGTTTTAGAACGCTGCACCGAAACAGCTGTTTCACGGACGACGCTCTCTCTAAGCTTGCCCTTAAATCGGTGCGTTAGGGTTCACGCATTTTTGTTTGGAACTCAACCATTTCCCAAACTAATAGTTAGCGCGGGTATGTTTCTTGGGAAAAGTGGTTCAGTATGATTGGTAGAATATGTGGTTTCATTTCATGGTAGCGGTCTATTTAAACCCGGTATAACACTCGCAATATCAAGGCAGGGATTTTTCTGTTTATATACTAATAAGCGCTATATTAATGTAGATTTTTGAATGCCTCAAGAGCTTACATCATCACACTAATATTATAAATGTGAAAGTTTATGTGTGTGTGTGTGTGTGTGTGTGTGTTTATGTTTGTTACTCTTTCACGCTGAAACAGCTGGACGGATTTGGTTGAAATTTAGAATGGATATAGCTTATACCGTAACTTAACACATAGCCTACTTTTTATCCCGAAAAAAAGCATGTCCTTAAACCGAATAACGCGCGGGCGGAGCCGCGGGAAAAAGCTATCACACTAATTTTATATATGTGAAAGTTTGTGTGTGTGTGTGTGAGGGTGTGTGTGAGGGTGTGTGTGAGGGTGTGTGTGAGGGTGTGTGTGAGGGTGTGTGTGAGGGTGTGTGTGTGTGAGGGTGTGTGTGTATGTGTGTGTGTGTATGTTTGTTCCTTTTTCACGCTGAAACGGCTGGACGGATTTGGATGAAATTTAAAATGTATATAGCTTATACCTTAACTTAACACATAGGTTACCTTTTATCGCGGAAAAAAGCATGCCGTTAAACTGAATAACACGCGGGCTGGGCCGCGGGCAAAAGCTATAAAATATAAAAATAAGCTTTTTTTTTTCAATTGGGTAACTTCACGTTGTGTTGTAGTCGTGGTAAAAGGCAGCCAAGTGACAGTTATTTTTACAATATGTATATGTTGTCGGCAGATTCTAGAACTGGGCATATCATGATATCCCCAGGCATATCCTATTTATGTTAAAATTAGAGGAATTTATGATCACAAGCAAGCAACCTTGCAATACGCTCCTCTTCGCTCCACTTCACTTCACTTCACTCCACTCATCGTCGCCCCCATTTTTCACTTTTGGTGTAAGATTTTCTACAATCTTTCTGACAACATACATCAAGTGACCTTTGTTAATATAGTTAAGTTCATATTGGAGACTCGGTAAGTGGTCAGGAACAAGGTTCAATGACACTGTTTACGAAATATGAAAAAAATTATTATGTAAGTAAATTATATAAAAATTTCCTACGACAAAGAAAAAAAGGTATTTTTAATACACCTGCTCAAAATATGATAGATTACTTGCCTGTTTAGCGTGCGTAAAATGACATATTTCGCACGCGTGCTTTTTGTTTTTACTACTGAGGCCATCTAGGGGAAACCGGCGACATCAATTAGTAAGCATATAATACCTTTGTTTTACTTGTCGTTTTGTTGGCATTTCTGAAAGTAACTGGATACACTGAAAACCGTTTAAGATGAGTATTTTCAAACTTTAAATTATTATTGAATATATTATATTATGTAATGTTAAATTGTAAAAGATTTTTAAAAATTCGAAACAATTTTATCCGTCTTAATTTATATTATATTTTAACTATCTTAGAACTTATTATTAGAAAGAGAAATTATTCTTTGTAGTACAGATTGGCGCCAACCAGACTGCGTTTTATTTTGTTGACTTGTATCTGTTTTGTTTTGCAACAAAATTGCTTTTATTTTATTATTTCATGTAATTTTTCGAAGGTGTATTAAAAAACGTCGTTGGATACCCGTGCGAAAGTGTTGATTTTCGCACTTGCATCAAAATGTAGGTACTATTTTGCTGTTTTAATGTACAACAAAGTACCTAAAACAAAAATTGATAAGAATGATCAAAATATTTTTTTTAAATTATTTGTAATGTAGACAGTATATTGTATATTTTGTACTACTAAGTGTTCAATAAAAATAAAAGAATTAACTAGAACAAAGAAATCATTCATTTTAGTAAGTAACTCGGTTACATACCACAGTATAAAAATCCATACAGTTGTCCAACGAAAGTGTTCAGACAGAGCAATTGTGCGGAGCCTGCGGGGCAAGACGCGGGAGGTAAGCCACCAAGCTATACAATTTTCGAACGAGCAGTTGAGTCCCGCCCCGCAGGCCACAAGCCTCGCACAACCGCTCCGTCTGAATGTCTTCGTTGGAGAATTGTATGGATTTTTAAACTGTGGAACAAGAATCTTAGTTATTCAGGTAAAGGTGTCGCTAGTCAGGAAAATGTTAAAATCTTTGTTGGGAAAGAAGCGAAGTTAAAATATTAAGCTTAAATTCCGGTACCTCTTACATATACAGTCCCATGGTGCTGTTAAAAAATGCTTCTAACTCGACGCAATATAGCGTAAGCAGTATCATACAATGAAAGCGTATGGAGTACTTCCAGTAGACTTATTCCGTTCCCAAGTAGGCCAATGAAGGAATTGATTCGAAAGTTATTAATTTCTCAATACCTGTGCTTTTTAATTATCCGGGTAAAAATACTAAAGTATACTTTCTACAAGTCAAAGTATATCTTTAGAATATAAAAAAAAATATATACTAATAAGGGAAATACATACAAAAATACTAAAATGGAATAAAGTTATACACCTGCATAAAATAGAGAAATATAGGCATAAAAATATTATATATTACATAAATAATGCCTAACCATCCACACCATTCTATTAGTATTGCTAAGAAGAAGGGCAAGAAACTTAGCAAAGATGCCTTTTTTCAAAAAATATTTGGTGTGAAATCGTATTACAAATATACAATTTTTTTATACCTACTTAAGTTAAGGCATAAAAATATCCATCCATCCATCAGCCTGTTTCGTCCACTGCTGGACATAGGCCTTTCAAGGATTTCACCACTCTTGGCGGTCCTCCTGGAAGAAATGCCCATATTCACACACGCTGGGCAGGCGGGTTGGTCGGTGCCAAAACCCTTGCACCAGTGACGCCGCTGCTCGTCACCAGTCTGTTTTATATAAGGCCCGGCAATTGGGGATGGTATACCGCCATCCATCGGTCCCAGGCAATGGTGGGCCGCCTGGTTTTGCCTAAGAGCTGTTCTTTTACTCTCCCCCGAATTACTTCGGGAGGATTTGCGAGAAAGATGGTGGTACCTCCACAGTCGAGCCCGGCATAAAAAATATAAGACTGCAGGAATTATGTCACGAGAAAAAATGTATCTTAGTCAACCCGTCTCATATTGTCTATTACCTTTAACAGCAAAGTCAGTTTACATATTAATTAATTTTAAGCCTTTAGAGGAATCATACCTTATTCAAATATGCTAATTATGAATTACAATTTTGATTAAGATTATTATTATTTATTACACCATGCTTCATTGTCGTCCAAATAATCATTGATTTTATAATAAGCTCTTAATATACAGTTTAAACATATTTTTCTTGTTATTATTTTCCGTTCCGCGGTCACTGTACGGATTGCGACGGCTCAGATCTTTACACATACAGAACGCTACGGTCAAGGAAAACGCGCCTTCTGATTGTATGGACCACAGAAAGCAGAATTCACCCTGTATTGCTGTCTATCTGTCACAGGGGTCTACAGCTTCAACCGTAATGAGTAGACAGTTGAAATTTTCACAAAAAGCGTGTTACTATGATCTTTATCACGGCAAAAAATAATAATTTGGTCAAGTGCGAGTCGAACTCGCACAAAAGGGGTTCCGTACCAGCACATAAATGGGGAAAGGAACCCTAAAAACATTCAATTAAATTCAATTCAATTTATTTATTTGTTAACACAGATACCTTGTGGATGTTAAATTAGTTTTTAGTCCTTTCCGTGTTATGTCCATGGGGCATACAAATATTATGTCTACATACAATATATCTACAATGTAAATTAAATTATTATGGGTCTAAAATAACAATTTTAAATTCAACAATAAAATATTCTAGAATCATCAACGATCTAATTACTTATTCTATGTTTATTTTTATGAATGAACAGTTCATCAACCCTATAATATGCCCTGCTAACGAGGAATTGTTTTAACATTGTTTTAAACAATTGTGTATTTTCTATTTCTCTAATTGAAAGTGGAAGGGCATTATAAATCCGCGGAGCCATACCTATAATGCTATTGCTGAACATTCCTGTTTGAGATTTTGTTGCTGGTACCATGTTTTGATACCGCTTACTACGAAAGTTTCCGAAAAGATGTCGATTGTTCTTGACGAAGCAAGCAGTCTCGTATATATATAAAGCTGGTAATGTCAAAATTGGAAGGTCAATAAAATGCTGCTTACAATGATCGAGTTTCCTTAAATTGCGTATGGCCCTTAAACATTTTTTTTTTGCATTTTATATATAGTTATAATACAGCATTCCCCCAAAAGGGCATACGAAAATTTATTGATTTTTTAAATAAAAATATCAATTTGTGTTTTTCATGTCAACCGGCAATCAATACGTAGTCCTAAAAATTTCGATACTTCGATCTCTTCAATTATTTTGTCACCATAGTTGATGTCAAGTTTTTCGGGAATAATCCGCTGTATAAAGTTCATAATTTTGGTTTTATCTAAGTCAATTAATATGTTATTGAATATCAGCCAAGTTCCAGAGAGTTATTAATGTCAAATTCTAAACAATTTTTTTGGTTTCAATTTTTTTTTTCATTTTTTTTATATATTTTTTAATGTGTTTATTTTGATTTGTGAATATAACAGTGCTGTCATCAGTAAACATGACCATTGGGTGTGATATAGTTTTCGGGAGGTCATTTATATGAACTAAGAATAAACATTATAAATAACAACAACCATAACAATAACAATAACAACCATAGCAACATCAAGGCGTCAAAAAAGCCGCTAAAATGATAGCGCCAATCAATTAATTCGGCATCCTTTGGGTACGGAACGGAACTTTACTTTTTATTATTTGTTCTTTTACTTTAAAGTATGTTTAACAATCTGGTCAAATTTTAAACTTGTGTGTATTACCGTTTTTGAGTTAGAGCTGAAACAAATAACTATATTTAACAAAAATTAGTAAAGCTTAATAATTCGCAAACGGATCCCTGAATTGAAAAATCTGGATCTGTAATATTTTTGTTCGACCTATCTAACTGAATTATTGAGAAATGGAATAGACGAGGAAAAATAACATTCCCGTTTTACGTGTAGAGGAGGAACGGTAAAAAAACATTTTCAAACTTTTATTTTACCTCTTTGTCGGCATGATAAATATGTATATATATCATAGGCGTTGTTCATCCATGATATGTATCCATGCCAAATTACAGCTTTCTAGTACCACAGATAATATAATACTAGCTAGTACTAAGAGTCTCTGAGCTAAGCCGCGGACAGACGGATAGACAGACGGACGGACATTAGGAAACTATAAGGGTTCTTTGTAACTGATCCATACCGTTGTTTTTTAAATCCAAGTACTCGTAAAGGCCTATTTTATATGCATCAAAACTGTTGCCAAAGTCAACTTTACCACTACTCTGAGTTTTATACTGGTGTTTTTTTTTTAAATAAATTTACTTGACTTGACTGAAATGAGCTGCGAACGCATCAAACTGACAGTTTATTTCCTTCAAGTTGGCAACTTGCGTGAACGAAAAATAATGCTCGCCTGAAGTTCATTTGGGGTATTTATTGTTTGTTTTTTTATTTAATTACGTTTCATTTATTTACTCACACTATGCATTGAACAACGTAGTATGATACACGTGGGTTATGACAATAACTTACTCGTAACGTTTAAAACACTCGCTTATTGCTCGAGTTTCAAATCGTCCTCGTAAGCTATTATTGCCTCCTTGCCGCACTTATGCCATAAAGTACAATTAAAGACTCAAAAAGTAAACACTTTTCGTTTTAGGATTATGTTTTTATTGCGAAGTCCATCGCTTTGGAATACTATTACTTGTATATATTGAAAATATTAATTATAAATATTATTATTAGTCGGTAGCGCGCTTGTCTTGATAACAAGAGGTCGCAGGTTCGAATCCTGGCCCAAGGAATTTTTTCAAATTGTTGTCTTTACATTTGTTTCTAATTAATCTTTTCCAGTTTGTAATGCACACTAAAAATAATACTATTCTTTTTGTCGTAAATTTATGTAACATTATGTTTACTTGGTAGAAACTCCACTTGTAATGATAAATAAGAGAAATCGGTTTTTTTTGTGCCTTCATCTTCAGTGCCAAATTACGAGTAGGTCAGTCAGTATCATAACGGGGTATAAGAAAGATCGTATTGACTTGGAGCTTCCAGCTGTTGCTACACTATTTATGTAACATTATGTTTATTTGGTAGAAACTCCACTTGTAATGATAAATAAGAGAAATCGGTTTTTTTGTGCCTTCATCTTCAGTGCCAAATTACGAGTAGGTCAGTCAGTATTATAACGGGGTATAAGAAAGATCGTATTGACTTGGAGCTTCCAGCTGTTGCTACACTATTTATGTAACATTATGTTTACTTGGTAGAAACACCACTTGTAATGATAAATTAGAGTATTCGGTTTTTTTTGTGCCTTCATCTTCAGTGCCAAATTACGAGTAGGTCAGTCAGTATTATAACGGGGTATAAGAAAGATCATATTGACTTGGAGCTTCCAGCTGTTGCTACACTATTTATGTAACATTATGTTTACTTGGTAGAAACACCACTTGTAATGATAAATTAGAGTATTCGGTTTTTTTTGTGCCTTCATCTTCAGTGCCAAATTACGAGTAGGTCAGTCAGTGTTATAACGGGGTATAAGAAAGATCATATTGACTTGGAGCTTCCAGCTGTTGCTACACTATTTATGTAACATTATGTTTACTTGGTAGAAACACCACTTGTAATGATAAATTAGAGTATTCGGTTTTTTTTGTGCCTTCATCTTCAGTGCCAAATTACGAGTAGGTCAGTCAGTATTATAACGGGGTATAATAAAGATCATATTGACTTGGAGCTTCCAGCTGTTGCTACACTATTTATGTAACATTATGTTTACTTGGTAGAAACACCACTTGTAATGATAAATTAGAGTATTCGGTTTTTTTTGTGCCTTCATCTTCAGTGCCAAATTACGAGTAGGTCAGTCAGTATTATAACGGGGTATAAGACATAAGACATAAGACATAAGACATTTATTTCATAAATATTATTACACGTCATTTTTTAAAAATATTACCTAATAGCGTAAATCAAAATAATAGTATGTCATGCAGATCAAAAATTATATACAAAATTGGGATCATTATTAAAATTAAAATCAAGATATAAATTAAAATCAAAAATTACAATTCAAATTTAAAATTATTATCAATTTAAAAAAAAATAATCTTCAAATTTATAGAAAGTTTGCTCGATGAGATAGCGTTTCAACTTGAATTTAAAGCTGTTTAGGCTTGATGATTGTAAAACGTGTTCGGGTAGAATATTGTACACGTTTGGGCCCATTACGTGCATCAGTTTGGAAGATTTAGCGAGTCCGCATCCTATAACTGCCAGTCTGTTTGCGTGGCGAGTATTGTACGTGTGGATGTCTGCATGAGTACGATACAAGCTACGGTTTTCCCTGACGTAGACTGCAACCTGATAAATTATTATGCCTGGCAACGTCATGATACCTAACGATTTAAAATAGGGCTTCGCGGAGGTGTCACGCGATACTCGAGCTATCGCCCTTACGGCCCGTTTCTGCATTTTGAAGACGCGCTCCCAGTCGGCAGCGCGTCCCCATAACTCGGTGCCGTATTGTAGTACAGAGTGTACTGTGGCGAAGTAACATGATCGTACGGCTTCCTGAGGAACAGTCTGTGCGAGTCGATAGAGGGCGTAGCAAGCACTGCCGAGTTTCCCACACAGCTTATCAATGTGAGCATTCCAGGTAAGCCCTTTGTCAATTATAAAGCCGAGGAAGGTGGTCGTCTGTACCTGGTCAACTATGGTCCCGTTGACGTGCACTGATAGTGATCTCGGAGGTTGCCCTCGAAGGTAGAAATGGATGAACTGAGTTTTTGATAAGTTCAACACGAGTCCATTCTGCGCGAACCAGTTTGCCACAGCTGTCACAGTCTCGTTCAACCGCTGCTCCAGCTGATCGATACTAGGAGCACACACAACCGCGGCGACGTCATCTGCGTACATCAGTATCTCACCTGAGGATATAGCTTCGGGTAGATCATTTAGTAGGAGTGAAAACATGATGTTTGACAATGATGAACCCTGGGCTACTCCCATAGTGGTCGTTAAAGGGTCAGACTTAACGTCACCGCCGTCGCCCACTACCATCTGCGACCTATCGTGCATGCAGTCCGTCAGTAGGTCATGTTCTGTACCTACGATCCCATAATGGCTAAGTTTGACTGCAAGGGTTTGATGGTCAGCAACGTCAAACGCTTTCGATAGATCACAGAATAACACTGCGACCTGTAACTTATTGTCACGAGCGTATAACACCTGAGATACGACCTCTCGTACGACCGAAGTTGTTGAGCGACCCGCGCGATATGCATACTGGCGGTCTGATAGTGCGTTTGTTGACTCTAAATATTCTACTAGGCGAGAACTGATACCGTTTTCGAATATTTTCGCGACACTCGGTATTACAGCCACCGGTCGATACCCATCGATGTCTTCTCGTGTACCCTTACCTTTAAAAATAGGAGAAATTTTACTTATTTTTAAAGCTGAAGGAAAGGTACCCTGTCCGATATAGCGATTGAAGACATCAGCAAGCAGTGGGGATAGTACCGGGGCAGCCATATGCATGAGGTCCATCGATATATCGTATATATCTCTCGTAGGTTTATGAGGTATCCGCGTCACGATGATACGATAGACCTCGTCGGCCGTGAATGGTCTTAGTGAGAGCGAGCGGTCGGCACTCGGCCGTGCAGCCCGCAGCGCTGCGGCGACGGCGGGTACGTCGGCTCGCGGGGCGCCGCACGCGACTGCTGCCCCCACAAACCGAGCGTTCATCGAGTTTACTAGCTCAAGCTTTGTGCGAAATTTGCCACCTGACGGATCTCTGACGATGTCAGTAAAGTTGGAGTTTTGACGAGTTGATTTTCCTCTTTCTGTATTAATTATAGCCCACATGGATTTGCAAGTGTTTTTGCTAGTCTGTAATATGTTTGAGTAGTGAGTACATTTCTGATGTTGCAATAATTTATCTAGTTGTATTTTTAAGGTTTCTATGAAAGATGTCAAGATTTCATCTCCTGGGAATTTAGATTCTAAGCGACATGCATCTAGGTGTAGGTTCTTTAGATTTCTCGCATCTTCAGTTATCCATGATTTTTTTGTGGAATTTAATTTAGGTTTTAATGGGAAGCATGTATTAAATTTATTAGAGATTATGCGAATTACTGACATCGTTAAGTTCTCTACGGAGATCGCGTTTTTCTCAAACACCTCAAACCAGTCTGTGGAGATGACGGATGAAATAAAATTAGCACGGTTTAATTCCGAAAAATTCCGTGCGAGTTTAATGGTTGTGGTCGGCGCGGTCGACTGACAGACGGCCTCGCCGCGCACGGCGTGGTGGTCGCTCAGCCCCGTGATGACGGGCGCCGCACTCACGTCGCCGAGTGGCAAGTTAGTGTACAGGTGGTCCAGGCTTGTGGAAGTCATAGATGTAACGCGTGTCGGAAAATCCACCATGTTTCTAAAATTGTGCGAGGCTAACAGATCGCCCAACTTTTTTTGTTCGGATGTCCGAACACCTATACAATTTATATTAGTATCTCCGATAATTACACAATTAAGCGCTTTTTTGCTTATCTCATCAAGCAAAGGTTCAAGGTGGGTTAGAAAGTCAAGACCGCTTATATTATCGTTCGATCTGTAAATGCAAATAAAAGTTATGTCATAATCAATTAAATCAATAGCAGATATTTCGCAGTATAATTCAGCTGAAATATTGATTAAGTCCTTGTTTTCTACACACTTTATGTCATTTTTAACAAATATGCACGACCCCCCATGAGGGTCAGACAATCTGCTATAACTAGATGCTAGTACATAATTCGCAAAAATTAAGCTTAAGCATTGCATGTTTGTATCTAAAAGCCAGTGCTCAGTAAGTGCAAGAATATCACATTTTAGTTCGTCCTGTAATAAAACATCTAGTCTATTTGTTTTCTTCCCAAGTGAGCGCATATTTTGATGACAAACCGTGAATTTACGGGTGTTAGGCGCCAGAGCAGACACAGCGGCGGCAGCGGCAAGGTGAGGGACGGCGGCGCAGGGGGATGTAAGACCGGTTACGTCGCGCGCGCAGGCCGGCGTAGGTGTAGGCCCGCTGCTCGACGTTGCGGTAGTCTTGTATATGTTATGCGGCGAGTTGAATGTCGCAATGGGGTTTGCGTCAGCGTCTTCGTAGTCCGGATGTAATGGTGTTTGTGTTACAGTGATTATGGTGTCATCCCCGCAGTTCGCGGGGGCGAACGGGAAACCAGTCCACAAATCTAACACCGTGGGGCCATAACGCAGCGTTTGTCAATTTCCCGAACATTGACTCGGGAATGCCGATGAGGAATGAGGCGTGTCTTGTTGTTTTGATGTCGCGTTTTGTCACAGTGTAGTCATTTGATTCCTCTATTCTGTTTAGAAATTTTAGGACCACATCTGTCGTCGTGTCAGGCTTAAACGACCAGGCCTGAATATATCGAAGTCGCTCGACAGTCTGGATGTCGGTGTCCTGTTTACCTGTTCCGACAATAATATTACGCCGCTGCCGGGTCCGTCGTGGATGAACAATTGTCCAGCTGTCATTATTATCTTTATTTTGCTCGGGTGTCAGAAGTCTGCTTTCGAAAGAAAGATCGTATTGACTTGGAGCTTTCAGCTGTTGCTACACCATTTTTTTCATTCTAAAAAACGAAACGCTTGAAAATAAAATATTGATTTCATTCAATAAAAACATTTAACCAAACCTTGACCGAACCACTAAAAATATGTAATAATCACCCACGTGGAGTTAATAAATCACTGGAAAATTAGATATTTTAGCTCCAGTTTTACGACTTATTCATAAAAAAATCAAGCTTTTTGGCGTTTTTATGTACTCTCCTGCAAGATTATGTTTATACTTTCAGATAAAGTTCGTATAATTTAACTTTTTCCCGAAAAACGAAAAGTTTATCGTTACCCCGTCTGGGAGAAGTAGTTATCCCAGATATTTTCCTGCTACATAATAATATATTTTTTTATGTTTTATTATACATTTAGTATTTATTTGTTGTGGTGGATATTTTTCTGTCCCAGACCCACAACTCTATATCGTGTAGGAGTATTGCAATATTAATTCAAAGTTACAATGGCAAAATGTGTACCCAGTTACCGTGCGCCCAAAGTTATAATGCGCATAGAAATCTATAGCCGAGCGACCGGACGTACCACGTGACCTTACTGCTTGTATAGAAACTAGGGAAATACGAACTTTGCCGAGCAGTGGCGAAGATTCGTATGCGCATTGTAAGTTTGGGAGTACCTGTACGATAATTTGGCTAAGTGCTAGTCGCACTCGCGCACAAAGGCTCCATGCCACCACATATTACGGGTCACATCTTATGAATGAACCTCGGTGAAAAAGGTTGACAAGCTACTCTTAGTGCCATCTATCATCTGATCGATAAACTTTGGTAAATGCTGTCAAACAAGTATCTCAGATGGCACTATGAGTAACACGGGGTTTATTGGGTTTAACTTTTTAAATTATCATTTTCGTTGTTATTATTTGTCGTGATAGAAGCCATAATAACAAGTATTCTGTGAAAATTTAAATTTTCTACCTATTATGGCTTAAGCTGTAGATCCCTGTGACAGACGGACAGACAGCAGAGTCTTATTCATAGGGTTACGTTTGGCATCCTTCGGGTACGGAACCCTAAAAACGAACTCGGATCTCTGCCATGATCCTGAAAATAGCGAGAATGATTGCGAAATTATTTACCAGCTTCTAACTACCCAGACTTTTGGAAATTATAGAAGGAATTTTACAATGATGTGCATTTTTCTGCTTTCTTCTGCGACTGAAACAAGTATTTAGGTTACCAGCGCAGACCAAGTCACGGAATAAGCTAGTACAATAAATATTTAGTTTATAGAGTACTCACTGACAGGGCCTGGGTAAGGCCAGCTTCCTCAGTTTATTTATGCAGTGGGTGGTGATATGACAACATTTGCAATTCCAAGTGGGACCTTCACATCAGATACCGGTCGGGGAAATCCTGTGTTTTTGCTGATTTAGCTGAACTTACGTACATTAAACGGGTCTATCAAAGGCCTTATTCACACAGAGTTTGCTTGCGGCTTTGTTTTATTTAAAGACTTTTACAACGTAACATAATAATACCCACATGTTTGTATGTGTTTTTTTCATTTCCTTCTTTTCTTTGAAAATGTTTTTCAGTATAACTTTAGTCCAGCACGTGGTTTCAGTAGTCCATTAAAAGAAACTTAATATTATTAACACCTACACCTGAATTCTAACTCATTTATGCTAATATAACTGTGTTCAAAATAATATATACGTGCTTGAAATCTGTGCCGTATTATTTATTTTGTGAATCTGTGTAGTACTGGAAATACATTTTATTATTAAATAAATAATAAATGTGGGGCGAGCGAGCTTATATTAATGCTCGACCGCGAGCGAAAATGGTAGAGCGGAACGGAGCGGAGCGGAGCGAGTAATGAGCTGGAAATTACGAATGGACCGAATTAGACCTTAGTATCAATGCCAAACTTTCCTGATTTCCCAGGAGATGCATGATTTTTAACATTATCTCCTTCGTATTTTTTGGAAATTCATTAAAGTTACCTGAATATTTTGGTCTAGAAAAAATCTTTTAAAAAGTAAGATAATTCGAACACTGATGAGTGAATGAAACAACATGAATAAATGAATTGACACTTTATTGTACACAAAATAAAAGACATTAAAAAGAAAGAAGAACAGAGTTTTGTTAGCAAAATTATGTACAAAGGCGGACTTATCACTTAAAGTGATTTCTTCCAGTCAACCTTTGGGTAGTGTAACATTTTAGTTTTTTGGTAAGTATGTGAAGGGCAACATCAGTTTAAAGAATAAGTTATGCATGAACGAACTTCATTATGTTCCGCAACCAAAATGTCGGAGAACTCGATCGAGTTTGTTTGTATCGTCACTTCATTTTGTTACTGTGAATTTTATTATTTCTTCCAGTTGAAGTAATATTTTTTTTTAGGTTTTTTACCTATTGTCTGTGTGTTGTTCTGTGTGCGCTTTTTCTCGCGTGCGAAACAACGTAACAGCAATCGCTGGGGAAAAATAGAAAATGTTTTAAAAATTTCAAGGAGTAGTTGTAAATGATGCAATTTACATACATAATTAATAATTAACACACAATTCCGTATTATAAGGGCTAGCTTTTAGTGAGCATTAGAAGGAAGAGTAATTCTTATTATGAATGGTGCAGATGTGTATTATCTATAGCAAATTCTTCAATTAAATCTTTTCTACTTTTTTTGTAAATATCCTAGGTTGTTTGATGAAATATACCTTTTTTGCAAGTTTGAGTTTGCAGTATCGTCTCAATTAGTGTGTTTTTGAATATTTTTTTTCGTTTTCGTGAAAGGTGTAATTCAGCCTTGGTCCTGCCACTTGCCAGGTCTCCGGTATAGGTTTAGCAGTGTAGACGAGAGTCACCTTATATTTATTCATTTATTATATACACATTGTATTGTTTTTTTAAAAGTTGAATTTTGACATTTAGAAAGTGTACTTTATTGTGCTTATTTTGCAGAACAAATTATTTGACTTTGAATTTGAATTTTCATAACTGCTTAGTATGAAAGAGTCATTCAAATTCCACAGATACAATACAATACAATATAACTTTATTTGCACACCACACAGAAGGAAACAAAAATAATATAAATTACAATAGCCAAATAACGTAGGTACAATCAGGCGGCCTTATCGCTTATAGCGATCTCTTCTAGAGAACCTTTGGGTAGAATCTGGTTTAAAAGGAGATTGATGAATAGGCGGTGCACTAATTTTAAAATAATATTTAAATATACTATGCAAAATCTACATTAATAAATTAAAAGAAAAATAATAATAGATAAATAACATGAATGAATAAATATATACATACATACATATATTACATAAATAATAAATAAACTTTAAGAGGAATGTAGATAGTTCAGTGGTCAGAGTGAGAGGTAGTGTTCTTTTACCAGTCTCTTAAAGACTGGGAGGGAAGGTGCTCTTCTTATAGATAGAGGAAGATCATTCCATAAACGGACGGCTTGTACTGAAAAGGAATTGTCATAGAAGGACGATGAATGCATTGGGGTAGCCAGGAGTAGATTTTGAGACGACCGTAAGATACGGTCATGAGTACTGATTACGCCAATTTAAGTGGCAAATATAATTAAATAAAGTTTTCCGAATTTGTTGTAATAACACGGTAACTGTATTTTGTCCTTTGCACACCTAGTGCGTTCCGCATATCCTTGTCTCTTTTCCCCTCAACCCTTAGCTCGCTGATTCGCTCGCTGGCTCACCAATAGCCGCGCGCCCCGCAGCAGTCGAGAAAAAAAAAAAAAAAATGGAGACATTACCTCCGCGCACGCGCATCTAATAATTAGGAAAAGTGCATCAAATTAAGCTGAAAACTCTCGTAGGACTATATCTAAATATAAAGAAAGGTGCAATTGTGTTGTGTCATCTGTGGGTGGCCACCCCCGCCGTGGAAGAAGCGACATTTTGCTGAAAACGGATCACCGGTGAGCTTCCTTCAAAACCATTAATTTCCTTTCTTTGTTACCGTGTTATTTGGGGATAAAACCACTAAAATCTATCGCCATACCTAGTCCAAATACCTTTTCTGACCCAGCGCGCAATCATTTGGTCCTATCGATCGCGAATTATTGGAAATTTTTGATTAGGTATTGTGTGAAAACACGAGGTAACCGCCATATTGTGCAAAATGACTTCTAATCCACCTCTCGAACCGTCTACAAATAATCGTAGTATTCAAAAATTACAGAATAAACTTTCGGCTTTGTTTGGTCGAGCACAAGGGATATATGATTCTATTGCTAAATTGGACAATGATCCAATAAAGATTGACGATTTTTTGGCGGATAGATTACTGCGTAACGACTTTTTGGCAACTATTGAGGAAAGAAATAATTTTCAATTATCCATATCTGATGGCCCTCCGCCTTCTTATAGTTCGTGTATCGCATTCGAGCAATTGTATGCGAAAATTAAATACAAAGTTCATCAACTAAAGTCGCAAATGACTGAAAATACTAGTCGCGACGGACAGGGTTCCCTAGTCAAATGCGAAAAACTTTCATTAAAGTTGCCGCGATTAGAACTCTGTTCCTTTGATGGTGAAAATGAATCATGGCCCATTTTCTACGAGACTTTCAAGTCAGCTATTCATGATAAACCGGATCTTACTGACGGTGAAAAAATACAGTATTTGATTGGTAGATTAAAAGGCAAAGCTTTAAATATTTGCCAAGGTATTGCACCCACTGCCGAAAATTACAGTGTTATTTGGAAAGCTTTGCTGACTAAATACAATGACGAAAGAATACTTGCCGCTTCGTATTTAGACAAACTGTTGAATTTGCCGAATGTTAATGAGAATTCTCCAACGCAATTAGAGGAATTCATTGATAAATTTTCATCACTTCACTCCGCTTTGAAACAATTAAAATTACAAAGCTTAGAGGATTTTTTGTTCATACACATCGCGTGCAAAAAAGTGGGATTAGAAACAGTCAAATCATTTGAGCTTAAATTCAATGGTACTGATAAAATCTCAAGTTGTTCGGGGTTCATTAACTTTGTGCGAAATCAATCTCATATTTTGCAACGCGTGCATAGTGTCGCGAGCGCGATGTCAACAAACACGAAAGCGGGTAATACTCAGTCGCGTAAAAATTATACATAGGTAACACTAAAAGTTTCCGGAACTGGCCACTTACATAAACAATATTTAAAAATTTATTGCAACATTTGAAAATAGAACTCTTTGGCTGTAGAATGCAGTTTGTTTCATCTGACTGTCTTTTGTTTTTACCTTGTGGCGCCATTTAAAAAATTGTGTGTCTGCATCAACATGGATTTAACTCGGGAAAATTTTCGTAGTATGATTTTCTACGATTTTAAGTGTAATTTGACAGCTCAACAGAGCATCGCTCGGCTTGAAACAGCTTTTGGCAATGAAGCACCATGCAAGACGACTGTTTATAGCTGGTTTGCAGAATTCAAGCGTGGTCGTATCAATCTCAGTGACGAATCTCGCGATGGTCGGCCGTCCACCGCTGTGACCAACAAAAACATCGATGCTGTGCGCCGTATGATTGAAACAGACAGGCATGTGACCTACCATGAAATTCGCGCATCCTTAGAAATAGGCATGAGTCAAATACAATCAATCCTACACAAACATTTGGGTGTGACAAAGCTGTGCTCGCGGTGGATCCCACACAACTTGACCGAGGCTCAAAAAACGGACCGCGTCACTTGGTGCAGTGCCATGCTTACCAGATTCAACGAAGGTGCGTCAAATTTGGTGTGGGACATAGTAACAGGTGACGAAACATGGATTTATTGCTACGATCCCAAAACAAAGCAGCAATCGAGCGTATGGGTCTTTCAAGATGAGCCGAAACCAACCAAAGTGGCGTGCGTGAAAAGTGCATCTAAGCGGATGATTGCTTCTTTTTTTAATAAAACTGGACACGTGGCTACTGTTGCTTTAGAGAATCGTCGTACCGTGAATAGTGACTGGTACACGACCATTTGTTTGCCGGAAGTTATTGACGAACTCCGTAAAAATAACCGTAAACGCCGTATCATCCTGCACCACGACAATGCTAGTTCTCACACGGCCAGACAGACAAACGACTTTTTGAAGACGAAAAATGTAGAACTCATGAGTCATCCTGCATACAGTCCCGACCTGGCACCTTGTGACTTTTTTCTGTTCCCAAAAATTAAGAACCAATTACGCGGTCAACGATTTTCATCACCAGAAGAGGCTGTCGATGAGTATGAAAAACACGTTTCAGAGGTCACCACAGGGGAGTGGCACAAAAGTTTTTAAAACTGGTTTGATCGAATGAAAAAGTGCATAGACGCCAAGGGAGATTATTTTGAAAAACAATAAATTAATTTTGTACCTTTAATAGTATTTTTTCATATTCATTCCGGAAACTTATAGTGCGTCCCACGTAATACGCCTTCATCGTCAGTGGGATCAGGTGCACGCGCGTTCACTAATAATAATAATGTAAAAACATTTGTAAATGTACAGGAAAATAATTGTTTGTGTTGTGGGAGGAGTGATCATTCTCAGTTAGCTCAGTGCCCCAAGTTCCTGTCAATGATCCCTAATGATCGCTACAAATTAATAAAATCTAGTAAATCTTGCGTAAATTGTTTAAATAACAGACACGTCATTGCGAATTGCAAAGATTCCAAACGTTGCACAGAATGTAATCGCAGTCATCATAGCTTACTACACTTTCCTAGTAGCGAGACGGTAGGTAGCTATAACAACGCGGATACGATCAAGGCTATCGTGACGCAGAGCGCGCCCGGCGCGTCCGAGTCCGGCCCGGCGGCCGCGGCCGTATCGCTCTGTGCGGTCGGCGAGTGCGCCGCTACCGCCGGTGATGTCCTGAGTTCGAGTCTCGCCTCGTCTGTCTTGCTCGGCACCGCACAATGCAATACTGTGGATGCCGAAGGAAATATATTTGTGTTAAGGGCGTTAATCGATAGCGCGTCACAGAAAAATTTAATAACGTCGGAATGTTGCAAACGCTTGAATTTAAAACTACATGATCCGCAGAGTAAATATGTGTCAGGTGTAGGTGACGTCACTAATCCAGTAGAAGGAGTTACTTGCCTGACCATTCGGTCTCGTTTCGATGATTCGGTTAGGTTCACTATTCAGCCCGTGGTCGTAAATCGTATCACTAATGAATTGCCTACCGCGAAGATAGACTCGGCGCGCCTGGATTATTTAAATAACATTCCATTGGCGGATTGTAATTACTACACCCCCGCGAATGTTGACCTCATTTTGGGGACGGATTTATTTGCTCGAATCTTAGGTCCGAATTCGGTATCTCGCGGAGCCGGCGAACCTGTCGCGATTGAAACCTTATTAGGTTACGTAATAATTGGTCAGGCCCCGGTCATTAACCCCGTGTGTTGCAATATTGTTCGTTCGTATTGTACCATGGATGAATCTCTGGAAAATTGCATGAATCGATTTTTCGAATTGGAAGAGGTACCTAATGTGCCCAATAGCCTAACTAAAGACGAACAAGCTTGCGAAAAATATTATTGCGACACCACGCGTCGAGAATCGAACGGGCGGTACGTCGTCTCGCTGCCGTTTCAATGCGACCCTTCCTCCGCTTTAGGAGACTCAATGCGTACGGCCGAGCGTAGGTTCTTATCATTGGAGCGTAAATTGTTATCGAATCCAACCGTGAAGGTGGAGTATGACAACGTTTTCAAAGAATACTTGCAGAAAAATTACATGCATCCCGTTGGTACTGTTTCTGATATAGGTAATACTAATGATCAATACGTAATACCACATCACGCGGTGGTTCGTGAAGATAAAAGTACTACCAAATTACGAATAGTGATGAATGCCAGCAGTCAATCAAGTAGTGGAACATCGCTCAATAATTTGTTGTACACTGGCCCGAATCTACAAAATGATTTGTTTCAGATAATATTAAATTTTCGATTATTACCTGTGGCGATAAGCGCCGACATACGGCAAATGTACTTGCGCGTTTTAATTGACGAAAATGACACGAGATTTCTCCGTCTGTTGTATAGGTTTGATAGTACCGACGACATTACAGTGCTTGAGATGTCCCGCGTCCCGTTCGGTCTGTGCTGTAGTACCTTCCTAGCTATACGTACTATACGCCAACTCGCCACCGATGAGCGCGAGCGTTTCCCGACTGCCGCTTCGGTAGCCGAGAAACAGCTTTACATGGACGATTTAGCCATTAGTTGCTCGTCCACCACCGAGGGTGTCGAACTTTCAAATCAGCTGATCGAATTGTTCGCAGCTGGAGGGTTTGATCTAGTAAAATTCTCTAGTAACTCGCCCGGAGTGATGTCTAGCATTCCCGCGTCTCATCGTGTCACTGAGGCGATTGAATTCAGCCCGGAAAGTTACCTAAAAATACTTGGTCTTCTTTGGTTGCCGGCTGAAGATGTGTTTACCTTCAGTGTCAAGGTCGAATCACGCGAGTGTACTAAACGGAATATCCTGTCGACTATTGCCCGGTTGTGGGACTTAATGGGATTCGTGGCCCCGGTAACTCTATTATCAAAATTAATAATAAAATCCTTATGGGAAAATAATATCGGATGGGATGATATTCCCCCTCCTAATATTGTGACTTTGTGGCAACAGATTGAGTCCGAATTGCCCTTGTTACAAAACATAAAATTACCGAGGCACATGGGCGTGAATGGCGACTGCATTGTCTCAAAAGTAGGCTTTGCGGATGCCTCAGAACGCGCTTACGGTGGCCTAGTGTATTTACATGTTTACTTGCCGAACGAAAATCGTTCTGTAGTCAATTTGATTTGTGCTAAATCGAGAGTGGCGCCGTCAAAAACCGTAATAACTCTGGCTAGAATGGATTTGTGCGCGAACTTGATACTCGCTAAATTAATGCGTGTCGTCATTGACGCCTATGCTACTCGATGTCAAATATCCAATGTGCATGCGTTTACAGACAGCACGGTCGCACTAGCTTGGATTCATTCCTGTCCCACTCGATGGCAGACTTTTGTCGCTAATAGGGTTGCCAAAATTCATAATGAGTTGGATCCTAGACACTTCTATCACATAAGTGGGAAAGAAAATCCCGCTGATTGCCTCTCCAGAGGACTCACTCCCGCTCAATTGCTCGAGCATCCTCTTTGGTTCCATGGGCCGCCGTTCGTAAGTACGCCCGTGTCTGAATGGCCAGTGAATCGCTTTGATCCCACAGCGGTAAAAGATGAAGTACCTGAAATAAAGGTCCATGTCTTGGCTACTACCTCTGCAACCCCTCCGACTTCTGCGCCCGTCTTCTATGAGCTCGCTTCTAGGGTGTCCTCGTGGTCTAGGTTACTGAGAATAGTGATCTATGTTCTTCGTTTTGTGAAAAAACTACCTCAGAAATTTGAAGTTCCCCAGTTAGATCGAGCTGAAGAATATGTAATTAAAGACCTACAGAAAATACACTTCTCTAATGAGATCAAAATTGCGCTTGCGGGAAATAAATTACCCCCTGCTTTCTTGGAGCTCAATGCTTTCATAAAAGAAGGGGTCTTCAGGGTAGGTGGGCGACTAGTCCATGCGGATTTGAATTATGACAGTCAGCATCCAATGCTACTACCTCGGAAAGATCACATAGTAAATCTAATAATTGATTATTATCACAGAAAATATCTGCACACAGGTCCTCAATTACTCATGTCTTTATTAAGGCAAAGATTTTGGATATTGTCTGCCCGTAGTATCGTTCGAAAACGAGTGCAACAATGCAATGTCTATTTCAAGGCCAATCCTAGGAACACGATGGCTTTTATGGCAGATTTGCCTGCTTGTAGGTTTCAAAATACTAATTTAAAAGCCTTTTGTCACGTTTCTTCGGACTATGCAGGTCCTTTACTAATAGTGCCTTATCGGCGTCGTGGGGTACATAGCATGAAGGCATACCTGTGCTTGTTCGTATGTCTGGTAACTAAAGCTGTGCATCTCGAACTTGCATCCGACTTAAGCACTGAAGCGTTTTTGAATGCGTTTAAAAGATTTTTATCGCGACGCGGTCCAGTAGCGGTCCTTTATTCCGATAACGGTACGAATTTCAGCGGAGCGAAGTCTTACTTAGACGGAATGTACCAGTTGTTAGAATCGGAAGATTATAAAGACAAATTCGCTAACGTGGTGCGCGATAATCGGATTGAGATTAAATTCTTTCCACCGCTGAGTCCACACTTTAATTCCATGGCAGAAAGTAATGTTAAAAGTGTCAAAAATCACCTCACAAAAGTAGTAGGGAGTCAGTTATTGACATTCGAGGAAATGACCACGGTCCTTGCGCAAATCGAGGCCATATTAAATTCGCGTCCCCTTTCGGTACTGAGTAGTGACCCTGCTGAGCCACTAGCTCTGACGCCCGCGCATTTTCTCGTGATGACGCCCTTGAAATCCCTCCCGTCTGAGGATTTGACTAACGAAAATGTCACTCTTCTCCAACGAAAACGTGTAGTCGACCAAATTGTTCAGTCGTTTTGGAAAAGATGGAAGGTCGAATACCTAAACACTTTGCAGGTCCGTAGTAAATGGCTGACTCATAGTGAACCGATTGAAGTAGGAACTGTTGTTCTGTTAAAATCTGATAACAGCAGTCCTTTAGATTGGCCTATCGGTGTGGTCGAGCGAACATATCCAAACAAGACTGATAACATTGTCCGTGTTTTAGATGTTCGAACTAAATCGGGCGTCTACCGGAGGTCGATTGGAAAGGTATTCAAATTACCCAGTCAATAAATAAACTTAAATACATACAGTCCACAGAATATCGTAAATTCATTAGATTAAAACTTAAAATATAAGTAATATTGCATAGTAAAATAAAATAAATAAATAATAATAATTTAAAGTAAGTAATGTTAAATATTTCATAAACTTGAAGGATTCCATCCTGTCAAGCCCGGGGGGATTATTACGCCAATTTAAGTGGCAAATATAATTAAATAAAGTTTTCCGAATTTGTTGTAATAACACGGTAACTGTATTTTGTCCTTTGCACACCTAGTGCGTTCCGCATATCCTTGTCTCTTTTCCCCTCAACCCTTAGCTCGCTGATTCGCTCGCTGGCTCACCAATAGCCGCGCGCCCCGCAGCAGTCGAGAAAAAAAAAAAAAATGGAGACATTACCTCCGCGCACGCGCATCTAATAATTAGGAAAAGTGCATCAAATTAAGCTGAAAACTCTCGTAGGACTATATCTAAATATATAGAAAGGTGCAATTGTGTTGTGTCATCTGTGGGTGGCCACCCCCGCCGTGGAAGAAGCGACATTTTGCTGAAAACGGATCACCGGTGAGCTTCCTTCAAAACCATTAATTTCCTTTCTTTGTTACCGTGTTATTTGGGGATAAAACCACTAAAATCTATCGCCATACCTAGTCCAAATACCTTTTCTGACCCAGCGCGCAATCATGAAGAAACTGAAAGCGAGTGTTTGAGATATGTTGGGGTAGTAGGATTATTTAATACAGAATACAAAAGAGACAGAATATGAGAATTGCGACGACGACGAATAGGAAGCCAATTAAGACGCGAACGAAATTCAGAAATGTGATCGAATTTACGAATACCAAAAATGAACCTTATACAGAAATTCTGAAGACGTTCGAGTTTATCAAGTTGGACCTGCGTAAGATCGAGGTAACAAATATCTGCGTAATCGAGAATCGGTAGTAATAAGGAATGTGCAAGCGCAATTTTAGAAGCAGTCGGAAGGAAATTTCGAAGCCTTCTCAGAGCTCCCGCAGCCGCAAAAAGTTTTCTGCTTACTTCATTTAATTGGGGGTCCCATGACAGGCAACTATCTAATAGGAGACCTTAATTTTTTACTTTGTTGCTGTATGGTATTATAGTCCCATCAAATACAATAGTAGGAACTGTTTGCCAGTCAATCCTATCGGTGAACCAAGGACTTCCAATGATAATGACTTGCGTCTTGGAGGGATTGATTTTTAAACCATATTCGTTGCTCCAGACAGATATTTTTGATAGATCGGCATTTGTCGTAGCTATGGCTTCTAGAAGATCTTCTAATTTGGCCTGAGTGTAAATTTGTAGATCATCTGCGTAAAGGTGGTAGGACGAAGAAATAAACTGAGATATATAATTAATAAATATAGCGAAGAGAAGAGGAGATAGGACGCCACCTTGAGGAACGGCGGCAGCAGTGTCGCACCATTCAGAAAAGATATCACCAATGCGGATACGTTGCCGGCGTCCCTGTAGATAACTACGAAACCAGTCAATCACCGTTGGAGATATGTTAAGAGAACGTAGCAGACCTAGTAGGATTTCAAAGTCAACTGTATTAAATGCGTTAGAAAAGTCAAGTAGGGTCAAAACTGTGAGTTGTCCATCATCCATTCCTTTGCGTATATCATCAGTAATTTTTAGAAGGGCCGTAGCGGTACTATGACCAGGGCGGAAACCTGACTGATGAGGATTCAGAAGGTTGTTTCTGTTCAAAAAAACACTTAACTGATGATGGACAGCACGTTCAAGAACCTTGGAAAGAAACGAAAGGATATAAGACGATACTTAGAAAAAGTAGTGGGATTTGTTTTTTTAGCTAAGAGAGTCACTTGAGCATCTATCCATAAGTTCGGAAAAGATCCTGTGGAGATGGATCGATTGAGGATACAGGTGATGATAGGTAAGAGGATATCAAGGATAGGAACGATCATTTTACGACTAATACAGTCACTTTCTACAGCGTTGGGTGATTTGGCATTGATGTGTTTCTTAACATCACAATCGGTGAGTTGACTAAAATTAAAAGAAGGGTAGTCGGGTGTTGGGATTGAATAAAAAAAGATAGTTTAGCGTTTTTATTTTCGTTGCACTGTCGATAGTGGACGAAGAAGAAAAATATTGGTTAAGTGAATTTAAAGTTCAAATCTTTCGAAATTGAGTCTTTACGAGATTTACCCACACCCAGAGATTTGAGAAATTTCCAGACTTTGGCTGGATCACCGTTTTCGTCGGATTCATGAATATGGCGTCGTTGAGCGTCTCTCCACACCTTGTTGCAGTGATTCCGAATACGTGAGTACCTATCTTTGTTGGGGTCAGTAGGTCGACCTTTGAATCTTGCCTTAGCAAGATTCTTTTTTTCCATTAATTGTTTAATGTCCTCGGTGAGCCAAGGAGCAGGAGCATGCTTTATTTTGATGGCTTTAACTGGAGCATGTTTGTCAAATAATTGTGTCAGTAACGATTTATAGACACTAATTTGACCATCAACGGAATGAGCATTTAAAACCACGTTCCAGTCAATGTTTTTAGCATCTTCCCTAAGGTTATCCAGATTCATACTACCAAAATTGCGCTGCAGAAGAACTTTTGGCTTAGCCTTGGGGGGACGGACTTTATAGGATAGAAAAACCAAATCATGGTACGAAAAAGCATCAGCATTATACTGCCCAAGCTTTGTGATGTGTGCTAAGGATGAAACTATAATAAGGTCAAGAAGAGAAGGCTGACAATTTGGAAAATGGTGCCTAGAACTAGACGGAAGGATGTATAGATTGTTGGAGTTAATGAACGATCTGAAGGAAGACGAACGGTGGTCATTTTTGAGGAGACATGTGTTAAAATCGCCCATCACAATTGTATGACTGTAAGATGGAACTAAGTTCTGAAGAAGACTTTCGAAGGATAAAAAGTAATTGATTTTCATGGAAGGGGGGTAGTAAACTCCAAGAAGAATCTTTGTATGATTTAACGTGTCTTCAATAAATAGGTGTTCGCCAGCATCTGTCGGTGGGGGTTGGGCAGACATACTGACTATAGAGAAAAGAATGTGTGATCGCAGGTAAATTGCAATGCCACCGCAATTCCTAGGGACACGGTCATTACGAATAAGATGAAAACCTAGAATTGCGACAGATGTGGAAGGCAAACATGGTTTTAAAAACGACTCTGACACGAGAATAGCGTGGATGTTTCTTATATCGAATGTTGTCAGCATATCTAGGTAATGACCCCAAATGCTTTGTGCATTGATATGAACAACATTAAAATTCTTTGAACAATCAGTAAACTGAGAAGACAATGGATCGTGGAGATTCGGGATACTTTGAAAACTACAATCGCTACTACTATCATCAAAAGATGAAGAAGAACAGGACAAGAATTCGTCACTCTGAGAACTATTATTCAATAAATTATATAACATACTTTATTGAGAATAATAATACTATAATATAATAAATACGAAAATAATATATAACCGCGAAAATAAAATGTAAAAATTTCACCTGCCAGTTGTGCGTTTAAAATAAATTTTAAATCGATGCTGGTCAGCATGTTTTAAGCAGTAAAAATTGAGTAAAAATAAATCACTGTACACAAAAAAAAAAGTAAGAATATAACGCATTAAAAAAAACAAAAAGAACAAACCGTAAAACGGAACGTTATAAGAAAACAATTAAAAAGTAAAATGTCAGTGTCGGTTATAGCCAAGCAAGAAACGATTTCAAAACAAACAAAGACAAGATTACCTACAACTACACTACAAGTTATATAAAAAATTAACTAACAGCCTACCTACTGCCCATTAACAGGAAAAAAAACACGTTTTTGTTTTCAATTCACAGTAGCTGCTCCTCGTTTCCCTCTTGTTTTCTTCGGGGGTTTCGTTACCATCAGCTTGGAAGAAACAACGGAAACTTCACCTTCTGTTGCAATACTTGTTACATCCGGAAGAGACCGGATCTGATGCCGTTTCCCATCGAGCCCCAACACAAAGACTGATCCCTCCTGCGTCCAGCATTTGGAGACTCCGAAGCGTCGTCGTGCCGCCATAAACACGTCATGACGGCGCTTCGTGAGAAACTCGGACAGGGTAATCCCGCTGCCTTTGAGCTTAGTTTTACTAAACCAAACCTTGTCCCGGAGATGGGTGTCTACAAATTTAACCAGTATGGGCCTAACTGAGCCGGGAACTACGCGCGCCATTCTGTGACACCTCCTGATATTGTTGACACTGAGATTCGGGAGTTCGAACCGCTCTGAAAGCACTTTGGAAACTGTAGCTGCCGTGTCGTCGCCCTTGGCTTCTTCCACACCATGTGTAGTATATCCGCTTTGAAGACATTGTGGGTGTCTCGCACACACCCCGGGAGTGAGTCAGTCGTTGTTGAGCGAGCGTGACGAGTAACCGCGGTTTGTGTAATCGAGCCATCGTGTGTAATCAGTGTCTCAAAAAGTAGTGACATTACATGTGGCGACGAGAGAAAAGGTATGTTGTACTTTTAAATAAAAAGTTAGTCAAATTGAAAAGATGAAAAATTGTATTATTGTAGGTACGAGTACTTACATAATCGTGTAAAATAAGGTACTAGTGGTGTGTGCGTGCGCATTACAAAATGCAATTAAGATGAAAGGGTTCGAATGAGTTGGACTGTAAAGAAAAGTTGGAGTAAGTAATCAAAACAAAAAAAAAAAAGATTAACATGAGTTTGCAAAGATGGCAGAGTAAAATTCAGGTCAACTTTTGTATTTTTGACTGAACCCAGTATAAATTGAACCATAGTCGTATGCATGGAATGAGGCCGTGTGGGTCAGCTTAAGTTTGCTAGCCTTGCTCGGGTGTCGTCGTGCCCGACAATATGGCGCCAGCTACTTAGTTGCCGCGACGAACTAGTCAAATCAGGTTTTAAAATGGAAGTTAACATTATTTATTGATTATTAATAAGAAATAATTTTCATTTTACTGCTTGGTGACACCATCGCTCAAATAATTGTCATAGCAATAAAAATCACAAATGATCTAGTAGATATTCTCGGATCGGAGCAAACCGGCGGAGCCGCCAATTTTTAAATAGTGTTGTGTTGTATTCTCACATACGAGTATTTTCACTAGGATTACGAGATCGAACAAACTAACCATCGCCGTGAATGTCGGGTTATATATCAAAATATCTAATGCACCCTGAAAAATTTTTGAAATTTAATGAATTATTTCGATTATACGCAAGAAAAACAAACAGGAATAAAAAAAATAAAAAAAATGAACGAATGTTGGAGGTTTTTTCCGGTCAAGTAACCGATTTTATGGCGACACTGTTACAAGTGAAGCGGGTTTTAATTCAATCGATCTGTCCTGTCCACGCACTGTAGCGCAAAGCGACAATGTTTTGTCTGAAAAAAAAAAAAAAGTTCATGCTCTAGACAAACAAAGATTTGTGTCCGACAAAGGTTGGGTTGCTAAAAAGATTAGTTGTTGACAAAGGTCAGAAAAAAAAGTAAAAGTGCTAGACAAACAAAGGTTTGTGTCCGACAAAGGTCGGGGTGCTTAAACGAAAAGATCAGTTGTTGACAAAGGTCAGGAAAAAAAAAAAAGTTAAAAGTGCTAGACAAACAAAGGTTTGTGTCCGACAAAGGTCGGGGTGCTTAAACGAAAAGATTAGTTGTTGACAAAGGTCAGGAAAAAAAAAGTTAAAGTGCTAGACGAACAAAGGTTTGTGTCCGACAAAGGTCGGGGTGCTTAAACGAAAAGATCAGTTGTTGACAAAGGTCAGGAAAAAAAAATAAAAAAAAAAAGGTGAAAGTGCTAGACAAACAAAGGTTTGTGTCCGACAAAGGTCGGGGTGCTTAAACGAAAAGATTAGTTGTTGACAAAGGTCAGAAAAAAAAAGTTAAAGTGCTAGACGAACAAAGGTTTGTGTCCGACAAAGGTCGGGGTACTAGGGTACAAAGGTCGTTGTGGTAAAAAACAAAGCCTTCTGTGTGGTCAGTCACTTACCCTCGAAAAGTTCGATTGTGAAGGAGATGCCACTTCAGTGTTAGTTCGGTGGGAGAGATGGAAAAGGGCATTTTCTATTTATGTAGATGCGACAGGCATTAAAAAGGATATACAAAAACGTGCGAGCCTTTTGCACCTTGGAGGACTAGAGCTCCCAGAAATATTTTATAATATACCAGGGGCTAACATAGAACCAGCTGAAAATGTAGATGTTTTTGAAACTGCAATAACAAAACTGGACGATTATTTTGCTCCAAAGCAAAATAAAATTTATGAACGTCATCGTTTTTGGTTGCTCAAACAAGAATACAACGAGAAATTCAAGAAATTTTTAATCCGTTTAAGACAACAGGCCGATAAATGCCAATTTCATGACAAAACCGAACAGATAATTGACCAAATTACGGAAAAATGTTCATCAGATGAACTTAGAAAAAAAATTCTTCAGATTGGTGATTCTGTAACACTAGATACCATAATATCAGAAGCAAATTCTTTAGAAACCATAGCATCACAAATGGAAGATTTCAAAAAAGGAGATTCGTCATCTCAAGAAGTGAATAAAATACATCTCAAGTCAAACCAAATGTCAACAAATACTTCAAAGCAAGTATGTACAAGATGTGGAAGTTTTAAACACCGCCCGGACGATTCACGATGCCCTGCTAGAAATAAAAAATGTTTTAACTGTGGCAAAAAGGGCACTATGGACGATTGTGTAAGACAAGGGGAATAAAAAGAAAATACGAAAGAAAAAATGAAGAAAGTAGTAGAAAGTGGAAAAAAATAGGATTTGATGAGAAATCTACGGAAAAAACAGGTAGAATTAACCAAGTGACAGAAAATGAAGGTGTTGATTATATTTTTCATTTAGATGATGATTCAGGCTGTAAGCACAATCTTATAACAGCAAAAACGTGGCAAGAGCTAAAACAAGACAGAAAGTTTTTTTTTACTGAAATGAAGACTCCTGATAAAACATTCTTGGTATATGGAAGTAACGTTCCTCTAACTCTAAACAGATGTTTTCAAGCAAATCTTCAAGTGGGAGGAAAATCCGAGAATTCTACGTTCTATGTAATTGAAGATGGTACAAAAAATCTTTTGGGCAGGATAACAGCCACTTCATTAGGAATATTAAAATTGGCTATGACGTCAACCAAGTGGATGTTAGTGTTTTCCCGAAGTTCAAGGATGTCAAAGTCGAAATACCAATCGATGAATCTGTAATTCCAGTAGCACAACCCTACAGAAGAATCCCTATACCACTGGAAGAAAAAGTTGAGAATAAAATATCTGAGTTAGTAGACCGGGACATAATAGAAGAAGTTAAGGGTCCTTCAAGATGGATATCACCAATTGTGCCAATTTTAAAAGACGATGGGCAAGTACGTCTCTGGGTGGACATGAGAAGAGCAAATAAAGCAATTTTGCGTGAAAACCACCCACGTCCAACAATGGATAAGCTGTTGCCAAAAGTGAGCAAAGCAAAATTTTTCAGCAAATTAGATATGAAAGATGCTTTCCACCAAATTGAACTGCACCAAGATTCCAGGCACATCACAACTTTTATCACAGGTAAAGGACTATACAGATACAAACGTTTGATGTTTGGGATATCTTGTGCTCCAGAAATATTCCAGAAAACACTTGAACGAATATTGCTAGGATGCGAGGGTGTCGTTAATTTTATTGATGATATTCTTGTGTTTGGACAAGATATTCAAGACCATGACACGAAGCTTCAAAAGGTTATAAAAGTATTACACGAAAATAATGCTGTACTAAAGACGGAAAAATGTCTCTTTAGAGTAACAAAAGTGGAATTCTTGGGACATGAATTGACAAAAGACGGTATCAAACCACTGGATAAATACATAATGGCCATAAAAGAATTCAGAGCTCCAGTCACGGTTGGAGAGCTGCAAAGCTTTCTAGGTTTAGTTAATTTTGTTAACAAGTGGGTTCCAAACCTAGCAACCACAACAGAACCCCTAAAAGAATTACTTAGAGACAAACGAGGTAGTACCTTTGATATTCAAGATCGATGGGGTCAGAGCCAACAGACAGCCTTTGAATCTCTCAAAGCGCTACTCACCAAAATCCCTACACTAGGGTACTATGATGTGAAAAATAAAACGATAGTAATTGCAGATGCTAGTCCAGTTGGACTAGGTGGGGTCCTTATCCAAGTAGACAATGGTGATCCCAAGAATTATTGCTTATGGAAACAAGACTCTTACAGCGTGCGAACGTCGCTACTGCCAAACAGAAAAAGAAGCGTTAGCACTTGTTTGGGCGGTGGAACATTTTCACATATTTCTGTATGGTAAAGAATTCGAATTGATAACGAATCACAAACCTTTGGAAGCAATATTCTCACCAAAATCTAAACCATGTGCAAGAATGGAAAGATGGATTCTTAGGCTACAAAGCTATACATATAAGGTGAAATATCAGCCAGGCAAAAGTAATATTGCAGACCCTTTGTCAAGGTTGAGTGTTGCTAAAACAACGAACGAGGCAACTGACTCAAACGAGACCCATGTTCATCAAATTTTAGAATATACTAAGCCAGTTGCAGTTCAGCTGAAGGATGTCATGAGTTGTTCTAAGGAAGACCCAGAAATTAGGAAAGTGAGGAAAGGATTGTACAATAACCAGTGGGAAGATGAAGTTAAATTGTACAAAATTTTCCAAACGGAGTTATGTTTCTATGAAGGGATACTATTGAGAGGAACAAGAATAGTGATTTCAAAAAAAAACTACGTCAAACGATTTTGGATGCTGCACATGAAGGTCATCCAGGCATTGTAGCAATGAAAGCACGTCTGAGAACTAAAGTTTGGTGGCCTAAATATGACAAAGACGCCGAAAATATGGTAAAATCATGCAAAGGATGCACTCTTGTTTCCGCACCGAACCCTCCAAACCCCCTAAAACGACGCGAGTTACCGAATAAATCATGGGTAGATTTAGCAATGGATTTAATGGGACCATTGCCTAGTGGTGACTATATTTTTGTTGTCATCGATTATTTTAGCCGCTATAAGGAGGTGAAAATCTGTCGCAAAATTACAAGTTTAGATATAATTTCACACCTTAATGAAATTTTCAGTCGCTTGGGATATCCTCTTTCAATAACGGCGGATAATGGAAGGCAATTTTGTAGCGAAGACTTCAAGCAGTTCTGTAAGGACAGAAATATAGCCCTTTATAATACAATACTGGCCTCAGCAAAATGGCGAAGTAGAACGTCAAAATCGCGATATACTGAAACGGCTAAAAATTTGCCAAGCTGAAAAACGAGACTGGAAAGAATGCTTGCTAGAGTATCTAATGATGTATAACAGTACACCGCATTCTATCACAGGAAAAACACCATCTGAGCTTTTTTTTTTAAAAGGCAATTTCGAGATAAAATTCCAATGACAGGTGATATGAGTCATCGTCCAGAAGAGGAAGACGTTAGAGACAGAGACAAAGAAAGAAAGGAGAAAGGTAAAGAATATACCGACAAGAAAAGAAGAGCACAATATTGTGAATTGGAACCGGGTGACAAAGTTTATGTAAAGAATACACATAAAGAAAATAAATTAAGTCTAAACTATGAGCCTACCACCCACACAGTGGAAAAACGAAATGGAGGAGATGTAGAAGTTCTAAATGATGATACAGGGATGCTTTACAGAAGAAATGTGGTTCACTTGAAGAAAGTCGAAGGGAAATGGAAAGCCATTGGGGATGTTGATGAGGAAAAAATTAATAATAGCGAATCTGAGAGTGAAGGTACCGTAGAGTAAGTTAATTGATCGATAGTAACAGAATGTTGATAATTAAAATGATTAAAAGTAACAAATGAAAAACCGTGTTTTACTATCCTAAGAATTATATTAATTTCCGTTTAAAAAATTATAAAAAGGGAGGGATGTAGTATATCCGCTTTGAAGACATTGTGGGTGTCTCGCACACACCCCGGGAGTGAGTCAGTCGTTGTTGAGCGAGCGTGACGAGTAACCGCGGTTTGTGTAATCGAGCCATCGTGTGTAATCAGTGTCTCAAAAAGTAGTGACATTACACCATGGATCAAGAGAATCTTGCGTCGACCTCGCATCTCCAGTTGATCCAGTTCCTGTGCCAACATGTCCATTTATCGCTGGAGGTTTTTGATGGCATCGGTGATGAAATCCCGGAATGCAGCAAAGTCCGCAGTAACTCCAAGAGAAGTAGTAGCCTGCGGAGAGGCTTTCTGGTGCTCCTGCTTAAAGGCAGCCATCCTCTTCTCAAAGAGATCCCTCATCTCAGTCATGGTTTGCTGCGCTTGTTCTATAGTGAGGGTGGTAAAGAAAGTGGTTCAGCGCAGTGTATATTGAGATTATGTGAAGAACTTGTTATAATGAAAGGATAACACTTCCTGGCAGGTAATTTGTACTATACTTTAATAATAAACATAGATTATGTAAAAATGAACACTTTTATTATTTTAATTAATTTCAAAATATTGTTAATATTAATTAATAAAAAAAAGAGACAAAAGATCAAGGGATACTTTAATGGATACCTTCAATTTTTAATGTAATAAATATTGAAGGTATAAATAATATTCTCTTATACCTCTAGGTGTGTATTAAATACTCCCGTTTAGATATTTCAAAGGCAAATTAATTAATTAATTTGTTGTTCGTGTCTTTTGTCGTTTTCAGAAGTCACAGATACTCGTATAACACAATTAATAAGGCGAAAAGGTCGCGAATTACATTCCAAACTTTACGCTACTTTCGGATCCCTGTTTTGTGTCAACGAGAGAAATATTATGTATATAGTACAAAACAAGATTAAAAGAAAGAAGATTAGTTAAAATAGCAAATTTTCTCTCTCTTTGAATGGTTGTGTCAAATTGTGAATGAGACCACGCTGGTTTATCTATAGAAAAAAATATTAGCTTTAAAATAAATACATCCATGGGTAGTTGACATATATTTAGAAAAATACATGTTATAAAATGACTATAAAACTGGTGTAATAAACAAACAACCAAATGCTATAAACGATAAGAAATAAAGAAAGAAAAAACAGTCGGAATACATTATGTGTACAGATGACAGAAGCGTTTAATATTTATAAAATTGCAGTCGCTACTTCGCTTTTTTTTGTGCGGCCAACAAATGGGAACGATATTTTTGTGTGAAACTTTTGTTATTATTTATTTGAGGCTGCGCCGACCCTGCTACGCAGCCGAATGGTGTGAAGGTACTGATAGCGGCTGCACACAGGCCCTCAACGAACGTACACGTTCACTGTCTTTCCATGATAATTGCTCGTATAAATATAGTGGCTTCTTGGATTTAACGACGCCGAATAGCAAGCATGACAGGTGGAGGTTAATTCTGCTATCCATCTTAAGGATGTAAGCCTTGTTGAGATAGGGGGTCACGCGAGAGCGGGGTGGGAAATGATAGCAAAACCATGCACAAGCATTTTGAATCCGTTGCAAAAGCCGATGTGATTTAAAAAAATACACGTTCATAGACACAGATGCAATAATTCAGTTTGGATAAAATGAGTGCTTCACATAATTTCAAGCGCATATCCACATAACATATGCATATATGTATTTGTGGAAGACACAATTTCTTTTGTTCTGTTTAAAATGTATAACATTAATTTTTTCTGTCAATTTGTAAGCAGTCAAAAGCCACCTACTGAATGAGCGAGCTCGTCGGTCAGTACGAGTCTCGCCTGAGGCAGGCGGACGCTCAACTTCACGCGAGGCGTGCCGCGTCCGATCCGCCAAGGGTCGATTTTTGGTCGTGCTCAATGGTGCCCTCAGTCCATTTGCCGCGCTCACTCAGGACGGACGTTGTGTGCCTCGCCCGCTCGCAACATGGATAAGGAGCTGTGTTTGAAACTAATCCACCTGTATGGGGATTACAAACTTCTCTGGGATGCGCAAGGTCCAGACTATTCACAAAAAGAGGGCTAAGAGATGCATGGAGAAGTATGGGTCGAATAATGAATTTAACAGTAGTGGATTTGAAAAAAAAATGAGTCTTTGATTTGGTCGTACCGTAAAGATGACTGAGAGATGTTTGGATGGCTTATGGCTCGGCCTTTACTCGTGCGGCTGCCTCGAGTCGTTAGTTTTATGCCAAGGCAGCCTCGTGCGGCAAATTGTCGCGCGGCATCCGGCTGAGGCGGCCTCGCGAGGCTGCCTGCTCAGTCACTAGGCGGTTAAAGACGGCAATTATCAAAGTTTCATGCAAAACCATGGAAAAGCCATGGTTTTCAGAATTATCATAATCTAACTTCTAAATCTTAGGGGTCTTTTTTGGACAGAACGGAAATTTTGGACTTTATATTTGACAGTTCAAAAGCTATACAAAATGGCGGTCTATATCCATCATTCTAGGTACTATATTATGCCACTTTTATGTTTAAAACTAAGAAAACACTTCGTTCTCCTAATATCACGTGATGCGATAGCACAACCAGATGGATTTCTCACATATACATAGATTTGAATCTCAAAATACACACACGTCAAAATTGTTTATCAACAAATAATGCATTATGGCACGGATGCAGTAAACTGCGTATTTCAAGACTGACAGCTTTACCCCATACCTGTGTACGACTCGTAAAATTTTACGGGTAACCACTTTCAATGGAATCCTGTTTTTAGCATCGGATGTTAAACGCAACTACGAAGAGGGCAATACATGCTGGTGACCTTGAAAATCGAAATTAGTGGCTGGTTTTAATCAGAGGTTACAAAAAAAAGATAAGCTATAACATTTCTGGAATGATGTGATGGATTAGATTTTTTTAAATTAAAATCTTTATCTAAATAAATACCAAACCTAGATCTAACTTCAAACGAATATATGGTTTAATTAATTATGTATGCAAAGGAACAAATTGAAACTTAGTTTCTCATGATTATTTTTGAAGAATTTTTGTTATGATAATTGTAATTAATGATTTAGGTACAGCGTGAATACATTAAGGTCGTTGTTTAGGTATATTTTAGTGCGTTCGCAGCTTGAGTTCCCGTCGAGCGATGGAGAGATCACTACGGGACGAGTCACGCGTGCGAGTGACTAAGACGTTTATTTACTTGCTTGCTTAAGAACGATTTCTTATCCTGAAAGATATAAATACCTCCAATGATCTAACGAACCTAACATCAAATACTCCCACGAACCAATTCCCAAAAGAGCCTTCTCGTAGGGGTGGATGTCGATCCAGAAAATGGTGTATCTATTGCACAAATCCTCTTCTGCTACTTAATGCCAAGATAAATCATATGAGTATCCGGGTGTCATTTGTAAAACGACATGGCAGGTAATCAATCTGAAAGAAAGACTTTATTGGAAAATATACTCGTATACTTAGCTTATTCGATACTTCATTAGGTTGCCGTTTTTTTGTATCGATCGGGCAGTATTCAAACTCGGGTCTCAAGATTGACGGCCTACGGACTAAGCCACTGTTGCTTCTTCATTTAAGACTAGTATTTATTAAATTCTTATTAAATAACGACTTTAACACTCACGTATTATTATTGTTGACTATATCCCAACTGTTTCACCAAGACAATTTCGGCCTTTTAAGGGGCTATTTCGATAAAAATGGCACTTTTTGAAGTTGTATAGCTGCTTTTCAGATAAAGCCACTGATTTGATAATTCGGTATATGAATTCCGGAACCTTTTTCTAGTTTTGTTCAGTACAAAAACGCGATCGCGTAACTTTCGCTCGATAGAAATAATTATTGAAATGAGGTCTTCTCTACACTTTTTTTCATAGTATAACAAACAGAAATGACAGACCTGAACGATATTTTATTAGATAGATTTTAACGATATCTAAATTTGCTCCGTTGGAAATTTTGATAGCTATTTTAGTTTATTTTATATTCATTTAAAACCGATATTTTTCTTTTTTTTCCGGAATCCGTCCCTCTCGCACTGCGGGGCGTTCCGCATGGAGTAACAGTAACCTTTGCAAGCGTGACATATCCTCTTAAGACGAGTGTCGTTTTTAGGACGACGATGCGGAATTCACCGACGTTGTCACACCGCCACTGGTGGCGATCGGGAAGGCCCTTGCGCTGAGAGTTGAGAGTTTGAGAGTCAACTGCGTCTACGAAAATAATCAAAAATAATAATTCGTGATTGTTAAAGACGGTATTTAATAATAATCCAGTAAGTTATGCTTACGTGAGTTTTAAAATATTAAAGTATTTATTCCATGAATTTTGAATATTGTTGTGATGTTATGTTTGTTAGGAATGTACGTAGTAACTTTGGTAACTTCCATAAGCTGCAAGCTCCATACGAGTATGGGTTAAATTTGCGTGTTGTGAATTTAAAAGCAAAAAAAAATTTACACTTAATTTAAAAAAAAATTACTCGGGAAACTCAAGGTTTAAAAAGGCGCCAAATTGCTTCAAGAAAATGCCGCACTGCCATTGATTCAAATCACAAATTAAGGTTGACGCCGCAAAACACGAAAATGACTTATTATTATAATAGTTCCTTTTTACCCTTCAGACATACGAAATTCTAAAAATATGTACAATCGATCCTAACCAGTCTTTCGTTAAATTTTGTTCTATAAGAATTTTCACTTACTGATAAAATATTACCGTTTAATCTTTTGCAGAATTTTTTTCCATGCCAGCTCCTTTCCATAAGAGTTTTTATTATGAAGAAGTAGCTTTAAATTTAATTTTGGATAATCACAAATAATAATAATGAATCTCTCCGTGTTTTTTTTTGCCTTTTTATCTTGCTTCAGCCAGACAGAAGCGGCGCGGCGCGCATGCTGCGCGCGGACGTCATTAAAATTTCATACAAAACGCATGGAAATAAAGTCGCAACTTGAAGGTATGGTACGACGCCCGTTCCACGCCCGACACATACCATTCGGTGTGTTAAAATTGCGACGCTCTCTCTAAACTCGCCCGTATGTCGGTACCTTAGGGTTCAGGCATTTTTTTTGGAACTCAATTATTTCCCAAACTAAGGGTGTCCGCGGGTATGATTCTTGGGAAAAGTGGTTCAGTAGGGTCGGTAGAATATGGGGTTTCATTTAATGATAGCAGTCCGTGAAACCTGAAGCTGTGTGCTAAAACGTGAAGCGCCGTCGTCAAAATCAGTCTTAAGAACAAGATTCGACAACACTTTCTTGATTTGCAGAATATTACTTTATTTCTTCTAGTGATTGTTGTGTTACCAGTAATTAATATATTCTCGTCATTATAATAATAATAATAATTTCCACATTGTTAAACGATAGCTGGTAGAAAATAATAATTTGTGTCAAGCTCGCCTTTGTATTTATGTGCAATAAGGAATTTTATCTAACCTCATATCGTAAAATCCTCATTACGAACTCAAAACTAATGACATAATGAAAAATATTTTTCATAAACGTTTCTAAGTAAATTGTAGTATAGGTCTCCGAACAACATAATGCTATAAAAAAGCTTTTTCTGAGATTACAGTACATGTGATACTAACGAGGAAGGCAAAGGGAACTTAGGCCAAACAGTCATGTCTGAGGTTTAATATCAAATACCAATGAGGTTATCAGATAATTCTCTAACACCTACTAAATAATATTGCGGCGGCGCGACAGAGGGGGTCACAATTTTATTTTATTTTCGGCCTGCATTATCTATGGCTTCCGGCGCGTGCAACACGTAGTACACATGCGTGGTGGACTGTTGGATTTTGCCGCCATAGCTTACGTGGGAATTATTATTTACTGTGGTTTTATGGGTCAAACCAAAAGTATTATTTTGCCCTAAAATTACTAACAGCAGTGATGGTTATGATAATTTGACTCCACCTGACATTTTGGAATAACGACGGAAATTACGAACACTTTTAGAACGAGCTTTTACAAGAAATTATGAAAACACGTTGTTAGGCATGAGTTTAGATAAAGTAGTGTATGAAACTATACATAACTAGGTACTAAAACACTCGTGTTTTTAGTAACCTTTTCATGTATCAGTTTCATAAACTACTATTATTATTATTTGGGGAATTTTTTCTCTCTCTTAGTTAAATTTCATTTCATTCATTTATTTAATTCATTTAACAATATATATTGCATTTGAATATCACTTAAAAATATATATAAAACTTTTAACTAAAATACATGTATAGTACAATTCTATTCACAGTTACAAGTATATCTAAGCATTACAGTAACAAAAATTGAAAAATAAAAAAAGGAGAATAAAGATACACAATTTTTTATATGTACAATACTAAGTTTATAAAACACGGAGATAATTTATCATTATTACAATTCTTCAATGTCATATAAGCACCTCTTTGACAAGAACTGGCGCAGTTTCTTTTTAAACAAAGTATGGCCCGTAACTACCTTCAAGTACGACGGCAGCTTATTAAACAGAACAATTGATTGATGCCTGGTTGAATGTTTGGTAATCTCCAATTTGGGACAAAAACTACTTACTAGGTCTTTACGTCGTGAGGCTAGTCTTATTTTTTGTTCTTCTGCATTTTCAAATTTATATAGATTTTTAACTAGATTTGTTACAAGTACCAAAACGTATAGGCTGAAATTAATTTAAAAGAGACGGTATACCCTCGGCAGAAGCACGGTCGACCAAGGTTCCGCGCCCCAGGGAAATAAACCAGCGAACGATGCGAGGCAGTACCCCTTCTGCATCCGCTCAGGTTGGTTTCGACGCTTCACGCCCCATATGTTGGTAAGTCCGTGAGCCAAGTCGACTTCCTCCTCTTCTTGGTTTCCGCTTCCACGAGGCTCTTGTAATATCCACCAAAAATACCGGAGCCTGCACCCGGTTCATTAGCACGATGTCATCTGTGATGACAGACCGGTACCAGTATAGCTTGGCGCGGTGGTTTTCGAGTACTGGCGCCTGGTAAGTACTTGTAATAAGGCTGTACTTGTGGGCGAGTTCATGAGTAACGATTTTGTTGTGCCTGTACGGATACTCAGTGTTGTCAAGAGCGGAACAACCGGAAATTACATGTCGAAGTGACTCTCCAGGCAGATCTCCTGGGTCCCATCCTTAATTATGTATTTCCGGTAGTTAATAAGGTGCTTTGATCGGCTTATTGTTAGGTAACTTAAACAATGAGCTTAACTTTGTGTCATTATAATTAAGGGTCTATTATTCAGTAACTTAGCGCGCTCTTGGTCTAAGCGCTACAGTGTGATCTTTTTGCTGACAGACTGATGGATGTGATGAGAGAGTGCCTGAAATACTTTGAGAGCGAAGTATCAAAGACGATGACGTTGCATCTGGCTTATCAATTAATTGTTTATGTTTTTCTTGTTTTTGTTTGTTATGGTTTGTGTGTTCATCGTATTTCTTTAATTGTATAGTTACTTGGATACGTCTGTAATGCTGTGTAATTTAAATTTTAATAAATAAATAAACTATTTCTGTCAATTTTCAGTTCCACATTTGACTGACTGCGACCACGGGCCCAGATACCTTGAAACCTCAGAATAACAGTCAATAAGAGCTCAAATTAAACAATATTTTATTTTATTTTAATTAATATGTTAGACGCATATTGGTATTAATTTAAAATAAAAAATATATATGCTCAGAAATTTAATTTAAGTTGTAGAAAAAGTTTCTTCGCATTTTATATGAAAATTCAAAACATTTTTTAATAAAGTATATTTACATTTAACTAAAGTGTGTAGGTGCCATTTTGTTCGATAACTTTCTGCCATCTTGTAGGTACGGACATGATCCCATTGTTATAGAAATTCTGGGGCTTCTGATCAAAAAACCGCGACAAGTAGTTTTGGCAGTCCTCTTGTGATGATAAACTGACACTGCCCACAGAATTCTGAAGAGACTGAAACAAGTGGAAATCTGAAGGTGCAAGGTCAGGACTATACGGCCGATGCATTAATACGTCCCAGCCAAACTCTCTAAATTTTTGCTGAGTGGCTAAAGATGTGTGTGAGGTCTAGCGTTATCATGACACCCCTTCTGTTGACTAATTCCGGCCGCTTTCTCTCAACTTCTTGCTTTAATCTCATCAGTTGTTCGCAGTAGAGTTCAGAATCGATGGTCCTGCCTGGCGGTAACAGCTCATAATGAATAATGCCCTTCAAATCCCACCATACACACAGCATTACCTTGTTGCGAGATAACCCGGGTTTCGTCAGAGTCTGTGAAGCCTGACCAGCCTTTGACCACGACCTTTTTCGCGCGTTCTTGTCGTACCTGATCCACTTTTCATCACCAGTTATCAGGTTTTTCAAAAATGGTTCGGTTTCATTACGTCGTAACAAAGAATCACAAATGAGTAAAATTAGTTTCTTTCAGTGAGCTCATGAGGCACCCAAATATCGAGCTTTTTTGTGTACCTAGCTTTTTTCAAATGCGCTAAAACTGTTTTGTGGTCAATTCCCAGTTCTTCAGCTACATTGTAACTACTGATATGCCAATCATGCTCCACTTTTTCAAAAATGGCATCCATTTTATCCGTAACAGGGCGCCCAGAGCGAGGTGCTTCTTTGACATCAAAATTTCTGGATTGAAAACGCTTAAACCAAATTTGTGCTTACTCTTACAGACACTGCACTAGGTCCATAAACTTGACAAATTCTTTTCGCGGCTTGCGTTGTATTTTCACCTTTTTTTTAGTAAAATTTTAAAATGTACCGATATTCTTCATTAGATTCACTCATCTTAACAGTAAGAAAAACAAATGAAAATGACACATTTTAGCTAATTTGAATTTGGAATTATCTTTTTTAATATTTAAACTTTTTAATAATACCAAAACCAGCCAGATACAAAAGATATAGCCAAAGAGATTTTATTATAAGTTCATACATACTATTTGCGAAAAGATTTTCTCCCCAACCTATTATAAGTTATGTTATGTAGCTTCGCGTAAAGAGCACTAAATTACTGTTAATAATTGTCTATTCTATTTTGTTTCTTTCAATTTTCAGTTCCACATTTGACAAGTGCTTCAAAACCTCAGAATAACAGTTATACAATATAACATTTAATTTATATTTTGACGCATGTTTGTATTTATTTAAAACTAGCTTTTGCCCGCAGCTCCGCCCGCGTGTTATTCGGTTTAACGACATGCTTTTTTCCGGGATAAAAAGTAGTTTACCTATGTGTTAAGTTAGGGTATAAGCTATACCCATTCAAAATTTCATCCAAATCCGTTTAGGCGTTTCAGCGTGAAAGAGTAACAAACATACACATACACACACAAACTTTCGCATTTATAATATTAGTGTGATTTATTTAAAACAAAAATAGTAAAAGCCTCAGAAAGTAAATTGTTTGGTATGCCGGGGAAAGGATAATCTATAGTATCGGTTAGTGTAATACAGCAATAGACAGAGAATACCTATATCCTAAATATACTATGGTAGATTAGGGTATGGTATCGTCAGAAAACTGTTAATCATTAAAAGACAATATATATATATAAGATATTTTACATTAGATATTTCAAACAAAAAGACATAGGCACATATACATTATTATGAACAATTAAACAAAAGATAGTAAACTAAAAATCCTAAAAGAAAAAGAAGAACCTACGCTATAAAAATAAAATTAACTTAGAAATAAAACTCTAAATATCAAAAAGTTCGACCCTCATCGTACCCGGCTCGATTACGCAGACGCTCGTCAAATCCTTGTTTGGTCATGTCCTATACAAGTCATAAGCTTAATTTGTCAATTTCATAATTCGTCAAATCCTTATTTGATCAGGATACGCAAGTCAAAAACTTAATTTATCATTTTCGCGATTCGTCAATTAAATTATTCGTTAAAACTTATATACGTCAAATACGTGACTTATCTAATCATTGGACATCGAACACTAAAGCTTAGGACTATTTAAATTAAAACTATTTCAATAATGACAAAGTCAGTCAATGTCAGTTAAATTATATAATTTCTGATTCAAAGGTTCCCATTACGCTAGCCGCGTACCCGCGTTGGATGGCTAGGGAAATCCTTTGCGCCATGTACGACATGGAGCGGTGGTCTTGGCAACTGTCTTTTATTTTTCTTCCGAGTGCCTTTAGGAATGCCCTGGCCTTAGAGCCCCATACACCAGTCGTTTCAAATGCAGCGGGAATAAAAATGTAATTTGTTTCTTGTTCTTTATTTGTAATTGTTTCAGATCATTGTATTTTATGTGTTTTTGCCTGGCGGCACTCTCAGCCGCAGTTCCTGCGGTTCTTACTGTGGAGGTTAAATGAAAGTAAATAATTTATTTTTCAATGCAAGTGCTCGTAAAGTTCTAATCCGTTGTCAAAGTCAACTTTACCGAACGAGTGTTTAATGTTTTCATTTATTTTAATTTATTTTTTTAGTTTTGTTTTCCCTACATAGTAGCTCATACAGCCATGTCCGAGGTATGTTTTATTTTATTAATTTATTGAAAACAGTTGCCAGTCTTATCTTGTGTATACAGATTCAGTTTGATGCGTCCATAGGCTGCATGCCCAACATGAAGGGTGTTGAGTCCTATCGCCGTTCTTCGGGCACAAATACACGCTTTTTAGGGCATATAGGTTTCCTCACGACGATGTTTTCTTTCACCGTTCAGCAAGTGGTAAGTATTAAATACCTACTGTGCAGATAAATTCCGAAAAACTCATTGGTGCATGCCCCGGCCGGGATCGAACCTGTATCTCAAAGATTGAGAGGCCAGCGTTCTACCTCTAAGCTACCGCCGCTTTTTTTTGATAATGTATAGATACCTACTTAACAAGAAGGATACTGAAATCTGGCTAAAATAAACTTCTTGGTAGGTAACCTCATTTAATCGTAATATGAATAAGAACTTTTTGATTATAATGCCAAAAGACAAAAAGTTTGAAGTTCGCAAAATGATACTGGCCACTTGCATTCTCTGTACAATGTTTAAGGAAAATACAATGTTATCGATCGGTCTTCCTTGTTAACAACATTCTTTGTATCTAAAGAATAGACAATATCGGGCAACCATTGTTGTTAACATTATTATGTAGAATAAGCTGGTGAAGTCGAATTCATGTTATGTATGACTGAAAGCAGCCTTCGAACGCATCAAACTGAAAGCGGCTGCTTAATTCCGTCAAGTCGGAAACTTGCGTGCAAAGAAAAAGAAAAAGAATGCCCGCCTAAAGTTCTTTTGGAGTATATATTTATTGTTTCTTGTTTATTTAATTACGCTTAATTTATTTACTCACACTGTGCATTGAAAAACGTAGTATGCTTATCGCTCGTGTTTCAAATCGTTCCTCGTACAAGCTACTACCAATAATTTATTATCATTAACAGATACGGTTTGTATCAAATTGAATATCATCGTCTCTGTACGGCTATGTAATCTATATGTAGCTTCACGTAAGGAGTACTAAAATATGTTATTTACCGGACAGACGTGCTGTTAGACACTTGACTCGAGGACTATTGACCCGAGTTCACCCGACATCGGGACAAACAAAAATAATACCCAGTTCAAGAGTATGTCGTACACATATCGGAATATGTGTCGTCGACCATCGGGTAAAGTTGTAGGCCCACTTTAATACGTTATACCTTCTTTTCACCGAAACGTGGTAGAGAAGCCTTTGTCCCCACACTTCGGGCACAAATACACGCTTTTCAAAGCATGCAGTTTTACCTCACAGCGGTGTTTTCCTTCAACGTTCAGCAAGCGGTCAGTATACAAATATGTGTAAATTATATGTATGCATACTATGCATATAATATTTCGAAAAACTTATTGGTAATTTAAACGGGGGTCTCAAGATTGACAGACCCAGCTTCCCACCGACTGAACTATCCTACTTTAATATATAGTAGGATTTTTTTTAAATGTTGGAATCCACTTAAGAACTTATCTTCCAATGAATGGCATTGTTATCTTTTGTTAAGTTTGACCGCTAAATGAGCAGTGCATAATGAAATCGATAAACAACAAAATATTTTATGTTATTAGCAACTTTACCACCTAAACAAAAAGGCTCAAATTTGAACGCCAAGTCGCCAAAGCATTTCATTTTTGTGTATATGGACTTTAATTTAGCAGGAATAAGAGGCACAAAAATGTAATATATGTAATTTTAAATGTAACTTCAATAATTACCATAGATTGCAGCCATACAATTTTGTTTTTGTATTTGTAGATACTTACTGGTTTTTATTGGAATGTTATAAGTATAAGTAAACAAAAACAAAATTGTATGGCTGCAATCTACGGTATTTATTGAAGTTACATTTAAAATTACATATATTACATTTTTGTATCTCTTATTCCCGCTAAATGTATGGGAGTGTTTAATGTCAAGATTTTGAATACTTTTCGTTCGATTTTTACTGTTAGGTAACGTACTTTCGATATCAGTTTAATTTTTTTTTGATATCTGTAATAGTTACGGAATAATCGCCTGGTCACGCACTTAGCGATTACAACCTGTATAATGTATACTAATAATAATAAAGTAGTTAGTAAAAAAAGTCATGTCTGTGCATGGAATATTTTTTCATATTTTTATTAGTATCTGAGGGGTTTCAGAATTTTTGTTTATCTATCTCTCTGTATGTTCCGTCTTAACTCGAGAATCACTCAACGAACTTGGATGTGGTTTTCTTTTTTATAATCATAGTGACCCTGGTCAACATATTGGCTCCAAGGGGCTTAAATAAAATAACGTCCAAGCTGATAACGGGGCACAGATCGAATATTTTTATTACAACTGCAACTGGCGAAGTGGGCTAGTAAAATTTTCTGAGATAGTACATTTGATATAGTAAATTCTTGGTGCGTGCTTATTCAGCCTATTTACTTTGCTAACTTTTGAACTCTGTTGCCGACTGGGTCTATGGGCCTTAGTTATATTGATGATACATAGAACACGAAAAATGTCTATAAGCACACTATGGGTATGACAGGACCTATTCTATATAGTATAATATAGGTATATCAGTGGCGAAGGGTCCATATAACACGATTCCCATCGGCTTGTTTAGGAAATGGCATTCATACTAAATTTTTTTATTCCGTTCTCTTCGCTTTGTCAAACATTTCCATAAATCTCAATATGACAAATATACTTGGCTGATAGGGAGTTGCAAAGTACAAACATTTTTATGCTTTCCTTGGTTGCTTTTCTGAGTAAGGCGATTTTTTGTCCGGCTTCCCTTTTTAAAATGTTCAACCTTCGCCACTGTAATATACCTATATATAATACTATAGGTATATCAGTGGCGAAGGGTCCATATAACACGATTCCCATCGGCTTGTTTAGGAAATGGCATTCATACTAAATTTTTTTATTCCGTTCTCTTCGCTTTGTCAAACATTTCCATAAATCTCAATATGACAAATATACTTGGCTGATAGGGAGTTGCAAAGTACAAACATTTTTATGCTTTCCTTGGTTGCTTTTCTGAGTAAGGCGATTTTTTGTCCGGCTTCCCTTTTTAAAATGTTCAACCTTCGCCACTGTAATATACCTATATATAATACTATTTAGAGCATAACAACATAACCACCTACCTACCTATAATATTTACATATTTTATTCTCCTTTATAAAATTAACAATTACGTTCCTTTACAAAATGTTGTAGTAATGAACATCGAACTCTCAAGTATCTAATATTCTCCTCGTGTTTCCGCCCTCAGAGTCCTGAATCAATAAAGCAAATTATGTTTGAATATTTAATTAATTAATTATTAACCCTCTTCATCCATCAGCCTGTTTCGTCCACTGCTGGACATGGGCCTTTCCAGGATTTCACCACTCTTGGCGGTCCCCTGGAAGAAATGCCCATACTCACAGACGCTGGGCAGGTGGGTTGGTGAGCGCGGTGCCGAAACCCTAGCACCAGTGACGCCGCTGCCCGTCACCAGTCTATTTTATGTAAGGCCCGGCAATTGGGGATGGATAAACTGCCATCCATCGGTCCCAGGCAATGGTGGGCCGCCTGGTCTTGCCTAAGAGCTGTTCTCTTACTCTCCCCCGAATAACTTCGGGAGGATTTGCGAGTAAGATGGTGGTACCTCCACAGTTGAGCCTGGCATCAGCTCTACCACCTATTTAGCAATAGAAATCTATTTTTGGACGTATTCGTTCGTCCCTCTGCAAGCAAACAGGGATAGATTCTTCAGTTTTTCAGAAATCACAAGAAATAATTGTAGCGCCAAATTAGAATCGTTGACTTCAGATTTCTTCAGGATAAGTTAGAACTAAGGGATTTCGTTTTTGAACCAAAAAATTACGATACAAGTCATGGTATTAACTATCAAATATTAAAATTATAATTGTCTTTTCTGTTATTTTATAATAAATCTACTACCAAATACAAATAAAATTGCGTTTGAAAACTACCATTACTAATTCTCTACACTTTTGCGTTGTCCTTACTTATATAAATACTTAGTAGGCCTTAGTAAAATTGTTAAAAAAAAAAACTATTTGGCCATTGCCTTGCTTTTTGACAACATTTTCTGCCAATACTTATCTTCTTTCCATCACGCTTCACGCGTCACTCCTCTCTTGTTATCATGCTGTGTTTACCTTTAATTGGAGTTACACTCTACTCATTCTATAGGCTAATTGTAATTGTACGTTGAAAGTGTATCATCTGTTGGTAGACCAAATAAATAAAATAAAAATAAAATAAATCTCGTTATTTTTTCGCTGACAGATCTTTAAGTGACGCCAAATAATTTTGATTTCTGCAGCATTTTGAAAACTGAAATAAACAAAATGGAAGAATGCCGCAGATACTTAGATGTGTGTATTATATTATTGTGAGTCTTACAATATGATATTCGAGTTTGGTTCGTGACCAGAAATACAAAAAAGTTCTTTACTCTTCCACAATGATGTTGTATCGTTCCCAGAAACTCTTCCAATTCAATTTGGTCCGTATTCAAATGGGTATATTTGTATGTTTATAACAAAAAGAGGTGCTTACACATCTACGAGTAACTTTATAGTATATGAAAAAATATCGATAGCCCACGGAATAAATAATATTTCAGAGTTTTGTCGAAAATCCAAGCTTTAGAGTCTGTAGTTACTCTGTCTGCTCGCGGTTTATTTCAGGGTTGACTGGGTCGGTGGAACTAAACTTCCGCAAACCTCGACGTGTAGCTGCATAAAAAACCTGGAAAAATGAGGAGAACGTTTGATGAGGATATATGTACTTTTAAAATTTGCGCTGTCCCAAATTGTTGAAATATTAACGGAGCCCCTTTATTGCGTTTCACCTTCATATATAGGCTTCATGGATTATGTCTTATTCGTCTGTGATCGGAACTCCCTTGTTAAACTAAAATAAGTTTAAGCATTCATGTAAAATCTAACTAAAACATGTTTCGTGTTTTGTTGACAAATAAAATAAACCGTAAAAGCACTATGGATAAGCCACCTGATCATCTTATCCTGTGAAACATTTATATGTTTTTACTTTTCCTTACTAATTTAAAATACTAACTGTAAATTTTGTATAAGAATGACAAAATTTGTTAATGCAGGCTATGTTTGTTTGGAAAAAAGGTGCTATTTACCATTAGTATTTATATTCGATTAAATTTAATATAACCATCTATGTACAACCAGTATAAGCATGAACTGAAACCTACTTGAGCCCCGTCACAATCTGTAAACGTGATAAAAAACATATGCTATAAAACCGCTACGACGTAGCACTTATCGCGTGAACGTTTTCAAATGATACATCATCGAACATTTGCTTAATTAGACATAAATTGGATTTTTATTCATACATTTAATTTTGAGACTTACTTATAAACGGATTTGTAGAATAGATACGAAGGCTTCGCTACAAGTGTTTCCGTGTTTTGAAAAAGACATTTTTATATCTGAACATTATTAGGATCCGGTTTAAGCTAGCAGTTATACTCTGTAGGATGAGAGACAGCGATCTTCAAAACGAAGTAACTTTAGACAAAACGAAATTATTACTTACGTTATGGTAATAAAAGTTTGGTATTGACGGGCAAGTACTTGAAATTGTTTTATGTCTTTTCTTTTATTTTCATTTGAGTTCTGTCGTAAAGTTCTTAGGTATTTAAATTTTGGAAGCCACACCGCGCCTTTGTCTTTTAGACTTGACCAAGAGAGATGGCTTTTTAGTAATGTGTTCATAATGAAATAACACATTACTAAAACAACTATGATGTGTTACAAGTTGCCTAAAGTTACGTTAATAAAGCAAAGTTATCTCCCAGAAACCAAAGTAGCGCTTCTTCAGCCCGTCTCAGCTTCTATTGTTTAAGTAACTAAGGATTGTCAGAAATCTGAGCTTGCCTTCTGTTCCTTCACTTTGAAGATCAGAGGCTCTTGTATGGATATTTTAGGACTGAAGCGTCCTGGAAGCCGGGCATTGTTATCCCGGAATGTCTGGGATTCATGGCCCATAAAAATGACAGTAATCGCTGTCATAAATTCTCATTTCTAAACATTCTTAACCCGATCCTGTTGACTAACTTGGCTGGTTTCTTTATTAAGTTTCTGTTGGTAAAGAAAAAAATACAATAGTTATCATGAAATTCAAGTGGTACTCGTCAAAATAACCAAACAAACGTCTGCTGTTTCGTAAAAATGTTGTTCAAGCTTTAACTTTGAAACACATAATTATTTAGCAATTTAATGTTGCGTCCGGTTATAGATTTACTAGTACAATTTAATAATTACTAGCTTTGGTTTTTCAAAACCACTTAAATTACTCCGCGTGTATATTGCAATAGGATTCGTTCATGATTGTTTGCTTAAATATATTTTAAAAGTAAGAAAAGTGTAAGCGAGCTTTAATAAAGTTTAATAAAATATGTCCCGAAATTATACAAAAATGATATTCTTTATATTATAAAAAATATAAAATTTTAGTAGCTAATGCGTTTTAGTAGCTTAGCGCGTGCGTCATTCAAATTTTGTACAAAACGCATGGAAATAAAGTCGCAAAGCCCGACACCGCTTGGAACATACCAGTCAGTGGGTTCAAATTGCGACTTTATTTCCTTGCGTTTTGTACGAATGACGCCCGCGCGCTCAATGCGCGCCGCGCCGTTTCTGTGTGCCTTGCACCTTACATTAGTGAAGAAACCTGTGCCTCCAGTGAAATACGATTTCATATTAACATATAAAAAACAAATAAAAAAAGGTGAAAACTATCTTATTAAAGTTACAACTAATACCACAAAATGTCATATTTGAGTATGCAATTAATTCTATTTAAATCATTAGGTAACACAAAAAATTGCCTGAAACCATTTTGTATGTCTATCTCCGGTATTATAATCGAAGTTCCAGTTAATAGAGAAGTATGTAATTTTAAAGAGAAAAAAATGTGAAAATATTTGCAAGTCTAATTTTGGATCTAAGTCGAGTTAAGCCGTTATTCACCGGACCCATACAAATATTAACCATAATTATATACTCGTTAAACTGCCGATTGAAATTTCAGCAAAAAGAATGTCAGACATCAAAAGTAAATAATTTACCTTCAGATATAAAATGGTAAAATTTGAATAATAGCGTAGGAATTTTCGTTACTCTTCGGCATTATATCGTACTCGTATTTTCGGACACTCTCTATACAATCCATTATAGATACTGCACATCCGGTCGTCTATAGTCAGCTAAAATGACATCCTTAATTGCGTTCAGTTTCGAAATTTGCACTATTCTAAAATTACACTGATTCCTATTTTCTCTAATAACTTTCCAAATGCTAATGCAATGTTAGCGAGTTTATTTTATTTTATTTTGCTTTATTGAAGAAACAAACAGACAAATTATAAAGCTTATAAATAAGGTACAAATAGGTAATACAGAGTCCAATAAAGTTTCTATTGACATACAAATAATTTCAGTGTTACAAAAATACCAGTCGAATCCAGATATACTAATATAATTTAAATTATTTTAATGCGCGCTACAAAAGAGAAAATTACTACGACCATAAATTCTGTCAATTTATGATTCAGCTATTTTCTATGCGCATTACATCTTTACCAGCGACCATAGATAAAGTGCGACTTCGTTTATCGCACTTTGACACGCGCATATCTGTTAAAATAAGCGATACAACCTCAGTCAAAGCAAGCCTTGACGCCGCGAATCTAGCATGTTAGATCGGCTACGGCCGTTGATATGTATTTATTTTTATTAAGGAAAACTTACAGCTATAGTACACATATAAAACATACAAACTTACTGACAGAAAATCAAATATACGAGTACAAGTTTATACTAACTACTTGATATAAAAATATAATAGCTATTGATAGCTTCTTCTTTTATTATTTAATATAATATAATTATAACTTGAGTAAATACCCGAAATATATTTCGTGAATAATTATTACTTGTCAATTGATATAATTTTATTTTTATTGTAAAGTTATAATTATATGTATATACTCACTACTTTAGGGACAAGTTACGGGTAAAATAAAATAATGAGGTAAGCTTTTCTTTACAGCCATTTCGAAACCTGCTCTGAAACCTTTTTAGTAACTAATATAGGCTAATATATCTTATCTGATAATTGTGTAACATTGTTTATTAAGCACTATCGCGATGAAACACCGTTGTATTTCAAAATGGCACTGAATGCGGCACAGTTTCAAGCAGGATATAATATCGTAGTACTTGTAACAAATGTTCAATCTCTTTTTCCTTAGTGGTAAATCTAATCTTTGTAGTCATGTGTGAATTCTATTCTTCCTATTTCCGCTATGAATGTTATTATTCAGTAAAAGTTATGATTTAGTACGTAAAAATGGGTGAATTTAAAGAAAAAATTGTCATCACGATTTTTATTATTTAGTATATTACCAGTAGAATTATCGATTATAGAAAACTTATTTATTTACAACTACCCACGTTTATTCAATCTTTGCCGTTTTCGGCTTGGACGTTGAGTGGTTATCGAGACAAAACGGAACATACATACAGACTAAAAATTGTGGTTTTGTGGTGCAATAGGAATATCCCATTTAATTTTAAATTTCGCAAAAATATTCATAGTACTGACACAACTTTTAACTACTTTATTATTAGTATAGATAGGCCCCGCTCTATTAAGGTTCCGTATATATGAATAAATATTTTTTGTTTGTTTTGGTTGGTTATACATTGTAAATCAGGGTTTCCAGTATGTTTTGTTTAAATAAAGTATACCCCAAGTAGCATTTTACTCAATTTAAGAGTACACATTTAGTTCCCAGGTGTACTTGAAGCATTAATACAGTTCACTCGTGATGTATAAGCTGCATTATTGCGATTAATAACACCTACACCTGTCTAAGGGACTTATAGGAGTGTAGAATTATACTGTTATACGATTGTTGGTGTTATAATACTCTAACAACTATCCTTTAGTCAGCCGTCTGACTAAGAGCATTATAGGAGGGTAGAGATACGGCAACCGCTGTTTAACGGCCTACTTGTACGATGTTACAGAGCTAGCATTTTAATAGAACACATGTGGTCATTTATAAAGCCAAAGGCTGTTATGTTTACTTGTTTCAAACTGTTATACAGCTGATAGCTGTAGTAGGACTTGTTTGTGATCATTAAAATAACCTTTTTTCACTGCTGTACAGAAGTGTTTAAATGGTTCACATGTGCACTGTAGGCTGTTAAAAGGACTACATGTGTTGTCTATTAACATCAATAGCAGTTTATTTGTCCACAAGTACTACTCTTATTGGCTGTAAGCTGAACATGAATGTGAATGTGATATTCTATTACACTTATCCCACAAGCTGTGCAAAAATTGTGAAAATGAATAAAAAATCCTGGAAAATAAGAGCGAGAACCAGTGGAATAAAAAGAAAAATTGCAAAAGAATATTCGCAAATTGTAAAAATAAACAGTCGATTGACAACGACGCCCGAAAATGAGCCCGTCGATATGACTTCAACAAGTGCGACTTCAACCGTTGTTCATGGTGGTTCTGTACATGATGCAGAGGAAAATGTGCCTGAACCTGAAAAACACGAAAACAAAAAGTGATTTTTGTTAGTTTGTTACAACATTTGTACTTTAGGTATTCATACTTGACTTAGTACCTGGGCTAGGGGATTTAACGGACAATAATTATTATTGCGGGTCTCTAAAATTTCAGTATATTAAAAGAATTAAACGATGACACAAGTGACCTGAACTACATCTTAAAGCTGTACATAAGTTCACATTAGAATAAGTTTATAGACATTGGCTCTGTAGTGGTGCAAATGTGAGACTTCATATAGAAAACAGCATTCTAACAGAACACATGTGAACCTATATACGCTTCACCGCATTAAATTGGAGTTATAACAGTTCAAATAGCCGTATTTCATTTCCACCATTTTGTTCTAACCTAAAATATTTACCAAATAAATCTCCAAAATTATCATGCAGATTTATCACAAAATACGTAGATAGAGCGATTGAGTTTTGGTTTCATGTTATAATTAATTACCGTAGTATAATTATAATGCCAATATAATATCAAACACTGAAAATTGTAGATTTCCTCTCAGCCAGTTTTAAATATTTTAAAATGAATATCGCGTTTTTACAGAGGCGCGTGAATATTTTAGCTGTAAATATGTATATATTTCACGATAAAGTTGCATTCCCATGGCATTCACATTATTAAGTATTTAAAACAGGTACTTATTATTTAAAACGTGAACTTTAGGTAGCACTGGAGTAATTTTGTGGGATTTTATAACTGTGAAGGCTGTGTATTTAGCCACTTGTTACTCTTTATTACACTAATTTACTTTGTATGGTTCACACTGCGTCCCATATAGTGCCGTAAGTCAGCCTTAAGTCCGATGTTACTACTTAAACAGCTATTATAATGCTATTATACTGCTAATGTACAGCCATAGTGAACTTAAGGCTGTCTAATTTGTGCCCAAACTGGTTCTATAAGAGCATTATAGCAAGCTATACAGCTCTTATACAGCTAACTTACACAGCTTGTGGAGTACACGTGAACGACTAGACAGCTTATATAGAACCCCGAATGCTACTTGGGACGGTACATAATATACATAAATTTAAAATTCCTAACCAGTTTAGTTTTTAAGACAGACTCCATAACAAAAATGACCTAAACCTAGTTCTAAAACTGAAGTATTATCCTAATTTTGAAGATAAATAAAGATAAACATACATATATATTTGTTTCCGGCTCAGTAAGCTCTAGACACTAACAAATTATTAAGTTGAATTTCCAATTTAATATTCGGTTTTGGTTCAAAATTCTACTCAATATATCTGAATTTCAGGTCTGTAAGTTATTTCGTCTACAATCTAAAGGCCCGCGTGACATACGGACGGACAGACAGACATCAGAGTGATATTAATAGGGCTCCGTTTTGCCCTTGGGATATGAAAACCCAATAACAGAACTAGATGATTTGATTGGTTGGTTGGTTGATTGACAAAACTCATTAAGTACACTTTCATCACTAATTTCATTATTAAAGCTCATTATCTCCAAAGTATATTTTTGTACCTAATGAGTTTTGCCAATTATTTTTTATGCGTAATGTCAAGTTGGCGTGCAGGAAATGCAGGCAAATAATATTAATATGTAATTTTTTTTAAATCAGAGTGGCACTAAAATTACCAGAAGTTTCAGGTAACTTCTAGTTATTCTAGTACTATGCAATTTGGCCCCGAGGTAATTTGGTAATTTAATTAATGAGTAACTTATTTATTTTCTTCAACATTGAACTAGGATTCATTATTTGATTAAGTCGATTGATAGTTCTCGGTGAATTATCGTTTTCAACAAATTGTAAACAAATTTCTGTACTTTTATAACACATATTCTTAAATAAACTTTGTTCCTATTTCCGTATTAAATATCATTGAGCCAACAAATCATTAATTTTAAACAAATTTCTGTACTTTTATACCACATGTTCTTAAATAAACTTTGTTACTGTTTCCGTATTATATATCATTGAGCCAACAAATCATTGATTTTAAAAGCCACAATAACAACAATTTCTCATGACAATATCCACAAAGAGGTATTAGATGTATTTGCCCAGCTTCACATATCGTGTTTTATCATTTGTGCTGAAATCGTAACAGTAGGTGGTAGCTTGGCCTGGTCACTTTGATGTTTCGCAAATATATTTATGTACCATCAAACACCCACACAAGTACTGAAAATAATCCGAGTTGTTGTTTTAAGTTCACAAAGTAACCAAGGGTAAGTACAGCAGTAACTTCCTCGCAGAGCCTCGGGAAGAGCCAGCTAAGCTTATTATTTCCACACATCAGACGAAGTGAAAATGAAACATAAGAGTGTTTAACTAACTCTTTGCACTCGCACTTAGAGTTGCCATCTGTAAAATTTATAAACTAAGACAAACAGCTCGAAAACGCCGGATTTTCGAGCGTGAAACCCGGACATATCTGTCCTTCACCGATACAATTAAATTAGCATAATTTGTTAAAGAAAATTACCTTTCGTTTAAAAATAAACAAAGACTTCTTTCGTCATCATTAAAGAAATCAAAACAATTCTTCTAATTAAGAAATAAACCAAATATGCCTTTGAGTAAAAATTTGAAACCCGGACAGTATGTAAAACTCTACCCGGACGCTCTCTATACTAGGACAATTCGGACCACTCTGACCTCTATGTGGTATTATAGAGGTCAGTGATTCGGACGCATGGAAATCCTACTCGCACTTCTTCTCTGAATTGTACATTCACAAATAATTCTGAGTTACTGCACTTTCCACTTCTACACCCAAGGACTAGTCTGTTCTGTTCTGTGTATCATATTTTATGTTTAAAACAATTTTATAGGGATGGGTGTACCTACAATGCTTCAAACTAAAAGAAAATGTCCACGAAGGATAATTTAGTTTTGTACACAGTGGGACGCAAATGAAATTAAGCTTAGCCGGATATTGATTGGACGCCCGCCAATCTTTAGATCCGGTTTCGAATCCTGGTCGAACACCCTCCAATGAGTTTTTATATGACATTGTCAGCATATCAGCGTTGAAAAAAAAACATACCTTACTTAACAGATATGTGCTTGAATTTTAGACGCCTCTATAGGGCCTATATAAAGTCTTTGCTGTCGTGGTTACAACTGTGATTAAGATCCAAGTAGTTCATTATGTGTGAAAATTCACCATTGTAAAACCTGTTAGTGGAGGTACCAAAATCTTACTCGGAAAGCCCGCCCAAAATTATTCGGGGCAGTGTAAGTAGACAACTATTAAACAGGTCTCACCCATTGATGGCGGTATAAACAGACTGATGACGGATAGCGGCGTCACTGGTGCGAGGGTTTTGGCATCGTGCTCACCAACCCGCCTGCCTATTGGCGTAGCAAAATCGTGTAAAGTCCAGCAGTAGACGAACCAGGCTGATGGATGGATACATGACCGAAAAGAAAATGGTCCGCTCCTTAGATTTGCGTTCTAAAACTTACGCTTACTTCAATTTGAATACTGACAACAGGATAGCATATTGCATTTTGGCATTAGTAAGATTAGAAATACGTAAGAGTGAAGAAGAGAGCTCGTGCGGCTACACTGCAATTAGGTATGGAATATTTCGAACACTTTTGGCTCTTGGTGACGTTACTTTACTAGCCTTTCAACACAGTGCTTTCCAAAGTTTGAAACGAGTAGTGAGTTGTATGCGAGCTAAATAATAATTTTATGAAGCAAGAATGGTGGATTGTGCGATTCGAAAATATATCGATCCGTTCGAGTTGCGACTTGTTTTGACTGGGATAATGGTTAGGAGCGGAATGTTGACTATTTATGCGTCTTTGTATATTTTTACTAATGGCTTTGGAACTAATGAACCAATTTTGATACGGTTTCCATTGCTAGCTTAAAAGTGTATTGGGAAATATAGAATAATTTATTATTGCGCTATGTTAACGCATACGCATACGAGCATGACCATCTTCGTGAAAGGAATCGGAGAAAGGGAGCTTGAACTCACTTGCTTTTGCAGCACCGGTGGAGCCACAGGCAAAATGATGGTATATAGACTGCTACCATTAAATGAAACCACATATTCTACCGACACCACTGAGCCACTTTTCCCGAGAATCATATCTGCGGACACCCCCATTTAGGAAATAATTGAGTTCCAAACAAAAATACGTGAACCCTAACGCACCGACATACGGGCGAGTTTAGAGAGAGCGTCGTCCGTCAAACCTGAAGCTGTTTCACGAAAGTCGCTCTCTCTAAACTGGCCCGTATGTTGGTACTCTAGGGTTCACGAATTTTTGTTGGAACTCAATTATTTCCTAAACTAAGGGTCTCCGCGGGTATGATTCTTGGGAAACGTGGTTCAGTAGGATCGGTAGAATATGTGGTTTCATTTAATGGTAGCATTCTATTTACATCCGGTATGTCACTGTAAGATAGCTGATCATTTAATTTACCAGTAGGTTTTTGTGAGGTAGTTTATAAACTAACCTTACTTAGTGAAATTATAACCTAACGGATTTTACAATTTTACAGTCCCGCTTTTCAGTCTTATTACAAAAATGTTAAGGGTGAAAAGTGGGCACTTGCAATTTTTTCCGATAGTACATAATCCTACATCGGCGTAAATTTATGTGTACACACAATATATATACACAATTCATAGATACCCGCACATCATAAAGCCATAAATGTACTCCAGGTTTGATAAACACCTTTGTATATTTATGTAGCCTTTAGCTCCTACACATGGCATCTTCTTATCTTTGTTTCTACAAGCCACAGGATTTGAGAAAAGCCTCAGGGAACGCTCGGTAATACTAGAGTCTAGTGGTACCAGTCGTTTCCTGGCAGAGGTTCCCAAACTTTTATGTTTCGTAGACCACATGCTGATTGACCCGCTGTTATGTCCATGAATCCGTGATGTTCAATTCATTAAATCAAGTGTTTCATGCGAAGGATTTTGTCCAAATAAAAGCCGTGTCAAAACAATAAATGCCTAAAAATATATATAGAACCGAGATATTTGCTTTTTGAAATGAAATGAAAATTATTATGAAATTATAATGTTTTTGTCGTGGTTGTTCCGAAAAGTTTGTATAGAGAGCGGCTTTGGACCATCCCCCATAAATGAAATCAACTCCCGTTGACCCCATATCATGAACCACAATCTTTTTTTTCTGTGTTAGACCCCTTGCTCGTCGGTGTTGATCCCTGGTGTTCGACATCTTATAAACCATTTGGGAATCGTGGCACTAGAGAATACTTAACTACCTTGTCGTAGTTGTCAGCTAGGTTCTCATTGCGTTACGTTCGACAATACTGCTACCCACGTGTAGACGCATCGTAAAATATCTTTCAGCAAAAAGTTAAAAATAGTTACGAGAAGGAGCGATGCCCGGCAACTTTTGTAGTTTTTACAAAACTCACGAATACTTATTTTCTAAACGTTGACTCGCCGCATTGACTAACGCAAAATGTTTACATTACACAATCTTGCGTCCATCCATACATCCCAAATTTTGCGTGTCACTTTTAAAAACAGCTGAACGTATATATAACGATATATAACTCATATACTCATAGTCTTGAAGATTATACATAAGAAAAGAGATCGCTTGGAAAACTCTAAAAAGTATGTAAGTAAGTGCGTTACAAGATGAACATTTATGCAGTATGAAAATTTGGCTTGTAGGTTTTTTCCATCCATTATGCACTCTTTTATTATGAAATGTTTTGAAGTAACTACTAATTTATTTTGGTGCCGCTCTTTCTTGTGGCGTAGCTAAAATACTGATAGTTTTATTACATAATTAATAAAATAACAATAATTGGTATACTTAGTGTGTTTTTAACACTTTAGGAATAAATTTAGTTTTTAGTTGTAATACAAACCTGAAATTCAACTAAAAAGCTAAATTAGAAGGTTTAGTTAAGAGGGCCATACAAAGGGCCTCAGTTAAGTAGAAAACCCTATTAAGCGGTATTCGATGGTGCAGAACAATCGAAATAATCGATTCTAAATGTGAGACACTTGACCTCAATTCGATTGGTCGTTTCATCTAAATACATGACATAAAATGTTAAGGTGACTTTACATGAACCTTGGTTCAAGGAAATGAAAATCATTATATTTTGCATGGTCAGGCTATTTATAGCATAATTAGGTGAATTCCTTCCAAAAGAAAAATAAAAGACAGGTGCCAAAACCACCGCTCCATGTCGTACTTGGAGCAAAGGATTTCCCTAGCCATCCAACGCGGGAACGCGGCTAGCGTAATGGGGACCTTTGCGCCGGGTATGATGAGGGGCGGACTTTTTGATAGTTAGGGTTTTATTTTTAAGTTAATTTTATTTTTATAGCATAGGTTCCTCTTTTTCTTTCACTTTTAGGATTTTTAGTTTATAATCTTTAATTTTACATATATATTCCTTCCATCTGTTAGTAATTATACCCGTAATTATCATGGTGAAGCACAAAAGTTGAAATCGTATTAAAATATTTGAAAACCGACTACTTCAGAATGATAAGATAAATACAAAAGAGGTAATTATTACAGCTACAATATATAAACATAAGATTAGTCACGACATGAATCCCCCAGGGGGTGTCAGATGTGTTCCCGAGTGAGAACTGTGAAATGAGGCACTGAGAGTAAGAAAAGGGTAAGATTTCCAGACACAATTAAAAATCAAATATGTCTGGAAATGTTAGGCCTTTCTTGCTCTCAATGCCTCAAATGCAAGTCACCGTCCACCTTGCTATACCCGGTTTTTAACCGTGATTTTTCGTTCCAAGGTGACGGGTGATGAGTCCAATCGCCTTCCGAAGCACGCAGACCGAACACAAACTCACATTCACCGCGGAGATTGAATGAACCCACGACCTCTGGGTTAGCAGGCGAGAAACATGAAAACGTTTTTTTTCTCTCGTTTGCAATATTTCATCCATAAAATTTTCTTACAGATCGGAATGTCAAAATTCAAATTCAAATAATCAATTAAACTAAATTAAATAAAAAACTAAATAATCCTAATACTTATTTAAATATAAAAGGAAACAAAATACATACCTATACAAATAAATAAAAATACCTGCAAATAAAAAACCTCACCCAAATCGCTGCTCCGCGGCAAGGTGCCCAGTATGTTGGCGACATTCCCGCGTTGAATTGCTAAGCTTATTCGCTGGCAAAGGAATGTGCCAGCCTGTGGGTCACCCGTGACGATGACAAGGCGTGAATAAATAATAACATCATTATTTAATGCTTTTTTCAAATTTAAGGTAGAGCCTGTCATAAAATAATAATATTATGCTTTTTAATTAAACGAAGAGGTCGATTTGTTGGCCAAACTTGCTACTACTGATGGCACAAAATTTGCTTACATGATGCCCAAGTCAGATACAACAAACTGTACTGAATGTGGGGTAGTGGAAGATGTGTATCACATTTTGATGGAGTGTGTGCGGAACGAGGCTCAAAGAAGACAAATAAATTACGACTCAATATTAGAACTGGGCGGATGTAACAGCGCTTTGGCTTGCCCTTATTCGGACGAGGCCAAGGTGTTACTTAAATTAGTTAAGATAGGGATTAAGTTAAGAAGTGTTGTTGTGTAGTTAAATTTTTATATGTGTACATTTAGGGTGACACCAAGAGGCTATGTAAAAAATATACGGATGCTTTGTTTCACGGAAAATTGTAATACATTTTTAGTATAATGCACTTTGACTATATAATCAAGGGTTTTGTTTTTGGAAAACACGTTTCGATAAATTTTCCTCGATAGAAATAATTATTGAAATGAGGTCGTCAAACGGACTTTTTCTCGTCGTTTGATGAATAGGGATAATGTACAGAACTTAAACATATTTTATTAGACGGGTTTTGACAATATCTAGATATTTGATCTTGGAAATTATGCTAGGTATTTTATTTTATTTATTTAAAAACATACTTTTTCCTTTTTTGCGCTGAATCGCCCCTCTCACACTGCTCGTTTTTATGCTTGGAGTGAGATGAACAAAAAAAAATAACACAGACCCTTAATAAAAAAAAAATAAAAAAATGTTTGTTGTTTATTTTTTAAACATTGCGATTCTTATATAAATACGAGTTCTTACGATCACTTTCCAGGTGCATTTTTTATGAATATTTTACAAGGTGTCATTAATTTATGCAGCCAAATTCATACTGAAGGCTTAGTAAGTGATCAGTATTCCGGATTAATAATAATATATGTTTTGTGAAATTTGATGTAGGGACACTTTTGACTTACCATAGTATTGACTCGGGGCTGGGCTCTCGTATGTAGGAAACAGGTTTATCGAACCTCGTCATAAAAAAATCATGTCACCTTACATATGGAAAAGAGAAAATTTTTTAATCCGATTAGCAAGAGGTTTCACTATAAAACTATTTGGAAACATTTCAAACGACTTTCTAAACTGCTACAGTCCGTACAAAAACCGAAAAAATTACTCGCATCTAAAGTCAGAAAACGTTCAAAAAGGGAATTGAATATTAAAATAATTAACATATTCGATATATATCTACAAAAAAACTAAATCAACGCCAGGAAAGCCGCAGGCAAAAGCTAGTTATGTATAAAAAGCTATTTTTTATATTTTATACAAGTAAATATTAGTTCTTAAAAGGTAAATAGGCTCTTATTACGTACATTACATAGTATAGTAAATTGAATTTGAGGAGGATTTGCAGTTGATAATGCTACCTTAACTCGATTTTACACTTTTCATTTTTTACTCCCCTTTATTATCGCTATAATAACTATAATCCATTTACTATTCTTACACCAAAAGATAGGTCTAAAGTATTGTAGCAGTTTAACAAGCCATTTTTCTTGTTTTTTATATGACGTGTATTTGTATTATACAACATGAAATTTAAGTCATTTTGTTAACGAAAACTGGAGATAGTACTCGCCCATATAAACAACTTTTCCTATGAATAAACCGTGAAAAAAAAATCTGCTGTCTCATACATTTGGGTCGAGTAGGTACTTAACTTTTCTATGGAACAGCTGATATTTTTTTTAACGATTTTAGGGTTGGCTCCATAATAAAAGTTGTTCATATGGACGAGTACTATCACCAGTTTTCGTTAACGAAATGACTTAAATTTCACATTGTATATATATTCTATCTTACTTCTAATTAATTTTATGTTATGGGAGTTATGTTATTAAGTTTATGGGATAACGTATAATAATTTAAATGTTTTTATTTATAATTTAAATAATAATACTTATGATCGCCCCTGTGGCCAAGTTTTCCTAACCCAGAGATCGTGGGTTCAATCCCCTCAGTGCACATTAACTTGTGTCCAGTCTACGTACTTTGGAAGGCACGTTAAGCCATTGGCTGTTTGTGCCCGAAATACGGCGATACGGCTCACCACCCATCACGTTTGGGACGTAATAATCGTCGGTGAAAGCTGGTGTGCACTGTGACTTACATTTAACAGTTTACATTTGTGATGATCATATCCCTTCAGGGATTTGTGTCGTGACGATGTTTTTATAATTTAAACATTATTTCCCGAATTACCGTTTTTCATCTATCGAAGTATAATACGTAATAAATAGCTAATCTTAGAATATTATAAAATTAATTAATTATATGACTATAAATAACTTTAGGCGAGAAGTAAAAACTGCCGCGACTGTACAGAACTTCCTTCTTGATGTCGGTTAAGCAAAGAGGTTCCACCGAAAAATTGGATGATCTGTGGCTATAGTTTTTGGCAGCTATTGTGTAAACACCGTAAGAGCCAGCTTGTTCTAAACCAGCGGTTCCTTACCTAAGGGTAATTACCCCTGTGGGGGTAACAGGGGGGTGATTCGCTGGTGGTAGTAAGGCTAGAAGGTTCTTTCAAATTATGGAAAATTAAAACAATACCTACTTCTATTCACATTGACGGAATCAAAATTAATTTATAAATTAATTAAATTACCCTTTGTGTGCTAGTTGTTGTAATTAATTAAGATGTAATTATAACAATTAACAGAACTTTAAATTATTCCATCTCATTAATAACTTATAAGATAAAAATAAATATCGTTTATATTAACTAATTAAAAAATTTCTTTGTAAATTACCGCACTTGGTTAAAACATAATTGGATATATTTTTAGGTGTTTACCCCTGCTTTAAGGAGCGGGTAAAGACATGTTTTTAGTGGGTCATAGGGGTAACAAAAAGTGAAAGGTTAGGGACCGCTGTTCTAAACAAACGCCTTTCAAAGCAAACGAATATTGACGTTGAATTAATTAATGGTTACGAAAACATCCATTAACTCACACTGTTGACACTGTTCACTGAATAGAATTTTAGGGTTCTGATAATATGGAAACATTCAAATATTCAAAATCAGGTGCTGAAAACTTCATCTAAACGCCCGTCTCTTCTCAAGAGGGATGGCAGTAGCTCTTTGGACCTGTTCCAGGTTAGACGAATATTCAAGCCTATTTAACTACACCTTTCAGGTAACAAAATATCGTAAAATAATCTAATCAAACATATCATTATTTATGTAGGTAAGTACACTGCGATAGGCGGTCACGCTGAAGCTGAAGAACGAACGATACAGGAAGGCCGACCTATCAAGCTGTGGTCAGTGCGCGCTGATATCGGTACGGCCGGTAACGATTATGTGGATAAGCTGGTTAAAAGTGCCGATACACGTATGTTTAAGAAAAGAGGCGCTGATACTACGTGTTCCCCCTGCCAACTGACCCTCGATACCTGGCAGGATGAGTGCACAGTTAGCATCGGAAGGAGAGCATAACAAAGTTGTTTTTTCCAGATATACAGCAGGCTTTACGAACCAATCGAACCATAGGGGTAGATGAAGCTACGTACTGGATTACTCGAGCGTGGATTGGTCACGGTCGAACAGACAATTGAGCTGAGTACATCCCGAATGAGTGCCTAAAGTTCGGAGCGGGAGATTGCAACTTGAACTAAAACTCAGCATCGATATCAAACTGGGGCTTGCATCTGGCTGGAACGAGTTTAGGGGCCTTATTGTCTAACTTCGACATTTATCGCAATCGCCTTAAAACGCGCCGCCATTGTCTAGAAATAACATCACACATCATTTTTTGGCCAATCACGACGCTTTTGAAGGCTGTATCGATGGATATTGAAGATTAGACAATAAAAAGGCAGGACCGACATTCGTCACGAAAATTCAAGTTTCCTTCCGTGGTACAGAGAAAGGTAGGTCTTGTCTCTAGATCCTTAGTACGATTTGTTGTCAAAAGTTTTGAAAAGGATGGATACTATTATGCTTGTGTGCCATAGTTAAACTATATGAAAAATAAAATAGTAGCTATTTTTAACACATTACTTAATTGGTGGACCAATGAGTACATTATATATTAGAGAGAAAAGGACAGAATTGCTTAGATTGTGTTTGGACCCGTCGAATGGGTTGGGTTGGGTCGGGCTGCGCCGAATCGACCCCAAAAGATTATGTACCTATCTTAAGTTAACATTATTGTTAAAACCTACCTATACTTGTATTCTCGCTCATTGCGTGCTTACCGATAAAACTTAATATTATGTTTCAACATATTTTTGGTACTATAGGTATATAATATAAATTAAGATATGTTAATATATATAAACCTGTGGCTGTTTGTATCCATAATAAAAATAAATAAATAAAATAAAATTATCAACCAAAAATTCTTATGTGAAAATACATTACGCAAATATGATAAATTCTAAAATACTAAGTCTTTATTGTATATAACGATTACTTTGTGGAGACCCATCCACTACATAAAATGACATATTCTAGACAAGATAAGGGTTCGTGAATAAATAATCAACTGTATCTCATTTCATTTCTACATTTAAGCCGCCGAAGGGGATTGTTGCTAGGTATTTTCTTTGACAAATAAACATTCTGTTTCTCTAGATACGAGTATGCACACTATTGTGTAACTCACTAAACTGTACAACTATAGGAAAAGGACACGTTACAAAAAGTTAACAAGACATTATGAAATTTTCACCTATCAAATATCAATTTTAATCTATAAGGTCACTTTGCTTGTCATCTAAAAGAAATAGAAAAAGAAATAGTCACTCCATGTCATCTCGTGGATGTCGTAAAAGGCGACTAAGGGATTATAGAAAGCCAACAGTCTATGTTTATGTAGTATATGAAGGTCATAAGGTCATCGGATCGGGTCCTGTCTGCAGAGATGACATGTGTACCTATTTACTGGTGGTAGGCTTTGGCATGTCATGAGTAGCCGTAACGAGGGAGTGGTTACAGTTGCGTATTAAGTCATTCTTCCGTTACCGACATCCGCAGATTTTTGCGGAAGTCCCTGGGACGACCCTGATTAACGTCTCACCTACTGTCACTCTTCCAGTTTCTGGACGAACGCACTTCATCCTAGTTCAAATCGACGCTTTCCATCAGGTGGGGAAATGGCTAAGCGTAAGCCAAAAAAATATAGCCAAAATTCATAGTGGAGACTCGTTAAGTATTTTAATCACCTATTAGGTCCAATTAGGCACCCTTTTTGCAAAATACGAAATATATTATGAATTGTTTCAAAAACAACAATACAATATAGGTATATTTGTTTAAAACATAGAAGATTTTTAATATTGATTTAGTCACTATAAGATGTTGTTAGGTTAGCTAATAGACTTGTTTTTTTTTACAAGTTTTGTTTTTGATGGCATACATTATTCTGTAAAGTATGTATAATACATTTTATTTATACTACATTATACATTAAACATTACTCATACATTATTATTATATTATAATTTAATACATTATACTACACTATAATGTATTCTTAAACTCGTCTGATGTGGTAGGCGGTGCACGTGTGAACTGTAAAATTCTGACGGTCGGATAAAATTAAATTTCATGTTGAAAACCGAATGAGAATGAGTCTTCCATTGACATCATCCATCAGGCCACAACAGTCACTGCTCGACATAGGCCGTCAACCGTCTTTGTTATTTAGTCTAGTTTAGTGTAGTTTTGGAATTTGCATTGGATATTTTTAATTTGATTTGTAATTTTAATCGACTGAGGACGGCCTTTGAGAAAATGCTGAAATATATTGTAAAATTCTTATATTTTTACTGTTTCTATTTCCCTATAAGATAAACATTTATAAAAACTAAGAGAAACCTATTATTGTATTAATTATTATTTCGATTTATGAATTGAAAAACGTTATACCCCAGTTCCGAATTGCCACTATCAGTTGATTATTTTTTCAGCACCGCATCCTGCGCCTCATTGCGTTGACTATCGTGTCCTAGCCCCTAAGGGACCGCGTGTAAACGAGGTTGCGTTTACTTTATTTTGGGACGAACCCATCTTAGGATGTCCTTTAAGAAGAACCCAAGGGAATCTGCAGTGGAATTTTCCTTTTGACGTCATTCCTTCATGGCTTCATGCATTTAGCGAGGTAAAGTTCTTTGAATAGTTTGTATCTACGAATCTATTCAACTTTCATGTGAAATAACTTCACGAATAATAATGTACTTATTTGGTTTAACTAACGGGAGGAAGCACATAAACAAGAATGGAAAGAAAGCCAAGCAGATAGCAGACCTAAATAAATCATAAGCATATTTTTTGTAGAGAGTTTGCGTTAATTCCTCAGTCGGGAACCAACACGCGACCGCGTTGGGACGAATTTCGAGTCTGCGCTGTTCAATTGTTGGTCGGTCTCAGAATTCAGATGAAATTTACTTGTTTATTAGTTTCTCGTAACTCATATGTAGTAAAAATACTGTCCAGTGATAATAAGGTAACAAAAAGGACTGTTTTTGGTTACTTGCTAAAAGTTACAGTGAAAACTTTTGAACTTTCAGCGAGATTGAACTCCGTGAATGTAAACAGTTTACAGGTATGTGCGACTATGGATTAGGGTTGTAAAATTTGCATGTTTATTTTTCATGTTTCTGTTTGTAATTATGTTGTGTTTTACGATTTCATACGCCGGGAACTTTTTTCATTTCAACGAATAAAATTTTACCTACTAACAAGGTTATTTCTGTAACGCGAGTTCATTTGAAAATGTTATTTTTTAAAAGTATTTTTTTAGTTTTATAGGTTCCATACCTATTACATATACCATACCATATACCACATACCATACCAAACTATTAGCTGGGCTAGAAACAAACTTCTACGCAAGGCGTGAGAGTGGAACAACGGCGACTACATTCAGTGTGAAATGAAAGTTAAAACTACGAATGGTTAAAACATTCTGCTTATCATCCCCATTGCAACAAAAATGTAAAAAAGCCTTCTAAAAATGTACAATACAATTGATTCTACGAAATGCGAAGTATTTCCACGTGACGAAGGTAAATATTTTTTTTTCCTTTATTTCTCTTATTTCATTTATTATTTTCATTCCCTTCGTTTAAAATGTTGCAACAGACGCTAACGTTTTTGTAGCAAGTACGAGTAGTACTGAAGTTAAAGTTATTCAAAAGGTGTCTTATTACTTATTATTCCAAGTATATAATAAAGTATGTAAATTCTGGAGGCTTTAGTTTTTGTTTTAGTTCTGTCAAAACTAAAAAATTTCCAGCGTGTGTTGTTAAAAGAACTAAAAAACTAATTTGGAATTTTTAAAAAATGTTTTGACAGTACTAAAACTAAAGCCTTCAGAATCAGCTTCAGTAAGTCAATAAAAGTGAATTTTTACTTAAAGCCCCGCTTATTTTAGATATAACGAGAACAAGCTTGTACAAATTATGTATATAAATTTGTTTAAAATTTATATGGTTAAATGAGTGAGGACTACCAAGTTTCTTAGTTAAAACATTGTGCTTTCAGCCCGCTTCATGAATAAACAATGACTCTATCCAAGATCAGCACAGACCTACATATTATGTCTCTGAAAATCAGAAATGTAACAAACACTTTTGTAATATCATAACAGATTACGTTTATTAAAAAGAAATATTATAAAATAACGTTCAAAAATGTATTTAATTAAATAATAAATTACAACTAAAATACCAAGTAATTTATAAACTAATTAATATTTTTCCATTTGTACTCTCCGAAGAAAAATTCCTCCATTTGCACAAACAAACTGGTGAACTGTTAATTTCGTTTATTTGCATAAAATTTATTGCCTCATCTATTATCCAACAAAGTGTTTACGTAAATACTTTTTTCTAAGCAGGGAATCATAAAACAAACAACGCGTTTAGCTGTTTGAGATAAAATATAGCAAACAATAATTTCAAGTTATGTACATTTTACATGTACAGTCAGGATAAAGCAATAACAACGTTTTTCAGTGTTTCCGTATGATCTTTGGAATTGTAGTTTGGGTTTGTATTGTGTTGTGTTGGTATATTACAAGGTCTAATATAAGGTATACTCGTAATATGCTATAAATAAGGTTAAATTAGCCGACTAACATGTTATATTACTTCAGATGCCGGTTATTTTCAAGTTTCCATATAAAACGTAAAAAATTGGTCAATTGCGAGTTGGACTCGCGCCCTGAGGGTTCCGTACCGTTTAAATAAGTTAATAGGCTTAAAATATTATTTAAATAAAAGATTACAAAGTAGTATTATACTGAAGTTAAAACTACCTTTATAAGAAGTTTTATCTGTCTGCCTTTCATATATGTGTGTTCCATTTTAACTCGAGAGCCATAGTCAACGGATCTAAATGCGTTTTCATAGATTAATGTCTAACCCAAAGGCCACGGGCAACAATGGTCCAAGCGAATTCGAATTCGAATTTTTGTATGAGCTTGACGCAGCGTAGAGCGAATTCTCTTGGAGCGTCGTTGCCCGTGGTCCTCGGATAAGCCCGAAACGGGGCAGATATTGAATGGAGCCGCGGGCGAAAGGCTATTCTATATTATAATTTGGTCTACCAGGGTCTCTCTGTTTGAGATAGCCTGCGCATTCAAATTTATCTCCGTGATAGTGCTGTTATCTGCATGACGTAGGTATACTTCGGCCGTGGCTTGTCACCACCGTCCGTCATGACGAAACCATTTGCCACTAAGGGACTCATCGTATTCCGACATGATGTCATGCAAAGCGGTAACAGGACAGTGGCTTCAGGTGTGTAATAACAATAATTCGTCTTTACCAATCCGATCCGGATCCGGAAGACGGTAACGACGAATGACTGAACTACGCAGTTGCTTGTAACCACTCCCCTAATCCCCTACGAGTCCTACGACTACTATGACTGTCGTTAGGCGGCTTGGTTTCGTCATGGGGGTAATGACAAGCCACAGCCGAAACCAGTAAATAGTTACCTATGTCATCCCTGTAGATGAAAATTTTTCAATTTATCTTTGCGTGACGAATTTAGTTTTAATAGTGTAATAATATTAATTGCGCATCGGAAGTAATCTAGATACATTGTAATCGGTAGGTAATATGTTTAAAACCCTCACAGTATTGTCAAAATTTCATTTTCCTTGACACAGGTTTTCAATTTTGTGAACGAAACAGATGCGATTGTATTGCCTTCGCAAGTTTGATCAAGTTTGCATTTAATAGCGAAATGAAATAACATCAATTGTCATGCCCTGATTTACTATACTCATTACGACTGTCCTTAACAGATCATAATTTTTGTATTACTCCTAATAGAATGGAGACGCTCTGAAGTTCAGTTGAGACGAAGTAATTAGTACGTGTCATACCCAGATACAAACGGAAATATTATTTTAAGCGCCTTTGAGATTTCCGCGGATCTACATTCGTCTTTCTATGCCCTAAAAAGCACAAACTATGCCTAAATCACCCCCTATCACTTTAGGACATTAAGGGCACATGACTCTCCATTTCGCTCCAAAAAATGCAATTTTTCGTCTATCCATATAAAATCCTTTACAAAATACAGTTGATAGTGAGGAAGAATTTTAAAAAGTTGTTTGGTATATGTGCAAAAAATTGCTAATTATACCTTTAACATTTTTTCGTACAGCTGTTCTTAATGCTTATTTAGATTAACAACTACTATTCTTTTTTCAAATTAAATACTTCTAATGTAGTAAGTCTTGCGTTTCTTTTTTCATTTGAGATTTAGTTTTAAAATAATAAAAAGAAAACCTTCAATATATTTTCACGCGTGGCCCCGCGATTTTATAATTTGTGCCATAAATATATCTTTAGAGTTGGTGTCACACGAAGTTCAACCAAGTTAGAGCGAGAATCTCTGGTTGACAAGGTCTTTGTGAAAAGGAAGTATTACGACCTTTGACTATTCTAGTGAAAGTTAACATTCGAAATTCCCTCTGATACCCCCTCGAGGATATACGAGTATATCGTCAGAGATATGTGATGTTTTGTATTTTGTGTATAAAAATGTTCTCTCTTTCCCGGAAACAACCCAGTTCCTCAAATAGACGAACATTATCAAGTAAATATCTCGGTTACAAGGTAAAAATATGTTTTTAGAAACGTGATCCTTATATAGGTATTTCATTTTATTAGTACTTATTCGGGACTAACAATTTCATAATAGCAAAATCAAGAAATCTAAAATAAGAAATGAACATGAGAAACAAAAAATTATCTAATGTAATGGTAACGTAAAGAAAATATGGGATAATATAAATAGAATGCTTGGTAATAAAAAAAAGTCAACAGATGAGGTAATATTGAAACACTTGTCAGGAAATACAAAGCAAGAAATATGTAATAACTTTGCAACTACATTTAAAAATGATATCGATAATATAATCGATATGTAATCGATATGTATCATGATTGTAACGAAACTTTCTTAAACCGTGCTGACTATCGAAATGAGGCTTGTATGTCGATGAGATGGAGAACGGTGAGTAGCAAGGAGGTCCAAAAAGTCATAAAGAAAATGAGTGATAAGAAATCGCCAGGGTCAGATGGTATACGTATGAGGGACCTAAGATACATAAATGAACAAATAAGCCCAGTCATAGCTCACTTAATTAATTTATGTATAAAAAATACGAAGTTTCCCCAAAAACTAAAAGAAACCATAGTGCGACCTATTTATAAAAAAGGTGATAATAAAAATTATGCTAACTACAGACCTATAGCTATCTTATCCAATGACCTGCTCTATCGGGCGGGTGCTGCAGGACGACGACTGCTTTGTCTGTTTTTTGGGGCCATTTCAAACAAACCACAGACCGATTCTAAAACGAGGGCACACACCATAATTTTTTTTGTTGTTGCTGTATTTTTCGACTTTAAAAAGGCCTTCGATACCCTACGGCTCGAGACGCTGCTTGGGGCGATGGCGGAGTGCGGGATCAGCGGACCGCTTAATAGCTGGTACCGCCAGTACTTGACGGACCGCTCGTACCGGGTGAGAGTGGGCGAGGAGCACAGCGGACCGCAGCAGTGGGCGGCGCGGCGCGGGGTGGCGCAGGGCTCCGGCTGTGGCCCGCTGTGTTACCTGATGCACGTGAACAGCATGTGCAACGTGGTCCGCCATTGCTCAGCGTACATGTTCGCGGACGACCTGTGCACGCTGCGGGCCGGCCGCGACATAGGCAAGGTGTCGCGTCTCGTGCAGGAGGATATCGACAACGTAGTGCGATGGTCGCACGATAACGGAATCGTACTCAATGCCGAAAAAACTAACCTCCTTGTTATCCGGTCTCCGTACTCTTGTACCCCGGACTCTGCATGTCAACTGGTTGCCCACGACTTTAACTGCTTCCATAATAACTTATCTAATTGTAAATGTAAAACAATAAGGCAAGTTCCATGTGTTACATACCTAGGAATGTGCATCGATGAAAATATGGGCTGGACTAAACATATAGAAAGGGTATTAAATAAGCTACGCATATTATTATTTAAATTCAAACATCCTAGTTACAAAGTACCAATTTCTGTGCTAAAAACTGTATATATGTCGTTGGTTGACTCAATTATATCTTATGGTCTGGACTGCTATGGATCTATATTTAAAACATACATGGATAAGATAGAAAATAAACAAATAAAATTCTTAAAATTCCTAGTCAGTAAAAATGTTAGAAAAAAACACAAAAATAATATCAACATATTGTACTCATTATGTAAAATACTACCGGCTTCATTAAAATATAAATACATAATTGCAGTAAATGGCCATGGCACCCCAGATCATAAGATACCTAAACAGCATGGGCTCACCACGAGAGCAACTGCTCAGGGTAAATATGAAATATTAAACGTTGAATAACTACTTTGGCGGCAGATTGCTTAAACGCAAAATTCCAATGTTATATAATGAAATGCCTGTTCGTATAAGATCTGAACAAAATAAAAATAAATTTGCAAAATTATATAAAACTTACCTTCTACAAAACATGTAAGCATAGATTAAAATAACATTGTTATTATTTATTGTTAATGTACCTACCTACTTATAACTTAGTAACTAACTAATTATAGAAAAAGAAGTGCGACTCCCTCCCCACAGACAAACCAAATTCCTACTTGGTTTTGTGGGATGTATTTAGATTTAAGTTATCCTTGAAATAAATAAATATATTCATTCATTAATTAATTCAGGAAAAGCTTACGACAAATTTTACTGAGTTTCTATGGATTGAAATAGTACATTATGATACAAGTGAGCTGCGTTGGACATTACAGTCGAGGGGGGATTGCATATTTATTGTTTTATCATATTCAATTGTTTTTTGAAGATTAATATTGACGTGTAAAAAGTGTATTTTTATGTACCTATTTTATTATAGTAGTTTATGAAACTGGTACATAAAAAGGTTGTTAAAAACACGAGTGTCAGTTTAAAAAACGAGCCGAAGTCGAGTTTTTTAAATAGTACACGAGTGTTTTAATACCTAGCTATGTATAGTTTCATAAACTACTTTATCTAAACTCATGCCTAACATTCGTTAGCCATTTTTGATTTTTCTCGTAAAAGCTCGTTCTAAAAGTGTTCGTAATTTCCGTCGTTATTTCCTGAATGTCAGGTGGAGTCAAATTATCATCACCATCACTGCTCTTAGTACTTTTGATTTGAACCATAGAACCACAGTAAATAATAATTTCCACGTAAGCTATGGCGCCAAAATCCAACGGTCCACCACGCATGAGATGTGTACGCGTTGCGCGTGCCGGTAGCCATAGACAATGCAGGCCGAAAATAAAATAAATTTGTAACCTCTTTTGTCACGCCGCAATATTATTTAGACGTGTTAGAGAATATTATAATGATAACCTCATTGGTATTTGATATTAAACCTCAGACATGACTGTTTGAGCTAAGTTCCCTCTGCCTTTCTAGTTAGTACCACACGTACTGTAATCTCAGAAAAAGTTTTATATAGCATGTTGCTCGAAGGCCTATTCCATAATTTAATTTTTTAATTTTTTTAGAGACGTTCATGAAGTATATTTTTCACTATCCCAGTAGCTTTAAGTTCGTAATGAGGATTTTACGATGTGAGGTTAGATGAAATAAATTATTTTAATTTGCTCCTATGAAAAGTAGTACACAAACAAACTGGCCGGCCGGGGAGCACAACTTCTTAAATGTTACGTATAGCTTCAAATCGTGCCAAGTTTCTTCATCCCAGAAAAATAAAGTGCAAGGTTGCATAGAACCTTGCCGTCCATACTATTGGCGCCTTTTTTGCACGATGTCTTTGTACTACAAAAATAATGTTAGGATATCTATGGTCACTACTCATTAACCTCTAAGTGGTACTACTATAGTCAATAAATAAGTTTTAATTGTTTTGTTATTATTATAATCCTTGGTTGTAAAATTAGGTTAACAGTAATTTTAACATTACTTAAATGAATAATAATTTCTCTAGTTTACTCTATGTACTAAAAATCACAACGGAAAGCATTTCGTCTGGAAAGAATGACCCTTCTATTAGGGTTCCGTACCCGAAGGGTGCCAAAAGGGATACTATTAGTAAGCCTCCGCTGTCTGTCTGTCTGTCCGTCAGTCTGTCACAGGGGTCTACAGCTTCAGCCGTAAGAAGTAGAACGTTGAAAATTTCACAAAATACGTGTCACCATACTTCTACCACGACAAATAATAAAACAAAAAAAAATTAAACCCAAGGGTACAACAAACCTCGAAAAAATAGTATTTTTAAAGTTATTTGTTTTAGATCTATCTTAAAGACGGTAATACAGACAAGTTTCAAATTTACACACATTGTTGTTCTAGTTTAGTGCAATAATGTGTGTAAATTTGAAAATTGTTTGTCTGGTGGTACCATAGAAAGAAAAGAAAGAAAGAAAGAAAGAAAAGAGCTTTATTTCATAAAACCACAGTAGTTATCACAAATAATAAGTAATATTAACAAATTAGGCATATTCTATGGTTAAGAAAAGGGAGTCCAGCTCAGCTTAATGCCACAGCCAAAGCCATAGCACTGGTTTTCTGCTGGATCCTACATAAATAAAACTAATAACTAATCTAAATATAACTAAAATCTAAATTAAATTAAATATAAATTTAATAAAACGTATACTGTAAAATACATACAAATAGTGAAAAATAAATAGTAATATGAAATAAATATACAAATAATAGTGTTATACTAAACAAGATGCATAATTTATAAAAATACTATATAAGTTTACGCATTAATCTTACTGAACATCAAGGCATCGTTATTTGTTTTTCAATTAGATGGCTCTTGAGTTTAATACGAAAATTAGCTTTCGTCATGCATTCTCGTATTGGTGGAGGCAGGTCGTTCCATACTTTTGAAGCCCTATAACTGAAACTTCCCCTAAATCCAGCTGTTTGGTGTTTAGGAACAATTAAAAGATATGCAGATGCCCTAGTAGAATATATATTAACATCAGAAGACCAATGTAGTTTATCAAATAGATATTTTGGGTGTTTATGTTTAACAACACCAAACAACAGAACAGCAAAATGTAAATCCCGACGTGCAGCCATCTTTAATTGCTTACATTCATTTATGTAAGGCGTAACGTGTGCACGAGGTGGAACATTATAACAGAAGCGTGTACACGCATTTTGTACACGCTGTATAAGACGGTTAGATCTAGCCAACAAACAGTTTCCATACACTACATCTCCATAGTTTAATTTGGAAAGGACCAAAGCTTCACACATTTGAACCCTTACATCTACACTAATAAATTTTAGCGCCTTGTTTTTTGTCGTCTTGAAGTTATGTATAGCATCTATATTGTTGATATATATGTTTTTTGGGTTCCGTACCTTTATTGTGTGGTGGTACGGAACCCTTTGTGCGCGAGTCCGACTTGCACATAGCCAAATCATTTTCTAATCGACCGACCGTAGAGTTGTATGTATAGGTATAGAGCTTATTCATATTCATATTCATTTATTCAGTAAATTACATCGTCAAGTTAATATACAGGATATTTTAAGTTCATATAATTATAGTATTAATTATTAAGTTAAAAATTAAAACACGTTCAATATTTTAACAAATAAAATGCTTGCCTAGGTAATTATAATATTGGTAGATTGAAATGTCAAATTAATACAAAAAATAAGCGTATAAATATGTCAATTAATATAAAATTAAATTGTTGTGTACATACATATTTCAAACAGAGGTAACGATAATTTACCCAGCAAGAAACTCGCTAACAGTGTAGTAAGCTTTACTTTTTAATAATGTTTTAAGTTTATTTTTAAACGATGAGAAGCTCCTACATTCTTTTATGGAGTCAGGTATTTTATTATAAATACGCGGTCCCATTACAAAAAGCGAATTTCCAGTTTTGGTGAGACGATGTTTCGGTGTTCGAAGGTCTTGTAGACGCCTGAGACTATAACCGTGATCGACATAACTTTTGTCAGGAAACTCCGTAGGGTTCCGCCTCACATATTTTGCAACCTCCAGGATATACAAACACGGGACAGTCAAAATACCGAGCTTGATAAATAGCGGCTTCGAGTGAGTACCTGGTATGGCTCTGGATAGCCTTCGTACCATCTTCTTTTGGATTATAAACGGTCGATCCCTATCAGCCGACATACCCCATAAGTCTATGCCATACGATAGGACAGCATTAAAATAACCATAGTAGGCAGACAGCAAATTGTGCATGGTCAGGGTTGGTACCAACCTGGATATTGCATAATAAGCCTGATTAAGTTTTTTGCACACACTGTCAATGTGGCTGTGCCACCCTAATTTTGAATCTAGTGTGAATCCAACATATTTGGTAGATTTTTCAAATTGTATGGTGTAGTCATCCGTAGTCAATGGTTCGCTAATAGCCTCAACTGTTGAGAGGGAAAATTTAAGCAACTTGGTTTTGTCAATATTAATTTGCATTCCATTAGCAGTAAACCATATAGTGAGGTCACTGATAACGGAGCGCAAGTCAGTAATAAGTTGATCATCGGTAGGTGCAGCGACGACCGCGCAGATATCATCCGCGTACATGACAAAGTCAGCATTTTGATTTATCCGCGGGAGGTCGTTCATAACAATAATAAATAAGGTGTTGCCTACATTCGAGCCCTGGGGTACAGAGCGGTCACCGACGAGACCTGGGCTAGACTTGTCGCTGCCTACCTGTGTTATTTGCGAGCGGTCTGCAAGAAATGAGTCAATGAGGTCTAACGTGGTGCCTCGGACCCCGTAGTGCTCAAGTTTGGCTGCGACTAGTTTGTGATCAACGAGATCGAAAGCTCGTGAGAGATCAAAGAACGCGCCTGCCACCTGTTTCTTGTTTTCTAGATGAGATAAGATAAGGTTGTTGACCCTACGCGCGGCTGCTACCGTCGAGCGACCTGGCTGGTAAGCATACTGTTCATCGCATAGGACTTCGTTTTGTGACATAAAGCTAAACAAACGGTTGCAGAGGCCCATCTCAAACACTTTTGAGTACGCAGGCACTTGAGCAATTGGCCTGTACCTGGTGTAGTCACCAGTACCACCGTTACCCTTATAGACCGGCGTGACCTTCACAGTTTTTAGGGCTGTAGGATATGTTCCACTACATGCACATTCATTAAACAAATCGCATAGTAAGGATAGTAATTCAACGGGCGATTCGTGTAACAAATGTGTAGGTATGTCGTATATGTCTTTCGTGTTTTTCTTTTTTATGTTTTTAATTAATTTGGTAAGCTCTGATACCCTAAATGGAAGTAAAAACATGCTTCTATTTACTGATGGTATATACAGTCGCAGGTAAGATAAGGCGGCTGAAATGTCAGGTCTAAGTGGGGTATCCCGCACTATAGACAAATAAAAGTTGTTAAGGAGGTCCGCTAACTGCCTATCTGTACCTAAATGTCCACATGCGGTATGACGTAACACAGATAACGGGTCCTTCCGGCCGTGCTTGCCTTTGTTCGTTTCAGACTGGATAATGCTCCACAGGGCCCGAGACGTGTTTGTGCTACTTGCTATAATCCCATTAAGGAAAGCTTTGCGGGTTTTATTTAATATAGCTACGTACCTAGTTTTTATACGGGCATAGAATTGAGTTACTTCAACGCTTGTTGGATGGTGGTCAGAATATATTTCGACTAGATTTAGTAACGATTTGAGCTGTCGAGTATTCTCATCAGTCCATTTCTTACTTTGTGTAAGTATTGGAACCTTTTTAAGTGGACAACATTCATGGTATGTTTTGACTAGTGTCTCAATAAAATAATTATTGAAATTGGTACTCACTTGTGAAGTAATATTAAAATCAATAGACTTAGCCTGAATTTGAATGAAAACCTTTGTCCACGCTGAATATGGTATTCTATCCACCATCCCTTTAATAAAGCTGGTCAAATGCGAGTCGAGCTCGCGCTTGAAGTATCCGTACCATTGACTTAAATGATTTTAATAAAAATTACAAACTTGTGAAATGTATGATAATAAACTGTAAAATCAAGTTGCTCCTCGTTAACTTATAAAGCCTACTTATTTATTTTATTTATTATTATTTATTTATTTTTAATCAAACATAACATGACATGCAATTTTACACGAAGGTGTATCAGAAACCTTTTGGGGTTTTTATGTACACCCAGTTCCAAGTCTCGTCTGAAAACATTATTCAACTATTCTCCTAGCTTTTCGAGTAACATAGTAGAAGTAGGTAGTTATTTTATAAAAAACAGATTATGTCTGAGGGTAGAACTACACACATTAAAGAACACAGTCGTACATCGTGCCTGTTAAGAATGCAGAATAACAAATAAAATTACGTGTGTAGATATTAATTGGTACATTCTTAATACTATTATCATAAGGACTATTTGAGCTTACTAACATCGTATTACAATCAGTTTGAATTGTTAGATGGAATATAAGGATTTACACTGTTAGCTGCTATACAGGAGGATATATTATAATGATATCATTCTTGTTTTGATAAAATCACTTTTACATATGAAAAATAAATAATAACAGATTTATTGTTAGAAGTTTACAAGAATGTACTTTCTAACCTAATAAAACAATGACACTTCAATCTAAAACGTAACAGATTGATAAATAATAGCAATTATAATAAAGAATTGTTGTTTAGATAACAGTTAAAAAATACCTCTTTAATTTATGTTTAACGTTTCGTGCGTTAATCGAATCTCTGAGGGTGTTTGGTAGACTGTTAATTAATTTAGGCAGCATAAATTCAGAGGTTCTTTTGCCGTATACATTTGTCGTTGTAGGAACAAGTAGTTTATTTTTAGTTATATTTCGAGTTAAGACCTTATGATGGATAGGGAGTTGAATATCTTGACGGTGAAACTGCTCTTTTAAAATTGCCAGTTCCACCTTCAGATGAACAGGCAGTGACCTACAAAATTTAAACAGACCCATTGGATTGTCACGAAATTTTTCTTTTATTTTCACCGGAACAATTAGCTTAAGGATACGAAGTTGAAGTGAATATATTTTGTCTAGATATGTCTTAAATGTCCGTCCGTAACTACTAAGTCCGTATGAAATGATGGAGTCAGCTAAAGACTTGTAAATATCCAATAAAATGGCGAAGGGTACTTTATTTTTTATTAAGTATAATTTAGCCATGACCGCACGCAACTTGGTGCATACACGATCTATGTGACAGCTCCATTTGAATCTGTCGTCTATAAGTAGCCCTAGGTACATTTGCTGGCGCTCCTGCTTAATTGCAGGACAGTAACAATCTGGTGAGTTGTTATTGTGCATACAGTCATGACTGTGAGCCACTAGCTTGACTTCATCTGATACCCCTAGATTATAGCTGGATCGTACGTGGATTATTTTCGTTTTATGAGCGTTCAGAGCTAAGCCGACATCATGAGACCACTTACAAATGGTATTGAAGTCTTTTTGAATCTTGAACATTGCTTTATTAACGTCCTGGTCCGCTGAAATTAAACAGGTATCATCAGCAAACTGCAAGATATCGCAGTCGGTCAGTGCATTCGTCATCGAATTAACATAGATGAGGTAATGCAGAGGACCCACTACAGAGCCTTGTGCCGTGCCTATTGTGACTACTTAGCTGTGATAGTTTTTCTTTTAACTTCATTATACATAATATACTACAGCCGTGAATTTTTTATATATCCAATAATAAAACCGTTTAACTGGCACGGGAGAGGGACACTAAACTCTCACATAAATTAGCACTTTAACGTTTAATATTTCGCAAACGGATCCCTGAACCGAAAAATGTTTTTATAAACCCACAATATTTTTGAAAGACTTATCTAACGACATCGCAAAACAAGGAGGTGAGGTGAAAAAAAAAACGTCCCCTCTTTACGGGTAGGCGAGGTACTCAAAACAAAAATAATTTTCAAGATTCGATTTTACCACTTTGATTACAGATTTCTAGTATAAAACTCTCCGAGCTAAGCCAGGGCAGACGGATAGATAGATAGACAGACATACGGACAGAATATAAGGGTTTATCGTTGATTATAGAACCCTAAAAAGGTTACCTAATGGTTACATAGGTAGGTCTCTTAAAAAATGTTTGAAATCGGCGCTGAGATTTTAGGGACCAGTGCATCCTTTTTAACCTATAGGTACGGAACGGAACCCAAGGAAGGAAATCAGAAAGGATGAATTCGTCAAGTGAATATGAAATAAATAACGCCTGATTGTCGTGAAATGCCTCCAAATAAACACACACATTATCCAAGACGTAAACAGTAATATGCCAAATGCCAAAACAACCGAGGTTGAGAGAGATTTTAATGAAGTAAAATTCATTTGCAGAAATATTTCAAAGATGGTAAATATCTGGAATTTGGTAAAATTATTTCAAAGCCGGCTATAATCTCAGCTTTCCTCCGCATTTCAAAATATTTCACTAAAGAAAAGTAGGAAAGCACTTTCATAACTCCAATACCTGTTTTCGTAACATAAAGTTTATACTTACTAAAGTTTTAACAACCTCATACATACGAGTATGATTTTAAGAGACGTTAAATTTTAAAATTCATAAAATAGTGGAGTTGATGCTCGTGATTGTTGGCACTTGGTGGAACTTTTGATACATTTTTGATTGAAAAACACTTGTACTTGTCCACTGATTTATATTGTTAAAGCATTATCAAAGGTTTTTTGGTTGTTTACGTACTATCGTAAAATAGTTATTTTTTTAACACTTTTAAGCTGACACATAATTCAACAGCCCGCATCTAGCTGACTATGTTCTACTTTGTATATTGTATAAGTTTCAGCATTCTTTTGATTGTATTTGTTCTCAATATTTTATTTTTTTATTTTCAACGCTTTAACATACACACCACCGTACCGCGCCACATCCAGCTGACGGTCCATTCTTTGTTTACTTATGATATGAATAAACAATCGATTTCACAATTTTCAAAACTCTTCGGATTGTCAGCACTTTTGTACGCGGGCTTCATAGCTATGGCACAATTCCATCATGCCTGTCGTACACCAGACGTTTTATGTCGCTCCACAAATAGAAGTTAAGAACGTCAGGTCTGGCAACCACGGAGGCCACGGTACTGGTCCACCTCTCCCGATTCATCGATCACCAAACACTGTTGATGTGGTGACCAGATCATAGAATTGAACATTTCATCAAATGGTCCACCATTTCATGTAATAGTTGCATTTCATGAAATATTTACATTGTTTGTTGACCATTTCATGACATGGATTGACCAAATCAATGAATAGAGATCGTTTGGCGATATAATCAACTAACACAAGACCATTTCATAATCTGGTCAAACGTCGTATGATCATATCGTAAAATAGTTACATTTATTCACCACTAGCGGCGCTGATGGCGCATTGTTATTGTTTGTGCGATGCGATTTATAGTTCTTCCGTGGCCAAAGTAGGTGCGACAACGAGCGAAGCGAGTAGGAGCGTGTTAGGTTGCTTGTGAATATAAATTCAGGAGCCGAGAAAAGCGGAGCGTAGCGGAGCGGAGCGAAGTTATTAAAACACGGAACTTTACCGAATGTTTTTATTGTTGGAAAAATATGTTTGATTGACTTTGACAGAGTGAACACTCAAGTTTTGAATAAATAATACCATTTCTTGACATTCCCTCTCCTCTTTTAGGTTCCTAGAGCTCATCATCATTTATTCCGACTTGTCACATAAGCTCTGTCAGTCTAGGCTTGCATAAAGGCTTCGTTAGCATGTCTGCCATATCCAATGTCATATCATTATTTGTAACACATTCTCTGATGAAAAAGTATCTCAATTTTATGTGTTTTGTTCGCTGATGGAACTCGTATGGTGGATTATGTGCCAACTTTATTGCTGACTCATTGTCCAAATGCAAGACAGGCTTTAACGTATATCCTGTAATATCATTAAATATCCGGGTTAACCAGATAATTTCAGTGGCAGCTTCACTTGTAGCTACGATTTCTGCCTCAGTAGAAGAAATAGCAACGGTTTTCTGTCTTACACTTCTCCATGATATTGCTCCTTTTGCATACAAGAAAATCATGCCTGATGTAGATCTTCCCGTCTCTGCATTTTCTCTGTGATTAGAATCACTGTAACATACCAGTGCTCTCGACCATCCCCTTTTTAAGGTGATGCTAACATTGAGGGTACCTTTTATGTATCGCAAGATTCGTTTTACTCTGACGATATCTTCCTTAGTTGGATTTTCAAGATGTTTCGATGCTTTTCCAACAGCATAGGCTATGTCTGGCCTTGTTCCAACCATTAGATACGCCAGTGCCCCAACTACTTGCCTATATGGGAACTTTAGCTTATCATCTTCACTTGAAACTAACGTGTCTGCATCTTTCAAGATAGGAGTTGGTGCTGGTTTGCAATGACTCATTCCAAATCTCTCTAATAGCTTCTTTGAGTAAGCCTTTTGGTCGATTTTTACAGATCCATTCTCTCCTCTCTCTATTTATATGCCAAGAAAGTATGAAACAGGCTTTGTTGTCACTTTGAAGCCGTTGCTAAGCTCTTTGATAAAATTGTCTGCTTAAAACTGAGTCTTTGCAGCTAGGAGACTGTCATCTACATACAGTTCTATCAGTATTTTCTCGTCTCCTCACTCTCTGACAAATAGACACGGATCTGCAGAACTTTGTTTGAAACCAATTTTTATGATGTATTCTGTAATACAAGCGTTCTAGCACCTAGGAGCTTGTTTTAAGCCGTAAAGACTTCTTTTCAATTTACAGACCATCTTATTGTTTTCATTGTAACCTTCTGGAGGTTTTATATAAATTTCTTCCTTCAATGTACCATAAAGAAATGCTGTAGATACATCGAACTGTGTTAATGTCAAGTTCTCTTCAGCAGCTACACTCAAAACTGCTCTTATAGTACTTGACCTCGTTACTGGGCTAAATGTTTCATAGTAGTCGATACCTTTCTTTTGAGAATAGCCGTTGATAACCATCTAGCCTTGTATTTATCAATACTTCCATCTGGGTTGGTTTTATCTTATAAATCCATTTGCATGGAATTGCTTTTCTATCTTTAGGCATTTCTACCATTTCCCATGTATCATTTTCTTCGAGTGATTTTAGTTCACGTTTCATTGCTTCATTCCATTTTTTTCTTTCCTTGCTTTCAGTTGCTTCTTTGAAAGTCTTTGGTTCAGAGATCATTGGTTGGAGGTTTGATAGTAGATCTGTTTCTGAGAGTTATTCTACCTTGATTTTCTATTTCTTCATTTGATAGATATTCTCCAGTTTCAGGTCTCTCGTTCGATTCATTATATTCATCTTGTTCATCTTTATCACTTTCGATCATACTGTCATTTTGGGTCGATGAACTTTGCTGAATGGGTATTTTAGTAGAATCTGTATTTGATGGAGCAGCAACATTTTCATCTTTAGGTAATTCAATGCTATGCTCACATTTGGCTTCCAATATCTTTTCTTCAAAAATTACATCTCTAGATCGAAGAAGTTTATTGTTTTCTTTGCACCAAATTCTGTAGCCGTTATCGTTATCATACCAATATCATACTAAGATGCTTTTTTTTGCTTTATTATCCATCTTTTTTCTATTTTCTTTTGGGATATGAGCAAAACACGAGCTCCTAATTACTTTCAAATGTTTTATGGCAGGCTTCTTACCATACCAAAGTTCATAAGGTGACTTTCCGTCTACCGTTGTTGGACCAGTTCTGTTAAGTACATAGACTGCAGTGTTGATAAGCTCAGCCCAAAGACCTTGTGGCATTTCCCCGTGGGCATGCATCATAGCTCTTGCTGATTCTACAATGGTTCTATTATCTCTTTCAGAACTCCCATTTTGTTCTGGTGTGTAGGGCATTGTGAGTCAGTGTCTTATTCCTTTCCTCTGTAGGATACTTTTGACCTTATCATTGACAAACTCTCCACCATTATCGCTTAAGATCTCCTTTAGTACATATCCGTTAGCTTTGGTTTCTGCCAACATTTGTTCGAGTCTCTCATGCACTTCTGATTTTTCACTCATGAAGTACACATAGCGTTATCTTTAAATAAGACGTAATATCTGTGCTTGTTAAAGGAATTTTGGATAGGTCCACATACATCCGTATGTATAAATTCTGCTGATCTTGACGATCTCTCTCTAGTACCAAATTTCAGGCGATGAACCTTTCCAAAGATACAGCCTTCGCATACTTTATCGTCTGTTTGCAGTTTTATTTCAAGTTCTCTTTCAACAGTTTTCTTCACATGGGTTTTATTTTGATGTCCCATTCGCTCGTGATAGAGTTGAAGTTGATTTTTGTCGACATTAACTTGATTAATTTCAGCAGATTTTACATTTTTCACATCAAGAACAAAAAGTCCTCCGTTTTTATGTTTCTTTCCGATTAGTATCTCTTGACCTTCAGCGGTTATCAACTTAAAATCCTCTGTTCGAGATTCAAATACACTGTTCTCTAAGTTATCTTGTGCTGCTAGCACCGAAAAAAGGTTCTTCGTTATTTTTGGTACATACCATACATCCGTGAGTGTTAGGAAGTTTTCATGGCCATTTATTTTGGTCATAAGAGCTAAACTCCCTTTTCTAACTGCTTTCACTATTTCCCCATTTGCAGTGGTAACGTTGTGAGACTCTGAGAAGTGTTCAAATGTTTCAAAAAGGTCTGATCTGTGTGTTACATGGTTGGTTGCCCCATTATCCACAAACCAGCTGTATTTGTCACTTATCCCATCAACTTTGTTCCATGATGCTAGAGTAATATTATTAGCAATTCCACTCTTTGGTTTTGGTGGTCGTCCATCCGCTTTCCATTTTTTACACTGTTTGACTGTGTGTGTCCATTTTCACCGCAATATTTACACTTATTCCTTATACTTGAAAATTTTTCAATATTTTCTTTACCAAATGACTTTGGACGTTTGTCAGTCTTGACATTGAAAGCTTCTACACTTGAACGACTTGTTGACGTATCGTTCTTTCGTGCCAGTTCTCTTTCAAATGTACAGAGCTGTGAAGTGAGGTTGTTTATCGTTCTGTCAGTTTTGTTCAGCAATAACCAACTTGACTTGAATGAGAAATATTCCTCTGACAGAGTATCCAGAACTTTGCAGATGAGGATTAGAGCTGGAAGCTCATTTTCTCCATCTTTTAACATTTCTTGATTTAAGAGGTGCCATAAATTCTTCATTTTTGAAAGATGGGTTTTCATGTCATCGTCGTCTTGCCACTTGTATTGGAAGAAATTTAGGCAAAGATCATATGCTTGATCTTCTGTACCTCCGTCATATAGTCGGTGTAGCTCCATCCAAACTTCCTTGAACGAGTTGAATCTCACGATCTTTAGCGCTGCTTCGTCCGTCATGTTTGTGGTCAATAGAAGGAGTGCTGTACTATCTGTGCAGTCAAATTTCTCAAGTTCTTCTTGATATTTTTCCACAACTACCTGATCGGCACCCGACGGTGGACTTGCGGGTCTTACGAATACACCGCTTAGTATGTCTAGCGCCTTTGGGATCCGCTTGAGGCTTGTACTGACCCGGTATTTCCATGTCACCCAGTTATTTTCACCGAGTAGTGTGATATTGAACTTCATATCAATGCTTTGTTTTGTCATTATGGAACAATAGCTTGTAGATATTTTTGTCTAATTTTTTACACTCTTTTCGATCTTTTTAGCGCTCTGCTACCATATTAAAACACGGAACTTTACCGAATGTTTTATTATTGGAAAATATTGATTGACTTTGACAGAGTGAACACTCAAGTTTTGAATAAGGAATACCATTTTTTGACAGAAGTGACGTCGAACATTTCATGAAATAGTCGACCATTTCATGTAATGATCGTATTTCATGAAATAGTCAAACGTCGCTGACCAAATCGGTAAACTATGAACATTTAATGATCTGGTCAGTGACAGTTGACCATTTCATGGAATGTTCAATTCTATGATCTGGTCACGACAACATGGTCGCTAAGAATTTCTTAGTAAGCCATTCCAGTAAATCTTCCCTCGATAAAGTATGGATCGAGAATACTTGTACCAAACCAACCATTCCTGCCCACACCACAGAATAAATACATACCCACACATTGAGTGAAAATCGTTTTTGGAACGACTACTTGACCGTCATAACATTCGGATTTTCCCTTGCGTCATCACATGTTAAGTCCCACCAATGCCCATCGTACACGTTAAATACACTACCCATATTAAATGCCCTACTCTGGTAAATAACGCCTCGTCGGCCCACAGCACTCACAACATAAACATACTACGCGGCGGGCGTAATCCGGAGTCAAAGGTCCCCACTATTTGGAAATGAAACAGGTGTATTTTACGTTTTATTTTATTGACTGAAATGGGGATGTCCTCGGTGTTTAGAATAATTCCCAGTCACGGATGTTGTACACGCGTTACGACCTCACTGTCTCTGACACACTCTCTAACACTCACAAAGTAAATGTTTGTTAGGTCGAACACTCCGCGACTACCTAATAATTATTTATTACCTAACACGTTCCGGCGAGCCATTCTTCCCATAAAAATCCAGTCGGATCGATTATACGGTACAGCAGCTGTGAGAACGCACGCAATGCGACGCGAAAATAATATAATTTTCACCCACCGCACAATCCGGGTACGAATCCTAAAAACAGTACGTAGATGTCGTAGCAATATCAAGGCAACACAAAACAAGCCGCTAAAATAGTAGCGCCTGACTAATAATTCGGCTCCCGCTGAGTACGGAACCCTATTTTTTATTATTTGTTGCTCTATTTCATAGTATGCATACAAAAATCTGACTTTTTAAACTTGTTTGTATTAACCGTCTAAAGAGCTAAAACAAATAACTTAAAAAAATGTTAGGGTAGGTCCAGGATAGTTGCCCAACATTTAAATTTTCATCTATATTTCTATAAATAAGAAGCATAGTGATTCATTATTTATATAGATAGTTTTAATGGTTCTTTATAACAAAACATTATTAATTACGTTTTTATCGAATTTTTTATACCTTATTTATTTGGAATAGACGCCTAACGTGGATGGGACCCCATTGATTAAATAGGTAAAAGGATTTTAAAATTAACACTTCGGTGATATAAACAAAACCGCATCCAAATCCGTTGAGTGGTTCTTGAGTTAAAACGGAAACTACAGACAGACAGACATACAGAGAGACAAAAATTCTAAAAATTGTGGTTTTGTTTATAGTGCATTACTAATAACCCATTTCATTTAAAATTTTGCATAAATATTATTATAAGTATTATTTATTTATTTATTTATTTATTTAGGTTACAAACGGTCATTACATATTAAAAAGAAAACAATAGAGAAAACATTAATATAAACAGACCTAAAGAACCCTTATAAAATAACACACATTTTTAGAATAAACACTGGAGCTTACATGGTTTGTTAACAAATACATTACATACAAAGTTCCAGATGCATATTATACATATACAAGCACGAGAAATAATTAAAAGTCACTTACATAGTATTTTATTTGCTTTGGCTTTAAAACAGTTTTTATTTTCAAGGAAGATGTCGATGTCACCCAACATTTTGTTATATAATGCCGGAGAGCGAGAGAAAAATCGGTTTTTATTGTAGTTCGTTCGACTCCTACTAATGTGAAATCTTAACGAACTGCAACGAGAGGAGGGGCGCGGTATTTGAAAAAATAATAATTCAAGCAGGTGTGGACAATCTAGTTCGTTGTTTACTAGTTTAGTACTAGTTTAGTATTAGTACAGACACGATTTTTTTGCTATATTATTATTAATATAGATGATGTGCAAACATTTTTCTTTGTTATAATCTCCAATACTACTTATTCATTACGGTTTTTCTGAACAACTGAAGAATATTTTCTTAGAGTGATAAAAACATACGGTTTCATTTACGTCGTCGAACATCTATCGAACGATTTCGGTCTTATAGGATTGAAATGAGAGTGCTACTGCGAGGCCACAAACTCACTTTATAGTATTTTGGTGACGATGAAAATGATCAGGACATGCAAAGTTTCCGATATTTGGGTATCTTGAGTTGTTGGTTATTTGCCGGAAAAATGTTGATGGCGTCAACACCACCTCATCAAATCTCGTGTTGATTCAAATGAATTTTCTGGCAATAAAACAAAATAAATATAAAACTGCTTTTGTTTTTTCTGACAAAGTTTCAATTTCTTAGAATCGCAACCTAGTTCTATGAAAACTTTATTTATTAAAAGCACGAGTTCAAAACCATGTATTTGGTGACAAAAACACAGACATATAATTATTACTAAGTAGCAGACCAAACATAAGGATTAATTAGCGTGGCATGTTTCCATATCAAAAATAAGCTACATTTAGGCTTCATGGTACGAAGAAACCTATAAAAATGGGCTGTTTTGGCTGGCTTATGCTTGGAACATATTTGTTAATTCCTAAACTAATCTCTAGTATATATTTTGTTTGGAACCAAGCAATATTCATATTTAAAAGAGCCCTAAGTTCACTGAGCTAAAATTGCCACGCGTCAACTCTATGCGTTTTCTTATTAATTTTAGGTCTGCTACTATATTATTCGTCTATGGACAAAAACAATATTTGAAACCTGAACGTTGACACATTTTTGCGTTTATTTTGGTCTTCCTAATTCTGTCAGAATGTTTACTTTAACAGATTTTGACTACTTATACCTACAATTATTAAATTAAAACGGATTAATATTAAAAACGTTATTCAAACGATGTTTGAAATCTATTAATAAACAGTTTAAGTTGTTAAATTAGCCCCACAACAAACAATTGTCCTTGCACATCAGTGAAATCGCAAGTTGCGTTCAGACTTAGAGACAGACAAATAGCTCAGTGGTAAAACAATCGCCTGGTAAGCGAAAGGTGTCGGGTTACTTCTGCACTTTTATGTGAGATAAAATATATACTTAGCTTATAATAGATAATCACCACAAAAGCCATTACAGGATTTGATTTAAAGTGAAACTACTGTCATGCTTGTGATTGTTGGCACTTGGTGGTACTTTTTATACATTTTTGATTGAAAAACACTTGTACTTGTCCACTTATTTATATTATTTTCCTTACCGGTTTCGCTGTTACGTAAACAACCAAAAAACCTTTGAAAATGCTATAACAGCGAAACCGGTAAGGGAAATTACTGTATTTTACGTGGATCAGAATTATTCCAAGACTCCTCGAGCGAGTTCTTATCTAGGACGTCATAAGACAATAACTAAGTTGCTTTTTTATGGTGACGTAGCCACCTCAGCTAAACTCTTATAATTTCGGTAATGGTGTCGATTCAGTGTAACACGACTTATTTGACGGGACTAAACATAATTAAAGCATTCTGTTATGGAAAGTGCAAGGACACGTCGTCACTTAAAGTTAGTCCCGTCAAGTAAGTTCTTACACAGAATTGACACCATTGTATATCCTAGCTTTTTATTACTAAAATATTCATCGTTTAGATTTAATATCAGTAATTATAAAGATTTCACCTGACTAATTTCACTGTTTCTTTTGAAGCAAACAGGATTAAGCGATGATTCCCCGTTTGGAATTATATACAGCTAGGATATTATAGTTAATTTAAAATTCTTTATTGCACAAGATAAGTTAAAGATACATAAAATTAATAATATTTTGTACATAGGCGAGCTTATTTTGGTATTTTCTTCCAGCTGACCTCTGGCAAAGGGGAAGTTATTGATGGTAGTGCCATCATGTCAAAATTTTATGTGATCTTGCATAGATACATTACGTAAATACTCAGTAAATTTTATTATACTACATACTTTAGGTACTGTATGAAAGACCCTGTTACCTGTCTGGTCTGCACAGAGAATGACTCGGCTGGGCCCACAACGAGATTAAACAATACCAGCGGACAGTAACAAGGTTTTTCATATGAACGATTTAAGTAATACAAAGTGACACTCACACAAATCCAGTGAAATATTGACGGCGTCAAGATACCTCCAGAAGTCCGAAATCTGGGTCTCCGCTGCTTGTGCCGTTTCGCTGCTCCAGTGCTGGCCGAGCCGGTAGTATGGAGGGGAAAGACAAAGGCAGGGAACAGCGGGAAATCAAAGGAATGTAGCCGCGGACATTTGCTACGTGTGACCAAAATTCTGACGCAATCACCAAAGTATCTTCATGGAATTAGCTCGACTTCTACGAGAACAATTCCCCAATACGGTTTCACTAGAAGACCTTTATTTTTACACACATATGGCCCCGAAGCAGGAATCTATTAAAACCTTTCAGGCACCCAATTTTCTCAAAACCCACACGGAAGAGAGCAAAATCACCACGTCATGTCGATCAAATCATAGACAAGAAGTAATAAAAAACAAAACAAAGTGATTACACCGCCGCTAGCGGTCTCTAAATGTGCAGATTATAAAACTGCGAACAAAGCGCGTTCAGCTTGACTGTGGCGCGAACAGGTACAATTATTAATAGATACCTACAATAAATGTATATAGCAAGGTGTAGGTGTTGTATTATATGTCTCTACCTATCACACTTACACATAATTCATTGCCCATAGAGATAGTGACATAGATAACCCAAATTAAACCACAGGAAATATGGCGTAGTCAAAACTAAGAACACCATTCTAAGAATAAGCACTGTCCAACTATCTAAACATAAGAGATGACATGACAGCTCAATTAACGGTTGTTTATCTGTGTCTACTGACTGTCTACTCGTTACGTAAGAGCTTTTTCACATCTCCGGGTCTCTTGCTTGTTGCCAGCCTGTAAATAGTAAAGAAAGGAAAAAGATGAGGCAGTATTTTCAAAGATTTTCAAAACATGTACACAAAGGCTATGAGAGGTGTTCATAAAATAACGCCCAAGCCAAAAATATGACAAAGATTTAATGAACATGGAAGGAGGTGCCGGCAAAGACTAGTATTTTATACAGGATGTAATCGTTAAGTGTGACCAGGCGATTATTCCATAACTTTTAAAGATATAAAAAAAAATTAAACTGATATCGAAAGTACGTTACCTAATCAGTAAAATGGCATCAATAACTTTTTGAAAATTAAACGAAAAGTATTCAAAATTTTGACATTAAACACTCCCATACATTTAGTATGAGATTAGTAGAAAGGTTTTAGTTTCCTTATTTTAAAAGGTTATTTTAGCTTAGTACTGATATTAAAGGAAACTGTTCATTAACCAAACAAAGTAATAAAACTATATTGAATAATATTTATTTCTTAGTAAGTGCAAAATTTTGTATTCAAAGCAGATGTTCGAAGTTACGTCCTTGTTAATCTCATACTAAATTAAATGTATGGGGGTGTTTAAAGTCAAAATTTTGAATACCTTTCGTTTGATTTTCAAAAAGTTTTTGATTTCATTTTACTGATTAGGTAACGTACTTTTGATATCAGTTTAAATTTTTTCATATCTGTAATAGTTACAGAATAATCGACTGGTCACACTTAACGATTACACCCGGTATACTTACTGTTTAACGGCAGGTTGATTCATTTCCGTCGTTGTATGGATTTCGACTCTGCGAGAGTTCCTAACCCACGAGTACCAAGAATTTTAAAGTTTTCTAAGCCTTCAGACAACTACGTGAATTTTAGCTATTCAGCACCGCCAAATTTTATAAATTCTTTGTATGAATTCCTATGCAATAAAACCTGACACACACACCTCAGGGAGTGAATTTTTGAATCATTTGAATTTAAATTCGCATATGAATCCGCATGATTTGCATACGAAAACTTAAAATTAGTATTGTATTCGTATGCGAATCATGCGGATTCGTATGCGAATTGAAATTCGAATGATTCAAAAATACACTCCCTATACGCACAATACGTTATGTAAAACGTTTCTTCGCATTTTATATGAAAATTCAAAACATTTTTTAATAAAGTTTATTTACATTTAACTAAAGTATATAGGTGCCATTTTGTTCGATAACTTTCTGCCATCTTGTAGGTAGGGACATGATCCCATTGCTATAGAAATTCTGGGGCTTCTGATCAAAAACCACGACAAGTGGTCTTGGCAGTCCTCTCGTGATGTTAACCTGACACTGCCTAAAGAATTCTGAAGAGACCGAAACAAGTGGAAATCTGAAGGTGCAACTGTGGCGGATGCATTAATACGTCCCAGCCAAACTCTCTTAATTTTTACTGAGTGGCTAAAGATGTGTGGGGTCTAGCGTTATCATGATGAAAAACCACACCCCTTCTGTTGACTAATTCCGGCCGCTTTCTCTTAACTTCTTGCTTTAATCTCATCAGTTGTTCGCAGTAGAGTTCAGAATCTATGGTCCTGCCTGGCGGTAACAGCTCATAATGAATAATGCCCTTTCAATCCCACCATACACACAGCATTACCTTGTTGCGAGATAACTCGGGTTTCGCCCGAGTCTGTTTAGCCTGACCAGCCTTTGATCACGACCTTTTTCGCACGTTCTTGTCGTACGTGATCCACTTTTCATCATCAGTTATCAGGTTTTTCAAAAATGGTTCGGTTTCATTACGTCGTAATAAAGAATCACAAATGAGTACACGCTTCATTAAGTTTCTTTCAGTTAACTCATGAGGCACCCAAATATCGAGCTTTTTTGTGTACCCACCTTTTTTCAAATGCGTCAAAACTGTTTTGTGGTCAATCCCCAGTTTTTCAGCTACATCGTAACTACTGATATGCCAATCTTGCTCCACTTTTTCAAAAATGGCATCCATTTTATCCGTAACAGGGCGCCCAGAGCAAGGTGCATCTTTGACATCAAAATTTCCGGATTGAAAACGCTTAAACGAGATTTGTGCTACTCTCACAGACACTGCACTAGGTCCATAAACATCACAAATTATTTCGCGGCTTGTGTTGCATTTTTACCTTTTTTGTAGTCAAATTTCAAAATGTATCAAATTTTTTCATTAGATTCACTAATCTTAACAGTAAGAAAAACAAATGAAAATCCCACTTTTTACCTAATTTGAATTTGGAATTATCTTTTTTTAAATTTAAACTTTTTATTAATACCAAAACCAGCCAGATACAAATGGTATAGCCAAAGACATTTTATTATAAGTTCATACATACTATTTGCGAAGAGTTTTTCCCCAACCTATTATATCACCAAAATGCAGGTTTCAAAATTTACAAGGACGATTGCTGATGATGACGTCATCAAATGGTATTTTAACTAGAATAAAGTTGATATTTATGATGACTTATGGTGAAAATATTAAGTACTGACCATACACAGCGCGTTCTGCGTTCTGAACAATCAGCATTGCTAACATGGACGAAAATAATAGAGAAGTTTTTTCTCTCGAAGAAACGTTTGACCAATGATAACGCAGGTAAGCTTTATCACGTTATCATCGCCTAGATTAAACGACTCGTCCTGCGAGACCATTGATTACACGTTTCTTTGAGAGACAAAATTTCTCTATTCGTGTCATCTATGCTAGCTATACAGAACGCACAGTCTCCTTAACCGCCGCGGTCTGTGTGTATAAGATCCGAGCCATCGCATAGATACAGTGACCGCCGAACGCACACGCGGTCTTTGACTCTGAAACAAACTTTTCAGACAAAGCAAGAATGTCCCAAAGGATGATAATATAATAATAATAAACTGGCTGGATTTTTGCCGCTGAAAAAACCAAAACTAAGGATAGTACTCGTTTATGTTTTTATAGCAAAATCAATCGCTTTAAAATACTCTAAATATTAAAAGACTGCATTAAAAACTAGAAAAGATCAATTAGAAACCAATTTCAAGGCAAGAAATTGAAAAAAAAATAAGGTTGGATATTACTATAAAAACATTATCTTAGTAAATGAGACCTGTGAATTTCTTAACTGCTTGAAGCAACAGATACTCCAGTGACTACAGCGTCATCTGTTCCCTAAGAACAAGGCGTGAAATCACATAACACCCTCGTGAGCGTTCAGTATGTGCCTTACATGCTAGTTAGATCAAATAGTTAAAGCTTCGGTACGTTCCTTGGTGGTGCAGTCGGTAATTTTTTCAAATTCTTGTCTCGATATTTGTTTCTAATTGACCTTTGCTGGTTTTTAATGCACAGTAATAATATTTATAGTACTCGTTTTTACTATCAAACTTCAGTATGAAGCCAACTTGAACAAGGTGAACAAAAAAAGACGCGATTGTCACAATTCTACATACAGTACTTCCAAACTTATAATGCGCATACGAATCTTCGCCACTGCTCGGCAAAGTTCGTATTTCCCTACACTTACTATACAAGCAGTAAGGTCACGTGGTACGTTTGGTCGCTCGGCTATAGATTTCTATGCGCATTACAACTTTGGGAGCACTGTACACGGATGATTTATAGTAAAGCAAATCGTACTTCAATACTGTTTAGACATATTTTTAGATAAAAGATAAAGATAAAAATGTATTTATTGTTGCTTAAATTATAACAAATATTATCCTTAACTGTATAAATTGTTACACAAAACAGATGTTTGTTAGTAAATAACTTAACTTATAAGGATAGTTCGTTGGTACCTATGCTAGTGGTTAACACTGTACTATAGATATTATATTGGTGATTTTACTCTACGTACGAACATCTTTTAAAGGGGCCAAACTAGAATTCGTGAAAACAAAATTTGGTGTTCAATATAAAACTCGAGTACACCTACTCTATATCAACAGTTGTTTATGTGGATGGGTGCTACCCACTGATATTAGAATAATACCACAGAATAACTACGTAATACTTTTAAGATATCTATCGTACCACCATAATGTGTCGTTAAAAAAATCAATTTCAAGCAACACTAACACGGCTTATTTTTGAAGGAATAAAACCGCGCGGGAACTTCTTTGAAAATATAATATATTAAAAACTTCCCACATTCAAACCCAAATATATATTTATCTATAGTTACTAATAATCAAGTAGTAAAATGTCGTGAATGTAAATTGAATATATATATCGGCGCATCAGCAATGGTTCATTGTTGATAAAAGAAGATTATTAATTAAATAACTCTGTTTAATAATGTGATTAGATTAAAACTAGTTCATAAGCCATTAATTAATTAAACTGTGATTATTGCAATGTAAAATTAACGTAAATTCACATACATTCAATACTTAACCTAAAATTGTAAACACGTGCTTGCACACTATAAATACGGCCGCACAGCCCACGCTCTGGCAGTCTTGCTCGAGCCGTCGGACAGTGCGGACCTCTCTAATAAGTTGTTGCGCTGTCAGTTGAATAAACTAAGCTTTGGTAATACCTTCAATGTTTTCTTTGAAAATTGAAGATAAGTGATCACCAAGAAAATATTCGTGACGTCAGCAGTGCTGACGTCACACTTTTTAAAAATACAACCAAGGCTGTTTCTCCGTCATCAGAAGTGGGATCGGAAGGGATTCCGATCCAAGCCACCTCCTCATCAGCTCGTTTACCACCTGAGCAACTGGAACCAGCCAATACCCAGCATCAGGAGCATGTGCTGGTTACCAATGCACCAATGGAAGCCATACCACAGTCAGGACCACACCTACCCCTATGAAGGTATGCGGATGGATGGGGTACCACCACAGTACCTTTTGCAAATGATGGAAATGATGCAGAAAATGTCAGAGCGCTTGTGTGTTCCACCCACCGAGGCAAAAATAAGGATCAAAGACATTTACTTACCATCATTTGACCCGGATGCCTACGTCGGAATACGAGAATGGTGTCAGCATATAGATCAAGCCATTGAAGCATACAAACTGAACGATTTTGACGTTCGTATAAAAGTCTGCAGCCTGTTGAAAGGGCGTGCAAAAATGTGGATTGATGATTGGATGGTGACTACTAATACATGGGCAGAGTTACGGAAGAATCTCATCACCACGTTTGAACCTGAGAACAGGTACTCCCGAGATATTGTGATGTTCAGGGAACACGTTTACGACTCGTCGAAAGATATTGCGGAATTCTTGTCACGAGCCTGGGTCCTTTGGAGAAGGATCACTAAGGACAAGTTAGAAGATGAGCACGCCGTTGAGGCGGTGATTGGATGCGTTAACAACGAGCGTCTGCGCATTGAATTACTGAACGCTAGAGCAACCAGTGTGCCTGAACTGATCTCAGTTGCAACGTCTATACGGAAGAAGCGTTCCCATCCTAACTCAAGTTCCACATTGCTAAACAAGCGTCCAAGATTTACGGACAATCAACAATCAACATCAAGTTGCCGCATATGTAAGAAGACAAATCACTCTACCAATGATTGCAGATTTAAACCACCAGAGGCTAAACCTGAAGCCGGCAATAAGGACCCTAAACCACAAGCCATATCTACCTGTACCTATTGCAAAAAAACAGGCCACACTTATGAAACTTGCTTCAGACGGGAACGTTTGTTGACATCCAACGTCAATTATGTGTCAAGTGACAGGCTAGCACCTATCGCCATCAGAATTGGTGAAAAGACTTTGCAGGCTGTGTTCGATAGTGGGGCAGAATGCTCTATTATACGAGAATCCGTTGCTGCAGTTCTCCAAGGTCAAAGAAGCCCAGCAGTCAATTATTTGAAGGGGATCGGACAATTTCCTGCACTATCGTTGGCCAAGCTTACAACTGTATGTATTATAGACACTATCCGTATTGAGCTGGAGTTTTACATACTACCGGATTATGAAATGTCCACAGACATCCTAGTGGGTATGAACCTGATTCATGATACCAATTTGAGTATGGTTATCACATCCAATGGGACAAAACTGGTTCACAACACACGTGTCAATCATGTAAGTTTGAATTCTCCTCTCTTCAACAATTTGGACTGCGATCTGGCCAACGAAGATGAAATCACGCAGTTACGTGGACTTCTGAATAAATATGAACATTTGTTTATTCGTGGTTATCCCAAAACTCGGGTCAATACTGGAAAGCTCGAAATCAGACTGAAAAACCCAGATAAATTCGTCGAAAGAAGACCATATCATCTCAGCCCAGTAGAAAGGGAAAAGGTACGCACCATAATTCAAGAACTCTTGGAAAACAACATAATACGCGAGAGCAAGTCTCCTTACTCAAGCCCTATCATCTTAGTGAAGAAGAAGAATGGGGATGACCGACTCTGCGTTGATTTTCGGGAGCTCAATTCGAATACTCTGCGTGACCATTACCCACTTCAGCTGATTTCTGATCAGATTGACCAGCTAGCAAATGGTCATTTCTACACAAGCCTTGATATGGCAGCTGGTTTTCATCAAATACCAATTGCTGAGAACTCAATAGAGAAGACCGCCTTCGTCACACCAGATGGGCTGTATGAATACCTCACCATGCCGTTTGCCGTTTTGAGTAACGCTTGTTCCGTTTACCAGCGATGCATCAACAGAGCGCTGGCATCATTGCTAGGGACAGCTGCACAGGTCTACGTGGATGACGTGCTCAGTAAATGTGCAGATTTTCCAGAAGGAATATCGCACCTGGAGCGGATTCTCATAGCACTAAAAGATGCTGGATTTTCCATCAACGCCGACAAGTGCAGTTTCTTTAAACGATCGATCGAATATCTTGGCAATATAGTTTCTGATGGACAAGTACGACCAAGCCCACGTAAAGTGGAGGCTCTTGTAAAGGCTCCAGTACCTAAGAATTTCAAGCAGGTGAAACAGTTCAATGGGCTTGCAGGATATTTCAGGAAATATATTCCTGACTTTTCCGGTATAATGGTACCGTTGTATGAACTGACGAAACAAGGTGCAAAGTGGATATGGACAAACAAACACGAAGAAGCACGTAACAAAATCATCGAGTGCTTAACGTGTTCTCCAGTACTAATATTGTTCCAAGAAGAAGCACCTATACAACTGTATACAGATGCCAGCAGCCTTGGATTTGGTGCGGTACTTGTACAAGTGATTGATGGACGTCAACATGCAGTTGTTTTCATGAGTATGAGGACCACTGAAGCAGAAAGCCGCTACCACTCCTATGAGCTGGAAACCTTAGCAGTGGTACGTGCTATAAAACACTTCCGCCAGTACTTGTACGGGCGAAAATTCACGGTAATAACGGATTACAATGCATTGAAAGCGTCCAAACACAAGAAGGATCTTTTACCAAGAATTCATCGTTGGTGGGCATTCTTGCAAAATTATGACTTCGAGGTGGAGTACCGCAAAGGTGAACGTCTCCAACATGCTGACTTTTTCAGCAAGAACCCAACTGAGTTGGCAGTTAATATATGTCAAGAGACTTGAACTGGCTCAAAATTGAACAGCGGCGCGATGATGAACTGCGACTTATAATGGATAGCCTAAGTAATAATGACCCAGTCGAGGACTACGTCTTGGAGGATAATGTCCTTAAGAGACAAGTTACTGATCCTGTATTCGGGCAGCAGCTTAGCACAGTCGTGCCGAAGTCCTTCCAGTGGAGCATTATCAATTCTTTTCACACCGCACTGAAGCATCCTGGCTGGGAAAAGACATTGCAAAAGATCAGAGAAACTTATTGGTTCGACAAAATGAGCTCTACTGTTCGAAGATTCATCGATAACTGTGTTACATGCCAAACATCTAAAGGAAGATCTGGGGCTATTCAAGCTCAATTACACCCCATACAAAAACCAACAACTGCTTTCCAAGTTATTCACATGGACATAACTGGGAAGCTGGGTACTCCAGATGATCAGCAGTATGTTACAGTTACCATCGATGCCTTCTTGAAGTACGTGCTACTGTACTTCTCCAGCAACAAAAACCCACACAGTACATTAGCTGCCCTGAAACGCACTGTGCATCTATTCGGTGCGCCAGTTCAAATCATAGTCGATGGAGGACGAGAATTCCTTGGCGAGTTCAAAGACTATTGTGACCACTTTGGAATAGATCTTCATACCATAGCTCCAGGAGTTAGCCGAGCGAATGGCCAAGTAGAAAGGGTCATTGCGACTCTCAAAAATGCGTTGGTGATGATCAAAAACTACGAAGTAGAGCAGTGGCACACTGCGCTTGAGGAACTACAACTGGCAATGAACTGTACAAGTCATCGTGTCACGGGGGTTGCTCCATTGACATTCATTACACAACGAAAGCACTGTGTACCTCCTGAGCTCCTCAACTTGGTGAATATTGACGATCAGACCGTGGACATTGAAGCGCTTACTCATCAAGTACAACAGAAAATGTTGCGTTCAAGCGAACAAGACCGACAACGATTCAATTTACGTAAAGCAAAAATTCATCATTTCCAACGAGGAGACTACGTGTTGATTAAGAATAACCCTCGCAACCAAACATCGCTTGACCTAAAATTCAGCGAGCCATATGAAGTGTCCAGAATACTGGAAAACGACCGCTATTTGGTGAAGAAGGTGGTCGGCAGAGGGCGACCTCGCAAGGTGGCTCATGACCAGCTGCGTCGTGCTCCACAACCTGGTGAGCAGTTGACCGTATCGGCGGGACATTTATCACCTAATCCTCGAGACTCTGCTACAATTGAGCCCATCCCGTCGACATCACGAGAAGGGCTGCAAATTCTAACAAGACAAGACCAACGGAGTGAAGGCAATTCATCAGAATAAACTGTAAGTAACTTAGTTCAATATAACTAAATACTTACAAAGAAACACTACACTACATAAATTCAATATTAGTAACCGAAACTAATTCCACGAGAAAAACTTTCACTTATGTATCTACGAGAACCTCCGAGAATCACCGAGAACCTCCGAGATCCTACGAGAATCGCCGAGACCCTACGAGAATCGCCGAGACCCTACGAGAATCGCCGAGACCCTACGAGAATCGCCGAGACCCTACGAGAATCGCCGAGACCCTACGATAACCGTCGAGACACTTCGAGAACCCTACGAGAAACTCCAAAAACCCTTTATGATATTCCCAAAAACTTAGTAACATTAATATTGCTAAACATACAAAGATAAAAATATTTGCATTGCAACTCAGGTTGCTTACAGATATCCGACTCAAAAGAAGTCCAATCTATTGTTACAGATAAAAATAAGAACCAGAATCAACGAGGCTGGTGCAGAGCGCGCACCGCCTGTCAGTATGGCCGTATCGGCGCATCAGCAATGGTTCATTGTTGATAAAAGAAGATTATTAATTAAATAACTCTGTTTAATAATGTGATTAGATTAAAACTAGTTCATAAGCCATTAAATAATTAAACTGTGATTATTGCAATGTAAAATTAACGTAAATTCACATACATTCAATACTTAACCTAAAATTGTAAACACGTGCTTGCACACTATAAATACGGCCGCACAGCCCACGCTCTGGCAGTCTTGCTCGAGCCGTCGGACAGTGCGGACCTCTCTAATAAGTTGTTGCGCTGTCAGTTGAATAAACTAAGCTTTGGTAATACCTTCAATGTTTTCTTTGAAAATTGAAGATAAGTGATCACCAAGAAAATATTCGTGACGTCAGCAGTGCTGACGTCACACTTTTTAAAAATACAACCAAGGCTGTTTCTCCGTCATATATAATATTAGTAATAGTACTGAAGCCAAAAGAACCATTTTTACAATTTTTGTTTGTCTATCTATCTTAACTCGAGAACCACTCGACGGATTTGGATGCGTTCTTTTTATTATCATTGTAGTGAACACACTCAATTTATAGACTATAAGGGCTGTTTATAAAATAACCCCTAAGCCTAAAACGGGATTTTTATTTATAAAATGATGAATGCTAGTTTATTAATAAGGTTGTAATATTTTGTAAATCAATGAATATCATAAGTGTTACCGAAGTACCGATGTAATATATATATATATATATATATATATGGTAAATTGTACGAGTATGTGTATGATATCTTTGAGGGCTGATTTTCGTAATTAAGCTAGAAGTAATTATCGTAGTTACTCTAAATATAAACTTGCTATCTATTATATATAAGAGTATAATCTAGCATAAATCAATAAATTCCAAGGACTTTTAGACGAAATATATATTTATAAGGTGGTAGAGCTGATGCCGGGCTCGACTGTGGAGGTACCACCATCTTACTCGCAAATCCTCCTGAAGTTATTCAGGAGAGAGTAAGAGAAGAGCTCTCAGGCAAAACCAGGCGGCCCACCATTGCCTGGGACCGATGGATGGCGGTTTATCCATCCCCAATAGCCAAGCCTTATAAAAAACAAACCAGTGACGGGCAGCGGCGTCACTGGTGCAAGGGTTTCGGCACCACGCTCACCAACCATATTTCCCAGCGTGTGTGAGTATGGGCATTTCTTCCAGGAGGATCGCCAAGAGTGGCGAAATCCTGGAAAGGCCTATGTCCAGCAGTGGACGAAACAGGCTGATGGATGGATGGATGGATATATTTATGGCAATTTAGGATGTAACGAACCAGGAAATTTTTTGGGCACCTATCCTGAAAGTCAACCCTAGCTCTTGCTACGCCGTAGCAAGAAGTGGATGTGAGTGTGATAGCAGCAGCGTCTTCGATACGAGAAACTTGAGCATTGCAACTTCAATTTATCTCTCTCTCTCTCTCACTCTCTCTCTCTATTCTATATGCACACCGCGGTGACAAGGACGATCACTGTTCCATAATAATACAGTGCCTTCATAACGGCATTCAGTATTGTGTTGAGCCGCACCTTAGAAAAAGCTTTTGGGCAGCAGATTATGATTATGATAAATTTACATACCTATTATAATCTATCTGGTCATAAAATTGGTATTATGGCTTACTTTTATTTGTATTTTTATTAACATCTTGTTCACTTTTATCATGCACCATTTTGGACAGCGCGAAAACCTCCTTAAAAAAACGCAAACAAAAACAAAAAATGAGGCATCAATATAACGATTTTATAACATTTTATGCTGAGTTTATTGACATTGTCTAGATCTTTGCCAAATGAGAACAAAAAATCGGAAATTTTAAATCTTTTTTTAACAACAAAAACCTAAAATAAATTTAACTTTTTTTAAATTAAATGTGTAAATGAAGTATTTTTATTGTTTTAGACAAAATAAAAATAAAATACTAATTAGTATTGAAAATGTAATCTAGATTAATGTTAGCGAATTAATATATTTGAAAACCTAAACAGTATTGACAAAATGTTGTTTCCGGACCATTGACGTCTCATAAACAACTAGACTCACAATCTCGCTCAAAAAGTGTCCACGATGTATGTTGTCACCGCTATGGGGTGACAAGTTCGAATGACGATTGCGTACAACTGACATTGCGTCTTAATTTGGTTGAGGCATTTTTGCTAATATGCACGGACACTTTCTGACGAACTTTTCTTAGAGACTGTGTGTCTAGTTGTTTATGAGAGGTCAATGATCCGGACACACATTTCCGATTTTTTTCCCGCGAAGTAATCGGTGCGATTGTATTGCGTCCGCAAGTTTAATCGAGCATACATGAATAGCGAAATGAAATAAAATTACATATAGTTACGCCCACAACTGAGTTGCTGCGCTCATAGCTGCTCTCGGTCTCATTTTCTCCAAATTATTGCAAAAAAAGTATTACGACTCAGCGCCCTTTATTCAACTTTTTACCTCGGTACAAAATGCACATCATAATATTGTTTTCCTTACTTTTGAATAAAAAGTATGCAATAAATGCTTTTTAAAGCAACTTGCGGAAATAGTTTATTAATAATAAAGTCTTCACAAAAAAATTACGTACGTTAGTGTATAACATTTTATTTGCATTACATTAACAAACTTAAAATCGTGTTTACAGTTGTAATGTAATGCTGCTAAAATGTAACGCATAAAATTGAATAATTTTCATGTGATCACCTAACTATTAACAAGCAGTTTGCGCGAACTGCTATAAAACGAATTTGTTGCAAACTTTTTATTTAAAAGTAAGCAAAACAATATATGATGTGCATTTTGCACCGAGATCCTCCGTTACCACCTTAAAGCGATAAATATGTGAAGCCTACCTCATAAACCTCTCTGGCTAAAAGTAAAAACCAACTCAACGTTCTTAAACTCGTTCTGAAATACAAAGTTACAAGTACGAGTAACAGCCAAACAATAAACCAATAACCTAAAGTATTTTAATATTAAATTTGAAATCTGATACGCACAAAGCGTAATCATTAAACATTATTTAATTAATGTTTTATTTCCTTGTTCCAGAGAAAACCAATAACAAAGCATCGACAAGCCGTTCAATTTCCAAGTATCCTTAATTAACTAACATAAGTGATGATTCCGGCAACCAATGCTCCGCAAAACGCGAAAACAAAATGGCTGCAGACGAAAACAACTCCTCAAACATAACTCAAACACTATCCAACTTATTCGAAGAGATGTTGATGGCTACGGAAGATGTCTCCAACAGCTCAAGGACAAATGTAGATCTAACGCAGTTTCTGTCAGCTTTGAAGGAGCAATCGTCTTCGAGGAATGTCAGCCATGAGCCTCTGGATTTTGGAACATTGGTGAAACTGGTCGATGGACTGAGGAGTAAGCTTAATTTGACCAAGTCCTCTGAGCCTGCGTGTGATTATTGTGAAGGCGGTTTCAGAGATGTCGTCTTAGCTTATAACAGCATACACGGATTTATCAGCTTGATTGTAAGTTTGTAAGTTTGTATGTTTGTGTGGTCGTTTTCAGATAATGTTGTCTTTGACAAATATACTTATCATCTACAATTAAGTTTGTTACTTGCCCTGAGTAACAAGCTAGTGGAATATAAATAATGTATTACAAAATGAGCAGAAATCTAATCTCACAAGACTGAGACTCTTTTGAAAGGAAAACTTAAGTGAATATTAAATACAAAGAGTTCGTGGCATAATTTCTCGGTAATGATAGGGTTTTGTCATCACAACCATTTCTTATACGTATCCACATAATATATAAATAAAATATAGAACAAATTAAAAAAAAACTTAATTAAATTGCGTTGCATTTACAGTACGGTCAAGCTATTTTTGTGAACGTTTTATACATTTATGAAGTAATAAAAACTGATTACTACATGTCTACTACATGACAGTTACTAAATAATAAAATAACAATTATAATAAAAACTGCTGATGGCGTTGTAATTCAGTTACTTAAGCTTAAAATTTGGCAAAATGTATGGAGTACATTTATCTATCGGGATACATTCTTCATAGAACGAAGTTAAAATTTATTAACCGTCCCTTCCCCTCCCGGGGTAGCTTCACCCCCCCGCACGCCCAAACGTGTCCCAAATAACGGTTTTTTACAGTTAAAAAAAGAACTGTACCCGATACATAAAAAGTGTGAATAAAAGAAATTATCCTTGATAAATTTACTATCATCTTTTAAGACATATAAAAGCGATATCACTTACTGTTTCCGCGCAATCAGCTTCTGAATTTGATAATTTTTTGTAATGTATCAAATTGTATTCGCAAAAATTTTACTTCCTTCAAAAATTTTCCATTAAGAATAATATGTGGATAGCTTATATAAAAAGTGAACTATTCCTTCTCTTTTTACTTCTTTTTTTATTTTGAAATTTTAGTTTATCAATGATGCTATATTCATTGTTCATCGCGAAAGGGCTTATTCCTGAGAGAAATTACAAATAAAACCAGCTTACCTACAAGTATCTTCCTACATTTAATTATATACCTGTTATTTACATTTAATAATTTTTAAAAGAACTGGAAACATCTAAATTAATCTTCGTCTATGTTTACTTCAACTGTATTCAAAACAACTCTGGCCTCTACAATTTTTGCACATGGTGGTGCATTTTAAATCGGCTTTCACACATCCACAACGTCTACCACAGCCTTGTTTGCAGACACAGGTTATAAGTTTTGATATAGAGGCTGGTGCTGGCGGCTCCGTATTTAAAACGGGCGAAAGGCAATTGGCGTTTTTCTTCCAGCTCCATTCTTCTGGCGGTAATAAGTTACTCCTCCAACTTTGCACCTGATGGAAGGTTCGCCGAGAATGATGGCGAGCAGCAGACGATGTAGGTGGCAACTTCGCCAAGGTAACAGCACGGTTAGCCTGTCCTACAAATTTGTTGAAGCAAACAAATCTGTGATGATTTAAATCCACTTCTTTGGGTGAAGTTTTGTATAGCGCGAGAATAATGTGTTCGCCGGCCTTTTCGATCTGTTCTGAGGCGCTATTGGGATTGTTGTACACGGCGGCAATGTAGTGCAAATCCTGTCTATTGCTGAATATTTGTACTGTCTGCATTTTACCTTTTCCATAGAAAGCTGACGTTCTATCACAGCCCCTTACAGCGTGTAAGAAAAGGATTGATTCCTTGATGTTGGGCACCAAATTAGCGCACTGTAAGTCTTGGGAACTGTACATTCTTTTCTTTGTTTTTCCTTGAGTTTCCTTGAGCATTTCTATGTTCTTGTCTTCGGGGGTTAGAGCAATTAATAAAACCAGCAAGTCAATATTTTTGTCCAACTACAATGACTTGCTTGTGTCGGTCAGATTCAGCAATGGCAGTTCTAGTGGTTAGTAAATCAGCGTCATCTTTGGCTAGAGATGTACGTATGTCATTTTTGTTCAGGTGCTCGATGAGCTGCGAAATAAATCTCTCCTTGTTTTCAAGATTGGAGAGAAGTCTGGCCTGTGGTTCAACTAGAACTGTGTCTTTGGTGAAAGCAATTTCCGGGGTCTTACGTTGTACAAGTCGTCTCTGTCGTTCTAAACTCTTTGGGCTTAGATGATTTTCAGAGTAACCATCAAATACGACAATAACTAGGTGGCCGTAATTTCTTTGAATGGAAGAGATATAAGCATCATAAGCATCCAAGAAAGTCCCTTCTTTTGGCCATATCACCCGATGGAGAAGGTAACCACCGTCGATAACGTAAAAACTATCTACTGTATTGATTGTTTGTTCAGGGACTTTGTTGAATAAAGTATACAGAGCTGATTTCTTCGATTTTCGCATAAGTGAGTGCTCATCAAATAATGACAATGGGATTGTGGATAGCTCGTGCACAAAACAAGCCCGTAGATCATCAGGAGAGTGTACAGTACAAAGTATTCGTTGAAACAATTGAGTTGTGTCCACTTGTACTGTGTCATTACCCACCTTCACTGAAGCTGTTGCTGAAGACAGGGACTCTAGCCAATGACCTGCTCTATGGGGGGGGGGGGTGCTGCAGGACGACGACTGCTTTGTCTGTTTTTTGGGGCCATTTCAAACAAACCACAGACCGATTCTAAAACGAGGGCACACACCAAAAAGTGACAAAAAAAAGAAAAAAAAAAGCCATAATATGGCAAGTAACATGTTGCGGCTGCAAAATTTTTGCCATAATATGGCGTAAAACACCGCAGAGGACAAATTTGCACGCTTAAACTTAAGAGTCCCGAACTTATTTCCTTCAATAACAGTTTTGTTTATTGATTCTTCGCCTATTGACTTTGCGTCATAACAATTTATATCGACTTCGGCAATCAGCCCAGTAGACAGGGACATGAGATTTTCGGATCGCGGGAAAGGCGAATGTTTCATAAACCACTGCACGAACTTTTCTAAATGGTTTTCATCCTTCTGTATCCTGGTGTCTCTCAATTCTATATGTATTGGTGTTGGTTGATCGTATACCACACAATTCTTCCACTGCTTCGCAAACGTAGTACGATATTGGAAGGCCCGCAATCCATTTATTGAGAACACTTTCTGTGAAACCTCTTCCGTGTGTGATTCCGCCAACACTCTTCATGTTCCTCATTAGTGTTTGTTCGATGGTCATATCTGGCCAGACTCCGCACCAATGCTTTTCAGATCGCCGAATGGTGAAAAATCCCTGTTCAGTAAACTTTAAGGACTCTTCCTCTCTCATAAGGTCTTCAAGGGACTCCATGTCTTGTAGGTATAATTGAGTCGCTTTTGCATATGCAAAGTGTCCAGTCGCATAAAAAATTGAAAGCATTGATTTCACGCATCTAATATGTCGTTCCCATTACCCATACGGCCGGCTCTTCAAAAATCGACGATAAATAGTTGTTGGTGATGGATAATTTTCAAAATCGCATAGGAAAGTGAAAAAAAAGTAAATATTTATAAATGATATCTCTTTTTAAAAAGGGTATTCCATTCTATACTTTCTTTGTACATATCATGGTCGTAAAGGGTAAACTTTTTCGGAAAACTGAACTTTTAGCACAAAAAATGTATAAATTATAAAAAATTATCATATTCAGTAGCTGATTGCGTGGAAACTATAAGTGATATTGCTTTTAAATATATACAGATTCGATAGTAAATTTTTCGAGGATCATTTCAATCCTTCATATTTTTTATGTATCGTGTACGGTTTTCTATAAAACTAAAAAATCACGATTCGGGACCCTTTTAGGGGTGCGGGGGGGTGAAGCTACCCCGGGAGGGGATGGGACGGTTATTAATTTTTAACTTCGTTCTTTAACGAACATATTCCGATAGATAAATGTACTCCATACATTTTGCCAAATTTTTCATACACTGCAATTTAAAATTCTTTAACTATTGTACACGAGGATAATGGGGTGGGTTCGTTGGAATTCCAGATAAAAAAACTGATGAAATGCGAGTCGGGTTCCGTATAAACGTTTAAAAACACAAACTTATTCCACCAGAAGCTATACCTGACTAAGTTAACTTGACCCTTACAATCTATTAACTTTATATATCCAAAGTGTCTAATTATGTTTTCCTATAGTTCCTATAAGTTATCACGGTGAGTCAATTTGCATGAAATTGATTACGTAAGGGGCAATAACATTTTTTGCGTTGAGTTAGATGTCCGATTTTTTCAACTTGTGTTAGTTTCAACTTGATATCCCTAACGAATCCCTAGAAAAAAGGTCTTGACAGACAAACATACGGACAACAAAGTGATCTTAAGGGTTCACTTTTTTCAATTCGAAGTACGGAACCCAAAAACTCAAAAATGTCGAAACGCACCTATGTAAATTTAGTAAATTTTGAAATGGACTATTTATATAAATTTCATTAGATTAGAGTGCGTAGTGACAACCTACCACATGACAGCTTACTAATGACGCTGTCATAAAGATAAGAGTCAATAAGCTAAAGGTACCACAAAAACCAAGATACTTTGTCTTTTCCCTGTGACTCTGAGGCTACACGATAACTCTGTTCATAAAAGAGTATTTATTTTGATAAAATAACTACACTTAGTTTAAAAAAGCTACTCTTTGTTAAATTGATCCTTGTGTTATTACCACGTCACGGTATTAAAAACCATTAATTAATCCATTAGCAGCAGATAAAAAATTATGTTTTCCGTGAATCCTGAAAAGCATAATGGATCACATAATTAACGCCCGAAACACGAGTGCACGAGTTTAACCCCCCAATATTGTCCTATCACTTTAAATGCTCATTTTTCATACTTAACGAGCCATTACAGTTCCGAAAAAAACACGCTTTGTAATTTTGGGCCTTTCCATTTACTGAGCCGGTACAAATTTATCAAAAATCAGCGATGCGCGGTCGTAAATATTTTGGTTAGTAGACACTTATGAAAGAAAAGCGTGGAAGCGGCGTTTTTTGTACTCGAGTTCTCATTAATAATGTCGTTAAATAGATGGGTAGACCAAGGGAAATGAAAAATGGATCTTGGAACTTAGTCTACTGAGATGACTACCTCATATATCAGGAGGCGCCGTTGTGGCGCGCCGGGTTTGAAGTTATGGACGCTACTTCGAGGTTCACACAACGATAGCCAGTCTTGGCTTAGGTTATTTCTACTCTTTGAAGTAATTCTGTAGGTATAGCTACTTACCAAATTATGCTTGAATAACAAAGTTAGCTACATGATCGTGACTTAAATGAATAAATATCGTAAAAAAATGAAATTATATATTGGAAATTTAGAAGCAAATGGACAAAAACTGTTTTTTTTTGTTTTAATGTTGATATTATGTTCAATAGTTATGTATCATTATGTAGTTAAGGCACATAGCGTCTATTCTGGCACGTGCGTAAAAACTGTATATGTGGGACTTCGGGTGATTTTAAAAGGGATTTTCTATGGATGTGTATTGATTTCTTTTAATTGAAAATCTATAATAAGCATTCTTTATATACCATAGTTTTTATTTGATCAGGCTTAGTCACTCACTGCACTTTACATTGCATAGCTTTTTTACTATACTGTAAACAAATTTCGAACAATATAATTATATTGCGAGTGAAAAATATTACCGGAATACCCGTCCTAGTTGAAGTACGTATATATACAGATCTGCTAAGGATATAAGGATAAGAATATCTGTTATAGACAAGAGCTATATATATATTTTTATATTTACATCCTACATCGACGTAGAAGGTAATGCAATGTATATATTTCCTTTATTTGACTGGTATAACATTTAGTAGACGCACGTATTAGCTGCTAAGTTCAAGCTGTTACAATTTTTAAAGCAACATATTTTATCGATCCGTATAATTACTTGTTATTAGATTGATTGGATAGTTCACCATAAGATGACTCGGATTGCGAATTCAATATTTCATATTTTAATCAGCACTGATAAGTATTATGACAGGCTGTTGATAAGTTATCAGGAACTAATAAATACAACGATTTGGATCGAAAATCAGTTCATGAAAAATTACGGAGAATTGAAACCACATCATGATTTATCAGATAAAAGATTTTGCGAATATTTTTAGGAGTTCAAATGAACTTTTCTCGAAGTCTGATCAAAAAGATAAAACGAAATTATATTGGCATTTAACAAACATGCGCAAAAGCATTTCTTTTGAAAAACGAATTACCATGTGCCTAAGGTATGATAAAAGTGAAAAATAATCGTTTTATAATCGCATCTAATTTTAATGTTGTATATTAATAAAAATAAAAGATGTACAAAATTTTCTCGTAATACCCATCACATTTAAAAAAATCGAATTTGAGCAAATTAAATAAGGTATGTATTAAAAATGGAAAGTATTGTTTCCAAATATATGAGGATGTATTGAAATATACATTAATGTATGTTTTCGTACCGCTCAGTACATTAAGGTGATACATGTAAAATATCTGCCGTCTTTAAGCTCCTGAAGGATCTTATGATCTTATGATCTATTAAATATGTCCTGCTATAATATACATTTTTACATTAAAGCTCTTGTGATGTTAATGTTCACAAAAACCTTGCCATTTCATATTCTCTAAAACAGCTGAATCATAAATTTTAACTCTCCATACTTGATTTGGAAATTAAAGAGGAGTGAAGATCATTTTAGAACACGTGTATACAATCGAAACCGGAAACAACAATTTAGCGAGTCATTTTGGCAGTTGTCTTTAGGTGACAGGTAGACTATCTATCTTGGAATTGTACAGGCTGTTATATAACAAACACACCCCTTATTGTTTTATTAATTAATAAAATGGTGTACCACTCCACGTTGGGCGTTGGTATATCATCTTTCGAGCGTTCAGAAACACGGCCTTTTTTGAACGATGGCGTAGATTCTTATGTGCAATAAATGTTTTGCCGTACCGTAATTGCTTACCTGTGTCAGAGAATATAAAGTATAACTCCTGTGTAATGAATAAAAGTTTTTGAGGTTTGTCAATATTTTGACTGTTACAACGAAACTTTGGTGTCTGTTTATCACTTTTCTGGGTCGATGTTCGAATCGAATATTCGACTGAAACTAAATATGTAAATAAATTTAATCTGAAATGTAGGGAAACCATAAAAACTCAGTTACTTTATATTTAAAAAATCGTTTTAAGTATCTAATGAAGTGTATTTTCAAACAGATTGACGAAATCCATATATTTTATACGAACTTACAGATTCTCCATCTTATCCGTTCAGTTGGTGATGGCAGCACTATCATTGTACGTTGTCAATTTCAGCCAATCATAGAGCTGGAAAAAGTTAGTTCCGTCATTTGCAACTGAACAGATAAGATGGTGCATCTGTACAGGCTTTATTTTCTAGATATGTATCTTCGGGAGTCTAGCGAATGCCCTGAACGTAGCAGTCCTGACCAGGCGAGACCTGGCTGCGGCTCCCATCAACCGACTGTTGAAGTGGCTTGCTGTGGCTGATGTCTTCGTGATGCTGGAGTATGTGCCCTTCGCCATCTATAGGTACCTGGTGAGTCCGATGCATTAGTTTTTTCAGGTCTCAAGCAAGTTTTAATAATATGGTTGTAGTTTTAGCTAAAACTTAGATCAAAGGCAACTTTAAGTTTTGCTCGGTATATTCGTCTATAAAATTTATGTAAGTAGAATAAAATAGCTACATTGCTTCAGCATTAAAATAACACTTTTATTGCCTTTGAGAAAAACATAATATTTGGTACGGACCACAAAACATAAAAAACACTCCCACGCACCTACTAGCAAAAGAAAATTCTGAATGTTGTCGTTCTTCGCTAAAGAAACTTTTTTCGAACAACTAGTAGTAGATGCAGAATTTTTTCATATAAGCTCCTTGCTACCGCCGCGCCGAGACGCCTCGTAGCTTATGGTTGATACCAATTTATCAAGCGCTACGAAAGTGCTACGAACGACTACTACGCAATATCGCCTTGAGTGTTTTATCCTTAGTTACAAAGGGCACCTAACTCTAAGTTTATTTGTGTCTCTATCTCTCTCTTTCATATATCTCTGTCATAATTTTTTTTCTATCCGTCTCGCTGGAGCTAACTTCACTCAAGCACCTTTATTTCCTTCCGGTACAGATAGTCCACTTTCACAAATGGACCACTTTTTCGGTATGACTACTTTGGCAATTTGTCAACTTCAATTTCCCATTTCGACTACTTTCCCAATATGACTACTTTACCAATTTGTCAAGTTAAATTTCCCATTTTGAGCACTTTTCTTGTACACACATTAAATACCCTTCCGGTAGGAAATGGTGGGTCAGTAGGGGGTTAGATAGAACAACGGCTATGTCAATTTCCAAGGTTTCCGTGATACGGATTTACATACAGGGCCTTTATATTATCCCAAATTTATGGTATTTATAATTTGTTTTTTACTGAAAACAGTAAAATTCATAAATTGAAATAAACATTTCCGGACCTACAAATATATTGCTTCCTTAAAAAAAGCTTAATATAAAACCTATGATTATTTGGACGATAATAAAGCATGGTGTAATAAATAATAACAATCTTTAAAATTATTGAAAAAGAAAATGGAAAAATGGAAAAAGACATGATCTTGCTCAGATTTTCGCCTTTCTTCTTAACAAGACTAATCGATTGGGCGGATGGTTACGCATTATATTTATTTGTGGTTAATTTAGTTTATTTATCAACTTATTTGTTCATTGCATTATATAATATAATATTTTTATTCCTACATTTCTTTATTTTATACAGGTGTATAATTTTATCACATTTAAGTAGCCCAACCTAAATATTTTTTATATGTATTTGCCGTATTTTTTTTTCATATTCTATTGTTTTTATTAAGATTAATTTTTGACCTGTAAAACGTATATATTATGTATCTATTTAAAAAAATAAATTATTTGAATTTGAATAAAATCTCCGTCTTTCAACGTTACAACATTACCACGGTGAATTTCTTATCTCAATCGCTAATCAACAAATGTACTGTGAAAGGTGACCAGGCGAGTCGAATTGCTTCAAACAATTCCAATCAAAGTTAACCCCGGTTTACTATTTGAGACGTGATACAATCTGATAAACTTGTATTTATTGTATTTATTATTTATTGTTATATATAATACGTAATTGTGTCTTTAAGTAAGAGCCAAAACCGAAAACATTTAAAATAATACAACTTTTTCAAGGTCTCTTGTATGTTCTCTCTTCCCTTAAATTTTATTTAAATTTTTCTTTATTTGTCGTGGTAGAGGCTATACATAGGTAACACTAAAAGTTTCCGGAACTGGCCACTTACATAAACAATATTTAAAAATTTATTGCAACATTTGAAAATAGAACTCTTTGGCTGTAGAATGCAGTTTGTTTCATCTGACTGTCTTTTGTTTTTACCTTGTGGCGCCATTTAAAAAATTGTGTGTCTGCATCAACATGGATTTAACTCGGGAAAATTTTCGTAGTATGATTTTCTACGATTTTAAGTTTAATTTGACAGCTCAACAGAGCATCGCTCGTCTTGAAACAGCTTTTGGCAATGAAGCACCATGCAAGACGACTGTTTATAGCTGGTTTGCAGAATTCAAGCGTGGTCGTATCAATCTCAGTGACGAATCTCGCGATGGTCGGCCGTCCACCGCTGTGACCAACAAAAACATCGATGCTGTGCGCCGTATGATTGAAACAGACAGGCATGTGACCTACCATGAAATTCGCGCATCCTTAGAAATAGGCATGAGTCAAATACAATCAATCCTACACAAACATTTGGGTGTGAGAAAGCTGTGCTCGCGGTGGATCCCACACAACTTGACCGAGGCTCAAAAAACGGACCGCGTCACTTGGTGCAGTGCCATGCTTACCAGATTCAACGAAGGTGCGTCAAATTTGGTGTGGGACATAGTAACAGGTGACGAAACATGGATTTATTGCTACGATCCCAAAACAAAGCAGCAATCGAGCGTATGGGTCTTTCAAGATGAGCCGAAACCAACCAAAGTGGCGCGCGTGAAAAGTGCATCTAAGCGGATGATTGCTTCTTTTTTTGATAAAACTGGACACGTGGCTACCGTTGCTTTAGAGAATCGTCGTACCGTGAATAGTGACTGGTACACGACCATTTGTTTGCCGGAAGTTATTGACGAACTCCGTAAAAATAACCGTAAACGCCGTGTCATCCTGCACCACGACAATGCTAGTTCTCACACGGCCAGACAGACAAACGACTTTTTGAAGGCGAAAAATGTAGAACTCATGAGTCATCCTGCATACAGTCCCGACCTGGCACCTTGTGACTTCTTTCTGTTCCCAAAAATTAAGAACCAATTACGCGGTCAACGATTTTCATCACCAGAAGAGGCTGTCGAGGAGTATGAAAAACACGTTTCAGAGGCAGAGGTCACCACAGGGGAGTGGCACAAAAGTTTTCAAAACTGGTTTGATCGAATGAAAAAGTGCATAGACGCCAAGGGAGATTATTTTGAAAAACAATAAATTAATTTTGTACCTTTAATAGTATTTTTTCATATTCATTCCGGAAACTTATGGTGCGTCCCACGTAGAAACACGATTTTGTGAAAATTTGAACTTTCTACCTATTGCGGTGGAGGCTGTGGACCCCTGTGACAGACAAACAGACAGCGGAGGCTTAGCAATAGAGTCCCGTTTGGCATCCTTCGGGTACGGAACCCTAAAATTGTTAAGTTTTTTCTTGGTTGCTTTTCTGAGTAAGGCGAGTTTTTGTCCGGTAGGCCTACCACGAGTTTTGCTTACTATACACGTTAACGTCTGCGTAAAATATTTATATGAGAAATTGAGCAGCGCCCCTAGCGGCTTACTACAGGAACCAGCATTTCTCATACAAAATATTTTACGCAGGCGGTAACGTGTATAGTAAGAAAAACTCATGGTAGGCCTACGGCTTCCCTTTTTAAAATGTTCACCCTTCGTCACTGATACGTATATAAGTTACTATATACGTTGGTTTCTCATGTGGCTGTAAACTTTGAAAAGAGGCCAAATACTCCATTTAATAATGCAGAAACAGAGTTGATAAGTATTTATTTATGAAGTGTATCTGGAGCTCAGGCTCCACTCGATTATAATAATAAATCGTATGTTTTATCGAAATCCCAAGTCATTTTCAAGATTTTAGCCGCCTGGCCTACGTATGGATCGACCGTTATCATCATTTTTATTCAAAATGGTCACCTCGTATAATTTGTATAAAAATTGGTAATTGATACACAAACAAAAAAATATTTAAAAAAATGACATACTCGTATTTCTAAGAATGAGATAAGCTTATGCAACCAAAGTTGCCGGGAGCGTTTTAATGGGAACGAAATTGCAGGCGCTATAGCACAGGGCGTTGTCCTAGTAAAGACGATCCACGCTCTAACAGCGTTTTATTTCTGGTGCTACCAGTATATTTGGTTGCTTAAATCTTCAAAGCGTGGCACTTTACGGGGTCTTGTCGAAGAAGAATTTTTGTTTGTATTGTCTACAATCGACTTTTAAAAAAAATATTCGTGGCCGATTTTAAAAATAAAATATGTTGGAAAGTCGATTAAGGTTAAAATTTTCAAACCCCATTTTGACCTCCTGCCTGCTTGCAGGGGGACGAATTCTTGCAACCTTACAATGGACTTTTTATCTTATAACTGCAAGTAAATAAGTTAAAAATAATTTGAATCAATAAGTATGCTTTAACAAAAAATGTATCGGAAAACGTTAAACCCATTTTTACTTCCATTCAAGCCCTAAGCTCCTATTTCATAAAATAACGCTGTCGGGTTTTATACATTTTTAGGGTTACGTAACCCAAAGGGCAAAATAGAGCACTATAATGTCACTGCTGTTCGTCTATCTGTTTGTATGGCAGGGGTCTCTAGCTCGTTGTCGGAATGAGTTACAATTCTGATATTAGGATATTTTGTGTACAATGTTGACCGAAAATCCAATATTAAATTAAATATATTTTTCAGGATTCCATAAATAATCTTGTGGGATGTCATTATCTTTAACTCAGTGAGTATGTACAAATACATATTTCGTTCTTTTTATTTTCAATAATTAATAAATAAGGGACTAGTTAGGAATTTAGGATTTCTGTATAATATGTAACATTAACTGCTATTTATCAACAAATACCAACTAAAAACGCAATTTTTTTGTTTTAGGGTTACGTACATAATATGACATATTATGTCGAAAACTCCACCAACGGGATTCCGTGGTTTATCATGTTAAAATATATGTAAGAAAATTGAAAATTGAATAAATAAATTTAAAAAAACTAAATTTTGCATTTTTGCTTCATAAATTTTGTTGGCAATGATAATTTTGTAATTTTTATTCAAATTATTCTTCTTGTAGCTTATACAAATGGTAAGAATCCTTCAGGACACGAGTCCTACTCGCACTTGACCGGTTTTTCATCATTTTATCGAAATTCTCATAAAGGTCATAGCTCTCACTTAAAAATCCCTATTCCCTTACTAACAAAAGAAAAGACATTTTTCGCAGAGATTCGCGTCAAAGCCTCTTTTGAAACGCGGTTCATAATCAGCTGGAGCCTCCGTCAAGGAGACTTAAGTATTTGTGAATGAGCGTGTAATTATCTGTGATCTCTTGTCCCCATGCAAATAATATTTCATTTTTTATAGTCTTATTAGACGAATTCAGCTGGGATGGGCTGCCTTTAGAAAACTGGAAGATGTGTTTAGAGCTAAAATCCCGCAATGTCTCAAGACCAAGACATTTAAACAGTGTGTCCTGCCTATACTTACTTATGGTGCCAAAACATAGATGTTAACCAGAGCTCATATCCACAAAATGAAAATGGCACAGAGGGCTATGGAGCGTGCCATGCTAGGCATGTCGAAATTCGACAACGAACTCGAGTCGAAGATATAGGTAAACGAATCGCGAGATGAGCGGGATATCTGGCTAGACGGGAAGATGGCCGGTGGACTAGGGCAGTCACAGAGTGGCGGCCGAGGCCAGGAAAGCGTTCAGTGGGTAGACCATATCGTCTAGGCTGTAGATGGCGAGACGATATCGTCAAGGCTGTCGGTGGGCAATGGATGAGACTGGCGGGAGACTCAACAGTGGGTGGATGCGGGCTGGTTGATTGATTGATTGATTAGGGAAGCATCGGCGTCTTTATTGTACAGTCCTTTAAAAAATAAGCTTTCTCTATTCTATTAAACAGATCAAAATAAAAAAATGTTTCTAATAATAGGCATTATGACAAAAAAAAAATTATTAGTCCGTCGGTTAGATTATCAGAAAATATTGGACACGTATTTTTTCTTTTTTAAATTAAACAAACTGTGGTGAAGATATAGTCCGCTGAAGTTCCGCGTGACAAAATTGATTTGATTGATTGACAAAAGAAAAAATACGTGTCCAATATTTTTTGATAATCTAAACGACGGACTAAATAGAATAATATTTTGTTTACCCTGTGTACGAGCCTATTCTCAAATGTAAAATCGAGGGTAGTATTTTTTGGTTCAAAAAATTATTTCTTCATTCAACATTTTGTATTGTCAATTTCACAAAGCAGGGCGTTGGGCTTGTTGTCTCATCACATCAGTCATCATCATATTTACAGCTACAATCTCATTTAACTATTTCTATATCTCCGTATAAACTGAGTTGCAAATAGAAATAAACCGTTACATTTTTGATGACACCACTCCAACAATTTATAACAATACAGGTGTATCTTTTTTATGTAAATATTATGCATTTGCAAGTGCAGTGTACTTTTTATGATCACCTGGCTCCTGACTCTGCATTTGTATTGCAGTGTTATCCGTGGTATTGCGCACCCGTGGTATTGCATAATACGTAATCATAAGCCAAAGACTTCTATGTATAGACATGGCGTACCGCACTGAAAAAATATGCGAGTGATCGAGACATAATGTGGTCTACCGCAAGTGACAGGGAGCGAGACAAGTTCCGCGACGTGAGCACAATTTTAACACCGAACAGAGCGTGCTAAATATTCAAAGCCGAACAGCGTGTCCGGTATTTATACATTGAAGTCTTTGTCACAAGCATATTCTCTATAAAAACAGAATTCATCTCCATTTTTAGGGTTCCGTACCCAAAGGGTGATCAACGGGATCCTATTACTAAGACTCTGCTGTCCGTCCGTCCGTCCGTCTGTCACCAGGCTGTATCTCATGAACCGTGATAGTTAGAAAGTTGAAAATTTCACAGATAATGTAAGTCTGTTGCCGCTATAACAAAAAAAAAACTAAAACCGGCCAAGTGCAGGACAAACTTCGCCGGATAACCCCGCCTTAACAGAAAAGATGAATAAGAAATAAATTTTACGTAAGACATATGTTTTAAACGTCGTGTAGCCAATGCCGTGTAAGCAAGAGATCGCAGGTTCTAATCCTAGCCAGAGGGATTTTTTCAAAATATTTGTTTTTTTTTTCTAATTTCTCTGTTCTAGTTTGTTTCACTATAAATAATTATAATCTTGAAAATATATCACGCTCATCACTACATACAACATCAAACCTCTACAAAGAATAGCGTGGACGATGTGATGACGATTGAGGGGGGGTTATCCCGATTTTGTCTCTTTTCAAATTAATTTTAAACCAATAAATAGCGATGATTACGCAATTTTGTAAGAAATATATGTTTTAATTTCACTCCTTGGTCTTGATATTTCGGTGATTTGATATACGATTACATACATTTTCCTCAATTCATTTAAATCGCAAAGATAGGTGATATAAATATAAATATAAATATCATTCCATTTGTGATGTTTATGTTAAGTTTTGGACAATAAAACTTATACTAAAAAAAAACTTCTCAAAAAATGTAATTTAAAACGGCCGTCATATTGAAAACCCATCCTCTAATTCCAAAATAATAAGTAAAAACACCTCGAAACCGCGAGTTTTCTGGGCGGCGCGCTTCCGCTGAGGAAGATAAAATGTGTAAAATGAAAACGTTGGAGCAGGACAGATTTCGCTGGATCACTTTCGCCTTAATTATGTTAATGTTAGTGACACTGATGATGATGCAGATATAATTTTTCCAGATACTTCCCGGTGAGCGAGAGATGCCGTACCGCTGGGCAGCATACCTGCTCTTCCACATGCACTTTGCCCAGATCTTCCATACTGCTTCCATCTGTCTCACCCTCTCCCTCGCAGTCTGGCGTTACGTGGCTATCAAGTACGTGAATATGTCACCGTAGATTACATCTGATAGTTTATAATTTTACTAGTGAGTTTATAATTTCACGGCAGGTTTTTGTTAGTTTGTTTATAAACTAACTTAACCTAGTGAAATTATAAACTAACGGTTATTAGAATGTCACGCTGACAGATATAAGTGCACTTTTTGACTACTGACCACAGATAACATTACTGAACTTTCCCTTAAAGAAAAACAAACACTTAGCGTGCACTATCCACCTTTATTTCATTAGGATGAACACGACCTAATAATTTTAGTGATATAATACTAATGTATAGAATAATTTAAAATTTATTAAATATTGTATAATTTTATGCCATATTCTTATTTTATTTCGTCATTCTGCTGATGCCGAGAAGAAAGACTTGTTGAAATATATCTGGATAACTTAGTCTGTCAAAAAAGTATTGAAATGAAAATGAAACTTTAATGAACTTTATTGGACTTTAAACGTTCAAGTAGTATAATTTAGGTAATATATTTATGAAATAACAACGCGGTTAACTCGATTTAACAGATTTTGTACTTATTTATTTGGTGTAACCAGGCGAAAGAAAAATAGTTTCTTCAATATTCATTTCAACACTTTTTTGACAGACTATACATATATCATGATTTCTATGCTTATATAAGTATATGTATTTTTTAATTTCATTTATTAATCTACGAATTGATATGTTGAGGCAGATGGAAAATAGGCATTAAATTGTATTGATTGATATGAACATTAATAAATACATAAATCTTATTTGTTTTGTTTGTATGGTACATACAAAAGTTGAATATGTAAATTAATTGACGATTACTCCCTGTTTGTATATGGTAAACATACTTCAACGGAATTCAGGGTATACCCACTAATTAAGTCCTCGAGTAGGGAACAAATAGAGCAATTTCAATAAAAACCTTCCAGTAAAAGATTTATAAAGGGACCAACCACTACTTACATCAAAGTAACCAATAATGGTATATTAAATAACATGCTTTTCAACTTCAGTTACTACATGAATAGGAATTATTTGATACAATCTCTACAGAATGTCCGCATAATGTACGACGACGCGTAATTGGTAATCACGTCGAAAACATTTATGTAAAAAAATGAAGCCAACTCTTATAATGAAAGTGTTAAATATAAATTGGATGATTTATCACAAATAGTCGTATATAATTTAATATTTCGATACAATCACTAACGTCATTTTCAGGCTTTTAACAAATTTTATACAGGATATGAATCAGATAGGTATATCACTTGATCTGATCGGTATTATTATGATTGCATGACTTCAGTTTGTTTTTTACAATACGTCGAATAAACAATATCAGGATGTTCATAAGCTTTATCTTGGGGTCGGTGTTACTGATTTTGTATTATATCATTGCGATATAGAATAACAAAAGTACATATTTAGATTTTTAAGAAGCTATGTGCTTCTAGAACTAAAGTAAGGATCTAGAAGGAACATAGTTTAGGGCTTGGACTAGATGGACGTATAAAAGGGGGGGCTTAGGGGGTTCGTTCAGCACCTACTGTCATCAGTGTACGTACATGTTCGACACCCCTTAGCATACGCGGAAAGATAGATATTCGCGTCATATTCACATTTTGTATGTGTTTTGTATTATCCGTGACATAAAATACAAGTTGACATTAATTTATGGAGCCAAATTCATACTGAAGGCTTGGTAAGTCCTCAGTTTCACGATTTGACGACCCATGTTGTGGAATTCATAAATTATTTTTTGATGTTCCCTACAAACGCAAGCCTAGCCCCGAGTCAATTACTGTAGGTAGTCAATATTTTATTTTGTATTTTTGGATCTTTGGACCCCCATAAGAAAGCTGTAGCTACGCCCATGTTGGTCAATTTCTCCAAGGAAATCCTTTCTTAGCATGAGTCAGTTTATGATGATTTATGCACTTTTCGCTTAAATTGGTATTCAGAGCGGCAAAAGCAAGTCAGTAAGAATATTGTTTGTTGCTTTCAGATATTCTGACAGGAACCACATATTGTGCACTGAGAGGAGATGCAGCACCGCCATTCTCAGCAGTTTCCTACTCCCGCCGATCCTCTGCATTCCCACATATATGGTAAGTGAGTTTCTAGATTGATCTCTGTGGAAATGAGCTTTAAAGAAAACTCCGGAAAGCCACTTCTAAATAGTATGCAAAGTGGGTCTGCTGTAGTTTTTACTTTATGTTTTAAGACTAGAAAAGATTTCTTAGAATATTATTGTTTGTTAAAATTTTATTACTTTTTCCCTAATACGGTTTACTTTGATAACGAGTTTTTTTCAGAAAAATATCATTGTATAAATATTTGTCTTACCAATTGCAATTTCTGTCTTCACTATTTTAATTGAATGTAAATAAATAAAAATAATGTTGCAAATTATAAATGATATATATTTTGACTTCTATTCAAGTTTAATACAAACTAGGAAACATCAATCAGAAACAAATTACAAGAAAAAAAATATTTTGAAAAAATTCCTCGGGCCAGGATTTGAACCGCGACCTCTTGCTTTCACGATTGTTCGACCTGAAGCCTTCACTTGTCGTGAAAACAAGAGATCGCAGGTTCAAATTCTGGCCCGAGGATTGTTTTTTTTTCCAATTTATTTTTAACGAAACATTTGTTTATCTTTGATCTTTTTTAGTTTGTAATACACTCTGATAGTATTTAGTTAAAGTATCCAAAGCGATGGAATTCGCTATTAAATAGATACCAAAATCTTATATACGGTCATGCAATAATAAGTGAAAAAACCTCTAGGGTAGATTTTATGTATCGTTAACTGATCACACAATCCAGAAGAAAAAAGATTTTTTGATCGAGTAATTTTTTCACTTCCCAGTATAAAGTGGTTCAATCAGCTGACTAAATTCCTATGAAAAGGTGAAGAAAAAGTTGGGGCGAAAAAATTTTTTTTTTCTTTTGTGTAGTGGTCTATTAGGGATTTTTTTCACTGAGAATTGTAGGGCCATAAAAAAGAGTATTGTGATTCTTTTTTTATGTCGTAGACTTCATAGACTCCACTTTTGATGTATTTGAGATATGGGTCTAATTTTAGTTATTTCTTTACCTAAGCGCTTGCAATAACATTTTATTACTTTATGAAATTGAATGATCTATTATTGCTGTTCCATATCATAAACTGAGAAATAGACGATATCTACGTGAAAAATCGTTAATCTTAAGTAAGTTTTGATTGCTATTTTGGTGAGTTTCCAAAAGACTTACTATAGGTATGGATTTGGTAGTGTGCGATAAGTTTTGGGGATTTGGAATGATTTAAATTCGGTAGGTTCTTATAGAAAAATAAATTTTAAATATAGTTTTGAGCAGGATTTAGCTGGTATTAATAGATTGTAGTTGATGCGTCGGTCGCTTCGAAAGTGATCACGTTCATTAAAATAGGGTCATTTTTGTGTATGGTATTTTTTAATTTTATAGGGCAGTTTCATGATGATATATATTATCATATATGAAATAATATGTTTTGAGTCACCTCTCACAATTTTCAGCGGCAGTTCTTATTACGCTCGCATAAAAGTGAAAATCGTACAAAAAGTTCTCAGTGGCGAAGAGTGAACATTTTAAAAAGAGAAGCCGGACAAAAATCACCTTACTCAGAAAAGCAACCAAGGAAAACATTAATTTTTTTGTATTTTGTAACTCCCTGTCAGCCAAGTGTATTTGTCGTATTGAGATTTATGGAAATGTTTGACAAAATGAAGTGCACGGAATAAATAAATGTAGTATGGATGCCATTTCCTAAACAAGCCGATGGGACCCTTTGCCACTGGTACGAAGGTAAACTTATCTCAAAGTTATACCGAAGCGTGAAGTCATGTGTACAAAGAAAAACTTATATCAAAGTTATACCGTACGTATAGTAATGTTTGTGTACAAGGATAAACTTATCTCAAAGTTAAACTGTAGCGTGTGGTTATGTGTACAAAGGTAAACTTACCTCAAAGTTATACCGTACGTATTGTTATCTGTACAAAGATAAACTTATCTCCAAGTTATACCGTAGCGAGTGGTCATTATGTACAATGGTAAACTTATCTCAAAATTATACCGTACGTACAGTCATGTGTACAAAGATTAACTTATCTCAAAGTAATACCGTAGCGAGTGGTCATATGTATACAGGTAAACTTATATCAAAGAAAATCTATACCGTAGCGTGTGACCATTTGTACAAAAGTGAACTTATCCCAAAGAGAATATACTTTTATTTGTTTTGTTTACGATTCATGTTGTATGTTGTCACTGATTTTGTTTTGTTTTGTACGGTCCGCCCATATAGGTCCACCACCTTTGTGGCCGAGTCGTAGAACGCTTGCCTGCTAACCCAGAGGTCGTTAGTTGAATCCCCGCGGTCTGTGTTTAGTCTGTGTGCTTCGGAGAGCACGTTAGGCTGTTGGTACATTTTTGCCCAAACTACGGCAATAGGGTTCATCACCCATCACGTTTGGGAGGTAATGTAATCCTTGGGAAAAGCGGGTGTACTAAGTGTGGACTTTCACTTGCATTTCAAACTCCTTTGTTACCCCCTTGGAGATTCATGTAAGTGACCGTAGATGGGAGTATGTGCATGACAAAGTATATTGAACAGCATCAAAACGGTCCCTTAAAATTGATCTGAAGAATACAATAGACCCACAGTCTTTCCGCATAGTTTAACATCAATCGATCCTAAACGACTTATCTTCTTTTCAACATTGTTACTTTTCTTTGGAAACTTGAAAAGAAAGTAATAATATTAGGGCTAAAGAAAATTTTCATATCATACTGGAAAGCATAAATCAAAGTTATTATTTAAGGGGATGGCTATTCAGACGTATACCTAAACAAGAATCTTTTCATTATTTACATACCTACCTAATAAGAAAATATTAATCATAAAAGCTTTCGATGTTTCAAAAGATTTATTTTCATTACACTGCCGTTCTTGAGTGCCTTTTCATTATAAATTTCTTACTTATTTCCACAGGTATTTGACGTTCACACAGCCATAGTCTTAGAACCAACTGGACCAATGATTCTCTACCATGTGGACTCTGACGAAGAAGGGCAGCTCTATCAGATAAACTTCTGGGTCCATGGAGTCATAGTTAAACTCCTCCCTTGTTTAATACTGACTGTGATAAGTATTTGGCTGATAAGAGAAGTGTACAGAGCCAATCAGCACCAAAGGAAAATAAGGGTTTACAACGCTTGTCCAACAAGCAATAAGATGATTAAAAGGCAGTATAAGGCAGACAAGAGAACCGATAGAACGACAAAGATGCTTGTAGCGGTGCTGCTACTGTTTTTGGCGACGGAGCTTCCTCAAGGGATCATGGGCCTGCTAAGTGGGTTGCTAGGAAGATGCTTCTTCAAGCGCTGCTACGATTTGTTCGGGGAGCTAATGGATGCGCTAGCTCTGATGAATGGTGCTATAAACTTCGTGCTGTATTGCTCGATGTCACGGCAGTTCAGGATGACCTTCGGCCAGCTTATCTGGAGGTCACATCTGCACAAATGGCCCCCACCGACTGCTTCACATTCCGATGGACAGAACACGTAAGTTGATTAATACACCACTTGATTTCCATTTAAAAAATTCCAATGTTTATTCTATACAATGCTCGCAGCAAATTTTGTGGGTGAGCAGTTAGTCTTGTTTTGAGTAAATGTTTTTGACTGATATATATAGGTACCAGGAAAAACAGTAACCACACCTATATCAGTTTTTGCAAATCCGAAAAGTTATGTCCTTTCCACCTTCACCTGTTCAAGCTGTTGTAAGAGTTTATCAATATGAGGCAGCCAAAATAAATATTTGGGGCTTATTTTTTTCATTTCTGGCAAGACTAATCGAATGGTCAGAGTTATGCATATATTTATATACCTATATGTAGCATATTAATATTTAGTAAATACATAGTAAGTTTTCATGTGTATCGTATATATATATATTAAGGCTAATGATGGGTATGATGACAACCTTAAGATTAGCCGGCTAACCTCAAGTTTAGATTTGGGCATTAGCTAATGTTAGTTTATTTCACCTTTAGCCGTCTGAACTAAAGAATAACCTGAACTAAAAAATCAACGAAAAATAAAAAATACAGTTATAATTCAAAAAGTACAAAATTGGTGCGACGACGAGCGAAGCGGAGCGAAGCGGAGCGGAGCGAAGCGACCCCCTTTAGTTTTAACAGAATTCATGATAAACGCAAAAAAAATTCTTGTCGTCACACCCTTTTTTGAATTTTTGTTAAATTATCACCATATTATTTCGTCTTCGTAAATTAGCGGTTATTTATATCGCAATTTAATTAAGTAATATGTATATAGTGGAACTTGTACACGGAGACTTTTATTAATGTTAGTGGTTATTCTTAAGTTTCGCCGGCTAAAGTTGGAATAAACTGATTTCGCACATTAGCTAATTCTCAAAACTCTATTGTGAAATTTAGTTCGTCATCAAATCTAACATTAGCCGTAACATATATTTTATTGGGGCATTAAATATACCTTTAACTTAGTTCATGTACGTGTATTAATTTATTAAATACATGTAAGATCAAAACTTAATTTATTATGTTCTTTTCATTTTAATTAAATTTTAATTTTTATGACATTTAATTAAGGGAGGTTATCCCGATTTCGTATCTTTTCAAATTAATTTTAAACCAATAAATAGCAAAGATAAAATTTTGTAAAAAATATATGTTATATCTTGATATTTTAGTCGTTCGATACGCTATTACTTACATTTTCCTCGATCCATTTAAATCGTAAAGATAGGTCTGAACTATGATCTAATTATCATTTCATTTGAGCTATGTTAAGTTTTGAACAGTATAATATTAACTTATACTAAAATAAACGTCTTAAAAAATGTAATATAAAAGGGCCGTTATTATGAAAAACCCATCCGTCTAATTCCAAAATCCACCCATCAGCCTGTTTCGTCCACTGCTGGACATAACAGATGCCTTTCCAGGATTTCACCACTCTTGGCGGTCCTCCTGGAAGAAATGCCCATACTCACACACGCTGGGCAGGCGGGTTGGTGAGCGCGGTGCCGAAACCCTTGCACCAGTGACGCCGCTGCCCGTCACTAGTCTGTTTAAGGCCTGGCAATTAGGGATGGATATACCGCCATCCATCGGTCCCAGGCAATGGTGGGCCGCCTGGTTTTGCCTGAGAGCTGTTCTCTTACTCTCCCCCGAATAACTTCGGGAGGATTTGCGACTAAGATGGTGGTACCTCCACAGTCGAGCTCGGCATCAGCTCTACCACCTACAAAATCCAAAATAATAAATAAAAATATATAAATAAAAACACCTCGAAACCGAGAATTTTCTAAGCGCCGCGGTTCCGCTGAGCAGGATGACCATGTGTAGAACGAAAGCGTTGGAGCAGGACAGATTTCGCCGGATAACCTTGCCTTAAGTGTATATTATACATTACAGAAATAAAATATTCATTACCATTCTTTCTTTTTTTATTATCAAGTCTTCGGAATCGATAAAGTGTGAGCGGTGGTAACGCAAATTGTATGGTGACAGTATTCATATATCCTTTAGGATATATTATATTTTAATAACGTAAAAAGCCCTCTACGCCATCACAAAGATTACATGACATGAAAGTTTTTTTTTTGGCGATGATATAGGCTTATCCTTTAACTAAATCCTTTCCTTTGATGTTTCAGGGCTAAGACGTCAATCCCTTGAGGAAGGCTCGTGCAAGAGAAACCAGTGGTGTTACAACATTTCCTCTAAATGTAAATTTAGCATCTTATATCGAGGAAAGCCTCACTTTGTATACAATGAGAAACCTAGAGGTAGCTCTATTTTAGTGCAATGCATTTATAATAAGTTTTCTTTGAAATGCAACCTGCTCGCTTGAATAATTGAATATTTAACCTTATATTTAAGTACGAGTATTTATGTAATACTAATTCCCAAGCAAGACTAATACTTCAACCATTTTTCTGCATCTAACAAACATTCGGATTATTTTAACATGGAGTTTTCGTTTCTCAGCTACGGTACGAGTAGAAATATTAATATCTTTGTGACAGTTACAATGTTCAGTTAAGCATATTTTAACGTTTTACGGGTAGCACTCCCTTCATGATATGAGCGAAAGTTTGGCTACATTGTAGAGTTCCTAAATAGTGCAATCAACGAATTACGTTTGTCGATTTCATGAGACAAATGTAAGAGTGTTGCAAACCAGGACGGCGATTCTCGCACATGTGACAATTTGCGAAGGCCGAAAGCGGGTGATTTTAACAAGCTCTTTATGAAGAAACGTATCAAACTTTTAAAACATAAACTTGGTTTAATGCTTTACGTGTCTTTTAAGGAGTTATAGTTAATAGAATTATCATCAGACGGCATTTATGACGCGATAAACAGAGGCGTATGAAAAGCAAAGCGTGTGAAAAATTTTGCGAGAATCGTCGTCCTGACCTCTGATTCTGTATCGTAAAATCAGTTGCCAAACTGAGTGCCTATCGTCGAAAACATACATATCCATCCATTTGTCTAAGGATACGTTCGCACCTGAAATGACGTCACAATTCGTAAATAGTTCAATAACAACCCTTGAAGGTTATTTCGGAAGTTCATTTTTTATCTGTTTTTGGTGAATGGCAACCATAGGTGTCAACCGACACTAAGTACATAATATCAGATCATAGTTTCACTATACTATACAGTTGTTTGATTTCGTATAATGTTTCAAAACCAACGCGATTTTAAGATTTGAATTTGTTGTCCAATTCTGTAAAAATTACCTTTGGATCGTAGAAAAACAATATGCTAAAGTAAAGCGTCCGATAACGTATGTCTTAAAAGGTTTGCAAATGTAACACATGCCAATAAAAACACACTTTTTTGGTGTCAGAATATTTCTTTTTGTTTCTAGTTTATACTTGTTTAAAATTATTAATAATCGTTATTTTACCACTTTTAGTGGGGCTTCAAATTTAAAACAAAAGATTTCCCTGCCTTAATTTATAGCTCTCTCAGATAGTAAGGCAAAAAGATTCATGAGACAAAGCGTATTTTTTTAATAAATGACTGAAAACCATCACACTCGTCATTTCATAAAAAAGACGGTACAAAATGTATGGACCGAAACAAAATATTTTTACTTGGAAATTAAGCTTTGAGTTCACATTCAGCACACCATTTCTATTCATTTCTAAGGAATAACAAAAAATCGTCCTAGCACCAAAAACCTTATTTGCTTGTGTCAGACAAGGTGACATTTATTTATGCAGCCAAATTCATACTGGAGGCTTGATAAGTGATGAATAACGGATCAATAACATTTTTTGCGAAATTTGAATAAAGAAAATTGTCACTTTCCAACTTTAAACAGGAAAAAATATATATTTTCGTTTTTCGCAAAGAGGGTAATTGAACCTTGTTATATACTACTTACCCAGTCTTCAGTATGAATTTGCCTTCATAAATAAAAGTAATATCGTTACGGTATAGGCAAATCCCTGATTGAGTGTTAAAGGTATTTCCGAGTGTGGACTGTTACTGAAATAGTTAATACTTGTAGGTACACCTGCTTTACAACCACGATTTTTACATACTACCTTACCTTCAGGATTACGAGGTAGGCCAGCCAACGAACGATGAATCTTGAACAAAATAATATTTATTGTTGAAAAATATTATTAAAATGCTGCTACTTCACGATATGCCTTGAGCAATATTGAGCATTGTCACGTAATGTACGACATGTAGGTACGTAGGTTGCTACGTGTTTTCTGAAAAATCAAGATGCTACGAAAGTTTTTAGCTGTATAAAAACCATCAACTAGTACTTCTCAAAGATTATAGTAAATTAAAGTCAATTTAACTATAAATCTCTCTGTGTAATATAATCGTATACTGGCCAATTTTTATTTTTTATGTTTTGCTAAGTCAGTCCAGTTTTGTTTTTGCAATGATGCTCTCAAGAGAATCGTTTCCTGATATTCTATTATTATAAAGGAAGCAAAACATTAACGGATTCTGACAATCCTCTCTACAGCCTGACCTTGCCCGTGTGCCTTTTTTTTGTTCCCCACCGTAAAGAAAATGATGCGTGACCGGACATTCAGGAACTCGGTCGAGGCAGTACAATAATTCTATCGGGTTTTCTTCAACCTTTCGCACAACGCGTTTATAAATGTTTTCAGGACTGGTTTTTGAGAATGTGGCGATATGTAGACCTTAAAGGAGTTTATTTTGAGAAAATTTTAGTTATCTTTAGAAAAAACTAATGGTTTTTATACAGCAAAAACTTTCGTAGCAACCTACGTAGGTATATTGGAAATCAAAATCAAATAGAAACCTGTAAGTTTAAACCGTATCCAAACCGCTGCACTGGTTTGATTGCAATCTTTTTATCGGTCTTCTAATTATAAGATAGGAAACAAAGTTTCTTAAATATTTTCTAAGTAGGATTAAAAGAAAATGAGAATTGAAAGAAAACCCGTGTACAAAGTAATTATAGTACTCTTACTTCATTATTTAAAGTTTAAAGTTTAAAATAGATTAATCGAGAAATCTCCGGGTTTTCATTAAGCTTAAGGATTCCTCGAGAGATATTATCTATAAGTTACAGGAATTTAATTATTACTTTTTAGGATCTCTCTCTGAATTCCAGACAGACTTAGACTTTATTAAGAAAACATACATCTCACGTAAGCTCACCTCAGAGAGGAGAAGGTAGTGAATGTAGACAAATTCCCATCTGATATGATACAGTCATACCAAGCCTTCTATTTCTGGTGCTTTTGACTTGCCTTAGCAAGTCACTTTGGTCAGCCTACGATCTGCGTAGATGACATTTGTACAACGCCCCACGATCAAATTTATACAAAACTAGCTTTAATCCGTGGCTTCACCAGCGTTGATTTAGTTTTTGGTTAGTCTTAGCGAATCTATTTATATTTTTCGGACCAATTTTAATTTGACTATTGGATTCTTTTAAAAAGGTTATATTTGATCTTGCGATTTATGTCTATGTCCTTAGGGAACTGCCCGTCCGTCCCCAGGGAACAAACTATAGACTATCTTCAAGTAAAGAGTTGGACCATTACAACAGTGAAAGAGTTTTTAAAAATTATTCAGTAGTTATTAATTACTATGTCCCCAGGGAACTGCCCATCCCCAGGGAACGAAACTAAAACCTGTGTTAAGACATTTCAATTAAAATATGAACTTTGCTTATTTTGGTCTATTGAATATCAGCATACTCACCGCACTGAATAAAATTAATGTAAGATAATGTTCATAAGACCATTACATTTCACAAGTAAATTTGATGTTGATTTTTCTTAGCCCACCTTTCATTTTAGTTGTATAATAATTGTTATTTTACCATTTAAGGAAATAATATATAATAATTTAAATAGGCAAAAGTTAATGTTTAAAATAGGTACGTTTAAATTTAGAATAGTTAGATTAGTTAATAGCTTTTATATTTTGATATTTGTAAATATTTTCTGCATTTTTACGGAATGTTTTCTACGCTTTTATCAATATTTTATAAGTTTTTGTCAGTCTATGTTAAATTAATCATTTAATTTTAAGATTAACTAAATGAGAATTAAAGAATAATGAACTATTTTATACATATGTATAGTATAATCGTTTCTCTTGTACGCAAATACTGTGTCAATAAAAAAGTAATACCTACGAATAATAATAACAATAAAAAATGATGGTCAGTGAAGGTTATATATAAACATGAATAAATAAATATTTGTTATGCTAATAAATAGTTCTTTAATTTGGGCACTTATTATAAAGTAAAGGTCTAAGACCCACTTGCACCAATCAACCCTCTTGCGTATTATTCTTGTCTTTACCGATTTGAAATTAAGTTTTAAAAGAGTTAAATAAAAAACAGTTTAGATATCGCAACGAAGTCTTTAATAATAAAAAGAGGTTTATGGATATATAAGAGGATACTGAGTAAAATGGATTAAAAGTTACAAAGCTGGCTAGGTTAAATTTAAATAAATTGCTCAATGTATCGCCTCATTTACCAAAAAAGGTGGTGGATTTATACAACTAAAGAAAGGCTTTATCACTTTTTTAGCTAAAACCAGGCTTAATCTTTCCATGGAGATCTTGCAAAATCCAGTAATAGTGAGATGAAAATGTTGGTTCATTCAGTTTAACAATGCTTGGCCACGTTAATAATATTATGTACCAATAATATTTGAATGAAATAATAAACTCAAACAAACATTATGTCTGAAAATTTCAGTAATGCTTGTTATCGTGGGATGAACATTTTTAATAATACCTAAAAAATAGGGGATAAACTTAAGCAAACATTATATCTGAAAACGCAATTTAATAAATATCGCTCCATGGAATAACAAAAATGCTCTTCAAGTTACGAATTAATATGTTTATAAGTATATTTTCTAACTAAGGGTATTCTAACTTATCGTGAACTCTCATAGCACAACGTTAATGTTGCATATGCCAGTTTTTCCACTTTTCTCGATTATTTTTCAAATAATCCAGAAATACCTCGAAAAATTACTGACTCTACTCTAATGAACTCTAACGAAGACTTTTTGACAAAATAGTGTCCCATGGTACGTAAGAAAGCTGCTTTAAAACCATTCGATTTGTAGATTTTGTATAATCTAGAATACACTTCACTTTGCTCGCACATTAGTCGCAACTTGTTACGTAAGCAACAAGACACTATTGTTTGTTAGAATTGTTAGTGTTTGAAAGAGACGCCATTTTGTAATTTTGCTCGCGTTGTTAGAGCTCTTACTACGCTCCGGCGTCACACCAACGCTCGAGGGAATATCAAACGCCTTCCCACATGACACCTATTATAAACTAGCCTTTCGCTCGCAGCTCCGCCCGCGTTTATTCAATCTCTGCCCCGTTTTCAGATTGGGCGTTATTTTATGAACATCTCTTACAGTCTATAGGAGGATCACTAGGATCACTAGGATGTTAATAAAAAAAACGCATCCAAATCCGTCGAGTGTTTCTCGAGTTAAAACGGAACACACAGACAGACAGACAGACAAACGTTCTAAAAATGGTAGTCTTGGCTTCAGTACAATAAAAATAACCCATTGAAACGAACAGTCATTTCCATATTTTACTTAAAATCTAATCTTAATTTTAACACAGACAAAGAGGTGCCTTATATTGGCCTTATGTATATAATAAATTGTTGTATTTATTTATTTAATTTATGTAATTAATTATTTTACCCAATACATCGTTGTTGGACACTTATTGTGTACTAGCATTTGCCCGCGACTTCGTCTGTGTGGATTTCAGAATTTGATCCAGAATAATCAATTAAATTACCCCAGGGAACGCACTTATAAATAACTGTAATGTTTATGTTAGTACCTATATTTTTCCGTTAAGACCCTTATTCTTGGGCCCTGTAAGAGATATCAAACTGAAACTTATACCTCCTACAGAAGTCTTTTTCACGGCTTCAAGGGGCTGTTGGTTTGAGTGTGTGATTTTAATTTCAACTCGATACCTCCACGCGTTCCCGAAATAAAGGGTCTTGACAGACAGACGGACGGACGGATGGATGGGCGTACAGACGGACAGACATACGGACTACAAAGTGATCCTATATGGGCTCTGTTTTTTCCTTGTGAGGAACGGAACCCTAAAAAACAGTTACTAACCTTATATTTAGTTATTCAAGTTTTATCATCTCAGTTATACCTTTTTACATAATGTAATGTAACGTAATTGTTAAATTAAGTTTGGTTGTTTATAACTGCGCGTGCAATAGGTTTATGCATGAAACGGTAAGTGTATGAACGCTCAAGGCCCAAGGATTTCTCGCACTTGACCGGTTTTTTCTCGAATAACCAACCATTTGGTCAACGCACGCCCATAAACCAGCCAAGAGTGCTTCTTCTTTCGACTAGATTCACAAATATTGAGATTTAGAACGTAAAACTCATGTAGCTTATACGTATTACTCGGCGATAGTGCAGCTTTCTATTGGTAAATTAACTTTTAGAATTAGTTCAGTAGTTCCAGAGACTACCTTCTACATACAGACAAACTTTACCTCTTTATATAATAATAGTAGAAGTACTATGACAAAACACTTTTCTGTTTTAAAATTAAACTTGCTTGATTTATAAAAGAATCAGGGCGAGGGTGTTCGAAGAAATCCGTCGTGCTTCAACGCTTAATTTTACACTCATCTATTTCTGCTCAGTGGAAGCGGGCCATCCAGAAAACTCGCGGTTTCGTTTATTATTTTGAAATAAGAGAGAGTTTTGAATATGATTTCTGTTGATGTTTATTTTTGAATAAGTTTTATTGTCCAAAACCTAATTAATATAATGAGGCTATCTTTGTGATTTCATTGCATGCAAGCAAATGCAAGTAACCGTGTATCGAACGGCCGAAATATTAAGATCAAATTTCACTCTTTGATCTTAATATTTCGGCAGTTCGATACATATGACATGTATGTTTAGTTAGAATGTATTTGAAAAAGACATAATCTGTAAGGATTTGCAAAATAATCCATATCATTATGTTTTTTAATTACTCCCAATCTAATAGTACAATAAGCCCAGTTTATTATGACACCATCGCTTAGATAACCAATCAGCGAATTATAATTTCCCTTTTTGTTTTGAGCTAGGCAAAGATTATGACTTCTATGCAGCTTCGAATGCTCCCGCATAACACTTTCCTTAAGGGTTAGTCTGTAAATTACCAACGATTAGGGTAAACAGCAAATCCTCCCGAAGTTATTCGGGGGAAAGTAAGAGGACAGCTTGCAAACAAGCACAACCAGGCGGCTCACCATTGCCTGGGACCGATTGATGGCGGAATATCCAACCCAAAATACGGGGCCTTAAAAAAAAACAGACCAACCCGCCTGCCTAGTGTGTGTAAGTATGGGTATTTCTTCCAGGAGGACCGACAAGAGTGGCAAAATCTAGGATGGATGGATGGAAGGTAAACAGAGGAATATTTGCTTATACAAGAAAAAATAAAAAACCGCGCTTTCTTTTTCAAATTGTTCATGAAATTGTTAAGTCGTCATACTTAAAGTATTTTGTGTGTATCCATGCCGTGCTCAGAAAATTAGGCCACATGCTCATACGGGTCATAAGATAACTTTTTGTTTTATAACTTTTATTTTACGCGTTTTGCTATAACATGTTTTTTTTTCGCTTTCCCTTAAAATATGATGAGGGTATTAAACATTTATCTTAAGGAAGTGAATTCCTTTTCACGTTGTTTCAAAAGTTTTTCTATGAAAGTGGTTCAGTACAATCAGTAGAGCATGTGGTTTAGTTTTCTGATGATATTCGTTGCAGCGACGCCCGAGGAAGGTTGGAGAGTTAAGTAGAACCAAAACTAATATGGAGCAATGTACCAGAACAGGAGGTTATGCAACCTGGGACCTTGATTTTTTTTTAAATTATGTATCCTCTAATGTGCCCTACCCTACTGCTAGGCAAAGGCCTATTTATTTATTTAAAATTTGAACAACATAAATAGGTTATACATTTTGTTATACAAATTAAGAAATATCAATAGAAATAACAAAAAGTTAAATAGTAAACATAAAAAAAATTAAGACATTTTATTTATTTTTATAACAACAAAATCAAAAGATAAAAAACCGTACATTTTACGAATCAATGATTTTCTTATTTCGGTTGCGGCTCCCTATACCGCCTTTAGGTATTATTATATTTGTATTTATACAATGCCCTGAGGCCCAAACTTTGGACCCAGGAATATATTTCTGGTGTATATGTTATATATTTCTTCTTTGTACTGCGTTGGAAGCTGGAGCACGAAGGACCTGAAGTTTGTTGATCTTTGAAATAGGTATATTTCCAATATGGGTGGAGAAGTCTATAATGGTATCAAAATGTAATCAACTAAGCTGTTTGTTTATATTAGCAGGTTCAGAACGGAGCATGTTTAGATATGATAATGAGAGTAATTTAGGCACCGTCAATGGGCTTAACAACAGAAGAATCAATCTATACTAATGATAAAGTAGTATAGAAGTCGCGTCTGTACATTGAATATTTTTTCAACATTTTAAATGAAATGGGTTATTGGTATTGAAGCCAAAACTGTCATTTTTAGAATTTTTATCCATATGTCTATCTATATGTCCCGTTTTAACTCAAGAACCACTCAACGGGTTCGGCTGTGGTTTTTTTTACTATGATTGTAGTGACCTTGGTCAACGTAAGGCTAAAAGAAGTGTTCATAAAATAACGCCCAAGCCTAACACGGGTCAGAGACTGAACAAAGGCGGGCGGAGCCGCAGACAAAGGCTAGTAATAAATAATGAAATAGTTACTGCTCAGCTCCCGTGAGTTACAGGACACGAAACCTACAAAAACTCCTCATGAAGTCCCCTATATAATAATGAATACAGTACCGCAATCGGTAATTCAGGTAATGAATGAATCTCTGAAGTCACATCAAAAATGTCTTATGAGCAGCCTGAACGCGCAACTTAAACCAACGCTTCAGTAACAGTATCTCTCAGCCAGAACAAGCCTGATCTGGTCCACCGGCACACCGAGGGTACGGTATTTGTAAAGGGAGGAAGGGAAGGGAAGGAAGGGGGGTGCTCAATGGACAGGTCAGGAAGATGATGGGTAATCAACCAAGTGTTCACCTTTAAGGCAATCATGGATAGCGGAAAGGTAGTATGGGGGAGTCCGTATGAGCTTCTTTTGTCCCTTTCGTTGATTCCGAGGCTTCCGCGAGACTGTATTAGTGCTAGCGGTACGCCCAAAATGGTTTCAAATGAATGAAAATCGGAACGATAGATCTATAAGCCATATGAATCAATTTGACGCGCAGCACAAAAAAAGCAGAGGTGAATATGACGTCCATCTTTTTCTTGTATTGGAAAAAAAGTTTTTTGTTCTGAAACCTATCTTGTGTGGTATCAAAGGAAAGGGATTTTTGAGCCCATTCTAAAAATATATTACATGATTACATTTCATTCACTTGTTTTAAATTAAACTGAAAATCATTTTCAAAACATACCTTGTTTGGGCTCCTTTAGATACGATACGGTTGAATATTTTTTTGTAAAATATACCTGACATGATACGTGATATTCTTATATCAAACCTCAAGAAAGCAATTTTGAAAATACTCGCATTTAGTATTTTTTTATTTTCACAAAGTGTGACAGTTCGTTAAACTTCAGAATTTTAAGAGGCTTATGGATGGAACTGAACTTATGCTGTTTTAATTTTAAAAGAAACTTATCTTTATTTAATTTTCTAAAATTATGTCAATTTTAAAGAAAAAGATGTATATAGATATAAAATAAAATACTAAATGTATATATTTTTAAAATGGCTTTCTTGAGATTCGATATGTGGATATTATATATCATTTGAGGCATGTTTTGAATATGATTTTTATTTTAATTTAAAACAAGAGAATGAAATGTAATGATGTGATATATTTTGAGAATTAGCTCAGAAAGCCCTTTCATTTGAAATCACACACGAAAGACTTAAAAAAAAAATCCATACCAAAAAGATGACATCATAATAACACCTCTACTTTTTTTTCGTGCAACGAGTCAAATGGATTCATATGGCCTAAAGATGTATCGGTTCCGATTTTCATGCCTCACCATTTACAGCTATTTACTGAATTTCGGTTTGTACCGCTAGCACTATATGCGGCTTCGGAGACATTGATTCAGCGACGTCGCAGGCATAATGGATAATGGATGCATCTTTTGGCAGTGTCATCGCGAGGCTGGAGGCCGAGGTATTATGTTATCAAGTCGATTGATTGCCTTAGCGATCAAAGCTAGTTGAATTTTTCTTACTGGATTTCTTTTTCATTCAAAAATACATTTCTTTAGGCTAAGGGTAAGTTTAGGTTTGAATTTATCAAAATTCCATGAAAAAAATAAATAAACATACAGACCATTCACTATAAGAAGTCCCCTGGCTTAGGAAATGGTAGCACTGCATATAATGTTGCCAATGGCTCACGTAGCATTCACCCTACTACACATTCATAATATTTAGTTAACTGCGTTTTTTTATATAGTAATTAGACTACTCTTTAATGAAAATAAAATGTACAGAATGAAAAAATCAAAATTAGCAATTATTTATTGATTTGTATTTCGCAAAGAATACGAATGATCTAATGTTCTAATGATATGTATGTCTGTACTAAACGGAATTTTTTATTTCTTGTCCTAGCTCGACGACGTTTGTTCTAAATCGTCGAGCTCCCGTTTTTTACGTTTTTAATGTGAACGCTTTTTTCTGATATGCCTGCAAAAGTAAGTGAATAGCGAAATATTATTTGCCCATAAAATTGGCTTAATGTTTAAAGCTGGTATCCCTATTTTACTAACCCGTCATGGCACTGACACGAGATCGAACCTGATCGAAAAGAATCACGCTGCATTGTTTGCATTTTCTCTTTCACAAAAGGCGTACCTTCAACACAATCTCTTTTGCACTATTGTTCAACGGCTTTTGCAATAATAATACATAATTAATAAAATAATTTTGAAAAATCTGACTGATAACAAAATGACAGCAAAAGTTTGACATACAGTGATGCCAACATGTATCCAAGGGACAAGTTATGATGAATGGTCTGTAGAGTGAAAATTATTTAAAATTCTATATTCAGGACTATTATAATAATCTGTGATATTTTAGTTTGGTAATGGTGCTTGACCACCATCTTACTCGCAAATCCTCCCGAAGTTATTCGGAGGAGAGTAAGAGAACAGCTCTCAGGCAAAACCAGGCGGCCCACCATTGCCTGGGACCGATGGATGGCGGTTTATCCATTCCCAACTGCCGGGCCTTATATAAAATGGACTGGTGACGGGCAGCAGTTTCACTGGTGCAAGGGTTTCGGCACCGCGCTCACTAACCTGCCTGCCCAGCGTGTGTGAGTATGGACAATTCTTCCAGGAGGACCGCCAAGACTGGCGATATCCTGGAAAGGCCTCAAGCAGTGGACGAAACAGGCTGATGGATGGATGGATGAATGGTGTTGATTCGGTGTAACACTCAGAACAATAACAAGGTGTAACACGACTTATTTGACAGGACTAACCTTACTTCAAAGCTCCTGTCCTTGTCTTTTCGATAGAGAAAGAAAAGGGCAGAATGCTTAAATTAAGTTTAGTCGTGTCAAATAAGTTAAGTCGTGCGTGCGTGTTACACCGAATCGACACCATGGAGAACCTTAAGAAGTATCCTTATTTTGACTGGGACTGGGTTGTAAGACGACGTGCAAAGTTTAATTGAGATCAGATTCATCACCCAGTTATATCACAGAATTTTCCTGTTTATCTACTAGCAGCTAAGCAGGTAAACGCTCAAACCTAAAAACAAGAGCGCTTCGTTGGTAAACCTACGTGACTGAGTAACATCACGAGATCACTTTTATTTGTTTGTTTTGAATAAAATGTTTGGTACTTTGGAACTTTCTTTTGTCAGGAAAATTCAATACAAAGAAACTTACTATGCATGTCTCCGCATGGAAATTCCTTGACTGCACAGCCAATGCACCAAGGAATAATGACAATAATACACCAGCTTTGTCTGAAAATCAGGGAAGCATCCTTCGTAACGTATCCAAGAACACAGCTTTTAGATGTGTAAGTTCTGTAGCCTTAGCATGAAAACATTACGGTTACGTTTAGTTTGAACGTAACGCGGTTTTGTATGGAATTCTGATAAGTTCCGCAACTGACCGCTAGGGGAAGTTATCAGATTTCATACAAAACCGCGTTACATTCACACTAAACGTAACCGTAATGTTTTCATGCTAAGGCTACTGATCTCTAAACTTTCGAACTTTTATAAACAAGACTCATAAAAAATATCCTTAAATCTAACAGAAAAATTCAGAGATATAATTAATTTTAAAATGAAATTTTGAAATAAAAATCCTGTTGAAAACCACTTCTAATCTTGAACGTGACCTAGCGTCTACCCGAAATATAGTCGCAAAAATAGTCTCAACAACAATAGCTTCCAATGAGTATCCCAGAGGTGAAATATTAATCGTTGACAGATCTTATTATCCAAATAAACGATCAAATTAGAATTGAGCTACACAAAGACAACATCAACTTTGTAAATTGGCTTAGACTCTCTATCTGAACAACTGGACAACCTTAAAATACTGTCGCTAAATTCAGTAATATAGGGATCTGAAAGATAAAGATATTTCTGTCCAGCACACATCTGGAACTAATAGAATCCTATGGTTCCATTTCTACATCTCAAAGATTACCGAGGACTTTGACAGACTGAATGTCCACCGTTTTCAATATCAAAACGCTTACTAGAACTATGCATCGGTCTTATTTCGTTACTCGATCACGTAAGGTAGTCGACGCAGCGCTCTTTGTCCATTAAGAATATGGTTGCACCATAGGCGAGCCCAAGTTAGTTACAGCGAGGACTATTCTCGTCACGTGCAACATCGGCACCCTGGCCACGTCTCGATCTGAATTTATTTCAATTTGTCCATTACCACCTGGAAATTCTCATTGATCGGGCATAGCGGCGACATTTCTTTCTACGTGATTTAATAAGTGATCACAATTTGCTGGGTTTCTTCATCTAATTGTTTCAAATGAAGTAGAGGAATTTACGAAGGTTAGAGTATTACATGAAATGTTTTGTGTTTATCTTACGTCGAGAAACATTGATTTTAAACTAGTTTTTACGTTGAATTTTTATTATTTGTGTACCTATTATCATTATTCTTAGTACATATGTCCTATAAAAACATGAAATTACTGGTGAGATATATTTCAGACACTATTCTGGGTCCAGCATCAGTCACACACAACCAGTGGCCCCATTTGTTATTTTATTATGGCAACATGGAACTTGTACTTAACCGCTACTACAATTTACAAATATCATCATCATATTTGCATTCTTGAGACACGGAATTACGGTAAAAATTGTTTTGGTATATCTAGGTGCAGGCTATTGTAAATACTTTTTCTAGTGGGCAACCCCTACCTCTGTGAGCGAGTAGTAGAGCGCTCGTCTGCTAACCCAGATATCATGGGTTCAATCCCCGCGGCGCACAGTAAATTGTGTTCGGTGTGCGTGCTCTGGAAGAGACGTTAAGAGGATACGTCGCGCATGCATCCATCGCTGTTACTCAATGCGGAAAAAAAGAGCTTTATTTCAAAAACACAGCAGTTATAACAAAAAAAAATTATAAACAAATTAGGCATATTCTGTGGTTAAAAAGGAGTCCAGCTTAATGCCACAGCCAAAGCCACATCGCTGGTTATCTGCTGGGTCCTACAAAAATAAAACCAATAACTAAAATATAAATAAAATTAAAACTAAAGAAGCGTATAGTGTAAAATACAAAAATACAATGAAAAAAAATCCAAATAATAGTAAAATAGAATCGCTGTGCGAGAGTGACCGATTCCATAAAAAACAGCAAAATGAAAATTTTCTTCAATTATTTTATTATTTAAAAAAGCTTACGGTTGTATGAAGTATAATTTGTTCGTTTCAAAATTTAATAAAGTTTATACAGGTTTTAACCCGTAAATAATAAATGCATAGGTTTATGCACAAATAAACTTAAAATTAGACAAAAAGAAACTGCCGTCTTTGGTATTGTTTTGCTCAATATTATAATGACTTCTGTTCTGTTTCTTTTAACATGAATTATTGTTAGATTCTTCAAACTACGAGGAATAAATTACAGTTTTGCGGGGACTATTGTCTTAAGCTGTTTTAAGTGATCACGTATCGAAATCATAAATCCAGACAAACAATGAAATTAACTCAAACAGAAAGCTTTTTAGGCCAATTTATTATTCAGCTTTCATTTGTTCACATGACATTTTAATCTCACAACGGAACACATTTCATTTATTTAAACGTATTTTGCCCAGAGCTATAAATAGATTAAAACACAAAATAATACAAGTAATTCATGATAAATAAAAGTAGCATCAGTTTAAAACCCTCGTAATTTCTTTTTATGACTTTATTTGAAATCGGCGCACTTATTCCTCTCAAGGCGTGAAAGTTTTATTGTTCCACGTTTGGACTGGGAATGAGGTGCTAACGTCAACTTTGCGCGAATGTATTAAATGACAATTACCAAAAGTAGGATGTGCAAAAATACGTAAAACGTTTTCAGTACTGCGAAAGTATAATGTGGAGAAAATGTAACATTTATCTAAAATCATATTTCGTGGAATTAAAATAAAATGATATTCTTAAAAAAAATAGCTCGGCATTTGTTTTGATGGTCAATTCATGAACATAATTATCAATGACAAATAGTGACAGATTTGTCAAATAAAAAATTTAAATTTCATTTACATAACAGTTGGAAATAGATTCAGCAAAGAGTTCAGACAACTAAATCAGTGATCATTTCATATTTTGGAGAAGCAATATTATATTATAATATAAACCCAAAGCCAAAAATACAGACTAAGCAAAAAACCTACAGCATTCACATGCAAACTTAAAATAAAAAATCATTAATACTAAAAATTAATAAAGAAAAAGATACATTTTATATTTACCTAAGAATAAGACATATATTTCTGCTTTACCCAATTTCTTTTATTTCCTTTTTTTTCTTTTCTATGAACGCTTTCTTTACTTTATTTTTATATCTGTTACGAGAGCAGTTAAAGAAATCTAGATTTAAAACATTATCATTGTAGTAATTGCACATACGATGTATCGGAGCTCTTTTTCCACTCTGAGTTTTAGTTCTTCATAATATTCATATTCATATATTTAATTGCATTCCATAATGTATATACACAGGTGAAAAACATTAATATTATTAGATCATTATGGACCTTGTCCAGGCACAGCAATATAAGAGAGGACGGCATTTTATTATTATAGATTTATTATTTGTGAAGATCCCACTATAAGCAACTTATTATGCTACATAAAAATATTTAAAATTGTTGCTAATTAATCGCTACCTACCTGTTATATGGAAGAGCAAGGTATCTTAGTATGTAAGTTTTGCGCAATAAAGAAATTTATTTGTATTATTAATTATTTATTATTATTTTCATTATCATTGTTATTATTAAAGATTGATTATTAAGTTATTAAAATATTTAAATTCCCAGTTTTATTTGTCAGTTTACTTTTAATATATTTGTATTTTATAATTTATCATTTAAATATTCGTTGATAGTGTAATAACATTTTGTGGTCAATAGTGTATTAGTAATTTAAAAAATTTAATATCATTTGCTTCTTTTATTAAATACATTGGTAATTAATTATAAATTTTTATAGACATGGATAATGGTCCTGAGGAGTGCATTTTTAGCTGAGAGGGTGGTAGTGCTAATGCGTGTCTAGGTCTCAGGGTACGACTTGTTAGATCTTTGCGTTTTTTATAAAACTCAGGGTACTTTCATGCGAACTTACAGGTTTCAAGTATATAGATACAAGGTAGTGTGAGAATTTCGTGTTGAATAAAGTGAGGTCTACAGCTGTCGGTTGTTTTTATATTTACTAATATTCTAATAAACCTTTTTTGGAGAGTAAAAACGGTTGAAGCATTAGTGCTGTTTCCCCACAGGATAATGCCATAACTAAGCCATGCATATGCATAAGCATAGTAGGTGACGATAGCCGTTTTTAGATCGGTGGACTTTTTTACGTCGCGGAGTGCATAAGCGAATTTAGATAATTTTGAACATATATTTTGGGTGTGCACTTTCCAGTTGATATTTGTATCTATAAGCAATCCAAGCAGCGAGAAATCATTTACTACTTCGAGTTTGGTATTGTCAAATGTGAAATTTATATGAATTGGGATTTTTTGAAAGGGGTGAAACGGTATTAATTTTGTTTTTTTGAAGTTAATCTCTAGGTTATGGTCGTGTAGCCAATTTATGGTGTCGGTGAATATAGTTTGAAGTTTGTTATTAAGTTGTATGTTATTAGTGCATGATGTAAGTATGGAGATGTCGTCGGCAAATAAGACGCAAGAATCTTTTATTGTTTTAGGCAAGTCATTTATATAAATTAGAAACAAAAGGCATCCAATCACACTACCTTGGGGAATTGAGGCATTTATGTTTTTACTATCAGATCTAATTTTAGTTATTTCTTTAGAATTTCTGTCAAAATATTCTATTTCTACAAATTGTTTTCTGTGTTTTAGGTATGAGTTGAACCATTTATGAGTGATTCCACGTATTCCTATTCCGTATAATTTATCTAATAGTATGTTATATTGCACTTTATCATAGGCTTTTGTCATGTCCAGTAGGACACCCACCGCATATTTTTTATTATTTATTAAGTTTAGGGCTGCTTGGATATATTTATAAACTGCCAAGGTAGTCGAGCGCTTCTTTCGGAAGCCGTTTTGGCATTCGTCAAGAAGGTTATATTTTTCAAAAAAACTGTAGACACGTTTGTGCATTGCTGCCTCAAAGATTTTTGAAGCTGTTGGTAGAAGAGCAATGGGGCGGTAATCTGTAGTTTCTGTTTTAGAGCCTTTTTTGTGTTTAGGTTTTGTTAAGGCTATTTTTAGAAAATCTGGAAAAACGCCATCGTTAAAGGATTGATTTATCATAATGTAAAATGGTAGCGTCAACTCTTCTGCGCATTGTTTAAAATGGTAGGGTGGTAATTCATCAATGCCGTGACTTTTTTTACTTTTAAGATTTTTTAGTATGAGAAACACTTCGTGATGTTTTACTGGGTAGAGGAACATTGTGTTTTCGGCTGGGTTTATCACGGGGCGGCCGCCCAACTTTATTTTCATCACCTACAGATGCAAAAAAATTATTGAATGCTTTTACTATTTGTTTGGGTTCCGAGGTGAGAGTATTATTTATTTGAAGTTGAATATTATTTTTTTCTTTCAGGGGTTTTTTGTTGGTCCACATTGTTTTTACTACATTATTGGAATTTTTAATTTTTTTCTTGTAATCTATTTTTTTTGAGATAGTTATTGTCTTTTTTAGTAATTTTGCATATTTTTTATAGTAATCGGTTATTGTTTTATTGTAATTTGATTCGAGTGTAAGTATTTTTAATAGCCTTTTGTTTTTGCAAGATTTTTTTATCCCTACTGTTAACCAATATTTTTTAAGAGTATTTCTCAACTTGATTTTTCTTTTTGGTATGCTATTGTTTAAAATACTAGTTAATTTACTGTTGAAGATGTTATAGTTTTCGTTTAAGTTATTATCTGGCGTAAATAACTCGTGCCAGTAGATTTGTTTTAGTTGTGATTTGAATAATTCTATATTTTTGTTATTAAATAGCCTTTTTGTTATATGCCAGGTTATTTGTTGTGTTATTTTGGGCACTTCTGCATGTATGATTACTCCCGTGTGGTTAGAGAAACCAAAATCTTCTATTATTGTATTTATTGTTTTCTTGTTAATAAAATTTGTAAATATTAGGTCTAGGCATGTTGATGAGGTTGGCGTGTGATGAGTTGGTTGTTTAATATGTTGAGTTAGTTTGGATTCTAGCATAAGGTTTAAAAGTTTATTAGTTTTCGATTTTTTTATTAGGATATCTGTATTAAAATCTACCCCTAAAATGATATTAAATTTTGAAAATTTTGTTAATGTAGTTTAATATTAAATTTAGACGATCATAAAATAAGTCCTCCTCTCTTCTATTCCAGTACATCGTAACTATTACAAGGTTTTCTTTTGGCAGTTTAACGCGCACGCTTCCAGCACATATTCTACGGACATGTCGTCGATGTTCTTCTGAGATGAAAGAGATATTTGGGTCTATTACTACGATGACGGAGACTGGGTAGTTGGAAGTTAATCTGACTTAAGAGGTTTGCACATTTATATTCTTCAACACATATATTTCGAAGAATTACTGAATCAGTCACATGTCGGCGATCTGACATAAGCCCAAACTTGGCAAGAAGATCGCTGTAGGACAGACGGCTGCGATTAAGACGATAGTTCAAGGCATGTAAAAATCTTTTTTGGATCATTTCAACCCTCCGAACCTATCAAGCACCGGATTCCATATTGCTGAGGCATATTCTAATTTTGACCTCACCAGACTCTGATACAAAATTATATATGTGAGGGGGTTTTTAAAGCATTTGGCCACTCTAAGAATAATCTCAAAAATTTGGGGAGTCTGCTCCTGCGTTAGCAACAGTTACTTATTGGTTTCGTGAATTTAAACTTGGTTGAGAGAACCTAAGCGATGACCCTAGACCCGGCCGACCACCAACTGCAGTAACTCATGAAAACGTCATTAGGGTAGAGTGGCTAAATATTGCGGGAGGATAAACGTTTTCATCGAGAGATTTAGGTAGAACTGAAGATTGGATCACAGGCAGTTTCCACCATCATTATGAACATCTTAAAGTTAGGAAGCTTGCTTCACGATGGCTAGGTACCTCATTCCCTCACCGAAGAGCAAAAATCCCGTCGTGTTGATTGGAGCAAAATGTTAAGAAAGTTTAAAGGAGGAACTTCGCAATACGTATAATCATACATCTTTACAACTGAAAAATATTGGATTTATAGGTACGATCCTTTCACGAAGCAGCAATCCACGCAATGGGTGTTTGAAGAGGATGACTTGCCCACAAAAGTTTATCGCGGTTGGAGCGTTAATTATAAAAAAACGGCCATGTGCGTGTTGGGCCACGCGCAGTGTAGGGTTTCGTAGTTGACCAGTACATGTTATAAGTTGGTCTACTAATACAAATCACGCCAAACTTCTATTCCGCTCGGAAGTTGCTCTCCCAAAGAACGGCTTATACGTATGTTTAGAGGGGACTAAAACCTTGGCGCGACCTCTACTCGTAAACCTGTAAAGCCTACTTAGCTGTGATAGTTTTCTTTTTAAATTCATTATATATTGGAGTTGATGCTCGTGATTGTTGGCACTTGGTGGAACTTTTGATACATTTTTGATTGAAAAACACTTGTACTTGTCCACTTATTTATATTATTTCCCTTACCGGTTTCGCTGTTATAGCATTATCAAAGGTTTTTTGGTTATATATTACTTCTGTGCATTTTTTCGCATATCCATAAACAACCATTTAGCCGGCATGGGGGGGGGGGGGGGGTGGGCGACACTTGACTGTAACAAAAATCACAATGTTTTTGAACGACATATATTACTCCACACAATTGGACAGATGAGAAAAAAAATCATCCCCAAATTACGTGTATAGGAGGTAGGTACCCTTAAAATTTTTTTTTTACATTTTTTTTACCGTTTTGTCGGCGTGATTAATAATTATGTATACCCATACCAAATTACACTTTTCTAGTACTAAGGTTTAAGATATTTATTTTCTCAAAAAGAATAAAATTCACTTACATGAGAAACAATAAATTATCACAGTTACAATTTATAACAGCGAACGCTTTAATCGCGTAACAAATAAAAATATGTGGGTAATCCTTAAAAAGTGATTAGCTTCACTAACAATGCAATGTTATGTAGGGTTGTGTTTACAGTGAGTTGATAGGATGAATATTTAATATTATAAGTGCGAGTAGGTTTCTACCAAAAGCTTCTATTAATAAACTAATAATTAATTAATAAACACTAGGTTTTAATGAAGTAATGAATAGTCCTTCAAAATGTGACTCTTCAATAGTTTTTTGTAAATAAGCAATGATTTTGCTTCTTTAATATCTTTCGGTAACTTGTTATACATTCGTGCTCCCTCAGCCACTATGCTACTATTACCGTAGTTGGTTCTCTGACGTTGTATGTATATATTATTAGCTTGTCTTGTTAAGCGCATTTTTAATTGTATTTTTTTAGTAAAAGATATTTGTGTGTGAATATCGTTGGTTAAGATTTTTCGTATCAATATACAGGTATTGTATTTATATGTTTGAGATATGTTAAATATTTTAGTTTCTTTATAGATTTTAGCGCTTTCTGTAAGGTAATTATAACCAAAAAGTGTTTTTATAATTTTGTTTTGAGCAGTTTGCAGAGTACGCAGATTTGTCTTCGCGGCTGATCCCCACACTTCTATCAAATATTCTATGTGAGGTTTGACGAGTGTATTATATATTGTGTACCGGACTTGTTTTGGAAGGCAACGAGCAAATCCACGCAATGCTCCTGCTAGGGATATGAGTTTGGTTCTTATTTTCTCAAGGTGAGGTTTCCATGTAAGGCGGTTGTCCAAAATAAGACCCAAATACTTTTCATTAGTAGTACTTGTAATTATTTCATTGTTAATTGTTATTGGATTATAATTTGAGATTACTTTATTTTTGGCTGCAAAAATAATATATTTTGTTTTAGATGTATTAATTGTGAGTAAGTTAATTTGAAGCCATTCATGTAACATATTTAGATCCCTCTGAGCCCTCTCTACTATGGAATGAATATCCTGGCCAAAGTAAAATAGGCTAGTGTCATCTGCATATAATGTGATATCTCCATTTAGACCAATGTCCTTAACACTATTTATGTATATGAGGAATAGAAGCGGTCCCAAAATTGACCCTTGTGGAACACCAAATGTGACCAATTTAGAATCACTATGATTTTTGTTTATTTTAACCACCTGATATCGGCTACTTAAATAAGATTTGAAAATTTTAAGAGCATTTTCAGCGATTCCTATATCTTTAAGCTTCAACAAAAGTATTTCATGGCTAACGGTATCGAATGCTTTTTTTAAATCAATAAATATACCCAATGCAATGTTCTTTTGATCTATATTAAGTTTTATCGTCGTTATTAAATCAGTTGCAGCAGAGAGAGTATTAGATTTGGGGCGGAACCCATACTGTTTCTTAAAAAGAAAACCAATAGTATTTAAATGCTTTTCAAGCCTATTATGAAGAATATTTTCAAATAATTTGGATGTTGTCGGTAGTACTGAGACAGGACGGTAGTCTCCAGGGTCCGTTTTCTTCCCCGATTTATTGATTGGAGTGACTTTAGCTTTTTTCAGCGAATCAGGAAAATTTCCTTCGAGAAGGCAAAGGTTTATACATCTGGTTAAAGGCTCAGCCAAAAAATCTTTTATACATTTAATTGCCTTAGGCCCTATTCCGTCAATACCAGCACTGGTGTTAGGTTTAAGTTTATCTATAAATTTAGCTACTTCATCACAGCTTGTTGGAGTAAAAAGTGTAGTTTCGATTTTATTTACCAGGTTGGTTGGTTTTTGTAGCGCTGAATTATTTGGTTTGTTTATTTGTATATGATTAGCTAAGATTGAACCAATGTTGGCAAAAAAAGAGTTAAAGTAATGACAGATATCTATAGCATCAGTGATAACACCAGATGGGGTTTCAAGGCTGTTAGGAGCAAGATCTGATTTATTTTTATTATTAGACAGAGAATTTATTAGTTGCCACATTTTGCGAGGACACTTTTCACAATTTTTAAAAGATTTATAATAGTAGTTGTTTTTGGCAGATTGAATATTTATAGACACTAGATTTCTTTCTTTCAGGAAAGCTGCTCTTATTTGTTGGTCTTCTGGATTTTTCTTTGTCTTCTGCCAAAGAACGTTTCTTTTGTTTATTCCTGCAATAAGATCCTTGTTAATCCATTCGTTTTTGGGTGGATTTAATACCTTGGTTTTAATAACTTTACTCTTTACCACCGCTTGTAGTATGATGTTCTCAATAGTCTTATAATCAGAGGTCTCCAGTTGTGATTTATGTTCTTTAACATATGAATACAGTCGTTGGTAGTCGATTGCTTCATAAGGGACTCGTTTAAGCGGTGCGGGTTTGTAGTTGTGAACTTCCAGGTAAATCTGCTTATGGTCTGATAGGGATGAGTCGATCAAAGCCATATGGAACATATTTTCTTTTAGATTGGTGCATACATGATCTAGGATTGTTTTAGTAGTTGAAGTTTCTCGGGTACAGTATTCTTTGCTAATTTTATTAAGTATTTTATATCCATTTTCTTTAAGTACTTTCTTATATTCCTGAACTGGCTTCTCATTGCACAATAAGTCGAAATTCACATCTCCAAGAACGATAACTCTTCGCATTTTTGACAGATAGTATGTGTATGTATTCAGAAAGTCACTGGTATTTGTTCTTCCTGGTTTGTATATTGCTCCAATATTTAGTGAAAACTTTTCAATATAGATCCATAAGTAATGGTTGTCATTTTCTGATTTTTCTTCTAATAATTTGTGTTTAAGATTATCGTGAACGTAGATGGACACTCCACCCCCACTTGTATTTGTTCTGAAGTTATAGTAGTGCGAATAGTTTGGGATGTTTAACCGTTTTGCCTCATCATCACTTTTGATCCAACTTTCACTAATGACTAAAACATGAATTTTTGGCAATGCCTCAATTACACATCTTAGTTCTTCAATTTTTCCTGACTTGACCAGGCTGCGTGCGTTAGCGTATAGAAATTTCAAAGATTTGTGGTTGGATGTTATGTTGGCATAAGTCTTACTTATTTCGTAGGTTACACGTTTTGTGGGTTTTGGATTATCGATTAATTTTCCTTTGAGTTTTTTGGCAGCTTTTTCACTATTTTGGGGACACCTTTAAAGTACTTAATAGTCAGATCTGTTTCTCCATCTTGTGTTCGTTTCTCTAGTTCTTCTCTAAGTTTCATCATAAATTTCTGCTGGTATGGTGTTTGATCTGAGTAAATTTTTACCCCATCGGCCTTATCCTTGTTTTTTAAAATAATTCTGGCAATATGTGAAGAATCAAAACACACTTTAACTGAGCGTGGCTTTGCACTATCATACTTGCCCAGTCTTATTATCTTTAATAACTTTGGGGCCTCATCTTCAGGATAAGTGGCAGCTACAATTTTGTTTATCTCAAGTCGGTCGTGTTCTCGCTTTTCTTCGGTTTTGGTAGATGTAGATTCTGGGATACCTGCTATAACAATGTTTTTGTCTCTTATCCAGCGTTCTTGCATTTCTTCAAATATACCAGCTTGAGATGTTGTTGGTGAGATAACTTCAGAAAATGGTCGTATTTGTGAAGCTGATTTTATTTTTTGTAGGTTTTTTTCCATATCTTTTATCTTTTCATCAGTGGTAGATTTAGAGGTTTTCAATTCAGCAATATCTGATTTCAACTTAACATTCTCCAAAACGAGAAATTCTGTAGTGGATTTTATATCAGAAAGTTGATTTTTGATTGATGAAATATTTTGACTAATAGTCTGCATGTTTTCACCTTGAGAAATAGTGAAGGTCTTCAACGTCTCCATAATTTCATTCTTGAATTTATCAAATTTGGCCACATAATCATCATCTGGGGTTTTTCTTTTCCGAAAATTGATTTGTTGGAATTCTTCTGTTTTAGACATATCAGATAAGTCTGGCTGAGATTGCGATCCAGTACCATCTCGCATTGTTCGCTCTACAGTAGCCTTGGGAGGGGTTCGCAGCAGGTGACTCATAGTAATAATGTCGAAAACTCGCTCCGCTTATCGCTCCGCTCGGTTCTTATGTCCAAACCGCTACCTGTGTGAGGCTGGCGGCCGATGGCCACAGTGAGCAGCCCGGGTTTGAGTAATACCGCTCTTGTAGTTGAGATAATATGGTGTAGAATTAATTGCACGTTAATAATTTAATTTTAGTTAAAATCACTATTTTAATGACACGTCCGGTCACCGCGCGCGCCACAGTCTAATAGATTCTGAGCTAAGGAGTGGACAGACGGACGGACAGACGAACATGGCGAAATTATAAGGGTTCCTTGTCGGACTACGGAACCCTAAAAATGATACCGGTTTTCTTCGACGCAGTGGACCAGTTCTTAGAAGAAGAAGAAAAAGTAGTAGTAATTCCACTAGAAGACTGTATCACAGTTACTAGTGAATGGTATTGGGAAGTTTGTCTACCTCAAGCTTTCGGGGAGTTGAATAGCGAGTGAGGGCGTGAGCGGCGCGGCGTCCGTGGCATTTTTTTTCACCAAGATAACGCACCCGCTCAAACAGCTACTAGAACCATGGACTATTTGACAACTTCGGGGTACGAATGTTACCCCATCCTCCGTCCAGCCCAGATTTAGCTCCATCCGATTTTTTTTTCATTTCTCACGGTAAAAAAATGCTTCGTCGGCAAAAATTCAACACTGCACTCGAGGTCGTCGAAGAATTTCGTCGGTTATTATTCGACCTTCCGCAAGAACCTGTCTTTAAATGTTTTGAAACCTGCTTCACCCGAATGCATAGTGCATAAGGATTGGAGGGGAATATTTTGAAAAGATTTAAATTTCTTTTCTCATATTTAAACTATTTTTCATTTCACTAACGATTTTTGGAACTGCAAGCAAAGCCCTCTTCGACAAATAAACGAAAACTTTAGATTTAAATACATTCTGTAAAAATTAATTTCATCTCAGGAATTAACATCATTAAGTTAACGAGTATATCAGTGATATGCTTAAAGCCGTGATTTAGGGATATGGAACTATTGCAATGACATAAGTCCATAGGAGTGTCTGTTTGACAGCCGCGAAACGGCCAAACCATACTTTTTGACCAAAATGTAGGGTTTAAAGAGTTAGGGCTTATAGAGTTATACCTTGTAGAGTTAAGGGCTTGGCTCTAAATGAGATGTGATAACTTTTTAACCGTGAAAGCATTATGAGCTTCTGAGTCTTGGCGACCTAGTTTACATGAAATGTTTTTGATGGGATTTCATTTCTTTTTGTAAGATGCTCTACTTATTTTTTTTTCAGGCTACATTTCTTGCGCCTCAGTTATGTCTTTTTTACCAAATTTCAGCTTTCTAGGACTTTTGGAAATTGGGATTTTTTTTTAATAATACAGAACCGGACCCCCTTAAGAGGGTGAAAGTTACAGATTTCTTAACTTGTTTATTGTTTGTGTGCTAATTCTAGTCTGCATACGAAATTTCAGCTTTCTGGGACATTTGGAAGTAGGGAATATTTTTTTTATAATACAGAACCGGATCCCCCTTGGTGGTAGAGCTGATGCCGGGCTCGACTATGGAGGTACCACCTTCTTACTCGCATATCCTCCCGAAGTTATTCGGGGGATAGTAAGAGAACAGCTCTCAGGCAAAACCAGGCGGCACACCATTGCCTGGGACCGATGGATGGCGGTTTATCCATCCTCAATTACCGGGCCTTATATAAAACAGACTGGTGACGGGCAGCGGCGTCACTGGTGCAAGGGTTTCGACACCGCGCTCACCAACCCGCCTGCCCAGCGTGTGTGAGTATGGGCATTTCTTCCAGGAGGACCGCCAACAGTGGCAAAATCCTGGAAAGGCCTATGTCCACCAGTGGACGAAACAGGCAAAAAATAAAAGTTCGCGCGAAAAAAATTCGTTTCGTTGATTTCAACACTTTTAAATTTATTTCACTTTGAATTGTAGGACCTTATATACCGTAACATAGTTATAAGAAAGGAGTTCAAAAATATCTTACACGGTAATACAACAGTAATATAATTATGTTATTAGATTTATTTATCCAGCCAAATTTATACTGGAGGCTCGGTAAATGATCAGTATCACAGATTGATAACACTTTTCGCTAATTTCATAAAATAAAATATTGATCTTCCATAGTAAATGACTCGGGCTGAGCTTATGTTTGGGGAAAACACGTGAAAAATTATTTACTAATTTCACAAAAAGGATCATCGAACCTTCGCTGTATAAGCTAATGTCACTTTGTACATCTATTATCTCAGTGGTTTGTACTATCGAAGAAAAATCCGCAGGACCATTTTAGGACGTATCGCAATAGTAATAAGTGCGATAAGGTAGGTCAGCATTTATTTTGATGGTACTTCTACGCCATGTTTTGAATCAACCTTTTGGTTCGATAATGTTTGTTCGGTAATTAATTAACTTTACGAGTATTTGTGGGCTTTGTTTAATTGATATTTGGTTTCGCGAAATTCCTCCGAAATACCTCGGTTTGTTTTCAGCTTGTGTAAACTCTACACCCTAATAGATAAATGGAAAGTCATAATGTATGTTGTAACGTAACAGTAATTGTGGTTAAAAAAATAGCAACTGATAACAACGACAGAAAAAAAAGAATAAATATAAATAAATTCTAAGATTCATTTTTTTATTGTTTAATTTGGGATCCTTGTTAATAATTATTACAAGTAATAAAATATATTTATATACCGGGTGTAAATAGACTGCTACCATTAAATGAAACCACATATTCTACCGACCCTACTGAACCACTAATCCCAAGAATCATACCCGCGGAAACCCTTAGCTTGGGAAATAATTGAGTTATCAACAAAAATGCGTGAACCCTAATGCACCGACATACGAACGAGTTTCGACAGTGCGTCGTCGGTGAAACAGTTGTTCCGGTGCAGCGTTCTAAAATAGACCTTCCTCCTACGAGATAAAGTTTTTGAGTTACAGTTTAATGTTGTTTTCTCTGAAGATTTGCGTGGGTTGTTTTTTCTAGAAGTTGTTCAGTATGGTTAGTAGAGAATGTGGTTTTATTTAATGATCGCACTCTATTTACAGCCTGTATATTTCGGCTCACGGTATGGAGCCGTCATCAGTCGAATAGAAGGTTGAGTATTAAGATAATTATTGTATATAAAAAAGTAAAAGTGACATCTGTTTACCAATTTTTGTGACCAGATTTAGCTATTTATTTTAGCTAGTCGGTAGGATTGGTGAAAAGAATTTGATGAGACGTGGATATGGCAAGGGAGAGGCTACATCCAACAGAGGGTTGATGAACACTGGCGATGGTCTATTAAAAAAAAGTTACAAGTGAGATTTTTGAAATGTCTAGTAAGTAAAAAAGAAAAATTGAGGGATAAAAATACCAAAAATTATTTAAAATTTGTAAAACCATGCCAGTAGATGTAAAACTAAAATAAATTATTGCAATGGAAACATTTCAAAAATATGAAAGCGATTCATATATTATACGTAAACAACCAAAAAACCTTTGATAATGCTTTAACAGCGAAACCGGTAAGGGAAATAATATAAATCAGTGGACAAGTACAAGTGTTTTTCAATCAAAAATGTTCAAGATTTAAAAGCTTTTGCAGAGGAAGACATGTTTGGATACCGAGAGCGGTAGCCGATAAACTGCTGAGCAGTTTGGCTTAAGAAATGTAAAAGAAAAACATGTATTGTCTTTGGTGAATAAATTAAATATACATACATATTATACTCTACATATTATTATTAGAGTGCATTACAAACTAGAAAAGATAAATTAGAAACAAATGTAAAGACAAGAATTTGCGCGCTACCGACTGCGCCACCGAGGTACTTACCTAGACCGTTGAATTTTTCCACCATACTTGTCCACCGAATATTTTTGTAACTATTTGATCTAACCAGCTTGTAATGCACATACTGAACGCTCACGAGGGTGTTTATACTGTTTCACAAAGAAACACCAAGTTTGTTAACATTTAATAAAATGGAATAGGATCTCGTTGAATAATTATTTTTATCATCGATCTTAACTTTCAAATAAAAACCTGTCTCTGGCAGACTGATAAATGCAAAAGGTAATTAAAGCGATCTTACTTCAAAATTTATCTTACTGAGGACCCTTAAAAAATTAAATTATTTCTATTAACAGAAAATATTAAAAAAAAAGTTTGGTAATTGGTGTCTTTTTCTTTAAAACTTTTAACGAAGCGATTTTTATTCAACTTCGTAACTGAGCTTTTCTAACGAGTACTCTACGACATGAATGATTTCGTGATCAATGAAGTTTATTTTATTTATCTATTAGACTTTTCCCGCGGCTCCGCCCGCGTTTTTGCAATCTTTGCCTGTTTAGGCCTGTGCAATATTTTATTAACATCCCATATATGGACCAGGGTCCCTACAATGATAATAAAAAAAACCGCATCCAAATCCGTTGAGAAGTTTTCGAGTTAAAACGGAACCTACATACATAAATCCATTACAGACAGTCAAAAATTCTAAAAATGGTAGTTTTGGCTTCACTACAATTCAAATAACCCATTTTATTTAAAATTTCGCATTTATATTCAATGTAAAGACACGACTTTTTACTACTTTATTATTAGTACAACCTATACCGGGTGTAAATAGACTGCTACCATTAAATGAAACCACATATTCTACCGACCCTACTGAACCACTTTTCCCAAGAGTCATACCCGCGGACACCCTAAGTTTGGGAAATAATTGAGTTCCAAACAAAAATGCGTGAACCCTAACGCACCAACATATGGGCGAGTTTTGATAGAGCATCGTCCGCGAAACAGCTGTTCCGGTGCAGCATTCTAAAACAGACCATCCTCCTACGAGATAAAGTCTTGAGTTGCAGTTGAATACCTTTTTCTCTGAAGATTTGCGCGGGTTTTTTTCTCGGACAGTTGTTCAGTATGATCAGTAAGAGCCTATATGTTGACCATACTGTCACGAGGTTATGAACATTATATATTATGTTTTCGTAATGTGCTCTGCAGATTACCTGGCTGAGTTCGTTAAAATACAAAAAAAATGTTTCAGATTGTTTCATTATTGTAAGCAATCACTAGTTAATCTGCAGACTTCCTAGTTAGTAAGCGCCATACTAATAGGTAGTAATAGCTGCTTTCTACGCAGCGTAAAACTGATATATCTTATGAACTTATCTTTTCTAAGTAAAGCAGCCAACAAAACATAGTCATCCAATAAAGCCGCTTCGTTGTTATACCCCATAACTTTCGGCGAATAAATACGCCGTTTTGTTCCATTTATTGAGCCCCGCAGCTTTGGGCCTAGTGCAAACGGCGCGCCCCGACTCTATCAGAAATTATGACCTGATCGCTGTATTTAAATGCTTTTTATGTGCATTTATTTTTAGGATGGGAATAAAAACGGTGGCTTACACGGAAAAAACGAATCTCCTTTATGAATACTTCAAGGACATGCGCATAGATTTCATATTGTTACCGATAAAATAAATAATTCACACCGGGTTTAGGCAAATTTTGTATGTCGTCACTTGTAATATCACTTGTTAATATTAAGATTTACTAACCATCCATCCATCCATCAGCCTGGTTCATCTACTGCTAGACATGCCTTTCTGCCAGATATCTGTCACTTTATACCAATCAATCAATTTATACAATCAAAACCATTTTATGCGCTTTGTGCACAATTTGTGGAGAAACAATGGCAGTTACTATGAGTCACCTCTGATGACGTCATCAGATGATATGGATTTTTTATTGTCATTTTAATTTGCGCAAGTTTCTTTTCATTTATATACATAAGGAAAGGTGTTCCGCCAAATGACCACTTAATAGGAAGCTCATATATGTTGAGTCCGTTTTTTTGGTCACTCGCACCTTGAGGTACCGGAGTAGAAAGAAGTCCTTGAAGTATCTTTCTCATTAGGATCAATTAGCTCTGCATGCTTTGCTCTTAGAAGCTTGAGAGAGGAACTTAACATCAAAGAGTCAAAAACGGTGTATTATGCTCTTGTGGAATCGAGACTGAGATACAGTATTAAATTTTGGGGTAGTAGTTACAAGTACAACATAGAAAAAGCATTCATTATTCAAAAAAGGGCTATTCGAACTATGGTTCGTATTCCGCAGCAAGAATCATGCAGGGAGCACTTTTCAGAGTTAGAAATTTTAACAGCTCCAAGTCTTTACGTTCTGGTGCTTTTATCGGACTTGGTCAAGCAGTTACATAAATTTGAATCGAAAGCTAAAAAGGAAGAGAGATTAGGCTCCCGCCGCAAAGATCTAGCCACTAGTTTATGTCCGAAGTTAGATATAGTGCACAGTGCGCAATTCCAATCAGTTGCATTGTTTAATAAATTGCCAATAGAGTTGAAAATTATTACTAGCTACACTAAATTCAAAAATAAATTAAAATGGTTTTTATTGAAGAAGTGCATGTATTCGATTGACGAATTGTAAGTAGTTTTTGCAGTTAAAGCTAGTTGTACATAATTAAGAATTTTGACATTTAATGAATTTAAGACATACCAATTTTTTATTATTATTTCGGTAGTGTTCGATGTATATATATATATTTTTTTTTTTTTGTATGTAAGATGAGTTTTTATAATATAATTAACGAATTTTAGACATAGTTCAATATTATTATTGTTGTATATTAGTTTTAGTTACCAACATTCAAATGTCATGTATATGATTTGTGAATAAATAAATGAATGAATGAATGAATGATATAATTTCTTATATTTTATACTTGTAACCAGCTTCTGCTCGCAGCTTCGATAGTGTGGAAGTGTCTTTCAGTCGATAAATGATAAAAACTATTATCGGCAGCTTTCGGCTTGGCAATTATTTTATCAACACACCATATAGCCGATTTATTAACCAGGGTCACTACTATGATGCTAAGCAAACCGCATCCTAATCCTCTCGAGTTGAAACGGACTAAAGTTGTAGCTTTGGCCTCATCACAATAGTAATAAGCATTTTATTTATATTTTTGCGAATGTATTAAATGTACAGACACGACATTTTTACTACTTTATTATTAGTATATGTAGATATATATATAGATAGGCGTCGGTAAAATTATATCAATTGCGTATTGCGTTTCGTTTTATACAGGCGCTACGTCATCAAAACAGGTGGGTGTACATTGAGAGATTTGTGATTTGACAACGTGATGTGACCTTTCCACGTGGCTTAGGGTCCAGTTTTGTTGATTAAAAGATCAACTGGGCGTACGCCGGTCGTGCATTGAAATTAGACTGTGGAGCAGGCCGCATCGTTTAAAAGGATTTTTCATATATAATATTTCGAAGTCCACGTTGCATAGTACTTAGGAGCTGTTCATTTATTACGTAAGACAATTTTTACCTCTTCTTGACCCCCCTCCCCCTACGTAAGAAAAAATAAGACTTGGATTGAACCGCTCCCCCCCTTTCAATCTTACGTTAGAGAAGTATCTACCAAAATTGCAAACAAAAACGCGTTGGTTTATGTTATAAAAAAGTAACTTTTTGATATTAATCGGTAACACACATTTTGCTCAAAATGTGAATCAGAATTGAATATATAATATTTGCTTACTTTTGTGATCTTACGTAAGAACAATCTGAAGAAAAATAAGACTTGTTCGGACCCCCTCCCTTCCCAAATCGTCTTACGTAATAAATGAACAGCCCCTTAAACCTATAGGTAATGAGGTATATAACAATAGAGAATCAACAAAGAAGCAACATTCATTCTGATTCCAAAATTAGTAACCAGTGAACCAGTGGCACGATGTAAAGACGGAGCTTGCAAAATTACCAAATGAAATTATCTTATAAACCCGCTCTGTATTTTTCGTCCGTTTGATGCAATATTTGTCATTGCCGCGATATTTTTGTAAAAATCAGGGATATACGAGTATACCAGTTCATATTGGCAATCTAAATGAAGACCTAAAATTCACTTTGTCATCAATGTTCGTCATATACATTCTTAGGGTTCCGTACCCAAAGGGTAACTAACGGGACGCTATTACTAAGTCTCCGCTGTCCGTCTGTCTGTCTGTCTGTCCGTCTGTCACCAGGCTGTATCTCATGAACCGTGATAGTTAATAGAAATTTTCACAGATGATGTATTTCTATTGCCGCTATAACAACAAATACTAAAAAACAGAATAAAATAAATACTAAGGGGGGCTCCTATACAACAAACGTGATTTTTTTCTTTCTATTTATATTTCAAGCGTCTACCTGTTGCCGTTATCAATATCGAGCAAAAACGAGCAAAAATATCACGTTTGTGTATGGGAGCCCCCTTTAATATTTATTTTATTATAGTTTTTAGTATTTGGTGTTATAGGAGCAACAGAAATACTACATCTGTGAAAATTGAACTGTCTAACTATTACGGTTCATGAGATACAGCCTGGTGACAGACGGACAGACAGACGGACAGCGGAGTCTTTTTAGTAATAGAATACTTTATATTGTCTGGTAATAGGGTCCAGTTGGTTACCCTTTGGGTATGGAACCCTAAAAAAAGTTTATTATAATAACATTCATAATTCCTCTGTATTTATTTCTAGAATTCTCTCTCCATAAAACGATGATTGGGTACCTCTAGGTAATCCTAACATTTCTATTATTACAAAAAACATAAGAAGCGGACACAAAGACTCAAACATCGCTGATCTAGATATTAATCTGAGTATTCTCACCCAAACTATTAATGTTATTGTATTGACGGAATGTCGTTTTAATTATAACAAACCACTGCCCCATAAGGAAAACTACGCAACGCATTGTACAATAAGCAAAGTCAATCAAAGTGATGGAGTAGTTGTATTTATTAATGAAACAGTGCAACGTTCCGTCAAAGAAATTTCGCTACATGGTGCCTCGTGTTTGGAATTCACCACTCATCATCATCATCATCATTTATTAACAAAACAGTGTTTACAATAAAACTTATATACTAACAGTGTGACAAAAACCAGTTTAGGTTTGACCGCACACCGCATTCACACAACATCACTCCTGCTTGTACCATAGTTTGTATTTACCGCACCCATTCAGAGAAAAATCCAAGTAACTTTATTAACTAACTAGATCTCCATTTAAGTTCGGCCCAGCTTGGTAAAAATGTAATTCTAACCAGAGATATAAATAATTACTAATACAGGTTTGCAAAACTTACAAGGAGAGACCCACAACTTAATGATACAGAAAATGTAAGGAAATAAAGAAAATTTCGTTTTTTTTTTGGTAAGATGCCCGATTTATTAATTTCCACGATTAATAGTTAAACGTTTAGTTAACGTTTTGTAGGGGACCTGTTTGCTGTTTCTTTGACCTGTTTTTGACCAGAAAATGGGCGTCGTGGCTATAACTGCGCTATTATGCTGAGCTGAGCCTTTTTACTATCATATGGTTTTTATGTACCTATTTAAAATGATTTTAAGATGTTCTGCATGTATAATTAGTTATTATGTTTTAAGTTTTGATACCAAATGAATATTTTCTTTATTTATTTCATTATTTTCAGGCGAATCTCAACTTAATGACAGCATAATATAAATCGTCATTGAGTAGTGAACGTACGACTGACAGAACGGATTACACGCATAACGACACATTTTTATAACGCGAAATGACACATACGCGAAATGACACATCCTCGAAATGACACAACCGCGAAATGACACATACGTGAAATGACACATTCGTGAAATGACACATTCGTGAAATGACACATTCGTGAAATGAAACATACGTGAAATGAAAAAAAAAATCTTAATACCCTCATTCATCCAATAGACGTTTCACAAATATTTGTACAGTTTATCAATCTACTCGTAAATGTTGACAAATAATTTGGCCAAGTGCGAGTCAGACTCGCACACAAAGGGTTCCGTACTATCCCACATTACACTCGTAACCTGGAACCTTAAAAGCGTTATGGTAAATAACAGTATACATACCAAAGCAACATCAAGACTACAAAACACAAACTGATAAAAAGGTAGCGTCTGACAAAAGCTTTGGCTCCGTCTGCGTACGGAACCCTACTTTTCGCCATTTTTTATTTTACTTTGGAGTATGTCCTACAATCTGACTAAATTTAAAACTTGTTTCTATTACCGTCTTTAAGTTAGAGCCAAAACCAAAAATGTTAAAATAATGCAATTTTTCGAGGTTTAATTTTTTTTTACATATGACTATTTGTCGTGGTAGAGACTATAGTAACACGTATTTTGTGAAAATTTCAACTTTCTACCTATTACGGTTTTAGCTGAAGACCCCTGTGACAGACGGACAGACAGACAGCGGAGGCTTAGTAAAAAGATAGATCCCGGTTGGCACCCTTCGGATACGGAACCCTAAAACGATCGCTATAGATATATAAGATATATAGAGATTTAAAAAATATAAAGATATATAAGACCGCCAAGTTTTGGTTTCACACGATATCATAGTTGCCAAAAAATTTTGTTTCGTACTGAGATTTTCTAAATTTAACCTTTAAGAAACAACGTTATTACGTTAAATTCTTAACTAATCATCATACTCGACTTCATAAAACCATCAAAATTCATTGCATAGATCAAAAGATTTTTTAAGCCCGGAAGTTTTAAAAATATTTACAAATGTCTGTCATCCAAAATCAATATTTCAATAATACTTGGCAACAGTGCGACTGGATGAGAGAATTTTATTGATTTCGTTTTCTTTACCTCAGTCGAGGCATTGGCGCGGAATGGAAATTTTCCAGGTCATTTCCTGCATTATTTCACTATGCCGTCGAGCCTTCACTGACGAAATTGAGAAATAGGAAGATTTGGAAAACTGTATCATCACATTTGTTCAGTGTCAGCTTTTACCCGCGTAGTCATACGCGTGGATTTATGATTTTTGGGTTCCGTACCGAAAGAGTAAAAAAAACGATCTTTTTGGTAGGACTACGAACAAGTTGCCGATCCGTCCACATACACGTCTGTATGTTGACTAAATTCTATTTTCCCTATTTCTGCTCTTTTTGTAAATAGTTTTTAGAGTTCGCTACCCAAAGAAAAAATAATATGATTTTTGGGCTTCCATTTTATTTGTATACCCAATACAGTGGCGAAGGGTCCATATAACACGATTCCTATCGGCTTGTTCAGGAAATGGCATCCATCTACATTTCTTTAATCCGTGCTCTTCACTTTGTCAAACATTTCCATGAGTCTGAGTACGACAAATATACTTGGCTGACAGGAAGTTGCAAAGTACAAACATTTTTATGTTTTCCTTGGTTGCTTTTCTGAGTAACGCGATTTTTTGTCCAGCTTCACTTTTTAAAATGTTCACCTTTCGCCACTGGATATACCTATATACATAAATCTGTCATAGAACACATATCGTCACGACATGAATCCCCAGGGGGTGTCAGAGATGTTTCCGAAAGTTAACTGTGAAATTTAAGTCACAGTCCACACTCGGTGTACCCCGTGTTTCACAGACTATTATTACGTCCCAGACGTGGTGGGTAGTGAGCCCTATCGCCCATACTTCGGGCACAATTACACGCTTTTTTTAGGTTATGTTTCCTTTCCTCTCGATGTTTTCCTTCACCGTTCAGCAAGTGGAAAATGTTTGTTGAAAACACAAATACTAAATTCCGAAAAACTCATTGGTGCAGACTGGGGATTGCATCTGGGTCTCAAGATTGAGAGGCTAGCGTCCTACCGCGTGAGGTACCGCCGCTTTTCAAAGAACGTTTAATTATACCTAGAGACTTAGAAAAACTAACAAAAATAGAGTACACACTGTAAAAAAAATAAAGTATTCATAAAAAAAATATGTCAAGATTAAGGGAAGTATAAAAGGGTAATTTTACAAGATACTTGTAAAGAAATCAAGATTAAACGTGTTAATTTCTCAGTTTTTAAACCCTGGCGTGCAAATTGGACATCAATATTATTCTTGGAAACAATTTAATTCAGAAGACATCAAATCTCATGATAACGGTCGGTTGAACAAACACAGTTATCAGACACTTAATCACAACTTATCACGGAAAGAAAGGGCTATACGCGTCTACGCTTTATTAAAATATTATGATTTCAAACGCAGTTTTGTACCTTGGCGCGCTACAGAGGTAAAACCAAAAAAAATATTTTTTCAGGACTGAAAAAGGAACAAAACAAGATTTTTAATTAATCCTTGTGAATATAATTTTAAAGTAAACCGGTCAAGATTGAGTGAAAAGATGGTTCTGATCAATGCTTCTGAGCAATTACTGCCATGAATACTGACTTAACTGCTATTCAGTTGTGGGCTCAAGATTTTGGCTTATAGTTAACCCTGTTAAATCACAAACCATTATTATTGGTAGTAAGCGGTTGAGAGATGGCCTTGATTTTGAGTTGCTGCCTAATGTCTTCTACAATAATGTCCCTATCCCATTTTCTGACAAGGTCAAGAATCTTGGCCTTATAATGGACTGTAACTTGTCTTGGCAAGCTCAAGTCAACGAAATTAGCAGGCGTATTCACTTTTCATTCCATTCCCTAAAACGACTTCAATACTTTTTACCACTTAAAACAAAGGTTATGCTTGCGCAGACTCTGCTGTTACCTCTTCTTGACTATGCTGATGTCTGTTTCATGGATTCCACTAAAGAGCTAGTAAATAAGCATGAACGCCTCCAAAACCTAGGTATTAGGTTTATCTTCAGTTTGCGCAAGTATGACCATGTGTCAGATTTAAGATGTCAATTAGGATGGCTTCCGATTCATTTGCGAAGAAATTATCACATGCTAGCCTTATTGTTTAACATTCTGAACAATCCCTGTGCCCATCAATACCTCCGTGATCGTTTTCAGCTTTTACCTTCCCGCACTAGACCTCAGAGAACTTGCGACACCAGGACCCTCCATGGACCTTCCTGTAATACGGATTTCTGCTCCAAATCCTTCACAGTTCGAGCAGCTCGATTAACAATCTGCCTAATACTATTAGAGACAGCCCATCTGTATCGTCTTTTAAGAGAAAGCTTAAACATCATTTTCTCCCTAAGAGCTAACATTTTTTTTTATTTTCTGACTTCCCATTTACACCTATTAATTTTGTTTGTTGTAATATTTGTATGTTTATTTAGTGTAGCAAAAGTGTTTTAAATATGATAGTTTTTTCTAAGTATGTTTATTTTGAGTATTTGTACGTACTATTTATTTATTGGATATAATTATATGTGTAAAAATATATGTATATTTGTTTGTATTATTGCTAAACATAAGTATGTATCTATAAATTCAATTTCTTTTTTCTATTTAGTTTTCTGTATTTAAAGTTGTGCACATTTATTTGCTCACCATTCTCATTACTTTTTCACCACATTGAAGTTTGGCTAGAAGAATTTTCTTTATAAATAAGCTCGCTCTTGTACAAACTATTGTTCCTGTATATATTTTGTTACTTGAGTTTTTTTGTGCAATAAAGAACAAAGAGAAATAATGCTTAAAACAATACATTAATATATTTTTCAATTCACTTGCTTATAAAGCATATATTTTTGCAGCGTTTTTAGGGTCATTCTAATACAGCGTATTAAACACGCGTGATTTTTACTTTACATTATCGCACTGGTGTTTTTTACATTACAGTATTTTTTAAATCTTAGCAAAGTGTTTTGATTCCGTGAGAAATAGTAGAGTTTTTGCAAATAAATAAACTGTCTCAGTTAAAATATAGTAATTGTTTCATTTTATCAAATTATTTAATTTTATCAACAAACTAACTCTAATTTCTGTTGTAAATAGATAAATATTCAGTTTCTTAATATTTAATATTTGGCTGTTTGGCGGGTGCGTCAGTGCCTCCACTTCCATCAGCGTAATATAATAAACGAAATCTCCGCCGCCATATTTCATAGAAAATTGTCAATTCATAGTTGTGGTTTTGATTATATGGAAAAATAAGACGATGAAATTTTGTTATTTTTCCTAGCATGTGTGTTGAAAAACGTCGTATGAAACGCGTGAGCATTATACAATACAATCTCGGCTCCATTACACCCTTGCCTTAGGCTCGGGCTGCAATCCCACCTCGACTGTAATATCCAACGCAGCTCACTTGTATCATAATCATAATGTACTATTTCAATGCAAGTGCTCGTAAAGACCTATTTTATATGCTTCAAAACTAATGTCTATTGTTTTAATATATTTATTTTTTATTTATTTATTAAAAGTTGCCAGTCTTTTCTTGTGTACCATAGGTATACTTGACAGAAATTAGCTACGAACGCATCACACTGAAAGCAGCTTATTTCCGTCAATTGGCAACTTGCGTACAAAGAAAAAGAATGCCCGCATAAAGTTCACTTGGAGTATTTATTGTTTTGTTTGTTTCTTTAATTACGTTTCAATTATTTACTCACACTATGCATTGAAAAACTTGGTATGATAGACGTGGGTAAGGGCAATAACTTACTCGTAACGTTTAAAACATAAGCTATTGCCTCCTTACTACACTTCTAGCATAAACTACCATTATCTACTTTCATTCGTAAAATCCTGTTTAGAAACACAAGAATTGGGTACAACATTTTTTTTTTAAATCTATTATGTATTAATGAGTCATGTTTGAGTGTAGTTAAACATTATTTTGTTTCTTTGTTCATGTAAAACTTACAACGAACTTACAAGATCTATAAAGCAGATAATATACTGATAATGACTACTAAAGTTCTAGAATGATCTAGAATTATTCACAATATCAAAGTTTCTGTAAAGGTGCTTAAGAAACTCTTTTAACGCCAAATGCTGAAAGACTCTTCATACTCTATTTTATCACTTAAAACGTTACAATGAAAGTATTTGAGACCATTTGGGATCCTTACGTTCTTATTTGCAACTATACCGCATAATAAATAAATAAATGTTTATAATAAACTTGTATAGGTTGCTTTTTGTTTTTTATTTTATTATAGTATTGCACAAAATAAAAAATAAAATAAAAATATTTCAAGATATATTTCGGGCCCCGCTGCTGGGCCCGGCATCAGTTGATATAATAATGACATATTTACAATGAAAATGACGGCAAATAAAAATGACATGGTGACAATGAGTATAAAAAAGAGATGAAAAAAGGGAAATCTACCTACCTACTTACTTGTTTTTGTTGACAACAAAAAACCAATAATACATATAAACAATTAATTAATAAATATAATAATTAACTGAATGAATGAACAATTCTGAAGAACTTTTCTAAAGAAACGTACTTGCGGAAATAGATAAATTTCACGTTCTCTTATCGATTTTGAAAACAGACTACAAATATTGCATGGCCTGGTAAAATTTTACTTACATTATGTTTCTTTGGAAAAGTTGTTAGTTTGATCAGTAGACTATGTGGTTTTTATTTACAGATATCTGTCTATTTTCGCCCGGTATAAAGACGCATATTCTAGTTACCGAGCCGTGGCAAAGCGGTTCATTTACACTAATGATACTACTGGCGGCTTCCTTTGGGTGGAAAGTCGAGACGTAGCGTTGGGGAGCCTTTGTCGCGGCAACCGTCTGTGCCGGCAACACGTTTTGTTGACGATGACGTGACAAAATGACATAATTCAAAAATGCAATTTTGTGATTATGATATAAACATGCTTTAAAATAAATCTTGATCAAGGCGAAACTAGACTTTTACATGAAAAATTGAACAGGTATCTGAAGAAAAAAATAATGTATTATTGCTTATTATGTTGCTTTTTTATGATACATCATTTCCGAGGTCTTACATAATTTTGAGATACGCGAGTTTGTTTCTAGTTGAGGTATTATGAAACTTGCACGACAATATTTCGGTGTAACCCGATCCAATTTAGGTGAAATTTTGTGGTAGTTAAACTGTAAAAGGGTGGGGTTGGCAGAAAATGACCGTTTTAGCTACGATTTTTGGTAGCTGTCGAAGAACAACCCCCTTTGCTACGACTCGGTAACTAGAATATATTATGTTCTCATATGCAACTACATAAGGACGTTTAAGAAGCGGTCACAGCGGTATGTCCCGGGGAGTTATAATGGGGTGTTACTTGTAGGCATCGAGCTTGTAGTGACTGAGTCAAGTGTTTTAATTAATTCTTATTATGTCTTATAAGCATGAAAATTTTACGATTTTCTCAAAACACGCGCTTGAATAAAAATAATTTTACATTTTACAAATTTTATTTTTATCAAATTTTAGTAGGTATAAAGATGGTTAACTTGAAAAAATAACTATCGCAATGTTAACTTAAAATACACTTAAGTACTAATGAAAAATTATACATATTCAAAGTTTGTACATATTAATTTAACTTACTTACTTATACTCCCACACCAGAATTCTCCGTTTCATGGGATGCACAATATTGCACAATTGTTTTTGCCACCCGTGCTAACTTAAATAAATAAATAGCTGGGTACACAAAAAAGCTCGATATTTGGGTGCCTCATGAGCTCACTGAAAGAAATTTAATGAACCGTGTACTCATTAGTGATTCTTTATTACGACGTAATGAAACCGAACCATTTTTGAAAAACCTGATAACTGGTGATGAAAAGTGGATCACGTACGATAAGAACGTGCGAAAAAGGTCGTGGTCAAAGGCTGGTCAGGCTTCACAGACTCTGGCAAAACCCGGGTTATCTCGCAACAAGGTAATGCTGTGTGTATGGTGGGATTTGAAGGGCATTATTCATTATGAGCTGTTACAGCCAGGCAGGACCATCGATTCTGAACTCAACTGCGAACAACTGATGAGATTAAAGCAAGAAGTTGAGAGAAAGCGGCCGGAATTAGTCAACAGAAGGGGTGTGGTTTTTCATCATGATAACGCTAGACCTCACACATCTTTAGCCACTCAGCAAAAATTAAGAGAGTTTGGCTGGGACGTATTAATGCATCCGCCGTATAGTCCTGACCTTGCACCTTCAGATTTCCACTTGTTTCGGTCTCTTCAGAATTCTTTAGGCAGTGTCAGGTTACATCACGAGAGGACTGCCAAAACCACTTGTCGCGATTTTTTGATCAGAAGCCCCAGAATTTCTATAGCAATAGGATCATGTCCCTACCTACAAGATGGCAGAAAGTTATCGAACAAAATGGCACCTACATACTTTAGTTAAATGTAAATAAACTTTATTAAAAATTGTTTTGAATTTTCATATAAAATGCGAAGAAACTTTTTCCCAACCTAAATAAATATTAAACAAAGTGTATAAGTGCGCATGATTTTAAATAAGTATTTGTACTATATACAAAATGCTAGCAATAATAAAAATAGGGTTTTAACCTTTAAAAAAAATGTTGCTTCTTTATATAAGTGAAACCAAAAGTGTCATATATATAATTCCTAAATAAATAAATAAATAAATATATAACGCATATTCACAGTGAATTTAGCTGCGCAATAATAATTTTAATTCTAAGGACTTTTGAATAACCCACATGGAAATTTTCATTCTATTTTACTTCGCCATTGAATATCGATTTATGGATTATGTCAAACTGCTTAAAACACTTGTCTCTTATGTTGCATATTTGCAGTATTGTTTTTTAAACCCAAATTTACAACCTAAGAAAATCAGAACTATGATGCTCGAAGCAGTTTTAACCGCTACTGTAGACTTTTAATACTGCTTTATGCGTTTGTTTTTTCATATAAGAAAGAGGTAAGGTTACATTAACGCCATTTAACTCCCGCAGTGGTTGAAACTTATTAATTACTGAAAGTTTAGATAAACATAGTAGATATATTTTTATTCCTAGATGTCTCTATTTTATGTAGGTGTATAATTAAATTTTTGTAGCCCAACCTAAATATTTTTTCTATGTATTTCCCTTATTAGTAAATACATATTATTTTTTATATTTTTTTAATCTAAATATATTTATTGTAAAGATTAACTTTGACTTTATATATCTATTTTACAAAATAAATATTTTGATTTGATTTTGATTTGATATAAAAGTATTTTATTCCTCTTTTAACATGAACACCCAAACTTAAAAATACCATAAAAAATACATTTACTGTGTTTTTTAATACATTTCCACAAATTATAGAAACATCACTTTTCTTTGGCTAACTAGTTTTGCTATTACAGCATTATCAAGAGCTTATTTTTTCAATTTTATTTTTGGTCGTTTAAATTGCTAGGTAGGTATACGTGACATTAACAACATCTAGTAGTCATAAACGTGCATAAAAAACATAACAAAAAACGTCTAGGGTTGCTGAATCTGACTTTAACAACATTTAAAGTGGAAATTCAGAAAAAGCAATACATCACTTCTAGTTTATGGCAAGTGTGCCCTCGGAAACTAAATTAAAAACTTTCAAAGGACGAACAGCTCAGCCCAAAGGGAGCAACTAAAAAGTAGCGCCATTGTTGTTCTGTTGTGAACGCCTCGCGCCGCGCCGCTACAAAAATTGTTTTCTAACTTTGATGACACACGACAGGAAGAGAGAACTACCATTTTCTCCTTTATTACGTTAGAAATAAGACATCCTCGTGTCTACAAAAATAAATTCACCGGTCAAGTGCGAGAAGTAATCGTGACCTGGGGGCTCCATATCAACTGAGACTTTAAGAAGAAAATTTTTGAAGAAAAAATATAAACTCAGAATAATACTCAGACCCAGTCTCGTATCTTGTACAGAAACTCCCATGTTGGTCAATAATTATTCTACACAGAATTCAAGAGGAGCTCTGAACCGGGATCTAGACACCAAGTGGCTCACTATTAAGTCATCTATACAAATCGTTGCGGTATGGAAAAGTACACGGATAAATTCGCAAGTTGTGTTGAGGACTGCATATCTCAGTTGGTAGAACAATCGTCCGTATAAGAAGAGGTCCCGGGCTCGTATCCCAGTTCAGAGCTTTTAACATCTAGATTTACTGTTCTCCTGCTTTTCTATACAACAATGATATAATGTTGCTTGTTTGTGTTAATAAAATATACTCTTGTAACGCCTAGCACAATACGGCGCTCTTCTAGCGGCGTTAGCGCATCACGGTGGCGGCGAGAACAGCCGACCACGCACGAAGATGCCCGAGACAGCCGCCCGCCGTCTATATAAACCCGCCTCGCTCAGTCAGTCAGTTAGTTGTCGCCGCGCCTTCCGACTGCTCTTACCTCTCTGGTCAGACAGCTCTGGATACCGGCTATTCACTTATAAAATATACGCACGGGGCTTGTACACCCTGTACTATATGAACATAGTTTTGTCTACGTTATCATTACTCTGTAATCTATCCGTCTTCGAGTTCAATAAAGAAGATAGTCTTTGGATTCGCATCTTTTTATTAATCGCCTGCTACAAAGTGGCGCACAACGTCGGGCCGAAGTTTGAAAATAAAGTTGCGAGTCTACGACCACTTCCACATCGACCTTCGAAGATGGCTATGACGAATGAGCAGTTTCAGCAGATTCTGCAGACTATTGCGGCGAGCAAAAAAGGTTCCTTTGCATCCTGTAATATCGTTTATAATGGCGAAAAGGACACTGGTGCCGTAGAAGCATTCTTGGCTGCAGCAAGATATCCAAATCAGTAGAGAGCGTGAGTGACGACAGTGCCCTTGCAGGTTTACCGCTTCTTCTTAAGGGTGAGGCTGCGGTATGGTGGCAGGGAGTTAAAGGCAACATCACCAAGTGGGATGACTTCATACAGAGACTGCGTCATACCTTCGCTCCTAAAAAGCCAGCTTTCATGGTGTGCCATCAGATTACACATGAAGTACAGGAGTTGCATGTCACAACAGAAGCTTTCATTGCAAGGAAGAGAGCATTGTTTGCGTCCCTTCCCCCTCCAGCGCTCAGTGAAACCCAACAAATCGATCTCATATTTGCTTTGATCAGGTTGGATATAAGAAACCGTATGCCACGAGACTCCGTTCCAACCTTTGACAAGTTACAAGAAACAGCACGTGGAATTGAGGAAACAATGCGAGAGTACACATCAAATGCAGAACTGGCCACGCCTTTTACAGCCAATCCACAACGTAAGGGCAAGCAGCGTTGCAATTTCTGCAAGAACTTGGGCCACACCGTTGATGTATGTCGCAAGAAAAAGCGTGTTGAGGGAATATTCATTCCTGAAAAACCAAAAGATGTTCTGGAAGTTCAAACCCAGGCACCATCCCCGTCACAGCCAAAATTCTCTTGTTATGGCTGTGGTGCACCGGGAGTGTTTCGTAGTAACTGCACAACATGCAAGAAGAAACCATCACCTGTAAAACCAGAAGACTTAAGTTTCTGCTCTATCAATGTTCGCATGGACGCACGCTCAAGGCCAGTGATATTTATAGATGTAGATGGAGAAAAAGACACAGCATATGTAGACACATGCGCGAAGACAAGTGTTGCATCTTTCTCGTTATACAACAAGCTAAAAGCACGTGGTTATCACTTTGAAGAGAAACCGGTAAGCCTAACCCTAGCTGATGGAATAATGAAGAGACAGAAGGTTCTTTCTTTCAAAGCTCCGGTACAGATTTGTGGCCTAGCAGTCGTCACAACATTTATTGTCCTACCTGAGGCCAAAGAAAACCGCACTCTTTTGGGTGTTGGGTTTTTACAAGATGCGGGTATGATACTCAATCTACCCCAATTTACGTGGCACTTCATAGGAGAATCTGATTGTGAGTATGAGTTGTTTTCTGAAGAATTCGCTATATTTGAAACTGAGGTGATGAAGGAAATGATTGATATAGCAAACCCATTGTCCCCAATGACGTTATCATCAGATATCATGGATGCAATCTCGTTATCGACAACCATTGATACGCCTCCACCGACACCTTCTGGAACTCCTAAAGCAACGTCACCTGCAACATCTGCAACAACGATCTGCAACTTTTCTCCAGCATTATCAGCGGAGGGTGCTCATCCTCTAACACCCATGCCGGAAAATATGAGCGATTTCACTGCAGCTGAAACGAAATTTAAACTGGCTACTATTGACCTAATGACTCCTCCGAAACGAAAACGATCCAACAGACTCTTCGATGGCTATTCCCCAAGCTACTTAGATTTCATGATGCGGGATGCTCAGATTAACATACACAGAGAAGAAGTGGAGTTATCGCCGCATGCAGCTAGTCTCTTTGACAGGAATGATTGGGATGTGAGGATAAACTCTATTGATCTGTCATCAGACATTACCGACTATCAGAAAGGTGAATTAAGCAAGCTATTAGAAGACAACAAGGACGTCTTTGTTTCCAAAAGGGAACCTACAAAGTATATAGAACACAATATTGAAACTAAGAATAACACACCGATATCTGTCCCACCGTACCGTCTTTCACCGCCTCGTAAAGAAATACTTAAGCGTGAGATTGACACAATGTTAGCAGAAGGTATTATTGAACCCTGTGCTTCACCTTGGGCCGCACCAGTAGTTCTAGTTCCAAAAGCTAATGGAAGTATTCGTGTTTGCGTAGATTATCGCCGACTTAACGCGGTTACCATACCGGATCCATATCCGATCCCAAGAATTGATGATCTCTTGCACGACGCAAAGCCTACGCCTTACATGTCCCTGTTAGATTTAAAGGCTGGATACTGGCAAATTGGGGTGCGCGCAGAGGACCAAGAGAAAACAGCGTTCATAACGACCTTTGGCATATTTCAATTTAAACGCATGCCATTTGGGTTACGAAATGCCCCAGCTACATTTCAACGGCTAATTGACAGAATACGAGTGAGCCTGGCTGAAGTAAAGATGCTGGCGTACCTGGATGACCTGGCTATATTTTTCACGTCCTTTGAGTTACACCTGGAAGACTTGGGAAAAGTATTTCAAAAACTTAGAGAATTCGACCTCACTGTGAACCGAGAGAAATGCCGTTTTTGCTGCTCTTCAATAAAATATTTGGGCCACTACATTACACCGCAAGGTCTGCAGGTGGATCCACTAAAGACAGCTGCTATTACAGGCCTTCCACCACCATCTAACATCAAGCACCTTGTAAGCTTTCTTCAGACCTGCTCGTGGTACAGACGATTTATCAAAGATTTTTCGAAAATTGCTGAACCTTTAACACGTTTAACAAAGAAGAATGCGATTTGGGAGTGGAAAGAGAAGCAACAAGCTGCATACAATGAGATGAAGCATCGACTAACAACAGCTCCAATATTACGGCAGGCGGATGAAACGAAACCTTTTATAATTAAAAGTGACGCCAGCAGTTACGCAATTGGATCAGTTTTAGTCCAGGGGGAGGGAGAACACGAGCACCCAATAGAATACGCCAGTCGCCCTCTCACTTCAGCCGAAAGAAACTACTCCACTACGGAGAGAGAGGCACTTGCTGTAGTCTGGGCTGTATCTAAGTTCCGAGGTTATATTGAAGGTCTCCCCATTACAGTTATCACCGATCATCAGGCTTTGAAGTGGCTTATGTCATTAAAGTCACCTTCAGGCAGACTTGCAAGGTGGGCGCTACAACTGCAAGCATTTGACATAACCATAAAATATGCACCAGGCAGGACGAACGTTGTAGCCGACAGCCTATCAAGACCGCCTTGCTCGGAGGAAAATATCCATGAATGTGGAATTTGCACAGTAACTGTAGACATGCCGAAACGAAATCCTGTAGAAGTCAGAGATGAGCAGATGAAAGATGAACGGATTCGGAAGATTATGAAGGCCTTAGAAAGCACAGATAACGATGAAGAGGCTACATATTGGAGCAACAAAGGATATATGATAAATAACGGTCTCCTCTACCGACATAGTCCTTACGCAGATACAGAAGATGCACAGTTGGTTGTTCCAGAACATGAGTGGGCCAACGTCCTATCAGCATATCACGATGACCCGCTGGCAGGACATTATGGTTCGGAAAAGACCTATCAGCGGATCTCTCAAAGGTATCATTGGCTTGGTATGAGGAAATACATCGACAGCTTTACCAAAAATTGCATAGATTGTCAGCGGTACAAGCCTTCAAATCAAAAACCAGCGGGACTGCTGCAGACCACCATAATGAATCAAAGATTCGAAGTCATATCTTTTGATTTGTTCGGACCACTGCCAGCTTCCCCTGATGGGAAAACATGGATTTTCATCGTGGAAGACGTAGTGACGCGTTGGGTGGAACTGTTTGCGCTCGAAAATGCCACTACAGAGAACTGTGCGGTGTTATTAATAAATGAGATATTCTTACGATTTGGACTGCCACGCCGAATGGTGAGTGATAATGGTTCACAGTTCGTTAGTGCCATTATGCAGCAAGTCACTTTCACTTTAAACATAAAGCATGCCTTTACGCCTGTTTATCACCCGGAAACAAATCCGGTTGAACGGAAGAATAGAGATCTGAAGACCCAGTTGGCTATTCTAGTTGGAGATAACCACAGGAACTGGCCGGAACAGCTTCCTAGTATTCGGTTCGCAATGAATACTGCAAGCAGTTGCTCAACTGGTTTCACTCCGGCTTACATGACATTTGGAAGGGAACTGAGGACTCCAGATGACAACTCCCATGATTTTCGTCAGATCCTTCAGACAGAAAACTTTATACCGGAAATAACACCAAAGTTGTTACAGTTAGCTACAAACTTACAAAAAGCTCGAGAGATTCAAGAAAAGAATGAAGAGAGACGTAAGGGGTACGTTGACAAACAACGTCGACAAGATCCTGGTTATAGTCCTGGCCAGCTTGTACTCACACTGCACCCTTTAAGTAATGCCGCAAAAGGGGTCAGCGCCAAATTCGCTCCTCGATGGGATGGACCATACGTTATTAAGAAACGACATGGACCCTCATCCTATGAAATAGCCGATCCAGAAAAACCTGCCATCATGATTGGGGTGTATCATTCTTCTGCTCTGGTACCATATGTTGGAAGTACGACCAACCTTCCAACCCCGGTGCAGCCTTTGAGGAAAAGAGGCCGTCCCAAGAAACAGAATCCAGCACCTAGAACTGAGACGAACACAAGAAGAAAGCCTGGAAGACCTAAGAAGACCGACGACGCTGCGCTTGCTTCTATCTCCTCCACCTCGAACTTCTGTATCTTCGTCGAGACGACTTCAGATCCAGAGGGGAAGCCTGTAACGCCTAGCACAATACGGCGCTCTTCTAGCGGCGTTAGCGCATCACGGTGGCGGCGAGAACAGCCGACCACGCACGAAGATGCCCGAGACAGCCGCCCGCCGTCTATATAAACCCGCCTCGCTCAGTCAGTCAGTTAGTTGTCGCCGCGCCTTCCGACTGCTCTTACCTCTCTGGTCAGACAGCTCTGGATACCGGCTATTCACTTATAAAATATACGCACGGGGCTTGTACACCCTGTACTATATGAACATAGTTTTGTCTACGTTATCATTACTCTGTAATCTATCCGTCTTCGAGTTCAATAAAGAAGATAGTCTTTGGATTCGCATCTTTTTATTAATCGCCTGCTACACTCTTAAATAAAAATATAGCGGTCAACAAATAAAAAATACATGTAAATTTGTAAGTATAACTTGAATGATAGATGGTCCTGGCTATAAAGTCACGTTATCACTAAACATACGAGTTTTGTTGCATAGGCATGGGAATAATAAATCTGAGCCCGTGATATCAGAGAAAAATACGTATTTAGTGTTTTCATTATAATCATAATACCTATTACAGAAGACTGCAAGAAATACAAAAAACCGAACAAGTGCGATTATATACAAGATGGTATTACTTGCCAAATTTTATAGTTCTAGGTCGGCGAAAAATAACCCATACATTTTTATTCCCTTGAGATTGTCGAAATATACGTTTTTTGCGGCATAAACAGCCGTATCTTATTTTACGTTAACTTAGACGTTTGATTTTTTCACAGTTTCAAGGAACTGCAACCTGAGTGTATGGTTTTAATTTCAACTCGATATCTTTACGCGTTTCTGAAATAAAGGGACTTGACAGACAGACGAATGGACGGATAGACAGACGGAAAACAAAGTGATCTTATAAGTGCTCCGTTTTTTCCTCTTGAGGTACGGAAGCATTAAAAGAGCAATATTTGAATGATTGATGTAGTTGATCAGAAGCTTCATATCTAGATCAAAAAACATGAAATTAAATATAATTTTCATATAACTAATGTATGTACGTATCTACACAAACAATAAACTGATACCTCCTTTATGTAGTTGGTTAATAATACTGTTCAGAGCATAAAGTTCATAAAAAGTTCAAGTTCATATTTGCTAACCAGCTTCGTATTTATTTTTTGCTTAGTGAAATCTTCAGTTTACCCCGGAGAGTTATAAAAGACGAGCTCTTACAAAAAATAGTATAGAAAAAAGTATACTATACTAGTACCTATGTATAGTAAGTACAGCCGAATGTGGAAGTTTATTAAAAACTTACTGGATAAAAGCAAGAAGACTTACTCATATCTGAAGCTATCATACTAAGTAATTTGATCTTAAACATACAGTTTTGTAACTTATTTACTATGTACAATTTTTTAGTAAAATATCTGAATTAAAATTTATTTAAGCGTTTGAAGTAACATAAAATCAAGTGTCCTACATTCGTCTAGTAAATGTTTCGTGTATCCACACTCGTATTCGCTTTATGCTACGGCGTAGCAAGAGCTACGATCTCGTAGTTTTTTCGCTTTGTAGACCCGCTACGTCGTAGTGAGAACACAAATATGCGTCAGGGGACGTGAAGGTTAGTGCTAAGATAATATTCTTTGCCATAAAAACGTAGTTTTCTGATAAATTATAAGCCACCTATTGATTCTTACGAATCTTTGTATTTATCGATGTTATTTCAACAATTTGACACACTGAGTTAAGTTCACAAGTTAACTGCAAGTTGAGTTAATTTCCAAGTAGATATTATCATATAATAAGGTTTTTAGGGTTCCGTACCTTTAAATAAAAAAAATTAACCCTTATAGGATCACTTTGTTGTCAGTATGTCTGTCTGCTCATCTGTCTTTTTCTTGGGTCCCATTAAAGATATCAAGGTGAAATTAATACCTGCTACATAAGTGTACGACCTTCGACCCCATAGTGCTGTTAAGAAATCAGGCTTCATAATAAAAACAAAAACAAAATATTCACCTTTACCTAATAAATTTTGTGCAAATTGACTCACCATGAAATTTATAGAATAGTTCCAGCTGACTTAGAAACATGAAATTTCGTTCACAATTAGATCACGTCTAGGAAAATATAAAAATTAATTTATATTTAATTATTCAATTAGAAATTATGGCCCCACCTAATTACACCTTTTGGATGTTTAGGATGAGTGTAGATCGTAAGTGTCAAGTTGAGTTAGTTCATCATAAAATCTTAACTGTTCGTGGAGTAAGTTTGTGTTTTAAACGGTATGTACGGAACTCTCAAGGAAAGAGTCCTAATCGCACTTAAACATTTTTTTATTTTATTTACGTTTACTAGGTTCATTCCATAGAACTCACTTTCACAACCCCTCTTACCTTCGAATTTTAGAAATCTTTCTTTTCAAATTTTAGATTCAGTTTTCTGCTTTGTAGATCCACTTTATCCGTAGTATCCACGCATAAACTGAGTATATCAGTGATGTGCTATAAAAATTTAATCACATGCTTTACTGATTGTACTGACCAACTTTCATAGAAATACTTAAAAAGACACAGTCACAGTCAGAGCCGCAGAAATAAGGCTAGTAAGAGATACGAGTAAGTCCCATTTATCTGTATCACTGTTATATAGAGAAAGTAGCGCAGCAAAATGCTTTGACATCCAAGGAATTGTGATCAAAAAGTTATTAGCCGTAATAAAATGAAGCAATTAGTTTTTTTCAATACCTTGCTTGGCAAAGTTTCATAATTTCATATTCCATGTATTAAATTAAACAAAATTTAAGGATATTTATGTATTTTTTGCTCAAATTTGTGTTGTTTTTCTCTTCTTTGGTGTTACATTTCAAGGTCCACATAAAATTTTCTATAATATTTTAATAAGAAAGTGTGTCAGTATAAAATAAAAATGTACTTTTAAAGCTTTGTATTGATTTGTTTTGGATAAATAATTTCAAATGTCTAGATCCACACGATTAAAAGTAAAGTTAGTCCCCTAAAGACTTACGGTTTTTTAGAACTTAGCGACCAATTTCTATCTTGTAAATCCTAAACCTACATTTATATAATAATGATATTATGAGGTTGGTGAACACCTATTTGGTTTTACTATTTAAATAACAAATTCATGCGGCCAAAAAAAGGCCGTGGTCATGTGGTTTATCACAAAGTGAAATCAAAACGAAAAGTCGCCCATTTCAAATTCCTACTTCTGATTCTGTACTTTTTTATATATTATGTCAAGAATGAAGATATCAATTATGTTGAGTTATCTCATAATACTGCGGAATTAGATAACGCTCTCAGATGTTCTTTATCTGAGGAATCACTATTTCTTTTGTGGGTTCAAACGCAGCTTACACTGAAATTATGATATTTGACAGTTCGGAAGAGTATATATGGACTTTCTACTTATGGTTAGGATAAAAGATTTTAGATTTTCTATCTATACCATCATAATAAAGAAATTGTAGTGATTTAAGTCGCAGTTGCTTCTATACACAACAAGAAAGGGCCGAAGGATGAATTAGGCTGGATCACGCTAAGTTTTTCGCTGACTAAACACGGCTTCGTCCAGAAAGCCTTAATTAAACTGGCGCCGTCGTCGTATCCACTTTTGGACAATGATTTTGCTTATCTTGAGACCTACTCTCGTTAGTGAGCATTGGTGGTCTATTTTTATTTAGATAAATATAAATTAAATAGAACTTTTGTGGTTTCCATTCTCTTCCAGCAAAACAAATATGGTATACCATTGTTGGATTTCTCTAAAATGTGTCACTTTCTACTAAAAAAACCCTCTTAACATCTGTAGGACTTTTTCTTTGCTATAACCCGGAGCAATAAAGAAAAGATTCTAAAATGGCGCCCATCATCATCCCCTCCTGTACTGTATGAGTGAGAGGGGATGATTATGGGTGCCATTTTGGAATATTTTCTTTATTGCTCCGGGTTATACATGACACAATGTTATTTAATGGACATGTATAGTGCGAGAAGGCCTTTTTTACCTATTCGTATATTACGATTTTCATTCGTAAGGACTAAGCACGCGCTTCCGTGTCAGAGATCAGCCCCTAAATTATGTACCATTGAGTCGCTTGCCAACTGGTTGCCAAACGTCAAAAGCATAGATATACCACAGTTTAAAAATAGATTTAAACTGTGGATAAACTATCGAATTCCAATTATCTAAGGATACGTTTGTGCTTAAAATAACGCCACAGTCCATGAACAGTTAAAAACAGGCAATATTAAAAGTTTAGATTTTAAAAGTAAAGTAAAGTTTTGTTTTTAGTTTTTTGCAACCAGATGGCAAACGATACTAAGGTACATTCTAGGCCCGCTGGTCGCAACTAACACTTGTTTAGAATGCATGTGCTAATATAGAAGCAATTTTGCAAATGTCTTACAGAAAGTAATAGGCATGATGACAAATTTTTTTTTATTAGTCCGTCTGTTAGATTATCAGAAAATATTGGACACGTATTTTTTCCTTTTTCAATTTGATGAAGATATAGCCCGCTGAAGTTCCACGTGACGTCACATCTAGGTACGATTTTACTTAGAAGTGACTTCATTTTCCCCCACTCCCAAACTTTGACGCGCTTTATCTCTGTCATTTTTTGTTTGATTGACAAAAGAAAAAATACGTGTCCAATATTTTTTGATAATCTAAATGACGGACTAAATAGAGTAATATTTTGCTTACCCTGTGTACAAGCCTATTGCCCAGTATGTTATGTCTACTGATTGTGTGGTCTGTTTCTTACCCAGCCGGTAACGGTAATTTCACTAAGCCACTCGACTAATGAAAAATAGTAAAATTGTTTGCATAATTCTGTAAATTTCAATAAGATCATATCTACCGGTTCGGCTAAATAAGTGTCAGACTCGAATTTTCAGATTGAATTTTCGTTGTTGACAAAATTGACAGATTTAATTCCCGTCCCTGCTGAACTCCTTTGTTCTCCAAAACCGGTCGATAACGCGTCCGTTTGTCTATGTTTTATGGATCCAACGATCCCGGGCGTAATCAACTAACACGGAAGCTGCTGGATAGCAATTTAACTTTAGTCAACAAACACTGAGAAGAGCTCTAAATTAACTACTTATGTAGTATAAAGACAAAGCGTAGTATTTTACTGCGTCTCAGTTCTAGGTCAATTAGATTAGGTAGTTAAAGTCAATGTTAAAAGTTTTGATCAGTAGAGTTAAATACTTTTGTGAAAAGGAATTCGCAAAGAGACCTTTTGTCGAAAGGAAGACATGTAAAAATAGCGTTTACTTATGTTCATGTATTATGCCATGTTTTCTTTGATTTTACATGCTTTTGATATCTATGCCTCGTGAGTTAGCCTACTCTTGAAATATTTCTAAAAAACCTATTACTGTTGTTTTCTTTTCAGTTGTGTGCAGTATTTTATTGTTACCTCTCTCGTTCGCCAAAGCCTATTTGGTAAGATGCCAACGTCTGTCGCGTTGATTCATCCAAACGCGGTTAAACCACATTTAGGGCGCCACACATTCTCTAAATTAATTTGGCTAAGAACAGATACATCAACTTCAAACTGAAACATGAAACGTATATAAAGATATAAAAAACATCTCGTAGAGAATTAAATTTCTTGATACTCTGTCAATTCTGAGAACGGGGTTCTAATCCAATCAATGAGTTTTTTTTGTAATAAGTGAACTGAGAAGTAATAAATTGTGATGAGTAGTGAATATGCTAAGCAGCTTATTTTTCTACAGCGCCAAAGTTCATCCCCTCTCTACTCGTATAACGTTGAGACGTTAAAATCATCGCCGAATCCAGAGTGTACAAGTGATGTGATGCCTGTTTCAGTCACAATCTACACTTGGAATCAGCTCGGACAAGTTAGAAAGTTATCATCATAACTAACTGTACTGAAAATTAAACTCCTCTTAGATGTGACAAAGTTCAAATAATATTTTTAATTTTTATTTTATAATAGTTTTTGATTTCGATTTTAGGAATAAACTGTCCGTTCGAGCGAGAGTCGAGAGCAGAATTTGTTAATTATCTCTGATTGGAATCAGAGATTTTTGATATAGTAAAAAAGTACCTGCTTAACTGTTTACTTTCAATTTTTAACACGTTATGTCATATCCTAAATTCATAACTGAGGCTTTTAAGTGCAATGGCGTGTAGCCATGTTTACTCCAAAAAATATGTGTTGAAATTCGATATTCGCTGACCTAACTTTCATCAAAATCGTGTCAGCTACAAAATTTGCACAGCGTTTTGAGCGTTTACTCATTAGTGGATAATTTTGTAACAAATGTGTAACATATTCAAAATGGCTGCCATTAGTCCCGCCCCAAATTGCAGCTTGAGTCCTCTAAAAACGGAAATTACGGCTATTACCTACTTAGACTTATCTCTAAAAAGATATAAACATTAAAGTCAACTTCTAAAGGTTAAGTCGTGGTAATTTGCCAACATTTTTCGGCTAATTATTTGGTTCATCCACTGTCTAAGATCCACTATCTATCTATCCATTTATGCAAATGTACATACATACCCTTATATTATCAATGCAAATGTTTTTATGAATGGATGTTTGGACAGATTGATAGGTGAATATATGGATGTATGTTAGTCCAAACTGAACCGATTGGGCTGAAATTTTGAACAAATGTAGTTCTAGAACTGGGAAAAAACAAAGGCTGCGTTGTATCCCATAAATAAGTTCTGATGAGATGGTACAGTGGTGTCAAATTTCTATAGAAAGTGATATGTTACTCCTCCCCGCCGCCATACCCATTGAACCGACTGGTTGAATTTTGTTTTTTTTTTAGATCTAGATTAAGGCAAAGGTTACTTTTTATCCTTGGACGAATTTACTACTATTCGTCCAAGTTTTTATCCCGTAGATCTGTTTCCGTGGGTCCTGTTTGAATATTATTTCTGCGATAGAATTTTTATGTTTAAAATATCAAGGCAAGATAGCGTATAGAATTTCTTTATCTTATATTACGTAAGTACGTAGGTAATGATCCTACCGCGTGCAATCGCAACGCTTTGTAGCATTTAAACATTTTCCGTTTTGTAACTTGTAAATCCTTGTTGTAATCCCTGCAATAACAATTCTTATAATACGAGAATGAGCTCCTGATGAATAAGCAAATAATTATCAAATATTTATTTCACAAAAAAATATCTATTTAATGTGTAAATTATTCTTTACTGTAAACTGAAACAGGTGCAGTAGTGGAGAATAGGCTGATTTAAAATGGCTATATGCGAGTACTTCATCATAAATGACAAACGAGACATATACCTAATGATAGAGCAGGTACTGTTTAACTGATCTAAATTAGATAACTTGAGTAAAAATTGTAGCAAGTTGATATAGGTTACAGTTATACATTTTTAATTGTTTTAATTTATTTTGTTGAAGTTTAGTTATTTTATTTAAGCAACAATACTGCTCGCTGAACCATGTTAGAAAGGTTTCTTTTTGAGTTTTGTGTCTAACGTCTATTATAAACGTACAAATGCATCGAAAAAGCAAAAATAGTCCAAAATAAATTATATATTTTAATTATGGTGCATGACATCCTTTTTAGGGGTCCGTACCCCCCCAGGGCGTCAAACGGGACCATATTAATGAGCTTTCGTTGTCTGTCTGTCACAGAGATCTACAGCCACAGTCGTTATAGGTGGCCAGTTGAAATTTTATCAGAATTCGTGTGACTGTAGCCTGTATTACGTTTTATAACGCCTAAGCCGAAAACGGGGAAGAGATTGAATAAATTAAAAATACCGCGGCCAAAGGCTATTATAAAACTAAAAGTAATACGAGACGATGTACGACCAAGGCAACTCCAAAAAATAATATCCAGCTTTGAATTATGAATTTCAACGGTCAACGGTATTGATAAGGTATAATTTCCAGAATGTATGTACATTGAGATATCCTAAATTATAATGTAATGTTATGAATATAAAACAAAATCATACAAATACGAAACAAAAACATACTCGTATCCCAATGATCAGAGACCATGAAATTGAATTTCTTTTATAAGGTTCCGTACCCAAAGGTCAATCGGAGCCCTACCGCTGTCTGTCCGACTGTCTTTCTATCCATCCATATGTCACGGGTCTTTAGCTCGTAGATGGAATACGTTACAGATCTGAAATTGAGATATTTTGTGTAAAATTGCTACCCAAATCCGAATATTGAATAAAAAATTCAATTTATTTATTTTCAAGGGGTGGGGGGATTTATTCAGCTCCTTTTCCATACATGGAAAAGGAAAAATATTTTTCTTTTCATACCCCGAGTTGTGGTATGTCATGGTCTACAGCTTATTGAGCAGAGCATAAATATACATAACTTGATTTTTATCTTTAAAAGACCATTTTTGTCACGGGGTCTATATCAAAAACTAAACTAGTTTTTTTGTTTTTTTTTTCTGTAATCTGTATTTAACCAAAAATACTGAAAATGCCGATTTATAGTGTGATTTAGGGTTACGCACCCGAATAATTAACCAATTTATTTTGCAGTTTCATTTATGAATTTTGTGTAGTGATAAGTTTGTAATTTTTATTGAAGTCTTAACTTACATAAATGCTGCGGAACCCTCAGAGCGCGAGTCCTTCTCGGTCTTGACGGTTTTTTTATGATATTGGATCTTGTTTTCGTTTTAATGTTTATGTTATGTAGGTATATTTGAACTAGAAATATAGAAATACCCAGTGTGACTTACACTGAGTGCTCCAAAGTCACTACAATTTATTTTATTTTATTTAGAAACATTACACAATGTGCAAACGTAAGTATTCTTTAGTGTATACGTTCAATGAAAAATATTAAAAACATCTTCGTAGTCGGTAAAATCCTTTATCAATAGGGAACTCGTACTGCGGGCGAATGCATACAGACTATAGGGAATTTATTAGAAAGTGATTTCTTCCAGCAAACCTAACGGGAAATAGAAATTGTAATCATACGTACTTGTACTTGTACTACAGAAGATAAGCATTAATACATTAAAACAAAAATATTCTTAGTAACTAAATAAAGGTATACGTACCGTACGATCGTATATGATAAAATAACCATACATACAAATTACTATATAACTTCTAAGCCACACATAAGCAAAGCGGCGTGCATCGAGCGCGCGGGCGTCATTCAAATTTCATACAAAACTCATGGAAATAAAGTCGCAATTTGAACACACGGAATGGTATGTTTCGGGCGGTGTCGGGCGTGGAACGGGTGTCCGTACCATACCTCAAATTGCGACTTTATTTTCATGCGTTTTGTATGAAATTTGAATGACGCCCGCGTGCTCTATGCGCGGAGCTTTTTCTGTGTGGCTTGCACCTAAGAAATCGAGAAGTACAGCTCTTTCAGTTTTGTAAACGAATGACTACGTGACTATTTTATAATTTAAGATTCGCGCCATGTCGTTGCTGGAACTTAACTTAAGCATCTGTAGCTTTACCAAGTTTTCCAAGTAACTGTGAAGTTATCTCGACATCTAACATCTTTCACCGCTGTTTTCCTCGAGAAAGTTTTTCAGTTGTGTGTGGTCAATCGATGGAAAAAGTTGTTATCTAATTAGTAAGATTATCTTGTTATTTACTAGCAGTTTTTGTTTCGGAACTATTAATATCTTACCATATAGATAGAACTATTATTATAGGAAGTCAAGAGGTAATTCTTCATAATTCGGCTCGAATTGATATTTACCAAGAAAACTATGTTTGAATACCTACATTAATAATTTCTTCATTTTGAGACAATAATAACAAAATATTGTTTTTTATAATTATATTTCGGCCCACTTTGGGGCCGGCATCAGTCGACTGATTTAACACTAAAGTCACCTCATTGTTTATATTTCAACGCAAGATAGATGTACAACTGATAAAATAAAGCACCACGAGAGAACAATCTCTAGTATTTAAAAAAACAGATAAGTTGGAGTTGGACGCGAGGGTTCCGTACAAATTAATAAAAGTTTAAAAAATCTATAAAAAAATTTGGTCACCCGTACAATTATGACCGCGCATACCGTTGCTTAACCACGATGATTTTTAAAGATTTAATTACAAATGTATAGTTTTAATATTTTTTCCTATACTTGTAGTATTAGACGGTTTTACTTGCCAAATTTCATACTTCTAGGTCAACGGGAAAAACCCTATAAATTTTGATTCCCTTGAGAGTGTCCAAATATACGTTTTTTGTGGCATATGACCGTATTTTTTTTTACGTTAACTTGGAAGTTTGATTTTTTCACAGTTTAAAGAGACTGTAGACTTGAGTAAATAAGTATATGGTTTTAATTTCAACTCGATACCTCCACGCGTTCTCGAGATAAAGGGTCTTGACAGACAAACGGACAACAAAGTGATCCTATAAGGGTTTCGTTGTTACCTTTTGAGGTACGGAACCCTAAAAATGAATAACTATATAAAAATAATAATTATAAAAATGAAAATTTGAGCGAGCATGACGCTGAGTCTCCTCAGCAACCACAAATAGAACGCCACAATGATTGAAATTGCCGGCGCTGGCACCCGAAAGTATCGGCGGCGTTGGGAACCGACAGTATATTACTGCTGGCAGCTGAGATCAAAAACATCGGCTGGCAGCGCCGCCGGCTCCCATAATGGACACCGGCGACGCTGACGGTAGAAATGTCTAACCCGCAAAAGACGTTAAATTTCAAAGTGTGAGATGTGTATGTGTTATATTTGATTTTTTGGAAATCGTTGAAATCTGTGACTTGAAAATACAAATTTGAGTTACTGTCAAAACTAGGGACGTCGTTCGCTCCGCTTCGTTCGGCTCCTTATTTTATCTTACATGTCAACCTAACACGCTCCTCCTCGCTTCGCTCGTCGTCGCACCTGTTTTTTTTCTTTTGGTTAAAGTTTTTTTTACTATGACTACAAAGACCCAAAATTACTTCCTATCCTTTCCTTCCTAGCCCTATATACTTCATTATGCTAACCCCATTTACCGCTTCTTTTTCTAAAGTCAGTGCCAGCAGCCAATTCGGCAACCGGCGCTGGCAGCTAATTCGGCAACCAGCGCCGGCAGCTAAGGCACTTCCTTGAAATTATACTGGGTATTACCTAATAACCTTTTTCTTTCAAACAGGGTGTACTACACCTAAACATGGACTATATTGACCACAACAGAAACGTATGAACCAGCTGATTTTTTGTGCAATTTTGGGATTGGTCCGATAGTAAAATTTGGTTATACTAAAGTTCAGTTTTAAGGATAAAGGCTATTCATTGGAACGCTACGACTACGAAAACAAGGGAAATAGCAAAATTTTCTTCAAATGTTGAATTTTAGATGCTATTAGGATAGGACCTTGTCATACCTGATGCCTGTTGCGTTAACAACTTTGACGGAAGTGCGTGAGTGAGGTACACAAAGTGTTCTAACGCCCACAGGCATCAGGTATGAGAAGGTTCTATCCTAAAAGCATCTGAAACGGTTAGTACATCGTATATACCATCGGGGAAATTTATCCAGGCGAAAAGAGGGTCAGTTAGTTACATCTCCAGTGAAATCATAGATATCATAACTTTAATATTCTAATTAGTTTTAAAAAAATAGTTGCTGCTTGAACATTCACAAATTTTAAAATTATGCACATGTACTCGTATGTATAAAAATACATCATCATCGAAGAAAAGCTATTTTTTCACGGAGTCTGAGTAATTCCTGTCCTACTTTCCAATAGCTTAATTGGTTTTCCTCACAGACAAGATCTTGTCTATGATTCTCTGGCGGGGTCCTATTACGTATCTTTGAATCGGTTGCCAACTATAGTTGCTATTCACCAAAAACAGATAAAAATGAACTTCCGAAATAACCTTCAATTGGTATTGAACTATTTACGAATTGCGACGTCATTTTAAGTGCTAACGTATCCTTGGACAAACGGATATGTATGTTTTCAAAGATAGGCACTCGGTTTGGCAATTGATTTTACGATACAGAATCAGGGGGCTGTTTTGACACCAAGAGTCCGCTACCAAGGTTAATTTTTTTTGGCACAGATAACCCTCAACGTTGTTACGATATTTTCACTTTATTTATTTGTAAAAGATAGGTAGAATAAGATACTTTTTTGTCTTGTTTGTTTTGTCATCAATTTACCTTGATTGTTATCGCATTTGAATTTAATCAATACTAGCAAGGTGTACCATCAATCGCAGAAAATTCCGGTCAAACAATTACATATATTTTCTTGAATGAGACAATTCGGGTTCTCCCATCGACCCAACTGTAATTCCTAATTACAGTCCTTATTTGTAAAAAACTTGCGAAGTTTGTTTAGCTGTTAATATTTAATCTGCTTAACTTAATTTTTATTAAGTGGAAACATTATATTATAATATCTCAAAGCATTCGGGTACCTAGTTAATATCAAGTAAGCTGCTTCTGTACACCATGTTTGATTGTTATAATTAGAGTATTCCAAAGCGATGGATTTCGCAATAAAAATATAATCTGTTTGTTTGTTTTTTATCTCTTTTATTTTATATTGTGTTAATTACACGAAGCGTTGTAAATATAAAAAACCGGACAAGTGCGAGTCGGACTCGCCCAACGAGGGCTCCGTTAAAGACTATATTTTTTATGATTTAATTAGAAATGTATTCTCGTAGTTTTCAGATTTTTCCCTATACTTGTAGTATAAGACGGTATTACTCGCCAAATTTCATAGTTCTAGGTCAACGGGAAATACCCTATGAATTTTAATTCCCTTGAGAGTGTCGAAATGTACGTTTTTTGCGGCATAAACGGCCGTATCTTTTTTTTTCACGTTAACTTAGAAGTTTGATATTTTCACAGCTTCAGGGGACTGTAGGCTTAAGTATATGATTTTAATTTAAACTCGATACCTTCACTCGTTCCCGAGATCAAGGGTCTTGACAGACAGACGGACGGACAGACGGACAACAATGTGATTCTATAAGGGCTCCGTTTTTTTCTATTGAGGTACGGAGCCCTAAAAAAGTTTGTTTGTGTCAACTCCCAACTCTTCTAACATTCTGCCAACTTCCTAAACATTTCCATTAGAACATTCTTTTCATCAGAATGTATGAATGCAGTTATTAAAATTATTTCGCACATACCGATGAAACATGCTCGTGTCGTATATTGCAGTTTTAGCTTGGTGTTTCGTTTGAAGAAAATAGATACATAAAGGAAAGGTAAAATTGACATCATTGATATTATAGCTACGAATATATATCTTTCTTTATGCACTTAAATCAATGAAATAAGCCAATGTATAAATTTTCCTCATCTCTGTAATTTATGATTAACTGGAAGAAATTTAATATTCACAGAAAGGCCTTTGATTTTTCTGAACTTAAATTGTATTTATCTGTGATAATGTTTTTATTGCGAAATCTATCGCTTTGGAATACTCTAAATATTATTATTAGAGTGCATTACAAACTGGAAAAGATAAATTAGAAACAAATGTAAAGACAAGAATTTAAAAAAAAAATTCCTTGGGCCAGGATTCGAACCTGCGACCTCTTGTTATCAAGACAAGCGCGCTACCGACTGCGCCAGCGAGGTACTTACCTAAACTGTTGAATTTTTCCACCATACTTGTCCACCGAATATTTTTTGTAACTATTTGATCTAACCACTAATGCACTCTATTATAAGCTGGTTAGATCAAATAGTTACAAAAAATATTCGGTGGACAAGTATGGTGGAAAAATTCAACGGTCTAGGTAAGTACCTCGGTGGCGCAGTCGGTAGCGCGCTTGTCTTGATAACAAGAGGTCGCAGGTTCGAATCCTGGCCCGAGGAATTTTTTCAAATTCTTGTCTTTACATTTGTTTCTAATTTATCTTTTCCAGTTTGTAATGAACTCTAATAATATTTAGTGTATTTATTTGTGTTTATTTTGAGCAATAAAATGTTTATTATTAATAACTATTCACAGCCAATATCGGTCAGTGTTTTGAAGGCCCTGTATTGTACTAACGGAAGCCTTATAGAGTTTTTGTCCGTCTATCCGTCTGTCTGTCTGTCAGTGTGTCCATTGCTGGACACAAACCTCCTTATAAAATACTAGTCTTTTTCCGCGGCTTCGCCCGCGTTTAATCAATATATGTCCCGTTTTTGGCTTAGGCGTTATTTTATGAACATTCCTTATAGCCTATTATGTTGACCAGGGTCACTACGATGATAATTTAAAAAATCACATCCTAATCCGTTGAGTAGTTTTCGAGTTCAAACGGAACACACAGACAGACATACAGACAGATAGACAGAGAGACAAAAGTTTTAAAAATTGTAGTTTTGCTTCAGTACAATACTTATAACCCATTTCATTTAAAATTTCGCGAAAATGTTCAGTGTATAGACACGACTTTTTTACTACTTTATTATTATAATATAGATTCATTATTTTTGCGCATTTATTTAGCAAAACATCGACGTTCGACGCCGCAGTTGGTACGTCAAATCACTCAGTGGTGACATGCAAGAATTAAGCTACGGCTTCTAAATTGATTGATCACCCATAGCGTAAGGTTTTCTCTTGCTAGGAAGAGGGGCAAGAAACTTAGCAAGATCATATAAAAAATAATATCCTCCCGGTTGCTTTTTGTTTTCTTTTTTTTAGAGTAGGGAATTAGATCAAAAATGTAATAATACGTTGTCTTTTTGTCTTCCATTCTATCTCGTCTATCAGCGTTGCGAAAATCAGGCCTGTTTTACCCGAGGGTACAACCCACGACGACGCTCCAAGCGAATTCGCTCTTAGAATTTAAGGGGGGGGTTATCGCGATTTCGTCTCTTTTCAATTTAATTTTATCCAATAAATAGCGAAGATAAAATTTTGTAAATAATATATGTTATATTTCACTCTTTGATCTTGATATTTCGGTCGTTCAAACCCCGACTGGTAAAATTTGTTTTCACTTTTTATTTTTTATTCTTGTATTTAATTTTCAGAAAAAATATTTCCTTTTGTAAAAAATTTATTAAAGCTGAAATTATATTTCTTGGCTGAGCAAACACCAATAACTAAAATATTTTTATTTTCAAGTCCTTAGAAAACGCCATCTCTGTGAAGCTATCCTAGATAACGGCTCAGTAAGCTGGCGTTGAAATGGTTTTTATTTTAATACACTAGATATATATTTCGAGGAAAATGTAAGTAATTACTTACAAGTAATTACTTTCCTCAATCCATTTAAATCGTTAAGATAGGTCTGAACTATGATCATTTCATTTGAGCTATGTTAACTTTAAAACAGAATAACTTATACTAAAATAAACTTCTTAAAAAATGTAATATAAAACGGCCGTCATATGAAAAATCTCATCCCTCTAATTCTAAAATAATAAATAAAAACACCTCGAAACCGCGAATTTTCTAAGCGGCGTGCTTCTGCTGAACAGGATAACCATGTGTAAAACGAAAGCGTTGGAGCAGGACAGATTTCGCCGGGTAACCTCGCCTTAATTCGTAAGTCCCTTTATACTTTAAATCGTAAGTCTCTTTATATTATGATCGTGATCGCGATAGGGATATCCATTCTTACATGTAAAAGCACTCGGGAGGTACGATGAAATAAAAGTGAGATTCCCGATTTCACATTATATTTGAGCAGAGTTTCAACTCTGAAGATCGTAGCAAGACTAAAGTCACTATGTAGTGGAGCTGATACAGTACCCGGTTTTTTTTGTACCTGTTCACAGTGACATAATTCATAACTACCTACAAAACCAATATCACTACAACAAATAGTACATTACGATACGAGAGCGATGAAACGTTTTCTGACGAGTGTGAGTTTGCGGCACGAGCCGAAGGTGAGTGCTGCAATCACACGAGTCGAGAAAAAGTTTCTCGCACGAGTATCGTATAATATTTTATAGCAAAAGGCGGAAAATACCGACTTTACGCAAGCGCAGCGTGCGTAAAGTGGTCATTTTACGCACGGTGTGCTATAAATATTCTTAAAAACTCTGAACAATCTTCAAGCAAAATAATAACTGTACAACAATGTATCTTAGCATCTAGATCGTGAATATAATAACTAAAACTTTACACACGAATTTAGAGTAAGTTCCTAAAATTCAAAGCGAAAAAATTCAAAAGATGATTTAGTATCTAATAGAACACTTTCCAACGAAAATATTTTTATTGCGCGGTCAGCTGGTTAAACCACTTAATAGTGCAAAGAAAAAAATATATAAACATGAGTTTTTTTCTCTTCTTACTGATCAGTAATCAATCTCTGATAAGTCATTAACGTTACACAATCTACCCTACAATTAATTTCCCTTATTATTGTAGGACCTAACAATGTGATGGCCATATCGTAGAATTGATCATTTCAGGATCAATACGGCTATTCTGGCATTATTTTACAATATCAGTCGTTCGAGTTTTGTTTACTTTCAGTATGTTACATGCAATGTGATGTAAAATAGAATGGCTGAATCCCTCTTAAAATCACCCGAAATCTGCCTTAGCAATCTTCCCGCACGTGCCAGAATCACACGCTTTGCTTTTCATACGCCTCCGTTTGTAGCGTCATAAATGCCGTGTGATGATAATTCAATTAACCATAACTACTAAAACGACACCTAAAACTTTAAATTTTACTAGATTATGCCCGCGGCTCCGCCCGCGTTGAAGAGATTTTCGTGGAAATAAGGAAAACAAAAGAATATTATTTTTTGAACGACAATATGCAACGGTCATCATGTTTTACCAAAGTGCTAAGAATAAGCCCAAACTCAAAAGGTCTGCTGTTGTCCGTTGACGAGATCCCGTACCCATCTTCCAGTCCCATCAGCAGACCCTGGTCACCATGTTTTACCAAAGTACTAATAAAGACCAATCGTGTAAGCCCAAACTCGAAGGGTCTGCTATTATCCGTTGAGGAGATCCCATAACCACCTCCCAGTTCCATCTGCAGACCCTGGTCACCATGTTTTACCAAAGTGCTAATAAATACCAATCAAATAAGCCCAAACTCGAAGGGTCTGCTGTTGTCCGTTGAGGAGATCCCGTACCTACCTTCCAGTCCCATCATCAGACCCTGGTCACTATGTTTTACCAAAGTGCTAATAAAGACCAATCAAATAAGCCCAAACTCGAAGGGTCTGCTGTTGTCCGTTGAGGAGATCCCGTACCTACCTTCCAGTCCCATCATCAGACCCTGCTCACCATGTTTTACCAAAGTGCTTATAAAGACCAATAAAATAAGCCCAAACTCAAAGGGTCTGCTATGATCCGTTGAGGAGATCCCATAACCACCTTCCAGTCCCATCTGCAGACCCTGGTCACCATGTTTTACCAAAGTGCCAATAAATACCAATCAAATAAGCCCAAACTCGAAAGGTCTGCTGCTGTCCGTTGAAGAGATCCCGTACCTACCTTCCAGTCCCATCATCAGACCCTGGTCACTATGTTTTACCAAAGTGCTAGTAAAGACCAATCAAATAAGCCCAAACTCGAAGGGTCTGCTGTTGTCCGTTGAGGAGATCCCGTACCTACCTTCCAGTCCCATCATCAGACCCTGGTCACCATGTTTTACCAAAGTGCTTATAAAGACCAATAAAATAAGCCCAAACTCAAAGGGTCTGCTGTTATCCGTTGAGGAGATCCCGTACCCACCTCCCAGTCCCGTCATTAGATCCTGGTCACCATGTTCTACAAAAATACTCATCAATACCGATCAAATAAACTTAAACTTGAGAGGTCTTCTAAAAAAAACATATACCAGTGGATGATTGAAACCTCGACCATGAGACTACCTATACATACGACTACGCAAGGCGTACATACTAAAAATCTTATTGAGTGCTTAAAATTAATCGATCAGGTGGACGTTCTAAAAGCAGAGATTAATGAAATGAAGTTTGCATCTTTGAGGAATGTAGAAAATAATATGTACATAAACAAGAAACGGGGTGCCTATGTACCAGATAATGAGCGAAACCGTAGCCCAGTCAGTATTTTAAATATTTCGAATAACACCCATAAAACTAGCACACCCGAAACAGCAGAGAGTATTAACTGCCAGTTTTCGTCACCGCTGCAGAGAATGAGTATGAGCGCAGTCTCTTTCGCACGCGACGCAGCCGATAACGTCAACACCGCTGATATCGTAACGCAGTCGCAAGTGAGGGCGAGTGGGACGGGCATCGACTGTTCGCTTGCGCCTACTGCGATGATACCTACATTGTCATCTGATAACCGGTTGGCTACGGAAACAAGTTCGGAGACAGCAAGCGCTAACGAACTCGCTATTACCGATGTAAACAAAACTAAAAACATGTCATTGGCAGATATTGTGCGCAAAGGTAAATGGAAACCAGTCCTCACAAATGAAGTGTGGTCTGTTATGCAGCGAAAGAGGTACAGGAATAGGTCTTCAGAGTCGGAGGCGGTACGAGGCAAAGCTTCATTCATGCCGGAGGATAAATTTAAGCCTGCAAATCTTAATATACCTTTGTTCGTGTCGAACGTTCATAAGGATACTTCAGACCATGATATTGCACAGTACGTGTTTTTGAAAACTAAAGAAAATGTTGTTTTACAGAAAATTCGCATGAGAACAGAGAAAGAGTACAATGCTTATAAAATAATGGTCTCCAATACAAAGTTAGACTTGTTCTTAAATGATGAACTTTGGCCGGCGGGTATCACATGCCGACGTTTCAGACCTTATAGAAATCCGCTAGCCAGTGATGGAATAGAGAACAGAACCTCGTCAAATAAACATGATTAATACAACCTTTGTTTCATTTAACTGTAAAAATATTAAGAGGTCTGTAGAAGAAATAAAACAGCTGTGCAGTTTTGCGGACATTGTTGCGTTGCAGGAGACATGGTTGCTGCCGCAAGAGCTGTCATATCTGGCAAATGTGCATGAAGATTTTGGGAGCACGGGCACATCCGCGGTCGACACAGCTGCTGGCATTCTTAGAGGCAGGCCTTTCGGAGGAGTGGCGCTGCTGTGGCGCAAGTCAGTATTTCAGTGTGTATCAGTGGTTTCATGTGCAACTCCGCGTATCGCAGCCATACGCGCTTTGGCGAATGACAGGCCTGTGCTTATTATAACAGTTTATATGCCTACGGATTGCGAAGAGAATGTGCCAGAATTCACAGACTGTCTTAGCACTATCAATGCAATAATAGATGAGAGTGATATTGAGACCGTTTTCATATTAGGAGACTTCAATGCGCACCCTGGTGAGCGTTTGTACAGTAAAATGACAGACTTTTTGACGGAACAGGATTGGACGTGTGCGGACGTTACAAAATTGCAGATAAGTTCAGACACGTTCACGTTCATTAGTGAGGCTCACGGGTGTAAGCGCTGGCTGGACCATTGCATTGTTACCAGCGCAGCCATGCAGTGTGTTATGGACGTGCACGTTCGGTATGACGTATATTGGTCTGACCATATGCCATTAGTTCTTACTTGCAATCTTAATGTTATCAAGGAAAAGACTGTAATTAATAATCCTGTATGTAATACAGTAAAATGGGGGCAGAGAAATGAAGAACAATGTAATAATTATAAGAGTATATGTAATTCAAAGTTGAAGCACATTGACTTGCCTAATGAATTTCAAGTATGTTGCGGCAAATACTGTAGTAAGTCATCTCACCATAATATTATAAATAAGATGTATTTACAGATTATAAATATTTTATGTTCGAGTGCAAGTGCCACCTATCAAAGTGGGTACAAAGGGCGTAAAAAACCTTTGATCGGCTGGAACAAGCATGTGACCGAAGCTCACAGGAGAGCAAAGCTTGAATTTCATGTGTGGGCTTTGTGTGGAAAGCCGTCTTCTGGTGCAATTTTCCATGCAATGGTTGAAGCACGTAAGGTTTTTAAGGGAAAACTCAAGTGGTGCCAAAGCCACCAAGAGCAAATAAGAATGGATTTAATAGCAAAATACCATGCAAACTCAGACTTTAAAAGTTTCTGGAAAAGCACAAACAAGCTAAACCCTAAGCCTAGCATTCCTGTGAGTGTCGACGGGATCTCCAGCCCTAAGGATATTGCCGAAATGTTTAAACGCCAGTTTGCAATTGAATCACCGTTGGGATTGGCGTGCCGAGAGCTCGATGCTGAATCCCAGAGTGCAGAACATTTAACAATCATTCTAGCAAAAGATGTCAGGTTCGCAATAAAAAAGATGACAAAAGGAAAGTCGCCTGGGCACGATGGGCTCAGCGTCGAGCATCTACGACATGCTGGTACTCATTTACCTCGCGTTCTCGCACTCCTGTTTAACCTGTGTCTGAGTCATTCATACGTGCCTCCAGAGCTTATGCAGACTCTGGTGGTACCTATAGTCAAAAATAGAACCGGAGACGTATCGGACGGGACAAATTACAGGCCTATTTCCTTAGCTACCATCACAGCAAAAGTTCTTGACAGTGTGCTCAACTCTCATCTGAATAAACATGTCAAGCTTCGTGACGCCCAGTTCGGCTTCCGGCCTGGGTTGTCGACGGAGACTGCCATTCTCAGTTTAAAGCATACTGTCGGGTACCACACTGACAGAAAAACACCGGTATATGCGTGTTTTCTAGATTTGTCCAAGGCCTTTGATCTTGTCTCGTTCGACGTTCTCTGGCAGAAACTAAAAGAGACAACGCTACCATCGGAGTTAGCTTCTCTTCTGAGGTACTGGTATCTAAACCAGGAGAATCGTGTGAGATGGGCGGGCGAGTTTTCAGAACCATATAAACCGGTGTGCGGCGTGAGGCAGGGGGGATTAAGCTCTCCTCTGCTTTTTAATCTGTACATGGATGCGCTGATCGGGGAGCTCAGCAGCACGCATGTCGGCTGTTATATAGACGGTATTTGTCTTAATAATTTAAGCTATGCGGACGACATGGTGTTGCTGGCCCCCTCGGTCGGAGCCCTCCGCCAGCTACTCGCGTTGTGTGAGTCATACGCTGCTTCCCACGGGTTGATTTATAATACTAAGAAGTCAGAGTACATGGTCTTCAGGGCTGGAAATAAGTGTCCCTCATCTGTTCTCCCTGTTATTCTTAACGGTGCACCGCTAAATCGGGTGCATCAGTATAAATACTTAGGGCATTTAGTGACAGATGATCTGAAAGACGATGTAGACATGGAGAGGGAACGCAGAGCATTGTCAGTCCGGGCAAACATGCTTGCGCGCAGGTTCTCCAGATGTACAGATGCAGTAAAAATTTCATTATTTAAAGCTTACTGCACATCATTGTACTCGGGGGCCCTGTGGTTCAGTTATACTAAAAAGGCTTACAATGCTCTGCGTATCCAGTATAATAACGCTTTTAGGGCTGTGCTGCGGCTGCCGCGTTTTTGTAGTGCGTCGGTGATGTTCGCTGAGGCACGAACCGACGGTTTCGATGCCATATGGCGAAAGAAGTCTGCCTCGCTGCTGCACAGACTCCGGGGCGGCCCCAACACCCTCCTACGTGTTATATCCGATCGGTTCGACAATCCGTTTATGTTTAAACTGATTGATCGGACAAGATCACTCTTAGTTATTAATTACTAATATAGAATATGTAAGTGTATTGTTACTAACATAATGGATTCATGTTGTCTGATAAATAAAGATATTATTATTATTATTAAAGAATTTTTATAGTCAGTTCAGTAGTTCTAGATATTACCCATTATATACAAACAAACAAATAAATCTTCTTCTCAATGGTGTAGACATACTTTGACGTGAGTTGATTTGAACCAGACTGCGTCAAATCCGATATTTTGAAACATGCAGCGCCATCTAGTGTATTAAAATAAAAACCATTTCAACGCCAGCTTACTGAGCCGTTATCTAGGATAGCTTCACAGAGATGGCGTTTTCTAAGGACTTGAAAATAAAAATATTTTAGTTATTGGTGTTTGCTCAGTCAAGAAATATAATTTCAGCTTTAATAAATTTTTACAAAAGGAAATATTTTTTCTAAAATAAAAGAATAAAAAATAAAAAGTGAAAACAAATTTTACCAGTCGGGGTTTGAACCCGCGACGATCGACTAAGCTAGGGCGGCGAACCTTCCATATGTCTCACTAAAATTCTCATTGCACTGCTCCCTTTTGTCATAGCGTGATGATACATAGCCTTAAACCTTCCCGAAGAAAAGCTTTATCTTTCAGTGAAAACTGCATCAAAATCCATTGAGTGGTTCTCAAGTTATAAGTGAACGAACAGACAGACAGACAGACGTTGTATTTTATATGTATAGAGAAGAAGAGAGGAGAAGATAGAGAAGAAGATAATATTTTTATTCCTATATTTCTCTATTTATGCAGGTGTATAACTTTATTACATTTTAGTAGCCCAACCTAAATATTTTTTGTATTTATTTCCCGTATTTATTTATCAACTTATTTGTTCATTGCATTATGTACATATAATATACATTTTTCCTAGATTTCTCTATGTGTTTCCCGTATTATTATATTATTTTTTTATTCTGAAGACATATCTTGTTAAGATTAACTTTGACTTGTAGAAAGTATACTTTATGTATCTATTTTACAAAATGAATATTTTGATTTTGATTGAAGAGCTTATAAAAATCACCCGCATGTGCGAGAATCGCCGTCCAGGATCGGCAATATCGTAAAGTATGAAAAGAAAATTACAATAATATAGAATAACTATAGACTTCCAACTTTAAACAGTCAAAAATAAGTGCGACGACCCCTTTAATTTTTACAGATTTCATGATTTTGCGATTCGATTATGAAATATATTGACACGACATATACCATTCACGGCCTCTACAGTACAGTGTTGTCAATTATACTGTGTCTACACTTTTACAATCCATACATAAGGCAACCTTTAGTGTGGGGCGATGCCGCCACCCGTTTACGTATTTACGCTGTCCTACGCAAATATGCAAGGGTTGTTCGAAAATTTCTTTCGAAATTCGAAATATTTCTTAAATAATATTTACTAACATTATATACACACTTATAGTTTAAAAATAGCCAAACATCGCAATAAGAGTACATTGACCTGCGATCTATGACGCGCAATGCTAGAAAATTGACTTGAATTGTTAGTTTAAAATATGGTATTGATTAATATCTATGTAATTTTTCGACAGTTCAAGAGGATTCCATTCTAATCCCAACAATTCCCAACTTAGATAACATAAAGGTAGATGATACCTAGGTGCGTATTCAAAAAACTGGAAGCTTATATTAGGAAATTCTACAACATTTTAGATCCTTGTTATTTTTAATTACATCCGTACACAGAACAGTTTGTGTTCACCATTATATTTCACGATACAACTTACTAAACAGCATTAAAAATATCTCAAAACACGTTTGAGTTAATCAGCGTCGATCGATACCACAAACACAAACTAAACGAGTTCGCTACACGTGGGCCGCGGCGCCTCAATATTACAATTCAAAATAGCTATTATTATAAATGTTACGGATAATACTAGAAGATAGGGTAAACCTACAGACATATAATAATTACTAAGCGGTAAACCTAGCTTTACCGGTAATGTTAAACAAAACTTCGGGGGTCGCCTCGCTCCACTCCTCTTCGCTCGGCGCCCAATGTTTATTAACATGTCAACCTTCGCTCGTCGTTGCACCTATTTTTGACTTTTGTCAGGCTTTACCCGTAACATAAACACAAATCCGATTTACTACAGCAACCATCACGCGTTTCCCTGAATAGAGATCTTAATATGATCATGATATACCTTTTGTGTTTATCATAATATCCTAATAGGATGGTGAGTGTGTTATGTTCCTGAAGGGTAGTGAATTAATTGGTGACAATGACATATCATGTATCCCCACACAAAGGCTCTCGTACGTACATTCATAGACTACTGGAATTTTTATGCTTTCATTTTGTTATTTTCTAATGAATTTCGGTACAGTGACACAGTAATTGACTTGGCTTATATTTTTCGCATGCATAATCTGAGACAAATTTACATTTTTAAAATTATTTTTTCACCGTTTTCTTCCGGAATATTTTTGCTTGCCGTGGGGGCTGGGCGGTTTTAATGGAGTCCTCCTCTTCTACATATTCTACACTATATGTTTGTTTGTATGTAAGGGGTAATCTCTGGAACTACTAAACCGATTCTAAAAATTCCTTTACAGTAGAAAGGAACACTATCGCTGAGTAACATTTGCTATAGTTATTTCCCTGGGAACGAGCAGCTCTCGTAAGACATAGCCATTAATTACATTTCTCGAACTAATGTACTGATCAGTGGCGAAGGGTGAAAATTTTAAAAAGGGAAGTCGGTCACAAAATCACCTTACACAGAAAAGCAACCAAGGAAAACATAACTTGTTTTGTACTTTACAACTTACGTTACTTTACAACTATTGCAATATTTTATAATATATTTTGTTCGCTAGGAACAAACAGTTTCCTGGGAACACAGTCGTTAATTAAGGTCAAGCGGGTGATCTTTGGAACAACTGAAACGATTTTGAAAATCCTTTCACTGTTTTAATTGTAAAATACTTTATTTAGAAAAAGGCTATATTTTTTTTCCTTGGGGACGAACAGGCAGTTCCCTACAACATAGTCATTATAACTACGGAACCGATATTGAAAATCATTTTACTGTTCTAATGGTCAGCTCTTCACTAGGACAAAGGCTATAATTTGTTTCCTGGGTAAAAGTAGGACATAGCTATTAATTAAATTTAAGCGGCTTTTGTATGGAACTACTGAACCGATATTGAAAATTATTTCACTGTTGTAATGGTTAGTCTTGGACATAGGTTATACAGGATGAACCAAACGAATGCCCCCTGGAGGGAAAGTGCCCTGAATATTGAAGATAGCAAACTGACTTAAAGGAACCTTTATTTTATTTTTTTAATAAAGAAAAACTGCATTTAATGTTTAAGGTACTTTCCCTCCTGGGGACATTCGTTTTATTACCAATTATTTGACAGTTGTCTATGATCATACTGTTGTAATCATTGATTCAGATTTTAAAATCAATTCAAAACAATGAAAAACACTAACTTTCCAAAGACAAATAAGACTTTTATGATTAAACAATTAATATGAAATTTGAAATTTTCGTCGTTCGAGTATTTTTGATTAAAATAACTATCCATCCATCCATCCATCAGCCTGTTTCGTCCACTGCTGGACATTGGCCTTTCCAGGATTTCACCACTCTTGGGGGTCCCCCTGGAAGAAATGCCCATACTCACACACGCTGGGCAGACGGGTTGGTGAGCGCGGCGCCGAAACCCTTGCACCAGTGACGCCGCTGCCCGTCACCAGTCTGTCACCTGACAATTAGGGATAGATATACCGCCATCCATTGGTCCCAGGCAATGGTGGGCCGCCTGGTTTTTCCTGAGAGCTGTTCTCTTACTCTCCCCCAAATAACTTCGGGAGGATTTGCGAGTAAGATGGTGGTACCTCCACAATCGAGCTCGGCATCAGCTCTACCACCTATTAAACTATCATAAAGAAGTTATTTGGTGTCGAAATGAGAGTAAGAACAATGTAATGGTTCCCTGAAATATGAATGATCAGGATTGATATTCAAATGTAAGTAGGTACTTACGCTATATAAAAAATATAGGGGTGCTTTGGTTCTGTGTATTTTATCAAGTAAACGGAAAATTGTAATGAAGTTTTGGTATATGCATTTTCACTATATAATCTAGGGTTTTGATTTTGGAAAACACGTATGGATAAAATTTCCTCGATAGAAATAATTCATGAAATGAGGTCTTCAAACACACTTTTTCTCCTCGTTTGACGGATAGGGATCATGTACAGAACTCAAATATATTTTATTAGGTGCGTTTTAACAAGATATTTGATTTTGGAAATTTTGCTAGTTATTTTAGTTTTTTTAATAAAATTAAGAAACTTACTTTGTTTTCTTTTGCGCTGAATCCGCCCCTCTCGCACAACGCGTTTTTTCGCTTGGAGTGACAAAAATAAAATTCACATAGCCCATATTATTTACATAATTGGTTTTCTTACATTGTTGCCGTATTCTATTGAAAGGGACTTTAGTTTGTTCCCTGGGGTTGGGCTGTAGGTAGATAGACAGACGGATGGACGGACATGGCGAAACTATAAGGGTTCTTTGTTAACTACGGAACTCTAAAAAGGTTAAATGTTTAATGTTAAGAACATTATAAAATATTACACCTTATAACTTGCGATTGTCGGCACATGGTGAAACATCGTCAACATCTTGAAAAAAAAAACAAAACAGTACAAGTGTATTTTTTAAGATATTACACCTTTGTATATAAGGTCCTACAATAATAAGTGAAAATAATTCTAGGGTAGATAATGTATTGTTTACTGATCTGATATCTGAATAATTTTTTTCCTTGAAATGATTTTTTCAACTCCAAGTACAAAGTGGTCAGCTGACAAAATTTCTATGAAAAGGTGAAAAAAAAAGTTTTTTTTTCAAGGTAGAAAGTGGTCTTTTATCGATACTCTATCAGCTCCTAAATTTTTTTCACTTTGAATTGTAGGACTTTATACTCGTATAAGCTTACTATACAACGTGAAATTCAAGTCATTTTGTTAACGAAAACTGGTGATAGTACGACTCATACATATGAACAACTTTTACTATGAAGCCAACCCTGAAATCGTGAAAAAAAAATCAGCTGTTTCATACATTTGGGTCAAGTAGGTATTTAACTTTTCTACGGAACAGCTGATATTTTTTTCATGATTTCAGGGTTGACTCCATAGTAAAATTTGTTCATATGGACGAGTACTATCACCAATTTTCGTTGACAAAATGACTTAAACTTCACGTCGTATGTGCCTCATTAAAAAAGGACAAAAAAAAATAAGGACGAGTACTATCACCAATTTTCGTTGACAAAATGACTTAAACTTCACGTCGTATGTGCCTCATTAAAAAAGGACAAAAAAAAAAAATTTTGAATCTGAGACAACCTGTTAAACAAATTAATTAGAAAATTCTTATGGACACTAGTTTTCCTTCTCAGTTACTAACAGTGGTTCTGGTACCGTAATGTGTGAATAATGACGTCACCCATTATCACGTGAATGTCACGTTATCAGGAGAGCTCTTTGATAGTATTTTGGGGTTCCACATTTATTTATCATGCAACCTCTAATTCTGCCCTGTGTTGTACAAATATTTATGATGACTTTTATTGATACAGCCAAATTCATACTGGTTCAGTCAATATCGCAACCAAGGTAAGTTACACTTTTTTGTAAAATGACATAACAAATGTCATTATAAACTGCCAATCTTACTTTTGCAGTGACATTTTGGCTGCCCCTATAGGGTTTCGTTCACTTTATTTCCCGCATTCACTCTGCTGCCCCATTTTCCAACGGACGAATATAGACAATTGAGGATGAGTCTGTCAAAATAAAAATAATTCATAAATTGAATATCGACCTAAAGCAACTCAAAAATTTAGATTTGAATTCACCCAGCGAAATCTCATACTATTTGACACGTAGGAACACTAAATTGTCCTTGGAAGGGATTAAGTTTACAAAAGTATTTTTTATAGTTTACTAGCCTTTTGCCTGTGGATCTGCACACGTTTATTTAATCTCTTCCCCTTCTGGCTTAGGCGTTATGTTATGAACACCACTACGACTTAAATTAAAAAACCGCATCCAAATCTGTTTAGTGGTTCTCTAGTTAAAACTAAACATACATACATACAGAAAGATAAACAGACAAAAATTTTAAACATGGTAGTTTTGCCTTCAGTACTACCCACGTCATTGAAAAAACAAAAAGAAAACAATATACCGACATGCCTTTTTTACTACTTTATTATTAGATAGAATTATTAGTATATCTTATTTAGTTTATGAAAGTATTATTTCATAAGTTTTAAGACACATTCGCATCATATTTTATTGTATTTTCTGTTAGGTACAGTATTTAGTTCGATTATTTAGTTTTACTTGAAATTTTAACGTGTAATAATAATAATAATAATATATCGTCATGATATGAATCCCCGAGAGGGTGTCAGAGGTCTTCCGAGTGTGAACTGTGAAATGTAAATCACAGTCCACAGTCGGCACACCCGCGTTTCACCGACGATTTTTACGTCCCAACGTTATGGGTAGTGCGCCCTATCGCCGTTCTTCGGGCACAATTACATGCTTTTTAGGGTGTGTAGATTTCCTCACGATGTTTTCCTTCACCGATCAGCAAGTGGTAAGTATTAAATACTCTGCACATAAATTCCGAAATACTTATTGGTGCATGCCTGCCCAGGGATCGAACCTGGATCTCAAAGATTGAGAGGCCAGCTACCGCAATAAGTGTTAATATCTTGCAACTAAACCTATTTATATAACCCTTATTATTACAATAACCAGTTACGCCGTAGGTAGTACGAATATGTGGGCTAGCGTTTACTATCTTAGAAATACAAACCTACTACATATTTTACTAACCAAATAAGTGAGCGCGTATTTAATAGACTATTGTTAATTCAAGAGAAGTGTAACGTTTTTGACAGAAATTTATGTATGAACGTTAGTTCCATTCCAGAGCCCGAGTGGTTTACAAAATTTTGTTAAACAGCGAAATTTATACCTATTTGTCTCGTCAGCGTGGTTATGCTACCTACACACGTTGCTATGAAACAAATAAAATCCTTGGCCCACATTACGGTGTATTTTAATGTATTTTTCCCTCCTTGTGAAACGCCAAAAACCAGGGACAAACAATCGATTCAGAAAAAACCCGGCCCGACGATAAAATTGGCCTTCGGCTTAATGCTTTATATCTTATTTGTACTTGGTCTGATTTATCAATAAGCACAAATAAAGTTAATAAAATAAGTAAGACTATGGGCCATTTTCCGAGTTAAGAAAATATCTTTGAGCGATACTTAGGTGACGAATCAGCCAATCAAAGCGCTGCATTATATAGTTAAGCACTGCTTAACTTGAAATTCTCATATGTGAAATCGGGGGTATGTCTGCGCCAGATATAATCTGTCTGGCTCGAATGCAAGGAGTGAGGCCTGAAGAGGTCATGGCGTTCACTTGTCCTTATCGCTACGGGGCGTAGTACGTGCTACGTCTCCATAGTTCTCCGGCTACGTCGTAGTCTGGACATCGTAAGTTATATACTCTTATAATTCTATTAGTATTATTATAAAAAGAGGTAAATAATAAATACGAAAAAAAGGAGAAATTTTTTATTTAGCTCTTTTTATACAATACTAAATAAAGGCTTTTAAAAGAGCATAAATATTATTTATGTTTAAAAAAATATAAGTATACCTCATATTAGGTCGGGGAAAAAGTTTCTTCGTATTTTATATGAAAATTCAAGACACATTTTTTCAAAGTTTATTTACATTTAATTATTTTAAATAAGTACCATTTTGTTCAATAACTGGTTGCCATCTTGTAGGTAGTGACATAATCCGGTTGCTATAGAAATTTTGGGACTTCTGATCATAAAAAATGCGACAAGTAGTTTTAACAGTCCTCTCTTGATGTTAACCTTACATAACCTAAAGAATTCTGAAGAGAGCGAAATAGGTGAAAATCGGAGGGTGCAAGGTCAGGGTTATATGGTGGTTGCATTAACATTTCCCAACCCAGTTCTCTCAATTTTTCCTGAGTGGCCAAAGATGTTTGTGGTCTGGCGTTATCATGATAAAAGACCACGCCCTTTCTGTTGATCAATTCCGGTGGTTTTAAATTTAACATTTAACTAACAAAACCCTTAAAAGTGTCCCAAAATTCAATATTGTTTGAAGTACGGAACAGACGCAGGAAAACGAATTATTCATTTTACTGAATAACATTTTAAAATGGCACATCGATGTAGTTAATCATATTGAATTTTGGGATACTTTTAAGGGTTTTGTTATAAAAATGGTTAATTTCATGGTCTTTCTTTAATTTACAATACTATGTTACTCAGAAGAATTTGGTTCTTATGTTTGACCCTTTCGATCGGTATCACAAAATACATATTGTTTTTTTCACATATGTTCGGTTCGATTCCCGGTTTATGCAGTTGATTTTTTTAAATTCTTTGAATGTAGTTTTCCCAAACTTTAAAAATAAAATGAAGGTTCATTTGAGTAAAATTTGCTATCTTTAATATTTAAGGTACTTTTCCTCCAGGGGGCATTCGTTTGGTGCAGCCTGTATATGCCATGTATTTCACGTACGGAACCATCAGTCGTTCCTTCAGGTTTGGCTTCACCGCTTGTCTAACTACGCCGACATCATGTTATTAATAATTCGTAGCTATCAGTTAACTGCGGTCCTTTTAATGAAAATATATAATAATAAATTATATGACATGATAACTTACAACTTTCCATTGTTCTGTGAATATATTTTGTTCCATTGACAGTTTTAGTGTGAATATAATTAAATTGACCGGAAATTATTTGGAGTCATTTCGATGGTAAGTTGTTAAGATAATAAGAAAAATAACTCATCGCGTAGATGTGTTTATACAAGGTGACATTAATTTATATTGGAGGCTTGGTAAGTAAGTGATAACATTTTTTGCTATACTTGAAAAATAAAATGTAGAGTTTCCATAGCACTGACTCAGAGCTAGGCTAGCTTGCGTTTACAGGGAACAGACAAAAAACTAATTTCCCAAAAAGAGCCATCGAACTTCAATACCGTAAACTTACCGAATCCTCAGTAGGTATGAGTTTGGCCGTACAAATTAATATCACTTATTTCAATGTATCTGTATAAATTTAAATGTAAAATCCGATAGTTTATAATTTCACTAGGTTAGGTTAGTTTAACCATGAAAACACCTACCGTGAAATTATAAACTATCGGATTTTAAAATCTTACGGTGATATAAATATCAGTAATCTTAGCTTCGAATGTGTGCACAGTAAAGCCGATTCTGAATACGGCTTTAATTTTAGTTTTAGTGCTCTCAAAACTTAAAGTTTTCCAAAGCAATATACCTTCTGTTGTTTACACTAAAGAACTATTTTGGAATGAAGAAAATTTAGTTTTGACAGCACTAAAACTAAAATTAAAGCCTTCAGAATCGGCTTTAGTGTATTTATTAAAGTATGGACTTAAACTGTAGACGAGAATCAAACGAGCTTATTAAAAAAAACAGCTGCAGGTTTCATGGACGACGGTCTCTCGATACTCGCCCGTATGTCGGTGCGTTAGGGTTCACGCATTTTTGTTTGGAACTCAATTATTCCCCAAACTAAGGGTGTCCGCGGGTATAATTCTCGGGAAAAATGCTTCAGTAGGGTCGGTAGAATATGTGGTTTCATTTTGGTAGCAGTCTATTCACACCCGGTATTTATTTCACTTTCAGAGACTTCATTTAAAATTTTGAATAAATATTTAATTTTAAGACATTTTTACTACTTTGTTATTAGTATAGATTAATTTTGAGGTGATTCAAATTAAGGTAGATAGTTCGAGGTACGCATTCCATAAACTTTATTGCAACGAAGGTTATGTACCTTAAGAGGTTACGTATTTTTTGTGGCTGCATTCTCTTTTGAAGACAGTTGGTATTATCATATTCTTCACACACAATAGCTAGGTTTAATCTTATTGAATACATCAAAAGGACTCCAAAGGATGTTAAAGAGTCTGCACAGAATGTGGAAATTTCGTCGCTGACGAATAGAAAGCCATTTCAGCTTTTCCCTGTAATGAGACACGTGATCAAACTTACGCAATCCGTAGATAAACCGGATGCCCAGGTTTTTTCACATTCTGTGCAGACTCTTTAGCATAGGTAGTTAGGTAGGATTCCTTCTACCCCTCCATATTTGCGTGAATGCTTTGATTCCCTTTTTTCCAAAGACAAACAGAACAGACCACACACAGTATCCCTTTTAAAAACTCCATGTCACAACACTGGTGCTTTTGGAAATTCGTTTACGGTGACATCCATCAAATTCTGGAACTCGCTACCGCACACGATTCGCGATTGTCAAACGATCAGCTTATTTAAGAAGAAACTTAAAGAGCATTACTTGTGAATATTTTTATCTCGTAAATATATATTTATATTTAGATATGCCGATTTATATATACATTATTTATGTATAATATGTTTATGTTCTTATTTAAAACATAATATGTACCTATATTATGTAAGTACGTTTATGTCGGTATATGTCCATTTATATACACAGTAATTAAGTGTGTGTATTAGAGTTTTTTATATATTAGTTTTATTGTTATGTAATATTTATTATACTTATTTATTTAGCGAGTATGTAAGGCTAGTTTAAATCGATATTGTTTCCAAATTTGTTTTCCTTTTTTTAAATCATTTAGGTATGTATTTTTCTTGATGTGTGCACATAGGACTATGCACTTTTTTACCAACGTGTCCATAGCACCTAGGTTTTGCTGTTAGAAATCTCTTTCAGAGATATGCTCGCCTATAGCACATTTAATTTAAGACTACTTGTTTATATTAATAACTGTGTGCAATAAATAATATATACATATTAACTCTTAAAAACCATTTTACATTTATAAAATAATATATAAATAAAATTATTTATTTAGAAACGAAGTTATACTGTTTCTGTGAAAATGTAACAGCGTCTGTTCCTTTCAGTCGGAATAATATAAGGCTGGTTTCCACTTCGAGTGGAAACATCTCGAGTGGACCGAAGCGAGTCTCAGCAAAAATCAACAATGGTTTCGGTACTTGAGGTCTCACGACTTATTCCCGCAGAAGAGCAATTATGTTCAAAAGCTTAGGGTTTACGACTCTCGTGTTATTTCTCCGAGCTTTTGAAGGTAGTGCCATGATAAGTACATATATTCATAGAAGTGCGTTGAAAGGGGCAGTATGGAGAAAATTTAAACTAGAAATGGAGAAATTAGCATAAGGACTCTCATCATCGATTTTCTAAAAATAACATCATTCAAAGCTTTTTTTAAATTACTAAACCGGAAATCCAACCTGTTCATTTTGCATAAATAATAACATTCCGTAAAATGACATCAACCCATAGTATCACTATTAAAAATCCAGTCTTGCAAGGAAACATTATACGTGTCAAATCAATGGAAATACGTTATTTGTCTATTTCTTTGGAATTCATACTACTTTTTACTTGTAAGTGGTATTGATTGTATTGAGTATTTGTATAAGTATAAACGTGCTATTCTCACAATAATATTATTATGATATTTATGGCTACCCTCTATCCTGTATATGTATTTATACATACCTCTCGCCGAATGGTGAAGTAAACACAATATTGTTTGTAACCTGACGAACTGCCCCAAAAAACAGGTACTTATGCAGAGTGTAATAATGACTTACTCATTAAATTAAACCACGTGCTCTACTGATCATCCTGAACCACTTTCACAGAAAAACTTTTGATAAAACGCGAAAAAAATACAAAGTTTCCATAGAGAATGACACGGAGTTATTAAACATTTGTATGGGAAAGTGAATTTTTATTTCGCGTTTTATCACAAGTTTTTCTTTGGAAGTGGTTCAGGATGATCAGTAGAGCATGTGGTTTAATTTAACGAGCATGTCATGATTACATCCTGTATATGTCTGGCTAGACTAAAGCGATATCTGTTCCGTGGTGATTGTGGGCAATACTCTATCACATTGTGTCGTGAATATCGTCGGTCAAGTACCGTCCTCATTACTCGTAAGCACTTCCCAACGCCCACCGGTGATACTGTGGCGTGTGGCAACATGGAGATGTTTTTCTTTAAAATTATAATCCAGGATTACTCTCTTTTCATGCACCGATATCTGGAATGCTTGCAGTGTAAATCTAGCTTATAGAAATATAAAAAGGTAGTTACCATAGATTCATGCTTGACGACTCCGCAGAAAATATTCCGCCACGGGTGTTCTCATTCCTTCCGGTTGTTGTCGTATTTCTTGATTGATATTTCTTCATATTTTCCTCATAGTGAACAGAATTCTCTGCTCTTTAGGTATAAATGTATATGCTTGTATGTAACGCCCCCAAGCAAAAAAATATCGTTAGGTATATTCATAAAACTATGCCCATACTATATTTATTTATACATGTTTTCTTATCATACACATTCCTTCAAAGTTTCCAGAAATCTTTTGTTAATGCCAAAGGTCATACCGGGTGTAAAAGCAAAGTCAAAAATCCTATAATCCTCGTGTGTTAGTATGATCGGTAAAGATATTATTTTAAATACTGGGATCTCTAAATAAAGTACCAGTACCTCATAACAGGACACCCTCACTGGTCGCTGGCGACTCGGATGAGGGGTGCGGGTTGCGGGGTGCTATTAGGTGTGAGGGGAAGCCGGTGAGCGCGTAGCCATAGCTTAGAAAAATGATGGAATTTTTGGTGAAAATTCAAGGTATATTTTTTTTTCTCGTAATGACATCAGAAACTTGTATACTTCAAAGTTTCTTGACTTTGCATTTACATCCTGTATAACTATTTTCAACTTTTTACTACTAAGCATTAATATTTTTTTACATTTATAATTTTCTTGCTATTTTTCTTGCAATAAGCTTTATTTCTCAAACATGAAACCTTAAGCCTTTGATAGTTTCGTAATAATTACATGATATTCTCGAATAATACCTCTTTGAGAGATTAACTATTAGAGAGAGGTTTATGTCGAGAACAATGACCCTCATCTACCCGTTTCTATGGAAAACTAAACTACTAAAACTACTAAACTACTCACCCGTTTCTATGGAAAACTAAATAGTTTTTGCCTTAGATTACTAGTTGTATACAACAAAGTTTGTTCATTCTGTTCAAAGGAACTTTTGTTTAGGTTTTGTAGCTTATTACTGATTGATACACGTTGCAATACGAACCACATACGAACAAGTACAATGAATTTGTGGAAGGAAGTGTGGGCGGGGGCTCTCATATACAGTTAGGTTATCAGTTTATCACCGTAATTAATTAAGACAATCGTTGTCCTAAGACAAGACTCAGAAAACGGATGCTTAACCAAGCACGACTAAAGCTCGGTAAAAAAGTTATAATTAAACCACAAACACACACAAGCTCTCAAACTCTCGTTGCTGTCGCAGCCGTTTATGAAAATAACTTCAGCTATTAAAACTTTTAAAGACTAATTTAAGATACCTTGAAAAAGCACTTCTAAGTGTTAATTATACACAACCATACATATATTAACCATAATTACGAGTAACGTGAGTAAGTTGTAACTAGCTTATGGCTATATTGTATCAAAAGTGTTTTAACAATGTTTAGTTACTTTTAGCGACGAATGCTGCAGGCAGACCCAAAGCAGTATTTATTCCAAGCAAAAATGTTATTGATTTTTACCGAAACGTTTTCTGAGTTCTTTAATTAAAATGAGAGCCACAAAGAGAAGACTCCCTTAAAGTGGGGTCTTTATTCGGAGACCGCTATGACGTTTATTTAAATGCTTAAGGGCCTTAATTCACAAGTCAGTTAATTACCATATCTTAAATGCAAAAAAAAATGTGTTATAAAAAAGGACATACTTAACATGAGTCGATCTGAAAACGAAATTTGATTAACTTCGCTCGATAGAAAAATCTAAAAGTAATTATGTAAAATATGTTTCTAGCAAAGTTGTTCAGCTGAGAGAATTGGAACTTCTCCTTAATTTTTTTACACATAACCAAAGACATTTGTAGATCATTTTCATTATTTTTTAAATACTTTTTCCGAAATTCCAGAAAACCCGTGTTAATTTTTTGATTATGCGTGCCCACAGCGTACAAAGCGTGCGTTCTAATGTAGACTTTTTGACAATATACTTGAGTTCAAAATCATTCGATAGGACGGTTGTGTCCTATGGGCAGGGCCTTAAGTTACGTAATTACTGCTACCATTTTCTAAGGATCGAATACGGAAGTTGCGAACACGGAATAGGAAAAGTTTTCCGTTCGCAAATATTTGTAAGCTACAAGCAGAATTAAAGTATAAAAACAGTTTTTCTATAAAGCAACTTAAGGATTGTCCATTACGACACAAGTAACTGTGGCAATTTATTTCAAGGAAAACAGTCTTTCGTCATAAAGTTTTTGATACGAAATAGTTTAAAATACGAAAAATTGCAATCTAAACAAAACATATCAACAAGACACCTACAGTTTAAGGGCTGGCGGTAACTAGAGCGAGATCTTATCTTAATTAGCAGATTCAACCTATTTTTTGAGCTAAAGTCTTTCTTCTTTTGGCCATCATATCTCCATACCGTAGCTCCACCCCCGTGCTTACATAAAAGAGCTTATTTATAAGAAAAAGCTTATTTATATGACAGAGTTTTATTAACTGAAAGAGCTTATTGTACAAAAAGATATTTTTAAATACAAGACCAAGCAAACATTGAAACAAGCAGGCTTATTTTTTCGAAGAAAGAAAAGCACTTTATTTCAGAAAAAGAATACACAAAATCACATACAAAACAATTAACAAACAGTAAGAAGTATCTATTAAATATGAAATGCTTGATTTATATATAACATACAGAAAACGGTGGATAATAAAAAAGGATGCATAATGCTGCAGTAGGAGCCACAGCACTGGTATTCTGCTGAGCCCTGATTTAAAATTAATTAACCTTTATCATACATATCATAAGTCTAACGAAGGTTAGTTTAAATTACGAAAAATGCATATTAAGCCATCTAAAATTAAGTTGGATCGTTGAGTTAAGTGACAAAATTTTATGTTTTATTTTGACTGCCATATTGTCATATCACTCGATCGCCTGCACTCATTATTTATAAGGAAGAGCTTGTTTAATAAAAGAGCTCGACATTTAACGACCCATCAGCAAATAAATACTTAAAAAGTTTTATCAGAAAAGAGGCGAGATAATGATATGCAAAGTCGGAACTATCACGGACTTTGGTGACACTTATGGCTATTCAATTAAAAACAACTGAGTACCCCAAAAATAAACGGGGCAAAATTGAAGGATTTGTTTATCAATAATGCAAAGCCTTGATAAATCATAGATTATAATAATGGAGAATGGCTTGTACCAGTCATTGCAAGTCGATTAACCAAACCGGTACAGTTCTTATTTGACGCGTAATATTTAAGGTGACTTTATTTATCCATCCAAATGCATACTGGAGACTCCGTTAGTAATCAGGACAAAGTTTCAATTACCCTTTGTGTGATATACGAAAAATAAAATTGTGACTTCCTATTAAGTCGAGACTGTTCTTGAACAAGAACAGCGGCACAAAAAAATTCTTTTCGTGTTTCGCAAACAGGTTCATTGAACCTTGTCCTGACCACATACCAAGTCTCTAGTATGAATTTGGCTATATAAAAGAAATTCACCTTATACGGGGTGAAAATTAAGTCACTAGCTTTATTGAACTCTATGGTTCAGAATCACTAGTACAACACAAAACCGGTTTTCTTTTTTCAGTTTTTTTTAACAATTTTTCGAAAAAATGGCAAACCTACGCGTTGCAACATATGAATAGACCGTACATAGTCCCGGCGGTAAATAATGCACATAGGCTATTAACACATAGGTTTTGTCTCTGTTACCGGAGTATTAGTGCTTCTTTGGCGGTCGATATCTTTTTTTAAAATATGAATCATGACAAAAGTAACAAAACATGTATTTTTTATTTCGAACATAGAACAGTTTCCCTTGTTATACCTAGAGGTTTCATTTTCAACCAGTATATGCGTTCAGACTACGATGTAGACAAAGCGAGAAAAGTATGGGATCGTAGCGCTTGCTACGCCCCGTAGCAAAAACTTGGACGCGAGTGTGTATTCAGCCCGCAAATGTTGGAGGGCTACGAAATAATTAAAGTCGATAAACAAGCAACGATTTTATATTACTATAAAAGTTTTTTGTGCCCTCTAGGTACGGAAGCCTCATCAAAATATACATTTGTATGTGACGCAGTTCAAAGCAAAATCAAGGCTCTGAAAGAAAACTCCTCAAACTCCAAGTACTCTCGTGTATTGCACGAGCACGCCATTTTGATCCGAAGCTGGGTTTTAATGATCATTTTTCAGGATTCCGTAAGAAAATGAATGATGAAAAAACCTCCAACTGAAGGAGTAAAATTAACTGAAGGTTAAGCAAAAAACTGCTTAAGAAACTGCGTAAGTGAGTTATTATACCTTGTTGATAAACAATGAACAATATGGGTACGAAAACTATATTTTTAAAAAGGGTTACTAATTTTTAAGAGCTGTCGTTTCATATCAGTAACATTTTTTTAAATACTTTTCCTACTTTCAAATATGGGTTTTTTCAGGGCAAGTCAAAACATTTTCTCGTTTACCCGGGTAAATCACAGCTATTTCATTTGGAAATTTCTTTAAATGTTCAGTGGTGTATGTAAGTTAATTAAATGTTACCTATTTGCCCTCGGTATTTAATTTAAATGAAATTTTACCCCGTCACACGCAACTGTACAAAATACAAGCTGTTGATTTGGTCCGCAAGCAACTCTCACTGTAATAGGCGTGTTAATATACAAAAGGACCATCCAGGAAAAAATAATTTAAAAGAATAGAGTTGGAAATAAACCTTGTTTCAAAAAATGTATACCTGTTGTTGTAGTTTCTTAATGGAACATTAGAAATTTATTTAGAATATACCTTGTTTCATTTGTCTTGAAATTTTTTTAAAGTTTGGTCACAGTGATGCAAAGCGCTGGTAGCGGTGATGTCACATCATCCCTACCTGCATGCCTCTTCGCCTTCCTGTTAGAATTTGACTGCGAAAATGATAATAATTATGGCGAGGAAATTCATTTTTTTTATTTTTACCCAAAAATTGTTGTTTTTAAATAAATTTCCGGGTCATAAAAATTTCAAAATAATGTATGCACCTTCTTCATGTCTTTATTCAAATTATCATGGGATTTTTCTAGAAATTTATTTAAGTCTTGGCCCATGGTGCATAATAACCTTACTTAGGGATTTTGAACTTCAGTACGTTGTCAGAAAGTCTACATTAGATAGAACGCTCGCTTCGCGCGCTGCCGGCACGCAAAATCAGTGAATTTTCGAGGTTTTTCTGGATTTTACGAAAAAGTATTTGATGTAGGAGTTTTTTCACCTGACATCGGAAAATAAACCATGTTTTATTGTTATAGCAGTAATTTCTGACATAAAACTCAGGCCGTTTAGACATAAAACAAATGAATAACTTAAAAGGCATCATTTTCAGAAATAAAATGTATCGAGTGAAATATGTCCAATCAGGTAACTGACCTGATAACGAAAAGACAAAGGTCTGAAAAAATACGTGTCCAATTTATACATTAATCAGATAAGTAGTTGACTCCGCATATGAAAACAAAAACCATTAAAATACCAAAGGCAAGCCCTTAACTTCGCTGCATTGAAATAATTCTAAGACATGTAGATAATATCCAGCTAAAAAAATGAAAGGATTTAGTATTGTATTTCTTTTATGGAAAAAATATTTGTAAAATGGTTGAAATAATTGCCCTTCCTTAGAGTAGGATAGATAAGTGTAAAATGAAAACTTTGGAGCAGAACAGATTTCTCTGAATAGCCTCGCATAATACTATCGCAAAACATTGACATTTTTAAAAATTGTTAGCCTTTTTTGTATTGTTTTGGCATTGTTACCGTGTGTCACACCCCTGTCCTGGAAGTTGCGGAGTCACACAAAACCTTGTATTAATCATTTCATTCTTTGCCCTTGGATGCAGGTGACGAAGGTAGTCGTGGCACAGTATAGGTAACAACAGTAGTTTAACTAGGCGTTGTCCTTGAAATCAATACCTACGGCCGCTCGGCGCCTAAACACGCCCTAGCGCTGCTAACTGACTGTTTACGTATTTCATAATGCAATATTATTATTTTAAAAGTCATTTTTTAAATTTGCTCTTAGCCTTGTTTCGTTTGGTCATGGCATCGCGTATATTCTGTGTGAGCCAGGGAGCAGGTAAATATTTCACTTTAATCCGTTTAACAGGTGCATGTATGTCGAAGAGAGAAATTAAGATAGCATTAAAGTGTTCTACCTTGGCATCCACAGTTTGTGAGTTATATACAGCAGACCAGTCAATAGACAGCGCATCCGCTCTAAGCGACCCCAGGTCTATCCCTTTAAAACTACGCAGAAGAAGAAACTTTGGTTTGTGTTTAGGGGGACGTACCTTATATGAGACGAATATTAAATCGTGGTAGGAAAATGGGGATGTGAATTGACCGTGAGTGACTACTTTAGTAGGACTAGATACAACAATTATTATTTAATTGTATTGAAGCAACCATACAATGCACATTATACTCTGTAATTACGTGCCATAATTTACGAAAATGCGCGGAGCGTCACAGAGTTTTTTTTTTTTTTTTTAATTTATTAACTTTACATTAAATATTTAAATGGACCAGTGATGCTGTAAGATCACATGTGATCTATCCCAGCATCACAATACGTTATACAGAGAAATTAGCCAATAACCAGTGTGCTAACTAAAGTACAAAAACTTTAACACCTATTTAATTTACTCAAATAAACCAACATAAGCAATAAAATTATACAATAACCATAAAATTGTGCAAACTAAGGTACAAAATCTTTACATTTATTTAATTTACTCTAATAAACCAACCTATGCAATAAATTAGTATACAAAGAATTTAGCCAATAACTAGTGTGCTAACTAAGGTACTAAAAACTTAAGCACTTGTCACTCAAATAAACCAACTTAAGCAATAAATTATACAAAGAATTTAGCCAATATCCAGTGCGCTAACTAAGGTACAAAAACTTTAACACTCATTTAATTTACCTAAATAAACCACCTTACGCAATAAAGATCAAGAGCATTAAAATAGGTATAACCACGAATCAGCGCTACTAGGTACTCAGCGTTTGACAGACGAAATCACGCAGGCTTTTTCTCTCTCTGTGTAACAGAAGGTTTTTCTGTCTTTGTGTAACCAAAGTAGCCAATATTGGTCTTCCTTCCGTGGCAACAAAATAATCATTGTGGCGCATAGCGAGCACACACAGAGAAAAATAAATAAATGAATAAAACGCAATCAATCAATTATGCTACAATATACTTACCACAGAAACCGTGATGATATCGCTCACTTTAACTTTTTCATAACTACTATACAGTATTTGATTTTAGTTTTTTAGATTACAACTTTTCAATAAAGTATTCTTTTAAAACCTTTTTTATATTTTTGTCCTGAATTTTACTTTTGATGGTAATTGGTAGATTGTTTATAAGGCGTGGTATTAGGTACTGTGATGTTCTTTTTCCGTAATAATTATTATAAGCACTTGTGACCAATTTTTTACTTGTGACATTTCTCGTAGCAATGGGGTGTTCAACAAGATGTAGAATTTCCTTGCGGAAAAATTGTTCCATTAACAGATTCATACAAAATTTATCATGAATTGGCACTATCTTACAATAGTTGAATACTGACCTACCCTCATCTTTCAGTTTGATATACTCTTTAGGTGGGACTATAGTTTTTAGCATACGTTTTTGCAAGTTTTTAATTGGATCTATATATGTTTTGAACGTTCTTCCGTAGCTACTCAGCCCATATGAGATTAAACTTTCAGCCAGAGCTTTGTACATAGTTATAAGAACAAAGTTAGGAATTTTATATCTAAGAAGGTAAAATTTTGCTAATATAGCCCTAGGCTTAGCACACACCTTTTCAATGTGCGGTTCCCAGTTAAGCCTTTCATCAATTAAAAGTCCTAGGTAAAGGTGCCTTGATACTTGTTCGATTGGTTTACATTTGCAACTAGTCTGCTCAGTATGGAGACATACATGTTCATGAGCAATAATACGTGGTCTGTCATGGAACGTAAGTCGACCGGAATGTACGTGTATAAGCTTAGTTTTGGAGGCGTTCAGTACAAGACCAGCATTGTGTGACCACTTACAAACCATGTCAAAGTCTTCTTGTAATTTTTCCATAGCTATATTGACATCCTCGTTAGCAGACACAAGGCAAGTATCATCGGCATATTGGTATACCGTACAATGATTTATCACTTCGTTTAGATCATTAACGTAAACCAGATAATGAAGTGGTCCAAGGACCGAACCCTGAGCTGTACCCTCAGTGACTTTAACCCTTTCGCTAAATGCATTTCCTACTTTTACAGTATATGATCTATTCTCAAGGTAATTCCTACAACATTCAAGCAACGGACCTCTGATTCCACTATTGTCTAATTTGTGAACAAATGTGTCATGACATCATACGAAGATATGTGTCATATCGAAAGCCTTGCTATAATCAATGAAAACAAGAAGAACGTGCTTTTTGTTATTTAGTTGCGTATTAATATCATCTGTAAATCTAGAAAGTAGCTGTGTTGTACTTTTGTTTTGTTGGAATCCGAATTGATTTGTCGACAGTACTTTATATTCCTTATAGAAAGATTGAATTTCGCTACCTATATACTTCTCCATAATCTTATAACGTGCGTGTAACTGCGGTGCGACCGCGACTGTCGTAAACCGAGTTGTACCGAGTTTTGGGAGGGGTTCGTTTCGGCCTGTTTCTATGGAGATAGAATACTATTACTTATTTATACTATGGTCGTGGTAATAGTACATTGTGATATCAGGGTGGTAAATAGGAACAAGGAGTTGACGTTTTTAAGTCAGCCGCAGGCGAGGTTTTACCATCCTAACGAGTTTGTAATATAGACCCGTGTATCACAAAACATTTATCAATAAATTTGAGAGGGAAACAGATGAATAAGAATAATAAGAATAAGATATTTATTCACCATATAACAATGTCCGTTATAAAAGGTTTGTCAATACATAAGAAATTTACACGAAATACAAAATATGTACAATGTACATACACAATGTAATTTATAAAAATTTACATAAAATAATGGCTTAAATTAAAAATAAATTAAAAATGTCATAATTAAAAATAAATTTATATTTTAACTGTATAATCAGAAAATGAACATGTCTTTAGCTTTAAATTCAAGAACTCATTAATTGAGTAAAACGGTTTATTTTCCAAAAAACGTTTCACCCTCGTTTTAAACTCCAAGAGCGGCAACTTTGAAATAGCTGTAGGTATTTTATTAAACATAATTAATTTATTATATTTTCCTTGTTTTTGCGTCTTTTTTAGTCTAGTTTTTGGTGTTATGAATTTCTCTTTATTTCTTGTATTATATCTGTGAATGTCCATTTTTTTAGGTAAATTGTCTTTTTGTAAATAAGTTTCGATCAAAGAGTTGTAAATAAATAATGAAATTACGGTCATAATTTTGTCTCTTTTAAAATAACTTCGTACAGACGTACGTTTGTGTAGCCCGTTTATAATTCTTATTGCCCTTTTTTGAGAAATTAGGACTCGTTTCATATCAGCTCCATTTCCCCATACTGTGATAGCGTAATTTATAATAGATTGAATGTAGGCATAATAAACAGCAATGAGGGTTTTTCTGTTAACAAGAGACTTTAATTTTAGTAAAGCGTAGTTTGCGCTTGCTAGTTTTTTGCAGACTTTATTAATGTGGGCCGAGTGAGTCAGAGTGTAATCTATGATATAACCTAAGAAAGTAGTCTCCTTAGCATGAATAAAGTCATTTTTATTTTTTCTAGTTTTATAGGACATAATAATACTTTTGTCGTTATTTAAAATAATACCATTAGCTTCAAACCATTCTTTCAGTTTATCCAAGATTAATTTGGTTTTTTGTTCGATACCTAATAAACTACTATCCTTTATACCCACATGAGTATCGTCAGCAAATAAGGAAACGAAAGCCCATTCTGGTAGAGAGCTAGCCAAGTCATTTATATAGATAAGAAATAATACCGGTCCCAGAACTGATCCTTGTGGAACTCCTATGTCATTTATTTCGTAAGATGAGATGTTAAAAAACAGAGTAAGAAAAAACAAAAATTGCGATGAAAATTTAACGAAAACTGCACGTGTTTGCGACTACGCAAGTACGCATGCGTGAGATTTGCTTTTAATTGTAACATAAGGCAAACTTTACTATTTTTTTCTTCATATAGATTAGCCGTAGGGTATATCTATACTAATAATAAAGTAGTAAAAAAGTCGTGTCTGTACGTAGCCGCGGGTAAACGCTAGTAGTGTTTATTAATTTAAGTCGCTTTTGCAAATTTATTGGTACTGTTATTACTGTGCGGGTGTCCAATCAGCCATCACTGGACGACACTACATACTAATTATGATCATAATATATATTGAAAAAATTGTATCGTTTTTATTATCTCTTTATTTTTGTTGTATTGACATGACTGTGTATTGACTTTTTGGTGATTTGTAATTTTAAATTTTTTGTGTAATCTTATGGAACCCAGTTCTGAATTAAATGATATTTATTTTATTTTTATTTTTTATTAATTATTTTTTTTTAGTTATACAATTTACCTCGTTTAAAAAAAACTCCATGTTAATCAAGTTTTTAATCTGACTCATAGAAATTAAAAAATGTATAGAAAACGCACTAGCGCGGTATAAATAACTTTCAAGCCATTTTAACTGCCAATACAGGGCAGAAGGTGAGACTGGTGAATTGCGATTGTGTGCGTGCACACCATTGACATTGTGAAAAAACTCTTATAGCAGTGCAGGCAAGGTCTATTGTAGAAAAATCATGGAAACATAAAGTATACATCGTAACAAAAGAAGAATAAAAGTCAAACCATAATTTTTTGAAAACAGACCTTGCCTGGTTTGCTGTAAAAGTTGTTGTCTCACCTTCTGCACTATAACAGCATAATTTTCGAGCAAATGTATAAAAAAATTAACGCAAGTAAACCGGAACTAGTTTTTATAAATGTGTCCTGAACAGACTTTTACACGGACAAACACAGTTATGACAGGGATTGGAAAAATAACTTGAAGGTCAGGCACGGGAGTAAGTTTGACATTTATGACATGGGGCTTGCCTTCATCACCTGAGCTTATGGTTATTCTTGGCCAATAAAAAATGGTTCCCAGGTAAAATCGGAACAAACGTATTGATTCTTACAAGTAAAAGGCGCCTGCTTTTCTTCTTTTATTATTGAGTTAAGCCAACCTGTTTCGCTTTGTTCGGGCAACTTTTATTCATCCCCTTAAATTTACATAAAACAGCTAGTAAATAGATTAAGCAACAGCTTTTTGCTATAAGTGCCACTTTTGTGCACTGTAAAATATTTTTAATGTACTATTTCCTGTTTTTGTGTAAATGTACATTAAGGCGAGGTTGTCCAGAGAAATCTTGTATTATTTTTGAATTAGAGGAATGGGTTTTTAATATGACGGCCGTTTTATATCACATTTTTCACGACGTTTATTTTGGTATGAGTTTTATTGTCAAAAACTTAATATAGCTCAAATGAAATGAAATTTAGATCATAGTTTAGACCTATGTTTGCGATTTAATTGGATCAAGCAAAATGTAAGTAATCGTGTATCTCACGGCCGAAATATTAAGATCAAAGAGTGAAATATGACATATATGTTTTCCCAAATGTAATCATGGCTATTTATTGGTTTAAAATGAATTTTAAAAGAGACAAACTGGGAGAACCCTCCCTTAAGAGCCCGGTCCGCGACGACGACAACTTTGATGAAAAACAATATGTTAAATATTTTTCTGTCCTTTATCGCGATGTTTTTGGAAAAACCAGAGACATATACCGCTTTATATTGGCCGTCTAAATAAAGGCCTAGAATTTCTATGATTGAATTGTTTCTCCTTAGCAAATTATTTTATTACTTATGAGCCCGCTCCGAATCGTTATTCATAATATCTAAGTATCAAAATAACGCGCAAAGGAGAAACAATTGAATCAAATAAATTTAGGTCTTCATTTAGATGGCCAATATGTACTGGTGTATGTCCCTAATTTTTACAAAAACATAGTAGTTATTTATTTTTGGAGTACAAAGCTTTTTTAAGACGAAAAGTACGGAGCGGGTTCTTAAGTGTAATAAATAAATGGTCTCTTTGTTAAGACTGATTTCAGTCTTAACAACAAACATAATTTGCTTAGTAGCTATAATAACCGGATTAAATTAAAAGACCAAATATAAGGTGACTTTTGTTTATATAGCCAAATTCCTAAGTAGTCAGGACCAAGGTTCAATGATCCTATCTGTGAAATATGCAAAATAAAATTTAATTTCCTACACTAACTGAGTAGAGATTGTTCTTGAACAAATATAGGGCACAAACAATATTTTTTCGTATATCACAAACAGGGTCATTGAACCTTGTTCCTAACCACTTACCGAGTTTCCAGTATGAATTTAGCTATGTAAGCGAAAGTCGCCTTACATAAAGAGGCGAAATGACCTTCCTTTACCAGGTCCAGATAATGTTTTGATTAAGATAAACGCTATAGTAGATGTCACTTTATGATGTGTGGAATGTGTTTGGATTTTGAATTTTATGTATTCTTAACAGGTTTAAAAAAAACGTAAGTCTTTATGTAATACTTCGGTGTCCGTCATTTACTCATCTGCTCCAAAACTTCTGGGCTGTATCAGCTGCAGAATTATAATAAACAAGCCTGTCGCGTTTATTTAATCTCTACCCCGTTTTCGGCTGGAGCGTTACTTCATCAACATCCCTAGTAGCCTATATATTGACCAGGGTCATTAGAACAATAATAAAGAAAGCCGTATCCAAATCCGTTGAGTGTTCGTTAAGTTGTTAGTTAGTTACTGAAGCAAAAACTAATACGTTTTAGAATTTTTGTCTGTATGCGTGTTCCGTTTTAACATGCATACAGACAAAAATTCTAAAACGTATTAGTTTTTGCTTCAGTAACTAACTAACAACTTGACCTTTTAACAAGGTCCATAATAAGGTCCTACAATTTAAAGTAAAAAAATAACAGATGATAGAGTATTCCTATTAGAGCACATACCACCAGAAAATATTTTTTGCGCGTACTTTTTTTTACCTTTCCATAGAAATTTAGTCAGCTGATTGAACCATTTTGTACAGGGAAGTAAAATAATTATTTGCGCAAAAAATGTCTGCTTCTTCTGGAATTTGATCAGTTAACGATACATGGTCTACCCTAGAACTATTTACACTTATTATTGTTATTGTAGGACCTTATAGATAGATGTTATTATTTCAAGAAAAAGGAGGAAATAAATTCGTATTTTGATAGTGTACTATATTATTGTCGCCTTTTATACCATCGCAATAACGCCCGAGAGTAACTAGATTGATTAAATTTTAACCTAACTATTTTATCTCTATCTCTTCTATTTATCTCATTTTAACTTAAATAAGTTGTTTCACAGTGAACAATATGGATTCACTAAAGGGAGGTCAACCACTGATGCAGGAGTTGCTTTAGTCAAGCACATATTTGACGCTTGGGAAGCAAAGCAGGATGCGTTCGGTGTATTTTGTGACCCCTCAAAAGCTTTTGATTGCGTTAATCATGAAACAGTTTTATGTAAATTAGATCACTATGGAGTTAAGGGTAAATCTTTGGCGTTGTTTAAGTCATACCTTAGTGACCGGATTCAAAAGGTAGACATTAATGGAGTAAAGTCATCTGGAGCATTAGTCAAAATGGGTGTTCCGCAGGGCTCCATATTGGGGCCCCTATTGTTTTTAATATAGATAAATGAGCTTCCTTACTTAGTTAGAGACTTATCAGAGATAGTTCTATTCGCAGATGACACGTCACTTATTTTTAAAGTGAATCGACAAAACGATATTCTTGATGACGCGAATTCAACTCTCTCTCTGATTCTTGATTGGTTCACTGCAAATAATTTAGTTCTAAATGCAAAAAAGACGAAATGTATAAAGTTTACTTTACCAAATGTAATTCAAGTAGATTTCAGTTTATTTTTGCAGGGGTCCAAGCTGGAGTTAGTTAACGAAACTAAGTTTTTAGGTATTACTATAGACTCTCGTCTTCAGTGGGGTCCCCAGATAGAAGCTCTCTGTGGTAGACTTAGTTCAGCCGCATACGCTGTTAGACGCTTAAGGCAGATTACTGATGAAAATACTGCTAGATTAGTATATTTCAGTTAATTTCACAGCATTATGTCATATGGCATAATGTTGTGGGGTAGAGCCGTGGATATAGAAGCAAAAAAGCTTTGTCTTGCAAAAGGGAGCAATTAGGTCTATTTATAACATGAAGTACCGAGATTCATTAAGAGAAAAGTTTAAAGAAATTAATATACTTACGGTCCCATGTGAATTTATTTATCAAGTTATTAGATATGTCAGAAAAAATATTAATAATTTCCCGAGGCTTGGTGAGCACCACTCTGTTGAAACCAGAAACAAACATAAACTAGCTTTTCCAAAATTAAGACTTGCCAAAGTAGGTACCTCTTTTGTAGGACATGGTATAAGGTTTTACGATAAGCTTCCAGAGGAGGTCCTTAGTTTGCCTGAAAACAACTTTAAACTATATATTAAGCAGGGACTACTTAAGAAAGCTTATTATAAAATCAATGATTATTTGGATGATATTGAAGCATGGTGTAATAAATAATAATAATCTTATTCAATATTGTAGTTAATAATTAGCATATTTTAATACTGTATGATTCCTCTAAAGGCTTAAAATTAATTAATATGTAAACTTACTTTGTTAAAGGTAATAGACAATTTAAGACGGGTTGACTAAGATATATTTTTTTTCTCGTGACTAATTCCTGCAGTCTTATATTTTTTATGCCTTTACTTGAGTAGGTATGTATATGATTTTGTATCATATGTTTTATTTTGAAAAAAGGAATGTTTGCTAAGTTTCTTGCCCTTCTTCTTAGCAATACTAATCGAATGGTGCGGATGGTTAGGCATTATGTATATATAATATTTTTATTCCTATATTTCTATATTTTATCCAGGTGTATAACTTTATTACATTTTAGTAACCAACCTTAATATTTTTTGTAGGTATTTCCCGTTTTTATTTTAGAACTTATTTCTTCATTGCATTATGTATATATAATATTTTGAAATTTTTATTCCTAGATTCCTCTATTTTATTTATTTTTTATTTATTTAAAAACTTACGACTATCATTTATTTATGCAGGTGTATATTTTATTTCCCGTATTATTATAAATTTTTTTTATATTCTAAAGATATATTATATTGTTAAAATTAACTTTGACTTGTAGAAAGTATACTTTATGTATCTATTTTGCAAAAATAAATATTTTGATTTTATTTGATTTATTAGAGTACATTATAACATAAAAAAGATCAGAAAGAGTTCTTTGGGCCAGGATTCGAATTTGCGACCTCTTGCTACTTGCTGATACGCCCTCGTGAGCGTTAAATATGTGCATCACTAGATGGTGTATCAAGTAGTTAAATTCAACGATGATAAGATCGATGGTTCCGTCGGTGAAGCACTTGTAAGCAAGTGGTCGCAGGTTCGAATCCTGGTCCAAGGATCTTGTTCAAAAGATTTTACTTGAGATTTATTTCTATTTGATCTTTTCTATCTTGTAATGTACTATAATCAATAATTTAGCTATAAAACAGAATTAATCAAATACTTTGTGATATTAACTCGTAGAGTTCTAGACTGGAATGTTATCCTTTTATTCAGATCCATCTCCGATATTATATCGGCGTCTATTAGCACGAAACGGAAATTATCACCTGAGCTTGCGTAGGTGGAGGAACGCTTGGCTCTGTGACGTTGGCTTTGGCTCTGTTGGCCCACGTTGGGCCATCGCCCGATCCGTTCACTCAGCGCTTTAGTTTCGAATGAAGACGCTTGCAGGCGTGTCGCGCGTTTCCACAGCTGATTAACTTCGCATTGCAACGTATTTCATACACAATATATTAATTTAAAAAAAAAACGTGTTTTATTAATTAGAGTACTAGAGGTGTTTTTAAAATACATCGGGACATTAAAACGATTTCTGGAAAGTTTAACGGAAAGTGAGAGGAAGAAAGTTGCTGAAAGTTTGTTGGTAAGTTGTTTTGTTTTTTGTTCGTTTTTTTATTGTATATGGTATTGGAAAAATGATTATATTTAAGTAAACTAAGTTATTTGGTAAGGATTATGTGGGCATTTAAAACGGTTTTCTTTTATAATGTTCCGCTGTAGAAAAATCTTTAAAATGGCATGAAATCAAACTGTTATAATGAAAAACCAATTTAAATGAATATAAAAAGATAACATGGTTTGGTACTCGTGTTTTTAATTAGATAAATAAATAAACCAGGCGCTATGTAAAAAATAAACGGATGCTTTGTTTCTGTGTATTTCATGAAGTAAACGAAAAATTGTAATGAATTTTCGTGATATGAATTTTGACTATATAATCTAGGGTTTTGATTTTGTAAAACACATTTGGATACATTTTCCTCGATAGAAATAATTAATGAATTGAGGTCTTCAAACACACGTTTTCTCCTCTTTTGACGGATAGGGATCATGTACAGAGCTCAAATATATTTTATTAGACGGGTTTTAACAATATCTAGATATTTGATTTTGGAAATTTAGCTGGGCATTTTGGTTTTTTTTGTAAAATTAAAAAGCTTACTTTTTTCTCTTTTGCGCTGAATCCGCCCCTCTTGCATTGCACGGTTTTTCGCTTGGAATGAGAGTGACAAAAATAAAAAAATGTGCCATTATTATAGTACCGTCGATCATCTCGACTAACTTTTTACTCAAACGGCATACGTTAATATTTTTACAGCCGACTAAGGACAGACTACAGCGTACTACGGTTTCTGACCCAAGATACTCGTACTAGGCGAGATATTACAAGTTATTTTTATCGAGTGTAACAAACAGTATGGGATAAAGTATGCTATGAGATGATCACTTTTATTTATTTACATTTATTTGTTTGACGCTTGTTTATTTTAAATTACTATTTACTATGTTTATACGTATAGGAAATTTAATTTCAGAACATATTTCGGTTATTCTGAGGCGTCATCAGCTGATCTAATCTAGTGGAGTAGGCCTAAATTTCGAAGTTTTGTCTAATTGTTATCTTAGTCTTGCCGCTTTCATTTTATGTAAGTAGGTAATCCAGTAATGATTTATTGTAATAAAACATTTAGCTTAACAACAGTGTCTCATTAGTCAATAAATCCTACTAATATTATAAATGCAAAAGTTTGTGTATGTGTGTGTGTGTGTATGTTTGTTACTCTTTCAAGCTGAAACGGCTGAACGGATTTGAATGAAATTTATAATGGATATAGCTTATACTCTAACTTAACACATAGGCTACTTTTTATCCCGGAAAAATGCATGGTTCCTGTAGGATATATCAATATTATTGAAAAATTAGGTGTCTAATTAGCGCGGTTCTTTCGTTTGTGGTGAAATAAGACAACGCTTTGTTATTTCATACATCAGGTGTCTAGTTAGCGCGGTCCTTCATCGTTTGTGGAGAAATAAGACAAGGCTATGTTATCTCATCACACTTCACACTTATCTCCCAAACTAAGAGTGACCGCGGTTATGATTCTTGGGAAAAGTGGTTCAGTGGGGTCGGTAGAATATGTGGTTTCATTTAATGGTAGCAGTCTATTTACACCCGGTATAATAAACGCTTTTTAGCTCGACTTGACGGGGGCACTGCCCATTTATATGTATAATAAAGAAAACCGCATCAAAATCCGTAGAGTGGTTCTCATACATACAGACAGACAAAAAAAAGTTATTTTTTAATACAATAATAATAACCCATATCTACTATTTTTTATTTAATTTCAGGATTATTCCCGCACCAAATTAAATGAAAAGTGTACCTACGTGATATTTCTTGAGTATTACCTTGACACAGTAAATAAAATATCGATTTATAATATCATACAAAATGCGTAATTTTTTACATAATGATACAAAAGACAAATGGGCCAAATCTGCTAACAAAGCAGCCATAAAATCGCAAATCGCAATGGGCGTACTATTCGACACAAAATTAACATTTAATTTCCATATCGAAAACATGGTTAAGAAAGCATATCAAATGTTGGGTTTTATTCTAAGAGTAGCAAAATGTTTTAAAAATCCTACATCATTTTATATAAATCTTTAGTTAGGTCACAATTGGAATATGCCTCTTCGATATGGAATCCAGTCTATGACTATTATGTCCAAAAAGTTGAGATGATCCAAAAGAGATTTGTGCGCGCCTTAAACTATCGTCTCAGGCATAGCCGTCTTTCTTACAATGATCTTTTAGTCAAGTTTGGGCTAATGTCTCTCACCGACAGAAGAAGTCTGGCCGACTCCGTTGTCCTTCGTAGTATATGCGTTGGAGAATACAAATGCCCAGATCTTTTATCTCAAGTTGATTTTCGTCTTCCAAGTCTCCGTCAACGTAGCACTATATCCAAGTATTTATTTTATCTCAGGAGGACTAGAACACAAAATGGCAAAAGAGCCCCAATATATCGTATGTGCAAGAGTGTAAATGTTTTGAACATTGATTTCTTTAATTGTTCACGAAATAGTTTTAAAAATAAAGTTAAGAAAGCGTTAAACAACAAAATCAAACAGTAATTCAAATTTCATGTAGATTCCATGTTATTTTTATTTATTCTTTTTATTTTTAAGATTGCATGCGCATGCTTACTTTTAAGTTATAATTAAGTTATGATTAAGTTTAAAAAAAGTCTAGTTATTACTTTCTCAATCTACATAATTTTACTCGTCTGATCCTATCTGTGAGAATGTCAAGGAAATAGATACATCTAAACTAGTTTAAATATCATAGTTATTAAGTCTAAGTTGTATTTGTTTCCGTTTTTTCTCCTTGAATAAATAAATAAATAAATAAAAGTGGCTAGTTTTTTTTTTTCAGCTACATATAATTTGGCAATTATGATACAGGTGAACAATGGTGTCCGTATATCTACATGTAAGTAAAGAAAAAACCGATCATGTAAGAGCAGAACGGATAGACAGAAAGACATTAATATGGCTCCGTGTTGCCCTTCGGGTACGGAGCCCTACAAACTGAACTTTCTAAAACCACTTCCTATATATTTATTTCAACACGCCATGGAAACAAATCCCACCGCACTAATATTATAAAGCGAATATTACGCTGCAACTACAAAATCAGGAAAATAGGGTTCAAGTTTCTATATTAAAGTGATCTTTGTAACTCGGTTCATGCCGTAACTACTCAACAGATGAGCTGAAATGTTGCCGTACCTGTAGGATACTTTCCATGTGTAAATCGTGTAAGACAATCGTATATATATTCAAATTTATTGTCGTATGGCTATTCGGCTAAGCAAATTACCCCGTTTGACAGTTGAAATCGTACATTTTCGGCTGTCAAATTAATACGATTGTCTTTTTTTGTTGTTCACAACCAAAAACGCACGATTTCAATTGTCAAACGGGCCGATTTGCTTAGCCGAATAGCCATATTAGTGCTAGCGGTAGAAACTGAATTTCGGTAAATAGCTGCAAATGATCTTTAGGCCATATGAATCAATTTGACCCGTAGCACGAATAAAAAATAAAAAATAAAGGGTATTAATGAAAAATACTAAATAAAAATATTTTCAAAATTGCTTTCGAGGATATTACGTATCATTCGAGGTATATTTTACAAAAATATATTCAACAGTATCGTATCTGGAGGAGCCCAAACTTAGTATGTTTTGAAAATGATTTTAATTTTAATTTAAAACAAGTGAATGAAATGTAATGATGTGCTATATTTTTAGAATGGGCTTAGAAAGTTCTTTCATTTGATGCCACCTCCCTGATATTTTGTATGCCGTTATTACGTTAAAACGTGATAGATGTTACCTGTTTATTTAAAACCTTTTATATTTTACTCGCGTTTTTACAAATAAATTTCTTTGTTTTTTTTTTCCATACAAAAAAAGATGACGTCATAATAACACCCCTAATTTTTTTTCTTTTTTCGTGCTACTGGTTTGATTTATTAAAGATCTATCGTTCCGATTTTCATGCCTTTAACACCATTTGCAGCCATTTTGGGCGTACCGCTAGGACTATATTATTATATGACAGTCGAATTTGAATAAGATTGTCTTACACAATAAAATTTCACTTTAGTTTCCATGGAGAGGCAATGTGGTGTCAAAGTTTCTGCAAAAAATGTATTGCGTATCTTGTTACTTCTCTCACAATAATAGATCTACTTACTAAATATGTTTTTCAATATAATTTTAGTTCATAATAAGAAATAGGTACATTTTTGACTGAAAAACACTTGTACTTGTCCACTTATTTATATTATTTCCCTTACCGGTTTCGCTGTTATAGCATTTTTTCAGTCAAAAATGTATCAAAAGTTCCACCAAGTGCCAACAATCACGAGCATCAACTCCAAGAAATAGGTACCTACCTACATACCTACTTGATTTATAAAATACCAAATGGAATAAATAATGGATGTAAGTACCTTAAAAGAAATGAAAATAGGTTTGGCAGAAGTGCATTACACCCACTCTTCGCTAGCTATGTTTATTTAAGTAAAAGGGGGCAGGACTATTGCCCAGGATAATAGGTCTTATAATTTATCACGCGGACCCAATGCGGGACTTATCGAAGAACATTATTTAATTAGATTTATTATAGGTGGATACCTCACCTACTACTATTTATAAGTACATACTCATGAGATATACTCTATACGTTTTTCGGGAAATTATTTTCTTTTTGATGATTTTTTTTCCTATCGCGGTTTGAGCAATATTATTGTAAAACTACTAGGCATTGTGTATATATTTGAGTTTTTGTAATCCATACACACAACCTTCATTTTCGTTACGTCTGTCTCTTTTGGAATAAAGTCAGTCATAAAACAATATGTATGCGGGTGAAGGCGTAGGGCTAAAGCTAGTTAATACTTTTTTTTAAAGTATCTAACTTACGCAGTAAAAATAAAGGAGTTGTGACACTCAAAACTGACGAATGAACTGACAACGAAGTTCCTGTGAAGGTAGGGACTAATATCGGACTAGTTCTTGCTTACAGAAGGTACTCGTGAACCAAACGCGACGATCGACGGATATCACTAGTCCAAATGCCTTGGCATGATCATGAAAGAATGTTGTTCTAAGTTAATAATGGTTCGTATAATATAAAAGTTACCCTGTTATGATATAAAATGTTATATTATTTTTCGTGAGCGGCACAAAACTAACTGACTTTTCTACATGATTTTAGAAGCTGCTTAATAAGGTGTCACTGGCAGTATATTTTGGATTTCGTTATCCATATAGCACTAGAAATTAGCCTCAATACTTGCGGTATCCGTGTAAGCAACCTAGTCTTAGTAAACTATGTTAAGAGGAAATATTAATTGTGTCAAGATGATAAATGTGTGGATAAAGTTCGTACAGTTCCGTCTTAATAGTTCCTCTTTCGTTCCAAAATGGTACCCTAAAACACACTTCTATCAATTAAATGCACGGACCTACATATCACGTACATAAAACTCACGCCTCTCTCCATTAGGGGTGGGCAGAGATAGGTCACAAGGCGTAACAAATAAACTGATAAAAAGCCTTTTCTTGTACTGTACCAATTATGCCTTTAGCCTCTTCGATTTTTGCTTCTTTTTAAAGTTTTCAAATAAAAGCAAAAACTTAGAAAAAGGCTTCGCTACAGTGCTAGGAATACTCACAAAAATATAATCCATGCAGAAACTGACGGAGAAAATAAAAGTCGTCAAAATAATAATTTGGCCAAGTGCGAGTCGGGGAGACAAAGACACTACACAATACGGGTACGGAACCCTAAGAACATAAAATGCGATATATATATATATATACATTAAGGGGACAGGAAACAAGGCGCTAAAATGGTACCGCCTTACAAACAATTCAGCACTCCCTGAGTAAAGAACCCAAATTTTATTATTTGTTGTTTTACTTTAGAGTATGTACAACTAGCTTTTGCCCGCGGCTCCGCCTGCGTGGTATTCGCTTTGACGACGTGCTTTTTTCCGGGATAAAAAGAAACCTATGTGTTAAGTTAGGGTATAAGCTATATCCATTCTAAATTTCATCCAAATCCGTTCAGCTGTTTCAGCGTGAAAGAGTAACAAACACACACACACAAACTTTCTCATTTATAATATTGGTGTGAAGTGTGATAATGTTTGTAAATTTGAAACTTGTATGTATTAGCATCTTTGAGATAGAGCTGAAATAAATAACGTTAAAAATATGCTATTTTTTCGACGTTTATTGTTTATATAGGGACGCCCCTTGGTTTTTTTTTTCATTTTTATTATTTGCCGAGTAACACGTCTTTATTTATTTATTTAGGAAATTAACAGCGTTAAAAGTAAAACTAAACATTATTTCAAGACTATGACTAAGGCCAATAACAAATTTCCCCAACTGTTTAATAAAATAACAAAAACAAAAAAAACTTAACTTAATTCATTCCTCCGAAACAGAATCTAAAATAAAATTTAAATGTTTACAAGGCAACTCATCTGCCTACCGTACTCTATTTTAGTTTAAATTATTCAATTTGTTCAATTGTTCGACTGGGTGTTTGTGTTGTGTATGTATTAATGTAAGGGATGAGTATGTATGAGTGTGTGTGTGAGAGAGGGTATGTAAGAGAAAAAAAAATGAGAGGTTGTTCAGCGAAATCATAATAATTACGGTTATTCATCAGGGCAAAGTAATACATTGATTATTTTATTTCGAAATGATGTCCTAAAGTTCCCATATGGATCGATATTAAAGAAACGCTTATTGTATTCGTTAGCTAGACGAATGAGAGGGGATGATTGGGCATAGTTTGTGCGAACAACTGGAACATGATAAAAGAGTGATGCGGAGTGCCGAGTGCGATAAGGCGTTAAGGGAGAAGTTAGACACCATGCTCATGCTGTTAATACGACCAGTAACAATGTCATATAACAAAGACATGTCCAGCAAAAGCCGGCGATCCTCAAGCGATGAAATACGATGGTGTAGACAAAAGTCTTTGTATTTCATTTTTGGTAATCTGGCTTTAAAGTTATGATGCTTTAAGAAAATCTCCTGTATTTTTTCGATACGCTGTTTATAAGTAATGTAATGTGGTGACCACACAGAAGATCTGAATTCCAGTAAACTTCTAACATACGCAAAATACACACGCTTAAGACAAGAAAGGTCTCTGAATTCACCACATACCCGCATTACGAAACCTAAGCTTTTATAAGCCCTGCTCACAGTTGCGTTAATATGGTGCTCAAATGTTAATTTTAAGTCAAGGCTCACACCAAGATCTTTGACCACATCTACTCGGTGTATGGTATTACCGCTAATATTGTAAGAATGTAGGACAGGATTTAGCTTTCTGGAAAAACTTATTTGGACACATTTAGCTGCGTTAACTTTTATTCTATTCTTAATGTAGTAAGTACTGAGTCGGTCCAAATCAGCTTGTAGTAATTCGCAATCAGTTTCATTATCAATATCTAAGTATATTTTCTTATAATTCGCATACAGCAAGTAATTGGCGTCATGAAACACATTATAAATATCATAGATATAATCACAGTAAAATAGTGGACCCAAATGTGAACCCTGAGGAACACCGGAGGGTATATCAACGAAATTTGAGCGATGACCGCCAATCACTACTGCTTGTCTTCTGTTTGAAATATACGAGGTAACCCAGCGGTGAAGATCGCCTTGTATGCCAAGTCTTTGGAGTTTTCGAAGCAGAATGACGTGGTCCACGCGGTCGAAAGCCTTTTTGAAATCCGTGTAGACCACGTCAATCTGCCGGCCAGATTCCATCTTCTGAAGTACAAAAGATACCAGCTCAACTAAATTTGTCGCCTCTTAAGGAAACCATGTTGTTCAGGAGGTAAGCCTTTTGAAATTGTTGGGTATAATCTGTTAAATACTATTTTTCAAATAACTTGGCCAATACATTGAGTATAGATATAGGGCGATAGTTAGGCACTTTTGTTTTGGGACCATTTTTGTGAAAAGGTACTATATGTGCATCTTTCCATTTACATGGAAATTTACCTTCAGAGAGGGAACGGTTGAAAAGTATACTTAATGGTACGCTAAGAGCATCGCTGCATTTCACAATAAAGAAAGAATGTGCAAATAATGCATTTGCTTGTTAACACAAACTATTAAGTATTACGGTATTATAGAAAGTTTCCCAACTCTTCAGCGGGAACCTTAATCTGGTACTCAAACAAACTTTAACGGCATTGTACAAGTTTAGCTTGTGATGATTCTTCTCTTTGTAGTTCCTTTCTTATTTTAATCCTGTAGTTTCTAAGCGAGATATTTTCTATTATAAACTTTCGATAACAATTGATTTACAATAGACTTTAGGTACAATCGGGGTAAAAAACTGGAGACTCGGTTAATGATCAAAAACAAGCTTCAGTTACCCTTTTGGTGAAATTCGAAAAATATTTTTTACTATTCCAACCGGTAAGGTAGCTTATTTTTGATATTGGCCAAAAGGATTACTGAACTTAGTTCCTGATCACTAACCGAGTCTCCAGTATGAATTTGGTCGGTTAATTTGATTGAACCCTATATTTTAAAACGCGCCATTTTGTAAAAATTTTGAATTTTGTTTTTGTTTTAAGATATCAAACTGGACAGATTTATTAGATTAATCTTAAAAAATCTAAAAGCACTAAAATCAAAGGATCGTTATATTTTATATGTACAAATAAAAGAGTTCAATGACCGATACCATCGCAGCCTTTGTGGTTGGTATATTATAATATTTATAATTTATCTAACTTATAGCTTTTTTTTCTGGTGTGGTCGCTATGTGCACACAATACTTATTTTGTGGCCACCGCAAAAAGACCAACATCGTTTACTTATGTTATACAAAAAGAACAAAACCTGCGTGATTTCGTCTAGTAGCACTTATCCGTGGTTAAAGCTACTTCAATATTTCTTTATCTTTGTTGCTTAAGTTAGTTTATTTAAATAAATTAAATGCCATCGTAAACGCAAGATCCATGTAATACCAAGTCGGTTAATTTATTATAACTTGAACTTAGCATTAATTAGTTGATAATCTGACTAAAAGTGATAAACTATATGAGACAGGTGGATGATGTTTTGCTTAGTATTTTAACTTACTACCTCATTAGGCAGGTAGACTAAGATATATTTTTTTTTTTCCTCATGACACAATTTCCTTCTGTCTTTTATATTTATATCCTTTTATAATATATTGTTTAGTATTATTTTATATAAGTTAAAAAACTGTAATAGTATTTAGTCATATTGAGAAAAAAAAATACTGATAAAAAAGACATGATCTTGCTAAGTTTCTTGCCCTTCTTCTTAGCAAGATTAACCAAATGGGCGGATTTAGGCATTATATCTATTTATAGTTTAGTTATCTATTAACCTATTTATTCATTGCATTATGCAGGTATATACAATATTTTAATTTTTCACTTATATTTGGTTAGGCATTATATTTATTTATGGTCTATTCAGTTTATTTATCAACTTATTTATTAATTGCATTATGTATAATAATATTCTTATTCCAATAAGTTTTTATTTTATGCATGTGCATAACTTTAGTAGCCCAACTTAAATATAGTTTTTTTATATATTTCCCGTATCATATTTGTTTCATCATAAAATATTATTTTTATACACCTTAGATTTGACATGTAAAACGTATACTTTATGTATCTATTTTACAAATAAACATTTTGAATATCTGAATCTATTCAGTCCCTACTGACCTTCTATCTTAAGTTATTACGTATTTAGCTAACCAAACAACATCTTATAGTGACCATATCAATATTAAAAATTTCTTATGTTTTAAATAAATAGATTGACTTGGCCGTCGCATGAAAACACAATGTATCTCACAAGTACTACATACACCTTTATGAAATAAGATTATTTAGTGCGATTGCCAAGTCAATCTATTTACTTTTCAGCCAGATAGTGACTTTGTGAATACCTGCATTGAACTATAGAGGTCTCAAACTTTAGTCTATAAGGAAAAACAACAGAGTATCGGGTTATCACATTTTGTACCAAAACGTTGGCATGCTTAAGCGCGTTAACCTTTCACGGTATAGTTCTTAATTTAGCTACATGTACACGTCATCATAAATTAAACTTTGTCACATCTAGAAGTTTTTAAAAATTATATTTAAATTATTCTTTTTAAAATTTCTTATTACACTATCAACATAAACTATACTTATAAAAAAAAATATGAGCTCATCAGTTGTGAATCTCGTTTCGCAGCTATATGTATAAAAATAAATAAATATTTCGTTGAAAGAAACCTTACTTCCTAAGTCGAACATCTGATTATGATATTAAAACATGTGAAATATATAACATATTTAAATATTATTTTTATCAAAGACTCCACAAAAAAACCATTAATAACTTAAATACTTCTAAGAAACCTAGGACTTGAACTTAACCCTATTAATTCAAATATTGGATGGATTCGATTGATGGTTCTTGGTGGAATATCATCTTGAATAAATTATACACAAATTCTTGTACTTTTATTCCACATATATTTATTTTTATTCTAACTTAGGCTACCGGTTTCGTATTACACATCATCGGGCCAACAAATTATTAATTATTTCGAAACCGGTAGCCTAAGTTAGAATAAAAATAAATATATGTGGAATAAAAGTACAAGAATTTGTGTATAATTTATCCTATTAATTCACATCGTCGCTAAATCAATTTAACTCACAGAATAATGTTCGACGATAAAAAAGTTTATCAAACGAATTGCATAAATAATTTCTTACCTAATGCATCATTGATATTCAGGGAACGGGGTGGGGTTCAGAGTTTCATAGTCCGAAGTAATTAAAATAAGCTTTTTCACTAATGGACCGACTTCCTCTGCCGCCTCGTTACGTTTATTATGCCATCGCAACGTTTTATTTTTATGACTTTTTAATATCGTTGAGGCTGTTTTGAAATATCTTTTTCTGTGAATCGACAAGATTACAAATTAATAATTAGTGCAAAACTGAAAACCATTTCGAGATATGGGCTTTCTGAGCATCATATTTTTTTTCAGAATTAAATCTTGATTAAATAAAGAGATATTTAAAAAAATAAAAATATGGTAAACACAGGATTTTAAATACAATTTCCTTTGCTTTTAAGTTCAGTTTGTTTAAAAAAAAACAACTTTTGTGCCATGTGACAGCAGACATAAACATGACAAGCTTTTTTTTTAATAATCCATTGGCAATGAACATCGACTTTTGAAATCCTCAGATGCGACTTACGTCCTTTTAGAATGAGTGAATAAGAAAACATTAAATTATGCAGGAAAAATATAAAATAAAACAAAATGAAAAAATACTTAAGCTTCTTTTTTAGGTAGACTTTCAATATAAATATTAAAAACAAATGGTTAACTAAAATGAAATGTTGTCGATTGGAGATTCTCTACCAGCAAATAAAATAACAAAATAGTTCTTAATTTATTAAAAAAAATTATATTGACAAGTTTTATTATGTACATAAATATTTCCATCCCTCAGTGCGGTTGTAATCAGATTCGATTTAAATGTTTGTTTATATTTATTAAAAACGCTTTAATCTCCGTTATTATACCAATGAACTTTCGAAAAAAGTACTTGAAAAATTCGATATCATAAGCTTCTGTAATTCAATAAGTGATAATAATATAATATACACATATATATTTTTTATAGGATTTTATTACCGATCGGAAAAAATATTTTGAAGATTCTACTCCTTTTCGACCCTTATTGGAAACCATAAGTTACATAAGTTAAGTCACATACGTGTGCAGTTCCCAAGAATTTACAGCCAATAAAAATACTTCTATAATTCTATAAAACCCCTTCAGGAACAGCCATTTATCAATTTATGGAATGTAATAAAAATATTTAGTGACTTGAGTAATGGAAATTGAATCGTAAAGTTTGAGTTTTGAAAATTCGAAGTATTTTGTTTACTTATTAAATATACCTCCGATTTTCGAGTTATTCACTCAGTTGTACGAAATTTTATTTTATCTTTCGGGTTTATCGGTTTTATGAAATTTTATGTTTCAGTGTAATTTTAAATTCATTCAATATGTTAAATGAAATGTCAAATCAGATTTTTATTATTACACCCCTAGTAATATTAGGTAAGATCCTTGAAAATATTTAACTGAATACCCTATCTTAATTCATTCCTTGAATAAAACTTATAGTAGTTGGCAAAAAAAACACTTGTACTATAATTATTGTATTGTAGTCATTGTACTAACCAACGAAATTTTTTTTATTGACATTTTGTATTTATTTAGCAATTAATTTTGGGAATTAGTTTTAAAACGTACACATCTTATAGCAAAAACTTAAATAAACTAACTATAAATAAAACAGAAGATGTAATAAAAGAAACTAAATAACCCTAAAAAAAAAAAAAAAAAAACGCAAACCTGTACACACATAACAATCACAAAAAAAAGATTGCCTCCAGATCACTGCCCTGCGGGAGAGTGCCCAAAATACTGGCCGCGTTACCTCTCTGTATGGCAAGACTTATACGCTGGCCCAGATAAGAGCCAGCCCGCCGGTCGCCGCTGGTATCTACATAGGTAACACTAAAAGTTTCCGGAACTGGCCACTTACATAAACAATATTTAAAAATTTATTGCAACATTTGAAAATAGAACTCTTTGGCTGTAGAATGCAGTTTGTTTCATCTGACTGTCTTTTGTTTTTACCTTGTGGCGTCATTTAAAAAATTGTGTGTCTGCATCAACATGGATTTAACTCGGGAAAATTTTCGTAGTATGATTTTCTACGATTTTAAGTGTAATTTGACGGCTCAACAGAGCATCGCTCGGCTTGAAACAGCTTTTGGCAATGAAGCACCATGCAAGACGACTGTTTATAGCTGGTTTGCAGAATTCAAGCGTGGTCGTATCAATCTCAGTGACGAATCTCGCGATGGTCGGCCGTCCACCGCTGTGACCAACAAAAACATCGATGCTGTGCGCCGTATGATTGAAACAGACAGGCATGTGACCTACCATGAAATTTGCGCATCCTTAGAAATAGGCATGAGTCAAATACAATCAATCTTACACAAACATTTGGGTGTGAGAAAGCTGTGCTCGCGGTGGATCCCACACAACTTGACCGAGGCTCAAAAAACGGACCGCGTCACTTGGTGCAGTGCCATGCTTACCAGATTCAACGAAGGTGCGTCAAATTTGGTGTGGGACATAGTAACAGGTGACGAAACATGGATTTATTGCTACGATCCCAAAACAAAGCAGCAATCGAGCGTATGGGTCTTTCAAGATGAGCCGAAACCAACCAAAGTGGCGCGCGTAAAAATGCATCTAAGCGGATGATTGCTTCTTTTTTTAATAAAACTGGACACGTGGCTACTGTTGCTTTAGAGAATCGTCGTACCGTGAATAGTGACTGGTACACGACCATTTGTTTGCCGGAAGTTATTGACGAACTCCGTAAAAATAACCGTAAACGCCGTATCATCCTGCACCACGACAATGCTAGTTCTCACACGGCCAGACAGACAAACGACTTTTTGAAGACGAAAAATGTAGAACTCATGAGTCATCCTGCATACAGTCCCGACCTGGCACCTTGTGACTTTTTTCTGTTCCCAAAAATTAAGAACCAATTACGCGGTCAACGATTTTCATCACCAGAAGAGGCTGTCGAGGAGTATGAAAAACACGTTTCAGAGGTCACCACAGGGGAGTGGCACAAAAGTTTTCAAAACTGGTTTGATCGAATGAAAAAGTGCATAGACGCCAAGGGAGATTATTTTGAAAAACAATAAATTAATTTTGTACCTTTAATAGTATTTTTTCATATTCATTCCGGAAACTTATAGTGCGTCCCACTATCAGCTTGACAGAGAGGTCCTTGATAAATTGTCGCGCCTCTGGACCCCATGTTCCCATTGTCTCAACCCCAAAAGGCGTAAACATGTAGCTTGAACCTATTGCCGCATATTTACGCCCCTTGGAGAGCTCAGCAGCGGCCGCCGCCGAACCAGCAGCCCTACTACTCATGGAAACATGAGAGGGCGCCAGCGTGTCCACGCAGGTTGCGTCCCATACGAGCGGCCTCCCATGCTTCCACGGTATTAACGTCATACCGTCAGGCCTCTTACCGTTTAATCTTAGCAATTAATTACCTTCATATATGTTTTTCCTGTTGTTACATACATGAACAGCTTTTGTGTGATATACATGTATTAAATCCTCGAGAATGCCGTTAAGGCGAAACCAGTCGGAAATACAATAACTTTGTGAAACAGCACAAGTGTTTTCTTCAGCCATGATGTTGTTTCACCAAGTGCCGACAATCGCAAGATTTAGATACTTGTAAAACTTTTTCCCTTTAAATTAAATTTGATACATTCCAAAACACTCTACCCTCTCAATAAAAAATATATAGTTGTCAAATGCGTGTAGTATGCAATGACTTGGGTTGAAAAACCTCAAATTTCAGAGGCATTATTACGACATGGACAAACAAAAAAAAATTGGTTCGTAATTTTTTTTTTTATATTTCTACCATGACTTTTTCTTAGTTTATTCCATACGAATGTATGAGGGAGACGCTTTTTAGGGTTCCGTACCCGAAGGGTGCCAAACGAGACCGTCTGTCTGTCCGTCTGTCACGGGAGTCTGCAGCTTCGACCGTAATAGGTAGAAAGTTGAAATTTTCACTGAATACGTGTTACTATGCCCTCTATCACTCCGTTCCGCTCCGTTCCGTTGACTCGTCCAGCCAGCTGTTCAGCTGCAAGGGTCGAAACCCGAGGAGAACCACTGGGAGAACCAGCGAGCGGAATGTATATATAGGGTGCAGCAGGATTAAAAAGCAGGACTAAGCTAGTTGGGAATTTTGAACTTTCTTTATTATTTTGCTATATACTCTTTTTAAGCAATAAATGCTGAAAACGCTGATTTTTAATATAAGTTTAGGGTCACGTACCCGAATACTCGACAAACTTAATTTTATTAACTTTGTATTGGGGTTTTACTCGCGATAACTAACAACATAACTTAATAGATATGTGCTTGACGTTTCGACGTCTCTGTAGGCTGTCGTAGTCACAAGCTAACTGACGAGAGTAGCAGCAAAAATGTCCTTGGCGAGCCGGCGGTGGGTAGTACATTATTTTTCTTTTTCCTACCCGCACTTTGTCTTTTGTTAATTAATTGTTTCTTTCGTCACACACGACACACAACACTAACAGTATCGAGGCAAATATTCGAAGATAAATCGCGAGGTTCAAATTTCTGCATGACTGAACTCCATGCCGAAGATAACTTAAACCCGTCATCCCGATTGAAATTTTTTGGGTATTTTTTAATTTCAATTGCTTCTCGCACAGTTCTCGGGTAGTAGTGGCGATCATTAGAAAGGGTTTTTGGGTCATGAAGTTCTATCCAATGGTTTGAACCAGCCGTTAGCAGGTGTTTTGCAATCGCTGATTTATTTATTTGCCTGTTTTTTACAGCTGTAATGTGTTCCTTGACCCACTCAGCTATGGTTCGCTTTGTTTGGCCAATATATACACTTCCACAGCTGCACTGTATTTTATAGACACCAGGAGTCATACAATACAATACAATACAATATTCTTTATTGCACACCAAAAGAGAAATAAAAAACAATAAATTTTAAAATATAAGTTAACAGGGTACAATTGGCGGTCTTATCACTAAAAGCGATCTCTTCCAGACGACCTTTGGATGGAAGAACTCTTAAAAATGAAAAGGTGTATAGGCGGTGCACAGAATAACAGTTTTTAAAATAAAATAAAGCATTTTGATTGAAATGTAAATATATAATATACATAAACAATAAATAATTTTATATATATTTATAAATAAATTATATATTATATATATATAAATATGTATTAATAAAGGGACAAATACAAACAATGAACTTTAAGATCAAAGTGAAAGATAATGCTGTTTGACTAGGGTTTTGAATGACTGTAATGATGGAGCTTGTTGTATTGAGTCATGTATGGTATAGTATGACTTCCGGTGCTTCCTCTGTAAACACACAAGTGTCACTCCACTCACCTGCGTTATTTAATTGTGAATCAGCTGAAAAACATTGAATTTTGAAGTAAATACGTCTCTAAAGTGTAGTCCTAACCTCTAAGTTCTATCAACTGGAATGAATCGAGGTTTCACCAAGGCTTCTGCACTAATATCGCTTCAAGAGGTATGATATTTTTGATTCCTGTTTTTGAATATCCTAATTAACGGCAAATTTCGAAGATAAACAACAAATTTTGATAAAAACACTTCCGTTCCAAATTTCCATTCATCCTATCAACTGTGATTTAAACTGACGTTTGACAACTTAGTGCTGCCAGTTATAAAAATATTCTAGCCACGTTCCTCTTCAATAAAAATCGATTGTGAATCGATTATAAATCGAAATATTTTTTTGGCTATGAAGTGTGCAGGCTGCGGAAATATTGTTAAGGATAATGAATCCTTGAATTGCTCTTTATGCAAACTTTATTATGATCTGCTTTGTGCAAATATATCGCAAAATGTGTACAAATCTAATAAAGAGATAAAGAAGTCTTGGGAATGCCAAACTTGTCGTAGCAAACAGCGTTCTAAGGAAAGAACTGCAAGAGATTCTGTAGTACGAGACTTTGCTGCTGAGGATCTACGTGCCATTGTACGTGAAGAACTGACATTGGTTTTGAAGGAGACGATTGCATCATTAGTCGCTCAGAAATTAAAAAACTTGGAAGAGAAGATCTCGGACTTTCAGACGTCTATAAAATTGTATACTCAAGAGTACGAGGATCTAAAACACGAAGTTGCTACCAAAAAGGAATCTATTTCCAAACTAACGACTAATAACGCTAATCTTCAAACAGCTGTTAAGGACCTAACTGGCAGGCTATCCCTAGTTGAACAACATATGCGCGATAACAATATAGAAATAAATGGTATACCTGAGTATCGCACTGAAAACCTGTCGGTCACCTTGGCTCAGCTGTCCAGAACGGTGGGTAGTCCTATTGGAGATGAAGATATCCTGCAAGTTACACGGGTAGCTAAAATCGACAAAAACAACAGTAAGTCCCGTACAGTTGTCGCCAAACTGAAGACTCCTCGGCAACGTGACAATCTCCTTGCAGCAGTCCAAAAGTTCAACAAAACTAACAAGGATGACAAGTTGAACACGACGCATCTAGGTATCGCTGGCGAGAAAGCACCAGTGTATGTGTCTGAACATTTGACGCCTGCCAACAAAAGTCTACATGCCGCTGCGCGTCTAAAAGCCAAGGAAGTCTCGTATCAATTCGTTTGGGTGAGAAATGGAAGAATTAACGTCCGTAAGAATGAAACCTCTCAAGCCATTCAAATTCGTGACCTTGGTTCTATCAAGCTTATGGTGTGACTTTTTTGTTTATTTTAGTATTAGTAGTTGTCAATTATTATGGTTTTAGATGAGTTAAGTGTTTATTATCAAAATGTTCGTGGCTTACGTACCAAGCTGAAAGACGTGTACAATAATATTAGGATAAGCAATTATGATATAATCGTTTTCACAGAATCTTGGCTAAACTCTTCCATAAATGATAATGAATTGGTGGACTCCAGATATGCTATCTATCGTCGAGATAGAATCTGCACTCCTGGTTCCAAAAAAATGGAGGTGGTGTATTAATAGCAGTTTCAAAAAAAATACCTTCGGCTCGTGTACGCAACTGGGAAAGCAGTTGTGAGGATCTCTGGGTTAATATTAGTATCACAATTAATAATGTAACCAAAATAATTTCTCTTTGCGGTGTTTATTTGGCTCCTAAAGTAAATTTAGTCTCTTTGAAAACTTTTCTGGACAACACTGATAAAGTTTTAGCTCATGCAGATGATGTGATAATTCTGGGTGATTTTAACTTGGGGTTTACTGAATGGACTAAACACAACTCTAGTGATCAACATACTACTCCATCTAATTATGGTACCTCTTTAGGTTGTGCTTTTATTGATTTCATTTCTAATCATAACTTATCCCAGTTAAATTACGTAAACAATGTAGATGGCAACAAACTTGACCTAATTCTTACTAATATCCCCAACACTAAAGTAGATCAACCATTAGATTTACTTTCCAAACTTGACGTACTGCATCCTAATTTAGACATTACTATTCCGAACACATGTTATTCGTATCTCCCAACTAAACCTCGTAGTGATTATAATTTTTATAAAGCTGATTATAACAATGTTATTCTGGAACTCGAGAATACGGATTGGCTCCAAATTTTCTCTGACTGCTCGAGTGTGAATGACATGACCTTAAAATTCTATAACACCCTACAAAACACTATTGAGCAGTTTGTACCTAAACATCAACCAAAAAATAGAAAGCACCCGGTTTGGTTCACAAAAAACTAATAAAGTTACTATCTGAAAAGAATAAAATGCGAGCAAGATATCGGAGATACGGTAATCCTCGCGATGGAATCGAATACGCCTTATTGAGAGAACGATGCCATAAACTTCTTAATCCGTGTCATAGTACCTATCTGCGAAATCTTGAGGCTGATATAGCCAGAAACCCTAAAGCTTTTTGGCGGTACATAAAAGATAAACGCAAAGGAAATGCTCATGGATTGTGTAAGTTTGACCGAAAACGAGGTTCTTAGGAAAATTAAATCGCTTGATATATTCAAGGGACCTGGGTTGGATGGTATTCCTCCTCTTTTCATAAAACGTTGTGGAGCAGCTATTGCGTTTCCCCTTACTCTTATTATAAATCGATCTCTGCATGATGGCTGTTTTCCGGACGAGTGGAAAAAGGCAAAAATATTTCCAGTTTATAAAAAGGGTGAATTAGATGATGTTAGCAACTACAGGCCGATTTCAATTTTATCATGTTTTTCCAAAATATTTGAATCCTTAATAACACCAATATTGTCTCGCCACTTGGACAGGATTCTTTCTCCTCATCAGCATGGTTTTAGAAAAGGTCGCTCTGTTCAAACTAACCTGGTTGACTTTGTGTCTGATCTTTCCCACGAAGTGGACAAGGGATATCAGTTAGATTCCATTTACACTGACTTCAGCAGTGCGTTTGACAAAGTCGATCACAATATCCTATTGTACAAACTGAAATTAGCGGGTGTGTATGGTTTAATGCTTGACTGGTTCATGTCATATCTGCTGAATCGGCCTCAAATGGTGGTTGTAAATGGTCACGTTTCTGAGACATATATTTCTGATTCAGGAGTGCCTCAGGGATCTCATCTTGGACCTGTTCTTTTCTCAATTTTCATTAACGACCTTTCGTCGCAAATTCACCATTGTAAATACTTATTGTTCGCAGATGACTTAAAATTGTATAAAACTGTTAATTCTGTAGAGTATTCTACACTTATTCAAAGTGATTTGGACAGACTACCTCAGTGGTGTGCGTCAAATGGTATGCTCTTTAATGTAAAAAAATGCTTTCGTATAAAATTCACGAGGAGAAAAAGCCTATTGAATCGCACTATTTCCTGGACTGCGCAGCTCTTGAGGAGGTGGAGCAAATTCGGGATTTAGGAATAATTCTAGACAAAGAACTTAACTTTATACCCCAGATTGACGCAATGGTCAAGAAGTCCGCACAGATGCTCGGATTTGTCAAACGAAATAGTCGTGGGTTTCAGTCAAAAGGGATCAAGATATTGCTTTTTAATTCTCTTGTCCGTAGCCAACTCGAATATGCTAGTTCGGTTTGGAATCCGTTTTATGCGATTCACTCACAACGGATTGAAAGTATCCAGCGTGCCTTTACAAGACATTTAGCTTTTATCTCACCGGGTATGTCACATATATGCTCATATGATGAACGTTTGAAACTTTTTGATATGTCATCTTTACGTAGCCGAAGAAATATGCTTGATTTGACTTTCTTACACAAATTAGTGAGTGGTTCAACACCGTGTCCACAGTTGCTTGGGAGGATTTTTGTGTCAGTGCCCTGTAATATGCCTCGTAAGCCCATTACTAGAATATTTTGGTGTCCCACCAGCAAAACTAACTTAGGTCTTAATTCACCAATCACTAGAATGTTAAGACAATATAACGAGAAGTGTCAAACTATCCCAGATCTTGACATTTTTCACTTATCCTTGACCAATTTTAGGACCAGTTTGGAAAGATTATGTTAAGTTTAATCTTATTTTCCCATTTTGTAGATATTTTTTGTGTTTTTGTGTTAGTTAATTAATAGTTTTGTTTTGTATTAGTAATTATAAAAAAATTTAGTACTTGCTGTAAATGTCTACAATGTAATGTCTGCTTTGTGTTTACCACTTGTTTATTGTTGAATGTTGTGAACGCCTGTCACTGGTCCACATATCAGAATTTTAGTTTTATGTTTTAATTTGTTAAGTATGTGTAATAGGTGTACTGTTGGTGTTCCGTTATTAATAAATAAATAAAGCATCCTTTGGTGAGCGAATATGATGAGCTACTTTAGAAAACGGCGTATATACAGTCTTGATGGAGTATTTACCTAGTGCTGTTCCGATTTTGTCCGTTATTCCTTTCACATATGGCATAAACGCTTTCTGTCGGCTGACCTCAAGATGCTTTTCCTTCTTTAGTTTTCGTCTTTGCCTTCCCACCTCGTATCCATTCCATTTAAGTACCTCCTAAACATGTGAAAGTTCCTCTCCTAAATGTTCAGGGTCACAGAGATCGTATGCTCTTTTTGTGAGAGGGGTCACAACAGATTGTAGGTGACAAGGATGGTGATGTGAAGACGCGTGCAGGTCTATCTGTGTGTGTAGGCTTCCTGTATACAGAGTGTGCCAATGAACCGTGAGTTCTCACCATTATCTTCACATCAATAAAAGCCAAGGATCTATCCTTCTCCAATTCTTAAGTAACTTAACCTTTGAATGAATGGAGTTTAGATGTTTACTATACTGTTCTACTTGCTCATTACCTCCTTCGATAATACAGAAGATATCATCCACATATCGTTTCCAAAGTCGTACTGTAGATGGCCCGGATCGTAAAGCCTTTTTTTCAAAGTGTTTCATCCAGATATTAGCCATAACGGGTGCGACTGGACTTCCCATAGCCACGCCATCTATCTGGAGGTAGTACTGACTTTAGTAAAGGAAATAATTACCATCTAAACAATGTTTCAAGATAACAATATACTCCTCAGGTAGATCATTTTCAATCAGTTTAGTTTTGACAACATCCAGACACTCTCTTATTGGAAGATTGGTGAATAAAGACTCAACATCAACACTCACCATGACTTGACTGTGTTCCAGCTTCATATCTGTGATTATCGTAGCAAAATGGCGAGAATCTTTCACAAAAGACGATGTCTTTCCAACCAGTGATTGCAGTACTCCCGCAACGTGTTTTGCTAGATCGTAAGTAGGAGAACTAATCTGACTTACGATTAGACGCAAGGGAACGTTGGACTTATTTACCTTTGGCAAGCCATATAATTTTGGTGGTTGTGAGATCTTTGGTCTGTGCAAGTTTTGAAACTCATCTTCCGTGAACAGGTCTTCGTGATCTTTGATGAGCGTGCGAATACAACGTGTTACTCTGGCTGTGGGGTTGTAAGACACTGGTTTGTAGACATTTGTATCCGTCAACAACAATCGGATTTACAATCATAATCGACAGTATTTAGAACCACAGTGGCGTTGCCTTTGTCAGCTTTTAGCGCTAAAATGCCTTTGTTTTCCTTGCCACCTTGGATAATGCAACCCTTAGTGTTCTGTAAAAAGGGATGAATTTCGCCTTAACGCCCAACAGGATTCCATATGAAACCATAATAGGCAGTGCTGAGGAAGCTATTTTACGTAACAAAATACCATCGAGTGACGCGGAAACTTTGCGACAAGATGTTGCTGTAATATTACGTAAAACAAGCCTGCCAAAGGCATTTTAGCGCTTTTTCTTAAATGGAATGGATACAAGGTAGGAAGGCAAAGACGAAAACTAAGGAAGGAAAAGCATCCTGAGGTCAGCCGACAGAAAGCGTTTATGCCATATGTGAAAGGAATAACGGACAAAATCGGAACAGCACTAGGTAAATACTCCATCAAGACTGTATATACGCCGTTTTCTAAAGTAGCTCATCATATTCGCTCACCAAAGGATGCTATACCATACATGACTCCGGGTGTCTATAAAATACAGTGCAGCTGTGGAAGTGTATATATTGGCCAAACAAAGCGAACCATAGCTGAGAGGGTCAAGGAACACATTACAGCTGTAAAAACAGGCAAATAAATAAATCAGCGATTACAGAACACCTGCTAACGGCTGGTTCAAACCACTGGATAGAACTTCATGACCCAAAAACCCTTTCTACTGACCGCCACTACTACCCGAGAATTGTGCGAGAAGCAATTTAAATTAAAAAACACCCAAAAAAATTCAATCGGGATGACGGGTTTAAGTTATCTTCGGCATGGAGTTCAGTCATACAAAAATTTAAACCTCGCGATTTATCTTCGAATATTTGCTTCGATACTGTTAGTATACGAAAGAAACAATTAATTAACAAAAGACAAAGTGCGGGTAGGAGAAAGAAAAATAATGTACTACCTACCGCCGGCTCGCCAAGGACATTTTTGCTGCTACTCTCGTCAGTTAGCTTGTAACCACGACAGCCTACAGAGGCGTCGAAACGTCAAGCACATATCTATTAAGGTATGTTGTTAGTTATCGCGAGTAAGACCCCAATACAAAGTTAATAATGTGTGAAAATCGCGAAAGTTTAAAGTTTACTATTGCAAACCGTTACGGGCCGGAAAATGCAAGAAAAATTCAACACCTAGGGGTCCTTCGTAAAAGAGTTAGCTTGTGACCACGACAGCCTACAGAGGCGTTGAAACGTCAAGCACATATCTATTAAGGTATGTTGTTAGTTATCGCGAGTAAGATGACCCCAATACAAAGTTAATAATGTGTGAAAATCGTGAAAGTTTAAAATTTAATTTTGCAGCCTTGTTTCATACATTTTCCAGTTAATGATAGGTTTGTAATTTCTATTTAAATAATGTATGTCTATTAACCTATTGGAATGGTACGGAACCCTCAGGGCGCGAGTCATTCTCGCACTTGACCAGAACTCTAAATCTCAAATTTCGTGACATTATCGATAGCGACATATTAGGTGTCTACGGTGAATGGACGGGATATTCCCTAAATGTGTTTATTTACGAGCAATGAAAGACACATTCCGATTATTGGATAAAGCTAATGTTGTTTTATAAGGAGGACTCACCCTGTAGATCATTAGGAGAATAATAAAAAGCCTCCACTAATATAGGTGTTTATGTCACAAAATTAGGATTATATAAATTTAACTAGCTTTTGCCCGCGGCTCCGCCCGCGTCAAAGAGATTTTCGTGGAAATAAGGAAAACAAAAGAATATGATTTTTTTAACGACAATATGCAACGAATAATCGAATAAGCCCAAACTCTGAGGGTCTGCTGTTATCCGTTGAGGAGATCCCGTACCCACCTTCCAGTCTCATCAGCAGACCCTGGTCACCATGTTTTACCAAAGTGCTAATGAAGACCAATCGAATAAGCCCAAACTCGAAGGGTCTGCTTTTATCCGTTGAGGATATCCCATAATCACCTTCCAGTCCCATCAGCAGACCCTGGTCACCATGTTTTACCAAAGTGATAATAAAGACCAATCGAATAAGCCCAAACTCGAAGGGTCTGCTGTTATCGGTTGAGGAGATCCCATAACCACTTTCCAGCCCCATCAGCAGACCCTGGTCACCATGTTTTACCAAAGTGCTAATAAATACCAACTAAATAAGCCTACACTCGAAGGATCTCCTATTGACCGTTTAGGAGATCCCGTACCTACCTTCCCGTCCCATCATCAGACCCTGGTCACCATGTTTTACCAAAGTGCTAATAAATATCAATCGAATAAGTCCAAACTCGAAATGTCTGCTGTTGTCCGTTGAGGAGATCCCGTACCTACCTTCCAGTCCCATCATCAGACCCTGGTCACCATGTTTTACCAAAGTGCTAATAAAGACCAATAAAATAAGCCCAAACTCGAAGGGTCTGCTGTTATCCGTTGAGGAGATCCCGTACCCACCTCCCAGTTCCGTCATTAGATCCTGGTCACCATGTTCTACAAAAATACTCATCAATACCGATCAAATAAACTTGAACTTGAGAGTTGTCCTAAAAAACCATTTACCAGTGGATGATTGAAACCCCGACGATGAGACTACATACGTACGACTACGCAAGTCGTACATACCACATGATAAACTAAAAATCCTATTGAGTACTTAAAGATTTTTTATAGTCAGTTCAGTAGTTCTAGATATTACCCATTATATGCAAACAAACAAACAAACAAATCTTTCTTCTTTACATAATAGTGTAGACAAACTTTAACGTGAGTTGATTTGAACCAGACTGCGTCAAATTCGATATTTTGAAACATGCAGCGCCATCTAGTGTATTAAAATAAAAACAATTTCAACGCCAGCTTACTGAGCCGTTATCCAGGATAGCTTCCCAGAGATGGCGTTTTCTAAGCACTTAAAAATAAAAATACTTTAGTTATTGGTCTTTGCTCAGTCAACAAATATAATTTCAGCTTTAATATTTTTTTACAAAAGGAAATATTTTTTCTGAAAATAAAATAAAATAATAAAAAATAAAAGTGAAAACAAAATTTACCAGTCGGGGTTTGAACCCGCGACGATCGACTGTGCTACGGCGGCGAACCTTTCATATGTCTCACTAAAATTCTCATTGCGCTGCTCCCTTTTGTCATAGCTTGATGATACATAGCTTTAAACCTTCCCGAAGAAATGCTTTATCTTTCAGTGAAAACTGCATCAAAATCCATTGATTGGTTCTCAAGTTATAAGCGAACAAACAGACAGACAGACAGACAGACAGACGTTGTATTTTATATGTATAGAGAAGAAGATAAAGCAGCGGTAATGATCGTAGTTTTAACAGAATTCATAATATATACATATAAATACTCACACCTGTCTCCCAGAGGGGTAGGCAGAGACTACAGATTTCCATCTGCTACGATCCTGACACACCTCTTTTGCTTCTTCTACATCCATCAATCTAGTCATAAATCTCTACTAATTCATAATAAAACGCAAAAATCCTTCAAAACGGCGGAAGAATTACGATATACAGTGTGATTCTGCCGGTGGACGTTTAGCCGCACGGTATCTTTAAATAGGTATAGTTATCTTTTTTTATATATATATATAAGTGAACTGGATAGCTCAGTTGGTTGAGCAACCACCCGGTAAGCGAGAGGTCCCGGGTTCGAATCCCGGTTCAGAGCTCCTCGCGTCCAGATTTACTTTTCTGATTTTCTATCCCGCAGGGATATAGATTTGATTTTTTATATATAAGTTGTAGGAGACTTACACATAAAAAGTGATACCACCATTTCACTTTAAAACCAGGCATTTTTCCCTTCTTTACAAAGAATTGATTACGTGCTCGCTAGTGCAACCAATACAAGGCTCAAATTGCTATTCACATAAAAAAGCCCCTTTCCACCTGGGTACATGTCATAAACAAAATTGTTCATCCATGGTACATGTACAAGGTGACTTTTATTTATGCAGGCGAATTCATACTGGATACTTGATAATGATAAGTGACCAGAATCACGAATATTTCGAGTTAAAACGGATCATACAGACAGAGAGACGGACAAAAATTCTAAAAATTGTTGTTTCGGCCTCAGTACAGTACCAATAACCCATTTCATTTAAAATTTCGTGAAAATATTCAATGTACGTACAGACACGACTTTTTTACTACTTTATTATTAGTATAGATGATGACAAAAGTAACAGAAAATGTATTTATTATTTCGTACATAGAGTTTCCTTTGTTATAGCTAAGGGGGTTCATTTTCAACCTGTATAAGTATGAGTATATTGTATCGACATTTTCTCCGAATTTGTAGTTCAGTGGTCTTTATTGAAGTTCACAAAAACATCACTGTGACAAAAACAATTTTGTATCGAAAACGTTGCAAATTCCCTAATTTGGGAGCACCCATTTCGCTTGGAAATGTGTTTAAAACAAACAGGAGCTTCATAATAATACACTTTTGTTTCCCTTTTTCCCAATTTCCTGCGATATGCTGAATCTTTGTTTACTTTTTATGATAATTTGGTAACAGCGAGTACTTTGAAACGTGCGTGATACAAAATGATGATTAAAATTGATAAAAAAAAATTGTGTACGTAGTTTTACTGAACAATTTTCTTTTTACTTTCGATATTGTTCCACACATACTAACAGAGGACTATTACATACCAGTCTGACAGAATGGGTGCCTCGTATAAGGGTCTATGCGAAAATTTTTTTTGTAGGGATAATCAAACTTTAAGCTCTATTTAGGTGAAGTTAATTTCTAGTAAATAAAGTTTTTTTTTCTTCTAAGTATTTTGTGTTGCAAGCAGAATTATTACGTTTTTAACCCACTTTGTTTCAAATGCGATATACATAATAGACCCTTATTCTTCTAATAACAAAACAAAAAACACTCAATGTATAGTATGAACCCTTGTACGAGGCACCCATTCTTAGTGTATAATAATTTTCGCGATATTTCTAACTAAAGTTGCTCAATATGATCGGGTAAGTATTTTTTTTGTATTCATCCATCCATCCATCAGCCCGTGTTGGTCCACTGCTGGACATAGGCCTTTCCCAAATTTCGCCACTCATGTCGGTCCTCCGTCTTCCTCATCCAGCCGCCCCCCGCAACATCCTTCAGGTCGTCGGTCCAGCGGGCACGAGGTCGGCCTACACTACGCTTTTTTGTATTATGTTATCCTAAATATGATCTTAAGTATCTATTAAAAATAAATTGTATAAATATATATCGTCACGATATGAATACCCGAGGGGGTGTCAGAGGTGTTCGGAGTGTGAACTATAAAATGCAAGTCACAGTCTACACTTGGCACACCCTCGTTTCACCGACGATTATTACATCCCAAGAAATTTAGTAAAAATTAGTCAAATTAGATTTTACATAATTACACTGACAATGAGAGTACGAGTCTATGAGAGTAGAACTTACTCAATGAGTAGTAGTTCGAGTTATACTATTGACTAACCTTTGCACACATTTTTTCAATTTTTGCCCCGGTTTCGGCTTGGGCGTTACTTTATGAACAATACACTAAATTGATCAGGCTCACTGTAATGATAATTCAAAAAAATGCATCCAAATTCGTTGATTTATTCTCGAGTTAAAACGAAAGCAGCAGTAACTCAGGGGTAGAAAGCTGGCCTCTCAATCTTGAGACCCAGGTTCGACCCCCGGTCGAGCAAGCACCAATGAGTTTTTCGGAATTTATGTGCATAATATTTGTACCACTTGCTGAATGGTGAAGGAAAACGTCGTGGGAAAACCTGCATGCCCTAAAAAAGCGTGTCTTTGTTCCCGAAGTACGGCGATAGAGCTCACCACCCATCATGTTGGGACGTAATAATCGTCGGTGAAACGTGGGTGTGCCGAGTATGGACTGTGACATGCATTTTACAGTTCACCCTCGCAACACCTCTGAAACCCCCTCAGGATTTCATGTCGGAACGTTTCATATATTTTTAATATGATTCAAACGTAACATACAGATAAACAGATAAAAATTCTAAAAATCTTGGTTTCGGCCAAATACAAATAACCCATTTCATTAAAAATTTCGAGAAAATATTCAATGTACAGACACGACTTTCTTACTTCTTTATTATTAGTATAGATACAGTTAAATTCATACTGGAGACTAAGTAAGTAATCAGAACAAGGTCCAAAAACTCTATATGTATTGATTGACTTGAGGTTCAGCTTGAAAGGTTATGAAAGCAAAACCTTACTTTTTGGTTTTTTAAAAAACAAATGCACTTATCACTAAGTCTCCAGAATGAAATTGGCTGAAGCTGATCTATCAAAATCACATAAACTACCTACATAATACAGGCTGTAAATAAACCTGAAGCTGTTTCACGGACGCGAAACTCTCTCTAAACTCGCCCGTATGTCAGTGCGTTAGGGTTCACGCATTTTTGTTTGGAACTCAATTATTTCCCAAACTAAGGGTGTCCGCTAGTATGATTCTTGGGAAAAGTGGTTCTGTAGGGTCGGTAGAATATGTGGTTTCATTTAATGGTAGCAGTCTATTTACACCCGGTATGTAAGTGCATACTCCGAATGCTCTTCATACTGATTGAAAGGAAGTTGGGAGATATTGCCTGACAAAGGACCCATAATTTAATCATTGAAGTCACTTGATCTATTGTTTGTTGAGGACGCCCCACGGCAAGAGAGAATCTATCATCTCTGTTCTATAACATCCCAGTTACACGTAACTAAGTCATTGAGAAATTAAGAAAATGATAATAAATATTGCTGTATCGAAAACTTTAAGTACTTTCAATTAAATTTACACCAATGCGGTATAGAAAATCAGAAAAGTAAATCTGGACGTGGGGAGCTCTGAACCGGGATTCGAACCCAAGACCTCTCGCTTACCGGGCGGTTGCTCGGTTTACTTTCAATACTTTCAAATCATATATCCTTTTAGAATAGTTTGTTATTACATATTTAGTATAATTATCTAGAAATTCAATATTTTTGTGAATTGATATTTAAACTGAGTTTGATGTGCACCTGTAAATAAATATAAGAATTTTATTATAATATTTTTAACTGTTATGTGATTGCTACAGAAACAAAAACTGAAAAAAGAAAAAGAAAAATTAAATGGTTTGACGATTTTTTGTACGTCAACGTTAACTTGTTTCGAACTCTAAGTAAGGTAATTTGACGGATATAATCGATAAATCAGAAACGGCAATCGTGTTTGTAAAGAAATAAGAGTTGAATATGTTTTTATTGCGAAATCCATCGCTTTGGAATACTCTAAATATTATTATTAGAGTGCATTACAAACTAAGAAAGATAAATTAGAAACAAATGTAAAGACAAGAATTTGAAAAAATTCCTTGGGCCAGTATTCGAATTTGCGACCTCTTGTTATCAAGACAAGCGCGCTACCGACTGCGCCACCGAGGTACTTACCTAGACCGTTGAATTTTTCCACCATACTTGTCCACCGAATATTTTTGTAACTATTTGATCTAACCAGCTTGTAATGCACATACTGAACGCTCACGAGGGCGTTATGTGATTTCACGCCTTGTTCTTAGGAACAGATGGCGCTGTCGTCTCTACAATATGTGTTGCTTCAGACAGTTAAGAAATTCACAGTTCTCATTTCATTTTCATTTCATTTATTTATTCATAAACAATTTTTCATTGTATTTGAAATTACAAAAAAATTATAAAATGTTAGACTTAAAAACTAAAAACACAAAGAAAATGTTCAGATAATCAAAGGATATTAGCAAATAAATAAACATGTCACATACAAAAAAAAGAGAAATTCAACCGTAATATAAAGAAAGTCACTTATTTAAATATTCATCCATTGAGTAGAAGCAGTTTGTCAGCAGATACTGTTCCAATTTACATTTAAAAAGATTAAAATTCTCAATATTTTTCATATCAGTGGGCAATTTGTTGAACAGTTTTACGGCTTGATAGCGGCTGCAGTGACTAACTACTCTGAGCCGTGGCTTTGGTGTTTCTATATAAACGTCTTGCCTTCTTGACAGTAAGCGTTTTTTATTAGTGTCATTGCTCTCAAATTTATGTAAATTTTTCACTAAGTCGCAAAGCAAAACAAAAATATAAAGACAGGGAGCAGTCAATATTTTAAGATTCTTAAAGAATTCTCGACATGATGTCCAAGGTGGTGTGCGAACCATGGTTCTAATGCTCCGCTTCTGTGCTATGAAAGCCCTATTCATGTTGTAGGCAAAACTATTTCCCTATTTCATTGACTAAGATTAACAAGGCGTGAAATCACATAACGCCCTCGTGAGCGTTCAGTATGTGCATTACAAACTGGTTAGATCAAATAGTTACAAAAATATTCGGTGGACAAGTATGGTGGAAAAATTCAACGGTCTAGGTAAGTACCTCGGTGGCGCAGTCGGTAGCGCGCTTGTCTTGATAACAAGAGGTCGCAGGTTCGAATCCTGGCCCGAGGAATTTTTTCAAATTCTTGTCTTTACATTTGTTTCTAATTTATCTTTTCTAGTTTGTAATGCACTCTAATAAAAATAAGAGTCGCATTTTTGTTTATCGAGTCGATGGCAAGTTCGTACTCCTACTACCGGAACGTAACGTTTAGTGTGAACGAACATCAGCCCGCATCGTGCGCAACGAATTTGCTGAAGCCCTGGCACCTTGTCAGCAATTCAGCATGCTTACGTACTGGCTGGTCTACCCAGCAACAACGCCACTCTTGTCGCATTGCATTTGAATATTAGGAGCAATCCTGTACATATTTACCTTCCCGTGGCAAAGTTAATGAAGTAAATGTACCAGTGGTGCCATTGAATCAATAAGAACATAGTTTTATGATTATATATGGTGATATTTTCGCGTGTATTGCGTATGGCTTGTGATGACGTCATATTATTTTTGTAAGGATTTTTTTTTTCTAAAACCCATCGTGTGAGTTGTCAAATAAAAGGATTTCATGAGCTGATTTTGAAATTCGTATACTCCATCATTACATTTCAGCCACTTGTAAAAAACAAAACATTTTTAATGCATCCCAAGTTCAGGCTAGGAAATGGTTGGAGGAATTTTTGTAAATCCTACGTCAAATCACTCGCAATGTCCTCATGTCTAGCGTCAATGAAGCATTCAATCGAAAGCACCGAAAATATCAAAGCATTAAACAGAAAGCATCATCAGCATTTGATTTGGGTAACTGTCGAAAGACTGATTCAGTACGTAATCAGGCTCGTCGGTTGATCCATTTTTTTTTTGCAACCATAATTCTTCTTTAAAGGGCGATACCTTGTTGACTGCCACTTTCTGTTATGTACATTATAATACAACAAAAAAAACATACATTTCGTTTTAAGCAACCATAATGCATTATCAGCAGCGTAGCAAATTGAACAGACCGATAAGGTAGACTCGCACTACTCCCATCAAATTAGTGGGCCTACACCCTGCAAATACTAAATCACCCATTTCAACGATAGTTACTAATATGGTGGTTTTTTGCCTATCTCTAGAATTAATCTAGAGTTCTGCTGCTGCTTGTATATAAGCAAGGACCGTGCGGTGTACAATAAAGATTCTAGAACTTAAATTTTATAGCCTACTTTATTGTCTAGATAATGTATATGTAAAACAAACTCTAACAACAATTTTCTATTCCAGATAAAAACAGAGCAACTTTGAATCTGCTGACCGTGCGATGGGGACTTGAAGAGAAAGCCATAAGAAAACCACAAAAATGACGAATAAGACGCAATCTTTACTGGACATCTTCCAAGAAATTCTCGCCGCATCCGGTGGCAACGCAACTTCTAATGGGAGCATCAATGAATCGCAAATACTTTCGATGCTTCGTGAGCATTCATCCAAAGATGGTACGGAGGACTTGGAATCTCTTCTGGTGAGGGTAATGAAGGACGCGAAGAGGAACCTCAATTTGACCTTGAAGCCGGACTCTTGCGGCTTCTGTGAGGGAGATTTCAGGGACGTGATTCAGGCGTACAACGGCATACACGGATATGTCAGCCTTCTGGTAAGTAATTCATTTTTAGGGATACGTCATAAAATATAAACTAATGTGGTGAGGCTTTGGTTTCTGTTTGTGCGTGCGAGGCATAATTTGAAAACGGCGAAATCAAATGAGTGTGCAAAAGCAGGGGAACATTTTGATAATCTTGGATGCCCTTTGATTAATATTAGTCAAATATTCTGCCAAACAAAATGAAATACTACAGAAAACTGCATCGTGTCTATTACTAATTTATGAGATATGTGCTTGAGGTCAATGAGGTTTTATTTTCTATAGAGAGGTTACCTATACAGGATTAGAACTTCACAAACGGCACAACAGGCGACGTTCAACAAGCGTTCAACACGAACGTTCCCGAATCCACCCGAATATTCACACGTGGAAGTAGGACGGCATGACTTAATTTTCGGAAGCGAAAAAGAGACTAGTTGTTGTGTATCTCCCACCTGCACGACATGCCTTCCTACTTCTTATTATAAATGACATAGAATAATTAATCAGACAAGACATCTTGCCTTACCGTGATGTATGCCTACAAATGCATTCACTCCTAAATTTATGTATACAGTGGTCTTCTTCTTCTTCTTCTTCTTCTTCAAACAATGGCTTTATACGTCATATTCATTTTTTTTCGGCCGAATACTTCTTTCGGCGATGTGCAGGGGATATATTACTGTGGTGGAATAAAAACAATTAAATTAGGGCTGAAGGCGAAATCCTGTGCGTATGTGAATAATGCGGCGTCTGCGAGCGGTGTGATAAACGCGTGCAACGAAATCTAAATTCTTTATTGAAAGCACTTCAGGGCTACGTTCAAGGGTCTCGACACGGGTTCTAAGTTAGAACTTCTAACACCATCTCTTTCGCACACTTTGAAAATTGTATACGCTATCCTGCTGTCAGTGTCGGAACCTGACGAAATTTTTAATTTATGAACGGCTACCAGATGTGTGCAGATTGACATTTGACATACAACACAGGCATTTTTCACATAAATAACCCCAAAAAAGGAATGTATTGTTTTCAGGGTTCATGTGGGTATTTTTCTTAATTCCACCATAACTTCTTAATGCCTGAACTGATTTTGAAGTGTGTGGTATCGTTAGAATCCTTATAGCATCCTGAGTGGAATAAGCTATAAATATATACAAAAAAGTATTAAATAAAAATAAATAATAAAAAATATTAAGAAACACGATATAAGGTTGCTTTGATTGATATGACTAAATTCATACTTGAGACTCGGTACCAAAATAACGCTTTCCTGACTTTTTTCTTCAAAACATATGTTCTCTAGAAGTCGGCGCCCACATAATATTCGTTTTTATATAATAGGAAATACGCCTCTGAATATCTCTGAAGATCGTCATCCAATCATATCCAAACTCAAAATGGGACCTACCGGGAAGTACATTCTTCCTACCAAAAAAATAATTATTCAAATCGGTTCAAAAATGACGGAGTTATGGAGAAACAATTACTAAAAAAAATACAGTCGAATTGAGAACCTCCTCTTTTTTGAAGTTGGTTTAAAATGCAAGTTGCATAAAAAAACAAAACGTATGAATTCGGTCACATAAATCAAAGTCACTTTGTACAATTCCATCTTTTTCACCTTGAGGCAGGACTGACTCATCTGTTTATTAGGTATAAACTTAGTCTTTGACCGGTGATATCTCCTCTCTGTCGCACTTAGTCATGGAGGTATTTTATGTCGCAATCGAAAATACGCGACATTTTCTGACGCAATATTTTGCGAATGTAATGTCTGATTTGTGAAAAATATTCAATATGACTTACGAATGATATGTGATTATTTGGCTTTAAGAAGTTTTGCTGGTATGATTTGCGCAATGTCTCATCACACACCCCGGCATTTTCGAATGTTTTTGGACACATACACGATGACTCCAATACACGGTATGCTTCCGTTCACGCTGACGCGACACTGAGTTCAGGTTGGCTAATTTGCCAGGTTTTAACGTGCCACTCATGGAGCGTTTATGACTCATCTACCTCTTTTTCTTATAATATCTTTGCTTGAGGTCAGTTTGGAAAGCCGAGTTGCCATCAATTTGCAAAAGCTTAAATCATGCTTCACACTAAATAAATATTCTTACTGTTATTATTGACTTCTTTATGGAATCGAAAATGTTGTCTTATAATATTATTTATCTTTAAATAATATAAAAACATTTAAGGTATAACGCTTAAATTACACAACGCGACATAAACCATACCTACATTAAATACACTGCCCCTGGTATCTATTTCCAGATTTGTGGAGGTTATGTGTTCCGACTGGATGGCACAAGATCACGTGAGCATGCCATGGAGGATTTTCGAACTTTTAAAACTTGGGACATAGGGAAATTTTAATGTACTTAGAAATAAATTAGGAAGCATGTTATGGAACCCTCAGTGTGCGATTCCAACTCGTTTTTTCAGATAAATCATATTTTAGATTTAAACTATTTCTTTTTAAGTCACATGTGATTTTTTCGTAATTTTACCTTAATTCGATTGTAGAAAGTTATGTCGTGCAGAGACATTTTAATAATGGTGGGGAAGATTATATGATGCGAAAATAAAACGTAAAATTCTTTTTACCTTACATCGACTAAAGTCTCTCTCTGTTAAAATTGTATTGTTGCTTCACATTAGCTCGCATCATAGATAGTAGAAGTAGTATAGTAGAAGTTAGTTCGGGACGCGCCAATCGTCCTACTTAGGGACCCTAACTACTATTACACTAAAATATTTTCGTGTTAGGGACCCTAGAAATCATGTAGTGTAGTACCGGCTATACATCGACCGAGTACTTACAAAAGTGATAAGACAGGACATGAAAATTATAGACTCCGGCATCGTAATAAAGAAATATAATTTAATTAGAACGTCTGTTATGGGAGTATTATTAATTAAGACATATTTTAATATTTCGCAACGATTATTATTAAATTGTTAATAAATACTTATCCGTGCGAAAGAAAAGAAATAATAGAACCATTTTTTTTCACTCGAATTCATAATCTCAAAGACATAAAAAATGTATTTTCCGTCAAAAAATAGCATAATATTGCTTTGAAAATGATAATTTTATTCGTCGTACCTCTTCTGAAATGTATATACAAGAAAAACAAATTCTGTATTCACTGCGTGTCTCTTTATAGCGAGGTTGTTGCTTTTAGACCGGTGAAGGATTTTAATTAAATTTAAAAATTCGAAAAATGTCTATGATCTTGTAAATAAAATAAAATAAAAGGTTAATAAATGACTATTCCTCATCTCTCTATCACTCGTGTTTGGATCGATTCAAAGTATTTGCACTGGGCCTGGCCTTGGTATTTCTTTTGGTGACTGTACTGTTTAAGTTTAGAAGGTTTCTAAACCTGAAAATTATAGCAAGGAGGAAAAAACACAATTTAATTCTTACTTTATTACCTTCCAGGAAAAACATACCCTTTCATTTTCAAGTGCTAAAATTTCCGGGTTGTATCTATCTAAATAAAATGTTTTTTTCTGTTTATGGATAATTGCTCTTATTTCTTTCGAAATACCTTTTAAGAAATGCGTTTTTTAAAATTTCCTTCTGAATAATTTTATTGGTATTTACCAACGTCCTATAGATACTTATAGCTCGTTGGTATTTACAGTTTCCATTGTATTTCGTATTAACTTGCGCAAACCTCCGTACAAACGCAAACAGAATATCGCGACGTGTCAATGGAATCTTTTTATATTTTTTTAAACTGACTCCATCGACATTACCTAGATCTACCTATGCCAAATAAAATTTTAAAATCATGAAATTTTAATCATATCTTATCAACCAACCTCTAAAAAACGTATTTTTTACGTTATTTTATGAAAAACGCGGCCGATTTTGTTTAAATTGTTTTAGAAAAAAATTAAACAAAGAATACAAATTTCCCATCGAAAATGTTATCCAGATAAATTTTAACCGATAATATGTTTGAAAACCTAAACGATATTGCGAAAATTGTCTTTCTGCTAATACACGTTTTTAATTTGTGCCCGGGACGGAATCGAGGTTTTGAAAACTGAGTTACTGCGCTCATAATGTCCTCATATGTCGTTAATATTATAGCTGAAACTATCAGCAGATCACAGAGCTAGACTTTTAATTAAATGGTTTGGTTCGAGGTTCGATTCCCATTGCTAGAGGCTTCCGTTGAAATACGGAAACCGTTATAGAGAAAACTAGGTGCCTATCCATTTATCCGTCCATCTACAGCATAACTCAAGCATGAACAGCTCGGCAAATTGAGCTGAAAGGAGAATGCCGCGTAATATATGGTGCCTCGTACCGAACCCAAAGTTCTGGCGTCAAAACCAAACCAAGTTTATTTTAGGGAGACTAAAATGTTCTTACTAAATCACGAAGTCTCATTTAAATTAGTATCCGCAATTCGAATTTACTGACAAAAGCAATTGCAAAGACTTTATTAATTATTATTGATTGGTTTGTTATTGTATTTTTTTTGTGTGTAATATGGCCTGTTTTATTGATTTTAAAATCTGGCTGGAGTAAAGAAATTTTATTGTTATTTATTATTATTATTATTATTATTATTATTATTACCTTTTGATAGAGGCGATTATTGGTTGGCATCCTAATCATAGTAAAGCCGCAACGGAAATGAAAATACCGAAATATTTTTTATCATGATGTTAGAATTCCGGATTTATAAGTAAACTCTTTTGATCAAAAAGATGTTGATCGGATTTTAAAATATCTAAGTAATTTTATGACTTTTATTTGGTTGTGACGCCGTTTGGTACGATCTCGTGGCACTCTCCTTTAGCACGAATTATAACAGAACCTGAGGAAAATACGGAACTCCTTCGACTGAACGATAAAATGCACGTGTAATGTAGTGGTAACGAACTCTACGATACGAAATACTTATCAATAAACCAGATGGAAGATCACGTTCTGAAGATTATAATTATAAGCTTTAAATGAAGAGGCTTCTCCGGGGTAATCTTGTTTCGCGGAAGAAATGAAAATGCATTTTGAGAATGTAGACTTAATTTACTTGGGTTTCATCATCATGCAATCCATCCATCCATCAGTCTGTTTCGTCCACTGTTGGACATAGGCCTTTCCAAGATTTCGCCACTCTTGGTGGTCCTCCTGGAAGAAATGCCCATTCTCACACACGCTGGGCAGGCGGGTTGGTGAGCGCGGTACCAAAACTCTCGCACCAGTGACGCCGCTGCCTGTCAGCAGTCTGTTCTTTTATAAATCCTGGCATTTTATTCAGATTTTGCGAGGGAGACTCGACTCCCCTACACTATTGAAAAAACTACTTAGGCTTAATGTCCCTAACCGCTTTAGTCACGGCATGAGAAGGCTCCGGCCTCTTTTCAGTCTGGAGAGAGCACGTACGTGTGCTCACAGCTGGTCCCCCCTGAACCGGACCCTTGCCAGATTGAACCAGCTGCATGCGGCGGTACCACACGTTGATATTTTTAATAGTCCTTGGAGGAAAATTATGAAGGAATGCTTGGCGTTTTGTGAGAAGGATTCATAGAAGGATTTTTACTCTAGTTCGAAACTTACCGAATCTTTGACATATAATATTAAATAATTTTAACATTTTGATTTTAATTTTTTGACAGTGAATTTAATTAAATTGTAATGTAATATTATTAGTAGGTTATTATTGACTAAGAAAATATATATATTTTTTTCTTTTTTTTTGACATTTCTAATTTTGATAATTATAATGTGTGTTTCGCTTTTTATGTAAATATGTATATAGTTTTAAGTCATGCAATTAATTACGCAATAGTTATCTGTAATGTAATTATGTATTTGCAAATAAATAAAAAAAAATAAAAAAAATTTGGGGTGGATATACCGCCATCAAACGGTCCCAGGCAATGGTGGGCCACCTGGTTGTGCCTGTTTGGTAGCAGTCCTTTACGATCATATAATCGAGCAAATTCTTATAATGTCTTCATGAGTTAGAGCCTATGTCCAGCAGTGGACGAACACGGGCTGATTGATGATGATGATGATGATGAGTTAGAGCCAGGGAGCCACAAATCCTAGCTTCACCAATGAGAAAGACTCGTCAAGTGCGGGTAGGAATCGCGCCCTGAGGATTCCGTACCATTCTAGTAATTTAATAGACATAAATGATTTTAATAAAAATTACAACTTATCATTACATAGAAACTGTAGATATACAACAAAACTCCAAAATTAAGTTCTTCAAGTATCCAAGTACGTAACCCTAAACCTATATTAAAATTCGTCATTTTCAGTATTTGTTGGTTACATGGAAAATATGGCACATAAATATACAAAAAAATCAAAATGAGTACCTAACTAATTTAATTTGTGAAATGGACCTCGTAACGAAAATGGTCTAATATTAACAACTTTGAGGGCCCCACATTTCTTTATTATAGAGAAAAAAAGATCTACTCTACTTATTGAGTTATAGATAGACAAAGATACCCCAAAAGCCATTACAAAAAATTTCGGCTCTTTTTTCATGTATTCCCATACCATATCCCCAATGAACGTTAATTTAATTTTTAACATTCTACATAACATATCCAAATTTCAGATCTCTACCTCCTTCTGTTTGCAAGCTAGAGGCCTGTGACATACGGACGGACGGACATACGGACAGACGGACAGATGGACAGACGAACAGACAGCAGAGCGACAACACGACTCCGTTTTGCCCTTTGAGCGTGGAACTCTAATTTGTGGTTTTGGCCTCAGTACTATACTAATAACCCATTATATAATTTCGCGAAAATATTCAATGTACACGACTTTTTTAATACTTTATTATTAGTATAGATATAGATAATACGATAGATTTGATGCCCTATTCGTACCCTCTTCCAAAGATATACCATTAGCAACCGTCGCGTCGTCGTCTAGTCTATTGAATGACTGTCTCCTTTACAGATCATTAGCCCCCAGATATTTCTTCAAATCTGTCCACATTCACTCGGATACGAGAGACCAAGGTTAAACATGTCACGTTTCCCGAGGAACCGCTAACTACCAGACGGTTGACGGTGAAATCTTCTGAGTCAAATATTGACCTTGGCTGTTGAATTATAGAGTTCGATTTACAGTAGATCTATCAATTCCATCACAAATGAAAATTGCCACACTGGAAAACAATTTACGTGTTAAATGAGCAAATTGTGGTTAATTTGTGTATTGAACATGGTATTCGTATGAATGACGACGTAAAGGTTCTTTACGTCGTTGATTCATATAAGTACTATTATTATACAGCTTGAAAATGGCTTTATTGAGATCTAAGAATCGGAATAACAAATGGAGCACAAAACTGCAAAAAAAAATTATACCTTTTTTTGGTTTCGAATGAATGGTCAACCTGTCGCGTGGGTGTGACTGATAATATACCGCACATATTCTCGGTAAATAATGCATATAAAACTATGTAGCGTAGTATCCCCCCCCCTGCCTGCTAAACGGTTGTTTACAGAAATGTGAAAAAATTCACAGAAGTAGTATTTATTTATTTATTTATTCAGGTTGACAAACAGTTACAACACAGATAAAGTAAATCAATATAAACACAAACAAACCTAAAGAACCATAAAAAAGAAACAAACATTCAGTAGCTCATTCATTACAGTTAGATGATAATTAACAAGTAGAGTGCCTAATAATAAATTATACAAAAAAAAAACAATCTTTAATAATACATACGAAATGTATTATTTATTTGTCACAACAAATGAAACCTTATTTTTATAAGAATGCAAGCTTTCCGAGAAAATATCAATGTCACTCATCAATTGAATATATTTTCTTGGGGCACGAATCATATATCGATTTTTAGAGTAATTCGTGCGGCAGGTATCGGTATGAAAGTTAAAACCCTTGTTGCGAGACGAAAGCCTGGGAACCTTAAATGAAAGGCCTTCAACAAGTGATAAACAGTCTACTTTATTATTCGAGATTTTGAAAAGGAAGATGGCGTCAGTGATGGTACGGCGGTCAGTAAGAGAGGTAATATTATGACGATTTGCAGAGGATTCGTAGTCAATGAAAAATTGTCGTGTTCTATAGTATAGAGCCTTCAGAAATTTATTCTGAACTCTCTCGATGCGGTCTTTATGTGTTGAGTAGTGGGGACTCCAAACGACACTACAGTAATCAAGGATACTACGGACAAAGCTAAAATAGATAATCTTGTACGTTAATACACGCTTAAAAGGTTGACACTGTCGAAGTACAAAACCCAATCTTTTAAAAGCCTTGTTAATCATTTGATCTATGTGGAGATTTAGATCCATTTTGGGATCAAGAATCACACCTAAGTCTCTTATTTTCTCCACACGATTTAAACGGCTACCTGAAAAATTATAATGATTGATAATAGCGTTTCGTTGTCTGGTAAAACTAATGACACAGCATTTGTCCTCGTTTAAAAATAGAGAATTCCTGTTACAATAGGACATTAGATCATGAAGATCCTTCTGGAGGTTAGCGCAGTCTTCAAAATTGTTTATGATACGATAAATTTTCATATCATCTGCGTATAACAAAAAGTGAGTGGGATTCTTAAATATTTTTCCAATATCATTTATATACAGAACAAATAAAAGGGGTCCAAGGTGGGAACCCTGTGGGACACCAGAACTAATTTCAAGAAAACTGGAAACGAAACCCTTAAGTGCTTGGGAACGCTTTTCAATATAGTACTTTATCCACCTTAGGAGATCACCGTGTATACCGATGTTTAATAGTTTAGAAATAAGAATTTTATGATTAATTTAATCGAAAGCTTTAGAAAAATCGGTATACACGGCATCAACTTGGTGACCATCCTCAAGAGCCTTAATAACAAAGTCTGTAAAACTCAATAGGTTAGTCTCTACACTTCTGCCTTTCATAAAGCCATGCTGCTGAGGTAGGATCTGCTGGTGGACACTGGCTGCGATCTCCCGTGTAACTATTTTTTCTAGGACTTCAAAAATTTATAGTTTAGAAATGGGTCTGTAATATGTCACAGGTGTTGAAAATAGGTGTTACAAGGGCCATTTTCCAAATGTCAGGAAAACAACCTTCTTTAATGGATTTATGGAAAATAATAGACAGCGGGAGACTGAGCGCCTTAGCACATTTTACTATTAGATAAGGATGTACGTTATCATAACCAGCACTCTTAGTAATATCAATTTCCTCTAAATGTTTTAATATAAGGTTCTGGTTAATATTAATGCTAGATACATTAACACTACCACTAGGGTTTTTATCAAAAACATCCCTAAAATTGTCAGAAAAAATTGTCAGAATTCACAAAAACCGATTGAAAATATTCATTAAATAAACCACAGATACTCTGGCCGCTGTCGGAGCTTTTATGTTCATAAATTACTTTATCCGGAATGGCATTATGGGAAGATTTAGACTTTATAAACGACCAAAAATAATTTGGAGATTTCTTAATATTTTCTTCAGCAAAATTAATGTAGGATGTGTAGTTTTCTTTTTCTAGCTTTTTAACTCGAGCTCTTAGTAATTTGAACTCTTGATAGTCTCGAAGATTACCGTACACCTTCCACTTTTTGTGTAATTTTAGTTTTTCTTTTTCAAGTTTAATTAGTGAGCGAGAGAACCATGGGGGATAGTTAGTGCTATTTCGAACAATACGCCTTGGAATATTATCCTTAATTAGGTTATTTAGTATTGAATAAAAATAATCAGTGCAAGAATTAACATTCATATCCCCGAAAACAGTCCAATCTACGTTCATTATTCCGTTTGAAATTGCAGTGTAGTTTCCCATATGATAAATAAATTTACTTCTCATATTATCCTTAAGAGAAGTGAAGGGTTGTATGAAAACGGTAATTTCAAGTGATTTATGGTGTACATCTTCTTTGGTTAGTGGAAGAGAGCAGCTTTTGACAGAGCAGTCAACGTTAGACAAAACAAGATCCAAGATATGATATATAATGAATTTAAAAAACTATCACAGCTAAGTAGGCTTTACAGGTTAACGAGTACAGCTAGCGCCAAACTTTTGGTCCACTCTAATGTATGGGACTAGAAGTTTGGCGCGGTCTGTATTAGTAGACTAACTCATAAAATGTACCGGGCAACTACGAAACTCTACATTGCGCCTGGCCCGACACGCACTTGGCCGGTTTTTTTAAATATTATTATGAATCGTGACAACAATAACAAAACATGTATTTTTTTTTATTTCGAACATAGAATAGTTTCCTTTGTAATAGCTAGGGGGTTAAATTTCAACTGGTTTGTTTATATATGTAACGTGGATATTTCATACATTCGTAGATCCAAGTTTGTGTTTTTACCAAATAAAAAAATACTTATCGTCACGAGCTCACGATAAATATCAGAGCAGGCAACACCCACTTTTCAACGACGATTTTAAAGTCCCAAGAAGTCGAGGGAGCCTATAGATAGATATAAGGTGACTTTAATTTTTATATATATACTAGCGCTGTACTTGCGAAAAACATTTTATTTTTGCGGCAGATTTTTCAGTAGTGCTTATACGTTTGATAGACGCGGAGCCATAACATATCATATCCAGCAGAGCACCTCAGTGTCAAGATCATGGTGAAATCAAAAATGTTTTTTTTTCCTCAGTGCATGGAGTTGACAACATCATAAAAGTAAATAACATTTTTGGCAAGTCTCTTGACCTTGGCAGTAGCACCTCGGCCCAATAAGTGCGGCTCGCGCTCGTAATCAGGTTACTTTACGAGTTCAAACAGAACGAATAAGCGCCACACATCATTTTTAGGTACTACGAGTCTGTCGGCTGTGTGCGGCGTATTACAATTGGGATAAAAACCGGTCAATACTAGAGAAACTCACGCGTCTAATTTCACCAAGCACCATTACAGTTTTGAAAGCATGTAAATTTTCAGTATTTGACATCATGAACTGTATAAAAAATATCCGCTCTGATTTATGATGATGATGATCATTTAGCATGATTTTTTCAGAGATTTTGTTTCATTAGTTTCGGAGACAGGAGGGGCTTACATTTTTTGTAGTTTTTTGATGATTTCTCGAATATTATGTCATATTTTTAGGTAAAAAAATAACTTCCGTCATCTGTATAATAATATGAATCAATGCAAATGAATTTATGCAATTTTTGGATATAAAAAAAAATCACGGCACTAGTATACTATACATAATAACGAAGTTAAAAGGAAGGAAAACCTATCACAGCTAAGTAGGCTTTACAAGTTAACGAGTAGTAGCCGACCAACTTAATAGTACATTACTGCTAAGACCGGAAATAAGTAATCCTGGACGAGTAAGTTAGAAGTCAGAGCCCGTAGTGCGAGGAGTTTTATTTACAAGGCCAGGATTGCTAATTCATGGTCGAAGCAAGTATAGTGCGTTTCTCAAAAATAAAATGAGACATTTTCATGTTTTTCTTGATAATGAGTTATATCCATTGATTATGGTTATATCAAATATAATAAACTGACTAGGAAATAATAAAAGTTACGTACTTGCTCATATTTGGGCGATTAGTCATGTTTATTGTTATTGATTTCTTCAGCAAAGCATTAGTGGAGTACAATCTATGTCAGAGCCCACTTCTGAACTCAATTTGTAATTTATTTGCACAAAATACTTTCAACTTAAATTTATAGCCACATAAATTCTCGCTTTTACGCAACTTTTTTTTATTATTGCCAGCTGGGCAAAGGTATTTACTGCCATGTAGCCTTCTAGTCTTCGTCATGGACAACGCCATCTAGAGGAACGCTAAGAACTAAGAAAAAAAAAACAACGAGAAAAACCTCCTTAGACACGGATAGTTTTAAAAAGAAAACATGAAATATTCTCTGTGAACATATGATATGTAAAGGATTTTCATACGAATTTCCTGGACAGTTATTCAGATTTCCTGGACATTTTTAATAGCTCGCCAGGATGAAGTATTTTCTGGTCGGTCTTTACAGTATGTAATGGTAATATTACAAAGTATTTTTGAGAAAATTCATTTTACATTTGTTTCATACATTTCATAAGTTTGTAATTTTTATTCAAATCATTTAAGTCTGTAAACTTATTTACATGGTACGGAACCCTGAGGCGCGAGCCCAACTCGCACTTGACCGTTTTTTAATTGTTCCGTACTCAAAGGGCAATACGAAACCCTATTAAAGTCACTCTGCTGTCTGTCTGTTTGTCCGCCTGTATGTCACGCGCGGGTCTACCACGTAGATGAAATGACTTACAAACCCGAGGATATTTTGTGTAGAATGTTGACTCAAAACCGAATATTATTGTTCAGTAGGGTCCTATATATGAAACAGGAGCCGAGAAATTCATTTTTACCCTAGCACGTGGCATGTCATTACCTAGAACTCATTGAGTAGAGTACGAATATCTCATTTATTATTTTTAAAACATTATCTATCGCAAAAACTAAACTAGTTAGGAATGTGAAATTTCTTTATATTATGTAACTGTACCATATACTGTTCTTAAACAACAAATACTGAAAACACCGATTTATAATGTAGGTTGTAAGTTTTTTATATATTTAGGCCTTGCGCCCACACTAGAGCTTAAACATTTCAGCAAGGAAAAATTATCGATAGAGACGTTTACTCAACGAAGCAGGCGACAGACTGAAATTAATGTCCTCGTAAAATATTTCAGCTTTTAAATTCAATTTCCTGCCATTAAAATGTCAATGAGGAAAGTGGAATATAATTCGCTGCGCCCACAAACTTACAGTAATGCTTTTCAAGAGGCCTCAATTCGGTTTGCTCTGTAACAAACGTACTTCGACTAAGATCCATGAGTCTCTAACATAGTTTTATAGTATTGATTTAGCTTTATTTTTTTCAAACTTATTTCAAACGCTCATAACTTTTTAGCAAATGTGATTTTATGTACACATTGTCACGACTTAAATCCTCAAGGGAGTGTCAGAGATGCTTCCGAGTATGGCGTGTGAAATGCAAGTCACAGTCCACACTCGTACACCCATGTTTCACCGACAACATATTACATCCCAGCTTGACAGATGGACCTTATCGCCGCACGTCAAAGTCGTATAAACTGGGGCAGACCGAGCACAAAATATGCCGTTACGGGCTTTGAACCTGTTACCTCCATATTAGTGGTCGATACGTTCAAACCACTACACCCCAAAGGTGGTAAATGTGATATTAATTAATGTTTTTCATAAATGTCAGAGATGTTTGTTCTAAAAAAACTTTAAAACACGGTGTTCTAACAGAACTACGTTTGTGTTCGAACACCGCGAACGTACGACGCCTCTATATCATCTGGAGACAATAAATGTAATTTCAGTTTTATGTTCCGATTGTAAATGTTTGCTTGCCATTTTATTTTCCTGAAATTATCATTTTGTAAAATAATTTCAATCTACGCTGTTTTATGTGAGTGAATTACTCGTACCTATGTGACATAATCTAAATCTGAATTTAAATTGATATTCGGTAGATGCGGCTTTGGCCACTTTTAGATTTTCTTTTCAAGAAGTAAATCACTACGATCATAAATTACAAAATCTCTTTTTTATTACTTTGGAACGTAGTTCATTAATTTCTTTTATGGATGTCCGTAAAATAATACAATATTATAATTTTTTTTAATCAACCATTTGCTTAGTAAAATCACCAGTTTTGGCCACTTTTCACATGGCTGTGGCCATTGCTCTGTACTCTTTCTGGCAAGTGATTCCTAATAAAACAAAAGAGTGGCTGTAACAAACCACAGACGTATAATATAGTAAAAGACCTAACATAAATAACAAACGCATAGAGTCGATGCGTGGCAATTTTAGCCAATTGAACTTCGGGCTCTTTTAAATAACTTATTGCTTGTTTCCAAACAAAATATATACTAGAGATTAGTTTACATGCATACATACATATACTTACGCCTGTCTCCCAGAGGGGTAGGCAGAGACTACAGATTTCCATCTGCTACGATCCTGACACACCTCTTTTGCTTCTTCTACATCCATCAACCTAGTCATACAGACTCTTCTATTCCGGGTACTTTTCACTTTGCCCTTTTTCAGTATGTCGCTTATTTGGTCGGCATACGTCCTTCTAGGGCGGCCCGGTCGAGCTTTACCTTCCACTTGTGCAGCATAAATTCCTTTTGTCACTCTACTTTCATTCATCCTCTCTATATGCCCAAACCACCGAAGCATTCCTTTTTCTATTCTAGTCACTACATCTTCTTTCAGGCCACAACGATCCCTTATGTCGATATTTTTCACTCTATCATTCAATGTCATACCACACATACTCCGTAAGGAACGCATTTCCACTGCATTCACTCTAGAGATTAGTTTAGGAATTAACAAATATGTTCCAAGCCTAAGCCAGTCAAAACAACCCATTTTTATACGTTTCTTCGTACCATGAAGCCTAAATGTAGCTAATTTTTGTATAGAAATTTGCCACGCTTTTTAATCCTTATGATTGGTCTGCTATAACAAACACATATTTTGTTTAGCAGTATGTCTTTCTAAACCACGAAAGTGTGTGAGTGGCCAAAACGGGGTGGATTTCGTAATGTAGGTGATTTTCGTATCGGAGGTGACAACATTTTTCTTTTGTTGACTTTGTGTAGTATTTTGGTCTGTCGTTTCTCGAAAGGCTACCAATGTTCAGGAATTATCTTCTTTTCTTCTTTACAAGAGGGCTTGTTAGATATTGTATGCCTGGTCTGGTACCCTCAGCATATTCCTACAATGAGGGAGTCACTATGCAATGCGCTTCTTTACCACAAAAGGCGACAACTATCGTGATCTAGGGTGTGTGCGTCTCACTCTTTCACACGATTCTTCCCGCTCTGTCTGTCTCTGTCGCTCGTGGGGAAATCAATATACTTAAATTAATTACAATTATTATAACTAAAATTTCATTTAATAATTATGCGAACTCATTTTTTGTTATAATGTCTTCAATTCGAATAAGTTTAAAGTTGTTTATTTTCATACTTAATTAATTAAATCGGATTTTAATCTTAATTTGGATCTTGATTCAGTCATTTCATTCCTTGGTACTTTTACAATTTTTCAGGTACACCAGTAATAGTTGTCCTCTTAAAATAGAGCACTACCTTTAAAAAACAACGGTCAAGTGCGAGTAGAACTGATAACCCGAGGGTTCCGTACAAGTATAAGTGTAAATTACTTGAGACAATACAAAATTATCGTACAAAATTTATGAAAAAAACTGCAAAATTTAGTAAACTTAAGTAGGTGTTTTTGGTTTTAGGAGTATTCCTTCGCTTGTGTCAGAAGATCCCTCTTCTACTGAATTTCAAGATTGTATGTCATCAGAAAGTATTTAAGTACCCCATAGGTCTTGCTTGATGATCAGTTATTGAGTCGGAGTTTCAAGGAGAGAATACACTATACGGGGCGTTTCTTTTTATCGTGTTAAACTATAAACTTGAAGTTTTCAAAGGAACATAAACCTGTAGACTTTAATATTAAATTATTAGTTTGTTAATCAGTGGTACATCAACCATGAAAAGATCTAAAAGTAGTTCGTGTAGTTAGATAATCTGGATGTCACAGAGTGAGCGAGGAATTGGTAAAAAATATTGTCCAATAAACATATTGAGATTTCCGGCCACTAAAAATAGTAATAAAAATTAACGAAGAAACAGATCGACAACAGATGGATTGACAGACTTGTTTATATTAGTCGGTTGTTTAAAGTAGAGTTGAGTTTGTATTTACTTTGTTCTATGAATAACAAAGTTTTAATTATTCACATATTAAGAACTGGTTTTATTAATAAAAGTAAAAATATATATATTTTAAACTAAAGAATATCTGAAATTATGTGCCTTGGTTAGAATTTTAAATTTTCATAGAAATCTTCAACTAAATAAATACCAAACCTATCTAACGGTCTAATTTAAAACAAATATCTGGTTTTAATGAATTAAGTATGCAGAGAAACAAATTGATACTTACTCAAATTAAAGATATTATAACAACAAAACCCTTGATTATTTTTTGAGAATTTTTGTTATAAATATTGTAATTAATTATTTAATTATATTTAAGTGCGTTTTTAACTTGATTCGCCGTCGAGCGACGGAGATATTAATACGGGACGAGTCGTGCGTGTGAGTGAGACGCACGTACCCGGGGTCACCAGCAGTAATTGTCGCCTTTAAATTTGTGTGGATACCTAATTAAATCCGATTAAAATTGTAATAGCCTGGAATTTTGGCAGATCAAATCCTTTAAGGCTTCTCCCTACTTGAATGACCTTGAACTGAGTAACCTTGTAACCATTTTATACGGTAACTATTGCATTTTAATAGAAAAATAATATTAATCTAGATGCATGATAAGAAAAGTGATTTAGTTTTTACTAAATTTAATTTTTAAATATAGAAGTAAAGAGAAAAATTAAAATTCACCATTATTTATAAATTTTCTTGCTATTTATATTTATTTTATTTTATTTCAAATAAATAATAAAATGTAATTTTATATTAAAATGCTGGTAAGATAAGTGATTGCTATGGTTGATGTGTATAAATAGATTATAAAAAATGTGGAGCCGCGGGCAAAAGCTAGTACCCATATGTTGTTTGTAAAAGGACAATACGCTAAAGAAGAAAATATCTGATCCCTCACGAATCTAAGTTCTTACTCGTATAAAAACCATAAAACGTTCTTCTCGCTAAAGTCAGTCAGTCAATGAACATTTTACCTCGAGGTGACCAAATTATTATCACCTGCATTTTAACATCATTCAGTACAAAATAAAGTTTTGAAGTCAGTGAACGAAAACGAAGCATCATAGAAATCGACAAATCACGATTTGCTTCAGCATAAGTGCGTGACGACAAGTGGAGCGAGAAGAAGCATATTAGGGGAAATTTATAGTTTTAACAGAAATACAATCAGAATTACACGACTATTGCAATAAAAAAAAAAAAATAATAATAAAGCGTCAACTCTGTGTACATTGCACATCATTTATAAATTGGTCACGTCTCTACGAGTATTTAACAGATAACGGACAGCGTGGATACAGTTCAGTTATTTTTCCAATCTTCGAGATACAGCAATGTTTTCTCAACGGATTTAGAAGTCGGCGATAGATTGAGCAAAAAAAAAGTAGAGACTAATGGCAAATAGAGTACAGACACGATTGTAGATTGCGTAACTCAATTTGCGATCGACTTAGAACCTGAAGATAAACAAGTAGCATTCAGAGAATGCAATGTTTATGCCGTTACGTATTTTGGTACAGAAATAGAAGACTTCGTCCTTTTAGCAATTTGTCCTAATTAGAACCCAATTAAACTGAGTTTTGTTTTATTACTACCTTGTCTCTTTGTCAGCGTTTATTCAATTTCTGTCGCGTTTTCAGCTTGGGTGTTATTTTATAACACCCGTCATAGTTTGTATGTTGTCCAGGGTCACAAGCATGATGATAAAGAAAACCGTATTCAAATCCGGTTAGTGTTTTTCGAGTTCGACAGAGAGACAAAAATAAATAAACTTTAAAAGACAGTGACAGTGACAACAAGTGGACACATATTTTTTCAGGTATAATATAAAATAATCAAATATTGATTTACACTTTCCCAAATCCTCATTAAGTATTACCAGCGTCGACTTACATTTATGTTGAACAAGCTCAGCTCAAAATACTCGTATTACGACACCGCGAAAAAAAATCGGTACCACCAATATACTCGTACGTCAATAAGCGGTGAAAAAAAAAACATTTTTCGACCCCAGTGCAGCTCTCCGACTGTTGCGGCCAGTGAAACACAGGCAAGGTCTCCGAGTACAAGTATATCGATAAGGATCCCACCAACAAGAAAACGACGTCTTACAACCTTTTTATTTGCATACACCTGACGTGGCCCGCCCAGGAGGTTCAGCTGACTTAGTTGCGGAGGTTCTTCTGCCTGCTTAAGATCTTTATAACAGGAGAGATCCTAATATCTGTGAAAGTAAATCATGCAAGTATCAATCGATTTCTCAAAATTTTTCAGAATACAATTTTGACGGATGACCAATATTGACAAGCTACCAAAGAAACTTGTCCTCAAAAGAGGTTTTTAGCATTTTACAGGAATTAAATTTTGTGTTTGTATGGGTCAACTTTATTATTCAGGCATACATATGTAATAATATGTATATATATTGGCCGAGGTATGTGCCAGCGCTGGGATCTCCGGAAACGTCGACAAATCTCGACGACAGTTCTTTGTAGAGCTGCCGCGCTCCCGGCCCCCACGGCCTGAGGGTTTCAACGCCAAAAGGCACAAATATGTATCCTACGCCAAGGGATGCATATTTGCGCCGTTTCGCCTCCTCTGCGGACGCTGCCGTCGTCCCGGCCTATGACGAAGTCACCTGTAAGTGGGACGGAGCAACTGTGTCAACACAGGTCGCGTCCCACACCAGGGACCTCCCGTTCTTCCAAATGAGCTGTAGGCTGAGGACAGGAAGGCCGGTAGTGCAACACTGGAAATTTTTCTAATACCCAAGCCACCCATCCGAACTGTAAGGGTGGCTAGAGTCCAACTGCGTTCGTCTAGTGGGCAATTTATAATGTTCGTCATGGTGTTTTTGACAATATCGTCTAAGGTATTTAAGAGACTGTTATGTTGCCAAAGGGGGGTACAGCGTAGGGCATACGTAAATTTAGGGACGAACGTGCAGTACCTTATGATAAATAAAGCCATGTGGGGTGAGATTTCCGTAAGGCGACTATACGACTCCCTAAATTTGGAAATTTGTTCTCTCACGTAATCTGGGATAGCGTCGTCTAAAATTGGTGCGCCAAGGAGGCGAAGAAATGCTTTTGTTAAAACTTTTATATCTGGTGCAACATTGTTAAATTTTGAAATAATATCATTTTTTAGATTTTCGTCTATGGAATCTAAGATGCATTATAGGTCTATAAGTTCGAATTCCTCTACCATTTTCTCCAGATCTTCTAATACGGTGGTCGCGTCGCCTCCAATTGTGCCGTCGTCTAGGTACCAGACATTAAATTTGGAATTTAGGCTTGTGATAATGGGATGAATAGCCAAACTGAAAATTGCCGGGCCGGGCCTACAGCTGATTCGATAAGGTGAAGGTAATCAGCTTGGATGGTGAACCATAGCATTGGTGCATATAGTTGTAGATTTGAGGCGTGTTTTCTTTTATTTGTGACAGTAGGGTGCTCTTGTAGACCGAGTTAAAGGCGTTTTTTAAGTCCACCTTTAGAAGCACCTCACCACCCCCGTGTTTGAGATATGTGCGGGCCGCATGGACGGCGGCTTCACAACCTCCCTTGCTTCCAAAACCTAGCTGCACTGGTTGAAATTTGGAACTTAGTTAAGGTAACAAGTAGTGGCAGCAGATCTTGGAAGCAACGCGGCGAATGGTGTTACCGACTGCAATGGGTCTAACTCCCCTCTTCATCTTTCTTTATTAATGCACAAAGGTTGGCGCCGTATAAAATGTCTGTTATTTGGCAACACACTTTTCCAGACAGCATCAGGTTTATAAGCCCGGTCAAGTCCTCCAAGAGGGCAAGGCCTGTGTCATCTGTCGCATTGCATATGAGATCTTTGAGATGCTGGGGTGTGAGTCCGTCGAGGTCACCTGCCGAGCCGCTCCTGAAGGACATGATCGCGGCTTGCACATCCTCTGCTGTCGCTTGTGGCGTAGGATCTGAGAAATGGGGTAGATCGGGCAGTCGGAGGGTTGCTGCTGGAGGTGGATGTTTTAATTTTAGGGCGAAGAGTCTCCGGAGTGTCAGGGGTGACCGCGTCGCTGGAAAAGAGTACCTGGGCAGCTCCCCTAATGTCACAGACTCCAAATTTATTTTCAATTATACGGCTGAAGTTGTATGTGTGATGTTTTTTTTTTTTGTTGAGTCAGTGTTGGGATTTAAAGCGGACAAACAATTTTTCTTTATTTTTTGGGTTAGGGAGCCGTCGTTGTTACTCTTCGGGACGTGCAGAGACCTAAAAGGGAAAGTAAAGAGATGCTTTCAGCTATCATAGTCATTCTTAACGACTGCATTTTTGATGCAGCTGGACAGAGAGGCCGCCACGGTGTTTCGTGCGCCTCGGGGAATCCTTTTGACCAAAGGTAGGTTATTTTTTAAATGACTTATTTCTTGCCAGAACGGGGTTGTATTCAGAATATCTGTTGTACTTACATCGGGGCACTCAATTTGTTGTTGGTTTTTATTTTGTTTATGTACTTTTCCTGTATGAATTTTGAGGCCTCTCTGTCCTTTTAATAGAGTGGGTTGGGGGCATTGAGGGCATTGCAAAAGGTCTCCAGCAGACGCGGCCTGGCTGTGCTGAACCGCACTGGTGGATGGAACAGCGACGGACTGCAGCTGAGGCGTCGTCATACGAGTGGTGCCTATATTATAGCAAAATGTTATATCAAATACTACACAATATGTGTTAGTAAATATGTACAAACAGTAGAAAAATTATGAAATAAAAGTATAAAGGCACTGTAATGTTTTTGTGGTCGCTGATATTGGATTTATTTTAAACACTCGGAGCCTTTCTGTGATTGTCCTCGAGGTGATTTCGCCGACGAATAGGAAAAAGTGGACACTGTCAGTCCCAGCGTTCCTATCTCTCGAGAGGTATTTATGAAATTCATCTCTGCAAAAATAGGTCTAGCTTATAACATGGGTTTTGCATTTTGGACACGGGCTGCGAGGAATTTTATCGGGGCGGATGCAATTGGAGTTCCCTTTAGTTTTTTAAATTAGTTTAATTAAGTTTTGTTAATAAATAAAAGTATATTTTACTAGCAGGTCAGCCTTGAATTACAAACAAAATCTGTGGACATTTTGGTGGAGAAGATATTGCACTTTTGTATAAAACAGTTGATTTTATTTCGCAACTAGCCTTTTGCGTTTCTTATCGATCTCTGACCCGTTTTCGGCTAGGCGATCATTTAATGAACATCCCTTATAGTCTATGTGTTGACCAGGGTCACTACGATGATAATAAAAAAACCGCATCCAATTCTCGAGTAAAAATGGATCATACAGACAGACAAAAATGGTAGTTTTGGCTTCAGTACAATACAAATAATCCATTTCATTAAAAAATTTCGCGATATAATGGGATATACTTTATAATATAATAATACTTTTTTATTAGTTAGTAGGAATGTATATATATTTATATATTATATATACGTATGGACAAGTCGTACATAAATCTTCTCTGTACATATAAAATACGACGTCTGTCTGTCTGTCTGTCTGTTCGTTCGCTTATAACATGAGAACCAATCAATGGATTTTGATGCAGTTTTCGGGTTCAAACCCCGACTGGTAAAATTTGTTTTCACTGCCTAAATCTCAGCCATGCCATCGCCGGTGCCGGTAAATGGAAAACTGCCCAATTCTCGACGGTATTTGAGGTAATGTCTCTTGACAGAGTTAACCGGGTTAACAAAATAATCGATTGGTCGACATACCGTAAGTAACACGTCGGGACAGCCGGAATGCCTGGTGGAGTAAGCAACTTATTACATACGCCTCTGTGAAATGGTCTTATTTATTTCCTTGCGGCAATGTGACCTATTCTCGTGCAGCAAACCTTCAATTAAGAGTTGAAAAAGCTAACATAATACAAGCTCATTTAACTTTTATCCATCTGCGTTAAAGCCTATTTTGCAATGAAATGTTTTAAGTTATGGCAGTTCTAAATCTAATATTTGCTACACGAGATTAGGTGTCACTAGCTCGGTTTGTAGAATGCCGGACTCTCCATTGTATAAGTCCACCTTTCACGTAGCAATTTTTCCGATACATGCTGTGTTTTTTTTAAATATATCTATGTATATTTATTGTATCTTAACTTAAACTTAAACCTGTTCTACTGATCATGCTGACTGAATTATCTGTAATTAAAGGGGCCTAAAAGCTTAGGATAACAGTAACCTAAACTTTAATTTATTAAAGCCATGTGAAAATGTTTTTATCAAAAGTGGAAAATAAACATTAACCGATGGAAATACTCAGTCACAAAGGTCCAAAGTCTCTTTGATCATAATGCGATTATATCCATCAAATCCTAAAATTAGACTGATACCGGATCTAAAAAGAGGTGTATTACAAAATTAAACGAAACTTTCTACTGACCATGCTGTTAAACTTTTCTAAACTTGTCCATACGCAAATAACAGTATGCATTTAAAAACTGTTGGTAAAAATTTTAAAAAAATTTTTTTTTCGTCTGGCATATTTAAATGTAACTGGCCTTTGCCCGCGGCTTTACCCGCATTTATTCAATTTTTGCCCCGTTTTCAGCTTGGACGATATTTTATGAACACCCTTAGAGCCTATGTGTTGACCAGGGTCAAAACCGGTCAAGTGCAAGTCAGTCTCGCGTACCTAGGGTTTCGTAATTCGACAGTTTTGGGAATGTATATTTGGTAGTAGGTACCTACAAGTGCCTAGTTAATTGTACTCTTGCATTTTGTAACGGATGATAAAATAGGTTATTTAATAATATTTCTTTTCACGTTATCATAATATTTGTCGCAACAAAAGAGAGACACAGTATTTTTATACCGTACTCGAAATATAACTCGTGGATGAAAAATTTAATTTTGTCATTTTGTTATCGTGAATTTCTCAAGCGCTATATTTTTCCTGTAATCTTTACGTAAACTCAAATTGCATGCTCGAAATAGATTCAAGTAAATATAGTCAAATTGCATATTTTTACAATAAGCTCTTTAATACCTTGAATTTGATACCCATATTGTACTTTGTAAAAAAAAAAATCTTTTATATTTTTAGTTTCTTTTCTCCTTTTTTTAATCGCTTTAATTTCCTGTAATTGGTCAGTTATGGCCTATAATCATCATATTTTTCATTTTTTTCGGTCTGCCAGTTTTCAAAATATTGCATTTTTGCATTTTTTTTTCATTTTTTTTTTGGTTTTTCTAAGATTCCCGAAATTGGTGCCAGTAAACTAGTGAAAGTAATCAGCTCTTTAATATCTATAATTTGATACCAATATGGTATTTTTAGGATTTATTTTTCTCAGTTTTGTATTGGAAATATTTTAAACAACTTCAACATTTTAATTTTTTTTAACGCTATATGTAGGCATATGAATGCTATTTTAGTAGCAAATTTTAAGTCTTTATCTTTACCGGTGCTAAAGTTATGAGGCTGTGACATACGGACGGACAACGGAGTCTCACCATAAAGGTTCCTTTTGTATCTTTTAGGTTAAAAGCGTTTATTAGATCTTTGCTCCGTTTTCGGCTTGAGCGTTATTTCGTTTTTTTTTTTACTTAGTCTATGTGTTGACCAGAGTCATTGCGTTGAAAAAAAATACTGTTCTCGAGTTAAAACGGTACATACAGAGAGACAGATAGACACACAAAAATTCAAAAAATTAAGGTTTTGGCTTCATTACAATATTTTACCCATATTGTACCCATTTCGTTTTAAATTTCGCGACAATATTCAATGCACAGATATACGACTTTTTTACTACTTTATTATTAGTACATAGTTGTTTAGCATTTAAAGCCAGAACAGGAACCCATACAGGGTTCCTTTAATGTTTCCTTTCTGTTTACACTAGGTATAATTATTGTTGCCAGCGTGGGATGCTTACCTTTTAATGCATGTATGGATAACCGTCGGTCCGCGGGCCAAATCCGGCCCATTATGTAATTTTACATAATTTTATTACGGCACGAGGTACAATTTAAAATTAACACTTTCAGGGACACATAACGAGACAATGGAAAGAACAATCGAATCGCGTCCCTGATTGTCTGTTTCTGAAAGAGTAAAGTGCGTCACGCTAAACTTCTTGGCCGATCGGAGAAGGAGCGAGTTAACAAGAGCTGATAAGGAACAAGAGCAATATGTACACAAGCAGGCATGGGCGTCAGAAGGGAGGAGCAGGGGGGGCAGCCGCTCCACCCCCTCTGGAAACGGAATGGGATAGTAAAAAATAGGATTTCGTAGCACGACTAAAGTACACATACAGCGAACATATGAGAGGCAAGACCGATCGGCAGTTTTTGTTTCCACAAAAGTACGTATTTTTATTTTTCAACCATAAATCCCGTTGATATTTGAAAGGTTGCCCCACCCGAACTTTCGTCTTCCGACGCCCATGCAAGTAGGCCATATTCAATAATCTAAATCATGAACCAGGGTGACTGATAAAATATTTGCAAAATGCTTTTCTGCGCCTCTTTATTTGTGGAATTGATCCGGGTATTAGTAGTCTTGAATTTGAAAATCAGGATCAAGCTTCCCATCAATTAGAAATAGTGAACCTAGTTCATTATGAAACTTAAATTATTAAAAGTATAAATTTAAGTGCAGTTAACTGTTTGAGTCGTTATTTTTGTATACCAGAGGTATATGCACCAACATACGGCCCGCAAATTCATGAGCATTGATTGCTTGGCCCGCGAATTCCCAATGATTGCCCATGCCTGTTTTAGTGCCTTTGTTTGTGTTCGTCTGTCTAAAAAAAGAACAAACAATGTTTTGAATTTCAACTTTAAATTAAAGCTTCACTTTATATTCGTATTGTTCTTTATTTATTTTTCAGGGTATTTTAGTAAGGGACTATGAAACCTTACAATGTGTTCTGTACTATTTATATATTTTTGTTATTGAGCTAGACCGTGAAGACAGAACGTCATAACCAGACTTTATTTTGTAGTTACGCAACTATTTAGATGATTTGTATTCGCTGAGCTTAGCTAGATCTGATTAAAGATATATAGAGCGTTCCATTTCAATGGGACATGAAGAGAAGGTAGAACATTTTACTTAATCGAGAAATTATTTTATGAAAAAAAAAATCATACGAGTATCTGGACTTTCACACTTTTGAAAATTTTCCTTCCTAAATCGGGAGCTGTAATAATATTGGTTGGGGAAAAACTCTTTTCGCAAATAGTATGTATGAACTTATAATAAAATCTCTTTGGCTATACCATTTGTATCTGGCTGTTTTGGTATTATTAAAAAGATTAAATATTAAAAAAGATAATTCCAAATTCAAATTAGGTAAAATGTGTGATTTTCATTTGTTTTTCTCACTGTTAAAATGAGTGAATCTAATGAAGAAATTCGATACATTTTAAAATTTTACTACAAAAAAGGTAAAAATGCAACGCAAGCCCCGAAAAAAATTTGTGAAGCTTATGGTTCTAGTGCAGTGTCTGTGAGAGTAGCACAAATTTGGTTTAAGCGTTTTCAATCCGGAAATTTTGAAGTCAAATATGCACCTCGCTCTGGGCACCCTGTTACGGATAAAATCGATGCCATTTTTGAAAAAGTGGAGGGAGATCGGCATGTCAGTAGTTACGATGTAGCTGAAGAACTGGGGATTGACCACAAAACAGTTTTGGCGCATTTGAAAAAAGCTGGGTACAAAAAAGCTCACTGAAAGAAACTTAATGAACCGTGTACTCATTTGTGATTCTTTATTACAACGTAATGAAACCGAACCATTTTTGAAAAACCTGATAACTAGTGATGGAAAGTGGATCACGTACGACAAGAACGTGCGAAAAAGGTCGTGGTCAAAGGCTGGTCAGGCTTCACAGACTCTGGCAAAACCCGGGTTATCTCGCAACAAGGTAATGCTGTGTGTATGGTGGGATTGGAAGGGCATTATTCATTATGAGCTGTTACCGCCAGGCAAGACCATCGATTCTGAACTCTACTGCGAACAACTGATGAGATTAAAGCAAGAAGTTGAGAGAAAGCGGAAAGAATTTGTCAACAGAAGGGGTTTTTCATCATGATAACGCTAGACCTCACACATCTTTAGCCACTCAGCAAAAATTAAGAGAGTTTGGCTGGGACGTTTTAATGCATCCGCCGTATAGTCCTGACCTTGCACCTTCAGATTTCTACGTGTTTCGGTCTCTTCAGAATTTTTTAGGCAGTGTCAGGTTAACATCACGAGAGGACTGCCAAAACCACTTATCGCGGTTTTTTGATCAGAAGCCCCAGAATTTCTATAGCAATGGGATCATGTCCCTATCTACAAGATGGCAGAATGTTATCGAACAAAATTGCACCTCCATACTTTAGTTAAAGGTAAATAAACTTTAATAAAAAATGTTTTGAATTTTCATATAAAATGCGAAGAAACTTTTTCCCCAACCTATTATAACTGTAAATAATTTATAATAAATAAATATGTCAAATTGAAAAAAAAACTGTAAAATGGTCTCACGCCCAGAAAGTCCCGTTGCATCCTAATTTTAATTAAATAATCCTCCTAGTCTAATTGAACAATCCGGCGTTTGTATGTATGTATGTTTGTTCGACGATAACTCGAGTGTCGTTGATTGGAATCAAAATCTACCATAACATGAAATCAGATTGATCATAATATCATCAACCACAAGGCGACAACAAACACGTCTCTCGTGTATTTATTTGGATGTAAAATGCTTTACCACAGATAATAGACGTTACGGTGGATTGAATATATGTTTTACCTGTAAAAAAACATTTAAAACATAATTATTTGAAGCCAAATAAATTTTAAAACCTGCCCGGTGGAATTTATACATAAAGTTCAAATAATTATTATCATAAGTTTGTGATTTTTATTCAAATAATTTAATTATTAACTTAGATTATGTTTTTATTGCGAAATCCATCGCTTTGGAATACTCTAAATATTATTATTAGAGTGCATTACAAACTAGAAAGGATAAATTAGAAACAAATGTAAAGACAAGAATTTGAAAAAATTCCTCGGGCCAGGATTCAAATTTGCGACCTCTTGTTATTAAGACAAGTGCTCTACCGACTGCGCCACCGAAGTACTTACCTAGACCGTTGAATTTTTCCACCATACTTGTCCACCGAATATTTTTGTAACTATTTGATCTAACTAGCTTGTATTGCACAATAGTTATAGTTACAGTTAATAGTTTCGGTGGACAAGTATGGTGGAAAAATTCAACGGTCTAGGTAAGTACCTCGGTGGTGAAGTCGGTAGCGCACTTGTCTTGATAACAAGAGGTCGCAGGTTCGAATCCTGGCCCGAGGAATTTTTTCACATTCTTGTCTTTACATTTGTTTCTAATTTATCTTTTCTAGTTTGTAATGCACTCTAATAATAATATTTAAATTATTAACTTATTTGAATGATACGGAACCCTCAGGCGCGATTTCTACTCGCACTTGACCAGTTTTTGAGTTAATAATCAGGCTTTTACAAATGTTAAAAAATTATTACAGTTTAATCATAAAATTCATTAAAAAAACACATCTTCACTACGTGAATCCCCGAGATGGTGTCAGAGGTGTTCCCGAAGGTGAACTGTGAAATGCAATTAACAGTCCACCCTCGGTACACCCACGTTTCACCGACGATTATTACGTCCCAGCGTTATGGGTGGTGAGCCCCTATCGCCGTACTTCGGGCACAAATACACACTTTTTAGGGCATGTAGATTTCCTCGCGGTTTTTTCTGTCACGGTTCATCAAGTGGTAAATATTAGGTAAGAACACAATTAATATTCACAATCTATGTTACGACTCGAAGATCAAGCCATAACTACAAAGTTTCTTGACGCTAACAGAAGAAAATCATACCGTATGCGATGTAGGCTATCAAACGAACATTCTGTCAAAAATAGTTTCAACAAAAAACAATTATTATAATTTAAAGTATACCATACCGGAATTAAGTAGTATCTATTGTGACTATGTTCCATAATTATGCATGCGCGGACCACCCGCACTCTATAAGTTTCGCTGGCTATGTCCTTGCTTAGGTTGTGTTGTTGACTCTTATATAATACTGGCTGTGTAGTATTTTATCATTCTCTATTTCTCTGCCATTTGGTAGAAGAAAACGCTCGTAAGATTTCTTTTCGATGCATAGATCTACCCGAAAATGCGTTTTTAGATAATATATATTTCAAAACATGCTTAGCTTAGGTGTGCTGTCTGCATAGTAATATTTGCTATCAAAAGTGTTCACTTCTTAAAAAACATTTTGTTTATGCTCTGTTTAGCTCATAGTGTATAGGCGCGGCATATTTAAATCTACCTACACTTACAGCAGGTTTATATGTGGTGGCTATATCGTAGAATTGATCATTTTATGAACTGTTGTGTAAATAAAAGAAATGAAAACAACAGACGGCCTCAAATATTCTCCACCGCTATCAAGGCGATGTACTGTTGGTAGATTAGATGACTTGGACTTCAGTGTGATACGCCGCAAAGTGCATTGAGTTTTAGAACCACTGGTCTGTTACTTGTTTACATTTTGTCTCACAGGCAGAATGAAGTTTAACTGTTTCGCCTTTTAGGGTTCCGTAGTCTGACAAGAAACCCTTATAGGTTCGCCATGTCCGTCAATTCTTCTGTCCGCGGCTTAGCTCAGAGTCTACGAGCACTAGAAAGCTGTCATTTGACATTGATATACATGTTAATCACGGCGACAAAATGGTAAAATAAAATTTCGAAAAATATTTTTTTAAGTACACGTAAATTGGGATCATTTCTTTTTCTCATCTATCCCATAGTGTGGGATACCCGTTGGATAGGTTGTTTAAAAACATTGTAGGTGTGTGAAAACAATTTTTCGATTTAGGGTTCGGTTGGCAAAATATTAAGCTTTTAAAGCTTTAAGTGCTAATTTTTTTTAGAGTCAAGCGTCCCTCCCCCCTTGGCTAAACGGTTGTTTATAGATATGTGGAAATATTCACAGAAGTAGTATATATAATGAAGCTAAAAGGAAAACTATCACAGCTAAAAAGGCTTTACAGGTTTACGAGTACAGGTCGCACCAAACTTTTGGCCCCCTCTAAACACGACAATTTATGTGCCGTTCTTCTAAATGTAAGGAAAGTAAAAGAGCACTATCTCCGTTAACCTATCCTCCTGGTATACATATTATGTATATAATATATGTATATATATATATGTATGATTATATATTTATTGATAGGATACTATTTATTAATACTGTGTAGGTATATGTATGTACATTTTATGTAGTTTATTGTATGTATTTTTTACTTGTTTGTATATTTTAGGTACTATCTTAATCTTGTTTTTGTGGAAGTATTATTATGTGCACATTATGAATACCTTACTTATATCTTATATATCTCATCCACCCTTGGTCTGCTGGAAGAAATCTCATTATTGAGATAAGCGCGCCATTGTACATAGCTTTTCAAGTGTATATTTTATTAATATGTTTTCTGTGTACATTAAGAATAAATATAAAATATAAATATAAATATATAATATGTATGGGACTAGAAGTTTGGCGCGATCTGTATTAGTAGACCAACTTATAAAATGTACTGGGCAACTACGGAACCCTACATTGCGCGTGGCCTGAAACGCACTTGGTCGGTTTTTTTTTGGCAAATTTTGGTATAATTTGAAAACCCTTTAACCAGTAACCCGCCATCGTAAATGGATTGTATTACGCCACTTGAGAACCCTGAAACGACTTCAGGTATCAAAAACGCATTATATTTCAATATAACTTTTATTGCGGTATTCGATGGCACAACGTGTTTGTACTCGTAGATGGGAATCAATGATAGATGAGTGAACGCACTCTACATTTCAATATCAGGTGAATTTGTATGATGTCATAAAAGAAATGGAATTGGATCGGAAAATGTTGGTACATTAGTAATTCTTTATTTACTTATGTACATCAGATGTAATTTTATGTAAATCATAATGCACAAACTGGAAGCTCCTCAAATAAAGCCCTCGTGAGCGTTTAGTATGTGCATTACAAGATGGTGTATAGTAGTTTCAAAAATTCGGTGTACATGTACATGTTTGCATTCCTTCCACTTGACACCACTGAGTTGACACCAGCAGTGGTGTCATACGGAAACACTACTCCGTTTAGCTATTAGTGATGTTACAATCTAGCTATCACAAAGTACATGTTAATACTCCTAGATTGGTCATTATTAAATTCGACGCACAGAAATACGAGGTTTCGATAGCTAACCCAGACTAGGATTTAAGGGATGTATTTTAGTTGTCTTTTTTCCATTTATTTGAATAATTAATTAAATTATTATTAATTACTTTTAAATTAACTCTTGCAGTCCCTATATATCTACTAGACAGTTTGTTCCGTGGCGTACAGAGCACAGTAACTTGAAAGTGACTGACGTGGCGTTCAAAAGGTTAATGCGGATACTCCGTAATAAAAGCAAGTTCATTATTATTATTGAGCGTTTTACTTATTACCTAATTAACTGTTACAAGTTAAAATAAACAAGACATCACTAGGGTGGTGTGAAACGGAATAATGTTTCCATATGACACTACTGATGGTGTCAACTGGAAGGAATGCATGTTTGGTGGAAAAATTTAACGGTCCAGTTTGAGGACCTCGACGGCGCAGCGGTAACGCACTTGCCGTGAAAGCAAGAGGTCGCAGGTTCGAATCCTGGAATGAAGATTTTTTCCCAAAATACTTTTCTCACTTGAAGTTTGTTTAAATTGACTTTACCAGTTTTTACTGCACTCTAAGTAATGTTAGAGTATCCAAAGCGATGAATCTATGTAAATCTTTGCATAAAACTACAGTAAAAGACAAATAAGTCTGTTGAAAAAAAAGTCTCTAAATCTCTAAAACTACTGAACGGATTCTCATGTTGTTTCTACAGCTGTACAGAACTTAATTTGGAACAGAATATAGGCTTTATTTTATTAAAATCGGATCGCGAAAAAAAAATAACGTTATTTAAAGATTTTTGGAATTTACTTTTCTACTGGTAGTAATTATTAGAAGTTATGGTACGGGATCTCCTCAACTGATACAGAGTTCGAATTTGGGCTTATTTGATTGGTCTTGATTAGCACTTTGGTGAAACATGGTGAACAGGGTCTGCTGATGAGACTGGAAGGTGGGTACGGGATCTCCTTAGGGGACAACAGCAGAATATTTTGTCTATCTATTGTTCTATTTTCGCATCTTCAGTTCAGAACTTGCATAATCACTTCCGGAACAAGCCTTACGAAAGAAGTCCTGCGGTTAAAGACAGTCATAGCAGGGGTGTTCTTCAGTAAAAAGAGCTTTAAAATTTGACTTGATCTCCGCATTTATTGACAGCGATTGCGTTGCCTTCATTGACATATTATTATGATATCTATGGCCGCCATTAATTCCTTCCTCTTTGATTGTATGAGTATCCACTAAAATAGTTTACTGTATCTCTGTCACACCCCACTGCTTTTTTAGGGTTCCGTACCCAAAAGGTAACCAACGGGACCCTATCACTAAGACTCCGCTGTCCGTCTGTCACCAGGCTGTATCTCATGAATCGTCATAGTTAGACATTTGAAATTTTCACAGATGATGTATTTCTGTTGTCTATAACAACAAATACTAAAAACAGCCAAGTGCGAGTCGGACCTGCGCACTCCCAATACTCCCATACAACAGCCATGATTTTTTTGCCGTTTTTATAGATAATGTTACGGAACCCTTCGCGCGCGAGTCCGACTCGCACTTGGCCGGTTTTTTTTTGTTTTTGCAATAGAATCGAATTTGGGCTTCAAGTATTAATTATGTTGTTGTGACAATTAGTCTCACTGTCAGTATTGTCACAATCACTTTTACAACACTGTCAAACTCCTAAAAAATAATTTTCATTGTCCTTAAAGTTTGGCTATCGAGAGATGAGACTTTTCTTAACCCTCTTTATTTTAACTATCGCTAAAACAATAGTAGATCAATATATCGCAGTCCAGATCCCGGGTCAAATCTATCTTTCCGATTAACTAATAGCTAGCGAACCCAACAATATGTCACTACCATAGAAATCTGAATAAACTGGCACAGCTTTCTTTGGTCACTGTACTCGTATGTACATAGTCAACTTCACATAAAAAAAAATTACTCCGTCACAATAATACAAATATGTTGTGTGACTCGCCTTCAAGCCAGAATATCGCGGAATTTCGGCTCTCTCTGACAACAAAAGATTGTCCCCTTTTCCACTTACCGGCAATCCACCGGCACCGGCACCGGCAACGGCGCCGTCTATGTTGCCGGTGCCGGTGCCGGTGGATTGCCGGTAAGTGGAAAAGGGGCCAATGTCTGTCACACATGTTTGCTATCCTGGGCACAGCGTCTAGAAAACGCCGATTTTTAATACTGGTTTAGGGTTACGTACCCGAATACTCGACCAACTTAACTTTGCAGCTCGTTTCATACGTTTTCTAGGTACTGATAAGTTCGTAGTATTTATTCAAATCTATTAACTTATTTAAACAGTACGGAACCCTCAGGACACGAGTCCCACTCGCACTTGACCGGTTTTTTAATCTCATCTTTCGATAGCCGAGCTATAAACTAGTTGCACTATTTCAGGTGTGCACAGTGGGGGTTCTGGCCAACACCATGAATGTGGCAGTGTTGACCAGACGGGACATGGCAGCCGCGCCCATCAACCGTCTGCTGAAGTGGCTCGCTGTGGCCGATGTCTTCGTGATGCTGGAGTATGTGCCCTTCGTTATCTATAGATACCTGGTTAGTATGAAACGTTTTCCCTATTCATATACGACCTACTTGTACGTAACTACAATCTACTTCAATTCCATTTTGCCAGCTGGAAAGAGAATCTGAAGTGTATGGCTTGTTATCTACCTATATGTATATCATCCATCATCCATCAGCCTGTTTCGTCCACTGCCACTCTTGGCGGTCCTCCTGGAAGAAATGCCCATACTCACAGACGCTGGGCAGACGGGTTGGTGAGCGCGGTGCCAAAACCCTCGCACCAGTGACGCCGCTGACCGTCACCAGTCTGTTCTTTTATAAGGCCCGGCATTTTGAGTTGGATATACCGCCATCTATCGGTCCCAGGCGATGGTGGGCCGCCTGGTTTTGCCTGAGAGCTGTTCTCTTACTCTCCCCGAATAACTTCGGGGGTATTTGCGAGTAAGATCGTGGTACCTCCACAGTCGAGCCCGGCATCAGCTCTACCACCTAAAAATGTATACAGGTACTAATAATAAAGTAGTAAAAAAGTCGTGTGTGTACATTGAAGAATTTCGCGAAATTTTAAATGTAATGGATTATTGGTACTGTATTGAGGCCGAAACAACAATTTTTAGAATTTTTGTCTGTCTGTATGTTCCGTTTTAACTCGAGAACCACTCAACGGATTTGAATGCGGTTTTTTTTATTATCATCTTAGTGACTTTGGTCAACACATGGGCTCTAAGGGATGTTAATAAAATAACGTCCAAGCCGGAAACGGGGAAAATATAGAATAAAAGCTTTTATGACTCGAGAAAAGCAAAAACACCTATAATATCTAAAATATTTGAGAAGGTTATATATGAGGCACTCTATATATATTTTAATAAAAATGACATCTTATCGATAGAGCAAAAGGGATTTAGAAAAAATTATTCCATAAATATGGCTATTTTTGATCTACTCAAAGCTATAATGCCTAACGTTGACAAAAGAAACCCAGTGTGTACATTATTTATGGATCTTACAAAAGCATTTGACTTTGTAGATCATGGAATCTTACTTAAAAAATTATCATCATATGGCGTCAGAGGTACTGCTTTAGATTTAATAAAATCATACTTAGAAGGTAGGAAACAGTATACTGAAGTTACTGAAATTAATACCATCACTAAAGTGGAAACAACTTATCAATCCCACGAAAGATCAGTTGTATGTGGTGTTCCACAAGGGAGCGTACTTGGACCATTATTATTTTTAATTTATATTAATGACATGCCCAATTGTACACAGCAGCCAATGGTCCTATTTGCAGACGACAGCACTGCTATAATTAAATGTAGTAATATAAATTTATATGAAAATGACATAAACAATACACTAAATAACATAATTACCTGGTTGAATAATAATAAATTAATAGTTAATGTAGGTAAGACAAACATAATGCAATTTTATCAAAGATCATGTATAATTGACAATTTAAATATTAATTACAATGGATATACAATCGACGAAGTGAATGTGACCAAATTTTTAGGATTAACTATTGACAATAAACTGACATTTAAACAGCATTCTGACTGTCTATGTGTTAAGCTAAGTAAATTTGCTTACGCTCTTTATAAATTGACGCAAATTGTTGAACGTAAAGCAGTTCTAACTGCCTATCATGGATATGTCGTCTCAATTTTACGTTTTGGCATCATCTTCTGGGGGAACTGTACAGAAAAAGGTACATTGTTTAAAGCACAGAAAAGGTGTATTAGGGCTATATGTGGACTCAAAACATTTGAAAGTTGCAAGCCACACTTTAAGTCACTTAAGCTCCTCACATTGCCTTGTCTTTATATTTTCGAGACATGTATTTTTGTTAAATTAAATAATCATCTTTTTCTCAAGGTATCTGATGCTAACAAGAGAAACTTTCGGAACAAGGATAGATTATACATAAATAAATACAATACAAGACTTTTACACAGAAGTATATTTGTCATGGGCCCTAAATTATTCAATAAAATTCCAAAAAAATGGAAAGATGTCAGTATTAATGTATTTAAAAATAAATTATTCAATCTTCTAATAGAAAAATGTTATTATACAGTGCAAGATTTTATTAATGATAAATCAATCTAATTTAATGTTGTAACATAGATATTTGTTATTTTTTATATTTGACATATTTTATTAATTTAATCAAGGTATTTTATTTCCTTTGTATCGAGCCTGGGACTGATACCTGAGAAATTTGCATGTATATTATGTAAATAAAATTTCCTGTTCTATCTACTAATATAGGCAAAATTATGTAATTGCATGCTGTCTTAAATGTTGAATGCACAGTAATTTTATATTCATACGCCTCTCGGCAGAGTGTAGAGCACATAAATTATCATAAGATCAAATGTAATACTACCTACATTCATGAATAAACGCATCTTATCTTATCTTATCTTACCACTCAACCAATTTGGATGCGGTTTTTTTATTGTCATCGTAGTAACCATGTTCAACACATAGGATATAAGGGCTGTTTATAAAATAACGCCACAGCCGAAAACGGGGCAAAGATTGAATAAACGTTTTAACTCTGGAACGACTCGACGGATTTGGACGTGGTTTTTTGTTTTATTATCATTGTAGTGACCCTGGTCCACATAAGCTAAAGGGGGTGTTCATAAAATAACGCCCAAGCCAAAAACGGGGCAAAGATTCACAGAACGCGGGCGAAGCTGCGGGCAAAGGCTAGTTTTAAAATAAAATAAGCATCGGGTTGTGTCAGAGATGTTTTATTATTTAAGTTAATTATTTAACTGGATGCTTCTTTACTCAATCACAAAGGTAAGGATCAATAGTGGCCATAGCTATTTCAACAATATGTCAGTGATGGCAGCGCATTCGCTTACGAGATATTTTTTATTAGTATTCTTATTAACTTAACCACCAATTTTATCACTGCGGGTCAAATCATTCGAAACGGTCTTAGCTACCACTGTGCTTGCTTTAAACCTAAAATGCAGTATACTTTTCACGTACCGCTAGCACTGTTATCTAACCTACAAATTGATTTGCCAAATAGATGACCGGCGTTGTTTCCATTTGATAACAGTTCTCCGTTTATTTGCTCCTGTGAGCAATTGATCATTGTATAGACTAAAGCTGGACAGTTGCAATAATATTTACAATAGATATTGTTTAAAGCACTACCTTTGATGCATTTCCATTGACCTCTCATTAACAACTAGACTCACAATCTTGCTCAAAAAGTGTCCGCGATGCATCTTGTCACCGCTACGACGTGACAAGATCGAATGACGATTACATACAACTGACATTGCATCTTATGTTAACGATATAACGTCCTAAGTTGGTTGAAGCATTTTTGCTGTTATGCATGTCGCACGTTCGGACGTTTTCTGACAAACAGTTGTTTATGAGAGGTCAATGTGGATTCCGTTTTGTATAGATCTGTTTTTCCAGGTAAAAGTAGCCTATGTTATGGTAATCTCATCCCTTGAATATATTATACTGTATAAGTTGCCTGAGCTACGTCAAAAAAGTCAAGCAAGCTATAGAGGCCTTAAAAACCCGCTACGTACTTTTCGTCTGTTCAATGCGAAGCATTATTTTAATTATTTTTCTTGTCATTGCCGCGATGTTTTTGTAAAAATCAGGGACATACATCAGTCCATAATGGCCTTCTTAATGAAGACCTAAAATTTATTTGATTCAATTGTTTCTCGTTTGCGTGTTATTTTGGTACTTAAATAATATGAATAATGATTCGGAGCGGGCTCGTAAGTATCAAAATAACTCGCAAAAGAGAAACAATTCAATCAGATAAATTTTAGCCCTTCATTTAGATGGCCAATATAAAGTGGTGTATGTCCCTAGTTTTTCCAAAAACATCGCGGTAAAGTCCAGAAAAATATTTAACATATTGCTTTTCATCAAAGTTGTCGTTGTCGCGGACCGGGCTTTTAAAGGGGCTTCCGCCAAAAATGCTCTTGCGTTTGGACAATTTAGCTATTTAACTAGGAACTTTTTTTTCTAAAGTGGCAACATTGAACAGGTTTTCATGACCTTATACCATGTAGACAACTTTTTGGATTTAAAATTTATAAGAAAATTACGCAAAAAACATACAAAATAATATTTTGGTAGCATAAACACAACGGTGCCAAAAAAGTTAAATTTAAATTGGTTCATGGAGAGTTACAGTACATAAACTTACAAACTACTAGTTCGAAACTAGGTATATGTATCATATTACTAAGGAGTCAATGATAGTGGGGATTAGTTCATTCAGTTAGAGGTCTAAATTTTGTAATCAGACCACTGGATAAAGTCGTATATTACACGTGCAGTTTGTATAAATGTTTCGTTCTATAAATAACGAGGAAAATTATTTTATTTACTGACCTTACAACGTGATTCCGAGACTCCTTCAAAAGATACCCCTTCGGTGAATAACTAAAGTACAGAAACCGGTAAGAAGAGCTCCACGAAAAGTTGATTGATTTTCTAAATTTCAACCCTTTAGATATTTTCGTTTTTACAACGTCTCCTTCTCGGAATTTTGATTGATATCTATTTTTTTTCAAAAATAGAATGTAATGAATTTTAAATTCTTTGTGTTTGGTACAATCTGTTGAAAAAATTACACTTAATTGCCGTTGGAACTCACATAAATTCCCAAAATCAAATTTAAGGGTGATTCCATCGAAGATTTTGCGTCCGGGTTTAATTCCAAACGCCGAAGAGGTGTCAGAGGCGATTATGAGTATGGTCTGCAAAATGCTTGGCATAGTTTACACTCAAGCTTCGCTATAAAGATTTCCATTTTTGACGGGACCTCGAGAAATCGTTCGCTTAAGGAGAGAAAAGAAAAGGCTTTCTCAGTAATTGAGCGGAAATTTTTGCCATATATCTTAATTAATCTGAAACCCTTGACATATCTGTCAAGGACCGTCTACTTAGACTCACGACGCGTTATTCGTGTTGTTGTGGCATTTGTTAAATTTTAATAAATTTGTCAAAAAGGTCGCTAAGTGAAATTCGCATTGTGTCTTTCATGATATTTGACCACTACTGAATTGTAATCTGATTGAATTGTAATCAGATAAATTTTAGCCCTTCATTTAGATGGCCAATATAAAGTGGTGTATGTCCCTAGTTTTTCCAAAAACATCGCGGTAAAGTCCAGAAAAATATTTAACATATTGCTTTTCATCAAAGTTGTCGTTGTCGCGGACCGGGCTTTTAAAGGGGCTTCCGCCAAAAATGCTCTTGCGTTTGGACAATTTAGCTATTTAACTAGGAACTTTTTTTTCTAAAGTGGCAACATTGAACAGGTTTTCATGACCTTATACCATGTAGACAACTTTTTGGATTTAAAATTTATAAGAAAATTACGCAAAAAACATACAAAATAATATTTTGGTAGCATAAACACAACGGTGCCAAAAAAGTTAAATTTAAATTGGTTCATGGAGAGTTACAGTACATAAACTTACAAACTACTAGTTCGAAACTAGGTATATGTATCATATTACTAAGGAGTCAATGATAGTGGGGATTAGTTCATTCAGTTAGAGGTCTAAATTTTGTAATCAGACCACTGGATAAAGTCGTATATTACACGTGCAGTTTGTATAAATGTTTTGTTCTATAAATAACGAGGAAAATTATTTTATTTACTGACCTTACAACGTGATTCCGAGACTCCTTCAAAAGATACCCCTTCGGTGAATAACTAAAGTACAGAAACCGGTAAGAAGAGCTCCACGAAAAGTTGATTGATTTTCTAAATTTCAACCCTTTAGATATTTTCGTTTTTACAACGTCTCCTTCTCGGAATTTTTATTGATATCTATTTTTTTTTCAAAAATAGAATGTAATGAATTTTAAATTCTTTGTGTTTGGTACAATCTGTTGAAAAAATTACACTTAATTGCCGTTGGAACTCACATAAATTCCCAAAATCAAATTTAAGGGTGATTCCATCGAAGATTTTGCGTCCGGGTTTAATTCCAAACGCCGAAGAGGTGTCAGAGGCGATTATGAGTATGGTCTGCAAAATGCTTGGCATAGTTTACACTCAAGCTTCGCTATAAAGATTTCCATTTTTGACGGGACCTCGAGAAATCGTTCGCTTAAGGAGAGAAAAGAAAAGGCTTTCTCAGTAATTGAGCGGAAATTTTTGCCATATATCTTAATTAATCTGAAACCCTTGACATATCTGTCAAGGACCGTCTACTTAGACTCACGACGCGTTATTCGTGTTGTTGTGGCATTTGTTAAATTTTAATAAATTTGTCAAAAAGGTCGCTAAGTGAAATTCGCATTGTGTCTTTCATGATATTTGACCACTACTCGTTAAGGTAATTATACAAACGCGTTCTGAACATTAGATAATGCATTCATGATAGAGAGTGTATGGGTCATGGCTGATTTAAAATGATGACAACGCGTCGTGGACGATTTTATCGTTAGGCAACGCATATAATATTAAATTTACCTATTCAGAGACTGGGAGTTTTTAAGGCTACGCGCCCCAAAGATCAAAATGGGAGCCCTATTAATGTCGCTTTGCTGTCTGTTCGTCTGTCCGTCTGTATTTTTCGAGTTTCTAGCTCGTAGACGGGATGAAAAGATATGTTATGTAAAATGTTGACCCGAAACCGAATAGGTGTAACTGTACACTTGCTTCTTCAGGGGCTATTTCGATCAAAATTGCACTTTTTGAAGTTGTTTACCTCCTTTTCAGATGAAGCCACTAATTTGATAAACCAGTATATAAATTTTGGAACCTTTTTCTAGTTTTATTCAGTACAGAAACGCGATTGCGTAACTTTCGCTCGATAGAAATAATTATTGAAATACTAAATATTATACTTAATAATACTTCTACACTTGTTTTCATAGTATGGCAAATTAGATAGATTTTAACGATATCTAAATTTTCTCTGTTGGAAATTTTGATAGCTATTTTAGTTAATTTTATATTAATTAAAAACCGACATTTTGCTATTTTTTCCGGAATCCGTCCCTCTCGCACTGCAGGGCGTTCCGCACGGAGTAATAGTGACCTTTGCAAGCGTGACATATCTTCTTCAGGAGTAATTGTACGCTTATATCTTTAGGTGCAACTATACACTTGCTTTTTCAGGTGTAATTGTACGCTTATATCTTTAGGTTGCTTCTTCAGGTGTAATTGTACGATTATATCTTTAGGTGTAACTGTACACTTGCTTCTTCAGGTGTAATTGTACGCTTTTATCTTTAGATGTAACTGTACATTTTGGGTGTAACTGGAAACTTGCCTTTTTCTGTGTAAATGAACAGATGCCTCTTTTCCGCAGGTGCTTCCCTCCCAGCTGGACTTCCCATACTCCTGGGCGGTGTACCTCCTGTTCCACATGCACTTCGCCCAGATCCTGCATACAGCCTCAATCTGCCTCACACTCTCTCTAGCTATATGGAGGTACATCGCTATTAAGTAAGTACATTTTAGCCCCTCGGCTCTATGTTATGTTATGGCTCTATGTTATGTTATGGCTCTATGTTATAGGGACATCTATTATTAAGTTGCATATTAATAAACTCAAAGAAATTTAAAGTGAAATCTGTACTTTTTATAAAGTAGTCAAAAGTCATGACTGTACATTAAATATTTATGCGAAAGACAGATATTATTTCTAAAAATTGTATTTTTGGCATTTCATTTAAATTTTATTTTGAATTTTTTTCTCTTAGTGGTCTCACAGTTTTGTAGGGTTCTGTAGTACGCCAAGGAAATCTTATAGTTTCGCCATGTCCATCCGTCTGTCCGTCCGTCTGCCCACGGCTTAGCTCAGCGACTATTAGTACTAGAAAACTGTAATTTGGTATGGGTATACTGCGCTACTAAGATAAAAGTCGGCGGTATCTCGAAAAAATACGTCGTTTTAATTTCATCATTATTTCATTTCGAAAAAGCTTAATATCTCAAAACTTAGTGCATTTGAGATAACGCGATATGAGATAATTAATCACGTCGACTACAAAATTTTTTTTAATGGTAACTATCTCCCATTTGGGGATGATTTTTTTTTCTCGTCTATTCATTGTGTAGACTATCGTTGAATAGGTCGTTAAAAAAATGGGTGTGTTAAAACCATTTTTCGATTAAGTGCTAATTTTTGTTAAAGTCAAGTGTGTCCCCCCCCCCCTCTTGCCGGCTAAACGGTAGTTTATGAATATGTGGAAAAATTCACAGAAGTAGTATAATATAATGAAGTTAAAATAAAAACTATTACAGCTTTATAGGTTAGCGAGTACAGGTCGCTCCAAACCTCTAAACACGACAATGTATGGGCCGTTCTTCGGGAGAGCAACTTCCGAGCGGACTAGAAGTTTGGCGCGATCTGTATTAGTAGAACAACTTATAAAATGTACTGGGCAACTTCGGAACCCTACACTGCGCGTAGCCCGACATTCACTTGGCCTTTTTTTTATTTGCTTTTTATTCGCTTAACTTTATGTCTTATAATAGGTTGGGAAAAAACTCTTTTCGCAAATAGTGTGTATGAACTTATAATAAAATCTCTTTGGCTATACCATTTGCATCTGGCTGGTTTTGGTATTATTAAAAAGTTTAAATTTTTAAAAAGATAATTCCAAATTCAAGTTACGTAAAATGTGTGATTTTCATTTGTTTTTCTTACTGTTAAGATGAGTGAATCTAATGAAGAAATTCGATACATTTTAAAATTTTACTACAAAAAAGAATAACTGCAACGCAAGCCGCGAAAAAAATTTGTGATGTTTATGGACCTAGTGCATTGTCTGTGAGAGTAGCACAAATTTGGTTTAAGCGTTATCAATCCGGAAATTTTGATGTCAAAGATGCACCTCGCTCTGGGCGCCCTGTTACGGATAAAATGGATGCCATTTTTGAAAAAGTGGAGCAAGATTGGCATATCAGTAGTTACGATGTAGCTGAAGAACTGGGAATTGACCACAAAACAGTTTTGGCGCATTTGAAAAAAGCTAGGTACACAAAAAGCTCGATATTTTGGGTGCCTCATGAGCTCACTGAAAGAAATTTAATGAACCTTTGGTTTTTTGATCAGAAGCCCCAGAATTTCTTTAGCAATGGGATCATGTCCCTAACTACAAGATGGCAGAAAGTTATCGAACAAAATGGCACCTATATACTTTAGTTAAATGTAAATAAACTTTATTAAAAAATGATATGAATTTTCATATAAAATGCGAAGAAACTTTTTCTCCAAATATTTTACGATTAAAACGAAAATCATATTTATTATTGATTGAAGATTTTCGATGCACGCGATTTTCAACTTAACTAAAGTAGGTCCTCGGGTTATAATAGTAAAGCTGTTGTGCGCTGAACGAAGTCCTCTTAATGGGCAGGCCCACCCTAAAACAGCATATTCATGTGTGTCAGTACAAAAATCGACGGAAACGACACTGAAATAACATTCATATCAGCTTGCATTGCAAAGTGGCTGTTACGACGAGCGCTGCGTCTCCGGATAGCGCAAAAGAGGAAAATACTACTTTACACATGGACAAAACGGACGGGAAAAATTTTGAACAATAGTTTTGTAGATCTATAAATAGTGAAAGAATCATTCAAATCGTTTAAGGGGTAAGAAAATTCTTGCGTAAATTATAAGAAACTTTCGATAACTTTCTTTTTTTTTTGTCAAAAGTAAAGACTGTTTTTTTTATGAAACATGGTATTTATTTTTATTTATGTTATGGATATTATGTATTTATTTTTAATGTATGAATCGCTCGTATAGGGGGAGTATCTGTCAAGACGGGTCTAATATTGCAGTTTGAGTATACATTCACCTGAAATTCAAACGCATGACTTTATGCTACTAGTTTCTAAGCAATATACAGATTATTTTCATATACTTTACACTCAAACAGGATTTCGTCAATAACTGCATGATATCAAAGAAACATTTCATTATTTATTGCCACTGCAAAGTCTGCAGTTTTGCATTCACGGCATTTGTCGCGACAAGAGGGGAAATGTTTCGCCTTCGCTAGTAATTCTCGTGACATGGCATAAAAACACTTATGGCTTTGCTTTAAGCTTGATATTGCTCTAGCCTTTGAAAAAACAAAGCGAGATTTATAATTGAAAAACTGCTGAGCAATCCCGTTTGTTTGCCAGATTTCCTGTAATAGTAGCAGAAATTCAAAAAGGAGACAGTAATTTGAAACATCTTTGTTAGCGTATCTTTACAGCTTATAGTATTATGAAAAGAAAACTTTAATACCTTTCTTTTTAGAAACTTCATTCTTTATATTTTACCTCTATATTATATAAGCTTTGTTTTTGTTAAAGGACCCGGTTAGTGTCATTATTTCGCTACGGCATAGCAAGGCCTACGACTTCATAACTTTCTAGCTTTGTAGTCATGCTACGTCGCTTGTCATATGTAGCAACTAGTTTCTACCAGCGACTTAGCCGCATCGATTTAGTTTTGGCTATGCCCCTAGGTAATTGCCCGTTCCAAGGGAACAAACTACAGCCTATGGCACTCAGGGCTTACTATTAGTGAAAGAATTTTCAGAATTGCATGTGTAATTCCGCAGATTACATCCTATATCCAAACTCACAAACACCTCTTTATAATATTAGTATAGATCACATTCAGTTAACTTAAACCGTACTGTCCATTGATATACCAAACCATGGACCTCGGGTCTAGTATAAAATTTACCAAAAAAGTGTCCTTAGTGAAGTGTCAAAATATTAAGAAACAAAATATTTTTATTTGAATCGTATGTCATTGCTGCATGGCTTAATTTTGATTGAGGTGTGATTGACACCGTTTTTTAATTTTCAATGGATTTGACTCTCTTTTGGTTCGGACACTTTTGAGCACAGACCCGATGTCCACTTGGTAGTACGTCAATGGTACTGTCTAATGATCACTAAGAACAACTTTTGTTTTGTGCATTTTGAAATTACTCGAAAATAATCATAACCCTATACAAAATTAAACACACACACACCCTCACACACCCAACTTCTCTTACCTTCTCAACTTGTATCTAGCTATGTAGTTTTTATTATCTTTTCTTTTAGTCTTTAGAAATTATGTATTTGTTGCACGCTATTATTGTCTTCTCCTTGTTTTATCAGCACTGTATTAATACTAATTTTAATTGAATAAACACGCGGTACAGAGCTATAATCTTGTTACAACACGAAGGCGCTGGTGACTGTAATACAGTGTCACACTAAAACAGTTGCCAACGTGACATTTTTATTAATCAATTATAAGACAATTTACAAATAACAAGCTAATTGTAAATATCACCTATAATATAAGAAATGTGTGTACTGATTTTTGTTTTATGGCCAGTAAATACATTTTTATTTTTTTTATTTACCTTGAAAATTGCTAAGGGAAGGTGATTTTTCGCCTTTGAAAAGTCGGGTAAAACAGGTTGTTGAATTTGATCAGTAGACCATATGATTTAGGTTTTGTAGCAAGTCACAGGTACACCACAAGTATTAAGAGGAACAATTTATGATTTTCTGAAGGTACTCTGACAAAAGCCACATCCTGTGTACGGAGCGGCGATGCAGCATCGCGATCCTAGCCAGCTTCATACTGCCGCCGATACTGTGTACGCCTACCTTTATGGTAAGTTGAGCACACTATTGAAGAAAATTCCGCTAAGAGACAATCATAACTTTTAATAAAAACAAAACCTTGAAATCTTTGACAAGAAATTGTTAAATAAAAGATAACTTAAGGTCAGAATATTGTTATTTCAGAACCAAATCTCCGTTTTTACTTTTTTATTCAAAAAAGCATGTCCTTGTTCCGGTAGCTGTCAAACCTTAGTCCCAGAGCGTTCAGAATTAAGCGTCCCCCTCACTCGCTGCGTTCCGTAACAAAATATTTTTCAATTTTAAGATAGTTGCGACAATGTCTCGTTCTCAAACGCGAAACGTATGATTGTTTGTCCAATTTTCGAATAAAAAGTATTTTCTCAAAAATACATTGTAATATTACTATTACGTACTGTAAAGTAAGGCCAACGAGACGATTTAAAAAAGGTACACAATCGGACCTTTACTGAGTATCTCCATTCTTATCTCTGGTACGCAATAATGGCGTCAATTGGTCGACATAATGGAATCAGTCGGTCGACGACAGCTGTCGTTGCGTGGATCGTGGTACAGGTGAGCAGTCAGTACCGCAGCTACTAATTTTAATTTTGAATTTTGTGAACAAGTTCTTTCCTGTTTGGATTGCGTTCGAAGTGATACGTATTCTTTTGTTTATGTATTTGTTTAGTTTTTTGTTATTATTAAACCGTTACTGTTAGTTTTTCTTGTTGATTTTTTCTTGTTGTGATGGAATCACAGCCTAGCAGACAACCTTTGAAAGATATCAATTCACCACACAAAAAACGTCAAAAAGTTAGTATGTCAACTTATTAATTCATTTTTCCGGACTTGAACCACTAATATAACTTCGATTTTTAGGGTTCCGTACCAAAAAGGATTTTTTTGGGTTCCGTACCCAAAGGGCAAACGAAACCCTATTGCTGTCACTCTGTTGTCTGTCTGTCTGTTTGTCCGAATATTTTACGGCTCTCTAGCTCTAAAACGGAATTATTTACAGATTATCTGCAGATTATCTGCAGATTGTGTACGGAATCCTAATAGAGGAATCGCACTTGGCTGTTTTTTTTTATAATAACAAGTATAATTTTCTATTTACTATTTTTTATTTACAGCGGAAGTATTTTAAAAATGTTTTGAACCCCTGAAAGTGTGTTTACCTTTTTTAAATCGTCCCGTTGGCCTTACTTTAAATACCTATCAGAAAATACCTCATCCTGGCGGGTTTAGAAAAAATGTCTACGAAATCTGATTAACTGTCCAGCCCCCTGATTCTGTATCGTAAACTCAGTTGCCAAACCAAGTGGCTATCGTCTAAAACATACATATCCGCTTATCTAACGATAAGTTTGTACTTGAAATGACTTCACAATTCGTAAATAGTTCAATACCCATTAAAGGTTATTTTGGAAGTTCATTTTTTATCTGTTTTTGGTGAATAGCAACAATAGCTAGCAACCGAAACTGAGTTACAAATAGCCCCGCAGGAAATTCGTATGAAAATATGTTTTCTTTTCAAAACTATCCGTCTCTATCTTTTTAAGAGACTAAGGAGTTTGGCGATCATAAGGTTTTAAGCGGCCAATTATAAAAATGAAAATAAAATAAATTATAATTCAATGTTTAGACTGTAAAGAAATGTTTGCTATATTTTACGATTGCAATAATAACAAAAATACATAATTTTTATTGTATTTATGGGTATATTTAAAACCATTAAATACTTTAAATTTAACCTCAATGAGCGTTTTTCTCGTTTTTTTTTCACTTAAGTTTTAGCATTCCTCTAGATGGCGTTGTCCATGAAGAAGGCTGCAAGGCGTTAAAATACCTTTGACAAGCTGGCAATAATAATAAAAAGTTGCGTAAAAGCGGGAATTCATGTCGCTTTCTATTTTAGTTGAAAGTGTTTTGTGCAAATAAATTACAAAATGAGTTCAGAAGAGGGCTCTAATATATAGGTAGATTGTACTCCACTATGCTTTGCGTAAGAAATCAATAACAATAAACATGACTAATTGCCCAAATATGAGCAATATTACCTAGTAAGTTTATTATATTTGACTTAAGTAACTCAATATCATGAAAAAATATGAAAATGTCCCATTTTATTTTTGAGAAAAACTTACCACTTGGTTCGACCATTAATTATGGCATAGACTAAATACTTTTTACTGCATTACTTTTTAAATGATCCTGGAGTACTAAACGGAGCCTCATTAAAAAAAAATTATGCAGTTTTGGTTAATCGGCCCCAGACCTCCTTTAATCAGTTTTCGCTATTCTCTATAGTTTTGGATTTGGCTATCCACGCCTAGTTGGAAAACTAACCGTGTATTAATTTAAATGGTCAAATTCATACTAGAGGGTTGGTAAGTAAAGTAAACTTGCACGCACCGTATAAGTTTTCATTTATAAAATAAGCTGCAGGGGCTAAATGCCCTTTGTCTGTTCCAAGATGGCGTAAAACGTATAAAAAACCTGTGTTCACATTTATGGCTAAAAGAGGCTCCTCCTGTCTTTTTTCAAAAGAATTAGTGACCATGTTGGAGAAAAATTCCCTTTCATTTTATATTTACGATCTTATTTCTCTGAGGTACAAGTCAGCTCTAAATTAACTATAGAACCGTTAACGTTATCAGACTAAACTGGGTATTATGCAAGAGAATGGGTAAACAAGTAACGGAAAATGGAGCTTGACGAAGAATACTTTAGGGATTTATCACTTGTTAATTACATGCTTCCACTCGTATCTCACCACTTGTTTAATTAACGTTAGAAGACACATGTGTTATTATAGTATAAGTACTATAAATAAATATTTTTTCAAGAAGGTAATTAATCTAATTTTAGTTGTTGTTCCTGACAGATAATTAATCCGTGTTCTAAAACTTTAATCTTAATAGTAACTATTATTTATTCTGTGTCAGGGGCAGAAGAATAATGTGGGTTTTGATTCAGAATCTTTAAGTTATCTCCGTTATATGTTTAAGAAACAGAAAAATCTTTTGATATCACTTAAAAAATTAAAATTACGGATGCAAAGCCTAAGAAAAAATTTACCAATTGTACATATCTACATACTCTTGAAATTTGAAAACTCAACTTTGCTGTTTTTGGTCGTAAAGAGTTTTTTTAACCGTTTTGGTAAACCGTAAATAATCTGTTTATTAATACATATTAATAAACAGATTTACGGTTTACCAAAACGGTTAAAAAAACTCTTTATCAAACCATATTTTCTTGCTACACTCCCATTTCAAAGGTGCTCAACAATAGAAAAGTTCTATTGACAAAAAAACATATTCATGTTGCAAGAACGGCTTAGTATTTATTACAAGTACCTATCGAGTCAACAATACAAATAACAAAAGGAACTTTAAAAAAAACATATTCATGTTGCAAGAACGGCTTAGTATTTATTACAAGTACCTATCGAGTCAACAATACAAATAACAAAAGGAACTTTAAAAAAAACATATTCATGTTGCAAGAACGGCTTAGTATTTATTACAAGTACCTATCGAGTCAACAATACAAATAACAAAAGGAACTTTAAAAAAAACATATTCATGTTGCAAGAACGGCTTAGTATTTATTACAAGTACCTATCGAGTCAACAATACAAATAACAAAAGGAACTTTAAAAAAAACATATTCATGTTGCAAGAACGGCTTAGTATTTATTACAAGTACCTATCGAGTCAACAATACAAATAACAAAAGGAACTTTAAAAAAAACATATTCATGTTGCAAGAACGGCTTAGTATTTATTACAAGTACCTATCGAGTCAACAATACAAATAACAAAAGGAACTTTAAAAAAAACATATTCATGTTGCAAGAACGGCTTAGTATTTATTACAAGTACCTATCGAGTCAACAATACAAATAACAAAAGGAACTTTAAAAAAAACATATTCATGTTGCAAGAACGGCTTAGTATTTATTACAAGTACCTATCGAGTCAACAATACAAATAACAAAAGGAACTTTAAAAAAAACATATTCATGTTGCAAGAACGGCTTAGTATTTATTACAAGTACCTATCGAGTCAACAATACAAATAACAAAAGGAACTTTAAAAAAAACATATTCATGTTGCAAGAACGGCTTAGTATTTATTACAAGTACCTATCGAGTCAACAATACAAATAACAAAAGGAACTTTAAAAAAAACATATTCATGTTGCAAGAACGGCTTAGTATTTATTACAAGTACCTATCGAGTCAACAATACAAATAACAAAAGGAACTTTAAAAAAAACATATTCATGTTGCAAGAACGGCTTAGTATTTATTACAAGTACCTATCGAGTCAACAATACAAATAACAAAAGGAACTTTAAAAAAAACATATTCATGTTGCAAGAACGGCTTAGTATTTATTACAAGTACCTATCGAGTCAACAATACAAATAACAAAAGGAACTTTAAAAAAAACATATTCATGTTGCAAGAACGGCTTAGTATTTATTACAAGTACCTATCGAGTCAACAATACAAATAACAAAAGGAACTTTAAAAAAGAAGTCTGTTGTATAGGATGTACTCTACAAAGTTAATCTTGACGACACCACCATACCGAAAAAAAAGTTTTACAATAGATTTTTGTAAATACACGCATTATCTGATTGATTTTCTATCTTGTAAAGTTTGGTACGAAACAATCCGATTCGAGTTTTACGACTACTCTGCGTAATTGACAATCAAATACATATCCCGTTCCACTTTCCATACAATCACAATTATCATTCAATGCATATTATGTGGAAATAACTCGTTTTGCATTCGACAGGTATTCGACATCCACACAAAGAACGTGACCGACCGACATGGCAACCCTGGCATAGCGTACCACGTTGACTCTGACTACAATGGACTGCTCTACCAAGCGAACTTCTGGGTCCACGCTGTCGTCATCAAACTGCTACCTTGCTCCATACTGACCGTCATCAGTGTATGGCTAATTCGGGCTTTGTACAATGCCAATCAGCACCAGAAAAACTTGAGAAACTACAGTGCTTGCCCGTCAGGAGACAAAGTTGTCAAACGACAGCACAAGGCTGACAAGAGAACCGATAGAACGACGAAGATGCTTCTAGCAGTTCTGCTGCTATTCCTCGCAACAGAACTTCCTCAAGGGATTTTAGGTCTTATGAGTGGGCTGTTAGGCTGGTGTTTCTTTAAAAGATGCTACGATTTATTTGGGGAGCTGATGGATTTCCTGGCGCTTCTAAACGGGGCTATTAACTTCATACTGTACTGCTCGATGTCTCGGCAGTTCAGACAGACGTTCAGGGCCATGGTCCTGCAGCCTCATCTCAACCGGTGGCTGCCCCCCCCTGCTTCGCATTCAGAATCTCACAACCAGAACACGTGCGTATATTTCATAGGTTATGGCTTATTCTAAGTTATGTTGCAATGTTTTGGTATCGTAGCATGAAATAGTTATACCTGGATATCCCTATATGTAAATAACTAACTTCTTTTCTAATAATATTTTTCAAATTAGCATATGATGTGTCTCTAAGAAATTGCTTTTAACATAGATGTAACCTGGCTGCACCTAGTTCTAGCCGGCTGTATGTTGGTCTCTCCCAGTCTAGATTGAGGCAGAGCGCCAATTCTGCGTAGAAAGTCTGCGTCTTGAAGCGCATTAACTCTTAATAATTAACATAAAAATAGTACTTATACTCGTAAATGCAAGTAGTGGGCGGAATTTCATGATAGAAGTAACTAGTTAACAGATCGATATGAACTGACCTAAAGTATAGTACATTTTAGTAAGTTAATTAATTAGAAATACAGTATTACCCCGGTTTACGCGAAGGATGGGTTCCAGAGAAAATCGCGTAAAACGAAATTCGTGTAAATCGGGGTTTGAAGAATAATAAAATTCAAACTTAATCGATAAAGTTTAACTTCTACGTACTTGTACAATTGTACGTATTTAATTTATAGTAACATGAAGTCGCGCTGCGCGTCGCATTATATTGTTTCATGGACAATCGCGTAACGCAGGGCATTTAAGCGAGTTTTTTTGTGGTTTTAAGACTAAGAAAACATTTAATTTTAGTGTGAGGTGAAGTCACGTCACCCACCGTGTTACATAGTTTCATCGACCAATCCTTAAACCGGGGCATTATATCACGATATCTAAAATTCGCGTTATAGCAAATCCGCGTAAAGTGAGGTCGCGTAAAGCGGGGTATCAACATAATCTAACTAAAATTGCATAAAGTTAAGAAACTTTAGTCTATAGGAACCATTTTTTTCCATACTCATATATTATCGGCCACTGCTATGTATTCAAAGCCTCTTTCCGATTGTGCAGTATATTTCATTATAGCTTTCTGCAATATAACAAGTTATATTTAGATAATCGGAGACCTGTAACATTTCGCCCACTATTTCATTTCAACCTTGTATTGAAAAGACGCTACATTCGCTTAGCATTCTATTTGAAAGTCCATGGTGCATTTATTTGCAATACTTGCGCTTGAAATATAATGTTTCAATAAGATAGATAAGAATATCATGTTTCCTCTCAACAGGTGCACAGAAAAGGTAAAAAGATAACTGCAGCCAACGTTAGAAACTGAATATAGAGCAAATAGGTGAGAAATAATTATAGCCTCCTTGCACAACTTAGCGTATTGATTAAATGTTTAGTGACATATTGGACGTTCAAGGACCCTTATTTTTGCACAACTCCAATCACTGAATTCCATGTACTACACAGTTTAAACTTCAAAATCATGGTCTTGGTTGAAACTCTGGGAAAGATAGTGGGTGTTAATATGAAGTTGTAGGAGCCGGAAACAGGCGATGGTACTCGTCCATACGAACAACTAATACTATGAAGCCTACTCTAAAATCGAGAAAAAAATATCAGCTGTTTCATGCATTTCGGTCGAGTAGGTATTTAACTTTTCTATAGAACAGTAGACTTTTTTTTCGCGATTTCAGTGTTGGCTCCATACTAAAAGTTGTTCGTATGGACGAGTACTATCGTCAGTTTCCGGCCCCTACAACATCATAATATTAACACCTAGTATATAATAAAATTAATTTAAAATTACAGTAGGCCTGTAATTTGGGTCTTGAAACTCATAACATACCAACATACCTAAGTGACTTCGTACAATATCTTGTATTAGAAATTCTGGTTCTTTTCGTCAGCCGCTAGGGGTGCTGTACCATCCCTCATACAAATATATTTTACGCAGTTGCTAGCAGGCATAGACATTAAAGCGGGTATCTTAGGCTCAATCTAATCTGTTGTATCTCGAATATAAACTTATTCCAGGAAAGTCAAATTATGCATTCCATAAAGCCTTTTTTACCATTTTTCTTGCGCGTGCCTCCTACGAACACTAACTTGGTAAACGTAACTCTATTTTAACTAATCAGAAATAAACAGTATCAGACATATTTTGTTCCATTTATACGTTTAAGAACCTCTTGTCTTCAAAAGAAGGCGTAATTTAAGGTTTTTTGTTATTAAGATCGCCTTATTTGCTTCTTTGACTTTGGAAACAAAGCTTAGACAATATAACACAAAGGCTTCAAATTATTTGAAATGTTTAAAAATGGAGCTATTTCATTTTTATTTCATTTTCACTCGAGACTTCTTAGGAAGCTCGGTCTGCTAAAATCTAAATGAAAATTTTCAAGAACAAAATTATAAGATAAATACGGTAAACATAATAAATATTAATAAATATAATAAATTAAATATAAATATTATTTTAATGAAACCAAATACAGTACTGATCTTATTAAAACAGAAACAAACCTGCCTAAATAAAAATATCCATGACAGACGGATAGAGAGACAGCGGAGGCTTAGTTATAGTTTAGCCATTTATCACCCTTTGGGTACGGAACCCTAAAAAAATTACTTGCTTCTACAAAATTTAAACAAGAATTTTTTCTTTCTTTCTTCGTTTTTGTTTCTTTGGAAAAGTTGTTACAGTAGGTACAGTCTGTTGTATAGTATGGTTTCAATGTTACCTGTCGATATTTCTACCCGGTAAGGCCCACGCAAGTAGATAAAGGAGAATAGTTTATAGGGAAATAGAAAAACAGAATTTGTTACAAAATAAATTGCTTTTTAAACTAATATGTTGCATGGATGCATGCATTGCATGGTTTGTGCGAAACATTCAAATTAACTGGCGACAGTGTAATTCTTTATTGTTTTTTGCTGCCTTAATAAAACTTAAACACAAATTAAATATTTTTAAGGCGGTTACTTTTTACCTCGGTACAAAATGCACATCACAATATTGTTTTCCTTACTTTTGAATAAAAAGTATGCAATAAAAGTGTTTTAAAGCAATTTGCGGAAATAGTTTATTAACAATAAAGTCTTCACAAAAAAATTACGTACTTTAATGTATTACATTTTGTTTGCATTACATTAACAAATTTAAAAGCATGATTACAATTGTAATGCAATGCAGCTAAAATGTAACGCATAAAATATAATCATTTTCATGTGATCACCTAACTATTAACAAGCAGTTTGCGCGAATTGCTATGAAACGCATTAATTGCAAGCTTTTTATTCAAAAGTAAGGAAAACAATATTAAGATGTGCATTTTGTACCGAGATCCTCCGTTACCCCCTTAAGCATAATTTAAAGATAATAATGTTACTATGATAGAAATAAATTTGTATAAACACTTTACTATTTATCCATCGCAAGGATGGATTATGGATTGCGGTATAGAAACGCACAAGAAAAGAAAATCTGGATGTGAGGAGCTCTGAACCGGGATTCGAACCCGGGACCTCTTCTTCCTGGGTTCTTTCTTACTATTACTCTACTAATGTATCGTCGAAAAAAGGAAAACTCTTATAGAAAATCTTTGGTGTATGTATGTCTCCGTTTGCGGTAGGTACCTAAATACTTGAGAATCACTGCGCTTTTTCTGCTGTATCTATCTCATCCAGGTTCGATGATGTAAAATTCTGAGATCTGTCGTATACGTATGTAATTATTGTACAGATGTGTAACCCGATTCCATTAACAGTAAGCTGAAACTTACCCCCTGCATCGTATACGACATACAACTAAATTCAATAACTAGTAGGCTAAAACCCGTAATCTCTGTTATTACAAAAAATAAACACGACAAAATTCTCCGATGGGGTGTCAAAGGTGTTTCCAAGTGTCAACTATGAAATGCAAGTCACAGTGCAAACTTGGTACACCCGCTTTTCACGATCATTATATCCCGAATGTGGTAAGCCAATCCAACGTATTAATTAAACCGATTCACCGATTCAATGGCTAATAGGCTTAAAGTTCGGCACGACAATTGGTGATGCGTAAATTTGTACAATTTAGGCTTAGCTATATCATTTTCGTTAATTTCTATAATGGCAAATATATGGTTGTGTGTAACTTTATTTTTATTCAGGTATTTTGGTAGATTTATTTTAGAATGCAATTTACACAACAATCAACCGCATTTTTTAATTATTGAATAGTAGATTATTGCATCGAGCAGAAAGTGACTTTTTAATTGCATCGAATGTGAATTTTGAACCTGTGCCATAGCGAGGGCTCTAAAACACGAGTGCAATAAAATCACTTTCGCTATTGTCTTTAATTTGCTTTTCTTCCAACTACTGAATAAAGAACAAAAGTCAAATAAATCAAGGAGTTGTTTATTTTGAGAAATCAATAGTAACATTTATATATTTATTTCACACACATACCTACGTGGTAACATTTACAAAAAATTCAATAGCTCCCAGACTAGACGATGGGTAGTGGTGCTGTTAGGTGGGTTGATAGGTAGATTAGTTAAATAAGATTCACGATTTCACTTGATAAGAGACTTTTAAAAGTTAAATTTACCTTTCAGGGCGAAGACTTCGCTGCCTTGAGGAAGGAAGGGCAAGGGGCAGGTCCGGGTGGTACGCGAACACTTTGTTTAGAAATGGATACACAATTGTATAGGGCCCGCTTACTATCAGCGTTTCTACAAGAATTCCGACTAAATTTTTGTATTTGTTTATTCATCTAAATATCTGAGGGCTAAATATTCCAAATATAAAGTTAAAAGTGCTGATTGTACAAGGCCTTATTTAGAAAATCTCCGTCCATTTCTACACAAATTCCGAAATGATAAAAATGGATAAGTATTTATAAATAAAAGTACTGAGTTTTTGTACAAAGAAACGTGAGAAACAAGGAACTGTTTACAACGAAAAGTTGTTACAATTAGAGAAGAAATTGTTTGAGTGTAGCTAAAAGTATTTCTTAATTAATAAATATTTGTCTTTCGAAAGCTTTCTATTTTGTATTTTATAAACTTTAGGTATACACATACTTTTTTATATATGTGAACAAAGAGGAAAAATGAGCTCAAGATATATTTCGGGCCATCCTGGGCCCGGCATCATTTGAGAAATGTGTCGAATTGTACATAATTATGATGAATTACTTATTTACAGAACGAAAAAGCATGTGTATTTACAATTAACTTAGCAAACCTGTTTATTAAATTAGTTAGACAGTGGCACCACAGCTTTTTGTACCTTCATCTGATATTTTCTTATATGTATTTTTTTAAGGGTTAGGCCAGGGTTGTCTGTTAAGTCTAGGTCGTAGTGCACCAAGTGACCACATGAACAAGAACTCCCATGTTCGGAGCTGAATTTCTGTTAACGGCGTGTTCAATGATATATAATTTAATTAATTTTACTCGTATGATTCGGACCGTAAAGCGTATTTTTCCTCTTTATTTTATATACCTATTATGTTTCTAAATACAAAACAAAAGTATTTCCACAACTTTGTAAAAATTGCTGTACCTTAGACCTAACAGGATACCTAGCTATAGTTATACGAGTAGATTGTATAGAACAAGATATATTTTTAGGATAAAAAGTTTATTATTTAAAAATTTGTATGAATAAAAAACAAACTTGATCAAACATCCTTCCATAGCGGGTGCGTACGTCATCTAAGTTGTGTACTAAAGTAAGTTGTACCAAAAATTACCGGTTGACAAAATTAAGTATATCTTGGTCAACCAGTATTTAAGTTGCCAGCCCTCGATAGGCAGAGATGCACGTTTGAACCCCATCCAAAGAGTTTACATTTCTTAGAAATGTTGTGTTCTGATTGCTTTTCCGTCTTATACTTTACTAGGGCATTATTATTAAGTAAATGCTCTACACGGTATTTCTCTGAAACCTACATATGAGTCTGCATTTGTAAAATACTCACCATGCCATATTTCAGGAACAATATTTCAAAGAGTGAGAAAAAGGGCGACGTACTGACAGTATGTGTATCATGCACCATTTCGAGTGGGCGTGGTTTGTTTAAGTTTCTTCAGTCTTACCTTAAATAATATCTAACTTTGTTTAAATTGTTTAATAAGACCAACTATTGCTTGTTTTACTAAGTTGTAAACTTTGCAAATAATCATGTTTTTTTTTAATTTAATTACTTTTGTGTGAAAACTTGCTAAGTTAATGATGTTGTAAAAAGCAAGCAGCATTTTTCTACTCAGACAATTTAAGTAGGACATTTCTAGAATTACGTGAGCTTTACTCAATTATTGACCTTTAAGTAAATTCCCAACCCACAGATTCTTTTATCGGCGAAGCCGACAAACCTTTTTCTTTTGTGTACCGAAATTGGGCCAATTTTTCATATTACTCGTACCTACCTATTATAGTGTATTATAGTGTATATTAGTATATATTTTTGGGGGTATAGAACAGACAACTCGACAGACGTAAGCGTGACTCTACTTGTCCCCATATTAAAGGCGATTCATAAGTTAGTTTCAGTTTTAGTACTACCAAAACTAAATTTTCTTTATTCCAAAGTAGTCTTCTAAAAGAGGTAATAAATGTAAAATAGATTAGCAAAAACATTTTTTTCGGCAATCCTTAGTCTGAATCTTTTAGAATCAGGTACAATGAAATTTTTAAAAAAATATTAACTGCTCAGCTTTTTTGACTCACGGAGCAACGATAAATATCTTCAAATTTTTTATCCAGAAAGCCCCGTAAAAACCGCATTCAAATCTTTCTCGTCTTATAAACAAATACAACATACATTGTCAAATTATGTAAGTAAAGCAGAAATACAATACAACATGTAAAGGTCGTTAAAAATCATGCTCAAATGAAGTGGTTAATGTAGGTACTATCAAAAAAATTGCCACTGACCCACTTATCGATTACTATCGTGATGCGGGTGATAAGTGGGCCTGCGGATTTTGCTTTGATGGTACATAATTATGACTTTTAACCGATGGTTTGTATTGTATAATTTATATAGCTTGGCGTGGTCATCTTATGTACCAGTATGCTTTGCATTTACATTTATTGGGGTGCCACCATAGACTGTTAAGAATTTATTGAACATTCTAGAGTCGCACTTACGGTAAAGTTTAACTTTCATTTACGAAAAATCTCAAATTTCTCAAAATCTCAAAACCTCGAAAACTTAAATAAATAATTAAAACAGAACTGACATCAGCCGCCACGCTGGTGTCATCTACAGTGTAGGTATTAATTTTAACAAACGCACTTAATGGGCTAACCAACTAATATACTAAAGTTAGAATTCACTCGCTCAAATTATTTACTACTTTAATTTTATTGAATTTTTAACTATTCTCTGCAGCCAGAGGCTCTAGTAATTATTATTTCCTAGTAAAAACTGTACGCTTGTGAGTGACAACTTGACGATATTACAAAAACTATTTTATATAGTGTTTTGTTTTAGCTTCAATAAACTGTTTTTCCCAATCTGTAAGACCCTGAAATAATTTCTAGTCACTCTTTATTTGGTTATTGTGAAATTGTAAATACCTTTATGGTGAGACTTCGTTGTCCGTCACAGCTTAACTTTAGCTCCGTTAAAGATAAAGACTTGAAAACTTGCCACAAAAATAGCATTCATTTAATACGGTGTAAAAGGAAAAAAATAATTAAATTGTTTAAATTATTTCCTATACAAAAGAGAGAAAAATTAAAAAATTAATCCTAAAAATACAATTTGGTTATTAAATTCTAGATATTAAAGAGCTGATTATAAAAATATGTACTTTTACTACCTATATATTTACTGGCACTGACTTCGAAAAATCTTTGGAAAATCACAAAAAAAATGCATGTCCCTCCTCCTTATTTCAGAAGCTAATGAACCAAAAAATATGAAAATAATCGTGGTAATTTGGGATTACGTGAAGATTACAGGAAAAATATAGCGAGTGAGAAATTCTCGATATTATAATGACAAAATTAAATTTTTCATCCACGAGTTTTTCTTCGAGTACGGTATAAAAATATTTAAGTCTCTCTTTTGTGGTACAATTAATTCTTTTTTTAGTAATCATAAACTGTTATGTGCAAGATTTTAAATACCTCCGTCCTGACGTTCCGAAAACTGTCGAATTATGGAACCCTAGGTATGCGAGTCTGACTCGCACTTGACCGGTTTTTTTATGAAAAAGATAACCCTCACTTAGTGTGTTTGACGGGAAACTAGTTTCAAGCTTCGTTGAATAATCAACAGAAATAAAATACTGATTGTACGATATATACCGCCTATCGGCTGTTATATTTGCATGTTACAATAATTAAAAATATATATTCTGATGATTTACCATAGAGGAGGTACTATTATACCAAACATTCATAAAGAAACATGACAGCAGCACAAGTAAAAAAATCTCACTTTTCTGAATTTTGTGCAACTAATTCAGTTTAGTATTCTCAGAAGAGTATAAAACTAGTATTTCATAAATCAATCCTTTTCAACCTATAAACTTGAAATAATTTCTACATGTTTAAAAATCTTTATGAATAATTTTTCCCTCGAAGGGAAAAAATGTCGGAAGTAGATTTTTTTGGTCCCTTAGTCGCATTTATTTTAATATCTACATTTTTGTCTGCCTGTCCATGCCTTCGATACACGTAAAACTACTAAAAGGATTTGGATGGGGTTTTTATTATTACTGTCCTGGGTACCTACATGTATGTATTTTTTTATTGAAATAATAAATACAGATCAGTATAGTTTATTCCTTCCCAACTTGATGGTCCTACGTGTATTAATGTACATGACGATTCGACTGAAAGCTGTTGTATACAGCAACATATTACTCTTAGTTTTATTTTATAATAAAAAACGTTGTCTACTTATTTATGAAAATTGTTCTTCGACTATAATTATATACGTTTATTATTTAAAGTACTTGCTAATACAATTTAAATGTCTGGATATATTTTTCTCATTTTCCAGGCTTGTTTCTGCAATCCTTAGTCAGATATACTTAGTATGAGTTTTATTTATATATAATTCCTTTGTCGATGAAACTTTATAGTATTATACTCGTAATATAATGTACAGTTTAGAAATAATCCAATAATTAAATTTTCTTTATCGTTTTACTGTTATTCGATTCACTCCACTTTATCGCATCACAAATTTAAACCGACAGAGTGATTATTGTATACCCCAACCTTGTCACTGATAGGGGTAGAATTATCATTCAAATTATTATAGTTGGAATTCTAAGGTCTTGTCAATTGCTGTTCCACATTAAAAAGGTAAGATAACATTTCTTATCGTGACTATTAAATGGACTAAGTTTTCTTTTTTCATTGTATAACGTTGTTAGACTAAGTTTAAAACTACTATTGCATGACGACTTATTTAAGGTGACATTTATTTATTTATGCAGCCAAATTCATGCTGTAGACTCGGCAAGTAGTCGGTATCAGGGTTCGATGACCTTTTTGGGAAATTTAAATTCTATTGTCTATTGACAAAATCTTCTTGAAATTACCCAAAAGGAATATTATTGTTCCGTGATAACTTAAAAAGCCAACAGTATGAATTTGTCTGCATCAATAAATTTCCCTTTGTATTCTCTATTTGAAAAAGCGAAGATATTCTTTTAATATACATATACCGCAGAAAATTAAACCACATGCATACTATACCACTTCCATTTCACTTCTCTATATAATTTTTAATACCTACTCATCATTTTCTATGAGAAAACGAAAAAATCGTTCTTACAAAAGTCCTAAAACCAAAGTTTATCTGTATGATGATCACTAGAGCATGCAGGCCTATTTTTCTGAGATCGTCATCACTATACAACCTGTATTTCGATGGAATATTGTATAATTATTTTTTTGTAAATATTTGTATTCAAGCTTTTATTACAATAAAAAGAAAAGATTTTATTGTGAACTGTGTGGTTTTATTTTACATCTATTAATTAACATTAATCATCTACTCATTGTGACTTGCATTATTACTTTGTAAATGTTTCAAAGCATTGTTTATATCATTGTTGGCTTCGATAGTTCATACGTTAAAGTTAATACATACATTCTGCAAAGATACTTTATAATAACAACAAATTGACAAATTTGAACTGCTAAGTAAGTACTCGCGCAACAAAATTATTAATTGACCGGTAGAATTCTTAATTGACCGGCAAGATTGCACAGTTGGGTTGCAGAAAAACAATAAAAAAACTAGCCAAGCGTTTTTGCAGTAAGCAGCAGTGGTTGTTCCCAGAATTTGATCCTTATGAGCAACACTATCTGATGGTGTAATTAATAAACAGAGTTTTTTTTTCTTTTAATCCAAGATACAATTTTGGTTTTCATCTAAATCCCTCTCGGGACGTTTTCTGTATTATATATTCGGATTTGGCCATCTAAAGTCCCTTTCAGTAGAATCCGGCAATAATGTAAACAAACCAATTTAAACAGGATTACTCCGTAATTACTTACATTTGAATATCAATCGTGATCATATTCACATTTTAAGGAACCATACATTGTTCTTACAATCATTTCAACACCAAATAACTTCTTTATGATAGTTATTTTGATTAAAAATACTCGGACGACGAAAATTTCAATAGTTTTGTCAAATTTCATATTAGTTTTTTAATCATCAAAGTCCTATTTGTCTTTGGAAAGTTTGTGTTTTTCATTGTTTTGAATTGATTTTAAAAAGATTTAAACATTTGAATCAAAGATAGGTACAACAGTATGATCATAGACAACTGTCAAATAATTGGTTTGTTTACATTATTGCCGGATTCTATTGAAAGGGACTTTACGTTTCGATTTTTAAGCAAAGAATCATACACACAAAACGATATTGTATTTTTTATGCATCTTGAAAAACTAATCATATACATCGCTTTTTAGCATAGATCCATACACACACAGTGAAAAAAAATATTTTATAAGTATTCGTCGTTCTTACACGAAGTTTATTTAAAGCAACGCATTTTACAGTATTTACAAATGAAAGTGATAAGTACGCACAACTGGATTAAAACAGTTACAAGTGAGACAGTAATGCCTACTCATGCCGTATCCATGATCGTTCTGCAAAATCCCGTGACCCCCTAGTCAACAATATTTATGATTCGGCTCTTTTTCGAGAATAAGAATACTGGCGAAGATTTCTATGCGAAGATTTCTATTTCTATGCCCATTGGAAACACAAATAAAAATATAATTTAATTGGGCATGGGTCACTTGCGCACCGCGGTCAAAAACTCATGCAGGTAGCAAAAATGCGACCGGTCAGTTGCGCGCTGTTTACCCTCTGCGATTAGGACAACTGCGTGCAATGGCTAGCCTTTTGATTTAAATTTTACTTCTAGGTGGTCATAAAACAATAACCACGAAGGTTACGTATGGCGGTCACTCACCATACCTAACCTTCTAGCCTAAGCAACCGCCTCTCTTCTACGCTGCAGGACTTCCGAAAATTTTCCTCTTCCTGATTTAAATCAGGCGGCTGATTTAATCAGACGGCGGTGACACATAATCATTACTCTAAAGGTTCGTTGTATATTCCGTGCTGCTGAAACAAGATTTATTTATAAAATGGGTTCTATTGTATCGATATTTACTAAGTGTATGTACACTTTCCTAACTGAGGTGCAATTGTGTAAGCCAATGGTATTCAAATTGGTTGTCATATGGCTATACGGCTAAGCAAATCAGCCCGTTTGACAATTTGAAATCGTAAATTTTTGGCTGTCAAATGAATACAATTGTCTTATTCTGTTGTTGACAACCAAAATAGTACGATTTCAATTGTCAAACGGGCTTATTTGTTAGCCGAATAGTCATATGACAATCGAATTTGAAAACGATTGGCTTACACAATTGCACCTTTGATATTAGTCGAGGATTAGAAATTTGTAACTGACCTGAATAACTTAAAAGTAAAAAAGACGAATCACTTTTGTTAACGTTTATATATATGTTCAAAGACGATAGAAATGGAAATATTTATTTATTTTCGCAGATGTATAAATAGTATCGTCGCATTTAAATATATTTTTTTTACATTGTATAAATCTTTAAGTCTTTAAGTATATAAACATTTACAAAAGTGATTCGAATTTTTTTCCCCTTTAAGTTATTCTCACCGTTTACTCGACCAAGATTTGTTAGAAAACGTTAAGGTCCTCTTTTACATAGTTATCTCTGTCCATTAATACATGAAAAAGCTACTCGTTAATAGGTAGGTGGTACCATAGGTGGTAGAGCAGATGTCGGGCTCGACTGTGGAGGTACCACCAGATTACTAGCAAATCCCCCGGAAGTTATTCGTGGGAGAGTAAGAGAACAGCTCTCAGGCAAAACCAAGCGGCCCACCATTTCCTGGGACCGATGGATGGCGGTATATCCATCCCAAATTGCCTGACCTTACATAAAACAGGCAGCGGCGTCACTGGTGCAAGGGTTTTGGCCCCGCACTCACCAACCCGCCTGCCCAGCGTGTGTGAATATAGGCATTTCTTCCAGGAGGACCGGCAAGAGTGGCGAAATCTTAGAAAGGCTTATGTCCAGCAGTGGACGAAACAGGCTAATGGATGGATGGATGGATGAAATTAATATTTGTTGCAAACTCATTTTTATCTGACATAATATAGTCTTCAGTTCTAATCTTCAGCAGAGTTGTACATCACTATAGAACTACTAGTTAGAGGATGGGTTTATTGTTGACGGAACCGAAAAATACTTGTAAAGAAAACTACTTCGAAATTTCACTACCAATTTTATTACGAATAAGTATGAAAAATGTTCTACTTTTATACTATTTTTATTTGGCAAATCAGTTACACATAACGGTATTTATCCACAAAAACTAGAGAGATTACTTGTCATTATGAGCTATAAAACCTTGGATCGCGGTATAAAACTTGTCAACTTTCCGAGAAATAAATACATCGTCACGACATGAATCCTCGAGGGGGTGTCAGAGGTGTTTCCGAGCATGGACTGTAAAAAACTAGATTTTTTAGAAAAAGCAGTTTGATGCGGTTGTTACTAATAATACTTCAATGAAATTTCGTTTTCCGTGTTCCTTAGTTTACACGTCAGGGAATTATGGGCTTATGCAAAACAGAAACCCTCTTGTCACACTAATATTATAAATGCGAAAGTTTGAGTGTGTGTGTGTGTGTCTGTGTGTGTGTGTGTCTGTGTGTGTGTGTATGTTTGTTACTCTTTCACACTGAAACTGCGAACGGATTTGGATGAAATTTAGAGTGGATATAGCTTATACCCTAACTTAACACATAGGCTACTTTTTATCTCGGAAAAAAGCAAACAAACAAACAAAACAAACAAAACAAAATTTTTCTTTATTTCCTTACATTTTCGTTATTATTAAGTTGTGGGTCTCTCCTAGTAAGTTTTGCAAAACCTGTATTAGAAGAGCCCCTCTTTCTTATAAGTGCCATCAAATGGTGCAAGGATAATATCTAATACATTTATTTTTATTTTTATTTTTTTTACTTATAGCTATTTACAAAAAGAAATATGTTAAATTGACATTTCAGTAATATGCTATCTAAATACTCGTATAAAGATATATTATTGTGATTAGACTGGGTGTGTTAAGTGTGTATCTGTATAGTGTGAGTATTTGATTGTGTTTGGTGGAGATTTTACAGTTCGAATCTAAGCTAGTACAAAATGTTATACTTATTATGAAATTTTACTAAAATATATATATATAGACTATAAAATAATTCATATTCCATAGTTTTAGTGTTACAAAACTTTTTCAGTGTCTTCGTATTTCAGCGATTTTAGCCATGTTGTAAGTTTATTTTTGCATTCATTGTAAGTCATACCATATATGTTTAGAATTCTATTTATTTTGTTGTAGATTGAAATTGACTTTTGACAAAATTGAATAGAAGCAAAGGTTGTATTGTATTTTATAGATTTTATTACTGAGTAGGGGTTACGCTTGTTTAAAATGTTTGTGTCTATAGGTATCTTTTTATGGATCCTTAAGATACATTGGAGAATATATAATTGTCGGACCGTAAGAACATTTACTTCATTATATAATTCATAGGTACGGAAGGTTTTTTTTTACGTAAAGCCACTTTTAAGACAGCTCTCTGTGCACGTTCAACTTTGATAAATTTAGTTTTATAGGTGCCACCCCAAACTGACATGCAATATAATAGAATAGACTGCACAAGAGTTTTGTATATGTAAATAATGAGTTCTTTATTAGATAAGTCGCGAAGGTATTTTAAGAGCCAAATTATTTTCCGTGCTCTATTTGCCACTAGTTCAAGCTGAGGGTACCACGATAGGTTTTTATCAATAATGATCCCGAGATACTTTGTAGACTTGACCTGGTTGATTTTGGAGCAATTGCAGCTTTCAAAATAACATGTGTGAGCCGTAATACTGAAATTTTCATCTGGTTGCATATGGTCACGAATTGAAAACGTTATGTAGTTAGTTTTACTTGTGTTAAGAGATAGTAAATGTAGTTTCAACCATTTTATTACTTTATCAAATCCATACTGAGCCTTCTCGAAAACGTCCGACCAGTTATCGTCATGAAAAAGTAAGGCTGTGTCATCCGCATAGGAAAAAACACGTCCATTTGTTAATTTTAAGTTGGTAAGGTCATTGATGTATATTAAAAATAAGGTAGGTCCAAGGACGCTACCTTGCGGAACACCATAATCAGAGGTGAGGACATCCTTACTAAATATTTTATCATCAAGCTTCACTCTTTGTGTGCGGCCATGTAAATAGTCACTGAGTAACATTAAAAACGTTCCTCTAATACCAATTTTGTCCAGCTTTCTCTTTAGCATGTCGTTAAACCGAATAACACGCGGGCGGAGCCGCGGGACAAAGCTAGTATTCCATAAAATTACGAATTACTGGCAAAATAGTGTAGTTTTAGTAGATTTTTCATCACAAGCGCCTTTCCTAGCTGTTTCATTTACATACTTTAAAAAAATTGAACTCAAAACTATATATTACGTAACTTAGTAAAAATAAAATAAAATTAAAATAAATTATATTCGTTTGGATACATTATATTAGTTTACAATAAATAAAAAATTGGCATTGTCCTATATTCGAGCGACCGCCACCAACACTAAAACGGCGAAAATATGAAGCTCTGGACGGGGATTATCTGTTTAAGGCACGCCAACGACCTTCAGCAGCCAGTGTATAAGTGCCGCCTTGCCGCCGTGGGAGCATCTCTCAGCCGTTGACCTTGAAATCTTGCATATTTCGATATTTTTAATGGAAAATGACGCTGGATTTAATTGAGCTATCTTGAATTTAGAGTACTACAGATTCTTGATTTTTTGGCTTGTCAATATTTCCAAACGTCGTAGCAGCTTAAGAGGTAGAGTGAATTCAAACCAAAAAACATCTTTCGGTTTTTATTATTTTTTCATATGAATCATCATCGTACGAAACCACATTGATAATCTTTTCTGAGAATTAATAATTCATTTTTTTTTTCAAGCCATTTGGTCCAGCTGTAAACGAGGCAGAAGTACCTATTTGGCAGTAGTTGAAGGGATTAAGCGCCTTAAGCCATTTGGTGTAGAGACCCCCGGGCCGTGGGGGTCGGGTGCGCCGCGACTCTACAAATAAATTTCGTCGCGTTTGGTCGACGCTTCGCGACGCTGGCCACCCAGGTTGCCGACTCTAAAATCTAGCTAATGGTAAAATTCGTCAATAAATATGGTACATTTCCAGAAATTATGTTGAAATTTATATTTAAAATTCGGTAAAATTACCTTGTTTTTTTAGCACGAAAACGAAAGTCCTTATATGAAGAAGAAGCCAGCGTGGCAACGCCTCCAGCCTTTTGGGCACCCTTTCCAGACGGCGGCGGCGATTTGGCCAGCATTTTTCATTGATTGTAAATGGTTTAGATATAATTTAGTTAAGTTTCACATACTTAAGTTCTAGATATCTATTTATCAGTTTATATACTAAATCTATGATTATCGGTAACAGTAAGTGGTGAAAATAGTTCATCAATAAGTAAATACTTCTTATTTGCCCTACCTATATAAGGTGATATTTATTTATCCAGCCAAACCCACACTGAAGACTTGGTAAGCAGTCGGTACCAAGGTTAGGGAAATAAAAAAAAATCTGTTCCCTACAAACGCAAGCCCAGCCCCGAGTCAATTACTATGGGAGGTCAACATTTTATTTAGCGAAATAAGCAAAAAGTTTTATCGATCCGTGGTATTGATCAGTTACCAAGCCTGCAGTATGAATTTGGCTGTATAAATAAATTTCACCTTATATCTACCTATATAACAACAAGTAAGTATGTACTAACCGTTTCAAATGCTATGAGCACAGGGCCTCATGGGCACCGTAAGCAGGGTGCAATAGGGTGCACTTGCACCCCCCTGTCTTGGTGAATAATACACGTTAATATAAAAATATTATATTCCTAAATGCATTTTTTATTAGAACGTGACTTCACGTGACGTAAATGTCAAAACATTAACTTCGGTCAGCGTGTCGATAAGGGGGCACGATACCGGACTTGAAAATTGTTTGCTTTTCAGCTTGTTCCTGTAATTATGTAAGGAAGTATTGTATTCTATAATAGATGCACCCCCCTGACAATAACTCTTTCGGCGCGGCGCCCAAGGGCCTAGTCATTGTCTGTGTGCGTTAGCACACTATGTACATGCCATTCACTCACACACTTTCGTCAACCTGTGGTATGACAAGTTCCTACCCTAATAGAATCTGAAACAGATATTAAAAGACGGTGGTACTCTTCTACTTATCGTACCGGCTGGTTAAAACCAATAGAAATACTAAAAAACTCAAGCGTATTAACGGTACAATAAATGATTAAATGTAGGTAGGTAATGTTGATATTTCATTTTTATTTTTGCCGTGCCGTGATCCTAAAAAGGCGAAATAGAAACGACAATAAACATTAAGAAGATGGATGAAGCAGCTAAGGACCATCCCTGAATTTGAGGGCCAAATGATCTTTTATATTTATTACGATGTCCGTGAACGTGTATCTTGGACCTGACCAACATCATTAAGAAAAAAAATCGGAAATGATATCTCACACAGGTACTCGTTTTGTCAAGCTTTTTATCAATAAATCTCCTTTTCAACGACAAGAAAATGTTTTGCTTGCTACAGAAGAGCGCTGTTTACATCTTGTTCGAACCGCTCAGCGACACTGCAAACGAAACTCCTAACACAGAAACTAAATTGGTAACGGTAAATGAAACTCCTTGCCTCCTACACAATCTTTGACTGAGTGTGAACACCGGGAAGACAAAATTACTGATGTGTTTTATGTGTATGAATAAGAGATAACGATGCCTTCTATGCACTGACCTATGTATTAGAATAATAGTACTATGATATCTATGCTTTTAAGCCAAATTTTCTCACATTAAGATCCGCACGCCTCTAATAACTGCTTTTCCCTAGGGTTTTTCAGACGAAGCTGCGACTTTTTCTGGAAATCTAAAAGTGTTTTTTGCACGAAGTAAGAAACTGACATTTCATGCTATTGGAAAATGTGCTTTTAGCTCCTATGATGCATGAGCTATTTCACATTGCAACTTTCAAAAGTTTGTGACAATCTGAAATGACTCATGCACCATAGGAGTTAAAAGCGCATTTCCCACTATCACGAAGTACCAGTTTCCTGCTTCTTTGAAAAAAAGTACTTGTTTTGTCACTCTGTATTTAAATATGTCAACGTGTTTGGTTTCTCTGCGTACAACTTCCGTTGTAAAAACGTTGTCTTCCCGTAATCTTTTGAAGATCAATCTCTTTGGCCCGTTTTCGGCTTGGCTTGATCAATCTCTTTGGCCTATATGTTGACCAGGGTCACTACAATGATAATAAAGCAAAACGCCTCCAAATCCGTTGAGTGGTTCTCGAGTTAAAACGGAACATATACATAATACAGACAAATAAACAAAATTACTTTAAAAAAGTCTTTTGGCTTCAAGACAATACCAAAAATCCATCTCATAAAAAAAACTTTTAACAAAAAAAAATTATAACCGGCTTCAAATATTAAAGCAGACATTCACTAAAAGGTTTAAAATCATTACATACTGACCGATGGTACCAAAATAACAGTTTTGCCGACTTCTTTCTTCCTTAAACATTATGTTCCCGCGCGGCTCTCTTATATTGGAATTGTGTTCTATACCATGGGGAATGCGCCGACTTCTATGTAACATAATATATGTTTCAGGAAGAAAGAAGTCAGCAAAAGTGTTATTTTGGTGCTATCGGTCAGTAAGTACTGTAATTATCTTTATATTGAATATTTATAGTCAGCTATTTTTTGGTTAAAGGTATATTTACTTCACGCTTTTTAGTGTTGACGGGTTAAATTGTGAAAAATGGGTAGACTACAGTCAGCACTCTGATTGCCTCATTTAAGAAGTTTCAAATTCCAAGGTCCCGTGGCATAATGACAATTTTTAAGTTATATCCTGCAATGAGCACACTTACACAAAGCGATTTCCGCAATTTAGAGCTATGTGCTGTCATCCGTTGGGGAGTTTTATGGTAAAGCCAGGATCGAAGGTCCGGTGCGCATACTGTTAATTTTCAAGTAATACCTTGGAATCAACACACTAATACAAAGTGATTGCCGAAATCTCGTGTTATGTGCTGTCATCCGTTGAGGAGTTATATGGTGATGAGTCCAGGATCAAAAGTCAGGTAGCATAATGTCAATTTTCAAGTAAAATCCTGCAATGAACACATTTATACAAAGTGATTCTTATTATTTTCTGTCATCCGTTTAGGAGGTCTACGGAGATGGGGCCGGGATCGAAGGCAGGTGGATATATGTCAATCATCAAGTAACACCCTGCAATCAGCATCCTGGTACAAAGTGTTTGCCGCAATATTGAGTGATATGCTGTCATCCATTGAGGAGTTCTGCTGCCTATCTCTGAAGACCAATATGCCAGAGTTATGGAGTAACATGAAAATAACCCAAAAACAGGAAAAAAAATACAGTTGAATTGAGGACCTCCTCCTTTTTTGAAATCGGTTAAAAAATAAGAGCATCTGCATCATCCTGTTTGTACTCAAGTGACTGGCATGTAGCCATTCATTTTATTATTTTGTAAATTTTCAGGATCTACACCACAACAGACTATCGACAGTCTATCTTATGACTGATAATGATAATTGATAAATTAAACCTTTTTTTCATATTATGCGATACATGTCTACCACATACATGGCTTCGTCCAAACTCAAGGAAGGAAACTCAAGAAACAAGAAGGCGCAAAGGTACAAAGAAAAGTACGTAAATAATTTTTATAATTTTTATTCAGTCATTTTGGGCTGTATAAAATTAAAAGTAGGTAGGTAGATCTTAAAACCATTTTTATTCAAAATCAAAATATTTATTTTTGCAAAATAGATACATAAAGTATACTTTCTACAAGTCAAAGTTAATTTTAACAATATAATATATCTTTAGAATATAAAAAAATATATAATAATACGGGAAATAAAATATACACCTGCATAAATAAATGATAGTCGTAAGTTTTTAAATAAATAAATAAATAAATAATAAATAAAATAGAGGAATCTAGGAATAAAAATATAAAAATATTATATATACATAATGCAATGAAGAAATAAGTTCATAAATAAAAACGGGAAATACATACAAAAAATATTAAGGTTGGGCTACTAAAATGTAATAAAGTTATACACCTGCATAAAATATAGAAATATAGGAATGAAAATATTATATATACATAATGCCTAACCATCCGCACCATTCGATTAGTATTGCTAAGAAGAAGGGCAAGAAACTTAGCAAACATTCATTATAAATGAGTAATAGATAGGGAGACAGAGAGCTCTGTGTAAGGGCCCTTTTAGTGCCATGCGGATTGCGCCCGCGTGCGGATCTGATCCGCATGCGTGCGTTGTTCCGCTGCGGTCGACACGCAGAGTAGATTGTTCGCTACGCAGCAGTGTTGTTCGTGTCGTCTGTAAGTACAGTCGTAAAGAAAATGAAAGTAAATAAAGCAATTCTTGCTTATATTCCGTACAAAAAAAATCGGAGAATGTTTGTTTAGTGTAAATTATTAGAAACTCAGAATTAACGCAAGTTTCAAAATAATATTCGTATATCCATGAAATGTTTGACACCAACCCATTTTTATTTCTTTAATTATTAGATCAACAAAACTAGGCACCAAATCTCATGCATCTCGGTTTTTATACAGATCATTACTCTCATCCTATAATACAGGGCATTAATGAACTTCGACTATTACTCTTTCCATATCTATTTTCATGTTCATTGTACATACGCATGCGTGTTACCCGCTTGACAGTAAAAGCAATACTGAATGTCGATATAGTCTGAACGCGGGCGGCGCCCGCGACTCCGGCCCGAGCCCCGCATGCGTGTGTCACGCATGATAATAAAAGAATGTATGAAAACGTATGAAGCGGACGGTACACATGCGGACCAGATCCGCACGCGGGCGCAAAACCGCATGACACAAAAGGGCCTTTATAACCAAAACTATTTTATATCATTATGTAATTATGTATCAAATGAAAAAATAGGATACAGGCTACTTGATTCGAAATAAAACCCACATATCAGTAGTTCATGGAATAGTTAACATTTTTACTACTAAAAGATTCGTGGTTTATATTCATACTGATATTGAAACGGCTACTCACGACTACTCACTCACGGCTACTCACGACAATCTGCCTATTGAGTCGTGAGAAACCGTTTCAATATCAGTATGAATCGTTAAAATAATTTCTTGCATATAATACACATACATCTTAGACGATTCTTTTCCGTACGTAGAAGGAATAAAGTAAAACAAGCCTAAATTAAAAACTATGAAAACTTTCAGAAACAAGCGCCCAATAAACAGACCGTAAACAACTTTGTATCTTTACGACTATGCTAAATAGGATTATTTTACGACTAAAGGGCTACGAAAAAAATATTATCAGCGCATATTTTTGGGCTGGAAAACACTTGGTTGCGTCATGGCATGCAAATTTTATAGCGCAATACTTTATGATGTAATTTTCACGCCTAACCCGTCCACCGTTTGAAGGAACTCGTAAATATTCATGTCACAAAGAGCTACTAATAAATCAGCAATTACATAAAAACGCGTTCATTGACCTTGGAGGACATATTTCGTACGGTGACCTTATACGTCCCGTTTCACCCGGAACAGTCCCGGTCTTCAAACATCGGCAATGTTGTCCCGGCATAGGAACTCATTAAATATTGGCAATGTTACATTGCCTAAAACAAAGGACGCAGGAACCGCACCTTACTAGTACATACATCGTATACATTAGCTGTAACTTATGGTAACTGAACAGTGATTGGATTACAATTTGTCCTTAAAAAATGTTTTTAAGTATGGCCTAAGTGTCATGTCATGAAACACCACATGAGCTCAATTGTGGGTCAACTGCTCTGTGACTGAGATTTATTAACATCAACGTTATTTATTAACGTTTTTTAATGTTCCGTTAAGTTCCGTACACCTCAAAATTAAAAAATGGAACACTTATTATGATCATGCACTTTTTTATTTTTGCAATTTTTTTGACATCGGCAAAATGTATATTAACACCCTTGTTACGGAAATTGCGTACCAAATCAACGTCTTGTACGTAAAAGCGAATTACCAATGACCAACTCATCATGAACCTCCCAAACTGTAGAGCCTACAAACTTGAAATTTAAGGTATGATTGATAGCCGGGTTGTTTATGTGCAGGTTTAGCCGTGGGCAAATGGCTAGTGAACAAGTTTTATTTTTGTAATTAAATCGTCAACGTAATTTCCAACATTCACAATATTGCCAAGGTGCTTAGCGAATCTACATCAATAGTGGCTACAGGGCATCGCGTCGGGCCGTAGCTTAAAATCGTCATATCGCTACGGCGCGGCGTAGCTAATCTTCGTCGAATTGCCTACGCGTAGCTAGAGCTAGTATTGTCTACGGCGTAGCTAGTATTACAATTTAAAAATCCTTAAAGTTGTCCAACGAAGGCGCTCGGACGGAGAGGTTGTGCGAGGCTTGCGGGGCAAGAAGGAACTGCTTTTTCAAAAATTGTGTATAGCTCGGTGGCTTACCTCCCGCGTCTCGCTCCGGAGCGCTTTCTTTGGACAACTGTTTGGATTTTAAACTGTGCAAGTATCGTCGAATATAATAAACATAGTCTTACCGCCTAGTGAAAACATTGAGTAACACAACGTATGTACAACATGAACTCACAGTAGTCAACGGACGTTTTCTCTCTTTACACTTGACCGAATTAATTACAAAGTCTGTAGTCGTATCGACTACGGACTTAGTAATTAATTCGAAACAACTTGTATGCAAAGTAATTATTGACTATTTAGATTTTTAATAAGACGATGAGACTGTTTAACATGCATGATACGGTCCGTATTTCCGGTTTCCCGGCTTCATTCCGGATTATTTGAGCTTCCACGTCCTAATGACTTACCTTTCAGGAGTTTTTAAGCCTTATTAGGACGCGTATTTGGGACCCTCAATGCAGTACATAGTACTAAAATATAAAATGGTATAAAAATACACCATACAAATAACATTACCTTAGACTAATATGTATTATTTAGTCTATGATATTACTCAGTACATCACCACTGCACAGATAATACAACTTTTATTTATACAAAATGAGAAAATTTAATTATAGTTATATGTTCTTACAAGTGAGAGTTTTGTGACATTTTGATTTACACAAGAGATTTAACTTTTACACATATGCTGAATGGCGATTCTGACACACGCGACAATTTGCGAAGGCCGGGCTGGTGATTTTTACATGCTCTTTATAAAGAAACGTATCAAGTTTTAAAATATAAACCTTTTGTCCGTATTCATAACATTACGGGGTTATATTTTGGGGCAACGCGACAAACAGGGAAACAATTTTCAAAACCCAAAAAAGGTGCATCCGTGCTATTAGTAAAATGATGAGTACGAAACTTGCAAACCACATTTTTTAGGTACGTTCCCGTCACTACATATCGTCGAAATGGCGGTATTTGTAAAATTTAATTTTAACCTTTTTGACCACTTTAAAAGCAAACGCCACCGAAACAAGATCTGTAGCTTTCAACACAAAAGGCACACTTTAGAAAAAATATTTTTGGAATGACACCCTCTACCTATAATAGGTTACCAAAGGCTAAGAGATGCAGAAGACATCCAACTTTTTATAGGACAAAACTTATTATAGCGCAAATGAATATTTTTCCGATGCACAGTGAGTTCAAGGGTTTATGCGTGTTAATTATAATTGACTAATTATTTTATATAAAATGTGACTGTATTGTGTATATTTTATTTTACTGTTTCTGTGAATATTTGTACGCCATGAGGCAAAGCACGGGGAGAGATGAAGCCAATGAACCAATAACCTGTGACTCGCAAATAAATTCTTTTGAATATTTGAATTTGAATTTTTTGAATTTTGCATGTTTTACGTTTCATTTTCGGAGTTTTTGTTAATAGAATTATCATCACACTGCATTTATGACAGACGCGTATGAAAAGCAAAGCGTGTGAAATTTTTTGCCAGAATAGCCGTCCAGGCAACTTCAGGCAAGGGACGCAATGAGGAGGGGGAAGGGAGTAGGACCGTGTTTATTACTTTAACCAATTCCTACTAGCTATTATAAATAATGCCTAGATAAAGTGATTAATTTATCACATTATCTAATTGATTTAGTCAATATTATAATATTTAATATCTAGCCATTATGTATAATCGCAATTGTCTATATATAGAAGATATGATTGTAAATAAAAAAGCAAATATCCCAGCTCCAATGTCACATAGCGCAATGTTCACTAATCGGCTGTTTTCCTAAAGAATCACTATCATTTAACAGTAAATACGACAATGACCGCTAAAAAGAAAGAAGGGGCCAATTTTACTCAAACTAAAACAGTTTGTAGTACTAGACAATTCGTCTCAAATTCTAAATTTTGTCCAAGCTTGAAAAACGTCGTGTCAAAAAGAAGTAAACTTAGCGCGCGAGTTGAATGCAGGCGGGTGCACGTCCCCCCGCCGTCAGCACACCTCGCTCGCAGGCCAGCTCTGTAGTGCTGTGTGCGTAGAGAGAACAGCTGTATGTGTACATATATAGCGCATTCCTTAGCATGCATTCAACTCACGGATCGAGCATACCTGTCTTCATATACTATATCATGAGCAGACGCTGAATCAGAAAAATGTAATAAAAATAAAGAAAATGGTTGTTATTCATGTGTCGGTAAAGTTTTTGAGAGCGAATTGAAATGGTTTATCTTGTTTATGATAGGAGAGACAGTAAAGCGAACTGCCAACTGCGCTTTCAACTTTTAAATTGTCCAAGTAGCACTTTATTATATTGAGAATATACGTAGGTATAGGTATATTGTTTGATCGTAACACAGATTACAGAAATTCAATTTTAATTTCTCTTCAGTACGAAGATCAAGATGGTTTTTCTCAGCATTCCTAATTGTTCTGTACCTATAAATATTAGTTCAAATAAATTTTAGCTGCATTAAAGTGTAAGTTTTTAAATAACAATGGTAACAATGTAAATAATTTATTTATTTATATTTTATATTTTTTAATAATGTCCTTACGTTGAATATTTTGGGTGAGGATTTCGCCACTCTTGGCGGTCCTCCTGGAAGAAATGCACATACTCACACACGCTGGGCAGGCGGGTTGGTGAGTGCGGTGCCGAAACCCTTGCACCAGTGACGCCGCTGCCCGTCACTAGTCTGTTTTATATAAAGCCCGGCAATTGGGGATGGATATACCGCCATCCATTATGCATACACCTGCCCAACATACCTGCCCAAACTATTTTTAAATTTATTTTTGCTTATTTTGCCATTTAAAGTATCGTCAACCTCTTACCCTATTGAGTTAAATATCTTCTAGTCTATCTCAGTCTATCGATTAGCTCCTTCGGCGATTGCAGTCATGTGTGTGTGCTCACCGACTTTAATGTGGACCTTTTGAAGCCAACCATAACCCCTGCACCAGAAGTCTTATCCTTTTTTGAACAACAAAGCCTTACGAATTTGGTTCATGAGCCTACTAGAATTGTAGAAAAAAGTGCTACCCTTTTGGACCTCATTATAACAGATTCTCCGGAATTGTTTAGGAATGTATGTGTTCACCATAATCCGCTGCTCAGCGACCATGCAATTGTTTTAGCTGATTTCATAATAAAAATACCGGACGCGCATCCACACTACATATGGACGCGGAGTTTGAATAAAATAGACGAGGAAGAACTCTTGGCTGACCTTAAAAATCAACCCTGGAATGAAATTGTACAGTACGATGATGTAAATGACATGGTTAATCATTTCAACGACTTGATTATTGCCCTCTTTAATAAACACGCCCCTTTAAAAAGGATAAGAGTGAACCAAAAGCCGCGTCCGTGGCTGACTGATATGGTGAGGTACATGATGTCGCTACGAGACCGCGCCTGGCGCAAAGCTCTCGCCACTAAAACTGAACATCACCGTCGTTACTACAAGGATCTGAGAAATTTGGTAAATAGTGCAATAAGAAGTGAAAAAAGTGCTTATTTCAAGTTCTTTGTAAATAACAATATAAAAAATCCAAAAAAAATGTGGCATCACCTTAAAAGTACAATCGACGTGAGCGGTAAAACCTTACCATCCATTCCAAACCAGATGCTATAAACAATTTCTTTTTAAACGCGCCTGGTAATTTAAATGTAGACGATGACCTAGTTAACTATTATAAATCAAGCAAAATAACTAATAATGAATTTATTATAAATACTTGTACTCAAGAGCAAGTAGCAAAATTTATTAGCGGCATAAGTACTTCCGCTTCGGGGCATGATTTAATTTCTATTAAAATGATATGTATGACACTTACTGTCACACTTCCAGTAATTACATTGATTATAAACAAATCTATTGCTAGTAATGTTTTCCCTGAAAACTGGAAAATTGCAAAGGTTATTCCCCTTCCAAAGGGAAGTTCTGTTGAGGAGTTTAAGGATTTGCGACCTGTAAGCATTCTACCAGTTCTTTCCAAAATAGTGGAAAAAGTTGCATGCTTCCAGCTTACCGCTTTTATGGAAGCGGAAAATATTCTCCCGGATGTGCAGTCTGGGTTTCGTAGCGGTCATGGCACGGATACGGCCCTTGCGCATGTTACAGACGAAATAATAGAATCTTCTGACTCTGGCAAGGGAAGTATACTAGTACTGCTCGACTTCTCCCGGGCATTCAACTGCATTAACACGAAACTGTTGCTAGCCAAAATGTATCACTATGGTCTTTCTCAATCAGCATGTTCATGGTTTGATTCTTACTTACATAACAGGAAACAATATGTGGAGGTATGCACTGATGAAGGAAATCAGATCTACTCGGAAAGGAAAACTGTCACTCGCGGATGTCCCCAGGGCTCCATACTGAGTCCCTTACTATTTATAATGTATACTGCTGATCTCATTAAAAGCATCAATCACTGCAAAATTCATCTCTATGCAGATGATACCCAGGTATATTACCCATTTAAACCTGCAGATGCTTGCAACGCTGTAGCTAAAATTAATGAGGACCTCGATGCCATTTTCTTATGGGCACAAAGTAACACTTTGGTTTTAAACCCCAAGAAATCCAAGTTTATGGTATTGGGCACAAAGCAACAAGTCCAAGGTATAATGGAAAAGGACCCTGATATTAAAATAAATCAAGAAAAAGTAGACAGAGTTTTGAAAGCGCGTAATCTTGGTGTGGTTTTGGATGGTGAACTGCGTTACGTTGACCATGTTAATGCCAAATTAAGAAATGCTTTCTATAGGCTTAAAATTATTTACAACATAAGGCAGTTTTTGAACGAGAAAGTTCGTGTATTACTTTCAGAGGCTCTCGTCTTGTCAATGTTTAATTTTGGTGATGTGGTCTATGGACCAAGATTGTATGCTAAGACAGAGCGTGCCATCCAGCGCGTTCAAAATGCATGCGCACGTTTCTGCTTTGATATACCGAAGCGTGGTCACGTGACGCCTTTCCTAAATCAAAGAAGTATACTTAAAATGTCCGGCCGTAGAAAATTGCATCTTGCCAGTTTAGTGCATAAGGTTGTGCATAAAAAAAACCAAAATATTTGTTTTCTAAGTTTGAATGGACAAAGGACTTTTACACGAAAAATACACGTAGTATTACGAAAAATAAGATGGCGATACCTAAACACAAAATGAGTGGTTTCAAGGGTGGTTTTAAATACGCAGCGTCCAAGATTTGGAATGATCTACCGCCACCATTACAACAGAAAATGTTACCACTAGTATTTAAAAAACACGTAAGAAAAATATATTTAAAATTACAAACTATGAGTTAACGTAAACGACCTATCTGACAGAAACCATAAATGATACAATCTCTTTTTTTATCGACCGTAACCTTTTTTACTTAAGTATGTTTTTCTTTTTATTGCGACAATAAATAGAAACACTATGAAAGGAAAAATTAACTAATTGAGCTATTTAATTTAATTTTAGAATACTGCTATATAATCAACGATTATTCCTGGCTGAAAATGTTGCATGTTATATTTATAAGGTACCTGCATTTTGAAAATTAATTTAGGGTTTGAAAAGGGACAGTCTGAAAACCAGCGTTGTGTTGCTGATCTACAGCTCACAGCAGATGCTGAGTCTGCCCCTTTTTATCACAATTATGATGTGCAAATTCAATAGAAATGTTTTATTAATAAGTATGATTATTATTTTTTGTATGCTGTATTGTATTTCTTTTGCATGTTTTTGTTTTTGTATTTTTATGTGATAAATAAATATTTTTCAATTTCAATTTCAATTTCAATTTACTTTGGCAGAACATACTTAATTACTGATTTGCCTTTTCCCCGAGCTGAACAATAACGTGTTTTCTTAACTTTTAAATGAGATTTTTGAAATGTTTCCATTGCGATAAGATATTTTAATTTTTATCTACTGGCATGATTTTACTAATTTTAAATAATTTTTGGTATTCCTTATTACACCTAGATTTTTCTTTTTTACATATTAGACATTTCAAAAATCTCACTTGTAACTTTTTTACTTCATATAAATATGTAGTAAAAGTTCTTCCATAACTACTCAATCCATAATCCTCAAAACAGGTTCCACTAGGGCGTGATAAATGCAATACAGCATACCTCAGTTAACAAAATATTTGAGATTATTAAATTTAGCTAATAGGGGGTATTCGTAATCTATTATATACCTCTTCTATGTGATATTTCCAGTTCATATCCCTGTCTATTGTGAGACCTAAATACTTAATCTTATCTACTTTTTCGGTACTTAAACATTTACAGTTCACATAATTTTGATGCAAACAATCATGTGTGGCCAATTTATTATTAGAAAATCTATGTCATTTAGAATAATTCCATTGTCGTGTGACCATCTTAAAATGTTATCAAAATCCTGCTGAGCAGCCTGTTCTATTATTTTTGCATCCGTACCCGAATACATAATGCACGTATCGTCAGCGTACATATAAACTTTACCATTCTTAACGACATTACTCATGCTATTTACGTAGAATATTTATATAGATTTTATATTGTAAGCGTATTATTTTGTTTTGTAGCTGCGTTAAAACGCACAAATCCAATAATCATAGAGACTTACGACTAAGACAGAAAGTTAGAATCTTAAAATTGACCTATGCGACATAAATTTTTACTATACCGGGTGTAAAAGCAAAGGCAAGAATCCTTTAAGTTTGTGTTAGTATGATCGGTAAAGATATTATTTTAAATACTTGGATTTTTATTTATTTTATTTATTTATTACACTTAATGTACATTTACACGAAAACATGAAGAAGGATGTTAAAAATATTTCATAGAGTACAAAGGCGGCACTTATTGCTAACAGCAATATCTTCCAGGCAACCTTTGGGTGAAATAGTAGATAAGGAATAAAACATAAAAAGGGAGCGTGCAAACGAAAAAAGAGAGAATGATAACAAAGTAAAATACGTGAGTAGATAACTTAAGTGATTCCTACCGCTAAAATAAACTAATACATAAACATACACAGAAGAAATTATATAGAATAAACTTACTTATATAAATACATAAACATACGCAGACATAATAACTCAATGATAATTTTGGATAAGATATAATATGAATAGATATTGGATGAGTCAGGGGTGTAGTTCATTATAGTAGTGATCTTTTAGTTTAATTTTAAATGTATTTAAAGTACGACAGTTTTTGACGGATTCAGGTAGACGATTCCATAGTCGAGCAGCATGCACAGAAAAGGAGTCGGAGTAAAAACCAATTCTATGTGTGGGTACAGATAATTTTTTTTTTGGTTGACAGGGCGTTGCAACCTGCCTCCATCAGAAAAGAAACTAAAACGTTCCCGTAGATAAAATCTCTAAATAAAGTACCAGTACCTCATAATAAGACGATTTTCTTTACTCAAAATACACTAATTGCGTGGACATCTTCACTGGTCGCGGCCACTCGGATGAGGGGTGCGGGTTGCGGGGTGCAATTAGGTGTGTGGGGAGGTCGGTGAGCTGCGTAGCCATAGCTTAGAAAAATGATGGAATTTTTGGTGAAAATTCAAGGTATATTTTTTTTCTCGTAATGACATCAGAATCGTGTATACTTTCATACCCTACAGGGATTCTTGACTTTGCATTTACATCCTGTATATTGTCACTTACTACAAAATATTTGACTTCGTAACTCCTTCATTTTAAGAGATATCGGAATTTTAATCATACATTTCGATAAAGCGAAAAATTCTCTATACAAAGCCGTATTCAGTGTACTTACGACAAAATGTCCCCAACGACATTTGAAATTCCATCGTCGATAAAATAAACTTGCAGCGTAGAATATTTTTTTAATTAGTCTACTTAGTCTTCACTTCACTTCCACTTTTTACAGGATAACTTCGTTTTATAATTCTGAAAGTGTTCACTACGCACATTGGACTTGGACTATCCAATTTTTATTGAATGGTTCTTGCAATTGACGAGGAGTCGTAGTCAGTTTTTTAATGCGTGTTCGCAGTAAGTAACTAGAAAATTTCGTATGATCGCGTAACTGGACATACATGTATGTTACCCCATAAATCGTTTTTATTCCGAAAAAGTGTGTTTTTTCAAGAAAAACCTGTTTTCGTCATCATATGACGACATATACATACCCACTTTACATTGCAATTTGTAGTAGTATTAGTTGTGTTGACGACACTTGCTCGTGCATTGCAAAAACTATGCAGTAAAACGTACTAAACTCCAGTTATATAAAAATTGAGATCGTTTTTCAGGGCCAAATATTTCCTTTGACATTTTCTTTAATTTGGCAGCTTATAAATTTATCTGTCACTATAAAATATGTCACTTTTGATACCTGCCACTTGTGACAACTATCATTTTTGACACCTACCACTTTTGCCACATCTGTCACTTGTAAAATATAAATTACGTAGACTAATCTTCGTGTCCAGTTTGTTACGAAAACCTTTGAATATTTTGTGAAATTTATAATGCGCGACGCAGTCATCGAATTTAATTAATCTTTATGGTTCTTTGTTGCTTTTCTGGCTTTTTTCACTACCTTTTAGGTGACGCTTGTATCAGTGGCATATTATGCAGTTTTGGCTGTAAAAGCAGAAATAGAAATCCACACCATAAACAATCCACACTACGAGATTCATACGGTTTTTATTTAGAAACTTAAATCTGATTTTGTTAATTATTGTTGTCAACCCTAAATATTTCTTATACCGAGCCTTATAGAAAGTTTGATCAACGATATTTGAGTTTCATCGAAAATTAAATTGTATTTTCCAAAATTAAGGTAAACAAATACACGCCTTCAATTATGACCTCTTTTTTTGAAGTCGGCTAAATACAATAAGACTGCATTACGTAGGCAGAATAAGTAAATATCTTCTAGAAGAAAAAAAAATCTTTATTTAGCAAATAGAAATATAAATTGATTCAAACAACGAACTTGTTTCGCAATTAACTTGATGTTGATTGGGAATTATAAAATTTGGTATATTATATCAAACAATATTGTGAAGCAATTTTATCTCTTTTTGTTCCAGGTTCTCCAAACGGAAAACTTTAGAAGCTGGCATTTCGTTTTTTTGAAACCTGTTTAACGGACGACGCTCTCTCGATACTCGCCCGTATGTCGGTGCGTTAGGGTTCACCCATTTTTGTTTGGAACTAAATTATTTCCTAAACTAAGGGTATCCGCGGGTATGATTCTTGGGAAAAGTGGTTCAGTAGGGTCGATAGAATATCTGGTTTCATTTAATGGTAGCAGTCGATACCCCGACATATGTATGTTAACCAGGCTTCAGTCACAAAACAAATACATACAGAAGGTCAGCTCTATACAACCAGCGATTCTGGGCGCACCTATACATAGATGCGTACGTACGACGATCTCGGTCGAAGTGGGCCGCATGCCAGTGCACGAGTCTACCAAGATCGTTGTACATACGAGTATATGTGTGCGTGCGCCCGGAATTGCTGGTTGCATGGAGCTAGCCTTCTGTATGTATTTATTTTGTGCTTCAGTATAATATTAATTAATAACCCACTACATTTCACATTTTGAAAAAATATTTAATGTACTGACATGACTTTATTATTAGTATAGATTTGATGAATCTCTGATGGATAGAATCTGAAATGAGGAGATCCGTCGGAGATCGAAAGTAACCGACATAGCCTGCAGAATCAGTAAGTTGAAGTGGCAGTGGGCAGGCCATATTTGTCGCCGACACATGAGGGCCGTTGGGGCCGAAAGGCTTTAGAATGGAGACCATGTACAGCAAAGCGTTGTGTAGGCCGACCTTGTGCCCGCTGGACCGACGACCTGAAGGACGTTACGGGGGCGGCTGGATGAGGAGGACGGAGGACCGACATGAGTGGCGAAATTTGGGAAAGGCATATGTCCAGCAGTGGACCAACACGGGCTGATGGGTGGATGGATGGATAGATTTGATTGTGTAGTATGATGATGATTTACTTAAAAACAAACAAGTAAGCATTGTAACTTCAAGAACAACCAAAGAATTGTTAAAAAGTACGAATAAAAAATAAATACTGTAGTACAAAAATCAGTTGGCCTGAATGTCTAATTCTTTCGAAAACAGCACTTTTCTGTGGTTCATAAAGTTTATTATAGAGCTTTGAGTTCCAAAGTAGTTTCATCGGAAAACTTAGGACATTTTCGTTCCGTGTTCCCACAGTTGTTATCCAGTACAATACCATTAAAAGCACAAAAGTAGTACTAGAAAGCTGTTCTGAAACTGCATTTTGCTCTGAGAAATTGACATGAAATTAGTCCATCCTTGGGGTAACCAAGGTTAACCAATCCCTTGTCATTTTTTCATGTCTGTATGTTTCGGCTGATTGACCTACGAGATTGCAATGTAGTTCAGAAATTACTCGTAGGTAAAATAGTACATTACGATACGAGAGCGATGAAAAAGTTTCTCGCACGAGTTACGTATAATATTTTATAGCAAAAGTGCGGAAAATGCCGACTTTACGCAAGCGCAGCGTGCGTAAAGTGGTCATTTTACGCACGGTGTGCTATAAAATAAATAAAAAGACGAACAAAAATAAAAAAAATTACGTTTCATTTAGTTAAGAGATATATTTATTCTGAACTTACTTTTTGCGTGAATAATTACTTCGTGAATAATAATTCGTTCGAAAGGACTCAAAAATCATTTTGATGTTCCTAAAACAATTTGCAGTGTCACATCCAGCCAGTGAACGTAAAGTTTATGGAAACAGCCATAACTCTTTATGGGAGGGTCAAGGGATCCAAAAATGCAAAATGAAATTTTGGCTGGCTTTGGTGGCTGGATTTGCGTTTGCAGGGAACATCAAAGAAATGTATGACAAATTTCACAATAAGGGTCTTCAAATCTCGAAACTGAACACTTACCCAGTCTTCAGTATAAATTAGGCTGCATAAATTAATGTCACCATGTATTTTATGGCACGGATAATCCGCAACGGATACAAAACGTGAACATTACGCGAATATTTATTTTTCCGCGTATGCTAAGGGGGGCCGAAGCCCCTAAACTCCCCCCTTATATACGTCCATGGGAGCAGCATTTTCGACAAATATTCGTTTACGAAACCAGTCACACAGAATAACGGCGTCTCGGCCCCTCGATTTCTAAACTCAGTACTATTTTTTCTATGACAATACTACTTATATTATAGAAAAATATTATGGCCCATAATACTGGAAATAAATCAGAGGAAAATTACTTTTAATAAATATGACTATTTTTATACCCATTTTTACTTTGTTAGTTTGGACGGACTACTGTTTAGAACTGAAAAAAAAGCCTTCACTTTGCAATATTTTTCGATGCAGCGCATTTAGATACGTCTATCACGTTTTTGGAAAAGACCTCCTTCATATCATGTTTTTTTTAGAACCCTTTAGAACTATTAACTATTTAGAACCTTTTGTTTATTGTAGTATGGGAATTCTACGGTTTTAAAATATATTTTTTCGCCTAAACTGAACATGTCAAATTTATAATCGGACATTTGCAAGTTGGACTTGCGCACAAAGGCTTCCGTATATAATAAATATTGTATATGGAACCTCCTCTTGCGTTTTGATGTTTAGCAACCTTCGGGCACGGAACCCAAAAAAAATTATTGTAAATAACAGCAATATATTTATATCCCATAGTAACATCAAAGTGACAAAAAACAATTCGGCACTCTCTGAGTACAGAACCCCACTTGCATTTATTATTTGTTATTTAACTATAGAGTATCTACTACAATCTGACCTTTGAAACTTGTATGTATTAGCCTTCTTAATATAGATCTGGAACAAAAAACGTTTAAAATGCTACTTTTCGAGGTTTTTTGTATGGGAGTTCAATTTCTTCAAGTTTTCTTATGTTTTCCGTTATAAAGGCCATATAGTATTACGTTTTCTGTGAACATTTTAACTGGCTACCTATTACGGCTGAAGCCAAGGGTCAACCCTGTGACAGAAAGACGGACAGAGAGCGGAACCTTATTAATAGGGGTCCCATTTGGCACCCTTCGGGTACAGATCACTAAAAAGAAGGTATTTGAGAACAATTATTTAACGTCTGCTTTCACAAGGTTTATTATTGTTGATAATGGGTCACAAATAGATACTTTGCATACAATCGCTACGTGCATTATTTGGCCGGTAGCACATACTCTAAAAAAACGTTACACCATCCATCCTTCCATCCATCGGCCTGTTTCGTCCACTGCTGGACATAGGCCTTTCCAGGATTTCGCCACTCTAGGCGGTCCTCCTGGAAGAAATGCCCATACTCACACACGCTAGGCAGGCGGATTGGTGAGTGCGGTGCCGAAACCCTCGCACCAATGACACCGCTGCCCGTCACCTGTTTTATTTATGGCCCATCCATCGGTCCCAGGCAATGGTGGGCCGCCTGGTTTTGCCTGAGAGCTGTTCTCTTACTCTCCCCCGAATAACTTCGGGAGGATTTGCGAGTAAGATAGTGGTACCTCCACAGTCGAGCCCGGCATCAGCTCTACCACCTAAAACACCTATACGTTACACCAAATCGGTCGCAACCGACCGGTTTATAAATGCTACGAAACCCTAAACCCATGCATATAGGACACGCAGTGGCGTGCATAGGACTTTTAGCTGGAAAGGTCAAGTTTGACAATAAAAAATATGAATAAATTTAAATGTCACTTTGAAGAATCATTATTTCTATGACGCCAGGGTAGGCACTGCCTACCCTAGATTACGTGATTTCATAATTTTTTTTTTCGAATCTGTTTTTTTTTTGTTTTTTTTTCTTCCTTCCTACCTTCTCATTGGTTTTCCAACAAAAAGTTCTATGCACGCCCCTAGGACACGCACTTAGCCAATTAATTTTTAAGCATCTTCTGGACTTCCCACTCCAACAGAAAAGCTAAATTTAATTTCATTTTCTGTCGTAAATCATTAGAAAGCAAATAATCATAATTAAATTGTAACCGTCTCAGTAAACAACAATTTACCTAATTGTACCTCTGCTAAAATATTTGTAAAAATAAGCACCGACAGATTTATTAATTTAAAAAAGCCTTTGGGGAACATTTTGAATGATTAAAAGGTAAACTGATTAGAGAAGTAACGAAGTTTTTAGGTGCCCCTAATTCTGTTAGAGCTCCTGGTTTCTATGAAATCTACTTTGTACTTATTTGAAATTATTTTTAGCTTCCTTTCACCATTTATAACAAGCTTTTTTTATTTTAAGTACAAGCTTATATTTTACTTCATCTGTTAACTAACATATAGTAAACTATACCTATATATATATAACTATAACTATAGTTAGTATGTGTAAGTCAAATCTTGCAACTGAATTTTAAACCAGTTCCCCTAACCGATTGAGTTAAAATTAGGTTTGGTTTTGGTGACAATGCACTAAGTGACGTTATTTTAAATTCAAAATGGCGGACACGACAAGATGGTGATTTATCACATGCATACCCAAATGGGTAATGTTGCGCGAAATGTAAATAAAATACATACCTAAGTACATACTTCGGCAAGTACTCCAATTAATCAGTCACTGAAGTCGATACTGAAGGCTTTAATTTTAGTTTTAGTGCTGTCAAAACTAAAAATTTTCCAAGGTAATATATCTTTTGTTGTTAACACAAACGAACTATTTTGAATAAAGAAAATTTAGTAGTCATTTTACGCACTCTAAACAGGCACATAATCTATCATATTTTGAGCAGGTTTATTAAGAAATAATTTACGAATTTCACAAAAAGGATAATTGAAACTTGTTACTGAGCACCTACCGAGTCTTCAGTAAGAATTTGGCTGCATAAATAAAAGTCACCTCATATAACGTCCAGTGGAAATAACTCGACATGAAGTGTACAGTACAATTCGTAGGAGCGTGAAGCGACTATTTGGTTTACAACCGGTATTACTCCAAGCTGTCACCTGTCAATTTGTTGTTGTACAAGCGAATCCTATGTCTATGGTTGTACCACAACCTGAATAACTGATGCGTGTAACATGATGCTACATGGCACTCACTACCCGTTGTCCGTCGCTCGTTGAACCATGCATGAACATCCTATCGAACCATGTCATGATTCATGTCGATTCAACGATCACTTCGTGTCTTCCAGAGATTGGCTGTCGTAGCACAGACTTATAGACTTATAAATACTAGCAGACCTAACATTAATAATAAACGCATTAGAGTCGACGTGAAGCAATTTTAGCTCAGTGAGTTACGGGCTCTTTTAAATATAAATATTGCTTGTTTCCAAACAAAATATATAAGAGAGATTAGTTTAGGTATTAAAAAATATGTTTCAAGCATAAGCCAGCCAAAACAACCCATTTTATACGTTTCTTCGTAACATGTAGCTAAAATGTTGCTTGTTTTTTGTATGGAAACTTGCCAACGCTATTTAATCCTTAGGTTTGGTATGTATGTCTGTGTGTCGTAGCGTAGTGCATTGTATTGTATCAATACATAGTGCCTATTAAGGTGATATGTGAATTTTTCAACGGTCACTGTCACTCTAAGCGGTATAATGCGCAGTGCGAGAGGGACGGATTCAGGGCAATAGAGTCCACGCGGCCGTAGATTGAAAAAGTAGTGAGTCGTACCTCCCAGCGATGGTCCTCAGGATGGAGTTGGAGCTGGCCCGCACCCTACAGAGCATCGAGGCTGCTCTCTCCCGCATGATGGCATAAAAGTCATCAGTACGCTCATCCGCAAACATACCCGATGCACTGCAGAAGCGCGGCAGCCCCATCAGCATCCTGAAGCCATTATTGTATTGGACACGCAGGGCGCTCATGATCCTCTGCGTGAAGTTGGTCCACAGGCTGCACGTGTAGAACACCTGACAGTATGCTTTGAAAAGCGATATTTTAACTTGCTTACTACAACATGCAAACCTGCGAGCCAACATGTTGCATCTGATCGCCAGCGCCCTATTTTCCCTTTCAACATCAGCATGGTCCTTGAGGTCGTGGGTTACAAGATGTCCGAGGTACCTGAACTCGTTGACCCGCTTCATCTGCATACCGTTGAGGGTAACAGCGGGCACTCTATCGGGACACCAAACACCCACGGCCCCAAACACCATGCACTCACTCTTTTTGGGGTTGTATACTAAACCGTGAGACAGTACATATTCCTCAGACGTACGGAGCAGCTCCCTCAGGGCCCTGACTGTTGGGCTCAGCAACACCATGTCATCAGCATAGCTAATGTTGTTTATACTGACATCTTCAGTGCGACACCCGATCCTTTTCCTGTTCCTACTTACAACTATTTCTGTACAAGTCTGTCTGCTTGTATTTTAAAGTGTATTCTTATTATTATTAGGGTGGCTACTTTATTAATTTCACTTTTTTCGACTTTCATGTTGTAGTTGTGAAATTTCTTTGAAGAAATCTGTAAAATGCTCAAACAAATTTAAATAAAAATATTGGACTTCATCTGTTGCCCGCGCATTCGCCTCGAAGTCTTACATAACGTAAAAAGAAAAAATAATTATTTTTATTTCTTTTTATTTTTATTATTTATGGCCTTATGTAAGCAATTCATCAAAAATAAAATCATCAAGTTCTGTTGTATTCTAAGGTCGTACGAAATTAAAATCTGTTAAAAATGCCTCATAATGAGATATTCTGTGAACACAGTTTTTATTAAATTTTAGACATGGCGCATATTTTAATATATATATATTTTTTTATGATATAAGTTTAACCAACAATAAAACAAAAAGACATGAAAAATAAAATGTTTTTTATTCTTCTTTACATTTTGTAAAACTTTTAATTAAAGGCTTGGGCAGAAGATGTAGTTCAATATTTTTTTATTCGGGCTCTTTAAAAATCTTTTTAAAGTAATTCTGCTATATCAATGTGAATTTCGAAATAAGTGAAAAAAGTGCACCAGGGTGTGCTCAATCTGACATTCTACATCATGGGACGCTCCGCAGTAATCGCATTAGACAGATTTTTTTAGCGTAATGGCGGGGGGCACGTCTACTTTAACCGCAGCAACCGGATTGCCGATGCGACCGCCATTTGCAAACGGATTTTCAACATTGACATCGGGATTTTCGTAGCAAGCGGACTCTGATGTTTTTGACATCGGACCTTCGCTTACCAACGAGTACTAGACAGTAAAATGGTTTTCTATGATTGGTTATGTATGAGTTTGATTTACAAATAAAAATAACGAAAAATTTAGGTTGTACTGACACTACACGCTAGCCTCCTAGCAGGAAAGGCAGACGGAGCGAGCGTGCGAGTGCGTCCACTGGTCGGCAATCCGAATGACGTCATCCGCACTAAACAGAAAAGTTGCCCCATCGAGAATCCTCGCCAGCATTGCCGACAGTCCGATGCGTCCGCTCCGTGCGCTGCCGATAAGTAGACGCGCTTTTTTAGCAAACCATACTAAGAAAATAATAAAATCCGTTTGATGCGGTCACTGCGGATCGTCCGATGCCGGCATGTGCACCTTTAGGGAACTGCTGACTTACTAGAACCGTAACTTGTTCACGTGGATTATTTATCCCAGAAAGTGGAATTTACTGTGCAGATTAATTTAGAAATGTTATCACTTCTGCACACTTTTCTCTTTGGGCCACTCCCAACCTACGCCCTTTCACTTTAATCACGATTCACGTACAAAAACAACTTGGAAACCGCACGTTCTTATTTAACAGGATCACCAGTTAATTTGTGAAGTTGGTGTAAACACGGGAACCATAGAACGAAAGAGAAAAGTAATATTATGTGACTTGACTGCGACATCGGATTTGCAAACATCTTTAGACAAACCAGTCTGAACAGAATTGCCTTGTTTTTGCGATTTCGTAGCCAGCATAGTTAAATGGTCTTTGACGTGTTTTATGGAAAATACCTGATATCAATACAATAAAATTGTAACCAGACCATTATTTAGTATTCTTAGTTACGACAGTGTGTATTATGGTTTTGCGGGCACAGGTGGGGAATACTTTACGAAGGTTTTGCGCTGCACAAAATCGCGTTATTTTAAAACTTAAATAAAATTGAAGACTAAGAAAACAACAGAATGAGAAATCAGAAAATAAAACGAGAAAATGTGCGTTATTAACAAAGAAATGATTCAACATGAAAATCCAGTTATACTTAGCAATTTTAGAAGCCTGGAAGCTGGAGAGCATCATGTGACAGCGGCGGCGGCGGGTCGCGTAAATTACATAAAACCTACACTTTACGGGTTAATTTTATTTTAAAGCTTGCCTTTCTGACCGCGTTGAATAGATTTTTTTCCTCAACTCAGCCACTTCTCCTTCGATTTGTTTTAATTATTACTGTCGTTACCTCGGCTCCATTTTCGCAACTACACAATCTACACATATCTACGTAAAACAGGAGTGCTTCTCAAAAATAGATATGAATATCTCTAAGTACAGTGAAACTGCAGTGACAGCTTTTAAGTTGAGTAGCTCAGCTCTATCCTTGAACCTTACATTTTTGGTCCGAAATATTCCTCGCAGTGCAGTACATTACACAAAACAAGAGAAGCTTAAAAAACTAAACAAATATCTGAGAAAGGGATATGCGCTATTTGAATATGATCAGCAGAATGTGGTTTTAGTGAATTTTAACAGTCTATTTAGGGATCGTGGAAATCGGGAAAAACCTCTATTACTAAACATGTTAACTATAACATTTTAATTATATTTTAATAAAAAAAGTATAATATAAATGCCAATAAATACTTTTAACATAAATACTTTTCTGTAGATTACGGGCGGGAAACACGAAATCATAAAATTCTGAAAAATTAAAATCACTAATGCTCTGAAAGAAAGTCCCCTTTAACTCTAAATATGGGATACAAATTCGATTTACAGCCCTAGGGAGGTAATTAGATTTGAAAACCAAATGAAGCGCCTTTACGTTCACTAACTGGTAATTAAAGTCACTCAACTAGCTAAATGGCAATGGAAAATATCTATTCTGCCTAATCTCTTTTTATTTTGTTTTTCTGTGTCTTATTTCTACGTATATTAACAACATGGAAAAATACTAGTTTTTGTAACAGGTGAATATGCTAAATGAAATGTTCAAAAGATGCTTAAAAACAATACTATTAAGATAATCTATGTAAAAATGTTAAGGAAGAAAGAAGTCGGCGAAGTGTTATTTTGGTACCATCATCGGTCAGTATGTAATTATTTTAAGCGTTTTAGTGAATGTCTGCTATAATATTTGAAGTCGGTTACTATTTTTTTGTTAAACGTATATTTACTTCACGCTTTTTAGTGTTGACGGGTTAAATTGTGAAAAATAGTAGACTACAGTGATAAATCAGATTGCTTCATTTGAGGATTTTCATATTCAAAGGTCCCGTGGCATGACCATTTTCAAGTAATATCCTGCAATTAGCCTACTAACACAAAGAGATTGCCACCATTTAGAGTTATGTGCTGTCACCTGTTGAGAAGTTCTATGTTGATGAGGTCGGGATCAAGGTCGGTGGGCATATTTACAATTTTCAAGTAATACCCTGGAATCAGCACACTCATGCAAAGTCATTGACGCAATCTCGAGTTATGTGCTGTCATCCGTTGAGTATTTATATGGTGATGAGGCCAGGATCGAAGGTCTGGTAGCATAATCACAATTTTCAAGTAATATCCTACAATAAACACACTGAGACAAAGTGATTCCTGAAATCTCGAATTATTTACTGTCATCCGTTTAGGAGTTCTATGGTGATGAGGCTAGGATCGAAGGTCAGGTGGATATGTGTCAATTTTCAAGTAACACCCTGCAATCATCATCTTGTTACAAAGCGTTTGCCGCAATATCGAGTGATATGCCGTCATCCATTGAGAAGTTCCGCTTCCTAGCTCTAAAGACCATCATCAGATCACGACCAAACTAAAATGAAATTTACCTGGAAGCCATTTCTATAAAACAAAAAACAAATTTTTCAAATCGGTTAAGAAATGCCGGAGATATTTGCCTCAATATCGAGTGAATGCCTTGATCCGTTGAAGAGTTCTGCTGGCATATCTCTGAAGACCATGGGCAGATCACGACCAAACTAAAATGGGACCTACCTGGAAGCAAATTCTTTCAAACAAAAAACATTTTTTCAAATCGTTTCGGATTTTCCAGTGTTATGGAGTAACATACCCAAAAAAAAATACCGTCGAATTGAGAACCTCCTCCTGTTTTGAAGTCGGTTTAAAATTGAAGAATAGATTTTATTTTTAAATCAATTGCACTAGCTGGCCAGCATGACGACACGACTGCCCGAACAAATCCGGCCAAATACAAGTAGGACTCGCGCCCTGAGGGTTCATCCTGTCAGCGTCCACTGCTGGGAATAGGCCTTTCCAATATTACGCCACTCTTGGCGGTCCTCCGTCCTCCTCGTCCAGCCGCCACCCGCAACGTCCTTCAGATCGTCGGTCCAGCGGGTACAAGGTCGGCCTACGCTACGCTTTGCTGTACGTAGTCTCCACTCTAACGCCTTTCGGCCCCAATGGCCATCACGTCAGCAACAGATATGGCCTGCCCACTGACACTTCAACTTATTTGGCAGGCTTTGTCGGTCACTTTCAATCTCTCGTTTCGGATTTCATCCATCAGAGATAACCCAAGCATAGCCATAGCTCGTTGAGCGACTTTAAATCGGTGGATCAAAGCCTTTTGTAAGAGTCCACGTCTCAGCGGCGTACGTTATCTGGTTGACCATCTTAGCCTCTAAGCACTGCGATATTGACGATGTAAATATATGACGCAACTTTCCCCGAATGCAGCCTACCCCAAGCATATTCTTCTGTCAGCCTCTGCGTCGAAATGGTTTTACCTAGCTGGATAACTTGACCTAGTTAAACATATTTTGGAACAACTTCGATGCTAACATTGTTGACGGTTGGAGACGTGACAGTTAGACATGATCTTAGTCTTGTCCAAATTAATGCACAGGCCCACTCCTCTCGAAGAATCGTTTAGGCCGAGCACCACTTCCTCTAATTCCTGCAGCGTTTCCGCCATAATTACTATGTCATCAGCAAAGCGAAGATGTCCAATGTATTCTTCATTCACGTTTATGCCTCGTTTATTCCAGCCTAGTGTCTGGAAGACATCCTCCAGCGCGGTGGTAAACAGTTTTGGAGAAATAACATCTCCCTGTCTCACGCCGCACTGAAGGTTTATTAATATTGTTTGTAAACCCTGTTCTTGGACGGACATCCCAGAAGAGTTATAAAGACATTTTAGCATCTCCACGTACCGCCAGTCAACTTCGCATCGCTGCAAGGACTACAGAACAGACCAAGTTTCGATGGAGTCAAAGGCTTTCTTGTAGCCGACAACCGCTAGACATAAAGGCTGATTATCCTCTTGTGTTTTCTGTATAATCTGCCTTAGCGTGTGAATGTGGTCTACGGTGCGTAGCCTTTTCGAAACCCAGCCTGATGTGGGGGTTGGAAGTCGTCGGATTGTTGGCCGAGACGATTCGTGTTAACTCTGAAGAACAGCTTGCAGGTGTGGCTCAGGAGCGCGATCGGTCTAGTTCTTGAGCAGGATTTTGTCCCCTTTTTTGAATAACAAAATAACCAGGCTCCTGCTCCACTCCTTTGGGCCCCTGCAGCTGTCCAAGTAACCTCCAGCATTTAGGAGTTCGGTTGTGATGCCAGGCGCCTTGTTGCTTTTCAGCTGTTCAAGAGCTACCCTAATCTCACCCATTTCGACATCCAAGAGTTCAACGATGTAGCGGCGGTAAGTTAATAAAATTATATACAAAAAACTTATCCGTACCTACAAAATGTATGAAAGAAAACGGCAAAATTGAGTCAGTTGAGTATTCGGGTATGTAACCCTAACCCTAAGCTCGGCGTTTTCAGTATTTGTTGTTTTAATACAGTATATGTATATATGGTAATTAATATATAGAAAATTCCAAATTCCTAACTAATCCCAAAATCCGTAACAAAAATGCTCTAAAACTGAGAACTTTGATGGCCCTCCATCTCTTTATTTTTATGATAAAAAAAATACTTTATGAGTTCTAGACAATGTCACCACACATCCAAGTTTCTTCGGCTTTTTCATGCATGGGTCCTCTCTGAAAATTCAATAAATTAAATGTTTAATGAAATATTCGGTTATGAGTTAACATTTTACACAACATAATATATCTAAATTTCAAATCTGTAACTCATTCCGCTTGCCAGCTAGAGATCCATGACATATGGACGGACAGACAGCAGGTCTTGGGCGCGGAACGCTAAAAAGAAAAATCATATAAAAAAACTGACGGCACTAAAATTGTCTTGTTGAAAACGTAGTTTGCGAACATATTTTTGTAAGTTTTTTAATTTCCTCGTATTAGTGATGAACAGGTAGTGTTTAACACAGTCGTGATTGTGTGCGTTACTCCAGTGGCATATTGACGCTTTTCAGGATTTTAGCTTGACAGATAATTAGTACCTCATCTCGTGTAATTGTGCCAGAAATAAAAAAATTGTGCTTCCAGCCGATCCAAAGATATTCACGAAAAACAGATTCCGTTGGAGTAACGTTACCCAGCAGCATGTTTTTTTACCTGTGGTCGTAGCTAAATACAAACTATCTACTTAGGTAGATCTAATTAGTTCCCGATTGTGCCCCAAAAACAAAACTAGTGCATCCTGAGGTTTCAGAGTTATTCAAGATGCCGCTGGGGTAACGTTTAGTTAATTGCTGTATCTCTTAAACGGGATGGCATGACATACAACTACATTTTTTTTACTAAGGTGCGTCTTAATTAATTCCTAATTTGAAAAAAATATTTTTTTCTATAATTGACACCGTTGGTTTCCTTTTTTTTCAATAACCCTAAAATCGGCTTTTGCGCTTCAATTAAAATACCTGGAAACTTACCAATAGGCTTGTACACAGAGTAAACAAAATATTATTCTATTTAGTCCGTCAGTTAGATTATCAGAAAATATTGGACATGTATTTTTTCTTTTTTCAATTAAACAAAAGTTTGAAGTTCCGCGTGACGTCACATCTAGGTACAATTTTACTTTGAAGTGACGTCATTTTCCCCCACTCCCAAACTTTGACGCGCTTTATATTTCTATAATGTAACGCTTCAATACCATGAGGTATTATTAAGTGACAGTATACAACGTGATATTCAAGTCATTTTCTTAATGAAAACTGGTGATAGTACTCGTCCATATGAACAACTTTTACAATGAAGCCAACCCTGAAATCGTGAAAAGGGAATCAGCTGTTACCTACTTTAACTTTTCTATGGAACAGCTTATATTTATTTCACGATTTCAGGGTTGGCCCCTTAGTAAAAGTTGTTCATATGGACGAGTACTATCACCAGTTAAATTTCACGTTGTATATGATTCTGCTAATAATTAGTGCTTTTAAAACATTATTTGTCCTTAAAATTTCAGCTGAAAAAACCTCCTAACTTCTGAAACATAAGGTAAAAACATCAGGAAAGCAAATCACACGATTAACCAACCAAATTCAAATGACTACATAAAAGCGGCCGCACCGTACATTGTGATCGGCTGGAAGCGCAATTTTTTTATTTCGGGCACAATTACACGGGATGAGGTACTAATTATCTGTAAAGCTGAAATCCTGAAAAGCGCCAACATGCCGCTGGCGTAATGCACACGTCATGATTACACCCTCGAATCGAATTATAAGCACCCTCGCGCGAGCGATCGTGCGCCTAAAATCTCGGGTGTAACTGATTGCTTACCTCGCTTGTATAACGTAATTAGAAGACTAGCTTATCGTCGACGTCTTTGTTATAAGTGCCTACAAGGAAGAAAATTCAACGCATTTTTCCGATCGTAAAAGTTAACTTGTCCAAAAATAGGACTATCTTCTGTGAACACGATACCCATTTTGTTCATGGAATAGCTAATTTACATAAAACTGTTTGCTAATACTGCCCTATTCCGGGTATTTTAAGAAGTTGATCTGAGAAAATCATCTATTAAGGTGAAGGTGGCTATAGGGTTAGGGTAGACGCAAAGAGAGGATTAGATAAATCACAAGGAGATTTTGCTGTTGCTGTTTTCCTTACAACAAGCGTGCATTTTGTTTATGTCAAAGGCCCAATTAAATTAACTCAAAGTCAAGATCTTTGATGATTGACAAGTTATCCTGTACGAGTATAATATCATTAGCCAGCATACTATAAGCGTTTAGGCGATTATAAGGAAAAAAATATATTACTTGAGGCGAGATTTTCTGAATTTTTCGTCGTATTCTTTTGTTTAATTTGTAAATACAATATATTTATATATAGGTGACTTTTTTATTAATACAGCCAAATTCTTGTCACTTGTAACAAGGTTCGATGACCATTTTTGTGAAATTCGTAAATTATTCTTTTCATATGTACCCAACCCCTTTTATTTATGCAGCCAAACTCATACTGGAGGCTTGGTAAGCGATCAGTAACACGGATTCTGGATCTGAGATTTGGATCCGCTGAGAATGATCGTTCCCAGCCATTGACCTCTCATAAACACCTCGACTCACAATCTCGCTCAAAAAGTGTCCGCGATGCATCTTGTCACCGCTATGGAGTGACAAAATCGAATCACGATTTCGTACAACTGACATTGCATCTTATGTTAACGACATAGCGTCTTAATTTGGTTGAAGCATTTTTGCTACTATGCACGTCACACGTTCGGACACTTATTAGATAAATCACAAGGAGATTTTGCTGTTGCTGTTTTCCTTACAACAAGCGTGCATTTTGTTTATGTCAAAGGCCCAATTAAATTAACTCAAAGTCAAGATCTTTGATGATTGACAAGTTATCCTGTACGAGTATAATATCATTAGCCAGCATACTATAAGCGTTTAGGCGATTATAAGGAAAAAAATATATTACTTGAGGCGAGATTTTCTGAATTTTTCGTCGTATTCTTTTGTTTAATTTGTAAATACAATATATTTATATATAGGTGACTTTTTTATTAATACAGCCAAATTCTTGTCACTTGTAACAAGGTTCGATGACCATTTTTGTGAAATTCGTAAATTATTCTTTTCATATGTACCCAACCCCTTTTATTTATGCAGCCAAATTCATACTGGAGTCTTGTTAAGTGATCAGTAACATGGATCGATGACACTTTTTGCTGAATGTCACAAAATAAATTCTTGACATACCATTGTACAGATCATTCACTATAAGAAGTTCCCTGGCTTAGGAAATGGTAGCACTGCATATAATGTTGCCAATAGCTCACGTAGCATTCACCCTACTACACATTCGTAATATTTACTTAACTGCGTTTTTTTATATATTAATTAGACTACTCTTTACTAAAAATAAAATGTACAGAATGAAAAAATTTAATTGATCAATTTATTTATTGATTTGTATTTTGCAAACGTACTAACTTTACAAATGCTCAGCCCCAAGTCAATTACTATAGGACGTCAAGATTTTATTTTGCGAAAGTAACAAAAAGTGTTATCGATCCGTGCGTGTCGGACTCACGGTACCACTGGCCCATGCCCCTGGGGGTACGGTGGGTACCGGCTGGTGGTACCGTGGGTCTGACTTCAGTAACACCGTACCACCGTGTAATAGAGCTGGGTACTTGATCTCTCATAAACAACTAGACACAGTCTCTGAGTAAAGTTCGTCAGAAAGTGTCCGAACGTGTGACGTGCATAGTAGCAAAAATGCTTCAACCAAATTAAGACGCTATGTCGTTAACATAAGATGCAATGTCAGTTGTACGAAATCGTGATTCGATTTTGTCACTCCATAGCGGTGACAAGATGCATCGCGGACACTTTTTGAGCGAGATTGTGAGTCGAGGTGTTTATGAGAGGTCAATGGCTGGGAACGATCATTCTCAGCGGATCCAAATCTCAGATCCAGAATCCGTGTTACTGATCGCTTACCAAGCCTCCAGTATGAGTTTGGCTGTATAAACTTAAGACTTGGTAAGTGCTCAGTAACAAGGTTCGGTGACCTTTTTTGTGAAATTCGTAAATTATTCTTTTCGTGTTCCTTACAAACGCAAGCCCAGCCCCGAGTCAATTACGGACCATTCATCGTAACTTGTCCCCTGAAGTCATGTTGGCATCACTGCTTGTCAAACTTTTGCTGTCATGTTGTTTGTCAGTGAGATTTTTCAAAATTATTTGATAAATTATGTATTATTATTGCCAAAGCCGTTGAACAATAGTGCAAAAGAGATTATGTTGAAGGTACGCCTTTTGTGAAAGAGAAAATGTAAACAATGCACCGTGATTCCTCTCGATCAGGTTCGATCTCGTATCAGTGCCATGACTGGTTACTAAAATAGGGATACCAGCTTCAAACATAAAGCCTATTTTATGGGCAAATAATAATTAGCTATTCGCTTATCTTTGCAGGCATATCGGAAAAAAGCGTTCACATTAAGTCGCCTGGAAATGATCGTCAAAAACGTAAAAAACGGGAGCTCGACTATTTTGAACAAACGTCTTCGAGCTAGAACAAGAAATAAAAAATACCGTTTTAGTACAGATATACATGTATAGATACCATAGATCATACGTATTGTTTGCAAAATACAAATCAATAAATAATTGATCAATTTAATTTTTTCATTCTGTACATTTTATTTTTAGTAAAGAGTAGTCTAATTAATATATAAAAAAAACGCAGTTAAGTAAATATTACGAATGTGTAGTAGGGTGAATGCTACGTGAGCCATTGGCAACATTATATGCAGTGCTACCATTTCCTAAGCCAGGGGACTTCTTATAGTGAATGATCTGTACAATGGTATGTCAAGAATTTATTTTGTGACATTTAGCAAAAGGTGTCATCGATCCATGTTACTGATCACTTAACAAGACTCCAGTATGAATTTGGCTGCATAAATAAAAGGGGTTGGGTACATATGGTCTAGATTGTAAAACGACTTGGTAGGCAAAACGTCTTGATTGCAAAAGGTCTTGGTTGTAAAATGACTATAGTCACCATAATATTATAATATGTCATATATATCATTCACTCTTCGATCTTTGGCCGTTCGATACACGATGACTTGCATTTTCCTGCATCCAATAAAATCGCAGTTAAGTCTTTTTGCTTAATTACGCCGTCAAAATATGCCCTGTGTTTTTAAGTACATAGAGTTGCCAAAATGTTGCCATTGTTTGAATAGTGGTGTTTGCTATCTAGCGTTCGAATATACGTACAGTCATCATGGAAGTGCAAGAAAAGTCGGAAGTAATTTCGATAACCAAAAACTGAAGCATCCATAGTAAGCCTACTCGCGTGTACGCTATTCACATCATAGTTAGCCTATTTTCTGCAGTAAGTCACTCACACATAATATTTTTAAAATCGACTATAAAACTTTCTAAACATTATGTTTGTAATTAACTCGTCTCGACTTACTCGTTAATAACGTATTATATTTATATAAAAGTAAATTAATAGTTAGTTAAACCATTTGTACGCACTTGTACGAATCAAAATTGAATTATAGAGCTAACAATTTAAGAAGGTTGGCACCATGTATGGTACGGCCGCTTTTATGTAGCCGTTCGAATTTGGTTGGTTGATCGTCTGATTTGCTTTCCTGTTGTTTTTTCCCTATGTTTCAGTAGTTAGGTTTTTTCAGCTGAAATTTCAAGGATAAATAATGTGATAAAAGTACTAATTATTAGTAGAATCAAATATAAAGTCACTTAATAATAACTCATGTATTGAAGCGTTACATAGTAGCCAGATTTTAATAAAAATGGAATGACTCTGTAAGGAGTTGAAATAGGGACATCTAATTTCACAAGGTGCTTTGAGTTAATAAACTAAAAATAATAATTATTATTAAAAATACCGGTGTCGATTATAGAAAAATAAGTTTGCACAAATTAAGAACTAAATAAAACGCACCTTGGAAAAAAAATCGTCGTTGTATGTCATGCCGTTTAAGAGATACAGCAATTGGCTAAACGTTACCCCAGCGGCATCTTGAATAACTCTGAAACCTCTTGACGCACTAATTTTGTTTGTGGGGCACAATCAGGCACGAATTATATCTACCTAAGTAGCAAGTTTGTATTTAGTTACGACCACAGGAAAAAAATATGCCGCTGGGGTTACTTAGTTTCTACTTCGTGGGTAACGTTACTCAAGCGGAATCTGTTTTTTCGTGAATATCTTGGGATCGGCTGGAAGCAGTAACATGCCGCTGCGCTGGCGTAACGCACACTATTTATTGTATTTGATTTGGGCATGTTTCCTCGGACAAGTTGTTTAGTGTGATACATACTCGTAAGCATGATTAGATGTTAGCTTATCTTACTAACATAAACCTTTCAATATTTAAGTATATTTAGTTTTTTCGCATTTCTGGGGTCAATAATAAATGAAATACTTGTTTAAATACCCCCAAAAATGCCATATCAATTTCCGAACAGAATAGCCTCGTATACAAATAGTAATATCAGAAAGGTGCTTGCTAAAACAAATAAAAAACAAAAGTACTTTAAAAATTTTATATTTTATTCATGTCAATTTACTGTTCACATTGAAAGCTAAATACATTTTATAATTAATTTGACTGCGTATAACAGGATAGTGAAAATTTAGAATAATTAAACTAAAAAATGTAAAACAAAACTTAATTAAATTGAGATTGATTTCCATTCCAACATTTAGGTACACTTTTGTTACGTATTTAGAAAATTATTACAATATGTAAAATTGGTACTTTATATACATCAACAAATGATATAGATTGATAGTTCTTGATGAAACCACATACTCAACTGGCAATACTAAACACATATTTCAAAGAACCATTCCAACGTGCAAAAGAAAAAAAAACACTCACGTATCCAGTTTTTACTTTTTGTGGGTATACAACATAGATATCTTAATATATTATTAGTATATAATGTGACATTTATGCAGCCAAATTCATACTGAAGACTCGGTAAGTAGTCGGCATAAAGATCCAACCTTTATGCCGACTACTTAAGGAGTCTTCAGTATGAATTTGGCTGCATAAGTTTCACCTTATCTACTAATATATTAAGATATCTGATTTTTTTTTTCTTTTTCCTTTCAAACGCAAGCTCAGCCGCGGCTCAGTAAAATGTAAAGTCATAATTTTCTTTTTCAAATTACGCAAAATGTGTTATTGATCCGTGATACCGATCACTTACCAAGCCTCCAGTATGAATTTCGTTGTATAAATAAATGTCACCCTGTATTTCTTCGGAACATTTCCAAAGAAACATATATTTAGTATAATGACCTGAGGCCTTATTTTCTTACATCGACATTCATCGCGATCGCCTTCAAACGCGCCGTGATTGGCTAGAAATGACATCACATCATTTTTGACCAATCACGACGCCTTTGAATCATTTTTGACCAATCACGACGCTTTTGAAGACTATAGCGATGGATATTGAAGTTAGACAATAAGAGGACAGTGTAGTAATGATTTCAATAATGTCAAGAATTTATTAACATTAACATTCCGCAAAATTTAATAAAAGATACAAAACAAAGTTTTGATTGAACAAAATATCCTATCGTCTCGAACTTCGTGTGAAAAATGTCATGACATTTTATTATTATAACTTGTTTGTATAATGACTGCATTATTTAATTGCACAAAAGATTGACAATTCAAAAATATATACTTTGTTTAAAAAACTTATCACCCAAAGAAAGGGCTAGACTAACAGTGAAATAAACTTTAAATCTATCTTTTCTTTCAGTCCTTTTCAGTTAAAAATTACAACTTCATTATTTTCAAGGCCTGATTCTCAGAATTCATCATTAGCACCCTTTAGTTTAATTTCAAAATAGCAGTACATCGTGAATATCGCAACTTGATCTTTGAACTTAAATAAATTGATTATATATTTGTAAAAAATATTCAAAAATGATTCTATAATTCAATTAGATCTAGCCTAAGATTTAAAATTACGTAGTCATATAACAACCTAACACTACAATACATAATTAAAAGCTTATCTTATTTATTACTATATTTATTATCTTTGGTTTAATTTTACATCACATAGCCATTATTAACATGATTCAAAAATGCAAATTTACATAAAATGATTGTCATCGGCGTCAAATTTACAAATTTTATTCGATACTGTAAAAAAGACCGTGCGTTTTGGTAGGTCGATCAATTATCTTAATAAATTAATATTTTATTGCAATTTTGTCTGCTTTAACCAGAAACGATACTTTAGAATATACATAAGATTGTACAAAATGGCTAAGAGATGAATTTCATAAAATATTAATATTTGTCACAGGGCAAAACGTTGACCCGTATCAATAAAATTCATGGCTCTATTTAGATCTAGATAAATACATATTTATATACTTACACTTCTCTATTAAATACAGCAATCTATTCCTATACTAATTGCGCGTGGTATCCACCATATGAAGCGCGGAAATGGAAGATATTCAACTTATTATAGAATTTGACTCTAAAATTCGGGACACTCACAAATATATATATTTTAAACATCAATATATAAAAATAATGCTTTGAATAGCAAAAGCAACAATAAAAATATTATTTGCACTAACGGTGTTTTAAATCTTAAGCAACTATGCAGATTGCTTAATACTATTTAATCCTAGATATTGTTAAGACTAAATTAAGATTCGTCAACTGAGACAGCTTGAATTTATGTATAACGTTCCACGTCATGATTATTTAATTTATATGTACAAGAATGTGTAAAAATATTAGCTAAAAGAAATGCTTCGAGGAACTAAAAACTGATTTGTGAAAATTATTTTGATGATGCTGTTCAATACATAGAGTGTATGTCACAATGGGACACAAATACGTAAAGACAGAAACAGTTAATTTATAAATTGTCAATACCTGAAGATGGAACCGGGTGAGTACCGAATACTGTAGATATTTTGCGAACGGATAGTACTTATTATAAAAATTATTAACATCAATTTATCCAACCAAATTCATACTGGAGGCTTGGTAAGTGATCAGTATCACGGATCGATAACATTCTTTGCTAATTCCGCAAATGTTGACCTCCCACAATAAGGGAACAATTGATAATTTACGAATTTCTCAAAGGGGATCATTGAACCATGATACTGAGCACTTGCTGGGTCTTTAATATGAATTTGGCCGCATAAATTAATGTTAAATAAACTTGCTAAAATAAATTCCTCTATTTTGTATGAAACAGCACCATCAAAAGAACACAAATTTAAAGTAAATATCCAGTTATAAGTACCTTCAACTATACTAAAACTGCTTTTAAACATTCTGTCACTATGGGTTCAACTAATTTCCGATTTAATTTATGCTCAATTACATTGGCAAGTCAAGTATAGGGCACATTTTAAAATTGGGCATATCATGAAATGTGAAATCGAAAGTCTTTCAGGTGGGCGACTAGCGAAGCGAGGAGCATGTTAGGTTTACAGGTAAATTTATTTTGTAGTTTTAACAGAATTATAATATGCCTAGGCAGATAATGATATGCCTAGGCAGATTATAATATGCCCATTTTCTACGATGTGCCGACGACATTAATAAAAATTATGAATTCAGTAATTTAATTCGTAAAACGGATACTTTTTGCTGCAATATGGTTACGTTAGCAAATTTAATTTTAACCGCCTCTAAAGAGATAAAAATGTAGTTTTTACGCCAATAGTAATAAACTAAACAAAGTCGAAGAGATCCTTACTTAGCTGAAGTACAACCAAACAGTATAGTAACTGGTCATCTCGATTTTCATAGCAATACACTAATATATATCATCTATAATCTTGTCATCTGGATTCTTATACATTTTCAATAGAGATACACACACCTGCACTAAGTCGATGAACATTGGCCTCTTCTGCGGATCGAAATCCCAGCAAATTCTCATGAGGTCCTCATAAACCCTTGTTGAACAATTACTGGGTTTCACGAAACTAAAAAAAGAAACACATGGTATTTGAGTGAAATTTCTAGCAAAAGCCATTAAAATACGAGCCAAAATGCATCCATCCATCCATCAGCTGTGTTCGTCCACTGTTGGACATAAGCCTTTCCTAGATTTCGCCACTCTTGACGGTCCTCTGTCAAGTATAAAATAAAATTTATTGAAAGTTAATTTTTTATAAACACATCTTCACGACATGAATCCCCGAAGGGGTGTCAGCGGCGTTACCTATTTTAACAATGCAAATCACAGTCCACACCCGATACACCCGCGTTTCGCCGACGATTATTACTTCCCAACGTGATGAGTGGTGAGCACTATCGCCGTACTTCGGGAACAGATATACGGTTTTTAGGGCGTGCAGGTTATCTCACGGTGTTTTCCTTCACCGTTCAGCAAGTGGTAAGTACCTATTAGGTAAGAACACAAAAAGTATGCACATAAATTCCGAAAAACTCATTATTGCAAGCGGAGATCGAACCTGGGTCTCAAGATTGGGAGGCCAGCCCACCGCCTGAGATTATGACGCTTTCAAAAGTAAAAAAAAATAAAATTTAAACATAATATTTACCTACATAATAAAAATACCCACTATTATTCTCTTAAATATCTATTAACAAAGATTAGATATGACCTGTAAAACGTATACTTTTATCTATTTTACAAAATGAAGAATTTAAATTTGAATTTTGATATTTACTCTAATACATAACATTTGCAAACTCTGCAAAGTAATATTATCTACAGGTGGCTCATATAATAAACAAATTTAAATATCAAAATGGATTTCAGGACAGCTGACCGTGATAGAATGTAAATTAGATTTCTTCGTTACCCCTATAGAACCGACTAACTTCCAGAGATATTATAATAATATAAAAAAATAAAACAGCAGAATACTTACACATCAGCGCGGTTTTCTGGCTTCCCATTAAACTGTGGTACACTGAAAGCGATTTTCTGTCCGAATTTGGCACGAATTTGAAACATCTCCCACAAAGTGACCCCGTACGACCACACGTCACCCTTCGTTGTAAAACTGTACGGATACACCGACGCCTCTGGGGCATACCTAAAATATAAACATAAGTATATTTCAAAATTAACTAAACTAATATTTGGAAGTTTTATCGTTTTATCGTGGTTGAAGAAAACACTTGTACTGTTTCACAAAAATATTTCCGACTAGTTTCGCCTTAACGGCATTCTCGAGGATTTAACACAACATGTACATATCATACAAAAACTGTTCATGTATGTAACAACAGGATGACCAGTACAGAAACAGTACAAGTGTTTCAACCATGATGTTCTTTCACCAAGTGCCGACAATCGCAAGTATTAACTTTATTGATAGTTTTATCGTTTATTTCTCAACCCACAATAAACAACTCATCGGCTAAGAACAATCCAAACGGTTGTTGTAAGTATGTCAAGCATAATAAATGGGTTCAGTCAATTGGATAACAACGGAAATTTAAGGCGTATGGCGATTGCTAATAAGAGCGAGAAGGGAATATTTTGATGAGTTGATGACTGAAGAGAACACTGCACATTTGTGCCTATTTTCTTGCCAAATAAATGAGTTGAAACCAAAGAATGACTTGCTTTTAAAGAGGGTGAAATGAAAAAGTAATTGAACATACCAAGGTACTGGCAACAAGTGATCGCTGCGCACTTTGTACATGTCCTCAGTTTTGGGCAGCAGCCGAGACAGACCGAAGTCTGATATCTTGACGGTGCGGCGATCTGCGACGAGGATGTTGCGGGCGGCCAGGTCGCGGTGCACGATGCCCTTTGCCGATATGTAGTCCATCGCCTGTCATTGTTAGGGTCGGTTAAAACATTTTCCCGCCTAAAACTTGGGTACCTATCTAGTATTCTCTGCATTTTTTTCGGACCCCACTGAGTCCGACTTTTATCCTCTTATGTTTATAGAATGCAATGTTAAAGCTTCTAAAAAAGTTAATATTATTTATTTATTAAAAAGGATTTATCCAGTTGGAAACTTAAAAAGTGCAATTAAAATTATAATTACCAAAAATAAGAATATAATTATGGAAAAAAATAAACACCATCAGCGACTTTCAGCGTCATAGCGTCTTTTTGGATTTTATTTTGAATTTTGAAGGTAATCATTTCACGTTTCAGTGGATTAAAAATAGGCAAAATAAATATTTAGATCGCAGAACTAAATGATGTGTCAAATATGTCGCACGCCCAATATTAAAGGGACCGAACTCTAAAACCACAACTTTTGGGAATCGCTGAAGAACTGTGCGACGCGTGGGACTGCTACCCTTGATTCCATGTATTTCTCAAAATATTAGTAATTACCTAACCAACCATTTTTCATTTACGGTATTTATCCAATGTGTGTTTGTCTATATTTAAAGCATAAACCTTATTATTAATTTTATATTTAACCCATAGTAAATTCGTCTTAAAGAAGGCAATCCCAATTTTGGTCACCTTAACAAGAAAAAATATATTATTGTATAATAATAAAATGGCAATGGAAAGACTCAAAACACAGTAAACGAGACAAAAATTACTCTGAATTTTACGAAAAAAGACCTAATTCGAAATACGTTGCTTTATTATTATCACACAAAAGTAAACAACGGTCATACATTAATTTTACGATATAAAACGGCTCATATCCTAACCTGTCGATGTTTGACTAGATATTTCTCTAACACTGCTCACGCAACACTGATTCCGACAGTTTTGCGCTAAAGCGGGGTGCGGGATGACGTGATATTAAAAGATACCTAACCTATTTATTGTATTTTTTTTTCTAATTAGAAAAGAGTAGTTTTTTGAATGAGGGGTCATAGATATTGCGGTTTTAGGTCGTTTTATGACGAAAACTAAAATTTCATTTTATTACTGTATTTGCGGTGAATAAGAAAAGGTTGGATATTGCTGTTTTTAGTGAATAATATTTAATACAAATTCGAGATCGTTTAAAAAAAACTCATCGTTATGTTTTAGATAATAGGTTTATATGTTCACTCCAGTCATTATTGTTATTTTTGCTTTATTGCTTTATTAGTTTGGACAGACTAGTGTTTTGAACTAAAAACCAGCCTTCACTTAGCAATTTTTTTCGATACAGCGAATTTTTCTCTATCATCCTTTGGGCTTTCTTATCGTCTTGGAAAAGGCGTCATTTTTTTATTATTTTTTTTCGGAACTCCATCTATTGTTGTGAGTTCTATTGTTCTACATAATATACGTCGTTTTAAGGGTGTGCGCGTGTGTGAGTGACGTACCGAGGCGATGTCCCTGCCGTACTTGAGCAACAGGCAGGTGCTGATGTCATTCTCAGTCTTGAGGAAGTTGTCGAGCGAGCCCAGCTCCAGGTACTCCATCACGATGCCCACTTCGGGCGAGTCGTCCCACAGGCCCTCGATCTTCACTATGTTCGGGTGGTACAGGGTCTGAAACGAAACTTTTACTATAACAAGAACATCGTTCTCTTTGTAGTTACATTTCTCTTTGAATCCTGTTATCCTGGTACCCAGCACATTACGTTTTGGTATCAAAAGAAAAACATAGTTGTTGAAATAAGGAAAAAAACTTCAGAAATATGTCTAGAAACATAAGATGTTTTGATAGATTTTTTTCCTTATGAAATAAGGATTAGGTGTAATTATTGCGAATTGACAAGAGCTTGCAAATTTTTTTCAATTTTAATTAAATAAAACACTTTGATAAAGATTAGAGACCTATCAGTAGTACAAGTGCGTAAGCATCGATTCGGTAAATTTGACAGATAAAGTCGATAGATTCCAATTAGCAACCTTTATAGCAAAGAAATAGCAGTTACATTTTTGTTTATCGAATCGATGTCGAGTCGATAGCAAGTTCGTACTCGCACTACTCTTTTGGTAAATTACCTATATTATTTGTCTCTAAGGTTTTGATAATCAGCAAACTCTCTTTAGCCACAATGAACCATTATAAAATGAGATTATGAAACTGCTACTAATGTAATGCGTCATCGTCCAATACCAACCAACCGTGATATACGCAGCTCAGACACACGTGCTACTTGTTATTTGTGCCAAGAACGCAACTGTTGAAAGTGAAAACATTCGCGAATATTGCCTCCCTTACCATACATATAATCCGTGCGGTTAAAGAAAAAATCTATAAATGGCGACTGGTACTTAGAGTAGCATCAGCAAATGAAGTCAAGCGGCAGCCAAACAATATTTCATTTATTAATTTTGAATTATATTTTAGGAAGTTTAAAGAGTGCTGCTAGCAACTGTTTATTTTAATAAATAAACTTTTAAATAGTTAACATTATCCAGAGAACATTTATTTATTTTACTTTATTCTGTACATGTGTTTCTGTAAAAAATAAAGAATTTAAAACATGTCTCGGCGTTTTGTCTACAGGCAAGACAGTGTGAATGCTAATCCAAACTATTTTTTTTTGTACATAGCGACTATAGCATGCTGTGCGAGTATAGACAGAGCGACGATGTGAGCGACATAGCATGAGACCGTCGCCATTTATAGATGGTTTCTTTATCCGCACGAGTTATACCTGACTTGTCTTTGCTTCAGTATCAACAGATATTAATTTTAGGCTATTTACTTTTATTACCCCAGCTGCAAGAAATTTAATCAAACTGCTGTATTTATTAGAAAACAGATCATAAGGGTTATCTGACTGATATTTTTTCACGATATGTATAGGTACACAATTTTTGCTGCGCAAGTGCGTGCCACCCTAGAAGGACGTATGCTGACCAAATAGGCGACATACTGAAGAAGGGCACAGTAAAAAGTACCCGGAATAGATCAGCTTGTGTGACTAGATTGATGGATGTGGAGGAAGCAAAAAAGTGTGTCAGGATCGTAGCAGATGTAAATCTGTAGTCTCTGCCTACCCCTATGGGAGACAGGCGTGAGTATATGTATGTAATCTAGGTACAAGTTATAAATGGTATCTCACTTTCATAATTTCCAGTTCGTTCATACAGTCGTCGCGGGATGTCTCTGGCTTGAATCTCTTGACAGCGATGCGTCGGTTCTCTCTCTCTAGCATCGCTATCCATACTTTGCCGTAGTTACCCTGCACAATCAACAGTAAATCACATATAAATCACATATAACTCTTAAATAAAGTAAACAACATGCATTATGGGTACCATTACCTGACTTCAACTCTGAGAATATCAAAAGGTAGACCCTATTTCTTTTGTCTGGGATAATATTTTTTCTTGGCCTTAATAACTGGACATATATGGAGTATTTACATATATCGACGCAGTTCAAAAGGCACAAAAAACAAATACACAATGGTGTCGATTCGGTAAAACACCACACCTTAACTTAACCTAACCAAAATACGACTAAAATACGTTAAGTCGTTTCTATTAGCTATTCGGTTTTGTCAACGAACTAAATTTGGTTGCCGTGTTTGACTTAATTTTCTCGAACTAAATTGAATTCACAGATTACAATAGCGGTAAAGACCACAGATAAGAATGGTTGCATTTCATTCGTTCGATATGGGAAGTCTTAATATTTCTACTCTTTGGTAGAATTATGATTAGATTTTAAAATATTTTATTTTATTTCTTTACTTTCGCACCGTGATTTAAACCACTCGAACATTGTTCTTGCCTACCTTCTCAAAAAAAGTTTTTTGTCTACTTTTGTTTTATTAAACAAGAAATTACAATAAACAAATTTACTAAATTGGTAATTGGCTTCCTGCACTTACTTAGACATAACTACTTACTGGAAACATATAATTTAGTTTCCACTCGAAGAAGAAGATCATCATAACGAATAATTTCAAGAGCATCATCCCCGTCATCGTCTATTAAATATCAAAATCGCAAAATCGTTAACAATCCACGTGAACACTAGAAAATTCCCCTCAACTTTGAACCAACTAGGGATGTCGATTCTTTCTAAAAAAGATCGATTCTGAGATCGATTTCAAATCGTGGTGAAAAGATCAATCCAAAAAAAAACGGTAAAAAAAAGATCGATTCAAAATAATCGATTCATAATCGGAACAGAAATTCACACAATTAGCGTTAATAAATTTTTATTTTTGTTGGTAATCTAGGTATAAATTCATAAGCGATAATTTTTCCAGAGTTTATTGTAAGTAAAGTTAGTTGTTTTCTCATAAATATAACATTAATCAAAAGTTAAAGTTTTATTGCTAAAGTAACTTATAATGCAAATACATAATACAAATTAAAATGTTGACCTCTATAAAGTATACTTTATGTATCTATTTTACAAAATAAATATTTTGATTTTGATAACAATTTTTATTCGATTATTATTATGTTAATATTATAATACAATATTTGTGAGTCTCGAACCCACTCCAACTTCCAATCTTCAAATGTAAGGCTCTTCATATATTTGCTGGGAACGTTATTAAATGTAGGTACTCTTTTTAATTGTATGTGATTTGTTAGCAAAATTTTCCGTGAAACCGAAAAAAATCGTGTCCACGATTCTGCGGTTGTATGGATCGATTCAAAGATCGATTTTCTTGCCCCCATTAATCGATCTTCGGTTAAATCGATTTAAAATTGACATCCCTAGCATCAATAAACATACGCGGAAGAAGAAATGTGATTCCATGGATGCGTTATGAATACATTTTTTTTTAGTAATTTTGGGGAATTTTATGATGGTATCACTTAAATTGACAATTCTGTCTAACCGATTTTAAATTTTTGTTGAAGATCGAAAAAATCGCTATTTTGTTTATAAAAACCATTGCGGGATGCTGCTGCTCTGACTAAGAAGACCAAGAAACAATCACGATTAACCCGTAAGATGGATCCAAGGATTCATCGGGACTAATCCACCTAATATAAATGCCAAATATAAATGTTGTATATAAACAACAACGAATTGAAAATGTCTCAACTACCAAATTTCTTGGATTACTAATTGACAATAAGCTAACGTGGGAGGCTCAGGCAGCAAAAATATGTGAAAGACTTGGACAATCAGCATATCTTTTATATAAACTCTCCCAAATCGTCAACAATGACGTCGTTTTAACAGCCTATCACGGCCTTGTGGCATCAGTTCTGCGATATGGTATTATTTTCTGGGGGAATTCCACAATGAGGGAAACCATATTCAAAGCCCAAAAGAGATGTGTTAGATCAATGTGTGGTCTGACACGACGACAGAGCTGTGAACCTTACTTCAAGTCTCTAAAAATACTTACTGTACCATCGCTATACATATTCGAAGTGGCTGTGTTTTTAAAGACTAACCCCTCGCTCTTTGTTAAACTTTCCGAAGTTAAACTTACAGATGTTAGAGAACAATTTAGGCATCACTTGTGTATAAGGGAATCAAAAACTGCTCTAATGAAAAAAAGTATCTATTGTATGGCACCTAAAATTTATAATAAAATCCCTAATGACATAAAAGATTTAAAATTAGTACAATTTAAACATAAATTATTCTTTATGTTAATTCAAAAATGTTATTATAGCATCGACAAATTTTTAAATGACAATATTTTGACTGTAATTTAATTTTTTATTACTTCATGATCTTTATTTATATTACATTGTCACACTGTATGAATAATTATAAATGTAATTAAATTAATATTTGTATGCCGTAAGGCAGATCATGGCGCTCTTATAAAATATTACTAACAACTATTTGTACCTAACATTTATACCCATGTTCACAAATAAATATTTCTGATTCTGATATACTACAAAAGGGTGCGAAAACACTTTTGCAACCTCTGACAGCAACACCTGCTGCATACAAGGACTCGTATGTCTCGATGTTCTATCGCTCCAGTCGCTATAGGCAGCAACTACAACTACAAGATGACCTCAATCGAATCAATAATTGGACTAAAGATTGGCTTTTAACATTAAACTCGGATAAATGTACCGTTTTGCACGTTGGTAACACAAATCCTCAACTTTCGTACACAATTGACTCAAAGTCTTTAAAGATAGTAACATCACAGAAAGATCTGGGAGTTACAATAACAAGTAATCTGAAATGGGATGTACACATTCTTCAAGTTACTAAAAAAGCCAACTCAATAACTTACATGATCAGAAAAACATTTAGCTACATTGACAAGGAACTATTTCTAAAGATTTATAAAACCTACCTACGACCATTATTGGAATACGCTTTCCAAATTTGGAGTCCATATTTCAAAAAAGACATTAATATGTTGGAAAGAGTTCAGAGAAGAGCGACAAAAATGGTAGCTGTTTTACGTGACTTACCATATGAACGACGTCTGCAAGAACTCGGGCTAACTACACTTGAGCAACGACGACAACGTGGGGACCTCATCGAAACATACAAAGTGCTCACTGGACACTATGACGTTCCCGCGCTGGGGGAACTCTTCAAGATGAACCAAAATCGTCATCTGAGAGGTCACCATCTTAAAATTAACACGTCGACATGTGCAAGCAACCCACGTAGACATTTCCTTCCTAACCGTGTAGTTCACGAGTGGAATAAACTGCCTGACAGTGTTATAAGTGCTACCTCAGTGAACTGCTTTAAAAATAGACTGGACAAATTTTTTAATAAATAAAAACATAAAGTGCTGTGACATACACATCATCAGCTTATAGCTGCTTGTGTATAATAAATAATAATAATAATAATAATAACTATTTGTACCTAACATTTATACCCATGTTCACAAATAAATATTTCTGATTCTGATATACTACAAAAGGGTGCGAAAACACTTTTGCAACCTCTGACAGCAACACCTGCTGCATACAAGGACTCGTATGTCTCGATGTTCTATCGCTCCAGTCGCTATAGGCAGCAACTACCGCCGTCACCCTAATCGGAAAAGGTTCTTAGCTTGAAACTGAAAAAAACCATCTACCACCGTCCAACCCTCGCCGCGAATACAATCAGTGATTGTGATTGCTTCAGTCTTGCAGAAAACAAGAAACGTCGCTCTCACCGGTGCCAAAGGAATGCTTTATTTGATTACACAGATATTACGACACAGTCCCTGCAACTTTATGTGACATGAAGCCTACCAGATCTATTTCTCCAGAGTGCACAAAAGTATGACGTTAGAAGACAGACGATTCCAAATTAGGATAACATGCTGGCGGGAACAACCATCATAGAACGTTACACAAGTACATCATGAAAGCGCACAACGTCCACACACAGTGGAATATGAACTATTAAAAAATGCACAATGTTTCTCAACGAGCTCTTTTGCACTAGATTACCTGTAAGCTAACTCGCTGTGCATTATTTAGGAGAAATTATACATTCGTAGTGCTTCTTTGTGAGTGATGTGAGTAAATTGGGACGTCAGATATTTTGTATGGAGTATGAAGGTGTCTATGTTCGTGCCAACATGTTAAGAAATGTTTTTTTTATAAGGGTCTGTAGTAATGTTTATCTAGTTTTAAGGAACCTATTAATAATATGGGCCCTTAGTGACCTAAAATAAAAAAATATCAGTACAATTTAGTTTTACTATTCATTTAGCGATCAAAAAACAGATTCATTCAATCTAATCTCATCATCATCATAGCCTTTATTTTCTGACCTTATAAATATGTATGTTACACGTCATGTAATTTTAAAACAATAAAATATTGATTTAAATAATATAATGTACTGCTTGCTGGCAAGCATCCCGCTGACAAATATATTGTAATTTTTTCAGGTCAGTGTGTCATTGACACATGGACCTCCCCCAGTGTTTTCCATTGGTTTTCTTTACATGGCTTCTACAAAGAAAGGGGCGATCATCTGCGTTGCACTGGTCTGCCTTTTGGTCCATGTTTTTGTCCATTTAATGGACTTTTCCCATAATATAATATTTGTAGGAAATGCCCCAATTCTGGAATCTATATGTCAAGCAGAGATGAATGCATTTATTACACACTTCTTCTGATGGGGTATTTTTTAATACCTCTTTCAAGGACCAAAATCTATATTAATTGACAATTTATTTCTAAACTAACCTTGCCAGCAGCTTTGCTTGCATGGAAGTGTTTTGTAATCTTTGTGTGGTATTAAGAGCTTGGCGGTTATTTTACTAACACCTTAAAGCCTATATTTTGACCAGACTCATTAGGATGATAAGAATGAAAATCACATCCAAATCGGTTGAGTGGTTCTTGAGTTGAAATGGAACATACATACATACAGACAGACAAAAATTGTTAAATTGTATTTTGGCCTCCATACCATACTAATAACCCATTTCATATAAAATTTTACATATATATTTAATGTACAGACACAACTTTTAGACTAGGTACTTTATTATTAGTATATATAGGTAGATGAGCAATCCTATTTCCTTTGACATCTAATGATTTTACCTTGGTTTGCTGGTCTCTCTGGTTGTGTCTTGCTAAACCAAATTCATCTGTCCAGTGATCAAGGGAAATGTAGTACTGGGTACACACAGCAGATTGAAAAAATTGTAGCCGTAGTTTAAGGACTAGGTAGGTAGGTGGTACAGTTTTTTTTAAAGAGTTTGCTCCTTCACAATCACAAGAATCTATTTTCCATTGCTAGAAAACAAAGCTTGAAGATTCGGCTCTATGAATGAGGCTTATTTTAAGCTGTGACGTCACTGCATAAGGTTCATAGCCAGGGAACCAGTGAATCTAAATCCTAGAAGCCACTGATTTCTTGGCGTAATGTGCAACATCGCAGTTTATTTTTAAGAGGTCTGAACATCACATCCACCTTGTTTCATACAATTCTGGTTCCGGGGTCATCAGCTAAGGCAGCAGTGGGGTACAACTTGTCTCCTGGAAGAAGCATTGTAAAAATAAGTTTGCAAACATAGTTTTAAACTTTGGGTGGATATGCTGGTTTTAACTGTTTAGTTTCTTTCTTCTGCATCTGCTACACCCAATAGCCAATATTCCTCCATTCTCCCCTCAAAAAGCAACACAAATTAGATAATTGGACTTGTTAAAATTTTAATCGCCACGAAATATGTCTCGCCTAATATTAGTTCACTTTTAGTTTGACATCTCTAAAATTTGACAGTTAGGTGGTCATACCGAATAGCAAAATTACGTTTTGGACCTAATTGAGTTCGACCTAACTAAAAATTAGTTTAGTCCTGTCAAAATAGGTTAGGTTGGGCGTTTCCGAATACCAAAAGTAATTTGACACATCTTAACCTAATTTTAGTTAAGTTAAGTCGTATTTGTGCATGTTCGAATCGACACCATTATCTAGCACATCTAAAATTCTGAACTTATTTTCAATTTATACAAAAACGGCATCATCTGTTAACTTTTCTTCAAAAACCCGTTGAGCAACAGTAAAAACTATCTAAGTTGTATGCTACTTGTTACGTCAGGTTATGCCTCTATCATCTGGTACTGATATTTTAAAAGGCACCATTTTGCCAAAATGTTGAATATTGATTTTGTTTTAAAGATATCAAGCTGGACAGATTTACATACAAAGTTGTTTTCTTGCCTTAAATTGTACCTATACCAAAATTTTACATTTCTGCCAGTTAGTGACTTTGTAAATGCCTGTATTTAGTACTATGGAAGTGTCAAACTTTAGTCTATAACAAAAAACAGAGAAACGGGTTATCAAATTTTGTACTAAAACGGTGCCATGCCACATTGTTGGTGGTAATGTTGTAAAGAAGCACAGACGGTACTTACACTGCCTATGATCTTCACAAAGTGGAAGCTCTGCTCCTGCTGATGCGAGATGAACGAATGCAGCTTCGTGGGTTCGTCCTGCGGCACACAACCGCGATCCTGCCACACGCTCCACTTTGATGACTTCTGTGATGATAGCATTGTGGAGATTGTGTGCACGCTCGACTGAGAAGTGAATATCTATCGTTATATTAAGCAACACAACTTTTAGTGTAATAGTTGTTTAATTTATGACAGTGGGCGCATTTTTTAGGTATATCTTGCAACTTTGCAACATTTTGCATCATTGAGCAAATCGAATCCACGGCATTTGGATCAAACGCAAAAGGCTTAACTACATAACCAACCAATGATTTCAAAAGTAGTATCGGAGGGTAAAGGCAGAGTACATAAACGAGTCATTGGGTGCTATTTCTAAACACCTAAACAAAATCCTCAAACCATGATCTACCAATCCATATTTAAGACCCCAAGATATCAAGTTTATGACGTCGTTATTTTTTATATAAATTTAATTGTAACAGTTAGTTTGTGTGCGTGGGGGTGGGTGTGTGAGGGTGTGTGTGTGTGTGTGTGTGTGTATGTTTGTTACTCTTTCATGCTGAAACGGCTGGACGGGTTTCGATGAAATTTAGAATGGATATAGCTTATACCCTAACTTAACACATAGGCTACTTTTTATCCCGGAAAAAGGTCGTCAAACCGAATACCACGCGGGCGGAGCCGCGGGCAAAAGCTAGTAGTAAATATACAAAACTAAAAAGTAGTTCAGTTTCATAAAAAAGCTATTACGTCTAACCTCTAACTTGTAGCCCCAAGAGCTCATTAAAGGGGTTATTTATCCCGTGCCTTACATTTTCCCCTTCAGCCGTTACTGAATCCGTATAAGGATCAAACTCACAATATTTCCATCACTGCAACTGGAACCGCTGATTGGAATAAGACTGCCCCTCTCACTGGTCGAGTAGCAAGGGTTGTCGCTGTAACTTAGGTCGTTATCTGGTACATCTAGAAATTAAATAGTTTATTTAGATTTATGGGAGTATTGTAGGAAACTGATAAAATATCAGTCCCGAAAGTAACGAGAAATCGCGGGATTTTCTTATAAACTTAAGAACCACGCATTCCAAAGTTAAAATCACGGTTCTTTTCGTTCTTTCGGAAGATCATAGCCTCACGTTTTTAATTAAAGAACAATCACGCGCTCTAATCTGTGAGATAAGAGATTTTCTATAACAATAGATTTATAATGCCTATCTGCACCTAATTGGCACCTGAACAATAGATTTATAATGCCTATCGGCACCTTTATCTTGGTGATTTAAGGCGACGCATTCGACATGGATCTCCATTTTTCTCAGCAATAAAAAAACATATGTATTTACCAATTCATATACTAGATTAAGCATTTTATTGACATCATTTTTCCTGAAGGTTTAGTTGATTGATTAATTTTCATAGCAGAGAAAAAAATATTTAGAAAACCTCTTTTAAAACAGAGATTTCTATTTTACTGACAAACGGGAGCGAATGAAGCCTCTAAGTTTTTTATTTAAATTAGTCTACAAATACACTTCAATATGGCCGATTGGAGTTATTAAATTACTTATAGTTGTAATTTTGAATGAAAAATACTGTTTTTCCGCATACGACCTTACGGCATAATAAGCTAGTTCGTGAGCGCATATTTGTATGGAGTAAGTCCCCCTCACTCCACTCCCCTAAAAAGTTTATCAATTCCTCGCCTTAAGGGGTAACGTTTCGAGCTCAGTGCAAAGTGCATAACAATGGTTTGTTTACCTTATTTTAAAATAAAATGTATGAAATAAAATAGTTTCATCTTATTTTGCGACTATTGTTGAATAATTATCAGGGGTTTTTAGCAGAATTGCGTCATTTTATGCATTACGTTGTAAATGAATGGGTATACAAACTTAGAAGCGTGTTTTAAGTTTGTATGCCCATTCATTTACAACGTAATACATAAAATTATAAAATTTTGGTAGAAAAGCCCAATTGACATTAAACAATGGTAGCGAAATGCCATATATCACATTTATTTAGTACTTTTTATGCAAAAACAATCATAAGTTGCGCATTTTGCACCGAGCTCGAAACGTTCCCCCTTAATGTGGTATTTCTACAAAACGAAATAAGGTTTTCTGTACGTTACTATTCCCGATTAAACGTTATAAAAATTTCTTGAGTGCATTATATTTGATTTGCAATATCAACTGCAAAATTTACAATGCTTTTCTGCTTCTTTTATCTATTTATTAAATTATTGCTTTATATTGTTCTTTTTGATTTTTACCTGTAACCAGTGGTGTCATATTACGCATGATCTCCTGAGGGCGCGTGCGGCCGTGCGGGTCGTGGCGCCAACACTCGGGCATCTGTCCCCACACCGCGTCAACTTACCATCATCATTGACGTGCAACATCTGCGTCATATTACGCATGATCTCCTGCGGGCGCGTGCGGCCGCGCGGGTCGTGGCGCCAACACTCGGGCATCTGACCCCACACCGCGTCAACTCATTGATTGACGTGCAACACCTGTGTCATATTACGCATGATCTCCTGCGGGCGCGTCCGGCCGTGCGGGTTGTGACGCTAACACTCGGGCTTCTGTCCCCACACCGCGTCAACTTACCATCGTCATTGACGTGCAGCATCTGTGTCATATTACGCATGATCACCTGCGGGCGCGTGCGGCCGTGCGGGTCGTGGCGCCAACACTCGGGCATCTGTCCCCACACCGCGTCAACTCACCATCATCATTGACGTGCATTATCTGTGTCATATTACGCATGATCTCCTTCGGGCGCGTGCGGCCGTGCGGGTCGTGGCGCCAACACTCGGGCATCTATCCCCACACCGCGTCAACTCATTGATTGACGTGCAACATCTGCGTCATATTACGCATGATCTCCTGCGGGCGCGTGCGGCCGTGCGGGTCGTGGCGCCAACACTCGGGCATCTGACCCCACACCGCGTCAACTCATTGATTGACGTGCAACATCTGTGTCATATTACGCATGATCTCCTGCGGGCGCGTCCGGCCGTGCGGTTTGTGACGCTAACACTCGGGCTTCTGTCCCCACACCGCGTCAACTTACCATCATCATTGACGTGCAGCATCTGTGTCATATTACGCATGATCACCTGCGGGCGCGTGCGGCCGTGCGGGTCGTGGCACCAACACTCGGGCATCTGTCCCCACACCGCGTCAACTCACCATCATCATTGACGTGCATTATCTGTGTCATATTACGCATGATCTCCTTCGGGCGCGTGCGGCCGTGCGGGTCGTGGCGCCAACACTCGGGCATCTGTCCCCACACCGCGTCAACTCACCATCATCATTGACGTGCATTATCTGTGTCATATTACGCATGATCTCCTTCGGGCGCGTGCGGCCGTGCGGGTCGTGGCGCCAACACTCGGGCATCTGTCCCCACACCGCGTCAACTCACCATCATCATTGACGTGCATTATCTGTGTCATATTACGCATGATCTCCTTCGGGCGCGTGCGGCCGTGCGGGTCGTGGCGCCAACACTCGGGCATCTGTCCCCACACCGCGTCAACTCACCATCATCATTGACGTGCATTATCTGTGTCATATTACGCATGATCTCCTTCGGGCGCGTGCGGCCGTGCGGGTCGTGGCGCCAACACTCGGGCATCTGTCCCCACACCGCGTCAACTTACCATCATCATTGACGTGCAACATCTGCGTCATATTACGCATGATCTCCTGCGGGCGCGTGCGGCCGTGCGGGTCGTGGCGCCAACACTCGAGCATCTGTCTCCACACCGCGGCTGGGCAACGAGACGGGGCAGGCAGTCGGGTGGATCCATCCTCCTGCGATTATAAAATAATACATGAAAATTATGTTCGAAAACGATATGTCCGAAACGACTTAGTTTCAAAATAAAATTATTTCGTATACGACGAGATAAAAAGGTACAAGACTCTACAGATCACTTCCCAACGGGAAATATTTGATTTGATTAGACAACACGGTAGCTCAGGCGGTATAACGCTGGCCTCTCGATCTCGAGACCCAGGTTCGATCCCCGGTCGGGCATGCACCAATGAATTTTTCGAAATTGATGTGCATAGTATTTGTGTTCTTACTTAATGCTTATCACTTGCTGCATGGTGAAGGAACACATCGTGAGGAAACCTGCATGCCCTAAAAAACGTGTAATTGTACCCAAAGTACGGCGATAGGGCTCACCACCCATCACGTTGGAACGTAATAATCGTCGGTGAAAGCCGGGTGTGCCGAGTGTGGACTGTGACTTGCATTTCACAGTTCACACCCGGGAATATCTCTGACAATATAACAAAACAAAATAAAATATAAAATTAATGTAGTTATAGATAACATTTCAACATCTACAATTCTACAACATACATGTGTTAGACAAATAAATAATTTGAAATTTTAAATTCAATTTATTTTAAAGATAATGTTAATTCATTACTAATGGTTATCATGTGTAATATTTAACGTAGCGAACACTCAATTAGTTGTTTATACCGGCTTCAAATAAGGACTCGCTCATTAAAATTTTATGACTCCATCAAGTAATATTTCACAAATTGTCATCAATAAAAAATCAATAAGAAGCCACAAAATGACCAATCATACCTAATTCCTAGAATCATAATGATCGTATAAATGGCCGACGCATGAATAAATGAATTAATAATCACTCAATTGCAGGCAAAAGCGATTTATTCCTATAAGAAACTTCTTCCGTCCAACAGATGGAATTGTTAAATTGGCATTTGTGCAAAAATAACAAAAACAAAAATGTTGGCCCATTGTTTAAGCATACTGCATACTATACATATATAAAAAGAAACAAGCAGCATTTTCATAGTCATTCAAAGTCAGGACTAGCGAAGGCGGGGATTGTTTTGGGGGTTCAAAGATTCAAACTAAGCTGAATATCTTGAGATTCTGAAGCCAGTTTTGTTTCTGTGCAGTGTTTTAACTATCTCTGTAACTATTTTTTACCCGCGGCTCCACCCGCGTTTTTTCAATCTCTGCTCCGTTTTCGGCTTGGGCATTATTTTATTACCACACCTTCTAGCACATATTATTATGTTATCCAGGGTCACTATGTTACTACGATAATAATGAAAAAAACTGCATCCAAATCCGATAAGTGGTTCGGAACATACATACATACATATAGACAGACAAACAGACCGACAAAATTTATAAATATTGTAATTTTGACCGCAATACAATACTAATAACCAATTTCACCCAAAATTTAGCGAAAATATTCAATGTTTCAAGAAGACTTACTACTTTATAATTATATAGATATGCAATAATAGTAGATACATTTTGATGCAAGTGCGAAAAGGTTGATATTTAGATTCATGATAAATAATAAAATAAAAGCAATTTTGTTGCAAATTAAAACAGATACAAGTCGACAGAAGAACACGCAGTCTGGTTGGCGCCAATCTGTACTACGAAGACCAATGTCTCTTTCTAATATCTTTTTAATAATAATTTCGAAGATAGTTAAAATAGAATATAGATTATGATGTCTTAAATCATTTTGAATTTTTAAAACATCTTTTACAATTTAATATACATAATTATATTGAATAATAAAATATAAAAGTTTGAAAAAACTCATCTTAAACAATTTTTAGTGTATCCGGTACAACAAAGGTATACATGCTTACTAAATGATTTGGCTGGTTTCCCCTAGATGGCTTCACTAGTAAAAACAAAAAGCACGAGTGCGAAATGTGTCATTTCACGCACGCTAAACAGGCACGAAATCCATAATATTTTGAGCAGGTGTATTAAAAACACTTTTTTTTCTGTACCTTTACATCAAATAACACGCAAACTAACCAGCACGACATATTTGGCGGCGCAGGGCGACTTGCCGTACGTGAACACTTCCCACAGCGTCGTAGCGAACGCCCAGATGTCGCCTTCTTCTGAGAGCTTCGCGAGGCTCATGTCGCTACGGAACTCTATCGGGATCCAGGGCTCGCTGGAACAAACAAAACACGGTCAAGTGCGAGCGGTACTACACTTCCCCGTGCAGTTCTGGTTGACCAACTTCACTTGATACTTACGATCCATTTAACTCTATGTATCCAAAGAATTTAATTCAAGGTCTTTAAATCTGGTAATTTTTTTTCTGTACATGTGCGTACTATAAGACTTCCTTGTGAACGGAATTTCATGGTCCTAAGTCAAATGGAAGTGCCTTATAGCTTTTTATGGTGGGCCAATTTATATGAAATTGATTACATAAAGGGCAATAACTTTTTTTTGCGTTGTACTCAAACCAAAAACCTGGTTTTTATATGTTATTATATCCAACTTGATATCTCCCTGTTCTCCCACGTGAACCGTGAAGGGTCTTTGTCAGACGGACAGACAGACAAATGGCCAACAAAGTGATCGTATAAGGGTGCCGTTTTTTCATTTTCAGGTACGAAACCGTAAAAATATCATGAGGGATGTCGAAGGTGTTCACTCACATTTCACAGACGATTTTTTATATCAATAAGCGGTAATATTCCCCAAAGCTGTTTTTAATTATAGATAGGGAGTCGGACAGACATTTAGTAGGTCCAGTTTTTGAACGAATCCTGAAAACGCTTCAATTGTGCATTCTGAAACTACAATTGTCTTGCAATAATGATTGATAGCGACACGTATTTTCCTGTTGTGATTATTCTCGTTTTCGACATCTTTATCGAAAGTCCGTTAGGAATTCAGAGAACGTACAACATTGTTTCTTATAAATAATCGTCGCTTTCTGTCAATGGTAATCCATTATGATGTTTTATTGTTACTACATGCATCCCATTTGAATTATTCAAATTGTTGCTGAGTAGACGTCACCAAACCTCATTCCATATTCAAATAACATGGACAAATGGTGTAATGGATTTTTATAGTGAAATTAGCGTCGTGCTAACACAACTGATATGATTTATAATACTAATTTGGCGGCCGCTGGTGGTTTGTTTTCTATCACTCCTTTATTTATCACGAACAAGGTTCTTTAAATTATGAATGTATTATAGTATTGTTTGAGAAAAATACAAAAGGTGTGACAAACTAGCTTTTGGATTTATAATTTTAATTTATCACCAATACCAAGGTATGCCTAAACTTGAGTTCTCCAGGTAAACAAAATTTCCATGCAAACAAAGGCATATAGTTTAAATAAAATACTGACATCTTAGTGAAAGCAAACAAATGACGAAACCAGTTCCTGAAGAAGTTTCACTTTTCATGTCGAAACCTATTGGAGCATCTGGTGAGGAAAAATACATTAAGGTGATACTCACTCGTCCGTCCTGTAAGCTCTGAGACTAGGACATGATAGCTTGACGACAATCCTGTCGTCGTCTTGCAGCGCGACCAGCAACCTTCGAGCCCGAATGTGTCCATGCACGACGCCAGACTCGGACAAGTGCCAGAGCGCGCGGGCCAGCCCTGTGGCGACCGTCTTTAGATGGTGCGGCTTTATCCTGTTTCTTTTCGTTCTGGAAAAACAAACACATGTCGTCATGCATGATATATTCTCGGGGTGTCAGAGGTGTTGCAGAGCGTGAACGACAGTATGAAGTACGGCGACAAGACTGATCCCTGTCAGGTTAGGGCAGGGATGGGGAAATATATTTAGAGGAGGGCTGTATGTTACGACATTTACCCGGACCAAAGAGCATTTAATATACCGGGTGTAAATAGATTGCGACCATTAAATGAAACCACATAATCTACCGATCCTACTGAACCACTTTTCCTAAGAGTCATACCCGCGGACACCCTTAGTTTAGGAAATAATTGAGTTCCAAACGAACGGGCGAGTTTAGAGAGAGCGTCGTCCGAGAAACCTGCAGCTGTTAAGTACCTATTTTTCACGTTATTTTTATCGTCACACTTGACTTTCTCATTGCTTTTCGAGCAAAAAGTTTGAATAAAAGGCGGGCTGCCATTTCCCCATCCCTGGGTTAGGGCGTGAAATCGTCTAAAGACATCAACCTGACAGAAGTGAGCCTTATCGCCGTATTTGAACAAAAAATACACGTTTTTAATACATACAGTTGTTTTTTATTCTTTAAACATTACTAGCATAATCAAGCTAGCATAAAATTTTCAGGGAGTACGCAGATTGCTAATACACATGAATTTGTTTTACTGGCGTCCCAACGGCGGCATTTATCTTTTCTATAACTAGTACTTATTACCTGAGGTATTCATCCAGGGGTCCGTAAGGTATCCACTCTAGGACCATGGCGGTTGGTGAACTTAGTGTGATTCCGTATAACTTCACTATTGTACTCTCTTGTAGGCTTGTCCATTTGCTTGCTAGATCGATGAAACCCTAAGAATTAAATGAAAAATTATTGGTATATTACATTGATTGGTTAACATCCAACAAGAGTTCTGACATCAGGCAGTTATTTTTTCACACATCGAAAGGCGTCATGCAAGGAAATCTCAAAACTGCCTTTGTCGACTAATGCAATACAAATATTACTTTTACATGCAAAATAACCGAGTTCGATTGCTGGCCAATGTTAGCGAGTTTTTTAAAACAGTACTAATAGTTGATTTTCCTCAAAAATCGATCATGATACTCCGTTGACTACATTTTTAACGCGGCATCCTTTATATAAGCAACCTCGTACCTTCAATTGGTCCTTCACTTTATCGTCCTTAACTTTCTTGTAAGCGATGTCAAGTTTATTCGTGTCGTCAATCTTCCATAGACCCTTGCAGGTGACCGTGATACTCGCTGCATCCACACGCCTGGTGCCCACCGACCGTTTGTCTGGAAAACATTAATGAAAAAAAATCATATCCAGAACACTCCTTGAATCGCCTACTCAAGCAAATTCATAATCCTTACGTAGGATTAGCCTTTTGAAAAAAATTAATTCCTTTTAATAGGGAAATAATTTCAAAAGACGGTTCGATTTGGCTAGCCCATTCAACGGTTAAAAACCGTAAAGGATTTTAAGATTCCTTTCCCAAAGAGTAAAAAGAGACTTCGAGGTTCTGTACGTATGTTTCAACATCATAACTATTGATCCGCTTAAACTAGACTTGAAATTTAGTGCGAACACAGCATTTACTATGCATTTCAAATGAGAATAGGAATATGTCGCTCTCTCTCTCTCTCTCTCTCTTGCACTACCACTAAACATAGCGAAAGAGCGATATGGCTAATAAGTGATTCTCATTTGAAACGCATAGAACTAGCTCACATAAGGACGCAAAATAAAAATGGGAAAAACTAACTCCTGAATATTTTGGTAAAATCAAATGCAATATGGATTCTGGACGTCTGACAAAAGGACAAAAAGAAAAACCTTCATAAAGAATTTCGCAATTCCTAATACACCGCGGGCTCTTGTTATCCTTGAGTATCTCAGGAAGTTGGTCCTGTTGGATGAGGACTCCTTTCTTCTGCTTCTCGCCGCAGAGCAGCAGCTGGGATTGATCTGTCAAATAAATGAATAAAATCGTTAATTAAATCTACATCTACTTTAAAAGCTACGAAAACAGAATATCTATTTTTGTACTTTCTTTAATTTGCCACTTGAATCGGGTTAATGAATTTTGTCGGATAAACATTTTAACAAGCCCGATACAAAACGAATAATCCATTTTTTAATACACCTGTTCAAAATATAATAGATTATGTTCCTGTTTAGCGTGCGTAAAATGGCATATTTCGCACTCGTGCTTTTTGTTTTTACTACCTACTGACGCCATCTAGGGAAAACCGGCCACATCATTTAGTAAGCATGTAAACCTTTGTTTTACCAGATACTCTATAATAAGATGAGTATTTTCAAACTTTTATATTTTATTATTCAATATATTATGTATGTTAAATTGTAAAAATGTTTTAAACATTTAAAACGATTTTAGACATCATAATTTATATTCTATTTTAACTATCTTAGAAATGATTATCAAAAAGATATGAGAAAGAGACATTGGCCTTTGTAGTACAGATTGGCGCCAATCAGACTGCGTATTCTTTAGTCGACTTGTCGCCAATCAGACTTCGTATTCTTTAGTCGACTTGTACTAGTATCTGTTTTGATTTGCAATAAAATTGCTTTTATTTTATTATTTCACATAATTTTTCGCAGGTGTATTAAAAAACGTCATTGATACACGTGCGAAAGTGTTGATATTTATCGTCCCGACTGAGTCTCGGCAAAAAAGTCAATCGTGACTCTAATATCAACCTTTTCGCACTTGCATCAAAATGTACTATTATTTTGTTGATTCTCGGTAATGATGACAAGTTTTATTCCTTTACGCTTTATTCTTTAAGATAGTTGGTCAGTATGAATAATATAGTATGACTTGTAATAAAATGTTACCTCTATAGTGGTAAAAAAGTCGTGTCTGTAAATTCAAGATTTTCGCGAAATTTTAAATGTAATGGGTTATTAATACTGTACTGAGGCCAAAACAACAATTTTAGAATTTTTGTCTGTCTGTCTTCCATTTTAACTCGAGAACCACTCAACGGATTTGAATGCGTTTTTTTATTATCAGCGTAGTGACTCTGTCGACACATAGGCTATAAGGGGTGTTAATAAAATAACGCCCAAGCCAAAAACGGGACAAAGATTGCATAAACGCTTTAACTCTGAAACCACTCGACGGGTTTGGATGTGATTTTTTATTTTAAGTGACCCCGGTTAACACATAAGCTATATATAGGGGGTGTTCATAAAATAACGCCCAAGCCGAAAACGAGGCAAAGATTCACTAAACGCGGGCGAAGCTACGGGCAAAGGCTAGTTTAATAATAAACTTACCATATTCGGAAGGTGGAACACAGTAGCCTAAGTATATTTCTCCGTTCGGCTTCTCGTAGTCCGCTCGGAGTTCCTGGAGGCTGGCATACTCCTTGTCATTGAATATGTAGCGGTTGTCTCTCAACTCCACTCTGAACGTGTCCACGTTACTGTACAAACAGACGCGACTTTCAAAACTAGCTGTTAACGCTTAGCGCGCGTTGTATACCGGGTGTAAATACACAGCTATTATTGTTCCACGATTGGATTGGGATTCAAAAGTACCGTTTGCATAATAGTACAAATGAATTCGAATGGTCCAGAATACCATAACAGCACCTAATTGTCGATTTTTTAAAAAGGAATAGACTTTTTTAATTACATATAAAAGTATAAATTTTTTCTCCTTGAAATACAAAAGATATACATGAAAATATCCAGAAACTGAATAAATAGCTTTGATGACGTAATAGTGATGTCATTTAGGCTGTGGGAAATTTCCTGTGGGCAATGAAAAAAAAGGTAATGTCAAAACCGAAGACTGTTTTTTTTTTATTTTCAGTATAAATATCTTCAGATTTTATCCCCTAAATATTTTTTTTCATTCTTTCTTTAGGTCAACGAACTCTCCTTATTGAGCCTAAACGGTATGTCTATTACGTCACATTCCCATTTCTCCGAACTGATTTTCAAAAAATAATTTCGTTATAAAAATAACACCTCAAAGTTAAAGAACAGTATGTATCTTCGTGATTTAGCCTATATTTTTAGAAAAAAATTACAAAAGGGCTTGTTACAATTTATGGTTTTTATGGTTGGTACTTAAGACCATCAAGTAAAATAATTATCAAATTTTTGCGTTTTATATACTTATTGATGTTTATAAAAGTTTATTGATCAATAATATTGCTTCCCCAAAAAATTAAATTGTCTGAACTGTTTGCTGAATCTATTTTCAACTGTTTTATAAATGAAATATTTAACTTTTATTTGACAAATCTGTACACTATTTGACAATTATGATGAAGTTGATGAACCCATGAGTGATTGATCATCAAAACAAATGGCGAGGTAACAATTTTTTTAAAGAATATAATTTTATTTTAATTCCTCGAAGTATTATTTTGGTAAAATGTTACATTTACTTCACATTATAATTTCGCAGTACTGAAAAAGTTTTTACGTATTTTTGCACATCCTACCTTTGGTAACTGTCATTTCACACATTCGCGTAAAGTTGACGATCGCACCTCATTCCCAACCCAAACGTGGAACAATAATACCATTAAATGAAACCACATATTCTACCGATCATACTGAACCACTTCCCCCAAGAAACATACCCGCGCTAACCATTACTTTGGGAACTAAATGAGTTCCAAACAAAAATGCGTGAACCCTAACGGACCGATATACGGGCGAGTTTAGAGAGAGCGTCGTCAGTGAAACAGCTGTTCCGGTGCAGCGTTCTAAAATAGACCTTCCTTCCACAAGATAGTCTTTGAGTTACAGTTGAATATCTTTTTCTCTGAAGATTCGAGCGGGTTTTTTTTTTCAAAGAATTGTTCAGTGTGATCAATGGAGTATGTGGTTTTATAAGGTTGCACACTATTTACACTCGGTATGTATTTCTAGCATTAGAGGGCAGATGGGGCAGAAGGTGGAGCCACGTTTCTGTTCGGAATTATAATCTTGACGCTTATAAAAGTCCTCTTGTAACCGCGTGACGATGTCATAAAATAGACAAAACCAGCCGCAAATTGTATAATAAATATAGTTGAACTATAAATTTATCTTTCTTTAGCTGTTCTCTACACCATATACCGGGTGTAAATAGACTGCTACCATTAAATGAAACCACATATTCTACCGACCCTACTTAACCACTGTTCACGAGAATCATACCCGCGGACATCCTTAGTTTGGGAGATAATTTAGTTCCAAACAAAAATGCGTGAACCCTAACGCACCGACACGCGGGCGAGTTTAGAGAGAGCGTCGTCCGAACTCAGTTATTTCACAAACTAAGGGTGTCCGCGGGTATGATTCTCGGGAAAAGTGGTTCAATAGGGTCGGTAGAATATGTGGTTTCATTTAATGGTAGCAGTCTATTTACACCCGGTATAGGGAACCGTTTTTCTAAATTCTTTCACTGTTTGAATGGTAACACTCTTCACTTTGACATAGGCTGTAGTTTATTCCCGGCGGACGGGCAGTTTCCTATGTACAGAGTCATTAATGGAATTCACGCGTGTGAAGCTACGAGCAAAAGGCTAGTATGTCAATGATTTTGCTTTAACAATAACTATCGACAAAGACTATTTATATGTCGACATTACTGTACAGTTAACAAACATGGTAAAATATAATTTGCCTCAGCGAGACAAACAACAAGGACTACTGATAAGAAAGGTCAATAGGCTTGTAGACAGGGTAAACAAAATATTATTCTATTTAGTCCGTCATTTAGATTATCAAAAAATATTGGACACGTATTTTTTCTTTTGTCAATCAAACACAAAATGACAGAGATAAAGCGCGTCAAAGTTTGGGAGTGGGGGAAAATGACGTCACTTCTAAGTAAAATTGTACTTAGATGTGACGTCACGCGGAACTACAGCGGGCTATATCTTCATCATTTTTTGTTTAATTGAAAAAAGAAAAAATACGTGTCCAATATTTTTTGAATATCTAAGTGACGGACTAATGATTATTTTTTGTCATCATGCCCATTGTTTGCTAGGCGTAACTTAATATTAACTTTAATATACTTGAATAAATCTGATTTTCTCACCAGCGCAATTTTTATTGGAACATTATGTACTGACAACAAAATAAATAATTAACCGGGCTCCGCGCAAATACTTTGACGCTTATATCCACAGGCATGAAAGACGAGGTAAGCAACAACTGGTCAATAGCACGGATTTATATACATACACGCACTTGATTATATAAGGTCACTTTCGTTTATATAGCCAAATTCATACTGGACACTCGGTAAGTAATCAGAAATAAGGTTCCATGACACTGCGAAATCCGAAATTTTTTATGCCACTAAACTAGTTCAAGAACCTCAACTCAATTAGTATAGCAAGTCTCAATTTTATTTTAAGTATTTCACAGAAAGGGTAATCGGACCTTGGTTCTGACCACTTACCGAGTCTCCAGTATGAATTATATAAAGGAAAGTCACCGTAAATATAAGTGAATTAAGTGGAAAAAATAAATTTATATCTGTAATATTATAATGAGAAAGTTGTTACGCTTCTCGTTTATTTCCAGCGAATATTATAAGTTCTAGGTATAGAATAATTCGCTGGAAATAAACGAGAAACGTAACAACTTTCTTGGTTAGCTAAATTCCAATAAAAACTTCTTTTTTCCCATCATACATAACACTAAATAATGATATTGTTATTTTATTAAGATATGATGACCATTTATAAATCCCCACAACACAAAATAAAAACCGGCCAAGTGCGTGTCGGGCCACGCGCAATGTAGGGTTCCGTAGTTGTCCGGTACATATTAGTTGGTCTACTAATACAGACCACGCCAAACTTCTGGTCCCATACATTATAGGGGGCCAAAAGTTTGGCGCGAACTGTACTCGTAAACCTGTAAAGCCTACTTAGCTGTGATAGTTTTCCTTTTAAATTCATTATATATACTACTTATGTGAATTTTTTCACATTTCTATAAACCACCCTTTAGCCGGTAGGGGGGGGGGACGCTCCACTCTAACTAAAATTTTCACTTTAAAGCTTAATATTTCGCCAACGGATCCCTAAATCAAAAAATGGTTTTCACACACCCACTATGTTTTTAAACGGCCTATCCAACGATACCCCACACTATGGGGAAAAAATTCATCCCACGTTTACGAGTACGAGAGGTACCATTAAAAAAAAATTTTTTTCGCGATTTTATTTTACCATTTTGTCGGCATGAATAATATTTATATCCATACCAAATTACAGCTTTCTAGTATTAATAGTCTCTGCGCTAAGCCGCGGACAGACGGACATGGCGAAACTATAAGGGTTCCTTGTCGGACTCCGGAACCCTAAAAAGGACTTTAACAGTCTTAGACAATAAGATCCAAGTGGGACATTATTAAGATGAACAATTTATTCTGTTATTTAGTCTGTTAACGGCATTTTAGTCTGTTAACGTCGTGCTTTCTGCGTCCACTGGGTACAGGAGTTGGGGGATGGCGTCGGAGAGGATCCGGGCGGTGTTATTATTCTATCACCCTCCCGCCACACCGCCCGCATCCTCTTCGACGCCGTCCCCGAAAGCACGACGTTAACATACTATAAGTGAGTGAGAAACCATGAACGTACCCATTTTTCAAGACGTCCAAATAATAAACGTCATATTCATCCTTACACTGCCTCAGTATATAAGCTCCATTGGCATTGCCGCTCTTCTCCTTCAGCTTTTGGTATGAAAACGCACCCCTGGAAGCAAACACATGGCATTTTTTTATCTATTACATAATTATCAATAATATACATGGGTCAATCAACTTTTCCACCCACACTACATTTTGGATCATTGCCAGTAATCAACCACGAAAATCACAATTTCGCTCTTTTCTTTCCGAAAATGGTTTTCTTCGCTTACTAGATAATTTAGCAACATTTCGACATAAAAATATATTGAAAAATCTTTGTATATCTTCAAAAATGTATTAGCTTAGTGATTTAATTAGTCATAAGGTGCTCTAAAAATATCTGCAACGGCTGCAATGGGAGAGTGTATTGTGTACCTAGATTATACTAGTAACGATATTTTATTGATCTGACGTCATACATTTTTTCATACACAAAAATGTGCGTATAAGTTAGAATTGATTTACTTGTATGAAACCGTCCCGTAGTAACACAAAACAGTTGGAAAGAGATAGAAATTATTATCATTGATGAAACGACACATCGCGCGTAGTTTGTGAACCACGTTATGCCGAATGAAGTAAATATTTACTTTATTTTCTCAAATTTATTAATTCTGGGTAAAAAAATTCTGCACTATTGTAATCTACATCAAAATCAAAATCAAAATATATTTATTTACCAATAACAATACAACATTTACAATTGATAAAGTGAGTTGAGTACATAATATAAATTAGCAATAATGCGACAAGATGTAAAGGCGATATTTTCAACGGACCCTAGACAAAGCAGAGCTTGAAACACAGGGCCCAGAATACGATTAGCTATGGTTACGAGTTCTCATTTAGTTTGATTAGTACTCGGTCGATATAAGTAAATTTAAATTAAATATAACATTAAAATTAATTATAAATGAAAATTAAATTACATAGAGAATTTACAAAACAAGGAAAAGTAAGTCGATAAAAATAATTACCTACTGTTGGCCTTATTATAACGGTGAATATGGTAGATGATCGTGGTGTGTGTGAGTTTGTGTATATGAGGATGTTTTAGGGTGAGTGAGAGGGTGTGTGTGAGGGTAAGAGAGGGTGTGTGTGTTAGTGTGTTTCATTTGCTTTGATTTATGTCTCCCCTTTCGGAAGAATTTCTTCTGTTTGCATGTAGTCTAACCCTTTGAGCCATCGAGAAATCAACAGAAAGCATTTTCCACTGGTGCAAAATTTAAGTTCTGGAATTCTTTTACAAGCCGCATTATACATTACATACACAATACTATCTCCCATTGCAGCCGTGGCATAAATTTTTAGAGCACAGACCTTATATTTTTATCTCTTATTTGTTCGACTGACGCCGGCCCCAAAGCGGGCTGAAATACATTTCGAATACAAAAATTACCAATGTTTATTGTTTTTTAAATCTTAAAGTACTAAAAGAATTGAAAAATTCATGGTAGACGAGTTTGTTCCGGAGTTCTATGAAAGTTACAAGATATTGTGTTGTCTACTGAGGCCCTAGTTTTCATGAAAATTACAATCATCATAAAAAATCATTTGATTCGAAAGACACTCTTCATCAAATATTCTTGTTTTTAACAAAAAAGCTACGAATTAAAGTTGCTTCTTTAAAAGAACTTGCAGTGTGGGTAAAAAAGTTGACAAGCCCATCGCAATTTTACCTGTTTTAGTATTCTAAAACAAGTATTAGTGCCTGCACCGATTTCAAGCTAGTTTCTTTAGATTTCGTGAATGCGTTAGTCCATACGTTAAGGGAATCGAGACTTGCGGGACTGTCCACAATTTTTACTATGTGAATACCTTATTCATCAGGACGTTATGGAGCTTAACGTATTTTCCAAAGCACAACCAGCGACATAATTTATGCCCCTAGATGTTATATTAATATAAATTAAGCGTCTTTTCAAGCAGGAAACGACCTTGAAAATGTTAGTCTCAAAAATACCTAGAAATACTGCCTGCTTAACTAATGCGCCTTAATGTCAGGACCAAATACTGCCCAGGTTATTAATGGCTCTATTAACCCAACTCTTGTGTCTGTCCTTTCATTGTGAATGCGAATTAGCTTCTGATATTCAAATAGTGTGCACATTATACTCACCCAACCGGGCCGTGGCATCGAAGTCTGTACAAATACACTAGTGACGGAGTTTTGTCGTCGTTGGAGAGGTTAAAAGTCCATTTCACCATCAATCTAAAAGATCATAAATGGCAATAAATAAATTAGTAATTTCAAATATAAAAAGTATATACAGGTTATGTTTTTATTGCGAAATCCATCGCTTTGGTATACTCTAAATATTATTATTAGAGTGCAATACAAACCAGAAAAGACAAATTAGAAACAAATGTAAAGATTATTTAGTATATACAGGTTGTAAATAGAGTGCGACCATTAAATAAAACCACATACTCTACCGATCATACTGAACAACTATTCGGAAAAAAACCCGCGCAAATCTTCAGAGAAAAAGATATTGAACTGTAACTCAAAAACTTTATCTCGTAGGAGGAAGGTCTATTTTAGGACGCTGCACCGGAACAGCTGTTTCACGGCCGACGCTCTCTCGATACTCGCCCATATGTCGGTGCGTTAGGGTTCACGCATTTTTGTTTGGAACTCAATTATTTCCCAAACTAAGGGTAAGATTCTTGGGAAAAGTGTTTCAGTAGGGTCAGTAGAATATGTGGTTTCATTTAATGATAGCAGTCTGTTCACACCCGGTATAAGGTGACTTTCGTTTGTACAGCCAAATTCATACTGGAGACTGAGTAAGTAGTCAGGACTAAGTTTCAATTACCCTTTCTGTGAAATACGCAAAAAAAATTTAGACTTCTAATTGAGTCAAGGCTGGTTCGTCGAACAAGTATAGAGCAACAAAATAATATTTTTGTATTTCGCAAACAAGGTCATTAAATCTTGGTCCTAACCACTTACCCAGTCTCCAGTATGAATTGTGTTGGTCAAAAAGAGGTCACCGTATATACGTAGTCCAACCAGTTCTGTTACAAGGAAAATTAAACGTAGTTTTGATAAAACGAAATTTATATCACTAAAATAAGGGTGAAATTTCTTTAAGAATATGTTATTAATTTGTACAGGTACAAATAAGACGTTAAAATATTCGAGCTGTTATTCGAAATGCCGGCCTTTTCCTTTAATACGCGCCTTTAAAAAATTACATTTTATAGTTTGCCTTCAAACGATTGGGCCACTCGTCTATCGATTAACGCACGGACTCCATTGAAACCTTTACTACGGCCGCCTTCAAAGGTTTCTTTAGAGACTTTCCTATTGGCATGACACCAAGAGCAGACCATTTCCTCAAACAGCGAACACAATTTGTAAGCTAGCGGATTGAATCCGGCCTAGAAGAGGGCCAATCCCTTGCTTCAAGAAGTCGGGAACATTGCTCTAGCTACAGGCTGTCCAAGATATCATGATATGGGTGGCAGTTCAAAGTTGACAGTTACAGTGATGTACCCTAACGAAATATAATCGATTTTTTTTTGTATCGAGAAAGTTAACAAATCAATTTTTTATTTGATTGATCTTTGATTATCCAAACTATTTTTTGTTAATTATTGAATTAAACGAACCAATAACTCCAGAGCTTGATAGTTCAAAGTTTTATTTTTTGTTTTTCTCGGAATTTCACCAATAACTAAACAAAAAATCAACAAAAAACGTCAAAACAAATAGCAGGTAAAGCAACCGCAACGAAAACACAAACCCTATACAAGATGTACTCATACTGACGCGATCCTATATGATGGCCGCACCGATTCATCGATATATTTTCGATTATGTAGTGTCAGTACCTATGGGTTAGCGTTCCGATCCACGCTTCACGTAGCAAAAACACATTATTATTTACTGAATCTTTTCTTCGTTAAATTTAACGAATACACTGAGATTTTTGTTCCGATTTATAGAGGCATTATTTATTTTGTTTTTGCAATAATTATTTACAAATTAATTATTTGCAAATATTATTTACATTACTTATTCACATGCATAATTATTTACATTTTCTTTTGTGCCTGGGTGTCTCTTGTCTTTTGTATCTCGGACAGCCTATAGATCAATGTTTGTTTGGAGCGTGATTTATGACCCGTTAATGAATCTTGATGAATATCCACTAGGTTTTAGTAGGGTCTGTTTGAGAGGTTTAAAGGCAGCCAACAAGCGCATACCCCCATACAAACGCAAATACAAAATTGTGAGGGTCTATCCGTCAATCGCGAAAGCTTTTCGAGTCAATCGCCAGCAATATACCTATTATAGCACTCATTCCCATGTTTGAAAGAATTAGCTCTTCAGTGCTCTTTTGCCTGCGGCAAAGTGATCGCATTTCGGTTTATAGAGCCTAAGGTCGTGGGATCAAATGTCGTAGGAGTTTAATCGCCGCCTTTGGACACCGTTGGTCCTCCATGACTCTTATACTACGTAAGGTATGGTCGTTGCTTGCGTCTTCTCGTGCCCAGAGTTGCGGTGAAAACTACAGAAATAGGCTTGCTGTACCCCTCTCTTCAGACTCATTACGTATATAGATGTGTTATGTCACGCCTGTATCCCAAAAGAAATAGGCGGAGTGTGTTTGCATCAACTTATCTGTGCGAGTCTGCATTTTCAGAAATGAAAATTTTCAAGTCTAAATATTGCATTCGGCTCACTGACGAACACCTAGTGACATCATGCTTGCGGTTGGGACTCAGTAACTACGTCCCAACCTTTGAAAAGTACGCGAATAATATCCAGTGCCATGTATCATCATTAAGAGAGAACTTGTAAGTTACGATTCCTTTAATTTGTACAAGCATATTCAATTTAAAAGTACATTAAATCCCTTGCTTTCAAAATATTATCTGATAGATCGCAGAAGTTTAGGTGGTAGAACTGAGCCGGGCTCGACTGTGGAGGTACCACCATCTTACTCGCAAATCCTCCCGAAGTTATTCGGGGTAGAGTAAGAGAACAGCTCTCAGGCAAAACCAGGCGGCCCACCATTGCCTGGGACCGATGGATGGCGGTATATCCATCCCTAATTGCCAGGCCTTAAAACAGACTAGTGACGGGCAGCGGCGTCACTGGTGCAAGGGTTTCGGCACCGCGCTCACCAACCCGCCTGCCCAGCGTGTGTGAGTAAGGGCATTTCTTCCAGGGGGACCGCCAAGAGTGGTGAAATCCTGGAAAGGCCTATGTCCAGCAGTGAACGAAACAGGCTGATGGATGGATGGCTGGATCGCAGAAACTGTAAGTGTGAGCGAACACCCCGGACCTAAATTCCGGCACGGTGCGCAAAAATTGCTAAGGCAGATTGCGGGTGACTTTAAAAGGGATTTGATATGTTTGAAAACCAAAACAAGTATATGCCAAAATTTCGTTTTTTCTGACAAACGGTCACAACTTTGTGCCCGCGACGACATCACTGCGATTGTATTACCTTCGCAAGTTTCACCGAGTGTGCGCAAAGCGAAATAAAAGCATTATTAGTATTTTACTGAGACAAAAACATTCCTTTTTGTTCCGTTTTAACTGAAAAACCACTCAACGGATTTAAGTCAAAGTCAAAGTCAAAAAGTATTTATTGCCACAACATGTACACAGAAATACAGAAAATACATGTTAAACTAGAGAACTTAACTAAAAATAATAATAGTATTCCTCCGCACTTAATGTGGCAAAAGGAACAATCTCAGACATGTTGCGTGTTGTGTAGCAACAACGCAATGCTGGTTTTCAGACTGCCCCTTTTACTATGCTAAACTTAAAAAATATTAGATGAATACTCTGCAATAAAATTAAAGTGGAGGTCATCTTATAATTTTCTATAATATGCGGATTCATCTATATAAGAGCGCTTTACACAATTAGTTTACAGATAATAAACAGAAAGACAGCAATGTTTGTATGTAACAGTACACTAAAAAATATAATTAAATAATAAATAAAAGTAAATAAAAAAGTGTTTATATGAAAAGTGTTTATGAAAAAAATATAGCATTTAGATGCGGCTTACTTTATTATGATCTTAGGGATCCTGGTCAACGTATAGGATATAAGGAATGTTGAATAAAATAACCGACTGTATAAAATGACAAATAAAACATACCGGTAATACCCATCGCATATTGACAGAAACGAAGAGAGCTGTTCCTCCGTTTTGAACTGGAAAATTACAGGGGGTCCTTCCTTTCTACTGATCTCCAAAATGTTGCCGACCCCTCGCGTCATGCAGACCAGATCCTCTATTGTGCTCACTTGTGTCCACTAACAAGAAAAAATATAATTAGTCACTTATCTATCTATACAAATGATAAAGTAGTAAAAGGTCGTGTCTGTACATTGAATATTTTCGCGAAATTTTAAATGAAATGGGTTATTGGTACTGTACTGAGGCCAAAACAACAATTGTTAGAATTTTTGTCTGTCTGTCTGTTCCGTTTTAACTCGAGAACCACTCAACGAATTTGGATACTTCTTTTTTTATTATAATCGTAGTGACCCTGGTCAACACAAAGGCTATAAGGGATGTTCATAAAATAACGCCCAATCCGGAAACGGGGAAAAGATTGAATAAACGCTTTTGGGTCAGTCCGCGGTGACGGGTCTGACATTTCAACTCCGAATAGTGTTGATATTTTTTAAACGATAATTGTTAAGCACCTGGTTTAACCATGTCTCTGGAGATCCTATCTCAATACATGTATACTGACAAAAAAAAATTATACGACAATATGAAGATACAATAGACCAAAGCCCTGTGACGGGTCTGACCTCAACTATTGAAAATTTTGCGACCTCTGTCCAAAATCTCCAAAGATTAGCGAAAGTATTGGGCTATAATTTATAAATCATAATTGAATAAGTGAAGAATTAATGACATAATTTGTATTGTAACAGCATTAAATAAGAATGTAATATATTTCATTTTCTATTAATTAAATGGTTTGTGACGGGTATGACTTGATAGTGTGACGGGTATGGCAAGCTGAATAAAGGACTGAAATAAAAAACCTTTTGTGACCTAAACTCTTTATTCTGTTCACTCTACTTCTCAAATACGTCAACAGGATGGTTAAACCTATAGTAAATGCGACTTCCTTTCGAAACCAACATCCAGGTGGGCAATTTTTGTAAAATTTGGTCGAATTTTACGTCGGAAATGTCATTTTCGGCAACTTTGTACACTTTGGCCTGATCGTCACATATTCTTAAGTAGGTTATTGTGATCTCACCTTCTTGGTTGTCAATATTATCAACTATACCCGCGTATCGATATTAAACCTTATTGCCGGAAAATTTTACGAGTACGAAGTCTCCCCTGTTGTACGGATTTTTAAACTGTCCACTGCTTCCTGCTTTCTGTGTTTCTTTTATCACTCCTTTGCCGGTGTTTCGGATATCTTTCCTCTCTACTTCGTTTATATAATTTTTGTCCTTTTTTTCTTCATCTTCTTTATTTGTTTTGTCTTGACTTGCATTTTTACTATATGTTTCACTGTTTTCCTTTCGTTCTTCTTCACTGTCCTCCTTACGTCCCTTTTCACTGTTATCATTTTCTTCCTTTTCACTGTCTTCCTTACATTCCTCTTTACTGCTGTCTTCTTCCTTTTCATTATCTTCCTTGCAGCCTTTTTCACTGTTCTCCTTGTTTTGCTCTTCAATGGCTTCCTTACTTTTCTGTTCACTGACTTCCTTTTGTTCTTCTTCACTGTCTGAGTACACGTCGTTATAATTGACTTTGTTTTTAAACAATGAAGTGGTTTTCGTGGTGGAATATGCTGTTAGGTTGTAAGTAATATCCTTTCCACCAGAATGCCTGAAGAAATGGTGCTTCTGAATTCCAGGCAGCAAATCCAAAACATGAAAAAATGCACTTTTATGTAAAGCATACCATGAAAATTAATTATACACTGATCTAAAATAGGCAGTTTTAGTGACGGGTATGACAAGGTGAATAACAAGTGGTAATAAACCAGCTAAAAGTAGGCTTTATTCAAACAGCAAAACACTTTCCACACATTATTTCACCACATAGCCTTACTTTTTGAAAGTTGTTACATTGTAAAAGGTTGTATAGAACATGCAACATTAACTTTTCTATGTATTCTGTGACGGGTCTGACGCAAATACCCCGGGAAATATAATCATTAGTTTAATTCTTGCTATTTACCTTATAATATTCAGCTTTTGCAGAAGAAATTGACGAGACTCGTAGCAACCAGGAGAAATAAAAATGATGCGCCATCAGTGTGATTTTAACATTTATAAGTGTTGGCAACTGTGTATTTTTTTGTACCATTTAGTATCTTTTACGTTCGATTAGGTTCAAATGCAAATATTATGAAAATTCATTTGAAAACATCCGTTTTTTTTTCTGGATTATGGAAGTTGCTGATATATGGCTTATATAAATTGTGTTTTGATGACTATATTCTTAAATTATTTTTCATGCGGTCTAGTATCGATTACCGCGGACCGAGCCTTTTATAACTCGAGAACCACTGAACGGATTTGGATGCGGTTTTTTTTATTATCATCGTAGTAACCGTGTTCAACACATAGGCTTTAAGGGGTTTTCATAAAATAACGCCCAAGCCGAAAACGGGGTGAAGATACTCTGAACGCGGGCGAAGCTAGTTATATATATTATAATTATATTAACAGTCTGATAAGTGTTTCCGTTTTCTAGCGGAACTCCAAAAAGCAGTTTCTCAACCGTAAAATCCGGGTTTAAATCCTTGATTGATATGCACAGTATTAAACCTTACCACCTGAGGGGTAGCATGGATGAAATGTTTGACCAATGAAAACGTGGAACGACTCGTTTGTCGAGGCAACGGTCACGTGATACATCTTTCCTGCGTTTCCATTGGTCACACGCTTCGTTGAGAGACAAAACTTCTCTATTAGTTTCATCCATACTACCTACTCGGGCCGTTGGTAAAACAAAAGACTGATATCATAAAGAGTCCGATTATGTATTTTTGCCCGGAGTACGGCGGTACATAACGTAACGGAAGCTGTTATAATGTGGCCAATAAATGATGTCTATGTCTATGTCATACTCATTCCGTACTTGGAGGAGAAAACCAAATGAAGTGGAGCCGCGCACTAATTTCTATGCAAAAGTCTGTCATTTTCGGTGGGGGACGAGGCAGCGTCGATGCACGCACACTACAAAATACTCAAACACTAGCTTAAACTACACACAATCACATTCACGCACAGGGGCATCTATCGTTTTTATATAACCGGTATGCCCGCGGGATTCATACCTTTGGCTGAGGGGTTCGCCTGTTGGTGGCCTGTCCAGTTGGTTTGTTCGTCCGAGATTCCGTATGACGTTGAAACCAAAATTAAATCGACGGTAAGGGTGGGTGTTCAAGTCACAACTGCCATCAATGAGTACTCACATAATATAAAAGTATATCAGACAAACGGAGTCCCGACTTATTGCTATTTATGGGTACGACGTCGTTGCGCCACGTGACGTCACGTAATTTCTCTGAGATAATGCGGCGCCTATGGAGCGGGCTATACTTGGGGTATCTTTGATGGATAGAATCCGAAATGAGATGCGTCGGAGATTGAAAGTAACCAACATATTTGTCGCCGACATGATGGCCGTTGGGGCCGAAATGCTTTAGAATGGAGACCACGTATAGCAAAGCGTAGTGTAGGCCGACCTCGTGCCCGCAGGACCGACGACCTGAAGGACGTTATGGGTGGCGGCTGGATGAGGACGGAGGACCGCCATGAGTGGCGAAATTTGGGAAAGGCCTATCTCCGGCAGTGAACGAACACGGGCTGATGGATGGATGCACGGATGGAATACGGCACCATGCTTTGAAGCTTCTGTAGGTAGCGCCTTTACGAAGCCGAAAGGCTAGTACATATTTAATCAATCTTACCTCATCTGATAGTGTATCAAACATGCGAAGTCCCGGCTCTTCGCTGTGGAAAGGTACGATGTGCAAGTGCACTAGTTTGGTGCCGCTGACGTCGTTGCGCCACGTGACGTCACGATACTCCTCTGAGAGATAATGCGGCGACATGCTGTGGAGCTTCTGTAGGTATAGCGCCTTTACGAACCTAGGAAATAAGGGAAAGAATTATTAGTACTGCACTCCATTCTGAAGGTAAGTACTCGCACAATCCATATCAGAGAGAAATGAGATTTTGTAATTCTTGATTAGTGGACAACTCAATAGTCACAGAAGCGTTGCAGTGCCGAATTTTTATATTCAAAATGTGTTTTCCTGTATTATTTCCAAGCATACATCCATCATAGAAGAGCTTGTGTGACTAGATTGATGGATGTAGAAGCAAAAGAGGTGTGTCAGGATCGTAGCAGATGGAAATCTGTAGTCTCTGCCTACCCTTCTGGGAGACAGACGTGAGCATATGTATGTATGTACATCCATTCATTTCAGCTTAATCCGTACTGCTATTATTCAATTAAGCTGCAGAGGGAATATCGTGGAAGCTTCCGCTATAGCAACTTCGATTTACTAACGAAATCCTCAAAACAATACCAATTTTAATTGCTACTTACGTTACGGTGTTAGTTTCTCTGTTGGCGAGACGCGGGAGCGATTTCTGCGCTCTGTTCTTAGCTACGTATCCATGGTTCTTGAGTATAACTTTTGGGATGTAGTTTTTGTAGTTCTTGACAACAGTATATTCTGGTATATTATCTTCTATTGTTGCACGGTACCTAAAACATACAGATATTAAAAATTAAATATTCCTTATTTTAAGCTTCGAGCTACTTAACCCCAAGATAGGCAATGACTTTTGGTTTGTTCGAAATAAATTCCACCAATTTTTGTCTAAATAGACATAAAGCTTTCCGATTGTCTACGCCAACATCACACGGTGATAGTGATCCCCCGTAAGTGGGACAGAAATGCATATTTATTTATTTTATGTAAAATCATTCACTGGTAAGGGAATCAGATGAACCAGCAATTCTCTCTCGGGGTTGGTTGATCTATGCTACAAGGCGACTTTATTTTGAGCAGAGAAATTTATACTGGAGACTTATTGGTACAAAACAATATCTCTATCGAAAAATCCTTGTTTCTTTTTCTTTAATTTCCAAGTGGGTATGTGAGCCAAAATTTAATTTAATATATTTAAACATTGTTTCTGATCAATCAATGATAATTGATCACTGAGCGAGTTTCCATTCCGTATTAAATTAGCTATAAAAATTACAGTCCACCAAAAAACCCAATATTGAGCATAGAGGTAGGTCAAAAGTAGGCCCGGACAAGGATGGACGCGTATCAGAGGATAGAATTGGCTTGAAAGAGAAAGAGGACAAAAACCGTGTAAACGTGGTTTCAATTTGATCATCCTGTGTTCTCTTTCAAATGAGATGAATTGTGAGGATTTATTAATCTTAATAGCAAAAAAAGTAAACATTACACTTTGTGATCAAGTTAGGTAATGAGAAGCCACTCGCCATCACAATTTCCGTGTTTGTAGAGCAATTTAATTGTCATTTTACTCATTGTTTCCTCAACAGCAGAAAGATAAAATTATACGTTATTGAGCCAGACAATTGAGTCAAAAATAAACAATGCATTCTTACGAACTATTTTAAGCACCCTATTTAAAATCTAAAGCTTTTCTTTAAATTATTTTTTATGAATCTCTGCAAAACTAATTCAGTAATCAGTGTAATCACATTGTTCATGCATCGAACACAAACATTAATGCTCAAATGAAAAAAACCACAGCAAATCCACCATAGATATCCTAAGGGGTGGCATTTAGGGGGGGGGGTGGGGGTCAAGCTGATTCTCACCCAATCTCACGTGGGGGAGAAGGGAGGGTTATACAGACGGATCAAAAAACAAAGATGGCAGCGGCTGCAGTTACATTTCTCCAGAGTTAGGACTCAGTAAATCAATGCCTCTTAACAACATAACAACGGTTTTTCAAACCGAAATGGTAGGTATACTCCTAGCGGCCAAGGCAGCTAATGCTATTTGCATAAGTAGACCTTGCGACATACTAGAGATTATGATAATAACAGACAGTGCAGCTTCGCTCTCATCGCTAAGCAAACCTGTAAGTAGATCTAAAATCGTAGCAGACTGCCATGCAGAACTGCAGAACCTATCAGCAATGTGCAAGGTAAAGTTAACATGGACCAGAGCACATAGCAATGACGAAGGCAACGAACAAGCAGACTCCCTTGCCAAACTAGCAACTAGCATGAAGGTATCGAAGCAGGGAAATAGTCTGTGTCGACCATCAGCAGAAGCTATCAGGAGAGAGATTAGGAGATACACTATCACCGAGCAGAACAGGAGCTGGACAGCACGGACTGACTGCCGGCTGTCAAGACTAATGGTACCGCAAACAAACAGCAAATTAACAAGGTACCTTATGAAACTTAAACGGCCTGATATCCGGGATATGGTAGGTATCATTACCGGACATTGCAACCTGAACAAACACCTTTTCACTACAGGCGTGACTGACAGCCCCCTATGTCGAGGGTGCTTAGACGCAGATGAGACGGTGGAGCATGTGCTGCTTCACTGCCCCGCCACTGATGAAATGAGACGTAAAGCAGGGATCGCAATGAGCTCCATCTCCCCTTCTCTGGACCAGATTTTGTGTCGGCAGGCTGAAGCCGTTCGGCTCTATTTTAACCTTTGTAGCGTCAAACGCGCGCAGTCTGCGCTTTGGATTTTGCAGTCCGGTAGTGTCCAAAGCTTAGACTGCGCGCGTATGACGTTCCGGTTTTCACAGCCAAGTTTTGTTCTACGAAATTAAGCGCATAGTTGTACTACAAAAACAAAACGTTTCGTTATACTGTTGGCAATCAGTTGGTGTAATGTGATTGGTCGAAATCTATGGTGTGAAGTCGAAATTAAAGAAATTGTCGACAAAATCAGCGGTGGTCGCCATTTTTGTTTCTGCTGCGAAGTGAAGAGTGTGTTCGTTCAGTGTAATTATTTGTTGTTTTTGAAGGTAATAGTGATATTTACATAAAAATAATTCATGTAGTAACCGCGTAATATATTAGGGAGTGTTCTAGTGATATTTCATTGTTTGTGAAATATGAGAATCAGTGAATATGAATCAAATTGTGTGGTGATGTAGTGAAAATGTGAAAATTTTTGTGAATGTGAAGTGCAATCAACGAAAATGTCTATTCATCTTTATTTTTGAGGTAATTGGTATACATATTCTTTTTAGTTATTTAATTGCGCGTCTTCTGATATATAACACAATGCTTAAAATATAACCTAACACAAAGTACATGGATTTCTAAACCCGGTCGGCAGGAAGAATTCCTTCGATTTCTAGCTGGACATTCTGGCCTACCGAGAATGGCTTGTAGGCGGACATTGAAAAGGTTAAGGAGTTGTCCTGGCTGGGCTAGCCGACCGGGGGGAAGTGCACAATACTCACGTTCACGGAGAGTCAGTGCAGGACTCATCGCCCCGCTACGAATTTAGAATTTTAGAAGGGAGGGTCCTGGCAGGTATCACGTAATTTTTTTTCCGCAAGAAATGGCGTAAAATTGCGAAAAAACTGGGTTGAGCAAAACGTGTTTCTCTATTAAAATATGACTAAATTCTACACAATAATATTTATCGCGGGTATGCGAATGTTACAAAGTAATAAATAAAAATAAATTGTATTTTTTTTATAAATTGTAAATGTATATTTTTTTGTAAATGTAATTATACCGAAAATACGCATTTTGAACAATCTCACATGAGATTAGAGGGAGGGGGTCGAGCCAAATCTCACTAAGGGGGGAGTAATGATGATTTAGCCTAGCTGCATTTTACTGAGGCTTCGGCAGAATGCACTAGAAGTGAAGTTAGTTGGGAAGTAACTTACATGTCAGTGATGCCAAGCCCCAACACATCATGCTTGTGTTCTGGGTACTTGATGTCAGGGATCCTATTCTCTCGGACATCATCCCTCACTTGCCGGAAGTAGTAGTCATAGGTCACTGCATCCAGATCCAGCAGCTGCTGGATGCGGGGAACCTGGTGATAATTAATTAATTTTTGTTAATTTGCATTACTGTAAAGTAAGTAAAAATAACTGCCCTATAAGCCATCCTTTTCAAGTATTTATTACAAATCCTACAATTCAAAGTGAAAAAAAATAAGGAGGTGATTGGGCTATTTATTTATCAGTAATTTTCATTTGTGCGAACGCCAATTGAACCACTTGTACTGGGAACCAAAAAACTACATGACCCAAAAAAATGTATCTCTTTGATTGTGCTCACAATCATTGTAGGACCTTTGCCATAAAGTCCTTTACAACAGACTGACTTGATCCTTCTTTGTGTTCAAAGAGTAGCTTGAGCATGATATGCCTTATGTGCTGGGATCGAAAACCAAACAAGGCTTGGACAAGATTTTTAAAGAAACCCCTTTTGTGCATGTGGCAAGTTATGATGGTTTATGCACTTAGGGGGCAAAGGTAGGAAAGGGAGATGGCAAAATAATAAAAATAAACAAAGTTCTTGACACTCTGACCACTTAAGGCTTTAATCAATGTTCCAACAGCAACAGAGGATAAGTTCTAAAAATCCTATATTTTACACATGAATAGATCAATCTATTGACAAAAACTGTGATCAAACAACCACCTACAGCTAATGAAGTACACAGAAAAGGTCTGTACCTTGAAGCGAATCCTCAGCTCAAGCTCCTTCGACTCAAGTGTAGAAATTTTCCGGTTATCATTCAGAAAATAATCAGTCCCAACGACTTTGAGAGCAAATAAGGTACGCGTTAGGGGTGATATCTTGGACTTTTTACACAACAATATACATAGTTCTTCCGCTGTGAAATCACGGGAACACGATATCACATTCGGCTTCTGCACACGGTCAGTCACTACCCAAACTTTCACATCTGTATCCGAAGCCATTATTTTAGTTTTAACAAAAAAAATACAACAGACGCGACTATTTGTCCGAGAGCTCACTGTGCGAGAGAATCACGGAATGTTCACTCGATAATTGCGCACATTTGAATTATATAACCATTGTTAATGTGTAAATCACACTATGATAAATGTTTAAAACAGTCAGTCAACAAGAGAATTTACAAATAAACAATCAAAAGCCCGGAATAAAAATATCGCAGCCGCTCCAATAACCAATCCAACTTTTCCTAATGAATGAATGACTGACTGACTTGTTTTTTTTTTTGTGACCTGTAATGTTCAATACCGCTTTTAATCGGCTATTTAAACGAAGCTACAAGCGAATCGATTCTAATCCGAAAAATACTTATTTATTTTATATATGGCCACATTGTTTATGATTCTTGCTTGCTTGAAGTTTGCGTCTATGCTCAGTGGTTTGCGTTGAAATATTTTTTTTTTCTTTCTTTTGCCGGCCGCTGCCATTATTGTTCGAGAAACATTTTTTTCAAATTACGTTTTCTTCTTTCACTAACGCAATTTACAAAAAACGGTAAGTTATCATGAATAATTTTCTGCTTCAAGTTCAATCAATATGAATTATGTTATATTCTAGGCCTAAAATGACTGCCTACCATCAAAGTTGCTTGTTACACACGTGCGAATGCGTTTGAATTTTTCTTTGTGGTTTTCTATTTGTTCTTTACCATGGCATTTTTTTAAGATACTTTAATAATACCTTAATTAAGTTAATGTGCAATACATCCGAACTCCTCTAAGTTTTAAATTTTTGCTGACCTCTTGTACTTTTTGTATAATTTCGTATTCTAGGTACATAAGCGTCGAGTGTCTTTGTTTTCGGCATTTTTGTGTCCTCTTGATACAGGGTACCTGCCACCCTCTCATGACTTAACCTTGAAGGTTTTCCATTTATTTGTCTGCTTAAAAATATATCTATCTCTGCAGCATATTCTCGTGGTACATGGCTGGGTTTGGGTGTAGATAAGTGAACGTTATAGGAAAAAAAACAACAAAATTTGCAACCCTAAAATCCTTCAGCACAGAAGCGAGGCGCTAGGTTAGTTTAAAAGTGAGAATGTAGCGAAATGACTGCTGTACATGAACTGTGGTTCTTTTGTTAAAGATAATCCAGAAATACTTGGGCCGTAACTGTTTGTCATCTTATACTATATGTGAAATTTAAGTCATTTTTTTAACGAAAACTGGTGATAGTACTCGTCCATATGAACAACTTTTACTACGAATCCAACCCTGAAATTGTAAAAAAATATCAGCTTTGCCATAGAAAAATGACCCAGATGTATGAAACAGCTGATATTTTTTTCACGATTTCAGGGTTGGCTTCATAGTAAAAGTTGTTCATAAGGATGAGTACTATTACCAGTTTTCATTAACAAAATCACTTAAATTTCATGTTGTATTGGCACAGACATGCCATAACACACTGAAATAAATTTGTTAATGCAGAGTGTAATAGAGGTTGCACTTAAATTTGAATTTTTTGTTGAGTGCAAGGTTGCCAAACATTCTGGAACATTCTGCTGATTTGTGCAAAACAGTATTCAACTCTAATCAATGTACTCTTTAGTATATATTCTCATCCTCACTTTAAGTGGTTTTAATGTAAAGTCTGCCCATTGATAAATTTTTTGTCCTTACATGTTCCATACCATACCCATGAAATAGGTATTTGAAGGTGTTCAGTTACTTAAATTCTGACATGCCTAAAGAAGGGCCAGTACCAACAATCTTATAATTAACATTCCTAGACAGTTGGTACAAACTCATGCCACTTGAAATACTTAAACCTAACTTTTTTTTCTCTTTCAGAAATGGATGATGAGTGGGATGATAACGCTGACATGGTAAGTAAGCACTGTTTAAAACTTTCATTATTTCTTTTTCTTTAGCTCCACTTTCACCTCAGTTCATTTTGGAATGATTGCACTGTCAAATAACAGTATTGTTATTGTTTCTTTTAGACACGTTTTGCATCATCATACGAAATTATAGATAAAATCTGACATTTTCACTAAAAGCAGGATTTGAAATCATGAGTAAATATTTTGAAGTAATGAAGTTTTTCAACCAAAAGTCATAAATAGATGTGACAGCGAGGAGCTTTTAGATTTACATGTAAAGAAATTTCAGGAGCCCAGGGAAAGCATATTCAATTGAATTTATGATAATAATACACCAAAACCCATTAATTAAATCAAGCCTAGAAACAACACTTGCTCCTGTCTCACCCCGCTTATATTTCATTGCATAAAATATTTCGTTACCAGCATTGTTTTAGTGAAAACGCCTGAATTTATCAGCTTTTTCGTGAAATTATTGCTACTGTGTTGGTGCTGAAGCCATAATTCGTTTTTTCACAACGCTTTTTCGCGAAACGTGTTTACACCATCATACGATCACGTGTATGGCAAACCTACCTCTGTTATTTATTTTAACATATTTCTTAAACTAAATTTTACTTAATAAAGAATTATGACGGTGAGATGAGTAGAGTGTTAACTGCAAATTTTAAGTCTTAATGCGACGATAAAATCGCCATATTTTAGCCAAAATAAACGCTTTTTCTTCACCACATTTCTTCATCTTAAAATGAAATTACACACTTTAACAATTAACAACTTTTCCAAAGAAAAGAAAGAGCAAATAAAAAAAAACTTGCTCATACAAATTTATTATTTTAGTATGGAAAGTGAACAATATTATTTCATTTGCATGGGTATATTCTTTTGGAAAAGTTGTTCAATATACATAGTTTAATTTAAAAATAACAGTACCCTACAAGAAATAATTCCACCATGTAACAGTTCAGGTTGTTCAATTTTTTTTTTTTATAGTCTGTCAACATTGTTCCTCCGGTGAGCATGAACAACAACCACAATTCCAACTCTGTGGATGATGGCCACAGCTTGTCTCGCGGTCGGGGATTCACATCGTTCGAAAACAACGATGATGGTATGGCATTTGTACCATTTTTGTGCCTTCAATGAATTTGGGGACATTTGTTTTTTAAAATGTAATTCTTTAAATTTGTAACAATACCACAGAAAATAACTTTGTTAGCTTTCAGCTAAAAACGATACATGCAAATAAGAGGTATATAAAAACTGAGTTCTGAGTTCATAGTAGCTTCAAAATAATTTGATTTTTCATAGTTGTGAATTTAGCAATCAAATTGAAAATAATAGTAAAACCACGTTTATGGAAAATCTTATGATTATAAATCACGCTACTAATAGTTTAATAAGTCTGTTTCTGCCAAAGAAAAGCTGTACCGCACTGTAAAAGTGTGTACCTAGTGGGTTATGGTCATATTATGTATGCAACTTCTATGCCAACGAGCGAGACAAATGTCCACCACGAGGCCGTGGGAGCGGGACAAAATCTCTGCTGCATGAGCATAACTTTAATTGCGAACACCGTGTCTAGTATTATATGTCTTTGGTTTTTAGAACTTTTAGGATATATAACGGTGGAATAAAATATATTATAAACAATAAAATATCCATCCATCCATCCATCAGCCTGTTTCGTCCACTGCTGGACATAGGCCTTTCCAGGAGATCACCACTCTTGGCGGTCCTCCTTGAAAAAATGCCCATACTCACACACGCTGGGCAGGCGGGTTGGTGAGCGCGGTGCCGAAACCCTCGCACTTGTGACGCCGCTGCCCGTCACCAGTCTGATTTCTATAAGGCCCAGCAATTGGGGATGGATATACCGCCATCCGTCGGTCCCAGGCAATGGTGGGCCGCCTGGTTTTTTGCCTGAGAGCTGTCCTCTTACTCTCCCCCGAATAACTTCGGGAGGATTTCCAATATATCTTGAGCATATTTTATTGTTTATAATATATTTTATTCCACCATTATATATCCTAAAATATCAAAAAACTGATGAGCTTTTACAGCACCTATATATTTTTGGTTTTTAGTACATTATTTTTAAACATTGTTTTTAGCTGACAGTTGTTTTTTGAGTGTCACATTTATTTCTTACGATTTAGTAACTAAACTGAAGAATTGTGTCTAAAGCCTATTTCTTCATTTAGATTGCAACAAGGAAACAAATGGCTTTGGAGAGAGACGCGGCAGGGGAGGCCGTGGAGGAGGCAGGGGGCGCGGAGGGAGAGGCGGACGCGGTGGCTTTGGCGGTGGACGCGACTTTGACTCCAATGGCGGTAAGCCTATGTTTTGAATAACCCTATGGTTAAATTTTTTAACGACCCGATCTTGCTGGATATAGCCTAATTCATACTGAACACTTTGTAAGTGATCAATCAGGTACAAAGTTAAATGACTGAAAAGCACAAAATCAAATTTAAGCTTTCATTCTATACCAACTGTTGTAAGAATTGAAATCATTAGCAGAAGAAAGAGAAGAATGGCTGTTAATTCACCGACAAGAGCGCAGCTCTTATGCTAATTGCATCGGGATTGTTTTTAACCATGTATAGGGGGACAAATAATATTTTTCGTATTTTGCAATAAGAGACGTTATTCTGACCACTTACCGAGCCTCCATTATGAATTTGGCTACCAATAACAATCAAAGTCACCTCGTATGAGGGCTAGAAAAGTATTCCTCTAAATATTATCTTAATAATAATAAATTATTATTATCTTAAATATTATTAGTTCATCCTTGAATCAATCCTAATGTCTTGCAGTTTTTTTATGTAGAATTTTCTAAATAAAAATCATACATAGTTGAAAGGCACAAATTACTCATTCAACTTCCTTATAATCATGTAACTAATAATTACTATTCCAACTTCTTGTTTCAACCGACTGACCTAATAATTATTAGTTAATAAAACCCGTCTCGTTTTTTGTTTGTGTTTTTGTCACGAACCCAACTCAAGTGTCTGGCATTTACAATCGTGTTAAAAAATAATACTACGAAGTTCGGCACTTTAAATGGCGTTAGAAGATGGATAAAGAAATATGCGTTTACTGTATCACTTCAACTCACTTGACTTTATCACAAAACAAACAAGGCAGTGTTACCCCAGTAAAAAGCTTTGCTACATAAAATAGGAGCGACTGGAGTAATTGATAATGCAAAAACAAGTAACCACGCGTTGATTGAAATTATCACAAAAAACCTGACCTGAATATAAAGTATAGTAAGTCGTGCTTGACTGTACTCTTAACCTCGATGGCACAGTCGTCCGCATATCAGCCTACTCACCCAATAGAGAATATGCATGTCGTTTAAAAATTTAATGATGACCATGGGAAACTATTTTATTTTATAGTTTTATAATTATTTCGATTTAAATAAGACGAACATTTTGATGAAATGAAACGCAAATGCAAAACGCGTCACCATTGGCTACTGCCTTTTGTGACAAAGTGAGTACATTTCATCATAAAATATTAAGTTCAAAATTAATAAATGTAAAATAAAACCCTCAAATATTTTGTAATAGGTTGTTTTAATCAAAAATAATGAAAAAAACAGCCCACTCGCCATACACCGCAAGCAGTATCATGTGACGTCACTTGATACGCGCTAAAATGGCAGCCGTTGGAATTATAGAAGATTATTATGAAACTTATTTTAATTTTATAACTATGAAATATGGATAATTTAGTTGTAAATTCTTATTCATAGCCCTAATTTGATCATATATTAATGATTTGTGCATTAAAAAATTTACGTGCGTATTCTTTATTAGTCCGGGAGGTACCGTTGCAAATACAAAAGTCATAGTAAGCCGGCTGATATTGACATCGATCGTAGATCTCACATGACTGATATGTGAATCGACCGTCAGCTGCTCAAGTAGCGGTGGGTGTGAGAGGTTGCGAAAATGGGCAAAAAAAAAGTAATAGTACACCGGCTGAAACTTTTCTCACGGATAGTTAACTGAGCTGAAAAAAATCGTCAGCTGCATCGTGGAGGGTGGATGATGCGTCAGCTACTCGCATGAACTTGTAAAAAAACACGTAAAATAAACTGATAGTACGCCGCATGAAATTTAACTAGGTGATTCATTAAAGAATTAAAAATAACGAAAACAACAATCTGCTGCGCGGGTCGCGGTGGAAAGGCCGTCAGCTAAAGAGCTTGCATTTGAGCACTGCGCACTCTCCGCCCTCTATCTCAAAAACGCTTGAGCGCATGAAAAAATGTTTGGAATAAAATTTGTCGCAAATTTTCTGTTCTACAATTTTATAATAGATGTTAACATCATTGGAGCTATAGAAACCTACCCGATTTTTGTGACCTTTGACCTTGAATAACTTACGACGCGGACGCGAGATTTTCATATAACTTTTAGAGCGCCAAAATGAAGGTATTACACGAGTTTCCAGCTTTTTATCTCTCATTCCGATGTTGACCCCTCTGTTATGCTTAAATTATTGCATTATAAAGGCATTCTCGAGGATTTAGTACATGCATATCGCACACAAGCTGTTCATGTATGACAAATACAGTAATTTTGTGAAACAATACAAGTGTTTTCTTCAACCATGATGATGTTTCACCAAGTGCCGACAATCGCAAGTATTAACCGTGTATGTTATCATTCTCTGTAGGTGGAGATTTCGGTGGTGACGACGACCGCAACGACAGAGATAGAGGCGACAGGGGGCGGGGTCGCGGGCGCGGGGGGCGCGGCGGCGGGAGGGGCGGAGGCCGAGATTCGGGCGAAGACCGAGAGCAACCGGAACTGGACGAGAACGGAGAGCTCAAGAAGCCGCCGGTGACGTACGTGCCGCCTGAACCGACCAACGATGAGACCGAGATCTTCAGCAGTGCTATTAGCTCGGGGATCAACTTTGATAGTTTTGACAAGATCGAAGTTAAGGTTAGTTTACTTTTGGATGTAATGAGTTTTTAGAATTTACTGAAAACCTGTTTTATGAAAAGACTTCATGGTCTATTATGGACTTTTTATTGAATTTGGACACTTCACAATCTTTGTTCTCTCATTGCCAATTCTTTATCTTCTAAATATTAATAGGGAAATTACAAAATAAAGAAAGTATACTAAAAGTAGCATGACAAACGCATATTTGCAAAGTTAAACCAACTTTTAAAAAAGCTGTTATAATATAACTTCTCGCCAGAATGCTAGATGGCGTCATTGGGCTCACATTTTCCCACGCGAAAAGTAGTTAAAAATAGCCATTATTTTCAGTCGGACTGAAAAAGCAATAACATACCCTGCTGTTATTGATACATTTCTTTCACATTCACAGAAAATGCCACATCATACTGAGCTTGTCATCTCTCATACACTTCCATAGTAGCCCCGATAGAAGCCACCCGTCTGGTGATACCTTTAGTCATCGTTAACACAGCGTTTAATACACTAGATTCTAGTGAATAGAACTAGAAGAAAAGGTAAAAGAGGCCGCCTCTGTGGTAGAGTGCTCGCCTGCTAACCCAGAGGTCGTGGGTTCAATCCCCGCGGTGCCCATTAATTTGCGTTCGGTCTGCGTGCTTCTAAAATACCGCCCATTACCTTTGAAGCGGAATAATCGTCGGTGAAAAGTGTGGAACTTGGCATCCCCGACGATATGTTTACGTTGTGTATGTAAAAGGTAAAACACCCCACAGGTAACGGGTGAGAACAAACCGAAGCCGATCGACAGCTTCGAGACGGCCGGCCTCCGGAAATACGTGCTGGACAACATTCTCAAGTCGGGGTATAAGAAGCCCACGCCCATACAGAAGTACGCTATACCCATCATCATGGACGGACGGGATCTCATGGGCTGCGCGCAAACTGGCTCCGGGAAAACGGTATGGGGATCTTTATAATTAGAATTTTTAGGATTCCGTACCCAAAGGGTAACCAACGGGACCCTATTACTAAGGCTCCACTGTCCGCCCGTCTGTTACCAGGCTGTATCTCATGAACCGTGATAGTTAGTTGGAATTTTCACAGATGATGTATTTCTGTTGCCGCTATAACAGCAAATACTAAAACCGGCCAAGTGCGAGTCGGACCTGCGCACTCCCATACAACAGACATGATACTTCAGATGTTGCTGAACAGGAAAACAGTGCATAGCAAATCAAATCAAAATGTTTATTTTGTAAAATAGATACATAAAGTATACATTCTACAAGTCAAAGTTAATCTTTACAATAAATATCTTTAGAATATTAAAATATAAAAAATTATATGTATATACTAATAAGGGAAATACATACAAAAAATATTTAGGTTGGGCTACAAAAATTTAATTATACAGCTACATAAAATAGAGAAATCTAGGAATAAAATAGCTGGAATCTAGGAATAGCTGAGAACAATACTTAAATAATTAAAGGAACAGAAAAAAGTATCATAGTAAAATAAAATGCAAACTAAAGTCGAGGTTTCTCCGCGGTCTCAGCTCCAGTTTATTTTTTGAAAACCTTTATGTTTCTATACTATTGTAGTAATTATGCAAAATCGAGCGCCTTTTTTATACGAGTCTTAGTTTTCCATGAACCAATTAAATGGAAATTTATGTAGTTTTTCTGAATTCCTCTTCGTTTGTCTTGGTTCGAAAAATGTCTTGTTGATAGGAGTGATGTAGCGCTTACGTGAGCGGGAACAACTCCCCCCCGCCATGCCCTCCGTACAACTCCCTCGTACGCCTGCAGTAGTGCTGTGTGCCAGCGGCATGCATAGAACGTATCATGTACTCTAAAGTAGGCAGTGCCTACCCTGGCGTCATCATACAAAAAACTTGATCTTCTCATTGCATTTCCAGTAAAAGTTCTATGCACGCCACCGCTGTGTGCGTAGAGAGAACAGCTGTGTGTGTATATAGCGCATTCTTCAGGTCTGCATTCAACTAGCGCGCTATTTGTACATATATAGTAATTTTTGATAAATAATGACCGACTACAACATTCATATACTCACGCCTTGTTAGGATTTATAGGTATTCCAGTAAAAAGCAGAGTGAACGATATAAACAATATTACATTTATTTATCGTTATTTAACCAGGAATAGTGTGTAATGAATGCGCGTGCCATTCCACGCAGAGCTATGCGAGCAGTATAAACTCAAATATGCAAGGGATTTTAGTCAAGTGGTTGTTTGGGGGCTCGTGTATAGAAACTAATATTTACGAGTTAGAAAGAGAAAGAATATAGTATTGAAATAACGTAGATTTGTTTTGTGTATATTCCAACATACAAAAGGGTAGGCAGAGACTACAGATTTCCATGTTCTACGATCCTGACACCCCTCTTCCCTCTCCCACATACATTGAAACTAGTCGTAAAAGCTCTTCCATATAGTGCTTTTGACGTGACATTTCTCCAAAACGTTGACAAACTAATTACATTTGAGCAAATTTTCAATGATTACAGGCTGCGTTCTTGCTGCCAATCATCAACACCCTGCTTCAAGAGCCGAAGGAGCTCGTCACTGGACCCAGTGGATGTTCGCAGCCTCAGGCAAGTCTATTTATATTTTGTTCCTATTTTGTTCTAAGTAATATTTTGTCTAAGACGAGATGTCTTTGTTACGGTTCCATTATTTAAAAACGAAAATATGGACCCCTATTTTGTTCACCCGTGTCGTAGGAATTTTAAATTTGGCATAATGTTAGATCTTGTAACGTGCACAGCACAATTATGGTGACATTAATTAATTTTGCCAAAAAGGCTTGGTAAGTGATCAGTATGACGGATCGATAACACTTTGCAAATTTTGCAACATACAATATTAATCTCCCATAGTAGTTGACTTGGGGCTGGGCTTGCATTTATAGGTAAAGGGAAAATAATCATTTTCGAATTTCCCAAAAAGGGTAATTGAACCTTGATACCGACTACTTAGTGGGTTTGCAGTATGAATATGGCTGCAAAAATAAATGTCACCTTTAGGTGAAATTCAATCAAGCGACCAAATTCATACTGGAGACTCGGTTAATGATCTGAAACATGCTTCAATTACCCTTTTGATGAAATTCGATAAATATTTTTTTTTGATTCCTTACTGACTGGTCTAAGAATTGTGCTTTTGTAACTATTCCAACCAGTAAGGGAGCAAAAAATTTTTTTTTCGAATTTGGCCGATAGGATTACTTAACCTAGTTCCTGATCAGTAACAGAGTCTCCAGTATAAATTTGGTCGGTTGATTTAATTTCATCCTATAAGGTGGCTTTAATTTACATAGCCAAACTCTTACTGAAGACTCAGTAAGTCCTCAGTAACAAGGTTCGGCGACCCTTTTTGTGAAATTCGTAAATTATTATTTTCGTGTTCCTTACAAACGCAAGCCCAGCCCCGAGTCAATTACTATGGGACGTCAAGATTTTATTTTGCGAAATCGATCCGTGTTACTGATCACTTACCTAGCCTCCAGTATGAGTTTGGCTGCATAAATTAAAGTCACCTTATATATCGCCAGCCAAGCTTCATTTTGCGTTTGAAGCCCAGAGCTGCGTTGAGTTTGATCGTCGAGCGACGCCCGCTTTACAGGCCATCTCTTTTGCACGCGTTGAATTTGTATATGTTATCCTGCAGGATGTCTTTTGTTTGGTATACTGTACAGTACACTAGAAGTAGAGATGAAACTTGTTATCTTGTGACTCGGTGTTTTTAAATCTGGGTAACTTTCCAAGCACCTTACAATATTTTTTTTTATCCTGCATACCAGGGCTAATCAACTTTTTTACCCACATTGCTAGTTCTTTTAAATAAACAACTTCAACGCGTAGATTTTTTGTTAAATACAAGAATATTAGATAAAGAGATGATTGAGTGTCTTTCGAATCAAATAATGTTTCATAAATATTGTAATTTTCATTAAAACTAGTGGGCCACTTAGTAGACAACACCGTTTTTCCATAGTAACTCTGGGACAAATTCGTCTACGATACTATAAATTACAAAAAAAAACACAAATATTTCTTAATATTATTTACATTTCGAAATGTTACTAAATGATCTAATAACCGAACAAAACCATTTTCGGAAAGAAAAGAGCCAAATTGTGAATTTTGTGGTTGTTTACTGGCAATGATCCAAAAAGTAGTGCGGGTAAAAAAGTGGATTGACCCACCAAACTAATCTGTGTCTTTGTTACAGTGTGTAATCGTAGCGCCGACCCGCGAATTGACTCTACAAATATTCAACGAAGCGCGCAAGTTCTCGCACGGTTCCATACTGAAAATCGCGGTGGCATACGGAGGAACCGCTGTCAGGCATCAGAGCGATGGTATCGCGGTGAGTGTTGAATATCTCATTAATTAAACGCCATTTCAATTTTCAACATTGTAGTCGCTCAAGGCAAAATTTAATTCGTGATGCCAACTTAGAACTAAATACCAGGAAATTTTAAACAACTAACCCTTAAAAACGTAAAGAGATTAAATCAAAAAAGTAAATGCATGCAAAATTTCGCATGGAAAATGTAATCTAGATTAATTTTTCCCATGTATGTATATGTTCGAAAAACCTTCAAAGTATTGCCAAAATTTTGTTTCCCCTGACACGCGTTTGCAATGAAATACTACAACACGTTCGCGTAATGAAATAGTACAACATTTGGTCACGCCCACAACTGAGCTCCTGCACCTCAGCATGGTAGACCACTGTCTGTCCCTCTTTAGGTAGATCAACAGAGTGAGACAGAGCACTGTATGAAGCGCTATCGAGCTCGATATGGTCCTTCATACTAGAGGTCCTGCACTCATGACGACCGTCCTTAACCTATACTTCGACAGCAGATTTTATACAACCACTAGCCCTTGCCCTTTGCCTCGCGCTTATTCAATCTCTGCCCCGTTTTCGGCTTTGGCGTTATTTTGTGAACACCTCTTATAGGCTATGTATTGATCAGGGTCACTAAGGTGATCACAAAAAAACCGCATCGTGTTTCTCGAGTTAAAATGGAACAACATACATACGTACATACAGACAGACAAAAGTTCAAAAATCGTTATTTTGGTCTCAGTACAAGATTTTATTTAAAATTGCGTGAAAATATTCAAATAGACACGACCTTTTTACTACTTTATTATTGGTATAGATGACATGATATTAACGTATTTCATTCTCCCTCAGCGAGGCTGCCACATCCTAGTAGCCACGCCCGGTCGTCTGCATGACTTCGTTGATCGCAACCGAGTCTCGTTCGAGGGCATTCGCTTCGTTGTGCTCGACGAAGCTGACAGGATGTTGGACATGGGCTTCATGCCCAGTGTCGAGAAAATGATGGACCATCCCAACATGGTGCCTATTGTAAGTAGCTATAAGGTTATTTTTAGAACGAGTCTCCTTGAAGTCGAGAAATGTTGCATGTTAGTGCAGGCGCTAGCCCATGTCTCGTGTGCAGTAGTATGCCCCTGAGTTTTGTCACGGGCCTTTGTTAAACACCTATAGGAGTACAAAAAAACTAGATCACATGGTCCAAATCATGGTCGTTTGGTCGCCATGTATTTTTATGTATTTCAAATGTTCAAGAGCTATTCTAATCTCACCCTATTCGACATAAACTTAGGGGACATACTACTGCACACGAGACATGGGCTAGCGATGTACAGATAACGCGCGAGTTAACTGCAGTTAGGGGCTGAGGCGAAGAGAGAGAGACTCGCACGACTTACTGTGGTGTGTTGTGTGCATAGAGAGTACGGCTGTGTGTGTGTGTATAGCGCATTCCGCAGCTCTGCATTCGACTCGCGCGTTATTTGTATGTTAAATGAAGAGACTACGGTCACCACTGTGATCTAGTAGTTATAACGTTTCGACCACTGATCCGAAGATCCTGTATGAGGGGCATTTGTGTTTGGTCTCCGTGCTTCGAAAAGAACGTTAAGATGTGTGCCCGAAGTACGACGATAGAGCGCCCACCATCTAGCATGCTGGGACAATGATCCTCAGAAACATACAACATTTGTTAGCTTTTTGGTTAGATATAAAGATGTTACAATTTATGGACAGTGCGCAAAAATCTGCCGGTTATGGAGTGCAAATATTAAATCACAAAAATAAAACAAGTTATCCTATTTGTAATTTATATAAGGTCTTACAATAATAAGTGAAAATAATTCTAGGGTAGATCATCTATCGTTAACTGATCAATCACATTCCAGAAGGAAAAAAAAATGTAATTTTTTCACTTCCCAGTACAAAGTGGTTGAATCAGCTGACTAAATTTCTATGGAAAGGTAAAAAACAGTTCGCTTTCGGTGGAATCTGGTCTATTGGGTATACTCTATCATCTATTAAATTTTTTTCACTTTGAGTTGTAGGACCTTATATAAATCATAATCAAACAAAAATCATATCAAAATTAAATTGATAATGAAATACAAAAAAAAAAGATTTAATGTGTAATTCTAAATTGTCTCTATAAGCAAGAAACTCGTCCAAGTAATAAGAACAATTCTCGATGGACTATGACTTTCATTTTACAGACTCTGAAACACCTCTGACATTCCCTCGGGAATTTGTGTCGTGTCGATGTATTATTATTAATATCATCAGCTACAATATTGTTTGTAGGGCGAGCGTCAAACGCTAATGTTCTCGGCGACATTCCCGGAAGACATCCAGCATTTGGCGGGTCGGTTCCTCAGCAACTATCTGTTCGTGGCTGTCGGCATTGTGGGCGGGGCCTCCACTGATGTCGACCAGCAGTTCCATCAAGTCAGCAAGTACGAGAAACAGAGCACGCTCAAGAAACTCATTGAGGAGAATGGTGAGTGGTTATTTGTTGGTTTTAAGGCGCTTAGCCACGCCACCGTTTTAGTACAAAATTTGATAACCCGTTTCTCTGTTGTTTTTCGTTATAGACCAAAGTTTAAGACCTCTATCTATCATCTGGTACTGATGTTTTAATAGGTAGGTAGCATTTTATCAAAATTTTAAATATTAATTTTGTTTTAAAGATATCAAGCTGGATAGATTTACATACAAAGTTGTTGTCTTGCCTTAAATTGTATCTATACCAAAATTTTACATTTCAGCCAAATAGTGACTTCGTAAATGAGTGTATTAAAATTACAGAGAAACGGGTTATCAAATTTTAATAGAACGGTGGCATGCCTGTACCCTTAACGCTTACCTACTTGCTTTTTTCCTGATGGATGATGAATGAGGCTTTAGAAAGGCTCTCCATCGAAGACGACCTTGAGCTGTCTTTTTCAGGTCTGGTGAAGTCAAATTCAGGTTCAAATACGAGGAATTTTTTCAAATTAATGTGTTTAAATTTTGTTTCCAATTGTTTTTTTCTGGTTTGTAAGGCACTCTAATATACATTTTTTATTCTTTCTTTATCCAGTAAAACTTCACCTAATTGAACGTTTTGTTCGATAGTTATGATCAGTACAAGTCTCGCAACGAGTTATGAGCGCTCGGCAAAAGTGGTGGGGGACTAGCGCATGTGTTCACTCGCACACAAAATTACTGAGTACGATACGAGATAAAATGACTAGCGCAGTCAAGGTCAGCGCTGATAAACCGTTGCTACACTTGTACATGCCGTTTTATGTGAATTCGCTATTTACACGCAGTTTAGGTACGATTTTAAAGGCAATAACGCTGCAACTGAAACTTTGCTAAGAACTGTCACTGTAGGTATATTTCAAATAAATGTCAAGTAGGATATAAATAACTTATGTATGGTACAGATTAGGGCGGTCCTTAATAGGGTTGTTGATAAATTTCGACAAGTGCGCCCCCCAGATACGTTCGAAATAATTAAATAAAAATGTGTGCGAAACCCCAGCGCTGTAGTCCAAGGAGAAGACGTGCCTGTGAGCTCGTTTTGTTTCCCATTTGAATAACATGGGATTTTTAGATTCACAAAATCATATTTTTTTTGAGTTGTCCCCAAGCATGCAAAAAAATTTTATCACATAAATTTATTGGTTATGTGTATAACTATTCGCCCTTTTTTTTTTCTAAACATCACATGTATGTTTTCTTACATGTACAATTATTATTTTTACGAATTTATGACGTAAATAAGACTGCTAAATAAGACTGGGGGGTGAGGTAAGGGTTAGGATAACGCCATGTAAAAAATTTACACGTGGATCTACCAAGTAAGAATATATTTATAAGAATAATAATTTTTTTCAATGCACTTCCAAAAAATAATGACTAAATTAGTCTGAAAATTCCATGTTATGTAAATTAGAAACAAAACGAGCTTACAGGCACGTCTTTTCCTTGGACTATAGCGCTGGGGTATCGCACACATTTTTATTTAATTATTTCGAACGTATGGGCGCACTTGTCGAAATTCGTCAACACCGCTAATACGGACCACCCTAGTACAGATAAAATTAGTATATTGACAAATAGGTAAAGTTATCGCGCGAGATGAAAGCAGCTTGATGAATGCGCTATACACACACACACACACACATAGCCGTTCTACCGCGCACACAACAATACACCGCAGTCGTGCGAAATCCCGCCCTTCACCTCAGCTCCAACTGCATTTAACTCGTGCGCTAACTGTATTTATTTTAAACTATTCACTTTGCAGAGAACAAGCGCGTTCTAGTGTTCGTGGAAACGAAACGTACAGCAGACTTCATAGCGGCCATGTTGTCCGAGCAACAGCACCTGACCTCCTCCATCCACGGCGACCGGCAACAGAAGGAGCGCGAGGAAGCGTTACATAACTTCAAGAGTGGACACCACTGCATACTGGTGGCAACCGCAGTCGCGGCTAGGGGACTTGGTAAGTCTCCACGGCTCGTTTATGGGGATCAGGGGCGTTATTGTCTCACTTCGACATCCATCGCAATCGCCTTCAAACGCGCTGTAATTTGCAAAAAATTACATCACACATCATTTTTGGTCAATCACGACACTTTTGAAGGCTGTAGAGATGGATATTGAAGTAAGACGATAAGAGGGCTGGTTTCTTGGCTCATACGTACATTACTCATGCCTGTCTCTCAGAGGGGTTGCCAGATAATCTACGCCTCCGTCTACTGAGATCCCGAACCTTTGTCGCTTCTTGCATATCGGATATCCGGAGCGGTTGTGCGGGGCGAGACTCCGAGCTGCTTGTTCGAAAATTGTATGTAGCTCGGTGGCTTACCTCCCGCGTCTCGCCCCGCAGGCCTCGCGCAACTGCTCTCTGTCTGAGCGCTTTCGTTGGACAACGGTATGGATTTTTAAAGTGTGTTATTATATTTTGTGCAGATATAAAGAACGTAGACATCGTGGTGAACTACGATCTACCTAAAAGCATCGATGAGTACGTGCACCGGATTGGCAGGACCGGCCGCGTCGGTAACAGGGGCAAGGCTGTTTCCTTCTTCGACTCGGATCAGGTAAACTTCTGAACCACTGGCTACATTTATATACAAGTGTTAAGATGATCTTGCAACCCGCAAACTGGCGATAGGAATCGTATAAGAAATAACTTTCGTGAAAAAAAAATTTGAGAAATCGTAAAAAAAACTTGTTTATACATTTTTGTCAAATGGGTGTGGAAAGGCTGTTTTTGGTCGCAATTTGATTTTAGGAGAAATTGTTGAAATCCGAAATCCACGCGTACGAAGTCGCATGCAACAGCTAGAGAAATACATAAACGAAACAATATCTACTAGATAGCAACGAATAGTTGAGCATAAAACATTCAATGCATAACATTTATAAATAAAAGTTACTTTTGGCTTTTTGAGGCTCGTAAAAAAAAGATTTTTAAGTTATATAGATGCATTTGTAACAATTCCCAGGATAACGCCCTAGTAGCTGACCTGGGCAAGATCTTGCGACAAGCGGACCAAAACGTACCTGACTTCCTCTCTAGCGGCGGTGGCGGCAGCTATAAGAGTAGCAAGTATGGAGGCAGCGACGTTCGAGTGAGTACTGCATTTTGAACCTTATCGCCTCTCCACTAGAGTACACATTGGGTGAAGTGGATTTGCGACCAAATATAATTCGGTTCTCTTAAGGCGCATCATAGGCATATGATTTGATAACCTGTTTCTCTGTTGTTTTTCGTTGTAGACCATCTGGTACTGATGTTTTAAAAGGCACCATTTTGCCAAAATTTTGAATTGATTTTGTTTAAAAATATCAAGTTAGACAGATTTACATAGAAAGTGGTTTTCTTGCAAGGTAAATGAGGATCTCGGTGCAAAATGCACATCATAATATTGTTTTCCTTACTTTTGAATAAAAAGAATGCGATAAATGCGTTTTATAGCAATTCGCGCAAACTGCTTGTTAATGGTTAGGTGATCACATGAAAATGATTCAATTTTATGCGTTACATTTTAGCTGCATTACATTACAACTGTAAACACGCTTTTAAGTGTGTTAATGTAATGCAAAGAAAATGTAATACATTAAAGTACGTAATTTTTTTGTGAAGACTTTATTATTTTTTTTTTTTTCGAAAATCACTTGTACTTGTCCTCTTATTTATATTATTTCCCTTACCGGTTTCGCTGCTATAGCATTACCAAAGGTTTTTTTTTTTAAGCAAGTTAAGTGGACAAGTACAAGTGTTTTTCAATCAAAAGTTCCACCAAGTGCCAACAATCACAAGCATCAACTCTATTAATATTTATTGTATACTTTTTATTCAAAGTAAGGAAAACAATATTATGATGTGCATTTTGTACCGAGGTAAAAAGTTACCCCCTTAAATTGTACCTATACCAACATTTTACATTTCAGCATTTACATACTCTGTGAATGTCTGTATTAAACTATGTATAGAGATCTTAAACTTTAGTCTATGACGAAAAACAATAAACGGGTTATAAATTTTGAACTAAAACTGTGGCATGCATGCCTATGCGCCTTAACAGTAACCAAAGGAGGTCTAGTAGTTACAATGTTAGTCAAATCACTTACAATAAATATTGTGATGACTGATTTACGTTTTTAGCCATTGTTGATATCGGATGAATTGAATCCGGCTAATAGGATTGTTCATGTTTATCAATGTTTAACTGATAAATATATTAATTTGAACATGAAAGTGTTATCAAGTGTCTCGTCACTTATAATGAGTCATTCTCTTTTTCCGTTCTGCTCCTCCAGGGAAATGACTGGGTAAACTATTTATATATTTATATCTATATTCTACAATACGTATAATATAAACTGAAAACTCTGCTTTTAGAACTCGATACCCACTAAATGCACAATGTGGTTTTCACACCTACAATTTAGGCTTCCTTGGGGGAATTTTCTGGCCGTTTTATTGCTCTACTCTGTAATCATAGAAATTCGAGCCGCGATATCTGAAATGGAGGTAATTTTTTATACTTGCGCGATTAAAAGATTGATTTATGCTAAAACCACGTTGTTTCTGGCCACTAGAAAATAACACATCGTCACGACATGAATCCCGAGGTGGTGTCAGATATTCCCAGGTGTGAACTGTGAAATGCAAGTCACAGTCCACACCCGGTGCACCCTCGATTCACCGACGATTATTACGTCCCAAAGTGATGGGTGGTGAGCCCTATCACCGTACTTCCGGCACAATTACTCGCTTTTTAGGGCATGCAGGTTTCCTCACGATGTTTTCCTTCACCGTTCAGCAAGCGGTAAGTATTAGGTAAGAACACAAATACTATGTACATAAATTCCGAAAAACTCATTGGTGCATGCCCGCCCGGGAATCGAACCTGGGTCTCAAGATTGAGAAGCCAGCGTTCTACCGCCGCTTCTACTAAAATACTAATTAGTATTAAACTCCCCCTTCGACAATAATTGTATTTTGAATTTAATTATTATTTTAATTGCTTCCAGAGCTTCAACAACGCGACTAGTGCCGTGAATCAAGGCAATGAGCCAGACGAAGAGTGGTAGATACAGACATTTTGATATTACGATGCGAAGTGGACGATTTGATTAGGAATTAGTAGTGCGAGTGAACGGTGCTCAGACAGACATGTCTTTATTGGAGTATGCTGCTAATTGCAATAACGGATAAATACACTCAGCGGCACTATTAGCGGAACAGAGCAACATTTTCATATAAATGTGGTAATATCGAAGCCTCGGTTCTCCGTCAGGTAATGATTCGGATGAGATCTGATAGGAGCTACCTAGAGCACGGATGCACGAGATCCAGACCGCCTAAGGAACCCAACTGATCAGACAAGCCAATTATACCACAGACTGTGTAGAGTTTTGAGGGTTCGGATTTCCATACATTTTGATACCATTTATGAGGCTGTTTGTTTCATGGATAACTCTAATGTTAACTGTCGGTTTGATCAGTTGGGTTCCTTAAGCAGTCTGGACCTCGTCTATCTGTTGTCTAGATAGCTCCTATCAGATCTCATCCGCATCATTACCTGACGGAGAACCGATGCTTCGAAATTACTACATTTATATTAAAATGTTGCTCTGTTCCGCAGAGTGTATATATAGTGACAGGACTCTGTTCCCATTAACCCCCAGTGTTGGAAAAGGCCTCGGACAAAAGACTGCAGTATTGCTAGAATTAATTACTAACTTTTTTTGATCAGCATGCTCCTTGTTTGATTCTTGATATTGAATAAGTTTTTTTTAACTTAAGTTGTGGTCTTAGTGAGTATGAAAGATGTTAAACGTGTTTGAGACAAAATTTTTTTTGTTTTGTTTTCCTTTATTCATAGGTTATAATAAAGACAGTTTTCAGGTTAAGATTCATAGGTAGAACAGTAATCTAATCTGTGATGTTAAATATAAAGTTTGCTCATTAAATTTTTTAATATAGTTGCATTTAAATAATTTTATCCTGTGTTGAATATTTTCATCCCTTGCTTTCGAAACATCAGTTGACATTAAAATATTCGTTTTCATGACAGAATCTCATTTGATCAATATAAATAAGCTTTAAAAAACGTAGGTGTCCTTTACATGAAGCTTCATGTAAAAATTATACAGGTTATTTTCTGTACAAATTTTGAACTAAAATGTAAGAAGTTGTCAAAACGAGTTATATTTTATAACTGTGATTTATTATTATCATAAATACGTGGATATTGTTTAAAATATAAGTTATGCCATAGCTACTTATTGAGTGCAAAATAGTAAGTGTATTGTGAACTTCCAGTGTTACAGTTATTTCTTAGGGTTAAATAAAACTCGCATGTGAAATTAAAAAAACAGAATTAAATTCAGAATATTTATTTCATTTTATATCCATTACCTTAAAATTAATTATAAGTACCCGACGACTATGTATTAAGGTGGTAACGGAGGATCTCTGTGCAAAATGCACATCATAATATTGTTATCCTTACTTTTGAATAAAAAGTTGGCAATAAATGCGTTTTATAGCAATTCGCGCAAACTGCTTGTTAGTAGTTACGTGATCACATGAAAATTATTAAATTTTATGCGTTACATTGTAGCTGCATTACATTACAACTGCAAACACGCTTTTAAGTTTGTCAATGTAATGCAAACAAAATGTAATACATTAAAGTACGTAATTTTTTTGTGAAGACTTTATTATTGATGAACTATTTCCGCAAGTTGCTTTAAAACATAGAGCAGATATCATAACGCGAACAACTCACTTGTGGGAGCGGCCAAATGTAATTCTGTTTCATTTAGCTGTTACGTGCACGCTCCACAAAACTTGCGAAGGCAATACAATCGTGCTGATTTCGTCGCAGACGCAAAATTTACAACTTGTGTCTTGACAAATGAAAAATGATTTTAGAGCAAGACTGGACTTTTTCAAACATATCTTTGGTTAATATTAATCTAGATACGAGTAACATTTTCGATGCCCAAATTCAATTTTAGATTTTATCTAAAACACATTCGGCTAAACTTTTTGTAAAAAACCAAAACGAAACCGATTTTCCGATAAACGGATAAACCGATTTTCAGTTTGCGCGTGATGTCTGCTCTTAAATCATAGTTGATGCTTGTGATTGTTGGCACTTGGTGGAAATTAATACACATTATGTTTATAGTTATAAATAAACATAATGCTCTTAAATCCACCAGAACAATTTGGGCGCTTGACAGCTGTGACTGAGACGTCAAATTCTAAAGAAACCGCAATCCTGTCATAATAGTCATAGGGTGCGGTTATGACTTTGAACGGAATAATAACGTTCAGCTATCGTTGGTAAGTTCGGTTACGAAAATAAACACATTCAACCAACCAACCCCATAGTCCTTAGCATGGTCGTTCGTTGTGGCCTGAAGTTAGGTGTGCCTACACTCAGCGGGACCCCATGTCCTATGACGATGCCAGTAGCTGTAGGAGTTCATCCTCACGAAAAAAAAAATGTCCGCTGGCTGGAGGTTGTTTCAGACCCAATTATTATCTAAATAACACATGTTAGTAACTTTTTTTTGCTTGGAACATAATACAGGGAAGTAGAACTAACGTTTGACACCCATTTGGAGTTCCTGATGCTTATAAATAGAAAGTGTCCCGCTGGCTGGAGGTCGCCTTAAAAAACGTGTCCCTCGTCCATTTTGACGGAACAAATTAAAAATTTGATTTTATTCGATAGAACAAATTTGGAACTACTCCCTCAACTACTGGCATCGTCATAGGACATGGGGTCCCGCTGAGTGTAGGCACACTGAAGTTGGGCGCACAACACGTTTGACAGCCAATTTTCCCCTACCATATAAAGGCGGACGGAGTCGCCGCTAATAAACAACTGAATGGCAGCGGCGCGGCGGTTTAAGGGCCCATAATACGTCAATTCGCAGTCCTGCTCTAACGCTTCTGCTTTTTAACTGTCTATCCTACCCTAATCAGATGCCGCACACGCAAAAACATCAGTTATTTTGAAATCGCCGCTACATTGATGGTTTTTTTTCATTTTTATGGAAGTCTGCAGCTGCTTTATCCTAATATCACTTATATTATGCAAAGTTTCAGATCTAATTTCAAGTATTCATTGAATGCTATCGGTTTATTGTACGGTTTGGAGGAAACTTTGTAATTCGACTAAATCCAACTAATTTTTTCATCAATCATATTTATCCTCCTAATTTCTAATGTAAATAATTTATTATCTTCTGAAGCATCTTTAAAGTATTTCCTAACCCAATCAATTGCTTCAATTAATTTATTATTTTTCATCTTAATAAAAATATTTTCTTTAAAAAATTATGAAATAAATAATTTCATTCTTATTTTAATAAATTTATCTTTATTTATAAAAATAGGATCTACCCCCTTTCTAATTTAATGGAATCAAGTTTTCACCACAGCATTGACATAGAATTAGTCCTCAACTTTATCATATATTAATTTCAGAGTGATTGTTGCAGTATTTGTTGGTATAAAGCAGGATCATGCGAAGCGAATTGAGGTATTATACCCCCTTAATGTGTGTGCATGATGTGAATGTGTGCATGGGCTGGTTTGTGCGTACATGCGTATTAATGCTTCAGTTTTTGGTTAACGAAATTCCTTCCGCCTTTTTTTGTACTTATATGTCATACGCCTTATTGTTCTATTGGGATTTGTGATTATTATGCACATCAGTCTGTACAAAATAGTGTCAAGATTCTTATACGAATTAAGTTGCGACTACCTTTAATACAATATCACAGCCAAACCTTACCTTACTGGGTCTGTCATATATTTTCTATTTAACACATGGACTGACTTAAAACAATATTTTTATAGTTATGAATGTCCCAGTCAGACAATCCGATAATTATCGATAACAATCGAAGAACAATTAAAATAGGGAGCCCAATCGCGCCTCGTGAAATTAGAAGGGCTTGTGACCTTACGTATAATTAACGGCCCTATTTTGTATATTCATTATTAACATTTACTAAATATTATGTTATTTATCATAATAAAGCCGATTTTGAAGGCTTTAGTTTTAGTTTGACGTACATAAAATTAAACTTAAGTATGGTTAAAACGGAGTCATTTTCAAGTCACCATTTTATAAACGTCAAACTAAAATTTTAGTTTGACAGCCATCATTTACTCAACTTAGTGATTTTAACTTGTTTTGGTAATTTCAAGGCACAATTTAGAGCTGTCATTTGATTGAATTTAAAAAATTTAAGGTGTGCCTTTCAGAATAGCAAAATATAGTGCTGTCACTTAAAATTACGTTTTTGAGTAAGTTTCTTAGATTAAACTTAAAACCTTCAAAATCGGCTTTAATGTACACTTTGGCGACTCTGAAATTAGATATGAGCGCCCTCCCTACCCGCGATGACTTATTCTCTTAATACCTTAGGTCTAAGCTTAATAGTCATGCGTGCGTGATTAAATTTTTGACTTTGTGACATTTTTACTAATTTTGTTGATTTTTTTATTGCGTTTTAGTACTGCATCTCAAAAAAGAATGGCAAGCGGCAAGAGTAGGTACTTAACAGCGTAATATTTTACTTCAATGTTAAGATACTAAAACTTATTTATTTCCCTAATGAGGTCGTTTTTCCAATGTCAAGCTGCCGCCGACGCGACGACCCCCAAAATTCAGCGCGCCGCCGAATTCTGAATATTAACTTCTGTCATTATCATTAGTATCCTCTTGAACTCGTTCGTACGACGGCGATGACGAATGCTTCACGTTGTAATATTGCACCGTTCTGAAATAAGTAGGTATATGTTTACAGAAATACGCATCTGAAATGAATACATAGCATGTCAGATCGCATTTGAGGTTAAATTTAATCGTATGCTAGTCTAGGTACAAGTAAAATCGTGGTAACCAGTGATAACCGTAGTATGAATTTTATTCCAATAAAAAAGGACATGTTTCACTTTGTTTATTTTATACACAAGGTCAAACGTGACGAGAACTGTCGAGTCGAGAGCGATTCATTCTGATGACCTCGTGATCGCACGACTAACAAATGCATCCCGTCAAATTGTACCCGCTGATAGTCGTTCAAAAACTCACACCGGGTTGGGTTCGTACCCCGGGTTCCAACACTAAACCGTTCAAAAATCGACACGGGTCGCAACCCCGACCGTTCAAAAATAGAATTGTTGAATTTTTCAACACCAACTCTGAGCAGGGTTCACAAGTTACGTATAGAGACGTCAAAATGAAAGTTATAAATCAATACCAAATCTATTGGAGATATGTGAAATGACGTTTGGAGTGTAGCAACTCCGCCAAACCCGTTCAAAAACTCGGTGTTGCAACCCCGGTGTTCCTACCTAACTACCCTAGGGTTCTCTGTGTAGTGGCGTGGAATAGATTTTTGGGGTGGGTATTATTGTACCAGAGTAGATTGAAATGCTAACGGCTCAGTCAAATATCTTTCATTTTTTGTCGTGGTCTCTGTCTAACTCTATGCATTTTCAAAGTATATTTTTTGCACCAAGAAGGAAACTGACAGTTCGTGATGTGGGAAATGCGCTTTATTCCTATGATGCATGAGCTATTTCACATTGTAAAATTCAAAATTTCGTGACGATATGCTCATGCATCATAGGAGTTAAAAACGTATTTTCCCCTAGCATAAACTGTCAGTTTCCTCCTTCTTGCAAAAAAACATACTTTACCTACAATTTTTTCAGTATACGGAGCAGATTCACCCTAACGTTGTTTTCATTTCATCGTCGAACTCCCTTAGTTTTCAAATTATGTTAAATAGGTACAATAAAGTACACTTTCTACGCGTCAGTCAAATTTCTGTTTTTCCCCACGTCCTTGCTTAATTTCGATTTATAATTCTACCTACCCTCAAAAAGTTCGAGGTCTGACCAAAACGTCATCTGTCGTCGAACTTAAAGTCGGGGACAAGAATAAATCTTTTCTCAGTTTTCTAAAAACGCTGCACTTGGTCTACCACAAATTCTACTGCAACAAAATGTTACACTGTGACAACGAAACACTAAGCTGAGATTCAGAGTGCATTTTGAGTCCGAACTCAATCTTACAAACGTCACTCTAGTATGAGATCACGTCGCTTTTTGACGTTTGTAAGATTGAGTTCGGACTCAAAATACACTCTGAATCTCAGTCTAAATGAACTTATAATGAGAGTAGTATAATAAATAGATGATAATCTTTTTCCTTTAAACGGGGTGTATTACCCTCAGACAAAACAAAAGGAAGATACGGAACCCCACTTCTCGCGCGCGGCGCTGCGAATATAGGCCCAATGGGCCTGTTTTGTGTAGTTTGTCTCGCTCGCGCCACTGTCGAAACTTGTCGCTCTATATCTGTCGTTCGGTGGCGCTTGTTTGAAAAAGAGGTCAATTTTTCAGTTGACGATATAAGAACGTGCCGTATCTACCCTTTGTTATATCAATGGTTTTACCAATCTACTCTACCCTACCTACGCATGAATATGAACAACTTTTACTATGGTGCAAACCCCGAAATCACGAAAAAAAATTCAGCTGTTCGATAGAAAAGTTAAATACCCAACTAAATGTATGAAACAGCCGATTTAGTTATCGCGATTTCAGGGTTGGCCCCATAGTAAAAGTTGTTCATAATGATGGGTAGAGTAGAACAACCCGTTTTAAGGAAAAAGGTTAGATACCTATTATCTTAACACCCATATATAGTAAATATTTTTTATGTGTGGCCGGGAACATTTAGATCTACCCTCGTAGTTTGGTTTTATCGTAGTAGTTTTAAATTTATGGGTATAGAGTTTTTTTCACGAAATTGCACCAACTAAACAAACTATTATCGGAAATGCGTTCAGTACTTGATACTTATTGATATCAAAGCTAACGACCGGTGATTTAAAAATATAAATTATATCGAAAATATCATTAGTAATATATTAATAATCAATAGGTAGATACTTATGATAATATCGATTCGATTCTTATTTAAGCTATCTGATGTAATTATGATGTCGCAGGGTTATTCTTAAAGCCGTGGTATTGTTATAATTGCGCCGACTTTAGTCAATATTTAAACTATCTGATGTATGATGTCGCAGGGTTTTTCTTAAAGCCGTGGTATTGTTATGATTGCGCCGACTTTAGTCAATATTTAAGCTATCTGATGTATGATGTCGCAGGGTTATTCTTAAAGCCGTGGTATTGTTATAATTGCGCCGACTTTAGTCAATATTTAAACTGTCTGATGTATGATGTCGCAGGGTTATTCTTAAAGCCGTGGTATTGTTATAATTGCGCCGACTTTAGTCAATATTTAAACTGTCTGATGTATGATGTCGCAGGGTTATTCTTAAAGCCGTGGTATTGTTATAATTGCGCCGTCAATTGCCTTCACCCAGAAATCAACTTTCTGTAAAGAACTACAGCTGTTACCTCGCTCCGCTCCGCTTCGCTCGGCTCCCGAATTTGTGATCACTGATCACATAAAAAACAAACTAACATGCGCATTCGGTTGTCACACCTAATTAAAGACATTTTTTTTACTGAAATTGGGCCATATCCCTGCGACATATACATATTTTAGTTGTCCGATATGATCGCCAAAGCCGCCAGTGGTGTCTGGCGATTTACTGTACGATCCTTTATCCGCCACGTTACAAACATACATTTTAAGTACATAAACTGCCTCCGTGGTCTAGTGGTAAGAACCTTGGGCTCTCGACCCGGAGATCGTGGCTTCGATTCCCGCAGGGAACACACACAATGGAAAGTCACTTTGTGAATTGTTCTTTGTTTGGTTAGGACATTGCAGGCTTGAATCGCCTGATTGTCCGAAAAATAAGATGATTCAGTGCTTCGGAAGGCACGTTAAGCCGTTGGTCCCGGCCACTTTCTAGTAGTGTGGTCGTTACATAAACCACAGGGCTTATCGGACCGATAAGTCTTGCAGCCCACACGATAAGAAGAAGAGTACACAAACTTACTTACCCTAACATAAATGTGCAAATCAAACATATGAATGCGCTTAAGATGTATATCGCCCCGGGGAACGACTCAATAGTAGCTCTGTAGAGCAAGTTGTATAAAACAGGTGACAGCAATGGACAGATCGCTTCGGCAGCGCAAAGAAGAGCGAAGGCCTTCGCTATGTCTTCTAATGGCAGCACTTTAGTCAAGTAGGATCTGACTAATGGCGTTGTGAGTCCTCTCAATGCTGAAATCGATGTACCTGCAACGAATGTGGATAATAATTAGCTTGGTTGTCAACACTAAGCGGCGAACAATGAGGATTCCATGAAAGTGGCTGCGCAACGGGCGAATTTGGGATCTTGCTACAAAAAAACAATCGCGTGTCGTGTTGGCGTGGAAACTATGTATTATTGTGATATAAATGTAACAGCGTCTTTAAGTGGATTTCAGGTTTTGAAGTTAATAATCGTCGGTGAAAATCGGGTGTACCGAGTGGGCACTTAATTCGTTCAATGTGATGATATGTGTATAAAAATGTTGTTGGCAAATACATGCCTTGGTGGAAATGGCAATCGCTGGACTTGACACAATTAATATTGGCCAGTGTGAACAGACAAACCTAGTAGGTGTACTGCGGTCTTCTCGCTTACTCGCATAGCACTGTCCGTTTCACTCTGGCCAACGCACCAACGTACTGGGCCTATAACTTGTACAGCGAGCGGGACATACTCTACCTACATACTTTCATTTCTTGGAAATATTAGTTCTTTGTCATTTAGTGTTATTAAGTAATTGTGTTTGTGAAAAACCACAGTACAAATAATAAACAAGTGAAAGTTCAATTTGTCAAACTAAAGTATTATTTGCGCAACGACGTTAGATAAATAATATATAGCAGCTGTTGAATTTATCATTGTGAGTGCAGATAATGTTGTCAAGAGAGCCTATCTATAAAGATAACGTTTATATTTTAAAGCCTATCACGGCTTAATTTAATTGGAGTGCCAAAAACTCGAGATAAATGTCTGACGCTTTAAGGGGCTCTAAAATGCTAACTTCAGTTTTGCATCGGATTCAGTTCCACCTTGTTAATGATAAAAGTTCAAGAAAACATTGTTTTTTGACTAAAGACAGTGTACGAAACATTCGCGAACTCGAGACCATTATTGTAATTCTACGAATAATAATACTCTATTCGCTACGTAAATGTACCTTTACAATTTAAATTACTTAAAAAGAAGTGTACATTTCACGATAAGAGCGGTTCATATTTCAAAATGGATTAAAAGGAAACGAATACACACTACTTACAAAATAAAAACTTATAGTCAACTAGCCTTGGCCCGCGGCTGCCACCCAAGAAATCCGCATCCAAATCCGTTAACTGGTTTGAGAGTTAAAACGGAACATACATGCAGACAGACAGTCAGGCAAAATTAAAAAAAAAACGTAGTCTTGACCTCAGTACTAATAACCTACTTCATTTATAATTTCGCGAAAATATTCAATGTACGTACCATGGACGAATTAATTATTCGTCCATGGTGCGTACAGACACGACTTTTTTACTACTTTATTATTAGTATATGTTAATAGATGTCCTAATGGCGCTACAATTCCAAATCTTTTAAAAACAATTAAAAAAAACGTTAGAGCAGAACATTGTGAAGCCACTTAAATCAAGAACAGACGATTTCGTGTGTACCGGGGAGATAATACACGAGTTATTTATAAAAATAAGATAAAATATTTTAATAATAAAAATTTCTAACTTACCCAGATACATATGCCACGTTTGCGTGGCAAACGCTATAACAATGAAATCAACTATTGCTGAGATGTACCCTATAATAGCCAAGGGCAAATCAGCAATCCCAAGCATTTTTCCAACTTTGACACCGATGATGGATCCAACAACACTTATCAAAGTGCCAGCACCGGAGTAGATGCTGTATTGTTTCACAGCCCAGTGCAATTTTTCCCTTGTGTACATATACGATAGCCCCACAACGCCATAAATAATAAATACTGCTAGAGTATTCGAAAATGTTAATAGAAGCAGCTGCGCTCTTCCTTGATTTGGTCTCCGTTTGAAGCAAGTGTTCAGCATGTCTTTGACTAAGCGGAAGTCCATGAGAGTCAACAAGCCACCCTAAAATAAAAAGTTACAGATTAAATAAATAATAACTTTTGTTCTCGTGCTGACCACCGGTTAAGTAATTCCAGTGTATATGTCGCAGTTAATTTGTTAAATTAGACAGTTAAGTAACACTCTAGACCGTTAATTAAAGACCGACGTTTAACCAAGTCGCAAAAGTTCCGTCAGACAAGTGAGTGGACGAAACGTTTAACGAGTTGTCTAAACGTTCCTAGGCAACAAAACTTTCAACTTTGGTAGGAGACCAAGATATTTGATTGGAAAAAAATGGATAGTAAAAAGACATGGCTTGTCTTATGTTTATTCATAAGGCGTAATGCCCACTCAGGTGGTGTGGCGTAACATCGATCTGATAAAGGCCACCTTTGCACGGCATGTTCTACCCACCCAACCGAAATTGAATAACATGTCTTGCCTTTTTTTTGTTTTATGTTTCTTTAATTAGAAAAAAATAAAACCTGCTCTTCTGCAGAACATAAATGTTTGGTACAATTTACCAACAACATGTTTACAGTTGCACCAATAACCAAATTTGAAATAAGAAACCACTGAACACAACAAACCAACGTTTGCCAAAAAGATAAGACTCTGAAAGTAATCAGCTGTTGTCGTGACGCCATCTTGTTTTACATTATTTAACCAACACGCCGGCTTTCGGTAAGACAGATTGTTAAACGTTTTCGACGATGCTTTATTTCGATCAAAATGCTAGTGACTTGGTTAAACGTCGATCTCTAATTAACGATCTAGGGTGTTAGTTAAGTGTCTGATTTAACCAACTAACTGCGATATATATGTGGGCGCCATCTTGTTAAATCAGCTTACTGATTGGATTCCTAGGATACTAACTAAATGGCGGCATTCAAGAAATACCTAAAGGTTGCTCAGCCAAATGGTTCGACGCAACGTTTAACAAGAGGGTTGAACGACGTTTAGCCTTTTGTCTAGGGATAGGTCGCGACAACGAGCGAAGCGAGGAGGAGCGGTTAGGTTGACTTTAGGAGCCGAGCGGAGCGAGGCGACTCCTGTAGTTTTAACAGAATTCACGATATGTAGAAAAAATCAAACAAGCCACTCTAACCAAAATCCCCAAACACTTTATCAGCTGTTGACGCCATATTTGTTATGGGATTACTAGCGCTATAGTGGCAAACACATGAACTAAATTTAAATGACACGGCGGCTTTTGATTCAGCCGTGTCCAAAGGGCTAACTTTCGACAAGCCATCTCGTTAAACGTTGTGGTATCTTAACTAATGAGAAGCCTAGGTATTTAGTTGGATGCCGCCATTTAGTTGGATGCCGCCGTTTAGTTAGTATCCTAGGCATCCAATCAGAAATGTGATTTAACCAGACTTATATTAATTGAGTCGAGGACTCGATCGAGGTTGATCTTGACAGTATAGGTACTCGTAGAAGCACACAAAGCCGTGTTGGTGTAATAGGGCCAGGTAATCATTTTAAAACAGCTGAAAATAACCCCCATATTTTTTCATCGAACTACAAATGGTTCCTACATATATCCTTTGTAAATTCTTAACATGATAATATTTATTGATCAAGGAAGTTGTAAAAAAGTCGTGTCTTATTTAACTGAAATAGGTAATTGGTATTGCACTGAAGCTAAAACTACCATTTTTGGAATTATACCGGGTGTAATAAACTTCTACCATTAAATGAAACCACATATTCTACCGACCCTACTGAGCCACTTTTCCCAAGAATCATACCCGCGGACACACTTAGTTTGGGAAATAATTGAGTTCCAAACAAAAATGCGTGAACCCTAACGCACCGACATACGGGCGAGTATCGAGAGAGCGTCGTCCGTGAAACAGCTGTTCCGGTGCAGTGTTATAAAATAGACCTTTCTCCTACGAGATAAAGTCTTTGAGTTACAGTTGAATATCTTTTTCTCTGAAGATTTGCGCTAGTTTTTTTTTCGAATAGTTGCTCAGTATGATCAGTAGACTATGTGGTTTTATTTAATGGTCGCACTCTATTTACACTCTGTATATTATATGTACCCAGTATGTATGTTCCACTATTAACTCGAGAACCACTCAACGGATTTGGATGCGGTTTTCTTTATAATCATCGTAGTGACCCTGGTCAACATATAGGCTACAAGAAGTATTGATAAATTAACACCCAAGGCGAAAACGGGGCAGAGACTAGATAACCCGGGCGGAACCGCGAGCGAATAATAATAATAGATGCGAATAAGACCAGTTTTACATACTTAAAGAAATAAAATTGCGACACGTGAAATTTCTACAGTAACTGACATTGGTTTCGATTCAGTGCAACACGACTTAACTTATTTGACAGGACTACCCTTATTTTAAGCGTCCTGCCTGTGCTTGTGTTTTGGATACAGAAAGAAAACGACAGAATGCTTAAATTAAGTTTAGTTCTGTCAAATAAGTTAAGTCGTGTTACACCGAATCGACACCATTACCGATCTAACATGTATTTTGATAGACATAATGATTGTACTTTACTATAGGCAAACCAGATAATTCAGTCTTCGCCCGCGTCGTTACAGGGACGCGGGGATGATGGCAAAGGGAATCGCGCGGGGAGCGGGCGGCAGGTTTGTGAGTGTACACTCTCACTCAATGCAACATGACCCCGCCCGCGCCCCCGAGTCCCTGTAACGTCCGGGCGAAGACTGAATTATCTGGTCAGAGTCATAGTATAAATAACAAATAGTATTCCATCTCCATACAAACGGGCCGATACGAACCCCCGCCCAAAACTCAGTTCAACTCGGTTTACGACAGTCGCGGTCGCACCGCAGTTACGTATGCACGTTGTCACTGTGACGCTTCCGCGCATTTTCGTAAATTATGGCACGAAATTACAGACTGTATGGTTGCTTAAATACAACTTTAATAATAATAATGCATTATCAAATACGTAAACAGTCAGTTGGCAGCCCTAGCGCGTGTTTAGGCACCGAGCGGCCGTAGGTATTGAATTCAAGGACACCGCCTTGTTAAAGTACTGTTGTTACCTATACTGTGTCAGAGACTAGAGTATAGCACTTTGAAGGTTTCTGTGAAAATTCCAAAGGCGGAAAGAGGCTATCATCATCCAACTTCAGTAAAGGTTTGATGAAGAGTTTCTCTGTTTTCTCTCTTTTTTTAGTTTTTCAGTTTTGTGAACTGGGTGTAAAATAATTTGGCCAAGTGCGAGTCTAACTCGCGCACAATGGGTTCCGTACCACCCCACAATACGTATAAGTGCGGTGCGGAACCCTAAAACATTTATGTTGAATACAAAAAACAAGGCGCTAAAACGGTAGCACTTGACAAAAAATTTGGCAACGTCTGGGTATGGAACCCTACTTTTTATTATTTATTGTTTTACTTTAAAGTATGTCCTACAATCTGACTAAATTTCAAACTTGTATGTTTATCGTCTTCAAGTAAGTAAGAGACAAAACCAATGCCATCAAAAACAAAACTTGTAAAAAAAGACAAGTCTCGCAACTTAGTTCTTTTACCGTAAAAAGTTGTGAGATCCATGTAAATCCAAGTCGGTTAATTTATTCAGTCCCTACGTAAGGGACCTTCTGTCTTAATTAAGTTATTACATATGTATCTAACCTAACAACATCTTATAGTGACCATATCAATATTAAAAATCTTTTATGTTTTAAATAAAAAGATTGAGTCGGCCATCGCATGAAAACACAATGCATCTCACAAGTAATACATATTATATTAAATTAGATTATTATTTGAACATGAAAAAAAATATATATATTGATTAGGTCATTATAAGATGTTGTTTGGTTACTAATTATTTAATAACTTAAGACAGATGGTCCCTTAAGTAGGGACTGAATAAATTAATCCACTTGGATTTACATGGATCTCACAACTTTTTACGGTAGAAGAACTAAGTTGCGAGACTTGGGTTTTTTTTACAAGTTTTGTTTTTGATGGCATCTCATTTCTTTTTGTAGATAGTCCTAATTTTTTTTCCTTTCCGGTACCTTCTACTTACAACTTTGTACTTGCAAAATGTAACTTTGTAATCCTATATATTTATATGGGAATACAAAGTTATTTATTCAGTTGGTGTATCTAGATTACTGGACCGAAATTGCAAAATATTTTAGTATTTCCTTGATTTATACACTAAACTCGAATTGTATTCCAAATTTGAAGCTTCTTTGTCAGCTAGAAGTGCCTTAGAGTTTTGATGATCGGTCAGTCAGTACTCAGTGAGTGAGTGAGTGAGTGACAAAATTTAGAAACTTTGACTAGTTATAATTCTTAAACCATTGGTTCAAATTTATATATTTATACAATGCCTGCTTGGTTACCGAAAATTCAGGTTTCTAGTTTTATCCATAACGAAGTTATAGGGGACAAAAATGGCCTGAACTGCTTCGAGAAAAGGACGTACCGTGCCGCTTTTTAGCTCGACTTGGCGGGGGCACTGCCGTGCCCCCAGATTATTAAATAATGCAACATTTTCGAGGTTTCTTGTATGGTGGTCCCGTTTGGCACCCTTATGATACGGAACCCTAAAAAACCCCGAGCTGCCAACTATCATAGATAGCAATAAAGCCGATTCTAAAGGCTTTAATTTTAGTTTTAATGCTGTCAAAACTAAATTTTCTTCATTCCAAAGTAGTTCTTAAGTGTTAACAACAGAAGCTATAATACTTTAGAACAATTTCAGTTTTGACAGCACTAAAACTAAAATTAAAGCTTTCAGAATCAACTTTAATATCTTTGAAAAAGTTAATCCGTTCAGGGCCAATAATACCTCAATTCGCAATCCTGCTCTAACGCTTCTGCTTTTTAACTGTATATAAAAATCTATAAAAGTCTCTAATCAGATGCCGCGCACGCAAAAACATCAGTTATTTTGAAATAGCGGCTACACTGATGGTTTTTTCATTTTTATGGAACAGTCTGCAGCTGCTTTATACTAATACCAGTTATATTATGCAGTTTCAGATCTAATTTCAAGTATTCATTGAATGCTATCAGTTTATTGTACGGTTTGGAGGTAACTTTGTAATTTTTTTCTATCGAGAAAATTTAATGAAATCAGGTTTTCACAACAATACGGACTGTAGTGTGTTACGCACACACCAACATACGTCTGTGTGACTTACCGTATATATATTGTAATACACTATTTGATTGATTCATTATAACTCCAACTTTTAACTAATTAAGATCTTTCATTTGTCTACCTTCCGCCACATAGTACATGGCGACCCACGCCAGGGCTGCCTTCTTGGCAGTTCTTGGTTGTTCTAGAAGAAGCTAAGTGGCCTGTTATTTTGGTTCCGTTCGTGGCGGATAAGTGGTTTTTGATAAGAAAAAGAGAGCTTGGAACATGCGTTGTTTGTTGAGCTTTGTGATTTTGGCGCTCGTGATGTTCGTGGACGGTGCCAATAAGAGACATTCCCAGTGGCGAGAAGATGCGATTACACTGATAAGGTGTTGAGAGCCCCCTGGCCTGCAGCTGTGTACGGGGTCATGTTACTTCATTGTACCGGTTGGTGTTGCTGGCTGAACATTTTAATTGTATGGAGACGTAAATTGAAGGATGACCCATGGACGACGTAAATTGAAGAATGACCCATGGACGACGCGACGCAATCACTTACAACTATATTTTATCGTGGAGTGTGTTCAAAATAGAGTTGCTAGAAACTGAGTAAGTGCGTCTGACTTTGTTATTAAAATTAGTACTTTATATGTGGGATATGGTTAGAAGTTATTTTTTATTTTGGTTTAAATATGATTAACGTTGTAATTTCATACATAATTACAGCACTGAAGGTTTAGAATTTTTTTAATCAATTGTTAACATGTAACGAAGAATAAAATAAACAACAGGTTGTTGTTATTTTGTATGTATGCATACTCCATATTAAGATGGAGAATCTTCATTATTAACCTCTTGATTGGTATAATACATATTTTTTTCGTTGTATTACTCGTACTATTAAGGTGAACGCTTGTTGACGATATACTTTAAATAATATTCGATATTAAGATGGGTAAGAACCATTACCAGATAAAATGAACGTGATGACGATATTTTTCAGTTGGAATAACGAATTATGCAATAATAAAAGTGGCAAGTAAGCACATATTTTATAATTAATTTGTGCTATTCTTTTTCAATTAAAATATTTTAGTTTTTTTTTTTAATTTGTATTATAAGTAAATATCAATTCTAAATTGTTGTAGTTATTCTATCTACAAGCAATTTTGCGTGTAAACAGATAAACTAGTAAGTTTTCTTGTGAACAGATAAACCAGTAAGTTTAACTTGTAATTTTTGATCGTGATACAAGTACGTATTATACCGTACATCATACATGGTGTTGTTCTTATGAACATCTGATTTTTTTTTCTACATTATATTTAAAATGTGTGTTTTTATGATAATATTTTAATGATAATGCAAATTACGAAGACTGAAAGGTAATGGCAACTTTTATTTAAAAAGTCTTATATTTTATAAGAATTTTCCACTTTCATACATTCTGAAATGTGCTTGAAATAATCTTTTAGGTATGATCAAATTAATGGATGCCAAATTTATGTTTTCCACAGATTCAAATGTATGCCTGTATAATAAATAATGAAGATTGAAGATTCATATTATTGTGAAACCAACTGATTGCGAAATATGATGTGATGACTGTTGCAAATGGAAAGGTATGCTGACGAATTTGATACATTGTTTTTGAATACATTGTAATTGAAGGCACTTGCAATACCTAATTGGAAACGGTAGTTTTAGGGTTTCGTAACCAAATGGTATAAAGGAACCATATTATTTGTTTTTTTTTCTGTACAAGGGTTTCGAGATTGTCACGTTGAAGATTAGATCCTATGTTTAAAATGAGCTTTGAACATTAACAGGTATTAGTAGGTACTATGCAGAAAAGATATATTAAAACAACATTAATATTTTGGTTATCTTCTTTTAGATTGATTATTACAAATGGAATGTTTATTGCAATGTTTATGCATCTATTTTCAGATATTTGAGTAAAATTACTGTTGAATAGTTATTGTTCCGTAGGTCTTTGGTTTGTGTTAAATTCCTTTTGAAATTTGATTTCCAAAAAATTGTGTTTTGTTTATAAACTGATTCATTTTTTGTAATCATAGTAGTTTTTCTCTGTAATAATTTTACACTTTCTCGTTCTACTTTATTTTCTTAATCTTAACAGAAAAATATATCTGGAATAGGAATTCAAATAAAATTGAAATTTTGAAAATATTATTTTATATAAAACTTAAATTTTTGTTTTAACTGTCAAAATATTTATATAATAATAAACAATTAAGTCAGTTTAAATGAATTGTAATGAATTATTTTATACTTCCATTGCATCATTGCTATGTTGTTTATTGATATTATGCAGTAGGTATATCAGTAATAAGTACCAAGTACAAGTTTACCCAAAGGTAAAGGTAAATTTTACCCAAAGTTGCGTATGAGAAGTCGTTGTCTAATTTATAAACCATCATTTAAGTATGGTTTTGTTTTATACAGGTTGCTTTGTTTTCGTTTTCTGGTTTTAGTGAGATAGATATTATGGAATGAAAGTAGATATACTCGTACTAGTTACTGAGCGTACGTAAAACTTTTTGTGCCCCATATTTATACATTTACATAGTTAAATTGTTTACATTCTGTTAGCTAGATTTTTTTTTTTAAAGTGGAATATTACACTTTATAAGAGATTTAATTTTCTTTTGATATACTCGTATAATCACTATCCGATACGAAAGTAAAAATGTTCAACTTATTATTGTTTAAATATCTCACTTTCTTTTTCAACTGCTTATTTATGTTTGTATTTAAATGTTACACGTAACTGAACTTTTGTGAATCATAGGTGTCATTGATAAAGATATTGAAGAGTTTTGGGAGATGAAGCATGGCAAGAAACGGTATTAAAAATCTTTTCGGTTAGATTATTAGATCGATTAGTTACGATTTCGGAAAATGCGTTTGTGTTTAGAAGAGGTGAAACAAAAATTCATGAAAGAAGATGAGTTATGTATAGAAAGTTATAAGAGGTACAGCTAACGGTACATCCTCCAATGTGAGGAGTTGATCCTTCTTTCGATCGTGGTTCTCCGTGAGAAAGTTTGGAGACTTTATGTCTTAAAATCATGTACCTTAAAATAGGTTTAACACCTATTGCCATTATGTAATTTGAAACGATATGTGCAAGAATGCAAGGGAAATGTATGTTTTGTTAAGAGAAGAGGAGAAGTCTCATTGTTCTCAGCGAACAAGTGAAGTCGGGAATCCTTGGGTTTATTTGTATTTTAGTAAAACAAATGGACTGATCACCCACGAGTTACGAAAATTCTCAAAAGCCCAAGAATTCTATTAGGTTGAGTTTTGAGTATGGAATATTTTGAGTGGTTCGACTTACCCATTTTTGAGTTTCGTAAAAATAAAAGTCATGCGAGGCACACAAATAAGGGTACAAAGGGTGCACGTCCTTCTATTCTGATTATGGTGCGAACGAGATTTCCTCTGTAAAGATGTTGGAGATATTTAAGTCATAAATGATGCCCCTTGATTTTATTTAATAAATAAAATGTTTTTATATAAATAGAGTCGACTCAAGAATGTTGTACCCGCCCCAAGGGGGTTATAAATAAATGTTTTTGAAAGGGACCGGCCGGCCCAATAAGTGTGTGTTTACCTCGTGAATTGCGATACTGATATTGCGTGATTTCTTTGAATAGTTTGTCGCTAGTTTGCAAAGTTCGAAAAAGGATTTATTATGTTTGAAATATAAAAGATGACGTCACGATGATAGTAATAGATGGTTTGTGAATGTTGAACTAAACTGAGGGTCAAATGTGGCACAAGAAATGAATACCATATGATTTTTTTTGCTGATTAAAGGATTGAAGTTATGAAACAAATTGGTTAAAGACAAGTTAAATATCTTAAAGAAACTAACTATTTAATTGCATGTTTTTTTTGGAGATTGTTTACCCCTGAAACAGTTTAAATGAATTTTTTTTTTTTTAATGATTTATGTTATTAATTTATTATAATTGATTCATAAGTTACGAGTTAGTACTCGCGATAAGATCTTTAAATCATTTTATCATCAACAAAGCGTCAGAATCAGTAATCAGAAAATGTATATGTTTATGTCTACTCAAGAATTATTTGTAAAGCAATTTTTCTTAATAATTATATAAAAAGGGTTACCTAAAAACAAATGTAACCGTAATTAAACCAGCTGACTACTCGTATATGCAGATTTTCTAGTTTAGTTTACTGATGTTTTTTTGTCGATTGTATATCGCTTTATTGTACCATTTTTTATACTTTGTTAATTAAATTATAATTTAAATTAATAGTATTATATTATTAATAATTAAATTATAGTTAATATAATTAATTCTGGTATTCAAAAGAATATTTTATTTTTCTGTCTGCTAAGATTTGGTATGGATGTAAGGGTTTATTTTTGTAATTTTTATAGACCCAACCCTAATAATTGTATGGGAATATTTAGTACCATTATAAAAACGTACCGATGCATTACTTTTGATGTTACTGTAATATTTCAATTGCTTTACAAAAAAGCTCTACTGCAAAAGTACCATGTTGGAATGTACAAGTTAGCAAAACACAAATATGAAATATAGTACTTGGATAACAATAATCCATCTTATGTTTCACCTACCAACAAGTATTATTGTAGCTGCATAAAGAAGGTAAATTTTATTATTTCATTACATTACATTTTCAAAGATTAGAAATAAAATAAAAAGTGTTTCTTTTGATATAGAAAGATTAGTTAAATATCTTTTTAAATAATTTTACCGAGTTAATTTAAATACCATTTAGTTAAAAATTTAATTCAAGTAGCACAATACTCGTGTCTTTGTGTTTTGTTCTCTTATTATGTATTTTGATTCAAATGAATATTAGTTGTTTTGAATCCTGAATCTTGTTAAACATGTTATCTTATATTATGTTAAAAAAAATATATTATATATATTTTTCTTTTTTTGAAACGGTGGAGGTGTAGTGTGTTACGCACACACCAACATACGTCTGTGTGACTTACCGTATATATATTGTAATACACTATTTGATTGATTCATTATAACTCCAACTTTTAACTAATTAAGATCTTCCATTTGTCTACCTTCCGCCACATAGTACAGGACATAGCATTAGTCCTCAGCTTTATCATATACCAATATCAGAGTGATTGTTGCAGTATTTGTTGGTATAAAATAGGATCATGCGAAGCGAAGTGAGACACTTGTTTGCGGGTGTCCATTGGATATTTCAACAAGACTCAGCACGAGACTTGCTAAAGATGAATTTACCAGAATTCGTTGCGTGCGAAGATAGAAGTCTTGACCTGAATCATTGGATTACTGATTGTGGAACCGTGGAACGTCTTAAAGGAAAAGCCTTGCTGTGCATTATTATTATATAGCATTTGTCCGCGGCTTCGTCTACAATAATCTAAAAAAGTACGTCTACAATGTAGACTCTACATAGTAGTGTCTTTCAATCACATTTACGTGGGCAGGAATACAACAAGTTGTACAAGTGTGAAAACTCCATCGAATTTTGTTCAGTCGTTACACGTGAATCGAGAACGTAAAAGGGACTTGAGTTTTTGAACCCCGAGTTGCTTACTATTTCGATCTGCATAGTTTCAATACATCACCAAAGTAAAAGAGTTTTAGTACCACTTGCCACACGCGAATTCTAATATTATTATACGCTTCTGATAGCCGTTCATAAATTAACAATTTCGTCAGGGTCCAACACTGACAGCAGAATAGCGTATACAATTAGCAAAGCGTGCGACAAAGATGACATTAGAACCCGTGTAGCGACCCTTAGTTTAAGAACACAGCCCTGCGTGAGCTCAATGGCATTTAAGGCCTTACTAACAATCTTACTGAGCGATTTTGAACGTCAGTATGTTGTCAGAAAGTTTACATTAGAACGCTCGCTGCCGGCACGCAAAATCAGTGAATTTTCCAGGTTTTTTTGGATTTCACGATAAAGTATTTGGTGTAGGAGTTTTTTCATCTGACATCGGAAAATAAACCATGTTTTCTTGTTATAGCAGTAATTTCAGACATAAAACCAATTACTTATTTAAAAAGGCATCATTTTCAAAAATAAGATCTATCGAGTGAAATGTGTCCAATGAGGTAACCGACCTGACAACGGAAAGACAAAAGGTCTGAAAAAACACGTGCCTAGTTTTACATTGATCAGATAAGTAGTTGACTCAGCATATTAAAACAAAAACCGTTGAAAGATCAAAGGCAAGCCCTTAACTGTTTTTTTTTTTATTTATACTAGGTGTCATTTATTTATATATACCTAATGAAATTCATACTGAGGACTCAAGTTTCTTGCGAAATTAGCAAAAAGTGTTATCGATCCGTGATACTGATCACTCAGCAAGCCTCCAGTGTGGATTTGGCTGCATAAATTAATATCAATGTAATTATTATTTTGTCCATAAATGTATGTGGGTTATTGTAATTTGTAACAAAGAACATAGTGCGTAGTAGACGCAAGCATGAGTCACAAATATCTTCGATGGATAATTTTATTGTTTGTTGGAGTGCAAGGGGCAGAGCGCCAGATGCAAATCAGAGACAAGCGTAGGTAGGGTAGGTATGTATGTACTACAAAACAAGAAATTTCGTCGTAGGTAAATGTTGCAAATTGAAACACAATCGATTATAAAAAAATAGATTGTACATAGTTAGGTATTCGCAAATTATTTGTATACAACCTGGCAGCCCTGTTTTTAGATTTACGTAATCGAGTGTACATTCATTAGCATAAATTGCTATAATTGAATAAATAATTCGTTTTTATTAAATGTCAACTCTAAAAAATTGTATATTTGCATACAAGTAAATAAATGTCTAAAAACCTGAATATTTCGGCCCATTCGTAAACAAAGAACTCCGAAAATAACATGAAAATAATAAAAATAAGAAATAATCACCTTCAAAGCTCCATTCAATGATTCTGACAGGCATAAAATAGTAAAGGCATACGCGGTTACGTTCAGTGTGGCGATTACCAGCAAAACGAAAACATTTCCAATTGCTTTGATTAAATATGAACTGACTACTGAACCCAAAAAGTTTCCTGCTGAAAATGCGGCTTCTAGAATAGTCATCCTGAAAATAAAATAGAAAACTATGTTGGGAAACTTACAAAAACATGTAATGGGAAGGAAGCAAAAGAGCTTAAATGTACAAGAAGCGAAAATGGTTTCGCAGGACAATGAAAAAGAGCTTTATTACCTGCATTTTCAATATTATGCGGGGCATGAGTATATTGAGAAAAAGGAGCAAACTAAGTTGTACTATTTCGTCTATGAATCGGGTGACACAGAGTGTCAATATAAAAATTTGGACCAACACATCAAAAACGCTGCCAGTCTCTGCAGATTGGCACACAACAGAATTCCGGACATCCGCTGGGACATGACTGGCACCCCCAAGAAGAAGGGTTATCTAAAATATAATTACTTGAATTGATAACATTTATCGCCTTAAAAAAGAGGCTTTTCATCATGGGTTTTGTTATTAGAAAAATCTATATTTCACTTTCACAACTGACGCCTCACCAGAGGCAAAATATATTTTGAATTCAAATTATATTTTATATTATCTGTATTTATCTTAAGAATAAAAAATTGTGTTACCCATTACTGCTTAGTAGGTAGTTAGTCTTTTCAGAAACATAAAAATGAAGGAGCGGAAATTTTATTTAAAAAAAATGAAAAATATACCTAATTATGTTTAATCTTAACTTTGTAATGTTTACCTCATAGATCGATTCTGAGTTGTTGTAATGTCGCTAATGTATGTAAAAGCTCCAGTGAACAATGCAGTATAGCCCCCAGTGAGCGAAAAGGGTATCACTGTTAGAATTAACCACCAGGGGCCCAAATTATCCATTGTGGCATACACGACCATCAACATGGCTGATATAGATGCACCTAAAAAAATCGGATATCATTAAAATAAAATAAATTCAGCCATCTATTGAAATTACAAACAAAACTGGAAAAATTACGACTTAGGAATACATGAGCCCGGTTTACAGCTTCTTTCTGGTTCCATTCCAGTTTAAAAGGAAAAACCTACATTTGTAAGCAGTGTTGGCTGAAAGTAGTAGAACAGTACCTACTCCTATAAGGATAGAGGATTCCCCTTTTACCCAAAACAGAATTGAGTTTAGTCCTAACCTTATTATAATAATAACAAATTGGTAGCAATAACCCGTAAGTCTAAATTTTAAAATTGTGTTATTTTTAATATCTGTTGATTTTTTTTTTTGTTTTGTTTTAACATTTTTTCTCTATATCTTGTGTTTGATACTGAGCTGCTTCTTTTCTCATTTGTCTGTCTATGTGTGGAAACTTTGTTGGTTTTTGTTATTTCTTTGTGTAATGTTTTATGTAATGTATAACTGTTTGTTTCCCAAATATAAATAACCAGGATGTGAATAGACAGTGTCAATAAGGCGGCAAGAGAAAATGTTCTTCTAAGTCTTTTTTCTCATAAACATATAAAACATAACATATTGTCACAACATGAATCCCCGAGGTGAAATATGAAATGGAAGGTTTTTCCTTAGTGCCCCCTTATCGTCAACCCAACCGAATATACAGCTAGAATTAACTGAATACATAAATAAACTGATTACTTATACAGAAAAACCTGTTTGTGAAAGTCATGCTAGTCATTTATCATTATTATTAAAGGTACTTGAGACTCCCTAATTATGATTAGCCAAGAAAATCAATCTTACCAAACAAAGGCCAAACTACCAATGGTTTTCTACCATATGTATCTGACCAAACCCCGAGGAACAAGGACAGAATGGCTGGCCCTATAGATTCTACCAAGGTTTTTGCTACAGAAATATAAGTAGTATACTTCTGTACCTCCTCTTCCAGCTGTTTACTTGTATTTGATTTATCTGGTTCAAGGAATCCTTGGCACTCTTCCTTGCTATGGTGCAGAGAATGAACACATGTCCGATAAAGCATTATATTGCTTATCACTGGCCCTGAAAATGACAACTTTTAATAAAAATCGCGTTTTGGGAAAAAAGGAAATACTGACCTAAAAATTAGGTTACCTCGTCATTTGCCATTTTTTAATTACGTAATTATTATATAAGGTCCTACAATTCAAAGTGAAAAAAAATGAACAGATGATAGAGTATCCCAAAGAGAGCACATTCCACAGAAAAAAAAATTTTTGCTTGCGCTGCTACCTTTCCATAGAAATTTAGTCAGCTGATAGAACCACTTTGTACTAGAAAGTGAAAAAATTATTTGAGCAAAAAATTTTTTCTTCTTCTGGAATTTGATTAGTGAACTATACATGATCTACCCTAGAATTATTTTCGGAAGGGCATTAGATTATTTCCGCACTAATTAAGGGGTGGGAGGGTAAGGGGAGGTAGGAGGGCGTCCGCACTTTTTTCTCTGACTGTACAAAAGTTTTGATAGGTTGGCGGGAAAAAGTAATAATGATATTGTATTTTGATGGTACTTATTTATAACCGTAAGCCCGAATAGTAATTGCCAAAAATATTATTTACCTGAGAGTGTAATTGCTAGCATAACTACAAACAAAGGAACTTCCATTGTTATTCTAAATGGTCTTCCAGGAAGTTCACTCATGGTATTCATATTTTGATTCCTTTCTGCAAGTAGCTCATCATCTTGCGTCATTTTTGAATAGTAAAAATAAATGGTAGCTATAATAATAGAACTCTACAAATAACCCACCCACTTCCATCGAAAGTTTGACAACAAATGTAGAACTTTTTTTTTGTATTAATTATACGGCCTGGTTACAGCGACCTTTAGGCCAAATTTTCATTTTTTTTTTTTTTTGGTAGAAGATGATCTGAAGCACCTTTGTTGCCAGTGGCAGATAGTCAAATGTAACATGAGACAGCTCAAAAAGTAACATTTTCACGAGAAAAGCTTATTTTACGTGGAAACGACACTAAGGTTGCGTGTCGAAACGAGCTAAAATCACTCGGAGTGATGCGAATTTCACCCCAGAGCGTACAAAAATTGACACGAGTTAAACCGAGCGTAAACGAACTGTTACCTGACAGTTTCACGGACGGAAGTGTTATAAAACGCTTTGGAGTGATGGGCGGTGGATAAAAACTCAAATCATATTTATTCAGTTTTTATGAATTATTATTGAATAAATACTCGTATTTTTCCGTTTCTATCGGGTAAAAACTCAAATCGTAGGATTAATACTTTTTCTATGAAGAGTTGAAAAAAACTGCAATCTCCATTGCAATAATATTCCTAAGGCATGCACGAGGAAGAGCACTTAGCTACATGTTCTCATGATTTGTTCATAAAATCTGACTTAAGACATGGAAAATATAAATCTAATCATAAAAGTAGGAGAACTATCGACGCACGTATAGTGAAGCAAACTTATCTGACCCGGTGACGAGGACTGTCGCTTCTTGAATATAGAGGTCATTTTAGTTTGGCTTATAGGGTCAGACAAGCTCGTGGCGCTGTAGGGGTATTTTAAATATTTGATTGGCCAACATTATTTTATCGGTTACACGGCTCGGAAATTAATAACTGTACACTTTTAAAACAATTATTAATATCACAACTTGTTCATTGGCTTTTATTTTTTTATTTCCTCTACTATCATAAACAATATAACATAAGATAAATAAATATACCATAAACTTTATATATTTAAATAAATAATTTTCAAGATATAAAAAGGTATATTTTCCAAAAACTAAACCGTATCTTCAGCTTCTTAATGTAAATAAGGTTGACCAGGTAAAAGCGGTCGTACAGTTTCTTTCAGGGATATCCTTTCAGCAAAATGCAATTTTTTTATGGTTGAAATCGGGTATCCTGCATCTTTTCAAAAATATATTTTTGCGTAAATACCCTTATAGCAAACCGTCCTTCAGTGCTGCCACCTAGAGCCTCCCGTGGTAAATTGCCGGTGCGTTTTACGAAGTAGAGCGCATGCGTGATGATAACCACCGCTACGCGTCGCGAGCCGTTGCCCCGACGCCGGCCTCTCGAACAGTCCGTCGCACACCTTCAACAGGCGATCACGCGCGCGCTTTACGAACCCACACACATAAATTACTATCGTAAAGAAGCCCTAGATAAGTTCTAATTTGTGGAAATAGTGAATAGACGCATTTTGTGAACAATCTCTGTGTTTCCTTATTGTTGTGAGAAGTCACCCTTCCCATACCCTCAGATTAGAAGAACCTGAAATTAAAATAAAAAATACTTATTACGAAAGAACAATCATAATTTAGCGACTACTGGCTTTTACCCACGGTTTCGCTTTACTTTTCAATTTTCGGCTCGATTATTTTATCAACACCCCTTAAAATGAAGTAGAAAGAGAGGCAGACATATTTCGGTTTAAAATTTCGCAAAATTATTCGATATACAGACACAACAATTTTGCTTCTTTATTACTAGTATAGATTTTGGTTACTGACATAAACTATATTATTTCGCAAAGGCAGACAAAGTCGGAACTCATTTTTATGTATCCACAAAATAGGGATGGTCTACTATAGAAGGGTAGGGGCTAATATCGGACTAACGCACCCTTACAGAAAGTACTCGTGATCCGCACGCGACGACCGAACGATACCACGAGTCCAGGTGCCTTGGCAGGATAGTAGTGAAAAGAATTGTTATTCTAATGTTAATAATATTGTTTAATATAATATAAATGTTACACTGTTAAAAGGGATATAAAATGTTGTTATAAATAAATTGTTAAGTTATTCTTCGTGAGCTGCACGAAACCAACTAACTTTCGTACATGAATTTAGAACTTGCTTAATTATGTGTCGGTAACAGTCAGATATGATGACAAATTATATTATAGCTGTAAAACTACATACCTGCTTCACCCATGATCATCACTGGAAATCACAAAAACCAAGCGTAAACAATTTATATGAACGTGTAACGTAATTGAAAATTACTGGACTCGCGCAGGTAGACGATCAAATTTCGACTGGTGGTCTTAAGACGAGTAGCGGCACGCGGAACGCAAACATGCTTTTCATGTGTGTCCATCCATCCATCCATCAGCCTGTTTCGTCCACTGCTGGACATAGGCCTTTCCAGGATTTCGCCACTCTTGGCGGTCCTCCTGGAAGAAATGCCCATACTCACACACGTTGGGCAGGCGGGTTGGTGAGCTCGGTGCCGAAACCCTCGCACCAGTGACGCTGCTGCCCGTCACCAGTCTGTTTTATAAAAGGCCCGGCAATTGGGGATGGATATACCGCCATCCATCTGTCCCAGGCAATGGTGGGCCGCCTGGTTTTGCCTGAGAGCTGTTCTCTTACTCTCCCCCGAATAATTTTGGGAGGATTTGCGAGTAAGATGGTGGTACCTCCACAGTTGAGCCCGGCATCAGCTCTACCACCTAACATTCATGTGTGTGCCAGTTATTAAATATTGTATTGCAGTTGGTAATTTGGAAGTACCTTGTCATTTTGAAATTCTATTTTCGGCCAGTCAGATCTAATAAATACCTCTACGTGCGACGTTACAACGTAATATCCGCTGAATTTTCAAAATTATTTATCCAGCTAAGTACTTTGAAACCGATTTTAAGATTGTTTTTTTTTGTAGTTTTTCGTTATTATTTTTAACTTTTAATTTAACTAGACAAATCAGTAATTCGGATATTAGATAAAAACTTTTGATAAGACATTATTTTTGAATGATCCAAACAGTTTCCAAGGCGTTAAGCAAATTTCGACTTTATTAACATTCATGTTTTTTTGTTAAATTCAGCTTCCACGTAGTTATCTGAGTACATGAGAATGAAAAACAAAGGGGTTTTAAAATGTCATTACGGGCGAAATTTGTTTGATATCATAGAAATGATGTCCCAGTGATTTGGACAGTTTCTAAAGTGTCATATGAATTTCGACCTTATTGACATTTATGTTTTTTTGTTATATTCAGCTTCAACGTAGTTTACCGAGTATATGAGTATGAAAAAAACATTGGATTGATATGATATGATTGACATTGTTTGATACCTTAGATATGATGTCCAAATGATCTAGACAGTTTCTAAGGTGTCAAACAAATGACCCTAGTGACATTGATGCCATGTTTTTTATAGTTTACTGAATGTATTAGAATGAAAAAACGAAAGGCATATCACGAAAGGTTGTAAGATGTCATTAAGGGCGAAATATTTTTGATACCTTAGAAATCATCTAAGGGCCTGTCCGTACATCATCGATTTTTGACGATTTTCAACCCATACAATCATCCTAACTTGAAATTCCGTACAAATTAGGTCTTTTCCTATACATCTGAAAAAAAATAGATATGTTTAAACTAGTAGTTCGCCCCGAACTGTAAACTCGCGCTCCTTATTTACTCGCCTGCCAAATTTCATGACATTCTGATCAACGATAGGTACTCGAGTTATCGTCGAACAAACATTCACACATACATACAAACCCCGGATGTTCAAGTAGACTCGGAGAACTCGCTTCACTCGTTTGTTTAATAAATTTCTAACCAATATTATAACCCTTTGGATTCATGGAGTTTAATAGGTCTAATAATATAATAAATAAGGCATTATATAGATATAATAGTTATAACTGCTCGAGGAATACGTTTGTGTTTTAAACTGTATCTTAAGGAATGAAACATGAAACAAAAGTAAAAAATTAATAATACTTATCCTGCTTTGAGTTAATAACCGGATAAATATGGATAAACACTATTAAAAACTCAGTTTTTATCCGGTGGTGAGTTTAAACTCGGATAAATACCATCGCTACTTCGGAGTAATGCGAAAATCACAGTGGGCCATCTGATTGGTGCAACCAGATTTTTATTTCTCTTTCTCCTATATAGAAATATATAGATCTGTCTCTTTAATAAACGAGGTAAATTTCGCACTATGATCGCACGTTTTGAAACGCTTCCTAATACTATATTAAATATGGCACTTTATTACACAAAAACTAAAAAAGCTTTCTGTGCCATTAGTTAACCTGTGTGTATATAATTATAACCCGTGCGGTTAAAGAAACAATATATAAATGGCGACTGGTACTTAGAGTAGCATCAGCAAAAGAAGTCAAGCGGCAGCCAAACAATATTTCATTCATTAATTTTGAATATATTTTAGGAAGTATATAGAGAGCTGCTAGAAACTGTTTACTTTATTAAATGATATTTTAAATAGTTAACACTATCCCGAGAACATTTATGTATTTTACTTTATTCTGTACTTGTTTTTCTGTAAAAAATAAAGAATTTAAAACATATCGCGGCGTTTTGCCTACAGGCAAAGACCAAAGAGAATATAATATACTACGTAATAAGAGTCGGGACTTCCCTATAACTGATTAATGCATATTTGCCACGGAATGCCCCGCAACCAGTACCAAACTACAATACGAAATGACAAATCACAAACAAAGCTGCCAACATAAGTGTGTAAGGATGTACTACAGAAGCAATACATTTTATCGATATCGTTTTTTTTTTGCTGTAGGAATTTCATGTGTAATGAAAAGGCCAATTACGAAGACTTCAGTTTTATCAGGGCTTTCAATAATTTGTATGTGACAGTTTTGCAAATATAGGTTTCTTGTTTTAACAGCTCTAGATAAAACTGAAGCCTTCGGACTTTTTATGCAAGAAAAGGAAATAAAAAGCTTCCTATACAATTTATTTAATTCTTATAATATAAAAAATATGAGCAATTATGTTGACTTGGCTTGGCCCTGAAGTAGATGGCTCTGAAAAAGAAAAAAACATTTACGTCTACATACTTTAAATAATAATATTAAAAAAGTAAATTTTTGCAACTTCAATCTGGCTGGCACATAAATAAAAAAAAACGGATAAGTGCGAGTCAGACTCGCCCACCGAGGGTTCCGTACAAATTTGTAGGTACAAATTATAAATATTTTATAAAATTTATTATTAATTATACTTGTAGTTTAAGACTATTTAATTTTATTTGCCAAATTTCATAGTTATAGGTCAACGGGAAATAAATTTTGATTACCTTGAGAGTGTCGAAATATACGTTTATATATAAATAGACATATCTTTTTTTACGTTACTTTAGAAATTTGATTTTTTCGCAGCATCAAGGGACTGTAAACTTGAGTATATGGTTTTAATTTCAACTCTATACTTTCTCGCGTTCCCGAGATAAAGGGTCTTGACAGACAGACGGATGGACAGATAGACGTACAACAAAATGATTCTATAAGGGTTTCGTTTTTTCCCTTTGAGATTCGGTAACCTAATAATATTTTTAATAAAATGACATGTGTAAGTACGTACCCTTATCTAAATACACGTGACAAGTAAACTCATGCAAAATCGTATCAGGAAGTGATGCTTCTTTGAGTTGATTTGAAGGTATGGTTGACTTTTTGAACCGAGTTTTCTTATTGAAATGTTTGTCATCAAAGTGCTTTCCATAGGAAAATTTTCTATCGGTAGATAAATAAGGTCTTCACTGCCAGTGACTTTTACTTACTGCTGTCACCTGTAATAATAGTATTATTTTAAAAAGCAGCTTTACAATATCATAATTCCAAAAAAAAAACAAGACCGCATTTTCGGAAAGTGATTTGACTATTTTGTCAGTTTAATTTTTCTCTATAAGTTATGTTAATTAACCAATCAACAAAAAATAAATAATACAAAAAATTTCCATATTTTACGCAAAAATTATTATATCATATAATTTCATTAAGGACTGTCGGGGAAAAAGAGGCACATTTTTCACCTTTAAATATATTGCACTATGATATTAGGATGAAATTATGACACCCTAACCTTAGTGGACATGTTATGATTTATCGACAGAATCCCATCACTATTCAATTTAAAAATAAATATTATGAAAATGTTTTCACTTTTAAATTTCTTCATAACACAAAATAAGTCGCAAGATGAGTACAGAGGTACTTACCGAGTCTCTTTTAAAAGAAATTTGGCCTGAATGTAATGTTTTCACCATCATTTCGACCGCTTCGCACCTCACATATTTCACGCTTTTTATAGTTCATTGCGTGATGAAAATATACGTTCTATTTACTTCTCTATTAATAAAACACAATAGTATGAAACATAAAGCACAGTGATGTCGATTCGGTGTAACACAACTTAACATATTTGACAGGACTAAACTTATTTTAAGCATCCTGTCCTTGTCTTTTCGATACAGAAAGAAAAAGACAGAATGCTTATATTAAGTTTAGTCTTGTCAAATAAGTTAAGTCGTGTTACACCGAATTGACACCAATATCAATGTAACACAGTTAAATCTCATTTTAATCAGATAAATTAAGTTTTACAAATAAACAAACAACCGCCATTTTGACTTGACACAGCGTTAGACAGAGACAAGCTGAGTGAGCGAAAGAGTAAGAACATATCGCCATTCGTCCAAGCACAATTTTCATACATTTTTTCATACGTTTCGTTAGGCTGGGCAAAGACAGTGTGAAAGCTAATCCAAACGATTTTTTATACGTAGGCCAAGACAGCGTGAATGCTAATCCAAACTGATTATTTTTTTTTGTACTTAGTACCATGCTGTGCGAGTATAGACAGAACGACGATGTGAGCGAGATAGCATGAGACCGTCAGCCATTTATAGATGGTTTCTTTATCCGCACGAGTTATACCCACATTTTAGCAAATCGCGCCAGTTTTCTTTTTCTTACATTTTTTCGTAGGTACTTACTTCTTTATTATTATTCTTATTACATTTTTATCATCCACACAATTAAAATTCCAAAAACAATGAAATTAAGCTAATGTAATACGGCCATTTCAAAAATAATATACCCCTATCATTGAAAGATGGAAAAAATAAGTGTTGATTAAGTTTTAATTTCCCTTAATACCTTCTGAATTTAATACATTCTAAGGTTTTCATTATTTGTATTTTATTCATAGTTTTGTAACAAAATCAGGGCCCTGTCATAAAAAATTTCGAATAATTTAAAAATTCCTCACAGATTTAGCTATAAACGGTAAGTACACGTTTCCCATTATAGATAAATCATTTTTCATTTTTAGTTATTACAAAAGAGATAAAATATAATTAAACCCAGTAAATTTCGTAACAAAACGAGACAATTTTTTGCGACAAAAATTGAGAAAATTCTTCCGATGTTCAGCACGGCACTTTATCGACTAATCTCAAAGCTACCGCTCAGCAGACGCTGACATATTCCTGAGTAGTGTTGTTCGAGCCTAAATTATTTCACATTTTTCGGCAAGTTGTTTTAGTAATGACCGTTACACATGTCTCAAAGATGTGAAATCGTGGGTTAAGGTTTAAAATTGTTTTCTTTCGAGAATGTTTCATTATGTTAATAAATTGTTAATCTTACTCCTACTATAATTCTACTAATCCTACTTCCTACTAGTATTATAAATGCCAAAGTTTGTGCGTGTTTGTGTGTATGTTTGTTACTCTTTAACGCTGAAACGGCTGAACGGATTTTGATGAAATTCAGAATGAATATAGCTTATACCCTAACTTAACACAAAGGCTACTTTTTATCCCGTAAAATGCATGGTTCCTGTAGGATAGATCAATATCATTACAAAATTAAGTGTCTAATTAGCGCGGTTTAATCGTTTGTGGTTAAATAAGACAAGTCTATGTTATTTCATACAAATTAATAGTAAACCAAAATATAAATCCTAGATAGATAAAAAAACCGGCCAAGTGCGAGTCCATAATAATAATTATTATAAATGCGAAAGTTTGTGTGTGTGTGCGTGTGTGTGTGTGCGTGTGTGTGTGTGCGAGGGTGTGTGTGAGGGTGTGTGTGTGCGTGTGTGTGTATGTTTGTTACTCTTTCACGCTGAAATGGCTGGACGGATTTGGATGACATTTAGAATGGATAAAGCTTATACCCTAACTTAACACATAGGCTACTTTCTATCGCGGAAAAAAGCATGTCGTTAAACCAAATAACACGTGGGCGGAGCCGCGGGCAAAAGCTAGTATAAAATAAAACTCAAGCTATTATTTTATTTAAGAATAAAAAATAATAACTTAAGTAGAAGAAAAATGTTTTCAAACGCAGTCAGAAGTTACAAATTTCGCCGATGGGACAGTATGAAACCGTCATTTTCAGTATTTTCAATAATCGATAAATCCATTAAATGTTTTTTTTTTAAATGCAATTATTGTAATTGGTGCGCAAATGCTTCTCATTTAAGTAAATAATAAAAAACTTCCGTGGCCAATATTGCCGTCCTTACGATAAAGGCAGTGAGTAACATCGCGGCAAAACTGAGAAAACCGCGGTTAAAGTTTTGAAACTTCTTTTCGTTTTCTTGGCGTGTATTTAAAACATATCTTATAAATGTTTCTTCATAATTTTACTTAATTTCATAGGTTTGTCATATTAATATAAATAATTATCTTTTCTGCTTGCTTTTATATAAAAACAGGAAAATACGTTTATGCTTAGGAGTGGACGGAATTAAAAAGCTATATTTCTAAGCATTATTGCAGTAAGAGTATTACAAACTGTGTGAATGTTAAGAATTGGTTACTGAGTGATTAATTCTTCTTTACAGTACCTTGGCAATAATGAATAATACTAAAATAATATATTCTAGGTAATTGTTTCAATAAATTTTTATTAATAATTAATAAATGAATACTACTGAATACTTCGAAAGTAACCATTAATACCAAAAAGTAATATTTTAACAATGTTGTTTACTTAAATCTAGCCAGTTTAGTGGTCAATTGTCAGACTTTTTTCTGTATGTAGAAACTGATAAGAAAATATGTTTGGCATTAATTTGTATTTTTGAGGTAAACTAATTGAATTAATAATTGAATTAATATTTCAAAAGAAAAGATTAACTTTTGAAATTAAAATTTTTACTAATTAACTTTTGAAATTAATATTTTTACTGTGTTTTCCAATAAATGAAAAAATTTCGAGTTCCTAACCCGAAGGTTACCAAACAGGACCCTATTTGTGTCAGCTCCATCGTAAGGGCGATTACACATACATGTTTAAAATTTGGTCAAATCGTAGTAATACTCTACCGTAAAATAAAAAAATAATAAAAATTACGGTTCCCTACTCAGAGGGTGCCGAATTGATGATCAGGCGCTACCATTTTAGCGCCTTGTTTTTTTGTTTCCTCGGTGTTGCTATGTTATATTGTTGTTATTTACCATAATATTTTTAGGTTTCCGTACCAGTATTGTGTGGTGGTACCAAACTATTGCGCGAATCCAACTCGCACTTAGCCACATTATTTATCATGCATTGTAATCACATTTTTAGCTCAATTAGTCGGAGGTACTTATCTGGTTTAAAATTCAGTTGCGTAATTTTACGAGGACAAACTAACAAACAAACTTACTTACTTACTAAAAAGTGATGTTAAATTAACGGTTGTCAAATTTAAACATTATAAAAATTAAGATTACCCTTCTATTAATATAAATACAAAAAAACAATAAAAACTCTTCCAATATGAATAAAAACTAAACAAAATAAAATAAAAAAAATCCTAATCCTTCAAAAACAAAACAATTAAAAATTTCCAAATCCAATGAATAATGAACAAAATAGAAATGCAATAAAAAAAAATTTCTTCAAGTCAATTGGAAACAACATCAGATTCAAGTATGTTATTTATAACGTTAAAACTCTTTCTTGGTTGTGGCATCAAAGACAGTAGTTTTTTAATTATTTAAGAGTCTTAATCATTTTTGGGCTTACACTTTTAGCCAAGGAAATGAATACTTTTGCAGATTTTTTAAAATTCCCATTAAGAACAAACAGTGTTATACTTTAAGTGAAATGTGCCCTTTTCTGCCTTGATTATTGTAATTTCCCTCAAATAAACTCGAAGGCTGCTGTTTCTGAGCCTGTGCTGTGAAGAGTAATGAATGATCGAAAAAAATCTTAAAGTTCCATTACCTCTACTATATTTTCTCTGAGTCAGCTGATTTCACGACGTCAATATAGTTAAAAAAGCCATACACTTTTTTCTTTTTCAGGGTTCCAAACCCCAAAATTAAAAAACGGAACCATTATACGATCAATTTGTGGTCCATTTGTCTGTCCGTCTGCTAAGACCCCTTTTCTCGGGCCCCGCTAGAGATATCAAAATTAAACTAGTACCTCCTAAAGAAACCAACGGCCTCATAGTTCTGCTAAAAATCAGATTTCTAACTTAACGCAAAAAAATAGATAATTGCCCTTTATGTAATCAATTTCATACAATTTTTTTCACCATGAAAACTTATAGGTTAATTACAGTTGATTTAGAAACTTGAAATTCTGTTTACAATGAGGGTTTACTGCTGCTGCTGCGGACCTGTGCTGTCTATAAAAAATATAAAAAATGCTGAAATTAAATTATTCAAGAAGAAATTTCGGACTTACTTAGTTAGACATACTAATGACTATCAGAACATAATACGCTAAATGTGCACTTCCTACCCTCCCGCATTGCCCCGCACCGCGTTGTTTGGCCCTTGTCCGAGGCATAAGAACAGTAAGTACTGAACATACTGTGTTTATTCTTAGGAACGGTAATTTATGTATCGTTAGCTCTACTTTATATGACCACAGTAAGTGTTCATACTGCAGTTATGTTTGGTACTTACAATTACCTATTTATTTAGGAATACTTAATAAAAGTGCAATAAGTGGCACTTACTGTGTTTATGTGTAGTAAATGTAACTAATAAATATATATTATTCTAAATAAAAACAGTATTGTCTCATACTGCGTTTTTGGTTAGGTGTTACGTGAAAAAATACTGGATGCTAGGTGCAGCATGGATACTTACTGCGTTTATTCTTAGGTTAGGATATCAGTATGTGGTACTTACTGCGTTCTTTACTAACAGTATCTCTAGGTTCCAGCATCCAATCAACACGGGAGTAAAATGGCTAGACAGATCTTTTTTGCTGATTCCGAATATAGTAATAACTCAATTTTGATCAAAATGTGACTTACTGCGTTTTTCATAAGGACGGCAGAATAGCCTGGAAATAGAAAAAAATATATGTACCTAGTCGGTGCTTAAATTCTGTCACAAACAAAATTGGCTATAAAATAAAAACTAGTCATGGTATTCAAAAAAAGTTTTTTTTTAAAAAAAGGTAATTTAATTAGCTTACATTAAACACAAAATTTATTTAAAATGATTGCCACCATTTTTCACACAAGCCTTCAATCTTCGCGGCCAATCATCAATAGCAGCACGGACCATATTCATGTCGATATCGGCCACTGCTTTAATCAATGATGACTTTAGGCTGCTCAAATTTTTGTGAGGTTTAGAACAGACCTTCTCCTCCAATTCCTGCTAAATTTTGTAATCCAGTGGATTGAGGTCAGGGCTAGATGAGGGCCAATCTTGATGCCTTATTAGCTCGATATTCTGGCGCTCGAACCACTCCTGAGTTGTTTTGGCCTTATGAGCAGGTGCGGAGTCCGGTTGAAATACAAATGGCCGTCCTCCAAAGAGTGTCTGGGGCAGATCTTTTACTATGCGATCTAAAACCGTGTCTTGGTACACTTTTGCACTGGTTTTGACACCTTTTTCACAAAAATGCACTTCAGTAGGGCCATAGTAGGACACTCCCAACCAAATCATGACTGATGATGGATGATGGCCGTGCTGCACTCTAGGAATGGCATTTACAGCGGCCGTAGAGCTGGTAGCGTACACCCTGTCATTTTGTTTGTTGTACTTCTCTTCGATATTAAAAATTTTCTCGTCCGTAAACAGGATATCGCGGTGTCTGTTTCTTGCGTACCGCTTTAGCAAAACTTTGCATTTTTTGGCTCTCATAGCTATCAGACGCGCGTCCAGAAGATGTCCACTCTTTTTTCGGTAAGCTCGTAGTCCCAGGTCTTCATTGAGTACTTTTTTTACGGTACGTCTGGTTAATCCCATCTCCAAAGCCATCAGTTTCTGCTTGCGGACGGGATTTCTTGCAATACGCGCCTTGATTGCTTTGATGACCCCTGGATTCCTAACGGAACGAGGTCTGCCAGTTCTTTTCTCGTCATCGACACTAGAGGTTTCATTGTACCTTTTGATGGTACGGTACACGAACCTCTTCGTCATTTTTAATTTTTGAAGCAAGTTGAATATCGTCTTCGGTGGATGGCCGCAACGATGCAATGCAATTATTGCTACTCGGTCCTCTTTGCGAGTCCACTCCATCGTAAAAAATGAATGAATGTAATTGTGATTTGGCAGATTATTAATCAAAAATATTTGAAAATCTAACACCGTTTCATTTTTTCTCTAGGTGTTCTATTTAAAAAAAAAATGGCCAGTGACAGTATTTAAGAACCGACTAGGTATATGCATGGGACACCCAAAAAAAGCAAGGGGTGCATTATTTTTGAAATGACCCAATAGCAACTCGCAAGACAACTAGAACAACTAGTTTGCTAGAAAATATTTCAATATTTTTTATTAAGTCCTAAAAGTAACGTAAAAGTATCATTTTGAGTCGTGTAACATGGAGATGAGTCATCTCAGATGACATAGAAGGGTCAAAAGTCTAAAATGTTACAAAAGTAACATTCTGGCAGCACTGGGCAGCATAGACTAAATAATACAATTTAGTCTATGCCGGAAGTTAGATCGAACGAAACAAACGGAAAAAAAAAATTACCGAATTTTATCGGTTTTAAAAGTCGTCCTCTCGAATCGATTCTTATGGAAGATTATCAATGGAACACTGTAAAAAACTTAAACACCACTAGTCTATGGATTTTGGAACGACCGACCGAGTAGAAAATAGCGTTTTGGATAAAATTCCAACGTTTTTAATCCAAATTTTTACTAATTACAACAACTATCACAACTAACGATTGTAAATTTATGGTAAGTAGCTAATGTATTTGTTTTCTTCCCTTTTTTAGGGAATATTTAGTTGCAATGTGTAATTTAGTCATCTGTCGCTGTCATAACCACGTCCACTGTCGAAGGTGATTTACTGTTATTTTAAATTTATTTTACCCAATATTGTAAGCGTGTTTGACGATTTTTATAATCAATTTACTTATTATTAATTGTTAAGTAGAAAATCCTTACTAAGCGTGACGAAGCGTATACACCACGACCTATTTTTAGAACCGACTTTCCATTTTGTGCCGCGATGCTCTGTGTTATTAGCCGGCTGGTTGCCCTAAAGTAAAAGCGTCTGTTTACTTTCAGATAGAAGTCGCAATGGCAGTGAACGTATATTCAACGAACGTGACATCTGAGAATCTGTCTCGGCATGACATGCTGGCATGGGTTAACGATTGCCTCCAGTCTAACTTCGCCAAGATCGAGGAGCTGTGTACAGGAGCCGCGTATTGCCAGTTCATGGACATGCTCTTCCCCGGCAGTGTGCCCATGAAGCGAATCAAATTCAAGACAAATCTTGAACATGAGTACATTCAGAACTTTAAAATATTACAAGCAGGTTTCAAGAAAATGGGAGTTGATAAGGTTTGTGTCATATTATTTTGTTGACTATTTCATTAAGATTCATGATCCATATGTGTGTAAGATGGATTTTACACGAACAAATGACAAAAACTTATTTTGGTGAAGTAAATATCTTTCACCACACCATACCTCAAACTATACCAATAGTTACCAGTAATATAATTGTTTCTGCTCCAACTGTAACCATACTCTTAGTGGGTAATTTGTTGATAGCAGCTTGCTTGACAAAAATATACTAAATGTTTAATCTCCCAACGCCAAGAAGTTTTTCCTAAAAAAGCCTTCTAACTCCCAAAATCTCATAAAAAGACCCTCGTTCAACTTAGGATTAGCTCCCAAAGCAATTTTCTTGACATAGAGATTTGTTTCAAATGACCCAGGTACACTTGCCAAATATGCTATTAACTTGAAGTTCTTGTTAAAAGACAGGTCTTGAGCACATTTTATTTAAAAAGACTTTGGCGTTAACCCCTAATTAGAGGAAGATTCCTTTCTAGGATCATAGGCATTAGGAGGATATCCATAATAAGTTTTAAACTTTTCCTTAAAGCATATACTTAAATAGAAAAATCTTAGTGATTGAAAAGAATATGTAATATTAGCTGGATAGTATTTATGCATGTGTGAGATTATATTATCCCCTAACTAGGTGTAAAAATAATACGGTGCCAAAGGGTTTGAATTTTAGGTTTGTACTACACTTCTAGATAGCATCTAGTTGGCAAAATATTGTAAATTCATTTACCTCTCATAAACAACTAGACTCACAATCTTGCCCAAAAAGCGTCAATGCATCTTGACATCTTATTTTAACGATTTAACATATACAGTCGCTTTCTAATGAACTTTTCTTAGAGACTGTGTGTCTAGTTGTTTATGAGAGGTCTATGTGTAAATTTTATAGATTTGATGGTAGAGTATTTTATTATTTGAACAAATTGTCCTTTAATTGTTTTCCCTTTATTGTGTTACCTACAAACATCATTTATCTGTGTTTGTAGTGTAGGACGTTATGAGTAATGTCAGCTGCCATGATATCATCATTCATGACCACATACACATACATATTGAAGCTTTTAATGCTTAAAAATACCAGACTACTACCTTTTCCATTGAATTATAAATTTTCTTTGTATACAGCATTTTACCTACTATATGCAATTAGGATATAAATTAAGAAATCCTTTTAAAACAGTGTTCTTTTGTAGGTTATTCCAGTGGACAAGCTGATAAAGGGGAGGTTTCAAGACAACTTTGAGTTTTTACAGTGGTTTAAAAAGTTTTTCGATGCAAACTATGATGGTCGGGAGTATGACGCGTTTGACGCGCGTGGCGGATTCCCCATCGGCGCAGGGGCGTGCGAGCCTGGGGTGCCGCTGTGTGGCCCTGCATACGTCCCTCACCCCGCGCCGCCCGCCCGTCAGCCCGTGCGCCGGCTCCCGCCTAGCCAACATTCCTCCAGTATGCATCCCCCAACACTAAACTATGCATTCTTCATCTTCCCGCCTTCCACGCCGGTAGAGTGCACACCTGTAGACTGTTCATTCTGTTTACTTTAATTTTCTATTTTCTTTTGTAGATAGTACCCATAGACAAACTGGTGAAGGGTCGGTTCCAAGATAACTTTGAGTTTTTGCAATGGTTCAAGAAATTCTTTGATGCCAACTACGGAGGCTCGGATTATGACGCAGTGGCGCAACGCGAGGGTCTGCCGATGGGCCACGGGGGCTCCTCAGCCCCTAGAGGTGGCAGCGTCATTAAGAAAGCTGCGCCACCCATCGCCAAAGTCGCCGCAAGACCCCATACGTGTACTTATTTTATTTTGTTTGTAATTGGTGCTTTTACTCTTATTTGTCCTTGTATGTTATGTATGCCCATATTATTTAAATCAATACAATTATTGATTGTAGAATTTGTAAATAGACATACTTATTATTATTTATAATTAATGTCCATAGAACCATTGCCTCTAAAAGTAAATAATTGCTTCCCAAGGCCCTTATTTACATATTTATTTGGAACTGCTTCATTATTATTTATGTTTTTTTTTGTCTATCTTTATTTCCTTACATTTCAACAATGCTTCTTGCACTTTACTTATAACATAGATACTACTTTTGTACATGCATTATTTTGCATTAATATCTGGCCAATCTATGATCACAGGTTGCATAAAGTATCTACACATGGAAATGCAGCAAAATCTATGCTCTTAAATGGTCATAGACTTGACATCAACTCAAGTATACTTAGTAACAAAATCTGTTACTATAGATGGTGGTCACTGCTAACAAGATATTTGCTCATATTAAATATATTGCAATGTAACTAACACAGCACACAGATATGTAACTAACACAGCACACAGATATGTTATTTCTTGCAATAACTGTTAGTATATTCATGTTATATAATTTCTTACAGTTGGTAAAGTGAACACGCCAGCAGTCAAGTCTCCACCTTCGAATATAGCCAAGTTAAATCAAAGTGCGAAAGGTGACTCCAAAGTTATTGACGAGCTAAATCAACAGGTTTGTACGACATTGACAACCTACTTTGTGCTTGATTATAACTGCTATTACAACATTTTAAGGTTCAAGGGAGCACTGCCGTCCCTTTCCGCGATAGTACAAAATCAACATCATGTCTGGATGTATGCGTATAACTTCATAAGTTATACATAACGTAACCATTAGATGGAAGTTTTTAAATATGTTTCATTCATCACATAATGCTATGATCTAAAGGATGCTGACTATTTTAGTAATAAAACAAGTCTAAATATTTTGTTGGTGTACAGGCTACAAATACAAAAGTTTAGTTGTATTTAGTTTGTGCTAAATATACTATTTAGGAAAAATCACACTCCTTGTAATATATAAATGTAAATAAAATAAATAAATAAATCCAATCCCCGAAAGGGCGTCAGAGATGGTGAAATGCAAGTCACAGTCCACACCCGCGTTTCACCGACGATTATTACATCCCAACGTGATGGGTGGTGAGCCCTATCGCCCTACTTCGGGCACAATTACACGCTTTTTAGGGCGTGCAGGTTTCCTCACGATGTTTTCCTTCACTGTTCTGCAAGTCAGTATTAGGTAAGAACACAAGTACTATGCACATAAATTCCGAAAAACTTATTGGTACGTTGCTCGTCCAGGGATCGAACCTGGGTCTCAAGATTGAGAGGTCAGCGTTCTACCGCCTGAGCTATCGCCGCTATATATGTCCGAGAGGGTAACATCTGGGCTTATAAATGCAAAAACTAGCAAACAACTTACTTTTGATTCAAACCAAAATGACACCTTGCTGAACGCTGGTAAGGTTGGAAAATCATGGCATGTCTTCTAAAGCTAATTCAATAGTTTTGAGTTTTCTCATTCATCCCAATCTGAACGTTCCAGGTGAACGAACTGAAAGCTACCCTGGATGGACTGGAGAAGGAACGTGACTTCTACTTTGGTAAGCTCCGGGACATAGAGGTGATCTGCCAGGAAATGGAGGAACAACAGAACGGGCCCATCGTCCAAAAGATATTGGACATTTTATATGCAACTGAGGTGAGTTTTATGATTGTCGGCCTTGTGAATTAAGAGGTGTTTGTATGTAGGGGGTAATCTTCAGAGCTACCTATCTGATTTTGAAAAATATTTCACAAATGGTAAGCTACATTATATAAATGCAAGAAGAAGATCAAGTTTGATAATGAAAAAATTTAAATGTCACTTTTAAAAATCATTATTTGTGTGACGCAAGGGTAGCACTGCCTTGCCTACCCTAGAGTACTTATGTACATGATTTAATAAAAAAACATTAAATGTCACTTTTAAAAATCATTATTTGTGTGACGCAAGGGTAGCACTGCCTTGCCTACCCTAGAGTACTTATGTACATGATTTAATAAAAAAACATTAAATGTCACTTTTAAAAATCATTATTTGTGTGACGCAAGGGTAGCACTGCCTTGCCTACCCTAGAGTACTTATGTACATGATTTAATAAAAAAACTTTAAATGTCACTTTTAAAAATCATTATTTGTGTGACGCAAGGGTAGCACTGCCTTGCCTACCCTAGAGTACTTATGTACATGATTTAATAAAAAAACATTAAATGTCACTTTTAAAAATCATTATTTGTGTGACGCAAGGGTAGCACTGTCTTGCCTACCCTAGAGTACTTATGTACATGATTTAATAAAAAAACTTTAAATGTCACTTTTAAAAATCATTATTTGTGTGACGCAAGGGTAGCACTGCCTTGCCTACCCTAGAGTACTTATGTACATGATTTAATAAAAAAACATTAAATGTCACTTTTAAAAATCATTATTTGTGTGACGCAAGGGTAGCACTGCCTTGCCTACCCTAGAGTACTTATGTACATGATTTAATAAAAAAACATTAAATGTCACTTTTAAAAATCATTATTTGTGTGACGCAAGGGTAGCACTGCCTTGCCTACCCTAGAGTACTTATGTACATGATTTAATAAAAAAACTTTAAATGTCACTTTTAAAAATCATTATTTGTGTGACGCAAGGGTAGCACTGCTTTGCCTACCCTAGAGTACTTATGTACATGATTTAATAAAAAAACTTTAAATGTCACTTTTAAAAATCATTATTTGTGTGACGCAAGGGTAGCACTGCCTTGCCTACCCTAGAGTACTTATGTACATGATTTAATAAAAAAACATTAAATGTCACTTTTAAAAATCATTATTTGTGTGACGCAAGGGTAGCACTGCCTTGCCTACCCTAGAGTACTTATGTACATGATTTAATAAAAAAACTTTAAATTTCTCTTTTAAAAATCATTATTTGTATGACGCAAGGGTAGCACTGCTTTGCCTACCCTAGAGTACTTATGTACATGATTTAATAAAAAAACTTTAAATGTCACTTTTAAAAATCATTATTTGTGTGACGCAAGGGTAGCACTGCCTTGCCTACCCTAGAGTACTTATGTACATGATTTAATAAAAAAACTTTAAATGTCACTTTTAAAAATCATTATTTGTGTGACGCAAGGGTAGCACTGCCTTGCCTACCCTAGAGTACTTATGTACACGATTTAATAAAAAAACTTTAAATGTCACTTTTAAAAATCATTATTTGTGTGACGCAAGGGTAGCACTGCTTTGCCTACCCTAGAGTACTTATGTACATGATTTAATAAAAAAACTTTAAATGTCACTTTTAAAAATCATTATTTGTGTGACGCAAGGGTAGCACTGCCTTGCCTACCCTAGAGTACTTATGTACATGATTTAATAAAAAAACTTTTTTTTTTCAATTGAGTTTTAATTTTTTATATGTTATTTTTATCGTCAACCTTGACCTTCTCATTGATTTTCTAGCAAAAAGTTCTATGCACGCCACTGCTAGGAGCATTGTCATTAGTAACTACAGCACCGATTTTGAAAATTATTTACTGTTGTAGTGGTTAGATCTTCAATTGGACAAAGGCTATAGTTTGTTTCCTGAGTACGGGCAATTCCCTAGGGACATAATAATCTAATTCGTGCTGATAATCCCTGGATCTACTGAACCGATTTTAAAAAAAACTTTCAACATTTTGACATAGGCTATAGTTTGTTCCCCGGGGACGGTTAGTTCCCTAGGGACATAATAATTTAATTCGTGCTGATAATACCTGGATCTACTGAACCGATTTAAAAAAAAACTTTCACCATTTTGACATAGGCTATAGTTTGCTCCCCGGGGACGGTTAGTTCCCTAGGGACGTAATCATTAATTATATTCGCGCGGGTGATACTGCGGCCTAAAGGCTGAGTACGTTATGGCTCCAAAACATGTTTTACCGTAAATAATAGTACATTTTGATGTTGATCAAACGAAGTTTTTTAATACACCTACGAAAAATTACATGCAACAATATAATGAAAGCAATTTTGTTGCAAAACAAAACGCAAACGGAAGAAAACGCAGTCTGGTTGGCGCCAATAACACACTACAAAGATCAATGAAAGTTTTAGTGTACCTATCCGGATCCGGATACTTTCAGAAAATACCAACAAAACGTCAATTAAAATGTTTGCGTTTCTTTAGATGCGTAGGTTTGAAAAAGAGACGTCCTACCTTTATGAACACCATGCAAGAGAGAAAGAGATGCACAACAAAGAACCGATATGACAATGTTTTTTCGAGTAAGAGTAAGAGGCTAAGAGGCCATAGCGGCCCTTGCTTCGGTGTGATTACGGATTTTGTTATAATATTTAAATAATGCGTAACTAAATTGATAAATAGTATTTGGTGTAGACATGGTTTCTTGTGCAGTGAATATTTGTGACTTTACAAGGAAAAATAACCCAAATAAATACACATTTCACGGGAAAATATGATTTTGTCATTGGAATGTTTTAAACCACATTTTACCCAATTTCTCGTATTAATAGGCTCTGAATAAAATTTTTATAATAACCTATTGATTTTTTTTGCTGTATGTAGCTATATTTCATTGTTAGATGCAGGATTGGTAAAAATATTAAGTAAAATACGAGTAGTAAAATTGTCGGGTACGCTAGGGCCTGATATAGCGGTGACGTCACGAATATCGATAATAAATATGTATTGGAAATTACCTACTAATCATTCAGACTAAAATGAAAATATTTTCGTGGCATATCTATAGTATAGTCAAAAATAATGTTTTCGTGTCAATTTTCAACGTAAATTTAGTTTAAACAGTGGTTTGCCCGAATCGACACGATTGTCGCGTTTAACAACTATTATCGATGAAAAGTTGTAGCTTAGACAACACTATTGAACTCACACATGTGCATTTATTTTTTTGTATCATTTTCGATATAGCATTGTTCATCTTGTACATATCCTAAGTCTGGGTTTGACAAACATTAAAATAGAATAGAATAATTTATTGCTCAAAAAACAAAAGTATTAAACATAAGTTAGATACAACGACATGTATCTATAGCTCGTTGTATTAGCGTTAAAAACAGGCTTTTATCTCTATGCACGGAGACCCTGTACTATGAAACGCGGTAAGAAACCTAAGCGATAAAGCAGTGAATGGAGAGAGAGCGATATGTATCGTTTTATTTTGACGCTAACGTAGTATTGAGGTATTCCACTTGCCTTTGAAACAGACTTTCGAACGTAGGCACTTTGTACAATGAGGTTTTACTTTAGGATTATATAATATCATTGTCTTTATAATGTTAAGTATGTAGGGTCTTTCGCTTCTTCATCCACCTCTGTCCTGTGCCTAAACCTTCGAGAGAAATCTTACCTGTTACAAGTATGTCTACAAGAGTTATAATAACTTGGCAAAACTTAATTGCCGACTTGGTTCGATTACTCCAATATCAATTGATATTTGAACCTGCATGCCTGTAATTAATTAGTATTGATTTCTAAGAGATCGTTATGCACTGCATCATTTGCTCTAGTCTTGGATAACGGATCTCGTTGGCCAACCGCATAAAGACCAGAATCGATTGCATAAGCCTATTTGATGTTCAAACAGTGGTTTTTAGGGTTCGCGCCCAAAGGGCAAGACGAAGCCTTATTAATGTTGCTCTGCTGTCTGTCCGTCTATCCGTCCGTATGTCACGGGTATCTAGCTTGCAGACAGTATGAGGTATAGGCTTAGACCATATAACACGGGACTAGGCAAGCGCACTTATCCCCCTCTGCCGAAGTACATGAACAATTTGTTCATGTAAGTTTGCTTGTGTACGCGTTTTGTGTTTGTGTTGCAGCTTTAGATTTAGTGTGACGTATCAATTTTTCGCAGGAGTGTGCGTGAATGAGTAAATGTGTGCTGTGCGTGTTTACCTCCCCTCCCGTGGAAAACGGCAGAATAATTTCAGTACTAAGAGTCGCGCTTTGCCAGGTCCCGTGTTAAATGGTCTAAGTATACAGGTCTAAAATTTCGATATGTTATGTAAAATGCTGACCCAAACTCGAATATTTAATTGAAAATTAAATTAAATAAATTTTCAGTAATTCCCATCCATGCATGAAAAAGTAACCGATTTGATTTTTTTTTATTTTAGTGTATTTATTAATGAATGTATGTTTTTGTTCAGGACGGCTTCGCGCCCCCCGAGGAACTCGACGGTGACAATCCTCATCCTCCTGAAGAGGACGAATATTGAACACAGAGACATATGTAAAAACCGCGCGTATCATAGTGCTCTTTGTATATTATAATAACTTGACATTATATCGCTTTACAATCATCAACGGTATCAAGTGCTTAGTATTTCACAGCCGATAAGTCGTAACCATTCATTTTGTCAGTATTAAAATTTAACAGTGGCCCAAAAATAGTTCAATGAACTATGCGGCTTAGATCTTTGTAAAACGTAAGTGATGGCGGTAGTATAAATAGGTTTAGGATATTGTAAGGCTGCCTCCGAAAGTGCTACTTTTATCAAGATCTAAGACTGACTACAATTTATGGTGTTTGTATTGGATAGAAATGATGAATGCTTCAACTTGCTAGGTCATATAACCAGCTCATCCAAATCGGCAGACTGTCTGCGGCTGTGTCATAGCTAAGTACATTCCTAAGCTGATACATTGGGACGTCATTTCCTGGCGGTCATCTGTATTTTATTTCGAAGTAAAATATATTATTTACTTTTAATATTTTGGCGTAGATTGTATGTGCATCTTGGTGCAAAGAACAAGTGTGTGCTCAGTTGACAGTGAGTCGGTTTTATTTTTGGGTCACTGGTGCCTATAAACGTGCATTTAATGGTTTGTTAATTGTTAGAAGAAATTTAACGACAGTTGTTTAATTAATCATTAACGAATTGGTACCGTAAACAGATAAAAACTTCTCGGAAACATTGTAAATTAGATCTGATAATACCTACGCTGTGTATTTACGTTAAAATTTAAAAATAAACAGTAAAGTTGGCATGTTTACTTGTAAGTTAGCCGTATTTTGGTATGTAAATTTACATTTATATGAAGTGTGATATTTGCATTACCGTAGATATTAGTTTAACAAATTCAAGACTTGACATCGTAATAATGAAGAAATGAACCGTTTGTCTCTCAGGTGACCAGAACCCTAATTGTATTTACGCATCGCATTCATATCGACTTGTTGGTAATAGCTCATTAATTTATTTAATTTAGCAAACGTAAAGCCTTAACGCAACAGCAGATATTAATTGCCTCTGAGATTCAGATTGTGAATGTCTTATCAAATAAATTAATTACTTTATTAGTTATGCGTTTTATTTATAAATATAAACTTGTGTCCTTGAAATCAGAGTACGTCACAAGATTAAAGTCTGCGACACTAGAATACAGCCTGCGGCACGAAAGTCTAAGCGCAGAAGTCAAAAATGAGGTGTAGTGGCGGAGGAAGCGGGGCGCGGGGCGGGCGTACGTACTCGTGCGTAAGCGCTGATTAGCTCCCCGTGTAGCCGCAATACGGGTTGAATGTGACCATACACTGTTTACTTACATCATACGACTGTGCGTCCTTATCTGAACTATTATAACTCTCATACAAATCCTAAGTTTTCTTCACCACGCCCTACACTCCTGTCACATTCAGAAGTGGGATCGAGAAGAAACTCAAGACGATGCTGGGTCCATACTACCAAGGCCCGGGCAAAAGAGCAGACGAGTCGAAGGATGGATTAGACGTCGGATCCGAGGAGACGCAGACGATGCCTACATCGGTCGCGGAGAGAGCCGACATCAAAGCGCCTAAACGCCCCCGTATTTCTCATCTTGATGCGGAGGCACTCCCAAGGTTTGACCCGGAAGATAAGGCGAAATGTGAAAAGTTGGATCCGGAAAGTCTGGGTGAGCTGTATGATACCTAGGGAAGACAAGGGTAAGATTTTCATCATGCAACTACGATTGAGAGGAGCCGCTAGAACTTGGTACGATGAGATAGACGACTGTGACCTGATTATCGCAGCGTTCCCGAGGACCCGCGATTATGTGAACTTGAAGAGATGCTGAACAAGATAAAGCGGGATGATGAGGACATGATAGACTATTATCACAAGCTGAGCCTTATGAAACGGTGTCAGCTAGACGGAGTGCGTATATTATCATGCCTTATATTTTTTTATAATCTTGTTTGATTATAAAAAAATATAATAAGGCACTCATCTAAGTTCCCTTTGCCTTCCTAGTAAGTACCACATGTACTGTAATCTCAGAAAAAGATTTTTTATAGCATTATGTTGTTCGGAGACCTATACTCACTGATCTATATATATGGATAGGTGTTCAGGGCTTTGACAGCGTACTGACGTGATTTTGACGTTTTCGAGAGCCACCTACAAGTCAACCAAATAATTACAATGAACATTTCTTTCGAGAACAGACGTAATAGGGGTAGCGGGGTAGGTACACCATGTAATTTTGTCAACTAATAGGTGGCTCTTATATATCGCCTACGACGGATGTCGCCTTTTTGGTACTTATAGTTTATGATGACGACGTTTAAGTGATGTCCTATTTCAACCTTAGGTATCGGTAACTATCGATAAAATATAATTCAGAGAAACCAAGTTGTACCTTAAAAGTAGTTTGTTATTGTCAGTAACAATGTTATATTAATTGTTGTAAAGTAATTAATTTATTTTCATTATTGGCTTGTTGTTGGTTTGTATTTGGTTCTGAAACGGCGCCACCAAAATTGAAAATATGGACAGAAGTTCAGAAATAAGAGTTCTTTATTTAGTATTATAACAAGACCCCGTTATCTTAGGGTAGCAAGAGGACAAAATGTCACTGTTATAAACTTTATTAAAATTATGGCCCGATGATATAAAAATATGAAATTTTATATACGTCCTTTTATAGTTTTACAGTAGGGCCTTGATAATCCGAACACCCAAAATTTATAGCAATTTTGGTAAATATTATATTATAATTTTAACTTACATTACTTACTATTCACGCAATTTTTTTATAATAAAAGCTCGAAACTCGGTGTTTTCAAATTTATTTTATATTAGATGACATCGTACATTTTAATCGATCCGCATTAAACTTTTCTTCATTTAATTTTCCGTTTACTTGCTTATTCATTATGCGTTTATGAATTTAATTGTTTTTGTATGGTGTCTTTTTGGTGTGATTCGTAAACAAAAAGTTCACTGTCAGGTACCTATGGATTGCTACTGTATGTCAGTGTAATTTGCAGTTGCAAATAAATTCTTTATCTACGGTCATCGCATCGCCTATGACCAATATTTCAACATATAGATATAAAAAAGTAAACAAAAACAATTATAAAAATATCTTCATGTTTTTGATGAAAAAGCCTCAACGGCCAGTTAAATAAACAAACCACAGCAAGATTTATGAAAAAAAAATCACCACAAACTAAAAGGTGTACCCATTTTGTCCCCTATCTACCGTTTTGTGACGTCATTGCGACAAGATAACGGGGTCTAAAATATTTTTGCAATTAATAAAATATGATGCATTTAATACTTCTCTACTTACTTTTAACAACTACTCCGAATAAAAAAACCTATTTTACATCGGACCCTAATACTGAGAACTTACTTACCGTGTCTTTAGTATGAATTTGGCTGCATAAATTAATTTCATTTTGTTAACTGTCCTATGTCCTCGACTGTGGAGGTACCACCATCTTACTCGCAAATCCTCCCGAAGTTATTCGGGGGAGAGTAAGAGAACAGCTCTCAGGCAAAACCAGGCGGCCCACCATTGCCTGGGACCGATGGATGGCGGTATATCCATCCCAAAATGCCGGGCCTTATAAAAGAACAGACTGGTGACGGGCAGCGGCGTCACTGGTGCGAGGGTTTCGGCACCGCGCTCACCAACCCGCCTGCCCAGCGTGTGTGAGTATGGGCATTTCTTCCAGGAGGACCGCCAAGAGTGGCGAAATCTTGGAAAGGCCTATGTCCAGTAGTGGACGAAACAGGCTGGCGGACGGAACTGTCCCATGGAAAAATCTAAAAAGTGTCGACATGAGTAAGTATCGGTACTTTAGATGTACTCATATGAGTAGTCTGAAAAATAATTTGAGTACTACTTATATGGGTAATGTTAAGTTAAATAAAATGAAGATACGAATTTGATATTATATTTAGCCAGATTTAGACAGACGTAAAAAAAGTGTCACAAATATCTATAGAGAAGAAAGGACATAGACAATAAGTATGATATCCATACTTAACATCCCCTGCAGATTTTAAGAATTTAATGATAAATTCTTTAGTCCCATTCTGAAACTTAGATCTTTAAGTCTGGGGCCGAACAACGGTTTAGTGAGCATATCTGCTAACTGCATCTCCGAGGAAACTTGCTTGATAGTCAAGTCTCCATTGCTAACACATTCTCTTACGAAAAAATGTTTGATCTTGATGTGTTTGGTGCGCTTGTCGTATTCATATTTTGGATTGTGTGCAAGTTTTATAGCTGATTCGTTGTCCAGGTTCAACACTGGTGTTTCAGGGGTGATTAGATTGCTAAGCAGGCGATTCAACCATAAAATCTCTTGTGCAGATTCACTAGCTGCTATGATTTCCGCTTCAGTCGAGGAAATAGAGACCGTTGTTTGCTTTTGGCTTCTCCAGCTAATAGCAGCTCCAGAAAATAAGCACACCATTCCAGTTGTCGATCTTCCAGTAGTGGGGTTTCCTGCATGATCTGCGTCGCTGAAGCAGACTAAGTGTGGAGGTGACAATTTTGTGAAGGTTAGCCCAGTATGTTGGGTCCCTTTCAAGTACCGGAAGATGCGTTTTACCAACAGTACATCTTTCTTTCTAGGTTCTCCGAGGTTTCTAGATGCAACACCAACAGCATACGATATATCAGGCCTTGTGCCTACTGATAAATATACCAAAGCACCAACAGCTTGTCTGTATGGGAAGTTTGTGTTGATATCTCTTCTACTCCCAACTCATTATCTTTGACGAAGGGCGTCGGTGCTGGTTTACAGTTGGACATACCATATTTTTCTAAAACTTTCATTGTGTATGCCTTTTGACATAGTGTAATGGTTTGGTCTTTGCGTACGTTAATTTCCATTCCAAGAAAATAAGATGCAGGTTTGGTAGTTATCTTGAATCTTGCTTGCAATTCCTTGATAAACTCATCTCCTGCTGTAGTTGTGTTGTAGGCTAAAAGTCCGTCGTCAACATAAAGTCCAATAAATACTTTGGATTGACCTCTAATACGAACATATAAGCATGGATCCGCCTCGCTCTGTTGGAAATCAGATTTTTCCAAGAAGTCAGCAATGCATGTGTTCCAGCAAAGCGGTGCTTGTTTGAGTCCATAGAGACTGCGTTTCAGTTTGCAAACTCTTTTTGTGCCATCCTCATAGCCTTCAGGCTGTTTCATGAAAATGTCTTCTTTTACTGTGCCGTTTAGGAAAGCGGTTGACACATCAAACTGACAAAGTTTTAGATTTTCTCGAGCAGCTATGGCTAGTATTGCTCGTATAGTGCTTAGACGAACAACTGGACTGAATGTTTTGTCGTAATCTACTCCAGGTCTCTGAGAGTAACCTTTAATTACCATTCTAGCTTTATACTTCTCGATGGAACCATCAGGGTTTGTTTTTACTTTATACACCCATTTGCTAGGCAGGGCTTTCCGTCCTTTGGGTAGATTAACCAGATCCCAAGTTTGGTTGTCGTTCAGTGCAGTTATTTCATTTTTCATGGCTTCTTGCCATTTTTCTTTATCAGGAGATTGCATTGCTTCTTTAAAAGTTACAGGTTCCTTAGGCTTGTAAAGATTTTCGATTTCTTCAGCTGCTGCCAAAATAAAATCATCGTAGCGTTTAGGAATTGTAATTTTTGAGCTGTCTCTCAAAGAGCTCGTTTCAAGAATTGCGTTTTCTTCAACATTTGCATTGTGTGCAGGTTCAACATCACTATCAACGTCGTGAGAACCAGAAAAGGATCCGCAGTCACTTTTAGAATTTGATGATTCTGCTTGTTGAACGTTTCTAGTACTGTCAACCAAATTTTGTTGCAACAGTTCATCATTGTATTGATCATCTGTGTCACGAATGCTTACTTGCTGATCATCTCCTTCTTCATAAACGTCAAGTTCAATAGCCACTTGCTTGCGTGGTGTTTGTTGCAATGACGTTTGTTTTGTCTGTTTGTGTGGAACTCCAACATCGTTGAAAAGTGTCGAGAGTTCATTTTTGTTTTGTTCATCGTAGAACATATTCTTCATCACACGAATATCTTTTGCAAAAATAATTATTTTCTTCGAGGGTATGAAGATTCTGAAAGCTTTCGATTTATCAGAATATCCCACAAACATGCCAGGAATTGCTTTTGGTGCAAATTTGTGACCATTGGTGCCTCTTTTTAGAACATAAGCCTTGCAACCGAATACGTACAAATGATTAATACATGGTTTTCTTCCAACCCATCGTTCGAATGGTGTTTGATTCTGAATGGCGCTGTTTATGTTTCTATTTGATAAATAGTTGGCAGTCAACACTGCTTCGCCCCAGAATTTTAATGGTGTTTTGGCATCAATCATCAATGCTCTTGCTTTCTCCACGAGAGTACGGTTCTTCCGTTCAGCAATTCCGTTCTGGCTCGGGGTGTAGGGTACGGTGAGTCTTCGCTGTATCCCGCAACGTTTTAAATATGCATCAAATTCCTTGTTCACATATTCAGTGCCATTATCTGATTGTAGGAACTTGATTTTGTTGCCAGTGAAAGTTTCCGCTATTTCCTTGTACTCTTTGAACTTTTCCAAGACTTCGCTTTTGTTTTTGATAACATAAACATGACTATATCGGCTGTAGTCATCAATAAAAGTAACAAAGTACTTATTTCCGTTTAGTGTGGGCATTTGTATCGGTCCACACACGTCACTGTGGACAATTTCCAAGCGCTCTGTTGTTCTTTGGTTGGTGGTCTCCTGAGGGGCTGGCGTTCTGTGTAATTTCCCCTGTATGCAGGCTTCGCAATCATCCAAGGTTTCAGATGCATCGAAGTTCAGTCCAAGTAAGTTGTTATTTTTGAGTGCAACTTTTAGATCTTTGGCGTTCATGTGACCAAGTTTTCTGTGCCAGTCATTGATGTTTGATGATTTCTTTGCTGTTTTCGGAACAGTTTCATCATTATCATTGGCCAGATTGATGCGCTCGCATTTATCAGGTTTAATGTAGTAAAGACCATCTGCTTAAGTGCGGTGAGAGTTATTCCAGCTTTAGGATTGTTAACCGTCGCTTTATTTTTGGTAAAGGGGACAGAGCAGCCAGCATCTGTCATCTTGCTGACGGACAGCAGGTTAGTGCATAAACTAGGTACGTACAGCGTGTCTTTTAAATGTGTGAGCGCCAAGCCATCACCGTTTTTCGTTACAAAGGACACTGTACCTGTTCCCTTAATTTCTGCTTTGTATTCTTCAGTTGCGAAGTTTAGTTTTCTGGACGTTTTCTCCATGGTCTTAAATAAATCTAGTTCATAAGTTATGTGAGATGTACATCCGCTGTCCAAGACCCAAATGCTGTTTTCAGGTTTCTCGTTTGGTGTGAGAAGACACTGAGTAGCAAAATGGTTCATTTGAGAATCGTTTTTATGTTTGTTAGGCTTCTCATTATTTTTCTTCCAGCAGGTACTACAAATTTTGTGATTTTTGCGTTTAAAGATGTAACCTCTTTGTTTGCAAATTTTACATGCCACATATGCTTCTTCTTGACCAGAATATCCAGGTTCATCGTTATTGGTCATGTTTTGACTATGACGTGCTTCACATTCTTCAATTATTTTAGTTTTAAGCTCATCTGGCTTTGGAAGAGTGTCTCGTGATTCAATAGCGACTCTGAAGTTTTCATAATCAGAAGAGAGACTGTATAGCATCATGATTGATAACAAGTCCTTGTTAATATCGACTTGCATGTCTGCCAATTTGTCAACAATGTCCATGAATTTATTTAGATGACCACGTACGTCGTGTCCTTCTAGTTTTGTCAGGATCAGTTGTTTTAATAGGGATGCTTTTCGTGCAGGTCCCTTACTGGCATAAATATCTTTTAATTTATCCCATAATGCTTTAGCCGTAGTGCAGTTTTTAATTTGTTTTAGTTCAGAAGGAGCGATTATTAAGATTAATTCAGACTTCGCTTGCCTGTCTCCTTCCTTATCAGCTTCGATAGCAACAGCTTGCAAGGGAGTCTCAACATATCTCCATAGTTTGTGACGTACGAGAATAGCTTCGGCCTGTATCACCCAAGTGTCATAGTTTTCCCTAGTAAGAGGGTCGATTTTGGTGCTCGACATTTTTATTATTCTTAACTGGGGTTTTTATTAATTCTCCTTACTTCGTTTACGCTCTGCTACCATGTTAAGTTAAATAAAATGAAGATACGAATTTGATATTATATTTAGCCAGATTTAGACAGACGTAAAAACAGTGTCACAAATATCTATAGAGAAGAAAGGACATAGACAATAAGTATGATATCCATACTTAACAGGTAAGTATACGGAACATGTAAACAAACTTACGCCAACTTGTCAATCTTCTACTTTTTAATTTTATATTTTTTACATCTACATTCGTGTCGATTCGGTGTAACACGACTTAACTTATTTGACAGAACTAAACTTAATTTAAGCATTCTGTCTTTTTCTTTCTGTATCGAAAAGACAAGGACAGGACGCTTAAAATAAGGTTAGTCCTGTCAAATAAGTTAAGTCGTGTTGCACCGAATCGACACCATTGTCTTTGATAAAATTCGAATGGGTAGGGAATTTTTGACGGCGTTTCAAGCCGAAAGCCGGTCTAGTGTATTAGAACAATATTATAAGATGTCTATGCCTATACTATAATTTAATTTTTTAGAGACGGTCATGAAAAATATTTTTCATTGTGGCAGTAGTTTTGAGTTCGTAATGAGGATTTTACGATATGAGGTTAGATAAACTACTATTTATGATATCGTAGCACAGGCGCAGATAATCATTCATTTTAGAAGTCGGTGAAAGAAAGATTGTTCACCACTCGGTCCATAATAAAATCAGTGAAATAGAATTTATCGCTATCAAGACCAATAATATTAATAAAATTAGCCACCATTATTCTCGTAGAGTTTTATTAACAGCTATGAAGCTATAAATGGTAAACGGAAGCTGTACAATTTATGAATGCTGTTTCAAAAAAAACACATTATTTTTATAATAATTCTTACATAATCACTTTTGACCAAATATGTTATACGGAAATCCAAATACTTATGCAATGGTGAAAATAGTTGCAATAGACAAACCGGATAAGTCAGATTTCACGCGCGTCGTTACAGGAACGAGGGGGATAACGACAAAGTGAATCGCGCGGGGAGCGGGCGGCAGGCCTGTGACAGAGTATCTTTTACTCTCTGAATGCGACGTAAGCCAGCGCCCCTGTAGCGTCAGGGGCGAAGACTGACTCATCCGGCCGGTCTACAAAAGCAAAATTTTCATCGATTACCACATTTTAATTTGATCTATGAATGACGTCATTCTTGAAATTAAACTATATACTAAATCTATGAATTCAACATATTTTCACATAAACTAAGGTGACTCCACACAAATTAACAACACAATTTAAAAGAAAAGATCGCTTAAAATACGTGTAAAAACTTAGGTCGTCTACTCCGCGTTAGATAACTAACTGAAGACATACTCCGAACCGTCTTGGTATCATCATCTATAACTGTTTTGTTGGAGGATTCTTCTATGGCACAATGCCGTGGGCCTATGCCGATCGTTGCAGTCGCAAAGCCTAGGCTGAAAGCTCCGCTTACCTTGTTACCCTCAACAGACTTGGCTACAGGATTAGCTTTGGCTTCTGCCCTTTGCCTCGTAGAGCGGAATGCGGGCGAATCGGGAACTAGAGCAAGTGTAGCTGGAGCAATTGGCAATACGAATTTGTCATTTCCTGTGTTACTCTTAGTACACGATACGTTATTTGTTTGTGGTTTTATGCTTTTGGGCACATTATCTTTTGATACTCTGCTGTCTTCGCAGCATGTGAATGATTTGTGGTTTTTTTGTCTGTTAGTTTTATTTGTATTGTCATCAATATTTTCATTGCTTGCAGCATTCATTAATTTCCGTTGGTGACTGGTGGTTGCTCTTTTATTTACGGAATTGATTGGCATGTTGGAGTTGTGCAACAAGCTTACTTCTCTGGATCTTCTTGTTCTAGGTGGAACTGAATTTTCTGGCTTTTCTTCCAGGCATTTTGGAGCTTTTTCTGCTTCTTGTGTTTGACTCTTTTGTAGCACTTTTTTCGGACCTGAAATAAACGTTCACGTTTTAAATTTTATCTACCAATTCGGAAATATAACAAAAATTGGTAATTATATATATTTTTAAAAAGTAACTAAGGTTTTACCTTTGGGTAAAACTTGCTTTTTGGGAGTCCTAGCTTTTGTTTGGTTTAAATTTGAATGGGTCTCATTTGTCAATGGTTCCGGTACTTTTTGTTGTTTTTTTTGAACACGTTTGGGTACCGATGGCGATAGAGTTGAATTAATCTTTCGTGGTCGTCCCCTTTTCGATATATTTAGACTTTGTTCTGTTGTATTATTCTTTGGCGTCTCCAATACTCGCGTTCTTATTACTTTATCTGTTACAACATTGAGTGTGTTTGTAAGTGCTTTTGTGTTGGAATTTCTTTTTGTTGTTACTATAGGAGATACAAACGGTTTAGTTATCTTCCTCAGCCGACCTCTTTTAGATACGTTCAAGTTAGGTTTCGCCACCTGATTATCATCTGCTTTTGTGGTAGCAATTGTGGTATGTTCAGTTAATTGTTCAGGTTTTTTTTGGGATTTCTTATCCTGTGCAGCAGCAGGAATATTTTTAACATTGTTGTTCAGCTCAGCTTGCCCTTTCTTACTTTCGACTCTTCTAACAGGTTCGTTGTTTATAAGGGCATTTTTATTACGACAACTCTTTTTCACATTAGTTTTTGAGTGTGTATCTTTGTCATTTTCACTGTTTTTTACAGCGTTACTTTCCTTGTGCATGGTTTTGTTTTCATTTTTGTTATTTATATTGTCTGGCAGTTTACTTGTGTTTCCATTACCTTGGTTCTTGTTCAAAGTTTTGTTTCTATTCACAAGATTTTTAGAAGGAGTTATTTGTCTCTTTTCTAACTTGTTGCCCTTAGCTAGAATGTCGGAAATACTTATTCGCAACTCAGCTGTCTTGAGAGGTTTAGAAGAATCCTTTCTATTTTCCTTTAGCACTTTGGCGGCTCGGATTCGTAAACTTTTGTTATTTGCAACTTTTTCAGCACATTTCCCAATATATTCCAGAGAGGCGTCGCTCGAGCCAGTAATATCTAATAAAGCTTTGATATTTTTAGCAACACGTGACTTTTTGATTTCGATATGTTCTTTAATAGCTTTTGGTGCCGCCTTATCTACAAATAAACAAATATGAAAATTAAAAGGAAACTAACTTCGCACTTCAAAAATGGGATAAGCAATATTAGCGCTTAAAATTGCAATGAAATGGACGCAGAAATACAGAAATATAATTTGTATTAGAGGCAGGCATAAAACGGGCGCCAAAAATGATTTGACATTGCTTAAAAAATAAAAATGGAACGCCATACTAAAATTTTCAAATTAAACTTTTACAGGATAGTGGCTAATGCCGTCACAATCTAATTTGTAAATAAAAAAACATTTAAAAAGTTATAAAGAAAAAAGTGAGGCATGGAATGAGAGAACAGAATGTGTCTATTGTATACAGAATAAAATTATAACTAACAATAAATCAATGGAGTACAATGAACTGAGCCGAGAATATGAATGTTGTCTGTAAAAATAAGTAGATCTAAAGCCCAGAACAGAGTAAAGCAGAATATTTTTTTGCCTAGAAGAGTACCCCAAAGCACATAATTTGACAAAGTGGAAAATAAAATATCGAAAAAAATAATTTTAGTGGTATTTCACCTACACGTAAAGTGGGGATTCTTTTTCTCGTCTATCCCATCGTGCGGTGTGTCATTGTATAGATCTTTCAAAAATATTGCAAGTGTGTGAAAACCATTTTTCGATTGAGGGATCCGTATGCGAAATATTAAGCTGTAAAGTGATAATTTTTGTTAAGAATCGTGTCCCCTAGCTAAACGGTTATTTTTGGATATGTGAAGAACTTCACGGCAGTAGTATAAATAACGAAGTTAAAAGGAAAACTATCATAGCTAAGCAGGCTTTGCAAGTTAACGAGTAATAGTAATAGGACAAAATAGACTTACCAATTTTATTGATTTTCGTAGATGGTAGCTGCTTAGGAGACTCTAAATCATCAGTCTCGCTATCAGTCTGCCAAAACCGATGCGCACAGCTCTTGATGGTTTGTCCATCTGAAATTGATGTAACAGTCATCTTCACTGTTTGTTTGGACCACAGACTTATAAATACTAGCAGACCTAACATTAATAATAAACTATGTCTGTGTAATAAACGCATAGCCGACTTGAAGAAATGTTAACTCAGTGAGTTACGGGCTTTTTTAGATATAAATATTGCTTGTTTCCAAACAAAATATATAGGAGAGATTAGTTAAGGTATTAACAAATATGTTTCAAGGGTCCCGTTCAGTTTCATAGCCCGCTCATCACTGACAGCAGGATAGCTTAAACAAAATCAACGCGTGCAAAAGAGATGTCATGATCGCCGGGCGTGAGCGGGCGATCAAACTGAACTCGGACAAGCATAAGCCAGCCAAAACAACCCATTTTTATACGTTTCTTTTTATTTTTTCTTTTTGGTATGGAAACTTGCCAACGCTAATTAATATCCTTAGGTTTGGTCTGCACTGAATGGGTCCAGGTATTTGATAGTGAATGGACATCAGATATGTTGGTTGGCTGCGAATATGTTAAATAAGCAATCCTCGACCGTGGTAGCAAGAAAAAGAAAAATATATATATATGTCGTGACCAGATCATAGAATTTAACATTTCATGAAATAGTCGACCATTTCATGAAATAGTCAACTGTCACTGACCAGATCATTAAATGTTCAACTTTTAACGATTTGGTCAGCGACGTTTGACTATTTCATGAAACGCGATAATTTCATGAAATGGTCGACTATTTCATTAAATGTTCGACGTCGCCTCGCTCCGCTTCGCTCGGCCCCTGAATTTATATTCACAAGCAACCTAACACACTCCTCCTCGCTCCACTCGTCGTCGCACCTACTTTGGCCACGGAAGAACTATAAATCGCATCGCACAAACAATAAAAATGCGCCATCAGCGCCGCTAGTGGTGAATAAATGTAACTATTCTACGATATGATCATACGATGTTTGACCAGATCATGAAATAGTCTTGTGTTATTTGATTATATCGTCAAACGATCTCTATTCATTGATTTGGTCAATCCATATCATGAAGTGGTCAACAAACATTGTAATATTTCATGAAATGCGACTATTTTATGAAATGATCGACCATTTCATGAAATGTTCTGGTCACCACATATATATTGAAGAATTGTTTTATGACAGCAAGTTTGAAGTATCACAACAAAAGCTCAGAGGACCACCTATAACTAACACTAAGTTTTCCACGCAGTCAAGTCTGCGATAAACGTTAAGGTGTTGAGTTCTGAAAACTACTGTAAAAGCAGATTTACTGGTAAAATATTACTCGAACTTACTATTATTCTGACTCTGTTTTTCTTTGTGTGGAGTCTTGGGCTTTTCTTCTTTATTTATTTCTTGGGCTAGTATTGCATTATCTACAACATTACTTTTCTTAACACTTTGTTTTCGAGTTTCGTTTTTCTTGGGTGCATTTTTGTCTTCTTGTACAATGAACATTTCCTCATCAGTGAATGTATCACTGGTTTTTTGGTCATTATTACATGTCGAAATTATTGCAGTCAGATCCCATCTTTCTTCTTGTACTGAAGGTACTTTGTGGCTAACATTAGCAACATTTGTTTTTGGCAACATTTCAATTTTTTGAGTTGAATTAGTTGTCACATTCATACGATCTGGAGGCACGATTTTATGTATCAAATCAAGAAGATTATCGTCTTCTTTGTGAACATCTCTACTGAGACACGACTGATTCGTGACCACTTTACGAGTTTTATTTTTTTCTTTTGATAATCCGTTGAAGCCCTTGGTTTGAGGACTAGCATTTGGTGAACTATCTATGCTATTGTTCATTTTTTCTGTGACATCAAGGGTTTGAGTATACAGTTTCCTCTTTATGAAGCTTGGTCTCATTGATACATCACCAATGTAGCTTTGTATAGTTTCTGGATAATCATTCGTTGTTTGCTCCTTAGGCAGGGCTTGGTCTACAGTTTGTGACATGGACTCAGGCAATGGTTTATTTTGATCAACAGGTTTAAAAGCTGCTGGAGTGTTGACAGCTTTGGGTAAAATTTTCGCACTCGCCGATTTTCGTAAGGGCAAAGTAGGTTTAGCAAAAACAAAATTGTTTTGTCTTTTAGTTTGTTCGTAGGCAGGCTTTAAAATACTTTTATTTAAACTTGTATGTTCTGCAAATTTTTTGGGTGAAAGTTTTGCTTTCTTAGTTTTGGGAGTTAATTTAAATTCATCAGGGGATTCATCAGAACTGACCCGAATTTTTCTTTTTTCTTTTTCTGGATATTTTAAAATGCTTCTCCCTAGATCTGTCACTTCAGAAAATATGTTTTCATCCTCATCACCATCTGGACAATTATAGTTTTGGTTCATATTGGTGAAATTTTTGTTTGATACATTGTTTTTTTTGTTATTCATTAGATTTATTACCATGCTTTTTGTTGGTACTATATTTTCACCATGCTCTTCTGGAATGGGTAGCACTGCAGTGGATTTGTTAAATCTCTGTGATGGTAAAAGAACATTGTTTAAAAATCTATCTTTCTGATTTGTATTTTGTATGTTACAATTTTGCGTTCTGCTTAGTGTTGAAGTGTTCACATAGGTATTTCTGGGTGGTAGACTTAAAAAGTTACGAAATGAACTCTGTCTGAAATTATCTGTACAATCTTTGAACATTGTTTTGTCTTGCATTGTTCTTTTGAGGTCCATAATTTTTGGTCGGGAAGTCTTGGTAAATTCTGTTCTTGTGGAGAATTTTGTAAGGTCAGTTCTGGTTGATTGGGCATCATCACTGCCTCTTTGAGAGTACTTGGGAAATGTGCTTAAGTTTCTCCTGTAACTAGAATACATTGTAATTCCAGTTCTAGTAGACCGGCAGTCGTCACTACTGAGAGAAGAATCACTGGCTTGCTCTCCAGACTCACCGCCTGACCTACATCTTGCACCTTTCATGAATAATCTCAAGTTTCTTCGTTTAGCAATTTTCTTGCGATTGCGACCTTTTATAAACTTATTGAATGCATCCTTGAGGTTTCTCAGTTCATATTTATTGCATTTCAAGCCTTTCAAGGCTGATATAATGTCTGATGCCATACTTTTATTAGAGGCTGGAAAAAGAAAAAGATTTATTACAAAACATGATTAGTCCATTATGCTCTGTGAACCAATGAATTCTGGAATCACTATTACTATCACTATTAAACTAGGTAACAGTATAAAGAAATATGAAGTACAAGTATGAAGCTCCAGAAGGGTTTAACAAGATGCATAATAAGTTCCACTAAGTGCCGACAATCACAACCATCAACATTTTAAACTTCAGACCTTGCGTCAAATCCGTTAGTTCTGATTTTTTGCTGACTTGTTTATGATGTTGGCCCAATGAATATTTCAAGTTTGTGACCCCGAGCGCTGAATACAACCTTGTCTTAAATCGAAAAAATGTATATTTAAATATTTAAAAAAAACGAATTTTTTGCCTTTTTTAATTTTTTGGCAATTGTATGCATAAAGGGCTAGTTTTTGGAATATTTATGTAAGTACGTTTTAAAAGTAGACTAAATTTTCTACAATATGCGACTAAAACTGTCTCTGTAGACCTAATTGTTTCGGAGATAAAGTATTTCAAAATTTTAATTTTTTTTCTATGTTCGCAATTTTTGCAATATTTTGTCGTTGTGAATGAATTTTGACTCTGTTTCAGAGCCCCCCTCCTATCATATTCTAGTGAATCTTAAGATGAGTTTATGAGAGGGGCCCGCAGATTTCTCTTCTCTTAACATTTTTCACATTTCTCATTTCTACCCCTGTTATATAATCGAAGCCCTTTACTTTTTATGATGGGATGTTAAAAAAGAAAAGGAGAAGTGCGAACGATGATGTTTAATGATAACCTACGAATACTGAAATCAAAAACGAAGGATAAGAGTTGAATCAATGAAGTAAATTTGTAATTATTAGTTCAGAATAATTAAAGGTAATCAATAAATTAAGTTAATTTAGCCCTTTTGGAAGGCCCTGGGTTGAGCTTCGTCCATATCTGGATTGTCGTATTGGGATGGCATATCCCTATTAGGGAATGGCGATGTATCGTCGATGTCTCATGGCCACAAGTAATCTTCCATGTCCGGGCAGATCGTCGCTTTCTGGGGAATCGAAGTCTACTTTTACTGGACCATCTGGTACATCGCACAGGAGGCCCCGCTGCAGATTCTGTAAACTGATGAGCATTTCATCGCTGCGGTCCTGCAGCTGCACGCGTTCTCGGGACCCTTGATGTTGTAGGAATGCGTCTCTGACCATCATTTTGACGCTGAGGCTTTGTAACGTGGATATCCACCCTCAGGAGAGTGTTCAGTGTGACTTCCAACGCAAGAAGATTCTACATGAGTGTTTGAATAGAAAATGATGAATGAGAAGTTATATTGTGTATTCCTGGAGTGAATGCAAGGAAAGTTTGTACCTGATGGTATCTCCGCAAAGAGTGAAATCGCGCAGCGTCTCATGTAGATCCGATGATTTCTTTCAGAATGTAAATTCTGTTATCCCTAATTCTTTAAAACGATTGCTGGAAACAGTAATTTTAAAAGAAACACGAGGCTACTTGGATCCCTATAAAGAGAAGTGTGTTGTTCTTGCACATTCAATTATCAGCAGTAGCTCGTTCATCTCTTCATTGCTGCATGAAATTGGTGTATAATTGTACTACAAGTTCTGGTCAAAACATTATTGTCAATGCTTGGATTCTCAGCTAGTTACAAAGAGAACCTCTAGCCTCATGCGACTGCGACCAGTATTGCTAGCATAGATGATATGACTAGGGAAATATAGTCTCTCGAAGAAACATTTGACCAATGGATTCGCAGGACGAGTCATTTTATCGAGGCAATGATCACGTGCTTACCTGCGTTATCTTTGGCCAAACGTTTCTTCGAGAGACAAAACTTCTCTATTATTTTCGTCCATGTTAGCTATGCTGACCAACTCATGTTAAAGGAGCCTTCAATATTCGCACTTCTCATTTTCTTTTGCAACATCCCATCTTAAAATGTATAAAATCATTTTATAAAATCTCATCGTAAAGGACTTAGATAAATAACAGGGGTAGAAATGTTAAGGGAGGAGAAATGGGCATTTCTCATTTTGACCAAATATTTTGTTGTCTATTAAAATATCAGAGCTTGTGATACTGATGGAGGTATTATATACCTATTAAAAGATAGCCTTTGAGTAGCTCTACTTGGGAACGTAAAACTATTTTAATTCAGAAAAAAATGTTTTTTTTTATTTAAAATATATAACCCCTAATGTCACCATTCCGTGGATGTTACATGTGTAGTTGGTGAAACAAAACCCAAATTGTCGATTTTTTTATGAATCTAAAAATCATCTTGGTGTTTTCAATAAATATGAATTGGTAGATAATAATTGTATTAAAGGTATGTGTATACAAATAAAGCCACTGGCCTAAGAAAGCTTTCCTTAAATTTGCGTGAGTGTTTTTTTGTTAAATTCCATGGATCATAGTAACGTAATATTTATCCGTCGAAAAAACTTATCCAATTTCTGAACGTTTCTTGCCAATCAGGAGCGGTCGCAGTTTAAGATTTGGAGGGGGGGGGGGGTCATCTAGGCTAAAGTACAGTTCAAGAGACCAACTTCAACAGTAAAACAGGTCAAATAAATAAAGAACATGTTTTTTTACAAAATGAAGAATATCACAATCACAAAGTAAATAGAAGCCGTCTTCTCATTTTATTACGTCCGCGTCGTCAAGAATAGGTATTTTATGGGCTTTTCTGGTTTGCACAATTAAATGTTCGAAAACCGCCAAAGCTTAGGGGATTTTTCGAGTTGACGTAAATGATTTTGGGGGTGTCATGAGCCCTGTGACCCCCCCCCCCACCCCTCGGACCACCACTGCTTGCCATAGACAACTCGCTCGAGTGCAGCCATCTTTTAATCAAACATCAAAACGGTGTACACGTGGCAAAGTTTTGTGAAAATTAAAAATTCAGTCTCAACTCTAAAAACGCGTCAAGCTCAAGTGTCTTTCCATGGAATTAAAACTAATGCCAGATATTTTATTTAAGAAATGTGAAATGTCGTTTAATTATTAAGATAAGAGTTGAAAATGTATAAAGTCTAAAATTTAACCACAAAATACTTATGCCAAATTTTTGCATGCCTTCATTGGTTAAGTAAGTGTGCTGTACATAATCCTTACTTGATTTATTAAGTTAAGTAATATTGTAATTGTAATATTGTATTGTAATATTGTTGTTTAGGTGGTAGAGCTAATGCCGGGCTCGACCGTGGTGGTACTGTAACAAAATAGACTCTGGGCGAGTACTTATTCGTCATTTATTTATATATTTGTTTATCTATTTATTTATTTAAATATTTATCTATATATTTAAATATTTATTTATTTAAAATTATGGCCATAGTAATTTGTGATCATCGTCTAGTATCTATTTTGGTAGGACCTCTACATTGTGTTCATAACGGTTAAAATAAGCAGAGAAATAGGATTTTGATCCAGACACCGTAATAAATGGGTACAGGTACACAAGTTCAGAATTTATCAAATGAAAAGAGAGAAATCGTAAGATTGAAGTATTTCATGCGACTTAGCTGGATAAACCGCTCCTTCAGGAACAACAGGTTTCAGGACTCCAACAATTACACTGTATTATTATTATTATTACATACCGTATCACCGCATAACATTTTAATTTGACACGTTTTGATACAAAGATGATATATACCCGCGCAAATACGAAATTTGACGTAAGCCGAAGATGAATTCAGTGTGTAAACATAATGTGTTATATAATTTGTTGTATGTGTGTGTTAGGTATAATATTAGGGATATATATATGGTTTTATAAAGAATATTGAAGAGTCGTCGATACTCGTAGCGTTGCTGCAGCTATAATTAAAATTTGAGGAAATTCGGGATTCTTTGCAAATCCAGAATGAAGTGGGGGCCCTAACGATTTAGAAACGACCTCCCTGCCAACCTTTAATAGTCGTCCCCACGTATTACACAGAATAACACGCTTCTAAACAAAATCCAGCGCCAATCTAGACTACCATTTAAACCCTAAGTCCCTAGAATTTTACTCATTCATACTAAAAACCCTTTCAAAACATCTCCAATTTTCACACATCTCTCCTAAAGACCTGGCCAAGTCAGTTTTAAGTTTTCTAACTTACTAAGCTTGACTGGTGAACGTAGGGCTCCTACAAGATACTAACAGATGGGGTCCTGGTACGGCTCAGGCCAGCTATGGTTTCCGACACAAACATAAAAGTAAGGCTTCCCTCCACAGCTAACTGCACACCTGGCCCGGTCACACACCTAAATGCTTTACCCTTGGAAAAACTCTACGTTCCTAAACCCCTTGGTTCCTAAAATAATATTAGATACACAATACTCCATTTTCACAAAAGGTTCTAAAATAAAACCTAAAGACAGAAGTTTGAGAACAGTCATGTGGAAATTTTCAGCCCTGGATCTCGCTGATCTAGCTATAAAAAAAAAGGAAAGCTGTATATAAAAAAAAAAGAAACACCTGTATGAAGAAAACCTAAATATAGGGAAAAAGGTAAGAATTGTTTCTGCTAGCTCCTTCACCTAAAATTGTCGTAATTTCCACAGACCGTCTATACTAGATCAAATATAAGTATCTCTGGCAGACGAAGCAAAGCTAAAATAATATAATATAATCTCCTTCAGGACCTAGATAGCTATAGGGATAAAGGATAAATATAAAACGTGTTACATAAATAAATTTCTGATGTAGATACTTCATATTTATAAATATTGTACACCCGCTATTTTCGCGACGCCTCTATCGCGAAATAATAATATTTCGTTTCTATTGAGTTTCATGAGAAAACCGTTGCGGGAAAAATTTAAATTAGCTAATTCAGTTTTACGCAATTACGAACGCACTTCACCAACGCACTGTTAACACTTTCAGACTATTTAAATAACGAAGCTTTATTTATCGCAATTCTGCACTTTCGATGAACGTACACGATACTCGACACTCTTTAACCCGTTACACGACTCGTAAGCTTAGACTTTGGTTCGCGCGCGACGTAGATACTAATATCCTTCAGAGGTTTTATTCCGCGATCTGACGACCCGTTCGCGCTTCGAGATCAACGCCACACCCCGATCCGCGCTTGACTGTCCCAAAAAAAACCCTGATTTCCTTTAAATCAGCTCCTTCTCCCACCCAGATTATTTCAGGTTACGCCCCCGTAGACACATTAATTTTCTATTTTATTACCTGTCAAAACCTATCTGAAGTGTATTTGCCAATCTGAAAAAAATCCTGTCAAACTAATATTAATGTCCTGATGGCTCTATTTTTTGTTATGGCGAAGAACATAGAGGTAGAAATAACGAAGTCAACAAGTTTCAAGATGCAAATGAGGTGGAAAAAAAAATAGAATAAATAAAACTTAATATATTTCTAGATCAAAGAACTCCATTCCTGTTTCTCTGCATCGTAAACAATTTTGAGCCCTCTTGGAAATCCTTTCATCAATAAAACTGGAAGACAGTACCAGTCAAAACTCCTAAACTATATGTATATGTTTTATTATTATTATTCAACGTTCTTACATAAGAGATTACATCAATTTTACGCTTCTGATTGTAAGTATAATTTATTTATTATTAAACTACCCGCTCTGCCGCTTCCTACCTCAATGTAACTTTCTGGGAAACGCTCTGCTCTCTAAAAATATTAAAATGTTTCTGAAATCTAACCTTTGACGTCCTGTCCAAATGGCGATAATTTGTTTGGTTTATGACCTGAGAACTTTGTAAAAAATTATATCGGCGCAACAGGAAAGCTTGCCCACAGAAAGAGTGTAAAATTATCGTTTCCTCTCCAAACAATACGACACTTATGTCGCTATAGCTATAAGGTTACAAATGCTATGGAATCCGTACAGATTTGGCATAGACGACCGTAGCACTTCTTAAAAAAGCGCAATGTATTCCAAATTTAAAACATCGCAAGAGATTAAAGACACATTCTATTTTGAAGTCAAACACAGCTGATATAGAATCGAAGTCGATATTATGATAATAAATTTTGGTCCCGCCCCTGGCTAAGTTAGTTGAAATTCACATTTAGACGGGGCCAGTAGTTAAATAAATAATTGAATATTATGAGTAGGTACTGTAGCCAAAAGTATCAACTTTGGTTGCTACAGTACCACCATCTTACTCGGAAATCCTCCCGAAGTTATTCGGGGGAGAGTAAGAGGACAGCTCTCAGGAAAAAAAACCAGGCGGCCCACCATTGCCTGGGACCGATGGATGGCGGTATATCCATCCCCAATTGCCGGGCCTTATATAAATTAGACTAGTGACGGGCAGCGGCGTCACTGGTTTCGGCACCGCGCTCACCAACCCGCCTGCCTAGCGTGTGTGAGTATGGGCATTTCTTCCAGGAGGACCGCCAAGAGTGGCGAAGTCCTGGAAAGGCCTATGTTCAGCAGTGGACGAAACAGGCTGATGGATGGATGGATGGAATATTGTAACATCCTCATACCACATTTATAGCAAATAAATTATTCTATTCTATATGTTGTAAAATTAAGTAAATTAAGTTATCATATTTTTTTCATAATCTGAATCTCACAATCATCAAAAACTTCCTTGCAAAAGGGCTGTCGCTAAGTGTAAATTTTAGATTATGTTACGCGAGGTTGATTCAAATTTGTCACATTGTGGGTGTCACTTCCACGGTTCCATAGATAAAATACCTATATCTATGTCTCTAAAAAATTTGAGCTAGGGAGCTTGACGATATAGCATCCTATATAGCCCTACGTGTCAGCTACAATAATATATGAGTTTTATTTCAATATAAAAAACTGACTTACTGTTCATTTTTCAGGTAGTCAAAATGAGAAATGCCCAAATCTGCAGGCACCTCAAACACCTTATGATAGGAGGGTGGGGGCATCCGAAAAAATCGGATCAAAATGAATTCAAACGGACAAAAATTGCAAATATTAAAAAATTATAATTTTTAAAGCTTTAACAAGTCGGCAAAAAATCAGAACTAAGATATTTGACGCAAGGTACCTCCCCTTTCAGATGACAATGTTATGACCGAAATGGGTATTTATGCGGGTGAAATCATAATCAGTGTAACTAAATGAATCAACAAATATAAAATGAATTCTTGATACGTAATTGACTCTAAATATTTAATTTTGTAGTTTTTAGGGTTTCAGAGTCCTACGAGGAACCCTTATAGATTCGCCATGTCCGTCTGTCCGCGGCTTAGCGCAGAGACTATTAGTACTAGAAAGCTGTAATTTGGCATGGATATAAATATTAATCAAGTCGACAAACTGGTAAAATAAAACCTTGAAAAAAAATTTCTTTTTGGGTACCTCTGATACACGTAAACTGGGGATGATATTTTTTTTCTCGTCTATCCTTTATTGTGGTGTATCGTTGAATAGGCCGTTTAAAAACATTGTGGGTGTGTGAAAGCCATTTTTCGATTTATTTATTTGGCGAAATATTAAGCTTTAAAGTGAAAATTTTAGTTAGAGTGGAGCGTCCCTCCCCGCCCCTGCCGGCGAAACGGTTGTTTATAGAAATGTGAAAAAATTCACAGAAGTAGTATATATAATGAATTTAAAAGGAAAAAAATCACAGCTCAGTAGGCTTTACAGGTTTACGAGAACAGGACGCGCCAAACTTTTGGTCCCCTAGAATGTATGGGACCAGAAGTTTGGCGCGGTCTGTATTAGTAGACCAACTTATATGTACCGGGCAACTACGGAACCCTACATTGCGCGTGGCCCGACACGCACTTGGCCGGTTTTATTTAATCTCTTTACTTACAGTCATTATTACTAAATAAAAAGATATAATGATTTTCAAATACATCCACATGAACATTTGCGTTCATTTTTATGTTCTTTGTTGCTTCAAGTTATAGCTTGGCCATAACTGCTGTGCACTCTCTGGGGTATGCGCGGCGAGGCGGGGGGAGGAAAGGAACTAGCATGAGTTCACCTGAGATCGATATTGTCGGATTTTACGAGATTGGATTACAATATTTTTAAGGATATAAACTTTATACATTTATTGGGAAATATGATACTACTACATAGGTAACACTAAAAGTTTCCGGAACTGGCCACTTACATAAACAATATTTAAAAATTTATTGCAACATTTGAAAATAGAACTCTTTGGCTGTAGAATGCAGTTTGTTTCATCTGACTGTCATTTGTTTTTACCTTGTGGCGCCATTTAAAAAATTGTGTGTCTGCATCAACATGGATTTAACTCGGGAAAATTTTCGTATTATGATTTTCTACGATTTTAAGTGTAATTTGACAGCTCAACAGAGCATTGCTCGGCTTGAAACAGCTTTTGGCAATGAAGCACCATGCAAGACGACTGTTTATAGCTGGTTTGCAGAATTCAAGCGTGGTCGTATCAATCTCAGTGACGAATCTCGCGATGGTCGGCCGTCCACCGCTGTGACCAACAAAAACATCGATGCTGTGCGCCGTATGATTGAAACAGACAGGCATGTGACCTACCATGAAATTCGCGCATCCTTAGAAATAGGCATGAGTCAAATACAATCAATCCTACACAAACATTTGGGTGTGAGAAAGCTGTGCTCGCGGTGGATCCCACACAACTTGACCGAGGCTCAAAAAACGGACCGCGTCACTTGGTGCAGTGCCATGCTTACCAGATTCAACGAAGGTGCGTCAAATTTGGTGTGGGACATAGTAACAGGTGACGAAACATGGATTTATTGCTACGATCCCAAAACAAAGCAGCAATCGAGCGTATGGGTCTTTCAAGATGAGCCGAAACCAACCAAAGTGGCGCGCGTGAAAAGTGCATCTAAGCGGATGATTGCTTCTTTTTTTAATAAAACTGGACACGTGGCTACTGTTGCTTTAGAGAATCGTCGTACCGTGAATAGTGACTGGTACACGACCATTTGTTTGCCGGAAGTTATTGACGAACTCCGTAAAAATAACCGTAAACGCCGTATCATCCTGCACCACGACAATGCTAGTTCTCACACGGCCAGACAGACAAACGACTTTTTGAAGACGAAAAATGTAGAACTCATGAGTCATCCTGCATACAGTCCCGACCTGGCACCTTGTGACTTTTTTCTGTTCCCAAAAATTAAGAACCAATTACGCGGTCAACGATTTTCATCACCAGAAGAGGCTGTCGAGGAGTATGAAAAACACGTTTCAGAGGTCACCACTGGGGAGTGGCACAAAAGTTTTCAAAACTGGTTTGATCGAATGAAAAAGTGCATAGACGCCAAGGGAGATTATTTTGAAAAACAATAAATTAATTTTGTACCTTTAATAGTATTTTTTCATATTCATTCCGGAAACTTATAGTGCGTCCCACGTATAAGGTAAGTGTAAACTTTATACATTTATTGGGAAATATGATACTACCATAAGGTAAGTGAAATAAGTAGCTAAGTCGTTATATTAAAATTATAATTTTTATTTCAATATGTCGTGTTTTATTAAAAAACTAAACATATAATTCAAATCAGCATCGAAATCAAATATAAAAAGGTATAATTTTCATTTATTGTACTTAGTAACTTGAATGATGTGAACTCATGCTACTCTTTCTTTTCCTCCCCCCGCCTCGCCGCGCGGCGCAAAGGCGGTGCACAGCGGTAACGGTCGGGCTATAATCAACGCTCGTCTCGGTCATTTTGGGGATGGGTGACCGTAAAGTTTTATTATCAAAAAGAAACACCTAGGTACTTTTTGACAAATCACAAAGATTGAAACAATCTGATCTTAGTAAATTTTTACCACAAATCACATAATCCTCATTACATTACGAACTAACTACTGGCATAATGAAAAATATTTTTCACGAACGAGTCTAAAACACAAAAAAAAATTATAGTATAGGTCTCTGAACAATATGATGCTATAAAATAACTTTTTCTAAGATTACAGTACAGTACGATTAAAATCAGTTAACGATTTGGCCAACCTCGGTAATTGTAGTGAATCCCTCCCTCTCAGAGTTATCAATTTACAGATATGACCTTTAATTAAAAACTCAGTAATTTAACAATTACTCGTTGTCTTATTGAATACAATACAAGAACGATATGAGCAACAAAACCCCCTTTGTAGCTCAGAACTAGAGTTGTAAAATGACCGTCATATTCAGTTTATGACCGTCACGTTCGGTAAATTACAGTAAAAATGCAGTCACAAACGGTCATAAACGTAATAAACTTTTTGGTGAATAAAATTTTAATTTTCTTTCGGTTGTAGTAAAATTTCCAGGTTTCATGTCAAAGAATGACATAAATAAAGATGTCAAGCAAAAATGTTAGATCAAAAACCAAAAATATTAGCTATTTCGAGTTTTTTATTACAATCTGATTGATCTTTGAACAAATATGCCGCGTCCTTTGGCTGCAGCACTGCAGTTTGGAACTATTTCCAAATATTACATTTTTCCAGGCATAAAAAACATGCTGTGTGCATATTTTGCAAGGCAGAATACCGCTTAAATGGTACTAGAATGGCATTACATTATACTTGGTATCTTAGTAAGGGCAAGGAGTGTCCTCGGGACATAAAAACAAAGTATCAAAGAATAAAATAGTCTCCAGCTTTTAATAATTAAAATATTAAATTAAACTTCTACCATTTTACCATGACATTTGTAAATAATAGGTGAAATATGTTGAACATTTTTAAAGGAGAATGGGCAAAAATGTATGGAGCTTGGTCTAATTTTTAAACCCAGCGGCAGTCTCTGGAGTAAGCATCTCTAGAGCCACCCTATCGTGCAGCATTATTAAAAAAAAAATCACGTGAATATACCGGTTTGTTTAGGAGATATATATATATTATTATTTTTACTAAAAACAACATATTTTTTAGTTTTCTTCTTTTTTAGCGTGTAAAGAGTGTAATTTTTAAACCCAGCGTTAGTCTCTGAAATAAGCAGCTCTAGAGCCACACTATATATAATAGAATATACCCGTTTTTAGGAGATATATATGTATTTATTAAAAGTAACATACATTTAGTCTTCTTTATCGGTGTGAGGAGTGTTGAGCTCGTATTATTGTGATATATAGGTACCTAATTGTGAAATGATATTTCATTAAGATGGTAAATAAAAAAAACTTAACACATTTTAAAGATTTATTACAGCTTAAAGATTTACAGAATGAAACGAATATTCTTAGATATGCAGAGCATCATTCATTCACAATAATGGTGTCTAAAAACGCAGCGGGTAAACGAATAGTTTCTTGATATCGAGCCCATCCTAAATACCACATTAATGACATTATATGGGCACAGCAGCCTAGTGTGCGTTTTCCCGTTGCACAAGTACAATAGTATTGTGTTATTGCTTCTCTTCCGGGAGTAGTTGTGGAGCAGATGATGTATGTATAATATAATCGCGAACGTGTGTGTCGAGACTGTATTCTACCTCTTAAGAAAAGAGCATTTTCCATATCTATTCCATACTGAGCTAAGATCTCGTAGTTTGGCTGTACACATATTTGGATGTGATACAGTCCTTGGCGAATGTGCTCACTGTAATAACTATACGCGAGTTTTATAATATAGGTACCCACGGCCAATAATAAGAGGTCTTCTTCGCTCAACCTAGGGAATGTTGTTATGTCGTCTGGTCCAACAACTAGATCTCTAAACGGAACTCGCTGTCTATTTATGTTATTTTCAATAACATAATCAGCTAAGATGTTCGGCATCTCCAGTCGTTCGGTTATTACTTCTACAAATCTCTCTGCGTACATATTGTCTTCTATCACTCGGTGAAAACGATTTGTGAGTGCAGCCGCAACTTTGAAATCCTGCATCATATGAGACATTGCTCTGTTAAAGAAGTCTTGCCGGAATAATTTAAAGTCCCGTTTTATGCGGCCATTTACCACCTCAACGACCCATCGACATAATGTAACGAGCCGAGCTTTATTTGACTCTATTGTAGACAGCTGGTCTTCTCCTCGGTTTCTGTTCGGTGGAATAGCAACTTGATAGCCGCAAGACTCTAGATCTGGTACGGAGTTACGAAACCCTCTGTCTACCACAAAGACATCACCTTCTCTGTATATCCAGTGTAACACACTTTCTTCGCTGTTTAGCAGCGAACTAATTATTGTTGCGTCTGACATGGTGGCAGCATATGGCCCAAATACTTCCAGTATATGCCCATCACATGACACAATCATGAATGGTTTCAGTAAGTTACTGAATTTATGATGACTATATGTTAGTCTTTGGAAAAAAAAATTGGAGCTCTTCTGTATATACACATAAGTGCCATCAAGTACGGTTATGGCCTTTTTTTTCAGTTGCCGGTAAATCAGTGTTCCCAAATATAGCATTCGGTACGAACAGGTTTCTTGAAACAATGTCATCGCGAGACATTCTATCAAACCCAAGATTTGCAGGTACGAAATCCTGGGACATGCAGTCTCTAGCAGTTTTTAGTCGTCTCTCCAAGGTACGTCGACTCACGCAAAATCAACCTAATAGTTATGAATCAAAGGAAGAAAACTTACTTGTCGAGGTAATATTTCATGATTTATTAACTCCACTATTGCAGGGTTGGCGTCAAACAAGTCTCTTGATATTCTATAATGCAATCTGCGGCGACGGTGATTGCACAATATACAATCATGAGCTTCCATTTTTAGTTATGTGCACCAAAGAATATGTCCAAAGTCCAGATTAAAGCACATCCAAATCACAAAATTAAAAACACAGTGTCCAAAAATAACAAGCCGGGTCGTGGGTCGAATCATAAGAACGTAAAAATGATCGAACAGAGAGTACACACAATGCAAACAAAATCTGTGAGCAGAGTGAACGCGTTCGTCGTTATCGAGTATCGGTACATGATGCCGCGAAAAAATATATCTCTCTCGCTCGCACGGGTTGGAATTTGTAACCGTTGTGGCGTCCCAAGCGCAGTTCTATTGTTATTAGTGTTATGACTCATCCTCTTATTTTCTTACTGGATTGTTTTTAGCATAATTATTTAAATAAAAGTATAAATATTTATGAAATATATAACACGGTTTATTTTTATTTCTAACCATAACTCGAGTTGGCTGCCATATAAGAAGTTGCTATTTATGCCATAAACTATAAGATGTTATAGGTTTTTGAGACTGCCGCTCAATTTTTTTTTTCTATAGAGTCTGTAGACCAAAATGCCCATTCTCCTTAATATCTTTTAGCTTTGTATGTACCATATTTGAAGCAAATAAAATTAACTTTAATCTCTTTTTCTTTTTAGATTTATTGATTGATTGAAGAATGGGAACTAGGTTTATTTTCTGGCACCAAAATTTATATATGTCATCAACTATTATGAATTATGATAGAGTTCATCCCAGGGCTGAGTTCAGTTTGATTGCCCGCCGACGCCCGGCGATCATGATATCTCTTTTGAGCGGGCGATCAAACTGAACGCGGCCCGGAGTAAAAGTTTTGATATCAAAATAATAAATTATTTTCAAAAAACCCAATCAATAAAAAAATCAGTACCGATTTGATTAGTGATAGCTCAAATCATAGATAGCCTTTATGGAATCTTTTAGTGTGTGTGTCACATCACTTCCACCGTTGAAATCAAAATACGAGCAAAGTTTCAAACTTTTAATATAAGTTTACATCAGCCAGTGAAAAAAGGGACATTAGGTGTCCTGGTCAGAGGTAAATCGGGACGGGTCCCCAGACCACCAAAAATCGGGATGTCCCGCGCAAACCGGGACGCCTGGTAACCCTAGTTCTGACAGTTCCGATCAAAACTTTCGACCTGAGGTTTATTACAATTGTGACTGAAATTTATCGATTGTGACGGAAATAAATGAAAATTTCATGTAATTTTCACTTGTATTTTACTGGTAGTAATTTTCCTCGCAACTCTACTCAGAACTAACACAACCTTTATATTGAAATAAGAAAAATAATTGACTATTTTGACAGTATTGACTTCTTAGTGTCAATAAAAATTAATAATTAATTATTAATCCGACGTAATATCGTACTGTTCCTTACATCAAACAGTAAAATATATGACTAATATATGTATTTTTTTATATATTGTATACAAGTATAGCTTCAGTAAATAATGAATATTCAAATTCATGTCGCTTCTGCTTAATAAAATTCTTAGGTCTACCGGTTAGTAAATGTCATTTTGGCAGGTGCTATACATTGCGTTTATGATATTTCAAAATTGAATGCTACCTAAAAGAAATCGCGGTAATGTATTTCGTGTCATTTTCGTCTCGGGATTTAGGCGATGATATCCGAGAACAGCCGAATCGTTACATAACTGATTTTAATTGTATTGTACATGTGATAATAACTAGGAAGGCAAAGGGAACTTAGCCCATACCGCCATGTCTGAGGTTTAATATCAGATACCAATGAGGTTTTATATAATATTTTCTAATACGTACAAAGCAGTAACGAGGTTACAGTTCACTTTATTTTCGGCCAGGTATTGTCTATGGCTTACGGTGCGTTGGACTCGGTCTGTCAATGGATGAACTGTTTGTTGTGCCATAATTTTCGAAGAAATTTATTCATTACTTACTGTGGTTTTATGGGTCAAAAGAATTATTTGGCCCTAAAATTAATGACAGCAGGGATGGTGCTGATATATGACTTAACCTGACATTCTGGAAATAACGACTGAAATTACGAACACTTTTAAAACAAGCTTTTACAAGAATAATCAAAAATGGCTAATGAGACAAATTTACAAAAATTATGAAAACAGGTTAGTAGGCATCAGTTTAGATAAAGTAGTGTATGAAACTATGATAGAAATAAATTTATATATTTTTAAACAAGGAGATAACAAATTAAATTTATATCACGGCGGTATAGAAAATCAGAAAAGTAAATCTGGACATGAGGAGCTCTGAACCGGGATTCGAACCCGGGACCTCTCGCAGAGTTCAGGTTCGAATCCCGGTTCAGAGCTCCTCACATCAAGATTTTTTTATTTTCTATACTGCAGTGATATAAATTTAATTAGTGTATGAAACTATACATCAATCAATCAATAAGCCCTTTATTCTGAACTAAGAGTTGTGATTTTTGAGTTTATTTCTGTATTTATAGAATATCTCTTATTTCAGTGTGCCTCTTGTCAAAGGCCTCCTCTAACATCTTCCATTGTTTCCTGTCTCGAGCAACTCTTCTCCAGTTAGGACCTGCTGTCAGTTTTAACTCATCTTCCCATCTTTTTTGCTGCCTTCCTTTGCTCCGTTTGCCATCTCTAGGGTACCAATCTGTGACAATTTTGTTCCATTTATCTTGGGTAGATCTTATCATGTGACCGGTCCATCTCCATTTCTGTTGGTCTATTTTGGAGAGCATGTCAAAAACTTTAGTTTTTTCTCTTATATGTATACTTTGTACTCTATCCTGTATTTTTATACCTGTCAGACTTCTTTCCATGGATCTTTGGCAATGTTCGAGCATTTCTCTGTGGTGTTTGGTGAGTGACCACATTTCGCAACCATATGTGATGCAAGGAAGTATATTGAACGTTTTACCCCAATACTTAGATGTGTAGACTTCATAACTTCTTTGAGTGACCAGTACCTTTTCCATCCATTGGCTATTTGTCTATTTATTTCCTTAGTTGTTTGGTCTTTATGAGAAATGAGCTGGCCTAGGTAAGTGTACTCGTCTACATACTCAAGTGGCTTGTTGTTGATCTTAATTTCCATCTTTACAGAGTTTGTCAGTAGTTTTGTTTTGTCTATATTCATTGTCAGTCCTATTTTTTCGCTTTGTTATCATTTTCTTCAAATAAGACAATTTCATCTGCAAACCTGAGGTGGTTAAGTTTTCTTCCATTTATGTTAAGTCCAAATTGATCCCAATCAAGTTTTCGGAAAATGTTTTCAAGCACTGCAGAGAATAATTTGGCAGACAGAGGATCTCCCTGTCGGACTCCTCTTTTTATTTCAAAGGCATTGCCTAATGTTTCAAGTTGTATTTTTGCTTTGCTGTTACAGTATATGGTTTTGATTGTTTTAATGTATGTTATGTAACTATACATAACTAGGTATTAAAACACTCGTATACTATTAAAAAACTCGCCTAGGCCTCGTTTTTTAAATTGACACTTATGTTTTTAATAACCTCTTTATGTACCAGTTTCTTATACTACTTATTTTCCAATTTATTGTTCAGTGTGTATTATACCACGTAAAAGTAGTGAAAAATGTTAATACCCAAATAAATACCCGTCGAGTGGATTCAATGGGAAACTTTCCGAAATTATTATTATTATTATTATTTATTATACACAAGCAGCTATAAGCTGATGATGTGTATGTCACAGCACTTTATGTTTTTATTTATTAAAAAATTTGTCCAGTCTATTTTTAAAGCAGTTCACTGAGGTAGCACTTATAACACTGTCAGGCAGTTTATTCCACTCGTGAACTACACGGTTAGGAAGGAAATGTCTACGTGGGTTGCTTGCACATGTCGACGTGTTAATTTTAAGATGGTGACCTCTCAGATGACGATTTTGGTTCATCTTGAAGAGTTCCCCCAGCGCGGGAACGTCATAGTGTCCAGTGAGCACTTTGTATGTTTCGATGAGGTCCCCACGTTGTCGTCGTTGCTCAAGTGTAGTTAGCCCGAGTTCTTGCAGACGTCGTTCATATGGTAAGTCACGTAAAACAGCTACCATTTTTGTCGCTCTTCTCTGAACTCTTTCCAACATATTAATGTCTTTTTTGAAATATGGACTCCAAATTTGGAAAGCGTATTCCAATAATGGTCGTAGGTAGGTTTTATAAATCTTTAGAAATAGTTCCTTGTCAATGTAGCTAAATGTTTTTCTGATCATGTAAGTTATTGAGTTGGCTTTTTTAGTAACTTGAAGAATGTGTACATCCCATTTCAGATTACTTGTTATTGTAACTCCCAGATCTTTCTGTGATGTTACTATCTTTAAAGACTTTGAGTCAATTGTGTACGAAAGTTGAGGATTTGTGTTACCAACGTGCAAAACGGTACATTTATCCGAGTTTAATGTTAAAAGCCAATCTTTAGTCCAATTATTGATTCGATTGAGGTCATCTTGAATAATGTTGTGAGAGATTAGTGGATTTCCCATTATCTTGGTGTCATCAGCAAACAAGGATAATCCACTTTTAATGATAACCTTTAAGTCTGTTAAGAAAATTCCAAAGAGGACGGGGCTTAGTACTGAACCTTGGGGAACACCACTGTGGACAGAATGAGAGTCTGAAAGTTGTTCGCCGACTCTGACTTTAAATTTCCTCCCACTAAGAAAGTCCTCTATCCACTTCAGAAGATTCCCACGTATTCCAAAGTGTTCCAGCTTTGCAACTAGTCTTTTTATCGGGACACGATCAAACGCTTTTTCATAATCCAGATATATTATATCAATAGGTGCATGCTCATCCCAGTTCTTTGTCCAGTAGTCTAAGCAGCATAGCAAGTTGGTAACTATTGATCTACGGGGTACAAATCCATGTTGCTCCTCAATTATGATCTGTTCTCTAGATAAAAAGGTTCTAATTTGTTTTGCTATTATTTTTTCCATCGCTTTGCAGGAAATACATGTTAAACTTATAGGGCGATAGTGACTTGGATCAAGCTTATCTCCTTTTTTATAGACGGGAGTGACCTCTGCTTCTTTCCAGTCCAGTGGCACTTTCCCTTCTCTTAAAGACAAGGTCATAATGTGAGCAAGTTGAGAAGAAAGCAGGCTTTCACATTCTTTTAAAAATATTGCTGGTAATCCATCTGGTCCCATTGCAGTGTCATCTTTGAATGTATTAAGTGTCTTGGTTACAACTTCTGGTGTAAAATCTATATGTTCAAGTGAGTTTTCTACGTGAGGACAGCATACACTTGGTATAGGTTGGTTAGGTGGTTCCGTTACATAAGATTTTTCAAATTGTTTTGCAAAAATATTCGCAACATCACTATGGTTACCAGTAATTTTTTGTGATATTTCATCTCTCAATGACGGGGGAACAGACACTTTAGAGGTAAGATGTTGGCGCATGTACGCATAAAAACATTTCTTGCTACCATTTACAATACCTGCTTCAAACTTAACTCTTGATTTCCTCACTTCATTAATTATTTTATTATTTAATTTTCTATAGCTTTCATAAGATTCTTTTGTTTTAGAGAGCTGGTAGAATTTCCATTTTTGTAATTTTTCTTGTGTTAATTTAATAATTTCTGGTCCAATCCATGGTTTTTTATTATTTTTATGTTTTTTTATTCGGGTGAATGGTATTTTTGTTTCAATTGTTTTATGTGTGACAGTTTTGAATTTCGTCCAAGCTTCATTTGTATCAGATAAGGTTGTACAATTCAAATCGTTTAAAAGTAATTGTGAAGTAATAAGTTTATAGTCAGCGTTATAAAAATCTCTGCGAGGCTTCTTTTCAACTAAGCCATGGATATGATCATTCTGAATTTGCACTTTGCTAAGCAGAACCAAATGGTCACTTTTGCCTATGGGGGGATTATGAATTACCTTGGTACACAAGCTTTCATCATTGCACAGTATGAAATCTAGCAAGGACTCTTCGTCATTTCGCTTCCTAGTTATTTCAGTCACTAACTGATGTAAGTTGGTATTGGTAAGCAATTCTATAAATTTTTCATGGAGTGCATTGTAGCCCTCCAGCTTTCTTAACGGCCACTCGATATCTGGGAGGTTAAAATCTCCAGCAATGAGTAAATTCTCTTTTTCATCAGCAGCAGCTTTCTCAATTGTCTCAAACAGAAGCTTATCTGAATCCTTTAAGTCATAATGTGTAGGACGATACACACCGCCAATAAGCAATTTAAAATTTCCATACTGGACATTAATCCACAGAGCCTCTACATTCAGTTTGTTATTCAGTGTTGGGTGCAGATTGGACATAATAGATATCTCGCTATGTTTATGTGCCACGTAAATAGCTACACCTCCGGCACCTTTGTCACTCTTACCAGGGGGCCTGTCTTTTCTATAAAGTGTGTATCCCTTTATGTTTATCAATGTGTCTAATATTGTAGGTTTCAAGTGTGTTTCAGTTATAATTATAAAGGTAGGTCTTAGATTATCAATTTCGAGTAAGAACAAATCTCGTTTAGCCATGATCGACGCCAGATTCGTGTAGAAAAGAGTCAATTCGGTGAGATCATGTTTAACTACTTTTTTGCTGGTTGGTTTATGTTCACAATTACTGGTCTATTGTTAACATATTTAATAGAAATATCTGTCTCACCTTGTTCAATCCTTTGGTTCAGCTCCAAGCGCAAATTTTTCAAGTACTCACGCTGGTAAGGAGTGAGATCATTTTTGGCAGAGACTCCTGAACGAAGCTTTTTACCGTTCCTGAGAATATGGACAGCAGCTTCTTTACTTCTCATGACCACCTTGAGAGGTCGCGGCGCAGAGCCAGGCTGCGGCTTACCCAGGCGGATGACCATAGCCGGTGTGTCAGGATCGGGCAATGCGGCCAATGCAACCTCTACTTGCTGCTTATCATACGCTTTCCGCTCGTCAGTTGTCGCATCAGTTATTGGTGACTCCGGAATCCCAAACATTATCACATTGGAGCTCCTTTTCTTACGTTCTTCTATTTCTCCAATTATTGATTCGATATTGGTAGGTGGTTGTTGGTTTCGTTTTATGGAATCAATCTCCAGCTTAAGATCGTCTATTTTCTTTCTTAACGCGGGGAGCTGGCGCACCCCAAGTTCACATTCAGGGCACAAGTATTTAAGCGTCGGCGACTGAAGTGCAATCACACGCAGCTCCGTGGCAAGCAACCCACTACATTTCACACATATTTGCCTTTCACATCCATGACACATAATTTTAGGATTCTTCTCATCCACTTTAGGAATGTCCTTCACACATTTTAAGCAGGAAACCATCGCGAATTGATTACTCAAAATGACCGTTAACACTAAAGTCAGGAATTCCGAGATATTAATGCTAGATTTCACTTCCTCAGGTTAGTTGTACAGTAATTGTCACGATTTAATAATAATTAGGTTTAATTTTAGGATGATACTGATTTTTTATCGATTTATAGCTACAGCGAACAGAAAACACAAGTGCTTTGAAAAACGAGGGTAGACAAAAAAAGGGAATCCCATCTCTACTGGTGTACACAGCATATTATAATTAATTTTTTACTTAATGCACATATAAAAACAAAAAGAAAAAATTTATTCAAGAAATACCTACATATTTCCACTGGGCCTGGCTTCAGTTTAAAAATATGTCAAAACAAAACAAATTGTGCATTCAATAAAGAACATCAAAAAGCCAAATATTTATTTATTAAAAAGCATATTTGTATGTGTGTTATCCATTATATATTTTTGAATTTTAACTCACCTATACTCAGCATGGACTCCACTGGGGATGGACCTCTTGCATTTTGTGCACTAATCATTGAGCTCTGAGTATATCTTCCAGGGCAGAAAGACTGCTGCAGGCTATTGTGTGGGAGATGGACACTTTGCATGGACACGGGGGAGGTTTCACGCCGCAACATGCTGGTGTGACTGAAAGGGTCCCGTAACCTTTGACTTGTCATCATTGATGAATTACCAAATAGATGCAAGGATGGTTCAATCGTGGCATCAATATTTGGTCCTCTTACTCTAATCAATCCTTTTTCTTGAGTATTCTGAAAACAAATCAGGCCTTACTGTTTGTTGCTAGACTTATTTTGAGAACATTTCAATAGTCACAAATAATGTTATTGGTGTAATGTCTATGTATAAATATTTGCCAGTGTACATATTCTTGAAAACAAGCCAAATCATAAATAATACGAGCCTTAAACATTGAGCTAGCATTTGGAAAATAGGAGTCAAAGTCGAAATACAATATGCCAACTCTACAATGTGCCAACCACATACAGGGTGTCTCATTTAAATCGGTCAGTATGGGAAAGTCTGAAACTATAAGACATATGAAGATCTGTTCTTAGGAACCATGTCATTGATTTTAATAATAGACAATTTTACATGCCCGAACTTGCTGAATATTGTAACAGTGGTCACTTCAAACACCTACTTAAATAAATTAAAGTATGTGAAAACAATGCATTTTATTCATCTGAGACATCATATTTCATAGAGCCATTTACTGCTTAAGACCTACACAATCGATATCCATATAGAAATAGTGTAAGTTTATTTTTTTCAAAACAACCGGGTTCGATTCCCAAGCTGAGTACAGGTTTTTTTAAAATGTATGAATGCATTGTTTCTTGTTATTAAAATCGATGACATGGCTCCTAAGAACAGATCTTCGTATGTCTTATAGTTTCAGACTTTCCCATACTGACCGATTTAAATGAAAACATCCTGTATATTAAAAGCTAGAGGTACGGAGGGGGACAGGTCCTGCCACTGTAATAAAGCGCAGGCAGCTGTGTGAACTGTAGCAGCTGAGGCTGTTCACTGGCAACCATCAAGTCAGAGGTAAGAATAGGTGCCTGTGCTTTTTTACGCAAGGGCGAAGGGGCTGCCCTTCCTGCAGCACCAGAGCAGTTGCAGAAGTAACTTTGTGTCACTGATCTAGTGAAGTGTAATAAAAAATGAATTTACCAAAATATAGAAACTCAAAAACTATACATTTCCAGACTGAGGGGCCCCAGGGGGGGGATCCACCCACTCCCCTCCCTGTAAGCATGCACCAGATATCTATATTTTACGAATATTGTAACTAGAAGCAGTGAATGGTGTCATTTTGGTTGTCTATACCTGACTGAATGTGCACTATCTGAAAGCATCCGAAAATAGGACCTTTGCCGAAGAGTGGCGAAGATTCATAAGTGCATTAGGTATATGGTATTATTGTTCTTACTTTACTTAAAACTGAAATAGGTGACAAGGAATCACTATCAGACATCTTGATCTTGACTTCTTCAGGGTTGTTTGGTGAAAATTCATATCATAGCATGACAGCACAAAACAATCTTCTCGTAAAACAAGTGAAACACTGATACTGCCTGCTACACTAAACTCTAGTGGTTTGGTTTATAAAAAAATTAAGAGAATCTAATCACTGAGAATGATATAATAAAATGCGTAGCTTAAACGGACAGCGTTTAATGTTTTGTTTCTTTAAATAATAAAGTGTAAAGAGTTTTAGACACTGAGCAAGGTTTCGTTTGGAATTTGTTTAAATCGCAATAACGATATTTTCACTTGTTCGTTTGACTGACTGAATGAATGAATGAACTGTTGCTGTTGATTGGCATGACAGAAGTTTGGCGTCTGTAGGGATGTATCACAATATATCGAAAATCTGATATTGTCGATAATACGACACTAAAATATTGAAATTTTATTCGACATTAATACTAACGATATGATGGTGTCGATTGGGTGTAACACGACTTTACTTATTTGACAGGACTAACCTTATTTTAAGCATCCTGTCCTTGTCTTTTTGATCGAGAAATAAAAAGACAGAATGCTTATTAAGTTTAGTCCTGTCAAATAAGTTAAGTCATCATCATGTCATCATATCGAAATTAATCAGAATGCATTTAAAAATTAGGTAAGTATGCATCAACCATGCACTGTCAAGTTGTCGACAGATTGAAAGAGGTTTTTTTACTGATTTGATAACATTTTATTTTAAGCAATGCAGCATAGCAACTTTCCTCATTTTATACGCATGTGTTTTGTCTATTCTCTTAAATATGGCCTTTTATTATGTGAGGTGACTTCTATTTCCAAATTCACACTGAAAATTCGGTAAATGGTCAGGTTCAATGACTATTTCTGTTAAATTTAGGCTTAACGTACTCTAATTGACTCGAAGTTGTTCGTAAATTAGTGTAGGGGCACAAAATTTATTTTGCGTTTTTCACAAAAACGGTAAGTAATTGAACCTTGATCCTAACCACCCACTGAGTCTCCAGTATGAATTTAACTGTTTAATTGGTCACCTTATTTATCAGCGGACTGCTATACTTACGTGAATCTAGATACTCCCGTTCCTATGATTTTTTTTATAGTCTATCATATTTCTAGGTTGAGCAGTTAGTTCAAGATGTTGATGTGTTAGTAAGTCAGTGGTATTTTAATGTAACATCTTAATTCAATTCGTTGAGTTCGTTGAAAATTATTTGTGATAATAATTATTAAAACAAGTTGTTTTTAATAAATTAAAAACTGCTTTTTATAAATTAAAAACTGCTTTTAATATGACATTTTACTAATTTAAATATTATTTCCTAAAATGTCGATAAAATCGGTGCTTTGAAACGATATTATCAATAATCGATTTTACCAAAAAACAATAATAATTTCTATATAACTATCGATATCGTAAGTAACATCACTATTTTACACATCACTTTTTAAGGGCTGCATTCCATTTTGCGAATTAGAAGTATGTTCAGTATTCCTGCGTTCCTAGTATGGTAGACCCTGTATACTCAAGGGTAGACCATATCGAGCTTTGACACTCACAACAGAGTGAGACAGAGCACTGTATCAAGCGCTATCGAGCTCGACATGGTTTGCTATGCTAGACTAGCTAGACCGGGTAGGAATATTCGGGTTGCAACGTTGAGTTTTTATTGATTTGGCGTATTACTACTTGTATACAAATAGGTAGATTTATATTAATAAAATCATACCCACGGCAACCCTTAGTTTGGGAAATAATTGAGTTACAAACAAAAATGCATGAATCCTAACGCACCAACATACGGGCGAGTTTAGAGAGAGCGTCGACCTCAAACAGCTTCAAGTTTCACGGAAGACGCTCTCTCTAAACTCGCCCGTATGTCGCTGCGTTAGGGTTCACGCATTTTTGTTTGGTACTCAATTATTTCCTAAAATAAGGGTGTTAGCGGGTATGATTCTTGGGAAAAGTGGTTCAGTAGGGTTGGTAGAATATGTGGTTTCATTTAATGGTAGCAGTCTTTTTACACCCGATATATTGTCAACAACAATCAACAACATTAATAATTACATTAGAATTGTACAAATCACAATAGACATGATGACTAAAAAACATTATTAGTCCGTCAGTTAGATTATCAGAAAATATTGGACACGTATTTTCTCTTTTTTCAATTTAAGAAAAAATGATGAAGATATATCCCGCTGAAGTTCCACTTGACGTCACATCTAGGTACAATTTTACTTAGAAGTGACGTCATTTTCCCCCACTCCCAAACTTTGACGGGCTTTATATCTATCATTTTTTGTTTGATTGACAAAAGAAAAAATACGTGTCCAATATTTTTTGATAAACTAAATGACGGACTAAATAGAATAATATTTTGTTTACCCTGTCTACAAGCCTATTATTTTGAATGTATATATTTAATAATAAATTATTACCTTAGAATAGTAATAATCACAATTCTTTTATTTCTCATATTTGTGTTGCGTATGATAGCGTATGTACTTAACGTAAGGCGTTGCACTATTGTAGGGAGGAATATTGTAATACCTAGTGTGACAAAGCTCTAGTCAAACCGGATTTCTGGAAAGTTCTTCAACTCACGTTTCCAGATACATCCTATTTAATGTAATAAATTAATTTACTCAACTTTGGCCCGAGTTAACCAAAGGACGTAGAATATCATAATAAATTATTTAACTTTTTCACGAAGCATGTCAACAGTGTCATTGACACTTAATAAAATTTCTTGGCAAATGATGCAATACACCTCAAAATCTATTGTAGATGCCCACCTAACGCACCGCTCGTAAAATATGCGCTCGGCCACCCGGTACTCCCCGCGCGCCCTTACCTCGCCCCTGCGTTACCACGGGCATTCCGCACCCGTAGGTAACTGAAGATTTTGAACTTCCTTAACAAAAATGTTTTTTTTTATATGTGGCGAATGAAGTAAACTCAGAATCAAGGATATAATTAAATTTGCACAATTGCGACAGTTTCCCCCGAAGTAGTATTCTCAAATATATATTTTGACTATGATCCGTATTTTGCCGTGCTGTGCGAAATTATCAGAATGTTTATAATGTATATAGTATTCACAAGTTACTCCGCACCGATTGTAGAAGTTTTCCTGGAGTGGCAAAACGAAAAAAAACGAATATATCTCTACTCCTTACTTTACAGGTCTCAATATTAAAACCCATAACGCATTTAAGACTAATTTATATCCTACTGAAGCCTGTATCAAATATTTATTTTACATACCAACATAACGCTATTTTGAAAATTATACCTAATTTTTAAAGCACTTCCGTAATGCACTAGAGATAATCACTCCGTGCGAACTTTTCTGGTCATGTCATCTAACTATTCCAAAAGATATTAGAATTACGGGACTTAACTCCACTCTTAAACGTAATTCGCCTCCAGTAAATTTTTGCCGCGTTGGTGTGGAAAGGCAAATATTTACAAATAATTAGCCAAAAGTATCGAATTTTAGCATTTATTTTGGTTTTAGATGCTTCGTTTATTGCTATTTAATGTTTATTTTCACCAAACAAGGCACATCAATAATTTTAACGAATCTGAAAAATGATTTTTTTTTTGTACGTCGTCAATTTTTTCTTTTCGTTCCGATGTTTTGCATCACTTTTTTCATATTACTTACAGATGCATATTTTTTTTACATATACATTTTATACTACTAAATTTTAGATAAAAATAACCAAAAGCCAAAAGCCACACTTGTCGATTTGTCGAATGTGTAAAACGTGTAAAACAACCAAAACGGAATGATGAAAAAAACAAGAAAGTGACTAAAGGCCCGCTAGATAGCGGTCCTTTGATTTTTTAAATTTTATTAAACCGCAGGTGATTATTTAGCTGTTGGAATATCTTCCTTAGCACGAACTAATAAAGTTTAATTTGTAATGAACAGTTCGGAAAGGGAAGCGGTCCTTCAATAGAGCCATTTCAACAACATTATTTTTGTTTGTAAGTAAACCCATTACCTTCACCGTATTTTTTTATGAAATGCATATTTTTAAAGCATCCAAAAATACCTATTACTTTGAGAGATATTTACATTAAAAGATTTTAATAAAATGCATGTATCGAAAAACGGCCGGTGAGATGCACTCACGGTCACGCCGCCGATGTGACATCACATCACTATCGTTGAATCTGCTAACTTGTGCAGGCGTTATACGGATTTGGCGTTGTTTTTCTGGTTTATCATAGTTTTTACTTTAAAACTTTTCAACTTAATTAAAATGACCGAAGCGGGCTTTAGTAAGGGCCAATCCGACAATCTTCCCAGAATTAGATGGCATAATGATGGCAGAATATTTTTCTACCAACACAAGATTCTTCAGTGCCGAAATCAGGATTTTTAAAGCAGAGAGGTAAGCAAACGTTTTATAAACCAACTTACTCATACGGTATAGGTACCTAATACGAAATAGATAATATTGGTAATTATGGTTTACTTCCTTGTTCATATTACAAACACATTTTGTGGTGTGTCCAAATGTTCTTCATATTTTTTAACCAGATTAAAGGTACATTTTAATTTCAAGAAAGATTATCTAAACCTACATAGATATTGATTTTTTTTTAAATCCTTATGAGCATGCATCGCACGAAGTCAAATACCTAGTTGGCATGGATGTGTTTTACGCATTTTTCGGGCAAATTAGATGACATGAGTAGTAAGTATAGATTTGAACTGAATAAACACTTAGGTACGTCGATATGATCCTCACACACAACAGTAAGCTGATATTTTCGGAGACAACTCTTCCCTTCTTATTACTTTCAGCCATTTATTTCGGTGTTTTTTTTTTCCTTAGGAACAATTTATAAAAGTTTTATCCGGTGTAGAAATGGTTGTAGATTTACATTTTGGCACGATACAGTATTTATACGGTTGTTGCTTAGTTGTAGACATTTTTAATAACCGTTTACTTCGCGCGCTCAAGCAATTTACCTATAGTTCAAACTCGACTCGCTGTTTGTGACGTCACTGCGGGATGTCGACCTCGCTCGGAGTTGAATGAACCTGCCGTTTTGTACCGCGCGTGATTCGAGCTAACTTTAATTAATCATAAAACAATAAGAAAGTATAGCAGAATTTACGTTAAGGGCAGCTCTTTTGATAAAAGTAGTTTACTTTAGTTACTGAAAATGGTCTATTTTATACATTTTTGAACCGTATGTCATCGGAAAGTGCTCGGAACATGATTTTTCTGCCTATCGTGAATTTTGTTAAGACTACGGGGGTCGCCTCGCTCCGCTTCGCTCGGCTCCCTAATATGTCGGTCAAATGAAGTCGCTAACGGCTTTCTATATACTTTCTTGACTACTTTCTATATTTATCCTGCTTTTGTTTGTGTGAATATCCAATAAATATGGATAAGAACTCACTGTTCATCCACTGGTGAGTTTTTATGCGGAATATAACGTTGCAAAGTACAGCACGCGACCGATTTTTTAGAGCACCGCTAGCGGCAACGCACCCACTTCCAGAAAAGGTTTTATTTTGAGGTTATGTTTGAAATTTCAATTAAATAAATGGGAAAATGCTTCCCAGAACTCAAATAATGTCGTGTTTCTTAAAGCTTGGCATCAGAAGGTTGTTGCCTGCTACGAACTGTACAAATATTGTAAATAACTGCAAGTATGCATTTACTACATCAATCAACTCTGATTCTTTGCAACATACAGATTGGGAAACTCTTAATAAAAAGAAAAAGATCAGCAAAGCTATGAAAGCATACTTAGAGAGGGCAAAGGAACACGATGAATTTATGAAAAGACAAAAATTTGAATATGATATTGGGAAGCGACATCTTGCAAACATGATGGGCGAAGACCCAGAAAATTTTACACAAAAAGACGTGGACCGTGCCATAGAATATTTGTTTCCAAGCGGGATCTACGATCCTGCGGCTCGGCCGCTCATGAAGCCTCCAGAAGAAGTTTTTCCTGCCCGTAAAGCAGCTGAATTTGATGAAGCAGGTCGGCCTCACCATTTTCTGTTTTATACAGCAAAACCCAACTTTTTCAAACTACTATATGATTGTGTTGAGCTAATACAAGACAGTAACAGGTTTGAAGACAAGGTTATCAGAAAGAAAGCAGCACCAAATCCTAATGAAACCTTCAACTTGGACACCAGTTTGTGGATCACTAAGGATCAACTGGAGACAATGCTGGTAGAGCGACTTAGTGACTTAGAATATGACAATTTCAAAGTAGTAATGGAAAGAATTATTTCTTTACCATATGCATATAGATACAAGGACTTTATTGACAAGTACAGAAAACCACTTGGTACTCAAAAGTTTGCTTTGGAAATCCCAAAACCCAACTATGATGACGAAGGCAGGGCCTTTGTGACAACATATGAGTGTTTAAGAAAAAAAGCTAGAGGGGATGTCACAATCCATTCTCCAGGAACTGGTAAGATATCTATAAACGGGAAAGACTTAACATATTTTCAAGATACACAGTCAAGAGAGCAAGTTCTGTTTCCATTAATCTTTACTGGAATGCAAGACCGGGTGGATGTGGAATGTAACATAGAAGGTGGTGGGCCATCCGGGCAATCTGGAGCCATCAGGTGGGGTATCGCTTGGGGTTTGCGCAGTTTTGTGGAAGGAGAAATGCTGCAGAAAATGCAAGTAGCTGGACTGCTGACTCGTGATCACAGGCGTCGTGAACGTAAGAAGCCTGGCCAACCTGGGGCGAGGAAGAAGCCAACATGGAAGAAGAGATAATTGCAATGATTTTGTGAAAACAGTAGATTCCAGAAATAAATATTTGTTTACATAAACAAATTTTAATTATTTTATTTACTCCACTCTACTTATCAATGATTTCATAAAATGTAGGGTACATGATGTTAATGGTGTGATTTAATTTCTTTTCTTTACAAGTTTTTTCTTTCCACCTTTTCTCCTTCCACCAATTTTTTTCTTGAACATTTGATCTTTCTTGTCTCTGTTGTGGAGTCGTTTCTTCATTACAGACTTCATTTCTCTTCTTTCCTTTTGCCCTTTGTTGCCTGTAGCTTTACTAAAGAAAGCTAGGCCCTCTGAAGAAATAAAAATAATTATTAATATTAAGATTTTAATTATTTAAAATAAAATTATTAATATTATAAAAATTATTGGATGCAGCCGTTGTAAGGGAAAACATTTTTAGAACTGTCTGGGTAGGTTTAAACAAACTTACCTAATAAACGAGAATCAGATTCAGAGAAAAATAACTTTTCATTCCACACTGGTTTCATTTCACTCTTTTCCTGCAGTGTCTCTTGCTTGGATGAATCGTTGTCTGCTGTCTCATCTTCTGAGTCGGAAGAATCATATTTGAATGGATTCTTCTCACCTGGTTCTAGTGGATTTTTTACTTTTGAAGCTTTTTGTTTTTCCAAAGGAATATAACTAGCTTCTTCCTCTTGTGTAGCTGTAAGATATGCACATTTATTTTAATTTACATCTCACAAAGGGTTATCTTTCCCATAACTAGAACTCAACACTTAGTATTAAATTAGGGCTTTTGATGTTTCAGTGATGATTTTAATAGATAAAATTACAATGTTTCTTTGGGGATACTATACTATAAGACCCGATTTCACCATACCGTGTTAGTTATTTCATAAATCAGACATTACCCAACGAGGGATTAAAATTAACAAGGACACTAACATCTCTGTTAATTTTGTATGTCCCATGTCGAAAATGTAACCATTAGTAAATCATACATTATGCGAATGACTCAAAAATCATTCACTCACATTCTAAGCAAACCATAACAAAATGTCATTATTTGTTTTGTCATTATTCCAGGCACGGGTACTTTTTTCACAAGTCGTATTATAAGTTTCGTTTTTGGTAAGGCTACTGATTTGAAATACCTTTTATTCTGTTGATTTCAATATAAATCGGTTAACATTTCGTTTTGCTGGTTAAAGTGTCAAACATTTTGAGTCTTCGAGATAGGTCAGTTGCCGGTTGCCATGACAACAATGTAAACAATAACAAGCATGGCCGATTCCGACAGCTGTAGGTCTGTGTGACGGTAAGCTAATTAGACGAGGTGAATTACGTTTAAGAGTGGAGTTAAGTCCCGTAATTCTAATATCTTTTGGAATAGTTAGATGACATGACTAGAAAAGTTCGCACGGAGTGATTATCTCTAGTACATTACGGAAGTATAATTTTCAAAATAACGTAATGTTGGTATGTAAAATAAATATTTGATACAGGCTTCAGTAGGATATAAACTAGTCTTAAATGCGTTATGGGTTTTAATATTGAGACCTGTAAAGTAAGGAGTAGAGATATATTCGTTTTTTTGTTTAGCCACTCCAGGGAAACTTCTACAATCGGTGCGAAGTAACATGTGAATACTATATACATTATAAACATTCTGATAATTTCGCACAGCACGGCAAAATACGGATCATAGTCAAAATATATATTTGAGAATACTACTTCGGGGGAAACTCCCGCAATTGTGCAAATTTAATTATACCTTTGATTCTGAGTTTACTTCATTCGCCACATATAAAAAAAATATTTTTGTTAATGGAAGTTCAAAATCTTCAGTTACCTACGGGCGCGGAATGCCTGTGGCGACGCAGGGGCGAGGTAAAGGCGCGCGGGGAGTACCGGGCGGCTGAGCACATATTTTACGAGCGGTGCGTTAGGTGGGCATCTACAATGGATTTTGAGGTGTATTGCATCATTTGCCAAGAAATTTTATTAAGGCGCCTAGGCACGCCACCGTTTTAGTACAAAGTTTAATAATCCGTTTCTCTGTTGTTTCTCGTAATAGACCAAACTATATGACCTCCATCATCTGGTGCTGGTATTTTAAAAGGCACCATTTTGCCAAAATTTTGAATATTAATTTTGTTTTAAAGATATTAAGCTATATTATATATAGATTTATTATTTATTATACAGGCTGATTGGTAATTAGATGCAATCCTTTGAAGGGGTTGTAGAAGAGAACAATTGCAGTTGATTCGACTATATAATGCCTTATGGAAAAGTGAACCATTTCTGAGATATTTTGAATTTAGGCATTTTTTCTAAAGTAAACTTTAATAAAATACATTTAAAAAACCAGCCAATATATATTTTTTTTTATTTGTTTCGCTTTGATAACATCCCAGCCAATAAACAATAACCATAAAATGGCCATGTTGATTGTTGTTGACAATATATTTACCGGGTGTAAATAGACTGCTACCATTAAATGAAACCACATATTCTACTAACCCTACTGAACCACTTTTCCCAAGAACCAAACCCGCGGACACCCATAGTTTAGGAAATAATTGAGTTCCAAACAAAAATGCGTAAACCCTAACGCAGCGACATCCGTCGAGTTTAGAGAGAGCGTCGTCCGTGAAACTTGAAGCTGTTTGAGGTCCACTCTCTCTCTAAACTCGCCCGTATGTTGGTGCGTTAGGGTTCATGCATTTTTGTTTGGAACTCAATTATTTCCCAAACTAAGGGTTGCCGTGGGGGGTATGATTCTTGGGAAAAGTGGTTCAGTAGAGTCGGTAGAATATGTCGTTTCATTGAATGGTGTCAGTCTATTTACATCCGGTATACATTATAGCTACAATACGGTGACTGACTCACTGATTGACATGGTTGTTTGGGTGGAAGGGGGGGGGGGGTTGACAGTAAAGTGATGCAGGGGGGGTTGTAGTCGACTATTATCTGAGTATAAATAAAATCTGACATTTTATATTTTTTGAAATTGACATGGTTGGGGGTGTCAAGGTGAGGTCGTTTGTATGGGATTTTTGTATGAAAAATTTTTTTTCCCTCTCACCAGAGAGACCAGAGCTCAAATCTATGAAGTGTATCCATGGAAAAAAGTTTGACTTTGACATCTTTAGTAGTATCCAGGGAAACATTTTTGACATTTCCTCCAATTTCCGTTCCCGTTGAGATATTTATATGGGAAAAAATTCCTACTGGATAGTTGGTCGAGTAAAAGTTCTTTGGACCCCAAAATTTTCGGAAACCACCCCTGCAAACCAAAAATAATTTTTTTAACTTAAATGTTTAAAAAATAATTGTTTCGGCCATATCTCCGCGACGGTTGGTCTTGGACCCCCCAGACTTGGACCTCGGGGTTCCGAAAAAAGTTGTTTTTCATTTTTTTTTAAATTATCCAAGGCGCGAAAAAAATTTAGTTTTGGCCATATCTCTGCGACGGTTGGTCTTGGAACCCCAGGGGTCCAAAAAAAAAGTTCTTCTTTTTCAAGTGTCAAATCTTTTTTGGCCCATATCTCCTAAACGGTTGAAGCTAGGCCCCTGTTCCTGGGGTTTTTTTTAAAAGGCCTCGACGAGATCTACCCGAATATGCAAAAAAAATTGGGTACTTTTTGGGTCCCTTTGGATACCACGGCTATATCTCGGGAACGGTTAGAGCTAGAGCTACCAAGTTTTCACTATAGTAAACGGCTCGGAAAAGGCTACTTGATGACAAAAAAAAATTAGACATTTTGACATTTTTTAAAAATTGCTATAACTTTGGAACGGCTGGTGGTAGCGCTTCCGGGTTTGGACTAGAATGACGGGCATCACGGGCTCTTTCTGACCGATAAAAAGTTTTGACATTTGACAGCTGTCAAAAATATGTCAATCTCGTTTATTCAACCGATTGCCTTGAAACTCAGTTTCTACACACTTTTAAGGTCGCTTTTTGTGTTCCAATAAGCGAGGCCGAAGGCCGAGCCGGTTTCACCCTAACTCAGCCTTTCAAACATTAAAAAAAATTTTTTTTGGTTTCCGGTGGTGGTTTCCAAAAATTTTGGGGTCCAAAGAACTTTTACTCGACCAACTATCCAGTAGGAGTTTTTTCCCATACAAATATCTCAACGGGAACGGAAATTGGAGAAAATGTCAAAAAAAATCCATGGATACTACATAAAAAGTTCAAATAAAAAAAAGCAATGGGTAGACCATATAAAAATATTAATTATAACATGTAATTATATATAATATAAAATAAAATTATTAATTTGTGGATTTATTATATAGAATGAAGAAATGAAGTTTAGGAAAAAGAATCCTTATAACTTCCTCTACACGTGGTTTCATTTTCTGAACAGGTCACCTTTACACCCTGTATAAAACAGACTAGTGACGGGCAGCGGCGTCACTATGAATAATTTCATTATTTCCTCGTTTACCCCCTTAAAAAGTCATAAAAAGTATTTTTTGTTTGTAATACTTTAGCGTATATGTTTGTGGGTGTATGCATTCCGTGTGAAAATGCCCATATTTTATAACCGGCGAATGAGGTACTAGTCAAAAGGCTAACTTTGAGATAAGTTCTAAAACTGCAGACATTTCCCCCGAAGTAGAATGTCAGATAAATATAAAAATACCTTTTCCGTATGACCCGGCCAAAGTTGCAAATCGGGCAATGAATGAAGACTATTTTCATATTGCCAATTCGTACAAACTACAGTCATTTCCCCCCAGTCACAATCGCACATTTGCAAAAAAAAGTAAAAATAGTAGTTCCGTAATTCGTATCCCAAACTGCACTTTTGGCAAACGTAGATTAGGGTACTCTAATTCGTATGTCAAATTGCACCGACTGCAGATAATTTTCCCTCGAAGTTATAAACAATAATAGCATTCACCCCTTTCCATCCCTTGCCTAAGGGATGGTTCTATTGTAAGTTACCATAGAGGTAATTTATTGGTCATCTATCACATTTAAAAACTTTTAAGTTCGAGCAGTGACTTAATGCCACTCTTTTGTAAAATATGAGCTTATTTGCTTCGCCTAAATCGTCTGTTACCAATCTTTAAGTTTAACAACTGATTAAAGAAATATAAACATTCGTTATAGCATGGTGGGACACTCACTAACTTTAACAGTCCGTTAAATGATATAACAGAGGTGTCAACTAACTAACAGAGTATGGTGAAATCGGGTCTTTGAAAACCTAATCAAAATCTATTCATGAAGACATCTGTTCTTGTATAAACATTTCTTCTGATTTTAAAGTATGTATGATAGATGGAGATATAATGTAGGAATACCCTAGGACAACAGCAAAATGAAACTTACACTTTTGACTAGTTTCATCATCTTCATTCTTACTGAACAAGCTTCGCAAACTGAATGTATTAGGTTGTGCAATTGCTTCTTTCAGTGTTTCTGAAACTTTATAAAACTGTTCTTTAGAAACTTCCACTTTCTCTATTTCTGGTTGAAGAGGTACAGGCTCGGTGTCTTTCTCTTTGTTTTTCTTCTTTTTGATTTTCTTTGCTGGCTCTTGGTTAATTTCTTTCACTGGTGCTAAAAATTTCGAGTGGTCTGGTTGCATAGGATCAAACCGAAGCATGCCTAATTTGGCCCTAGAAGTATAAAGTTAATTTTAAACCAGTGCCTATATAAAGATATTTCAAAATACATATTTTTAAATGAAGCAGTATAATTATTACCCACTCTATAGTATAAGTACTTACTTTACTTTCTTGTTGTCTTTTTCGGTATTTTGCTCTGAGCGTGATTTTATGGAAATTCCAAGAACATCTTGTAAAATATTCAATTGTTTTGATTTCTCGTCTGTCTGACCCACATCTATGCAATCTTCTTGATGCTCTGTGCATTCGTCTTCATTTGTCTGCTGGTCATCTTCTACAAACCGTTTATCCAAAACAAAACGTTTGTCTGATTTGAATCTTGATTGTAGCTCTAAAACCTGTAATATAAGAAAAACTGGTCAAGTGCGAGTAGAACTCGTGCCCTGAGGGTTCCGTACCATTTAAAACACAAACGTATTCCTCGAGCAATTATACATGAGCAAACTAACTTGACACTTATACAATTCCATGTATCCACAGGGTTTAATTATATTGGTGATGTCATTTTAAGTTTCTTTGTCAACTGGAAGTGCCCTACAGGTTTTCATGTTGAGCCAATTGTACGATAGTGACGACAATCACAAGTATTAACCATATGGCAATAAATTTATTATTAATTTTTATTAGTTTCAACTTGATATCTTTAATGGGGCCCAAGAAATAGGGTCTTGACAGATGGACAAAAGGGTTCCGTTTTGTCATTTGAGGTACGGAATCCTAAAAATTAGCTCAATTCAATTTTGTAATAATTATTCTTCACAAGGAGATGTCAAAATGTTCATCAGACAGATTATACATTTACACGGTAGCTATAAAGGGTCATATTCCCACCACTCTATCCCATTTAACAAAGGAGTACTGAGTCTCTCTATTTTTAAGGTTTCTTTTCTTAGAGCAGCTTTTTCTTTCTAAAGTATAAAGTATGTTTAAACTGCAAAATAATATTAAAATTTTCCAGCATTCTCTTCACAGAAAATCAATAATAATATTACAAGTTCAGTAATTAGCATTTATTCATGTGTGTAATACTATTGGTACCTATGTCAATATTATCTGTGTAATACTATTGGTACCTATGTCAATATTATCTGTGTAATAACTTATTTATTCATGTGTGTAATACTATTGGTACCTATGTCAATATTATCTGTGTAATAACTTATTTATTCATGTGTGTAATACTATTGGTACCTATGTCAATATTATCTGTGTAATAACTTATTTATTTCAGATCTATTATTATTCTTCATGATCACTTTCATTGGGTTGGGGAAAATTCGTGCCGCTGTTTTTTTCAAAAGTACAGTTGGTGTAAAAAGTGAAAACAGTATAAATTAATAGAACAATTTAATTATCAGTTTGTTTTTATTTTTATTAAATTATTGCTTTTTATTACATGGTTTTAATTTTAGTACTTCTAAATCATTCAACAATTTTGCGATCAACATTAGACTTCGGTGCCAACAACGGCAAATCGATGTTGAGCAAACTTAATCTATTTTACTTCTGCTTATTTATTATTTTTGAAATGACTTTTGTGACTGGTAGTACTCCAATGTGAAATAAATGAAGCTTTTTAATTGTCAAGTTGTACGGCACGAATCTACACAAAAAATAAAGATTTTTGGCAGAGTAATTTCGCAGAGCACGAATCTTCCCTGACCCCTTTCATCACTATAACATCACCATTTTGTACCCTTGAAAATGCAAATAAAGACCTTTTCTATTCCATTCTAATGAATTTTGATCTGTGCCAGTACCAATCATTCTAAACATGAAAACAGGTTTTGCACAATTGCGCTGGCAACCAATAGGCTGGCAAACACAAATCTCAATACTTATCCGCAAGATGGCAATGAGTAAGTATAACAGTGCTTTTAGTTACCCTGTAAGTATCACCAGCAGATGCAGCACAAGACCCCAGAACTCTATTTTATTCTAGCACCAGCCTTAAATTAGATCTCACCTTTTGTCCATTCCTTCCTTCAAATTGTTCTTTTATTTCAAAGTTCACCTCACCATCACTGTCATCTTCATCAAACAAAGTTTGTTTTTCTGCCTTATAATTTTTTCCCACACCATTAACTAATAATTTCTTGTTAGTTGGTGTGTCATCTTCGTTGTCTGATGAAAACACAACTTTTTTGTTTTGTACTTTATCCTGCAACAGCGGGGGTAGCAATAATTTAGTTTAAAGATTAAAGGGTATTTGTAATTAAATTTATCTTAAATTAAAGCTCTAAATTAAATTAAACTCATTTGAAATAAAGTGGGATAATAAAATAACATACAATACCAACTAATCCAGTTTTTATAATTATTTGCTTTTGTTTAAATTCCTGTCTTTTCTTTTTCATAGATTCCAATCTCTTTTTCTCAGAATCCTGCTTTTTCTTGTTACTTTCATTATCTTCAGTATTTCCTGGCACTTCAGGACACTTCTCAACTGGTCTTACTTTAGGTATTGTCTGCTGAAAGCCATTTACTTGCTTATCTAATTTTCTTTTTCTAGGATTCAGGCTTTCATCCAGTTTCATTACAGGATTTTTTTTAGGAAGGACTGGGACTTCATTCTGTAAGAAAAGAAATTCATTTTAGACAGCTTCTTTTACATAAGAAATAGCTGACGCTCTAAGGTTTTTCGATTAATTCCTCTTTTCACGGGCCTATTAAATCAATCAATTTTTATTCTGAACTTTATTTTGCATTTGCATGATTATCTTTCTGTAGTTAATGAGCGTCTCCTAGTTCAGTGTGACTCTCTTTACAAAGACTATTGTTTTTCTATAAGGTCCAGCTGTATACTTTAAACTCATGTACCCATCTCTTTGCTGTCATCTTCTGCTTCATTTACCTACTATTCATAAGGTACCTAACCTAAAAAATACCTAACCTTTCCCTACTAGAATCAAACCAACCTTCGGCAGAATCTTTCAAGATCGTAGCTCATAACTGTTCTGGCTCACATAATCAATGTCTTTGTAAGATATTGGACAGAGTAAGGTACGTGAAATATCTAGGTGTGTACATCGATAATAAATTGAACTGGAACGAACATTTAAGCAGACTAAAATCTAAGGTGAGAAAACTGATTTACGTATTCAAAAACTTCAGACAATCGGCAGATGCACAGCTGCTAAAAACAGTATATTTTGCATTGTGTCAATCAGTAATCTCTTATGTATATAACATCGATGCAAAGATTACGTCTAGAAGAAGATCTGATTTGGTTTGTTCAGTGGAACGACATAGAACGGTATTTGCTAGTCGCAATTTTTACATCAATAGCTCCAGATTATACAATCGTACGAACACGGCTTTAAAAATCTACCCGCTTAATAAATACGATTGTAAAAATAGGGTCAAGAGCTGGTTATTGACATTTGACTATGAAGAAACTGAGAGTCTGATTAAACGCATGGAATAGTGATGTAATTAAGCTAATATGAAACCTATTTCCTTTAATAGTCCTCTCTCAGCACCTTTTTGTCACAGCATAATGGTACAATTTTTCTTGCAAATTAAATGTCCATATAAGTGTCTACATAATTCAGGTCTCTAACCTGAAAATAAATCATATCATTTGTTTCCCCATTATTTACCCAACATACTCCAGGTGGGCTATCTTGAATTTGTATTAATAATAAATATATGTGTCTACAACTACACACTTTATACAACCGTACACATACAAACATAAATTATTGTAATAACATAAATTATGTTTTACCTTCTTATTTCATCTATGTATTCTATATAAACATATAAACATTTAGTTGATGGCTTCTTTCTTTAGTACCTACTTGTAGTTTTTAAGTTTTTGTAATACCGCTGCTCCTCTGAGCATTCAATTCAATCCTATTTAATAATAAGGTTTGAAATATTATCTTCCTAGATAACAGACTGTTTTATTCTGGGAAATATTGATCTTTTAGCCTAAGTGAGTATCTATTACGGGTGGTTTAATTTTCGGGTTGCTAAAGTACAGGCTGTCATTCAGTTTAGTTTGGCAACCTGTTTTGTTAATTGCCTGTAATTCACTCCTATTTATTCACTCTATTAACTCTGTAATTTTGTTCGGCTGTTTTTATGTAATAAAGATATTTATTATCATTATTATTATTACCAATCTAACTTATACTTTCTGCCAGGGTTCATAATTATGCAGATATGATATACTAAATTAGGTATGTATTTTCCTTCCCAAAAAAACTTTTTTTTCATTATACTGGGTTGAGGTATAATGTGAGACTGTGAGACATGATAACATACATACAACCAATAATGAATTATTAGAGTGTACATAATTTTTTAATTTTATTGCTACATAATTTATATTTATCACTTTGAACTCTGCTTACTGCGCCCTAAAAATCGTTCTGTTCTTCTACATTGGATAAATCTATTTATATTAAGACAATTGTTTGCCCACAGCTCCATCCATGTTTTTTCTATTATAAAAAAAACTGCATCCAAATCTATTGAGTGGTTGTCAAAGTTAAAACAGAACATACATATATACACACAGACAGACCAACAAAAATTCTAATAAAAATGGTAGTTTTGGCTCCAGTACAATACTAGTTTTATTTAAAATTTAAATATGTAAAAATATTCAATGTATAGATGCAATTTTTTTACTATTTGTATAGATAAATAGCCACATATACATCAGATTTTCGTCATTGCAATAAAATCCTTAACAAATTACCTTTGCAGCTTCCTTTATTTGCGCTTGTTGGCGTTCTCTTTGAAGACGCTCTAAGAAACTTTCACGAGCTCTTGTCACATACAATCTTTGCCCTTTGAAGTCTTGTGAAGTAAAATGTCGAATACCTTCAATAAATTCCAAGAATTTTAGGTTATAATCATGCACTGAAGTTATTGTACCGTTTTAATTTGAACTACATGACTGGGGATGTACTTACATGATTCAATGTTGTAGTTAGAAGCAGAAATTGTGACAAAAGCGAACTTCTTTTCATCTTTTTCAGTACCAGGTTTGGTTTTTAGGTCCAAACCAGTTATATCTCCATATGACGAAAAAGCGGATTGTAGTTCATTTTCTTTTATATTTTCTGGTAAATTACCCACAAATAAGCGAGTTTGTACAGCCATTTCCTAAAATAATTTCATTAGTGTAGAACAGAAAATAGCCAACATGTGTAAAAAAAGAAAATTATTTTTATTTACATACGAACTTTACACATCGGACACAGACTTACAGCGCGTTCCGATTAAAACATAATCGATTACATCCCGTCTTATCGTCATTCCGAGTCAACGTTAGCCCGATAACGATAGCCCTAAAATGGTTGTTATGACGTCATGAATGACATCATTAAGGCCACCATGTTGTGCTATCATCATCGCCCATGCTTCTAAGCGTAAGCACTTTGAGTGATCTCTCAAAAGTGACAGCCGGTCGGCGGCAATTTCAAAAATAGGTTATTCTTAGTTTATGAGTTTAATATTAAACGATGAATCAGAGTTTTTAGTTCGCTTCGTGGACCTAAGTTTACAGTACCAAATAATTACGAGCCCAGAAAAAAGGATTTTCGACGAAAGAACAAACCACCAAGTGATGATTGCTCTCAATGAGGGGCAAATAGCTCTTGCACAAAACGTAGTTAAAGTATACCTTTTGTTGGTATTCACATAATATTATCAAAATTCTTAAAATTGTGTTTAAAGTTAATTTTTCTATCATTGACAAGTGTAATCATCCACGTCGTGTACAAATGAGTTCCGAATGGATCATAAGTTTAAGCAGTGATGGACGCCATTTCCCATTCGGAATGACTTGATGGGCGTGAGTGGTTTTAGCACTGCTATCCCCATTCGGAACGCTATTTTGATTTGACTTGACATGACAGACAGCTGTCAGTGTCATGTCAGCCGCACGTGGAGTTGTGTTCCGTTTTTAGTATCTATCTACTGCATCAGTGTGTGATCCCTGATCCCGAAGAGCGTTTAGAAATCTGTCTTGTTGCTCCAACGCTTTCATTTCACACTTTTCTATTCCGGCCGGTCAGCGGGAGCAGGCCGCTCAGAAAACTCGCGGTTTTGAGGTGTTTTTATTAATTATTTTGGAATGATGGATTATCGATTTTATATATGATTTTTTTATATATAGGGTGAAATTAAATCAACCGACCAAATTCATACTGGAGACTCGATTAGTGATCAAGAACTAGGTTCAGTAATCCTTTTGGCCAATTTCGAAAAATAAAACTTTTTGCTCCCTTGCTGGTTGTACTAGTTTAAGTACAATTCCTAGTGCAGGCACTATGATACAAAAATTTTTTTTTCGAAAATTACCCGTAGGGTCCTTTAACCTTGTTCCTTATGACTAACCGAGTCTCCAGTATGAATTTGGTCGGTTGATTTAATTTCACCTAGTATAACGTGGAATGAAGAGGATGAAACAGTAACCATATTTAGTCAAACATTTTTAGTACCAAAATTTTATTCGCGACGAGGATAAATTTTTTTAAAAATGAAAAACATCTTTTTTCGGAATCCAGGGGTCCAAGTCTGGGGGGTCCAAGACCAACCGTCGCGTCGCAGAGATATGGACAAAACATTTTTTTTCAACCATTAAAAAAAAACATTTTTGTACTACGGGGGTGGTTTCCGAGAACTTTGACTCGACCAACTATCGAGTAGGAATTTTTTCCCATACAAATATCTCAACGGGAATGGAAATTGGAGAAAATATAAAAAAAATTCCATGGATACTACTTAAAAAGTTCAAATTAAAAAAAAAAAATGGGTAGACCATATAAAAATATTAATTATAATATGTAATTATTAATTATATATAATATAAAATTATTAATTTATAGATTTATTATAAAGAATGAAGAAATTAAGTTTAGGAAAAAGAATCCTTATAACATCCTCAACATTGTGGTTTAATTTTCTTAGCAGGTCACCTTTACATACTGTATAAAACAGACTAGTGACGGGCAGCGGCGTCACTGGTGCGAGGGTTTCGTCACCGCGCTCACCAATCCGCCTGCCTAGCGTGTGTGAGTATGGGCATTTCTTCCAGGAGGACCGCCAAGAGTGGCGAAATCGTGGAAAGGCCTATGTCCAGCAGTGGATGAAACAGGCTGATGGATGGATAATAATTATATTTTTTTCAGACCCCGGATCAAACATTTAAAAGACAAATTTGTTTTTTTTAACTTGGGGTCTAAATGTGGGGGTTCCAAAAATTTTGGGATCCAAAATTCTTATACTCGACCCACTATCCAGTAGGAATTTTTTTCCGTCCAAATATCTGAACCAGAACAGGATTTAGCGAAAATGTCAAAGAAATATCTATTATATTTGGCGTGATCAAGTAAACCGAAACGTGCACCAAGCTAAGTGTAAAAACAAAGAAACATTACGCGGGCCATATCGCAGCCCACAATTTTATTGATTCATTCAACAATAAGTACAGTGGAGACGACATCAAGCTATACACTTGCAGTACGACATTAGCCCCTAAAGAGAAGAATATAAGATAGGTACAAAATCCGAAGTGTCTAACATGATGCGGTCTCCAATGATACTATGCAGGTGATTCCGAGACACACACAGTTACAATATTGTTGCACACTTAAGCATTTTCCGAGATTTTGTAATGTACTTCGTTTTGAAACGGACAATAGAACTTTAATATATCTCTTTTTATGCTCTCTTGTAGTAGGTACAAGTCTGCGCAAGTTGAGTGATGAATCCATTGTAGGGCGACTAATTTACATTTTTTTACATTTTGCTTCCCTAACGCCATCTAGTTTAACTAGTTCATATTGGTTTCCTTGTTTACCCCCTTAATTTACATGAAAAAGACACCCATCTTGATGTAGTAGACAAACATAGTCAGTTTAATTTTTTAAAATAACCCTAGGCGCAGTGCGTCTTTGACCCCCCACTTCCCCCTCAAATCGGAGAGGCTCCCGAGAGCTACCGATCTTTATCGGTAGATATTGGTCCAATAAACAACTGTGGCAAGTGGCATCCTTTTTTACGGAAAACTAAACTGGATGAGCTAATCTAAAAAGCGAGTAAGACCTGCGCACTCCCATAAAACAGACATGACTTTTTTGCCGTTTTTATAGATAATGGTACGGAACCCTTCGTGCGCGAGTCCGATTCGCACTTGGCCGGTTTTTCATTTTCAGTTATTACAAAAAGATAAAATATAAATAAACCTAGTAAATTTCGTAACAAGATTTTTTTTGCGACAAAACGTGAGAGAATTCATCCGATGCTCAGCACGGCATTTTCTCGACTAATCTCAAAGCTGCCCTACCACTCAGTGGACATGACATATTCCTGAGTAGCGTTGTTCCAGCCTAAATTATTTCACATTTTTCGGCAAGTTGTTTTAGTAATTATTAATAATTAAAAAAAAAAATAGATTTATTCCACCTTCGTCAAACCTGTAAATGACAGCGAAATTTGTCCGGAACGAATTAAAATCAAAAGATATTAGGGTTATCGTAGTCAGTTATAGGATAATCCCATGCTTTTTTGGTACTTAAGAACGAAAAGCTAACATCATATGGAAGTGGCTTTTACCATATTTTTTTTTATCTCATCTGTTATTAAAAATAAACTTACTTTTGGATGTCAAGGTACCTAATTACTTAAGCGTACTTACGTAAAACTGGAAACAGCACCATATTATCTTGCTGATGAACTGGTCTGATGATGGGACTGGAATGTGGACATAAGATGTCCTCAACGGACAACTGCAGATTTCTCAAGTTAGGTAGTATTTGATTGGTCTTGATGAGTAAAATGTGGTGACAAGAGTCTGATGATGGGACTGGAAGGTCGAAATGAGAACTCCTCAACGAACAACAGCAGACCTCTTGAGTTTGGATTATTTGATCGGTGTATATAAGTATTTTTGTAAAACATGGTGACCAGGGTCTGATGATGGGACTGGAAGGTTGAAATTCAGTGCAGATGCAGATCTTGCAGTCCCATTATCAGACCCTGGTTTTAAAAAAGTACTCATTAAGGCCGATCAAATAGTCCAAACTCAAAAGGTCTGCTGTTGTTCGTTGAGGAGTTCTCATTTAAACCTTCCAGTCCCATCATCAGACACTGGTCACTATGTTTTACAAAAGTACTCAACAAGACCGATCAAATAGTCTAAGCTCGAGAGGTCTACTGTTGTTCGTTGAGGAGTTCTCACTTCAACCTTCCAGTCCCATCATCAGACCCTAGTCACCATGTTTTACAAAAATACTCATCAAGACCGATCAAATATTTTAAACTCGAGAGGTCTGCTGATGTTCGTTGAGGAGTTCTAATTTCAACCTTCCAGTCCCATCATGAGACCCTGGTCACCATGTTTTACAAAATTACTCATCAATACCGATCAAATAGTCTAAACTCGAGAGGTCTGCTGATGTTCGTTGAGGAGTTCTAATTTCAACCTTCCGGTCGCATCATGAGACCCTGGTCACCATGTTTTACAAAATTACTCATTAATACCGATCAAATAGTCTTAACTCGAGAGGTCTGCTGATGTTCGTTGAGGAGTTCTAATTTCAACCTTCCGGTCCCATCATGAGACCCTGGTCACCATGTTTTACAAAATTACTCATCAATACCGATCAAATAGTCTAAACTCGAGAGATCTGCTGTTGTTCGTTGAGGAGTTCTCACTTCAACCTTCCAGTCCCACCATCAGACCCTGGTCACTATGATTTATATAAGTACCTATCAAATTTGATAAAATTTTAATGATTTTTATTTTATCTAGCAAGTTATTAATATCAAATAAAATATTAATTTTCCTATACAAAAGTCCATTCCGTACAATTGAATGTTAGTACTTTGGGGCAAAAAGCATTTGAATATCCTATCACTGCTCATAACATAACAAATGTTTATCAATACAATAAAATAAATTATTGAAACCCCCAGGGCACGAGTAGGTACTAATCGCAAATGACCGTATTATTTTCTACTTTAACGTCCACGATTGAAAGGATGTTAGTCTTACGTTCAACTGAATATTGTAAAGCTGGGTAAAACCGTAAAAGAACAATCAATCTGAACATTATGTAGATAGATATACCAAAAAAATAATTGCGGTGTGGGCTCCTGATAAAAAATGTATTTTTTGTCGGTATTTTATGCATCACACATAAACTACAGAACAGGTTTTGATGCGGTTACCATTACCACTGTTCGATCCTCAGGAGCGAGGCATGGATGACAAAGAAAGGAGGAGGGATCACGGTTCGATAACTTAGACATGTCTCAAAGATGTGAAATCGTGGGTCAAGCTTTAAAATTATTTTTTTCGAGAATAAGTCATTATTTAAATAAATCAATACTTATAATAATACAGTAGAAACCGCTGAGTCTGTACATTGAAGAAAAGTAATAGAAATAGAAAGGGGGTGACTAAAAGAAGAGTAATAGAACACAAATCAAGGATTTTTAGAATTATTTTCTTCTGTCTCTGTTTGTTCACGCACATCTTCAAAACTACTGAACGGATTTTCGTGTAGTTTTCACAGCTGTACAGAGCTTAATTTGGAATAGAATATAGGTTTTATCTCATTAAAATCGGATCTCGGAAAAAAGTAATCATCATTTAAAGATTTATGGAATTCACTTTTCTACTGGTGGTAATTAGAAGTTATTATGGTACGGGATCTCCTCAACGGACACAGAGTTCGTGTTTGGGCTTATTTGACTAGTCTTTATTAACACTTTGATAAAACATGGTGACCAGGGCCTGATGATGGGACTGGAAGGTGGGTACGGGATCTCCCCAACGGACAACAGCAGAACCTTCGAGTTTGGGCTTATTTGATTGGTCTTAATTCTATTAGCACTTTGATAAAACATGGCGACCAGGGTCTGATGATGGGACTGGAAGGTGGGTACGGGATCTCCTCAACGGACAACAGCAGACCCTTCGAGTTTGGACTTATTTGATTGGTCTTTATTAGAAATTTGATAAAACACGGAGACCAGGGTCTGATGATGGGACTGGAAAATGGGTACGGGATCTCCTCAACGGACAACAGCAGACCCTTCGAGTTTGGGCTTATTTGATTGGTATTTATTAGTTCTTTTGTAAAAGATGGTGACCAGGATCTGCTTCTTCTTATCATGTGGGCTGCAAGACCTGTCGGCCCAACAAGCTCCGGTGTCAGAGTTTTTAAACCGCATTACGGCCTCTGACGTGGTTTATGTAACAACCACTCTACTAGAAAGTGGGCGGGACCAACGGCTTAACGTGCCTTCCGAAGCACGAAATCGTCTTACTTTTCGGACAATCAGGTGATTCAAGCCTGCAATGTCGTAACCAAACTGAGAACAATTCACAAAGTGACTTTCCACTATGTGTGTTCCCCGCGGGAATTGAACCCACGACCTCCGGGTTGACAGCCCAAGGCATACACTTGTTTGTTGTTGACTCGAAAACACTGTTGTACGTGTGGTCATGTGCAGCAAGAACAGAAAAAATATTCATCTTTATATTTGGGACGTACCAAACATCTTTGAGTAAAATTTGCTCTTGTTTTCCACAGATATCAGCTTCCGCACGGATATTTCCCATCCCTAATGCTTCTATGGTTTAAGCATTTGCCATTATTACTGTGTGTTGGCCTTTAAAGTATTCAAAACTCATGAAGAGGTCACCTCTATTCGTTACATGGCTTGTCGCACCATTGTCTACGAACCTTTATCTGCGACTTATTGACTGAGGTCGCCTCTTTAGGTGGCCTTCCATCAGAAATCCATTTCTTGCATTGTTTTACACGATGTCCGTTTAGTTCGCAATATTTGCAGTTAAATTCTTTTTCTTGCTCCTTTTTTCCTTTTGCTGTTTACGCAAATAATGTTTCACTGGTGCTCTCGTTCTCATTTGTATTCTTTAAGGATTTTTCGTGGGCACATAGCTGGGTAGTTAGATTATCTATAGTCCTGTCTTTCTTAGTCATAAGTAGCCAGCTTGATTTAAAAGCGAAGAATTCTGTCGGTAAAGTGTCCAAAATCTTGCAGATCAGTAGCATGTCTGGTAATTTTGAATCTAACTGGCCGTTCAATTCGTGCCAGATATTCTGTAACGCAGAAATATGAGTCGCCATACAATGTTCTGGTTCTTTCTTATAACTGAAGAATCGTAGACATATATCATAGCTTTTATCTTCACTACTTTCTCCATATAGTCTATTTAGTTCTTCCCATACCTGCTATAGCATACCTAGCTGGTTGTTGTGGCCTACATCGCCTGCCTTCAATAATATCTAAGGCTCCGGGGATGCCTCTTTTACCATTATTCCGTATTTCCATGACTTAAAGTTTTTTGAATCTGTGTCCCATCTGCACCCTAGATGCTTCTACAATCGCCCTATCCATAGCGGTAGATAGCTGGCACCAACGACCTATAGATACTTATCTATAGCTCGTTGGCTGGTACAGATTTCACCGTATGAATTTCATTTTTTCGCAAAACACAAATTGAGAATTTGAAATTCTCTCCTAGAATAAAACTTCTTGCCTTATTCAATATTTTAACGCTCTGCTACATGGTAAAGTTGTGGATACTTTATGATGAATAAGGAGTGGAATAATGGGCGTCGGAAGACGAAAGTCCAAGGTGGGGCAACCTTTCAAATTTCAAAGGGATTTATAGTTGAAAAATAAAAAAGTACTTTTGTGCAAACAAAAACTGCCGATCGGTCTTGTCTCTCATAATATGTCCGCTGTATGTGTACTTTAGTCGTGCGTGCTTTACTGTCCCATTCCGTTTTCAGGGGGTCTTGCAATTTACAAAGAGACAGTTCCCCTTAAGCCACGCATGCATGACTGAAAAAAACAAGGTCCGCTTCTTTGCATTCTAAAACTCGCGCTTCCTTAAATTTGAACACTGACAACAGGATCAGGATAGCATATGCATTTTTGCATGAGTGAGGAAGAGAACTCGTACGGCTATCTACAATGATTATTGGTTCGTCATCTGAGGATTATTGAATACTAGCTTTTGCCCGCGACATGCTTTTTTCCGGGATAAAAAGTAGCCTATGTGCTCAGTTAGGGTATAAGCTATGTCCATTCTAAATTTCATCCAAATCCGTTCAGCCGTTACAGCGTGAAAGAGTAACAAACATATATACACACACACACACACATAAACTTTCGCATTTATAATATTAGTGTGATTTAGAAGGCACTTCTTCGCTCTAGGAGACTGCTTATACGAGGGTGAATCAAATGGTTTTTATAGAAACGCATACTTATAAAGAATACTTATTTTGATATAGTTTCATTAAGACAAAGTATTTATGTCAGGTTTAAGTTAATTCCGTCTTGCCATTTTAACTTTATTAATTTTTCTGTTTAACAAGTTTGTTGGTAATTCCGTGATGATGGAACTACCAGTTCCTCTAGCAGAGAAGGAAGCAGATCTATCCAAAATATACACTGTTATATCAGGCAGGACAAATTAGTTTTATTTGTACTGATAACATGTTGTTGACACAACCACGAAAAAGTTAAGACAAGACATTGTCTTCTAGACACTCGCTAGAACATAAAATTCAAAACTTGCCTAACGGCCAGTTCAGTCGACAGTGCCTGCCTCTTTTCTCTCCAATAAAGTAGTAAAAGCCCATCTAATATGGATAAAAGAGTTACGTGCAGTGATAAGGTAGGTACCTGTGCCTGAAAAAAATGTCCATTAATGAAATATAAGTAATGTTTTCGGTTATTGAAGCTCTGAGTATGTGTGGTCCTTCAGGTAGCAGTAGTAAAATACATAGTTATGTATTCTTAAATATTTTTTTTATAATTTTATATTATTATTTCAATGTATAAACATGACAGTACAATTTTCTAAACGGTATAAAAATCCCAAGAAGTAAAAGGCAATACATACTTTACGTTTTGGAATGTAAGCATAGGTTCTCGTAACATGGCAACAAATCAATTCATATTTTTCTTGCGAAATTGTCTAAGGCTGAGATTCAGAGTGCATTTTGAGTCCGAACTCAATCTTACGAACGACAAAAAGTGACGTGATCTCATACTAGAGTGACGTTTTGATTTGACTAAGATTGAGTTCCTCTTGAGTTCGGACTCAAACAGCACTCTGAATCTCAGCCTAAGATAATATTGAATCACGGATCTGAAATTGAATATATTTAGTAAAATTACAAAGAAATTGTCTTTATGACTTTCTTTATTGTTATGTATACATATGTATGTCTATCACTTATAAATATTTTGGTAGAAATGTCTAATATGTTAAATTTTAAAAGAAAATTTAAATATAGGGTCAATTTCTTTACAGTTTATATTAAAACCTACACATTCTTTCATAATTTTATATTATAAAATAGGTACATACTTACATAAGATTCTAGTAATATATTAAGTTTAGAGACTAGTTATAACAAGAACTACGGTATGTGTCACACAGCAAAACCAGGTGCTATAGTCAGACTTGAAACCGGCGGCGCCTGAAATAAGCACATCGACAGGGAAAAGGCGAGCGGCGAAAAATATAATACTTTATACTTATGTTTTAGCTATGGAAGGCGTAAAATTGTGAGTAAATTTCGAAAAACAGAAGGTATTGTTTATCCTTGCCAAAAAGCAGAGGATTTCACCCAATTTTAGGATAATCTGGTTTGGCCTAGATCAAAGTGGTTCTGGGTTGTAAAAAATAAACACGAAAGTTATGTATAGCGAGTCGCGGTGGCTATAACACCTATCTAACGTACCGGGTCTTTTCTGCGCTGCAGGATTTCCGGAAAACTAGTTTGTCCTAAAATCGGGTTTGGTTGGTAACATATACAAAGCTATTGTATAGCATGAGATCGTACAATAATCAAAGACCTGCCCGCAGATATTCATTAAGACTTGAAACTCTTGTTGATTTCTAATACAGTCTATGTTCAATGAGCCCGTGCGTCTTGGTTGTATAATAAAGCCGATTCTGAAAGCTTTGATTTTAGTTTTGGTGCTGTCAAAACTAAAGTTTCTTCATTCCGAAATAGTTCTAAGTGTCAATGACAATAGAAGCTATATTACTTTAGGAAATTTTAAGGTTTGACAGCACTAAAACTAAAGCCTTCAGAATCGACTTCAGTATATGAAAACGTTTGATGGTTTATCGATCCCAAACACAATAATTTTAGAGATATGTATTATAGCTCAATATCTACACTTGCTTAATTCATATTATAATTTAAAATAAATAAATGCAGATTTATTGTAAAACTAAAATACTGCCCCCCTGTAATGTTGTCGGCCGGCACAAGGACTTGCAAATTTACTTAAACAGGAGAATTCCTAATTTGCTGGAGGTTACAAAACTGAAAAAAATATTTTAGAGAGTTGTTTTAAAACATAAAGCAAACGTTTAAATGTTATGTATGCTTCTTTAAAATTAAAAATTCCCCTGTGTAGTGCTATTTGCCAATCATTATCATAGCAGTGCCAATGATATTGTGACGGTATGATTAATACTTGCGATTGTCGGCACTTTGTGAAACTTCGATAACAACATGATGAACAAAAACACTTGTACTCGTTTAACGATATTAGCCCAACCGGTTTCGATATTACATCATTATCAAGGGCTTTAATAACTAATTAATAACACATTTGAATTATATATTGCACATTGGTTCGACGTACAAACAATTAATTACAATTAATATTGATTAACGACATATTTCATCCTTTGCACGTCGAACCAATGTACAATATATAATTAAAATGTGTTATTAAAGCCCTTGATAATGTTGTAATACCGAAACCGGTTGGGATTAACATATATACAATATTGTGAAACGAGTACAAGTGTTTTTGTTAGTTAAATTGTGACGGTAGCCTACAGCAGGGGCGGGCAAACAATCGATCATAGAAGTTTCTACGGTCGATCGCATAATACTTACAAGAATGAAGAACTACATGCAAAACAATTTGCTTGTACAGGTCCCGGCAGTAAATATTACGCATCATATCGTAGCGTCATCTCTGTCGCACTAAGAACAAAAAGCCCGGGGACAGAGAAGTGGCGAGGACTTCTACGAAGCTGAAGCTAACCGATGTGTAATATTTACTGCCGGGTACAGTACAATAAATGCCCTTTAAATTATTTTTTTCTATCTGTTAGTCTAGTGCAAGTCGACGCTTGCCTCTCAATTATTTTTAGTTATTAATCGGCGATATAATAAGTTTGCCCACCCTTGGCCTACAAGGCCATTCCCCGCCGATGTAGTCACAGGCCAGTGCTAGTGCAAGGCCACACATTGTTCACTAAATGTCCAGTATTGCACACGTCACTACTACGTCGGCTCGTCCGACGAAATTAGAGCTTCCGACTGCTCGTCCAACTCTGGAATGCTTCTTATGTTCCTAGGAATAAGGTTGAAAACAGATTAAAAGTTATTCTTTATATACAACTAATATAGTATGTACTATAGAGTGTTTGGAACGACAGTGTTGTAGAGGTAATGTAGCTGATTTTAAAGGCTTAGTTGTGTGCTGTCAAAACTTAAAATCCTGTAAGGTAATTTAGCTTTTATTATGTCCACTTAAGTACTATATTGCAATAAATAAATTTTAGTTTTGACAGCATTAAACAAAGCCTCTAAAATCAGTTACATTAAATACACATTTTTTTAGTTTCTGTAAATTACCCTTATTCGATTCAGGCTCCTAATAGTAGTTTATGAAACTGGTACATAAAAAATAATGTTTTAATACCTAGTTATGTATAGTTTAATACACTACTTTATCTAAACTCACGCCTACTAACCTGTTTTCATAATTTTTGTAAATTTGTCGTCAGCCATTTTTGATTATTCTTGTAAAAGCTTGTTCTGAAAGTGTTCGTAATTTCCGTCGTTATGTCCAGAATGTCAGGTGGAATCAAATATCATTCATCACCATCCCTGCTGTCAGTAATTTTAGGGCAAAATAATTATTTTGACCCAAAAAACCAGCGTAAGTAATAAATACATTTCCTCGAAAACTATGGCGCAACAAACAGTTCATCCATTGACAGACCGAGTCCAACGCGCCGTAAGCCATAGACAATATGGTATTTGATATTAAACCTCAGATATGGCTGTATGGGCTAAGTTCCCTTTGCCTTCCTAGTTAGTATCACATGTACTGTAATCTCAGAAAAAGATTTTTTATAGGATTATGTTGTTCGGAGACCTATACTATAATTTAACTTTTTAGAGACGTTCATGAAAAATATTTTTCATTATGCCAGTAGTTTTGAGTTCGTAATGAGGATTTTACGATATGAGGTTAGTTAAAGGATATTTAAACTAAAATTACCCACAGTAAAATCTGGAACTCAAAAGAGACCCGTTTGTAAAATATGAGGACCGCAGTTATAAACCCGTTGTTTTTTGATCCATAAATAACCAGTTTAAATTTATGTGATAAAGGTATCGTGGCAACAACATAAAAATACACTCACGAGAATCCCTGCCTCGACTGCATCTTCCCCCGCACCCACGTTACGACCTCCGCCGAGCTGTTATTGTCAGCGGCCGCCAGCAGCCAGCCAAGTGACGTCATCAGCGCAGCTAGCACCAGCACGAGGTCGCACGAACCGCGCCATAAGTCCAGCACCAGTGGTAGCGGGATCACGAGGCAGACCGACCACGTGCCCGTCTGTGCCGACGTCAGCGAGTAGCCCCTGAGGAGGTGACGTCATTGTTAGATAAATTAGCTAGTGACGTCATTAGCGCAACCACCACCAGTACTAATATGTAAAGTCACCAGCAGGCAATGGTGATACACCTCTCTGCCTAGCCAAAAAACACCTACTCAGATGTAATTTTTAGTTTTTTACAAATTATTGCATACCTTGGCCCAGTGATTGAATTCCAGGCAATGTCGGCATTCAAATCGGTAAATGCAGATTTCAGTTATGCATGTTTATGTGGGTTGTATTCTATGTATGTAAATAATAATATTAATAATAGATAAGTAAAAAAATAAAACAAATTATTAAAATCTAACCTATATCAACACATACAATAAAAAATTATGTGTAGATGACGACAGGTCGACATGGCAATCGGGGTAAGAGGTGAGCCGCGGAGGGGGTGACTGACTCCCCGCAGACCCGCGCCGTCTTAGTCGTAGTGCTGCACAAGTGGGCATCGTGGACCGCGTTTATCGATTTAGCTCACGTTGTCGCTTTTAGCTTTGTATTGAAAATCACTTCAGTTGCCTCCTAGTCACGGGTAAAAAAAAAACAATAATCCATTGTCACTCAAGCACGAGAACTAGCCAGAAAAGTATTGCAAAATTGTGTCATTGAACGGAAAAATAACTTGTTAAAAATATCCCGTCAATCAGACAGTAGAGAGGGCTGTGTTTGTGTTTTACACCGGCATATCGAAAAGAACTAACTATGTCCAGAATAAAATCCGAATCAAAAGCAGTAGGGCTAGATGAACAATTCCTTTTCAGAACAGAATCTTTACGTGTTTATAGCGATGCTCAACAAGTTCATTCAAGTTCTTTTGCAGAATCAAGTTCATTTGATTTTGATTGTGATGAATAAAATGTTCCTTTAAATAATAATCACACTAATATTATAAATGCGAAAGGGTGTGTGTGTGTGTATGTTTGTTACTTTTTCACGCTGAAACGGCTGGACGGATTTGGATGAAATTTAGAATGGATATAGCTTATACCCTAACTTAACACATAGGCTACTTTTTGTCTCGGAAAAAAGCATGTCGTTAGACCGAATAACACGCGGGCGGAGCCGCGGGCAAAAGCTAGTGTATTAATAATTTAACTCTCATTTTGTTGCGTACCAAAAAAAATATCGATTACCTGGTATGTGTTGTCACATCACAAAAAAATTGCTATGTCGACCTGTCATCAATATTTATAATAAAACAGTAGAAATCATGTGTCTGTACATTGAAGAAAAGTAATAGTAATAGAAAGGGGGTGACTAAAGAAGAGTAAAAGAACACAAATCAAGGATTTTTAGAATTCTTTTCTGTCTGTCTGTCTGTTTGTTCCCGCACATCTCTAAAACTACTGAACGGATTTTCATGTAGTTTTCAAAGCTGAACAGAGCTTAATTTGGAATAGAATAATAATTTTATTTCCATAAAATCGGATTTCGGAAAAAAAAGTTATCGTCATTTAAAGATTTTTGGAATTTACTTTTCTACTGGTAGTAATTAGAAGTAATGGTACTTATTTGATTGGTCTTTATTAGCACTTTGGTAAAACATGGTGACCAGGGTCTGATGATGAGACTGGAAGGTGGGTACGGGATATCCTCAACGGACAACAGCAGACCCTTCGAGTTTGGGCTTATTTGATTGGTATTTATTAGCACTTTGGTAAAACATGGTGACAAGGTCTGCTGATGGGACCGGAAGGTGGGTATGGGATCTCCTCGACGGACACCGGCAGAACCTTCGAGTTTGGGCTTATTTGATTGGTCTTTATTAGCACTTTGGTAAAACATGGAGACCAGGGTCTGATGATGATTTGATTGGTATTTATAAGCAATTTGGTAAAACATGATGACCAGGGTCTAATGATGGGACTGGAAGGTGGGTACAGGATCTCCTCGATGGACAACAGCAGAACCTTTGAGTTTGGGCTTATTTGATCGGTATTTATTAGCACTTTGGTAAAACATGGTGACCAGATTCTGATGATGGGACTGGAAGGTGGGTACGGGATCTCCTCAATGGACAACAGCAGACCCTTGGAGTTTTGGCTTATTTGATTGGTATTTATTAGCACTTTGGCAAAACATGGTGACCAGAGTCTGATGCTAGAACTGGAAGATGGGTACGGGATCTCCGCAACGGACAACAGCAGACCCTTCGAGTTTGGGCTTATTTGATTGGTGTTTTTTAGCGCTCTGGTAAAACATGGTGACCGTTGCACATATGTAGTCGTTAAAAGAATAATATTCTTTTGTTTTCCTTATTTCCACGAAAACATCCTCGACGCAGGCGGAGCCGCGGGCAACAGCTAGTCTATACAATATGTGAGGGACGTGCCCGGGCGTCATTCCACCGCATCGATTCAGACCTTAGAGTTCTATAGTTTGCAATCATCTGCAGTTGTGCAACGATGAAATGGGATGGCGGCACGAGATTGATGCCGTTCGTAGTTCGTATCAATTTATTTGAGAGAAAGTAAAATAGTGGGAAGGATTTGGTTAGTAGACACGAAATTTTATTGTAGGGGGTAATTCTGCCTATAGTTTTTAATATTGCTTGTTCAAGTATGGACCATGTTGCGCACCAAGCGACCATAAATACTAAGTAACCCTCCCACATCTAAGCTGGATGTTGTTTAGGGCTGGCATAAATGATTTTAAAATGTGGAATGTAAAACACTGATTAAGTTTTGATTTGTGGAACAGAGTACTTATGTGTGAGGATGGGTAATGTGGTATACAGGATGTAATCGTTGAGTGTGATCAGGCGATTATTCCGTAACTGTTACAGATATCAAAAAATTTTAAACTGATATCGAAAGTACGTTACCTAATCAGTAAAATGACATCAACAACTTTTTGAAAATCAATCGAAAAGTATTCAAAATTTTGGCATTAAACACTCCCATACATTTAGTATGAGATTAGTAGAAAGGTTTTAGTTTCCTTATTTTAAAAGGTTTTTTTAGCTTAGTACTGATATTAAAGGAAACTGTTTATTAACAAAACAAAGTAATAAAACTATTTTTAATTGAATAATAGTATATTTATTTCTTATTAAGTGCAAAATTTTGTATTCAAAGCAGATGTTCGAAGTGACGTCCTTGTTAATCTCATACTAAATTAAATGTATGGGAGTGTTTAAAGTCAAAATTTTGAATACTTCTCGTTTGATTTTGCAAAAAGTTATTGATGTCATTTTACTGATTAGGTAACGTACTTTCGATACCAGTCTAAATTTTTTTGATATCTGTAACAGTTACGGAATAATCGGCTGGTCACACTTGACGATTACACCCGGTATACTACATAGTTTTAATTTCATTTTATTAATTGAGTGTCAGTTTTATGTATGGAGGATATTTTGTCCTTACTGCAATTAAATGTACAAACCTGTGTGTTTTTTACTCCACTTCTAATACAAATAATAATCTCTGTACTTACTAATGTAGAAGGTGAAGCTTAGCTAAACTAAAGCTAAACATTTAAAGATACATACCAAAGAGATAGCGCCTCACAAAGCACAGGCCCTAACGCCGCGTCTAGTAACAGCCAGGCGGCGGGCTGCGGGGCGGGGAGGGAGCCTGTCTCCGCGCCTAGAGCGCCAAGCGACACGCCCAGCACCCACGTGAGACCGGCACACGCGCACCCCACTAGACCTGATGGAAGCAGTCAATTTCTTCATAATTGTCTTACATTCTATACAGGCTTCAGAACGCGTTACCAAAATTATTATGCTCAATTTGTCGTACATATATTATGTGTCGATTGTTATCTGTTGTTCTCGTATATATATAATTTTATTAAGTTTTAAATAAATTGTTTTATTTTAATATATTAGTAAGGGGGTAACATTTATTGATACGAATTGATTCATTTAAAAACGTAAGAAATATTGTCGAAAGTGTTAAGGTGGATGGTCCAAAGCCGCTCTCCATACAAACTTGTCGGAACCAAAAACCAGGACAAAAGCATTATAATTCGTTGTGTTACTTTTTTCTACATGTTCCATCAATTCTATATCCGCGAATAAAAGTTTTCACAAAAAAAAAAATGTTTTTACTATCAAATTTTGCTGTTTAAAGAAGCTGTATGAAAGTATTAAACAACAATATTTGATGGTAAAAACATTTTTTGAAATGAAAAAACTGATTATTCGCTGGTGTAGATGGAACGTGGAAAAAAGTAACACAAGGAAATTATAATGCTTTTGTCGTGGTTGTTGATTCTGACAAGTTTGTATGGAGAGCGGCTTTGGAACATCGCCCTTAATACAATTTTGGATGGTGAAACTACTATAAGGTATTCAAACCTCTAAAAAGTCAGTTGGACTTACGGCTTCGGCTATATGGGCTATATGTAGATGATCGAGAATTAATCATGTTTTTGATATCATTGTAACGCCTCACTTTAGACGTTGTTGGAACATTGATGGTGTACATGGCCACACAGAGCTTGTTAGGCATAATTAAATTATATTCATTGTTATAAACTTAACTGAACAATGATAACTAACGACCGACTGGAAGTTTCGGCTGAACAGTATGATGTTAGCAGCAATATGCCCAGGTTTATACAGCATTGGGCCAATGTGACATTTTTTTTCATCTTATTTATTTTAAAAGCCATACATCTTAAGATTAAGTCGGCTAAAAAATAATTACAATGTTGCTTAAATTTTAGATGTTATGATGATGTGTTTGGGATTTTTTCATCAATGGGATTACTACTTTATGAATATTTTTATAATATTCAGATCTAAGGTTCAATGAGTCTATTATGAAACTTACAAATCTATCACTATATTTGACAGTGAACTCTGAACTTAAGATTTGATGGAGAAAGAAGAGAAACTCTGTTTCAAAGTTATTATGTAACACGCTTTTAAGGGTGCTAACGCAAAATTTCGCACTCCAGTATTTTGTTGCACGCAAGCAGATACTGTGATTTGCAGCGGTTATGTTACGAATAAACACAAATGTGTTTGCATTCAGCTTAGCGTAGCATTTTCCTAATATTATTTATGCATTTTCCCTTCGCTACAAGCACTAAGTCGCGGTCAAATTGAAATAATAGAACGAACGGCGACAGAGGCTCCCTGGCTTCAGGGCAGCGCGCGCGAGTTTGGATGATTGAATAGCGTTAACAAATAAACTATTGATTGATAGCCCAGCACACCCTCTTACCAGCTAACAAGGGGCAGTTGATTCCCTCAGACTTCCTGAGCTCGCGTCGGAACACGGTGAGATGCACCGCGTAGCAGAGTGCTGAGCCCAGCGCCGCAAGAACCGCGGTCCAGTCGTCCGTACCGCGCAATGTGCCCAGGATTACCTGCACATTGAACAAAACTGTTAACGACAACTGTACAACAGTCAACTGTACAAGTAGAAGCGTGCATTCCATAGACAAAAAGACATTGGTGTCGATTCAGCGTAACACGACTTATAGAACTAAACTTAATTTAAGCATTCTGTCTTTTTCTTTCTGTATCCGAATCGACACCACTGCCTACCCTGACAAATACGTGTTTTTATTTATAAATCATAAATTACATAGCGGCGGTAGCTCAGGGGTAGAACGCTGGCCTCTCAATATTTGAGATCCAGGTTCGATCCCCGGCCCAATGGACCAATGAGTTTTTCGGAATTTATGTGCAGAGTATTTAATACTTACCACTCGCTAGAGAAAACACCGTGAGGTAATCTGCACGCCCTAAAAAGCGTGTATTTGGGCCCGAAGAACGGCGATAGGGCTCACCACCCATCACGTTGGGACGTAATAATCGTCGGTGAAACGCGGGTGTGCCGAGTGTGGACTGTGACTTTCACAGTTCACACCCGGAACACTTCTGACACTCCATCGGGGATTCATATTGTGACGATATATATATATTTACAAATAAAAATGCTTATTTGTCAGGGTAGAGTGTTATTTTGTTTATATGGAGTGCACGCCACTGTGTTATGTGTTGTAATATTTTAGCGGAAGAATTTTATAAGTATTTAACCTAATTAGTTACAATCAATAGCACACACAGTCAAATAAACGCACTCAACATTAGTGGTCGTTTTCATCGAAAATACTCTGCTCTTCATTCAATCATCAATCAATATGACAGTAGAGAAAATCCCTACAGACTCTATTAGAAAGTGACTTAATGACCGCGATAAGTAATAATGGGAAAATTACTAAGACCTGATTTCACCATACCCTGTTAGTTATTTCATAAATCAGACATTACCTAACGAGGGATTAAAATTAACATAGACACTAACATCTCTGTTAATTTTGTATGTCCCATGTCGAAAATGTAACAAGCCATTAGTAAATCAAACATTAAGCGAATGACTGAAAAATCATTCACTCACATTCTAAGCCAACCAAAACAAAAGGTCATTATTTATTTTGTCACGTTTTGTTATTTTCACTAGTCTTATTATAAGTTTCGTGTTTGGTAAGGCGACTGATTTGATATACCGTTTGTTCTGTTGAATTCAATAGAGATCGATTTACATTTCGTTTTGCTGGTTCAAATGTCAAAAGTTTTGAGTCTTCGAGATAGGTCAGTTGCCGGTTGCCATGACAACAATGTAAACAATACCAAACATGCCGATCCCGACGGCTGTGGGTCTGTGTGACAGTAAGCTAATCGTCTGTTACCAATCTAACGAACCCCTAGAGCAGTAATTAAGTTTAACAACTCATTAAGGAAATTATAGCATGGTGGGACACTCACTAACTTTAACAGTCCGTTAAATGACAAGGGTGTCAACTAACTAACAGAGTATAGTGAAATCGGGTCTAAGTAAACTAAACTAAACTTATGCCATACCAAGATTTTCGTGATACAGCAAACTTACTAAAGATTCTTTTACTTTTTTCGTGATTTGTTTAAGCAATTTCAAATTTTCTTCCACGTTAAACAAAAAAAAATACAGATATATTTATTTTTGTTCAAAGTCATCCAGTTATTTAGATAAACCAGTGACACAGCATAATAGTTACCAGTCCCGCCGTGCTACACAAGACCGCGGCCGCCTTGACGAGCGTGAACCGGTCCCGCGCACAGACCGCGGCGAGCGCTAGCGCCCACGCCGACGTGCTGGACGTGTACAGCGTGGCCACCGTGGTCGACGTGTGCTGCAGCGACAGCCGGTACAGGTAGTTGGAGATGAACCACTGAAATAAGATTAAAAAAATATTTTATAATAACCGACGATTTGAAGGGTGTTGCGGGTGGCGGCTGGATGAGGAGGATGGAGGACTGCCAAGAGTGGCGAAATTTGGGAAAAGTTTATGTCCAGCAGTGGACGAACACAAGCTGATGGATAGATGGATGGAATAAAATGTACTCACTTTTCTACTAAAATCAGTCCTAAGGGAGGTGGGGTTGGATCCCCTTATAGTATAAGTTGACATTTATTTATACAGCCAAATTCATACAGTATATCGATAACACTGGTTAATTTCGTAAAATACAATATTATTCTCTCACAGTGGTTCACCAACAGGTTAACACCGAATAGATATACACAAAATACATTATTATTAAGTTTGGGGTGCAACACAATTATAGGTAAAAACAGCATCCATTTTTATACAAGAACAGTAACAAAATGTTAACTACAATAGGCTTGTACACAAGGTAAACAAAATATTATTATATTTAGTCCGTAATTTAGATTATCAAAAAATATTGGACACGTATTTTTTCTTTTGTCAATCAAACAAAAAATGACAGAGATAATGCGCGTCAGAGTGGGGGAAAATGACGTCACTTCTAAGTAAATTGTACCTAGATGTGACGTCACGCGGAACTTCAGCGGGCTATATCTTCATCATTGTTTGTTTAATTGAAAAAAGAAAAAATACGTGTCCAATATTTTCTGATAATCTAACTGACAAACTAATATTTTTTTTTTAGTCATCCTGCCTATTAAAAACAAAATGAAATATTAATCAAATAGAACTAGAAAAGCACTAACTAAAATTAAAAACCTCTTATCTGATATAATACCCCCCTGAGCCGTGAGAATGACCAAGATACCACGTCAATGCAATTCATGTCTTTAAATAAGTTGTTGTGCTCACGACAAACTCTGGGGATGATACTAAAATAGCCCAGCTGATTTTGTATCGTAAAATCAGTTACCAAACCGAGTACTATCGTTGAAAACATACATATCCGCTTATCTAAGAATACGTTCCCACTTGAAATGACGTCACAATTCGTAAATAGTTATAGTATTAATAGTTATTATTTTTGGAAGATCATTTTTATCTGTTGTTTGTGAATAGCAACTATTGTTGCCAACCGATTCAAAGATACGTAATAGGCCCGCTGGTTGGTCCTCCAATTTCCAGTATTGAAGGATTTAAAATTAACTATGCGGGAGTTGGTACAGAAATTGATACAGTTCTGAGCAAGCGATCATTCCACGCACAATCTTGAATAGAGATAGCTGATCAGCTATCCGACTCCTATCCTCGAGTGAAGCGATACTAAAACAATTTAGACGATCAGGGTACGAAACAACATCTCTGTGTTTCTTGGCGTGCATACATACTTAAGAAGTATGAAAATAGCTTTTGGATTTTTTCCGATCCTTGAAATATGTAGTAGTTCCATATGGGTGAACTGAATATTGTTTACTCCGTACGAAAGAATAGTAAAGAACTTTAAGTGTGGAAGAGTAGGTAAATACAAATCCCAAAATTTTAATTTTAATACTATGGAGTTGATGTGAGGAATAAACGATAATTTATTATTATCAACGGTAACGCCTAGATCTCTTAATTCTCTCTGAAACTTCGTTCAAAGGGGTATCCAGTAAAATGTATCCATATATTGTCGACGTTTTCTTTATTGTAAATACTATGAGCGATATTTGCATTTTTGGGCATTGAGAGGTAACTTGTTTAAAGAACACCAGTTGACCACGTTGTCCAAGTAAGATTCCAGGAGCTGACAATCAGCAGGAAAAGATATTTTTCGGTAAATTTTGAGATCATCAGCAAATATCAAAAATCTGCTATGTACAATATTACTAAAGCACAGGCCCCAAATGAGACCCTTGTGGAACTCGAAAATATCGGACAGATCAGTGACACAAAAACCTTCGCGGGTAAGGGCAATAAAGAAATGGGCCTATAATCTCTAACGTCCGATGCGTCATTCCCTTAGGAATGGGGACTACGTTTGCCCGTTTCCAATACCGAGGAAATATCCCATAGGAAAGGGAACAATTAAAAACAGTCGATAGTGGAACAGCCAGGGTTTTCGCGCAATTAACGAGAAAAATGTCTGGAACTTAGGCCATCTAGTCCAGGCAGGACCTTGATTATTATCAAGTTTTAACAACTCTTTTTCGGCATCATCCGAAAAGAGCTTGATAGATCCCAAAGTATCAATCAAATCAAAATCAAAATATTTATTTTTGCAAAATAGATACATTAAGTATACTTTCTACAAGTCAAAGTTAATTTACACAATATAATATGTCTTTAGAATATAAAAAAAATATATAATAATACGGGAAATAAAATATACACCTGCATTAATAAATCATAGTCGTAAGTTTTTAAATAAATAAATAAATAAAAAATAAATAAAATAGGGGAATCTAGGAATAAAAATATTATATATACATAATACAATGAAGAAATAATAAAAACGGGAAATACATACAAAAAATATTAAGGGTGGGCTACTAAAATGTAATAAAGTTATACACTTGCATAAAATATAGAAATATAGGAATAAAAATATTGTATATACATAATGCCTAACCATCCGCACCATTCGATTAGTATTGCTAAGAAGAAGGGCAAGAAACTTAGCAAACATTCCTTTTTTCAAAATAAAACATATGATACAAAATCATATACATACCTACTCAAGTAAAGGCAAAATTAGTATGTAATTATATTTTTAATGAGCCTAAATGTCGCAGACCGCTGGCCCTTCCACGGGACCGGGTCCGGGGGTCTACAATAATGACCCATCGCCTGATTTTCTTACATGTCCAGAGTGTCCCCCAGATCGTACATTTAAAGGTAAAAGAGGGCTTAATATCCATATTACAAAGTCTCATAAACTATCCCAACTCTCTCCACAAATAAGTCAAACTGTCACTGATCAAGTACCCGATGCAGGCACACAAAGAGGAGATGAACCATTCCATCAAATATTGACAAAATTTAAAAACTTTCATCCCATTGTTAAGAGAATTCCTCGTGGGGCACGAATAAGTGTCGCTAGAAAACTCTCAGATATTATTTCTAATGAAGTGAAAGAAAATTCAGAGTGTGCCTGGGAGTCACTCCTCAGGTTTTCTTATGAGACTCTACATGTTAACGATAGAGTCAGGAAACAAAGCACCCTTACACAGGGCATTAAAAACAACTGTATAAACCCACCCTTATTCACAGAAACGTTGAAAAAATTTCATGTAAACTCTAGATACAAAAAAGTTGAAAATAAAATTAGCGACGGTGATATAAGGGGAGCCGCACAACTTCTGTTTTCTAGCGATGATATTGCCCCGGATTCACCTGAAACTCTTGCAATACTACAAAGCAAGCATCCTCCAGCATCAGCAGCGACCTCTCTTCCACAAGCTCCACAACCTGGTGATCCTCAGATCCAGGTATTGGGCAAAGATGTTTTAGCGGCAATAATGTCTTTTAAAAATGGCACAGCTGGTGGTGTAGATGGCCTTAGCCCGCAGCATTTGAAAGATCTACTCTGCGGCACTACAGGTCAGGCAGGGGAGACCCTATTAAGTAACATTACATCCCTAGTAAATTTAATGTTAGCTGGCAAGGTAAACTGGGAAATTTCATCCATACTCTATGGTGCTAATCTGTATGCTTTGAAAAAAAAGGATGGTGGTATTAGGCCAATAGCCGTCGGTACAACCTTTCGGCGTCTGGTCTCTAAATTATGTTGCCGACACATTGCTCCAAAGCTCACAGAGTATTTGCAACCCACGCAACTCGGTTTTGGATCAAAGGGAGGTTGCGAAGCAGCTGTTCATGCCTTGCGTACTTATATTGAACAAAATGGGGGTGAGGTTGTGCTGAAAGTGGACATACAAAACGCATTTAATGCCGTCGATAGAGGTGCTCTGCTTCAAGAAGTTAAAGAAGTAATACCGGAAATATTTCCATACCTATGGCAATGTTACAGCCAGTCGTCAAAATTGCTATATCAGGATCATCTCCTTTTATCCTCAGTTGGTTGTCAGCAAGGCGATCCTCTAGGACCAGCAATATTCAGTCTAGCAATCCATAAGATTATCACATCCATGCATTCAAATTTAAACATGTGGTACCTAGATGACGGTACCTTAGGAGGGGATTCTAAAACTGTACTGAATGATTTAAGAGACCTATCAGAAAAATTTCGTCTGATCGGGCTGGAACTAAATAGCTCCAAGTGCGAGATATTTATCACCGATACTGTCCCTGATACCCAAAAAACCTCAATTTATGATGATTTCAATTCCTTAGCTCCCAATATAAAGATTTTGGATAAATGCTCACTTCGCCTCCTAGGAGCGCCAATCTTGAAAGATTCCATGCCTCAGTTTTTAGACAATGAGAAATCAAAATTCTTTGACACTATTCCACATCTCACAAAAATAAATTCACACATGGCTTTCCAAATAATAAGATATTGTCTGTTCGTTCCCTGCTTCACTTTTGTTTTAAGAAGCAGCCCTATGTTTAAATTAAAAAACTTGCTATCCACAGTAGATTCACTAATTCAAGTAGCTTTAACTCGAGTACTGAACCTTCCTGGTACAGGCATTATATATGCTTAAAAGGAGGCTTCATTCACTAATTAATGTTAAGCATGTACATTTGTTTAAGGAAAAATAAAAATTTATTATTATTATTATTATTCCCATTACCGATCGTTGTTGGCTTCAGGCTTCCCTTCCCATCAGATTTGGGGGGCTTGGAATAAGAAAAGTGTCCGATGTCGCGCTACCTGCCTTTTTGTCTTCTATTCACAGCACTGAGACCTTGTATAAGAAACTTATTCAGCCTTCTTTGGTTGATATTGAGGTCTCGTGCTGTGATGAAGCCAAACAGGCATGGTCAGTGGCCTGCCCGTGTGAGGACGTCCCCGATAACTTTTCATCGCAGCGGCAGTGGGATGAGCCTTGTTGCAAATTGCAACAAAAAAATCTGCTTGCCTCAAGTAGGAATATCACAGAGCGAGCTCGGCTTCTTGCTGTGGCAGAGCACGAGTCGGGTCTCTGGCTCCACGCCCTCCCATCCACCAACATCGGGACACTATTAGACGATCGGTCCTTCACCACGGCCGTCGGTCTGCGATTAGGGGCTTCATTAACTGAACCTCATCACTGCCCTTGCGGGGCTAGCGTTTGTCGGGCCGGACTCCATGGACTTTCTTGTCAGCGCAGTGCCGGCCGCTTGTCTCGCCATGCAGCCCTCAATGACGTTATCCGAAGGGCCCTTGTCTCCGTCGGTGCTCCGGCTACTCTTGAACCACCCGGAGTAGTTCGCGATGACGGTAAGAGGCCTGACGGTATGACGTTAATACCGTGGAAGCATGGGAGGCCGCTCGTATGGGACGCAACCTGCGTGGACACGCTGGCGCCCTCTCATGTTTCCATGAGTAGTAGGGCTGCTGGTTCGGCGGCGGCCGCTGCTGAGCTCTCCAAGGGGCGTAAATATGCGGCAATAGGTTCAAGCTACATGTTTACGCCTTTTGGGGTTGAGACAATGGGAACATGGGGTCCAGAGGCGCGACAATTTATCAAGGACCTCTCTGTCAAGCTGATAGATACCAGCGGCGACCGGCGGGCTGGCTCTTATCTGGGCCAGCGTATAAGTCTTGCCATACAGAGAGGTAACGCGGCCAGTATTTTGGGCACTCTCCCGCAGGGCAGTGATCTGGAGGCAATCTTTTTTTTGTGATTGTTATGTGTGTACAGGTATTTTTTTTTTTTTTTTTCTTTTTTTTTTTTTAGGGTTATTTAGTTTCTTTTATTACATCTTCTGTTTTATTTATAGTTAGTTTATTTAAGTTTTTGCTATAAGATGTGTACGTTTTAAAACTAATTCCCATAATAAATAATATTGAAATAGTAAAGGCATAAAAAAATATAAGACTGCGGGAATTAGTCACGAGAAAAAAAAAAATATCTTAGTCAACCCGTCTCATATTGTCTATTACCTTTAACAAAGTAAGTTTACATATTAATTATTTTAAGCCTTTAGAGGAATCGTACAGTATTAAAATATGCTAATTATTAATTACAATATTGAATAAGATTATTATTATTTATTACACCATGCTTCATTATCATCCAAATAATCATTGATTTTATAATAAGCTTTCTTAAGTAGTCCCTGCTTAATATATAGTTTAAACTTATTTTCAGGCAAACTAAGGACCTCCTCTGGAAGCTTATTGTCACAGTAGTTCAACTAGGCGGTGTCCTTGAAATCAATACCTACGGCCGCTCGGTGCGTAAACACGGGCTAGTTATATTATTATTAAAAAAGTCGTATTTAAGCAACCATGCAATGCACAACATACTCTGTAATTTCGTGCCATAATTTACGAAAATGCGCGGGAGCATCACAGTGACAACGTGCGTACGTAACTGCAGTGCGACCGCGACTGTCGTAAACCGAGTTGAACCGAGTTTGGGGGGGGGGGGGTTTGTTTCGGCCCATTGGTATGTAAATACTATTACTTATTTATACTATGGTATTGTGTATTACCTGGCTATCAATCCCAAGTATCACGTCATGGCACGCAGAAGAATTACCAATATTATAAACGGATGCAAAATATTTAGCAAAGTTATTACAGATATCAACTGGAGTTCTAGTAGGTTTTGCGTTTGGACTGAATAAATGACCAGAACGCTTTAGTGTGGCCTTCGCTTCGGCTAATTAACATTCTATCGATTTTAAATAGTTGGAATAACATATTTTGATTGCCGTGTGGCACTAGCTACGAACAATCTGAAATTCGAGCGGGTCCCTCAAGTTATGTTTTTTTTTTGTACTTTTGTTATCCTCTAAGAGTTTTATAAGATTTTTCGTGTACCACACCGGGAATTTAGGGTTTTTTAACTTGCTGACTACATATCCATGGAAAATGAAAAGTACAAGAGTTGGCGCAAAAAAAAACGGTGGAATGAGAACTTATTTATGGAGACTTTAATTTATGCAGCCAAACTAGACTCGGTAAGTGCTCAGTTATAATCTTAACAACCTGTATATGTCCAAGCTACTGACCGGTAAAGCAAACAGCACGGCCAGCCTGAGATGTCGCCGCGTGGCAGCGGCGGCGGCGCGGCGCTGCGCGTGCTCCGTGGCGCGCACTGACGCCGCCCATGACAGTCGCGCTAGCAGGGCCTCGCCCGCCTGCGCCGCCGACATCACTCGCACCTGACGGGAATTTATCTCATTACATGTGATATGTAATACAGGGAGACTAAATAGTAGGTTAATAACCTAACCTACCGTATACATACATATATATATACTCACGCCTGTCTCCCAGAGGGGTTGGCAGAGACTACAGATTTCCATCTGTCACGATCCTGACACCTCTATTGCTTATGCGTCCATCAAGTTAATTAAGGCGCATAATCACGCCACCTTTTAGTACAAAATTGGATAACCCTTTTCTTTGAACCTCTTTTAACCCTCTTCTTTCTAAATCAAAACAAACTAATAAATGTTCAAAAACTAAAACCCACGTAAACTTTGAAAAAGCGCTTGAAAGCTTAGCTAATAAAAATATTACTGAACTTCTCTTTTGTGAAGATCCTAACACTTTGGTTGAGCTTCTTATCCAGAAAATTGTTAAATCCCTACAGGAAAACACTACAACTAAAACACTTACCAAATCTACTCGTACTATTAAACCCTGGATTACTCCTGGTATTTTGCGATGCATAAGGAACAGGAACAAAATGCAGAAAAGAGTCAGAAATAATCCTTTCGATCAAATTCTTATTATAACGTATAAAAGATACCGCAACTACTGCAATAATTTAATTAAAAAGATAAAACGCAAATATGAGAATACTCTGCTAACAAACACAGTAAAAAACTCTAAACTACTATGGAACAACATAAAAAACATTACTAATTTAAAACAGACTAAAACAAGTAACACGGAATTACTAGACATAGCACAGTGCCCTAAGCAATCGGTAAATTTAGTGAACGACTTTTTTGTTAACATTGGCAGAGTTCTTGCGGAGGATATTCAATCTAATTACCCAACACTTAACACTGACACCCCTCTATCGTTTGATGCCCATCCTACGTCTTTTGTGCTTTATGATACTGATGCCACTGAAGTACACAAAATCATCATGAGCTTAAAATCGGACAGTGCACCAGGCTGTGACAATATCCCTACAAGATTTCTGAAGCTTTCTAAAGTCCATATCATCCCTGTAATTTGCCACTTGGTTAATCTTTGCTTCGCTAAGGGCGTTTTCCCAACTGTACTAAAGCAATCCATTATTACACCAGTTTTTAAAAGTGGTAACAAGGATGAAGTTAATAATTTTAGGCCGATCTCTGTTTTAACGGCAATTTCAAAAGTTCTAGAAAAAATAATAAATAACAGACTCATTAGCTTTCTTGAAAAGTATAGCATCTTATCAAACTCTCAATACGGTTTCAGACAATGTAAATCGACTCATGATGCAATAAAGGACCTAACATCAGTAATTATAGAGCAACTAGATCAGAGTAAGAAATGCCTAACTGTTTTCCTAGATTTAAAAAAAGCTTTCGATACAGTGTCTATCCCCACCCTTTTACGAAAATTAGAACGAATTGGAATTAGGAATACTCCTCTGGAGCTAATGAAGGATTATTTGTGTAGCCGCAAACAAAGAACTAAAATAGGAGAATATATTAGTGAAGACCTACACGTAACCTATGGAGTACCACAAGGGAGTGTCCTAGGTCCTACATTATTCCTAATATATATAAATGACTTGTGTAACTATAAAATTAATCAAGGTCACATATTCTCTTATGCTGATGACACAGCTGTGGTTTTTACTGGTGAGACGTGGGAATCTGTGCATAGTGAAGCTGAGGCTGGATTGGCTAAAATTGATACCTGGCTCAAACAAAACCTATTAACCTTAAACACCTCAAAAACCAATTATATCTGTTTTGGTATAAATAAAAGCTCACAACCTAAAAAGTCTGGCCTTAAAATCCACAGTTGTAAATACTTACATAATGACTGTAACTGTCCATCAATAGGGAAAGTAGCCTACACTAAATACCTTGGAATAATAATAGATCAGCGATTATCCTGGCACCAACATCTTGAACTAACAACCAGTAGAACAAGAAAACTCATTTATACATTTAAAACATTAAGACATGTCGCCAATCGTGATCTACTAAATCAAATCTACATAGCCCTGGGGCAATCTATCCTAACATACTGCATCTACATCTGGGGGGGTGCTACAAAATTAAAGTTTCTTGAATTAGAGCGAGCTCAGAGATCCCTACTAAAGGTTATGCACTTTAAACCGTATAGATTTCCTACTCAAGAACTGTACTGTTTTACGAAATTACTAACCGTAAGAAAGTTGTACATATTGAACTTACTGATGCAAAAGCATAAGTCACTGTCTTACTATCCCACGAACAAAAGAAGAAAAGATATCGTTGACTCATACAGTGTTAAAACAAAGTTTGCAATGCATCAATTTAATAAACAATCTGTTTACATTTACAATAAAGTAAACAAGCTACTTAACATCTACCCACTACTATTATTTGATTGCAAAAAGAAAGTCACCGAGTGGTTATTGACCTTGAATTATGAAGAAGTGGAGGAGCTGCTAAAGGTTATTGTGTGAGCACTTTTATAAGATACAATTTATTAATTATTTATTTAAATAATTTGGGCTTCTATTTATCTAAATTTAATTTATTTATTTTATTTATTTATTACATTATTTATGTATAAAAGTACTAATAGAATTATGTTATAAAGCTATCTATGTATCTATGTAAACATGCACCCAACCTATCCCCCTCACAATCTAAACATACTTATACCTAAGTTGTGTTTTATTTTTTATTTTATTTTTTTCTAATTGCTGTTTTTAGTTTTATTGCTGTTTTTGTTTAACAGTAACTTATATATTTTTTTTTTTTGTTGCACAAGAAGAGCACCTATTATATGGAAGAGCGGGGTATCCTGGCACAGGTACTTCGTACTTAAAAGGATGCCCCATCCACTGATGTAATTAGTATGTAAGTTTTGCACAATAAACAAATTTATTATTTATTATTATTATTATTATTTGTTGTTTTTCGTTACAGCCTGTATTATTATCGGGATAGGATATTCGGATCGATATATAAGGTGACTTTAATTTATGCAGCCAAATTCTTACTGAAGACTCGGGAAGTGCTCAGTAACAAAGTTCGATGACCCTTTTTGTGAAATTCGTAAATTAATCTTTTCGTGTTCCTTACAAACGCAAGCCCAGCCCCGAGTCGATTACTATGGGACTTCAAGATTTTATTTTGCGAAATTAGCAAAAAGTGATATCGATCCGTGTTACTGATCACTTACCAAGCCTCCAGTATGAGTTTGGCTGCATAAATTAAAGTCACATAAAGTTGAAAAAATACCAGAAAACGTTTGCAACTATGGAGTCAGCTTCTTAAAATATTATTTACTTAGTGAAAGTTCCGGAAATTACGGAATTGCTCAAAACGTTACGATGATGTACCTAATACTTAATAGATGTTACCGAAATGTCTGTATATTTTTCAGGCATTGTATACAATTCCTAGGAAATTTTTAAAATAACAAACAGATTTAGGTCAAACAGCGTAGAAGGTCGAAGTATAGACTATAGTAATATATCTTCGACCTTCTACTCTGTTACTAACTTATATATTGTGTTTGTTTCGGCATCTACAAGGTCATCCTCTTTGATATATATTTTGTGGGATAGTACCTTAGACCATTTAACACGGGACTAGGCAAGCGCATTTATCCCCCTCTGCCGAAGTACATGAACAATTTGTTCATGTAAGTTTGCTTGTGTGCGCGTTTTGTGTCTGTGTTGCAGCTTTTGATTAAGTGTGACATCAATTTTTCGCAGGAGTGTGCGTGATTGAGTAAACGTGTGCTATGCGTGTTTACCCCCCTCCCGTGGAAAACGGCAGAATAATTTCAGTACTAAGAGTCGCGCTTTGCCAGATCCCGTGTTAAGTGGTCTAGAATGGCAGAATAGTCGACACTGGCTTCCTTTGCCACCTGTCTGGAATATTTCCATATGTGTCGTCTAAGTCTAAGGGACATTACCTCAGCCACTTTATTGAATCGTACAGCTCTCGGGGCGGCGTCATCGCTGTCGGTCGTCTCTCCAGCACGGACTGGCACAAACGTTGAATCTCCCTGGAAAAATGCATTGTACAATGAAGTAATGAATGCCTCATGCGCCTAGGCAGAGCCACGCAGCTAACCGCTTGCGCAGTCGTTCGCACTCACCGATCAATCAGTCGGTGTGTATGCGTAGCCACGCCATGACCCATATTATTTTACAGACTTTTTTCGAAATTATGTATCAACTCCTTTTATGCTCATTTAACAATTTTACTAATTCTTCAATCCGTTTTAACTTTTAAATGTGAAAACATTTTCACTGCGCGTTTGTGATAAATTTAGTACATATTTAATTTCTTCCTAAGCTACTATCACCGCACAATCCAGCTAGCGGCTGGCCGGTGCTATTACTGCCTGATGCGACTATACGCGCGGTACATCGCCTCGTGCACTCGACCCTAAATAAATAATGCCATCAAAAACAAAACTTGTAAAAAAACAGGCATTTATTGCATTATGTATATATAATATTTTTATTCCTAGATTCCTCTATTTTATGCAGGTGTATATTTTATTTCCCGTTTTATTATATATTTTTTTTTATATTCTAAAGATATATTATATTGTTATAATTAACTTTGACTTGTAGAAAGTATACTTTAAGTATCTATTTTGTAAAAATAAATATTTTGATTTGATTTGATCAGGTCTTGCAACTTAGTTCTTCTACCGTAAATCCAAGTCGGTTAATTTATTCAGTCCCTACTTAAGGGACCTTCTGTCTTAATTTATTACATAATTATCCAACCTAACAACATCTAATAGTGACCGTATCAATATTAAAAATCTTTTATGTTTTAAATAAATAGATTGACTTAGCTATGTAACTTTGTAATCCTATATATTTATATGGGATTACAAAGTTATTTATGCAGTTGGTGTATCTAGAGCACTGGACCGAAATTGCAAAATATTTTAGTTTTTCCTCGATTTATACACTAATTATTATTGTATTCCAAATTTGAAGTTTCTATGTCTGCTAGAAGTGCCTTAGAGTTTTGATGATCGGTCAGTCAGTCAGTCAGTCAGTCAGTCAGTCAGTCAGTCAGTCAGTCAGTCAGTCAGTCAGTCAGTCAGTCAGTCAGTCACCGTACGGTCCGAAATAGAATTACATCACTGAAAGCCATGAATGATTTTAAGTGTGAGCGAGGGCTGGTCCGTAATTTGTTAGCTAGCAAACGATGTGAAAGATAGCTCATGATTCAGACCGCTTTATAAAAGATACCTCATATCCTCTTAATTTAACACAGAATGCAATACGTTATATATTTTTTTATCGACTCCACAAACCCACAAACACATACACAAATATAAATTCATCCATTTCGAGACGTTTCACAAGACATTTCAAATTTTTTTCTGAAATTATGGAGTGAAAGTCGTTTTTGAAATTTCAATCCGTTCAACGCTTTCATCGCCTCACCTCCGACGCGTGAGCCACAAAAGTCATATGAATGAATAAAGATATTTGCTTCACTCATGGATTATTTGCCATTCACCTCATTCATTTGTAATCGATTTTAGCGATGTTATTCTATTTCGGACCGTACGGTCAGTCAGTCAGTGAGTGAGTGACAAAATTGAGAAAATTTAATTCTTAAACTACTGGTTCAAATTTAATGAAATTTGAAATATAGCGTGTTTATACAATGCCTGCTTGGTTACTGAAAATTCAGGCTTCTAGTTTTATCCACAACGAAGTTATAGGGGGGTTGAAAATGGCCTGAACTGTTTCGAGAAAATAATGGTACGGCCGGCCGTGCCGCTTTTTAGCTCGACTTGGCGGGGACACTGCCGTGCCCCCAGATACACACGCACTTGCAGTATGATTGATTACAAATGTGTTGTTTTCAAGAATGCTCCAAATACTTAAAACAAATCAGAATTATAACTTATGTTATTACAAACTTTAAGGTCTAGGCTTCCTAAAAGATAAAAAATGTTGCTATCTGTTTGATGATAAGATTGCTGACTTATTTACATAAGAAATTCCATTTGGTTTCGGTTATCTCCCTGTGAATGTGCTTACAGTCAACTTAGACAATCTAAATTTCTAAACGTGGTGTCACCATTTTGATTTATTTATCACATATTTCTGCAGATAGATGGAATTCTAAAAACCGAGATAAGAATAATGCCCAATTTATTACCAGTATTATATTATCTGTGGAAAGTCAAATTTATCTATCTATCATGCGCAGGAGTAAACAATTGATAATATTTTTTTTCATTTACCAGGCTGTTAGTAGATTCATTGAAGTAGTTTTCATCATCTGTTTCACCTGATGGCTCCAGTAGTTGCTGAAACAATACAATACAAGGTTCAGGGTACAAGGCGAGGTTATCCAGAGAAATCTGTCCTGCTCCAACGCTTTCATTTTACACACGCTTATCCTGCTCAGTGGAAGCGGGCCGCTCAGAAAACTCGAGGTTTCGAGGTGTTTTTATTTATTATTTTAGAATTAGAGCGACGGGTTTTTAATATGACGGCCGTTTTATATCACAATTTTCACGACGTTTATTTTAGTATAACTTTTATTGTCCAAAACTTGATATAGCTCAAATGAAATGATATTTAGATCATGGTTTAGTTAGACCTATCTTTGCGTTTTAATTGGATCCCGTAAAATGTAAATAATCGTACATCGAACGGCCGAAATATTAAGATCACGTGGTGAAATATGTATAACGTATATTTTTTACAAAATTTAATCATCGCTCTTTATTGGTTTAAAATGTATTTGAAAAGACAATGGGAGAATAGCCCCCTTAACTCTGTTCATATAAAATACAAATCTGCATGTATATGCTTGTAACTAGAGAGCATTGAACGGATTTTTATACGGTTTTTACTGTTTCCTAGGGACCATTTTAATTATGGTTTTGGACTATGGTATACTTCAACTTTTAATTACGAATGAAACTGAGCTGTAAACATTTTATTGTCAAAATTACTGCAACCATAAATTGTTTTTATGCATGCAGTAGAATAAGAGAATAAAATGTTTACAGCCGCTAAAACTGCAAAAAGTATTCTCAATCAACATGGTACTTAATACTTATATATTTTTAACAGATTTTGACACGAATGACACAAAAAAACATCAACAAGATTACATCTATCTGTGCATTATCTGGTTGTGCCCAACTGATGAACAATGATTAAACTTATAAAACTAGTTTTGCGTGGAAATCGAGTCTTTCGATACTACCATGACCTTGGAAAAAAGTAACAATATCGATTGTGCTATCGATGGTATCAATTACATCGACGGTATCGATTATATCGATAGCGAAAATGACGTAATACTATCGATAGTATCGATTATAAGTTAGCAATACTATCGATAGTATTATTTACGTTAATCAATGAAACTTTGTATCGATACTATTGAAAGTATCGATTGTTTTGCTCCATCGATAGTCCATGAAAATTGGTTACATATACTGCACCGTGAGAATCGTACTGGCACTATCTAAAAAAAGAGTGCTTTTTGAGTAAAGTGCATTTAAAGTTTTCGAAACTAGTAAAATAATAAAACTGCACTCTTTATGCTCTAAAAATTTCGTTTTTTTTTCTGTGTTTCTTTACACAGTTATTAACGTATTTGGAAACAAAACTTGTTAAAATTACAAACAATTATTTTAATAAAATAAAAGACTTTTTTTGGTGTCGATATTCCTTCAACTATAAAACACAATTTTGTTTCGGATATGCAGTAGGTACTGTCACTATATTAGCTTTTTTTTTTTAATTTGCAATGGATTTGATTGAAATAATACTCCTTTTAGCCAAAAATCTTTTATTGTAATTATAAGTAACAATTAAGAATAAGTAAAAACAACGCAGGCAGCATCTAATCAAGTAATCAACTTTGACAGGTAAGATGATTATCTTAATAAAGATGAACAATGATTAAACTTATAAAAAATATACTTCTTAAGGGCTTGCTTTTGGTCTTTCAACGGTTTTTTATTTAAAATTAATTTGTACCGTTTTTAATAAAAAAGTGACACTACTACTCGAACGACAGCTGGCACACATTACTTACTATGTCAACAGCCAAAATTACAGAATTCCGGTAACGATTTGACCGATTTTCCTAAAAGTACATACTGACACTACGCCACCTAGTGATTAATATTAGGACTAGAAGCAAAGGTGTCTTTGCATTAGATGCCGAAAAAAATCTGTACCATAGATGGTGCCTAACAAAAAATGACCAAATTTTGTATAGTGACAGTATGGTTCTCACGGTGTGATATGTTACCCCAACGGCTCAAACCTCAGACAGAGAATATAAAGAATTACTCAGGACGCACTAATTTTGTTTTTGGGGCACAACTGGCCACTAATTATATTATATCTACCTGAGTAACCAGTTTGTATCAAGGCGACTCTATTCGCCTGAACTCCCATACTAGCGCAGTTCGCTGATCATATCCTTATTTATGTACATATTGTGACCTATTCTCGTGCAGCAAACCTTAAATTTAGAGTTGAAAAACCTAAAATAATACAAGCTCATTTAACTTTTATCCATCTGCATTAAAACCTATTTTGCAATGAAAAGTTTTAGGTATGGCAGCTCTAAATCTTATATTTGCTACACGAGAATAGGTGTCAGTGTGACGTTCTTCAAGGCCAAATGCTTCTACTGTAAAAAGTTTGGCCACATCGCTACAGCCTGTGACAAGAAGCCAAAGAACGTGCACCAAGTGGAGGAGGAGAAGGTTGCTGATGAGGCCACTGCAGAGAGAATGATGGGTGTTTACTCCTGCTCGGATAGTTATGTGTCACCTATAACTACAGATGTAACAATCGATGGAACCAAAGTAACCATGGAAGTGGACTCTGGAGCTTCACGCTCAATCATGTCGGAAGAGACGTACAAAAAGCTATGGTCTACACCCCCACCACTGAGATCGACGGAGTTGAAGTTAGTGACATGGACTCGGGATCCATTAAAAGTGCTTGGACTAGCAAACGTACGTGTCAAGCTGGGAGACAAGGAGGCGCAGTTCGAACTGATCGTGGCGTCGGGAAAGGGGCCGAACCTTCTAGGAAGAAACTGGTTCCAGACGCTAGGCCTTCAGGTATCCGGGTTATGCTGGTCTGAGGATATGATCAAGCCCTGTAAAGATGATTTTCCTGAACTATTTAAAGATGGACTGGGTGAGTATACTGGCCCTATGGTATCACTACACCTACGTCCAGACGCGAGGCCACGCTTTATGAAAGCTCACGCGGTGTCCTATCCACTGAAACAGAGAGTTGTTGACGAATTAAATAGATTGTTAGAGGAGGGCGTACTAACACCTGTGAGGTATTCTGAGTGGGCTACGCCAGTGACGCCTGTTATGAAAGAAGATGGCTCTGTGCGTATATGCGGCGATTACCGAGCTACAGTGAATGCTGCTATCGACACTGACAACTATCCATTACCAACTTTTCAGGAGGCTTCTGTGAAACTTAGTGGCGGAAGAATATTCAGTAAGCTGGATTTAAAACACGCTTACACACAGCTCAAGGTGGATGACACGACCGCAATGCTGCTGACACTGAATACGTGCATTGGATTGATGAGAGTGAATCGACTACCCTTCGGTGTCAGTGCGGCGCCAGCTATATTCCAACGTCTAATGTCGACAGCACTCGCGGGAATGGACGGAGTAGCGTGCCTGCTAGATGATATCGCTGTAACCGGGGCAACAATCGTGGAACACAACCTGAGACTGCGAGAAGTACTGGGCAAGCTGCAGGAAATGGGCCTTCGTCTAAATATAAAGAAATGTGTGTTTGCAGCAGACAGCATCATGTTTTTGGGTCATATGATTGACGCAGATGGACTTCACCCGTCACCGGCTAAAGTTAAAGAGATTCAAGAGAAGCCTGCTCCAACCAACAAAGAATCTTTGCGCGCCTTCCTTGGCTTATACAACTTTAATGAGAAATTCTTACCTGATAAGAGCACGGTATTGGAACCGCTATATCGTCTTCTTGAATCTAAGCGAATGTGGAGCTGGGGCGAGAAAGAGCAGGCAGCTTTTGTGGAGGCGAAACGACTTTTGTCTTCTGATCTCACTCTAGTGGGATATGACTTGCAGAAGGAACTACTTCTCATTTGTGATTCGTCTGAGTATGGAGTCGGTGCGATTATTGCACATGTAATGGAAGATGGATCCGAACGCCCTGTGATGATGGCATCACGTACATTACAGGCTCACGAAAGACGCTATGGACAAATTGACAAAGAGGCCCAAGCAATTAAGTTTGGATTGTCAAAATTTCATGAATTCCTAGCGGGTCGGAGATTTTGTATAATAACAGATCACAAACCCTTGATAGGGTTATTTAACCCGACGAAGCCAATACCAGCTCAAATTTCACCACGGATGTTGCGCTGGTCATTGAAGCTTGATTATACGATAAAATATCGGCCAGGCAAGCAAATCGGTAATGCGGATGCACTAAGCAGATGCACGGCGCCAAACACATCGACCGTGACAGAGGAGGCGCTGCCGGAAGTGTTGCTGCTGGAGGAGCAGCCTCGCGAACAAACCGAACAAACGAAGAAAGACACTGTGTTGCAAAAAGTGATGTTCCATGTCTTACATGGCTGGCCGCGTAAGAACATAGACCCCAGCCTACAGCCTTTTTGGATTCGAAGAGAGGCTCTTTCACATAATAATGACTGTTTATTGTGGTGCAACAGAGTCGTGATACCTAAGTCCCTTCAGGACAAGGTGTTGAAGTTATTACATGTTCCGCATGCGGGCATTGTCCAGACAAAGGCTTACGCTCGAGGCTACGTTTGGTGGGTTGACTTGGACAAGCAAATTGAGCAAACAGTAGCTGAATGTGAACAGTGCCAACTAGTACGGAACAATCCACCTAAGGATCCCCAGACCTGGATTACATCAGAGAAACCATGGAGCCGTGTGCATGTTGATTTTGCCGGGCCCTTCCAGGGTAAAACATTTTTGGTTTTAGTAGACAGCTACAGTAAATGGTTTGAAGCCGAGATTGTTCCCTCAATGAATAGTTGCACAGTCATAACAATTTTGAGGAAAATTTTTACATCACAAGGATTGCCTGATACCCTTGTATCCGACAATGGTCGAACATTTACCTCAGAAGAATTTAACACATTCTTGAGAAATAATGGGATCAAACACCGATACTCACCGCCATACCACCCGGAAACCTATCGCCAAATTGAACGGACAATTCAAACTTTTAAAAATAAGATGAAGAAGCTCACAAATTTGAACTCGCCATGGCCAGAAAAATTATGCAAGGTTCTGTATTATCTAAGAACTGTACCCAATAGCTCTACAAGTAAAACCCCTGCTGAAATGTTGAATGGACGCAGATATAGAACTGCAATATCAGTACTACACCCTGATTCGACACCAAGTCGAGCCGACCAGCAACGACCACCCAGCAGGAGATTTTCTGTTGATCAGCCGGTGCTCGTACACATGTATGGACCAGGGGAGAAATGGCAGAGGGCTATAATAGAAATGGTGGAAGGACCGGCCACATATAGGGTGAGAACGGAAGATGGAGAGCTGCATCGTCGTCATGCTGATCAAATACTGGCTAGACCAGATAGACAAAGCACAAACACTCCAGGCAATATAATAAACGATCATCGAAGACATGAGTCCGACTCAGATGATACACCTGACCCACCGATAGTGCTTCCACCACCTCATTTATGGCGTGATACAATTGGCATTCCAGAGGACTGATTTCTTATATTAATTATCTATTTTTCAATATGTTTTGCCTGTAAAGCTGATTTGTTCTGTGCTGATTATTGCTATGTATGTTAAATAACCAATCACTATGATGGAAAGGTATGTTATGTATTAGGTTAGGTTTTGATTATTTTGTAGACTGGAGGTAGGTGACAAATAAAGCAGTTTGTGACTTGAGCTCAACTTGGTTCTATTCTTTAAACTGCTTTAAAAATGGACAAATTTTTTAATAAATAAAAACTAAGAGTTCGGTGACATACAACCCGGTCACATTATCTCGAGACCTCGCTGGAATGCGAACCACCCACCCCGTTCTCCTTTCACCTCCCCGCGCTCGCCACGGCGCGTCAGTACGGTTAGCACTTTCGTTGCCGATACGCGTCGACTTGTTTTCGTGGTATATTTTTAAACATTCCATTGTTACGTTTGGACTTTTATTGTTATTTTGTTATTGCTGTTACATTAAAATATTGTTTTTGTTGCAACGTTGGACATTTTTGTTAAGTTTGGACATTTTGGTTTAGTTTGGACATTTTTGTTACTATTTCATATCATTATAATAATATTACCTACATTAAATTAATCAACACAATATTTGTTTTGTTGGAAATCTTATTGTTTATAATAATATCCTACTAGAGGATGCTTGTTTTGCGCACCATATCTGAGCGCCGACGCGACGTGACGTCATCGACGCCAGGTGTCGAGATAATGTGACCGGGTTGTAAACATCATCAGCTTATAGCTGCTTGTGTATAATAAATCATAATAATAATAATATGTTTCCTAGAAGCGATACAACAAATAGATCTGGAGCCCAGAACAAGGTAGGGACTAAAGGTATAGGAATGCTGAATTAATTATAGCTTGAAAGAGCACTCCAAAGTACATCATTTCGGCTCGGTTATACAACCCATATCGGTCACTAAAATGTTTTACTGCACTCAGACAAACATGAAAAAACGAGGTTTGGGACTAAACATAAAGGAATCAAGGTGAAGGCATTTTAGGAAAGAGCGGTCCAAGGACAACACGAGGCAATATTATTTTTTTCCTCAATTCGGTCACCATGCGAAATCAGACCGGGATTGAAAATTAAAAAAAATGGATCTTGAGACTAAACATATGGGAATCGTGAAACGAACATAGATCGGTAGAACACACTTTACCTGTTATGAAAAAGTCGGTCTTACAAGGCGGATCGGTCACCTTAACCGAATCAGACCACTTTTTATGACTCTGAGCCATGAAGGGCCCAGATGTAAATGCAACTAATGGTCAAGACTGACCAATGCTTGCTTTACTGCAGATTGTAGCTGGTTACACAGCCGCACACTGTTTTAGGCCCCTCAATTGGTTGGTTGGAAGTAAGGTAACAAATAAACATTCAAGCTGACTTATTTATTAGTCAGGATACTTACAGTGTAGTCATTTGGCCGGCATGGATCTCTAGTTGGTGGTGAGAAACACAGCACCAGGAGATAGATAAAAAGCATGGAACTACGCACATATGTCACCAGGAATGGCCGTTCTAGCTTTACCTCTGTGTAGATGTACTGCAAAAGAAGGAAATACCATAAGTTTAACCAATATATTATTACATTATATATACGTCCGACAGTCTGTGGACTATTTATACTTTAGTTGCAGGTATATAAATCGTTGATTTTTAATAAACAGAATGTTAACTGCCAATTTACTTTTATTTTGTCCTGATTTCACTTTTCACTCTCATTGTACTATTGAAAAGAAATACCATTATTAAGAGGGACGATATTACCAAAAATAGAAAAGAGGATGAATATTCCTCAACCCAAACTTACCCCGACCCAAATAAAACCATAGCACATTTAGGACAAGGATGTATCTAAGGTAAATTTCTGTGAGATATAAAATGTAGATTTTGCAAGGGGCTTGCTTATGTTTTCTTTTGCCAAAAAGTGGCAATGGTGTCGGTGTAACATTACTTAACTTATTTGACAGGACTAGCCTTATTTTAAGCGTCCTGTCTTTGTCTTATCAATACAGAACTAAAAAAACAGAATGCTTAAATTAAGTTTAATCCTGTCAAATAAGTTAAGTCGTGTTACACCGAATCGACACCATTGTCATCTTTATTAAATTCATGTGTACTTGTTTCACAGATTTAGTTTTACTCAAAACTCTCAATCGCTTTTGATTATTATACCATTCAACATGACCATGGTTTATTTATGGCTCATAATATTTTAACATCTCTGAATCCCTTGTGTAATAACTGAAACTGTTAGGGAGATCAGTGCAAAATTAATTCTGTGAAACAAGTGCAAGTGAATCAAACTGCTTTCCTAGTTTCACCAAATGCTGACAATTGTAAGTATAAATGAGGAGCAACAGATCAAAACGTATTAACTCCCGCCATCCAAAAAATAAAGGATTTTGATCCTTTTTATACCTTCTAACTTATGTCAAAACTTGACGTATTAAACGTGTCTACTTTTCAAAAAATATTAAATCCACCTGTGTTGCCTTAATCTCAAGAATTTTATTTCATGCCTTTATCTCAAGAATTCTATTGGCAGAGCTAAGACGCTTTTTTACTCCTCAAATGAGTTCAAATCATATGGTTAAATTCTAAGGGCTCAGTGTTTATGTTTACCTTTGTAAGTTCAGAAGAGACGACCCACAGAACATCAACCATGAACAGAATGAGTAGTCCAAATAGATATCGCCGTCTGTCGTGAGGCTGAGCTGCATCTTTCCCGCTTTTATTGCTGGGGGACACATTGAAATAGTTGTGGCATAAGGTCAACATTTAGAAAAGCCGAGAATACAGAGCGGTCACAGGAAGTCTAGGGGTCCAGCAATGTTCATTTGATGATTCTAGAAATAAAACGAATCCATTGTAGAAATATTAAATTGATAGCTTGACAAATGATCAATGGAATCGTCAATGATACGAAGAAATAATAAATTTCCTTCAAAAAACAAGCAATCACAAGTAATCTGCTTCTTTCTGAGCAAGGCGGACGACACAAAACAAAATCACAGATTAACTAACTGTCAAAAAGTGCAAACGAATTTCAAGTTGTGTTTTTTTCATAGCATAGCACCACAGCCATAGACATATTAAAATATTATTATCCTTCATGCCTGATCCATCCATGGTCATCATTACTCAGTAATAATGAATGGAAGGATCAGGCATTCAGATAATTATGATCGAACATCACTTGCAGGTAAGTTCGTTTGATCATTAAATTCTAATACACTAGACCGGCTTCCGGCTTGAAACGCCGTCAAAAATTCCGTACCCATTCGAATTTTATCAAAGACAATAAAGATGTCAAAAATATAAAATTAAAAAGTAGAAGATTGAGAAGTTGGCGTTAGTTTGTTTACATGTTCCGTATAGGGATGTTCCGATACACACAAGTTATCGATACTTACCCATATCAGTAGTACCCAAATAATTTTTCCAGACTACTCATATGAGTACATCTAAAGTATCGATACTTACTCATATCGACACTTTTTAGATTTTTTCATGGGACAGTTAAAATTGATTTTTTTTATTCGAAGTAGTTGTTAAAAGTAAGTAGAGAAGTATTAAATGAATCATCTTTTATTAATTGCAAAATTATTTTAGACCCCGTTATCTTGTCGCAATGACGTCACAAAATGGTAGATAGTGGACAAAATGGGTACACCTTGGAGTTTGTGGTGTTTTGGAATTATTATTTTTTATAAATCTTGCTGTGGTCTGTTTATTTAATTGGCCGTTGAGGCTAAATCATCACAAACATGAAGATATTTTTATAATTGTTTTTGTTTACTTTTTTAGATCTATATCTTGAAATATTGGTCATAGACGATGCGATAACCATAGATAAAGAATTTATTTGCAACTGCAAATCATACTGACATACAGCAGCAATCCATAGGTACCTGACAGTGAATTTTTTGTTTACGAATCACACCAAAAAGACACCATACAAAAACAATTAAATTCATGAACGCATAATGAATAAGCAATCGGAAAATTAAATCAAGAAAAGTTTCATACGGATCTATTAAAATGTATGATATCATCTAATATCCAATAAAATAAATTTGAAAACACCGAGTTTAGAGATTTTATTTAAAAAAAATTGCGTGAATAGTAAGTACGCAAAAACAGGAAATGTACTACTACCTTCGGAATCTACAGCACAATTATTACATATTATTATTACATTTACTTTACATACTATATTACTATGTAATATTACCTACTATGTTTACTATAAAAGCTGAAATTAAATCGACAGACCAAATTGATACTGGAGACCCAATTAGTAATCAGGATCTAGGTTCAGTTATCCTTTTGGCTAAATTACAAAAAAAAAATTTTTTGCTTCCTTACTGGTCGAACTAGTTTAAGTAGAATTTCTAGTCTAGGCTGTAAGGAAGCAAAATATATATATATATATATATATATCGAATTGCACCAAAAGGTTGATTGAAGCTTGTTTCTGTTCACTAACCGAGTCTCCAGTATGAATTTGGTCAGTTAATTTAATTTCACCTTGTATAATTAAAATTATACTACAGGGTGGCCAGTTAAGAGGTATACAACTTATTTTATAAATTTTCTTTTACATAAAATGGAAGTTACTAGGTATTGTTTCAAAAATATTATATGTAGGCTTGGCAATTACGTATGGAAAATAACATCTGCCAAATGTCCACCTCTAGCAGCGCGACAAATGTGAGCTCTTTTATCGCGTTTATCATTACATTTTCGCACATTCCCGGCGCTATCCAAATGACTGCATCTCGGATATCCTGTTTTAAATGTTGAATATTTCTCGGCTTAATAGCATAGATACATCCCTTTAGTTAGATAGATCCACAGAAAAAAATCCGGTGATCTTGGGGGCCAATCAATGTCACCATTTCTTGAAATTAATTGACCTGAAAACATTCTTCTCAATATTTCGATTGTGTCTCTGGCTGTATGCCATGTGGCTCCGTCTTGTTGCAACCACATGTTTTTTAAGCCCAACTGATTCATTTTATGTAAGAAAAAATTGTTGATCATCTCACGGTAACGATCTCCATTCTATGTTACGGCAGCGCCCGTACCATCTTCAAAGAAGTAGGGTCCAATTACTCCTCCTGACCAAATTCCACACCATACGGTTACTCGACGTGGATGCAGTGGTCACTCGTGGATCAACAAAGGTTGTCGAATAACTGGTTTATCTGTTACAATGCCATGCTGCTCAAATTTATTCACCAAACGAGTTATTGCTAGCCGCGAAGGAAGGTGATTTCTACCGAAAATTGTTCGTAATTTTCTCAGCGTTTTCGCAATAGATATTGGTTTGAGTAGAACGTTTTGATAATTAAAACACGCTGTTCAATCGAAAAACGCTTCATATCGAATTTGCCGTATCTTCATGAAATAATTGTTATCAAATAACTGTCAAATATGGCGCCCAAACAAAATGGTGGCAAAAAAAGTTGTATACCTCTAAGTTGGTATAATTGCTATAAATTTTGTGTGTTCGGATTGTCAAGGCCCTACTGTATATAAAAGTACGTATATAAATTTTCACATTTTTTATCGGGTCACAATTTTAATAAAGTTTATAACAGTGACATTTTGTCCCCTGTCATTACGACAAAATAATGGGGTCTAGTTCAAATACTAAATAAAGAACTCTTGTTTCTGAATTTCTGTCCATATTTTCAATTTTGGTGGCGCCGTTCGAAACCAAATACAAACCAACAACAAGCCAATAATGAAAATAAATTAATTATTTTACAACAATTAATATAACATTGTTACTGACAAAAAATAAACTAGTTTTAAGGTATAACTTGGTTTCTCTGAATTATATTTAATCGATAGTTACCTATACCTAAGGTTGAAATGAGATATCACTTAAACGTCATCATCATAAATTCATAAACTATAAGTACCAAAAAGGCGACATCCATCGTAGGTGATATATGAGAGCCACCTATTAGTTGACAAAATTACATGCTGTACCCCGCTACCCCCTCGCACCCCTATTACGTCTGTTCTCGAAAGAAATGTTCATTGTAATTATTTGGTTGACTAGTAGGTGGCTCTCGAAAACGTCAACATCATGTCGGTTCGCTGTCAAAGCCCTGAACACCTATCCATATATATAGATCAGTGACCACAGCATAGCACACACATGGACATGGAGGGTGCTGAAGGTAATCGTCAATAAAAAATGTTTATATCATGCATTCTGCACAGATATATACTGACATACTGACTGACTGAGTAATAATAATATATCTGTGGCATTCTGTCAAAACTAAGGGGGGTCACCTTGCTCTCTCCGCGACGCTCAACTCCCCAATTTTTTTTATTTAACCCTAACACGATCTTTCTAAATCTGCTTCGCTTCATTCGTCCTTCCATATTTTCGACTTTTTGATGAAAGATTTTCACAGTCCTAAATACTCAGACGAACAAACCAACTGGACAGACCACCAACAGGCAAACCCGTCTGCCAAAGGTATCAGCCCGGCGGTCATACCCACCGGTTATTTAAAACTAGTTCACACGTGTTCCGCGTCATTCTCAGATTATAGTGCGCGCGGAACGATCTCCGCAAAAATACCGAATTCACAACACCTTATGGAGATTATTGGTTCATAATTGCAAACTAACATTATTTGAAATTTTATTTACGGCTATTTTCGGAGATATTTGCAAAATACTGAATGTTCCTTCATTTCGTTCAATGGTTGACTGCAAGCGATGGAACCTTTGCCACAATAAAAATAAAAATCGTTAATTCAAACCAGACCGAATGTCTAAAGGCCGTTCAAAAATTAACCCGGTCTAAATAATTCTAGCATGTTACACAATTTCTATGCAAAAAAGTGTCACTTTCAGTGGGGGACGAGACAGCGTCGCGATGCACGCACACTACAAAATACTCAAACACTAGCTTAAACTATACACATACAATCACATTCACACACAGAGACATCTATCGTTTTTATATAACAGGTATGACCACCGGGCTCATACTTTTGGCAGAGGGGTTAACCTGTTGGGGGCCTGTCCAGTTGGTTTGTTCATCTGGGCCTTCAAACGCACCGTGATTGGCTAGAAATGATATATAACACACATCATTTTTAGCCATTCATGACACCTTTGATGGCTAAAGCGATAAATAACGGACATCTTTGTACCGTAAGTATTGGCCTCCAGGCTTGCGTTTTCCAGTGGAGATCTCAGAGTAGCCTTAGGGAGTTGAGAGTCATCCTCCATACGGACTAGGTATCCACACCATCGTAGTTGGCCTTTCATGCATGAGCTGGCACTATATGCCAGATATTTCAGTCATCATCATCAAGTACCATCTCCATCCCCGGGGTCGGCGACCATTTTCCTGTATGTCTCCCTATCTTCTGTCATGTGAATTAGTTTATCTAAATGTTTAATTTATTTTACATGAATAATTTCCATCTTTTTAAAGTTTTCTTTCACTTTAAATAAACAGACCTTTTTTTTCGAGCCTAAAGAAGTGGTTTACCCTCAGAGGCGACATGGAAAAAGGTAAAGCTTATTTCGTAGCGCATCTGCGCGGGCGCCCGCTTTATCACCTTTTTGTCCATTTCGCACGGAAATTCCCGGCTGCGTTCAGTTTAATTGTCAGAAGACGCCTGCTTTACACTGACAATAGGATAGCAAATACAAATTCTACGCGTGCAAAAGAGATGTCAAGATAAGCAAGCGTGATCCGACGATCAAGCGGAACAAAGCCCTCACTGTGGCGTAAGTTTAACAGGGAACTGCGAGTCTATACAATTAAGGTCGTTGCTAGAGCGTTAAAAAATTGACCCGATTTAAACCGAGGCGAGGGTAACCAAACTGTTACCTGACAGTTACTCGGAAGTATTTTGAAACGCTTCCAATTAATGCGGAAATCACACTGGGCCACCTGATTGTTGCAACCTGATTTTTCTTTCTCTTTCTCCTATATACCTAGATCTATCTCTTTCTAATAAACTAGTCAAATTTCGCACTATGATCGCACGTTTTGAAACGCTTCCTCATAATGAATGTCAACAAACTGAAATCCTTGACTGAGTTCAGTTTGATCACCCGCTGACGCCCGGCGATCATGACATCTCTTTTGCACGCGTTGATTTTGTATCTGCTGCTATCCTGCTGTCAGTGACAGCGTTGCCGGTGCGGGTATTTTTACCCGATTTCGGGTAATTTAGGCACTAAGCGGGTATCTTGCAGGTAATCATGACTGCCGGGTAATTTCGGGTAATCTTGCGACAAATACAAAAATATTTTTTCTCCTATTAAATCGTATTGACTCAAAGTTGATGCCCAAAACAAAATAATTGCCCAAAACATGAATATTTTTTTTATTAAATCGTCTTGACGCAGCTACAGCGCATAATTGAACACATCCTATCTTTCTCTACTATTTGTGTGTGTGAGAATTATGATTTAAGTGAGGCTAATCCGCACTTAAACAACGTGCAAAAGAGATTCCCATACAAATCATCAGTAGAAGCACGATTATTTTGCTGTTTGTTCCGTTTTGTTTTGTGGCTTGCTCTGAAAAGTTATAAATACTGTAAAACGTGAAAATTTTGAGAGAAAGGAACCTTTAAATCAACTTATTTAATTATAAGTTCATTGTTGATTTTTTTTATTTGTCCATTTTCACCAAAATGGTCTGAATGTAAATGTAGAAAATTCTTTCATAGTTATTTTATTTGGTAACAACGAAACTCTACTTAAAATATCTTTAATTGTAATTTGTTTCAAACACATTGCTGTTAATTTTTAAAGAGGTATAGGTAATAGGAAATGTAAATGAGTTTGCGTTTCGTTAGTACAAGATGACACAGCTTACACCAGAAATGTCACTTCTTCTTACAAAAATGACAGAACAACTCAGTATTCAGACGAAAACGATAACAGAAAGCATCACTGAAGCTGTATTGCAAAAAGTAGACGAAAAAATCAAACCAGTTATCGAGGAAAATGAGAAACTGAAAAGGGAAGTCGAGAATTTAAACAGAAAAATAGAACACCTTGAACTGAATGAAAAGAGAAACAATATTATAATTCATGGACTCCCTGAACCAAAGGATGAGAGCCACGAAGCCCTACTAAACTTGGTAATATCTACCATAACCGATATACAAGTTGTGCTCACAAAGGGAGAAATTAATAGAATCCAGAGACTGGGGAAAAACACAGACAATAAGATAAGACCAGTTCTCCTAGCTACTACAACACTAGAAAAGAAAATTCAGATTTTAAGAAACAAAATGAAGATGAAGCCCAGTATTTATATCACTCGTGACCTACCAAAAAAAGTGTTGCAAAAAAACAAAGAAGCAAAGTCTAACCTGGTGAAGGGAAATGAAAAAAGAAAACGATCCGACACCTTAAGCCCTAAAAACAACATAAACACAACACAGAATGATCCGAAAGTGTCTAAAACAAATGCTTTTCAATACATGCGAGAGAGACAGTACTCACTTTCAGAGAAAAATACTTACCTTCAAAATTCAAAAAACTAGCTCAACCAAAACCAACAAGTCTACAACAAATAAACAAGGCACAAAACAAACCGGAAAGCGAAACTATTAACTATAAACGGAAAAACAAAAAGTCTCCAATCCGGCTGGTCACCGTGGGGACCTCAGACCACCACCCTCCAACGAGGAGATGTGGAACTATCAAAATAGCTACATTAAACACTAGAACACTTAGAACCCATGAAAGCTTACTAGAACTAGAACATGCTTTAGAAAACATAAAATATGATATATTGGGCATAAGCGAGATGCGGAGATTAGAAGAAAAAATTGAAGAGCGTACTGGCTATATCTTATACCAAAAAGGAGAAACAGCAGGACAAAGAGGAATAGGCTTCTTGATAAAAAAATCCCTGAAGCAACAAATACTGGATTTGATTGGAATATCGGACAGGATAGCAATACTCAACATCAAAATACCAGGTTATGAGAAAACATGGTCGATTATTCAAGCATGTGCTCCAACAGAGCAAGCCGAACTATCTATCTTAGAATCCTTCTATGAAGATTTATCACTGGTTATACAAAACAGCTCAGACAAACATATAATCCTAATGGGAGATTTCAATGCACAAGTAGGTGCACGTCAAAACAGTGAAGAATACATACTTGGAAAATTTGGATATGGGAAGAAACCTTGAAAACCTGGAAAAAATGATCCAAAGCTTAAATAAGGAGAGCATAAAAGTTGGACTAAAGATGAACGCCAGCAAGACCAAGGTGATGACCAACACCATAAAAGTAGACATTAAAATTCATGACAAACCACTCGAATATGTAGAAGAATATATGTACTTAGGCCAACTTATCTCGTCAAAAGACCAAATCCTAAAAGAAATCAACTTGAGGATAGCAAAAGGATGGAAAAAATACTGGTCTTTTACAGAAATAATGAAATCAAAGGACTTGGGCATGTCACTAAAAAGAAAAGCATTCAACACATGCATACTTCCATGTATTACCTATGGTTGTGAAACATGGGCACTGACCAAATTTTTGAGAGAAAAACTTGCTAAATGTCAAGGAGCAATGGAGAGAAGTATAATGGGCATTAAAAGACAAGACAGAGTCAGAAACATTGAAATAAGGGCAAAGACAAAATTAACAGATATCCTGACCAAAATAGACTGCCAAAAATGGAGATGGACAGGCCATATGATGCGCGATACACAAAAAAAGTGGAGCAAAATAGTAACAAATTGGTACCCACGAGATGGGAAACGGAGTCGAGGAAGACAAAATATTAGATGGGAGGATGAAATCAAACTGACAGCAGGTCCATACTGGAGGAGAGTCACCCAGGACAGACAACAATGGAAATCGTTGGAGGAGGCCTATGCCATTAGGCACACTGAAATTAGGGACACTATGTAAAAAATACTGTGATTGAAAAACTGATATTTCAGAATAAAAGGCTTTATTATGTTTTTCTTTATTTATTTTTTTTCTCTCTTTTTCTGAAAAGAGGTTAGAAGAGCACGGGCCGCAGCCAAGTGCATAAACTATATTATAGAGTGTTCTGTGATAGGTCTGCCTGCAAAAATTTTCTCGTGATGATTGTTATTATTATTATTATTATTATTATTATAGGAAATGTTAAAATAAAAACAAGGTACCTAATTTATATTTTATTTCTTCTCTGAAAAAAAAATTACATTCACAAAACGGGTAATTCGGGTAATTTCTGATTCGGTTTCGGACTTTTTCTAGTTTGACTGCCGGCAACACTGGTCAGTGATGAGCGGGCGATCAAACTGAACGCGGCCCTTGAATGAATTTTCAAGAATTAAAAATTTATATTTTCTATTGATAAAATGAGTTTATGTAACGTGGAAGTAGTTAAAAACATTGGTAAATACTTAAATAGCCCTGTTGGCCCAGTGTGTTTTAGTACAGATAAAGTGAGTGTCCTGTCATAAAATATGACTATTTACATTTTATTCGTAGGTTATGTTGTGGTAATGTTAGCTATTGCCTGATTCAGGTTTTGACGACAGTTCTGGACAAGGAGAATGTAGAAGGTTTCGCCAGCATCGTGCTGCGGTTGGCTTCAAAGAGCGGCTCCAACATGAGCCAGGAACAAACACTACTCAGCTACCAGTGGTTGGAGCACATTGCTATGTATGCCGATCAAGCAGCTGCTAACCCTGTATTTGCCAAAAGTTTTCTTCAGGTACAAACAAATTACTATTATTATTTGGATGGTGGGAAAAATATAAAATTGTGCCCACATATTAAGCAGGTACTCTGACCTAATTTTTATTACGTAAAGACAGAGCATCCCATGATGATAAAATCATTGTCCAATGCTTTTCAGTTAATGCTGTGGGTGTGACATTTAGGTGTCAGTTCTGTACTAGTAGGAAAGGAAAGGAGAGCTTCCTTGTTGATACTCCAAATGTGCCATTTGTGACTATAAATTCAAACCTCCAGGGTTAGCTAGATAGCACTGTGTGTTACTAAAACAAGGGCAAATATTTAAAATACTCTTAGTAATATGCATAGTAATTTATCTATTTAAATGTTTGAGAAAACAATGATCAAAAGCAATGTGTTTCTTTTTTCAGGATATCAATAAGGCCTTAGAAAAAAATACATATTTGACTGGTCAGTTTTTCACAATAACTGATGTTGCAGCCTATCATGTATTGTATCATTTGTTGGTAAGTTCACTAAAAGAAATATTCATATTATGTGGTAAATAATGAACATATAGAGGATAAATGAAAGTGGAGTGATGAAAGAAATTTATGGTACAAAACAAAGTGAATGATAATGCTTGACCAAGTTGCCCTAGAAGGATTTATGCTGATCAAATTGGCAACATACTGAAGAAGAGCAATGTCAAAATTCTGGGTATGAACAGAAGAGCTTTTATGTCTAGAATGATGAATGTGGAAGAGACTGAAGAGGTGTCAGGATCTTATCAGATAGAAATGTGTAGTCTCTGCTTAACCCTTCATAAGACAGGTGTGAGTTTATTTGTATTGGCAATAAATAAACAAATCAGAAATTATAATAGTCTTCTTCCTATTTATTATACAATAAATATTATTTGTATTGGCAATAAATAAACACATCAGCAATTATTATATAATAAATAGGATGAAGACTATTATAATTTCTGATGTGTTTATTTATAATAGTCTCCATCCTATTTATTATAATAATATAATTCAAAGGATTATAATTTTTGATGTGTTTATTTATTGCCAATACAAATAAACTCACACCTGTCTTACAAAGGGGTAAGCAGAGACCACAGATTTCCATCTGATAAGATCCTGACACCTCTTCAGTCTCTTCCACATTCATCATTCTAGATCATCATTCACACCGTGTGAGTATATTATGTGTTATATAATAAATAGGATGAAGACTATTATAATTTCTGATGTGTTTATTAATTGTCAATACAAATAATAAAATAGCTGTATTGCTTTTTACTGATAGTTTACTTATTTTTTACTTAAAAACCCTTGAGAATGATTTATAAGTGAAGTTGGTGGTCTTGCAGAGCATTCTCAAGGATTTTTGATTAAAAATAAATTAGATAGATAAAAAGTAATATAGATAATTTTTATTTGTAGTGGTAATAAATAGATACACATCCGAAATTGTTCTTAAAAGCAAAGGAAATTGTTTTTAAAATCCTGTGTTTACCATATTTTTAGTTTTTTGAAAATATCTCTTTATTTAATCACGATATAATTCTGAAAAAAAAATATGATTCTCAGAAAGCCCATATCTCGAAATGGTTTTTAGTTTTGCACCAATTATTAATTTGTAATGTTGTCGATTTTTACATGAAATTATTTGTTCTAGGAACGCTTAAGTCTAGTAGAAAAAGAAGCTCTACTTCATGTATGCAGATGGTCAAAACATATACAGGCACAACCTAAAGTGTGTTGCAGTCGACCACCTCTACCTCTCAATGTGTTGACTTTGTCTGTGCTGGCCCCAGCGGCACATTAGGCTTACACCTACTGAAGCATTTTAATTTCTTATTTATTTCATAACGTTAAGATAAAAATAATGACAAAATAATATGTGTCCAAAAAACTGGTCTTTGTATTTTTTACTTAGTATAGGAGCCCAGGGTACATAGCATGGTAGGGTAGAATCTACAATAGTTTATATGATCTGTGGTCTACAATACCATGCTAGGTACCCAGCATAGCTAACATGGACGATAATAATAGAGAAGTTTTGTCTCTCGAAGAAACGTTTGACCAATGGAAACGCAGTATAAATCACGTGATCATCGCCTCGATAAAACGACTCGTATGTACTGCGTGTCCATTGGTCAAACGTTACTCCGAGAGACAACATTTCTCTATTATTATCGTTCATGTTAGATATGCTGGTCTACACTGTAGAGCATATTGAGCTTTGAAAGCTCGCGATATACCAGTGTCTGTCCCTCTTTCGGTAGATCAGAGTGAGACACATCACTGTATCAAGTGTTATCGAGCTCAATATGGTCCTCCTGAAGTCCTCCATGTTAAAGGTGCTGAAGAAAAGAAGAGAGCATCATGACGTCGTCGTCACTATGACTGAAGCTTTAAGTTCTACTTTACTTTCAAATTGAAATACCTACCCTCCGGAACATAATTTCATATTTCACGCAGGCAACCTGTTCGATAAAGTTAGCTAATTAAACGCAGTGGCAGATTAACGTATAAGCATTACAAGCACGTGCTTGGGGCCTGTGTTCTAATATAATAATGCGCGATTGACTTCGTCACGCCGCGCCGTCCAAGTCTTTGCGCGCCGCTCGACTCGGCAACCGCAAGGTGCGCCGCGCCGCGCGCCGTAGCGTCTCGTAGGCGGCTATATACAACTTCATACATTTGTTCTCACCGCGCGGGTGTCGACGCAAGCCCGGTGGTGCTAGCGGTACGCCCAAAATAGCTGCAATTGGAACGATAGATCTTTAGGTCATTTGAATCAATATGACCCGTAGCACAATGAAAAAAATTCATGTTTGCTAAGTTTCTTGCCCTTCTTCTTAGCAATACTAATCGAATGGTGCGGATGGTTAGGCATTATGTATATATAATATTTTTATTCCTATATTTATTTATTTTATGCAGGTGTATAACTTTATTACATTTTAGTAGCCCAACCTTAATATATTTTTGTATGTATAGGTATTTCCCGTATTTATTTATCAACTTGTTTGTTCGTTGCATCATTTATATATAATATTTTTATTCCTAGATTTCTCTATTTTATGTATGTGTATAAATTAATTTTTGTAGCCCAACCTAAATATTTTTTGTATGCATTTCCCTTATTAGTATATACATATTATTTTTTTATTCTTAACATATTTATTGTAAAGATTAACTTTGACTTGTAGAAAGTATACTTTATGTAACTATTTTACAAAAAAAAGACGAAGAAAGTAAAGAAGCACCAAAAAAATAGAAATAATTAGGGGTGTTATTATGACGTCATATTTTTTTTGTATGAGATTTTTTTTTATTCTGAAACCTATCTGTGTGGTATCAAATGAAAGGGATGTCTGAGCCCATTCTAAAATATATATCACATCATTACATTTTATTCAATGTTTTAAATTAAAATTAAAATAATTTTCAAAACATACCAAGTTTGGGCTCCTTACATAAGCAAGTATATACTCTAAGGCTCCTCCAGATACGATACGGTTAAATATTTTTTTGTAAAATATATCTCAAATGATACGTAATATCCTCATATCGAACGAACCTCATCAAGAGAGCAATTTTGAAATTATTTACATTTAGTTTTTTTTTCTTTTTCATTATTACAAAGTGTGAGAGTTCGTTAAACTTCAGAATTTTACGAGACATAAGGATGGAATTGTACTCAACATGCTGTTTTTAAAAAATTATGTAAATTTTTAATGATAGAGGAAAGTAACCAAATATGAAATAGTATCCTAATATGGAATCTGTTGATTACTCCAAAAATATTACCTTGAAGCGCAACACACGACCGTCTTCTATCTCATTCACTCTTTTTATTACCGCGCTCACACCATCGCGTCAGTTCCGCGAAAGCCACGTGCGAGGCAGGTGTGTTTTGTTTTGTCGTCACGCAGAAACTTTTCAAGGTATGTAATAAATGAGTATTATCGGTTATTATGTATGTGTAGATACTTGTTATACTATTTGTTATATCGGTATTATGTTTATTTCGACATTGTGTGACCTTTTGTAGTTAAAATATTGTGACTTGAAAAAATATTGATATCAGTTTGAACGAGTGTGAAAATCCAAATATGGTCAGTTGTTGGGGCCCAATTATGGAATATTCCCTATTTAGATCCTTATATTTCATATGATCGGTACTAGCTACTATTTATTTTTTAAATTATATACTATGTTTGTTTTTAGGATGCTGCATTCACAACCGCCCAAGAAACGAAAGACCTGGGATAAAAATGATATGGCGGAAGCTATAAAGTTCGTTCGAGAAAAGAAAATGGGATTTTTGAAAGCAGCACAGCATTTTAAAGTGCCAAGAACAACTTTATTCCGCCTATCCAATAAAAATGAACAGTCTCCAGAAGAGGCAGCAGCCACTACATTAGGACGATCCACAGTATTGGGCACCGAAATTGAACTTCAGCTGGTAGAATACATATTGTTGATGGAAAGCAAGTTTCACGGTTTAACAAGAACTGATCTTCGCCGTATGGCGTATATGCTAGCAAGCCGAAACAATTTGCAGAATCCCTTCAGTCAATCAGGTATGGCTGGAAAGAAGTGGTTGAAGTTATTTCTAAATCGTCATAAAGAGAAGCTTTCGATAAGAAAACCAACTGGTACATCGTATGCCAGAGCATTTGGATTTAATAAGGAAAAAGTGGATGCTTTTCTCAATCTTCTCGAAGAGGTTTTCACCAAAAACAACTATCTACCAAATCGAATTTACAACGTGGATGAATCTGGCCTTACAATAGTACAAAGTAAGATACCACAAGTCATCGGTCATAGAGGGAAACGCCAGATAGCTGCACTTACACAGCAGAAAGAGGATCCCTCATGACAATAGTTATATGCATGAATGCTACTGGTCATTTTGTTCCGCCGTTCATTATTTTTCCCAGAAAAAACATGAGTCCTCAGCTTATGAAAGGCTGTCCGCCAGGATCAGTCGGAGTTGCACATCCATCAGGGTGGATTCAAATGAACATCTTCACAGACTGGTTCAAGCACTTCATTCAACACACCAATCCAACACCTGAATCGAAGGTTTTACTGATACTGGATGTCCACTACAGTCATACTCGTAATGTCGATGTAATTGATCTTGCTAGGAAAAATAACGTGGAAATCGTTTCGTTACCTCCACATACGACTCACAAGATGCAGACGTTGGACAAGACTTTCATGGGGCCCTTGAAGACATACTACAGTGAGGAAATTCGCATGTGGATTAGAACCAACAACAGACCTCTAAGTCCATATGATATTGTGGAGCTGTTTGGCAAATCCTATTTGAAAGTCCAAACAGGCGAGATAGCAGCCAACGGGTTTAGGGTCACAGGATTATGGCCTTTAAATAGAAATGTGTTCAGTGATGTGGACTTTCTTGCTGCGCAACAAAAAGCTGTAAGAGATGGTTGTACAACCAACATCACTACACTGGAATCAAGATCTGAAACTGCTCAAGCCCTGACAGAAATACCTGTACCAGAAGTAACAAGTGTTAATGAACCCGAACCTGAACCCTCGACTTATGTACAACCTGAACCTGTACCCTCAACCTCCGGGCTTAATCGCAGCAATCTAGGCCTGGTGTCTCCGTATGACATAAGTCCAGTGCCAGATAGACGAAGAAAAGTATCTAACAGAGGAAGAAAAGCATCCGTAGCAGCAGTCATAACATCCTCACCCTACAAGAAAGATTTAGAAAATGCAAACATGAAGAAACGAGAAAAAGAAAATAAATTGGCCAAAAAAAAGAATAAGAAGAAACCTGCGAATAAAAACAAACGAACAAAGAAAAATAAGACTGATTCCGAAGAAGAAGATTCTGGTGAACAAAGCGTTATCCAGTTTGATTCAGATAGTGGACCTGATGAGTTGTTGGGTGAAGTATCTCCTGACTCGGCTGATGCAGAATGTATGTTCTGTCAAAGACTTTTTTCCAGTGATAACAGTGGAGAAAGCTGGATTAAGTGCATAATGTGTGGGCTCTGGGCACATCTTGATTGTGCTGGTCCAGAGTTTGATACTTGGATCTGTGACTTTTGCAAGTGAACTAAGCTTCTTTAATTTATAGTTACTTGCAATTGTATTGTGTTTAATTTGATTTTTGGGTCTATTTTTGTATTGATTATGATGACTTATGCTGGTATTCCATATATGGATACCCGTTCCATATTTGGTATCTAATATGGTTTTTTCGTTTTGTGTTCGATTTTATATTAAAAATTAATATAATTGACAAAAAGCTGTTAAATATTAAAGTGCAGATATATGACTGATTACTTATAACATTGAACTGTTATCATTTACTTGAAGTTTATTTTTTATTTCCCAAAACAAAAATGGTATTCCATATTTGGTTACTTTCCTCTAAGGATGGTCGAAATCCGTGTCACCTGTGTTTTTTGCAATCCATCCTCCCTTTTTAGGGTTCCGTAGTCCAACAAGGAAAGGAACCCTTATAGTTTCGCCATGTCCGTCCGGCTTAGCTCAGAGACTATTAGTACTTTAAAGAAAGCTGTAATTTGGTATGAATGGTATAATAAAATGTCGAAAAATATTTATTATGATTAAGGGATCCGTTGGCGAAATATTAAGCTTTAAAGTGCTAATTTTTGTTAGAATGAAGCGTCCCCCCCTGCCAGCTAAACGTTGTTTATAATATGTGAAAACATTCACAGAAGTAGTAGGTATATATAATGAATTTAAAAGGAAAACTATCAAAGCTAAGTAGGCTTTACAGGTTTACGAGTACAGGTCACGCCAAACTTTTAGCCCCCCTAAATGTATGGGACTAGAACTTTGGCGCGATCTGTATTAGTAGACCAACTTATAAAATGTACTGGGTAGCTACGGAACCCTACACTGCGCGTGGCCCAACACGTACTTGACCGGTTTTTAGTTTTTTAGAGTTCCGTAGTCCGACAAGGAACCCTTATAGTTTCGCCATGTCTGTCTGTCCGCGGCTTAGCGCAGAGACTATTAGTACAAGAAAGCTGTAATTTGGTATGGATATAAATATTAATCACGCCGACAAAATGGTAAAATAAAAACTAGAAAATATTTTTTTTTAAGGTTACCTCTCATACTCGTAAACTCGGGATGATTTTTTTTTCTCGTCTATTTCATAGTGTGGGATATCGTTGGATAGGCCGCTTAAAACATTGTGGGTGTAGGAAAACCATTTTTCAATTTAGGGATTCGTTGGCGAAATATTAAGTTTTAAAGTGAAAATTTTAGTTAGAGTGGAGCGTCCCCCCCCCTCCTGCTGGCTAAACGGTCGTTTATAGAAATGTGAAAAAATTCACAGAAGTAGTATATATAATGAATTTAAAAGGAAAACTATCACAGCTAAGTAGGCTTCACAGGTTTACGAGTACAGGTAGCGCCAAACTTGTGGTCCCATATAATGTATGGGACCAGAAGTTCGGCGCGGTCTGTATCAGTAGACAAACTTATATAAGCACCGGGCAACTACGGAACCCTACATTGCGCGTGGCCCGACACGCACTTGGCCGGTGGATGAAGAGTCATTGCCGCTACTCATTGTGTTCAATTACCATTAAATTATAGACTGAAAGTCGAAACGCACTTCAACAGAAATGCGTATATTATTTATTTGTAATAATGAAAAAAAAAAATACTGAATATAAATATTTTTAAAATTTGTTTCTTGAGGTTCGATATGAGGATATTACGTATAATTTGAGGGATATTTTACAAAAAACAATTTAACCGCATCGTATCTAGAGGAGCCCAAATTTGGTATGTTTTGAAAATGATTTTCATTTTAATTAAAACAAGTGATTGGAATGTCATGATGTGATATATTTTTAGAATGGGCTCAGAAAGCCCTTTCATTTGATACAACACACGATAGGTTCCAGAAAAACAAAAAAAAAAATCCCGTACAAAAAAAGAAATATGACGTCATAATAATAACACCCCTAATTTTTTCATTTTTTCGTGCTACGGGTCAATTGATTCGGCCTAAAGATCTATCCATCCGATTTTCATTACTTTAACACCATTTGCAGCTATTTACTGAATTTCGGTTTGTACCGCTAGCACTACGGGAAAGAAACGAGCTAGCGGATTTTTATGGTTCTTAACTTTATAAGTATTGTTTTGAACACCACAATATTATTGGACCGTTTTTAGGGTTCCGTGCCCAAAGGGTAACTAACGGGACCCTATTACTAAGACTCCTTTGTCCGTCCGTCTGTCACCAGGCTGTATCTCATGAACCGTGATTGTTAGAGGGTTAAGATTTTCACAGATGATGTATTTCTGTTGCCGCTGTAACAACAAATACTAAAACTGGCCAAGTGCGAGTCAGACACGCGCACTCCCTTACAACAAATATTTCGAATAATTCGATTAATCTTACTAAGAAGAAGATCAAGAAACTTAGCAAGATAGCAAGACGAAGAATAATGTTAAGTTGGTAACGGAGTATCTCGGTGCAAAACGCACATCATAATATTGTTTTCCTTACTTTTGAATAAAAAGTTTGCAGACATGATTTTTTTGCCGTTTTTATAGATAATGGTACGGAACCGTTAGTGCGCAAGTCCGACTCGCACTTGGCCGGTTTTTATTGCTTATTATACCATGGATTCTGTTAAAACTAGAAGAGTTACCTCGCTTTGCACCGCGCAAAGTGAGTCTAAGGCTGAGATTCAGAGTGCATTTTGAGTCCGAACTCAAGAGGAACTCAATCTTACAGACGTCACTCTAGTATGGGATCACGTCGCCTTTTGACGTTTGTAAGGTCGAGTTCGGACTCAAAATGCACTCTGAATCTCAGCCTAAGGATCAAAGTGCTTACAATATCTTTTAATATATTTTATTTATTGCCATTTTACGACTGTAAAACTGTGCGATAAGGTTAACCATCTAACAATGTATACCAGACTAAACTTAACTTATTCATTCGGTTTTTTTGTAATTCTACTATTATTTTCAACTTTCGTGAGTAAAACATTTGAATTTCGAACACTAACATTTTCAATGCATTTTTATAAAAATAATGAGCTTTTTAAACTTTTTTTTTAGTCGTCTACTATTGGAAAGATACCAACTGTACATGCACCGTTGCCTTCACAAATACTGCCATTCCAATTAAAACACGTAAAGCCTGACAAGCCTACCATTTACCATCCACAACCTTTCTCGTTCCCGAAATACCCTGTGATTATTTACATGTGAGATATTATTATTATGCCTTGATCTTGGCTGCAAATATTCTAATTACACTATGTGGTAAGAAGTAAAAAATACTCGTGTTTCTTATTCAGACTTTATTCTGACTTGCTCAAGAACTAAATATTAATATAAATAGGTACCTTTATATTTGTAAAATAATACGAGTAAAATCCTGTTTGACGTTTAAGAAGAGAACCAGCTATTTTTATGTTATTCTGGGCTCACTGGGCTTTCGATCGGAGAAGCGAAGAATTAAGCATCTCTCCAGTTTATTCGAGTACGAACAGCCATCATCTTCAGCTTCTGAAAAGTTCAATTTACGATTGCTAAAGAATAACGCCTACATAATTCAGTTAGCAAAACTTATGTAAGTAACGCCTGCGAGATACAAATAGCAAAACTGGTAAAGCTTTTATACCTGACTCCAGTTCTTGAAAGCAAGCCCTTAGCTGGTCTCTCAAGGCAGCGCGAGACTGTTGTGACGATACGGAAGATTGTATTTTATTCCACAATTCCGTTTCACGAGGAATCCCCCTGGTGTCCACCTAAAACCATTTTCGTTATGCGTCAAAATTAAAGCCGTAGAAGTTACATCCAGTTTTAATTAAAGAAACGTACCACTTGAAGATTAGCGAAGATACATTGGCTTAGGCACTGAAAGGAAACGAAACCGATATTAATGTCAGTATGACCGTATACATTCTAGTGGCAATAGAACTCAGTGTTTACCAGATCAGATTCCGGCTTGGTTACAAGTGGGTCGCTGCGTCTACTCCTGTTATTCATAGCTGGCCGAGGCATACTGTTCACCAGTCTTTCACTGCCACCATTGTTACCCCCATAACCCTCGTAATCATAATCCGTCGCATTGAGAACATGCATCTGATCACGTATGTCACTCGTGTTCCTCCGCTCATGGCTGTACTGGCTCGTCTCTTGCTGGGAGTTTCCGTCTATGCGTGGAGAGGGGTCCCCATACTGGCTTTCGTGGTACGTGGACCGCCTCTGACGCTGAGTCGTACCATCTTTGTTGCTACTACTTGAAGAGACGCAAGACCGCATCGCAGCAGAGACTTCATCTTCTAGAAGATGGAGGTTACCCTCACCGGAGCTTAGGACCAGATTGGGCGACAGAAACCCAAATATAAAAATTGTTCCCAACATCTCATCGCTCGGCACTGAATGGAGCGCGGCGGTGCGGTGTTTGCACTGTTATATTGGTTGCACACAGGAAGCCCAGCTATTGTTAGATGACATGAGGTTGTCAGTTATTGCAATACCAGTAATCCTAGACAAGGTTTTATCTGGAAAATACATTGTATTGAGGAATAATGGTAGTATTAGTGTCAAATCAACATGATTGACTGATATTTGAGATAGGTCCGCCAGGCCATGCGCAGTCAGGTTTCGCTTTCAAGGACAAATGTCCACACACACGCTAGGCAGGCGGTTTGGTGAGAGCGGTGCTGAAACCCTCCGCACCAGTGACGTCGCTGCACATCACCAGACTGTTTTACATAAGGGCCGGGAATAAAGGATGGATATACCTGGCAGCCCCGGATCTACGATTTTTTCGAACCGGGCGGGGCAGAAAGTTGATAGTGGCGCTTTCTCTCTTCAAAGTTTGGGATAAATTGCTTAAAAAAACTCACAAATACATAATGGCATTTTTCGTGAACGGGACAATAACAACCCTTTAAGAAATTTGCACCCTTTATTATCTATTACCTAGGTAATAAATTTTCCATTTGTGTGGCATAAATGTATAGGAAATCAGAATCATATAACCAGGAAAGGCGACAAGCGTTTTCAGGGTTGGTTCTATAAAAGTTGTATATGGACGAGTATCACCAGTTTTCGTTAACAAAAATAAAATAAAAATCACTTTGATTTGTAGGACCTTATATATATTTTTTACGTCATCTATGCAGTTTTCCAGTAACCTACGATTCAAAATCTACTAATCCAAATTTTTACCTCAGAAACCCAGGAGTTCAGGAGATGGAAGTGTCATTTTGGTAAATTTTAAGCTTTATTATTCAGAACATGGGATCAGAATTTCCAAAAATAAATTTTTGCTGCCTTAGGGGTAGATCTTTCATAATATCTCACACGAGATACGAGTACTAGCTCCTAGTCCTTGGTTGATTGGCGATATAATAATACAGCAGAAGATGCGGCACAAAGGCTTATTGACCTTACAGAATGCCAGTATAAGACACTTTGTTTTGTAAGATAATAGTTCTTACATCAGCATTAGCAAGATTTGATGAGACCACGATACTATAAAAATGCTGTTACAAAGTGTGCCTTCACAGACGTTTGAAAACTTTGAAGGTTTACTTTATGAAAAAAAAAAGGTCTTACGGTACTCGTAAAATAAAACGTTAAATAATTAGTTTTAGGTTAGAGAAAAGCCTCTGTGAAGAAAGGATGCGAGAGTGATCGGTTCCATTTTTCCTGTTAACGACTGGAATCCTAAAAATTACATTAGTTTTTTGGTGCAAACCTAACTTTCGTAGTTGCCCGGTACATTTTATAAGTGGGTCTATTAATACAGATCGCACCAAACTTATAGTCCGGATACATTTAGAAGGACGGCCCATACATTGTCGTTTTTAAAGGGGACTAAAAGTTACTCGTAAACTTGTAAAGCCTACTTAGCTGTAATAGTTGTCCTTTTAAGTTCATTAAATACTATTTCTGTGAGTTTTTTCACATATCTATAAACAACCGATTAGCCAGCAGGGGGGGCACTTGCAGTGGCGTAGCTAGGTGGACAAGGGCCCCGGTGCATAGAGAATGAATCGGGCCCTCACCCCCTCTTTCTACGTAGCTTGAACTTGTATTGGCCCTCAAAACTAGTGCACCAGGGCCCTCTGAGCTCCGGGGCCCCGGTGCACTGCACCACCCTGCCCTACGACAGCTACGCCACTGGACACTTGACTGTAACAAAAATTAGCACTTTAATTAAAGCTTAATATTTCGCCAACGGATCCCTAAATCGAAAAATGGTTTTCACACACCCACAATGTTTTTAAAAGACCTATCTAATGATACACCACACTATGGGATAGATGAGAAAAAAAAATCATCCCCAATATGAGAGTATGTATAGGAGGTATGGTATTAATGAATGGCGACTGGTACTTAGAGTAGCACCAGCAAAAGAAGTCAAGCGGCAGCCAAACAATATTTAATTTATTAATTTTGAATATATTTTAGGAAGTATATAGAGTGCTGCTACCAGCTGTTTATTTTATTAAATCAACTTTTAAATAGTAACATTATCCCGAGAACATTTATTTATTTTACTTTATTCTGTACTTGTTTTTCTGTATGCAATAAAGAATTTAAAACATATCTCGGCGTTTTGCCTACAGGTAAAGACAGTGTTAGTGCTAATCCAAACTATTTTTCTTTTTCTACGTAGGTCGAGACAGCGTGAATGCTAATCCAAACTGATAATTTTTTTTGTACTTAGTACCATGCTGTGCGAGTATAGACGGAGCGATGATGTGAGCGAGATAGCATGAGACCGGTCGCCATTTATAGATGGTTTCTTTATCCGCACGCGTTATACCCATAATTTTTTTGGGTTCCGTAGTACCTGAAAGGTAAAAGGAACCTTTATGGTGAGACTCCGTTGTCCGTCCGTCCGTATGTCACAGCCTCATAACTTTGGCACCGTTTTGAAATTTGCTACAAAAATAGCATTCACTTGCATACACAATATGGTGAAAAAAAGATTGAAAATTTTCAAATAGTTAAAAATATTTCCAACGCAAAAGTGAGAAAAACAAAAAATAATATCCTAAAAATACAAAATATAAAATTGTAGATATTAAAGAGCTGATTATAAAAAATATATACTTTTACTAGTCACCGTCACCAATTACGAGAAATCTTTGAAAAACAACAAAGAATGCATGTCCCCCCCTTATTTCCGAAACTGGTGGACTGAAAAAAATGAAAAAAATCCTGATTATATCCTGGCCAATTACAGGAAAACTATAGCGATTAAAAAAGTTGATAACAAATGAGAATTATAAAAAAAGTAAAATAAATAAAAAAAATATTTTATAAAAATACAGTATGGGTATCAAATTGTTGATATTAAGGAGCTGATTATAAAAATATATACTTTTGCTATATTAACTGGTACCGATTTCGAGAAATCTTTGAAAAAACACAAAAAATGCATGCCCCCCCCTTATCTCCGAAACAGGTGGATCGAAAAAAATCATGGTGATTTGGGATTATACAAAGATTACAGGAAAAATATAACGGTTGAGAAATTTACGATGATAAAATGAGAAAATGTAATTTTTCATCCTCGAGTTTTATTTCGAGTACGGTATAAAATATTTGTGTCTCTCTTTTGTGGTAAACAGTTATGGGCAAGATTTTAAATACTTTTTTCCTGACTGTTCCCAAAACTGTCGAATTACAGAACCCTAGCTATGCGAGTCTGACTCGCACTTGACCGGTTTTTTTTAATGATTTTGTTTTACCATTTTGTCGGCGTGATTAATATGTATACTCATGCCAAATTACAGCTTTCTAGTAGTAATAGTCTCTGAGCTAAGCCGCGGACAGAGGGACAGACGGAAGGATATGGCGAAACTGTAAGGGTTCCTTGTCGGACTGCGGAACCCTAGAAAGGTAACAACACATTTGTCAAAAAAAAATTGCACCTTTAAAACTCCCGGAACTGTTGTTTCGCTGCGTGATTAAGGTGGATAAACCGAATCCCGGTGCAAAATGCACATCATAATATTGTTTTCCTTACTTTTGAATAAAAAGTGTACAAAAATTGCGTAATAAAGCAATTAGCGGAAATTGATTAGTAATAATTAGGGTTTTACATACAAATTCTATCTTTTTATGATAAATTATATATATATTATAAATAAAAACATTCAAATTACACTACCTAGGTTATCCCATTAATTAGAAGTAAGATAGAATACTTATGTTAGAAATACATGTCATATAAAAATCTATGGAACACCTCGCCGCCACAGATAAACTCTGCGAGTTTTCGTGGATGGCTCAGAAAATGTTAACTAGCATATAAGTTAAATTAAATAAATAAAAAAAAAACAAAAAAAATGATTTACCTTTTGATTGCATTCGATTAACATACTTAAAAGCGTATTTAACGTTGTAATCGAATGTAATCAAAATACATAGGTAACACTAAAAGTTTCCGGAACTGGCCACTTACATAAACAATATTTAAAAATTTATTGCAACATTTGAAAATAGAACTTTTTGGCTGTAGAATGCAGTTTGTTTCATCTGACTGTCTTTTGTTCTTACCTTGTGGCGCCATTTAAAAAATTGTGTGTCTGCATCAACATGGATTTAACTCGGGAAAATTTTCGTAGTATGATTTTCTACGATTTTAAGTGTAATTTGACAGCTCAACAGAGCATCGCTCGGCTTGAAACAGCTTTTGGCAATGAAGCACCATGCAAGACGACTGTTTATAGCTGGTTTGCAGAATTCAAGCGTGGTCGTATCAATCTCAGTGACGAATCTCGCGATGGTCGGCCGTCCACCGCTGTGACCAACAAAAACATCGATGCTGTGCGCCGTATGATTGAAACAGACAGGCATGTGACCTACCATGAAATTCGCGCATCCTTAGAAATAGGCATGAGTCAAATACAATCAATCCTACACAAACATTTGGGTGTGAGAAAGCTGTGCTCGCGGTGGATCCCACACAACTTGACCGAGGCTCAAAAAACGGACCGCGTCACTTGGTGTAGTGCCATGCTTACCAGATTCAACGAAGGTGCGTCAAATTTGGTGTGGGACATAGTAACAGGTGACGAAACATGGATTTATTGCTACGATCCCAAAACAAAGCAGCAATCGAGCGTATGGGTCTTTCAATATGAGCCGAAACCAACCAAAGTGGCGCGCGTGAAAAGTGCATCTAAGCGGATGATTGCTTCTTTTTTTAATAAAACTGGTCACGTGGCTACTGTTGCTTTAGAGAATCGTCGTACCGTGAATAGTGACTGGTACACGACCATTTGTTTGCCGGAAGTTATTGACGAACTCCGTAAAAATAACCGTAAACGCCGTATCATCCTGCACCACGACAATGCTAGTTCTCACACGGCCAGACAGACAAACGACTTTTTGAAGACGAAAAATGTAGAACTCATGAGTCATCCTGCATACAGTCCCGACCTCTCACCTTGTGACTTTTTTCTGTTCCCAAAAATTAAGAACCAATTACGCGGTCAACGATTTTCATCACCAGAAGAGTATGTCGAGGAGTATGAAAAACACGTTTCAGAGGTCACCACAGGGGAGTGGCACAAAAGTTTTCAAAACTGGTTTGATCGAATGAAAAAGTGCATAGACGCCAAGGGAGATTATTTTGAAAAACAATAAATTAATTTTGTACCTTTAATAGTATTTTTTCATATTCATTCCGGAAACTTATAGTGCGTCCCACGTATAAGGCATAAAATAACACAATTTTAATGGGAGAACCCTACTGTTAGTAATCAATTTCCGCTAAGGAAAACAATATTATGATGTGCATTTTGCACTGGGATTCGGCTTAGCCACCTTAATTTTTTCTTTCCTATGGGCCGGGCCGGTCCACACGGCGCGTTGCGTTTGCGTTGCGTCGTCGAAATTCTGTTGTAATTTCGACGCGCCGTGTGGTGTGGACATAATTTAAAAGCCTACTTTATATCTACTCGTATATAAGGTGGTAGAGCTGATGCCGAGCTCGACTGTGGAGGTACCACCATCTTACTCGCAAATCCTCCCGAAGTTATTCGGGGGAGAGTAAGAGAACAGCTCTCAGGCAAAACCAGGCGGCTCACCATTGCCTGGGACCGATGGATGGCGGTATATCCATCCCTAATTGCCGGGCCTTATATAACTGACTGGTGACGGGCAGCGGCGTCACTGGTGCAAGGGTTTCGGCACCGCGCTCACCAACCCGCCTGCCCAGCGTGTGTGAGTAAGGGCATTTCTTCCAGGAGGACCGCCAAGAGTGGCGAAATCTTGGAAAGGCCTATGTCCAGCAGTGGACGAAACAGGCTGATGGATGGATGGATATAAGGTGGCTTTCGTTAAAATAGCCAAATTCATACTGGTTACTCGGTAAATGGTCAGAACGAAGGTTCAATTACCCTTTCTGTGAAATATGAAAAATAAAATTTAGACTTCCTATATAGACTTCTAATTGAATCAAGTTTGTTATAATATAATAGAATATTTATTTTCTGTATTTCGCAAACAGTCATTGCATTGAACCTTAGTCCCAGACCACTTACCATGTTTCCAGTATAAATTTGGCTATATCAATAAACGGAAGTCACCTTTTATACCGAACTACATATTTACAAGAAGGTCGTATACGGTCGTCTGGTACGACGCGAGTTGTTGCTTTGTTTTTGGTTTAGGGCGGTGCATACTTTTTATTCAAAAGTAAGGAAACAATAACAATATTATGATGTGCATTTTGCACCGAGATTCGGTTTTACCACCAGTAAGATCAAATTGATGAATCAATGATATCATTTTGTGAATCAATGTTTATTGAGCGATCATGTTTATGTACTTACAAAAACATGTTTAATATAGCACTTGTTGTTGTTGGGCATGTAAAACCCCAAGGCTCGCCGGAGGCTCAAACACAGTAAACATCTTAACAGAAGGGAAACTCGACAATACTATCTCGAGATATACCTACAACCAGTCGGATCGTTAGGGCTGGCTGGCGGCTGGCACTCATAACTTTGGCAAAAATATACAAGGTGAAATTCAATCAACCGACCAAATTTACACTGGAGACTCGGTTAGTAATCATGAACAAAGTTCAACGACCCTTCAGGTGAAATTCGAAAAAAAAAAATTATTTGGCCCCATAGTGACTAGGAAATTGTACTTGAACTAGTCCAACCAGTACGGGAGCAAAAAAATTCATTTTACAAATTTGTCCAAAAGGATTACTGAACCTTGTTCCTGATCACTAACCGAGTCTCCAGTATGAATTTGGTCGGTTGATTGAATTTCACCCTATACTGTTCAGCACTGATGGGAATGGTCACTGGGTTTATATTTGAGATGGGGAGCAATATGGAATAGAAAAATATTATACAATATTTATACTAATAAATCTAATAATAAATAAAAAAGTCATCTGTACATTTACTGTTTTTTCAAAATTTATGTATTAGTATTGTACTGATGCCAAAACTACCATTTTTAGGTTTACAGTTTCGCCATGTCCGTCCGTCCATCTGTCTGTCTGTCCGCGGTTTAGATCATAGACTCTTAGCACTAGACAGTTGTAATTTGGCATCAAAGCGGTAAAACATACCTAATCCCGAAAAAAAGTAGGATACCTCCCCTACACGTCTAGGGGCTGTTTTGAAATGTGATGGGCGGTGGTGAGTCATATCGCCGTAATTAGAGTAGGATACCTCCCCTACACGTCTAGGGGCTGTTTTGAAATGTGATGGGCGGTGTGAGTCATATCGCCGTAATTAGAGTAGGATACCTCCCCTACACGTCTAGGGGCTGTTTTGAAATGTGATGGGCGGTGGTGAGTCATATCGCCGTAATTAGAGTAGGATACCTCCCCTACACGTCTAGGGGCTGTTTTGAAATGTGATGGGTGGTGGTGAGTCATATCGCCGTAATTAGAGTAGGATACCTCCCCTACACGTCTAGGGGCTGTTTTGAAATGTGATGGGCGGTGGTGAGTCATATCGCCGTAATTAGAGTAGGATACCTCCCCTACACGTCTAGGGGCTGTTTTGAAATGTGATGGGTGGTGGTGAGTCATATCGCCGTAATTAGAGTAGGATAATACCTCCCCTACACGTCTAGGGGCTGTTTTGAAATATGATGGGCGGTGGTTAGTCATATCGCCGTAGAGTAGAAACCGGACGTGTATTTCGAAGCACGCAGACCGTGCCCTGCATGATTTGAACTCGCGACCTCCGAATTAGTAATCGAGTAGTCGAACCACTTGACCACATAGATGATCTTATTTATTTAGTTGCAGAAATCCAGGTTAGACCTAGGTGTAAAGTCTATTGCAAGTCCACGGCGCCGCGCCTTTGATGGTGCCGACGACGACGCTACCATAGTAAAATCTATAACGCTACTACCGCGCTGCTGCGGTACTCTTGTGTATGTATGTGTTATAATATAATTTTATTGAGTAATTAGTATTAAGTTTTTCATTCTTACCTTTGGACATCTTAGGTGATCACATGAAAATTATTAAATTATATGCGCTACATTTTAGCTGCGTTACATTACAACTGTAAACACGCTTTTAAGTTTGTCAGTGTAATGCAAACAAAATATAATACATTAAAGTACGTACTTTTTTGGTAAAGACCACATTATCAATAAATTATTTCCGCAAGTTGCTTTAAAACACATTTATTGTATACTTTTTATTCAAAAGTAAGGAAAACAATATTATTATGTGCATTTTGTACCGAGGTAAAAAGTTACCCCCTTAACTTCGCAACATTCTGCACATCGAGCGCTCGAGATGTTTGGTCTACGTGCTCTCAAAACTTGCAGCGCTTGATGATCTACATGTGTGATGTGATGAACGCAAGTTTGGTTTTATTCTGACAGCAGGTCCTAAAATCAATTAAAAAAAAGAGCACCGAAAAAGGTTTTTCATTTATTGGACTAGTTTGGCAAAGTACCCTCTAATGTGATACAGGGCCTTCTCCCTGAAAGGTCATTCGTCTTGTTTGCAAATACTATACTTCCCGAGAGACTAAAAAATACTTTAAGCAAACGTATTTTCACATGCCGCGGGATTCCCAAGATCTTCCATCATCTCATCACTTAATCATTAAGCAGTTGACAAAATTACACATTTTGCGGTTTTTTGTTGTCGTTGATGAGATCAATGAGATGATGTTTTTATCACTTGAATAAAATAATAATGTTAACACGAGGTGTTTATTACACACTAAACATAGCCACACGCAAAAAATGATTACTTCTTTTTCCTGTAAAGTTTTACGTTGAAGTTTAGTGACTCTTTGCATTTCTTTATATTTCGTGATTTCCCGAAAATGTGTCGTTATTTTTATCTTTTATCAAACTATTATTAATAATACAAAGCAGACATACAGAGTAATAGGAAGTTTATTACAAAAAATTACATACTCTTATCACGATTCACTTTATCCTTTCCCGTAGTGTCCCCACTTGCTGTTACCCCATCCACTCCACGATACCCCTCCTTTGTTCCCATAAACCCTCGTTCCCAGCCCAGACCCATACGAGTAGCCACTTCCAGCGAAAGCCGACTTGCCGTAGTTCCCATATAGCCCAGGCTGGTTACCCTGGGAGCTGACGTAGGTGCTCCCGATGACTCCGGAGCTGCCAGCGTCTGCGTATCTCCCATAAGAGCCGGATACGGCGAAGGTCAGGGGTACGTGCAGGCTGCGGATGCCGTAGCTGCCAGGTCTGAGGCTTGGCCAGAAGGTTTCAGCTACAGCCATTGTTTCTGGAGGATCAGGCTGTCGTCTAGTACCAAGTTCTGTAATAATAATTATAAGATGGTAAACCTAAATCTTAAGGAAACTAAGATAGAATAAATTACATTTTAAACAATCATTTATCCGATTTCGTAGCACTATGTAACTGCGACTAAAATAAAAAAGTAGGCATAGTGCGATCTAATGTATCATGGTTTCATAATGTTGCCATTGTGCTACCAATTACTTGAAAATATTGAAAAGTCAACTAAGCCTGATAGTGAGCATCGCGCTACGAAATCGTACTATCCATCGCAAGGAGATGATATAAAGTTAATTTTAAATCTTTAGGTTTCTTTTGGGTTGAGTGCCAAACAGGACCCTATTATTAGGCCTCCGCTGTCTGTCTGTTTATCCGTCTGTCTGTGGGTCTACAGCTTCTGCCATAGTTGGTAGACAGTAAAACAAATCACAGAATACGGTATACTATGGCTTTTATAAAAGCATATTAATAGATGTAAAAAAAAACCAAGGGGAGTACAGAGGTAGTATTTTTTAATTTTAGTTTAGCAAGTTTCAAAAGTCAGGTTGTGTTGTAGAACATACTCGTAAGTGAAGTAAACAACAAATAATAAAAATATGGGTTCCGTACTCAGGCATCTATATAAGGTGATTTTAATTTAGTTAACCAAATTCTTAACGAAGATTCGGTAAGTGCTCAGTAACAAGGTTCGACGACCTTTTTTGTGAAAGTCGTAAATTTCGTGATTAAAAATGCAAGCCCAGCCCCATGTCACTTACTATGGGACATCAAGATTTAATTTTACGAAATTAGCAAAAAGTGTTATCGATCCGTGTTACTGATCGTGATCAGTTGAGCACTTACAAAGCATCCAGTATGAGTTTGGCTGTATAAATAAAAGTCACCTTGTATATCTATACTAATAATAAAGTACAAAAGTCGGGTCCGTATATTGAATATTTTTTCAAAATTTTATATGAAATAAATATCGAAACTATGATAGAAATAAATTTCTATATTTTTAAACACTTGGCGATTTATTCATCGCAAGGAGATAACAAATTAAATTCGGTTGTCATAAAAAATATATATTATATGGTTGTTTTGTATAAGGTATTGAAGCCAAAAACTAAAATTTTGAGAATATTTGTTTGTCTATCTGTTTTAACTCGAGAACCACTGAACGGATTTGGATGCAGCCTTTTTTCATTATTATCCTAGTGATCCTGGTCAACATAAAGGCTATAAGGGCTGTTCATAAAATAACGCCCAAGCCAAAAACGGGGCAAAGATTGAATAAACGCTTTTAACTCTGGATCTACTCAACGGGTTTGGATGTGGTTTTTTGTTTTATTATCATTGTAGTGACACTGGTCAACACATAAGCTATAGGGGCTGTTCATAAAATAACACCCAAGCCGAAAAAAGGGCGAAGATTCACTGAACGCAGGCGAAGCTGCGGGTAAAGGCTAGTATACAATATACCATCAAAGAAATGGCCGCAGACCTACTTTTCGCCCGTATTGTAATGGTAATAAGCGCGAAAAGTAGATCTGCGGCCATTTCTTAGATTGGTGCATTATGTTGTTGCTATTACCTTTCTCCAAAGGCACCACGGTCAGATCCGCAGCTTCTCTCTCCACCCGGGTTTCGAAGGGCTCCATCCATCTCTGTTCCGCAGTGACGTCATCACTGCTCGGCATCAGGGGTGGACTCGGGGACAGATACAGTGCCGGATCCAGCACTGCACTGCTGACGACCCAGGATGAGCCCAGGAGGCATATTAGTGGCGCCTTTAAAGTAGACAATGAAATACATTAGATGCTATACGCAATTAATGCTAATCACTCAATCAATCAATCATTTCAGATTGTATGTCTAACAAATCCCATCCCATCCCATCCCGCTAATATTATAAATGCGAAAGTTTGGTTGTATGGATGGATGGATGTTTGTTACTCTTTCACGCCGTAACTACTGAACCGATTGGGCTGGAATTGTACATAAATGTAGTTCTAGACCTGGAGTAGGACATAGGCTACTTTTTATTCCATAAATCAGTTCCCATGGGATGAAAATGAGCTTTCAAATTTCTATAGAAACGTGATGTGTCACCCTTTCACGCCATGCTTATGGAGCCGATTAGGCTGAAATTTTGCATAAATGTAGTTCTAGACTTTGAATAGGATAAAAACTACTTTTTCCCTTTGTTCCCATGGAAAAACTATAAAAGAGACACACAAAATGGAAAACAGACGCGCATAACACACACATTTCACCAGCTGTGTTTACTGTAGGTAACAGTCCGAATAATATTGACTGATTTTATAGGAGTACACAAAAACTAACTCAACGCGGGTGAAACCGCGGGCAAAAGCTAGTTATACATATTTACATCATGCAACTCTAATATTTTTGAAAGACTCTTGATGAAAACCACTTGTACACTGTTTACACAAATTTACTATAACTATAAGTACTTTTAACCCAACCGGTTTCGAAATTTAATTCATTTCCCATTAAACAATGAATTATGAATTCAATTTCGAAACCGGTTTGGTTAAAAGTACCTATAGTTATAGTAAATTTGTGTAAACAGTGTACAAGTAGTTTTCATCAAGACGCTTTCCATGTTTCACCAAGTGCTGACAATCGCAAGTATAAGTTATATTTTTGAAAGACCTATCCAACGATATCCACACAATGACACAATGGGGTAGACCCGAAAAAAGAAAAATCATCCCCACTTAACGTGTAGCAGAGGTACCCACCCTAAAAATTTTTTTTAAAGATTTTATTTTAACACTTTGTCGGCGTGATTAATATATGTACTTAGGTATGTATATTATTAAGTTATGGATATATGAATATAATTTGCAATATTCCGCTAAGCAATTCTTGTCGTGCTATTCAAAGTGCAGACTCGTGCACCGCCCGCCCGCCCGGTGGACCTATGCGGCCGGGCGGGCGGTGCACGAGTCTGCATTTTGAATAGCACGACAAGAATTGTTTAGCGGAATATTGCAAATTATATTCATATATCCATAACTTAGTGATAGACATCCGCAAGGTAACGCCTATTTCAATTAATGAATGTATATAGTTGCCAAATTACAGCTTTCTAGTACGAAGAGTCGTTAAGCAAAGCCGGGGACAGACAGACGGACGGTCATGGCGAACTATAAGGGTTCCTTTTTGACTAAGGAACCCTAAAAAAGGGTTAAAGTTTCTTGCCCTTCTTCTTAGCAAGACTTCTGAGCTTATTTATTTATTTATTTCTCAACTTATTTATTTATTGCATTATATAAATATAATAATTTTAATATTTTTTTTGCTTATGTAAGTTACATTTATTTATAAAGCCAAATTCATAGTGAAGACTCGGTAAGTGCTCATCAATTTAAGTTAGCCTAACTTTAAATATTTTTATTGTATTTATTTTTCATCTTATTCTATTGTTTTTTTCAAGATTAATATAGACGTGTGAAAATTGCGTTTTATGTACCTATCTATATTACATGATAAATTATTTGAATTTGAACTAAAATTTAGTAAAAAGTCTAGTTTATCAATAAATAATCTAAATCTATTTTGAATAGTTTTGCAAATAAGGTAATAAAAAATTATTATTATATTTTTTGTGTAATTAATTTCACGCAATTATTATTTATCCATGGGCTGCATGCATCTATACTAATAATAAATTAGTAAAAAAGTCGTCTGTACATTGAATATTTCCGCGAAATTTTGAATGAAATGAGTTATTTGTATTTTACTGAAGCCAAAACTACCATTTTTAGAATTTTGTCTGTCTGTCTGTATGTTCCGTTTTAATTCTAGAACCACTCAACGAATTTGGATGTGGTTTTCGGTTCTATTATCATTGTAGTGATCCTGGTCAATACATAAGCTATGAGGGGTGTTCATAAAATAACTCCCAAGCCGGAAACGGGGCTTAGATTGAATAAACGCTTTTAACTCGAGAACAACCCAACGAATTTGGATGGAGTTTTTTTATTATCATCGTAGTGACCCTGGTAAATACATATGCTATAAGGGCTCTTCATAAAATAACGCCCAAGCCAAAACGGGGCAAAGATTCATTGAACGCGGGCGAAGCTGCGGGCAAAGGCTAGTAAAAAATAGGCTAGTAATAAAAGCTCCGAAAACTAAATTAAAATTGAGGATGTTAAATTTATGAATGTCACTGCTTTAAATACTAAGTCACCGAAAACTTCTGTGCTAAACATAGACATGTTCATCCATGGTGCTAATAAATAAACTACCAAGTACCGAAAACTACCGAATGAAATACTGAAAATTCCGAAAACTAAATAGGTACATCAAAAAGCTGACATAATACATTTAGCTGAAATTACATTTCAAAAAATATTGTCAGCTTTTTTTGTCGTAGATCTCCAAATAAAAATTCAAAGTTGCCTGACCATTCATCGCTTCGCTCGGCTCCCAATATGTATTTACATGTCAACCTAACACGCTCCTTCTCACTACGCTCGTCATCGCACTTATTTTTTGACTCAGCAGAACATTTTTTTTGTTAACTTAGTAATTTATTCGGAGGTTCATTATTTAAACCAGGTGGTCGTAAGGAATTTCAGTTTGCTATTTACTTTGTCGGTAGATGTTACACAGTTAAATTAGTATATTTTTCGGTAACTAATTTTACCGCTGTTTAGAAAGTATTAGCTAGTTCGCTGGGATTTAATTTGTTTTCCGGAAGCTTTTTATTATTACCCTAAAAAATATAACAATGGAATCAATTGTCTCGATCCTTGACTAAACAAACTAGCGGTTAAATTCCAGCTTATGTAACGAAGCAGTTATAATACACGCTAATTAAGACTCACCAGCATTTCCCCAGAATTAAGTGTAACTTGACACAATTGACCAAAACAACTTCAATCCACTTCACATCCGAACCGATTGATGATTATTACGTAAACTGTTAGAGTTTCAAGAGAAAGGCTTTCTCCCACTCCCGATCCCATTGAACCCGCTACATTTTATAGGTCCATCAGCTTTACTGATCTTCACTCGTATTGCAGGGCAATAAGAGCCAGCTGTAGGCCCATTGTCACCGTTAGGAAAGTGACCAGTAGGCCAAGGCTCTGCAAGGTTGTGTTTATTTACTGACGTAATAGAAAGTGAACGACCGCATTATTACTTCAAGTTCAAGATGTACAGGTTTCTAGAACACACGAGCAAGACAAGTTTGTTGGTCACACCTTACCGCTTTTTACCAAGGATTTGATTGTTTTTTCTTTTAGACTATTTTACAGAGTGTATATGTATGGACCAAATGATTTAAGAACACATACTCGTATAAAGGTGGATAAACCTCAACTTCAGACAATTTGTGGCTGTCCACCTAATCGAAAATGTAAATCAGTAAATTAAATGATATAATTTTAATTAATATACTAAATACAATTTTTAGCGACTTTTTTCCACTATGTGAGAGATTCAAATCACGATTTTAGGACTTACAAAATTTTCTCATATCTTCAAAAAAATATTGTATTTTTTCAGTTCTGTATTTACATCTGGTTTTCTAAAAACGTGTATAAAGTTGCATTTCTCAACGCCCACTTCGCCCTAAAAGGCTCTACAAGGCACTCTCACAGGAACTTCGAATTAAATTGCATGTTCTTCTAACAATATTTGATACTGTATACTACAGTAAAATATGAGGTCTTTGAATTGAGATATATTATGATGCGATCTGTATCTACCACTCATATTTATGCAAATAAATTTTTCTTTCTTTCTTTCTAATAATTAATCCACAAGTTTAACGTAAACACGCTGGTTTCCAATCTTCTAGATGTTCTAGATCAACGGTTCCTAACCTGGGGGTAATAAGCCCCGTGGGTAGGGGTAAAAGAACTATTCGACGAGGGTAATAAGTCTGGAAGGTCCTTTCAAATTGTATAAAATGCATACCAATAATTGAAATATTCACATTAAGAAGAATTAAGATTAACAATGACTTGCATTTCACAGTTCACACTCGGGAACATCTCTGACACCCCTCAGGGATTCATGTTGTGACAATATGTTATATATTTATATTTTTTTTAAATTACCATTTGGTGTCTTATTTAAAGAATATACAATTTTTGAGCTAGTTATTGTGACTATTTAAGTTAAGATATAATTTAATAGAATTATGAGGATCTTAAACCACCATATTTTTTGTTATTTGCTCATAATAATATCGTTATAGCAGCCTGTTAACTTCATTACATAACATATTATATAACATATTACATAACTTCATAACATTGTTTGATAATAAAGCCGATTCTGAAGGCTTTAATTTTAGTTTTAGCGCTGTCAAAACAAAATTTGCTTTATTGCAAAATAGTCGTTAAATTTTAGGAACAGAAGCTAAATTACTTTGAAAAAATCTAAATTTTGACAGAACTAAAACTAAAATTAAGGCCATCAGAATCGGTTTTAATGTCCATATTTTTTAGGTATTAACTTTTATTTTAACATGTAGTTAAAGAAACACATGTTCCGTATTATTACTAGGGGTAACCAGATGAAAAAGGTTAGGAACCACTGTTCTAGACGATGATATCACATACCTATGGATATTTGCTCTAGAAGATAGAATTGCGTATGAAAAGTTTACCTCAAAGACATCAACAAAGCCAACCCCAATAACTTAAAAAGAAGTACCTAAACATAAAAATATATTTTCAGACAAAAATGTAGGTAATTTGTCACCTGTTAAATTATTTAATGAGTAAATCTAATGACCTTAGAAATTCTTAATATGTATAAGGTCCTACAATAATAAGTGAAAATAATTCTAGGGTAGATCTGATTAAATTCCAGAAGAAGAAAAACTTTTTTCCTCCAATTTTTTTTTCACTTCCCAGTACAAAGTGGTTCAATCAGCTGATTATATTTCTATGGAAAGGTAAAAAAAAGTAGGCGCAAAAACTTGTTGTTTTCTGTGGTCTATTAGGGATACTCTATCATCTGTTAAATTTTTTTCACATTGAATTGTAGGACCTTATATATTATTAATTCGTAAGTTTAAGTCACAGAGGAAAATAATTGGTTATTTTCCTCTATGGTTTAAGTATACTCTAAAGATGTACCAGAACACGAATATAGGTAAAACAATGTGAGTCAATCCAACAAGGCCTTGGGCGGCCATTATGGAACATGCGGAAAATCGGCGCAGGCAGTTTTGGAATTAATTTAAATAGTTTCGATTAAAAACCAGTCAATCCATCAGTATTTCGTTTGTATAAACTATACTTCCTCGAAACATCAAATGTGATCTGAATGTGGTAAACAAAATTTGAACAACAAAGAATAATCTCCTCCTGGACAGTTTGTAATCTTAATTACAAAGTAAATTCAACATGCATGTGAACCTAACAATGGAAACCAACGTAATTTTCTTGCACTATCGGCAAAGTTCAGCTGAATCACTTTTTCACTTTCATCAGCAATGTAATATTGGTGAAAGTGGGTCGGCGCAGTTTTACTCGACATACAAAACATTAAAAAAAACCGTTAAGGGCTTGTATTGGGTCTTTCAACGGTTTTTGTTTTAATATGCTGAGTCAACTACTTATCTGATCAATGTAAAACTTGGACACGTGTTTTTTCAGACCTTTGTCTTTTCGTTGTCAAGTCGGTTACCTCATTGGACACATTTTGCTCGATAGATTTTAATTTTGAAAATGATGCCCTTTTAAGTTATTATTTCGTTTTATGTCTAAACGGCTTGAGTTGTATGTCTGAAATTGCTGCTATAACAAGAAAATATGGTTTATTTTCCGATGTCAGGTGGAAAAACACCTACATCAAATACTTTTTCGTAAAATCCAGAAACACCTGCAAAATTCACTGATTTTGTGTGCCGCCAGCGCGCGAAGCGAGCATTCTAATGTAGACTTTCTAACAAGATACTGAAGTTCAAAATCGCTCAGTAAGATTATCGTGCACCAGGTGTAAGGCCTTAAGGGGGCCAGGGAATCCCGGACACAGTAGGTTGTATATATGTTTACCGTGTCCCGGAGCTGTACTAAAACTGGTCAATCTGGTCATGCGCAGTTTGCAGGTGTGTCAGAAGTCAGAGCCGCTTCGGAATTTTAATAACGCAAAAGCAGCGATTTACCTAAAGGTTATATTGTTTCTTGTTTTTGTTGTTTCGCAGCAATGCTATGTCGCGTTAGGGTTCTGTACGTTCTCTTTGTAGTCTGTGTTCCATTCAACGGAAATACTTAGATAGATATCGTCTTACGAAACAAAACTACCAAAGTTTTTTGTGGTACAAAACCGACAGCTTCGGTTTTACTTAACGACTAGCTTTCAATCAACATGTACATATCTTTAAAAACTATTACCGAATGTTTTCGGCTTGGCAGTTATTTTATCAACATCCCATATCTATACTTACTAATAATAAAGTAGTAAAAATGTCGTGTCTGTATATTGAATATTTTCGCGAAATTTTAGATGAAATGGGTTATTGGTACTGTAATGAGGTCGAAACAACAACTTTTAGAATTTTTGTCTGTCTGTCTATATGTTCCGTTTTAACTCGAGAACCACTTAACGGATTTGGATGCGGTTTTTTTATTATAATTGTAGTGACCCTGGTCAACACGTAGACTATAAGGGATGTACATAAAATAACGCCCAAGCCGGAAACGGAGCAAAGATTGAATAAATGCTTTTATAACTCTAGAACCAATCAACGGATTTAAATGCGGTTTTCTTTATTATCATCGTAGTTACCCAGCCCCCTGATTCTGTATCGTTAACTCAGTTGCCAAACCTAGTGCCTATCGTCTAAAACATACATATCCGCTTATTAAAGGATAAGTTCGCACTTGAAATGACTTCACAATTCGTAAATAGTTCAATACCCATTATAGGTTATTTTGGAAGTTAATTTTTTACCTGTTTTGGTGAATAGCAACTATAGCTAGCAACCGACACTGAGTTACATAATAGCCCCTCTGGTCAACATATGGATCACAGAGGGTGTTCATAAAATAACGCCCAAGCCGAAAACGAGGCAAATATTGAATAGACGCAATCGGCAAAGGCTATGATATAAATCTATGGAAAGTCTGATTCGAATTTATACCCGAAACCCACGCGAACGAAGTCGCGGGCAAAAGCTAGTATAGTATAATAGCCTATATGTTGACCAGGGTCAATACGATGATAATAAAGAAAACCGTATTCAAATCCGGTTAGTCGTTCTCGAGTTATAACAAATATCCAAAAAAAATATTTTTAGCCTCTATACAATTAAACCCATTTCATTTAAAAATCCGCAAAAATATTTAATGTAGCAGACACGACTTTTTCACAACCTTTTTATAAATTAAGCTTTATTATAACAAAAATAAGGATTATTTCTGTGTCGGATAATTGTCTCGTATCTCATTCGTAGTTTTCTTAAAAAATATATAAAAACATACAGGGGGTGAGTGAGCGGAGTTAGGTCGAGTGGAGGGGTGGGGAGAGTTTTGAATTTTGGAGACTACCCAAAGCTATCGATCGAGTCACACTAGATTCAAAACATTATAAATAGGACGACTTTCTTTTTAATCTTCTTTTTAGAGGAATTAGTTACTTCGTGACTATATCATCCTCATTGTTCATCGTTATATCTTGTATAAAGTTCAAAGAAAGTTCACGTTTACATACAATTGATTGATTGGCTATTCATGTAGTCGATTACTTACAGCCATTCCAAACCTCAGAAGTTTATCTGTACAGCATCCAGGCCTCCTCGGATGACGGGAAGGACAAGGCGCTGTTAGTTGCTCAACCTTAATATTTTTTGGATGTATTTCCCGTACATATTTATTTATCAACTTGTTTGTTCCTTGCATCATTTATATATAATATTTTTATTCCTAGATTTCTCTATTTTATGCAGGTGTATAATTAAATTTTTGTAGCCCAACCTAAATATTTTTTGTATATATTTCCCTTATATACATATTATTATTTTTTTTATTTTTTATTCTAAAGATATTTATTGTAAATATTAACTTTGACTTGTAGAAAGTATACTTTATGTATCTATTTTACAAAATAAATATTTTGATTCTGATTTTTATTTTGATTGTTTCAGCCACCCGTTTCTGTAAAGATATGATTGTTATATACTTGGTCCCTTGATGATTTCGTTTAGGACGCATTCCACGAGACCTTGTAAGTGGAAGGTGTCCGAAACGAGGGCCATGACAACTTCATTGTTAATTTTTATTACTATTTATATGGCAGTAATCGAACCATATTGGAAACATGATCGCCAGCGTTGGATAGTCCTGAATCAGATAACTGCAATAGCTGAACTTTCGCTGTAGTGTCTTTTACAAAATAGCAGTATGTCGGTGTAGAACGGTATAACATTTGTAGCTCACCGTCTATCATGGCATTTTTGACTAGTGGATAAGCCTCTTAATTTTTGTTGATGCCAACATAGGATGGGATGATTGAAAATGTCTTCAGATCTACTAGAAAAAATAAAAATGTGTAAAATCTCGGTTAACAAATACATAAACAAAAGCATAGTAAAAATTGCTTGTCAACAGATGGTCAACAGACTCGGCGATAGTCATTGTTTGTGTTTGGTCATAGGTTATAGTTATAATTGCTGTCTTGAAATTGAAATAACAACATAGCGTCTCTCTTGCTGCTCCATCGACACTCCACTGCAATTTGGACCTGTCTTTGAAGCTATGATAGAAATAAATTTCTATGTTTGAACACTTGGCGATTTATCCATCGCAAGGAGATATAAATTAACATTATACTCGTATCATTACAGTATAGAAACGCAGAAAGAAGTCCTCTTTGAAGCCCTACTTCTCCCACACGGACGGGCGGTCCAAAAACTTTTGAAATAATTATATGATAGGCGTAATGAAGTCGAAAATAAATGGGTTGTACCTAATGAGATTTCGCCGAGTTCCTCTGTTATCCTTACGATTACCTTATTTTTTATTGATACCTAGATAAGTTCGATCTAACACATTATATCTGGAATTCCGTGCTGTTCTTTTCTAACATAATGCTTTAGGACAAGAAAAGAAATACACAGGAATCAGAAAACTCGTTCAAACGGGGCAAAACACTACTACTCAAAATTCTAACAGCAGGCATGTCTCGTTAATATTGTCGAGTCGAACGTGCTAGTGGGACCCTTAACATTTCTAACAGCAGGCATGTCTCGTTAAAATTTTCGAGTCGAACGTGCTAGTGGGACCCTTAACATTTCTAACAGCAGGCATGTCTCGTTAATATTGTCGAGTCGAACGTGCTAGTGGGACCCTTAACATTTCTAACAGCAGGCATGTCTCGTTAATATTGTCGAGTCGAACGTGCTAGTAGGACCGTTAACATTTCTAACAGCAGGCATGTCTCGTTAATATTGTCGAGTCGAACGTGTTAGTGGGACCCTTAACATTTCTAACAGCAGGCATGTCTCGTTAATATTGTCGAGTCGAACGTGTTAGTGGGACCCTTAACATTTCTAACAGCAGGCATGTCTCGTTAATATTGTCGAGTCGAACGTGTTAGTGGGACCCTTAACATTTCTAACAGCAGGCATGTCTCGTTAATATTGTCGAGTCGAACGTGTTAGTGGGACCCTTAACATTTCTAACAGCAGGCATGTCTCGTTAATATTGTCGAGTCGAACGTGTTAGTAGGACCCTTAACATTTCTAACAGCAGGCATGTCTCGTTAATATTGTCGAGTCGAACGTGTTAGTGGGACCCTTAACATTTCTAACAGCAGGCATGTCTCGTTAATATTGTCGAGTCGAACGTGCTAGTGGGACCCTTAACATTTCTAACAGCAGGCATGTCTCGTTGAAGTTTTCGAGTCGAACGTGGTAGTGGGACCCTTAACATTTCTAACAGCAGGCATGTCTCGTTAATATTGTCGAGTCGAACGTGCTAGTGGGACCCTTAACATTTCTAACAGCAGGCATGTCTCGTTAATATTGTCGAGTCGAACGTGTTAGTGGGACCCTTAACATTTCTAACAGCAGGCATGTCTCGTTAATATTGTCGAGTCGAACGTGCTAGTGGGACCCTTAACATTTCTAACAGCAGGCATGTCTCGTTAAAATTTTCGAGTCGAACGTGTTAGTGGGACCCTTAACATTTCTAACAGCAGGCATGTCTCGTTAATTTTGTCGAGTCGAACGTGCTAGTGGGACCCTTAACATTTCTAACAGCAGGCATGTCTCGTTAATATTGTCGAGTCGAACGTGTTAGTGGGACCCTTAAAATTTAATTTTCTTTTATTATTTGACAAAAAAAGAAACGAAAGTTATCGATAGTCTCATTATGTTTTTCGCAAAATTTCTCTTGCTCCTTCGGAATGCCTGAGGTGATTTTAATGATTCTTTTACCAAATTAATGGACCAGTTTTGACCTACAAAATTAAAATTATTGTTTTACTAGCTTTTGCCCGCGGCTCTGCCCACGTGTTTTTCGGTTAAACGACATGCTTTTTTCCGAGATAAAAAGTAACCTGTGTTAAGTTAGGGTATAAGCTATGTCCATTCTAAATTTCATCCAAATCCGTCCAGCCGTTTCAGCGTGAAAGAGTAACAAACATACACACACACACACACACACACGCACAAACTTTCGCATTTATAATTTTAGTGTGAAGTGTGATGGGATAACATAGCCTTGTCTTATTTTACCACAAACGATTAAGGACCGCGCTAATTAGACACCTGAGGTATGAAATAACAAAGCCTTGTCTTATTTCACCTCAAACGAAAAGACCGCGCTAATTAGACACCTGATTTTTCAATGATATTGATCTATCCTACAGGAACCATGTATTTTTCCGGGATAAAAAGTAGCCTATGTATTAAGTTAGGTTATAAGCTATATCTATTCTAAATTTCATCCAAATCCGTTCAGCCGTTTCAGTGTGAAAGAGTAACAAACATACACACACACACACACGCACAAACTTTCGCATTTATAATATGTATTAGTAGGAAGTAGGATTTTTTTCTGTCCATTGCGTCCTAGTGAAAAGTATTATTTTCTACTATTTTGCGCTATCCGGAGACGCAGCGATCCTTTATTGCAAAGCGCACTAATATGAACGTTATTTCGATATAGTTTTGGTCGATATTTGTACATACACAGGACAATTCAAGGTCGTTGGTGGATGCATACCCCATAATAATTGCTATGGAACACCAAAAAGATCACACATAACACTCTATTTGAATGAAAAAATGATGAAGAGATTTTTGTCATGTCTGAACTTAAAAAATCTTTTTGCCTTATTTACTCGCCTGCCAAATTTCATGACATTCAACGATACTCGAGTTATCATCGAATAAACATTCATACATACATACAAACGCCGGATTGTTCTAGTAGACTTCGCTTCGCTCGCTCGTTCAATTAGTTTTTAATAATTCAAATTAAATAGCTTACATTACTCAAACAACTTTTATTAACATCTTAAACCCCTTACATTTTATTTTTTATCTTACAATTATATATTTATTCTTTAATTTATTATTATTACTATGTACCCCTATTTAATAAATAATTTAATATTTTCATTGTAAATAAATCCATCATTCACATTACACTATAAGCTCGCATAAAAAAAGAACTGCAGCGCTGAGCGCCCACGCGCTCTGATAATGTACATACCATCCATCCATCCATCCATCAGCCTGTTTCATCCCCTGCTGGACATAGGCCTTTCTAGGATTTTGCCACTCTTGGCGGTCCTCCTGGAAGAAATGCCCATACTCACAAATGCTGGGCAGGCGGGTTGGTGAGCGCAGTGCCGAAACCCTTGCACCAGCGACGCCGCTGCCCGTCACCAGTCTGTTTTATATAAGGCTCGGCAATTGGGGATGGATAAACTGCCATCCATCGGTCCCAGGCAATGGTGGGCCGCCTTGTGCCAGTCTGAGAGCTGGCTGTTCTCTTACTCTCCCCCGAATATCTTCGAGAGGATTTGCGTGTAAGATGGTCCACAGTCGAGCCCGGCATCAGCTCTACCACCTGTAAGTACTACATACTATCTACCCTTATTTATTAGTCTATTTCAATTTTATTTAGTTCTAAATATGTATCAAAATAAAAATAAATAAAATATAAAAATATATAGAAACATACCCCGGAGTGTTTTTTGATTTTTTAAATTACGTTTATTTGATTCTCGGATATGAGACTTTTCATCGCCCAAGTGGGAGAAAAAACGACCAAATTTTTATTTTTTTTAATTTTTAAGAGAATTTTTAGAGTTTTTCGATAATTTTTTTCTTGTATATTATAGCTCTCGTTAATGTTCACATTATGAGACCTAAATCATTACGATAAAACACATACTGTCAGAGTAATCGCCTTGTAACACTATCGCTGAAAACGTGTCCCTACCAGCAGCGAGCGAAAAAACATTTTCAATGTTAAAACGCTGCTCTTATGCTATTTTCATTTTAGATAATTAATATATACTCTAACAGTAGTATTGTAAATTTGATCATCCCCAATTAATGATTTTAAGTTGTACGGTAAGGATTTTATGAAAACCGTTGTATCCGTCTTTCAATATCTTCGTATTTGCTACGAAGGTCATTTGTGTAGAGCTGTTTTTTCGGTTTGTCGATCTTATCTAATTTGTAAAGTATGGTGGTAAATGTTGACACATACAACGAAACAATAAGAGATAAACCTACTAAAGAGGTTGGCTAGTACAGTATTTGTTTTCCTATAGTTAGAAGACATTTGATCATCGAAAATGATATTTCGTCTGTACCTTGGGCAGTATCAGTTGCTTTAATCGAAAGGTTCAATTCCTGAAACGAAACTGCTGTTGCCAACAGGTTATTTACAAAGGAGGACTTAGGGTTGTGAGGTGATGTAGAGTCTTTAGCCAGGCCGTGGATTAATAATTTTGTTTGCTTAGCTTAGTCTACAACCAGTTTTGTTTGACCATGAGCTTTAAGACATGTCAACTCAAAAGTCTTGCCAAGCTTTGCTTTTGGTTCTACGGTATTTTACGTTTTCTTCTGTAGTCTTTAGATTTGAGGAGTTGGTTTCTTTCTAAACAAAACCAGGGTCAGTCGCCTTTCAGCCACCGCCCTTAACCGATCCTGATTCCAAAAAAGTTTAGAGGAAAACTTTTGTATTCATTGTATATTGTTGCATGTAACGATTTCTGGTATGCACTCAGCTGCCAATTTGTTTAAAGTGCGAAGAAATTTGTTATAATCCGCTCATAGAACGTCATCGAAGTTTTACTTTTAGTTGTTATGGATTGAGCTCTTGAGTTACTACGATACCTGTTTGGTACTTGATTTAAAGTGATCACTTCCGAGGTTTTTAATATATTATTTGTTTTTTATTCAAACAAGAAAATGTCTGTGGTAACAATGTTGGGAAGACTTTTGCAGCCGGTTATTGAATAATTTCTTATTAAGTGGGAGATCCATCGTTTAAGGCGGTTAAGTTCTGGTCGATAAAGCAGTCCTCTCGGGTCTATTTTCTAGACCTGCTTGGCTTAAGGCCATTGATGTCTCTTGCTATGATGATTTTCTCTTTGAAGAGTGCAAAGATAGTGTCACAGCTATTTTGAGAATTGCATACGTCTGATGGGCAATAGACAGATTATTCTATTTAAGTGTTCGCAGTTTATAAGCTTGTTATGAGCAGTTTGTATTCCTTGGTTAGGGCTATTAAATGGGCGTACTACTTGTGCCTTGATCGATAAGTGTGTGATTATAGCAGCTCCTCCCCATTAGTCATCCCAATCAGGATGTGGGTAGGGACATGATCCCATTGCTATAGAAATTCTGGGGCTTCTGATCAAAAAACCGCGACAAGTGGTTTTGGTAGTCCTCTCGTGATGTTAACCTGACACTGCCTAAAGAATTCTGAAGAGACCGAAACAAGAGGAAATCTGAAGATGCAAGGTCAGGACTATACGGTGGATGCATTAATACGTCCCGGCCAAACTCTCTTAATTTTTGCTAAGTGGCTAAAGATGTGTGAGGTCTAGCGTTATCATGATGAAAAACCACACCCCCTTCTGTTGACTAATTCCGGCCGCTTTCTCTCAACTTCTTGCTTTAACCTCATCAGTTGTTCGCAGTAGAGTTCAGAATCGATGGTCCTGCCTGGCGGTAACAGCTCATAATGAATAATGCCCTTCCAATCCCACCATACACACAGCATTACCTTGTTGCGAGATAACCCGGGTTTCGCCAGAGTTTGTGAAGTCTGACCAGCCTTTGACCACGACCTTTTTCGCACGTTCTTGTCCTACGTGATCCATTTTTCATCACCAGTTATCAGGTTTTTCAAAAATGGTTCGGTTTCATTACGTCGTAATAAAGAATCACAAATGAGTACACGGTTCATTAAGTTTCTTTCAGTGAGCTCATGAGGCACCCAAATATCGAGCTATTTTGTGTACCCAACTTTTTTAAAATGCGCCAAAACTGTTTTGTGGTCAATCCCCAGTTCTTCAGCTACATCGTAACTACTGATATGCTGATCCTGATCCACTTTTTAAAAAATAGCATCCATTTTATCCGTAACGGGGCGCCCAGAGCGAGGTGCATCTTTGACATCAAAATTTCCGGATTGAAAACGCTTAAACCAAATTTGCGCTACTCTCACAGACACTGCACTAGGTCCATAAACATCACAAATTTTTTTCGCGGCTTGCATTGCATTTTTACCTTTTTTGTAGTAAAATTTTAAAATATATATAATTTCTTCAATAGACTCACTCATCTTAACAGTAAGAAAAATAAATGAAAATCACACATTTTACCTAATTTGAACTTGGAATTATCTTTTTTAAAATTTAAACTTTTTAATAACACCAAAACCAGCCAGATACAAATGGTATAGCCAAAGAGATTTTATTATAAGTTCATACATACTATTTGCGAAAATACTTTACAGATGACATCTTCTTATTTGATAAAATTCAAACAATGCTGATGATATCTCTTTAGGAATGACAAGATTGTTGAGATTTTTTCTTTTTAGGGTTCCGTAGTCCGACAAGGAACCTATATAGTTTCGCCATGTCCGTCTGTCCGCGGCTTAGCGCAGAGACTATTAATACTAGAAAGCTGTAATTCGGCATAGATATAAATATTAATCACGCCGATAAAATGGTAAAACAAAATCTCAAAAAAAATATTTTTTTTAATGGTACCTCTCATACATGTAAACTAGGGATGAATTTTTTGTAGGGTATCGTTGGATAGGCCGTTCAAAAATATTGTGGGTGTTTAAAAGCCATTTTTCGATTTAGGGATCCGTTGGTGAAATATTAAGCTTTAAAGTGAAAACTTTAGTTAGAGTGGAGCGTCACCCCCCTGCCGGCTAAACGGTTGTTTATAGAAATGTGAGAAAATTCACAGAAGTAGTATATATAATGAATTTAAAAGGAAAACTATCACAGGTTTACGAATACAGGTCGCGCCAAACTTTTGGCCCCCTATAATGTATGGGACCAGAAGTTTGGCGTGGTCTGTATTAGTAGACCAACTAATATGTACCGGGCAACTACGGAACCCTACATTGCGCGTGGCCCGACACGCACTTGGCCGGTTTTATTTATTTTGATTTGAGATAATCGTCTCTGTTCGGGCCACTTCTTGTCACCGAACACCATTGACGTCACAGCGCTGGCGCGGTCTTTCCCTTCATTCGTACATCATTAAATCAGTGAAATCAAAATATCAATTTATCATTTACTCTCTCCGCACAATATTTCCATCGAACGACGAATAGTCTCTTTATTATTTAAGTTTAGATTTTTTGCTGTTGGTTTCGGGTATGATTTCCTGGACCGAGTCCTATTTGATGGGCCTTCTTAACAAAGATAATTTTTGAATTTTCACTTTAAAGCTTTCATTCTAGCACAGAGAGTACAAGTTTATTGTTGTGAGAAATTCCTATGCAGAGATATTTATAATCTAGTAATAATTTGGATACAAAAATTTACAAGAATCGTCGAAATTGCGGTCACAAAATGTCGGTACGGTTATGTAATTCAAATTTAATTTGCATTTTCAATGTTTTTTGGAACAAGTTTTTGATTTTCATTAGTTTTAAATATCATAGGTGAGCCCACAAAGGCACTAACATAATTAAAATGGTTTTAAGTAGGTAGTAGGTCCTTACATTTGAAATTGGCGTTTTGTTAACCTGGCCACTTTGGTCTCAACTATGTTAGCGTTTGGTAAAAAATTCTAAATTCAAATTTATTTCAAATTTAAACTCGTGTTCTTTTGTTTTGAATCTAGTGATTCATTAATTTTCGCGTCGTTTGATTTTTCGTTGACATCGTCCTGTTCACAATATGCAAAACATCGACATAAGTATCTACGTGGGACGCACTATAAGTTTCCGGAATGAATATGAAAAAATACTATTAAAGGTACAAAATTAATTTATTGTTTTTCAAAATAATCTCCCTTGGCGTCTATGCACTTTTTCATTCGATCAAACCAGTTTTGAAAACTTTTGTGCCACTCCCCTGTGGTGACCTCTGAAACGTGTTTTTCATACTCCTCGACAGCCTCTTCTGGTGATGAAAATCGTTGACCGCGTAATTGGTTCTTAATTTTTGGGAACAGAAAAAAGTCACAAGGTGCCAGGTCGGGACTGTATGCAGGATGACTCATGAGTTCTACATTTTTCGTTTTCAAAAAGTCGTTTGTCTGTCTGGCCGTGTGAGAACTAGCATTGTCGTGGTGCAGGATGATACGGCGTTTACGGTTATTTTTACGGAGTTCGTCAATAACTTCCGGCAAACAAATGGTCGTGTACCAGTCACTATTCACGGTACGACGATTCTCTAAAGCAACAGTAGCCACGTGTCCAGTTTTATTAAAAAAAGAAGCAATCATCCGCTTAGATGCACTTTTCACGCGCGCCACTTTAGTTGGTTTCGGCTCATCTTGAAAGACCCATACGCTCGATTGCTGCTTTGTTTTGGGATCGTAGCAATAAATCCATGTTTCGTCACCTGTTACTATGTCCCACACCAAATTTGACGCACCTTCGTTGAATCTGGTAAGCAAGGCACTGCACCAAGTCCGTTTTTTGAGCCTCGGTCAAGTTGTGTGGGATCCACCGCGAGCACAGCTTTCTCACACCCAAATGTTTGTGTAGGATTGATTGTATTTGACTCATGCCTATTTCTAAGGATGCGCGAATTTCATGGTAGGTCACATGCCTGTCTGTTTCAATCATACGGCGCACAGCATCGATGTTTTTGTTGGTCACAGCGGTGGACGGCCGACCATCGCGAGATTCGTCACTGAGATTGTTACGACCACGCTTGAATTCTGCAAACCAGCTATAAACAGTCCTCTTGCATGGTGCTTCATTACCAAAAGCTGTTTCAATCCGAGCGATGCTCTGTTGAGCTGTCAAATTACACTTAAAATCGTAGAAAATCATACTATGAAAATTTTCCCGAGTTAAATCCATGTTGATGCAGACACACAATTTTTTAAATGGCGCCACAAGGTAAAAACAAAAGACAGTCAGATGAAACAAACTGCATTCTACAGCCAAAGAGTTATATTTTCAAATGTTGCAATAAATTTTTAAATATTGTTTATGTAAGTGGCCAGTTCCGGAAACTTTTAGTGTTACCTATGTATAAGTCGTTGATGTAAAACTGAAAATATCGTGTTATTCAAATACGTGTTCCATCGTGGCACCAGCGCTGCAGAAATGGCTTGGAGCAGCTACTGCAATGGAAAATAAAACACGGTACTTGTTTTAACATTTCGTTCTGGAAATTTTGACTTATAAAACAAGCTCTGTGGACGGTCGGAGACCCAAGTTGATGAACATATGAAATTTCGCAAATATCTCTCAACCTTTTGCGGTGTTTTTGCCCCAAGCGAAAGTTGACTCAGAAAAATTACTGGTTGGTGTTTGGTGGACTAGTACTGGTGTCATCCACAGCTTCTCTAGGTGTAGCCAAGACAATTACGGCAGATGCGTATTGTCAACTATGATGGAAAACGGCTGCTTCAGGACAACGCTAAACCACACACAGCACGAGTGACGGTCGCTAAACTAGAAGAGCTGCGATCGGAATGTCTCCGACACCCGCTTACTCCCCGGACCTTGCTCCATCAGATTTGATCAGATTACCACTTTTTCCGGAATTCGGACAACTCTTCTTGCAAGGAAAAAAATTCAATTCCGATGAGACAGTCCAAACCGCCTTCAAAGATTTATTGTTTCTCGCTCCCACAATTTTTTCAGTAAAGGAATTATTAATGAACTACCTATGAAATGGCGAAAGTGCATACATAGCAACGTAGATTGATTAAATAATTTAAGATTAAGTAATTTTACTGTTTTTTTCCTTTAGTCAATGCCAGTTTCATGTGTTAGGACCTAATAATGTTATCTTATTGTCTTGCCTGAGGATTACGTGACCCAGGTTCTGTGATTATGTAATGTATTATATGCAAATACTAGTATTATTTATTTTTGTTCGCGTACCTATTACACAAGCGACTATTTAGCTTAGAATTTTTTCTGGCTTCACCTACACTTTAAAATATACGGTTCCATCAGTTTTTCGGAAATCAAGGGGGTTTATCTAGATATTGCTTCTTTGCAAATGCATTTTAAACCGGGTAATTGTAATATATATATACATTTGTAAGAACATATATCATATTTCACTCTCTGAACCTAATATTGCGGCCATTTGATATATTGCCATATTGTACTTGCATTTTACTGCATCTAATGAAGTCGCAAAGATAGGTCTAAGCTATGATATAAAAATACCATTTCATTCGAGTTAAATTAGGTTTTAGATAGGGACTAAGTCCCTGGTTTTAGACAATAATATTGGTAATATTGTTTTTAGGGTTCCGTACCCAAAGGGTAACCAACGAGACCCTATTACTAAGACTCCGCTGTCCGTCCGTCCATCCGTTCGTCCGTCCGTCTGTCATCAGGCTGTATCTCATAAACCGTCATAGTTAGACAGTTGAAATTTTCACAGATGATGTACTTCTGTTGCTGCTATAACAACAAATTGTAAAACCGGCCAAGTGCGGGCTTAGCGCAGAGACTATTAGTACTAGAAAGCTGTAATTTGGCATGGATATATTGTAAATATTAATCACACCGACAAAATGGTAAAATAAAATCTCGAAAAAATATTTTTTTAGAGGTACCTCTGGTACACGTAAACTGGGGATGAATTTGTTTTTCTCGTCTATCCCATAGTGTGGGGTATCGTTGGATAGGCCGTTTAAAAACATTGTGGGTGTGTGAAAACCATTTGTCTATTTAGAGATCTGTTGGCGAAATATTAAGCTTTAAAGTGAACATTTTAGTTAGAGTGGAGCGTCCCCCCCCCTGCTGGCTAAACGGTTGTTTATAGAAATGTGAAAAAATTCACAGAAGTAGTATATATAATGAATTTAAAAGGAAAACTATCACAGCTAAGTAGGCTTTACAGCTTTACAAGTACAGGTCGCGCCAAACTTTTGGTCCCGTATAATGTATGGGACCAGAAGTTTGGCGCGGTCTGTGTTAGTAGACCAACTTATATGTACCGGGCAACTACGGAACCCTACATTGAGCGTGGCCCGACACGCACTTGGTCCGTTTTTATTATAGATAATGTTACGGAACCCCTCGTGCGCGAGTCAGACGTTTTTTTTTTATTATTTTGACATTTCTTTTTACATATTAACATGAACATTTTACAACTTAACGTTTATTAGTAGATAATTTGACTGTAAAAAGTGATAAACTATATGAGACAGGTAGATGATGTTTTGCTTAGTATTTTCATAGACAATATTGTTCATCCATGGTATTTTATTTAACCTTCTACCTCATTAAACAGGTCAACTAAGAATTTTTTTTTTCCTTATGACATAATTTGGGAAAAATGATAAAAAAAGACACGATGTTACTAAGTTTTTTTTTCTTAGCAAGACTAATCGAATGGCCGGCATTATATCTATTTATAGTTTATTTATCTATCAACTTGTTTATTATTGCATTGTTTTGTGTAGGTATATAAGGTGACTCTAATTTTATATAGCCAAATTGTTACTGATTCTCAGTAACAAGGTTCAATTACCCTTTTTGTGAACTTCGTAAATTATTAGTAAGTGATCAGTAACACGATCCGATAACACTTTTTTGCTAATTTCGCAAAATAAAATCTTGACGTCCCATAGTAAATTGACTCTGGGCTGGGCTTGTGTTAATTAAAGTTGCATATACAACGACGAAAACTGGTGATAGTACTCGTCCATATGAACAACTTTTACTACGAAGCCAAGCCTAAAATAGTGAAAAAAAAAATCTGCTGTTTCATACATTTCATGGTTCGAGTAGGTATTTAACTTTTCTATAGAACAGCTGATGTTTTTTTCACAATTTCAAGTTTTGCTCCATTGTAAAAGTTGTTCATATGGACGAGTACTATCACCAGTTTTTGTTCACAAAATGACTTAAATTTGACGTTGTATAAAAATATATAGGTGCTGTAAAAGCTCATAAGTTTTTTGTTATTTTGGGATATATTACGGTGGAATAAAATATATTATAAACAATAAAATATGCTCAAGATATATTTCGGGCCCTAGCTGGGCCCGGCATCACTTGAGTATGAAATAAAAGCTGTTCATGATGCAAACCCATTTTGAGCAAAAAGATAAGGTATTATCTTAGAAGCCGGCATACATAAAACAATTTATAATTGTTTATCCATATATTTAAAAAAATATATTTAATTTTATTGAAGCACAAGATTACAACATTTTAATATGTAGGTATTATGGGAAACACATTGCAATAGGTTATAAATCCAAGGGCACTTAGCTATTTAACGTATACATATGTTGCGGAAGTCCTACAGCGCAGAAGAGAGGCGGTAGCTGATGTTAGGTTCGTGGTTATTTTTTGATGACCACCCAGAAGTAAAATTTTAACCAAAAGGCTACCCATTTGGAAGCGGCTAATTTAACCAGATGGCGGCGACATAATTCATAGGTAGATATTCGGTAATTTTCAAGTAAACTTTAATATTGTTTCTATTTATTTCTTGTCATTTATAGCACAAAAAACTGTTAATTAAGATTATGTTTTATTGCGAAATCCATCGCTTTGGAATACTCTAAATATTATTCGAGTGCATTACAAACTACAAAAGATAAATCACATAACGCCCTCATGAGCGTTCAGTATGTGCATTACAAGTTGGTTAGATTAAATAGTTACAAAATATTCGGTGGACAAGTAAGGTGGAAAAATTCAACGGTCTGTTACCTCGGTGGCGCAAATGGTAGCGCGAAGAGGTCCCTAGACCAAGGATTTTTTTTAATTTTGCCTTTCTCATTTGTTTCTAATTTGTCTTTTCTAGTGTGCAATGCACTCTAATAATAATATTTAAACTATTAATTACTTTATAAAATAATATTTTTCTATCCTTGAATATTTTTTTTATTTCTTAAAATTGTTTGATGGTAATTTTTTCAATTTGATAAATTTTGAAATAAGTTCGTTCTTATTAATTGTAATTCTAGATGGTACCTATGTTTAGTTTATGTTTTAATTTACTACTCCTGTACATAAAGGCGAGGTATAGTCTCTACCATCCAGGGAATCAATCCTCTGTGTCCCCAGTCACACTAGCGCTTAATTCTACTGTTACTCGTACCTATTTTATTTGCAACTTATCAAACTTACATTTAAATTTATGTGTCAATCTTACAATTAGTTTACGTGTCAACCTCACTTGTAATCTATAAATTTTTAAGCTAATTTTCTTGCCCTTCTTCTTAGCAAGACTAATCCAATTCGCGGAGTTAGGCAGTACGAGTATCAGCTTTGTAGTATTTATTACATTATGTATATATATATGTTATTTTATTCCTATTTTTGAATGTATTCTTCCCCCCATACTATATTTATTTACTATATTTTATCGTTTTCTATTGTTTTTGTTTTGAAGAATGACTCGTAAATCTTGTATTTTATGTACCTATTGTACAAAATAAACTATTTGAATTTAATAAATAATATTCATTATCATTTAAACAAACTACGTTAATATGTGAATATCGGCGTTTAAAAATAATATGTGCAAAGTACATCAAAAGGTAAGAATCCAAAGAAACAGAGCAATAGTTATACTAATTTTTATTCGTCCTTTATTACAGTAACATCACAGATAAAATTACATTTTGTATTTTTCTAATCGGATTGAAGAAAGAGTTATCATTTTCATTATCACCTGCTTTGGTGGCACCAATATCATTAACCGTCCAATTATCTTTATTTAAAAGCAGGTTAACATGGGTCTTGGAAAAAAGCACTATTCAACTAATAATTACCCCAAGAAATAGTGACCACCGCCACCATAGTCGCCAAAGCCACCGTGATCGTGGTGTCCTCCGTATCCGTGGTATCCTCCATGGTGGTGACCTCCATGGTGATTGTCGTAGCCACCGCCGTGGCCTCCGCCGTGGCCTCCGCCATAGCCTCCGTCGTAGCCTCCGCCGTAGCCTCCACCATAGCCTCCGCCGTAGCCTCCGCCATAGCCGCCGCCGTAGCCGCCGCCATGCTGTTGATATCCTCCATAGCTACCGTAATCACCACCATGCCCATGGTGTCTTTTGTCACGCGACTCAGCCGGCTGCAGAATTTCTTCTTCCGGTACCACTGCTACTGTTTCTGCTGGCAGCTCTGATAGTGCCATCGGCAGCGCCGTGGCATAGGCCAGGCAAGCGCTGAACAGCAAGCCCATGCACATTAACTGTAAGAAAAACGTAATCAATTTATTAATTTATCTAACACGTTACTTTCGGAAGAGGAACAGCGAATGGAAAAAAAAGATCTGTCATCAACTTACAGTGTTCATTGTGTTGTTTTGATACGAATGTCGTCGATGATACTTTGATACTAGTTTATATACGCTCGAGATCGCCCTGTGACTAAGCTCTCGCAAAAAAAACCTGTTGCGAATGAACCATATACATACGAGTTTTGTTAAGTTTTATGTTGGTTGTATCAAGTTCCTAGGTCATTCACTCATCTCATCACCAACAAATAACTGGTTACTTACTGACCCTGTGAGCGGCGTGTTTGTTTGGATATGTAAGGCCTTTTCACAGCCCGAATCGTCATAAAAAAAGCAAGCAAATCCAAAACCTTTTTAGGGTTTTTTTTAATTAAAAAAGGCACTTTGTGTTAGAAGCAAGCTGCTTTGCACAATGGTAGTGAAATAAGCCATTTCACCCGAAGCAACAAAAGTTTCATCCCTTGGGAGCAGAGATGGCAGATACTTCTAAAAATTTATAAAAAAGTTCTCTTCTTCTCCTGGTGTTTTGCGATCATTATGCTATAAAATTTATATTCTATTCTCTTCTGTGTGGCGGCGTCATTTTTTCATTTTTATTTCAGTGATTAAGTGAAATTACATCATATACTTCGGCCCTTTTAAAGAGTCCCTTCTTCACCAATCGATTTCATTTGATATAGGGAAAAAGTTATAAAAAACAAAATAGGAAATAAAAAAAGTACAGACACACCATCTTAGGTATCTGTTCAGTTGCAAATGGCAGAACTTAACACTTTTCAACTCCGATTGGTTAAAATTGATAGCATACAATGATAGTGCTGCCATCCCCAATAGAATACATCGGGTGGATCTGTAAAAACCTGATACCTGTTGGCTTCTTCTGATGAATAAAACTATTCCCAAAAAAGAGCAAAAATAAAAGTGAAAACAGATGGTGCTATCGATCTTGTTGCCTTCCGCTTTCGCTTCGGTAACCCATAATCCAGGTTACCAGGCTAAGAAAGACCAGTTTCGCAGTTGATTTGACCTTAGCAAAACCTTTCATATGGCGCCGCCCCAAGTATCGTAAACTGAGATACAATACAACCGCTGATTACTTCAAATATACACCCGGCCCGCCATGGACAGAACATGTTGATCAAGACCTAACTATTAGTAAAATCTTTTCACTTTAAATAGGCTCCAGCCGTGGCTGAAGACACGGAACCACCCCCATAACGTCATCAGGTACCGTACAGAGAGAGTGCAATAATTGATAAACTGATTAATGCCTCACCTACTGTCACTCTCCCGCTTTCTAGGTGAGCACCCGTCATCCTAGGTGCCCATTGTGTGTAAAAAATTATCCATTACCAAATTGGTGCTCTGGCACCTACCCCCTAGTATAGTCGTCGCCATGACGCGCCTGTACAATGGAACCATGCGAACAGGGTACTATCTGACTCAATAGAAGAACGGTCACGTATTAAGGCTGCCAAAGCCAGACAGACTCCAGGCGGTCGGAACTTAACCAGCCTATCACTCTGCTCAGCAAAGTTGCAAAGGTGTTTGAGAAACTCCTTGAGAAATTCGGCTTCAGAGCAGACAACGCGGTGACCTTATAGAGACATATAAGATACTGACTGGGTGCTATGATGTTCAAGAACTTGACAGCCTTTTTAAAATGAACAAAAACCAGCACCTCAGAGGTCACTCACTTAAAATCGTTGGATCAAAATGTGCAAGCAACCCCCGTCGACACTTTCTGCCTAACCGTGTGGTTACCGGGTGGAACAGTCTACCTGAAGCTGTAATTAGTGCAACCACAGTGAACTCATTCAAAAATAAATTAGACATTTTTTTAAAGACTAAAGTGCAGTGATATACACAACATCAGCTTTGAGCTGCTTATGTATAAACAATAATAATAATAATAATAATAATAATAACCATTCCATGACCCTCCGGCTCTCCAGTGTGCTACACCACATGTCAGTAGGCCTTAACAAGAAGGAGTTCACCGTTGCAGTGCTCTTGGATATGAAGAAGGCCTTCGACAGAGTCCGGCATGAGGGACTACTGTTCAAACTGTCCACCTCTCCAGCCCCATGTCGTAGAATTCTTCCTGACTGACCACCCCACTTCAAAGTGGTGGTGGAAGACGCCACATCTGGGGAGCGCCACAGACATCTCTCTGGGAGCGGGAACTCAGTTCGCTCTCTTCGCCGAGGATGCAGCATATTATGTGTCGTCGTCCTAAAAAGCGTCCCACGATGCGGTGAAGATGCAGCGCACCCTGGACCTGCTCCCAGACTGCTTGTCCAAATAGCGACTTAATTATGCTATAATTACCGGAAGCAGCAGACTGCCCTCGCTACTACTCGGCGAAGAAGTCCCGTGGCAGCCCCACGTAAAGTACCTGGGAGTCACCATTGATCAGAGTCTCTGAAAAACGGAAACACGGGGGCCGGCCGAGGCGAAGGGCGCACGCCTTCTGCGTAGTGCCATAATTTAAAAATATGTTTTTTATACTGTGGTAGTGCTGTGTGCGTAGAGAGAACGGCTGTGTGGTTATTATGTTACAGGTAAAGCCCTAAGTCAGGTAAAGTCCGAAAAAAGTCAAAAATAGGTGCGACGACGAGAGAAGCGAGGAGAAACGTGTTAGGTTGCCATGTTAATAAACATTTGGCGCCGAGCGAAGCAAGGCGACACCCGAAGTTTTGTATAACACTAGCTTCTGCCCGCCACTTCGCCCACGTGGCTTACAGGAAACAAATGACTTTTTTTTTCAGAAACAAACATTAAAAGCGCTCTTACCCCTCCTTAATTGAATACAGATAGCTTTACAAATTGACAATCTCCCAAGCAAAGCAATAAGGACGGAGTTCTCCCTAAAACTAAACTAATCTCTGGAATGAGAGTAGTATGGTTGTAACAGAACTCAAATCGTGTGTTAAAATATCTAATAAGGAGACAACCAGAAGTGAATAATAAATATAATTAATATTGTTTACAACGAAATACTATACTTACCGCAGTATTTCTTCGTTAACAATATATTTTGTTTTTACTTCAAGTGCTAGAATCAACAGACTGCTCCTATTGTATCAAATTTTATTTAATAGAGAAACAAACGCGTTTTTTTACATGTACTTACTTATAACTTGCAAATATTAGTTCATTGTAATATCAGGTACATATTACAGATACACCTCTATGTCAGAAAAATCCCACCTACTTACTAATAGGTAAATGATATATCTGTCAGTCAGTCAGGACTTGAATTATTTATATATATGTGTAAATATGTTACCCGGGTAAACCTAGGTTTACCTTATCTTGTATTACCCGTAACATAATATTATAGTGCATTCCTTAGCTCTGCATTCAACTTGCGCGTCATCTGTACTTGATATCCTGCGTCACGTGCGCTGTGCCGACGTGGTATGCCATAGTCACACGCACCATTAGTACGTTAGAAACGAGACGATCGCGAGGAACTTGAAGATTGAGCACCTGGATGACTTCGTCAAACGGCTCACGTACTTTATTGAGAGTACATTTAGGATTCGGCTTCATACAGTTACCATCCATCGTTTTTTATTTCAGGGCCAGCCACCACCCTCCCCACCCCTCCTTCAAAATAACTCTAGATACGCCAATGACAATTAAATTTACTCACGAGTCCCTTTTTGATTTTAATTTACAGAGTCAACCTTGTTAAATACGACCTAAATGTAACATAATCTTATCCGAGCGGTTTGTAAACGGTGTGAGTAACTCAAATGAAAAAAAAAAAACGGTAATTCCATGAAAACTGACCACTTTTGTCGCACCCGTTACTCCAGTTATACTGATAATTCGGTACCTATTTTAATGTGCATTGGTAACTTAAAAAATATGATTTAAATACAATGTTCTTAAAAATAGTTAAATGATTATTATTTATATCATGTTGAAAAAATTTAACGGTTGGGACATCTTCCGTGGAATTACGTTTTGCAAACATGTATTTGCTTAAAGACGGTAAAAAACATGCTTTATCATTTTATAACAATTTCAACAATGCATTTAAATTACGAAGATTCTATTATAATTTCTTTTATTTTTTTATAATTTATTTCCTTTTTTGAGATTGTTATAATATCAAAAAGCATGCTTTATTACCGTATTTGAACCAAAAAACGTTTGCAAAGCCGATTCGATTTTTTTCTTTTTTTACGTTTAGGTTATTCGCGTCAGTTACAAAATATGTAGTCCTCGACCAATATCAGTTAGAAAACACACTATGTCAGTAAATATCCATACAATAGAACCCATTTAAAAACAATATGTGACTCTGAAATTTAACATATTTTTTAACTGATTTTATTAGTATTTTCGCTAGGCTATAATCTATATTAGCACTTCTATCCCTACGGACAATGAATTTACGAGGGTAAAATTAAACCAACCGACCAAATTCATAATAGAGACTCGGTTAGTGATCAAGAACTAAGTTCAGTTATCCTTTTGGCTTATTTCCAAAAATAAATTGTTTTGCTCCCTTACTGGTTGGACTAGTTTAAGTACAATTCCTAGTGCAGGAACACGGCACAATATATATTTTTTTCTAATTTCACCTGGGGGGCCATTAAACCTTGTTTATGATGATGAGTCACTGAGACTCCAGTATGAATTTGGTCAGTTGATTTAATTTCACTTGGTAAAATAATATCATTGATTTTGTAAATATCTACCTTTACGTCGGAAAAAAAGTTACAGACATAAAGAATTTTGATAATCAAAAGAAACATCACAAATTTTTATTAATCGTTTAATTCAGTCACAGCCACAGCATAAATAAAATAACATTTTTTAGTTTTCCAAGTTGTAATTTTCACTAGCACTTTGTTACGCGAATGCCGTTATTTGTCTAATACTCTTAATTTATGAAAACACGATTCACACAAATTAGTATTGTCCGAATTCACTGATAAATTAGCCAAAGTGTTAGCCCCAGTAGTAGTGACGGCGGCCGTAACCATGGCCGTAGCCATGACCGTACCTATGGCCGTAGCCATGTCCGTAGTAGCCATGGCCATAGTAACCGCCGTATCGACGGCCATAGCCGCCATAATATGACTCAGCCGGCTGTAGCATTTCTCCTTCCGGCACCTCTGCTACTCCTTCTGCCGGCACCTCTGATGGTGCCATCGGCAGGGCCATGGCAAAGGCCAGGCAAGCGCTGATCAGCAGGCCCATGCAAATCAACTGCAAGAAAAACAGAATTAAATAATTTATCCCACACGTTACACAGATCACTACTCTACAAATAAAAAGTGAAAAAATGCAACTGATATAGGTGTCTTTGAAGGTTTCTAAGTTTGAGTTAGAAAGAAAAATAATCCATCACGTATAGATTTTGAGTTAAATCAAAATAAAGTTTTATTTTAAATGTGAAAAAGTCCACTATTGTCTAATATAACAATATAGTTTAAAAAAAGGTTTTTTTAATGTAAAATGTTTATTTTCTACTTATTTTCCACTTAGTATTTTCTACTACATAAATTTATATCATATAGTAACTGTTTTGTAGATTTATTTTTTGCAACTGGCTATTTTTCTTGTTCCCTTTATTACTTTTCCTCATTAGGAATCAAGTTATTGTTCTTGCCTGTGATTTAGGTGTATAAGAGCCACAAATATAACAAAATGAATCCGTTTATGTATTACAATCACGTTTTTTATTTCAGACATTTTTATCTAAGAATATCTCCAGCTATCGCAATAAATTTACAACTACCTTCAAGTCTTGAATTAATGAACAACAAAGAATACATTTATGTATTGTATTTATAACTAATTTCACGTGTCAAGTCTGGTTTATTTATTGTTCATTTATTCCAAGACTTGAAGGTAGTTTTTTTATTGCGATGGCTAGAAAGTGATACTTTTTAATAAAAAAAATTGAAATTTTTAATTAAACATTTTCTAAAATAATTAAAACCAGCCAACTGCGTGTAGGGCCACGCGCAATGTAGGGTTCCGTAGTTGCCCGATACATTTTACAAGTTGGTCTACTAATACAGACCGCGCCAAACTTCTAGTCCCATACATTAGAGGGGACCAAAAGTTTGGCGCAGCCTTTACTCGTAAACCTGTAAAGCCTACTCAGCTGTGATAGTTTTCCTTTTAAATTCATTATATATACTACTTCTGTGAATTTTTTCACATTTCTATAAATAACCGTTTAGCCGGCAGGGGAGGGGGACGCTCCACTCTATCTAAAATTTTCACTTTAAAGCTTAATATTTCGCCAACGGATCCTTAAATCGAAAAATGGCTGTCGCACACCCACAATGTTTTTGAACGGCCTATCCAACGATACCCCACTCTATGGGATAGACGAGAAAAAAAATTCATCCCCAGTTTACGTGTATGAGAGGTAGCATTAAAAAATTTTTTTTCAAAATTTTATTTTACCATTTTGTCGGCGAGATTAATATTTATATCCATGCCAAATTACAGCTTTCTAGTACTAATAGTCTCTGAGCTAAGCCGCGGACAGACGAACATGGCGAAACTATAAGGGTTCCTTGTTGGACTACAGAACCCTAAAAAACGTGATTATTATACATCTACGGATTCATTTTGTTATGTTTGTAGCTCTTATATACCTAAATCACAGGCAAGGACAATAACTTAGTTTCTAACAAAAGAAATTAATACAGAATACAAAAAGAAATCGCCATTTGCAAAAAAATCTACATAACAGTTACAAAAGTTACACGTAGATATCATTACCTCAAAAATAAACATCTTATAGAAAAAAAACCTTTCTTTGTTTTTAAACTATGTCGGTATATTAGCCAACAGGACATATTTCATACATATTTTTCAAAAAACTTTTTTATCGTAACTCAAACTCTGCGTAAGTATACGTGATGTATTTTGTAAACTTTCTGATTCAAACTTAGGATCCTTCAAAGATATTGATGCACCTATAGCTACACCATGTCAGTTTAAAAAAAAAGAAAAAAGAAAGAAACTATCAACTTACAGTGTTCATTGTGGTGTTTTGATACGAATGTCCTCGATGATACTTGCAGGCTACTTTATATACCGCCCGAGGAAACCTAGTCCCCTGTTGTGACTAAGCCTTCTGCAGGTAAAAAACCTGACGCTATACCCCATATATACGTACATACTACGGGTTGATGGCGTGGCAGAGTTAAAATATCGTGTCATCACTGGTCACCACCCAATGAACAGGTTCCTAACCCTGTAAAACTTATTGAGCAGTTTGTTTTGATGTTAAGGGGAGACTTAACAAAGAAAATGCAAATAAATTATAAATTATATTAAAAAACACCAGTGCTGGAATAGAGATTCAATTCGGATTTCAGTGCAGTCGGGGACATACAAAACAGCATTGTCTATGGCTGCCGGCGCACGCAACGCGCACACATGCGTGGTGGACTGTTGAATTATATTAAAAAACACCAGTGCTGGAATAGAGATTCAATTCGGATTTCAGTGCAGTCGGGGACATACAAAACAGCATTGTCTATGGCTGCATGCGCGCAACGCGTAGACCGCGTAGTTCACGCGTGGTGGACTGTTGAATTTTGGCGCCGTAGCTTACGTGGAAATTACTATTTACTGTGGTTTTATGGGTCAAATCAAAAGTATTATTTTGCCCTAAAATTACTAACAGCAGTGATGGTGATGATAATTTGACTCCACCTGACATTCTGTAAATAACGACGGAAATTACGAACACTTTTAGAACAAGCTTTTACAAGAAAAATCAAAAATGGCTAACGACTAATTTTATCAAGATTATGAAAACATAAGTTTAGATAAAGTAGTGTATGAAACTAACTAGGTATGAAACTAAGTATTAAAACACTCGTGTACTATTAAAAAACTCGCCTACGCCTCGTTTTTTATGTACCAGTTTCATAAACTACTCTTATTATAAATTTTTATTTACTACTTTTTTGTATAGCCTATTCAACTCAGGATGCTGTAAGGATTCTAACGATACCAAACACTTCGAAATCGGTTAAGGCATTCACACTGGTGTGACAAAACGGTGCGACGACGACGAGTCGGGAATGTAAGAAGTTCTGGTGGAATTAAGTAAAATACCTGCATGAACCCTGAAAACAATACACTTCTTTTTTGGGGCAACCGTGTAATAATCAGGGTCTCTAGATTGGGGGTTTCTTTCGAAATTTTGGGGAAAAATATTAGTTCTGGGGAACTTTTGGGGAAGAAAATTATGATACTTTTGAAATTGAGGAGTGTACAAAATAGGGAAAAAAGAGTTATTTCCGCTATGTCCACTCACAATACTGTCTAAGGAAAATTTTTGAGGAAGAAAATTTCTTAATAAATGAACAAACGTGGTTAAAATTAAAATCCATCGTAGGATTCACGGCCTCATAAGTTTTTACTTTTTAAACTTTTATTATAAGTGAGGTGTGTGAAAATGAATATGGTTATGTAATAACTAATATGTTAACTATGGCCTTTGATTATAATTATAAATAATAAAAAAAATTATACATTTTAATATAATACAGGAAAAGATAGTTTAAAGATATTTGGGGAATTTTTGTGTCATTCGGTAAAATTTCAAAAAACTCTGTGTTTAAAAAAGAGTACAGATACACATCAAAATTATATAAGTTGCATCAGTGACAAGGGCCGCGTTCAGTTTGATCGCCCGCTCATCACTGACAGCAGGATAGCATATACAAAATCAACGCGTGCAAAAGAGATGTCATGATCGCCGGGCGTGAGCGGCCAATCAAACTGAACTCAGCCCTGGTACAAAAGGTAGTCCACGTATATCATTCAAGCAATATATTTTCCTATGGACTTTGTATTATATTTTTTAGGGTTTCGTACCCGAACAGAACAGCCTCCGCTTTCTGTCTGTCTCTCCGTCTGTCATAGGAGTTTACAGCTTCAGCCATAATAGGTAGACAATTGAAAGTTTTCACAAAGTTTGTCAGTTGAAATTTTCACTGTCTACCTATTGCAGCTGTTAATATAGCCTCTATTAAGATAAAATATACAAAAAAAATATTATTCAAACCTACGGGGCGCCACATACAAAAAAGTACGAGTAGTATTTTTAACGATATTTGTTTCTACATACAGGTTTCAAATTTAATCAGACGGTTAGACAAGGTCCTACAATTCAACAGATGATAAAGTTTCCCTAATAGACCACATTCCATCGAAATTTTTTTTTACCTTTTCATAGAAATTTAGTCAGCTGATTGAACCACTTGTACTGGGAAGTGAAAAAATTATTTGAAAGAAAAAAAAATTCTTCTTCTGGAATTTGATCAGTAAACGATACATGACCTACCATAGAATTATTTTCACTTATTATTGTAGGACATTATAATATATATACATATTTTAAAGTAAAACAACAAATAATAGAAATTAGGGTTCCACACCCAGCGGAAACCGAATTGTTTGTCAGGCGCTATAATTTTAGCGGCTATACAGTTTTGAGTCGCCTGGATGTGGCTACGACACGTTGTTGTTTTGCATGTTTTATGTATTGTTTGGTGGTACGAAACCCTTGTGAGCGAGTCCGACTAGCACTTAGCCAAATTATTCGTTCCTAGTAATGTCGTAAACCAAAATTTGTTCAAAGTGATCACAAGAACATGTAGTTAAAATTTAATACTTAGCACATCACTCATTTATATGCCTTAACGTTGGGTTGGAAGTGCAGAGAGCAGTGAATCATGATTGCGGTGCAGGTGCCGTGAAAACAAAAAAAGCATTACCATTAATGATCTACAAAAACCGGCCAAGTGCGTGTCGGGCCACGCGCAATGTAGAGTTCCGTAGTTGCCCGTACATTTAAGTTGGTCTACTAATACAGACCGCGCCAAACTTCTGGTCCCATACATTATAGGGGGCTAAAAGTTTGGCGCGACCTGTACTCGTAAACCTGTAAAGCCTACTTAGCTGTGATAGTTTTCCTTTTAAATTCATTATATATACTACTTCTGTGAATTTTTTCACATTTCTATAAATAACCGTTTAGCCGGCAGGGGAGGGGGACGCTCCACTCTATCTAAAATTTTCACTTTAAAGCTTAATATTTCGCCAACGGATCCCTAAATCGAAAAATGGCTCTCACACACCCACAATGTTTTTGAACGACCTATCCAACGATACCCTATGGGATAGGCAAGAAAAAAAAACATCCCCAGTTTAATTGTATCAGAGGTACCCCTAAAACATTTTTTTTTAAAGATTTTATTTCACCATTTTGTCGGCGTGATTAATATTCATATCCATGCCAAATCACAGCTTTCTAGTACTAATAAGGGTTCCTTGTCGGACTACGGAAACCTAAAAACGTCAAAAAATCATGTCTATGGGAGTGCGCGGGTCCGACTTGAACTTGGCCGGTTTTAGTATTTGTTTTTATAGCGGCAACAGAAATACATCATCAGTCTAACTATCACGGTTCATGTGATACAGCCTGTTGTTAGACGGACGGGCAGCGGAATCTTAGTAATAGGGTCCCGTTGGTTACCCTTTGGGTACGGAACCCTAAAAAGGTTAAGTGCGAGTAGGACGCATCCTGAGGATTCCGTACTATTCAAATAATTTAATAGAGTTAAATGATTTGAATATAAATTACAAACGTATCATTACTCACAAAATGTCCATCCATCCATCCATCAGCCCGTGTTCGTCCACTGCCTTTCCCAAATTTTGCCACTCATGTCGGTCCTCCGTCCTCCTCATCCAGCCGTCCCCCGCAAAGTCCTTCAGGTCGTCGGTCCAGCGGGCACAAAGTCGGCCTACACTACGATTTGCTGTACGTGGTCTCCACTCTAAAGCCTTTCGGCTCCAACGGCCATCATGTCGGCGACAAATATGGCCTGCCCACTGCCACTTCAACTTATTAATTCTGCAGGCTATGTCGGTCACTTTCGATCTCCGACGGATCTCCTCATTTCGGATTCTATCCATCAGAGATACCCCAAGCATAGCCCGCTCCATAGCTCGCTGAGCGACCTTAAATCGGTGGATCAGGCCCTTTGTAAGAGACCACGTCTCAGCACCATACGTCATCACAGGAAGGACACACTGGTTGTACATCTTAGCCTATAAGCACTGCGGTATTGACGATGTAAATATGTGACGCAACTTTCCGAATGCTGCACAACCCAAGCATACTCTTCTGTCAGCCTCGGCGTCGAAGTTGTTTTTATCCAGCTGTATGACTTGACCCAGATAAACATATTTTATAAGAACTTCAATGCTGACATTGTCGACGGTTAGTGGCCCTTGGATGACGTGACAGTTGGGCATGACCTTAGTCTTATCCAAATTCATCCGCAGGCCCTCCCGTCTCGAAGAATCGCTAAGCCGCGCACAATTACAAAATGTATAAAACAAAATTTCCAAATAAGTTGGCCGAGAATTCGGGTATTTAACCCTAAACCTTAAAAACAAACCATTAAAAACATTAAAATACAAACCGGTCAACTGCGAGTAGGACTAGCGCCCTGAGGGTTTCGTACCATTTAAATAAGTTAATATAATAGATTTGAATAAAATAAATTGTATAAGACAAAACTGCAAAATTAATTTGGTCAAGTATTCGGGTACGTAACCCTAAACCCATAAAAAATCGGCGTTTTCAGTATTTGGTGTTTAAATAGAGTATAATATGTGTTCGGTTTAAAACGTTTCGGAACGCGACATTTTATTTGTTAAGGTGTTTATTTTATTGATATGGCAACACGCGTTGTCGAGCTGTCAATTGTGGCGTAGACGTCCTCCCGAAAAAGGCTTTGAAGACAACTAGAGTTGCGAGAGGTTATATAATTTAGATTTCTAGGAAATCCTTAAGTAAAAGTGTGAAATAAACCAGTTAATTAGTGTTAACTGTGGTCCGAAACCCAGAATCAGAAAGAAAGAATCCATTCTAAATTAATTATTAATTTTAACTATAAATCCCGTTGATATTTGAAAGAGGTCGCCCCCCCTAGACTTTCGTCTTCCGACGCCCATGCCCAGTACATTATGTAAGTTGGTCTACTAATACAGATCGCGCCAAACTTCTAGTCCCATACATTTAGAAGAACGGCCCATACATTGTCGTGTTTAGAGGGGACAAAAGTTTGGCGCGACCTGTACTCGTAAACATGTAAAGTTTTCTTAGCTGTGATAGATAAAATAAAAAAATAAAAAAAAATAGTTTTCCTTTTAAACTTTTTTCATATATCCATATACAACCGTTTAGGTGGCATGGGGGGACACTTGACTTTAACAAAAATTAGCAATTTAAAGCGTAATATTTCGCCAACGGATCCCTAAATCAAAAAATTGTTTTCTTATCCCCATATGTTTTTGAACCACCTATCCAACGATACCCCACAATATGGGATAGACGAGAAAAAAAAACATCCTGTTACTGTTTTGTCGGCGAAATTAGAAAGAAAGAAAATAAATTTATTCGGTAACACACAAAATGAAAAAAACACTAAATCTACTAAAAACTAATCTAAATCTAAAACTAAAACAAGTGTTTGGTGCTACCAAAATGGTCGCAACTCAGCATGATGCTGTGTTGACATGGTATATATGGGCGCAAGCCCTACATTCTTTATGTTATCATTATCAGACACTTGAAATTCGCGCCACCACCGCATGCGATACTAGCGCTTATGCTCGGAACTAACAGGTCACTGCTCAGTTCCTACTTTATTTCATACTTAATAGTAACTATGATTATATTTCTAATCATCAAAGATGGCTAGTAAATTTAAGAAAATACTTATTTTAGTTTGTTAATGTCCAAAGAAATACTACAAACCAGTCAAGATATTATTTCATTAAAAAGAACTGTGTTGTGCTTATGATGAATAGGTAACTGATGTTTTATTGGTCGGCACTAGATTGTTGTTTTTGTTATTAAAATATCTAAGGCTACTTTAAATATTATAAAGTTTAATTGTTGTTAACTTTAAACGGCAGTTTACGATATATTTGTGTCTGTTTTGTATTCACCAAGTCAGAAGCGTCCGGTCGGGGCAGCGCCCCCAAGAGCGGTGGGTGGCGGCTGAGGGAACTTTGAGATGGGTTGTTTTGAAAAAGAATGGCGGATTTGTTCTTGTGAGGTTGTTGTGCTTTTGTTATGTTTTAAATCTTCAAGATAAGCCCCTACCGGATCTAAGTGAATTATTAAGTTCTACTCATCCTGACTTTGGCACGTGTTGTGACTTGTGACGTGGTATTTCGAAAACATCATCTTTTATTTTTATGAAGATGGGTGATCCCCCGGGAGATAGCGACAATAACAAGCCTCCGTCTGGCGCTAATTCAACGCCGAAAGCAGCGGTGGGATACCCTCTTTTAAACGGCCTGCTACAAGGACTGGAAGAGACGCAGCAGGGATCCCCAACATTTACTATGGATCAAGTGTTGTCGCTTGTGACTTCCCTTACCAAAGAAGCGACTAATAGTGCAGTGATGGCCGCCATGATGAACTCTAATCATTCATCCAGGCAAATCGATTTTTATCTTCCTCCCTACGATCCAGATGAAAGATCGCATGACATTCGTGACTGGTGTGCACATGTGGATGAAACGATAACTACGCTGAAAATATCTCCGCATGAAGCAAGAATGAAAGCTATCATGCAACTCCGGGGTCGGGCGAAAACGTTGGCTGATACCTGGTCTTTACGGTCAACTACATGGGAAGACGTTAAAGAAGATCTTATCAAGAATTTTTCCAAAGAATACCGATACGCAGATGATGTTGCCAAGTGGAAAAGCTACACTTCTGACCAAGCTAGTACCTACTCCGAGTATGCTACCACTGCTTGGACTTACTTCAAGAGGGTTAGGCCCGAAGCTTCGGACAGTGAGGTAGTAGAGGCTGTAATCACAGGTATTTATCCGGACTATGTTCGTGCGGAACTATTGCGCAATACTCCAGATAGTTTGTCGAGCCTTATAATTTCACTGAAAACTTTTCGCAAACGTAAAATTGATTACCCTGTTTCGTCTGCTCTTAAAAGACCACGTCATAATGATAACGAAACTGTTTTTAAACCAACACCAGATAGTAGCATAAAATGTTATAATTGCAATAAGAGTGGTCATCGTTCTCGTGAGTGTCCTATTAAACCTAGTACATCGCAAAACACTTCTGGTAGTGGTTCTAGTAGTATAAGGCCCCCGAGTATTGAATGTAGTTACTGTAGCAGAAAGGGCCATATTGTAACTAATTGCTATAAAAAACAAAATGATGAAAAGCTTTCAAATGATCATAAAAGTGCGAACTACTGAACCCGAAAGTAAATATCATTCGTACGAGTTAGAAACGTTAGCAATAGTTAAAGCAATTCAACACTTCCGAGATTTCCTGTATGGCTGTTCGTTCCTGGTTGTAACCGATTGCAATTCAGTCAAATCTTCAAAACGTAAGATAGATCTAATCCCCAGAGTACACCGTTGGTGGGCTTACCAACAAACGTTTCAGTTTGATATTGAATACCGAAAGGGAGAACGACTTGCCCATGCTGATTACTTCAAACGTAACCCAACAGATACTGATTTAGAAGTTTTATAATCCGGTAAAGCAAAAACATTCTCCATTAACTCCTCTACCCTTGACTACAACTGGTTACTGATTGAGCAGAAACGGGACCCTTCATTGCAGAAAATTGTATCAGATTTAAAAGGTGATTCCACGCCAAAAACTGTGGCCGATACATACATAATTTCCTCAGACAAGCTTCTGCGACGAAAGGTACAAATTGATAAAAGAACACAAAAGCTTATAATTGTCCCACAATCTTTCAGGTGGAGTTTAATTTCCCACTACCATGATAAACTGATGCATTTAAGCTGGGAAAAAGTGTTATCGAAAATTCGTGTGCAGTATTGGTTCCCAAACATGACAAAAATCGTAAGTAAGTTCGTTGAGAACTGCGTAAGTTGTAGGGTAAGGAAGGGCCCATCTGGTTCTCGTCAAATTTCACTGCAACCAATAGAAAAACATTCGATTCCATGTCACACTATTCATGCTGATATAACTGGCCGAATGAATGGAATTAGAAATATTGCAGAGTATGCTTTTGTTTACGTTGATGCGTTTACTAAATACGTTTATATGGTTTATACCAATTATCGAACATCTGAAACAGCAGTCAAATCATTTCAAGAATTGATATCTATCTTTGGTACGCCCAATCGGTTGATTACGGACCAAAATAAGAGCATGGCGGCGGTGAAATTTAAAACTTTCTGCAACAAACAGGAAATCGAACATCACGTCGTTGCTAAGGGTGCGAGTAGGGTAAATGGGCAAATTGAAAGAGTTATGAAAGTAATCAAAGATGCCATGTCTGTCGTTGAGATTGAGAAACCTTGGCATTCTGCGATACAAGAGCTACAATTAGCAATTAATTGTTCTGTCTCGAAAGCAACCGGTAGAAGTCCAATGGAGTTATTAATCGGTAGAAAATGCTCCCCGCCTGGTTTAAAAGCTTTAGAAATTGATGATGTAGCACGTGTCCCCAATTTAGATGAAATAAGGTCTGAATCTAAATGTGGGATGGACGAGCGAGCAGCTTAAAAAAAAAATAAAAAAAAAATAAAAAAATAAAGGTAAAGCTAAGATCGTACTTTTTAAGAAAGGTGATTTCGTGTTAATGCGGCGACATGAACGCCACACTACAAAACTGGGTTCTAAGTATGAGGGTCTAATGGAAATATTATAAATTTTGCCTAATGATCGATATAAATTAAAACATGTGAATCTTCGAAGCTCTAGTGAAAAAATTGTCTGTCACTATTATTTGCGTCCTGCTCCAGTAGCTCAAGCAGATCCTTTTGATGATAATGACAATGACGCCGTATGGGCCGATAGTGATAACAATGATGTAGATGTAAACGAAATTTTAGATGGTCATGATAACGAAGAGTCTTCTTCAAATAGGTTAACTGAATAAAGGAAAAGGAAAACAATTATATAACAAAGAAAGGAAAATGCGGCAATGTTGCCAATTATTGTTTATTTTTGGGCTAGTGTGAATCAGAAAACTGAACACCAGTGCCTGAAACTGATTTTTGACTGTATTAGTAGGACTGTGTGTTTCAAAATATTGAGCACCCGTGCCTGAGGTTTTTTTTTACTGTATTATTAGGACAGTGTGTTTCAAAATATTGAACACCCGTGCCTGAGGTTTTTTTACTGTATTATTAGGACAGTGTGTTTCAAAATATTGAACACCCGTGCCTGAGGTTTTTTTACTGTATTATTAGGACAGTGTGTTTCAAAATATTGAACACCCGCGCCTTAGACTGATTTTTGACTATATTATTAGGACAGTGGGTTTCAAAATATTGAACACCTGCGCCTAAGACTGATTTTTGACTACATTATTAGGACAGTGTGTTTCAAAATACTGAACATCCGTGACTAATAAATGACTGCTTTAATTGCATTAATTTATTACTTGATTGTGTTTCTAAATAAGCGTTGACTCTGGTGCTGTGATTAATATTAAAGCCTTATCTCAAGTTTCTGAATACAAATAATATATTTAAATAACACAATACAATTCTAATAAAACTGTTATTTATGTCATATTAGGGAAAGTAATATAATTGTTAATTTTATATTTCCTGGAAAATTTGGAAATGACAGCGCAGAGAGCGCGCTGTTTGCAGAATGGCCGTATGGGCGCAAGCCCTACATTCTTTATGTTATCATTATCAGACACTTGAAATTCGCGCCACCACCGCATGCGATACTAGCGCTTATGCTCGGAACTAACAGGTCACTGCTCAGTTCCTACTTTATTTCATACTTAATAGTAACTATGATTATATTTCTAATCATCAAAGATGGCTAGTAAATTTAAGAAAATACTTATTTTAGTTTGTTAATGTCCAAAGAAATACTACAAACCAGTCAAGATATTATTTCATTAAAAAGAACTGTGTTGTGCTTATGATGAATAGGTAACTGATGTTTTATTGGTCGGCACTAGATTGTTGTTTTTGTTATTAAAATATCTAAGGCTACTTTAAATATTATAAAGTTTAATTGTTGTTAACTTTAAACGGCAGTTTACGATATATTTGTGTCTGTTTTGTATTCACCAAGTCAGAAGCGTCCGGTCGGGGCAGCGCCCCCAAGAGCGGTGGGTGGCGGCTGAGGGAACTTTGAGATGGGTTGTTTTGAAAAAGAATGGCGGATTTGTTCTTGTGAGGTTGTTGTGCTTTTGTTATGTTTTAAATCTTCAAGATAAGCCCCTACCGGATCTAAGTGAATTATTAAGTTCTACTCATCCTGACTTTGGCACGTGTTGTAACTTGTGACGTGGTATTTCGAAAACATCATCTTTTATTTTTATGAAGATGGGTGATCCCCCGGGAGATAGCGACAATAACAAGCCTCCGTCTGGCGCTAATTCAACGCCGAAATATACCTACGAAGTAGGTAATCATCTCGACACAACGCTGGTATTCTGTTGCAGCCTAGCGTGTGTGAGTGACTCGCAGTTGCGGAAACGTGTACACAAACAAACAAATAAATAAATAATAATAATTCAACAACAGTTGAACGGTGACTAAATATGTGTTAAATGTAGGTACTCGTATTTAACTAGAAATAAGAAATAGTACCTATAAATTAAGGAGGGTGGAATCATCAGAGATAAAACAAGAAAGAAAATGTTATGGAGCCGATTACTTTAACACGAGGGCAAAAGTTTGTTGGTGGAATCAAAAAACAAGGTTGGATAACAAATATTGGGTAAGTTATTTCTAAAGTAATTAAAGATAAAACAGATTTTGATCCTTTTGTCCATTTAGCAAAGTTTTTTTGTGTTTTGTTCTAAAGGTAGTGACATGTTTCAAGTCGCGTATCGGTGGAGGCAGGTTGTTCCAGCATTTCGTAGCAGCGTATCTGAAGCTACCGCGAAATGCAGCAGTGTGGTGCCGAGGCATGGACAAAAGGTACAAGGATGCACGTGTATTGTATGCAGACTGATCACGAGACCAGGTCAGTTTTTTCATCAGATAGTCAGGAGACCCAGTTTTTACGACACCAAAGAGCAACGTAGCCAAATGGAGATGCCTGCGTGCTTCCAGTTTTAGCTAGTTGGATGCATTTAAAAAGGGAGTTACGTGTGTCCTAGGTGGAATAGGAAAAAAAATCTCGCGCACGCATTTTGGACTCTTTGAATAAGTTTAATTGTTCTACCCAACAGACATGAACCATAAACTGTATCTGCATAATTGAGTCTTGAAAGAATAAGGGACTCACACAATTGAACACGTAAGTAATTCACGAATTTTGTAGATGACTTTTAATCTGTAGAAACAATTTTTAACCATAGCCAAGACATGATTCTCAAAGCGCAGGTTTCTGTCCATCAGTAACACTAAATTACGTCCTTCTTCAACACGCTCTTTGCTTTCTCCACCAATAGAGACATCTGGAGCCAAATTTGTGATTTTTTCGATTTGTTTTACTGAACCCAATATCATGAATTTTGATTTAGTGGGATTCAGAACTAGCGTGTTTTTTTGGGACCAACTAGCTACGAGATTAAGATCTTCAACAATCTTTGCAACAGATTCCTGAGTCACGCGTGGAGGAAATGATAGGTATAATTGGAGGTCATCTAGTTTCTAGATATCATCTAGTCCATCTAGTGGGTTTCAACGAGATCGGCGGTGTCGCAATAATGTCTGCTCTTATGTTAAATTCGTTTTAAATTCAATTAGTAAATTTGATTACGTGAAACAGTGATATTTCTGTAGCCAACCTAAAAATACATCTGTGAAAGTGTTATTTGTTGAAAACTGTGAGTAAATACTCTAAAAACCATAAAAAGCTCTTCCAACTTACAAAACTGGCTTACGTATTAAATAAAGTGCTCCAACCCTATCAATTTGCTAAAACATTAAAACAAGTCTATTATTTTGTATAGACACAACACTAATTTCATATTTATGCAGAAATTCGAAGACCATTTAATTTTATAACCTTAAAACATCGTTATTATGGTGAGACGCCAAAGCTTCGATACTGTCCTGACCACCGCCCCGTTGCCTCTTTTTTACCTGACATCTAGTGTCGGGTAGCAGAAAGGTCGTTCAACGAATCTCGATTCGACTCAATTGCAAGAGAGTGCTAGCTAATTATAGGTTTTGAAAATAGAGGGCACTATTGGTGTGTTTACAATCAAGTTTATTGCAAACAAATTTCTACGTCTACAACAAAAATGAAATGCAGCAAATGTTCAAAACTACTGAAATCTGATGACTCTATCAACTGCATTCAATGTCATGAAATTTGTCATTACCATTGTTTCGGTCTTACGGACATTGAGTTCAAGAAAATTCCCCCAAGGAACAAAACAAAATGGAAATGCACCGAATGTAAACAGCAGAAGAAACCTACAAGTAGCCCGGGATGTCTCCTACTGCCGACGATACTAAAGGTCAAACCATAAAATCAAATACCGGTAATGATTACTCAGCCTTGATGGCTTACATGGATAAAAAATTCGATGCCTTGTCAATGGATCTATCGGAATTTAAAGCATCAGTAAATTCTCAACTGACCGCACTCACAAAAAATGTTAACTCATGCGAACTACGAATTAAGCAGCTTGAAGAAAAAAACTCGCTGCACCCACTTGAACTGAAAAAGCAAGACCTTGAAATAGCATCATTACATCAAACAATCACGTTGCTCCAGGACCAACTGAATTCACAAGAACAAAACTCTTTACGTAACGAACTAGAGATTGCAGGTATAATAGAAAATGAAAACGAGAGCCTACATCACATAATCTATACAGCTGCCCAGAAAGTTGGCGTGAACATTTGCAACAACGATTTAGACTCAGTTACCCGCGTGGGCTCAAAAAAGTCATCCAATGAAACTACTACGTTTAAAGTTGTAGTACGTTTTAATCATTAATGCGAAACGAAATGAGATGCTTAATGCGATCAAAACCAGGAAAAATCTCTCCACTGAAGACTTGGAAGTTTCAGGACCAAAAACAAAAATATACTTTAACGAACGACTCACCAAGGCAAACCGTCAGCTTTTTCGTGAAGCCAGAACCAGGACGAAGCAAAACGGCTACCTGTTTTGTTGGGTCAAAAATGGAGTCATCCACACCCGAAAAGAAGAGCATAAATCACCGAAACTTATCCGCAACTACGACGACCTTGAACGCCTTACTGGTACTGTTCCACAAACGACGCCCGGAACCAATTAGTCAAGTATCGATACTGACATTTATCTGTCTAATTAATATATTAATTTTATTTCAATTTATAACATTATGTTACTACTGTTTACCAAATTTTAATTTTAGTTATTTGTCTCAAATTTTACGTCTTAAAGTTCCTACCACTATATATAATTTTAAGGTTACTTCGGACTCATGCTATTTTGTAATACTATTACTCATATATCTATGTAATTATATCCTTAAAAGAAACATATCTACATATATTTTAAAACGAAAATTTAATGAAACTTTCATATTATATACTTGTTTAATAAAAATTATTCACATTAATCTGTATGAACAAATCAGAGAAATAATTATGTTCTACTCATCGCTCAACTCTTCACTAATGCGTGACCAAAGAAAAATAAAAACTCAAATAAAAACAAAACATTACAAATGGCCACCTTAGATATTGCAAATGATATTGATAACACTTTAAAAATACCGTGTCACGCATTAGATTACGTTGAGCTGTGTAAAAATATGATTTACGCAAAATATGACTTCAAAATTGTCACTTTTAACATTAGAAGCCACAACCGAAACTTCGACAGTTTTCTCACGCTACTAAAACGTTTAGATGTAATATGCGATGTTATCATCTTAACGGAATGTCGCCTTGGTCAAAATCCTCTTATTAAAAAAATAGACGGCTACTCACACTTCCATTCCGAGACATTCACAAACCAAAATGGAGGAGTCATAGTATACGTTAATGATAAATGGAATGCCATTGTATCTGAACCCGCCTGCGACGATGCTAACGGTCTTCTTATTACTGTACCAAATAATTTTACTATTATCGCCATGTACCGCTCACCTTCCATTAAAAATATCACAAACTTTCTGACTTCTTTAGACTGCATTCCAAACTCTGTTAAACACTGCCCTAATATAGTTCTAGCGGGAGACATAAACATTATCATCCTTCCAGACTCCGATCATAAATCTAACTATTTATGCTGCGTTGCTGAACACGGTCTTATACCAGCGATTACCACACCCACAAGGCTAAAGTCCTACATAGATCACATTTGCATTAGAACAAAATTTGAAGCTTTAGGCATTGTTTGCAAGACATCTCTTACTGACCACGATCTTCCCATTACAGCTATATGTACAAATTTCCACCATAAAACAACCAGAAGATCACTACCTAAAACAAATTATGCTGCGGTAGCAACTGACCTTCAAACTGAAGACTGGTCTGACATAATATCTTCTTTTGATGTATTAGAAGCAACCACCAAGCTAACCGGAAAACTTAACCTGGTTGTCATGAAACACACACAATTCGTAAAAATCAGTCGCTCACAGTACAATATCAAGCCCTGGATATGTGAATTAACTCCTGCTAAAAGAAATGCTTTTGTTGAGCTACTTGCTAATAAACCAAGCAAATCAGAATCAATCAACGACTGCAATACCTATTTTACTTCAGTAGGAACAAATCTAGCAAAAGAAATACTAACAACAACGATTCAAACCGAATCGAATCTTGCTTTACTTGCTGCTTCTTCCTCTACCCCTTCAGGATCTTTCTTCTTGCTTCCTACAGACGAAGCTGAAATAATAGACATCGTACGTCAGCTAAAAAATGATAGTGCACCTGGCCTAGATGGGTTTAAAAACCTCCTTGTGAAGTATGCCTTAAATTGTTTAGCTAAACCTTTATCACACATTTGTAACCTAAGTCTGAGTAATGGCATATTTCCTGATTACTGGAAAGTTGCTACTGTAATTCCTATTCATAAATCTGGTGACAAAAGCATGCCATGTAACTACAGACCCATTTCACTTCTATCAGTATTCTCAAAATTGTTGGAGAAAATTGTAAACCGTCACCTAGTTAAATATCTAGAATCAAATGAAATTCTATCACCAACTCAATTTGGCTTCAGACACACTTACAGTCACACTTCTCCTAAATTCAATAACTTCACATCTTGACAACGGGCGCTGTTGTGTAAGTGCCTTCTTAGACCTAGCAAAAGCGTTTGACACGGTTTCCATTCCGATTCTTTTGAAAAAATTAGACAACATAGGTATTAGAGGCATTACTCTCGATTGGTTCCGCTGTTATTTGTCGGACAGAGTTCTGATTACTAAAATTAGTGACATTCTCAGTGATCCTACAAATGTGAAATTCGGTGTACCACAGGGCAGCATTTTAGGCCCAAATCTTTTCATCATCTACAGAAATGACATTAACAATGCTTTATCTCCATCTTTAAACGCAGAAATTGTGTGTTAAGCCGACGATACTGCGATTACCTTTAACGATACCACCTGGCTTTCTGTTTTTAATCGAACAACTAACGGTCTTCCTGAAATCGCTAACTGGCTTTCTAGAAATCTTCTTACACTAAACACAACCAAAACCAAATACTTATGTTTCCACAAAACTGCAGCTTCAGAACCAATTTGTAACATCCCAATCAAAATACATTCCTGTGATCGATCCACCTGCACATGTTCCTGCGACATTATTCAAAGAACCGATGCTTTAAAATATCTAGGTATTTTCCTCGATGAGAAAGTCAACTTCAATAAACATATATCTTTCCTTGCAGGAAGGGCAAGAAAACTCATCCACGTCATGAGACTACTACGTAATAGTGCCTCAAAAGAAACCTTAAGACTCGTATATATTACTCTTTGTCAATCTGTTCTGAATTACTGTATAAGCTGCTGGGGTGGTTCATCTAAAACACATATTATCACAATTGAAAGAGCGCAAAGGTCAATTCTAAAAGTAATGTTTAAAAAACCTATCGATTATCCCACAGAAACTCTCTACAGAGAATGCGGTGTCTTAACTATCAGAAAACTTTTTATCCTTAGAGCAGCACTCATCCAACACAGAAAAATTATTAACTCTCCCGAATACGATAAATTGCTTCGAAGAAGAGTATTTAAGACAAAAATAACAGCGACAAAAACTAAATTCGCATTCACTAATTTCCTCCCTACCTAAAGTCGTTTGCAATAGAATCCAACAATCATGTAAACAAATATGGCGGACTGACATTGACAGCGTATTGTTTATGCCCATAGTGATGTCATAGTGTTCTAATTTAATTTTAATTAAATTTATTTTTCTAATTATTTTAATTTTAATTCATAGACTATGGCCCATAGTAGGATAGGTACTAAAATAAAACTGACTAAATAGATTAAATATATAAGCCATAGACTATAAAATAAAACTGATTATATATAAAAAAAGTGTTTATTAAAACAAATTTAAATCTTCGTCTTCGTCATCATCACTATCAGAAGTGTCGCCGGTGACCGTAATTATAAATGGAACCACTGTGTCATCGCTTGCCGTGTCTAAAATGCCGTCGAGCTTTTTCATTTCTTCCTCTTCCTTTAGGACGTGACTTACGCATTTCGACCATTGTTCGGCTCCGATTCTCGCCAACCCTTCGTTCAATAAAGTTTTTATTTCCGCCATTTTAAAAGATTTGTTATTTCTCCCAACATACGACTTAACCTGTGCCCAAATGAGCTCAATTGGGTTGAGTTCGCAGTGGTAGGGAGGAAGGCGAAGCACAGTTATTCCTTTCGATGCGGCGAGCTCGTCAACGTATTTTGTAACATAATTTTTTTTATCAAATTTTGTGAGTAACTGTGCTTTTATTTCACTTGTTTCAAAAGCTATATTTTTGCTACGTAACCATTCTTGTATAGCATCCTTCCTCCAGCTCATGTTGGGCACTCGTTCGAGTTGGCGAGAATGGTATGGAGCATTATCCATTACAATTACAGATCCCGGCAGAATTTTGTCTAAAACCATCTTAAACCTGAAACAAAAAAGATAATTTTCTGTCATAATGTAATTTTATATTTAATAATATTAATTTTATATAGTGTTATCATAAATATACAAAAATACACAAATGAAACCTTACCATTTCTCAAAATTATGAGCATCCATTTCCCCGTGATAATCGCCATCTGACTTTTTTGCTTCAAAAACCCAATCTGCGCCTTCTAAAAAACCATCTTCATTGCCTATATGTGTGATAATCAGCCTCTTTCCTTTCTGAGGATTTTTTAAGCCACTTGAAAGGCCTCCCAAGAATGCCTGTCTACTACTCTTGATGTCATTATCCATCCACACATAATTGCAGGTGTGCCCTAAGTAAAAAAAAAGTTTTAAATACATAATTATGTCAATAAAAACATTATTTATATTTAAAATTAAGCAAACCTGTAACCTATCACAATTTAAAATAATGTGTGAAATAAGTATCTTATCTATCACCATTATCTCAAACAAATGTTTTTAAGCAACCTGCGGAACACAAAAAAAAATTAAGCATTTAAATAAATAAAAAGCTCTCACCCTCATTAAGCCATGTTTCATCCAAATAATAAATCTTTTTATTTTGCTTTCTGTATTCATTGATTTTCAACAAATAATTCACCCTCCAAATTTGTAAGTCAGGTCTATCTAGCAAAATGCTTTTTCTTGATCGCTTGCGGTATGTGAAGTTTAATTTCTTCAATATTCTATACATTGTACCGAATGTAAAATTTGGTAGGCTGTCATCTTCATTGACTGCTGTCAAAATTTTGGCAATGGTTGGCAATTCCCCATCAAAGTAAAATTTATGAACCTTTCTTCTTATTGCAGGTAAGATAAAATCATCTAACTTATCAATTATGGCTCCATTTGCAGGTCTCTCCTAAAAAACAGACAGAGAATACTAAATGGCACAAATCATAACATAACAAATAAAGTAAAGCTCAAAAGAGTAAAAAAAAGGCTGGCTAAGTTAATATTATAAATACCTTAGGCTGGGGTACTTCTTGATTTTGTGTGTAATGTTTCATTACGTCACGAACAATATATTCTGAGACGTCCATTATTTTTGAGGTGGTTTTATATAATTCCATTTTTGATGGGTATGTAGGAGAGGTTTTCTCCAAGTGATTATAAATATTCACCAAAATTTTTTTCTCCCTTTGCGATAACTGTTTTTTAACAGCCAATTTTGGTTTTTTGACCGGCGGCGGCGGAGCAGTCCCCGACGAACCTGGCTGCGGCTCGCTCATTATAACCTTAAAAACAAATATAATTTTACACACATACATTTCAGTAATTGTGATCTATTCAAATAATTAGTTACGAGGGCAATACAATATTAAAGTGCGTCTAATAGATTTCCGTTGTAGGTAATAGATCTAAATCATTCTTACCTCCTGATTACTCCTTGAGAAAAAATACCAATCGTATGCTATATCAAAGTCCGTGATGCCGTGCAAAGGTCGTCGTTCCAAGAAAAATATGTCCAGCCAAATCGTAAAGCAAAACAAAAGTCCAAAATGAGAATGCAAAGTCGTAGAAATCGGAAACAGAAAACGGAAACAGAAAACACTAATGCACAGCGAACCCACAGAACAGTGAATGACTGTGAATGACAATTCTAACAAAATGGCCACCTGTCAATTTTTAAAAACTAACCATTATTTTTATGGCTTAGGATACAATCCGTTTTGGTTAATTATATTAAGCTCTTGAAAAAAAATTTTTATTGTATTCAAATAATATTAAATTAAAATAATTTATTAAATTAAAAATAAAAGATAACTTCAGATTACGAACAACACTAACTTTTCAATGACTTATAGAGTTCGATAAGTAAAAAACTAAGATGACAGCTTGTCAAATACTTCGAAATTTTTACGTTGCAAATGTTTTAACAAATTTAACTTATAAATACAAGACCCGTCAAGTCACAGTCGTGACGATCGTCACGCCTACATATTTTTCCGCCGGCTCATACTCGTGACGATCGTCACGCCTCGCCCACATACACTTGAAACCGTTTTTACCGGCTTATAAGCAACTCTGATATTTAACATAAGTGTGTCGTCGCATTGCTTTGAAACCGACCTACATTTGAATGGCATATGGCAACTTTCGTGGAGAAAAAAAAATAAAATAAAAAGTAAACAAAACGGCTCATTTTTTCTTGCGCTTTCTGTGCTGTGGCGTGAAGAGGCTTCGAAAGAAATTTTTCAAAATATTGTGTTTTTGTGGTTATTTCTCCGAGAAAATGTAAGTATTTTATGAATTACTAATGTTTCATCGTTATTATACCATATCAAGTGAATTCTTAGCGAAATTTAAATTATGCAGACATTTTTACTAAATTTCAACTACTAACTGCTTTTTTATACATTCCTTGCAGTTTATTTGGATAAACCTTTAGCTTGCCCAAAAGATAATTTTATTAGCATGATAAATATCTTTACCAAACTGGATTTGGATGTTTACTTCAAGAGATATCGGAGTTTTAGTAAAACTCGGTACGCGCTTCCGCCATGCTGCTGATGTGCCGATAATTTTGCGGTCGGGTGGGTAAAATGGTCTTTTATTGTACAGGTTAAATCGTGTTGAAGATAATGTGAAAACAATGGTGCGTTCGTTGAAATCAGACTATGTTCATAATTGATCGTCAAATGTATGTGATTACGGAGTAATCGTGACAATTTGGTTTGTTTACATGATTGTTGGATTCTATTGCAAACGACTTTACATCCTCATATCTACAATATTGTCGCTAAAGAATGCAATTTAAAACTGGCTTCCGTACATGAAGCAAAACGAAAAATTGAAAAATGGCTTCATAACTTAAAGAATAATATAATACACTTGAATATCATACACTTGAATATTCTCTTATTTTCTATATATCAATAGTAAATAATGCTCGTATATATGTATATATATATATATTTACATCCTGGAGCACTTTTGGCGTCATGCACGTTGCGCATCATTACGGCGTCCCCCAGTTCCGCTGACATTTTTTTACATTTCTCTGTGAATGTTGCTTAGTTTTTTAATTTCGTACGGCGTGGTGTACATTATTTTTCGATAATGCTGTTTTCCACGATATTCTTCTTGCAGTCGGGCACAAACATTTTTGAACTCCGATTGGTTCTGGTGTACTCTTGGCTTCCTCAACATACAGACCATGGTACCAACTTTCTTACGTCCGATGACCTTGTGCATAAATGCGACGTTGCCAGTTTTAAGCTTGGCGGACAAATATTTTGTAATGTTAGGGTTTGAATGAAATCTGTTACTTAGCGGGCGCGGCGCGATCGCTGGCTTCGGTGACGGACGACTATCGGGCCGATTTCCGCCTTTACCGCCTCCGTAGGTTTCGACCTTTTCTTTTCCCTTTCTAAATACTGCTTGTACAGTCGACAGCACGTGAGACTGTACATTTTCGTTGCAAAGTCGCCCGTAACGTAACAGGGTAGAGTGCAAGCGTATAAGGGTTTTCGTGCTGTCGACTGTACATCCCATATTTGTAGAATATTTGGGGCAGGGATCTTTGCGTACAACTTTTAACTTTAAATAACACTGGTAAATCAATGTACAGTCGACAGCACGACAACTTGTACATGACGATACCAGAAAATTTTTACCACCTTATAGATCACAATTGCCTGACACATTTGAGTCATTACATTGTGTTATTAGTATAGGTATTGTACCAGTATCGGTATTGGTATACACAAACATACAAACAAATAAATGCAGCTTTCGCAGTACCTATACATACATACAAACCAGAACTCGTCAATAAACACTCCTAATTCAAATTCAAATTAAAATAGTTTATTTGTAAAATAGATACATACTGTATACTTTTTACATGTCAAATCTAATGTATACAAAAGCAATACAATATGATAAAACAAATATAATTCGGGAAATAAATAAAATCTATATTCAAGTTGGGCTAATAAAATTGTACACCTGCATAAAATAAAGAAATATTCGAGTAAGAGTAATAAATATAGGTACATAATGCATAATGAATAAATAAGTTGATAAATAAACTAAATAGGCTATAAATTAAAATAAATATAGGTAATGCCTAACCAAATATATACTAACATAAGTAAAATATTAAAATATAGTATATGCCTACATAATGCAATGAGTAAATAACTTCATAGATAAATAAACTATAAATAGATATAATGCCTAAATCCGCCCATTTGATTAGTCTTGCTAAGAAGAAGGGCAAGAAACTTAGCAAGCTCATCTCTTTTTTATCATGTTTTATGGCTTATGCCATTACAATATTTTTAACCTATGTAAATTTATTGTACTAAACAAGGTATTAAACATCAGGTTAAGGGAAAAAAAATACAAGACAACAGGAAATTATGTCACGAGGAAAAAAAATATATATTTGTCTACCTGTCAATGAGGTAGAAGGTTAAAATACTAAATTAAATATCATCTGCCTGTCCCGTATAATTAATCACTCTTCACAGTTAACTTATCTACTAATAAACGCTAAGTTGTATAATGTTCCTGTCAAAATGCAAACAGAAATGTCAAAAAAAAAATACATATATATATATATAAATATTAGTCTATAAAAGAACAAACAATATGAACAACCAAATTATAAATCAGTTAGAAAATAAACCAGCAGTATTATTATGGCTAAGGTTCTCATGACACCAGGCATCACTATCGTTCAAATAGTCATTGATTTTATAATATGCTTTTCTCAAGAGTCCCTGCTTAATATATAATTTAAACTTATTTTCTGAAAAACTAAGGACCTCATTTGGAAGTTTATTGTAAAATTTTATACCATGTCCTACAAAAGAGGTGCCTACCTTTGAAAGTCTAATTTTTGGATAAGCCAGTTTATGTTTCTTCCTTGTTTCTATAGAGTGATGCTCACCGAGCCTCGGGAAAGTATCGATATTTTTTCTGATATATCTAATTACTTGATAAATAAATTCACAAGGAACCGTTAAAATATTAATTTCTTTAAATTTGTTTCTTAATGAATCCTGGTGCTTCATATTATAAATAGCCCAAATAGCTCTCTTTTGCAAAACAAAGACTGCGTTTATATCCGCGGATCTACCCCACAGCAACATACCATATGACATAATGCTGTGAAAATAACTGAAGTACACCAACCTAGCAGTATCCTCATCAGTGATTTGCCTCATTCGTCTAACAGCGTATGCGGCTGAACTAAGTCTACCACAAAGGCCTTCTATGTGGGGACCCCACTGAAGACGAGAGTCTATAGTAATGCCTAAAAACTTCGTTTTGTTGACTAACTCTAGCTTGGACCCTTGCAAAAGTAGATCAGCATCTACTTGAACAACATTTGGTAATGTGAATTTTATACATTTTGTCTTTTTTCCATTTAAAACTAAATTATTAGCAGTAAACCAATTAAGAATCATAGACAAAGTTGCATTCGCGTCATCAAGTATATATTTATGTCTATTAACTTTAAAAATAAGTGACGTGTCGTCTGCGAATAGCACTATTTCAGATAAGTCTTTAACTAAATAAGGAAGGTCATTTATGTATATTAAGAACAATAAGGGCCCCAATATGGAGCCCTGCGGAGCACCCATTGTAACCAATGCTCCAGTTGATCTTACTCTGTTAATGTCTACCTTTTGAATTCGGTCACTAAGGTATGACTTTAGCAACGCCAAAGATTTAACCCTAACTCCATAGTGATCCAATTTGCATAAAAGGGTTTCATGATTAACAAATAGACTGTCTCTGTCTAACGTGCTTAGAAAACGGAAGCGCGTTCACACAATCATTCCTACACACCCATATAAAGAACCCATACAAAATTAAAACCGGGCGGTGACGAGCCGGGTCCATGCGTAGCAACGGTTTCGTCCGAACGCTCCCTCATATCTAGTCACAAATTTGGTGTTTATAATATTACCTAGTAGAATAACCGACCCCGTAAACCGTGATGTCAGGGCTATAGAACCGGCCAAGGACTCTGACATGGCTCCTTTAAAGAGGTATGAAAGTAAAAAAACAACAAATAAAGATTAAGGAACTTATTTATTACATAATATTACCTAGTAGAATAACCGACCCCGTAAACCGTGATGTCAAGGCTATAGAACCGGCCAAGGACTCTGACATGGCTCCTTTAAAGAGGTATGAAAGTAAAAAAAAACAACAAATAAAGATTAAGGAACTTATTTATTACAAAATTTAATTTATCTACCAAGCTGGCAACGTCGCATTGGTGGACGCCAAATACGCTATCCACTGTCTGCGATGTGCACGCGATATACTCCTGAGAATATACGCGCGACAGGAGCGCCATACGGTTGCTGCGGGATCGGTCGGAACGAATGAATATATTTTTTCAGTCGTTGTGCCGCTTTTTTGAATTCCACCTATTTTTGGCCTACAAGCTCCTAGGACCACAAGGGCCTAAGTGAACGGTTCAAACAAACTGGCGTCCGGTATGTGGACGCCAAATGCCGGGGGACGCCACTTTGAATGCACTTTTTTCTTCAGGGGACGTTTGATTGCTTATAGGATGTAAATATACATATATACGAGCATTATATATATATATATATATATATTACTCATACATACTCATTACTTATTTCAATACTATTATATATAAACACTCGCTTAATTTATACATATTCTTTCTATATAGGTAACTATTTATTTTCTTTAGTAGCATTGAGTCCTTATTAGATATTTAGATTAAGACCCTAAAAATGCTTTTGTTCTTTTTTGTTTTAGGCTTAGGCTAAAATAAGTTTTAAGGTTATAGATCTTAATCACCTTATTCACAAATAACACATTTATCACTTGTCCAAATATAAGACAAAACTTTTGATTAACCAACCTACCAGCACCCACGGAACAAATTACCCATCGTCTAGTCTGGGAGCTAATGAATTTTTTGTTAATGTTACCATGTGTGTGAAATAAATATTTTTGTATTTTGTATTTTTGTATCTGCGTACATATGGTATTTGCAATGTTTAATTCCTTTAATCATATCAGCGCTGTACAAAATAAATAGAATGGGACCCAAAATAGAGCCCTGAGGGACTCCCCTGGTCACAGGACTCGGTGTTGATCTTTTATTTGTACCTGAGACACTGCTACTGAGTTCTACAATTTGAGAACGCCCATCGATGTAACTGTTGAACCATTTAATTGAGCCAGAGTCAAAACCATAAAACGCAAGTTTCGATAAGAGAAGTGCTAGATTAATAGAATCGAAAGCACGAGAGAAGTCTAATAGGGCCATTATAGTGCCCTCGCCTACGTCTTGAGCCTTTAAGATATTGTCAACAACATCTAAAAGTGCAGTAGATGTGCTACGACTTTTACGGAATCCAGATTGTTGCGAGGGTAGTATGTTGTTTCCTTCTAGATAGTTTATGATCTGTTGACAGACAGCCTTTTTTAATATTTTAGAGACACATGGAAGTAAACTTATGGGACGTAAATCCTTAATTAAAGTTGGATTCGGTTTTTTTGGTAAAGGTCGAACCAATGCCACCTTCCAGAATCAGGAAACGTAGAAGTTTGAATCAATTTGTTTACGATGTCAGTGAGTATATTAATTGTACGAGGGAATGTGAGTAATATCATTTTGAGAGCTATGCGATCAACTCCTAATGCATTAGACTTAAGCTTTTCGGTAATTTTTCTTACTAAATCTTCCGTAACAGGTTCAATACTAAATGTTGAGGAACCAAACCTGTTAAGTTCAAAGTATGTCAATAAAGACATTTCTACCTGTTACTCACCAGGAACGTCGAGAAATTGTCGGTTAATGTCATCAGGGTTGTTAAAATGTGACGGTAGGTCTTTACTTTCATTACCTCGTAAAACCGAGGATTTCAGTTTCTTCCACAGCTTTGCACCATCCTTGTGGTGAGCATTTATGTTATTTTAAATTTTCATTGTAAAAAGTGACGTTAACTATATGTTTTAAATCTTTATAATATTTTTTATGAATATCAGACTTGGTAGAGTGGAAACTCGAAGCTGCATCTAAATTTGATATTATCAGTAATCCAGGGATAACTACGCTCTTTAATTAGGATAGTCTTTTCAGGGGCATGAAGATCAAAAAGGGTTATTATGTAGGTATTGAAAACTTCAACCATGTCATTGACATTGTCTAAAGTTTTTATGTAATCCCAGTCAATCGAGTTAAGATCTTTTTCAAAAAATTCTTGGATAATATAATTAAGAGGCCTGTATGTGACCCACTGAGGAGTCGGTTTCGGCTTTTTGATATTGAACTCAGTTGCAATAAAGGCATGCTTACCCAGAGTCGGAACAAAATCTACAGTAATGGAACGAGCCACAGCATTCGTGCAAACCAAATCAATGAGGGTTGCGCTTGTGTCTGTAAAGTGAGTAGGTTCTGTAACTAATTGATTTAAATTAATAGATTGTATAAAATTGTCATAAGACTTCATGTCAGGGCCATTAGGATCGAGGATATTTGTATTAAAATCGCCTAATAAAATTACATTTTCATATCTAGAGAAATATGTTACGGAGTCGGTCATAGCGTCAAAGAAAGTATTCGCGCCAACCCAATCCGGCCGATAAGCTGTACCAATTATGACCTTGGTTGAGTTAATATTCAGACTCATCCACATTTGCTTGACAGGCTTAGCATCAGGATGGGAACAGAGCCTAGCATTTACACCGTTTTTTATGTAGAATCCTACACCGCCTCCCCTCTTGCGTTTTCCCTTAGGTCGCGGAATGTGCCGCAGTTTGTACCCCGGCACTATAGGTGCTTTACCATCCCCACCATCTTCATTAAGCCAGGTTTCGTTTATAGCTAGAATGTCCGGCATGTAACGTTCCACGATAGCAATAAATTCATCGTGACCAGTGCCAAGCGAACACGCATTCCAAGAACAAACCAACAAGTATTTTTCATTTTTCTCTATACATATAGTGAGTTAAGGTTGCAAGTAACAAAAATGTTGTATTTATTAACAATATACGGAATGGGTAGTTCGCAGGGCAAAAATAATAATATTGTTCTTTTAGTAATAAACTTTAAAGATATAGTTTTTGGATAATATTCAACTGACCTTTTGTCAGAATAACAATCCGGGCTAGATAAATATTTCAGAATTAAATTTTTCCATGTTAAAAACACGTTATGCATCAGAATATTAGGGACCAACATAGAAACGAAACGGCTTATTTTTATGTTAAAATGACACAAAGTCCTAGCACCGCTATAAATACCATTTGTCACTGTCATAAGCAACAACCAAGTCAACGACAGCATCACACTGCATACATAGCAATGTATTTTGACAATGCAAATATTTATATAAATTCTGTAAGTTAAACAATAAGTAAAAGCCACAGACTGGCGCTGTAACGTTGATAAAATAGATAAGTGATTCAAACAACTGATTGTAACGCAGTGATCGAACAGTGGCAGCAAAATTAAATATAGGTACTTAAACTCTAAATTATATTTAATTTTACAAAAATCAACACTAACACAGCTATCGGTTCTAAGCCGACAAATTTGAGGTGATAACATAACATAACAATTTAGTGATATTGTATGTGTCTCGTTACTATAACAAAAGAATACTGATAACGAAGAATAAATATGATGACGTGAGATATTAGTTACATTTATTTCAAAAAGAGTGTTAAACAAAATCAATAACACAAAAGCTAATAAGTTTTTTTTTACATCTAAAAAGTGTCTAATATTATTACCATAATCGTTACCGCTTATACTCGTATCAAACGTCAATTTTACCAAAAACTCTGTCCAGGTCATATTCAGTACGGATTGTATGTGCTGTTGCGTTTTCTTGCTTTCTGACTAAAATCCTACCTTCCTTGGTCCAAAAATATTTGAAGCCATTTTTTTTACCAATTTCTCTAGTCTTGGCGAACAGGATACGGTTCATCTTGGTTAGCCTCTCATTCAAATAGAATGGACGATCGGGCAGAGTCGGAGGCAGGCCGATGTCGAAATATTAATTAATATGTATACCCATACCAAATTACAGCTTTCTAGTACTAATAGTCTCTGAGCTAAGCGGCGGACAGACAGACATGGCGAAACTATAGTAGTTCCTTGTCGGACTACGGAACCCTAAAAATGATTTTTGTGTCTCTACACTTGTTCAAGAACAACCTCGACTCGATTAGTATAGGAAGTCTAGTTGTTTTTTGTGTATTTCACAGAAAGGGTCATTGAACCTTGGTCTTGTACACTTACCGAGTCTCCAGTTTGAATTTGGCTTTAAATACGAAGGTCACCTTATAAGTATACAGGTTAAAAAGGAACCCTCTTTATCTCTGCTTTATTGAACTTTATGATTCAGAATCACTAATAGAACACAAAACCGTACTGACAATAGACCGTACATATTGCCGGCGGTAAATAATGCACATAGGCTAAGTACACAGGTTTTGTAGAGCGTCGTCTCTGTCACCGGAGTATTAGTGCTTCTTTTGACGGTCGATATCTTTTTAGGGTTCCGCAGTCCGACAAGGAACCCTTATAGTTTTGCCATGTCCGTCTGTCCATCCGTCCGTCTGTCCGCGGCTTAGCTCAGATACTATTAGTACTAGAAAGCTGTAATTTGGCATGAGTATCCATCCATGCATGCATCAGCCTGTTTCATCCATTGCTGGAAATAGGCCTTTCCAGGATTTCGCCACTCTTGGCGGTCCTCCTGGAAGAAATGCTCATACTCACGCACGCTGGGCAGGCGGGTTGGTGAGCGTGGTACCGAAAACCAGTGACGCCGCTGCCTGTCACCAGTCTGCTGTACCTATATATAAGGCCCGGCAATTTGGGATGGATATACCGCCATCCATCGGTCCCAGGCAATGGTGGGCCGGCTGGTTTTGCCTGAGAGCTGTTCTCTTACTCTCCCCCGAATAACTTCGGAGGGGTTTGCGAGTAAGATGGTGGTACCTCCATAGTCGAGCCCGGCATCAGCTCTACCACCTTTATAATTAATTTATTATTTAATTTAGTCATTTTGGTATCGTGAATTTCTCACCCGCTATATTTTTCCTGTAATCTTTACGTAATCCTATGATTTTTTTCATATTTTTCGATTCATTAGTTTCGGAAATAAGGGGGGGGGGGGGCATGCATGTAATCAGTCAGGTGCCAGTAAATAAAGTAAAACTATGTATTTTTATAAACAACTCTTTAATATCTATAATTTGCTACCCATATTGTATTTTTAAGAATTTATATTTATTTTCTCGCTTTTGTAATGGAAATTTTTTGAAAAATTTCAATTTTTTTGTGTACCTTATTATGTAGGCAAGTAAATGCTATTTTTGTGAAAAATTTCAAGTCTTTATCTTTAACGATGCTAAGTTAAGATTATGAGGCTGTGACCTACGGACGGACGGAATTTATCTTTAGGTACAACAGTGCCCCCGTCGAGTCGAGATAAACAGCGGCACGGCCGTACCATCCTTTTCTCGAAACATACGGTACCTATTTTCCATGTGGTATGTACGCCTTGCGTTGTCGCATGTAGTCCCATCGTCGGGGTTCAAATCATCCAATGATAAATGTTTTTAGGAGACCTCTCAAGCTTTGTCTTGAGAAGTAGTTTTGTGGAACATGGTGACTGGAAGGTGGGTACGGGATCTGCTCAACGGACAACAGCAGACCCTTCGAGCTTGGGCTTATCTGATTGGTATTTATTATCACTTTGGTAAAACCTGGTGACCGTTGCATAAATTATTGTCGTTAAAATATCATGTTCTTTTGCTTTCCTTATTTTCACGAAAATCTCTTCGATGCGGGTGAAGCCGCGGGCAAAAGCTAGTAAATTATAAACAGTCCCTATATAAGCATCCTAAAGTATAATATTTCTTAGATAATAATATTTTAATGGTGAAGTAATATTTTAGGCAAAGATTTTTGACAATTTAGAGACAAAACAATACGTGGCTATTTTTATTAATCGTTTAACCTGTTTACTTACAATCGGATGATTTCGTCCAACGTAACAAACAATAGACTTCTATTGTTATAATTTGTTCGTTAGCAAGCAGGTTGATGCTGTCACATCACAGATAAAATAACATTTTGTAGTTTCTAATCGGCTTGAAGAAAATGTTATCCTTTCACTACATTGATTTATTGTTCTGAATTTCACTACTTGCCTCGTGCAAGTTCACGAATATCGTTAATTCACCTAACTAAAATAAAACACGATGTCGTACAAATTATTAACGTCCGAATCCCCTTTCTTAACCACCGCCGCCGCCACCGCCGCCGCCGCCACCGCCGCCGAAACCGCCGCCGCCACCGCCGCCCCAACCGCCGCCGTAGCCACCGCCACCGCCGCCATAGCCAGCGCCATGGCCACCACCGCTGCCGTAGCCACCGCCATAGCCGCCGCCATAGCCACCGCCGCGTCCGCCACCGTAGCCGCGGAGATAGCCGCCGCCATAACCGCCGCGATAGCGTTTATGATAAGTCTCAGCCGGCTCCAAAATTTCTTCTGCCGATGCCACTGCTACTTTTTCTACTGGCGCTTCCAATGGTGCCACCGGCAGAGCCATGGCAAAAGCCAGGCAGGCGCTGAACAGCAAGCCCATGCAAATTAACTGCAATAAACACATAATCTTATTATTTATCCCACACGCTACACAGAATCCACCATTTTACTAGAATCTAAATTAAAATCAATAAAAAAAATATGTTTCATCAACTTACAGTGTTCATTGTGTTGTTTTGATACGAATGCCTTCGATGTTAACTTGCAGGCTGCTTTATATACTACTCGACTTGCCAAACCTAGTCCCCTGTGACTAAGCGCTCGGCAGGTAAATAACCTGATGCTAAACCCCATATATACCTACATGCACGAGTATTACGGATTGATTGCGAGGCCGCGTCAAAATTATAAGTCATCATAACACCACACATCAGAACCAAAAGAACAGGTTTCTAACAGACCCTCTACATTGGCGTACTAGAATTTATACCTGGGGAGGGGGGGGGGGGGGGGGGGGGGGCTGGGTCCAAGTCGTAAAGCCATCAAAAAGGATGTGTTGTCGATTATGCGTGATCGTAAGGAGATAAGTAGAGATTTCTCCATACACGGAGATCACAATCTTCTTCTCTGAATATATAAAAGACAAACCTGACTGACTCATCTATCAACGCGCAGCCGAAACTACTGAACGGATTTCGCTGAAATTTGGCATACAGATAGATGTAATGACGTAGGCATCCGCTAAGAAAGGATTTTTGAAAATTCGCTCCCTAAGGGGGTGAACCGAACTCCACGCGGACGAAGTCACGGGCAAAAGCTAGTACAAACTAAAATACTAAACAAATAACGCCTTAAATTGGCCAAAGCATATTTTTATATCAATAGCATCCTTATTTCTGTCGGAGAGAGGGAGGAGGGGGGTGCAGACGCTACTGGGGGGGGGGGGGGGACGTGCCCCCTTGTCCCCTGCCTAGTTACGCCTATGACCCTGTACAATAAACTAACTGAGCAGTTTGTTTTGTTGTTAAGTGGAGTTTGAACAATCATAAAATGCAAATGATGTTTTTATAACTTTAAAAGTTGTATCAATGACGTCCTACAAAACGTAACCACGTGTTTAATTGGTCACACTAAGCAGCTTTTTAAATTAAGGGAAAAAATGTTTTTCCCTCGATTTGGAATGTTCTTTTTTAGGATTTTTTTACCCAGGGTAAACTGCTGTCTCTCCGTTTCGCGTCTGTATCTCACAGGTACTTATCTATGGTTCGTTGTATCTAGGTCGTAGACGGAATGAGTTACAGATCTGAAATTTGGATATACAGGGGGTAAATAGAGTGCAACCTTTAAATAAAACGACATACTCTTCTGATCACACTGAACAACTATTCGAAAAAAAAACCCGCGCGAATCTTCAGAGGAAAAGATATTCAACTGTAACTCAAAGACTTTATCTCGTAGGAGGAATGTCTATTTCAGAACGCTGCACCGTAACAGCTGTTTCACGGAAGACGCTCACTCGAAACTCGCCCGTGTTTGAAACTCAAATATTTCCCAAACTAAGGGTTTCCGCGGGTATGATTCTTGGGACAAGTGGTTCAGTAGGGTCGGTAGAATATGTGGTTTCATTTAATGGTAGCAGTTTATTTACAACCGGTATAAGTAAGGTGCTATCAAAATGTCTGCCACGGCTGTAATGGGAGACTGTATAGGTATCATAGACAAATTTGTCTATGATTGGTATGTAGATTACAAAATAGTGACGATATTTTATTGATCTAACGTCATAAATTTTTTCATACAAAAAGATTTACTTGTATGAAACCGTCCCGTAGTAACGCAAAACAGTTGAAAAGCATTGACCTCCTACGACCTATATAGATTGTTGAACTCTCATAAACAACTAGACTCACAATCTCACTCAACTATGGGGTGTCGATTTCCTACAACTGACATTGCATCTTATGTTAACGACATAACGTCTTAATTTGGTTGAAGCATTTTTGCTACTATGCACGTCGCACGTTCGGACACTTTCTGACGAACTTTTCCTAGAGACTGTGTGTTTAGTTGTTTACGAGAGGTCAATGTTGAAAAATCATTTTAATTGACAAGACGGCACATCGCGCGTAGTTTGTGAACCACATTATGCAGAATAAAGTAAATATTTATTTATTTATTTACTTTATTTTCTCAAATTTATTTAACTATTCCGGGTCGCAAAATTTCTTCACTATTGTAATCTACATACACAATACTATCTGCCATTGCAGCCGTGGCAGATATTTTTGGAGCACCTTGAAATTAAATAAAATTATCATTATACATTAAAAAGGAGACAATTTTTTTTTCTCTTTTTTGCCTGTGGAGTGTTGTCTAGAACTCATCAAGTAGAGCACACATACTTTTTCTCTCTCAAAAATAAAGAAATGGGGGCGCCAATTTTTTCAGTTTTTGAATAAAACTAGTTAAAACAGACCTCAATAGGTCTTTTTTTTCTGTAACCAGCCTCCAAAGTTAAGGAATAACTTTTTTTTTTAAACTTATTAAATAATTGTATGTAATTTTTCTTCAATTTACGATTTTATTTTATTCAAACACTATGATTAAATTAATTAATTTACAGCAAGTTTTCGAAGTACCTCCCTCCAACAGAAATGCACAACCTAAACAAGAAGAAAAAACTTAGAAGAAATTTTGTTTTAATTGCCTAAAAGCTACACTGTTGCTTCTTATACCATCTCCAGCTTCTTCAATTTTCTCCCTCAGCTCATTTTAGCAACAGTGTAGCTTTGAGACAATTAAAACAAAATTTCTTGCGTAGGTGTAGGTTGTGCATTTCTGTTGGAGAGTGGCACTTCGATTACTTGCTGTAAATTAATTAATTTCAATCATAATCAACTGAATAAAATAAAATAATAAATTAAAGAAAAAATACCTACTTACAATTATTAATTAAGTTTTTTTAAAAAGTTACTTCTTAACTTTGAAGGCTGGTTACAAAAAAAGGGCCTATGAAGGTCTGTTTTTTCATGGTTTTTGTTACTGAAGGGCAATAGCAGTTTTTGAAATTACTTTGAAACCATTGAAAACATTTCAAATACACTTTTCTAATTTTTGAAATTGAAAGACAATTATGATTATACAGTTATTTTGAACTTTCGACTAAATTTTAGTCATGTTCCACAAGACCTAGGTAAACCATAATTTTCAAGGTAGTTACTCACATAGTTGTCATAAATAATCTTGAAAAAACATTCACAAATATTAAATAGCAAGAGAGAAAAAATCAAAACTAATTTCAGGTGAAAATTATTATAAAAATAAATTTAAATATTCATATCTCCTAAACTACTAAAAATCGCGGAGCCTACATGGGGGTGATTCGGATACCCCTAAATGTAAGACAGCCAAAAAAAATTTTTGGACGTTTCTTTCCCGGCCACTGTATTTTATTTAAACAACAAATACTAAAAACGCCTATTTATGATATAAATTTAGGATAACATAGATACTCAGACACTCGACCAATTTAATTTTGCAGTTTATTTTTCATGATTTTAGTGGGTAATGATAGGTTTGTAATTTTTTTCATTATTATTTATGTGTAGTAACCCAGGGATCGGATTTTCCTGCTGCTAATTGATACATTAGTATGGATAAGACTTTTTTTACCGGAACGGATCCGGAAACGAACCTTTGATAACTAAAATAAAAAAAAAACATTCAAAACTCATACAAACCCAGTTACGATTTACCCAAACGCAGTTTCAGTGTTGCCAGCAATAATTTGATGAATTGCATTTCATAGATGAAAATTTTAGAATAATACAAGTTGTTTTCGAAGAACTAGGTACAAAAAGTGATATAAGTTTAAGTGATTCTCTATTAGCATTTAACCAAGTCATGTTTTGCTTAGAAAATGCGTCTAATAAAATTAAGCATGAATTGTAAAAAGTTTTGGATCAAAATCCAAATTTGGACTCAATACAACAAATCAGTGAAAAACTAGACAGAGATATTGAAGTAAATGGTCCTGACTTAGTTAAATTTAAACTCGCTTTAGTTACTTCAATTGATGTAGAGCGCTCAATTTCGGGTTATAAATGGATCCTGGATGAAAATCGAAATAGACTCAAAGAAGAAAATATTGAAAAAATTCATGAACATTTATTTCAATACCTGCAAAGATGATTTACAGATATGATATTTAAACCTGTATTTGTATAATTATTTAGGTTTGTTCATATATTTGTATCTTTTGGTTATTAAACATGTTTTCTGTTCTTAAGACTTCATTTGGCTTGTTTTTGGATAAAAACTCAGTTACGATCATATTTTGTAATACGACCAATAAATGTTTGTTCAGCTGACAATATAAAAAAAAAATTGCTGGCAACACCGAAACTGCATTTGGGTAAATCGCAACTGAGTTCGTATGTGTTTTGCATGATTTTTAAAAATTTCAATTACCAAAGATCGTTCCCGGATCAGTTTCCGGTAAAAAAAGTCTTATATATACTAATGTATCAATTAGCAGCAGGAAAATCCGATCCCTGGCTATAGCCTGACCGTTACCGCTGTGCACCGCCTTTGCGCCGCGCGGCGAGGCGGGGGGAGGAAAAGAAAGAGTAGCATGAGTTCACATCATTCAAGTTACTAAGTACGATAAATTAAAATTATACCTTTTTATATTTGATTTCGATGCTGATTTAAATTATATGTTTAGTTTTTAATAAAACACGACATATTGAAATAAAAATTATAATTTTAATATAACGTACTTAGCTACTTATTTCACTTACCTTATAGTAGTATCATATTTCCTAATAAATGTATAAATTTTATATCCTTAAAAATATTGTAATCCAATCTCGTAAAATCCGACAAAATCGATCTCAGGTGAACTCATGCTAGTTCCTTTCCTCCCCCCGCCTCGCCGCGCATACCTCAGAGAGTGCACAGCAGTTATGGCCAAGCTATAGTAACTTATTGAATGAAACCCTAAAGGCGCGAGTCCTACTCACACTTGATCGGCTATTTTTAGCGTTCCGTAGCTCAAGAGGAAAAAACGAAGCCCTTATAGGATCACTCGTCTCGAACAGAATTATTATTTCTGTCGAGGGAAATTTACCCAACCGTGTTTTCCAAAAACAAAACCCTAGATTATACAGCCAAAATGCATATACCATAAAATTACAATTTCTTGTGTACTTAATTAAATACACACAAACAAAGCATACATATTTTATTAACATAGTCTCTTGAGAACCCGCTCCGTATTTTGCGTCTGTTTGATGCGAAGCATTATTTTAATTATTTTTATTATCATTGCCGCGATGTTTGTGTAAAAATAAGGGACATACACCAGTCCATGTTGGCCATCTAAATGAAGACCTAAAATTTATTTGATTCAATTGTTTCTCCTTTGCGTGTTATTTCGAAGAAAGAAAGAAGAAAGAAAATACGTTTATTTCGAATGCTATATCAATACAAAAACCACATACAAAAATATAAATAGTTTTAACAATCCATCTACGATACAGCTTAAGGTAATTTATAAGATGCAGCAAACAAAAAGGTCTCTGACTCAACAAAATGCCACAGCAGAACTGTGACGCTGATCTTCCGTCAGAGGCCGCGAGTTGCGACACATGCGATGTAACTAATTAAAAAAATTATCTCTATTTGTGAAGATATGAAAATTTACTAGTTTTGGCTGCAAATAATGCTGTAATAAAATACACAAAAAATAAGCAAAATAAAATACACAATACAATATTGTATGTTTTAATTTTTTTTAAATAAAATAATAAATAAAACTTAGAAACTACCTACTTAGATATTATGAATAACGACGAGCAGGCTCGTAAGTATCAAAATAACTCACAAAAGAGAAACAATTGAATCAAATAAATTCTAGGCCTTCATTTAGACGGCCAATATGAAGTGGTGCATGTCCCTAGTTTTTCCAAAAACATCGCAATAAAGGCCAGAAAAATATATCTCATCTAAATTGTCGTCGTCGTGGACCGGGCTCATAAGGAGGCTAAATAGTTATGTTATATTATGTTATGATAGCTTTTGTGTAATACTTCATGCTTATCATAAAAATACAGCCGCGCTTTTCGCCTCTATTGTGAAGTTACTTATTAAATGAAATGAATAATTAGCAACTTTACACCAAAACGGGCAAAAAAATAATTATTATTTTTCTAAAAGCATCAACAAAACATCCGCTACCTATCTCATTTAATAAGTAGATGCTCTATCTTTGCAATAAAGCGTGTGTGTTTGCTTTATCCTCGAGAATTTAAGTAATTACAGATATCGTCACGACATCAATCCCCGAGGGGGTCTCAGAGGTGTTCCGGGTGTGAACTGTGAAATGCAAGTCACAGTTCACACTCGGCACACCCGCGTTTCACCGACGATTATTACGTCCCAACATGATGGGTGAGCCCCATCGCCGTTCTTCGGTCACAAATACACCTTTTTTGGGACATGCAGGTTTCCTCACGATGTTTTCCTTCACCGTTCAGCAAGTGGTAAGTATTAAAATTAATTACTCTGCACATAAATTCCGAAAAACTCATTGGTGCATGCCCGGCCCGGAATCGAACCTGGATCTCAAAGATTGAGAGACCAGCGTTCTCCCCCTGAGCTACCGCCACGGTTTGGAATTACATTTTAGGGTTTTTTAAATAAAGAAACCCTTGTAGCAATGCTATGCTGCATGTTTGTCTGCTTCATATCATAACTTTAATAATTTCCGATTTAGCTGAAATTTGGCATGTAGGATCACAGTTGAATTCAGTAGAAATACTCTTTAATACTTGGTAGTAGTTAATTTAAAGACTTGAAAAGTTAAATAATTTGGCCAAGTGCAGGTTCAAAGGGTTCAGTACCATCACGCAATACCCTAAAAACGTTAAACATACATGGAAATATCAACAATGCTAGAGTACGAAACCCTAATTTTATTATTTGTTGCTTTACTTTAGACTATCTACAACAATGTGACCAAATTGGAAACTTGGTATGTACCGTCTTTAAGATAGAGCTAAAACACGTAACGTTAAGAAAAATACATTCTTTCGAGGTTTATTATATGACCCACCCTTGGGTTTCAGTTTTATTTTTTCAATTTTATTATTTGCCTTTATAGAGGCTTTAGTAACACGCATTCTGTGAAAATTTAGCTGAAGCTGTAGAGCCGTGACTGTGACAGACGGACAGACAGACAGACAGCGGAGGCTCAGTGATAGCTAGCGTTTATTAATAGACACTAGGGTCCCGTTTGGCACCCTTCGGGAATCTAAAAAAAGTTCACTTGGTCATACAATTTTTTTTAGGTTTATTTATGGGGTTAGTATGGATATTTTTTTTTATTTGCCCGTTTTTGTTTCTTTAGGAAATTGTTCAGTTTGATCAGTAGAGTATGTGATTTAATTTAAGTAGTCCATTTACACCCTCTCCGATAACTGAGGTAAAGAAGGGTAACCCGAACGTAGCTGTATGATAATTAATAACAATAAAGAAGTGGAACAGTGTAACAAGGAAAATTTTTCATTGCTTACTTACGCTTATATATATTGTAAAAACTAACCCTAGATTATTAAATCATTATATTGTAAATTAATTACATTGTACATAACTAACAGAATGAGTTTTTTGTTACTCGAATAAAGAAATCTTATTATTATTATTATTACCCAAACCTTCGATAAGGGCAGGTTTTTAAATTATTTTGTCATTGAATTTCAAAGAAACTACACAATGCGAACCCATTGGTATTGAGTCCATACTATTGACGGAACTCGTAAATTGTGTATGTATGCTTAACAGTTTTTTTTTACACCTTGGTATCACTGATACATTGAAGCCGTGGAAAAGGTCAAAATTGTACGCTGATGTCATTAGCGATATTTTTTGTTACAGGTGAATGACTTATTCTTATAAAACAATCATAAATTCGTGATCAATTTTTCAAGTTTCGTCAATTAACGGTGATTATCGGTCCGCGGTATAGCTCAGAAAGGCTGGGCCAAAATATTATAGATGCGAAAATTATGGATAACCATGTTAAAAGTACGATAAATCTTCGATGTAAAGCGCTAAAATACCTAATTTATTACCGCACGCAATCAATCGAAATAAATGTAAATGTGTTTATGTTTTGAAAATAAATCATCCGTTTTTTTATTATGAAAGTGGATCGATTCTTCAGAGACGAGTGAAATCACAAAAAATTATTAATCTGGGGGCACGGCAGTGCCCCCGCCAAGTCGAGCTAAGAAGTACCATACTTTTCTCGAAACGGTTCAGGTCATTTTCGAACCCTCTATAACTTCGTTGTCGATAAAACTAGAAGCCTGAATTTTCAGTAACCAAGCAGGTATTGTATAAACACGGTTTAAAATTTTGTTGTTTCAAATTTCATTCAATTTGAACCAGTAGCTTAAGAATTATAACTAGTCAAAGTTTATCAATTTTGTCACTCACTCACTGACTGACTGACTGACCGATCATCAAAACTCTAAGGCACTTTAAGCTTAAAATTTGGAATACAATTAGTGTTTCGTGTACAAATCAAGAAAAAACTAAAATATTTTGCAATTTCGGTCCAGTGCTCTACACCAACTGCATAAATAACTTTGTAATCCCATATAAATAGTAAGTTGTAAGTATGAGGTACCGGAAAGGAAAAAAAGTAGGACTATCTACAAAAAGAAATCAGATGCCATCAAAAACAAAACTTGTAAGAAAACCAAGTCTCGTAACTTAGTTCTTCTACCGAAAAAAGTTGTGAGATCCATGTAAATCCAAGTTGGTTAATTTATTCAGTCCGACCTTCTGTCTTAAGTTATTACATAATTAGCTAACCTAACAACATCTTACAGTGACCGTATCAATAAAAATCTTTTTATGTTTAAAAAAAAAGATTGACTTGGCCATCGCATGAAAACACATTGTATCTCACAAGTAATACATATTACATTAAATTAGATTATTTAGTGCGATTGCCAAGTTTTGCTCCTATTGTTTTGGTTGTATTTTTATCATTCCTCTGTCAATTTGAGATTTTTGTACCTCATTCGAAAGCTGGTAAAATGCAGATGTTTTCAAGCTAATATGCACAGAAAATTGCATAGAGACTTTTTGTTTTAACCTAGCTTTTTTGTATAAATCTTTTGCGATTTTCAAGAGTTTTCAATTGTTTTAGAGCACAGTGTCAGGGTTTACGTCAATAATGTGCATTTTAGGGTTATTGTTTATTGGCTGGGATGTTATCAATGAGAAACAAATAAAAAAATTCTAAAATATTAGCTGGTATTTTAATATATTTTTATACAAATACAAATACAAATCATTTATTTCCACATAAAAATACACACAGTATCAATATTAAGAGTGAAATTTACCCTGAACTGAGACATTGCCCCGACTCTCAGGGTAAGGGTCCACATAATACAATCGGATTAAAATTGAGATACATCGGATTAAAACAATAGATATACTTAATTTTGCATGCACAATTACATTTAAATACTAAACATGCATTATTGAATCAAATCAGTTTCATTATTCACTGAATAACAAAAAGATAAAACTAAATTAAAATTAAAATTTTAAAAGTTTACTTTAGAAAAAAAGCTTAAATTCAAAATATCTCAGAAATGGTTCACTTTTGCAAAAATCGAATCGACTGCAATTGTTCTCTTTTACAACCTCTTCAAAGGATTGCATCTAATTACCAATCATCCTGTATAATAGGTTGGGGAAAAACTCTTTTCGCAAATACATAGTATGTATGAACTTATAATAAAATCTCTTTGGCTATACCATTTGTATCTGGCTGGTTTTGGTATTATTAAAACGTTTAAATTTTAAAAAAGATAATTCCAAATTCAAATTAGGTAAAATGTGTGATTTTCATTTATTTTTCTTACTGTTCAGATGAGTGATTCTAATGAACAAATTCGAAACATTTTAAAATTTTACTACAAAAAAGGTAAAAATGCAACGCGCCGCGAAAAAAATTTGTGATGTTTATGGACCTAGTGCAGTGTCTGTGAGAGTAGCACAAATTTGGTTTAAGCGTTTTCAATCCGGAAATTTTGATGTCAAAGATGCACCTCGCTCTGGGCCCCTGTTACGAATAAAATAGATGCCATTTTTGAAAAAGTGGAGCAAGATCGGCTTGTCAGTAGTCACAACGTAGCTAAAGAACTGGGGATTGACCACAAAACAGTTTTGCCGCATTTGAAAAAAGCTGGGTACACAAAAAAGCTCGATATTTGGGTGCCTCATGAGCTCACTGAAAGAAACTTAATGAACCGTGTACTCATTTGGGATTCTTTATTACGACGTAATGAAACCGAACCATTTTTGAAAAACCTGATAACTGGTGATGAAAAGTGGATCACGTACGACAAGAATGTGCGAAAAAGGTCGTGGTCAAAGGTTGGTCAAAGGCTGGTCAGGCTTCACAGACTCTGGCGAAACCCGGGTTATCTCGCAACAAGGTAATGCTGTGTGTATGGTGGGATTGGAAGGGCATTATTCATTATGAGCTGTTACCGCCAGGCAGGACCATAGATTCTGAACTCTACTGCGAACAACTGATGAGATTAAAGCAAGAAGTTGAGAAAAAGCGGCCGGAATTAGTCAACAGAAGGGGTGTGCTTTTTCATCATGATAACGCTAGACCTCATACATCTTTAGCCACTCAGCAAAAATTAAGAGAGTATGGCTGGGACCTGTTAATGCATCCGCCGTATAGTCCTGACCTTGCACTTTCAGATTTTCACTTCACATTTCGGTCTCTTCAGAATTCTTTAGGCAGTGTCAGTTTAACATCACGAGAGGACTGCCAAAACCACTTGTCGCGGTTTTTTGATCAGAAGCCCCAGAATTTCTATAGCAATGGGATCATGTCCCTACCTACAAGATGGCAGAAAGTTATCAAACAAAATGGCACCTACATACTTTAGTTAAATGTAAATAAACTTTATTAAAAAATGTTTTGAATTTTCATATAAAATGCGAAGAAACTTTTTCCCCAACCTAAATTAAATTATAAAACGTAAAAAACACTGACATCTATTTTGACAGAATTAATTATAAACTTTTTAGAAAGGAATTGTTGTGTTACAATCACAATCTAATTTTAATGAGATTTCTGAAATTATGAACACTTTTTCAGAGCTTTGCGAAGATATGGCTTGTTGCTGCGGTTAGTTCACCTTATTTTATTACATCATCTAGATGAGATAAGTTTTTTGTTTCTGTACACAATCTTTGCGTTTTTTAAATGGTTGACAATTTTATGAATGAATGCCAGATGCTCCTCTTACAGAAGCTCGACGACGGGCCGCAGATTGAGTGTAGCTGCTCTAAACTAAAATAACAAATAATAAAAATCAGGGTCCCGGACTCAAAGGGTACCCAATTATTTATCATCATTAGAGCAGGTTGTTTTTTTTGTCGCCCGGGTGTTTGGCCTCTACTCGTACAGTGGAGCCCGCATCAAGCTATACACATTGAGTATAAGCTGACCTCTCATTGTACGGGAAGCCTATACAATGAGAGGTCAGCTTATACTGAAAGTGTTTAGCTTGATGTCGGCTCCACTGTACAATGTTGTTATTTAACATAATATTTTAGGGTTCCGTACCCATATTTTGTGGTAGTACGTAACCTTTGTGCGCGAGTCCGACTCGCACTTGGGGTAATTCCACGGAAGATGTCGCACCCGTTACATTTTTTTCAATATATGTAATAAAGGTGGTAGAGCTGATGCCGAGCTCGACTGTGGAGGTACCACCATCTTACTCGCAAATCCCCCCGAAGTTATTCGGGGCCGAGTAAGAGAACAGCTCTCAGGCAAAACCAGGCGGCCCACCATCGCCTGGGATCGATGGATAGCGGTATATCTATCCCCAATTGCCGGGCCTTATATAAAACAGACTGGTGACGGGCAGCGGCGTCACTGGTGCGAGGGTTTCGACACCGCGCTCACCAACCCGCCTGCCCAGCGTGTGTGAGTATGGGCATTTCTCCCAGAAGGACCGCCAAGAGTGCCAAAATCTGGGAAAGGCCTGTGTCCAGCAGTGGACGTAACCGACTGATGGATGGATGGATAATTATTTAACAATTTATGAACGTTATATTTAAATCATATTCTAAGTTACCTGCATAATAAATAAGGTACCTAATTATCAATAATTTGCTTAATAAAAAATAATAACTGGAGTAACGGAGTGCGACAAAAGTTGTCCGTTTTCATGGAATTACCCCTTGGCCAAATTATTTTTCATTTGCCGAATGTCCATCATATTTTTAAACTTTACAATACATGACTAACTTTAAAAATTAATTGAATGTAAAGTCTAGTTTTTGCACGAAGGTGGAAACTGGCATAAGAGGGTGACCCGCTTCATACGAGTAATTGCATTCGATTTCGATTTCGGGTGATTTTACAAGGAATTTTCTATGGAAATTGTTGATTTTTTTACTTTCGCAATTTTTGCAAACGAACCAGAATCGACGTCCTGCCCCCTGATTCTGTATCGTAAAATCAGTTGCCAAACCGAGTGCCTATCGTCGAAAACACACATATCCGCTTATCTAAGGATACTTTGGCACTCGAAATGACGTCACAGTTCGTAAATAATTCAATACACATTGAAGGTTATCTTAGAAGTTCATTATTCATCTGTTTTTGGTGGATAGCAACCATAGACGGCAACCGACACTAAGTTATTTAGTAAGCCCGCTGGACGTCTATTCTGGCACGTGCGGAAAACTTGCTAAGGCAGATTTCGGATGATTTTAAAAAGAATATTTTAGGGAAGTGTGTTTATTTAAATGTTGAAAACCTATAATGCGCATTTCTTATATTCCATAGTTTTATTTGATAAGGCTTAGTCACTCCAGTTGCATTTATCATACTGTAAACAAAAGTAGAATGACTTGATATTGCGAGTGAAAAATAATGCCAGAATAGCCGTCCTTTTACTATACTAATTTTATCTCTCAGCAGTTTGGCAATTTTTTAAAATATCGAGGTCTGAATTCGGCATATCGTGTTGTCCTTACTAATAAGGACTCCCATATCTCTTAGGGGCCACTCTTCTCTGGTTGGCCTGCTAAACCTTTCTATTTAAAAATGTTTCCAAATTACTTATAAAATAACCAATATACGAAATTGTATTTTAAGTTTATTTTTTGCTTCCGATTCCAATTTTTTTGCACACAGATATTATATCTGTAATTCAAGCAGTTTTCTCGATTTCTGGTTTGATATCAAAATATTAGAAGCTACCTGATTTATTGCTCATTCATTATAATCAGGCCGCATTTACCCGCCATGGCACCTAGTCTGTACGTACATTACAATACATACATTTAATATATAATATTTAATATATATTTTAGTATAAACTATATTATGTTTATTGCAAATTGCAAATGTCAATCTCAGTTATCATCAAGGATGTGGGCTTTTATGAACCAACAACGACGAGGGTTTCATAATTGCTTTATTAAACATAAGGATACAATAAAACTACAAAACAAGTAAACTAAATGTATTCCGGCAAAGCCAAACTCAGTTTAAAATTTCAACTTCCGGGTTACATTACTTGTAAACAAAGGTCGGATGGAAATTGTGTAGTGGAATAATTTTCTTCTATAGGTATATAAGAGTTATAAACATATTTATAAGCACATTTCAACGACATAACAGATATATTTAGACCATTAGGATAGTCCGCACCAGTCACTATTATATATTACTTGAACCAAAATTAAAGTTAAGGTTCTTTGAGGGGTATAAAACGAACGCATTTGTATATTTTTTCACTCCTATATTTGTCCATTTTATGCAGGTGTATAATTTTATAACATTTTAGTAGCCCAATATAAATATTTTTTGTATGTATTCCCCGTATTTTTTTTTTTCATATTCTTTTGTTTTTGTAAAGATTAACTGTGACCTGTTAAAAGTTATTTTATTTTACAAAATAAATATTTTGTTTGATTTGGTGCATAATTTATAAGTTCAAACGAGAGGAATAATTTACGAATTTCACAAAAAAGGTAACTGAAACTTGATACTGAGGACTTAAAGAGTCCTCAGTAAGAATTTGGCTGCATAATTAAAAGTCACCTTATATACATTTTCCTTTCAGAAAAGTATATTTTTTTAAAGATTTTTTCTCTCTTTTAATTTAGGTATTCTTCTTTACTTGTGAAATTTCCAAGCTTTAATATCCTTTAAATTATTTTTGTTACAATTATGTATATTAAAAATAGTTAATTATACTAAAAATAGTATATGTGCGTATGCTTTCTATGTGATCATCAGAATACAACAGAGAAATGAACAGGAGCGGAAATGAATACCAAGAAAAGCCAGGCTCATATTTACATTTATAAGTAGGTGAACACATCAGTAGTGGAGTTTGTATTATGGTGATGGTGGCTGCTGTTGTAAAGCCAAAGCTTTATCAATAAGCTCATTAATGTTTGGCGGCAGTCCTGGAGGGTTGTTTGTAAATGGTCCTTTCCGATAGCCGCATTCGATTCGATCTCCTTTCAGGACACAGTCGTTCACGCCCAGGTCGATAACGCCACAAGACAAACAAGTTTGTGGAACTGGATACGCATCGGTAGAACTGAGTAATTTGACGGTCACTAGTACCTGGAAACACTTTAAATTCTGACAATTGTTCGTCAGTAATGTAAGGGTTAAGGCGCTTAAGGGGGATCGTTTCGAGCGCAGTGCAAAATGCATAACATATGATTGTTTACCTCATTTTTAAATAACATGTATGAAATAAAATAGTTTCATCTTATTTTGCGACTATTGTTTAATCATTATCAGGGGTTTTTTAGCAGAATTGCGTTATTTCATGGATCATAGTTAGCGTGAATGTCCATACAAACGTGTTTAGGTTGGTGTGGACATTTTTGAAGCGCCTGATGGAACTTAATAGCAACATCTCCATTAGCAACATTTTGTGTAATTTTAACGTCAGTCATTCTTCTCAATTTCATCAATCACCGTTCAATACAGTTCTAATAAGCTGCTCCTGATTTTTATTCGTAAATCCACAACTCAATCCCGAACAGACATTCATTTACAACGCAATGCATAAAATTACAAAATTTTGGTAGAAAAGCCTAATTGACATTAAACTATGGTCGCGAAATGACATAAATCACATTTATTTAGTACTTTGCATTAAATACTAAGAAAAACAATCATAAGTTGTGCATTTTGCACCGAGCTCGTAACGTTCCTTCCGCCTAAAGAATGCAACCGTTTTATTACAAAAAAATTGATAACCCATTTCTCTGTTGTTTTTCGTCACAGACTAAAGTTTGAGACTTCTACAGTTTAATACAAGCATTTAAAAATCACTATCTGGCTGAAATGTAAAATTTTAGTATAACTAGGTACAATTTAAGGCAAGAAAAGAACTTTGCACTCGTATTTAAATCTGTCCAGCTTGATATCTTTAAAACAAAATCAATATTCAAAATTTTGGCAAAATGGTGCCTTAAATATCAGTACCAGATGATAGAGGTCTTATGCTTTGGTCTATTACGAAGAGCAACTGAGAAAAAGATTATCAAATTTTGTACTAAAACGGTGGCATGCCTATGCGCCTTAAGTCAATCTAGCTGTAAACTGCTTACAAATATGCGTGACGAATTTTTCAGGGTTTCAGGCCCCTATTGCTAAGCCTACGCTATCCGTCCGTCCGTATATCACAGCGGCCTACAGCTTTAGCCGTAATAGGTAGATTTTTTTTACAAAATACGCGTTTCTATAGCCTCCAGCATTGTAAATAAAATAAAAAATTCAAACTCAAGGGGGCTCGAAAAAGAAGCATTTTTTCTACGTTATTTATTTCAGTTCTATTTTAAGAAGGGTAATACATACAAGTTTCAAATTTCGTCAGAATATTGTACATACACATAAAATAAAACAAAAATATACCTATAAAAATTGGGTTGTCGCCATTAGTGCCAAAAAGCTAGACACATATTTTTGGCTGAAGGTAGGTTTCATCGAGCTTTTTCAGGAAATCATTGAATAATTACCATATCCTGTACTATTAAAATAAGAATATGAGTAAGTATATAGCACAACATAAATATACTATATAATATAATTGTATTGTCATAACATACTGTATAAATACCTATTATACTGTTAAAGCAATTCGCAGTCGTATATTTTTTTTGTCTTCAGCCCCCCTCTAGCCTCCATGTATCCACTACTGGTTGCCTTGATGTTGTTTTGGCATCTACTATTCAACGTGAAATTTAAGTCATTTTGCTAACGAAAACTGCTGACAGTACTCGTACTCGCAGATTTCTTTTTCACGATTTCAGGGTTGGCCCTATTGTAAAAGTTGTTCATATGGACGAGTACTATCACCAGTTTTCGTTAACAAAATGACTTAAATTTCACGTTGTATAAATGTGAAGTTTCCAAAGTTTCTGATAAATTTTTCCAAGGTCCAGTTACTTCTCCAATTGCATGCGAAATTGGCTTGGCCGTTTACACGTTGTCCAATGCGTTGGTAGGGTGAAAGGGTCAGTGCTATGCGAGTAAGTGAGAAGGAAGCAGTGCATTACACTTACACTGCTTTGAATATAAGTTACACTGGCCAGCGCGCCAAGGAATGGCCAACATGTATTATTTATGTTGTTGAAGCTCGGATCAGCTAGAGGTTTTCCTTTTTCAATGAAAAGGGAAAATAATTTAAAAAAGTACACTTCTCATCAGAAAAATCGAAACACTATACCAATATTTTCTTTCTGGCGACAAATAATAAAAAGAGGATTAATTCTTAAAAAAAACATAATTTTATTAGCTGACAGTTCAGTCTTTTCAGTGGTGTAAGGGAGTTCCAAATTTGTTTTTTTTTTATTTTCTTCGTCCAAAGGAAATCGAGCATTGTTTCGAGGCAACGCGTTTAATCGGGGTACAGTTAATTTAATTGGTATGTAATAAACATGAAATAACGATTTCCTTTAAAACTTGCTGCTTGTAATTTTATTAGTAGGTCCGTGTGAGACTTTTTTTCACCATTCATGGATACTTTGCCTGCAAAAGCCGCCCAAGTAGTGGCGTTGCCGGATTTTGGTCTTAGTCAACGTGTTGTGGCTGAAAGACTACATCTAAGCCTCTCGTCTGTTCATAGAGTGTTACAAACACTATCGCCATATAGTGGCTGCATTGAACTTTTTGCTGGAAATGCAATGAGACGGTCATGTTTGATAATAAAAAAATATGAAAAAATTAAATGTCACTTTGAAAAATCATTATTTGTATGACGCCAGGGTAGGTACTTTCTACCCTAGAGTACATGATTTCATACATTTTTTTTTTCAAATTGGTTTTTAATTTTCCAACTTGACCTTCTCATTGCTTTTCCAGCAAAAAGTTCAATACACGCCACTGCTATCCGGAGACTGGTTTATTCACGCGCTGCCGTCCAGGATCTTGCAGTAATCGGGCCACATCTGAGCAAGACGACCGATTTATTGCAACAGTTTCTTAGTGAAATTTTGAACTGCAGCAACAGCTCCGTGTTGTTCGAAGGGTGACTGTGAGTGAATCTACAATTAGACGAAGGTTGAAAGAATGTGGACTGGTACAACACAAGCCAGCCAATGGGACGAAATAACAACAGACCATCAAAGAGCGCACCTTCAGTTTGCACGTGGGCACTATTTGCAATGGAGCAAGATTCTCTTTCGGGAGTAAAATTATGCTGTGTTGTAATGATGGAAAGAAGAAGGTATACAGAAGAGAGGGAGAACGTTATGCACAGTGCTGCATTCAGGAAAATGCAAGCTATGGTGGCAGTTCATGAACAGTTTGGGGGCATTAGTACCGACAGAAAAACAGATTTCACTTTTGTATCTGGACCACTCCTGCCTGCACTAAACGGTCACCGTTACATCGAAAAATGTCTCGAGGCTCATGTGATCCCATATGCACATTTTACTGGCGAAGACTGCATTTTCATCCATGATAATGCTAGGGCCCATACCACAGGAATCGTACGAGCTTATCTCAGTGAAGTCGGTATCTCCGTTATGGAGTGGCCAGCAAGGAGCCATTTCATTTCATTTCATTTCATTTATTTAATTCATTTAACAATATATATTGCATTTGAATATCACTTAAAAATATATATAAAACTTTTAACTAAAATACATGTATAGTACAATTCTATTCACAGTTACAAGTATATCTAAGCATTACAGTAACAAAAATTGAAAAACAAAAAAAGGAGAATAAAGATACACAATTTTTTATATGTACAATACTAAGTTTATAAAACACGGAGATAATTTATCATTATTACAATTCTTCAATGTCATATAAGCACCTCTTTGACAAGAACTGGCGCAGTTTCTTTTTAAACAAAGTATGGCCCGTAACTACGTTGAATGTTTGGTAATCTCCAATTTGGGACAAAAACTACTTACTAGGTCTTTACGTCGTGAGGCTAGTCTTATTTTTTGTTCTTCTGCATTTTCAAATTTATATAGATTTTTAACTAGATCTGTTACAAGTACCAAAACGTATAGGCTGGGAGCTGTCAAAACTTCCAGTCGTATAAAATGTTCTCTGCACGAGTCCCATGACGGAATACGGACAATCGTGCGTATCGCTCTTTTTTGTATCCTGAAAGCCTTTTCCATATTGTATTGATAGCTATTACCCCAAAATTGTATGCTATATCTAAGTTTTGATTCAACAAGGGCGTAATAGACGGTTTTTAATTCATTAATGCCTACTTCTTCCCGCAAACTTCTTAGAGCGTAACAAGCAGAACTTATCGAATTTTCTATAGCATTAAGCTCCTGCTTCCAATTGAGTAAAGAATCTATATGTATACCAAGAAACCTTACTTCTTCTGCTAACGAGATTATCTCATTTCCCATTCGTATGCTTAACGTGTCATTATTACCAGCTGTAGTTCTAAACAGCATGGCACTCGTTTTAGATGTGTTAATTTTTAATGAATTAATTTGGAACCATTCTTCGAAAACGGTAAGAGCGTTGTTTAACTTTACACTTAATTCATCTAAATCTGTAGAGGAAATTATAGCATTAGTATCGTCAGCAAAAATTACTAGCTTTGTGTCTGTTGCAGAATTTACTATGTGTTTTATAAGGTCATTTGTAAAAAGGATAAAAAATACTGGTCCTAAGATAGAGCCTTGTGGTACTCCTCTAGTGATATTAACCATGTTTGACTTAATCACCTTTTCCTTCTGCCCCTCTATCGTTTTAACTTCGACAAATTGTTTGCGGTTCTGCAAATAGGACTCGAAAAGATTCAAAATTTTTCCTCTCACACCGTAATACTCTAACTTTTGTAACAAAATATCATGATCTACGAGGTCAAATGCGGAACTGAGGTCAATAAATAGTGCAGCCACTTTAAGTTTATTATTAAGATTGCAGACTACATCATCAACAAGTGCATCAATTGCATCTGTTGTGCCTACACCTCGTCTATATCCAAATTGCTGACTGTCTATTACTTTATTATAATTCAAATGAACCATTAGCCTATCTTTAATTACTTTTTCGAAAATCTTTGATAAAACCGGTAACAAGGATATAGGACGGTATCTATTTGGATCGGTTTTTAAGCCTTTTTTGTATACAGGCAGGACTTTAGCAACTTTGAGCTGATCAGGAAATATACCTTCGTTCAAGCATTTGTTAAAAAAACACGAAAGTGGTTCTGCCAGTAAAACAATATTGTCTTTAATGATCGAAATAGGTATCTCATCAAAACCACATGACTTCTTTGTCTCCATTTTATTAACTATTTTAGAAACTTCTGCAGGTGTGACTGGTCGAAAGATCATATCATCTTCCACTCTTCGTGTGTTTTCACCGAGGAGTTTCATAGCTAAAATTGTATTTTTAGTAGTAACAGGGTTTATCTGGTTAAAAGTTTCTGAAAATACATTTGCAATTTCAGTTGGCTTATCTATGATATGATCATTTACTTTTAACATCAACTTTTGTCTTAATTTGTTACTTGTTTTATTCCTATGCTTGTTAACTACTTTCCAAATTTCCAAAAGCCCAGATATGATTTCTATGGAGCACCCGTAGGATGAGCTACAAAGACAATTTTGGGTAAGAGATCATGCTCCGGAGACTCTATAGGTCAACTGAAAAACGCAATTCAAAAATAAAGGAATAACATTCCACAACATGTAGTCGTGACTTAATTTCAACACGAAATATTTATTGCATTTAACATAAACTTGAGAAGTGTTTCGATTTTTTGGATGAGAAGTGTATTATTTCGTGTCATAGCACTAATGCTTACTCACCGCTATAAACGTAGACATGGTGAAAGCAATAATTGCAATCAAACACAAAAACATTCACAATTAAATCTAACCCAGGAATAATCGATTTATGCACCACTTAAAATCACAAGTACTGTCAGCAAAATAAAATAAAGGCTTTTAATATTATTACTAACTTTTGCCCGCGACATCGTCCACGTGAGTTTTGGATATAAATTTGAATCAGATTTTCCTATAACTTCAACATGTCAGGCAAAACGATGTTTCTTTACAGAACTACATTTACACCCTTTTAGGGGTTACGGGTAACGGCATGGAACACTAAAAATAAAACGATGAATAATGTAAACATGATTGTTTACTTTGCAGATGATAAATTATAAAATCTATAGGAGCGAAGGATGAAATCATGATGTCAAAATAAAATGTAGTTGGAAATTAAGCACTCGCGCGTAATCGAAATACTAGGCTCCAATACATTGCGTCCACATGCTGCGTTTGTAACTCGCGCGTAGGTTCGCGTGTAGCAAACGCTGCATCTGGACAAGGTCTAAAAATGGCTAAATCTGGATAAGGTCTCAAAACAACAGACATACAGACTAAACCTAAGGATTAAATAGCGTTGGCAAGTTTCCATACATACAAAAACCAAGTGACATTTAACGAACATGGTACGAAGAAACGTATAAAAATGGGTTGTTTTGGCTGGCTTATGCTTGAAACATATTTGTTAATACCTAAACTAATCTCTCGTGTATATCTTGTTTAGAAACAAGCAATATTTATATTTATAAGAGCCCGTTACTCACTGAGCTAAAATTGCTTCAAGTCGACTCTATGCATTTATTATCAATGTTTGGTCTGTATGTCTGTGTCTAAAACGAATAAAATATGTTTAGATCGCAGTATGTTGAATCGCGTGAAATGTTTAGTCAGACCTTTTTTGATTGGTAAGTAACTGCTTGCCGAAGTATGTTTTTTTTACAATTCGTGCGATAAGCTTTTTGAAAACAAATTTTTCATCATGAAATGTTAAATCTGTTTCAGCGATCTGAACTTATTTATTTTATTATAGTCCATGGCTTTTAAAAGCGTATTTTTAAAGAAGCTTTTGTGTCATATTTAATTTTAAATTAAATGCTTTGTTTAATAAATCAAATATTTTTATTTCGGACTAAAGCAATTAGGTTTTAGTAGTACTTCAAGCTATTCACTAATTACGAGTATCTTAGTTGAAATAACATACAGGCTTACATGATAATCAATATAGCCTGAGTTCTATAATGTACTGTGATTGTGTCTCAGAATGGATATCATTTAATTTCGGGTAACCATTTGTTTTCAATATTTATATTGAAAGTCTGCGTAAAAATAAAGCTTACGTATTTTTCATTTTGTTTTATTGTGTGTTTTTAATGCTTATTTTATTTTTTTCTTATTCACTCATTCTAAAGGAACGTAAGTCGCACGCAACTAAGGATTTCAAACTCGATGTTCATTGCCAAGGGATCATTTTAAAAAAACTTGGCATGTTTATGTTCGCTGTCAATGTCAACAGTCACAATGACATGACAGTTGTTTTTTTTAAAATACGGAATGAATTTGAAAGCAAAGGTAATTGTTTTTTATATCATGTGTTTACCAAATTTGAATTTTCTTAAAAATCTCTTTGTTTGATAATGATTTAATTCTGAAAAAAATATATGATGCTCAGAAGGCCAATATCCCGAAATGGTTTTTAGTTTTGTACCAATTATTAATTTGTAATGTTGTCGATAGCACTATCAGTCCTGTTTGCAAAGACGTCAACGGTCTGACGCTGTGAATATCCTCAGAGCAATAATAGTAGTTTATGCCTTAAGTGCGATAAGGAGGCAATAGCTTACGTTTTAAACGTTACGATTAAGTTATTGCCCTTACGTAGGTGGAAGAGCTGATGCCGGGCTCGACTGTGGAGGTACCACCATCTTACTCGCAAATCCTCCCGAAGTTATTCGGGGGAGAGTAAGAGAACAGCCCTCAGGCAAAACCAGGCCATTGCCTGGGACCGATGGATGGCGGTATATCCATCCCAAACTGCCGGGCCTTATATAAAACAGACTGGTGACGGGCAGCGGCGACACTGGTGCAAGGGTTTCGGCACCGCGCTCACCAACCCGCCTGCCCAGCGTGTGTGAGTATGGGCATTTCTTCCAGGAGGACCGCCAAGAGTGGCAAAATCTTGGAAAGGCTTATATCCAGCACTGGACGAAACAAGCTGATGGATGGATGGAATATTCCTTACTTTTAAATAAAAAGTATTCAATAAATGTGTTTTAAAGCAACTTGCGGAAATAGTCTTCACAAAAAAAATATGTAACGCATAAAATTGAATAATTTTTATGTGATCACACTGCTGGAAAACGCATTTGTTGCAAACTTTTTATTTAAAAGTAAGGAAAACAATATCATGATGTGCATTTTGCACCGAGATCCTTCGTTACCACCTTAATAAATAAACTTTAGGCGGGCATTCTTTTTCTTTGTACGCAAGTTGCCAATTGACGGAAATAAGCTGCTTTCAGTTTGATGCGTTCGTAGCCCATTTCGATTTTTTTTATTTGCGAATACATTTGCTTGCTACACGCACTGAAACAATAAAAAAAAAATAGAAAAGATCAATTAGAAACAAGTCTTAAGTAAAACAAATGTTTTGAAAAATTCCTCAGTTCTATATTTGGACCTGCGACTTCTCACTTATAATCTTTATTTAGAGTATCCAAAGCGATGGATTTCACCATAAACATATAATTAACTATAATCTTAAAAAAATAAAACGTTTAACCTTGCTGTAAATATTTTTTTTTACGTTATAATCTTCACGTTAAGTACTTACAGGTTAGTCCAGAAATCTAAATACATAGCGACGTTCTACTTGGAGTTTTTATATTCCGAAAACTTATTTTCCAATTCCGATGCTCTGTGCGAGCTGGCTTATATTCAACGGTGGCACTATCAGGTAAGTAGATAGATATGAAAATGGCTTTTCGTATCCTTATTTTAAACTCACACACTTTTCTTTCACAGGGTATCCATTTGGGGGAGCGCAAGGCTCATATCACTAAGCCTGCCTAAAACTGTCTAGAAAATATACGGACTAGAATATATGTTTCGAACCAATCCTCATGCGACGCTGCCACCTGCCTGCAATGCTCTTGAAAGAACCAGTGGCGACAACGCAGAAAAGGGAAAATACCCATGTATGAAGCTCTGCTAATATCAGATTCTTTGCCTAACTAAATACGCATAGCATTAAAAAATAGCTTTAGTTTTTTATAGCTTTATATTTGAAAAAGAATGCTATAAGAGCATTGACCTCTCATAAACCACAAGACATAGACACACAGTCTCTAAGAAAAGTTCGCCAGAAAGTGTCCGAACGTGCGACGTGCATAGTAGCATAAATCTTCAACCAAATTAAGACGTTATGTTGTTAACATAAGATGCAATTTCAGTTGTACGAAATCGTCATTCGATTTTGTCACCCCATAGCGGTGACAAGATGCATCGTGGACACTTTTTGTGCAAGATTGTGAGTCTAGTTGTTTATAAACCTGTCTGTCCCACTTGTCCCATTGTGTTGTCCAATGATGGGACAACTGACACGATTTCGATGCAGTAGTCCCATGGGACTAGTATGAAAAAACGCGCAATGCGAGAGGGGCGGATTCAGCGCAAAAGAGTAAAAAGTATGTCATTTCATTTTATAAAATAACTAGCAAAATTTCCAAAACCAGAAATCTACATATTGTTAAACCTCAATTAATAAAATATGGTCTGTACACGAATACTATTTGTCAAGACCTCACTTCAATATTATTTCTGTGAAGGAAAATTTATTCAAGCGTGTTTTCCAAAACAAAAACCCTAGATTATGTAGTTAAAATGAATATTCTAGTTATTTATTACATTTTTCTGTGTACTTTATGAAATACACAGAAACAAGGCATCCATATTTTATTTACTGCAAATGCTGTTTTTACGTGTCTGATTGTACCATTTGCCCTTAAAATAAAACCGAGTGTAAATGGATAGGTACCTTTTAATTTAATCACATAATCTACTTATCATACTCAGCAAGTTTCCCAAAGAAACACAATTATTACAATCACGTTTACTTACAGTTATTGATAACGTACTGTGAATTTTGTATGAGCAGGTCCAATTCACTCTTTGCTATCAATTCTTTGAGAAAGTTATTCAGTAGGTATAATCAGTAAACATTTACACCTGGTATAAATCGTTATAAATGGCGTTTTTAGATCTAAGGAAGATTTGTTGCTACTCGGTTCTTGGTCGCCATCTTGAATATCCACTTCCGGCCGGGATCTCGTGTTGGTACCAGGCATTTTCGGATTCAACGGTGTTGAACTGGCCAGAAAACACCTTTTACTCATCCATCCATCCATCAGCCTGTTTCGTGCACTGCTGGACATAGGCCTTTCCAAGATTTTACCACTCTTGGCGGTCCTCCTGGAATAAATGTCCATACTCACACACACTAGACAGGCAGGTTGGTGAACGTAGTGCCGAAGCCCTCGGACCAGTGACGCCGCTGCCAGTGACTATACATAGGTAACACTAAAAGTTTCCGGAACTGGCCACTTACATAAACAATATTTAAAAATTTATTGCAACATTTGAAAATAGAACTCTTTGGCTGTAGAATGCAGTTTGTTTCATCTGACTGTCTTTTGTTTTTACCTTGTGGCGCCATTTAAAAAATTGTGTGTCTGCATCAACATGGATTTAACTCGGGAAAATTTTCGTAGTATGATTTTCTACGATTTTAAGTGTAATTTGACAGCTCAACAGAGCATTGCTCGGCTTGAAACAGCTTTTGGCAATGAAGCACCATGCAAGACGACTGTTTATAGCTGGTTTGCAGAATTCAAGCGTGGTCATATCAATCTCAGTGACGAATGACGCGATGGTCGGCCGTCCACCGCTGTGACCAACAAAAACATCGATGCTGTGCGCCGTATGATTGAAACAGACAGGCATGTGACCTACCATGAAATTCGCGCATCCTTAGAAATAGGCATGAGTCAAATACAATCAATCCTACACAAACATTTGGGTGTGAGAAAGCTGTGCTCGCGGTGGATCCCACACAACTTGACCGAGGCTCAAAAAACGGACCGCGTCACTTGGTGCAGTGCCATGCTTACCAGATTCAACGAAGGTGCGTCAAATTTGGTGTGGGACATAGTAACAGGTGACGAAACATGGATTTATTGCTACGATCCCAAAACAAAGCAGCAATCGAGCGTATGGGTCTTTCAAGATGAGCCGAAACCAACCAAAGTGGCGCGCGTGAAAAGTGCATCTAAGCGGATGATTGCTTCTTTTTTTAATAAAACTGGACACGTGGCTACTGTTGCTTTAGAGAATCGTCGTACCGTGAATAGTGACTGGTACACGACCATTTGTTTGCCGGAAGTTATTGACGAACTCCGTAAAAATAACCGTAAACGCCGTATCATCCTGCACCACGACAATGCTAGTTCTCACACGGCCAGACAGACAAACGACTTTTTAAAGACGAAAAATGTAGAACTCATGAGTCATCCTGCATACAGTCCCGACCTGGCACCTTGTGACTTTTTTCTGTTCCCAAAAATTAAGAACCAATTACGCGGTCAACGATTTTCATCACCAAAAGAGGCTGTCGAGGAGTATGAAAAACACGTTTCAGAGGTCACCACAGGTGAGTGGCACAAAAGTTTTCAAAACTGGTTTGATCGAATGAAAAAGTGCATAGACGCCAAGGGAGATTATTTTGAAAAACAATAAATTAATTTTGTACCTTTAATAGTATTTTTTCATATTCATTCCGGAAACTTATAATGCGTCCCACGTAGTTTGTTTTAATAAGGCCCGGCAATTGGGGATGGATATACCGCCATCCGTCAATCCCTCCCAGGCAATGATGAGCCACCTGGTTATGCCAGTTTGGGAGCTGTCCACTGTCCACTTACTATCTCCCGAATAACTTCGGGGTTAGTGATCAAGATGGTGGTACCTCCACAGTTGAGTCCGGTAGCAGCTTTACCACCTGTGATTTGCTCCGTGACTCATAACGAAAACCTTTTTTCTCAAATGGTTTACTAATTACCTATATAAGTGTCGGGTTGAAAGCCTGGCCGTTGGATATTGTGAATCTGGCGTAGAAATAAAGCAAAGAGGAACACAATACAATCTCCACAATTTTAATTAGCATTCACCAAGATTATTTCACTGTAGTTATTTTATTACTTCGCACTATTATTTCACTGCACTTTGTACACGACACGGTAAGCTAGCACGGAACGAAGGACAGTTCCAAGGCGCATCTCATCGAATGCTTCAACACAGAGAACTCGCTTGCTCGCCGTCCCAATGCGACATGGGAACATCGATACTATTTCAATAGTTGCATGTAGAGAATCTTTTTTCTGATTGACTTTATTTTGATTTGTTATTTAGCCCTCATGAGTAAGTAAGTAAAAAAATATCTTAGGAAAGAAGTAAGCATATTTCGGACATTGGTCTATTAGTATCTTTAATATAAAGCTCGGAGCGGATGGAAACAATAAGTATTGAGGAATTAAATACTTTAATTTATTAAAAACAGAAAAACTGCTGCTATGTGCCTATTCAAGTATCAAGTAATTGGCTTAGTTGGATCGGGAAAACAAACAATTCTTTCATCTTTTTCGACACACGTGGTAGCTACGGATACCAGTTTTTGCCAGGTGGTCGTACGACTAATTTCCAAGTCGATTATTGAAGGAACTGTTGTATTGGACGTTGTATTAGACGTAGTTGTTACTTTATCGGTCATATAATTAACATTACTTTTTCTAGAATTATTTGTTTTACCATCGTCGTTTGTTATTTTTTCTACCGTACAGAATTTTCCATCATCTCCACATCTGCGAGAAGCTTTAACTAAGTCCAGAGCTGGTGGCCTCCGAGGGTTAGTGAACGGCCCTTCAACATATCCACATTCTACACGGTCTCCTTTCAACCGACAACCCTGTCCTAGATCTATAAATTTTGTTTCATCTTGCATTTCGCCTTGATTTTTATTATAACCACAAATCACTCTGTTATTGATTATACGGCATCGAGAGCCATCAAAGTCATAGCTTTGACCTTGACAGGGTGTGGTAGTGGATTCAGTAACTGCATCAGTTTGTTCTAGGTTTTGTCTTTCTATCGGTACAGTTTCAGTAGGCTCATTTTTACTCTCTGTTTTTTCTGGGGGATTATACAGAAATTCGTCGGACTCGGTGAAAAGGGAGGTGAGCCATTGTTTGATTTCAAGTGGAGCAGTACCAATTGATTTACTCGAATTAATTATTGTAGCATTTTCTTGCTGGCTTTCTCTTTCAGAAATAGGTAAATTAGTGGTTATTATAGTTTTCTTTGATAGCTTATGTTTCAGAGAAGGAGAATTGGATAAAGTGTCAGGTATTCCTTGGCTAATTTTTCTTGCGATTGGTGGAGTTTCTGGTCCATTTGGAAGAGTAAATGCAGTTTTAGTCACAATGTCTTTGGGGTCTATATTGTTTGAAGATAAATTGGTTTTAGGGTAAATGTTGAATATTGTCTCGTTATCTTTTACCTCTCTGATAAGTAATGGATCATCGAGCGAATTGTGAAGGTTTAGCGCAAAATTAATTACTATTTTTGAAATTATGCATAGTATCTGAAAATAATTAGCAGTTAAATAAACAAGAGCCATAGTTACTTCCTCGCTATACGTTTCCCATTATTACCTAGGTAACTTTTGAATAAAGTCATTTAGCTTACAGGTTTCCATATCGTTACTGAAAAAGTAGTTACGGTTATCGATAAAGATAGAACTTTTATTTCCTTTTTAACTGCTATTTAATTTTTTTCGGGATAATGTAAGATCAGCAAAAATAAATAAGTTATTTAGAGTGCATACAAATAAGAAAAGATCAATTGAAACAAATTTCAAGAGCACAAGTATTTTGAAAACATACCTTGGGTCAAGATTCGAACATGTTTAGGGTATCATTACTATTTGGGGTGGTGAAAACTGGTTCCTCAAGTATTTAAATGACAAATTTACGTGGTCATCTTCTGTTAGAGCAGATACAGCACCAGGAAAAATCGTTTGTTGTGTCCAAAGCACAAAACTACTGCATTTCGGAGTAGTTTTAGGTACATGGTGTCAAAATGTTGGAACAATTATTAGTAGTATTTTTGCCCTACAAAAGGTGGAGTAGATAATGTTATGATTTGTATGGCTCGGGTATGGGCTACTCATAAAAAATGTAAGTTTTAGACTTCGAGGAATTATGGCGTTGGCCGCCATCTTGAATGAATTGAAGGTGCCAAAATTAGTTTTTTTCATGCAATTCTTAAACAGTTGACTTTATGACAAAAATATCTATAAAAAGCATAAAGATAATAAAATTTCAAAAATTTTTTCTATATGTATTTATTCTGTATGTCGTATAGGTAAAAAGTAAAAAAAAAGAAAAATATGCTTACAAAAAATCATCTGCTCATATTCCTATTGTTAAGATATAATTTTTTTAACTAAATATTTTAAACCGTTTTGAGGGTCCAGGTAGGTTATCGTTGACAATTTCACAGTCCGAGCTGACCATTTCTGTCTCCTTGTACTGTGAAATTTCGTCATTATTATGCCCACTCTCTATTTCAATTTCTGGTGCATTTTCACATGCCTGACCACTACAAAATCCACAAACAATGGAGCATTTTAATCCAGCTTTTCTGCAGCTACATGCTATCTACTGCATCCTTTTTTACAGCTGCAAGATATTATATTTAAAAGTTTCTCGGGTGCTGCTTTCTTAGTTGTTGTTACAGGAGTAAGCCCATTATTGATTTCTTTTAACTTGTATTAATAATAAAAAAAATATCAATTTTCGAAATATATTTCGGCCCACTATGGGGCCGGCATCAGTCGAATACTTAAAAGACATAATGTAAAAATGACATGATGATATATACAACCTTAGGACTAATTAACCTACGAATCTACTAACCTACTTTTAACATTAATTATGGAAAAAAATAAAAAATATATATATTAAATACCAAAAATAAAAATTATTTCGGTTGAAGAGCCATATTGCGGTTTCCGGCCGTAACATCCCGACATCCCGACATTTACTTGGAATATCTTCGATACGTACCGAAGACCGCAAGAAGACACTGCTGTTTATGGCACCCTGGTCTTAATATATACATACATGTAATATTTTTGTGAGTCAGGTTTAGGTGTCCATAAATAGTCATCGTCTGATGTCAGTGTTGTTTGTTTGTTTGTTTCAAATAAATAGTCATCGTCTGATGTCAGTGTTGTTTGTTTGTTTGTTTCAAACAACACTGACATCAGACGATGACTATTTATGGACACCTAAACCTGACTCACAAAAATATTACATGTATGTATATATTAAGACCAGGGTGCCATAAACAGCAGTGTCTTCTTGCGGTCTTCGGTACGTATCGAAGATATTCCAAGTAAATGTCGGGATGTCGGGATGTTACGGCCGGAAACCGCAATATGGCTCTTCAACCGAAATAATTTTTATTTTTGGTATTTAATATATATATTTTTTATTTTTTTCCATAATTAATGTTAAAAGTAGGTTAGTAGATTCGTAGGTTAATTAGTCCTAAGGTTGTATATATCATCATGTCATTTTTACATTATGTCTTTTAAGTATTCGACTGATGCCGGCCCCATAGTGGGCCGAAATATATTTCGAAAATTGATATTTTTTTTATTATTAATACAAGTTAAAGGAAACTAAAGGCTTTATATAGCTAAATTATATATATTTATTTCATTATTGATTTCATATTTCCAGCCCCATTCTTCTGGATTTTTCTCAATTCCGTACCATGTTTGGACTTGATGGTATGTCCTTAAAGCATGATAGCGTGCAGCATCTTTTGTTGGTGGCAATGAAGCAAGATTAAATTTACTTTTTAATGAAAATCTTGCGCATCGTTGGTATCGGATTTCTCCTAAAGATTCTTTTTCCATATCGCCACCATACAAAGTAACCAGAAAGCGTGCTCCAGCAACTGCGATTTCTTCTGGTTGTGCAGTTTCATTTTGGAAAATGCTAATTATCTCATTAAGTTGTCTGTTCTTCCCAACAAGAGAAAAAAAAAAGATTTTCCCTTGATTGTAGAGAGATGATGTGGTATCGCAGGCACTAAACGCATGGAGAAAGAGGATGTTGGCTGTCGCCTCTTTGTATTTAAAAAATGCTGTCACACTCTCTCTCTCTCTCTCTCTCTACAGGTCAGATACTGCGGAACGACAACATCTCTCTCGCCAGCGAAATATTAGCAAGGTCAAACTAAATATTAAAACAGGACGTGTAGGCAGTAATATTATGTTCATATGTGTGGGTTTCTTGTGGAGCGCAGCCTCTCGCCCTCTTACCCCTCATAACCCTGCGGAGATCATGCGCTTGCGGCGGCGGGAGGCAGTCGAGCCCAGGCAGCGGGAGAGCGAGCCTACAGACGGCGAGTGCGCGTCATGTTGTCATCCCGCTCTCTCTACAAGTCGGAATACGATAAAGGCAAAATACGAGTATGAGTATAACTTTCCAGCATGATATTAGCGAGATCAAATTAGAGTTAACTATTTTTTGTCAATTAAAATTTTCCACCGCTTGTAACTTTTTACCTATACGACATACAGAATAAATACATATTCAAAAAGGTTTGAAATTTTGTTATCTTTATACATACTTTTCATAGAATTTTTTGTCATAAAGTCAACTGTTTAAGAGTTATGTAAAAAAACAAATTTTGGCACCTTCAATTCAAGATGGCGGCCAACGCTGTAATTCCTCGAGGTCTAAAACTTACATTTTTATGAGTACCCCATACCCAAGCAATACATATCAAAACATTTTCTACTCCACCTTTTGTAGGGCGAAGCCTCTTTTTTGTTCCCAGTGATTGGATTATTAAGTCTAATAGTCTAAGAGCTAGCGACCAAATCGGTCATGTGGCTTCAGCTGTATTGAAACTCCGTTAGCTACTTCCCTGAACAACCTTTTCCCATAATCTCCGTGCTGGCAGGCCGCGAGCGGTGGGTGCGGGTGTAGTGGGGTGGGGAAAAAAAAGAAAAAAAATGTGGGCTGAGCGGCTTTAATTTTTCTTTCAAACAGTTGCTCTGTACTCCCTGTGCACCCAAAAAAATTTTAAATCGATCGGGTGGTGGGAAGGGGTTGCCAGCGTTAATTAAAAGTACCAAATTAATAATAATTTTCATGTGGGCTCAGCTGTATTGGCTTTTTTTCTGACGCGAGGTTATATTAATTAATTAAGTGAGCCCCAAAAAAAAAGCCATGCAAAAATATCGGTGGGAAGGTACCGAAAAAAATTGGTGAAATCGTTTGATTTCGTTCGAAAATGAGCTGTCTGTCTGTTAGCCGAACAAAATCGACGCGCCGTGATCGCACTGACGCGTTTGCCGGTTGACATTCTCTCCACGACCGCTTTTGCCTTCTCCTCAGCTCATTTTCGAACGAAATCCAACGATTTCAACAATTTTTTTCGATACCTTCCCACTGATATTTTTGCATGGCTTTTTTTTTTGGGGCTCACATATTAATTAATCTCGCGTCAGAAAAAAAGCCAATACAGCTGAGCCCACATGAAAATTATTATTATTTTGGTACTTTTGATTAACGCTGGCAACCCCTTCCCACCACCCGATCGACTTAAAAATTTTTTTGGTTGCACAGGGAGTACAGAGCAACTGTTTGAAAGAAAAATTAAAGCCGCTGAGTCCACATTTTTTTTCTTTTTTTTCCCCACCCCACTACACCCGCACCCACCGCCCGCGGCCTGCCAGCACGGAGATTATGGGAAAAGGTTGTTCAGGGAAGTAGCTAACGGAGTTTCAATACAGCTGAAGCTACATGACCGATTTGGTCGCTAGCTCTCCGTCCATAAATATACATTCAAAATTAAACTAAAAAAGTATCTTCTTGACTTACAAGTGCCCTCGCCTGCCTAAAACTAGGAACTTCATTGACATCCTAATCATTTCATTTCTATGACATTTATTTAAGGTTCATCTATTATTGTTTTTTTATTTATTTACAAATATAAATTAACACCTACATTACTGGTATATGTATATCTTATTTATTTTATTCTTCATAGTAATTATTTATGTAACGTTTTGAGAACGTGCAACGATACTCGCGCTGTTTTGTTTGTTCGTGACTACAGCATGTGCTGAGTCTAGGCCCTTTTTTCTCTTGCGACACATGACTTCTCTTAGTTTTAGTTACATTATTTTATTATTTTGTTTTATTTCCTTATGTCTGATTTTATTAATTTGTTTTCTAATGTAGTTGTATTGTGTTGTGGCAGATAAATAAATGGATATTCTATTCTATTCTATCAAAAGCGATGGATTTCGCAACAAATCATAATATAATCTTAAATATACATTTTGAAATATCTATGGTAAAATAATTTTCAAAATTCTCTCATTCTTTCTGGAATACCTACTTTTAAATATAAAATGGTTTTCAAGTCTTTCGTAAAGTAGCTATAGCGACATTTTTATAAAATAAATGAACTGTGTTGACTGTTTTAAGAGAAAGAGGTCATACCATGGCTATCGACAAGCTGGACAAGGGTCGTTTGATAATTTTATACTGTTATTTTATTATTTAACCTTAAAACTGTTTTAATATTGTCTTTGAATTTCATGAGTGACAATAAATCATCAACGTCATTTAACTTCACTTATACTTGTATAAAAATATTGAATTAAATCCGTACCTGATGCTTTTCATTACTATATTATCACGAAGAATGTTGATATAACTTATAATGGTGTTTTTTTTGTTAAAAATGGATTCAGGGTAATATCGGTCAGAGAAAATGAAACCACCAAAAAAACTAACCTATATTTTCAAGTTTATCCTAGCTGATTAAGACTTTATCATTATTGTAAATACCAAACTCCATTTAATTAAGCTAGTCATCAACGACCTAAATGTAGTTGCTAGTCATGCATGCATACAACTTTACTGACAAACCGAATGTTAAATATCAAAATATATACCAGGTATAAGTATATCGAAACTGAATCAAGGAAAAATGGTTAAACCTAAAGTGGAAAAAAAATGAAAAAAATATTAAAAAGAGTTTTTGACACACATTGCTAAATCTCTCCGACAGTAAAAAAATCATACAACACTGACCTGATGCCTGTGGTTGAATTTGCCACCAATGTTACGTCCAACCTTCGCAGATGGAGTAAATCGGGTTATTCTGGTCTAAAACATCTAAAACAAAAGTATGACAGCTTAAATCTAACTACTGGAGAAATCCCTGTAGGCTATGCACCATCCATAACAGGCGGAATCAGTGTCAGACTTAATCGAAAAATTAATCATAACGACAGGTTCGCAGAATACAGTTTTGGAGCAAAGTTTTCTAATGTTCCATCTAGACCTGTTGTTTCAGAAAGTTCACTTCCAGCAACCAAGAAAAAGAAAAAGAAAATAAAATTAAAAAGAAAGAAAAAGGGAAAATCAGAAGTACCCTCATCTTTGCGGTCAAAGAAAAAATCAAAGGCATTTAAGAATAAGTCAAAAGCATTATCAGAGATAAAGTCATCTGATGTTTTACCAGTTAAATCAAATACAAAGGCAAAATTTGGAATTAGATCATCAGAAGACATACCTACGAAATCAAAGACAAATTCAAAGGCAAAATTAGAAGAAAGATCATCAGAGGACATACCCTTGAAATCAAATACAAAATCAAAATCAAAATTAGAAGTCAGTTCATCAGAGAATGTACCCCAAAAAAAAGCGAAATCAAGGAAAAAATCTAAATCAAAAATAGCAGTGAGGCTATCAGACGAAACACCGGTGAAATCAAGAACAAAATCTAAATTAGAAATAAGATCATCAGAAGATACGATTATTCCAACGAAATCAAGAACAAAATCAAACATAAAAGAAAAAACTAGCTCAAAGGAACTACCAAAAAAATCAAGAAAAAGATATAAGGTGAAATCTAGACGCCTATTACCTGATGCCTTACCAACGAAATCAAGCATCAAACCTAATCGCAAAAAGGCAATCAAATCTCGTATGTTATCAAGGCTTACATCTGACATAAAGTTAAAGGCGAGATCAAGAGTTAAATCAGTAATGGAACCGGTTTCGATCATGAAAACAAAAATGAAAAAGAAATTAAAAGCAACGCCTATTCCACGAAAACTTAAGAAGATACGGGATTCAGTTTTTGGTCAAGATTTCGTGTCGTCCATTGATAATGAAGACGTGGACAGCGATTTCTTGGATGAAGAAAGACAAGTTAAGAAACATTTGTTTAAAAAGGTACTGGTAAGACGAAATGCCATGAATACACCAGAATATTGACTTTAATTTTTGTCTTGACAATTTAAATAAATACAAGGTACAATCTGATATTAAAATATGTATTAAATATATCGTTATTATCACCACATGCCACCTCTTCCTCTACCCATATTGCCCATCGGGTAGTTCATCCATCCGTTACCCATATTCCCCATCCCTCTCCCACCTCCCATGCCGCGCATGCCCCCCATCATCATTCCTCTCTGAGCCGCAGTCATCTGGACCATTGCTATTATTGCAATCAGCAGAATCTACAACACAATTATATTTATTAGATGAATACATGCAAAATTTTTAGTACGAGAGTATAGGTATATCCTTACATAACTACCTAACTTAACAACGCGTGAAAAATTGTTGCCATTTTATATTAGATGTTAAGATGATGTTGCGGAAGCTGGAAACTGGCGATTGGACCCGTTCATGTTACTCATAGTACATAGTACTATCGCCAGTTTTCGGCTTCCGCAACATAATCAGACACAACATAGAGTGGAGAAGACTAGACAGAGGTAAGATCCCTTATGGCAGCATCCCCACAGGTACGGGGTTTTTATTTAGGAAACATTCTTTCGATTTTGATGTTATTGATGGTGGATGATGTGATGACCATCAGATTTTCGTAAAACGGTAGGGTTAGTTAGAAAAGTTAAGTTTCTTAAAAACTCATATTATGACTCAATATGATATTTCCCATAATTTTACAAATAGAGACCATATTCATAATATATCCCCTTTTCACAGATTTCTTATGAAACAATCAATAAAAATAACCACGGAAAACTATGAAACTAAATATGTATAATAGTTTGCATATTTAAGTTACAGCCCAAGTATATAATCCAGTCATTGTTTAGAATACCTAGATACTCTAATACAATACCGGAATCGTCAAGGCAATGTATAAAATATTTAATTCACCGTTAAAAAGTACATACTGTACCTGGATAATGTATGAGTACCGAGGAATTATTAGGTATATAATGTCATAAGGAGATTAGGTGTTTTTAGTAAAATATCGTGCAAAATCGATGAAACGAAACGCAAAAATATATAAGTCCTGCTCAGAAGCAATTCAGCCGATACCAACTTCGCGATTGCCGTAGACTCCGGGTGTTCGGTTTTTTTTAGGTCCTTTCTGTTCATAAGCGATTCAGGCAATATCAAAAAATAGGTTCAATGTCTACGGGGCGATCGCGAAGTATATTACATTCGGGATTGTGGATGAAATAGATTATGTTTTATACATTGCCTGAACGTTATAGCCTAGAATGCCTAGGTATTTCATAAAATACCAGATTGTACAGATTTCCGATAACATAAACGTAATATCAGAATGTTAGTTGGTCATGAATGGATAAACAAAAATCTGATAAAGTATTTTTTTATTAAATTCAATGAGAAGACCGTGGTATAAAATTTCCATCCATCAGCCTAGTTCGTCCACTCCTGTACATACTGACATAATAATATGCCTTTCCAAGATTTTGCCACTCTTGGTGGTCTTCTTGAACAAATGCCCATACTCACACACCCTACTAGACCTTCTCTTGTCATGGACCTTCCGGATGGTGACCGAAGCATTAAACATGAAAATGTCTGGATTCCACATTGGACAACTGCACCTGATGCTGCAGAGGCTTGTTTAGAGCTAGTACGATGCAAGTGCAAACAGCAATGCAGCAACAGATGTAGTTGTGAGAAACCGGCCAAGTGCGTGTCGGGCCGTAGTTGCCCAGTGCATTTTATAAGTTGGTCTACTAATACAGATCGCGCCAAACTTCTAGTCCCATACATTTAGAATAGTGGTCCATACGTTGTCGTGTTTAGAAGGGACTAAAAGTATGGCGTGACGTACCCGTAAACCTGTAAAGTCTCTTAGCTGTGATAGTTTCCCTTTTAAATTCATTATATATTTTTTCACATATCTATTAAACAACCGTTAGCCGGCAGAGGGGGGGTGGCGCTTGACTCTAACAAAAGTGAGCACTTTAAAGCTTAAAATTTCGCCAACGGATCCCTAAATCGAAAAATGGTTTACACACCCCACAATATTTTTAAACGCCCTATCTAACGATTAATTAACGGAAAGATTAGAAAAAAAAAATCATCCCCAATTTACCCTTAAAATAATTTTTTTGCATGATTTTATTTTACCGTTTTTTCGGCATGATTAATATGGATACTACTAATAGTCTCTGAGCTAAGCCACGGACGGACGGAAGGTCGGACAGACGAACATGGTGAAACTACAAGGGCTGAACTGCACTGAGTTGTGTCTATACAATGGAAAACACCAGCTTGTGTTGCACATTTTACTGTAACAAAAGGTGGTAAGTATACCTCAAATATGAATTTAACATTATCTTCTTCTCTGAATATATAAAAGACAAACCTGACTGACTCATCTATCAACGCGCAGCCGAAACTACTGAACGGATTTCGCTGAAATTTGGCATACAGATAGTTGTAATAGCGTGGGCATCCCCTAAGAAAGGATTTTTGAAAATTCACCCCCTAAGGGGGTGAACCGAACTCCTCGCAAAAGCTAGTTAATTTATAAGCAAATGATAACAAATACGCCCTTGTGTGAAATCACGACGCGTTAGTTTTTTTTGTTTACAGAGGGATTGCTAGCTCTCTGCCGGTCGTAGCAAAGTGAGGAACGCGAGGCTTTTTTTTTCTGGTTATTTTTTTAAGTAAGTTTATAGATAGATATCTTTATTTTCTTACTACAATAACTATAGGCCCTCTATAAGTATTTTATCTTAAAATATTACCTAACTATTCTTTACATAAAATCTGCTTGAAGAAAAAATAGTTAACCGTCATTATCAGTTTTTCACCAAAATCTCTTTTTTGTTTTAAGGAAACGCTTTACAAAAAAAACTAAATTTGATTTCCTCATCCTTAATATAGGAAAATGATAGCAAATACGCCGTTATATGAAATCACGACGCGTTAGTATTTTTTGGTTTACGGAGCGGATTGTTAGCTCCCTGCCGGTCGTAGCAAAGTGAGAAACGCGAAGCATATCCTTATTTTTCGGTTATTATTGTGTAGTAAGTATATACCTATATAATATCGATATTTTTATAACCTACAAAAACTAGGCTCTCTTCAAGTATTTTATATTAAAATAGTATGTAACTATTCTTTACATAACATCTGCTTGAAGAGAAAATAGTTTACCGTCATTTTCAGTTTTTCAACAAAATCTATTTTTTTTTGGAAGGGCATTACAAAAGAGAACAAAATTTGATTTCCGCATCCTTAATTTACACGAAAATGATACCAAATACGCCCTTGTGTGAAATCACGACACGTTAGTATCCTTTGTTTACGGAGCGGATTGCTTGCTTACTGCCGTTCGTAGCAAAGTGAGAAACCCGAAGCATTTCCTTATTTTTTGGTTATTATTCTGCAGTAAGTATATATGACATATATATTTTCATAAACAACAATAGCGAGGCTCTCTATAACTATAACGCGATTGAAAAACTTTCACTTGATAGAATAAAGAAATTCGGTCTTCATCGACACTTTTTCTCAAAGTTTGACAAACAGAAATAACATTATAGACCTCAGCAAGATCTATTTTATTACATGGTAATGAGAAATTGAGCTAGCTATTTTAGACTCTTAAATAAATAAACAAAACTACTGTTTTGTCTTTCGTCCAGAATTTGTCCCTCTCGTACTGCCCGTTTTTCTGCTTGGGGTGACGGTGACCTTTTAAATTCCAATATGTCACCTTCATTCTCCACCTGCTGAGCTGTTCTAAATGATTTTGAGGGTGCTAAGCAGAAGACCGACGACGGGCAGAATGACATCGAAAGTTTACCATTAGGGTGTATTATAAAATATTTTAGGTATAAAATGATAACTTACAATTACTAATTTCATCACGAACCTTGTGAACGTATTTGTGTATTAGAATAGAACAAATGTGAGCAGTAGGAGAGAACCTGAGCTATATATATTTACTTACTGTACTTACCAAGGATTCCATAAAATATATGTAATCAATGCGAATAATATAACAACACTTCATTATTGCTATCAAGTGATCAATATTATACAGGGTGCTTTTATTTTGTTTGCTTGTCATTTTGGTATGGCTGTCATTGATTTTTTGACAGTCATGGAGAGTGGCGAATTTATTATGGATCGGCGCAACAAAGTGTAACAGTGATTAAATAATTTTATTTAAATAAAATTTCAATTAAGAAAATGCGAAGAAAGCTGCGTTTTTTCGGTTTAAATCATGCATGATGTGCCAAGCAAGACAAGCATAATAAATAATTTGATGATGTCATTGCAGATATATAACATATTTATGTATCGGTTTCGGTTCGGTGCTCGGTTTACGCTTCGCTCGTCGTCGTCGTCGGCGTCGCACTCCAGCTAACAATTTGGTCGTGTAGCCAAGCCTACTGATTTTATAAACGTTTCAATGCAGTAATGTTGCTTACACTTTGTCTTATAGTGGTACATAATCGGTTTGCCTAGTTTCATAAGTTTCTTGGTATATAATAATGTCTTAAAGACGTCTTTTCATCTATATTAAAAGACACTTATAAACTAGTCCTCACAACGCCGTTTATAAGCCTTGTTGGCGTGTAACGGTCACGGTTGTGTCGGTTATGAAACGTTTATACGACCAGTGGTCGTTTATACGTTATAATGCTAATCATTATTAAACATGCGGGTAAAGAGTTACGATTACGTCTTTTATTCGTCCTCCAGAGAGCTTATACGCCTGCTATACGTCACCTAGACCGGTTAACGTTTTCAAATAGACTTTTATAAATTTCAAGCATTTTGAATGTGTGATTGTTTGTAAAATGGATCCAAAAATATCGTATTTAGTGCAAGTCAAGTAAAATAATAAAGACAATGGCTGGTTTTATATATTTTTTAATGAACCATAATTATATGCAATGGCGAACGAATTATTTTTGAATAGACAATTTATAAGTCTGGTAGACCTATAAAGGGCATATAACACGGTAAAGATTAAAATTTTAATTAAAAAATCTTAATACTAAAGAATTTTGGGAGCGCCTGAAAAAAATGTTTTAAACCTACATCATATTTACCAATAAACTTACCTTCCCAATAGATTACAGTTGATAAATACACTATTAACGTACTTTTTATATTATTTTTCAGTGTCTATATGGTCACTGAGATTAATAAATGAACCTTCACCATCACTAAGCAATTTTAATTATAGGTTAGGCTACGCTAGCATATTAATTGGAGATTATTTACATCGCAGCAGGTATCATTATACGCCTAGTCGACACAGCGACAATGTATATACATCCACTTATACGTCTAAGTTAGACTAAAAAGAACTGTTAAACGATGGGGAGACATATATAGTGGGCCCAAATCTCATCCTAAAGACGTCCTTAAGTCACTTGTATGATGACCTTATAAAACAAGGAGACGGGACGATGACGTCTACCGGACCACTACATTGTTTACTGGGCTGTACCTAATTTTGACTTTTTGTCGAAAGACTCGTTATTGTTATGAAATATTTCGTAATCTTTTAACTAGTCTCGGTTTCTCGCGAAAATGTCAGATTATATCTGCTTTTTCGTATGATCGCGTAATAGGTCGGCCTTAGCACCATAATTCGGTTTTTCAAGAAAAAGCAGTTTCTTGGTAAAAATAATGCGATGATGAGACACATTTAAACCTGGCTGGCATTGTTTATAAACCAAAGCATACATAATTTAAATCCATATTACAACCAAATAAGTGGGGTCGACATCACATCAGGTAATAAAAAAAATGGTACCTAATCATATGAATAAAGATTTTTTTAATATATATTTAGTGACGCGCCTATCAATAAAAACTGGCAGTAACTGGTAATAATAAGAAATATACTTTTACATTTAAAATACATTAAAAATAACATCAGCCTGGAGAATAAAAATTAAAAGCAGCCTGTATTCTTACTTGTTATATGTTTGCGTCATATAAAACATAATCAAATATAATGAGAGGTCAATGCAAAACAGGGTATAAAATCTTCGTTGGCGTAAATGTAAATGTTTCCTTTGTTACTATGCTGACGCTACTCTGTAAAAGTAAATTGAAAAATTGCTTTGCAAATTCATAATTAATTACACGTCTTGTACTGGTAGTATGCATGATGCATATCAGTTGTACATTTCATACAAATACATCGTTATACGAAATTCACAAGTATCAAAATACATAAACAACTAAAGCAACATTTTTCATTGAGCTTTATCTTTGGGTGCCTAGATCTAAGGGAGAGAAAACAAATACATGATCCTGCAAAAAGAGACAACAACAACTGAGCTATTAAAAATATAGCTCTATCATTGGTATTAATACCAATTCAATAATTTTTCGCATATTTTATGCTTGTGGTTGTTTGCACTTGGTGGTATTTAATAATGTTGTTAAATAAAACTCTTGTACAACATATACTTAGATACCGGGTTTAAATAGACTGCTACCATTAAATGAAACCACATACTCTATCGACCCTACTGAACCACTTTTCCCAAGAATCATACCATCGGACTACCTTAGTTTAGGAAATAATTGAGTTCCAAACAAAAAGTTTCAGGTTTCACGGACGACGCTCTATCTAAACTCGCCCGTATGTGGGTGCGTTAGGGTTCACGCATTTTTGTTTGGAACTCAATTATTTCCTAAACTAAGGATGTCCGCGGGTATGACTCTTGGGAAAAGTGGTTTAGTAGGGTCGGTATAATATGTGGTTTCATTTAATGGTAGCACTCTATTTACATTCGGTGTAAATGAAAAACCTAAATTTGTTGATTTATTTATTGGCAGGCGTACAAAACGGTACTAAATTATAAAAAAAAATATTAATCTGGGCAGCTATTAAAGCCGATTCATAAGGCTTTAATTTTAGTTTTAGTGCTGTTAAGACTAAATTTTCTTCATTCAAAAATAATTCTTTAGTGCAAACAACAGAAGCTATATTACTTTAGAAAAATTTAAATTTTGACAGCCCTGAAACTAAAATTAAAACCTTCAGAATCTCGCAACATTTTTCACACGCTTTATATTTCTTAAGACTTTTTCTTTTTCTGGGGATGATAATTCTACTAAGTAAAACTCTCTAGGAGACTTGTAAGACATGCTATAAATCTGGGCAAAAGGTTTTTATCACAAAAGCTTGATCTGTTTCTCTATAAAGAGCTACTAAAAATCACACGCTTTCGACTCTCATAAATAGTCGTATATGTCAGAATAGCCGTCCTGCGGGCCTGTTATTATTAACGTTGTATCGGTTGCTAATTGGTTGCTAATCACTAAAACATAGAAAAAAAACCTGTCGAGTGCGAGTCAGATTTGCATGCCTAGGGTTCCGTAATTCGACAGTTTTAGGAACAGTCAGGAAAAAGGTATTTAAAATCTTGCCCATAACTGTTTATGATAACTAAAAAAAGAATTGATTGTATTTGTATCTTATACGGTACTCGAAATAAAACTCGTGGATGAAAAATTTAATTTTGTCATTTTGTTATCGTGAATTTATCACCCGTTATATTTTTCCTGTAATCTTTACATAATCCCAAAATACCATGATCTTTTTCATATTTTTCGGTTCATTAGTTTCGGAAATAAGGGGGGGGACATGCATATTTTTGTGGTTCTTCAAAGATTTCTCGAAATCGGTGCCAGTAAATGTAGTAAGTGTATATTTTTATGATCAGCTCTTTAATATCTAACAATTTCGAATTTTTCATATTTTTTATACCTTATTTATTATGTAAGCAAGTACAGTCTGTCAAAAAAGTGTTTAAATGAATTTTGAAGAAACTATTTTTCTTTCGCCTGTTTACATCAAACAAATAAGTACGAAATCTGTTGAATCGAGTTAACCACGTTGTTATTTCATAAATATATTACCTAAATTATACTACTTGAACGTTTAAAGTCCAATAAAGTTCATTAAAGTTTCATTTTCATTTCAACACTTTTTTGACAGACTATAACTGCTATTTTTGTGGCAAATTTCAAGTCTTTATCTTTAACGGTGCTAAAGTTATAAGGCTGTGACATACGGATGGACGGACAACGGAGTCTCACCATAAAGGTTCCTTTTACCTTTCAGGTACTACGGAAACCTAAAAAAACTGAGCTTTCAAAATTGCCTTACAGTGTATATTGAACCGTTCACGAACTGTGACGTCAACAGAGAGGAACGTATCCTTAGATAATCGGAATTCGATAGTATGTTCGATAGATAGTATGTAATGTATGTTTTCGACTAGACCAAGGACTCAACAGCGAATCAGTTCAAGGGACAGTCACTGGAAAATCCATCCATCCATCCATCAGCCTGTTTCGTCCACTGCTGGACATAGGCCTTTCCAGGATTTCACCACTCTTGGCGGTCGTCCTGGAAGAAATGCCCATACTCACACACGCTGGGCAGCCGCGTTGGTGAGCGCGGTGCCGAAACCCTTGCACCAGTGATGCCGCTGTCCGTCACCAGTCTGTTTTAAGGCCTGGCAATTAGGGATGGATATACCGCCATCCATCGGTCCCAGGCAATGGTGGGCCGCCTGGTTTTGCCTGAGAGCTGTTCTCTTACTCTCCCCCGAATAACTTCGGGAGGATTTGCGAGTAAGATGGTGGTACCTCCACAGTCGAGCTTGGCATCAGCTCTACCACCTAATAAAAATAAAAATACTTCACAATAATCTTAAGTAAGAAATAGTATAGAAAATCTGCCTGCCACATGTGAGAATAAATTTGAGTTGGTCTGACCCTTCCTATTTGTTAATACCTTGATTGACAGACTGACTGGTCTATCAACATCTAGACCAAACGACTAGGCTAGGTCCGGCTTTTGTATTTTAGGGCCTGGCAGCCTGGCAGCCCTACTTAGAACAGGAAAATTGGACCGTAGGTTTCATCAATCTTTTACACTGAGACGTATAAGACGTCCGTAATATCAGTAAGCTGCTCCCCCGGGGTTTCTGGAGATGCACTACAACTACACAGGGGGTACGCCGCCCGTTTAACGTCTCGCTTCATGGTTACGTTTACGTTTATTAAGGCTTTGATTAGCCCGACTTTTTTCTACATATGTGTTTTTTTTATTAATTTGATTTTCACGTTTTCATCAAGTTTTTTGTATCGCGACGATTCCGTAAAAATCTTAAAGTAGGACGTTATGAAATGTTTCGAATATAAGTTTCCCGTTATGCTTATGTTTTTTTCAGTCTTGTATTAGCCATATATATATTTAATATATACTTATATTTGTAAGAGGTCGGCCGACGCGGTTGCCTGTTTGCGTCGGCCGACCTGCGGTCCGTACGGACCCGTCGACTGTCTGTTTTTTTAATAAATGTTATTCAATATATTTTATTCCTGCGAACGCATTTTGCGATGTGATGTGTATTTTAGCAGTAATTATTATATTTTAAGAAGTTTAGTAAAAATTACAAACCTAGAAAATTTATAAACCAAAACTGCAAAATTAAGTTAGTCGAGTATTCGGGTAAGTAATCGTAAACCTGTATTAATAATCAGAGTTTTCAGTATTTGTTGTTTAAATACAGTATGTATATAATAGTATACATAATATACAGCAGATTTCAAATTCCGAAGTAATTTAGTTTTTGCAGTAACAAAAATAGTCTAAAACTGACAAATTTGATGGCACCCCATTTCTTTATTTTTGTAATACATACTTACATGAGCTGAAATTTAAATGATTTTGGAAACGAAAATTGGTGACAGTACTCGTCCATATGAACAACATTTACTATGAAGTCAACCCTGAAATCGTGAAAAAAAAGCAGCCGTTTCATACATTTTGGTCGAGTAAGTATTTAACTTTTCTATGGAACAGCAGATATTTTTTTCGCGATTTCAGGGTTGGTTCTATAGTAAAAGATGTTCATATGGAGCAGTACTATCCCAAGTTTTCTTTTCCAAAACCACTTAAATTTCACGTTGTATATGTCACGGTGAGAATGATTAATTGAAAATGTATTAATACATTCTAAGACAAACGGTGAAAGTTTTTAATTAAAATTATTAAATTTCTACGTGCCCATGGTGAAAGTACTGAATTTTGAATCAAAGCATCGTTACGGGCCGGCGAGGGGCGCCAATTGTATATGTCGTAGAATAGGGCAGATCGTAAAGTACGAGTATGAAACTGAAATTTTTTTACCAAAAGAAGACGAGCGGAGTGAAGCGAAGCGAGGAAGAGCGTGTTAGGTTGCTTTTGATCATAAATTTAGGAAGCCGTGCCAAGCGGAGCGGAGCCAAGCGACCACCCCAATTTTAACAGAAATACGATATGAAAATATGAATAAAAAAATTGTTGATTATTATTACTTTCCCCAAACCCGTAAGAGAAATATTAATAATCGTCGGTGTAAGTGATTAATCTACCCGAATTTATCATATACAGCAAATAATATGGTAATTATTAATACTCACCAATAGTAATTAATAATTACCTCATTTATCACTCTCACCGTAACATATAGGTATGTATATCTACTCTACTCAAGCGAACTCAGACCACACTGCTTCTGTTTATAATGACGAGAATTTGCATACCAGTTCAATAGCACTCAATAAGGTGTAAGTGCACGAAAAAACAATTCTAAGAAAGTGTAAACCAAAATATGTATATCTGTTGTCTGGTTGTTTATGTTTATCTGGGTCAAGTTGTACAGCTGGGTAAAAACAACTTTGACTCATGGCAGAAGAATATGCTTGGGTTGGGCAGCATTTGGTTTACTTACGTCACATATTTACGTCTTTATTACCTCAGTGTTTAAAGGCTAAGATGTTTAACCAGTTCGTCTTTCCTGTGATGACATAATGGTGCTGAGACGTGGTCTCTTACAAAGGGCTTGATCCATCAATTTATGCTTGCTCAATGAGCTATGAAGCGGGCTATGCTTGGGGTATTTCCAACGAGCTATAGATTAGTCCCTGGGTATCTCCGATTGATAGATTTCGAAACAAGAACAACTGTCGGAGATCGAAGATGACCGACATGGCGTGTCGATCGAATCAGTAAGTTGAAGTGGCAGTGGAGTGGGCAGCCCATAAATTTCTGCAGACACGAATTTTTTACTTCTTTATTATTAGTAGATATAGATGTCACAGTTAAAACCCGAAATCAGTTAGAACCCGTTTGCTATACAAAAAAAACAAAATATGTTGCGACGACGAGCGAAGCGACTTGTTAATTCGTTTAGGAGCCGAGCTAAGCGGAGCGGCGCGAGGCAACCCCCGAAGTTTTGTATGGCACTAACTAGTTAACTGATTTAGGGTTTTAAGTATAACATATAAAATGTTTGCTCAATAGACTATAGCATAGCGGACGCGCCGCACCACCGGATCCCGTTTCTCTCGGTATAAGACGTCTATAATATCTAGGCACTTCGAAAGAACGCACTTGCCCTGCCCCCACGACACACTTCACCCTGATCTCGCCCCGTTAGTGCCGAGACCAATCGTGAAGTGCGATGCGGGGCGGGAGATATATTCATATCGTATTTCTGTTAAAATTGGGGTGATCGCTTGGCTCCGCTCCGCTTGGCACGGCTTCCTAAATTTATGATCAAAAGCAACCTAACACGCTCTTCCTCGCTTCGCTTCACTCCGCTCGTCTTCTTTTGGTAAAAAAATTTCAGTTTCATACTCGTACTTTACGATCTGCCCTATTCTACGACATATACAATTGGCGCCCCTCGCCGGCCCGTAACGATGCTTTGATTCAAAATTCAGTACTTTCACCATGGGCACGTAGAAATTTAATAATTTTAATTAAAAACTTTCACCGTTTGTCTTAGAATGTATTAATACATTTTCAATTAATCATTCTCACCGTGACATATACAACGTGAAATTTAAGTGGTTTTGGAAAAGAAAACTGGGGATAGTACTGCTCCATATGAACATCTTTTACTATAGAACCAACCCTGAAATCGCGAAAAAAATATCTGCTGTTCCATAGAAAAGTTAAATACTTACTCGACCAAAATGTATGAAACGGCTGCTTTTTTTTCACGATTTCAGGGTTGACTTCATAGTAAATGTTGTTCATATGGACGAGTACTGTCACCAATTTTCGTTTCCAAAATCATTTAAATTTCAGCTCATGTAAGTATGTATTACAAAAATAAAGAAATGGGGGTGCCATCAAATTTGTCAGTTTTAGACTATTTTTGTTACTGCAAAAACTAAATTACTTCGGAATTTGAAATCTGCTGTATATTATGTATACTATTATATACATACTGTATTTAAACAACAAATACTGAAAACTCTGATTATTAATACAGGTTTACGATTACGTACCCGAATACTCGACTAACTTAATTTTGCAGTTTTGGTTTATAAATTTTCTAGGTTTGTAATTTTTACTAAACTTCTTAAAATATAATAATTACTGCTAAAATACACATCACATCGCAAAATGCGTTCGCAGGAATAAAATATATTGAATAACATTTATTAAAAAAACAGACAGTCGACGGGTCCGTACGGACCGCAGGTCGGCCGACGCAAACAGGCAACCGCGTCGGACGACCTCTTACAAAAATAAGTATATATTAAATATATATATGGCTAATACAAGACTGAAAAAAACATAAGCATAACGGGAAACTTATATTCGAAACATTTCATAACGTCCTACTTTAAGATTTTTACGGAATCGTCGCGATACAAAAAACTTGATGAAAACGTGAAAATCAAATTAATAAAAAAAACACATATGTAGAAAAAAGTCGGGCTAATCAAAGCCTTAATAAACGTACACGTAACCATGAAGCGAGACGTTAAACGGGCGGCGTACCCCCTGCGTAGTTGTAGTGCATCTCCAGAAACCCCGGGGGAGCGGCTTACTGCGCCGGCGCACGCTAGCTCAGCGTCACATCCTCGTCGTCGCCGCCGCTCGTAGGGGCCTGCATGCGCCGCTTGCTGTCCCCCCTTGGTTCTGGTGACCCCCGTCATATTTACGTTTACCAATAAGAAAAATAAAATAATCAAACATGCTGGTAAACTTGGCTTGGCGCGCGGGTCACCAGAACTAAGGGGGGGACAGCAAGCGGCGCATGCTGGCCCTTGCGAGCGGCGGCGACGACGAGGATGTGACGCTGTGCTAGCGTGCGCCGGCGCAGTAAGCTGCTCCCCGGGGGTGGGGGACGGCGCGAGGAGGCGGCGGCACGCCGAGGTGTAACGTCACACGGAGCGACTGGGACGCGAGCTGGTTTCTGGAGATGCACTACAACTACGCAGGGGGTACGCCGCGCCGCCCGTTTAACGTCTCGGTTCATGGTTACGTTTACGTTTATTAAGGCTTTGATTAGCCCGACTTTTTTCTACATATGTGTTTTTTTTATTAATTTGATTTTCACGTTTTCATCAAGTTTTTTGTATCGCGAAGATTCCGTAAAAATCTCAAAGTAGGACGTTATGAAATGTTTCGAATATAAGTTTCCCGTTATGCTTATGTTTTTTTCAGTCTTGTATTAGCCGTATATATATTTAATATATACTTATATTTGTAAGAGGTCGTCCGACGCGGTTGCCTGTTTGCGTCGGCCGACCTGCGGTCCGCACGGACCCGTCGACTGTCTGTTTTTTTAATACATGTTATTCAATAATTTTTACTAAAATCATTCAGTCTGTTAATTTATTTGAATGTTACGGAACCCTCAGGGCAACTACTTTCACTTGACCAGACTTTTTATATGCAGGCATAAAATATACGAAATAGACGAATAATCTTTGTTTCCGTCGAATAAAATGTTTTATTTTTATTTTCTCGAAGTTAATTAAAAAATTTGGCTTACCAAATTCATAATTAATTTAGTTACACATATTGTACCGATTGGTGCATAACAGTTTTTATTAGATTGTACAAAAATATCGTAATTCGTCTAGCTTGTAAAGTTGTAACATAAAGCTATGTTTGCAATGAGAATTTGTGAAGACTCTGTAGAGAAAACACTGGGTACATCAAAATACCTAATCAAATGAATTTTACAATTTGGTCACTGACTTTACTTTGTGTTAGGTACCTGTTGTCTACACCAATAAGGATTGCAAAGGGGCGTTCATTAATAACATCAGGTGATTTTGGCGATTTTTGGGGCCCCCTCAACCTCTTAGTGAGATATCGTGTGATTTAGCTCGACCCCCTCCCCCCTCCCTCTAATCTCACGTGAGATTGTTCAAAATGCGTATTTTCAGTGTAAATACGTTAATCTATGCTTCATTGCGTTGGATTTATAAAAAAAATACAATTTGTTTTATTATTATTTTTTAACACTACTTTGTGGCATAACCGCGATAAATATTATTGTGTAGAATTTAGTCATATTTTAATAGAGAAACACGTTTTGCTCAATTTAACCCAGTTTTCTCGCAATTTTACACTATTTCTTGCGGAAAAAAATAATTATGTGATACTTGCCAGGATCCCCCTTCTCCCCCATGTGAGATTGGGTGAGAATTGGCTTGACCCCCTCGCCCCCAAACGCCTTACGTAATTAATTGATGCCCCCTAGTGTCTTAAAATACGGTTTTCATTATACAGCTTTAATTCGAAACAGGCACTTGACTAAGGTTTGTGTTTAGGAGGGGTCCAACAATAAATTCACTATTAATTCTCGGTGAATTTATAGATCGCGCGATCTTACATGGCCGGGCAGAAAAGTTTACGACTGGCTGCGCAGATTCGGGCCGCCCAAGTTGCGCGATCTGTACACGTTTCCGTAATTTAATTATATTTTTACTAGCCTTTGCCCTCGGATCCTCCCGCGTTTATTAAATCTTTACCCCATTTTTGGCTTAGGCGTTATTTTATGAACATCCCTTATCGTCTATATATTGTCCAGAGTCATTGCCATGATAATTAAAAAACCGCATCCAAATCCGTTAAGTGGTTCTCGAGTTAAAACAGAATATACATACAGAGAGACAGACAAAAATTCAAATAATTGTGGTTTTGGCCTCTGTATAATATAAATAACACTTCATTTGAAATTTAACGAAAATTTTCAATGTACAGATACGACCTTTTGACTACCTTATTATAAGTATAGATTGCAGACGAAATTTCCGCAAGTATTTCTTTTCTTTGGAAAAGTTATTCGGTATGATCAGTGGATTATGCGGTTTTATTAAGGATTCTTGTCCGTTTACATCAAATTTAAAATATCCATCCATCCATCAGCCCGTGTTCTTCCACTGCTGGCCTTTCCCAAGTTTCGCCACTCATGTCGATCCTCCGCCCCCCTCATCCAGCCGCCCCCCGCAACGTCCTTCAGGTCGTCGGTCCAGCGGGCACGAGGTCGGCCTACACAACGCTTTGCTGTACGTGGTCTACATTCTAATGCCTATAAAGTTTAAAATAACAGGTACCTAATTTTCTTTTTGGGACAGATAGAATATTCAATGACGATATTTTTTGCACAAACAATAAAATATATACTGTTACCGATATCATGCTACAGATTTAAAAGGTCCTACAATTCAAAGTGAAAAAAAATTAACAGATGATAGAGTATCCTTAATATACCATATTCCACCGAAAAATATTTTTTTTGCGTGAACTTTTTTTCGCTTTTCCATAGAAATTTAGTCAGCTGACTGAACCACTTTGTTCTGGGAAGTGAAAAAATATTTGACCTAACATAAGGTCCTACAATTCAAAGTAAAAAAAAATCATCAGATGATAGAGTATTCCAAATAGACCACTTTCGAACGAAAATATTTTTTTTATGCGAACTTTATTTTCACCTTTCCATAGAAATTTAGTCAGCTGATTGAACTCTACTGTGAAAAAATAATTTGACCAAAAAGCACTTTTTTTTCTTGTTTTTATCCGTGAACGATACATGACCTACCCCAGAATTATTTTCACTATTGTAGGACCTTATAACACAAATCTATAGTCCGCGATCTTTAAATTAAAGAACGAAAAATTATAAAAGTATTAAACATTGTATGATGCACTTAAAACTATTCTTGGTAAGTGCTTATAATTTATAAATTTATGGCGTTATAATTATCTATTAAAATGCTGTACATTTGCAGGGTCTTACGATGATAATAAGTGTAGTGGATGAAACATTACCAACTCCAACCAACTCCAATGATACAGACCTTATTGATTTCCAACCGAACTGTTGCAAATCGAAAGGTAAAAGACGCTGCTGCCCCTATGATTTTAACAGTAAAATATGCAGAAAGTCCGGAGACAGAATCCTTTGTGGCTATAACAAGAATATAGGAAAACCAAACCCAGGGGACCAATATGGCGAAGTGTTAAGAAATGGATGTCGTTACATAGGTGATAGAATGTTATGCCCCGGATCCAATCCAAGGAGACCACTTCCTAATTATAACGGTCCTAAAAACGATGATGAATATTCATTGAATGCAGCTAATGACGATGGAGATGTAAGTGATGAAGATGGCGGAAATGCTGAAGAATCTACTCAAACTGTGACCAGCGATTCCGACACAACTTTACCTGACCGTACACAGAAGTTAAAGAAGAAACTTTTGGGTACAAAAAAACCTTTACCTAATTATACAAAATGCGTTGAGATAGGCCAACGAATTGTTTGTCGTGAATCGTAATAAACCCGAGAAACTAGAGAAAAAAAGCATTTTTATATAGTAAGAAAACTGATATAAATAAAAATAATATTAAAAACTGTTCTTTAAAATATTTCTTAGGAAAACTAAATGGCAGTGCTGAATAACCGCAACGTATAAAAATTTTATAAAAAAAACCAGCCAAGTGCGAGTCAGACTCGCATACGGTTCCGTAATTCGACAGTTTTGGGAACAGTCAGGTAGAAGGTATTTAAAATCTTGCCCATAACTAATATTTATGATAACTAAAAAAAGAATCGATTGTACCACAAAAGAGAGACTCAAATATTTCTCGAAATAAAACTCGTGGATGAAAATTTTTATTGTTCTGAGAATTTTATCTTGTCTTTTTGGTACTTATCGTGAATTTCTTACCCACTATAATTTTCTTATAATCTTTACGCAATCCCAAATCACCATGATCTTTTTCATATTTTTCGGTTCAATAGTTTCGGAAATAAGGGGGGGGACATACATTTTTTGTGGTTTTTCAAAGATTTCTCGAAATCGGTGCCAGTAAATATTGTCAAAGTATATATTTTTATAATCAGCACTTTAGTATCCGCAATTTGATACCCATATTGTATTTTTAAGTTTTTATTTTTTATTTTTATTTGATATATATTATTTTGAACAATTTCAAACAATTTTTTTTTATACCGTATTAAGTAGGCAAGTGTAACAATGCTAAAGTTATGAGGCTCTGACATACGGACGGAAGGACGGACGGACAACGGAGTCTCACCATAAAGGTTCCTTTTACCTTTCAGGTACTACGGAATCCTAAAAACCAGAGGTCCAAATCAGCTGAAAAGTGGTTTGTTAGTGTAGAATGAAGATTAAGAACCTTAGTTCTTAAAAAATTCGTTAAGAGGATATGTAAATAAAATAAAAATATTTTTTTTTTGTAATATACTTATTTGTCTATTTCATGAAGTACACGAGAAATTGCAATAAATTTCTGGTGTATGGATTTTGACTAATTAAATAATAAAACATTAATCTAGGGTTTTGTTTTTGGAAAACACGTTTGGATAAATTTTCCTAGATAGAAATAATTTATTGAAATGAGGTCTTCAAACACACTTTTTCTCCTCGTTTGACGAATAGGAATCATGAACGGAACTCAAACATATTTTATTTGAAAATTTTGCTAACTACCTACACTTTTGCTTTTTAATCAAATAAAAAAACGAACTGTTTTATTTTGCGCTGCCTCCGCCCCTCTCGCAAAGAACCTCGCGTTTTTAAATTAAATTTACATGTTATACTCTGACATGTATCAAGTACATTTCCTTGACTGACGTTGATTGGTTCGTGTTTATATTGATAAATGTAAAATCAAAGTTCTTGTTTCGAATAATATTTCGTTGCACCATTAGCGTAACTAGGGTTTGTAGCTGGGGGAGGGGGGCGCGGCCTCCAGCCCCTGGCCCCAACTCATGGAGCCATTCAACAAGTATCTGTTCTCGAGTATATGGTCGTAATAAGATAAAAAGAGATAAAACACCATACAACCAGATCATATACAAACCAAAATACAAAACAAATAATGCCTTTTTATATGATAAAGAATCTTTTTTTTTATGTTGATTTTTGTTTATGCAGCCAAATTCATACTGAAGACTCGGTAAGTGATCAAGACCAAGGTTCAATTACCCTTTCTGTGAAATACGCAAAATAACATTAAGACTTCCTACATTGAGTCTAGGTTGTTCTGGAACAACTCCTATATGTATAGAGGCACAAAAAATATTTTCCTTATTTCGCAAACAGGGTTATTGAACCGTGGTCCTGACGACTTATCGAGTCTTCAGTCACCATAAACGATGTCCGTATCTCTGGAGGAGGAGGGGCAGAGGGTGCACTGGGGGGGGGGCCCTTTTCCTGGCTCCTACCTGGTTACGCCCATGACTTTACCGTAATCATCGTTATCTATCATTTACGCTCATTCTGAACTTGGATGTATAGCTCTCCATGTGGTCTCAGGTAGCTCTTAGTGAGAATTTAATCTTGTTTGGCAGTATTTATATTATTTATATTTAATTTGTATTTGTATTTTAGCACAACTTGTGCACAGGGGCTCAACGCAGGTAATAATTTATTATATACTAGCCTTTGTCCGCGGCTCCGCTTGCGTTTATTCAATTTTTGTCCCGTTTTCGACTTCAGTTATATTCACCAGGAATACGATGATAATAAAAAACGCATCCAAATCCGGTGAGTGGTTTCCGAGTTAAAATCGTTTATTCAATGTCTACCCCGTTTGCGGCTTAGGCGTTATTTTATGAACACCTCTAATAGCCTATGTGTTGGTCAGGGTCACTGCCATGAAAATATAAAAAAAAACGCATTCAAATCTGTTTAGTCCGAGGGATCAAACGAATGCATTATTTCGCAATTATCTCAGTGCCAACTTAAATACATTATATAGGGACGTAAAAAACATCAGGTTTAAATATATTATTGCTATAGCTATAGAGCAATTAAAATTGTTAATATTATTTATTAAACGGAATTTTCCAAATAAACTAGTTTAGTTTTTGAGATAGAACCCGTAACAAAAATAGTCTAAAATTTGAATAATTTGATGGCCCCCATTTCTTTACGGAGTTAAAAAAAATGTACTCAATGAGTTCTGGACAATGAAACCCCACATAACTCATTCCCTCAACAAAACCGTGAGATACGGACGGACAGACAGACAGACAGACAGAAGCTCCGTTTTGCCCATTGGGCGCGGAACCCTGAAAATAGTGCAGAGGACTGTACTTTGTTGCGTTTTGTACCACTGCAACGAGTTGCTCTTTTATATGAAATAAACAAAAGTGTTAGTGCTAATAGTACATCAGAAATAGTACCTCTACCAGTGGTGATAAAACAATTCTTTTCTCTCAAACAAAACACACTAAAATATGAAATTCCAACACGTACGTAAGACCTACATAAATGGCAAACACAAACATCCGCGAAAAAGTGCAAATAACATTCAATTTCTATCACTCCACAGATGCTGATGTGTTTTTATAAAAAATACTGTATTACCAACAATGGGTCACTAAAGGTTTTGATCACAGAGTACCTTTAGATATATGTTTTGACATTTCAACCCATCACATTAGCTCAGATTTTGACGTTTATCTAAAACGTTAGTCAAATTCCTTTATTCCTCAGAATTTGTTAATGTTTATTCAGATTCAGAAACATTCTGTCTGGAGCACAATATTAAGTATTTTGATTTTTCCCAAACACACTTGTACATTTGTTTAATTTATACTTTATAACATTTTCCTACCGGTTTCGGATATTAATCCATCTTCAGGGGATAAATAGTTCTTATTATAATAATTATTATTTACGAGCCATAAACGAACATCGTTTTGTCAACAAAGATAGCACACAAAAAATGTCGGTGTATGTTGTATCGAGGGGAAATTTTCATTTTTTCCTGCAAAGGTCCTACAATAATAAGTGAAAATAATTTGAGGGTAACTGACCATATTTAAGAAGACAATGCTGGCCATATTTAAGACGGCAATAAATTGGTCAAGTAATTTCGTTACTTCCCTGTATAAAGTGGTTCAACCAGCTGACTAAACTATGGAAAGGTGAAAAAAAAGTTCGCGCAAGTAAGCTTTTCTTCGGTGGAAAGTGGTCTATCATCTCTTAATCTTTTTTCACTTTGTATTGTAGGATCTTATAGATGCAAAACTATATAAACTATTTTCACAATGGAAGACCTAAAAGAAACAATAGTTAGTAAAACAAAAAATAAAATTATCAATATGTGCATTGCGATTTTATTTATCTAACAGTTAATTATTCGGTTGGTTTACTTTTTATAAAAGAGTATAAAATATCCGAAATAAACGAATAATCATTGTTTCCATCAAATAAAATGTTTTATTTTTACTTTATCGAAGTTAATTAAAAACGTTGGCTAAAAAAATTCAAAATTGTTTAATTACACATCTTGTACTGCATGGTGCGTAACAATTGTATAGTTTGTACAAAAATATCGTCATTCGTCAAGCTTGTAATATAAAGCTATATTCTTCCGCGGGCCTATTAGGTAACTAAGTGTCGGTTGCCATCTATGGTTGCTATTCACCAAAAAGAGATAAAAAATTAACTTCCAAAATAACCTTCAATGGTAAATGAACTATTTACGAATTGTGGCGTCATTTCAAGTGCGGACGTATCCTTAGACAAGCGGATTATGTATGTTTTCGACGATAGGCACTCGGTTTGGCAACTGATTTTACGAATCAGGGGACAGCTCCCTGATTCTGTATCGTATCCGTATCCGCTTATCTAACCATAAGTTCGCACTTGAAATGACTTCATAATTCGTAAATAGCTCAATACCCATTATACCTATAGATTATTTCGGAAGTTAATTTTTTACCTGTTTTTGGTGAATAGCAACTATAGCTAGCAACTATAGCTAGCAACCGAAACTGAGTTACGTAATAGCCCCGCAGGTCGAAGTCTAATTTTTCAAGTATTCAGGAAGTGGCTCGGGGGAATAGATCGCCGCCTATATTATTCTGCATAAACATGCACGCTTGCAAAAAAGTAACAATGATATAACAATACAATAACAAGAATAATTATTCTTCTAAGTATCCCCTTCTTTTAATTTAGGAATAGAATATCTACGGGGTGATCTAATTTATTTCTAGTCGGTCATTAAATATACAGCATGTAAATGGACTGCTACCTTTAAATTAATTCATATACTCTACTGATCATACTGAGCAATTTAAACATAACTAGGTAAATGAAAAAAAAATTGGACTTACCCATTCTTAATTAGTAAGAGAGTGTGTAATCTTTTTCTCTTTTTATGCTGGTATGTTTGTTTGGGGAAGTTATTAAGTATGATCAGTAGATTATGTGGTTTGATGCTTGTCCGTTTACACTATACGTATTATGATAAGGTAATACCCTATTTTTCTTTAAGACGAATATAATGACGATATTTTACACAAACAATGAAATATACCTATATACTGTTACGGATATCATGATGCAGATATAACTACAAAACTACAGGAAGCGAACTATAATAAAAAAAATAGAACTGCACAGCTATGAAACATTGTATAATGCACTTAAAACTATTCTTGGTTAGTGCATGCTTCTGAAACGAAACCAATTTTTGGCGTTGTAATAATTATTATTAAAATGCTGTACCTTTGCAGAGTTTTTGGATGTTAATAAATGTAGTACAAGGCTGCGAAAAAAATTGCACGTGCTGTGGTAATAATACAACAGATACTGTACCACTTGATACGTCTATGATTAAAAACAAATTAATTTCACCAAATGTAAATGATTCAGACCTTATAGATTTCCAACCGAACTGTTGCAAGTCGAAAGGTAAGAGACGTTGCTGCCCCTACGATTTCGACAGCAAAATATGCAGAAAGTTTGGGGACAGAATCCTTTGTGGCTATAACAAGAATATAGGAAAACCAAACCCAGGGGACCAATATGGCGAAGAGTTAAGAAATGGATGTCGTTACATAGGTGATAGAATGGTATGTCCCGAATCCAATCCAAGGAGACCACCTCCTAATTATAACCCTCCTGAAAACGATTATGATGAATCACCGAATACAAAAAATGACGATGAAGATGTAAGTGACGAAGAGACTACTCAAAAAGAGAGGAAGAAACTATTCGGTACAAAAAAACCTTTACCTAATTATACAAAATGCGTTGAGATAGGTAAACGAATTGTTTGTAGTGAATCGTGAGTAATAAACCCGCGAGAAACTAGAAAAAAAGGCATTTTGACTTTTCTTTGAAATTTTCATTTTACATTATAAAGACTTCAATGTTCAAATACCAGACACGCTGTTCGGTATCAAAATTGTGCTCACGCAACGAAACTTTTGTCTCGCTTGCTGTCATTTGCGGTAGACCTATTGTCTCGCTCGCTCGCATAGGATTTGTGGCCCATGGCCCATGGCCCATGGGCCACAAATCAGTGCGCAATTTTTCAATGCGGTACACCATGTCTATACAAATCAAATCAAAATATTTATTTTGTAAAATAGATACATAAAGTATACTTTCTACAAGTCAAAGTTAATCTTTACAATATATATCTTTAGAATATAAAAAAATATATACTAATAAGGGAAATACATACAAAAAATATTTAGGTTGGGCTACTGCATAAAATAGAGAATATAGGAATAAAAATATTATATATACATAATGCCTAACCATCCGCACCATTCGATTAGTATTGCAAAGAAGAAGGTCAAGAAGCTTAGCAAACATGAATCTTTAAAAAAAATATTTGGTTTTGGTACATAGACGTCTTGTTAACAAACGATGTTTTTGGGGAACTGTTCAATAATTCTGTAGTATAAATAATTTATGAAATTAAAGGTACGATAAAACTGAAACCTAGTTTGTTATTGTAGGATACGATATGAGTAGATTTGGAGAAAATCATCAATGACCTTAATTCAGTAAATAATTTATCTATTTAATATGATTATAGGCAGTAGTTTAATTCAGTTGTGTTGGATGAACATACGTCTTATATGTGTATCATTGTGGAAATACATGTGTAAAACGCTTGTGATCGGAATTTTATTTGATGACAAGCCCTGATAGTACTGTCGCCCGTGGACGTTTAAATCACGAAAAAAGTTACAGTTTGCCGCTGTGAAATAGTTGTCAATACGCCTTTGGAGATACAAACACCGAAGTCTTAAAGATCGTAACCCGCCGTAACGATATACAGGTTGGAAAAGAAAAACATCGTTGTAGGGAAAGTATCTTAAGATATGTTGATGGTAGCCAATTTTGCTGAAAGGTAACATTCCTTTGTTTTCAAAAATAAATATTTATTTATTCACAAACCAATAACAATATTTTTTGTACAGCTAATAATGTTGCGCGTCAAAAAAATATAACTTTAACATCCGTTACGAGCGATAAATAATATATTTTAGCTGCTTTTATAATGAGTTGTATTCTTTTTTCATGGAAATAAGCAGCAACTTGGCTTAGCTGTCAAGTTGCTGCTTAATATTTTGTGAAATTGATCACTGAATAACTAATTTATTATTAAAAAATAATCGTGTCACTCCGATAAAATTGTATGTTCTTCGTATTAAATTAAATAGTTAAATTAAAATTAACAATTAAAATTGTTAAACCTACAAAACATAAACTGAAAAATTGAGTTAATTAATTATTATTGTACGGAACTCTAAAACTACATTATGAATCGGCATTTCCAGTATTTGAGGGTATTTGTGGCTTAAATACAGTATACAACGTGAAATTTAAGTCATTTTGTTAACGAAAACGGGTGATAGTACTCGTCCATACGAACTACTTTTACTATGGAGCCAACCCTGAAATCGTGAAAAAAATATCAGCTGTTTCGTACATTTGGGTCGAGTAGGTATTTAACTTTTATATAGAACAGCTGATATTTTTTCACGATTTCAGGGTTGGCTCCATAGTAAAAGTTGTTCATATGGGCGAGTACTATCACCACTAGAATTTCAAGTTGTATAGTACATATTCCAAATTCCAGAAATTCCAAATTCCTACTAGTTTAGTTTTTGCTATAGATTCCATAACACACATGGTCTAAAACTAACAAATTTTACGGCCCTCCATTTCTTTATTTCTAAAGATAAAAAAGAATAAATATATATTTGAACTTTACCCTATCGGCTCTAGGTAGTCAATAACACCATGCGAAAGTAAGAAAAAAAAAACAACTATTTTGTGCTCATTTTTAATGTACATATGTACCCGCCCTGAATAATTTAATCCCACCAAAAAAAATGGGAAAAAGGGCCGAGTTCAGTACAAACAAAAGCACTGCAGGATTGTTGGCTTCGCCAAAAAAAGACTTGAGATCAAATTAGGTGCCGAAGCTCATAGAGGCTCCTTCTGAACTTGTTTTAAAAGAAAGTTCGTTAGGGTCCTATGCTACTGAATATGTAGAACATGGCAAGTTTTCATAGCTAAAACAATGAAAACTTTGAAAATTCTTTTTCACATTTATGTTTTAGTGGGATATCATTGACTTTTGTTAAGTTATAAGGTTATAACCTGTAGCGGGTGGTTTCACCCGCGCGAATTCAATGTATGACTATCTCCCTAGAGAACTGCCTATCTTCGGAAAACAAACTATACATGGCCTTTGCCCAAGTGAAAAGTCTAACCATTAACACAGTGAAAGAATTTGTGGTTTCTGTTTTATTTTAGTGAGTAAGTCAGTGATAAAAATCGTGATTTTTAGACATGAATACCTCGAGTATCGTTAAGGGGGGGCTATCCCGATTTTGTCTCTTTTCAAATTAATTTAAAACCAATTAAAAAACGACGATAAAATTTTGCCAAAATATATGTCATATTTCACTCTTTGATCTTAATATTTCGGCTGTTCGACTACGATCTAAATATCATTTCATTTGAGCTATATTAAGTTTTGGACAATAAAACTTATACTAAAATAAACGTCGTGAAAAATGTTATATAAAACGGCGATCATATAAAAACCTATCCCTCTAATTTCAAAATAATAAATAATTACACCTTAAAACGAGTTTTCTAAGCGCCCGGCTTTGCTGAGCAAGATAAACGTGTGAAAATTGAAAGCGCTGGAGCAGGACAGATTTCTCCTGGATAACCTCGCCTTAAAGTTTCATTTATGAAATCTAGGATTTTGGGTACTTGCGCAGACCTTAACGGATATGTTAAATTACAACTTCGCAGGTCTAATTCGAGATGGTTCGTGTAATATAACATACGGCTCATACGCCGTCGTTTTTTTAGAACTTGGTCCTGGCCACGCTGCCGCCTGTCTATATTTCATTTAGAATTCAAAATTCGGTTTTGGGTGAACATTTTGCACAAAATATCCCAATTTGGCTTCTGTAACTCATTCCGTCTACTAGCTAGGGACCCATGACAGACGCACGGACCTACGGACGGACGGACAGACAGCAGTCAGTAGGGCTCTGTTTTGCCCTTTGAGTTGGATTGGAACCACGGATTGTGGTTGGAACCCTAAGAAAGTGAATCAGCGCAACCCGATTTAATGTTTATGAATTAGAATTATTATAGCCGTGAAAATGAAATAGGTAGTTGATGTATTTTTTTGTACTGAATTTGGAGACTATAACGTTAATTGGTTGCTGATTTTCAAATCCGGTTGTTTGTTGTGATGTTATTTGTAAAATTGTAATTGGTAGATGCTCAGAGTTGGCCGAATTAGATATTCTAATAAATAGTTATAATACCTATAATTAATCAAATACACTTGGTTGTGTTTCTATTAAAAACAATATTTCATAAGAAATTAAACGTATCTTGCTATCTACTATTTACGGATTACAGAACAAGTTATATACTAAATATGTCGATGTAATCTCACTTAGCGCCTGGTGATAACTTTTCTTTATACATTAGTTTTCGTAAATGCCTGTAATCGTGCGCGAATCGCAGGCGCGCGGTGTGTACAATTTGTCCTACTTAGCTTGTTGTTCCGGTCTGTCAATGTAGTTCAATTGATTTCAAAGCTGTTTAAATTTATTTACCAACTCAACTTTCCCAACAACTCCCAGATCCTGGTCACGAGGGAGAGTCGGACTAAAATCCTTCTTCACTCCAGTGAAGGAGAAGCCTGTGTTTTCAAGCAGAGCAAAACACAACTATCATCTAGCGATTTGTTAATGTGTGAAGTTGTTCATGAAATGAAACCCTACCAATTGTAAAATATTTGTTTATGGAGTAAAGGTTTTGCTTACTTACTTACTCAACTTTTATTTATTCGTACCTTTATCACATTACAACTAGAAAGTAAAAGTATTTTACTATCAGATCTATGACTTTGCTTGTAATTTAATCTAGTCCTTCCAATGCGCTTCCACTATCGAACATAGCTTCATCTTCAATCAGGAACTTAGTGACTTCCTTCATTATTTCTGACTCAGTATCATCTTTCCCGAAGATCGATTCCATATACTCAAAGATGACTTCAATGAGATCTATGAAAATGGACCGACCCTGGGCCTGGACATGTTTCCGCGAGTTTTGGAAGCCGTTGGCGTGGGTCGAGGCAAGTAGTATGCCAAGTGGTATTATAAAAATCATCAGTTTGGTAATAAACGATTCAGCAGCAGAAGATGTCATTTTTCTGGATTTCTGAAAGAATACAAGTGTTCTCGTAAATCTAGAGACAGCCAAATAGTGTATATGACTTAGTATAGGCATAGACTATATTTCGTTTATGCTATAGGTTTCAATGTATACAACGTGAAATTCAAGTCATTTTGCTAACGAAAACTGGTGATAGTACTCGTCCATTTGTACAACTTTTACTACGGGACCAACCCTGAAATCGCGAAAAAAAAACAGTTGTTTCATACTTTTTGATCGGGTAGGTATTTTACTTTTTTATGGAACAGCTGATATTTTTTTCGCGATTTCAGGGTTGGCCCCATAGTAAAAGTTGTTCATATGGACGAGTACTATCACCAGTTTTCGTAAACAAAATGAATTAAACACGTTGTAAAGTCCACTTGGTGGAACATTCCATATATTTTAATTTAAAATGAGTAAATTTAAATAATTTAATGGACAAGTACAAGTGCATTTCAATCAAATAGCGACTATTCACAAAATAAGAATTTAAATTTAAAGATAAAAAATTAGTTTAAAAATAAAACTTCATACACCCGTGAAAATAGCAAATATAGTATTTTATCCTAAGATGCAGTAGGAAAAGAAATGTAAAATTGAGCGAGGACAGTTTACTAATTCACATTATTTCCCATAATACGAGTACGTAGAAATAGAAATTTAGTTAATTAACGTCTAGTTGAATGGCTCCGTAAAATTACCGTACCAGGCGAATAGAAGCCCGAAGTTTGGTATAGTACTTGCCAAGGAGGCCTCGGGAAATAAAAATTAAAAAATATTTTTCTCTTCAAAATTCTTTTTTCTTTCTTAGTTTTTTCAAGTTGAAGATTTTACTATTGGTTTTTAATTACAACTTTAAGAAAAATAAGAAAGACAAAGAATCTTAAAAAAATATTTAAATTTCCAAATTGCTCTAGGCTAACAATTATCAGTACACCCTAAGGTACGTTCATACTAAAGGTGGTTATATCCGCCTTGGTAACACTAACCTTAGAATACAGCTCTAAGAAACTTGACTTCTAAGAATTTTTAGTATTATCATTCTAAAGGTTGCAACCTGCTTTCAAGATATTATAAGGTAAATGCGGAACACTACAATAAATTGCGAGAAAATCTAAAATAACTACACTACGTATTCAAGCTAGGCAAACAAATTAAATTTACCTTCTGTTCAGAGTGTTGATCCAGTTTATTGAAAGCATCCAACAAACACAGAAAATATATATTTCAACCATCAAAATACTAAAGAAAAGATTAATTTTATTTCAGCATTATTGTTAATTTTCCACTTCACAGATTCATTTGTTCTTTGAGAACAGTGCAGCACGCGTGCGTCGCGTCGCCGCTACCACTTTCTCTGATGTCATTATCTTTACAAAAAGTCTGTCTCTCAATATTTACGTTTAAAACTTGAGCAACACTATTCGGATATTGGCATAGTTTGTCGTTAGTTTTTGTCTTACTTACTTTTTTTGTTGAAAATGTATGCATGGGGGATGGGTTCCAATGTAGAAAAGTTGGACTAGGTGGTAAATTTTGTCCGAAATATAGACCTCAGAGGAAAAAAAAAAAAAAAAATTAACTGCGAAACTGTTTTGTTGTAATTCATTTAGATGTGTAAAAAATCAGAAGGAAATGGGTAAACATCAAAACTTGAGTGAACTCTATTCTTTGTTCACCATCTCACAACCTCGGTGGATCACACGGAGGGGCTGCATCTGCATACAATGCCAATTCACAGACTAGTTAACGTGTTTTACTAATGTTAACCAACTGTTCTTCGCAGTCTACGATTCGATACTGGAATCGAATAACACGATCAAGAAGTCAGTGACTAAATATTGTATGAATACATACATATACACCATACGCAGTTGTTTATAACAGTCTGCCATCCTTTACAAAATGAGTGTCTTCGTTTTAGTTGAAATTAAAAGAGCGTTCAATTAGTTAAACTTAATAAAGTGTAGAATAATAACAAAAATAAAAAAAAAACAATAATTTATATCTATCAAAATAATTACGATTAAATCCAATCACAATAGGTATAATATGTAAACTGAAATACGCGGTGTTTCCTTAGTAACACTGTACTCAAAAGGATATTGTTGCAAAATGATTAAGTGTGATTGTTTAATTTTTATTGGGAACTAAATTTTTTGGGTTCCGTACCACAAAATAAAAAAGGAACCCTTATATGATCACCTTGTTGTCCATCTGTCCCGCGGCTTTATGGTGCTCTCATAAATTAAGGCTTCTAACTCAATGCGAAAAAAAGTAATTCCCCTTTACGTAATCAATTTCATACAAATTAGCTTGCCACGAAAACCTACAGGGTACTTCCAGTTCATTGGATATGGATAAATGAAAATGACAGCCAAAATAATTTAAATATTTAAATATATTTGTTCCTTAAATTATTACCTTTTTGATTTGGTCAGTACTGCTGTTATAAATTATTAAGACGCACAGGCCAGACAGTTTGTAACGGCATACGGATTGCTCCTAAGCCTTACTTCCCCGCAAATCCTGTCTGACTGTCAAACATCATACCACTGTCTGAGATCAACAACTTAAAGATTTCCTTCATTATTTCCGATTCGATGTCCCCTTTCCCGAACATTGAGTCCATATACTCGAAGATGGCATCAGTGAGGCTCATACCGATGAAGCGGCCCTGTGATTGGTCAGGGCTCAGCCAAACCTGGAGGCCGCTGGCAGGTCTCGTGGAGGCGAGTGTAGCGAGTGACAGAAGGAGCAGCAGCAAGGTGGATGATGACATTTTTCTGGAATATAAAAGATAAATTACACATTTTATAGAGACAAAACCTTCCTATCTGTAGTGGTAAAAGTGCAAAGCAATGACTTTTTTAAGTGAGTTAATATGTTGCTGGGCATGTGGCCTTCACAACTTTACCGGAAAAAAGGAGGGACGCCGAGAATGTTAACCTCCAGTAAAGTTTTAATTAATATGAGGAGTGAAAACCGAGGTGGAAGGCGTCGTATCAGGCGCATTGCGATGCTTAAATTAGCTTGTCTCCGACGTCGAGACGGTATATGTAAACTGGAGCAGTTACTGAGAGAGTATCGTTGGGGTTGCGGGGGTGTTTGTTGCTGCAATCCAGAATGGTATGTTATCGTGAAAATCTATAGAACGTCTCACGTGCGTCGCTTGAAATTAGTTGCAGAAGCTACATAGTTTGAGGCTACCCAAATTAATTCGTATTGTTCGACGAAGAATTAAAGAATTCCTTGGATGGCTCCCTTAAATGTAAGGCGTCGCACGGTGGGAACACGTAGATCCTTTTTAGATTGTAGTTCCGCACGTGTCACGGAGCACTTGCAGCCCTATGTAAGAATCCATTCCGAAAGACCTGAAGTTTATTGATATGCGATTCAGCAGCATGGGCAAATACCATCCGGGATATGTAAAGACTGGCAAACTTCGGGGGGTTTCGATAGTGCTGTACCTTCACAGTAGATTTCGGCATCAGCTTTATCACATATAAAATTGCTTACGTTTTGCCACCTAGAATGAAGCGTAACAGAACGCGAGGCGTTAATTTCTAAGGACATATGCAAAAAATCTACGGTAACATACGCTTACCTAATACAACATAACTGAATGTAACCTGGAAGACTATGAATCTCTTAGCAGCATGAGGGCGAAGACAATCAGCGGCCGAAGGTTACCACCAGTGGAAGCGAAAGGGTTGGTCAGTTAGTTGGGTCTTGGACTCTTAGTCTAAAGTCTAAACTATATACTGAGTGTATTTGGAGTGTTCACTGTGTATCTATGTAGAGGGTCCTTTCATGCATCATATATAGCTGATTATCAAAATTCGTCATTGGAGAGATATAAGATTTAGAGCAATAATCTGTAACTGTTATATTTTATGTCAATTACATACATAGGTGCATAGGAGCATTAGACTCGGATTTTTTTTCAGAATCGTAGAAAATAAATTTGTCGCCTTATTGTTCATTCAACATTGTAGTATGCAACGACGTAATGTATCTCGACGTCGTTGGATGTGAGTTCTAATAGGACTTTCCCGTATTGTTATACGTATGACTCTTTTCTCTTTTTAATTAATTCTATTACCTACATATTGTTTAGAAAAAAATCTGCGGAAATGATGCCTATTAGACGGATGTCAAAAGTGACGTCTTTTTACGCAAAATTCTACCTACGATGCCTGAGTTTAGGTTCCTTTGGCAACCATAATACCCAATTACGTACTATGAATTTACGTTCTGAAAGGTAAAAGGAACCTTAATGGTGAGACTCGTTGTCCGTCCGTCCATCCGTATGTCACAATAACTTTAGCACCGTTAAAGATAAGGACTTGAAATTTGCTACAAAAATAGTATTTACTTGCCTTGGTAAAAAAGAAATGAAAATTTTCAAAATTTTCAAAAGAGAGAAAAATAAAAAATAAAATCTTAAAAATACAATATGGGTATCAAAATGTAGATATTAAAGAGCTGATTATAAAAATATACACTTTTTCTATATTTACTGGCACCGATTTCGAGAAATCATTGAAAAACTACACAAAATGCATGTCCCCCCCCCCTTATTTCCGAAACAGGTGCACGGAAAAAAATTTAAAAAATTATGTTTATAGGCCATAACTGGCGAATTACAGGAAAACTAAAGCGATTAAAAGTAAATTGATAGTAAATGAAAAATATAAAAACTAGCTTTTGCCCGCGGCTCCGCCCGCGTCCAAGAGATTTTCGTGGAAATAAGGAAAACAAAAAAATATGATTTTTTGAACGAAAATATGCAACGGTCACCATGTTTTACCAAAGTGCTAATAAAGACCAATCAAATAAGCCCAAACTCGAAGTGTCTGCTGTTGTTCGTTGAGGAGACCCCGTACCCATCCTCTAGTCTCATCATCAGACCCTCGTCACTTTTTTTTTACAAAAGAAAATATTTATGAGAAAAATAAAATAAAAAGTGAAAAATAAAATTTACCGGTCGGGGTTTGAACCCGCGACGATTGGCCACGCTACGGCGGCGAACCTTCCATGTTTCACTAAAATTCTCATTGCGCTGCTCCCTTTTGTCATAGCGTGATGATACATAGTCTAAAATCTTCCCGAAAAAATGTTTTATCTTTCAGTGAAAACTGCATCAAAATCCATTGAGTGGTTCAACGAACGGACAGACACAGACAGACAGACAGACAGACGTTGTATTTTATATGTATAGAAAAGAAAAAGAAGATGTAACGTATTTTATAAAAATACAATATGGGTATCCTATTCTAGATATTAAAGAGCTGATTATAAAAATAATACTTTTACTTTATTTACAATTTTTCGATTTAGGGATCCGTGCTAATTTTTGTTAGAGTCAAGTGTCCCCCCTGCCGGCTAAACGGTTGTTTTTGAATAAGTGGAAAAACTCGCAGAAGTAGTATGAAGTTAAAAGGAAAACTTGGTTTTTATTCGTCGTGCTAATAGAGGCTATAGTAACACGTATTTTCTGAAAACTTTACCTGGCTACCTATTACGGTTACAAATGTAGACCCCTGTAACAGACAGATGGACAGACCGACAAACAGACACACAGATAGTGGAGGCTTAGTAATAGGGTCTGGAATCCCGTTTAGCACCCTTCGGGTACGGAAACCCAAAAACGTCGACGACCCATCGCTACTCTAAAAAGCGGTGGCGTGTATAGAACTTTTTGTTGGAAAAGCAAATAGAGGGTCAAGTTTAACGATAAAAAACATGAAAAAAAATTAAAAACCAATTTCAATTTTTGTATGACATCATGAGATCATGTTCTCTAGGGTAGGCAGTGCCTACCCTGGCGTCATACAAATAATGATTATTCAAAGGGACATTTTAAAAAATATCATTTTTTTAAGAGCATCGGCTAGGTAAAAATGTTATTACCCGTCCAACACAAAAAGGCCAATGTCAAATACTTTATTAGCTTTTGATCACAGACATATAATTATTACTATATACGTCTGCGCTTTTGATAGAGGCGATTATTGGTTAGCTAATCGACCTATTTGTCTACGACGCGTAAAACTAATAAAATTACGCGCGAAACAGCAGATCGGAGGGTTTTTAGCTGAAACTGAAATATTTTGAAGGGAAAAAATATTAGATTTAAGTAGAAAACCTTTATATTTCTATGGTACCCATGTTATGAAAAAAAAAATCAAGTTGATCTCTTAGCCGCGTTCATGAAACGAACGTTTGAAAACCAAAAAAAGAGGATAGAAAACATTTTTTTTACACAATTATAAATCTTAGTACATTGTTTTTAAGTAGATCATCTAGTTATAAGATCAATAAATCAAATATATTTTTTCCAATATTGAGATAGTCCTGCTTTCTTCAAAGGAACCCTCGAAAATCTGGCTTTTTTCATGTTCTAGGGTCAGGTACAGCCTTAATTGTCAAACTTGACCTTCTCATTGCATTTCCAGCAAAAAGTCCTATGCACGCCACTGCTACAAAGGTTGAGTCCGGTTCAATTTTCAGCCGGAGCCGAATTGTTAGTCAGGTGCTACCTATTCAGCGCCTTGTTTTGTGGCAGTTTGATGTTGCTATGACTCAAAGATTCAAATTGTTTATTTGTAAAATAGATACATAAAGTATAAGTTTTACATGTCAAATCTAATCTGTATAAAAATAATATTTTATGATGAAACAAATATGATACGGGAAATATATAACAAAAACTGTGTTTAAGTTGGGCTACTAAAGTTATACACATGCATAAAATAAAAAGACTTATTAGAATAAGAGTATTATTATACCTACATAATGCAATTAATAAATAAGTTGATAAATAAACTGAATAGACCATAAATAAATATAATACCTAGCCAAATATATACTAACATAAGAAAAATAAATAAATATTGTATATACATACCTACATAATGCAATGAATAAATAAGTTAATAGATAAATAAACTATAAATAGATATAATGCCTAAATCCGCCCATTCGATTAATCTTGCTAAGAAGAAGGGCAAGAAACTTAGCAAGATCATGTCTTTTTTTATCAGTATTTTTTTTCTCAGTATGGCTTAATACTATTACAGTTTTTTTAACTTATATAAAATAATACTAAACAATATATTATAAAAGGATAAAAATTTAACATCTACTACCTTGTTTTTAGGGCTCTATAGCTGTCTTGTTTGGTTGAACGGAACCCTTTTTGCGCGAGTCCGACCCACATTTGGCCAAATTATTTATATCGTGGCAACGAAGCTTCACAATGGGTTTTCGTAATTTAATAGAACCCTAAAAAGATTGAGACCGAAACCTTCGGTACGCGAGCCAACTACTACTTGAAGGGTATATTACATAATGCAAATTCTATGAGAAGGTTAAACACAGGAAAAAGTTAATAGTGACGCAAAAACTAAACTTGCCTTTATGGCAAGAACAAAACAAAACCTTATGTAACGAGTAATTGGCAAATCTTCGAGAGAGATTATTTACAGTTTTCTGATAAGCAATTTTCAATTTTCATCTAAGCTTGCACTTTTTAGGGTTCCAAAGGGTGCCAAACGGGACCCTATTACTAAGCCTCTACTATCTGTGCGCCCATTCATTCCACACCTTCAACCATAGTAGGTACACGGTTGAAATTTTCACAGAATACGTGTTAATATGGCCTCTATCAAGGGCCAAGGCAAATATATAAAAAAATACCCAAGGACCTCCACATACAAAAAACCTCAAAAAAGTAGAATATTTTTGACGTATTTGTTGCAGCTCTATTTTAAAGACGGTAATACATATTTTGGTCGGATACATATAAATGTACAATAATTTTTTTTTGTGTTTGTATTTGTATATTCTAAAGCATATATGGTTAAAGACCGGCCCGCCCCAGCTTTTGAACCGGCCGGCCCGCGGAACATTTCAAAATTGCACGCCAAGAATCGTTATTTTTTGGGTACAGGTTCGAAAAAAGCTAAGTGAAAGCATAAAAAAATGATTTGTGCATTTGGAAGCACATATATATTAATGTGAACAATTTTTTTTAATGATGAAGGCTATTAATACGAAATATCGAACTAGGCTCACAGATGAAAATTTAGAAAATTCTTTGTGTATTGGTGGGATTGATCCTAATATTGGTTAACTTATTTCTCAAGTTCAAGCTCAAGCTTCACAATAATAAGGTACCTCTGTTTAACAAATAAAATGAGTGTTTAAAATAAACCGTTTTTTTACAACTTCAGTTTTTTTACATCTACGGCCCGCGAATCCGTTAATATCCTAATGTTTGGCCCGCAACTTTCAAAAGGTTGCCCATACCTGTTCTAAAGTAAAATAACAAATAGTAAAAATTAGGGTTCCGTATTCAGTGGGAGCCGAATTGTTTGTCAGGCGTTCCCATTTTAGCGGCTTATTTCATGTCGCCTTGTACGATCTATACTATATTATTATTATTGTTATTTGAGATCTTTGTGCGCGAGTACGACTCGCACTTGGCCAAATTATTGTTTGTTTATACGAGCACGAATGTTATAGAAATATACAGGATGTTATAAAAAGTACTGCGATCCTTTCAACCACGAATAGTACAAGGGTAAAATAAAAAAATATATATTAACAGTCTTCGAAAAATATAATTGATTAGGTTTACCTACTTGCTACTCTCTACAAACTTTAAATTTGCTTAAAAAACTGTAACATGTTGATTGTGTATTAATTGTGTAAATACGAGCTGCCAGAATGATTTATGTTAAGAATAAATTAACTTTTTTTTGGAAGGAAAAATTGGGCCAACATTTAAAGTAATTAGAATTATTTTAAAATTGTTGCGTAGTATAGGGACGGGCACTCGTTTTTTTTATAAGTCAGTATTGGGATGATTGCTTTTTTTTCATATTATATGGAATGTATTACACTTATAAAGATACACTTACAATATTAGAAGTCTCTCTGAGAAACTAGATGTTAGGCGGCGCATGCGACGCACTGAGGTAATGATACCCACGTAAACATTGTTTACGTAATTATATGAGATAATGTTGGTGTTATTCCACTGTTAAATGCTTTAACAAGGCGTGAAACATAAAGCCACGACGACGTATTTATTTCGCTTTTCTTTCCATGAAGATAATTTTTTATGCTTTCACACTTTTAATATTACTGTTATACGTTTGACCTGATGTTAGTTCAAGTAATATTCTTACAAAACTCATAACAGATAATAAAAGTAACGAATTCATTTAATACATTAATCACGCAGCAGGCCTATCACCGCAATCAATGAAGTGCAGTATAAACTGTAGTGTAATAGATTACAGTATGTAACAATCACTGTTTATTTATTTATTTATTTATTTATTGGGAAACAAACAGTTTTCTTATCACACAATACAATCAGTAATAGCTAAAATATAAAACCAAAAAAGTTTCCACATAAATCTTAACAACAAAATTAATTAGTGCACGGACATTTACAACAACACAAGTTACCAATAAAAAAAAAAACACATACAGCGATTTACTAAAATCAACGGAAAACAAGATACAAAAAATTACTATTAAAAAACAACATAATACAAGAAAAAGCGTCTACAATTTTAAAATTACTTATTTTTCACAAACGTTTTAAATAATCTTCCTCTAAATTGTCCCAGCGAAAGATGCAATATGTCAAGATCAATAAAGTCTTTATTATAAAGATCACAAGCCCTAACCAAAAATCTATTTTTTGCGTAGTTTGTACCTGCGGGTGGTATACTGAACAAACACTTATTCCGAGTAGTGAAAGCTCGACATTTAAATCCGATGTTACTTAAAAGGTAGGGAGAATCTAACATATTGTGGATAATTTTATATAAAAATAAAATATCACGACAGGCACGTCTATCCTCCAGAGAAGCAATCGTATCACGCTGAAAATGAAAGTCCGAACAATTCTTTTGTCTATAATTAAGATATTTTAAAAATTTGTTTTGAATTTTTTCCAAAGAGTTTATATGCGTTACATATAAAGGATTCCAGACTACAGAGGCATACTCAAGATGAGATCTTGTCAATGCGTTATAAATACTAATAAGTGTGCTTGCACTTTTAAATTCCTTGCTCTGCCTCAGCACGAACCCCAGCATCCTGTAAGACTTCGCCACAATCTTTTCCATATGAATTCTAAATGAAAGTTCACTATCTAAAAGAACCCCAAGATCCCTCACCTCGGTCACTCTCTTAAGTGTTCTGTCAAATAAGGTGTAGTTATAATTTAATTCAAGTATCTTTCTTGAGAAACTAATCACGCAACACTTATCTATGTTTAAATGTAGGCTATTGGCGTTACAGAATCTACTTAAATTATCTAAATCTCTTTGCAGTAGCATGCAGTCTAGTTCAGTTTTAATAATAGAAAATATTTTTGTATCATCAGCATATAACAACACATTTGAATTATGAAGAGACAGGATGACGTCATTGATGAAAATGTTGAACATAAGGGGACCCAGATGAGAGCCCTGAGGCACACCCGAGGTAATCGGAACAAATGAAGATGTATAGCCCTTAATGGTTACAGCCTGCGTACGGTGTTTTAAATAGGATTCTAACCACCGCAGAAGGTCACCATGTATACCAAAATTCTCCAATTTACAAATAAGAATTGAGTGACAAATTTTGTCAAAGGCTTTGGAGTAGTCGGTATATACGGCATCCACTTGAAAACCTTGGTCCATAGCTGAGAGCACCCGGTCTGTAAGCTCACAAAGATTAGTCTCTGTGGAACGCCCACTTATAAAGCCGTGTTGGTATTCTGTTAGATAACGTCTAATGCAAGGAAAGATATTGTCATATATAATTTTTTCAAACATTTTAGCAATTACGGATAATTTTGAGATGCCGCGATAATCTGCAACGTTACGTTTATTACCATTTTTAAAAATAGGCACAATAAAAGACCGCTTCCAGGATTATATAGTTATATAGTTATAATTTATGGTTAATAAATGATTTCTGATTACAGTTGAAAATTTATCCATTGGTTTATTTGTCAACTATAACTTACGAGGGGTGGCTGATATAAAATCTCCTTTGTTAAAGAAAGTTTAAAAAATGTTACTGGCCACTATATTCTCGTATTCTTTGTTTATTCCTTTTTTAAAAATTATGACACTTATTTGTTTTTACGAGTTCAATTTTTTTTTGGCGCGTCTTCGTTTTTATCAAGTTGCAATAAAATTAAAAATGGATAAAATTGAGTATCGCGCTGTGATTAAATTCCTCGGTAAAGAAGGGAATACGCCGACGCAGATCCGAGAGCGCATGTTTAAGGTGTTCGGAGATTCCTGTCCTTCCGAATTTGTAATAAAGTTTTGGTCAAAGCAGTTTAAACAAGGCCGTGTGAGCTTAGAAGACGATCCCCGTAGTGGAAGGCCCATTTCTGCAGTTACCGCAGATAATGTGGAAAAAGTGAAGAAACTGATCCTTGCCGATCGGCGAATTAAGCAGTGGGAAATAGCTAGAGATGTTGGCATTAGCAAGGAACGAGTTCATGAAATAATTCATGAACATTTGGGAATGTCCAAGGTGAGCGCACGTTGGGTGCCTAAAATGTTGACCCCGTTTGATAAGCAAAGGCGTGTGGAATGTTGTCAGTCATTTTTAGACTTGGTAAAGGATAAAGAGGAAGAAACTATCTTGCGAATAGTGACCTGTGATGAAACTTGGATTCGTCAGTGGGATCCCGAAAGCAAACAAGAATCGATGCAATGGAAATTTAAAGGGGAAAAACCACCAAGGAAGTTTAAGGTCCGGCTGTCAGCGGGCAAACTAATTGCAACCATTTTTTGGGATGTTGAGGGGATTCTTATGATAGATTACCTGCCAAAAAACACCACGATGAATGCTGAATACTATGCGAACTTACTTGACCAGCTACGCAAAAAAATAAAAGAAGACAGGAGGGGCAAACTTAGCAAAGGCGTTTTGATTTTGCATGATAATGCACCCGCGCACACGGCCTTTAAGGCGCGGTCATCTCTGACAAAAAACGGCTTTACAGAGATCAACCACCCACCCTATAGTCCAGACCTGGCTCCCTCTGACTACTTCTTATTTAAAAATTTAAAGAAAAATTTGAGAGGGCGCAGATTTTCAACAGACGAAGAGATGAAGGACGCTGTGAATGACTATTTTGACGAACAAAATAATAATTATTATTTTAATGGTATGCTGTCACTTATTGACAAATGTCGTAAGTGCATTTCAGTTGCAGGGGACTATATTGAAAAATAAAAAATAAATTATTAATCCATGTATTTTCTTTCATAGTCAGGTAGATTACTTTTCAGCCACCCCTCGTATGTTGTGATTTTCTAAAGTCACCATATAATTTTATAGCAATTTTAAAAATGATTTTGTACTTCTCTTTGTTGTGTAGCAAGTGGTATTTATTTTGCTTAGAAATTTTATTATTTACTTCATCTAAAATTCTAAATCGAGAATGCCAAACCCTGTTTTTGCCTGTTTTGGATTCCGTCAACAAAAAACACATTTCAAAAGGAATTCGTCCCTCTGTAAGCTGACGGTTGAACAGGGGTTGGTTCTTCCTTCTACAATAAAAAATATTAGACACAAACATGGCTTCAAATTGATTGTCATATGGCTATTTGGCTATTGAAATAAGCCCGTTTGACAATTGAAATCGTACATTTTTAGCTGTCAAATGAATATAATTGTCTTGTTTTGTTGTTGTCAACCAAAAACGTACGATTTCAATTTGTCAAACGGGCTAATATGCTTAGTTGAATAGCCATTATGACAATAAATTTGTTCTGGTGATAATCGTACAAAAAGTTAGGTATACTGTGCACACTACTCGTATTACAACGAATATGTCAATGATTTTACGATTCTCGAAGCCTAGTCGAATAAAAATCTATTCGTCTATTCTTTTTTTCTTCTCTCTCAATTTATTATTTAAAAATAATAACAAAAGTTACCTTTGGGTGAGAGTAATTCCGTTACTCCGGCTCATCAAAATTAATCAAAGTCACAATTAATTTACGATTATCCAAATTTCGCACACTGCATTAACCTTTTTTAAAACACTTCCCACTATCATATCACTTTATAGTTCACATATTCAGGCGCCGGACGGTTATGGTAGGCTTTCGCGGTGACTTTCTGGGTCTGGGTGCGATTGTTCTGTGAGTATCATGCGTTGGCGCACCACTCGTCCACACCACTTTCTCTGACGTAATTATACTTCGAAAAGTAAATTTTTGGATTATGTGAACTCACGTCATAACTAGTTTTAGCGTTGTAAATAGTTGGAAGGTAAACAAGAGTAACATTCTTTACAAAGCTGTTTATTTCTCCAAAATTAAAAAAGCTATTGTACAAAATTACGAGTTTAGGTAAAAATATAATATTTGTTTATGCATACTTCGTATCTTTACTGCAACTACATGAATTGAATGATAGTATAGTAGTATCTTACTCGCATTTCTAGTATTATCCGTTTATTACTTTCCCTTCGAGGTCAATTTACTCTTACTGTGCCAATTTCACTTTGTACCTTCTACTGGAATCTTGTTCAGTATTACACTCACGGGTGAATAATTTATAGGACTAATTTTGCTTTCGAATGCATAGTCACAGGCACGTATTATTGCATCGCATGAAAATGAATTCGAATTACTCATATGTAGATAATGACGTAAAATGTACTTGTACCTTTTACATATTTCTGCACATGAACTTATATACGTACCTTATTACCATACAACATCCAGGAGATTATTTAACCGACAAAAGGGTTCTTAAATTATCAATGGATGTCAAAGAAAATATATTTGCATAAAAAGATGAATGAATTAAATGAATAATGCTGGTATCAAAACTCCAATTCTTCGTAGACTTTATTGTAAAGATTGTAGCAGGTACCGGATCCTTCGCTATTTCCATAACTGGTAACGATACCTACGAAACCAGGAAATAATCAATAATGAATTTAAGTCATTGGCAAAAGTATGCGGTAATTTCTCGTAGTAACAATGGCTTTCAGCTCTATTACGATGTTAGAAGTCTGTAGGACATTTTTGATGAGTAAGAAAATACCCTTGCGTGATGTTGACCGTGCCGGTAAGTCAATTATTAAAATTTTCTCATCTAAGATTGTACCATTGCATAATTTAGTACCCATTGTGTTCTTCGATCTTTATTTAAAAAGACTTTCCTGATCTTAGTGAATCGTTATCTTTCATCAGAGTGCGCAATGGCTGGAAGTGTCCAGGTGAAGTATCTTTTACTTCTAAAGGTTTTATAGTTTTACGGAAAAATGTGATTACAGTGAGGTGTTTTTTTCTACAGGTTTTTCTTTTCTGCATTGCCGTTTATTGGATAACCAACGTCAAAGGAATAAGCGTTCCAACTACGAGTTACACCACATCTATAGTGCTTCCATTTTCTGCTGAAGAGTACTTAAAGCCAACGGAAAAGTTGACACCCAGAATTGATATTGAAAGGAAAGATGAAGTAGAAAATTATGACCTCTCTAGACTACCCCCTGAAGTAAGAGAGTTATACTTTAGACTTATACAAAAAATGTCTCCCGACAGAAACCACAAACCAAGACATATTACTGGAAAAAGAGATACGGGAGAAGGCCACGATGATCTTTCTAGATTGCCACTTGAAGTTGGAGAAAAAATGTATGCAGTTGCGGAACCTATGAACGGGGAACTAGACTCTTCTGACACAAGTGTTTACTATGTTCCCGTTCCAAGACTGCCTGAACCTGTTATACTCCCGCCACCAATCCTACCTCCTCCTCCTCCACCTCCACTACCCCTACCGCCCCCACCACCTCCACCACCACCGCCGCATGCAGAAAAGTCCTTCAAAGCTGAGCTGAGTTCAGAGTTTAAGCTTGGTAGTGGTATTTTAACGGAAATTAGGAAATCGCTGCCAATATTCAATTTCTTAGAAAAAGAAAAGAAACCTTTACCAATTTTTGAAAAAGGTTTTCTCAAACAACTGGGAATAGAGTTAGAGGGCCACAGTGAGAAAAAAGTTGAAATACATGACGTTAAGCCTGTAATTGAAAAGCCTCATATAGGAGAAATGCTTCTTATGGCTTTAACTAAATTGGTAGATGGAGCACATATTGCTTTGGAAAAATTCAAGAAGCCAACAGAGAAATAATAAAAAAGTAGCTTTGGTAAATAAATTATTTAATTTAAAATAATATACAAAACTTTTCAAAGATCACATTTTATATGAAGTTTATATTCTTCTTACACTCGTAATAACGAGTAACTCACCACTATTACATATGCAATTTCTGTGTCAAAAGGCACTATTACTTATGGAGATAAGTTGAATTGTATCTCTGCTTCTTTAAAGTCACTGAATTAAAGTAGTTAAAACCCAAACAGACGTTGTCCGAATCCTCCTTGTCCTCCCTGTTGTCCATAACCTTGTCCTCCTTGCTGTCCAAAACCTCCTTGCCCCCCTTGTTGTCCAAAACCTCCTTGCCCCCCTTGTTGTCCAAAACTTCGTTGCCCCCTCTGCTGTCCAAATTCTTGCCCCCCTTGTCGTCCATAACCTTGCTGTCCAAAACCTTGTTGCCCTCTCTGTTGTCCAAACCCGCTTGAGCCCCCAAAGCCCCCTGACTGTCCACCATAGCCACCGCCTCCAAATTGTGCAAGTGCCACGGAGACCAGCCCTGCTAGGATCACCAGCACAATTGTAACCTGTAACAGATTGATTACATTTAAGATTTAATTATGGAACAGAATGAAACTACATGATCCATCTACAAAAATCTCTTTCATGCCTTGCCAGGTTTGTTTGAATCTTTATCCAAGTCGGAGCAGGCAGACAACTTTACCGGAGAAAAGGACGAACGCCAAAAACATTCACCTCCAGTAAAAACTTAATCAACATTGGGGACTTGTCTTCTATTACAGACAACCAAGCAGATACATTTATCACGTTTCTAGTTTTTGTAGAGAGTCTTAGGTAGAGGCATCGTTGACCCAAATCGTTGGCTGATTTTATCCCGATACTGCACAATGCAGATAAAAAAATCTGGTCATACCGGTATGTGGACTTTTAAGAATTAGATTTTAAAACTGCAGCAGCTAGTGTTGCTTACAAGAACTAATTCATATGTATATGTCACCGTTAGACTGTAAAATCCGATAGTGTATAATTTCACTACTTAGTGACAAAATAATTTAACTCTAGGTTTTTATTTGGTTGTTTATAAACTATCATAGAAAATGAACTGATAAACAATCGGATTTTACAATCTCAAGCTGACATATACTTGCCAAATCAAAGTATAAGTCAATATTAAAAAAATATATATGATTTAGTTTCAGATAATTTAGATTTATTTTTCAGACTATAAATTCGTAAGACACGAGAAATAAGACCTTCTGTCAGTATTGCAGGTAGTAAATATTTATTTAAGTTCTGGATATATTCCATTTCTTAAAAACTACATCTGAAAAATCTATTTCTAATACCCTGGTTCACTCACCTACTAATTGTAGAACAGAACAAATAGTAAGTACTAGTTTAGTGTTTCAGTATGTTATCATGCGATACTCGTTCACAAAGAGTAAAATAATTGTTTTCTTTAATATTAAATTTGTATTAGGTATGTATGTATACTTAATTTATGTAGAGTCATGGCTAAATTTGATTGAATTTAGATAGGTTTAGTTAGATGATTTTAGATAATATTTACCTTGTTATTTAATATTTTAAATAAAATGTTTTATGAATTAAAGTGATTGTTTCGCTGTGTAAAATCTTAAAATCTAACTATGAATTTACTTACTACTCTAAGATACTTTAAGATACTTAAAGTAGTATTTAATTAAATTTAACGTTGACCTACAACGTAGAACGGAGATCCTCACACTATGTAATAACGGAAATTCTTTAATTTATTACTTCCAATTTTATTTAATTATTACAGGATTTGTTGTGCTTGTTTTTTGTACTGATTAGCTCACTTTTGAGGCACTCCACAATTTACTAAGATGACACAGGATCTCGTAAAAATTTACGAGCAATCATGCATACCGTTTTCGTTAAAACATTGTTAAAAGTAAAACAATCCAGATATCTTTTATATTGATACTAAGAACTTATATTCATCCTATTCTATTGTAAAATTAAGATGAGTCAAAAAATTATTTGTACTTACTTGGTGACTGTTCATTTTGTATGAAAATGTGTAATGTGTTCTAACTTTCGCTTCTTATTTTGAACTGAATTTTATATAAAATTGGTCCCTTTTAAATAGAAGAACGATTCGCTTGGGGAATCCAAGTATTAATGGCAGGCTAAGAGCAAGTCAATAACAATCAGTAGTTCCCAAATTTGAGCCTTTCATCACGCCGCACGCCGCCCGAAGAAGCTCCGTACAAACGCATACACAAAATTGTGTACGTATCTGTGGGATGTTTTTATTAGTAATATTTTAGGCTAAATATATTGCCATTGCCTGATCTATGCCTAGTTACAACCAAAAATCGGGAAATTTGAGTAATATCTTAACAACAAACTCCCAAAAAACATAACGGTTTTTTACCAAAAGTGTCTTTAGCAGAATGTGTTTTTATTGTTTTATCCAAGGTTAAATAATAATAGTTAGCGAAACTCAAAACATAGGTAGTACTGGTCTACATTAATAACTTTTTCTATCGGGGCTAAGCGAAATTCGCAACTTTTTTTCACTTCCTCTCATACAAATTGACCATATCAGCCGTCTGGTTTACTATGAGAAGAAGAAAAATATTATTGAGAATTTTTCATAGTCCCCATAGACAAAGTTGTTCACATAGACGAGTACTACCTATGTTTTGAGTTTCGCCAACTATTATTATTTAACCTTATACCGGGTGTATAAAAAGCAATGGCAAGGCAAGAATCCTTCAAGGGAGTGTTAGTATGATCGGTAAAGATATTATTTTAAATACTGGGATCTCTAAATAAAGTACCATAAGTCATAAATAATAAGACGATTTTCTTTACTCGAAATACACTAATCGCGTGGACACCCTCACGGTCTCTGGACACTCGGATGCGGGGTGCGGGTTGCGGGGTGCAATTAGGTGTGCGGAGAGGCCGGTGAGCTGCGTAGCCATAGCTTAGAAAAATGATGGAAGTTTTGGTAAAAATCCAAGGAGTATTTTTTTTCTCGTAATGACATCAGAATTGTGTATACTTTCATATCCTAACCTAAAGGGATTCGTGACTTTGCATGTACACCCTGTATAAAATCAATACTACTTCCGGATCGAAATTGTAATCTAGATTAATTTTAACCAATAATGTTTAGAAACGTTCACAGTATTGCCAAATTTTGTTTGTCCTGCCTGTCACCCATTCTCAAATTTTGTGAATGCGGCGAAATCTGTGCGCCTGTGTTGTCTTCATAACTTTCATAAATGAGGCGGCCAGCCCAGAAGTGGCCTATCTTTTTCAGACACAATTAATTTTAATCACCCACAGGAGAAGGACTATAACACCTCCCCCCTTTTATACGCCCACTAGCTTTTGCCCGCGTCCAAGAGATTTTCGTGGAAATAAGGAAAACAAAAGAATATGATTTTTGAACGACACTATGCAACGGTCACCAAGCCAAATTCTTACTGAAGACTCGGTAAGTGCTCAGTAACAAGGCTCGATGACCTATTTGTAAAATTCGTAATAATTCTTTTTGGTGTTCCTTACGAACGCAAGCCCAGCCCCAAAAAGTGTTATCGATCCGTGTTACTGATCACTTACCAAGCCTTTAGTATGAGTTTGGTGCATAAATAAAAGTATTCTATTACGTACACGAGATTACTGGTTGTCTTTCAATACGAAATTATAATAGAAATAAATTTCAATATTTTAAACACTTGGCGATTTATCCATCGCAAGGAGATAACAGATGAAATTAATATAATCTCCAGTGAGATTCCAGTGAGAACTGGATAGCTCATTTGGCAGAGCAATCGCTTGGTAAGCGAGAGATCACCGGGTTCGAATCCCGGTTCAGAACTCCTCGCGTCTAGATTTACTTTTCTGATTTTCTATACCGCAATGATATAAATTTAATTTACCTACAGGTTGATTTATTGTTAAATTGAAATTTATTTGAGTAAATGTATACTTAACCATTGCGCCTCGTATTACGGATGATACAACGTGCTGTTTGATATCCCACCTGTTTTCCTCAAATACTACTATATAAACCTTATTCTGTATTTTTACTGAAATCCCTGTGTAATTTTCCACCTGCATGTCAATTTTCAGTAGTGTCGGACTAAAAATATTCGAGTAATACCGTAGAAATGTAGAAAACAACGGCATAATTTCACAAATCCATGAAAAGAAAAACTTTTCATGCACCCAAATGTTATTACAACTTTGACAACCACTGGACACGCAGTGATATAAAAAAAACTTGCTAAATCTCACACTCTGGCACAAATTACATAAACAAACTATACACGTTTTCTAGGAATATAAAATACGTAATCGCATACAGTGACTACATTGATATGATAATAATAACTGATAAATAAATAAATCATTTTGCATATAACAAATTTTCACTTTAATCCATAATCATTATTATTTATTAATTTTTGTAACAAATAAATATGTCTCCTTCCAAAAGTAAGCAAATCATATCACTCGATCGGGGCCATATCGTAAAAACTTCTTAGAACAGTGATCTTATCAATGGTTGTACGAGCTGTGTCCACCTTGGTTCCTACGAGACCCGCTTTGACCGCCCAAGGTATCAAGACTGCCACCGCTGCCACCAAGGCCTCCTCCAGTGCTGCGGCCACCGCCAAGTCCAGTGAGACCACCTTGGTGCCCACGGCTACTGCCAAGACCACCTTCGCTTCCACGGCTACCACCAATACCACTCGAGCTACCGAAGCTGCTACTGCCGCTTCCACGGCTACCACCAATACCACTCGAGCTACCGCTGTTACTGCCGCTACCAAGACTGCTGCCGAAACCGCTCAAACTGCCTCTTTGTTCGCGACCACGGCTGCCGCTTTCATATTGGTCGGCGAAAATGGTCGCTACCAGGACCATAGACAGCGCGAGAAATAGTAGAGTCTGAAACATTATAACTTACTTGATTTTGGGAGCTTTTAGGTAATATATAACAATATAACTTTATTTTCATACCACAAAAGAAAAATCTTAGCATTGAAATTAAAATCAACTTGAATAAAAATATTATTTGTTTTTATTTTTCTTGTGAAACTTTAAGAACTGGTAAGTACTTGATTTTGGGAGATTTAGATAACTAATACAATATAGCTTTTGTTTCATGCTTTACGAAATTAAAATCATTAACCTTCTATTTTTTGTTTGATAAACACTTGTACACTTGTAATTACACATTTATTTTATTTAAAAAATCAACATTCACTGACATTTTAGCATATTGAATCCTTATTTTTGTTTTTAAGATATTTATATTTTTCTTTCTTCTACCGTGTTAACTTTATTTTTGTTATATGACAACCCCATAACTAATTCTACCATTGCCAAACCTTGCCACAACGTTAAATATTTAGGATAGTGTATCTATGGAAACTTATGAGTATTTTATACAACGTTATATTAAGAAATTAAAATACTCAAATGTTTCTGTTGTAGAATTTGTTTGTCCTACCCGCATGCCAAGCGATTCATATATTGTACGTAAACAACCAAACAAACCTTTGATAATGCTTTAACAGCGAATCCGGTAAGGGAAATTAATATAAATAAGTGGAAGTACAAGTGTTTATCAAACAAAAAATGTTTCAAAAGTTCCACCAAGTGCCAACAATCACGAGCATCAACTCTATTAACCTTCTACTTAAAAATAAACATAAATATATATTTTTAATTTTTTAAATTTGAATTTGACAAATTTATTGATTTTTTTATAATCATTACGTATATTGTTTATTGGCATGAATATATTCGATCTATTACTTTCAGAGATACGGGGTGGAGAGGTACAAATAACTTTTTGTTTGAAGGTTTAGTTGAAATCTAAGCGTGTAAATATAACATAACTAGAAGTAGTCAGCTTATTAATCATATTATCTAAACCATATGTATTTTTAGGAATTACGTTTGTATATTTATGTATGCGGGAAAATAAATGCTATCTTAGTTCCAAATTCTAAGTGAGGCTGTATCATACAAGACGGAGTTATTCCATAATACGAGTAGTTTCCTCTTTACCCTTTTGGTACAAAACCCTAAAAATACACAACTATACATTACAAGGAATATTAATTTAGTGTGTCAGAGAAATAAATCTCAAGCGGGGCTCGGAACTGTCTACTTAGTATTCTACAAGTATTTGTAGTTCCTTAATAAGTGATGAATTTAGTAAAAATCATTTACCTTTGAGGAAACCATAGTTGCAGTTGCAAGGCACTGGATACTTTGTTAGTAGCTCCTTCATGTATGCCTTATATACGGGATTAATCAAACAAACCATTCAATAATTTGCTGACATAGGTGAAATCCTTGGGATTCTATAAATATGGGATATGAATATTTGTAATCTCCATACTGGTTCTTTAAAATTTTCCGTCGTATTGATGTAAGTATTCTATGTTGCTCAGTTTTGATGACGTGAATCTAATTGCTTCAAGACAGAGATGTTAAACCTTTTTCTTAATAGGTCTGCGGGCCCATTATGTAACTTTGTATCGGTTGCCAACTGGTTACCAAACACTGTAAGCATAGATAAAAACTGCCTTTTAAAAATTGCCTTCAGTGTGTATTTAACTGTTCAAGAACTGCTACGTCACGTTAAGTACGAGCGTATCCTTAGATTATCGGAATTCGATAGTATATCTATGTTTCCGATGTTTGGCAACCAGTTGGCAAACGACTCAAAGATACATAATCTAGGGGCTGGTCCTCTGAACTTATATACAACGCAGTAATGTTGATTGTAAAAACTAAATTTGCATTTACCTCTAATTCCCAACGTTTCAACAACATCCATCAGCCTGTGTTCGTCCACTGCTGGACATAAGCCTTTCCTAGATTTAACCCCTCTTGGCGGTTCTCCGGCTTCCTAATCCAGCGGGTCATTATTTTAATTAAGCTATGTTTCAATTTCAGCTTCCATGTAATACGGGGTTTTCATTGGTTATAGGTGGTAGAGCTGATGCCGGGCTCGACTGTGGAGGTACCACCATCTTACTCGCAAATCCTCCCGAAGTTATTTGGGGGAGAGTAAGAGAAGAGCTCTCAGGCAAAACTATTCGGCCCACCATTGCCTGGGACCGATGGATGGCGGTATATCCATCCCCCATTGTCGGGCCTTATATAAAATAGACTGGTGATGGGCAGCGGCGTCACTGGTGCAAGGGTTTCAGCACCGCGCTCACCAACCCGCCTGCCCAGCGTGTGTGAGTATGGGCATTTCTTCCAGGAGGCCCGCCAAGCATGGCGAAATCCTGGAAAGGCCTATGTCCAGCAGTGGACGAAACAGGCTGATGGATGGATGGATGGATTGGTCTAAGTATGACGTTTCATTGGTAACTTTCGAGTCTAGTATTAGAGCATTTTTTTAATGAGGTACGAAAGACTACTAGGATTTGGACGGCCTTTACATAACTTTTAATGTAAAGCGGCCCTAAATGCCTTGGTGGAATGGAACGATTTATGACCGATAGGATACACCCATATATACTAGGTGAAATTAAATCAACCAACCAAATTCATACTGGAGACTCGGTTAGTAATCAGAAACAAGCTTCAATACCCTTCTGGTGAAATTCGATAAATACATTTTTTGCTTCCTTAACTGGCTGAGCTAGGAATTGCACCCAACCAGTAAGGGAGCAAAAAAATTCATTTTCCGAATTTGGCCTAAAGGATTACCGAACCTAGTTCCTGATCACTAACCGAGTCTCCAGTATAATTTTGGTCGGTTGATTTAATTTCACCATATAGTTACTCTCGTGGTATAGATTACGATCCAGTTAAAAAAAAGGTTGATAGGGCCTGACGTAAACAATGTTTTGAAAATGCTTGTATAATTTTATTACTTGTGAACAGTATGTTTTAAATCACATATATACGAGTGTCGCTATATTTAGTTTATACACACGGTTGTGTGTCCAGTTCAGAAAAGTAAAGGCTATGGCACCAGCCGTCAGTTATTTATAATACGACACGAACCATTTTGAACTATTTTCGACCCCTCCATAACTCAACGGTTATGGGACCTACAAAGTAGTAATTTTTGCGTGCATGTTAGAGTCCCTAAAGTACCAAAAATTCAAGTTTTCTTAAATTAATGTATTTTTTTATTAATACCAGTCAATTCATTTTTATTTTTAGCAGATTTAATAATAGTCAAAGTAAATTATTTGCATGAATGATGCAACCGTTAAAATTTTAGCTGTGAAATCTTGCCAAGTTCTCTATATTCAATAGCAAGGACTTGAACAAACTTTCTTTAAAAAAAAGTTAATAAACGTTATACATTCCTGCAGTGATGACTTAAGGCCCTTGTAGCCTCCAACAACCTTGAGATATTTTAAATAAGGTCGAAATGAACGTTAAAATCTTGCATTTGATTTTGTAATCGACTGCTCCGAAACTTGGCGTTTATGGCAACGTTGACGCCACGCGCTCTCAAAATATCTAGTTTTTATTTATTAACTCTGCTGTAAATCAACATTTTTAAATTTCCTGCAATAAGTTTTAAAAGCTATACTTTTTTGTATTTTAGTGCAAGAACCATACAAATAACATTAGCGGTTTCCAAGAAATAGCCAATTTTATTCTAAAAACAGCTTGCCTTTGGGAAATATTTTCAAGGTGTTTCTTATAGGCGAGAATAATTTTCTGCAATGAGATTGTTTCTTATAGTTTAAATAATGACATATATTTTTTCATCATTTTTAAGTAAGCCATTTAAGAGAAATAACTTCATCGATGGGAGTAATTTTCGGATTGCGCGGGAACACGCGCCTTAAGCAACCCCCATAGAACTTGGCAGCCATAATTGATATCAATTCTTTCTTTGTTTAAGCCGATAATCTGGCACTGCCGTTGCCAAACTCGGCCTCTTTTTTACATTTATGTTATTGGTGGGATTAGGCTTTATGGGAAACTTCTATGTCGTGTTGAAACGATAGTATTTTGTGCAACAATGACACGAGGGCCACTGTGATACGAGTACTTGTTTTTGAAACGAAGCGAAGCGAAGTTTCATAATAGGTTGCACGAGTGTACCAATGGCTAATTACTAATTAGCCTTAAAGCATTGTGTCTAACTGAACATAATTACATAACATAATAATAATAATAATAAAATTCTTTATTGCACAAAATTTTGTTCATAGGCGAGCTTATTAGTATTTTCTACCAGCTAACCCTTGGCAATGAGGAAGCTGTTGAGAGTAGTGCCATGGATTTACATAGATAAATTACAAATACTCAGTAAATTATATTAACTATACTACATACTAATAAACATATAAAATTATTGAAGGATACCTTCATTAAATCATTATAATACTTATACTGCTTCACAGTTTACATATATACATAAATATATGTAATTATGAGAATTTATATAATAACTCATAATAATTAATCGGTCTGTAAATGAAGAAAGTGCTCTTTTAATTTATTCTTGAAGACTGAAAGCGTGGAGCTTTTTAGTTTTTTAGGGTTCCGTACCCAACGTCTGGATCCTACTGTCCGGAAGGACATTATTGCGCTCTCATATTGGTTGTTGTGTTGCTATATCGTAGGGACTTCTAGATTTTATGAAGAAAAATGTCGGCAGAAGTGTTAATTCGGCAAAAGTGCTATATCAATCCAACCATCCATCTATCAGCCTGTTTCGTCCACTGCTAGATGTAGGCCATTCTAGGATTTCGCCACTCTTGACGGTCCTCCTGAAAGAAATGCCCATACTCACACACGCTGGACAGGCGGGTTGGTGAGCGCGGTGCCGAAACCCTCGCACCAGTGACGCCGCTGTCCGTCACCAGTCTGTTTTATATAAGGCCCGGCAATTGGGGATGGTTATACCGCCATCCATCGGTCCCAGGCAATGGTGGGCCGCCTGGTTTTGCCAGAGAGCTGTCCTCTTACTCTCCCCCGAATAACTTCGGGAGGATTTCCGAGTAAGATGGTGGTACCTCCACAGTCGAGCCCGGCATCAGCTCTACCACCTAGTTCTATCAATATACCTATATAATTATTTCAAACTTTTAGTGAATGTCTGCTGATAAATTAAGTAGATTACTATTTTTTTAATTTAAATTCATATATTTTTGCGTTGACGGGTAAAATTGTGAAATCTGGGTAGGTATTGTGAACGCACTGCTCACATAAAACGGAGGTCAAGTAAATACGTACACTGAGAATCGTAAACAACAGCTTGATACAAAGCGATTCCATCAATCGCGAGTGATGCGCCGTAATCCCTTGAGGAGTTTCAGAAGAGTTTTCACGCAATACCCTGCGATCAGCACCCTCACTTTGCGGTCATCCGTTGAGGAGTTCTATGATAATAATAAGACCAGGATCAGAGGTCTGGTGGATTAATAACAGATTTTAAAAAATACACTGCAAGCAGCATTCTGGTACAAAGCGATTGCCTAAATATCGTCTGGTATGCTATCATTCCCTGAAGAGTTCCACTGCCTATCTCCAACGACCTTCATCAGATCATTACCGAACTTATACGAGAAATACCTGGATGCACACTCTTTGAAATGAAAAACAAATTATTAAAATTACTATCTGTTTCATGCTTGTGTGCACTATGTGCACTTCCGTCGACGTTGCTAACGCACACAGACATCTGGTATGACAAGGTCCTATCCTAATAGCATCTGAAACGGATATAGTACTTAAGAAATGACGTAGTTATGGTGTGACATACAAAAAATAATTGAATCGCTTGAAAAAACAATTGAGGATCTTCTCCTTTAAAAATGGCGTATGCTGATCAAATTGGTGATATACTAAAGAAAGGCTACTGTCTAAAGCACGCGGAATAAAATAGCTTGTTTGTTACTATTGATAAATATGAGACAAGCAAAAGAGGTGTACCAGGATCGTGGCAGATGGAAATCTATGTTGGGATATAGGCACGACTAAAGATAGTAACTTTGATTATCCTAGTTCATTATGTAAGAACGATTAATAATGAACTACTGCAATTGCGCATAAAATACAGGTAATTGAGATGAAATGACGTAAGTAAAGAGCCACTATAAAAAGCAGATTGCACAATAAATACGAAGTGTATAATCGGATTCCTTAGTGCTTTCCGTGGGTTCTCTACACCGAGCGGTCATTAAAATGAAGGTATTGCTTAGCTTAATTTTATTTGTTATGTATCACTATGACCAGGCCCTTAAAATATACGAGTAGGTACGAGAATTAATAGACACATTGGACACAGACCAACCCTGCTTTTATTTACATAGGAAGAAAATAAATACTTGGTCTAAATAACTTTTTTTTTAAATTTAACAAGACAACCAAAAATGACATATTTTTATGCATTTTTTGACAACCTAGAAATTCTTTTTGAGTACCTAAGCTTTCCCATAACTTCATTGAAGCCATTTAAAACAAAACTTCCTATAACATTATATTTGTATGTATGTATGTTATTATTATTATCTACGTAATATTTCCGGAATGGTTAATTCCAAAATTATGTAAAAACAAACACATGCCATGAATATTCATTTTAATTGAATTTATTTAAATGACTTGCTTTTATGTCAATTAGCTAATTTAAACAGGCCTAATATAATAAAGATGAATCTCGGATATTCGTTAAAGATATATCCAAAAAGTTGCAGTACTTATAATTTCGCTTCCAGTTCACCTTTTACCCATGGATACTGCTGATACTGGCGGCGATCCTCACAGCTTCTGCCGAACAGACCTGGGCTTCGTCTGAACTTGATGCCGGACACCAGTACAAGCAAGTTCTGAGGGTGGAGCGCTCGCCGCAATGGAGAGGAAATCGTGGTTTGTTCTTTGATAATATTTGATATTGGCACACGGGAAGAATCAATTATGTTTATAGCACACCGTGCGTAAAATGACCACTTTACGCACGCTGCGCTTGCGTAAAGTCGGCATTTTCCGCACTTTTGCTATAAAATATTATACGATACTCGTGCGAGAAACTTTTTCTCGACTCGTGTGATCGCTCTCGTATCGTAATGTACTATTTTCGACGTTACGTCAGATAGCAAAATAAATATGTAGACATTGCCTTAGTAGCTACTAATAGCTCAGAATAGGAGGCAGTTTTCTATGGACTGGGATGACTTAACTGTCTAGTGTAGTCGTGTAATTTGTTACGCATTTGTTAAAAAACGCTTCCGTGCAAACAGAGAAACATGCTTGCTATGTTTTATTATAATGTGTATTGGTATTTTTATGGAACTAGGTTTTGCCCGCAGTTTCACACGTCAGTTCTTTTTTGTAATTACTATCAGTAACCAGTTTTAAGATCGGAGTTTATTAAATAAAGACCTTCCTGTATCCAAGTGCATCAGAAATGTAAGCTGAGTTAAGTAAGTTATTTACGCTACTTAGATGATTATCACATTGAAATCTACCATATTCTAGATCCCTTACTCACTCAAGCACTTTAAAAAATTTAGAATTATTTTTGGGCAACCCTATTTAAATAAACTAAACTGTATACTTTATTTACGGAGATAGTAAACTCAACCAAGTTGTTTATTTTAAATTTATTGTATATATTTTATTCATGAAAGTTTTAAATTAAACCAAGTTGTTATAATTATTTATAAAGTCTTAATAATTTATTCGTAGATACATAATCTTAATCAATACTACATTTTAAATTCTAGCTTAAAAAAACCTGACCTAAAAATGACATAAAACATAACTTAATAATAACATAAATTAAATAAAAACTAAACTGTTTATAATAAATAAAAAATGCTGGCCAAATCGCCGCCGTCACTGGGAAGAGTTCCCAAAAGGCTGGCGGCATTGCCACGCTGGATGGCCAGCAGGCTTATTCTTTGGCCAAAATAGGCCCCAGCCTTTCGGTCACCCGAAACCTCGACCAGACGCGACAAAATTTCTTTGTAGAGTCGCCACGCCTCCGGCTCCCACGGTCCGAGGGTCTCAACACCAAATGGCATGAACAGATAACCCTCGCCCAGGGCTTCATATTTCCGCCATTTTAATGTTTCTGCCGTGGCAGCTGCCGAACCTGCCTTGATGGCGGTCGCTTGAATATGGGATAACGCCATTGTATCAACGCACGTAGCGTCCCATACCAAGGTCCGCCCATTTTTCCAAGGGATGAGCGTCATTCCATCGGGCCGCTTGCCGTCGTTGCGCGCTAGGCCTGTTGGCTCTAATATAGCCGGCACGGTGGCGGTGGCAAGGGCCCGGCGGATGACGTCATTTAAAGCGGCATGGCACGGCTGGCACCCGGCACTACGTTGACAGAATAAGCCGTGGTGGCCAAGCTGGTCAACGCTTTGTCCACAATGGCAGCGATGTGGCTCATTGTTTTGGCTCCAACTCTCAGACCGCGGCCAGGCTGAAGGTAGTCCTCTCCAACAGAGTCCCGATGTTGGTGGAAGGCAATGCATTTAACCAGTATCCTGACTCAGGCTCACTGGTCGCCAAAAGACGAGCTCGCTCTGCAGGGTTTGTTGCGGTTTCTAATAGGCTCATTCGAACCTGACTGCAGAACGGCTCGTTCCAGAGACCTCGTGAAGCCATATTGATCGGAATGTCTTCATTAGGACCAGCGATTGTTTGCCAAGCGTTTTTGGCCTCAGTCAAGCACGTGACCTCAATATCACCGAGTGATGGGTGTATTATTTTACCAAAGAGGTCGATCATACTGTAAGCTGAGGACAGGAAGGCTGGCAGCGCTACGCTGGACACTTTTCGGATACCCAGGCCTCCATATCGGATCGGTAGAGTTGCCTGGGTAGAGCTACGATTGTTAAAAGAACAATTTAGAATTTCAGTTAATGTTGTTTGAATTATTTTGTCTAAATGATTTAATAAAGAAGTATGTTTCCAAACAGTAGTACAGCGTAGCCTATATATGAATTTAGGAACGAAAAGGCAGTATCTAATTATGAAATAAGCCATGTGAGGGCTAATTTGCTTAAGAAGTCTGGATGATTCCTCGAATTTCGAAATTTATTCTTCGATGAAATCAGGAATTGAATCATCCGGAACCGGAGCACCCAGGAGACGAAGCGCATTTTGGTCAGTTATTGTAATGTTGGGGGCTATGGAGTTAAATCCTCCTATAGCATGATATATCACATTACGTTTTTCCTGAGGTGGAAGTTATGTGTTCAGATATAGTTCATATTTAGAAAAATTAAGGTCCAGGCCAATAGTTTTAAATTTATCGATGATATTTTTTAGGTCAAGTAGTACAGAATTAGCTTCGCCACCGAGCGTTCTGTCGTATAAGTACCACACATTTAATTTAGAATTTAGATTCGCGATGTGTGGATGAATTATTAAACTGAACATCGCCGGTCCTAGTGGGTCACCCTGCTGACAAGTGACAACCAACGGCGGAGTGTAATAGATGGTTCTTGTTGATGAGTTTGGTTGGAGAACTATAGCAGAGCCATAGATAATGATGTATGGAGGGAACATTATTTTTTATCAGTGACAACAAGGCGCCCCTGTCGACTGAGTTGAATGCATTTTTCACATCAACCTTCAGGAGCACCTCACCTCCGCCACATTCCAGGAAGGTGCGGGCTGCGTGCACTGCTGCCTCACAACCTCCCCTTGGTCCCAAAGCCTAGTTGAATATGTTCGAATTCGTTCTAGGTCTGGCAAGATGTGCTTGCAATATATCTTTGAGACCACGCGGTGGATGGTGTTCCCTAGCGCAATCGGTCTGATGCCTCCGTCCTTTTTTATTAAGGCGCATAAATTTGCACCATAAAGGATATCAATTATTTCGATGCACACCTTCCCGGTCTTATTCTCTTACTCGCAAATCCTCCTGAAGTTATTCGGGGGAGAGTAAGAGAACAGCTCTCAGGCAAAACCAGGCGGCCCACCATTACCTGGGACCGATGGATGGCGGTATATCCATCCCCAATTACCGGGCCTTATATAAAACAGACTGGTGACGGGTGGCGGCGTCACTGGTGCAAGGGCTTCGGCACCGCGTTCACCAACCCGTCTGCCCAGCGTGTGTGAGTATGGGCATTTCTACCAGGAGGACCGCCAAGAGTGGCGAAATCCTGGAAAGGCCTATGTCCAGCAGTGGACGAAACAGGCTGATGGATGGATGGATGGACACCTTCCCGGTCAGCATCAGATTCACAAGGCGCGTCACCTCCTCCAAGAGGGCCCGGCCGGTATCTCCATTAGTGCCGCAGATTAAGTCATTAAATTGCTGTGGAGTCAGCCCATCGATACCTCCAGCCGAGCCATTCCTGAGGGATGCGATCGCATCCTGCACCTCATCTGCTGTCGCCTCGGGTGTGCGTTCAGAATCATCAGGCGGATCCGGTAGTTGTAAAGATGCTGCTGGAGGTGGATGTTTCGCCTTTAGTGAAGCCAACGGCTCCGATGTATCTGGAGCGACGGTGTTGCTGGAAAAGAGGAGCAGCTCCTGGGCAGCTCCTAAAATATCTCCGTCGCTTATTTTGGACTCAGCTTTTTTGATAACATTTGTCGTCGTCTTTTGATAAGTTGCATTTTTTTGTATTTGATATAGATCTGTTTGTTGTTGATTTTGGCAGCTGATTTTTATTTTTAAACTAAACCAAGTTGTATATTTCTAGGTAGCTACGTGTATAGAAAAAGGTCGGGCCGACGTCGATGTTCTCGGCGTAGAGGAAGAGGTTGAATACTTATTTTACAAGTGCCTTTGAGGTTTCACAAAGCAAATGTGTTATTTTGTTGCTTGTCCGGAAATATCTTGATTTCTTATTGGAAAGAAGATATTTTCAGAAAGTGATGAGTAATAAATAAAGTGTAAAAAGTAAAAAAGTGATATATTAAGTTACACAAAGCCAGCTAAAAAACCATCACATTAATACTAGGTACATATAATATTAATTAAAATTGTACGATGATGACGGTAAGAAAATATGTATTTATTTTTAAATAAACAAATAAAAATAATAAATAAATGGTTTTAGTTAAGTTGTATCTCTATTAATATTTTTAAACATATGTTTTATATGGTGAAATTATAGATATTTTCGGACCCAAAATTAAAACAGAATTTATGTTGAAATGTTGCAGCTTCAGCAACATATATTTTCCTAGCACCACATGCACGGTAATGGTACTTATGTAATATTTGTGTGTAGTTTATTTAACTATTTTAAAATTATTATTAATTAGTGTATACATTGAGCCATATTTTGTTTATTTTGTCTGTAGCTAAAATCAATTTTCTTTGTGTGTACCTATGTCTGTGTAAAATATTTAAGTACCCTCGAATTGGAAACACTGTTCCCCAAAGGACAATTACCTATATATTAGTTTGGGGTTCATCTTTTTTTGTAAACCAATTGTTCAATAAAGAAATTTGATTTGATAATTGGCTGTTTTCACGGTACTCATATGAATTGTGTTTTTGATTCATCTGCACAAAATCTTCATTATTTGAAATCAGCTTAATCATGACAGCCCTAGTACCGGGTAATATTAGTAGCTCTCTTGTTTTATACTCCATTATTCATGCTCCTGTGTACACGTGACGTCATGCACCTTTTGGCCTGATGTTTTATACGTAGTGATGTCTTACAAATACAAGTTGCAGCTACAACTACTAAACTATGGTTGTGGGAGGCTGGGGGCAACATTTTAGCCCGTCTGCTTGGTCAATTTGACAGAACAAGAAACTATATAACCACTTTACAACTTAAGGGGAAAGATGACGCAAATAGAAATAAAGACACGACGTGAAGGAGTAACAATACATAATATTACATCCATCCATACATTCGTCCAAACTTTCGCATGGATGGGATGAAAATAAACTTCGTGCTGAAAACCGGTTATGGTACAAAACTAGGCACGATTCATTTACTTACAAAATTTGTCGTACCGTTTCTATTTTAGAAAAAAATATTCTTTTATTGTGACTCTATATCTACTATTTCCAAAAAAATATTGTATGTACTAGTTATCACGGTATTTTGTAACTTAGTGACAGTTGCCATCTGGTTGCTAAACATTAAAAACATGGATAATATAGATAAAAACTGAACTTTTAAAATAGCCTTCAGTGTAGGTATATAGAACTATTTATGAACTGTGACGTCACTTTAAGAACGAACGTATCCTTAGATAACAATCAGAATTCGATAGTATATCTATGTTTTTGATGTTTGGCAACCAGTTGTCAACCGACTCAACGATACATAATCTAGGGGCAGGTGTTTGGTTCAATACCTAAACCCTCAAACACTCGCCATCCACTCGCTATCGACATTTATTCCGTTCCAAAATAATAGGAGGGAGCAATAATGAGCATTTCACTGTTCTTCGAACTCAAATACCTAAACATGCTTTTTAACTTGCAGCTTGTGATAAGTATCCAATTAATAAAGCACAAAGCTTAAAACAATTCTCAGTGATACAGAACGAGGACATCCTTGTATTTAAAACTTTTGTGAAGATTCATAATTCATAAAATAATACAGAAATTAGGTGTACCAATTTGTCATAATTAATAATTAGTTTCAGAACATCTTGCGAAGATCAAATAAAGTCAGCTTTTGACTAATGCTAGAACGGAAGGTTCATGAAACTACATAGACGAGTAAATTGGAAGTAATCCGTATTCAATTATTTATATAGATCTGGACCTTAGGTTAATCAACGAGCTATGGAGCGGGCTATGTTTGGGGTATCTCTGATGAATATAATCTGAAATGAGGAGATCCGTCGGAGATCGAAAGTGACCGACATAGCCTGCAGAATCAATAAGTGGAAGTGGGCCCATATTTGTCGCCAACATGACGGTCATTGGGGCCGAAAGGCGTTAGAATGGAGACCACGTACAGCAAAGCGTAGTAGGCCGATCTCGTGCCCGCTGGACAGACGACCTGAAAGACGTTGCGGGGGGGGGGGGGGCTGAATGAGAGGGACCGCCAAGATTGGTGTGATCTGGCCAAAGTTTTATTATGTTCAGCAGTGGACGAACGCGGGCTGATGGATGGATCGACCTTAAAGTCAGGCGTCTGTTCCTGCAATTAAGATATTGCTTTACTCTTACTTACTTTTTCCATTTTCAGGTGGAGGTGGATTCCGTCGCCGTGGAGGCAGAAGAAGAGGCTGACAATTTATGACTTAACTTACTAGCTTTGTAACTTTTAAGTATACATACGTATTAAAGTTTAAAAACCCTTTTTATTTTTGTTTTATAATCAACATTATGAGTTATTTTTCTTCAGGTTGTAGTGAAAGAATGTTGGCATCAGGTATGGGTGTTCTGGTTCTTCTTGATACACATAATAGGCAGGGTAAAAGGCAGTAATAGGAGGTGGTCGACTGTTCTGAACGACGGTGGTGACACTGGAACCTCCTAAACCACTTTGAAAGAAAAATTTGTCATCTGTCTTCTTCGGTGGTCTTGCTTTCATCAGTCTGGAGTCATCGCCGTAAGTTAATGGGAATGGTTTTGATGCAATTTCATTTTCTTCAGGATCTTGATCGGCAGCAACGAACGCCAGAGTCAGTAGTACCAAGAACACACAAATGAATGTCCGTTTCTGTGGAAAACGAAATAAATTTCGATTAATTTAACGGTATTATTGTGAATGTTTTAAATGGGATTTTGTACAAGTGTGACATACTGGGAACTCACTTTGTTCATTTCGTACACAAACCCAGTATGTCTTGTTGGAAACAATACTCCATCAAAAATATCGTCTTCACTTCACTTGATAATATTTATAACCTTTTCAACTTACAAAAAGTAACAATTTATATGAAAAATGAGAAAAAGAAAACACGGGATTATTTTTTTATTTGACCCTTAAAGCTTTTGCAAGGACCTTTGTTAAGCCTAATTGTCAATAATTTACCCTTAGAAGGTGTTCCGTACGAGCATTTGAGGCTGCTTGGCAGATATACCTTTGCCTAGCCCAAAGCAAAAGAAAAACTATTAGTCACTGATTGGTTGTCTCTAAGCGGTGTATAATTATAATAAATTGGGTCAATTACAGCGCAGAATCGCGGTGTTATGATTGTATTATATTTTTGTATATTATAATTACGGTTTTGAACATCAGACAAACAACCGTAGTACTTATAAAACCGTTTTTGATGTTGTAATTACTTTATTGTAGTTTGGGAGTAGGTAAAAAGTTTTCTTTTACTAAAATGTAAGTACGTACCATTTTTACGTATCTTGTAACAAGTCCTTATTGAACAAAGTTTTCCACATAAATGCTTGAACTTTTGAAATATCTCTTCGTAATAAATGTTGCACTATCTTTGTTGACATTTATGGCATCAGTGTTCATAATTATAGTATGTATTTTGTGTAATCAACACCTCACAAAGTGTTTTAAAATTACCCCTGTAATAGGTGTGCTTGTAATTTTAAAATGCAACGATAATTTTCCCCCTATGATTCTTTAAAGGAAGTCATACATCAAAGAAAGTCAACGAAATGTATGATCGTTAGAAATAGAAACACAATTACTGGATTCGATTGATCGATTGTACAATTTGTCACAGCATGAAATTACTCTTTCTCTTTTGTAGTGATTTCAAATAGCTTTTCCTCTTCATTGTAGGTTGTATAGTGAAATCTACTAAATGATTAACCGTCCACTTTTCGTCGTCTGTTCGTCCACTGCTGAACATAATAAAACTTTGGCCAGATCACACCAATCTTGGCGGTCCCTCTCATTCAGCCCCCCCCCCCCCCCGCAACGTCTTTCAGGTCGTCTGTCCAGCGGGCACGAGATCGGCCTACTACGCTTTGCTGTACGTGGTCTCCATTCTAACGCCTTTCGGCCCCAATGACCGTCATGTTGGCGACAAATATGGGCCCACTTCAACTTATTGATTCTGCAGGCTATGTCGGTCACTTTCGATCTCCGACGGATCTCCCATTTCAGATTATATTCATCAGAGATACCCCAAACATAGCCCGCTCCATAGTCCCTACTTAAGGGACCATCTGTCTTAAGTTATTACGTAATTAGCTAACCTAACAACATCTTATAGTGACCATATCAATATTAAAAATCTTTTAAAAAATAAATTGACTTGGCCATCGCATGAAAACATAATGTATCTCACAAGTAATACATATTATATTAAATTAGATTATTTAGTGCGATTGCCAAGACAATCTATTTATTTAAAACATAAAAGATTTTATTATTGTTATGGTCGCTAGTATAAGATGTTGTTAGGTTGGCTAATTGCGTAATAACTTAAGACAAAGGTCCCTTAAGTAGGTACGGAATAAATTAAGCGACTTGGTATTACACGGATCTCACAACTTTTTACGGTAGAAAAACTAAGTTGCGAGACTTGTTTTTTTTACAAGTTTTGTTTTTGATGGCATCTCATTTCTTTTTGTAGATAGTCCTACTTTTTTCCTTTCCGGTACCTTCTATTTCTTGACAGGTAAGTACACTGATTCATTCACTGCAAATGTAACTTTATATTTACTCTATTTACGATTACAAAGTTATTTATTCAGGTGGTGTATCTAGAAAACTGGACCGAAATTGCAAAATATTTTAGTTTTTCCTTGATTTATACACTAAACACTAATTGTATTCCAAATTTGAAGCTTCTATGTCTGCTAGTTGTGCCTTAGAGTTTTGATGATCGGTCAGTGAGTGAGTTACAAAATTGAGAAACTTTGACTAGTTATTATATAATTCTTAAACTACTGGTTCAAATTAAAGGAAATTTGAAATATACCATGTTTGTGCAATGCCTGCTTAGTGACTGAAAATTAAGGCTTCTAGTTTTATCCACAACGAAGTTATAGGGGGTCGAAAATGGCCTGAACTGTTTCGAGAAAAGGATGGTACGGCCGTGCCGCTTTTTAGCTCGACGCGGGGGCACTGCCGCCGTGCCCCCAGATTATAGTAGTTTATATAACTATTCTATTTAAGTATTTGGGTGTAATGGTTTCTTTTTTATAGTTTAATTTTATGTATACCGCCTTCGCGTTTTTCCCGTACAATAATTCCACCCAAAGGTTGTCTGGAAGAAATCGCTTTAAGCGATAAGACCACCAATTGTGTTTTTAACATTTGTTATGTTTTCTATTTTTATGTATTTTTTCTTTAATAAGTTGCACAATAAAGAGTATTTGTTTGTTTGGGCCTGTAGGTAGTAGGGCGATAGGGCTTGCCGGGGCGTACCGTGCGTAATAATCGTTGGTCGTGAAACGATTTGAGAAATCTGAACAAACAGTGGAATCCATTTTTTTACTAAATTACTTATACCGGGTGTAAATAGAGTGCTACCATTAAATGAAACCACATATTCTACGAACCATACTGAACTACTTTTCCCAAGAATCATACCCCCGCTAACTATTAGTTTAAGAAATATTTGAGTTTAAAACAAAAATGCGTGAACTCTAACGCACCGACATTTTTTGAAACAGCGTCTTCCGTAATACAGCTGTTACGGTGCAGCGTTCTAAACTAGACCTTCTTCGTATGAAATATAGTCTTTAAGTTACAGTTGAATATATTTTTCTCTGTAGATTTGCGCGGGTATTTTACTTCAGAATATGCTCAGTAGAGTATATTTTTTTATTTAAAGGTCGCACTCTATTTTCACCCGGTATATGGCATTGGTGTCGATTCGGTGTTACGTAACACGACTTAACTTATTTGACAGAACTAACCTTATTCTAAGCTAAGTCTATGATTCTAAGGCTGAGATTCAGAGTGCATTTTGAGTCCGAACTCAAGAGGAACTCAGTCTTACAAACGTCACTCTAGTATGAGATCACGTCGCTTTTTGAAGTTTGTAAGATTGAGTTCGGACTCAAAATGCACTCTGAATCTCAGCCTAGGCGTCCTGTCCTTGTCTTTTCGATACAGAAAGAAAAAGACATTTAGTCCTATCGAATAAGTTAAGTCGTGTTACAGTGAATCGACAGCCTTTAAGGAAAATCAATGTACTCATAATCAAGTGAATCAGGAGGTTTTTTTCCTAGAAGTCGTAACGCTGATGCGCAATAAGAAAGACAAACAATCAACCAATCGGACGAGAGGTCTGTCATCAACACTGAGACAACGATTACCCAATTTGAGCTCAATCAGCGAGCCGCACTCACAGTGACTAACCTCATCTCTTCTCTGCCTACGTTTCGCGTCAGATAAGTAGGCCGTGGGATATATATGTCGTAGTATTTTGATATAAATCCTAGGATAAAAGTAAAAAATCGGCCAAGGGCGAGTGAGACTTGCCCACGAAGGGTTCCGTATCATTATGTATAAAAACGGCAAAAAAATCATGTTTTTTGTATGGGAGTGCGCGTGTCCGACTCGCACTTGGCCGGTTTTAGTATTAGTTGTTATAGCGGCAACAGAAATACATCATCTGTGAACATTTCAACTGTCTAACTATCACCGTTTATGAGATACAGCCTGGTGACAGACGGACGGACGGACAGCGGAGTCTTAGTAATAGGGTCCCGTTGGTTACCCTTTGGGTACGGAACCCTAAAAATAAGGTGCGATGAAGAGCAACAGCTCACAGCACAGCTGAGCCGTGTGTTACATTACACGAACTATTTTGAGCTACATTCGACCCCCCCCCCCGTAACTCATTTCCTATTGAACCTACGCAGTTGCAATTTAAGATATCTGTTAAGGTCCGCGCAAGTACCCAAAATCCTAAATTTCATAAAATAAATTTTAGCAGTACTCGCTGATTAGTAAATTATTTGTATATTTATTTATTTCATATTACTATTTATTTTTCATTATTTGTATGTATTTTACAGTATACGCTTTATTAAATTTAAATTTAATTAAATTTAGATTTTAGTTTTATTTAGATTAGTTATTAGTTTTATTTATGTAGGATACAGCAGAAAACCAGCGCTATGGCTTTGGCTGTGGCATTAAGCTGAGCTGGACTAACCATAGAATATGCCTAGTTTGTTAATAATAACTATTTTTTGTGACAACTAGTGTGGTTTTATGAAATAAAGCTCTTTTCTTTCTTTCTTTTAAATCACTATTTTTATCGCTAACAGAAGTTTGCGACAATGTGAAATGGTTCATGCATCTTAGGATTTAAAAGCGCATTTCCCATTATCAAGAACTGTGAGTTTCCTCCTCCGTGCAAAAAAACATACTTTAAATATATTATTATTATAACAGTAGCCTTTCGTCCGCGTCTCCGCACGTGTTTATTTAATCTCTGCCCCATTTTTAGCTTGGACGTTATTTTATCAACACCCCTAAATGTTGAGCAGGGTCACTACGATGGTAATAAAAAAAAACGCATCCGAATCTGTTGAGTGGTTCTCGAGTTAAAAAGGAACATGCATGCAGAGAGACATACAAAAAAAAAGTTTTTGTACAATAAACTAATGTAATGACTAATGACCTATTTATTTCATTTATATTTTAAAATAATCAATGTACAGACACGACTTTTTTACTGACAGATTTTGCCATTTATTACTACTAAGTATTTTTTCCTTAATTTAATTTATTTATTTATTTATTTAGTTACTTCATTTACGTACTTAATAGATTTAATTTTTTAACTTGCTAATACCAACCTTTTATTAACTAGTAAAATAATTATTTATTATTACAGTATGTAAATTTCGTTTTGACTGTACAAATTGTAGGCCACATGCATATCAAAAGCACTGATGATGTCCAAAGTAGGCATACTGCGATTAGAAAACATTATTGAGGAAAATGTTTGTCTATATGCAATTATAGGAATAGTGCGATCTAATTCATTTTTTTCCGAGATTTAAGTGCATCCTTTCAAAAATTGAACTTCTATTTTTGTACAAACAAAAAATTGCGTGGATATACACAGCTTTTTCAAATACAAATAAATTACTGAAAATGCACAATTCTCTGCGGAAGTACTAGTTTCTATGTATATACGTAAGTTGAAACCTTTATTGTATGTGCACATACTAGAAGGCCCTGCTGATGTGACAGAATAATACAAAATAAATGTATGCTCAGTGCAGGGTCTCCAGATAGAGATTTAAAAATTTCCCGAATGAGACAAAAAAAATCCCCCAAAAAGATACAATTTCGTCAACTATTCCCCAAATATCTTGAAACTATCTTTTCCTTTATTATATTAAAATTTATTAAATATTGAGTTTTTTAATTACAATGAAAGACCATAACAATTTATTCAACCGAAAATATTAAAATTTTCACACACCACACTTTTCTTAAAAATTTAAAAAGTATAAACTGTTTAGGCCGTCAATCCAAGCAATGGATTTTAACCACATTTATTTAGTAATTTTCTTCTCCAAGCTTTTCTTTCCCCAAAAGCTCTCCAGAACTAAAATTATTCCCCAAAAATGCGAAAAAAAACCTCAATCTGGATACTCTGGCTCAGTTAATTTTCAATCATTTGAAATCTGTTGAGTGGTTCTCGAGTTAAAAAGGAACATGCATGCAGAGAGACATACAAAAAAAAAAGTTTTTGTACAATAATACTATTGTAATGACTAATGACCTATTTATTTCATTTAAATTTTAAAATAATCAATGTACAGACACGACTTTTTTACTGACAGATTTTGCCATTTATTACTACGAAGTATTTTTTCCTTCATTTAATTAATTTATTTATTTAGTTACTTCATTTACGTACTTAATAGATTTTATTTTTTAATTTGTTAATACCAACCTTTTATTAACTGGTACAATAATTATTTATTATTACAGTATGTAAATTTCGTTTTGACTGTACAAATTGTAGGCCACATGCATATCAAAAGCACTGATGATGTCCAAAGTAGGCATACTGCGATTAGAAAACATTATTAAAGAAAATGTTTGTCTATATGCAATTATAGGAATAGTGCGATCTGATTCATTTTTATCCGAGATTTAAGTGCATCCTTTCAAAAATTTAACTTCTATTTTTGTACAAACAATAAATTGCGTGGATATACACAGCTTTTTCAAATACAAATAAATTACTGAAAATACACAATTCTCTGCGGAAGTACTAGTTTCTATGTATATACGTAAGTTGAAACCTTTATTGTATGTGCACATACTAGAAGGCCCTGCTGATGTGACAGAATAATACAAAATAAATGTATGCTCAGTGCAGGGTCTCCAGATAGAGATTTAAAAATTTCCCGAATGAGACAAAAAAAATCCCCCAAAAAGATACAATTTCATCAACTATTCCCCAAATATCTTGAAACTATCTTTTCCTTTATTATATTAAAATTTATTAAATATTGAGTTTTTTAATTACAATGAAAGACCATAACAATTTATTCAACCGAAAATATTAAAATTTTCACACACCAAACTTTTCTTAAAAATTTAAAAAGTATAAACTGTTTAGGCCTTCAATCCAAGCAATGGATTTTAACCACATTTATTTCGTAATTTTCTTCTCCAAGCTTTTCTTTCCCCAAAAGTTTCCCAGAACTAAAATTATTCCCCAAAATTGCGAAAAAAAACCTCAATCTGGATACTCTGGCTCAGTTAATTTTCAAGTATTTCAAGAAATTTTATTTATCTATAAAAGGTCTATAAAAGGCTTATCTTAAGTGTTAAGAAAATTCACGTGAAGATTCAAACGTTTATCTATTATTATATCATATTTTTTTATGTTGTATTTGAAATGTGCTAATGGTCTGACAATGTGAATTAAACAAAATGCTCATTCTATAATGGAAGGGCCTTAATTTTAGCCAATAATCGTGTATCGTAATCTGCAATTTGAACGACCACCCACTGCACAGCATAATATTCATTGTCTTGTGTAGGGTTGCCATCCGTCCGATTTCCCCGGATTTGTCCTTGTTTGGAGGGCTTCTGGGGAGCGTCCCAGTGGGGTTTTGTAAATTTAAATTTTTATAGAAGTAAGCAAAGCCCAGCATTATATGTTTGGTTAATTTTCAGAAGTTTTAATCTTATTTATTTATTTTATTTATAACACTTTTTGCACATACAATAAAATCAATACAAAATATCAAAACAATCAAACATGGTGTACAAAGGCGGCACTTATTGCTAACAGCAATATCTTCCAGGCAACCTTTGCAAGCAAACAGAAAGATAGTTGACAGAATAAAAAGGAAGAAGTAAATGCTAATCAGTGAGGAAAGATCAAGCTAAAAAAATATATATCTAAATAGACTTATCTAAGACATAAACTTACATATACAATACATGAACATACTAATACATACCTACATAATAATCTTATTACTCAAACGAAGAGCAAGCGTGTTTGGTTTTCTTCTTTTTTGAGAATTGATAGAAGAAAGATTTTTTTTTAATGGAGAAAAAGACGTTATACATTTTTAGGGTTCCGTAACCAAAGGGTGTACAAGGGTATGTTGTACAAATTCAAAAAATTATATAAGTTAGGATTCCGTTCTCAGCGGGAGCCGAATTGTTTGTCATTTCATTATCAATATCAGCTGATTTATTTAAAATTTTGGACACTGACTGTGAGAAAGTTGTAATGTAATATTATTAGTAATTATTGACAAGAAAATAATAATTTGTTGACATTTCCGATTTTGATAATTGTTGTTCCATAATACTTTTTATGCAAATATTTATTAAGTTTTAAGTTATGCAATTAATTAAGAAATGATTCTCTGTAATGAAACTATGTATTTTCAATTAAATAAATAAATCTGTATGAATCTAAACCTCATTGTCCTAGTTTACAGCTGGTAACCCTAGTGCCACCCACTAATTGAATGGAGCGATTAATTTGTTAATCCTTTGTATAATCAAGTAGCAAGAAGATTGCAAGCAGATACCAAGCAGTTTAATGATGAATTACACAATATGTCACACCATACTTACTTCGGTTTATACTCACAGATTGTATATTCACCAAATCGCTTGATGGTAACCTGAACATTAATACCTATAGTTACCTTTTTACTTAGGTACCTGTAGTTGCTTGAAATTATTTAAGTAAAGAGGTAAAGAGCCACTAAAAAGACAAGGTTTTGAACTTGAAATCTCCAAAATGAATGAAACGTTGTGGATGTGTAGAGAAAGCTATTCTAATTTATTATTATTATGGAAACAATGTTTGAATCGATATTAATGTAAATAAGCTATAAGGGGTGTCGATAAAAGCCGAAAACGGGGCGAAGATTGAATAAACGCGGGTGGAGCAGCAGGCGAAAGCCGGTACTACTACTTGCTGGGCTCAGGAGGGGTTAGAAATATTTCTTGTATATATCTGGGGGCACGGCAATGCCCCCGCCAAGTCGAGCTAAAAAGCGGCACGCCGTACCATCCTTTTCTCGAAGCAGTTCAGGCCATTTTCGACCCCCTATAACTTCGTTGTGGATAAAACTAGTAGCCTGAATTTTCGGTAACTAAACAGGCATTGTATAAACACGGTATATTTCAAATTTCATTCAATTTGAACTAGTAGTTTAAGAATTATAACTAGTCAAAGTTTCTCAATTTTGTCACTCACTCACTGACGGACTGACCGATCATCAAAACTCTAAGGCACTTCTAGCAGAGATAGAAGCTTCAAATTTGGAATACAATTAGTTTAGTGCATAAATCAAGGAAAAACTAAAATATTTCGCAATTTTGGTCCAGTGCTCTATATACACCAACTGCATAAATAATAAGATCACAAAGTTACATTTTCAGTTGTAAGTAGAAGGTACCGGAAAGGAAAAAAAGAAGGACTATCTACTAAAAGGAATGAGATGCCATAAAAAACAAAACTTGTATAAAAAAACAAGTCTCGCAACTTAGTTCTTCTACCGTAAAAAGTTGTGAGATCCATGTAAATAAATCCAAGTCGATTAATTTATTCAGTCCCTACTTAAGGGACCTTCTGTCTTAAGTTATTAGGTTATTACATAATTAGCTTACCTAACAACATCTTATAGTGACCATATCGAAATTAAAAATATTTTATGTTTTAAATAAATAGATTGACTTGGCAATCGCACTAAATAATCTAATTTAACATAATATGTATTACTTGTGAGATACATTGTGTTTTCATGCGATGGTTTTATTTAAAACATAAAAGATTTTTAATATTGAAAGTTGCGAGCTTTGGTTTTTTTTACAAGTTTTCTTTTTTATGGCATGTGTTTTTTCTTATGATATAACAAAAGAAATAGTTTTATTAGCAAGAATTTTTCATTCACTCGAAAGTTAACTCGCATATTAAGATAAAGCACCGTATATAATTGATTCTAAAGAATAATAAATTGATTAGAAACCTATCGATACAAGTTGACGGTTTATTTTATTGCATACTGTAAATTACTGCTAAACCACGCGTGGCAATTTTAGCTCAGTGAACTTTGGGCTCTTTTAAATATAAATATTGCTTGTTTCCAAACAAAATATATACTAGAGATTAGTTTAGGAATTGACAAATATGTTCCAAGCATAAGCCAGCCAAAATAACCCATTCTTATACGTTTCTTCATACCATGAAGTGAAGCCTAAATGTAGCTTATTTTTTGTATGGAAACTTGCCACGCTATTAAATCCTTATGTTTGGTCTGCTACTTAGTAGTAATTATATGTCTGTGTGCTAAACACTCTCACTTATGGTGCGCAACTGGAAGGTATGTAAAGCTCATCGGGTAAAGTATAAAGTACTCAGAATAGGAGGGCTTGATGACTAGATTGATGGATGTGGATGAAGCGAACCGATACACCTTTATTCTGCTTTATGTTTGTTTAAAATAAATAAATAGGTAGATGTTTCAGGATCGTAGCTCAGAAATCTGTAGTCTCTGCCTGTCAGCCTGGGAGATAGGCGTGACATACCTATATGTATGTGCATACCCTCTGGCTTTATGAGTCACCCGTGTGTTATTGTTATTTGTAGAGGTATTCTATAACTTTCATTGAGCAGGGTGAATTTCACGTTTGTTGTTATGAATTAGTGAAACTGTCATTCATTGAACTTACAATTGTTTGAGAGTTTTTATAAATATTTTCTCAAGTACAGTTTCAGGGCACCGTTTTTGACCGTGTGTCACACACTTAGTGGCCGAGGTTGCCTCAATCAGTATCGCGACCCTGTCCCGAAACTGACATGACCGAGAACCTTGCAACTACATCCAATTGATGTATTTTTGTGAGTGTAAATTAGTTCGAGTTATGGTCCACGGCCCTTGAGCCTATTGTCCTGTCCACTGTTTAGTCATTTCGTCCGATTGAGTTTTGAAATTGTTATTTCACGGGCAATATATTTCTCGGAGTTTATTTCATGCTAGCAGAACACAGAGTATACGAAAAGGTATAATGTGTGCAAAAGCCTCAATGAGCATCGTTATAGTGAATTATCTAAACTTTAGATTTGCACATGCCTAAATCAGATTCATGCTAAGAGAATATCCAAATCTCCAACTCCATTCATACTTACACCAAACTAAACAAATACTGAAAATTTCTAAAATTTTTACGCTTAAGGTAATCTGTGTAAGATTTGATTTGACTATCTGAATTATTGAAACAGAAGTTGTTGAATATCAAAGGAGTATTTAGAGACTTTTTACGGGTCTCTATCAGAATACTCGCAGTTGGCAGAAGCGCAGAAGGACTAAATCGGCAATATAATCGGCATAAGAGGAATGCAAAAAGAGTCAATTTACTTGATTTTTTTAGAGTTCTGTTTTAAAAGTTTTTCAAAAATAATCCTGATTACTTAACACTGTGCAAGTATATTCTCTGGTACAAGTATTGGCCTCCATTTATCCGTTCAATGGCAACGAGCTATAGCGTCGTAGTTCAATAGCAAGTAATGTGCAACTTTTCATTATTATTTTCTGAACATTTTCAGCTTAGTATTGTTATATGATGAATGAGTCAATGATAAAACATTTTCGTCGTATTCTGAATGCGGGATTATATATAACGAGACTACATTTACAGTTTACACTACACCTTGTAAACTTGTAAGTTTGAAGAGAAGAAACGAGAAAAAATCCCAACATTTTTGTGTTCCTCTAAATACTTATAGCGTGCTTAAGATATTTCACTTCACAGTTTGTATCCTGTTTTCCTGTTGAACCTATTTACACGGATCTGAACTATTTTAAGCAAAGTTGCCAAATGAACAGTTGCATTGTATCGCCGAAACAATTGCTCGTGCAGAGCACCTGCATGATTGGCGTGATAGTTGACACACGTATGGATAAACGTAATCGGATCATCCAGCCTTCCTTTGTCAACAGTAGGAGTCCAAGCTTCGGGCAATCAGTACACTTGTCCTGGAGATCCTGTCCCTGTGTGTAGACACGAAATTAGGATTTAATTTTGAGAGGAATTGAAAGTGCTTGTTTATTAACAATGGACTTCAGATTAACAATCTTCGTTTGCATTGTAAGTTGATTTCTGTTTCTTTGTTTTGAAATGTGATTTGATATAAATTAACCCTTTTAATTATCACTATCGTAAAAGCAATATCGCTGTCCAGATCGTCACTTGGATTTTTCTTATGAATTAAAGCAATCAGATTTAAAATAATTCTTTTAGACCCATGAAACAACTTGGTCATACCAGTTCCGTAATTATTTGTGCTTTAAATCCGTTCATAAAATAATGAGTTTTTGGTGTTTGTAGTAATTCTTCAGTCTATTGTAGTCTGATTCAATTGCAACTTATTGTATAGTTTATAGGAAGTTTATATGTTAGTAAATGAACTAATTTATTGAGACTACATTTCTTAATAACAAAGAATACATAGTAAAGTCCTTTACCAAAGCTAATAAAGATAAAGCCAAATTCATAGTGGATAGTGGTAACTAAACAAAAAGAACCAAAACTCAATTCCAGATATATTATTTACCAAGCATTTGTTCAAACCTAAATTTATGAATTTCACAGGAGTCATTGGGTCTCTTTTCTGATTACTTACGAAGTCTTCAGTATGAATTTGTATTTACCAAATGAATTCACTTGCTTACACATTCCCCGAAGTAATCCTAAAAATGTTGTTTCCAAACGCTCCAGATCCTCATAATCGCAGTAGCCTCGTCACCAGCAGAAAGCCCTGAGGTCCGCGAGAAGCGCGACGTCATGGAGTCGATGAAGAACGCCTGGAGTGAGATGGTGAAGACCCTCAGTGACGCCGGTGATGCTGTGGTTCACGTCTTCAAGCCCACCGAAAGGAGCGTCATAGACAAGATGGCTGACAGTGTTAAAAGCTTGACAAATTAGTGGTGTAGGAGCTTATGTAAACGTGTTTTTGTATGTGAATTTGTATTTAACAGTGTGAACACACGAGCTTTTTCAAAATAGTTTTTTGAATTTCTTAGGTAAATCCAAATTTTGTGGAATGTTGTAGCAGAGTTTATAAATATTGTGGTACCGTCTTCAATCCTTGTTCGAAATCTAAATAACGTCGTTTATACAGCTATCTTCAAGATAAAATTAAAGTTTTGTTCGAGGTGTTTGTTTTAATGAATAGTTACTTCTTATGATTCCTTAAAACTTAAAATTTTAGTTATTTAGTTAGCTTTTAGACCTTTTTTGTATCTCAAAGTACGAGTTCGCATACAAATGTATTATTTACGTTAAAGTGCACAATGTGTACGGTTATCATCATTATATTACAGGGGTATTAGATTATATAAGTTATTTAATAAAAATAAACAATAAACATGACGTTTCCTTTATTACAAAATGAAAAAAAAAAACATTGTTACCAATCGTAAAAATACTGTACGTGCATTGTATATAGGAAAATAAAAATGGCGTGTGCTTTATAGGTCAACAGTTCAAACTTCGCTATGATATTGCGAGTTGGAATCGATTTCAAACGTCACGTCTTTAACTGAATCAGGCTTGGGGCTGTCGTTTAGGATTTTGATGAGATCCTCAGGTCCTGATTGGATAATCGGCACCGGACTCTCAGGGTAATCGGGCCTCTTGTCATACTCGTCTCTGTGCTTATGTGGAGCCGGCAGAATGAAGATACCAGCCGATAACCCCTTCTCCTCCTTCTCTTCAATTTCCTGATCTTGAGCCATCAGCTGGTTCCTGTGTCGAATATCTGAGATGCTGTACTGATACAGTTCCGACTTGTGCTTCTCCTTGCAGAACATGCAATACGTTATCCACACGATTACGAACACAGCCTGCAAGAGGTCTCATTATTGACATTCTAGTAGAAAGCGAGGTTGGAAACTCGTTTTTAATAGATTATAATTAAAACGGACTCACCAGTATAATGGCGATTATGTACCCGGCACACAACGCACTCATTTTGAGCACAGACTAGTATTTTTGTATTTTTTATTTAAATCTTTATGTATTTCGATGGACGCGACGTAGTTTCGAGTGGGACATATGACAGCTGACACGAGCTCAGCCCGCTCCGCTCTCAATTAATATTAGTTGTGTCTCCTTAACTAATGATGTCATCGAGAACGATTGGAAGTGAGTAGTCGTCTTCGAAGATTTTATGGAATGCATTTGATAAATATCCGATCTAGTAGTACTAGACTACCCGTAGATCTATACTATAGGTATACCTGCGAGTTATAGTTACAAAGTGACTAAATAGCGATTATACATAATAGCTAAATATTTTATATAACTACTTAATCGATTAGATAATGTGATAAATTAATCACTTTATCTAGACATTATATACCTACTTCACCTCGTACACTACGTTGCATATTCACAAAATTATGCATCTTATACAGCCATACCTTTTGAACTTACATATGGTACATAGAGAGGGTTCAGCCACAGACATACAAACTAAACCTAAGGATTAATAGCGTTGGCAAGTTTCCATACAAAAACCAAGCGGCATTTAAGCTACATGGTACGAAGAAACGTATAAAAATGGGTTGTTTTGGCTGGCTTATGCTTGAAACATATTTGTTAATACCTGAACTAATCTCTCGTATATATTTTGTTTGGAAACGAGCAATATTTATATCTAAAAGAGCCGTAACTCACTGAGTTAAAATTGCTTGAAGTCGACTCTATCCGTTTATTATTAATGTTTGGTCTGTTATGTCTGTGGGTTCAACTCAATAGTTAAATTATATAGAGTCGATTATACCTAAAGTTTAAGTAAATAAGGCAAGTAAATATAGGTACTTATCTTAGAATCATTAGGGCATTAGTTTTATGCTTCAAGGCGACAGCTACTGCTGCAGGCCTAACATGGTTACGTTAACACCATTTTAAACACCATTTGACAGTAAATGTATGGAATTTACTGTCAAATGGTGTTTAAAATGTTGTTAAAGTGGCACCAGGTTAGGCCTCCAGGGGGCCTAGCACAGCAGATGATATCGAGCTTTAACCGAGATCAACAGAGTGAGAGAGAGCTCTATCACGCGCTATCGAGCTCGATATGGTTTGCTATGCTAGACTAGTTGGTCACCTAAGGGTGTCTTCTCACTTTCTCACACGACCCGTCTCATAATGATCTCTCTGTCGTTTGAGGCGGAGTTAAGGCTGCATATAAGGTCAGATTGAGCACCTATCAAAACTGAACTCTACAACGACATTTCCTTTTAGTAAAAAATAGCACGCTCTCAGCCGTGGCTGTTACGACCACCAAGAAACACGCGCCCACAAAAATCTGCGTTTTTATTTAATAACTCTGCTTCTAGATGATTTTTTAATAATATTCTAAGACGAGCTGATGATGTCATTTGTTAACTTATTTTTAATAAAAATTTCAAGGCTGTATGATTTAAGGAAGGCCCTTTAACACTCGAAAAACTTTAAATTTAGAGGTAACTTCGTATTTTTTTTCTATCGAGAGAACTTATAGATTTTGCGTTTTTTCTAAAATCAGTCTGTTAGCCATATTGTCTACTATGTATATTATTTTTACTATATCGATTAACCAAGTTACACAACGTGATATGCTCATTTGAAGTTGGGCATCTAGCATTATACGGACCCTTAAGCTGCGCCGAACGCGCTCACAAAGTTAAATTCTTACAATTATTATAACTAAAATTATTTAAGGCGAATCGTTTCGAGCTCGGTGCAAAATGCACAACTTATAATTGTTTTTCTTATTATTTAGTAAAAAGTACTAAATAAATGTCATTTATGGCATTTCGTGACCATAGTTTAATGTCAATTAGGCTTTTCTACTAAACTTCTGTAATTTTATGCATTGCGTTGTAAATTTATGTCCACACCAACTTAAAACACGCTTTTTTAGTTTGTATGGACCTCCACGGTAACTATAATCCATAAAATGACGCAATTCTGCTAAAAACCCCTAATAATAATTAAACAAAGTCGCAAAATAAGATGAAACAACTTTTTTCACACATTTTATTTAAAAAAATTATAAACAATCATAACTTATGCATTTTGCACTGAGCTCGAAACGTCCCTACTTAAATATAATCAAGGGAACTCATTTGGGTTATTCCTTGAGGCACCCGTCCTTCAGGGCCCCGATCTTTGAGCACCCCGATAAATTTGACTATATATTCTTTTGTTATTTTTGATATTAATATGCTAGTGTACCGTCGACACAAAAAGTGCTTTAAAGTACATTAATTAATTAATGTGTTAGTTTAATCAAGGCTCTCATTCTGTTTAATATGGTTAAATTTCTATGCCATTATAAGGAGTGATATCAAAATATGTAATTTTATGACAATAATTAATTATTCACCTTTTTGGTTGTCGAAAAAAGTAAACATTTTACTGACAGTAGCAAGTAACTTTTTTCATTATGATAAGTACCGCAAACTAATTGTGATTATAAAATTTGTGATTACATGAACCCTTATGCATATATAATATAATATAATATAATATAATATATTGAAATATATTATTATTTTTGGCTATAGTAATAAACTCATCATTTATACCCAAGATCCAGCATCCATGTAATTATACCACTATTTAGTGTCTACTATTTTATAAGACATATTTTATAAGATATTCACCGAGATAAAAAAAAAGTTAAATAAAAAGAAAAGGAATCGGTGCGGTAATGTGAAGTAAAAAGCACGCGTGTATTATAACCTGCTTTATGAACCTAAAAGCTAAGAAATAAGAGCCACTAGCAAGTTGGTTTTTACTTAATTCAAACAGAATAATAATTTTGTTAGTATAACACTTTTGTAGGCAATGATACTTTTAAGCGACATAAGCATTTAATCAAATTTTTGGATTGCTCAAGGATCGGGGCCCTAAAGGACGGGTGCCTCAAGGATCGGGTGCCTCAAGGAATAACCCACTCATTTGTAGTCATAATACATAGGTAACACTAAAAGTTTCCGGAACTGGCCACTTACATAAACAATATTTAAAAATTTATTGCAACATTTGAAAATAGAACTCTTTGGCTGTAGAATGCAGTTTGTTTCATCTGACTGTCTTTTGTTTTTACCTTGTGGCGCCATTTAAAAAATTGTGTGTCTGCATCAACATGGATTTAACTCGGGAAAATTTTCGTAGTATGATTTTCTACGATTTTAAGTGTAATTTGACAGCTCAACAGAGCATCGCTCGGCTTGAAACAGCTTTTGGCAATGAAGCACCATGCAAGACGACTGTTTATAGCTGGTTTGCAGAATTCAAGCGTGGTCGTATCAATCTCAGTGACGAATCTCGCGATGGTCGGCCGTCCACCGCTGTGACCAACAAAAACATCGATGCTGTGCGCCGTATGATTGAAACAGACAGGCATGTGACCTACCATGAAATTCGCGCATCCTTAGAAATAGGCATGAGTCAAATACAATCAATCCTACACAAACATTTGGGTGTGGGAAAGCTGTGCTCGCGGTGGATCCCACACAACTTGACCGAGGCTCAAAAAACGGACCGCGTCACTTGGTGCAGTGCCATGCTTACCAGATTCAACGAAGGTGCGTCAAATTTGGTGTGGGACATAGTAACAGGTGACGAAACATGGATTTATTGCTACGATCCCAAAACAAAGCAGCAATCGAGCGTATGGGTCTTTCAAGATGAGCCGAAGCCAACCAAAGTGGCGCGCGTAAAAAGTGCATCTAAGCGGATGATTGCTTCTTTTTTTAATAAAACTGGACACGTGGCTACTGTTGCTTTAGAGAATCGTCGTACCGTGAATAGTGACTGGTACACGACCATTTGTTTGCCGGAAGTTATTGACGAACTCCGTAAAAATAACCGTAAACGCCGTATCATCCTGCACCACGACAATGCTAGTTCTCACACGGCCAGACAGACAAACGACTTTTTGAAGACGAAAAATGTAGAACTCATGAGTCATCCTGCATACAGTCCCGACCTGGCACCTTGTGACTTTTTTCTGTTCCCAAAAATTAAGAACCAATTACGCGGTCAACGATTTTCATCACCAGAAGAGGCTGTCGAGGAGTATGAAAAACACGTTTCAGTGGTCACCACAGGGGAGTGGCACAAAAGTTTTCAAAACTGGTTTGATCGAATGAAAAAGTGCATAGACGCCAAGGGAGATTATTTTGAAAAACAATAAATTAATTTTGTACCTTTAATAGTATTTTTTCATATTCATTCCGGAAACTTATAGTGCGTCCCACGTATCTACATTTTGACTCAAGTTTCAATTTGTTTTTTACGTATTTACTCCCCACATCTAGTACATTGGTATGTCGAGGTAAAATAGAACAAATAGTAGAACTAGATGCACAAACCCAAAATTTGTTAGTTTGTTCGTAAGGGATAATTTCTTAAACTATAACCGATTCTAAACGTTCTTCCAAGAAACCTATACTATCACTGAATGACATAGGCTATAGTTAGTTCCCTGGAGGTGGGCAGTTCCCTAGGGACCAACCCTTAATTACATTTGAGAAGGTTATCTCTGGAACTACTGGGATACAACCACTGATTAAATTCAAGCAGGTAATCTTTGGAACTACTACAACTATTTTTAAAATTCTTTCACTGTTGTAGTGGTATAAGACTCTTCGCTTGGAAATAGGCTATATTTTTTTCCTGGGGACAGACGGGCAGTTCCCTAGGGACATAGTCATAGCTATGGAATTAATTCTAAAAATCATGTCACTGTTATAATGGTTAGATCTTCACTTGGACAAAGGCTATAGTTTTTTTCCTATGGCCGGGCAGTTGATAGAGTCATTAATAACTACGGAACCGATTTTGAAAATTATTTCGTTGTTAGATCGTCGAGTCATTCGATTGATGGTTTTTGGTCATTGACGTACTACCAAGTGGACATCGGGTCTGTGCTCAAAAGTGTCCCAACCAAAAGAGAGTCAAAACCATTGAAAATTAAAAAGGGGTGTCAATCACACGTCAATCAAAATTAAGCCGTGCAGCAATGACATACGATTCAAATTAAAATGTTTTGTTTCTTAATATTTTGACACTTCACTAAGGACACTTTTTTGGTAAATTTTATACTAGACCCGAGGTCCATGGTTTTGTATGTCAATGTTTTTGGTGGAATATCATCTTCAATAAATTAAATACAAATTCTTGTATGTACTTTTTGTTGCATAAATATTGATTTTTATTTTTTACTTAGGCAACCGGTTTCGTTTTACACATCATCGGGCCAACAAATTATTAATTTTAATACCGAAATAAAATGAAATAAACATCTCAAGCAAATATAACCCATTTAACAGAGGTGAATAACCACAGCTTGCGTTTTAAAATTACATCTTCACTGGGACAAATACTTATAGTTTGTTCCCTGGATACGGGCACAGCTAGTAGGATCTCTGGGGACATAGCTGTTAATTAAATTAGCGTGGGTTATTTATGAAATACTGAACCGATTTTGAAAATAATTTCATTATTTTAATGTTTAGTCTCTTCGCTTTGACGTTATAGTTTGTTTCTTGGGGATGGGCAGTTCCCTAGGATTATGGATCTTAAGGCGAGGCATTAATAAACTTTTAATTTCAAATCGGCGCCTTAAGTGAGTGGAGTGAGTGGGACTTACTCCATACAAATATGCGCTCACGAACTAGCTTATGCCGTAAGGTCGTATGCGGCAGAACAGTATTTTTCATTTAAAATGACAACTATGCGGCCATATTGAAGTGTATTTGTAGACTAATTTAAATAAAAAACTTAGAGGCTTCATTCGCTCCCGTTTGTCAGTAAAACAGAAATCTCTGTTTTAAAAGAGGTTTTCTAAATATTTTTTTCTCTACTATGAAAATTAATCAATCAACTAAATCTTCGGGCAAAATGATGTCAGTGAAATGTTTAATCTAGTATATAAATTGGTAATTACATATGTTTTTTTGATTGCTGAGAAAAATGGAGATCCATGTCACCAAAATATCGTGGCGTCGCCTTAATTAAGTTAGCGTGGGAATAACTGAATCGATTTTAAAAATGATTTCAGTGTTGTAAAGGTTATAGACTCTTCACTTGGATATAGGCTATAGATTGTTTCTTGGGAGTGAGTAGTTCCCCAGGGACATAGATATAAGTTCAGTATACAATTATTTTCATGAGAACCAAAAGTCAAAGTCAGATACGTACTATAAGATCCGAAAATAATTAACACATGCGATAGGACTACCTAGCGAAACCGCGGGCATGAGTCAAAAATCAATAAAATTTGATCTTAGTCTTAAAATGTCTTAATTTGGACTTTGTTTTGGTATTTATTTAGTTGAAGATCTTGATAAAAATCAAGAATACTAATTTAACTCATCTCACTCCATATATTCAGCAGTTTAGCGTATATTTTTTCTTTACTTTTACTAAAATTACATTTGAATTATATCGCACCTTCTCTTGGCTTTTCAAAGTCACCAGCTAGTCTAGCATAGCAAACCATATCGAGCTCGATAGCGCTTGATACAGTGTTCTGTCTCACTTTGTTGATCTACTTAGAGAGGGATTGACAGTGTATATCGAGCTGTCAAAGCTCGATATGGTCTACTATGCTAGGTCCTCAGGAGTAGTTGTCTCCTTATAACCATGCATGTACCAGTCAGTGTGTGGCTGCTTGCAGTCTATCCACACTCTGTATCTTGTAATCCACTTTTATCACAGTGAGTAAGTACGGGTAAAGTAAACAGGCACATTTACAAAGAAGCAAAGGATTTCAACTTATTTACATGCAATGTCAGCTAGTCTAGCATAGCAAACCATATCGAGCTCGATAGCGCTTGTTACAGTACTCTGTCTCACTCTGTTGATCTACATAAAGAGGGGCAGACAGTGTATATCGAGCTGTCAAAGCACGATATGGTCTACTATGCTAGGTACCCAGCTCACACTTTAAAGTATAGTTACTTTGTTACCTTTTTGTTCTTTTTTCAGTAAAATCTCTGTTACTGTACACGTTGTCGAATGCGTTGGCATTGGCCAAACTGAAAGAGACAATGCTTGCGTTTAAATAAGAAGAAAAAACGCAGTGCATCCCACTTACTCGCATAAGTTTATCTCTTTCACGCTGTCGTGCAACAAAACAACGCATTGGCCAACGTGTACAGGGGCTATTAGAAACATTGGCACTAACAAAGAACATTCGCCAAGTTTCTTGATAAATCGTAGCAGATAAACCGACTGATTGTTGTATCCGGTTTCCTCCTCTCCTGAACCATTTGTTTTCGCTGTAGTACCAAACCAATCAGCGGTACACAAGTAATGGTCCAATGTATCAGTGTAGACGACGGATGCTGGAGTCTTGACCCCGATGGCTAAACCCAGAGGTCAGCGCGTCCCGACGTGTTTGGTCACGTGACATACATACATTGATAACAACAAGAACAAAACAACAAACTGGCTTCTTTGTAACACTAATAAAAGTCCACTATGTTTTTATTATAACTATTATATTATAATTATTTTTATTAATAACTACTTGGCTTCTTTGTCTTCAAACCAGCTTGAGGTAAAAATTTCGTGAAATACTGTTGTATGTAAATCGTAGTTAGAAAATTATTCAGTGGATAGGCCGAAGGATGGATTATGAAAAACAATTTCAAATAAAGTAAGTTTGTGTAATCGACGTAGAGAAAAACAATAAGAATTTAAGCTTAAAACTAATTATTTTTTATCATTTGTTTCAGTTGCGCGTCTGTGGTCCTGAAATAAAACAATAAACCTTGAGAATGTACAATAAAATTATAAAAAGATTAATAAATTATACTCTCATATATGTATAAGGTGACTTTAATTTATACAGCCAAACTTATACTGGAGGCTTGGTAAGTGATCAGTTACACGGATCGATAACACTTTTTGCTAATTTTGCAAAATAAAATCTTGACATCCCTTAGTAATGGGGGACTATAAAGAATAAAGAATAAAGTTGATGCTTGTGATTGTTGGCACTTGGTGGAACTTTCGATACATTTTGACAGAAATGCACTTGTACTTGTCCACTGTATTTATTTTATTTACCTAACCGGTTTCGCTACTAAAGCATTTTCGAAGGTTTCTTTGTTTGTTATATATATGTATAGGGGGTAGAGCTGATGCCGGGCTCGACTGTGGAGGTACCACCATCTTACTCGCAAATGCTCCCAAAGTTATTCGGGGGAGAGTAAGAGAACAGTTCTCAGGCAAAACCAGGCGGCCCACCATTGCCTGGGACCGATGGATGGCGGTATATACATCCCTAATTGCTGGACCTTATATAAAACAGACTGGTGACGGGCAGTGGCGTCACTGGTGCAAGGGTTTCGGCACCGCGCTCACCAACCCGCCTATCCAGCGTGTGTGAGTATGGGCATTACTTCCAGGAGGACCGCCAAGAGTGACGAAATCCTGGAAAGGCCTATGTCCAGCAGTGGACGAAACAGGCTGATGGATGGATGGATGGATTTGTTTGTTTACGTAAACAAACAAATAAACCTAAATAAAATAAAATAAATACTGTTGACAAGTACAAGTGCATTTCTATCAAAATGTAACGAAAATTTCACAAAAAGGGTCATCGAACCTTGTTACTGAGCACTCTAAGTCTTTAGTAAGAATTTGGCTGTAAAAATTAAAGTCACCTTATCTAAAAACTAAGAGACTATTTTGATAAAGATCAACAACATTGGTTAATTGTTTACTTATGATCAGGTAAATATTTTCTTAGTTCAAAAGTATGTATTTTAGAATAATTAACGCTGATGTCATAAACTAGCCAGCTGGTTTTTTTTCAAGATATAAACATTTAATTATTATTAATTTGTTTTAAATCAAAACAAGAAAAATATGTTTGTACTTACTGGGCGGCCCATCAACCACGTTTACTGAAATGTAAAAAATAAGATGAGTAAAAAAATACCTATAATTATAAAGAAAGGATTTTTTTTGCTTGTTTTATAAAACACAGTTCCCTGACACAGTTGGTCAACGGATGTTGTAAATTAATTTTATCGGCCAATGTTGTAGTGTCCAGGGGGCCTACCACAGCAGATCATATCGAGCTTTAACCGCTCGATACAGAATGTCTGTCCCTCTTTAGGTAGGTAAACAGAGTGAGACAGAACACTGTATCAAGCGCTGTCGAGCTTGATATGGTTTGCTATACTAGACTAGCTGACCATATCGAGCTCGATAGCGTTTGATACAGACTCTGTTGATCTGCCTAAAGAGGGACAGACTGTGGTATATCGAGTTGTCATGCTAGAGGTGCTGAAATAAACTCGATACTATCTACTGATTTTAATTAACAACTACTTAATTAATAGATTTGATTGATGATTCTTGATGGAACTCCATTATAGCTGTTAGCGACCGGTTTCGTTTAAAAACATCTTCAGGCAAATTATAGAAACATTTACGTATTTAATTTGATGTGTTTACATTATTTGCAACAAGAATGACTAGACTAGCTAACCGAGGAGAAATAAACACTGTGGAACAAGTAAGACTTTTCATTGCAACAACTACTTAGTTTTTAATTAGATAATTGACCCCAAAATCTCTACAATCTCTTACAAAACTTTCTTTGATGAGACCTAAATTTTTATTCTTCGCTTTGAAAATTTTCTTAGTTGCTGTTACGGAATTGTATCGAGCTTGAAAATACAAAACTAGAATTCACCCAAAACTAGTGAGATAATTCACAAACCTTGGCTTGGTCCATCCACAACCTGAACTTGGTCTTGTCCGTTCACTACGTGCACTGTAAAAGAGGACACCATGTTACAAAATCATGTAAATTCCTAGACACAGAGGAACCTGAGGTGCAATTGTGTAAGCCAATGGTATTCAAATTGATTGTCATATGGCTATTCGGGTAAGCAAATTAGCCCGTTGAACAATTGAAATCGTACCTTTCAATTGTCAAACGGGCTTATTTGCTTAGCCGAATAGCCATATGACAATCGAATTTGAATACCATTGGCTTACACAATTGCACCTCTGATCCTAAGACAGAGATTGTATGTAGAGATGTCGTTCGTGGCCATATCGCAGAGAATTGATAATTTCATGATATGGATCGGCTATATCGTAAAGTATGAATTAAGAAATTAACGATAGATTTCCAACACAAACACAAGCGAAGCAGGGTTAGGTTCCTTGTGATCATAAAGGACCCTAGCGAATCGGTGCGTAACGATGCGACACCTTTAATTTTTACACATTTCATGATAATATTGCGATCAGATCATGAAATGATCAATTCTCCGATATGGCCAAGACAGAGCAATCAAATAATTTATTTTATCAATAAGGCATCTGTAGCCCATAGATAAATATACCTTACAAACACTATAAAAATGGTTTATTTCTGGTGCTATGGTTGCTTGTATCTTCGAAACGTACCGTGATACTTTACGAGGTTGTGTTGAAGAATGTTTTTCGTTTGTATTGATGTCAGCAATCGATTTGCATAATAATTATACGTGGACGCAGTTTAAAATAAACAGGCGGTAGGTTAATAGACGCAAAATCTTTAAACCTCTTGCAAATGACGAAAACCTCGTACAAACAAGCGAATACATAATTCACGTACCTCCGCCAGGGGTGTTGTCAACCACAGAAACTGCAACAATAATAAATACGTCATAATCAATCAAACAACATGTTATACATACCCTAAATATTTCAGATAACCATCGAATGCAGTAGTTACCATAAATTATCATAAATCATCGACAGGGGGTTTCATATAAATAAATTATAATTAACTAGCCTTTGCCCTGTACCCTGATTTCGGCTTGGGAATTATTTTATCAACACCTATAGATACGTTGACCAGGGTCCATTACCTTGATAATAAAGAAAACCGCATCCAAATCCGTTGCTGGTTCTAGAGTTAAAACGGAACATACTACATACAGACAACAAGACAGAAAAAAAACAAAAAATGTACAATACTAATAAACTATTTCATGTAACATTTTGAAAAATTAGGCGTTCAAACTGGTGTACATCTTTGACACCCTTTTAAGGATTTAAGTATTTTCTATAAAACTTATATAATAATTTTGTTGATTTTTGAAGTAATATGTAGGTACTTACATAATAATCTGAAATCTGAACTCTTTACCACTGTCTTAGGGACACGATACAGAAGGTTCCAAAACTTGAGCACTATATCGCAGAGGCGGTTCAGATAACTCATAAAGAGTATGAAATAATTTCATTTAGGAACCGATGACTGCGCTCTCGATAAAAGGAGTAAGATTAAGACTATGCACTGTGTAACATTTCAAACTAACTATGATTATGCTTACCTTGAGGCTGAGGATACGCAGCGCTGACTGCGAACAGCGCGACCACGGCCAGGATAAACTAAAAGCAATTATAAGTTCATTACCACTTGTTAATGCAGCAAATTTGCCCTGGTCTTTATCTTTTAAATGCGCAGTTTTTTTAAATAACAAAATACCTATTTGATTTTGTTTCTACTCGGATGCTAAGCTCGTAATTTTGTCTATGTGCTAAGTAAATAGATTGGCTATGTCAGACAAGCCCGCAGAGTTTTGCGATTTAATTATTCTTCTTGCTATTTATCGTAAATTTTCACTAGTAACAGCTGAGCAGTACAATTGCAGGTAACACATTGAATAACGAACTAGGCAACAAAAATATGGTGATTTCGTTTTTAAACGCGTAAAAAATCATCTGTGTGGTATGATAATATCACCCATGTTTGGATGTCATTTTCGCTGTAGCTAAAATGTTTTTAGAGGAACTTAAATATATTTTTAATACACCTGGGGCCTTATTTTCTAACTTTAAATCAATCGCAATACCTTTGATTTTGACATTTAAAGTACGGTACATATGTCAAATTAAAAGGTATCGCGATAGATTTAAAGTTAGACAATAAGGCCCCTGCTCAAAATATGATAGATTATTTGCCTGTTTAGCGTGCGTAAAATGACATATTTCGCACTCGTGATTTTTGTTTTATCCTGACTAGGGAAAACCAGTGCTGCCAGATCAGCGCGTTTCGCGCCAGATCTAGCGCTTTTAAATTGCATCCATCGTCATTCCGAGTCACTGATGTTCGTGCGGCGCGGCGTGAGATGAGTAGTTTGGTGGTACTTTTAGTGCTGTTAGCGCCATTCGGAACATGCTGTATATTTCTTGTGTGGGAATCTCCGAGCAAGGACAAACTTTATTATGCAAACCTTAACAGTTCTTTTCACGGAAGAATTCCCATGTAAAGGTACTTGATTCTGCTGCAGATAGTGATTATTTTATTTTTTGACAAGATTCAAGTTTTTTTGTATGTAAAAATGTTGTTTTAAAAATTACGTATTTTATTTAAAAAGCCAGTCGAACATTTTCTCTTGCAAAAATTTAGCGCATTTTCTAGCGCTTTTTTTAAATATTGGTATCTAGCGGAATCTATCACTTTTGTAATCGTAGTTAGAGCGCAACACTCAATAGGATCTGGCAGCCCTGGGGGAAACCGGCCACATCATTTAGTAAGCATGTAAACCTTTGTTGTACCGGATACTCTAAAAACTGTTTAAGATGAGTATCTTCAAACATTTGTTATTAAATATATTATGTATGTTAAATTGTAAAAGATGTTTTAAAAATTCAAAACGATTTTAGACGTCTTAATTCATATTATATTTTAACTATCTTAGAAATTATTATTGAAAAGATTTTAGAAAGAGACATTGATCTTTGTAGTACAGATTGGCGCCAACCATGTTCTTCTGTCGACTATCTGTTTTGTTTTGCAACAAAATTGCTTTTATTTTATTATTTCATGTAATTTTTCGCAGGTGTATTAAAAAACGTCGTTTGATACACGTGCAAAAAGGTTGTTAATTATAGTCACGAAATTTAAACCAAATTAATATTATTCTTTTTTCCATAGATGGGGCTACGTATTTCTACATCATAACCTACAATGTGTTGATTGGTTCATGGGATGAACAATTGAGATTGCATTATGCATAATGTCCAGACTGACGAAGTCCAGGGCAAAAGCTTCTAAAGTATAGTATGTATGTACTGTAGGTACATATCGACAACTCACTCAGCTCCTGTTAACTAATAATACAATGCGAAATAAACTTTCCTAAGGAAGTTCCCTAAATAACAGTGATAATTATATCAAAAACAGTTTAGTGGTTCTCGAGGACATGAAAACATTTCCCGATTTTAAAACGAAAAACTGCACTTAAAAACTTACCGTTAGCTTAAACATTTTGACGAATAATTGGTATTTATCTTTACAAAGCACTCGTTGTACTGTGCCGGCGAGTTGTGTCTACAAATATTATATACGATTGAGTATTTACATACGAACACTAATTAAACAGATAACCTCCGAGCCCCTGACCTGGCGCAGAGTTTGAGCGGGAAATGGGACAAAATATATTTTTATAGAATTTAGGCAGCTATGCTTTTAAATTACCTTCCGTTCCTAGTTATTGAAATACAAAACGAACAAAAGGAAACTGTACTGGGTGGCTACCCAGAACTAATTTAATCACGATATGCTCTATAGGCATTTCCAGTTACGGTATACCATTGTAATTCTCATCACCCCTGATGATCAATATGTCGTCGGCAGATAGTAGAATTGGGCAGATCGTTACGTGTGAGACGGAAAATCTTTCACCAAAAGTGAAAAATAGGTGCAATGACGAGCGGAGCGTGTTAGGTTGCTTGTGATCATGGGAGCCGAGCGGAGCGCAGCGAGGTGACCCTCCTAGTTTTAACAGAAATACGTTACCTATATCTATTATACGAATAATATACGAGTAGTAGGTAGAAAAAAAGTAGTGTCTGTATAATAGTACATTACGATACGTGTCACCTAAGTTGCCTATTATTGCACGGCGTGTTAGCGTCCGAGCGCAGCGAGGGTGCAAAACGCCGTGCAATAATAGGCAACTTAGGACAAGTATCGTAGACTATTTTATAGCACATGTGACATAACTACGCTCGGGCGCTAACACGCCGTGCAATAATAGGCAACTTAGGTCACGGTAAAGCGTGCGTAAAGTGCGGGTTTAGGTCACAGTGTGCTATAAATAATATTTTGCCAAAGTTTTAAACTAAATGGTGTAATAGTAATTAGTAATGTACTGAAGTCATACCTACCTAACAGGGGTAACAGGTAGAAATCCACAATGACAAATACTAAAATATAAACAAAATATATGTCCACTTAAATTTCCCATACAAGAAACCTCGGAAAATTGCATAATTTTAACGTTATTTGTTTTGGCTCAATTACATACAAGTTAAATTTAGTCAGATTGTAGGAAATAAAAATAAAATTGAAAAAACGGCCAAGTGATCGCACCAAACTTCTAGTCCGCTCGGAAGTTGCTCTCCCGAAGAACGGCCCACACATTGTCGTGTTTAGAGGGGAGTAAAAGTTTGGCGCGACCTGTACTCGTAAACCTGTAAAGCCTACTTAGCTGTGATAGATTTCCTTTTAACTTAATTATATATACTACTTCTGTGAATTTTTCCACATATTCATAAACAACCGTTTAACCGGGAGGGGGGGACACTTAACTCTATTAAAAATTAGCACTTTAAAGCTATTAAGCTAATATTATTTATATAAATAAATAATAATATATAATAAATAATTAATAATTGATCGAAAAATGGTTTTCACACACCCATAATGTTTTGGAATGACCTATCCAACGATACCCCACACTATGGGACAGACGAGGAAAAAAAAGCATCCCCAATTTACGTGTAGGTATGGGAGATTTTTTTTTGCCGTTTTGTTGGCGTGGTTAATATGTATTATATTATACCCATACCAAAGTAATTGTTGATTTAATTGAAAGTTGTAAAACTTTCTAGTACTAATAGTCTCTGAGCTAAGCAGCGGACAGACGGACATGGCGAAACTATAAGGGTTCCTTGTCGGACTACGGAACCCTAAAAAGTAGGGTTTCCTACGCAGACGGTGCCAAATTTTTTGTCAGGTGCTACCATTTTAGCGGCTTGTTTTTTGTAGCCTTGATGTTGCTTTGGCATGTGTTGTTATTTACCATAATGTTTTTGGGTTCCGCACCCGTATTGTGGGGTGGTACGGAACCCTTTGTGCGCGAGTCCTACTCGCACTTGGTTAGTTAGTTCAATAAGGTTATCAGTATTGTACTAAGTCAAAACGACCATTTTTAAAACTTTTATCTGTATGTCTGTACGTAAGTAGGTATATTTTGTTTATTGAATAAACGCGGTTGGAGACGCGGGCGAAAGGCTAGTCCTGAAATAAAATATCAAACGTAAGTAAGTACCATGGATGAACATTTTGTCTATGGTAAGTACTGAAACAAATATCAAGTGAACCTAAAATATGCGAAGTGTCGAACATTTCTTCAAAACGGTGGCGGTGACTCGTATTATTAAATGTATGATTGCGCATGCAGTTATTGTAAAGACTACTTTTGGTTTGTATCCCACGTTGGATGATAATTACCTGTATTCGAGCTGGGAAAAAACATAGTTTCTCTACAAGGCTCAGCACAAAACCAAAGTCAAAGGTCTGATAAATAGCAATTAGCAAAATCAACGATCACAATATTGCGACACTTGTAGCGCTGGGGCTAAAGTCATGTGCTCTCAGAACGTTGCAGTGGCGGCGCTAGGCCTGAGGGGCATCGCAAAAAGGTTTTACAAGTTATTTAAAGGCCAGTTACATTTTAGAAAATAATTTGAGAGAAGTATATCTAAATGTTTACATAACAATTAGAATCATGCTCACAGCTCCAGTCAGGACAGCTTCCGCTGAGAGAAGCTTCTCGAAGTTAAAATTGATAAGACCTACTTGAGAAGCACGATGAGCCAAGACAGACTATCTGCATTATCATTTATCAGTTATATCAATTGAAGCTGAAATAGCGGCTAGTCTTAGCTATGACATAATCCTGAAAAAATGCAGTGAGGCTAAAAGCCGAAAAGTTATTTGTGTAAAAAATGTTTGTCATCATTTGATTAGCAATAATAAAACTCGTTTACTCATACATTAGTTTATAATTCGGCTCATGTAATTTAACGTTTACTTTTTGACTGGGGAATAAAAGAGGCCTCACAAACCTGATGTCGCCGAGCGACGACGTCCACGTGTGGTCTAGCACCGCCACTATGACTCCTTTTTCGAGGATGTAAGGCATAAACGATAAACGTACAATAAAAGGCGTACGGAGTCGGAGTCGCCGCTAATAAACTGCTGAAGCATACTCTTAGCAATGGTGATGACACGGTTTAAAATAGCAATGACGACGTTGACGACGGTTTAAAAGTGTGTGAGTGAGCTCACTATGGAAAATAGGCTTACTATGATGTGAATGTGTGCGTGCCAGACTCGTGCGTACACGTGAGTAGGCTTACTTTGGGTGCTTCAGTTTTTGATTTGCGAAATTCCTTCCGCCTTTTTTACTTCAAATGATGTAATGCGAGGTATGAACTTCGCACTGACACCATAAACAATACCTGTGCGTGCACAGAATATTATTAAGTACCAATATTATGGTAAATTCAATCTCAATCTCATTCTCGAAGTAATAGTACGCAATAGAGTTCCTGATAGTGACGCAAATACGGCAATTCATCAATTTTACGTAGCTCCAAGGTATTATATGTTACACTGACCTACCTAATGAACACATGAAAGCGATTGATTGTGTCTTACTGGTATACCGGTTGTAATCGTTAAGTGTGACCAGCCGAATATTCCGTAACTATTAAATAATATAAAAAAAAATTAAACTGATATTGAAAGTACCTATACGTTACCGAATCATTCCGGAAACTTATAGTGCGTCCCACGTATCTACATTTTGACTCAAGTTTCAATTTGTTTTTTACGTATTTACTCCCCACATCTAGTACATTGGTATGTCGAGGTAAAATAGAACAAATAGTAGAACTAGATGCACAAACCCAAAATTTGTTAGTTTGTTCGTAAGGGATAATTTCTTAAACTATAACCGATTCTAAACGTTCTTCCAAGAAACCTATACTATCACTGAATGACATAGGCTATAGTTAGTTCCCTGGAGGTGGGCAGTTCCCTAGGGACCAACCCTTAATTACATTTGAGAAGGTTATCTCTGGAACTACTGGGATACAACCACTGATTAAATTCAAGCAGGTAATCTTTAGAACTACTACAACTATTTTTAAAATTCTTTCACTGTTGTAGTGGTATAAGACTCTTCGCTTGGAAATAGGCTATATTTTTTTCCTGGGGACAGACGGGCAGTTCCCTAGGGACATAGTCATAGCTATGGAATTAATTCTAAAAATCATGTCACTGTTATAATGGTTAGATCTTCACTTGGACAAAGGCTATAGTTTTTTTCCCATGGCCGGGCAGTTGATAGAGTCATTAATAACTACGGAACCGATTTTGAAAATTATTTCGTTGTTAGATCGTCGAGTCATTCGATTGATGGTTTTTGGTCATTGACGTACTACCAAGTGGACATCGGGTCTGTGCTCAAAAGTGTCCCAACCAAAAGAGAGTCAAAACCATTGAAAATTAAAAAGGGGTGTCAATCACACGTCAATCAAAATTAAGCCGTGCAGCAATGACATACGATTCAAATTAAAATGTTTTGTTTCTTAATATTTTGACACTTCACTAAGGACACTTTTTTGGTAAATTTTATACTAGACCCGAGGTCCATGGTTTTGTATGTCAATGTTTTTGGTGGAATATCATCTTCAATAAATTAAATACAAATTCTTGTATGTACTTTTTGTTCCATAAATATTGATTTTTATTTTTTACTTAGGCAACCGGTTTCGTTTTACACATCATCGGGCCAACAAATTATTAATTTTAATACCGAAATAAAATGAAATAAACATCTCAAGCAAATATAATCCATTTAACAGAGGTGAATAACCACAGCTTGCGTTTTAAAATTACATCTTCACTGGGACAAATACTTATAGTTGGTTCCCTGGATACGGCCACAGCTAGTAGGATCTCTGGGGACATAGCTGTTAATTAAATTAGCGTGGGTTATTTATGAACTACTGAACCGATTTTGAAAATAATTTCATTATTTTAATGTTTAGTCTCTTCGCTTTGACGTTATAGTTTGTTTCTTGGGGATGGGCAGTTCCCTAGGATTATGGCTCTTAAGGCGAGGCATTAATAAACTTTTAATTTCAAATCGGCGCCTTAAGGGAGTGGAGTGAGTGGGACTTACTCCATACAAATATGCGCTCACGAACTAGCTTATGCCGTAAGGTCGGATGCGGCAAAACAGTATTTTTCATTTAAAATGACAACTATGCGGCCATATTGAAGTGTATTTGTAGACTAATTTAAATAAAAAACTTAGAGGCTTCATTCGCTCCCGTTTGTCAGTAAAACAGAAATCTCTGTTTTAAAAGAGGTTTTCTAAATATTTTTTTCTCTACTATGTAAATTAATCAATCAACTAAATCTTCGGGCAAAATGATGTCAGTGAAATGTTTAATCTAGTATATAAATTGGTAATTACATATGTTTTTTTGATTGCTGAGAAAAATCGAGATCCATGTCACCAAAATATCGTGGCGTCGCCTTAATTAAGTTAGCGTGGGAATAACTGAATCGATTTTAAAAATTATTTCACTGTTGTAAAGGTATACTAATTTAAGTCATCTCACTCCATTTATTCAGTAGTTTAGCATATATTTTTTCAATACTTTTACTAAAATTACATTTGAATTATATCGCACCTTCTCTTGGCTTTTCAAAGTCACCAGCTAGTCTAGCATAGCAAACCATATCGAGCTCGATAGCGCTTGATACAGTGTTCTGTCTCACTTTGTTGATCTTCTTAGAGAGGGACAGACAGTGTATATCGAGCTGTCAAAGCTCGATATGGTCTACTATGCTAGGTACCCAGGAGTAGTTGTCTCCTTATAACCATGCATGTACCAGTCAGTGTGTGGCTGCTTGCAGTCTATCCACACTCTGTATCTTGTAATCCACTTTTATCACAGTGAGTAAGTACGGGTAAAGTAAACAGGCACATTTACAAAGAAGCAAAGGATTTCAACTTATTTACATGCAATGTCAGCTAGTCTAGCATAGCAAACCATATCGAGCTCGATAGCGCTTGATACAGTGCTCTGTCTCACTCTGTTGATCTACATAAAGAGGGACAGACAGTGTATATCGAGCTGTCAAAGCACGATATGGTCTACTATGCTAGGTACCCAGCTCACACTTTAAAGTATAGTTACTTTGTTACCTTTTTGTTCTTTTTTCAAGTCTCTGTTACTGTACACGTTGTCGAATGCGTTGGCATTGGCCAAACTGAAAGAGACAATGCTTGCGTTTAAATAAGAAGAAAAAACGCAGTGCATCCCACTTACTCGCATAAGTTTATCTCTTTCACACTGTCGTGCAACAAAACAACGCATTGGCCAACGTGTACAGGGGCTATCAGAAACATTGGCACTAACAAAGAACATTCGCCAAGTTTCATGATAAATCGTAGCAGATAAACCGACTGATTGTTGTATCCGGTTTCCTCCTCTCCTGAACCATTTGTTTTCGCTGTAGTACCAAACCAATCAGCGGTACACAAGTAATGGTCCAATATATCAGTGTAGACGACGGATGCTGGAGTCTTGACCCCGATGGCTAAACCCAGAGGTCAGCGCGTCCCGACGTGTTTGGTCACGTGACATACATACATTGATAACAACAAGAACAAAACAACAAACTGGCTTCTTTGTAACACTAATAAAAGTCTCCGTGTACGAGTTCCACTATGTTTTTATTATAACTATTATATTATAATTATTTTTATTAATAACTACTTGGCTTCTTTGTCTTCAAACCAGCTTGAGGTAAAAATTTCGTGAAATACTGTTGTATGTAAATCGTAGTTAGAAACTTATTCAGTCGATAGGCCAAAGGATGGATTATGAAAAACAATTTCAAATAAAGTAAGTTTGTGTAATCGACGTAGAGAACAACAATAAGAATTTAAGCTTAAAACTAATTATTTTTTATCATTTGTTTCAGTTGCGCGTCTGTGGTCCTGAAATAAAACAATAAACCTTGAGAATGTACAATAAAATTACAAAAATATTAATAAAATATACTCTCATATATGTATAAGGTGACTTTAATTTATACAGCCAAACTTATATAAACGGCATCGCAAAAAGGTTTTACAAGTTATTTAAAGGCCAGTTACATTTTAGAAAATAATTTGAGAGAAGTATATCTAAATGTTTACATAACAATTAGAATCATGCTCACAGCTCCAGTCAGGACAGCTTCCGCTGAGAGAAGCTTCTCGAAGTTAAAATTGATAAGACCTACTTGAGAAGCACGATGAGCCAAGACAGACTATCTGCATTATCATTTATCAGTTATATCAATTGAAGCTGAAATAGCGGCTAGTCTTAGCTATGACATAATCCTGAAAAAATGCAGTGAGGCTAAAAGCCGAAAAGTTATTTGTGTAAAAAATGTTTGTCATCATTTGATTAGCAATAATAAAACTCGTTTACTCATACATTAGTTTATAATTCGGCTCATGTAATTTAACGTTTACTTTTTGACTGGGGAATAAAAGAGGCCTCACAAACCTGATGTCGCCGAGCGACGACGTCCACGTGTGGTCTAGCACCGCCACTATGACTCCTTTTTCGAGGATGTAAGGCATAAACGATAAACGTACAATAAAAGGCGTACGGAGTCGGAGTCGCCGCTAATAAACTGCTGAAGCATACTCTTAGCAATGGTGATGACACGGTTTAAAATAGCAATGACGACGTTGACGACGGTTTAAAAGTGTGTGAGTGAGCTCACTATGGAAAATAGGCTTACTATGATGTGAATGTGTGCGTGCCAGACTCGTGCGTACACGTGAGTAGGCTTACTTTGGGTGCTTCAGTTTTTGATTTGCGAAATTCCTTCCGCCTTTTTTACTTCAAATGATGTAATGCGAGGTATGAACTTCGCACTGACACCATAAACAATACCTGTGCGTGCACAGAATATTATTAAGTACCAATATTATGGTAAATTCAATCTCAATCTCATTCTCGAAGTAATAATACGCAATAGAGTTCCTGATAGTGACGCAAATACGGCAATTCATCAATTTTACGTAGCTCCAAGGTATTATATGTTACACTGACCTACCTAATGAACACATGAAAGCGATTGATTGTGTCTTACTGGTATACCGGTTGTAATCGTTAAGTGTGACCAGCCGAATATTCCGTAACTATTACATAATATAAAAAAAAATTAAACTGATATTGAAAGTACCTATACGTTACCGAATCAGTAAAATGGCATCAATATCTTTTTGAAAATCAAACGAGAATTCAAAATGTTGACTTTAAACACTCTATAGTTTAGTCTAGGTCGGTGAACGCTTGATATTTTTATTTGCAAGGTATCGGTGTAGCCATGGGTTTACTGATAGCACCTGTAGTGGCTGATCATTATCAAGCACAGACCACTTACGGCATATTTGCAAAAAAGGCCATATAAAGAGCGCTATAAACAAACCGCGTGTCTGATGGCGCTACGTGGCTGACGTGTTCGCGTGACTTATACCCACAGAATTTCTGTTCTGTGCTTATATCATTATGGAGATGAAATTAACAAACTTTATAAATATGCTATCCCCAAAGGTTTCCTTCACGGTGCTGGAAGAATCAGTTAAATTGTTAGTTCTGGACGTACTAAAAAACGTAAATCGGTTTGGTAACACAACATACCGTTACATTTAGACAGATTTTATATCACCTCAGTGCCTCATAGGTACATTGATAACAGGAACGCTACGCTTGTGCGACCTACAGTGTGTCGAAGTTGAGTTAAAGCATGTTAGAGTTATGTTATTACAGCATGTTATTGTACCTATTTGCACCAGCTACGAGTAGGGTTGCCATAACTTCCAGGAACCAATACGGGACGTTTTGACACTTTCGATACAAAAAATGCATTACTCAGTACCAAAACGCATCGTTTCAATTACACAAAAGCATGCATAGTGAAAGACAAACCACGTGTTTTCTTAACTACCCTCACTTTTTGATCAAAAGAATAAAATAAAAGAATCTAAAGTGTCAACATAAAATAAAAAAATTATTCGAAATAAGGATTTTTTACTTAACATTACTTTATTTTTCCGCCCAGTCATGTTTTGGGGTTTATTTTACTTTTGAAATGATCTCATTTTCCTTTTTAATCATTGACGTACTACCAAGTGGACATCGGGTCTGTGCTCAAAAGTGTCCGAACCAAAAGAGAGTCAAAACCATTGAAAATTAAAAAAGGGTGTCAATCACAAAATTAAGCCATGCAGCGATTACACAGCATACGATTCAAATTAAAATGTTTTGTTTCTTAATATTTTGACACTTCACTAAGGACACTTTTTTGGTAAATTTTATACTAGACCCGAGGTCCATGGTTAGGTATGTAAATGTTTTTAATATAATACTAATACTGGGAATTATGTAACTTTAAAATAATAATGACAAATTAATATAGATTCTCTACCGACAACCTGTTTCGTTCGTCCGTCCATTCTCAATGTACCAATACAGGACGTGATGATGTGACAGTCCCGTCGTGTATATGGGACGTATGGCAACCCTAGCTACGAGTATACATGTACATATATAGGTACAATCGGATACCAATTGTCTTGCGAACCTGTCAACTGAGATCTGTGATCTATCTGCTCACTTAGCACCCCAGAAGTATACATCATATCGTATAACTGTCAAAAGTTTAATCCTTGACACAAAACGCAAGGTGTATATAAAAATAAGAGGCTGTGAAGAAGGATCCTAGCTTGCTATTGCAAACATTATTTTTGTTAAAGCCGCCGTACTGGCAAAAGAGAGATTATTTGTTCTTCGCAAAGTAATGCAGGCAATCGTAGGCATCCGAAATTCACCTGAGACCGAGGTGGCCAATCTAGCGTCAACGTGAAAACAAAAAAATAATTGCTGAAGACATTGTGAGTGCCGTTTGTGTAACTGGACCAAGTAGCAAGTAAGTTCCAGACTCGCCATCATGTCCCTTTGCCGGCAATTTCCGAACGCAAGCATCGTGCAATGAAGCAAGCTGCGAGAACGGAGAGTCTCCGCGCCGGAGACGGTAGCTGTTCTTGTCTTTGTGGTCGTGTGCCGGTCCTTCAACGAGTCCTGGTGACATTGGGTAATATTTATTTCAACTTTGCTTTGCATATTTTTTCATAATACCATGATCTTTTCAATCATTTTTATCTCTCCGTCTTAAGATGAAAAATTCAAAAATTTCCTCTTTCCCAATGGGGCTTGAATGCTAAAATTTTCAATGAACCTCAAAATGGTTATAAAAGTATTTCGGAGTGAGCCCCTAAAAATACATTCGGTACCTCATGTACCCTAATATTTTTTAACCATTTTTTTCCATCTGTTATTATAAATTTTAGTAACCCATATCTGACTCTCTGCAGCTCAATTATATTTTTGCGATGTAAAATTGTGAGAAGGACCGATGGTTTTCTTACTTTTGGTAACTTAGCCCTAAAAATAACCTATCGTTACATCCTAAGCCTGTTGGGCTAAAATCTACAACAATATGGTATATAAGTAAGAATAAGGATTGGGTATTTTGGGTAAATATTTTTCTAACTAATGGTGCCCGATTTGGTCCAAATAACACGGTATCATTGAAATTGAAATTAAAAAAATATTTATTTATCACGTAAAAATACAAAAAGAAAAACTTGCAAAAGAAATACAATACAGCATACAAAAAATAATAATCATACTTATTAATAAAACATTTCGATTGAATTTGCACATAATATATAGTTGTGAAAAAAAGGGGTGGAGACTCAGCATCTGCTTTGAGCTGTAGATCAGCAACACAACGCTGGTTTTCAGACTGTCCCTTTTCAAACCCTAAATTAATTTTCAAAATGCCGGTACCTTATAAATATAACATGCAACATTTTCAGCCAGGAATAATTGATTATGTAGCAGTATTCTAAAATTAAATTAAATAGCTCAATTAGTAATTTTTTTTTAAATAGTATGACAATTTACTGTCGCAATAAAAAAAAACATAAGTAAAAAGGTTACGGTCGATAAAATAAGAGATTGTATTATTTTTTTCTATGGTTTCTGTCAGATAGGTCGTTTACGCTAACTCGTAGTTTGTAATTTAAAATATATTTTTCGTACATGTTTCTTAAATACTAGAGGTAACAATTTCTGTTGTAATGGTGGCGGTAGATCATTCCAAATCTTGGACGCCGCGTATTTAAAACCACCCTTGAAACCACTCGTTTAGGTATTGCCATCTTATTTTTCGTAATATCATGATATTTTATTGGTATGATGACATATTTCGGTTGCACTTAAGGTCAAACTCAGGTACTTTTACGTTTTGTTTGTTTTCAATATTGGCGCTTAGTATTGAAATCGACATGTTTACTTTAACAGCGCAAGAAAAATGTACACATAGGTACCTAGGTATTTAATCAAATACACAAATTATTATAATTAGTATTTAATTATTATGTTAATTTATTTTTGTAAAGTTATTTATTATGTGCACATTTATGTTTACCCTATCTAATATAATATTCACTTTCTGGCTTGGTTTGCTGGAAGAAATCTCATTTTTGAGATAAGCTCGCCACTGTACATTACATTTAAGACCAACATTGTATATATTTTTTCTGTGTACAATAAAGAATTAAGAATTAATATGTCGTAGCCATTTTGACATTTTAAAGTGACCATTCTGATACTGTAGAAATTTCAACAACGAGCGAAACGAGGAGGAGTATGTTTGGTAACTCTTGTGACAATAAATATGCACGGGAGCCGAGAGAATCATCAGAGAAACGACCCCTGATATGGCAAATCAGATCATGATAAGGCCAATTCTATAACAAGAGCACTATGTTATACATATATACTTACACAATCGTCATGCTGTTTCTGATTATAGACGTTAAACGGACGATTATTATCGGGCACAAATACGGTAACACGGCTTGCCTTTGGTCTTTCAACGGTTTTTGTTTTAAGGCTACTCTATTCGCCTTAACTGCCATACTAGTGCTGTTCGCTGATAATATCCTTATTAGCTTATATATATATATTATACTTGCTTATTATTTTTTCTTTTTCAACATATCCCATACAATATCCATGACTTGAACCTAAAACATTTATTAAAATCAAATACATACAAAAGTTACAAGCGTATAAAAGTCCTGGATTTTACACATATTTTGATGAATGTTGTCCTAGAAGAATGTAATGTCATAGAAGAAAATCAAATAATTGTAGGTTCACAGCATAGTATATTGTATACTATTCAAAAATATTCTTGTTTCATTTCGATTTTTGGGATATTTCTCCTGAAATCATAGGAAGAACCAAAACCATTCTCGAGTTTTTTCAAAACATGAATGTTGTCTTGCCTCTCACACCGTGTTCGGTTAGTTCCGTACGAGCTCGGGAAATGAACGTCCGGGCCAACCAATAACAGTCAGTCAGTGCTCTATAATCCGAAGTTGAATGTAGAATGAAATAGCAGACATAGCGACCCCGTGCGCGACTGACTTCAAGCCACCGACTACAGGCCTCTTAATCTCCGATTCAATGTACTCTATGCTCCGAGTTGTTTCCGAGTGCCTATGGATGTTACACGGACGATTATTTTCGTTACAAATATGGTCTTTCAACGGTTTATGTTTCGTCCACTGCTGGACATAGGCCTTTCCAGGATTGCACCACTCTTGGCGGTCCTCCTGGAAGAAATGCCCATACTCACACACGCTGGGCAGGCGGGTTGGTGAGCGCGGTGCTGAAACCCTTGCACCAGTGACGCCACTGCCCATCACCAGTCTGATTTATATAAGGCCCGGCAATTAGGGATGGATATACCGCCATCCATCGGTCCCAGGCAATAGTAGGCCGCCTGGTTTTTTTTTGCCTGAGAGCTGTTCTCTTACTATCCCCCGAATAACTTCGGGAGGATTTCCGAGTAAGATGGTGGTACCTCCACAGTCGAGCCCGGCATTAGCTCTACCACCTAAAAATATATTTGTTTTAATATGCTGAGTCAACTACTTATCTGATCAATGTAAAACTTGGACACGTGTTTTTTCAGACCTTTGTCTTTCCATTGTCAGGTTGGTTACCTAATTGGACACATGTCAATCGATATACTTTATTTTTGAAACTGGTGCCTTTTTAAGTAATTAATTCGTTTTATGTCTAAACGGCTTGAGTTTTATGTCTGAAATTACTGCTATAACAAGAAAACATAGATTATTTTCCTATTTCAGGTGAAAAAACTCCTACATCAAATACTTTCTCGTAAAATCCAGAAAAACCTCGAAAATTCACTGATTTTGCGTGCCGGCTGCGCGCAAAGCGAGCGTTCTAATGTAGACTTTCTGACAACATACTGAAGTTCAAAATCGCTCAGTAAGTTTATTCCGAATCACGCAAACGTGCCCCTACGGGGTTTAAATCTGAGACCTCGAGATTAGTGGTCGAAGACACGAACCACTAGACACAGAAGCGGTATAAAATACTGAAGGAATATTTTTCTAAAATAGGTACTAAATAAAAATAATGAAAATTTAATATTTACAACTTAAAGGTGAGGAAGCTAGCATAATTCAGCTCGAGTACAATGAGTTTATTCTGTTTATTGTTGTTGGGTGAGATCATCCGTGAACCCAAGGTGAGACGGGATTTGAGATTTTTGTCTTTTATTCAATTCAATTGCTGTGCAATGAGCATAATAAAGACCATCGAGAATCAAACAAAAGACCATCCTTCGTCGTCCTGTTTTATGTAATAATAAAGTCGTTTAGTTCAGATAAAAAACCCATACAAAAAATATTTACAATACAAAAAAAACCTTCTATTCTAGAGAGAGACGCTTCCAGACGTTTTGCTATAACCATTTTTTGGGAACTAAACTCGCGTAGCCAAGGTTAAACAAACCTCTTTTTGTATAATCAAGTTCAATGTCAAAAATTTATTTACTTACATTTCAGCATCCATAAATTTTGATTCGGTCAATTTTTTCAACATTTTACCGATTCCAATGGGTCACCTGGATTGTTCAATATTCTATATAAATATGCTGCCCCCCCCCCCTGATTCTATAGGGTCTATAGGGTCACTACGATGATTATTATATTTCGCATCCAAATCCGTTGAGTGATTCGAAATATACAGACAGACGGACACGCAAAAATTCTAAATATTGTATTTTGTGCTCAGAATAAATTTCACAAGAAAATTAAATGTACAGACATGAATTTTTACTTTATTCTTTGCTTTGCTTTAGTGGAACTGTCTTTCAAACAATGTATCTTTTATTTGCGCCTAAGATAAGAACTATAATCGTCAGTTTTCGGCTTGGCGGGCATTTTATCAACACCCCTTAAGGCCTTACCCCTGGTGCACGATAATCTTACCGAGCGATTTTGAACTTCAGTATGTTGTCATAAAGTCCACATTAGAACGCTCGCTTCGTGCGCTGGCGGCACGCATAATCAGTGCATTTTCGAGGTTTTTCTAGATTTTACAAAAAAGTATTTGATGTAGGAGTTTTTTCTCCTGACATCGGAAAATAAACCACGCTTTCTTGTTATAGCAGTAATTTCAGACATAAAACTCAAGCCGTTTAGACATAAAACGAAATAATAACTTTAAAAGGCATCATTTTCACAAATAAATTCTATCGAGCGAAATGTTTCCAGTAAGGTAACCGACCTGACAACGGAAAGAACAAAGGTCTGAAAAAACATATGTTCAAGTTTTACATTAATCAGATAGATAGTTGACTCAGCATATAAAAACAATCACCGTTGAAAGACGCAATACAAGCCCTTAAAGCCTGTACTATGATTATAATGAAAAAATGCATCTAAATCGGTTGAGTTAAAACGGAACATACAGACAGATAGACAGAAAATAGTTATTCGTTATTCCAAAAAATTTAGTTTTGGGAGTGCACAAGACAAGCGTTTATTTTCCGCTTGTTCCCAAACTTATATTATAATTGTCAAAATATAGGCTATAAAAGGTCTTGATAAAATTACCACCACGCCGAAAACTGTCGATAAAGTTATCCTACACGCAAATGCGATCGAAGCCGCGGCCCAAAACTAGTTGCTAAATAAATAAGTCAAATATGTACCTATACTTTCATGTGATACTTAGATTTTAATTGAAGAACTTGTACTAAGAAAATTAACAACATTTAAATTATAATTAAGAAACGTAAACATACATTTATTTACGGTCAATAATATGGATAACTATGATACATTAATTTAAAGTAATACTAAGAATTAAAAAAATCATTCCCCAAAAAACGATAGGTTGCACTTTCGAAAGATACTGGTCGCTGTATGCAGACGTTCGCTTAGGTGTACATGCAATTCATTTATATAATAAAAACCGGTCAAGTGCGAGTCAGACTCGCATACCTAGGGTTACGTAATTCGACAGTTTTGGGAACAGTGAGGAAGAAGGTATTTAAAATCTTGGCCATAACTGTTTATGATAACAAAAAAAGAATCGACTGTACCACAAAAGGGAGACTCAAATATTTTTATACCGTACTCGAAATAAAACTCGTGGATGAAAAATTTAATCTTGTCATTTTGTTGTCTTTTAATAATTAGTTCATTAATTTAATTTCTCACCGGTTATATTTTTACTGTAATCATTACGTAATCCCAAATTACTATGTTTTTTTTAATATTTTTCGATTCGGCTTTACTGGTCAATATTTTGTTGCTCAAATTTACTTATTTATGTCAGTAAACTTTATTTGTTTGATTACATTTGACTATTATGTTACTATTAGTGAAAACTTGTAATTGGCCATGTTATAGTTACTCTGTTGATATTTTTTAGTCACCTTATGCTGTAAGTTTTCCTTGATGTATAAATAAATAAATAAATAAATTCATTAGTTTCAGAAATATGTAAGGGGGGGACATGCCTTTTTCTGTGGTTTTTCAAAGATTTCTCGAAATCGGTGCCAGGAAATATAGTAAAAGTATATATTTTTATTATCAGCTCTTTAATATCTAGAATTTGATAACCATATTGTAATTTCATATAACAAAAAATCATTTTTTTTATTTCTTATTTATGTTACCAACTTTTTTTTAATCGCTATAGTTTTCCTGTAACTGGCCAGTTTTGGCCTATAATCGTAACTTTTTTCGGCCCACCAGTTTTGGAAATAAGGGAGGGGATTTGCATTATTTTGTGGTTTTTCAAAGATTTCTCAAAATCGGTGCCAGTAAATGTAGTAAAACTATATAAGGTGACTTTAATATATGCAGCCAAATTCTTATTGAAGACTGGTAAGTGCTCTGTAACAAGGTTCGATGACCCTATTTGTGAAATTCGTAAATTATTCATTCGGTGTTCCTTACAAACGCAATCCCAGCCCCGAGTCAATTACTATGGAAGGTCAAGATTTTTTTGCAAAATTAGCAAAAAGTGTTGTCGATCCATGTCACTGATCACTAACCAAGCCCCCAGTATGAGTTTGGCTGTATAAATAAAAGTCACTTTATATAATTTCATTAATATCTACAATTTGATACCCGTATTGTATTTTTAGGATATTTTTTTTATTTTTCTCACTTTTGTATTGGAAATACACTGAACAAAAATTTTTTTTTGCCTTATTTTGTGTAGGCAAATGAATGCAAATTTCAAGCCTTTATCTTTAACGGTGCTAAAGGTGCTGTGACCAACGAGCTTAGGTAACATACGGACGGACGGATAGCGGAGTCTCGCCATAAAGGTTCCTTTTACCTTTCAGATACTACGGAACCCTAATTAATAATAGAAAAGGTCAATCCACACGTACCTGTGGAACGTCATTAAGAATTCCGCAAAGCCATAGTTTATTATTCCTTGTTTAAATAAACTGGCAATACAACATATAAAATAAATGACTGCTGCCAAGAGTATAATGCACATTTCACTGGCCTTTTTAAGATCCATGGCACACTCTTATCGAAAAACTATAGAAACTTCAAAAGTGATTTTTTACAATCTTCAAAAGTGAGAAATAAAAAACAAAGACGGCTCTAAAAAAAGTTTTCTTGAGGCTTAAGATTATTTTAAAAACCCATACATATTATTTATGGATCAAAACCCGTATAATCTTCATTGAACTTTGAAATTTACAGTATTTCATTTTCATGAAGTAATAAAATTAGTGTTAAAGTCGTATTTTGAGTTATTTTCAGAATCCGTCCCTCTCGCACTGCGGTTCATGGAATAAAGGTGATATATGCGAGCGCGACCTGTCCTCTTAACCCTTTTATTTACCTATACCTGAAAGATCCTGATCGTGGCTCGGATCTAATATAGCGCATTATAGACTGGGAGCGTCCGGCCGGTAACCCTACATGATCGAGAAATAACATAAGACTCTCTAGTGAGTCTTTTAGAAAAATAATTTGGTTGTCTTTCTACCAGCAGAGCTAACATGGATGAAAATAATATAGAAGTTTTGTCTCTCGAAGAAACGTTGGACCAATGGAAACGCAAGTAAGCTTTATCACGTGATCATGGCCTCGACAAAACGACTCGTCCTGCGAGACCATTGATTAAACGTTTCTTTGAGAGACAAAATTTCTCTATTTGTGTCATCTATGCTAGCTATACTGAGCTGAACGAGGAAGCATAGTGGAGTAGTAAGTAAGGAAAAACCTACCAATAAAATCACTCTGAGCTGCGTGGGATACGAAAATGAAGTTATTATATTTTTATATTCACTTTTTATGGATCACCGCTCTATTACCTCGCAGAGCTATGGTAGAAAGACAGCTTAATGGGGCAGCCTTCAGCCCAATTATTTTTAAAGGCTGGTGACTTTTAGTTTCAGTTGAAGAAATTGACAGTGCAACTGACAAAATTCTTTCAGATTCGTAAATAAACTATACAATGTAGCAATAATAACGAACTCAAGAAATTTTCTCCTTTATCATTTCTTTGCATTTCAAGCAGTTTTTAAATCCCATTCCTATTTTAATTGTTCATTTTCGATATATGTACTTTTACTGAACCTAGGTGATACTAAAATAACTAAATAAAGTTAGATTGAATAGATTTACATCCGGGGTTTGGATCTTTATATGACCTAATGTTTTTCTAGTTAATAGGCATGATGACTAAAAAAAATTTATTAGTCCGTCAGTTAGATTATCAGAAAATATTGGACACGTATTTTTTATTTTTTCAATTAAACAAACAATGATGAAGATATAGCCTGCTGAAGTTCCGCGTGACGTCACATCTACGTACAATTTTACTTAGAAGTGACGTCATTTTCCCCCACTCCCAAACTTTGACGCGCTTTATCTCTGTCATTTTTTGTTTGATTGACAAAAGAAAAAGTACGTGTCCAATATTTTTTGATAATCTAAATGACGGACTAAATAGAATAATATTTCGTTTACCCTGTGTACAATCCTATTGCACTGTTTAATTATAGTCTCATCCTACCAAAACCCTTAGAACTTGAGGCTTGCCAACCTTGTCAAAGGGTTGATTATGACTATATGGGTATTTGCTTTAGTCTTATAATGGAGTCGAGTCGGTATAAAACGACTCGACTTACTTAATAGGACTAACCAGAGACGTAAATCTAATAAAACTCTCTGGGACTAACCTTTTTTAAGCATTTTGTCCTTGTATTTTCTATAGAAGAAGAAAAAGACAGAATGTTTTAATTTTATGTTTAGTCCTGTCAAACAAGTTAAGTCGTATTACACTGAATCGACATCATTGTTACTCGAACACGTAGGGTTACCGTTGGAGCACTCCAACTAAAATATTCATAGAAAAATTATGTGTATAATGAGTGGGTGTGGAATGGTGACTTTGTACATGCCCCAGTATTTCTGACCAACGTGAGAGTCAGTTTAGTAAACCTGAAAACTGCCAAAAGATAGATCCATGTTATTGGGACTGCAAACTGTTTTGAATGTTCACTAAACCAAATAAGGTTTTTTTTTACAAAAGTGCTATATTTATATATAAACATAACGTATTAATGACGTGGGTCGCAATGGGTAGACCTTGTTTTGTTATCTTTGACCATAGTCAAAGAAAAGTACGCACCATAGTCTGAAGAAAACAATAGGTAGGTAGAGATACAATACGAAGTGAGTTGGTAAACTTATCATTTTGTTTTAAAAACATGTCTTTCTAGATTAGCAAACGTAAGGCAGAATCTTGCTCGTGGCCACAGTTGAAAACCTGAAGCTTGTTTGATTGGATTTTTATAGTTGTAGCGTCAGCAGACTTTGACATCAATGTGTTTTCAATATGATTAGTTAGCAAAATTATCCATACCGATTTTCCTGTAGACTGTCACATTTATAAGATACACAATAGTTTATTTAGCACAGTATTTCTAGTTAAGTCGACACAGAAAGAACGTTTAAAGTGAGTGGTTGATATTTTAATTTCGATTAAACTCGAGTAAAATACTTTTAAAAGCACTGATTTCCTTAACTAAACTAATTACCTCTTAAAAGTATTGTTTCTTAGTGTGAATAGCTTTAAAGTAAGTAATAAATATCTAAAAACAAGGGAAATCGGTGGTGCAGTGCAAAGGAAACTTAAATTATTCAGATAATCGTAGTTTAACGAAATTCTTAAATGGATTATAAGTCACCTAGCAGGGCCTTCCTATAAAACTTTAACTACTGATTATACTATTGTGCAGCTAAAATTTATTTTTGATTATTACACTTGTAGTAGATGTTACGAATCACCACTGTAATCCGATGGATTAAGGCAAAATAGGTAGCAAAAAATTAGATTTTAAAACGGTAGAACTCCCATACTACAACAGATTAGGTTCTAAAAAGCATGTTATAAAAGAGGCCTTTTCCAAGACGATACGGTAGCCCAAAACGTGATACACAAAAATTTGCTGCATCGAAAAAAAATGCAAAATGAAGGCTGTTTTTTCAGTTCAAAACACTAGTCCGTCCAAACGAGTGAAGTATTAGCAATAATTACTGTTGTAAACATATAAACCTATTATCTAAAACATAGAATAGCGTTTTTTTTTAACTTTCTCGTATGAATTTGTATTCAATTACATTCACTAAAAACATCATCATCCAACCTTTTCTTGATTCACCGCACTATTCGGACGCGCATTTTTTCAGATATGTTTATCTCTTTCATTGTGCGAAGCACAATCTTACCGAGCAATTTTGAATTTCAGTACGTTGTGAGAAAGTCTACATTAGAACGCTCGCTTCGCGCGCTGTCGGCACGCAAAATTAGTGAATTTTTGTGTTTTTCTGGCTTTTACGAAAAAGTATTTGATGTAGAAGTTTTTTCACCTGACATCGGAAAATAAACCATGTTTTCTTGTTATAGCAGTAATTTCAGACATAAAACTCAAGCCGTTTAGACATAAAACGAATTAATTACTTAAAAAGGCATCATTATTAAAAATAAAATCTATCGAGTGAAATGTGTCCAATTAGGTAACCGACCTGACAACGGAAAGACAAAAGTCTGAAAAAACACGTGTCCAAGTTTTACATTGATCAGATAAGTAGTTGACTCAGCATATTAAAACAAAAACCGTTGATAGATCAAAGGCCAGCCCTTAAGGAATTTCGGTTCATATTCCAAAGATTATAAAGACTTCGATGCATGAACAGACTCTAACTCGATTTTTATGCACATACTCGTAGTGTTTGTATATTTACCACTTGTTAAACGTTGAAGGAAAACTGTGTGAGTGAAGTAAGCTTGTATGCTTTACGAAGCATGTATTTGTGCTCAAAATACGGCAGTAAGGCTACCATAAATTGTACCATTGTATAACCTACCATGTCTGGGACGAAAAAATCGAATACGAAAATAGGGAGAGTTGTGAATGACTGTTTCAGAGGTACACAGTCACAGAGGAAATTGGTTATTTTCCTCTGTGCACACCGTACTCTGAAACATTTTTTCGTTAGGGAAGTTGTTTAAATAATAGTTTTGTTTGTTTATAAACTTAAATCTTAAGGATATTATTTAGAAATACCAAAAATAGTGATGATGAATAGACAGACAGCATTTTACACGCATTTTTTAGGGTTCCGTAGTACCTGAAAGGTAAAAAGAACCTTTATGATGAGACTCAGTTGTCCATCCGTCCGTCCGTCCGTATGTCACAGCCTCATAACTTTAGCACCGTTAAAGATAGACTTGAAATTTGGCACAAAAATAGCATTCACTTGCACACCTAATACGGTGTAAAAAAAATATGTTTTTTTTTAAATTGTTTAAAATATTTCCAATACAAATTAGAGAAAAATAAAAAATAAATCCAAAAAATATAACTTGGGTATCAAATTGTAGATATTAAAGAGTTGATTATAAAAACATATGCTTTTACTATATTTACTTTCCTTTAACTTGTAAAAGTTAATACTTAAGTATTCGACTGATGCCGGCCCCATAGTGGGCCAAAATATATTTCGAAAATTAATATTTTTTTATTATTAATACAAGTTAAAGGAAACTAAAGGCTTTATATAGCTAAATTATATATATTTATTTCAAGTTAATTCGCAAAAGCGACAATATTTGCTCCATCCCACAATTATACTATATTTACTGTAACCGATTTCGAGAAATCTTTGAAAAAACACAAAAAAGCATGTCCCCCCCCCCCGTTATTTCCGAAACTGGTGGACCGAAAAATATGAAAAAAAATCATGGTAATTCGAGAAATTCACGATAGCAAAATGACAAAATGAAATTTTTCATCCACGAGTTTTATTTCGAGTACGGCATAAAAATATTTGAGTCTCCCTTTTGTGGTACAATCAATTCTTTTTTTAGTTATCATAAACAGTTATGGTTCTGTGGTTATGGGCAAGATTTTAAACACCTTCTTCCTGACTGTTCCCAAAACTGTCGAATTACTCTAGGTATGCGAGTCTGACTCGCACTTCGCCGGTTTTTTATCTACGATGTAAGATAGAATATCTTTATTTCTTAACCCCCATTGATTCACAAGGTAAAAATATCACAGTCAGTTAACTCCTTTGACAAGCGAACTGCCACAGAGGAATTCCTCTGCGCGGACTGCCGTTGAATAGTCAAACGAATAGACCCGGACTTACTGTGGTTCTTGGTTACAGTTTACTGGAAGTAGTTGCTCATTTGATTTGCGTTCATAAGTATCTTCCTTATGGACAAAATAAGATGGGTTTTCTTTTTGCAATCGATTGAAAACACTTCTTGCGTTACTAGACAGAAGTACAACATACTTGATTCCTGTTTGTGTGTCTCTCCTGTAATATTCATTATTTAATTTCACTTCACAAGCGATATAAATTTCATTCGAATATCAATAATTGTTAATACTTTGTTCTCGCATTTCCAGAGCTCAGCAATGAAGACAATTTTCATCCTGTGCACGCTAATGTTTGCCTTCGTCTTCGCCCGCCCCGGCGAATTTTACGACGAACGCTATGACAACTTCAACGCTGAAGAGTTGGTGGAAAATATAAGGATGTTGAAGAGCTACGGGAAATGCTTCTTGGGCAAGGGACCCTGCACGGCCGAGGGTGCCGAATTCAAAAGTATGTAGCTTTGCAACTAGAACTAAACTAGTATACATATGGTACATACGCTGCTGTGTTACTGCTGCTTGATTTTTGAACATTAAGAGGTTTTCTTGGATGCGATTCTTATTTCTTTGCCAAGTATTTATCGACTGTTTTCCTACAAAACCCAACTTTCCAAGTATTTATTACAAGATAAGAAAATTTAGTGAAACTACAAAGCGAAAATACGTAGATTGCCTTTAAGGGGGAACGTTTCGAACTCGGTGCAAAATGCACAACTTATGATTGTTTTTCTTATTATTGAATAAAAAGTATCTACTAAATAAATGTGACTTATGGCATTTCGTGACCATAGTTTAATGATCTTTGGTTTAATGTCAATTAGGCTTTTCTATCAAAGTTTTGTAATTTTATGCATTTCGTTGTAAATTAATGGAACCCCGGATAATTATTAAACAATAGTCGAAAAATAAGATGAAACTATTTTATTCATATATTTAAAAGTAATATAAACAAATATAAGTTGTGCATTTTGCACCGAGATTGAAACGTTCTCCTTTAAGTCTTAAACCCATAAACGCAGCGATAGTGACTCATGTATTGTTCTTTACTCAAAAATGCATGTTTGACAACTTTGTTTGAGCAAAGTCGACCTTGCCGTTCTGTTTCAAGGAGCGGCCGGCAAAGTTTTGCTGGCCGCTCTAACAGGCCGGCAAAACATTGCCGGCCGCTATTTTGACCATTCAACGCTTTAAGAAATCAAATGCAAAAAGATTTTATTTAAAACACAGCTGTTTGTATTTATAGAGATAGGTACAAAAATATATTAATTAGCTAGAATGAAAATTATGAAAACTACAGTTATTAAATTTCAACACCGACTTTCCCGGTTTGATATTACTAATAGTTTGCGATAATTCTAATGCGGTGTTTGACTGCTGTATTATTTCTTCATTTATTACTTCATTTATTTCATCATTTTTTTCTTCATGTTCTTGAGCAGATGTTGAAGCTTCCTGGAACTCGTAAGACGTTGTTCGTTTTAAGTTTATACTTTGACCGTTTTTTTGTGTAATTCTGTTTTTATTCTCCACCGATTCTTCTATATAGCTCTCAGCAACTCGATCGGATTTCCATCCTCCATCCCTTTTTAGTGTAATAAAATTGACCCCAGTATCGGCAAGAATAGTGGCCGATGAACGCCGGAAACAATGACCGGTAAATTGTTCCGGATGGGGCAATTCTAAGTATGTAGCAATTATTTTGGGCATTTGAGCAATTTTGTGTCTCCCTATCACTTGTTTGGTGCATTTGCAGTTTTTATAATAAAAAAAAAATCGGTCCGTTTTTACGTCAACTGGACGTAGTGCGTAATATTTTTGCACCACTGCAAATGAGGCGTCACGAACAACGAAAGTACGATCAATCTTCGTTTTTGTATCTCGCAACGTAATTATCATTACGTTGATGTGAGTTTCAATGTCATTAACTGTGATATTGGTAATTTCTATGCATCGACATGCACCGTAAATGCCAAAAATAAGAACCACCTGTAACAATAACAAGTACGAGTATTAATTATGAGAACGTGTACAGTACAAATTGGGGTTTTTAAATATAAATACTTACTTTCACCGCTAAGTACTCAGAGTCGGGGGCTTCATTTATAAACTTTTCTACATTTTGCCAAGTCAATACTTTTGATTTTTTACATTTATATCCGTCTGACTGTCGTTTTAGCATACTCGTTAAATTGTGGTAATTTTTAATGTTCAAATTGTGCTCTATCAGAACCATGCACTTTAACATTGAGTAAGTATTCCAGAGAGACGAAGGCTTCATTTTGTTGGAAAGATCATTGAAATACGCAAGAAAAACATTTTCGGATAAAGATTTAGATTTCTTAGTGATTTTCCACTGCACAAATTTTTCATATGCAAGCTTATATTTTTCCTTTGAGTTTCGCGGTATCAATTTTTCAACCACTAATTTAGCTTTATTTTTAATGTCTGGCGGTGTTAAACACATTGAATTGGAAGAATTTTCGCTTTGAGAGTTCATTTTTAGCAAAAGTGTCACTAAATAAAAACAAAATTTTCGCTGAACCGCGCTTTTGTTACTTTTTTTTTAAGCAATGGTAGTTGGAACTATACAGCCAAATATGAATCTTTTTTTTGTTTTTCTTAAGCAATGGTAGTTGGAACTATACAGCCAAATAAGAAATGAAAATCTTTTTTATTTAAATTACTTGCTGGTTTTATTTAGATTAGGTACTTGCATTTTTGAGTAAAGCACTATACAAGCCTTGGCCCACAATGACTGCTTCGCTGGTCACGCTATGATTGCCTTGAGCTAGCCTAGCTACGCTCTAGGCCTTCTAGCTTGGCTATCATTGCAGCCCTTGCTGTCCTCGCTGTAAAGCTCGTCCATCAAGTGCTGCACGCTGACCGCGCTGTGTCGGCCTAAAGCTGCGGTACGCTGCGCTGTCGGCCATCATCAGCGCGACCAGCAAAGTAGTCATCATAAACCGCGGCAGTAATGTACTATTATTGTTTGTTTATTATGTCGATAGGTAAAACTAAATCATTTGATACTTGCAGAGGTGATACCCGAAGCCCTAAAAACAAACTGCGGCAAGTGCTCTCCCAAACAGCGTAAACTGGTCCGCATTACTGTCAAGGGGTTCCAGGCGAAGCTGCCCGAGGTCTGGGATGAGCTCGTCAAGAAAGAAGATCCTAATGGAGAGTTCACTGAGTCGTTTAACAACTTCCTCAACCAGTCAGAATAAACGAAGGCAGAAGCACGAAGAAGACATCGGCAGCATAAAAATAATGTGCAACACAAAATTATATGCCATGTATATTAAATAACGTGCCACTTATGTGTTGAATACAATAATAGTGCCACATAAGATAATGTGAGTGACACCATATTGTGAAATGATAAATAGTGTGTTAGGTACTTAAAAAAATGTGCTAAATAAATTATTAAACATTGTAATAAATTAAATTATGTCACTTTAAGGTCTTGCAAAATATTTCTTAGTAATAATTTAATCCTAATAATCTTAATTACTAAATTACAAAAATTGTATTTCCTGGGTATATTCAAACAGATACTTAAATAATGTATAGAAAACTAGCTAATATTTGCAACTTCGTCCACGTTGAACTTTTTACTTAAATTCTAACCTATAAGCTAAGTTTTGAAATGTAAAAAGTTGAATAAATGAAAGGAATATAACTGCAATAATTATTATGTTAACACTTTTGTTAATTAGGTTTTTGGTTTTGTCATCACGAATTAAGGTTTTTTGTAAAAGGAGATGAGAAGATACATAGTCAAATTGTGAACGATTCATATGAACGAAGCCATTCCACAAAATTACGCTGTTTGTTTGGAGTGTCTTTGAGGACTGTAATTTTCTTGGAATTTGGGGTGATATACCATACAGGTATATTATATTTTACGATATAATTAAATGAATGGATTGTCAATGTAATTGCAGAATTCGATTGGTTAAGGATCATAATACTTATGCTTTATTGTAACATGAAATTTTAAATATAATATGATTAATTTATGCTTTATTCAATACAAAATTCGTAAAAAACTAGCGACAATAATCGGAAAATTAAAGGTAGTATTTTTTTTACTGTTATTTTGGTAATAATTAAAATTCTGGTACATTGTATTAATTTTATATGTTTGATATTTTGGCAACTTTTTTCAGCAAAGTGAACTTGAACGAAATTTCATTTTTGGTTTGTATATTAAGTTGTCGTTGTATGGAGCTAAAAATCCTAGTTACGTCAACGTTCGCCCAGATATTATCAGATTCTAAGCAGGTGAGGTGCGAGTCAGTCTGTTCAGAGAATTCCGTAAAATATACGGAAGTCGGTAACGGACAAATGTCTGATACTACGCAACTGGCTGTAACCACTTTCCTGGAACGGCTACTCATGATGTCATGCCGGGACACGACGAGTCATGGCACAGGCATGGCTACGTCATGGGGGTGGTAACAAGCCACGACCGAAGCTTACCACTACTCGCCGTGTCTCCAGACCGATGACCTAATGACCCTCAATACTAAAAAGATAAATTGCTAGCATACATTTTTAGGGTTCCGTAGTCCGTCAGTCCGCGGCTTAGCTTAGAGACTATTAATACTAGAAAGCTGTAATTTATTATGGGTGTACATATTAATCACGCCGATAAAACGGTAAAAAAATCTCGAATCACGTATATTGGGGATGAATTTTTTTTTCTAGTCTATCCCATAGTGTGTCATATTATGAGATAGGTCGCTCAAAAATATTATGGGCGTGTGAAAACTATTTTTAGATTTAGGGATCCGTTAGGCAAAATATTAAGCTTTAAAGTGCTAATTTTTGTTAGAGTCAATTGTCCCCCCCTGCCGGCTAAACGGTTGTTTATGAATATGTGGAAAAATTCACAGAAGTAGTATATATAATGAAGTTAAAAGGAAAACTATTGCAGGCTTTACAGGCTTACGAGTACAGGTCGCGTCAAACACTTAGTCCCCTCTAAACACGACAAAGTATGGCCGTTCTACGGTAGAGCAACTTCCGAGCGGACTAGAAGTTTGGGACGATCTGTGTTAGTAGACCAGCTTATTATAATGTACTGGACAGCTACGGAACCCTACATTGCGCGTGGCCCGACACGCACTTGGCCGGTTTTTATAATACTTAGTCGTCTTTTACGATATCCGCGAGAAGACGTAGAATGGAAATATTCTATTTACGTGACGTGTTGCCACACGCCGCTGTTTATAAACAAGTCACCATGTACAATCAGAAAAACAAAATACTCAGATCAAAAAGAAGCAGTTTGATCGGAAGGCACAAAGACAAGATATATTATATAGGGTGAAATTTAATCAACCGACCAAATTCATACTAGAGACTCGGTTGGTGATCAAGAACTAGGTTCAGTAATCCTTTTGGCCAATTTCGAAAAATATTTTTTTTTGCTCCCGTACTGGTTGGACTAGTTTATGTACAATTCCTAGTGCAGGTTCTACGGGAAAATATTTTTTTTTTTCGAATTTCACCTGGAGGGTCATTAAACTTTGTTCCTGATGACTAACCGAGTCTCCAGTATGAATTTGGTCGGTTGATTAAATTTCAACCTATATAATATATCTTGTCTTTTGTTGTCTTGACTTGTTGATTAAATTTCACCTAGTATAGTTGTTTAACTTACAATAGTCGATGTATCGATAGTTGACTTTAAAAAGGCAACAATATTCAATTCAAATTCAAATAATTTATTCTGTAAAATAGATACAATAAAGTATACTTTCTACAAGTTAACATTAATCTTAAGAAAAAAAAAAGAATATGTAAAAAATAAATGAAAAATAATGTGACTCTCGTCTTCACAGCCAAATTCAATATCGATAGTGTTCAAATCGAGCAATACTATCAATAGCATCGATCGTATGATAGCCATATAATCGATAGTAATCTTAAGGGAGTACAATACCTCACTTCGCTTCGCATGATCCTGTTTTATACCAACAAATACTGCAACAATCACTCTGAAATTGATATATGATAAAGCTGAGGACTAATGCTATGTCCGTATTGTTGTGAAAACTTGATTCCATTAAATTTTCTCCATAGAAAAAAATTATAAAGTTACCTCCAAACCGTACAATAAACCGATAGCATTCAATGAATACTTGAAATTCGATCTGAAACTTTGCATAATATAACTGATATTAGTATAAGGCAGCTGCAGACTGTTCAATAAAATGAAAAAACCATAAGTGTAGCCGCGATTTCAAAATAACTGATTTTTTTGCGTGCGCGGCGCGCGTCGTCTGATTAAGAGTAGAATAGATTAAGTTCATGTTACAAATGAAAAAAATCATGTTTGCTAAGTTTCTTGCCCTTCTTCTTAACAATACTAATCGAATGGTGTGGATGGTTAGGCATTATGTATATATAATATTTTTATTTCTATATCTCTCTATTTTATGCAGGTGTATAAGTTTATTATATTTTTGTAGCCCTACCTTAATATTTTTTGGATGTATTTCCCGTATTTATTTATCAACTTGTTTGTTCGTTGCATCATTTATATATAATATTTTTATTCCTAGATTTCTCTATTTTATGCAGGTGTATAATTAAATTTTTGTAGCCCAACCTAAATATTTTTTATATGTATTTCCCTCATTAGTATATACATATTATTTTTTTTTATTTTTTTTATTCTAAAGATATTTATTATAAAGATTAACTTTGACTTGTAGAAAGTATACTTTATGTATTTATTTTACAAAAGAAATATTTTGATTTTGATTTTTGATTTTGATTAGACAGTTAAAAAGCAGAAGCGTTAGAGCAGGACTGCGAATTGAGGTATCATGGGCCCTAAACGTGAATTATATAAACTCATCCTAGGTTTTATCGACACCTTTTCATCAAGCGCGGTAATGGCCAAGCGTAAGCTTACTGTGGGTGAAAAAAAGTAAATTAAAATTCAATAGTAATTGTTAATAATTTATTTTTTGTTTGATAAACACTTGTACTTGTCCACTTATTTATATTAATTTCCCTTACCGGTTTCGCTGTTAAAGCATTATCAAAGGTTTGTTTGGTTGTTTATTGTACGTAAACAACCAAACAAACCTTTGATAATGCTTTAACAGCGAAACCGGTAAGGGAAATTAATATAAATAAGTGGACAAGTACAAGTGTTTATCAAACAAAAAATGTTTCAAAACAATCGATACTATCGATAGGTATCGATAGTTTGATAATTAATGAAATTAATAATAAAAACGATAGTATCGATAATCGATAATAATACCGATAGTATTTCTCCTATACTCTATAGAGATAGTAACAATATCACAGATAATGCTCAATTTAAGACATCATGGTCAGTAGTCTGTAAATCCGTACAGTACACGTAGATAACGCAATAATATATTATACTAGCTTTTGCCCGCGGCTCCGCCCGCGTCGAAGAAATTTTCGTGGAAATAAGGAAAACAAAAGAATATGATTTTTTGAACGACAATATGCAACGGTCACCATGTTTTACCAAAGTGCTAATAAATACCAACAAAATAAGCCTAAACTCGAAAGGTCTAACTGTTGTCCGTTGAGGAGATCCCGTACCCACCTTCCAGTCCCATCATCAGACCATGGTCACCATGTTTTACCAAAGTGCTAATATATACCAATCGAATAAGTCCAAACACGAAGGGTCTGCTGTTGTCCGTTGAGGAGATCCCGTACCCACCTCCTAGTCCCGCCATTAGATCCTGGTCACCATGTTCTACAAAAATACTCATCAATACCGATCAAATAAACTTAAACTTGAGAGGTCTCCTAAAAAAAACATTTACCAGTGGATGATTGAAGCCCCGACAAGGCGTATATAACACATGATTAACTAAAAATCTTATTGAGTACTTAAAGAATTTTTATAGTCAGTTCAGTAGTTCTAGATATTACCCATTATATGCAAACAAACAAACAAATCTTTCTTCTTTAAATAGTGTAGACAAACTTTAACGTGAGTTGATTTGAACCAGACTGCATCAAATTCAATATTTTGAAACATGCAGCGCCATCTAGTGTATTAAAATAAAAACAATTTCAACGCCAGCTTACTGAGCCGTTATCCAGGATAGCTTCCCCGAGATGGCGTTTCCTAGGGACTTGAAAATAAAAATATTTTGGTTGTTGGTCTTTGCTCAGTCAAGAAATATAATTTCAGCTTTAATATTTTACAAAAGGAAATATTTTTTCCGAAAGTAAAAAATAAAAAGTGAAAACAAATTTTACCAGTCGGGTTTTGAACCCGCGACGATCGACTACGCTACGGTGGCGAACCTTCCATATGTCTCACAAAAATTCTCACTGCGCTGCTACCTTTTGTCATAGCGTGATGATACATAGCTTTAAACCTTCCCAAAGAAATGTTTTATCTTTAAGTGAAAACTACATCAAAATCCATTGAGTGGTTCTCATGTTATAAGCGAACGAACAGACAGACATACGTTGTATTTTATATGTATAGAGATATGTCGGTGGACTGTACTGGCGCCTGCGGTTCTAGAAGTATAGCCGTTCGGGGCGTCTTCGACAAACGACAAATGGAACAAACTTACGTGAGTGAGCAGGATACCTGTTATTTGTCTCTCTTACTTGTATACATTTGTCACTTTCGTCGTTTGACGAAGACGAGACGAACGAGCCTCGAACGTTTGTGCTTTGGTGTTTTTGGGTTAAGTATCTCTTTTGCTGACCGTATTTTAATTAATTCTTATATGGTTGGTGATTAAATTAACTAACGAAGCAAAGCATGTTCTGGCAAACAACACGGCATCATGGGTTTTATAATCTATTTTTGGTGTTTTCCGCTGTTGTTTATTATTTTGATTGATAGAACCAAGGACTACTATTTTTATTTATTTTTGAAGCAAAGCTATTTTGCACGATATGACGAGCATAGAAAAACAGAATATTTTTTGGCAAAATGAAATAAAAATAAATAAATAGATTCTTAAAAATATGTTGGATTGTGTCACAAAATGGAAAACGTTATAGGAGACCTCGGTATAGAATTTTCACGGATTTCCGATTAGTTTTAGAGTTCCGGTCTAAAAGTTGACGATTTTTTTTTTTCATTATATTAGTTCTCATAAAATATTGTTTCGTATAAAAAAATGCATGGAACATTTTATTTTGCATTTTATTAAGGGCTTTTTATTATAGAATTTATTCTTAATTTTAGTTTATTATTCAGAGAAAAAATGTTGCCAGTATTTTAGGAACTCTCCCAGTCCCACAGGGTTTTAATTCAGACGATTGGTATGGTTGAATTATAATTTTTAATAATTTTCTTAATTAATCATGTGGGAAATCAATATACATTTCTAACAATAAACTAACTATAAATTTATATAAGTATGTGTATATATTATATATCTTAAAATAACAGAAATTATCCATTTTGGGACCCTTATTGTTTTTAATATACTTAAATGACCTTCCTTACTTAGTTGAAGACTTATCTGAGATAGTTCTATTTCGCAGACGACACGTCACTTATTTTTAAAGTGAATCGACATAAAGATATTCTTGATGACGCGAATTCAACTCTCTCCCTGATTCTTGATTGGTTCACTGCAAACAATTTAGTTCTAAATGGAAAGAAGACGAAATGTATAAAATTTACATTACCAAATGTAATTCAAGTAGATGTCAGTTTATTTTTGCAGGGGTCCAAGCTGGAGTTAGTTAACGAAACTAAGTTTTTAGTTATTACTATAGACTCTCGTTTTCAGTGGGGTCCCCACATTGAAGCTCTCTGTGGTAGACTTAGTTCAGCCGCATACGCCGTTAGACGCATAAGGCAGATTACTGATGAGGATACTGCTAGATTAGTATATTTTAGTTATTTTCACAGTATTATGTCATATGGCATAATGTTGTGGGGTAGAGCCGCGGATATAGAAGCAGTCTTTGTCTTGCAAAAGAGAGCAATTCGGTCTATTTATAATATGAAGTATCGAGATTCATTAAGAGAAAAGTTCAAGGAAATTAATATATTTACGGTCCCATGTGAATTTATTTATCAAGTTATTAGATATGTCAGAAAAAATATTGATAATCTCCCGAGTCTTAGTGTGCACCACTCTGTTGAAACCAGAAACAAACATAAACTAGCTTTTCCAAAATTCAGACTTGCCAAGGTAGGTACCTCTTTTGTAGGACATGGAATAAGATTTTACAATAAACTTCCAAAAGAGGTCTTTGCCTGAAAATAAGTTTAAACTATACATTAAGCAGGGACTACTTAAAAAGCTTATTATAAAATCAATGATTATCTGGACGATAATGAAGCATGGTGTAATAAATATTTGGTATTTAATATATATATTTTTTATTTTTTTTCCATAATTAATGTTAAAAGTAGGTTAGTAGATTCGTAGGTTAATTAGTCCTAAGGTTGTATATATCATCATGTCATTTTTACATTATGTCTTTTAAGTATTCGACTGATGCCGGCCCCATAGTGGGCCGAAATATATTTCGAAAATTAATATTTTTTTATTATTAATACAAGTTAAAAGAAACTAAAGGCTTTATATAGCTAAATTATATATATTTATTTCAAGTTAATTCGCAAAAGCGACAATATTTGCTCCATCCCACAATTATACTACAGAAGACACCTGGTGAAACTGCACGGCTAAATCTAAGAAATACTCTTGAACGTCTTCCTACAAGGGCTTCTGAAGAGGGCTGCTGCAGTGTGGTAGACCTATGTCAACATAGACTTGGAGGAGATCACTGGAACTAGTTCTTTGTATCAATATCGTCTGCCGCCTGAAGCTCCGGATCGGTGTCGACACGCAAATGAGGTCTGCTTGATGAAGTTGCTACACTCAGAAATACAGAGCGGCGTGATTCTTGATGTATTACATTGGGCCTTTCTTCTGTGATATCTTCCAACAGTACCAACAGTGGGACAGGCGCGGGAAAGAGGTGGATCGCTTTATTGTACCTTGGTCTGGGTATTTTACTGTTCCTTTCACCTAATTTTACTTTGTAAACTGCTTTATTTTTTAGCATTTTTATATTTTCTTATCATTTTTCTCAGCAATAGGAGTCAGAAAGAATCTAGACCAGACCCTTGTCATAGTCAAAAATTGACACTTACATCCAAAGAGTAAAATTCAATGAAACTTTGAGATTTCCTTATCTATGATTAATTAAACCTCAAATGATATGAAAGAGGTGTATAACAAAATAAAAACTACAATCGAAAAATTATTCCAGTACTACACACATCTAATATTTCTCAGAAAATGCCTGGAAATTGGTGCAGCTCCAAAGGGGCTCATTCCAAAAATACCACTTCACACAATGCCACCAATAATAAGGCACAACATGACCCTAACAAACTACAGTAACGCCTTCAATACAACATACGTTCTTTATACTCAATATTCCCTTTTATGTATCCACTATAAAAATAATCTAGATGCTCTCCTGAAAGTTACCCTCATAGCATACCCACATCTCTTTCTCCCTGTTCAAAATTTACTATCTAAAGCCAATACCAATCTTTTCAGGGAAAACGTCAGGCTTGCAAAAAAACTTTTCAATCTGCAAACATACTATAAGCAAAATAATATAACACTACCTATAAAAAACAATTCATTTACTGAACTTCCAAACCTCAACCTAACTCCCACAGACCTATCGAACCCTTTTTCTATACCCCCACCCCCACCGATTACAACTAAGGAAAAATCTGACGAAAATCATATCGTAAATCTATCTTCAGTCTATTTATCACCCACTGACAAAGCTGTAATTAACAAGGGACTATCGTTCTGTCCCACCAAAAAACTAGACCGCATAAAATTAATTAATGACTTTGTTGACTTTGGACGAAAATTAAGATGGAAACACTTTTGCAGCACACATCCCCATCAAAGTATTGATAACACACATCCAGCACTAACAAAATTTAAACCACCATCTTCCAATGAACCACCACAACTCCCCGCAAATCACCCAATAGAAATTTTCATGACTAATATACTGTCAAGATTATCTAACGATAGATATATTAGAAGTTTACAGACAAATACGGATAATCTGACTTTCGAAGAACGAAAATCAATCCGTAAACTTGAGAGAAACGAAAACATTATTATATTACCATCTGATAAAGGATCGGCAACAGTGATCCTTAATAAAAATGATTATGACAACGAGGGACTTAGACAATTAACTGACTCGACATTTTACACACGCACACCAAGTGATCCCTGCAGCCAGATCGTGGACATTGTCAAAGACTTCCTCCAAACTAAGGGCATAAACGAAGGATTGTCGGAAACTGACATAACACTGATGATACCGAGCCATCCGAGAACCCCTCATTTCTATATGCTGCCTAAAATCCATAAAGAAAATAACCCGGGCCGGCCCATTGTGGCATCATACAATGCGCCAACAGAAATCATTTCCGCTTTCGTTGACCATCACCTACAACCCATTGTTCAAAATCTAGAATCATACATAAAAGACACAAATCATTTCCTCGATATCATACATTCACTTCAACTTCCAACAGATGAACATTTACTACTGGTTACAATAGACGCTGTTTCATTATACACCAACATTCCACATGACACCGGTCTATTTGCTCTCAGCTCTCATTTAAATAAACGCCCCATCCCTCATCAACCATCAACTGAATTCCTGACAGAACTAGCAGAATTAACCTTAAAAAATAATTATTTCACCTTCGAAAATGAGTACTATCACCAAATTAAAGGCACTGCTATGGGGACTCGGATGGCTCCCAGCTACGCCAATATCTTCATGGCCTCGGTCGAAACTGCATTCTTATTATCTGAACCTCATAAACCACTGGTGTGGAGGAGGTTTATAGATGACATCTTCATGATCTGGCCACACAGCAGGAACTCACTGACTATCTTCCTGGAAAGACTTAACAACTGCTGCAGCCCATTAAAATTCACTCATTCCATTTCTACCGACACAATCACATTCCTAGATGTTGACATCACCATTAATGACAATAACCACATATACACTTCAGTCCACTTCAAAGAAACAAACAAAATGCAATATCTTCACTACCACAGCTGTCATCCACCACACACAAAAAAATCGATACCATATTCACTATCGCTCCGTGGTCGTCGAATATGCAACACACAAAATGCACTCGACAACTACCAGAACAAAATACACAATGGACTTCTCAAGAGACACTACCCTGATCACTTCCTACGAAAGCACATATTCAATAGACCAAGATTCCACCATAATAATAACATTAACAACAGCAATACCAACCACAACACCAACAACAACAACAACAACAACAACAACAACAACAACAACAACAACAACAACAACAACAACAACTACAACAACAACAACTGCAACAACAATAACACTTCTTCTAACCAACCACGACTAATCACGACATATTTTCATGGAAGCCAGAAACTTAAAACACTCATCACCGATCATCTACCCATTCTCCAACAAAACGACGAAACAAGAAACTTAATTCCCAAAAATCCACTAATATGTTATCGACAAAATCCAAACCTCAAATCATTACTCACAAAAACAAAACAGCAACCACAACAAAATGTCAACATCACAATATCTCCTGGTACATCACCATGTCGACGACCACGGTGCAAAACATGTCCAATCATCAATACAAGCACACAGATCAACACACATCACACCACACATACATACAAAACTCAACCTAACAACAACTGCAAGACACATAACTGCATTTACCTACTAGAATGCCGACACTGTTCGGCATTCTACGTAGGTGAAACCCGGAACGAACTACACATCCGCATTAATCAACACAGGCACACATCGACGATCCATAATAACAATCTCCCCATCCCCATCCATGTCCGCTCCCATAACCAAACTTTTAATAACTGTTTCACCGTCAGAGTCATAAAATCATTTAACCCACCACTGACAGACATAAAATTAAGGACATGGGAATACTCCTACATATGGTCACTTGGTGCGCACTACGGACCAGGACTTAATAAACAACACTGACATCAGACGATGACTATTTATGGACACCTGAACCTGACTCACAAAAATATTACATGTATGTATATATTAAGACCAGGGTGCCATAAACAGCAGTGTCTTCTTGCGGTCTTCGGTACGTATCGAAGATATTCCAAGTAAATGTCGGGATGTCGGGATGTTACGGCCGGAAACCGCAATATGGCTCTTCAACCGAAATAATTTTTATTTTTGGTATTTAATATATATATTTTTTATTTTTTTTCCATAATTAATGTTAAAAGTAGGTTAGTAGATTCGTAGGTTAATTAGTCCTAAGGTTGTATATATCATCATGTCATTTTTACATTATGTCTTTTAAGTATTCGACTGATGCCGGCCCCATAGTGGGCCGAAATATATTTCGAAAATTAATATTTTTTTATTATTAATACAAGTTAAAAGAAACTAAAGGCTTTATATAGCTAAATTATATATATTTATTTCAAGTAATAAATAATAATAATCTTTATGAAAATTGTAAGTCATAATTAGCAAATTTTAATTCGAAATGTTTGATTCCTCTAAAGGCTAATCTTAAGCCCTTTATAGTTAATTAATATGTAAACTGACTTTGCTGTAAAAGGTAATAGACAATGTAAGACGGATTGACTAAGATCAATTTTTTTTTTCTCTTGGACATAATTCCTATGGTTTTATATTTGCCTTTACTTAAGTATGTATAGGTATAAGAAAATTGTATAGATTAAGTTTATGTTACAAATGAAAAAATTCATGTTTGCTAAGTTTCTTGCCCTTCTTTTTAGCAATACTAATCGAATGTTGCGGATGGTCAGGCATTATGTATATATAATATTTTTATTCCTATATTTCTCAATTTTATGCAGGTGTATAACTTTATTACATTTTAGTAGCTCAACCTTAATATTTTTTGGATGTATTTCCCGTATTTATTTATCAACTTGTTTGTTCGTTGCATCATTTGTATATAATATTTTTATTCCTAGATTTCTCTATTTTATGTAGGTGTATAATTACATGTTTGTAGCCCAACCCAAATATTTTTTGTATGTATTTCCCTTATTAGTATATATATATATATATATTTTATATTTTCTTATTCTAAATATATTTATTGTAAAGATTAACTTTGACTTGTAGAAAGTATACTTTATGTATCTATTCCACAAAATAAATATTTTGATTTGATTTGATTTGAAATTAAATAATACTAAAAAAAACACAAAACTAACATAGCCACAATAACTTGAACGAATTAACCACATAATAATCATAAAAAAAGATTGCCTCCAGATCACTGCCCTGCGGGAGAGTGCCCAAAATACTGGCCGCGTTACCTCTCTGACTCTGTATGGCAAGACCTATACGCTGGCCCAGATAACTATGGCGCTGGTATCTATCAGCTTGACAGAGAGGTCCTTGATAAGTTGTCGCGCCTCTGGACTCTGGACCCCATGTTCCCATTGTCTCAACCCCAAAAGGCGTAAAAATGTAGCTTGAACCTATTGCCGCATATTTACGCCTTCGGAGAGCTCAGCAGTGGCCGCAGTCAAACCAGGCCTACCACTCTTGGAAATATGAAAGTGCGCCAGCGTGTCCACGCAGGTTGCGTCCCATACAAGCAGCCTCCCATGCTTCCACGGTATTAACGTCATTAGGTTTATTAGGATAAGTTTTTAGGAAGTACAATTTTTTGTAGGAGTTTCAGTTCTAGTTAAGATAATTTTAAGTTGTTAGTTTATATTTTTCACCAATTCACTGGTCAACAAGTTTCCTGCACAGAAACGATATTTTGAAATTCTTGCAGAAAACCGTTTGCTGCAAATCTGAACTCAGATTGTTTCTATCAGGTCTCAGTTTTTGAGAAATTTTTACGTTTCTTTAATGCAGTTTTAGAACAGTTTTTTTTCTTATTATAAATGAATTTTATATATTTATTTTTCATAATTACAAGTCCTTAATCAATACTTTTCAATGAGAAAATAACAGAATTCGCGATTGAACCTTATTTTTCAAAATAAATAATGTTTTGTGAGAGCTTGTTCTGTCCATACATTCCATACTAAGTTTTTACTATGAAAAATTGGGTTTGATTGTTTTGAGACATTAAATCAAAACTAGGCTTACGTGAATCTTTTTATCATATTATTAAAAAGAACTACCTACTGAGAAGAAGTATTAAGTCGAAAATCGAATTGTTCTAAGCGTAAAGCCCCACCAGAAGAAGTAAAAACACGCGATTTTTCAAAATTCAGTCTGTTTCAGATAAATATTACGACGTGATAGAAAAAATCTGAGTTCATATTCGGATTCAGCACACAAATTTCTAAAATATTTTCAATAAATCGTTTCTGTGACGGAACATTTCTACAATTTTGTTGACCAGTGTTGTTTATCCACAATTAAAAATCATAATCAAATAATTTATCCAGCAGATTAGTTTCAAATTGACTGATAATACTATATTACAAATTCAACCGAGTGGCCAATTGATACAGTCCTGGCCTGCTAACCTTGCTGAGGTCATGGGTTCATTTCCCCTCGTGCACATTAATTTGTGTTCGCTGCGGGCTGCCTTCGGTCCATTTGTGCCCGAAGTACGACGATAGGGCTCACCACCCATCACGTTTGGGACGTAAAAATCTTCGGTGAAAAACGGGGGTTCCAAGTTTGGAATATGACATGCATTTCACAGTTTACACTTAGAAACACCTCTGACACCTCGGGCATTCATGTCATCACTATGATTACAAATAAAATATATAATTGCTTTTACTAAAAATAAAACCAAAATTAAACTAAGGAAAATCACAAGAGGCAATTTATTTTTAGAACATCACTCAACATCATCAAATAATATTATTGCAAAATCTCGCTTAAATACTCATACTGTACGTACACAGTTCAAGATTCAAAACTAGTAGTATTCGCATAGTAATTGGTTTTTTTAGTGGTAGCGTCAACAAACATTGAGATCAATGTTGATATGTGTTTTCAATTTGATTAGTTAGCAAACTTATGCATACACATTTTTTTTTATAGAGGACAGCATATATAAGACACACGAATGTTTTATTTAGCACAGTGTTTTCGGTTAAGTCGAAAAGGAAACATCGTTTACAGTAAGTAGTAACTAATTGATATTTGTTTCAAATCTTCAGCTGTTTAGATTTCTCGGGAATAAAATTGGGAATTTGTGGTAGCTACAATATTCATCGATCCATCCATCGGCCAGGTTCGTCTTAGGTCGTTCCAGGATTTTACCACTCTTGGCGGTTCTCCTGAAATAAAAGCCCATACTCACACACGCTGGGCAGGCGGGTTGGTTAGTGCGGTGCCGACACCTTCGCACCGTGACACCGCTGCCCGTTACCGCAGTCTGTTTTAAATAGGTTTCGGCAATTGGGAATGGATATGCCGTCATCAATCGGTCCCAGGCAATGGTGGGCCTGGTTGTATCTATTTTGACAGCCCTCGAATAACTTCGGGAGGTTTGCGAGTAACTGATCTTCCGCTGCTTATCAACTTAATCATATTACATTAATAATAATAATAATATATTTATATAAGAGAAGGCAATTGAGGATGGATATACCGCCATAATCGGTCCCAGGTATGGTGGGCCACCTGGTTGTGCCTGTTTGAGAGCTGTCCTCTTGTTCTCCCCTGTATAACTTCGAGGGAGTTTGCAAGTAAATAACAGTACCTTCACAGTCGAGCCCAAGCATCTCATGCTAGACTGGACCCTTTTTTACTAGTTTCTCTTGTTTTAAAGAACGTTTAGGGAAAAACAGAAAGCAGCAGACCAAACGTGTCTGCTTTTTTGTTCTGTGGCCGAAGTATTCATCATAATCTTCCTTTATTTTCAGAGCTCAACAATGAAGACTGTTTTCATCCTGTGCGTGCTAGTGATTGCCGTCGTCTTCGCCCGCCCTGGCGAGTTCTACGACGAACGCTACGACAACTTCAACGCTGAAGAGTTGGTGGATAATTTAAGGTTGCTGAAGAGCTACGGGAAGTGCTTCTTAAGCAAGGGACCATGCACGTCTGAGGGGACCGAATTCAAAGGTACGTAGCTACAAAATGTTTTTAGTCTCTTACTTTTCGCCTAATAGGTCTTCAATCCCTTCAAGGTCGTATTCTTCAACGCTGAAGGTCGTGTCCGGATACAAAGTTCGTTCGTACCTTCAGTTGTTTTTTTCCATTCATGTCTGTTTTCGGCATGCCTTAGGGCATTGAGGGCATAGGTCTGCAATGCTGAAGTTTAATTGCACCTTTTGCACGTATCGAAGCCTTCCACTACAAGAGTCGTTGCTTTGAAACTATTGTACTTAATAGATGACATGGTTTATAATAATATGTTTTTTTATTAACAGAAACACTTAAAGAATATTAAATAAAATTGAATCAACATCTAAAACCTAATAGATAACCTTTAAAAAATTACCTGTGTATGGCTATACAATATAACACATTTTCCCTAAATCACCGCTGTCGATCGGCAGGGTTCTTAAAAGGTAGCAAGCATTGCCTCGTGGGATTTGCTAAGCTAAGACTCTGTCCGAGGTATGCCCCAGCCCTTGGGTCCCCCGAAACGTCGACCAGCCACGAAGATATTTCCTTGAAAATAAGTTACGCGAATGGACCCCACTGCTCCAAAGTTTCTACTCCATGAATTAACTATTGTATAGTTAGATAGGTATATAGGAGATATTTTATGTTGCAGAAATTGTGGATTATAGCATAAAATTTAAAATTGTTAAACTTTGAAAAGTGCTTGACTGCTTGTTAAGGGTGCTTATAATGTCAGATTGAGCAGCTTAATCAGAACAAAATTCTATGACGTTTCTTTTTTGTTTAAAATTGCGCACTATGAATTATAGCTTTTGCAGCAACCGTTTCATTTCTATTGAAGCAATTTTATTCTTTCACGTTTTGGACTTAATCGTGCTTTTGGAATTATAATATCTAGGTTTAGTTTAGTTTAGTAGACTGTAAGAAAAAAAAAACCTTATAATGAGAGCTAATAATGAGTGAGCCTGCCTTCAGTACGAAGTTCCAAGTAGAGTCAAATAGTATTAAGCAAACATTCTTTATAGCCACTTTATATTAAACCTATTTTTTTAACCTTTGCAGAGAGGATACCCGAGGCCCTAAGAACGAACTGCGGTAAGTGTTCTCCTAAACAGCGTAACCTGGTCCGCGTCGTCGTCAAGGGATTCCAGGCGAAGCTGCCCGAAGTCTGGTCCGAGCTCGTTCAGAAAGAAGACCCGAAGGGCGAGTTCACTGAGTCGTTCAACAAATTCCTCAACTCATCGGATTAAATAGCAGAAAGAAGAGAAAAAAAATTACCCGTAAAATAATAAGCGATATGAGAAAATTTACCACGTAAAATAATATTCCATAATATAAAGTAACATCATTTAACATTACAAAAAAAATATTAAATTCTGTTTATTGTATTTTACCAGACATTTATATATTTACATTAGTTGTCTTAGTTATTGTGAATTATTTGTTTTGTATTATTAGTTCCTTATCGGTGTTAAATCGATTTTTCTGTGATGTCGACTAATTTAAGTTCTTATTTATAAATAAATAAAACGTGTATTTGTTTTCTTACTGTGAAATTTTAGAATTATTTTTGCCTGAAATCCAGTAAGTATATCATAAGTATTCTTTGTATCAGTAAATAAATCAAAGCCTAAACTCGAAATCGTCACTAAAAATGTTTTTTATAATAAATACTAAGCACATGATGTTTAAGTGGGACGCCTGCTGGGCTTAGGTGGATGGACGGCAATTCAGTAGCTCTAGTATGCATAAAAGCTCTTCTCTCAGGAGGCTGCATATAAGCACCTTGAGCACCTTATATTGCATCAATCAGAATTGAACTCTATGAAGTTTCCTTTTAGTTTAAAATAGCGCGCTCTCAGCCGTGGCTGTTACTACCACCAAGAAACACGTGCCCAGAAAAATCAGCGTTTTTATTTGATAACTCTGCTTCTAGATGATTTTTTAATAATATTCTAAGACGAGCCGACGATGTCATTGGTTAACTTATTTTTTAATAAAAATTTCAAGGCTGTATGATTTAAGGAAGGCCCTTTAACATTCAAAAAACATGAAATTTACAGGTAACTTCGTAATTTTTTTCTATCAAGCGAAATTGAAGATTTTGCGTTTTTTCTAATTTATTTATTTATCTTTATTTTGGAAAATCTACAGCAATATACTAGTTTAAACATAAATTACACAAAAATAGGATAACACTACAGCCAAAGGTAATTTTCACTATTAATATAACAATAAATTTCTAACGAGCTACAAATTATCAAGTTTTTGGTATACGTTAAATAACAAGGTATAAAAAAAAAATCAAAATGAAGAAACTAAGCGTAAAAAAAAGCGATGATCCGCGCTTAAACAACAGACAAATATAAGAAATGGATAATGTGGAGGTGTGTGTGTATGTTTGTTACTCTTTCACGCTGAAACGGCTGAACGGATTTGGATGAAATTTAGAATGGATATAGCTTATACCCTAACTTAACACATAGGCTACTTTTTATCCCGGAAAAATGCATGGTTCCTGTAGGATAGATCAATATCATTGAAAAATTAGGTGTCTAATTAGTGCGGACCTAATCGTTTGTGGTAATATAAGACAAGGCTTTGTTATTTCATACATCGGGTGTCTAATTAGCGCGGTCATTAATCGTTTGTGGTGAAATAAGACAAGCCTATGTTATCTCATCACACTTCATTATAAATGGGAAAGTTTGTGTGTGTGTATGTTTGTTACTCTTTCACGCTGAAACGGCTGGACGGATTTGGATGAAATTTAGAATGGATAAAGATTATGCCCCAACTTAACACATAGGTTATTTTATATCCCGGAAAAAAGCATGTCGTTAAACCGAATAGCACGCGGGTAGAGCCGCGGGCAAAAGCTAGTACATTATAAATGCGAAAGTGTGTGTTTGTTTGTTACTCTTTCACGCTGAAATGGCTGGACGGATTTGGATGAAATTTAGAAGGGATATAGCTTATACCCCAACTTAACACATAGGCTACTTTTAATCCCGAAAAAAAGCATGTTGTAAAACTGAATAAAACGCGGGCGGAGCCGCGGGCAAAAGCTAGTCACATATAAATATATAAGACTACAAAGTTACATTTTCAGTTGTACCGGAAAGGAAAAAAAGTAGGACTATCTACAAAAAGAAATGAGACGCCATCAAAAAGAAAACTTGTAAAAAAAACTAAGTTTCGCAACTTAGTTCTTCTACCGTAAAAAGTTGTGAGATCTATGTAAATCCAAGTCTGTTAATTTATTCAGGGACCTTCTGTCTTAAGTTATTACATAATTAGCTAACCTCACAACATCTTATAGTGACCATATCAATATTTAAAATCTCTTATGTTTTAAATAAATAGATTGACTTGGCAATCGCACCAAATAATCCAATTTAGTATAATTATGTATTACTTGTGAGATACATTGTGTTTTCATGCGATGGCCAATTCAATCTATTTATTTAAAACATAAGAGATTTTTAATATTGATATTGTCACTATAAGATGTCGTTAGGTTAGCTAATTATGTAATAACTTAAGACAGAAGGTCCCTGAATAAATTAACAGACTTGGATTTACATAGATCTCACAACTTTTTACGGTAGAAGAACTAAGTTGCGAAACTTAGTTTTTTTTACAAGTTTTCTTAGTCGCCTACATAGTTCCATAGTCAATGGTAGTAGACGACAGGGACATAGTATTAAAATTTTAGGTGCTTTATTATTTCGTTTGCTGGGAATGTATGCACTCCTTTATTTTTACATGATAAAACGGCACAGGTACGCATTTCTAGAACTTTTCATCCGGAACAAGTCCAAAAAGATGTGTGGAGTTGAATTTGTATTTGTTGTTGTTTTGAGTTTTGTTTGAGCAAAGCAAAGCACCAAAAGCAGGGTCTTTGCCAAAGACAATAAAAATATTATTTTCTAAGTAAAATGACAGTTCGATTTCCTTGTATTCAGTGCCATCTATTGGCTATTGAGAATACTCATCTGACAGCTGTCAAAGAAAACGCCTAAGTCAATCCAAGATGGCGGCCAAATTCTGTTGTCCAATGTTTCCCTTGTCCGTTTGCTTAAAATAATAATATTAAACGTACGCGTAGGGGTTTTGTCGGTTCAATATTAAGATAGTCCTAATTTATTCAAAAGAACCCTCGAAAATCTGGCTTTTATTATGATCTAGGCTCAGGTACAGCCTTAAGTTTGGAGTGCTTGGATTCCAAGATGGCGTCCAAGACTTTGTTGCGTTTACGTGCGCTCCGTGCGTCTTGTTGTGTTTCTTCTTGCATTGTTCTTTTTTGAAAACGGGACCTACTCTAAACATGGATACGATAATAATTCGAGTAATTAAGTAGTATGAATGAGTATCGCCGTGGCAGCAAATAAAAAATATTGGAATACTTATTTTATAATAACAGCAAATTCATAGGCCCTAATAAATAAGAAAATACCTGTTTTTGTAAAATCTACACTTTGTTTCCAAATTATAAACCATGGGTAGAGGCAGAATTATACACAACATGGCAATTACAATGTTGTAGCATTTTCCTCAACATTTGGGAAATTCCACCGTCGATTACTATTTTGATATATAAAATCAAGGATTTCAACAGCTAGTTTGAGAGTAGGATTATTCTGAATCATTTGACGAAAATTTAAAATATAAATCTTTCGGTAATTTTAAGGGCGTTGAATAAAATTCGACAATTCAACTGGACATGTCAATAAATGGAAATTAGAACTACGATAACTTCATGTACTTTTAATTTTTTTTATGCTTGACCATTACAGCGCCTCGCTTAGGATGGAGCGCACTCGCCCAGAAATCAGGAGATTCAAAGAAGTCACACTTTAAACTCATCAATAATTTTCATAATGACCCCAAAGTTGTCCTTAAAAATATAAGAACCCTAGAAAAATCTCAATTCTCACCCTAAATTTAGTGAGAAATCCCCTAATTTGGGATCTCATTACGTTTACTTTTTCAAATGTGTTCTGGTGGTTATCAAAATCATCACTCTATTGCAGAATTTCGCTCCTATCTGTATAAAGTTTAAAATTCGAAGCTGAAATGTTTCTTAATGTTCCGTACATCTAAATAAAAAAGGCGGAACGAATGTAGGATCACTTTGTTGTCCGTCTGTTTGTCTGTCTATCTGTCAATACCCTTTTTCTCGGGCCTCGTTAGAGATATCAAGTTGGAACCAATTCGTCCTACAAAAGTCGAAAGCCCCAAAGCTATAATAGTCTGTGCCAAAGTGTGTTAGGATCTAACCCAACGCCGAAAAAGGTATTGCGTTATACATTTAATAAAAATTTCACCATGAAAACTTCACTTTCAATTGACTTAGAAACTTTAAATTCTGTTCACAATTAGGTCTTATGAAACACGTCTAGGGAAAAATCTGAAAATTACCCATATTGAATCAGTTAAATAGAAATAAATGACAAACCTAATTAGACCCTTTGGATACATGAAGTTTTATAGATCGCAAGTTAAGTTTGACATTTTAACTACTAGGGCAATAAGTTTATGATTTGAAGGGTATGTACGGAACCCTAATGGCACGAGTTCTGCTAGCACTTGACCAGTTTTTTTGAAGCTCCGACAACTTTTATCCAACATTTATATTTGCAATCGTATAGCAAGCAAATTTATACATACACATTTTCCTGTAGCCGGATATAAGAAGAGACACAGATAGGTTACTTTCAACAGTGTTATAATAAGGTCGATAAAAGAAGGATCTTTTGCAGTATGTTGTTTCGTTTTACCTTATAAATTCTGATCAACCGCGTTCTAAAATACAGGGTGTAAATGCAAAGCCAAGAATCCCTTTAGGGTATGAAAGTATACACGTTTCTGATGTCATTACGAGAAAAAAAATATACCTTGAATTTTCACCAAAAATTCCATCATTTTTCTAAGCTATGGCTACGCAGCTCACCGGCCTCTCCGCACACTTAATTGCACCCCGCAACCCGCACCCCTCATCCGAGTGGCCGCGACTAGTGAGGGTGTCCACGCGATTAGTGTATTTTGAGTAAAGAAAATCGTCTTATTATGAGGTACTGGTACTTTTTTGAGAGATCCCAGTATTTAAAATAATATCTTTACTGATCATACTAACACACCCTTAAAGGATTCTTGACTTTACTTTTACACCCGGTATATTTTATGAAGGTAGAAACTTGAAGGAAGTTCATTGTTGAGATTGTTGGTGGAATTTATAAGACATTGTTGTGATGAAAAACACTTGTAAATTTCCACAAATAATATTTAATATTACACTACCCAACCGGTTTCACTATGTGAGCATCATCAGGGGCTTTTTAATTAAAGTTATTACATAATTTTCACAATGTTTTATTCCTCGTGATAAAGACTATAGCGACAAGTATTTTTTGAAAATTTCAACTGGCTACCTATAACGGTTGAAGCTGTAGACCCCTCAGACGGACGGACAGACAGACAGACAGCGGAGTCTTAGTAATAGGTTCCCGTTTATTGGCACCCTTCTGGTACGGAATCCTAAAAATTTAAGGTTTGGCTTCAGCGCAATAATAATATAATAACACATCTTATTTAAAATTTTGAAAAAGTATTCTGTGTACAAACACGACTCTTTTACTAATTTATTATTTTTATTTAGATTTTTACGAACCAATAAAAGAAAACACCTTTTTGTTTAACAATTTAGTAGGAAACACATTTGACGGCACTAATATTATATTATTTCGAAAGGATTATATACCGGGTGTAAATAGACTGCTACCATAAATGAAACCACATAATATATTCTACCGACCCTACTGAACCACTTTTCCCAAGAATCATACCTGCGGCCACCCTTAGTTTGGGAAATAATTGAGTTCCAAACAAAAATGCGTGAACCTTAACGCACCGACATACGGGCGAGCTTAGAGAGAGCGTCGTCCGTGAAACAGCTGTTTCAGTGCAGCGTTCTAAAATAGACCTTCCTCCTACGAGATAAAGTCTTTGAGTTACAGTTGAATATCTTTTTCTCTGAAGATTTGCGCGGGGTTTCTTGCTTCTAAAAGTTGTTCAGTATGATCATTAGGGTATGTGGTTTTATTTAATGGTCGCACTTTATTTACACCCAGTATATAATGTCTACTTTATCATGTATTGTGTTGAAAATAAAGGAGAGTACATGCATATTATTATAAGCAATTTTATTGTTTTACTTGGACACTGTGTCCTACTTCTTGTTGTACGTATATTTTCCAATATTTACAGACCTTAACAATGAATGCTGCCCTCGTCCTCTGCATGTATGTATTTACAGTGTTCTACGACAGTGTTCGCATTAAAGAGGCGATGTCGAATATGAGGATTTTGAAGAGCTTTGGGATCTGCTTTTTGGGAAAAGAATGGTGCAAGAATGGGAGCGGCGATGTCAAGGGTATGTGGCTTACTAGTACCCACAGACTAAACCTAGTACCACAGTTTAAAAATCAATTTTGTAGACCTGCGGGGGAGACGCGGGAGGTATACCACCAAGATACTTTAAATTTTAGAAAAAGCAGTTTGGAGTCTCACCCCGCAAACCCCGCACCTAAACACTTTCGTTGGAAAACTGTATGGATTTTTAAACTGTGATAGAGTGATACATGTGTACATGTAGTCTTTAATTTAACGATATAGCGCATAGAATCCCATGACATGGCTAAGATTACTAAATAATTTTTGAAAAAGTGACTGTCCCACACCTCAGAGAGTTCGCTGCTCTAACGCTATGGATTTTATCGTAATATCTAGCTTTTGAGCGCGACTTCGTCAGCGTACGTTTTTGACTTAAATTCTAATCAGATTTTCCCAAAGAACTTCCACATCCCGTTAGTTATTTAATTATGTACATTCTTTTAGGGGATGATTTTCAAAAAATCCTTTCTTAGTTCACCCCTAATCTAAAAATATTTGATTGTTTCTTTTCAAGAATTTTGTGCGAAGTTTCAAATAAATATCGGCAATACAATTTTCCTTACAAACTTTTGCACTCCGTTTCAGAATGCTGGACTCAATACTTATTTTATTATTTATTATTAACAGTGTTTGCACCACATCTGCACCAAGTTTCAAATTGATACACGCAGGAATTACGATTACCGATACGAATCTTTTTACCACATTTCCTATACTTTTTTATTTTCAATAATCATTTTTACATGCACCTCTGAACTTTCTTAAAAATGTAGTATGTTTTAAATTTAAGCGGTTGCTGTGCTTGCCAGTCGGTCAAAAACATATGTTACATTTATTATATTTACATGCCTACCTACATATTTCTCCACGCAGCTCGCTCGAAGGAGCTCCATGATTGGCACCTATCATCACATCACACTCGGTTGTCAGGGATTGAAAAAAAGTTTCAAAAAGACTAATTGAAAGAGTCCAAGCATGTTACTCCTAATATGATCTATTGAAAGTTCCGTTTCTACTTCATCATCAGACTTCAGACGTCCCTTAAAAAGGCCACTTTGGATGAATCATATTATGGTTCTGTTCTATTGCCGTCTCTTTTGCCTGGGTGAATAAATTATATCTCTGTCCTACTTTCAAATCATTTTATGATTTACCCTATTCAGCCTTTTTAGATGTCCGCTCTCTTATCATCTAACTTCAATATCCTTTGCTATATATGTATATAGCCTTCAAAAGCGTCATGATTGGCCAAAAATTATTGTGATCATAATTAATATCTAGCCATCTAGCCAATCACGAGTGCGTTTAGAGGCGATTTCCATAGATGTCGAAGTCAGACATTATGGCCCCAGGATTTTATGATGGAATATTTTCAATCGTTTCGCAGATCCATAGTGGTTACAAACAGGAAAAATACGGTAAAAGCGCTTGTACAGTACAGGTCCACGTAGACCCTTAATAGCGCCTAAGTATTACTATAACTCAATACTACCACCGTTCACGCGCTTTTGTAGCGCTTTTAAACGGCAATTGTAGTATTGTAGAGCAATTATTGGCGCTACAGTTGAGTTATTAGGCGCCCCCTTCGGGAGTACAGGGTCTGTACAGCGACATCTATTAGTTATAAGATAATTATAAGTTATTTATATAAGTATAAGTTATTAAGATATTTAAGTTATAAGAATTAGCCATACGGCTTTTGTAACATCAGCTGGTGTTGCTAGCGATACTATTGGGTAAATGGGCTTCTTGGCATTCATAAATGCTTTAGGGCAGCATTTCCCAAACTGTGGGTCGCGCAAGCAGATTTTTAGTGGGTCGTAAAAAAATATGAAAAATAGAAAACTAGCACAATCTTCACATCACGGCACTGCATTTTGAAGCTAAGCACTATCAAACAGAAATTCTCAACTGTGAAATCGGGGGTATGTCTATTAGCGGGTTCTGAATCTCCCCCTTTGTTTTAAGTGAGTCCCGATTCAAGTAAGTTTAGGAACCACCGCTCAAAATTATGCATATAATTATTAATTAAGACATACGATGATCTATGTCTTAAATTCTGATGAGTTTTTGCTAGGCTTGCTTACACTTTTATTTTCGAAAATTGTCTATGAAGTGTTTGGTTATGATAAAATATTAAATGCTTAGTATTTTATCCAGACAATACGGAGTCGTTATTGTGTTCGAACCATATTAAGACTCTTTTGTAAAGATTTTCGATGTTATGTCTACCTATTCAAAATAAAATGTAACTTAGTTATATCAAAGAAAAATAGAATATAAAAAAAGAAAACATATAAATACTTGTATAAAGAAATATAATTGTAATTGTGCAAATTTGTGTATGAGTTTCGTCTATTTGGACTGACAAAAATTATGAAATAATTTCAAAATGTGACGATTCAGTTCTCCTTTCAAATAAATAAATTAAATAGCTATCTTATATAAAACACACTGGTAACGGGTAGTGGCGTTACTGATGCTAAGATGTCGGCACCGCGCTCACCATCCCACCCGCCCCGCGTGTTAGTATGGGCATTATTTCCAGGAGGACCATCAAAAGTAGCTAAATCATAGAAATACATATGCCCAGCAGAGGACGATCCAGGCTGATGGATGGATGGATAGGGGTTTCCGCGTTTAACGCCGAAACCTCAAACACAGCTATTGTATAAACATTTGAACCAACAATTTGATCTTTGCAGAAGTGCTCCCAGAAGTCATGAGAACAAACTGCGCCAGGTGCAATCATAAGCAGCGTAACCTGATCCGCGTCATTTTCAATAGCATCCAGGCCAAGCTGCCCGAGGTCTGGGACGAGCTCGCCAAGAAAGAAGATCCTAATGGAGAGTTCATTGCATCGTTCAACCGATTCCTCAAGTCAGCGGACTAGTCAACATCAGAAGGACGAAATAAATGTTGTGCCTCACGTTAAATATGTTTTACCTCATAATATAACGATCTGCATAAAATCGTGCCGTATTCAGTAGGGTAAGATAAAAGCATACTTCGATTATAAGACTTGTGGGCGAAATGAGAATTGCTGTGGTTTACCGTAACAGCTTGTTATAGGACACCAACTTGATGAGGTCTTAATCGAATATTGTCTTTGTTAAAGCAGCGTAACCTGATCCGCGTCACTTTCACTAGCATCCAGGCCAAGCTACCCTACCAAAGTTTCCTTACTAAGTTAGTATTATATGTGAATGAAATAATAATTGCAAATAAACTTTTATAGCTTGCTTTTTGTTTCTTATTATAATATAGTATTACACAAGGTGGTAGAGCTGATGCCGGGCTCGACTGTGAAGGTACCACCATCTTACTCGCAAATCCTCCCGAAGTTATTCGGGGGAGAGTAAGAGAACAGCTCTCAGGCAAAACCAGGCGGCCCACCATTGCCTGGGACCGATGGATGGCGGTTTATCCATCCCCAATTGCCGAGCCTTATATAAACCAAACTGGTGACGGGCAGCAGCGTCACTGGTGCAAGGGTTTCGGCACCGCGCCCACCAACCCGCCTGCCCAGCGTGTGTGAGTATGGGCATTTCTCCCAGGAGGACCGCCAAGAGTGGCGAAATCCTGGAAAGGCCTATGTCCAGCAGTGGACGAAACATGGATTGGATTACACAAAAGAAAAAACAAAATAAAAATATTTCAAGATATATTTTTATTTTCTTTTTTCTTTTGTGTAATACTATAATTAAATAATAATTGTAAAACAATACAAACTTGTTGATGGTTGTGATGATTGTGAATGTCAGCACTTGGTGGAACTTATTATACATCTATATTGAAGAATAAAAATAATTTTGTGGACAAGTACAAGTGTCTTATTTAACAAAGATGTACAATAGGGTGTGTCATTTTTCGACTTTTTTCGAATTTAATAATGTAATAGTGAAATTATTTTGCAAGAATCTATAAAAAACCCAAATAACAATTTAAAAAATATTGGACGACATATTCTGCTCGCTCATTTGATCCAAAGTTATGCAAAATGTATAGGAGAAGAAAAAAAAATTGCGTCCGTTATAATTTTTGTATTTTTTTCTTAAATAAGCCTTAAATAAGTTTACCATAAAAAATATTATAAAAATATTCGTCTCTTAACATGTCTCAGATAAAATAAAAACTGCGTAAATTCACAGAATTTCCAATTTATTGGGGCATTTATAACAGTTTTTTTTTCGTAGGACCTCGGAAAGCAACAGGTTTCCATGACCTATTTTGGATGAATTACAGGCATAAGGACAAACCCAAAAAAATAAGAAAGTATAATTAAACCGTTTTTTTACCTTCCATACATTTTTAAAAATTTTGAATCGAATGAACGAGCAGAAGATGTAGTCCAATTGTTTTATTTTTGTTTATTTGAGCATTTTATAGATCCTTTCAACATAATTTCACTATTAGTTACATTATGAAATTCGAAAAAAGTCATAAAATGACATACCCTGATGTACAATACTAACTTAATTTTGCAGCTTTGTTTCATACAAAATGTATGGAATAAAACTGTAAAACTGGTCGGTCTAAGTAATATACTAGGTTGATAAATATATTTTTGGAAACTGTCAAACTCCAAGAAAAGTAATGTGGGTAAATTGTATTTATTTCTCAACGCAGTCGCCTCCTAAGCATAAATACTTTGAATAGCGTATCGGCTCAATTCCCTTTAAAAAAAAGGCCCGATAAAGGGTTCAACGGTAAAGATGACGTCGAAATCCGAAAACAGATAAGAATCACTCGGAGATAAGCTGCATCAACTGAGACCCGAATCTTTGGACAGCAGCGCCTGCAACGTCAGACCAATGTGCTGGAGCATTATCGTGAGAAAAATGCACTTCAGGGTGGGTATTCTATATAAGATTTGTACCTTTCGTTAGGAATTTGCATGCTCTTCTCTTTTTGCCTAAATTCAACCTGTATCACCTTGAGTAGAAGAAACTGACTCTTAAAAGACAGGCCTCGCCTTATTAAGAGTCAGTTGATCACTTGTACTGTATATATACTTAGCCTTAAAACAATATTGTTATTCTAGGTTAAGTTTTTTATATCAATAAATAATTTTTTTATTTGTATTCTGGCACGTGCGAAAATATTGCCAAGGCAAATTTCGGGTGATATTAAACAAAAGTCGGAACGTCTCATGATATTCCGGTTGTCGAAACAGCCGGCGGCTGCGCAAAGCGCGCTATTTGAAACAATAATGAAACATCATAGAGTTCAGTTCTACTTGGTGTAAAATGAGGTGTTCAACTCAATCTCGGGTCACCCACACGCCCGTAATAATTAGTTAATTTGTACAGGTGAGACCGCATCAAGTTAGACACTTCGGACTTTCTTCTCTGTAGGGGCTAATGTCGTACTGCAAGTGCATAGCTTGATGTGGTCTCCACTGTACAAGTTTTTTTTTTCTTTTTTTTAAATGATCTGTTACAATTATGGCTCTAAAAGTAAGGACGCCGGTGCTGGTTGCAGCTACGGTTCTCCTGAACTAGAACATAGATTATTTGTGGAGCTCAGTTAATCAGTTCCGCAAAGCATCATACCGACGGTGTTCCAAAACCAAGACGGCAGGTATACGCGTACTTAGAGCGGTCTTTATTATAATAAATGCATTGTCTACTGAAAAGAAATTTAAATATTTTAAATATATTGTAAAATATTATATTCTACTGCTACCTACTTATTAACTAAATTACTACATTAATGAATTCAACCCAAACATTGGGGTTTTTTCTTTGTTCCTTAATTAAACTGCAACAAGACCTACAAAAGAAGTTCTACACAATCTCTAGAAGACTACAAAAGAAGACCACTCCACGGTTCTACACAACCTTCAAAACATATAAAGGGAAGTGCGGTAGCAGAAGTTTACTGTAATTTTTGGAAGACGTAAAAACCGCGATCCGATTTAATTTTCTAATTCTAAAATTTAAATTCTAAAATTAAATTCTAACGTCTAAAGTCTAAATTCTAAATTATTATTTTATAGTAAATAAATTGTATGAATGTAAATTGATTTCTTTCTTTTTTTATATTTTAATTTTAATGTTTCCTAAGGAACACTCGCTTCAGCATATTAAGGAAGTTGTGGTGAATAATATATGGAAAATTATATTGACAAATCACTTGTTGCTTCATATATATATAAGTATTATATTTACATAAAAATGGAAAGAAATCAAAAATAGGACCATTAAAATATCTTTTAAATGATACCTCACACTAACAAATCAGTTGAATAGAATTCGATAAAATTGCAAAAAACCCAACTCACAGCCGCCATCTTTGATAAATACCCCTTGTCCCCGGATTTTGACGCGAAGACAGGCAGGATCGTCATCTAAACATCACGAGGAATTTTTTGGGACCTGTTTTAAGGTAAGTAAGGCCCGGCCGATAGACTAAAAAGTGGATAGAAATGAGCGACTTGACTTCATTTGCCGCTCGACTGCCGATTGTCAATACACGATACTTATTGAAACTAAAGCGGTTCGACCTACGTGACATAGTGTCATATCTGGACACTGGATAATGTAATCTAAATAAGCACCGTTTTACTACAGCTACAGGTATCACCGATAGCCCTCTTTGCAGAGGAGCCTTGTCTTGTAGAGGACGAGACAGTGGAACATGTGCTACTCTGCTGCTCTGCAAACGAAGACACAAGACGAAAGGCAGGAATCGCGATGAGCTCCACCTTCCCTTCCCTCCTTGAGTTTTTGTGTCAGCATGCTGAAGTTGGTCGGCTCTACTTCAAGGAGCTGTCCTGGCTGGGCTGACTGACCGGGGGGAAGTGCACAATACTCACTATTGCGGAGAGTCAGTGCACGATTCATCGCCCCCGCTTAAATCTAGAATTTAGTATTTTTAGTAAAAATAACAAAGAGTAACTATTTAGTGCGTAAGTATAATACAAAATTGTTTGTAAGTTAGGAATTTTTTTTACCTATTGTTTTGTATACTTAGTTATTTAATCTTTGAAATGCATAAGATCTAAAAAGAAATTTTAAAATGTGTATTTAATTTTAACTAAAGGACTTACAAAAATGTATTTTGTATACGATGTGACACATTTTTTTTCTGTTACAATGGGGTGAACCTGATACTTTTTCAGGGGAGTTTTGACATACTGGTCACAACGTCATAATAATGTATTTAGTTATTAATTTTATACTTCTTATTTTATAAATATATTTTGGTATTCAATAGAGAGACTTCGAACTATCATGTTCTATTTTATTTATAACTCCCGAAACCTTCAGATAATATTTTATGGCGATCCTAGGGTCTCCCTTGATCTTCCCCCCTAGTCTTGCGCATGCGTCTTACATTCCGTGATAGGTAACAAAAACTCGTGCTACTCACAAACCATGAAATATTATGTGAATGTATTATATCTTCTGATGTTCGTTGTAAATTACTTTGATGCCTAATAAGAAGTTAGGTAACAAAATAATTTATGCTTACAATCAGTGGAGCATAATATAGCAAACGACAAAAACAGAGGGTAAACAGAGATCTCCTGACTGAATTACGTACTTAATGACTCAGAATGGTCATCTAAAATTCTAAATTATGAACATACCATTATTATCACAATTAGTTTTTTTCATCTACATTAAAAATTTAACAATTGGTTTCAATGATGTTGATAACAAGAAAAAAACAGAAAAATAACTAGAAAATACTACTTTGGTTTACAAGAAATGTGGTAGAAAAAAGGAATCCCTTGTGTTTCCATTCATCCATCCATCAGCCTGTGTTCGTCCACTGCTGGACATAGGCCTTTCCCAAATTTCGCCACTCATGTCGGTCCTCCGTCCTCCTCATCCAGCCGCCCGCCCCCCGCAACGTCCTTCAGGTCAAGTTTGCTGTACGTGGTCTCCATTCTAGAGCCTTTCGGCCCCAACGGCCACCATGGCGACAAATATGGCCTGCCTACTGCCACTTCAACTTCTGCAGGCTATGGTTACTTTCGATCTCCGACGGATCTCCTCGTTTCGGATTCTATCCATCAGAGATACCCCAAGCATACCCCACCCCCTTGTGTTTTATTGTGTATAAATTATAAGTATAAAACTGTCACTACTTTGCAGGATTAGGTCACTTTCAAAGTGTACATTATGCAATAACTATTACTAATGAGAGTTGAGTAGGCAGTAACTATTTTAGTCCATAATATATGTATGTATTCGCTTACTTATACGAGAACCACTGAATCGATTTTGATATGGTTATCATCATTAGTTAGGTTTCATAGGAACAGTTTATTTCATTACGTTTCCGAAAGAGAGCGAACATTATAGAAAAATAAGTCGGAAATAGGAGCCAAAAGCTGCTTCAGAGCGAGTAAAAGGTTTTTGAGTGTGCCACGAAACACAAGTTGAGCAGATTGATAGACAAAAGGCTTTGCTGTAACGGTTTTGCATTTTTGACGGCATCCTAAAAATTCCGTCGCGATAATATTCACCATATACTGGTATATTATATAGGTGGAAGAGCTGATGCCGGGCTCGACTGTGGAGGTACCACCATCTTACTCGCAAAGAAAATACCTACAAGGTAAGTATCCATACTGTACTTTAAACACAGGTTAGTCAACTAGATTCACATTGAATTTTTTACCCTTTTCCTGCTGTACAAATATTTATAAAAAATACCTAAGCTATTATAATGAACAACATCAACATTATGTGGCTGGAATCATTTGTGAATTCCGGCAAGTTTCCTACCTTTGTCACACGTAGATAATCTTCGTATTCATATGGACGACATGTCCAGAACATTAATAACTTCCTTTAAGATGCGCATGAGTAGGAAATAGGAAAATGTCTCACTAAACTTCGTTCTTGTTAAAAGCCTCTACATGACTTTGTTCTGAGAACGCGACGAACCGCTAACGGTGGTGTAGTCGTGATGCTAATTAATCATATAACAATACATGTTTTACCGCCTTTGTAGAAACTGCCGAAATAAAAACGACACTTTATTTTTTTGTGCCGTGCATGTGCTGAGGGGATTATACATAAATTTCCTCAAGGATTAAATTTATTATAAAAGCTAAAACGTAAAGATATCCGTGTCAGTCTTGTGTAAGACCTGGAACCATTTGGACTGATAAATCGTCATATACAGAGCAGTAAGCAAAACCACTTGTTTTTGAATCATTTCAGCTTAGACGCTTTTTGGTATTTGATAATTTACCATGTAATAGATAACAAATTACATACTATCAAATCAAATCAAATCAAATCATTTATTTGTGAGTCACAGGTTAGTGGTTAGATAGCAAGTACATAGGTTTCGTCTCTCCGTGCTCTGCCACATGGCGTACAAATATTCACACAGAAAATGAAATATACACAATTATGTCACATTTTATATAAAATAATTAGTCACTTATAATAAAATTAACATGCATATACCTTTGGACTCACTGTGCATCGGACAAATATTCATTTACGCTATAATAAGTTTTGTCGTGTAAAAAGTTTTTAAGATGCGTTTTAAACATTTGGATGTCTTCTGCATCTCTTATAGCCTTTGGTAACTTATTATAGATAGAGGGTGCCATTCCAAAAACACTTTTTCTGAAGAGTGCTTTTTTGTGTTGAAAGCTACAGATTTTGTTTCCGTAGCGTTTGCTTTTAAAGTGGTCAAAAAGATTAAAATTGAATTTTAAAAATACCGCCATTTCGTAGAGTGACGGGAACGTAAGAATTTTGAAATTTTTAAAATGTTGCTTGCAAGTTTCCGCGCTCCTAATTTTACTTATAGCACGAATGCACCTTTTTTGGGCTTTGAAAATTGTTTCCCTGTTTGTTGCGTTGCCCCAAAATATAACCCCGTAACGTAGGGTGGAATCCACATTACCTTTATAGGCAGTAACTACTGCGTCTTCACTAACTATTATAGTGCATATGAAAATTTATTTAGCTTTGAGCATATATGGTCAATTTGGGCTTGCCATGACATTTTTCTATTTATGTGTAGACCTAGAAATTTTATTGTTTCAGTTTCTTCAATTTTATTGTTAATATATTTTATGTCAATAGGAGAATTATCTGTTTGTTGTTCAAATGTCATTATCTTCGTCTTTTCCAAATTAATTAAAAGTTTATTATTGTTGAGCCACTGTATTATGTCTTTCAGGGTGGTATTTATCTCGCTTTCAAATGTATCTACATTTTCACTTTTAAATAACACCGTGCTATCATCGGCAAATAGAACCATGGGATGTGTTGTGTATTTGTATTTGTAATCAGTTAAATGATACGGTTACTTATCACACAATTGATGTATTGGTATTGTTATTTTTTCCGGAATCTTCATATAATCGTCCAGCTTATTTTTGTTCTGTACTGTAGAATCTACAGCATGTGGATGAACAATAAAATTGACACTGTAATGAGATCGCGAAATAAAAGTTCCCGATTTTAATCAAAACCCAAACCACACCTTCCCGAAGCTCGCTATGTTTGAGGTCACGCGTTGCTAATATTATAACGTGGAAACTTCCAGACGATCTCAACTATGAAGACCGTGATTCTGTTTGCCCTGGTGGTGGCTGCTGTGCTGGCTCGTCCCGACGGTGACATTGATTTCTCCAAGCTGGAAAATTTAGACATCGATACCTTGGTCGAGAATGATCGATTGCTGAAGGGATATGCTCTGTGCTTACTCGGCAAGGGGAATTGCACACCGGAGGGGAAATATATCAAAAGTTAGTTTCTTTATCGAACATTTACATTGATCATATTTTTAAGCTTCCGCACCCAAAGGGTACCAAACGGGACCCCTATTACTAAGCCTCCCATCTCAAACCGTGACAAGTAGACAGTTGAAATTTTCTCACAATACGTGTTACGCGTGTCTCTATCACAATAAGTAATAAAATATTTATGAAATTGAAATTTGAACGGGGGTCCCCATACAAGAAACCTCGAAAAAATTGCATTTTATTAATGTTATTTGTTTCAGCTCTATCTAAAGGATGATAATAAATAATACAAACAAGTTTTAAAGGTCAGATTGTTGTATACATACTCTAAAGTAAAAGAACAAATAATAAAAATTAGAGTTCCGTACTCATCGGGAGCTTAATTGTTTATGAGGCGCTACCATTCTAGCGGTTTGATTTGTATATTGTATATTTTTACCCGTATTGCGTGCTGATACGGAACCCTTTGTGCACGAGTCTTACTTGCACTTGTTTTGTTATGGGAGATCTTTTTTGCCCTCGATGTTATAATATCACTTGTATTGCAACTTGATTTTGTGATCCAAAGATTTGAGTATTGGGTCTAAAATGTATCCGGTATAAAATGATTGAAACTTAAAGTCTATAATTGCACTTATTTAATAACATGATTTTAAGAATATTGATTTCAAATCAAATCCACAAGTTATTTAAAACTTGGATGCCAGAAAGGGCATGAAATTACAGAAAATATATACAAAGAGATACACATTAATACTTAATACCGAAAAAAGCCTTTCATTGTACATTTAGAATCAAATATTTTCAATGCAAAAGTGCTCGTAAAGACCTATTTTATATGCTTCAAAACTGTTGTCAAAGTCAAATTTACTAACAGCAGTGTTTAATTTTTTTTAATTTATTGAAAATAAATTGCCAATCTTTTCTTGATAGACTCGACAGAAATGAGCTACAAACGCATCAAACTGAAAGCAGCTTAATTCTGTCAAGTTGGCAAGTTGTGTGCAAAAAAAAGGAAAAACAATACCCGGCTAAAGTTCATTTGGAGTATTTAATATATTTAGGAAAAAACAATTTTAACCAAATAACTTCTACACAGAGGCAGTACCAGATGCGGTAGAGAACGTCTGCGCGAAATGCTCCCCAAAATCGAAGCCCATGATCCGGAAGATGATGATAGCATTCAAGGAGAAGTTGCCTACGGAATGGGAGGAACTGCTCAAAACTTACGACGCTGACAAGAAACACGGGGAAGATCTCAACAAGTTCCTCGCTGAAACCGACTAAAGAAACGACCATAGAGATCTTTATCAATGAGGTTTTTGTTAAGCCTACCACGACATGGCTGATTTTACTGTTGAGTTGTAAAATAAATATAAAATTTTTCATGACATCATAATCTCTTTAATACTCTGTATAAAAACATTTCTGCAGTGGGAAGATGTTATTCTTTTTAAATATAAGAAATCTACAATGTTAAAGCATCTCTGTGATATCCAATCTGTATATAAATAAATATAACACATATTTTTATAAGCGCAAATATGAAATTTTTGTGGTTCGTTTTTTATTTGATTATCACTAATTGTTATCAAAACTTTCCAACCTCGACATATAAAATGCATAAATATTTCTCGATATTTTACCATATTTGTCGCCGACATGATGGCCGTGTGGGCTGGAAGCCGTAAAAATGGAGACTGCGTATTGTTACGCGTAGCGTAGGCCGGCCTCGTGCCCGCTGGACCGACGTGGCGGCTGGATGAGGAGGATGGAGGACCGCCAAGTGTGGCGAAATTTTGGAAAGGCATTATGTTCAGCAGTTGACGAACACAGACTGATGGAAGGATGGACGGATGAAGAGCAATATTTTATAAAAAAAAAATCGGAGAATCTTGCCCATCCTCAGACCCTGTCACCATGTTTTACCAAAGTACTTATCAAGACCAATCAGATAAGCCCAAACCCGAAGGGTCTGCTGTTGTCCATTGAGGAGATCCCGTATCAACCTTACAGTCCCATCCCAACATCACATTCTGTTTACCATGTTCTACAAAAATACTCACCCAGAACAAGACCGAACAAATAAGCCAACACTTGAGAAGTCTCCTAAAAACATTTACTAGTGGGTGATTTGAACCCCGAAGATCGGATTACTACATTCACATGGTTTACTAAAACTTTTATTGAGCTGATCGTACACTCAGAGGCACAATTAACCGCCCACTCGGCTGAAGTAGCATAACTTTGTTTACAATAACTGAATGCTTATGATGTTGAATGACAATTTGTTAAGTGGGTAGTTTATGATAAATTAGGACAATTTATGACCCTTTTTTAAAGATACCCTCAAGTGTGGGTCTCTTTTATTGAGTTCAGTCGAATGTTGACTTTCGAACTGATTGTTTTACGCGTACATAAAGTATTGCCTTTGAAGTTTTTAGGTACATTTCTTAGTTCTTAAGGTGCGTCAGAGTTTGTCAGTTGCTTTTTACCCAGTAAAATGCCATTGGATGCAGCTGGTGCAGCTAGAGCGGTGGCGCTTTCAGATGCTGGGTATAGCCAGCGTCGCATAGGCCGTATGATGGGATATCCTCGAACCACGATACGTGATGCCATCCGACGATACAGAGAAACTGGATCTTACACCAGAAGACCGGGACAAGGTCGTGTGAGGTGCACTTCTGCAAGAGATGACCGCTTCATCGTTTCCAACATTCTAAGAAATCGCTTCACTACGGCTCCCGAAGCTCGTAATCGCCTAAGAAGAAGAAGTGTAAATTATAAATTATTGCAAAATTCTAAATGAAATGAGTTATTTTATTGTACTGAGGCGAAGGCCACAATTTTTTTATTCTAGGTTTAATGATGATAGAACCAGCCCTCTTACTCTTACTTCAATATCTATCGCTATAGCCATCAAAGGTGTCGTGATTGGCTAAAAATGACGTGTGATGTAATTTCTAGCCAATCACGGTGCGCTTGAAGGTGATTGCGATGGATGTCGAAGTTAGACGATAAGGCCCCGGGCCTATTATGTAACTCAGTGTCGGTTGCCATCTATGGTTGCTATTCACCAAAAACAGATAAAAAATGAACTTCCAAAGTAACCTTAAGTGGGTATTGAACTATTTACGAATTGTGACGTCATTTCAAGTGCGAACGTATCCTTAGATAAGCGGATATGTATGGTTTCGTTCGACGATAGGCACTCGATTTAGCAACTGATTTTACGATACAGAATCAAGGGACAGGTTGCCGTTTTGAAGTGGATACTTCGTTGTTCGCATCTCTCATGCAAGCTGCAAGTTTAGAACTATGTAGTGCTTGCTTTCTGCTTGTACGTTACTTCCTGACCAACTTTTCTTTCGAAGGATAATTTGTAGAATTTCATCGTGCCAAGATCTTGACTAAATGTATTGTGTGTTGATTAATATTATTTATGAGTAGTTATTATAATATTATATAGTAATATGGGTATCGTTGAAAAACTAGAAAGATGAGCAAAAAAAAAACAATATAATAATGATAAAAAAAAAGTTGTAGGTTGTAATTTGAGACCCAAATTTTACGCCTACTCGCTTTTTCTTAAATATAATTGTATGGAGTTATATATATATATATTTTTTTTTATATTTTTCTAAAATATTATAAAATTTGAATAGACATATATATGGTGGAATCGTAATACCTGCCACGGATGAAATAGGAGATACTATTATGTTTATAGATTACAATAGTGAAGATAATTTATTGATCTAACTTCATAAATTTTTCCATACAAACAAATGTGCGTATAAATTTAAATTCATTTAATTGTATGAAACCGTCCGTCAAAGGACGCCGCTCTATCCGAGCGAGCCACTCGTCAAATAGTCAAAGGGCAGACCGCCTGCCGCCACCCCGTCCCCCACTACCCCCTTCGTCGCACGCGCTTGTTTTTGTTTGTTGTTGTGCCCCCACCCCAGTTCGCTGTTTTCGCTGGTCGCAGAGGTGCGTATCTCGCGCGCATTCTTTAAAAATGCCTCCTAGACCACGATATTCAAATCAAGAATATCTTGAGATGGTATCGTGCTACCGCGAGTGTAACAACGTAACCGCGCATGCAGTAAACCTATACGAGCAGAGATTTGGTGTACGAGTGAGCCATCATACCATTGTGTACGGCCAAACCGGACATGATATTAGAACTGTGCGAGAACTAAAAAGGCGCATCAAGCGCGCTTTTCAGCAAGTAAAAAGTGAAACTGACACCTTAAATAAAGTGCAAAGACATGTACGCAAGCGTGCCTACATTTGTGTGCAACGCGAAGGCGGACTTGTGCAACAGTTTTGTAGATAAATAATACTGTTGTAAATTATGCAAATAACTGTAGCTAAGGTGTAATTTATTTTATTTTATTTTATTTTATTTATTTATGGAAAAACAACAGGAGCAAACTACAGAAAGCAATAGTATTATAGAAATGTTGACATGTACATAAATCTACTCCTTTTAACATTTTTCACAAAGAGATAGACTTGTAATTAACTTTTGGTGAACATTACAGATGAAAGAATATAAACATAAACCTAACTTAACTAAATCTACAACTACACTACATTACAAATTCTGTCTTCCGAAATAGTAAATACATAAATAGATATGTCGGAAAATATACATACACACGTATACAATATATACCTACTGTTCTTAAAATATTACATTCATAAACATATTCATATTAATACTATACGTACCCAATGTTTGATATATTTTAATTAATTAGATGATATTACTTGATTTTTTTCTGAGTCGTCAAGGATTTGTCTTATTTTTCTTTTAAAAGTAAACCTTTTTAAATTGAATAGGTCAGCTGACAGGAATGTTTTGTTGTATGACTCACAGATTCTTCTAAGAGGGGCTCGAAGACCGGCGTTTTTCCGCGTCATAGCCAATGAGAATAGAGCCCGAGATCGTGAAGACCACCCAGGTGCTCTAAACTTTATCTGTTTCAGAAGAGAAGGACAGTCGTAAAGGTTATTACAGATATTATAGAGAGTCATCGCGTCCAGTAAGGTTCGTCTATCACTTAGGCGGTGCAACTTATAGAGTTGAAGGAGGTCAGAATAGTGACCTCGAGATCGCGTCAGTCTAAAGTGAAGTGCTTTCACAAATCGTTTCTGAATGATTTCTAGTTTATTAGAATACACTATGTAAAATGGGTTCCATACTACTGAGGCAAAGTCGAGTTGTGAACGTATAAGTGACTGATATAACGTTATGTACGTCGATGCGTGTTTAAAATGTTTCGTTATTCTAAATACAAATCCAAGAAGTTGATAGGCTTTTTTACAGATCTTATCTACGTTAATACGCTAATTGGTGTAAATAAGGTACAGTGGAGCCCACATCAAGCTAAACACTTCCAGTTTATGCTGACCTCTCATTGTATATGCTTCCCGTACAATGAGAGGTCAGCTTATACTCAATGTGTATAGCTTGATGTGGGCTCCACTGTACAATTGGTGTAAAAATGCAAAGACAGAACATAATGTTTTTGTGTAATGTGTACCTACGGCAAAACATAATCAGGAGACCCGGCTTTAAGTGTGATGGGAAGTTTACCATCTTATTACATCAGTTTTTATCTGCGGAATGAATTAGAGGAATGCAATAACTGGTAAGTGCACTTTTAAACTTTTGCCTGCGTATTATTGGGTACTGGTTGGCCAACAGATCCAGCCGTTTGGAAATTTAACAGTACCCTAATTAGTTAATTTACCGGTGTCTTAATGACCAATGACGAAGAGTAATTTGCAATGTATTTCGTATTTACATCTACTTTGCGTGTGAGTGTAAGCACAATGGAGAGGCATGCAATGGCACCTATTCTCGTGTACCACTTTTAAATTTCGAGCTAAAAAAAACCAAGAATTTTCATAGCAAAATAGACCTTAACGCGGAGGGATGACAGTTAAATGAGCTTGTATTATTTTGGGTTTTCACAACTCTACATTTAAGTTTGTGCTACACAGCACAAACTTGTACTGTAGCACAAACTTAAATGAGTAAATTTGAAATTTTGAAATTTAAAAGAGTAATTTGCAATGTATTTCGTATTTACATCTACTTTGCGTGTGAGCGTAAGCACATTGGAGAGGCATGCAATGGCACCTATTCTCGTGTAGCACTTTTAAATTTCGAGCTAAAAAAACCCAAGAATTTTCATAGCAAAATAGACCTTAACGCGGAGGGATGACAGTTAAATGAGCTTGTATTATTTTGGGTTTTCACAACTCTACATTTAAGTTTGTGCTACAGTACAAGTTTGTGCTGTGTAGCACAAACTTAAATGTAGAGTTGTGAAAACCCAAAATAATACAAGCTCATTTAACTGTCATCCCTCCGCGTTAAGGTCTATTTTGCTATGAAAATTCTTGGTTTTTTTTAGCTCGAAATTTAAAAGTGCTACACGAGAATAGGTGCCATTGCATGCCTCTCCAATGTGCTTACGCTCACACGCAAAGTAGATGTAAATACGAAATACATTGCAAATTACTCTTCGTCATTGGTCATTAAGACACCGGTAAATTAACTAATTAGGGTACTGTTAAATTTCCAAACGGCTGGATCTGTTGGCCAACCAGTACCCAATAATACGCAGGCAAAAGTTTAAAAGTGCACTTACCAGTTATTGCATTCCTCTAATTCATTCCGCAGATAAAAACTGATGTAATAAGATGGTAAACTTCCCATCACACTTAAAGCCGGGTCTCCTCATTATGTTTTGCCGTAGGTACACATTACACAAAAACATTATGTTCTGTCTTTGCATTTTTACACCAATTGTACCTTATTTACACCAATTACACCTTAGCTACAGTTATTTGCATAATTTACAACAGTATTATTTATCTACAAAACTGCTGCACAAGTCCGCCTTCGCGTTGCACACAAATGTAGGCACGCTTGCGTACATGTCTTTGCACTTTATTTAAGGTGTCAGTTTCACTTTTTACTTGCTGAAAAGCGCGCTTGATGCGCCTTTTTAGTTCTCGCACAGTTCTAATATCATGTCCGGTTTGGCCGTACACAAGGTCCTTTACACGACCCCATAAAAAAAAGTTTAATGGGGTTAAATCAGGCGAGCGAGGAGGCCACGGCAGTGGCCCTCCTCGGCCGATCCACCTCTCGCCACCGTACCACACACCATTCAAATAGTCACGTACGTTCACAGCGAAATGAGCTGGTGCTCCATCATGTTGGAAGTGCAGTCCACTTATTTCTTCAAGAGGAATACGTTCCAACATTATGCTTACACGGGTTCGCAGTAAGCGAAGATATGTTTCCCCGTTCAGTCTGTCCAAGAAAACTGGTCCAAGAACTCTATTGCCGAGTATGCCCACCCACACGTTAACACTAAATCGTATCTGAAAGTGGTCAGGCCGAACAACACGAGGATTCGTCTCGGTCCAAAAATGCGCATTGTGGATATTGAACATTCCAACCCGTGTGAAAGTGGACTCGTCGGTCCACATAATGTTGCGACGTTCTTCTCTAACCCAATGACAAAATGCGAGTCGAGCCGCGTAGTCTTGTGGCTGCAATTCTTGCACTCTTAAGAAGTGGTAAGGATGGAGCCCTTCCCGATTAAGAAGTTGCCGCACGTAGAAATGGCTCACATCAAACACTCTAGCAGCGTCCCTGGTGCTAGCAAGAGGGTGACGCCGGAAAAAGTCTAACACTTCCTCTTCAAATTCGGCTAAGTATCGAGGCCTGCCTGCGTCAACCGGAGGCGGGTCAAAGCGACCATGCTCTCGAAATCTGTATACGGCGTCCAGAATGGTATGATGGCTCACTCGTACACCAAATCTCTGCTCGTATAGGTTTACTGCATGCGCGGTTACGTTGTTACACTCGCGGTAGCACGATACCATCTCAAGATATTCTTGATTTGAATATCGTGGTCTAGGAGGCATTTTTAAAGAATGCGCGCGAGATACGCACCTCTGCGACCAGCGAAAACAGCGAACTGGGGTGGGGGCACAACAACAAACAAAAACAAGCGCGTGCGACGAAAGGGGTAGTGGGGGACGGGGTGGCGGCAGGCGGTCTGCCCTTTGACTATTTGACGAGTGGCTCGCTCGGATAGAGCGGCGTCCTTTGACAACTTCATTGAAGTTTTGCGACTACTACCTAACGGTTTCATACAATTAAATGAATTTCATTCATTGAACGGTTAGAAAGATATAGCAATTGTTATCATTGACTAAACGACTCGTCAAGCGTAATTTGTGAACCACGTTATGCAGAATGAAGAAAATGTTTATTTAATTACTTTACCTTCTCAAATTTATTTAACTATTCCGGGGTACGAAATTTCTTCACTAATGTAATCTATAAACATAATAGTATCTCCTATTTCATCCGTGGCAGGTATTTCGATTCCACCTTATATAACCAAAACTTTCTACAGGAGAAACTCCACCCCCTCTCTCTCCTAGAAAAAATTACAAATATAATACAACTAAATTTTCTTTAACAGATAACGATAATTTGTAGCAGATTATTACGTTTTTAAATTGTTCATAATTTTTTATCACTTATTTGATTGGAATAATAAAAATGTTGAAATGACCTCGTAAGCAAATGCACTGCCATTGACACTTTCCTCGGTGATTTAGTAAAGAGACGGCATAAAAAGTATCCACTTAAATAATTTTCGGTTCTGTCTCTGACATAACCCGCTGCTTTTTAGGGTTCCGTGCCCGATTCCCTATAAATCCGTATTAATGTCGCTGTGCTGTCTGTCCATCTGTCCGTCCGTATGTCACGGGTCTTTACCTTGAAGTTACAGATCTGAAGATTTCAAGACTTCAGACTGAAGTTTGGATATTTTATGTAAAATGTTGATCCGAAACCGAATATTGAATTAAAAATTAAATAGAATTAATTTTTAGGATGATGGAGCCGAAAAAGAATGTTTTTCCTAACTTCGGCATGTGGGGTGTCCTTGTATAGAACTCATTGAGTAGTTAACAAATATATTCGTTATTTCTTTTTATCTTCAAAAGTAAAGATATTAAGGGGCCATCAAAGTTGTCAATTTTAGACCACTTTTGTTACAGGGTCTATCTCAAAAACTAAACTAGTTAGGAATTTTGAATTTTCTGTGTATTTAATACAGGCTTAGGGTAATGTATCAGTATACTGGACCTTCTTAATTTTGCAGTTTTTTTCGTATATTTTCTAAATAATGATAAGTTTGTAATTTTACTCAAATCATTAACTTATTTGAATGGTATGGAACTCTCTTTTCTATTCCCTTATTGGTACCAACCCTATAGAATATTTGCTGTATAAATATGCCGTAGTTCACCTGGGTTAAATCACCTTTGTACATCAAGTATACCTACGATATGATCACTTTTCTTGCACATCAGAATATCGATGTCATCACAGATAAATAAACTGAAATTAATCTTTCACAACGTATACTAAAAGAATTATTAAATTTTACGACTTTGAACGCCATGGAATGTAACAATTTGATACCGGGTCTTTTGAATTGCTAAGAATAGCAATGTAAATAAATATATTTAAGCCTGAATCAGATTAGTTTTATAGTTTTGAAATGGTTGTGACTACAATAATTAAAAGGGATGTCAAAAATAACCAACGGTAATAGATTGTAACCATCACATTAAATAAGTCACTATATCCCTTATCCATGATCCATCCATCAGCATGTTTCATCCACTGCTGGACATAGGTCCTTCTAAGATTTTGCCACACTGAGGGGGCGGTCCTCCTGGAAGTTGCCGAATCAAAGCAATGTCCTACAATTAAAACTGAAAAAAATTAGAGATGAGATAGAGTATCTTTCCACTGGAAAAATATTTTTGCGCGAACCTTTTTTTTCACTTTTTCATAGAACTTTATTCAGCTGATTGAACCACTTTGTACTGGGAAGAAAAAAAAAATATCAAAAAAAAATATTTTTCTTCTGAATGGTGATTAGTTAACGATACATAATCTACCCTAGAATTATTTTCACTAATTATTGTAGGACCTAATTATCTTCCAAAATAAGGTTAATTTTAACTAAGTAGATATCACCGATTTAAAGTCGCTCAGCGAGCTATGGGGCGGGCTATGCTTGGGGTATCTCTGATGGATATAATCCTAAATGAGGAAATCCGTCGGAGATCGAAAGTAACCGACATAACCTGCAGAATCAGTAAGTTGAAGAAGTGGGCAGGCCATATTTGATGCCGACATGATGGCCGTTGGGGCCGAAAGGCCCAAATCAATTTGGGGAACTTGGAACTTGGGGAGATCGGGCATCACCCCTAATACACACACCCAAGGCAGATGGGTTAGTGAGCGCGGTGCAGAACCTTCGAGTGACGCCGCTCCCTCTCCGTCACCAGTCTGCCGGCAAATTGAGGATGGATATATCGCCATAATCGGTCCCAGGCATGGTGGGCCACCTGGTTGTGCCTGTTTGAGAGCTGTCCTCTTAGTCTGCCGCGAATAACTTCGGGAAGTGTGCGAGTTAGTGATCTTCCGCCGCTTATCAACTTAATCTTATTATATTAATATTAATATATTTTTCTCATGTCTGCCGGATATTCCAAGCTCATACAATTGTTTTAATAAACACAAGGTGTTCTTGTAATTATGTACGACTAACAGCAGAATCGCCCAAATTAGGGTATCTATGTACGTTTTTATGATTAAACTCTGAGTTCCAAAACATGCATGAATTTTTTCAAGTGCGTATTTCCGGGAAGCTTATTACGTATTGTAGAAATATAAAAGCAAAGTACGGAAACTATTATAGTCAGTCGCAATTGTGGAAGTATCTTGATACTTATAACGTTTAAACAGTAAGTAAATAATAAAAATAGTGAAAATGTGAAAAATTATTAAAAAAAGGTTATTTATGAGGGATACAATTGATTTTATTCCGGTGGTAGGGCTTGTGCCGGGCTCAACTGTGAACGTACCTTGCATTTCACTTGCAAACCCCCCCGAACTTATTCGGACCAGCTTTCGAACAGGCACAACCAGGTAGCCCACCATTGCCTACAACCATAGCCTCCTATGCTACAACCGATTGATGGAGGTATATCCATCCCCAGCTGCTCGGCTCATATATAAAACGGATTGTTAACGGGCAGCGGCAGCTTCCCTGGTGCGATGGTTTTGGGATCTATTGACTTATTTAATGTGATGGTTACATATCCAGTACCGTCGGTTATTTTTGTCATTCCTTTTTATCCTCAAGTTTAATTTATGTAGTCACAACCTTTGCAAAACTAAAAAACTAATCTGGTTCAGTCTAAAATGTATTTATTTACATTACATACTATTGTAATGTTTATTCTTAATCTTATCAATTTATGGAGATTTATATTGAAGAAATATACAAATAATGCCATCTTCGATAACTCGTTCCTATTTTAAATGCGAATTTTTAATGTCAGCGTTAACCACATGACAAACTTTATTCTTTCAGATCCTCTCAATATCATGAAGACTGTCTTATTCCTAGCACTAATAGTAGTGATGGTCCTGGCTGTGCCCAAAGAAAGCTACTATGATGACCCCCGGCTTGACAATGTAGACATAGATGCCCTGATCTCCAACGAGCGACTTCTAAAGAGCTACATTAATTGCTTCCTGGACAAAGGGAACTGCACGGTGGAGCTGAAGAAGATCAAAAGTAATAAGAGAAAAGTACATAATTATATTAATATTATACATAATTATTAATAATGAACCCTGCATGCTTTAATAATCCATTAAACCATGCTCCTCATCACAGTTGGGTTTTAGAATCATCAGTGAAACGTGGGTGTACGCCAATTGGTTATTACAGTCACAGTCCAAACTCAAAAACGATTCCAGATATATATCATCACGATAAACTTAGTGATTGGTTTATGAGCGATCCAGATATTTCAAACACTAGACCAATATTTGGGGTTGTCAAAGTAAAAATTCCGTGCTGGTTGTGTTATTATATAAATAAAGGATTTTTAAAGGGTCGGAGTCTGGTAAATAAAAATAAATACCACTTGTTACACTATAAAATTATGTACACATAAGCCCATTAAAAAAATTGCTGTAAATTTATCGACTTCAGAAGAAAATCTGGAATTTCAAGAAAAACTCTCCAATAGCATTGCCGCATTTTCAGTATTGTGATTTAATTAGAGACAACAACGACAAAACATATTTCAGATAGGTAATAGTAGACATCAAAAAACATAATAAAGGAAATGACTTTCCGATACGATCATCGATATAGGTATACATATGATTTAAAGATTTTCTGCATTACGTAAATGTTGCAACGCGGTCAAAATAACTAGGTTTTGCATGCACTATAGTTGATTAGAGCGAGATAGACAGCTAAATAAGCGTAACACCAGGACTTTTTCCAAGGAGCGCTGACCCTAAAGGGCTTACTTGGTTACTATAGCGCCTGTTGGAAAGCATTCGATGAGACCTTGGATCTCCAGAAAGATAATGAAAGCAGGCGTGGTGTTAATAATGCCGGAACACAACGAGTCGCTTTGCGTCTTGGTTTCATCATGAGGGTGGTGACAAGCCACGGCTGAAGCCTACCACCGTTGTAGTCAAAGGATTTGTCAGTTAGTTGGGCCTTGGTCTAACTGTCTATAGGGTACGCCGGGAGCGTGGGGTAATTGTAATGATAAATTTTCCATTATTTTGAACTACGAGTACATTTCGCCTTGTGACGTCCTTTGTCATTATATCTCAGATTACGACAAAAGGGGAGGCTCTATCATGCACTCAAATGTTTCTAAATATAGACCCTTAGCCATTCTTGATCATTCTTCAACACCAGCAGTCATAATCCTACATTGTCATTGTGTTGCAGCGGCGTTACCTGAAATTTTTCAAACTGTCTGCGGCAAATGCACTCCGAAACAGCATGGAATGGTTCGCAAAGTGGTGATAGCCATCAGAGACAAAATGCCCGAAGACTGGAAAGAACTACTTGCCACCTTCGATCCTCAGAGTAAACATACGGCTGACATTAATAAGTTATTGTCTGATGAGTAAACCAAAGCGCCTGCCTACTTATGTAGAGCAATAGTTTGCCGCTCGTATTTTGCATTTGAATTTAGACTTTACAGTCATTGGCAGTAATATTTAGTAGAGTGAACAAAGGTTTATGTTGTTCTATTGTGAATTATTGTTTAATAAATGTTCGTTAGTAAAATAACTCATTTTTATATTTTCTCATTTATAAAATTATACATCGTACATCATAGATCATAATCAGAATGGAGTAGAAATAATTATCGGCAATTATTATCGGTACGACTTCTAGAAGCTTTGTTGATGCAAAGTCATCTTTATTACCTTCTTCTTCGACACTTAAAAATCCTGGAATTGTGGCATCAGGAAGATGCCCCCACGTCATCATTTTCATCAGCTATTATGGATTCCAGGGCATTTTCATACGTCAATATGTGTCGGTTACCATTATTTGTTTTTGAATATCTGTTTTAGTACACAAGCGCCCATTATACATCACCAAGGTACAGTGCAGAAAAATTAAGTCTAATCATGGAGTAACACTAGGTCTAATGCACTTTTCTTTAAACCAATTGTTATTTTAACGATATTTATTATACGTCAAAATAAAAACTTACTACACGTTTTACTGAAAATAATTCAAAATTTGTTATTGTTTACACTAAAAATATCGTGCCCAACTAACTCGGTTGGCATCCCGCAAAACAAATGAAATTGACGGCCATTTATTTTCAAGCCACCCTCAAAAATGTTCATTTTATAGACAGCTATAACTACCTATGATGGGTTAAAAATAATCCCTCCTCGTAATAGGTACCACAGATAAAAAAACGCAATCACGCATCATACAGACAGACCCACGTCGTCGCGTCGGTACAGAAGGCGTTAATGGGTTAAAGTTACTTGGGCACCCAAACTTGGGCGAAAGCTTCCTCCAAGCTTTGCCAGTATTTTTGGTGTTTGGCCAATCTCGTCCAAGTAGAACCAGGGGGTTTACAATACTATTAAATCATCGTGATTTCGGTCTCCCCACCGGTCTATTTCCCTCTCTTGGGAACCAGTGGGTGATCCGCTCGCACCATCTTCCGTCTGTTGCCCTAAATGTATGATCAGCCCAATTCCGTTTCAGTCTACAGTCAATGCTAATAGCGTCTTGTATGTTTGTAGTTTTGCGTAATTCAATTTAAGACTCAACATAGATCTCTCGGCTGATCTTTGAAACGTTGTTAGTTTTCTTATGATTCCTTTTGTATGAGGCCCGGAATTTCGCTTTTAATAATTTCCTGATGGGCCAGTATTTTCCTCACGATGATGCTGTTCTCCTTTGTACTTTTTTATTTCAGATAACATTGAAGGAAACCATTTTGTCCAAGATAAATGTATTCTTGTGCGTACTCAATTAATCCTGATGAAATTTTTATGACCTTTTGAGTTCCATTTGTCATAATTTTCGTTTAAATAGTGTTAATTTTATGCCCGAATTACGGCATTCCATATCTAATGAGTGCAGCATAGATTGTTTCTCATCGTGGTTTTCTGATACAACAACAATATCGTTACCGAAACGCAAATGAGTCAATATTTCACCGTTAATATTTATACCATATTCATCCCAGTCTAGATTTCTAAATATGGATTCAAGGACAGTAGTAAATAGTTTAGGAGAAATAGGATTTCTCTGTTTTATTTCAAATGAGTCACCAATTCTTTCAATCTTTATTTTAGCAGAGCATTCTTTGTGTACGGTTTAAAGTGTGTTAATAGATTTGTAATGTATGTCTTGTTTTGAGAGGCTTGCCCAAAGATGTGAATGGTGTATGCAGTCAAAGGCTATTGTATAATCAACAAAAGCTAAATATTGCGTCTTGTTATATTCGTTATACTTTTCAATTAGTTGGTTAACTGTAAACATATGATCCGTTATTGAGAATCTTTTTCTAAACCCTGCTTGCTCACGAAACTGTTGTTCATCTAGGCAGTTAGTTATTCTGCTCAATATGATTGATGAAAATTATTTGTACAATGTTGCTAGAAGACCTATAGGGCGGTAATTCTCTATCAACGCAGGGTCACCTTTCGTGTATGACAGACAGAGCAATCAGAGAGCTCTTCCAATCTTTTGGGATATTTTCTTGTTGAAACTAAAAAGAGGAAAATGCCCTGGAGAGGTTGATGTTAGTTTTTAATGACACTACTATTATAGCGACTTGAAGAATAGGGAACTAGTTCATTTTTCCTTTTCGGGTACGAAATCACGAAAAAGAGTATGATTTCAGGTACAAAAAAACAGAAGCAGAAAAAACAGGATAAAACGAACTTAGCCGACAAAACACGAAGTCGCAATATTTCTTACTAGGAGTGTATTTATTTATTGCTTACGAAATAAAACAACCACAGAATAAAACTGAAAACAACTACGTTTACAGGCTGTAAAAAGAGTGCGTCCATTAAATAAAACCACATATTCTACTGACCATACTGAACAACTCTTTGAAGAAAAAAAACTGTAACTCAAAAGACTTTGTCTCGTAGGAGGACGGTCTATTTCAGAACGCTGCACTGTAACAGTTGTTTCACGGACGACGTTCTCTCTAAACTCGCCCGTATGGCGGTGCGTTAGGGTTCACGCATTTTTGTTTGGAACTCAATTATTTCCTAAACTAAGGGTGTCCGCGGGTATGACTCTTGGGAAAAGTAGTTCAGTAGGGTCGGTAGAATATGTGGTTTCATTTAATGGTAGCAGTCTATTTACACCCGGTATTCATACATACTACTTGAATAGAACATAGTCTTCAAGACTGAGTCTTGTCTCGTATGTATGCAACACCATTTTGAGTACAAAAAGTCTGTGAGATGGTGTTTATAGGTATAAAAACCGGTCAAGTACGAATAGGACTCATGCCCTAAGGATTTCGTCCGTAGAGTTTAAATACACAAACTCATTTCAAATGCACTTACAAAGACCCAACCTAACTTAACACTAACTATCCATCAAACTCTATGTATCCAAAGAGTCTTATTATGTTGATGTGTTACAACTTCTTAAATAATTAAATATAGGTAATTTCATGTTTTTTTCCTACACGTTTCAACTTGATATCTGTCACGGGACATTAGAAAAATGGTCTTGACAGACAAAGAGATGGACAGTTCTATAAGGCAATTCTGTATTTTTATTTTATGGTACGGAACCCTAAAAAGTGTACCTATGTATTTTTGACTCGTGTTTATTTTTTCATCAGATTTCTTATTCTTTTGATGAATTGCATTATTGGCGTTTATCATTTAATATCGGCGGGTTCCGACAATTTGGTCGTGGTCTGCTAGAAAATATGCTTCATTCCATCTTATTAACAAAGTCATTATGAAAGAACATCTTTCTAGTGACTGGAAAAGAAAAAGGAATGCTTCGGTGGTTGGGACATATAAAGAAGGTGAATTAAAGTAGAGCGACAAAAGAAATGTATGCCGCGCAAGTGGAAGGTAAAGAAGGTAAAGGATAAAGTAAGTAAAGGTAAAGGATCGCCTTCGAAGGACGTATGCCGACCAAATTAGCGACTTACTGAAGAAGGGCAATGTCAAAAGTACCCAGAATAGAAACAAAGACAAGGCGTCAAATCACATAACGCCCTCGTGAGCGTTCAGTATGTGCATTACAAGCTAGTTCGATCAAATAGTTACAAAAATATTCGGTGGACAAGTATGGTGGAAAAATTCAACGGTCTAGATAAGTACCTCGGTGGCGCAATTGGTAGCGCGCTTGTCTGGGAAACAAGAGGTCGCAGGTTTGAATCCTGGCCCGAGTAATTTTTTCAAATTCTTGTCCTAATTTGTTTCAAATTTATCTTTTCTGGTTTGTAATGCACTCTAATAATAATATTTACAGAATAGAAGAGCTTGTATGACTAGATTGACGGATGTGAAGGATATGAAAAAGATGTGTCAGGATCATAGCAAATAGATATTTTTATTCTCTGCCTACCCCTTTGTAAGACAGGCGTTAGTATGTATGTGTTATGAATTTTCCAAACGCAACTTCGTCGTTCCAGTGAAATTTCTCAGTACATGCCTTTCAGTATCAATTGCCAATTTTGTTTAATGCTACGTACTAACGGACAACTATGTTAACAAAGCCGTAGCCTGTTTTAAACAAAATCGATTACAATATCTCGATACTAAGCGCCTTCTTAAAAAAACCGTCGCAAGCCTTCCTACACCTACAGTGACCTACACTTACAGCTCTAGTGGTCAGTTACACTGTGCGCCCTGCAACAAAATTTGGGTTTGCAAGCCATCTACACTCTCACCCCAGGGCGGCTATTCCGGCATTATTTCTCACTCGCAATATCAATCATTAGATATTTGTTTAAAATTAGATAAATGCCACGCGATGGAAATTAGAGTGACTAAACTACATCAAATAAAAGCTGTAGGATGTAAGGAATGGTCATTAAATGTTTTCAATCAAAAAAATCAATAAATCTGCTTTCACAATTTTTGCGCACGTGCCAGAATTTGACGGCGATTCTCGAATTTTTTTTCACACGCTTTGCTTTTCATACGCCTCTGTTTATCTCGTCATACATGCTGTGTGATGATAATTATTTTAACTATTACTACTTAAAAGACACGTAAAGCATGATATGAATACGTACAACATCTTTGTATTTTAAAAGTTTAATGCGTTTCTTCATTAAGAGCTTGTAAAAATCACCCGCTTTTGGCCTTCGCAAATTGTCGCATGTGCGAGTATCGCCGTCCTGGAGCTAACAGAGTTTGCCGTTAACGGATACGTCAAGGAGGACATCACTAACGGATACTTAATGGATACATTTTATTACACTTTAAATTATCTACGGGACCCTAAAAAATCTACGTTTTTTAACATTTGTAAGAGACTCTGAAGTACAAATGAAGTATAAAAGCTTGACGGTTTTGGGTACAGCACATATTTGTTCATACAACTAGCCAACAAGCGGTAAGTAGAATAATATTATTCGTATTTTAGCTTTGACGACTGCTGTACATTATTGATGGGGACGCGAAATATGCACTTTTTGGGTCAGTTAAAGTTATAAATCCGAGCCTTTGACAATAATTAACGTGGATTGTTTTAATTTTTTTATTATTAGCCATGATAGAGGCCATATAGTAAAACATAATATTGTGAAAATTTCGACTCTCTCTTATAGAAGTCTAAATAACTAGTTATATTTAACTAGATTTTGTCCGCAGCTCCACTCGCGTCGAAAAGATTTTCGTGGAAATAAGAAAAACAAAAGAATATGAATTTTGAACAACAATATGCAATGGTCACCATGTTTTATCGAAGTGCTAATAAAGACCAATCAAATAAGCCCAAACTCGAAGGGTCTGCTGTTGTCCGTTGAGGAGATCCCATACCCACCTTCCAGTCCCATCATCAGACCCTGGTCACCTTTTTTTTACAAAAGAAAATAGATAGAAATTCACCAGTCGGGGTTTGAACCCGCGACGATCGGCGATACAGTTTCACTAAAATTCTCATTGCGCTGCTCCCTTCATGATACATAGCTTTAAACCTTCCCGAAGAAATGCTTTATCTTTAAGTGAAAACTGCATCAAAATCCGTGGTTCTCAAGTTATAAGCGAACGAACAGACAGACAGACGTTGTATTTTATATGTTTAGAGAAGATAAGTTATATTCATCTAGTTATTTAGATTTCTATGGTCTGCCTATTACGGCATGTGCTGTGATCTTAGAGTATACATAATCAGTATACTCTAAGGCTGTGATAGACAGGCAGACAGACAGCGGAGGCTTAGTGATAGGGTCTCGTTTGGTACTCTTGGGTACGGAACCCTAAAATGAGTTTTACACTACACTAGCTTCGAAAGTACCTTTTGTACTTTTTTGAAAACGATGGAGAATATACGTCATATCAATACTATATGCGGGCAGAAAATTTGTGTGAAAATTCGTTGTTATCGCGCTAGGCACGCAGAAAAGTATATGAAAATCCATTGTTAACGTGCTGTTTTTATTTTTATTTTTTGTCGATAAAATCAGTACGATAAGCATATAGGTTAGATTATAAAGGTTAGAACTTCTTGGTACGTAACCTAACCTGATTAATAATGCCTAAACTGTTGATGTCCATATTTGCAAAATGATACTGGGCTACTATTTACGCACATTTTTTTTAAATCGCACGCGAATCAATCGGTTTCTTTTGTGGTTTCATTTCATCTTTTAATTAAAAGTAAAAATATCATACTATTAGTACCTACTCAAAATGTCGTCTAGTAGTGATATAGAAGAATTGATGACGCTGCCTTTGTCTGTTTTAAATGTACTATTGAGACTGTTATTCTCAAACCACAATAAACAGGGTTCAGAAAAAAAGGCTTCTTCCAAGATGATGAGAAACCCAAAACGTGATAGAGAAAAATTAAGCAATTGAAGTCTGTCCAAACTCATGAAGTAAAAATAACGATAATGACTATTTTAAGCATATACACCCATTACCTAAATAGCAAAAGCGTTTTTTTTGTTTCAAAACACACTTGTGTGAAAATTTTTTTTAACTGTTATTTTCTTCTCAGCACAATACTAATAAACCATTTCATTTAAAGTTTTGCAAAAATATATTCAATTCACGACTTTTTACTACTTCATTTTAAGTATAGATTTTATTCTTAAAAAAACAGCATTATCCAATTACTGCATGTATCACCGCACTCTCGGTCACGCACTTTTTTATATCTGTTTCTATTTCCTAATGCGATAGACCTACTTAAGGGATCAAGAGCGGAGATTTTCTTTCACCCGGGCAGCAAAACTGCTAATACAAATAAAAATACAATCCACAGCCCAAAACCTCATCAAAATGAAGTGCATTTGTTTTGCTGCAATCCTGGTACTCGGAGTGTGGTGTTCTGCTGAGGAGACGTATACCACGGAGTATGACCACTTCGACATCAATGGCTTGGTTGCTGATCCTGTCAAGCTGAAGGCCTTCGTTGACTGCTTCCAGGGCGTTGGTCCTTGCGACCCTATCACTACTCATTTTAAGAGTAAGTTAGATATGAGAAGTTCCAATAAATCCAATCTTGTTTGTTAATGTGGTAGTGCAGGATCTTTACCGCCTACCGTACACCGTCCTTAGGGCACAAAGTACAACGCCGCTCACGCTTTGCCCCATATTTTTGTATGGGGCCGTTTGGCTTGCAACCAGTTTGGGTTTTACTCTTGTACGGACTCTTGTACGAGTATAGTATCAAACATCTGAGACGTGTGTGCATCAAACAACGTCGCGTCAAATGTAGCTTGATAGAAGATTTGCAGGTTTACCTGAGTACCTCTTTGCAATTTCACGATTCCTTGATTGATTGTAGAGTTAAGGTACTTTTAACAAACAAACTATTATAGCACCTATTAGGTTGAATGAAAGAAGAGTGACGAAAGAAATTTTTGGTGCACAAGTAGAAGATACAGCTCGTATGCGGACCAAATTGATTACAAACTGAAGAAGGGCAAAAATTACTAAATTTATAAGCTTGTATGACTAAATAAATGGATTGATGAATATGGATAAAGCGAAAGATGGGGTATCAATATTGTACCATTGGAAATCTTTACTCTCTGCCTCTACCTATGTACCTCCATTAAAGACAGGCGTGAGTATATATGTATATATGTTTATAGTATAGGGGAAGTAGGACAATTTCAGACAATCTTGGCTTTGATTTAACACAACGTCGCGTCTATACTCTAGCTAGTGGTTCAAATATCTCGACCGGCGGGCCTATCATGTAACTTTAGTATCGGTTGCCATCTGGTTGCTAAACACTAAAAACATAGATAAAAACTGAACTTTTAAAATTATTGTCAGTGTACATTGAACTGTTCACGAACTGTGACATCACTTTAATCGGAATTCGATAGTATATCTATGTTTTTGACGTTTAGCAATCAGTCGGCAACCAACTTAACGATACGTAATCTAGGAGCTGGATGTCACAGGTTGAAATTCCAAGAGGGTATATTTGCGTATGGTTTGCGTGCTTCAGACAGAAAGCCTATTTAGCTGTCAACATTTAAGCCCGAAGTATGGCCGTAAAGGTCCCCATCCGTCGAACTGGAACGTAATAATCGTCGGTGTAACATGGGTGTACGAATGTAGACCTTGAATTATATGTCAGAATCCATATTCGGAGATACCTCTGTAACCCTCGGAGATTTATCTCGTGACGATATCATTTTAAGTAACCACCTTTCTATCTGTAACAGAAACCTTCCCGGAAGCAGTAGAGCAGGGCTGCGCCAAATGCAATCCAAAGCAGAAGTACATCCTGAAGCACTTCCTGGAAGGTCTCAAGAAGCAGCTCCCTGAAGAGTTCGAGAAGATATCTAATGGGGTGGATCCTGAAGGGAAGCACATTCCAGCTGTCCTTGCCCAAGCATAAATCTGAAACTACGTGAAGTTTAACTGAATTTTTATAAACAGACGAAAATACTTAGATATCAGGATTCAAAAATAACTTTTTGTCTGTTTATTGAAGTTGTTAAAAGTTTTCTGGTCCCGTTTATTATAAATAAAACCGTTTTTTTAACAAACATCACGATTTATTTTTCATAAAACATTTTAGTGCACCTATCTTAAATGGGAACCCATAAAAAAAGCCAGCCAAAAGCGAGCCGGGCTCGCATAGTTAAAATTTCGTACCAATACTGTCGGAAAAATCTCCAATTATCCGGTAAGCTATACTATACGTTAAATATCTACCAAGCCTATTAAAATCTTAATTGAAGCTGTGGATACCAAGGAGAACAATGGCCCAGTAAACAGTATAATGGTCCGGTAGGCGTCTTATTAAACCATACTATCGCTCAATGCGCTCGCGCGTTGAACAGGAGGATGTTTTATAAAACGCTTTTGTATATGTACATCGTCGCTGTGTCCACTAGGCGATTAATGATGCCTGCTGCGATGTATATACGCCTGCAAGGTGGGTAACGGTCCGCAATGGGACCGTTATAAAATGGGGTGGCTTATCGTATTAATTTGCTAGCCTAACCTAAAATTAAAATTGCTTAGTGTGACGGTGACGCTTTATTTATTAAACTCAGTGGGCATATTGACATTGAAAAAATAATATAAAAAGTACGCAAATAGCGTATTACTTATCTGCAATCTATTGGGAAGGTAAATTTATTGATAAATACGAGGTAGGTTTGAAACAATTTTTTCCACAAAATTCTTTAGTTCTATGATTTTTTTAATTAAAATTTCAATCTGTACCGTTTTATATGCCCTTTATAGGTCTGCCAGACTTATAAGTTGTCTGTTGAAAAATTGCATTAGAATCAGGGTGCATTAAAAATATAAAAACAGCCATTATCTTTATTATTTCACTTGACTTGCACTAAATAAAATTTAATGCAAGGCTTTAAATTTTTTTTGGAACCTTCAAAATTTTTGAAGTTTTATAAAAGTCTATTTGAAAACGTTTACCGGTCTAGAGTGACGTATAGCAGGCGTATAAGCTCTCTGAAAGACGTATAAAAGATGCAATCGTAACTTTTTACCCCTTGTTTTATAATGATTAGCATCACGACATGTAAACGACCACTGGTCGTATAAACGTTTTATAACCGACACAACCGTGACCGATACATGCCAACGAGGCTTATAGCGGCGTTGTGAAGACTAGTTTATAAGTGTCTTATAATATAGACGAAAAGACGTCTTTAAGACATTATTATATGCCAAGAATCTTATAAAAACTAAGCAGACCTATTATGTACCACTATAAGCAACATTACTGTGATGAAACGTTTATAAAATCAGTAGGCCTATTAGGCGCTTCGCTATACGACCAAATTGTTTGCTGGGGGGGACCTGTCATTTTTAACAAATTTTGAGCTATGTCATTAAGACTACGAGAACAAAAATTACAAAAAAGTATTTTGAATTCTTACATAATTCATACAGTACAATTTATTAAAACTTTTATTTTTCGTTGGACCAAAATTGACATCCCATTTTACTTTAAAATATATATATTTTTTTTAATCTCTGACTGACGAGCCCGTTAACAAGACCTAACCTAATTCTGCCAAATTTAAAATTCCTACGAATATGTTACATCTTGGATAATATCAATGTGTTACATAGTCTTCGGGAATAGTATCTGTGACAGACGGACGGACACGAATGATCTTATAAGGATTCCGTTTTTCCCTATAAGGTACGGAATCATAAAAATAGTATCAATCATGCCATGGCATTAATCAACGACGTCATTAAAAAAATATATGAAAACTCAAACTCTAAATGCAGCATATTTACGGGCAAATTGACGTACTCCGTATATATTTTATACGTCGTATAACTTGAATGTCCATACTACTGAAATATTACAATGTACAAATAAAAGCATGTAATCAAAATATCTAGAACATTAGGCTCATATTTATCTACTGATTGGCAACAGAATTTAATTGCGTCAAAGCGTAACAGGCAGTAGTTGTGAAAAAATCCGGTAAAATATCTATTACATAAAAATACGAAATATAGGGTTAAGTTTTTTTAAGACACAATTTTCCTCACAAACTGAGCATTACTTAAGTTCCCAGTAATCTGCTGTAATCTGTGCGTAAAGTACTGACTGCAGACGCACCTTCACTGCCCAAACAGAAAGGGAATATCCGAGATTTCGGGTGACTTGCGATTTGGAATCTTACGTATTTCAGTACAAGGTCACAAATCAAGTGCGAGTGTGGAGGTAAGGCTTAGGGAGGTAGTGGTTTACCGTCGACAATATAAAAGCACTGTTGCTTTCTGTGACAGCTAGTTCTTTGGGACAGCTAACGAAAGTAAAAGGTGGGTGAACGAACTGCAGCTGCAAATTAGTGTCAACTGTTGCTCTGTGGGTTGCAGCCTATTAAGTGATATTATAGTGATCTGTGTGACCTAAATAGTTCTATCGTCTTAGACTAGATCACTCGGCGTCTGGATTGTACCAGTTATGCATTTATGGACTGTTTCTGTTGCAGTGTTTTAGATAACATTAAAATAACCAAAAATCAATATGAAACTGGATAATGTTCTCTACCTAGATTACTGAGTTTCTGAAATGTATATTGTTATGGACTGTTTTTGTTGCAGTGTTTATCTAAAAATAAAATTACGAGAAAACAATATGAAACTAGATAGTGTTCCCTACATAGATTACTGAGTTTCTGAAATGTATGTTGTTGTGGACTGTTTCTGTTGCAGTGTTTTAGATAACATTAAAATAACCAAAAAGCAATATGAAGTTAGATAGTGTTCTCTACGTAGAGTACTGGGTTTCTGAAATGTGTGTCAATTGATCGTGATTGTCGTGATCATTAAAGTCGAAATGCAAACATCCAATATTTACTTAAAAAATAATTCAATAGAGGCTAAGAAAACTGGGCTATCATAGTATTAAATAAAATGATTTCATCTGGAAAATATTCTGCTACATACATTGAATATAATGCTCATTGCTAACTTACTCATCATATGACTGAAGTATCTGGTCATGGTATTGAAATTCTAATCTAAATTCAAGACGCAATGCCCACAGTTTGTCTCATAAAGCATCGTGCGAAGGATTTCATTGTCATTTTATATTCGAAGCAAGGCAGTCAGAACCTTTTTGAAAACGATTCGATTAATTTTGCAGATCAAAATGAAGTGTTACATAGTACTGGCATGTCTCATAGCAGCAGTCTCTGCTGCAGACAAGTACAACCACAAATATGACAACTTCGATGTGGAGACCCTGATCTCCAACGAGCGTCTTCTTAAGTCATACATCAACTGTTTCTTGGACAAAGGACGGTGCACTCCAGAAGGTTCGGATTTCAAAAGTGAGTTGAGTACTGTGATAAAAAGCCTCAAGTTGTTTCGTAAGATTGAGTGTTTAGAGCAAAGGCCAGTCAAGCAAGAAATGCCTTACTAATGTCAGTAGAAAAGCATCTTGTTTAACCGTAAATGTTATTCAAATCATATTATGTAAGGTGTTTTGGCAAAGCTTAAACTTTATGCATTTTGAAGGCCATTAATGCTAATTAAATACTTGAATGTGTTAAGAGCAATATCTTTAAAAAATTATAACTCTTCCTAAAATGCTACAGATTAAGATTAAAGGCATTTAACGTCCCAAAACATATCATTAATGTAAGAAGATACTTTATCCAATTTAGGACGGGACTTGATTTGTTTTTTGGTTTGTTTGTGATCTCGTTGTATGGATGGTTATCTCTATTCATCTTATTACGATCACATAATCGGGAACGCATGCTTGTTGATTTCATCGTGGGTTAGAGCCAGGGGCCACCTGACTACGAACCCTAGTTACGCCAATGCATGTTAAATCAAAGCTGCGGATATATTTTATGACGCGGCTGAGCAACTCTTTCAATTTGTTAATAGATTATCTACCTATCCATCCATCCATCAGCCTGTTTCGTCCACTGCTGGACATAGGCCTTTCTAGGATTTCGCCACTCTTTGCGGTATAAAAGCAACTATTTGTTTAACTCTTCATCCATTAAAATCAAGATTAAATGATGGGTGAAGCCACAAATGCCCTAGGAGCAGCCATCTTTAGTAACCCACACACTGTGATATTAAATAATACTAAAATACTTCATGGCGTACAGTACACAGTACACATGTTTTTGTTGGCTAGTCACATACTAACTCATCATCTTACATAAATGTAGTAAATAAAGGCTTGGTCAATATGGCGCAGTTCCAAGAAGAGGGTCAGGGTCAAGGTTACTAATAGAATAAAAGTATTAACGACTTCTTTTCATTTTATCCTTGTTTTGGGGAAATCCATGCAACTATTGAGTTGCCAAACGTAGTGAATAATATTTAGAATAGATAGTGTTTCAAAACATTACTAGTTTCTTTGCAATAGTGCAGTGCAATGTAGGGCACAAATCGAAGTACGGTTACGAGCGAGTTTTTAGAATGCGAAAAAATGGACCGTGTACAAAAAGTTTGACGTTCTGACTTAAGTTTCGATCATCCTGTTTGAACCATTATTGACAATCAAACCAGAAAAAAAAAACAAAAGAATTAGTTTTCGCAAATTTTATCATCTAAGTGGTTTTTCACCTTATATTCTAGGTTGGATTGGGTGAACGAGATGAGGACATATTTTTTATGAAATATATACCTTAGCGGATGTGGGAGGTTTTTTCAAGTGTGAATCGTCTCTAGGACCGATATTTTACATTCAAACGTGATATATAAAGAGATTTATCGCCCTACTTATCTCAACGAAAATAAATTTAAGAGACTGGAAATCCTTAAAAGTCACATTTACAGCCAATATCCTTCGTCAATAAACTATTAAATTATGTCCAGTGTATATACATCTTTATATATTCTTTTAAATGAATATTCTTATTTTTTGGAATCCGGATTAAGTATTTAATTCAAATTACGTACTTGATTTAACTAGATCTTTTTCATTATTTGTCTTATCCTATTAACATAATATTATATATATAAGTTGACTTTAAATTATGCTGCCAAATTCTTACTGAGATTCGGTAAGTGCTCAGTAACAAGGTTCGATGACACTTCTTGTGAAATTCGTAAATAATTCTTTTCGTGGTCTTTACAAACGCAAGCCCAGCCCAGATTACATTTTATTTTGCGAAACTAGCAAAGAGTGTTATCGATCCATGTTACTGATCACTTACCGAGCCTCCAGTATGAGTTTGGCTGCATAAATAGAAGTCACCTTATATATTCGAGATTTATACAAGCATATTTAAAATTCGTAGATACGTTAAATAATACGTTTCATTATCAACATTTCAGAGGCCCTCCCTGAAGCGGTAGAGACGACTTGCGCCAAATGCACAGAGAAGCAGAAGACCAATATCCGGAAGGTCATCAAGGCCATCCAGCAACGCCATGCCAAGCAGTGGGAAGATCTGGTCAAGAAGAACGATCCCACCGGCAAACATCGTGACAACTTCGAGAAGTTCATTCACAGCTGAACTGACTGATCCTATTTCATATACCAGGCGATCATGACATCAAGACGACTGCACCAATCCTAAACCACCTATTTTTTTTCGTCGTCTTGCAGTCATACTCTTCTGGTACTTAGGGTTAATAGTAGTGATATGAAATAGCTCTCTAAGATATCTTCAGTAACAACTAGTTTAATTGGTGTGAAACTGGATTATTTATTTCAAACCAAACGACAGACCAAAACCAATGGTTTCAGAGAAATTTTCCAACGAAGGTTCGTTTTAAAATTTGGACTGATATTATTAATAAAATTGTTTTAAAATATTACGTGTGTTTATTAAAAAGGTGAGTGTATTCCTGTTCAGTAACGAATCACAACCGGTGTAATTGAACCAAACAGTTCAGCACAAAACGGAACGTTCCAATCAATTTTTTCGCAACTTTATATAGTATCGGTGTTTGTGTGTCAGAGTTGCAGGAGCGTTGCGCCAGCGCAGTGTTCATACGTGGGACGCACTATAAGTTTCCGGAATGAATATGAAAAAATACTATTAAAGGTACAAAATTAATTTATTGTTTTTCAAAATAATCTCCCTTGGCGTCTATGCACTTTTTCATTCGATCAAACCAGTTTTGAAAACTTTTGTGCCACTCCCCTGTGGTGACCTCTGAAACGTGTTTTTCATACTCCTCGACAGCCTCTTCTGGTGATGAAAATCGTTGACCGCGTAATTGGTTCTTAATTTTTGGGAACAGAAAAAAGTCACAAGGTGCCAGGTCGGGACTGTATGCAGGATGACTCATGAATTCTACATTTTTCGTCTTCAAAAAGTCGTTTGTCTGTCTGGCCGTGTGAGAACTAGCATTGTCGTGGTGCAGGATGATACGGCGTTTACGGTTATTTTTACGGAGTTCGTCAATAACTTCCGGCAAACAAATGGTCGTGTACCAGTCACTATTCACGGTACGACGATTCTCTAAAGCAACAGTAGCCACGTGTCCAGTTTTATTAAAAAAAGAAGCAATCATCCGCTTAGATGCACTTTTCACGCGCGCCACTTTGGTTGGTTTCGGCTCATCTTGAAAGACCCATACGCTCGATTGCTGCTTTGTTTTGGGATCGTAGCAATAAATCCATGTTTCGTCACCTGTTACTATGTCCCACACCAAATTTGACGCACCTTCGTTGAATCTGGTAAGCATGGCACTGCACCAAGTGACGCGGTCCGTTTTTTGAGCCTCGGTCAAGTTGTGTGGGATCCACCGCGAGCACAGCTTTCTCACACCCAAATGTTTGTGTAGGATTGATTGTATTTGAATCATGCCTATTTCTAAGGATGCGCGAATTTCATGGTAGGTCACATGCCTGTCTGTTTCAATCATACGGCGCACAGCATCGATGTTTTTGTTGGTCACAGCGGTGGACGGCCGACCATCGCGAGATTCGTCACTGAGATTGATACGACCACGCTTGAATTCTGCAAACCAGCTATAAACAGTCGTCTTGCATGGTGCTTCATTGCCAAAAGCTGTTTCAAGCCGAGCGATGCTCTGTTGAGCTGTCAAATCACACTTAAAATCGTAGAAAATCATACTACGAAAATTTTCCCGAGTTAAATCCATGTTGATGCAGACACACAATTTTTTAAATGGCGCCACAAGGTAAAAACAAAAGACAGTCAGATGAAACAAACTGCATTCTACAGCCAAAGAGTTCTATTTTCAAATGTTGCAATAAATTTTTAAATATTATTTATGTAAGTGGCTAGTTCCGGAAACTTTTAGTGTTACCTATGTAGACCGTTGTCGCAACCACAACAACTCTGCCCCGATTATATAACCCTCAGTGAGCCGTACCACGCAATCATTCCGCTTCATATGACGACGGATTTACGTCATAATTCGATGAGTATAGCACCTATGCCGAATATGGATCAATAACATATAGGTACGAGTAAGTTACTTACGTAAGAGTGTGAAAGATGTTTTCCGGGAGTCTAGAACAAGGTAAACTATAAGAGTGTCTTTTGAAAGAGTTTTCACTTGTCAAACTTTATTTTTAACTTACAAAAATATCAAGTTTGACGGCTAAAGACACTGTTTTTGTGCCTTGTTCCAGCCCCCCTGGACGTTTGTTTTGTCAATATGAGAACACTTTCATGATGATAGGAAAAAATTAAACAAAAATTGAATTGCTATGTTTATTACAATGAAAAGAAAGGTAATGCTCCACAAATATCACAATCCATTACAGGAATAGGACTCACAAACCTATTTACTATGACTAAAGTCCAGTTTTCAGTAAGCAAAGTCCTTGAGCCAAAGATCGTCGGAAAAAACAAGTATAAACGTTTGTCAGAGGCCACTTCGACGTTCCTACAAAGTTTTTACAACAGTATTATATCCAATTCTACTCGCCCAGAATGAAGGCAGTGAAGGTCTTTTCGTGATCGGCCTTGGGATCATATTTCTCTCTGAATTCCTGGAACTCCTTGGGCTTCCTCTCCTGCAAAGCCTTGACTGACTTCCTTACGTTGACCTTTTGGATGTCTGAACATTTTTCACAGGCTGTCGCTATTACTTCTGGGAGGATTTCTGCAAAATTATTCATAAAATTAAATACGTGAAAAGAATGCCTGCTGGACGTGAGCGAAAAATAATTATTTGTTATTAAAACAATATTACATGTCATGAATTTTGGTATTATTCTATACAATGGTTTGTGTATGGCAGGAAATCACAAAATGTTATTTATAGCTGTGGATGAGTATATCAATTAAACATTACAGATTCATGGAAATAACACTGGACCAAGTCGCAGTACCAGGCTTGCCATTCACCTTTAAGAATTTGTGTGTTGTTTTGACAAAGTTTATTAAATAGTTGATGCTTGTGATTATCAGTTCTTTGTGGAATTTATAGAGGTCATGAAATTATCATGATTATGAAATATTAAAGTGTTGTAGATGAGTAAACGTGTTTCAAAATCAAAATCAAAATATTTATTTTGTGAAATAGATACATAAAGTATACTTTCTACAATTCAAAGTTAATCTTTACAATAATATATCTTTAGAATATAAAAAATATACTAATAAGGGAAATACATACAAAAAATATTTAGGTTGGGCTACTAAAATGTAATTATACACCTGCATAAAATAGAGAAATCTAGGAATAAAAATATTATATATATGTACATAATGCAATTAACAAATAAGTTGATCAATAAATATGGGAGATACATACAAAAAATATTTGGGTTCGGCTAACAAAATGTAATAAAGTTATACATCTGTATAAAATCATCAATATCATCATACTTATAAAAAAACAGTAGACACCGCTGTGTCTGTACATTGAAGAAAAGTAATAGAATGAGAAAGGGGGTGACTAAAGAAGAGTAAGAACACAAAACAACGATTTTTAGAATTATTTTATGTCTGTTTGTCTGTCTGTCTGTCTGTTTGTTCACGCACATCTCTAAAACTACTAAACGGATTTTCATGTAATTTTCACAGCCGTACAGAACTTAATTTGGAATAGAATAATAACTTAATTTTATTAACATCTGATATCGGAAAAACAGTGATCGTCGTTTAAAGATTTTTGGAATTTACTTTTGTACTGGTAGTAATTAGAAGTTATGGTACGGGATCTCCTCAACTGATACAGAGTTCGAGTTTGGAAGGTGGGTACGAGATCTCCTCAACGGACAACAGCAGACCCTTCGAGTTTGGGCTTATTTGATTGGTATTTATTAGCACTTTGGTAAAATATGGTGACCCGGGCCTGCTGGTGGGACTGGAAGGTGGGTACGGGATCTCCTCAATGACCAACAGCAGACCCTTCAAGATTGGGCTTATTTGATTGGTCTTAATTAGCACTTTGATAAAACATGGAGACCAGGGTCCGATGATGGGACTGGAAGGTGGGTACGGGATCTCCGCAACGGACAACAGGAGACCCTTGAGTTTGGGCTTATTTGATTGGTCTTTACTTTGATAAAACATGGAGACCAGGGTCCGATGATGGAACTGGAAGGTGGGTACGGGATCTCCGCAACGGACCACAGCAGACTATTCGAGTTTGGTCTTATTTGATTGGTATTTATTAGCGCTTTGGTAAACATGGTGACCGTTGCACATAGTCGTTCAAAAATCATATTCTTTTGTTTTCCTTATTTCCACGAAAATTTCTACGACGCGGGTGGAGCCACGGGCAAAAGTTTGTTGAGAAATATAGGATTAAAAATATTATATACCGGGTGTAAATATACTGCTACCATTAAATGAAACCACATATTCTACCGACCCTACTGAACCACTTTTCCCAAGAACCATACCCGCGGACACCCTTAGTTTGGGAAATAATTGAGTTCCAAACAAAAATGCGTGAACCCCAACGCACGGACATACGGGCGAGCTTAGAGAGAGCGTCCTCCGTGAAACCTAAAGCTGTGTAACGGAAGACGCTCTTTCTAAACTCGCCCGTATGTCGGTGGGTTAGGGTTCTCGCATTTTTGTTTGGAACTCAATTATTCCCTAAACTAAGGGTATCCGCGGGTATGATTCTTCGGAAAAGTGGTTCAGGAGGGTCAGTAGAATATGTGGTTTCATTTTTTAATGGTAGCAGTCTATTTACACCCGGTATACATAAAGCAATGAACAAATGTGTTGAAAAATTAACTAAATAAATCATAAATAAAAATAATGCCTAACCATCCGCACCTTTCGATGATATTTGTTACAAAATCATATTCTATACAAAAAATTTATACCTACTTTAGTAAAAGCATAAAAATAAAAGACTGCAGGAATTATGTGACGAGAAAAAATGTATCTTAGTCAACCCGTCTCTTAATGCCTATTGCCTTTAACAACAAAGTCAGTTTACTTATTTATTAATTTAAAGCCTTTAGAGGAATCTCACAGTATTAAAATATGCTAATTATGAATTACAATTTTGATTAAGATAATTATTATTGATTACACCATGCTTCATTATCGTCTAAATAATCATTGATTTTATAATGAGCTTTTTTAAGTAGTCCCTGCTTAATATATAGTTTTAACTTATTTTCAGACAAACTGAGGACCTCTTCTGGAAGTTTATTGTAAAATCTTAAACCATGTCCTACAAAAGAGGTACCTACTTTGGCAAGTCTCAATTTTGGAACAGCTAGTTTCTGTTTGTTTTTGGTTTCAACAGAGTGGTGCACACCAAGCCTCGGGAAATTAACAATATTTTTTCTGAGATATCTAATAACTTGATAAATAAATTCACGTGGGACCGTAAATATATTAATTCTTTAAACTTTTCTCTTAATTAATCTCGGTACTTGTTACAAATAGACCGAATTGCTCTCGTTTGCAAGACAAAGACTCCTTCTATATCCGCGGCTCTACCCCACAACATTATGCCATATGACATAATGCTGTGAAAATAACTAAAATATACTAATCTAGCATTATCTTCATCAGTAATCTGCCTTATGCGTCTAACAGCGTATGCGGATGAACTAAGTCTAGCACAGAGAGCTTCTAAGTGGGGACCCCACTGAAGCCGAGAGTCTATAGTAATACCTAAAAACTTAGTTTCCTTAACTAACGCCAGATAGTTACTAAATATAATAAAATTGATGATTGATACTCCCACTTGTAGTGGCTCTAAATGTTTGATAATATTTTTTGAGATTTTATCTTCTCCAATTCAGGAAAAATATTGCAAATATTTATATCAGTTTCATTCACACCATTCATTCATTTATAAAAGCTCACAGAATATAGCAATGAACTATGCATGCCATCTTGGAAAAAAATGTATTAATCCAAAAAATATCTTAAATATAAATAATAACAGAAATTATATGGAAGCTCCACAAGGAAATTATATTCGATGTCCGTTTACATAAGACTAAAAGTTGCAACAAGTCAGTACAAGGATATTCGCTAACAATTGCTCGGTGATAAACGCTCTGTATTAGTATTTTACAGCTTTATTCGGGAACATTTTATATCTGATCTGCTGCCGCTTTAATTTATACGTGTTTTGAAGGTTCTAAATTATTTCAGCCTTTGGTGCAACTTTTTTTGTTTTCTTATTTTGAGTAAAAGCATGTTACAGAAACGGGAGTCAAATATCTGCATGCGAATAAAGCCGCAAAGGTAGTTGCCAAGACGTGCGCACAGAACAGTGTTGTAAGCGTTTATTACCTTATAAAACATTAGTAATAATCGCCAGTAATTGTTTTGTTCTCGTGTAAAACTGTATCAAAAATAATAGTTCTTACCACAAAAAAAATATAACTTCTCCAAAAAACTATAAAATATTCTGAAAAAAATTTACAATGGTAGGTGACGAATTGTGAAAAACATTAAAAAGCAAATAATAGCATTTTACGGCTTTATGGGGGCAGCGGATATTGTTATTCATCCGCCGTTTTAAAAAGAAGGAATTTTTGCATTTGTCATAAATTCTGTTCAAACCACGGGGTCGCCTAGCTCCGCTTCGCTTGGCTCCCTAATTTATTAACATGTAAACCTAGCACGCTCCTCCTCACTCAGCTTCGCTTCTTTATATTATTTTCTTAGTTGGAATTTTGTTTAAATTTCGTAACTCTGATTTAAAAAACAAAACAAAATAATAAAATCTTCCGTCATACATAGATTCGAACCCCAAAACCTAGTTACAAAATTTAAAGTTCTTACCCGCTGCGCCAACGATTGGATATCTGAAGCGACAAATCAAAGGTAAAACAAAATCTGCCATTCATCGACTTTTATAATTTTTCCTATAGGATTCCGCGGCGCCAGAGCGCCCGGTTTTGTTAAGAATGAAATTTTATGGTATCATTTTTGTCCGGCTGACGTATAAATACTCAGTGTTTTTAAGGGCCATTTCACATTTTTATGCGAGTAGTCTACTAACGCCTTATTTACAATCTTAGTAAAGACGTAACTGTTGTATACTTGAACAATTTTGTAGTGACAGTTTTTTTTTGTAGTGGTCAAACTCCGACACCCTGTTTACGGAAAAATAATCTCATTGTCAAATTCAAAGAGCTAAATCTTCATTCTTAACTTCGCCAGTATTGTCTAAAGCTAATTCCAATCAACATTTGATGTCAGAATAACCGGTAAAATAGGCTGAAATTAAATCAACTGACCAAATTCATACTGGAGAATCAGTAATCAGTAACTGTTCAGTAATCCTTTGGGCCAAATTTGAAAAATATTTTTTGCTCCCTTACTGGTTGGACTAATTAAGTACGATTCCTAGTCCAGTCAGTAAGAAAGAAAAAAATATATTTATCGAATTTCACCAAAAGGGTAATTGAAGCTTGTTTCTGATCACTAACCGAGTTTGCTCGGTTGATTTAATTTCACCTTGTATTAAACCAATGGAATTCTGCAATTTGAAAACCCTTTCTCTAATCGCACATAAAGCGGAATTTTGTGAAATGAGTCTTAACGGACAGTTCCTTTCATTTCTTAATAAGTTAAGTACAGTTACAAAATTAGAGAACAAAAAACTAGAGACAGCAAATTCCATTTCTAAAATCGGTCAGTTTATCAGGAACTATTTTCTTATGACAACGAAGGGTATTCCACTTACTCCTAAAATCATAAGAATGTTCAACGCTGCAGGGGGCCTTGTCCAGCATACAGTCGATGTAGGCGCCGAAGAGAGCCTCGTCTCCGAGGATCTTGTCTACGTCGATCTGGTCATATATGGCATCGTAGCTCATCACGATTGGTGCCAGGCACGCTGCCAGAGCCACTGCAGCTACTACGAAGATCTTCATGATAGCTGCTGGATATGAAAAGGTTATAGTGAAGACAGAAATCATATTTCAGGGTATGGTCACGTCACGGCATGAATACCTGCAGGGATGTCGGAGGAGTTTCCAAATGTAAAGTGCAAGTCACAGTGCACGGTTGTACAAACACGTTTCGAAGACAATTATTTTATTCTAGCGTGATAGCTGATGAAGGTAATTAGTTGCATGTGAAATGTGCTCCTACGGGATTTCAACCCACAACTTCCAGATTAGTGTTCGCCAACTTCAAAGTGAGAAAAGCAGTAAAAACTATAATTCCAAAGTTCAGAAAATCTCACCTTATATCACCAAACTGTCAATGTTATGAGTAGGGGATTTGGTTCCAGTAGCTGACGAATTGATGTTGCTGAATTTGTTTCTACCGTATTTATACTAAACATTACGGAAACCGTCATTTAAATAAATGCTGCATGTAATGGTTTTATTCGAGATTATGTAGTAAATTTTAGATATGAGTTTGAATAAAACAAATTGCTTATTAGTTTTATCCCAAAATTACACAATAATAATGACTTTGATTGTTGTCACAAAAATATAATCTTTGTGTTTTTGATTTCATAATATACGTATTAATACGTAAGTACTTTGCCATTTTAAAACACAAAAGATTGGTTTTGTTCAAAATTATCAAAAATACGTTATTTTATGTTTCAAGGCCCGTCTGAGATTACTTTTTTTTTTCAAATAAATTGTTTCCTATAAATTTTTCTGTCTTGAAAAGAACTCTAATAGTATTATTTAGAGTTTGGCAAGCTAGAGTTTCGATTTCGCCATAAATTGTAATCCCCAGAACAGAGGCGTGAAATGCAGAAGCTGATTTACCGAGGAGGTACATTTGGTAGAGTCTAGTTACCAGACTGAGTGGCGGATTTGTATATTTTCCAATCAATTTTATGCCGCCCTTACCTCTCCTATTTTTGCAATCCACAAGTTTTCATTTCTGTTAAGGTAAAAAAATAAAAAATCTATGGAGATATCCATTTATTCTTATTCCGAAAAGCGTTTAAATTATTTTTTTATTCCTTAGTTCTAGAGATATGTTGAAAAAATAAACAAATTTTAAGGATATGGGCTGAACAGCTACAATACATTTGCCTAGCAATAAAAAAAATTCTAGCGGTCAGTGTCAACGACATTTGATATATTAAGCTCTATGGTCATGCCAAAGATATCTATATCTTTGGGTCATGCCATTTCGTTTTTTTTAATTACAACCAATGTAGTTACTGGCAATGAATGGTACGAAAGTCATTATGCCTACAAGCTATGCCTACAAGGCTTTTGTTGAAAAGTCAAAATTAAAAGAAAACATATAATTATGTAAAATTAAAAATTTTGGAAATAGTACATTATGATACAAGTGAGCTGCGTTGGACATTACAGTCCAATGCTCACGCGTTTCTTAAGACGTTTTTCAACACACGTGCGAGGAAAAATGATAAAATTTCACTGTCGTTTTTTTCCACATAATCGAAATCACAGCTATGAACTGACAATTTTCTTTGAAAAATGGCGGTGGAGTTTTTGTTTTTTGCGCAGATGGAAATAGAGGCACTGACGTATCCGCCAAAGGCCAAATATTGCCAAACAGCCAAATATTAAATATTAACAAACTGAATATTTTTGTATTTACAACAAAAAATTGAGTTAATTTGTTGATAAAAATAAATACTTTGATAAACTTAAATGATTATTTATTATATTCTAACTGAGACAGTTTATTTATTCGCAAAATCTTTACAATTTCTCAAGACATCAAAACTCTTTGCTAAGATTTTTAAAAAATCTGTAAAGTAAAAAGCAAGCGTGTTTAATATGCCGCATTATGACCCTAAGAACGATGCAATAAGGGCCACTTTATAAGCAAGTGTGTTGAAAAGGGATATACATATATAAGTCCCTTAGCTTTTTACCTACTTTCTAAATAGCTAATAAAATTAGTGGGCTAGAATTTTTAAATGTTATGGATTCAGAAATTCCGTTCACAATAGTGTATTTCGTTTTTCTAATGTTTTTTTTCTAATATTCACTCCCTGAAATACATAAAATACAAAATAATATCAATTTAATACAGCTATATGTCTAAAAACGACATGTGATCGGTACAAATTCCAGTTTTAATTCTATAAGTGCTCTTATTAGTTACGTAAAACTTTGTTTTAAGGGAAAAACCATTGTCATTTCAGCTCTGGAGGTCAACTGGATTCTGAGATTTAAAAGTGTGACAGACAGATATGACGAAATGATAAGGATTTCTTAACTTGGCTACACCTGGGCTTCGAAACCCTACAAAATTATAAATTATGCTGGTTAATTTTTTGAGGAATATATTTGTAGAAACTGCATCTTCGCACTGAATCGTCAATTTAACATATTTAATGTAATTATTATATTTATTTTCATGCGGATATGTTATAGGTTCGAGTTATAGGAAATGTTATAGTCATATATATTCAGGAATTTTTTACAAGTAGTAGTTTTGTCTTCAGTATAATACTAATATAATAATCCACTTCATTAAAAAATTTACGTTAGTTTTACCCTTTTAATTTAGTTAAGTTTTATTTATAACTTATATTGTAACATAATGTTTATGTAATATCATGTTTTGTTAGTAAATTGAAATAAACTCACAAAAAGAATTGATTGTACCACTTAAAATTTTAAAATATATTTAAAGTGCAGATAAGACTTTTTTACTACTTTGTTATTAGTATACAGGCTTCGTTTTTCAAGTGGGCGTGGATTTTGATAAAAAGCAAATGTGCTTCATTCGATTTTTGAAAAACCAATTTCCATAGACGTTAAACGAACCGGCCGATAAAAAAAAATCAACACTGTCCAATAGGGTTACAGGGTTCATATTCTAGAAAGTAATGTGATATCTTACGACAAACTAAAGGAAAGTGCTCATTTTTAAGAAAATAATATTTAATTTTTCTTACAGTAATTAAACCTTAACTAATTACTTGTTTGAAATTACACCCATTATTCCGATAAGTTAATTTTACTAACTCAGTATTATAATGACGACAAAACTAAAAAACGTTAATTGAAAAACGCACTTACGGGTTTTACATAATATATAAGTGAAAATTATTCCAGGGTAGATTGTGTATCGCGAACTGACAAAACCTAAAAATAAAAAAATAATTGTCTGATATTTTTTTCTTCCCAGTAAAAAGTGGTTCATTAAGCTGAATCAATTTCTATGAAAAAGTTGACAAAAACGTTTTCAGTGGAAAGTGGTTTATGATTATGACACAATACTCTATCAAAATGATATTGCACGAGATAATTCCATAATCGAGCGACTTGAACTGTCAAAGATTTGTAGTAAAGTCCGCATTACAAATACAAATATTTTATTAGATAACAAAAACATGAGATGTAGCTGTTTCCTAGATAGGGTTTGATGTCTGCAGCGCTCTTCCCCTTTCGGAGAGTGTGGTATTAGAAAAAACTTGCAAGGTGTTGGTGGCGAAATTGATATCAATGGGCAGCGCAAGGGGAAAAATCTTAAAGCGATCTCGGAGGTACAGGCACAGGGATTGTTTCGAATATTTACACTAAAAGTTGCCCCGGCTTTGTTTCCGTTGTAGTCTTTCAATCTTTGAATGGTATCGGCTTGGTGGTTATTTTATCAACACCCCTATGTGGACCAGCATCACTACGGTGATTATCACGAAAACCGCATCAAAATCCGTTGGTTGGTTCTCAAGTTCAAACGGAACAGACGGACAGATCACACATAAGAATTATACAAGATATTTAGGTTGGTCGAATTTTTAAACTCCCCACTATGTCTAAGTACAAATCCAAGCATTCGATAAGGTTAAGCAGTGATTTTTTTCGATATAATTTACAAAAGAAAGTTTTCTTATCTCGGGTCTAGTATAAAATTTACCAAAAAAGTGTCCTTAGTGAAGTGTCAAAATATTAAGAAACAAAACATTTTAATTTGAATCCTATGTCATCGCTGCACGGCTTAATTTTGATTGACGTGTGATTGACACGCTTTTTTAATTTTCAATGATTTTGACTCTCTCTTGGTTCGGACACTTTTGAGCACAGACCCGATGTCCACTTGGTAGTACGTCAATGGGTATACCACACTCTTTTAATTGTAATTAAGCTCGGAAACCCTCCAGGAAAAACGTATTACGCAAAATGTATCTAAATTTACATAAAGTTTATTAGTGTTACAATACTTTCCCTCTTTTGACAACGGAATATACCTTTTTCTCATCTCTATACAATAAAATATTACAATATTGAATAGATTGAACAACATCGTCAATCAATATGTTGAACAATAGTGCACCGAGGTGTTAACCCTGGGGTACACCTGAAGTGATGGGTATAAACTATGATACGTATGCCTTTATAGTAATTGCCTGGGTTCTTTGACGCAAATGGGATTCCAGCGATCTAAGAAGGTCAATTTTAAGAATCATAAGAAGAACAAGATCAATTTCATAATTAAAATAGAGTGACAAATTTTATATGTGCAAGCCACATAGAAACGGCGCGGGTGCGGGCGCGCCCTCAGTGCACGTCCTCTATCTGTTTTACACCACGTCCCTCTCCTACATTTTGTATGAAATAACATTGGACAGGCGTCGAGACGGCACACCACCGGCATCGTTGCGCCGCGGTTCACCGAAAGTACACCGCCCGGCACGCACGCACCCTCCGTTACCTCGCCCATACTTGACGCCGGTTGTGTATATGTTTTGTCCCACCCAGTGTTGCCAACTTAGTTGATTTTCCACGAAACTGATGGTTTCAACCCCCCTTTTAGCGGCAGGAGGATTTTTTAATCCATCCATCCATCCATCAGCCCGTGTTCGTCCACTGCTGGACATAGGCCTTTCCCAAATTTCGCCACTAATGTCGGTCCCCCGTCCTCCTCATCCAGCCGCCCCCCGCAACAACGTCCTTCAGGTCGTCGGTCCAGCGGGCACGAGGTCGTCCTACACTACGCTTTGCTGTACGTGGTCTCCATTCTAAAGCCTTTCGGCCCCAACGGCCATCATGTCGGCGACAAATATGGCCTGCCCACTGCCACTTCAACTTACTGATTCTGCAGGCTATGTCGGTTACTTTAGATCTCCGACGGATCTCCTCATTTCGGATTCTATCCATCAGAGATACCCCAAGCATAGCCTGCTCCATAGCTCGCTGAGCGACCTTAAACCGGTTATCAGACCCTTTGTAAGAGACCACGTCTCAGCTCCATACGTCATCACAGGAAGGACGCACTGGTTGAACACCTTAGCCTTTAAGCACTGCGGTATTGACGACGTAAACATGTGACGCAACTTTCCGAATGCTGCCCAACCCAAGCATATTCTTCTGTCAGCCTCGGCGTCGAAGTTGTTTTTATCCAGCTGTATGACTTGACCTAGATAAACATATTTTTGAACAACTTCGATGCTGACATTGTCGACGGTTATTGGCCCTTGGATGACGTGACAGTTGGACATGACCTTAGTCTTATCCAAATTCATCCGCAGGCCCACTCGTCTCGAAGAATCGCCAATTTTTTAATGGTTAAGTATAATTCAGTTTAAATTACTTAAAATGCGGTCATTTTATCACTAACCCACGACCTACTTAACTTACACCTTTCGAAATATATTATTTCTACTCAATTTAACTTCAGGGGTAATAAATTTTACTGTGTAGGCATCACTGAATCCATCAGAATGACGTAACATCAAACGAACCATCTTGTTTAAATGCATTTTTGTGGTTAAATTGAAGATAGACGTCATTACGGTGTCGGAATGTTAACAAGGAAGACCGATCGATAACATTCTATTTTCTTGTATTATGAGAGAATGCAAGTGGCCAGTATCATTTTGGGAACTCCCACATTAAAACTTTTTGTCTTTTGGCGTTATGTTGAATCGGTAACAAGAAATAAAAAAAAACAGTAGGATTATGTTACGTCATTTGGGTGTCATTTCCGAAATATAACTTCGTCTGTTTTTTAATGTATTTTTCGCAAAAAGTAGTCAGTATACACCCCTCACTTGAAACAGTCAAAACTCTGTCTGATACCTTACCGAGGTTGGTTTCCACCGATCGCCCTATGATAAAGCTAAAACTTATAACAGAGAAAAGGGAACCATAAATTATTTTATCTAACCTCATATCGTAAAATTCTCATTACGAACTTAAAACTCCTGGCATAATGAAAAATATTTATAGCATAGGTCTCCGAACAACAAAATGCTATAAAAAATCTTTTTCTGCACTTTCTTTTTTAGTACATGTGATAGGTACTAACTAGGAAGACAACAGGGATCTTAGCCCAAACAGCCATGTCGGAGGTTGAATATCAAATACCAATGAGGTTATCATATAATATTCTCCAACACGTACTAAATAATATTGCGCCGTGACAAAGGAGGTCACAATTTTATTTTATTTTCGACCTGCATTGTCTATGGCTGCATGCCCGTAACGCGTAGACCGCGTAGTTCACGCGTGGGTGGTGGACTGTTGGATTTTGGCGCCATAGCTTACGTGGGAATTATTATTTACTGTCGTTTTATGGGTCAAACCAAAAGTATTATTTTACCCTAAAATTACTAACAGCAGTGATGGTGATGATAATTTGACTCCACCTGACATTCTGGAAATAACGACGGAAATTACGAACACTTTTAGAACGATCTTTTACAAGAAAAATAAAAAATGCCTAACGACAAATTTTATCAAGATTATTATGAAAAGAGGCATGAAGTTAGATAAAGTAGTGTATGAAACTATACATAACTAGGTATTAAAACACTCGTGTTTTTAATAACCTTATTATGCGCCAATTTCATTAACTACTATTCTCAAACATTTTAACAATGACCGATAGTTTTGAAATCATAATTACTTTATCGTCAGTAAAACAAAAACTTTCATCGGCGATGTACTCTAAGTTTTTGATTTATAAGCTTAAGGTGATAACGGAGGATCTCGGTGCAAAATGCACATCAGAATATTGTTTTGAATGAATGAATGAATGAATGAATGAATGAATGAATAGACACTTTATTGTACACACGAAATAAAATTAAATAATAAAACGTAAAGAATACACAGTATTGCACAAAGGCGGGCTTATTACTAAGAGCAATTTCTTCCAACCAACCTTTGGGTGGTGAAGAAATAATTATTAATAAAATATACAGGTGGGACAAACAAATAAATATTTGATAAGGAAAACAATAACCAACAAAGTGAATCTACATAACTAAATCTACATCTTACTATTACTTATTTTTATAGTGTCAAAATAACAAATAGGTATAAATTTATATAGTTATAAATGCCATTTACATAGATAATAAATACATAATATACATACATACATACATATAAATATAAGACATATACATATATATAAATCACTGTAATGAATATAATACCATAAATGTAATGAATAATACAAATAGACTGAGTAATAAACCCAAGTAGCATTTTACTCCATTTAAGAGTACACATTTAGTTCCCAGGTGTACTTGAAGCATTATTACAGTTCACTCGTGATGTATAAGCTGCATTATTGCGATTAATTACACCTATACCTGTCTAAGGGACTTATAGGAGTGTAGAGTTATACTGATATACGATTGTTGGTGTTATAATACTCTAACAACTATCCTTTAGTCAGCCGTCTGACTGAGAGCATTATAGGAGGGTAGAGATACGCCAACCGCTGTTTAACGGCCTACTTGTACGATGTTACAGAGCTAGCATTTTAATAGAACACATGTGGTCATTTATAAAGCCAAAGGCTGTTATGTTTACTTGTTTTAGACTGTTATACAGCTGAGAGCTGTAGTAGGACTTGTTTGTGATCATTAAAATAACCTTTTTTTACTGCTGTACAGAAGTGTTTAAATGGTTCACATGTGCACTGTAGGCTGTTAAAAGGACTACATGTGTTGTCTATTAACATCAATAGCAGTTTATTTGTCCACAAGTACTACTCTTATTGGCTGTAAGCTGAACATGAATGTGAATGTGATTTTCTATTACACTTATTCCACAAGCTTGTTATTACGTCTCGTGCAAAAAATTGTGAAAATGAATAAAAAATCCTGGAAAATAAGAGCAAGAACCGGTGGAATAAGAAGAAAAATTGCAAAAGAATATTCGCAAATTGTAAAAATAAACAGTCGATTGACAACGACGCCCGAAAATGATTCCGTCGATACGGCTTCAACAAGTGCGACTTCAACCGTTGTTCATGGTGGTTCTGTACATGATGCAGAGGAAAATGTGCCTGAACCTGAAAGTTCCCTTCAAAATATACAGATATCAGAGTGTGGTGATTGCAGTTCTAGTGATAGTGAATACAATTTTGACTTGGACAATCATTTAACCTTTCGCAAAAAAATAAGAACATGGGCTTTTGAAAATCGTATTCCTCATTCCGCTTTGAATAAATTGTCAGGCATAATAAACGAATTTAAACCGGGAACACTACCGTCTGATGCTAGAACAATTTTATGCACTCCCGTTAATGTAACTTTAAAAAATTTAGATGGAGGTCTAAGATGCTAAATATCATAGTATTATTGGTCTACTTAAATATCCTATTACTATTGATATCCTATTATAATTATATATATATATATAAATATATAGCTATAAACTTTATCATAACCAGTTTTTAATACATTTTTAACTTCAATTAGAGACTAAAGTCGATTCTAAAGGCTTTAATTTTAATTTTAGTGCTGTCAAAACTTAATATTTTCCGAAGTTAATATATCTTCTCTTGTTAACACTAAGATCTACTTTGCAATAAAGAAAATGTATATTTATCAGCACTAAAACTAAAATTAAAGCCTTCAGAATCGGCTTTGGTCTCTAATTGAAGTTAAAAATGTATTAAAAACTGGTTATAATAAAGTTTAAAATTTTCAGCAAATTTTTTTAAATCAATTTATAGGTCTACAATGTCTGGTAAATCTGAAATATCTTCTGTCTGTTTACTCTCCGTAGTCTTCCAATAGTGATAATCTAAAAAAATACCAGAAATAGATAGAAGTAGCTAGATTTGTTTTGGTGGCTAAAATGGATTATTTTTTGGCTAAAACTGTTGAAAATCCACTAGATCTACCCACAAAGTGGCCAAAATGGCAACACTGACAATAACTAATCCTATCCTGGCCATCACGCACGCCACGGGCGCACGTGAGTGATCAGAGGATCTATACCTATCCCGTTCCCGCCTCTATTTCTCGCTTACTTATTAAAAGGAATGCGCATGATTACTTTCAAGTTCAGAAAGAAATAGCATAAACTTTCTCTAAGTAGATATTTAAGGTGATCGTCAAGCACGTAGCCAGGGGGGGATAGGTGGGATTTATCCCCCCCCCCGGAAATTTGGCGTGATATACACGGGGCTAGGAATGTTTATTCATAACCACTGTAAAGTACGTTTTAATAAAAAAGGTAGGGTACTTTTGATACTTAATAATAATATAGTACAGTGATTACAGAGGCTTCTTTCACAATTCACATTGTTGGTTCAATGAATCTCCCCCCCCGAAACAAAAGTCTGGATACGTGCCTGGTGATCGTACACCCGTCAGCTCCGTACGCGCCAAGTCTGCTAGTGTAACCATATTTTACAGAATTTTAACAGATAAATATCAGAAATAACAGTTATTTATCTCATAAATAACAGGAATAACAGTTATTTATCTGATAAATTCTGCAAAATGTGGTTACACCACAGTTATTTATACTATGGTTACACTATTACAATTGCTGACTCGGCGCTTTAAAAGTTCGTAAACAGTGTTTGTTACTATGGCTGAGTGACAACTATTATTTTCTGTCCTTTTCTGTCGCAGGGCATAAATGTTGTCCCTCTTTATCTAGTTTGTTTCCATTATTTTAAATACCTCCTTGAACAGAGTAGTGTTTTTTGTAAGTGTAAATGTCACCGGCAATCTGTATAATTCAGGTATTGTATACAATACCTAGGTAATGTATACAATGCCTGGGGCGTCCCGGCAATGTATGAAATATTATGAATATTATTGTCCGTTACATACTTTACCTAGGCAATGTATACAATTCCTAGGCATTGTATAGAGTACCTGCTGGTCAACCGGCAAAGTGTAAAGTTATTACTAATTAATGGAATAATATTAAACAGTCAGAATTAGTTTTTTGGAAGTCTTCCAGCGCAGAAGAGAGCCGGTAGGTTAGGTTAGACCGCCATACATAATCTTCGTGGTTATTTTTTTTATGACCACCCTGAAATACCATTTAACCAAAAGGCTAAGCTTTGTTCATAAAAAAATCATTTAAATACATGCCTTAATCAATTTTCCGCTCCTGCTCACGTCTGTTATATACATTACCGGCTGCGCATTCGGTACTGTATACAATGCCTAGGCAATGTACTAAATAAATAATATTTCATACATTACCTTAATCTTTTTGGCATTGTATACATTGCCTAGGCATTGTATACAATACCGGATTATACAGAAAGCCGGTAACATAAATACTCTGAGACCAAACTGTGTGTCTCACACGAAAACAAAAAGTGATTTTTGTTAGTTTGTTACAACATTTTTACTTTAGGTACTCATACTTGACTTAGTACCTGGGCTAGGCGATTTAACGGACAATAATTATTATTGCGGATCTCTAAAATTTCAGTATATTATAAGAATTAAACGATGACACAAGTGACCTGAACTACATCTTAAAGCTGTACATAAGTTCACATTAGAATAAGTTTATAGACATTGGCTCTGTAGTGGTGCAAATGTGGGACTTTGAATAGAAAACAGCATTCTAACAGAACACATGTGAACCTATATACGCTCCACCGCATTAAATTGGAGTTATAACAGTTCACATAGCCGTATTTCATTTCCACCATTTTGTTCTAACCTAAAATATTCACCAAATAAATCTCCAAAATTATCATGCAGATTTATCACAAAATACATAGATAGAGCGATAGAGTTTTGGTTTCATGTTATAATTAATTACCGTAGTATAATTATAATGCCAATATAATATCAAACACTGAAAATTGTAGATTTCCTCTCAGCCAGTTTTAAATATTTTAAAATGAATATCGCGTTTTTACAGAGGCGCGTGAATATTTTAGCTGTAAATATGTATATATTTCACGATAAAGTTGCATTCCCATGGCATTAACATTATTAAGTATTTAAAACAGGTACTACCTCGTGTTATCATACATTTTTATCCTTGATCCGCCGGAGTTTGGTTTCTGATGGCACACACAAAATCAACTATGAGGATAATAATTAATAATAAAATAAAGAAATAATTTAGGACACACGTGAACTTTAGGTAGCACTGGAGTAATTTTGTGGGATTTTATAACTGTGAAGGCTGTGTATATAGCCACTTGTTACTCTTTATTACACTCATGTACTTAGTATGGTTCACACTGCGTCTCATATAGTGCCGTAAGTCAGCCTTAAGTCCGATGTTACTACTTAAACAGCTATTATAATGCTATTATACTGCTAATGTACAGCCATAGTGAACTTAAGGCTGTCTAATTTGTGCCCAAACTGGTTCTATAAGAGCATTATAGCAAGCTATACAGCTCTTATACAACTAACTTACACAGCTTTTGGAGTACATGTGAACGACTAGACAGCTTATATAGAACCCCGAATGCTACTTGGGAAGTGCCATGACTACCATCCCAACGAATCTTCATAATGAGACCTAATAATTATTCCGCTTAAATATCTCTAGAGAAGGCGACATACGGATCTCAGAGGGTAATTCATTCCAAAGACGAACGGCCTTGACCGCAAAGGATTTCCCATAAGCAACAGACTTGTGCTTGGGAAAATTCAGAAGTAAATTTTCTCTGCAGCGCAAGGAGCTGACGAGTTTAAATTTACTATGAAGATATTCAGGAGCGGAAGGGTCGTTTAAAACGTTGTATAGAAGAATTAAGATGTGAGTATTCCTACGAAGGCGAATTGGGAGCCACCTTAAACGAGCACGAAATTCAGAGATATGATCATATTTCCGCAATCCGTAAATAAAACGAATGCACAGGTTTTGGAGACGTTCAAGTTTGCTCAGTAGCTCCTCTGTTAGGTCTAGATAGCTTACATCAGCGTAATCGAGAATTGGGAGCAGTAGAGACTGTGCCAGCATAATTTTGGTTTGGAATGGAAGAAAGAACTGTAGCCGCTTGAGTGAGTGGTAAGCCCCAAACATTTTCTAATGGCGCCAATTTGAGAAACCCAGGATAACGTGTTATCCATGAGAATACCTAAGTTTTTTACACAACTGACAAAAGGAATAACTACATTGTCATATTTAATTTGTTTTCCTTACTTTTGAATAAAAAGTTTGCAATAAATGCGTTTTATAGCAATTCGCGCAAACTGCTTGTTAATAGTTAGGTGATCACATCAAAATTATTCAATTTTATGCGTTAAATTTTAGCTGCATTACATTACAACTGTAAACACGCTTTTAAGTTTGTTAATGTAATGCAAACAAAATGTAATAGGTACATTAAAATACGTAACTTTTTTGTAAAGACTTTATTATTAATAAACTATTTCCGCAAGTTGTTTTAAAACACATTTATTGCTTACTTTTTATTCAAAAGTAAGGAAAACAATATTATGATGTGCATTTTGTATCGAGGTAAAAATTCACCCCTTAATTAGACCCCTATAGAATACCAGAACGGAAGATGGAACCTTAGTTTGGAATATAACGATCAATGGTACCATATTTAAAATACTATAAAATTTATCTACGGCTTATTCAATATATTGTCTGTTACAGGCCTGTTACAAGTTTGGTCTTCCAGTCAAACCGGGTAAATTCATTATTTATAATTTCATAATCCACCATCATAATTACGAATGGATGTTTGTTCCGTGTAGTCCTCCACTGGTATCATCAAATTTGGAAGATGCGCTTAGAGATAATATCATTTGTTTACTCAGAATAAAATTGGTGTAAATATTGACCTCTCATTTATCAAAGGTCAATTGGTGTAATCTTATTTTTATGTGTGAACAGGCTGGAACCTCTTTTTATAGATACAAATTTGCACTTTGCCTAGAACATGATAGACGTAGAAGATAATTATATAATTATTAGACATATTTTCTCACGACGAACCTATTGTATAGTATAAATAAACTAAATCGTGATTTCATGAATGTATTCACGAGAAAAGTTAATCCCAAACGGCGTCAAATGTTGCAGGTTCCGTATAACGAAGAAAGCTTTCATTTATACGCATTTTCTTTAGCAAAGACTATGGCATTATACACGTTGTTAAGATGGTGTATCGGAGACCAGAAACTGACGATAGTGCCCGTCCATATGAACAACATGAAAAAAAAACGAGATATCGTAAAAAAATAGGCCAATTATGCCTGTTATATTAATAGTAGAAGGCCAATTACGCCTGTAAAATTAAATTTCCTTGGCCCTTAAGGCTTGTTTAATTTTGGACGAGTTAAGGACAGAAGACAGAAGGCAGGTTAACTAGTTCTTTGGTCAAGTGCTAAGTACCGTCCAAACAATAAGCTGGATAGATTTAGTTCCAAGTTACATTTGCTGTCAAGTTATGGTTGTCAGTTGTCACTATGCCTGTGAAACATGGAACAAGAAATTCGTAATAAACTTCGGGAAATCATAAGGGAAATAGTATCTGTGCTCGCAGCAGAGTATGAGTATGTGGTGGATTCCGAGCACTTCATTTTAAATATCCACAAAAGATAACCTCACAAGACTGAGCGAGTAAAGTTGGCCGGGTTGCGGGAGGTGCGCGGGAGGAGGTTCTCCATAATTAACTGTCCAAAAAATAGAAAACGATTCTATTCGCGCAGCTTAACTAATAACTTACTACTAAATTCGTTTTTCGCTGTCCAAACGGGGCCAGTAGCTAAACTAGCTACTAAACTCGTTCAAATGTAAATAAGACTTTGATTCAGCAAAATAGCTTTGTAGCTTATTCTAGATAATAGTGAAAATCCTATCCAAATCCGTTCAGTCGTTTCAGATTGCCCCTAATCTAATAAGGAATAAGGAATCTAATTGGTATCTTATCTACGATATTTTATCCTTCGTCGGATAAAATCGTACTTATTATTAGTATAGCACTTTCGCCCACCTTTGGCGCGCAACTCTGCGGAGTTCAGTTTTTTAGGCTCCTTGTATTGACGTTAGGGCATAGCCCTACGCGGAGCTCGAACAGCAGCCACGGTCCACGACGCTCGAGCTTTTGTTGAATTCTCATTATCGCTAAAACATTAGATATCAGGCAAAATAGTGGGTCGAATCCATTTATTTTATGCTTGTATTTATAATTAATTTTAGTTTTAATGGCACTGAAAAACTTACATTCCTAAATGTTGCTATTATCACTTGCCTTGACAACTAATGAAATCAATATCAATACTTATAATAACACAGTAGAAACCGCTGTGTCTGTACATTGAAGAAAAGTAATAGAAATAGAAAGGGGGTGACTAAAGAAGAGTAATAGAACACAAATCAACGATTTTAGAATTCTTTTCTGTCTGTCTGTCTGTCTGTTTGTTCACGCAAATCTCTAAAACTACTGAACGGATTTTCATGTAGTTTTCACAGCTGCACAGAACTTAATTTGGAATAGAATATAGAATTTATATCATTAAAATCGGATCTCGGAAAAAAAGTTATCGTAATTTAAAGATTTTTGGAATTTATTTTTCTACTGTTAGTAATTAGAAGTTATGGTAGGGGATCTCCTTAAAGGATACAGAGTTCGATCTAGGGCTTATTTGATTGGTCTTTTCTAGCACTTTGGTAAAACATGGTGACCAGGGCCTGATGATGGGGCTGAAAGGTGGGTTCGGGATCTCCTCTACGGAAAACAGCAGACCCTTCGAGATTGGGCTTATTTGATTGGTATTTATTAGCACTTTGGTAAAACATAGTGACCAGGGTCATGGGACTGGAAGGTGGGTACAGAATCTCCTCAACGGACAACAGCAGAGCCTTCGAGTTTGGGCTTATTTGATTGGTCTTTATTAGACCTTGATAAAACATGGTGACCAGGGTGGAAATCATCGATGATGAATCATCAGTCCAATGATGGGACTGGAATATCATCGGGATCAGTGCCTACCCTGGCGTCATACAAATGATGATTTTTCAAAGTGACATTTAAATTTTTTCATTTTTTTTAATTGTCAAGCTTGACTTTCTCATTGCATTTTCAGCAAAAAGTTCTATGCACGCCACTTCTATGATTACTCATGCCGCTTCAGGGAATGTAATTGTCAATACTTTTGGATTTCCTTGTTTACTACCGTATCCTTGAAACTGACTCAATGAATATGTAACTAACGGATTCCATGCACACGTTACGACGTCATCATATTCTTTAACAATAATTGCTTCATGGATAATTACAATGTCTTGTTTTTCCTGTCCTTTTGAAATCCGTAGTTACTTAGTATCATTGTTTCACACCTACAGGTTGAAGGTATAAAAGAGGCTGTGTTTTCAGGTAATCATAGTGGTCATTCCCGGTCTGAGGTTGTGTTAGGTTCACAGGAGAAAACATAAAACAAAGGGTAATATCTTATTTCTTGGTATCGCCACAAAAATAAAGCCAAATAAAAAAAAAGTTTTATAGATAAACAATTTTCCTGCGAGCAGGAATTTTGGTCCTATTTTTACTATCAAGCACTTTATGCATGCTATTATGTACCTATTCCCATGTAGATTAGATGTACAATGTAGTTGATTTTGAAGGCTTTAGTTTTAGTGCTGTCAAAACTAAAATTCTTGCAAGGCAGTGTAGCTTTCATTATGTCCATATATTGCAATCTATAAATTTTAGTATTGATAACATTAAACTTAAAAGTAAAGCCTTAAATCAGCTACATTGACAGAACGAAGATGGAACTCCTAAACTGTGTAAGTTGCAGTGTGCCAATAGAACTGCTATTGGGTAAATTAACGTGAAGCTGTCTACTCATTAAAATGTACCTATATTTCTCTTTACAGAACATTCATAATGAGAAGCCTGGTGATAGTATTGATGGCAGTAGCAGTAGTAGCGGTGACTGCTGCACCATCAGAGTTTGATTACAATAACCTGGAGAGCATCGACGTGCCTACCTTCTTCGGAGATGAGGATAGGAAGAAGGCTGTCTTCGCATGCCTGATGGATAAGCAGCCTTGTGGAGAGATGCAACCTCTTAGAGGTAAGTGATGATTATTTTATGTTATAAATTTTAATGTAACGAGCAATCCATCCTTAGATATCATTAGAGTGCATGGTTAATTAGAAAATTAAAATTTCCCGATAAATATTTTGTCCGTAGGATTCGAAACCTCCGGTGGCGTGTTACACAAATGTATTTCTCAACGAGGTACCATTCTTCTAGAAGTTTGGTCTCAGCGTTTCCCAGTTATAATTACTGTGACCATATTGCTAAAATTAGGGTCACCCGACTGTCTATATACTATCATAATGAATTGAATAGTACAGCTATAACTTTAAAACTAGGGCTACACCTGCGTTATAACGCGTTTAAATCTACTATGCGGCTCAATTAAGGATCAACAAAGAAGCATCCCTACCCTAAATTTGCAACTCGATGTGTGTCAGTACAAAAATCGACGGAAATAACATTCATATCAGCGCGTATTGCAAAGTGGCTGTTACGACGGGCGCTGCGCCTCCGGATAGCGCAAAATAGTAAATAATAATACTTTTGACATGAACGCGATGGAAGGATTTTTGGATTTGGATGAAAGTTTTGTTAATCTATAAATTGTCTTAAGTATGGCGAAAGAATCATTATAATGGCTTGAAGCATTCGGAAGGAGTAAGAAAATTCTTGCGTAAATCATAGGAAACTTTCGATAACTTTCTTTTTGTCCTAAGTAAAGATAGTATTTTATTTATTAAAGGTGGAATTTATTTTTCATTATATTATATGCCTATTATGTTTTTTTAACGTGTTTAGACTACTCGCATAGGAGTAGTAAGCTTTCAAAGACAGGTCTAATTTGCAGTTTGAGTTCAAATTTCATTCGCCTTAATAATGTGATCATACTCGCAAATAACTTTGACATTTTAGCCCCTTAAGACGCAGGTGTGGCCGTAGCATAATGATAGCTAAGTAACTATAATATGATATAACTAAATGATAATAAATATCGTTTGAACAAGCTTCTTATGGTATAGCACGATCGAGGTTACCGTTAAAAAATAGTTAATAAGTTTTATTCTGTTGTCTTGAACTGAGTAATACAAGATCATTCATTTCATTTCATTTATTTTATTCATAAACAATTTTAACATTGTACTTGAAATTACAGACATATTATAAAATGTTAGACTTAAAAACTAAAAACACAAAGAAAATGTTCATAAGATAAATCAAAGGATATTAGCAAATAACAAAAATAAACAGGTAAAAAAAAAACAACCGTAATATAAAGAAAGTATCTTATTTAAATATTCATGTATTGAGTAGAAACAGTTTGTCAGCAGATACTGTTCTATTTTACATTTAAAAAGGTTTATATAAATTGTTTAAATAAATTAAATAAAACATTTATAAAAGATTTAGGTTTTCGAAATATATTTCAGCCCACATTCGACTGATGCCGGCCCCAAAGTGGGCCGAAATACATTTCGACAACCTAAATCTTATAAAAATGTTTTATTTTATTTACTTAAGCAAATTATATAAATTAAAAGCTCACTGCAGCGATATATGTATATTTCAAATTTAAAAAGATTAAAATTCTCAATGTTTTTCATATCAGTGGGCAATTTGTTGAACAGTTTTACGGCTTGATAGCAGCTGCAGTGACTAACCACTCTCAGCCTAGCCGTGGCTTTGGTGTTTCTATATAAACGTCTTGCCTTACTCAAATACTCATATTTATTGCTTCTTCTTGACAGAAAGCGTTTTTTATTAGTGTGCTCTCAAATTTATGCAGATTTTACCAAGTCGCAAAGCAAAACAAAAATATAAAGACAGGGAGCAGTCAATATTTAAGACTCTTAAAAAATTCTCGCTATTATGTGGTGTGCGAACCATGGTTCTAATGCTCCGTTTCTGTGCTATGAACTTAGATTAAACTAAAGGAAGATGCGGTACTCCGCTTCTCGCGCACGGCACTGCAAATATAGGTCCAATGGACCTGTTTTATGTAGCCTGCCTCGCTTGCGCCACTGTCGAAGCCTGTCGCTCTATCTCTGTCGTTCGGTGGCGTTTGTCAAAAAAAGAGGTCAATTTTTCTGTTGACGATAAAAAAACGTACCGTATCTACCTTTTGTTATTATATCAATGGCTATGAAAGCCCTTTTCATTTTGTAGCCAAAACTATTTCCCCAGAATTTAGTATTGTAGCGTAGTTTCGATTTAACTAATGCAAAATATACGATTCTCAGTTGTTGCAGACTTATGAACCAATTGACTTTTCTACAGCGTTCGTCAATATTAATGCCATCAAAAACAAAACTTGGAAGAAAAACCAAGTCTCGCAACCTAGTTCTTCTACCGTAAAAGTTGTGAGATCCATGTAAATCCAAGTCGATTCATTTATTCAGTCCCTACTTAAGGGACCTTCTTTAACTTATTTATGCAGTTATTGTATCTAGAGCACTGGACCGAAATTGCAAAATATTTTAGTTTTTCCTTGATTTATACACTAAATACTAATTGTATTCCAAATTTGAAGCTTCTATGTCTGCTACAAGTGCCTTAGAGTTTTGATGATGGGTCAGTCAGTCAGTCAGTGAGTCGTAAATGACCTGAACTGCTTCGAGAAAAGGATAGTATAGTACGGCGTGCCGCCTTTTAGCTTAACTTGGCGGGGCACTGCCGTGCCCCTAGATACCCAGAAACCTAACAACATCAACCAGTTGTATGCCGTTACCATTTAAAGACATCTTAATATTAAGCGCATCCTTATTTTGTGAGGTGGATTTAAACAAAATAGCGTTTGTTTTATTTGCGTTAACTTCCAAATTCTTAACTATTACTAAACCAATATCTTTGATCTTTTGTTCCAAGTACTTTTACCTTTTTGAATTGGTCCTTTTAGGTAGGCATAGTTCTACCTATGGTGGCCGGGTCAACCTCTTCCAATAACTTCTACTTTTTATTATAAACAGTCTTTTTGTATTTAATTGCAGATAGAATTCCCCGTATCGTGGAAACCAAGTGTTCAGACTGCACGCCAAAAGAGAGGGAGAAGTACGAACAAGTGAACAAATATATGCTAGAAAATTATCCTGAGGAGTACACACAATTGTTGCTCAAATACTCGCCTAAGAGTTTTTAGTCCTAATATGATGTATTACTTATTTGTATTTCAGATAAAATATATCTTTTAAAGCATATAAAATGTACCTTTAAATTAAATTAAACATTATATTTACACTCTTAAAAACAGGAAAGCTATCTCAAATCAAGACTAAATACTTAATCCAAAACATAAAACAAGTAGAAAATTTTGACCATGCCGCCGCCGGAAGCGTGTCAAGAAGGCTGGTTGCCAGTGGCGTGCATAGAACTTTTTGCTGGAAAAGCAACGAGAAGGGCAAGTTTGACGATAAAAATAATATGAAAAAAATAAAAACCAATCTGAAAAAAAAATTGCTTAGAATCATTTACTCTAGGGTAGGCAGTGCCTATCTTGGCGTCATAATATCAGTTTCAAATGCTATTAGGATAATACCTTTTGGAACTGAGCGACGTATGACGTCGTGTTAGTACCGCTAACAACGCTATCGTGAGTGCGCGCGAACCGTTTTGATTTACCTGCATTCAAATAATTTTCTGCTCTGAAAGTAAGTCGTATTTAACTCGAAATGAAATTCGATTTACAAACCTAGGGAGATAAGTTTTGAAAACCGAACAAGGCTCCTTTACAGTCACTAACTAGTACACTCGTTTAGCTAAATGATAATGGCAAATATCTTTTCTGCTTAATCTCTATTTATTTCTTGATACATCAAATCATTTTTATTTCTTTACGTAATCTTACAAGTATTTACAAATGGTTGGAGTCTCCTGTTAAGTAAGTAAGTAGGTAAGTAAGCGATACATACATTGTAATATAAGGTCCTACAATTCAAAGTGAAAAAAATTGAACAGGTGATAGAATATGAATAGAACAACTTCCTCCAAAAAAAATTTTTTCCCGTACTGTTTTTTATCCTTTCCATAGAAATTCAGTCAGCTGATTGAACCACATTGTACTGGAAAGTTAAAAAAATTACTTGATCAAAAAAAATTTTTTCATCTTCATTATTATCAGTGGTGAACAATACATGATCTCCATCCATCCATCCATCAGCCCGGATTCGTCCACAGCTGGACATAGGCCTTTCACTCATGTCGGTCCTCCGTCCTCCTCATCAAGCCGCCCCCCGCAACGTCGGTCCAGTAGGCACGAGGTCGGCCTACACTACGCTTTGCTGTACGTGGTCTCCATTCTAAAGTCTTTCATACATGATGTACCCTAGAATTATTTTCACTTATTATAATTGATGGACTTTATATACATGCTTATGCCTGTCTCAAAGACGGGTAAGCACATACCTACCTACTAAAGATTTCCATTTGCTACGATATTGACACACCTATTTCGCTTTGTGGAAACACATTTATTAATCGAGTCATACTACAAGGTCCTGATATTCCGGGTGCTTCTGACTTGGCCCTTGATAAGTACTACAAAATTTTGATCGTTGGTTATTTTTTTTTTCATGTTCTGAATATATAAAAGACAAACCTGACTGACTCATCTATCAACGCACAGCCGAAACTACTGAACGGATTTCGCTGAAATTTGGCATACATGTAGTTGTAATGACGTAGGCATCCGCTAAGAAAGGATTTTTGAAAATTCGCCTCCCTAAGGGGGTGAACCGAACTACACGCGGACAAAGTTGCGGACAAAAGCTAGTTTTACATAAAATAATCCAAAATGAACTTTTATGGTTTTAGAAATCTTGCATAACTATAGAATAAATCTTTATTAACTGATTTATTATACTACAGATTTTTATTATATAGGTAACAATAACAAAAATATACAGGCTGACATTTAACCTAACCCCGATAATTTAGTATTTTGTAGAAGAATGCATACAAAACATACTGGTTTTATTAAAAGCATTCAAAATCATATTCACAATTATTTTTTAAAGTTGGAACCCTTTGTAGATTTTCGTAGAATCCAAAGAAATCATGGTCACCCGAAGAGATAAGATAATTAGATCGCGCGAAGTTATTTTTATTATTGATCCCACTATTTTGAACTATTTTCAACTTTTTCCGCATGGGAGTGGCTAGGACAACCATAAATTTTAAGTAACATTTTTTAAGAATATTTTGACTTTTTATTTTAATTTTTTTTACATTTATCTAAAATTATTGGGGTTTGTTTGAAAGTCATCCTGTTTATTATTTCTTCTATCATTATTCTCAGAATTCTCAAGTATAGTATTAAGAGAAAGTTTGAATTTTGAATTTCAAAATTACCCATTTTCACAAGGTTAATTAAATAAAGAACCAATATCTTTTGATGGAAATTAAAATTATCACTTCGAGTATATCGAAGTAGTTTCCTCAGAGTTTCTACAGGATTACAATAAAGAAAAAACCTTAAAAGGGAGAAAGAAAATTTTTGTCTTGCCGAAACAGTGTAGAGTACTAATCTATACACTACTAATAATAAAGAAGTAAAGTCGTGTCTGTACATTGAATATTTTCGCGAAATTTTAAATGAAATGGGTTATTGGTACTGTACTGAGGCCGAAACAACAATTTTTAGAATTTTTGTCTGTCTGTCTGTCTGTATGTTCCATTTTAACTCGAGAACCACCTAACGGATTTGGAAGCGGTTTTTTTTATTATCATTGTAGTGACCCTGGTCAACACAGAGGCTATAAGAGGTGTTCATAAAATAACGCCCAAGCCAGAAACGGAGCAAAGATTGAATAAACGCTTTTATAACTCGAGAACCCATCAACGGATTTGAATTCGGTTTTCTTTATTATCATTTTAGTTACCTTTGTTAACACATCGACTATAAGGGGTGTTCATAAAATAACGCCCGAGCCGGAAACGGGGCAAATATTGAATAAATTCTTTTATAACTCGAGAACCACTCCACGGATTTGCTTGCGGTTTTCATCGTAGTTAAACTGGTCAACACATAGACTATAGGCTGTTCATAAAATAACGCCCAAGCCGAAAACGGCGCAAACGGCAAAGGCTGTTATATAAATCTATGGGAAGTCTGATTCGAATTTATATCCGAAACCCACGCGAACGAAGCTACGGGCAAAAGCTAGTAATATATGTATGTTTCAATGCAAGTGCTCGTAAAGTTCTGTTTTATATGCGTCTAATCCGTTGTCAAAGTCAACTTTACCGCACAAATGTTTTATAATTTCATTTTTTTTTGTTCCCCTACTTAGTGGGAAGGCAAATGCTCATACTGCCATGTCTGGGGAGTGTTTTATTTTTTCAATTGATCGAAAACAGTTGCCAGTCTTATTTTGTGTACCATCGATAGACTTGACAGAAATGAGCTGGTTTGATGAGTTCGTTTATTTTAAATTTGATGAAAATAAATGAAAACTGTTTAGGCGACATTTTGAGTAGGTAGTAACTTTAGAAATTGAAAATTCTGAGGAAACTTAATAACCAATTCGCGCCTGATTTTTACTTTTTAATTTCTTTTGATAATATACCTACAGGTAACAAGAAGGATACTGGAATCTGGTTAAAATACACTTCTTAGTAGGTCATCATCATCATCATCATCATCATTTATTAACAAAACAGTGTTTACAATAAAACTTATATACTAACAGTGTACAAAAACCAGTTTAGGTTTGACCGCACACCGCATTCACAAAACGTCACTCATTACGTAGGTACTTATAGATAAGGTGCTTACATTCTATACAATTCACAGCTAGCCAGGTAACCTCATTTAATCGTTATTTGAATAAGAACTTTTTGATTATAGGTGCCTAATGCCAAAAGACAAAAAGTTTTAGAGCCATCGCAAAATGACACTGGCCACTTGCATTCTCTGTACATTATTTAAAAAATGTTGTCGATCGGTCGAATCGGTAAATTGGTTACAACCGCTAAACTACGAACAGACAGAGTGTTTATTGACCCGCATACAATAACAAAATAGTCAACATACACATGAATATATTAATATTATATAATACCTATATACCTTTACTTTTATCGTTGAAATAATATAAATTAAAAATAGAATCTTATTTATTTTGTTTTACATTTCATATAAAAACTAAACAAATATTACATATATGTATATTTAAAAATATACACTTCTCACACACAAATATACCTACATAACATATTTATAATATCTAACAATAGCTATCTTTATTAAACTTCTTTTTAAAAATTCTTGTTTTCAAAATCAGTGAATTATGTGAAGATATAGAAGAGCGGAGTCACCTGGTACAGGCATTGTATGCTTAAAAGGTGATTTCAACAAATCGATTATTGTAAACTATTTATGTTTTACCAATAAAGATATTTTGTATTTTTTTTGTATTTTGGTCTTCCTTGTTAAAAACATTTATTGTACCATAAAAAATAGATAATTTCAGCCAGCTATTGTTGTTCACACCATTGAAATAAGCTGGTGGAGTAGAATTTATGTTGTGTGTGACTGAAAGCAGCCTTCGAACGCATCATATTGAAAGCAGCTTATTTCCGTCAAGTCGGCAACTTGCGTGCAAAGAAAAAGAATGCCCGCCTAAAGTTCATTTGAGGTATATATTGTTTGTTTGTTTCTTTAATTACGCTTTATTTATGTACCCACACTATGCATTGAAAAACGTAGTATGATACACCTGCGTAAGGGCAATAATTTAAACGTTACGAGTGTTTTAAACGTAACTCGTAACGTCTAAAACACTCGCTTATCGCTCGTGTGTCAAATCGTTCCTCGTATAAGCTATTTCCTCCTTTACGCACTTGTAGCATAAACTACTATTGTGGTGTTTATTGTAGAAACTCTCAGCAGACCATAGGGAACCGTAACACCTGAATGTTTGGTTGACAAGTGGGCTAGAGCATATTTTGGACAAAAGATTAGCCTCTTCTCACACCTTGGTCGTCCCCGACTCTTAACTAGGATCAGTTTACCCAAAAATGTAAATACAACCAGCAGTGGCGTGCATAGAACTTTTTGCTGGAAATCCAATGAGAAGGTCAAGTTTGACAATGAAAAAAAGGACAAGTGCGAGTTGTACTTGCTCACCGAGGGTTCCGGTAAAGACTATATTTTTTAATGATTTAATTACAAATGTATAGTTTTCAGATTTTTCCCTACATTTGTAGTATAAGACGGTATTACTTGCCAAATTTCATATTTCTAGGTAAATACCCTAAAAATGTTGATCCCCATGAGTGTCTAAATATACGTTTTTTGCGGCATAAACGGTCGTATCTTTTTTCGTTAACTTAGAAGTTTGATTTTTCTCACAGCTTCAAGGGACTGTAGATTTGAGTAAATGATTTTAATTTCAACGTCACGCGTTCTCGAGATAAAGGGTCGTGACAGGCAGACGGAGCGACGGACAGACAGACGGAAAACAAAGTTATTCTGTAAGGGCTCTGTTTTTTCCTCTTGACGTACGGAACCCTAAAAATATGAAAAAATTTAAATGTCACCTTGACAAAACAATATTTGTATAACCAGTTTCAAATGCTGTTAGGATAATACCTTTTGCATCGCGGGGATTGAGTGTAGCGTCAGAATAACAGTCGCATGAATAATAAAGTAGTAAATAGGTCGTGTCTATTTACTACTTTGTTTGAATACTTTTTCAAAATGTTAAATGAAATGGGTTATTTTATAAGTATGGTCCTGAATCCTGAAGCCAAAACTACCATTTTTTGAATTTTTGTCTCACAGTCCGTATGTAGGTTTGTTCCGTTTTAACTCGAGAAACGCTCAACGGATTTGGATGCGTTTTTTTTTATCACTATCGTAGTAACCTTAGTCAACTTATAGGTTATAAGGGGTGTTAAATAAAATGACGCCCAAGCCGAAAACGGGGCAGATATAGATTAAACGCAGGTGGAGCCGCGGGCAAAAGTCAGTTGCAACTAAACGGTAATTCTGTACAACGTCTCATACATAACATTGATAGCAAGGATTTATTTTGTTACGAAGTTGGTACATGTTGCTAGTGATATTGAATAGGCGTTTTGCTAGAATATCGCTCAATACTGCACCGGCAACCATTTCACAATTAAAATTATTCCACGATTGATTGATGGGACAGGCGTATGAATTTAGAGTTAGGGATTGTTTGTTTGTTCATTAATATGTATATTATGTACGATTTTGCATTCCGTTGTTATCTCGTATCAATTTCAATCTCTTTTTCTGCAAATGGTTAGGTAGTATCAGAATAGAATAGTGGTTTATCTGTTTTCAAAACAATACTTAAGAAGCCTAAAATATTTTTTTTAGGTTTTTAGTCATATATCTCCACTTTATTTAATAATGTATATATTCTTACAAATGAAAGAAGCTTCAAGAAGTTATTATATTTTTGTACCAAAATAAAATTAAACCTAGACCGACTGGACATTCTGGTAATAGGACGTAAGACTATTTAATCTATGGTAACGCCACGAGCCCACGAACAATCCACCATTCAACAATCAGTAAGAAGACAAAAAAGTCAAAAAACGAAGAAACTCTCCAAATTATAACTTTTAACGTAAGATCAAACATTGCCAAATGAAACAAGAAGAATACAACTAGAGCATAGTTTGCTAAACATAAATTGGGATATCATTGGGCTATCGGAAATTAAAAAAATAGGACAGCACATCGAAGAAAAACAAGAATACATTATTTTTATACAGGTATACGGGCAAGAAAAAAGGTAAAAATGGGGTCGGTTTCATGGTAAAAAAAAGTCAACTGAAACAGAGATAGAACAGTTCTATGTAGATCTGTCAAAGGGCATTGCAGAGTCACCAACAAATACATACATATTGGTGATTTTAATGCCAAGATTGGCCAATCAAGTAGATAATTAAATGCAGTAGTAGGGCCTTTTGGCTACGGGGAGAGAAATGAACGTGGAGAAAAGTTAATTGATTTCTGTCTAGAGAACCGTTTTATTATTGCCAATACAAAGTTTAAAAAACCGTTAAAAGAAGGTGGACCCGATAATCTTTAGTAGAGATTTAAAAAAACGGTTTTTTTAATGAAAAAAAAAGAACGATGAAAATGAACATTAAAAAAAACAAAATTTTTTTTTTTTTACTGAAGTAATTTTTTTTTAAGAGTACGAAATTATATCGACTCTAACAAAAAATAACACTTTAAAGCTTAATATTTTGCAAAGGGATCCCTGAAACGAAAAATGTTTTTCCCTATCCATAAATGACTCAAAATAATTAAAGTTTTACACTTATTTATTTATCAAATCCACTTACTACTATCATTACTTGGAAGCGAATATAACGTACCGGTCGGCAAAATAGCAAATTGAACATTTTACGTCGGCATGGTAGTGATGGTAGGTAGACACTTCCTTTTTGGACTTGGATTTCCTCAATATCCTCGTTTTAGTTAAGGCGAGGTTATATCCAGAGAAATCTGTCCTGCTCCAACGCTTTCATTTTTCACATGTTTATCCTGCTCAGCGGAAGCGGGCTACTCAGAAAATTCGCGGTTTTGAGGTGTTTTTATTTATTATTTTGGAGTTAGAGGGATGGGTTTTTAATATGATGGCCGTTTTACATCACATTTTTCACGACGTTTACTTTAGTGCAAATTTTATTATCCAAAACATAATATAGCTCAATTAAAAAATATTTAGATCATAGTTTAGACCTATCTTTGCAATTTAATCGGATCGAGGAAAGTGTAAGCAATCGTGTATCGAACAGACGAAATATCAAAGAGTGAAATATGACATATATATTTTGCAAAATTTAACCGTCGGTTTTTATTGGTTTAAAATTAATTTTAAAAGAGACAAAGTCGGGATAACCCCTCCTTAATGTTTTGGTTGAAACAAACCCAGATGAAACATATCATTCCGAAGTCAATAGAACAATCGTTACCACTACTGATATTGATACAGATGATTCGTAAGATTTTTTTTTTGTAGGTAATTTTTTGTATTATAGTAATATCCTTGATTTAAAATTTATTTCATTTTAGTAAAAATAAAACAGTCAGATTTAGTGTTTTATTTCATTAGTTTTAATATTTCTCATTTCTTGATAAAAAAATATATTTATAAGAAAACGATGGTGCTAAGTATTTTTCATGTATTTTCTCAAGAAATTGAAAAAAATTTTTTCGTTTTTTTTCATTATACATCTCTAATCTCCAGACGATAAGACCAGAAATGAAATAGATTTCATACTCGCTAGAAATATGAAGATAACCAAAGATGTACAAGTCCTTGGAACAAGCTTCTCTTCAGACCATAGATCAGTCTGATGCGAAATCCGTCTCAGTGGAGTTTCGAAACGAAGCCGAAGAGGTATAAACAAACCAAGTACCAGACTTCTAACGCCTATAGAAAATGAAGCTTTAAGAAATATGCTTTCCCAAGAAAAGGTAAAAGTAAGTGAAAATGTCAAAGAAACTTATAATAATATTATAAATTCCATGAGGAATTGCATCAATAAATTACCGCCTAAGACATCACATAAAATAAATCTTAATGATATCATAAGCGAAGAGATCAATTTCTATCTCTATCTTCTCTATCTTCTCTATCTTCTTCTTCTTCTTCTTCTCTATCTCTTTACATATAAAATACAACGTCTGTCTGTCTGTCTGTCTGTTCGTTCGCTTATAACTTGAGAACCAATCAATGGATTTTGATGCAGTTTTCACTGAAAGATAAATCATTTCTTCAGGAAGGTTTAAAGCTATGTATCATCACGCTATGACAAAAGGGAGCAGCGCAATGAGAATTTTAGTGAGACATATGGAAGGTGCGCCGCCGTAGCAAAGTCGATCGTCGCGGGCTTAAACCTTGACTGGTAAAATTTGTTTTAACTTTTTTATTCTTTTATTTTATTTTCAGAAAACATATTTGCTTTTGTAAAAAGAAATTATTAAAGCTGAAATTATATTTCTTGACTGAGCAAAGACCAATAACTAAAATATTTTTATTTTCAAGTGCTTAGAAAACGCCATCTCTGGGAAGCTATCCTGGATAACGGCTCAGTAAGCTGGCGTTGAAATTGTTTGTAAGGTGGCGTTGAAATTGTTTTTATTTTAATACACTAGATGGCGCTGCATGTTTCAAAATATCGAATTTGACGCAGTCTGGTTCAAATCAACTCACGTTAAAGTTTGTCTACACTATTATATAAAGAAGAAAGATTTGTTTCTTTGTTTTTGTGCATATAATGGGTAATATTTAGAACTACTGAACTGACTTTAAAAAATCTTTAAGCACTCAATTATATTTTTAGTTAATCGTGTGGTATGTACGCCTTGCGTAGTCATACGTATGTAGTCTCATCGTCGGGGTTTCAATCATCCACTGGTAAAAGTTTTTTTTAGGAGACCTCTCAAGTTTAAGTTTATTTGATCGGCATTGATGAGTATTTTTGTAGAACATGGTGACCAGGATCTAATGACGGGACTGTGGGAGGTGGATACGGGATCTCCTCAACGGATAACAGCAGACCCATCGAGTTTGGGCTTATTTTATTGGTCTTTAATAGCACCTTGGTAAAACATGGTGACCATGGTCTGAGGATGGGTTTGGAAGGTGGGTACGGGATCTCCTCAACAGACAATAGCAGACCCTTCGAGTTTAGGCTTATTTTGTTGATATTTATTAACACTTTGGTAAAACATGGTGACCAGGGTCCGCTGATGGGACTGTAAGGTGATTATGGGATCTCCTCACAGATAACAGCAAACCCTTCGAGTTTGGGCTTATTCGATTGGTCTACATTAGCACTGTGGTAAAACGTCGTGGTCTTATGATGGGACTGGAAGGTGGGTACGGGATCTCCTCAGCGGACAACAGCAGACCCTTCAAGTTTAGGCTTATTTTATTGGTATTTATTAGCACTTTGGTAAAACATGGTTACCAAGGTATGTTGATGGGACTGGAAGGTGGGTACGGGATCACCTCAGCGGACAACAGCAGACCCTTCAAGTTTAGGCTTATTTTATTGGTATTTATTAGCACTTTGGTAAAACATGGTTACCAAGGTATGTTGATGGGACTGGAAGGTGGGTATGGGTTCTCCTCAACGGACAACAGCAGACCCTTCAAGTTTGGGCTTATTTGATTGGTCTTTATTAGCACTTTGGTAAAACATGTTGACCGTTGCATATTGTCGTTCGAAAAATCATATTCTTTTGTTGGTTTATTTTATAACTGATTTGTCTTTTTCAAATCGTTTGTTTTGATGTAGACTAATATTTTTATATTGTTTTTTTATTATTATTTTGACATTTCTTTTTACATATTGACATGAACATTTTATAAATTAAACTTAGCATTTATTACTTGATAATCTGACTATAAAAAAGTGATAAACTATATGAGACAGGGGGATGATGTTTTGCTTAGTATTTTAACTTACTACCTCATTAGACAGGTAGATTAAGATATATATTTTTTTCCTCATGACACATTTGTCTTTCATTCTGTCTTTTATATTTTTATCCTTTTTTAATATATTGTTTAGTATTATTTTATATAAGTTTAAAAAAACTGTAATAGTATTAAGTCATATGCAGAAAAAAAAACTCATAAAAAGACATCATCCTGCTAAGTTTCTTTCCCTTCTTCTTAGCAAGAATAATCGAATGGGCGGATTTAGGCATTATTTCTATTTATAGTTTATTTATCTATTTACTTACATATTTATTCATTGAATTATGTAGGTATAATTTTAGTAGTAGGTAAAATATTTTAATTTTTTACTTATGTTAGTATATATTTGGCTAGGCATTATATTTATTTAGTGTCTATTCAGTTTATTTATCAACTTATTTATTAATTGCATTGTGTAGTTATAATAATATTCTTATTCCATCCATCCATCCATCAGCCTGTTTCGTCCACTGCTGGACATAGGCCTTTCCAGGATTTCACCACTCTTGGCGGTCCCCCTGGAAGAAATGCCCATACTCACACACGCTGGGCAGGCGGGTTGGTGAGCGCGGTGCCGAAACCCTTGCACCAGTGACGCCGCTGCCCGTCACTAGTCTGTTTTAAGGCCTGGCAATTAGGGATGGATATACCGCCATCCATCGGTCCCAGGCAATGGTGGGCCGCCTGGTTTTGCCTGAGAGCTGTCCTCTTACTCTCCCCCAAATAACTTCGGGAGGATTTGCGAGTAAGATGGTGGTACCTCCACAGTCGAGCCCGGCATCAGCTCTACCACCTTTCATTATATGAGGTGACTTTAATTTATACATACTGGAGGCTTGGTAAGTGATGCTGATCAGTAACACGGATCGATAACACTTTTTGCTAATTTCGCAAAATAAAATCTTGACGTCCCATAGTAATTGACTCAGGGTTGGGCTTGCAAACGTAAGGATCACGAAAAGAATAATTTACGAATTTCACAAAAAAGGTCATCGACCCTTGTTACTGCGCACTTACCGAGTCTTCACTAAGAATTTGGCTGTACAAATTAAAGTCATCTTATATATGTTTTTAGGTGCTATTTTGATATTATTAGAGTCGCGTAAGAACATAATATAGTTTTCAATTTGCATAAAATGTTATATTGCATCCTATAGCAATTTTACACCTCTGCATAGTATACACGTGTAAAATTTTCTTATGGCACTTGCTGCTGATTTTGTAACACATTCCAACAATGAAAATTTTTTTCTCGTCCTTTTTTGAACATTGTAGCTTTGTCAGTAGTAGTGACCTATAAAAACCAAGTAAATTTTCTACCTAGTCACAGATTGAACCAGATCCGACTATGAAGTTTTTATTGGTTTTAGTGTGTTTAGTGACATTTGCATACTGTAAAATACATAACTATGAAAATTTTAACATAGACGAGTTTTTGCGCGATAAGGAAAAATCCATTAAATTCATTAAATGCATTAAAAATGAAACTAATTGCGCGACGCAGTATGACAAAGAAATGAGAGGTGAGTTACGATTTCATTATAATGTCACGAGTAGCGGTTTTGTTAATTTTACCAATAAAATAAATAGTTTCGGTCATCGTCCCTTTGTACAACATAGTTTAGTATTTACATATAATATAGATTATTATTATTTTTTTTAATTTTACGGCTTATTCATTGGTCACCGTTTGAATGACATTATTGAATTTGTGTTAAAATCAGTAGCAAACAGGCGACATTTAACAATATTATATGTACTAGCACTTTTATTTGTAATATTTAGTCTAAAAAGCCTTTTATACGTACATTTTATCACTCTTACCTGCTACTTTTGATTTAGTTTGGATTTGTTAAATGTGTTTTTAGCTAACTTCTTTTATAATCTGAAAAATTTTCATTATTGCTAAAATAATACTTAAAGAAAGGAATCTAAAATGGCGGCTGGTACTTGATTGCATCGTCATTTAGTGAGAATAAAAATTGTTTCTGAATCCCTTTTATTTTACGAGTAATATTTTGATAAGTATGCATTATATATTAATGTAATAATATCACGGTTTTCTGAGAACATTTTCAACTGGCTACCTATGAGGTAAATCCAGACTATTTTTTCTGCATGTAGGTAGTTAGAAAGTGTGTGACTGAAGACGGATATACTTTACTGTGCGAGTAAGAGCAAATTAATCATGGGCGCCATTTATGATTCCTTTCTTTAATAAACCGTCTTCTACCAATCATAAAGTACAATTTTCGTTTTGAAATGAAACTATAGGTTCTTAATTAAAATGTCGTTGTATTTTAGCGGATGTAAGAGAGATGATAGCTACCTCGTGCGGGACTTGCAATGAAAAAGAAAAAGTGAGCTTTCAGAAGGCCATCGACGCCGTCGTCAGTGGAAATGTCACGGTGGAGGATACATCATTGTAATTGGGACGCTCTTATTATCATTAGCCATATATTATGACATCTCAGTGACAATTCGTAATAACTTACAAAAGAGACTAGTTTCAATGGTTACTAGTGAAAGAGGTGATTTTGATAGAGTTAATATTGCAACAGTTATGGCAGGATGAAGTGTAGTTTACATGAATAATTACAGGTCTAGCGCATAACTGTGTCTGTTTCTGAGGTATGGGAGCGGCATGGAAAGGGTGACAAGCCGACTGAAGTTAACGCGTCGTTTGACGTTCCGTAAACCCACCCCTCCCGTACCGCTCCCATACCTCAGGAACAGGCTCAGTTATGCGATAGACCTGTACATATAAGATACGATAAGATTTGTACGTGTCTTTATTCATCTTGTCATTTGACCAAATGTGATGTTATATCTAGAAATAAAATATTTTTTTTATGCCTCAATAAATAAATTATTACTTTCACGTTTAAAAATGACTGTTATTGGCTTTTTTTAAGTTTTTATTTCGTTAATATAATTTTTATTTCCACCCAAAGTATCCTGGGAGATATTTCTGTTAGAATTAAGTGCCGCCTTTGTATACCATGTCCGTTCTGTATGTTAAATGTGTTGTAAATGTACATAAAGTGAAATAAATATAATAATATTAAAAATAAAAATATATAAATAATCACACATTGACATTTTTACCAAGTCGTAATACAGATAACCAAGTTCCTCTCCTTTTTACCTTGTCCTTACAAGTACCGACACTAAGCTTTATTGTTTCTCATAAAAGGCACTTCCGCATTTTCACACATTTAACCACTCAGTGGAATATAAATTAGATCAGAACAGGAAGATGCAAGACATATTTCAAACAAGAGTTAGTCACATTATACATTAGCCTATTAGCATAGGTATTATTATGTACTTAAAAGGATGCCCCTTCAACTAATGCAACTACATACATAAGTTAAGAAAATTAACAAATATTGATTTTTGTATTTTTGTTTTATTATTTATTATTTTATCATTATCACATCACCGAGCAACCGATTTTTAAGAAATTTGATAAATCAATAGTTATACTTTTCTATTATGTTACATAACATACAGCACTACTCTCACGGCAAATTTTTAAACCCTGCAACAGTGACAAATAAAAACTTAAGCCACACTCGGTGAATAAAAAACAGATTACAATGACATTTCGGACAAGAGACTTTAAGGCCCTTTAGACGAAATCTATATAGTACATCATATTCCAACGGCTTAAGATGGTAAGCCTCGGCTACTACTGTATTTCAAGATCGAAGTTGTTAACGAAGAGGAGATGGCTGCTGCTTGTGTCCGGAGGAAATAAACATTTAATCCTTCAGGCATCCCCGTGTTGCTGGAAAAGAGCAGAAAATCCGGCAAGCTGTTCTCGTCTCTTCAGAATTCTCACAACACAATAAAAATAGCTATAATAATGATAAACAACATCACATAAATTGAAAGTTATGATAGTAATAATTCTTATCATAACGACTTGATCTAGAAATTACAGATTTTTAAATCTCTTGGGTATTTACTAGGTTTAATTTTTTTCATAATTGCCATGATGAAGATAATAATATAAAAAAGTCCGTGTCTTCAGGTGATCATAGTAGCTACTCCCTTCCAGTGCTTGTGTCGCGTTCAAAGGGGAGGACAAAAATAAAGGTAATTTATTATTTTGCTACACTGAATGTTTGTGGACGATTAAGGCTGATGTTCTATGTGTGAGTGAGACAAAGAGGAAAGAGAGTGGTAATACCAACTGTGGCTCATATACAGCCGCTTAAATAATGATTTGGGATGCACAAGGGGGATTTAGAACAGGAATGTGTTACGTGAATCTAATATTTCCCTAACGAAGCATCTCTGAAAAATTACTGGGAAAAAAACTTTGGGCTAGTATTCGAAACAGCGACCTATTGCTTTCACGGCAAATTGCGCTAACTACTGCCCGCAATGTGGTTTTAGGTGGAACTCTAAATATGGCACTCTAAATAATATTTAGAGTATCTAAACCGATCGATTTTTATGTAAATAATATAATCTCAGTTTTCGTGAATGTTAACTGAAGTTAGGAAAGTTACTTTTCAAATGCCTCTTATACGCCGATGACGGTTCTCCATGCTTTAATAGATGATATCTTTAAAAGGAAAGGAATAAAAAATGGAAAATTGAAGGAAATTATGCTAGAGAGAGATGAAACGGTGACTGAATACAAGGTTCAGATTAAAGACGAGAAAGCAAAACAGATTAAAGAATTGGTTTATCTGGTAGTCTATGTAGGCGCGGTGGAAAGTGTGAATGGGGGAAATAAAGCACTCCTTTATGGGCAGTTCAATTGATACTGCAACTAACTGGTATTGGCAGTTCATGGGTATTACAGGATGACAACCGAAGTAGAATGAATTAAAACCGGTTAAGTTTGGTCCGAGAAATTTGATATTTGTGATTCCTTGATAACAGTGGAGCAGCTTAAACAGCATTTTTGTCGTGTTGTTTATAGAAACAAAATGTCAATGGGCCTGAAAGGTTGAAAATTGTCTAATTCCGTGAGATCAAAAATATATTTTATACACGATGCTTGTTATTATAATTGCCTTAGAAGCCGGGATATCAGAAATATACTTTACTACTACTTTATTTTTAACATGGCTGAAATAAAACTTAGGATGGCCACTGGTTCCTATAAAAATTGAAAGCTATGGCTCGAAGTAGTACTTGGAAAAAAATGTGCTTTTGTTCGGTGTGTCCACATCATATTTATGCTAATAAGCTACATATGTATGCTAAATTTTTTTTTTCCTATATCAATAGCTTAAGAACGATACGAGTAAGTACCTACATCGTAAAGAATTCTAAACTGATAAAAACACTAGGTAGTTTGCCGTGTGAGTAACTTTCAACTTGTCAAGACTTTTATTTCTCTTTACAGGACATCCATGATGAGAAGACTGGTGATGGTGGTTGTATTGATGGTAGTAGCAGTAGAAGCAGTGACAGCTGCACCGTTAAAATTTGATTTCCTAAAACCGGAGACCATTGACGTACCTGCCCTCTTCCAAGATGAGGACAGGAAGAACATGGTCTTTGGATGCATGTTAGATAAGCAACCTTGTGGAGAGATGCAACCTCTTAGAGGCGAGTTAATTTTTTCGTAGAACTAACATATACAGATTTTGTTTGGGTTTTGAAGCACGATCTGGGAAAAAGTATGAATTAAAATGAATTAATTTCGCTTCATTGATCCTTTAACTATGTCAATTAGCTATTCTAGACCAGGCTTTTCTGACTTGGCCCCTTTTCAATATTCAGGCATATGTGCAATTTTTCCGATTTTTGTAATCCATATTATATATAACTGTTTTATTGTTGCAGATAAACTACCCATTATCTTTAAAACCAACTGTTCATTCTGCACCCCGGAAAAGAAGCTAGCATTTCAGAAAGGAATTAAGTATGTGCTTGAAAATTTTCCTGAAGAGCACCAACAACTGTTGCTCAAATACCTCGCCTAATTTATCCTATTTTGTAATGAAATGTTGTAAAATGTTGAATTGTTGTAATACCTTGTGTAGTTTAGTTAAAACATAAATTATATGTTCTTTTAAATGACATTAGAATGGTTTTGATACCTGCAATAGTTGCAATCCTGTGACTCGTTTTAAAAATGGACCTAATCTAAGAAATTATACATTGATTTATAAATCAGTAAAAGTTTGTACATTTTTAGACAAAAGAACATTTCATAAATTGGCTGTATATCAATTAGCTCTATGAATCAATATCACCGTATTAGCCCGGGCGGTAGCGTTGCATTTTAGGTAGTGATTTTACGCCGATTGATTTCCATCTTTTTCAATAGATCTGGAATGGCTAATAAATAACAGAACCAAGCGTCAGCTGACGCACCCGCGGTGGGTGTGGGTGTGGGAGGCAGAGGAAGTGGTAAAAAAATGTAATATTACGGCGGCTGAAACTTTTCTCACAGATAGCTAACGCCATAATAAGCTTAAAAAAATCGTCAGCTGCATAGTGGAGGGGAGAAGATGCGTCAGCTGCTCGCATGAACTTGTTTGCATTTTAAGAAGTGATTTTACGCCGTTAGATTTCCATCTTTTTCAATAGATCTGGAATGGCTAATAACAGAACCAAGCGTCAGCTGACGCACCCGCGGTGGGTGTGGATGTGAGAGGCTGCGAAGGTGGTAAAAAAAGTAATAGTACGCCGGCTGAAACTTTTGTCACAGACAGTTGACATCATACTGAGATGAAAAAAAAATCGTCAGCTGACGCACCCGTGGTGGGTGTGGATGTGAGAAGTTGTGAAAGCGGTATGACATATCTGTCATGTGAGATCGATCTACGATCGATGTCAATATCAGCCGGCTTACTATGACTTTTGTATTTGCAACGGTACCTCCCGGGCTATATGTATTAAAAACTATCGTAACGTAAAAAAACATTTTCGAAATTATAAATTATTTTATAGATTTATTCGATTTTGCGTATTTGTTATCATGGCGGATCCAGGATTTATTTTTGGGCGGGGCACAAAGGCCAAATAGGTGTAGATATAGTGTCCCGTATCGTATTGGACTATATCTATATCTAGTCTTACCGTTAGGCCAAAAATGCTACATGACACATAAAGAAACGAATATTATTAAAGCGGTATAGTATTAATCTTCCAGCTCCTTGCTTTATTTGAACCGTCTGGGGGAGGCACGTGGATCCGCCCTTGCTTGTTATATTATTTTGAAGTCAAGATTTAATTCAAAAACTTTCACGATAAAGAGCCTACAACGAAGGGTTGTCAACGAATTATTTATTGTAATAAAGATAACTAGACAGCTAAATTGAGATTATTTTCCTCACGCCAGGGTAAAAAAAATAAATGTTTCGTCTCCTTTTTTTGTATGGAACCCAAAAATAATTATATTTTCTAATTATACATATAATCCTTTAAAAATAATTTTATTAAATTTTTCATTAAATATTCTACACAACATATTCAAATTTCAAATCTGTAACTTCATCCGTTTACAAGCTTGAGACCCGTGACATACGGACGTACCGACGGCAGAGTAATATTAATGGGCCATATTTAATGTGCAGACACTACTTTTTTATAGGTAGTTTATTATATGTTATTGTCATGTTAACCAGGGTCACTTCGATGATAATAAAAAACCCGTATCCCAATCCGTTGAGTGGTTCTCGAGTTAAAACGGAACAAACATACATACGATAATAAACTAAGACTACTTAGGTTGCGTCCGTCCAGTATTCACATATATGCTAGTCTAGTTTGCACATGTTGATAAAACACATCTAGACAAGCTTCAAACCCTCCAAAATACATTTCTCCGTTCAGCCACGAATGCACCCTGGTTCGTGCGGAATTATGATCTCAATAAAGTCCTAGAAGTGCCTACCATACGAGACTTCATGAAAAAAGCTTCTACTCGATGTTTTGATAGGGCTCCTCATCATCCCAATCCCCTTATCCGATTCGCGGTGGATTATACCGAAATCCGAGGCCCCACAACAAAGATGACGCCCCTGAAATGTTAGACCCGGACGATGTCATCACAGCACAAATAATAGAAAATTCACTCCGCGTCAATCCTGATCGGATTTGTGCCGTGATGACTTTGTTCGGCGGGCCTATTACGTATCTTTGTATCGGTTGCCAACTATGGTTGCTATTCACCAAAAACAGATAAAAAATGAACTTCCAAAATAACCTTCAATGGGTATTGAACTATTTACGAAATGTGACGTCATTTCAAGTGCGAACGTATTCTTAGATAAGCGGATATGTATGCTTTCGACGATAGGCACTCGATTTGGCAACCGATTTTACGATACAGAATCAAGGGGTGGGTCTAAAATAACATTTCGGGGGTGTCGTCATAGAAAAGTTCAAAAAGAAAGCGCTGGAGCAGGATACATTTTCTGTAAAATCTATGGAAGTAGGTAACGGATAACTTCTACTTGCATAAAAAATATTTTTGTAATACTTGTTCGACCGTATACAAACCCGGCTGATGTAGCGAAGAGTACCTGCATCAGTCGATAGAGGATTGCCTGGATTTCTATATTTCTTTCTGCATAAACAATAGAACTTTAAACCGTAGGACGGGCTTAGAGGAGAAACCGATAGATAACATCCGAAGAAACTCTCTTTTCGCCGACGATCTTTTCATTCAAACGTGCAGGGGATGAGCCTATTGCCGTACTTTGAGCACAAATAAATAACACGCTTTTTAGGGCATGCAGGTTTACCCCACAGTGTATTCTTCACCGTTTAGCAAATGGTAAGTATGAGTATAATAGAAATACTAAGAATGTAATTTATCAGAAAGGGGCCGTTCAAGTATTACGTAAGCAGATTTATTACAATTATTTACCCTCCCACCCCCCTTGTCAGCAAAAGTAAGCAAAGCTCTTACCCCCTCCCCCCATGCTTACGTAAACATTTTTCAATTATAAATATATATATTTTTATATTATAATGTTATAATTATAATTTTAAAAATAAGAAAATAGATTTAGGATAGAGATTAGATTTTACTGATACAGTATTCAACATAGAGTAAGGGGCAAAAATATACCGATGACGTAATCATCATCTAGACTCCCCTACCCCCCATGTCATCGAAAATAAGCAAAACAATGACCCCCCCCCCCCCATAGTGCTTACGTAATACTTGAACGGCCCCAAATTCCTTGGTGCATGGTTTACTTATACAATACAGGTGTAGAGTTAGGCGTCCTAGCTACTAAACCACTGCAGCTGACAGCATAGAAACGAAAGAAAAAACAAAACGCAAATCAGTGTGGCTAGCACGCACCAGAGATACAGCCTCTATCCACAGACGTATAATATGTAATATAATATAATATACTCAGTAATAATTATATGTCTGTGCCTCTATCTACCCTACTCGTTAATGTGCGAGAGAGCAAACATGATGAAAAGACACTATTAACGGCGCATGCTAGGCCCCCTGGCTGGTATCCAACTTCAAATCGGGGTTAAAATCAGACACTTAAACCTGTTTAAAATGTGTGCTCGTGACCAGAGTATCGGTGAGCCTGAGAGGTATGTTTTTTTGTACAGTGGAGACCGCATCAAGTTAGACACTTCGGACTTTGTACCTATCTTATATTCTTCTCTGTAGGGGCTAATGTCGTACTGCAAGTGTATAGTTTGATGTGGTCTCCACTGTACTTGTGTACAGTTGAACTGTAACATACAAAATCCCGTTTTAAGCTAAAGTCCCGTGAGAGCTATAAAAATATATTTCTCCTTTAATAAGGTACAGTCGTCAGTAGTTCAAGCTAACTATTTGTAAACGATTTTAAGAGCTATGACACTGAAATAAGAACTACCAATAGGTGGCGTCATGCTCACGTCCCCTTTGTTGAATGTACCCTTTTTAGGGTTCCGTAGTCCGACAAGGAACCCTTATAGTTTCACCATGTCTGTCCGCTGCGTAGCTCAGATACTAATAGTACTAGGAAGCTGTTATTTGGTTTGGGTATACATATTAATCATACCGACAAAAGGGAAAAAAAATCTCTAAAAAAAAATTGTATTATCTCCCATACACGTAAATTGGAGATGATTTTTTTTTCTCGTCTATCCCGTAGTGTGGGATATCGTTGGATAGGTAGTTCAAAAACATTATGGGTGTGTAAGAACCATTTTTTGATTTAGGGATCCATTGGCGAAATATTAAGCTTTAAAGTGCTAATTTTTGTTAGAGTCAAGTGCCGGGTAAACGGTTCTTTATGGATATATGAAAGAATTCACAGAAGTAGTATATATAATGAATTTAAAAGGAAAACTATCACAGCTAAATAGGCTTTACAGGTTTACGAGTACATGTCGCGCCAAATTTTTAATCCTCTCTAAACACCATATCAATGTGTGGGCCGTTCTTCTAAATGTATGGGACTAGAAGTTTGGCGCGTACTGGGCAACTACGGAACCCTACACGCACAGACACGCACTTGGCTGGTTTTAAAAGTTGTTTTATAATTATTTCCTTGAATAAACTATATCTAAAACAAGAAACCTTTTATGAGATAACAAAATCCCACAAAAAACCTTTTGCAGTACAAAATGCAATGATCATTTATTGTCATCGTGATCCGATAGTTTATAATTTCACTGGGTTAGGTTTGTTTATGATCGTACGGTGAGATGTCGAGGGCTATGGAGTCTTATTGAGCTGATTCCACCAAATATTTCTTAAATTAAGGATAATGTTATAAATTAAAATAAAAGTTTTTTCAATATACATATTATTTTGTCCTCTTATAATGTACACTTCTAATAATAACATTTCTTTGTCAAAACAATAATCGAATCAGCAAAATAATAAATATGTATATGTTTATTTCTAATTGCATTATATTTATTTATGGTCTATTCTTGTTTATTAATTGCATTATGTAAGTATAGTAATATACTTATTCCAATAAGTCTTTATTTTATGCATGTGTATAACTTTAGTAGCCCAACTTAAATATAGTTTTTTTATATATTTCCCGTATCATATTTGTTTCATCATAAAATATTATTTTTATACAGATTACTCTATGTATCTATTTTACAAATAAACATTTTGAATCTTTGAAATTACTAAAATAAGTTTCAAGGTCACCTTTCCCTTATAGCCTACCTCTACATTTAACGTATCCGAATGCACAGTATCGATTGATGGCCAAGCACGTTCGCTTCGTGGGCCCGTTACACCGACCTCCTCTACACACTGGTCTCATACCCGTTGGAAGCGTATGGTTAGACCTTGTTACATATCATTCTTATGATATAAATGCATGGAATGTTTTGAATTGCATCTTCCTTTTTAGGGTTCCGTAGTCCGACAAGGAACCCTTATAGTTTTGCCATGTCTGTCTCTCCGTCCGTCCGTTCGTCTGTCCGCGGCTTAGCTCAGAGATTATTAGTACTAGAAAGTTATAATTTGGCATGAGTTACGCCGACAAAACGGTAAAATAAAATCATGAAAAAAAATTTTTTCAAGTGTACCTCCTATACACGTAAATTGGGGATGATTTTTTTTCTCATCTATCCCATAGTATGGTGTATTGTTAGATAGGTCGTTTAAAACCATTGTGGGTGTGGGAAAACTATTTTTCGATTTAGCGTTCCGTTGGCGAATTATTAAGCTGTAAAGTGCTAATTTTTGTTAGAGTCAAGTGTCCCCCCTGCCGGCTAAACGGTTGCTTATGGATAATGGATATGTGAAAATATTCACAGAAGTACTATATATAATAAAGTAAAAAGGAAAACTAGGCTTTACAGGTTCATGAGTCACAATTCAGGGCCGATTTGCTTTAGATAATATAATATTTGCGTAAATAATAAAATATAAAGTATTAACTCCAGCTTATCTGAAATAATTATCCTTGATTGATATTTTAAATTTTTATTAGGAACATAATTTTTGATTAGTATAATCTATATTGATAGGTAATTTTGTTTGTATTTCATCCGTGCTAATTTTAATTTAGATTTTTAGTTTTTTTTTTCACCAGCGAGGTGGTTTTAATAGAAACGAGGAAATGAGTAAGAAAAGTAAGGGTGATAGAATCGCCTCGTTTTTTTTCTGGAGTTTTTTTTGTAGATTTATCTATCTAGTCATATAACCTTCTATTATTTAATTTATTTACTGATTTAACTAGTGAGTTTTGCGGTAATACTAATACATAATTATTAATATCATATATCCAGTATTATTGTGGTAGCACTTACATATAGCAACGCACTACGATATATCTGTTGAAATGGATACTACTTACTATAGAGGGACATGTTCGGAACCTCTACGTCACTGATTTCTGATTACAGAACGTTACGTTTTTTTGATATATTTCTTGATTTGTCTGCGGCCGCTATAACTAATTCCTCTGTTATTTAGTAGAGAGACGGCATAATAAGTATCCACCACTTAAACAATTTACGGTTGCATAATATTTTAGACATAACCTGCTTACGCGAACGTAATTGATGTTATTTAAAAAAATATATTTACAAAATATGAATTACCTATAATAGGTATTTAAAAAATATATATTTTTTTATATAAAAAAATGTTGATTGTTATTGAAAATCGTGACATTTTTTAGACTGTTAGAGTATTTTATAAAAGAATTTCCCAACAAGGTCAACATGATTCCATTGGTATTGACCAATTCTAAATTTGAACAATCTGGTCTGATGTGGGTAGTGTGGGTACATAAATTAGTGTGCGTGGGTGGTTCAGTTCTATTATCCAATGGGTTCACTTGCCTCGCAGCTAGCTGGCGTCAACCGGACAGGTTTGAGAGAAATGCTTGCACCCCGCTTGGTCACTCTCTCAAGAAAGCCTTTCACACACACCTCAACTCTCGTGCCTTTAGGACTAGCCACTTGTTACTTTCACAGTAAGTTTCTCAGTTGTTACTTTTGTAACTTTTTATATTTTTGGTATCCTTAGTATATTTTTATTTGCTCTTTTGTTAGTATATTAATGTTTAGATTTTCTGAGACCTGTACGTGTTTGTGTTTATTTTATTCATGCATTGGTCATGAAATTGATCATAATACATATTACCAGGAAATTTAAAAGTAAAAAGAACTAAGTGGAATAATCCTACTGAGATGGAAACTTTTGTTGCGTAATATGTTTCGTAGAATGTGGAAAACGCTCATTGTTTCCATGGGAATATTTTTTGTTCCTCGGTTAATTTCTCCTGTTTCTAGAGAAATAAATTTAACTTTATATTGAAGAATTAGGTCAGGACTCAGGATTTTAAATTTTGTTACCATTTCACTGTTCAGTGTTTGACGCTAATAAATCAAACAAATCTATTTATGTAAATATGCTGAAGCAAAAAACGGAAATGAAGCAGTCCTCTTTCAACATTAAAGACAATTTTTTTGTTCTAATTCCTAGATCACAATGAGGAATTGGTTGCTAGTGATTTTGGGCACGGTGGCGTTATGCTCGGCCCAGCAGCATCACAACAACAAATATGAGAACTTCAACGCAGAGTCAGTCATCCAGAATGAGAGGATCTTACTGGCTTACTACAAGTGCGTGATGGATAAAGGACCCTGCACCAAGGATGGGAAGAACTTCAAGCGTGAGTAGATTTTCTTTATTAAAAGTACGGGTTTCACCGTTTATAGTTATTTTACCTTAAGGTGGTAACGGAGGATCTCGGTGCAAAATGCACATCATAATATTATTTTCCTTACTTTTGAATGAAAAGTTTGCAATAAATGCGTTTTATAGCGATTCGCGCAAACTGCTTGTTATTAGTTAGGTGATTACATGAAAATGATTCAATTTTATGCGTTACATTTTAGCTGCATTACATTACAACTGTAAACATGGTTTTAAGTTTGTTAATGTAATGCAAACAAAATGTAATACATTAAAGTACGTGGTTTTTTTGTGAAGACTTTACTATTAATAAACTATTTCCGCAAGTTGCTTTAAAACATTTATTAAAAAGTAAGGAAAAAAATATTATGATGTGCATTTTGTACCGAGGTAAAAAGTTACCCCCTTATAGACTTTTAAAAGGTCCTAAGAGATTTATTAAATTAAATTAATTAAAATAACAAAGATCTATTTTAAAAAATGTGGAAAGAGGCGTATGATGTACAAATGTGTAAATTAAATGTGTTTATAGTTGTCCTGAATAACGTATCTAATGTAATGACCGTGCAAACATAAAATCTTTGTTGTTTTTTTAAGTTGCTCCTATTCGCAGTCATTGACGCGACAAAGCGATGCGGTGAAAGTTTAGTTGGTCAATATTTCTAGTCTCACTAGGTGAGTTTACAAGATGGAACTAGTTTTAACCGCAGTGCCATCTTTGTGATGTGAATCATAAAGTTAGGATAGGTCTCGTCTTTGCGGATTTGGTTTTGTGTATTATCTGCTTGATTTTATTAAATAAAAAAGGGTCACATGGTATAAGTTTATAACTCTTGTAATGCTGTATAAGTCTAACGCATGTGAGTAACAAGTTAAGAATAAAACAAGTAATATAATTTCACCTTTAATTAATTTTAAGAATAGCAACGGGTCCTTAATGATGTAATCAAAACAGTTTTTTATTTTAATTACTTCTCGTTATTCCACGGTTACTTAGAATAAAAACATGAAAATAACTTGGACACGAACAAGGCAATCGCAGCTATGAACTTATAAATTATGTATTCTATGGTTGCGGTTAGTTCAACAAATAATATTTGTTTGTTGAGATTTTGATCAAATAAGGAAAATGTATAGGTATTGGTCCATGACGTAGGTTGTACGTACAGTCTCCAACATATTTTGGCATACAAAACATTATAGTTCTTATGATGACTGCAAAACGGTAATAATAAAAAAGGGGTAAATATACTGTGGGTCATAAACTCATAATATATGTGGCCGGTGTACAATCTTGCAACTAACGTAGGAATAGCAGAATTCTTGATTCTGGCCACATACATATATCTGCGTCACTCTTTTATAATTTAAGTTCTTATACCGGGTGTAATTTACTGCTACCATTAAATGAAACCACATATTCTACCGACCCTACTGAACCACTTGTCCCAAGAATCATACCCGCGGACACCCTTAGTTTGGGAAATAATTGAGTTCCAAACAAAAATGTGTGAACCCTAACGCACCGACATACGGGCGAGTTTAGAGAGAGTGTGGTCCGTAAAACAGCTTCAGGTTTCAATAACTAATTAGGGGCCAGGGGGAACGACCCCATCTATAGTATAAGTGTCGCAACGCCTTATGAGCGCTGACCTTGACTGCGCTAGTCATTTTTTCTTTATCGCACTTTATAATGTTGTGCGCGAATACACATGCGCTAGTCCCCCACCACTTTTTCCGAGCGCTCATAACTCGCTTGCGCGACTTATAACGTCTGGCTCCTCCCAGAAATACAGGTAACATTGATGTAAATTTATGAGTTACAAGGTTGTGTATCTCGTTGCATGAAGGGTTATCTTTATTTATATCCTTACGGGTTATCCCTACAAGGATACAACCCGTGATCTCCGGATTAGTGGTCAAGGCGTTCGATTCTCTAGATTCTAGAGCCTAACTTGTGATTTCTAGAATCTAGACCACATAGGCGGTCAATATAAAACATAACAATATATTGTAATTATTGCAGGAGTGCTACCGGAGACAATAACGACCGCCTGCAGCCGATGTTCGCCCAAACAGAAGCTGGTGGTCCGCAAGTTGCTGCTTGGCATCAGAGCCAAGAGCGAGCCGAGATTCATGGAGCTACTCGACAAATACGATCCCACGCGCGCCAACAGAGAGGGGCTTTACACCTTCTTGGTTACTGGCAACTGAGTTTATTTTTTGAAAGGAGGTTTCAGAATAAGTTTTCAATAGTGAATCGGGATTATTAAGGAATACAGCCGTGAGATTCTCTAAGAAATTCAGCCATCGATTTAGTTAACTGGAGTCTAAGAATTATTATAAATAATCAGTTATTCCTAATCTCCATCTTTGTTTTTACATAAATGGATAGAATGTTTACATTTTATTTAACGGTTAAAAGTAAATCGTAAGTTGAATTTAATTTACAGAATCTCACGGCAGAGTTAATTGAAGAGATTAATTTAAATTATTAAGACGTTAATTTATTATGAAATGATGTACGGGAATTGAAATTTTATATTAAATCAAATTCTTGTGAATTGTGTGACTGTTTGTAAATAGATATATATTTTTAGCCATTACTTTAATAAAAATATCACGAGTTTTTAAATTAATTCTCAATGGTTTTTCCCTTCTATAAAGTCCATTATGACATACATCGCATGCTTGCAACTTTGATACGTAAGTAAATATAACTAGCCGAATGCCCGTGACTCCACTCAGTTGAAGGAGGGTCAGCCCTAGGTCGTTGCTTTTACTTGTTTCAAATAAATATATTCTTAGCTCAGCTTCCATTTTAATTTAATTTTAAAATGAAATTTTATTTACGCAACGTAACAAACATATCAGTAAGAAACATAAAAAATCTAAACCTTACAATAAATTCTCAACCTACTTTAAAACAACATTACCTACCAAATAATAGTAGATTGTTATACGAGTGCATAAAACGAGCCATATTACCGAGATATTTGGCTGCCTGAGCCTTGGCGAAGGCAGCTATTGTTCTAGGTAATATGGCTCGTTTGTGTCTGAGTTCAACACTCTGCTTTTCACTTCGATTGCGACGAAATGAAACTGTGATATTGTTAGCAAATATTTATATATCAATGTCGTGTTTCATTTTTACTATAGTCTTCAGCATAGAATATACACTCCACAGTGTAGACGGCTGTAATTTCTTTGACAATTCATCAAAATACGTTATAAAAACACTTTCCGTGAACGTATTTACTTGTTTTTCGCTTCTCCAATACATGAAATTCTCATAACTTTCAAGATATATTTGCTTAGATTTTGGCGGCAATATCTGCTGAACAACTTTGCGTTTCTTTCCATTATTGTGTTAGGAGTAAGTATTATTTCATCATCACTTGAGAACATATTTAACTTTCAGTAATATTTATTGCAAATATGTACTGCTGAGAAAAAACAACAGCTCTTTCCCGCTAATACTTTTTTTTTAATTCTGCCACCGATTGGGAAGGTAAAGGTAACTTAGCCCACACAGCCATGTCTAAATAACGTAAATAAATAATTAGACATGCATGTCTGAGGTTTATTTATTTTATATCATATTTTTTTAAGTCACTGCATATCCTTCTGAGCATCGTCTGAAGAGTCCGTCTTCATCGCTGTCCTGTCAGTTCGCGCTAAAATTATAGAATCTTTAGTGCGAACACTATTGAGTTTGAAAAAGTTTGTCGATGAAGTTGTACTGTGTAATTGGATGTAAGGCCTATTGCCATAGTCTTAGAAGAAGTAAATACTTTTATGCACTAGAACATAAAAAATAGTCTTAATAAATAAGTCTACTTACACCTAGCATAAACAAGAACTTTAAGAGCATGAGAAGTGAAAAAAGATTAAACCTATTAAAAAAGAAAATTACCTAGGAAATACACTCTATAAATCAAGAAGCGCATATTTCCCGCGTTGAATGACTATGGAGATCCTTCGCACCATGGATGACACTAACTGACTGGTGGTCTTGCTACCGGTCTTAATGTTTTCTCCAGAGTGCGTTCAGAAACAATGTGGCTTCAGCGCCCAAGATGCTGGTCCTTTCAAAAGCGACGAGAATTAACATTTAATTTTGCTATTTATCATGAATGAATAAATAAACACTTTATTGCACAAAAAAGAAGATAGTTATAAAGATAAAGAACAGACAGAAGGCAAGGCTGGAATTATTCCTGTAAAAATTTTTTTCCAGTCAACCTTGGAAAAAGTAACATTTTATATAAGAAATTCACATCTGTGCATAATAATAAATAAAAAAGTAATTTGAAACCTATAATCTAAGTATAAATGTACTACACACAAATACACACTCGACATAGATACACAAATACATATGTACATACAAACGAAAAAGTAGCTTGGTCAGATTCAAATAGAGGAGTAATAATTTCTAAAGTTATATTTGAAAGAGGACACAGAAGGAAAATCTTTCTTTAAAGATTTGTGGAAGTTAATTTCAGAACCATCACCTAAATCACATCACCGTGAAGGATTTGGAAAAACGATCAGTGATAATGACAGGAGCGAAGCGTTCTGTTGCTACGGTTAGTGCGAAGGACAACTATTTCTTTTAAGAAATTGGGATAAAGGGGTTTGTGAAGAACATTATTTAAAAGGTATAGACTAAGTAAGTTGCTGAGAAGACGAATAGGGAGCTTTTCCAGCGGCACTCCAAGCCGTGGATCCGCCGGTTTTGACCGGGGAGCTTAAATGCACAGAGTACCTTTAGATATATGTTAAATGACAACCATCAAAAGTGCTGACGAAAGTCGCATTCTACAGCAGACATCTACCTCTTTCCAATTCAATTTAATTTGTCACATCTTGATGTATAATAATGTTCTGAGCAATGCAATTACGTTTCTTCAAACATTTCTTGAAAACAGAAAAATACTTCGCCTGGTTTTTGACTTCCAGACAGACGTCGCATTTTATATATGTAAAAGACAACCTATGTATGGAACCAGTTTGATTGTGGTTTATATTAATGAATTCTAAATCCATATAAATATGGGGAAAAGTGACTTGTTCAATCAGTCTTTGTAATAAAGTTCAGGTATAACAGTAAATAGGTCTAAGAAATAAATATCAATTGAATTCATTGATTTTTTTAAATATGAGGATCGCAATTGTTTCAATATGTTTATTTGTGGTAGTAATGGCACAGGAGAAATATAATTCAAATCTAGGGGGTGATTTCGATATAAAGGACGTTTTAAATAATGAACGGCTTCTTCTGAATTATACGAAGTGCTTACTAGATAAAGGACCATGCACACCAGAGGTTAAACAACTTCAAAGGTTAGTTTTAAAAACGCATTATAAGGTGACTTTAATTTATACAGCAAAATTCTTACTGAAGACAGTAAGTGCTTAGTAACAAGGTTCAATAACCCTTTTTATGAAATTCGTGAATTATTCTTTTTTTGTTCCTTACAAACGCAAGCCCAGCCCCGAGTCAATTACTATGGGACGTCAAGATTTTATGTTGCGAAATTAGTATAAAGTGTTATCGATCCATGTTACTGATCACTTAGCAAGCCTCCAGTATGAGTTTATATGTTTAAATAAAAGTCACCTTATATAAGATGAATACTGGACACTCGGTAAGTGGTCAGGATCAAGGTTCATTTCCCTTTTTGTGAAATATGCAAAATACAATTAGAAGGTTGTTCTCGAACATGTATAGTATAGAGGCACAAAAAACATTTTTCATGTTTACAAACAAGGTCACTGACCCTTGGTCCTGACCACTTACCGAGTTTCCTTTACAAATTTATCTAATTTATCTATATAAAGAAAGTCATCTTAAATATCCCTATAAGAACCATAAAAAATAACGTATTTTCTTATTTTTTTTTTAAATAACTTAATTTAATTAAATTGAAAAAATTACAAATGTTATATAAGTATATGTATTTAATTTGACTAGTTATATTTATGTATAACTTTTTATTTGTAAACATCCAAATTCCAACTTTAATATGGTATGTGATGGATGATTAATGACTATAATGACCAACCCTGACAATGTATTGATTGACTAAGTGTTTGGCCTTGATAAACAAATATTCTGTCTAAGACTCAAGTATAAATTTTGTCAATATAAATTCAAATCATCATGTAGATATAACTATACAGAGTGTCTAATCTTTAATATACTGTATTAAGGGTGTATAATACCTCACTTCACTTCGCATGATCTTGTTTTATACCAACAAATACTGCAACAATTACTCTGAAATTTATATATGATAAAGTTGAGGACTAATACTATGTCAATGTTGTTGTGAAAACTTGAATCCATTAAATTTTCTCTATAGAAAAAAATTACAAAGTTACCTTCAAACTGTACAATAAACCGATAGCATTCAAAACTGACTGCAGACTGTTCCATAAAAATGAAAAAACCATCAGTGTAGCCGCGATTTCAAAATAGCTGATGTTTTTGCGTGCGCGGCATCCGATTAGAGTAGGATAGACAGTTAAAAAGCAGAAGCGTTAGAGCAGGACTGTGAATTGAGGTATTGTGGGCCCTTAAGAATTGTTTCCTATAAATTGGTGTAAAACTTTTATTTACAGAAACATTGCCAGAAGCTCTAGAAACTAGATGTGCTAAATGTACTAACCAACAGAAGGAAGTTGGTAAGAAACTGGCATCAGAGTTAAAGAAAACGCACCCGGCCATCTGGAAGCAGCTGGTGTCGAAATATGACCCTCAGGGCAAATACCAGGAAGCCTTCAAAGACTTTCTAAAACCTTGATTTACATAATGTAACATTTTATCACAATTTACAATGACTTATAATAAGTACCAGCTTTATGAATATTTCCGTATTAAGCGATATATGTACATACATATTTTGATTAAAATAAATACTTATTTTCATGAATTATGTTTGTTTTCACTTATCTGTAGCTTTAATACACCTATATTTGTACTTATCTGTAACTTTAGGTGGTAGAGCTGATGCCGGGCTCGACTGTGGAGGTACCACCATGTTACTCGTAAATCCTCCCGAAGTTATTCGGGAGAGAGTAAGAGGACAGCTCTCAGGCAAAAACCAGGCGGCCCACCATTGCCTGGGATCGATGGATGGCGGTATATCCACCCCCAATTGCCGGAACTTATATAAATCAGACTGGTGATGGGCAGCGGCGTCACTGGTGCAAGGGTTTCGGCACCGCGCTCACCAACCCACCTGCCAAGCGTGTGTGAGTATGGGCATTTCTTCCAGGAGGACCGCCAAGAGTCAAGAATCCAGCAGTGGACGAAACAGGCTGATGGATGGATGGATGGAACTTTAATACTGATAAGCAGGATGTTAGTTCTAAATTAATATTTGACATATTTTTCATTATTTTTCTCGAATACATGCTACGAGACCCTATGCTTATGCGTGCAAGACACGTACTCAGCTAATCATTCTGGTTTATAATATAATAGATAAATTATGATTGTTCTACGAGTAGAGTTATTCTATTCGACAACAACCCATACAATATTGAAAGTACCTACTTACAAAATAAACAAGACGGATGGATAAACATATGGTCACTACCCAGCTTTCCGTTAGGACTTTGTCGGATTTAAAAATTTTCTGGATTTTTGACTTAAAACTAACACGTTAATATTAAATACATTTTTAATATTTATTTAACTACGCACAACTAGTTAATCAGTCTTATCGCTATCGATAAACGTGCGTTTTGTGTAAGATTTATGATTTAATTTTACGAACTAAAAATTACCGTTTTTTTTGTCCATCTTTTTGTCGGAATGTTTCAAACATTAATTTTATTGGTAAGCACTAAGGATAAATAAGCAACTGGCGGGAATAAATAAAAAGACTGCATTTTTTGATTTTTACTAAGTACATAGTTTCTTCTTTTTTAGGTCTAAATAATATAATATACAGATGGCACATAGGTACACACTGAACCAAACCATTTTTGATGGAATTTTAACATACTATACCACCAAAAACCTTATGGTTAATTCATATTGATTTTGTTGAAACAACATTTCTTTTAAGTTATGATTCATCGTTTGCATTTGGTTATGTCGCTACCTTTACGACCACTATTTTTTTTTCAGTTTCTTTGATTTTATTGGCTTGCAAAACTTTTCTGAAAGTTTCATAGCAAACCCATCCTTCTGAATGGTACTCCTGGGCTGCTTTCCAAAGGGCATTAAATTTATCATCAGTTAAAGTTTCTCCTGCCGCTTCAAATATCCTTCGGACAACGTGAGGCTCGCGTTTTGCAAACATGTCCCTATGACTTACGTTAAAGAGTGTCATCACACTAGGACTTATGCAACTTTTCATATCTGACTCTTGAGACAGACAGCTATTATCGGCTTTACACATACCAAAAGGTTTCACCGGATAGTCATTGTCAAAGTATCTACCTGACGGTAACCCCGCTCTTAGCCTGCCGTCAACCTCTTGACCAGGTTTCACCATTTCTTTATATGTTGTAGTAAAGTGCGAAGAGGGTAAATCTCCATCTTCAATTTTAGGAAGTTCTGGTGATGGTTCCCGGTAATTTAAAATATTCACAAAGATTTTGTATTTAATGCATGACCCATCAAATGCATTCCACATTGATAATAATGGTTCTAATAAAGTCGGATCAAATCTAATCAGTTTAGCTCCGCAAAAATCGTAGACAATTTGTTTTGGAAGCCAACCTGACTTTTCTTTATCAAAATACTTCAAACCCAAAAAGAGATCCCTAAAAAATGTAGGAAGTAATCTTTTAGATAAAACTTTTCGAAGTGAATTGAGATGAGTAAGACATTTCAAGAATAATTTTCTATCTGGATTGATATTATACATTGTGAGACACTCAGGGACGCTATCTGACTCTATGGTATTGAGATAGCCAAAAGAATAACCCTGAGGTACTTCTCTGATGTTATCGTTTGAAGCTAAAATTTTTCCAACCCTAGATTGAGTAGCTTTTAAAAAATTTGCTTCGTTACTTTTAACAACACACTTCTGCCCGTTTCCCAATACTATTTTATCATCTGTTAAACAACACTTGGCATATATTCCTCTTGCGTCTACTTTTGACTTATGACCATATGTCAAATTAGGGTCAAATGGAGGTTTACAGTAATTTCTCACAGTTTGAGCACCTGGGCCTTTTGACCGTGGAGTTTTATCTGAATAGGGCATTTTCGGCATAACAATATCGTAAAGACGTCCTTCTGAAGGAGTTTTCTTTCCAAAAGTAGTGATAAGTGGATTAAATCCCTGTGGTAGTAACGGTACAGGATCAGGTCCTTTGCCAAGTGGTTTTTTCCAGTATGAGGAATATGCCGTGTCCTTGAAGTCATCAACGAGGGCTTGGAATTTGGTTTTAGTGGGAGGGTTCACAAGTGCAGCAACTTGGCTAAAGCCACCTGCATTGCGCATGTCGAGAGGTTTAGGTTTGCGCAGTGGTGGAAGTTGTTGTGGCTTCGCTGGAGGAAGAATCGCATCGCTGATGAGAGCGTCTACTTCATCCTGAAGGAGATAGTGTTGGAGGGCATCGGCGACTCGCTCACCGGGTTGAGCACTTGCTAGCCCTGCTGCACAGATTCTCGGTTCTCTTTCAATGAACCTGCCTGCGTTACCTTTCCCTCCACTTGTTGATCTTTGACATGCTATCTGTGCCATGTTATTTTTTAGTACTTATGGTTTCAAATTAGGAGAATGTGTATCAAAATGAAATCAAATTCCAAAAAATGTTTGACATCAATTTTTATTTTTTATTTGTTTGTATTAAAGAAAACGTGCTAACACTAATGAGGTTTATAAAACAACCTTTAATATGTCAAATTACAAGTCATGACATGGCTGACTCATCATGGCTCAGTCAAAACCATAGACATAGGATTCGCTTTGTACATCCTAAATCAATGGTCGAAACGGCTAGACTCAGGAACGTGAAACTTTGACAATGGTTACCTTTATGATCATAGATAAGAGGTAAGAGAAATTATTCGTTATTTTTATCGTTTTAACCATGAAAATTTGTATTTAGCTTTTCGGTTACAACCTTACAACATAAGAAAGACATGTATCAGCGTTTCTGAAAAATTATATCTTAGTTAGATGATACTCGTTAATGAGATTACAAATCTTGACAGACTGATACATCATCATCACACAGTTTCATCCCATCAATAAATTTCAAAGGTATAATAAATAGCACTAATTGGAGAGAAAAATACTTCTCTCACTGTCAGTTTTATGTGACATTATTTAAGGTGAGCACCCCAGTATTCATGTAAGTCTTAAAAAGAAACATCACTAGTTCAGAAAGAGATGTATGGCTAAAATAAAATAAAGTTTTATAAGTGAAACAATAGAAGTGCTTTACCAAGATGTTCATGATGTTTCAAGTACTTATATTAATCATAATTTAAAAAATGTGAATTGGTTTAAATAAAACATTAAATTGTTTATATTCGAAATTCAAAGTCCTAGGAAAAGCCTAGCGCCCCATATTGGGTAAAAAAATCTTCCAGATAGATCTACAAGTAGCTACTCAAACCACTCATTGTGTTGACCAGTGAAGCGGGAAATTCAAAGAATTCTCAATTAAAATGACTCCAGCGACAGAAGGAAATGATACTTCAGCTAGATTTATTACCACTTTGTTCGGTAATGTAGGCATTCATATTGTACACACGGCGGTTTAATTGACGGTTAGGTTCGGCTCATATGCATTTACAGACAATGACAACAGACTTTATATATAGAGGTTCTTCGGTCTCACACCGCTGAGATTGTGAACCGTATGTGGATAACGCTACATTTAAATGGTGATTCGACTTTACGGCTAAGAAACTGGTCATAACCGTCAGGTAATTGATATTTTCGTGACCTTTAACTATTCAGAATTACTTTTATGTGTGTAGACCATCAGAGAATGGATAAACATTTCTCATGCAATTGTTCAATAAGGATACCAAACTTCAAGACAGCCTTCCCAGAATCCAGGTGAGTAATACAGAAAACATGAAAAATCATGAGTTTAATTGAACAGTATACATTAAGACACCTCAGACAAACCTCAGTCTATGATGTAACAAGATGGTATGATTGCTACAGCAAAGTAAGCACTGACCCTTTATTTTTGTATTCTATAGTAATTTTCTAAATAGATGTCTTGAAAAAATTATGAAAATCCGTTCCTGTGATTGTCCAGCTATAGCTAGTTTAGGGAAAACATATCTGCCCATTCGATAATTAAGGATTTTTCAACTGATCACTCACACCTTTCAGTTTTTTTTATAGGACGATACATTTGTACAGGTAAGCTCGTACAACATGTTTTGTTTATAGTCATAGTACTCCTTTATCAAGGGGCTTTATATGACTTCCTCTACAAAACAACCTTGCCACTGGTATAACCCTACGATCAAGGGATTGTCTGATCACGGCAAATACCGCGACTCAGTCCGCGCTTGACCCAGTTCAATGCCATCTATTTGTATTACTTCGTCAATCCACACATGGCAAATGATTATTGTTATGTACGTATCGCCATCTAATGGACAATTGTTGAACTATTACTTTTGGGTTCACTCAGAAGTTCATGACATAAATACCCTATGTTACTATGATAACGGTAACAGAAAAGCATAAGAGGAAAACCTTTCTTTCCTGATCACGTATAGTCTCCAGTATGAATTTCGATACATCATACAAAGTCAACAGAAATGTGTGATAATATTTTATTCACCGTACCACCGCCCGACGATTTCCAACAACTGTTTATTTGACTGACTTATTTGTATGTCCAGCTCTGGAATACTATAAGCTGATGATTCCAGTCATGTCTCTTTTCATTTAAGGTTCACGATGCTAATCCGCATGTACGTCTTGGCGGTAATGACGTCAGTGGCCGTGTGCGACTTCTACAGCTCTCGGTATGACAGCTTCGACATAACGCCTCTTCTGGAGAACGACAGGATACTGCTGGGCTACACCAGGTGCTTCCTTGATCACGGTCCTTGCACTCCCGATGCCAGGGATTTCAAGAGTAAGTTATATTGGTCGTAGTTTTGATTAGGGTAGCACCATCGGCGTCAGCAGGATTGCTATCAGGGAGTGGACTTATATTGTCGACCCATACATTATGATATAATAGCTCTTTCCATACTTATCATAATACGAACAAATTGAAATGTAAAAGGTAAATTATGTGTACCTCTTTTACAAAATAAAGTATTCACCTATATTTTCGTTTTCAAAGAAACAAATAAACATTTTTAAAGCATATCAAGATTGAGGTCCTTCTCCTCATTTTTGGTAACAGCAGTCGCCGGCTGACCTTCACGTAAATCGTCAGAGAGAGAATACACAGAGTTACGAGATGGAGCTTTATCACCAAATGCCCATCGCAGTCTCTGGCAACGTTTTTGCTGATTTAAGCCAGAGGGAAAGTCATAAAAAAACATGGCGCAAATATTTGTTTATTTTTAAAACGATACGTCAATGAAGAAACAAATTACAATCACACAAATGTAACCTACTTCCGTAGAGTTCAGTTTTCAAAACCGGTTAAGTGCGTGTCGGGCCACGCGCAATGTGGGGTTCCGTGGTTGCCCAGTACATTTTATAAGCAGAAACTTCTAGTCCGCTCGGAAGTTGCTTTCCCGAAGAACCGCCCATACATTGTCGTTTAGAGGGGACTAAAAGTTTAGCGTGACCTGTACTCGTAAACTTGTAAAGCCTACTTAGCTGTGATAGTTTTCCTTTTAATTTCATTATATATGTTAAGGGTAATACTAGAAGATACGTACTAACTACTCCCGACTACCGACTGTAGACTGCACATTGTTATTAGGACAGTAACACCCTCTTTCACCGATGAGAGGGGGTGAGGGGTGAGGTTTATCGCCGTATTCTTCGGGCATTGTTTTCAGGGTTCATGTGCGGGTATTTTTCTTAATTCCACCATAGCTTCTTAATGAACTGATTTCGAAGTGTGTGGCATCGTTAAAATCCTTATAGCATCTGAGTGGAATAGGCTATAAATAAATTCAAAAAATATTAAGTTAAAACAAATAATAAAAGATATTTAAAAACACGACTGCCGGAATAGAGATTTAATTCAGATTTCAGTGCAGTCGGGGGACTATTACATTGGATACGCGTTGTTTTGTATGTCCCCCGACTGCACTGAAAACCAAATTCAATCGTTATTCCGGCGGTTATGTTTTTAAATATTTTTTATTATTCATTTTTATACAATTGACGATTACTTTTAGTGATCCTGGAAAATTTTCAGAAGTAATACCGGAAGCAATGCAGTCCATTTGCGGGAAATGCACACCAAAGCAAAAAGAATTGATTAAAGCTGTGGTCAAGACCCTAATGGCGAGACATCCTGAGGATTGGGAAGAGTTTCTTAACAGATATGATGAGAAAAAGAAGTATAGAGATCGTTTCTACAAGTTTTTGCAAGAAGACTAAGACATGAAACTTTGCTGAAGGTGTTTGAGCAGGCGTTTTGAGAGTTGTGTTCGCCTGCTGCGTATTGATAGCTAGGTACTTTGTTAAAAATTTTGTATAGGCAAGTGAATTTACATTTTAACTTGTACGGGTATGTGAAAGTCGTTCGGTGTGATCATGTAATATTCAGCTTTCGAGTTTTCTTTCGATGTGTGTACAAACTTGAAGATATTGGAAATGAAAAGTTAAGTAATTTAACTCTTATACTTATCGAAAAATTGGCTTCTTTTTTTTTCGCCATTATTTATGATTCGAAAACCTTTTCGATGAATAGTTTTTATAAGCTGTTTTCTGTAGACTGATTTTAAAATAAGTTGTTAGGTTAGCAAAGTTCCCTTATGTAGGGACTGAATAAATTAACCGACTTGGGTTTACATGGATCTTACAACTTTTTACGGTAGAAGAACTAAGTTGCGAGACTTGGTTTTTTTTACAAGTTTTGTTTTTGATGGCATAATATTCGACGCGACCAACCATCGAACATTTTCTACATGATGACGGTGGCGGTGGTAAGATAGGATTTTTCATTTACTTTAGTTAATTCTTATTATTATAGTTTTTGTTAGTTTTACTCTTTTTGATTTAGGTAAGTTTTATGTATAAGGTATATGTATGCGGGTGTAAAAGCAATGGCAAGAATCCTTTAAAAGTTTGTTAGTATGATCGGTAAAGATATTATTTTAAATGGTACAGGGATCTTTAAATAAAGTACTAGTACCTCATAATAAGACGATTTTCTTTATTCAAAATGCACTAATCGCGTGGACACCCTCACTGGTCGCTGGCAACTGGGATGAGGGGTGCGGGTTGCGGGGTGCAATTAGGTGTGCGGGGAGGCCGGTGAGCTGCGTAGCCATAGCTTAGGAAAATGATGGAACTTTTGGTGAAAATTCAAGGTATTTTTTTTGTCGTTATGACATCAGAATCGTGTATACTTTCATACCCTAAAGGGATTCTTGACTTTGCATTTACACTCTGCATAATCAAGTAAGATGTGTTTGAAACATTCTGAAGAAGGTGCTAATAGCATATTTTGGTTTGAATCCCGCTCACGGTACTCACAGTAAAATAAAAACAATTTTATCCGTTCCGCACTAACAAAAAAACCGGTCAAGTGCGAGTAGGACTTGCGTCTCAGGGTTCCGTACCATTCAAATAAGTTAATAGATTTCCATCCATCCATCAGCCTGTTTCGTCCACTGCTGGACATAGGCCTATCCAGGATTTCACCACTTTTGGCGGTCCTCCTGGAAGAAATGCCCATACTCACACACGCTGGGCAGGCGGGTTGGTGAGCGCGGTGCCGAAACCCTTGCACCAGTGACGCCGCTACCCGTCACTAGTCTGTTTTAATAAGGGCCGGCAATTGGGGATGGATATACCGCCATCCATCGGTCCCAGGCAATGGTGGGCCGCCTGGTTTTGCCTGAGAGCTGTTCGCAAGCAAGCGAGTAAGAAGGTGGTCCCTCCACAGTCGAGCCCGGCATCAGCTCTACCACCTACCTAATTAGAATTAGATTTAAATGCTTTAAATAAAAATTAGGACTAAAGCTTAATATTTCGCAAACGGACCCCTGAATCGAAAAATGGAATTCACACAACCGCAATAATTTGAACTACATATTCAACGTCACCCCAAATTATGAGATAGACGGGAATCAAAATTCATTCCCACTTTGCGTAAAGCGGAGGTACCCAAACAAAAAATAAAATGTTGTTTTACTACTTTGTCGACGTAATCATATGTATTATCCATCCATCCATCCATCAGCCCGTGTTCGTCCACTGCTGGACATAGGCCTTTCCCAAATTTCGCCACTCATGGCGGTCCTCCGTCCTCCTCATCCAGCCGCCCCCCGCAACGTCCTTCAGCTCGTCGGTCCAGCGGGCACAAGGTCGGCCTACACTACGCTTTGCTGTACGTGGTCTCCATTCTAGAGCCTTTCGGCCCCAACGGCCATCATGTCGGTCGGCGACAAATATGGCCTGCCCACTGCCACTTCAACTTACTGATTCTGCAGGCTATGTCGGTTACTTTCGATCTCCGACGGATCTCCTCGTTTCGGATTCTATCCATCAGAGATACCCCAAGCATAGCCCGCTCCTTAGCTCGCTGAGCGACCTTAAATCGGTGGATCAGGCCCTTTGTAAGAGACCACGTGTCTCAGCGCCATACGTCATCACAGGAAGGACGCACTGGTTGAACATCTTAGCCTTTAAGCACTGCGGTTTTGACGACGTAGATATGTGACGCAACTTTCCGAATGCTGCCCAACCCAAGCATATTCTTCTGTCAGCCTCGGCGTCGAAGTTGTTTTTATCCATCTGTATGACTTGACCCAGATAAACATATTTCTGAACAACTTCGATGCTGATATTTTCGACGGTTAGTGGCCCTTGGATGACGTGACAGTTGGACATGACCTTCTTCTTCTCCAAATTCATCCGCAGGCCCACTTGTCTCGAGGAATCGCTAAGGCCGGGCATCATTATCTCCAGTTCCTGCAGCGATTCCGCCATTATCACGATGTCATCGGCAAAGCGAAGATGTGAAATGTACTCTTCGTTTAGGTTTATGCCTCGTCCATTCCAGTCTAGTGTTTTAAAGACGTCCTCCAGCGCGGCGTTAAACAGTTTTGGGGAAATAACATCTCCCTGCCTCACGCCGCGCTGAAGATGTATCGGTCTTGTTTGTACACCCTGTACTTGGACGGACATCATAGCGGAGTCATACAGACATTTCAACATCTCCACGTAACGCCAGTCAACTTGGGATCGCTGCAAGGACTGCAGGACAGACCATGTTTCGATGGAGGCGAAAGCTTTCTCGTAGTCAAAAGTTAATACTCGTAGTCCACAAACGCTAGACATAAAGGCTGATTATACTCTTGGGCTTTCTGTATAACCTGCCTTAGCGTGTGAATGTGGTCTACGGTGCTGTAGCCTTTTCGAAACCCAGCCTGCTCTGGAGGTCGGAAGTCGTCGAATCGTTGAGCGAGACGATTAGATAACTCTTAAGAACAGCTTGTAGGTGGGGCTCAAGAGTGCGATTGGTCTATAGTTCTTTAGTAGGATTTTGTCCCCTTTTTTGAAGAACAAAATGACCAGGCTCCTGATCCACTCCTTTGGCGTAGTACCTGTACGAATAACGGCATTAAAGAGGTCCTGTAGCTGTCCGAGTATAGGGTAACCTCCAGCTTTCAGGAGTTCAGTTGTGATGCCGTTCAGTTGTGATGCTCGTTATTGTTTTTCAGCTGGTCAAGAGCTATCCTAATCTCACCCATTTTGACATCCAGGAGTTCGATGGTGTAGTGGCGGACTATAGGTGCACGTTTGTCGTCTTTATCGCGAGCAGTTGGCTTAGGAGGGTGTGAAGAATATAGGAGCCCATAAAATTTCTCGATTTCGGCGAGGATCTCTGGCCTAGAGGTAACGGTTCTATTGTCAGATGTCTTCAGCTTCGTCAGATTGGTCCTTCCTAACAGCTGGGCAAAAACTTTTGAGCCTTTGTTTCGCTGGATCGCGTCTTCAATGATGCGAGTATTATGTTGGTGCAGGTCAAAACGAATTTTCCTTTTAACGCGCTTGTTAAGAAGGGAGTAATCTGCAGAATCTGAAGACATTTCCCGTCTCTGCCTTATCAGGTCCAGAGTTCCACTCGAAATTTTGGACTCCTTAGTCCTTCGCTCCAGCTTAAAATAAGCCCTGCCTACCTCGCGCACGACATTCGTGAAATTATTAGCAAGCTGGTCAACGTCCTCAGTGGTTTCCAACAGGGCAAATCGGTTCTGAAGTTCCATTTGGAACTTTTCGGATCCCACAGTGGTTTGGTGCAGAGAAAGGCGGAGCGTAGGCTTCATCAAACGGTTTCTCTCAAGCTGTAAGTCGATATTCAAGATGCTTCGGACAAGTCGGTGATTGCTACCGGTACAAAACCTGTTGATCACGGACACATCTTGGATTATGTGCTTTTGATCCGTCATGATGAAGTCTATCTCATTTTTAGTCTTACCATCAGGGCTTCGCCAGGTCCACTTCCTTTGAGGCTTCTTTTTGAAGAATGAATTCATCAAATAGAGCCCCCGGCTTTCAAGGAAGCTAACCAGCATCTGGCCCCTAAGGGTTTCTGCAGCCATAACCGTGTGGTCCGATTACCGATTCACCACTTTTGTACTCCCACTTTGGCGTTGAAGTCCCCCATAACAACGGTAAAATGTGTCTTGGTGGTGTTATGTCTGGCCTTTGATATGTCATCATAGACGGCCTCGACTGCATCATCAGAGTCGCTCGACGTGGGGGCATACACTTGAATGACTTTAAGAGAATATCTCTTGTTAAGTCCAAGAACAAGATATGCCACTCGAGTAGATACACTACCGATTTCTAACACGTTGCTAGTGAGGTGTTTTTTGACCAGCATGCCAACTCCACCGACAGACAATTGATCGCCCTCTCGATAGTAGAGCAGGTGTCCTGACTCTAGAGTTATGGTATCCTCACCTGCTCGTCGGACTTCTGATAGCCCCAGAATATGCCAGTTGATTCTACCTAACTCTGACTCGAGCTCAGCGAGGTGTCTGTCTTCCCGTAACGACCGTGTATTATACGTCGCCAAAAAAGTCATCGGTGTTGGTGACCATTCAACCGGAGACTCTTAGCACCCCCTGCCCCACCGTTACCACGACCGCCACCGTAATCGGGAATAGTGGGGCTGCCGGGGACAGGGGGCCGTTTATTTTTTGTGTACATCATAATTGGGAAGAGATACCCATACTCACAAACGCTGAGCAGGCGGGTTAGTGAGCGCGGTGCCAGAACCTCTCGCACTAGTGACGCCGCTGCCCGTCACAAGTCTGTTTATTTAAGGTCTAGCAATTCGGGATGGATATACCGCTATCACACGGTCCCAGGCTTGGTGGGCTACCTGGATTTGTGCCTGTCTGCGAGCTGTCCTCTTACTCTCCCCCGAATAATTTCAGGGGCTGTTTGCGAGTAAGATTATGGTACCTCCACAGTCGAGCCCGGCATCAGCTCTACCACCTATGTATTATACCCATGTGAAATTACAGCTTTCTAGTACTAATAGTCTCTGAGTTAAGCCGGGGACAGACAGAAGGACGCACATGGCGAAACTATAAGGGTTCCCTTTTTACTACGAAATCTTAAAAATAACTAGATGACAAAAATGACCCCATAAAAACTATTAAGCCTCAAAATATTCAAAATAATGTATATTTAATCTAATTTTATTGTGAAGGCCACAATAATAACTTACTCATTTGTCCTGCATTCGGCACGAACATTTTTAGATCACTTTACCACGCGATCAAAGTACGAAATTTCACTTGTTTATTAGAAAGAGACAGATCTATATAGGAGCAAGAGAAACAAAAATCTGGTTGCACCAATCAGGTGGCCCAGTGTGATTTTCGCATTACTCCGAAGCGTTTCAAAACACTTCCGAGCAACTGTCAGTTAGCAGTTCGGTTACCCTCGGTTTAGTTCGGGTCAATTTTTGAACGCTTTAGGGTGAAATTCGCATCACCCCGAGTGAAATTCACTCGTTTCCAAACGGAACCAAACAATGCAAAAACACTTCCATGCTAAGAATATCTTTGCGTGTGGATTAGGCTAGGAAGCACACGAAACTCATAAATAGTGTAGAGTTTCGAGAAAAAAATACAGAAATGACCTCTTTTACTCCCAGAATAATTCCAACCAATCTGGTTTTCGTCCTGGCCACACTAGTACGGTAACTGCTGGTAGTAGGTATAACATTATAGGCGACAATTTTCTCGACGGGAGTTCAAGTTGCGAACGCATATACCTAAACGATTAATTACAATTAACATAACTAAAATTCTTCAAAAATAATCACGGAATATCACTTAATATCTTCAATTTAAATAAGTTTAAATTTGTTTCTTTGCATACTTAATTAATTAAACCGGATCTTCGTTTTAAATAAGACCTAGGTTTGGTATTTATTTAGTTAAATATTTTGATTAAAATTCTAATCAAAGCACATCATTCCGTGTAGTTTATCATATATTTTTTCCTTTTATAACGTCTGATTAAAACCAGCCACCAATTTCAACTTTCAAGGTCACCACCATGCATTGCCTCCTTATTCCCTCTGTTAATTTCAAAACTGGCTTTTCGTTCGTTTCCCTCGTCAGTACCACATTTTCACCCAACTTTTTTAAGCCAAGTAATTAAATGGTATTTTTTGATTATTCGGTCAGCAAGAAAAATCCGCTAAAAGTTATATTTTGACAGCATAATATACTTTTGTAGGCCATAAATAAACCGGCCAAGTGCGAGTCGGACTCGCGCACCAAGGGCTCCGTACCATTATCTCTATAAACGGCAAAAAAATCAAGTCTTTTGTATGGAAATGCGTGGGTCCGACTTGCACTTGTCCGGTTTTAGTATTTGTTGTAATAGCGGCAACTGAAATACATCATCTGTGAAAATTTCAACTATCTAACTATCACGGTTCATGTGATACAGCCTTGACAGACGGACGGACGGACACCAGAGTCTTAGTAATAGGGTTAAGGAACCCTAAAAACCACCAGCAATAACTGATCAGCAATTAAATCAGGGATTATCAGGAAATAAGTAGGTATTTAGAAAGCTTGACAAAATAAATAAACCGAACACAAAATTATTATTTGGTCAGCAATATTAAACAATGGGTTAGCATAAAAATGATATTTAAAAGCTTTATTCTCTAAAGGTCTGAATTTTAAATTGAAAGTCAGCTAACAGTTTAAAATTAGCGCGACTTTATTAAAAAAGCGGTATAATACTTTTTTTTTTGCACGACTCCGACTCGCACTTGGCCGGTTTTTTTGTGATAAATGGAATGGAATAAATGTTTTCGTATTTTTCGCACTTTGTGATTATAAGTTCAAGTAGTTATATTTAACTACTATCATAGTTTAATTATTATTTTGTGACTTATTTGTAATTATTATTACTTTGACTGATATACTTATAAAAATTTGCTATTAAAGCATTGTAATCTTATTTTCTAGTTTTATTTTAATTTATTTTCGAATAGTAAGTAAAGTAGTCAGTCCATTAATGAATGTATGTAATAAATAATTATACAATAATAACTCAATTCAGCAAAAATTTGCGTACTTTTGTTGCTTTAGAAATAAAATTAATTATCATAGTTATCAAAAAAAAAAAATTACAGCTTTCCAAAATTGTATAAAATCCGAATCATGATTGGCTCCTCTATTACTAATATTGCTGCAATTATTTACAAAAACATTAATGTTAAGGCTGCCCAATATCACATTACTTGCTGATCGATTTCGATCGATGTTCTGCCGACCACTAGAAGCTGGATAATTCACTTTGTTTGGTTACTAAAACCTCTTTAATTAGCTGACCGTTTAAATAGCAGCCCTTTTTTAATATCATCGAAAATACCCTTTTTCCTGAATATCTTCGTGCCCGTTTTGAGACCATGTACTTGTTTTCTACGTAATGTAATTGCCTTACTTCACAAAATTCTACACCGTTTAGCTGTCAGACTAAGAAACATACGGTACACCCTCGTTTCACCGACGATTATTGCGTCCCAACGTGATGGGTGGTGAGCCCTATCGCCGTACTTAGGGCACAATTACACGCTTTTTGGGGTATGCATGTTTCCTCACGATGTTTTCCTTCACCGTTCAGCAAGTGGTAAGTATTAGGTAAGAACAAATACTATGTACATAAATTCCGAAAAACCCATTGGTGCATGCCCGACCGGAGATCGAACCTGAGTCTCAAGATTGAGAGGCCAGCGTTCTACCGCCTGAGCTAGATGAATTTATAACTACGACTGTTAAAAATATTTAAACAAAGTTAAGTATATACCTACCATTATAATGACATTGAAAAGAGGACAAGGAACAAAACTTTGGCTGTGGCCAGAAATACCCATTTAGATGTGAATATATTGGACAAGATATTGGCGTTGGCTTTACTTTAATTTTATTATTTACTAGCTTTTGCCCGCGTGTTATTTGGTTTAGTGATATGCTTTTTTCCGGGATAAAAAGTAGCTTATGTGCTAAGTTAGGGTATAAGCTATATACATTCTAAATTTCATCCAAATCCGTCCAGCAGTTTCAGCGTGAAAGAGTAACAAACATACACACACACACCCCACACAAACTTTCGCATTTATGATATCATTGTGATTGTGATGTGATGAAGGATATTTCACGAAGACTTGGCAACGGCCGGCCTTAAATTCATCCAAAAATTAAGTTCTAAAAAATAAGACTAGACTGCACGGGCTAGTGCCATAGTAAGTTTTACTAGGCTATGTGCTCTTCGCCTAAACCAAGATGGAATAAAAAAGGAAAAAAAAAGTATTCAAAAGAGACTGAAAAAGCACTACTTCTCACTGTCAACCCATTAAGTATAACTTCATAGTATCACAAGTATCACGTATATCAAAGTATCAAAAAGTATGTTTTGTTGAGTGATAAGTAGTTCAATATTTAGATATCATCATATATGTAGCGATTGTCGTACGTACATTTACCTTTATATTATATTAATACTACTGACAGATCACTACCTCTCGCTTTCAGATTAAAAATTAATGGTATTATATGGATGTAATAGTAAGTATTGATATTTTATTATTTTATGTTTAGTTTTACCTTTTTGTATGTTAGGCAATTTTTATTACTGTTTTTTTTTTGTACACGTGTATGATTACTCTTTTGCTATATTTTTTTTTACCGATTCCTTAATGGTTTGCTGTAAGAAATCTCTTATCAGAGATAAGCTTACCCATATGTATATACCTTTTTACTGTTACTTTTTGTATTAATGTTTTTGTGTACAATAAAGTATAAGAATCAGAACAATTATTTTCATATCCCCTAACCTAAGATACCTCTGAACATTATATTTTACCCATTATATAGGTAAATTTGTAATAATTAAAAATTTATAGCTCTAAGGCCATGGCTATCATGTCTTTTTAGTACCTATAAATTCACAATGAAGCATTAATCGGAACACAGTACTAGGTAGGTAACTGTATCAAGGGTTTAAATAAAACAAAATCATTTTCTTGGGTCGCCTAAATTTTCCAGCCGAAATTGGTGCATTTTAAGACCTAGTAAGTGTGAATAATAGACAATTGAAAGATCGACTTTTCATTGATTCAGTTGTCTTTCAAAATAAAATAACAGTATTATATAGATGTATAAAACGAACCTGTAGTTTTGCTTTACTTTTTATTTATTAAAATAATAATATCTTAACAAATTATCACATTCTCCGATCACCGTATCCTTTGGTTCAATGATTTTGAGCGAATTTTGAGACTAAATTTTTTCGAGTACATTTTTAATCACATCTGAAGTTTCTTCCTTATTCTTTACCCTTGACAGTCTCGATCTTGTCCTTGTACCTTTCTTGGTAGATATTGTTGGGGTCATACTTGACCGCGAGCTCTTTCCACATCTCCGGGCGTTTGTTTATCAAGTGTCTGATGACCTTGTCGGACCCATTCTTCTGTTTCTCTGTGCATTTTGAGCACTCATGTTCTAAGGCGTCGGGGAGGGTTTCTTTTAAGGTTTTAGCATCTGGCGTGCAGCGCCCTCTGTCGAGTAGGCAGTCAACGTATCCCTTTAGAAGGCGCTGTGACTCCAGAATCTCGTCAAGATTCACGTTGTCCCATTTGTCTGTGTAAGTAGAAGCTGGTTTCGCCCACGTGACCCCGATGGCACATGTTAAAGCCACTAGAATCAGCAGTCTCATTGTTATCTGAAACAAGATATAAAACGTGAACAAAAGAAAGGAGATTAGAGGTGCAATTGTGTAAGTCAATCGTATTTATTTGACAGCCAAAAACGTACGGTTTCAATTGTCAAACCTTAGCCGAATAAATAGCCGTTTGACAATTGAAATCGTACGTTTTCAGCCGTAAAATGAATACGATTGTCTTACATCACGAACGGGCAACGTCCGGCCCGCCCCAGCTTTTGAACCGGCCCGCGGAACATTTCAAAATTGCGCGCCAAGTATTGTTATTTTTTTGGTACACGTTCGAAAAAAGCTTAAATAATAAAATGATTTGTGCATTTGGAAGCACATATGTTATATGTTAATGTGAACAATTTTTTTCAATGATGAAGGCTAATGAAACAATATATCGAACTAGGCTCACAGATGAAAATTTAGAAAATTCTTTGTGTATTGGTGGGATTGATCCTAATATTGGTTAACTTATTTCTCAAATTCAAGCTCAAGCTTCACAATAATAAGGAACCTCTGTTCAACAAATAAAATGAGTGTTAAAATAAACCGGTTTTTTACAACTTCAGTTTTTTTAGATCTACGGCCAGCGAATCCGTTAACATCAAACGTTCAAAAGGTTGCCCATACCTGTCTTACACAATTTATTGTCCCTCAGGTTCTCGTAAATTTGCCATTGTATATTACAGTTATGGTTATCGGCATAATAAACGTGTACGTCGTTTATGGTTGAAACCTCAGAATCAAAGCGGGGTTGGTGTTATTTATTATATATACATGGAGGCGGTCAGCGCAGAAGTGGCCTATCCTTTCCAGACACAATTTGAAATTAATTGTGTCTGGAAAAGATAGGCAACTTCTATGTTGACCGCCTCATGGTCAGTTTAGGAGTCCGATTTCCAATAATGTCTGTTAATTTTATCTTATCTATACTAATAATATAAAAGTAAGAAAGTCGTGTCTGTACATTGATTTTTGTTTTTGAAATTTTATATGAAATAGTTAAGTAATTCGTATTCTATTCAGGCCAAAACCTCAATTTTTAGAATTTTTGTTTGTCTGTCTGTATGTATTTTCCGTTTTACTAGAGAATCACTCAACGGATTTGGATGCGGTTTTTTTATTGTAGTGACTCTGGTCAACATTAGGCTATTAGGGGTGTTAGTAAAATGACGCCCAAGCCGAAAACAGGACAGAAATGGAATAAACTTAATCATGTCAGGAACAAGGTTTAATGTAATGACTCTCCAGGTGAAATACGAAAAAAAAAATGTTTTTGCCCCTTAGTGCCTCTTCTAGGAATTGTACTTAAACTAGTACAAAAAAAATATTTTTCGAAATTGGCCAAAAGGATTACTGGACGTAGTTCTTGATCACTAACCGTGTCTCCGGTATGAATTTGGTCGGTTGATTTAATTTCACCTAGTATATAGGGTGAAATTTAATCAACCGACCAAATTCATATTGGAGACTCGGTTAGTGATCAAGAACTACGTTGGTCGGTAGATTTAATTTCACCTAGTATATAGAGTGAAATTTAATCAACCGACCAAATTCATAATGGAGACTCGGTTAGTGATCAAGAACTAGGTTCAGTCATCCTTTTGGCCAATTTCGGAAAATAAATATTTTTGCTCCCTTACTGGTTGGACTAGTTTAAGTACAAATCCTAGTGCAGGCACTACGGGACAAAATTTTTTTTTTCGAATTTCATCTGGAGGGTCATTAAACCTTGTTGCTGATGACTAACCGAGTCTCCAGTATGAATTTGGTCGGTTGATTTAATTTCACCTAGTATACCGGTTGAAAATGAACCCTCTAGCTATAACATAGGAAATTGTTCTATGTACGAAATAAAAAATACATGACATGTTTTGTAGGTGTATATTTATTAATGCAGGTGTATATTTTATTTCCCGTATTATTATATATTTTTTTTATATTCTAAAGACATATTATATTGTGTAAATTAACTTTGACTTGTAGAAAGTATACTTAATGTATCTATTTTGCAAAAATAAATATTTTGATTTGATTTGATTTGTTACTTTTGTCATGATTCATAATAAAAAAAAGATATCGACCGCCGAAGAAGCACTAATACTCCGGTGACAGAGGCGACGCTCTAGAAAAGATAGCCTATGTGAATTATTTACCGCCGAAAATATGTACAGTCTATTACCAGTCACATGTCGCGTCGCGTAAGTTGGAACTTTTTTTCGAAATTTAAAAACCAAAAAATAAATTAAAAAAATTAAAAAATTAAATTAAAAATCAAAAACTTTTTTACGGTTTAGTGTTCTAGGTATATTAGTGATTCTGATTCATAAAGTTCAATAAAGCATGAGGGTTGATTTAAACCTGCATAGCAGACTAGCTTTTGCCCGCAGCTTCGCTCGCGAGGAAGTGATAAAACTATTATCGACAGTTTTCAGTTTAGCGTTTGTTTTATCAACACCTTTATAGCCTATTTGTTGACCAAGGTTACTAAGATGGTGATAAAGAAAACCGCATCAAAATTCGCTTAGTTGATTCTCGAGTTAAAACGGAACATACAGACAGATAACCAGACAGTGCAGTCGAATAGTCAGACACCGAGACTATACTGGCATAGTATACCTATACTGTGATACCTATACTGTGATACCTATACTGTGATACCTATACTGTGATACCTATACTGTGATACCTATACTGTGTTTCCGTTTTTTGACAAGCTTTTGGAAAATCCCACGATAAGAGCTTTAATCAACCTTCGGAGAATGATTACCTAAGGTTTATTGAATTCGCATATAACGTACCATCAAAGAAATTGCCGCTGACCCACTTTATCGCAGTTATTACTATTGCAATACGGGTGATAAGTGGGCCTGCGGATTTTTATTTGATAGTACATCGATTCATGAGAATGTTTCATGTGTTCGGTCAACGTCTCTAAGGACCTGGTTATTTTAATCACAATAATAACCCATTGTTTTTTCTTGTTTGTGATTAATTACGCTATTGTTTCCTTTTTAGGTGTTGTTCCTGGAGTTCTGACAATACTAAGCCTAGGCTCTCGGCTTGTTTATTTACACACAAGTTCTACAGCAGGTGTTAAGATGATAACGTTTTTTACTTAAAATGGGGTATTCTACCCATTTATATGAAGAACCTTTACTATGGAGCCAGCACAGAAATCGTGAAACAAAATCAGCTGTTTCATTAATTTTGGTCGTGTTAGTATTTAGCCTTTTTTAGGGTTCCGTACCCAAAGGGTAAGCAACCGGACCCTATTACTAAGACTCCACTATCCGTCCGTCCGTCTGCCACCAGGCTGTATCTCATGAACCGTGATAATTAAACAGTTGAAATTTTCACAGATGATGTATTTCTGTTGCCGCTATAACAACAAGTACTAAACCTAGCCAAGTTCAAGTCGGACCCGCGCACCCCCATAACAGACATGATATTTTTGCCGTTTTTATAGATAATGGTACGGAACCCTTCGTGCGCGAGTCCGACACGCACTTGGCCGGTTTTTTTAAATCCATTTATTGATTAAAAGCAATATAATTTTTCAAATCTTAAACTGTGACAGCTGACGAAAACCGAAAGAGATTTATGTGTCGCTGAAATTTACCGTTTTTTTTTCAATTTACTGTTTTTGTTTGCTTTTTGCTGCTGCAATTTACTGATTATTATTTTATACTATTCAAAAATATTTTTATTTCATTTCGAATATTGGGATATTTCCCCTGAAATCATAGGAACCACCAAAACCATTCTCGAGTTTTTTCAAAACATGAATGTTGTCTCGCGTTAGTTTGCCTCTCACACCGTGTTCGGTTAGTTCCGTACGAGCTCGGGAAATGACTGTGGAGGTACCACCATCTCACTCGTAAACCATCCCAAAGTTATTAGGGGGAAAGGGGGAACAGCTGCCCAGCATGTGTGAGTATTGGCATTTCTTTCAGGAGGACGGCGTAGAGTAGTGCAATCTTGGAAATGTCCAGCAGTGGACGAAACAGGCTGATGGATGGATAGATCGGTATTTACCTTTTGCACCATAGTAAAAGATGTCCATATTCATGGGCAGCACAACCAGTTTGAAGGAAAAAGGTTATCAAATGAACAGTATGTATACTAGTTATTGTACTTGGTAATAATTGATAAAGGCACATAAATACATAATATCTGCGAATGTTTTACATAACTGGTTCAGCTCAGTTCTGGTTGCCATATACATGGTCAGGCATTAAGGTCTGTCAGACTTGAAAATCCACACTGAATTTAGGTCAATACAACTTCGAGCATACTACCGAAGAAATTGCTGCGTTACTACTTGTCGCTCCTTTTGCCATTGCAATACGGGTGATAAATAGGCTTGCGAATTCGTCTTCGATAGCACATGTTAAACATGTACAGTTTGTTTTTAAAAAGGTTATTTTAAAGTCGCTTTTGCCTAGTCTTTCTGGTGCTTCATGCTAAATGACCAAATTATAGGTTGTTAATGGTTATAAGCAGAATAAATTGACTAAACACATGTTTCAGAGTTCAGGGCTATGAAGGAACTACCCATTTTTCACAGATGGACAATGATTTGCAACTTTGTATCTAATTATGACACGAGCATGGTTTTCCTGTAACTATGAGGTAGGCTTTAGCCGTGGCTTGTCACCACCCTCATGAAGAAACTATGCCGCCAAGCGACTCGACGTATGACGTCATGAGTAGCCGTACCGAGGGAGTGGTTACCGTTACCAGTTGCGTAGTAACAGTGATTAGTTTGTTACCGACTTCCGTAGATTTTTGCGGAACTATGGAAAGACTGATTAACGCTTCACCTGCTGTCACTCTCCCAGTATTGTAAAAAATGAGTTTAAAAGTGCAAGAAGTTACTTTAAAAGATAATTCACTTATTTTGAAGAGCAAAAAAGTTCTATAATCGAAGCTATTTAAAAAAATCTCAGGCCCACACTTTGTCGATCGGTATTGCAATGAAAATAAACACAAAAGGTGCGTCTAAAAACAAATAAAATTGTTAAAATTAATACCAAGTGGTCACTGTCATCCACCATATTATTTTTTTATTATTAATTATTTAACCCCGTGATCATTCTCTCTGATGTTTCACCTTATCAACTGTCTTCCGTGATTAAAACTAAAATACTTTAACGTTTTTTGGTGTTCCCACAACAAAGAAAACCCTCGTAGCATTAGTCCTAGTATATTTCCGTCTGTCTGTTTGCCCTCGGCACTGGGATACTCAGACAATAGTAATAAAATCTATACAGTATGTTAAAATGAGGTTGTGGCAGCCGAAAACTAGCGAACAACTGATTTAATATTTAGGATTTGCGGTTTGGTTCCGTAGTAAAAGTTGTTCGTATGGACAACTACTATCGCCAGTTTCCGGCAACATCATCTTACACGGAGTATAAAAAGTCATTTGTTATAATTTATGGGATGTGTCAAATTATGCCTCTTTCCAGGAAGTTAACACTCGCACTTTGCGTGAGATTTACACCGGCTTGACTTTTTATTTCACTTTTATTTTATTACACTATCAAAAACTATCCTTGCAATTAGATATAAAATCCTGCGACTCACCGGTTAGCTAGGAATCGCACAGGTGTCGAGTCAGTAGGAACCTCGGAGTTTGTGTGACGATACATCGGACAGGTCCACGTTATATACCTTGGAAGTGCATGAGTCGGCCGACGATTGCGTTGGGTGCCTTCGTCACAACACGGCAATACGATATTCTGCATGAATCGTGAGCAACAGATAGGAATATTTTGCTTCATTAAACTTGGATGTATTTTGAAGATCTTCGCCCAAGCTTGCAGGATAAAAAAAAAGTATATCGCAGTTTTCTTTTTCTCATTTTTCATGAAATTGCTAGTTGAAAAGATTATAAAGAATATCACGCGAGGACGTCATACGTAGATATGTTGTCTCCAACTGGACTTAAGGCACTTGTGCAGCCTTTTAAGAAACTCTGACAAAACTTTATTATATACTGAGTCCCATTATGGTAAAATAAAGGCATCAGCCAATAATACAAAATATTTTCGGCATTTCTTTACTTTATGTTTGTTTGCTTAAAAAAATAAAAAATATTATTTAAATTTACATAAATTCTTGAGCTTTTTATTTCTCATCGAATCCATCAAATATTTGATTTGTTTCATTATGGTTCTCGCAGTTGCAACTGCATATTTGGGTCAAAATAACATATCGTAAGACCTTGCAATGACTTCGTCCAGGTTTCTCCTCATTCAATGCCTCATTAAGAATATGGAAATAAACCGGACGGGTATTATTGTTTTACATACAAATGACCGCTAATACTCTGCTAATAATATCATATTGATATAATCTTTTTATGACCTTTGTTCTCGTGTTTATTGATATCCTATATTTATTATGCTCGTAGACAACAATTAAAAGTTTTTTTATTTTATGTAAGATTGAAATATAGACGAAGTCTGTATTATAATTTAACTATGAATGACGTAACGTTAACGTTAATTTTGGGGAAAACAAATTAAAACAAAATCTTTTGCATCACTCAGTGTAATAAGTTTGTAAAAGTGAAATAAATATATATATTTAGCTATATAAAGCCTTTAGTTTCCTTAAACAGGTAGGTACTTGTAATAATAATAAAAAAATATTAATTTTCGAAATATATTTCGGCCCACTATGGGGCCGGCATCAGTCGAATACTTAAATGACATAATGTAAAAATGACATGATGATATATACAACCTTAGGACTAATTAACCTTATTAGTAGATTCGTATATTGATGATATATACAACCTTAGGACTAATTAACCTTATTAGTAGATTCGTAGGTTAATTAGTCCTAAGGTTGTATATATCATCATGTCATTTTTACATTATGTCATTTATGTATTCGACTAATGCCGGCCCCATAGTGGGCCGAAATATATTTCGAAAATTACTAAATTTTTATTATTATTACAAGTACCTACCTGTTAAAGGAAACTAAAAGTTTGTAAAAGTATGGTTTAAGTATGTTATTATATCAGTCTATTGACATGCACTCAGTTTACTGCCACAATATGTTTCCAGTGTGTTAAAGTGTCAACTGAACATTTAAATATTAGCATACCAGTACCTTTCATCGCAGAGTATTATGCTCCAGCATGATATAGCTTGACAAAATAATATTTTTAGGAATAGGCTAGACTTGATTTAAGCATAAGAGCTTCCGTTACGAGTCTAGAAGCAAACCATATAACTTTTAGGTAACAGGGGTTTTTTATCTCATTCGACCTCGCTGAATCCGAAAATGTTTGTCACCCACTCCAGATCCCGGCCGCAAGTTACCGTAAATATCCGGAAATCGATTTGTTTTTGGCATCCTTTGTTTGGTGTTTAAACATGGAACAAATTGTCAAATTATACGTTTTAGAGGGCAATATTTTTTATTAATATTAATATTTTTTCGTGTGTTTGGCAATAAATATTTCCTGTTCTTATTATTCTTATTCAATAAAAACACACAGATACACTAACATTATTAGACGTATTTTTTTCCGGTACATAAGCCGGAATATGTGGAAAAGTGGTAGAACAGCAACGATTTGAAAAATTCCTTCTTACGTGTGTTCCCTAGCCTAGATCTCTAAAAACATTGATCAGCATTGACCCCTGTATTACCTCCAAAAATAACAATTGGGGTTTGACCCCCAAAATGACCTAAATGTGGAAAGGTGGTGGAACAGCACCGATTTGAAAAATTCCTTCTAACGTCTGTTCCTTAGATCTCTAGGAACATTCATCAGCATTGATACCTGCATTTCCTCAAAAAATTTGAAAGTGAGGGGGTTTGACCCCCCAAAATGACCCGAAAAGTAGCTGTCATTTAAAAATGTATACTCTTTGAAAAATTCCTTCTTTCAGGTAATCCCTAGACCTCCAAGAAAACTTGTCAGCATTGACCCCTGCATTATCTGCATATATAAATATACGTAGTCCGGTCATAAGTTTTGTTACATATGGAAAGTTAAATAAATGACACAATGAGTTACGCACTACAACCATTTATATACCAAATGAAAGGGTACAAAATACAAATTTAAACAACATTAAAATTATTCGAAATGTACTCCTCTTGCTTCGATACAAGCCTTCAATCTGCAAGGCCAGTCATCAATCGAAGCACGCATGACGTTCATGATAATATTCGCGACTGCTTTAATCAGGGATGCTTTAAGTGACTCCAAGTTGCGATGGGGCTTAGCGCAGACCTTCTACTCTAAGTACTGCCATAATCTAAGGGAATCAAGTCTGGACTGGAGGACGGCCAATCCTCAGGCCTGATAAAGTCGATTCCACGGGTCGTGAGCCAGTTTTGGGTACTTTTCGCCTTATGAGCCGGCGCAGAATCCTGCAGGAATACCCAGTGCACGTTTGTTAGGACTGCGTTTTGAAATACGAGGGCACTGGTTTTCACTCTTTTTTCACAAAAAACATCTCCGTTGGATTCAAATAGGAGACCCCGAGGCCAAACTATGAATGCCGAAGGGTGGCACACGTCTGCTCGCTTCTTCACTAGAGTGTATTCGTATTTTGCAAATGTTGCAAAAGTATCAAGAAACAGTGCCAGTGCAGAAACGGTCTGACACATGCGTGATGCTCCATAGTAGCCGGACTCTGCTTAAATACCCATATGATACTAATTATTAACTTTGGAATTAAATTATGGAATTAACTTAGCTTACAAAAATATGATAAAAAAATTGAAAATAACAGTGCTGAAACTACAAATGCTGTTTCTTTAGTATCTGTGTATATAATTTTCTTTCAAAACTTTGAAATTTATGTTTAAATCAGGTTCGTAGATCTTAGGAAACCAGAAAAGTTATCAGCACTACAATGCGTATCTAACCAATCTTCATAGGGTTGCTAACTGTTACAACCACCTAATTCTCTCCATGGATATGGTTTCAAATGACTGTGCCAAAATGCTGGTCTCTCTGCGAATACGCTTAGAGATATTTTTTGATTTGGTATTTTTAAGCTTTAACAGTATAAAATCTGAAACCAACTTTGACTCTCGCACAAAAGGTTCCGTACTACTAAATAACTCAATAAGTTTATTTGAATTCCACAAAATGTTTCTGATAAGTAAACACATCGTACAAGTTGTGGACCCTGTTGGGCACAGCAAATTAGGAGAGAGGAAGACATACAATTATTGACAAAATATCGTATTTCTTTGAAGTATATACATACAACAATTATACAAATGAGAGCAATATCAAACCCAAAAAACAAGGCGCTGAAATGAAATTCGGCCACATTTGAGCACAAAACCCTAATTTTCATAATAGATCATAGAGTATGTATATGTACATACTCTATATCTACTCGTTTATGTGTACATATATGTAGGTATGTAGAGTGTCATACATATTTGACCAATTGTTCAATCTGTATGTACCTTGACCGAGATGCTAAGATAGAACAAAAAAATGATGATTTATTTTTTCGAGTATTCTGGTGAGGACCACTCCTGTGTATAAAGTTCTTGTTTCTTTGCCGTGATAGAGGCCAAAGAAACACGTATTCTGCAAACATTTCAACTAGCTATCTATTACAAGTTGTAGACTCCTGTGACACACGGATACCAGAGCCTTGGTAATAGGGTCTGTTTGGCACATTCTAGGTACAAAACGCTAAAAACAATTCTTTTACTAACTACAAATGCTACTTTTTTGTATAAATTTCCCTCGAAACTCCATAATTTGATCTTTAAATCACGTTTATAAGCATAGGGAAGCAGAAAATTCGTTGCTTTCAGGATATTGGGCGCCATCTTGAATATCTTTCTTTTCGCCGAAATCTCGAGTGGGCGAAAAGTATTTTCGCATCGGGCGGGGTCGAATTAGCTAAAATCACCTGTTATTATACTAGAAAATAAATTAAAAAAGAAAGTCTAGACTAAAATGGCTGTGGTATCCTCTAACTAAGAAAGGTATATTAGTATCTCCGCAAATTCCCCACTCATATGGTGCATATTCCGGTAGGGATCGAACACAGACCTCATACCGAGAATTCGTCCTTGACTAAATTGTGATAGGCGACAACTACATTCTTTTCCGCCAGATACAAGAGACTACTAAATATGCACCAAAATAAGACAATATTAATAGGCAAGTATAATAGTTATAGGTGGTAGAGCTGATGCCGGGCTCGACTGTGGAGGTACCACCATCTTACTCGCAAATCCTCCCGAAGTTATTCGGGGGAGAGTAAGAGAACAGCTCTCAGGCAAAACCAGGCGGCCCACCATTGCCTGGGACCGATGGATAGCGGTATATCCATCCCCAATTGCCGGGCCTATATAAAACGGGTTATTCCCAGAGCTCCAAAAATTTCAATTATTATCATAATTTGATTCTCGGCGGCTCCAAAAGATTAACTGTACATATATGCAGAACAGGACAAACCAGGGTGACCACATATAAAATGGTAAATCTACTCTGGCCACATTAAAAATCTACCCAAATCTACCAGAGCCTTGATCAAAAACTACCTCAGATCTACCTCATATCAAATCACTTAATTTTTTAATTATTTATCCCTCTACGTTTTATATATTTTAAGACGGTGCATCAGTTTACTATGTCGTAATTGGCGCCCTCATTGCGTTTTTCCTAATTAAGTACAAGAAAAAAACGCTTCGTAGTGAACTGAAGTACCTATATGTATATGCTTCTACTTGAATTTGTTATTTATGTACAATGTGACTGTACATAATAGCTTTTGGAGCCGGTGAGAAATATTTTCTACAAATTAATTTTTGGAGCCCTGGGAATCTCTTTATGAAAGTTAAAGTTTTTGATAACAATGGATTTTGGAGCTCTGGGAATAAGCCTATAAAACATAGTGGTGACGGGCAGCGGCGTCACTGGTGCAAAGGTTTCGGCACCGCGCTCTCCAACCCGCCTGCCCAGCATGTGTGAGTATGGGCATTTCTTCCAGGAGGACCGCCAAGCGTAGCGAAATTCTGGAAAGGCCTATGTCCAGCAGTGGACGAAACGGGCTGATGGATGGATGGATGAATTATTGTTAGATTTTTTTTATAGTTGCCATCGACATTTGATAATTGCTGTGAAAAAAGAACTCTATTGAGAATCAAAAAACCCAATCTTTAAATTTTTCTATTACTTAGTTGCTGAAAACCAAAACCCTAATCTGATCTCAACGAGCCAGACGTTATTATCAACTAATCCAGCAGTCGGCAACCTATAATAATTTAATAGATTGATTTACCAAATTATTAATCCTAAAAGATAATGGTTGAGTATTCATTAAAAAAAAACGTTTCTTATATTATAAGGATGGTTTCAGACATAGACATTCGAAGAATAAAATGTCATAACTCAGAATGAATGTTTGTTTTTTTGTTACAAGGAATTGGAAAACTTTACTTTTCGAAGTTCAAATTAATTCATTACGATTATTTATGTGTCGAACAAACCTTTTCTTGAAATATTTTTTTTTAGGTCAGCTTTAGATTTCAAGTCTGTTTGATTGTTACTGTAAGAAGTGTTTTTTTTTTACTATTACAACCTTTCATTAACTTTTATTGGGTCAAATCTTGCAAATGAATTTTAAACTAGTTCCGATTGAGCTGAAATTTTGCAGACACAGTTGGTTTTGGTGACAATGCAGGATAAGCTAAATGGTAAATATAATATAAACCCCTTGATATGGGTACAAAAAAATAGAATTTGACAAGGAGAATGCGTTCAAGTATTACGTAACGAATTTGGGGGGAAGAGGGGACAGGGGCGGGAGTGGGGTTTCGAACTACGCGTTACGTAACATTGTTTTTGAATGGTCGCGTAGAGAGATTCTCTTACACATTTTTTAAAACGTTTATTACTCAAAATTTCAAATGACAAATCAAAAAATGGTCACTTGGTGGTTACGTAACGTTTCACTAGGGGGGGGGAGGGTACGTTACGGCGCGTTGCATGGGAGGGAGGGGGGGTCAAAAATCTCCAAATATTGCGTTACGTAATACTTGAGCGCTCCCTAGAGTGACGCTATTCTGAATCGAATATGGCGGAAGCCCCAAGATGGCGATTTATTATTGTTTCCATACTAACAATGTCATGTCAAAGATGTAACCGGTATCACAAAAAAAGAAATTAAATAAATAAATAAAATTTCAAATATTTTATTTTCTAAAAGTGATAAATGCATAAAAATTCGAGCAAAATTCTTTTACACGAATTAAATTTATATCACTGCGGTATAGAAAATCAGAAAAGTAAATCTGGACGTGAGGAGCTCTGTCTAAATACGACTTATTCGTATCTTAAGATTTTTCTTTCAATTGTTTTTCGACCAAATGGTCCTAATAAGAGTGGTAGCTCATGTCATGAGGTATTTTGCGAAGTCGCGGCCATGGCTTCAGGCAGGGGCCACTAAACTTGCTGTACGACAAAAAGTGGATGTTATTTTTACATTATTATGTAAAACGACATGCTAGGTACCCAATTTTGTGTATCTATGACCCTAATGACTTAAAATAAACGGATGTCAGTAGTTGAGGTGTCGTTCAGCGAACAATAAATGCTGTAATCTATCCACTTTTGTCAACAATTTTTTTTCTTATTTTAAAATCTAACGACGAATCAAAAATTATATGTTACGACTTCCGAATACGCTGAAATACGTACTTCTTAATGACTATTATACAGGGGGTAAATGCCAAGTCAAGAATCCCTTTAGGGTATGAAAGTATACACGATTCTGATGTCATTACGAGAAAAAAATATATACATTGAATTTCCACGAAAAATTCCATCATTTTTCTAAGCTATGGGTACGCAGCTCACCGGCCTCCCCACACACCTAATTGCACCCCGCAACCCGCACCCCTCATCCGAATGGCCAGCGACCAGTGAGGGTGTCCACGCGATTAGTGTATTTTGAGTAAAGAAAATCGTCTTATTATGAGGTACTGCTTTATTAAGAGATCCCAGTATTTAAAATGATATCTTTACCGATCATACTAACACACTCTTAAAGGATTCTTGCCTTTGCTTTTACACCCGGTATAAAGGCTCTATACTAATTTTCATGGTGTGACTCGTAACTACGAAACTGACGAATTTTCCATACAACTTTCTATTCCCTATTTTTCATCTTTTATAGACACGCGTTCGTTGCGTTGTAACTAACAAAATTATAGGTGGTAGAGCTGATGTCGAGCTCGATTGTGGGGGTACCAGTAATCAGTAATCAGTAATCAGTAATTCTTTATTGACCATTATAACAGAGAATGTTACATGAGGCATGTCAAACATTACACCATAAAAGATTCACAATATCTTATTGATAAAATAAATAATTTATATAATACAAATAAAACATTAGGTACATATAAAACTTATGTCATTGAAAAACAAATTGTCAGGTATGTATGATTATCATTTTATGACATATACCTTCGTATTATAGACAAAATTATAAAAATTGTATTATACCTACAGAGAGAATGAACACTTATTAAACTGCTTGGTCAGGTACTCATTTACAGAATAAAATGGATTTAATTCGAAAAAATATTTTAATTTCATTTTAAAATCAACCAGAGGAAGTCTAGTTATTTCTAGTGGCAATTTATTGTACATATTAACCTTATTGAACAATCCTTGTTTTTGCGTTTTCGATAGTCTTGTTTTTGGTAATACGATTTTCTCTTTGTTACGGGTGTCATAGTTGTGTCGGTCCATATATTTAGGTAAATCATGTTTGTTATTATGAATTTCTATTAATGATTTATACAAGTAAAGTGATATTACCGTCATAATTTTGTTTAATTTAAAATATTCTCTTGCTGAAGAGCGTCTGTGAAGTCCATTTAAAATTCTGATGGAGCGCTTCTGGCTGATCAAGATTTTCTTGATCTCCGCAGCATTTCCCCATACCGTTATGGCATAATTCAAGTTTGACTGTATGTAAGCATAATATACACTCGTAAGGGTAGTTTTATTTACTAACGGTTTAAGTTTCAACAGAGCATAGTTTGCGCTGGACAATTTTTTTCGTAGTTTCTCTATGTGAAGTGAATGGGCCAATGTGTGATCTATAGCGTACCCAAGAAATGTTGCCTCTTTAGTTTTTACTATAATGGACTTATTTTTGTGTGTCTGGTATGCTAACACAACACTTTTATCTGCGTTCAGAACAATACCATTTGCTTCAAACCAGTCCTGCAAAGTTGACATTACAGTTTCTATTTTTATTTCTAACGAAGCCTGATTTTTGTCCCTAACACCTACATGTGTATCGTCCGCGAATAAAGTGACAAATGCCCAACTAGGTAAGATACTAGGTAAATCGTTCATATATATTAGGAATAATATAGGGCCCAATATTGAGCCTTGAGGTACCCCTATGTCATTGATTTCATACGAGGACAATATTCCGTTGTCACTGACTGCCTGTGTTCTATTTTCTAAGTATGTGGACAACAATTTTAACTCTTTTCCTTCGAAACCGTAGTGTTTAAGCTTGTGTGTCAAAATGTCATGACGTAAGCAATCAAACGCCTTGGATAGGTCACAAAATATACTTGAACATTTGTTTGATGTATCTAGAGCGTCAAGCATGTAGTAAACTACCTTGATTATTGCCATTTCAGTAGATTTACCTTTACGAAATCCAAACTGTGATTCAGTGAAAAGATCATTACTTTCAAAAAACATTGTTATCCTAATTTTAATGGCGGTCTCTAAAATTTTCGACATAACTGGCAAAATACATACGGGTCTATAGTCCCCAGGCTCAGTACTGTCACCTTTCTTGAACAATGGCACTACTTTACCCGGTTTCAAAGCGTCGGGAAATATACCTTCCTGTAGGCATGCATTCAAAACTAATAAAATCAGTTCAAGAAGCATATCGTTTCCTAAAGCGAGTTTTTTAAAAGTTTCACAGTTCATTTTGTAAATGTCTTCTGACTTTTTGTTTTTTAAATCTCTTAAAATTTGTTTTAGTTCTTTCATTGTTATGGAAAAGAAATTAATACTTGTTACAGGTCTTTTAACATTTCGCAAAAAAATCTCGCACTTGTTAATATCTGTCTTGATATTTTTAGATATATTCTTTGCTATATTTCTGAAGAAGTCATTAAATATAGTGGCCATTTCTTGAGCATTTGTAACTCTAATCCCTGTTTTGTTTTTAATTTCCTCAATGTGATTTTTTGGTTTCTTTTTAGTTTGTACTTGTTCATTTATTACTGTCCAGGTTTCTTTGATTTTATTTTCTGCTTTTTTGATCTTATTTCCATAACTTATTTACCACCAACTTAGTCGCGGAACCCTATACTAAGGGGACAGCTCTCAGGCAAAACCAGGCGGCCCACCATTTCCTGGGGCCGATAGATGGCGGTATATCCATTCCCAATTGCCGGGCCTTATATAAAGCATAGTGGTGACGGGCAGCGGCGTCACTGGTGCAAAGGTTTCGACACCGCACTCACCAACCCGCCTGCCCAGCATGTGTGAGTATGGGCATTTACTCCAGGAGGACCGCCAAGAGTGGCGAAATCTTGGAAAGGCCTAATGTCCAGCCGTGGACGAAACAGGCTGATGGATGGATGGAACTAACGAAGTTTCCATACAAATTTTTATCCCCTATTTCCAAAAAACGCTTAAAATTGACATTCCTTATTTTTAGTTAAAAGGCTAAGGTTGGGTATGGCGGGTTACGACCGCCATACATTGCCTTCGTGGTATTTTTTTATGACAACCCAGAACCATACCTCAGTCTAGGCCAAACTGGTTTGTCCTAAAATCGAGTTTGACCGGTAACATATACAAAGGAGGGGATGTCAGATATGAAAATCAGTAACACTAACATGCAACTCAAACATCTGTTTGTGATTTGGATATAATTTAGTTTCAACCGATATTTTCGTGTGTTAATGCGATACTTACTAGAAAAACGTGACCTGACATATTTAGATGAAGGTTGTTGAAAGAAAAATCTTTTTGCGTTCGAAAGTATAATTTAAATTAAATTTAACCGAAAAAGAAGATGCTACATTAATGATTTGTTTGTCAGCAATAAACAGTGAACGCACTCAGTAAATTTATAAACACGGATTGGTGGTGAACCGTTATGTGATTTAGTACTTTATCTGAAAGGTCTGACTCCAACGGATTCAACCCCGGAGGAATCTGCTCCATCGTTTACGACAGTAAAATATTGGGAGGCAGAGTTTAAACAAGGTCGTACTAGCTGCCAAGACGAATATCGCAGTGGTTGACCAAATGAAGTGACCACGCCGGAAATGGTGAAGAAAATCCATAAAATTAGTATTGGATGACCGTCGATCACGAACCTAGCTGACAATTTTGTTTAACTGAAACTGCATCAAAGTGGACGCACGATTGCCTCATTCTTGTAAATAATCTAGACCGGTGTTAGATCGGGCGTTATTACCTTTTAATTGGTACAGCTGTACACGAAGAGTCACGCAAACATCAGCGACAGAAAAAACTGCAGTAGTTTCTTACATGTGACAGAGTTTTTGATAATCTTTCGAATTAGCACACTATTCTAAGGCTGCAACTTAGAGGAGTAAGAAAATGGCGATTTACATGCCGTGTCCATTGAATAATGTCCATACATTATTCAAAGGAGTTTCACGTATATTTCAAGACATCTCTCTCACCCGGCAATCACAATTAAGTCTTGCCTGCACCAGCAATTGAACTTCCTATACCGTGTTACACAACCTCATTGTTCCTACCATTATCATTAATGTAGGTAGGTGTGTGGTCGCCTATTGCGGCAAGTAACCGCGTCATCAACATTGGTCATTATCTTGATTTATGTCCTATCTGCAAAGGCCATCGATGTGGAGTTGCAATTAATAGTTCAAAAATCCTTATAATTACGAGTAGTACCTACAAAGCATAGTTAGGTATTATTGTTCCACGTTTGGATTGGGAATGAGGTGCGATCGTCAACTTTACGCAAAAATACGTAAAAACTTTTTCACTGCGAAATTATAACGTGAATAAATGTAAAATTTTACCAAAACAATATTTCGTGGAATTAAAATACTATAGTCGCCGTCAATAGAAATTGTGGACTATGTAAACAAACCGTTTTCTCAATTTTTCTCAAGGTTCTGTCACGGAGTCTCACTGAACATTATTCCAAATCATGAAGCATCAAGTCTTACCTGCCATTCACTGTATTTCATCATGAAATATTCAATAATCACCAGTTAATTACGGAAAATTATAGAATCAATAGTCAAATCTGTACTGCGACGAGATTGCTGTCATATTTTTTCTCATCGAATCTGTATTGTCTTTGAAAATTAGTGATGTACGAATCTATTTGAATATAAACCTATTTTATTCGTGATGCAATTTTATTCCGTCTTTTTTTTGATAGCGTTACTTCATAATCTTTGACATAACGTGTGTGTGATTCTATCGAGAGCTGTGTGATCTTCCAGCGTTGCTCTAAAATCTTTTGTGTTTTCGGTATTCTAGCGACTTGGCTTCCCTTTATTAACTTTGTATTGGGGTCTTACTCGCGATAACTAATAACATACCTTAATAGATATGTGCTTGACGTTTCGACGCCTCTGTAGGCTTCTCTTACTGATCTTTCTTTGTGATTTGGATAGTGTTTCACCTTGAAACAACGACAATTGGTTCCGTCATAGTAATGGACAATGCCCCATATAATTCGCGTCAAATCGAAAAGGCGCCCAACATGAGTTGGCGGAAGGAGGCTATCCAAAGCTGGTTGCGCGAAAAAGAAATCAAATTTCAAGAAACCGAAATCAAAGCGAATCTCATAGCTAAAGTAGACAAGCAAAAATATAAAAAAATGTATGTAGATGAGTTGGCGGCATCGAAAAATGTGACAGTTTTGCGCCTTCCACCATATCATTGCGAGCTTAACCCGATAGAGTTGATATTGGCGCAAGGAAAAGGTTACGTTGGAAGGAACAACAAAACATTCAAAATGGACGATGTGAAGATTTTGTTGCTCCAAGGTTTGGCGCGGATCGGGCCAGAACAGTGGGCGAAATGTGTAGCTCATGTCCTAAAAGTAGAAGAAAAAATTAAAGAACTGGATGGGATGATAGATACGGCCACCGATGCTGTGACGGAACCATTTGTAATTAACGTGGGCGATTTGACTAGCGATTCATCAGAATATTTTAGCGATGAATCAAATAAAGAAAATTAATTAAGCATTTAAATCATATACTTACCCATCTCTAGATAGTTAACCTATTCATAGACAAAGACAACATGGCGCTTTGTTTACATAGTCCACAATTTCTATTGACGGCGACTATACGATATTCTTTAAAAAAAATTGTCAGCTCGCCATTTGTTTTGATGATCAATCACTCATGGGTTCATCAACTTCATCATCAATACCAAATAGTGACAGATTTGTCAAATAAAATTTAAAGATTTCATTTATGAAATAGTTTAAAATAGATTCAGCAAACAGGTCAGACAACTAAATCAGCGATCATTTCATATTTTGGAGAAGCAATATTATTCATCTATAAACTTTTATAAACATCATTAAGTACATAAAACGCAAAAATTTGATTATTATTTTACTTGATGGTCTTAAGTACCTAAGTAATCAATTCATTTGTACTATTATACAAACGGTACTTTTGAATCCCAATCCAATCGTGGAAAAATAATTCTTTTGGAAATAGTTTCGCTGAGCCACGTCTTTGATTGTAAAATTTGACGTACGCTAGTACAGATATTAAAGGGAGATTTTACTCTGATATTACCTACATCCAGGTCCTGACGAAATAGCGAGGCAGTGAAATCAGAAGAAAAACAACTGGCTGGTACCCTCTGTATACTATTCAACATGATTTTAGAAATGTTTCTTTGAAACTTCTTTTTTGACTTTACCCATTTACCCTCGCAATGTTAAAAGTCTGATATAATCCATATACGTGGGACGCACTACGTGGGACGCACTATAAGTTTCCGGAATGAATATGAAAAAATACTATTAAAGGTACAAAATTAATTTATTGTTTTTCAAAATAATCTCCCTTGGCGTCTATGCACTTTTTCATTCGATCAAACCAGTTTTGAAAACTTTTGTGCCACTCCCCTGTGGTGACCTCTGAAACGTGTTTTTCATACTCCTCGACAGCCTCTTCTGGTGATGAAAATCGTTGACCGCGTAATTGGTTCTTAATTTTTGGGAACAGAAAAAAGTCACAAGGTGCCAGGTCGGGACTGTATGCAGGATGACTCATGAGTTCTACATTTTTCGTCTTCAAAAAATCGTTTGTCTGTCTGGCCGTGTGAGAACTAGCATTGTCGTGGTGCAGGATGATACGGCGTTTACGGTTATTTTTACGGAGTTCGTCAATAACTTCCGGCAAACAAATGGTCGTGTACCAGTCACTATTCACAGTACGACGATTCTCTAAAGCAACAGTAGCCACGTGTCCAGTTTTATTAAAAAAAGAAGCAATCATCCGCTTAGATGCACTTTTCACGCGCGCCACTTTGGTTGGTTTCGGCTCATCTTGAAAGACCCATACGCTCGATTGCTGCTTTGTTTTGGGATCGTAGCAATAAATCCATGTTTCGTCACCTGTTACTATGTCCCACACCAAATTTGACGCACCTTCGTTGAATCTGGTAAGCATGGCACTGCACCAAGTGACGCGGTCCGTTTTTTGAGCCTCGGTCAAGTTGTGTGGGATCCACCGCGAGCACAGCTTTCTCACACCCAAATGTTTGTGTAGGATTGATTGTATTTGACTCATGCCTATTTCTAAGGATGCGCGAATTTCATGGTAGGTCACATGCCTGTCTGTTTCAATCATACGGCGCACAGCATCGATGTTTTTGTTGGTCACAGCGGTGGACGGCCGACCATCGCGAGATTCGTCACTGAGATTGATACGACCACGCTTGAATTCTGCAAACCAGCTATAAACAGTCGTCTTGCATGGTGCTTCATTGCCAAAAGCTGTTTCAAGCCGAGCGATGCTCTGTTGAGCTGTCAAATTACACTTAAAATCGTAGAAAATCATACTACGAAAATTTTCCCGAGTTAAATCCATGTTGATGCAGACACACAATTTTTTAAATGGCGCCACAAGGTAAAAACAAAAGACAGTCAGATGAAACAAACTGCATTCTACAGCCAAAGAGTTCTATTTTCAAATGTTGCAATAAATTTTTAAATATTGTTTATGTAAGTGGCCAGTTCCGGAAACTTTTAGTGTTACCTATGTATAAGTTTCCGGAATGAATATGAAAAAATACTATTAAAGGTACAAAATTAAGTTATTGTTTTTCAAAATAATCTCCCTTGGCGTCTATGCACTTTTTCATTCGATCAAACCAGTTTTGAAAACTTTTGTGCCACTCCCCTGTGGTGACCTCTGAAACGTGTTTTTCATACTCCTCGACAGCCTCTTCTGGTGATGAAAATCGTTGACCGCGTAATTGGTTCTTAATTTTTGGGAACAGAAAAAAGTCACAAGGTGCCAGGTCGGGACTGTATGCAGGATGACTCATGAGTTCTACATTTTTCGTCTTCAAAAAGTCGTTTGTCTGTCTGGCCGTGTGAGAACTAGCATTGTCGTGGTGCAGGATGATACGGCGTTTACGGTTATTTTTACGGAGTTCGTCAATAACTTCCGGCAAACAAATGGTCGTGTACCAGTCACTATTCACGGTACGACGATTCTCTAAAGCAACAGTAGCCACGTGTCCAGTTTTATTAAAAAAAGAAGCAATCATCCGCTTAGATGCACTTTTCACGCGCGCCACTTTGGTTGGTTTCGGCTCATCTTGAAAGACCCATACGCTCGATTGCTGCTTTGTTTTGGGATCGTAGCAATAAATCCATGTTTCGTCACCTGTTACTATGTCCCACATCAAATTTGACGCACCTTTGTTGAATCTAGTAAGCATGGCACTGCACCAAGTGACGCGGTCCGTTTTTTGAGCCTCGGTCAAGTTGTGTGGGATCCACCGCGAGCACAGCTTTCTCACACCCAAATGTTTGTGTAGGATTGATTGTATTTGACTCATGCCTATTTCTAAGGATGCGCGAATTTCATGGTAGGTCACATGCCTGTCTGTTTCAATCATACGGCGCACAGCATCGATGTTTTTGTTGGTCACAGCGGTGGATGGCCGACCATCGCGAGATTCGTCACTGAGATTGATACGACCACGCTTGACTTCTGCAAACCAGCTATAAACAGTCGTCTTGCATGGTGCTTCATTGCCAACAGCTGTTTCAAGCCGAGCGATGCTCTGTTGAGCTGTCAAATTACACTTAAAATCGTAGAAAATCATACTACGAAAATTTTCCCGAGTTAAATCCATGTTGATGCAGACACACAATTTTTTAAATGGCGCCACAAGGTAAAAACAAAAGACAGTCAGATGAAACAAACTGCATTCTACAGCCAAAGAGTTCTATTTTCAAATGTTGCAATAAATTTTTAAATATTGTTTATGTGAGTGGCCAGTTCCGGAAACTTTTAGTGTTACCTATGTATAATAAAAAGGGAGATCCCTGAAATATATCAAACTTATTATAGACCCATTAGTCTCACATATGTTTAGCATTTATAATCTGTTCTAAACCTCAAAAGAACAAGTAAAGAAATTTATGTTCGACAACCTATAGAACGAGCAGGATTCTAAAGTGGTTTTGGAACAATGGACCATATTCTTGTATTTTCAAGTATAGCATTTTTTTATTATGTCAAATTATTTGAAATCACATATGATGGGATGCAACATTATGAAATAGACAAAACGTACTTACCGTAACTTACCCAGTCCAGGATAGATGCCCAACATTTAAATTTTCATCTGTATTTATTAAAGTTTTTCAATAATTATATAGGTAGATAGTTTGTATGCTTCTTTGCGTATGTTCATTTTGGTATTCTTTATAAGAAATTGGATAGCGTTCTGCATCACTAGACCAAACGCCAATTTAAAATTTTCGGAAAAACAAATTTTTGCCTTTTTTGTGGCCGAAGATCTGAATCGCTACTTTTGTTGGTGTCCGCGGGTATGACTCTTGGGAAAATTGGTTCAGTAGGGTCGGTAGAATATGTGGTTTCATTTAATGGTAGCAATCTATTTACACCCGGTATATAGCCTTTCTTTTACTCGGGACAAATTAAATGTTTTCAATCTACAAAACTAATCCAAGCGACATTTTTGACGCTTGGACTATTGATGCATAACAAAATTGCAACAAAACATATCTTGTGGTCTCAAAGATGAACTTAAAAAAGTGAAATATATGTTTCAGGATTGTAGCAGATGAATATCCCCAGTCTCTGCCTGTCCTTCTGGTGGTTAGGCATATGACTGAGAGATATTATATACATATTGAAAATGTAACATTTGATAAAGGAGCACCTATATTTGTATATTTAGTACGGTATTAGATGATTAATCTAAGTCAGTGGGTGTGATATTTTGTTTTGTTTGCTGTAATTAGCTTTTATAATAGCAAAAAAAACGTCAATTTGGCGCCTAGACTAGTGATTCAGAACGCTATCCAATTATGCTATAATTTAATTTTTTTATACCTTATTTTTAGGATATACGCCTAAGGTGTGGTATTGAGACCCCATTGATGAAATAGGGCCTCAAGGATTTAAAAAAATACTAAATTCAAAAAATAATCTATTATTTAACATCTTTAGAGCATCCTTGATGGGGTACCGAGAGTCCGTTATATTTCATTAAATGCCATCACATAATTTCTTCAATTCTCCATAGCTACAGCTAGATTTTCTTTAGTCCAGGTAACTGTTCGGTATTGAACGACAGATTTTCATTAACATTTACGTGAAATCACGATCTTGCAAATAACTAAGATGCTAGTAAAAATATATACAGGGTGTAAATGCAAAGTCAAGAATCCATTTAGGTATCAAAGTATACACGATTCTGATATCATTACGAGAAAAAAAAATGTACCTTCAATTTTAACCGAAAATTCCACCATTTTTCTAAGCTATGGCTACGCAGCTCACCGGCCTCCCCACGCACCTAATTACACCCCGCAACCCGCACCCCTCATCCGAGTGGCCAGCGACCAGTGAGAGTGTCCACGCAATTAGTGTATTTTGAGTAAAGAAAGTCGTCTTATTGTGAGGTACTGGTACTTTATTTAGAGATCTCAGTACCTATTTAAAATAATATCTTTACCGATCATACTAACACACCCTTAAAGACCTTTGCTTTTACACCCGGTAGGTATATTAGAAACAAATCTACGTAGGATACAAACATAACAAAATAACTACTTTTTTATAAAGGATATATGCCTTTTTTCAATAAAAAAAACTAAAATACATACAAACTCAAAATCATCAAAAACGTACTACCAATACAATACTGAACAAATAATAACATAAAAACAAAACACTTATTATTTATATTAAAAGATACAGAAGTTACTTGGTACACTACTGAATTATTTGGATGAAACAGAAATTGGCACGAAACGTTTTATTTTTTTACGGGAACCACGTGCATGACACTGAGGTGGGAAAGGGGTGCACTTTCAAATGACTATGACACGGGTTTGCCCACTCTTTGGGAAGTGTGAGATTTTGACATTGGGGAAACTATCCCAATGCGGCATATATCCTGGAATTACCCTACATTAAGATACTACCTATAATATACATGTAAACTGTGTAAAGTGCGACTGGAAAAATCAGGACCAAGTTTTAAAGTGCAAGAGAAATTCAACAAATTGTATGCAAAGTTGTTCATTAATGTTTTAGAGCTAAAAATAAGTAAAATGGACTGGATTGGTAAAAGCAGAAAGATAGACCAGGCAACCGACGATTCCCAGACAATAATGGTTTCGTTCGTAGAAACACCAAATGAATTAGAAAGCATGATACAGGCCGTACATTACAGAATCGAGAAAGTAGGACTCTTGATGCATCTCGACAAAACCAAACTCAGAAAGAGCATTCACGTTGGCCCAAATGAGCTGGATTGATGACCAGCTAGCCTGACATGGGTGCCACTTTAGCACCATTTTCAAGCACCATTTGACAGAAAATATATGGGATTCACTGTCAAATGGTGTCTAATTAAAATGGTGTTAAAGTGGCACCATGCTAGCCCCCCAGGTACCAAATTGCATAGGCAGATTGCGGGTTACTTTGAAGTTGATTTTGGAGAGATATGTGTTGATTTTTTTGATTGAAAACATACGGGACGCACTATAAGTTTCCGGAATGAATATGAAAAAATACTATTAAAGGTACAAAATTAATTTATTGTTTTTCAAAATAATCTCCCTTGGCGTCTATGCACTTTTTCATTCGATCAAACCAGTTTTGAAAACTTTTGTGCCACTCCCCTGTGGTGACCTCTGAAACGTGTTTTTCATACTCCTCGACAGCCTCTTCTGGTGATGAAAATCGTTGACCGCGTAATTGGTTCTTAATTTTTGGGAACAGAAAAAAGTCACAAGGTGCCAGGTCGGGACTGTATGCAGGATGACTCATGAGTTCTAAATTTTTCGTCTTCAAAAAGTCGTTTGTCTGTCTGGCCGTGTGAGAACTAGCATTGTCGTGGTGCAGGATGATACGGCGTTTACGGTTATTTTTACGGAGTTCGTCAATAACTTCCGGCAAACAAATGGTCGTGTACCAGTCACTATTTACGGTACGACGATTCTCTAAAGCAACAGTAGCCACGTGTCCAGTTTTATTAAAAAAAGAAGCAATCATCCGCTTAGATGCACTTTTCACGCGCGCCACTTTGGTTGGTTTCGGCTCATCTTGAAAGACCCATACGCTCGATTGCTGCTTTGTTTTGGGATCGTAGCAATAAATCCATGTTTCGTCACCTGTTACTATGTCCCACACCAAATTTGACGCACCTTCGTTGAATCTGGTAAGCATGGCACTGCACCAAGTGACGCGGTCCGTTTTTTGAGCCTCGGTCAAGTTGTGTGGGATCCACCGCGAGCACAGCTTTCTCACAGCCAAATGTTTGTGTAGGATTGATTGTATTTGACTCATGTCTATTTCTAAGGATGCGCGAATTTCATGGTAGGTCACATGCCTGTCTGTTTCAATCATACGGCGCACAGCATCGATGCTTTGTTGGTCACAGCGGTGGACGGCCGACCATCGCGAGATTCGTCACTGAGATTGATACGACCACGCTTGAATTCTGCAAACCAGCTATAAACAGTCGTCTTGCATGGTGCTTCATTGCCAAAAGCTGTTTCAAGCCGAGCGATGCTCTGTTGAGCTGTCAAATTACACTTAAAATCGTAGAAAATCATACTACGAAAATTTTCCCGAGTTAAATCCATATTGATGCAGACACAGAATTTTTTAAATGGCGCCACAAGGTAAAAACAAAAGACAGTCAGATGAAACAAACTGCATTCTACAGCCAAAGAGTTCTATTTTCAAATGTTGCAATAAATTTTTAAATATTGTTTATGTAAGTGGCCAGTTCCGGAAACTTTTAGTGTTACCTATGTATAGCTTCTAATTGACGTGGTTTAGTCACTCTAATTTCCATCACATGGCATATATCAAACTTTATCTACTGACTGATGTTGCAAATGCGCAATAATGCCGAAATAGCCATCCAGTATGTATAACTAGACCACAGACATACAGACTAAACCTAAGGATTAAATAGCGTTGGCAAGTTTCCATACAAAAAACAAGCGATATTTAAGCTACATCCATCCATCAGCCTATTTCGTCCACTGCTGGACATAGGCCTTTCCAAGATTTCGCCAGTTGGCGGTCCATCTAGAAGAAATGCCCATACTCACACACGCTGGGCAGGCGGATTGGTGAGCGCGGTGCCGAAACCCTCGCACCAGTTACGCCGCTGCCCGTCACTGGTCTGTTTTAAGACTTGGCAATTGGGGATGGATAAACCACCATCCATCGGTCCCAGGCAATGGTGGGCCGCCTGGTTTTGCCTGAGAGCTGTCCTCTTACTCTCCCCCGAATAACTTCAGGGAGTTTTGCGAGTAAGATGGTGGTACCTACACAGTCGAGCCCGGCATTAGCTCTACCACCTTCAATCTACATTTAAGCTACATGGTACGAAGAAACGTATAAAAATGGGTTGTTTTGGCTGGCTTATGCTTGAGACATATTTTTTAATACCTAAACTAATCTCTCGTTTATATTTTGTTCGGAAACAAGCAATATTTATAACTAAAAGAGCCTGTAACTCACTGATCTAAAATTACTTCAAGTCGACTATGCGTTTATTATTAATGTTTGGTCTGTATGTCTGTAATCTAGACAAATTGATCTTCTTTAAAGATGTTAGAAAGGAAAGAATATAACCATTTGGAAACGTTCCACATTTCTGACACGTCTAGATGAAATAATCAAAAACAACTTAAGTGGAAATATTGAATTGCTCTCTACACGACCGCAGCTGAATCCTATCCAGTCTACCGATTCGATTTGGTGGCTTAGAAATCCAAACGTGTAACACTATCCAATTTTTTTTCCTTATAAAAATGTTAAATTATGGAATAAAAGACTATTTTATTTTATTTTATTAGTACCCACATGACTATTAGCTGAATCAACTCATCAACTTTTGGAAAAGGTACTTAATATTATAAACTTGAACAAAAAAGGGGTTTTTAATGTAACATACATATATGTACAATTATAAATAAAATTAAAAAGGGTAAAACCAACGTAAAAGAAAATAAAAAATATTTGGAAAATTCAATTATATATTTTTAAATTAATTTGCATTATACCGCAAATGTTTCTATATCTCATGGTCATATACATAAAATGTATAGATACTCTAAGTAATTGTCATAGCATTTGAGTGTGAGTTTACACTTTATAAAATCGGTCCTTAAAATAAGGTTTCGGTAGTGAAACAATAAAGATAATAAAGTTTCGCTGAATAAGTTGTGATCTTCAATAAAATAAAATATAGCGTATTGAATCGCGTATTTCTTTGATTATATTAATAAAAATAAAGTTTATCAATAAAATTTATAAGCTTCAGATGATGGTGGGAAGGAGGTAATTCAAAGAAGTAATTCCCAGGACCTTGAAACTAGACGCGTTTAAAAATTACACAGCCTTAATTAACAGAGATTTTATGACAAAAAAAACGAAGCAAGTCAAAAACATAAATAATTGATCAGTTTATACGAAAACGAATAGTTTTTATATATCCTTGAACATTTTTCGGACCAAATCGTTGTTCGAATGCATTCTAAGAGGGGCTCCTCCATTCTTGCATCGGATTCAGTTCCGCTTGTGTAGATGATAGAAATTTAAAAAAAATATGGTGTGTTTTTTAACTCATTTCATTACACACTTCCTAAACATGCATACTTCTATTCTTCTAACAATTAAGTTCATTACTTTAAAAAAATATATATTACACGAAACATCCATTCAAAATTAGTATTTTAAGACAAATTTTAGTAATAAAAAAATCTTTGTAAGCTGAACAAGGCGCTAAAATGGTAACGCCTGACAAACAATTTCGCAACCACTGCATACGGAACCCTGATTTTTATTATTTGTCATCTTACTTTAGAGTAGGTACTACAATCTGACTTGTATGTATTACCGTCTTTAAGTAATAACGTAAAAAAGAACTTTTTCGAGGTTTCTCGTATGGGGACCCCATGTTTTCAATTTAATTTAAATTTTGATTGTTTGTCGTAATAGAGGCCATAATAACACATATTCTGGTAAAATTGCACCTGTCTAAATATTTCGGTTAAAATATGATCCTTGCGACAGACGGATCGACAGCGAAGGCTTAGTAATAGGGTCTCGTTTGGCACCCAGCAGAACTGCAGCTTAGCATCATGGAACGCCTTAACAACACATACTACCCTAACTCCATATGACATGCGCAAGATCTGCATTTATTCAATAACTAAACATACGGGTTGAAAATGAACAGTATCTTTATTGAAATCTATGAATTAGAATCACTAATAGAACACAAAACCGTTAAAAAAAGTTTCTTTTTTTTCATATTTTTTTTGGTTACCACGCCAAACTACGCTACGTGACGTAACGTAACTGACAATATACCGTACATATTCCCGGCGGTAAATAATGCACATAGGCTATGTACACAGGTTTTGTAGAGCGTCGTCTCTGTCACCGGAGTATTAGTGCTTCTTTTGACGGTCGATATCTTTTTTTAATTATGAATCGTGCATGACAAAAGTAACAAAACATATTTTTTTAAATCGAACATAGAACAGTTTCCTTTTTCAACCGGTATACACCTGTATAACATATACCACTAAGCGGTTACATGATAAATAAATACACCATAGGTAGGTATTGTGCTAAAGCCGCATGGGAAACCCTTATTGACTTTTTGCTGCTCGCCACCAACATTTCCATTGTTTACACGAAGATTCCGTGTAAATATACCTATACATGATAGTTTGTGCGTATCTACAGCATCCAACCGTAATCAATGTGCAGTCTGACGTAGGTCGATAAAAAAGTAGATTACCACTATACTCGTATTATCTGTGCCACCACTTAGACTTGCAAATGTTATTGTCTTGTGGATGATTGATGTTTGAGAGTGGACCTTATTACAATGGCTATAGGAACAAAAGTCGATACAAAGAATGTTTCCGAAATATTATAAACATAGGCAGGCAAAAATATATAAATATAGAGCTTTAAAAGTGTATCGACCAAACAGGTTTTAATAGCAATTATCTAGGTAAAAAGAACAGTGGAGACCGCATCAAGTTAGACACTTCGGACTTTGTATACTACGATCAAGTCGGATTGAGCAGTGATGTAAACAAAGAAAAGATTCTTTCACACTTGACCACTTTTGACAGTTATAGTGATGTACCTGAGTACCTTTTTAACAGTGGCGATGTTCGACTATTTCAGTGACAGCTCAGATGTCCGTCCGTTATTGATCTGAGATCTCAGCATTGCGGAGCATCAAAAATTTAAAAACAATATTAAAATTGAAATAAATAAAAATATATTTCCTAACCTTAAAAAACTAAAATAAATGACTGCAATTGGGGCAGTGAATGATCTGTATTGTTTAAGCCCTCATGGTACGTACGGAATTAATTCTACGAAAGCTTCGGGATGTCAAAAATTTTGCGAAAGCTTGAGCGATTAAAGACATTATAACGAAATTATTTTAATCTCTTCATTTGTTAAAATTTAAGCGATGTAATTTTTTTAGTTGCTTACGGTAAATTTTGTTGGAAAAACACTGAACGTCTTCTTTTCACTAATGTTCATTGGATTTTATTCCAATCTGTGTAAAAGCGGAATTCCCCTGGCTTGGGAAATGGTAGCACTGCATATAATGTTGCCAATGGCTCACGTAGTATTCACCCTACTACATATTCATAATATTTACTTAACCGCGTTTTTTTATATATTAATTAGACTACTTAAAATGTACAGAATGAAAAATTATCAATTGTTTATTGATTTGTATTTTGCAAACAATACGTATGATTTAATGGTATGAATATCTATACTAAAACTCTGACTAAAACGGTATTTTTTATTTCTTGTTCTAGCTCGAAGACGTTTGTTCTAAATAGTCAAGCTCCCGTTTTTTACATTTTTGACGATTATTTCCAGGTTTTTTCCGATATGCCTGCAAAAGTAGATGAATAGCAAATTATTATTTGCCCATAAAATTGACTTTATGTTTAAAGCTGGTATCCCTATTTTACTAATCCGTCATGGCACTGACACGAGATCGAACCTGATCGAGAGGAATCACGGTGCATTGTTTGCATTTTCTCTTTCACAAAAGGCGTACCTTCAACACAGTCTCTTTTGCACTATTGTTCAACGGCTTTGGCAATAATAATTTATCAAATAAGTTTGAAAAATATGACTGACAAACAAAATGACAGGAAAAGTTTGACAAACAGTGATGCCAACATGACTTCAGGGGAAAAGTTATGATGAATGGTCTACTGTACTAGTCAATAGAGTCACACAGATAAAAATGTGCAGCCGCCATTAGAAAACAGGGATGATCGTTTTGTTGAAAGGTTTTTACCAAAAAGTGAATTAAGATGCATTCTATTGTGACCAAAAGTGTATTCTACATGAAGATCGAAGTGTCTAGAATCGATGTATGTGAAGTTTTTAATAAGAGGTGTGTACCATATCGGTAATTTTCATCTTAAACGGTTTGCTTACCTCATTTTTCTATCCGACTTGATCGTAGTATACCTATCTTATATTCTTCTCTGTAGGGGCTAATGTCGTACTGCAAGTGTATAGGTTGATGTGGTCTCCAATGTGCAAGCTCCGTCATAATCATAAGCGATGTGATGGACTTATTTCACACTTCACATGAATTCTAAGGTATACCGAAAATATGACGTCATCCGAACATTATCCGTATTTTTCCTGAAATCCTACTAATTTCTTCACGCACTTAATGCTGCAAACAGACAGGTAGAGAGACACCGACGCGACGCTTCACTAGAAAGGTTTCTATTTTTATAGAATCCTAAAAAGATAAAAACACATTTTAAATGGTTCTCTTGAACTTTGGCCTTGAGTGTTATGAGCCAGTTTATTTAATAACTTCTGGGTATATTGAGACGAATTAACTAAAAGAAGCCTCTATCATATAAAGTTTCATCAGAATGTGATGAAATAGGGGGTTCTCTGTACGTACATAAGGTGACTTTAATTTATTCAGCCAAATTGTTACTGAAGACTCAGTAAGTGCTCAGTAACAAGATTCAATTACCCTTTTTGTGAAATTCGTAAATTATTCTTTTCGTGTTCCTTAGAAACGCAAGCCCAGCCCCGAGTCAATTACGATAAGACGTCAAGATTTTATTTTGCGAAATTAGCAAAAACTGTTATCGATCCGTGATACTGATCACTTACCAAGCCTCTAATAAGAGTTTGGCTGCATAAATTAAAGTCACGTTATACAGGATGTAAATGCAAAGTCAAGAATCCCTTTAGGGTATGATAGTATACACGATTCTGATGTCATTATGAAAAAAAAAAAATACCTTGTATTTTCACAAAAAATTCCATCATTTTTCTAAGCTATGGCTACGCAGCTCACAGGCCTCTCCGCACACCTAATTGCACCCCGCAACCCGCACCCCACATCCGAGTGGCCAGCGACCGTGAGGGTGTCCACGCGATTAATGTATTTTGAGTAAAGAAAATCGTCTTATTATGAGTTACTGGTACTTTATTTAGAGATCCCAGTATTTAATATAATATGACCAAATTCATACTGGAGACTCGGTTAGTTATCAGGAACAAGGTTTAATGAACCTCCAGGTGAAATTCGAAAAAAAAAAAATTTTTTCCCGTAGAACCTGCACTAGGAATTGTACTTAAACTAGTCCAACCAGTACGGGAGCAAAAAAAAATATTTTTCGAAATTGGCCAAAAGGATTACTGAAGCTAGTTCTTGATCACCAACCGAGTCTCTAGTATGAATTTGGTCAGTTGATTAAATTTCACCCTATAGAGATTAAATAAAACCACATATTCTACCGACCCTACTGAACCACTTTTCCCAAGAGTTATACCCGCGGACAGCCTTAGTTTAGGAAATAATTGAGTTCCAAACAAAAACGCGTGAACCCTAACCCTATGACCCTAACGCACTGACATACGGGCGAGGTTAGAGAGAGCGTTGACCTCAAACAGCTGCAGGTTTCACGGACGACGCTCTCTCTAAACTCGCCCGCATGTCGGTGCGTTAGGGTTCACGCATTTTTGTTTGGAACTCAATTATTTCCCAAACTAAGGGTGTCCGCGGATATGACTCTTGGGAAAAGTGGTTCAGTAGGGTCGGTAGGATATGTGGTTTCATTTAATGGTCGCACTCTATAGGGTGAAATTTAATCAACCGACCAAATTCATACTAGAGACTCGGTTGGTGATCAAGAACTAGGTTCAGTAATCCTTTTGGCCAATTTCGAAAAATAATTTTTTTTGCTCCCGTACTGGTTGGACTAGTTTAAGTACAATTCCTTGTGCAGGTTCTACGGGAAAAAAAATATTTTTTTTTTGAATTTCACCTGGAGGGTCATTAAACCTTGTTCCTGATGACTAACCGAGTCTCCAGTATGAATTTGGTCGGTTGATTTAATTTCACCTAGTATTTACACCCGGTATACTGGGTAAAATTAAATCAACCGACCAAATTCATACTGGAGACTCGATTAGTCATCAGGATCAAGATTTAATGAACATTAAGGTGAAGGTCTAAAAAAAAAATTTTTTTTCTTCAAACTGTTTGGACTAGTTTAAGTACAATTCCTATAGTGCCTGCAGTATTTAAAGTAGTCCAACCAGTATGGGAGCAAAAAAATATATTTTCCGAAATTGACCAAAAGGATTACTGAACCTAGTTTTTGATCAATAACCGAGTCTCCAGTATGAATTTAGTAGGTTGATTGAATTTTACCTTATATAAAACAGACTGGTGACGGGCAGCGGCATTACTGGTGTGTGAGTTTTGGCACAGCCCTCACCAACCCGCCTGCTTATTGTTTGTGAGTATGGGTATTTCTTGCAGGAGGACCGCCAAGAGTGGCGAAATCTTGGAAAGGTCCAGCAGTGGACGAACCAGGCTGATGAAGGGAAGGTTTCCAAGGAAACCAACATAAGCCATGCCATTTTTATCGTATCTAGCACATACCATCAGAGAAATTGCTGCTGACCAACTATCAACAATAGAAAATAGAAATACAAATGTATTTATTTAATGTCCCAACAATACTACCAACATCACACCTATGCCATCTACACACAAAAGCCGGAACTACTTGGATTTATAATTAAGTCTTACCGATACCACCTAGACTCGAGACATTGCTCTTAGGAGGTGAAAATATAGCTAGTTCAAGCCTTTGCCACTAGGCAGCGATACTATAGCTTTTGAAAATAATTTCGCCACTCAAAATATGATGTTGATTTGATCTCTCAAACCTGCATTTCTACCTTTCATGTGATAGCGGTGTGATAGTCAAGAGCTAACTGCTATAACCCGTCGGAAATATCTAGTCACCCGAAACCCCCCTCCCACAGGGTCTCTACCTACCTTTGCGGGTAAACTGAGGTGCCAAAATATTTCCGACACTCACTTGATTTTTCAGTTCTTGAATGATGGATTGTAGCAACCATGATGGCTGAACATTATAAGGGTTTGTTTCTAATTTATCTTTTCTGGTTTGTAATGCACTCTAATAATAATATTTAGAGTATTCCAAAGCGATGGATATCGCAATAAAAACATAACATTATAAGGGTTGTTAATAAAATAACCCCCAAGCCGAAAACGGGGTAGAGATCAAATAGGTGCGGGCGGTGCCGCAGATGAAAGGCTAGTACATACAAACCTATAGACAGATTCTTGAAAATTTTAGTTTTGGCTTCATTACAATACTAATAAATAATATAACCCACTTAAATTGAACTAATTAAAAAAATGTATATACAATACATGCACGACTTTTTTACTACCTTTTTTGATTTTTTAGTCTTATTTATTTTTAAGCCATACATCTTATGATTAAGCCGGCTTAAAAATAGTACTTAATTTACTGTAAGTATAACAAAAAAAATATTGGGATGAAGTTGGTTGTACAGATTTATAAATTTCTAGTCTGAGGGTTAATGAATGTATCTTTTTTACTACTTTATTATCACACTAATATTATAAATGCGAAAGTTTGTGTGTGTGTTTGTGTTTGTGTGTGTACGTTTGTTACTCTTTCACGCTGAAACGGCTGGACGTATTTGGATGAAATTTAGAATGGATATATCTTATATCCTAACTTAACACATAGGCTACTTTTTATCCCGAAAAAAGCATGTCGTTGAACCGAATAACACGCGGGCGGAGCCGCGGGTAAAAGCTAGTTAGTAATATATATTGAAATAGATACATTGTATAGGTACTCGCGTTTGACCGCATCAAACATACAAGTTCAACAAGCAATAGTAATTAAAGTAGTCAACTTTACAACCACAATTGGCGTCATGGACAAACCTTGCATAAAAGATTACAATTATAATAAATCGACTGTATTATTTATGTTTATGTATTATTTATGATTATGTATTATTTATTATAGCTGGTTCATACAATTATAACATGAATTATGTTTAATAAAATTGATTCGATGTGAAAAAATTTAGTAATAATTTATTTGTGCAATATTTGTGCTAAAATACTAGAGTAGTAAAATAGTCGTGTCGGTAAAATGAAATTATTGTCAAAATTTTAAATTATTTTTGAGTAATTACTTATTAGTATTGCACTAAAATCTAAGCTACGATTTTTTGATTTTTTGTCCGTCTGTATGAATGTTCAATTTTAACTCGAGAATCACTCAACGGATTTGGATGCGGTTTTCTTATTATAATAGTGACCTTGATCAAAACAGCCTTAGTTTTTCAAGGGGGCTTGGATGGCCAAATCCGAAACTGTAGGATATAGCGAAAAATGCTCAAAGAAATCTCGGGGCCGATTCTGATGAAAACTAAAACTGCAACATTCGAAATTGAAAGTAGTACATTGTTCACAAAGTTGGGAATCGCACTTTCTCCCGAGTGATACATAGTGCTTTATACTACACCTGCGAGGAAAATAAAAGACAAAATCACCCATTCTTCTATATTATCACTACTAGACGACATTTTGAGTTACTTTTAATAAAGATACAACCAAAGAAACAGATTGATGACTCGCGTTCGATTTGCAGTTTTTAATTTCTTTTTTTTAATTATGTACCATATATAACAAATGGCCAGTATTATTTTGCAAATTTAGACATAAAAGCTTTTTGACTTTCACTTTTTTCATTTTTTTATGATCATAAATAGCAAGTGGCCAGTATTATTTTGCAAACTAAGACATAAAAACTTTTTGTCTTTTGGCATTATTGTTCAAGCTAGGTTATGTACCAAGAAGTTTATACTCTTTTTAATGTAACATTTATCCTTATCGTACGGATGTTGTCAACAAATAAAAAAAAACACCACGTTAACAATGGATTTTCATATACTTTTTCTGCCCGCTCAGCACGTTAACAATGGATTTTCATACATTTTTTCCGCCCGCATATTGGTATGACAGAAATGACGTATATTCTCCATCGTTTTCGAAAAAGTAAGAAGGAACTTTCCAATCAGGGTAGTATAAAATAAATTTCTCTATAGAAGAATCAAACTCACTGATTTAAAAAAACACACTGTACATTATTGCACCATCCTATAGTGTCGTTTATAAGGTTCAAATTCTGGGAACTAATGTCAATCGGAAAACTAAAGGAAATTTTTTATTTTGTTAATTTACTTCCTGCAGGTCTAACATGGTAACACTTTAACTTCATTTTAAACACCATTTTGAAAGTAAATGTATGGGTTTTACTATCAAATGGTGTCTAAAATGGTGTTAAAGTGGCACTATGCTAGCCCCCCTGAATTATCTTGGCCCTATATTTCTTAGTTCTGATTAAAAACAATTAAAATAGTAATTATCTTTCCCAATAAATACAAATTTAAGAAGACCTTTGTTTAGCCGGATGCAACCGGCTACAACTAGTTTCAGCCGTGAATAAATAAGATACACATAAGTTTAACCATTAGCTAACGGCCTAAACCTAGGTGTAGTTGCATTTCGACAGTTAGCCGTAACATATATACTTATAATATAGTATATACTATATAGATGATAAAATAACCCAAAAAATATACAAAATACTGAATCCCCGAGAGGTTATGACCCGTTATGACATGTACAATACAATGTATAAACGTATTTCGAGAGAAATGTAACTACCCATTAGTTTCGCAACTGCTACGCCGTAGCAGGTGTCGTAGCAAAAATAAGCGATCCTCAATTACCAGGCCTTATTTACAACAGACTGGTGACGGAGAGCACCGTCACTGGTGCGAGGGTGTCGGCACCGCACTCACCAACCCACCTGCCAAACGTGTGTGGCATTTCTTCCAGGACGACCGCCAAGAGTGATGAAATCTTGGAAAGGCCATATGTCCAGCAGCAGTGGACGAAATAGGCTGATGGATGAATGGATACAAATTATTAAGGCCAACAAAAGGGGAAAATAAAATCATGAAAAAAAAAAAATTTATTGTACCTCCCATACACGTAAATTGGGGATGAATTTTTTTCTCATCTATCCCATAGTGTTGCGTCACGTTAGATAGGTCGTTCAAAAACATTGTGGGTTTATGCAAACCATTTTTCTGGAGTGTCCCCTCCCCCCTGCCGGCTAAACGGTTGTTTATGGATATGTGAAAAAATTCACAGAAGTAGCCTACATAATGAATTTAAAAGAAAAACTAGCACAGCCAAGTAGGCTTTACAGGTTCACGAGTACAGTTCGCGCCAATCTTTTAATCCCTAATTAATTAAATAAAATAGAAGTTTGGCGCGATGTATTAGTAGACCAACTTTTAAAATGTACCGGGCAACTACGGAACCCTACTCTGCGCGTGGCCCGACACGCACTTGGGCGGTTTTTTTTTCATGTTTATCCTTACGCTTGCTTTCGGATTGATCTATTTAGCCACCAAAACAGGTACGCCAAGAACAACTGTTGCTGACACTGATGAACAATAGAGGAAGTGACTAAAAGATTTTTAAAATTATTGTACCCTAAGTCATTATTTAGCTGTTGGAATATCTTCCTTAGCACGAACGAATCAAGTTCAATTTGCAATGTACAGTTCGGAAAGGGATGCGGTCCTTTAATTTTATAAATTATTGAACCGTAAGTCATCGGAGAGCGTTTGGAAAAGGATTTCTTCTGCATATCGTGAATTCAGTTAAAACTACGGGGGTCGCCTCACTCCGCTCCGCTTCGCTCGGCTCCTTAATATGTACTTACAGTCAACCTAACCGCTCCTCTCCACTTTGTTCGTCGTCGTAACCTATCAAAAACCAAGGATCTCATATTTATGTTTGCTTCAAAAGAAATTCAATTAGATTTAAAGTAATACATATTTTAATGATGGAACTCCAAAATTGTGCTCTTAAAAACAGACAAAGTAACAGAATTAAATTACAAGCAATCCAATAACTAAATGGAATTATGTAGATTCTGTCTAAGTAATGGAATTGCTTAACCGTAGTAAATGTAAACAGACTGCCTAACGACCACGATCACTCGGCCAAGTTTATAATAACTCAGAGGAAGAAAAAAGAAATGTAAATATAAACAATTAGGATAAAACCTTTGTTGAAAAATTATCTTTAGCGTATTATTTACATTCAGTGAGCTTAAATAATGTTTCATTAGACAGCTTTCATAATACTATGGAGATACAACTTAAACAGATTTATCGGAAAACAGCGAAATTATAAAAAAAACAGGGAAATAATATAAATAAGTGGACAAGTACAAGTGTTTTTCAATCACAAATGTATCAAAAGTCCCACCAAGTGCCAACAATCACAAGCATCAACTACAATATAAAAAAGTGAAGAAATTGAAACAAAATCTATTGTATATAATTGATTGCCTGAAACCTGTATTATATTTAGAAAAAAATTTCGGTTTGCACAGATTTAACATTGCAGCTAATAAACTTGAATGCCCTGAGGACACAAAAACTAATATGTATAATAAATCAGCACCTAAAAGATTTCACCAGCAAAAGCCAAAACCAAATAGGTGTAACTGCGATAACAATTTCTGAAAACCAAGTCGAAGGAAGTGTTTAACTAAAATCCCTATCATCCGTTTACGAAAGCATCGGCGAAAATGTAGCGGTATGAATCAAATCGTTGAACTCCATATGCTTATGAATTTAGCATATCTAGTGTCTGTTTCGCTATTATAACCACGTGGACTTCTATCTATCACTTCAGGACATCGTCATACAGTTTATCTGACTCGATTCTTTTCATTTTATTTCATTTCGTTTATTCATGAACAATAGTTATTGAATTTGAATGTTAAACAAATTAAAGCAAAAAAAATAAATATATATATATAAAGTCACAATATTAATATCAAAATACCCAATATTAATTAATCAATGCTAAAATGTCACAATCAAGATAATAAAGACTTTGTGACTAAACAGTTAATAACCGAAGTTATTATGGACTATTCGCTTCCACGGAAAGCTAGAGATCGAGCTAAAGCGTTTCTGCAGTTGGTAAGTTTGGCCATTAACTTTGGATGTGTATGACATGGTTACAGTTGAATTTTCCGTAATTATGAAGTCAATTTAGCCTCTGTTTTTAACACTAACGTACTGTTTTGGAATTAATAATATTTATTTTGGCAGCTCTAAAACTAAAATTAAAGCCTTCAAAATCGGCTTTATAGTTACTTCAATAGTTTTAGGATACTTTAATTACTCAATTACTCGCATGGCAATAAATATAGTAATAATAAATACTTACTATAAATAATATTTGCATAAAAATCTTTACACAGAAATATTTTACAAGAACTTGGCTCTTAAATTATTGAATGATGGATTTGCAAATGGGTAAAAAAAATATAAAAAAAAGACCAAGAAATAGAATTTTCTAAAGCATTTCCTGGGTGTTGCTTTAAAATAATTTGTATAGCATTAATAAATTCATACGTTTACAGCCTTAATGATTCCTAAAATAAAATGGTTCTTAATTAGTTTAAATAGACATCACTTATTCGTAGGAAATGATGTTTAAAAATATGAACCGACCTTTTGGTGCAGAAGAAAGAGGGCGACCGCCAATAGCAGTGATTGCCGAAAATATGTACAATACAGAAACCTGGCGCTCGGAACAGATTACGCAAGAACGTGTAGTGCACGGTTTTGCTCATATTACAAAAAGTTTTTACTGTCAAGTACTGAGATAATCAGACAGGGCTAAGAGGAATTATGCTGCATCATGATAATACATCTTTGCACTCTTCTCCGAAAGCGGTGCTTAAAACAGCAAAACCCTCAATCCTGACCTTGGTTATGCCCGTTTTTACCAACCCCTTAATAAATTGGTTGCTAGTGTTAGTTGCTACCGCTAAGTAGGCATCGCCGTGTTCGGCGTATGTATTAATTTGGCCTAGTGCCTGTCAGACTCGCGCACAAAGGGTTCCGTACCATATTCAATACGGGTACGGTACACAAAAACAAAACAATTTAGTGACACCTATTCTCGTGTAGAAAATATTAGATTTAGAGCTGCCATAACCTAAAAGTTTTCATTGCAAAGTAGGCTTTAACGCAGATAGATAAAAGTTAAATGAGCTTGTATTATTTTAGGTTTTTCAACTCTAAATTTAAGGTTTGCTGCACGAGAATAGATCAAAATACCACAGCAAGATCAAAGCAACAAAAAACAAACGGCTAAAATGATAGAGCCTGAAAAACAATTTGGCATCCTTTGGGTACGAACCCATTTTTTTAAATATTTGGTTGTTTTATCTATGAGTATGTTTAACAATTTGACTAGAAACTTATAAACCGGGTGTAAATAGACTGCTACCATTAAATGAAACCACATATTCTACTGACTCTATTTAACCACTTTTCCCAAGAACCCGCGGCCATCCTTAGTTTGGGAAATAATTGAGTTCCAAACAAAAATGCGTGAACCCTAACGCACCGACATACGGGCGAGTATCAAGAGAGCGTCAGTCGTGAAACAGCTGTTCCGGTGCAGCGTTCTAAAATAGACCTTCCTCCTACGAGATAAAGTCTTTGAGTTACAGCTGAATATATTTTTCTCTAAAGATTTTCACGGGTTTTTTTGGAATAGTTGTTCAGTATGATCAGTAGAGTATGTGGTTTTATTTAATGGTCGCACTCTATTTACACCCTGTATACCTATTACTGCCGATAGATAGAGCTGAAACAAATAAACTTGGAGCATAACATTATTTTTTTTTTCATAGAGGCCGTTTTAACTTTTATAATGTGAAAAGTTCAACTGGCTACAGGTGTCGCAACGGTTTATGAGCGCTCGGCAAAAGTGGTGGGGGACTAGCGCATGTGTTCATTCGCGCACAACATTATTAAGTGCGATAGAGAAACAATGACTAGCGCAGTCAAGGTCAGCGTTCATAAGCCGTTGCGATACTTGTACCTATTACGTATGAAGCTGTAGACCCCTGTGACAAACGGACGGACAGACAGACAACGAATACGTAGTGATAGGGTCCCGTTTGGCACCCCCGGGTACGGAACCTTAAAAACTGGTACAATGTGATATCTTTTTATACCCAGTGGTCAAGGAAAACTAAAAGCTACCCTTTGGCGTGTTCGCTAAACAAAGGCGTAAAATTTTGTTAACTATGAAAATATGTAAAAATTAAAATAGAGAGATATATATTTTTTGCCCTCGCAATTCATCGAGACAATGCCACCAGCTTTTTGGATGGGTACCCTCTCGTGTGACGGCAGTAGTTTATTAATTTGGTTTTACTTTAAAACTATTTTGTTTTTATAAGAATTTGTAGTATTTTATCTCCAATGAATTATAAAAAAAAAATATATACAATTTTCTCAAAACTTAGACATAAAAAGCAAAAGCAGAAAAAAAATTTGCTAATTTAATACATAATATTGTTCTGTTTTCACCTCGGAAATTCGGTGAATATTAAACATAAATTTGACTATGTATCCATGGGCTTCGACAGGATAATTTTCAGTGGGGGTGCAGAACTGATGACGGGCTCGACTATCCACAGGACCATCTTACTCACGACCCCTCCCTCCTTCTCCCGTACGTATTCAGGGGAAAGTAAGAGAACAGCTCTCGAACTGGCACAACCAGGTGGCCCACCATACCTGAGATCGATTGCTGGCGGTATATCCATCTCCAATTTCTCTGGGCCCTATATTAAACGGACTGTTTAAAATGTCATAAGGCAGGGGGTTTTCTGACATAGGTGGCAGAACTAAAGCCGGGCCCAACATTGGAGGTTGCCTACTCGCAAACACCCCTGATGTTAACCGGGGTCGAGTAAGAGGACAGATGGTGGTGAAGATCGTAGTAAAGAATAAGAAATTTAAGGCGACGCCACGAAATTTTGGCGACATGGATCTCCATTTTTCTCAGCAATAAAAAAACATATGTACAAGTAATTACCAATTTATATACTAGATTAAAGCATTTTATTGACATCATTTTGCCCGAAGATTTAGTTGATTGATTAAATTTCATAGCAGAGAAAAAAATATTTAGAAAACCTCTTTTAAAACAGAGATTTCTATTTTACTGACAAATGGGAGCGAATGAGGCCTCTAAGTTTTTTATTTAAATTAGTCTACAAATACACTTTAATATGGCTGATTGGATTTATTAAATTAGTGGAAATTTTAATGAACTTGAATAAAAGTATATATATTTACATCTTAAAATAAAAACTTAAATAAACCTACAAATAAATAATAATCTAAAATATAACGAAATAAATCTAAAAGCTATAGATAAAAACTGGGTCCAAGTCGCTGCCACTCGGTAGGGTGCCCAGAATGCTGGCTACATTACCCCTCTGGTTGGCCAGACTAATTCTCTGGCTAAGCACCAGTAAGCACCAGCTCTGATCACCCGAGACGTCGACCAGGCGCGATGAAAGTTCCTTATAAAGTTTTCGGGTTTCATATTACTTATAGTCGTCATTTTAAATGAAAAATACTGTTTTGCCGCATACGATCTTACGGCATAAGCTAGTTCGTGAGCGCATATTTGTATTGATTAAGTCCCCCTCACTCCACTTCCCTAAGGCGCCGATTTGAAATTAAAAGTTTATCAATGCCTCGCCTTAAGGTAGACTTCCAACAAAAAGTCAAAAATAGGTGCGACGACGAACGAACAAAGCGAGGAGGAGTGTGTTAGGATGCTTGTGATCATTAATGGAGCCAAGCCAAGCGAAGTGAAGCGGAGCGAGGCGACCCCTTTAGTTTTTTCATCATTCGTACCCGAATGGTGCTAAATGGGACCCTATTACTAAGCCTCCGCTGTCTGTCCGTCCGTCTGTCATAGCTTCAGGCGTAATAGGTAGAAAGTTAAAATTTTCACACAGTACATTTTACCAGGGCCAGTATGGTAGTGGCTCTACCACGACAAGTGATAAAAATGAAAAAATATATACGCCCACGGGGGGTCCACATACAATAAACCTGAAAAAATAGCATTTTTTAACGTTATTTGTTTCAGCTCTATCTTAAAGACGGTATACATACAAGTTTCAAATTTTCACACATCATTAAAACAATGAATAATAAAATTAGGGTTCCGTATTCAGAGGGTGCTAAATTGTTAGTCAAGTGGTACATTTTAGCACATTGTTTTTTGTCACCTTTATGTTATGCATAACATCCTACTATAACTCATTGATAACTTCTAGAGCTGATGCCGGGCTCGACTGTGGGGGTACCACCATCTTACTCGCAATTCTCCCGAAGCTCTCAGGCAAAACTAGGCGGCCCACCATTGCCTGGGACCGATGGATGGCGGTATATCCATCCTCAATTACCGGGCCTTATATAAAACAGACAGGTGACGGGCAGCGGCGTCACTGGTGCAAAGGTTTCGGCACTGCGCTCACCAACCCGCCTGCCCAGCGTGTGTGAGTATGGGCATTTCTTCCAGGAGGACCGCCAAGGGTGGCGAAATCCGGGAAAGGCCTATGTCCAGCAGTGGAAGAAACAGGCTGATGGATAAATGGATGGATACCTACTTATTTTTACTAAATAAAATAAATTAAGCCATAATGATGAGAAGAAAAATCCTACTAATATTATAAATGCGAAAGTTTGTGCGTGTGTGTGTGTGTGTGTGCCGAACGGATTTGGATGAAATTTAGAATGGATATTGCTTATAACATAGGCTACTTTTTATCCCGGAAAAATGCATGGTTCCTGTAGGATATATCAATATCATTGAAAAATCAGGTGTCTAATTAGCGCGGTCACTTCTTTGGTGGTGAAATAAGACAAGGCTTTGTTATTTCATACATTAGGTCTCTAATTAGCGCGGTCCTTAATCGTTTGTGGTGAAATTGGACAAGGCTATGTTATCTCATCACACTTCACACTAATACTATAAATGCGAAAATTTGTGTGTGTGTATGTTTGTTACTCTTTCACGCTGAAACGGCTGGACGGATTTGGATGAAATTTAGAATGGATATAGCCTTTACCCCAACTTAACACATCTGATCCCGGAAAAAAGCATGTCGTTAAACCGAATAACACGCGGGCGGAGCCGCGGGCAAAAGCTAGTATATTGATTAAAAAAAAAGACATGATATTGCTAAGTTTCTTGCCCTTCTTCTTAGCGAGATTAATCGAATGGGCGGATTTCGGCATTATATCTATTTACAGTTTATATATCTATTATCTTATTTATTCATTGCATTATGTAGGTAAATACAACATTTTAATTTTTTACATAAGTTAGTATATATTTGGTTAGGCATTATATTTATTTATGGTCAATTCAGTTTATTTATAAACTAATTTATTAATTGCATTATGTATAAATATATTCTTATTCCAATAATTCTTTATTTTATTCATATGTATAACTTTATTAGCCCAACTTAAGCACAGTCTTTTTTATATTTCCCGTATAATATTAGTTTAATCATATAATATTATTTTTATTTAATATTTACTTTATGTATCTATTTTACAAATAAACATTTTGTACCTTTGAATCTTGAAATGTTACTCAGCGATAGTGTAGGATTTTAGAAAAGAAAGAATTTTTAGTTTCGGTTCAGTTATTAAAGAGATTATCCAAAACATACAAACAAACAAACAAACAAACAAACAAACAAACGAATGTTTCCACTTTATATAATAGTATAGATGTAGATAATGTCGAAGATTCAATAACCTAATGAACGACTGAATAAATACATAAATTATCTGCACAATTTGCGCTGCGCTACCTGATTTTTAATTGCAAGTTTTAGAACAACCGCTGATGTTCTAATTAGACCAGCAAGTATATCATAAAGATGTTTGTTGTCACGTATAACCTACGTATTGGTTTTTCCATTGAAACTAAAATCGTGGCTTTTGAAGAATCGTGAAGCTATACGTCTTGGACAACGGAAATTTCTGAACTTTGTTGTTTAATTCTATTCAATCATGTTGCTTTACAGTATATTTTATTACTAGAAAAATATGACTTATATTAGTCATTTATTTATTTATTTATTTATTTATTTATATTTAAGGAAAACTTACAGCACAGTATAACTAAGTTAAAAAACAGACAAAACAAATTACGGCCAATTACAAGTTTTCACTACTAGTAACATACTAACTTAATAACACTTACGTAAAATATTAGTAATAAAATTTACTGACGGTATGAAATTTAGCTTTACACATAATCAATATAAAAAAAACAAGTTATTTTTAAACGGAGAAAAAGAAAACAGCATTAAATTAAATTAAAGTAAATTCTCAAACACAACACAAAAAAATGCTAGGATACAATGATACCACAGGTAAGTATTAAATTAATACATCAAATATTAAAAAACTTAGCGCTTAGCACCATTCTTGCTCTAGCCACAGAGAGGAAGAAAATATCGAGATCATGTAATGTGTTTACATAATTTTGTACTCGCCATAGGTAACTATTTTGTCTGTAGTTTGTTCCAACAATAGGAAGAGAAAAAATGGGTATTTGACGCCGCGATCTGCTGGGGAAATAAAAGTTCAGATTGGATAGTAAATAAGGGCAGTCTACTTGACCTGAAACAACTCTTATTAAGAAGAGAATGTCAGCTATCGAGCGACGCTCTTGTAAAGGAAGTATGTGATATTCTCGACAAGATTCAAAATAATCTGTTGAATAGATTTTATTACGATAATTCATGAAACGGAAGAACCTTTGCTGTACACGCTCTAACCTATTAATGTACACATTGTAAGATGGGTTCCAAACTTGTGAACAATATTCCAAGCTACTGCGTACATACGTGCAATATAAGATTTTTAGTGTTTTGTTGTTTTTAAAATTTTTTGACATACGCATAATAAAACCTAAGGCTTTAGTTGCTTTTTTAACAATATTATCAATGTGCAGGTCAAAAACAAGCTTAGAATCCTGTACAACACCGAGGTCACGCACTTCAGACACTCGTTGCAAAGCATGGCCTCTCAAAGTATAGTTAAACATGATTTGTTGAAATTTCCGAGAAAAAGAGATGTAAGAACATTTCAATGGATTAAGGTCAAGTTTATTAAGTGAGCAGTAGTTGTCAAGACGGAAAAGGTCATCTTGGAGGGCAAGCGCATCATCAATACTCGCTACCGACCGAAAGATCTTCATATCATCCGCAAAAATAAGAATATTAGAATTTCTAAAACATAAGTCTATATCTGAAATAAAAATGAGAAAAAGAAGAGGTCCCAGCAAGGAACCTTGTGGGACTCCACTGGGCACAGATACCCAATCAGACGTATAGTTATGCGTCACAACAGCTTGTGTTCTGTTACTAATGTAAGCAGAGAACCATCGATAGAGATCCCCACGAATTCCCGCCCTCATAAGTTTTTTTAGCAGTAAAATATGGTCAATCATATCAAATGCTCATAAAATTGTCATAAAATGTCATAAAATGTTATTATGTTTATTTTGTGCACACTTTTTATTGGATGATATTTATAATGCTAAATGTAACAAACTACGTAAGCGGAGATCAAGAATGTATGTGATCAATTACCTTTATTACAATTGTATTGTATACACAGGCTGGCAATAAAAGTTTGTCGTAAGACAACAATTCCCTTCCGACTAAAAAAAATTTAAACTTTCTATTGGTTTTTCCATTTTTCCATCCAAGAATTATATTTTTTTTTGTAAAATTTATTTATTTTGCGTAAATGAACTTAGGAATAAAACATTCAAATTATGATCTCCAGGCTATTAAACATGTTTTGCCTAAACTAAACTGCGAAAATTAGCCTGTATTTATGGCATATGCGTAAAATATATGAGAAATAGTAATTGCTTACGAGAGGAACCAGAATTTCTAATACGGCTGTAACTAGATTATTCATACTGGACGCTTAGTAAGTGATCAGTATCACGGATCGATGACACTTTTTTGCTAATTTCGCAAAATAAATTATTGTCGTAACATAGTAATTGACTCTTGGCTGGGCTTGCAGTATATTTTATGATTTTCACAAAAAGGGTCTTCGAACATTGATACGTGGGACGCACTATAAGTTTCCGGAATGAATATAAAAAAATACTATTAAAGGTACAAAATTAATTTATTGTTTTTCAAAATAATCTCCCTTGGCGTCTATGCACTTTTTCATTCGATCAAACCAGTTTTGAAAACTTTTGTGCCACTCCCCTGTGGTGACCTCTGAAACGTGTTTTTCATACTCCTCGACAGCCTCTTCTGGTGATGAAAATCGTTGACCGCGTAATTGGTTCTTAATTTTTGGGAACAGAAAAAAGTCACAAGGTGCCAGGTCGGGACTGTATGCAGGATGACTCATGAGTTCTACATTTTTCGTCTTCAAAAAGTCGTTTGTCTGTCTGGCCGTGTGAGAACTAGCATTGTCGTGGTGCAGGATGATACGGCGTTTACGGTTATTTTTACGGAGTTCGTCAATAACTTCCGGCAAACAAATGGTCGTGTACCAGTCACTATTCACGGTACGACGATTCTCTAAAGCAACAGTAGCCACGTGTCCAGTTTTATTAAAAAAAGAAGCAATCATCCGCTTAGATGCACTTTTCACGCGCGCCACTTTGGTTGGTTTCGGCTCATCTTGAAAGACCCATACGCTCGATTGCTGCTTTGTTTTGGGATCGTAGCAATAAATCCATGTTTCGTCACCTGTTACTATGTCCCACACCAAATTTGACGCACCTTCGTTGAATCTGGTAAGTATGGCACTGCACCAAGTGACGCGGTCCGTGTTTTGAGCCTCGGTCAAGTTGTGTGGGATCCACCGCGAGCACAGCTTTCTCACACCCAAATGTTTGTGTAGGATTGATTGTATTTGACTCATGCCTATTTCTAAGGATGCGCGAATTTCATGGTAGGTCACATGCCTGTCTGTTTCAATCATACGGCGCACAGCATCGATGTTTTTGTTGGTCACAGCGGTGGACGGCCGACCATCGCGAGATTCGTCACTGAGATTGATACGACCACGCTTGAATTCTGCAAACCAGCTATAAACAGTCGTCTTGCATGGTGCTTCATTGCCAAAAGCTGTTTCAAGCCGAGCGATGCTCTGTTGAGCTGTCAAATTACACTTAAAATCGTAGAAAATCATACTACGAAAATTTTCCCGAGTTAAATCCATATTGATGCAGACACAGAATTTTTTAAATGGCGCCACAAGGTAAAAACAAAAGACAGTCAGATGAAACAAACTGCATTCTACAGCCAAAGAGTTCTATTTTCAAATGTTGCAATAAATTTTTAAATATTGTTTATGTAAGTGGCCAGTTCCGGAAACTTTTAGTGTTACCTATGTATCATGAGGATGCATATTCAATTGTGCAACTATATAGGTACATACGTCTAGAATAACGGAGATTTCTAAACTTTGTTGTTTAATTCTATTCTATTTGCATTGTTTTTCAGTATATTTTATTACCATGGGAAAATATGAAGGGTCATAAGATGTTATTATATTTATTTTGTACACACTTTGTATTGGTTTATAATGCTAAAAAATAACAATCTATGTAAGTGGATATCAAGAATGTATGGAATCAATTACCTATATTACAAGTGTATTGTAGTATACACGGCCTGGAATCTGGCTATAAAAAATTGTCGTAGGATTACAATTTCCTTCCGAATAAAAAAAATAGAAAACTTTCTATTCGTTTTTCCATTGATATAATGACTTTTGAAGAATCGTGAAATTATACGGCTAGAGTAACGGACTGAACTTTGTTGTTTAATTCTATTTAGTCACATTGTTTTTAGTATATTTTATTTCCATGAGAAAAATATGAAGAAGGGTCATAACATAAGCATAAGTTATTATTAAGTTATATGTAAGTTATATGTTTTCGTGCACACTTTTTATTTGATTATAAGGCTAAATAGTAACGTACATTGCACATCCAGGACATTTGATCAATTACCTTTTTTACAAGAAAGTGTATTGTATACAGAGGCTGGCTATAAAAGTTTGTCCTAAAATAACATTCTATTGCCCGATAAGAAAAATAGAAAGCTTTTTATATGCCTGTATAGAAGCATTCTATTCACTCCATATACAGCTCAATTGATGCTAGGACCCCGGGCAAAACAACGGATATATAAGTTGACTTTCGTTTTTATAGCCAAATTCATACTGGAGACTCGGTAAGTAGTCAGGACCAAGGTTAAATGACACTTACTGTGAAATACGCGAAATAAAATTTAGACTTCCTATACTAATTGAGTCGAGGCTGATCTTGAACAAGTATATACTCGTAGGTAGAGGAATAAAAAATATTCTTTGTCATTGAACCTTGGTCCTGACCACTTATCTAGTCTCTAGTATGAATGTGGCTATATAAATAAAATCACCAAATTTTTAACTATGTGTACAATACCTATACTGTATGCGTAGAGTAATTTACAATTTTTTTATTGTTTGGACACCCTACAATGGGTAGGGTACAAACAGCTTTTTTTAAGTGATGAACAACATTTAGGGCTAAGCCACAACTTTAAAAAATTGAAACCTCCATAAAAAAGAAAATATGCAGCTCAATTTTCTTTCAATATTGACCTAAATACGTATGTAGATATTGAAAAACGGTTACATATCAAGAAGCTATCTGCACATCATCCTTAAATGTGAAAAAACATGGTCTCTAGAATTTATTCTCCTTTGGCTTAAATTTCAACGCTTGTTTAAAAATTTAAAAGGTTGCAAACAAAAAATTGTTTCAAAAGCAAAAATTAAGTTGCTTTTTTTTCATTTAAGAATTTTACTTTTAAAATTAGTTCATGCTTTTACGTATCACAAGTCACAACCAAGAATATTTATCAAAAAATCTTACTGCAGTTTTCCGAAGTTAATAAAATAGTAGTGATACAGTTTGATGTTTTCATAAATTACAATCAATTATAATAAAATTAAAATACATTTAAATTCTTAAGAACTTAACTAAACAGAATAATCAAATAAATAAAAAATAAAAAAATCGCACAAAAAAGGTTTAATAATTCCATCCATCCATCCATCCATCAGCCCGTGTTCGTCCACTGCTGGACATAGGCCTTTCCCAAATTTTGCCACTCATGTCGGTCCTCCGTCCTCCTCATCCAGCCGCCCCCCACAACGTCCTTCAGGTCGTCGGTCCAGCGGGCACGAGGTCGGCCTACACTACGCTTTGCTGTACGTGGTCTCCATTCTAAAGCCTTTCGGCCCCAACGGCTATCATGTCGGCGACAAATATGGCCTGCCCACTGCCACTTCAACTTACTGATTCTGCAGGCTATGTCGGTTACTTTCGATCTCCGACGGATCTCCTCATTTCCGAAAATTCTATCCATCAGAGATACCCCAAGCATAGCCCGCTCCATAGCTCGCTGAGCGACCTTAAACCGGTGGATCGGACCCTTTGTAAGAGACCACGTCTCAGCGCCATACGTCATCACAGGAAGGACGCACTGGTTGTACATCTTTGCCTTTAAGCACTGCGGTATTGACGACGTAAATATGTGACGCAACTTTCCGAATGCTGCCCAACCCAAGCATATTTTTCTGTCAGCCTCGGCGACGAAGTTGTTTTTATCCAGCTGTATGACTTGACCCAGATAAACATATTTTTGAACCACTTCGATGCTAACATTGTCGACGGTTATTGGCCCTTGGATGACGTGACAGTTGGACATGACCTTAGTCTTATCCAAATTCATCCGCAGGCCCACTCGTCTCGAAGAATCGCCAAGGCCAGCAAGGCAGCGATTCCGCCATTATGACGATGTCATCGGCAAAGCAAAGATGTGAAATGTACTCTCCGTTTACGTTTATGCCTCGTCCATTCCAGTCTAGTGTTTTAAAGACGTCCTCCAGCGCGGCGGTAAACAGTTTTGGAGAAATAACATCTCCCTGTCTCACGCCGCGCTGAAGATATACGGTCTTGTTTGTACACCCTGTACTTGGACGGACATCGTAGCGGAGTCATACAGACATTTCAACAACTCCACGTAACGCCAGTCAACTTGGCAACGCTGCAAGGACTGCAGAACAGACCAAGTTTCGATGGAGTCGAAGGCTTTCTCGTAGTCCACAAACGCTAGACATAAGGGCTGATTATACTCTTGAGTTTTCTGTATAACCTGCCTTAGCGTGTGAATGTGGTCCACGGTGCTGTAGCCTTTTCGAAACCCAGCCTGCTCTGGAAGTTGTCGAATCGTTGGGTGAGACGATTCGTGATAACTCTTAAGAACAGCTTGTAGGTGTGGCTCAGGAGCGCAATTGGTCTATACCTATAGTTCTTAAGTAGGATTTTGTCCCTTTTATTGAAAAACAAAATGACCAGACTCCTGCTCCACTCCTTTGGCGTAGTACCTGTGCAAATGACGGCATTAAAGAAGTCCTGTAGCTGTCCGAGTAAAGAGTAACCTCCAGCTTTCAGGAGTTCAGTTGTAATGCCGTCCTCGCCCGGCGCCTTGTTGTTTTCAGCTGTTCAAGAGATATAATAATATTTTATTTTGGTTTTAATTAAGGGCATAAGACAAAGGTATGTCAAAAAAAGCAAGGTATATCAAACTCAAGAAAACTTACAAAAAAAGAAATTAGATTAATTAGTGGCAAAATGGCGCCCTGAGTGACCGTAGATAGAAAAAAGAAATTAACACCTTCAATGTAGACCTGCAATATTCGTAGGACATCAGTCAAAGTTAATTCCACTCCAGCTGAGGATTTAAACCACTTAAGCATGCCCCAGTTACTCAAACTTGATGATTGAAGAGGACAGTTCCCATTTAAATTTAATTTGCTTACATTGAACCTTATTATTAGTTTAGATGGTATTTCAATGTTGTTTAAATTTTATGATTTAGGAGTCTATGTTTGTTAAAAATGGCGGGAAGATCAGTCAAATTCTTCAAACATAGAAGTCTTTTGTATTTGCTCCTTCTTATTTAAGTAAATTTTAGTAAATTCATATTTTGACTTTCTGTGACGTCTTAGGACACGGTTTTCAAAGGCAACTAACTTTTACTGAAGCTAGATAAACTACTTATCATACTGAACACTCTGCAATGCAATTATTTCATTTGAATTGACACTTAAAAGTATGCTATTTCAAAAACCGTTTACAGTTCATTTTAAGTCTATATTGTGATGTACAATTAAAGGTTATAGACAAATCTTGAATGTTTTATTGGCTATATAGCTGCGTTTCTTCCGCTGAATAGTGTATTTTCAGCTTACAGCTTTCAGCTCTCTGACTACACCCTTAGTACGAATGCCAGCATGACAGAACTATCGAAAGACTTTTCAGGCCGTCAGCGTCATAGCTGTTAAAATCGTTTAAAAGGGAGCTTAAACTGCAGGCTTCTGTACGTACTAAAAATTACCAACAGAAAATGAAAATATTAGCCTTGCCAAATAAATGTTGACATCCTGGCCTTCCCCGCATTGTCATTAAGCTTAGAGTAATTTCGAGAAGCATTAACAGTAGAACAAAAAATGTTGAAGGCTTTCCGCAGTAGAATTGATGATAATGTCCAATAGATTATTCTGAGAACTGTGACAAATGAATGACAGATGTAACCATAACGCCCTGTATACAAACAGTTTTTTATGCATCAAGTACAAGAACAAATGAAATAATGAACTAACGAGGGGAAAATTAGATGTTTTAAGCACGACTGTACTGGTATAAATAGTGGGTACAATACCCACAAAAGGCAGAAGTCATCTCAACATAAGTCATTTGTCGAGTGACCGTGGTTTCATAATCACATATCAGATTAAAGTACGTAGTGTATGATCTCTGATTTTGTAAGCGGGAAAATCTTTCAAGTTTCAGTAGCTTATTATAAACTGTCAAGCAGCTAATTTTTAAAAAATTCTTTCCCTACTGGTCTTTAATACTAAAAATATTGAATTACACTAAAACACGTGTAAAGTGAGGTTATAGAGCAGTGAAAAACGTGCCTACCAGGCTAGTGCGGTGAAGGAAAAGTTTGACCTATATATACATATTGACAGTTCACATTGAAACACAAGACAAGAGGCAACCTTAAACTATTTGATCACTATATAGCCTTTTGAACGTGGATTTGCCCAAACATAAAGAAAGTCCTTTTCTCAGACTTCTTTCCATTAAATGGTCAATGCTCCGCTCCTTTTACATGCATATCTAAAACTTTCCCTTCCCAACAACGGGGTAAATTCGTGCAGACAGACAGACAGACATTTCATTAATCCTAATTATCGCTAAAACAAGAGTACAGAAATAGATTGTAGTCCAGATCGTGGCTGTTGAAATCCATTTTACAGATAGAGAGGGTTAACTGTAAGAAAAAGTATTTGTGGTTTCAAATCTGTTCAGTACCAATTGCTTTGAAGTACAGACAGCTACCAATTTTTATTACAGATGGCATTGAAAGTGCTCCTGGCGCTGAGCTGCCTAGCGGCAGTCGCTTTGTCCAGACCAGAAGAAAAGTACACCGATAAGTATGACAACATCAACATTCAAGAGATCCTGGACAACAAACGGCTACTCATGAGCTACATCAACTGCATTCTGGACAAGGGGAAGTGCAACGCTGAAGGGAAGGAGCTGAAAGGTGGGTGAAATCAGAATAATTGTCATCTTGTGACCTACAAGTCAATATAATTTCGTTGCAGACTAAATAACAAAACTAGTAGTAACAATCAAATTAGAATAATCGGTGGTACTATAAAGCGATGGCTTCCAGACAACCTTTGGATTAAAGAAATAAGTATTTGTTTAGAACGATTAATTATCTACCGTATTTAGTTACTGAACAGACTATATACACTTAACAATGAACATTGAAATTTGTTTTACTCTCAAATATAGGTTTCATTATTATAATTATCAAGGAAGAGTTAATTTTAGAACAATTTTTCATTCGTTCATTTTATTCTACCTACTAGCTTTTGCCCGCGACTTCGTTCGCGTGGGTTTCGGATATAAATTCGAATCACACTTCCCATAGATTTATAGAATAGCCTTTGCCGTTTGCGTCAATTCAATCTTTACCCCGTTTTCAGCTTGGGCGTTATTTTATGAACACCCCTTATAGTCTATGTGTTGGTCAGGGTAACCACAATGATAATAAATAAAACTGCATTCAAATTTTTTGATTGGTTCTCGAGTTATAAAAGCATGCATTATTTTATGAACACACCCTATAGTCGATGTGTTAACAAAGGTGACTATAATGATAATTAAGAAAACCGCATTCAAATTTGTTGATGGGTTTTCGAGTTATAAAAGCGTTTATTCAATATTTGCTCTGTTTCCGGCTTGGGCGTTACTTTATGAACACCCCTATATGAACACCCTATAGCCTATGTGTTGACCAGCGTCACTGCGATGATAATAAAAAAACCTCATCCGAATCCGTTAAGTAGTTCTCGAGTTAAAACGGAACATACAGACAGACAAAAATTGTAACAATTGTTGTTTTGGCCTCAGTACAGTACGAATAACCCATTTCATTTAAAATTTCGCGAAAATATTCAATGTACAGACACGACTTTTTTACTACTTTATTATTAGTATATATATAGATTTCGATAAGCGATTTTATACCTACCATTTATATTGATGTTGGTACATCAATAAGGCGCTTTGGAGCGTTATTATCATATACCAGATATTAAAAACCAGGTATCTTGAAAAAAAAGCATTATCTACCAATACTATACTGAACACTTTCTCAAAGAAACATACCTCGAATGGAAAAATACTTTTACGTTTCCTCACTCGGCGGACAGATCGGCAGACCGTTTTAAGAGTTCCGTACCCGAAGGGTGCCAAATGGAACCCTATTACTAAGCCCACGCTGTCTCCCTGTCCGTCTGTCACAGTGGTCTACAGCTTCAACCGTAATAGGTAGAACATTGAAATTTCACAGAATAAGTGTTACGACAAATAATAAAAATTTATAAGGTAGTATTCAAAATGACAAAAATTTGACAGAAGATAGAGTATCCCCAACAAAAAACAACAATTTGAAAATTTTTGCGCGAATTTTTTTTTCATCTTTCCATAGAAATTTTGTCAGCTGATTGATCCACTCTGTACTGGGAAGTGAAAAAAAATATGATCAAAAAAAAATTTTTTTTCCTTACTGTGATCAGTTAACGGTACATGATCTACTCTAGAATTATTTTCACTTATTGTTGTAGGACCTTATATATCAAAAACGTTTAACAATAACCTCTTGTAACCATAGCGCCATCTGAGATGACTTATTTGACAGCTTTTACCACGGATGGCACTAAGAGTAGCTTGTCAACCTTTTTGCATCGAGGTTCATTAGTAAAATGATAGATGGCACTACGTTCTTAAAGGCGGTCATTTGTTTGTACCATAAGGTTCCGTGACATCACATATTACGGTTTGTGCGCGAGTCTGACTCGCACCTGGCCAAATTATTTTAGATACCTGTGCATTAATATAAGGTAGATATATAAGTATGTACACATAAGCTCGTAATCTACAGTAATTCGATCTAAAGTCCAGTAGCCATAGTAATTTGTGGTTTCTGACAACAACAATGCATGTTTTTCTGTATAATTATCGTCTGCTCCACAGTTAATACATAACTTTACTCAGGATACGATGATCTTGAACTTAATATCTACTACTTACATACTATTGAAACATATATTTATTTGTATTATGCTATCGATTTTTTATATTCTGTGGACCTATCTTTTACGAACCATATCACGCGTCGTTTATGCCATATTTAGTGTGCTGAGGAAACTTTGCCAAACAAATGTTTTGATATTCATCACTCCAGCTAGACGAAATACACAATGGAAAAGGATTTTTTTATTAGAGACCCTGACAATAATTAGTAAAATTTTTTAATGGGGTCAAATCAATTAATTAGTTGAGAAAAGCGGCTAGCAGAACGCTGGCTTCTCAGTCTTTGAGATCCAGGTTCGATCCCTGGCCGGGGCATGCACCAATGAGTTTTCCAGAATTTATGTACAGAGTATTACTTACTACTTGCTGAACGGTAAAGGAAAACATCGTGAGGAAACCTGCATGCCCTAAAAAGCGTGTATTTGTGCCCGAAGAACGGCGGTAGGGCTCACCACCCATCACGTTGGGACGTAATAATCGTCGATGAAACGCAGGTGTGCCGAGTGTGGACTGTGACTTGCATTTCACAGTTCACACCCGAAACACCTCTGACACCCCCTCGGGGATTCATGTCATGACGATATATTTATTTATAGTTGAGAAAATACAAGAAAATATAATCAAGTGGAAAAATATTAAATCATTTTCATCTCCTTATTATTTTTTTATTTTTAGCGACTGAAAAATTTCTGTACCCCCAACGCTTTTGTTGACTGGATTTAAATTAGTTACACAAAAAATCAGCAAGGGAATGCAGACAGACTGATTGGTCAAGAATAAAAAATCCTGAAGGAAATTGGTTAATAAGATCATCTTCAACATCCATCCATGAGCCTGGTTCGTCCACTGCTGGACAAAGGCCTTTCCAAGATTTCGCCACTCTTGGAGGTCCTACTGGCAGTGACGCCGCTACCCGTCACCAATCTGTTTTATATAAAATCCGGCAATTTGGGATGGATAAACCGGCAGTAATCAGTCCCAGGCATGGTGGGCCGCCTGGTTGTGCCTGTTTGAGAGCTGTCCTCCTCCTCGAATAACTTTGGACGTTGGCGAGTGAGACGGTAGTACCTCCAAAGTTAAGCCCACATCAGCTCTACCATCTACCATAACACCTTCGTCATAAACCATCCCAACTAATACAGTTATAGATAATATCAGGTGGGCTCGTAATAAAACGTCTGATATCACTATTACAGTTTATTATGACTCACGAAACCTTGTAATTTACATGAATTGTTAGACGCTCTTTCTCGTCCCAAACGAAATCGCCATCTTGAATCCCTCGTATTTTTTGTCTCTCTCTCTGTGGCCTGCGAGCTTTTACGGAAACAGTCGAAAATGCCCGCGCGTTTTGCGCTGCAAATTTATTAGCCAAGCTTGTACGCCACACAGTAAACAAATTTAAAATTTTCAGAGCACCTAGAAGAAGCCCTGAAGACCGGCTGCGAGAAGTGCACAGAAACCCAGAGGAAAGGCGCTCAAACCGTAATCGAGCATCTGATCAAGAACGAGATCGAATTGTGGAAGGAAATCGCCAACAAGTACGACCCCGATGGCACGTACAGGAAGAAGTACGAGAGCGAGGCCAAGGAACACGGCATCGAGATCCCAGAGTAGAGCTGACCATCCACCTCGTCATTCTAACTCAATTCTTTAACTAACCTAGAAAATTCTTCTACTCTTTATATAAAATTCCTTCTTGTGCTAAATAAATCTCTAATATTTCTTACTCATGTAATTTTTTTAAACTTATCATCACTACGCATATTATCCGTATCTATAGTATATCCCCGGAGAGTGTCAGAGGTGTTTTGGTAACAATAATGAAATTCTTTATTGCACAAAAAACAATCTCTGTACAAAGGCGAGCTTAATGCTAATTAGTAATATCTACCAGCTAACATTGGCATTGGGAAAATTGTTGAGGGTAATGCCATAATATTTAAAAAGTTGAATGAAGAGATAAAATAGTTCTTAAATAGTTGAAATAACGGGGCTACATCTTTATATGAGGAAAATTTGCCCACGGAAGTTTTGGACTTTTTTCAGTTTTTTGATGATAACTCGAAAACAATGCATAATATCGAAAATTTTACTATACCAAAAAAAATAACATAAAATTTTGCGTCGAATGAGCTACTAACAAGTTAAAATGCATTTGTTTAGCTACAATCGATCGTCAAATATCTGAAATTTTACCAACTCGGTGGAAAAGTGAGTTAAGCTCATGCCCTAACGCCTGTGACTCAAAATCGGCTACTTCAAATGAAAAATATCATGCTTAAAAGTTGTAAAACATCAAATGCTGCGTTAGGACAGTTACAAAAAAATGGCCATTCCTATGCAGAAGAACCAATAAAATCGTGAAATATTCGTAGCACTAAATTCCTACTATAATTTTTTTAAAGTCTTCAGGCCCGGTCGCCCTCCCCTAAACCCGGCGCTGCCTCTGACGGACAAACAGATAGACACTGAAGTTTCGTATATTAAGTATTTCCTTTAATAGTCGTATTCTCTTTTTTTTCTTTTCTACTATCTAATAACTATGGCACGGTTTAAAGCCTGTCCCATACGCCAACATAAAGAGAGAAGGACGGACAATAGAGCAATAGAATCTCACTCAGAATATGCATGATTCCCTTTTTACCCTTGGGTACGGACCTGTAAAAATTTATATCAATCCATGTGTAAAGGCCTCGCATGTCGTTATTGCATTATTTTATGCACGTGTAATCCAAGATCAATAAAAATCATCGAGGAAACAGAATAATGATAATTAAGAAGGATAATTTTTGCAACATCTATGAGTAATTGCTCCCCTGTGATTACATACAAAACCAGAAAGTGGAAAATTGTCTATGACATAAAAATAGAATTGACTTCTTGACTTTTAATATCGTTTATACCTAGGTTGAACCCATAAAGCAAGTGTGTTTTCCCCGAATGACTAGTTTAGTCCCCTAGGTTGACATGTTAATAAACATTGGGCGCCGAGCGAAGCGGAACGGAGCGAGGCGACCCCCGAAATTTTGTATAAAATTACCCGGGTAAACCTAGGTTTAGCCTATCATCTAGTATTATCCGTAACATATGGATCTGTTAACAAAAATTTTCTAAAACTTTGATGGCCCGCTATTTCTCCATTATTGATGTTTAGAAAAAAAGTGCTCTACTCACTGAGTTCTAGACAGCGACACATGCTAGGGTAAGAAAAAAAAAACCGTTTACTCGTACGATGACTAGGGTTGCCAACCGTACTTTATAATAAAGTATCTTACGTTATTTTGAGACACTGTACTTTATACTTTTGAATAGTAATATATAGTAAATCGCGATTGTTAGTGGTGACCACGTGGTTGACGCACGACCGCCGCGCGCCGGCCGACGACGACGCTCAGTGAGCACCATCGTGTCGCTTACCTCCATTACACAAAATAAAATAATTTAAGAACGATCGCCGCTGGTTGATAAACCGATTAGGTTTCCGACAGCGGCTATATAGCACAAAATGTTATTTACGAAAATGATAAATAAATAAACTAAAAAAAAAAAAAAAAACATGAAAACACTTTATTTTAACCATATGGTCAATCTTGACGTGAAATTAAACGTAAACTGACAACACCCAGCCAGCGAAAATACAGCTGTAAGAAAATTCAAGCAAAATTTTATGATGTGTACGTTTACGTTTGTGCAAATAGCACAAAAGAATAAAGTTTCAGAAATTTGAATAAAGGATACTCTTTTTTAAAGGACTGTACTTTATATTTTTCTTCCTAATATAAGATCGTTATTTCTTCTAAAAAAAGTTGGCAACCCTAACGATGACCTAAATCATTAATAAATAAGATCGGTGTCCTTTATGTTGTCCAATACATGCAATACTTCCTGCTACTATAGCATGATAACAAGCGACTTTTTTTGTCACGATTTAAGAAACTAAGCGATAAAATTATTATCTCAGTCGCTTGTCATGCAAAGCGAGCATGACGAATACGCAGTTTACGCGAGATCTATGTACGTGACTTTATTCAAGACAATAGAGGTCCAGCACAACAAACACGTACGCGGCTTTATATTGTGAAATTTGACAGTGAAGTTTGTTACATTTCCTTGCGACATATTTATATGTCAACACAAAGACCGCGACCTTTTACTCAGCAAGACTTGGTTACTAGCAATAGCAACACCATCAATTGACGTCATAATACGGGAGGTATTTTTTGGTGAAAATAATAGTTTCGATTCCTGAACAAGGTAAGTGTTTTTTCTAAAACCATTGCATGTAGTTTTTATTTTCTCCAAAATAGATGATGAGAGTCCTTTCAGCAACCTATCTCTTATGGATATACTTTAGATTTTCCTCGTACTGTCCCTTCAACGCGCTATCCTGTATTGTATACTATTATGTACGTATTATTTTTATTATCCGAATATTTTGGCATATAAATAGTTGGCTAAAGTTCCTTATAGAGTACATTTTTAAAACTCAATAAGTTCCTGATGTTTACCACACAGTTCACCCGCGATATAAAAATATTCTGGTGTTTCCGGCCAGCATAACGTATATCTGGTTGGCTGATATAGTGCTCGTAAGAGGCTTCAGGAAGCTAAATTAGCAGCTCCATGTCCAGCCATCCCTCTATCCATCAGCCCGTGTTCGTCCACTGCTGGACATAGGCCTTTCCCACATTTCACGACTCATCTCGGTCCTCCGTCCTCCTCATCCAGCCACCACCCACAACGCGTCCTTCAGGTCGTCGGTCCAGCGAACACGAGATCGGCCTACGCTACGCTATGTCGTATGTGATCTTCATTCTAAAACCTTTCGGCCCCAACGGCCATCATGTCAGCGACAAATATGGCCTGCCCACTGCCACTTCAACTTACTGGTTCTGCAGGCTATGTCGGTTACTTTCGATCTCCGACAGATCTCCTCATTTCGGTTTCTATTCATCAGAGATACCCTAAGCATAGCCTGCTCCAGAGCTAGCTGAGCGACCTTAAATCGGTGGATCAGGCCCTTTGTAAGAGACCACGTTTCAGCGCCATACGTCATCACAGGAAGGACGCACTGGTTGTACATTTTAGCCTTTAAGCACTGCGGTATTGGTGACATAAATATGTGACGCAACTTTCCGAATGCTGCCCAATCTTCTATTAACCTCGGCGTCGAAGTTGTTTTTATCCAGTTGTATAACTTGATCCAGATAAACACATTTTTGAACCACTTTGATGCTGACATTGTCGACGGTTAGTGGCCTTTGGATGACGTGACTGTTGGACATGACCTTAGTCTTATCCAAATTCATCCGCTAAGGCCGCGCACCATTTCTTCCAGTTCCTGCAGCGATTCCGCCATTATCACGTTATCATCGACAAAGCGAAGATGTGCAATGTACTCTCCGTTTACGTTTATGCCTAGTCCATTCCAGTCTAGTGTTTTAAAGACCTCTAAAGATCTTTAAAGTCCTCCAGCGCGGCGGTACACAGTTTTGGGGAAATAACATCTCCCTGTCTCACGCCGCGCTGAAGATTTATCGGTCTTGTTTGTACTCCCTGTACTTGGACGGACATCGTAGCGGAGTCATACAGACATTTCAACATCTCCACGTAACGCCACTCAACTTGGCACCGCTGCAAGGACTGCAGAACAGACCAAGTTTCGATGGAGTCGAAGGCTTTCTCATAGTCCACAAACGCTATAATAAGGGCTGATTATACTCTTGAGTTTTTTTGTACAACCTGCCTTAGCATGTGAATGTGGTCCACGGCGCTGTATCCTTTTTGAAACCCAGCCTGCTCTGGAGGTTGAAAGTCGTCGAATCGTTGGGCGAGACGATTCGTGATAACTCTTGAAAACAGCTTGTAGGTGTGGCTCAGGATTTATATATATTTGTATAGTTTTTAAGTAGCATTTTGTCCCTTTTTTTGGACTCCACTATTTTGGCGTAGTACCAGTACGAATGACGGCATTAAAGAAGTCCTGTAGCTGTCCGAGTATACGGTAACCTCCAGCTTTCAGGAGTTTAGTTGTGATGCCGTCGTCGCCCGGCGCCTTGTTGTTTTTCAGCTGTTCAAGATTTTGACATCCGGGAGTTCATTGGTGTAGTGGCGGACTAGAGGTGCACGTTTGTCGTCTTCATCGCGAGCAGTTGGCTTGAGAGCGTGTGAGTAATATAGGAGCCCATAAAATTTCTCGATTTCGGCGAGGATTTCTTGCCTAGAGGTAACGGTTCTATTGTCAGATGTCTTCAGCTTCCTCAGATTGGTCCTTACTAACTGCGGGGCAAAAACTTTTGAGCCTTTGTTTTCCTGGATCGCGTCTTCAATGACGCGAGTGTTATGTTGGCGCAGGTCAAAACGAATTTGCCTTTGACGCGCTTGTTATGAAGGGTCCAAAGTCCCACTCGAAATTTTGGACTCCTTATTCCTTCGCTAAGCCTTGCCTACCTTGCGCAGGACATTCGTGAAAATGTTAAGCTGGTCAACGTTCTTAGTGGCAGCTCGATGTGTGTCGGTACAAATATCGACAGAAACTACATTGAAATAACTTTAATATCATCTTGCATTGCAAAGTGGCTGTTACAACGATCGCTGCGTCGCCGGATAGCGCAAAATAAAGAAAATAATACTTTCCTATACAGGTTGTTAAGATGACAACCTTATTCCTTAAAAAACGCGAAAACAAAATCAGCTGTTTCATACATTTAGTTTGAGTAGGTATTGAACTTTTAGGTATGGAACAGCAGATTTTTTTTCGCGATTTCGGAGTTGGCCCCTTAGTAGAAGTTGTTCATATTGATGGGTAGAACACCCAGTTTTAAGGAAAAAGGTTATCATCTTAACACCCATGATAAATTAGATTATATTTTATAAGTTTTAAACATTACTTATTATGTTAGATTTTTTTTGTTACTCGTGTCGTGTGTGTGCATGAGTTTTAACCAAGTTTTATCAACTTTTTTAACTACTTCAAAATATTTGAAAGTTATTTATTTTCTTCTTGCAGGTTTTGAAACTTTAAAACATCACAATTACGGGACATAAGTCAAAAAGAGTCATATATTGTTTTTATAATTTTGTGTTAATCTTATAGAAAGTTTAGAGCGATTGAACAACATCTCTAAACGGAGTCTCAAGAGTGTTCGTGCTAGCTGCAAGACAAATAATACTATGCGATAAGTGATAACTACTTACATGTGCAAACAATGAAGACGATATAGCAGAGGATGATAAAGACGGTTGTGAAACAGTGCAAGTAGATGAAACAATTGTAAACAAACAATGGTTTTACCATGGATTTGCAGTTGCATTGGTCAAGAAAGATCCTATAAAAGAAATAATTTTTCACACGCTCTTCAGTATCCTTTGTTACACTTAGCGATCTGTGACTTGAACAAGTGAGTTATTTGTAATTGTTATACGAGTATTTATCGCATAGTTTTGTGAGGACCTTAATTTTGATTACCCTATGCATCGATGAAATATCGATGACCCTATGACATAAGTTTGCCTTAGGTCATGTTTTTTATCCAGCCTTGTTGTGAGGCATGTTATTTTTTATGAGTTTTGTTCTGTAAAAGAGGCAGAAAGCAGCTAGTTTATCCTTCAAACGAAATGCCAAAGTTCCGGATTAGGTTCTTTAAATTTTTATTCTATTACATTTTCCATTTGAAAACAAAATGATGGCAAATTAAAAAAAGTTGAAAATGTTTTATTGAATTGAGTTGACCTAAAAATAAAATAGAACCTGCATAACGAAACACAATATTTCAAAAAACTGGTGCGTTGCAAAAAACATTCCAAAGTATTAAAACTAATCTCCAAACTCTCATTTCGTAATAAACACACATCACCCGCGATTTCTAAATATTATGCAACTTATATATTTTATTTTAATTATTTTATCTTGTGATATTACTATATTATAAGAAACGTTGTAATTCTTTTTTGGTACATTGCGTATGTATTGCGTATGTATATGATTTGTATTGCATCGGCGGGAAAAAATAAACACATCTCTCAAAATAAATAGATAAATTAGACAATTGAGATGAGAACATGAGTTAAGTAACAGTAACATTACCTATACATACCTTGCCATTTCTGTATAGAAAAGCAGAAGAAGGAACATCTGGATGTGAGGAGCTTTGAACCGGGAATGAAGATTAGTGTTTGTGTATAATATAAATTAAATTTTATATCACTGCGGTATAGAAAATCAAAAAAGTAAATCTGGACGTGAGGAGCTCTGAACCAGTTCTCAACACGACCTGCGAATTCACCCATGTGCTTTCCCATAGTTTATAATATAAATGAATATTCCAGTATGAAGTGGTTCATCGTGGCTGGTTTCCTGGCGGTGGCAGTGCTGGCTGCCGAAGACCAGTACACTGATCGATACGACAACCTGAACATTGAGGAGATCCTGGCCAACCGCCGCCTGCTGCTGCCGTACCTCAAGTGCATCCTCGACCAGGGACGCTGCACGCCGGAGGGGAAGGCCTTAAAGAGTATGTACCATTTTAGAATGACGTCAGTTTCTTTTTGTGTTTTGCTTTGCCGCTACCGCGCCTGCTAGAAGGCGTCTATGAGATCTCTTTCTCAGAAAGTTGTTGAGTAAAAGCTGGCTAGACGTTAAGGGTGCGTATATCAGAATGAGCACCTCCATCCATCCCTCCATCAGCCTGTTTCTTCCACTGCTGGACATAAGCCTTTCCAGGATTTCACCACTCTTGGCGGTCCCCCTGGAAGAAATGCCCATACTCACACACGCTGGGCAGGCGGGTTGGTGAGCGCGGTGCCAAAACCCTTGCACCAGTGACGCCGCTGCCTGTCTTTTTTATGTAAGGCTCGGCAATTGGGGATGGATAAACCTCCATTCATCGGTCCCAGGCAATGGTGGGCCACCTGGTTTTGCCTGAGAGCTGTTCTCTTACTCTCCCCCGAATAACTTCGGGAGGATTTGCGAGTAAGATGGTGGTACCTCCACAGTCGAACCCGGCATCAGCTCTACCACCTCTCACCTCGCACCTCATTTTGCATTAATCAAAATTGAACTCTTAAGTTTATTTTTTTTGCGTTCCGTAGTCCGACAAGGAAACCTTATAATTTCGCCATGTCCGTCTGCCCGTCTGTCCGCGGCTTAGCGCAAAGACTATTAATACTAGAAAGCTGTAATTTGGCATGAATATAAATATTTATCACGCCGACAAAATGGTAAAATTAATTCTTGAAAAAGATTTTTTTTAAGGGTACCTCTCATACACGTAAACTGGGAATGATTTTTTTTTCTCGTCTATCCCATAGATAGGTATCGTTGGATAGGCCGTTTAAAAACATTGTGGGTGTGTGAAAACCATTTTCGATTTAGAGATCCGTTGGTGAAATATTAAGCTTTAAAGTGAAAATTTTAGTTAGAGTGGAGCGTCCCCCCCCCCCTGCTGGCTAAACGGTTGTTTACAGAAACGTAAAAAAATTCACAGAAGTAGTATATATAATGAATTTAAAAGGAAAACTATCACAGCTAAGTAGGCTTTACAGGTTTACGAGTACAGGTCGCGCCAAACTTTTGGTCCCCATATAATTATAATTTCACCTGGAGGGTCATTAAACCTTGTTCTTGATCACTAACCAAGTCTCCAGTATGAATTTGGACGGTTGATTTAATTTCACCCTATATGTACCGGGCAACTACTGAACCCTACATCGCGCGTGGCCCGACACGTACTTGGCCGGTTTTTATTAAAATAGCGCAGTCTGAGTCGTGTCTGTTAAGACAACGGAGAAACCCGCCCAATTCTTGAAATATACTTGGATGTTTATAAAATTGCACCGTGGGGCTCTTGCTTGAATGAACGTGATACTCAATGTTTGGTTTAGTAATTTGATATCCGAAACGGTTTTAGCTAGGCCTGTCATGTATAGGGTGTATTTTTCAGGTAGATCTCGTCGAGCCCTTTTCTTAGAGTACCAGATTAAGGGTCTAGCATCAGCCGTTTAGGAGATATGGGCCGTTAAAGTTTTGATACTATTATCGGGTAGATTTCGTTGAATTAGAGTGTAACGTCAGCTGTTCCGGAGATATGGGCAGTTAAAGATTTGATACTTGCAAAAAAAAACTAAATAAATACACCCTATAGTCTATACATAGCAGGCCTATCTAAAGCCGTTTTGGATATATAGGGTGAAATTCAATCAACCGACCAAATTCATACTGGAGACTCGGTTAGTGATCAGGAACTAGGTTCAGTAATCCTTTTGACCAATTTCGAAAAACAATTTTTTTGCTCCCATACTGGTTGGACTAGTTTAAGTACAATTCCTAATGCAGGAACTACGGGGCAAAATTTTTTTTTTTCTGATTTCACCTGATGGGTCTTTGAACCTTGTTCTTGATCACTAACCGAGTCTCCAGTGTAAATTTGGTCGGTTGATTGAATTTCACCTTGTATATCCAAAAGAAATTTACACGATGGCTATAGGGCCTACCGTTCCTTGCTTAGATATTATTATGGCCGAAAGAAGGTTTCGGCCGAAAGAAAAATTGGCCTTTTTAGTTTTCGGCCGAGCTAGTATGACGTATACCCGTTGTTTTCGGCCTTCTGTTTTGCCTCCGGACTCCCTAGTATGACGTATAGCCTTTTCTTCGGCCTTCTACTCTGTTCGAAATAAATCTGCTTGTCATTTTAAAAATATCCTAGGAATTGTATACTATGCCTAAAAAATACACATATATTTACGGTAACATCTATTAAGTATTAGGTACATCATCGTAACGTTTTAAGCAATTCCGTAATTTCTGTAATTACGGAATTGCTTAAAACGTAATAAATAAATAATATTTTATGATGACGACTCCATAGTTACAAACGTTTTTTGGTATTTTTTCAACTTTAGGTATATATCGATCCGAATTTTCTATCCTTGGTGATGATCAGTTAACGATACATGGTCTACCCTAGAATTATTTTCACTTTGTAGGACCTTATATTTAATTTTGATAATAATCAATTTTGTTATTTTTTGAGGAATTATATCACGAAGTTTTCCAAAAACATTGTTCCAGTGTGTAAAACCACGCAGAAAGGCTAAGACATTAAAATGCAATAATATACAACATATGTACTCATAATTCTACCAAGAAGTAGAATTCTAAAAGCTTTCCATAATGACCGAAAGAAATTACCGGAAATGTTGCATTCGAATCTGTGGTCTATTTATCTGATGTTAATCTGTGAATTCAATTTATGAGTGTGCACTTGCTAATTTTAGTTGGTGTGCCCTTCAAAATAGCAAACTATAGTGCTGTCATTTAAAATTACGTTATTTAGTAAGTTTCTTAACTTAAAATTAAAACCTTAAAAATCGGCTTTAATGTCTCACTGTCTATTGGATACGTAAATAAGAATAAGAATAATTTATTTTTCAAAAAACACAAGAAAGAAACATAGGTTAGGTACATATTTGCTTAATTTAATTTGCGAAGCAATATCTCAAACTAAAGATATGGTAACATTGCTCTCGGTCATCCATCAGACTAGGCCAAGCCTGATTCATGACGGCCCTTATTACCGTGCGTACAGTTGATGAAAACTTTCGACGACTAATTCCACAAATTCTAAACAAGTTCAGCAAATTTATAAATGCAATTTTTAATATAATAAACAAATAAAAGTTTAAAATAAATAAATATATATATAAATAAACAACAAAAACTATTTTATAATATGGAATAAATTTTCGGTATCATCATAATTTAAATTGGATGAAAATTTTGTGACGGTCTTTCTAACATTAAATTGAGTGAAATTTGTAATTTGGCAAACTGAATTAATTTTATTATAGAGGAACGGAAATAGGAACGAGGGAAAACGGTGGCCAAATTTGGTCCGACTTAAGGACTTGTATTGGGTCTTTCAACGGTTTTTATTTTAATATGCTGAGTCAACTACTTATCTGATCAATGTAAAACTTGGACACGTGTTTTTTCAGACCTTTATCTTTCCTTTGTCAAGTCGGTTACCTAATTGGACACATTTCGCTTGATAGATTTTATTTTTGAATATGATGCCTTTTTAAGTTATTATTTCGTTTTATGTCCAAACAGCTTGAGTTTTATGTCTGAAATTACTGCTATAAGAAGAAAACATGGTTTATTTTGCGATGTCAGGTGTAAAAACTCCTACATCAAATACTTTTTCGTAAAATCCAGAAAAACCTCCCAAATTCACTGATTTTGCGTGCCGCCAGCGCGTGAAGCAAGCATTCTAATGTAGACTTTCTGACAACATACTGAAGTTCAAAATCGCTCAGTAAGACTATCGTGCACCAGGGGTAAGGCTTAATGTAGTCGCCAATTTTGGGCCTCTTCGCGAAGGTACTAGCTCTGTGGAAATACTTCTACGAGTATGTGCAGCAAGGACAGCTTTTAAGACATACAGCTGACGGACACGTAAAACTCCACTTTCTTCATAAAGTTTATCGGTGGTATTTTACTTATTTACTATACAGATTGAAAATGAACCTCCTAACTTTATTGAAATCTATGAATCAGAATTACTTAAACTAATAGAACTCGAGAGCGTAAGAAAAAGTTTTTTTTTTCACATTTTTTGGTTCCCAAATTTCGAATGAATAGCGATATGTGACTGACAATAGACTGTACATATTCCCGACGGTAAATTATGCACTTAAGGCTACGTAGCGTTGGCTTCGTATAGCGTCGTTTCTTTCACCGTAGTATTAGTCCTCCTTTTGACGGCTGATATCTTTTTTAAAATTATGAATCATGCATGACAATAGTAACAAAACGTGATTTTTTTATTTCGAACATAGAACAGTTTCCTTTGTTAAAGCTAGGGCGTTCATTTTCAACCGGTATATAATAAGCAGATTAGTGCTTATCATTCGTAACTCTTGACCTAACTTTACGTTTTATACTACGGCGCGGCGTAGCAAATGTTTTGAGTCGTCAATTTATTTAACAACTTGTACAATAGTTTTAATTTACGCTACCATGATTAAATTTTTATAATAAGCAGTTTTAATTTTAAAAACTTTAACTCCTGCAAAAATAAATTAGCAATTTAGCATCCGTGTCGCTATAAACTTACGACAGTTGTAACTACATAGGAGTTTTTAAAAGTCTTTTACTATAGTTAATCTCCCGGTCATCAGACGAAGTCAAAATAGAAAATTATAATTTATACAAAAAACGAACACTTATACATACTGAACGTACGCCGATCTGCCATAAAAATAGGCAGACTTCAGATTTTTATCAGCAACGATTTAGCACGCCTTTTTTGCATCTGCCACTTCCTTTAGTGATTTAACTTTTCGTTTTTAGGGTTCCGCAGTCCGACAAGGAACCCTTATAGTTTCGCCATGTCCGTCTGTCCGTCCGTCCGTCCGCGGCTTAGCTCAGAGACTCTTAGTACTGGAAACCTGTAATTTGGTATGGGTATACATATTAATCACGCAAACAAAAGGGTAAAAAAACGAAAAAAAATTATATTAAGGGTATCTCCCATACACGTAAATTGGGGATGAATTTTTTTGTCTCGTCTATCCCATAGTGTGGGGTTTCTTTGAATAGGTGGTTTAAAAACATTAAGGGTATGTGAAAACCCTTTTTCGATTTAGGGATCCGCTGGCGAAATATTAGGCTTTAAAGTGCTAATTTTTAGGGTTCCGTACCCAAAGGGTAATCTACGGGACCCTAATACTAAGGCTCCGCTGTCCGTCTGTCCGTCTGTCACCAGGCTGTACCTCATGAACCGTGATAGTTAAGCAGTTGAAATTTTCACAGATGATATATTTCTGTTACCGCTATAAGAACAAATACTAAAAATAGAATAATATGAATATTAAAGGGGGCTCCTATACAACACGTGATTTTTTTGCTCGTTTTTGCTCGATATTGATAACGGCAACAGGTAGACGCTTGAAATATTCACAGAATATTTAGTTATATATTCACTTTAAAAATAAATAATTAAATTAATATTTAAGGGAGGCTCCCATACAACAGACCTGATTTTTTTTTGTTTTTATAGATAATGGTACGGAACCCTTAGTGCGCGAGTCCAACTCGCACATGGCCGGTTTTTGTCAGAGCCAAGAGTCCCCCTTCCTGCCGGCTAAGCGGTTGCTTATAAATATGTGAAAAATTTTACAGAAGTAGTATATTTATTGATGAATTTAAAAGGAAAACTATCACAGCTAAGTTTGTAAGCTTTACATTTATGGTTACAGGTCGCGCCAAACTTTCAGTCCCTTCTAAACACGACAAGTATGGGCTGTTCTTCTAAATGTATGGGACTAGAAGTTTGGCGCGAGACTAACTTATAAAATGTACTGGGCAACTACGGAACCCTACACTGCGCGGGGCCCGACACGCACTTGGCCGGTTTTTATGATTCACCACAGAGGACCCCTTCAATAATGTTCTGTGCTGTGTAGGTAAAAACTTAGCGCTTGATACAGTGCTCTGTCTCACTCTGTTGATCTACCTAAAGAGGGACAGACAATGTATATCGAGCTGTCAAAACTCGATATAGTCTACCATGCTAGGTACCCAGGATCAAAGCTCAATGATCCCTTCCACGACATACTCAAAATAATATTCCGACCTCCTATACTAATTGAGTCAACGTTGTTCCCAAACAAGTATTATGGACGGAGAGCTAGCGACCAAATCGGTCATGTAGCTTCAGCTGTATTGAAACTCCGTTAGCTACTTCCCTGAACAACCTTTTCCCATCATCTCCGTGCTGGCAGGCCGCGGGCGGTGGGTGCGGGTGTAGTGGGGTGGGGAAAAAAAAGAAAAAAAATGTGGGCTCAGCGGCTTTAATTTTTTTTTCAAACAGTTGCTCTGTACTCCCTGTGCACCCAAAAAAATTTTTAAATCGATCGGGTGGTGGGAAGGGGTTGCCAGCGTTAATTTAAAGTACCAAAATAATAATAATTTTCATGTGGGCTCGGCTGTATTGGCTTTTTTTCTGACGCGAGATCATTTTTTTGGGGCTCACATATTAAAATTTATCTAGCGTCAGAAAAAAAGCCAATACAGCTGAGCCCACATGAAAATTATTATTATTTTGGTACTTTAAATTAACGCTGGCAACCCCTTCCCACCACCCGATCAATTTAAAAATTTTTTTGGGTGCACAGGGAGTACAGAGCAACTGTTTGAAAAAAAAATTAAAGCCGCTGAGCCCACATTTTTTTTCTTTTTTTTCCCCACCCCACTACACCCGCACCCACCGCCCGCGGCCTGCCAGCACGGAGATTATGGGAAAAGGTTGTTCAGGGAAGTAGCTAACGGAGTTTTAATACAGCTGAAGCCACATGACCGATTTGGTCGCTAGATCTTAGACATTAGGCACAGAAGAATATTTCTCACAAACAGGGTCACGGAACCCCGAAGAAGACAAAGACTAATGAAATGAAGTATTACACTGGTCAACAAAATTGTAGAAATTTTCTGTCACAGAAACGATTTAATGAAATTATTATAGAAATTTGTATGCTGAATCCGAATACAAACTCAGATTTTCTCTATCACGTCGTAATATTTGTCTAAGACAGACTAAATTTTGAAAAATCGCGTGTTTTTACTACTTCTGGTGGGGCTTTACGCTTAGCACAATTAGTTTGCTTTAATTTTCAATAATACTTCTTCTTAGTGGTTCTTTTTAATAATATGATAAAAAGATTCACGTAACCAAGCCTAGTTTTCGATTAAATGTCTCAAAACAATCACACCCAATGTTTCATAGTAAAAACTTGGTATGAAATGTATGGACCGAACAAGCTCTCACAAAATATTATTTATTTTGAAAAATAAGGTTCAATCGCGAATTCTGTTATTTTCACCTTAATAAGTATTGATTAAGGACTTGTAATTATAAAAAATAAATATATAAAATACATTTGTAATAAGTAAAAAAAATGTTCAGAAGCATTAAAGAAACGGTAAATTTCAATACCTTGAAGTTGATTTCACAAAACTGAGACCTGATAGAAAAAATCTGAGTTCAGATTTGGACAGTTTTCTGCAAGAATTTCAAAATATCGTTTCTGTGCAGAAAACTTGTTGACCAGTGTTATTGTTCCACGATTGGATTGGGATTCAAAAGTACCGTTTGCAAAATAGAACAAACGAATTGATTAGGTACTTAGGTACTTAAGACCATCAAGTAAAATAATAATAAAATTTTTGCGTTTTATGTACTTATTGATGTTTATAAAAGTTTATTGATCAATAATATTGCTTCTCCAAAAAATGAAATGATCGCTGATTTATATGTCTGAACTGTTTGCTGAATCTATTTTCAACTGTTTTATAATTAAATCTTTAAATTTTATTTGACAATACTTTTTCTATTTGGTATTGATGATGAAGTTGATGAACCCATGAGTGATTGACCATCAAAGCAAATGGCAAACTAACAATTTTTTTCAAGAATATCATTTTATTTTAATTTCACATTCCTACATTTTCTTTACATTATAATTTCGCAGACTGAAAAAGATTTTACGTATTTTTGCAAATCCTACCTTTGGTAACTGTAATTTCATACATTCGCGTAAAGTTGACGATCGCACCTCATTCCCAATCCAAACGTGGAATAATACATCATCTTTATGTTGACATGTAGATCGACTCAGATTATCATATTCCCTTTTCCTTTTTCAGCGCACATAAAAGACGGTATGCAGACAGCGTGCTCCAAGTGCACGGAATGGCAGAAAACGAATGCACGGAAGGTAGTGAAACACATTAAAGAGAAGGAAAAGGAATACTGGGAACAGCTGAAGAAGAAGTTCGACCCTGATGATGCTTACAAACCGATCTACGAACCCTTTCTCGCTGTTGAAGACTAATAGTATAATATATATCAGCGTGACATTGAAAGGTCTGATAGTTTATAATTTCACTAGGTAAGGTTAGTTTATAAACAAACATGACAAAACCCACTATGAAAACGGAATCTCACTAGTGAAATCTAAACTATCGGATTTTATAATCTTTGAGTGACATTATATAAAAAACTGAGTAATAGTGTTGTGAAGAGAGCGTACGAATTAATTACATCAATGATCCTTAAATGACTGACAGACAACAAATACGATTCCGTTGAATCAAATTAGTAACAACAACTAGATAAGTGTTCGTTGGATCAAATAAAAGTATATTTCTTGTTATGGAAACCCACGGAGCAATTTTTTTTTTTTTCCTAAATGTATGATTTCATCGTTCATATTGATGAAATCAATCCATATAACATACCTGATTTTAAAGGCTAAAGCCTTTCAAAACTAAATTAATTGCAATATTTTAGGTATATAGGTAGTACTTATATGGACCCGATAAAAGCTAAATCAACGTGCAAAAAATATTGTTTTGACATCACTAAAACTAAAATTAAAGCCTTTAAAATCAGCTACAATGTACATAAATGTAATATTTTTCATCAGCTCAGCCATAGGGCGGTCAGATATACCGAGACTTGGTTATAAGGGGTTCCATTTGGACGAACCAGATTATATTTATGATTAAAACTAAATGATATGGACAACTTCAGTGTTGAAGCTTTTACGATTATACAATATGATAATTTATTTACTTTTATTGCATAGTAAACTTCCAATAGAATCAAACATCTGAGAAACTAGTACTGATATTTTTTTCATTAAAATCGACTGCCTCTACTTCTTTGTTGTTTTATTTCACTCGACTTGTTAACAACTTGATATAAATAAAACATTAAACCTATGTTATACCAGTACTGGGAGAATTTGGTCCTTTTTAGAAATAGGCAATATTCAAAACTGATATTTTTTAAGAACTTGTATTTTTAGGCTTTTCTTTGGTGAATTATTCCTTTCGTGAGTCTTGTGAATTGGGTTTACACAAAGTTACCAATTAGGGTAGCCCAAATTTTCATATTTTTCTAATTTATTACGAGCTACCCCTCCAATGAGTTCTTTCTAGTTATAGAAAAAATACTATTAAAGGTACAAAATTAATTTATTGTTTTTCAAAATAATCTCCCTTGGCGTCTATGCACTTTTTCATTCGATCAAACCAGTTTTGAAAACTTTTGTGCCACTCCCCTGTGGTGACCTCTGAAACGTGTTTTTCATACTCCTCGACAGCCTCTTCTGGTGATGAAAATCGTTGACCGCGTAATTGGTTCTTAATTTTTGGGAACAGAAAAAAGTCACAAGGTGCCAGGTCGGGACTGTATGCAGGATGACTCATGAGTTCTACATTTTTCGTCTTCAAAAAGTCGTTTGTCTGTCTGGCCGTGTGAGAACTAGCATTGTCGTGGTGCAGGATGATACGGCGTTTACGGTTATTTTTACGGAGTTCGTCAATAACTTCCAGCAAACAAATGGTCGTGTACCAGTCACTATTCACGGTACGACGATTCTCTAAAGCAACAGTAGCCACGTGTCCAGTTTTATTAAAAAAAGAAGCAATCATCCGCTTAGATGCACTTTTCACGCGCGCCACTTTGGTTGGTTTCGGCTCATCTTGAAAGACCCATACGCTCGATTGCTGCTTTGTTTTGGGATCGTAGCAATAAATCCATGTTTCGTCACCTGTTACTATGTCCCACACCAAATTTGACGCACCTTCGTTGAATCTGGTAAGCATGGCACTGCAACAAGTGACGCGGTCCGTTTTTTGAGCCTCGGTCAAGTTGTGTGGGATCCACCGCGAGCACAGCTTTCTCACACCCAAATGTTTGTGTAGGATTGGTTGTATTTGACTCATGCCTATTTCTAAGGATGCGCGAATTTCATGGTAGGTCACATGCCTGTCTGTTTCAATCATACGGCGCACAGCATCGATGTTTTTGTTGGTCACAGCGGTGGACGGCCGACCATCGCGAGATTCGTCACTGAGATTGATACGACCACGCTTGAATTCTGCAAACCAGCTATAAACAGTCGTCTTGCATGTTGCTTCATTGCCAAAAGCTGTTTCAAGCCGAGCGATGCTCTGTTGAGCTGTCAAATTACACTTAAAATCGTAGAAAATCATACTACGAAAATTTTCCCGAGTTAAATCCATATTGATGCAGACACACAATTTTTTAAATGGCGCCACAAGGTAAAAACAAAAGACAGTCAGATGAAACAAACTGCATTCTACAGCCAAAGAGTTCTATTTTCAAATGTTGCAATAAATTTTTAAATATTGTTTATGTAAGTGGCCAGTTCCGGAAACTTTTAGTGTTACCTATGTATAAATTATTATTTTTTTCCTCATTACAAGGGAGGGTTTTTAATGGAGGGTTTTTAATAGAATAGACAGGCTTAAAAATATTAATCCCCATACATTGAGCGATTTTGAAATTAATATTAATAATTGAATTTCACTGGACATGAGTAGGTACCAGTGGCGAAGGGTCCATATAACTTGATTCCCATCGGCTTGTTTAGGGAATGGCATCCATACTACATTTCTTTATTCCGTGCTCTTCGCTTTGTCAAACATTTCCATAAATCTCAATACGACAAATACACTTGGCTGACAGGGAGTTGCAAAGTACAAAAAAACATGTTTTTTTCTTGTTTTTCTGAGTAAGGCGATTTTTATGTCCGGCTTCCCTTTTTAAAATGTTCACCCTTCGCCACTGGTAGGTACATTATATTTTTGCAAAAATTTAAATGTTGTGTGTTATTTGTATTTTACTGAAGCAAAACTACCATTTTTAGGGTTCCGTTCCCAAAGAGGAAAAAACGGAGCCCTTACAGGATCACTCTGTTGTTCGTCTGTCTGTCCGTCCGTCCGTCTGTCCGTCAATCTGTCTGTCAATACCCTTTATCTCAGAAACGCGTTGAGGTATCAATTTGAAATTAAAATCATTTAAAGGTCTACAGTCTCTTGAAGCTGTGAAAAAATCAAACTTCTAAGTTAACGTAAAAAAAAGATACGGTCGTATTTACGTGTGGGCGAACGGGAAGAAGGTTTTTAAAAAGTTTTAATCATTTTAATTAATAAAGATGTAATCAAACCAAAATCTGGTACAAGACTGGCTTTCAAGTTAACAAACAATTATCGGAAACAATTATGTGGATCAATGGTTTCTTGGTATCAGGGCAACACGTGCAGTGTAGAGTCCTGCGTCGGTCGACGGGTCGTGTGGCGCTGACACTGCTAACTCCATTTATGCCGAAAAAAACCAATATTTCGACACTCTCAAGCCAATCAAAATTTATAGGGTATTTTCCATTGACCTAGAACCTATGAAATTTGGCAAGTATTACCGCCTTAAACTACAAGTACAGGGAAAAAACTGAAAACTATACATTTGTTATTAAATCATTAAATTTATAGTCTTTAACGAAACCTTACACTTGTCCGGTTTTGGATTTTTTGTCTGTCTGTCTTTCGGTCTATCTGTCTGTATGTATGTATGTTCCGTTTTAACTCGAGAACCACCCATAAGAATTAGAAGCGGTTTTCTTTATTTATTATTGAAGTGATCCTAGTCAACGCATACCTAAACAGCGACCAAGCCGAAAACGGTAGACGCAGGCGGAGCCGCGGGCAAAGGCTAATTGTTTATAAATCAGAAACCGGCAACAGTAAGATAGACGCAGCAAAACAAAAGTTGAAGGCTTCCTTCAGAGGTCAGCGTATTTCCGTAAACCTGTTATTGTTGACGCAGATGTGCTATTAGCACACTCGAAGTTCTCAGAAAGGCTTCCTTAAAAGGAAAGAACAATTTATCAACGTTGGTACTTTTCCATTCTTCCTTGCAATCTTTGCAAGCTGAGGCAGAATCAATAACAAGGCTGAATGGTATAAGTTGAGCGGATGTAATATACATATATAATATATGGATATAATTATACCCACCAGCTTTATTTTAACACTATTGTTGTATGTTTATTCTTTATGATAAAAATTAATAATAACTTTTATTAATTAATATAAATTTTAGTGCCGTTCGGATATATTCCGGCCGGAAATTCCGGTGTGTGTGTCATCACGCTGATTTTAGGAAATTCCCACAGGACTTTTCTCTGGTAGTACCTACATTGCATAAATAATATTTCTCATTTCACCTGACTCCTAAATGTATGTTGTGGGAAGGATTAAAACGATATTAGATGTATGTATGTTTATCTGTATTTATTCTGTGGAAACAAAAACAGCACTACAAACTCATATTTTCACATAAAATTCTCACGTCATAATGATATGGACGATTACATAGTTAAACCGATCAACATTTTTGTCTTATTACTATTATTCATTATTAAACAAAAAAAAAATGTTATTAAACCAAAATGTTCTATACCTCAACGATATAATAATGTTAAAAAAATATTTATTGGTAAAACATTTTATTAACTCTCTACCTACTTATCCTAAAATAGAGTCAGCATCACAACAACATAACCTCTAAAAGTAGTCACCTACAAATATTCAGTCTTTAATTCAGCCTTGAACCGTCTTGAGTTCAGACTCGTACTTCTTGACGTACTTACGCTGAGGATCATAAAGGCTGACCAGCGCTTCCCAGGACTTGGGCTCGTGGTTGATGAGGAAGCCGATGACCTTGCGAGTGCCATTCTGCTGCTTCGGGGTGCACTTTCCACAATGATTCTCGAGGGCTTCCCTGACGTGGGCTGATGGTATAAAAAGGAGTCAGTACTAGAATAGACTTGAGCACATTATAGGTAAACAGTGGGCTTATTATGTAACTTTGGAGCGGTTGCCAACTGGTTGCCAAACACTAAAAACATAGAGAAAAACTCAACTTTTAAAATTGCATATTTTATATTGAACTGTTCATGAGCTGTGACGTCACTTTCGGTACGAACGTATCGTTAGGTAATTGGAATTCGATAGTATATCTATGCTTTCGATGTTTGGCAACCAGTTGGAAACCGAACCAAACAGTCTTCTTAAAAAGTCAGTAGTGTAGGGCCGGATTTAGGGGAGGGCAACCGGGGCTGAAGCCCAGGGGCCTCCACACAAGAGGGGCCTCCACAAGTTTTCAATGTTGTATTTACACTGATTGTTTTTTCGAATAAATGACTCGCCGTTTACATTTTTTTAACTAATCATACATAAAAATACAGTAAGTAAAAATTGCATAAAGTTTATCATGATATTTTTTTCTGCTTGTATTGGCTTTGTCCATGAGAACTATTATATTTTTCGTTTTATCTTACTTTTTTATGAAATGTAACTATATTAATTCAAAGAGTAATGGTAAAACACAAAATTGTTTTCAAAAACTAAGTACTAACTTCGTTCTTGCCCAGGGGCCTCCACACCTTAAAATACGGCCCTGGTAGGTAATAATGCATTTCATATAAGAATAGGACTGTCGGGATACCATTTTACAGTCGCTCTCTCTTGCAGCATCGCTAGCAGAGCGAGAGAGAGATATGGCTAGCCTCGTGGCTAGCGATTGAAGTTATCTGCGGTGCAATCTTATTCTAATTTGAAATACACAGTAAGTACAAAATGTACTAGTAAAATACGTTACAGATAAAATAAAACATAAAAAAGTGAAGTATTTTGAAATTTTCGCATGTTTCCCGGAAATCCATATTAATTTCTATATACGAGTAGATACTTCATCGCGGTACATGTCGTAAATCTCCTTCCCCCTGGAAACATATTTGTCGATCCCCTCTAACCGTAGCGTGTGACGTAATTTATCGATTACCTCAAAATACTACGTAAGTCATCGAAAATATATTAAAATCACTTCTACAATCAATTTGTTTACTGTCCATTGAAAGCCCAGGACGACGATTCTGGTATTGGTAGTAAAATTGCAAATGTAGATGTCGAATGATTTATAAAAAGTTTTTATATGGAAATAATAATTACTTATTTTGATGAAAATGTCTGTACTCGTAGACTGTATTCTGTGAATTTCGTAGTCGGCATTTACAGGCTTTCAGAACGAAAGGAAGCTATCAAATAATTTCGAGTGTGAAATAATGCCATAATGAATGTCTAGTATTTGGTGATATTATGGAAGTTCTTTTATGGTATTTTGACGTCGTCAGTCCTCAAATGAGAGTTGACTAAGATAGTGTCTCCATTATTAACATATTTTACCTGTTTATGTATATATATATGAATAAGTATACTCACAAAAGCACGAATTAGTCCAATATAACAATAAACTTATTTTGTTATTTTATCTGGACTTACTATGGTCTAGACTGCGATCTATTCTTTTACTATTGATTTAGCTATAACGAGATTTAAGAGGTATAGAGTTAGACTTACACTTAAGTTCCTTGCCGTCCGGCGAACACTTGCCCTGGTTGAGCAAGCACTTGACGTAGGGGCCCCTCAGGCGGGCATTGTTGAGGATCTCGTCCAGATCTAGGTTGTCGTACCTGTTTATGTTTATTATATGTTATATGATTATGACAATCCATGTTGAATAAAATAAAACACAAGTAAGTAAGTACTAAGGCATGATGCAACAATATACGTATGAAAACTTAGCAGGGATTATGGAAATTTGGATTGTTATAAGAAAAATGTGTATTGTGAAATGTTAAAGTTGTCTGAGTAAAAGAAAGGTAAATGCAAAGAAGGGTGCTTAGGGTCGTGCAAATGCAGAAAGGTAAGGCTCAAGTGCTCTATTGTATGCTCCTTTTGCGAAGGACAAAATTGCAACAACATCACTTCTATCGTCCTGGACGAGGAGGACGAGGATATGAACGACCCAACACCATATGACGACCTGCCTTCACCTCCAGAAAACGTTGTCCCTCCTCCCCCTCTCCCCCCACTGATCCAGACTGCGTGAGACCCGGCCCGTCCAAAAGGGCAAAAGTATATACAGTCTTTGTGCTTAGTATTTTATAGTGACATTTATCTTCTTAATACTTACACTTCTTTTCGTTTGTAAATTTTATCGCGGGACACAATGTAAGATCATTTTCAGTCTGTGAGTTTAATAAGAAAAAGGAACAGTGTCAACCTCGTTTTCGATCACTTATTGACGCTGAATCTATTTAATACAGTACAGTGAGATTCAGTGTCAATATAATATAAGTGTATTTAAGGATGATAAACAATAAAATATTAGGTACCTGTCGGTATAGTGTTGTTGAGGGCGGGCGGAAGCGAGCGCTAGGGCGGCCACGAACAGGAATACAGCGAAGGTTCTCATTCTGGACGGGAAGGTGTAAAAATTTGTTTTAAGATTTATTTGAAATCTCTTAGTAGATTGTAACTACGCAAAGCAATTCTAATTTATGTGGTTATGTATTTAGTGACAAACTTTATGAAAACTTAAATAACATGAGAAACCTCAATTAAAATAACAAAAAAAAATGAAATAATTATTTCCTGACTAGCGTAATATTTAAGTTTTTCCTATTATTTATTAATTTATTATAATTACCACGGGCGAACCCAATTACAGCAATTATTTAATATATTTAAATAAAAATTTAGTTTACATCATTTAACTTAACTTATGGCCATGCAAAATATATTCTATAATGTATTAATTTCCAGCATTAATTTCCAGTGCCAACAATTACAAGCAACAACCATGTTTAAGTTCAAAGTTTAATATTTAAATAATACTACTTATGAAATATTTTTTTGGAAAAAATAAGTATTTAGTGTCTCCAACGAGCTCTGTGACTTTGTTTACTAAAACATAAAAGGAAAAATAAGTATCTGTTAACGTTTATCAATGAAATGTTTTAGTTAGTTTTTGTTTGTCTATCTGATTGCTCATGAATACTCATGATTCATGTAAAAAGTGCTGAATGGATTTGGATGGGGTTTTTACTGTTATAAACCTTTATAATTATTTATAATTACAATGGCGCTCGTGTCGGTAGGGGCAGCTGTTTGCTGCATCCATCAGCCGCACGCTCGCTCACGCCACCTCAACAATGTGTAAGATGCCGAAAGCTCTCAACGCATTCATTGAGTCCGGACCGTCTGCTGACGTTTTCTTTGACAGCAAAAGTCAATTAGTTTGTAAATTTTTTATTTTTTGCATGTTCAATGATGTAAACTAAACTTTTATTTAATAATATTAAATAATTGCTGTAATTGGGTTCGCCCGTAGTAATTATAATAAAGGTATAATATAGAATGAAAAATAAGTACAAGAGTTTAAACAAACATGATTTTAACTTGAACTTTAGACGAGTTTTGTCACTTGACTTTATGTACATCGCATTCTTATTTACCACGTGACAAACTAATCGCTTAAATAACAAATCGCATGCGAAATAGTTCAGATAACTAAGAATTGAAAAATATGCAAAATCACAATCCATTAAAATAGCAGCCCCCTTTTATTAAAGGAATACTTACTTTCCCGAGTATACACAAAATCCGACTGAGCACTCTCTGGATACGCACTTTCTCAAACAATGATGTACCGGACATCTCCTTGGTCTTTATATACCATAATGTGGCCGATCATTGACTCCAGAGTTCCCCAGGAAACTGGTTTGTGGCTGTTTTTTATTTATTCTTTAGATGAAAGCACTCATTCAGTACCTACGTCCGAGTGGCTACTAAAGCCGAGTTTATACTGGTATTACAGTTAGAAAATATTTGAAGTCGCAAATATATTTACTTTATATTTGGTGCTTGTTTGTTATTTGAATACATCCAGCGTTCTATTTTGTCCCTCTGTTGTCTTATGTTTTTATAACGCAGCCTACTGTAAATTTTAATATACTGAACTTTATGTTTTACTTCGTGAAGCCGTTTTTAGGGTTCCGTAGTCAACAAGTAACCCTTATAGTTTCGTCCTGTCTATCCGTCTGTCTGTCTGTCTGTATGTCTGTCTGCGGTTTAGCTCAGAGACTCTTAGTTCTAGAAAGCTGTAATTTGGCATGAGTATAATACATATTAGGGAGAGCCTCGGCTGCCGGCGCCGGCACCCAAAAATAACGCTGTTGGGAACCGGCAGTACATGACTGCCGGCAGCCGAGATTAAAAACATCGGCCGCCGGCGCCGCTGGCTCCCATAATGGACACCGGCGCGGCGGCGCTGACAGTAAAAATTTCTTACGTACCTAGGACGTTAAATTTCAAAGAGTGAGGTTGTTTAAATATTATGTATTTGTTTTTTGGAAATCGTTGAAATAGACGACTTGAATATACAAATTTGAGTTAATGTCAAAATTATTGTACAAAATTGTATTTTATCTAACATGTCAACCTAACACGCTCCTCCTCGCTTCGCTCGTCGTCGCACCATTTTTTTTGCTTTTGGTGAAAGTTTTATTTTACTATCACTATAAAGACCCAAGATTACTTCCTATCCTATCCTTCCTAGCCCTATACTTATTATGCTAAACACATTTCCCGCTTCTTTTTCTAAAGTCAGTGCCGGCAACCAATTCAGCAACCGGCGCCGGCAGCTGAGGCACTTCCTACATATTAACATGCCAACAAAGCGGTAAAATAAAACATTGAAAAAAAAACATAATTCACATTAAGTAGGGATGAATTTTATTTTCGCGTCTATCCCGTCGTGTGTGATATCGTTGGATAGGTCGTTCAAAAATATTACAAGTGTGTGAAAACCATTTTTCGATTCAGGGATCTGTCTGTTTGCGAAATATTAAGCTTTAAAGTGCAAACTTTTGTTAGAGTCAAGTGCCCCCCCCCTCCCCTCCGCCAGCTAAACGGTTATTTTTGGAATTGTGAAAAATTTCACGGTGGTAAGTATATAACCAAATTAAAAGGAAAACTATCACAGCTAAGTAGGCTTTACAAGTTAACGAGTAATAGTTGACCATCTTAACTTTGCAGTTTTGTTTCATTACATTATTAACTTATTTAAATGCTACGGAACCCTCGGGCGTGAGTCCTACTCGCTCTTGACCGGTTTTTATAATTCACTTACGTCATTTGCTAGTTCTGTTTGGAATCCTTTTTATAAAATGCATATTGAGAGGATAGAAAAAGTACAGAAAAAGTTTGTAAAAGCTATTGAGTACCATATTGGTATATTGGTCACACATATTTAGATTATGTCACTTCTATGAAAAGGCAAAAGATTGTACCTCTAAGTCGTCGTCGTGACTGTATTGGTGTGTCAATTTATTTATAAAATTATTAACAATTATATTGATGATCCCACATTGTTGCACTTGTTAGCTTTCAGAATACTTCGACGTTGTGAACGAAATTGCCGAAGTAAAGACGGGCTTGCAGGTTGTATAACGACAAGTTTGTTAACGGGGATATGTAAGTATTTAGTGAGTATTTAATAAGTTTTAAAAGATTATTATTCTAGTATATCTCTGAGCATGTATAGCTTACATAAAAACCTTTTTTGTAAATCTAAAGTCCATCACATGGACAAAACTGTTTTATTTAATATAATATATGTAATTATATTCATAACAAGTAAGGAAATTGTAGGTCTACATTTTAAGAATATTTTGTGATGTATACGACTGTTTGTATCTTAATCAAATAGTAAAAATAAGGTATATTTGCAAGTATTTTACAGAGGTAAGAAATAGTGTCAGAACTAAGTGCTACTCAACAATTTAAAGCATGTTTTTGAAGTTTTAATTAGTATTGAATAAAATGTAGGTGTAAAAAAAAGTTGTATTAAATAGCTTTGCACTTGCTAGATTGATCTAATATTAATTTATAGCTATTGGTATATTTTTAATAATAATATATATTTCACATGGATAGAAAAAAAAACCGGCCAAGTGCGAGTCGGACTCGCACTCTAAGGGTTCCGTAACATTATCTATTAAAACGGCAAAAAATCATGTCTTTTGTATGGGAGCCCCCCCTTAAAATATTTATTTTATTCATTTTTTTAGTATTTGTTGTTATAGCGGCAACAGAAATACATCATTCGTGAAAATTTCAACTGTATAACTATCACGGTTGATGAGATACAGCCTGGTGACAGACGGACAGCGGAGTCTTAGTAATAGGGTACCCGTTGGTTATCCTTTGATAAGATAAGATAAGCATTTGTTTACGGGTACGTAACCCTAAAAAAACGGAGATTTGATCAAATCCTCTAAGATTTTATCAATTTCCGGGAGATGCTGATATGGCAACTCGACTTTATCATTTCTCTAAACAAATATATAGGTTGGGGAAAAAGTTTCTTCGCATTTTATATGAAAATTCAAAACATTTTTTAATAAAATTTATTAACATTTAAATAAAGTATGTAGGTGCCATTTTGTTTGATAACTTTCTGCCATCTTGTAGGTAAGGACATGATCCCATTGCTATAGAAATTTTGGGGCTTCTGATCAAAAAACCGCGACAAGTGGTTTTGGCAGTCCTCTCGTGATGTTAACCTGACACTGCCTAAAGAATTCTGAAGAGACCGAAACAAGTCTAAATCTGAAGGTGCAAGGTCAGGACTATACGGCGGATGCATTGATACGTCCCAGCCAAACTCTCTTAATTTTTGCTGAGTGGCTAAAGATGTGTGAGGTCTAGCGTTATCATGATGAAAAACCACACCCCTTCTGTTGACTAATTCCGGCCGCTTCCTCTCAACTTCTTGCTTTAATCTCATCAGTTGTTCGTAGTAGAGTTCAGAATCGATGGTCCTGCATGGCGGTAACAGCTCATGATGAATAATGCCCTTCCAATCCCACCATACACACAGCATTACCTTATTGCGAGATAACCCGGGTTTCACCAGAGTCTGTGAAGCCTAGCCAGCTTTTGACCACGACCTTTTTCGCACGTTCTTGTCGTACGTGATCCACTTTTCATCACTAGTTATCAGGTTTTTCAAAAATGGTTCAGTTTCATTACGTTGTAATAAAGAATCACAAATGAGTACACGGTTCATTAAGTTTCTTTCAGTGAGCTCATGAGGCACCCAAATAGCGAGCTTTTTTATGTACCCAGCTTTTTTCAAATGCGCCAAAACTGTTTTGTGGTCAATCCCCAGTTCTTCACCTACAGGAATAATTATGTTTATTTTTTATCATTTCACTGATACATCGTAACTCTGATATGCCAATCTTGCTCCACTTTTTCAAAAATGGCATCCATTTTATCCGTAACAGGGCGCCCAGAGCGAGGTGCATCTTTGACATAAAAAACGCTTAAACCAAATTTGTGCTACTCTCACAGACACTGCACTAGGTCCATAAACATCACGATTTTTTATCGTGGCTTGCGTTGCATTTTTACCTTTGTAGTAAAATTTTAAAATGTATCGAATTTCTTCATTAGATTTACTCTCATTAACAGTAAGAAGAACAAATGAAAGTCATACATTTTAGCTAATTTGAATTTGGAATTATCTTTTTTATAATTTAAACTTTTTGATAATACCAAAACCAGCCAGATACAAATGGTATAGCCAAAGAGATTTTATTATAAGTTCATACACAACCCATTTCATAAATACCAAAACTACAATTAGCCCATAATAAATATTTATTCTTTCAAAATCCTAAGATAAAAGTTAAAAATAGGTGCGACGACGAGCGAATCTAGAAGGAACGTATTAGGTTGCTTAGGATCATAAATTCGGGAGCCAAGCGAAGCGGAGCGGAGCGAGGTGTACTCTATAGTTTTTAACATTGCTGTGAGCTGTGCAAGAACTGGCAGGTTTATTTTTTATCATTTCACTGATACCAGTTTTGGAATTTGATCATAATCCCAAAACTAATGAACTGATTCGATCAAATTCCAAAATTAGTATTGGTATCAGTGAAATATATAATGTGAACTATAGAAAATACTTTTATCAAAATACAACTTGCAACTGTATGTATGAATATTTATTAATTTATTCAAAGAGAAGCTTAAACCTACTTAGGTACATTTTTATACCAACTCGCGGGTTAAGACAGCGGTAATTTAACAAGTAATATACTTATTTCTTACTAAAATAACATTTAAACTAAAAGTTTAAAAAAGCAAATATTATTTGAACCTTTCGAAATATGAAGCGAAAGAGATGTCCCAGAAACGTAGCAAATCTTTAGTTTTTGTCTATACCTCTGGATAATTTTAAGGCATTAGTACTCAGTCAAAGGAAATCAGAAATAAAAAAAAACACATTTTTGTATCGCGCGTTGATGTCTTTAGTATGGACGTCCCGGTTAAAAGCCTGGTTCGACGAGATCGTCGCAGTATTCCCCGGGAAAACCCATACTTACGAAGGGCAACACTCTGCTACACTTAACATACCATTTCCTTGAAGGGAACTTGGGGTAACTTGGTATGGGAAGTTTATGCTAAGGCAAGCTAATTGAAAAACCGTTTTGAGATAGTATATTTTTTGTCATATTTCATTGCAGCAAAATAACTTTGATTATAGATATTTTTTAAATCTGCTGAACAGAAGAATCTATCACATAGGTACGTAATATCTTTTTCTTTTCTTTGACACAAAGATTACACATTTACCTCTTTACTTTGACATAAACATAAAAATAAATGTCAAGTAAATTGCGTTTTCGTACCAATAGGCTTGTACACAGGGTAAGCAAAATATTATTCTATTTAGTCCATCATTAAGATTATCAAAAAATATTGAACACGTATTTTTTTCTTTTGTCAATCAAACAAAAAATTACAGAGATAAAGCGCGTCAAAGTTTGGGAGTGGGGGAAAATGACGTCACTTCTACGTAAAATTGTACCTAGATGTGACGTCACGCGGAACTTCAGCGGGCTATATCATCCTCATTTTTTGTTAAATTGAAAAAAGAAAAAATACGTGTCCAATATTTTCTGATAATCTAACTGACGGAATACTATTTTTTTTTTAGTCATCATGCCTTTTCAAAGGATATCTTGGTTATTATGTCTCAAAGAAACATGTGACGTCACTTGTTTCGTAATTATTGACTGCATAAAACTAAAATTGGTTTAAATTAAGATTATTAAATGGTCAAAATTTTGTTAACTACACGACTGACCCCAAGAAAGGAGTTGTTTTCGGGATTCATATAGGTATTTTTATTAATTCCACCATAACTTTCTAATGCTTGAACCGATTTCGAAGTGTGTGGTATCGTTAGAATCCTTATAGCATCCTGAGTCAAATAGGTTATAAATAAATACAAAAATGTATTTAAAAAAAAACAGATTTCAGTGCAGTTGTGGGATTACAATGGATACGTGTTGTTTTGTATGTCCCCCGACTGACTGCACTGAAATTAAATCTCTATTCCAGCAGTCGTGTTTTTTAATATTTTCAATTACTTATTTTTATTTTCCTGGTGAACATGGCGAATTTTATTTCTGTTGGGAATTTTACCCTGTCAAAGTTACTACGCAAGTTAAGATATCGATTGTTTCATAGACGATTTATGAGTGTTGTTAAAATTTATAAACACATAAGTATGTCAAAAAAAATTTTTCATTGTTTATTAACAAAACCTTGTGAAAATGGTTGGTTTTGGGTTTTTTGAGCCTATTTGATTCACACCAAGCATAGAGTTATTTACTCTATGACACCAAGATACGAGACTATAAAATCATGAATCATTCAAATAATATGCGTTGGTTTTGAAGTTTCCGGATAAAGATTTTTTTTATAAAAACAAACATAGTGTGTCTTTAATTCTTATTTCAAACAACAACATGAAATATTATCTCTGTTGTATAGGTTTAAGAGCCCAGTCCGGAACGACGACAACTTTGATGAAAAACAATATGTTAAATATTTTTCTGGCCTTTATCGCGATGTTTTTGGAAAAACTGGGGACATACACCACTTCATATTGGCCGTCTAACTGAATAATAATTTATTTGATTGAATTGTTTCTCTGTTGCGAGTTATTTTATTACTTACGAGCCCGCTCCGAATCGTTATTCATAATATCTAAGTATAAAAATAACGCACAAAGGAGAAACAATTGAACCAAATAAATTTTAGGTCTTCATTTAGATGGCTAATATGGACTGCTGTATGTCCCTGATGTTTACAAAAACATCGCGGCAATGACAACAAAAATACTTAAAATAATGCTTCGCATCAAACAGACGAAAAATACGGAGCGGGTTCTTAATCTAACGAGATACAAAATACAAGACATTTTTTTAAACATAATTTATTTTCGTACTTTCATCAGGAACAACAACCAAAATGAACAATTTACAACAATTTTTCTGAACTAGCTTGCCTTACATATAATATCACAATTTAAGCCTTGACGGTTTTGAGTTCTTTCTCGTACTTAGTGACGTATTTGTGGTCAGGGTCGTACTTGGCGGTGAGCTGGGCCCAGTACTCGGCCTCCTTGTTGATGAGGTGCCCGATCATCTTGCGGGTCCCTTCGCGTTGCTTTTCCGTGCACTTGGCACAGTTGTTCTCGAGGGCTTCGCGGATGTGCTCTGGGGGTGGTTTAAAATTTAAAATTTTATAACAAAAAAAAAATTCGGCATATAGTAAATGAAAAATGTTATATTAATGTATATATTGTTGTTTTCATTTATTTAGGTAAATATTTAAAAATTATATTCTGTATTACTTTACATCATACAATAGATACATTTAAAAAATATTTTATTTTGCTAATGGGAATTAATATATTTTGCACGAGTATATTGAGGTAGATTGATAATTAAAATAAGCGAAGTAGGTTACCCTAAATCAAGAGTGTAATTAGCAATTTTTTTGGGATGGGCACAAATGGGCAGACACAGGCCCACTCTGTTGAAGCACATCATTGCATGGTTTTGGACGGGAATCTTGACTTTCTGTGGAGGCTATGCTCCTCCGTGGATCTTCATAGCTACGGTCAAGCTCTAAAGTCATGGGTATTATTAATTTTTTAGCCAAGTCACCTTAACAACTTTACCAGTCATAAAGAAGGAAGAAGAACGTTCGTCTTAAGTAAAATTTAATGAACCTGAACCAAAGGACGTTGATGATGTAAATGTTGGCGTTGTTGGTAGAAACTTGTTCGTTCATGATGTATATTTATGCGTTGATGATGTATATTTATGCGCTGATAATGTATATTCTGTAGGAGAGCATTACTAACCTTTAAGCTCCTTCCCTTCAGGGCTGCACTTGCCCTCGTCGAGGATACACTTGACGTAGGGCAACAGGAGACGTCGGTTCTCCAACAGCTCCTCCAGGTTGATGTTGTCGAACCTGTCGGTGTATTTGTCCTCCGGCCGAGCGGTTGCCATGGCAACGATGGCCACCAAGCACAAGAGGATCAGCTTCTGCATTCTGGGTTGGTGCTGAGGGCAACAAGCGATGTTAAAAGATTGAAACTTACCCATTTTGGAAAATATAAGAAATATTTGATTTATTTTTTCAGAACCTCTAAAAGAAATGGGTATTGAAAGAAGCAGCTTCTTCAAAATTGTGTTTAAGTTCACGGTAATATTTTATGGGTTTTTGAAACGAAAACAGGTGATAGTAAGTATTCTTTTTCAAAACGTTTTCTTTAGAGCGAATGCTGAAATAGAAACAGCTTTTTAATAATTTTGCCCGAATACTATTGCTAACTTTCGTTTCTAAAAACACTAAAATTTGACATTGACGAAGCTTTGTACGTTTCACATTATGATAAAAACTTATACCATAAAAAAATTAGAATGGCAAATAAAAACTGGCTCACACAAACACCCGTATTTTTATGAATATTGTCGAAACAAAAAAAAACAATGTGCGTAAAATACTAAAAAAAATGCGTGTAACTGATAAATTTTAATCGCACGAATGAAGTACGAGGTTTTTGTTCCGCATTGTTTCTTTTTTCAAGGAAAAAATACGAGTACATTTAATAATATAAAATTACCTAAAGTAACTGAGATGTGTATGGTTCAAGTAGTTGATCACAACTGATTATGTCACAGGCCAAGTCGAAGCTTCTTATATACTAACCTATGTTTGAACGTTGCACTCGGGTCCTGACGGTTATGAATAAATTAGTGTTTAAGTATGTACGTTTTTGTCTGTGGTTACCAATACAACAAATTATCATAGTACATTAGGTAGTTTTTTCTTAATTTAAGATTTGTTTACTTCCCATAAGGAACATGATAGAGTATAGAGTGATAATTATCGACATACGGGATTGTTGTGGCCTGGCGAGGTACAAAAAGAGTGTCCTTTGAAAGAGTCTTCACCTGTCAAACTTTATTTTTAGGGCTCCGTACCTCAATAGAAAAAACGGAGCCCTTATAGGATCACTTTGATGTCCGTTTGTCCGTCCATCTGTCTGTCAAGACCCTTTATATCGGGAACGCGTAGAGGTATTAGATTTGAATGGTCGAATGCCATACAGCACTTTCAACCTAAAGGAGGCATTTTTGATTTTGGCATTAACATGTTCAGTAAATCGTAACTCTGAGTCAATTGTCAATCCTAAATTTCGTGCCATCTTCACCCTTTCTATTATAATATTATCCAACTGTAAGTTAAGTTCAGCTATACGCTGGCATTAGTGTTTAGTTCCTAGGATCATACATTTGGACTTTATCGGATTAAGAACCAGGCAGTTTTCTTTTGCCCAAACATTAATCAGTCAAGATCCTTGTTAATTTTAGTCACTGCTGTATCCGTTTCTCCGGGTTTGAAGGAATAGTATACCTGCGTGTCATCGGCATACAAGTGAAATTGACAGTGACTGATTCTGGTGATAAAATCTGCAGTATATAGGTATAACACGAACAGCAGTGGACTCAGAATCGAACCCTGAGGACAACCACAAGAAATCCGTCATCATTGTCTACCTCTACAAACTGCAACCGATCATGTAAGTACGAACGAAACCAGCCAGTCACACGCTGACTCCGTGAGGCCGTAGTAACTCAATTTGGTCTGAAGCAGCTCTCGTTTGAGACAGTCAAATGCTCGTGAGAAGTCCAGGAGTACGAGGATACTTCCTTGACCGGAGTCGGACGCAGCGATGATCTCGTCCGTAACATGGGCTAGTGCAGTTTCAGTGCCATGGCTACGACGGAAACCAGATTGCATTAGAGGAACGATGTTTTGAGATTCTACGTATGTTGATAGCTGCATGTGTACGACCCGTTCTAAGCTTTTTGATAACGCAGGTAAGACGCTTATAGGTCGTAGGTCTTTGTATTCGTCAACGCTCGGACTTTTTGGTAACGGTTTAACTTTTGCAAGTTTCCAGTAATTAAGGAAGACGTTCGATTCAATTGACTTGTTAACAATAGCTGTAATGATAGGCAGCGTCAAAGGTAGCATCTTTCAAATCATGCTCATTGAGATATTATCAAATCCAGATGCGTTTGTAGTTATACTTTTGGCTTTTGCGTCATGCGTATTTTCTTAAGCGGGGCATGCTTATCAAACAAAAGTAATAATAATTCAGTGAAACAAGTCAGCATAGAATCGACATTTTCGCACTTCAAAACATCATACCAAGGTAAAGTATGAAGGTCTCGAAGGAAGTCGTTTTCTTCGATCTTGTTAAGAACACGAGTTGTGCTAAACTGTGGTGGTTCCTTTGGTTTGACAATTGCAAGATCAGCCAGTACTATTGCATGATCGCTAAGTATGGGGTTATGGTTAGCGTTGCCATCTCTAAAAATTGGAAAGCCGGACTTAGCCGCAAAAAAAGCCGGACTTTTGGGTCCCAAGGCCGGACGCTTAAAAATCTAATAAAGCACAAGTTTAAGAGATTATAAAGTTTTAATCGGTGTTAACATATTTCTATTTGCCAGAAACCTGCATTAAAAGCTCAGTTACATTAATAATTTCGTAAAAAAATTTTTTACACGTCAAATTTCTTAAATTAAATTCCACAAATAACATTTTTGCAATAGTTTCAAGACTTAACCTGATTCTTTGTTTTATACATTGTTGTCCTATTAGAGAGAATACTCTTTCTACATTGGCATTATGGCCCGGTATTGGAAAATAACACTCGCAAAAAGCAAGGAACTCTGAGTAACAATATATGTTACTCAGCGATTTAACATATGTGAGCCATTTTTGCCGGGGTGATACGACTCAAGGCCGTGTTGCGTGAAAAGTAATAAAATGATAAAGCCCAACAAAAGCTGGACAGGCCGGACGCAGGCAAATTTGGCCGGACAAGAGGTCAAAAAGCCCTACACTGTCCGGCTTTATCCGGACGGATGGCAACGCTAGTTGTGGTGCAGACTAACACAAGGGCTATTGGTTATAATAAAGTCGAGTAATGTAGCAGATTTTCGTTTATATACGAATAGGTTCCTGAACTAGCTGAGTTAGGTTTTGATGGTCGAGAAATGATAGGACTTCTGGAGCAGGAGAGGTATTGGGTTTTAATAGGTCATACCTTACATATCGTCACGACATGAATCCCCGAGGGGGTGTCAGAGGTGTTCCAAGTATGAACTGCTGTGAAATGCAAGTTACAGCCCATATTCGGTACACCCGCGTTTCACCGACGTCCCAACGTGATGGGTGGTGAGCCCTATCGCCATACTTCGGGCACAAATACACGCGTTTCTTCACGATGTTTTCCTTTATTTCCTTCCTATTGAAATATGATCTATATAGGATGAAATTAAATCAACCGACCAAATTCATACTGGAGACTCAGTTAGTGATCAGGTAAGTAATCCTTTTGGCCAAATTCGAAAAATATTTTTTTTTGCTCCTTTATTGGTTGGATTTGTTTAAGTACAGATCCTAGTCCAGTCAGTAGGGAAGCAAAAAAAAATATTTATCGAATATCACCAAAAGGGTAATTGAAGCTGGTTCCTGACCACTAACCGCGTCTGCAGTATGAATTTGGTCGGTAGTATAGGTACTACTTTATCACGCTGCAATATGTATCACCGACGAAGGCATAACAGTCAGGGTCTCCATACAAAAAACAATGTTCATTAGATCATAAATACTGTAATAAACTAGAATATTTAAGGCCCAACATGCAAAATATTTAAAGTCTCTGAGGTCATGATTTCTACGTAAGCTAGTCGTCATCTTTGGAAATTTACTAATTTATAAAAGCATTTCTTTTTTTGGTTGGATACATAAGGTTTTTAAAACTGCCAAACTTTAATTATTTATAGAGTAGGTCTTAAATAAATATTCAAGCAATTTTTTTCTGAGATTCAACTGTTTTCTGGGAGTAAATTGATATAAGCCCTTTGTAATGTCATGAAACGAAACACGAGCTCAGTGTGAAGCTCTTATTTTATTTATTGTCTTCATGGGGGTAATGTTGGTTACATACCACTACTATAATTCCAGGAAATCGGGCAGTTCCCTAGGGCCCACCCAATAAATACGAATACGTGAGCGCAATTTATTAATTATACCTATTTTGTTCATTTTTATCATGGTCATGTAAGAATTTATACTACTGTACTAGGGAACCACTTGACAAATGTGACGCGAGCAAAGTTTTGTAATGATATATTTTGATAATATTACACATTATTGTAATGGTTTAGATGTGAATCTGTTACATTACTTTAATTATTTGAATAAATGAATTTGAATTCGAGTTTGAATACATGTAATAAAACTGTAATGAGACCGTTTCTGTATATAAAATATTTTTTGAAAAATTTAATGAAGGCTAAGATAATTATCCAATTAAATACCAAAACAATTTTTTGTCTCTGTCTGTCTATACACGTATCACACACAATCTACTGGACAGATTTTGATGAAATTTGGTGTGGTGATATATTTAGTACCTGGATCAACATATTACTATTATCTATTTACAGGCTATTAGCAACGGAAGTTTCTTATTTTTTACTTAAATAAACTAATTTAAAAAACTAAATTATTCTACGAAATAAACTAAACTAAAACTACCCAGCAAAAATATTAAATTAAATTAGATAAAAAATTGAGCCGAAATCGCTGTCGTCACGTGGAAGAGTACCCAGGATACTGGCAGCATTACCTCGTTGAATTGCTAGGCCAATTCTTTGGCCGAGCTATGTGCCAGCCCTGGGATCTCTGGACACGTCGACCAATCTCGACGACAGTTCTTTGTAGAGCTGCCGCGCTCCCGGCCCCCACGGCCCGAGGGTTTCAACGCCAAAAGGCACAAATATGTATCCTACGCCAAGGGATACATATTTGCGCCGTTTCGCCTCCTCTGCAGACGCTGCCGCCGTCCCGGCCTGTGACGAGGTCACCTGCACTATTATTATATTATACTATTATAATATTAGCAATCTTACAGCATTCAGGTTTTCGGAGTACAAGGAAAAGAAATATGTCTTTTAATAAACAATCCAATCCAGAAACATGCAACTTAAATCAACATAGTATACTTTTAATTCAAGAAATTGTCTGTCTGTTTATTGGGTATTATCTAAAAAAGATTTTTTTACGTCACCGAAGATTCGCAAAACCAAAAGTTAAGGACTGCCATCACCCCGCAAACCTCCATATACAAACGTTAACACAAAACTGTGGTTTGTATTTGGAATGTTTTTTTAATATGCCTGATTCTATTGACCTTATCTAGAACTATGTCAGATTAGAACTAAAAATCGGGAAATTTGAATATCTTTACAACAACCCCGTCATAAACGTTTTTTTCAACTTAAGGGTTTTTAAAAGAATATGTTTTTATTTATTCTTATTCTGACATTTTGGTCTTCAATATCTTCTTAATAAGTAGAGCACACATATACATATATATATATCTCCTTTAATTTTTATATAACGATATAGAAGGCCTTTGAAGTCACAGAACATTATATTTTTGAGTTTGAAGTCTTCAGTTTTAGACCATTTTTGCTACGGGGTCTATCTCAAAACTAGTTAGGGACTTCTGTATATTTGGTGCCATATACTGTATTTTGACAAATCACATCAACAGATTATTTTGTAAAATCGATACATTAAGTATACTTTCTACATATCTAATTTAATCTTTATTAAAACAATAGAATAGAATAAACAAATATAATACGGAAAATATTTAAGAAATCTATATTAAGTTAGGTTATACGAGTACATGGTATGCATAAAATAAAGAAATATAGGAATGAGAATATTATTACACATAATCCAATAAATAAATAAGCTGATAAATGAACTAAATAGAGCATAAATAAATATAATGCCTAAAATTAAACTAACAAAAGTAAAAAAAATACTCCACCAATTTAACTTTGCAGGTTTGTTTTATGAATTTTGTAATTAATTATTGTTCAAATTATTTAAGTCTATTAAAATATTTGAATAATAAGGAACTTCTCCCACTTGACCGGTTTTGTATATAGTAAGCGGGACTTTGAAGCAGTGATGTTTCGTTTTTATGTATCTCCTTAACCAAGAATATCTCTAAACCTGCTCGGTGCCTTCGCGTGGATATAAATAGTTTCCCATAGATTAGACGAAATAGGCAAAAAATTCAACTGAGTGTCTTATTTTAGCTGTCGATGAACCCAGGAAATATTATAGTCACATGAACACAATACTTAGTAGAAATTTATATGACTTTTACAGGGCCCAATCTTTATTGATCTGAAATATCAAATAATTATACCCGAACTGACTAATTTATTATTAAGTCTATCAGTTTCAATTAATTATGTTTCATATTAATTTATACTAATAATAAAGTAGTGAAAAAGTCGTGTCTGTACATACATACAATATTTATGCGAAATTTTCATTTTTTTGGCTTTTTTGTCGGTATTTATATAAATGTTCCATTTTAAATCGAGAACCACTCAACGCATCTGGATACGTTTTTTATTATCATCGTTGTGACCCCGGTCAACATATAAGGGGTGTTGATACAATAACGCCCAAGCCGAGAACGGAGCAGAGACTGATAAACATGGGAGTGCTAAACTACTACAACACCAATCAACAACTCGTTTTCATCACCAAGCCACATTTTAATGGCATTCAACCATAGTTTTAAAAGAAAAATACATAGAACAAACCACATGAAAAAACAACAATATCAAGTTCTCAGACAAGTTTTACTATTGACTATTGTTGTATCATACATAAAAATGTCCAATCTTTCATAAATAATTCGATACCCTTTCTCGGCTAATTTTCTGTAGATTAACAATACAGCTAAGTCTAATATTCGGTTTTGGGTACAAAATATATCTTTTCAAATCTGTAACTTCACCGTCTCCGAGCTAGAGACCCCGACATACGGACGGACAGAAAGCAGCGTGAAATAGATACACAAAGTATAGTTTCTACAGATCTAATTTAATCTTTATTAAAACAATAGAAAAGAATAAACAAATATCATACGGGAAATATATAAGAAATCTATATTTATGTTAGGTTAATAAAGTTATACATATGCATAAAATAAAGAAATATAGGAATGAGAATGTTATTATAAATAATGCAATAAATAATTTGTCCTTTGGGTACGGAACCCTAGAAGTATTAAATTTAAGCTTACTTAATTTAAACTATAATCTATGGATGGTGCTTATCTCCAAATCTATGAAAGATGATGAAGAATGGCTTGTAAAGTACGTTTTACAAAGTAATTAAGATTGTATATTTTAATTGTTTTAATTGCTAAGTCTATGTGGACCAGCATGACAGGCTAGATTGTGCAGTTTTTATTGTGTGAGCTTCAACTCTCTGTACTTATGTATTTATTTATTTTGTTTATTTTTATGTTTATGTATATCCATAAAGGACATTCGTCAGTGACACCTATTCTCGTGTAGCAAATATTAGATTTAGAGCTGCCATAACCTAAAACTTTTCATTGCAAAACAGGCTAAAGCAGATGGATAAAAGTTAAATGAGCTTGTATTATTTTAGGTTTTTCAGCTCTAAATTTAAGGTTTGTTGCACGAGAATAGGTCACAGTCTGTAGGTAAAATCGAAAGTGCAATAACTCTTTTAACTGCCCAAAATGAGGAACTGAAAAAGAAACTGGATGTGATGGAATCTGAAAGAAAGAAGGACCGCAAGTACATTGCCATGTTGGAGGATAAATTAGAGGACTTGAACAGACAAACCAAAAAGACGTTCATCGAGATTAGAAACGTTCCATACAAGCCGAATGAGGGTTTCATTGATATTGTTTTTCATCAGGATTTAATAGCCAAGACAGTTAACTGCACAGAATTCTCGAAGATAGATTCGAGTGAAAAAGAAGGAAATCAACAAAACTTTGGTGGTAGAGCTGCAGTCAAGTAGTCTGGTAAAGAGAGACATGCTGACGGCCACTAAAAACTATAACTACAAGAAAAAGACATCAAAACTCTGTGCTAGACACCTAGGTATTACGGAGAAAGGAGATACGCCAGTTTACATCTCAGAGTAACTGGCACCCAAGGCGGCGCGACTCTACTTTCTGGCTCGAGACCTGGCTAAATCACAAACTTATAAGTTCTGCTGGACTGCTTTTGGCAAGGTCAACGTGAGAAAGGACGAGATATCACCGATCGTGTATATCACCAGTGAGGTGCAGGTTCAACGTCTTCTGAACACTTCCCAAAAGTGACTAGGCAGAGCTCGATTGTATTTAGCGCACTCTAGCATAGTACTAAGTGTACTATGAATTAAACATGGCCCTACCACACACGCACAGACATTTAAACAAACAACTGTAAACATATTAATCTTCATATACCTATACACCTTTTCATACATATACCAACATACACATACCTACACAAAAATTCATGCCCTAGGGTTGTCGGTTCTTTGCTTCTACACACACTACACTATGCGGAAATATTTAAAATTACTAAACTACGTCTTTATGTATTAGAATCTTGTTTTAATGAATAATACAATTACTAACAAATTGCACGATAGAGACAATATTGAAATTGCCCGTTCTGTTCTCTGTGAAATTGAAGATCTCAATCGACATACATCCATCAAACAAAATGACTTAAAAATACTCTGTCATAATATAAGAAGTGTATATAAAAATATCGATGATCTAAATATTACCGTTCAGTCCTTTGATTTTATACCAGATGTAATTGTTTTAACAGAATGTCGCTTAAATGCAGATAAACCAAGTGTGAATCCACCGAACATTTGAACCAAAATGACGGCATTGTGATTTACATCAAAAATGATATCGTTATCACTAACATTCGAAAGATCAAATTGGGGCATACATCGCGTATACAGATAGATACATACAATACTGCTTTGTTAGGGATATATCGTTCTCAACACTAATGCTGATGCATTCATAAATTCACTTAGTGCCCACTTAGAAACTATAAAAACATATAATAATATCGTAATAACGAGAGATATTATTGTCAATTATATTTCTAAAGAAAATTTACAAAATTATGAACGTACTAATAGAGAAAATTACTTAAATATGATATGTATGCATGGCTTGATGCCAGGTCATACTATACCGACTAGAAAAGTCAGCTGCCTGGACCATGTCATACTAAAGATCGATAAGAATAAACTGTCAGCACGGATTTCAGTTCTTGAAACGACTATCACTGACCATTGGTAGTGGTATCATATCAATGGTATTCCTTAATTTATCTGATCAAAAGGTCAGCAAGCGTTAAGGGTTAAAAATGTTACCGACTTTAATAAAGCGCTATAGTTAGTCTCGCGGAAAGGAGCCTATCACAGTCACAGCTTTTACTTTCTGATGATCCAAATTACATAGTGCAGCGCTTTTGATTATTTACCTGATAACACAAGAACAGTAAATATACCTAAATGTAGACGGACCTTAAAACCATGGATGACTATTGGGATTTTAAAGTGCATAAGAAATCGATATAAACTCCAAAAACACCTACAACTAGACCCTGATAATGAAATCGCTAAAATTACTTATAGAAAGTACCCTAACTACTATAATAATCTTATAAGAAAACTAAAGAGAATCGATGAAAGAAATAAACTAGCAGAATCAACAAAAAATCCAAAATCTCTATGAAAAAACATAAAATCACTAACTTATCTTAAAGGAAATAAAACTGATAATTCAAAACTTCTTACCATTAAAAATACTCAAAGTGAATCTGTAGACTATGTAAACAATTACTTTTCAAAAGCTGGTAAAGAGCTGGCTGAGGACATAATGGATAATGATTCGCTGATTACATATCAATCAACAAACAATGAACAAGAAAACCAGGTTAATTCTTTCGTACTACTGGAAACTGTAATTACGTGCTCTTGAACCTTAAGTCGGAATCGGATTATAGGTGGTAGAGCTGATGCCAGGCTCGATTGTGGAGGTACCACCATCTTACTCGCAAATCCTCCCGAAGTTATTCGGGGGAGAGTAAGAGACCAGGCGGCCCACCATTGCCTGAGACCGATGGTTTATCCATCCCCAATTGCCGGGCCTTACATTAAACAGATTGGTGACGGGCAGCGGCGTCACTGGTGCAAGGGTTTCGGCACCGCGCTCACCAACCCGCCAGCTCAGCGTGTGTGAGTATGGGCATTTCTCCCAGGAGGACCGCCAAGAGTGGCGAAATCCTGGAAAGGCCTATGTCCAGCAGTGGACGAAACAGGCTGATGGATGGATGGATGGAACCTTAAGTGGGAGAGTGCCCCTGGATATGATAGTATACCCACTAATTTTCTGAAGATGGCCAAGCACGAAATAGTACCTATTCTTTGTCACTTGAGGCCTTACCCCTGGTGGGCGATAATCTTAAAAAGCGATTTTGAACTTCAGTATGTTGTCAGAAAGTCTACATTAGAACGCTCGCTTTGCGCGGTGGCGGCACGCAAACTCAGTGAATTTTCGAGGTTTTTCTGGATTTTGCAAAAAATTATTTGATGTTGGAGTTTTTTCACCTGACACCGGAAAATAAACCATGTTTGCTTGTTATAGCAGTAATTTTAGGTAAAACGAAATAATAACTTAAAAAGGAATCATTTTCAAAAATAAAATCTATCGAGTGAAATGTGTCCAATTAGGTAACCGACCTGACAACAGAAAGACAAAGGTCTGAAAAATCACGTGTTCAAGTTTTACATAGTTGACTCAGCATATTAAAACAAAAACCGTTGATAGACCCAATACAAGCCCTTAACAAATCTATGTTTTTCACGAGGTACATTTCCATACATTCTAAAAAAATCTATCATAACACCAGTGTCCAAGAGTGGGGAGAAGGACGTAGTTAATAATTAAAGACGGATATAAGGCTCGTTTCTTAACCTGACATTCGTGTTTTTAATAACCTTTTTATGTACCAGTTTCATAAACTACTATATGTAAATGTTTGAAACAGTTTTCTAAAATCAAAGCTGCGGACTGAAGGATCGGAGTCTTCTGTTACAGGTATTTTTTACTTAAAAGAAGGCTTCAGCTGTATTTGTAATTATAAAAATATTTGGTTATCATCACAATAAACATTTTTGATTTTGATTACAGAAAATATTATTCATAAAAAATATTATATTTATCCACCCGCGTTTATTCAATCTCTGCCCCGTTTTCAACTTAGGCGTTATTTTATCAACATCCCTTACAGCATAGTATGTTAAAACCTTGACCACGAGTTAAAATGGGAACATGTCTAAAACACAGCCAGACAGATAAACTGACTGATAGGCTGAGACATTAAAATTAAATATTAAAGCTGAAATTATATTTCTTGACTGCGCAAAGACCAATAACCAAAATGTTTTTATTTTTAAGGGCTTAGAAATCGCCATCTCTGGGAAGCTATCCTGGATAACGGCTCAGTAAGCTGGTCTGGTTCAAATCAACTCACGTTAAAGTTTGTCTACACTATTATATATAGATTGTTTGTTTGTTTGCATATAATGGGTAATATCTACATAGGTAACACTAAAAGTTTCCGGAACTGGCCACTTACATAAACAATATTTAAAAATTTATTGCAACATTTGAAAATAGAACTCTTTGGCTGTAGAATGCAGTTTGTTTCATCTGACTGTCTTTTGTTTTTACCTTGTGGCGCCATTTAAAAAAATGTGTGTCTGCATCAACATGGATTTAACTCGGGAAAATTTTCGTAGTATGATTTTCTACGATTTTAAGTGTAATTTGACAGCTCAACAGAGCATCGCTCGGCTTGAAACAGCTTTTGGCAATGAAGCACCATGCAAGACGACTGTTTATAGCTGGTTTGCAGAATTCAAGCGTGGTCGTATCAATCTCAGTGACGAATCTCGCGATGGTCGGCCTTCCACCGCTGTGACCAACAAAAACATCGATGCTGTGCGCCGTATGATTGAAACAGACAGGCATGTGACCTACCATGAAATTCGCGCATCCTTAGAAATAGGCATGAGTCAAATACAATCAATCCTACACAAACATTTGGGTGTGAGAAAGCTGTGCTCGCGGTGGATCCCACTCAACTTGACCGAGGCTCAAAAAACGGACCGCGACACTTGGTGCAGTGCCATGCTTACCAGATTCAACGAAGGTGCGTCAAATTTGGTGTGGGACATAGTAACAGGTGACGAAAAATGGATTTATTGCTGCGATCCCAAAACAAAGCAGCAATCGAGCGTATGGGTCTTTCAAGATGAGCCGAAACCAACCAAAGTGGCGCGCGTGAAAAGTGCATCTAAGCGGATGATTGCTTCTTTTTTTAATAAAACTGGACACGTGGCTACTGTTGCTTTAGAGAATCGTCGTACCGTGAATAGTGACTGGTACACGACCATTTGTTTGCCGGAAGTTATTGACGAACTCCGTAAAAATAACCGTAAACGCCGTATCATCCTGCACCACGACAATGCTAGTTCTCACATGGCCAGACAGACAAACGACTTTTTGAAGACGAAAAATGTAGAACTCATGAGTCATCCTGCATACAGTCACGACCTGGCACCTTGTGACTTTTTTCTGTTCCCAAAAATTAAGAACCAATTACGCGGTCAACGATTTTCATCACCAGAAGAGGCTGTCGAGGAGTATGAAAAACACGTTTCAGAGGTCACCACAGGGGAGTGGCACAAAAGTTTTCAAAACTGGTTTGATCGAATGAAAAAGTGCATAGACGCCAAGGGAGATTATTTTGAAAAACAATAAATTAATTTTGTACCTTTAATAGTATTTTTTCATATTCATTCCGGAAACTTATAGTGCGTCCACGTAGAACTACTGGACTGACTTTAAAAATTCTTTAAGCACTCAATAAGATTTTTAGTTAATCGTGTGGTATCTACGCCTTGCGTTGTCGTACGTATGTAGTCTCATCGTCGAGGTTTCAATCATCCACTGGTAAATGTTTTTTTAGGAGACCTCTCAAGTTTAAGTTTATTTGATCGGTATTGATGAGTATTGTAGAAAATAATGACCAGGATCTAATGACGGGACTGTGGGAGGTGGGTACGGGATCTCCTCAACGGATAACACCAGACCCATCGAGTTTGGGCTTATTTTATTGGTATTTATTAGCACTTTGGTAAAACATGGTGACCAGGGTCTGATGATGGGTCTGGAAGGTGGGTACGGGATCTCCTCAACGGATAATAACAGCCCCTTCGAGTTTAGGCTTATTTAGTTGGTATTTATTAGCACTTTGGTAAAACATGGTGACCAGGGTCTGCTGATGGGACTGGAAGGTGGTTATGGGATCTCCTCAACAGATAACAGCAGACCCTTCGAGTTTAGGCCTATTTTGTTGGTATTTATTAGCACTTTGGTAAAACATGGTGACCAGGGTCTGCTGATGGGACTGGAAGGTGGTTATGGGATCTCCTCAACGGATAACAGCAGACCCTTAGAGTTTGGGCTTATTTGATTGGTCTTTATTAGCACTTTGGTAAAACATGGTGACCATGGTCTGATGATGGGACTGGAAGGTGGGTACGGGATCTCCTCAACGGATAACAGCAGACCCTTCGAGTTTGGGCTTATTCGATTCATCTTCATTAGCACTTTGGTAAAACATGGTGACCATGGTCTGATGATGGGACTGGAAGGTGGGTACGGGATCTCCTAAACGGACAACAGCAGACCCTTCGAGCTTAGGCTTATTTTGTTGGTATTTATTAGCACTTTGGTAAAACATGGTGACCAAGGTCTGTTGATGGGACTGGAAGCTGGGTATGGGTTCTCCTCAACGGACAACAGCAGACCCTTCAAGTTTGGGCTTATTTGATTGGTATTTATTAGCACTTTGGTAAAACATGGTGACAGTTGCATATTGTCGTTTAAAAAATCATATCCTTTTGTTTTCCTTATTTCCACGAAAATCTCTTCGACGCGGGCGGAGCCGCGGGCAAAAGCTAGTTATTTAATAAAATAAAATAGTGTAGATAGATATGTAGATAGATAGATATGTAGATAAATAGATATGTAGATAGATAGATATGTAGATAGATAGATATGTAGATAGATAGATTTAATGTAATCTTAGATACAAAAAAACGTGACTAGAACTTAATCAATAAACATTGTGTCCTTTTAATTTAATTTTAATTTTACCCGATACACCACATAATTTTATATTTTAATTTAATACTTTTGTGCAGGCGAGCAGAGGAGACTAATCCCTACCACCCAGGGAGTCCTACTGTGGGGACTAGCGATTTTTTTTTATGTTATTTCAAAATTTGCTACATAAAACCAAACTTGTAATTTTATCTTTTATTTTTATTGTGATATGTAAATTTATTTTTTATTTTGTTGCATGAAATAAAAATTATCCTATCTTATCTTTTTTTAAATATTACAGTTTTTTATCACGATATAGTCAAATTTAACCGGTATTTGTGACAAAGAATGTGTTTGGTGTACTAACTTTGGGAGGTAAATTATTTTTACGGAACCTCATAAAGTTTGCATTTGTTTTTAACCTTAAGCCATTCTTATGACATGATTTCCCTTTCCTGTTGCGATTTAAAGATAACAATCTAAATAATAATGTATTTCCTCGTGGAAGTGAATTCTTTTTTAAATATACTTATACTGATTGCTATAAAAAGAAACATTACAGCAAACATAAAAAATACCGCAACACCAGTTCACGGTGCAATGTACATATTGTACCAAGGTAATTCCGAATCTTCAAGCAATTAAGTCTTCGTAAGCGAGATTTTAAGATGGCGATTTTTGCACATTTTAAGTGATATGTCGGTTGATTTTGACAATTTATTACTCAGTACTTACTATTCTTAATATTATTATTAGAGGGCATTTCAAACCAGAAAAGATAAATTAGAAACAAATGTAAGAACAAGAATTTGAAAAAATTCTTTGGGCAGTAACAAGGTTCAATGTGCCTTTTGTGAAATTCGTAAATTATTCTTTTCGTGTTCCTTACAAACGCAATCCCAGCCCCGAGTCAATTACTATGGGACGTCAAGATTTTATTTTGTGAAAGTGTTATCAATCCGCGTTTCTGATCACTTACCAAGCCTCCAGTATGTGTTTGGCTGTATAAATTAAAGTCACCTTATACATATACCGCGTGTAAACAGACTGCTACCATTTAATAAAACCACATATTCTGCTCACCCTACTGAACCACTTTTCCCAAGAGTCATACCCGCGGACAGCCTTAGTTTAGGAAACAATTGAGTTCCAAACAAAAATGCGATTCTTAGGAAAAAGTGGTTCAGTAGGGTCGGTATAATATGTGGTTTCATTTAATGGTAGCAGTCTATTTACACCCGGTATATATCTATTATCACAAATTCAGTGCACCGCCATAAGAGATCCTTGTAACCAGTTTCTTCCAGCCAAAGGTTGTCTGGAAGAGAACGCTTTAGGCGATAAGGCCGCCTGTTTGTACTTACCTAATAAGTTACATTAAATGTTACATAATTTTTGTTTCCTTTTTTTCTGGTATACAAATAAAGCTGTGTTGTTGTTGTTATTGTTGTATCCTTTCATTATTGCTTTTCCGTTTACGTAGGTAATGATTAACTGTAGTGCTTCTACTATATACGTAATGTATTCCACGCTTGGGGTCATGCGCATCATATGCACCAACGCGATTCATCAATAAAATTAAAATGTCATGTCATGAGTCATGTATCATTAACTTTTTATAGCGACTTAATTACCTATAATTTATGTTATTAAACGTGATTCTATAATAAAAAAGATAGGTACATCAATCCATCAATCAAAATAGTGACCAATCTACAGGCTTAAATATTATAAGGTGACCTCCGCTTATGCAGCCAGATTTATACTGGAGAGTCGGTAAGTTGTCAGGGCCAAGGTTCAATGACCCTGTCTGTGAAAAACGCAAAATAAAATTTAGACTTCCTATACTAATTTGAATCAAGGTTGAGGCACAGAAAAATATTTTTCGTATTTCGCAAATACTAATCACTTACCGAGTCTCCAGTATGAATTTAGCCATACAAACGAAAATCACCTTACATACATTCTTCCAAGGGCTTTTCCTGTGACTATCTCTGTACCTATCTTCATACAGAAGACCTTATTCTACTAGTACTTCATGAATTCATGAATAATGAATAATATTAATATTGTAGTGTAGCCGGCTTAATTAATATGTCGATTAGTCGGCATAACATTACTAATCGACTAATTTAGGAGATGTACGGGAATAATTCGCGTTTAGAACTATTATCATTTTCCCCTGATCTTTTAATACGGAGAATGCGTCGCACAGTGCAAAATGGTAGAACAAAGGCATATAAAAAAAAAGTTGTTACCAATAAATAAATAAATACAAAATAAAATGTCTTTATTTCAGGCAATGCAAAACCCATATTAAGTACATTCACAAATAAATAAATCAAAACAAAAATTACAACATAAGAAATTGACAATATTAAAAATATTCAAAATCAATATTTGATTAAATTAAATTCAAATATTGATTTTGAATATTCGCTACTGACATACTTTTTCATTTTATTAATAGTCTATGAGTTATTTTTTACCAAAATGCGGGCATTTTATAGGTAGCAGTTGTACAAAAATCTCATTTTTATTGGCATAATATTCATTACTTTTAGGAATTAGCATGATAAGTCTGATTAATTTATCACTTTAAAAATATAACTTTTTGTTCGACTTTGTGTGAAGATTTTAAAACAACTATACGTTTTAAATTTTATAGTTCAGTTTATGTGTAAAATGAGAAAAGAAAGTTATTTCCTATCGTTCATCGAGGCATTTGACAGTTACCCACGATTGTCCCCGCTTTACATTGAATGTAAATCCCATCAAAAACATTTCATGTAAACTAGGTCGCCAAGATTCAGAAGCTCATAACGCTTTCACGGTTCAAAATTTATCAGATCTCATGTAGAGCCAAGTAATTAACTCTACAAGGCCTATACAAGCCCTAACTCTACAAACCCTACATCTTGGTCAAAAAGTATCTACGGTTTGGCCGTTTCTCGGACGTCAAACAGACACTCCCAATTTTTCATCTTCGAGTTTTATTTCGATTATAGTATAAAAATATTTGTGTCTCTTTTGTGGTACAATCAATTCTTTTTTTAGTTATCATAAACAGTTAAGGGCAAGATTTTAAATACTTTTTTCCTGACTGTTACCAAAATTGTCGAATTACGGTACTAGCCTGCATATCAAATTTCAGCTTTCTAGGACTTTTGTATGTATTTGTTTAATAATACAGAACCAGATCCCCCTAAGAGGGTTTGGGGGGTGAAAGTTACAGATTTCTTAATTTATCTGTTGTTTTTGTGTAATTATCCTAGCCTGCATATCAAATTTCAGCTTTCTAGAACTTTTGTATGTATTTATTTAATAATACAGAACCAGATCCCCCTAAGAGTCTGTTGTTTTTGTGCTAATCCTAGCTTGCATACCAAATTTCAGATTTCTAGGACTTCAGGAAGTATCCTAGAGGTTTTGATTATTATCATCAGTGAGTGAGTGAGTGAGTGTCGAAATCGACGTATTTTAGGCATTAATAAAATTCAAAGTATAAAAGCTAGACAAATGAAACTTATCATGTTTAATAAGACTGCTTAACTACTACATCTTATCTTAATAATTTGTTATCTCTAGTATTATACAGACCGAAGCTATGAGGGTTACTGTCGTACCCCCAGATAATAAGAAACATTTCATAGAAATTGCTTCGAATATTTGCGAATTCCGAAGTTATAGGGAAAAATGTGATAAAAGTCAGAAAAGGGAAATCGCTTTCAAATGTAATATATATATATTTAATGCACCATGGACGGAAGAGCCACGGTTTTATCTTTATTCAGTTCTTAATTAAACGGAAAATGTTTATATTTAAAATTAAAATTAGAAAATTCCAACAGTTAAGATAGTTTAATTTGTTCTGTGGGCGTTTCCAACATTTCGCCACTCTTAAGGCGGGCCTAGGCTCCGACCTCCTCATCCGGCTGCCACCCACAACATCCTTCGTCGATCCAGCGGGCCACGAGGTCGACCTACGCTACGCATTGCTGTGGTTTCCATTCTAACGCCTTTTGGTTCCATCATCATGTTGACGATGACACTTCAATTTACTGATTCCGCATGCTATGTCGGCCACTTTCGATCTCCTTGTTTCGGGTTTTATCCATCAGAGATACCCCAAGCATAGCCAGTTCCATAGCTCGTTGAGCGGCCTTAAATCGGTGGTTTAAGCCCTTTCTAACTAACCATGTTTCAGCGCTGTTCAATTCAGAGTCGAATAAAAAATATAGGTTTCAATCCATAAATAACATGGTATGAGTTTTTGCTTAAACTTCGACAGAAGTACTTTTTTACATTTAGAATTGATAGAGTCTTTAAGCTAGGAAGAAAAAAATTACGGTTTTGCGGGTGCTATCCTCTTGAGATTGATGATAATGTGATGCATGGCCAAACTGAAGATTGCTGGACCATGAGTGTCACCACAGCTGATTCTAGAAGGTCGTTTCTGTAAACAATTTTCGATGGTGAACCATAGCATGGTGCATATAGCTGTTTTGTGGCGTGTTTTCTTTTATGACAACATGACAATGTGACAACAGGATGCCGTTTCAACCGTGATAGAGGTTTCCGTGCCACTTATGACCCTGTTGTCCGTCTGTCAAGACCCTTCTTTCTCGGGCCCTGTTAGAGATATCAAGTTGAAACTAATACCACTCACTTATAGAAGTCTACAGCCCCATAGTGCTGCTACAAAATCAGGCTTCCAAATCAACGATTACATTTTGACGCAAGTGCGAAAAGGTTGATTTTTAAAGTCACGATTGACTTTTTTGCCGATACGCAGTCGCACGTGTATCAAACGACGTTTTTTAATAAACCTGTGAAAAATTACATAAAATAATAAAAGAAAAACCTTTTTTGTTGCAAATCAAAACAGATACAAGTCGACTGAAGAACACGTAGTCTGGTTGGCGCCAATCTGTACTTCAAAGACCAATGTCTCTTTCTAAAATATTTTTAATAATAATTTCTGAGATAGTTAAAATATAATATAAATCATGACGTCTAAAATCGTTTTGAATTTTTAAAACATATTTTACAATTTAACATACACAATATATTTAATAATAAAATACAAAAGTTTGAAAATACTCATCTTATTAAAGAGTATCTGGTAAAACAAAGGTTTATATGCTTACTAAATGATGTGGTCAGTTTCTCCTAGATGGCGTCAGTAGGTAGTAAAAACAAAGCACGAGTGCGAAATATGTCATTTTACGCACGCCAAACAGGCACGTAATCTATCAAATACTGAGCAGGTCTATTAAAAAAAAATTATCGCCTCTTGGCTCACCATGAAAACCTATAAAGCATTTCTAATTGCCTTAAAAACTTGAAATTTACCATGAATCTTCTCTCACAAGTGAAAGAATTAATTCAAAAATTAGTATTTATTTTATCCTATACCAATATTACTTGACTTAATTTAGATTCGTAACTTTAAAATTTTATTTTTTATTTTTGATACAATTTCAATTAAGTTCACTAACTTTGTTATTGTGGATTTGAAAAGCATTTTTCGATTTAGGGATCCTTTTGCATTTGTTAGAGTCAAGTGTCCCACCTCCCCTAGCTGCCAGCTAAGTGGTTGTTTATGGGTCGTCGCCTTAGAGTGAAAACCTGGGATGGTCAAGTTATACGAAAATACAGTTTTATTATTTCATTAGAATTATAACCTCGTATTGCATCATTTCCCTTTGATTGTGATGCATTTCTGAGACACGTAGAGCCATCTATTGATATGTTGGGAAACCAAATATTGATTCGTATCGCTCAGTTTGGCGAGAACGAGGCAGTTTTTTGTTCCTCCTACACAATTTATCATAAGGCCCTCACGAGGTTTTCACTCTAAGACAACGGTGTGTGAAAAAAATCTTGGTAGTTATACCAAAAAAGGGAAAACTATCACTGCTAAGTAGGCTTTATAAGGGAACGAGTAATAGTCGACCAACTTAATTTTGCAGTTTGTATAACATATTTTTTAGGTAATGTTACTAGGATTGTCATTACGGAACCCTCAGGGCGCGAGTACTCACACTTGACTGTTTTTTTTTTAAATTTTATCTTAAAAACTAGGGAGTGCCTCCGCTGCCGGTGCTGCGCCGGCACCCAAACATTACGCCGGGAAGTTGGGAACCAGCAGTACATTACTGCCGGCAGCCGAGATCATAATGGACACCGGGGCGGCGCTGATTAATGGTAGAAATTTCTTACGCGCAAAGGACGTTAAATATCAAAGTGTTAGATTGTGTATGTATTGTTTGTTTTTTTGGAAGTACTCTTATAAACGTATACTCACATATGTATATATATAGAGGGAGGGGGTGAGGGAGGAGGGAGGGGGAGGAGATGAGGTAGAGGGGTGGATGGGGGGTACGCCCCCCAAAAGGAGGAGTGTCGGGAATTCATATTTTTTCTACAATTTTAAATACTGTCAAAGCTAGGGACGTAGTCGCCTCGCTCCGCTCCGCTTCGCTCGGCTCCTTATTTTATCTTACATGACAACCTAACACGCTTCTCCTCGCACCTATTTTTTTCCCTCAGTGAAAGATTTTTTTTTTACTATGCCCTTAAAGACCCGAAATTACTTCCTATCCTTCTTAGCCCTATAGTTTCCTAACCCCATTTCCCGCTTCCTTTTCTAAGGTCAGTGCCGGCAGGCAATTCAGCAACCGGCGCTGGCAGCTAATTCAGCAACCAGCGCCGGCAGCCAATTTGGGACACGGCGCCGGCAGCTGAGGCACTTCCTAAAAACTATTGTTAAGAGGCCTGTAGTCGGCGGCTTCAAGTCCGTCGCGCACGGGGTCGCTATGCTTGCTATTTAATTCTACATTGAACTTCGGATTATAGAGCACTGACTGACTGTTATTGGTTGGCCCGAACGTTCATTTCCCGAGCTCGTACGGAACTAACCGAACACGGTGTGAGAGGCAAGCTAACGCGAGACAAGATTGACAACAACCGAACTGGACAATATTTTCTCCCATTAGTAGATAAAATAAAACGGTATGATAATTAACAAAATAACAATATCGATGCCATCGCAAAATCAAGACGACAAAAAACAAGGCGCTAAAATGTTAGCAAATTTTTATTATTTGTTGATTTACTTTATATTGATCAAATTTGAAACTGTATTTGTTACCGTTTCTTAAATAGAGCTCAAACAAATAAAGTTAAACAAAGGCTACATTATCTTAGTTATTTGTATAGGGTTTTAATTTATTTTTAACCGACTTCAAAAAAGGAAAAGGTTCTCAATTCGGCTAAAATTGTTTTTGGGTATGTTAACTCGTAGCTCTGGTAAACCTTAACCGATTTGAATTTTTTATTTGTTTGGAAGGATTTGCTTCTGTGTAGGGTCCCATTTTAGTTTAGTCATGATTTGATAACGGTCTTCAAAGATAGGCAGCATAACTCCTCAACACCTCCGACATTTCTTAACCGATTTGAAAAATGTATTATTGTGATCTGATGATGGTCTTCAAAGATAGGAAATGGAACTCCTCAATGGATGACAGCCAATAGATGATAGCATATCACTCGATATTGTGGCAAACGCTTTTTACCAGGATGCTGATTGCAAGGCGTTTCTTGAAAATTTACATATATCCACCTGACCTTCGATCTTGGCCTTATCACCATAGAACTCCTCAACATATGACAGCACATAACACGAGATTTTGGCATTCATTTTGTGTGAGTGTGCTAATTATAAGGTATTACTTGAAATTTGACAATATGCCCACCGACCTTCGATCCTGGCCTCATTACCATAGAACTGCTTAACGAATGACAGCACATAACTCTAAATTGCGGCAATCGCTTTGTGTTAGTGTGCTCATTACAGATTATAACTTGAAAATTGTCATTATGACACGGGATAGCAGTCAGAATACTCACTGTAGTTTACCCATTTTTCACAATTTATCCCGTCAACACTAAAAAGTGTGAAATAAATAAACTTATAACCGACTTCAAATTTTATAGCAGACATTCACAAAAAAGTTTAAAATAACGTCTTCTCTAGACATGTGTTTCAGGAAGAAAGAAGTCGGCAAAGTGTTATTTTGGTACCATCGGTCAGTATGTAATTATTTTAAACTTTTTAGTGAATGTCTGCTATAAAATTTGAAGTCGGTTATAATTTTTTTGTTAAAATTTTATTTATTATTCTTTTTTTTTTGATATGTGCAATAATAACACGTATTGTGTGAAAATTTCAACCGGGCTATCTATTACGGCTGAAGCCGGTGACAGACGTACGGACAGACACACAGAGAGCGGAGGCTTAGAAGTATATAGGGTCCCGTTTGGCACCCTTCGGGTACGGAACCCTGAAAAGATAAAAGCAAATTAGATGGTTAACAACATTTATTAACAAAAATAGGAATTCTTACACTAAATTATCACATGTGAGGTTATAGACCTCGTCGGGGCTTAAGCCTTGGCGAGCCTTAGTTCTTTCTCGTACTTGGTGACGTATTTGCGCTGAGGGTCGTACTTGGCGGTGAGCTGGGCCCAGTAGTCCTGCTTGTTGTTGATGAGATGGGCGATCACCTTGCGAGTGCCCTCCCGCTGCTTATCCGTGCACTTGGCGCAGTTGTTCTCAAGCGCATCGCTGATGTGGGCTGTGGGTTGAAACGTCTTTTAGTATACTCAAAACATGTCCTACCTGTGTTTAGGATGCAAAAAAGATGTGCTAGAGCCATATTCGGAGCCAAACAAAGGGGTCATTGTGCACCTTTATTTAAAAATATATATATTGTAACGGTCCCCTGCATGTATATTTATGAAGCATTTACATTTATTCATAAAAACCTTATGGTATTCAAAGTTCTTCCCACTCCATAACGCAAATACAGTGTTCTATTCAAATACAGGTATATGGCCCCAAAATGTATAATCATCTTCCGAATGAAATGAGAGAGCTTAATTTAACGACCTTTCAGAACAAATTGTACAATATATTAGTCAGTAAGTGTACTATAAGGTTGATAACTAAATGATAATGACATAGATAATTAAAACTAATATATTTTAATGACATTTCTAGTCCTTTCTGACATTTTAAATTTAATTTTATATAAATCCATCCATCCATCAACCTGTTTCGTCCACTGCTGGACATAGGCCTTTCCAGGATTTCGCCACTCTTGGCGGTCCTCCTGGAAGAAATGCCTATACTCACACACGCTGGGCAGGCGGGTTGGTGAGCGCGGTGCCGAAACCCTTGCACCAGTGACGCCGCTGCCCGTCACCAGTCTAATTTATATAAGGCCCGGCATTTGGGGATGGATATACCGCCATCCATCGGTCCCAAGCAATGGTGGGCCGCCTGGTTTTGCCTGAGAGCTGTTCTCTTACTCTCTCCTGAATAACTTCAGGAGGATTTGCGAGTAAGATGGTGGTACCTCCACAGTCGAGCCCGGCATTAGCTCTACCACCTATGGTATTTATATAAATATTGTCAATATATTGCACTTTTCTTGTACAACTATAATTAGATTAATTAGTTCCTCGTAGATTGACTGCATGTCCAATTTAAATTATTATTTTGCATACCAGTAATAGTAAAATGTGCTTGGACTAAAACGTATGAACAACTGTAAAACTAAAACACATTTTTAAGTAATTAAACGTATTGTATTGTTTTTGTTTGATAAACACTTGTACTTGTCCACTTATTTATATTAATTTCCCTTACCGGTTTCGCTGTTAAAGCATTATCCAAATGTTTCAAAAGTTCCACCAAGTGCCAACAATCACGAGCATCAACTGTATTGTATTGTATTGTACTTCATGAGCGGTTGATATGTCCTCCTTACGAAGCCGTAGAACTATGCTTGACTTGACTTTCCTACACAAACTAGTGAGTGGTTCAATACCGTGTCCGTAGTTATTTGAAAGGATCTTTGTGTCAGTGTTGTATAGCTTATTACTAAGATATTTCGTTGTCCCACTAGTAAACCTAACTTGGGTCTTAATTCACCAATCAGCAGAATGTTGAGAGAATCTTGACATTTTTCACTTCTCCTTGACCAAGTTTAGGAACTGTTTACTAAGATTTTGTTCAGTTTAATATTACCTTCCCATTTTGTATAATTTTGTTCTGTATGTATACTTATTTTATTTTTAGTAGGTACTCGCTGTATATATTATCCGCTTTATGTTTATAAATTGTTGAAATGAATGTTGTGAACCCCTGTTACCGTAGGCGTACCATAAGTTTTGCTTACTATACACGTTAAAGTCTGCGTAAAATATTTATATGAGAAGTTGTGCAGCGCCCCTAGCGGCATACTGCAGGAACCAGCATTTCTCATACAAAATATTTTACGCAGACGGTAACGTGTATAGTAAGCAAAACTCATGAGGCCTACTGGTCCACATCAGAATTTTAGTTTTATGTGTAAATTTGTCGTGTGTAATATGTGTACCGTTGGTGTTAGGTTATAAATAAATAAATACACAAGTATGTGTGTAACTAGATCACTTCGTGTGAGTCACGTACATATACAAAATAAATATAAGAGATTTACGTTATTAAAGATACATATACATAATTTTAATGCAAGAACCCTACTAATAGTAATTAATTTACGCAAATTGCTTTAAAACGCAATGTTTGCATACTTTTTATTCAAAAGTAAGGAAAACTTTATATGATGTGATTTTGCACCATCATTCGGTTTTACCACCTTAATACTGACTTCATAATGAGTTTTACTTAATCATCCCCTATCTCTTCTCAATACAACTGCTTTTCATCGACTATTATTACGTCTCAAACTTAGAAGATGGTAAGCCCCATCCCCGCACTTCGGGCATAAACATAAGGTGACTTTTGTGTATATACTGGAGACTCGGTAAGTGATCGGGACCAAGGTTGCGAAATATGAAAAATATTTTTTGTGCCTCTATACTCATTAGATATTTGTTAAAAGTTTGATAAATGCCACAGATATATATCCAAATAGATGCCGCGAGTGTATGTACTTCGCGTGCCCAATTGCGCGCCAAAAAGGAGAGCAATGCTCTTCCTTCACAGATATTGACTCCTCCAACTTTGACTCTTATGTATTATGTCTTAAGTCTTACAATCCCTTCTAAGATTCAAACCGCTGTCAACCAATTTCATTGTAAAATGTGACACGCTTGATTTTAATAGAGTTTGATGCACTTGCGTCATCTATTTAGATCTATATCTGTGATAAATGCCATGCAATGGAAATTAGACTTAACCACATCAAATAAAAACTATAGGATATAAGAAATGTTCACAATAAGTTTTTAATCCATGAAAATCAATGCATATCCCAACAAAATCTCTTTTAAAATCACTCGCAATCTGCCTTAGATACAGAATATTAATTTTGAAGATAACGGTACCAAAATAGACATAATGCTATAGTTGGATCCGATTTTTCATAAAGTTGTCAAACTGCTATGTAACTGCGACTAAAATATATGGTCATTGTGCTACCAATCACTTGACAATACTGAAAAGTCAACTAAGCGCGATAGTAGGCTTCATGCTAAAGTCGTTTGCAATAGAATCCAACAATCATGTAAACAAATATGGCGGACTGACATTGACAACGTATTGTTTATGCCCATAGTGATGTCATAGTGTTCTAATTTAATTTTAATTAAATTTATTTTTCTAATTATTTTAATTTTAAGTCATAGACTATGGCCCATAGTAGGATAGGTACTAAAATAAAACTGACTAAATAGATTAAATATATAAGCCATAGACTATAAAATAAAACTGATTATATATAAAAAAGTGTTTATTAAAACAAATTTAAATCTTCGTCTTCGTCATCATCACTATCAGAAGTGTCGCCGGTGACCGTAATTATAAATGGAACCACTGTGTCATCGCTTGCCGTGTCTAAAATGCCGTCGAGCTTTTTCATTTCTTCCTCTTCCTTTAGGACGTGACTTACGCATTTCGACCATTGTTCGGCTCCGATTCTCGCCAACCCTTCGTTCAATAAAGTTTTTATTTCCGCCATTTTAAAAGATTTGTTATTTCTCCAAACATACGACTTAACCTGTGCCCAAATGAGCTCAATTGGGTTGAGTTCGCAGTGGTAGGGAGGAAGGCGAAGCACAGTCATTCCTTTCGATGCGGCGAGCATTTTTAATTTTACACACATACATTTCAGTAATTGTGATCTATTCAAATAATTAGTTACGAGGGCAATACAATATTAAAGTGCGTCTAATAGATTTCTGTTGTAGGTAATAGATCTAAATCATTCTTACCTCCTGATTACTCCTTGAGAAAAAATACCAATCGTATGCTATATCAAAGTCCGTGATGCCGTGCAAAGGTCGTCGTTCCAAGAAAAATATGTCCAGCCAAATCGTAAAGCAAAACAAAAGTCCAAAATGAGAATGCAAAGTCGTAGAAATCGGAAACAGAAAACGGAAACAGAAAACACTAATGCACAGCGAACCCACAGAACAGTGAATGACTGTGAATGACAATTCTAACAAAATGGCCACCTGTCAATTTTTAAAAACTAACCATTATTTTTATGGCTTAGGATACAATCCGTTTTGGTTAATTATATTAAGCTCTTGAAAAAAAATTTTTATTGTATTCAAATAATATTAAATTAAAATAATTTATTAAATTAAAAATAAAAGATAACTTCAGATTACGAACAACACTAACTTTTCAATGACTTATAGAGTTCGATGAGTAAAAAACTAAGATGACAGCTTGTCAAATACTTCGAAATTTTTACGTTGCAAATGTTTTAACAAATTTAAGTTATAAATACAAGTTAAATCGTGTTGAAGATAATGTGAAAACAATGGTGCGTTCGTTGAAATCAGACTATGTTCATAATTGATCGTCAAATGTATGTGATTACGGAGTAATCGTGACAATTTGGTTTGTTTACATGATTGTTGGATTCTATTGCAAACGACTTTACTAAATCCTTTTGCGCACGTACCTACCAGGATTGAGAGCCAAAATATCAAAATTTTATTTTGCGTATTTCAAAGAATATTTTCATTGAACCTTGGTCCTGATCACTTACCGAGTCTCCAGTATGAATTTGGTTGCATAAACAAAAGTCACCTTATATACAACTTCCGAAGTACGCAGACCGAACACAAATTATTGTGCACCACTAGGATTGAACCCACGACCTCTGGGTGAGCAGGCGAGCGCTCTACCATTCGGCCACAGAAGCGGTTAAAAGACAGGGTTTTATCATTATTTATTACTGCATAAAATTTTGTGTGACACAATAAATAAAAAATTTAAAATTTAAAAATATAATTTTTTTAGTTAAAAAGTTAGGTTTTAGGTTACAAGACGTTAAAGTTTTTCAAAAAGACACTCATTTATTCCGAAGTGAAACATAAACAAATTGAATAACAGTTATGGCGAAGATTTGTTTGAAACAATTATATTGGAAACAATCTGGTTGCTACCAACCGGTTTTGATCATACTAAGTTGATATCTGGTTCTGGCACTCAATCACCCATCAAACAATTAACAAGATGGCCATCCTCAGCTTCATTAAGATTGAAATAAACTGAATTATAAAAGTGTCTTATTGTCTTGCCCTCGGATGCTTCTAAGAAATAAATTTTTTTGAATTCATACTTTATAATTACTTTGTAGCAAGTACGTAAGCATCGATTCGATAAATTTGACAGATACACTCGATACATTCTAAAAGACAACTCTTTTTGCTATGAAATAAGAGCTACATTTTTGTTTATCAAAGCGATGTCGAGTCGATAGCATCTTCATTCTTGGTAGAGAAAAACAAAACAAACTTAAAGTAGTTGCTTTAGTAGCCTCAGCTTGAAAACACCACGTTTACGTTACCGTAATGTTTTCATGCTGAGGCTACAGGATTCGTTCCCATTATGTTTTTTTTCTTATTTTTAATAAAAAGCAATAAATGAATATGATTTATGGCTCTATGCTACAGTGGTTTAATGGCTTTCCTAGCAAAGTTGTGTTATTTTATGCAGTACTTTGTAAGGGATATGATGCACAACAATTTTAAAATGTACAGTTGTTGTGTATAAATGAAGACGATCACTGTTCTAAACATACACAATCCCTCAATTCAATGAAACTTTAAATGGACATCAAAAGGAATCAAACAGCCGTAACACATGACGTGACGACAATGTCATCGAAACGAGATCGGAGCTACGAAGAGGAGAATTCTCAACGTAATGTAATGATACAGGTAAACTATCAGATGAAGTCCGTTTACAGTCACAATACTTACACTTCAGCTCCTTGCCATCAGGCGTGCAGCGGCCCCTATCCAGGGCACATTCGAGGTACGGCACAAACATCCTGTCATTTTGGAGCATCTCATCCAGGTTGATGTTGTCATAGCGGTCCGTGTACTGGCCCGCACCTGATGGCTTGGCGTGCGCGGCCACAGCCAGGGCGACCACGCAGAGGACGATGTAGCAGTTCATTCTGGAAACATTGTTGAAGAATAATACCTACTATTGTACAGAGTCCTAGTATACTGGCTGGAGGTTTAGCACTGGCAAAGTCCAAAACTAGGAATCGTACTGGTCTATACGATCAACTTTTTAATCTTGAAATTTAAGTCATTTCGTTAAAGAAAACTGGTGATAGTACTCGTCCATATGAATAACTTTTATTATGAAGCCAACGATTTCATCATGGAAAAAAATCAGCTGCATTTAAGTCGAGTAGGTATTTAACTTTTCTATGGAACAGCTGATATTTTTTCACGATTTCAGGGTTGGCTCTATAAAGTTGTTCATATGGACGAGTACTATCACCAGTTTTCGTTAGTAAAATGACTTAAATTTCACATTGTATAACTAAAAAAGCTGGCTGAATCGTTTCATATAAAAGGAACGTACATACTTGACACAAATGTATGTAACAGTTGAATTCTCTTTCGCGTTTTAAGTTTAGTCCCATAGTAAAAATTAAACGACTAGCTCAAATTTTTGGCGCCTAAAATTCCATTAATAATGAAAGTGTTCATAATCCAACAAAATCCATTGGCATGCTACAGCAAAAAATAAAATCCCCGTCCTTATTGTGGATTTAAGCTTTATATCTACGATACCTTCCCAGGCACTACCCTACAACGATCAAAGGTTAACTGGAAGATAATGCTAAATAGCATTAAGTGCGCCTTATGTACAATATTGTTAAGTGCAATAAAGAATTACAAATTATTATTATTAAAACCCGTAGTTAAATTAAAAATTCCCGATTAAATAAGATGTGAGGGGAAGTTGGCAGTACTAAAATAAATGATTTACCTTATTTTTTCTGGCACACTGTGTCAGTTGACAAACCTGATTGCACTGATGGTTAGGTCAGAACCTGCAGTGCTTTTATACGAATTATTATTAGACAATATGACAATATGTTGATAAAGAACCCGTTTTCGTCCATTCGGCTTTCGTGGAACAAAATAATACGTAATTTTACAATCAATCAATAACATTATTAACTGATGACGCGTGGTTTCTCATGTACTCGCTAATTGGAAAATCATTATAAAAGTTATTTGGAATAACGTTTAGCGCCATGATTAATCTGTCCACGAGGAAAATGTATTTAACTTGTTTTTTATGCTAATTGTATGTATAATCGGAGATATATCAACTGACAATTTACGCTCTTATTATCGTTGGAATACGAATGAAAAAATTTATTTTTATTTGTCCAAATGTTTTCTTTATGTTTAAATGTTTATATTTTGTGTATGAACTGTTTGTGTCTTTTGTTCTTTTTTTATTTTAATTTGATTGCACTAATTTTTTCGTGTGTTTGGCAATAAATATTTCTTATTTCTTATTTCTATTTCATATAGTTAGTATATGCATAAATTTTTGTATAAATTAAATATTTTTATTTTGTTTATAAAAAAACAACATGTTTTGGCTATGCACGCCCTTAAAAGCGTGTAATTTTGCCCAAAGTACGGAGATAGGGCTCACCATCCATCACGTTGGGACGTAACAATCGTCGTTGAAACGCGGGTGTACCGAGTGTGGACTGTGACTTGCATTTTCATAGTTCACACTCGGGAACACCTCTGACACCCGATGATGGTGACAATTAAGTTTATTTACGTATTTATTACCTTAAACATAAGAAGGGAAGTGTATGTAGGTATGTAGGGGGTAGAGCTGATGCCGGGCTCGACTGTGGAGGTACCACCATCTTACTCGCAAATCCTCCCGAAGTTATTCGGGGGAGAGTAAGAGGACAGCTCTTAGGCAAAACCAGGCGGCCCACCATTGCCTGGGACCGATGGATGGCGGTATAACCATCCCCAATTGCCGGGCCTTAAATAAAACAGACTTGTGACGGGCAGTTGCGTCACTGGTGCAAGGGTTTCGGCACCGCGCTCACCAACCCGCCTGCCCAGCGTGTGTGAGTATGGGCATTTATTCCAGGAGGACCGCCAAGAATGGCGAAATCCTGGAAAGGCTGGAAATATAAGGAGACCCAAAACCTAATTTAATACACTATTCCTCTTTTAAATTTAATTATGCGATAAATGTATTAATGTACCTTCATTGCAAAATAAAGTATTCGCTCTCATTATGTCATTCTTTAGTTTTTGTCAAACTTGATGACATTGCCTAGTTTTTGTCAAACTTGATGACATTGCCGCTGATTAATGATCATGAAATGACAAGTTGTTCGATATGTCCATGACATGCCTACACAGGTGCAGTTCGAATTTCGTGCAAATTTTCGGGTTACGAGCTACTATTTTATCATCATCGTGGTTTTATTCACAGTTTTAGTCGTAATAACATTATAGTAATAATTATTTTTGCTCTAGAAAAGCTTTTTAATTTTTTAGGGTTCCGTACCCAAAGGGTAACCAACGGGACCCTATTACTAAGGCTCCACTGTCCGCCCGTCTGTCACCAAGCTGTATCTCATGAACCGTGATAGTTAGACAGTTGGAATTTTCACAGATGATGTATTTCTGTTGCCGCTATAACAGCAAATACTAAAACCGGCCAAGTTCGAGTCGGATTTGCGCACCCCCTCACAATAGATATGATTTTTTTCGCCGTTTTTATAGTCCGATTCGCACTTGGCCGGTTTTTTTAATTAAAATATATATACCTATATGTATATACACTTTTATGAGTAAAATTGAGGAAAAAAAAGGAATAATACATTTCGAAAATATTATTTCTTTATTTTTCTCCTTAATTTAACTCATAAGAATCATAACATAAAAGTATATATATGTTACAGGCAACCTGTATAATCCGTTATTCAATACAATACCTAGGTAATGTTTACAGTGCCAAAAAGGTTAAGGCAATGTATGAAATATTATTTACTAGCTTTTGCCCGCGGCTCCGCCCGCGTGTTATTCGGTTTAACGACATGCTTTTTTCCGGGATAAAAATTAACCTATGTGTTAAGTTGGGGTATAAGCTATATCTATTCTAAATTTCATCCAAATCCGTCCAGCCGTTTCAGCGTGAAAGAGTAACAAACATACAACACACAAAAACAAACTTTCGCATTTATAATATAAGTGTGAAGTGTGATGAGATAACATAGCCTTGTCTTATTTCATGACAAACGATAATGGACCGCGCTAATTAGACACCTGATCTATAAAATAACAAATCCTTGTCTTATTTCACCACAAACGATAAGGACCGCGCTAATTAGACACCTGTTTTTTAATGATAATGATTTATCCTACAAGAACTATGCATTTCTCCGGGATAAAAAGTAGCCTATATGTTAAGTTAGGGTATAAGCTATATCCATTCTAAATTTCATCCAAATCCGTTCAGCCGTTTCAGCGTGAAAGAGTAACAAACATACACACACACACACACACACACACACATAAACTTTCTTTTTTACAATATTAGTAGGAAGTAGGTTAAGATAGGATAGAAGGATTTAATACTTTGCCTAAGTATCGAATGCGCAGTCGGTAATGTTAATAAAATACGTGAGCGGGAGCGGGAAATTGATAAGGGCATGTATTTAAATGATCCTTTATGAATAAAGGTTTTGGTTCAATGGTATTTCTGGGTGGTCATAAAAAAAATAACCTCGCCATACCTAACCTTCTAAACTAACCTACCGGCTCTCTTCTGCGCTGCAGAACCTTCAAAAAACTAATTTCGACTGCGAACTTAATACATATTATCCCATTATTAGCAATAACTTTACTTTTTTCCGATGGACCAGCAGGTACTCTATACAATCCCCAGGCATTGTATACTTACCTAGGTTAGGTATTGTATACAATACCTGAATTATACAGATTGCCGATGACATATACATAGTATAGTATATGTATATGTTTTAATAAAGACGTTGTAATAAATAACAAAAACATACAGTAATATGAGCCTAAATTATAAACTTCACCGTCGCTATTAATTTCTTCATTCCTAAGTGAAATCGTCAAACTGACAAAAAATCGATTATGGCGGTGAAACGCGTTGAAGTCTTTTGTATTGATGTCCAGGAAGTAAGCCGACCTACAGGTCCGCCAACAAAGTCGCGGGATCCGTCCAATCCTAAGTATACAAAGTAAATCAGTGACGTTCTACAAGTAGCTACGTGATACATAAATCAATTGTTCAACTGACCACACTGAACAACTTTTGTTCAATGTCTTTTCATTATTATTTAAAAAATCCCTTCCCACGCAAATTGTCTAGTTTGTAATGCACTATAAGTATTACAAAGCGATTATTTCCAAATAAAAATATAATCTTACCAGTAGATATTTAGATTTTGTATCGGAGAGCAATTTTGAGTTTTCAGCACGATGACGAGAACATGTGAAGAAAAAGTTTTTAGGGTTCTGTACCTAAAGGGCAAAAAGAATCCTATTAATTTTCCTTCCAAAGCACGCAGACCAAACACAAATTTATGTGCACTGCAGAAATTGAACCTACGACCTCTGGTTTATTCAGCGTGGATCAGTTCGTACACCCAAACTCATACTAGAGACTCGGTAAAAAACATAAATACTGCAGAAGAGACAGAATTAAATTCATACTTCATTAAGAACGCCATTACTAAATGTTAAATTATTCGCTGTTTTTCGGCACATTTTCCGACAATTACATCAAATTAAATAAAAAATTGAGTATCCATAGATACTTCAAACCTTCAACTACAGGGCTGGAGTTTCTTTTGTCCGAAAAACATTATTTTTAATACAGTAAAATCAAATTTCCCTACCCTCCTCTCGTAAAAACAGTAGAAAGAGGGTGAGTTTTGGTACAAATATTTTAATAACAAGAGGATATTAATCAAAAACAATAATACCAAGAACAGAAGAAATAATTGTGTAAGGTGAAGGAAAATTTTAAATTGCTTAAATAAACCTCGAAAAAAAATAGAAGAAACCTCAGTTAGTTTGCTGTAATCACGAGTATCTTATCTTGAACGGTACAAGGTTAAGTTAAAACTAAGTAATTTTCCTAGGTTAGTTTTCAACTTATATTAAGATAGTCGACCACTTATGGCGGTCATTTTGTCAATTTGTAATACCGTCCTTAAATTGAGAAATCTTTGAGTGTAAGCAACGTTTGGGCCCCACTCCGTCATTAAATATAGGTGCTACCTGTTTTATTTTTCATCATCTTTGATATTCAAGAGATTTTTATCTTTTTTAAATGAAATATTATTCTTAACAATGAAACTTTTCGAGATTTATCTGTATTTTACGAAAAAGTATTTGATGTTGGAGTTTTTTCACCTGACATCGGAAAATAAATCATGTTTTCTTGTTATAGCAGTAATTTCAGATATAAAACTCAAACCGTTTATACATAAAACTAATTAATAACTTAAAAAGGCATCATTTTCACAAATAAAAGCTATCGAGTTAAGTGTGTCCAATTAGGTAACCGACCTGACAACAGAAAGATAAAGGTCTAAAAAAACACGTGTCCAAGTTTAACATTGATCAGTTAAGTAGTTGACTCGTAAAGCAAAAAATAGTTGAAAGACCAGAGGCAAATCCTTAAGGTTATAAATTTAGCCAGAATAGCCGCCCTGGTACTCATTCTTAAGGCAATAAAGACAATAAAAAATGAAATTTTCTAACAGTAGAACTCCCAAACTACAAACAAGACAAGACGCACAGCCCAAAACGTGATAGAGAAAATTTCATTGCATCAAGCGAAGGCTGTATTTTCAGTTCAAAACAGTAGACTATCCAAACTGATAACAATAATAATTGTTGTAAACCTATTGTCTTAAACATAGAACTGCGTTTTTTAACGCTCTCGTGTGAATTTATATTAAATTTATTCACTTAAAAAACATCCAATCGTTTCCTGATTCACCGCACTACTCTGACACGCACTTTTTCAGATATGCTTATCTCTTTCGTTGTGCGATGGACATATTGCGCCATAAACCACTTTTGCCAACCCTACCTGAACCCTACCAAATAAAATTCTGCTGTTTCATACATTTCGGCCGATAAGTTTTGCGTGGAGCTAGAATTTCACCCTGTGTGTACAAGTATTTATTATATACTTTCTTTAATAAAATTCTTTGGAGAATGAAATTCTCGGAACCATATCGTGACGTCACACTCTCGCAAATTTGTCGCCCATTTCGCACGTTCTGTTGTTGGAAGTTATTCAAAATTCACATTCGATTGTGAACATGAACAGGTGATCTATATGAGCGCTTCTCAAACCTATGTACTTTAAGTATTTATTTAGACGGGTCTAACGCGATGTGTTTTACGTATGTTTGTAATGTGTTTTATGTGGCGATGTTTCGAGACAGTTGCATGTCTCGTGGTCCACGGGAAACGTTCGCGTAGTTTCCCGTAAACTGTTTCAGGGACATGCAACTGTCTCGAAACGTCGGGTGCCTTTTCTCAAAGAAAAGGTAATAAAATATCTCGCGTTAGACCCGTGTAAATAAATACTAAATTGTTTACAAAACGCAAGAATTTAACGTTCTACATATATTCTTTATTATTTTCTACGTACTTCGGCTCTCGATACAATTCATTCTAAACAGCCTTGCAATGCTTAGTTTTACACTAAAAATATTTGGATTTACGTAACTTTTGCAATTTCTGCCATAAAACGGTGACCATAATTAGTGATTAACAATGGATCATAAAATTAGACTATTATATCAAGGGTCAAGAGTCATTTTAAACCAATTTTTGCCTTAGCGTTCAACAATGACGAAAGCTTTTAACGCCTATTTCGTCACAAAAAGAACTGTCAATATATAGCCGTCATTATGTGGCAGCTAAGTTCAAATCCAACGCGACATTGGTGAACGATGGTATAGACGAACTTTCATTTGAAGTAAAGATTTTATTAAACATTTATTATTATGCTGTCATAAAATAAAATAATGTATAATACATGGTTTTAGGAAAAGTACTTCGTTCCTTTAAACCACATGTGCTATAGGTATAACAAAGTATGTTAAGCGAATTTTTTTTCAATTAAAATTTTTTAAAATACTTTTTATATTATTAAATTAATATGTTATGCCTTTCTCTTACGCGCCGTTTTTTTTTGCAGTTGTCTATCACCTATCTCTATCTATCTATTGCGTTCTGCTGAACTAGGAATGAACAATTTGATGAAGGTTTTTAAAAAATATGTAAATTTTTTATACCTATATAAAAAATAAATAAACACGCTTAACATACTTTGTTATACCTATAGAACACGTGGTTTAAAGGAACGAAGTACTTTTCCTAACACCGTGTATAAAAAGTATTGTAATTTTTTTTTACATAATAATGGCAAAGTATCAAATTATAACAACATTTTTATTTCAAATTTTGTCTTTGTAACACAATAATAGAAAAATGTACATAATTTATTATTTATAAGAATACTCGTAGATAAAAACAGACTGTCACACAGTTTGAGTAACACTGGTTCTACTAGTATTTTGTGTACTCGTTAATATATAAGTGAAGAATAATTGTGTGTGAAAATTTGCTTGAGCCACGTGTATAAACGACAATTAAATAATTTGGCCAAGCGCAAGTCGGACTCGCGCACAAAGGGTTTTTACCACAACACAATACGGGTACGGAACCCTAAAAATATGGTAAAACAACAATATAGATGTCGTAGCAATATCACGTGACACAAAACAAGCCGCTAAAATGTAGCACTTGACAATCAATTTGGCTCCCGGTGCGTTCGGAACCTTAATTTTGATTAGGTATTTGTTGTTTTATTTTAGAGACTGAAGTTGTAGGTAGACCCTGTAACAGACGGACGGAAGCACAGTGGAGGTTTAAAATTGGAATGCAAAAAATTGGTCAAGTACGAGTAGAACTTGCGCCCTGAGGAAGTTAATAGACTCATATTATTTTAATAAAATTTACAAACTCATTACCTACAAAATACACTCAGCGGCACAATTAGCGGAACAGAGCAACATTTTCATATAAATGTGGTAATTAGAAGCCTCGGTTCTCCGTCAGGTAATGATTCGGATGAGATCTGATAGGAGCTATCTAGACTACAAATAGATGAGGTCCAGACTGCTTAAGGAACCCAACTGATCAAACCGACAGTTAACATAAGAGTTATCCATGAAACAAACAGCTTCATAAATGGTTATCAAAATGTATGGAAATCCAAACCCTCAAAACTCTACACAGTCTCTGGATCTCGGCCATCCGTGCTCTAGATAGCTCCTATCAGATCTCATCCGAATCATTACCTGACGGAGAACCGAGGCTTCGAAATTACCACATTTATATGAAAATGTTGCTCTGTTCCGCTAATTGTGCCGCTGAGTGTAGATTAAACAAAACTGCAAAATTAGGTTGGTCGAATATTCCAGGACGTAACACTAAACCTATATTAAACTCGGCGTTTTCAGTATTTGTTATTTAAATACAGTAAATAGCACATAAAATACAGAAATTCCAAATTTCCAACTAGTTACATTTTTGAGATAGACCCAAAAGTGGCAACTTTGATGGCCCCCTCATTTCTTTATTTTTGAAGATAAAAAACAAGTTATTATAGTACCCTACCTATCAATGAGCTCTAGATATAGAGGTACCTATGAGAGGGTAAGTTTTATTTTTCATTTTTAATTCCTTATTCCCCCTGAAAAATAAAAATTATTCAATATTCTTTTTTGGTTATGGGTCAATATTCTGCACAACATATGCAAATTAACCCGTGACATGCCTGTAACTTCATCCGTCTATGTGCTCGAGACCTGTGACAGACGGACAGACAGCAGCGTAAATTAATAGAAGTCCGTTTTGCCCTTTGAGTACGGAACCCTAAAAATGTAACGACATCATAGTGCTATTACTATTCATAACGTCACACAACGAGTATTAAAGATGCGGCACAAAAAATATTTGATTTAAGACGACTCTATTCGCCCGAACTCCCATACTAGCGCAGTTCGCTGATCATATCCTTATTTATAGGTACTTGCTTATTATTTTTTCTTTTTCAAGATATCCCAAACAATATCCATGACGTAAAACTAAAACATTTATCAAAATCAAATACATACAAAAGTTACAAGCGTATAAAAGTCCTGGATTTTACACATATTTATTTTGATGAATGTTTATGTACCGTAATGTCCTAGAAGCGATACAACAAATTAAATAATTTTAGTTTAACAGCATAGTATATTTTATACTATTCAAAAATATTTTTTTTTCTTTTTGATTTTTGGGATATTTCTCCTGAAATCATAGGAACCACCAAAACCATTCTCAAGTTTTTTTTTCAAACATGAATGTTGTCTCGCGTTAGCTTGCCTCTCACACCGTGTTCGGCTAGTTCCGTACGAGCTCGGGAAATGAACGTTCGGGCCAACCAATAACACTCAGTCAGTCCGAAGATCAATGTAGAATGAAATAGCAAGCATAGCGACCCCGTGCGCGACGGACTTCAAGCCGCCGACTACCGGCTACGCTAAATTAGCAACACCATATTATGTGTTAGGGATCGTTCAACAATTACGTGATCATTTTTGGCCGTTTTTTTAACCCCCCCCCCTTATGTGATCACAACGTAATCTTTAGTTTTTACCCCCCCACCCCTCGCCTTGATTACGTAATCTTCGTCCGTGCTTAAAATTTTTGCTGTTTATTAGCACTGACACGTATGTCATGTTTCTATAGGTCTTAAATGACCTAAATTTAATTAATTAAGTTGCAGAACTCCGGCGACTTCACATTTTTATGCTTTTCTCTTGCCTCCTTCCACTCATCATTCACATTCTTCTGAGCTTTCTGACGAGAGAGTTCCGGGTGGCACGCTACATAGGCCTTAAACAGTGCCTGATGCAGATCACCGGCATCCATTATGATTCACTTAATCACACATTTAACACGACATAACAAACCGACTGACTAACAAAGACTATAAAATTCGACTGACTTCCACAGCAGTGTGACCAGATAAAATTTTATGAAAAAACCGAAGCACCTCAAAAAAATGCTGAAATATACTTATTTGCACAAGGGAAATATACCAGTAAAAATACTGATTTTCAAAGCAGGTTTTATGTATTAATCATCACGTCATTCATCTAACTAAAACATGTTAGATGAATGTATTTAGTATTTATATTTTTGTATTTAAAAGTGCCATTACAGGCTAAATCAGGGAACATCTGAACATCAATATTCAAGGGCACGGCCGCTACAGTTTTGATAACTTTTTACCTAAAATATACCCAAAATACTTACTTCCTCCAATATACCTATAACAATACTGATGCTTGGAAAAGTCGGTAAAATATTCCGAAAAAGTATAAAAATACTGAATCTGGTCACACTGTTCCACAGTTTGTCTATAGCAGGGGAAATCCCGTTTCATCTACCTAATAGTAAGTGTTACCAGTAATAAACTTCAAAATTGGACGTAAATATTTAAATATAATTTATTTTCGGAAACGAAGCGCAGATGACGTAATCATGGATTCTTCCCCCCCCCCCCCACAATAATCTGATGTATATACAAGCATCCGACCCCCCCCCCCTTCCGGTGATCACGTAATTGTTGAATGATCCCTTAGTACAAAAATCGAAAGAAATGACATTTTGATGCAAGTGTGAAAAGGTTGAAATTTAGAGTCAAGATTGATTTTTTTCAAAACAGTCGGGACGAGAAATATCAACTCTTTCGCACGTGTATCAAACAACGTTTTTTAATACAGCTGCAAAAAATTACATGAAATAATAAAATAAAAGCAATTTTGTTGCAAATCAAAACACATACAAGTCGAAAGAAGAACACGCAGTCTGGTTGGCGACAATCTGTACTACGAAGACCAATGTCTCTTTCTAATATCTTTTTAATAATAATTTCTAAGATAGTTAAATAAAAATATAAAAAGACGTCTAAAATCGTTTTGAATTTTCAAAACATTTTTGCAATTTGACAATATAATATATTTGATAATAAAATATAAAAGTTTGAAAATACTCACCCAAAACAGTTTTCAGTGTATCCGGTAAAACAAAGGTTTACATGCTTACTAAATGATGTGGCCGGTTTCCCCTAGATGGCGTCAGTAGTAAAACAAATAGCACCAGTGCGAAATATGTCATTTTACGCACGCTAAAAAGGCACGTAATCTATCATATTTTGAGCAGGTGTATTAAAAAAACTAAAAGATTAACGCGTACACGGCGATCGCTGCGTCTCTAGATACGGCAGAATAGGACAAAATTATAAAAATGTTGTAGATCTATAAAGTTGTCTTTAGTATGGAAAATCGCTTCAAGCGTTCGAAAGGAGTAAAAAAAATCTAGCTTAAGTTATGATTTGTTTTGGCATTATAACTTAATTTTAGTAATTTAATTTTAATTTTATATGGACAAATATTGTAAATATATTAGTCTGAAATAAAGATTTTGATTTTGATTTTTTGATAATTCTAGGAAACTTTCGATAACTTTCAATTTGTTTCTGTCAAAAATAAAGACAAATTTTAAAACTTAAACATTGAATTTATGTTTGATTATGTTATGCTTATTATGTATATATTTTCAAGTTAAATTATTTTTGTTAATTTTAGTAGTTAGATATTCAGATAAAATTTAAAATATGTAAATTATTAATGTAATTTTAGTAATTAAGGTATATACTTACATGTTATACGCCACTTAAATAAAATGCATGCTATTTTTACGTTATTAAGTTAGATGTTATTTATGTTCAATGTGTATTGTTATAATTTGCTTACTAACTACTGGTTTTCCTAATAAAGAAAATAAATAAAAGTGTTTAGACCATCTGTATATGAGGAATATACCTACCAAGACTGGCCCAAGTCAAAATCATACATACATATACTCACGCCAGTCTCCTAGAGGGGTAGGCAGAGACTATAGATTTCCATCTGCTACGATCCTGGCACACCTCTTTCGCCTCTTCCACATCCATCAAGCTCATCATCTATTCCGGGTACTTTTGACATTGCCCTTCCTCATTGTGTCGCTAGTCTGGCAGTCCACTCCCGGAAACACCTGACGCCCTCTTTAGAATACATGCCGTGATGATTTCTCTACACAATTATGGTGTTTATATTACAAAACGATATAACTCATATATCTATAACTATCTCGTAGTGAAGAGGTGTCATTTATTAGCACTGAGGTTATAATGTCAAGAACATAGTTAAACAATGAAAATAGGATGACGTAAGCGTACAAGTGTATATATGACTCATATTCCGGATGTAAATAGACGATTTGTTAGCAGCTTTTATCCTTTTCCACATGCATTACTGATCAATCAATCATACAAACTTTCCACCAGTGTCGTGCATAGAACTTTTTGCTGGAAATGCAATGAACAATCATTATTTGTATGACGCCAGACGCCAGGGTAGGCACTGCCTACCCTAGAGTACATGATTTCATATCTACATTTTTTTTTTTTTCAAATTGATTTTAATTTTTTCATGTTATTTTTATCTTCAAACTTGACCTTGAACCCAATACCAATCAGTACCCTATCAGTAAGTTGAAGTGGCATTGGGCAGGCCATATTTGGCGCCGACATGATGGCCGTTAGGGCCGAAAAGCCTTAGAATGGAGACCACGTACAGCAAAGCGTAGTGTAGGCCGATCTCGTACCCACTGGACCGACGACCTTAAGGACGTGGTGGGTGGCGCGGCAGGATTAGGAGGACGGAGGACCACCATGAGTGGCGAAATTTGGGGAAAGCCTATGTCCAGCATTGGACGAACACGGGCTGATGGATCGATGGATAGCTTTTAAAATTCCTTAGTCGCCTTTTACGGCAACCAAGAGAAGGCGTGACAATATTTTTTTGGATGACGTTGCCACACGCCTCAATAATAACATGCAAAAGTACAAAAGAATTTTCTGAATTTCAAAAATCTGTTGATTTTCACCATGTTTATTGTGATCTAGCAACACTCATATTTAAATAACATACTTATTTTTAACATTCTAAGGTAGGTACTTGTAATAATAATAAAAATGTGTTAATTTTCGAAATATATTTCGGCCCACTATGGGCATCCGTCGAAGACTTAAATGACATAATGTAAAATAATAATACTTATTTTTATAAATTATATTTTGAGAAAATGTCATTTGTAATCATGGACGAATTCGTCCATGTTTGTAATAAACCCAGCACGTAATTTCCCACATCATCAATCAGACAAATTAATTATTATTAATGGAAGGTTTCTAGAATTAACGTAAGTAATTTCCACTGACAGTGATATCGACAGAGTAAACCAGTTAGCTTATTTCCAGAAAACTATCTGCTCTGTTATTATTTGTTTATTTTGTTTATCTGTAAACAGAACTCGGGTTTTACCAAAGACGGCGAGAGACCAGAACTTCGACGACAACTAATAATTGCAGGACTGTTGTAGAATGTGTGGGAAGGCAAGGCTATTCTGGCAACATTTGTACACGCTTTATAAATGCCGTGTAATCATAATTCTACTTACTTCCTAAATAAAAGACGTGATTTTTCTCATTTGATCATCTTTCTTTAATTTCTTTATATTTATACATTGTCTCATTTTAGATTTCTTTTGAAACATATGGTTCTACGGGCATTTAATCTGTGAGATTGATTCGGACGAGCCTATTGTTTAAGTGATAATAAGAATTAAGAGGGCTAACATAAATTTCCTTAAGGGTATGGCATAGGCTAGAAAAAAAAATGTTACTACCTGTCCAACTAGCGTTTGATAGGGGCAATTATTACTGATAATCGCCTTTATCAAAAGTTAATATATCACGCGCAAAACAGCAGATTGGGGGGTTTTTAGCTAATACTGAAATATTTGATGGACAAACAATTTTTGGATTGATTTCGGAATTTGTATAACCTATGTCATGAAAAAAAAACACAAATAAAACCCTTAGCCACGTTCTTCAAAGGAACATTTTAATAGGTTGGGGAAAAACTCTTTTCGCAAATTGTATGTATGAACTTATAATAAAATCTCTTTGGCTATACCATTTGTATCTGACTGGTTTTGGTATTATTAAAAAGTTTAAATTTTAAAAAAGATAATTCCAAATTCTATTAAGGTAAAATGTGTGATTTTCATTTGTTTTTCTAACTGTTAAGATAAGTGAATCTAATGAAGAAATTCGATACATTTTAAAATTTTACTACAAAAAAGGTAAAAACGCAACGCAAGCCGCGAAAAAAATTTGTGATGTTTATGGACCTAGTGCAGTGTCTGTGAGAGTAGCACAAATTTTGATTAAGCGTTTTCCATCCGAAGATTTTGATGTCAAAGATGTACCTCGCTCTGGGCGCCCTGTTACGGATAAAATGGATGCCATTTTTGAAAAAGTGGAGCAAGATCGGCATTTTCAGTAGTTATGATGTAGCTGAAGGGCTGGGGATTGACCACAAAACAGTTTTGGTGCATTTGAAAAAAGCTGGGTACACAAAAAAGCTCGATATTTGGGTGCCTCATGAGCTCACTGAAAGAAACTTAATAAACCGTGTACTCATTTGTGATTCTTTATAACGACGTAATGAAACTGAACCATTTTTGAAAAACCTGATAATTGGTGATGAAAAGTGGATCACGTACGACAAGAACGTGTGAAAAAGGTCGTGGTCAAAGGCTGGTCAGGCTTCACAGACTCTGGCGAAACCCGGGTTATCTCGCAACAAGGTAATGCTGTGTGTATAGTGGGATTGGAAAGGCATTCTTCATTATGAGCTGTTACCGCCAGGCAGGACCATCGATTCTGAACTCTACTGCGAACAACTGATGAGATTAAAGCAAGAAGTTGAGAGAAAGCGGCCGGAGTTAGTCAACAGAGGGGGTGTGGTTTTTCATCATGATAACGCTAGACCTCACACATCTTTAGCCACTCAGCAAAAATTAAGAGAGTTTGGCTGGGACGTATTAATGCATCGCCGTATAGTCCTGACCTTGCACCTTCAGATTTCCACTTGTTTCGGTCTCTTCAGAATTCTTTAGGCGGTGTCAGGTTAACATCACGAGAGGACTGCCAAAACCACTTGTCGCGGTTTTTTAATCAGAAGCCCCAGAATTTCTATAGCAATGGGATCATGTTCCTACCTACAAGATGGCAGAAAGTTATCGAACAAAATGGCACTTATCTACTTTTGTTAAATGTAAATAAACTTTATTAAAAAATGTTTTGAATTTTCATATAAAATACGAAGAAACTTTTTCCCCAACCTAAATAACCAAAAATTATAGGGCTGAAATGTATATATTTTTTTAATAAATATATAAAGTGACTTTTATTTATAAAGCCACACTCATACTGGAGGCTTGGTAAGTGATCTCAGTCACTCCGATCGATAACACTTTTTGCTAATTTCACAACATAATAAAATGTTGACGTCTCATAGTCATTGACTCGGGGCTGGGCTTGCGTTTGTAAGGAACACGAAAATAATAATTTAAGAATTTCACAAAAAGGTTCATCGAACCTTGTTACTGAGCACTTACCGAGTCTTCAGTAATAATTTGGCTGCATAAATAAAAGTGGTGATCTCAATATTTTCGCTTAGTAAAAGATCAACAAATCAAATATATATTTTTTTATATCAAGTGCGTCCTAATTTCTTTGAAAGAATGTTCTAGTCTCAGGAACAGTCTTAAACATAATTAGTTATTATGATCAATTTCCTATCAAATACTGCATTTCGCCTTATACTGTCTCGCACAACTGATTAGCATTACAATAAACGGTTGAGGCATAGATTCACAAGTGACGCTACAAGTTGGAGGCTGGTTGCATTGACGTCACAACTTGCAGCAAAAACAAAACTGGCTTCAAAGGAAGCTAATGCGCCCGAATGGACGCGGTAAAATGGATCATAAAGTTTCAAAAATAAAGTAAGGATGCTTCAATCTCATCAACACGAAATCAACATAAAATTTTATTGTTGCTCTGTTATTAACTTCATGCATATTTACGAGGAGGAAAAAAACGTCGACAAATTGCTAGAGCCAAAACCTAAAAAACTAACGATCAGGAGCGAGTTCAAGTTCGTACAATTAGTGTTTCATCAAGAGACGAGTAATATTAATAATTAATATTAAATTGAAAAATTATTTTTTTGTTATCCCCAATGTATAAGCGACTAGTGCTATTATTATCTTTACTAAGTAAAAAGTCCTGTCTATACATTGAATATTTTTGAGAAATTTTAAATGAAATGGGTTTTTATATTAGTACCTATTGTACTGAAGCGAAAACTACCATTTTTATAGAATTTTTTTCTGTCTGCATAGAGGTATTTAGATGTGTAGACCAAGGTCACTGCGATGATAATAAAATAAAAACCGGCCAAGTGCGTGTCGGGTCACGCGCAATGTAGGGTTCCGTAGTTGCCCGGTACATTTAAGTTGGGTCTACTATAATACAGAATACGGAAAATAAATAATAAATAAATAAATAAATACAGACTTATAGACACAAAATCTAATTACATTTAAAATTTCGCGAAAATATTTTTACAGACACGACTTTTTATTTTTACTACTTTATTATTTGTGCATATACTTATAGATAAAGCCAATTCTGAAGGCTTTAATTTAAGTTTTAATGCTGTCAAAACAATATTTTCTTCATTTTGAAATAGTTCTTTAGTTGTTATGACAAAAGCTATATTACTTTGGAAAATTAAGTTTGAGAGCACTGAAACTAACATTAAAGCCTTCAGAATGGACTTGATCACGTCTTTTCAAAGCCTTTATGAAGTTTTTCAAATCAAATCAAGTCAAAATATTTATTTTGTAAAATAATAAAATTCGGCTCTTCGGCTTTTCTTTATAAATATTTATATATATATTAATTCTAGTTAAAATACGCACATAAATAAATTAGTAAGATATATTTCGAGTCCTTTTGGTCAATGCAACTGATGCCGAGTCCAAAAGGACTCGAAATATATCTTACTAATTTATTTATGTGCATATTTTAACTAGAATTAATATATATATATATAAATATTTATTTTGTAAAATAGATACATAAAGTATACTTTAATTAAAGTTAACCTTTACAATGTATATCTTTAGAATAAAAAAATAATATATTTATACTAATAAGGGAAATACATACAAAAAATATTTAGGTTGGGCGAGTTGAGTAAATTATGGCTGTCATACTAAAATTTTAGTTTGACGTTTATAAAATGGTGACTTGGAAATGGCTTTTCATTTTAACCATATGTACGTTTAATTTTATGTATGTCAGACTAAAACTAAAGCCTTCAAACTCAGCTTTGCTTACACCTTATCACTTATTTGCATTTTTGGATCTTTGGACCCCAATGTGATGAGATGAAGCAGTGATACACAGAAGCCTGAGTTTATTTGCTTGTTACTCAGAGCAGTAATACCTTTCAGCATACATTTTGTAACGTACCTTATTGCGCCCTTTTGTAAAAGTGCCGAAACCTAACCCCGTCATAGTTAAAACATGCAATCTAGATCGTTTCTCCGCTTCTTGCTCGCTTCACTTTGGTAGGCGTCGAAACAACGAAACAACAGCTTCGTTACTGGATACTGTATTTCTAAATCATTCGAATTTCAATTCGCATACGAATCCGCATGATTCGCATACGAATACAATACTAATTTTAAGTTTTCGTATGCGAATCATGCGGATTCGTACACCCCCTGGTAGATGCGGGATTCATCGCCACTTTGAAAGCACGCCGATAGCAACCCACTTCGAATTAATTCATCAACTAGCTTTTGCCTGCGGTTCCGCCCACGTAGAAATGTCTTTCAATCTTTAAGTAGTATCGACAGTTTTTGTCTTAGCGGCTATTTTTATAATTGAATATTAATAATTTAATATTAAATATTATTTATATTTTTTCTTTAAGTGGACTACGATGAAAACAAAGATAACCGCATCCAAATCCGTTGAATGGTACTGGAGTTATAACATGAACAAAAATTCTAAAACTTGTTGGTTGTGCCTCAGTACAATATGAAAGCCCCTCTCATATACAATTTTGCACAAACACAACTTTACAATAGCGATAGAGGTCACGGCACTTTTCAAACGAGCCTGCTTCTGAACCTCGGTGAGGCTATATTTAGTATCCATCGCACAATGAACGAGATAAATACAGGGTGTAAATGCAAAGTCAAGAATCCCTTTAAGGTATGAAAGTATACACGATACTGATGTTATTGCGAGAAAAAATAATATACCTAGAATTTTCACCAAAAACTCCATCATTTTTCTAAGCTATGGCTACGCAGCTCATCGGCCTCTCCACAAACCTTATTGCACCCCGCAACCCGCACCCCTCATCCGAGTGGCCAGTAACCGTGAGGGTGTCCACGCGCTTAGTGTATTTTGAGTAAAGAAGATCGTCTTATTATGAGGTACTGGTACTTTATTTAGAGATCCCAGTATTTAAAATAATATCTTTACCGATCATACTAACACACCCTTAAAGGTTTCTTGCCTTTGCTTTTACACCCGGTATATCTGAAGAGTAGTGGGGTGAATCAAGAAAAGCTTGCATATTGCTGTTTTTTAGTGTATAATATTTCATACTAGGTTTTGACCGCGGCTGCGCCCGCTCGGTTTTATGTTATGTTTTGGTTTAGGTTAAGATCATAGCTCGGAAATACGCAACAGGAATTTTGCATTTTACCATCCCACAAGTGATTTTTCGGGATGAAAAGTAGCCTTTGTGTTAATTGAAGGTATGAGCTGTCTCAACTTCAAATTTCATCCAAATCCATCCAGCTGTTGCAGCGTAGAGGAGTAACAAACATACTAACACACAAACTTTCACATTTATAATATTAGTGTGATGTGATTAACGTGAAGTGTGATAGTGTGATGTGATTGGACTTTGCCATTCTCTACTGTAGGTGTTTAACTCAAGATCATGGCTCGGAAAGACTCAACAGGAATGCACTAATTTGATAGGCCCCTTTTCCACTTACCGGCAATCCACCGGCTCTGGCACCGGCAACGGCGACGGCGACGGCACGGCTAAGGTGGTAAAGCTGTATAATTTTTGACATCCCGCGGTAGTTTTCGGGATGAAAAGTAGCGTTAGTGTTAATTGAGGGTATGTTGTGTCTCCATTTCAAATTCCATCCAAATCCATTCAGCTGTGGTAGCGCCAAAGAGTAACAAACACACACACACAAACTTTCACATATATGTATAACATTATCATATATTGTAGTGTGATGTGGTAAATACACACGAGAGCGTTAAAAAAGGCGTTTTTATGTTTTATAATATGAAATGAAAATTTATTTATTACATTTTTTTTTACAATAAGCAAAAACACTAATTCCCACAGTATCCTTGCGAAGTAGAAATTAAGGTCTACCCAAAAACATTTTAGAAAATTTTATACTTAAGAGTGCTTAAATGGTACTTTACAAAATTTATTATAAATCAAAAATTACAAAACTAAAAATAAATTATAATTCCATCCATCCATCATGGGCAGGGTTGGTGAGCGCGGTGCAGAAACCCTTGTTCCAGTGACGCCGCTGCCCGTCACCAGTCTGTTCCATACAAGGCCCGGTAATTGTAGATGGATAAACCGCCATCCATCGGTCCCAGGCAATGGTGGGCCGCCTGGTTTTGCCTGAGAGCTGTTCTGTAATTATAATTAATTAAGGTTTTTCTAGATATACGTATCCAAATACACTGAATCTGTGTGTTTGTTGTGTGAGGGAGTGTTTGTGTTTGTGAGGGTGTGTGCATGTAGAGTGAATATGTGTTCGCGTACGTAATTGGATGAGAGTGTATAAATATGAGAGTGAGGGTATGTGTGTGTATGAATGAGCTGAAAAAACAGCCTTCACTTAGCAATTTCGATGCAGCGAATTTTTTCTCTACCACATTTTGGGCTCTGTTATCGTCTTGGAAAAGCCCTCATTTAAACATGTTTTTAGGGTTCCATAGAACCTAAGAGGTACAAAAAGAACCTTTATGGTAAGACTCCGTTATTCGTCCGTCCGTCCGTATGTCACAGCCTCATAACTTTAGAACCGTTATAGATAAAGACTTGAAATTTGCTACAAAAATAGCATTCACTTGACTTCACAATTTGGTGTAAAGAAAAAGAAAATTTGAAATTGTTCAAAATATTTCAAATACAAAAGTGAGGAAAATAAAATCTTTAAAATACAATATAGGTAACAAATCTGTATGTGATAAAGAGCTAATTATAAAAATATATACTTTTACTACATTTACTGGCATCGGTTTCGATAAATCTTTGAAAAACTGTTAGACCGAAAAAAATGAAGATTATAGCCATAACTGGCCAATTACAGAAAAACTATAGCGATTTAAGAAAAGTTGAAAATAAACGAGAAATATAAAAAAAATATGAAAAACATATTTTATAGAAATACAATATGGGTATTAAAAAGCTGATTGTAAAAATATATAATTTGACTATATTTACTTGCATCTATTTCGAGAAATCTTTGAAAAGCCACAAAAAATATGTCCCCCCCCCCTTTTCTCCAAAACCAACGAGCCGAAAAAATATTAGAAAAAACCGTGGTAATTTGTGATTATGTAAAGATTACAGGAAAAATATAGCGGTTGGGAAATTCACGATAACAAAATGACAAAACTGAATTTTTCATCCACGAGTTTTATTTCAAGTACGGTATAAAAATACTTGTCTCTCTTTTGTTGCTACAAATATTATGATAACGCGAAAAGAAATCTATATAAGATAACTTACTTTATCTTACTTTATCATCCATTACAAAATGCAAGAGTACAGTTAACTAGATATTCATTACTACCAAATATACATACCCAAAACTGTTGAATTACGGAACCCTTGGTATGCAAGTTTGACTCGCATTTGACCGGTATTTTTTTAGTATATGAGTTCTACTGTTTTAAAATCTCATTTCTTACTAGCTATGTCTTCTTGAGACTATCCGGCACTTCCCGATCCGATCTGCAACATGTCCTAAATGTCAATGCCAACACGTTTTCTTTTGTAAAAGCCGTCTAAGGGCGGCCACTTCTTTCTTCAATGATATATTACTTTTACTTTATAAAGTAAAGAGACTAGCCTTTTATTGCCCGCGGTTTACCTTACAAATTCAGTTAATGGCCATGTCCCTAGGGAACTGCTTGTCCTCTATCTAACCATTGCAACAGTGACAGAATTTTCAAAATCGGTTCAGTAATTCCAGAGATTTCATGTTTATACAAACAAACCTTTTCATAATTCAACAAGGCGTGCCGCTCATTTATTTCCGTAAGGGTATAGTAAAAGTATCCCACTAAAACATAAACGTGAAAAAGGGGCCAGGTTCAGTACAGAGGCAGTGCAGGTTGTCGGCTTCGCCAAAAATGAATTTACATCAAAATTGGGTGCCGTGGAGATTCCTTCCGTCATCATAATTGCAATAATGGTACATTGTTCTTCACTTGTTTCACAAGATAGTCTGTTAGGGTCCTTGCTAAAAACAGGTGGTGCGGAAAAAATTAAAAACCTGTTTACATGAGTCACTCTCCAACTTCAACATTTTAGGTAATTGCTCATTTGAGTTACAGGAAATACAATTTATCTTGCCCTATTTTATTTACTTACTCTTTATATTAAGTCTCATTGAATATGATTGAATCAATTTTGTACTTTTTGCATTATCTATCATTAGGGCATTATAAGAGTAGTATAAAAACTGAGATACATTCAGAGAAGAATTTTTCATAGTGGGATTATATGAAGTGTTGTTGTGTTATTGTACAAGTGCCATTTTACATTATTATATCGTGGTAAGACGAATATATCTATAAAGTGAGGACCATATTAAAATTACATAATTTCATAATCAGCTAAAATGAAAATCCGGTCAACGATGAGTTTTATTCTTATCTGGCCTGTTGCCCGCGGCTCCGCCTGCGTTTATTCAATTTCTGCCCCGTTTCCGGCTCAAGCCCTATTTTATGAACACAGATAATAAAATAAAACGCATCCAAATCCATTGAGTGTTTCTCGAGAGTTGACAGACAGACAGACAAAAAAAATAACCTCGATAATAAACATTTAATAAATGAGACTCCCTCTGAATATTGCAGTTACTATTATTGGTAAAATTTGGATACAATCAAAATAAAACAAAATTATATTCTACGATTACATTTTTAGTGTTTATGATTTTATTACAGTTTAATGAAGTACAGTGCGTTTTATCTGAATTATAATTAAATAAATACAAACATTTAAAAAAACGACATTGATATCACTAACAATATATTTCAATAGCTTTAAAATACATGTAACTTTTTCAATTCAAAGGAACTATGTGAAAACTTATACACACATACGAGCAATAAAATAATCTAACAGAATGATTTTTAGAGTTCCGGAGTCCGACAAGGAACCCTTATACACTTGCGAGCTTTAAACTAAAATAAACGGTCCAATTATAAAATTGTCCAAAACAATTTTGACGATTTTCATGCAATAAAATTATAAAATCGTGGTATATCATTTGAAAGGTAATTTTATTGGCTTTCAACCTCTTTTGATATCATAACCAAATCTAATTCAGCTTATGTCATGGAATGTAAAAACAATTTTTAAAATAAAAAAATATTGTTTAGAAGTCCAGAAACCCTATAAAAAGGGCCGTGTGTGAAAAGGTAAGGTGGTAGAGCTTATGCCGGGCTCGACTGTGGAGGTACCACCATCTTACTCGCAAATCCTCCTGAAGTTATTCAGGAGAGAGTAAGAGAACAGCTCTTAGGCAAAACCAGGCGGCCCACCATTGCCTGGGACCGATGGATGGCGGTATATCCATCCCCAATTGCCAAGCCTTATAAAAAACAGACTAGTGACGGGCAGCGGCGTCACTGGTGCAAGGGTTTCGGCACCGCGCTCACCAACCCGCCTGCCCAGCGTGTCTGAGTATGGGCATTTCTTCCAGGAGGACCGCCAAGAGTGGCGAAATCCTGGAAAGGCCTGTGTCCAGCAGTGGACAAAAAAGGCTGATGGATGGGATGGATGGTGAAAAAATTGTCATTAGTCCAATAATTCACGCCGCTGGGAACACAGAAAGTAAAGAAAATGGAAACCACAACTGCAGAAGCCGCTCAAATCGTCATCTTAATCCAGAAAGGATTTTCTCAGCGTACTATCGCTTGTCAGCTTCATATGAGTCAGTCCTGTGTCTCAAAAGTATACAAGAGATTCAGGGAGACTGGAAACTTGGTGCGAAGACCAGGTTCCGGCCGACAGCAATGCACTTCTGTGAGAGATGACCGTTTTATTGTCTCCACTTCGCTCCGGAATCTACACCTGACCGGTGTTGGCGTCCAGCAACGGCTCAGAGAAGTTCTAGAGAGGGCTGTCAGCGAGTGGACAGTGAGACTTAAAGAAGCAAACTTGAACCCAAAAAGGCCAGCCACGGGACCCAAATTGACTGCAGCCCACCGACAAGTCCAGCTTCAATATGCCCACGATCACTTAGATTGGGGTATAAAGCAATGGAACCGAGTCTTGTTCTCGGACGAAACCAGAATGTGTCTGCATGGTAGCGATCGTCGACGAAGAGTTTACAGGAGACCATGGGGGCGATTTGCACAATGCTGTTTTGCGGAAACTGTGGCATACGGGGGTGGGTCCTATATTATGTGGGCGGGGATTTCTATCGAAGCAAAAACGGAGCTGATATTCGTATCCAGTGGAGGTCGGGGAGGGAGGGTAACCGCTGAAAGATACATCAACAACATTCTGCTAGGGCATGTCCTACCCTACGCTGGTTGTATTGGCCAAGATATCCTGTTAATGCACGATAATGCCCGCTACCACACCGCTGCAGAGACAAGACGGTACCTTCTTCAAGTCGGGATTCCCACACTAGATTGGCCAGCCCTCAACCCTGACTTGAATCCAATTGAACATTTGTGGGATGAGTTGAAAAGGCGGGTGCGAGGAAGATGGCCAGCTCCAGCGTCGATGGAGGACCTAAAAACTGCTTTAGTCGAAGAGCGGCAGGAAATCCCACAAGATTCCATCAGGAAACTCATCCGGTCGATGAAAAACCGATTGCGAGCAGTCATTAGAGCAAGGGGGGGTAATACAAAATATTGAGGGGGAAGAATATAAAATTGGAAATAAAATTTCAATATCTCCCAATTTTATTCTATTCGTTTAGATATCCACAATTTCAACCTGTTGCACTTATTCCTAAAATTCGAGTAGAAAATAAAATAAAAAGTATTTTCTTTACTAGCATTCGAAATTCTTTTGCATGAAAATTTTTAAAATTGTTTTGATCAACCCCCGTTTAGGTTCCGTTCCAGTTTAAAGCTCGCAAGTGTAGTTTCGCCATGTCCGTCTGTCCGTGGCTTAGCTCAGAGACTATTATTACTAGAAAGCTGTAATTTGGCATGGATATAAATATTAATCACGGTAATAAAATGGTATAATAAAATCTTGAAAAATATATTTTTTAAGGGTACCTCTCAAACACGTAAGCTGGGGATGATTTTTTTTGTCTCGTCTATCCCATAGTGTGGGGTATTGTTGGATAGGTCTTTAAAAAACACTGTGGGTGTGTGAAAAACATTTTTCGATTTAGGGATCCGTTGGCGAAATATTAAGGTTTAAAGTCAAAATTTTAGTTAGAGCGGAGCGCCCCCCCGTCCCCCCACCCCTGCCGGCTAAATGGTTGCTTATAGAAATGTGAAAAAATTCACTGAAGTAGTATATATAATGAATTTAAAAGGAAAACTATCACAGCTACGTAGGCTTTACAGGTTTACGAGTACAGGTCGCGCCGAACTTTTAGTCCCCTTTAATGTATGGGAATAGAAGTTTGGTGCGGTCTTTATTAGTAGACCAACTTATAAAATGTACCGGGCAACTACGGGACACTATATTGCGCGTGGCCTGACACGCACTTGGCTGGTTTTTCAAACTTGTGTCTGATTTACGAGTATAATATGAAAAGTATTATTTTCTCATATTTCGCGCGAGCGCAGATTTATCCGGCGACACGCAGCGATTGTCGAAACGGCCACTTTGCAGTGCACGCTGATATGAACGTTATTTCAATGTCGTTTCTGTCGATATTTGTACCATGTAACACAGAGCTGCTAATTTATCCTTCTGAAACCCCGAGAAGCACTGCGAACAAGGAGTACGTGGCGCGCACAACCTAGAATAACAAAAAACAATTAAAGTTAGATGATATATGTTATACATAAGAAAAAAGTGGCAGGTTGAAATTGTAACGACGACGCCTGCAGTTCAAGTTGTCTGTATTTCCAATAGGTAGCCCGTCATGCTAAAGTCCAAACACCGTATGCAATAAAAAAAATGTCGTACACAATATACAGGTTCCCACAACATTCCTGTAATCTCATAGAAAATACGCTACGGGTCAATTGACTTTACATAAGTAATTTTCCTGATTTTTCCAATGATAGCGAACCAGCAAAGTGCGAGTCAAACTCGCGAACAAGGGGTTCCGTAACACCACACAATACCGGTACGAAACCCACAAGACATTATGGTAAATAACAACAATATAGTAGATACTATAGCAACATCAAAAAAGCAGGCGCAAAATGGTAGCGGCGGCGCAACCCCTGAGTACGAAACCCAAATTTTCATTATTTGTTGTTTTACGTAAAAGCATGAATTATCTGACCAAATTTTTTTGGTATTTCAAATTTTACTTCATTTTTATTACATGATAATCTAGTGATAGGGTAACACGTATTCTGTGAAAATTTCAACTGGCTATCTACTACGGCTGAAGTTGTAAACCCCTGTGACAGACGGACAGACAGCGGAAGCTTAGTAATGGGTCCTGTTTGGCACACATTGGGCACGGAACCCTAAAAAAGAATACTTACGTTACGTAATGTACATAGTATGTATGTATTATATATGCATTATGAAATTAATTGTATTAATCTGTTGATGGACGAGCAGCATCGCTTTAGGCGGCTTACATTTTCATGCAAAAATCTAAAATTTCCACTGCCTAATTTATCTTAGGAAAAACTACTTTAATATTGTTGAATACTTAAACAAATCTTTGGCATTGATCATTAATGTATCGCATTTGCAAATACTACGTTATCCTTTTTTTATTTGATTAATCTCATATACTCATACCTCGTTTACAGAAAAATAATCACAGTGTCAACTTGAAGGAGCTAATGCCCGTTTTCACTAACTATAGGAGACGCCTAAATCAGATGCCTATGTATTTAGGAGTTGCCTAGAGTAAAAACACGTTTCACTAACTCTTAAGTCAAGTCATGACTAATGATGTTAGGAATCACCTAAAGTTACGACACCGATTCGGGGGTGCGTAATGCTTAGGCGCCCCTAAACTGACATATGCATGTGACAGTCGCGATTTTGAGATTCAGTACTGTGAGTGATTGAGTACTGTGAAACGTCAAAAAACCGCAAACAGACAACTTGACAAACAAAACCAAAGACAAGTATCAAAAACTTAGGCTACTCTTGGGTTAGGAATCACATAGTAAAAATAGTTTGGTGAAATAGAACTTTATGATAAGCATGGACCTAAATTAGGAGTTACTTAGTTAGGCGTAACCTTGTTCATCGTTAGTGAAAACGGGCATAAGTCATTCATACAATTCATACATTGCTGAAAAAAAAATCCAGTACGTCAGACATATAGGTATAGTAGGAACATAATGTACCATCATTTTGATTATTTGTCACGTAGACTATTGAAAAAAAAATACATCCGTAAAATTTTCTGTATTGAATAAAGCATAATTATAATTAAAATTTCAAGTCCAAGAACCTATGTGATCTTTAACCACTCGAATTCTATGATTATATTGACAATCCATTCATTTAATTAGACCGTAAATTAATAATTTATTAATACTTCAAAAATGTACAAGTGCCCACCGAGAGAAATGTCTGATAAGAGAGATCCATTAATCCGAACGCCTTCATGACGAGCGGTCGCTGCGCCTGCGCACACCCCATCAGCACGATGCGGCGCAGATCGCGCTCGTCGCGGTGCCGCGCGCCGCGCAGGTGCCAACCGCAATGAAATATTGCGGTCGATATTAAGGATGCCTGAAAGTAATTTGTTGTGGGTTCTAAAAATATTCTACAATTCAAAGTGAAAAAAACTCACAGACATACACCTAATTGCTACTAAGTAGCAGACCAAACATAAGGATTAAATAGCGTGGCAAGTTTTCATACAAAAAATAAGCTACATTTAGGCTTCATGGTACGAAGAAACGTGTAAAAATCGGGTGTTTTGGCTGGCTTATGCTTGGAACATATTTGTTAATTCCTAAACTAATCTCTAGTATATATTTTGTCTGGAAACAAGCAATATTTATATTTAAAAGAGCCTGGAGTTCACTGAGCTAAAATTGCCACGCGTCGGCTCTATGCAATTATTAATAATGTTAGGTCTGCAACTATATTATCCGTCTGTGAAAAAACTTAAGAGTTGATAGAGTATCCCTAACACATTCCACCGAAAAAAAACTTTTTTTTTCACCTTTTCATAGAAATTTAGTCAGCTATTGCACTATTGACTTTGCACTGAGAAGAGAAAACATTATTTGAACAACATTTTTTTTTATCCTTCTTGAATGTGATCAGTTAACGATACACATTTCACTTATTATTGTAGGACCGTATATATTTTCTGTCACTTAAGTTAATACATAGTTGTCATTCCAGAGCCCTGGTTATCAGTTGAAGAAGAGAAAACTTCGAGGAGCATTGTTGTTTATTTTTCGAAGAATAATTTTTGTTCATTTCATAAGAGTTCTTAGTGTCATAGGCATAAGACTGACAAAAACTGATTTAGTTATAAAACTAACAACAACAAAGTTCCTTGCTTCAACAATTATTACATTGAATTTTTGAAGTTATTAATATTGTTTGTTATTCGCGTGCAATCACTGGGTAATCTAGTTTAAATACCACTAATAATATTTTTTAACCATGCTTATTTTTCACTTTAATTTTTCATTATGAAATTATTTTTTCATCGCTTATGTTCTGAAAGTAATGCGGGAGCATAAAATACAACTTACTTTAAAATAAAGTAAATTAAATTTTCAAACCTAGAGAGCGTAAGTTAACTTCAAAATCGAACGCGGGGCTAACTGTAAGTCACTCGTCTAGCTAAATGACAATGGAAAATATCTTTTCCGATTAATCTCTTCTTATTTTGTTATTCTGTATTTTATTTACATTATTAAGGAAATTGTGACTTTCACATAATAGGGAAAAATTCTAAATGAAATTTTAAAAAGACGTTTAAGAGTATGCGCAATAACTAAATTGGTATTATTTTTAAAACAGTCACACTGGCCAGTCAGACATGATTGCACAAAAAAAGAAAAAGCCACAAGAAAAATGAAAATTCCGTTAGTAAAATTTTGCTCTGCATTAGATTAGAATAATATTATTAGATGTCTATGATTAGATCTGATAACTTTTAATCATATAAGATATGGAGTGACGTTGCCACACACCTTATTAAATGGAATATGAGATTTGAGTAAAATTGCTTTTTTATTTCAATTCTACTTAAATTAATACAAATAACTTACCTGATACGTGACTTCACCAGCATTCCAAAAATACAGGGCTAACTGAATAAATAGCGCTAGTAAAAAAATAAAAGTCAATATCGCATTGACAAAGGAAAAGGTTGACGAAAGCTGAAACGAAAGAGATTTATTAAAAACTTTACTTTAGGTGTACCTTGATGGAATTACAATCTAAAACTAATAAACTAGTAAATCCCTTGTTAGTGTTTCGTACTTACTGCAAAGCTCATCAATAGAGAAACGGCAACAGCAAAACTTTGGCAAACTTGTATTGACATCATTAAACCAAAACATGAGTGAATTTTCGTCGACAAGCTGCAAGATACAAACAACAGATACCAATTACAGAAATTCAATAACATTCTACGAAACTTAAACTTGCAGTTTACTGATCATGTTGTACAACTGTGGAAACCAATAGTAAAACAAAGTTGTATTAGAAAACTAGAATAGAACGCGTTGTTTATATATATGGTTTATAGAATATCACCGATACACTGTGTTCTCGAAGGTAAAGACAATCCCTTCTCTGTCTTTCCATTGTGATCATTCTTTACCTACTTTATAAGTCTCTGATGCAGTAGTAATCCTTCCAAGCATTTCTTTTTCAATTCAAAAGCTGTCACGTCTTTGTTTTCAAAATGATGTCTGATGCTCTTGAAATATCTTCTCAAATGGACAAATTTAAACGACAGCATAATGAGATGTGTTATTGCTAAAGAATCAGCTAAGATTACGGCCAGCATCATTAAAAAACCGATAAACATTATCGCAATCCTGGCTGCCAGGGCCAAATACGATTCATCATCATACTTTGGCCAATATACTCCCAGTACCAGAAATGGCATATCTGTAATAATACATAAGAAATGATTATTTTTATTCTAAGACCGTATAAATACCTTAAAATTAAAAAAAACATTAATTATCCTATTATTGGCTGATACGGATCTAAAAATATATCAGTGTTTTGTTAAATACAATATACCTACTCACTTTTTATAAATTTTCGTTGCAATCCCTTTATAATATAAGCCAGAGTTGTTGAATAAATTACCAAAACTTGAATGAGTACTGAAATTTTCACTTTTTTATACTGTTTTTTAAGTACACTTTTTTCTTCGTATCCTTTACAGTCTTCAATAAGAAATCTATTCAGTTGTCTTATTTTTTCTTTTTGGTGACCAGTTACAATGTTATGTATTCGTGCAACAATTATAGTGTGACAAATTCCGACAACAATAGTATCATTATGGAGGTCTTTCGGGTAAGTAAAGAATATTATCTCCAAAACTTCAAATAAAACCATCAAGTAGAAATGTAAAAACATTATCCATTGCAGTATTTTGTAAATTAATATTCTATCATTTGGGTTTTCATGCCAGTAATCTCCTAATCCAGTAGCCCTCATGGCTTTGCAAAGTTTTCGTAGGATTTCATAATTTGAATTCATTATGTCGGCACAATTATCTTCTAAAATATCCTAGAAGTTACTGTCTTCATTTTAGTTCCGATGCTAATTGATGTTAAAACTATTATCATCGTACTTGTTAAGTTAATTTTCTTGAATCCATAGATTGTTTCATTAATTTGATAGACGATCAACGTCATAATGCCATCAGTAAATTAACACGGAAATTGGTATTTTAAGTGAAATCCTTAGAAATTAAATATTAACTTTATAATTGTCTTATTGTCGTCAAGGCCATGCCAGGCTGTTTATAATTAAGTACTTTTGTCCAATTCCAATTGACAACATAAGCATCGTGGTTCTACTATACGATTAAAAAGTTGTATTCCATTTTAATTCTAAATTCTTAATCATACTTATTAATAGAGAATAAGGTTTTTAGTATATTGCACAAGTAGATCAATATAGAACAGCGAACAAGGAATATATAGCCCGCACAACCTGTAAATAAATGATACATGTTTGTTAGTATGAGTACAGCCCGCTTTATTTTAGATGATGATGAATTCAGGGTAGCAAATGAGTAAATCATCGTAGCTTTCAGATTCGGAAGAAATATACTTTCATAGAAAGTATACTTTATGTATCTATTTTGCAAAATAAATATTTTGATTTGATTTGATTGATTCGGAATCACGCTATTAGTGTCATTGCTGTAATTGATTCAGTGTCTGAAATTGATCATCGTCTGAAGGGCCTTTAATTATCGAAGGATCAAAAGAACATACAATTATGAACTATAACGAAAATAAAATCTATAAAATTTCGTAAGTAGGATTTCGTCCGTAAAAGGTTAACAACAAATTAATTCTTGGTGCCTCCACAGATTCGAAAATGTTTTTTTTAACATCAGATATATATTATTATTCACTATGCGGTTCAAATAAGAATACCACTTTATGCGTGCATCGTATGTAGCGTCAGCAAAAATATAGACAGGATAAGGTAGGATACGGTTACGGAAAAATCGTTGATGTATAGCAAAATTCTCGTAACCGTACATTATTATTATTATCGTATTATTATCGTAACTCGTAACCATCTGTGTTACTTACATAAACGAAATTAATGTACCTACGTTCTATACATTTTTAATGATATCGATGACATAAAAATGTCGCACGTATTTACTTTTTGGAAAATTCATATCTAAGTTACGTATTCATTCTTAAAGAACATTATTTAGAGTAAAAAAACGAATTAAAATAAACGCATTAATATGTTTCATTAATTTCATCACAATAACTTTAGTGTTTATGGGGTAAGCAATATAGATAGCCCTGTTATACTAAGTCATAAATTAGGAGGTCAAGGCGGTCGAAGTCCCGAGTACAGAAGTACATACCGACACAAAGCTCCTATATGAGAGGTCCATTAATCCGAACGCCTTCATGACGAGCGGTCGCTGCGCCTGCGCACACCCCATCAGCACGATGCGGCGCAGGTCGCGCTCGTCGCGGTGCCGCACGCCGCGCAGTTGCCAGCCGCAATTGAATATCGCGGTCGATATCTCAGCTGCCTGTAATAGTGACTATTGTTACGATAACTAACTATCCCTTTATTCGTCCTGTCTACATGCTTAAAGTCGTATTTTTAATTAGCTGGAGTTCCATCGATCCGTCTGTCTGTCTGTCCGTCCGTATGTCACGAGTGTCTAGCTTACAGACGGAATGAGTTACAGACGTGAAATTTGGACATGTCGCGTAAAATATTGACCCAAAACAGAATATTAATAGAAATTTTGACGTATAATAGTAATTATGAATAAAGTAACTGTCTAAAATTTATTACGTAGAGTACAAAGTAAAATCTTAATTTATTACTGGTTATTATTTTTAGATGAAACTTAAATAAACTAACTTAAAAAAAAACAAAACAAAATACATAAGACATAACCTATACAAATAAATAAAATTCCCGCAAATAAAAATCCTCATCCAAATTGCTGCTCCGCGGCAAGGTGCACAGTATGCTGGCGACATTCCCGCTAAGCTTATTCGCTGGGCGAGGAATGTGCCAGCCCGTGGGTCACTCGTGACGCTGACCAGGCGTGTGGAAATTTCTTTTAACAGATTTCACAAATATATTTATTATTTATGGTTATCTCCAAAAATGGGGCGCCATCAAAGTTTTACAAGGTGATATAGATTGATACAATCAAACTAAAGGTTCGGCGATCGTTTTCGCAAAAAAAGGTAAATTTTCTTTGCCATTGTACAGTCAAGAACACGTCAAGTTGTATACGTACAGTATGACATTAGACAGTTTAGCCACTATAGTGAAGGTAATATGGTAATATACAAATTCCAATGTCTATAGCTCGATCTGCTCTTAACTGTAATACGAATGTGTTAAAATATCGTAGAACCAAAGTTGTTCAATATTATGTTCAGGAGAAATACATATATACAAACACTATAACTGGAATTTGATTTTACCTGGTATGTGACTTCACCGGCGTTCCATAAATATAAAGCTAACTGAACCAGCAGGCCGAGAACAAAAGTCAAATTCGTCACTGTGGCTATAAAAGAAATATTTGTTGAAATCTGAAAGACAATTATTAACAGCTAAACATTAAGAAACAAAAGTTTAACAATTTAACCAATTTTACAAATATCATTAAAATTTTACATGGGATTCTATACCATTGGCGTAACTAGGATTTTTAGCTGGGGGGGGGGGGGGGGCAGCCTCTAGCTCCAACTTATGAAGCTATAAGTGTATGTTCTCAATTATGTGATCATAACAAGATGAATAGAAATATTATTATTAGAATGCATTACAAACTAGAAAAGATAAATTAGAAACAAATGTAAAGACAAGAATTTGAAAATATTCCTCGGGCTAGGATTCGAACCTGCGACCTCTTGTTATCCAAACAAGCGCGCTACCAATTGCGCCACCGAGGTACTTACCCAGACCGTTGAATTTAAGAACAAGGCGTGAAATCAAATAAAGCCCTCGTGAGCGTTCAGTATGTGCCTTACAAGCTGGTTAGATCAAATAGTCACAAAATATTCGGTGAAAAAACTTTGGTGGAAAAATTTTAAGAGGTCGCAGGTTCGAATCCTGGTCCGAGGATTTTTTCAAATTCTTGTCTTTACATTTGTTTCAAATTTATCTTGTCATTACATTTGTTTCTAATTTATATATGTATATATGATAATGAAATGTATAAATAAAGAAAGTAAAATATATACTAAAATAAATAAGAAATTGTTTAGTTTTAATAAACTCAATAAATAGGGTGTGTATTACACAATTTTTCTTATTTAATTGCAAAATAATAATTAGAATCTGGACTTACGTAATTATATTAAGAATTTCTTCAGACTCTTCGTAGGACATTTTAAGAAGAATATAATTTATTTTATATTTTATTTCACGGCCAGTAAGATCTCGGAGATCACAAAATTTGTGAATTTTATTATAAATAAAAGGATGCAAGAATTCGTTAAACTTTGTAGCAAATTTCGTATTTACCTTTTTTACCGGAGCTTTGTAAACGCGTTTCCTTGCGATTTCAGGGTAGCTGGGCGAATTTCATAACGCTTTATGTACCATGAGCTCTGGATATATAACCTGCGGACGCTCAGCAGTTTTGCATCCAGATAAAGTAAGTTGGTTGGATGCCGGAATTTCTTTTTTAACATCAGTTTAATAACAGATCGCGGAGCCCTTTCGACCATTACGGTTTCATTTGCACCAACTCAAAACGGGATACATTATGTAATTACCGATTGGTACACAGCGATATATATAGTTTTTAAAAGGTTCGTGTCTTCCGAGTTTCGAAGATGTCTCATTAATTATGTTTATTACTTTCCTGACCCTACCAGAAAGAACATGGATATGCTCTTTGAATTAAAGTTGCTGATCCAAAATCACGCCCAAGTACTTTAATTCGGGTGTTCTACCAATATGAATACAAGAGCATGGATTCCGAGATACTAGTTTTGTTGGCAATGATGGGTTTGTACTACATTGGTGGATTCTAATGTGGGCAGAAAGAGGGGGTTTTGATGCAATGGTTTTATGAAAGCGTATATATTTTTCTGCGTTTAAGGTTAGAAGATTATTGTTTAACCATGTAGCAATTCTAGACATACCCTCTTCAGCCGCACTAAAGGCATCATTCCAAGTTCCGCCACGGTAAATGACTGCAGTGTCATCCGCATAGCAGAAAAGTTCGGCGCTTTTAAGTGGCAGGGATGATATGTCATTGAGATACATCAAAAATAGAGTAGGCCCGAGTATGCTACCCTGTATGCAGACGGTACGCTAGGGAGGGCTATGCCCCCCTGGCCCTCACATAATTACGCCTATGTTCTATACTTACAGCCATTCTCAATAATAGTAAGACAGCTACCCCTGTAGCTTGCCAAACTTGAACAGACATCACTAAACCAAAGCAGTCATGAATCTTTCTTGACAAGCTGCAAGCAACAAGTTAAATAAGTAAATTTAATACAATTGATTGAAATAAGTGTTACTTTGTGGAAGTTCACAATTTCCGCTAAACACTCTCTATTTGAGGGTTCCGTACCATAAGTTAATAGACTTAAATGATTTGAATAAAAATTACAAACTTATCATTAGGTGCCTACGAAATGTATGAAACAAAATATTAACTTGTAAAGCCTACTTAGCTGTGATAGTTTTCCTATTAACATCGTCTTAAACTATACTACTGCCATGAATTTCTTCACATATTTAAAAATAAATGTTTAGCTGGCTCCAATTTACACTTTGAAGCTTAGTACAGTAGAGTCTCGATAATCCGAACTACCAAAAAACAACTACCGGACTCACGGAGCGTTCGGATTATAGTATGCTAAAAAATGCAAGTATATTTTGACAGAATCTATTTATTGAGGTACTATAAGATACATATTTAAACCACAAAATATGTTACGTTTAAACATGGCAAATTTTAGGGTATTAAAACTAGCGTGTCTATTGTTCAACTTATTAAATAGTAAAACCCCTGGGTACCTGCATGAAAAGTTGGTATGTTCCTCTAGAGCTCGGCGGCCACAACCAACATTCCCAACCACACGCTTGCCACTACCAGAGGCTGCTTTAAGATAGCAGCATCTAAATGCTGGAACGTGTTACCGCCACCTGTTTGCGCGGCTAACACACTAGTCACCTTCAGAAAAAAATGTTGCAGATGGCTGCTTTCTTTGCAGTCCTTTGCTGGTGGTAGGCCTATGGTTTAGTAATGTGTCTAATAATATAAAATATGTAATTACAACTGTCTTAACTTTGTTTAACTTTATATAATTTTGGTACTTTTGTTTTCTAAATTCTGCGTGTTTTAATTTGATTATTTATTATCTTTCTTTTTTGTGTGTTTCTTGTTAATTAAAGGCTAAGGCTGAAAATCGGCGGCTTTTGGTTTAAATAACAGACTGTCATAAGCTGAGTCTTAGGCCGATTTGTCTCTTTTCATGTATAAAATTATTGTGTATTAATTGTATTGTGTTTTTTGAGACAAATAAAAAGCTTTTATTATTATTATTATTATGTAGGTACACTTTTCAGTCTCGGGCCCATAGGGACCCGGTCATTTGAAAGGCATTCATGGGGCTGAAGCCAACATTGAAGAGGCCTTTAGTACCATTTATTCTAAATGTGAGATGGCCGCATCTATGGAGGCCTCTCACTCAATGTACCATTGGGATACATTGACGGACAGTCCCCCATAGTTGCCAAACTATTGCCAGGAAGGAAGACTTGGAGTGGGCTATGGGGATGGGATGCTAGATGGGCCGGATAACAGGGCTATGGAGTGAGATAACGGATATCTGCCTCAAAAATCTCTCACAAATTTAAGTCTGGCAGATGGTGACTTGCTGCTTGATAACTACCCAGAAGGATAGCCGTTGTGGGCCCCCTATCTAGCCACCATAGGGTGGCCAGGGGGCAACACTATGTAAGCAGCTAAGGTTGTTGAGAGGTGAGTCTGCGGGGCGCAAGATCCTTATACAGTCAAGTGCCCCCGGCGTTATGACATTTTACACTTCCAACCTGGAGCATAGGTTCCGCTCTTGCGACTCCACTCTGGCCGGCTGGTTAAGGCAAGCGCAGAGGCGGGGAGGTGTGTCGCTGTGTGTATGTGTGTGTGTTTCCCCTGGAGGTAGGGTCCGCCCTGCGGTGACTGCTTGCACTGTACGTACCAGAGGATGAAGGGGTCATCACACCCCGACGCCATCTGGACGCACCAGTGGGCGGTGGGGTCGTCACTTCCCTACGCCGTTTAATTATTATTATTATTATTACTTATAAATTTATGACTTTATGAAGTCATAAATTTTAGTTTGGCGGGTTTTATTTATTGGCTTTGTCCCTCAAATTACGCAGCATCATCTTTTCGGATAAAGACATTATAAGAGGCCATAACGGATTTATTAACCTTTGATAATGCTTTAACAGCGAAACCGGTAAGGGAAATTAATATTAATAAGTCGACAAGTACAAGTGTTTATCAAACAAAAAATATTAAACTATTCTTTAGATAACTGAATCATTATCAATGACGTGTAGATAACTTATGTGAACCTGGTCTTGGTAACTGAAGTTGGTGCCTTTCGTAGCTACTGCCGTTGAAACACGTGTTATTGTTTAGTCAATTAAACAATAATTTGGACATCTTGTTCAACCATAGTATAATAATATATAGTATGATACAGTAGCTATACGCACAGTATAAAAACTGACGTGATTCGTTGGTGCGTTTAGTAGTCTGGTGAAAGGTGATAAAATGTATGGAAAGCAAAGCGCCTTGTTGAAATTCGTATAAGTATTCGTTATTGCTAATAAGTTTGAGTAAGGCTCTCTCTCTCTCTCTCTGAGAGAGGGAATAGATGACAAAAAAGTTTACGTGTTGGGGAGGTACCCTAAGAATAGTACATTGTTCACCGAGTGGAGAAAGAGGCCGATTACCAATGAGGGTGTAGTTTGAGGTCCGAGGCGCAGCCAGATTTACTTTTCTGATTTTCTATACCGCGGTGATATAAATTTAATTTGTATACAATTTATTTTGACAAAATCTCAATTTTTTTATGATGTTTACAAAATATTTATCAGTAAATAAATTTCGCGAAAAAATGAAATCTCGTATGAAACTTGTCAGGGGGGAAAATGCTAACGCGTCGGGGCCAGATCTCAATCTGCTTATTTTGACCTAGGCTACACCTGTACCTAGTTTCATGCTTCGGCCAATATCTGAAAGGTCCATGTCAAGAGAACCTCGTCTAGAAGAACTAAGATTTCATCTTAAAATGTAAAACAAATTACATGTCTGTCTGTACCTGGTTAATTTCTGATGCAAAAGTATTCCATCCAAACACTTCCTTTTCAGCTCCGAAATGGCTACATCTTGTGATTCAAAATCTTTTCTGATATTAGCAAAGTATCGCTGCAGGTTAACAAATTTAAACGATAACATGATGAGATGGGTAATTGTTAGGGAATCTAAAGATATCATACAACACACGATATTTATCAAAATTATGTAAATTCCAATCCTAGCAGCGAGTGCAATATATGATCCGTCTTCGAACTTTGGCCAATAAGTCGCCAGTATGATTAGCGGCATATCTGTAATACCAATAATAAGCTTGTCATCCATCATTATTCTTTGAGTTTTACTATAATCTACCTCTTAGTTACATACATAGGTGTACTTACTTTCATTATGCTTTCTTCGGAGAGCCTCAAACAAATAACACCACACTGTAATAGCCACGACTCCAACCTGAAGCACGACAGAAATTACCACTTTTCTGTACTGCTTTCTTATAATCCCTTCCTCTTCATATCCTTTACATTCTTCAACAAAAAACTTATGCATCTCCCTGATCTGATGCTTATTATACATAACAACCGATAAGCGAGAGATCACTGTCATGTGAGCAACACCCATTGCCACAGCATCATTGTGTAAGTCAGTTGGATATGTATCAAAAACCATCTCTAAAACTTCTAAAAGTAACATTATGTAGAAATTAAGGAACATGGCACATTGTAAGATGATGTAAAATGTAGAGCTATGTTTCGGATTCTCGTGCCAGTAGTCTCCTAACCCAAATGCCTTCATATATTTGCAAATCTTCTGTAAAATATTGCAGTTTGATATTTTAGGGAACGCAGCCATTACGAAGGGTCTATACTTTGTCAAAAATTAAACAAACACTGTTTTTATCTTACTCTAATAATACATCTAATAGTAATTTTCCTTTTTAAATTACATTCGTAAGCCAATTATTACATTTCAATTTAAATAATTGGATATGATAGGCACTTTTTTTTTCATATAAGTCTAATCGATGTGTATTTAAATCCAATATTCCAAATAATTAGGGATAATGATTATACCGTATACCATATTATCCACACGAGTTGTTGTTGACTGTAAGTCACATATGTACCTTCCATCTTCCATCCATCAGCCTGTTTCGTCCACTGCTGGAAATAAGCCTATAAGTCCATCCATACACACTTTTCGCTGTCATCCAACCGAAACACAAGTCGAAATTACAAAAATGTAGACGAGTGCATAATTACGATTGTATAGACTTCAATTGGAAATAAGAAACGACCTAAAGATACAATAAGTCGTTGGAAATAGGTATTATTTTGCGTCAAGTTTCACTCTGTCGGGTACATAAATAATATTATCTCATAAAATCCAAATAAATTCATTAGTAGAAATTTAAAAACATTGCTGTTTTATGTAAATAACAAAATATGCTATATTTTATAATTTCGTACCGGTAAAATACCAAATTAAATAGTTTTCCTAGCTTTGAAACGTCTTTGTAATAGGTCTTTACCTTTGAAATTGTTGTTTTGTATGGAGAAGAAAATTCAGTTTTCAGTACAAACGTTTTTCCATTTATTTTAGGCAAATCCAAATTTCATAAAATAAATTGTATATGAATGACACAACAATAAGCTAATATAAACTACAATTTTATTTTTGAAAAGTGTCACCTGTTATAAGTACGAATCATATCAAAACTGATGACACTTAAGACGAAATGTCTTTAAAGACTTAATTTTAGTAATCAAACTGAAAATAAAAACAAAATTTAATATGGAGATATAAAACCTTGAAATTAACTTTCAAGCAGAAACAAATAATGGAAAAAGCTATTGATTTACTGGAATTATGAAATCACGAATCTGTTAGAAAATTTCCATCAGCCTGTTTCGTCCACTGCTGGACATAGGCCTTTCCAGGATTTCGCCACTCTTGGCGGTCCTCCTGGAAGAAATGCCCATACTCACTCACGCTGGGCATATAAATGCATTTTATTTATTTGTTTTTTTTAATTTTTTTTATGTATTATGATATTATCTACGATAATAGCCCCGAAATCACAATTATCACGATAATAGCCCCGAAATTGCTGGTTTTCTTTACATTTCAAAGAGAGTTGTTAAAAAATATACTTACTTGTACTTGTGTATGTTCAAGTAAATGACTTTGTATCCAGAATAATTAGGTAATTATGCACTTATCGATTTTAATTGGCACAATAAGCCATTTTAGTAAATTAATACGGATATAAGATCGCTTTTATAGTAAAATATCAAGAATTACCATCCTGAAATAAATTTCATATATTGTCTTATTTTGTTACCATCACAGCTATTCAAATCTATCTCTAAATACAATACAATACAATAACTTTATTTGAACCAAAAAGGTGTAACAACAGGTTTAACAAAATATCATATTGGTAAGAAGTGACTTGCATACTTATACTCGAAAATAATAATTAAGAAGTTGTTCCCAGATTAGGAATATCTGGTAACAGTTAATCAAATACCACTTCTTCAATAAAAAGAACAAAATTTGTTAAAGGTTCCCTAGCACCCGAGCTAGACCGCGTTCGATCTGTATTACGGTTGCCAGTTCCCCAGCTCCAATGGTGAGATGAAAATAAATAAGTAGGTCAGCCATTTACATGACTCATGACAGTGACATTGTTTACATAAAATTTTAGAGTGTGATACAATAGAAAGAAAAGATTGCTTGCTTATAAATCAAAATTACAACATAAGTCATACGGATCTACAATAAATATGCATTTTTTTATTACATAATAAATTACTTAAATTATTATAAATATTACAATATAATACAATGACATGAGAATCTCTTAATATATTTTTTGTGCATAACAAGATGGACAATCAATGAAATAACAAAAGTTGTTCTGTCCACGAAAACAGTTTTTCCACCTACTAATAAATATTTCATTTAACCAGGAACAGCATGCGATTAACTTAACAGTATTGTTCTATAATATATCAGTGCTTCTGAATCTTCTGATCATCTCGTAGATATCCTAACAATATTATTCTGTGCTTCTGCTTCTGATGCATCAGTATTCCATTTAAACATTTTTGAATTCCGAAACGGTCACATCAGATAGCGTGAAATCTCTTCTAACATTAGCAACAATGTACTAGTTGGTTCTTTGATAAGCAAAGTATAGCTACAGGCTATTATAATATGATGGGAAGGGCGATTGCTGGCAAATCGAAGGATGCCACACGCGATATTTATCAAAATTAGGCAAATAGCAATCGTAGCAACGAGTGCTAAATTACTTAATATTGGGGTCTTAATCGCGATAAGTAACAACATACCTTAATAGAATGTGCTTAACGTTTCGACGCCTCTGTAGGTGGTGGTGGTCACAAGACTCACAAGCTAACTCATGAGAGTTAAGACACCAATACCAAGTTAATAATGTGTGAAAATCGCGAAAGTTCAAAGAGTGCTAAATTGTTCTTTGAACTAAAACCAATATGTTAGCCCTAATATATAATATAATATGGCATATCTACGAGTATTCATATTATTAAATAAATATCTAATAACAAAACACCATCATCTGTTTCTATTAGCTCAGCAGTTCATCATGATTGCTTTAATTTGACGATCCACTGAACGTACAATTTTTAGATGAAACAAATCCTAAATTCGTTTTTGTTTTTTTTTTCTCTGCTCTTCCCTGTATTATAGTTGTCAACAAAACTGTTATAAGTATTTTATATAAGTTGGACACTCTACATGTCCTTCACAATATTCAACAATTATCCTTTTGCATTGCCCTGATCTTCTGATTTTATTCTATTCTTGCTACCTCGAACACTCTGCAAGAGAGTTGAAACTCGGTTGCACGTGATGGCATTGATAGAAATCATCAGTCTGAGATTTCGCAAATATACCATCGCAATACAGTAGCGTGGCAGCTCCAACAGGATCCTAAAAGCATTATTGTACATAACATTCAGAGTGTTGTAACTCTTTTGCGTATAGTTGAGCCCTACGCTGCAGTTGTAGAAAGACTGACAGTTACTTGTTGTGAGCACCTTGCAAACCTGCGAGCCCATATTTTTGCTCTGACTGTCAATGCTCTGCGTTCTTTTCAAATATACTCGTATGTATGGAGTATTCTCTAAAACTTCCTAAAGTAACGAACATAATCCATTATAAGTTGATGAACTAGGTTGTTGTGTTGTCTTTCGAATTATTATGTCAGAAGTATTCACCTTCATAGATTTTATAAGACAGTGTGGTTCGATTTTGGTGCGCGCCGCCTACATTGAGATAGTTATGCATAGTTTTGTTTTAAACTTCGTAAACATCTTTAAATTCTCAAATATCACAAAATAAAATATTGATCTATCATTTTTATTTTCACATTACATTAATTTACCAATTATTACCAATTAGACAGGCACTTTTCTTTCTAGGTAATTACTAATATATGTACGTATCTCGTATATGTCAGTGTCCCAAATACCAACAATTTATTATTTTATCAATACTGTAAGTTGATTGTTATGATTGTTGGCACTTTGTGGAACTTCTCATACGTAGTTACATACTTCATATACGTACAAAGAAAACACTTGTATTTTCCCACATTTTTTTTCCATAAAAAAGAAAAGCGTCTTACTCATAACAATTATTCTATGATATTATACGACTACTATAAATTGTTTCAGGTATCATGAAAGCTGTTATACTTACTGTCATAGTGTTCTTGATAGAACGAACCATCAGCGAAGACTCTAAATATACCGAAAAGTATGACAATATAGACCTTGATGAGATCCTGGCCAGCGAGAGACTGCTCACCAGCTATATTAACTGCTTGCTGGACCGTGGACCCTGCACTCCTGATGGAAAGGAATTAAAACGTGGGCACTTACCTAATCTCATCTTATACAGATTTCCAGACATATTTTTCTATTTTACCTCATCGGGGTTTTTCTATTCCTTAACAGTTTCTTGCGTCCGGCAATACTATTCGATACCTAATTCGTGACCTAGCGTTCTGACTTGGTTTATTTTAGGTAATATCCCTGATGCGATTCAAAATGACTGCAGTAAATGCACAGCAAAACAAAAGGAAGGATCGGATCGAGTAATGGATTACATCATTGATCATCGGCCGGACGATTGGGCTAAACTAGAAGAGAAGTGAGTTCGACTTTGTAGAACACATTCACAATACCGCAACATATTTTTAGATATGGACTATGTTCTTATTACAGGTATAATTCCGATGGAACCTACAAGAAAAGGTACTTAGAAAGAATGAATCCTGAAAATAAATCAAGCACCGACAAAACTGATGCCGAAAATAAAGTAAACGATGACAAGAAAGACTTTAATAGTACAGAAGAAAACTAACTTATTGAAGTTACTATATTATTGGAACTACCAGTGCTTAACGTATTACTATGGGGTATAGAAACGAAAGTCGCTAATAAAGGGCTCAAAACTTAAACAATAATTTTTAACATTATTTTATTTTAAAAAATGTAATACACACATACGAAACATGCTTATAATAGGACATTTTGTGAGTAAGCACCTACGAATTTTTCACATTTACTATATATTTTTAATCTCCCACCGCATATCTTTTAACTCTAACTTTAAAACCAGGCATAATATACCTAGTTTTAGAACTTGTAATTTCTTCTACTTTTGACACAGTTCTATATCTCGGTGTAGTATCTGGAGGGTGATAGGGATGTTTTTCTGGCATATGAAGTATCGCTGACCTATAAAAATAATGTTTTCATGTGGAATGTTCGTTCACGGGAACAGTTCCAACGAACTTCGTGTTTAGACGAGTTATAAGTATTTATTTTTAACCAATAATTCTTTCTATTTTGTTTTGTCCGCCGTACCTGGTGAGGAATAGCTTCCAAGCTACCGGATCGTGTGCCATCATAGAGGCCACCACCATGCCAGCATCTTCCTTTTGCTTCTGATTACATGATGCGCATTCATCTTTGATGGATTGTATTATAGTATCTGCAAAAAAGCGTTGATAACTTTGGAGTTGATGCTCGTGATTGTTGGCACTTGGTGGAACTTTTGGTACATTTTTGATTGAAAAACACTTGTACTTGTCCACTTATTTATATTATTTCCCTTACCGTTTCGCTATTATAGCATTATCAAAGGTTTTTTGGTAACAAAACAACCAAAAAACCTTTGATAATGCTATAACAGCGAAACCGGTAAGGGAAATAATATAAATAAGTGGACAAGTACAAGTGTTTTTCAATCAAAAATGTTGATAACTTTATTTATACTCGTATGTTATAGGTAAACGTAGAATTCGGCAAACCGAAAAGCATGAAATCAAAAATCTTTTACCAAAAGTTAAAAATAGGTGCGACGGCGAGCGGAGCGTGTTAGGTTGACAAATAAAGAAACTTGGAGAGCCGAAAGAAGCGGAGTGGAGCAAGGTGGTTTACCACATGTTTTGACAGGAATACGATCTGCCTAAGCACATTATAATTCGCCGAATTCCACGATATGCCGACGACATATACATATGTATTAGACGACGATGGGAAGAAAAGAAAAATGTAATAATGCCCAATGAGTGACAATTATAACCAGCCAGAGTAAATAGTAATAAACATTTAGATCGCATATAGGTAGATGGCACATTAGGTATTTTGTGTTGTGTACCAATGATTTCTTTTTGCCATTAAAATCGTCTGACTTTGTTACGTATGGAAAAATTTATGGATTAAACTCTCGTATCAAAACTTTTAAAATTTACTTACTTTTCACCACACTCATTTCTTGGCTACAATATCTGTCGACAGACATTAGACACTTCACGTCTTCTGCTGGCAATTGCTTGATCTGGTCTTTCAGTTTAGACTTGGCTTTGTTTAGCATATCTGTCTTCTCAAAATTGGTCACCACTTGATTAATAGCAACCATGTCTTCATCTGCGTAAAGTATCTTCATTCCAGAACTTTTCACGTTATCGCTGACTATCCTCGTAGCAAAATCATCAGACATTATGTCAGCTAAGGATATTGTCACGACAGAAAAAAACACGAAAGCTTCAGAGATCATGTTGAACGATCTAGCTTGTCCGTCGTCCTGAATCGCTCTGAAGACTAATGGGGTTTTGGTCCAGTGGCAAATAGAACGTGCGCGGTCAGTTGACTGTGATGCAATTTAACGTGATTGTCCATACTGGCTAATTGTAGTAACATTTGTTTATCGACTACATCATTCCACCGGTGCAGACGTTGGCAACATTTTTCTCGGTTTTAGGGTTCCGTACCCGAAGAGTGCCAAACTGGAACCTATTACTAAGCCTCCGCTGTCTGTCTGTCCGTCCGTTTGTCACAGGGGTCTACACCTACAGCTTCAACCGTAATAGGAGACAGTTAAAATTTTCACAGAATAGAAAACTATGGCCACTGCCACGACAAATAATAAAAATAAATAAAAAAACTCCAGGGGGGATTTGAAAAATATAAAAAATAAAGGGGTCCCCATAAAATAAACCTCGAAAAATAGCATATTTTAACGTTATTTGTTTTTAGCTCTACCTCAAAGACAGTAAAACATACAAGTTTAAAATTGGTCACATACAAAAAATAATAAAATTAGGGTTCCGTATTCAGAGTGTGCTAAATTGTTTGACAGGCGCTTTTATTTTAGCGTCTTATTTTTTGTGGCCTTAATGTTGTTATATGATCTATATTCTTGACATGTCAGTTTTTAGGGTTCCGTACCAGTATTGTGTGATGATATGGTACGGAACTCTTTGTGTGCGAATCCGACACGCACTTGGTCAAATTATTTACACATCAGTAAAACCCAACTGAGTTTTATTTTATAAGCAACAGCATGCTGCATGACATTTACGTTGACTCCTTGTAATTTATTTTAAAATGTTGGCCACCCCTGGCTGTTTACATTATTCGGGGCACGTGTGGTATCGTCAACAAAGAACCTTCGTGTTCCCAGCATACCGACGACGATCAGCTGTAAACATTATTCTCGGTCTAGCAGTGTTGGCAATGACTAATTTTTTAAATATTAGGTCAAGGAACTAATATTGTATTTTATGAGGCCGAGTTTAGCTCCTTTTAAAAACGCATAAAATATAATTTTATGTTTTACTAGTACTGAACACTTAAGTAATTGAAGGCACTACACAAGTACACTAATTAAGTGCTTTTTCTAAATTGATATAAAGTATAATATTTTTCTATTTAGTTACACGCACATAGATCGGAGTTTTCAATTTGACTCGTAGTCCGGGCGGCCACTGCAAGCAACCCTACCTCACAATATAATTGATCCCATCCACTTTGTAAAGACAGCCGACCTGTAGTAGCTTTAGTAACAAATTCCATATTAGCCTTTCGCCCACGCTTCTGTCCGCTTTCATTCAATCTCTGCCCCATTTTTGGCGTGAGCGTTACTTTATCAACACCCCTTATAGACTATATGTTGACCAGGGTCACTACGATAATAATCTAGAAAACCGTATCCAAATCCATTGAGCGGTTTTAGAGTTAAAACGGAACATACATACACAAACAGACAGACGAAAATTCTAAAAATGGTTGTTTGGAAAAAATATTCAGTCGGCAGACACGACTTTTTACTTCTTTCTTATTGTACAGATGAATTTCTTTTTTTTGTAAATGCTCATTCTAAGTTCATATTTTATTTTCACTCTTTTTGATCCTCTGACTGATAAATAAGGAACATTAGTCAATGGGTTCAATTAAAGTTAAGGCATTAGAGCCCCTATAAAACACTTAGTATGAAATAAAGTTATAATGTTCATTAAACAAAACGTGCCAGGTTGCATCGGCCGTCCCTAGAAAGTGGGCGAGTTCAATTAATTATATTGTGAGGTAGGTTTGCTTACAGTGGCCGCCCTAAATATCATATTGAACCATTTTACCAATCTTCCTCACTATTTCGTCGATTTAATCAAAACTTCCTACAAAATTCTGACATGGGGGTAAGTTTTGGAAAAAAAACAAGAAAAAGACAAGTATATTATGACAAAATACATTTATTTATCACCCTTTAACAATTCCTCCAACTTTTTAGAAGCTAAAGCCATATCAATCTTATTTTCTGAATTCTTAGCTAAAATACCTAATAGAGCCTTAAATACTTTGACTTTGCCATTCTTATACTGTTTCACCATTTTTGGATTACCGTCCATCACTTCTATGCATATTTTTGTAATTTCTTTCTCCGCTGTAACCAAAGACAATCCTTTTTCTTCTACTAATTTCGACGGTGATTTCTCGCTATCTGGGTAGTCGATAAGTTCGACTAAGACTTGTCTACAAACTTCCAAGTTGATTTTCTTTTGTAGCAACATGTCTATTATTTCGCTTATTTGCTTTACAGTTATAGGACAATCTGCAACATTCACTTTGGTCTTATTAAGCACCGTCAGAAGATCATTTATAAGAAGATTGGCGACTTTAGTTGGATTCCTGGATTTTTCTGTTGTAAGTTGTTTGAAATATTCTAGAAGCATTGGTTCATTGACCAGTTGAATGGCAGATTCAGGCCTGAGATGAAACTCTTCTATGAGATTTTGTCTCGTTTGTTCTGGGAGTTCTGGGATGTGCTCTTGAAGTAAAGGCACACTGATGACGTAATCCGTGTCTTCTTTGGATTTCAAATTGACTCGAAGGGGTGGTAGATTTGGTTCCGGCATAAACCTGGAAATACAATAATGTTCCGGATTTATAAAGACGTAAAGCGTAGACTGGACGTATGACGACCAAATTGACGACATACTGATGTGAGGACAAAGCAACCGAAACTGAAGAAAATGTATGACTCGATTTAAGATTGTTCAAGAAATTTAAGAGGTATGTGGCGATGATAAACTCGTGAAATAAAAATAAAACGGGTACGTACTAATTTCTTAAAAGCGGTACCGATTTTCTTAGAAATGCCACTGATACAATAAGGCGGTTAAAGCATAACCTTATTATGTTATAAAAGATGAAAAGTTAAGAAGAAACATAAACGGCAGCTACCAGAAACTTAAAAAATGTATTAGGAGACTGTTTTAAAGCATTTTTCTTCAGCATTCCCAGATTTAGGAAAAATATACAGTCATCGAAAAAAAAACTGCATTTTCTAAAAATAATATGTTCATCTTTTTCGATTCTCTTACTGATAAAAAACATAAGTCTCTACAGATTGTAATCATGACGTGCTCATTAAATTAAATCACATACTCTACTGATCACCCATAACCACTTCCATAGAAAAACTTTTGAAAAAACGCGAAATAAAAATTCACTTCCCCATACAAATTTTTAATACCTCGTCATTTTCTATGGGAAAATTTCATTTTTTTTTTTCGCGTTTTTTCAAAAGTGTTTCTATGGAAGTGGTTCAGGATGATCAGTAGAGCATGTGGTTTAATTTAATGAGCACGTCATGATTACACCTGTATTATAGTCATATTTAGAACATAGTCATATAAAAAAAATCGACCTATTCTATCCTCTTATTGATAAGAAACATAGGTCTCGAAAGAGTCAACCACACTAACAGTATAATTTGGCGTTTTATGGGATTTCTAAGTACGTTTTCTTGTAACTATAATGTTTCCAGTAGCTACCCTATACGGCCCAGAACTTTTCACCCCAAAGGCAACATATCTGTAGAAAAGAACCTATTTTTCTTTAACTGCTGTGTCCTACATAAGATTGACAACATTTCATTGCTGAAGGAACCTCCTTGCTTCAGTACTGCCATCTGCCGGTTGAACTTATGACTAGTAGCGAAGATAAGCACGTTTTTATAAAAATTATCCTGTAATCCTGCACGACCTCTTTGTCTCTCATGGGCACGGTGGCTTTAGCTGCCGCGTCCCACGACCGCGTTTCATTGCTGATGGAACCTCCTTGCTCCAGTACTGCCATCTGCCGGTTGAACTTATGACTAGTAGCGAAGATAAGCACGTTTTTATAAAAACTAACCTGTAATCCTGCACGACCTCTTTGTCTCTCATGGGCACGGTGGCTTTAGCTGCCGCGTCCCACGACCGCGTTTCATTGCTGATGGAACCTCCTTGCTCCAGTACTGCCATCTGTCGGTCGATCTCATGACGAATGGCTGCAGCCACACCGCGTATCGATCCGATGTTCTTTATCTGGAAAAATGGAAAATGGTAGTTCAGAAATATTTTTTATACAATACTTAATTTTGAATAATTTGAAAGACTAGTCCATGTCTGTCTTCGAACAATTCAAACGTGTAAACAAATCAAGCAGCTAGCAAATACATTAAAACTGATTTAAATAGCTCAATAGTTTATAAAAAGGAATATTCCGTTTAACGTAATAAATAAGTTATACAGGATGTTAGGATGATGTTGATGAAGCGGGAACCTAGCGATAAAGTCATATATCTACAAACAAACCTACCATCAAATCGCAAAACAAAAATCAGCTGTTTCATAGAAAAGTTGCATACCTATCATGGACTAAATTAATTAAATACCTACTCGACCAAAATATATGGCACGGCAGGATCTCTTTCACATTTTTTTTAAATTGAGTTGATTGTTTGCCCTACTATCGCCAGTTATATTCTAGTACTAGCTTTTGCCCGCGGCTCCGCCCGCGTGTTATTCGGTTTAACGACATTCTTGTTCCGGGATAAAAAGTAGCCTATGTGTTAAGTTAGGGTATAAGCTATCCGTCCAGCCGTTTTGGCGTGAAAGAGTAACAAGCATATACACACACACACACACAAACTTTCGGATTTATAATATTAGCGTAATAAGTTATTACGTTATTAGTTAACAAACTTATAATAATGCAAAAAGAATCCGCCTGGAGTTCTTTCTATGGCATCAATCAACAGGGTCAATTATAAGAAACAAATTTGTGTCTGAAATTAAAGGAATATCACACTAATATTATAAATGCGAAAGTTTGTGTGTGTGTGTGTGTGTGTTTGTTACTCTTTCACGCTGAATCGGCTGGACGGATTTGGATGAAATTTAGAATGGATAATTTAACACAAAGGCTACTAATAAAGGAGCCTCGGCCAAAGTAAATCTAAAATAAATCAATTACGTTCCTTTCGGCGACTTTTTATTTGTCATACCTGTATATTACCATAACAGTTACTACGCTTTCGGATTAAAAATCAAATGGTAATCCAGAATATTAAACCTAAATAAATAAATAAATACAAGTGATTTTCTGTTCGTTATTTATTCAAAGTTCCACCAATTGCCAGCAATCAACAATATGAAAATTCATTTGACCTGCTCATTTTAATACATATATGAAACTACGTTAAACGCTTAGGGACTAGTAATATTTCTTCTTTCAAAATTTAGATATTTACAATAGTAAAAGCAAATGAACATTCCATAAAAAAAATTCAAAACAATTGCGGTGGTTTTGCTGTCTTTGAGAATGTAAATTCCGGCCACATAGTAATACAAACAGGTACGTATATTGCCTATCAAAGAATGTTAATTGATTTATTTGAGTTACGACAAACAATAAAGGGCGTATAATTGACCTTATCCATCACATTACAATACACACAAAGAAGACCAAGCTTTGTATTGCATTATAAAACAACATACTCGCGCCCAAATCCATTCATTATCATAAATACTTGGTTGTTTACTGTTCGCTTCCTACCTATTTAATTAAGGTTGTGGTTATGTAGGAAAAGACCGGCCAAGTGTGAGTCGGACTCGCGCACGAAGGGTTCCGTACCATTATCTATAAAAACGGCAAAAAATCACGGTTGTTGTATGTTTAATACTTATTTTATTCTGTTTTTTAGTATTTGTTATTATAGAGGCAACAGAAACACATCATGTGTGAAAATTTCAACTGTCTAACTATCACGGTTCATGAGATACAGCGTGGTGACAGACGGACGGACAGCGGAGTCTTAGTAATTGGGTCCCGTTGGTTACCCTTTGGGTACGGAACCATAAACCAGCCAAGAGCGAGTAGGTCTGCATAATTTAGGGTTCCATACCCAAACTTAAGTGAACAGTCAATGGACCAAAGTAACAACAATAATAGCATAGTGTCATGACATAAATCCCCGAGAGGGTTTCAGAGGTGTTACCAAGTGTAAACTGTGAGATGCAAGTTACAGTTCGCACTCAGCTTTTCATCGACGATTATTACGTCCCAAACATTATGGGTGGTGGTGAGTTGGTGAGCTCTATCGCCGTATTTCGGGCACAAATGGACCAACAGCTCAACGTGCCTTCCAGAGCACGCAGACCGAACACAAATTAATGTCCACCGCGGGGATTGAATCCACGGTATCTGGGTAAGCAGGCGAGGGCTCTACCACTCGGCTACAAAGGTTGTATTATAAGGGTTCTAACAATGATAAATAGCAACTCATTCTGTTTGATGACTATAGACATGAATGCCCATCATTTGTCTGCACCGAACGCGTTGAACGAGGCGAACGATGGTATCTCATGACATTATCTTCACGTGATATAACACAAAATTGTCGTGTTTAACAGGTTTGCATCACTGCAGCGATGTGTTGTGCAATGGTTGCAGCGATTGATTTGGGTTATACGGCCATACGTCAAAATGACAGATAGCCTATACGCTGCAGAGAGCAGCGGAAATGATTTGAGCTGCTCGATGCTTGCATCGTGTTTATCAAAGTCATGTGCAATGGTCGTTTATAACTCTTTGCAGCGGCTGCAAATGCGTCCATGCTTTCGGCGCGTACAAAAATGTGCGTTCAACTTGAAGTACCCAATTTTGATCGACATAATTAACTTTCCTAAGAGCTTAATGGGGTGGGCATATCGCCTTTCATCGGGCATAAATAACTTACAAGAGTAACACTAAACCAGATATTCTTGTGCATCTACTCAGTCCAGATTTCAGATTAATAGTTCATACCGTGACGATCGTCACGCCTACGCCGAATTGTAAATAAAAAATTATTATTGTTAGTTAATATATTATAAACCTAGTGATATGGGTATTTTTCGAAAGCTATTAAGATGAGCAATAAAATAAAAAATAAAAAAAAAATATTATAATAATATAAAAAAAAGTTGTGGATTGTTATTTTAGGCCCAAATCTTCTTTTTTTTTTAATATATGTATAGAGTTATATTTTTTTTTATTTTTTTTTTGTAGCCAGTGTTGAAAGATCAAAAAATCAATTGAGGACTAAAACTCTGCGGAAAAGCGCTAGATTCCATGAAATTCAACTAGCACTAAAAGCACTAGATTTAGCACTAAATTTCGCTGTAGGTAATAAATTGATATGAAGAAAAAATAAACTAAGTATAAGAAAACATATAGGTACTTTAAGTTGTATTTAAACTCAGAAAAAAAATTATACAAACGTCAACGTAATTTAAGCATAAAATTTCAAGATCAACAAAATTAGTAAGTAACTAGTTATAGTCATTAAATCAACACCAGCCAACAGAATTGAAATTCTTCATCCACCATCATTATTGAACTTGATGAGGTGACGAGCCAGCCTGGCTCAAATAATATTTTTTTATTTACAAACCAAAGCAAACGAATTTTATTTCTTAGGAATTCCCCTTCAATGAACTCCATGTAATTTAATAGGTATACCTACTTACTCCTTGTACACATGGGCTTGGCACACACACATTCAGACCATAGTATCCGCCATTTTTTGTACATACAGAGGAATTGCAAGGGAATCCCCTTAGTCGTGGAGTAAATTTAATATAAGAACCCTTCCTTAAATAACAAAAGATAAATTTAATAAATTAATGAGGTGTGTTGCTATTATTATAAGTTAAAAAAGCACTAAATTTTCCACTAGGCGCTAAATTCTCAAGTTCGGCACCAAACGTAGCAAAAATGCGCTAGATCTAGTGCCGAAAGCACTAAAATGGCAGTACTGCTTGTAGCAGCCCTTACATAAACTGTATGATCAGTCCTTGTTCGTACAGTTACATAGGCCCTCACCTCAGTGCGCGTGCCGAAGGGCTGGTCCGGTCGATGCAGCGAGACATTGGCGTCAACACGTAGCGCCCCTTCTTCCATGCGCCCCGAGCATGCACCCAATCGCTGCACGATGAGGACCAACTCCTTTACCAGAGCCGCCGCTTCTTCACCATCCTGCGAGAAAAATTAATATTTTTTATAATAGGTCTCTCTAATTAAAGCATTTGGCGAAATATGTCTATCGCAACGAAAGAGATAAACATATCTGAAAAAGTGCGCATCCAAATATTTTAAATCAAAAAAAGGTTGGATATTCCAGTTTTTTTGTGAATAATATTTAATATAAATTAACACGTTTTTAGAAATAACGCGTTTTTATGTTTTAGACAATAGATTTTTATGTTTTCAACAGTCATTGCAGCGAATTTTTCTCAATCACACTGGGTTCTGTTAAGTGTCTTATTTTATAACATGTTTTTTTTTTAATTTCAGAGCCCCATCTGTTGTAGTATGGGAGTTCTACTGTTTTAAAAATCTAATTTTTACTACCTACGTCGCTTTAAGGCATATGATGCCAGGGTTGTGTCAATGGTTATATTATTATGGTTTTTATGCTTTTGCTTTCAGTTAATCTATGTAAAGGTAATATTTTACCTTGTGTGATCTAATTTTATATTAGTCACAGCAAATGTAATCTTTGTTTTAACCGAGTTAATAAAGAACTTTATTGTATATTAAATAAAAATCTAAAATTGTCAACTATTTCGTTTTTTAATGTATGTATATAATTATAACTGTACAATAAAATAAAATGTATATAAATTATATAGACAAACAATAATAATCTCAAGATATATTTCGGGTCCGATCCGAACCGGCATCAGTTGAGTTTAAAAGAAGAAGCTTTCAAAAGTAATTATATTTTATATCTTTCAACTATTTAGTGTAATTTTGAAATGTTTGTTAAAGACCTTCAAATCTGCAAACCTGTTTATGATGTAAATGTATGTACGTATCATTTAAATTATAATTAAGTGAATAAAAATTTGATGTTGCGTAATTTCCAGATTAGCAATTACAAAGGCCACCTGACCAATTTAAATTGCCTTTTTATAACAATATTGTGTTGTTTTGAATTTTATAAATCATTTACCATACTGGATGTGTCAGTGACATAGTTCAATACTTCTACCATATGCTCTACACTGAACACTTTGTGTTTAAAGCTATAAAAAACAAACAAACTACACTGAGATAATTCACTTCCCTATTCACCTGATCTAGGCAGTCTTACTGGCATTATTTCACATTTTAGTTTTAGTCTGACTACAAAATCTTACATAAATAAATACCATACAATGCATAATTAAAACCGATGTACCAAACTACCAACAAATTTACCAACTAAAACCATACCCAACAGATTATTATGTATAAAAATACTTCAAAAATTGACCCAATATGAGCCTTTGTTCTTTTATTGCATGCAACAGAATTTCAGCCTTGTAGGTGAACTTAAATGCTGTTTATGGAATTTTGGCCAATTCAATTTGGAGGTTCAGCTGATGTTAGTTATCTATTCATCGGTATAACTGTTGTATAATTACCTCCAAGTCTGGTTCAAAGACAAGCTCAATGAGTGGTGCCCCTGCCCGGTTCAGGTCGACAAGGCTACGTTTGAGTTCTGCATCGTGGAGGGATTTGCCACTGTCCTGTTCCAGCTGGATCTGTTTGATTCTTGAACTCTTTTTGTATGGATTCTTGTGCACTCCAGGTGTAAATACCTGGAAAGAAGAGATTCCACAATTATTTTATGATAAAGTTATGAGTCAATAAAACCTTGTGACTTAAGATGTGTCTGATAAAGATCTATCTTCAGCAAAATTACACATAAGCAGAGCCACTACAGTAAAAATTGCCCACTATTATAATAGCACAGTTTAACATGGTTGCATTATTTTTTGAGATGGCATAGTAAGTGCTATGTAGTGCTTCATAGTTTTCCTAGTGTTGTAGAATCGCCACCCTATAGTCTAAACGCATATACAGGAGACACACATATATTAAGTGAATAATAATCAAAAAGATACAAAAAGGTCAGAGTTTAGATAGAGGCAGAATCTGAGATTGTGTCGGGGTTTTGATGAGAGGCACGGATGAATTAATCTAGTCTTTTTTCCCTCAGTACTCCTTTATCTACATCCTAACCTTAATGTTGAGCTTCAGTTGTTTAGTAAGGTAGATAAAATACCTGAAAATTAATAACGCCATCACTAGCTAAAGGTGCTCTTTGTTGTGTGATCTGATAACCGGCTGGTAAATCTGCGTAGAAGTAGTGCTTCCGGTCAAAAGTAGACACCTCGTTCACTTGACACGACAAAGAAAGTGCCGTCATAACACCAAGTTCTACACATCTTCTGTTCAAAACAGGTAAAGTTCCAGGTATAGCAGCATCGAATAATGACACACAGTTATTTACAACACCACCAAATACGTTCTCAGCACCAGAAAACAGTTTTGATCGCGTATTTAACTGTGCGTGCACTTCTAATCCCACAACACTTTTCCATTTATTACTAGACACTGAGGTACGATTTCGTTTGAAAATGTTGAACTTTTCATTGTATTTCACAGGTAATTTATGAAGAAAACTCGTGTTTATCATCGTTACCTACAAAAATTAAGCTAAAACCAGGCAAGGCAGGCATAACATAACCAAATCAACAAACAGCTGTTTTTGACAGATTCATTCACTTCACATCACATTACAATTTTTACGTTTTGATACTGCAAGTTAAATAAAACGTCGAACCATATAACTTTACACTGATATAACTTTACCCGTGTTTTTTGTTTGCTTTGCATGAGACTAAACCATTTTGAAGGTTCTATGGCTCCGTAGTCAACAAGGAACCATTATAGTTTTGCCTTTATGTCTGTCTATCCACGGCTTAGCTCAGAGACTTAGTACTAGAAAGCTGTAATTTGGCATGGGTACACCATTTATACGCTCAATCACGCGGGGTACACATATTTATTACATTATTCCAATGAAGCGGTAAAATAAAATCTTGAAAAATATTGTTTTATGTATCTCCCCTACGCGTAATGTGGGGATGATTTGTTTTTCTCATCTATGCCATGGTGTGGTACGTCTTGGATAGGTATTTCAAAAATATGGCGGATATGCGATAACAATCACTTTTTTGATCCCTCTCGAAATATTAAGCTTTAATTAAAGTGCTAATTTTCGTTAGAGTCAAGTGACCTCCCTGGGGACTCCTGCCACTAAACGGTTGTTTCTGGATAATGTGAAAAAATTCATGATGGCAATATATACCTACTTAGCGAAGTTAAGAGAAAAACTATCACAGCTTACTTATTAGGCTTTACAAGTTAACGAGAAAAAGTTGACTAACTTAATTTTGCAGTTTTGTTTCATAAGTTTGTAATTTTTATTTAAATCATTTTAGTCTATGATTAACTTATTTGAATGGTACGGAACCCTCAAAGCGCGAGTTGCACTTGGCCGGTTTTTTATCGATATATCTCAATAAATTTATATCTTATCGATTTTTATCGTTTTTGTAATACAAATACGAGCTCTATGTTAATATATTTTTTTATATATTAGGTACAGTCGCTTGCACGATCCAGTTTGTACCTAGTCTAGTTCGCGCGGTAAACTTTATGGCACCTGACCTGACAGCGTGGCAGATAGAGAGAAATAGACATAGAGGGTGGTTATGAGACCACAATAAACTACAATTTTCTACAAAAAACAAACACGATTATTCAACAAACGCCAAAAATCGTTGGGAAAAACGTGGTTGCCAGCTAACTTCAGGCCACAAAGGTAAACGTCATGACCAGTCTAATAGATGAACTTCAGCAGGCCTAACATGCTTGCCACTTTTACAACATTTTAAACACCATTTGACAGTAAATACCTACGTGGAATTTGGCAGAAGTGCCATTAAGTTTGATGCCGTTTGTACGTACAGTGGAGCCCACATCAAGCTATACACATTGAGTATTAGCTGACCTCTCATTGTACGGGAAGCCTATGCAATGAAAGGTCAGCTTATACTGAAAGTGTTTAGCTTGATGTGGGCTCCACTGTATATACTTAATAAAACTCAAGAAACAAAACGCAAATTAAATTTTAATCTAATCATTATCTACTCCAACTTTAAACATAGTTCTATTACAATTTTTTTTGGGTTCCGCGAATCGACGGCTTAACCAGAATGGGCTTTATTAGCAGCTCGATGTGTTTCGGTCGGTACAAATACAAATATCGACAGAAACGACATTGAAATATCGTTATACCAGCGTGCAATGGCGTGCATTGCAAAATGGCTGTGACGACAATCGTTGCTTCGCCGGATACCTAGCGCAAAATAGAAAAAATATCTATTTTCTCATAATGATAAATTAGATTTCTATACTTAAGAATTAAACATCAGTGTTCGTCCACTGCTGGACATAGGCCTTTCCTAAATTTCGCCACAGATGTCGGTCCTCCGTCCTCCTCATCCAGCCGCCACCTACAACGTCCTTCAGGTCGTCGGTCCAGCGGGTACGAGGTTGGCCCACACTACGCTTTGCTGTACGTGGTCTCCATTCTGAAGCCTTTCGGCCCTAACGGCCATCATGTCGGCGACAAATATGGCCTGCCCACTGCCACTTCAACTAACTGATTCTGCAGGCTATGTCGGTTACTTTCGATCTCCGACGGATCTCCTCATTTCGGATTCTATCCATCAGAGATACCCCAAGCATAGCCTGCTCCATAGCTCGCTGAGCGACCTTAAATCGGTGGATCAGGCCCTTTCTAAGAGACCACGTCTCAGCGCCATACGTCATCACAGGAAGGACGCACTGGTTGTACATCTTAGCCTTTAAGCACTGCGGTATTGACGACGTAAATATATGACGCAACTTTCCGAATGCTGCCCAACCCAAGCATATTCTTCTGTCAGCCTCGGCGTCGAAGTTGTTTTTATCCAGCTGTATGACTTGACCCAGATAAACATATTTTTGAATAACTTCGATGCTGACATTGTCGACGGTTAGTGGCCCTTGGGTGACGTGACAGTTAGACATGACCTTAGTCTTATCTAAATTCATCCGCAAGCCCACTCATCTCGAAGAATCGCTAAGGCTGCGCACCATTTCCTCCAGTTCCTGTAGCGATTTCGCCATTATCACGATGTCATCGGCAAAACGAAGATGTGAATTGTACTCTCCGTTTACGTTTATGCCTCGTCCATTCCATTCTAGTGTTTTAAAGACGTCCTCCAGCGCGGCGGTAAACAGTTTTGGGGAAATAACATCTCCCTGTCTCAAACCGCGCTGAAGATGTATCGGTCTTGTTTGTACACCCTGTACTTGGACGGACATCGTAGCGGAGTCATAAAGATATTTCAGCATCTCTACGTAACGCCAGTCAACTTGGCATCGCTGCAAGGACTGCAGAACAGACCAAGTTTCGATGGAGTCGAAGACTTTCTCGTAGTCCACAAACGCTAGACATAAGGGCCGATTATACTCTTAAGTTTTCTGTATAACCTGCCTTAGCATGTGAATGTGGTCCACGGTGATGTAGCCTTTTCGAAACCCAGCCTGCTCTGGAGGTTGGAATTTAAGTCGTCGGATCGTTGGGCGAGACGATTCGGCATAACTCTTGAGAACAGCTTGTGTTAAATTTTTGTATTGCTCGTGTATCTATGTGTATTTAGGTTTTAACCTAGGTAGTCTCTTTTGAATATTTTATGAGTTTTTTTAAACCATTTCAAAGCTTTTGAAAGGTACCTATTTATTTAACTTACTTGTCGTAGGTACAAAGTAAGTAAATGTAAGAAACGAAATGTTGTAAGTAAGTAATAGTCTTAAAAACAGTTTAAAGACGTCTAGGTTTTGAACTATTCATTCTGAAGCCCCTGAATTCCACACGGGAAGGGATGTGGGCCATTCACTCATATCATATCACTATCATTTGGCTATTCGTTGTCTCGCTCAGAGCGACACGACACATTTGCCGTAAATCGATGGATGGGTACTTTGTACTCGGACAATATTGGACACGTTTTTCAAGCAAGTCTGTTTCCATAGATGTAGGTATTTGTAAATTTTATGACTTTAAACATTAGCTAGACAATGTTATCAAGACATGCCTTGCCTGCTATTAGATTTGTGATAATTCGGCGTACGTACTAGTACGACTTTACTTATTTAACAGGACTACATTTAATTTATTTATTCTGTATTTTTATTTCTGTGTCGAAAAGACTAGAACAGGACTCAAGTTGTTTTCTTTTCTATTCAGGGCTCCGTACCCGAAGGGTGCCAAACGGAACCCTATTACTTAGCCTCTGTCTGTCTGTCCGTCCGTCTGTCACATCACAGGGGTCTACAGCTTCATTCAACCGTAACAGGCAGAAAATTGAAATTTTACAGAAAACGTGTTACCTACTATGGCCTCAACCACGAAAATAATAAAAATTAAAATTATAAAAGGTAAACCCAAGGGAGGTCCCCATACAATAAACCTCGTGTTAACCATCATAGCGCTATCTGAGATGAATTGTTTAATTGACAACTTTTACCGAGGTAATATAGAAATTAATAGTCACGGTCTACATTTAAAAAAAAATAGCTGGCTAGTTTATTATCTAGAATAGGCATGATGACTAAAAAAAAATTATTCGTCCATCAGTTAGATTATCAGAAAATATTGGACACGTATTTTTCTTTTTTCAATTAAACAAGCAATGATGAAGATATAGCCCGCTGAAGTTCCGCGTGACGTCACATCTAGGTACAATTTTTCTTAGAAGTGACGTCATTTTCCCCCACTCTCAAACTTTGACGCGCTTTATCTCTGTCAATTATTGTTTGATTGACAAAAGAAAAAATACGTGTCAAATATTTTTAGATAATCTAAATGACGGACTAAATAGAATAATATTTTGTTTACCCCGTGTACAAGCCTATTGACTAGAATAACTCCTACACGATATACTCAATCGTCAACCGGTCACGGCTAAGGCAGTCCTAATTACCACCGCGTAAAGGATTATAAATAACAAACAAAATAATAATTTGGCCAAGTGCGAGTCGGACTCGCGCACAAAGGGTTCCGTAGCACCACATATTGCGGGTACGCAACCCGGAAATAACCGTCTTTAAGATTTTAGCGCCATCTATCATCTTGCGAATGAACCTTGGTGCAAAAAGGTTGACAAGCCACTCTTAGCACCATCTATCATCTTTTTTATCATTAGTTTTTTTTTTTCATGTAGACCGTGACAATTAATTTGTATACTTTCATTGAATGCGATGTGGGGCACTAGATTAAATTAATGAGGCCAAAGACCCAGAAACATTACATTTTGTAGATATCGACCTATCGTAGATGCGGCTATTTTTAATCGCCCGCAAATTAATATAAAGTGATAAGATAACGTAGCGGCTCGCGTGAATATATTTCATGTTTTTTATATAGTAGGTACCTTGATTTCCGAGCCTTATATAAAAAAGACTGGTGACGGGCAGCGGCGTCACTGGTGCAAGGGTTTCGGCACCGCGCTCACCAACCCGCCTGCCCAGCGTGTGTGAGTATGGGCATTTCTTCCAGGAGGACCACCAAGAGTGGCGAAATCCTGGAAAGGCCTATGTCCAGCAGTGGACGAAACAGGCTGATGGATGGATGGATGGATGGATGGATGGATGGTCAAGTACGACTAGGACTCGTGCCCTGGGGGTTCCGAACAAGGGTCATTTCAAAAACAATGCACCCCTTGCCTTTTTGGGGTGTCCCATGCATTTTTTCTTTCAGGCCATTAGCCACGGAAGTTTCTCAATAAGAAGTACTTATCTGACCACCAATTATAATAATTGCAATTTTAATACGTAACATATTTAATGGATTTATCGATTATTGAAAATACTGAAAATGACGGTTTCATACTGTCCCATCGGCGAAATTTGTTATTCTGACTGCGTTTTAAAACATTTTTCTTCTACATATGTTTTTGTTGATAGATAAAATAGTATCTTGAGTTTTATTTTATTCTAGTGATTTATTTAAATAATGAATAATTCTCGAAAAAACAATTTTAAAGCTTGTCCCACGATTTCACATCTTTGAGACTTGTCTACTTTTGTAACGGTCATTACTAAAACAACTTGCCGAAAAATGTGAAATAATTAGGCTGAAACAACACTACTCAGGAATATGTTACGTCCACTGAGCGGCAGCTTTGAGATTAGTCGAGAAAGTGCCGTGCTGAACATCGGAAGAATTCTCTCAATTTTTGTCGCAAAAAATTGTCTCGTTTTGTTACCAAATTAACTAGGTTGATTTATATTTTATCTATTTTGTAATAACTGAAAATTAGAAATGATTTCTGTATAATAGGAAACATGTAGGTACTGTTTATTAGATAAATGTGTAAGGAATTTTAAAATAATTTGAAATTTCTATGTCAGGGCCCTGATTTTGTTACGTCTTTTTTGTTACGAAACTATAAATAACAATACAAATAATGAAAACAAATCGCATTATATACAAAATATTTTTTGTGAACCTCAAAATGTAAGTATTAAATTTAGAAGGTATTTGTAAGGGAAATTCTTATTTGTTTTTCCATCTTTCAATGATAGGGGTGCATTATATTTGAAATGGCTGACAAACCGTTTGAAGCACAAAGTTATTGCACGAGCAGTTATGGTTATTTAACTTAATTTATCAAAAGGGTATCACTAAGTTGGTCTTTGATTTCTTCTTGAATAATTAAATACTTACCGGTTGAAAATTTAGCTAGCCATAACAAAGGAAACTGTTCTATTTTCGAAATAAAAATACATGTTTTGTTACTTTCGTCATAAATCATTATAAAAACCGATCAAGTGCGAGTCAGACTCGCATCGCTAGGGTTCCGTAATTCGACAGTTTTGGGAACAGTCAGGAAGAAGTTATTTAAAATCTTGCCCATTTTTAAGATTTATCGAAACCGGTGCCAGTAAATACAGTAAAATATATATGTTTATAATCAGCTGTTTCATATCTACAATTTGATACCCATATTGTATTTTTAGGATTTGTTTTTTATTTTTCTCTCTTTTGTATTGGAAATGTTTTGAACAATTTCATTTTTTTATATCGTATTATGTAAGCAAGTGAATGCTATTTTTGTTTCAAATTTCAAGTTTTTATCTTTAACGGTGCTAAAGTTATGAGGCTGTGACATACGGACGGAGCCTCACCATAAAGGTTCTTTTACCTTTCAGGTACTACAGAACCCTAAAAAAAGATATCGACTGTCAAAGGAAGCACTGATACTCCGGTGACAAGGTCTAAGTCTAAGGCATGGCCGAATTGTGTCTTGCTTGTCCATATCCTTGAAATAGGGTACGCTAGGAAGATATTTTGAGAAAATTTTTATTTGAAATATTTTTTGCCATAGCTATTTTTTTTGATATTTGGTTATCTTCATTTCCAACTATTTTTCGCGGATTACTTTCAGATACAAAATCACTTGCGGTCGGTAAAATCACCTTCACCAGCCCTTCACCTAGCCCCTATTTCAATAAAAATGGGACCTTTTTGAAGTTGTACACCTGCTTTTCAGATGAAGCCACTAATTTGATAAATCAGTATATAAATTTCGGAACCTTTATCTAGTTTTGATCAGTACAGAAACGCGATTGCGTAACTTTCGCTCGATAGAAATAATTATTGAAATGAGGTCTTTTTCTACACTTTTTTTCATAGTATGACAAATCGAAATGACATACAGACCTGAACGATATTTTATTAGATAGATTTTAGCGATATCTAAATTTCCTCAGTTGGAAATTTTGTTAGCTATTTTAGTTCATTTGATATTAATTTAAAACTGACATTTTGCTATTTTTTCCGGAATCCGTCCCTCTCGCACTGCGGGACGTTCCGCACGGAGTAACAGTGACCTTTGCAAGCGTGACATATCCTCTTCACATTATTTTTTAGTTTGTACGTAAGCAAAATAAAGTCAGAGCAATATAAAGAATTTGATTTAAAAAATGCAACGTAGGTGTTTTAATATAAAATCGATCTATTGGGTGATAATCATGATCGCCTTGACCCACGCATGTCTTTCGTACGGTTTCTTTGAGGAGTAGTATATGGCTTTCACAATCCATGAGTGGCTTTATAGGAAGGTATGTGCACGTATTTAATCTATTTATAATATAAGGTGACTTTCATTTATGCAGCCAAATTTATACTAGAGACTCGGTAAGTGGGCTGGACCAAGGTTCAATGACTCTTTCTGTGAAATACACAAAAATAAAATTAAGACTTCCTATACTGAGTCGAAGTTGTTCACGAACAAGTATAGAGACACGAAAAATATTTTTAGTATTTTGCAAACAGGGTCTTTGAACCTTTACCGAGTCTTCAGTATGAATATGGCTACATAAACGAAAGTCACGCAGACCATCAACATTATTATACACAATCGAAGAAGTTTTGAAAACTGTTGTCATCATCATCTAGCATTTGCCGTATTACTATTTGCGTAATTCGATCTAAAATACCAAATAAAGGTCAATCACAAGTGCAGATTGAGGCAGGCCACTATTCTTTTCTTATCTATGAATTCGGTTCTTACAAAAATCCTGGCACGTGCGCAAAAAATGCGAAGGCAGATTGCGAGTGACTTTAAAAGGGATTTTGTACAGATATGTGTTAGTTTTTTTTTATTGAAAACTTTTAATGAGCATTCCTTATATCCTATAGCTTCTATTTGATGTAGTTTAGTCACTCCAATTTCCTTCGCATGGCATATATCAAACTTTAAACAAATATTTAATGATTGATATTGCGAGTGAGAGATAATGCTGGAATAGCCCCGCAGGCCTAGGCTTTAAAGCGTAGGTGATTCGCTGCACATGACATTATGACATCCGGTATATTCACGGAATATATTCTGAAGGGTATACCCGTGCGTGCGTAATACTTATTGCTGCCAATGTAAAGCAAGACGCATGCAGTTTACTTAAGAATATAAAACGTCGATGAAAATGCTAAATTCGTCTTAAGAAACATTTGCCATAGAAGCAAAATGTAGGTCGAAACGGCACATACGTCACAGAATATTTCCTATATCTTCGTAACGATGACGGTTACCGGTTAGCAGTTTCGAACTAACGCTTTCTTCATATCGTTTTGTTAAGTACCCTCAATTCCAAGATATTACGTATAAGGGGGTTGAATCTACCCATGATGCTTTATATCACTTTGATAGCTGTGTTGTAAATGAATGTAAAAATGTGTGCAACTATTGACTGTCCTAGATAACAATTGATTTACAATGGACTTCCCGACACTGTACAGGTTAAATTAGATTTAAAAGACTGACAATATAGTTGAAATATTTGTTTTCATCGAAAAAAGGTCCTAAAATAAGAAAGTAAAGTATAATTCATAATAAATTTCAAGTGAAATAGCGAATTTCAGTCATTGATTTTTGTACGTGTTGACAAAAAAACATTTTTGAAATTAATATTTAGGTACGTCTTTTTATCACACTTATTTTGTTTTATTTACCCTAGAGGATTATTAATTATAAAAACACAAAAATAAATCACTATGTTTGCTAATATTGGGAAAAAGAAAATTTATTTGCATAGGAGTTGAAACACTGATCAGATTGCTTGAGAAACTGTCTTTTGACGTTCTTTTAAAAATCATAGAATGATTTTCTTTCCAGTGTGATCAGGATAACATTTAACAATCATTTAAAATTTTCCTAAAATGAAGTACATATCTCGCAAGCAGAATGTTCATACAGAATACTCAACTTTTGTATTCATATTTGACGTGGTAACTTTCTTCACATATTATTCATCATAACATAACAGTCATATCACCGAAGCATGCAACTTTCATTGTTAAAATAAAAAGATTTTTTTCTACTCACTTGATCCTGAGTGTGAAGTGCTGGGTATACCGAGGAAAACTTTTAGTTGTCTTAAATAAATACTTAAATCCTAATCATTGCATTGATAAGTTGACTTATGATTCTAACACCTAACTAACAAGTCTAAGAACTAACAATAAATATCACATTTTTAAGTTTATTTGGTTTGACTGGGGTCTATACTATTAATCCTGTTACGACATCGAACAGAAAAGAAAATAGGTAGAGAACGACGAAGGATAAAGCGACTTCAGCGATGGAATGCATTTCCGCGGTTTTTTTGTTGAGAAATGAGAAAGTATTTTCCGTGTTCAACGTAGTATTTTGAAATACGCGGTAAATAAAGCGTGCGATGCCGTACGATCGATACCGCGCCTCGATATTGTGTGAGCAAGTCAACAGCACAAACTTGGTAGTCACGAAGCCTTGTGCCTCCAACTCGGCCAAATCGAGTAGCGATGGAACGCAGTAATAGTTTGTAGCAGCTGGGTACTATTAAAAGTTGCAGTGTTGTGCTGACGTAGAAGGCCAGGTGTACCAACACACCCACACCAGACACCACAAGCATACGCAAATATCTACTTATCAATAGTTTGACGTCACTTCGTAGGTACACACCTCCTGCAATCATTACTCATTTTCCTATTGCTTTCTTACAATTAATCTAATTTATTTTGAGGAATCTTAAATAATACGTATGATAATTTCAGCCAGCTAATTAGATGTGCAACAAACACACATATTAAACATAATAAATATAATAGAATAAAAACAAACTACTGCCCGCCTAGGTTAAGAGGCGGCTTACATTTTCATGCAAAAATCTAACATTTCCAGCGCCTAATTTACCATTTTAATAAGAAAGACTTTAAATACTGTTGAATACATGAAACATAGACCAATCATTCGTATTGAATATTAACATATCACATTTGCAAATACAACTTTTTTTGTAATGAATGAATAATCTTCCATGATCCGTTTACAGAAAAATAAATACATTAACAACTTCAAAAAGCTAAAAATTTCATTTAAATTCAATAACTTTGCTGAAAAAAATTGCCAAAACATCGGACTGTTGATTCCTAATGAATTAGAAATTTCATTATTTATTACATTAACTGTTGAAAAAAAGACAATCAATTTTTCTGCTTGTTGTCGCTAGTTTACCACGATTTTTTGTATTTAATAAAGCATAATTACAATCAAAATTCCATTAATTTAATTAGACCATAAAACATCATTGACATCACTCCAAATTCCAAGAAAATTGTCATCCACAAAGCCACGCCATACAAAAAGCGTAATTTGGTGGAATGGTTCTTAAACGTACACCCCTTCTCAAAGCCTGTTACTGCAAACATTATTCATTTTTCTATTCCTTAAGCCGCCACTGTCACCCTTTCTTGGCCGTAAGCATGCCCTAGAATCTCCAACTTCTTAGTTTTCCCGCTTTGTAAGCCCGTTTCCAGCTTTGTAGGCCCGTTTCCCGCTTCGTAGGCCCATTTCCCGCTTTGTAGGCACGTTTCCCGCTGTTGTCACTACGGGTGGGTACCCCGAGGCTAAACAGACTATTTACCAGAAGCACTCGCAAGAGCAAACGTTTTTCAGTAGGTACTTTTGACCAAAAATTATATACGAGTATGTGATAATATAATGGTGTTCCGTTAATTTAAGATACAACATGGTATCTTAAATTAACAGAACTCCATTAAATTGTTATTTCAGAAATGAAAATATCCTCACGCTTTCAATTAGTATCATAAAAATAAATAATTGTTTTTCTTTTTACATTTCACGGGGTTTGAATCAGGTGATTTATCAAAAATCTTTGAATACAGTTTTACTTATTTAAAAAGATAAAGGAATGTTTCCTTTCAGTAAAATGTGCTATCATCAATATTTAGAGTACTTTCCCTTCAACCATGGGCTTTTAGGGTTCCGTTGCCAAAGGGTAACCAACGGGACCCTATTACCAAGGCTCCGCTGTCCGTTTGTCTGTCCGTCTGTCGCCAGGCTGTATCTCATGAACCGTGATAGTTAAACAGTTGAAATTTTTACAGATGATATATTTCTGTTGCCGCTATAACAACAAATACTAAAACCGGCCAAGTGCGAGTCGGACCCGCGCACTCCCATACAACAGACATGATTTTTTGCCGTTTTATAGATAATGATACGGAACCCTTCGTGCGCGAGTCCGACTCGTACTTGGCCGGTTTTTATTTTTCTTTCCAAGGATATTATCCTTCGGTCAACGGCAGTATTTTTAATCTAAATATTTTGCTATATTGCTCTTAATATTCTTATTGAAAAAATAGTCTACTGAATCTCTTTTCATAAACATTTTATGTGTGAACTTACATACGCTAAGATCATACAGAGCGTCTTGAAAAAAATGTTTTGCTATGTTTTAGGTTATTTATGGGTTAGTTAAAAACAGTAATTATTCTTGTCTTTACTATATTGACTGACTACTTACTGTTTTGAACTGCAAAAACAGCCTTCACTTTGCATTTTTTCGATGCTGCTGAATTTTCTCAGTAACGTTTTGTTATCTCTTTTTGTCTTGGAAAAGGCCTCTATACTATTTTTTTCGAATCCGGTCTATTTTATTTTAGAAATAATACTGTTTCAAAACCAATTTTATTCAGATTAGGAACTTAGTCATAGGAAGTACCTAATTATAACGCTAAAATATAGTCCCATCTAAAGAGTGTAGTTACTACGTGCAAAAACAGATTGTTTTATGATCCTTTAAATGGTATAAAAAATTACTGAAGCTTTAAATTAGTTGGATTTTCGACAGTCACGAATTAGCTGTAAATTCTAAGAAAACCTTAATTGACTCCTGGGAAATTCCAATTATTTTTAAGCTACTATATAATAGGTATCATTAAAAAGAAACATTTTTTGTATGTATACCTACAGGGTGTAAAGATGACGTTGAACTGACGATAGAACTATACCCGTCCATACAAACAACTTTTACTATGGAACGACTCCTAGATCGCGAAAAAATAATCACCTGTTCCAAAGAAAATTTAAGTACCTACTCGACCAAACTGTATGAAACAACCTGGAACAACTGATTTATTTATTTCACGATTTCTCGTTTTTTTTTTCACGGAGAGTTCAGTTTCCGGCATTCATTGTTTTTAGCTGCGATTTCGTTACAAAGCCGAAGAATTAACCTGAAAAATTTACATACCAATAGAAATCCCTAAATAATGTTAATAACTCGATGCAGAGTTAATTGCAACATGCAATGCGCATTTGAAGGTTGCAATTAATAATGCTACCAAAATTAACAGGTGTACGGAATCTAAAGTCTACTTGAGCTGGAAAAAAAACATGTTATAATGGAGCACAGACGTTAGTATAATAATTATGTCTGTGTAATGGAGGCCTTCTCCAAGACATAGTCCAAAACGTGATACGGAAAATTCGCTGCATCGAAACTTGTTCTGTTCTGCAGTCCTTGCAGCGATGCCAAGTTGACTAGCGTTACGTGGAGGTGCTGAAGTGTTTATATGACTTACGATGTCCTTCCAAATAAATACACCACAAACAAGACCGATCCCGAGACAGGGAGATGTTATTTCCCAAAAACTGTTTACCACCGCGCTGGAGGACACCTTTAAAATACTAGACTGGAATGGACGAGGCATTAACATAAACGGAGAGTACATTTCACATCTTCGCTTTGCCGATGACATCGTGATAATGGCGGAGTCGCTGCAGGAACTGGAGAAAATGCTGCGCAGCCTAAACAATTCTTCGCGACGAGTGGGCCTGCGGAGGAATTTGGATAAGATTAAAGTCATGTCAAACTATCACGTCATCCAAGGGTCAGTAACCCTCAACAGCGTCGTCATCGAAGTTGCTCAGAAATATGTTTATCTGGGTCAAGCTAAAAACAACTTCGACGCCGAGGCTGACAGAAGAATATGCTTGAGTTGGGCATTCGGAAAGATCGCTCAACGAACTATGGAGCGGGCTATGGTTGGGGTATCTCTAACGAGGATATCCGTCGGAGATCGAAGGTGACCCATTGCCTGTCGAATCAGTAAGTTGAAGTGGCAGTGGGCAGGCAATATTTTTCGCCGACATGATGGCCGTTGGGGCCGAAAGGCGTTAGAATGAAGACCACGTACAAAGCGTAGTGTAGGCCGACCTCGTGCCCGCTTTACCGACGACTGGAAGGAGCTTGCGGGTGGCCGCTGTATGAGGAGGATGGAAGACCGCCAAGAGCGGCAAAATTTGGGAAAGGCTTATTATGTCCAGCAGTGGACGAACACGAGTGATGGATGAATGGATGGTGATATACGGAACCATTTGTGTGCGAGTTCAACTCACATTTGGGCGCTTTTTATTTAATATTGATGAACTCTTTAAAATCATGAAGTTTTTAAACAAACCACTGAGCCCATTCATTATTATAGAACTGATAATGATTATAATATAATATATAATATAATACTAATAATAGATAATGTTCGTCTTCGAATAGATTACCATTATTAGGACTCATTCTTGCTTAAATTACTAGTGTCTTGTACGAACAATAAGTTTTCCCTGTTGTCAAGTCCACGTAAAAACTTATTTAATACAGTGGTTCTTTAGTTAAATCGGAATATATAGGTACATATACAGGTTGAACCAAACGAATGGAGGGAAAGTGCCCTGAATATTGAAGATAACAAATTGTAATTAAAGGTACCTTAAGGTAAAACTGCATTCAAAAAATTTTGAAAAATTACCTTCCTGAACCGGAAATCTAATCTGACAAATGTGAAAAAACAGCATCTATTTTAATGATACCCTTCGAAAGGATCAAACATCAAAACCAAATTCTTGTAAGTAACATACTATCGTAAATTAAAGTAAGACATTTAACATTTAATTAACAAAACTCAAAAAGTATCCAAAAATTTTATATTTTTAGAAGTACGGAAAAGACGCAGGTAAAACTAATTATTCATTTTCCTGAAGAACATTTTAAAATGGCACATCGATACAGTAAATCATAAGGATCAAATAAGGATGTAATTTTAAAATGTTGTTCACGAAAATACTATGTTTTTCCTGCTTATTTTTCGTACTTCTTACAATATTGAATTTTGAGATATCTTATGGAGTTTTATTAATAAAATGTTAAATTTCATGGTCTTCCTTTAATTTACGATACTATGTTACTTGGAAGAATTTGGTTTTAATGCTTGACCCTTTCGATGGGTATCATAAAAATACATAATGTTTTTTTACACATTTGTCTGGTTCGATTCCCGGTTCATGCGGGTGATTTTTTTAAATTCTTTAAATGTGGTTTTCCTTAACAATGAAAATAAAATAAAGGTTCCCTAAGTAAAAAAAATATGTCTTTTGTATGGGACGGCGCAGGTCCAACTCGCACTTGGCCGGTTTTAGTATTTGTTGTTATAGCGGCAACAGAAATACATCAACCGTGAAAATGTCAACTGTCTAATTATCACGGTTCATGAGATACAGCCTGGTGACGGACAACTGAGTCTTAGTAATAGGGTCCCGTTGGTTAACCTTTGGGTACGGAACCCTAAAAATACCTAGCACCCGAAGTCTATGGCAATAGCCGTAGACTTCAAACCTATTTGCCAAGGTATTTGAGATGCCGAATTCTACGATTTCACCGAGTACATGTGAAAATTAAATGAGAATTAATTTATTTAAAAATATATAGGTGCTGTAAAAGCTCATAAGTTTTTTGTTATTTAAGATATATATCGGTGAAGATATATTTCGGGCCCTAGCTGGGACCGGCATCAGTTGAGTATAAAACTATTGACATTGGCAATTAAAAATTAAAATATATACGACACATTTGGCATAGACAAACTAAGGAACCTTATTGATTAAATTTAATTTCTTGTATCTCTGTCTGTAAGTTCTCTTGAAACTAAATATGTACAAAAAACTATTATGTCTATATTCGTCTGTCTGTAAGTTTAAATATATTTAACTATTTACATTTAAGGTTTGTCCGTCTTTCTGTAGGTTAACTTACAACTATATGATTGTATTTTAATTATTCTAGGTCTTTATAGGATGTTTTAGCTGGGAAGAACCTTACCCTAATTAATTTATTTATAACAAAAGGCACAAAAAATATAGGTGTCACTAATTTGTGCAGCCAAATTTATACCGGAGGCTTAAGTAATTAAATTAGTATCACGGATCGATAACACTTTTTGTCGATTTCGCAAAATAAATTATTGACCTCCCATAGGTTAATATGAAAACTGACCACTTTTGTCGCATCTGTTACAGCAGTCAAATTTTTATGTAAAAAAAATTATCGATGCTTTTTTTCTGTGTATTTTATGAAGTACACGGAAAATTGTAATGAATTTTTGGTAGATGCATTTTGATTACATAATCAAGGGTTTTGTTTTTGGAAAACACGTTTTGGAGAAATTTTCCTCGATAGAAATAATTATTGAAGGTCTACAAACGCACTTTTTCTCCTCGTTTGACGAATAGGGATCATTTAGAGAATACAAACATGTTTTATTTTTAACAATATACTATATATAATTTTAACAATATCTCGGTATTTAATTTTGTAAATTTTGCTTGTATAGCTATTTTAGTCTTTTTTATAAAATTTAAAAACATACTTTTTTCTCTTTTGCGCTGAATCCGCCCCTCTCGCACTGCGCGTATTTTCGCTTGGAGTGAGAGTGACAAAAATAAAATTAACATACTCGCAAAGTATTGATAATTCGGCACTTATTTAAAAGTGCATTGGTAACTTAAAAAATATGATTTAAATACAACGTTCTTAAATTGTTAAATTATTACAATATCCTGTTAATACATACGTATATTGCAAAAATGTAACGGCTGCGATATCTTCCGTGAAATTACTCCATAATGTGTAATAAACGGCTTAATTGTGTAATAGGGAAAAAGAAAAAAAATGTTACTAATTTTATAAAAAGGATCATCGAATTGGTACTGAGCACACTTACCGAGTCTTCAGTATGAATTTGATACTGGAGACTCGGTAAGTGGTCAGGACCAAGGACCAATGACTCTGTTTGTGAAATAAGAAAAAACATTTTTTGTGCACAAGAACAACCTCGAGTCAATTAGTTTATGAAGTGTAAATTTTATTTTGCGTATTTCACAGATAGGGTCATTGAACCTTGGTTTTGACCACTTACTGAGTCTCCAGTATGGATTTGGCTACATAAACGAAGGTCACCTTATATGTATACATATATTTAATATTCTGTAGATAGAAATGGGCGCTCATTCAAGCTCAACACGGTTGATAGCAACTACCCAACAAGTCACCGCAATCTACGAGGCCACACGTCACATCACAGCCTCCGCATACAAATCCGTTTCTCCGTCCAAAGTCCATTCTTTGATAAACACCTGGTTACCAACTTATCTTTATCTCCCAAACAAGGTAAAATCAACTTTATGTTTTTGTGATAAGGTTTTTTTAGCTGATCGAATGAGTTGGTGGAAGAGTAAACTTCTCGAACATCGCTCCTCGGCCTGTTAATTCTATATTTATATCAGTAAATAAAGATATTTTATTTGCCATAACATATGTTTGATATTCTTAGATTTACAGTTTATTTAGAACGGATATTCAAATTAGGCAAATAAGAGGAACTTCCGGGTTGTATTTTTTCCACCTTTTTCCAGGTTACAAAAATACAAATCAAATAAATAAGTGCATTTTCCAGTTCGGCCGATGCATGGTAAGCGTGTACAAGTTTATAATACCCACCGCACCGGTTTTATATAATAGGGTATCAGGATCATCAGCAATAATGCATGTTTTTCTTACCTTCAAAATGCGTAAACATATTCTGTATTTTTTACGTTTTGTCAGGCTCCAGAGTTTCCACTTAGGTACCGTTTCAAAACGAAGATTTTTCACTCAGAGTGATGCGAATTTCACCCCACAACGTTCAAAATCTGATACGAGTAAAAACGAAGGTAAACGAACTGTTACTTGACATTTGCACTGAAGTGTTTTGAAACGCTTCTGAGTACGCTATCTGGATAGCGCTAAAGTTCGCTTGACAGTTGTCCTTTGGGAGTTTTCACGGGATTTTGACAAAATTCAAAACTTCAAAAAATATCATTTCTAAAGGGAATAAAAAGAATAATATTGTTGTAAAAATGCATTAGGCTCGTAAGGTCTTTTTTACTTCCCATTGTTAGTTAATCATCACTCTCACTGGATGACAATACTGCTGCTTTTTTGGTTATTTAAGATTCCCGCCCTTGAATTTGATTTGAGACTGAAGTTTGTACTAAAAAACTTTTCCCACGGGAATCACTCGCAAACGTTTCTAAACCAGATTTTTCTTTCATGTTCTCATATTTAGCTCTATCTCTTTCGTGTAAACGAGTGAAATTTCGTATGATCACACATTTTCAAACGGACCCTTAGTAAAAAAATGAAAATGTATGAATCAATCTGAAGCGTCCAGCCCATGAAATTTTCAAGATATAAATGTTGTCGGATTAAAAAACCAATAAGGTTTCTGTACTCGTGTTTCATAACTTTGTTTCAAGTTATTATAAGTTATAGCTGCGTCTGATTTACCTTAACTTTTGGTTTCACGAATCATTAATTATGTCAGTACTTACCGTAATCGATTCAATTGGCTATTATTGCGTTATAACAACTATCAAATTAACTAACTACTATTACATAACTATTTGGAAATGAGAAAAACTTGAAAAGAACAGAATAATCGCCAGGGAAACGCCTTCTTATCATAATAAATGTTCCGTCATAAACTTTTCGCCTTACAAATGGTTAATTGACAATTTCTTACAGTGGTATCCATTCTTATAGTCTGTGTATAAGAATGGATACCACTGTTTATTCTTTTCTTATTCTTTTCCTGTACTATTTATTATTACGTAATTACAATTAAAAGGAAGGGAAGGGAAGGGAAGGGAACCAAACTTGTGCTTATCAAAAATTACTGAACATTATTACGACGTTCGATAAAATCGCCGCTGACTCCATTTTTCATATGACACGGAAGTCAGTCGATCCAACCTTGCGCTATTTTCTGAAATTATGAAATGGAAATGGATGAAAATTGGTACGATTCAAGTACATATCTACAGGTTTTTAGCAAAACGCCACTCGTGTGTTTTTTGTCATATTAATGTAAATTTGTCTTTTTATGAACGCATCCATTATTTTAGAACGTATATATTTACCTATACATTTATCACAATCGCAATTTGTGACTGGAAATTCCCCGAACTTTCAACCGGTAAAGCCTTTAATCATGGAAAAATTTTTGCTTATCTGTATAATATTAGCTGTTGTCCGCAGCTTCGCCTGCGTTGTTCCGACGAATTAATAATATAGTACGTATGTATTTGACTTTTGGTTCTCATGAAATTAATTTTATATGTCAGACTACCCGTTCCCAGAGAACAAACTAAAGCCTACGTCCAAGTGAATACAATACAATTACAATAGGTAGTGGAAGAATTTTCAAAATCGGTTGAGTAGTATCAGGAATTACCCGCGCAAATATAATTAATGGCTATTGCCTAAGGAAACTGTCCGTCCCCAGGGAACTAACCTAACCTTTGTTACTCAACGATAGTGGAGCTTTCTATAAATGAAGGAATTTTTAGAATTGGTAAAGTTCCAAAGATTGCAACAAAAAAATTACCTCTTTATGTAGATATAGATTTTTGAATTCATTAGGAAAAGAGTCACGTGATATGAGGAACAGGTTCCTCCCTCAGTCAGCAAGATGATCACTAAGATGTTACTGAGGGATCTGGAGTGGGATTCAAAAGTAACCAGTATCTGCATCACATGATTTATGGACAGCCCCTTGTATGCATGAGTGAGTTATGGAGTTGTCGAGCGAGGAGAATCATTTTCGTCACGAACGTTCACAACTTTTAAGTTTTATTGTGAAACTTCTTGGAACGAATTTCCGAAACACTACAACTAAACTGTTGTTCTAATTATCCACACTAGTTGGACAGACGTTTCACCGAATACATTGTTCGCAAGGTTGTCCTAAAATGACCATCGCGAAAATAACACCAAAGTCAAATTTCTCCTTTCAACTTGTTTTGTATCCGTGGTCTACCGTAAATATTAAACTTACCCATTAGTAATGAATGAGTAATAATTTGTCATCATTACATCACCATTTCTTTTTTAATTACGCCTAACATCACCTACCCTAGTGCTGAGATGAAACAACAACACAGAATCCTGCGTCATCGATACATGTAAAGCCAAAATTGACCATACCTACCTTTGCGATTCAAAACTTCTTTATTACAAAAGTGGTTAGTAATTATTTACCTTATATTAGTAATTATCAGAAACGACATTGCTATTGGCGACTTGTTAATAATAATGTGTTTTACAACTAAATAGGTATACTACTTAATAATCATTATATTGTTAGTGCATGCCATTATCGTTAATCTGATATTTTGACACACGAGTGATACCTTATACTTTACTATGTAGACAACGAACTGTATGTAGGTTATAATCGTAACAAAGCCGTGAAGTCGTGAAAATCTCTCCCACGAGTTTGATTAAACCGCAATATTAGATCCTAGACCTACTCCTTCTATACGGCTGATCCAAATATTTAAAAAATATACATGGTAGGCATAATGTAATCTAAGCATCTACATCTAATCTACACTTCTACATCTACACTATCATATAAAGAGGAAGGATTTGTTTGTTTGTTTGTTTTTATGTTTGAGGTAATCTTTGGATTCTTCTAATCTAAACTTCTACATCTACACTTTTACATCTACACTATGTTATGCACTTGTTTGTTTGTATGTTTGAGGTAATCTTTGGATTCTTCTAAACTAACCGATTCTAAAAATTCTTCTTATGTAAAAAGCTACACTATCGCTGAGTAACGTATATTTTATTTTAATAAAAATAAGTTTTCGGTTTGATTTCAGTCGGGAGGGAAAGCGCTGCTTTATCGGCGTGCGTGCGGCTTCAAAGTTCTTTTATGTAATGAAATGAGGGTCGAAAAGCTAAACCCGCTTGAAGAGTTACAGATTAACCGCCAAAAACATCAGAATAAAAAACTCCTATTGATAATTTGATTAATAATAAATTTCTTTATTTGTACTTTAATTGGCTTTGACTTCAATTATATAAACTGTTAGTCAGTTTATCGAGGTATTCTTAAAGTCCACTCAATCATAGGTAACAATACACAACATAAACTCTGTAGTGTTTCTCTAGTTATCAGTTTATACAGACAGACGGACGTTATATTTTATTTGTAAATGTATATTAAATTAAAAATAAAGTGTATGCTGAAAAACACAGCACCAGTGGCGTGCATTGAACTTTTTGCTGGAAATGCAATTAAAGGCCAAGTTTGACAATTAAAAAAATATGAAAAAAATTAAATGTCACTTTGACAAATCATTATTTGTATGACGCCAGGGTAGGGACTGCCAAGGTGTACACTGCCTAGAGTACACGATCCCATACAAAAAAGTAATTTCAAATTTGTTAAAATCTTAAAATAACTGTTGAATCACTCATCTCATCACATAACTCATCATAACATACGTCATAAACATAATAAGCAGGTCCATTGCGGTCGGCTACCATATCGACATAGTAAATCGATTAGTACTTACTTGTCGTATCTATGTAGATAGCAGTAACAAATATGTTAGTAATTCTTATCATGTAAAAGCCATGATACGTCAAATACGTGCTGAACGTGTCCAAATATATGTCAAGAGGTATGAGGAAAGCGCAGTTGGGATGACGACAAAATGATAAGATTTGTTCGTCCAAAGTTCGATATTTCGTAGGCGATGTTTTTTTGTTTTTTTTTCAATTACGTAGAGCATTTACCTACATACTCTAAGGAGAAGGTATGAGATATTGTTGAGTGATGATAAAACATGATTCGAACATAATATATTAATAACTACTGTTGGCTGAACAGCCGCCATAAACATACATTATTTATTCCAGATGTTGTTAGTAAAAATATATACATACATATCTCTACGTAACAAATAATAAAATAATAAATGGGTTATTTTCTCGTTAATCCATCAAAACAATCACTAAAATTAGTACTTATGTTTCCATTTTGCACGCCACAGCAAATCAATTATTTTTTCAATTTGCGGTTTTGGTTATGACTTGGTCTTTTCGGAATAATCATCGTGTAGTGTACTCAGACCAAATAAAAAGTCAAGACGTAGTTTACTCCATGTAACGGGTGAAGCAGGCCAAAAGTGAGACAGTCTCGGCAGTGGTCTCGAACGTCAAAATGCGAAATCGGTAGAGTTGACAACAATTTATCGGTAGATTCATACCCAAAATCGGTATGTGAAAAAAAAACTTATACAATCAAATAAATATTAATTAATTAATATGTGTGCAGGAAATACAGTGTAATTCAACACAAAATTAGTACCGATTACGGTACCGGTACAATTACTTAATACTTTACAATGTTTTACTCAAAGTGTAAGTATAAAGATACTTACATAGTCAATAATATTAAAATAATATGATTATAGTCACATAAAACGCGCTTATCTGTATGTTAATGTGACTACTGCAACCATAGCCCAGTCAACTATGTAAAAAAATATTGTGTCAAAGAAGTATTTATACTTCGAGTATTTTGACAGGACATTTTTTTCGTGACAAAATCTTTGCATTGTAAATTTACTTCTCTCAGTCTTTAAGGGATTCCCATGTTAAACAAACGAAAAGGTATAAAATCGGTAAAAAAATCGGAAGAATTTCCTCATATACTCCGAAATCGTGAAAAAATCTTTACATTTCGGTATTTCGGTAGAAGAGGCCCCATATCGGTAGAAATACCGAAAAATCGTTAGGTTCGAGACCACTGCTGAGTCTCGTGTTCGTACACGACTTGAAACTCACACATGCGCAATCTGTCCCAGTTTTTACTTGGCGGCAACACTCACTAAGTGCACACATGTTTACAAAACTGGCTTCATGTCAATGTTGACAGCGCCCCTCTTGAGTTTTTACTTGGTCTGAGATAGTGTACGACTTATAATTTAAAAAAAACCCAAGGCCCAAGAAAAAATCAATATGTTAATATAAAGCCGACTCTGAAGGCTTTAATTTTAGTTTTAGTACCGTCAAAAATAATTTTTCTTTATTCCAAAGTATTTCTTTGTGTTTACATCAAAAGCTATATTACTTTGGAAATAATAGGTTGGGGAAAAACTCTTTTCGCAAATAGTATGTACGAACTTATAATAAAATCTTTGGCTATACCATTTGTATCTGGCTGGTTTTGGTATTATTAAAAAGTTTAAATTTTAAAAAGATAATTCCAAATTCAAATTAGGTAAAATGTGTGATTTTCATTTGTTTTTCTTACTGTTAAGATGAGTGAAACTAATGCAGAAATTCGATACATTTTAAAATTTTACTACAAACATGAAAGGTAAAAATGCAACGCAAGCCGCGAAAAAGAATTGTGATGTTTATGGACCTAGTGCAGTGTCTGTGAGAGTAGCGCAAATTTGGTTTAAGCGTTTTCAATCCGAAAATTTTGATGTCAAAGATGCACCTCGCTCTGGGCGCCCTGTTACGGATAAAATGGATGCCATTTTTGAAAAAGTGGAGCAAGATCGGCATATCGGTAGTTACGATGTAGCTAAAGAACTGGGGTTTACAACAAAACAGTTTTGGCGCATTTGAAAAAAGCTGGGCACACAAAAGAGCTCGATATTTGGGTGCCTCGTGAACTCACTGAAAGAAACTTAATGAACCATGTAGTCATTTGTGATTATTTATTACGATGTAATAAAACCGAACCATTTTTGAAAAACTTGATAACTGGTGATGAAAAGTGGATCACGTACGACAAGAACGTGCGAAAAAGGTCGTGGTCAAAGGCTGGTCAGGCTTCACAGACTCTGGCGAAACCCGGGTTATCTCGCAACAAGGTAATGCTGTGTGTATGGTAGGATTGGAAGGGCATTATTCATTATGAGCTGTTACCGCCAGGCAGTACCATCGATTCTGAACTCTACTGCGAACAACTGATGAGATTAAAGCAATAAGTTGAGAGAAAGCGGCCGGAATTAGTCAACAGAAGGGGTGTGGTTTTTCATCATGATAACGCTACACCTCACACATCTTTAGCCACTCTGCAAAAATTAAGAGAGTTTGGCCGGGACGTATTAATGCATCCGCCGTATAGTCCTGACCTTGCATCTTCAGATTTCCCCTTATTTCGGTCTCTTCAGAATTCTTTAGGCAGTGTCAGGCTAACATCACGAGAGGACTGCCAAAACCACATGTCACGGTTTTTTGATCAGAAGCCCCAGAATTTCTATAGCAATGGGATCATGTCCCTACCTACAAGATGGCAGAAAGTTATCGAACAAAATGCCACCTACATACTTTAGTTAAATGTAAATAAACTTTATTAAAAAATGTTTTGAATTTTCATATAAAATGGAAAAAACTTGTTCCCCAACCTAATATTTAAGTTTTGACAGCACTAAAACTAAACTTAAAGCTTTCAGAATATCAGACTTAGTTATCTTCGAGTATACAAATAACATCTACATAATCCTGAACCTCTGTAGAATCTAACCAATAAGAAACAGCTGAATTAGTTTTTGTTTGCATTTATTTGTTAACATCTCTTGTACAGTGGAGCCCACATCAAGCTAAACTATTTCAGTATAAGCTGACCTCTCATTGTATAGGCTTCCCGTACAATGAGAGGTCAGCTTATACTCAATGTGTATAGCTTGATGCGGGCTCCACTGTACATGAAGTACGAGTAGTAGGTAGGTATTATAATAGTATAGGTACATAAATAAATTAATAAATATGTTAATTGTGCGGTACGTCAGACTGAAAGAAAATTCTGACTATCATAAAGCACGCCCTAAGTAATATTATCGAGGATGTTCTTACCTCATTCCTAAATTTTCAATAAATTCAAATAATTTTATCAACCTCACATTCTATCGTTTAAAAATGCGATGCTGAAACAATGCTTTATTTCTCAGATTATGACCCTATCAATCCAAAGCTAAATACCTTTTAGGTACTACGGAACCCTGAAAATCGTACAAAAAAAGGCGGACAGAGTCGCGCGCCACTAATAGACAGCTGAAGCAAGCAATGGCGGCGCGGCGGTTTAAAAGTGCGTGACCACCACAGAACTTTTAAATATTTTAGTCAAGTTCTGTGATGACAACTCACTTTTAAACCTATTTTCCTATTTTCAGTCAGTTCACACTCACTATTGAAAATAGGTTTACTATGAAGTGAGGGTGTCCGTGTCGGGCTCGTGCGTATACACGTGAATAGGCTTATTATGGGTGCTTCAGTTTTTTGTTAGCGAAATTCCTTCCACTGTCCGTCGTCTGTCCGACTGTCTGTCCGTCTGTCACCTGGCTGTATCTCATGAATCGTGATAATTAGTATACAACAAATAACAAATACCAAAAAACAGAATAAAATAAATATTAATGGGGGCTCCGATACAACAAACGTGATTTTTTTGTTTGTTTTTGCAATTTGCAGTTTCGATATTGATAACGGCAACAGGTAGACGCTTTAAATATTCACAGAATATTTAGTTATATATTTACTTTAAAAATAAATAATTTAATTAAAATAAAACAAATATATTTGTCGTTTTATGATTTTTTTGCCGTTTTTGTAGATAATTGTACGGAACCCTTCGTGCGCGAGTGCGGCTCGCACTTGACCGGTTTTTTTTGTACTTCCATGTCCAAAACGCTCTCGTTGCAGTTATCGAAATCTTTCTTCTCTCCCCTCCACCATCGACTGACCTTTCTATACGACACACTTGATCAAATAGATATAATGCAACGGAATTTAGTCTTTATTCAGTTGCCATATGAAAATACGAACAGTATGCCCGGAGCAAAAAGAATTTGGTTTACGAGTAATTAATTATCTTTAAACGTATGCGCAAATAGAAGTGGGTGTGTTCAAATAAAGCACATATACATCGCAATAACATGTCTACACTACAAGTGGCATTTTGCGTTGTTGTCCTTTATGACGTCAATCGTAAATAAATTTTCCATCTGACAAGCAAAATTAAACCATAACATCTTGAGTATAAAGCCACGAAAGCAGAACTATTTATTGAGTAGTCTTTTTACCTCTATAATAGTGTTTATGAAGTAGTTTCTAGAACTTTTTGTTTTGATTCAAATCAGGTATTCTATATTTAATTTATTTTTTTTGTAAATTATTATTACGTTCCTTACATCCTATCATTAACCTGCTGGTAAATAAATAGGTAATTGCATTGTTTGACAATGAACATTTTTGTTTATAATTTCAAGTCTGAAAAAGTAATATAAATACGTTACAGCTGAAGTGTTTCACACGCTCCAAAGTACGAACGAACCTTTCTGCGTAGGTGTCACGTGTCAGCACTTACGGAGCGGAGCTGAGCTTCGCCAGTACTGTGGTGACCTAGGTACTTGGGATTCTGGCGTGGGCTGGGCTGGCTAGAATAGCCGGTCCCACTAGATGGGAGACTGGTGCGGAAACCGAGCACGCTATATTGTATAAGATAAAGAAGCTTAAACTTTTTTTTTCTTGCCTAGGCTGTCATTTTCATTGAGTAGAATACAAATCTATTTTTATTATTTTTTATCTTTGTCAGTTTTAGATCATTTTTGTTTATGTACCATTTCTGTATTGTGTACCATATAGTGTATTTAAACAACCAATACTGATAACACCGTATCTTACGCAGTTTTAGGCTTACGTACCCGAATACTAGACCAAGTTAGTTTTGCAGTTTTGTTTAATACATTTTTAGGTAATAATAATTTTGTAATTTTTGTGCAAATTCTTTAAGTGTAATCTATCTGAAAAGTACGGAATCCTCAGGGTGCGAGTTCTAGTCGCACTTGACCGTATTTTTAAAATAACTTTGTATAAGAGTTAGATCGGCTAAACAAAGAAAAGCATAGACTGACCAAAGCACGAATATTAGTAACACATATGACGATAAATGAGAGTTAAGTATACTATGCAGATAGCGGAGAATGCATGTGGCCGGCAGGGCACTACTTAATTAAATTATGAAAATGAAAATGAATGAAAATGAAAATAAAAAAATGAAAAATGAAAATGAAAATGAAAAAATGTTTATTCAATAACCAGGAATAGATAATTTTACAATGCTGGGGCCTTCTATTAAGTATAGAAATACCTGTTCCAGAAGACCCCATAAATTATGTATATGTATAACCGCATAACGCTCATACGCACTCTTAAGGCGAGGTTATCCAGAGAAATCTGTCCTGCACCAACGCTTTCATTTTTAATTTAATTATCCTGCTCAGCGGAAGCGGGCCGCTCAGAAAACTCACAGTTTTGAGGTGTTTTTATTTATTATATTGTAATTAGAGGGATGGGGTTTTAATATGACGGCCGTTTTATATCACATTTTTTACGACGTTTATTTTAGTATAACTTTTAGTGTCCAAAACTTAATATAGCTCAAATGAAATGATATGTAGATCATAGTTTAAACCTATCTTTGCGATTTAATTGGATCAAGCAAAATGGGATAACCCCCCCCCCACCCCTTAAAGGGGGAACGTTTGGAGCTCAGTGCAAAATGCAAAACTTATGATTGTTTACCTCATTTTTAAATAAAATGTAAGAAATAAAATAGTTTCATCTTATTTTGCGACTATTGTTTAATAATTATCAGGGGTTTTTAGCAGAATTGCGTCATTTTATGAATTGTAGTTAGCATGAATGTCCATACAAACTTAAAAGCGTGTTTTAAGTTGGTGTGAACATTCATTTACAACGCAATGCATAAAACTACAAAATTTAGGTAGAAAAGGCTAATTGACATTAAACTATGGTCGCAAAATGCCATAAATCACATTTATTTAGTACTTCTTATTCAATAACTAGCTTTTGCCCGCGGCTCCGCCCGCGCGTTATTCGGTTTAACGACATGCTTTTTTCCGAGATAAAAAGTAGCCTATGTGTTAAGTTAGGGTATAAGCTATAACCATTCTAAATTTCATCCAAATCCGTCCAGCCGTTTCAGCGTGAAAGAGTAACAAACATACACACACACACACACAAACTCTCGCATTGATAATATTGGTGTGATAGAAAAACAATCATAAGTAGTGCATTTTGCACCGAGCTCGAAACGTCATACATAAAACCTTATGTGAGGCAAACTGGTGTTGTATGTTGCTCCTATGACGTCAACCGAGGTCACATGGAACGTTCTGGTAGCGAAAGGCGCCGCAGGTCGATGGCCCGGTGCAGTGGCGAAACGAGAAGTTCGCCAATCTTATACATCTCTTCAATATGCAACCTTAGGCGAATCGAGGGGCCTCCGGGGTGAAGACTACTCTTCGTGTTTCCGCTCCTGTATGTTAAAAAGTTAAATGTTTTAATATTAATATTACATAAGTCCAAAATAAAGGTCTCAAAGAAAATATCATCGCTAAAACAATTTACCATAGTTCCGACCGCGTCTCAAATATATTTTTACTGTAAAAACTATGATAGAAATAAATGTATATAATACATATTATATCTCGCTAAGAGTCCGAATAGCTCCTCCTCACACGCAGATTTACTTTTCTATTTATTTAACACACACATAAAATACATTACAGAGACAGAAATGTATTTACCGTAAGAAAAAAAAAACTGTTTTCTATACCACAATTATTAATAATATACTTAATATTAATTCATTCTCAGTGGGTTATTTCTAAATATGGAATTATTATCCTAAGCAAATCAAACATTTTGTAACTATGGCTCGCTACAAATGCGAACATCATCTAGAGTGCAGATTCATACAAATCGTGGATTTCCGATTTACTGTACTAAAAGCACAGACATTCAATTATTACGTATTTACGGTTACCTATTTATGTTATTTATGTTCTATTGTTATTGAAAATAAAAGTTTAGCTCAAGGTACTCATTATTACGTCTGTCACTAAAAGCCATTCTGTTTTATTGACAAGACTGTATCTCAATAAGTCACTGACTTGAAACTCGAAACTAAAGAGACCTCTCGTTGCTGTCTCTCGTAGGAAAATTGTTCGTATAAATATTTATGAAATCATTACTTGCGACTTTTACATTTACATAAATGGGCCTCAAAATCTGGGGAATTCTTAGAATTTCAAAAAAAATTCATTTAGCTTTTAGAGAAAACTAATTTGGATATGTAATTGTTTTTTTAATGATGTTTTTTCACTGATAAAACTTATTAGCATAAAAACTAGTAAGCCCAAATGAACCTATTTATTATCTCACACCATATTTTTTATAGTTTTGCTTAGTATATTTTATATGAAATCAATATAAACATAAAAACATGTCAGATACATAAAAATAAAACATGTATTTACTTACATATATGTATATTCGTTTTTTTAGGGTTTCTACCTCAAGAGGAAAAAAACGGAGCCCTAATAGGATCACTTTGTTATCCGTCCATCTGTCCGTCCGTCCGTCCGTCTGTCTATCAAGACTTTTCATCTCGAGAACGCGTGGAGGTATCTAGTTGAAAAATCATATACTCAGGTCAGGTCTACGTCCCTTGAAGCTGTGAAAAAACCATACGTAAAAAAAGATACGGCTGTTTATGCCGCAAAAAACGTATATTTTCATACTCTTAAGGAAATCATTTATAGGGTATTTTCCATTGACCTTTGGCAAGTGATACCGTCTTAATCTGAAAACTATACATTTGTAATTAAATCATAAAAATTATGGTATTTACGGAACGCTCGGTGGGCGAGTCCGACTCGCACTTGTCCGGTTTTTATTATTATTATATTATTACATTGTAGAGCACATCGAGAATTACTTGATGTTTTTTACTAGATATATACTGAACTCTTGGTAGACCCAATGAAAAGGTAGTAGGTAATATGGTTATTCGTGAAAATATCTATACAAAAGAAATATTTTGTAATTAACAATTAAAACTGGTTCGTAAATTTCGCACCCTACCTCTAGGGAAAACAGACACACAATACACACAGCGACACACCTCGGCCAGAGTGGAGTCGCAAGAGCGGAACCTATGCTCCAGGTTGGAAGTGTAAAATGTCCTAAGGCCGGGGGCTCTTGACGGATCTGGCGCCCCCTAGACTCACCTCTCGACAACCATGCTTACATAGTGTTGCCCCCTGGCCACCCCATGGTGGCTAGATGGTCCCACAACAACTAGCCTGCCGGTTAGCTATCAAGCAGCAAGTCACTGTCTGCCAGACTTAAATTTGTGAGAAATTTTCGAGGTGGATGTACGTTATCTCACTCCTTAGCCTGTTATCCGGTCCATTTAAGGTGGTAACGGAGGATCTCGGTGCAAAATGCACATCATAATATTGTTTTCCTTACTTTTTAATAAAAAGTTTGCACTAAATGCGTTTTATAACAATTCGCCGAAACTGCTTGTTAATAGTTAGGCGATCACATGAAAATTATTTAATTTTATGCGCTACATTTTAGCTGCATTACATTACAATTGTAAACACGCTTTCAAGTTTGTTGATGTAATGCAAACAAAATGTAAAACATTAAAATAGTTTTTTTTTTTTTTAGTAAAGACTTTATTATTGATGAAGATTTATTATTCCCGAAAATTGCTTTAAAATACATTTATAGCATACTTTTTATTCAAAAAACAATATTATGATGTGCATTTTGTACCAAGGTAAAAAGTTACCCCCTTAACATTCCATCCTCATAGCCCACTTCAAGTCGCTTCTTTCCTGGCAATAGTTTGACAACTGTGGATGACTGTCCGTTAGTGAATCTCAATCATACTTTGACGGAGGGCCCTCCATGGATGCGGCCATTTCCACCTTTGGATTAAATGGTACCTAATGGTTATGCCCTTATCAATATTTGCTTCGGCCCCATCATATGAATGGGTCCCTATGGGCCCATGACTGAAAAGTGTACCCACATAGTAATAATAAAATAAATCATTTAAGGCAACTACGTCTTTTTGCCTTTCAGACCTGAGTGCAACGATCTGCACACTCAACTTTACCCCAGTACGACCGTTTACCCTTGTGATACATTAGACCTTCCAGCATCACACTTGTCTATACTCTGGAGAGATATACAGGGCCTTATTACCTAACTTCAATATCTGCCGCTATCGCTTTCAAAGGTAATCGTGATTAGCTAGAAATTATATTTAAAGTACTTTCTGTACTTTGGGCTCTGCAGCCGTCAATCAATGTATATCCATCCATCATTAATAATCGATTATGCCCGATTATTGAATTAGAAATACAAGTACAAATATTAAATTTATCTTTTTGTTTGCGATTTACCCATGCGAAAATATGTTTTGCTATGTCCCCAGGGAACTGAAGTAATATTTTTATTAATACTTAGTCTGCTGTTTTGTCAGCGCTAGAACAGGTTTTCAATAAAAAAATGAAAATGAAAAATGTTTATTTTTGTCTCAAAATAAAATATTGGGTACACAAAACTTAACACTGACCTCCACCTTAGAATTCTCTGAGTTATGGAGGTTAGGTCCTTCCATACGCACAAAAAGAAATATGTATATTAAGTATTAAAATGAACTTCAGCATGCAAATTAGTTCATAAGAAAAAACACAATTCAAATATATAAAGAAATTGAAAATTCTAGCAAAAGTTATATTACATTAGACAATTATTAAATCGAAAAATTATTATTATTAACAAAATAATGTTTTTCTAAATAGTCATTAGTGTAAGAGTTAATAGAAAACTGCTTATCTCTAGGGAATTTTCCAATCCAAAAGTAATCTGTTTCTAAAAGGAGTGGATATTTTTAAAATCGGTCCCGTTGTTTAAGAGATTAGTCCCGGCAAACAAATAAAAATGTTTACGCCTTTATTATATTTGTACTTTACTAGCTTTTGCTCACGGCTTCGGTCACGTGGAAGTGTCTTTTAATTAGTTTTTGGCTAAGCGGCTATTGTATATGAAATCCCAAAAAAACGTAACTGTGAAAGGGCCCTAGTTCAGTACAAAGGCAGTACAGGACTGTCAGCTTCGCCAAAAAAAAGAACTGAGATCAATTTGGGTGCCGAGGCTTATGGAGGTATTCCTTCAGTCATAAATGCAATAAAGTACAACGTTCATCTTCTTTCAAAAGAAAGTTTGTTACGGTCCTTGCTACTAAATATTTGGCAAGTTAAAAAGTTTAAAAGTTACGTCATACAAGTAAATAATTCACTATGAAAAGTTACCAAATTCCACAGACGTATAATACCTATACAGTAGCAGACCGAACATTAATAATAAACGCATAGAGTCGACGCGTGGCAATTTTAGCTCAGTGAACTTCGGGCTCTTTTAAATTTAAATGTTGCTTGTTTCCAAACAAAATATATACTAGAGATTAGTTTAGGAATTAACAAATATGTTCCAATTATTATTAGAGTACATTACAACTAGAAAAGATAAATTAGAAACAAATGTAAAGACAAGAATTTAAAAAAATTCCTCGGTCCAGGATTCGAACCTGCGACCTCTTGTTATCAATGTGTCTAATAATATTTCGAGTATTCCAAAGCGATGGATTTCGCAATAAAAACATAATCTTAAATTATGTTTCAAGCATAAGCCAGCCAAAACAACCCATTTTTATACGTTTCTTCCTACCATGAAGCCTACCTTGCCACGTTATTTAATCCTTATGTTTGGTCTGCTACTTAGTAATAATTATATGTATGTGCTAAATTCTATACATTTTATCAAGGACCCTAACAAACTTTCTTATAAAACAAGTGACGAACGTTATATGACATGACTAATTTCTTTGTTCATAGCAATTAACTAACAAAGCGATGGAATTCATAGCAATCAATAATTAATTTAAAAATAAAAATAATGAGTAGTGTCTTATTTTTTAACTTTGAGTTCAATCTGAAAACTGAAATATAGATTTGCCTTAGCCGTGAAGTCACATTATTGCTGGTTGATTCAGTGACTAAAATTAAATATTTCGTGTGTTTGTTATTATTAACTACTATGTAACTTTTTAAGGGTTCGGCGACGCTATCTGTCCGTATGTATGTCACGGATCTCTAGCTTGCAGAATAGTTACAAATCTGAAATGTGTATTTGTTGTGTAAAATGTTGAACCATAACCGAATCACACTAATATTATAAATGCGAAAGTTTGTGTGTGTGTATGTTTGTTACTCTTTCACGCTGAAACGGCTGGACGGATTTGGATGAAATTTAGAATGGATATAGCTTATACCCTAACTTAACACATAGGCTACTTTTTATCCCGGAAAAAAGCATGTCATTAAACCGAATAAGCAAAAGCTAGTTTTGAATAAAAATTTAATGAAATATACATTCAGGAGGGTCCCATACATAAAAAATATATCATTAATTAAAGTATAAATTTTGTTATGGGGTCTATCTCAAAAACTAAACTGGTTTGGAATTTGGAATTTTCTTTATACTATGTACCGTATATTGTTTTTAAACAACAAATATTAAAAACGCCGTTTTTTAAAATAGTCTTAGGGTTACGTACCCGAATACTTGACCAACTTAATTTTGGAGTTTTGTTTCATACATTGTGTAGATAGGTACTGATAACTTTGTAATTTTTTTATCAAATCATTTGAGTCTATTACGGAAGCCCCTTAGCGCGAATTATACTCGCACTTGACCGGTTTTTTTTACCCTATAAGTAAACTTATATATTAAACTTTTCGTTTCTTCACAGTTGCTGCTATTAAACAAATTCTTTATTTTGCTGATTAAGTTGTTTGTTGGAATAAAATAGCCTAAGTATTACGTAAAGTGTGTTCGTCTTATTATTCTTTATTCTGTATATATACATTTAAAATGCAACGTCTGTCTGTCTGTTCGGTGAACATGGGATCTCCGGAAATGTAAAATAGCAGACCCTTCGAGTTTGGGCTCGTTTGATTTGTCTTAATTAGTACTTTCGTAAAACATGGTAATCAGGGATGATGATGGGACTGGCAGATGCATATGGGAAATCTTCATCGGAGAACAGGTAGACCTCTTGATTTTGGGATTATTTGTTCAATTTTGATGATTACTTTGATAAAATATAGTGATCAGTGTCTGATGATGCGACTGAAAGGTGGATAAGGGAACTCCTCATCGGATAACAGCAAATCCCTCAAGGTTTGGCTGACAATAATGATGATGAGTGGTCATAATAGCGGAATCAAAGGGATGCCTTACGATTACAACGCCCTTAAGACACGTGGGCCTTGGCATTAACAAGAAAAAGTAATACTTAACGATCATATTGCGTCGAAGCTGGTTTACGTTATAGATAATCATGCTGTTGTCCTTTGAGGAGTTCCCGTATCCACCTCCCAGTCTCATCATTAGTCCTCTAAAACCATGTTTAAAAAAATTTGTATACAAGACCAGGGAACGCGAGGAGATGAAATAAACGCATGTCTAAAACGCTCCTACATGGGCCCAATATGAAGAAGTTATCTTTATCTAACTACAAATATGCGAGCATCTTTATTTGTAGATGGCAGTCAATGCACAAAACGACTTAGGTACTCAAACATTGGTGTTGATTCGGTGTAACACGACTTAACTTATTTGACAGGACTAACCTTATTTTTAGTATCCTGTCCTTGCCTTTTCGATACAGAAAGAAAAAGACAGAATACTTAAATTAAGTTTAGTTCTATCAAATAAGTTAAGTCGTGGTACACCAAATCGACACCATTTTCAACTCTTTCTGGGTAACCATAGTCTGTGTGTCACAGTTAAAAACATACAAGAGCTGATCTCAGCAATTTAGACGAACATAACATCTCCCCCGAATCTGGCTATCCTGGTTTAGCGAAAGAGCTATCTTAGTGCCAAAACAAATGAGACTGTTGTATCATTGAAATTATATTTAGTAGAATAAATTCCCTTTCACCAGAATATCTCTTTATTGAAATTGTTGAAGCTGTGCACTGCACGACAGAAATTGGAATGCTTCTTTACAGTCTAAAACTAAATATCACTGCACACATATTGTTTTCAGAAACCTTCAGCTGCTAAAATTGTGCAATGGCATAAGCTTATATGTTTAAAAGCTGTACAACTATCGGTTGGAGATGGTTATTTAATATATTTTTCCATAATACCAACAATCGCGAATGACTTGCCGTTTCAATTTAAGCGGCTTTAATTTTCTATACACCTATGTTTTGCCATCACGACCAATAAGGCGCAGAGATATTGCTGGGATTAGCTTGAACTCACCGTGCGTTTCACATGGTCAATTGTATGTTGCCATATCATGAGTCAGTTTTAACAGCAATCTTATGAAAAAACAAATGATTTCGTGTACACGGAGGCGCTAAACTACTGTACTGATACAGTTAAAAAAGTCTTCCTTGCTCTATTGCCGATTGAAAAACCAAGCTCCTTTGTTTACCTTATTTCCACGGAAATGTCTTACACGTGGGTGGAGCCACGGGCAAAAGCTCGTACGCAATATAAAAATATTTGTCCGAAAAATATGTACAGATTCGATTGGACTTCCCAAAAACTAAGCAACGCGGACGAAGCTGCGGTAAAAAACTAGTTTATTATAATTATAAGCCATATATTTCTTACACACAATTCTTATAGTCAGTAAACCTTAAAGAAATAGAATAAAAAAACTATAAACAAACATTTGGTGAATATAGCAAGAAAAAAAAACAATAATTACACTTGTAAAAAATTTGAGACAAAAATAATAAAATATTGTTTTTTCGAAATATATTTTATTATTTTTGTCTCAAAATGAAGAAATAAAAAGCTTTATATAGCCAATAATATATTTATTTTAATTTAACTTGTAAAAAATCCATTACACAAAACATTTGTAAAAAAATGTGCTTAAAAAAACTACAGGTCTTTCTCACATTGGCTTCCTTCACCATCTTTTTCATTGCAGTACATCATTAGCCTTATAAGATAAGCACAAAATCCACAATGTGCTTAGAGGATGTATCACTCTACGCCAATGTGTATAGCTTGATGTGTTCTTCACTACATGTGTAAAGGTTACAACAGCTGCTACAAAATAAGCTATACACAAATAATTCCAAAATATCTGCAAATCAGACAATCATAATCGATTAATCGATTATTGATAATCGATTCTGCACATCATTACTTCAAAGACGTCATCCAGTGCGCCGGTAAACAACACCCTCTGTACTTAGACGGACATTGTACCGGAGTCAGTAGCTAGTCAACTTCGCATCGCTGCAAGGATTGCAGAACAGACAAAGTTTCGATGGAGTCGAAGGCTTTCTCGTAGTCCACATACGCTAGACATAAGGTTCGAGTTTACTGTTTACTAATTTACGGTGAGTGGTCTACGGTGCTGTACAAGGCAAAGATTTAATCGAAACTATGATAGAAATAAAGCGAGAGGTCCCAGGTTCGAATCCCGGTTCAGAGCTCCTCACGTCCAGATTTACATTTTACAAGTGATGGGTTTATTTACCAAAGAGAGCGTGCGTACTATAGGCGGACGACAAGAATGACGGGAGAGCGATGCTTGAAATCTTACGCACCTCCAGTCCACCGAAACCGAATGTTGCCTGGCTCCAGCTCCGATCATCTAATGAACAGTTTAAAACTGTGGTCAGTGATTGACGTAAAACCGTGTCAAGCATGTCTAGTGAATTCTGGAACCTCCTTAAAGGTGAACAGCGCAGAGCGTGGGTGAGTTTGGGAACAAACAAGCAATGCCGAATGATGCACAAAGCCATTTCTGGATTTAATTGGTTCAGGCGCTCAGATGATTCAGTAAATTCGGCAGCTTGATCGTTCACAAACCTAGGTATCGCGTCGTCCAGGTTTAGTAGGGCTCCAAGGAGGCAAAGCGAGTTCCTGTCTACAATGTTAATATTCGGTGCCAAACTAATAAATTTTGAGATAATTAATTCTTTATTAGTCTTTGGAACATAATCGGAAACGAATAGCTCACATTTGTAAAATTTAGTTTGAGGCCTAGTTTTCTAAGGTCAGTCATAATTTTCTCCAAATCGTTTGAAACTGTAGACGCTTCGCCTCCTAAGGTCCTATCATCCAGGTACCAAATATTCAACTTAGATGTTAAGGTAGATATAACCGGATGGATAGCCAGGCTGAAGATGGCCGGTCCTATAGTGGGTCGCCCTGTTGACATCCAACCGCTGACTGAATAACATTATTCCTGTAGAAAAGTTTAGATGGTTTGCCATAGCACTGAAAAATATATAGGTGGAATGTGTTCTTTGACCTCCGTCAACAGGGCTCCTCTGTTCACCGAATTGAAGGCGTTCTGAACATCTAACTTCAGGAGGAACTCCTCCGCGTTGGTGTTTAGGAAGGTGCGAGTCGCATGAACCGACGCCTCTCAGCCCCCTGTAATACCGAACCCCAGCTGAACAGGTTGAAATTTTGAGGTGAGATCAGGCAAAATATGTTTGCAGCAGATCTTAGACACCACACGACGGATAGTGTTTCCAATTGGGATTGGCCCAACACCGCCGTCTTTTTTCTTTAGTGCAAAAAGACTCGCTCCGTATAGGATGTCCAAGATCTGTTCACATACTCTACCTGACAACATCAGGTTGACAAGCCGCGTCAAAGTATTCAGGAGAACCCGCCCAGGCTCCCCGGCAGTCCCGCACATCAGATCCTTGAAGTGTTGTGGTGTGAGACCGTCGAGGCCTCCAGCCGAGCCGTTCTGGAATGACATGATGGCGGCTAGTGTCTCTTCCGCTGTTGTATCGGGAGTGCAGTCTGAAGGCCCAGGCGGGTCCGGTAGCTGAATTGTCGCTGCTGGAGGTGGAAGATTAGAAGCCAGGGCCAAAAGAGTGTCTGGTGTATCGGTGGCGATAGTATCGTCGGAGAAGAGCAGGCGTGCGCCTCCCCGGATGTCTCTGTCACTAACTTTAGACTCTATCTTATCTGTCAGATTAAAATCTTCATTTTAATATATTTTGGTATTTAGCGAGTGTATGTTATTCGAGTGCTAGCGGTTATTTTTTATTTTTGAGTCAGGGAGCCTTTAACATCACTACCCCCCTGGACGTGCTGCGCACAGAGTACCTTTAGCTATATAGTAAGTGCAAGAAGTCAGTAGAGCCTGCCATGTTTCGACGTTGTTTTCATCTACTGCTTTGTTTATGCATTGAGACAGAAATGCGGCTACCGAGGTTCGAGCGCCGCGCGGTATCGTCTTTACGCAAGTTAAATTGTTTTTCAGATCTGGCAAGAGTTCGCATAAAGGCTTGTCGATGGTAATACCGTATCTCCTTGGTCAATCGTCAATGATGCATTTATCAGAGTACTATATTCTTTGCATTTATCTTTTTATGTACCTTGGTTCGGTGGATGTTCAGGCCCCTCTGTCCCTTACAGAACTTTTTACATTCAGGACATAGCACGTGCATCCAACAATGACTGGCTGTTGGCTGCATTGGACGGGCCAGCTGTCTGTGACATAAATCAGAAAAAATAACAATAATAATAATAGCTAAATAAAGTAAGAAGTAACATAAAATTAGGTAGCGAAATTCAATGTAGAAATCCTATCCTACTAATATTAGAAATGTGAAAGTTTGTGTGTGTGTGTGTGTGTTTGTTACTCTTTCACGCTGAAACGGCTGAACTGATTTGGATTAAATTTAGAATGGATATAGCTTATACCCTAACTTAACACATAGGCTACTTTTTATCCCGGAAAAATGCATGGTTCCTGTAGGATAGATCAATATCATTGAAAAATTGGGTGTCTAATTAGCGCGGTTCCATTCGTTGTGGTAAAATAAGACAAGGCTTTGTTATTTCATACATCAGGTGTCTAATTAGCGCGGTATAAATCGTTTGTGGTGAAATAAGACAAGGCTATGTTATCTCATCACACTTCACACTAATATTATAAATGCGAAAGTTTGTGTGTGTGTGTGTGTGTGTTTGTTACTATTTCACACTGAAACGGCTGGACGGATTTTGATGAAATTTAGAATGGATATAGCTTATATCCCAACTTAACACATAGGTTAATTTTTATCCCGGAAAAAAGCATGTCGTTAAACCGAATAACACGCGGGCGGAGCCGCGGGCAAAAGCTAGTTGTACGTATATAAAACAACGAAGTAAGTCCATCTATTCAGTAATATGGCATCTTCTCCACGAAGCACATTTCTTCATATTTTCACGAATGTCTGAAGGATCCTTGTTGAATTAGCGTTTGGGAACCATTTGCTTTAAATTGGATTTCAAAGCCACTGCAATACTTTTCCATTTATTTTCCGTTGACTGAATAACGTTCTTCTTGCACGAATATTTGTAGGATCCTTGATGAATAGCCGTTGGGAATTGAGCACATTGAAAAAAATATATTTTAGTTTGGTTTTAAGGCCACTACAATACTTTTACAATTAATTTTGATAGTGGAGCTCCTCACTACAAGAGTTTCAATATAGTTTTCGACTTATTATCCATTCATCCATCAGCCTGTTTCGTCCACTGCTGGATATAGGCTTTTCCAGGATTTCACCACTCTTGGCGGTCCTCCTGGAAGAAATGCCCATACTCACACACGCTGGGCAGGCGGGTTGGTGAGCGCGGTGCCGAAACCCTTGCACCAGTGACGCCGCTGCCCGTCACCAGTCTGTTTTAAGGCCTGGCATTTAGGGATGGATATGTCGCAGTCATCTGGTTGAATCTGCTATTTGATTGAATGACTAGCGCGTCTATTGAATGACGACATTTAATTGAATGACTAAAGGACAACACGTCAAGTCGTTGAATGTAACGTTCAACATCTTGACTGAACGTCATTTAGCGAAGTCGTTGAATGGGATATAGCCGACTTTGTAATGTTTGGTTAGGGTGACCATGACCCAAGTAACACGTAATCTGTATAATAACCAAAGTGGATATGGATTTATGTCCTAAAGTCAGACTAACACTTTTAATCAGAACTGGCCAAAATTTAATTTTGTTTAATAGCATTTGGTTCTTCTCATAATGCTTAAACTCCTACTAACACATCAGGTAATTATAATGTACAGCTACTTAAACAGCTTTTACACTTTCCCAATGGTTATTATCTTATAATAGTAATTTGAAAACACATATGCATTAAATAAGCATTTAGAAAATCTCTTAGCGGGCATTTAGCTGTATTAGGTTTATTTTCAAGGCTAGAAACTTTCTAATGGGCTGAGGTTGTGTTTATTTAATGCTAGTTCTATATCAACATTGACTAAATAATTATTAATGCCTTAGCTCCGTTTTCTTCGTAATGTATTTTTCAATCAAGCTTTTAGCCGTATTTGGATACAAAGAAAAGTATTTTTAAAACTACAAGTAATAATTAGATCGTAATTCAAGTTTACCAATGGCTATTCATACACTACTTTTGTGTTGGGCATATCGTCATGGACAAAAAAGATTGGAATAAAACTAAAATAACGGGCGGAATTAAAAGAAAACTTAAAAAGGAATATTCAAATTTTATTACTCATTTGAATAATCAAAGTAATAGTAAAATAACCGATGTTCCTGATACACGAAACACGCAAGAAGAGTTGGAGAGTTTGTGTGAGCCAAGTACTAGCCAAGCAGTGTCGCCAAGGGGTTCCGTAGCAAATAATTTTATTGAAGAAGAGGAATGTGTTGCAGAATATGTATTGTCGGATATCGCAGTTGGCCTTTCCATTCCCATTCACTGGGTACAATAAATAACTTTTCTGATCCCTTCTCAAATGTTTGGACGATCTTGAAGGGCATATTGTCTCTGAAAAGAACGAACATGTATTTAGTTAGGTATAGGTACTCACTTCAAATGCATAATGTATCAAAACGATCCAGAAGTTCAATGTTTCGTAAAATATTGATATTATATAATCAAATTTTGATTAAGTATTTGAACCAAAATCAGCTTTTAATTTATTTAAAGCAATGTAGGTACTATCTTTTTTTTATTGTTTTGTTTTTTTTTTCGATTTTGGCGGGAAAAGTGTTTTAACAAGCTTATGCAAAAATAAACTAATAAATGTTCTGTTTGCATATTTTTTTAGAGTTTACCGATATTAAACTCAAAAAGAATTCAGCTTTCTATTGATAAAAATGTAGAAATTAAAAATGGAATTATTAAAGCAATTTCTATATATTTTGGTTTCAATTCGTAAAAGCTTTAGATTACAAAATATTTTTTTATAATTTTTCCCATAAGTTTGAATATTTTTCCATTACTATTTTCGGTTTCATAAAAAAATAAGGTTTAGTAACCTAAAATATATACCTACTTAAGACCTTGTCCACGTGCTGCGTTTTGCTTGCGTGAGAGCTCGCTCGCGCGTAGTCGAAGTACTAGGCTCCAATACATTGCGTTCACATGCTACGCGCGAACCAACGCGCGAGTTTCAAACGTCGCGTGTGGACGCAATGTATTGGCGCCTAGTACTTCGACTACGCGCGAGTGCTTACGCGCGAGCTCTCGCGCGAGCAAAACGCGACATCTGGACAAGGTCTAAAGTTAGTTACACTCGCAAGCACAAGTTACATATATGTATACGAGTAGGTATAACAATTGTAGCTAAGTAGGCACGTAATTAATGTAGGTACACTTCCCAGTCTCTATTCTTATCCTAAAGCGTAAAGAATTTAGGGCTTCACTGCATAAGTAATACCTATTTACGTACCTATTTTTCTAAAAGATATAACAGTTTCATATAAACTAAACTACTCTACAAAGAAACGTGCAATTTGGACTGCGAACACTTTTTGAATGAACACAAACCGTCCGCCGCTCCGCGCCCCGCCACCCGCCTCGATTCGCTCACTCTCTCCCCCTACCTCTGCGCTCACGAAGGGATTCTCTCAAATATGATTGTGTAGTATTAGATCAAATTTAACTGAAAATCTGAATATCCCCGGGATATCAAAGAAATATCTGTAAGCGCGTAGTAAATTGAAAACCAAACTTAGCAGCAGGCGCACGGGCAAGGCGTAACGCTATTGTGTAAATATTAAATAGGTAGGTGCCAAATCAAAATGCTTCGCAGAAATTTTATATTTTCTTATTACTATTTCTGTCTGTTAAAAATTGTTGGGATATAAATTAATAAAAATAAAATCGGAGGCGTCACTATCGCTTACCATGTCAAAAGTATAGAAAATTTGTTTGCCAAACGTTTTACCAAATTATTACGGTACCCTTATAAACACGACATTAATCAACCGTTATGCTGCAAAATGACACCAAGCATTATAATATGATTCTGATGTGTTCTAATATATCTGAACACTATTTTTGAGAGTCTTTTATTATGCTTAACAGATACTAATTATTTTGTCTAGCTATAGTAGAACTAACAGCATTATTATCCTATTTTCGAATGCCTAAAGCATTTATATTATGTGACGCCATTTGCTTTCTCTTCCGTTATTTTAGAAATAATTAAAGTGACCGAAATTTCATGGAACCAGCATTACTTAATATAGGTATCGAATGCGCGAATGTCTATGGAAGCAATTATATTCGTTAAAACTAAGTCAACAGCTTAAAATTTTACAAAAAATACTGTTTGTAGATTTTAATGTTCTAACATTTTTACACTAAAAAGCACTTTTGCGAGGGCGCGAGAAAATTTTACTACAAACTTACATATGTTTTCACAGTAAACTGATACCCGCAGCTCCATTTCACCCAAAGATAGAAATAAAAGTTTGTACTTACCCATTTAAAAATATTTCCACAGTTGTTTGTCACACTCACTGCACAATGACAACCATCTAATAAATGTATTTTTAAAATCTGTTCAGAAATTCTTTCTTACAAAGGAAATACAACAAGTAGCATTTATATAGGTTTTTTATTTAGGCATCATAATAACTAAAGCCGTTTAATAGCTGTACTAAAGTCGCAAAAAATGCCTTAAATATAGTAATTTATTCTTTACCGACTATAATAATGACGTTGTACAAAAGATATAATGCTATTAGGCAGCCTTTATAGGACTTAAAGCCGGCTAATTTGGGGCCCAAAATGCTCCTAAAAGAGCTGTACAAAAGTTAAACAGCTGATATACGATTGGCATATAATGCTTTGCGCATGAGCTCATGCTATTGTATGTTTATTATAATGGTGTTTGGTGTTACTTGGGGAGTTCGCAACTTAAAAGTTAACCTTACGATATTACTGTCGATTGCCGTAAGTTTCATCATTGGCCGCCAAAATTTTAGGTCGTCTATAGTGGGGTCCCATGTAGGGTGACCATAAAGATTAGGTTTGCTTATCAGGTAGGATGCTCATGAGAATTTTGGGAGGGTTAAAAAATTACTGATTTATAAACTGCTAAGCTTAAAATAATAAAAGATTGTAGCATGATTTCCAATGCTCTACTTAATCTCATATTTCTGCTTCGTATAAAAAAGTAAAAAACATGGAAAAATGTATCATATTATTTCAAAAGTAATTTATTAAAATATAAGAGTCTCTGGGACTCCAAAGAGTTGTTAAATGAAGTCTTTGTCACCTAGTGAAATGAGGGTTTAGATTTAAAAAAAATACTTAAAATCATAGGATCAGTTTCATTTACAAATAACGCACTTTAGAGTAAATTTAATCGAAAAATATATAAACACAGTTCTATCTATGCGAGCTGTTTGACGCCATATTTGTTTTGGTGACTACTAGCGCCGCAGTGGAAAAAAAATGAAATAAATTTGAATCACTTGACTGATTTTACGTCCGCTCTGTTCATAGGGCTGTGTTACAATCCGCTAACTAGTTGGACGTTGAGTGACGCTTGTTCAATCAACGTTCGGCCTAGTCATTCAATTGAATTTCGTCATTCAAGGAACGCACTAGTCATTCAATCGAATAGCAGATTCAACCAGATGACTGCGACAGATATACCGCCATCCATTGGTCCCAGGCAATGGTGGGCCGCCTGGTTTTGCCTGAGAGCTGTCCTCTTACTCTCCCCCAAATAACTTCGGGAGGATTTGCGAGTAAGATGGTGGTATCTCCACAGTCGAGCTCGGCACCACCTAATAAATTTACTTATTATTATATTAATTAATAGGTGGTAGAGCTAATGCCGGGCTCGACTGTGGAGGTACCACCATCTTACTCGCAAATCCTCCCGAAGTGCCTGGGACCGATGGATGGCGGTATATCCATCCCCAATTGCCGGGCCTTATATAAAACAGACTGGTAACGGGCAGCGGCGTCACTGGTGCAAGGGTTTCGGCACCGCGCTCACCAACCCGCCTGCCCAGCGTGTGTGACCGCCAAGAGTGGCCAAATCCTGGAAAGGCCTATGTCCAGCAGTGGACGAAACAGGCTGATGGTTGGATGGATGGATATTAATTAATAAATTTTTGAAAAATATTTTGATAAATCATTTCCACTGATATTGACATTCTTAACTGGATATACTTTTATCGACCCTTATAGGAAACGTCACAAGCTATGAAGATCAACAGAATTACCGTTTACGAGCGAACGACCGCTTCTAAGGGGGAGCAGCTGCCCCTCCCTGCCCGGTACCTACGCCCTTGGTGCTGTAGCCTTTTTGAAACCCAGCCTGCTCTGGTGGTTGATAGACGATTCGTGATAACTCTTGAGAACAGCTTGTGGGTGCGGCCCAGGAGCGCGATTGGTCTTTTTGAAGAACAAAATGACCAGGCTCCTGCTCCACTACTTTCGAGTATCGCTTCCTAGGAATGACGGCATTAAAAACGCATTATATAAAACACCTTCTGTTTAAATTATAAAATTACTATTAAATTTATTATTCTTATTATTTATTCCATGACATGAATTATTCATAAAATTGCACACCAGTTTATCATTTATGATCTTTACAGATAATATAGATCATCTACCTCTTGAATAAGTGCTTCGTATTAGCGAAATTCTTTTTGTGTTTACGTTTTATTTATGGTCTTTTTGTAATCTTGTCATTACCATTTGTCATACATAACTTCTTCACCTCACCTTTCGGTTTCTTCAAATACAAAAAAAAATACAAAATATTTTTTTTCCCAAAAGTATGTATTTACATGGACTTAAAATTAGGTTCTCAACCACACAGAGGATATCACACAACTTCAATTCAATACACTAAGCATCAAATTATATTTTAAAGTGAAAATCAGTTATTTGCCTTGTTTGTGTATGTATCAAACAATTTTATTGTGATATCTTATTGTGTAATCGCTGTTGGTTTAAAACAATAAAATAAAATAATATATTTATACAGGTAAAATTCCATTAAACCACATCTGTATTCATGGTAGTGTTTAATGTATGACTGTATTACATTTATGAAGTATGACCGAATCCATATTGTTTTCATTTTTACGATTGTTTCACTGGGAAAACTTTTCAGAATTACAAAAATGGAGTTATAAGTTAGTGTTACCTGTTTATTTACACCGGTAAATAATTTTGATGAATTAAATAACATAATACTCGTGTATTATGTGTTGGAAATAGAAATAGTACATTACTGCTAAGACCAAGAAATAAGCAATCCTGGACGAGTAAGTTAAAAGTTCGAGCCTGTAGGGCGATGACTTTTATATACGAAGCCAGGATAGCTAATTAATGGTCGAAGCAAGTACAACGCTTTTCTCAAAAATAAAATGAGATATTTTCATGTTTTTCATGATAATGAGTTACATCAAATTAAATAAACTGACTAGGAAATATTAAAAGTTACTTCCTTGCTCATATTTGGGCGATTAGGTTTATTGTTATTGATTTCTTCAGCAAAGCATTAGTGGAGTACAATCTACCTATATATAAAAGCCCGCTTCTGAACTCATTTTGTAATTTATTTGCACAAAACAGTTTTAACTAAAATATAAAGCAACATAAATTCCCGCTTTTACGCAACTTTTTATTATTATTTCCAGCTGGGCAAAGGTATTTACAGCCATGCAGCCTTCTTCATTGACAACGCCATCTAGGAACGCTAAGAACTAAGAAACGAGAAAAACGCTCATTGACGTTAAATTTTAAGTATTCAAAATTATATATTTTTGTTATTGGTATTGCAGTTATAAAATGCAGCAAACATTTCTACATTCTAAACATGAAATTTTAATTCATTTTATTTTTCTTTGTAAATTAGCCGCTTAAAACCTTATGAATCTTATGATCGCCAAACTCCTAAGTCTCTTAAAAACATAGACACGGATAGTTAAAAAAAACATATGAAATATACTCTGTGAACATATGGTATGTAATGGATTTTCATACGAATTTCCTGGACAGTAATTCAGATTTCCTGGACACTTTTAAATAGCTCGCCAGCATGAAGTATTTTCTTATAGGTCTTTACAGTAGGTATTAATGGTAATATTACAATGTATTTTTGAGAAAACTATATTGTTGCCATTACTGTCTCGTGTTAGTTAATAAAATTTCTTCTAATACTTACAGTGCTCCCAAAATTATTTATAATGCGAAACCTATAGCTTAGCGACCGGACGTACCACGTGACTTTGTATAAAAAGTGTAGGGAAATAACACATACATACAGACCAAACATTAATAATAAACGCATAGAGTCGACTTGAAGCAATTTTAGATCAGTGAGGTATAGGCTCTTTTAGATATAATATTGCTTGTTTCCAAACAAAATTATATACGAGAGATTAGTTTAGGTATGTAATAACAAATATGTTTCAACCATAAGCCAGCTAAAACAACCCATTTTTATACGTTTCTTCGTACCATGTAGCTTAAATGTCGCTTGGTTTTTGTATGGAAACTTGCCAACGCTATTTAATCCTTAGGTTTAGTCTGTATGGCTGTGGGAAATACGAATTTTGCTGAGCAGTGGCGAAGATTCGTGCGCATTATAAGCTTGGGAGTACTGTACATACATTTGATGTAAGTATTTTTATATTATATAGCTTAGAATAAATATAATAAAAAATCACTAACCTAAACAAAGTATCGAGCCACGGAAGATATCGGTAAATAAATAGATAGACAAAGTAGTTTTATGCGGGTATACTCCGAAAACGCAATAGCATCTTAAAACATAACGATATGTTTATAATTGCTTTATTTTTAAGACAATAGACACATAAAATGTTCTTAAGGTTTGTATGTAAATTGGAAACACACAAAATAACAAAATTGTTAGGGACAAATTAACAATGTACTCGTAGAATAAAAATACGAATATAACTATGACGTTGTTGGGCTCAAATGGAGGTATTTACAATTGAATCAATATCTAATTATATATGTACAGGTATGTAGATTCCAATCGGAGTTATCTGCGTGGTAAATGTTTGTGTGACCTCGATATCAAAAATATAAGCAACGATTTGCACAATTTTGCTTTGTAAATATTTGTTCTTTTAGTATGTTCGGGCATTTTTGCCAGTAGTCGCAAAGATATTTTATTTAGGTCAGTAAATTTATGACTAGAACATTTTTGTAGGTATCTAGTTTTTAAAATACATATTATGTTTTTAAGGTTCCGTAAGTACCTCAAAATGAAAGACGGAACCCTTATACAATCTATTTATCCGTCTGTGAGGACCATTTTTCTCGGGCCCCGTTAAAGGTATCAAGTTTTGACCTCAACGCGAAAACAAGTGAATGTCTTACGTAATCAATTTCATACAAATTTACTCTCCATGAAAACATATAGGGCCTTTCCAGTTGACATAGAAAATTTGAAATTCCATTCACAAGATAGGTCTTATACCACAAATATAGGAAAAAAAATTGAAAGGTACTCATATTTAATTATTCAAACCTATTTAGATCCCTTGTATGCATAAAGTTTAATGGATCTTATGTCTCAAGTTAAGTTGATTATTTTAAATGTACGGACGAGTAATAAGTTAGTGTTTTAAACTGTATGCACAGAACCCTCAGGGCATGAGTCCTAGCAGTCCTACTCGAATTTGACCAGTTTTTTTATCTTAAGACCCCACTTTTCTTATCCTGCCTGCGGTCGCTCAGTAATATACTACAAGAATATTTCTCGCTCGCCATGTCCCATAATGTAAAAAAAATACCACTGCATTTAAGTGCAGTCGGGGGACATTTTGCAATGAGGTTTTTTTTTTGTATTTATTTATAGCCTATTCCACTCAGGATGCTATAACGATACCATACTTCGAAATCGGTTCAGGCATTAAGAAGTTATGGTGGAATTAAGAAAAATACCCAGAGGAACCCTGAAAACAATACACTCTTTTTTTGGAGTAGGAGTAAAAAAAATGAGTAGGAGTCTTGTTTCTTCTTTCATCTACAAATAAATGCGACAGTGAAAGTTACAGCCATTCACATCACATAGAACAGGTTCCTTTAGTCATTGAAAGATCTTCTGTCTGCCAATTCACAGACGTTTTATGGTAGCTTTGGATTAGAAATAGACTCGTTCCTCAACTCGTACCAGTTGAGGAATTTCAAATTTTTTTTCCGTTCCCAACTGGTCCCACCACATAAGCGTCTTGTAATGTCAGGGAGAAAAGTGTTTATGTTTTTCGAGTAATCAGATACCGATTGTCTATTTTATGCTTGTTTTAATTTTTTAAACAAAAAAGTAAAAAAAAAATTTTCTTAATATTTGAGAGGATAGAACTATTTTCTCTCTCACAAAGGATTTCCTATATAGTTTTGGAAGTGACTAAATAGGCGTTAGCGGCTTTATTAGTTTTAATTTTATTCGACCGCTAAGGGTAGGTTGCGACGACGATCGAAGCGAGGAGGAGCGGTTAGGTTGACATGTAAGTAGATTTTAGGGAGCCGAGCGAAGCTCTCTTTTTTCTCAAAAACTTTGAAACGTTGTGGTTTTCGAAGTAACGTTTAATATTTTTTATAAATAAAGTTTTAGCGTGTTCGTCTAGAGATACAAGAGAAAATCCTGATAGCCATTTTTTTGTTCTGTTCGAATCTATGTTTTTATCTCGAATTCACTGAAGAAAGGGTTTTTTATCGTCCTCTTAGTTTTAATAAAAATACAATTTAAAATTGTTAATTAATTAATTTACAATTCAACTCTTTAAGGAGATCTCGTCGCGCCTGATCGACGCTTCAGGTAACCAAAGGGCTGGGACATATTTTGGTCAGCGGATTAGCCTCGCGATCCAGCGAGGCAATGCCACCAGCCTTTTGGGTACCTTGCCCAACGACGGTAGCGATCTGGCCAGCATATTTTATTTATTCCATTAAATAGGTGTCCAAAATTTCCCTTTCTTTTATTTATTTGTATAATATTTAAATTGCTAGGTAATTTTAATTTTTAATTCGTTTAGTTTTGATGTAAATTGTTATTTAATAAATAATTATACTTTCAATTTAAAATGTGTTCTGTATATTTTGATCATGTCACTTCTAAAAGTAAAGTTCACTATTCCATTTCATTATTTCTTGCACATAATGGAAACTTCAAATTGTTTTTTTTTCCTTTATGGTACCATACAACATGCGTGTTAAACAACTCCGTGCTCTCATGTTGTGTCTACGAGACGCAGACAGACAGACGCTTGTGTTTTATGTATGACGGAACAAATTGAAATATCAAAATACTTATTGTACGGATATTATTAAAATAAAATCATTTGCATATGACATTCCTTGTAAGTAAATATTTATCTCCTCAAGTTATGTAAACCCATGTAAATTTCTATAACATAAATATTATTATGAGATATGGCGTAACTTCATGGGGAAAAGCCAGCTATTGAAACTACAAAAGAAATGCATCAGAGCCATTACGTAAACTAATTAAATCGATTCTAAACCTCGTTTAAACATTTTCAAAGTAGGCAACCAACCTTCTGTAATTGATTTTTGGAAAACTTACTTCGAAATATAATATGTTAACAAAGGACCCAGACTTGGCTACGAGAATATTTTCGTCAGTGATTTTAATAATAAGTAAATAATATTGTGTAATTACTTTAGTTATTCAATTAAAAACCCTAGAAAATGCTTATACGAGAAACCGGTTGGGTGTATTAAACATATAATAGTTTTGTGGACAAGTACAAGTGTCTTATTTAAACAAAGATGGCTAAGTAAGTCGCTGCTGTCTTTCTGCGTGCACCTAACAAAGGACCCAGACTTGGCTACGAGAATATTTTCGTCAGTGATTTCAATAATCAGTAAACAAATATGTTTGTAGTTGTTATTCTGCTATCTAAAGGCATTGACTTGTGAGCATGTTCGGCAAAAACAGCAAAACAAATCACTCAAGTCTCTTTCATACAAGGGTCGATCAAAGTCCAACAAATGTGCGCCGTCGTCGTTAATCGATCGACTCTGATCTGAAACGAGCTTGTTTTTATATTAAAACTAGGTTTTGCCCGCGGCTCCGCCCGCGTGTTATTCGGTTTAACGACATGCTTTTTTCATGGGATGAAAAGTAGCCTATGTGCTAAGTTAGGGTATAAGCTATATCCATTCTAAATTTCATCCAAATCCGTCCAGCCGTTTCAGCGTGAAAGAGTAACAAACTCACACACACACACACACAAACTTTCGCATTTATAATATTAGTGTGAAGTGTGATGGATGAGATAACATAAACTTGTCGTATTTCACCACAAACGATTAAGGAACGCGCTTATTAGACACCTGATGTATGAAATAACAAAGCCTTGTCTTATTTCACCACAAACAATTACAACCGCGCTAATTAGACACCTGATTTTTTCAATGATATTGATCTATCCTACAGGAACCATGCATTATTCCGGGATAAAAAGTAGTTTATGTGTTAAGTTAGGGTATAAGCTAAATCCATTCTAAATTTCATCCAAATCCGTTCAGCCGTTTCAGCGTGAAAGAATAACAAACACACACACACACACACACACACACACACACACACACACACACACACACACGCACAAACTTTCGCATTTATAATATTAGTAGGATGTCATTTTAGAAGCTATTTTTTTTGTTTGAAATGCACTTGTACTTGTCCTCCACATTTATTTTATTTGAAATTGCTATGATAGCGAAACCGGTTAGGTATAGATAAATAAAATAAATGTGGACAAGTACAGTGGAGCCCACATCAAGCTAAACACTTTCAGTATAAGCTGACCTCTCATTGTATAGTCTCCCCGTACAATGAGAGGTCAGCTTATACTCAATGTGTTTAGCTTGATGTGGGCTCCACTGTACACGTGCATTTCAATTAAAATGTATCGAAAGTTCCACCAAGTGCCAAAATCACAAGCATCAACTTCAATATCTTTTGCAGTTACAATTTTATTTGGTTTTACATTAATTTGATAAAATTGATGAAAATAACATTCTTATTAATAGTGCGAATGTAATTAATGGCTACAATTAATTTTAAAATTATTTGACATACTTCCATTATTATTTTTTGTATTAATTTGACATTTCTATTTTACCAATTTTACAATTACCTAGTTAAGCACTTTATTTGTTAAAATGATGTAATTAGTGTGTTATTTTAATAACTTATTATTACTTAATACTACTGTTGTACAAACTAAAAATACCCTGTATATTTTGTAAACTTGACGATGTAATTTACTGAATAAATGATAATGGCTACGTCCTTAGGGAACTGCCCGTCCCCAGGGAACAAACTGTATAGCCTATGTCTAAGTTCATAGTCGAACCATGACAACAGTGAAAGAATGTTCAACATCGGTTCAGTATTTCCAGAGATACCTAAGTGAATATAATTAATGGCCATGTATACCTAGAGAACAGACCGACCTGCGTCGTCGTGACCGGGTGTAAAATATAGCCTACGTCTAAGTGAAGAGTCTAACTTTAAAACAGAAAAAGAATTTTCATATTCGGTTCAGAATTTATTTTATTACTGACCACATCTGTAGACTGCCCGTTCCCAGAGAACATAGATAGCTTATGTCCCAGATAGCCTAGTAAAAGGATTTTCAAAATTTGTTCAGTAGTTATCAATGACTATTTCCCCAGGGAACTGCCCCTTCTCAGTGAACAAACCTAACCATTACAACAATAAAAGAATTTCCAAGATCGGTGTATGTAATCAGGATCTTCGTCTTGATTACCATTGCACCCTTAACAAGCTCGATCCCAATACCACTAAAATGATATTCGATTTACTTTCCCAGAAAACTTACCAACGTCCATTATCATTATGAACTCAGGGCCTTGATCTTCAGAGTGAGAGAGGACACTGCGTGCGACGCATCAGTAATTCGTGATAAAATGCTGCGGTTTGACCAGCACGAGGATACTTCATTTTTTAGGGTTCCGTACCTCAAGAGGGAAAAATGGAGCCCTTATATAATTGTACGACTAAGAGTGAATAAATATTTTTGTATTTTTTTTTTTGTATTTTTTGTATTATAGGATCACTTGGTTGTCCGTCTGTCTGTCACCGTACCACGAGCGCACGAAAAGTTGACGTTGCGGCGCGACTCCAGTAACTGCACCCTCGGCGGGTACCCCGTCTTTTGGCGCACGTACTCCGCGATAGCATCCGCCTTAGTGGTGTATTGCAGGCGGGAGATATACACCGGCACAGTATAGGTAACAACAGTAGTTTAACTAGGCTCGGTGCCTAAACACGCGCTAGGGCTGCCAACTGACTGTTTACGTATTTGATAATGCTATATTATTATTATAAAAGTTGTATTTAAGTAACCATACAATGCGCAACATACTGTGTAATTTCATGCCATAATTTACGAAAATGCGCGGTAACGTCACAGAGACTACGTGCGTACGTAACTGCGGTGCGGCCGTGACTGTCGTAAACCGAGTTGAACCGAGTTTTGAGGGTGGTTTGTTTCGGCCCGATTGTATGGAGATAGAATACTATAACTTATTTATACTATGACACCGGCTTGTTCGGCTTCGCAGCACGAGTTGGGCTCATGTGAGCTTTATCGCAGCGGTTCTGGATTGGTCGCGGTTGGCGGTTCCTCCTTTGAACCGTCACGATTAGATACCATGGTCATTCGGAGGCGCTTTTTCTGGCACCGGCTTTTAATGACTAGCTAATATTATTTAGGGAGCTGGGCACTGCACATAGTCAGATACCATTTTAGAGGAACAAGTTGGAGAATTAAGAACCTCACAAACGTACTTCTATACAAAAAGCGGCCAAGGTCAGAGATTCTAATCAGCGCGAGCGGAGCCGCGAGCAAAAGACTAATGACCATTTATTTTGCAACTACATATGTATACTTACAAATTCATAAAATTGGACCTTGACCTTGACACTGCACGGAACAGTATTTTTCCAAAGTAGGTTAATACGTATGTATATTACTGATGCGTGATGTATGACTATGACTGATACTGATTCTAGAGTTAAGTAGTATTAATTACTAGCTTTTGCCCGCGGCTCCCCTCGCGTGTTATTCGGTTTAACGACATGTTTTTTTTTTTCGGGATAAAAAGTAGCCTATGTGTTAAGTTAGGGTATAAGCTATATCCATTCTAAATTTCATCCAAATCCGTTCTGCCGTTTCAGCGTGAAAGAGTAACAAACATACACACACACAAACTTTCGCATCAAAAATATTAGTGTGATAATAATAATTGTTGTTCTAAAGCAGGATGTCCAATGGAAACCAACGAGTTATATTTCGACGAAGGCCAAAACGGATATTCTACGAGTATCTTAGAAAAGTACAGAAGAGCAGACGTAATAAAACGGAAAACGAAACTGAAGATCTAGTGACTAGAATAGAAAAACGATTCGTTGATTTGGGCATATAGAGACGACAGATAATAAAAACAGCGTGACGAAAGAAATATTATATAAAGTGACTTTAATTTATGCAGTCAAATTACCAAAATCTTGACGTTCGGGCTGGGCTTGCGTTTGTAAGGAAGACGAAAAGAATAATTTACGAAATTCACAAAAAGGGTCATCGCACGTTGCCACTGAGCACTTACCGAGTCATCAGTAAGAAATTAGCTGCAGAAATTAAAGTCACCTTATCTAAGTGCTAGTAGGTGGGGCTAGATTGGGGCGACCTACAAAACAAACAAAAACGATACATAGTCTATACATGTAAACGTATTGAAACCGTTTTGATTGTGTCTGTAGGTCACAGAGGCCCGCGGGTCGCATCTTTTTTATGGTCAAAAGCACTTTTTTTTGTAGCGACATCTAGTTATTTTCGCTTGAAATACGTCTAACACAAGTTGGGGAATCATATACGGCTTGTGAATGACACAACTACTTCGATTTTTCCACAGTCGTAAACGTAAACAGTCGCTGTAGTCAGCGAAGTTTGATATTCATATTTGTTTACATGGTAATAAAAAGATGGCGCTGCTTGTGTTGATTTTTTTTATTTAAAAACTCCACCAACATTCAAACAGAAAACATCAAAAGGAGCAGAAGCTGAGTTCTTGAACATGAAGTACACAATACAGTAAAAGTAATTCCCCAAAAAATTTTCTTTTGATGATTTCAGTTAGAAAATGAATTATCACCACAAAAATAGCAATCTTTCATTTTTAGGGTTCCGTACCAAAAGGGTAACTATTATTATTAACTTATTATGTAACTGTTATTACTAAGGCTCCGCTGTCCGTCTGTCTGTCCGTCTGTCTGTCTGTCTGTCTGTCTGTCTGTCCGTCTGTCTGTCTGTCTGTCTGTCACCAGGCTATATCTCATGAACCGTGATAGTTAGACAGTTGAAATTTTCACAGATGATGTATTTTTGTTGCCGCTATAACAACAAATACTAAAACCGACCAAGTGCGAGTCGGACCTGCGCACTCCCATACAACAGACATGATTTTTTTCCGTTTTTATAGATAATGCTTGAACCGTGATAGTTAGACAGATGAAATTTTCACAGATGATGTATTTCTGTTGCCGCTATAACAAAAAATACTAAAACCGGCCAAGTGCGAGTCGGACCTGCGCACTGCCATGCAACAGACATTATTTTTTTGCCGTTTTTATAGATAATGGTACGGAACCCTTCGTGCGCGAGTCCGACTCGCACTTGGCTGGTTTTTGTACTTTAACGCAGTGTTACTTTTCATGAAATCTCGGTTTTATTTTTTCTAAATTATCAATTCCTATCTTCGTCGCACTCCATCAGTCGAAACTAAAAATTATGTTTAGTAAAAAAAAGTAAGTAAATTTGAATTTGAGAATATTTATACCTGATCAACAATGATAAATCATTCAAAAGATTTATTTCCAACTTGCACTTTCTTTTGGTGAACGCGTCGATGTCTTTTCAAGGTGACCTTCGCAACGAGTTTTTGTGAAATAAGATTTAAAATACCTAGACATACATATATATTGTTTTTTTATATACATAAGGTTATATAGTAAAGTTACTTATTTAGTTTTTTTACTTTCTGTATTACTATATTTTATAAGCTAAGACAAAGAATATTAATAACTGATTCCGTTTAAATATCAAAAATATTCATTGTCCAATTCATGTTGTCTTGTACGTTTGCCTAGAAATATGCACTATTTAAAAATTATGTATTCATAACTCTGTTTTTCTTTTTATGTCTTTTGTGTGCAAAAAAAAAGTCTCGCAGCGAGTTATGAGCGCCCAGCAAAAGTGGTGGGGAGCTAGCGCAGGTGTTCACTCGCGCACAAAATTACTAAGTGCGATAGAGAAACAATGACTAGCGCAGTCAAGTTCACCGCTCATAATTGTATGTAAGCAAATACTGTGTCGTAAAAATACTTAAATAATAATAATTAAAAATTTAAATAAAACCAAAAAATATTGTACTATCAAATTTATTCTCGTATTGCTGTTGTAAGAGTTTCATTAAATAAATAATGGAATACTACTATGCCTGTCCGTCTGTACCTACTTACTCAAAGCGTCAGATTTTGTTGCCATACAAAAAAATTGTCGCTACTATTTGTACTACTGAATAGTTTCAGAGAATGGCCCCTTTTCCACTTACCGGCAATCCACCGGCACCGGCGACGGCGACGGCACGGCTAAGGTGGTAAAAATGTAAAGATGAAAAGGGGCCATTCCCCTAAGAAACTACCCAGCATCTCCGGTACCTATCATAGAAATCATAGTAGACCATATCGAGCTTTGACAGGTCAATATAAACTGTCTGTCCCTCTCTAAGTAGATCAAGAGAGTGATACAGAGCACTAGATTAGCAGGGAACTAACATATCTATGTTACTCAGCGAGAGTGTAGTTTTTTATTAGTGAAAGAACTAAGAACTTTGAGAATCGGTTCAATAGTTACCTCAGATGCACACAAACAAACAAAACCTCTTTATATAAGGTGACTTTCGTTTAAATAGCCAAATTCATACTGAAGACGGTAATTAGTCAAAACCAAGGTTCAAAGACAATGATTGCGAAGTACAAAAAAAAATTGTGTCTCTATACTTGTTTAAGAACAACCTCGACTCAACTAATATAGGAAGTCTCCATTTTATTTTGCGTATTTCACAGAAAGGGTCATTGAACCTTGGTCCTGATCACTTACCGGGTCCTCAGTATAAATTTGGCTCTATAAACGAAAGTCACCTTATATTATAGTGCAGACAGCTTAGGTGTAGATAAGTAAGCGCAAAACTTAATTTACTCTGAAGTTGCCGAAATTTTCCAATAGATTCATGAGTTCATAATTCCTGTAAACCAATAGCTATTTCCATTATTTGTTTTTTGTTCGAAAGTTGATTTCAAGGTCTATATCTCCGTATTAAATTTTGTTTTTATTTTCAGTTTGATTACTAAAATTAAGTTTTCAAAGATAGTTCGTCTTCAGTGCCATCCGTTTTCATGATAAGATTCGTAATAACTTTTAACAGGTGACACATTAAAAAAGAAATTATAGGTTCGGTTAGCTTAATTTGCTCTCATTCACACACAATGTGTTTTATAAAATTTGGATTTGTCATTCATAAAATAAATGTAAAAACGTTTGTACTGAAAACTGAGTTTTCTTCAAATTCTCTATACAAAACAGCAATTTCAAAGGTATTTTAAACATACTATGTTGTATTCGTTTTAAATTTAATTAGTCTGACACAACGACCTATTTCGTTTGACATGTTTTAAATTTACATTACGTAGGTCATACTTAGAACTGGCTATTTGTAATAAAATTATCAAAAAAACAAATACGGTTTTTGAAATTGGAACTCTCTGAAAGTGAGTTTCCCTTAAGTTTGTATGATTGTAATTATTTTTTTCATTGTGGCATAGTTTTGAAAATTATTTGACGGCAATCGGCATTACAAAGGATAACCAGAAATTTTTTTGTTTAGTCGTGTGTAAACTTTATGTCCTATTGTGACCTATTCTCGTGCAACAAACCTTATATTTAGAGTTGAAAAACCTAAAATAATACAAGCTCATTTAACTTTTATCCATCTGCGCTAAAGCCTATTTTGCAATGAAAAGTTTTAGGTTATGGCAGCTCTAAATCTAATATTTGCTACACGAGAATAGGTGTTATTATGTACTAACTGTAACGCATAAATATAGTGAATATGCTAAAAACATGTATTATAGCTTCTTAGTTAATACTTATATCTTTACTTTGTAAAGCCTCAAACGATGATGTGAATAATAGTACATTACGATACGAGAGCGATGAAACGTTTTCTGACGAGTGTGAGTTGAGTATGAGTGCAATCACACGAGTCGAGAAAAAGTTTCTCGCACGAGTATCGTATAATATTTTATAGCACAAGTGGGGAAAATGCCGACTTTACGCAAGCGCAGCGTGCGTAAAGCGGTCATTTTACGCACAGTGTGCTATAAACAACATTTAAATTTTAGTATTCTAGAAGCGTTTTCACTGGTCCGTTTTAATGATGTCATTTAATTTGTGCACAGTTATCTTGGGAAGTAGTTCACGCATGCAAACATTTTAAACTAGATAAAACTCGCAACATCTTCAAGAACCTGTTTTTGGGGTGAAGAACCTAAAACGATAACAGCAAAGACATGTTAATATATGTTTTTATTTTTAGAGTATTCTGGGTTTTACTAAATTAGCTTTTGCTTTCTTTTTTGGCTCGTTATGTTTGCTTATAAACAAGAAAGTATTAATAATGTCTCATAAATCTCTTAGATTAAGAATACTGACAGGAAGGTTTATGCGTGTCTATCCAAGAATGATTCTCAAGCTCACTTTTCACCCGTGTTGCATGAGTAGTTAAAGTGAAAAGTGGTGGAGTTTTTAAACGTCCGTCTGTCTGTGGCATAACCGCATAACCCAAAAACGGGGAATGGACATAAAATCGTGCGAGACGTTAGTAGGAAATTAGGAAAAATTGAGTATTTTCTTTTAATGTAATAAAATGTACGTCACTTTTTTTTAATGATGCAGATACCGATAACTACCTCCGTGGTCTAGTGGTGAGAGCATTGGGCTCTCAACCCGGAGGTCATGGGTTCAATTCCCGCGGGGGACACACATAGTGGAAAGTCACTTTGTGGATTGTTTTCAGTTTGGTTAGGACATTGCAGGCTTGAATCACCTGATTGTCCGAAAAGTAAGATGATTTCGTGCTTCGGAAGGCACGCTAAGCCGTTGGTCCCGGCCACTTTCTAGTATAGTGGTCGTTACATAAACCACGTCAGAGGCCGTAAGGCGGTTTAAGAACTCTGACACCAGGGGCTTGCTGGGTCGATAGGCCATACAGCCCACACGATAAGAAGAAGAAGAATGATGCAGATTGCGCAACGGCACAGGGTCTTTGTTCAATAGGCTTGTAGACAGGGTAAGCAAAACATTATTCTATTTAGTCCGTCATTTAGATCATCAAAAAATATTGAACACGTATTTTTTCTTTTGTCAATCAAACAAAAAATGACAGAGATAAAGCGCGTCAAATTTTGGGAGTGAGGGCAAATGACGTCACTTCTATGTAAAATTGTACCTAGATGTGCGTTCACGCGAAACTTCAGCGGGCTATATCTTTATCATTTTTTGTTAAATTGAAAAAAATAAAAAATACGTGTCCAATATTTTCTGATAATCTAACTGACGGACTAATGATTTTTTTTTAGTCATCATGCCTATTCCTACTGTCATCAGGACATGGACCAAACATAATAACATTATTAGTTACTAGCTTTTGCCCGCGGTTTTACCCGCGTTGAATTAGTTTTTGTGTACTCCTATAAAATCAGTCAATATTTTTGGGACTGTTACCTACAGTAAACACAGCTGGTGAAATGTGTGTGTTATGTTTCCCATTTTGTATGTCTCTTTTATAGTTTTTCCATGGGAACAAAGGGAAAAAGTAGTTTTTGTCCTATTCAAAGTCTAGAACTACATTTATGCAAAATTTCAGTCTAATCGGTTTCGTAAGCATGGCGTGAAAGGGTGACACTTAGGAAACTCATTTTCATCCCATGGGAACTGATTTATGAGATAAAAAGTAACCTAGGTCTAGAACTACATTCGTGTACAATTTCAGCCCAATCGTTTCAGTAGTTACGGCGTAAAAGTGTAACAAACATCCATCCATTCATCCATACATCCAAACTTTCGCATTTATAATATAGTGGGATGGGATGGGATCAAGAACTTAGTTCTTACTTATATTTCAGTTTATGTAGTACATCATTTACACTTGCGATGGTTGGCATTAATGGAACAGACAGCATCTTGATTTTTAACAAAAACAATTGTAGATTTGTTTCATTTATATTTCACTATATTATCCAACCGGTTTCGGAAATTAATCTATCTTCAGGGGATAAAAAGATCATCTAAATATTATTGCACGATTGCCTTAATTGAACATCGTTTGTGAACAATATTAAGATAATTTGTTTATCCCCATGAAGATGGATTAATAGCGAAATCGGTTGAAAAATATAGTAAAATATAAATGAAAGAAGTGTACAAGTGATTTTATACTACACCTGCTTGGAAAGTTTCTTCTTACTTTTTCGAAAACGATGGAGAATATACGTCATTGCTGTCATACCAATATGCGGGCGAGCGGGAAGAAAAAAGTATATGAAAATCCATTAACGTGCTGAGCAGGCAGAAAAAGTATAGGAAAATCCATTGTTAACTTGCTGTTTTTTTTTATTTGTTGACAACATCCTCACGATAAGCATAAATGTTACATTAAACAGGGTATAAACTTCTTGATACATAACCTAGCTTGAACAATAATGCCAAAAGACAAAAAGTTTTTATGTCTTAGTTTGCAAAATAATACTGGCCACTTGCTATTTATGATCATAAAAAAATTAAAAATGTGAAAGTAAAAAAGTTTTTATGTCTAAATTTGCAAAATAATACTGGCCATTTGTTATTTATGTACATAATTTAAAAAAAAAATTAAATACTGCAAATCTAACGCGAGTCATCAATCTGTTTCTTTGGTTGTATCTTTATTAAAAGTAACTCAAAATGTCGTCTAGTAGTGATATAGAAGAATGGGTGATTTTGTCTTTTATTTTCCTCGCAGGTGTAGTATAAAGCACTATGTATCACTCGGGAGAAAGTGCGATTCCCAACTCGTGTGTATTGAGGCCCTCGGCTGTAATCGGCCTCTTTCTCCACTCGGTGAACAATGTACTATTGTAAAAAATTAAAATTTGCTATAGAGAGCATGTATTTGTATCCAAAGTAAGCCTAATTACCGCGTTGAGGTGGAATGATCGTCGGGGTAAAGGAGATCGTACGAGTATTTATCTCATCACTCCAGGTTTAAACGAAATATGCACTACATAATGCATATTACTTTTTATACATCTACATAAACAGAAGTAAGTTGAAGTGTCGTATATTTGTCGCCGACATGATGGCCGTTGGGGCCGAAAGGCTTTAGAATGGAGACAACGTACAACAAAGCGTAATGTAGGCCGACCTCGTGCCTGTTGGACCGATGACCTGAAGAACGTTGTAGATGGCGGCTGGATAAGGAGGACGGAGGACCGCCATGAGTGGCGAAATTTGGGAAAGGCCTATGTCCAGCAGTGGACGAACACGGGCTGGTGGATGGATGGTTGGACATAAACAGAACCCATACACATGAACGAAGTACATTCTTTACAGTACAATTATAATCGGTAAGTAAGTAATTTTTAATATTTTTAGTATACATATAAGGTGACTTTAATTTATACAGCCAAACTCATACTGGAGGCTTGGTAGTCAGTAACACGGATCGATAACACTTTTTGCTAATTTCGCAAAATAAAATCTTGACGTCCCATAGTAAGTGACTCGGGGTTGGGCTTGCGTTTGTAAGGAACACCAAAAGAATAATTTACGAATTTCACAAAAAGGGTCATCGAACCTTTTTACTGAGCACTTACCGAGTCTTCAGTAAGAATTTGGCTGCATAAATTAAAGTCACCTTATATAGGTATATCAGGATTTTTTTTTATCGGTGCACGTTAATATTAAGCAATCCAAAACTGTATAGATAACAGAACCCTAAACCTAAAAAGGTCCACAGCAAGTTTGATACATACAATAACGTAGTACGTAGTAATAATTAACGTGTAATAACGTAGCCACTTGCCTTACGACCGCGGCTTTGCCCGCATCTGTTCAATCTCTGCCCTGTTGGTTTCGGCTTGGGTGTTATTTTATGAACACCCCGTATAGCCTACATATATGTTGATTAGGGTCACTAGGATGATAATTAAAAAAACCGCATTCAAATCCGTTAAGTGGTTCTCGAGTTAAAACAGAACATACAGGTAGACAGACAAAACTTCAAAAAATTGTGGTTTTCGCCTCAGTACAATACAAATAACATTTCATTTAAAACTTCGTAAAAAGGTTCAATATATAGATACGACTTTTTACTACTTCATTATTAGTATATAGAAGTATAGACAGGCCCGTATCCAAAATTTTGTTTCGGGGGGGGGGGGGGACATTCATTGATACAACAATATGAATTGTGAAAGAAACCTCTGTAATCACTGCACTGCTTCGCCCGCGTTCAGTGAATCTTTGCCCCGTTTTCGGCTTGTGCGTTATTTTATTAACACCTCTATAGCTTATGTGTTGACCGGGGTCACTACAATGATAATAAAACAAAAAACCACGTCCAAACCCGTTGAGTGGTTCCAGAGTTATAAAAGCATTTATTCCATATTTTCCCCGTTTCCGGCTTGTGCGTTATTTTATTAACATCCCTTATAGCCTATGTGTTTACTAGGGTCACTACAAAGATAATAAAAAAAACGCATTCAAATCCGTTAAGCGGCTCTCGAGTTAAAACGGAACAGACAGACAAAAATTCTAAAAATTGTTGTTTTGGCCTCAGTGGAATAACCCATTCCATTTAAAATTTCACGAAAATCTTCAATGTGTAGACGGACACGACTTTCTTACTACTTTATTATTAGTAGTTAGTATTAGTAGTATAAATAAGTAAAAAGTACTTTAACCTACTTTACAGTGGTTATGATGAATAAATATTCTCGGTCCCGTGTATGTTACGCCAAATTTCGGGGGGGGGGGGGTTAAAAATCCCACCCCCTTCCTGGATACGTGCTTGAGTATAGATTAGCAACTTATCAATTAATACTGTTAACGTCAGACACAATTTTAAATTGTTAGGTGGGAAATCAATGTGACATCCGTAATAGGTATCTAATATGACGTCGTCGGCTACTTTTCCATAAGATACGGATGTCAAAAACTAGTTAACTAACTGTCATTGCAATTTGGAAGATATAACGGACTAGGGAATCCCTGTTGGAGAGAGAGGCGTAGTCAGCTTTCTCTGTCCAACTTCGTCCTCCGGCAGATATATAACCTTGATCAAGAAATGGTAGAGTATCACAGCAGATCACAGAGTGTCCTGAAGAAGAACATCTTCAAGGAAAAAAAAATTGCAGTATCTTCTCGCGTCTAGTTTTCGACGAACTCAAAACAAGGTAAGTTTAAAGAAGTGATCCAAGAAAAATCTGCAAATGGTCCACTTTTCGCCAGATTTACAACATTATATTTTTAATATTAATAATGTCTAAAAGTGGATCAGTGGATGTTTCTTTATATTATCTACGTGTAAAGTATTATATTACTAAATACATTTTTCGTTGACAATTTTCGTGTTTTAAATATGCTCTATCAATATTATTTGTATTTTTAAAATCTACGTAAAAATATTGGACTGCGTCGGTAATTAAACTTGAATATACCAATTCCTTTGATAATGCCATAAAGGCAAAACCGGTCAGGAAATAAATGATTTAGTGGAATAGTGCAACTGAGTTTCTGTTCATAGTTTATTTATAATGTATTTATTTTAATAATTAGAATAGAGTAGACTAAGCTTTATTTACATACATACGACCTTCAACTTAAAATTTATTTGATTAGAATGTATACTTAACATTACAGTAATCTAAAACTTAAATAACAATTTATATCTAAACTAAACTAATTAAAAATTAAAATCACCTAGCAATTTAAATAATTAATTTAAATAAGTAATTTTAACTTAAAATTAAAGTTTAATACATTTAATTGATAGATTTGATTGATGGTTCTTGATGGAACTCCATTATACATAGGTAACACTAAAAGTTTCCGGAACTGGCCACTTACATAAACAATATTTAAAAATTTATTGCAACATTTGAAAATAGAACTCTTTGGCTGTAGAATGCAGTTTGTTTCATCTGACTGTCTTTTGTTTTTACCTTGTGGCGCCATTTAAAAAATTGTGTGTCTGCATCAACATGGATTTAACTCGGGAAAATTTTCGTAGTATGATTTTCTACGATTTTAAGTGTAATTTGACAGCTCAACAGAGCATCGCTCGGCTTGAAACAGCTTTTGGCAATGAAGCACCATGCAAGACGACTGTTTATAGCTGGTTTGCAGAATTCAAGCGTGGTCGTATCAATCTCAGTGACGAATCTCGCGATGGTCGGCCGTCCACCGCTGTGACCAACAAAAACATCGATGCTGTGCGCCGTATGATTGAAACAGACAGGCATGTGACCTACCATGAAATTCGCGCATCCTTAGAAATAGGCATGAGTCAAATACAATCAATCCTACACAAACATTTGGGTGTGAGAAAGCTGTGCTCGCGGTGGATCCCACACAACTTGACCGAGGCTCAAAAAACGGACCGCGTCACTTGGTGCAGTGCCATGCTTACCAGATTCAACGAAGGTGCGTCAAATTTGGTGTGGGACATAGTAACAGGTGACGAAACATGGATTTATTGCTACGATCCCAAAACAAAGCAGCAATCGAGCGTATGGGTCTTTCAAGATGAGCCGAAACCAACCAAAGTGGCGCGCGTGAAAAGTGCATCTAAGCGGATGATTGCTTCTTTTTTTAATAAAACTGGACACGTGGCTACTGTTGCTTTAGAGAATCGTCGTACCGTGAATAGTGACTGGTACACGACCATTTGTTTGCCGGAAGTTATTGACGAACTCCGTAAAAATAACCGTAAACGCCGTATCATCCTGCACCACGACAATGCTAGTTCTCACACGGCCAGACAGACAAACGACTTTTTGAAGACGAAAAATGTAGAACTCATGAGTCATCCTGCATACAGTCCCGACCTGGCACCTTGTGACTTTTTTCTGTTCCCAAAAATTAAGAACCAATTACGCGGTCAACGATTTTCATCACCAGAAGAGGCTGTCGAGGAGTATGAAAAACACGTTTCAGAGGTCACCACAGGGGAGTGGCACAAAAGTTTTCAAAACTGGTTTGATCGAATGAAAAAGTGCATAGACGCCAAGGGAGATTATTTTGAAAAACAATAAATTAATTTTGTACCTTTAATAGTATTTTTTCATATTCATTCCGGAAACTTATAGTGCGTCCCACGTAGCAATGAAAAGTCTTACTTGTACTACATAGTTCCATAGACTTTTCATTGCTTCAATACATTTTATCAGTGGTGCCAAAACCAAGTCCAGCAGCCTGAACCGCGGGGCCCTCATAGCATTAAATTTGTAATCATATAATGTAAAATTTATCGTTTCCAGATGCAAGTCCTGGTGATCTTCGCTTTTGTCGGCGCATGCGTCGCCATCCCAACCCTACCTCAACAAAACAAGGAAAACCTCATCGAAGACCAATCCAAACCCATCGAACTCCTACCTCCACCAATTACTAATGTCCAAGGTCTAGTTCCCCCACCACAAAACATTCCCCTTCCATTGGGCCCCAACGGTCAACTGCCATTGGGCCCTAGCGGTCAGCTCCCACTTGGCCCCAACGGCGAACTTCCATTGGGCCCCGACGGACAGCTTCCATTGGGCCCCAACGGCCAGCTTCCGTTGGGCCCCGACGGACAGCTCCCATTGGGCCCCAACGGTCAACTTCCACTTGGCCCCAACGGTCAGCTCCCCCTGGACTCCGACGCTCAGACACCAGCGTCTGTCAGTGACCTGGAGGGTCCTGCTCCAGCAGCCCAGGGAGCCAAGCCTGAGGAGTCCGACTTGAAGACCGAAGCCACCTTCTGGCGCAGCTACTACCATGGCGGCTACCCTTCGTGGTACTCTACTTATTCCTACCCTAGGACAGTAGCCAGGTATGTAGCATTTTTTATGTAAAACCAGTCCGCAGTTTGGATTACTATTATTCATAAATGGATAGTCCATCTATAAATTGACGTGTAACTGTGACTGCGTGTAAAAAGTCGAACAGGCAGGTTACAGGTATGTAATTGTACATTTCTAATGATTATGTAAAAGTTATGTAATCCTACATTTTTAATATTAATGTAAAATTACGATAATGCAATTATGTATTTATGGTTACAGAAAATTAAACTTACATAAATATGTAAAAATATAGTTATGTAATATCATATGTAAAATTACTTTTTTATGTAAAATCAAAGAAAAGTTGGGACAACGAGAGTTACTCTAAATTTTATATAAAATTCACAAAAAAAATTAACAGTGTAGGTCTGTAAACGGTACCTACTATCAGCTAATCACAGCGATGTAATGCATAGCTAAGTAACTTGATATTTTTATCAATTTCAAAAAAATTCCCATTGCCAAAGGTTAGCTGGTAGAAAATACCAATTGACATTAAGCTCGCTTTTGTACAAAAATTGTATTTGCAACAAATTATTTTATTGTTGTGATGAAAACACTTGTATTTTCGAGCCAGAACAGAAGGCTTGGGTGAAGTTATTATATTTCGCGCACCCCTTAGTTTCTTTTTGTATGCACCCTTAAACGGCGGAGCAGTTGCGGATTCCTCAAAGGAGGTATTAAAAATTGTCTCTAAAACCTCTCATAAAAATTCTAATTAAAATCAAACTAATTAGGAATTTGGAGTTTTGGTATATTATGTGCCATTTGGTATGTAGGTGTGTTGTTTAAGCAACTACTGAAAACTGAATACTGAAAACGCCGACTTTTCTTATAGGTCTAGGGTTATACACCCGAATGCTCGACCAACTTAATTTTGCAGTTTTGTTTCATACATTTTCTAGATAATGATAAGTTTGTGATTTTGCTTCAAATCATTTAAGTCTATTAACTTATTCGAATAGTACGAAACCCTCAGGGCGCGAAACCTACTCGCACTTGGCCGGTTTAAGTATGTTTAGAACTGGCCTTTTAATCAAACTTTAAAAACAAAAAATGTTGTGGTCACTTCATAATTTTTTATTTAAGGCTTATACATTTTTTTAGACACTTATCCAAAGTATAATCTACTATCTATCTATATTATTTTTATTAAACCGATTAATCAAGTTATGCAATGCTAAATGGCTATTTGAAATTGTGCAGTTATTAGAATCCTTGAGTCTAACTTTAAGCCGGCCTTCTGACTCAAACTGCATTGAATTTACCTCACTTTTATGAATAATTTTTAATGTAGAGTGTACTTTAAATACGTGTCAAAAAAAGCTATGTTAAGCTGCTTTGGGCCAGTTTCTGAGTTAAGAAAACCTCTTTCAGTAATTTAACCAACGAATCTGCCAATTAGAGTTCTTCGTCCATCACATCCCTTACCTTTAAATGCTCAAATGCGGAAATGGATGATCGTATAGAGTTAGTTCATTGAGATCAATTTACGTATACTTTAGTGTGATTTTCATCTTTGATCACAAGTTAAAACTTGTCAAAACAACCCTTATATGGAATCTAATTTTCATATATTTTACTACTCATAGAATCATAAAAAATTATCATTATAATATTTTTTATCTTGACAAAAATATATGATAGTATCAACTCAAGTATCATAAGTATAATTATACATAAATGTGAAAAAGGGGCAGAGTTCAGTAAAAAGGTAGTGCAGGATTGCCGGCTTTTTCAAAACTCGGCCGGACACGGTACCGTGTGTCTAGACTATTTATATTTTCCAACGTAAATACGTAAACAAAACCTAACTGTAAATTGTTTTTGTTACAGGTCCTACAACAGCTATTACACCCCTTACAGTTACTCCTACTACACTCCTAGCTACTACTGGTTCTAAACGAACATTAACTGAGTTCAAGACAGCTGAAGAGTTTCTTGATACTTTACCGACCTGACACGCGTAACGTAGTGACAAACTCTTCCTGAAATAAACCCTGAACAAATACTTCTTGTCTATTAATTCTTTAACAAAATAGTAACCCTTTGATATCTATTGTAGATTTTTTAATTCAACGCTCGTTAGTTCAGAGGCTAGTATTTTTCAATACGTATTCCTTGAGCGAACGAATGTCTACTTACATTAATATGAAACTTATGCACTGCATTTCATTGGTGACTGTAATACTAGGGCTACACTTGTGTCTTGTCGCACTATAATCTAATATGCGTCTCAATTAAAAATAAAACTATTAGTAAAGTTATCTGCGGTCGCGATCACATTCTTAACTGAGACGAAGAGTAGATTTCAATGTGCTATAACGCCAGTGTAGCCCTAGTTTAGGAGTAAGAAATTAATCAAAATTAAACATAGTAAGAGGTAATAGATTTTCATATAATATTAAGATAGTAGTTGAAAGAAAAGAATCTTTATTAGGATAAACACAGCTACTACGATAATTTAACATCAGTAGCTTGATACAAAGAATTGATAGCAATATCTGAAGATACAAAAGCCATTGATTTAGCAAGGGTACCTAAAGATACAGTATCCATCACAATTCTAGTAGCGACATGGTTTAAATTGGCTCCTTGAGACTGCGCACTGTATTTAATTGCAAGTTTCACGACGCGCTCGCAAGCAAGAGATTTAGATCCAGCATTCTTCGCTTCTTTTCCAGCTTGTTGCGCTGCAGTCCTTGCGAGATTCCACATCAGCTGTTGATGAGTAGCCATTCCATTCTGGGCTAGTTTTATTGCCATCTGGACCTCAATGGAAGCTGTCAGAGCCCTTCTCATAGCCACTACGCTAGCAGCTGTCAAATACGCTACATCACCAGCATACAGAATAGCTTTCTTAGCTTTTCCTTCCAGTTTCTCCAAGCGTAGTTTAGTTCTCTTTTCTTTAACCTCTTCGTCAAGTTCAGGCTGGTCAAACTCTATTTCAGCATATACATCGGGACTCAATTTTGAGTCTAGCAAATCGTCGATTAAACCCAAAGGACTTACTTCTTGGCTTATTACTGGGGCGTGATGATTGGATCCGTTGAATCTATTGTCAATAATAATTGCGTCTGTTTCATTCAATTTAGAAACGTTATTCATTAGGTACTCTTTAAGTGTTTCATTTAAAAATCCTGCCTTCGTGATATCTTTCGTCCCTTCAGTTTGAAATATTTGTACCGGTTTTCGCTCCCTCTTTGAAAGAACGGAGTATTTTGTCTTTTTAGCAAACATATCATTGTGTCCATTCAGGGACATTGACGAATTATTTACCACAGCAGTTCTGTTCATAATGACGTTGTATATTGATGGCATAATTGTGGTTTCAATAGAATTAGGGGACAAAAACGATCTTTGTTGATCGCCATTGAGATCTGTGCCAACAGATCTTTTCTTTCTTAAGAACAAGTCTTGTGATTGCTTTTTAGACAGTGCTGTTGAATAAGTAATATCCTTTAATGCTGAAACTATAGATATTTCAGAAGCAATTTGGGCTAAACCGAATACTAAGCGATGGAGTTCCGGTTCAGTAGACGCTTTAGTTATACTCAAAATATTACTCGAAAGAGTTCTTGATATGTAGTCTAAGATTCTCCTCGTTTCAATAGCAGTAATTCCTTTATTCTTTCCAGGTGCGTCTAAAGCTTCTTGAGTTATTCTTGTAATTTTGTCCTGGATCTCCAGTTTGGTCAGAATAGCGGAAACTAAATCTTTCGATATTTGATTTAGCGTCTCTTCCATCTTAGGGTTCTGTGTCACATTTTTAGTAGTCTTTTGTATTGTATTGTCCAAATGCTTGAGAACATTATGAGGAGAAAGAGCTTCAAATCTTACACTTGGGTCTTTTGGCGCTAGTTTTGATCTTATATCATGAACCGGAGATATACCAGTAGATCCAAACGAAGCCTAAAATACACAATTTCAAAATAACATAGCAATATTTAAAATAACACAACAATTAAAAATATTTTGTCCGTAGTCGTATATAACTCACCAATGATATTAAAATAAAGAACCTAAATCCTTGCATTTCGACAATATTTCAGACGTCGTTGATGGTAAAGAAACAAATGATGTTTCCCAAACTATTCCTAAATTAATTGTACGATATTTGCAACGAGCCTATTCCTTAGTTAACGGTTAACTAATTGCCAATAAAAGTGCTATGATTACACTAGAGGTTTTGTAACATTTTAATTGGTGATAGAAGAAAGTATTTTTATTAGCCAGCAAAAGCGTTATACATATTGATCCTTCTCTTGCTGTGTTCTATTCTTCTGTATGAAAATAGTGGCCTGTAAACGTAGTCGTTGTTACTCTCAGCTGTAACTATTACTTCAGCACTATCTTTATTTACGACATATCTATTTTCAACGCTTGATTTTAGATCTTGAAATTCTTGCACATCATTTTGGTCCAACGGATCTCCTCCAACCTTTTCGAGATTTTGAACAAACTTTACAGATAAAGCCGCAGCAACACTTGAAAACATCATAAACAGGCAAATCACTTTCATTTTAATTTATTTTTAAACTATCTTGAGAAGAATGCAGTTAATGCGACACAAAACATTGTGCCTCTATTTATTAACTTTCGAACTATTTACAAACACATGATAATTACAATCGCTAACGAGGAATAATTTACACTTGTACTCTCATAAATAAGAAACGCAATAAATTATGTAAGTATATAATATTTTATTCATAAACAATAAATAGTATAAATACATACAATGTTGGGCTCAATCAGAGTTCGTTAAAATTCTAACTTTTAATATTAAAAACGTACGGTAGCCATGGTATTTCGAAGTCAGCTTCACATCGTCAAAATTCAATCTTCAACCAAGGAACGCAGGCAGCACCCTGATGCGACCGTGGCCCAATATTTGGGACGTCTCTCCGAAGGGCGAAGCATCGACATCATTTTCCGAAGGCAGAAGATCACTTTCCTGGCCAGCTACATCACGACGAGCTCTCAACTCTACTACCTTCTTAGTAGCACCAAAATCCTTTGCCACAGCACCAGATTCCACATTTTCTTTTCCTGTAGATAAGGGTGTTGGATTTTTTTGTATTTTTTCGATCACATCCTCTTTGACCGGATTGCAAGCGCAAGCCAACAACAACGCTGCAAACGCGACCACAAATGTTATAGACTGCATTTTTGTAAGATCCTATCTTGTTTATTTTATCAGTAGATAATTTTCTGAATGCTTCAATACCACTCGATGCCATGACTTATAAGCACAATCGTGATTTACACAAAATATTAGGGGCTATTTCTCGAAGCAGAATAAGATGAAGCGCATATTGTTTGAGGAAGCAACATTGACGCACGTTTCTCCAAGAAAACGTTTATAAGCGTTTAGTAAATATTTGTTGTGACAATGATCACTGGTAAATATCGGATTACACTTTGTGTGTTTTTTATTTTTGAGGAATATGCTTTGCTATATCATTAGTCATGCACAGACACATATATGAGCTTTTGAACCAAAGATACAACTGATATATCTACATAAATCACAGTCATATCAATTATTACAGCTAGTGAAGGCTCTATGTTCTCGTTATCACGTATTATCTTCTCACAGGCCTTGGTTGTAAATAAAGTGCTAACATGTAACCAAACAAAAATCTAAATACAGTTCCATAAACATAATGTTTGCCGTTGTGTGACTGTTTACTCAGTTTGTCCTTTTCATGACTTCCTTATACAGAAAATAAAAACAGCACGAGTATAGCCATTTAAGGGAAAATCTAAATGCGAGGTCAATATTGCATCAATACAACGCAAAATTACAGATTGACGCAGATTGAATTATTTCCATCGTGAAAAATCCAAATTTTACAGCAATTTTGGTGAACAGGCTGTTGTTAGGGCTCTGAAATAAATTTTTAATGGATACCCAAACGGTAAAATGGAGCCCTATTAACGTCTCTAACTAATAGACGGATCCGAATATTATAATGGAAATTCAGTTCAATTATTTTGCATATATGAAAATGGAGCCGAAAAAGAAAGTCTTATCCTGGCATTAGTGTGTCCTTGTCTAGAGCTCATTGAGTAGAGAACAAATATTTCAAATAATTTTCATTCATTTTTAGGGATCCGTACCTCAGTCTGTCTGTCAATCCGTCAAGACACTTTTTCTTGGGCCCGTGAAAGTTATCAAGTTGAAACTGATACCTCCTACAAAAGTATACAGCCCCATATCACTGTTAAAAAATAAGGCTTTTAACTTTAGGCATTATATCTATTTATAGTTTATTTATCTATTAACTTATTTATTCATTGCATTATGTAGGTATATAGGTACAATATTTTAATTTTTTACTTATGTTAGTATATATTTGGTTTGGCATTATATTTATTTATGGTCTATTCAGTTTATTTATTCATTGCATTATGTATAATAATATTCTTATTCCGATATATATTTTATGCATATATATAACTTTATTAGCCCAACTTAAGTCCAGTTTTTTTTTATATATTTCCCGTAGACATTATATTAGTTTAATCATATAATATTGTTTTTATAAAGATTAGATTGGACATGTAAAACGTATACTTTATGTATCTATTTTACAAATAAACATTCTGAATCTTGAATCCGAAAAAGTGTTATTGTCCTTTACGTAATTAATTTCATACAAATTGGTTTACCATGAAAACCTATAGGACACTTTCAGTTGACTTGAAATTCTGTTTACAAGTAGAAACTACAGCAAACGCGTAGAAAATATCAGAAAATTACCTATATTTAAATCCATCCATCCATCCATCCGTCCGTCAGCCCGTGTTCGTCCACTGCTGGACATAGGCCTTTCCCAAATTTCGCCACTCATGTCGGTCCTCCGTCCTCCTCACCCAGCCGCCCGCAACGTCCTTCAGGTCGTCGGTCCAGCAGGTACGAGGTCGGCCTACACTTAATTTAAATATTTAGGCAGTAATAAATTACCAACTTAACTAGACCCCTTGTAAGTGTCCTTCTTGTGATTCCTACCAGGAGGTGCGCAAACTAGGCATGTTTTGAAAATGCTTTTTTGTTTTTTAGACTACAAGGGGCTAAAAAGTATGTTTTTACAATCAGCTCATGAAGCCCTTTTACTTGGTGCCCCACGGGACAGAATGCTAATATACTATACTTGTACAATAAGTGTGTACTAGCGCTTTGGAAATCATTAATCTGTAAGTTTTTTTGATAATGAAATAATTTATTTTTCAATGCACGTGCTCGTAAAGTTCTGTTTTATAATATAGGTATATATTGGCTTCTGTTACACGGTTTTCCTTTTACAGAGGCTAAGGCTACATAAGTTATGATAAGATGATTGCAACAATAAAGATATTTTTCATTTTCATAAGCGTCTAGTCCGTTGTCAAAGTCAACTTTACCGCACGAGGGATTAATGTTTTCTTTTTTTTTAATTTCTTTATTTAGTTTTGTTCTCCTAGATAGTGGGAAGGCAAAGGGTACTTAGCCCATACAGCCATGTCAGATGTTTTCTTTATTTTGAAAAACGTCGCCAGTCTTCTCTTGTGTACCACAGATAGACTTGACAGAAATGAGATGGTTTCAGTTTGATTCGTTCGAGGCTGCGTTCAGTTTGATGAAATGCAATGAAAACGACATCAAAATGTGTAGACGACATCTTGAATAGGTAGTAACTTTACAAATTGAAAGGTCTGATGAAACATAGTCAACCAATTTGTGCCTGATTTTTACTTTTTTATTTTCTTTTGACAATATACAGAGTGTCTCATTTAAATCGGTCAGTATGGGAAAGTCTGAAACTATAAGACATACGAAGATCTGTTCTTAGGAACCATGTCATCGATTTTAATAACAAGAAAAACTGCATTCATACATTTTAAAAAAACCTGTACTCAGCTCGGAAATCGAACCCGGTTGTTTTGAAAAAAAAATTACACTATTTCTATTTAGATATCGATTGTGTAGGTCTTAAGCAGTAAATGGCTGTATGAAACATGATGTCTCAGATGAACAAAATGCATTGTTTTCACATATTTTAATTTATTTTAGTAGGTGTTCGAAGTTACCACCGTTTTTTTCAATACAATATTCAACACGTTTAGGTAACGATCTTACAAAACACCTACTAAAATAAATTAAAATATGTGAAAACAATGCATTTTGTTCATCTGAGACATCATGTTTCATAGAGCCATTTACTGCTTAAGACCTACACAATCGATATCTAAATAGAAATAGTGTAATTTTTATTTTTTTTCTAAACAGCCGGGTTCGATTCCCGAGCTGAGTACAGGTTTTTTTTAAATGTATGAATGCAGTTTTTCTTGTTATTAAAATCAATGACATGGCTTCTAAGAACAGATCTTCGTATGTCTTATAGTTTCAGACTTTCCCATACTGACCGTTTTAAATGAGACACTCTGTATAGGTAACAAGATGGATACTGGAATCTAGTTTAAATAAACTTCTTGGTATGTAGGTAACCTCATTTAATCGTAATATGAAGAATAAGAACTTTGATCATAATGCCAAAAGACAAAAAGTTTTGAATGTGTGAGTTCGCAAAATAATACTGGCCACTGGCATCTTCAGTAAATTCTTTTTAAAAAAAATTTAGGCAATTGCAGTAGCCAGATCGGTCTTCTGTGCTAACAACATTCTTTGTATCTAAAGAATAGACAATTTCGGACAGCCATTGTTGTTTACATTATTAGAATAAGCTGGTGGAGTCGAATTTATGTTATACGTATGACTGATAGCAGCCTTTGAACGCATCAAACTGAAAGCAGCTTATTTACATCAAGTTGGCAAGTTACGTGCAAAGAAAAAGAAAAAGAATGCCCGCCTAAAGTTCATTTAGAGTATTTATTGTTTCTTTGTTTCTTTAATGATTAGGTACGTTTAATTTATTTACTCACACTATGCATTGAAAAACGTAGTATGTTACACGTGCGTAAGGGCAATAACTTACTCTTACCGTTTAAAACACTCGCTTATCGCTCGTGTTTTAAATCGTTTCTCGTAAGCTATTGCTTCTTATACGCACTTGTAGCATAAACTACTAATATGGTACCATGACGGTAGACTATGAAAAGATGGAATGAAAAATGTAAAAAAAAATGTGTTGTAAAACAGCGGTTGGTCGGTTTGGCGTAGGTATGACATTTTCAGAATTTTCAAAAAGTTAATTGCAGCGTGTAAGAAGTTATTTTTATATACGAGCATTAATTTTTCCTCTAAGGCAAAAAATTTTTTCATATATTTATTTTTCCCCTGAGTAAAAAATTATCTCATATCGTGTTTGTTTTTTAAAAGAAAAGCTACCATTGCTGAGCATTTTTGAGGAAAGACAGTTTTTTTAATCATAGACAAGCTAATAAAGTTGTATTTAAATAACTAAATAATAACATTCCTACCAATACTTTTACGATCTACGATTTTATCGCTCATTCAATAAAATGCAGTGGTATTATTTGCTTCACAAAAGTACCTATGTAAATATTTGCTTAAGATTGTTCCGATAACTCGTAAAAGGAAGGGCATATGTGTCACGTTTGTTTATTTCGACTACATTACGCATTAACTCGTAAGTAATCTAGTAAAATATTTTTCTCATAGATTTTCATAATAATCGACAACAAAACACATTCAGGGTCCAAATGCCATTGAGCGCATTTGCTGATCTCATTAACACGTAAAACTAACCAAGTAGATGCGTCAAACACACCAATTCTGGGCACATTACTTAGCACAATTATTTTGGACAACTATAAAACCTTATGACATGTCTGTATAATCGTCAAAATTATTGTACGAGCACAAGTCAAAGCATCAAGTGTCAATCGGGAGTTACTCCCTAATCTTCGCAGAGAAGCCTACTTTGAAGCCTTCACAAGATCATGGCTTCCACGTTAATTCTTCTTCTCTCGTTCACATTCCTCATCTGCGCTTTTGCATCTCCTGTACCAAAGAAAGAAGCTGCCAAAGATGACACAACGACCGCTGCTACTGATGATACCACAACGCTGGTGGAGTTCCTCGAAATCGTGGAGATTCCTGTAGTTCTGCCTTTGGTTGCCGATGAGGTTGCAACGGAAGCTGATGCAAGTACTAAGGCACCAGAACACAAAGTAGTAAAGAGATCAGCGCTTCGTGGTGACAACCCCAGCAACGATCTATTGGCTAACTTTGAGGGTCTACAGTACGACAATGGAGCTCAAGGATTAATCGGACGCAAGATCAGGTTCCTGCCAACCTGGGCTGGTTAAAATTATAGTTTTATTATGTTATATTATGTAAGTAATGTTAAAGTTGTTGTGACCTATATTTTAATATATTGTAAATACGAATACATATTTATATGAATAAATATATTTTATGCATTTATTTGTTAAAACTTTATTCAATTCTCTAATACTTGACATGTAAAAAAAATGTTTTTCTCGTACACCAAGAGTCCGATTGCAAAGAAATTTTTCACATGGCAGAGAATTAAACTCTGCGAACATGGTTTAAAAAGAAAGAAATTTTCTGAACTTGGTCTTGACCTAGACTTTGCATATGATCAATTTTTTTTTCTTATTTATTTTACACTGGCTTTGCGACAAATTATGTCCCCAACATAATAATAAATTTTAGATTTGCCTATAACTCTACTTTTCCCACGATAGACAAAATATGGAAACGGCGCATAAACAGTATGAAAACAAAGAATTTTTTTTTTGCAACACTTCCTCTGTGTCATACATAATATGCAGGCTCACTTATTCAAGTGGACGTGAATGGCCATATCCGAAACTGTAGGTAATATCGTAAAATGCTCAAAGGAGTCTCGAGGCCGATTTTGATGATAACCAAAACGATATCTTTAGATTTTTCTAATTATTTCTTCAGCCCCGAATCGAAACCGTTGATTTTTAAAAACACGCTGTATGTTATTGCACCAGCCGATAACTCATTCCGTCTGAAAGCTAGAAACCCGTTACATTCCCGGACGGACTGATGACGCACAGACAGCAGAGCGACATTAATAGGGCTTCGTGATGTCCTTCGGGTAGGGAACCCTAAAAACCCTTTTATTTAGTTTGCCATATGGCGGCGTAAATATCACTTCCCAGAATTTGATCCTTATAAGCGAAACTATCGTATTTTGCAATAATATAATATAAATAAAAAAATAAAATGAGTTTATTTCAGAACTGTGTTCCATAAAATTAGTTAGTCTGATTTACTTGAATGTCAACAAACAATAAAACAAAATGTCAGTGAAATTAAAATTAAAGAAAATAAGAAATTAAAGTAACATAATTGCGTAAAAACCGTTAGTACGTAAACAGATGAACTACGTGCAAACATGCCGGACGCGCTGCAGCGCCACGGCAATCCCAATAACATCCTGAAAGCATTATGTACTGCACCCGTAGAGCGTTGTAGGTCTTCTGCGTGTGCCTCACCCATAGGCCGCACGTATAAATGGATTGTCAGAACGTTTCACACATTTATTTTGGATCTGGGGCAAAAAAGAGGCCCTTTCCGTGTTCTTTTTTCAAAAGAAAAGTGAACATTGTCGAGCATGTTTTAGAAAAATTGGTTTCTTTATGTCATTTTAATAATAATATTTTTTTTTATGAATTTTGTTCCATATTTGACTTATGACGACACCAAGTGGATGGAAATTATATTTTTCATCACTAATGCTCGGAAAGTAAGTCGTATATATAACTCGAAATGCGGGAGGTAAATTCGATTTACCTACCTAGGGAAGTGAGTAAATTTGAAAATCAAACGATTGTCCCTTACAGTCACTAACTTATGTAGTAAATCACTCGTCTCGCTAAATGACAATGGAAAATATCTTCTTTGACTATTTCCTTTTTATTTTGTTATTCTGTATTTTATTTATATATTATTATGGAAAATTGTGACTTTCGTATATAGGTAAATATGCTAAGTAAATAAAATCTTAAAAAGACGTTTACGGTTAACATAGCTACTAAATTAGTTTTATTTTTAAAGAAAAAGTCACATGAAAATAAAATGGCGGCAGTAAAATTATCTCGTCGAAAATGTTGATTCAAACATAATTTCATAATTGATTAACGACATATTTCATTGATTGCAGCATGTCGAATTAATTTTTATATCCTGCAAAATGTGTTAATAGGTATTTTAATTATCATAGTTAGATCTTTGATGATGGTGTAAAACCGAAAAAAATATAATTGAGATAAATATAATTACTGTGAAACAAGTACAGGTGCAGTTAGTCATCATGTTATAATTTAGTAAGTTTTTTTAATATCCTCGCATTAGTGATGAAAAGTAGAGTGTTACACACGGGTGTAAATGATAAATTGCACCCTCGAACTATATGCACCCTCGCTCGCTTCGTTCGCTCGTGCGCTTACCTCCCGTGTATAACAATCTACTATTAAAAACCATATATTTATTACAATAAAAATAACATAAATAAAGATATCAGGTAAATGATGCATACGTACGAGTAATTACTATATGTAAATATTTTTAATTTTATGAGTTTTAAGACATAAGGCACTTAGATATAAATAAACACAAATATATTAATTACCTACTCATACATGAGTTTTTAATTAAATTGACACAAAAACTTCTAATTTACGCCATTTCCCGAAACATCTGGAATACTTCCTGGCAAAAGCACATTTATTTTTTGCGTACTATCAATGATCGTAACTTTGCCATCATTCCTGACTTCAATGATGGTTGTAACATTCGTCAATCCTATAGCAGGGACGTCCACGATGATGACATCATCATCAGGTAAGTCCGGACTGTAGTCTATGTAATCATTTCCCTTGACTCGTGCCTCGAATTTATTTTTCAGTACTTCGGGGTTCAAAAACAAGCCATCAATAAAGTAACAATTTGTTATTTTCAAAATGGCGACCAACAGTAAGCACACAATAAGATTCGACATTGTCAGTAGCTATGTGAATACTATTTCAAAGGATATTATTTAGAAGGCTTTATATGCAGATACAATAAAAGGTGATAATTTCAGATTCAGTCCTCACACAGGCTGTTAGCACGTTTCAGTTGATACTGAATATGGTATATATAAGTACTGCTAACTAATACTAACGACAAATACTATATAGCCACCATGTGATCACCTTAGTAATTTTTTTTTTAATTACCCTCCAGTATTATTTTACAAGGTGGTAGAGCCAATGCCGGGCTCGACTGTGGAGGTACCACCATCTTACTCGGAAATCCTCCCGAAGTTATTCGGAGAGAGTAAGAGGACAGCTCTCAGGCAAAAAAACCAGGCGGCCCACCATTGCCTGGGACCGATGGGCCTTATATAAATCAGACTGGTGACGGGCAGCGGCGTCACTGGTGCAAAGGTTTCGGCACCGCGTTCACCAACCCGCCTGCCCAGCGTGTGTGAGTATGGGCATTTCTTCCAGGAGGATCGCCAAGAGTGGCGAAATCCTGGAAATGCCTATGTCCAGCAGTGGACGAAACAGGCTGATGTATGGTATGTATGGTATTATTGGTTTATTGTTCAATATAGGTGTAGTTAATAATAATAATTCATATTATGAACCCTTAAACACGCCTATTCTCATAATAGTGGCCCATTTTACCTATACTAGATGATTCATAGTGGAGACTCGGTTAGTGATCAGAAACAAGCTTCAATTACCCTTTTGGTGAAATTCGATAAATATTTTTTTTACTTCCCTACTGCCTAGACTAGGAATTTTACTTAAACTAGTGCAACCAGTAAGGGAGCAAAATAATATATTTTTCGAATTTGGACAAAAGGATTACTGAACCTAGTTCCTGATCACTAACCGAGTCTCCAGTTTGAATTTAGTCAGTTGATTGAATTTCAGCCTATACCGGGTGTAAATAGAGTGCGACCATTAAACGAAACCACATATTCTACCGACCCTACTGAACCACTTTTCCCAAAAGTCTTACCCGCGGACAGCCTTAGTTTAGGAAATAATTGAGTTCCAAACAAAAACGCGTGAACCCTAACGCACCGACATACGGGCGAGGTTAGACAGAGCGTCGTCCGTGAAACCTGCAGCCGTTTGAGATCTTGGGAAAAGTGGTTCAGTAGGGTCGGTAAAATATGTGGTTTCATTTAATGGTCGCACTCTATTTACAACCAGTAAATTGCTAGGAGTGCGTTTATTTTTATATCAGTTTGTCTATTTTAGTCCCAAAATAATTTCACATACAAAAACGATTACTGATAAAGCAACTCCAGCACTGAACATAAGGAAAGGAACCTGGAACATGTCAAGCCTCAAGGCTTGTGTTTCTTGTTGGGATTCAGTTAGTACGTAGTTCCTGTTGCTGAGCTCAGTCATTTGATAATACCACGTGGGGAGACCCGCGGCTACCAGGCGAAGAATTGTCATCTCTACATCTTCCTCCCATGGGAAACCTGGAAATAAGAATGCTGGTGATAGTCATTCTTTTAGGTATAAATATATGGGAAGCTGTTATTTCCTGACGTAGCACATTATTCTGATCACCCTGAATAACTTTCTCAAAGAATCACAGCAGCGCAAACATGCGCTTTTTGAGTCCTATGTGTAGTTGTGAAATAGCGTTTGTTATCAGATAGGTAAAATCACCCAAAGCAGCCGTGAAACGCATAATCATCCGCTACGAAACGGGTATTTATGCGACGTGATCAATGAAAGGAAGTTACGTTTTTACTTTTAAAGCATATTCTTGTTGAGATGTACAGGTTACTTAAAAAAAGATATATTTTTTTGCTCCCTTATTGGTTGGACTAGTTTAAGTACAATTCCTAGTGTAGGCACTACGGGGCAAAAACATTTTTTTTTTCTAATTTCACCCGGAGTGTGATTAAACCTTGTTCCTGATGACTAACCGAGTCCCCAGTGTGAATTTTGTCGGTTTATTTAATTTCCCCTAGTATAATTAAAACGTTTAGGTGGGGACGAAACAAAAAGCAGAACTTCGTACAGAAGATATACTGTTAGATAGATAGATAGATAAAAACTTTATTCATAGGTACATCTTAACAAAATATTACAAAAAATTACATTACATTTCAACATTTTAGACATTTAAATAGCATTTAAATGCTTAAAATAACAATAACATTAAAAATCTTTAAAACAAAAAATATATTTGTGACACAGAGGCAGAAAGGGCGCTGGTTCAGCATTCATCACAGAATAATCTGTGACACTGATATTCTGCCAGTACCATGCATTAGTTAAATCTATGTCGGTAAATTAGATTAAATTTAAAACATAGAACCATAGAACACGGTATTTTACATTAACAACCAATTAATTTTGTAACATGAGACAACTGTTCATAGACACTAAACTTAGATAAATATCTACTCTTTTGTGAGAAAAGATGTTCAATACGAATAACAAGATTATCAATAGTAAATTGAGGCTCTCCCTCGACTCTCGACATAAATAATACTTACTGGTACTGCAAATAAACGCATACAAATATTCTCGTGGACATTCCTTTATTATATAAATTTTATCTTCCAAATGGTTCATATTGTTTATCCACATACGAACATCCGACTCGGTTGTTACAAAAGGTATCCGTCGTTCAGCAGTCATCTTTAATAACTCTTGGAAACCAAGAACGCTTAGATCAGTTTTCTTATCCAACCTATCGAAAAGATCACTGATTCCGGAACCGAAGACTAGCCGTCTGTCTATTACACTCATGTGTATTTTCATATAATATCGGTCAAGCTGTTCCAGTGTATTAATATCATGATAATACTGCCTCTTTGTAAAGGCAGATCGTAAATTTCCCTGAAACAAATTGCACAATATTCAATTTTATGAGGCATCTTATAATAAGTACATCAATATACCATGGGGGCATAGTCAAGTACCAGCATAACACAGTCACTGTGGAAAGCAGGACAAAAACTAACTCTTAAAAAAGCTGGCCAGCCTTGGCGACAGGTTGTGTACAGTCATGAAAAAAAAACCAGATAAGTGGAAGTCTGACTCGCCCACCGCGACGGTTCCATTACAGACTTTTTTTAATGATTTAATTACAAATGTACAGTTTTCAGTTTTTTCCGTATACTTGTAACATAAGAAGGTTTTACTTGCCAAATTTCATAGTTCTAGATCAACGGAAAATACCCTATAAATTTTAATTCCCTTGAGACTGTCGAAATATACGTTTTTTTTGCGGCATAAACGCCGTTTACTTTTTTACGTTAAGGCCTTACCCCTGGTGCACGATAATCTTACGAAGCGATTTTGAACTTCAGTATGTTGTCAGAAAGTCTACATTACAATGCTCGCTTCGCGCGCTGGCGGCACGCAAAATCAGTGAATTTTAGAGGTTTTTCTGGATTTTAAGAAAAAGTATTTGATGTAGGAGTTTTTTCACCTGACATCGGAAAATAAACCATGTTTTCTTTTTGTAGCAGTAATTATTTCAGACATAAAACTCAAGCCGTTTAAACATAAAACGAAATAATAACTTAAAAGGGCATCATTTTCAAAAACAAAATCTATCGAGCGAAATGTGTCCAATTAGGTAACCGACCTGACAACGGAAAGACAATGGTCTGAAAAAACACGTGTCCAAGTTTTACATTGATCAGATAAGTAGTTGACTCAGCATATTAAAACAAAAACCGTTGAAAGACCTAAGACAAGCCCTTAACTTAGAAGTTTGATTTTTTCACAGCTATAAGGGACTATAGACTTGAGTATATGGTTCGATACCTCCACGCGTTCTCGAAATAAAGGGTCTTTACAGACAGACGGACGAACGGACGGACGGACAGACAGACTGACAACAAAGTGATCTTATAAGGGCTCCGTTTTTTCCTCTTGAGGTACGGAACCCCAAAAAACATAAAATTGTTCCGACAAGAAAAACTTTTTTTGCATGACTGTACACAATGCCAGGTTCTACTAAGCAGAATCAAATACTATTTTTCATGGTGTGCAACTGACCCTTGATTATGTTTGTTTTTTTAAACAAATAATTGTTTATGCGAAGCATTTACGCAGATGGATAAAAGGAACTTAGTTTATTTTAGGATATTAATAGAAAATGGCTGAGGTTTGTATAAACGACAACTTTTCTAAAATACTAAAATTATAATACCTGCAAAATTGGTACAAATAATGTACTAGTTATCACGCTGACAATTAGCAATACTTTGTGAAATGATTTCTGCAATCCATGTACCGGAATTATTTGAGAAAAAAGAGTCTCTAGTGATACATCAAATATCGATTTTTTATAATCAAGTATAAAATTCAAGTGAAACCAGCGTAGCCCCGTTATAAGCGCCAGTTGAAAGCATAATAAACTCCAAATTAATATGCTGTATGTCGTTAATATGATAAACCAGATTGGTATACGATTACTCTTAGCGACAACAGCACAAATGCGGTCAAAGTGGTTGTACCCGAGATAATAATATTTGTCATCAACATCATACGAGGTTATAAACCGAGAATTGCCAGTAATATCGGCGATATGTTCTACAATATCACCGAGTACTCCTGTCGTACTTCCATTGCTGAAAGATGAGCCAAATGGCTCGACTCCCTCGGGGGTGAGGTAAATAGGCTTCAGTTTCAAGTGGGTGACAATGTCGGTGATGAGAAACCCATCTTTACCACCATACACTCGATCGGTTTGAGGCACTAACTCTTCCAGGTTCTTAAACCACTTTGACTCAGATGGTCGTATTGCAAGCGGTAGGGTCTCAAACATTGTTATCTTTAGAGGATAGTTTTCACGCATCTTGTAGCTTTTTTCTATTACTGAACTGCTGTTAAAGCTATTCAGTGAAAATTTTAACCCATAAAAGTACGTATCCGTGTCCATTTGGTTCAAGTTAAACTTGAAAAATATTGGTCTCGTCGAATCCAGTAGAATTCCAATAAAGTGAATAAACTTTAATTTTTCAAAAAAAATGTTCGAGAACGGGGTTAGTTTCAGTTTCAGATCATCTTCAAACGGCTCAGAGAGCTGGAACTGTGCGTTGTAAAAAATTAAAAATATCAGCGCCCTGGTGTATCGTCGAAATATTTTAAGAAAATTACTTTGCAAAGCTAATCCTATTTCTGGGTAAGGCATTAGAACCATGAAAGCTGTTTCATGCGATCTATCCAAATATTTCCTTTCAATCGAAGTTATCTCATTTACATCCTCAAACCCATTCGTATCAAATGTTTCTTTAAATATTGCTAATGAGATACTTTTCTGTGAGATGCGTTTGTAGAAACAGTCAAAATTTTCATTCTCGTCTTTATCTGCCATTTCGATTATAACAAGGTGTTTAATGAAATCAGCGTCACTATAATATTCAATATTCCACTTTTCGTTGCACTCCATTCTTAGTTCCATACAACAAATTTGTACAACAAGACACATTAAAAGCACAAACATGGTGTAACACTGAGATGATCTGTCCAAATTTTTAAAAGGATGCTATTGAATGAGCCAACTAGCTTTGAAAATACGTCACACCTACTCGTAAATAAAAAATAATCTTCGAGGAAACCTTTTAGTTGTACCAACTCGGTGACCTTTTTTCCTGTAAACAAATATGTACATATCTAAGTTGATGAATGTTAGTGATTGATAATAATTGATAACGTCTATAATCAAACACGAACCCGCTTTCTTCATACCACATTTTCCGTCGCGGCAGTGGCGGGCCCAGGGGATAACGAGCCACAGTGGTCAAGTACCCCCCAAAAACTTGACGGTTTACAAACAATTTATACCTAGTGTTTGCTTTCTTTTGAAAGGCTGACGGACTTTGCCCTTTTCATTTAAATAGGATAATAATAAAAGTTCCAATAAACAAATTAAACCCCCAGCGACGTGCGGTTCACTGTGCTATTAACTGTGCAGCGTCATATTACAACCCTCCGAATAAAATACTGAACTTACGACAAAAATACCAAGCGACAACTATAAGTACTAACTTACCGACAACTATACGGAAATGTACATGCTATGTACCTCCAAGAAATTTATTTTAACGCACTGTATCTATATGACTATTCGAGCGAGTGTCAGAGGTGTTTGGGTGTTTCCTAGAATAGACTGTGAAATGCATATACACACGAATACTGTAGCGGGGGTTAGGCTGGCGAAGCCTGTCGTGTATAAGTCGCCGATCAGCCTCTTAGTTAGACGGCTAGGTTGTTAAATATATACGATTTATCAGGTGTTAATGACATATTTTTATAGGGCTATTAGCGCTACAGAGGCAGAGAAATTTACTTAATTTAAATGACGCGGCGGCTTTTGTTCTTGCTACCTTTTTAACTTGATTTAGCGCCGAAGCAAATGCAAGAATTAATTTCGGTTGGGGATGGATAAAAAATAAATACATATTACAAAAAATTACTGGTTTCGTACAAAATTTTGAAACTTAACTCGTGTTACTGTTAAAAATGACCAGCCCCCCCCCCCCCCCCTCCCCCATATCTTAGGCTGGCGCACCTGGTCGTCGATTTCATTTCAAGTTTTAAGTTACTGAACAACTTTGATTTCAACTTTAAGCCAACGAAAAATATGATACTTAAGCAGTTGTAATTCGTTAGTTTTGACCATTCTGAACTGTACCTTAAGAGATCACTGATTATATTAATAACTTACAGTACGGGTATAACAAGTAAAGCTATGAAACTACACAAATTAACAGCAATGATTTTGTGCTTTAAATATACTTTGGAAGCTTGTAAAATTTCCCTCCCACGTGTCGACACAAAACAGAAAAAAATACTCATGTCCGCATTTCCCAACCAAAGTCAAATTGTTATAATAGACGTAGAAGACCGCGGAGATCCCCAATTTAAAAATAGCGTGATAGAAGCAGTATCTGTAATTCATGAACATTCGTACGTAATTCTGTACGGGGATACCTCATTACACATTTCTGAAACAAAACTTAGGGAAGTTATTAACAGAATTCCAAATTATCTAATTTTAATTAATACATTTGATTCCTCTATCTTCAACGATCGACAACTTGAGACTATTTTATTTTCAAAATGGTCGCCGTTACATATTGTCATGTCGATAGATGATGAAAAATACAAGTGTAAAGATGGAATATTCGACAGTGATATTTTGAAAAAGAGTGAAATACTTCTCAACAATTTATGGCTCAAGTTTCAAATTGTTTACGTGACATTATCGCTCCCTTACTTGTGCTTCGAACATTATTTAACTTACGACAAAAAGAAAGAATCAGGTGGCCAGCTGTATAATCGAACAATTAAAGTTATTGCTAAAGAGATTTATCAGTATCCGGCAAAAGATGATTATCAGCATTTGAGTGTTGGCTTCCCCTTGAATGCTAATATATTTTTGCGGTTTCCGACTGCCATTAGATATTGCAACAACTTGGACTATTTTTTGCCGCCAAAACCTCACTTGAGTGACGGATTTTGTGGAATGGATGGTATAGTGCTGTGGCATATGGCTGAGCATTTTGGTTTTAAGCTGAATTTCGTAGGGGCAGAATACTTCGGATACATGGACAACGGTTCTTACTATGGCAGTTTGAAAAACGTGGTGGATGGCGACGTACATGTATCGTTTAATTCAAGGTTCATGGTTCCCTTTGGAAAAAGGGTTATATTTTTAAAATTCGTCGGCCAAGACTGTCTATGCACTATTGTCAGAAGACCAGAAGACAGACCGGTCTGGTATTTTCCCGTAGAAACCTACAAATTAAACGTGTGGATCATCATATTCGCAATACTTATATTCTCCGGAATCTTCATTTGGTTTAAACTACACGTCATGAAGAACCTAGGTCAAGCTACTTTCAAGATACGGAATATATTTTATTATATTGAGGATTCATTGGTTTCCGGATTGCTGGGATTCTTTGTGCAGAGAAAGGTGGCAACCTGTATCGTTAGAGGCATATGTTTGCTGTGCTCGATTATCATGTCAGCTACCTTTCAAGTAAGATGAACATTGGATAAAATAAATTAAAAAAGCATCAAATCAAAATAGATACAATAAAGTATACTTTCTACAAGTCAATTTAATCTTAAAAAAAACAATAGAATCTGTAAAAAATTAATAATAAATAAATGAGTATAAGATGACTCTCGTCTTCACAGCCAAACCAATACCGGAGACCCGGCAAGTGGCAGGACCAAGGCTCAATGATCCCTACCGCGACATACGCAAAATTAAAATTCAGATCGACACTACTTAATTGAGTCGGGGTTGTTCTCTAATAAGTACATAGGCACAAAAAATATTTCTCGTACTTCGCAAACTGGGTCACCGAACCCCGGCCCCGACCACCCCCGAGTCCCCAGCACGAACCCAGCCACGCGAACGAAAGTCATCCTATATGTATAATACGGGAAATACATGAAAAAAATATATATTACATAAGTTAGGTTACTTATATTTATTTTCAACTAACGAGACTTAATTTATCAACAGGGCCACGTAAACTTCGTGTTCACAACAATAATCCGCCTAGCCCCAGTAAACACCTTGAGTGAAGTGTTCGCATTGGGCTACACCATCTATACATCGCCAGGGATAAAGACACTTATTGAACCACCTCTAAACGATATGCAAGAAGAGCTTGTGGCTCGTAGACTAAAAATTCGTTTATCTGAGTTTGTAAATGATTCTGTCACATCAAGAAATGAATTTTTACCACTATTTCAGTATGAAAATTCAGCAACATTGAGGAGGCAGTCTGATTTCGTGTTGGAAACTTCAAGATTGTATTCTGATGGGAATGGAGAGCCACTTTTAACAATGGTCAATGAATGTTTTCGCTGCTACTATTTATCTTACGTCTCTAGTGCAGGTAAATTGAAAGTTGCTTTATTGAATGAAATTAAAAAAACAACTAACACTAACACTACAACTTATAGTCGCCGCCAGATGATTAAATCAGCCTTCTAATTGGACACCTAGGTCACAGTATAGTTTACTGTGCCTAGTCGTTTATCTAATAGCGGCATCCAATCGACTGGGTAGGCTGCTGGTTAAGATAAAATACGTTTTACGTGTTGGCTGCCTAAAAGTTCTGGAAACGGCTAAGCCAAAAGCCACAGTCATTTAAATTTAGTTACTTTTTTTGTCACTACAACGAATTCTTTTACAAATTTGGCGTTAACAGCTGATAAAATATTTGGTAATTTATGTTAGAGAATTGTGTATACTACCTTTTACGGAAACCACATATTTTATTGATTACTCTGAACAACTTTTCCAAAGTAACATACCCATTAGTTTGGGAAATATTTGAGTTTTAAACAAACATCCGTGAACCTTAACACACCAAGATACGGGCGCGTTTTGGGGCAGCGTTGTCCATGAAACAGCTGTTCACGTGCAGCGTTCCAAAATAGACCTTCCTCCTGCGAGATAGAGTCTCCAAGTTAAAGTTGAATACCTTGTTCCCTGAAGATTTGATCAGTTACGTATCATATGCCACACATAATAAATTATATTTATTATCAGACAGTATTTTGATTAGCAGCATGTCTAACTAACATAGTGAAATTCACAAACAATAAGAGTTTTCTGATTATTTAGCTTATAATCTATTTAAAAACTATAATCATAGCAGATAACAAGATAAATAATTGCACATAAATTGATCGAATAAACACATTTTATAAAATGGCGCAGAAGGCGCAGAAGGAAGTTGTCACAGAGCAAATATAGGTCTATGCTATTTATTTAATTCTAACTTATAAGAAAGAGTTGAGTCTCGTATCTTGTATTTATGTATGTATGTATAGTATTAGCCCTAGATAGATTTACCATATTTATGTATTTATATTATATCGCCTTCTCTATTTTATTGTATTATTTGTGTATACATATATATACTATATTCAATATGTTTATTATTTATTATTTTGGGCACTACCCTACATTTTTCTTGAAGGCCCCACGTTAACTGGAAGAAAATGCTAAATAGCATTAAGTTCGCCTCCCTTTGTACATTTTTATGTTATTGCGCAACAAAGTATTTTTCATTCATTCATTCATTTAACTTTCCTAAAAAGCAAAATCCCATCAAAAACATTTCATGTAAACTGGGCCGCCAAGTCTCAGAAGCTCATAAAGTTTTCACGGTTAAAAAGTTATCAGATCACATGTAGAGCCAAGCTCTTAACTCTACTACAAGGCCTAACTCTACTAAACCTACATCTTGGTCAAAAAGTATATTGGTTCCCGATTAGTTCCCTTATTGCCCTAATATAGCTTGTAAACTTATAGATTAATTTAAGATTCAACTTTAGACTAAATTTTTTTAGGAAGTCACTAAAGGACCACTAGCGGCCCTTTGATTTTTTATATTATTGAACCGTAAGTCATTATTTAGCTCTTGGAATATCTTCCTTAACCCGGACTAATAAAGTTCAATTTCCAATGTACAGTCGAAAAGGGAAGCGGTCCTTTAATTTTATAAATTATTGAACCGTAAGTCATCGGAAAAAGCTCGGAAATTGTTTTTTTCTGCAGATCGTGAATTCTGTTTAAACTGTGGGGGTCGCCTCGCTCCGCTCCGCTTCGCTCGGCTCCCTAAATGTACTTACATGTCAACCTAACCGCTCTTCAAATTAAAAATAAGGAAGCCGCTAACGGCTATTTAGACACTTCCATTTTGGAATCTGTTTTTCATCAAACACATGTTTAGAAAATATAATCAAAATCCGTAATTGGCCTAAGTTTAAGTAGCATTTTATGTAATATTTTATTCGTAATAAGCTGTGGATTTACTTAGTAATATAATTTTATTTTTATTTTATTATTGATACAAAAATGTTAAAAAATTTAAGAATGTTTAAATCAAATTGCTTATGTTCCTACATTCCAGATTTCCTTTTTGAAGGACACTTGAAGGTATTCATTGAGCGCCTCGTTGAAGCTGGCTTACCGAAGAAGTACTACGAATGGACCTCACATAGCCTGAAGTTGGCCGGACCGGGTCGCCACTCCAACCACAGGCCCCGCCCGTCTGCGAAAGTGGAACTCGGTGATCTGCGTATCGTGTTTGGTATACTTATGACAGGTTATGCTGTGTCGGTAGTTGCGTTTGTTTGCGAAATGTATTGGGTGCAACGCCGTCGCTTCTAGTTGCATTGTTTGTGGTATCATAAGCCATGATAAAACTTAAAGATTTATATTGTAAGTGTCACTTTGACATGGGTAGTAAAATGTATAAAAATTAAATCATCTGTCACTTTTGATATCTGCATAAAAATGAACTTTGATATTTGTCACAAAATCTGTACAGGAAATAAATCATCTGTAACAAAATCTGTATACAACATTAATTAATCATGCATGTGTCACTTTGACATCTGTGAGAAAAGAAGAGTAAAAAAATCATCGTGAAAAAAATCAATCATGTTAATGCTGTGTAAATTTATTACACTGAACAAAATTAAATTATAGTTTAAAATAGTTTTGACTATAAATTCATTGTTCTGTTTTTCCGTATATGTAATGGTGTTTTCTTTCATTAACTTGCTTATAATTTACTTAATATTATTTCACTATTTACCTATTTATAAAAATTGTATTTACTTATATTCGTTGTATTACTTATCATTTACTTTGGGTTTTTGGTATGTAGTTCACGCTTAAGAATTTGTTTTACACAAAATTTTAACTGAACAACCTCCAGTGAGTCTTTTCGCACAAAACTCGACTTTCGCGGAACTTATGTATGGTATCACATTATTCGAAGTCAGATAAAAAGGCAAAAAAAAATGGAACTAATACAAATATCTAATTTTGATATTCACAGTACCACTCCTAACAATCAATATGCGTAATGGAACTACTGTGAAAATTTTATTAATAAAAATTCGCAGTAGTTTTATCATGGAACACGGCAATGGAACTAGTGCGAAGGAGACAAACGGCGACTATGAGGGTACCCTATGAAAGCTTTGGAGAGGGATGTAATGTTGTTTTTGTCTCTGATTTGGGATAAAATACTTCCATCACACCGTATAGTAGTTATATGTATCGAAAAAATTATTAACTCTCATATATATCTGTGTTTAAGTAGTTACAATGTAGTGTAGATCCTATTTTTATACAGGGTGGCCAGTTAAGAGGTATACAGCTTATTTAATAAATTTTCTTTTACATAAAATGGAAATTACTAGGTATTGTTTCAAAAATATTATGTTTAGGCTTGGCGATTACGTATGGAAAATAACATCTGCCAAATGTCCACCTCTAGCAGCGCGACAAATGTGAGCTTTTTTATCGCGTTTCTTATCACATTTTCGCACATTTCCGGCGCTATGGATCTTCGGCTACACTTTCACGGACTCTTTCAAGATTCTGCTCCGAACGAACTCTTCTGGCACGATGAAGAACTGGTCTATCTGTTACAATGCCATGCTGCTCAAATTTATTCACCAAACGAGTTATTGCTAGCCGCGAAGGAAGATGATTTCTACCGAAAATTGTTCGCAATTTTCGCAGCGTTTTCGCAATAGAAGATTGGTTTGAGTAGAACGTTTTTATTATTAAAACACGTTGTTCAAACGAAAAACGCTCCATATCGAATTTGCCGTTTCTACACCAAATAATTGTTATCAAATAACTATCAAATACGGCGCCAAAACAAAATAGCGGCCAAAAAAAGTTGTATACCTCTAAGTTGGCCACCCTGTAGTTTTAGGTACTTAATAATGTTTTCAAGAGAAAATAAAAGAATTTATTAACTTCGATTAAATCGACTTTATTTCCATTCTTATTCAAATCATTTTTATAAAACTTTGATAAAATTGCGGCTAGTCACATACTTTTTTTCTAACTCATATATCTAAACAATTAAATGTACCCAAACTCAATACTGCGTGTAATCATAATCAAGAATAATAAAAATGTAAAAGTGAATAATAATAACAAATTATAATACAAAAAAATTCAACCAAATAAAAAGGGTCGTTGTTAAAAAGTGGCAAAATTATTTTGCTTATAAATTAATGAGGAGATGTCAGAGTAATTTCGATAGAAGCGCCTATGTGCTTGGAGACCTGTGTATGAGCAAATGTTGTAGATCCGGGATATATATCCTTCTTAAATCCAGGATACTAAATATAAATAGGAACACTAGCGCTAGCAACGAGAAATAGAAATATACAGGATGAACCAAACGAATGCCCCCTGGAGGGAAAGTACCTTAAATATTAGAGATAGCAAATTTAGCAGTGCCTGCATTCTAGCATGTAAATGCAGTTTGCTGTTTTGCAGGAGCTGTTCGGTTGTGCATGGTAAGTGATTGTGGTGTGATGAGTGTTGATAGCTGTGTGTGTTGATGATTGCGCATGTTTTGCATCGCGGCCGTCGGCATGACAAAGCACCAGAGGATGTGTGTGTGTGTGTTTTGAGTAGGGAGGCTTTTTGTGTGAGTTGTGATGAAACGTGGTCAATTTTGTATGTTTCGTTGTGTTCTGTTGTTTTGGTTATGGAATCGAGGTTGGTCATGTATGTGTTTTTTCAGGAAGTTATTTGGATACTTTCTGTTAAGTAAACCTGTATGGATTTTGTTTTGATAGGTTACAAGAGCATTTTGTGTATTGCGGATCCGACGGCTATGGAGTGATAATGAATATGGTATGGACTTTTTGATATGAGGAGAATGGCAGCTGTTGAAATGTAAATATTGCAGTTTGTTCATTGGTTTGAAATGAACGGATGTATTCATTAAAATTAGAGTGAGTTGACATCATAAATATTTAAAAAAAAAACGGATTGGACTCACTTTTTTATCTGTGCAAGGAGGCACAGGTCGAGCTTTCGATGAGATTATGACTCATCATCATCAGGACTCTTCGGGAGTACTTTTGCCCACGGCGGTCAGTCGAGTACTAAGCTTCCTCCCCTCTCTCGTCGCCGCTCGTCTTTCCGCTCTTCGGCTGCGTTCGGAGGTTTCCGGTATCGAAGCCAGACTCGACCGGACATTTGATAAAGTTTTCACTACTACTTCCGGGTCACGTGTTTCACTAGGTCCAGTCACACAGACGGCACTGATAATGTCCTCAACCACTGTTTGCACTTTTTTGTCATACGAAGCGTCAAGCACAGGTTGCCAAGTTGGCGCCAGATGCCAACCACGGTCTCTATTGAAATTCGGATGCCTACCAATTTCGATTGCTTCCATCACCTTACGGGGAACAAAAAATTTCTCCTTAGCCAGTACGGTCCCCGATGCAGATCCGACAAATGTTAAGATCTCCTAAGGATAGAAACCCTTTGAGCACCCCAGGAGTATACAAAATACCGTGTGACTGTGGGCACAGTTACATAGGTGAGACAAAACGGAATGTTTCTACACGGCTGAAAGAGCACATACGAAGCATAAAAAAGCTGGACATAAACGGCTCGGCAGTGGCTGAACATGCCTTAAATTCGGATACTAGGCACTATATTCGTTTTGATAAAGCCACCGTACTGGCTAAGGAGAAATTTTTTGTTCCCCGTAAGGTGATGGAAGCAATCGAAATTGGTAGGCATCCGAATTTCAATAGAGACCGTGGTTGGCATCTGGCGCCAACTTGGCAACCTGTGCTTGACGCTTCGTATGACAAAAAAGTGCCAACAGTGGTTGAGGACATTATCAGTGCCGTCTGTGTGACTGGACCCAGTGAAACACGTGACCCGGAAGTAGTAGTGAAAACTTTATCAAATGTCCGGTCGAGTCTGGCTTCGATACCGGAAACCTCCGAACGCAGCCGAAGAGCGGAAAGACGAGCGGCGACGAGAGAGGGGAGGAAGCTTAGTACTCGACTGACCGCCGTGGGCAAAAGTACTCCCGAAGAGTCCTGATGATGATGAGTCATAATCTCATTAATCTCATCGAAAGCTCGACCTGTGCCTCCTTGCACAGATAAAAAAGTGAGTCCAACCCGTTTTTTTTTTTTTTTTTTTTTAATATTTATGAACTGATGTAGTGATACTATTGTCTGTCTCTAGAGTTATATCTACATCTAAAAATGTAATGGTTTTAATGGATGTTTGATGGGTGAATTGGAGTGAGCTATGGTTGTTCAGTCGCGTCAAAAAGTCGTTGAGGGAGTTTTGATCATGTAGCCAAATCATGAATATGCCAGCTATGAATCTATTCCAGACCAAGGGTTGATAAGGTTCTGTGGCTATAAAGCTATTTTCGATGGATGCCATGTATTATGTTAGCATAACTGGGAACCATCCGAGTACCCATTGCCGTTCCTTTTATCTGGTGATAAAATTTGTCTTCGAATATGAAATAATTATTTTTGAGCATTATTTCGGCGAGTTGTGTGATGAAGTCAGAGGATGGTTGGTGGGGTAGTGTTCGGGTGTTTAGATGATCACGTAGTGCGTCGAGGCCAGCGGTATGGGGGATATTGGTGTATAATGATGTGACATCTATTGTAACTTATATTAATGGTGTGTTTATGTGTAGATTAAGAGTTTCAATGATATCGATGAAATGATTTGTGTCTTTGATGTATGATGGAAGATTTTTTCCTAGTGCTTGGAGGTGATAGTCTATTAAGGCTGATATGCGTTCGGTTGGGGAATCGTATGAGGCGACTATTGGACGGCCGGGGTCATTTGGTTTATGGATTTTTGGTAGCATATAAAAGTGCGGAGTTCTCGGATGGCTCGGTAGTATCAGTAGTTTATCTTTTTCTGATAGGCCTTCAGCTCTTCCCTTAGTCTGGATAATATCCTCGACAATACTCATAACCTGGCTACAAGGGTCACCCGGATACACATTATAAAAGGTTGTATCTGTAAGTTGGCGCAAGCCCTCTTCTATGTAATCTCTTTTATTTAGAATTACTGGCACTGTCCTGCATTCTATATTGGTGAAACAAAAAACGCTCTCCACATCCGACTTAATCAACATCGCCATACCTGTGACTCCATTAGGAACAATACTCTACCAATCCCCACTCACGCTAGACTTCATAATCACACATTCAATACTTGCTTCACCGCACGAATCATCAAATCATTTAGACCTCCACTAACCGACACCCACTACGGACATGGGAAGGATCATACATCTGGTCACTTGGTGCCCATTGCGGTCTGGGTCTGAACAGGCAACACTGACTTCTACAGAAAACAACACAAAAACCTCCCATATAATAATACTTTTTTCAATTTTTTTATATTCTGTCTATCTACTTGTCCATCTTTTTATACTTTATGTAACTGAAGCCGACCACATCAAGTGGTCGAAATATATTTTACAGAACTTACGTTTGACTATGTGTTTCCTTATATACAGGCATATAAAATCTAATAAAATTCAATATTGTAAAAATAAAAAAATTGTAATACTTTGAATGCAGTTTTCCTTAACTTTAAAAATAAAATAAAGGTTCCTTTAAGTAAAATTTGCTATCTCTAATATTTAAGGTAGTTTCCCTCCAGGGGACATTCGTTTGATTCATCCTGTATACTATCTGTTTTAGATGCTATTAGGATAGGACCTTGTCATGTCGTGTTTGAAGCAGTAATCACCGAGGGTGGGACTAGGTAGTACATGGTAACATCAAAAAGTTAGCTTAGGTGGTAATAACAAAATGTCAAGTAAAATATGAATGACAATGAGTGCGGTTATGAGTCCACAATAAACTACAATTTTCTACAATAAACACCTCAAACACCCAAGATTCGGTCACGACCCTCACCAAATGTCAAAAATCGTTGGGAAAAATGGGCTGTCAAACGTGTTGTGCGGCTAACTTCAGGCCACAACGAACGACCATGCTAAGGACTATGGGGGTCGGTTGAATGTGTTTATTTGGTTTATTTTCGTTGCCGACATTACAACGATAGCTGAAGGTGATTATTCTGTTTAAAGTCATAACCGCACCCAATATATTGGCATCCCAAAACCATGAAGTTGCACCGTTTGCTACTGTCATGAGGATGTGAAAGATAGAACGAACTTGATAGGTAACTTTACTCATAAACTATACAGTGCAGAAGGTGAGACTGGAGAATTCAGACCATTGACATTGTGGAAAACAACTCTTATAGCAGTCAAGGCAAGGGCTGTTTTCAAAAAATTATGGTTTGACTTTTATCTTATTCTTCTTTTGTTACGATGTATACCTTATGTGTCCATGATTTTTCAAAAATAGACCTTGCATTCACTTCTATAAGAGTTGTTTTACACAATGTCAATGGTGTGCACGCACACAATCGCAATTCTCCAGTCTCACCTTTTGCACTGTACGTAAATCTGAATGCCGTTCAACTACATACAAATACAACTATTTTATAAGGTGACTTCTAATTATACCGGGTGTAAATAGACCACTACCATTAAATGAAACCACATATTCTACCGATCATACTGAACCACTTTTCCCAGGAAACATAACCGCGCTAACCATTACTTTGGGAAATAATTGAATTCCAAACAAAAATGCGTGAACCCTAACGCACCAACATACGGGCGAGTATCGAGAGAGCGTCGTCTGTGAAACAGCTGTTCGATGCAGCGTTTTAAAATAGACCTTCCTGCTACGCGATAAAGTCTTTGAGTTACAGTTGAATATCTTTTTCAGTGAAGATTTGGGCGGGTTTTTTTTTCAAAGAGTTGTTCAGTATGGTCAGTAGAGTATGTGGTTTTATTTAAAGGTTGCACTCTAATTACACCCAGTATGGCGAAATTCATACATACATTCAATTTTATTTTGCGTTTTTCAGCTGTATAATTAGATGTCACCTTATATCAAATCTCAGAAATTACCAAATCTTACAAGGTTTTCTTTAACAGCTAGAAAGTGTTCGATGGAATCTTTATTATAATCTCGTGCATCTCTTTTTGAGTGTTTATTACACGAACACATTGAGCGGATCTGCGAAGAGCAGAATTCACTGAATACTCCTCTTAAATGCGTTTTATGCATTTTGCATAAACCTAAATAATCTCAGTTTCACAAATAGGTAATCCTACCTATTAATATAATGTTACAGCAACATAGTAGACCTTGCTTAAAAAGTAACAAACATTAAACCCGTTTCTCTAGATACGGACAGAAATCCGTTTTTTGACAGAATCTAAAACAGGCTTCGTCACGGGGTATAAAAAAACTCAAAACAGAATAGCCGAATAGACATGTTCAAAACATGAATTAATTCAAAAGCGTAATATAATGATAAGTTAACCGGTATCTAAATATACAGGTTGAACATGAACCCCCTTAGCTATGTCAAAGGAAACTATTCTATGTTCGAAATAAAAATATATGTTTTGTTACTTTTGACATGATTCTTAATTAAAAAAAGATATCGACCGTCAAAAAGAGCATTAATACTCCGGTGACAGAGACGACGCTCTACGAAACCGAAGCTACATAGCCTATGTGTATTATTTACCGCCGGGAAGTAACGTCTGTTAGTCGTCAGTGGTATGTCGCGTCGCGTAGGTTGGCCATTCATTCGAAGTTTGGAAATCAATAAAAAATATGAAAAAAATTAACTTTTTTTTGCGTTTCGGTGTTTCCATTAGTGATTCTGATTCATAGAATTCAATAATTGCTAAGTTTCTTGCCCTTCTTCTTAGCAATACTAATCGAATGGTGCGGATGGTTAGGCATTATGTATTATAATATTTTTATTCCTATATTTCTTTACTTTATGCAGGTTTATAACTTTATTACATTTTAGTAGCCCAACCTTAATATTCTTTGGATGTATTTCGCTTATTTATTTATCAACTTGTTTGTTCGTTGCATCATTTATATATAATATTTTTATTCCTAGATTTCTCTATTTTATGTATGTGTATAAATTAATTTTTGTAGCCCAACCAAAATATTTTTTGTATGTATACAATACATATTATTAGTATATACATATTATTATTATTTTTTTTATTCTAAAGATATATATTGTAAAGATTAACTTTGACTTGTAGAAAGTATACTTTATGTATCTATTTTACAAAATAAATATTTTGATTTTGATAAAGCTAGGGGGTTCATTTTCAACCTGTATGTATACCATAACGAAAGTAACGAACGTAGTCGGTAATCATTATAGCTTCATTCACGATATGCTTAAAGTCTGGAGGCGAGAGGGGCAGGTAAGGCGCGTGGGAGATGCGACCGATACATTGTTACCCCCTCCCGCCGCCCGCAAACCATGGGCGTACCGCGCGAACTTCTCGAGCATTATTGCAAATCACAACGGTGAATAAGGCCTTCACAACGCCAAAACATATCCTACCAAAGGCGACAAAAACAAAGGAACGTATCTCACTGGAATTATCTACTTAATAAGTCTATTAGAAAATATCGAAACTGTGAATCACTCGAAAATGTACTATCTATCACATACGATCTTTTTCTGTCTTTTATACTACAGTCTTAAAAGTTGAGCATAGATAAATGAGAGGTTTTACCTTTGAATGATAACGCGAAGTCTTTACAATACTCGGACATAAAACTTAAAAGTATGAAATGATTGATCTCAAATGATCGCAAGATAATATCACAAGATATAAAAAAATCGAGATAAAATGATTGAAAACGTGTCACACTTTTATAATATAATAATAACACTTGGTTTTAATACCTTATCACTTGAAAATGCATATATAGAGTATTTGATATTTTTATATTGATTGATCATCAGTGATCACACAACGACACATAAGAGTAAAAGCTATGGAGTATATAGATCGATTTTGGCAATATATTACAATGTGTATATAGAGAGTCTCATGAATAGTGAGTTTCAATTCAAAATCCAAAACATAATCATATATTATTCTAATTTTAACCAAAAGGAGCTCACATTCTTTTAGAATAGGCTTGAAGACAGGGTAAACAAAATATTATTCTATTTAGTCCGTCATTTAGATTATCAAAAAATATTGGACACGTATTTTTCCTTTTGTCAATCAAACAAAAAATGACAGAGATAAAGCGCGTCGAAGTTTGGGAGTGGGGTAACATGACGTCACTTCTAAGTAAAATTGTACTTAGATGTGACGTCACGCGGAACTTCAGCGGGCTATATCTTCATCATTTTTTGTTTAATTGAAAAAAGAAAAAATACGTGTCCAATATTTTCTTATAATCTAACTGACGGACTAATAAATTTTTTTTAGTCATCATGCCTATTAAATGATTCAGCATTATTCCACTTAGCCTAACTTTACAAACCAATTCCAACTATATATTAACTTTGTATAAAATATGTCCTTTTAAACCTACGTCAAATAATGAAAAAACTTACAAATATACCAACAGATAGCCTTTGGGGCTTGGCAAGGCAAATATCACCTGAATATCATAGGCAAGCATGCGGCAAGGAACGCAAGCAAGAAAAGCCACCGCTATTTACCAAGTTTATGCTTTTTCGGCGTGTCAGGGCCGATCTTGAAGCTGTTCTGTGGCGTCACAGAATTGCTACTGGAGTCTGTGACGGTCGACAAAGACTGCGATGACTTGTGGTCTGTGTACCATCCACAAAGTCTGTAAACTGCATCTTCCCAACGCTTCATGGCTGCTTCGTAAGACTTCTTCACGTTTGCTCGAGGATTGAACACGCATCCGATTTTGCGGAGGGCTTTCAACTCTTCTTTTGATTTCCAAATACCTAAAAGATTATTATAGTTGTATAAAACTGATCAACCAAGTCGAAGGATGAGTATTTAAACGAATTGGATAGGGGTATGAGTTAAGCTATCACTAATTTAATGGGTTTTGAATTTCTAAATAATAGGACCCAGAGTTGTAGATTTGTCAGCAAAATGTAGTCACCAAACAATATAATAACAATCCCTTATAATTCATATATATATAATCATCGGAATATATAGTCAAGTATCAAATAAAAAGTTATAAGTTTGCACTCATAACTGTATAATCAAATGAATTGAAAACTATCATCTTCACCCCGGAATTCTTTCTGTTAAAAACTAGGCGGGTTCCCCTCCGCACCTCTCCGCTCGGTTCCCGAATTTATTAACATGCCAACCTAACACGCTTTTCCTCGCTTTGCTCGTCGTCGCACCTATTTTTAATAAAATATTTCATTTGATTTTTACGATTATCTCACAACAATGTAGCCCGATGATATATGCACAGCCGAATGAAGACATCTTAACATCGACAGGTCGTTAGACGCGTAGCCCCGTGAGGTCAGCCACTAACTGGGCTATGTAGTAGTTACAAGGAGGAATCTCACCCAATTGTATCCCGATGATATATGCACAGCCGAATGAGGACATCTTAACATAGACAGGTCGCTCGACGAGTAGTCCTTTGAGGTCGGCCACTAGCTGGGCTATGTAGTAGTTACAAGCAGGAATCTCACCCAATTGTAGCCCGATGATATATGCACAGCCGAATGAGGACATCTTAACATAAACAGGTCGCTCGACGAGTAGTCCTTTGAGGTCGGCCACTAGCTGGGCTATGTAGTAGTTACAAGCAGGAATCTCACCCAATTGTAGCCCGATCATATGTGCACAGCCGAATGAGGACATCTCAACATAAACAGGTCGCTCGACGAGTAGTCCTTTGAGGTCGGCCACTAGCTGGGCTATGTAGTAGTTACAAGCAGGAATCTCACCCAATTTTAGCCCGATGATATATGCACAGCCGAATGAGGACATCTTAACATAAACAGGTCGCTCGACGAGTAGTCCTTTGAGGTCGGCCACTAGCTGGGCTATGTAGTAGTTACAAGCAGGAATCTCACCCAATTGTAGCCCGATGATATATGCACAGCCGAATGAGGACATCTTAACATAAACAGGTCGCTCGACGAGTAGTCCTTTGAGGTCGGCCACTAGCTGGGCTATGTAGTAGTTACAAGCAGGAATCTCACCCAATTGTAACCCGATGATATATGCACAGCCGAATGAGGACATTTTAACATAAACAGGTCGCTCGACGAGTAGTCCTTTGAGGTCGGCCACTAGCTGGGCTATGTAGTAGTTACAAGCAGGAATCTCACCCAATTGTAGCCCGATGATATGTGCACAGCCGAGAGAGGACATCTCCACGTCGACGGGTCGCTCCACGCGCAATCCTGTGAGGTCAGCCACTAGCTGCGCTATAAAGTCGTTGTTGGATACACCGCCGTCTAAGCTGAAAATACGAATAAGGATTGGTACATCAATATACAGACTGATTTTTAGTACCTAAAAAGCCAAAACGAGTAAAAATACTATCGAGCTTGTCTATAAGAACAACTTTGGAGCTGAAACTACGTGTACTTTTAGGGTTTCGTACCCCAAAACGTAAAAACAGAACCCTTATAGAATGACTTTGTTGTCCATCTGTCTGTGTGTCTGTCCGTCTGTCAAGAACCGTTTTCTTGGGGCCAGTTAGAGATACCCAGTTGAAACAAATACCTCGTACATAAGTCTAAGGCCCCATAGTACTGTTAAGAAATCAGGCTTCCAACTAAAAAAATTATAGCTCTTTACGTAATCAATTTTATACAAATTGGCTTATAACATAAAACCTATAGGGTACTTCCAGTTATCATTGTAACGTGAAATTCCGTTCACAATTAGGTTTTATGTACTATTGTCTATTTTATTATTAAAGAAGAAATTATTACCAACTTTATTAGACCCCGCAGATACATAGAGTATAATAGATCATAAATATCAAGTTGGTCTTACATAACTGCTCGTAGAATAAGTTTGTGTTTTAAACTATATGTACGGAACCCTTAGGGCACAAGTATTACTCACACTTGACCAGTTTTTTTCTATGGAACAGTCCTCATTTTTTGTGTTTACTATGTTGATTCCATTGTAAAAGGTATTCGAGTGATATCACCAGTTTTCGTCTCTTTGACGACTAAAATCCAGAGCCCCCGTTAGGCAATGTTGCCACAACTTAGCACTCACGGTGCTAGATTTGAATGAATTAATTAATGAATTGCACCGATCCCAGCGTGGCTTGACCAGACTCGATTAATCGAATTAACCCAAAGATTTACACTAGCCCCTGAAGTCCTATGTTTTATTGGACTAAAGAAACCATTGCATATCAAAGAGTAGACCGGGGGCACTGTATGGTAGGGAGACGTGCCCTTAGAGGAGGCATACCGGATATGCATACTATTTTCAAGTGCCTAGCATTGACATATAACAAACAGCACCTAGCACTAAATAGCAATCATGCTAAGGAATTAAGTGAACTTGGAATAAATTGTTTATATTAATAACTATCAAAATCCAAAGGTGTCCTCCGTTCTCCTCATCCAGCCGCCATCCACAACCCCCTAAGGTATTCGGTCCAGCGGGCACGAGGTCGGTCTACGCTACGCTTTGCTGTACCTGGCCTCTATTCTAACGTATTTCGGCCCCAACGGCTATCATATATGGCCTGATTATTTGAGACTAGGTTCGTCTACTTTTTGACATGATAGGACACATTGAAATAGGTTTTATTAGTATTAGAGCTCCATCAAATAGTCACACCTTACAGTATAAAGTAACAGTACCTAATAGATCGGAAGTTGTAGTGCGTCTCGGCGCGTGCGCAGGCGTACAGCTGTGCGGTGCGGAACGCCAGCGACTCGAGCACGGCTCGCACGAGGTGCGCTTTGCTCGTCGTCGGCTTCATGCCCACGAACCCTGACGCGGCCGTGCCATCGTTGTACGGGGCCTATAACAAGATACAACGTCAATCAACTTTTTTACCCGCACTACTTTTTGGATCATTGCCAGTAATCAACCACAAAAATCACAATTTCGCTCTTTTCTTTCCGAAAACTTCGCTTACTAGATAGTTTTGCGACATTACGAAATAAATAAAAAAAATCTTTGTATTATTTGAAAATTTTATGGTAACTTAGTAGATGAGTTTGTCCCGGAGTTACTATGGAAAAACGGTGTTGTCTACTGAGTTACCCCCTAATTTTAGTGAAAATTACAATAATTATAAAACGTTATTAAATTAAAAATACATTCAATGATCTCTTAATCTAAATCTTAAATCTAAAAAATAACTAGCAGTGTGGGTGAAAAAATTTGATAAGCCCACAAACAAAAATAATGCTTTACATTCAAAAAAAAATTTCTCATTAGGTGTTTGGGGTTTAACAGAGAGCTGATTGTGACCCTAACTGACGATTTTTTTTCGTGTTACTTATTATATTCATAACCATATGGAGCCTAACAAGGAAAAGAAAACCACGCGATGCTGCGGAAAACCAACAGAACTAATTTCTTCTAACTGGCAATACTAACTTTAAAACGTCTATAATGTCGATTTCTGTCAAAGTGTGTGTTGGTTTTTGTGTGAGTGAGTGAATGTGAGTGTTACTTGCAATCATAAGAGCAAATGTGTATTTTATAGGTTATTTTTCGTTATCAGTATCGTGAATATAAGGTGAGTTTCGTTCATACTGGAAACTCGGTATGTGGTCAGGACTTTGGTTCATAAAACCCTTTCTATGAAATACGCAAAATGAAATTTCGACTTCCTATACTAATTGAGTCGAGGTTGTACTTGAACATTTAGAGGCAGTTTTTTCCTATTTCGCAAACAGGGTAATCGAACTTTCCGAGTCTCCAGTATGAATTTGGCTAGATAAACGAAAGTCACCTTATATAATCTTCCCTCTAACGGAAGTTGCTGACCAAATCGCCACCCTGTATGTATCATGATAAACCGGCGACGTGGGTATATTGACGATAGAAGTAGGATAAATAAAACCGAATATAAAACCTCACCCCTAATCCGCTGAATGCCGGTATGAAGCACACTCCATCCGAATCAGGCACCGAGTTGGCCAGAGCCGCTGTGTCTTCTGGATGTTCAAATAAACCTGGAAAATGTGTTTTTTTATTTATTTTATTATTATAGTATAAATAAATCATACTCCTGGCAGAACTACAAAGAGTAATGGGTAGTTGTCTCCTAGACACACCACTCCTTTATAACCAGCGAACGATAAAAATATAGAAGATTGATTAGCACTAAAAAAATAACTTCACAATAAAAACTGTGTTCAACAGTATACCGGGTGTAATCGTTAAGTGTGACCAGTCGATTATTCCGTAACTGTTACAGATATCAAAAAAATTAGGCTGGTATCGAAAGTACGTTACCTAATCAGTAAAATGACATCAATAACTTTTTGAAAATCAAACGAGAAGTATTCAAATTTTTGACTTTAAACACTCCCATACATTTAATTTAGTATGAGATTAACAAGGACGTCACTTCGAACATCTGCTTCGAATACAAAATTTTGCACTTACTAAGAAATAAATATACTATTATTCAATTAAAAAATAGTTTTATTACTTTGTTTGGTTAATAAACAGTTTTCTTTAATATCAGTACTAAGCTAAAATAACCTTTTAAAATAAGGAAACTAAAACCTCTCTACTAATCTCATACTAAATGTATGGGAACGTTTCATGTCAAAATTTTGAATACTTTTCGTTTGATTTTCAAAAAGTTATTGATAAATAAATAAATCGTTTATTGTGAACACTTAAACATAGTTACCAAACATGTTCTCTAGTCCCCACAGTAGGATTACCTGGGTTGTGGGTAGCTAGTCTCAACCGCTAACATGACACAGGTTAATGTTGAATAATAGTTTTAACGTTACAATCGAATAAATATCTATGCAGACTAAATGAAAATAAAAACAAATATAAAAGTACATGCTCAACTTAAAATTGGTAATTATAATATTAACAAGTCTAACCAATACAAAGATATTGTGATAAAGATACTGTTATGTGATTGGGAGAGTGTGTATTTGTGTAAAAAGTGTGAATGTTGAGTGAGGAAGGGTGTGTGGGTGTGTGAGTTGTAGGTAGGTATACGGTATGTTAAAGTGAGGAAGTGTGTGTATATGTACTTGTAGGTAGGTATACGGTAAATTAGCTATCCTTATTCGTGTATAGCCATAATACTTTCAGTTTGCACATAGTCCAAAGGCAGCAGCCAAGTTAAAAGTTGTTTTTTGCAACGAAATTTGGTCATATTTAAAATGTTTAAATATTTGTTGATCTTAGTGTATAGATAAGGGCCTAGATAGTAATAAGATCTTTGTGCAAAGTTTGTCCGAGTTTGCGGAATTTGCCAGGTGGTGCGGCGTTGAGATCTGGAGGACTCTGTCATATTGAGAAGGTCTTGTTTGTGAATCTTGAGTATAGTGGACATAACGTAAAACGTAAATCTACATTCGTCGTAGAGATCATTCGTATGATAGCGGAAAGGTTTCTTGTATGCCACTTTTAAAACTGCTCTTTGAGCATTCATTTTGAGTGTCATTTTACTGATTAGGTAACGTACTTTCGATATCAGTTTAAAAATTTTTGATATCTGTAATAGTTACGGAATAATCGCCTGTAACGATTGCAGCCTGTATAATAGCAACGGCTCCAATATAATTTACTGTGTCTATGAGTCAGCCATTCACACAGTACGAACCAATCATAAGCCTTTTTAAGTCTCTCGTGCCATATTCGATAATAGCTTATTAAATATATCATATATTTTTTCAAAAAACCAGTTAAGGGCTTTTATTTGTTAGTTTTTATTTTTATTAATAAACACAGAAATAGTAAAATGTGCTATAATTCAACCCCTCAGTGGGGTCGTCATCAGGCGAATGAAAAATAAAATTATGATATAGGATGTAAATAGACTGCTACCATTAAATTAAACTACATATTCTACCGACCCTACTGAACCGCTTTTCCCAAGAATCATACCCGCGGACACCCTTAGTTTGGGAAATAATTGATTCAAACAAAAATGCGTGAACCCTAACGCACCGACATACGGGCGAGTTTCGACAGAGCTTCGTCCGTAAAATAGACCTTCCTCCTACGAGATAAAGTCCTTGAGTTACAGTTGAATATCTCTTTCTGTAGATTTGCGCGGTTGATCAGTAGATTATGTGGTTTTATTTAATGGTTGCTCTCTATTTACACCCTGTATACCTAAATAACATAAAAAACACTGACATCAATTGACAGAATTAATCATGAACTTTTTTTTTGGAAAAGAGTTGTTAATTTCTGTCGTAATGGCTCAGAGTGCTCCGATCGTGAAATTAAATTAAAGTATAATAAAATAACTGTAGATTTCATGTACGTTTATAAAAATTGTCGTTTCTTGGGTAGTCAGATTAGTCAGGTCAATTCGTGTCGGTCTGTCAGTGTTGTTTATTCAGTCCATGTCCATAATGAGCCCCAAGTGACCATAAAAATGATGTCGAATGACACTTTGTTAAAAACGCATCGAAGAAACATATTGTTAAAGAAGTGAAAGTTGTGATGGACAGGCGTAAATTTAATAAATTTTAAATAATGTTTTTACATTCCATTATAATTTCGAAACAATATAACGAGCCTTGTAGTTGAGGCACAAAATTAGATAGTAATAACATTGTAGTTGTTTTATTACTTCGGCTCAAGACAGTTATTACAATGAAGAATTTTAAGTTTCGTTAGCTATTATACTATAATATCTCTACAAGATACAAAGTAATTTTCTCCTTACAATAAACAAGGTCACGGAGTCAAGGTTTTTTTTTTCAATGCAAATAACTCTGTACTGCGAAGATAGAATCTTAACATCTAGGCACGTGTAGAACTTGTTTTGTTTTGTTATCTAGCCAATAACATTCTCAATATTCTATCATTTTATTATTTAGTTTTCATTTTTCGCTGCCGCCTAAATTCTGCTCCCACTTGAGAATGGAAGCCATATCGTTGTTGAAACCAGCTCCCCTTACCCTCCACCCCTGAACCGAGTAGAGCCCCACGCGCTCTGTCATAAGGGTCCCTACCCAAGTTCCGATATCCATATGAATAAGGAACATAACTAGTTACCTAAATTTTGCGCCTACTTGATAATGCAAGCTGTATCGTTGTTGAAACTCTCGGCCACATAGACTAGCTTCCCCCACCCTCAACCCCAGAACCGGTCAGAGCCCCGCACGCTCTGGCATGAGGGTTGCGATATCCGTAAGAATAAGGAACAAAACTAGTTACCTAAATTCTGCGCCCACTTGATGATAGAAGCAGTATCGTTGTTGGAACCCTCGGCCACATAGACCAGCTCCCCACCCACCCTCCACCCCACCACCGGGTAGAGCCCCGACGCGCTGGCATGGGGCGTCCCGCCAGTGTTGATGTTGAAGAACGTTCCGGTGCCCATCGTCAGTTTCACGTCCCCCACCTCGAAGGAGCATGAGCCCCACATCGCGGCTGTTTGGTCTGCCATCTGAAGTGAAAACATTACAAAACCAATTATCCCGAGCTTTACTTTCAATGATTTACTTCAATCTCTATACAATTTTTTACGTGGAGTAAAACTGTAAATCTTGTCATTTGCTTGGTTTTAGCACTGGATATCTTAGGAACTAAGTGTTTTTGCAAACAACTGGTTTTACCAGCAGGTAGCGAGTGGAAAAATGAGTCGATATCTTTATTTAACTCATTTTTGACCAAAACTCGAGATAATTGGTTTTTGCAGCAGCACGTATTGTGTTCTCTTATTAACTAACGGACGTCTCGAAGCTGTTTCTATTTAACTTGTGGGAAATATAATAGTCGATTCTGAAGGCCTTAATTTTAGTTTTACTGTCAAAGCTTAATTTTTTCCAAAGTAATATAGCTTCTGCTGTTAACACTAAAGAACTATTTTGGAATGAAGAAAATTTGGTTTTGACAGCACTAAAACTAAAATTAAAGCCTTCAGACCCCCGTTCATAAATTAACACTTTCGTCAGGTTCCGACACAAACAGCAGGATAGCGTATACAATTTTCAAAGCGTGCGACAGAGATGGCAACAGAACCCGTGTCGAGACCCCTAAATCATGAACGCGTGTCAGAATCGGCTTCAATACCTTCTTAGCTGATGTCTACATCATACAAGGTGCCTACAGTCCGTTTGGTTTAGGGTGAAGATCGGCAAAAGGCGGAACCCCCTGCAAAGGGTACAAAACAGCCAAACTATCCTTCTCTGATTTCACCTATTCTATGTAAAATTTAATAATATAGTTAAGGCTAGACAAAAACTTTACTGCGATTTTGAATCCTCGCTTATAACGTTTTATTGGTATCCTACATAAAGTGACGTTCATTTATGCAGCCAAATTCATACTGGAGACACGATAAGTAGTCAGGACAGGACAAATGTTCAATGAGCCTTTCTGTGAAATCCATTCATCCATCAGCCTGTTTCGTCCACTGCTGAATATAGGCCTTTCCAGGATTTCGCCAGTCTTACATACATACCCTAAATTAGCAACTCGATGTGTGTTGGTACAAACATCGACGGAAACGACATTGAAATAACGTTCATATCAGCGCGCATTGCAAAATGGCTGTTACCACGATCGCTGCGTCTCCGGATATCGCAAAATAAAAGAAAATAATACCTTTCAAACAAAACGCGATTGACAGAAAATAAATGGAGCGGTGCAAAATGTTTTTCTTATTATTGAATAAAACGTACTAAATAAATATGATTTATGGCATTTCGCGACCATAATTTAATATCAATTAGGCTTTTCTACCAACATTTTGTAATTTTACGCATCGCGTTGTAAATGAATGTCCACACCAACTTAAAACACGCGTTTAAGTTTGTATGAGCATTCATGCTAACTACAATTCATAAAATGACGCAATTCTGCTAAAAACCCCTGATAATTATTAAACAATAGTCGCAAAATAAGATGAAACTATTTTATTTCACACGTTTGATAAAAAAAAATTGATAAACAATCATAAGTTAAGTTTTGCACGGAGCTCGAAACGTTCCCCCTTAAAATTTATACATCAATACATTGTCTGGAATTTAGTGAAGAATCATCAAAATCGCGGTGTTGCGTTACGCTCGCAAAGTCGCAACGCACAATTTATGGTGTTTTTTTAGTTTTGAAATATACAATAAATTTGTTATTTACGAGCTGGCAATAGTTCAATAACAATTATGTTTTTCAAGCAAAGTTGTGTCACTTTGTGCATTTATCCCGACTTTGTCTCTTTTCAAATTAATTTTAAACCAATAGAAAGCGACGATTAAATTTTGCAAAAAATATGTCATATTTTAGTCTTTGATCTTAATATTTCGGCCGTTCGATACACGATTGCTTACATTTTCCTCGATCCGATTACATCGCAAAGATAGCTCTAAACTACGATCTGAATATCATTTCATTTATGCTATATTAAGTTGGCCAATAAAACTTATATTAAAATAAACGTCGAGAAAGATGTGATATGAATCGGCCATCAAATTAAAAAACCATCCCCCTAATTCCAAAATAATAAATATTACCTCAAAGCCGCGAGTTTCTGAGCGGCCCGCTTCCGCTGAGCAGGATAAACAAATGAAAAATGAAAGCGTTGGAGCAGGACATATTACTCTGGATAACCTCGCCTTAATGCACATGCGTAATATATTGTGAATGAATGTGCATAATAACAACAATTATACGCTTTAATGTTGTTATTTAACATTTCATTTACAAATTAATGCATAAAATAACAAAACTTTTTTAGAAAAGCCCAATTGTCACTAAACTATAAAAAAATAAGAAAACCGGCCAAGTGCGTGTCGAGCCACGCGCTATATATGGTTCCGTAGTTGCCCGGTACATTTTATAAGTTGGTCTACTAATACAGACCGCGCCAAACTTCTAGTCCCATACATTAGAGGATACCAAAAGTTTGGCGCGACCTGTACTCGTAAACCTGTGAAGCCTACTTAGCTGTGATAGTTTTCCTTTTAAATTAATTATATATACTAATTCTGTGAATTTTTTCACATTTCTATAAACAACCGTTTAGCCAGAAGGGGGGGGGGGGGGACGCTCCACTCAAACAAAAATTTTCACTTTAAAGCTTAATATTTCGCCAACGGATCCCTAAATCGAAAAATGGCTTTTACACCCACAATGTTTTTAAACGACATATCCAACGATACACCACACTATGGAATAGACGAGAAAAAAAAATCATCCCCAGTTAACGTGAACGAGAGATACCATTAAAAAAAAAAGAGATTTTATTTTACCATTTTGTCACCGTGATTAATATTTATATCCATGCCAAATTACAGCTTTCTAGTACTAATAGTCTCTGAGCTAAGCTAGAAACGCGATCATGACAAACCACTTTAAGACGTTCGGAAGGAGGACGCGAATTCTTTATTCTTTATTGTACACAGAAACAAAAACAGTAAAACAGTAACAGTAAAAGGTATGACATGTATTGTTGGCGACAGGGCGACAGGTCGACATGGCAATTTTCTAGTGATGCGACATAACATACCAGGTAGTCGATATTGATGAATTTTTTTGGTACGCAACAAAATCAGAGTTAAATTATTATTTCCTTTATATTTGTAACATTTATTCATCACAATCAAAATCAAATGAACATATCTAAGATCGCTAAAAACACTTAAGGAATCTGTTCTGGAGGAATTGTTAAAAAGGAATTGATAATCTGGCCCTACTGATTATAAAATCTCTAAACATATAAAATACAACGTCTGTCTGTCTGTTCGTTCGCTTATAATTTGAAAACCACTCAATGGATTTCGATGCAGTTTTCACTGAAAGATAAAGCATTTCTTCGGGAAGGTTTAAAGCTATGTATCATCACGCTATGACAAATGGGGGCAGCGCAATGAGTGAATTTTAGTGAAACATATGGAAGGTTCGCCGCCGTGGCGTAGTCGATCGTCGCGGGTTCAAACGCCGACTGGTAAAATTTGTTTTCACTTTTTATTTTTTATTCTTTTATTTTATTTTCAGAAAAAATATTTCTTTTTGTAAAAAAAAATATTAAAGCTGAAATTATATTTCTTGACTGAGGAAAGACCAATAACTAAAATATTTTTATTTTCAAGCCCTGAGAAAACGCCATCTTTGGGAAGCTATCCTGGATAACGGCTCAGTAAGCTGGCGTTGAAATTGTCTTTATTTTAATACACTAGATGGCGCTGCATGTTTCAAAATATCGAATTTGACGCAGTCTGGTTCAAATCAACTCACGTTAAAGTTTGTCTACACTATTTATATAAAGAAGAAAGATTTGTTTGTTTGTTTGCATATAATGGGTAATATCTAGAACTACTGAACTGAAAATTTTATAAGCACTCAATAAGATTTTCTCAAGTTTAAGTTTATTTGATGGGTATTGATGAGTATTTTTGTAGAACATGGTGACCGGGATCTAATGACGGGACTGGGAGGTGGGTACGGGATCTCCTCAACGGATAACAGCAGACCCTTCGAGTTTGGACTTATTCGATTGGTATTTATTAGCACTTTGGTAAAACATGGTGACCAGGGTCTGATGATGGGACTAAAAGGTGGGTACGGGATCTCCTCAACGGACAATAGCAGACCCTTCGAGTTTAGGCTTATTTAGTTGGTATTTATTAGCACTTTGGTAAAACATGGTGACCAGGGTCTGCTGATGGGACTGGAAGGTGGTTATGGGATCTCCTCAACGGATAACAGCAGACCCTTCGAGTTTGGGCTTATTCGATTGGTATTTATTAGCACTTTGGTAAAACATGGGAGACCAGGGTCTGCTGATGGGACTGGAACGTGGTTATGGGATCTTCTCAACGGATAACAGCAGACCCTTCGAGTTTGGGCTTATTCGATTGGTATTTATTAGCACTTTGATAAAACATGGTGACCAGGGTCTGCTGATGGGAGTGGAAGGTGGTTATGGGATCTCCGCAACGGATAATAGCAGACCCTTCGAGTTTGGGCTTATTCGATTGGTATTTATTAGCACTTTGGTAAAACATTGTGACCAAGGTCTGGTGATGGGACTAGAAGGCGGGTATGGGTTCTCCTCAACGGACAACAGCAGACCCGTCAAGTTTGGGCTTATTTGATGTCTTTATTAGCACTTTGGTCAAATATGGTGACCAGGGTCTGCTGATGGGACTGGAAGGTGGGTACGGGATCTCCTCAAAGGAAAACAACAGACCCTTCGAGTTTGGGCTTATTTGAATGGTCTTTATTAGCAGTTTGGTAAAACATGGTGACCAGGGTCTGCTGATGGGACTGGAAGGTGGGTACGGGATTTCCTCAACGGAAAACATTAGACCCTTCTAGTTTGGGCTTATTTTATTGGTCTTTATTAGCACTTTGGTAAAACATGGTGACCGTTAAATATTGTCGTTAAAAAAATCATAGTCTTTTGTTTTCCTTATTTCCACGAAAATCTCTTCGACGGAGCCGCGGGTAAAAGCTAGTACTGATATAAAATTTAATTCGTCCTACTGATTTTGATTCGGATTTTATTCTTAAAATAGTTCTTTTTGATATGCCGCCGATGTAAAACAGCCCTCTCCAGTGTCTGATTGACAGGATATTTATAACAATTTATTTTTCCCTTCAATGTCACAATTTTCCAAAATTTTTCTGGCTAATTCTCGTGCTTAAGAATGAATTATTGCATTCTTTTTATTTTAACAGGTGATGAAGAGGAAACCGAAGTCATTTTCGATACAAAACTAAAAGCAATAACGTGAGCGAGTTCGAACGAAATCGATAAGCGCGGTCGACGCCGGCTCGTTCAGCACTAGGACCATAGAGTAACTTATAAACTAGGACTAAGATGGGTGCTGTGCGGATGTGCGGGGCGTCACCCCCTTCACGACTCACCTCTTACCCCGATTGCCATGTCGACCTGTCGTCATCGGTAATATGGGTGAGATTATCTCCAACAAAAAATTTCTTAATGCAAACCATTAGGAATGAGTGAGAAAAAATTAAAAGGAGTAATCATACACGAGTACAAAAAAAGAGTTATAAAAAAAATTTACCTAATATACAAAAAGGTAAACCTAAATATAAAATATCAATACTTACTATTCCATCCATAGAATAACATATATATACATAGGTAACACTAAAAGTTTCCGGAACTGGCCACTTACATAAACAATATTTAAAAATTTATTGCAACATTTGAAAATAGAACTCTTTGGCTGTAGAATGCAGTTTGTTTCATCTGACTGTCTTTTGTTTTTACCTTGTGGCGCCATTTAAAAAATTGTGTGTCTGCATCAACATGGATTTAACTCGGGAAAATTTTCGTAGTATGATTTTCTACGATTTTAAGTGTAATTTGACAGCTCAACAGAGCATCGCTCGGCTTGAAACAGCTTTTGGCAATGAAGCACCATGCAAGACGACTGTTTATAGCTGGTTTGCAGAATTCAAGCGTGGTCGTATCAATCTCAGTGACGAATCTCGCGATGGTCGGCCGTCCACCGCTGTGACCAACAAAAACATCGATGCTGTGCGCCGTATGATTGAAACAGACAGGCATGTGACCTACCATGAAATTCGCGCATCCTTAGAAATAGGCATGAGTCAAATACAATCAATCCTACACAAACATTTGGGTGTGAGAAAGCTGTGCTCGCGGTGGATCCCACACAACTTGACCGAGGCTCAAAAAACGGACCGCGTCACTTGGTGCAGTGCCATGCTTACCAGATTCAACGAAGGTGCGTCAAATTTGGTGTGGGACATAGTAACAGGTGACGAAACATGGATTTATTGCTACGATCCCAAAACAAAGCAGCAATCGAGCGTTTGGGTCTTTCAAGATGAGCCGAAACCAACCAAAGTGGCGCGCGTGAAAAGTGCATCTAAGCGGATGATTGCTTCTTTTTTTAATAAAACTGGACACGTGGCTACTGTTGCTTTAGAAAATCGTCGTACCGTGAATAGTGACTGGTACACGACCATTTGTTTGCCGGAAGTTATTGACGAACTCCGTAAAAATAACCGTAAACGCCGTATCATCCTGCACCACGACAATGCTAGTTCTCACACGGCCAGACAGACAAACGACTTTTTGAAGACGAAAAATGTAGAACTCATGAGTCATCCTGCATACAGTCCCGACCTGGCACCTTGTGACTTTTTTCTGTTCCCAAAAATTAAGAACCAATTACGCGGTCAACGATTTTCATCACCAGAAGAGGCTGTCGAGGAGTATGAAAAACACGTTTCAGAGGTCACCACAGGGGAGTGGCACAAAAGTTTTCAAAACTGGTTTGATCGAATGAAAAAGTGCATAGACGCCAAGGGAGATTATTTTGAAAAACAATAAATTAATTTTGTACCTTTAATAGTATTTTTTCATATTCATTCCGGAAACTTATAGTGCGTCCCACGTACATACCTTAGACCATATAACACGGGACTAGGCAAGCGCACTTATCCCCCTCTGCCGAAGTACATGAACAATTTGTTCATGTAAGTTTGCTTGTGTGCGCGTTTTGTGTTTGTGTTGCAGCTTTTGATTTAGTGTGACATATAAATTTTTCGCAGGAGTGTGCGTGAATGAGTAAATGTGTGCTGTGCGTGTTTACCTCCCCTCCCGTGGAAAACGGCAGAATAATTTCAATACTAAGAGTCGCGCTTTGCCAGGTCTCGTGTTAAATTGTCTAAGATACATACTATATAATAAAGTACATAAATATACTCTGTCCTAAATCATAGGAAAATTTCGACAACTTTCTATTTTTGTTTGCGAAAAGCAACACAGGAATAAAAATAGTAAACTTGAAATATATTTTTGATTTTGCGTATCATGTATTATTTGGTATTTGTACCACCCGTTTAAGAGAGGTCAGCCTTCAAAGATAGGTCTAATATTGCAGTTTGAGTAAGTATTCGCCTTAAAGTGTTGGGTCGGCAAACATCCTATTAACCCTATCGCAACACAATTGAAGTAAGAAATCGATTATTGTAACGAGTTGCACAATTTCTCGACCACCGCCACCCAATACTGCAAGAATTATATTGTTTTCTAAACTATATGCAACAGGATAGGTACCCTAGTCTTATTATCAATACCACATCAGCTTTTAAATATGACAGAGAAAACTGTCCACACATAGTTAACAATGTAGAGAGTAGTAACATGCTTGCATTGTTTGAAAATTGTAAGGAAATTAAGGCGACGCCACGAAATTTTGGCGACATGGATCTCCGTTTTTATCAGCAATAAAAAAAAACATATGGAATTACCAATTTATATCTTAGATTAAACATTTCATTGACATCAATTTGCCCGAAGATTTAGTTGATTAATTTTCATAGATTTCTATTTTACTGACAAACGGGAGCGAATGAAGCCTCAAGTTTTTTATTTAAATTAGTCTACAAATACACTTCAATATGGCCGATTGGATTTATTAAATTACTTATAGTTGTCATTTTAAATGAAAAATACTGTTTTGCCGCATACGACCTTACGGCATAAGCTAGTTCGTGAGCGCATATTTGTATGGAGTAAGTCCCCCTCACTCCACTCCCCTAAGGCGCCGATTTAAATAATAAATAATATAAATAAATTCTTTATTCCAGCCAGATTTACATAAGGACAATAAAAAACAGGCCATATTACACACAAACTAAAAACTAAAAAAAAAAAAAAAAACTCTATAGTACACCAAAGCTTGCGTGATATTGTCGCCACTTCTTATGCACGGGGCTCTGAGTCCACTCGGTGCAGCTACGTACAACCCGGTCCCAATATCTGTGCACCTCGCTGGAATGTGGCGCCTCTCCCGCTTCCCCTGTCACCTCTCCGCGCACTCCCCGGTGCGACAGTACGGTTAGCAGATAATTTTGATATTTTCGCTTTATTGTTGTTTTGTTTTTTAATGTTTATTGTTAAGTTTAGACTGTTTACTGTTAAGTTTGGACTGGTTTGGTTGTTATTAAAATTGTTGTAGCTGTTAAACTGAAGTCATGGGAAAAACAATACACAGCGAATCAAGAAATTTAATCTTGAAAGTGCTCAAGTTTTTTGAATCGGAGAAAGCAAACAAACAGTACACCATACCTGTAGACCAAGTGGTAAAACGAACCTGTGCTGCAACTGGGATATCAAAGAGGACTCTAATGAAAATTAAGAATGAAGCCAAAGTACAACCACCTACTTCGCCGGGCGCTAGTCCGACTCCAAGTACTAGTAATAATTTAGAGTCAATAATTTATGGTGACTGAGTTTAATAATACGAGGGGTGGCTGAAAAGTAATCTACCTGACTATGAAAGAAAATACATGGATTAATAATTTATTTTTTATTTTTCAATATAGTCCCCTGCAACTGAAATGCACTTACGACATTTGTCAATAAGTGACAGCATACCATTAAAATAATAATTATTATTTTGTTCGTCAAAATAGTCATTCACAGCGTCCTTCATCTCTTCGTCTGTTGAAAATCTGCGCCCTCTCAAATTTTTCTTTAAATTTTTAAATAAGAAGTAGTCAGAGGGAGCCAGGTCTGGACTATAGGGTGGGTGGTTGATCTCTGTAAAGCCGTTTTTTGTCAGAGATGACCGCGCCTTAAAGGCCGTGTGCGCGGGTGCATTATCATGCAAAATCAAAACGCCTTTGCTAAGTTTGCCCCTCCTGTCTTCTTTTATTTTTTTGCGTAGCTGGTCAAGTAAGTTCGCATAGTATTCAGCATTCATCGTGGTGTTTTTTGGCAGGTAATCTATCATAAGAATCCCCTCAACATCCCAAAAAATGGTTGCCATTAGTTTGCCCGCTGACAGCCGGACCTTAAACTTCCTTGGTGGTTTTTCCCCTTTAAATTTCCATTGCATCGATTCTTGTTTGCTTTCGGGATCCCACTGACGAATCCAAGTTTCATCACAGGTCACTATTCGCAAGATAGTTTCTTCCTCTTTATCCTTTACCAAGTCTAAAAATGACTGACAACATTTCACACGCCTTTGCTTATCAAACGGGGTCAACATTTTAGGCACCCAACGTGCGCTCACCTTGGACATTCCCAAATGTTCATGAATTATTTCATGAACTCGTTCCTTGCTAATGCCAACATCTCTAGCTATTTCCCACTGCTTAATTCGCCGATCGGCAAGGATCAGTTTCTTCACTTTTTCCACATTATCTGCGGTAACTGCAGAAATGGGCCTTCCACTACGGGGATCGTCTTCTAAGCTCACACGGCCTTGTTTAAACTGCTTTGACCAAAACTTTATTACAAATTCGGAAGGACATGAATCTCCGAACACCTTAAACATGCGCTCTCGGATCTGCGTCGGCGTATTCCCTTCTTTACCGAGGAATTTAATCACAGCGCGATACTCAATTTTATCCATTTTTAATTTTATTGCAACTTGATAAAAACGAAGACGCGCCAAAAAAAAATTGAACTCGTAGAAACAAATAAGTGTCATAATTGTTAAAAAAGGAATAAACAAAGAATACGAGAATATAGTGGCCAGTAACATTTTTTAAACTTTCTTTAACAAAGGAGATTTTATATCAGCCACCCCTCGTAAATGCTTTTTTAATCAAAATTATTGTTTTTTAATAACAAACTCTTCATCAATAATAAATTGATTTGAAAGGGTTAGCAAATTTTTTTTACCTCCACATTTCTCGAAAGAACTTTTTTTCACACCGTACCCACCGATATGACGTCACGAGGTCAGGTGCACAGATATTGTGACCGGGTTGTAAGATGGTGTTATTAGTGGCTTGGAGACGCGCGCGCATTGATGCTGACCGCGCACGCAGCAGCGCGGGGAATGTTGGCGTGCAGCCCGCGGCGTGCATACCGCTCGCGCTGCAACGCCAAGGAAGATGGAATATTGCGCGGTAGGCGTTATTATACTGAACGCGCATCGCACTCAGTGCAGCTTTGGTGAAATTTGTCCAGAGTTCTACCGTGTATACATTGGCGCAGTAAGTCATAAATAGCAGGCGTTTGACCTCTGCGCTACATCTGTAGAACCTCCGGGCGATCATATTAGCCCGCACGCTCGTTGCTCGACGTTGACGTTCAATGTCATCGCTGTCAGACAGGTCACTTCGCAGTGTATTTCCGAGATATGTCACCTTATCGACTCTGTGTAAGATCCTTCCGTTCAGTACTAGGGTTGGGACTATACTTGGAGTGTGAGCCGATTCAAACACCATGAAGACTGACTTGTCAGCATTATAAAGAAGGTCGTGTTCACGTGCATAGTTTTCACATACTGTAAGTAAGACTCTCATAGCTGTGATGGAGGGTGCCAAGATCACCATATCATCAGCATAGCTGATGTTATTTATCATGGCACCATTCAAAGAGCAGCCCACTTTGGACTCGGTTAACTGCTTACAAAGATCGTCCATGTATAAATTGAAGAGGACTGGAGACATAGATCCTCCCTGCCTAACGCCACATCTCAGAGGAACTGGTCGAGAGCAGCTAGTGTTCCATTGTACATAGCTTTCCTGTTGCTCGTGCCATACTTTCAGAACGTCTATGATGTGACTGGAGACTCCTCGATCCTTCATCTTCCTCCACAACAAGCTATGTGACACGCGATCGAATGCCTTGCTTAGATCTAGGAAGCATGCATATGTAGACGTCTTCCTTAATTTGTAGTATTGTGCAATTTGCTTCACTGTGTAGATAGCCGAACCAGTGGAACAGCCCGCTTTAAAGCCCATCTGTGCATCAGTACTATGTAAGAGATCCCCAGTTAAGCAAAGCAAAATCTTCTCAAATATTCTGGCTGTAATTGTGGCAAGAGAAATCGGCCTATAGTTTTTAGAACAGCATTGGTCAACCTTTTTGTTCTTTGGTATTGGTGATACAAGTGTGCGATTTGAAATTAAAAGTTTATCAATACCTCGCCTTAAATTATTTGAATGCTACTCCTCCATACAAACTCAAACAATGGCGCATTAGCGATTAAAAAATCATAAAATTGTATTGTATAATATAAAATCGATGAATTCACTTAGAAGGTATTTATTTCGCCCGCGGCTCCGCCGGCGCTTATTCAATCTAGCCCCGTTTTCCGCTTGGGAGTTATTTTATCAACACTCTTTACAGCCTATATGTTGACCAGGACGGCTATTCCGGCAAAGCGCAATAAAATTTGCTACGGCAGATTTCGGGTGATTTTACAAGGGATTTTCTACTTTCACTTTCACCATTTTTGCGCTCGCACCGGAATCGCCCGCCACGGTCACTACGATGATAATGAAAAAAACCGCATACAAATCCGTTGAGTGGTTCTCGAGTTAAAACGGAACATACACACATACATAGAAACAGACAGAAAAATTCAAAACTTTTTAGTTTGGCCTCAGTAGGTACAATACTAAAACCCATGTCAATTTGAATTTTGCAAAAATATTCAATGTACAGACAGACACGACTTTTTAACTACTTTATTATTTATTTATTTATTTTTTATTGGTCTGCCAACAGAAATTACACTTACAAAAGTATAGATAAGACAAACACAACATGTACGAGTGTATTCCCAATTATAGGCAAACACAGCATGCCTGTAGGACACTTAAATGCGCTCGAAGCGACCTAATAAAACCTAATTTAAAGAAATTTATAGAAAATTATACAGATTTAAGAGAAAAATTGAACTAAAAATTTAGATTTTTTTAAGAAACACATACTTAAACAAAACTAAAAATTTAAATAATGAAATTCTGTCGCAAAAAAAAACAATAATTTTTCAATCTTTTGCAACGACATTACGCAACAAATCATTATATTTTCTTATTGAAATTGCAAAAATATCTACTTGACATTTTTTACGAGATTGTTATGATCTCGGCATAAACGATTAAAAATTGCATTGTGGCCCAAATTAGTTCTAGACTTCTCCACCACAAAGGGTGAAAAATTTACGATGCGGTATCCCTGCCTAGGAACGACAAATTGTATTCTAGCGAGTAACTGAGAATACTCGATAGCATTTCTCATAATTTTATATAATAAAACTTGGTCAAGGATCCATCGTCGTTGTTCAAGAGAAACAAAGTTGAAATACTTTAACCGCTTTTCGCACGAAGTTAAAACTAAACGTTTCCTCTGGTGAACAGTCAAAAAGAATAGAAACCGTTTCTGTATTCTCTCCATTCTCTCTATGTGACATCTATAGTGAGGGTTCCAAATACTGCAGCAATACTCCATGATACTGCGTACTAGGGAGAAGTAAATGATCTTTAAAGGGGTGATAGATTTGAAATTTTTGCAGTTGCGCCACAAAAAGCCTGGCATTTTGAAAGCTTTTTTTATAATTAGGTCCATATGAAGAACGAAAGATAATTTGCTATCAATAATAACTCCTAGATCTCTAATAGATACCACAACTTCTAAGAATGATGAGTCAATTTTATAGTTCATCTTTAAAGGTGAGTGCTTACGAGTAAAAGTGATTTGTTTGCATTTTTTTATATTAAAAGGGAGTTTGTTGCAAATAGACCATTTGTAAATATTATCAAGATCCTCTTGAGGTAGTTCTTGGTCAGATTCACTATTAATGACTGCATAAATTTTTAAATCGTCAGCGAAAAGAAAGAAAAGCTACAGTGCTGGATCTCTGGAGCCAAATCGTTTATAAAGCATAAAAACAGTTTAGGCCCCAGATGGGACCCTTGAGGCAGAAGTGGTCCAGAAAGGCTCAGATTCGTACCCACTACTCACAACCCTTTGTTGTCTCCTATACAACACAGATAGTATAGATTTCTAAACTTATTTGCATCTGTAATACGCACACAACTCCGTATAGGTATAGCGTGTCCCCATATAGAGCGCTCCGTAGAGGTGAAATGTTCGCCCGCCGTGTCCACTACAGGCGGTAGAGAGTTCACTGGCAGTTTGAAGAGGCCCGTGCACCAGCCAGCCCAGCCCATCGTGAAAGGGTCGAAGAAACCCGTCGCTGACGCTGACGAGGCATCTGTCATGTGGATCTTGCCACCTGCACAGTATTTATTTATTTTTATTTATTTGTTTATTTATTTATTTATTTCTCTCTCTTATATCTATCATTACAGGTAACAGTACAGTAATGAGTAACATGAGCGAATAGCAGCAGCGGTAGCTCAGGGGTAGATCTCTGGCCTCTCAATCTTGAGACTCAGGTTCGATGGTTTGATGTAGCGATATCGTGATTGGCTAAACATTATATGTGATGTCATTTCTATCCAATCACGGTGCGTTTGAAGGCGATTGCGATGGATGTCGAAGTTAGACAATAAGACCCCTAGACGGCTATTGTGGCAAAATTTTTCACTCGTTCCACTTTTGTTTACAGTATGATAATTGCCGCTGACTGAATCTCATCAAATAAAAACTATAAAATGTAAGGAACATTTCCCTTAGGTTTTCAATAAATAAAAAAAATACATGTCCGTAAGAAATCCCTTTTAAAATCACCCGAAATGTGCATTGGGAATTTTTGCGCACGTGCCAAAATAGCCGTTCTGAAGGGTTTTGCTAGTGGCAGCTGGATGAGGACGTAGGACAGCCAAGAGTGAGAGTAAACAAACAGAGGCTAACGGATGGATACGGAACTTATTATGTACAGAAAGCTTGATTGATTTGTGAAATTTACCCGTAAGTTTATAAAGCAGCCAGGTGTCTAGTGTCCCAAACATCGCGTCTCCAGATTGGACAGCATTCTTCAAAGCCTCGATATTTTGTAGAGCCCAACTAAATCTGACGGTTGTCTGTAAAAAAAAGTCTGTTTAGTTTACTTTGTATCAATTTATGTACGTGTTCGGTCAATATTTAATTCGTATGCCATAAGAACTTCAAAATGTGACCTTTAAGATCTTTTTTTTTTTGGTGTCGTATAATTCTGCACCGAAGTGTCTTTCAGTTGAATCGACTGAATTCTTGAGTTATGCCGCGAACCTTGGCTATAAGAGCTTCGGTCTTTTGACGGAACCTTGCGACAAATTATATATTACACAATTACAATGAAGGGTACAAGGTTTACAAGGTACAAGGCTTAAGCGATGAATGACATTTTTTTTTACAATTTAGTAATAATTGAGTTTGAAGTCAAATCTTGTCATAGGAGTTGCATGAAACAGGAATATTTCTTTCTGAAATATTATAGGGAATATATCTCTTGACTGACAGCGTTCTAAACTAGAGCCAACGAGAGATGGCACCTATGACGTTTAAATGCCTAACAAGTTTCATAATTGTTTTTGGGTAAGTGTCACTAAAATAATCTAATACTTAATTGTTGCTGGCAGTGAAAAGTGACGTACTACTCGGTTCGGTCATCATTTTTCGATTTTATAAAGACTTTATAGCAAAAGTTCTAATTTTTTCAAAACTCAAGCGATCATGAGTAACGTTAGTGGCTGAATTGTAATCAATAAGTAAATAACGGGTTCTATTCTCCTTAATCGTACGGCTCCGTCTGTTTACAAACTATATCTTTTTATGATTAAAACCAGTTTTCTAGATTTTATGGCCGCTTTGTTAATGTAAGAAATGCACATTTGCCATTTGTATTATTATGATGCATGTTGTATGAGGTGTCAAATAAATCGATATTTTATTTACTCAAGTCGCTAGTCGCACTTGATTTTTATTTTTGCCGAAATTAAAATGCACCCCATCACTAAACGCAGCTGCTCACCTACGTGCCATCTCTCGTTGGCTCTTCTATAGTGTATGGAAATGTTACCAAAGACAATAACAGAAAATAAAAATTGATCATCTTTGAAGTACCTACGTAGTTTTTGTGCCCGTCACGGCCAGGCTCAAAGTCCTAAGCAATTTTCTACACATTTTAATGGCACTGCTAATAGTGAAATATCAAATAAACCTTGACAGAAATGGCAAGTGGCAAAGTGCAACTTTGTAATAAGTATCAGTTCTAGGCAACAAATATATACTACTAATAATAAAGTAGTAAAAAAGTCGTGCCTGTACATTGAATATTTTCGCGAAATTTTAAATGGAATGGGTTATTGGTACTCTTAGACCATTTAACACGGGACCTGGCAAAGTGCGACTCTTAGTACTGAAATTATTCTGCCGTATTCCACGGGAGGGGTGGTAAACAAGCACAGCACAAACATACACCGATGTATGGAGCGCGCACCGTGCCGCCTGACGCGCTGCGTCTCCTTGAACGTACCCTAAGAGCCTCTTAGTAAGAGGCTAGGAGATCAGAGATAATCAGATAACAAAGAACTCTGAGAAATACATAATATATGTAAGCATTTTTACATCACAAATTTTAATAATTTGGCCAAGTCAAATTAATTTTGGGTTAGAATGTATACAAGAAAGAAATTAATACGGTAATCATTTTTAGGCTTCCGTACCCAATGGTATTAGCGAATATTTAGAAGATGAAAACGCATTGTGTTAATTCATCTCGATCTTAAAATGTTTTATGTGTCGTAGATATATTAAAAGGCTTGGAGGGTAGTTGCAAAACAAAAATGAATATTGTGATCGAAAAATTATATTATATACATACATAGATATATAAAATATATTCTCCCTGTAAAAGGTTATAGAAGAGGAGGATAAAGAATAATTTCGTTTCGTTTCGAATAATATTCTATTTACTATTAATAGATCAAAATCAGATCTATCTTTACTAAAGCACTGCAATCATACATGAATGACGATGGAAAAAAACCCTATTACATAAGTTATCTTTTGGCACTGATGCGATGGTACTACATACCTGAGTATTCATAAATTTGAGGGAACTTCCAGCTTTGAGTCTTCTGCTCCGCGACAAAAGGTACAATGTGTAAGCACCTACTTTAAATAGCTGAAAAAAAAGACCATATTTAAATAATTTGATATGTTACTTGTGTTAGCAAAAAGAAAAATAATATTGATAAGCAAATGATTGTGTTATTTTATTACCTTAAACATTATAGTTTTCTAAATATCATATTCTTAATTTTTGACCAAGTATAAATTTTTTACCATGATGATTGATGACTACATATTTTGCAAATATCAAGCTGACTAGACAATATATTTGATGGTAGTATTTAGTTTGCATGTGAAACAAGTATTAAGCCCGTTTTGATTTTATTGCCTACGAAAATATAATATGGAATCCAAATTAATTAATAGCGAATTTATCGTGCTAGCCCAATATTTATAAAGCGACTTTTATTAATTATTTTCAATTCATTACTTCTCATTATTTAATACGATCTTCTTGATTGATGCTCTAATTTGTTTATTATAAAACCGGCCAAGTGCGTGTCGGGCCACGCGCAATGTAGGGTTCCGTAGTTGCCCGGTACATATAAATTGGTCTACTAATACAGACCGCGCCAAACTTCGTGGCTACGGTGCCATACATTCTAGGGGACCAAAAGTTTGGCGCGTCCTGTACTCGTAAACCTGTAAAGCCTACTGAGCTGGGATAGTTTTCCTTTTAAATTCCTTATATATACTACTTCTCTGAATTTTTATCACATTTCTATAAACAACCGGTTAGCCGGCAGGGGGGGGGACGCTCCACACTAACTAAAATTTTCACTTTAAAGCTTAATATTTCGCCAACGAATCCCTAAATCGAAAAATAGTTCTCACACACCCACAATTTTTTTGAAAGGCCTATCCTACCATACCATTAAGGTGATCGAACCAAAACTCGGTGTAAAATGCACATCATAACATTGTTTTCCTTACTTTTGAATAAAAAGTATGCAAAAATTGTGTTTTAAAGCAATTAGCGGAAATTGATTACTAATAATAGGGTTTTCGCATTAAAATTATGTTATTTTATGTCTTACATTTTGATTACATTCGATTACAACGATAAATACGCCTCTAAGTTTGTTAACCGAATGCAATCAAAATGTAGATCATAAAATGATAGAATTTAAATGTGAAAACTTAATAATTACTAATAAATTTCCGCCAATTGCTTTAAAACGAAATTTTTGTACACTTTTTATTCAAAAGTAAGGAAAACAATATTATGATGTGCATTTTGCACCGAGATTGGTTCGACAGCCTTAAGGACGATCGTCATGAGCGCACCAACTCAGTTGTGGGCGTGACCAAAAGTAATGCTATTTCATTTCGCTAATACGTGCACGCTCTATGAAACTTGCGTGACACAAAATCGAAAATTTAAGTCAGGGAATTAAGTTTTGCAGTACTGTGCAGGTTTTTAAACAAATTATTGCTTAAAATGAATCAATAATATATATTGCATTCTCAGTGAGAAATTTGTATAATTTTTTCGTTATACCCAAATTAAATTAAAACACATTCGGCTACACTTTTGGTGAAAAACCCGTTTTTAGGGGTATTGCGAATTTCCCGATTTTTTGTTATGATTCGGCATAGGCATAGATCTATATAATTTTGATGAAATCAGCCTGAAGTATTATAAAAACATTCCATTGACACCTCACAGTGTTTGCGTTTTATAAGTCAGCGCGTGATAGCTGTCCTTAAAAAAGTACCTTCCAAATGAATGATTCATTCCACTGCTTCACCAATTTATCAGCTCTCATATCCTTCCATGTAATAAACCTATGGAATGGCTTCCCAGTAGTTCTGGACCACGTGATGAAGGTACTTCGCTGGGTAGAGACACCCATCGCTGTCATCTGAACAGCTGACAGACTTGCATCTAAAATAATTTAACCTTATCAGGGGAAGAATCAGAAGTCGGCAGGCACGAATTCAGGGGTTGCAGATCCTCCTAAAGAAGAATTCTGCGCAAGACATCGCAATATGCAATATGAATAGAAAAAAAAAACGGCCAAGTGCGTGTCGGGCCACGCGCAATGTAGGGTTCCGTAGTTTCCCGGTACATATAAGTTGGTCTACTAATACAGACCGTGCCAAACTTCTGGTCCCATACATTATAGGGGGCCAAAAGTTTGGCGCGACCTATACTCGTAAACCTGTAAAGCCTACTTAGCTGTCATAGTTTTCCTTTTAAATTCATTATATATACTACTTCTGTGAATTTTTTCACATTTCTATAAACAACCGTTTAGCCGGCAGGAGGGGGGGACGCTCCACTCTAACTAGAATTTTCACTTTAAAGCTTAATATTTCACCAACGGTTCCCTAAATCGAAAAATGGTTTTCACACACCCACAATGTTTTTGAACGGCCTATCCAACGATACCCCACACTATGGGATAGACGAGAAAAAAAATTCATCCCCAGTTTACTTGTATGAGATTTTTTTCAAGATTTTATTTTACCTTTTATCGGCGTGATTAATATTTATATCTATGCCAAATTACAGCTTTCTAGTACTAATAGTCTCTGAGCTAATCCGCGGACAGACGGACATGGCGAAACTATAAGGGTTCCATGTCGGACTACAGAACCCTAAAAAGATCAGCTTATAAATTATTACAAATCACGTGACGTTAATAAGCAAAGTGGGGGGAGTTGTAGTCCCGTGTTCTTTTAGGTCACGTCTAGCGGGAGGGGAGTCTGAACCAACGCCTCGTAACTTTTATCTCTAGGTATAAAACCACTTGGCCGGTCACGCGGTGACTCGAAGTTATAAGAAAAAGTACTCAGATCACTTTTTATAGTAATCATTTTGACTGTCGATACTTTTTAAATGACTTTCTGAACAGGCGGGCGATTCTCGCACATGCAAGAATTTGCGAAGGCCGAAAGGGGTGATTTTTACAAGCTCCTTATGAAGAAACGTATCAAACTTTTAAAATATAAACCTATTGTACGTATTCATAACATGCTTTACGTGTTTTTTAAGGAGTTATACTTAATAGAATTATCATCACACAGCATTTATGACGCGATAAACAGAGGCGTCTAAAAAGGAAAGCGTGTGAAAAATTTTGCGAGAATCGCCGTCCTCGTGTACTATTTATTAAACGTGTATAAAAAATATAAATACATTAATATAAATAATAATAATAATAATAATAAAGCCTTTTATTCTCAAATTACAGTTTTCCTTGTACAAATTCTCATAACATAGTTTTAATTTTAGTGTGCCTAATGGCATGGGCCTCCTCCAATGATCATCAGATCCTGTATTTGTTGATTCGGTTTTTATTCTGTTTTTATTGATTCCATTAAGCTTTCATGGGTTCTGAGGGTTCATGTGGTTAGTGTAGCAATATTGTTAATTTAGCATCTTCTCATCAGAGGGTGATGGACTTAACGCCCCGCGGGGACTAACCGTGTATAAATAAGTCAGTGTATAATAATTTACTTGCGTTTATCATTTCTCATGGTAAAAGTCATGTGACATTTTGGGGGTGGGGAGAGCGTATGAGCTGAATGGAATGACGATCAAAATTCAGTCAAAGATACGTCGCGTTATTTATAGGCGCGCCCTAAAACAATTAAGTTTCCTAACTTTTTAGTACACATACATACAAAATAATAACAAAAATTATGGTAGGCTCCAGTCCATCATCATTTGTTTATGATTAAAAATTACTACAGTCTAATAAGTACTGAAAAGTCCTACATTGCAAACAAATAAACTAAGATATAATACTAAAATATTAATAATGGCATATAATAATTAGTTATGAGGCTAATCCTGCAATACCATTATTCACCTTGTTTGAAAATAAAAATAAAAGTACTTTTTTCAAAAATGTAATGCACACTCTTATTAAAGCAGAATCTTCAGAAATCATTGAAAAATAAATAACCAAAGATGGTGCTGAAAAAGTTTTCATGTTGTGTTTTAAGATTATTTGAGCAAAAACCAGGCCCGACATATTATTATTTATGGATTAAAAACTGTACAAGCTTTATCAAACTCTGAAACGAACAGATATTTCAAACAATGTTAGGTTTTTTTTTTATAATAAAGTTAGTGATAAAAGTCGTCATTTTGACTTTTATTCAGAATTTCCAGAAAGAACCCGAAAAGTGAGTTTTTGGGGGTTATTATGGCCCAAGTAAAGTTCCATTAAAGTTTAATTCACTTGTTTAGCCATATGTTTAACTTAATTTATACTTGCGATTGTCGGCACTTGATGAAACATAGACAGCTGTATTAAATGTAAACTGTATTAAATTAGTGTACAAGTGTTTTTGTTAAGAGGCTATGTAATTGTAATTTTTGTCACTCTCACCTTAAGTGAAAAAATGCGGAGTGCGAGAGAAAAAAGTAAGTTTTTGAATTTTATAATTAAAACTATAATGCCTAGCAAAATTTCTAAAATTAAATATCTAGATATTGTTAGAACCCATCTAATAAAATATGTTTAAGTTCTGTACATGATCCCTATTCGTCAAACGAGGAGAAAAAGTGTGTTTGAAGACCTCATTTCAATAATTATTTCTATCAAGGAAAATTTATCCAAACGTGTTTTCCAAAATCAAAACCCTAGATTATACAGAGCGTCCCAAAATTACATCAAGGGAAAGTACTTTAAATATCGTAGATAGGGTATTTTGCTGAAAGAAGACTTTATGTTATTTTTAAAAGTTAGTAATTCTGCAAAAAGAACAAAGATGAATCTCCACTGGGAAACTTTGGTTATGGCAAACGAAGTGTCAATGGACAACGACTAGTGGATTTCTTATTAGAGCACAATCTGACTCTCCTGAACAGTATCTTCAAGAAAAACAAAACAAATAAGTGGACTTGGATTTCCCCAGATGGAAAATATAAAAACGAAATAGATTACATTATAAGCAACTTTCCAAGACCATTTACAAACACATCAGTGATATCAAAATCAAAACTAAATTTTAACACTAACCATCGTATGGTCAGAGCATCACTTAAAATAGAACCACCCAAAAAGCCCAGAAAACACATAAAACCTTCAAACGCAAACGATGCAAATGAAGAAAATTATAAGGACACCGCTCAGTCTTTGGTGGCAATAACTACGGAGCTATCAGACAACAGCAAAATTGATGTCAAAATTACCTACGCTGAATTAGAAAATCAGCTAACATGCCACAAAGTCAGGAAAACTGAAAAGCAAAAATATCAATTAAGCGACTCGACACTCCAACTTATAGAAGAAAGAAAACGCATATTAACTAGCTACCTCAAAAAAGAAAACACCAAACTGATAACAGAGTTAAGCAAAAACATCAAAGAAAGCATTAGAAAAGATCGTAAAACTAAAAGACTAAAAACTCTAGAAAAGCACATATTGACAACAGGAGGAACAAGAAAGGCTCTGAAAGAGATACGTGAATACAACAAAGATTGGATACCAAACCTTAAAAACAAACAAGACACTATTACAAACAGAAAAGACATAAACACACTAGCAACTAAATTCTACCAAAACCTTTATTCAAACCATATTTACAAACACCCAGAACATGTAAACAGAAGTACCAAAGTAACTAAAACCAACCAAGAACCTGAAATCTTACCGAGTGAAGTAGAGAAAGCCATAATCAGCCAAAAGATGGAAAAAGCACCAGGCCCAGACAAAATCTCAAATGAGATACTAAGAGGAACTTTGAGCGAACTTGTCCCTATACTCACAAAAATTTTCAATGAAGTTTTAATATCTCAACACATACCAGAACAATGGGAAACATCCCACATTACTCTTATACATAAGAAAGGCGCAAAAGATGACATAGGAAACTACAGACCAATAAGCTTGATGTCAAATATTTATAAAGTATTCTCCAAAATCATCTTAGAACGAATTAGCACCACATTAGATGAAAACCAACCAATGGAACAAGCTGGCTTCAGAAAGAATTATGCTACAATAGATCACATACACACCGTGAAGCAAGTTATTGAGAAATACAATGAATATAACAAGACTCTATACATGGCTTTCATTGACTACACCAAAGCCTTCGACAGTATCAGCCATGAGGCTATATGGGAAAGTCTAGAAAAACAGGGTATACACACAACATACATTAAAACAATCAAAACCATATACTGTAACAGCAAAGCAAAAATACAACTTGAAACATTAGGCAATGCCTTTGAAATAAAAAGAGGAGTCCGACAGGGAGATCCTATGTCTCCCAAATTATTCTCTGCAGTGCTTGAAAACATTTTCCGAAAACTTGATTGGGATCAATTTGGTCTTAACATAAATGGAAGAAAACTTAACCACCTCAGGTTTGCAGATGATATTGTCTTATTTGAAGAAAACCCAGAAACTTTACGGAAAATGATACAAGATCTAAACAAAGAAAGCGAAAAAATAGGACTGACAATGAATATAGACAAAACAAAACTACTGACAAACTCTGTAAACATGGAAATTAAGATCAACAACAAGCCACTTGAGTGTGTAGACGAGTACACTTACCTAGGCCAGCTCATTTCTCATAAAGACCAAACAACTAAGGAAATAAATAGACGAATAGCCAATGGATGGAAAAGGTACTGGTCATTGAAAGAAGTTATGAAGTCTACACATCTAAGTATTGGGGTAAAACGGAAAGTGTTCAATACATGTATACTTCCTTGCATCACATATGGTTGCGAAACGTGGTCACTCACCAAACACCACAGAGAAATGCTCGAACATTGCCAAAGATCCATGGAAAGAAGTCTGATAGGTATCAAAAAACAGGATAGAGTACGAAGTATACATATAAGAGAAAAAACTAAAGTTGTTGACGTGCTCTCCAAAATAGACCAACAGAAATGGAGATGGACAGGTCACATGATAAGATGTACCCAAGATAAATGGAACAAAATTATCACAGATTGGTACCCTAGAGATGGCAAACGGAGCAAAGGAAGGCAACAAAAAAGATGGGAAGACGAGTTAAAACTGACAGCCGGTCCTAACTGGAGAAGAGTTGCTCGAGACAGGAAACAATGGAAGATGTTAGAGGAGGCCTTTGCCAAGAGGCACACTGAACTAAGAGATATCCTATAAATACAGAAATAAACTCAAAAATCACAACTCTTAGTTCAGAATAAAGGGCTTATTGATTGATTGATTGATTGAATTCTGCATTAAAAGATTTTCTAAAAATTACTTGCTTCATCTGGGAATCGAACCGACATAAATGTAAAAAAAAACACCCCTACTTTTATGATGCCAATCGAAAGAATGGCCAAAAAATAATAACTCTTCTTAAGTAACATAGTATTTAAAAAGAAATTCATCATAACTCATATACTCTACGCGATGCGCAGTTGATATTTTTTTATAAGAAGATGGCATACCAAGTTATCTATTTGTGTTAAAATAAATTGCGGAAAGAAAAAAAATTGAAACTGAAAAATAAAAAAAAAGTCTCCAGCGTAACTTAAAAAGTCCTAAGATAATGTAACAGAGCACAAAATGGGAACAATTAATAAACCTATCAAGGAGCTACACGAAAAGCTATCGAAATTTGAAAAATATCTAGATATTTTAAATTTTTCATTTTTAAGGGCAGTAAAATGTCCAACATTGAGATTTTTTTTCTCAAATTTAAATTTAGGAAGAATTGGCACATACGAGTTTTTCTCCTGCATGCAAAACACATATTTGTATCGGTCCATAGCTTCAGTTAGAAATGTCTGAGTTCAAGAGTTTTTAAAACACTGTGCAATGAAAATAAATGGTAACAAAGAAACCCAAAAGCAATCTAAAATTTAAGATTACTTGCCTTGAAAACATTGACTTCATTTATTTCCAAAAAAATCTGTCCACTCATAATAAGTAGTTTTAATTTTGCCATTGATAATTGAATTTGGCCAATGAATTGAATTTTGTAATTTGCCAAACTGCTCTGTGGCAAAAACACTGATGTTATTAGATAAGCACAACTCGCTTACAATGAGTAAAATAAGTAGAGTTTTCTTTTATCTTCTTAATGTGGCACATTATCATAAACAGGTTTTACAGCAGTCACATCGGATTTCGTACATTTGGTAGGAACATGCAAAAAACCAAAAATGCAAAAACAATTATGTACCTAGCACATTTTGCAGGCACAGGGATGAATTTGTATAGTACAGTCTGTCAAAAAATTGTTGAAATGAATATTGAAAAAACTATTTTTCTTTCGCCTGGTTACACCAAACAAACAAGTACAAAATCTGTTAAATTGAGTTAACCGCATTGTTATCTCATACATATATTACTTAAATTATACTACTTGAATGTTTAAAGCCCAATAAAGTTCATTTAAGTTTCATTTTCATTTCAACACTTTTTGACTGACTGTACTTCCATTTAATGCTACATAGCGTAATATAAATTTAATTTGAAATAACTTATATCGCAATGAATAGCACTTCCAATTATTTGGTAAAAAAAAGTTGAAATACTTACTCTGCAAGGATTTCTGTACAACCAACACAATTGAAGCCCACAATTCATCAGGGTCAATTTCAACATAGCCATGACTCGGATACTGAAGGATTACCTATTGAGAAAATAAAAATTATTGTTTACTGAAGTTTGTATGTGGTACCTACCTAGTATACTCAAGAAAAATAAGGGCGAATTATTAGGGTAATATGAAAACTATTCTCTGCCTCTTTTTTTAAACTCTGACCAAATAATAAGTGATGTGATGTTAGATTTTTTTTCTTTGACTATATGGTGAAATATATTTTTGGTATGTAAAAATTCAAAGTGTTTTTTGTACTTTCCACTTCAAACGGAAAACCCAAGAAGCTAATAATTATAGACGTACCTGATCCACAGCTTTTCCAACTATTTCAGCCCTGGAATTATAAATATACGAACGAATAGTAGTGGTACCGATATCTAAAGTTAAAATGTATTTTTCCCCCATGGTTTGAGAGTTTAAACTGATAGAGCGTCCGCGCACAAAGGATTATTTTATATTATAATAACGTATAGCTCGGTGCAACACAGTAGCATCGCATCGTTGTTATGATTTTGTTATGTACCTATACATTTCATGTGGTACAATTTATTTAATTTTTGACCGTCGACTCGTCGAGTGGGCTGGCTGCTCACTCAGATTCCCCACAGACGATAACAGACGGAGACGTGCCACAGAGTCCACAGACTATCAAATTTATCAAAATAATTTCAGTACTGTGCTCGGTAAAAAGTATCGATACTTTCGTTTCGATACCAAGATTCGTTACTTTAGTAAGTATCGATATTTTTTCACATACTCGGTACATTTGCCCATCACTAGTGTAAACTTTTTAGCCCACATTATATTTTATTTGTTGTGACCATTTCTCTTTCTCATCTCTATCGTTCGAGTGATAGATTCCGGGGGACCCCAAATCTTGGCTGATGATGATAAACTACAGGTTATTGTCAACGTTTCTCTTTCCAACGAGTGACAGATTCTGGAAAAACATTTCTGATTGCATGAAAGAAGATTGGGGATTTAAAAAAATGCAAAACACTTCACCCGTGGATTTTACTCTGTAAGAGTCATTTAATGAAAATGCATTTATATAGAACTATCTTCTTCGTAAGATAGTTATTAATTTCATCGAAGTAGATTAAATAAAAATAAATTTGTCTTTGTTTTTTTTTTAATAAAATTAAATTTATTGCTGTCCATTCCCGATCACATAGGATTAATAGGGGACGAAAAAATTCTCGATACTGAGTCGTATCGATACTTTTGTTACGATACTTTTTATTTTTTGCTAATCCCTAACCGTGTAGGAAAAAGTGTAAGGAAGTGACTGCCGTTAGCGGCTTCTTTTATTGGACCGCTACATGTAAGTACAGATAAGGGAGCCGAGCGAAGCGGAGCGGAGCGAGGCGACCCCCGTAGTTTTAACAGAATTCATGATATGCAGAAAAATCATTTTCCGAGCACTTTCCGATGACTTACAGATTGTCAATTAAGTCTAGAAAAAAATGATGGCGCTTCAGTCGCCTATGTGGCAATACCATACTGCGACCGCAAAAACTTTATACTTGCTCAGTCACTTTGTAGCGTTCAGATTCAAGTAAGAAAGATTTGCCGTGACGGTTTCCGTGAGCTTTGTTAGCTAATCATATAGTTAGGAACATGTGTCGCAACGGTTTATGAGTGGAGACCTTGACTGCGCTAGTCATTTTTTCTCCATCGCACTTAGTAATTTTGTGCGTGAGTGAACACATGCGCTAGTCCCCCACCACTTTCGCCAAGCACTTATTAGCCGTTGCGACACTTAGGCACGTATCCAGACTTCATTGGAGGGCATTCATTGAACCAACAACGTGAATTTTGAAAGAAACCTCTGTAATCATTGTACTTTAATATTATTAAGTATCTAAAAAGTAATATCTATCGCAACGGCTTATGAGCGCTCGGCGAAAGTGGTGGGGGACTAGCGCATGTGTTCACTCAAGCACAAAATTACTAAGTGCGATACAGAAAAAATGACTAGCGCAGTCAAGGTCACCGCTCGTAAACCGTTGCGACACTTGTAACGTACCTTTATTTTATTAAAACGTACTTTACTGTGTTTATGAGTATAAACATTCCCGGTCCCGTGTATGTCACGCCAAATTTCAGGGGGTGGATAAATCCCACCTATCCCTGGATACGTGCTTGGCGACACTTGTACCTGTGTGAATTTTTGAACTTATAGTACTTTATAGCACACTGTGACCTAAAATAGTATACGATATATACTCGTCCCTGCCCACTTCCCTCGCTCATCGTCGAGTGTGTGGCTGAAGTATAACGTATACGCACATTTTTTGGTATGAAAAAATGTATGACATTAGATTAATAAAATATCGTCACTATTGTAATCTATAATACAGAAAACATTTTCCCATTACAGCCGTGGCAGATGTTTTTGTGTCACGGTTTTGTGTATATTACTGCGTAACTATGACAAATATTAAACGATTTGATTTTTTTTGTTTAATAGTGTTTGCTTCCAGCCCCCTTATTCTGTATCGTAAAATTAGTTGCTAAACCAAGTGGCTATTGTCGAAAACATACATATCCGCTTATCTAAGCATACGTTCGCACTTGAAATGACGTCACAATTCGTAAATACTTCAATACCCATTGAAGGTTATTTTGGACGTTCATTTTTTATCTGCTTTTGGTGAATAGCAACTATAGCTATAACAACCGACACTGAGTTACATAATAGCCCCACAGGTAGGTCCAATTTTAGTTTGGTCGTGACCTGCCCCCTGATTCTGTATTGTAAACTCAGTTGCCAAACCAAGTGGCTATCGTCTAAAACATACATATCCGCTTAAATAAGGATAAGTTTGCACTTGAAATGACTTCACAATTCGTCATTAGTTCAATACCCATTAAAGGTAATTTTGGAAGTTAATTTTTTATCTGTCTTTGGTGAATAGCAACTATAGCTAGCAACCGAAACTGAGTTACGTAATAGCCCCGCTGATGATAGTCTTCAGAGATAGGCACCAGAAGTCCTCAGCGGATGACGGCATTCACTCTACATTGAGGCAAATATCTCCGGCGTATTTAAACCGTTTATTCTTTTTTTGGAGAATTGTTCTTCCCGGTATGTCCCACCCATTTAAGTTTGCTCGTGATCTCAAGATGATCTTCAGAGATAGGCAGTGGAACTCCTCAATGGATGACAGTATATCACTCGATATTACGGCAAACGCTTTGTACCAGAATGGTTATTGCAGGATAATATTTGAAAATTGACAAATATCCACCTGACCTACACTCCTGGCCTCATATCACCATAGAACTCCTAAACGGATTACAGTAAATTATTCGACATTTCGGGGATCACTTTGTATCACTTTGAAGTCAGTGGCTTGAAGTCAGTCGCGCACGGGGTCGCTATGCTTGCTATTTCATTCTACATTCAACTTCGGATTATAAAGCACTGACTGACTGTTATTGGATGGCCCGAACGTTCATTTCCCGAGCTCTCGTACGGAACTAAACGAACACGGTGTGAGAGGCAAGGTAACGCGCGACAACATTCATGCTTAAAAAAAACTCGAGAATGGTTTTGGTGGTTCCTATGATTTCAGGAGAAATTTCCCAAAAATCTAAATGAAACAAAATTATTTTTGTTCAGTATAAAATATACTATGCTGTGAAATTAAATTATTTGATTTGTTGTATCGCTTCTAGGATATTACGGTACTTAAAAATTCATCAAAATATGTGTAAAATCTATTCCCCTGATTCTGTATCGTAAACTTAGTTGCCAAACCAGGTGTCTATGGTCTAAAACATACATATCCGCTTATCTAAAGATAAGTTCGCACTTGAAATGACTTGACAATTCTTAAATAGTTCAATACCCATTAAAAGTTGTTTTGGAAGTTCATTTTTATCTGTTTTTGGTGAATAGCGCCCTAATCTTTTTAAAAATTGCTAAACATGAAATTATCCCGATCATAACACGTCTAGCTAACCTTTGTTTTGAAGGTGGAATTTTTCCTGCTCCACTAAAACAATCTATTATCACACCAGTATAGAAGGGTGGGGATAGAGATGACGCAAGTAACTACAGGCCTATATCAGTTTTGCCTATAGTCTCAAAGATACTGCAAAAATTTATAAATATTAGACTGCTCAACTTCCTCGAAAAATTCAATATCTTATCTCCTTCACAATACGGATTTAGAGAAGGGAAGTCGCCAGAGTATCCAATAGAAACTCTGAATAGAGTCATTTCAACAACATTATTTTTGTTAGTAAGTAAACCCATTGCCTTCGCCGTATTTTTTTATGAAATAAATCTTCATAAAACATCCAAAATTACCCATTACTTTGAGAGATATTTACATTAAAAGATTTTAATAAAATGCATGTATCGAAAAACGGCCGGTGAGATGCACTCAAGGTCACGCGACCGATGTAAAGTCACTATCGTTGAATCTACTAACTTGTGCAGGCGTTATACAGTTATATATATCATAGTGTTTTTACTTTAAAACTTTTAAGAAGTGAATACATAGTAGCTACGCACTTTTAAACTTAATTAAAATGACCGAAGTGGGCTTTATTAAGGCCCAGTCTGATAATCTTCCCAGAATTAGATGGCATAATGATGGCAGAATATTTTTCTACCAACACAAGATTCTTCAGTGGCGAAATCAGGAGTTTTAAAGCAGATAGGTAAGCAAACGTTTTATAAACCTACCTGCTCATATGGTATAGGTACCTAATACGAAATAGATAATATTGGTAATTATTGTTTACTTCCTTGTACATATTACAAGCACATTTTGTGTTGTGTCCAAATATTCTTCATCTTTTTTAACCAGATTAAAGGTACATTTTGATTTCAAGAAAGAGTATCTAAACCTACATAAAAATTCAAAATTTTTTGGCAAAATGACTACCTTAAATCATTATGAGCATGCATCAGTTATGCCATAACGGTACGGGGAAATGCTGCAGAGATCAAGAAAATCTTGATCAGCCAGAAACGCTCCATCAGAATTTTAAATGGACTTCACAGACGCTCCTCAGCAAGAGAATATTTTAAATTAAACAAAATTATGACGGTAATATCACTATACTTGTATAAATCATTAATAGAAATTCATAATAACAAACATGATTTACCTAAATATATGGACCGACACAACTATGACACCCGTAACAAAGAGAAAATCGTTTTACCAAAAACAAGACTATCGAAAACGCAAAAACAAGGATTGTTCAATAAAGTTAATATGTACAATAAATTGCCACTAGAAATAACTAGACTTCCTCTGGTTGACTTTAAAATGAAATCAAAATATTTTTTCGAATTAAATCCATTTTATTCTGTAAATGAATACCTGACCTACCTTCGTATTATAGACAAAATTATAAAAATTGTATTATAGAGAGAATGATCACATATTATACATATTATAGAACACGTGATTCAAAGAATCAGAAAGTTAACTTGGATCTTCAAGATTTTACGACACGTAGTGTCAAGGATAAGTGCTAGTCCTTAGAAATTGTCCAAAGACCTCCTCAAAGAGATATACATATCCTTGGTTAAATCAATATTAAGATACTTCATTCCAACCAATCTGGGGTGGAGTTGCGAAAACAAGATTTCCTGGAGTTGAACGTGCACAACGAGGTCTTATCAAGTTAAAAAGAGGAGGTACTCAACCGAAAGATTATATGAACTGTGCGGACTTCTAGTAGTTAGAAAATTATACATACAACATTATTTTAAAAATGCACAAATCAATGATATATGACCCATCTGTAATTAACAAGAGAAGATGTTATCACGTAGCGTCCGCTTTCATATGCAATACAAAATTTACAAGTATACAGTACCTACACCGTTCTTGTTTTTTGTACAATATCATAGATAAAAATCTCGATATATTTATATTATTTATGGCTGGAAACAATTCTCTACGACACAACAGAAAATCTATTATTCAATTAAACGATTCAATTAAACGATTCAATACACACACAAACATACACACGAACACGCACCCACACACAACCGAACACACCCCCCCCCCCCCCCACACACACACCCTGCACACGTTCTCACTACCTTGGCCGCTTTCAGTTTGATCGCCCGCTCATGACTGACAGCAGGATAGCAAATACAAATTCAACGCGTGCAAAAGAGATGTCATGTTAGCTGGCGATCAAACTGAACTCAGCCCATACTTTCACAAATGTTGTTGCTGCAGTAAATATTAAACATTTTGTAAAATTTCAATTTGTATAATGTTTTTGTTTTGTATATTGCTATGTTTAACAGTTTTGTATTGTCTTTTGATTAGTATATTGTTAGTATTAAGTATTCATATCCTGGTATTAACAGTTGCTATGTTTAACAGTTTTGTATTGTCTTTTGATTAGTATAGTGTTAGTATTAAGATTCATATCCTTGTATTAAAACTTGCTATTAAAGTATATGTCTAGATGTACGTGGAAGAGTGGGGTCTTCTGGCACAGGCTACTCTCATCTTAAAAAAAGACTCCGATCACCACCTTTCTAGTTTTTAAGGGCTTTTGTACAAATAAAATATTTATATTTCTATTTCTAATAGCAACTATATAGGTAGCAACTGACACTGAGTTACATAATAGGCCTCCAGGACTTTTATACGCTTGTTACTTTTGTATGTGTTTGATTTTGATAAATGTTTTAGTTTCACGTTATGTCTGTTGTATAGTATGGGTGGGATATGTTGAAAAATAAAAAATAATAAGCAAGTACCTATAAATAAGGATATGATCAGCGAACAGCGCTAGTATGGGAGTTCGGGCGAATAGAGTCTTCTTAATAGTAATATTTAGTAGGTATAATGTAGATATCTATGCTTCTTGGGATTACCGATGAGCGATTTAAACGTAACATTAAAAAAAAAACATTATTAACAATGGCAGCACTGATCTGTCACAGCGAGCAAGCGCGACAGCAGCGTTTTGGTTCTGCGAACTAGCGTAGATTTTTGTGATGTGAAAAGAGAAAATAATATTTGTTGGCCAACATGGCGAACCCTAGAAAATTTAGTGAAAAAATTGCGCTTCACAATCAAAAGCAGGCCGAAGAAACTGCAGCCTTCGAGAAGATTATGCAAGAAGTGTCCGCCGCCACCAATAAGGTATGTCGCCTATTTACTCTAGCAATCGCTTCCTGGCCGTCAAATGTGCCCGACGTAAACAATAATCATTATATTTCTATTGCGACGAAGTAACTAACTTTGAATAATTTAAGCACTTGTTTAAATACAAAAGCTTTACAATAACAAAGTACCTTCCAAGTCAGGGCGCTCTGTGATCAACACATCTTCGTTAGAGTTTTTGCATCATACTACAATATTTACTTCACTTATTTACCATTATCACAGTAACAACAAATTCGACTAGAAACAGTGTATAAGAATAATTCATTTGTTTACACTATCCACAGTCAACCACCTGCAAACTGATATTTATGTCTATAGTTATAAGCGAGGTTGAAACCTGTGCAAATATTGAAAGACATATCAATGGGTCTGATATTATAAGTCGTTTTGGGTAAAAAAACTACCCATTGTGAAAATAATGATGGCAAAATGTAACAAACAGTTTGGTAGTGTAATGTGCTTGCAGGTAAACTCAGGTGTCAGTCAGGCGAGAGCCAAAGCTCCCCCCGAACCTGTCCCCACTGAGTCTACACTCAGGCCTTCTCAACAACTTGGGACCTTTCGCAGTGGCTCCCTGCCAAATGTGGCTGCACCACAAGCTACCAATGTCGAGCCAGATGATAAGGTCCCATACTCTGTGGAATGTACCCCATTGTCCAAAATTTTATTTTGTTTTTTGTAGACCCTGCTATGTATGTAGTGGTGCAGTTGTAGCTGGCTGTATTTTATAAGTTGCTAGTTCCCTCCTTAGTTCATAAAGGGCCAAAGAGGCCATTATAAACACTAAAGATCATACCTAGTTATGAGGTTATTAGGTAAAAGACAGGGGTTTATTAAAACAATAATTTTGTGGTCAAAAAGCGTAAGTTTTCATATTAGGTATAATTTTAAATTGCTTTAATAGGGAAAAGCATGGTATTAGGATTGTCAAAAATATAAGACTAGGCTAAATACTGGGTGTAAATAGACTGCTACCAATAAATGAAGCTACATATTCTACTGACCCTACTGAATCACTTTTCCCAAGAATCATACCCGCAGACACCCTTAGTGGGAAATAATTGAGTTCCAAACAAAAACCTTAATGCACCGACATACGGGCGAGTATTGAGAGAGTGTCGTCCGTGAACCAGCTGTTCTTCTTCTTCTTCTTCTTGGTGGTGGGCTCGGTTTCCGCACCTAGTCTCTCATTTGGACCTTTGTGCGTGGAAATAGTGGGACTGGCTATTCTAGCCAGCCCAGCTCACGCCAGAATCCCAAGAGGCGGCCTAGGTCGCCACAGGACTGGCGGAGCGTCCCCGGTTCACCGAGGATCTTGGCCCGTTGTGTGCCGGCGTGGGTCGGCGTTTCTTCGGCCCCCATGCAGGCTCTGCACAGAGGGCTGTCTGTTAGACCTATAATATAGAAATGTCTGTTAAGGTTGCTATGTCCTGTAATTAGCCCTACCATCATGCGAAGGTTGGTTCTATTAAGTCGTAGCAGTTTCTTCGTCAGGCGACGGTCCACGGTGGGTAACACCTCTTTCGTCTGCCTGCAGGTTGTCACGCTTACCCATTGTTCAGCATGTTGAGTGCTGGTTCTCTCCCGCAGCCATGTTCTTATCTGGTTAAAAGGCAGGGGTACCAGTGGTTCAACACCTACCGGTTTTTGTTTTGCTCCTTTCTTTGCCAGTTCATCAGCCGCGTCGTTACCCAGCGATCCGCTGTGCCCTTTTATCCACTGGAGGGTTACTTTATTGTGTCGGCTTACCTCTTCCAGTTGGTTTAGACATTGTAGTATGAGCCCAGAGTTTACCGTAGTCCTGCTTAGGGCCCGGAGTACCGCAGTGCTGTCAGAAAGTATGCGAATGTTGAGGCCTTTAGCTTCTCTGCTGAGCACCGCACTTGAAGCCAGGATTATACCGACGCATTCCGCTTGGAAAATCGTGTTATACTTACCTAAGGCTGTTGATTTCTTAATGATAAGTTCAGCTGAGTACGCTCCGGCCCCAGTACCCTCTTTCGTTTTGGACCCATGTGTGTATATCCTTATCTCATGGATATTAGAGTGGTCCGTTGGCTCCTCAAAGAGTTGGACATTGTACTGTCTATTGAAGATGTGCATTTTTGGGATTCTATCACACGGCGCGTCCATTAGTGGCTGGTGGGACACGGCCAGCTCAAGGATGCGCGTGTGTGGTGCCCTGTCGTCGCTTTTCCACTGTCCAGCTGCCCTGAGTCTGAACGCCGCAGCCGCTGCCTCCTGTTGTATGAACAGGTGCAGCGGTGGGATGTCCAAAATTATCTCGAGGGCCGCGGTTGCGGTGGTGCGCATGCAACTTGTGGTAAGCATGCAAGCAAGCCGTTGAAACTTTTCTAGGTCTTTCTGTACGTAGCCGACGTCCATCCTAGGCCACCAGACGACGGCACCGTACGAGACCATTGGTCTTATCACTGCTTTGTATAGCCATAGCATAATGTTAGGGCGTAGTCCCCATTTCTTGCCCATCATGCGTTTACACTGCCATAGTGCTATGGTCCCCTTTTTCAATTTGTTGTTCATATGTTTAGTCCAGTTCAGCTTGTTGTCAAGTAACATTCCCAGGTATTTGACTTCAGTCCATAGGGTTAGTTCAGTGCCGAAGAGTTTCGGGGGTCTCATGTTCACCAGCTTTCTTTTATTGGTAAACAGTACTAGTTCTGTCTTATTCGGGTTCACTGTTAGTTGGTACTCCTCGCACCATTTTTCAACAACCTTGAGAGCACCCTGCATTAGTTCACAGAGTGTGCTTTCAAATTTCCCACTAATGAGGATAGCCAGGTCGTCGGCGTAGCCTATAGTATGGTAGCTCTTATCGTTTAGCCGTCGGATCAAATCATCCGCTACGATGTTCCAGAGCAGAGGTGATAGGACGCCTCCTTGTGGGCAGCCCTTGGCTACCACCGCTCTGGTGGTGCCATTCACGTCTAGTTGTACAGCTCTCAGCTTAAGCATGTTGTCTATCCACCCGCGTAGTGTTGGTTCGACGTCATACTTGAGAAGAGCGTGGTTAATAACAGCTGTTACGGTGCAGGGTTCTAAAATAGACCTTCTTCCTGCAAGATAATGTCTTTGAGTTACAGTTGAATATCTTTTTCTGTGAAGATTTGCATGGGATTTTTTCTTTGAATAGTTGTTCAGTATGATCTGTAGAGTATGTGGTTTTATTTAATGGTTGCACTCTATTTACAATCTGTATATTCCAGCAGTGAATTAATGGCTTATACAATACAAAGTCAAGGAAACAATATAGGGTTCCATAGCCTAAAGGTAAAGAAGGAACCATTATTATAAGACTCCATTGTTTGTCTATCCATCTATATTATGTCCATGAGTATGGAGATACGTGTTGCGAACAAATTACAAGGATAGGTAATTTGTGTAAAATAATAACAAAAATAATGAGATGAAAACAATTTTAGATTTGTAACTACTACTCATATTAGTTTAAATCATAATAAAGATGTGGTGGATTAAACTTACATACAGTTCATCCAGTAACATGACAGACTGACCACTGACAACAGACACTTGCATGACTCACGGTACCTATAAATTATATGTAATTTTAATCTCACATTTTTTAAATGGGCAACATCAATAATGTTAACTTAAAGAAATTTAAATGTTTCTTGAAGATTTTTTTTTTTAAAACCTGAAGATAGATGGTGCATTCCAAAGTAGGTACTCTGTGAAATGGTGGTGGGACACGTTGAGTAGATACCGATGTATGAATGCTGGAGATAGTACTTGTAGATGTGAGAGTGATTTTCGACATCATGACTTGTCCTATTCACCAATATGCCATTATGAAAGTTACTGACGTAAACAAATTTGTTCCTAATCAAAATTACATAAATTTATCGAATACATTTTTCATTTTGGTTGGATAGATTACTTCTGTTACTACAGCAAAAAGTAAACCATATAATATATAGTAGTAGGGAACTGTCAATGCTTAAATTTGACTTGCACTTCAATGGTTTTTAAATACTGTGTCAGTAAAACTATGACTGTGATAAAACCGAAAATAAAAAAGATCGTAATGCTGGTCAAAATTTCTAAAACATAATAAAATTATGTTAATGGCATGACAAACATTAGCATTAATGTAAATTGAACTAAATTTATGTATTTAGTTTGTAAATTACATTGTCCACCGAGAGTTTACTTACACACTTGAGTATGGGCTAAAGCCATTGTTGGCATATTTACATTACCTTGGGCCATATGTTGGATTTGATCTATGTTTTTTCTTCAGACTCAGACAACCTCATACATATGTTCTGTTATAAACAGATTGTTTTTAGAGTAAACAAACTTAAGGATATAAAATGCATGTTAGCAATTAGTCAAATGGTCATTTTAATAAATGTTGACTACTACTACTTATTTGTATGCATTTCATTTTTTTATTAGTTATTTTTTAGTTGAGGATTAACAATACTTAGAATACTCTAGCATAACTAGCACATGCCAGAGATACAGCATCTATCCTACTTGCGCTATCACGCAAACCGCGTTTGTTTGTAAAGATACTATATCGACGGCGCATGCTAGACCTCCAAGTGTTAATAATAAACAGCTAATATTCATTTACTAAATTCACAGTAATCAGTAAAACACTTAGTATGGAGCAACTCTCCCAAAGAAACATTTGTAAGAAACAGATTTTACATGGATATCTGGGTATATTTTTTTGGGAAAAGTTGTTTCGTTTTGAAACAAAGCTGAAAACTGTCGATAATTACTACAACGTGAGCGAAGCCGCAGGAAAAAGCTAGCAAACTATAATTTCTTTAGAACTGACTATGTGGTCATAAAATAAAATTAAAGAAGTGTATCCTACAACCACAATTCTGTACCTCAAAGGCAGCTAATATTGGACTCTGCCATATTCTGGGGACTCTACAAATATTCATAGAATATTTTTAGACATTTTATCACTTTCGAATAGTATGTTCACAAGTAGAATCCCCAGGAGAAAGCATGATAAATATTACATTGTTTAGTTTTTCCTCCTTCACATAGGTATATTTTGATTGCGGTATGTATGTATTGTACTTGCCACAAATAAAGTGAATTCATTAGTTTGTATTATTATTGGTAGGTGTATGTAATTATATAGCTCATTGTTTTCAGGTGCCAACATAGAACCTAGATATTATAGTGGTGCACACAAAATGTAGCTTACATGCAAATGCTTGTTACATGCAATTCCAATTTGTAGTATAAAGTTGGAAATAGTAGTCGATGTTGTGGTTACTTCATGTCTTAGGTAAACCTAGAATTAAAAACTCTCATATGTAAGAAATAACTAATGTACCCAAATTGGTTAATATTTGGTTCCAATAGTTTGTGAAGACTGGATTATCATTTATCTTATCACTTATAAGGTGACTTTAATTTACACAGCCAAACTCATACTGGAGGCTTGGTAAGTGATCAGTAACACGGATCGATAACCCTTTTTGCGAATATCGCAAAATAAAATCTTGACGTCCCATAGTAATTTACTCGGCTAGGCTTGCGTTTGAACATGGAAAGAATAATTTACGAATTTCACTAAAAGGGTTATCGAACCTTGTTACTGAGCACGTACCGAGTCTTCAGTAAGAATTTGGCTTTATAAATTAAAGTCATATAAGGTGTCTTTTGTTCATATAGCCAAATTCATACTAGAGAAGCGGTAAGTGGTCAGGTACAAGGTTCAATAACCCTCTCTCTGAAATACGCAGAATAAAATGTAGGCTTTCTATACTAATTGAGCTGAGGTTGTTCTTGAACAAATATAGAGGCAAAAAATTTTTTTTCATATTTCGCAAACAGGGTCATTGAACCATGGTTGAGTGGTCACACTTACCGAGTCTCCAATATGAATTTAGCTATATAAACAACTCACCTTATATATAAAAAAAAAGTTTGTCAAAAGTACGTCATACACAATGGTTGGGAACATATTAAAAGAAACACCTTATTTGCAAACTAACACGAAATACTGCATTTTGTCTGCATTCCAGTGTAATCTACACGCCAGATTTCAGCTCAGACAACCTAGCCATTCAATCGAACAATCTTGCATGCATAAAACGCGAACCTTTACATCTGTTATTTATTGTATATATCTCCAAATTGTAATATTCCCTTGTCCTCAGCCGGAAGAGACTTCATTGGCGGCGCAGTATGGCATGTCTGGCGGGCGATCTGGCGGTACGAGCCCGTCGCGGTCGTCCGGCCAGCGCGGCCGCTCAGCCTCGTCCGTGGGCCCGATGAGAAGACCGGCCGAGCGGAAACATGACACCAGCCCCTATGGGAGCACTGCATATTTGAGGTAAGGCAGCACAGACTCGTATAGGCCTAATAAAGCATGGCTAGCACATGAGACCAGCCTAACACTCCTATCAAAATGTGGAAGCAGTGACAAGCAAACTCATTATAAGTTATCTCCAGTAGGTACTACTTAATTGCTTATTTTTTAGCTATTGTAGTAACTGTTCTTAGGCTCTTCTGTGTCGACAACTTTTGATCTGCCTCTTTTTTAATACAACGCCCACGTGATTCAACGTAAGTCTAATGTTGCCCGAGTTCATTGTCCACACGTGTACAGTGGTGTATGCACTTGTACAGTGGTGTACGCACTTGTATAAAAAATGTGCAAGCTTGTACAGTGGTGTACGCACTTGTACAGTGCTTCCAAAGTTATAATGCGCATAGAAATCTATAGCCGAGTGACCGGACGTACCACGTGACCTTACTACTTGTGTAGAAAGTGTAGGGAAATACGAACTTTGCCGAGCAGTGGCGAAGATTCGTATGCGCATTATAAATTTGGGAGTATGTACTGTACGCACTTGTAACAGTAGTGTACACACTTGTACAATTTTCGTCACATTAGAACTTGAAGGAGAAAACCAAATGGAGTGGAGCCGTGCACTAATTTCTATGCAAAAACGTCGTGTCATTTTCGGTGGGGGACGAGGTAGCGTCGCGATGCACGCACACTAGAAAATACTCAAACACTAGCTTAAACTATACGCACACGATCACATTCACACACAGGGACATCTATCGTTTTTATATAACCGGTATGCCCGCGGGGCTTATATGGCAGAGGGGTTCGCCTGTTGTTGGCCCGTCCAGTTGGTTTGTTCGTCCGATCATTAGAATGATTAGAAGAGCTTTTTAAAGTCGACTTATGATTAAGGAAAGGGAGAAAGAGGTGTGCAGGTACCAATTTAATAGTATTTGCCTACCCCTCTGCGTAATACGATCTGTGTATCCTTGTTAACTAACATACAGTATTGTTTTCGATTCCAGCCCCCCGCCAGACAGCAGTTGGCGACGCACTAACTCCGACTCCGCCCTGCATCAGACGTGCGGGGAGCAACAGTCGGGCCCCTCCCTCTCCCCGCACCACCCGTTACATTCGCACGCACATCCGCACCACCCGCAGCATCAGAACCATCGTAGAGGTAAGATAGCCGAGCTTAAGGCGACATAGGTAGTAAAACAATAGATTTTAAAACAGTAGAACTCACATACTACAATGGATAGGGTTCTGAAAGAAAAAAAAAATTGAGCTTTTTCCAAGACGATAACAAAGCCCAAAACGTGATTGAGAAAAATTCGCTAATTTGTTTAAACGACGGTTTCAGTTTTCTAGAGTTAAAACGGGACATATATACAGACAGACTAACAAAATTATAAAAATGGTAGTTTTGACTTCAGTACAATAAACACTAATATGTAATAAATAACACATTCCACATAAAATTTAAAAAAAAATTTTTGGTGATCAGACATAGATATAGATTTTTTTCTAGCTTACTCGCACAAGCGGCCTTATTACTTACAACGTTTGCAAAACCCTAAAAACATTATGGTAAACAAAAATATTCATGCCATCCATAGCTACACTAAAGTGAAAAAAAAGGCACTAAAATGGTAGAGCCCGACAATTAATTTGGCTTCCTCTGAGTACGGAACCCAAATAGACTATTCGACGTTTTACTTTAGAGTATGAACTACAATTCGACCAAATTTAAAACTTGTCTGTATGAACTGAAACAAATAACATTGAAAAAAAAATGCATGGGGGGGACCATGGGGTTTAATTTAAATTTTTGTTATTTGACATGATAAAGGCACACGTATTCCGTGGTAATTACAACTGACTACCTATTACGGCTGAAGATTTAGACCCCTGTGACGGACCGAGGGACAGCGGAGGCGGAGGTCCCGTTTGGCACTCTTCGGGTACAAAACCCTAAGGAAGCCTTATACTACAAACTGGCTGGACGCAAAACCGTCAGGTGATATAGGTGTACTACCAGAATCTGATGACAAAAAATACCTACTCATCACAAGTATCGCAACGCGTATGCATCCGTGACCAGTCGTACTGGAATTCGACTGAATCCTACCGAGATCGTCGTACGTACACGTCTATGTGTGCGTGCACCCGAAATCGCTGGTTGTAGGGAGCAGGCCCTCTGTACCTATCTATTTTGTGCCTACAGCTTACATGGATGTTTTCTTTTTCAGCTGACATACATTTGGACGCGTTATCGACAATGGGAGGCAACATGAACAATCGCCCTCGGTCTTCGTGCGAAATCCCTAGAATACCAAACAACACGAAGTGAGTACTGCTTTAACTTTATTGCCGAAAAATGTCTTGTCTTTCGGTTGTTCTCAAAGCTCAAAGAGGGTTTTATTCAGTAGATGCGTCGTGATCTTTGTGCCTAACTGAGGATGTATAGATGATTAAATGAAGATTTTTCTTATTAAATGTAGAAATTAATACTTCAGCTACAGGTGTATCGCTTAACTAAGTAGGTTCCTGCGGTAGAGGGCGGTGCGGAAAGGGTGACATTCAGTGTGCGGGAGGGGCGGTATCACGTGTCGCGTCAATTCAAATATCCCTCCTGCACCGCTCCGCTACCTCAGAAACCTACTAAGTGCTAGACCTGTAGTAATAACGTTTTTAAGCTACGACTTAGCTAACCTTAAAAATATCGATTTCTAATAAGTGTAGTTATTACCATAGCATGTATGGCGCGGGTGGGGGCGGCGGGGTAGGCGGGGCGGGAGGAGGCGGTGGGAGCCTGACATGCGGGGAGCTGCAGGTGCCGGGGGGCTCCCTTCCCGACCTCACCTCCATGCACTACCCCCCGATGCACCCCGCCTACTCGCGCGTCACAGACTATCAACACCCGGTGAGTATTTCTTGCTATTTAGACACAGGGAGGGGGGGGGGGTGAGATGCGGAAGGCTCTCGCTCCACCCTCACCGCCATGCACTACTCCCCGATGCACTTCACCTTCTCCCGCGGCACAGACTATCAACACCCGGTGAGTTTTATTTGCTACGTAGACGCAGGGGGAAGAGATACGGAAGGTTCTCTGCCGGACCTCACCTCCATGCACTACCCCCCGATGCACCTCACCTACTCCCACGTCACAGACTATCAGCACCCGGTGAGTATTACTTGCTACATAGACACAAGGGGGGTGAGGTGCGGGAGGCTCTCTTCCCGACCTCATTTGCTAGCACTACCCCTCGATGCACCTCACCTACTCCCGCATCACACTATCGACACCCGTTGAGTATTACTTGCTACATACACGCAGGGGGAAGAGATGCGGAAGGGTTCTCTGCCCGACCTCACCTCCATGCACTACCCCCCGATGCACCTCACCTACTCCCGCGTCACAGATTATCAGCACCCGGTGAGTATTACTTGCTACATAGATACAGAGGGGGTGAAGTGCGAAAGACTGTCCGACCTCACCTCCATGCACTACCCTCCGATGCACCCCGCCTACTCGCACGTCACTCCACATACTATCAACACCCGGTGAGTATTACTTGTTACATAGTCACAGGGGCGTGAACTGCGGGAGGCTCTCTCCGACGACACCTCCATGCACTACCCCCCGATGCACCCTGCATACTAGCGCGTCACAGACTATCAGAACCCGGTACATAGACACAAGGGGAGTGACATGCGGGAGGCTCTCTCCCCGACATCATCTGCTAGCACTACCCCTCGATGCACCTCACCTACGCCCGCGTCACAAACTAACAACACCCGGTAAGTATTACTTGCTACGCAGATACAGAGGGAGTGAAATGCGGAAGACTGTCCGACCTCACCTCCATGCACTACCCTTCGATGCACCCCGCCTACTCGCGCGTCACAGACCATCAACACCGGTGAGTATTACTTGCACCATGCTTTCTCGCGCGTCACAGACTACCAACATCTGGTGAGTATTACTTGCACCATGCTTTCTCGCGCGTCACAGACTACCAACATCCGGTGAGTATTACTTGCTACATAAACACACGGGTGAGATGCTGAAGGCTCTCTCTCCGACCTCACCTCCATGCACTACCCTTCGATGCACCCCGCCTACTCGCGCGTCACAGACCATCAACACCCGGTGAGTATTACTTGCACCATGCTTTCTCGCGCGTCACAGACTACCAACATCCGGTGAGTATTACTTGCACCATGCTTTCTCGCGCGTCACAGACTACCAACATCCGGTGAGTATTACTTGCTACATAAACACACGGGTGAGATGCTGAACGCTCTCTCTCCGACCTCACCTCCATGCACTACCTCCCGATGCACCATGCTTTCTCGCGCGTCACAGACTACCAACATCCGGTGAGTATTACTTGCTACATAGACACAGGGGGTGAGATGCTGAAGGCTCTCTCTCCGACCTCACCTCCATGCACTACCTCCCGATGCATCATGCTTTCTCGCGCGTCACAGACTACCAACACCTGGTGAGTATTACTTGCTACATAGACACAGGGGGTGAGATGCTGAAGGCTCTCTCTCCGATCTCACCTCCATGCACTACCTCCCGATGCACCATGCTTTCTTGCGCGTCACAGACTACCAACATCCGGTGAGTATTACTTGCTACATAGACACAGGGGGTGAGATGCTGAAGGCTCTCTCTCCGACCTCACCTCCATGCACTACCTCCCGGTGCACCATGCTTTCTCGCGCGTCACGGACTACCAACACCCGGTGAGTATTACTTGCTACATAGACACAGGGGGTGAGATGCTGAAGGCTCTCTCTCCGATCTCACCTCCATGCACTTCCTCCCGATGCACCATGATTTCACGCGCGTCACAGACTACCAACACCCGGTGAGTATTACTTGCTACATAAACACATGGGATGCGATGCTGAAGGCTCTCGATCTCACCTCTATGCACTACCCCCCCATGTAGCATGCTTTCTCGCGCGTCACAGACTACCAACACCCGGTGAGTATTATTTGCTACATAGACACGGGGGCTGAGGTGCGGAGGCTCTCTCTCCGACCTCATTTCAAAGCACTACCCCTCGATGCACATCACCTAGTGCCGCACATAGACACATGGGGGGTGAGGTACGGGGCGCTGCCTCCCCTTGATTTGATTGAACTTTAGGCACTTCAGGTATGTATTAGAATTGAAGCCACATTTTGTTCTCCAAAGGCCAGATGGACTAAAATCCAAATGGTAAAATGTAATGCGTAAACTGAAACGTAGATACAACGACCAATCGCTCGGCTTAGACCCAGGTATGTGTATTTTGACGCTATTGGCCACTTGCAGAGCCCCACGTCGTGCGGCGCGGTGTCCCCCGGCGCGGGCAGCGTCTCCCCCGCGACGGGGGGTCTCTCTCCCGCGTCCGGCTCCCCCGTTGGCGCTACCGTGCCTAGCGTGCCCAGCGTGGCCGCGCTAGACGCCCTACACTCCATACCTCTTAGACACGACAACGGGACCGGCTTGTATGAGGTACGTTGGGAATTAAGCACGTATTTTTATATATAAATAGATGTACCTATTTAGTGTTTAGCTTTCTTTAGTGAGTTTGATCTACCAAAATAGTAGAATTAAATAAAGCTTCGTCTAGGAAATAGAGTTGCATAGTGAAATAAGAAATTACTTACTTATTTTATTGCATTGTGATAAAAACAGAAATGATCATTAACCCCTGAAAATGGTAGTATTGATTTACACAGTATATCTGTAATCGATTCATTGGAAGTTTTGATTTATAAGAAATTATAAATATTATATAAGATATTATACCAAAAAGTTTTACATTACATCTTTAGTAAATCTGTACAGTCTTGGTTTCGTTGGGAAGGTGATGACCAAAAAGTTTTACATTACATCTTTAGTAAATCTGTACAGTCTTGGTTTCGTTGGGAAGGTGATGACCAAAAAGTTTTACATTACATCTTTAGTAAATCTGTACAGTCTTGGTTTCGTTTAAAACAACTGATGTCCTGATATCTGCCACATCATAATAAAGTCTAGTATTGGTGTTGTTCTGACTATTTAGCCAATGACAAAAATAAATGAACTTTGCACACATTTATTAGCCAAAATATCATTAGACGAAACACTGTAAATAAAATGTATACTTGTTTTAATATGGGTTCATTAATGCAGAAATTAGCTCATAAACGAAGTTCATTAATGCAGAAATTAGCTCTGCAGTATTTTTCATTGTGTTTCTAAATAAGGCATGGCGTTTCCTCTCTGCAAATGAATACAATGACAACTATGTAGTTGAATGAGTAAATTACTGTATTCGCATATATAATTAATGTTCTTTATTATTTAAAATTGTGATTATTACAAAGGTGCTAAGTGATTTTTTCGGGTTCCGTACCCCGAAATGAAACTACGGATCCCTTGTATCACTTCGTTGTCCGTCTGTTAAGGACCCCTTTTCTCGGGCAACATTAGAGATATCAAGTTAAAACTAATAAGTCTACGGCCCTGTGGTACATTCGAGCTTCTAATTCAACGCGAAAGAAAGTTATTGCTCATAAATTTTATACAAAACTTACCATAAAATCCTTTAGTCAGGGACAGTTGTCGCATTTGACTTTGAAACGTGAAATTCCATTCACAAGTAGGTCTTCTGGCAAAAGTAAAGTATTCGAGTGCTATTAAAAATTATTTGACCATCTTAGTTTTGCAGATTTGTTTCATGCATTTTGTAGATAAATTTGTTAAACAGAACTGCAATAATAAATCAAGTATGTTATTTTGACACAATTTGTTTAAAGTCTCCTATCTAGTTTGAATGGTACGGAACCCTCGGGGCGCGAGGACCGCACTTGAGCGGTTTTTGTTCTTACTTAACACTTCCGATTGATAAGCTCCCTTTTAGAAGTGAGAAGAAATTCTTCTAAGCGCCTTTGTCATAACTACGTACGTTGCAGATAGGTTAGTAAAGATGATTTCATTATAGATATGTGGTGCGAAAACTAATATGTTTTCTAGTCGACAATATCGTAGGTAGTCAGTATAACGTATCTAGATGATGAATAATAAAAGCATGAGTGTCATATATTGTGTCTGGTATTCTTATATCATTTAGTTACCGTTCCAAAGCCTGTGTCATATTGTGCCTGGTTTGATGACGTATTCTTATATCATATAGTTATCGTTCCAAAGCCTGTGTCATATTGTGCCTGGTTTGATGACGTATTCTTATATCATATAGTTATCGTTCCAAAGCTTGTTTTTTACACTGGTGGACGGTATTCATCGCTCTCAAGATATATTTTTTTAGTTCAATTTGTAATAGCTGTTGCTGGTGTCGATTCGGTGCAACACGACTAAATTTATTCGACAACTAACCTTATTTTAAGTGTGCTATCCTTTTCTTTCCGATACAGAAAAAAGACAGAATGCTTGAATTAAGTTAAGTCCTGTCAAATAAGTTTAGTCGTGCTGCACCGAATCGACACCACTGCTCGTTTATTTTCCAGCGAATTTTTGGCGTGGTATTTTTGTGTGTACAAAATCAAGTTTGACAGGTGAAGACACTTTCAAACGACACTCTTTTTGTACCTCGTTCTAGGCCCCCAGCGCTGTATAATATATTGCTCTTTTAGAATTGAAATTCCTGGTTCAAAAACTTGATCAAAAATTTATCGACAAAATGTTAGCGGATACAGTGCGACAAGGCACTTTTGGCACGTGAATGACATTGACAGGGAGTGCATCTGTGAAACAATTGTCGCGTTTAACGACTTTGCATCGCTGCAGCGATGAGTTATAAACGACCATTTCACATGACTTTGACAAACACGTTGCAAGCATCGAGCAGCGCAAATAATAAGCATATAGGCTATCTGTCATTTTGACGTATGGCCGTTGAACACAAATCCATCGCTGCAACCGTTGCACAATTCATCGCTGCAGCGATGCAAAGTCGTTAAACGAGACAAATGGTTACGTTTTATTATAGCTGCGTTAGTTCCGATTTTGGCCACGACCAATCCACGCGCCAAAAAGCCTTGTCGCACTGTATCTGGTTCTGAAAACATTATTCTCGGGCAGTTATTGCCAAAGGCACAGGGTTTGGAACGTATATCTAGATGTAAAAATGTGTGATGACGTATTCATTTATCGTGAAGTTGTAAAATCATAACAAAACTATTAAAAAGTTCCAGATAATCTTATGCCATGTGCCTTTTTTCTGTTTTAAATCTAAACAGGCTACTTCTAATAAGCATTTCGTTTTATTTTTACTTATGTTTTGAGTTTGTCTGCTTCTTTACACAAATCATTGTTTTGTTTATTTCAGAACCACTTATCTGTACCAAACACAAATAATTACCTTCATCAAAATAAGGTTCGTTTCGTTTTTGACCTACATACGGTTTTTTTATTGTTCAAACCTACTTAAATTACATTGAACTTTGCTTTGGACGCTTTTAAATGGACCTAAAATGGTGCTGCTCTTTCAAGTTTTACGACTATATAAATTTCGTTTTTCTTTATTAACCACAATTTTGGGAATGAAAATCAGGGTTAATTTTCGTCTACATTTTCATTGCACTGTGTGATTTTTATATCTATTGCGAGGAGCGTTCAATATTTTCTAGGTATGGAAATGAAAGACCAACTGCATCATAAATCTGTGTATCCAGTGACGTAAAGACATCTTTTTAGTAAGAATCATTACATCAGTGACTATTTTTTTCATTCACTATAAACACAGTGATTATATGCTACTAAAATCTAGGTCATGTCGCTATTCAAAACAAGCAAGAGCATGTCAAGGCCTTCTGTAACACCAACAGTTGGCAAACAAAATATTTGTCAATTTAAAAGGGTTTTAGGCATGATGACAAAAAAAATGATTAGTCCGTCGGCTAGATTATCAGAAAATATTGGACACGTATTTTTTTTTCAATTAAACCAAAAATTATGAAGTTATAGCTCAGTAACGGTCTGATTGTTTACGTATTTTATCTCGTCTCGTTGGCCTTACTTTAGAAACATCAATCTTAATCGACGATTTTTTTATATATATTTTTTAAGATAGTGTCTGAACGTTACTGCATTTAAACATTTGTGATAAATCTGGTCCTTCGTGACAAAATCGAGATTATATTGAATGCCCGAGATATATCAATTTTCGCTTTACTAATATTTCCCCCGTTTTACTTAAAGTGGTAACTTTTCACTTTTGTGCAAAATGCACGTAATGTTTTTCCCTTACTTTTAAATAAAAAGTATGCAACAAATGCGTTTTATAGCAATTCGCGCAAATTGCTTGTTATAAATAAGATTTTAACGAGAAATTATGTAATTTTATGCGTCACATTTTGATTGCGTTGTATTAAAAGTGTAAAGACGCTGTAGAGTTTGTTATTGTAATTCGTGAAGTAACAATATTTTCTTGCGAAACCTTAATTATGAATTAACATTTCCGCAAATATTTCAAAACGCATTTATTGCATACTTTTTATTCAAAAGTAAAGAAAACAATGTCAAGATGTACATTTTGCACCGAGATAAAGAGTTACCCCCTTAAATGTAAAAAAATATCGAATATGTAACAAACTGCTTAATTTTAAATTTACTCGCGTGTAAAAATGCTTAAGCCTTTGAATAATTTTAATTGTTATAATTACGTTTACGTTTTATTAATTTCATGGTATCTTTATTGCCTTCTGGAATAACTAACATTTACGCATAATGTGTGAAGAAAATATTGGACATGCACTAAAATTTCAATCTTTCTTTATTACTTATCGCCTAAAATTTGTTTTACATGGTTATAACATTGTTCAATAATTGACCCTTTTAATATTTTTTGCATGTTGAAATAACTTTCCTTTAACACGACAAAAAATTTATAACATGCATGAACTATATCGACTGGTATTAATACAATAGTGTCTAAAATCTCATAGTTCTGAAGTCTCATTTGGAACAGATTAGAATGTTAAATTATTTCGAAAAATATAACGTACAGATAACGCGTGAGTTGGCTGCAGTCGGGGGCTGGGGTGAAGGGCGGGAGCACGTCCCCCCCGTCCGCACACCTCTCTCGCACGCCTGTTGTGTAGTCCTGTGTGCGTAGAGAGAACGGCTGCGTGTGTATACCTAGTCCTGCCATAAGTTCTGTCCCTGTTTTTAAGGATAATTCTAAGGTTCCAATAAAACCCTTGAAGTCAAATCTATATCCACAGGAACGAGAAGGTTCCAAACTACAATAAACAAGTGATTGTAATGTAATATTATAAAATATGTATTTTTTAACAAGTCTCCAAGTAGCAGATCTATATTGTAAAAACACCGTTTGATTTTGGGTCTACAAAATTCCATTGGGATGGGTGAAAACGAGTTAAAGATTGAATTTTTATGCCAATGATAGGATAGACAATTACAATATTTTTTTATTATAAGCTATAAATCCTCAAAATAATTAGTAAAATAGCTAGGCAACATTTTTTTTTTCTTATACATCCAATTGACGTGATTTGTTCATAACGGTGGTGCTGTAAAATGGCTCCCAAAATATTTCAAACTCCTTTGTTTTCCAATGTTTATTCTCCAAATGTTATTTCTCCAAAAGAAAATACGTATAGTCAGCTTTAAGCCTTACCACAAATACTAATTGTAAGGGCTATGATTGAAAAAGTTATGAGGCGAAAAGCCCAAATTGTGTCGCGTGTTTTAAGATGTCTGCTTTGGACGCTTCAGTGATAGTTTTTTTTTAATGGTCACTGCTTTGAGCAGCTATAATATTTTTAAATTGTTTGATTAGCCAACAAATTCGATTCATTAATTTTACTAGATTCAGTCTAGGATGATATAAATATCCAACTTAATGTGAGGGACAGAACTTTTGGCAGGACTAGATATAGCGCAATTCCTAGCTCTGCATTAAACTCGCGTGCTATTTGTATGTGAACCGTTTATTTCAGTCTATCCCTTCGTTGCTTGGGGTGGGGTGGGGGGTTTGTACAGGTGGCTCAACGAAAGTTGAGGCGAAAACAGTATATACTCACACAGACACATTTCTTGAAGTATGCTGATTATTTTGTATTCAGCGAATGTAAAATAGAAGACGGTTCTGATTTCTGCTAAAAGTGTTCGCCTCGTCTAAGAATACTCTTAACTTAATTTATTAATGATCCATTAATCAGGTTTTCGTCTCAACTTGTGTTGAGTAAACTATACAATTTTACGAACAATATTCACGCCACGGCGACTATAGTAAAATTAAACCCCTCCCGCACCGCGCCGCCACCTATGGAACTGACTAATCTATACATATACCGGGTGTAAATAGACTGCTACCATTAAATGAAACCACACATTCTACCGACCCTACTTAACTACTTTTCCCAAGAATCATACCCGCGGCCACCCTTAGTTTGGGAAATAAATGAGTTCCACATGAAATTTTTATTCCTAGATTTCTCTATTTTATGTATGTGTATAAATTAATTTTTGTAGCCCAACCTAAATATTTTTTGTATGTATTTCCCTTATTAGTATATACATATTATTTTTTTATTCTAAACATATTTATTGTAAAGATTAACTTTGACTTGTAGAAAGTATACTTTATGTACTTATCTATTTTACAAAATAAATATTTTGATTTTGAAATGCGTGAACCCTAACGCACCGACATACGGGCGAGTATTGAGAGAGCGTCGTCCGTGAAACCTGAAGCTGTTTCACGGACGACGCTCTCTCAATACTCGCCCGTATGTCGGTGCGTTAGGGTTCACGCAATTTCTGGGGGTATGATTCTTGGGAAAAGTGGCTCAGTAGGGTCGGTAGAATATGTGGTTTCATTTAATGGTAGCAGTCTATTTACACCCGGTATATAAACATATATAATCTATCTATACCATTTTTAGAAAGCCATCTATGGGATGTTTTCAGAACTGTTGTATTTAACTAGCGTCTCTATTGCTTGTTTTAGTTTTAAGATTTTGGCAATATTATCGACCTCCGGACCTAGAATATTTTTTTTAAACTATTTTATCCATGTTTTATTTTGGTTGTGTCAATGAAGTCATTGAGATTTAAAATTGATTTTATAAAGATATTTTAAGACAGTAATGATATATGTATAATATAAGTAAGCTTATTGTAGGGATAGTGCGAAACTGTAAATTCAATATTTTATTCCATTTTACTACATGTGCACAAACAATTCAAATTTTGTTCTAACCGCATGAAAACGCTTTTCGATGCTACGGACAATGTTAGTGCTACGAACACCATTGCCCGGGCCATTTTAGAAATCTGGTTTGCTCTGTGGTAAACTCTTTTAACAGTATAAGTTCAAGAGAAGATAAAAGAAATACCTTCGTGTCCTAAAATCACGGCCGATTTTCCTCGATTTTAGTTTAAAAAATCTGCAAGCGACAATATATAGGTAAGCAATCTAATTGTGAAAATGTTGTTCTAACATTGCCCGTAACATGCTGCAAGTATACCATGAACACCATTTGGGTTGTAAAGTAACCTGTTGCCTTATTCAAAAGTACAATTATCTTTTGGCGCCATAGTCAACAGGTTATGAATATTAAGGTGTTATTCGTAGTGTACCATATGTTTTAGACTAACTTAAAAGCTAATGATATATGCTTTTTCTAAGCTGCATTTTGAATACCAAGCGATACTCTGCTTGTGTAACTAAACAGGCCTGATATAATTCTCTGTAAACGCCTGAATTCTGATAAACAAAGACAACGCCAAACCATCATGCTACCATATTTAATTTCTCAGCTAAATCTACACGTATACAATACTCGACAAATAACTTTGCGAATGTAAAGTGCGAACTTCATTCCTCGACGCTTGAACTAAAATGACACCCATGACACAAAATAAATACATACAGAAGGCCATCTCCATACAACCAGCGATTCCGGCTGCACGCACACATAGACGCGTACATACGTCGATCTCGATCGAATGCCAGCACGAGTCTACCGAGATCGTCTTACGTACGCGTGTGTGCGTGCGCCCGGAATTGCTGGTTGTATGAAGCTGGCCTTCTGTATGTATTTATTTTGTGCCCGTGTCGCCCTTTATCAACATATTGTAGTCGCAACTGCAAAGCTATTTGGCGACCATTGTAAACTTGTGCGGTAAAGTTCAACGGTGATTTGACGCAGAATGAGTGTATAGGTGATAATTTTCCTGTTTCAGAACATGTCACCCCTAGACCACAGTTGGATGACGACGAGTTACCAATCACCCTGTAGTCCGCCAAGTCAATATTCCTCCACGTCGAATATAAATATACCTTCGCCAACGGTGAGCTCTGTTTCATACTTCCTCTTTGTTATCGCTTTATACGTAGTATATTAAAATCAGAATGGTTCTTTGTTACCCTAATCTATCTATTAATAGCAAATAATGAGCGAACCGCAGTTTAACTTTTTGACGGGATAGTTTGTTACCCAAGTCACCAAATAGTCTCCTTTTTATCTTGGGAATCGGGCAGCTCCCTTGGTATTAAAAAAAGGATGTCGCGAGAAAAGTGCTAACTCTATATCAAGATTGCACAGGCCAGGTTTCCCTTTTATTTCAAAATCTCAGACGACGATCTACAAGACCAGTTATGCCGACTTCAAATTTATGTCGTTATGTTAAACTGTGTACTAAAAACTATACAGGTTGACTTTCAAACAAACCCCGATAATTTTAGAGGCTATTAAGAAACGTTAGTAGAACACATTTTAAATGTAAAAATCATTAAAATTAAAAAGTCAAAATATTATAAAAAAAATGTTACTTGTAAATAAAATTTATGGTTATCCCTGCCATTCCCATACGGAAAACGTTGAAAATACATCAATGAAAATAATTAAATAATTCTTCGGGTGATCATTATTTCTTTGGATTTTACGAAAATCTTCAAAGGGTTCCAACTTGAAAAAATAATGATGAATATGATTTTGAATGGTTTTAATAAAACAAATTTGTATTCTTGTACAAAGTACTACTAAATTATCGGGGTTAGGTTAAAAGTCACTCTGTATAAGGAGACTTTCGTTTATATCGCCAAATTCATACTTATCAAACGACAATTTTTATAACATTATTAATATGTATATATTTTATACATATTTACTCTGAACAACGACAGCTAAAAACAAAATCAACTCCTTTCTAAAAAAAAGTTCACGATTCTTTCTGTCAATAGATGTCAGTGTTTTTTACGTTTTATATGTAATTTATATTTTCCATTCGCCTGATGACGACCCCACTGAGGGGTCGAAATATAGCGCATTTTACTGTAAATTTCTTTGCTTTTACTAAATAAAAAACACAATTTACTACAAAGGCCAAGATTCAATGACACTTTCTGTGAAATACGTAAAATAAAATTTTGACTTCCTATACTACTTGAGTCGAGGTTGTCCTTGAACAAGTATAGAAGCATAAAGAACATTTTTCGTATTTCGCAAATATTGAACCTTGGTCCTGAACACCTTCCGAGTCTCTAATATTAATTTGGCTGCATAAATAAAAGTCACCTTATATTATGCAAGGCCCGCAACTTATACCGCCCTTGTGTCTTATGCTACATACTATGATCAAATGTTGTTAGAAGGCCGCTAACAAAACAAAAATCCATTTGAAACAACTCGTTACATGCTGTATGACTCCAACCACTTGTCCTATTTCACCTCAGATAAGGCATAGCCCTTGAAGAGGCATGGATAGTAAGTACTGTAGTTTCAATACCCCAACAAAAGCAAGTGTAAACGAAAATGGATTCTATTTCTTGTTCCAGATGGCGCACAGTCCAGGGAGTCCTGTGGAGTCACCACAAGCGGACTACATACAGACGTCATTATTACAACCTTTTGAATCTTTCACTATGGTAAGTATTGCAAACCGTCATAAACAATGCAAAAGTTATCCTAAATTGTGTATGAAACGTTGTGTTTATTATAGAAGATTTTGATTAGAAAAGGCTAGCTTGTATGATTGTATTTCTGATCTGGTAAAAGAAAATTGACTGAAAACTTCCTTTTTACTATCCAAGCCATCAACAAGTATCTGTTATCGATTATATGATCGTAATAAAACAAGTAGAGATAATCCTCCATACACCGAGATACAAACCAAAATACTAAACGAATAACGCCTTAAATTTGATAAAGCATATTTTATTACAATGACACCCGTATTTCTGGGGGGAGGAGGGGGCAAACGGTACTCCGGGGAGGGCCATGCCCCTCTGGCCCCTACCTAGTTGCGCCTGTGTATGTAAAATGTTTCTAAATAAACAAAAGATTATGCTTGGGTTGGGCAGCATTCGAAAAGTTGCGTTACATATTTACGTCTTTAATACCGCAGTTCTTAAAGGCTAACATGGTCAACCAGTGTCCTTCCTGTGATGACGTAAGGCGCTGGAACGTAGTCTCTTACAGATAGCTTGATCCACCGATTTAAGGTCGCTCAACGAGCTATGGAGCGGGTAATGCTTGGAGTATCTCTGATGAATAGAATCCGAAACGAGGAGATCCGTCGAAGATCGAAAGTGACCGACATAGCCTGCCGAAGAAGTTGAAGTGACCGTATTTGTCGCCGACGTGATTACCGTTGGGGCCGAAGAGTGTTAGAATGGAAACCAGTCAGCAAAGCGTAACGTAGGCTGACTTCGCGCCCGCTGGACCGACGACCTGAAGGACGTTGAGGGTGGCGCCTGGATGACGAGGACGGAGGACCGCTAAGAGTGGCGAAATCTTGGAAAGACCCTGTCTAACATTAGACGAACACAGGATAGATGAATGAATTGAATAAACAGTAACCAAGAGTTTTAGTAATAAGCGCCATCAAGCGGATTTTCGTACTTACTCTCTGATTTAATTTTGTATTAATCTCAGCAATTGACACCGCTGTTTACTCAGAAATTTTTAATTCTATGGTTCATACGTGATTCAGCAAAAATATCAAATATCTTGTAACGTGAAGATTTTCAGTATGATAGGTCCTTTGTTTTGAGTCAATTTTAGCAATATATTTATTAAATGCGTATAAGACTGTAAGTGCGAAATTGCTAACATTTTGTGCTATCTCACCGAGTTTCACTGTCGTAAATAACTTAGTTAATGCATTCTGTTGCTTGTATTCCCTAATCGCTACTGTGGAGCAGCAAGGAATTGTAAGTATACATCATTTTGTTGTTCCGATTAGCACTTGTGCTAAGTAAATGCTTTTATATCAACTTTAGAGAAAAATTAAATGCAATTCGATACAGATTTGATATGTAAACTGTTTTACACTAGAAAATAATGTAAAAACAACAAAAAAGATATTTCTTTGCATTCCTTTGGACGAAGTATTACGGTTAATAAAAGAAAACAAAGACAAGAATTTCATGTCCAATTTCTGTTGGCCCGAACTTGGTAAAAAAAATCCTTGTAAATATTCTGACTGCACACTTGCCGCAAATGAACTAAAGTGCAGAATAACCGCATCCAAATGCGTTCAGTTGTTCTCAAGGAATTGTAAAGGACAATCCCAAGGAGACGTTGCATTAATAGAATGAAGGTTGTAAATACCGCGTACAGCAATGTTGTCCCGAAAACTGCCAGGGAGTCAAATCTCGCACAAATAAAAGGCACGATTTAGATAAGAATTGCTGCTTATCACTTTACCACTGTAAAATTGTGAATTAGTGATTCAATACGCGGAACTGATGTTAAGAAGTTTTATTTTGAACCGCAAATGCGTTAACATTTGGAGGGTGCAGGAAAAGAAGGGGCTCATCAACATGAACAAAAATGCTTACAACGCGGTACAAAAACGGTGAGCAAAAAAAAAACGTAAAACTCGCGGTTCAGACTGTAATTTGAAAATGGTACCAAAGACTCAACAAACTTGTAACTTCAACCAATTAAATTATAACAAATCCATAGAATAAGAACTAGCAGACGTTACGAGTAAGTTATTGCCCTTACCCTCGTGTAACATACTACGCTTTTCAATTTCATTTCATAGTGTGAGTACACAAATGAAACATAATTAAAGAAACAAACAAACAAGAAAAACTCCAAATAAACTTTAGGTGGGCTTTCTTTTTCTCTCCACGAAATTTGCCAACTTGGTGGAAATAAACTACGTTCAGTTTGATTCAGTTTCAGTGGGCTGCGCAAAAATTTATTATTGAAATTACATCCCTAGATAATAAATTGATCTATTTATTCCAAAAAGCAGACAAAAATTGCACATTGACGTTTAAAAAACAACCGAATTCGGCGTCACAAGAATTTCATTCATCTTTTTTCAGAGCTCATTAGATTTCTATGATTTTTTTTCACTCACCGGTGGTAAATAAGTATACACAGTCTGGCCATAAATTCTGTTACAAGAAAGAAAAACAATAATTATAATTTGGAACCTGTCATTCTCATAAGAATATTCAGTGCTCTGTCATTTTCGCGACAATCTTTCTGAAATATTTTTGTAATATTAAAATGGAGTGGAGTGATAAAGAGAACCGAATTACTGTGATGGGTTGTTCCACCGCGCTCCAAATCCTATTGTTCTCAAAATTTGAATCTTCATACATTGATTCCACCAAGCTCCAAAAATTTTTAGCAATATCAATAAAACATTTCAATATTTTAGTTCCACCGCGCTCCAAAAAACTTTGAGTAGAAATAGCAACGAAATATTTTAGTGTGAAAAATTATAATAAATATAATAAAAAGGAAAAAAATACATATTATTTGTATATTATGTTTATACAGTTATAATCACAACGTAACATCCAACAATAAGTTATTCTTAAAAATTAAGTTAAAAATAAAGAAAATCACAGCTTCAGATAAGAATGTTTTCTTAAAACTAGATAGTTCAACCTTAAAAATATGATACAAAAAAAAATTAACTTAAAAATAATTTATGCTTTGCCTTTTATGATGACTCTACTTATTCAATTTTGGAGTGCGGTGGAACGATTTTGGTACTTATAATTTAAGAAATAATAATAGGTATTAAAAATTTGGAGCGCAGTGGAACTCATTTCTGGAGCGCGGTGGATAACCCCCGTGATAGCATTACACAAAATAGGTATGAAGCCAAATGCAATTTTGAAAACTCTCCATCCGCTTGATATTAATCTAATGTTTGTGTACCGGGCTATTGATAGGTACAATGAACCGTGCTCTGTGACAAATAGATTTATTTTTGTATGTATATTTATTAATTAATTTATGTATTTATTTTTGTGCATAGCGGTCAACTCACTAATTTATCCTTTTGTTGTATCATTTATGAAACATGTGGTCCTTTTGTTTAACACTTAAGTTTATCATCTTGAGTATAAGACGTTTTGTTTCTTATAAAATAAATAAAAATAAAACTTTATTTGGCCGTCCACGTAGTATTCGTACCAAGCCAAAGAAGTCCTGTCCGGAAACAAAAGATTTTATCTCGAGGAATGAATATAGCACCCAGAACCAAGTCGCGTAAGCTGCATGTCATGAGTCATCTTTTAAATTAAAAGAGACGTACTGTTCATTACTTAACTTGTATTTAAAAATGAAAAGGGTGGTTAAATCAAAACAACTTAGACGGTACGCAAAGACAGGTCAGGTGTATCAAGATAAAATTCTGTAAAAGGTCGTTAAGCCTCTTAACAACACCATATTGCATAACCAAGAATGATCCTTTTAGCAAGACCCAGCACCGGGTCATATAGCTCGATCCGTACAAGCGTGGCTAGAAAGGAACATTTTGGACATCTTCAGACTTGAAGGCCCTCATCTAGTCCTGATCTAAATCCACTCGATTTTGATTTATGAACCTCTTTTAGAGGGTATGACACGCTCTAAACGCCATGATAATATTGAGTCCCTAAACATCTCCTAAGTATTGTCATAGTAAAAACAGAATAGTAGAACAACTCCCGCGTGGTGCGGGGCTTAAATGCCTACTGCTGCAGGGTCGTCAATTTATTTTGCGACGAACGGCGCACGGTGTACTGTGGACCGCAGTCGACCCTAGTCACACCGCCAGAAACCCCCTGAGATATTGTCGTTGTGTGCGTGCTGTGGTTCGTACGTGCAGGCTCGCAGTGGCTCGCACACATATAAGCCGCGCGGAGTACATCTCTGTGAAGATAGCTTACTAGTCTGTTTTTACTATGTTATTTTAGTAGTGAATTTTCCGTGGAGAAAGGGCGTGTTATAATTGATAACTGGCCACATCGATTAAAGGATTGTAATATATTAAGGCCATTGATTGATTAAGGCCAATGGAGATCATTTTGAATGAGCTTCATATTTTTTAAATGCTATTATATAATGCGTAAAATAAATAATCCACATTGCAGTAATAAATGTTATATGCAATATACAAAAAAAAAGTTTTTTCGTAACAGAATTTAGGGCAAGACTTTTAAGTAGAAATAAAAACAGCCAAAAAGTGCTCATTTTGTTGCAATTAAAAAACACTCTTTGTAATGAAATTATATGTAAAAATGAGCAGATTGCTTAACAAAATTACGTTTTTATTAAATCAGGCCTGCTCTTGATGTGCCGCTTCTTTTCCTGTGCCCTTCATTTCTAGAAGATTTACTCTGTTCCACCTATTTTACGTTGACACGTTATATTATTAACTAAGGTCCGACCGAGATCTCGGTCTCGGCAAGTCTCGGCACAATTTATAGCCGAACCTCTCGGTCTCGGCCAAGACATGCCGAGATTTTCGGCCGCGCCGAGAGTAATTAAGTAGGTGCAATTTTTAGAAATACGCCCTAGCAATAAACCATGACCAGACTATTAAGTAAAAAAAAAAAACAGAAATTAGTATGTTGTAGACGTCAACAACCAGTTTTCTCCGTTTTTTGTACGGAGACTCGTCCATAAAGGGCGACCTTATCAGTGCATAGTAACTTAGTAGTATACCTTGAAAATTGTAAACTTAATTAATGATGAAAACCTGTAAGATTTTTAAATTCTTTTCTTTTAGTTTTGTGTCATAAAATTGATTGATTACACTTTTATCGTACTTTTTAGGGTTCCGTACCTCAAAAGGAAAAAAAAACGGAACCCTTATAGGATCACTTTGTTGTCCGTCTGTCTGTCCGTCCGTCCTTCTGTCTGTCAAGACCCTTTATCTCGGAAGCGCGTGGAGGGTATCGAGTTGAAAATAAAACCAAATACTCAGGTCTACAGTCCCTAGAAGCTGTGAAAAAATCAAATTTCTTAGTTAAAGTAAAAAAAATACAGCCGTTTATGCCGCAAAAAACGTCTATTTCGACACTCTCAAGGGAATCAAAATTTATAGGGTATTTTCCGGTGACCCAGACCCAAAACTATGAAATTTAGCAAGTAAAACCGTCTTATACTACAAGTATAGGGAAAAATCTGAAAACTACACTTTTGAAATTAAATCATACAGAATACAGAATACAGAACTTTATTCATAACGGTCAGTTACATGTCATGTTGTTATCAAATAACAAAAAAATGGAGTAAAACAATAATTATTAAATTAAAATTAAATTAAGTTAAATAACTAGTCACAAAGTAATTTATCTAAGCAAATTTGTCATGCACAGTGTATGAAATGTAAAATCATAATGTCAAATAATACAAAAAAAAAAAAAATAATAGTAATAATAATAATAATTTTAATATTCTTAATGTCATCACATCGTCTAATTCTGGTTCTTTTCATAAAAATATAGTTTTTAACGGAACCCTCGGTGGGCGAGTCCGACTCACACTTGTCCGGTATTTTAGGGTTCCGTACCCAAAGGGTACCAACGGGACCCTATTTCTAAGACTGCGCTAAAATTATGTTTTTATTGCGAAATCCATCGCTTTGGAATACTCTAAATATTATTATTAGAGTGCATTACAAACCAGACAAGATAAATTAGAAACAAATGTAAACACAAGAATTTGAAAAAATTCCTCGGGCCAGGATTCGAACCTGCGACCTCTTGTTTCCCAGACAAGGGAATGTAATTCACTCTAATAATAAGACTGCGCTGTCCGTCTGTCACCAGGCTGTATCTCATGAACCGTGATAGTTAGACAGTTGAAATTAAAACAGATGATGTATTTCTGTTGCCGCGATAACGACAAATACTAAAAAACAGAATAAAATAAATATCAAAGAGGGCTCCCATACAACAAATTGTGTTTTTTTTTTGCCGTTTTTATAGATAATGGTACGGAACCATTCGTGCGCGAGTCCGACTCGCACTTGGCCGGTTTTTTATAGGTATATCTACAAGTCTCGTTCTCGGCCGAGAATTCATTCATTTCTCGGTCTCGTTCTCGGCCGAGACTGAAAATCCGGGTTCGGTCGGACCTTATTATTAAGAAATCTTTTAAATTGACAGACTTATCTGCTAAATCTTAAATCAGTAAAATGTGGGTGTACTCATTCGCCAAAGGGCTCCTGGCCGTACCTTGACATCATACAGCCTGCATAGCTAGCATGATTACGTGCGATTTGCCTACATTTTATCACATCTTAGATTTGTCAGTGTTATTATAATTTATGCAATGTCAGTTTGACATCTCGATGCATAATGAATTCAAGAAACAGTCTCTCCTTCATAATTGCAATTTATAGCCATTGAGTACGGAACCTAAAAGTGTTAATCAAATGTTAGTAGATAACTTTGTCATGTAAGTAGCATACAAATGTGAGTGTAACATTGGTGGATGTTGGCCAAGGATTGGGCGCAGCTGGTGCAGAGCCTCGTCGAGTCGGGCTGGACGGCACACGTCCAGGTCACCGATAATGTACGACACCCGTCCATCACACTACATACACACACATGCATGCTGCGAAAATATTGTGCCTCGACGCTGATTCTATTTTGTTTCTATTGCACTACTGATTTAGTTGATGGCGCCATTTTGTATATATACAAAAATACCCCAAAATTGTACAGCATATGACTACACGAAACACGTGTGACACAACACAACCCTCGTGAATGAATCCCTGTCATAAACATAAACAACAAATAACATGACAAATACATCAGCAATAATTGCTAAATGGTGCGCTGATCTTCAGTTTGTCCCATTCTTCATCATATCAGACAATGAACACAAAAACATCTAAAAGGCAATAAATTTATCTGTCAGTCAGTCACGCAGTCATATTTTTTGCACTGGAAACCGTCTGGTTCCAGTTGGTTGAAAGAGTTTCAATAGTTTGTCAGATTTGTTTACTTGATAAAAACGAATAAAAGGGCATTTTATTTTCGCACAAGACTTCACATTATTCTAGTCTTTGATCAAATAAAAGGTTCCAAAGACTTAAACACAGAACAGAATGAATGTTATGTATTACTGGTAATTTCCGTAGAAACATGCATGCATATTAATGTGTTTTTGATTGATTATCATTATCATAACTCAAGATTACATTGATAGCATTCATTTTATTCTTAGTGAAGTAAAAATAGTGTTGTGAGACATCTTGGTTTCTCAGTTTTTATCACTCTTTCTCGGATTTTAGTAAAGTTGCACCCCACTGTCAGTTACTACAGCACTATTGTATTTTTTTCACTAAACACATTTCAGATCACTTGAGGGGGTAACTTTTTACCTCCGTACAAAATGCACATCATAATATTGTTTTCCTTACTTTTGAATAAAAATTATGCAATAAATGTGTTTTAAAGCAACTTGCGGAAACAGTTTATTAACAAACTTAAAAGCGTGTTTACAGTTGTAATGTAATGCAGCTAAAATGTAACGCATAAAATTAAATAATTTTCATGTGATCACCTAACTATTAACAAGCAGTTTGCGCGAATTGCTATAAAACGCATTTATTGCATACATTTTATTCAAAAATAAGAAAAACAATATTATGATGTGCATTTTGCACCGAGATCCTCCGTTACCACCTTAAGAATCATTTTACTTTGTCATAGCTTTAATATTTTTTTAGGAATGTTTTAAGATTCAACTTAATTTTATAATGTTTTGTGGTAGTGTTTTAAATAAAACGAAATGTTTTCCTTTTAAGTAATGTTCAGACCTCATTTTGTTACTTATATTTATTTTCGTATACTTTCAAGATGAGTTTCATGCATGACAAAAACGTTCGTCTAGGCTAAGTTTGTAGATGGTGCCATCAAATTCAGTTTCAGCATGTTACTACGTGAAACTTTTATGCATTTGCACCTTTGTTCAAATGCAAAATTCAAATATTTGTTATCCGATGTGCAAGTTACCAAATGTTTTGTTTTTTTAAGTAGAAAGATAGTTATATATTTATGGTAGATATAGGTTACTACTCAATACTTGCGTGCTTACTTACGTTATCTACTTATAATATTGCTTTTACAGAGCTATTAATACGAGTATTCATTGTTTCAAATAGCTTGATAGATATAATAAAATAGCCAAGACTTAACCTAAATACAGTTGTAAATTATTTTTGCAATAACAAATCAGTAGCAATTTGGAACAACTATTATAAATTATATTGATTATGTTCCAGTCAGTAATTTTTAATTTTTTCAGGTTTTTTTTATTTTTTCGCTTGCCCCATTTTGTGAGCTTTTCTTTCGAATGACGAGTGTTATGTTTGTGCTTGTTTAGATGGACAACCCGGCGACGAATTACAACACGTCGTATATCAACCACAGTTCACCACATTCGCCGCAGACAACGAATTCCCCTCACACTTATTCACAGGTAATAAGATTTGCTTTTACTGAAAGAATTAAGTTTTTTTTTTGTTCAGGGTGTATATTACCTCACTTCGTTTCGCATGATCCTGTTTTATACCAAAAAATACTGCAACAATCACTCTGAAATTAATATGTGATAAAGTTGAGGACTAATGCTATGTCCAAGCTGTTGTGAAAACTTGATTCCATTGAATTTTCTCGATAGAAAAAAAATAATACTTGAAATTAGATCTGAAACTTTGCTAATATAACTGATATTAGTATAAAGCAGCTGCAGGCTGTTCCATAAAAATGAAAAAACCTTCAGTGTAGCCGCGATTTCAAAATAACTGATGTTTTTGCGTGCTCGGCACAGTTAAAAAGCAGAACCGTTAGAGCAGGACTACGCATCGAGGTATTATGGGCCCTTAAATACTAAATTAAAATATTTTTTTGCGTATACTAGACAAGAATAGAAATTAAACATAAACATAAACATAAACATAAAATATATTTATTGACCATAATACATTTACATAAAACAATGAGTATCCAACTCCTATAAAAGTATAAACTGTAAGCTAGGAGTCAGTACATTCCCATAATTTCAGTTTTTAAATATATTATCTAGCCAAAAGGTACAAAAGTTTTTTTTTTTTTTTAACTAAGGGTTAGTATTATAGCTATACATGATTTAAGACCAGTAGTACATAATTATTAATTGTAATAATAACTGTGAAATTATATTTTGTTATTTTAAATTAAAAAGATAAATAAAAGAGCAAAGCTAAAATTTACAACATTTAAAGTAGATAAGGTTTGTTTACGTTTAGTTACATTCATTGGTAGTAGTGTTTGTAAATGTTAGAATATAACTTATAATATTATTAGTCTAAACAAAGTTAAAAGAGGTTGTACTTATACTGTATGTGAGAGGTGTGGGTGGGTATTGAGTGTGTTGCGAGTGATATTATGAGGTCGGTTGAGTGTATGTGAGAGTGAAAGATCGTGCGTGTGTGTGAAGGCTATTTGTGTCTGAATAGTTGGTTTAACAAGCCAATTAATAATCTACAACAGTTTTTCAGTCTGCTCATAAGTTAAGTCGCTTAGCCATTGGAAAACCCTATGACGCACCTGATAATTACTTAGTTTTTTTAATCTTACTGTACAATTTATAGCATTGTACAAATTTGGAGCCTGAAAATCGTAGTGAGCACGTGCAAACACGCTTTTGACCGCAGGTAAAGGACAGCGATCTGTGCGTTGCCTTGCTTCAGTAAGGTGTGGAACTGTATATCGATGATACCTTCTAAGGCATTGATATATATAAGACTTACGCACACTGAGAACTTCAGATTGTTCATATACTGATATTGTAGGATGTCTCCATGGTAGGTACAACATGACCTTAAGTACAGCGCGTTGGGCACGTTCCATCTCAATCAGATGGGATTTTGAAGCTCCACCCCATGCAGTTATACAATAATTAATCACGCAGTGACCCAGAGCATTATACACATGCACAAGGTTCTTCTTTTCGGTTACAGTACGTAGGTTTTTAAAAACAAAAATTAACTTTCTTAGCCGTTTGGCAGTACTTGAGATGTGAGAGTGCCAGTTAAGCCTATTGTCGATAATTACTCCAAGATATTTTAAAGTGCTAACTTTATCCAGATGTGGACAGTTACATGTTTGTAGATCGGTAGGATTAGTATTGCAAGGATAAGTATGAATCCTTATTTTGAAATCTTCTTTAGGGAGGCACACAATAGTTTTACTGAAGCACATGTATTTTGTCTTGGTCGTGTTTAGTGACAGAAGGTTTTTCTCTAACCAGTTAGTTACTTTAGAAAGGCCTCGTTCAGTAATACTCTGTACCTCGTCCCAACTAGCTCCATGGTAGAGTATGACCGTATCGTCGGCAAACATGATAAGATTTGAACCAGCACCAGATAGTTGACATAGGTTGTTGATGTATAAAAGGAACAGTGTTGGTCCCAGAGTGCTTCCTTGGGAGACACCATAAGTGCAAGTAGCACTATCACTGAGCTGATTGCAAACTCTAACACGTTGCTCCCTGTTTGTAAGGTAATCTCTAAACCACTGTAAGGAGGTTCCTCTGACACCTACATTCTCCAATCTAGACAACAGGATAGGGATCGAAACCGTGTCAAAAGCTTTTTGCAGATCGAGAAAGACTCCCAAACACTTATTGCCTTTATCTAGGTATTTCGTTATTAATGATGTTAATTTAAGAACAGCATCTTCTGTTGACCTTCCGGTTCTGAATCCATATTGGTTTTCAGATAAGTAGTTATTAGTTTCCAAATATTTGGTAAGTCTTTTATTTACTAATTTTTCAATAATTTTTGAAATAGTTGACAAGAGAGAAATAGGTCGGTAGTTAGAAGCTAAGTTCTTATCACCACTTTTGTAGATGGGAGCTACAATGGCCTGTTTGAATATTGATGGAAAGCAGCCTGTTTTAAAGCTTAAGTTACAGAGGTGTGCAATAGGTTCAGATAGTTTGCGGCAATACGTTTTGAGAAAAGATGTAGATATTTTATCCCAGCCTGGTGCGGTTCTTAGTTTAAGGCCAGTTATGATCGCTTCTACCTCAATATGATTAGCAGGAAACATCATCATTGAGTTGCTCGGACCTAGATCAAGTGCATTTCCTGCCAGTACAGAATCCGTAGTATTTAACTTGTTCAATGTACAAAACAAAAGACCATTTAGACGATCATAGATAATTTCGTAAGACCTGAAGTCATAAGGTGGATGCAACGCGTCTTGTTACAATCGACAACATAACAAATTAATAATTGGTACAAAACTAAAAACCATTTCGAGATATTGGCCTTCTGCGGGCCAGCATGGTTGCCACTTAAACACCATTTTAAACATCCTTTGACAGTAAATTCCATCGTGGCGGCCGTTTAACACCTCATTTCCTTGAGGCTAACATGGCACCTCAATATTTTAATGCTTTGACAGGAGTTAAGGAAATACAGGTGTTATGTATATTTTTTTATTTTTTTTATCCATACTTGGTAACATGGGTGACCGTTTTAAACACGTTTTGACGTTTGTATAAGATTATTTTGTGTAGTAATTTCCATCATGGCGGCCGTTTAACACCTCATTTCCAAGGCTAACAGGGCACCTCAATATTTTTATGCTTTGACAGGAGTTAGGGAAATACATGCGTGATCTTTTTTTTAATTTTTGTGACCATTTTAAACACCCTATGACACTTGATTAAGAATATTTTGGTCTTCGATCTATTGTGGTGGGGATAACGGTAGTTTCGTGAGTTTTGATTGTATTTGTAGGTTATTTAGGATACAAATTATCGTTTTCTGACTTTTTACATATAAAGGTAGTTTGATAACTAGCCTCTTTACTAAAACAAAGCTTTTATTTATTCATTAAATTCTTACATTGTTGATCAAGCTTCCATTGGGTTGCAGCCTTCTTCTTCTTCGAGTGAAAGCGTTAAATTTAAATAACATTTTTCTAATAGTTTGCCACTCCAAAAACGCAATTGCATGCAGTCATGGGTTCCCTCTTGGTGCATTGAGGAGCACTTGGACATGTGGTCAGAAGATCAGGGGGTTGAGCTTCAGATCCGCATAATGTGATGGAATTCTCTCCTAATATCCGGGGATCCTGTACCCGATAGAACGTTTAGTTTTTTGATTGGTGTTGGCTAAGAGCAACTGGTGACCAGGCAACAAGTCTCGTTGAGTACAGTGTCTACTTGGCCTGTATGTGCCGAGTTATTCCACACAGTGCAAGCATATTCAGCAACTGAGTAACATAAGCACCCTAAGAACTACCAATCATTCTTCGGATTAAGTTGTTCACAATCCAACCAATATTTGTGTCAATATTGCTAATCTGTCTGTTTTTGATGTTTCATGAATTGTGATAATTTGAATATTTATCCTACAGTATTTCCTGAATTGATAACTTGGAAACTACAATTTTAATCATTATTTATTTATCTTACGGCCAGCACTATGGTGGTACCGTTCGGACAAAAAATACTCACCATGCGCTCAGGGGTGCCGTGGGTCGTACACAAAAAATCCCCACCGTACCCCCAGTGGTATGGGCCAGTGGTACCGTGTGTCCGACACATTTATACTCGTATTACCTATTACAAAGATAACGTTTTGCCGTCCATCTCATTATACCACATAATATAGGTTTCCCTTCGAGTGTACTTTTTCAAATCGCACCATGTAGTCATCTACTGTTCTCCATCTATTACATGGCCCATGTTTAACCAAAAGACCCGCCAGGTTTCGCCACATTTCTTTAGGATCCTTTGCTCTGAGGGTTTCATCATAATCCCTGTTTGCAAATAGCCATGTAGTCAGCCTTATTTGGAAATTCTTCTGTTTACACTTTATCTAGAAACGTAATAAAAATACAATCAGGTCTTTGACTGTATAAAATACCGTGGAATTTTTCAGAAAATTAGTGTTTAGAACACCTTCTTTACTTACTTTCTTAGAGATTTCATTAAGGTTAGATCAGGTTAATTTGCTAGCAAAGAATATACCCTTCTACCGTTCGCTAGATGGACACAAATAGTTTTCTCTGAATGGCTTCAAACAATTAATCACAGATCATTAAATCATCATTTATACTAAGATATAATTAATTTGTGTCCGGGACAAATTATCAGAAACAAAATCGGTGCTATCTTCTCATATCCAAAAGTCATCCAAAGAAGGACAAAAACGAAAGTAAAGGTGATATTTCATTTTGTTGAATAATAACAAAAATCTACACATTTCTGTTGATACTATATGAGAGTAATTTACTTACATTGAATTAGTTTTCAAGTTGGTAGGATAATAAGGTATTTAAAAAAAACACATCATAATCGATTCAATTGTCCGGACGGACTTGAGCGTTTTATCGCGGTGTTTATTTTGTCTACCCTAGCCACCATGTCACCAATATACCGAGTGTAAAAGCAAAGTCAAGAATCCTTTAAGGGTGTGTTAGTATGATCGGTAAAGATATTATTTTAAATACTGGGATCTCTAAATAAAGTACCAGTACCTCATAATAAGACGATTTTCTTTACTCAAAATACACTAATCGCGTGGACACCCTCACTGGTCGCGGCCACTCGGATGAGGGGTGCGGGTTGCGGGGTGCAATTAGGTGTGTGGGGAGGCCGGTGAGCTGCGTAGCCATAGCTTAGAAAAATGATGGAATTTTTGGTGAAAATTCAAGGTATATATTTTTTTCTCGTAATGACATCAGAATCGTGTATACTTTCATACCCTAAAGGGATTCTTGTCTTTGCATTTACACCCTGTAGATAAGTTTGGGTTTGAGTTTGGAGTGCATGTTCCGAATGGCGCTAACAGCACTAAAATTACCATCAAATCACTTGCGCCGCACGGCCATCTTTGACTCGGAATGACGACGATAGACGCGATATAATCGATTATACCGTGACTCGGAACACACTACTATACTTACGTTTTGTTTTTTCACAATATGACCGTCATGGTTTTATTAACAAAAACAAAATACATGAAACTTAAATAAACTAATTTAAAAAACTAAATTATCTTACGAAATAAACTAAACCAAAGTAACATACTACCAAAGACATTGTATAGAGAACAAGACTGTGCACTACGATACGAAAAACGAGCCGAGCGAGATGGGTGTTGGCAGTCGTTGGTCCCTTTCTAACACGTTAGAAACTCAACAACACTATATAAGGTTATATACACTGGCAACTTGCAACGAGTAGCGACAGCTATCTCGCTCGGCTTGTTTTTCACATAAAAATGGTATCACAATAATTACAACCTTATTTCTAAGGAAATAAAATCTAGTTTAGTTGAGCAAAAATTAGACAGTGCACAGTCTTGTTATTATACAATGTCTTTGCATACTACCTAGCAAGAATATAAAATATTGATAAATCATATTATAGATAAACCATACAATTGGCGGACCGCCCGCGGTACGAGGGGAGCGTCGGGCGACGTGGAGTTGGAAGCGGCCCTGTCCCGCGCCCGCACCACCCCATCCCGCTAGACTCTTACCTCCGCGCCGCCCGACGCTCCCCTCGTACCGCGGGCGACCCGCCAATTGTATGGTTTATCTATAGGTTGGGAAGCGTTTCAAAACGTGCTATCATAGTGCGAAATTTCACTCGTTTATTAGAAAGAGACAGATCTATATAGGAGAAAGTGAAAAAAAATCTAAAAATAAATTAAGTACATTAGTTTAGTTAAGGTCTTAGGAAATACTTAGCAAATTTGTGTTTTGATTGTATGATACCTTATTTTACTTGCTTTTTTGGAGGTTCCATTTTGAAAGAACTCTTTCCTCACATCACAAATACGACTTACAAATTGTGATTTAAAATTTTCAAAACGTTATTCTATTTAATCTTGCTATATTAAAAAGTCGCATAGTAAGTTATTCCCCAGGCAAGAAGGTGATTTTTCAGTATGTTGATTAATAAATAAAGCAAACACATTTAAATTTATACTTTATGACAGTAAAACACGAACATTAAAATCGTTTTTTAAATTGGTTGCATAACCACGTTATAAAAAAAAATCGATTTAATTGTCCGATTCATCGAATGAATTTTGTTTATATTCATCTGAGGAATTTTCAAGTACTCTGTGACGGAGTTAAGCGTTTTATCGCGGTGTTAATTTTGTCTAACCCTGGCAACCATGTTACCAATAAGGAAAAATATGGGGTTGAGTTTGGTGTTCGGACTTTCGGTGTTGGGAGTTCCGATTTTTGGCCATCTTAGGCCTGCTGGGCTGAGTTCAGTTTGATCGCCCGCTTACGCCCGGCGATCATGACATCTCTTTTGCACGCGTTCAATTTGTATATGCTATCCTGCTGTCAGTGATGAGCGGGTGATGAAACTGAACGCGGCCCTGAGTATCATATATTATTTTCAGAATTAAATCATTATCTAATAAAGAGATTTAAAAAAAAAACAAATTTGGTAAACACAGGATTTTAAAAACAATTACCTTTGCTTACAAATACATTCCGTATTTAAAAAAAATCAACTGTCATGGCATTGTGACTGTTGACATTGACAGCGAACATAAACATGCCAAGTTTTTTTTAAAATAATCCCTTGGTAATTAATATCGAGTTTGAAATCCTCAGTTGCGACTTACGCTCTTTTAGAATAAAAAAAATGGAAAAAAAGATAATAATAGAAAAAAAAAAAGCATTAAAACACATAATAAAACAAAATAAAAAATACGCAAGCTTTATTTTTATGCAGACTTTCAATATAAATCTTGAAAACAAATGGTTACCTGAAATGAAAAGATGTCGATTATAAAAATTGCTAGAAATTGATATTAGAGCATTATACACATGCACAAGGTTCTTCTTTTCGGTTACAGTACGTAGGTTTTTAAAAACAAAAATTAACTTTCTTAGCCGTTTGGCAGTACTTGAGATGTGAGAGTGCCAGTTAAGCCTATTGTCGATAATTACTCCAAGATATTTTAAAGTGCTAACTTTATCCAGATGTGGACAGTTACATGTTTGTAGATCGGTAGGATTAGTATTGCAAGGATAAGTATGAATCCTTATTTTGAAATCTTCTTTAGGGAGGCACACAATAGTTTTACTGAAGCACATGTATTTTGTCTTGGTCGTGTTTAGTGACAGAAGGTTTTTCTCTAACCAGTTAGTTACTTTAGAAAGGCCTCGTTCAGTAATACTCTGTACCTCGTCCCAACTAGCTCCATGGTAGAGTATGACCGTATCGTCGGCAAACATGATAAGATTTGAACCAGCACCAGATAGTTGACATAGGTTGTTGATGTATAAAAGGAACAGTGTTGGTCCCAGAGTGCTTCCTTGGGAGACACCATAAGTGCAAGTAGCACTATCACTGAGCTGATTGCAAACTCTAACACGTTGCTCCCTGTTTGTAAGGTAATCTCTAAACCACTGTAAGGAGGTTCCTCTGACACCTACATTCTCCAATCTAGACAACAGGATAGGGATCGAAACCGTGTCAAAAGCTTTTTGCAGATCGAGAAAGACTCCCAAACACTTATTGCCTTTATCTAGGTATTTCGTTATTAATGATGTTAATTTAAGAACAGCATCTTCTGTTGACCTTCCGGTTCTGAATCCATATTGGTTTTCAGATAAGTAGTTATTAGTTTCCAAATATTTGGTAAGTCTTTTATTTACTAATTTTTCAATAATTTTTGAAATAGTTGACAAGAGAGAAATAGGTCGGTAGTTAGAAGCTAAGTTCTTATCACCACTTTTGTAGATGGGAGCTACAATGGCCTGTTTGAATATTGATGGAAAGCAGCCTGTTTTAAAGCTTAAGTTACAGAGGTGTGCAATAGGTTCAGATAGTTTGCGGCAATACGTTTTGAGAAAAGATGTAGATATTTTATCCCAGCCTGGTGCGGTTCTTAGTTTAAGGCCAGTTATGATCGCTTCTACCTCAATATGATTAGCAGGAAACATCATCATTGAGTTGCTCGGACCTAGATCAAGTGCATTTCCTGCCAGTACAGAATCCGTAGTATTTAACTTGTTCAATGTACAAAACAAAAGACCATTTAGACGATCATAGATAATTTCGTAAGACCTGAAGTCATAAGGTGGATGCAACGCGTCTTGTTACAATCGACAACATAACAAATTAATAATTGGTACAAAACTAAAAACCATTTCGAGATATTGGCCTTCTGCGGGCCAGCATGGTTGCCACTTAAACACCATTTTAAACATCCTTTGACAGTAAATTCCATCGTGGCGGCCGTTTAACACCTCATTTCCTTGAGGCTAACATGGCACCTCAATATTTTAATGCTTTGACAGGAGTTAAGGAAATACAGGTGTTATGTATATTTTTTTATTTTTTTTATCCATACTTGGTAACATGGGTGACCGTTTTAAACACGTTTTGACGTTTGTATAAGATTATTTTGTGTAGTAATTTCCATCATGGCGGCCGTTTAACACCTCATTTCCAAGGCTAACAGGGCACCTCAATATTTTTATGCTTTGACAGGAGTTAGGGAAATACATGCGTGATCTTTTTTTTAATTTTTGTGACCATTTTAAACACCCTATGACACTTGATTAAGAATATTTTGGTCTTCGATCTATTGTGGTGGGGATAACGGTAGTTTCGTGAGTTTTGATTGTATTTGTAGGTTATTTAGGATACAAATTATCGTTTTCTGACTTTTTACATATAAAGGTAGTTTGATAACTAGCCTCTTTACTAAAACAAAGCTTTTATTTATTCATTAAATTCTTACATTGTTGATCAAGCTTCCATTGGGTTGCAGCCTTCTTCTTCTTCGAGTGAAAGCGTTAAATTTAAATAACATTTTTCTAATAGTTTGCCACTCCAAAAACGCAATTGCATGCAGTCATGGGTTCCCTCTTGGTGCATTGAGGAGCACTTGGACATGTGGTCAGAAGATCAGGGGGTTGAGCTTCAGATCCGCATAATGTGATGGAATTCTCTCCTAATATCCGGGGATCCTGTACCCGATAGAACGTTTAGTTTTTTGATTGGTGTTGGCTAAGAGCAACTGGTGACCAGGCAACAAGTCTCGTTGAGTACAGTGTCTACTTGGCCTGTATGTGCCGAGTTATTCCACACAGTGCAAGCATATTCAGCAACTGAGTAACATAAGCACCCTAAGAACTACCAATCATTCTTCGGATTAAGTTGTTCACAATCCAACCAATATTTGTGTCAATATTGCTAATCTGTCTGTTTTTGATGTTTCATGAATTGTGATAATTTGAATATTTATCCTACAGTATTTCCTGAATTGATAACTTGGAAACTACAATTTTAATCATTATTTATTTATCTTACGGCCAGCACTATGGTGGTACCGTTCGGACAAAAAATACTCACCATGCGCTCAGGGGTGCCGTGGGTCGTACACAAAAAATCCCCACCGTACCCCCAGTGGTATGGGCCAGTGGTACCGTGTGTCCGACACATTTATACTCGTATTACCTATTACAAAGATAACGTTTTGCCGTCCATCTCATTATACCACATAATATAGGTTTCCCTTCGAGTGTACTTTTTCAAATCGCACCATGTAGTCATCTACTGTTCTCCATCTATTACATGGCCCATGTTTAACCAAAAGACCCGCCAGGTTTCGCCACATTTCTTTAGGATCCTTTGCTCTGAGGGTTTCATCATAATCCCTGTTTGCAAATAGCCATGTAGTCAGCCTTATTTGGAAATTCTTCTGTTTACACTTTATCTAGAAACGTAATAAAAATACAATCAGGTCTTTGACTGTATAAAATACCGTGGAATTTTTCAGAAAATTAGTGTTTAGAACACCTTCTTTACTTACTTTCTTAGAGATTTCATTAAGGTTAGATCAGGTTAATTTGCTAGCAAAGAATATACCCTTCTACCGTTCGCTAGATGGACACAAATAGTTTTCTCTGAATGGCTTCAAACAATTAATCACAGATCATTAAATCATCATTTATACTAAGATATAATTAATTTGTGTCCGGGACAAATTATCAGAAACAAAATCGGTGCTATCTTCTCATATCCAAAAGTCATCCAAAGAAGGACAAAAACGAAAGTAAAGGTGATATTTCATTTTGTTGAATAATAACAAAAATCTACACATTTCTGTTGATACTATATGAGAGTAATTTACTTACATTGAATTAGTTTTCAAGTTGGTAGGATAATAAGGTATTTAAAAAAAACACATCATAATCGATTCAATTGTCCGGACGGACTTGAGCGTTTTATCGCGGTGTTTATTTTGTCTACCCTAGCCACCATGTCACCAATATACCGAGTGTAAAAGCAAAGTCAAGAATCCTTTAAGGGTGTGTTAGTATGATCGGTAAAGATATTATTTTAAATACTGGGATCTCTAAATAAAGTACCAGTACCTCATAATAAGACGATTTTCTTTACTCAAAATACACTAATCGCGTGGACACCCTCACTGGTCGCGGCCACTCGGATGAGGGGTGCGGGTTGCGGGGTGCAATTAGGTGTGTGGGGAGGCCGGTGAGCTGCGTAGCCATAGCTTAGAAAAATGATGGAATTTTTGGTGAAAATTCAAGGTATATATTTTTTTCTCGTAATGACATCAGAATCGTGTATACTTTCATACCCTAAAGGGATTCTTGTCTTTGCATTTACACCCTGTAGATAAGTTTGGGTTTGAGTTTGGAGTGCATGTTCCGAATGGCGCTAACAGCACTAAAATTACCATCAAATCACTTGCGCCGCACGGCCATCTTTGACTCGGAATGACGACGATAGACGCGATATAATCGATTATACCGTGACTCGGAACACACTACTATACTTACGTTTTGTTTTTTCACAATATGACCGTCATGGTTTTATTAACAAAAACAAAATACATGAAACTTAAATAAACTAATTTAAAAAACTAAATTATCTTACGAAATAAACTAAACCAAAGTAACATACTACCAAAGACATTGTATAGAGAACAAGACTGTGCACTACGATACGAAAAACGAGCCGAGCGAGATGGGTGTTGGCAGTCGTTGGTCCCTTTCTAACACGTTAGAAACTCAACAACACTATATAAGGTTATATACACTGGCAACTTGCAACGAGTAGCGACAGCTATCTCGCTCGGCTTGTTTTTCACATAAAAATGGTATCACAATAATTACAACCTTATTTCTAAGGAAATAAAATCTAGTTTAGTTGAGCAAAAATTAGACAGTGCACAGTCTTGTTATTATACAATGTCTTTGCATACTACCTAGCAAGAATATAAAATATTGATAAATCATATTATAGATAAACCATACAATTGGCGGACCGCCCGCGGTACGAGGGGAGCGTCGGGCGACGTGGAGTTGGAAGCGGCCCTGTCCCGCGCCCGCACCACCCCATCCCGCTAGACTCTTACCTCCGCGCCGCCCGACGCTCCCCTCGTACCGCGGGCGACCCGCCAATTGTATGGTTTATCTATAGGTTGGGAAGCGTTTCAAAACGTGCTATCATAGTGCGAAATTTCACTCGTTTATTAGAAAGAGACAGATCTATATAGGAGAAAGTGAAAAAAAATCTAAAAATAAATTAAGTACATTAGTTTAGTTAAGGTCTTAGGAAATACTTAGCAAATTTGTGTTTTGATTGTATGATACCTTATTTTACTTGCTTTTTTGGAGGTTCCATTTTGAAAGAACTCTTTCCTCACATCACAAATACGACTTACAAATTGTGATTTAAAATTTTCAAAACGTTATTCTATTTAATCTTGCTATATTAAAAAGTCGCATAGTAAGTTATTCCCCAGGCAAGAAGGTGATTTTTCAGTATGTTGATTAATAAATAAAGCAAACACATTTAAATTTATACTTTATGACAGTAAAACACGAACATTAAAATCGTTTTTTAAATTGGTTGCATAACCACGTTATAAAAAAAAATCGATTTAATTGTCCGATTCATCGAATGAATTTTGTTTATATTCATCTGAGGAATTTTCAAGTACTCTGTGACGGAGTTAAGCGTTTTATCGCGGTGTTAATTTTGTCTAACCCTGGCAACCATGTTACCAATAAGGAAAAATATGGGGTTGAGTTTGGTGTTCGGACTTTCGGTGTTGGGAGTTCCGATTTTTGGCCATCTTAGGCCTGCTGGGCTGAGTTCAGTTTGATCGCCCGCTTACGCCCGGCGATCATGACATCTCTTTTGCACGCGTTCAATTTGTATATGCTATCCTGCTGTCAGTGATGAGCGGGTGATGAAACTGAACGCGGCCCTGAGTATCATATATTATTTTCAGAATTAAATCATTATCTAATAAAGAGATTTAAAAAAAAAACAAATTTGGTAAACACAGGATTTTAAAAACAATTACCTTTGCTTACAAATACATTCCGTATTTAAAAAAAATCAACTGTCATGGCATTGTGACTGTTGACATTGACAGCGAACATAAACATGCCAAGTTTTTTTTAAAATAATCCCTTGGTAATTAATATCGAGTTTGAAATCCTCAGTTGCGACTTACGCTCTTTTAGAATAAAAAAAATGGAAAAAAAGATAATAATAGAAAAAAAAAAAGCATTAAAACACATAATAAAACAAAATAAAAAATACGCAAGCTTTATTTTTATGCAGACTTTCAATATAAATCTTGAAAACAAATGGTTACCTGAAATGAAAAGATGTCGATTATAAAAATTGCTAGAAATTGATATTAAATGTTGTCACATTTCGTCGTCCGGTTCACGGAGGGGCGTATCTGATTTTTATAAATTTTACAGTGGAGCCATTTTTAACTAAATGTACCGTACTGGTTTAATAACACATGTATGTACAGTTAGCAGATGTTCTAAATACGATCATTTAGCCTCGTCACACCCATAGGCATGAAGTTAGGATCGAACAATACGGTAAATTTAGTTAAAAATGGCTCCACTGTAAAATTTATAAAAATCAGATACGCCCTTCTTGAATCGAACGACGATTTGGTAATTACATTTTAATCAAAAATAAAAATAAAAACATAAGTTGTGTGTCGCATCCACCTTAATAAAATATATTACCAGAAAACATTAAGGGTTCTTTTCCTTCCTCAAAAACTATTTATTTTAGTTGGCTATCCAATCGAAACCTATAATCTGGTTCTGGTTACAATTATTTTAAAATAAAACGCTCCTTTAACCTCAATGCCCGTTTATCTCGTATTTCAGTCTCCCCACCGGTCGTCGCCTGGGCTGTCGTGTAGCGGTGGCGGGCGCAGTCCGAGCGAGTGTCGCTCCTCACCGAGACAAGAGCGTGACCCGGTGCCCGGCGGCAACGGGCCCGTGTTCCCCGCTGTGTTGCCGCAGTACGCCTCTCCTGACACGCCCATACCTGACATCATACTCACTGGTGAGTCAGTGTAATGTGACAGGAAGTGACCCGGTACCCGGCGGCAACGGGCCCGTGTTCCCCGCTGTGTTGCCGCAGTACGCCTCTCCTGACACGCCCATACCTGACATCATACTCACTGGTGAGTCAGTGTAATGTGACAGGACGTGACCCGGTGCCCGGCGGCAACGGGCCTGTGTTCCCCGCTGTGTTGCCGCAGTAATAATAATAATAATAATAAAAGCTTTTTATTTGTCTCAAAAAACACAATAAATTTTATACACAATAATTTTATACATGAAAAGAGACAAATCGCTCTAAGACTCGGCTTATGACAGTCTGTTATTTAAACAAAAAGCCGCCGATTTTCAGCCTTAGCCTTTAATTAACAAGAAACACACAAAAAAGAAAGATAATAAATAAACAAATTAAAACACACAGAATTTAGAAAGCAAAAGTACCAAAATTATATAAAGTTAAACAAAGTTAAGACAGTTGACATTAAACAATTTATATTATTAGACACATTACTGAACCATAAGCCTACCACCAGCCAAGGACTGCAAAGAAAGCAGCCATCTGCGACATTTTTTTCTGAAGGTAACTAGTGTGTTAGCCGCGCAAACAGGTGGCGGTAACACGTTCCAGCATTTAGATGCTGCTATCTTAAAGCAGCCTCTGGTAGTGACAAGCGTGTGGTTCTAAAATTCTAAATTCGTAGCGGGGGCGATGAGTCCTGCACTGACTCTCCTTGATCGTGAGTATTGTGCACTTCCCCCCGGTCAGTCAGCCCAGCCAGGACAGCTCCTTGAAGTAGAGCCGAACAGCTTCAGCATGCTGACATAAGAACTGGTCCAGTGAAGGGAAGGTGGAGCTCGTCGCTATCCCTGCCTTTCGTCTTGTATCTTCGGTTGCTGAGCAATAGAGCAGCACATGCTCCACTGTCTCTTCCTCTAAAAGGCAACCTCTGCATAGAGGGCTATCGGCACCACCTGTATTGAAAAGGTGCTTATTTAAGTTACAGTGTCCAGTTATGATACCTACCATGTCCCGCAGGTCGGACCGTTTTAATTTTAGTAAGTATCGGGTAACCTTACCGTTTGAATTCGGCATCATTAGTCGTGACAGTCTACAGTCTTTTCGTTCTGCCCATTTACTGTTGTGTACAGTCAGAGTGTGTTTCCGCAATTCTCCTCTGATAGCTTCTGCTGATGGTCGACACAAGTTGATACCCTGAGTCGTTACCTTCATATGAGATGCTAGTTTAGCAAGAGAGTCTGCTTGTTCGTTACCTTTATTTCCGTTGTGTGCTTTGGTCCAGCATGGCTTTACCTTGCACAAGGTTGACAGGTTTTGCAGTTGTGTATGGCAATCTGCAATAATTTTCGATCTACTTACAGGTTTGCTTAGTGCTGATAGTGTAGCCGCACTGTCTGTAGTTATTGTAACCTCTTCTATATCGCACGGTCTGCTTGTGCAAATCGCGATCGCAGCCTTAGCTGCTAGGAGTATACCTGCTGTCTCGGTTTGGAAAACCGTTGTTATCTTGTTGAGTGGGACTGATTTACCTAGCCCTAGTTCAGGTGAGACGTAGCTGCAACCAGCACCACCGTTCGTGTTTTTAGAGCCGTCAGTGTAAAAATTCAGTACCTTATGATTAGAGCTTGGCGCTTCTTGATAAAGTATCTCGTATCTTCTATCCATAACGTAGGTTTTTGGTGTTCTATCAGTCCCATTGGCTGCCTCCGGAACAACCTCTAAAGCTCGTTCAAGGATTTGGCAGTGTGGTTGGGAATAATTAGTTGTGGCCGCCGAGCTCTAGAGGACCATACCAACTTTTCATGCAGGTACCCAGGGGTTATACTATTTAATAAGTTGAACATCAGACACGCTAGTTTTAATACCCTGAAATTTGCCATGTTTAAAACCCCCCTTGCAATCAAATGAGGCAGTACGCCTCTCCTGACACGCCCATACCTGACATCATACTCACTGGTGAGTCAGTGTAATGTGACAGGACGTGACCCGGTGCCCGGCGGCAACGGGCCCGTGTTCCCCGCTGTGTTGCCGCAGTACGCCTCTCCTGACACGCCCATACCTGACATCATACTCACTGGTGAGTCAGTGTAATGTGACAGGACGTGACCCGGTGCCCGGCGGCAACGGGCCCGTGTTCCCCGCTGTGTTGCCGCAGTACGCCTCTCCTGACACGCCCATACCTGACATCGTACTCACTGGTGAGTCAATGTAATGTGACAGGACGTGACCCGGTGCCCGGCGGCAACGGGCCCGTGTTCCCCGCTGTGTTGCCGCAGTACGCCTCTCCTGACACGCCCATACCTGACATCATACTCACTGGTGAGTCAGTGTAATGAGACAGGAAGTGACCCGGGTGCCCGGCGGCAACGGGCCCGTGTTCCCCGCTGTGTTGCCGCAGTACGCCTCTCCTGACACGCCCATACCTGACATCGTACTCACTGGTGAGTCAGTGTAATGTGACAGGACGTGACCCGGGTGCCCGGCGGCAACGGGCCCGTGTTCCCCGCTGTGTTGCCGCAGTACGCCTCTCCTGACACGCCCATACCTGACATCATACTCACTGGTGAGTCAGTGTAATGTGACTGGCGCCCATAGAAGACCTTTCACTCAGGTTCTACTAGGCCCTATAAGCCCGAATGCCCTCTTCGTTGTCCCTCACAATGTTATGGCTATTAACTGCTTCTTTCGCCATTTGTATCTAATTCGTTCCCGCAACATTTTGTGTCCGATTTGTAATACATACTTATATTTTAATTGTTTACAGATTACTCAAGCGAGCAGCTGCGGGCAGATCTCGACTTAGATGACTTATCCCTATTGGACGAGCCGAGCTCCTTGCTACCAGACTCTGCGGTAGAGCACGAGTTCCGATTGGATCGATTGTAGTACCCCCCGCGCACCGCCCCGCATACCCGCGCCCCCCACCGCCTCCGCGGCGCCCACTGAAGTTAGACCGGCAAGGTATGTTCAATCGTACATTCTTGAATTTCGATCTTGTCGCGAAGATATAAGGTGACTATTCGCTAAGCAATATTTTTGTTGATTCGTTTGTAAGAATATCGCTTACTAGTAATTCTGATTTGTACTTTTCGTATTACGATTGAACATACGGTGTAAGGCTGTCGTGATTCTGTTTGCAGTTTAAGTTTCATGAAACTGCAGAAAAAACAATTTATACTGCAAACAGAAACCGAGTGGATACGTCATCGTCGAGAGCGTTTTTTGTATTATATTCATTAAATATTTGTCTCCAAAAAATACCGCTTATGTAACTGATAACTAAAAGACGTTTTTTCTATTAAGGTGGTTAAACCGAATCCCGGTGCAAAATGCACATCATAATATTGTTTTCCTTACTTTTTAATCAAAAATATGCAAAAATTGCGTATTAAGGCAATTAGCGGAAATTGATTACTAATAATTAGGGTTTTACATTCAAATTCTATCATTTTATGATTCACATTTTGATCGAATGATTAACAAACTTAAAAGCGCATTTAACGTTGTAATCGAATGTAATCAAAATGTAAGGCATAAAATAATCATAATTTTAATGCGAGAACCGAACTGTTAGTAATCAATTGCCGCTAATTGCATTAAAACGCAATTTTTGCACACTTTTTATTCAAAAGTGAGGAAATAGTACATTACGATACGAGAGCGATGAAACGTTTTGAGTTTCTCTGACGAGTGTGAGTTTGCGGCACGAGCCGAAGGTGAGTGCTGCAATCACACGAGTCGAGAAAAAGTTTCTCGCACGAGTTTCGTATAATATTTTATAGCACAAGTGGGGAAAATGCCGACTTTACGCAAGCGCAGCGTGCGTAAAGTGGTCATTTTACGCACGGTGTGCTATAAACAATATTATGATGTGCATTTTGCACCGGGATTCGGTTTATCCACCTTGACACAAAAGAATCGCGCTCGACGATTGTACAAGAGACTCCCAATACTTCATGACAATTCTATCGTTTAAAGTCTGAGTTAGTGCAAGTAGGACGTTTAGATGTCTTAGTGGTTTAGAGTTACATACGTGAGCTGTATGAAGTTGCATAAACTACTCGGTAGATTTGATGCGTCGGGAAGTGAGATGATAGATCTTGGAATATTATAGCTCGACCGTCTTTGGCGCATTCTATACTGTAGTCTATCAATAATTCATTTCAAATTATATTGTTGTGCGTTTTCTGTATATATATGTATGGGTACAACAGTTATTATTATATTTACATATGTATCGGTTTAGATGACCTTTTATTGGGTTGCGATGGAAAAAGTGTTTGACACAAAAGATGTTTTATTGTATTATAATATTAAATTGGAAAATAATCTAACGATCATCGCTCTCTTTACAGGTTAAAACAGAGAAAGACCTAGTGTGAAAGGTTGACAAAACATTAGTAGATAGTAAATGCTATAAGTGTGGTGAGCTTATGAGGACGATTTAAAACACAAGCGATAAGCGATGTTTTAAACGTAACGAGTAAGTTGTTGCCCTTATCTATGTGTATCATAGTACGTTTTTCAATGCATAGTGTGAGTAAATAATTGAAACGTAATTAAAGAAATAAATAAACAATAAATACTCTAAATGAACTTTAGCCGGGCGTTCTTTTTCTTTGTACACAAATTGCCAACTTGACGGAAATAAGCTGCCTTCAGTTTGATGCGTTCGTAGATTATTTATGTTAAGTCTATCTATGATACACAAGGACTGGCAACTTTATTTCAATAAATAAATAAACTGAAACACTGGTGTGGTAAAGTTGACTTTGACAACAATTTACGAGCACTTGCATTGAAAAAAAGTATTATGACGAATTATTTTGATCGTTAAATTGGTTCTCTCATAAACGTTATGTATTAGGTTAAATGCTTGAATATAAACATTGTTTTCCTTTTACAAATATATACAGATACCTTTATTCAAAAACAGTTTCGCTACGTAATGATAAATTTAATACGGCAAATGGATTCGCAAAAAAATTTACTTGCTTCGAAACCAAAGACGTTAGGATTGCGCTAGCAGTTGTCGAGTTGTAGATGTTCGTTCTTATTCGGCTGTTTCCGGGCGTCGTCGTTTCTTCCCTCAGAATAATAACTAAAGCATAGAAGTAGCATTAAAATCGGTAAATACTTTGTATGTTTTTCTCGTTCGTTCCAATAAAAAATACCTATGTATGTGCTAAAAACGGACATCCATAGACGATACTTTTTCGTCTTGAAACATGTGTACAAACCGTAATGTCAAATTGGTTAACTTTGGTCTTGATAACCGACCGAGTTAAATAGGTCTCTTTCATCACATTGTTTATACTAAATTTGCAGCAATTTAAACAATTCGGATATTCTACGCTATTTTGTTGTATCAGATCCACGTATTAAAACATATTTGTAGTGTTTTTTAATGAAAGAAAAGGTGTTTCTATGAAAAAAATCATCAATCAATGAAAGGGCATGGCGTCCATCGGTGAGCCATTGGAGCACAAAATTTCAATATATTTTGTAAAGTATAACAAACAACAGAAAAACATTAACATGTTTATGTATAATAGAAAACTACATTTGGGTAGGAATTTACCAAAGAATTTTAATTTCTGATAAATGTAAGGTTATACATATTACGGTATGCGTAGCTACAACCGGGTGCAACCTTGTAATTTGCGAAACATGTTGACAAGCAGCTGTCTCTTTTTGGCACTCTAAATAGTGATATGAAAAAAAAAACATGAGAAAATTACTTTTTTTGGGACTACTACTTCTATGCTTTAGTTGTTATTCTGAGTTTCTTCCCGACGTTTCATATTCGAGCGGGTGATGTGCGAAGTGGGGCGGGATGATGTAGTGGGGGGAGTGGCACTGCGCGACACATTCCCCCGCACTCGCCGCGCCTCGTGCGATACAAACGGCGTACACTTGGACAGGACTCGTCGATATTGTGCCATCCCTTTATGATACGAGGCGGACGTTCGACGTCACCAAGGAAACGGAAATCACGAGTATACGAATTGAATAACATACATTTTATGTTGACTTATTCGTCTTTCATTTTTATAATAACATAAATTTACATATGTACAAAAAAGACGTTTTTACAATCCAGATATATTTCGACAATATTGTTGTTGGCATCAGTGGAATAAAAAGTAAATAAAGAATTATAATATGTGACATAAAATGTGAAAATACTGTCATTGGATTGTAATAACGTGTTTTTTGTACATAAATAAAATTATATTATTATAAAAAACCGCGCCAGTGCGAGTCGGACTCGCGCACGAAGGGTTCCGTACCATTGTCTACAAATAAAAACGGCAAAAAAATCACGTTTGTTGTATGGGAGCCCCCTTTAATATTTCTTTTATTCTGTTTTTTTGTATTTGCTGATAATGCCGCAACAGAAATACATCATCTGTGAAAATTTCAACTGTCTAACTATCACGGTTCATGAGATACAGCCTGGTGACAGACGGACGGACAGCGGAGTCTAGTAATATGGTCCCGTTGGTTACCCTTTGGGCACGGAGCCCTAAAAATGAGTATACGAATTGCTTATTTGGTGACGCCGCAGTAAATGAAAAATGATCGTTCCTGCATTGTTACCACTTAATTGTAACGTGGCGAAGTACTGTCTAAGTGTAAAGCCCCGACCAAGCGGCAAAGAGTGCGAGTATACATTGTTGTTTTAAACGTTTTACTCATATTTCTTAATTGAGGGTTTAGGTATGGTAATGAAAATTAGATTTTTTAATAATCAATCGATGTGTCGACGGTTTGTGTACGGCACGAATTAATTATTTTCTATTTAGTATTTTCGTGAATATCTACTCGAATATTGTAGGGTAACCGATTCGGCTTCAGTGTCGGCCCGCCCTTTGTACATAAACTTGAAAGTGTTCAATTCGATGGAGGTTGCATTTAAGATGCTATTGTCGCATGCATGCTAGAGTATAACAGCCACCATTTTATCATTCGTCTTAGTATAGTAATTGTTGACTTACTTTTTTACCGGAGGCACTGTTCTCACTTTTAATGTAAAAAGCATCAATAATTTGCTTCAGCAGCAGTGGGGCGAGTGGACATACATTCTAATTTGTACCTGTGCTATTCGAAAAACGACCTTATAACCTTGATAAAGAAACACTTTTTGAATGACGCCTCCTGCTAATTAGATCTCAGAAAAAGACTTCTTTTTTATACAGTGTTCTATTGACAACAGGCGAAAGTAAAAGTGTCAAGCGCTTAATAATACTATCACCAGTGGCACAGGTAGAAGTTAACAATATTATTGTATTGAATGTTTTGTAATTTTTATATTCACTTTTCAATTCCTGTTTATATTGCTGTCGCTAAACTTACATAAAAATCCACTTGCCTTAACAATTGCCCAGATACTTATTCACAATTTAAAAGCAAACGAAATCACCCTTCTGTATACATTTCAGAATAAATATGGGCATCATTAAACCATACGCATTGTTTCCATTTTAAATAATAAAGCGAAAATTGTGCCAGAATTCCTGCAAGTTATTGTTTTTCAATTAATTTTTTTATCATAGAGATGTAGATTATCGAATAGTATTTGTAAATAAGGGGAGGTTTATTGTTATACTTATTAAAGATTTAATAAGCTTTTGTCGCAAACATATCTATTGTATGTGAGTGTGGTTGCGAGTCCCTCTGTGTGTGGTCAATTCTTTATGCACCCATTCCCAAATATTTTGTGACCAATGGCACATGAATCGTTCGTGTTGAACGCTAGTAGAGAAGTTACTCAGAATATGCGTGTAACCTTCGTCAACACTATCAGCATAGTTTAAAAATCCATACAGTTGTCCAACGAAGGAGCTCGAACGAAGCGGTTGACTAGGGCTTGCAGGGCGAGACTCCCGAACTGCGGGTCTAGAAGTACAACCGTTCGAGGCTCGTTCGTCTCGTCAAACGACGAGACGAGTATACGAGTAAGAGAGACAAATAACAGGTATCCTGCTCACTCACGTAAGTTTGTTCCATTTGTCGTTTGTCAAAGACGAGTGGAGTGAGCCCCGAACGGCTATACTTCTATAGCCGCTGCTTGTTCGAAAATTGTATGTAGCTCGGTGGCTTACCTCCCGCGTCTCGCCCCGCAGACCCCGCACAATTGCTCTCTCTGAGCGCTTTCGTTGGAGAACTGTATGGATTTTTAAACTGCTATTAGTTGATAACTGGTTCGGGTAATTTCTTATTCTGCTTGCGTTTTTATGCAATTATTTTACCCAAATGAAAAGAGAAACGTTGTTTTCGTATCATGCTGTTGTGACTGATTTCTCTATTCGTTCTGGACGACGAATATTTTTTTATAATAGATCATAGTATCTGAGGAAAACTTTAAGTAGTTATTAAGTTTGAATTATGTTTAGCTTTTAATCGGTCAATGTACAGATAATATTAATGTTGTAGTACTTGCGTTTAACGATTTTTGTTTGTCATCCGAATCCCTTAATATTATGAGTACAATGACAAATTGGTAGGCACATATGTATTTTGTTTTGTAAATGCTCATTTTGTTACGTTTTAAGAGTCTAGTCAACAAATTATATGTTTCAAAATGACATTGATACTGTTACCTTGTGAGGTCTTCGATGGTTCGGGTCTTCAAATATTTTATACAGCTGTTTGGCTTAGTACTTTATGTGTAATAAATAATATTGGGTTCATAGTTTCGGAGACTCCATTTCGTGAAAATCATCTTTAAACATTCTTTAGAGTGCTTTACAAACTAGAACAGCTAAATTAGAAATAAATACGAAGACAAATAAAAAAAAAACTTCGGGCCAGGATTTGAACCTGCGACCTTTTATTTACCGAGGATGAGCCTAGACCGTTAAATGAACAAGGCGTGAAATCACATAACGTCCTCGTGAGCGTTCAGTGTGTGCATTACAGGCTGGTGCATCAAGTAGTTAAAAAAATTTGGTATACAGGTATGGTGTAAAGATTCAACGGTCTAGGCCCTAGATTCTAGGATAAGTACGTCGGTGGCGCACTCGGTAGCGCACTTGCCGTGTAAGCAAGAGGTCGCGGGAATCCTGGCCCGAGGAAGATTTTTGTAATATTGGTCTTACTTGAAATTTGTGTCTAATTAATCTTTTAGTCTGTAATGAACTCTAAATAATGTTCAGAGTACCCAAAGCAATGGATTTCGCTAGAAAACATGCAAACAAAATCATCTTTCTTCTCCATTGTTTTCAGATTTGACAAGAAATGTAACAGTACCAAAATATAACGATTAAAATGTTAATTCAAAAATATTATTTGTGTTGTCGTTTCAAAATCTTTACGAGTTAATATTGTGTACAATGTACGCATGATATTTCTATGAAAATTTAATTCCTATTATCATTCAAAACAGTCCTTACGGTTTGTATTAATGTATGACAAAAATGATTGTAATATAAATAGTTATGGTATGATAATTGTGATAAAGGAAAAAAGCACAAGATAATTCATAGTGAAGCCTAATCTGATGTTAAAAGTAAGTTCTTTTTTCTTAAAGTTTTTAATAGTCTTTTCTAATGTTAGGTACTTTATTGTAATAAGCTAGTATCTGCCAAATGCAGAGGATGTGTTTTTAAAGGGCTATAAGTCTTGGGTTACTTGGAGTCAGGATCAGGTGCAATATGGTTGCGTATGACACATTTTACTGCAGAACAAACCCTCGGAAATGTTGCGTGGGTTCCTAATTTTGTTACCTGGAATTAAGTTATTCAAAGTCACTTTGTAAAATATTATTGAAGACCATTTCTACAAGTTCGCAAATAAAAACTTTTATTACAACCAACAGTTTTGCTTCACGGCTTTATCAAGGTTTTATAAAGGTCTTTCATATTTCAAACTATAATCGTAACATGAAAACAGTTGGTGTAATAAAAGTTATATTCGGGAAGCTTTATTTATCAAAAGTTACATAGAGTTATATTTTTTTATAATCTGACAAATTTATTTAAAGAGTAAATAAAATTTTAATATTATTTCGATAAACTTATGTTTTCTATATGATAGAAAGACCTTAAAATCGGTATGGCTGGACCAACTTCAGCTGCAACCTTGCATTTGATGAGCAGAGCACCCTTAGGTGCAAGCCAGACAGAAAAGGCGCGGCGCGCATCGAGCGCGCGGGCGTCATTCAAATTTCGTACAAAACGCATGGAGGTATGTTTCAAGCGGTGTCGGGCGTGGAACGGGCGTCCGTACCATACCTCAAATTGCGACTTTATTTCCATGCGTTTTGTACGAAATTTGAATGACGCCAGCGCGCTCGATGCGCGCCACGCCTCTTCTATGTGGATTGAACCTTAAGGTTCTTAAATAATTTAAATGTTTGTACCTTTTGCATTTTGGAGTCTACGTTACTGTAGTTAAAATGATAAATTATGCGCTCATGTGTTAGCATCAGATATGTTCGTGCCATCAAGCAGGAAACACCAACTTGTGTGATCGATCAATCTATCAAATATTTCTATACAAGCTCTTCGTGAATTTGTCTTTCATATAACGACATAAATGTTTCTCTCAAATATGCACAAAGTTATTGAATTGTGCAGTAAGGTGTTTCAAGGGTTTGTTTTATTAAAACCAAATGTACATAATAAGTGTGATAGAGATGAAAAAATTGTCTCATTTAAAAATAAATTTGTTGTAAGTATTTAAAGCATTTTTCTTCATCGGAAACCTAGCACTAGTAGGATGATTTTATGAATTCACTCAAGCTTTGATTAAACTACAGGTTTAAAAACATTTCACTAGCTAAAGGGTTAAGAAAAATAAGTACTGTGAGGAAACTTGAGTGCCCGAAGAACGGCTGATCAGGAATCACGTTCAGACTAAAAATGGTGAATGAAACGAAATGAGGGCGTACGAACGTTGACTGTTTGAGTGATCCTCTTTGGGGGTTCTCAGCCATTCGTGTTTTTTGTCGATGTGCGTTCCTCCAGCGGGACCAAAAAATATTGAGGAATCATAGAAATCCCCTTTTCAAAAATATAAACTTATACTAATAAGCTGTCCTCGGTTTCGTGGTTTTAAATAGCGCAAAAACTATAATGGCTGGTGCACATCGACTGCTGCACACGCAAGATTAATCTAGCGTTTAGAAAAACAACAGTTATGATTTTTTTACATAATAATAAAACTTTAAATGGCTCTGTAAAGTTGCGAAAATGCTGGTTAGTCAAATAGCTTTTACACCGTCGATATGTGTGTACCAGTAAGTTGGATGGAAGACGTCAATCCGACTACGTTCGGGTACAACGCGTGGCTGGAAGGGCGTGTCAAGTTAGACACTTCGGACTTTGTACCTATCTTATATTCTTCTCTGTAGGGGCTAATGTCGTACTGCAAGTGTAATAGCTTGATGTGGTCTCCACTGTTACCTATACAGGTTGAAAATGAACCCTTGAGCTATTATTGAATTGAAATCTATGAATCGGAATCACTAGTATAAAAAAATATTTTTAATTGCATTTTTTTTCAAATTTTGATAATATGGCCAACCTACATGACGAGACGTGTTAATGCACATAAGCTATGTAGGTACACATGGGTTTTGTAGAGCGTCGTCTCTGTCACCGGAGTATTATATTATTAGTATTAAAGTGTATACTTTTGACTGAAGATAGGTATCTTTTTTTTAATTAAGAATCATGACAAAAGTAATAAAACATGTATGTTTGACTTCGAACATAGACCATTGACCAGTTTCCTTTGTTTTAGCTCAGGGGTTCATTTTCAACCGGTATGTAAATCCTCATATCTCCAGCTCAGCTAGAGAAACGCACACCGGCTAGCGGCTACCTATTGGCCGTGCTTACACAGAGAAAAAACCCATAATGAGGCATCGTCATACCACACATAGACGTACAAAAAAACGAGGACGGAGTCGCCGCTAATAAACAACTGAAGCATAAGCATAATGGCGGCGGTTTACAAGTGTGTAAGTGGCCTTACCGTAGAAAATAGGCTTACAATGATGTGAATGTGTGCGTGCCGGGCTCGTGCGTACACGAGAGTAGGCGTACTATGGATGCTTCAGTTTTTGGTTAGCGAAATTCCTTCCGCCTTCTTTTTAGTTGCTCCCAGACCAGACAATGGGAAGTAAAATAAATACTTTTTATTAAGTTCTTCTCTGGCTGGACGAAAAATAGAAGACGTTTATTCAAATTCCGATCTGCTGTCAAAGTCACTTCAAAGTCAATTTTTGAGAAGATTTTTCTTGGTTTAAAAAACTGAATATGCGTTGTGTGCTTATTTTGTTGTTTTTTAGCTCTTTACTAACGTTGGCTTTGAGCCGGCCGCCTGGCTATGAAGACAAAATTAACGACAGGTAAGAGTCCGTAATATCTAATTATCAAAACAAAATTCCAAAGAAACATGTAGGTAAACATCACATTCGAAGATTTTCGTGTGTAACACATTTTCTGTTTAGATGTTCATTGTTTGTTGCAAATTTTGTTGTATCACTGGAAATCACCTCATAAATCTCTAGGCTGGTCAATAAGAATTAGGTAAGTGTCAATAGTCAACTGCCTTTGATAGATTTGTCTTAATTATTGCAGCGAGGCAGAGGATATGGAGTACGAAGGTGAAGATGATGCGGGCGAAGATCTTGAAGACGAAGGTTTTGATGAAAAGGTAACTGATGTTAAAAGAAACCATAATGGTTTATGCGTTTTTTTTATGTTTAGCTTGTCTTAAATTTCGCAATCTTATAATTTTACAGGACTCTGCTAGATCTAATTTTGAATCAAGTGAAGGATCAAACTATCGATTCTTTGTGCAAAAAAGCGAAGAGAATAAGCCGAAAGCAAACATGAATTCGCTTAATGTAAGTACTTACCTGCAGTTGCAAATAAATTTAATTGCCATAATATATCGTCTAACATGCATAACTTAAATTAAATAATTATTTAGATTTCAGAAATCCAAGTACCATCTGAACAAAACGAAGACGACTCATCGAATCCCGAAAATAATGGACAATATGAACATAACCGCCGCAGCCCTGGCGTATACTCCGAGCAAAATAATGACGCCAACGATCAACAAGAAACATCACAACATTTCCCTAATCGTGATGTCAACAATTACCAAGGATCCCGTTTTGATGATGCTAACAATGGAAGAAAAGTCAACAAAAGAACTGAAGAACATGATCGAGCTGCAGAAGGCACATTGTTGTTCGAAAGAAATCCCAACAACGCAGAATATAACAATCAAAACGACCCCAGTGAACATTCTGACAAGTTAAACAAGCAATACTTTAATGTAATGGATGCTGAGCGCGGAGATAGCAGACTCGATAGTGAGAGTAATGAAGATGTTAACTACAGCAGAGATAGACGACAAGCTCAATGTCTTAACAGAGTTTCAAATCCCATAGATGAAAAGTCTGCCATTGATTTAGCAAATGAAGATGAAGAATCAGCTATCAAACGACACGTTAAGAAACTTTCTTCTGAAGAATACGAACAATTGCTCAATTCTCTGACAGAGGATAAAAAAATACTACTAAAAAAGATCATGGATAGTGACTCAGGTGTGGAAAACGGCTATGAAAATATTGATAATATCAAGAAAAGGGAAATTACAAAAAAAACTGGGGCTGTAGAAGAAAATATCATGGAAAGCGGACAAATTGACATAAGCAAAGTAGTAAGCGCTCTTCCAGGCCTAGAAGCTAGTAGCGAGTCAACCTCAGCTACTGAGATGGCCGAAAGTAGCAAACAAACTGAGACCGAACCGACTAAGAGTATGGAAACCTCTGCGGTCGCGGAAACAAAAACTGAGATGGTTACCAAAAGTGATGACAGCAAAGAAGTGAAAACCGAGACGACAACGTCTCTAGAACCTAAAAGCGATACGGCGATTAATGTAACCTCAGACAGCGATTCTCTAGTAACTCAAAAATCACCAAATAAACGTGAAGTTAATATTGAAGATTTTAATGATTCTGAAGAGACAGCTGAAAATTTAATGAAATACGATGCAGATCTTACAGATTCGGATCTTTTTAATGAACAGGGATACTTAACTGAACTAGAGGAAGAACTATCAAACGATAAATCTGAACAAAATGAAAGCAATATTCGAAAAAGGGACACTTCCATGCAAACTGACACTGAATTTGCTGATTCTATGCAATCATTAGAAGATTCGTTTCCTAATCCCAATGCATACGATGATGCCGACCCTTACTTAGGCTCGAAAATGGCGCCATTAGTACGAGTAAAAAGAGCAAAAAAACATGCTGATCCCTCATCAGTCATCAAAAAAAGAGCAGCTGGTGTTCTACCCGACGCTAAAGTGGCATTTTTTCCTGACAGAGCTGAAACCGAAGATGATGATAATGAAGAAGCCAATGAATTTGACAACGAAGGTTTCTACGACCACTACGCTGCAAATAATGAACGCTCCGAACATGACAGTTCTGCCAATGAACGTTTGCTGTCATCTTATCATTCTAAATCTGATAATATTGCCCCTGCAAAGGAAAATGCTATTGTCCATTCTAACAAAGATGCTTTGGAGAGGGACAATGTGGGGATCGGCTCTGACACGGATAGTGTTTTATCTGGCATCGAAGGAGTTGATGACAATTTGATGTTCAGCAACGTAGCACGCGACAGGCGCTCTGAAGACACTAACAAAAACTCGGAGATCAATGAATACAACAGAGAAAACGAAGATGCCGCTAAAATTAATGAACGTCATCACGACTTGACTGATTTGAATGCTCCCAATTATCAAGTAAACGATGCCTTTGGACCCCTGCCTCGAAACTTTGAGGAAGACCTAGGTCGGTATAAAAGAGTGCGTCGGGTAAAACATGGATCATCTAATTCGAATTCCTGAATACAAAATATTTAATTACGAGTAGGTTTGGCATATATCGTGTTCGTAAGGCAAAAGTTTCATTTCAGTTCATTTGTTTATTTGAAGAACTTGATTGACTTTACGTAGTTTAGAATTAATTTACCTTGTTTTATAGGTTGTTTATAAGATTCAATGTATTTTGTTATATTAAATTCATAATAGCAATAAACACTTTAATTATTTACGCATTATTATTTATTATTTAAATAATACATACATACATATACTCACGCCTGTCTCCCAGAGGGTTAGGTAGAGACTACAGATTTCCATCTGCTACGATCCTGACACACCTCTTAGTTAAATAAAATTTTGTTTATTCCATAGTTTAACATAGGAACATATACCGTCATTTGTGTTAACTTTGGTATTTCAAGTGAGTACGAATCAATAGATTTATATTTAAAGTTTACATAGTCCCTTATTTTGAGAATATAACTTGAGGCAGCGCTCCATGGAGCTGACATCAGTTAATAATATTAAAGAAAGCCTACACCAAGTTTTGCATCCTAAAATATTCCCGATCTCAACACTCGGTTATGTTTTCAAATCAACAACTTAGCTTACTATATTTCTGAATTATAACTTATTACAACACAACGCAGAATGCGTACTACCTATTATTTATTCCGCGTTACATGCTTCTAGCGGTATCAGACGCAAGTAAGAGGTCCGATTCTTAGCCGGGCAGGTGCCTGCCTCTGGGTGTATTATCTATGGCCTGCCTGTTCAAAATTAGAGTTTGACTAGTATGAGTATAGGTTTTGTCTGTGTGGGTGGGATATCAAACGGCATCCCCGATACAGATTTTTTTCAATGGACATTGAGAGTTATGAATGTGAAGTTTTTATTAATTTATAGGGTATTAAACTGTTGGACAAAATTCAGTTTACGATGTTCGCCAAATGAGTAGATAACTAATTCCATAAATAAATGGGAAATGGGAATTATTTGTTTCCTACCTCTTTACGAAAATAAAGTTATCATTATTGACCTACAGAAACAGCCCTTTAAGTAGTTCGGCAATGGAACTAGTGCGAACGAAGGATAGTTTTTAGATATTTTTTCAAAGTTATTGTAAATATATGCGTCCGGGTCAGCTTATGGTCCGGGCGGCTACTGGAAGCAATCCTAGCTTAGTCTATTTAAATTACGTTCTATTATTCTGCTGTATCATAGAACAGGGGGAATTTTAATTCCCGTTCACTGTGAGGTAGGGTTACTAGCAGTGGCCGCTCGGACATAAAAAAACGCATCATTTAAATATGTATCAATATTTTATTTGATGGCAATGTTTGACATTATAGAATATTATGCATTTACTTAGATTAAGGTTAATGATTTAACATCTGAAGGCACATAACGTATGATATTTACTTTGAATATCGACACAAGACTAGCAGTGTTAGCATTGATAAATATAATGTCTTAAAATTAGGTTAAAAAGCTTTATAGGGAATGGACGCTTGGAATCATGTTCATTGAAAATGGCATCAATTAATTATCCTGGACGATGTGGTCGTATAAAATTTGTGCTCTCGGGCATCCCGAGTGTGTTTGAAAGGAGTTTTAGGAGTCTCGATGAGAGTGGCAGGACAGGGCCCGTGGACGTGTGATGTGTACTCGCGTTTGTAACTGCTGCTGCCGTCACCGAGCACAAACGATGATGTGTTGCCGTGTCGCACCACGCGATCTACTCGCTCCGTCTTCTCCGAGCGATGAGATTGCGACTGTTCTGAACGAGAAAAGTTTCCGTATCGTGACTCTGAGTGTCCGTAGAAATCTCCACCACCAACGCGAAGATTGTCGCGAGTCTGCCGATCGACCGCCATAGTTGATTGACCGTCTCTTCTTGTTTGGTTGCGTCGCGAATCTGCAGTGTCAGTATGCTGAGAGATTACCGTCTGGTTATCACGAGCTGATCTATGCATTGAGCTAATGCTCTTTCTGTCTGCGTTTTGCGTGGAGTTGCTGATATATTCGCCTCGTTCAGAAAGATTCACGATGCTTTTACGTTGGGCAGCCGCTGTTGAACTAGTTGAGTGTTGAGCTTCAGTTGTTGTTGCAACACCTTTACGGTGAAGCACGGCGTTAGCAGCAGAGGCGTCGCTGACTAAGTCAGATGTGCGTTTGTGATGGCCAACCCGTGCAGAATTGTCCACCACCGTTGCAGATGTGTCTCCGTTGCTATGCATTGCTCGTTGGAATTCAAGACTAGTTTTTGTAACGCTGTCGCTAAGTTGACTTCTACTTACGCTATGAGATTGCTGATTTGACACATTCTGGCCTTTCACAGTATGGGTAGTAGATCCATGTTGTTCAAATTTACCACCGCTTGAAAAGTGCTTTTGACGGGAATTTGCATCTTTATTTGTCATTGATGTTTCCGAAACAATCATTCTTGAAGATGAGTCAGCACCCGTTACATGTCTGCGTGATGAAGACATATGGTCGTCGCTGGATACGTTGCTCTGACGAGATTCTGAAGAAATTATTCTCTGAGATGAGTCCTTCACTTCATTAGATGACCGAATTTGCTGAGACTTAGCGTCAGCACCTTGATTTATTGTGGAAGCGGAAGATATTCTTTGAGTTGTAGATCCATCATGAGGTGTTGGAGATGGACGATTACCTATTGCTTCCTTAACAGTGTGGGGACCTCCGAGATCACCTCCAGAGATAACTTCAACATTTTTGGTCACCATAACCCAATTTCCACCAATAAGTTTCTTTTCTGTTACTTGTTTCATTGTCTTTGTAGTTGTGGCTGAAGAAACAGTTTTAATATTACGTGAATCAGAAGAATAGTCAGAACTTGTTACATGTCTACGTGATGAAGACACGTGGTCGTCGCTGGATACGTGGCTCTGACGAGATTCTGAAGATTTTTCTCTCTGAGATGAGTCCTTCACTTCACTTGATGAACGAATTTGCTGAGATTTGGTGTCTCCAGTCTGATTTACTGTCGCAGACGACGATACAAATCTCTGTGTTGAACCACTGTACGGGGTCCTGGAGTCTACACCCTGGTCACCTGAAGAACTAGACACAATTCTCTGCGTAGAACCCCGTTCAATCCGGGAGTCTTCGGTCTGGTTGACAGTTGAGCTCGATGAAACCACACGTTGACTACTAGATCCATGCTGAGCCTTTTCGTCAAACCCTTCATTTATTGTTGAGGTGGAAGATATAGTTCTCGGAATTGTAGATGCATCATCAATTCTATAGACTTGTGATGCTGGAGATGAACGGTCACCTATCTTTTGTTTTACTGAATTGGGACCTACTGAATCACTTCCAGAGGTAACTTCTACATTTTTTGTCACCATGACCCATTTTCCACCTACAAGTTTCTTTTCCGTGACTTGTTTCATTGTCTTGGTGGTTGTGGCTGAAACGCTTTTGATATTACGTGAATCTGATTTCTTAATCGTGTTTTGATCTACAAGATTTTTAGAGACAACACTCTTATGTTTGCTATGAGTACCAGATTGTGTTGTCTTAGCTGTAATGTGATCAACACTGGTGGTACTGCTGGAATGAGTTATATGCGAATCCCTACTTTGAGATTTTCTAATGTTATCATCATGATGTAGATGTTCAACATCTTTTGTAGAAACATTGGACTGCGATGTTGTCGAATAATCATCACGACTTGTCACTAAAGTCGCTTTTGAGATGTCAACATGGTGCCTATTAACAGATTGAGTTTGCGAAGTGTTCTCTAAATTATCATTCGATTTCAAATGTGTAAAATCATTCCTTCTTACATCACTGATGTGAAGGTTGTCTTTTGGTCTAATCGGGCCAGATTTTTCAGCTGGGGTCCATTTTGTAGGAGCAGGACGATCAAAATCACCATCAGGTTTAAGATTATCCTTTGGTCGAACCTGTGCCGGTGTATCACCTGGTACCCATTTAGTTGATGAATGTGAGTCGATCATGTCACCCTCTAGATGAAGATTGTCCTTTGGTTTTACTGGGCTAGGCCTATCTCCGCCGACAAACTTAGGTTTTGATGGACGATCGAATTCACCTTCCGTCTTCAAATTGTCTTTTGGTCGTACTTGAGCAGGTGTTTCACCGGGCTGCCACTGACTTTGAGGTCGCTTCTCGAAGTCTCCATCTGGATGAAGATTATCTTTTGGTCTAACTTGATCTGGTCTTTCTCCAGCTGCCCATTTAGGCCTAGTTGGTCGATCGAAATCACCCTCTGGCTTTAAATTATCTTTAGGACGAACTTGAGTTGGTGTTTCACCAGGCTGCCATTGAGACTTTGGCCTCTCCTCGAAATCACCATCTGGATGAAGGTTGTCTTTAGGCTTCACCTGGTCAGGTCTATCGCTAGCAGTCCATTTTGGTCTTATAGGCCGATCAAACTCACCCTCCGGCTTCAGGTTATCTTTAGGACGAACTTGAGCAGGAGTTTCACCTGGCTGCCATTTGGTCGTTGGACGTTTTTGAAATTCACCATCAGGGTGGAGATTGTCTTGTGGTCGTATTAAGTCAGGTTTATCTGCTGGGCCCCACTTTTGTCTTGTAGGTCGATCAAAGTCACCTTCCGATTTCAAGTTATCTGTTTGTCTAATAGGGGTACGTTTTTCCCCATTAACTGGTTCAACCACTGGTCTTCTTTCAAATGTACCTTCCAGTTTCAAGTTGTCGGGATGATACACAATAGCAGATCTCTCGCCTTTAGTAACTCTATAATCGTCTCGTCTCGTATGATCTTCAAACACACCCTCAATCTTGAGATTATCTTCTCTTCGTGTCAGTTTTACTCTTTGACCTTTAACAACACGATAAGTGTCAGATGACCGAATATTTTCCATTGTTCCTTCCATCTTTAAATTATCTTCATGTTTTACTATTTCTCGGCGTTCTGCTTTTACAGTATTGTAATCATTCCTTGATTTGAGATCAATAAATTCACCTTCAATTTTCAAGTTGTCTTCCCTGCGGATGATGTCAACCCTTTCTATATTCTGATTAAGTCGTTTATCCACTTGTCTTTCAATAACAATATTGTCAGTGTGTTTTATGGGCTTACGTTTTTCAGCTGGCTGTGATGGAACTACCTCAGGCTTATAGAATTTACCATCGGGTTTCAAATTATCTTGTGGTTTTACAACAGTAGCTCGTTCTCCTTTAGTTGCACAATAATCATTTCGAATTTGCATATCTATAAATTCTCCCTCAGTTCTCAAATTGTCTTCATGTTTCTGTATGATAACCTTTTCCGTTCTTTCTATGCGTTTGTAGTCATCTCTAGAACGGTGTGTATCAATTGTACCTTCCATTCTGAGGTGGTCTTCATGTTTAACAACGTCCATCCTATCCCCACGAGTTGCAGTATAATCAGTTCTTCTTATAACCTCCATATCGCCTTCAGGTTTTAAATTATCTTCAGGTTTCTTTTGGACCGGTCTTTCAGCTGGAACATATTCTTTAGGTTTTTCTGGTCTATCGAACTCTCCTTCGGGCTTAAGATTATCTTTGGGCTTTGTTGGTGTTTGTCTTTCAGCAGGACGCCATCTGTCTTGTTTCGGCTTTTCAAATTCACCTTCCGGCCTTAAATTGTCCTGGGGCTTTTTAGGCGTTTGTCTTTCAGCTGGACGCCATTCATCATGTTTTGGTTTTTCAAACTCTCCTTCTGGTTTGAGATTATCTTTGGGTCTCTTTTGTTCGACTCTCTCTGCTGGACGCCACTCATCAGGTTTTTGTTTTTCAAATTCGCCTTCAGGTTTAAGATTGTCCTTAGGCTTAGTAACTTCTCTTCGCTCTGCTGGACGCCACCGATCATGCTTAGGTGTTTCAAATTCGCCTTCTGGTCTCAAGTTGTCTTGTGGTTTCTTAGGAGTCTGCCTTTCGGCTGGTCGCCATTCATCGTGTTTAGGCTTCTCAAACTCTCCTTCTGGTTTAAGGTTATCTTTAGGCTTCTTTTGTTCGACTCTCTCAGCTGGACGCCATTCATCAGGTTTTTGCTTTTCGAACTCACCTTCAGGCTTTAGATTATCTTTAGGCTTTGTAACTTCACGCCTCTCAGCCGGTTGCCACTTGTCATGCTTTGGAGTTTCAAAATCACCTTCTGGTCTTAAATTATCTTGAGGTTTCTTGGGCGTTTGTCTTTCAGCTGGACGCCATTCTTCAGGCTTTTGCCTCTCAAATTCACCCTCAGGTTTTAAATTATCTTTAGGTTTCTTCTGCACAACTTTTTCAGCTGGGCGCCATTGATCAGGTCTTTGCTTTTCGAATTCACCTTCAGGTTTAAGGTTGTCTTTAGGTCTCTTTTGCTCAGGCCTTTCAGCGGGACGCCATTGCGTAGGTTTGGGTGATTCAAATTCACCCTCGGGTCTCAGATTATCCTGAGGTTTTTTAGGCGTTTGTCTTTCCGCTGGCCGCCACTCTTCAGGTTTTTGTTTTTCAAAATCACCTTCTGGCTTTAGGTTGTCTTTCGGTTTGTGACCTTCCCGCCTTTCAGCTGGACGCCATTCATCGTGCTTAGGTTTTTCAAATTCGCCCTCGGGTTTTAAATTGTCTTTAGGTTTCTTCTGTTCAACTTTTTCAGCTGGACGCCATTCGTCTGGTCTTTGCTTTTCGAATTCACCTTCAGGTTTAAGGTTGTCTTTAGGCCTCTTTTGTTCAGGCCTCTCAGCGGGACGCCATTGTGTGGGTTTGGGTGATTCAAATTCACCCTCGGGTCTCAGATTATCCTGAGGTTTTTTAGGCGTTTGTCTTTCCGCTGGCCGCCACTCTTCAGGTTTTTGTTTTTCAAAATCACCTTCTGGCTTTAGGTTGTCTTTTGGTTTGTGACCTTCCCGCCTTTCTGCTGGACGCCATTCATCGTGCTTAGGTTTTTCAAATTCGCCCTCAGGTTTTAAATTGTCTTTAGGTTTCTTCTGTTCGACTCTTTCAGCTGGACGCCATTCTTCAGGCCTTTGTCTGTCAAATTCACCTTCCGGCTTAAGGTTGTCTTTAGGCCTCTTTTGCTCTGGCCTCTCAGCGGGACGCCATTGCTCAGGTTTCGGGGATTCAAATTCACCCTCGGGTCTCAGATTATCCTGAGGTTTTTTAGGCGTCTGTCTTTCCGCTGGCCGCCACTCTTCGGGTTTATGTTTTTCGAAGTCACCTTCTGGCTTTAGGTTGTCTTTCGGTTTGTGACCGTCTCGCCTTTCTGCTGGACGCCACTCATCGTGCTTAGGTTTTTCAAATTCTCCTTCAGGTTTCAAATTATCTTTAGGTTTCTTCTGTTCGACTCTTTCGGCTGGACGCCATTCTTCAGGCCTTTGTCTGTCAAATTCACCTTCGGGTTTAAGATTGTCTTTGGGTCTCACCGGTTCAGGTCTTTCAGCTGGACGCCATTGTTCAGGTCTAGGGGATTCAAATTCTCCTTCAGGTTTTAAATTATCGAGAGGTTTCTTCGGTGTTTGTCTCTCTGCCGGCCGCCATTCTTCCGGTCTTTGTTTTTCAAATTCACCTTCAGGCTTGAGGTTGTCTTTAGGTTTGTGACCCTCTCGTCTTTCTGCTGGACGCCATTCATCGTGTTTAGGTTTTTCAAATTCGCCTTCAGGTTTCAAATTATCTTTAGGTTTCTTCTGTTCGACTCTTTCAGCTGGACGCCATTCTTCAGGCCTTTGCCTATCAAATTCACCTTCGGGTTTGAGATTGTCTTTAGGTCTTATTTGTTCAGGTCTTTCAGCTGGTCTCCATTCCTTGAGTCTTGGAGATTCAAATTCGCCCTCTGGCCTCAAATTGTCTTCAGGTTTTTTAGGTGTTTGCCTCTCAGCTGGACGCCATTCATCTGGCTTTTGTATTTCAAAGTCACCTTCAGGTTTAAGATTGTCTTTTGGTTTATGACCTTCTCGTCTTTCAGCAGGACGCCATTCGTCATGCTTAGGCTTTTCAAATTCACCTTCTGGTTTAAGATTGTCTTTAGGTTTCTTCTGCTCAGGTCTTTCAGCTGGACGCCACTCTTCACGCTTAGGAGACTCAAATTCACCCTCAGGTCGCAAATTATCTCTAGGCTTCTGAGGCGTTTGCCTTTCAGCTGGACGCCATTCTTCAGGTTTTTGTCTGTCAAAATCACCCTCAGGTTTCAAATTGTCTTTTGGTTTCTTTTGTTCAACTTTTTCTGCTGGACGCCATTCATCAGGTGTTTGCTTTTCAAATTCGCCTTCAGGTTTTAAGTTATCTTTAGGTTTATGACCTTCCCTCCTTTCAGCTGGACGCCATTGCTCGGGTCTGGGAGATTCGAATTCACCCTCAGGCTTTAAATTATCTTGGGGCTTCTTGGGAGTTTGTCTCTCAGCCGGACGCCATTCTTCAGGTTTTTGTTTTTCAAACTCACCTTCAGGTTTAAGGTTGTCTTTCGGTTTATGACCCTCTCGTTTTTCTGCGGGGCGCCATTCATCTTGCTTAGGTTTTTCAAAGTCACCTTCTGGCTTAAGGTTGTCTTTGGGTCTCTTCTGTTCAACCCTTTCAGCTGGGCGCCATTCTACAGGCCTTTGTCTTTCAAATTCACCTTCCGGTTTGAGATTGTCTTTGGGTCTCATTTGTTCGGGTCTTTCAGCCGGGCGCCATTCTTCGTGCCTGGGTGATTCAAATTCACCCTCAGGCCTTAAGTTGTCCTGAGGTATTTTTAGAGTTTGTTTCTCAGCTGGTCGCCACTCTTCAGGCTTTTGTTTTTCGAATTCACCTTCAGGTTTTAGATTGTCTTTTGGTTTGTGACCCTCTCTTTTTTCTGCTGGGCGCCATTCAAGGTGTTTAGGTTTTTCAAATTCACCTTCTGGCTTAAGATTATCTTTAGGTCTCTTCTGCTCAGGTCTTTCAGCTGGGCGCCACTCCTCATGCTTAGGCGACTCAAATTCACCCTCCGGTCGCAAATTGTCCTGTGGTTTTTTAGGCGTTTGCCTCTCAGCTGGTCGCCATTCTTCGGGTTTTTGTCTATCAAATTCGCCCTCTGGTTTTAAGTTGTCTTTGGGTTTGTTCTGCGTAACTCTTTCAGCTGGACGCCATTCATCAGGTGTTTGCTTTTCAAATTCGCCTTCAGGTTTTAAATTGTCTTTTGGTTTATGACCTTCTCGCCTTTCTGCAGGACGCCATTCATCATGTTTAGGCTTCTCAAACTCCCCTTCTGGTTTCAAGTTATCAATTGGCTTTCTTTGTTTTGGTCTTTCTGTAATTTTTGGCCCATATGCATCATGGGAAATAGTATGACTATCAAAACTTCCTTCCATGAACAAATTATCCTTACGAATTATTTGTTGTTGTCTAATGTCAGTCTCTTCGTAACTTTTGTACTCTTCCTGTGAAGTTGTGATTTTCTGAAGATCATCCGTGGAATAAAACTTCTCAAAGTCTTCTTTTGTCCATGTACGCCGTCGCTGAGGTCGTTCGACAAGCCCAACCTTTTCAGTATAATCCTTCTGATTCGAAGTGACGAACTCAATTTCGCCTTCGTGAATTAAGTTATCAGTTCGCCGCGCGATCATTTTTGTTCGCTCAAGCACGTTTGTTTCACTGTAGTCAATGTATTCAGATTGGCTTGTGGTTTCAGTTGTCATTTCACCTTCAAGCTTTGTCCAAGTGTTTCGGCGTACTTGTTTTGGTCTCTCAACTGGCTTCGCTGTATATGCAGTACGTGAGGTTGTAGTATCTGAAATAAAAAAACATTCTTAGTAATGTAATGACCAAATATATTTGCAATAAAAATAGTTAAAAAGGAAACTTTTAATAACCTGTGAATTCGCCTTCGGTAATGATATTATCTGTGCGACGAATTATTTCGGCTCTCTCGCCAGTTACAACTTGATAATCTTGTGTTATTGACCTCGTAGTAGTAAATTCTCCTTCTGGATGCAGATTGTCTTCAGGTTTCTTCATTACTGGTCTCTCAGCTGGGGTAAATTCATCTGGGCGACGTTTTTCAAAATCACCTTCTGGTTTGAGATTATCAACAGGTCTTTTCTGTTGTGGCCTTTCAGCAGGCCTCCATTGCTCTTTTTGAGGAGTGGTAAATTCACCTTCAGGCTTGAGATTGTCCTTTGGTCTCTTTTGCTCGGGTCTTTCAGCTGGTTGCCATTCTTCATGCTTGGGAGATTCAAATTCACCTTCTGGTCGCAAATTATCCTTAGGTTTCTTTGGAGTTTGCCTGTCCGCTGGGTGCCATTCTTCGGGCTTTTGTTTCTCAAACTCGCCTTCAGGTTTTAGATTATCCTTGGGTTTATAACCTTGTCGCTTTTCTGCTGGTCGCCATTCATCATGTTTAGGCTTTTCAAAATCACCCTCTGGTCTGAGATTATCTTTAGGCTTTTTTTGTTCGGGTCTCTCTGCGGGACGCCATTCATCAGGTTTTTGTTTTTCAAATTCACCTTCTGGTTTAAGATTATCTTTCGGTTTGTGTCCCACGCGCTTTTCTGCTGGGCGCCATTCATCGTGTTTTGGTTTTTCAAATTCACCTTCCGGTTTCAAATTATCTTTAGGTCGTTTTTGCTCGACCCTTTCAGCTGGGCGCCATTCGTCGGGCCTCTGTCTGTCAAATTCACCTTCCGGTTTGAGATTGTCTTTGGGTCTTTTTTGTTCAGGTCTTTCAGCAGGACGCCATATCTCGGGTCTTGGAGATTCAAATTCACCCTCAGGCTTTAGGTTGTCCTGAGGTTTCTTTGGAGTTTGTCTCTCCGCTGGTCTCCATTCATCGGGCTTTTGTTTTTCAAATTCGCCTTCGGGTTTAAGGTTGTCTTTTGGTTTGTGAACCTCTCGCCTTTCTGCTGGATACCATTCATCGTGTTTAGGTTTCTCAAACTCCCCTTCAGGTTTTAGGTTGTCTTTAGGTCTCTGCTGTTCTGGTCTTTCAGCTGGACGCCATACCTCATGTTTAGGGGATTCAAACTCGCCTTCAGGACGAAGGTTGTCCTGAGGTTTTTTGGGAATTTGTCTCTCAGCTGGACGCCATTCATCGGGCTTTTGTTTCTCAAACTCACCTTCGGGCTTTAGGTTGTCTTTAGGCTTATGACCTTCCCGTCTTTCCGCCGGACGCCATTCATCGTGTTTAGGTTTTTCAAACTCTCCTTCGGGTTTTAGGTTGTCTTTAGGTCTCTGCTGTTCAGGCCTTTCAGCTGGACGCCATTCCTCAAGTTTAGGGGATTCAAACTCACCTTCAGGGCGAAGGTTGTCTTGAGGTTTCTTGGGAATTTGTCTCTCAGCAGGACGCCATTCATCAGGTTTTTGTTTCTCAAATTCACCTTCGGGTTTAAGGTTGTCTTTCGGCTTATAACCCTCCCGTCTTTCAGCTGGGCGCCATTCATCAGGCTTTTGTTTTTCAAACTCTCCTTCTGGTTTAAGATTGTCTTCTGGTTTTTTCTGTTTAGGTCTTTCGGCTGGTTTCCATTGTTGCTTGTCAGGAGTAGTAAATTCGCCTTCAGGTCTCAAGTTATCTTCTGGTTTCTTGGGTTGTTGCCTTTCAGCTGGACGCCAGTCCTCAGGTTGGCGTTTTTCAAAGTCACCCTCAGGTCTTAAATTATCCTGAGGTTTCTTTTGTGTCACCCTCTCAGCCGGTCGCCATTGCTGTTTTTCTGGCGTCGTAAATTCACCTTCTGGCCTCAAGTTGTCATCTGGCCTGCGTACTGGTGCACGGTCACCAGGACGCCATTCTTCTGGCCTATGTCTCTCAAAGTCTCCTTCCGGCTTTAGATTATCATCTGGTCGCTTTACGGGTGCTCTATCACCTGGGCGCCATTCTTCTGGACGTCTTTTCTCGAAATCACCCTCAGGCTTGAGGTTGTCCTCGGGTTTCCTCACGGGTGCTCTTTCACCGGGGCGCCACTCCTCAGGACGTCTCTTCTCAAAATCACCTTCAGGTCTGAGGTTGTCCACAGGCCGCGTGGGCTTGACTCGCTCAGCAGGCTGCCAGTGCGTTCGCTCTGGTGTCTGGAACTCGCCCTCGAGGCGCAAGTGGTCCTCGTGGTGCACGGCTGTGGTGCGGCTGACGTGCTTCTCGTCATAGTCTTGCTTGTACGCGGAGACCACGCTCGTCGTGTGCTCCACATCGAACAATGGCTCCGGGACATCGTTGTGTGGGCAGCGGTGACGCCTGGAATAGAAACCATTCAACATGTTACAAGAAGACCTATTTAGATAAACAATAACATCATTACGGCATATTTCCCTGGGACGGTGTCACAGATGTTTCCGAGTGTGCACAGTTGACCTCTTTTTTCTGTACCAACATGATAGCGAGTGAACCTTATCGCCGTATTTCGGCCACTTATTAACTTTTTAGGGCATGTTTACCTCACAGAAGTATCTCCCTTCACAGTCAGCGAGTGGTAAGTATACAAATACTCGCACATAAATTCCAAAAAACTCAAACCCGGGTGCAGATTGAGAGTCCGGCGCCCTACCAACTGAGCTACCGCTGCCTTTTTAGACTGACAAAACTTAATCGTAGGGAGATCGATTCGAACCTTCGGACACGATAAGGATGCAGTGAGACAGGGAAGCGTCGGGCGGGCGGCAATGGCGGCAGCGTCAGCGGCTCTGCCATCGCACGCTTCCATCGCGCTCGCCCGACCCTCGGCTTCTACTCGAACACTACCCTCATTAGTGAAGGCTTTCTATCAGCACACCTAGCCTCGTTGTAAAGAGGCACACCGATTCGGAAAATTAGCATTATTGAATTCATTTTTCGCACGGAATGTTACTACCGCCAAGTTGGCGAATGTTTACAAACTAAGTTCACTTTCTTATCAAGTTTTATTCCCCAGTGAAGATTTATTCTTATTTATTCAACAAGTTGGTAATAACTTGCTTGTTACTTGTTGCTTGTTATTTAGGTGAATTATATTTTTGTGTTAGACGCAGACACACATAGAAATTGTTTCATATTCAACTTTTAGCTACAAAAAGTTGAAAGAGATCAGCTATGTGTGTCTACCGCGAGTTTATACCGCGCACTGCCGTATTGTACCGCGCAGCTGAAAAGCGCAGAGCTTTACTGAAATTAAGCTCTCAAAAGACTATTAAAACTAGAGCTGCGACTGAACTCTTTAGAGAACAGGTAATAAAGGCGGTTTTGAGTTGGTATTGCTTAGTTATTATGGTGTATCGCTACTACTAGAAGGTGTCCTTGGTTACCAAGCACTTATCAAATAAACCTTGCAATTACAGCAAACATTGCATAGTCAGTCGTTATCGCAAGAAGTCGATACAATGCAAGTAATCAGTTGTACTACTTGATATTTTGGTAGTTGCTTCAGAAACCGCAATAATCGAGACATCAAATTAAAAATGCAATCACAGAAATTGGCTTATACGTGTATAAACACCAGAAATTTACCCTAAATCTCCATCATCAGGCAGAAATATTAACATTTAACAAATAAACGATTTTCACGTAATCTGTATCTATTACTCGTTGTTTTCACGATATGAAACTGAAATACGGTTTCAGTCATTGTTACTTTCTCCTGTAACCATAGCAACACAAGCGAACCTCCGAAAACATGAAAAATAACTTTCTATGTAGAAAACACAACAGCTTCGGAGATTGCGTTTTAATTTCTAGGGGTATTTTCCAGCCCACATTTTATTATATTCTCTATCCAAATAATACGTCTTTTTCCTATACGCTTACATTATAATAACCTGACAACCAGACAGCTGATTTTTCATAAAATTTTAGAGAAAATGTGCTATGAATTTGTGACACAAGCCAACGAAAAACATTTGCTTCGTTTGTGCAGGCGTTAGCCATAAAAATACTTTTACTAAGTCTCAGCACGATGTTAAAAAATCATACTGCTTGCGTCAAGAAACAAGAAAATTCCTTATTTTAAAATTTCATGACCAGCAATCATGTTTTATTCGTCGCCATATGCATACTAATGAGAAGCAGCTCGCTGAAATACCAATAAGGCAATCTTCAGTGGGTGCACCGCAGAAAAGTTCTTGAAGCAACACTTATCTCCAGTAAATAGGTTCCAAAAGAGTTCGCCGACGTGTACAGTCAACCTCAATCGAACCTACCCCTTTTAGTTCAATTATAGCGTTATGGGGTACAGTTACTTGGCGGTGACTGTACTTGGTGGGTGAGTGAGAATGCTGCTTATCCCAATATAGACGTGAGTCAAGCAGCCTGCAAGCAATGACCTGTTTAAATAAGTAAAGTAAGAAGTTTGCAGTTCTTGCTAATATGTATTACTAGCTGTTGCAAGCGAATTCGTACGCGTGGATTTCGGATATAATTTTATTTTTTTAATAACCTTTTTTTTATAATAAATACTTGCGATTGTCAGCGCTTGGTAAAACATCATCAACATCTTAGTCTCTATTTTGTAGGAACACACTGTTGTTAAGCATTTACTTTCATACATCGTATCTTCAAGACTAACCAGGCATTTATTGTCTGGGTACTTCATTTGAATTAGATAGTTATTCCCCTTTTCCCATACAATTACTTACAATATTATGTAAATAATATAGGCATACTTTGTTTCTGTGTATTTCATGAAGTACATAGAAAATTTTAATACATTTCTGGTATATGAATTTTGACCATATGATATAGGGTTTTGTTTTTGGAAAACACGTTTGGACAATTTTTTTCTCGATAGATTTTTTTTTTGAAATGATGTTTTCAAAGACACTTTTTCTCCTTGTTTGACGCCTAGAAATCATTTACAGAACTCAAACATATTTTATTAGATGGGTTTTATCAATATCTAGATTTCTGATTTTGGTATTTATGATAGCTCTTTTAGTTTTTTTATAAAATTAAAAAATTACTTTTTTCTCTTTTGCGCTGAATCCGCCCCTTTCGCACTGCGCATTTTTTAGCTTGGAGTGAGAGTGACAAAAATAAAATTTACATCCCCTATGGAATGATTTTTCCAAAACTTTTTTTGCCCAAATACAGGTAGCTACATACATATTTTTCTGGTTCTAACTTATAAAGATACGAATTTCCCATACACACTTTCATCCCCTATTTTACCCCCTTAAAGGTTGAATTTCAAAAAAAAATCTTAGCGTATATCTACATTGTAAAATGAATCTGTCTGCCAAGTTTCAATTCTTAGACGGTATAGTCTCGGAGTTTTCGTAATGAGTGAGTCAGTGGTATTTCGTTTTTATATTATTTTTTCACTCTCTGCCCCGTTTTCGGCTTGGCTGTTATATTATCAACACCTTTTCTAGCCTATTAGTTGACCAGGGTCACTACGATGATAATAAAGAAAACCGCATCCAAATCCGTTGAATGGTTTTTGAGTTAAAGCGGAAATACAGACAGACAAAACTTGAAGGTTTGGCCTCATTACATTACTAATATAAAGTCCCATTTTATTTAAAAAGGCGCAGATTCAATGTACAGACACGACTTTTTTACTACAAAGATATTACGTATTCTGAAGAGTATGTCAAAAACTATAGCCGTGTTCCCAACATTAATACTATGTACAAACCTCTACGATTTATCCCCTCTTATTTCATAAGACACAATCGCGCTGCACATTCAGTTTTCTCCTATTTTTATCGAAAATCGATACTGTATAGAATCCTTGGTGCGTGGATCTAATTTGTACTAGTACTTGACTTGCTCAGTTTATTTTGTAATTTATTAATTTACATAACTATTTCCATGTAAGTTTCGAGGCTTACATAAAGAAGCTTGAGAAATTGTGGCTCGCAAAAGCAGAGTTGTTTTTAAAAGTACCTCCCAATGCAGCCATAAATCACAAAAGCTGCTGCTGCAGTGACCCGCTTTCCCTGAAAGGAGAATGGCGACGCAGAGACGTATTCTCCCCTTTTAATATGTTTTATTATTATTTATCACAGCAAACTCATGATGTACCGAAATTATGTGATCTATCATATGGAAGTCTACAGTAAATACAGGGTTGAAAAGTGAGACAACTTTCCTTTGTTGATTTATCGAAGGAAAATCCACTGCAGCCACTTTTCTCTCGTTACGAAAGCAGAAATATCAAAAAGTGATTCATCTGAAATTTCCTTGACGTATATGTAGGTTACTTAAAATTCTTTCGTTTTGTTTGATGTTTATTCAAGAGTGTCTAAGGAAATAAAGAAATAAGCTCTAGAATGAAAATCTAAACTTTTCAGAATTGATGTATATTCCCGTGAATCTAAATTTCGAACTCTACCTTATACATATAGGGTGAAATTTAATCAACCGACCAAATTCGGTTGGTGATCAAGAACTAGGTTTAGTAATCCTTTTGGCCAATTTCGAAAAATATTCGTACTGGTTGGACTAGTTTAAGTACAATTCCTAGTGCAGGTTCACGGGAATAAAAATTTTTTTTTTCGAATTTCACCTGGAGGGTCATTAAACCTTGTTCCTGATGACTAACCGAGTCTCCAGTACGAATTTGGTCGGTTGATTTAATTTCACCTAGTATATCATCTGAAAGTAAATATACTACAACAAAGCAATGTATAACATCACCAAATAGGACTTACTCAAAAAAGGTTTCCATACCGAAATCTAGGTAAACTATACCGCCCCTATACAAGGAATCTCTGAATAATACATAGAGCAAGCTTATAAAATATTCACAACTTGATGGGCAGCCCTAAGAAGTTAGGGTCATTAATAGTGTGGGGCAAATTTCAACTGTCGCCTAGCGCCGGCCTTCAAACATGGCCTAAATCTATTTAAACCTTTGTGTATCTGATCGATATCTGACGCTCCTAATGGTCTATCAGTATTTTGGGGTATCTATATATGATTACAAATCAAGTAAAGTTCTGTTAAAATATTACTCCGGTTTTCGGGGTAATAGCTGTCCAATTAACACGCAATATGTAATTAGAGCTGATGCCGGGCTCGACTGTGGAGGTAACACATCTTACTCACAAACACCCCGGAGTCATTCGGGAGAGAGTAAAGGGCGGCCCACCATTGCCTGGGACCGATTGATACGTATAATAAAACAGACTGGTGAGGGGCAGCGGCGTCACTGGTGCGAGGGTTTCGGCATCGCCCTCACCAACCCGCCTGCCCAAGGTGTGTGAGTAATAGTGAGTATAGGTATTTCTTCAGGAGGACCGCCAAGAATGGCGAAATCTTGGAAAGGCCTATGTCCAGCAGTGATCAAAACAGGCTGATGGATGATGTATTCAAATTATTTAACAAAATAACATATCAATTACCTTAGAACTGACACCATTTCTTTTTTAAAGCCGACAACCCAAAAAGATTCCCATGCTTGACGCCATATAACACCGATAACTATAGTACAAACTTAGAGATCCACTAGTTTCAGATGTTCACAAACTCACTGAAAAACTGACTGCATAAAGTGTTCAGCTTTCTGAAACTGAGAGCTCAGGCATTACCGCTAGGTTCACCAGTGCCCAAACAGTTTGTAACTGGGGAACTAGTTATGCCGAAAGTGTGATACTTTACTTAGATAAGTAAGCTTATACTGTTGATTACAGAGGCTTATCTTGCCAATTTACTGCTACTACTTGAAACTTTGGCAGATAATGTATTAATTAGAATGTAATGGCAGGTTTATCTAAATCTGCTTATCATTAAATAATACATGTAATAAGTTGTAACAGTTTGTATGGTTAAAGTTAGATCTAAGTCACTGTTACACCTTAAATAACATCAATCCATAGCTAATCATTTAAATAAACTACGTATAGAGTTGCTTGGAACTGACAGATTGAGGATAAAAATAAACAAATTGTCCTTTTGCGAATCAGTGGCAATGAGCTCATTAAGTCCGACCCTGGTAAAATAAGATATTTCGCTGAAGCTAACCCTGACACATCTTTGTACAAGTCACAATCAGCCACGTGACGTCACCATGCCATTTTAGTTACGTGTCGAGAAAATACTGCTCCATGTACGCAATTCTCGCGGAACTGCAATTAAAGTATAAGAATAAATATGACTACATTCAAACTCAGATTCAGATGTTTACTGAGAAACCCAAAGACGAATGAAATTGTAAACAGCTTAGTTTCATAAAATCAACCTGTTCATAATAGCTATGCTATGACTAAACTAGTTATTTTATGCTAAAATGCAGGAACGTCGGTTTTATGTTTCAAACAGATAACAAAATGTGAAAATGGCGTGTGTAAGTATGTGGAGACATGATGTGAAATGAAAAGCTTGATTCAGCTGATTACAATGAGGTACACATGCATAAATAACAAGAGAAAATGCTATCATTATTAAGTCTAGTAGTCGTTTTGTTACAATGTAGCTATATTTTTTCCATAATTTGAATATTTTAGGGATCTAGGTTGAATTTGCCACTAAAACATTTCAAGGAAACAAACAATCATACTTTTTAAGTGCACCTGCCATCACCTGTTGACGTAATTCGAGTTGGCTAATAAAAATGTGCTCATTGAAATACTTATTTATTAATAACGTAAGCACGTTTTCGCGCAGTTATTTTTTGAGATTTTTATCAGCAATAAAAATGTAGAAGCATTACATCAATCTTGCACGTAGTTCGGGGTGTATTAACATTCAGTGAGAATCTAAAAATTAATATTTTAGTTTGGGATACCTAAAAGTTTTCTATGAAACCTATTTACTAGGTAAAGGCTACACTATCGCTGAGTAACATAGGCTATATTATTATGAAGGGTACACGGAAAGAAAGTGCGATGTCATTTTTTTTCTTTTTGAAATTTTTATGCCAAGTTGTTCAGATTGCGTTGAAGTATGATATAGTTTCGAGAAACAGGGAAAAAACGTTAAAGATTTTGTAGAAAAGAAAACTCTCTTGAAAATCAACTTGTTTGTAACTTTATAAATTTACTGACATGGCACGTTTTTTCCGTGTAGTAAAAATAAGTTTTAGTCCGTTTTAGTAAAAATAAGTTTTCAGTCTGAAAGTTCAATATTTGTAAATCAAGGGTGTTAGTTAACTGCTCATGAACGAACACATTTCCCAAAAAACACAGCACGGCAAGCGAAAAAAAAATTTCACCTCAATACTAAAGATCTACTGAAAATTTTGTATCGCAAGTGAATTTTTATCTTCATTTGCGCGGGTACATTTCTTTGGTAAACTTGTTCATTCAAGGACAGCAGTCTATTTACACCCATTATATTTAATGTAAATTATTTTTTTAATGGTGCACAGATGTTGCACTTGCAGCTTGCTGAGTCATTCAGTGAGGCACCAGATGATGACGAGGTCCTGAAGGCGGCCACTATATCGGGAGTGTTACTCAACCGCCACAACAGCACTCGGCAAGTCAATGCTTGTTTTATAAGCCATAACTCACCAAGCTGTTAGGAAACATTTCCTTTGATTTTGTATTAAGCTAACATTATCGATAAAATTTCATTTATTTTAGTAATATTTGTACAGTAAGTACGAATCATACCCATACTTCATACTATACATATACCACCTGTCTCTCGAGGGGTTAAGCAAAGACTGGAGATCTGCTACGATCCTGACATACCTCTTTTGCTTCTCGAATCATAGAAGCTCTTCCAGTTGCCTTTAACTTGGCCCTCATACTCATATCATAGCAGCATATTATCAAAAAATCTCATTTTGGAGAAAAAAAGATACATTTTTCTAAAGACTAATTATTAAATATTGATGTAATATTCAATATTAAGGGATTTTTTGATAAATTGCTATCATAATTCTGAAAATGGAGAGGGAGGCTTTTATCCAAACAAAATTTAAACATCCCATACAAAAAACAATGTGCTATCTGTGATTGATAAACGGAGCCTAAATGAAGAGTTCTGTGGAAACAATATCTAACAATACAAGAGAAGTTAAGATGTAGGAGGCATATTCAAGAGTAAGTACGATTTACAAAAACTAAAAATCCACCTCATATTGTCAACCAGCAACAAAAGGAGACAAAAATTCATCACAACACACAACACTATTGTATTCATATAAGGCGGTATACTAAAGGCTTCGAATATAATAACGGTTTGGAAAGTTGCAGACGAATCTTGCCCAAAAACGGTTGCCTCTACCAAACAGGTTCGAGGCGTAACAGACAAAACCACCACCACTATTGTCTGATTGATTAAAGACAGACTATGAATATGAGGATTACAAAAAAACAAATTAAAACATCTGAAATAGGCATAGAGAAGAGGCAAAATGTGATAGATGACACGAACTATTAATGTAGGTACCTAACTATTTTAAAAGGATATAAAAATTAGATTGTATCGTATTAAAAACTAAACTCTATTTCACTATACCCTCGTGCCCTTACAACGAAAAGATATTATTTTAGCCGAATTGGCTGGAGTCTATGAGTTACCTTCCCAGTGACAGGCGACAGATTAGTGTCAAAAATGACAGCAATATTGGGAGAAGAAAAACACACTTAAAGTATAAGTTAACCTATGATAAATTTATCAATTTATGGACTTGGTATACCTAAATGCGTGCTCGATCTTGTGTCTCAAGACTCTCAAGCAAACATTGTCAAAGATGACAAAAATCACTTAAGTAAAGCCAGTACAAGATATGATAACAACGAAATTTTAAGCAATGGAAAGAAAAAGTTCAATGTTCTCCAAAACACTAGAGTGAAGATAAAATCGCAAATAAGTCTGATATTTGCACAAGATATAATAAACATATCTATATAATCTTAGAATATAATCTTAGAAAGTTGAAAAAAAAAATACTGATATTATATATGACTAAGTGTGAAAAATTGGACATAATATGCTTGTGGGTGTAGGAACAGTTTAACATTCACCAACAGAAAATGTTGACAAGGCCGACGACCATATGGCTTAACTCTACCAATTCAAGTGACTCAAATCAACATTAAATTCAATTTGTATCGGTTATAAGAACCAATTATCGCTATGTTGCACAAAAACTGTGGAAACAAATTATTTTTGTTAACCTTGGCTCAGTAACTGATCTGTACCATTCTTCTTTGATACAATTTGTATCCCATTGAATGATCAAATAGTTTCCTGCGGTTTCTTCTCAAACATTTATAAAAAACCTTCATATTTAACCTTACTTATTTCCTAACAATCGCAAAAAACCTGGTTTGTCTGGTTTGAATAAAATGTCTGAATAAAAACGTATCTCGACGCTACATTCCATGGTGGAGGCAGTTAGGTATAAAAACTTCAACGATGAAGTCATTCTAAGCGTAAGAAGGAAACCATGCACTGCATACATTTTGCAATAATATTCAACAATAAACAAAACGCGAATTACTGTGCTAATATTTTTTTGATATAACACGATTCTTATCACAGAAACCAAACCTTAAAAGAAGTGGGTCTCCTTATCTGTAAATAATCATTGTCAAAACATGTCCTGATAGGAATCTTTCGCACGAACCGGACGGATGAAGTTAAATTTCTGAACGACCAATAAGATTTGAGTGTTGAAAAGGCTAAGTTGTAGCATCCGACGGTAAACAAGCAGAGGACGGGTTTGCGAGGACGTGGGCCCGAGGCCCGAGAGTAGCGCGCGCGCAGGCTGGTGGATGAGATCACCGCCGCGAATAGCACCGTCTCAGAGGTCGCCTGCACCACTTACTTACATACACGTCATCCACGCGATACATTTCTAATTCGTCAACTGGTTTCTGATCTGTATACGTGCTGTTGTGTTGGAACCAACACTGAAGGCAATAGTTAATAACCGCTCAAGGTTTTGTATTGTCTTTTCTAACTTACGTATTCAAAACTGACTCAACCAGTTGAAATGCGAAATTTAGCACAGATAATTCAACTTTAGCGCACTAAATGTATAAATTATTAAAGAATAATAATAATTCCGATATAAGGAGTGGATATTGCTTATAAAGTCAATGTGAATTAACGCCAACGCAAGACGTAGTAAGGTCATGCAGAAATGATTCAATTGAGGAAGAGGCAAGTGTGGGCGACTTTATGCATCACTTGTTGTGAACAGAGCTATTATGATGCTATCTCAATGAAAGAACATGAGGAGATGAAAGCAATTTTGTGCAATATACTTTATATACTTTATGACTACAAAAAAAGACATGATCTTGCTAAGTTTCTTGCCCTTCTTCTTAGCAAGATTAATCGAATGGGCGGATTTAGGTATTATATCTATTAACTTATTTATTCATTTCATTATGTAGGTATATACAATATTTTGTTTTTTTACTTATGTTAGTATATATTTGGTCAGGCATTATATTTATTTATAGTCTATTCAGTTTATTTATCAACTTATTTATTAATTGCATTATGTATTCTTATTACAATAAGTCCTTATTTTATGCATATGTATAACTTTATTAGCCCAACTTAATCCCAGTTTTTTTATATACAGGGTGTAAATGCAAAGTCAAGAATCCCTTTAGGGTATGAAAGTATACACGATTCTGATGTCATTACGAGAAAAAAAAATATACCTTGAATTTTCACCAAAAATTCCATCATTTTTCTAAGCTATGGCTACGCAGCTCACCGGCCTCCCCACACACCTAATTGCACCGGCGACCAGTGAGGGTGTACACGCGATTAGTGTATTTTGAGTAAAGAAAATCGTCTTATTATGAGGTACTAGTATATGTTTATTAGGATGTAGTGTAATATTATAATTTATTGAATATTTTAGTGACAAATAATATATCTATTTAAAATTGTATCTATACTATTCTGACATCATGGCACTACCCCCAACAACTTCCCCATTGCCAAAGGTTAGCTGGTAGAAAATACTAAATAGTATTAAGCTCGCCTGTGTACAAAAATTTTATAGTGTGCAATAAAGAATTTTATTATTATTATTACTAGTACTTTATTTAGAGATCCCAGTATTTAATATAATAATATCTTTACCGATCATACTTACACACCCTTAAAGGATTCTTGCCTTTGCTTTTACACCCGGTATATTTCCCGTATTTTATTAGTTTAATGATATAATATTATTTTTATAAAGATTAGATTGGACATGTAAAACGTATACTTTATGTTACAAATTAACATTTTGAATCTTGAAAGTACAAAGCGAGATCTTTGTCTTTGATGCCTACCCTAGGCGTAACTACTACGGGCAATATATACGCTTTGAAGTTTGTTAATCGAATGCAAGCAAAATGTAAATCATAAAATGATTGAATTTCAATGTGAAACCCTAATTATTACTGATCGACTTCCGCTAATTGCTATAAAATGCAATTTATGCATACTTTTTATTCAAAAGTAAGGAAAACGATAATATAATATGCATTTTGCACCGAGATTCTGTTTAACCACCTTAAGACGTTATGTCGTTAACATAAGATGCAATGTCAGTTGTACGAAATCGTCATTCGATCTTGTCACCCCATAGCGGTGACAAGATGCATCGCGTCTGGTTGTTTATGAGAGGTCAATGGCGATATGATCAGAATACAGTACAATATTCTAGTCACAATTAAAATTTCGCGTGTAATAAAATAACCGAGTCATGTCGTGAAGCCCACTAAGTAGTAGTCCCGCTTGAAAATTTACATACAATGCGTACTAGTTCAAGTACCTATGAAATTCCCTGAATGGAACAAGGAATCCACAATGATGGAATACATAAACAAGAAACAAACTTTATCATTGTACCCATCAAACATTACGAGCTAAACTCATGACATGACGTCATTTCTATACACAACCGGTATTAGCTAAACTCCGTGTTCCATCCATCTGATATTTTTGCACGTTCTGATGATTTCGTCAGATAACTGACATAGTCATAGTCGCAAAATGGCTGTGATTGAGTCTACCTAGTTGTTTTCTCAAACGTGATCTGCATACCTAAAGCTCTATGCGCCTATCACCTAAGTGAGGCGCCTTTAAAAGTCACGTTGTTCTGATAGCCGTATATCCGAAGACAAAGGCTTGAGCTGTCTAGATTACTAATTGACTAACGGTGAATACGTAGTTAATAAATCGTCAGTTGTCTAGACAAGACTACGTATTGAAAGAAAACAATGATATTTCGAAAACGCTGGATGGGTCCCACGCTCCTCACTGTTTTGGCAGATAAAACTTAATTTGAGAATGTTTTTTTTGTTCATTTTGAAATGAGTTGCATTTTAGGTAGCGTTCCAAATCACTTTTTCAAGATTAAAATATTGCTCGCTGTCGGAGAAAAGTAGCTCGATGCCGGTTCCAAAACCTGAAAGTAGATGTTTTGGAACCAGCATCGAGCTACTTTTGTCTGACAGCGAGCAATATTTTAATCTTGAAAAGTGATTTGGAACGCAACCTTAATTAGCTCATCCTCTTGTAAAGATTTTCGCTTCATTAGCAAAACTACGATACTTACAAGTTTTCCATAAATAAACAAACTTTTGATTAATTGAGAATCAGTTCGGTTGTCAGCGAACTTAATAATATGATTTTGGTAACTGATATGACATTCATTTATACACACATGAAATGTTTGAATTTACAGTTACCGATTTACATTTCAGTTTCATCATTTCTCATCTTTCTAAAGTGGAAATGTCTTCAACGCTTATCAGTTTATTGCACCCTGGAACATGCTCATCTTTATTTAAATCACCAGACCACGCTTAGTGCTGCGAATCGAATCGTCCACATCATGGCAACCAACCATGTTATAGAAGAGCTTGTGCAATGTCAATGCACCTACATGGAAATTATCCTTTCTGGGGTAAGCGTTCATGATTGAAAGTATCCCAATAATGAAAGAGGAAATTTGAAATTGCCAAAGTACACTCGACAAATAGCAGCCTCGCAAAATTCAAACTGGAACCTAGGAGCGATTGAGGTCTACTATTCGCTGAGGGTACATAATGCGTATAGAGCAATCCGCAACAATACATCTGTCACGGTGCGTGCTCATGCGGTAGCACGCGCGTGTGTCGTCACACTCCAGCACAATGTACAGATTCCACCTTGTAGCTCGTGCTGCTAACCCGTTTCCTTATCCAGGAGATGAAACCATAATATCTCGTTTGTAACAAACGATGCCACGAATGTACGTCTGGAAAGTCGCATGTTGAGATGCATCGGGAAAGTTCCACGTGCATATCTTTTCTTTTAACAAAGAGAAGACGAACGCCTTGAAATTAAAACGTTACTTTTAAAATAGTTCGAATATGTACGGATATTCAAATTTATTGAAATATTCATGAATTGTAGTGCTTTCACGCCTCCACTGATAGTGATGATTGGACTCGATGAAGCATGAGGAACCGCCTATAAATTAAATCTTTTGTCTCGACGTTGGTATTAAATTGATTGCGTTGATGGAGCTAATGAGTCGAGAATCTTGTGCGAGTTTAATTTGCGAACTCTGTTTGTTTTTGTAGCAGACATTTGAGTTAACTAGCGTTCGCCTAAAACTTCACTCGAGGTAAACATTAATTTGACATAGCTTCTTATGGTTAAAATAATCCACAATAATACTCGTATATTACTTTAAAATCTATTTTAAAAATGAAAAAAGTAGCCTTATACGATCCCTTTGTTGTCCGTCTGTCTGTCTGTCTGTCCGTCTGTCAAGACCCTTTTTCTCGGGCTCCTTTACAGATATCAAGTGGAAACTAAATTCTCCTGCAGAAGTCTATGCAACCATAGTGCTATTTCAAAATCAGACATTTAACTCGACGCGGAAAAAGTTATTGCTCTTTACGTAATCAACTTTAAAGGATACTTCAAGTTGAGTTTGAAAAATCGTTAAATTACCTATCCTTAATACAAGAAAAGTAAGTTGCCAACTTAATTAGACCATTTGGATAATAGATTGCAAGTGTCAAGTTATGTTAGAACTAATTGATCGTGGAATTTTTTTGGATTTTAATCGGGATTCACGGAACCCTCAGGGCACGAGTCAAGTCCCACTGGCACTTGACCAGTTTTCATTTTACTATTGTACGGTGTATCATATTTATGACACTGAAAAAATAGTACGTACTTTCATCTAAAACACTTCTAGTATTTATGTTATTTATAATAAAGACACGTGCAATGTGCAAGCAATGCAAATAAATTACCTGTGTAAGTTACGACTTAAAGTTGTATTTTATTGTTCAGAGGTGACTGCATTGCATATCGTCCACTTCAACATGGGTCATAGTTTATCTCGAAACGACTGGAAAGAGAGCTCAGCTCAAGTGCTCTGAATCAATGATGTCATGCAGTAAATGAGATGCTCTTTGTATTGCGCTTCCAGAAATAGAACGATAGATCACCGCCAGTCACATTTCTCAGCTTGACATTTTGTCGTTCGGAGAAAGTTAATTGAATCGAAACTACCAGACTGAAGAACTTAAAGATTATGGTGACAGCAAGCAAGCCAATGGCTATAGGAAAAAAGAAAACTAAATATTGAAGACTCATATGAAATTCACGGGACAGAAGTTGGTTTATTTTCATTGCATCGGAACCTTTTCGATGTTCCATGGGTTCTGTTTTTGGAGTTCCACAGCCTTTCTTTTATTCCAGACCCAAATTTTGCTTTAATACAGAATCATTAATTCTATCTTTTTGTCTGTATTAATAAATTAACCAATCATTTTTAATTGATGCAAAAATATGTGTTTTGTAAGTAGAAAGGTCATGGTCATCGGAACTGATCGTTAATGTAGATACTTCTACTCGGAAATCATCAAATATAATGCCTTCAATTCTATAGATATAGAGATATAAATACTCCTCACTATTACCATTTCCACTTTGAATTCCATACTGACAATACAATTTACATTGGATTGGAAAATTGTTCGTGTAATTCTTATGGTAATTATGTATGACGTCATTAGCACGAAATCATCGGCACGATATGCAAAAGGCTCGAGCTATGTTCTCGAAAGCCATGTCAATATGGCGCTTTCTTATCTCAAAATCATGCACATTGTGGAAGATAGCCTTGAGAATGAGGCTGAGTTTCTCTTCCATTATTTGTATATCTTCTCCATATCTTGCGTATCAGTAGGTAGACATTCTGACTAGTTGAAAGACAACAGATACTTGGTAAGAACGACTACCTATAATATATAGAGCGAAGTTTTTGTAATAGGCAACAAACAGCGATAACGTTATTTCAAGACCAAGGTTGATTACGAAATGTCGTCAGTAAGGCAGCATTGAGTTTAACATGCATTTTATATTCGTTCTTTAAAATGTATATAATTTATGTACTGTTTACGCCCTAAATGCTCCTCATAATGCCTTAAATCAAATGTAGCAAAATAAGATTTATTCGCTAGCCTGATTCTTTATATTTTTAAGCAAATATTTATGTTATTATGCAGATTACGTACATTGATGTAGAAGAAGAAAATATGGGTAATTAAATTACTAATTAGAGATTTCAACGTCAATAGTGTGGAAGCATACGTGCCTGGCGCGGAAAAGCACGGCATATACAGCCAGACTTGACAAACAAAGCCTTCGTGTTGGATGTACTACTATAGCTAGGGGTATAGCAGATAGTCATGGGTAACATGCCGTGATATATATCAGTGAAATAGGAGCTGATCACGCGGCCTTCGAAGCTACTGGGCTTAGTAAAAGCATTTCGTAAAAAAGAAGGAAATGTTACAAGTATAAGTTACAAAATTCTACTTTAAAAGTCGTCTCTTTTAGACAATGCTCACGAAATGCTATGAAAATTAAATCTTCTTCAATGAAATGTTTCGTAGTGACTTGGCTGACAGCCAATTTTTACAGGTCTTCACCGTTTTCCTAGTGCTAGTATAATTATTAGATATCTGTTTGCAATTGAGAATTATTGAGTTCTAAAGTGACTCTTACAATAGTAAGGAAGTTGCACGGTAGAGTAGGCGTGACCTAGCTGGACTCCTACGCGAAATGCTCCATATCGTGTGAACTATAATAATTTATTTTAAATAGGAACTCGACAACTTACTCTAATGAAAACTTTCCTGTACTTTAATTGACTTATTTAATACTGTACTGTGTTCTCAATTTCTATAATTACTGGGTGACACAGTTTAACCTAAGTTAACCTTTATTTTTATGAGTCACCATTTATATGGATAAATATATATATTTTATATACAATATCGGTTTATGCACAGCACTGCATCTTTAATACGAGGCTGCAGTTACTGATTCATATAGTTACATTATTAATTTCTTATGATTCAAAAGTTGCTTATGTAAATATTAAACCAAGTGTTTCTGATAAAGGTATTTCAAAAGTTACTTGCGTCTGTAAGTCTGTAGGACTTTGTCGAAACGAGTTTTAGATTGGTGCCGATGTAACCGTTAGTACCTGAATTCGAAACGCCTCCTACGTTTATAGAGCCAGCTTGCAAAACCGAAACCCACTTGTTTGTTGTGTGTGACTCAAGCCTTATATTTTACTTTATCCCCTTATGGTTACACAAGACTGCTTATTTTAACTACATCGTAAATAAATGGAGATATAATCTAAGAATAAATTGCTATTGAAGATGAAAATACAATGAAAGAATTTGTCCAACTAGGCATTTTGCCAAAAATTCGTAAATGGAAACAGTATCGAAAAAAATGTTATCGAATTATGAGATTAATAAAGATTTTCCTCTAGCAAGGATTATAACCATTGTCAATTTAAATTAGAAGAAACCAATCTAGATTGGTTTATAGAGCTAGTTCCAAATAAGTGTTTTGAAGACGGCAGTTACCAAGGCACGTTACAAGTCGTTAGCGAGTCTTACGTAAGAGCGGAGTACGTGACCTCTTTCGGTTATCCGAATCGTCATCGTCTACCAATTTCGGTTTGTCGACATGCTCGAGAATAGCTGCGAGTAAGAGGCTATTAGAGACTAATACAATTTGCATTATCTAAGTCAAAAGGCGATTAAGGTCTGCATACTTAAGGGTATTATCTCGTAAATTGACAACGAAAGAAAAAATATATTCAAGATTTATTTTCGATCACGACTACTTAGTCGTTCATTTAGAGCTGTTTTTTTTGAGATAATGTAATTAAAGTAAAGGTGAAAGAGTACGAGCATATTATCAGCTCTAAACCATATAACTATAATATGGTCATGCTAATCTACAATTTTACACGCTTTAGTGTTGGCTATAAGGATTGACTTTAAACTTAGTGGTGTGGGTTGATCATCATTAATTAGATAAACTTTTTTCTCATTTAAGGATTTAACAGGATTTATTATTATATTTTTTTTTATTATATGATGGAGTGTCCTTTTAAAAAGGAGAAAATGGTGGTCTGTTTCTAAGATTCTTCTGCATAATTTTAATGATTTTGTGTATTTTGGTATACTTTTAAAAGTGGTTTTAATATTGAATTAGTAAACTTTTGACTTGTCCTATACAGTAATTGGCTACTCTCGTCATGTTTCATTAAAATTATCGAGTTATAAAGTGTAAAGTATATGATGTACCTATAGGTACTGCATAAATAAATTGTTTTATTTCATGTCTTGCTCCACTCATAAAAACATTATTTTAGTAGATGACTTTGTATTATTTATGCACATAAATTGTGTGTCTCTTGTTAACCGCATATCTGACGTCAGCGATCCAACAACATGAAAAATAAAACGATGAAATCACCAATGTCCACTTTTTGCGAAACTTTCATGTATTTGGTTTCATCAATTGCCTAACCGAACGGCCCCCATCAACGGGCACAATAAAAGACCATTAAGCTCATGGACGGACAGCCGGCCAAGCGAAAACTAATTACGTACACACGTTCCTATCATGATTTTAATGGGACACAGGAGACCACCTCTGCAATTTACAATTCCTACAAGTACATTAGGCTTGAAAGTCTTTAGGCGTAACTAATGGATACCACCTCGTTGTAGGATATGCTTTGGTGAATGTAAAAACTAAAAGAATTGTTACTCACCCACAAGTACAAATCTCGCAGATACATTGCTCTTTTGGCTTCTCTGGTTTCTTAGGGCCACCCCTTGGCCTCGTCTCCTCTACTATCCTGGTTTCCTCGATGGTGGTCCTGTCATCACGTCTGGTCTTTCGGTCATCGATGATGGTCTCATCGTAAGTGCTGTATGTGGTATCTTCAGTTCTGTTGTCGGTGATGGCACGGTCCACCACGTCGTATTCTCGAATTACTTCTTCTGTCGTTTGGACATCCCTCTATAGACAAAGAATAATATTACAATAAGAGTCAAGATATCCGTTAAAAAGTTTCCTATGCTTAGACAATGTCACTTACCAAGTTTTTGATGTCAGTTAAAGAACTCTTGTCGGCGAAGACGTTCGTCTTAACCTTGTCGTCTTCCTTTGCATCTTCATATGTTGTTATTTTCCTGGTCACTCCATTTTCGGTGATGTAACGAGTGACTTCGATTTGACTTCTAGTCTTCTCTACTTCGAAAGATTTCTTAGTAACATTTCCGCTACTAGTGCTGATCAAGGTCGTTTCGTCTGTATCGATTCCCTCATATAAATCCTTAACATCTTCATTGATCCTAGTTCCAAAAGAAACTTTCTCAATCCTTTTAAAAGGATATTTCTTTACGGTATCAATAATTTCTTTTAACACCCTATCATCAATGTTTCTATTAATAACAATGCTGTTACCGCTTACTTTAACGTCTTTATTAGTCGAGGAAGATTCAATTATTTTCCTCAAATCAGTTATAGATGAGAAATCTCTTATATCTCTTGAAGATAAAATGATATTTTCTTCGGTGTCCTGTCGTTTCAAGTGATGCCTTGGGTGTTCTGGTTTTCCAAATGGAGACATTTCTTTAGGTTTTTTAGTCTTCTTATCGTCGTCTTTTTCATAAGTAAACTTTCCATTCCAAGTTCCAGTACTACGTTCATATGAGGTTAATGTATCCTTGGTGTCTTTAGTGTTTGAAGACGTAGTTTTGGAGTCAGTTTTCGATGTAGATTGCTGTGCCAAATTTTGTTTTTCTGTTGTTATAAATTCGGTAGTTTTTGTTACATCAGTTGAATCACTGGAATGTTTCTGAGTATCATAAGATGTTGTTTGGTAATTACTTGAAGTTGTGTTTTGTTCAATGGTGTCCGTAAGTTGTTTATTAGTTATGTCCCTGATATCTGAAACATGCTCAGTTATTGCTCTCTTTTTTGTGAAATCACCACCATATACGTTTCTCGTCGAGGCTATTTCTTGTCCGTTCTTCATCAAAAGAGACTCTTCTGAAATTTGGGTTGAACTTTTGGGTACACCATTTTTACCAGTATCGTAATAAGATTCTTTATCTAACACGTGTCGAGTATATTCATGTTCTGGCTTGATACCGGTACCACTGATGTTGTGACTCTTCTCGAATGTTCCTTGTTCCTTACTATCGCCCCATTCCCGATGTGAGCTATCAACAATTCTTTCTTTTCCATCAACAATTTCGATTCGGTATGACGATGAAGAAGCTTGCTGAGCACTGCTTGTATTACTTTTCAATACCTTTGTGGAAAAGTTAATATTTTTTGTGTCTCCTACATGCAGTATGTCACCAACTTTTCTAAGTTCATTTTGGATTGTGGCATCATAACCATAGAAATTTGATGAATCAGTCTGGTTGTTGCGTCTTTGATTATTTGTTCTGTCATTAACAGTTGTTATGTTTTCATTCCTTTGGATGTTTGCCTTATCAGCATGATGGATATTGGAATGTTGTTGCTGACTTCCGGTTGTTATTTGCTCCTTAGTAGAACTTATTTGCTTTTGTACCGAGTTGTCCTTTTCAGAAATAGTGCTTTCATGAGTTGTTATTTGATTTCCATCCTTCACTAATCTAGAACCTTCTTTAACAGTCATTTCACTTGAAGGTTTACCGTCTTTACCAGTGTCATATTTAGCATTCATGTCGTAGTTCTGAACACTGTGCAAACTCTGGGGTTTTATATCAGTTCCGCTCACGCTCGCATAAGCTTCAGAAGTAGCCTTCTCTTGAGCATCACCCCATTCTCTTTTGGAGCTGTCGATGATACGTTCCTTTCCATCGACAATCTCAACAACGTAAGAGGATGATGTTGATTTTGTGACGCTGCTGCTTTTAGACTCACTGGATTGTGAAGTGCTGCTAAATTCTTTTGTCTTGACATTTTTGTCAAGACTACCTTCGCCTCCAGAGAACTTAGAAGAATCAGATTTCACAGTTTGATTCCGTGCGGAAGGTTGAGGTGAACCGTATCGAGTTACATTCTCGCGCTGATTAATATTTTTCTGATCTATGGATTTAGATGTTTTGCTGATGTTTTCTTGTACTGTATTACTAGTGTTTGCAGTATTTTGAGTTGAACGTGTTGTGTTCATTAAATCTTGGCGTTCGGATTGTAGGAACGAGTTTGCAGCATTAGCTCCTTGTGATTTGGATACAAATGAGGAGCTGGCGCCAGTGTTTCTGGCGGAATTATCAATAAACGCAGTGTTAAGCGTTTGATTGCTGACATTAGAGTCAACAGTTCTATCGAATGACTGGCTCTGGGTTGATCCAGATTGCTGGACAGACGATGAAGATGTTTGGAATGTTTCACTTTTTGAACTTTGCTGGTGAGACGAGGACGACTGCTGCATCTCGGAAGATGAGATAAACTCGCCTGTATTGCTCAAAGCCATGTCACTCACGTGAAATTCCTTATGCTTTATCTGTGAAACGTCGCCCATGGAGGGAGCCTCGGTGATGATGTAGTGTGGGTGGCTGTTGTAGTGCTCAGAGAGGGTGGAGCAGCCGCTGACGGACGCGTGGTCCGTCACGTCGGTGATCATCAGGGGGTCATCCTCCTCCACCTTCACGTCGATGTAGCGGACCTTCTTACCGGAAGATACCACTTTCTGCGTGGAGCTGGTGCTCTGGGTGGTGCTCTGCTGTACGGTCTTGGAAGTGCTCGAGCTCTTCTGCACGCTGCTCGAACCACTTGTACTTGTCGAACTCACTTGATTCGATTGCTTAGTCTTTTTATTTTTTATCGTCATGTTGATAAATAGCTTTTATAATTTAATAACTTAAACTGACGAGATTCATAAAAAATTTCGATTAAATACTTTCATATAAATAAGGGCGAATATATCACATATGTTGTCAAACAATTGCCATGTAAATATAAAAATGATCGCGAGAGTCGTTCGTATCGGGTCGCGTGCGCGCGCTGCTCGCGACGTGCTCGCGGAGTCTGCGCCGGCGCCGGTCTCCCCCCCGCACCTTGACACCGCGCACTCACCGCCGCGTCACCCACCAACCTTCGAAACACGTAAGTGTGCACATCACAGTTGGATCGAGACTAAAAAAGGTGTAATAACAAGAAATAGATTGTGTGTTTACATATGAAAAAGAGTCATCAGCAAATTGAATGGATGACAATGTACGTACATCTATCTATTTATGGCGCTGTGATCGTGAAACAATATGAAATATAAGGTTAAGTAATTTTTTTTACAGTAGATGAATCATGTTTGCTTTCTTAAAATATTCAAATGATTTAAAACATTTTGTATGTATTTCCCTTTTTTATTTATGAACTTATTTCTTCATTGCATTATGTATATATAATATTTTTATTCCTAGATTCCTCTATTTTATGCAGGTGTATATTTTATTTCCCGTATTATTATATATTGTTTTATATTCTAAATATATATTATATTGTTATAATTAACTTTGACTCGTAGAAAGTATACTTTAAGTATATATTTTGCAAAAATAAATATTTTGATTTTATTTGATTTGACATTAGAACAAAACTACGTAACTAACGTATTGAAAGGTTGGCCGAAAATCTTTATGCTGCGCTGTTATCTCGTTTAAATTTATTGTTATTGTTATCTATGAATCAATTGCTCGTATACATCGATCCGATTTGTGTATTTTGTTTACCAAATTAGATTTAATTTTTTTGATAAAAATCAAATAATTTTGCTACTAACGTAACAATAAGTGCAAAACTGCATCCCGCTTCGTAGCTGGAAATGCTACGGCGTAGCAGAAATTCTAAGAGCATCTTTTAATTCACCCATAAATAGTGCTTACTAACAGAAGATAAACTCAATACATGTTTGGAATAGTCGTTTACATTTTCATTTAAGGGAAGAGTGTCAGATTTATCGTTTCATTTGTAAGTTAATGCATAAAATCGAAATAGTATTCTAATAACTTTATCTATCGCCCAAACTTCCCATCCTTTTCAAGATTTTGGGTAATCAACGTGTTTAAATCATAGATATCTTAATAGTATTATTCTAATGTTGAAATAAATACAACTAAGTACTCAGAAATCTTGTATTTTGAGTATTTTTGAGCTCCAAAACGTCGAATCTTCACTTAGATTTTGCTTAATTAAAACCTTATTTTCTTGAATATGAAAACATCACATCAACTCCGTGATAGTTTGGAAAATGCAGTAGGTTGGTATGTAGGATATATGTATAAGGTCCTACAATTCAAAGTGAAAATAAATAATTCTAGGGTAGATTATGTATCGTTAACTGACGACTACTCAAAAGAAAAAAAAATCTTTTTGGTCTAATATATTTTTCCTTTTCCTGTACAAAGTGGTTCAATCAGCTGACTAAATTTCTATGGAAAGATGAAAAAAAAGTTAGTACCTTGGAACGTGGTCTATCATCTTTTAATTTTTTTCACTTTGAATTGTAGGACCTTATATAAGGTGACTTTAATTTATGAAGCCAAATTCTTACTGAAGACTCGGTAAGTGCTCAGGACCAAGTTCCGTTTACCCTTTCTGTGAAATACGTGAAATGAAATTTAGATTTTTTATACAAGTTGAGTCTAGGTTGTTCTTGAATTATTATACAGGCACAAACAAATAATTTTCATATATTTCGCAAACAGGATCATTGAACCTTGGCCCTGACCACTTACTGAGTCCCCAGTATGAATTTGGCCATATAAACAAAAGTCACTTACATAGAACGTTGGATTTGAAATCGCCGTAAATTTGTTACTGTCTATTTACTGATTACTGATATTTCCATAATAAACTTACCCGCAAATAAATAAATATACAATATCGCTGGGGTGCAGTGAGGAAAATATAGTTTACTTTATTATTTTACTAACCATTGCCCGCGGCTCCGTTCGCGTTTATTCAATTTCTGCCCCGTTTTCGTTTCGTTATTTTATGTACACCCCTTATACCTATAACTATTATGTTGAACAGGATCACAACAATGATAATAAAAAAAAACGCATCCAAATCCGTTGAGTAATTCTTAAGTTAAGACGGAACATACATACATACAGACAGAAAGATAGACAACCATACAGACAAAAAAAAATGTGTAGGTTTTTCTTCAGTACAATACTAATAAGCCAATTCATTTAAAATTTTGAAAAGATTCAATGTACAGACACGACTTTTTTACTATTTTATGTATATTTGTTAATAGTTTAAGTATTTCAGTATGATCGGTTTCAGTCATAGATAAATTATAATTATATTCTATGGTTTCAGTTAATGGCAATGTGCGTAAAGACATCAACAAGATGACAAAATAACATAAAAAACCGATCAAGTGCGAGTCGGACTCGCCCACCGAGGGTTCCGTACAAATTACTTTTACAGTTTAAAAAAATCTACAAAAAGATTTGGTCACCCGGACAATTATGACCGCGCATACCGTTGCTTAACCTCGATCATTTTTAATGATCTATATCTATAGGGTGAAATTTAATCAACCGACCAAATTCATACTAGAGACTCGGTTGGTGATCAAGAACTAGGTTCAGTAATCCTTTTGGCCAATTTTGAAAAATATTTTTGTTTGCTCCCGTACTGCTTGGACTAGTTTATGTACAATTGCTAGTACAGGTTCTACGGGAAAAAAAAATATTTTTTTCGAATTTCACCCGGAGGGTCATTAAACCTTGTTCCTGATGACTAACCGAGTCTCCAGTATGAATTTGGTCGGTTGATTTAATTTCACCTAGTATATATACTAATAATAAAGTAGTAAAAAAGTCGTGTCTGTACATTAAATATTTTCGCGCTATTTTAAACTAAATGGGTTATTGGTACTGTACTGAGGCCGAAACAACATTTTTTTATATTTTTGTCTGTCTGTCTATATGTTCCGTTTTAACTCGAGAACTACTTAACGGATTTGGATGCGGTTTTTTTATTATCATCGTAGTGACCCTGGTCAATACATAGACTACAAGGGGTGTTCATAAAATAACGCCCAAGCCGAAAACGGGGCAAAGATTGAATAAACGATTTTATAACTCGAGAACCACTTCACGGATTTGCATGCGGTTTTCTTTATTATCATTGTAGTTACCCTGGTCAACAACCCACGTGAACGAAGTCGCGGGCAAAAGTTATTTAATTATAAATGGATAGTTTTAAGATTTTTTTCCAATACTTGTAGTATTAGACGGTAAATTGCAGTTCTAGGTCGACGGGAAATACCCTATAAATTTGGATTCCCTTGAGAGTGTCGACATATACGTTTTTTGCGACATAAACGGCCGTATCTTTTCTTACGTTAACTTAGAAGTTTCATTTTTTCACAGCTTTAAGGGACTGTAGGCTTGAGTAGATATATGGTTTTAATTTCAACTCGATACCTCCACGCGTTCCCGATATAAAGGGTCTTGACAGACAGACAGATGGACAACAAAGTGAACCTATAAGGGTTCCGTTTTTTTCCTTTTGAGGTACGGAACCCTAAAAAAACGGTGATTCAACAACAAACCTCAGTTTCGTTCAAAAAGGTATCTGTCCTTTACACCATCCTACGCAAGTCCAGTAGGTATGAACTCATTATACAGGGTGATTGGAGAATAGTGTCAAGGTTTAGGTACGTCAATAATGTGCATTTTAGGGTTATTGTTTATTGGCTGGGATGTTATTAAAGTGAAACAAATAAAAAAAAACAAAAATATTGGCTTGATTCTTAAATTTTACTTTAGAAAAAAAACTTTAATTAAAAATATCTCAGAAATGATTCACTTTTGCATAAGGCATTAGGTATATAGTCGAATCGACTGCAATTGTTCCCTTCTACAACCCCTTCAAAGGATTTTATCTAATTACCAATCACCCTCATACAGGCCGCATAAGTAATGTAACAAAATTGGGTGAATCTACATTTACACTGTAAGTAAAAAGCACTGAACGATACTTGAATCATTAACATACATCTTTGGTAAGGCGCAGGGTCCACGGCTGGCAAGTTGACTCGATCTCTCTGTGACTGTATGGCTGTGTGACCTAAATTTCAACATGGACATAAAAATCTCTGTCCGATGTACATCCAGTATACAATGTCGACACAATGTCGACACAATGTGCGGATTGTGGGTATTCGACGAGTGATAATGGCAAGAATCTATGTCTATGCTGATTTAATAAATTAGTGAAAAGTCGTATCTGTACATGGAATATTTTTTCAATGTTTTAAATTCATTTTAAATTAGGTTTTTAGTTTTGTATTAAAGCCAAAACTATTTTTTTTTTATTTTTGTCTGTCTGTTTGTATGTATTTATTTATGTTCCGTTTTCAGTCTAGGACTACTCAACGGATTTGGGTGCGTTTTTATTATCATCATTGACCCTAGTCAACATAATAGTCTACAAGAGGTGTACAATAAAATACCGCACAAGTCGAAAACGGGGCAGAGAAGCATTGTTTTAGGGTTTTTAACTCAATCATAGATATCGTATATTTACGAGGTAAAGAATATGACACAGTATTTATCACAGTTGGCCAAATTCATATACTGGAGACTCCATTAGGGATCAAAATACATTTTTGTGGAATTCACAATAACATGCAATTCTGCAGGTAGCCCTCTGATCACCCGAGACGTCGTCGTCGTCGACCAGGCGCGATGAAAGTTCCCTATCTGGGGGCACGGCAGTGCCCCCGCCAAGACGAACTAAGAAACGGCACGACCGTACCATCCGTTTCTCGAAGCAGTTCAGGCCATTTTAGACCCGACTTAGAACGACTTCGTTGTGTATAAAACTAGAAGCCCTAATTTTCAGTAACCAAGCAGGCATTGTATAAACACGGTACATTTAAAATTTCATTCAATTTGAACCAGAAGTTTAAGAATTATAGCTAGTCAAAGTTTCTCAATTTTGTCACTCACTCACTGACTGACTAACTGACCGATCATCAAAACTCTAAGGCACTTCTAGCAGACACAGAAGCTTCAAATTTGGAATACAATTAGTGTTTAGTGTATAAATCAAGGAAAAGCTAAAATATTTTGCAATTTCGGTCCAGTGCTATAGATACACCAAATGCATTAATAACTTTATAATCCTATATAAATATATAGGATTACAAAGTTACAAAAATGTACCGGAAAAGAAAAAAAGTAGTACTATCTACGAAAAGAAATGAGATGCCACCAAAAACAAAACTTGTAAAAAAACCAAGTTTCGCACCCAACTCAGTTCTTCTACCGTAAAAAGTTGTATCCATGTAAATAAATAGATTGACTTGGCGATCGCACTAAATAATCTAATTTAATGTAATATGTATTACTTGTGAGATACATTGTGTTTTCATGCGATGGCCGAGTCAATCTATTTATTTAAAACATAAAAGATTTTTAATATTGATATGGTCACTATAAGACGTTGTTAGGTTAGCTGATTATGTAGTAACTTAAGACAGAAGGTACCTCAAGTAGGGACTGAATAAATTAACCGACTTGGATTTACATGCATCTCACAACTTTTTACGGTAGAAGAACTGAGTTGCGAGTCTTGGTTTTTTTTACAACTTTTGTTTTTGATATAGTTTTCCACGGTCACAAAGTCTCGACGCCAAACGGCACAAATATGTACGTACAAGTTGTTGCCTTCGGCCGGATCCGCCCGCGCCGCACCAGCGGCTTTACAGCTTTGCCTTTAAAAGTTCAAATTGAAATTAAAAACATTTAATTATGTTAGTATCTATCAAAATTAAATAACAAAATTACTCTAATACATGTTGTAGTGTTAAATAAAAATACATTTAAATTAAAGTCGGTTAAGTGCGAATAGGTATGATAAGTTGGTAATTTATTCAAAATATTAACCGTACAGACACGAATTTCTTACTCCCTACTTTATTAATAGTATAATTACTTTTTGTCTCCAAAAATAAAGCAATAGGGGGCCATCAAAGTTGCTAGTTTTAGACTATTTTTGTTACGGGGCCTATCTCAAAAACTAAACTAGTTCGGAAATTGGAATTTTCTGTGTATTATGTGCCATATGCTGTATTTAAACAACAAACACTAAAAACGCCGTTTTTTTATATATGTTTAGGGTTACGTACCCGAATACTCGACCAACTTAATTTTGCAGTTTTAATTCATACATTTTCTAGTTAATGAGAAGTTTGTAATTTTATTTAGGTCAACACTTATTTGAATGATACCAAACCCTCGGGGCGCGAGTCTTAGTCGCACTTGACCGGTTTTCGCTATTCACTATAGTTTTGAATTTGGCTAAAACTAATCCTGTATAAATAAACTAGCTGTAGGTACAGTGCTCCCAAAGTTATAATGCGCATAGAAATCTATACCCGAGCGACCGGACATACCACGTGACCTTACTGCTTGTATAGAAAGTGTAGGGAAATACGAACTTTGCCGAGCAGTGGCGAAGATTCGTATGCGCATTATAAGTTTGGGAGTACTGTAACAACTGTTTTTTTACCAAACATCAACCCATTTCTTCTCCCTTACATTTAACGTTTTTTTTCTTCCTAGGAGATAGAAATCATTGTAGTTTATCAGGCATTAATTTTCTTCCTTCCTAGATAAGGTTTGATGGCCGGCTGCTGGTCATTTTCGCGATTCGATAGAAATCTGCCTCCATATCGAGATTGTCGCAGTCACTTGACTGTGTGGTGGTTTCTTTAGTCCAAGGTATGAGCTGATGGTGATTAGAGTACCTACGTCAGTTTAATAGGATTTTATGGAAAATCCATTGCTTGAATATTTTAGAGTGTATTCCAAATTACAAAATGGCAATTCCACCAGGAAACAAATTAGTCATATAATACAAGTCGTATACTCATCTGTATGATTTTGCTTACCCGCCAAAATTCGTTTCATACACTGACCTCTCATAAACAATGTTGAGTAACTAATAATAATAATCCTAGGTGGCACGGAAATGATACTTTAGGTAGATGTTTTGAAAAATTTCGACGCGTTTGTGTTGACACTGATTTAATATGAATACGATTTATTCTAGAAACATTTTTCGCTGGTCATAGATCCGTCGTCGATAAGACTAATAAATGGTAGACTTGACACAGTAACATAACATTTGGTTTCACGGTTACGTCGTGTCGTCGTCTCGTCGTGTCGTCGTCTCGGCGTGTCGTCGAGTAGTAGCATTGTCCCCAGTCCGCAACTATGTAATTATCCACAGACGTATAATATAGTAGCATACCTAACATAAATAATAAACGCACTGAGTCGACCACAGAACATTAAAACAAATATTTCTCTGTTCTGTGGAGTCGACCCGTGGCAATTTTAGCTCAGTGAACTTCGGGCTCTTTTAAATATAAATATTGCTCGTTTCCAAACAAAATATATACGAGAGATTAGTTTAGGAATTAACAAATATGTTCCAAGCATAAGCCAGTCAAAACAACCCATTTTTATACGTTTATTCGTACCATGAAGCCTAAATGTAGCTCATTTTTTGTATACAAAGTTGCCACGCTATTTATTCCTTATGTTTGGTCTGCTACTGAGTAATAATTAAATGTCTGTGGTAATTATCATACTATTCGTTTGTTCATTAATTTGCTTAAACTCGTTAAACATGATCTTGATTTAAAGAGCTATATTACAGTCCGTTAACGTAAGTATTTATTTTTAGTATAAATTTATTATTTACATAGCATTTCACAAAAATATTTAATAGCTAAAACTTACTACTTGCTGAACGGTGAAGGAAAACATCGTGAGGAAACCTGCATGCCCTAAAAGCGAAAGTAATAGTCTGTGAAACGCGGGTGCACCGGGTGTGAATGTGTTCACACCCGGGAAAACCTCTGCCACCCCCTCGGGGATTCATGTCGTGACAGTTATGTGTATAAGGGTATAAGCATCATGCTTTCAGCTTTCTCTGCGGAAACGCTACATCGGCTGACTTAAGGCTAAAGCGTGGGTTTCGAAACGTAGCCCGGCTCAGACGTTGCCCATACAAGGAGGCAGCAGTGGGCGCCACCTCATTGAATCACGCGCCCACTCGGGATTGTCTGCAAACCTCACAAATAAGTCGATTTATCAAAATTATTACACCGTTACATTACCGTGCAATTATCAGAGGTAGGCTAATGTTATGCGTGAAAGAGTGGAATGAACTAAAGTATGTAGACATGTCACAAGTAGCACAAATATCTGTATACACTGAGAAAAAATTCCACAAAGCGATACAGCTGAACGCGTATAGCCAGCGCTATGGAGAATGGTGTTGCTCATAAATGAACAAACGGTATCTACGTTTCACCAGTAGTAAGTATGCGGTGCTAGTGAAACGTATGTTGCACCCGTAGTAAGTATTAAGTTGCAATACCATTACAAAATCGGGTAATTTAAGTAGTTTTTTTTCTCAGTGTAGTGTCCTTCTTATAGTCATGTGATAATATGGTTTACGTGTACAAACAGTTCGTATAAAAGAACTATATAAGGTGACTTTGATTTATACAGTCAAATTTTTACTGAAGACTCGGTAAGCGCTCAGTAAAAAGTTTCGATGACCCTTTTTGTGAAATTCGTAAATTATTCTTATTGTGTTCCCTACAAACACATGCCCAGCTCCAATTTTGTCTATGCCAACCCAAGAGTCAATAATTTATTTTGCGAAATTAGCAAAAAGTGTTATCGAACCGTCATACTGATCACTTACCAAGCCTCCAATGTGAAATTGGCTGCATAAATAAATTTCCCCTTATACAGGGTGTAAATTCAAAGTCAAGAATCCCTTTAGGGGATGAAAGTATACACGATTCTGATGTTATTACGAGAAAAAAAAATATACCTTGAATTTTCACCATAAATTCCATCATTTTTCTAAGCTATGGCTACGCAGCTCACCAGCCTGCCCACAGGCTCATCCAAGTGGCCGGCGACCAGTGAGGGTGTCCACGCGATTAGTGTATTTTGAGTAAAGAAAATCGTCTTATTGTGAGGTACTGGTACTTTATTTAGAGATCCCAGTATTTAAAATAATATCTTTACTGATCATACTAACACACCCTTAAAGGATTCTTGCCTTTGCTTTTACACCCGGTATACCCCTCCTCGGCCATTCTAATGCATATTTAGGCACAAAAACAGCCTATATGGTACACACTTCGGATTATTGCAGACAGAGGCACTATAAGAGCATTTATTAGGGTCACAAAAAGATAAGGGCTCCTCAACGGCTGCTTTAGTCTTGAAAATACACTCCGCTTTGTCCTTTATACAGCTTATGGAATTATAACGTCTGCATTAGAATACACTAGAAATGGGTTATTATTATTAGTATCAGTATTTAACTGAAGCCAAACTACCATTTTTTGCGTTCCGTACTTGTCTGTCTATGTGCCATTTTAACTCGAGAACCACTCAATGAATTCGAATGCGGTTTTATAAATTATCATCATAAAAATCCTGGTCAAAATAATACCTAGGCTATACGGAGTGTTCATAAAACAACGCCCAAGCCGAAAAGCAGAGCAAAGATTGAATAAACGCGGGCGAAGCCGTAGGCGGAAGGCTTGTATTGAAATACGGTATACAAATAGTCAAATATTGTGCTATAGTGTTTATAGATTTTATTTTGCGAAATTTGCAAAAAGTGTTATCGAACCGTGTTACTACTGATCACCACCGAGCCTCCAATAGGAGTTTGGCTGTATAAATTGAAGCTTGTATTATTTTAGTCTATGATTAAAGTCACCTTATACCGGTTTAAAATGAATGAACCCTCTAGCTATAACAAAGGAAACTGTTCTGTGTTCGAAATAATAAATACATGATTTGTTATAGTGCAGAAGGTGAGACTGGAGAATTGCGATTGTGTGCGTGCATATCATTGACATTGTGGAAAACAACTCTTATAGCAGCCCAGGAAAGGTCTGTTTTCAAAAAATTATGGTTTGACTTTTATCTTATTCTTCTTTTGTTACGATGTATACTTTATATGACCGCAAACCTTAAATTTAGAGTTGAAAAACCTAAAGTAATACAAGCTTTTATCCATCTGCGTTAAAGCCTATTTTGCAATGAAAAGTTTTAGGTTATGGCAGCTCTAAATCTAATATTTGCTACACGAGATCGACAGGTATCTATGTTTCCATGGTTTTTCAAAAATAGACCTTTCCTGCCCTGGTATAAGAGTTGTTTTCCACAATCTCAATGGTGTGCACGCACACAATCGCAATTCTCCAGTCTCACCTTCTGCACCTTACTTTTGTCATGACGATTCATAAATTCATAATTTAAAAAAGATATCGACCGCCAAAGAAGCACAAATCACCGGAGACGACGCTCTACAAAACCTGTGTACATAGCCTATGTGCACTATTTACCGCCGGGAATATGTACGGTCTATTGTCAGTCATATGTCACGACGTGTAGGATGGCCTATTTTCGAAATATAAATTTTTTTACAGTTTTTTTTTCTATTAATGATCCTGATTAACAGAGTTCAATAGAGCTAGAGGGTTAATTTTCAACCTGTATCTAAGGTGACTTTAATTTATGCAGTCAATTTTTTACTGAAGACTCGGTAAGTGCTCAGTAACAAGGTTCGATGACCCTTTTTGTGAAATTCGTAAATTATTCTTTTTATGTTCCTTACAAACGCAAGCCCATCCCCGAGTCAGTCAATTACTCGAGTCAAGATTTTATTTTGTGAAATTAGCAAAAAGTGTTATCGATCCGTCACAGTGATTACTTACCAAGCCTCCGGTATGAGTTTGGCTGTATCAACTAAATTCACCTTATATAATTAAAAGGACAAATTTTCATACTGAAAACTGAATAAATGGTCAGGATCACGGTTCAATGACCCTTTCTGTGAAATAACGCTACGTATTTTTTTCACCTCCTATCATGAACTTTTTTAGGGTTCCGTAGTACCTGAAAGGTAAAAGGAACCTTTATGGTGAGACTCCGTTGTCCATTCGTCCGTCCGTCCGTATTTCACTGGCTCATATCATAACTTTAGCACCGTCAAAGATAAAAACTTGAAATTTGCCACAAAAAAAGCTTTCACTTGCCTACATAACACGGTACTAAAAAGAAAAATTTTAAATTGTTTAAAATATTTCCAATATTACTTACAAAAGAGAGAAAAATATAAAAAAAATCTTAAAAGTACAATGTGGGTACAAATTGTAGATATTAAGGCGAGGTTATCCAGAGAAATCTGCCCTGCTCCAACGCTTTCATTTTTCACATGTTTATCCTCTTCAGCGGAAACGGGCCGTTCAGAAAACTCGCGATTTTGAGGTGTTTTTATTTATTATATTGTAATTAGAGGGATGGGGTTTTAATATGACGGCCGTTTTATATCACATTTTTTACGACGTTTATTTTAGTATAACTTTTATTGTCCAAAACTTAATATAGCTCAAATGAAATGATATTTAGATCATAGTTTAAACAAATCTTTGCGAATTAATTATTTGCCGGTACACATTCGTGAAGCTCCATCTATATCAGTCTTCAAGAATAAATTAAAAGAGCACTTTATTCATTTACAGAACGATTAATTATTATGAGTTATTATATAAATTCTCTTAATGACATATATTTATGTATATATGTAAACTGTGAAGCAGTATAAGTATTATAATGATTTAATGAAGGTATCCTTCAATAATTTTATATGTTTATTAGTATGTAGTATACCTATAGGTAATATATACTGAGTATTTGTAATTTATCAATGTAAATCCATGGCAATACCCTCAACAGCTTCCTCATTGCCAAGGGTTAGCTGGTAGAAAATACTAAATAGTATTAAGCTCGCCTATGTACAAATTTTTGTGCAATAAAGAATTTTATTATTATTATTAATTGGATCGAGCAAAATGTAAGTAATCGTGTATTCAATGGTCGAAGAGTGAACATATTTCACAAAATTTTATGATCGCAATTTATTGGTTAAAAATACATTTGAAAAGGGACAAAATGGGATAACCCCCCCTAAAAGAGCTGATTATAAAAATATATACTTTTACTATATTTACTGGCTGGCACCAATTTCCGAAACCTTATTCCCCCTTTAAACCCCCCCTTATTGCCGAAACTGGTGAACCGAAAAAACGGACGTTTATAGGCCATTACTGGCCAATTATAGGAAAACTATAGTGATTAAAAGTTGATAACTAATAAGAAATATAAAAAAAATAAAAAAAATTTTTTTTTTATTAAAATACAATAAGTATGGGTATCAAATTCTGGATATTAAAGGGCTGATTATAAAAAATTTATACTTGCTATATTTACGGGTGGACCGAAAAAAATTACGTTTATAGGCCGTAAATAGAGAATTACAGGAAAACTATAGCGATTAAAAAAAGTTGATAACAAATGAGAAACATAAAAAATGTAAAATAAACATTTGTTTAAAATAAAGAATCAATTATGTACTGCTACACAATGCACCCGTATCCCTAAAAACATGGTAAATAACAACAAAATAAAATACAAAAAGAGCCGTTGAAATGTAAGTTCCTGCTGACAAACAATAAAGATTTGAATTTCAGCTTCCACTGAGTACGGAACCCTAATTTTTATTATTTGTTGCTTTACTTTTACATTAGAATATTTGAAAAAATAACAAATTGGAAACTTTTATATCTTAGCGTTTGGATAGACAAAGCTGAAACAAATAAAATACTTGTACTTCTTCAGGTTTTTTATATGAAAATAGTGCTGAAAAAATAATGCTGAAAATAGTATGAAAATCTAGCACTGAAAGTACTAAGCAAACACACACACACACAAACACACAATAACACCCATTGGCGTATCTAGAGTTATTTTCTGGGGGGGGGGGGGGGGAGGGCATGGGCCCCTGTAATAAAAAACGATGGCTGTATGAAGCGAAATCCTAAAGGTACTCTCAATAAACATAGTTTCATCTTAAACAAGTGCTCAGCCATTTAGAGCTCTTCGGGATATTTACTTAGTTAAATAAAACATTTCAAAAAACCTCTCCTGCTACGTGTCGTAGAGGCTATTATTGCTCAGGGAGAGTGCAGTGTTACCAACCCTTTCCAAAATGTTTAAATACTGGGAGCAGGTCCAGGGTGCGCTGCGTTTTCACCGCAGCGTGGGACGCTTTGTAGAACGACACATACATAGAATGCTGCATCGTCGGCGAAAAGACCGAGCTGAGTTCCCGCTCATAGAGGGACCGGGAATAGCAGGCCGATGACAGGCGTCTTCCACCACCAATCTGAAGCGGGGCGGTCAGCAGTCTCTCATGCCAGACTCTGTCGAAGGCCTCCTCCATATCCAAGAGCACTGCAACGTTGAACTTCTTGTTAAGACATGTGGTGCAGTACCGTTGTGAGGGTGGTTGAATGTTCAGCTCTGAAGCTGAATTGTTCCGGGTTGGGCGCGATGCGAGGCGCTATAGTTTTCCGAGCAGAATTTTCATAAACATCTTTGAGATGTTGCTGAGCAGTATGATGGGTTAGTTGTGTTCCGGCCGCCTAGAGTATTTGCCTGGCACTGGTAGCATTATTACGTGGCTGACCTTCCACTGAGTTGGAAAGTGCCCCATTCGCATGATCCCATTGTACTGGGGCGTCACGGCAGCGACTGGACGTAGTGGTAGGTGCCGGAGCGCCAAGTTGATGATGTAGTCGGCTCCCAGGGCCTCAGTGATCAGATTCTTCACCTGGCCAGACAAGAAAATTATGGGGTCCTCTTCAGCGGCCATCGGCTCAGCAAAGCAATCTCGCAGGTGGGACTCGACTGCTCTGACGTGCTCCACATCATTGGTCGGGTTCGGTTTAAATTGCCCTTCGAGGCATTCGGCGAATATCTTGGCTCGAAATCTTGTATGGCCGTCGCTGCCCAAAGCACATCCCGCATCGCCCCGAGGGCCCGAGTACGAGTGTATCCATTCACACTATAGATTTTATACCAAATGTACGGTTCACACTCTCGTCTTCTCTCTCTCTCACAGTCGCACTTGCAACCTCTTGTAAGCGACCCAAAAGCCGACATGACACGTTACGCCGCCGACTGACCATTGCTATGTGACGTGAAATTCAAATATATCTACTCTTGTATGTCGTTAAAATACCTATTTGCGAAAATGCACAAGCTAGAGATTTGGTTTGGTGACCAAACTTTTGGCCCAAAATCCTGGGGTGGGCACAACCTCAAATATTAGCTGAGTTTGTCTTGACCTCGAGGTCGCCAAAAGGTACCTATCGGAAGAATTCTCTTGGCACACATGTACAATGGGTCAATCTACGCTGATTTAGCCCGGTAGACCCCCGCCACCTTGCCACGCTCTCAAAGTTTCACGCCGCGCCGCGGTTTAATTTACCTAACATCTCAAGTGTGGTATCATTTTCTTATGAATAAAGGATGAAGAATTCATTTTTAAAACAATTTATGCACAATTTCATACAAAAATTATAAAATATTAAAGAAAATATGTAAATTGGACATAATTTTTTATATTCAACATTGAGTGAGTATCCTGAAAAATATTAAGATTTGTAAGTAAATAAAAATACTACTGTAAAGAATATTTATCGAGCTTAAAAAAAATATATGATTTATATGTACTTACTATAGAAAATCTACCCAAAAAAAATCTAACATTTTACGCGACGGTGGCGAAGTATTTTCTAAATCCGTCACGCAAGCTAAGTTGAACGTATATTTTTTATCAATGGTAATAGATAATTAATGAAATTATGTCGATACAGCATTATTAAATTAAAATAAAACATTAACATCAAAAACAAAAAACATTTTACTGTAAATATTTTCCAAAAAAAAAAAGTTTCAAAGGTAAGTTGGTTTGTAAACACAATATACCGGGTGTAAATAGAGTGCGACCATTAAATGAAACCACATATTCTACCGACCCTACTGAACCACTTTTCCCAAGAGTCATACCCGCGGACAGCCTTAGTTTAGGAAATAATTGAGTTCCAAACAAAAACGCGGGAACCCTAACGCCGATATACGGGCGAGTTTAGAGAGAGCGTCGTCCGTGAAACTCGCCCGTATGTCGGTGCGTTAGGGTTCACGCATTTTTGTTTGGAACTCAATTATTTCCTAAACTAAGGGTGTCCGCGGGTATGACTCTTGGGAAAAGTGGTTCAGTAGGGTCGGTAGAGCATGTGGTTTCATTTAATGGTCGCACTCTGTTTACACCCGGTGTAAGGTGACTTTTATTTATGCAGCCAAACTCATACTGGAGGCTTGGTAAGTGAACAGTAACACGTTGCTCATATAATGTAAAATAAAATCTTGACGCCCCATAGTAATTGACTCGGGGCTGGGCTTGCATTTGTAAGGAACACGAAAAGAATAAATTTACGAATTTCACAAAATGGGTCATTGAACCTTGTTACTGAGCTCTTACCGGGTCTTCAGTAAGTATTTGGCTGGATAAGTTAAGGTAACCTTATATAGAATACGGGAATATTTTAAAATAAGGACGTTGTGGGTGGCGGCTGGATAAGTAGGGCGGAGGACCACCAAGGGTGGCGAAATCTAGAAAAGGCCTATGTCCTATGGATGTATGCATAGATATGAAATACAAACTAACTGAATATGTCACTGTGGTGGAAATCGTAGGTCAGGTGACGAGCAATAAATAAAATGTAATCGGAAAAAAAACTATTTTATGTATTCAAAAGATCCTTCTTACGCATTTTTAGGGTCCCGGAGTCCGACAAGGAACCCTTATAGTTTCGCCATGTCGTCTGTCCATCTGTCCGCGGCTTAGCGTAAAGACTATTAGTACTAGAAAGCTGTAATTTGGCATGGATATAAATATTAGCAAGGCCGACAAAATGATTTAAAAAAAATTTTAAGGGTACCTCTCATGCACTAAACTGGGGATGATTTTTTTTCTCGTCTATCACGTAGTGTGGGGTATCGTTGGATAAACCGTTAACTCTGAATGGTAACGTGACAGTTTGCGCCCCAAAGGTACTGTCAGCTTGGAGTAACAAGCGGCCGAAGTCAGGAAACCGGCAGCTTCTCTGGCATCACGACAATGCCTCGGCGCACACGTCTGCCAGAACACTCGACTTATTCAATACGAAAAATGTGCCTATCCTACCTCACCCGCCATATTCCCCTGACCTAGCACCTTGCGATTTTTACCTGTTTCCAAAAATAAAAGAAAAATTAAAAGGAAAGAGGTTTGAAAGCTATGAAGATGCACTCGCTGCATATAATTTCGAGATTTCAGAGGTGTCTAGAGAAGAGTGGGCAGAGGTATGTTCTAAATGGTTTAGACGTATGGAAAAGTGTATATGTGCTCAGGGTGAATACTTTGAGAAGTCTGATATCTACAATAAAGAATAAATAATATAGTTTTCAAATAGGTATCTAGTTTTATTTGGCATGACCCTCGTATTGAATGTCTGTGGGCAGGCCAAACAAAAAAATAGAAATGCTAATCTGACTAAGCCACATGACCGTTTGTATGTATGTATTTGTGTATTGTATCTATGTACGAGTGTGTATGTATCAAATAACTTTTTTATTTATTATTATGCACAGATGTGAATTTATTATATCGAGGGCTTCATGCCATAGGGGCGCATCCCCGAAATGGCTACTTTACAGGAGAGACAAAAAACTGAATATCTTTTTCATTATTTGACATAATTTATCGATAATTTACGTGACGTGTAATACATAAGAAGCAGTTATTTACATACATTCAGTTGTATGATTAGTTCATTTTAAAGGATATTTTTCGTAGCTACGCCTCTTTAGCTCAGCGATAATGTTCAGACCAAGACATTTTTTATATGAAATCGTCATACAAATTTTCGGGCGTAAAAACAAAAACCATAATATTGGGAATCTTGATTATTTTATTTATGTACTTTACTAATTGCAAACTAAGTGTCACTATATAAATGTTTATTAAACCATATTAAAGATAGATATTTTTTTAAATTATTTATACGCCTCTCTGGTCTGACGACTTAGGTTTCTTTACTCCGTTTTGCGTAAGGCGTACGATTGGAAAATACTTTGAGGGTAGGCAATATTAAAAAACGTGCTTCAAAAATAAAACATTTCAAATCAGTTTATTATAAAATTGAATACTCGTACAAACTTATTGTTTTTTAAAACATAAACATTTGGTCATAAAACAATAAAAACTTGTTATTATAATAAGCTTATTTTCAAATCAATATTAAGAGCCGTTTAGCAGGTGTATAATAAGAAATCCGCCTTTTTGTAATTAAACAAAACTGAAATTTTAAATTCAAAATTTGCTGAATTATTACCAACAGTTATTATTAATTATTATTACTAAACGGCTCTTAAATTTACTTAAAATGAAAAGAATACTCATAAAACTCAACAATATATATTTTGTATCAAAAATTAAACATTAAGAAACAGCCTTTCAACTGGCTTATACACTTTATATAAAAAATTAAACATTTAAAATTAAAACAGCTTTTTATTTTAAAAATTTAAACGTCTAAGAAGATACTTTTAGTATCAAAATATTTAGTAACACATCTATAACTAGTCCCTGAGAAACAGCCTTTTATTCAGACTTATAGAAATTAAAACGTTGTGATAAATTTAAACATTAGATTTTTCTTCTTGGACGTCGTTTTAAAAACGAGTCTTTGGACACTGAAAGTGCCATCTCATCATCATCTCCATTGGCGTCTACATGCGAGTCATTATCATGGTGGGTTTTGGAAACAGGCAAACTTTTATAAAAGCCATGGTAAAGTTCTGGAATCGTTCCATCACGGCACATTTCAATCAAGTCCTTATGTTTAACAGGTTTTATGGATATTTGTTGTGAATACATTTTTGGTGGAATGCTGGATGTTACGGTAGATCTTCTTGTTGGTTTCTTTATTTTGGCCTCTTTAAACTCTTCCCAGTAGTCATTTTTAAAAAACAACGACTCTGGTTTGTCTTTCCTAAGTTGCAACCACCTCACATTTCCCCACTTTAAGACAAAACCATCAGTGGATCTAATCACATTCGGAATAGTTGCATCACGAACGTTCTTGTAATCTATAAAGTCATTGTGATCCATCAACTTAATTTCGTAAGGATTATCTTTTCGGGCTAATTTTATGACGTTATGCCAGTCAGAAGGAATATAAATTTTTGCATATTCTGATGCACTTTCTATAGTGGAATGCATACTATCACATTCCATGTACGTGTGTCCAGGCTCTAAAAATTTGTAGTCTATCACTTGTATTGAATTATCTTGTGAGGAAACAATGGAGAACAACATTGAAACCAGGATTGAATTGCGATTTTGTCCTGGACAACAGTCAGAGTATAAAATAATGTGCTCTTTATTAGAAAGGCTCGTTATGTAGTGATGCAAGCATGTTGATACTTCACTGGCACCTCTGTTGCCTTCATATTCAGGCCAAAAATAACAATATCCTTGTTTAGTTGCAGAATTATGGACGGTGAAATTCATGCTGCCTAATTTACGTTTGTAAAAAACTGGTTTTCCTAAGACCAAGGGACAATATAATACAGCCTCAAAGTCAAATGTACAGACTATCATTTTTTCATCCGATTTGGCTCTCAATTTATCAACAGATTTCTCCGCTTTTGCATAATCTTTTCTGTTTATATGTTCTTCATACTCTTCTTGTTTTTTTTGCTGTTCTTCTTCCGACAACTGCTCATATTTATGGCACCAACATTGATCTTTCCTTGGTCTATGAAAACTTATGTTTTTTTGCAAAATCAACTCCTTGTAGGCCGTTTTGCAAACATTTTCTTTATTGTGTTCCTTACAGTGCTTTACATACAGCTCGAACATTTTTTTCTTTATTGAGTGTGGGTTCCAAATATATTCTTTTCGTGTCTTTTCGGCACCAATGTGATGGAACGGCTGGAAATAAATCAATGTGATCGTTTGCAAATTTCATTTTATCCTCATCATATTTGTTTTTAGGTACGTGTTTCCCTCGTTTGTCAGGCGATTGAATCTGACCTACACCGCGACGTGCTTTTTCTACAGCAGTTCGAACCATTTTTTCACCTACATTCAAATTTTTAAGGAAAAAATTTTTTCACACGCTTATTTTTTCACCATTGATAGTAAAACTATACTCCAGCGTATATTTTCTTCTTGAATTTACCACACGAGTTTCAGTAGGATTATTGGACTTCACATTTGAAGAAATAAAGTCTCTCTGTCTTTCAATATTTCCTAAGTCCCAAAAAGATTTGAAAATTTGAAGTTTTTTCTCATTTTCAATTTTCAAGTGGCAAGCCTGCTTACAGCATTGTGATTCTATCATCATGCATTTTTTTCCAGTCACTAAACGTCCTGTCGTTGATGTATATTCTAAGCCCTTGTTTCTTTTCACTTTTCTGACATTTTTAACCCATTTATCTGATGCTTTTCTTTTGTTACGCTTGGTTTTGGCTTCGTTTCCGCTATTTGTGTCAGGTGGTGCTGGTAATTTGTTTGGAGCTGTGTTTGGTGTGTTGTTTGTGATAGTTTCTTGGTAGGTTGATATTGCAGATAGTCTCAGTGTTAGCTGAGGTTCTAAATCTGGCGGAGCATAATGTGGATCATTATTAGATACATCCTGATCAACATTTTCATCATCTTTATTTTGCAAGGATACATTGTCTTCATTGTTCTTTTCGTTGCATTTGGAGACAGGGTTGGATGTTTCGAGGAGACTAGGACTTACAATTTGGACAGATGGTATAGGCGTAAATAGTGGTGTTAGTTACTTCTCTTCATTTGTATCAAAAATACGCCCTCCTTACGTCGCGAGACCATCCACACTGACCTGTAGCGGGAGGGCGTACGTTCTTGCGCCGCTATAGCATGACACACATCAAACAAATCCGAAGTCGTATGTGCATACGTCTTTTTGGCACGTTCAAATTGTCGTACAATTTTCCTTTTTAGTATTTACGCCTATTATACGTCCTTTTGCTTTGACATATATTGCGTGTCGATAATCATACGCCTTACAAAAATATTAAAATATGATAAAAACTACCGTGTCAAAAAATATGTTTTTTTTACATAGAAAGCAGATTATACTGACGAATCGACTGACATTAAAATCTAAAAATCGATTTTTGGGGGTTACGCCCCTATGGCATGAAGCCCTCGATATAAAATGTTGCTTTTTTTCCAAGGTTGACTGAAAGAAATTTCTTACAGGAATAAATCCAGCCTTAATATGGCTCGTTTTATGCACTCCTATAACGATCTACTATTTGTCACTGAGTGAGCAAAACTGACTTTTGTTCACAAATTTTAAGCAACAAAGGCACGCTTTTTGAGCTAGTGAGGTGAAAAAGCCTATATCGCCATCTGTTAAACAGGAAGTCAAACATTAGCTACAGCTACTTGACGCTAGATGGCGAGATTAAAAAATGCTGTATAGCGCCATCTAATGTTGACATACTCAACTATTAAATTAAGAGCGCCATCTATATTTTATTACGTATATAAAAAAAAGGAGCTATTCGACGCTAGATAGCGCAATTAGTCAATGTCGATAATGGCAGTATGCGTCATGGTGCTGCGCAATCAAGCAAGCACGGCACGGAATTTAACAGCTGTTCATCAACTTCCACAATATTCGGTCGGGCAACTCAGGCAGCAGCTGTACCGAACGAACACGCAGCCCAGTTTTGCTTGGTATTGCGATTGTTTGGACAGAGTTGCAGTGAACTATTTTGTGATAGGTCCGAGCGTGCAGTTTTCTTCCATTTTCAACCGTTATTGTTAACGAACGTGGTCTTTTTCGGCATTGGCGTTTGAAGTGTGTGAATTACAAAATAATCTGAAAGCTTCCAACACGTTGGCATTATGTTTACCAAAAATCGTTCGTTGTTATTGTGCTCCAGTTGAAATGGCTTGTGAATACGTGGATCGCGAGAGAAGTTCCGCAGTGTTATGTCAATAGACCATATTCAAGATTTAGTTTTTATTAACTTTTAGTGGGTAAATCATTAGTCCAATATGTCTAGCACGGTCCCTACAAGTTCTGCCCTGAGGGCTCTGGCCCTTGAATACAAGAGCTTACAGGAAGAGCCCGTGGAAGGATTCAGAGTAAAATTATTAGGAGAGGACAATTTATTTGAGTGGGAAGTTGCAATATTTGGGCCTCCAGACACGCTCTACCAAGGCGGGTACTTCAAGGTAAGACTCAGAACAATGAATTTGCATCTTTGTCTTGATTGCAAACAATCAAATGTGCCTATACTATCATCATATACCTTTGATTGTGCAATAAATCAATACATTTTATCAGTTGATAACACCTTTTACAGTCATAGAACAATTGATATTTATCATACCTAACTGGTCTGACATTCTGCTGTAACAAAAAATAACATGCATTTTTTAAACTTCAACATTACATAGAAAGTTGTTTGAAAAGAGTAGCTTGTTATTCAACCAAAACTTTAGACCACATGACTAGGCTCTTATTTTCTTGCAATAGAGAAGATTGTTGAATAACTTTGTCTCAGTCTTGGGGGATACTGAGTTAAACTGGCTCATTGGGATATCACTCTGACTAAGTCAATTTAGTGTTTGAGCATGTTGCAAATGTATAAACATATTCAGTGCATCCAAAAACACTGAGCCTTGCTTTCATTTAAGCAACTGTTGTGTAAATAATTAAGATTGCATGCGAGCAAAGCCTGCAGATTGCGTGGCATGATTATTTCAGTTATCTTAGATTTCTTATCAGTCTAATAAATAAAATAAACAAGTTGAAATTAAATTTTACTATATTATCAATAATAAAATCTAGAAATGGGAGTTTTAATATCTGGCAAGGTGGGTGGACATTGGTGTAACTAGGATTCATATGTCGGGGGGGCGGCCCCTTGCTCCAACTTATGAAGCCATCAACAAGTATCTGATCTTGATTATGTGATCATAACAAGATAAATAGATATAACCCTCCATACAACAAGATTACACACAAACCAATTAAGAAGACAAAACACCTTAAACTGGACAAAGCATCCTTTTACATCAATGTTACTGGTATTTCTGAGAAGGGGGGCCAGATGGTAATCCAGGGGGGATGTGCCCCAGTAGCCCGTATCTAGTTACGCCTAAGGGGCAGATAATGCTGGTCTGGTACCTCATGGTGCCAGGTAACTTAATCAGAGGGAAAAAAAAGTATTTTTATAGAATAGGTCTGCCTTTGTGCAATGTTTAATTTTTACTGTATCTGGTCACTGCTTGTGGGGTTGGAGAAGATTCATGCTCTGATACGTGCCCCTTTAATAAAATATATTCACTAGTTTCACTAGAGCGAGAGGTAAATATGTACATGTCGCTGTTAGTTGGTTAAACCAGACACTCAACTAAGCGCCCGCTGCCTGTTTTCTAGGCACCCGCGGACAAGAAAAGATAAAAATTCAAGTAGGTACACACAAAATTAATTAAATTAGGTATTACATTAGGTGTCTAATTTAACCAATTTACTGCGACATATTCTATAGCAGTGGATCTATAAAAGGTGAGATTGAGGGACTGCAATAGGTTTAGTGACTTAGAAAGAAGTGAAGGATAGTTATTGTTTAATTATCATAAATATTTAGTGAATTTAAAGTTTTATTGTTGACTCCTTATTTCAAACTTATGAATTTTTTACGACTAAGTGAAAATCTGCTTGCGGCCTACCAGTGGCTCGCTGACCACATTTTGGGAAATGCTGTTCTTTATAGTATGAGTGATTGCAAGCAGGACAAGGAAAGAGGGGTCTCATGTGCACGCATAGTGTCATATTTTGACATGCTACAAGTTTCATATATGTATCTTTTGTTTCAGGCACATATGAAATTCCCTCCGGATTATCCATACTCACCACCAACTGTTAGATTTTTAACAAAAGTATGGCATCCTAATGTTTATGAGGTAAGTGGTACCATAAATTTGATAATAGACTGTGTGAATGAAATAATATAACTTCAAAAATGTTAAACACATTATTTTTTTAAGTAGAATCCTATCTCAATCAATGGGGTGACAAAAAAAATTATGCAATGCGTCGAAGGTAAAGCTCGACTGGGCCGCCATAGAAGGATGTATGCCGATCAAATTAGCGACTACTGAAAAAGGGCAGTAAATAGTATTTGAGAGCTTGTATGGCTAGATTAATGGATGTAGAAGCAAAAGAGGTGTGTCAGGATCGTAGCAAACAGAAATCTGTAGTCTCTGCGTACCCATGGAATGACCCTACACTACACCGCACTAATAGACCATTGTCCAAGGGGGTGTTTTTCTATGAATAAGATTGTCTTTTAGTTAGTCCAGTTTGAAAAGTGCAAAAAATCGCAAAAATGTATGCTCTTGATTGTCTAAAAATTCTATCTTAGTATGATTGGCCGTATCATTTTGAACAGCTTAGACCAAATTTCAGACAGGAAGCACTTGCAAATACAGAGGTTTTTTAGTAGGTAAATTTGTATGTATGTGATAGATAATTTTATCTTGTTCCGTTAATTTATGATACCATGTTATTTAGAAGAAATTTACCCTTTCAATCAGTATCATAAAAATACAGGACGTTTTTTTTTAACATTTCACCTTTTTGAACCGTGATTTATCCAAAATCTTTGAAAGCAGTTAAATAAAGAAATGTTTCCTTTCAGTAAAATGTGCTATCATCAATATTTTGAGTACTTTCCCTTCCCAAGGGCTTTTTTCCACCTGTATTGTAGATATTTTATTTTGTGTATGAACTATTTTTATCTAAATAATTTGCTACATTGTTCTTAAATATTATTATTGAAAAAATAGTTAAAATATTATATTATTATAGTTGAAACAGGTGATGGTGACAGCTTCGGAAGACGGACATTTTATTTCAATTCTGTTGTGCTAAGGGTTGTGTTAAACCACCTACTTCCACAAACATATTTGTAGTTCTTAACAGTTCCAATTCTAGTCTGTGTCATGCTTTTATTTTGGTCATGTTACTGCTAAATTCTGACGGCAACTAATTGGGTGACAGACGCACAGTCGGGGTGCAATTAAAAAGTCTAGATTTTTAAAACAATAGCAATTGTTACTGTTGATCTTACGATCTGTGTTTCGGTTTTTTCCCAAGCACGTACATGAGATAAATATCAGAGAGGATTAAAAGTTGCCGCATAAAAACACATTTTATGATGTGCGTCGAACGGTATTGACTGCAACTGTGTTATTTGACTTTAGATTTAATCTGTCTTTTGACCCTGTTAAAAGTAAAAAAAACCTTTTGAGTATTATAGTATATTTTTATTCATGCCTAGCTGTTGAAATCATTGTTTGATAAAACAATTCAACTGACTAATCTTTGACTTTATTGAGTCTTAACGTATTCAAACGTGCTATTGACACTCTTGTCTTGACACAGTTTGATAACCTAAGTGTGTCAAATGACTTACACATGATCAGATTTTACTGCACTCTCATGGTGAAAGACCCACGCTAGTCCCTAAGTTCAACTTTGCCCTTGGTGTATAGAATTTGGCCTCGGCTTCTTTTTAGGGTTCCATCTTCAACAAGGAACCTTTATAGTTCCGCCATGTCCGTCCGTTTGTAGATCTGTCTCTCCCCGGCTCAAAGACTCTTAGTACTAGGAAGCTGTAATTTGGCAAAACTATACATAAAAGTCACGCCGACAATGTGGTGAAGTAAAATCTTGATACATTTTTTTTATGTACCGTCATTGACGTCTCATAAACAACAAGACTCACAATCTCGTTCAAAAAGTGTCCGCGATGCATTTTGTCACCGCTGTGGGGTGACAAATTGGAATAAAGATTGCATACAACTGACATTGCATCTTATGTTAACGACGTAACGTCTTAATTTGGTTGGAGCATTTTTGCTATTATGCACGTCGCACGTCTGACGAACTTTTCTTAGAGACTGTGTGTCTAGTTGTTTATGAGAGGTCAATGTGTACCGTACACGTAAAGTGGGGATGTTTTTTTTTTCGCTTCTAAACCGTGGTGTGGGTTGTCGTTGGACAGGTCTTCCAAAAATATTGCGGGAACCATTTTTAGATTTAGGTTAAGGATCCGTTTGCGAAATATTAAGCTAATTTTTGTTAAGGTCAAGTGTCGCCCACAAAAATTATGGTATGGCGCGGAAGTCCGTTCGGTGTGTTAAATTGCGACTTTATTTCCACGTGTTTTGTACGAAATTTGAATGGAATGAAAAGACGCCTGTGTCATGTCAGCGCCTGTACCACGGCAAATAATGAAATATTAAAAAATAGTACATTACGATACGAGAGCGATGAAACGCTTTCTGACGAGTGTGAGTTTGCGGCACGAGCCGAAGGTGAGTGCTGCAATCTTTCTCGCACAAGTTTCGTATAATTTTTTATAGCACATGTGCGGAAAATGCCGACTTTACGCAAGCGCAGCGTGCGTAAAGTGGTCATTTTACGCACGGTGTGCTATAAAGAAATTTAACTGTGGTCCCCATTCAAGAAACCTCAAAAAAATGCATTATTTAAACGTATTGGTTTTGGCTTTAACTTAAAGACGGTAAAACATACATAATTAATAATAATTTTAAAAGTCAGAAAGTAGGACACAAAAATTAATAATTATACTCGTAGAATGTAGGGTTCCGTATGCAGACGGTGCCTAATTTTTTGTCGTGCGCTACCATTTTAGCGGATTGTTTTTGTAGCCTTGATGTTGCTTGGCATGTACAGTGGAGCCCACATCAAGCTAAACACTTTCAGTATAAGGGGGCCGTTCAAGTATTACGTAAGCACTATGGGGGGGGGTCTTTGTTTTGCTTATTTTCGAGGACATGGGGGGTAGGGGAGTCTAGATGATGATTACGTCATCGGTATATTTTTGCCCCTTACTCTATGTTGAATACTGTATCAGTAAAATCTAATCTCTATCCTAAATGTATTTTCTTATTTTTAAAATTATAATTATAACATTATAGTATAAATATTTATAATTGAACAATGTTTACGTAAGCATGGGGGGAGGGGGTAAGAGCTTTGCTTACTTTTGCTGACAAGGGGGATGGGGGGGTAAATAATTGTAATAAATCTGCTTACGTAATACTTGAACGGCCCCAAGCTGACCTCTCATTGTATAGTCTCCCCGTACAATGAGAGGTCAGCTTATACTCAATGTGTTTAGCTTGATGTGGGCTCCACTGTACATTGTTGTTATTGACCATAATATTTTTATGGTTCCGCACCCGTATTATGGGTTGGTGCGGAATCAGAACCCTCTGTGTGCAAGTCCGACTTGCACTTGGCCAAATTATTAAAATTCTTGTCTGTCTGTTTGCATATGTTTCATTTTACTCCAGAACCACTCAACGGATTTGGATGCTGTTTCTTTATTATCATCGTAGTGTAGTGACCCTGGGCCTATTATGTATTGTAACTTTGTATTGCTTGCCAATCTATGCATCCATCCATCAGCCTGTTTCGTCCACTGCTGGACATAGGCCTTTCCAGGATTTCGCCACTCTTGGCGGTCCTCCTGGAAGAAATGCCCATACTCACACACGCTGGGCAGGTGGGTGGGTGAGCGCGCTGCCGAAACCTTTGCACCAGTGACGCCAATTGCCAAACATTAAAACATAGTTTTGTTTTGTATGAAATCATCTACTCTAGGGTAGGCAGTGCCTAACCCACCCTGGGGTCATACAAATAATGATTTTTCATAGTGACATTTAATTTTTTTTTTCTCATTCCATTTCCAGCAAAAAGTTCTATGCACGCCACTGTATAATAGCTATCCATATTGTAAGCTTTTTGGAGGAAGAATTAAAAAATACCAATAGCTGGGTCGCGCACAGGCTACGTTGTTGGACCTTATTAAAAAACATAAAACCAATACATCAGTGTCGATTCGGTATTCCGAGATCTTGCACGAATTTTGCAAGACTAATCTTGCACCCAAAATCGTGCGCGATCTAGCAAGATTTGCAAGATTGCACAGCAACACATTTTATCAACATACAAGCGCGCAAACAGAATTCCCCGTTCATGCCTGGTTCTTCTCGGCGCTAGAGTGAAAGGGGGTGTGCCTGCGCGGGGTGAAGAGCAGTAGCTGCAGTAGTGTCGCATGCGGCAGTGGCCTATTTTTCGCCATTTGAAATTGTTTTCCTGTCATTTTTTGATAAATTTCGACAAGAAATTAGTATGTTAGAATCAGGCGGGGCAAAAGAACAGCATCTGCAGTCAGCGTATCAATGCCTATCATCAGTACTGCCAACAAGCGTAGAGGCAGGACGGGCCTTTTCTGCTGCTAGGTATTTGGCACGAAACATCCGAAACGAAACTAGTTGGCAGACGACACTCTAGATATGTTGTGTTTTCTAAGGAGTTTTTTTTTTCTAAATAATGCGCAATTTTTTAAGTAAATGATTCAGTGTTTTTTGTATATGTATATTATTTCATTATTTCGCCCATAGAGCAATAACTTTAACCAAGTTTCAATTGAACACTTATAATTCTTAAAATAATTCGTAGGTATGCGAGATCTTGCGAGATTAGACCTCTTAAATCTTGCAAATACCGAGATTAAACATTTTGCTACAAGATTGCACTCCCTTAACACAACATACAAGCATCGCAACGGTTTATGAGCCTTGACTGCACTAGTCATTGTTTCTCTATCGCATTAGTAATTTTGTGCGCTAGTCCCCCACCACTTTCGCCGAGCGCTCATAACTCGTTGCGAGTTGTAACTTATTTGACAGGACTAACCTTATTTTAAGCGTCCTGTCCATATCTATTCGATACAGAAATAAAAAGACAGAATGCTTAAATTAAGTTTTGTCCCGTCAATAGTCGTGTTTCACCGAATCGACACCAATGTTAATATTAAAACCAGTTCGGAAAGTAATTGATTCGCAACAACAAACACAATTTTTACAACGCAAATTTTCTGTTTTTTCTTGCCCGCATGGAAAACAAGTTTGTTGTTTTTCACCTGGTTGAATATCTTGATTATTTTGGATATTTGTTTTCTAAATTCCCTTTCAATGTGCACGGAAACTAATGGAAGAATCAATTTTAGTATTTTGGCCGCGTGGAGTGGCACCTAAGTACAAAGACTTTGACATTGTTCATGTAAGGTTTTAAAATTTGCGACCGTTTTCGAGCTTTTTTTAGGATTTCGTACCCGAAGGGTGTCCAACGGGACCCTATTACTAAGCCTCCGCTGTCTGTCTGTCTCTCCGCCCGTCCGTCTGTCACAGGGGTCTACAGCTTCAGCCGTGATAGGTAGACAGTTGAAATTTTCAGGGGATACGTGTAACTATGGCCACTACCACGACATATTAAAAAGAAAAAATAATAAACCCAGGGGGGTCCCTAATCCCTACACAAGAATCCCCGAAAAAATATAATTTTTAGGGCTCCGTACTTCAAGAAGAAAAAACGGAGCCCTCATAGAATCACTTTGTTGTCCGTCTGTCTGTCCGTTCGTCCGTCCGTCTGTCTGTCTGTCAAGTCAAGACCCTTTATCTCGGGAACGCAAAGATACGGCCGTTTATGCCGCAAAAAAACGTATATTTCGACACTCTCACTTAAAGGAATCTAAATTTATAAGGTATTTTCCGTTGACCTAAAACCTTGAAATTTGGCAAGTAATACCGTCTCATGCTTCATGTGGAAAATGGGGAAAAATCTGAAAACTATACATTTGTAATCACATTAATATTATAAATGCGAAAGTTTGTGTGTGTGAGAGGGTGTGTGCGTGAGTGTGTGTATGTTTGTTACTCTTTCACGATGAAACGGTTGGACGGATTTGGATGAAATTTAGAATGGATATAGCTTATACCCTAACTTAACACATAGGCTACTTTTTATCCCGGAAAAAAGCACGTCGTTAAACCTAATAAAACGCGGGCGGAGCCGCGGGCAAAAGCTGGTTAAATCATAAAAATATAGTCTTTGACGGAACTCTCGGTGGGCGAGTCTCGCACTTTTTTTAACGTTATTTGTTTCAGCTTTGTTCTAAAGACGGCAATACATACAAGTTTCAAATTTGTTCACATTGTTGTACATAGTCTGTAGTAAAACAACAAATAATAAAATTAGGGTTCTGAATTGTTTCACTGGCGCTACACTATTTTAGCGCCTTAATTTTTGTCGCATTAATATTGCTATATAGCAATTATTGTTCATATGTATGTTTTAGGGTTCCGTATCAGTATTGTGTGATGATACGGAACCCTTTGTGCGCGAGTCCGACTCGCACTTGGCCAAATTATTTGTAGAAGATTGTCAGAAGGTTGAAGGTCTCATCGCATCACCTTGCGACACCAAGCGTTGTCTCGTCTCTGTCCGTAAGAAAGTTCTATGCGGTTTGATCTGACACACTTACGAGATTTCAAATCTACATAAACGCTCTCGAAATATCTCAATCAAATTAATTGCTTTTGTTCTTGTGATTTTGATATTTCAAATCCAAAGTATAGTAAATATTAATATAAATAGTAATTTTATATTCTTATAATTTTTATTTTGTGGACTAGATTGAAAGAGGCGAAAGGGGTGTGACACGTTCGCAACAGATGGAATTTTTATACTCGTTATCTATTTTTAGTTTTTTATAGCTTTTGCTCGCGGCTCCGCCCGCGTGTTATTCGGTTTAACGACATGCTTTTTTCCGGGATAAAAAGTAACCTATGTGTTAAGTTAGGGTAAAGGCTATATCCATGCTAAATTTCATCTAAATCCGTTCAGCCGTTTCAGAGTGACAGAGTAACAAACATACACACACACACACACACCCTCAAACTTTCGCATTTATAATATCAGTGTGATTATTTTATTACTACCTATTGACACCTATTCTCGTGTAGCAAATATTAGATTTAGAGCTGCGATAACCTAAAACTTTTCATTGCGAAACAGGCTTTAACGCAGATGGATAAAAGTTAAATGAGCTTGTATTATTTTAGGTTTTCCAACTCTAAATTTAAGGTTTGCTGCACGAGAATAGGTCACATTGTCTTTCTTGAAGCTCTCTAAAGAGCTAAATGCTGGTACACGTAGAGTTTAGGTCCTAGAATATCATCTAGTTGTCCTAGATAACCATACTCAGTGTGTTCATAGGCCAATATGTAGTCAAACTGGGACGCAAAGCTAATAGCGGAAAGAACTTTGATTGCCGGTCGTCCAGCGGACTACATTCGTTGACATTGACTGCGTGAGCGCTGCCTGCAATATCCTGTGTACACGCTGTTTAGATTACAATATCATCAAGGCACTGATCGACAGCCAGGCAACCATGCTTGTAACTCAAATCTACTCTTATAACCTCTGTTACAAAGGTGACTTTTGTAGAAACCTTTACTCTTTAGAGTACTGCAAATTATCGGCAAATAAAAAACCAAGAACATTCGAAGACGTAGTTGGGCAGTTCAGGCGCAGTATGTCCATCGCACTACGAAAGAGATAAATAAACACTTAATCTGAAAAGTGCGCGCCAAGTTGTGCGGTGAATCAAGAAAAGGTTGGATATTACTGTTTTTTAGTGAATAGTCCTACTAATATTATAAATGCGAAAGTTTGTGCGTGTGTGTGTATGTTTGTTACTCTGTCACGCTGAAACGGCTGAACGGATTTGGATGAAGTTTAGAATGGATATAGCTTATACCCTAACTTAACACATAGGCTACTTTTTATCCCGGAAAAATGCATGGTTCCTCTAGGATAGATCAATATCATTGAAAAAGCAAGTGTCTAATTAGCGCGGTCCTAATCGTTTGTGGTGAAATAAGACAGGGCTATGTTATCACACCACACACTAATATTATAAATGCGAAAGTTTGTGTGTGTGTATGTTTGTTACTCTTTCACGCTGAAACAGCTGGACGGATTTGGATGAAATTTAGAATGGATATAGCTTGTACCCCAACTTAACACATAGGTTACTTTTCATCCCGGTAAAAAGCATGTCGTTAAACCGAATAACACGCGGGCGGAGCCGCGGGCAAAAGCTAGTATTTAATAAAAAAAAAACAGAGAGCGTTTAAAAAAGCGCGTTTTTATGTTTTAAATAAGTATTGACATTACAAACCATGGACCTCGAGTCTAGTATAAAATTTACCAAAAAGAGTGTCCTTAGTGAAGTGTCAAAATATTAAGAAACAAAACAAATTGAAATTTTTTTGAACTGAAAAAACAGTCTTCACTTTGCAAATTTCGTTGTGGGCTTTGTTATCGTCTTGGAAAAGGCCTCATTTATAACATGTCATTTTTTCAGAACCCTATCCATTATTGTATGTCAGTTCTATTGTTTTAAAATCTCATTTTTACTACCTATATCATTTTAAGCGCTATAACTTCACAGTTCTATATTTTTTAAATGTGTCCTTTATTGAATTATCCTTCACCTTAATTACCCTGGTTAGTGCAGCGGCCAAGTTCCGATTCAGTCATCATAAAACGCTCAGTTGCCAGCCGGTTGTACAGTTTTCACGGCATCAGCCGTACCGTTAGCTCTTAGAAAGGACAACCGTGCCTGTCTCTGAGCAGTTTATTCAACGTGATGAAAAAACTGAGGTCATCATTCTGAGTTATTCACGGTGTCACGTGATCAGGCGTCTTTATCCGAATGCTGTGAGCACTCGAAATGAGAATGTTGACATTTGACTTACAAATAAGGGCTGGAAAAGGAGCCGTTTGGGAAGCCATTGAATCTCATTTGGGGTTGGCATGAAGTTTAGACGCATCACAATATATAAGATATTGAATATACTAAACTGTGTGTCTTACGATGAGACTTATTAATTTTCGTTAATTGCATAACAGAACAATAAATCGCAAACCATCCGTAGTCGAGTCCAAAACTTTGGAGTGGAGTTTTCCGATCCAATAATTAAGCGAATGGTACTAGTAAGAATGCCTTATCTTTCAGCCTGACCTTTCGTGGGCGTGCGTCATTCATCGTCATATTATTATATTTTTCGGCGTGTTCTACCAATCGTGTGTTTATCATCAATGGGAAACACATTTGGAACTAAATTGGATACATTAACAGTAAATTACAAATCAGGTCAACCTGAAATTGCCAGAACTAAATCGAGTCTATCTAAACCTTGATAATAAACACATATAACACCGTTTTGTTTGTTAAAATATAATGTATACCGTACGCGGTCGTCTTCGCTATGGTCCGCTATACAGGGTGTAATTGTTAAGTGTGACCAGGCGATTATTCCCTAACTATTACAGATATCAAAAATTTTTAAACTGATACTGAAAGTACGTTACCTAATCGGTAAAATGACATCATAAATAACTTTTTGAAAATCAAACGAAAAGTATTCAAAATTTTGACATTAAACACTCAAACACAAACTGTATGTGTATGTGTTCCAGTTTTGTCATGGTAAAAGACTTTTTTCATTATGATGACGTGGTTCGTAACAAGTACGTTTTGTGTTAGTGTGGGGAAGGGAGGCGTTTAGCGCAGTCTACATATACCATGATGACCATGGTCCTGGCCTGGCATTGTCAAGTGCCACCTTGCCTTAAGCAGGATGTACTACAGTTGAATGACCTTAGGATGCGGTTACCGGCCAGGCGATGCTAACCAACTTTTAATTTAAATGGATGAATCATTGTTGTGGTTGCCATCACAAAGGCGAATATGTTTTTTTTTTCGGAATTTTGCACGTTTGCCTATCTGTTATTGTATAGGTCTGATTATATTATTAAACATCGATTGAATTGGACTCGTTTCAAACGTGTCTTATGATTTGCTTATATTATGTAGCGTGTCATTCTGATAAGTAATACTGTATAATAATAAAGAGAGCCTCTTATTACAGAACAATTCATATTTTATCTGAAAAGTTGAGATTAGGGAAATATTTATATTCTGTCCAAACACTGACATTTCCATCCTTTCCTTGACCTCTGCTCTAGCAGCATCTTTCACTGTTTTTATGAGATGCCATCAATAAACGGCAAGGGTGAATGCCTTAGAGATAAAAACTACATTATTACTCTAAGGAGAATGCAAACGAAGTGATTCCCTTTCAAACCCGGGGATGGTACACTTCGAACTTACTAGGTGAAATGCCTTTCTCCTGGCAGTTCCTCGGCCTTGAGGTAATTAACCTTATTCTTGTCACCCTGCGTCGTGGTGGCCGCTCTGAACTTGTGCCACATACAGCTAGTAAGCTTTAAATAACGCCCTAGAGACGCGAGCCCATCCAACGACCGTGCCAATATTTAGATCGCATTCTCCGCTTTGTATTGACCACGTGTGTCCTGTCCGGGGCTACAATCTACTTATTGGTTACGTACGTTCGCGTTGCGTGTGATAAGATTGTCCCTTTCGTCACAAGACTTTGTGCGTGTCATAGTTCATGCTGAAAATGTACGAACAAATACTCATAGCATATATTTACATTGTTACTGTTTTTCATGCTTCAGGAAACAATGAACGAGACTCCTTTATAGGGCGTGCCATGTACATATTATGTATACGTCACATATAGCTACCGTTCTTTTATACTGTTTTCAGCTCAATGATTTTACGAAACTATATAGGGTTTCTCTGCTGTCATTATAGCGACATAGTGCTTCAGCTATACGAAACTCTTCATTATTTATGAATTTTATGATACGCAACAGTAGCACACTTCGTAGTTCGGAGATAAACTTTACGCGTGTTGGATGAACGTCACGAAATAAGTAAGAGACCCTGTCAATAAAGAACTTACCGTTAGGGAATAACGACTAAAGTGCCTTAAGGTAACTTCGTCGGAAAAATGTATGACTCTATTCGTAGTGGTTGAAAATTCGAACAAAACCCTGTTAAAATAAAGTTCTATCAGCTCGCACTCAAACTTGGCTGTTACGTCTGACAAGTTCGAAAATAGTGTGTCTTTTATTTATTTATTTATTCTAAAAGTTAAAAAACCATATCATTTAACAGGGAAGTTTAGTCTGGAAGTTTATAAATGTTTATATCGATTCGATGAAAACCGCGGCGGTTATATTGTTACAAGTGGGCAAAAAACTGAGAAATGGGTGAATTTAGAATTTCTTTTCTTCACTTCTATAAATTAAAATAAATTTCAGGAAAACCCACATCACTTTTCGTATCATGTAGATGCATTTTTCTACTGTAAAAATATGATACCGTACAAAATTACAAACTGGTTACAAAGTTACTCAGTTCAAGCTCGTCGGCTGTTTATTGAAATATAGTATCCACTGAAAATGGGTTAACTCCTTAAAACAGTACAAGCAAATATTCTGAAAAAAGTATATTTGCTAATATAACTATAACCTTTAAAATAGAAGATGCATTTTGTTCTGAGTTTTATAAAACCATATAAATTTATGACGCAAAATCAAGCTTATTATGGCTTAAAAATTGGATTAATTTAAGTTAAGTATATTTTAGTCAAATAGACAGTGGAAATGTTTTTCCGTCCATCGGCATTCCGTCTAGTGAAAAGTATAATTTTCTACTATTTTGCGCTATCCGGAGACGCAGGCGATCGTGGTAACAGCCATTTTGCAATGCGCGCTGATATGAACGTTATTTCAATGTCGATTCCGTGTATTTATTTATACCGACCCACGTCGGTATTATTATTTGGGGTATATATCCGCCTTAATCCCTGGTATTTCTTTCGTGGCGTTTACTCTAATCCGAATCTTTCTCCAATTGTTTATCAATTTACATCTGCCTTATAAGGGGTCACATGTGCAATTAATGATAATATTATATTGTTCCGATCTTTGTATTTCCCCTCAAGTATTTGTTTGAAAATCCATACAAAACGTTTTCTGCATAGCTGACGTTCTTTGGTAAACCCTTTGAACGTCATATTTAAAGGTTTCCCTGAACTTCACTCAGGTCAGCTGATTGCTTCTTGGTGTAGTGCCAAATGTGTGTCGTCATTTTCTTTTCATCGAACACAATTTTTAGCTCTCGAGTTGTTCGCAATTATCAGACACGTTCCGTATCTTTTTGTTTCATTAAGTTTATTCTAGGAAACCAGCACAGCAGGCCAAAAATATAAGTAAACATGGATTTGTTCTGAAGTGTTTCCCGATTTAGAGGTCAGTATACACGCATTTTCTTTGTGAGGAAGCGCACAATGAACTGGTAATGTATTTTTAGCCGAGGGCGTCGCTCTGCTTGCTATAGCAGAGCAAGGTAAAGCGCTCTCTATTGCTCCTCGTAATGACACTCGTCTAATTATTCTGCGAGCCTTGCATCTCACAAAGAGCTACGTGCTCCGAACTGTTGTTTACGTAAACATGGGCCTTGTTTGGCAATAAACCATATTCGCATTGATAAATCTCTACGCATTTCGCTGCACTAGTAAGTAGCGCACACGTTTACAAGTACGTACCAATAAGTCTAGTTTTTACAAAGATATCAAAACACGCAACCAAGACGAATTTAGAAAGATTTGGGAAAGCAATTCTACGTCGTATGATGGCAAGTTCGCAAAAAGACCCGTTAGAAATACTTTCACTTTGCGTCAAAATGTAGGTACTTGTGTAGTAGTGATTGGAATTTTTGTTTTTACATGATTTTGACAACGATTCCTTTAAATCCAGGACTTCTGATATAAACATATTGGAGGAATATTATTATTAGAGTGCATTACAAACTAGAAAAGATAAATTAGAAACAAATGTAAAGACAGTATTCCAAAGCGATGGATTTCGCAATAAAAACATAATCTTAGTTAATGAGAACTGTGAATTTCTTAACTGTCTGAAGCAACACACATATTGTAGCGACGACAGCGCCATCTGTTCCCAAGAACAAAGCGTGAAATCACATAACGCCCTCGTGAGCTTTCAATATGTGCATTACAAGCTGATTAGATCAAATAGTTACAAAAATATTCGGTGGACAAGTATGGTGGAAAAATTCAACGGTCTAGGTAAGTACCTCGGTAGCGCGCTTGTCTTGATAACAAGAGGTCGCAGGTTCGAATCCAGGACCGAGATTTCTTTTTCAAATTCTTGTCTTTACCTTTGTTTCTAATTTATCTTTTCTAGTTTGTAATGCACTAATAATAATATTTAGAGTATCCCAAAGCGATGGATTTCGCAATAAAAACATAATCATATTGGAGGAATCATTGTCAAACCATGTAAAAACAAAAATTCCAATCATAACTAAAAATGCACACATGCTTAAGCAAGCCGCGCATGTTTCTCTGTGGGTGACTTAATCCAGCTGTTGTTGGAATCATGGAATCAGTGATTTTAACACTGATTCATGATATCTAAAATAACTAAGATCCTATTCTAGCTATTTATTACCACAAGAATAATTTTGAGGGATCACTTGAGTTGAAATACTGTATAATTATGAATCAGTAGATTGTATGTACATAGATAGAACACATGTTAAATATCGGTTATCGCGACAACTCGTTATATCTGGGTCATATCAATACTGGTGTAGGCCGGTTTAACTATACAACTTCCCGCTACTCTTAGGTTTCCAACCTGTATCTGTTTTTACTTATTTTAAATTTGGAAAGTGAACGCTATGAAATACCTACAGTTATGTTTGAGAAAATGGCGATATCACCCGTGTAAATGGCGAGGGTCTTTTTATAGTCGTGCGACGAACGCTGCGCTGTCGAGATTGTCAAGGGCAATACGGTGGAGGTGAACTGCCTCCTTCGACGTCGATATGGTTGACCTCACTTCCGGTATCTCCTTAAAAATATGGAAGTTGGAAGGAACGAGAAAATACGCCAGTTTGATAGTGGGATGTGTACTCGTCGTTTCCAATGATGGCGTGATGCAAGAGTTCCAGCCAATGATCTAACGTTGTATTTTGTGGTTAGAATTGTGAAAGTACACAAAATATGATGCTTTAAACAAATCTATATCTATACTACTAATAATATTAGTAGTTTAGATATAGATTTGTTTAAAGCCAAAAAATATAAGCCAAAAACGGGGCAAAGATTGAATAAACGCGGGTGGAGCCGCGGGCAAAGGCTAGTAATATTTCACAACTGCCACTTCATGTAACTGCAAAAATAGAATGATTATGTTTCTCAAACAAGATCGAAACGTGAGTCAGACAGTAAATTCAATGAGATGATGTGACCGTTGGGGAACCAGACAAAATTGTTTCCTAGAAGACTTTTTGTTTCCCTGATGAATTAAGCTCAAAAAAATCAATGAGTATATAAAGAGGGTGCATCGTTCTATAGGTTATGCTGTGCTTCGTCCCTCCCTCCAGGCTCTCTGTCCGATGCATGCGACTCCCCCCCGCTCTGCTACGGTTACTAGATCCAGTAGCGTGAGTTCCTGACAAAATCCCTGAAAAATGACAATTTCAACAAATTTCTTGTCATTTTCATAAAGTTTTATACTATTGCGGATGCAGCAAGATTTTCAATAGTTTTTTGCATAAACACAATGTAACTCAATAAATATAATAACTTTAAGCACTTATTTATTATCTTTTAAAATTCCTGACAAATCCTATTTTTTCCTGATCCCCTAACAGAAGGCCAAAATTCCTGACATATCAGGAAAATGCCTGTTATCTGGTAACCCTATGTTCTGCACTCTGCACACCCCAATCGAATATTTCATCCCATACATTCTCTATCACGGACTGTAGTTCGGGCTCTCAATACAATACGTTATTCTACACCTAGGAATATCTATATGAAATGGCCGCTCGATTTGCCAGTCTCGATGATTCAATTTTACACATTCATCGCCGGAATTGATTTGTTATCCGGTATTAAGGCGAGGTTATCCGAGAAATCTGTCCTGCTCCAAAGCTTTCATTTTACATATGTTTATCCTGCTCAGCAGAAGCGGGCCGCTTAGAAAACTAGCGATTTCCAGGTGTTTTTATTAATTTTTTTGGAATTAGAGTGATTAGATTTTAATATGACCGCTGTTTTATATCAATCACATTTTTCACGATGTTTATGATAATATGAGATTTATTGTCCAGAACTTAAAATAGCTCAAATGAAGTGATATTTAGATCATAGTTTAGACCTATCTTTGCGATTTAATTGGATCAAGCAAAATGTAAGTAATCGTGTATCGAACAGCTGAAATATTAAGATCAAAGAGTGAAATATGATATTTTGCAAAATTTTATCATCTGTAATCAATTAATTATTGCTTTAAAATGAATTTGAAAAGGGACAAAATGGGACAACCCCCCTTAACCGAACGTCTGTGATTATTTCCTACCTATAGTTGGATTACTGATACAGAATGTACGCGGACATATCTTTGTCTTTTGTTAGAACACTAAACAATAGATAATGCGCATTGTATCGCAGTTTCAACTAGGCTAATCCATTCATTTACCTTACTTTCTCAGCCTGATAAGGCGGTATTTATTTACAGATAATGTAGTTAATATTTACAAACCTAACAATTGTTTCTAGAAACAGCATTAGATCATTTATTTAGGTTCTCATTCCTCTTCCGTTCTTGCGAAAATACACGAGGTCATTACTATAACTTGTTTGCTAGTCGTTTCCGTGTCAATAACAAAACCTATAGATGGATAAATCGCGTTCCCCTCCAATTACCAGTTTCTCCATACGTAAATACGAGTAAGAATGTAGGTAGTTAGTAACTAAGTGTACGTAATGGGTTGTTATGAAGATCACAATGTGCACGAGTTCTCCGCGCCCGCGCACACAACAATACGCTTTATGTAACTCCGCGTTACGCTCTTTGTAGCGCAATAGAAATGAAATTTCCCTCCCGTAATCGTAAAATATTTGTAGCCGAAACGGTAAAGATGGTTTTCAAACGATAAACATGAAGATAATCACTTCATGTTGGTTGAATCTGTATAAAAGTAGGCCAAAACGCCATTTGATGTTACAATAGTTTCTGAGTTTACAACGGGTAGGGAAATAATGTATTAAATTTGTCGTAGTAACTTTACGAAATTGGACTTCGTTCAGCTTTCTCACTGGGCACCCGTTTTTAATGAAACAATACTCATTACATTAATATCATCCTGTCCTACTATCCTACTAATATTATATACCGGGTGTAAATAGAGTGCGACCTTTAAATAAAACCACATACTCTTCTGATCATACTAAACAACTTTCTAAAGAAAAATACCCGCGCAAATGTTCAGAGAAGAAGATATTCAACTGTAACTCAAATACTTTATTTCGTACGAAGAAGGTATATTTTAGAACGCTGCACCGTAACAGCTTTTTGACGGTAGACGTTGTTTCAAAAAACGCCCTTATATCGGTGCGTTAGAGTTCACGCATATTTGCTCGAAACTCAAATATTTGTGGTTCAGTATGATCGGTAGAATATGTGGTTTCACTTAATGGTAGCACTCTAATTACACCCGGTATAAATGCGAAAGTTTGTTACCACTTAGCTCCATAACCACTGAATCAATTAGGCTGAAATTTTGCACAAATATATTATAGTTCTAGACCTGAAATAGGACATAGGCTACATTTTATTCCGGAAAAATGTATATCCTTGGGATAGCAAAGAAACGATATCCACGCTAGCAAAATCTAGTTCAAAATAAATCGTCAAGAAATAAAATTCCCGATAAATATGTCCGGCTTGACCAAATGACCACCGTCACCTTGTTACGAATCATCACGTGTACAAGCAAAACACGTTTTCTAAATGTTGGATAAAAGCTTTTACACACACGATTTCTGTTTACCCAGAGATTGAATTTTCATCCTGCATAATGCGGGCTGCGTCTAACTCACGTGAAGTTTCTATTAACATAATCAACGCTCACGTTCTCCCAAATGTACAATAACAAAGCACCTCTCTTATTCTAGAACGGTGATCTGTGTATATCGATCCTGCACCCCCCGGTGGACGATCCGCAGTCGGGCGAGCTGCCCTGCGAGCGCTGGAACCCGACGCAGTCCGTCCGCACAGTGCTGCTCTCTGTGATCTCCCTGCTCAACGAGCCGAACACCTTCAGTCCGGCCAATGTGGACGCCAGTGTCATGTACCGCCGCTGGCGCGACTCCAAGGGCAAGGACAAAGAGTACGAGAACATTATCAGGTATGACGACCTCTTTTCTGAAGCTTCTTAACGAAGTGTCAAGGGCCGTCAGGGTTAAGTCGCCTGCTGCAAGATTCTTGCTTTTGAAGTGTAACTGCTTTGTTCGCACCTCGTTCAGAACTGACACGACACTCCGAAACGACTTTTTTATGAAGGATGATTTGTTTTTTGATGATATATGGTCCTACAATAATAAGTGATAATAAATCTAGGGTAGCTAGTGTAATATCCAAGAGAAAAATATTTTCAGACAAATTTTTTCTTTGCTTCCAAGTTCAAAGTTGTTCAATCAGCTGACAAAATTTCTAGAGAAAATGTTCGCGCAAAAAAAAATTGTTGTTGGAAAGTGCTCTACTAGCGATACTCTATCACCTCTTGATTTTTTTCACTTATAGATCATTCATTACGTTTTTTAATCGTTCATTATTTCTTAGTTTTCAAAATAAGTTAATGTTTATTTGATCGAAATAATAAAAAAAATTAACTAGGCTTGTAAGCGAATGCGCTGCCATCACTGACACATTATTATTATCGATATATCTGCCGCCATTAATTCCTTCCTCTGTGATTTATAAAAGAGGCGACATGGACGGTCCACTGGAATAATTTACGGTTGTATCTCCGACACAACCCGCTGCTTTTCATCCGATAAGAACTGCCATTGGTGTTGTCGTGCGTGCGAGCGACCGTACAGTACAGTGCCACCAATAATAATCTGTCCAGTCCAGTGGGCCTACCACGATCGATACTCAAATATTTTGTAAGAGAAATTATGTTTCCTCTCGTAAGCCGCTAGGGGCGCTGTACAATTTCTCATCTAAATATTTTATGCAGTCGCTAGCGTGTATGAGGCCTAAACTCATGCTGGGCCTACTGGTGACGGAGTCGCTAGTGAAGAATTCGGTAAGACCTTTATCAGGAAATATGTGCTACAGACACGACGAGCATAACAAAGATATTTTTAACCGGCCGCGGCGGTTGAAAAGAAGAGTCAAAATGCGTTTCAAGTAAAAAGCCTGATATTTTGACAGCACCATGGGGCCGCAGACTTCTGCAGGAGGTATTAGTTTTAACTTGATATCTCTAGCGGGAAAAACAGACAGACAACTAAGTGATCGTATAAGGGTTCTGTTTTTTCAATTTGAGGTACGAAACCCTAAAAAAATAGCTCCAAAGATTACTCGTTAGAATTTAATATATGGCTATGTTCCTTGAGCACTGCTTGTTTCCAGGGAACAATATCCAAATGAAGAATGAAAGAATTTTCTAAATCGTTACAGGAGTTCCAGATATTACCCTCGAGAATTAAATTAATGGCTATGTCCCTGGGGAACCACTCGTCCCCAGGGAAGAAACTATAGCCTATAGCACTCGGGGATAATGTAGCTTCCTATTAGTGAAAGAACTTTCAGATTCGGATCAACAGTTCCGGATATTTCCTCCTACAAACTCACAAATATCTCTTTATAATATTATTCTTATAGCGTCGACGTAAATGTACATAGATTGACACCATAACAGACCCACCATCTTATTTGTTAACTATAACTATTTTCAGCTCTGTGATTGGCTAATCTTGAAAGCGTACAATGACAATGATGATTGATCTGTATAATTCATATCTATGTAAAAAAAAAACCGTTGTCGTAGAGAAACTATTGGCTTCTCTATTGAAACGTCTACTCATCCAATGGCAGCGCTTAATAGGTTTTTACGAGGGTAAAAATATATCTAACCTAAACTTCAAGTGATATTGTGAAATTAGTGAACTTAGGCAATCTATATCTTTATAACTGTGTCAAGGTTTTGACTTTATTTACATTTTGAACAATACAGCAATGAAAACCTGTATGTATGTATTTGGGATAAGTTAGATACTATTATATTTATAGTAGGTTACCTGGCACCATTCCAAGGACAAGGATAGTGAATATGAAAACATTTTAAATAAGGTATACAACCTTGGGATGAGGCTGCAGTGGATAAATATTATATTTCTAGGTGCCTTTGGTGTGGCGTACTGGTGGTCTAGTTTACTTAGTAAATTCTCTACACATTGTATAATGTAACAACTTAGTCCATCTATTTGTTGCCAACGTTGTGAAGTATAGTTTTCCTCCTTGATCTAATTGTCTTTCTCTTTGTTAACTAGAGTCAGGCAGAAGCAGCCCGCGTCATACCCGCAACTTTATGTTTATAGTTATTATTGTACAATAGAATGGTGATACTCATGGCATAACAATGAACGTATTTCTAAATTCTTACATTCATTTCGATTTTATTTTTCAGTAGGTATGCACTAATTATAATCAGCTCTGTCTGACACAGTTAATTTAAGAAATAGAGGAAGTCTAATAGCAATAAAATCACACAACTCATGTAGTGGTAAATAAATGTTTTATTGTAATAAACCCGACTCCCAAAACAATAAACAAGCAAGGTTCATCGGCGAACATTTGTTTGCTCGACCTGAGAAGTGTAATTGTGCGCCTACATTCCTTGCAACTCAACTGGCTGGCCCAACGGTTTTTATATAATACCGCAGACAGATGACAAGACACTGAACCACAAAAAAGCGGTGTTTTATTCCCTCCCATTACTTCAACTTTCCCTGACGGTAAGCTTCCACTGAAAACAGTATTAGGGCTTATAATTTAAGGCGACTCTATTCGCCTTAACTCCCATACTAGCGCTGTTCGCTGATAATATCCTTATTGATAGGTACTTGCTTATTATTTTTTCTTCTTCAACATATCCCATACAACTTCCATGGCTTGAACCTAAAACATTTATGTAAATCAAATACATACAAAAGTTAAAAGCGTATAAAGTCCTGCATTTTCCACATATTTTCATGAATGTTTATGTACCGTAATGTCCTAGAAGCGATACTACATATCAAATAATTTTAGGTTCACAGCATAGTATATTTTATACTATTCAAAATATTTTTGTTTTATTTCGATTTTTGGGATATTTCTCCTGAAATCATAGGAAGACCCAAAACCATTCTCGAGTTTTTTCCAAGACATGAATTTTGTCTCGCGTTAGCTTAGTGTTCGGTTAGTTCCGTACGAGCTCGGGAAATGAACGTTCGGGCTAACCATTAACAGTCAGTAATTGCTCTATAATCCGAAGTTGAATGTAGAATGAAACGCCGGCTACAGGCCTCTTAAAAGATTTATTCATGTTCGTGCTTCTACTTTTTCCAGGAAACAAGCCCAAGTGGCCCGCATAGAGGCCGAGAAGGAAGGCATCGTGGTTCCCCTCACTTTAGAAGATTACTGCATCAAGACTCAAGTCAAGTCCACGACGCAAGAGCCTCAGGTTTGTTTTAAATTATTATTTAACATAAACACTTATTGTTTTCAACAGTTATTTCAAAATATACCGCATAGCGTTGTTGGAATGGTTGCTGCATGTTGTGGAACCTTGAAGCTTGGGAGTAATTAAAGAGGTTATTCATCTCTAAGTGCGGTACTACATCCAGTGAATCAACATCCCTTTGAGGCTTTAGGTTGAAAATTCTACGTACTGCACTTGCACCCTCAAAAAAAACCAATGAACTATCCTACATTGTCATGCGATGCCCATTTCGTTGATACCCGGGGAATCCAGACGATCTGGACGACTATTCTGGCATTATTTTTCGTATACAATATCAGTCGTTTGACTTTTGTTTATAGTATGATACATGCTATGTAATGTAAACTGGAGTAACTAAATCTCATCAAATAAAATCTTTGGAATATTAGGAAAGTTTACTACAGGTTTAAAAAAAATCAATACATGATATGTAGAGCATCTCTTTTAAAATCACCCGCATTCTGGCTGGCAATTTTTGCGCACGTGCCAAAATTAACGTGCTGATCGACCTCACACCAAATGCAGCCCTGTCAAAGGGCTCCTGTGGCTGCAGAGCCTGAATGTTGACTTATAACCTGCCCATCGTCTGTTTTTTTTTTTAGTAAATACACAGATAACACAATACAATTACGCCAAACTGTACAACAGTTTAAAATCGCCATACGATTAAACTCCCAAACAGATTAAACTTTAACTAACAGCCAAGAAAAATAATTTGACTGCAGCTAGTAAACTCCATAAAACAAAATTTACCCCTTAGCATTTCTACAAAATATGTTGTGTGACCGACTAATGTCGCGAAATGCCGTAATTGTCTCACAAGCACGACAGGAAGATTGTCTCACAACTTTTTTGCTATCAGAGGCATAGCATTGAAATTCATGTGATTCCTTTATTTATCACATCTGTGCGAACTACACTAGAGATTTATAAATTTGCCGCCTTTTTCGTGTCTCGCCTTTCAAAGCCATACCACAGTATAGGTAATTATTTATACTATGACCATTTGGCCATACTTTACCTTCCGTTTGATAAAGGCTTCTTTTGTACACGAATCTTAGCAGCCCTCTTCTGAATAATATCATAAGATGTCTATGCCTCTGCTATATCTATACAAGATACCTGTTTTGGCAATGTTGTCTATCTAGCTCAAGGTCTTCCAAATTATTGCTCACTTATTTAAACTTGACATTGTAAGAAGTGTTTCGTCTTTCCCCGTACCAAGGAAAAAATGTCAAACATAGATTCTTTGGGGCCGTGAAATAATAAATAATATATCAGACAGTTTTGCATCTCTATCTGTCAAGTGTCTGTATGCATTATTATTATTTTAGATTATGCGGGCTCTTGTTACTTAGACCCCACTGATGAGCTTCTCGATAAACTCAAACGACTTCAGAATTTATATATTCGCTGAATTTTCTCCTCTCTTCTTGAATTCGATCATATCAGAGATCCGTTCTCAATTAAATATGCTCTATTCTATGTTATTTCTCTTCTCCATATTCTAAACTATCCTTCCGCTCCCAGATATCTCCGGGAAAGTTATACTATTTACGTGTAACAGTGAAAGGTACCGATGACTAAACATGATTATATGGTAACTCATTTACTTCACACGCTGCACTGCAAGACTTTAATAGTTTACCTCTGCCTAGGGTTGCCAACCGTACTTTAAAATAAAGTATCTTGCGTTTTTTTGGGTCTTTGTACCTTATACTTTTGAATTGCAATAAAGTGCATGAAAATACATTAACTATAGGGTCAATCTCGACGTAAACTGACCACTGGCCAGTGAAAATACAGCTGTAGGAAAATCCAAGCAAAATTATATGACGTGTACGTTTACGTTTGTTCGAAAAGCACAAAATAATACTATGATAGAAATAAAATTCTACATTTTTAAACACTTTGCGATTTATCCATCGAAAGGAGATAACAAATTAAATTTATATCATTCGCAGGTCGTGTTGAGATGAGAACTGGATAGCTCAGTTGATAGAGCAACCGCCCAGTAAGCGAGAGGTCCCGGGTTCGAATCCCGGTTCAGAGCTCTTCACGTCCAGATTTACTTTTCTGATTTTCTATACCGCAATGATATAAATTTAATTTGTTATCTCCTTGCCATGGATAAATCTCAAAGTGTTTAAAACTAATAGAAATTTATTTTTATCATAGTTTCGATACGAGTAATGTGTATTCTTAGCTACCTGATGCCGTAACAGGTGACGGTGGTAGGGCAATAATGGTCTTAGACTTGTCTTGAATACACTAGCGTCCTCTAGGCGCCAAGAGGACGCTAGTGTATTCAAGACAAGCCTATTAAGTGAGTACCTATACATATTGTTGCAGTATGGGAAAGCACAAGCGTAAATTCGCAGGTCGTGTTGAGAACTGGATAGCTCAGTTGGTAGAGCAACCGCCCGGTAAGTGAGAGGTCCCGGTTCGGGGCTCCTCACGTCCAAATTTACTTTTCCGATTTTCTATACCGCAATCATAACAAAATAAGACAGCTTCCCAAATTTGAATAAAGGATACTCTTTTTTAAAGGACTGTACTTTGTATTTTTCTTCCCTGAAATCATACATATCAGTTATTTCTTCTAAAAAAAGTTGGCAACCCTACTGTCAATACAGAGTGAAAAATACCATACAGAAAATATAATAACTTATTGAGTGCATAACATACCTACAACTATAATACATAAAAGGACTTGTTTTTAAAACGAAGACGTGGCTTAAAGGTCTTTGACACAAGGCCATAAAATCCAAAAAAAAAAGAGTGAAAAATACAAATACATTTTAAATGAAAGTTTAACAATTTTTCGCCACAACTCAAATATCCAGTATTATTTTTATCCACAGTTTTACCCGCGCGAATGTAATTAAAGACTATGTCCCTAGGAAACTGCTCGTCCCTGGGTAACACAGCCTATGTCCAAATAAAGAGTGTAACCATTAATGCAGTGAAATATTTTTTATTTCGGTTCGTTTGTTTCAGAGATTACCCGTGCGAAGATAATTAATGGCTATGTCCCTAGGGAACTGCCAGTCCCCAGGGAACTAACCTATGCCTATAGCCTATGTCCAAGTGAAAAAACTAAGCATTACGACATTGAAAGCATTTTTAAAAATTGGCTCAGTAGTTCCAGAGATACCCTCTTTATAAATTACTCTTGAAAGTTTGAGCAAAACGTCGAGGTTTTCTCGTAAAAATCAAATTCTTAGTTGTAATATATAGGTTATATATATTTAGGTATGAAAGACAAAAGACCCTAATATTATTAATTTGGATGCATATATGAATGATGGATGGATAAATTTATTAATATAAAGACTAAAAATGTGTTAAGATCATTACTCTCTTCATAGAAATTCACTCTTAAAAGTTCGTCTGAAATTCTAATGGAATATTTTGTCGCCAGTTGGACATGACAGACTTCTACGACGACGACTACGACGACCTCGACTCCGACTCGGACGAGGAGCTGGAGGGGGGCGCGGGAGACGGGGACGACAGTGGCAACGGCGAGTCGTGAGGCCGCGCCCCTCCCGCGCCGCGCCGCCCTCCGCCGCCGCGCGCTCAGATCTCGCGCAAGCGCGTACGGACCCGAAGCCAGCGGTAACATGCCAACACTGCACACGCGGAACTTACTGACGATCGCTTCTCCAGTTCTAGTTGCGGCATCGTTTGAAACTATTGACTTTAAGTTGAAGCGAGGTATTTGAAATTCGTGGTTGTGGTTGGACTGTACATGATTGTGAATTACCCCGACAACTACAAGCTTGTGAATTACTCCGATAACCCTGTACAGGATTGTAAGTTACTCGGATAATCCTTTATAGGATTGTGAATTGATACGTCAACCCTGTACACGATTGTGAATTATCCCGACAACCCTTTACAAGATTGTGAATTACCTCCGATAACCCTGTACAGGATTTAAGTTACTAAATAATCATATATGGGATTGTGATATTATTCGTCAACCCTGTACACATTTGGCATAGGTATTACTCTGATAACCCTAAATTGATCCGTCAACTCTGTACAAGATTTTGAATTACTCTGATAACCCTATATAGAATTGTAAATTGATTTGTCAACCCTGTACACGATTGTGAATTACTCCGACAATCCTATACAGGATTGCGAATTACTCCAATAATCCTGTTTATGAATACCTTGCTTTAGAGAAGCATTCACAGCCAATGGAACTTGCAGAGTTTGACTTCCGCCATTGCTAGCCACGTATTTGCAGTGGTGCCAATCTATAATTGACAGTTCTCATTCGTGAAAGCGATAAACTTACTATACTTTATTCAACCGGCCCTGAGACAAAATGTAAACAAACCATGAAAAGCAATTTTCGTGTGTCATTTTGGTATGGTGAAGTATTAAATATAAATAAAATAATTGAACGAGCGAGCGAGTTCTCTGAGTCTACTGGAACTATCCGGTGTTTGTATGTATGTATGTATGTATGAATGTTTGTTCGACGATAACTCGAGTATCATTGATCGGAATGTCATGAAATTTGCCAGGCGAGTAAATAAGGCAAAAAGAATTTTCAAGTTCAAACATGAGCCAAATCGGTCAAGCGCGAGTTCACAGTTCGCGGCGAACTACTAGTTTAATTGTTTTTTATTTTGACGACTTGGACCTGGAGCGATACTCTGCAAAATACTAGTAGTTCGCCCCGAACTGTGAACTCGCGCTCGCCAGATTCGCGCATGACCGATTTGGCTCTTGTTGGAGCAATTCTATTTTCCTTATTTACTCGCCTGCCAAATTTCATGACATTCCGATCAACGATACTCGAGTTATCGTCGAACAAACATACATACACACAAACGCTGAATTGCTCTAGTAGACTCGGAGAACTCAATCGCTTCGTTTGCTCGTTCAACAATGGTTTTAGAACCACTGTTCTCTTGTTAACGTTTTGTCTCATGGGCGGCAGAAAGAAGTTTAGTGGATCTTTGGAAACACTTTGAGAACCAAAATCGCGTCAAAAAAATGACAATGGCTCAGCTGTATGGTGAGACTAATAATTACATATTGAGGAGCAAACTCAGGGTTCACCGACGGTTCCGTTAAAGACTATATTTTTATGATTTAATTACAAATGTATAGTTTTCAGATTTTTCCCTATACTTGTAGTATATGGCGGTATTCGTTGCCAAATTTCATAGTTCTAGGTCAACGAAAATACCCTATAAATTTCGATTCCCTTGAGAGTGTCGAAATATACGTTTTTGCGAAATAAATTGTTTTTTTCACAGCTTCAAGATACTGTAGATCTGAGTATATGGTTTTAATTTCAACTCGATACCTCTCAGATAAAGGGTCTTGACAGACAGACAGACAGACAGACGGAAGGACAGACAGAAGTACAACAAGGTTATCCTAGAAGAGCTCCGTTCTTTTTTCTTGAGTTTCGAAACCCTAAAAATCCCACAGAAGGTAAATATGGACAGTTTGCGCCCCAACTAACAAATCGCTATTCCAAAAGCAATATATAAAACAGACAACATAACCTCGCCTCAACGTGACTTTAGAGAACGATTTTTCTAGGCATTTTTTGATAGTAGCGTAACCGAAATCGTTTCTACGGTATTTGTCACGCAATTATTGAATTTGGGGATTGTTAGATTACGAGATTAGAATAAAATGTAGGTACGTTCGCCCACACGTCTTACGCCGTCTTCATGGTTAAATTCGTATGGAAATTGGTACCTTCGACTGCAGTTGACTGTTATATCACATTATGTAATGCCTCCCCCGTGTATAAATAAAGGTGTCATGTTTATAATGTAATCTTGGCAAAGAAAGTCCGTACGGTTTGCATATGATATGTATACCTAAAGAACTGGATAGTTAATCTTAATTTTAATAACAAAGAGTCATTTTAATGTCATACGTAATGATGACTTATTTAATTTCCTCACTGTATATTGTAGCTTTCTCGTAGAAAATAATAAATCATCAATGTTTTGTGAAAAGTTAACAAGACTCTGTGATTATTGCCTATCGTTTAGTTAATTTTAATTTAACTACTGAATGTACCGTATGATTGTATAGTTATTATATTTCTTAAATTTTCATGAAACTAGAAAATCTTAAAAATGTTCTGTGTACTTTAATGCGCATTTAACATAATTCAGGGACGAACTATTCTTGTAATACAAATCCAAAATAACAAATAATTAACTACATATGGTTTTGTATTATTTCTTGGTTAAATACTTAAAGAAATCTAAAATAGCTCTTACTCAAAATTATATAGTACCTATTATATTGTGTGGTTCAATAAACATGTATTTCGACCGTTAATTATTATAAACAAAGTAGTTTCGTAAATGTTCAGTAAAATATGCTTAGAACTCACTTGGATTCTTCGAAAGCTTTGTTTCTAAAATAAAATACAGAATATTGTAGAAAATTTATGTACAGATGGCGCGCGAGTTGAATGCAGGCGATGGCTGAGGCGAAGGGCGGGAGCACGTCCCCCCGCCGTCCGCACACCTCCCTCGCACGCCTGCTGTGTAGTGCTGTAGTGAGGACGGCTGTGTGTGTATATAGGGCATTGCTTAGATCTGCATTCAACTTGCGCGCTATCTGTACTGTTAATAAACATTACAGAAGATGCAAAACTTTTTGAAACATTCTACCAACTTTATTTAAAACTGTCTGTGTTTAAACCTTTTCCTTCCGGGACCACGGAAAGTGATAATAAAAAAAAAATCATATTTATCCTAAAAAATGTATGAAACTAACTGCAAAATTAAGTTGGTCAAGTGTTTGGGTATATACGGAACCCTAAAGCTACATTATAACCGGGTGTTCTTAGTATTTTTTTCCTACTAAAAGATTCGTGGTTTCAGTGTATTCGTTAGTGAAACTAGTCAGGCGAAATCTGACTATAAAATCGTAAGTAGCCGTTTCAATATCAGTTCTTAGTATTTGTTGTTTAAATACAGTATTTTAAATTCGATTCTGAAGGCTTTAATTTTAGTTTTAGTGCTGTCAGAACTTAAATTTTTCCAAAGCAATATAGCCTCTGTCGTTTACAATAAAGAACTATTTTGGAATGAAGAAAATTTACTTTGTCAGCACTAAAACTAAAATTAAAGCCTTCAGAATCGGCTTTATTATGTTGTTACATAATATACAGAAATTACAAACTCATAATTAGTTTTGGTTTTGAGATAGATCCCGTAACAAAAAAGGTGTAAAACTGACAACTTTGACGGCCCTCCATTTCTTTTAGAAGATAAAAATAATACTTTCTTCTCAATGAGCTCCAGACGTGACATGCCAGAGGTAAAAAAGTCGACTTCTTTTTCATTTAGACCCGTTCTAATATCGAATTCGGTTTTGTGTCAACATTCTACGCAAAATATCCAAATTTCAGGTACGCCTTTGAATATTTTTATTGTTTCTCTCGCTGTATGATACTAAAAAGTAATATGGTTTAGTTTATGACTATTTTTAACAACAAAAACACTAAACTAATGAAAATAATCGGCCATATTTAGTTATTTACCGTAAAATATCGACCTACTCAATCTCTTGACGGCGAAAAATTGTGGTACTTAACTGGGTTTAATTTTTATTATGGCAAATCTTCATTCATTCATTCATTCAGTGTCATTCCGTCATCAGTATTGGGCACTGAGAATTATATTTTTTAAGACATTGCACACTGACTTTTGTGCTGACAGTACCGTTTGTCAACCGGAGGGAAAAGGTTAAATTATAATAATTATAATATAATTGTAATATTATTACAACCCGTTTCAGATGCTATTCGAATAGGACCTTGTCATACCCGATGCCTGTGTGCGTTAACTACGTTGACGGAAGTGCGTGATTGAGGAAGATGACAAGGGCCTATCCTAATAGCATCTGAGACGGATTAAGGAGTGTTATTTTAAAAGGTCTTATTCCAAATTGTCTAATATTTCTATTTTGTGCCAAATTACTGCTTAAAAATACATATCTGTAATATTTTTCAATGATATGCCTTACAAAGCTTGATTCCTTTGAAGATAAACAGGTGCGAATAAGACTCGTGCCTGGAGGATTCTGTATTTACCGTTTAAAACACAATGTTATTCCACGTGCTGTTACTTACTTGCCGTACTTCCCGCACGCAACGAAATGACTTATTCCCTGTGAAAAATTCTGCTTTCCTAAAGTTTTAAAAGCGGAAATAAGCCTTTTTAAAATGACACTTTTAAAATATACTTTTGCATCACTGAATTCAATATTTTTCCGAATAATTATGCTCAAATCATAATAAAATCATTTAATACTGGTGGCATGTCAAAATGGTGTATGGGGAAAATCTAAACTGTTGGAGATCCTTAATTTTCACTAATAAACTGAATGCTGTTTTAATTAATTTCAAAATTGATTACGAGAATTCGTTAAACTGTATCACTATATCTTTAATAGTATAGATTTTCCCACACTGCCCGTCTTATCACGCATGTCACCTCTATAAAAGCACAGTTTAAAAATCAATACAGTCGTCCAACGAAGGCATGCGGACGGAGTGGTTGTGCGGGGCTTGCGGGCGAGGCTCCGCACTGATTGTTCGAAAATTGGGTGCGGTTATGACTTCCAACAGAATAATCACGTTCAGCTATCGGTGTAATGTCGGTTACGAAAATGACCCAAATATACACATTCAACCAACCCCCATAGTCCTTAGCATGGTCGTTCGTTGTGGCCTGAAGTTAGCCGCACAACACGTTTGCAGATAATTTTTCCCAACGATTTTTGACATTTAATGAGGCTCGTGACCGAATCGTGGGTGTTTATTGTAGACTCATAACCGCACTCATTGTATGTAGCTCGGTGGCTTACCTCCCGCGTCTCGCCCCGCCGTCCCTGTTTAAGCGCTTTCGTTGAACAACTGTATGGATTCATAACTGTGAAAATAGGCTATATTAAGTATACTTACATCCTATTAATAATTTAACTGGTTCGTGAACGAAATTACCTGTAATGTACATTTATATTAAATAAGAAAAAATGAATCTTTATGATTAAAGCGCACTTAGCTAAAAAATATACCGATTATCAATAATACTTGTATGAATGTATTTCTAAGGTTTAGAATATAATTCGCCTACAACATATTGGCTCTTAAATTGCCACTAATACCTGTGCTAAAGTGTTTTAGTTTACCTGTAATTTGGATTGTTCAAGTATGTTTAAATTTCACATAATTAGCTTTTAGTTCAGAGTAAATTCGTCCGAAAGTGAATAATTTAGATAGATGGTTAAGATTCTATAAATAGTAAGCGGTTTGGAAAATCTTTGTAGGTAAATTTAATGATGAAAATGTTATTACTTAATGATATTAATAAATAAAAAGATGTGTTTGGATGCGAAATCTTGTTTTTATTTGTCCTGAAGAGCAATAATCGAACGAGCGAGCGAGTTCTCTGGGTCTACTTGAACAATACGGCGTTTGTATGTACTCGTATGTATGAATGTTTGTTCTCGAGTATCGTTGATCGAAATGTCATGACATTTGGCATATTTTGTAAGTTCAAACATAAGCCAAATCGGGCGAGCGCTAGTTCACAGTTCGGGGTGAACTATTAGCTAGGAATAACTTAGCATTATACTTTATTTGGATTTGGTAACACTGCCTCAGTAGGTACAATACTCCGTAAAACACATTAAAAAAAAAAGGTACAATACTAATGCATCCATCGGTTCGTCTACTGCTGAACATAGGACATAGGCCTTTCCAAGATTTCGCCACTCTTAGCGGTCTTCCTGGAAGAAATGCCTATGCCCTGTGCCGAAACCTTCGCACCAGCTGGAGACACCGCTGGCCGTCACCAGTCTGTTTTATATATGTATAGGCCGCCACCAATCGCTCCCAGTAATTTCATTTCTAGCTAATCACGATACCTACATTAGAAAGCGATAGCGATAGATGTTAAAGTTAGACAATACGGGGGCTGGTTGTGCCTGTTAGAAGCTGTCTTCTTATTCTTACTCTCACAGAAATGGGGGTTGGTCAGTTACAGTGGTGGATCCAGGGAAAGGGCTGAAGCCTCCCCCTAAATATACGTTATAGTAATAAAGGAGTTTATTTTATACCATTTGTATTATAACAACTTATTGCATAGATAAAAATTTCCTTATATTCTACGTGAAAATATCGATCGGTACGGTATTATACATACGCTGGCCGCGTGTCTAGATCTGATTCATATTTTCAAAGTCAGTGCCATTCTCTTTGTTTTTGTATTACCGCCATCTACTGTCGAGTAGCAAAAAACCAATTTTAAAAATCACAGATAAAAAAACTTTAGCACGTTCGTACAAAACTGAGCGTTTTTCAAATAAAGAGTACCATGTCTGAATTTATGGCTTTTCCAATTTCACTTTTTTTTTAAGATTTTTAGATTTATTTTATCTATTATTATGATACATGATAGTTTATAAAATGATATTTAATAACTTGCAGATAAATATTTTTTACGAGAAATCATCAAATTAAACTGGCACTGTGAAAAAAATTCAGTTTTTCTTTAAAATAATAAGCCATAAAATGCATGAAATACATTGTACATGTTATGAGACTTCAAACACAGAGTACAGACCAAAAGTGGAGGGTACACTTTTTTTGGAAAATACTCAACTACGTTTCAAAGTCACTTGTTTGTTTGACATAATTTTGCATGCGCTGCTGTGGTCAACCAGCGTTGCCAGTGCGGGTATTTTTACCCGATTTCAGGTCATTTTGGCATCATACAAATACAAATCATCAGTAGAAAGCACGATTATTTTGCTGTTTGTTCCGTTTTGTTTTGTGGATTTCTCTGAAACGTTTTAAATACCATAAAACGTGAAAATTTGATAGAAAGAAATGTTTATAACAAACTAATTTAATTAAAAGTTCATTCTTCTTCTTTTTTGTCCATTTTCACCAAAATGGTCTGAATGTGAATGTAGAAATTTCTTGAATAATTATCTAATTTAGTAATATTAAACTCTACCTAAAATATCTTTAATGTAATTTTTTTCAGCTTATTAATTAAAAACACTATTAAATCAAACATATTCCTGTTAACTTTTAAAGAGGTATGAGTAATGTAAAAACAAGATATGTAATACCTATATTCTTGTCTTGAAAAAAAAAATACATTCACAAAACGGGTAATTTCTGATTCGGTTTCGGAGACTTTTTCTAGTTTGACGACCGGCAACACTAGGTCAACGTCGCCACAGTTGTTAGAGGTGGGTCTTAGCAGCATTTTGCAATAACGAAACGTTAGCAGCTATCGAAAACCATTAGCAGCTTCTGCAACTATCTATTCTCGATAGCGGTTTTTTCATGCGCAGCTGGGCCGCTGCCTGCTACTCGAAAACGGTCGGTTTTCTCAATAACGATCTGTTCATGCGTTTTGTCAGTTCGGCCGCTACCCGCTATCGGTTTTTTCATGCGCAGCTGGGCCGCTACCTGCTACTCGAAAACGGTCGGTTTTCTCGTTATCGATCTTTTCATGCGTTTTGTCAGTTCGGCCGCTACCGGCTATTCATACAATGTATAGCAATGGCAAAAACTCCTCCCGTTGGCCGTAAACTACTAGCTAGATCAAATGAAATTCCCTTCATACTTAATTCAGGCTTAGGACTGGCTGCAATTTAAAAAAAATATGGATACCAATTCATATTATTTCATAATTTTATACAATTGCAGGCGTATTTAAAAGTTCATTTGATCATTATGTACATAGTTGGGTTCTATCACTATGTACAGATCTCTATCAAACAATATACATAAACATAATACATCCATCCATCCATCAGCCTGTTTCGTCCACTGCTGGACATAGGCCTTTCCAGGATTTCGCCACTCTTGGCGGTCCTCCTGGAAGAAATGCCCATACTCACACACGCTGGGCAGGCGGGTTGGTGAGAGCGGTGCCGAAACCCTTGCACCAGTGACGCCGCTGCCCGTCACCAGTCTAATTTATATAAGGCCCGGCAATTGGGGATGGATATACCGCCATCCATCGGTCCCAGGCAATGGTGGGCCGCCTGGTTTTTTTGCCTGAGAGCTGTCCTCTTACTCTCCCCCGAATAACTTCGGGAGGATTTGCGAGTAAGATGGTGGTACCTCCACAGTCGAGCCCGGCATTAGCTCTACCACCTAGTATACATGTTAGTATTTAATAGTAGTAAAAATGTTGTCTGTATATTGAAAATATTTGAAAAAAACATTGCCAGAATGGGTTTTAGTATTGTACTGAATCCAAAACTATCACTTGTAGAATTTTCGTCTGTCTGTTTGTTCCGTTTTAACTCAAGAATCACTCAACGGATTTTGATGCGGTTTTATTTATTATTATCGTAGTGACCCTGGTCAACATCTATACTAATAAAGTAGTAAAAATATTATGTCACATAATTTATTTTTTCAAAATTTTTACTAGAATGGATTTTTATTTTAGTGTTGTGATGAAACCAAAACTACCATTTCTAGATTTTTTTCTCTCCGTCTGTCTGTTCAGTTTTAACTCGAGAACCACTCAGCGGACTTGAATGCAGTTTTATCTATTATCATCGTAATGACCATGGTCAACATAATAATATAGGCTATAATAGTGTTCATAACAGGGTGTTAATAAAATGACACCAAAGCGGAAATCGAGGCGGAGCCTGAATAAACGCGGGCAGAGCCGTGGGAGTAAGGCTAGTATTTACATCTTTACTAATAATAAAGTTGTAAAAATGTCGTGTCTGTAAATTGAATACATTTAGAAAAAAAATACTGTAATGGGTTTTTAGTGTTGTACTAAAGCAAAAAATACCTTTTCTAGAATTTGTGTCTGTCTGTCTGTCTAATCCGTTTTAACTCAAGAACTACTCAACAGATTTTGATGCGGTTTACTTTATTGTCATCGTAGTGACCCTGGTCAACATAAAAGTTATAAGGGGTTTAATAAAATAACACAAAAAGGGAAAACGGGACAAAGATTGAATAGACTCGGGTGCAGCCGCGAGCGAAAGGCTAGTATTTATACAGGTGATTTTTAACCGAACCCCAAAAATTTGAGAGGTTATTAATTAACGGTGCAGAACACATTTTAAATGTAAAAAATATAAATCTTAAGTCGAAAAATTACAAAAAATATTTCTTGAAAATATAATTTATGGTTATCCTAGCAATTCCCATAAGGAATCAGTTCAAAACAGTCCAAAATTGTCTGATCAAAAATGAAAATAGCTTTGCGCGATCTAATTTTCTTTTCTCTCCTTCCGACTATGATTTCTTTGGATGTCTCGGAATACTTTCAGAGGCTCTAACTTTTTGAAAATTTATGGAAATGGATTTTGGATGGTCAACCATTATACAACCAGTTATTATTATTTTACAATCTATCAAATTATTGGGGTTAGATTAATTTACATCTTAAATCGAGCTGGGTCCAAATTTACATTCATAAAACTTATCTGGCTTACTTTTCCCGAAGTAAGTCGAGTACGGCGATCAGAAATTATTAAGCCCGTTTTACTAAAAATTCGTTCACATGGAACGGAAGTGGCCATAATATTTCCATATTGTTTGAACAAACGAGCCAAGTTGGGGTAAGTAAATCTGTGATTACGCCACCATTTCAAAGGGCAATTAAACGAGCCATCTTGGGCGAATACTGGCAAGGTGTCGTCATTTAAATAAGTATCAATTTCTTTTATTGCCCTTGAAATTGGCGTGCCAGCTGGCTTTTGGGTACCAACAATGTCCTGTAGAATTGCCCATGGTGAAAATTGGTCTTGCTGTGAGGAGGGACCTGGTATGCTTGGATCATTGACAGCTGTGGTTACGGAGGGGCTCTCGGCGGCGATTATTGCAGCAAGCTTATCTTGGACATTTGCTCTTGTTTGTCGGGAATCAGCGGGGTCCGTAAATACAGATAACTTGTACCGAGGGTCTAAGAATGTACAAGTTGAGAAAGTCGCACTCTTCTCCACATTCGCAAACCGCAATTCTAGTCCATTTTTTAATTCTTGCAAAACGCGTAAAGACACTTCAGAAAAGCTTTCATGCATTAGCTTTCCACAAGACGTGACTAAGCATCTGGTCATTACAATGACCAAACTCGCAGTCATGTAACTTTCCCCACTCATGCAGTTCGTCACATCATCAAAAGGTTTTAATATTTTAGCGAGATCAGCGAACAGCTGCCACTCCTCGTTCGAAATCACAGGCAATTCTGCCCTTAACACAGCCATCGTAGCTCTTAGATATTGTTCTAGCTCTACGCATCTTTTCACCATGTAAAAGCATGAATTCCACCTCGTTGGGACTTCTTGTAAGTCTTTTTGGGACGGCTGTTGGGTTTTCACGCGTTTGCGCTTTTAGTAGTTTTTCCAAGGCATTGCTGCTCGTCTTGAAGTGTCGCACTATTTTTTTCAATTTGCTGATGTTAGTTTCAACTATTTTAATTGCATCCTGCACAATTAAGTTCAGTGTATGAGCATAACATCCGTAGTGCTTCCACTGAAGGTCTGTAAGTGATCGCTGAATATTTGCTGCGTTATCAGTTACAACAAAATTTATTTTACCGGTAAGGTCCCATTCAGTTGCTATATCTACTAGAGCTGCTGATATGTTCTCGCTCGTGTGAGATCCTTCAAAGTTTTGACATTTTATCAAAATAGATTTTAATTCAAATGACTCTGTTATGTAATGTCCGGTCACAGCAATGTAAGATTCATTTGCGCGTGACGTCCACAAATCAGAAGTTAGGCAAATTTTTAGGACTTCACTGCCACTTACACTTTGATTGAGTTTTTCTGTAACACTTGCTTTGGTGGACTCATATAGAGCTGGTAGCATTTTTTGCGAGACGGTTTTTCTTGATGGTAATACATATCCAGGAATATGTAGACAAAATTTTTGAAATGATTTTTCTTCCACAAGAGAAAACGGTTGGTAGCTGTCAATGAATAGATCCATCAAATCTCTATCTATTTTAGCTTTCATTGCAGGTGAAATTTTTTTCGTAGTACTATACCTTTCCATAGACTGCTGTTGCACATTTCGAGTTGGCACAGGCAATGCCTGGCTTACAGAAGGTAACGCAGGTGGTACTGCTCGCTCACTAGGAATTTGACCTGATGCAGCTGGTTCTGGGACAGGTTGGTTACGACTGGTAGTACCTGATTGTGCTGCTGAAGTAGAAGCATCTTCTGATACCAAGTCAGTAGGTTGATTCACAAATGCAAGCGGCGGTGGTCCTAACGGCAGCTGGTTTGTAGCTTGCGCCGATGCAACTCTTTGGTATATATCCAAATGCTTTTTTCGGAGGTGTGTCTTCAAATTTCCGGTGCTCGATTTGTAACTATAGAGTTCCCCACAAATTGAACACTTGGCTTTTTTCGTCACACTATTTCTTACAAAATAATCCCACAAAACACTAGAATTGTTGCGAGACGCCATTATAATTTAACAATATTATTATATTTATACACTATTACACTAAAACATCACTTATTTAAACACAAAAAAATACCATTATAATTTAACAATGTTATTCTATTTATACACTTTATTCACTATACACAACAAACTAAAACACCACACATTCAAACACAAAAAAATACCGGAGCAATACTTTGAAACTGCACTTGCAAACACGCAATTTTTCAGTTCGCAATGCATGCACATGCAAGCAAAGTTCGCCCAGTACTAAATAAAATAAAGTTTCATTTAGTTAGTTGAGTCTCAGAACAATTGCTGCAATTAGAAACAGATGTGGCGTTGTTTTTGTTAGACTCTTAATCATCTCTAGTCTCCTTTTACAATATTTGTGTCTACCAACACAATACGGTACCAATAAAATTTAATAGTTGCGCCCATCACCAAAGTAATATATTTTTTTGCTTGAAGTTGAACTATTCTTGAAGATTTGTCGAAGCATTTACGTCCCTTTGTTTTCTTGAAACGCAATAATGATAAACTTTCTGCCGCACAGATTAGGTGAATTTATGTTTGTGTATTTTGGAACAACAAACCGAACTTTTTTGGGGTGGACAATAGGTAAGTTTAAGTTATCTTTTTGATTGTTGCCCAGTTTTATGTAATCAAATTTCAAATTAAGCATAATTATTTTAAGAAACTGCGATAGCTCAGGCGGTAGAACGCTGGCCTCTCAATCTTGAGACCCAGGTTTGATCCCCAATCGTGCATGCACCAACGAATTTGTCTGAATTTACTTGCATAATATTAGTGTTCTTAACTACCACTAGCTAAACGGTGAAGGAAAACATCGTAAGAAAACCTGCATGCCCTAAAAAGCGTGTAATTGTGCCCCATGTACTATGATAGGGCTCACATTACAATCCATCAAGTTGGGACGTAATAATCGTCGGTGAAACGTGGGTGCACCGGGTGTGGACTGTGACTTGCATTTTACAGTTCACACCCGATAACTCAAAGGAGTCGGGGACTCATGTCGTGACAATATGTGTGTGTATTTTAAGAATATTTTAAGTTATTTCTTATTAGTTATTGTTATTTGTGCTTTTCATACTAAAACTTTTTATACTTTTTATACTTACTTTCTTATTAACTAGGGCCATTTATGTAGTTTCGTTTCGAACTGGACTGGGTGTCTATCATCAAAATCATAGATGAAAACTAAACTTTCAAAATTGCCGAGCCTAATTTTCTCTGGACTGAGTTATCTTTAAAAAGTAACAGTTTTGTTTGAACAAAGTTTTGGATTTTTATCAATATCAATATATTCTTGATTGAGAGTTCATTTGATAAAATAATTTTCGATCAACAAAACTACTGTTTTTACTAATGAGTTAGGAGAGGGTGAAGTAAGCCGAGGGTACGTTAATATGAACTCATCATGAAGTCAGTAATCACTATCTTTTTTTGGATTAGATCACTTATATTTATACATAATATACGTCGCAGTGACCTGGTTACACACATAGTTGAGTAAGTGTGTGTGCAGTATACTACAAGGGGTTAATTAATTGATGTATACTTTAGTAAAATAAAATAAAATAAACTAAATGAAAAAATTTATTGTATGCCTGGCCTCACAGGCACCACACCCGCACTTTTTACCACTAACGCCATAATATAAATAGCAAACTGTGCTAACACTATCACTATCACTGGAACTGTTTGGCGTATTAGGAGGCACCGCATGAGGCATCCATGAACCCTGTGATGAAGGGGACGGTGGTTGTGCTGCATCATCAAAATGATCACTGGAGCGAGGGGACGGTGGTGAGCTGAGGGTGGGAGACGATGAGGTTGGCGTCTCATTTCTCCCACAGCACTGCAAAAGCCTGCAAAAGAAAATATAAATGTAATTTAAACAATTAGAGAAATCAGGCGACATTAGGTTACTGCTTTATTTTTCTCACTCATTGCAATAAATTAATTAATTCAGTACAACTTACCATGACCAAGCCATTCTTATGCGTCAATCTCTGATCACCAGCTTTTTTCATTTGAAGACTTTAAGATTATTTGTTTATAGAATACATTTGATTTACACATTTATTTGTTTATAGAATAAATTTGATACCAGAACGATGTTCTTATTGTTGCTTATAAATGCTCCGACACACCTCACAAATTTGTGATAGCGATTGTATGGACGTTTGCATGTGACGGCGCCTTTTAAGTCAAGTGTAGTCATAAATCTCACCAAATATTGTTTATGTTACGAGTTGCTGTGAGCCTAACAGTTTTCCTCTCGTCAATATGAATATATGTATTATTAGAGAGTTCAGTAGATCAAACCTTGATGCAAAACGTATGGAATAAAATAAAATCAAGGAATTTACTAGAATATTTATTCCCCTGATAAATAAGTTAGATATTACTCAATTACTATTTATTATTGTTAAAATTTTAGAAGTGTTAGTATCTTTGACGGAACCCTAAAGGTCGATGCAGTCTAAAGGAAATGCGATAAATATCCTGATAACAGCAAAAATATATTTTAGGAGTTCTTGTTGTTATGTAGGGTTCCGTTATTTTTATAACAGTAACACCACATCTGGCAGCACCACAATGGCCATCAACTATTATTTTCAAAAAGATCTCACAAAACTTGATTGCTTTCTGTTCTAAGTTCTCAGGTAGACAATAACAACAATAAGTCAATAACAAACAAACAAATACTCTTTATTGTGCAGCTTGTTAAAAATACATAAAAAAGAAAATATTGCAAATGTTAAGAAGATAATAGTTTGCAGGCAATAGCCGAAGCCGCCGAGTGAGGCTGCATTTTGAAACAGAGTAATAATTTAATTACCTACCCATGTTTTTCGCAGTGTATGCAAAAACGAGCAGGAGTTTATAGCTAATTTTTATATAATTTTTCAGACCAAAAATAACTTTTATATGGTGCATTGTATATTATTATTATTATTACGTTTACATAAATTTAAGTATAAAAATTTCAAATAAAAGAAATTATAATAAATATGTAGCTAATAAAAACAACTGACCTTAATCGCCGAAAAAACTATTTGGCTATTTGAAGATTTTTGTTAATTAACTAAACATTAAAAAAGAAAATTGTTTAAAATTTTACTGAAATCTAAGGTGATAGACAAAAAACATGAAGTGGATAAAATATTTTTTACCGCATCGTTATTTCTATTTCCAACAGATAAAGCCTTAAAATAATGCTTTTCTTAGACATTTATATGATCAGCTCATCGTATTAATAAAAAAACAGATAGGCACAAAAACCTACAATGATCATTCAGAAGTATAAAAAGCTTTATGGTTGTGTGTGAATGACTTAGCAGACAAAAACTAGCAAGGTGGGCGGGCTGCGAAGCCAACTCAATCACCGAGTGAAGTCGATGTAAACCGAAAGTCTCCGATTCCAAATAGCACCTTTGTAACCGGATCAAATTATGTTGTCCCTTTATCTATGACCAGGTCCTTAATGCATTGACATGCCAACTTAGTCGTTTAATAATATAATAGCGGCTACCGGACGAAGTTAACCGAACGAATAACGAAACATCTGCTACGCTGGCAACTGCCAATAGCGCTGCTATTTTGAATCAACAGTTTTTCACTGAACCAGTAACGAGCTAACCGTTATCGACGCAATAGCTGCTAAAGTAACTGTTTACGTTTCAAAACGCCCACTCCTAACAGTTGTCAAAAGTGAGAAGAGAGAGTAGAATAAAAGTGTTGTCGTTTTTCTTTTAAAATACCTATAAAACTACTCATATTGTACCTAACATGAGTTATGTGAGCGACTTATCACAGTCCAGTGAATACCTCAGTTTCAGAAGTAGCATTCCCTTGAGAAAAATCGTTGTTGACTCAGATGGGTCCAAGGTAAACAAATCTTTTCACTGTCTAGTAAACAAGTGATTGTACGAATGACCCTTTAATCAATTCAGTGACACAGATAAATTATACTTCCTTACATTACAGGCATGGAGGATATTCGATTCTGGTCCAAAGTCTGTAAGTTGTCCGTTAGTATGTTTGCCACCTGTGTCTGGGACAGCAGATATATTCTTCAAGCAAGTGATGGGACTTGCCTCTCGAGGGGTTCGCGTCATCGCTGCGGAGCCCCCACCCTACTGGAACATGAAGGAATGGTGTGATGGTTTCAAGAGACTTATTGATTATTTGGAACTTGATAAAGTTCATGTCTTTGGAGCGTCTTTAGGTATTTTCTAATTAAAAATCATATTGTGAAGCACTGCTTATATTATTTTACGAGCAGATGTGTTTTTTAATTATAATTTTTGAACACTTGATGAAATAATTAAAAATAAATTGTACAGAAAAGTTTCTGTTTTATAAAAAATGCAGTTAACAATAATATACAATATTTGTTTCAGGGGGCTTTATTGCTCAGAAATTTGCAGAACTAACAGCAAACTGCCCAAGAGTGGCCTCTTTGATACTTTGCAACTCCTTCACCGATACCTCAGTGTTCGAGTACAATGACTCTGCTGCAATATTTTGGCTGCTACCTTCACTAGTTTTAAAGAGAATGCTCATGGGTAACTTTACCACTGATAAAGTAGATCTACGGATGGCTGAATCTATCGATTTTATGGTTGAAAGAGTAAGATCAATCTCACTATTAATAACAATCTTATTCAAAATCTGCATGTTTTGACAAAGAAATGTAGTTGTGTGAACAACTTGACTCTAATGATCCATTAAACTCTATGTATCTAAAGGTAATCACTAATTACTTCTTGAGCAATTAAAGGTAATTTTCATAATTTATTCTGCTATGAGACCTACTTTTGTATGAAAGGAGAATGCTGCGTTATACAGTGGCGTGCATTGAACTTTTTGCTGGAAAACCAATGAGAAGGTCAAGATTGATGATAAAATAAACAAAAAAATCAAAAAGCAATATGAATTTTTTTTTTAAATTATGTCATTTACTGGCGTCATACAAATAATGATTTTTCAGAGAAATATTTAAATTTTTTCATATATTTATTATAACTTGATCTTCTCATTGTATTTTTAGCAAAAAATTCAATTCACGGCACTGGAGTTATATATAGAGCCTCGTACTGAACCCAACGTTGTAGCGTCAAAACCAAACCAAGTTCATTTTAGAGAGACTAAAATGTACTTACCAAGTCTCATTTAAATCAGTATCCGCAATTCGAATTTACTGTACACTGACAAGGGCAAAGACTTTATTACCTTTTGATAGAGGCGATTATTGGTTGGCATCCTAATCATAGTAAAGCGGCAATGGAAATGAAAATACCGAAATGTTTTTTTATTATGATGTTAGAATTCCGGATTTAAGTTTTGATCAAAAAGATGTTGATCGGATTTTAAAATATCCAAGTAATTATTATTTTATTTTATTTTGGTTGTGACGCCATTTGGTATGATAAGCTAATTTGTATGAAATAAATTACAGCAGTAATGTGTTGAGTTGAAAGCCAGATTTTTACAGCACTATGAGGCTGTAGAGTTCTATAGGAGGTATTAGTTTCAACTTGATAACTCCCAGGGGGCTGATAAAAAGGGTCTTGACTCTTGACAGACAACAAAGTGATCCTATAAGGGTTCCATTTTTAAATTTTGATTTACAAAACCTTAAAAACAGTTCTAGTAGAGATATTTACAGCATTCCCACCTACAGTGTTTGCTAAATTGTTACAGTTGGAATCTCTGACACAAGCTGAATTGGCTTCAAGACTGACGTTAAACTGCAGCCCAAGCTATGTCCAACCTCAACAGCTCATCACCCTGCCCGTCACAATAGTGGACGTCTGGGACGAGTGTGCGCTCAGTTCTCGAGTCAGAGATGATGTGTACAAATCATATCCACATGCAAAACTGGCACATCTGAAAAGTGGTGGCAACTTCCCGTACTTAAGTCGGAGTGACGAAGTCAATTTGCATTTGTTGGTAAGATGAAGTTTATTAGCAACAGGGCCTTGCTTCACACTGGTGAATTGATGATAATAAAACTTTCGCGCTCATTAGGTTTCGCAGAGGGTCAAAGGTTTTCTTCATTGGGTTACAGAAGTAATATTGTTAAGTTAAGCGAACAGAGCAGGGGCCACGACTCAAAGCCGCACGACCAGTACACTTATCTATGTGGAGAACTCTGTGTCCAGCGTCTTGATTAGGTAAATAATTTTGTTTTTCGTCGCGCAATTATGCAAATTTAAGTAGAAATTATACAGAGACTTGTTATTTGGATGTCAAGGCATTCGCAACAAAAAATGTGATTTTTAAAAGTGGTTTTGGGACATCTATACTAATAATAAAAGTAGTAGAAAAGTTTCATTACAAAGTTACAAAGAATATTTAAAAAAAAACCAGACAAGTGCGAGTCGGGCTCGCCCACCGTGGGTTCCGTTAAAGACTATATTTTTTATGATTTAATTACAAATCTATAGTTTTCAGATTTTTCCCTATACTTGTAGTATAAGACGGTATTCCTTGCCAAATTTCATCGTTCTAAGTCAACGGAAAATACCCTATACACAAATATCATCTTTTGCGGCATAAACGGCCATATCTTTTTTTCACGTTTACTTAGAAGTTTGATTTTTTCACAGCTTCAAGGGACTGTAGACCTGAGTATATGGTTTTAATTTCAACTCGATACCTCCACGCGTTCCCGAGATAAAGGGTCTTGACAGACAGACGGACGGATGGACGGTCGGACAGACAGACGGACAACAGTGATTCTATAAGGGCTCCGTTTTTTCCTCTTGAGGTACCTACGGAACCCTAAAAACAATTGACACACGACTTCCCGCCAAAATGATTATTATTACGAGACTAAAGCCGATTTTGAAGGCTTTAGTTTTAGTTTGACCTAAGTACATAAAGTTAAACTTATGTAGGGTTAAAAAGAAGAGCCATTTTGAAGTCACCATTTTATAAACGTCAAACTAAAATTTTACCCGGCTTAGCTCGTAAAGTTATTCGATAGGCAACTCGCACTTAGCCCTTTGGCTAAGTGCACGATTTTTAGAAATTTTGTCCCACTCTAGTTGTATGCATGTTACGTTTTAACTCGAGAACCACTATACGGATTTTGATGCGGTTTATTTTATTATCACTATGACCCTGGTCAGAACATAGGCTATAGGGGTGTCCATAAAATAATGCTCAAGCCGAAAATAGGCCAAAAATTTAACAAACGCGGGTGGAACCGCGGGCAAACGCTAGTCCTAAATATATCCGCTGGAGGTCGCCTGTAAAACCGTGTCCCTCATCCATTTCGACGGAACAAATTAAAAACTCTACTGGATTCGATAGAACAAATTTGGAACTAACTCCCTCAACTACTGGCATCGTCATAGGATAGGACATGGGGTCCCGCTGAGTGTAGGCACATAGTTGCATCGCCTAAACTCGTGGCCCGGACGGACGTAAAGCCGTGGCCTCAGTGTCTATCAGTGCTTGCCATACTCAACATAACTTAATGTAGATACAGTTGTACAATACGATTAAAATCAGTTAACGATTCGGCTTTTCTCGGATATCATCGCCTAAATCCCGAGACGGAAATGACACGAAATACATTACCGCGATTTCTTTTAGGTAGCATTCAATTTGAAGTATCATAAACGCAATGTACCTATATAGCACCTGCCAAGATGACATTACTAACCGGTAGACCTAAGAAATTTATTATGCAGAAGCGACATGAATTTGAACATTCATTATTTACTGAAGCTATACTTGTATACAATATATAAGGTCCTACAATAATAAGTAAAAATAATTATAGGGTAGATCATGTATCGTTACCTTATCAAATTTCAGAAGAAAAAATTGTTTGCTCAAATAATTTTTTCACTTCCCAGTACAAAGTATCACCTGACTAAATTTCTATGGAAAGGTAAAAAAAAAAGTACGCGCAAAAATCATTTTTTTCGGTGGATTGTAGTCTATTATAGATACTCTATCATCTGTTGAATTTTTTTCACTTTGAATTGTAGGACCTTATATAAAAAAAATACATATATAAGTCAATATTTTACTATTTGATGTAAGTAACAGTACGATATTACGTCGGATTAATAAAATTATTTTTTATTGACACTAAGAAGTCATACTGTCAAAATAGTCAGTTATTTTTCTTATTTCAATATAAAGGTTGTGTTAGTTTTGAGCTACAAAGGAGGTTTTGTTGCTCATATCGTTCTTGTATTGTATTCAATAAGACAACGACTAATATAATTAAAGGTCATATCTGTAAATTGATAACTCTATGTGAGAGATGAGGGATTCACGACAATTACCGAGGTTGGCCGAATCGTTAACTGATTTTAATCGTACTGTATGTATCAACCAACAATGATAACTAGGATTCATATTACAGATTCATCTGCGACAGTTCGATGGCACGCCCCTGAGCCCCTCATACGTGAGTCTACACAAGATGCCGCCTGCTTCGAACGCGCTGCATCCGGACGAAGGCTCCGTCAGCTACTTCAATCAGCGGGAGAAATACGTCAACATTTCTTGAATAATGGATTCCTAACTTTACGATGACAGAACCTTGCCGTAGAAACACAGGCGTACCATGAGTTTGGGTCGCGATCATTGGCGTAACTATGATTTATGGCTGTGGGGGCCGGCCTCTGGCCGCAACTCATGAAGCCATCAACAAGAATCGGTTCTCGATTATGTGATCGATCATAATAAGATAAATAGAGATAACCCTGCATACAAGGAGATCACATATAAATCAAAAACAAAATAAGGCACGCCTTAAGGAGGTAACGGAGTATCTCGGTGCAAAAAGCACATCATAATAGCGTTTTTAATAATTTTGAATAAAAGGTATTCAATAAATGCATTTTAGAGCAATTCGCGCAAACTGTTAGTTAATAATTAGGTGATCGCATGAAAATTATTCCGTTTTATGCGTTACATTTTGACTGCATTACATTACAACTGTAAATACGCTTTAAATTTAAATACATTTTTTTGTGATGACTATTTTTAATAAACTATTTCCGCAAATTGCATTAAAACGCATTTATTGCATACTTTTTATTCAAAAGTAAGGAAAACAAAATTATAACGTGCATTTTGTACCGAGGTAAAAAGTTACTCCCTTAAATTGGATAAAAGCATATTTTTACATCAAGAACACCCTTATTGCATAAAATATTTTGCGCAGACGCTAACTCATGGTAGGCCCCACTGATATTGAAAAATGTAAGTAACGTATAAAGTTTTAGGTATCTACCCGTAGCCTTAGCATGAAAACATCAAGTCATAGTTGCGTTTACGTGAGATTTCGTATAGAATCTGCCGCTTGAGACGGTTAACAGATTCCGTACGAAATCTAACGTGAACGCAACTATAACGTAACCGTGATATTTTCATGCTAAGGCTACAGGTGTTAACTGATAGGTAATATTAAATAAGACCACACACTCTTCTGGTTATACTGAACAAATTTCCCAGACACAATTACGATTTTATATGCCGCCTGAAAATGTTGTAAATTACTTAACATTTTCTCTTAACCGATCGATTCTTTGGAATGTTGTTTAGTATTTCCAGTAGAAGATATGTTTTAAATTAAATTAACCTGTTGATTTACTATTAAGATGCAGTATAGAATGACTTAAGAAAATAGACAATGCATCGTTGCAATGATAAGACCAAGTAAAACTAATATTTGTGTGTGTGCCAATTTTTTATAAATAATCGGTACTGAAAATTATATCTTCCGTGTTGAGTAGATATTCTTCTCCTCTGATATTATCCATTTGTTCCCAACGAGTCACACCCTCAATTCTCACAGTTGGGAGAAAAATTAAAAAAGAGTCCCAACCAGTCACACTGTTACCCGATAGACAATTTTTATTGACAAGATTTTTGTTTCCAAAAAGTAACAACACACGTATTTCACTAATATTAATTTAAAAAAAAATATTGTCCAATAGAAATAGGACAACTTCGCGTTTAGTTCGTAATTAATTGAGTTAAACATGTTGAAAAGGACCTTTGTTTTCTAACAGATCTTGGTCGATTTTATAATAATTTCAATAATTAATTGTAAAGCATGCTTTTTTCAAAACCTGTGCAAAATGATCTGCTTTTTTACTTTCAAGTTATTTACATCAGTTATAAACATCTACTCCATGACCAAGATCAGTTAAAGTATTACACTTCGTAAAGGCTATCATTTAAATGGTCAGCAAATAAAAGAGGTTTTGGTCAGCTCCAAAATATATTTTGTCAGCAAACAGAGTGAGTTGAGCTGCTTCTAGTGATCGGCAAAAACAACTAAATTGATCAGCAAGTAATCAAGTAAAATGATATTGGGCAGCTTTAAAATTGATTTCATAGGTAATAAAATATATCTGCACCAATATTAGTAATAGAGAAGCAAATCGTGATACGGATTATATAAAATTTTGGCGAGCTGTAAAATTTATTTTGATTTACCAATTAATTTTATTTCTACAGTGACAAGGGTTAACAATTTTTTGCTGCATTGAGTTATTGTGAAATAATTTATTGCATTAATTAATTCACTCTGCCTACTAATGTAGGTACTTGAATATAAAATTTAAAAAAAACTAGGAAAAACATATCAAATGCTTAAATAGCTGATTTAAAATAATAAAATATAATGTTCAAATTTTTTATCGAAATGGGTTATTTATTAGTATTGTACTGAAGCCAAAACTACCATTTTTAGAATTTTTGTTAAAGATAAGATAAAGATAAAGAAGTTTTATTTGCTTCAAATATGGTCCTTAAAGATATATTATATTAAAAATGTCCAACATATTGTCTGTATGTTCCGTTTTAACTCGAGAGCCACTCAACGGATTTGGATGCGGATTTTTCACTTATTTTATCATCGTAGTAATCTAGTAATCCTGGTCACAATATTATAGGCTATAAGGGGTGTTCATAAAATCACGTCCAAGCCGAAAACGGGGCAGAGCTTTAATAAAAGCGGGCGGAGCCTGTAGGCAAAGGGTAGTTTTTAATAAAGATATCAGTTAAAGAGGTCACTAAATAATAATAAATTTAATAATTGTTCGTCAAATATCAAAAATAACTGTAAACACTGTTAAACACGTTATTCTCAATGCAACAATACGTCGAATGACAATGATCATTACCGCTTTTCATTAAAATTGCGCTAACTTTAAATTTTTAGCTGACCATAATTTTAAAATGCAGACTCTTAGAGATTATAGTTTACTAAATATTATTTTTATGCTAATCGATTGTATAATCCTGCTGACCAAATAATAATTTTGTACTAGAACTATTTATTTAGCAGACATATACATAATCAAGCTGACCAAATACCTACTTATATTCTGATAATCCTTGATTTAGTTGCTGACCAGGTATTGCCGGTGGTTTCTTTTTACGGCCGACAAAAACATATTGTGCTGTCAAAATAACCTTTCAGCAGATTTTTCTTGCTGACCGGATATTTAAAATAAGTACCATTGCTTGCCCTTCATAAATATACATAAAATAGCATCCATAAAAAATCTCGACTCGTTTTAATATTATAGCATTGTTTTATAAAACTATAAAGCCGTTTTTGATATTGTAATCATCTTGTCGTAGTATGAGAGTAGATAAAATATAAATATTTTTATTGATTTTAAGACATACTATTTCCATAGGGCTATTAAATGTAGGTATTCAAGGTAGACTGAAATTGGAAAAACTAAATATTTATAATATTTTTGTACCTCAAAGAACAAAAATGTTTAATGGCTGCTATTTATAAGGTTTTATTTACATTTTCAAATAACATTCTTAATTTATTATGCGTACAATTTTTTAAATTAGTATAACAAATGAGTGATATTATGACATTTCAAAATTACTGTTTTGAATTAATTTATGCAGTCGAAATTTCTTTTCAAGATAACCATTTTTTAGAATTTAAAGATTTCTTGAAACAAAATTTTAGACTTACTGCATTGATGATTTAGACGGCAGTTCTGTGATGGGCCAGTCGAGAACCAAATTGATACATATAGGATTTAAGTTATTTTTATTTGTACGGGTTGCGTTTAAATATACGACAATACATATATACTTTGTACTTTCATTCGATTCCAATAAAATACGAAACGCAATAACTAACATTAGGCAACTTTATTTAAATGCACTATACATGACTATGTTTCTCTGTCTAACTTATGGTGTTCTTTCTTTCTCTGTTCTTTTAACGCTTTCTCCCTCTCTTCGTCGTCTGAGAAATATTCAGCTAGATCTTCCTGAGGGACGGGGGGGCCCGCCAGGGTGGAACTCTTTTCTGTGAGGAAGTCCAGTTTCTGAAGCGGTTCATATGAGGGCTCAATACTTGCGGAGTGGCTTTGTGCGTTGTGTGCGGTTACCGTTGAGTAGATTGACATGGCCTGAAACAGGAAATTTTATTATAAACTAACGTCGTACACAGTAAAACCGATTCCGAAGGCTTTAATTTTAGTTTTAGTGCTGTCTAATCTGAATTTTCTTCATTACAAATTAGTACAACAGAAAGCTATATTACTTTGGAAAAATTCGAGTTTAGATAACACTAAAACTAAAGCCTTCAGAATCGACTTTAGTTTATTAAATAAATGAGAACAATGGAACGCGTATCTTTACCGAGAAGCAAGGCGCATTGTGACGGGTCAACGCACGCCCGTCACAATGCACAACATTGAAACAGTGTACAAAACAAATAGTACCTGATGGTATCTGTTCGTACTTGCTATCGATTCGATGAACATAAATATTGTCGTTTGGAATTTACCGATTTTATTTGTCAAATTATTGCTACTTTTTCAAATGGCAACACAAAAGTGTTTAAATAAAATTGCTTTAAATGTTTAAGGGTGTAACTTCGCTTCGCATGATCCTACTTTATACCAACAAATACTGCAACAACCACTCTGAAATTGATATATGATAAAGTTGAGGACTAATGCTATGTTAACACAGTGGTGAAAACTTGATCCCATTAAATTTTCTCGATGGAAAAAAAATACAAAGTTACCTCCAAACCGTACAATAAACCGATAGCATTCAATGAATACTTGAAATTAGATCTGAAACTTTGTATAATATAACTAATATTAGTATAAAGCAGTTACTGTTCCATAAAAATGAAAAAAAATCATCAGTGTATCCGCGATTTCAAAATAACTAATGTTTTTGCGTGCGCGGCATCTGATTAGAGTAGGATAGACAGTTAAAAATCAGAAGCGTTAGAGCAGGACTGCGAATTGAGGTATTTATTTATTTTATTTTATTAGGCCCTTAAATAAAATCCAAGGTGTATCTTTTAATAATCTACACAGATCAATAAGTGTTCAATAAATTCGCAACTATCTTAAGCATAACACGACTGGAGAAAATAAACGAAACAAAACACAAGAGAGTAACAGACAGATTGAAAAACATCAACGGCGTGCTTCCATTTAACGGAAAACCAGTTTAAGTTGAATCGTGAGGATTTTGTAAAATTAGTAATTATTATCTAATTATTAAGTATAATTTACTATGAAAAATAATTGAATTATTTTTAAAGATGCGTTTCCTACTGATTTTTGCACATCATTTAACTGAACAAGTACCTTTTTCTTTCATAGAAACTGAGAACGCAGAGATCTGCGGGCCTATTCTGTAATAGTGTATCAGTTGCCAACTGGTTGCCAAACACTAAGACATAGATAAAAACTGAACCTTAATAATTGCCTTCAGTGTGTTCACGAACTGACGTCACTTTAAGTGCGATCGTATCCTTAGATAATCGAAATTCGATATATGATTTAGATGTTTGGCAACCAGTTGAGCACCGACTCAAAGATACGTAATATAGGGGTTGGTCGCAACCAAAGCTACATATACACATGGATGAAATATGCATATGCTCATTAGCAGGCACGCTTAGAGTGAGAGGGCGCTATAAGAATGAAAGAAAGAACCGACAATCCACAAGTTTTCATTTCTGTTATGGTAAAAAAAATAAAAATCTATGGAGATATCTTTTAATTCTTATTTCGAAAAGCGTTTAAATATATTTTTTTATTACTTAGTTTTAGAGATATGTGAAAAAAAAAACAAATTTTAATGTTATGGGCTGAACAGCTAGAATACATTTGCCTAGCATTAAATAAAAATACTAGCTGTCAATGTCAAGTGCCAATGACATTGATATATTAAGCTCTATGGTCATGCCATTTCTTTTTTTTAATACAATCAAAGTAGTTGCTGGCGTTGGTACGAAAGTCATTATTTTGTTGAAAAGTCGAAGAATAAAAAAATCATTTAAGTATGTAAAATTCAAAATTTTGGAAAAGAGATGTATACAAGTCCCTTAGCCTTTTACCTACTTTCTAAATAGCTAATGAAATTAGCGGGTTAGTATTTTGAAATGTTGTGGATTCTCTTTCCTTCGTATGGCGCCCACTCTCTCTATGCATGTTGCAAAGGAGCATCGTGTATGTCGCTTAACACTAGTTTTCAATCAGCGACCTCATATCAGTTCTATTCAGTAGACTTCTGTAGGAGGTATTAATTTCAACTTGATATCTTCAACAGGGCTCCAAAAAGCCGGTCAAGTGCGAGTCAGACTCGCATACCTAGGGTTCCGTAATTCGACAGTTTTGGGAACAGGCAGGAAGAAGGTATTTAAAATCTTACCCATAACAGCTGTTTATGATGACTAAAAAAATAATTGATTGTACCACATTTTTAATTAACATTAGAAGAATATAGATTGTCGATAAAGTTAAACCAAATCTTATGAAATACCTAATTAGAAATATCATTAGTAGCGGGAAGTCTTCTAGTTTTGGGTGGAATCAATCAATATTAAAATCGCCAAAGCAAGCAAAGATGATAGCTGAGAACAAGTTTAATAAGTGAGCGTAGCAGTATTATGATAGATAATGTACTCTGTAGAGTGGTGTTTGGACACACAATGTACTGCTTCGCCTGTATTGTATTGGAAATAATTTAAACAATTTCATATTTTTACACCTTATAATGTATGCAAGTGAATGCTATTTTTGTGGCAAATTTCAACTCTATATCTTTAACGGTGCTAAAGTTATGAGGCTGTGACATACGGACGGACGGAAAACGGAGTCTCACCATAAAGGTTCCTTTTACAGTTTTGACAGATTGACAGACGGACAACAAAGTGATCCTACAAAGGTTCAGTTTTTCCTTTTGTCGTACGCAAGCCTATAAAACGATCTTTATAACATAATTTTTTTTAAATCCTAATGTATCCGCATTTAAACCAATAGAAAGTTTAGAAAAAAAAAGGGACTGAATTTCAGAAATATGGAGCCCCACAACCCACCTGTGCGACTAGACTGGACACGTCCCCAGCATTGGCTGGCAGTATGAGCGTATTGTTGGTGCGCGCCAGCTTGTTGAACGCTGAAACGTACTGCTCCGCTAGCGTCAGCGATGCAGCGTGCTTGCTGTCCTGTAACATAGAGTAGAGCCATTTTAGGCGCAAGCCATCGCTTAATTACCAACTCGATATGTGTCAGTACAAAAATCGATAACATTCATATCAATGCGTATTGCAAAGTAGGGGAAGTCAGCTCAAAGCGGCCATAGAAGGCAAAGCGGATAGGCCTGATTATCTGGCCATTTTAAGTGGTAATGTTACATTGTCACGTTGTAGCATAGCTTTCCCCCCGCCCTCTCCTAGGCAGTCGCCAGGAAGAGTTTAGATTGCGCCTGCGTGTGTAGTAACGAAAAAATCACTAGGTACACATGCTTGGAAAGTTCTTTCTTACTTTTTCGAAAACGATGGAGAATATACGTCATTGCTGTCATACCAATATGAGGGCGGAAAAAATGTATGAAAATCCATTGTTAACGTGCTGGGCGGGCAGAAAAAGTATATGAAAATCCATTGTTAACGTGCTGAGCGGGCAGAAAAAGTATATGAAACCTATTGTTAACGTGCTGTTTTTTTTTTATTTGTTGACAACATCCGTACGATAAGCATAAATGTTACATTAAAAAGGGTATAAACTTCTTGGTACATATCCTAGCTTGAACAATAATGCCAAAAGACATTTTTATGTCGTAGTTTGCAAAATAATACCGGCCACTTGCTATTTATGATCATAAAAAAATTAAAAATGTGAAAGTCAAAAACTTTTCATGTCTAAATTTGCAAAATAATACTGGCCATTTGTTATTTATGTACATAATTTAAAAAAAGAAATTAAAAACTGCAAACCGAACGCGAGTCATCAATCTGTTTCTTTGGTTGTATCTTTGTTAAAAGTAACTCAAAATGTCGTCTAGTAGTGATATAGAAGAATGGGTGATTTTGTCTTTTATTTTCCTCGCAGGTGTAGTATAAAGCACTGTGTATCACTCGGGAGAAAGTGCGATTCACGTAATCGGCCTCTTTCTCCACTCGGTGAACAATGTACTATTTCACCGATCCGACAGAAAAAAATGCTAGGTAAGTTCGTTCTGTATTGACCAGAAGTAACTAACTCTGGTTACTATCACTAGTTTTATATTGTTTTGTGTCTAGCTGGTAATTCTTCTCTGATATTTGCTCGAGGATATGGTAACACTTAGAACAGAGGTCTCGATTTAAAACCAAATGACGGTGAAAGGCAAAGCGGCTCGGGCAAAGTGGTCAGTAACCGCTTTGCCCCGAGTGTGAACTTTGAAAGTGACAGAGTATTTTAAGCTTAGGTTGAATTGCCAAGATATATTTAATTAATATTACTAGTAGTTCGCCCCGAACTGTGAACTCGCGCACGCCCAATTTGCGCTTGACCAATTTGGCTCTTGTTTGAACTTAGAAATTATTTTTGGCTTATTTACTTGCCTGCCAAATTTCATGACATTCCGATCAACGATACTCGAGTTATCGTCGAACAAACATTCATACATACATACAAACGCCTGATTGTTCTAGTAGACTCGGAGAACTCGCTCACTTCGCTCGCTAGTTCAATTATTAGGTCAATCTGAGCTTCATAAAAGTACAAGTGCCAATAACATGTAAATCTTTAATTAATTTTTCGGAAAGATGTTAGAATTTTTTGTTTTAGTTTTAATTTTATTTTCATGGTTCATAAGTAAATAGCCATCTCAATTATTAAATTTTCTATAAAATTAATGAGTGTCCGCTTTGCCCAACACCCGTAACCGCTTTAGGCACCCCCCTCGGGCAAAGCGGTTTTTTGCTATGGTTTTGTAATTTGCTGGTTGTGTGTTATTTATTTGGAAACAAATTTTACATAATAAAACTTTACTAAATTTTACTTTCTTTAGTAACAAGTTTTTGTAAAATAACTCTCTTCTTACAGGTTTTTCTGTCAATCAAACTTAATGTAACCGCTTTGAGCTGATCTCCCCTAGCTGTTACGACGATCGCTGCGTTTCCGGATAGCGCAAGATAAGAGAAAATAATACTTTTTACATAGACACGAGGGTCGGAAAGAAAAAAAATGAACAATAGTTTTATAGATCTATGAATTGTCTTTAGTATGGTGAAAGAATCATTAAAATCGCTTCAAGCATTTGGAAGGAGTAGGAAAATTCTTTCGATTTATTTTCATCAAAAGTAAAGACATTTTTTTATTAAACGTGGAATATATTTTTGGTTATGTTATGCCTATTATGTATTTTTTTAAAGTGTTCTAAACACCAGTGTAGAAGGGGCCTACCCCTTCAAAGATAGGTCTAAATTGCAGTTTGAGTAATTAAATGTGCGGAGAAATCTTCGGCAAAGGTCTTATATTCGTATTTCCGCCTTCTGTATAATGGCAGATTTTTCACTTCTCTTCGCCTATTTTAGAGATTATGTACGAATATTAGAGATATTCTATCTTACGAAGCCCGTTTGGCTATGATTCTAGTAGTGCCTGCACATGCACTTTTTCCTCGGGAGCGTTACAAAACTCGCTACATACCCAAAACGTACTTTAATTTGCACACGTCCCTACTACAACAATCATAGCCAAATGTATACTTCGTGAGATAAAACATCTGAAACATCCTGTATAATGAACTTACTTGATGCGCCAGCGCACTGCCTACAAGCTTGAGACCCCGCGCGCGTGCCTCCGCCACCGCGAGCATCGCCTGCGCCTCTCCCGCTGCTTTGTTTATCTGTTCCTGCTTTTCCGCCTCTGCAAGCAAACACTATTTAGAAACTTATTCAGTTGACATACGGTATAAAAAGGTTCAGTTCAGTTTTGCATACTCATAACTATGACTATCAGTGGCGAAGGGTCCATATAACACGATGGGACTTAGGGTCCAAGGATAGTAAATCGGCATGATTTTTTTTAACATGACAGGCCTTTTTTTTCTGAACAACTTTTACGGATACATTTTTTTTTCATATTATCGCTCTAACATGCTAAAAAAATATTGTATTCTCTTTTGTATGGAGCAAAATTATTTTTTGGCGATTTTTTCCATAATCGCAGCTCGGTTAAAATGAAACCTGGAAATAATTATAAAGAGCATTATCCTCGATACTTAGGGCCCGTCCGCACTGCGAATTTTCACCGCGCGATATTTACTCTCGCGAATTATTTCCGTGTATTATTATATTTTATTTTATATCGCTAGTGCGAATACTCGTATAAGATTCAATGTGTTACAGAATTGCGAGAAAAAAACCGCGCGGTGAAAATTCGCAGTGCGGGCAGGCCCTTAAGGTCTCATTAAAGTCCATAAGATGCAAAAACCCCGTGTGAAAACGCACCGCATCAAATCTGTAGCAATCTACAGAATTTAAATCCGGTGCGGAATTAATTCCGCAGTGCGCGCACTTCTATGTAATTCTATAGTTGACAGATTTTGCGGAAAAAAAAACGCACGAAAATTATTCGTAGGGCGCGCTAAGCCTAAGGCTAAGGCTTAGCGCGCACTACGGTGCGACGAGTTGCGGTGCGTTATTAAAATCGCCACGGAAAAAAACCGTGTGTGTCCAGTACGCACACAGCGGTGATATATCCGCACGTTTTGCCATTCTAGCCCCAACTCAAGTCAAGAACGGACGTATGGACTATCACACCAAAATGCAGATCTGTTTATATTTACTGTCGCGCAAAAAAAAAGAACCTAAAACGTTATTGGGTACATCCGCTCGTGGCATTGCGGACTATTAAAGGATTTTTTTTCATGAGATACAGTGACTTGCGTTTGTTTCCAAACAAATTTTTCGGCTATTACCGAATGAACATTGCAACGTTTGACAATTTAATTAGAATTGTTGGCCCTGCAATTTACTACGCAGACACGACTTGGAGAGAATCTATTTCAATAGAAGAAAGACTGTCAGTCACATTGAGGTAAGTACTTACCTTTATAGTTGAGGCATCAACCTCGGAATGAGAGCTTCTTCAATTATCAACTGCGTCACTTGATGGCTGCCGGGCGGCGTCCGCACGGATTTTTTTTCCGCAGTGCGCGGATTTACTCAATAGTCCATAGGATGCAGAAAATTCGTGCGGTAGCCTAAGGCTAAGCGCACACTACGAATAATTTCCGTGCGTTTTTTTGCAATATCTGTTAAATATAGAAATGCGCGCACTGCAGAATTAACTCCAACGAAATTTTTGCATCCTATGGACTTCAACGAAACCCCGCGCATTACGGAAAAAAAACCGCAGAACGTCGTTGCGTGCAGTTGAGCTCGAACCACGGCGGAGAAATGTCGTCGCAAATCTTTATAATTCATGAAAAAAAATCCCTTGATAGGTCTTAATGCTGTAAATGGATGAACCCAAAATTGTTCGCGGTTATTTAAGTGGTAGAGCTGATGCCGGGCTCGACTGTGGAGGTACCACCATCTTACTCGCAAACCCTCCCGAAGTTATTCGGGGGGGAGTAAGAGAACAGTTCTCAGGCAAAACCCGGCGGCCCACCATTGCCTGGGATCGATGGATGGCGGTATATCCATCCCCAATTGCCGAGTCTTATATAAAACAGACTGGTGACGGGCAGCGGCGTCACTGGTGCAAGGGTTTCGGCACTGCGCTCACCTGTGTGAGTATGGGCATTTCTTCCAGGAGGACCGCCAAGAGTGATGGATGGATGGATATTTTTTTAAGTATTTTAATAGTAAAGAAACGCAAATGCAGAGTTTAGTTTGTCTAAATGACTTGTTATGTCTTAAATGACTACTAAAACAAGAAAACATGGTTTATTTTCCGATGTCAGGTAAAAAACTCCTACATCGAATACTTTTTCGTAAAATCCAGAAAAACCTCGAAAATTAACTGATTTTGCGTGCCGGCAGCGCGCGAAGCGAGCATTCTAATGTAGACTTTCAGACAACAAACTGAAGTTCAAAATCACTCAAAGAGATTATCGTGCACCTTAACTGAAAGGCCTTAACCACCTCCATGACTTGGGTATCAAATCAAAGGGTTTACCAAGCAGAATACATAATGTCATTCTAAATTCAATATGGCGGACTAAATTTCTTTTATCACCCTCTTGACAGGGTTGTCAAATGAAAGGTTTTGAATTTTTGACTAGCAAAATAACGTTAGGTTCAGTTTCGAAACGAGTGAATTTTACTTGGAGTGATGTGATGCGAATTTCCCTCTAGGGCATTCAAAAATTGACACAAGTTAAACCGAGAGGAGCCGAACTGTTACCTGACAGTTGGTCGGAAGTGTTTTGAAATGCTTTCAAGGAATGCGAAAATCACACTGGCTAGTGCGATTTTTAACGCTGTCTAAACATCGTTAAAGTTCGCCTGACAGTTGTCACTTTGGAGTTTTGCCGGGTTTTGGATAAAATTCAAAACTAACTTTTATTAATTGTTTCTAAAGCGAAAAAAGTGATGTTATTGTGAAAGTTGCATTGGGTGCTCATATTTCTAAATTTTAATTTTTTTGTGATTACAAAAAGCAATTTCAGTTTCCCACCCTTGAATTATATTTGAATCTGACGTTTGTTACCCAGACCCATTCTAAAACACTTCTCACAGGAATCACTCGCAAGGGTTTCTAACCAGATTTTCCTTTCTCTTTCTCGTATATAGATATGTCTCTTTCTAGTACACGAGTGAAATTTCACTAAAAAACACAACACAATTTCGATCAACAAAATGGCGGCGCATTTTGCTTTCAGTTGGTTCCCTTTCATGCATCACTTTCATAACGCTTTTTTTTGAATGAAATAACAAACCTGAAGCCAATATTCTCGACTGACGCTTGCCCTCAGCAATGTTAATGTCTGCGGCCCGCATTCCTTCAGACTCCAAGATTGCGGCGCGTTTTTTGCGTTCAGCTTCTACTTGCATTTGCATAGCTTCTTGAACACGGGCTGGCAGTTTTATATCGCCTGAGAGTAAAAGTATAAACATGTATATCCAGGCATAAATAAAGAGTCCCTGCAAGTTACTGCTCATTTTTTCAATTCTAATATAAGTAGGTACTTAGTGCTTCATCATAAAGCATTTATTTGTTTTACAAGAAAGTTATTTAATTATAAAATGGGCTAATTTGCTAAGCCAAATAGCAGTTTAATGCTTTAAGCCTTCAAATGAATATGATTCTTTTACATATGATTTTAGTTCAAGAAGGCTATTTTGATAAGTTTTTCTGCTTGTTTACAGTAATGTAAAATGTGTTGTACTGATAACAACATTAAAAACACTCTTAGAAGATAACCAAATAGGAGAAAGTTAACTTTAATTACAACTTACGGATCTCGTATCTCAAGCAGGTGATTCCCCAAGCTTCACTAGCTTTATTGATGGCCTCCACAATACCAAAGTTGAGAGATTCCCTCTCCCTAAACACTTTGTCCAAGGAAATCTGACCGAGCTCCGACCTCATGGTAGTTTGTGCAAGCTGTGTTATAGCAAACTCTGGGTCTTCCACACCATATGATGCTGGGATTAAAATAATTTATACGTTGAGTCTAATTGACATCTCATGCACATTTACAGTAGTAGTTTACTAGGTAGGAGAACCAGGTTCTAATCCTGCCAGTTGAGAATATACAAATGAGTTTTGAGATATTTACATTTGTAGTATTTGTTTACTTGCTACTTCCTGACGAAGTAGGAAAACAGCAAAAAAACCTGCATGCCCTAAAAGTGTGTATTTGTGCTCGAAGTACTGAGAGAAGGCTCACCCTTAACACATTGTGACAAAAAGTATGTGCATGCTACAAAAATACATAATCAAATTTTAGAGGCTCAATAGAGTTGGAGTAACAAGACTTCTAAAGAAACTTATTCCAGATAAAATACCTACAAAGATAAGGGTCCACAATGCGAAGATATAAGACACCATCAATGCTAAGAGTGACATTATCGGATGTAATAGCACTTTGCTTTGGCACATCAATTGCTATTTCTTTCAAACTTTGGACATATTTTATCTTATCCACAATTGGCCAGAGTAAATTTAATCCAGGCTCGAGAATTCTGTGAAACTTTCCCATCCGTTCCACAATCCATGCCTAAAAAATAAAGACTGTGATAATGATTAAAGGTATTTTTCTTATTTAAACTATGTTATTAAAAGAATACATACCTCTTGCTGTGGTACAAACATAATGATAGTGTTGAGTGGTGAAGTTGAACGATGTCTTGTAGCAATGCTGTACATAAAATCATTCTGATACTCATTTTTCAAGACATTCTGTGAAAGAAACATGAAGATTAGGTTAGAAATTTAGAGGAAAAAGTTTTATGTTATTATGTAAATACGACATAGTACATACCCTAAATGGAACAGCCTTGGAGAAGAATAGCCTAGTACGACTGAACATTATGTATTTTTAGTAACGAGGCAATTATTCCTATGACTTCTTACGAAAATTATTTTACTTCAGATTCACGAAACGAAAATCACAAATCCATTTTTGAAGGAGGAACGTTCGGAACATAGTAACTAGTTCGGATAGAAAATATAAAATCGAAAACGTAACTACATAGTACTCTTTGCGTAACACTCTCCGTCACTCTCGGTGAAACAGTAGGCATATAGTCTACAATAATAATAACTGAGTATTAAAGCCGGTTCAAGGGCTCCAGATTTTTATAATGAGGTAAGGAACGAAAAAAAAACAAAATCTAATCACAAATACAAGAAAAAATGCTTGTGTAAAGTAAGAAATGTATAAAGTATGAAGTTTTATTTTTCGACTTTATTCACAACTTGAGTGAAATATTGTTTTTCAAAATAATAATTCTGAACGCACATTGTTAAAGCGGCAGCCGGCCAACTTTAAAAATAATAAATGCTTAGGTTTGCTTGATCGATAAGTGAGTGATCGACTTTGTGTTTTATAAAGTAAATATTTAACATATCTCAAGCATGGAATTAAGCAATCAAAATATTTCTTTAAGTGATACAAAACCAGATTACGATCAACTGGGATGCAAAACAATTACTAAATTAAAACGTCTTAAAGTTCAAGAAAACTTGTTTGCAAAGATCTTAAATAAGTTATATGTGGAAAATAATATTGACTCGTTTTGCTCTTTATCAAATACTTTAAGCAAAAGTGGTTCGGATTCAAGAATTTCTAAACTAAGAGGATCTGTTTTCGAAATAAAAAATTTGTTTCACGATATCAAAGAAAATTCTAGTTTAAAAGATTCTGGTAAGTAGTGTTATGTCTGTTTTTAATCTTTCTTTGTCTTTTCTTTTTACACATTATGATGGCGATCGCAAGCCGATCCGATATCGGGGCAAAGAAAGATGGTACAAGGTACAGTGGAGTGGAAAGTGTTTAGCTTGACGTGTGCTCCACTGTACATACATGTACAATAATTTTAATTGTCGCGTTTACCAGCTTTGCATTGCTGCAGCGATGAATTGTGCAGCCGCGGCAAATAGTTATTTATAACGACCATTTCGCATGACTTTGACAAGCATAGATGCAAGCATCGAGCAGCGCAAATAATTTCTGCGGCTCTCTGCAGCATATTAGGCTATCTGTCATTTTGACGTATGGCCGTATAACACAAATCCATCGCTGCAACCGTTTAGTATGGTGCGACTGCAATTAACCCCAGACCTTAACATCCAAAGTAAAAGTATTATTCCAGCTCCAAATTGTTCTATATAGTCCACATATTGTTCGGTAAAAAATTACACCATTTTTAGCGTAGGGTTTGGGGAGGAGGGGGGGAGGAGTTGGGTTTTTTCAGTTTTTCTTAAATATTTCGAAAGCTATGCGGCTTAGCGCAAAAAAGCCTAGAACAAAAGTAATCTAAATTAAATTGCGAACAAAATAGTCTTTTGCATAATGTTGCTACAGTGAACGGTTCCAGACTAACGGAGGGTGTAAAGCAGCAATTGTTTGGTTTTTTTAGATTTTTGGAAAAATATAACATTAACACAAGGAAACTATTTTTTTATAGTATACAAGATTGTGTTTTGTAAAAACAAATTGCGATTTTAGTGGCGTATGTTAGTGATAAGCCCTTGAAGGAACGACAACCTAACCACCCTTTCAAGGGGCGCTAATTTTTAAGGATTTCGGACTCAAGGAGCGTTCGGATTATAGTATGCTAAAAAAAATGCAAGTATATTTTGACAGAATATATTTATTGAGGTACTATAAGGTACATATTTAAACAACAAAAGACGTTACTTATTCATAAAGTTCTGAAGACAAAACATAAGATCTGCTAGTCTGGCACAGCAAACCATATCGATCTCGATAGCGCTTGATACAGTGCTCTGTCTCACTCTGTTGATCTACCTAAAGAGGGGCAGCAGTGTTTATCGAGCTGTCAAAGCTCGATATGGTCTACTATGCTAGGTACCCAGTGCAGTGGTCACGGCAAGAGAGAGAGGCAGTCAGCATTTCGGATTATAGCGACGTTCGGATTAGCTAGAGTACGGATTATCGAAGCTGTACTGGAATCGGTTAGGGCGTTGACAAGACATCACGTCTCGTTCATAATTTCGGTGACAGGTACAAAATGACGTTTTCTTTTAGTTTTTTACGTATTGTATATAGTAATAATGTAAATAAAATATCTCAAGGGGGTCCCTTTAAAAACTTCGAGAAAGTTGCATTTTTTTAACGTTACTTGCTTTATAGCTCAATCTTAAAGACGGTAACATATACAAATTTTAAATTAAGTCAGAATGAGTAAATAAAAATTAAGGTTCATGTCTTCTATCACGGAAAATAATAAAAATTAAAATGTAAAATTATTACTCTTCAAGATATATTAAACAATTTTGATGCAAGCGCTGAAATTCTCGTAGAGTGGTTTCGGGGTCCGTGCCAGGGGGAGCGATTTCAAAGAAACAGTCGAAGCGAGATTTTTAAAAGTCGAGCTAATGGAGTTCAACAGATAAAACAGGTTTTTACGGTCGGGAAGGCTAATTTCGACAGACTGATAATAACCCTACAGGCAGGGTTGGCATTGTTTAAAACAAATGTTTAAAACAAGTGTTTTAAACAGTGTTTAAAACACCGAGAAAAGAACACCCTTGTTTAAAACAGATTGTTTTAAACGTGTTTAAAACACCCATATATAAAACACTGTTTTTTAGCATATTAATTATTATTTTTTCCTTATATCCCCAATGTGTCGTCGTTATTACTCTTTTTTTTAACGCATCCTTTTCTATTAATCGGTGCGATTAAAATTCCTTTACTGGCGGGGGTTTCCCCAAACATAAAGACGAGAACAGGCGGTGACGGTGTGTACTTGTATTTTTAAGCATTTCTACGTTTCGTGTTTATTGGGAAAGCACTTATTATTTTTCACCCAATAAATGATTAGATTATGATTACATTTAAAAAACGCTTTTTAATCAATTTTACATATATATGTTTAAAACATGTTTTAAACGTATTTAAAACAACCGCAAAAAACATCATTAAATATTTGTTTTAAACATTATAAACACTATATATTATTTTTACTTTACTGATTAACAAAGTTACACAATGTGAAATGCTCATTTGAAGTTGGGCATCTAGCCTTATACGGACCCTTAACGTCAAAATATTAATCTTTATTTCATATACTTGGACATGGAAATAACAAGTTTCATCTTTTTTTTTTCAGATATAAATGACATAAAGCAAGATGTTTTTAGATTAGAAGAAAATATAACAAAGTTGAAATTTACAGTTCAGGATGAAATGAAACTATTAAAAGCATCAGAACAAATATTAACTGAACAAGTAATTACGGTTTTTCTTGATAGGTTTTACGATGCTAGGGAGGCAGCGGAAAAAACAAACCGGTCAAGTGCGGGTAAGATTCGCGCTCTGAGAGTTCCGTACCGTTTAAAAAAGTGATTAGACTTAAATGATTTAAATAAAAATTACAAACAAAATTAAGTTGGTTAAGTAATCTGGTGTAACCCTAAACCTGTATAAAAATATAAATTTTCAGTATTTGTTGTTTAAATACAGTATATGGCACATAATGTACAGAAAATGCCAGAATCCTATTGAGATATTTGAGATAGACCCCGTAACAAAAATAGTCTAAGACTGACAACGTTTCCCCCCCCCCCATTTCTTTATTATTGGAGATAAAAAAAACAAAAGGTATTTATACTCTACTTAATTAGTTCAATATTACACTCCACAAGACGGGGATTTTTTTTTCGGTCTCTTTTCCGTGTATGCTTATAATAACTAAATTATATTTTTATTAAATAGCGGCGGTAGCTCAGGCGGTGGTAGATCGCTGGCCTTTCAATCTTGAGACCCAGGTTCCATCCCCGGTCGGCAATGCAACAATGAGTATTTCGGAATTTATGTGCATACTATATCTGTGTTCTTACCTATCCTAATACTTACCACTTGCTGAACGGTGAAGGAAAACATCATGAGGAAACCTGCATGCCCCAAACGTAATAAATAATGAAATGAAGTGAAACGCGGGTGTACCAGGTGTGGACTGTGACTTTCATTTCACGGTTCACACTCGGGAACACCTCTGGCACCCCCTCGGGCCTTCATGTCGTGACGATATGAATGTATGTAAATTTTTAATTAAATTTTCGGTTTTGTGTCTATCAATATGTTACACAACTTTTTATTCAAATCATTTAAGTCTATTAACCAATTTCAATGATTTGGAACCCTCAGGACCTGAGTCCTACTCGCACCTGACCGGTTTTATTTTATTTCTCGCCATGTAGGTATCTATTTGTTACTGAGAATAAGACAAAGACCAATACGTACGGGAATTTCGTTCCCTTACATTTCCTTATTCGGTTTTTACAGTCCGCTTTACCTATAATAGGAGAATTTTAACTATTATTTTGTTTTCAGGTTAATGAAGAGTCTAGATTGTTAAACGAAATCATCTATAAAAGGCCATTAAAACCATTTAAAGATGTAGTACCCAGTCCCGTCAAAACATTAATAAATTCACCATTTAAGTGTCAGGTAAGTGGATACATACTGACTCAGCGAAAAAAATACTCATCTTTATCACTGCTTGCTTGTTGCAAGCTATATATCTAAAGGTAGGTACTCTGTGGTCCAAAGAATATAGTACACTCGTAGACAGAGAATAAACTATACGAGTACATAGGGTTACGAAAAAAGTATCGATACTTGAGTATACTCGATACTTTTGTTACGATACCGAGTATTTTCTTACTCGATATTTTACTAAGCATGGATGGATACTTTTCACTTTACTCGATACTTTTACTTGGGAATCAATACGCCTCTAATTAAAAGAATTCCCGATAAGTTAAAATAACTTAAGGATAAAGTATGCACAAAGTTTCGACGATATTCGCGGTGAAGGGGCAATTTCCTCATTATTCTAATGAAATAGGTACATTTCTAACCAGTGATATTTGTGATGACTGTAGCATCGACATCGACAAACTCACACACGCTGAGCAGGTGGGTTGGTTAGCGCGGTACAAATAATCAGGAAATATTCAAAATTTGCGAGAAAATATTAAAAAGAAAATTTACTAACGCAGTTATGTTTCTTCAAGAGAAATTCTTCATTTAGTGTTAATTCTTCATTTATATCCGGTCAAATTCATAAGATACTGAGCATTGAATACAGGAACCAAAATATTCCAAATAGTACTCGATAGCCATTGGTATCGATGCTTTTTGGTCGATACTGATACCGCTATCGATACTTTTTACACGATACCAGTATCGATACTTTTGTTTCGATACTACAACCCTACGAGTACACTCTAGTCTAGTCAAATTATATATCTTTGAGTGTCTAGTCATAAAGGGCATTAAGTTAAGTTAGCTGCAAAAATCGTGCAAATATGTTGCCAGTAATAACAAAGGTACAATATATGGTAGTTTATTTGCAACTTGCACCAATGTTGTGGCTAGAATTTATACTTATTGAAATTTAGGCGAAGATTAGGTAAGTAGGCGAAGAGACGACAATTGACGGTAAGTTAAGTAGGTACATGCCACGTCCATGCTTACTTTAAAAAATTGACAAAAAAATTACCGGTCATAACGTCAGCGTTGCCAGAATATTACTTTTGTAATATTTTACGTTACTTTTGACCCTTTCATGTTACCTCCATGTTACAAGACTCAAAATGTTACTTTTGGGACTTAACCAAAAATATTGAAATATTTTCTACCAAACAAAAAATAATTGTTACAACAACACGACGCAACGCTACACCAATAATTATGTTAAAAAAATTTCTACCAAACAAAAAATAATTGTTATAATTGCAAAAAAATATTGATAAATAATAATTATAATTTTATTTTAATTTTCATTAGATAGAAAATATTTCAATATAATTATTAGTGTAGCGTTGCGTCGTATTGTTTTGCGATTTGCTATTACATAAGCTTGTATTTCACTGTTAGTGTGGATTATGAAAAATTAAATAAGAAAGAAGTACGAAAAAATGCAACGAGACGAAAACGGGTGCTATTTGCGATAATGTGAGTTAAATGGGACAGTTTTTTTTTTGTTTTTATATAATAAAGTGCCATATTATCGTATTAGTGTCGTTTCCAACATAAAATAAGAAAATGTTACTTTCCTCATGCAAATTTTACTTTTTGAGCTGTCTCATGTTACATTTGACAATCTGTCACTGGCAATACTGCATAATCTTAACGTTTAGTAGCGATGGGCCAACTCGCATTTTTTTCAACTCGAGTAACTCGAGTCAAAATGAATGTCAACTCGAGTTGACTCGACTCGGCTCCAATAAAGCCAACCCAGTAGTTTTGCTTTTTGCAGCGAGTCAATTGACGATAAAAAATATAAAAATCAACAATAAATATATTAAATTTTGGTAAGTCAACTAATTTGCTTTGCTTTTCTTCATAAGATGATTTTATTTTAGTTATAACTCAAATTAATTTAGCTTGGTTTCCAACGTTAACCTACACTGCTATGTATTTACCTATAAGCAAATTGTTAATTGCTTATAGGTAAATACATAGCAGTGTAGGTTAACTCTCAAATCTCCTGGTTAATATTTTTCTATGATGTTGGTGATGAATAAATATTATTTCTTTTATTATTTAATTTCAACTCGAGCTGGCTCGATTCGGTTATAATACTTATAATAAAGGCAACCTGGTAGTTTCCTTATAGGCACCGAGTCAACTCGGGTTTGGAACGGAGTTACTGTGCTAATGCTGTATGTAAGTGTAAATTTGCGTGTTGTTGACTCGTTTGTACATATAACAAAAACATGAATTTATTTTATTTAAACTAACGTACTTATCACAATGTAATGGCTTTGCTTAGATCAGTCGAGTAAGTGCTTTTTTTCTTAAAAATCTACCTTAAATATATAATACTAATCAAACTCAACTTAGAGGATATAAAAATCAGCACTATAAATATAAAACTATTGAGTAAATATGTAGGTAGTATTACCAACATACTTGTAAATTACTGAACATATATTATCTTGCACAGAGGAGTTCCCATTGTTTTTCACAGCGGACTGAGTTAGGTACATAATTTGCCGTGAGTCGAGCCAGTTGCATGATATGAACTCGTCGACGGCAACGAGCTGACTGATTCGGGACAACTCGTGTGACTCGGTAACTCGCTCGACTCAGCTGCAAAAGCGAGTCACCGCCAGCATTAACAACCAAGTTGAACTCGGGCCGAGTTGTCACGAAGGCAACTCGAGGTGACTCGGTAACTCGCTCGACTCGGCTGCATAAGTGAGTTGCCCCCGGTAGTTGAGCGTCTGGTGAGTCACCGCCAGCTTTAACAACCGAGTCGAACTCGGGCCGAGTTGTCACGGAGGCAACTCGGTTTGACTCGGTTCCAAGTTAACTCGAGTTACTCGAGTTAAATGACTCGACTCGCCCATCGCTAAACGTCTCTGAATATTCAGACAAATATTTGTTTTTATAGTACAAATATTTCTAAATATTCAAAGCTAAACGTTCACCAATGTACCCTGTGGGCCTGAAGTTAGCTGCTGGCTGCCACAACGTATTTTTTCCTTTTTTTCCCTTCGATTTTTTAACGTTTGTTACTTCACGTTTTAAAGTTAGTATTGCCAGTAGAAGAAATTCGTTTTCCGCAACATGGCGAAGGTTTTTATTTTCCTGATCAATCAGGCGCACATCATCATTTTATTAAACTAAATTTATATAAACTTTTATAGCTTGCTTTTTATTTTTGTTTTTTTTTAAACTTAACCTAAACTATTCAATATTTTATTATTGATGGTAAAACGAAACCTGGGATAAACAAATACAAATATTTATGGAAAATTACAGGAAATACAACAGGTCCAAAAATTTTTAGCCAATCATGGCCGATACGGAGGTTGGATTGAATATAATCATAACATTTTCATGCAAGTGTGGTTGAAATATTTTCGTAGTGGAGAGAAAATCTCGATTGAAGAATCGAATATTATAAGTTCAACTTCATTTGGATTGCTAATACAAGAAATTTCGCATAAAATAGCAGGAAAGTATTATCTTCTTTTTTCTTCTTTTATACATATAAAATACAACGTCTGTCAGTCTGTCTGTTTGTCTGTCTGTTCGTTCGCTTATAACTTGAGAACCACTCAATGGATTTTGATGCAGTTTTCACTGAAAGATAAAGTATTTCTTCGCGGAGGTTTTAGGCTTTAGGTATTCTCAGCATCACGCTATGACAAAAGGGAGCAGTGCCATGAGAACTTTATCTATTATATAATGAGAAGGTTCAGAAGCATTAAAGAAACGTAAAATTTCAATACTTAAAGTTGATTTCACATAAAAATGCACACTTTTCGCAGATGATATTTCTATTTTAGTTACAAATAACAACTCACATTCACTTGACCAACATGCGTATGAAATTAATCAGACAGTGACATCCATTATTCAATACTTAGATAATTATAATTTACAAGTTAACCTTTCCCATACGTTTTATATTAATTTTAATAATACTATTAATAGCAATCAATTGAACATTTTGTACAAAAATCATTCTTTGCAAGAAGCAGAACAAACTACGTTTCTAGGTATTATGGACGGAGAGCTAGTGACCAAATCGGTCATGTAGCTTCAGCTGTATTGAAACTCCGTTAGCTACTTCCCTGAACAACCTTTTCCCATAATCTCCGTGCTGGCAGGCCGCGGGCGGTGGGTGCGGGTGTAGTGGGGTGGGGAAAAAAAGAAAAAAAATGTGGGCTCAGCGGCTTTAATTTTTTTTTCAAACAGTTGCTCTGTACTCCCTGTGCACCCAAAAAAAAAATTTAAATCGATCGGGTGGTGGGAAGGGGTTGCCAGAGTTATTTAAAAGTACCAAAATAATAATAATTTTCATGTGGGCTCAGCTGTATTGGCTTTTTTTCTGACGCAAGATTAATTAATATGTGAGCCCCAAAAAAATAGCCATGCAAAAATATCGGTGGGAAGGTATCGAAAAAAATTGTTGAAATCGTTGGATTTCGTTCGAAAATGAGCTGAGGAGAAGCCAAAAGCGGACGTGGAGGCGATGTCAGCCGGCGAACGCGTCAGCGCGCTCACGGCGCGTCGATCTTGTTCGGCTAACAGAGAGTAGCCGCTGTCCTTCTCGCACCCGTTGAACGGGAAAACCCGAACGTTTCCGAACGAGCAGCTGCTTCAGCTGTGCGTCTACGCATTTTCATAGAAATTTAACTTATTTTTATTCGTGCGAAAAAATATTCCCTGCTTCTATGCCTTTTTTTGTCCATTATTATTTACGAAAAATATTCTATTTATTTATATTTGTTCATTTATTCATTTTTATTTATGCAAAAATTTAATTCAATTTTCTTTTTCTCGGTATTATTTATGCGAACAATTGTATTCATTTTTATTCCTCTTTTTATTAATTATTATTTATACAAAATATTCTATGCCTTTTATTTTTTATAATTTTACATTTCTTTGTATATTCATTTTTACTAACGCAAAAAATTTAATTCATTTCTTTTCTTCTTTTTATTTATTATTATTTATGCAAAACATTCTATTGATTTATATTCCTTTATTTATTCATTTTTATTTATGCCAAAAATGTTATTCGATTTTATTTCTTTTTTTTTTCTCATTTTTATTTATGCGAACAATTGTTCTTTTTATTCATTATTATTATGCAAAAATTTTATTCAATTGTATTTCTTTTTTTCTCGTTATTATTTACGCAAAAAATGTAACATATTAATTAACCTCGCGTCAGAAAAAAAGCCAATACAGCTGAGCCCACATGAAAATTATTATTATTTTGGTACTTTTAATTAACGCTGGCAACCCCTTCTCACCACCGATTGATTTAAAATTTTTTTTGGGTGCATAGAGAGTACAGAGCAACTGTTTGAAAAAAAAATTAAAGCCGCTGAGCCCACATTTTTTTTCTTTTTTTTCCCCACCCCACTACACCCGCACCCACCGCCCGCGGCCTGCCAGCACGGAGATTATGGGAAAAGGTTGTTCAGGGAAGTAGCTAACGGAGTTTCAATACAGCTGAAGCCACATGACCGATTTGGTCGCTAGATCTTAGACTATTATTATAGATAAAAAAGCTAAACTGGAACAGCCAAATTGAAAAAGTTTGCACGAAATTGAACAGGTTTAGTTTTGTTTTAGGCAGGCTTCTTCACAGAAAACAGGAATAATCGCTTACTATGGTTATGTGGAATCTGTTCTCCGTTATGGCCTAATTATGTGGGCTCAACGGTGTAGGCAACACGCGGGCTTTTGTAGCGCAAAAGAAGTGTATTCGCGCAATATGCGGAATATCACAAACAGATTCATGTCAGCCATTGTTTAGGAAATTAAAAATCTTAACATTTCCATGCCTCTACATCTTTAAAGTTGCATTATTTGTTTAAAAAAAATTTTCATCTGTTTAAAAAAACAGGCGATTTGTTTCCGAGAAATACGAGAAACTCCAACAGGTTAATTCTTGACCATAAACCTAGGACTGAGTGGTATAAAAGAAACTGTTTTGTTATGGGCATTAAAATATATAATAAATTGCCAAAAGGGATGGTTGAGCTGTCTCTTAATATATTTAAGTATAAGTTAAGACAATGGCTTTTAAATAAATGTTATTGCAGTCTAAGATATTACTTAAAATAGAAAGATTTAAACTATTTAATTGTAACATTAGGATATAATTTATAGGATGTGACATGTATAGACGGGTAATTCCATGAAAACTGACCACTTTTGTCGCACCCGTTACTCCAGTTATTATTCTTTATTTAGCAAAGTATTGATAATTCGGTACCTATATTAATGTGCATTGGTAAAATAAAAAATATGAATTAAATACAACGTTCTTAAACTGTTAAATTATTATTATATCATGTTAATACTTATATTGGAAAAATGTAACGGGTGTGACATCTTCCGTGGAATTACCCAGATGTAATTTGATTATTTTTTAACACTTGGACACATAATTTTGACGGGCATGCTATAAAAATATTTTTTATTTTTTCGTATATTTTGACTCAATTTTATAAATCAAAGTCCTAATTTCATTATTTAAAAATCCACTAATATAATCCTAAATATTTGTATACTAAATTAACATTAGCTGTTTAAGGCGCTCATATTTTTATACGTTTACATCACCATTTCGTACCCTTGACAATGCAAATAAAGACCTATTCTATGCTAAAACCGAAACGTGATAATAGAAAAAAAACCGAGTTCAGATTTGGATTTAGCACGCAGTTTTCTGCAAGAATTTTAAAATATTGTTTCTGAGAAAAAAAATGTTGACTAGTGATTTTCTTTTGTAAAAAAAACGTGACCAGGGTCTGATGATGGGACTGGTTAAAGGTACGGGATCTCCTCAACGGACAACAGCAGACCCTTTGAGTTTGGGCTTATTTGATTGGTATTTCTTAGCACTTTGGTAAAACATGGTGACTGTTGCATATTGTCGTTCAAAAAATCATATTCTTTTGTTTTCCTTATTTCCACGAAAATCTCTTCGACGCGGGCAGAACCGATGGCAAAAGCTAGTAAAATATATATATATATATTTGTAATTATAATCATGTAAATTTTGGGAACACTATCAACTTATAAGAAATTTAAATATTAAATTTACAATAGATAACAGCAGGCCTATCACGGTGACCACTTTAACACAATTGTAAACACCATTTGACACTAAAAAATGGAATATATTAAGGTTTCTTATAGGTTGATGTGTTCCAGAAAGTCATTTAAAAGTCGCCATAATGATGTTTCATTCTATTACCACATTCATTAAACGTAAGGACAAGGCCATCTCAATTCTAGTAGCATTTCGTGAGTTATCGCAATTAATAACTAGATAATAAGAGTTAACCAATGGAATATTATAGGACCGATGGTAATGCATCTAGCTTTTTGCCCGCGCTTCGACAGCTCTGAATAAAATCTCTGCTCATGCTCGCTTTCCTCCGTCACTCGGTACACAAAAAAATCAACAGCTTAGCTGCCTTTATTCACAACAATAATTTGGCCAAGTGCGGGTCGGACACGCGCACAAAATCATCGCTTTTAAGATCTTAGCGCCATCTATCATCTTACGAATGAAACTCGGTGCAAAAAGGTTGACAAGTATCTGATCAGTGAATCTCGGTAAAAGCTGTCAAACAAGGCATCTCAGAAGGCGCTATGGTTAACACGAGTTTTATTGGGTTCAACTTTTTTATTTTTATTATTTGTCATGATGGAGGCCAATGATAACACGTATTCTGTGAAAATAACCCCTGTGATAGGTGGACAGACAGCGGAGGCTTTGTGATAGGGTTCCGTTTGGCACCCTTCGGATACGGAATCCTAAAAATAAACATACAGATAAGATTTTATGTTACTGACCAAACCCGATTTTGGGACAAACTAGTTTTGCTTAGGCCAAACTATTTTGCCTAGGCCAAACTACATAGTTCCTTAGAGAAATCTTCAGCACGTAGCGAACTGGTAGATTAGGTAAGAAGTAGTGCAGCTACTGCCTTCGTAACCTTAGTGGTTATTTTTAATGTTAATCTAGAAATCAATTTGGCCAGTAATATACATTTATTTAATAGTCATTAAGAAGTTTAGAAGAGGGAAAATGTAGGTTTCAATTCAATGTCTTTATCTGGTTCAATATTTTTATTTTATTTTTACAGGAATCTCTTTTAAAGAAATTAAAGATCATATTGAATGGTATTTAATGTTCATGTATCTTAAGAACCATCAGCAAATGGCTATCGAGAAGTGGAGGAAAAACAAATCATTAAAGAAGGGATTTGGTGCATCTCACGTAAGTTCGCTAAATGAGTGCAGTCGCTTACAGTCCAAGCTCCTTAATAAATAGTTGATTAATAAACAAGGCAGGTAATTTACCAATTACACCCAAGATATTTAGGCGTACCAGCGAGTAAAGCGAGTGAGGGTGCTAATAGTTGGAGGGGGCAATTGATCACTTACATCCATGGGTTTCACTGTATTTTTCATCACTAATGCGAGGAAATAAAAAAACTTTCCAAATTATATCTGCAACAACTTTTTCAACAAGATAATTTTACTGCCGCTATTTTCTTTTCATGTGACTTTCTTTTTTTCGTGCGATCGTGTCTTACTGGCCAGTGTTATTGTTGTAAAAATAAAACTAATACCTCTTTTTAACATTTCATTTAGCATTACTTACCTATTATATGCAAGTCACATTGTTCCATAATAATATAAATTAAATACAAAATAACAAAATTAAACGGAAATAGGCAGAAAAGATATTGTCCATTATCATTTAACGAGACAAGTGACTTCCTAGTTACTAGTTAGGGACAATCGTTTGATTTTCAAACCAACTTACCTCCCTAGGTTTGTAAATCGAATTTACCTCCCACATTTCGAGTTAAATACTTACTTACTTTGACTTACTTTCAGAGTATTAGTGATGAAATAGTAGATCGTTGTACAAGGGAGGTAAGCGATCAATTGCACCTGAGATATTTAGGCGCACGAGCAAGCGAAGCAAGCGAGGTTTCATTTAGTTCGAGGGTACAATTGATCACTTATATCCGTGTGTAACATTGTACTTTTCATTTTTATGCGAGGAAATAAAAAAAAAACTTGCAAAATTATAACTTGATGAATTGATGATTAACTACACACTGCACCTGTACTTGTTTCACAGTATCGGTTTCGGTTTTACGCCATTATCAAGGGTCTATCTATAATAAAATAACTAAAAACACATTTTGCAGAATATAAAAATTAATTTGACTTGCACTCAATGAAATACATATGTCATTGATCAATTAAAAATTATGTTTGCAACAACGTTTTCAATAAGATTATTTTACTGCCGCCATTTTATTTTAATGTGACTTTTACTTTTGTCTTACTTTAATAGTGTCTTACTGGCCCGTGTGATTGTTTTAAAAATAAAACTCATTTAGTTGCTGTGTTAACTCTCAAAGTTCTTTTAACATTTTATTTTGCATATTTACCTATATGCACAAGTCAAATTTTTCCATAACAATATGTAAATAAAATACAGAATAATAAAATAAAAAGGAAATAGGCAGAATAGTACATTACGATACGAGAGCGATGAAACGTTTTCTGACGAGTGTGAGTTTGCGGCACGAGCCGAAGGTGAGTGCTGCAATCACACGAGTCGAGAAAAAGTTTCTCGCACGAGTATCGTATAATATTTTATAGCAAAAGTGCGGAAAATGCCGACTTTACGCAAGCGCAGCGTGCGTAAAGTGGTCATTTTACGCACGGTGTGCTATAAAGGTATTTTCCATTGTCATTTAGCGAGACGAGTGATTTACTACATTATTAGTGACTGTCAGGGACACTCGTTTGATTTTCAAATTAACTTACCTCCCTAGGTGGTAAATCGAATTTACCTCCCGCATTTCGACTTGCATTGGTGATGAAAACGATTTTTACAGCTATGATATTTTCCTCTGTGGCTATGACACCGCGAAAAGAACTACCAATAAGGAGCCTGACATGTTGTCGTCTGTACATTATACAAAATATAATATAATATGCAAAAATATATATATATATAAGCTATTGTTCTATTGTTGCTATAGCAATCTTACAATTCTATTTTTAGGATAAGCGAATAAAAAATGAAGAAAAAATTGAACGAAAACCAATTCAATCTTTTGATTTAAAGAAAAACAACGAATACGAGGATAGAAGTAAGTAGGCCTTTTTTTCAGCTTAGTACACGATATATTATTTGCTTGGTAAGCACCTTTTTTTAGGGCTGTGGAGCGTGCCATGCTAGGCATCTCTCTTATGGATCCTGTACCGAACGTCGAAATACGACAACGAACTCGAGTCGAAGATATCGGTAAACTAATCGCGAGACTTAAGTGGAGATAGGTGGGACATCTAGTAAGATCATCTGGCTGAGGCCAGACCAATGGCCCGATGGCGAGACGATATCGTCAAGGCTATCGGTGGGCAATGGATGAGACTGGCGAGAGACCGAGGGAAATGGCGCGGAGAAGAAGAGACCTATGCCCAACAGTGGGTGGATGCGGGCTGATTGATAGCACCTTTTTTCATGGCCTTTCTCCACACGTTTTCCTGCTTTTCAGCATTTTGTGGGTTTCAGTAGGTAACTTTTGCGATGTACTAGTCCGTTCTCTTGAAACTTAAGTGTGTTAAGACTTGCACTTATTTTATTGTTTTCAAGGTATGCTGGATCTGGTTGATGATGGTAGCTCCTCAATAAAATTCATGGAGATGTGAGTAGTCAAGTTAGTAGTAAACATTTAACACGTGCGTTTTGTACACACAGAAACACACACGAATAGAACATTTATAAAACCAGGTACGTCCATTGGCCAGTGCAAACTATTATTTGATAGGATTTTTAACTAAAAAAGAACATTAGACTTGTTTTCTAGAAGTAGAATACGCCGCCAGGGAAAGTTGGTTTGTTCTACCTCTTGAAAACAGATCTCTTTGCTCTTGTTACATGGTAATTGGCCAAAAGGTAGGTTAGCACCATGTTCTCTTATAGATTTGGCAGTTCTCCAATGTCAACAACACCTATTTTGAAGTTGAAGCCTGACCAGCTGTCGTAGCATACTTTTATCGCGCGCCACTGGCATATCTCGCGGTGCCACTAACGTTTGTATAGAATCGCCGCAGGCGCGAACATGAAATCATATATACATGTAACCCGGAACCAATAAAATGGTTCTTACAACAAACAGTATAAACTAGTGGTTCGCCCGGAACTGTGAACTCGCGCTCGCCCGATTTGCGCTCGACTGATTTGGCTCATGTTTGAACTTAACAATTATTTTTGCCTTATTTACTCACCTGCCAAATTTTATCACATCCGATCAACGATACTCGAGTTATCGTCGAATAAACATTCAGACATACAAACCTCCCGAATGCTAAGAATACTAGTAGTTCGCCTCGAACTGTGAATTCGCGCTCGCCCGATTCGCGTTTGACTGGTTTGGCTCATGTTTGAACTTGAAATTTTTTTTTGCCTTATTTACTCGCCTGTCAAATTTCATGACATTCTGATCAACTATACTCGAGTTATCGTCGAACAAACATTCATACATAGGGGCCGTTCAAGTATTACGTAAGCAGATTTATTACAATTATTTACCCCCCCATCCCCCTTGTCAGCAAAAGTAAGCAAAGCTCTTACCCCCTCCCCCCATGCTTACGTAAACATTTTTCAATTATAAATATATATTTTTTTATATTATAATGTTATAATTATAATTTTAAAAATAAGAAAATAGATTTAGGATAGAGATTAGATTTTACTGATACAGTATTCAACACAGAGTAAGGGGCAAAAATATACCGATGACGTAATCATCATCTAGACTCCCCTACCCCCCATGTAATCGAAAATAAGCAAAACAAAGACCCCCGCCCCCCATAGTGCTTACGTAATACTTGAACGGCCCCATACATACATACAAACGCCGGATTGTTCCAGTAACAGTTCACTTTGGCCTTATTTACTCGCCTGTAAAATTTCATGACATTCTGATCAACGATACTCGAGTTATCGACGAACAAACATTCATACATACATACAAACGCCGGATTGTTCCAGTAGACTTGGAGAACTTGCTCGCTTCACTCGCTCTTTCAACAAACAGCACACCCATCGATACAACATCTATTGCTGCGCGACCAGAGTAGATTTTTATTCGTGTGTATGGCTTTACTTAGATTGTTCCTAATTGAAGACCTTTTATTATATAAATATTTTTGTAACATTATTAAGTATAATGTCATTTTATTCCAGGGAATATGAATATGCTTCTAAGGGAAAGGCAAAAATTAAAAAAACAATGCCTTGTTATGATGACCAACATACAAATGGTTCATCGTTCTTGAAAATAAAGAAACATTGCAATTTACAATCTAGAATCATGCAGCCTACTAAGCAGTGGAATAATAGACGTTTTAGAATGCGTGATATTGGTACTAAAGTGGATAAATTTCACGATCTTGAAACAATCCAGAAACTGTAAGCCGTAAATGTTAAGATATAAACGATTAATATCTAATACCTAAGCTTTGCGAACGCAAGAGTAAGGTGTAGCAAAGTTTTTTACGATCCTACATTCCATTAGATGATAACCGTTCCTACCTCAAATGTTCATGTTAGGAGGGATCTAAGCAAGTGCAAAAAAGCTTTGCTACATATAAGTACATACATATACGAGTATTATTATGTTATGAATTTACTAAAGAACTGCCGCACACTGCTGAAGCAGTTGTTTATTGAAAAGTAGTATGTAAAACTAATATTTTCAAATACATGTCATAGTTACAAGATTTTGGATCTGGGGGGCTACTCCGAAATGAAAAAGTTCGATTGATTATCATTCGGTTGTATATCCATCTCTATTACATGCTAAATGCGTTCGTCAGATCAGAGATGGACATTTATGCTCGAAAGATAAACGATCGACTGAATCTTTTTGGGAGTACTGGGCCGGGCCTGTTTTCAAAATGGCCGCTTTATAGAGTTCTGAGACTCTCGCCACAAAAGGGACTAAACCATAATGAGTAAAGGAGATGGACCCTATTGTATTTAGCTTTACGTATATCACTTTGTCCCCTTCATAGTGAGTCTCGCAAGTGTGTACCTGAAGTTGGCATGAAAATATCCTACTATCCTACTAATATTATAAATGCGAAAGTTTGTGCGTGTGTGTGTGTGTGTGTATGTTTGTTACTCTTTAACGCTGAAACGGCTGAACGGATTTGGATGAAATTTAGAATGAATATAGCTTATACCCCAACTTAACACATAGATTACTTTACTTTTTATCCCAGAAAAAAGGATGTCGTTCAACCAAGTAACACGCGGGCGGAGCCGCGGGCAAAAAGTTTTTGTGTGTTTGTGTGTGTGTGTGTATGTTTGTTTCTCTTTCACGCTGAAACGGCTGGACGGATTTAGATGAAATTTTGAATGGATTTAGCTTATACCCTAACTTAACACATAGGCTACTTTTTACCCCGGAAAAAAGCATATCGTTAAATCTAGTTAATAATAATATGGTACATTGAGGGAGAGGCCTCCATAGATGCGGCCATCTCACATTTAGATTAAATGGTACTTAGGCCTCTTCACTGTTGGCTTCGGCCCCATGAATGCCTTTCAAATGACCGGGTCCCTATGGGCCCGTGACTGAAAAGTATACCTACATAATAATATTATACAATTCTGTTTGAAGGTGTGTGGTGATGTCTTTTGTGTATGTGAGATAGGATGTGTGAGGGTGTCTGTATTGTGTGTGGGGGGTGTAAAATGTGTATTTTTATATAAGTAAATGGCAAAAGCAGTATTGAAAGTGAGGTGATTTTAAAATGGATATTTATAAAGCCTCCGAAAAACAAATTAAATCCCAGCGAACTGCTGCACACTGTAATATTATCTAAGCAGCGGTAAAATTAGTTACCGAAAAATATACTAATCTATTTGTGTAACATCTACCGACAATATAAATAACAAATAGCAAACTAAAATTCCTTACGACCACATGGTTTAAATAATGAACCTCCGAATAAATTACTGAACTTCCGAAATAAAAACTAAGTTAACAAAAAAAATGTTCTGCTGAGTCAAAAAATAGGTGCGACGACGAGCATAGCAAGGAGGAGTGTGTTAGGTTGACATGGAAATACAAATATGTACATATTGGGAGCCGAGCGAAGCAGAGCGGAGCGAGGAACAGAATTCATGGTATGGTCAGGCAACTTTGATTTTTATTCGGAGATCTACGACAAAAAAAGCTGACAATAGTTTTCATTGATTTGTATTTTCTACTGGTGAAATAGTATTAAGTTAGCTTTTTGATTTAATAAAGTTTTCGGAATTTTCAGTATTTCATTCGGTAGTTTTCGGTAGTTGGTAGTTTATTTATTAGCACAGAAATTTTCGGTAACTTAGTATTTAAAGCAGTAACATTAATAAATTGAACATACTCATTTTTAATTTAGTTTTCGGAGCTTTTATTAAAACCTATAAAAATGATATTTTTAGAGGATTTTCAACCTGCTCGTAGTCCTTTACCTATTACATTACTGTACAGTGCGACCATCTTATTACACCTAGGTATCGCAATAAATTTACATGAACACGCGATTATGCAAGTAAAGTACACGCATTCTCATGCAATGCAATAAAGAACAAAAATTATGTAACATATATTTTTTTTTCAGCCGTATTCCGCAGTGGAGATTATGTGTTTCGGAGCTGTAAACGGTCGTTTTTTTACAATAATTAATTATTTTGGAGAATTTTCGGACAAGTATTTGAAAAATATAAATCTTCATAATCGATTTTTAATCGACTACTACTTTTAGGTAAAATATTTTCATAAGCTGGCAACATATTTTTTTCATCTGAAATGAAATCAGCTGCTTTCTGCTTGCTTTCGACAAGGGACTTGAAGAGACGTGGACTTATTTTATTGCTGTTCACGCCGGTCCCGGTAATTTACATTTTAATCGCGTAGATCTGCATCATCATTTTAGCTTTGTTAGTGCGCCAAGTAATTGGCTAACGACGAAGTTAAACTTTTAATTTATAAAAATAGCTAGAAAATATACAAAACTTGCCATTATCATGGGTGGACTGGCTGCCTTCGCTGTTCTGCTCTTGGTGGCTTCTGTGTGGTCTGATGACTCCCCAAAAGGCCCTAAGGTCACCCACAAGGTATGTAAAAATATCAGAACTAAGTTAAATAGATATGAATTATTAAAAATATTTAACATTTCGAATGTTTTGCTAATCATAGTGGGGGGGTCGCTGACCTTCAACGTTTCTGATTCTGACGCTACTAGTTTTTTTACGATGGAAGTTTTTTATCGTTATTTTGTGAGCTACGTGGGCGGGGCCGAGGTATCCTTTTTTTCCACGCTGCAGTGTAGCTAACTGGCCAAAAGAAGTTGATCTATACTAAGTGTTCAATGAACTCAGTTGTACATACATACTAAAATCAAATCCTAGGTCATATCAATGAAGAAAACAGCCGATCATTGTGTATCAATTTGCTTGAATTATGTTACGGACCAAGCAAACCTTTAACTGGACAATGTAAGGGAAACTGTTGGGCAACTAAAACCGTTATGTTTTGAAACAGTTTGCAACATCCTTCTGGATGATTTTTCCTGTTTTGGAATACAGATTACATTAATCCTTTATTAAATAGAGAAAAACCACAGTAATGTAAAAACAAGATCTTCCAAACCAGTTTAAACTGGGTTGAGCCTCAAACCAAGTTAGTCTGTTTAAAATAATAGTATTAAGATATCTATGGTTTAAATCTATGTTAGCAAGGTTTGAATGGTGAGGTACTTTCAGCACCTACTAAATATTTGATTTCAGTTTATCTCAATAAAAAAACTTGAGCATGTAGGTATATTCAAGTTTTATGAAATTATGTCAGGGACCAAAAACAGAGGACTAAAACTTATTTTCATTTCTATATTGTATGATTATATTATAGTTTGTCATATTGATTTTGTCAACTCGGTTTAACTTGATTTGAATAATTTCGAGATCATCAAATCAATAGTAATCTATGCTATACCCATTAAATGATCTATGCTATGTCCATAGACATGTCCAGTTTTCCAAACAAAATTACATTTATCAGTTATAAATGTATGTATGATCCACCACTTGAGAACTGCTTCTGCATTTAATATACAGTCAACAGGATATTAAAATTTATTTCTGACCAAGGTAACTATTCACAGGTCAGTTTTGACATGAGAGTTGGTGACCAAGATGTCGGCACAATTGTCATTGGAATCTTCGGGAAGACTGTCCCAAAGACAGCAGAGAACTTCATCCAACTGGCTCAAAAACCTAAGGGAGAAGGATACAAGGGCAGCAAGTTCCACAGGGTCATCGACAACTTCATGATTCAGGGCGGTGACTTTACTAAGGGAGATGGTACTGGAGGTAAATATTTAATATAATATACCACAAAACTTGTTATATTTTCAATAACTTTAACCATACACATTATTTTTTGCCTTTAAATATACAGAAAATCTGTTCTCAAAACATTTTAGCTGAAATTTGGCATTTTTTCAAATGAGACAAAGGATTTGAAGAACAAAGGCAATGTATCTGTTTGATATTAGTTTTGAGAGACAGTTGGTAAACCTTTTCACTTATTCCTTTTGTTTGCAGTTCATTTATTTCTTCCTACTTTTGGCATTTTTCCAACAATCTTTACTTGCATTAATATTTGATTCTAAAATAAACAGCAACTTTAAAAAAATTGTATGTGTAATCAAATCAGGTCGCAGCATCTATGGTGACCGTTTTGAAGATGAGAACTTCAAGCTGCACCACTATGGTGCTGGCTGGCTGTCAATGGCTAATGCTGGCAAGGACACCAATGGCTCTCAGTTCTTCATCACCACCACCAAGACTTCCTGGCTGGATGGCAGACATGTGGTGTTTGGAAAGATCTTGGAGGGCATGGTAAGTATTCTAAATTATTGTTGCATTTACAATCTGATATGGAGAAGTGCTGAACAAATCAAATCACTAATTGGGGTTTGTTTGTATAACATAACTACTGAAGTCATTAAAATTATTGGCAGTGATAAGGGTTATGATGATAAGGTTTCTGTAAATATTTTAAGCATGGTTATGTTCTGTTCAGAATACATCTCTTTTTATACATTTAAAATGTCTGTCTGTATGATAGTGGCTTGTAACTCTAGAATTGATAACAGATTCTAATGCATTTTTCATTTTGAGTTTATGAGGAAAGTTGTAGATGTTGTATTATCTATCATACCAACAAATAGTAACTGAGCAGTGATAATGTTGGTCAGTTTGTATATTTAAACTGATTTAGGCATGGTTTTCACATTTAGTTTAAGAGTTTTGTGAGGAAGCTTTAAGGGTAGGGTATGTATTAATGCACTTTGACAAAAGGGAGCTGTAATGTAACCTAAGCAGTAATAATTGTTATTTAAAAAGAATGGCAAATAAAATTTATCAGTTATTTCAGTACACCTTCATTATGAAATTCAAAACATTCAAAATTGCTTACTTTCAATTTTCATTGCTTGCTTACAATCAATATACTATTGTTCATTGTACTGCAGGATTTGCATAAGGTTTTGTAAGTTTCATGGTTTGTTCTCTCTTTGCAGGATGTTGTTCGCAAGATTGAGAAGACTACAACTGGCCCCAATGACCGTCCTACAGCTGATGTTGTGATAGTCAACTCCCATGTCGAAGTCGTTTCTGAACCCTTCAGTGTTTCAAAAGATAGTGCTCAATAACATCGCAAATAAGAACTATGAATTTGTTTTTTGTAATCTATTAGCTCTAGGAGTACGAAAAAAGTTTCTTCCAGTACATTTAATTTTTTTCACTGATCTTATGGTGATTTGGTCATTTAAACAAGATATACTTGGCAGACCTCAAAAATATGTTCAGGAATAATTAAAACATTGTTTTTTTAAATAATAATTTTATTATAAACACTAATTTATGATGCTAATTTATTTATCTCCTCTAGACATAATTCAGCTTGTTTTTTGCTGTCTTCATCTTTACTCTTAAAGCCTAGTTTCCAACCAAAGCCACAGCTTTTTCTTGCATTGTCATAAAGTTTCTTTTTTATAAATGCTCTGCCTAAATTAACATAAACAGCACCCAAACCTTCATAGCTATCCAATGTCTTTCCTAATTCTATTGCTTGTTTAAGGTAATTTATGCTTTCATCAACTTGATTTAATTCAGCGCAAACTGCACCTATGTCGCTCATTTGCAACACAATATCTTGAGTCTTAATATCAGACTGTTGTTTCATAAGGTTGAGAGCATCAAGCATTAACTTCAATCCATGGTCATATTGATTACAATCTAAGAACAATCTGCCATACCAATCTTTAGCTATTGTTAAATGCCACAAGAGTACTGGATCTTCAGGTTTATTTATGATTGCATCATTTAGCTTCTTCAAGCACCAGTCAAATCCCATCTGGGCTGTTTGATATTCTCTTTTCAGATGACTGATCCTTGCTAATTTCAGACTAATGTGAATAATCCGTAAGTCATCTTCTGTAGCACCATCTGTCATAAGCCTTTGTGACACATTGATGAACAGTGTTTTCGCTTTGTCCAGTTGTTCTCTCTCAAGTGCTAAGTTCGCCATGACATCATAAACATATGTGATGCCAAGTTTATGTTGCACTTGCTGTGCTTGTCGTAGTGCTATATGCAGAAGCTGTTCTGCTTTCTGATACTCTGTTCTTTGAATTAAAATAATGCAGTGCTTTATTGTTAGTATAAGTTCATCTTCAGCAGATAATTTTTTGTCAAATCCGAGCAAAGTATACAGTGAGAAGCCAAGTGCACAAGGTAGAGTTTTATCACTTTTAGGGGTAGTGTTTGAAACGATTCTTGTTATGGTTCTGTAGTTTATCTTGGCCTTTGACAGGTGGGTCCACAAGAACCTGAAGCTTTTTGAAGAAAATGACATTATTTGCGGTTTTGTTGACTCATAAATTACATAACCTTTCTTGATTCTATATCATTTCTGTAAGTCACTGAAGTCTGTAATCGCGTTACGAATTATCTTTTATTTCAACTATCATCTGAAATATTTTCACAATAGTATTTATTATTTTATTTGCAAGAATTCAAGGAAATTCTGCGTTTACTATCATAAAGTTTCATTAGAGTTTTAATTCGGCGAACACCCACCCACCCACTAATGGTTACTATACTCTTTGCACCCACCTTTGACAGATAGGGTGTTGTCATGCCAGGGTCTTTTCACTTAGACCATTTTTTCTTTGTATGAGAAAACGTCGAAGCATCGACGAAGCCCTATTTTCGTCGTTCCTCAATAGATTGAGCTACAAGAGGTTGTTTCAATCGCAACTGCCATTTTAGCGCGTTCGGCGCTACATCTAACGGATTTTTGGTATGGTTAGCGTGCATTTAGAGTTTTTGCTCCTAGCGGAGAATTTAGTGGTTTTATTTAGTGTATGTTTTCATTTCTATACATTATTTCTTTTATTATTTCGTTTTTGACCGCACAGCACTGGTTTCAATTTCAAAATGTCTGTTTCTGTGTTTAAGTTGCATTTGCGGTATTAATAATTTTGCGATAAATCAAAATCAGTGACAATTAACTTACGACCCGGCAATATTTCATGGATTCTGTTGACTGTGTTTTATTTTGACTACCCAGCTTTGTTTTGGACTTCAACGATCGTGTTTGTTTACGTTGAATGGACTTCAATTTGCTACAACAATGACATCGGAAAAAATGTGCTGTGTGCCGAACTGTGGTAAATACCTATCTTGTGCAATTTTATGTTTAAACCCCGGTGAATGTGACTTTAACGAACACATCGTATTTCAGATTCGCGTGAATTGTGAAATTTGTGAAAGCTTATGAATTTAGGTCACTTGGGTTAACTAAAATGTATTGTTTACTTAAATTACATCTAAATAAATTAACATTGATTTCTTAAATGTTGTTTTATTTAACTAATATGTAGTAGGTATTTGAAAAATAAAAATACAATGCAGTAAGGCTGGGCTATACATGAGGTATATATACCTTTGTAGGTATAGGTAGGTACAATAACGGACTAAACCGTTGTTACCCACGAGGTCCGTTGTTACCCACGAGATATCGATAAACCGAGATAAAACTGATGACTCTAATTCCAGTTTTATGTTACTCTATGAGTGTTGCCATTATTAAAAATAAATAAATAGGGAATGATATGTCGATGCCAAGAGTGGCGAAATCCTGGAAAGGCCTATGTCCAGCAGTGGACGAAACAGGCTGATGGATGGTGTGTAGAACTGGGATTTCCAGAGAAACCATCTGCGGCGTGGGTTTGGACGGGAACTTGTACAAACTAAACACCAGGCTGATTGAATACTTTAAACTTTAATTTTTGCAAACATTTTACAACGCAACACAAGCCTGTCATCACAAACAAAAAGGGCAACTCACCGGCAACGGAAGTTGGAGCTCAATCAAAAATTGAGAAAAACTGTCAACTGTCAGACTGTCAACACCAAAATTTTCCTGAAAAATTATTATTTATATTTATCTTAAGAATCACCGTATGTTTCTGGACAACATAATAAATTATTTACTTACAAGTAATTAAATAACAAATATATTTTCAATAAAATTTAAACAAACAGGAAGTTAAAATAGATGTTTTTGAATTTTTGGATCTTCGTCGGGTTTTACAAGGTGTAAACTAAAAGGAGAGACACGAAAAACCAATCAACATCAACTGATACCCACTAACAATTTGATATATTCGTCACCCGGCGGCTGCTGCTGCTGCTGTGGAACGAAATCTGTGATATACAGCACCTCCGGTCGCTCAGCATGTGCCTTGACAACGAAGCCTACTTCATTTATGTAAGGCTTTCTACGAAAGACACTATGTGAAGGTTTTCTTACTCCAGACTGGTTCAGCCGGACACGTTCTTTTATTTTCTATAATTGGTTTTGTTTTTATATAGTAGATAATGGATAAATTTTGTTTATAGGTTAGTTTATTTTTAGGCCTCTTACATTACAAACTATTATTATCGTTCTTTATATGTATGTACATACATTGTCGAATTTATTTGTTATAATAATTGTTTTTCAATTGGTAGCAGGCATCACCTTTTCATGTCTCAGACCGGTGGCCCTTCCTCCAGTAGCCAGACCTCGGCGACAGCATCACCGGACCGCGTTTTATGTCCAGACTGCCCCGTGCCCAGATGTTTTAAAGGACAGAGAGGACTAAAAATACATTTTGGAAAATCGCACAAAAATATAGAAACATCTTCAAAAAACTCAGTAAGTTCTGCATCCACATCTTCACCTTCCCCATTCTGGTCAGAGATTAGTATCTATAAAAATTCAATTCCCACAGTAAAAAGAATCCCAAGAGGAGCTAGACACTCAGTGGCATCTTCTCTGTCATCCTGCATTAGAAAGGTAATAGAGAACAACGATAGAAATAGTTGGGAGTTGTTTCTTACATTTTCCTATCGAACACTTCATGTTCAAAGAGGCAGAGACAAAGGTGGCTCCCTCACCCAAAAAATAAAAGATAATTGTAAAAACCCAATAGACTTAAGTCAAAATAACTTGAGTGATAAAAGAAATCAAGCATATAACATCTGTAAAAAAATTGAATCAAAAGTTAACGACGGGGACATCAAGGGAGCCGCTCAGCTACTGTTTTCCGATGACGCTGTCGCACCTGACACACCAGAGACTTTAGCCTCCCTGCAGTCAAAACATCCGCCTCCAGCAGCGACTACCCAACTGCCTGATGCGCCTGATGCCAATGCACGAACTCCTGAAGCTACAGCAGAAGAGGTACAAGTTGCGATTTCTTCCTTCAGAAATGGTTCGGCTGGCGGTCTCGATGGATTGACCCCCCAACATTATAAAGACCTCATCTGCGGTACAACTGGAGAAGCCGGCCGGACACTGCTGGAGCAAGTAACGCACCTTGTCAACCTGATGCTCTCCGGCAAAGTGTCAGAAGATATAATTGATATTCTTTACGGTGCCAGTTTATGTGCCCTTAAAAAGAAAGACGGCGGCATCAGGCCAATTGCTGTTGGGAACACTATCCGCCGTGTAGTCTCAAAAATATGTTGCAGACACATCTTACCCAACCTATCCAATAAATTTGAACCGATCCAACTTGGTTTTGGGACCAAGGGAGGATGTGAAGCCGCTATGCATGCGGCTCGCACCTTCCTGACACACGGCGGAGGTGAGATGCTGCTGAAGGTAGATGTTAGGAATGCGTTTAACTCAGTCGACAGGGGTGCCTTGCTGTCACAGATCAAAGAAAACATCCCAACAATATACAACTATCTATGGCAGTGCTACAGTCACCCATCGAAACTGATTTACAAGAACCATTTAATACACTCCTCGGTTGGTTGCCAGCAAGGCGACCCTCTCGGACCGGCGATTTTTAGTTTGGCTATACATCCACACATCGCAGACCTAAATTCAAAATTTAATGTCTGGTACTTGGACGACGGAACACTCGGAGGTGATGCAAGCTCAGTACTTTTAGACCTCGAAAACATTATAAATAAGTTTAAAACTATTGGCTTAGAACTAAATTTCTCAAAGTGTGAGCTTTATTTGAGCGGAATTCTGCCACCCCAAGAACATAATAATGTGTTGGCAAAATTCAATGATCTAGCTCCAAATATAAAAATAATCGACAACGATTCACTTCGCCTTCTGGGTGCTCCGGTTCTAGATGATTCAATTTCTGGTTTCATTGAAGAACAAATATCTAAATTTGAAGAATCATCTAGACGTCTAAAACAAATAAATCCCCATATGGCCTATTTCATAATTAGATATTGCCTCTTTGTTCCAAAATTTACATATGTTCTACGCTGCACAACCATTTGGAAACATCAAAATTTACTCACACTTTTAGATGACGTAATTCAGTCGACTTTAACAGAAATCTTAAATTGCTCGTTTGAAGAAAGGAATTGGACCCAGGCAACACTTCCTATCAGATGTGGAGGTCTGGGTATTCGAAAAATAAGCAGCGTAGCACTACCAGCCTTCCTGTCCTCAGCCTATAGCACGATCGACCTCTTCAATCGAATAATAAACCCATCACTTGGTGGTGTTGAGGTCGCGTGCTTGACGGAGGCCAGGGACGTTTGGTGTACAATCGCCGGTCCCGACGAAAGTGTCCCGATTAACCTGGCTTCGCAAAAGCTTTGGGACGGGCCGCTCTGCAGTCAGGTTCAAACGAACCTACTGGAAACTTCAATAAACCCTGCGGAGCGAGCCCGTCTTCTAGCAACTAGCGAGCCAGAATCGGGATATTGGTTAAATGCATTACCATCTGCCAACATCGGGACACTACTGGAGAGGACTACTTTCAGCCTGGCAGTCGGTCTGAGAATAGGAGCTAAAATAAATGAGCCACATCGCTGCCGTTGTGGACACAGTGTCGACCAATTGGGCCACCACGGCCTATCTTGTCAGTATTGTGCTGGACGTCTGCCGCGCCATGCAGCCTTGAATGACGTCATTCGTCGGGCCCTTGCCAGTGCGAGTGTGCCGGCTATATTAGAGCCAAAAGGCATAGCACGTGACGACGGCAGGCGGCCCGACGGAATGACGCTCATTCCTTGGAAAAACGGGCGTTCACTGATATGGGACGCAACATGCGTTGACACATTGGCACAGTCCCATGTCCAAGTGACCGCAACAAAGGCAGGCGCGGCAGCCGAAAAAGCAGAAGGTGTAAAAAGACGCATGTATGGAGCCCTTGGCGAGGGCTTCATATTTGTGCCTTTTGCTGTTGAAACTCTTGGGCCGTGGGGTCAAGAAGCGCGACAACTTTATAAAGAGATTTCATCGCGTTTGGTCGACGCTTCAGGTGACCGAAGGGCTGGAAGCTACTTTGCCCAAAAAATAAGTTTGGCCATTCAACGTGGTAACGCTGCCAGCCTTTTGGGCACCCTTCCCAACGATGGTAGCGATCTGGCCAGCATTTTTCATTTGTTATAAATATTTAAATTTTTAGGTTGTATTTGTTAGGTTCTTTACTTAAGATTATTTTTAGTTAAGTTTTGTAATGTTATTTAAGGTCTTAACACATTAATAAAAATTATTACAGTAAAAAAAAAAAAAAAAAAAAAAAAAAAAAAATATATATATATATAAAGGAACATAGACTATTTTAGGCTAGTTTCAGATTTACATATTTTACACTTTGGTTGGATATCTGAAACTGAAATTAAATATCATGAGTCTGAAACTATGAAAAAAATATTATTTTTTATCGGTTGACCACATGCCCCATCCCTGGCACATCTATAAGTGTTTATGTGCCACAAAAACGGTTAACCGATAATACATGACAAGTAACTTAATATGTTAAGTTATTGATGAAACATGAACAAAACTTATTCAAACATAAATGCTAAATCTAAAACAAAATCAATATATCTTTGAAAGACTGAACAACAACAACAGGAAACAGACTATGTACCTGCTTAGCATTATTTGTTTATCCTAAATAATATTATTACTACAAAAAACATGAGGAGCAACGATTTCACTGGCGGAATGAAGCAGGTGACGTATTAACTGATATTTGTAACAGAGCTACTACAAATGCCCCATTATTAGTGCTTTGATAGAATCACAAGAAGAATGGTAAACTAAATAATGAATTGGTACAAAGTGGCTAGCTATGCCCTGACATAAAGAACCAAATTCTATAATTAAGCCATAGTTTGACAAAATTTTCATTGCATTATTATTATATATATATTTTTTATTTTTTATTAAAATCTTAAAAGTATGTGTCCCCATTCAAGTAACTTCATTTTTATCTTTCAAAGCAGCACAGAGTGAATTGTCAGTTCCCCCCCCCCCTGGCACGCCCACTCACTTGCTCTAGGCGTGACAGGCCACTTGATAGATAATTCACAGAGACCTCGTGTTCATCATCTGAACTATCTATAGGTAACAAAACAATCTTATTAACTGGGCTACGGAAAATACCTCCTACAGTTTTGATCTCTACTACACGGACTTTATTGTCTTTTCCTGGAAACACCTGAGTAACAATGCCTCGAGGCCACATGTTCATAGGCAAAGCACTGTCAGCTATCAGAACTAAACTGTCTTTCTTGATATCTTGATTAGCAGTTCCTTTCATTTTTCTGTCAACCATTGTAGGTAAATACTCTTTTAGCCATCTGGACCAGAACATATCTGCCAGCCTCTGTGAAATTTTCCACTGCTTTTTTAACATCAAGTCTTTATCGTCGAATTTTCCCGGGATTGTTTTGTTTTGTTTTTCAAAGGTCTTTATTTCAAATATAATATAGCTTATTGATAGTTTACAACCCAGTGTACATTAATCCTAGGCTAAACAGACGTAATATAAAAACACGTTAACAGACTATACTAGTCTACTATAACTTATGAAAATGATGAGTATATTAATTAACGGAAGACATGAACATTGAATTAAAATAAAAAAACCTAATAAATGTGTATACTCGTAACACAAAGGATTATGTGCACTTTAGTTAGTGTACATTTTTGACCTCAACATTGAAATATGTAAAAAAAGAAATATATATATTAATTTATATATAATACTAGCTAAGAAATGCTAGTTCTGAAAAGCAAAACACATGTTTTAGATAGTAAACATTAAATGATAACCACTAAATACATATAACACGAATTAATCTACCTAATTACTTTAATTGTTAAAGTAGGGGGTAGCATTAAATTAATTTCTAACAATGCTCGCCGAGTGCCAAGATAACGACAAGCAAGACAGCAGCGTGAGCGAGCCCCTGGACCTAGCGGTAGCGATGAATCCGCGCGTGACGTCAGTCACCGGACCGGCCACCATCGCCTAGCAGGTAGTGATGTGGTAGCCTTGTAATGTATCGATATCGATTATTTGACTCATGCGGTCGTGTTTTACCTATAGTGGAAATTAAATAATTTGGATGGTTGTAATTTGTGATTAGGAAGAATTTTTTCGCAAGTTTTAGAAGAAAATCAAATAATCTAGGAAACTTGGTTTTATCATGCAATTTAAACAAATTCGTGCGGAAAGGCGTATTATAGGCAATTTTTAGAGCTCTGTTTTGAATTACTTGTAATTTATTATGGTTAGTGATTGAAGTATTGCTCCATACAGGACATCCATAGGTAATACACGGCCTGATCAATGTTTTGTATATATTCAGTTTCGTACAACTGCTCAAAGCAGAACGCCTATTAAGCAGGGGGGTTAAGGCTTTGAAAGCTTTCATTCCTTTGATACGTAGGTTTGAGATATGGTCGTTCCAGTTCAATTTTTGATCTAAGACCAATCCAAGGTATTTCACCGATCTGCTCCAGGGAATGCAGTGACCATCAATTTTCAAAGTTCTCATGGGCATTTGCCTCCCACGAGTAAAAAGGATAGCCTCTGTTTTAGTACTGTTCAACTTAAGCTTCCACTTAGTAAAATATGCCGATAGACCATCGATAGCAAGTTGCAATCTGTCAATTATGAGATCAATATCTATTGAAGATGTTAAACAAGCTGTATCATCTGCAAAACATGCCAAACTAGTTCTTGTTTGTTTGGGAATATCATTTAAATACAAGAGGAATAAATATGGTCCTAAAATTGATCCCTGTGGGACTCCAGCAGGGACAGAGCGTGATTCGGATGCAACATCACCAATTTGCACGTTAAAACTGCGACTCGAAAGATAAGAATCGATCATCTTGACTAAGTGTATAGGAACTTGGCTTAAGACAAGCTTGTGTATGAGCCCTTTGTGCCAGACGGTGTCAAAGGCCTTTTCTATATCTAACAAAAACATGCCTGTTGATTGTCTTAAATTCATTTTGTGCGCAGTATTTTCAGAGACTCTTGCAAGTTGCTGAACTGTGGAATGTGCATTTCGAAACCCAAATTGTTCATCGATTAATTTATGGCCTGTTGCTTTATGTAGACGAGAATTAATTATTTTTTCAAAAAGTTTACCTAATGAGGGGAGTAAACTGATTGGACGGTAGCTAGAAGGGATGGCCTCGTTTTTACCGGGCTTTTTAATAGCAATTACCTTTGCTGTTTTCCATGCAGAAGGAAAATAAGCTAGGGCTAAGCAGGAGTTAAAAATCTTGGTAATTAATACTATAGCTTTTTGTGGAAGATTTTTTAATAAACAGTTGACCACATTATCTAAACCTGGGGCTTTACGTAGATTAAGTTTACGAATGTGATGCCATATTTCTTTAGGATGAACAGGATTATGGAGGGTTCCAGGTTGGAAGTTTTCAAGAAGCGGTATTGACTGGGAAACTTCGGTGTCAGTTTTATCGTTTTGCCAGTGGTTTGTTAGGTTCATATTGTCATAAAACGCAGACGCTAGTTCATTGCACTGGTCACTGGGAGTAGATGTTTTAGAGCCATTAGCACGCAAAAGAGGCGGAACTACGGAGGTGGAAGGAGTAGCTTTCATGGTCTTAGCGAGACGCCATAAATCAGACCTAGGATTTTCAACTTTTTTAAGTTTGTCGCTCCATATTTTATCATTATGATGTTTAATATTTGTATTTATATTTTTATTTAGGTACTTTATTTGCGTACGTAAGCATTTGCGAGTATCAACATTTGTTTCGTGTTGATCATATCTCCGAAGGCGGTTTCTAAAATTAAGGAGTCGTTTTATTTTGCGGGGTAGGGATTTTGGCGTATGTGAAACTGTAGTTACTGGTACAACGGCATCCCTAGCAAGTAGCATGCTAGACGTAAGATTTTCAATGGCAACATCAATCTCTTCAATTGACTTAAAAACTGTGGAAGAAAGGTCAATACAACCATTAAGGATCGAACGATAGCGGTTCCAATCAGCTTTAGCGTAGTTGTGACGTTTAATCACTTTACGTTTAAAGTTAGCGATTGTCCTAAAAAACACAGGTAAGTGATTAGAAGAGAGTGCAGGAATTGTTTGGATACTTGGGTCGTCGATATTATGAATATTCTGGGCTAAAATAAGATCAGGTAATGATTGAGTGAGATTTTCACGATAATGAACTAAGGTTGGACTAGATGGAGAATGAATAGTATAATCACGGTTAAGCATGTGATTAAAAAGAAGATTTCCATTGGTATTTCTAACGCCAGGGAACCAATGCTCGTGTTTGGCGTTAAAGTCTCCCATGAGTAGCACCCGACTATCGGTCTCTAGCAGTAGGTCAATATCAACAGTCAAAAATGGTAGGTTTGGAGATTGGTAGATCGAAAAAATAGTATAGTTACAATTACTTATATTAAGTTTTATGCCTATGACTTCTAAGTGTTTAGTTTTTGGAGAAGAAATCAGTGTGTGATCAATGTCAAGTTTAACGAGCAAATCAACACCTTGACCAATGCCACTAAAGTGTTTATCGTTACGATAGCAAATGTAACCAGGGAAGTTAAGATTAATACGTTCAGTTAGCCTTGTCTCAGAGATGGCTACCACATCCACCGATAAATCACTTACCAAGTCCAGAAGCTCATCCTGCTTTTTGTTAATGCCATCTGCGTTCCAGTATACGAAACGTAAGTCATGAGACTCAGACATGCTGGCCTAGGTGAGTTAATATTAGGACTACCTTGTCTAACATCGTTTGGCACTGTAAAAACTGACTCCTAACTTTTTTAATAATACTTAGAATATCAAGCATTTCTTTTGTCACATCATCATGCTCTACTGGCCGTAAAGGAAGATGTGTTGTTTGGTCTTCAGGTTGTTTTGAGCTAACAACGTTTGCCCATGTTTTTCCGTTAGCTGCAGGGGTAGGTCTTTCGCTGACGAGCTTTTTTGCAGTATTCTGGAGTACAGCACGGGTGTCAACGTGTTTTTCTCTAATCCTATTTAGATATTTGACTCTCGCAGCGCATTTAGGATAGTTGGCTGGATGCTCTTCTTGGCAGTTACAGCAGCGAGCAGGAGTAATACGGTCTTTTTTAGGACATTCCTTGGTCTCATGAGCCTCGGTGCATTTAACACATCGAGCTGGCAGGTTGCAATTTCGCGATGCATGTCCAAAGTTTTGGCATCTAAAACATTGAGTGCCATGGGATTTATTTGCCTTGTATCTGCTAATGTCCACAACGCAGTTTCCGATATACTTAATTTGTCGAAATTTCGATATTTCGGATCCTAAGGGAAGTTGGACAAGGAATGGAGGACACTGTACGACCTTTCTTGATGGGGAGATGAGTTTTGTTATGATTGCTCCTTCAAATCCAAGTTCTTTCAGTTCATCTGAAAGTGTGGTTTCAAAGTGGACTGGGAGACCTCTGATCACAACTTTAGACATTTTCTCGTCTTTTCTAGTGAAGGTATGGAAGCGCACATTTTCGGCTCGGAGACCTTCTTTGATGGCTTTATGAGCATCGGGGGAGTAGCATTGGACTGCCACTCTAGCTCTACCTCTGTACTGAAGATGGAAGTTCTTCTCGAATTTTTCAATGATACTCTTGATATTTCCGTGGGTCCAGTTCTCCTCGGTCTGGATAATAATAAGAGGAACCCGATTTGGATTTTTTCTTGTTGTTACAGCATTACGCAGGAGTTCAGACAACTGGTTGCTTGGGTCTACGGATAAATTACTGAAGCGGTTTGGAGTAATGAACTTAGGCTTGTCAGTGGTCGTTTTTGGGACCGCCGTGCGTTTCGGCCGCTGCCAATCATCTGCGAATTCTTCATCTCTGTTCCGCTTGTTACTTAGGCTGGAATTAGATGAACTTCTGCTCAGAAATTTATCCATGTTTTTTGCAGTCAGCAGGAGTATCGATGCTGCCAACTATCGATACTTTGCCCCATCGTTCAATGCGACGAACAAAAGAAAAACTGGGTACTCAATGACGCACGGGAGACAGAGTCGTGATACGTGTACACGAAACGAAGACCCGACGACGAATGAAATTCCCGGGATTGGTGCAGCAGAAGAGGATCCAATCAAAAAGTGATTAGGCGTCAGAGCTTCCGGATCTCTTGGATCAACAGATACAAAGGTTAGTGGTCTACTATTAACAGTAAGTTCGGCTTCAGCCAGTAAAGTAGCCAATACTTCTTCACGTGGAGCACGTTCGTGCAGGGTCACACTTAAAGCTTTTTTTATAGACTGAACAAGGCGTTCCCATGCTCCCCCCATGTGAGCTGCAGTCGGTGCATTATAATGCCATTCTACTCCCCTATTGAGCATGTCTTTGGTGATGGCTTCTTTATCAAGTTCTAGCCAGGCTTTCTTTAGCTCACCATCTGCTCCCTTGAAGTTTGTTCCATTATCTGAGTAAATGGCAGTCGGAGATCCAAATCTAGCTGTCAGTCTTCTTATCGCCATTATAACTGAGTCTGATGTTAAACTTCCTGCAATCTCCATGTGAACTGCTCTTGTTACCATACAAGTGAATAGAGCCCCCTATCTTTTTTCCCTTCGTCTGCCTATTGACACTTCAACGGGGCCAAAATAATCAAGGCCACAGTGCGAAAATGGTCTCTGGTGGTGCTGTAATCTCGCTTGTGGAAGATCACCCATTGGTGGTTGAATTGCTTTTGCCTTCAAAATTTTGCAAAATTGGCAGTTATGTGCTACTGATCTTATAGTCGATCTCATTTTGACAAGCCAGTACTTTTGGCGTATCTCATTAACCACAGTTTCTGTACTACTGTGATTCTGTTTCTTGTGGTAGTCGTATATGAGAAGCTTTGTATACTGATGACTTCCGTTCAATATGATAGGCCGTTTCATATCTGAAGAAACACTCTGAGCTCTATCTATTCTTCCCTGTAATCTCATAATTCCTTCATCATCGAGAACTGGAGTCAGTTGGAAAATTGGACTGTCATTAGGTAATTCTTCTTTATTTTCTAAATATGCCAACTCTTTTGTGTAGCTATCTTCTTGCATTTTCTTAATCCATGCTTTTTCTGCCTTTTCAAGGAGCTGCAACGTAAGTTTTTGATCTCCAGATTTTCTGCATTTATTTATGAATAAAAATACATTTGCTGTAGCATAGATGAGACGTTTCCAAGAGGAAAATGCTGCAATATCAGGTAAAGCATACTCTTTCTTTCTTATAGCATAGACTCTTTTTTCACAGGATGCTTCAGGTGCAGGAACTAACTTATTCTTCTCAACGGGCCATGCTTCAGTATTCTTTTTTAGAAATTCTGGGCCACTAAACCATAAACCACTTTGAGAGAGGTCTAGAGGTGAGGTGTCTCGTGTAGCAATATCGGCACTATTCTGTGCAGTTGGGACCCATCTCCACTGTGAGACCATAGACAACTCATCTATTGCTGCTAGTCTATGACCTACGAAGGCTTTGTAGTTCTGTGGATCTGATCGAATCCAAGCCAGGGTTGTACCGGAGTCTGACCAAAAGTACCTTTCTTTGATTTCCAGTCTGTTCGGGAACGGTAACAGCGTGGAATTTGACAATCTTTAATCCTTCGGAGCTCAGAAATCCACGACTGCCATTTCTCATATTCTTTGTCAAAGAGCTTCTCATCCCAATTTATACCAGAACGCCACACTTCCTGCAAAATCATCTTGCCTCTAATGGAGAAGGGTGACAGGAGACCAATAGGATCAAAAACACTCATAACTGCTGCTAGCATCTGCCTCTTAGTGGGGTGTTCCTCACCTGCCACCACTTTATCTGGAACCCGATTCATGGAGAAGTTGAATGATAACGTGTCAGTGGCAGGTTTCCATATCATTCCCAGAGTCTTTTCTTTTGCTGACTCGTCTGACAGGAGTTGAATGCCACCCTGTACTTTTTTCTCTTCAGGGATGGACTCCAAAACTTTGGCAGAGTTACTTGCCCACTTTACAATCTCAAAGCCTCCTTGATCATGAACATACATTACTTCTTGAATACGCTGTACTGCTTCACTTTCACTATCAAAACAATCAAGGTAGTCGTCCATGTAGTGACGTGTCTGTATGGCTTTAACTGCATCTGGGTAGGTATCCTGATGTTGCTTTGCATTTTCATTTAACACAAAAATAGCTGAACATGGTGAGCATTTGGCTCCAAAGAGCATGGAAGTAAGTCGGTAAACTTGAGGAGGTTCTGGGCTTCCAGGCGTGCGCCAGTAAAACTTCTGATACTGCTGATCTTCAGTATTGATTTTGATCCTCAAAAACATATCTTTTATGTCACCTGAAACTGCTATGGGCTTCAATCTAAATCCCCACAATATTCCTAGCAATGACTGAAGTAAGTCTGGGCCTTTGAACAACATATCATTTAAATTTACATTTTGTACCCTAGCCGCCGCATCAAAAACTAGCCTTACTTTACCAGGTTTATTAGGATTCAAAACTGGGAAATGAGGTAGAAACCAAACTTTATCTGATGCACATTGCGGTTGCTGATCGTCTAAGACTGCATAGCTATTGTCAACTAACTTAACAACTTGCTGTTTGTATTGCTCGGCTAACTGTGGATTTTTAAGTAACTTATTCTCTAAGTTCCCAAACCTTTTGAGAGCCATTTTTGAACTGTCAGGTAGGGACGGACTGACACCCGTTTCACTGTTCCATAATAGTCCCGTTTCCCACCTATTATTACCAAGCTTTTTAGTTGTATTCTGTAAAATCTGTATAGCTTTATCTTCAAGAGGGTTAGCACGTTGTTTGGGCTCAATACCTAAAGCATCCAGGCTAAAATTATCTTTTACCAAAGCATGCAACTCATCTATTCTATGACTGACATGAGCTATGTACTGTATTTTGTGTGGGGAACCATAATAGTGGTTTCCATGCACGACATGACCTAACAGCGTCTCTGAAATGACTGGTTCATTGGCCTTACCAGCATAAATCTTCCTTGTAATAATAATAGGCCAATTGTCCTGACCTAACAATACAGTAGGAGTACCACACTTGTACCAGTCCACTAAGTTTTCATTTTGTTTGATGTGATTGTAGCTTAATAGCCTATCTTTGTCCATGTATTGACTCTTAAGATTTAAATTCGGCATGGACCTAACATTGACAAGAAACTGCTCACCTAGAGTACTTTCAATCTTAAGGATAATATAGCTACTTTTAACTAAGTGCCTACTTGAACCCATCCCTTCAATGTTTAAGTTTTCTAATGGCCCTCTACCCCCTGAACCTAGCTGTCTAGCTAAACTTTCATCTACCAGGGAGATCGTTGCTCCTTCATCAAGAAGAATGAAGGTTTTAATAGGGCCTCCTGGGCTGTGGACCACAACCGGTACCACCTTTAACATAGCTCCTTCACAATTAACATTTAGGACTGAATCTGGACCTTCAGCATCCCCACCAGCCTCGCCTTGCTTGACTTTTCTGAGCAACTTGTGTAAATATTTTGATATTTTGCAATTTTTGGCTGGGTGGCTATACTGAAGGCATCTGAAGCACTTACGGTTAGATTTAGCCCACAAATATCTGTCATCAACACTCATATTGGAGAATTTTTCACAATTGTTTATACTATGTGTACTATCTTTACATAAGGCACAAATAGACTGACCTTTACTAAATGTGTTATGGACAGGAAACCTGGGCCGTAGGTGATTGTCCTCACTACCTCGGGGGCGACCTCCAGTTGACTGTGTAGTTGGCTCCACTTCAGGTATAAATTTCAATGCGAGTTGTGCCTCGCGCTGCAGGAACTCGGCCACACATGACAATGCTCCTTCATGCTTATTAATGTTTTTCTCCGCATATTCAGCCCACTTATCTCTTAAACGGTAACACATTTTCAGTACAATTTGTTCATAAAGTTCGTTATCATGAAGGAACTCATTCAACTTTAGTGATTTAATAACTGCTTCACAGTTCATGACTTCGCTAGCAAAAACACTTAATTCACGTGTGTTCTTCGGAGTGTTCATCTTCTTAATTACTTTAATTTGCTCTCTTACTCTAAGCTGAGCCTGGCCAAACCGTAGTTCTAAAGCATTGATGATTCTTTCTGGATCAGAACACGCGTGAAGAAGTGCTGAAACCGCGGACTTTGCTTCACCTTTGAGAGCTAATCGTAGTCGACGAAGATTTTCTGCTGGCTGAATGTTGTATTTCTCTGTGGTTTCTACGAAAGATGCTTTGAACTGCAACCAATCTTTTGTACCCCCATCAAATAATATTTCCCTAATTCCTGGGAATCTGCACTGCTGCTACCACTGGTGCCGCTATCGATAGCTGACATTTCGTCCAATATTCGGAGTTTTTCTCTTGCATTCTTTTCTTTCAGGTCCAGAATGTTCTGGATTTCGTCAAGATGTTTTTTCTTCTCGATCAGAGATTTCTTGTAGGATGACTTTGACGACGACGTAATGCTCTTCTTTTGGCTTTTCGAGTCTTCATTTTCGCGATCCGCCTTATTTACTGACCCACGCCGTGTGAAAAAATGCCGGTTCTTTTGCGAAGGACCACTTGTGTAGAACTGGGATTTCCAGAGAAACCATCTGCGGCGTGGGTTTGGACGGGAACTTGTACAAAGTAAACACCAGGCTGATTGAATACTTTAAACTTTAATTTTTGCAAACATTTTACAACGCAACACAAGCCTGTCATCACAAACAAAAAGGGCAACTCACCGGCAACGGAAGTTGGAGCTCAATCAAAAATATAAAGGAACATAGACTATTTTAGGCTAGTTTCAGATTTACATATTTTACACTTTGGTTGGATATCTGAAACTGAAATTAAATATCATGAGTCTGAAACTATGAAAAAAATATTATTTTTTATCGGTTGACCACAGATGGATATTTCGTTCGAAATTAACTGCAGCATGACTAGAGATGAGCAGAGGGCTTAAAACCAGCTGGGCAATAAGGGCATAAACTGGACAAATAGGGCAAAAACGAATAAACGTCCTTTAAAATGCCCAAAAACAGTGCGGAAACTATAATTAATTAAATTCCGAAGTTACTAAGACTTTTTCATTAGGTAGTATTAATATTTACCAACTACTTATACAAGTATAATATTAGAAACAATGGTAATTAATGACCAACAACGAGAATCTTAATCAAATATATGACGAAATCTCCACACATTTATTTGAAAAATTCTACTCTTTGGATGGCTTAATAATTGATGCAGACTCGTAACAAATCAATATAACCCAATATTATCAATGCGAAAGTTCGTGTGTGTGTGTGTGTGTATGTTTGTTACTCTTTCAGGCTGAAACGACTAGACGGATTTGGATGAAATTTAGAATGGATATAGCTTATACCCTAACTTAACACATATGCTACTTTTTATCCCATGAAAAAAGCATGTCGTTAAACCAAATAACACACGGGCGGAGCCGCGGGCAAAAGCTAGTTTCATAAAATCACAGATTTTGGCTCATGAATTATCGAATATTCCACAGACATATAATTATTACTAAGTAGCAGACCAAACATAAGGATTAAATAGCGTGGTAAGTTTCCATACAAAAATAAGCTACATTTAGGCTTCATGGTACGAAGAAACGTTTAAAAATGGGTTGTTTTTACTGGCTTATGCTTGGAACATATTTCTCAATTCCTAAACTAATCTCTAGTAAGTATACATTTTGTTTGGAAGCAAGCAATATTTATATTTAAAAGAGCCCGTAGTTCACTGAGCTAAAATTGCAATGCGTCGACTCTATGCGTTTATTATTAATGTTAGGTCTGATTCCCATTTTTTAAACGACCTCAAAAGAGAAGGAGGTTATCTTTTTTTGGTATGTTACTCCATAACTCTGAACCGAATTGAAATTTTTTTTTTGTTTGAAAATCTTGCTTGCAGGTAGGTCCCATTTTAGTTTGGTCTTGATCGGATCATGGTCTTCAGAGATAGGGAGCAGAACTCCTCAACGGATGACATTTACTTGATATTGAGGCAAATATCTCTGGCATTTCATAACTGATTTGAATTTTATTCCTATAGACTTGGCTTTCAGGTAGATTCCATTTTAGTTTGATCGTGATCTGATGATGGTCTTCAGAAATAGGCAGCGGAACTAGGCAATGGATGACAGCAAATCACTCGATATTGTGGCAAACGCTTTGTACCAGGATGCTGATTGCAGGGTATTATTACTTGAAAATTGATATATATTCAGCTAGCCTTCGATCCTGGCTTCATCACCATCCATCTATCAGCCTGTTTTGTCCACTGTTGGACATGGGCCTTTCCGGGATTTCGCCACTCTTGGTGGTCCTCCTGGAAGAAATGTCCATACTCACACACGCTGGGCAGGCGGGTCGGTGAGCGCAGTGCCGAAACCCTTGCACCAGTGATGCCGCTGCTAGTCACCAGTCTGTTTTATATAAGGCTCACCCGGCAATTGGGGATGGATATACCGGCATCCATCGGTCCCAGGCAATGGTGGGCCGCCTGGTTTTGCCTGAGAGCTGTTTTTTTACTCTCCCCCGAATAGCTTCGGGAGGATTTGCGAGTAAGATGGTGGTACCTCCATAGTCGAGCCCGGCATCAGCTCTACCACCTTAGAACTCCATAACGGATGTCAGTAAATAATTCGAGACTTATCTGAGATAGTGCTATTCGCTGACGACACGTCACTTATTTTTAAAGTTAATAGACATAAAGATAACCTTGATGATGAGAATGTAACTCTATGTATGATTCTTGGTTGGTGTACTGCGAATAATTTAGTTTTAAATGGGAAAAAGACAAAATGCATGAAATTCACATTACTAAATATAATTCAAGTAGATGCTGATCTACTTTTGCAGGGGTCCAAGCTAGAGTTAGTCAACAAAACGAAGTTTTCAGGTATTACTATAGACTCTCGTCTTCAGTGGGGTCCCCGCATAGAAGGCCTTTGTGGTAGACTAAGTTCAGCCGCATACGCTGTTAGACGGATGAGGCAAATTACTGATGAGGATACTGCTAGATTGGTGTACTTTAGTTATTTTCACAGCATTATGTCATATGGTGTGTTGCTGTGGGGTAGAGCTGCGGATATTAACGCAGTCTTTGTTTTGCAGAAGAAAGCAATTCTTGCTATTTACAATATGAAGCATCGGGATTCATTAAGAGAAAAATTCAAAGAAATTAATATTTTAACAGTTCCTTGTGAATTTATTTACCAAGTTATTAAATATATCAGAAAAAATATCGATACTTTCCCTAGGTTCGGTGAGCATCACTCTATAGACACTAGGAAGAAACATAAACCGGCTTTTCCAAAAATTAGACTTGCTAAAGTAGGCACCTCTTTTGTAGGACATGGTATAAGGTTTTACAATAAACTTCCAAAGGAGGTCCTTAGTTTTTCAGAAAATAAGTTTAAATTATATATTAAGCAGGGACTCTTGAGAAAAGCATATTATAAAATCAATTACTATTTGGATGATAGTGACGCTTGGTGTCATGAGAATATTGATTGATACCACAGTTCTATTATTTTCTAAATGACTTGTGTTTTTATGTAGACTAATATTTTTATATTGTTTTTTTATTATCATTTTGGCATATCTTTTTACATGTTGACAAGAACATTTTATAACTTAAACTTAGCATTTATTAGTTGATAATCTGACTATAAAAAAAAAGTGATAAACTATATGAGATAGGTGGATGATGTTTTGCTTAGTATTTTAACTTACTACCTCATTAGATAGGTAGACTAAGATATATATATTTTTTTTCTCATGGCACAATTTCCTACTGTCTTTTATATTTTTATCCTTTTATAATATATTGTTTAGTATTATTTTATATAAGTAAAAAAAAAAACTGTCATAGTATTAAGGGGCCGTTCAAGTATTACGTAAGCACTATGGGGGGGGGGGGGGTCTTTGTTTTGCTTATTTTCGATGACATGGGGGGTAGGGGAGTCTAGATGATGATTACGTCATCGGTATATTTTTGCCCCTTACTCTATGTTGAATACTGTATCAGTAAAATCTAATCTCTATCCTAAATCTATTTTCTTATTTTTAAAATTATAATTATAACATTAAAGTATAAAAAAAAAATATTTATAATTGAAAAATGTTTACGTAAGCATAGGGGGAGGGGGTAAGAGCTTTGCTTTCTTTTGCTGACAAGGGGGATGGGGGGTAAATAATTATAATAAATCTGCTTACGTAATACTTGAACGGCCCCTTAAGCCATATTCAGAAAAAAAAATACTGATAAAAAAAAGACATGATCTTGCTAAGTTTCTTGCCCTTCTTCTTAGCAAGATTAATCAAATGGGCGGATGTAGGCATTATATCTATTCATAGTTTATTTATCTATTAACTTATTTATTCATTGCATTATGTAATATTTAATATTTAATTTTTTTACTTATGTTAGTATATATTTGGCTAGGCATTATATTTGTTTATGGTCTATTCAGTTTATTTATCAACTTATTTATTAATTGCATTATGTAGGTATAATAATACTCTTATTCCAATAAGTCTTTTTATTTTATGCATGTTATACACATATACACTTATACATACCTATATATACACTTTAGTAGCCCAACTTAAATACAGTTTTTTTGTATATTTTCCGTATCATATTTGTTTCATCATAAAATATTATTTTCATGCAGATCAGATTTGACATGTAAAACGTATATTTTATGTATCTATTTTACAAAAAAACAATTTGAATCTTGAATCTTGAATCGTGAGTCGGGCTACTGGCTACAGGCTCTGCCGTCATCCAACATCGGAACCCTGTTGGATGACAATTCGTTCAGGGTGGCCATTGCACTGCACTTTGGCTCGGCTTTAACTCACCCACATCGTTGCCCCTGCGGCCACGATGTTGACAACCTGGGACACCACGGGCTGTCTTGATTGAGTGCGGTTTGGCACTCTCGCCATGCGGCCCTGAATAATATCATCCGAAGGGCTCTTGCTACCGTCAACGTGCCCACTATTCTGGAACCAACAGGCATTGCACGTGACAATGGCAGGAGACCCGACGGTATGACTTTAATACCGTGGAGACAGGGGAGGCTGCTTGTGTGGGATGCGACCTGCGTCGATACGCTGGCGCCCTCCCACGTCTCCCAATCCATCAGGGCTGCTGGCATGGCCGCCGAAACTGCCGAAAACTCCAAATGGCTTATTTAAGCCATATTTATGCGTCAAGATTTCATATGTTTGAGCCGTTTGGGGTTGAAACTTTCGGCTCGTGGGGTCCCAGCGCCAAAAAACGAGTAAAAAATCTATCACTTCTTTTAGTGGAAACATCGGGTGACCAGAGGGCTGGCGCATTCCTCGGCCGAAGTAAAAGTATGTCCATTCAAAGAGGAAATGTGGCCAGCGTTCTGGGCACCATGCCGTAGGTGTCAATTTTAGAACAGGTATATTATTTGTAGTTATTTTTTAGTATGAGTGTAATTTATATTGTTAGGTAATTTAAGTTTGGAATAAGTTTTTTTTATGTTGTAGATTATGAATTAGAAACTAACATTGTTTTTTATAAGTCAACGCAGGTAAAAAGAGCTCTCGGGCGTCAGTGGAAAGGATATGTTTGCGCATGGGTGTATAGTCGCGCACAAAAAGGATTTTTTGATTACCTATGTAAGTAAAATGTTTATTGTAGAATAACATATTTGGTCAACAACTTGCGTCACATGAATGTTAATATACCTACATGTTGCTTATTAAAAAAAAATGTATACAAAAACAAAATACTTCTACCAGCTTCGTTCCTCATGCAACAGTAAACATCGTAAATAATTTTTCTTTCTTTTTTCTCCAAACCCATCGTAACACATCGTTTATCGTTTTTGCGCGTGACTGTATTTTGATCGACCGGACGTTGACACTGCGCCGTGAAGCGGACGAACCAATCGCGAGACAGCAAAACCACGCGCCAGGTATTTTCCCCGTCGCGGCCGCCCACGCCACATCTCATACCACTAATTTGGTCGGTAATTCGCTCACTGCGCAGGTACATACGTCGCTCGGAGCTCTTTTTACCTGCGTTGACTTATATGTACGTTGGTGCAATTTTTCCCGGAATAGCTCCCCATGTTTACATTCTCTTTGTCGGTCCCGTAGACTTAGGATAATCTATGTATGGGATAATCCTAAGTCTATGTGGTTTACCCTCGGCTTAACTCGGGTATAAGGTGTAATTTTTTCGTTCACTGGGTGTAATTCGCATAACTCCGAGTAAAAATCCCTCGTTTCGAAAGGGAACCCTAAGCTTATTCTATAATGTACTCTGTGGAATAACCTTCAATAAATTTACGACAAAAACAGTATTCTGTGATAGCTGTCAAAAACGATGGATTTGATGGCGTTTTGCAATAAATATTTTGCAACTTCTTCGTTTTGTGTTGTTCCTTAGATTTAGAGTGATTTAGAACTTTAATAGAAAGTCAGACAATCCTCCTATGGTCTTACTCAATTACGTTTTAGTGTGAAGTAGTAACTAATTTATTTTAAAATGTGGAAAATGATGTAGCAAAGGCTTTTGCTTACCAACATCGCAATCATGCTAATTTGATTTTCTAAATCACGTAAGGTTTCCAGCCTGCTGAAGACGTTCCCAATGGGATTTAATTAAGAAAAAGACAACCATGACGAACGGCAACAACGGGTCTGACTTTCCCCCCGTTATAGAGTCTACCTTTTTTTGTAAATGTGTGTTGTTCTATGAATTAAACAACTCAAGGTAATTCTTGTCTCGGACTTATTCAGGAAGTATTTTTGAATTTTTTATTATTTCTTTATTAAAACAATTTGTATTTTTTCCAGGGTCCGTATTTGGGATTTAATAATTCTAATACCGAATGTCCTTTTTCTGTTGTTCTTAGTGGTAAGATTCAATAAAGCACAGTTAAAATTGCGTGCGACAAGTAGTCCTATATTTCTTACGTTTTATACTCTTGTCTGGGGCAATGTAATCATCAGCCTAGTGAGATGTGGAGTATCAATGACAGTGAACGCGGCTGTGCCGTTGGGCGGCCTGGTGGACAAAATTCTCTGGGTAACTGTGAGATTCTTTCTGCTAGCCACAGAAATGAGTGTTGTCATTTTTGGACTAGCATTCGGTAAGTTATTTCGGTTATTGCATGAGAAAAGCTAGACATAATTCTGTACAATGTATAGGTAGTGGTCCTCATACTATGGAATACAAAGTATCTTAAAGTAGCATTTAAGTCAATGACATGTTGGAGTCCTTGCTGCAACTAATTTTTCTTAGAGAATTTTTATTGTAATATATTTTTCTATCTTGTTATCTACTATATTTAGTATTTTGTAAAAAGAGAAAAATATTAAATAGGAAAAAAAAGGAAATTAGCTCAAGATATATTTTGGGCCCTACTATAATGATATTCAGCATTTCTCAAGTGATGGATTTTACTAGAAATCATATAATCTTGGTTAATCCAATTAAATAAGATCCATAAAAACTGACCACTCTTGCCCCTACCATTATTCAATAATGATTTGGTAGCTAACTTAATGTGCAATTGTAATTTGGAAAAATGTAATTTGTGCAACAACTTCCAATGTGTTAGCCTTTTGTATTCTCCTGTGACTAGAAAGGCATTCTTTCCTAATGATTTTTTTTTTAAGTTCATTGGTGTTTGTTTTTTTAGTGATTTAAAGTGTTGAAAATATTTGTAGTTTATGTATACTTATTGAAAGAAAATATAATTATATTTATGTCTTCAGCTGCCAAGAACCACTCATAAAAATCTATGCTTATTAATACTTTCTGAACAACTATTCAAAAACATAAACAGTACATCTATTGTTTAGATAACACATAGATCCAGTAGTCCCAAGCTTAACCTAAAATTATCTCTACAGGTCACTTGGACAGCCGCAGCAGCATCAGATATGTCCTCTTGGCCACTTCTCTCATTTCCCTGGCATTCACCATCACCCAGGGAACATTGGAGATTGTAATGCCCGATGACATGTTCCACATTGACAGTAGACATTATGATCTCTTTGGGCACGGTGGCATGCTGTTTTGGTTCATATCCTCCTTGGTGTTTGCTGTCATATACTTTATCATTCTGCTGTTGCCTTGGACTCCTCTCAGAGAGTACTTGGCTTTACCTAGTAAGTATTTGTTTATTATCATGTTCTACTTACAGAATGAAAAGATAATAATAACCCATATAAAAGGAGGAAAACATTCTTGTAGCTGCAGTGATAAAGCTATTTGGACCACTTTGAGTTAAAGTGTTGTTACTTCACCATATTAATTTTATATTCCAACCACATGTTTTATTGTTTAGTACATTTTGGGGACATAATGGTTATTTGATGTCGCGAAAAGTAGAACATGGCCCTAATGAGCTAACCAAGACTACTTCAGTATGAATGTATTAAATTGTACTATCTGGGAAAGTTATGCAGGCCCACATTTCACTACAATGGTGACTGTGCAGTTTTATCACACACTGTTTCTTTATAACAAAGACATTCAACTCATAATCTAGAAGGCTCTGCAATTTACTACATCTCCTGCAGCTTACTCTAGCATCACATTTTATTACCTATTTGAATACATAACATTGTTTTTGAACTTCTCCTAGTATTCTGCACATGCATAGTCTTATGTAACCAAAAGCAATTACCGCAACTTAAATGGCCATTCAAAAGTGATTATAATGTGGTACATTATTGTAATAAGAATGAATAATTGTGGTCAATTCTGTTGTGAGAGTGTTTACAATCGGAACTGTGAACTGAAGCTATTAATAAGCAAACTTTATTGTTATCACTACAATAAATTATGTAACTTGACTTTGTAAAGTATTTATGAAGATAATACAGAAAGGAAGTTATTAACTTTTGTTTCATAAATAACACATTTCCTTGCGTTGTTTATTTTACACAATTACCCTTAGTCATGCTTGCTGACTTATAGCCTTTGTACTTATCAAAATCAGGTTTATAACATATTAGGGTATGTAGATACCTACAGCTAATTAAGTAGTTGTATAATAATTGCCTGAGTTTTACGCATTATTCAGTATCAGAAATGAAGAATTACTGAATTATTATCTTCTTTTGGCTGGCACCAACCTTTAACTTTAGTGTTTTGTGAACCTAAACTGAATCTGTGCAAAGTAGTCCGTAACGGAGGGTGATAAAAGTTATATCTCCTCGCACTATTTGGCTGTTTAGCAGTACCTACTTTGATAACCGATCAGGTTCGAGTCTCGGACGTTTTGAGGTTCCGGGTTTTGGGCGCCGCCGCACTGTACCAGCTTGACCCTTGTTTTTATATTAGTTTGTCAATTTAATTTGATATTTTTCCGCCTTTGTGGTTTGAACGCCTAGCTTACTAAGCCCGGAGATCGTTCAAATCCAACATTTATGTTTGGTCTGGAGGTACGTTAAGTCCATATTTTGTGCCTGAAGTACGGCAATAAGGCTAACCACCCTAACGTGGGTGTACGAGTGTCGATGAGTCCTACATTTCACACGCTACGGGAACACGTGTGACACCCCCTCAGGGATTCAGGTCAAGACGATATGTTAATTCTTTTTTAAGGCGCATAGGCATACCACCGTTTTAGTACCAAAGGAGAATGCCGCGTAATATATGGCGCCTCGTACCGAATTCAAAGTCGTGGCGTCAAAACCAAACCAAGTTAATTTTAGTGAGACTAAAATGTACATGCCTAATCACCAAGTCTCAATTAGTTTAGTATCCGCAATTCGAATTTACTGTACACTGACAAGGGCATTGGCAAAGACTTATTACCTTTTGATAGAGGCGATTATTGGTTGGCATCCTAATCATAGTAGAGCGGCGACGGAAATGAAAACACCGAAATATTTTTTATTATGATATTAGAATTCCGGATTTAAGTGAACTCTTTTGATCAAAAAGATGTTGATCGAATTTTAAAATATCTAGGTAATTTTATGACTTTTATTTGGTTAGGACGCCATTTGGTACGACCGAAATAGCCCGTTTCTCTGTTGTTTATCGTCATAGACTAAAGTTCGAGACCTCTATAGTTTAATACAGGCATTTACAAAGTCACTCTCTGGCTGAAATTTAAAATTTTGGTATAGGTACAATTTAAGGCAAGAAAACACCTTTGTATGTAAATCTGTCCAGCTTGATATCTTTAAAACAAATACAATATTAAATTTGGCAAAATGGTGCCTTGTTAAATATCGGTACCAGGTGATAGAAGTCTTATACTTCGGCATTTAACGAAAAACAACTGATTAACAATTTTTGTACTAAAACGGTGGCGTGCCTAGGCGCCGTATTCTTCAACAATTCTTGTCATACTTATGTTGAATACATTTCTGTCTCTTTCCAGCGAAACTGTCGTTCTACATATACGTGCTTCTACTGGCGATGGTAGACGCTGCGCAGGCGACGGGCGCGGGGCTCCTGGCGTGGGGCAACATGCAGTCGGGTCTGTGCGTCGTGGACGTGACTACGTGGCTCTACTTCTCGCTATACACGCCTCTCGTCTACCGCACCTTCCTGAGCGAGTTCTTTAGGTGAGCACCAGACCAAGGCACTTCCATAGTATTCGGGCTAGTATATAAAGCTCACATGACGATAGCTGTCACCCGCGCCTGCGCAGTAAAAGATATTGTAAAAGTTTGTTTGTATTTACGTCGTGGTAATTTTTGAACTACTAAACTGATTTTTAAAATTCTTTCATTGTTGTAATGGTTAGTCTCTTCACTTAGATATAGGCTATAGTTTGTTCCCTGGGGACTTTCACTATCCTAGGGACATAGTCATTTATATACACATAATACATTTTTTTTATACAGGATGTATAGGTTACCGGCCAAAGTAAATTTTCGGAAATCTTTCAGCTCAGAAGAAAGCTGGTAGATTAAATTAGGGGGTTAGGTATGGCGACTCGTGGGGCGACCGCCATACATAATCTTCGTAGTTCTTTTTTATGACAAACCAGAACCAGTTTGGCCTAGGCCAAAAAAATTCAAATCTCATTCTTAGTTTTTGGTTTTTTGTCCACTTGTAACATTATTACTGCTGCGGTTAAATATAAAATGATTTGGTTTTCTCACTTTTGGGAAATTAATTTTATTTGATTTAAAATATAAGAAAAAATAGTGACTAGTGACGGGCAGCGGCGTCACTGGTGCAAGGGTTTCGGCACCGCGCTCACCAACCCGCCTGCCCAGCGTGTGTGAGTATGGGCATTTCTTCCAGGGGGACCGCCAAGAGTGGCGTAATCCTGGAAAGGCCTATGTCCAGCAGTGGACGAAACAGGCTGATGGATGGATAAGAAAAAATAACACTTTTTTTCGCAGTTATCAATTGCAACGACTAACGTAACAGCCATGTTGCGATGCGAGCAGATTAGAACCTTATTTTGATATGGTTGTGTTCTAAATTTTAACTACCACGAATCGAATATTTACGAAGGACTCACCCAGGTACATTTCTTTAATCTTGCAGCGTGTCGCAGCCCAGCATCATGTTTTCATACAAAGCTCAGATGGATGAACCGATAGATGACGAGCAAGTCTCTTTGCCGCATCAGCAAAGCTTCAGTTCGCTCAAGACTGACTCCGATTATATCTACCAGGTGATATATTCTTTAATAATATATTTCTACTCGTAATATACACGCTGACATTTCACTGGTTTTGGAATTTGGAAACGCAAAATGTGCATAGTAAGTATTTAGTGTTTCCGATTTCAAGATTGGCCCCATACACGCGCGCGATTTGAATGCAATTCTGAGGAATGTGATTACACACATAGCCGTTCTCCCTACACACACAGCATTACACTGCCGACATGCGAGGAAGGTGTGCGCAGTGTTTTCACTTTGGTGGTTTCAGTTCCTCACGCCTTTCCTCTTTTTCCCTAGAAAATTATTCACTATATTTCAGCTAGTTTGGTACTATTAATAGTAATAAATCATCCTTTGCACAAAATATAGTTACGTTTAACAGAAAAATAAATAAAAACCAATTTAAGAAAAAAATTAAGATTATACATATAACCCGTGCGGTTAAAGAAACAATCTGTAAATGGCGGTTGGTACTTGAGTAGCGTCAGCAAAAGAAGTCAAGTGGCAGCCAAACAATATTTCATTAATTAACTTATATTTTAGAAAGTATACAACGTGAAATTTAAGTCATTTTGTTGACGAAAACTGGCGATAGTACTTGTCCATATGAACAACTTTTACTAGGAGCCAACCCTGAAATCGAAAAAAAATAACAGCTGTTCCATAGAACCTAAATTATGAAACAGCTGGTTTCTTTCCACGATTTCAGGGTTGGCTTCATAGAAAAAGTTGTTCATATGGACGAGTCCTACTATCACCAGTTTTCGTTAACAAAATGACTTAAATTTCACGTGTATATAGAGTTTTGCTAACAACTGTTTATTTTATTAAATGAACTTTAAAATAGTTAACATTATCCCGAGAACATTTATTTATTTTACTTTATTCTGTACTTGTTTTTCTGTATGCAATAAAGAATTTAAAACATGTCTCGGTGTTTTGCCTACAAGCAAAGACATTGTGAATGCTAATCCAAACAAAATTATTTTTGTACGTATGTCGAGACAGCGTGAATGCTAATCCAAACTGATTATTTTTTTGTACGTAGTAACATGCTGTGTGAGTATAGACAGAGCGACGATGTGGGCGAGATAGCATGAGACCGTCCGCCATTTATAGATTGTTTCTTTATCCGCACGGGTTATACACCTAATGTAATACGGTTACGTATACGGTAATTATGATTTTCCCTCTCTCTGGACTCTGAATTTCCCTTAAAAAGGGAACTTCCTTAATTGTGGAAACACTGAGTGTGCGGCGGACTTCACGTCACGTTAGGCCTTGAATGCATTCCGTTTACGCGCGTACTGTAGCTAGCTAGGTTATTGTTCTGATACATAAGTACCTATTAACACCACTACCACTTTTCTGTAAGTTATATCTAAGTGGGTGTACGATTAATTTCACTTCGCTCGCCTGTAAGTATTTTTATCTTAAAAACTATCATCAACAGTTCATCTTGGCAGTTATTTATCACACCCCTTATAGCCTTTATGGTGACCAGGGTCAATACAACCGTAATAAAGAAAACCGCATCAGAAACCGCAGACGAAAATTCTAAAAGTTGTATTTTTGTTCTCAGTACAATATTAATAACCCATTTCATTTATTTCGCAAATATTTTTTATATTTTTGTTTATTTATTTACCAATAATTAAACAATATTATGACAGGTTAATTATTAATAATATTCAATGACAACAAAAACTACTTCTTTACTATTTTATTGTTTGTATAGATTTTTTAAATATCTCCGACTTATCGCCCACAGAGCAACAGCGTATACGACAGCACGCTTTTCGAGGCCGGCGGCACCACTCCAATGAACCCGGTATATAGCGCCTCCTTACAGAGTCCCGACTCCATCGCTTCCGGCCAGTCCATAGAGATAGGGCCCACCGGCTTCCAGACAATGCCGCCGACATAACAATGATCGACGAATCTCGAGTTATCACACTTTACTGCAGGATAGGTAGCTCGGCGCCACATTCATTGCTGTGTTCCGAAAATACTTATACCGCTAATGCGTTTTATGATTTCATGGTAAGGCGGTGTGGCAGCTTTATGAGAACTGTCAAAACATTCCGAAATCATAAGCTGATTTTAGTTTGGGATTTTTCGGAACGCAACGCTTTTGATACTACAAAAATGGATGTGGCATTCAATATTGGCTATGAAATGCAAGAGCTATCTCAAAGACAAATAACCCCCGATTATCCAAAGAAATCCCATGCAAATGCCGCAGGTCTGTTGTTGTAGATTGTGCAATTGAATATGTTATTTGATTGATAAAAAAAAGTATGTTAATGCGCATAGGCACGCCACCGTTTTAGTACATGATAACCCTTTTCTCAGTTGTTTTTCGTTATAGACTAAAGTAGAAGACTTCTATCATCTGTTACTGATATTTTAAAAGGCACCATTTTGCCAAAACTTGTTTAGTGATTTTGTTTTAAGCTGGACAGATTTATAAATTGTTTTCTTGCCTTAAATTCGGTTCCTATTTTTGTCTGCTTTTGGGAATAAATAGATCAATTTTAGGAATGTAATTTCAATTTTTTTTTGTGCTTTTAACCAATTTTATAACCATTTTAGTTTTTACAGGAAATTACGTCATCATATTAAGTTTAATGTCAGAACCTTCCCAAACTTTAGGATGCGTTCAAGAAATGTTTTTTTTTCGTATGGAAATGTGTTGTGATGACGTCAGAGAAGGTCAAATGAAAGATATCGCTTTTTTTCATTTAATACAGGATACGCACGCTTATTTTAAAATTCCGTATACTAAAAAGAGTTAAGGAAAGCTATTCCTTGAAATGGTTTTCGAATCGTAAATATTGATGAAAAAAAGAACAGGCTAATTGTACCTATACAAAAATTTTACATTTCAGCCAGATAGTGACTTTGTAAATGCCTGTATTAAACTATAGAGTTCTCAAACTTTACTCTATAACGAAAAACAACACAGAAACGAGTTATCAAATTTTGTAATAATACGGTAGCATATGCTCCTTAAGCTGGGGTGTCTTGAAGAATGGATACTTCTACACTCCGCCTTCTCTTTGACTTCTTGATACGACACGACATTAACTTTTTCTCCTGGGCCTTCCTCTCTTTCTTTTTCCCCCCACTTTTGGATCAAAGCAACGAATTATTTCTATGTGCACTTAACAATGTTCCAAGCTCAAGCCCCAAGGCTATTTACAAGTTTTATTTACGTCTCAACGAATCTCTTATGGCTTTAGTATGATAAAATTAATTTGCAAATTCACATGTATTAATTAAGATAAGACCTGCGGTTTCTGTAATATCTACTTACTGTAAGTTAGCGTTATGTACTGTATTGATATTAAGTGATAGTGCGAAGTTAGTGCTTACAAAGATATAGATATAACATAGTCACTCACCGATTTATTTTCACGTGGAATCTCACCCCTGTAGATTCTTTTATGTAATAATAAGTATATTATTCATTCTCAAGTAAGAATCAACTATTTTCCTTACCTATTGTGATAGAATATGCCAGTGATCAAATCGAGTCAACCCAGACTGTAATATTTATTAACATCATCTTCTACTTTAAGTCATAAGAATCCCTCCATAAATTCGAAACTATCAGAGGTATCACTCTACGATTGTGTTAAGTAATGTATATATTTAGATACAATTTAGATATTGTGAGCGAAATTTTAGTGACTTGTGATTTCTTTTTATATTATTTAGTAATTTTGACTTGTTAACATTTCTGCAAAATTTATATACAAATAATTTGAAATTACAACTGATGTTACTATTTATTTACATTAAAGCTATGTATGTTTATTTGAGTAAATACTCTGATACAAGGTACCGGTACGATTTTAAAGCGCCGACCTTGAATGCGCAATAGTAATTTTTAGGGTTTCGTACCTGAAGGGTGCCAAACGGGACCCTATAACTAAGCCTCTGCTGTGCGTCAGTCACTGGAGTCTACAGCTTCAGGCGTTATTGGTAGCTAGTTGAAATCTACACAGAATTCGTGTTACTATGGCCTCTATCACAGAAAACAAACAAAGGAATTTGAAGCGCAAGGGGTATCACCATACAAATAACCCCGAAAAAGTGTAATTTTTTTAACGTTATTTGTTTCAGCTCTATCTTAAAGACGATAATACATAAGTTCCGAATTTGATCAGATTGTAGTACATTCTTTGATGTAAAACAACAATAATAAAAAATGGGGTTCAGTACTCCGAGGGTGATGAATTGTTTGTCAGGCGCTTCCATTTTAGCGCCATAATTTTGCTATAAGTATTTTTGTTAAGTTCCATGTTTTTAGGGTTCCATACCCGTATTGTGTGGTGGTACGTAACCCTTTGTGTAAGAGTCCAACTCGCACTTGGCCAAATTATTCTCATCTGTTTGGCGAGGGGAGCGAAGCGCGAACGTGAGAGCGTCGTTTGGAAGAGCGCTCTGTGTGGTGGTACGTAACCCTTTGTGTAAGAGTCCGACTCGCACTTGGCCAAATTATTCTCATCTGTTTGGCGAGGGGAGCGAAGCGCGAACGTGAGAGCGTCGTTTGAAAGAGCGCTCTAAAATGGTGACGGTACCTCTACAATGTACACTGACAGACTGGTGTTGCCTGTGTTTTAAATGAAGACTTCATCACCGATCCTTTTCATATTGAATATACCTACTGGCCACATTGTGAGAAATAACATTAAATTCTATTTGTTACCGTTTTAATTTACTCATAATATAAAACTTAACAGCCCTATAAAAATTACAAGAATATGGATGAAACGAGGTTTCTTTTGGGTGTGCCTGCACTCAGCGGGACCCCATGACAATGTTAGTTCAGGGATTTAGTTTCAGATTAGTTCTCGAATCTGTTCCGTCAAAATGGACGAAGGACACGATTTTACAGGCGCCTTCCAGCCCGCGGGACACTTCCTGTTTTAATATTTATAAGCCTTAGGAACTCAAAATGGGTGTCAAACATTAGTTCTACTTCTTCGTATTATGTTCTAAGTTAAAACATTACTCTAACATGTATTTTTTTTATTGGGTTTAAAAAAACTTCCAGCAAGCAGACGGCTTTTGTTTTCATGGGGCTGAGGAAGTTCTTTTTTTCTTTTGATTTTGGAAGACAAAGAGAGCATTCCCGACTCCTCGTCACATAGATCTAGACCATACCCGCCATTAGGTCATTTTTTCTAAGTATGTCTATAATAGTTATTTTAATCGTAAAAATAGAGGGGTTTTTAAGTAATAGCTCAGTAGAACTAATCAGAGAGAAGAGATTGGTATAACTCCTAGCTTCCTCAGCCTCATAAAAAAAAGTTTTCCGCTGGCTGAAGGTTTTTTCAAATCCAATTTTATTATAGAAATAATACATGTTTGAAACTTGTTTTCGGGGAAGTAGAAATTCATTTGGAGTTCCTGAGGCTTATAAATAGAAAGTGTCCCGCTGGCTGGAGGTCGCCTATAATATCGTGTCCATCTTCCATTTTGAGGATTCGATAGAACTAATCGGGAACTAAATCGCTCAACTACTAATAAATAACATCATAGGCTGATTGTAGGCACACTTCTTTTGCTACCTAGTCTTTTGTGCTAAGAAATTGTCATCAAATATGTTTATTTCTCTAAATTTAGCTATTCGCATTTGTATACAAAATGAAAGCTGGGGACAATATAGGTATATTTTTCTTTTTATTGTGATAGACCACATGTGCTGTGCGTCATGTGTTTACTTAAAGATTTAATTTAAGTGATATTTTTTGTTGGTTGAAATTTTGTTATATCTTAGTAATAATAAAGATACTTTAACTTCAATGTATGTTTAATTTATGTATAACCCGGTAGACAGTAAAACAGAAACAATAAAAATTATCAACAAACTAGATTTATTCTGGGCCAAATATATTACTTTTTAAGTTCCTCTTGGATGAAAGAATGACTTATACAATCATGAATAGATAGTCTTTGATTAGGATCTAACATAAGCATTTTGTCTAAGAAATCTTTTAGTTGTAGTAACTTTCTTTCTTCATTGAAATTGAGATTTTTGCAGTATTTATATAATTCTTCTTGCAGGCTCCTTGTAGCATTAATATTAAATATTTCAACAACTTTGTCTCTTCCAGTAACTTCATCTTTTTTGTGCTGAAGGAAATTGTTATTGTAATTAAAATGTTGATCTTTGAATTTTCCCTTCTTTATCAATCTATTTGGTATTTTTCCCTTGAGATCCATAAAGCATTTCAACATTTTGTTATTGGAGCCACCTGTAAACATTATTCTTCCTGTGGCTAGTTCATATATGGTGCAGGCAGTAGACCACAAATCTATAGCATGGCCATATGGCATTCCCAAAATTATTTCTGGTGCTCTATAAAATCTCGAAACCAAGTAAGGTTTTGGATCATTGTCACCCAGCTTTTCTGCAGAACCAAAATCACATAATTTTAAAGTATTCTTCTTTTCATTGACCAATATGTTATCAGGTTTAATATCAGCATGAATGATGCCCACTTTTTTGAGTAGTTTTAGAGCCAATAAAAGTTGTTTGCTGTAGCTCACTAAAGTTTTCAAATTGAGGCCATAGTTTTTCCCATACTTTTTAAGGACACAACGCAAGTCCATGTTTAGCGATTCTAGAACTATGCACAGGTGGCCTTTATGGATGAAATGCCTCTGTATTTTTACACAGTGATTTTTATTTTCTGGATCTGCATCATTAATTTCTTTGAGCATTGCTACTTCTTTCAAGGCATTTCTGTACATTAATTCATTATTTCTAGCAATTTTAATAGCTACATCACTGTTTCCTTTACTTTTATCAAGAGCTTGAACAACATTTGCAAACATGCCTTGGCCAAGGACACTTTTTATTGTATACCTGTGGTTGTTCAAAATATCTCCCACTCTTATTTTATAGTATCCTTCTGCGTCATCCCAGTCATCGGTCAACTCAGTATTTTTCGGGTTATGTTCTTGGGCAATTTGATCTGGAACACTTTTGTGAACATTAAATTCATCTCTTTCAGAAAACATGTCCGTGTATTCTGTTTTATCAACAAGTTCTTTTACTGCAGATTCTTTTGTGTGTCTTGTTTTCACAGGATCTGTGCCCTCGCCATTTGTGCCATTCACAGGATCAGGTGTGTGTACACTTCCATGACCCAGTTTTGCAAGCAGTTGTTTCCGTTGTTGTCGTCTTTGTTCAATTATGTTTTCTTCTTCTTCAGAATCTAATGGTTCAGTGATTTCAGGTGATTTTTCTTTTGTATACATTTTTATACTTTTGTATTTGTCACTTTTACAATTTTCTTCACTTCGCCTTTTCCGTGAATTTCCATCGTGAGATCTTTTGTAACTTTCACTCTTTTTATCATTTCTATTTTTGGAATGCATGTCATTCACAGAGTATTTGCTGATATTTTTTAGCTCTTCTTTGAGAGATTCTCTTTTCTTCAGTAACTCTTTAATGCTGGTGTTACTTTTAGTTGGTAATGGTGGGGTTATAGCATCTCGCTCTTCATAGCACATTTTTTTGGAGTATGATTTTCGTGTGTCACTGTATTTACTATCTTTCTTTGAGTATTTTGAAGATTTACTATGGGATCTTGAATATTCCAAATATTCAGCCATTTTACTAATGCTCTATGTATTGTTCCCTATTTCAATATCTGCAATGAACACAAATAGTTTATAATTAGATTGGGAACAGAAGTAGTTTTTTCATATTATCAACATGCAGATGTTCATGTTAAATTCATTAAAGATTAAATTTAAAAAAAATATTTTTCCTTATAAAACTTTAATGAACTTAACAGAAAAGTGAGGATTGAAATAAATTGTTAACTATGTCAATGATTACATTTCCACCCTGTGACATCCAGTCATTATCAAGAATCTGCAAGTGGATCACTTCCATCCTCTTGGGACAGTAGAGGAGTGGTACACCCTCCAAGGTCGCCTAACAGTTTGATCCACATCATCCAGATGACATTATAGTATCATTTTACTGAACCGTCCATGGTGTTACAATCACATTCAGTGATTTTCTGAAATGTCTAAGTCATTATCGATGAAAACTAGAAAAAGAAGATATATTGATTTAATGTAAGATTTAAAAGTTACAATGTAATGAATAATATAAATGTAATGCAAATTAAGCATTTAAGATTCATTCCTGTTTACTTCGCCCAAATTGATGCATTTATAAATGGCAAAAAATTTAAATTTAATTGCATCGATTCATAATGTAACATAGTATTTTCTTATCAACAGCAGTATTTAGCAAGTAACTGAATTTTAATGTTTTTTTTTAAACATCGTTACTAATGTTTCTAATTACTTGCATAATACTGACTCTTAGTATGAAGTCTATAATTCCAACCTCAACAAGTCAAAAACCTTTATAGTTTCACTAAATGTTATCAAGTTCTGGAAACAATTTTGAGGTTTGGCATAAGACAGTCCTCTGTATTTATCTCCAAAGCCTTTATTGTATAAAATTTATGACTTGCTACCAAAAATTTGCATGATTTTATAAAATAAGGCCTGAAGAACAAGTTATTTAGCTAGCAAAAAGTCATCTAACAATGTTTGGAAAATATTGTAAAACTGACCAATAGGATGGTTATTTTCGATAACTCTTTGTTAGCTAATATTTTAAAAAGGAAACCCATCTAAACCCCAAGTCTGTAAACATAAAATAATTAAGCAACTGTTCGATGGCATGTTTACGCTATTATTTTAAGCTAGCCATGTTTTCGTTGACCATGAGATGATTAATTAAAAATAACAAAAAAAAAAATACATTCCTTCCTCGATTCATGGAACCAAATGCTATCAACGTTTTTTGATTTGACACTATTCCATGCTTCGGTAGTGAGTAGGTATGTCCTCATATCCTAGGACACACGGAAATACTGTATAGTTAGATTAGATTAAAATTTGCGTTTATATTCACTATACCAGCAAAGAAATTGCGCAATTTCCGAGTGCAAAATATTATAAAGTTCATTTTATACCTGTACGCAGATATTGGGGTTGAGATGGGTTAACTAGTGGATATTATTATTTTGCAAATTTCACAAAATCACTTTGATTTTTATATTTGACCAATATTTTGGATTGGACACATTTTTTTGAATTTAAAGGTGATTTTCTCAAACCGTTCAGTCGGCCATGAACCACGTCATGTCAAAAAATTATTAAAATTAAAATGGCCGCCGGCGCCGTCCGTACTTTTTTTTTTTTTTTTCTGTATCTAGGACCATGATAGCCTTTTCTGTAACCATTTTTATTCCTTTATTGTTATTATAATTTTAGGCGAAAGCCGTACTTTATTTTTTTTAAAGATGTCGCGTTAAACGAAATTGCATCGGTGATAGGATAGCCGTTCATAAAGTTCACACAGTTTACTTTCGTCAGGTTCCGACACTGCCAGCAGGATAGCGTATACAATTTTCAAAGCGTGCGACGAGATGGCATTAGAACCCGTGTCGAGACCCCCAATGAATTATGCTGCCACTGCAAAGAGTACCTATATAGCTCAGATAAAGAACGTTTGATTTGATTTGCAAGAAGTTTTGCCAGCCGGCAATTGACTGGTATTAAGAATATAAAGCGTTTTGTCTTACCATAAGAACATGAAATATTTCTTTTTAGTCTTTTATCCCGACCTTTTATTTAGTATTTTATTTTTGTTACTCATTTTTCCATATCATGCAAAATACATTTATTACTGGTTAGTCTAAAAGCCTATGTTATGAATCACAATAATAAAACACGATAAATAAAGAACGTTCTTTATCTGAGGTATAAAGAGTTTTTAACGACCATTTCACATGACTTTGACAAGCATCGAGCAGTGAAAATAATTTCCGCTGCTCTCTGCTATGAAGAATAACTGCTCTCTGCAGCGTATAGGGATTTTGACCGCAGTTTCTCTTATTTATTATCAAGTGGCCCCACAGACATACGATTTTAAAATGCAAACAAAACTTACAGAACTTGCTTAAAATATTAAACGAGCGTGCGTGCGTGCGTGATACAAGTCGGAGACGAGAACTAACTTTTTGCTGCAGTTTCGCTTGCGTGGAAGTGTCTTTTAATCTTCGCCCAGTATCGCAAATTTTCGGCCTGCATGCCTAAGATGGCCAAAAATCGGAACTCCCAACACCGAAAGTCCCAACACCAAACTCAACCCAATATTATTCCATATTGGTAACATGGTTGCCAGGGTTAGACAAAATTAACACCGCGATAAAACGTTTAACTCCGTCACAGAGTAGTTGAAAATTCCTCAGACGAATATAAACTGAGGAAAATTCATTCGATTAATCGGACAATTAAATCGATTATTTTTTTTATAACGTGGTTATCCAACCAATTTAAAAAACGTTTTTAATGATCGTGTTTTACTGTCATCATAAATTATAAATTTACATGTGTTGGCTTTATTTATTAATCAACATATTGAAAAATCACCTTCTTGCCTGGGGAATAACTTATTATGCGACTTTTTAATATAGCAAGATAAAAAAGAATAACGTTTTGAAAATTTTAAAGTTAAAGTTCTCAATTTGTAAGTCGTAGTTGTGATGTGAGGAAAGAGTTCTTTCAAAATGGAACCTCCAAAAAAGCAAGTAAAATAAGGTATTATACAATCAAAACACAAATTTGCTGAAAATGTCGTAAGACCTTAACTAAACTAATGTACTTAATTTAATTTAAGTTTTTTCTTTTTCTCCTGTATAGATCTGTCTCTTTTTTATAAACGAGTGAAATTTCGCACTGTGATCGCACGTTTTGAAACGCTTCCAAACCTAATATGATTTATCAACATTTTATATTCTTGCTGGATAGTATGCAAAGACATTGTATAATAACAAGACTGTGCACTATCCAATTTTTGCTCAACTAAACTAGATTTTATTTCCTTAAAAATAAGGTTGTAATTATTGTGATACCATTTTCAAGCGAAAAACGAGCCGAGCGAGATAGCTGTCGCTAGTCGTGGCAAGTTGCCAGTGTATATAATATATACAATAAACTTATATAGTGTTGTTGAGTTTCTAACGTGTTAGAAAAGGTCCAACGACTGCCAACGCCCATCTCACTCGGCTCGTTTTTCGTATCGTAGTGCACAGTCTTGTTCTCTATACAATTTCTTTGGTAGTATGTTAGTTTGGTTTAGTTTATTTCGTAAGATAATTTAGTTTATTAAATTAGTTTATTAAAGTTTCATATATTTTGTTTTTGTTAAGTAAAACCATGTCCGTCATATTGTGAAAAAACAAAACGTAAGTATAATAGTGCGTTCCAAGTCACGACATAATCGATTTATCGCGTCTATTATCGTCATTCCGAGTCAATGATGGCCGTGCGGCGTAAGTGATTTGATGGTAATTTTAGTGCTGTTGGCGTCATTCGGAAAATGCACTCCAAACTCAAACTCATATTATTCCTTATTGGTAACATGGTGGCTAGGGTAGACAAAATAAACACCGCGATAAAACGCTCAAGTCCGTCACAGAGTATTTGGCAATGAATCGGACCATTGAATCGATTTGATGTGTTTTTTTTAAATACATTATTATCCTACCAACTTGAAAACTAGTTCAATGTAAGTAAATTACTCTCTTAAAGTATCAACAAAAATGTGTAGATTTGTATTATTACTCAACAAAATGAAATATCACCTTTACTTTCGTTTTCGTCCTACTTTGGATGACTTTTGGATATGATAAGATAGCACCGATTTTGTTTCTGATAATTTGTCCCACACACAAATTACACAAATTAATTATATCTTAGTATAAATGATGATTTAATGATCTGTGCTGTGATTAATTGTTTGAAGCCATTCAGAGAAGACTATTTGTTAAAATTTGTGTCCATCTAGCCAACGGTAGAAGCGTATTCTTTGCTAGCAAATTAACATGATCTAACCTTAATGAAATCTCTAAAAAAGTAAGCAAAGGTGTTCTAAACATTAATTTTCTGAAAAATTCCACGGTATTTTATACAGTCAAAGACCTTATTGTATTTTTATTACGTTTCTAGATAAAGTGTAAAAAGAAGAACTTCCAAATAAGGCTGACTTCATGGCTATTTGCAAACAGGGATTATGATGAAATCCTTGGAGCAAAGGATCCCAAAGAAATGTGGCGAAAGCTGGCGGGTCTTCTGGTTAAACATGGGCCATGTAATAGATGGAGAACAGTAGATGACTACATGGTGCGATTTGAAAAAGTACACTCGAAGGGACAGTGCAACCTATATTATGAAGTATAATGAGATAGACGGCAAAAAGTTGTCTTTGTAATAGGTAATACGAGTATAAATGTGTCGGACCCACGGTACCACTGCCTCATAGCACTGGGGGTACGGTGGGAATTTTTTGTGTAGGACCCATGGTACCCCTGAGCGCATAGTGTGTATTTTTTGTCCGAACGGTACCACCATAGTGCTTGCCGTAAGATACATATGTACATAATGATTGAAATCCATGTTATCAATTCATGAAATACTGTAGGATAAATATTCAAATTATCACAATTCATGAAATATCAAAAACAGACAGATTAGCAATATTGACACAAATATTGCAGACAGATTAGCAACTTTGACACAAATATTGGTTGGATTGTGAACAACTTAATCCGAAGAATGATTGGTAGTTCTTAGGGTGCTTAAGTTACTGTTGCTGAATATGCTTGCGCTGTGTGGAATAACTCAGCACATACAGGTCAAGTAGACACTGTACTCAACGAGACTTGTTGCCTGGTCACCAGTTGCTCTTAGCCAACACCAATCAAAAAACTAAACGTTCTATCGGGTAAAGGACCCCCGGATATTAGGAGAGAATTCCACCACATTATGCGGATGTGAAGCTCAACCCCCTGATCTTCTGACCACATGTCCAAGTGCTCCTCAATGCACCAAGAGGGAACCCATGACTGCATGCAATTGCGTTTTTGAAGTGGCAAACTATTGGAAAAATGTTATTTAAATTCAACACTTTCACTCGAAGAAGAAGGTTGCAACCCAATGGAAGCTTGATCAACAATGTAAGAATGTTATGAATAAATAAAAGCTTTGTTTTACCCTATGATGTTCATTTTTTTTAATTAATGTGCATACTTAGTAAAGAGGCTAGTTATCAAACTACCTTTTTTATGTAAGAAGTCAGAAAACGATAATTTGTATCCCAAATAACCTACAAATACAATCAAAACTCACGAAACTACCTTTATCACCACTTCAATAGATCGAAGACCAAAATATTCTTAATCAAGTGTCATAGGGTGTTTAAAATGGTGAAAAAAATTAAAAAAAAAAAGATCACGCATGTATCCCTAACTCCTGTCAAAGCATTAAAATATTGAGGTGCCCTGTTAGCCTTGGAAATGAGGTGTTAAACGGCCGCCATGATGGAAATTACTATACAAAATAATCTTATACAAACGTCAAAAGGTGTTTAAAATGGTCACCCATGTTACCAGCTATGGATAAAAAAAAACATAACACCTGTATTTCCTTAACTCCTGTCAAAGCATTAAAATATTGAGGTGCCATGTTAGCCTCAAGAAAATGCACCTCATTTAAACGGCCGCCATGATGGAATTTACTGTCAAGGGGTGTTTAAAATGGTGTTTAATTGGCAACCATGTTAGGCATGCTGGTGGCTATTTTTTATCAATAAATAAATTTGATCAATACGCATCCATTATATAGTCTATATTTGACCACGGTCAGTACAATGAAAATAAAGAAAACCGCATCCAAATTCGAGTGATTTTCAAGATAAAACGGAACAGAAAAGCCGATTTTGAAGATTTAATTTTAGTTTTATAGCTGACAACCGAAATTTTCTTTATTCCAAAATACTTCTTTAGTCTTAATAAAAGAATCAGAATCTATTCTACTTTTGGAATAAGTTTTGATAGGTTTCACTCAAACTAAAATTAAAAGTCTTTAACACTTAGAGTATACATAAGTTATATTGCTGTGCCTGGACAAGGTCCATAATGATCTAATAATATTAATGTTTTTCACCTGTGTATATACATTATGGAATGCAATAAAATATATGAATATGAATAAGCAAGAGCTTTTTCAACGTTATCGAGCTCGATATGGTCCTTATTAGAGGTGCCGAATCGACTTTGTGACATTGTAATATTACAAGATTTATTTATTTACGTCGTGCGTGTGCTGTTCGTGGAATTCACATCTTCTGTAGGTAGGTAACGTATCTACACCTTTTCCATTAGGTGACTTTATTTTATACTTTTGTTTTCGATAATATTATGATATATACACAAAAGAAAAAAAAACTATTTCAAGATATATTTCGGGCTCTACTTATTACTATATCAACTGATGCTGGGCCTAGTAGGGACCGAAATATATCAACGGTTGGAAAGCCACTTGATTAGCGAGCCATTTTGGCGAAAAAGAGTTATATACTTAAAAAGAGTTATATGTTCTGCGCGCGACTGTCTTTGCGGCAACACTTTGTTCGTTCGCTCCGCAAATATATTAAAGCTAAAGTAGTTGAAAGCACGGTTGTAGTAGTGGAAGTTATATACTTTTGTTGCTTGTATAAAGACGCGTCTAGTGGTTGTTATATAGTGAAAACATAACCAGGAATACCGAAGAATAGCAAATAACTAACGAAAGACGTTTTGGTAACGGTCGTGTAACTGACCTACATACTCGCCGCGTGACCGCTTCTATTGTCCGGCGCTCTGTGAATCTGTGAATCATCGTGCTATGCTGTGCCGCTACCAGCCAGTGTTTACGAGAAACAAACCTACAGGTATCCACGTCTACGCTCCATTTGTGCATTCTCTGCTTATCTATCAGCTGTTTACCTACTGTGTGCAGTTGACGCTCGCTTGGATTAATCATGAATTGCGCTGCGTGCAATTGTATCATTGATGACGAGGAAGAACATTTACGATGCACATTAAAAAGTTGCAACAAAATGTATCATCTTCTTTGTGCGAGTGGAAAAAACCTTATTAAACCTCGCAATGCGTGGATCTGTCCTGAGTGCTGTTGCGCAGCTAAAAAAGGAGGCGACAACAGTTCGACTCCGATTGGTTCGGCTAAGAAACCTTTTGACGCTAATGTGACACAAAGAAAGAGATTAGTTTCCCCGTGTCTAACTGATGATAGCTATCTTTTGAACCCTACAGTTAAGCCTTCAATCGAGGAAGTGCAGAGTTTACGGCAAGAGATGCAATTGATGAGAGGTCAGATTAGCCAAGCATTATCTCTTATGGTTAACTACGAGTCAAAGATGGTTGATTATGTAGCCGAAGTAAGAGCACTTAATAAGAAACTTGAAGCTTTTGTAACCATTACCGCCACTACCGCAGTCACTTCCGTTCCTGCATCTCAGCCGCTATTCGATGTAGTTCATGCAGCATCAGAAACTCCATATTTTGCTGTATCGCAACTCAACAAGACTGCGGAAACTGCTGTGGTTTTAGCAACTGAAACTCCAATTCAGCCTCAAACGGATACTGCTAAGATAACTGTGGTAGCCCCAGAAGTGAAACAACAACCGGACACGGCTGTAAAAACCCAGGGAGTTATGACAATCCAAGTGCCAAACAAGCGCAAGCATAAGAAGAAGGAAGCAAAAGCCAACCGTGGAAAGCTGCCGTCACGTATTGAACTACCTACTAACTCCACACCTGATGAACGTTCAGTGGTTGTCTCGGAAAAGATTGTAGAAACTGAACCTTCTGCTATCGCAAGCCAACAGGTTCAAGATGCCGTACCATGGACAGAAGGAAAAAGGAAGAAAAGCTTGCGGTCAGTCTCATTCATTCACTCATTAAGCGGTACTGTGGTTTCATCAATAACAACTCTCAAGGCTGTAGAGCCGCGAAAGTACATGCATTTATGGAACATGGAGTCAAATATTGACGACATCAGAGATTATCTGCGTCAGCTATGCTCCTCAGGAGAATGCACAATACAAGAACTGACCCCTAGAGGAGATTACAAATCTTATAAGATAGGAATTCCAACGGCTTCGTATGACATGTGCTTCTCAACAGAGGTCTGGCCGATCAATGCCAGAATCAAAGCTTGGATACCTTATCAAAGACCAGTCGGCTCTGCAGATGTTAGTGGCACCCGGAAGATAGATGCCACACGCAACAATCAGTCCTTTCGTGGTCCAACAAAAGCGTAACAAAAAGCGTAACAACAAGATAGTTGGTTTTAACGCGTTGTATCAGAATGTACGGGGCTTGAAAACTAAATTACGGATATGGCGCAACAACTTAGCTTTGACAGATCATAACATCGTGGCTGTAACAGAGACGTTTCTCGATAGCTCTGTAGAAGATTCTGAGCTTGAATGCGGTGACTGGAGCATATTACGTCGGGATAGAAGCACACCGTGCGGAGGCGTAGCGCTCGCGGCGCGTGCTCCCATTGTACTCCGTCGTCGGCAAGACCTAGAAACCGATACGGGCGAGGATTTGTGGGCCTGCTTCTCATGGCATAGTCGCCAATTTTTTGTATGCGTTGTGTACATTAAGCCTACTGCAAGTGACACTGACTACATGCAATGGTTTTGCAAAGTAGAAAATTTTATTTCCAAGTTAAAAGCTCCTGTTTTAATCTTAGGTGATATTAATTTAAATAGTGCGTCCGTAAATATTAGTAATTATTATTGTTATTTTCTATCTTATTGTAGCCTGTCCGAGAAGAACGAAGTGATAAATTTGCATTAAGGTATGTTAGACGTCGTACCTACTGGTCCGGGAGAGCGATGACGTGTGCGGCGTTCGTGTGGTAGCTACTGACGGAATCGTCCCTCCCGATGCTTATCACCCACCTTTGGATATTGAGGTGAGAATTAACGCGGCTTATCATCCCGATCTCCTCAAGCCTACTAACATCAATCCTTCCAAGGATTGGAACTTCAGGAAGTGTAATCCTCACTCACTTACAACGTGTTAGAAATCGGCAGTGTCTGTCTCTACTCGGGTGGCATATCTTATTCTCAGACGTAACGAGAGATATTTCTCTGAAAGTCATTCAAGTGTATGTATGCCCAAACGTCAAGACACTTTGATTATGTGGCCGAGGCCACCAAGATGCATTTTACCGTTGATATGGGGAACTTCAACGCTAAAGTGGGAGTACAAGAGTGGTGAATCGGTAAGGGAACACACGGTTATGGGGCTGCAGAAACACTCGGGGCCAAATGCTGGTTGACTTCTTTCAGCGCCAGGGGCTATATTTGATGAATTCATTCCTCAAAAATAAGCCTCGAAAGAAGTGGACATGGCGCAGCCTCAATGGTAAGACTACAAATAAGATCAATTCATCATGACGAATGAAAATCATATATTTCAAGATGTCTTCGTGATCAAAAGGCTTTGTACCGGTAGCGATCACGGACTTGTCCAGTGGATCTTGAATATTTACTTTCAGCTAAAGAGAAACCGTCCGATGAAGTCTACGCTCCGTCCTTCTCTGCACTAAATTGCTGCGAGATTCGAAAAGTTCCAAGTGGAACTTAAAATGGCATATATTAGTATGAAATGTGTTAATTGTGTGTTGTGATATCAAAGATTCAAAGATTCAAATTGTTTATTTGTAAAATAGATACATAAAGTATACGTTTTACATGTCAAATCAAATCTGTATAAAAATAATATTTTATGATGAAACAAATATGATACGGGAAATATAAAAAAAAACTAAAGTTATACACATGCATAAAATAAAATGACTTATTGGAATAAGAGTATTATTATACCTACATAATGCAATTAATAAATAAATTGATAAATAAACTGAATAGACCATAAATAAATATAATGCCTAGCCAAATATTTAATAAAATAAGAAAAAAAAATTGTATATACATACCTACATAATGCAAAGAATAAATAAGTTAATAGATAAATAAACTATAAATAGATATAATGCCTAAATCCGCCCATTCGATTAATCTTGCTAAGAAGAAGGGCAAGAAACTTAGCAAGATCATGTCTTTTTATCAGTATTTTTTTTCTGAATATGGCTTAATACTATTACAGTTTTTTTAAACTTATATAAAATAATACTAAACAATATATTATAAAAGGAAAAAAATATAAAAGACAGAAGAAAATTGTCTCATGAGAAAAAAAAATATCTTAGTCTACCTATCTAATGAGGTAGTACGTTAAAATACTAAGCAAAACATCATCCACCTGTCTCATATAGTTTATCACTTTTTTATAGTCAGATTATCAACTGATAAATGCTAAGTTTAAGTTATAAAATGTTCATGTCAATATGTAAAAACAAATGTCAAAATGATAATAAAAAAACAATATAAAATATTAGTCTACATAAAAACAAACGATCTGAAAAACACAAATCAGTTAGAAAATAATAGAACAGTAGTATTGATCAATATTCTCATGACACCAAGCGTCACTATCATCCAATAGTCATTGATTTTATAATATGCTTTTCTCAAGAGTCCCTGCTTAATATATAATTTAAACTAATTTTCTGAAAAACTAAGGACCTCCTTTGGAAGTTTATTGTAAAATCTTATACCATGTCCTATGAGTTTTGTAATAAATTTACCAAAAATGTTTTCTTTTGCGTTTTTTTTACTTTCCCTTAATTCTTAATGATATTATTTAATATTAAGTATTTTTGACCCTTAGGTGTAGCCTCCTTTGGCAGGGCTTTACATCACAATGTCTCTTGTTAGGCCAAATGCAAAAAAGCTATTTTGTATCTTAGTTATTTAATACTGTTACAGATAGTTGTTCTTGTATGCAAATATAATTATACTATTGATATGAATAGACTTTTTCGCATGCCTTAAAATAACGGTGTTATTATCTAAAAGTAAATAGCTCTGATTATTTTTTTATTGCATAAACCTTTTTAGCTTGTTATTTAACAAATTATATGATAAAAAAGACTGGTAATTTATTTAGTTTTCTTCAAATAAATTTTAAATAACTTTGTAAGTTAAAAAGTCTTTGTCAATATTACGCTGGAAAATCTGTTTAACCGTTTTTGAAGAAAAAGATTGTGTGACCAATTGACTAATCAGAATTTATTTCTGAATGTAAGGGGCTTATAGAATTTCCGTGATATACATTTTGTTGATAATAATTTTTGTACAAAATTTCTCCATAACTATTTTAGGCTAGTTTCAGATTCACATATTTTACACTTTGGTTGGATATCTGAAACTGAAATTAAATATCATGAGTCTGAAACTATGAAAAAATTATTATTTTTTATCGGTTGACCACACAATCAAAAGTAATGAATTTTATTCTTGATTTCAAAACTTTAAATCACTACTGTAAAGTTGTCAAAATGGTCGTTAGTCAAGTGGCTTTCCAACAGTCGATATCTTGAAATATTTTTTTCCTTTGTGTATAAATCATATCATTAAAAAAAAAAGTAATAAAACATCTATAAAAGTTTTTATACCTACATTTATGATAGGTACTTTATTTTACAGGTAATAGGTGGTTGTATGGGCTGAGTAGTTTTCGCCTTCCCGCTTAATAGGAAAATTTAAAATTTCATGATCTATAAGAACTTAAAACAACAACAAAAAAGAAAAACAAATTAAATTACAGAAAAGGCTAACATGGTTCTAGATACCTTTGCCTGACCCTGAAAGGGACGAAAGGTAAAAAACAAACTTCAAAATCAAAATATATTTGTCCATGGTTTTTCTAACCTCAACAAAGAACATAGTAGAAGCGGGTGTCGTTCACACATTAATTCTCACATCATCGTCATTGTTCATATTCTTCATTACCTTTCTTAAGTACAAATTAAAATAAAATGTCTTTTTTTGCAAGTGTAATGTTAAGGAGGTGTTTTCATCAAAAGCGAATACTCTCGTCGATAAGACCTATTCATACAAGTCAAGGTTTGTCGTTTATTTCAAAACAATATTTATAATTTACTACAACAATTCATGGTTGAAGTTCATAGTATTATGTACGATTGTTTTAGTTCAATTTAAAATTAAAGTAAAGGTATTATGAAAGAAAACCAGATAGCCAAAAAACATGGTGGTTAATGTATGGTTATGACATAATTCGCAAGTTTTTGCGGACGGTACCGGTACTGCCATTTATCAAATACTTGATTTTCCTATTATTATCCCATAACACTCAAGTTTGAGCTCAGCTCGGATGGGGTGTAGATAAGGGGGCACTATGGCAAAAAAGTCCTGGGTCATGCCCCCTTACCAACACTCGTGACCCTCAGCTCTTTTAAAAGTACTTCCATTAAACATACATTAAACTTCCCATGGGCTCGACTGTGGAGGTATCACCATCTTACTCGCAAATCCTGAAGTTATTCAGAGGCGAGTCAGAGGACAGCTCGCAAACAGCCACAGTTAGGTGGCCCACCATTTCCTGGATCAATATCCATTCCAAATTGGTGGGCCTTATAAAAAGCAGACTGGTGAAAGCCAGCGGCGTCACTGGTTTGACGGTTTCGGCACTGCACTCACCAACCCGCCTGCCCAGCATGTGTGAGTATGCAGGCATGTCTTCCAGGAGGACCACCAAAAGTGGAGAAATCTTGCAAAGGCCTATGTCCAGCAGTGGACGAAACAGGCTGATGGATGTATCTACCCATTTAAACGGCAACACCAGATAGTGATCTAATGAAAGGTAATTTTTCTAGTTCAGTGCCTCTACGCTCCATCAGCAATAGGAATAGATGGGTATCTACAAACCAGAAAAAGAATCAAGGAGCAGTTTGCAACATATTCAGAGAATTTCAGAACAAAGATGCAAGAGTTTGCTGCAGACCAGAAAAACATGATTTTTACTGAAGATCTGAAGAATATGATCCATTTGGCTGAGCCAGCTGATGTGGAACTGGTGTGTAGTATGATCAAAAAGTAAGAAAACATTGATTTGCATTAATACAGAACTGCCCCTAGATTACTATTGTGAGTCGGTTGTCAACTGCTTGCCAAATGTTAAAAACATAGATACGCTATAGAATTCTGATTTATCTAAGGATACATTCATGCTTAAAGTGATGTCACAGTTTGTGAACAGTTCAATGTACACTGAAGACAATTTTAAAAGTTTAGTTTTTGTCTGTTTTTAGTGTACAGCAACCAGATGGCAACTGACACTAATTTACATAATAGGCCCACAGTTCTTAAACCAACTCAAATCTCAGTTGGTCCTGTAAAAAAGAGATAAATATGCATGTGATTTGTTTACATATGGAGTCTTAAACAAACATTAGATTGACATATTATTATATTTCGGGACAGGTGGGAGTGCGGGCCATTTCATACCGACATGTATGTAGTCGCCCGTACTCCTGCCATGTCGTGTACTATACATCTATTTGTATAAGGGCAGTGATCAAATTGAGTGCCAAGGTTTATGGGCTTATACCTCCATAAACCTTGGCACTCAATCTAACCCCAATTTTTTTTTCCGCCATAGCCATCTCCCCTACTCTGCCTTTGTACTGAACTCAGCCGCTTTTCCACATTTATGTTTTTGGTCAAATACTAATGTAATTTCATAACTTGTTTCATCGATTCAATGCATTTTCATCTATATCCATCCATCCATCAACCTGTTTCGTCCACTGCTGGACATAGGCCTTTCCAGGATTTCGCCACTCTTCGCGGTCCGAAAGAAATGGAAGAAATGCGCATACTCACACACGCTGGGCAGGCGGGTTGGTGAGCGCGGTGCCGAAACCCTTGCACCAGTGACGCCGCTGCCCGTCACCAGTCTGTTTTATATAAGCCCCGGCAATTGGGGATGGATATACCACCATCCAACGGTCCCAGGCAATGGTGGGCCGCCTGGTTTTGCCTGAGAGCTGTTTTGCTATCATCTCTATACCGGGTGTAAATAGAATTAAATGAAACCACATGTTCTACCGACCCTACTGAACCACTTTTCCCAAGAGTCATACCCGTGGACACCCTTAGTTTAGGAAATAATTGAGTTCCAAACAAAAACGCGTGAATCCTAACGCACCGACATACGGGCGAGTTTAGAGAGAGCGTCGTCCGTGAAACCTGCAGCTGTTTGAGGTCAACGCTCTCTCAAAACTCGCCAGTATCATATTTATCAGTTATCAGTTTTTCTTAGGAACTCGATTATTTATTATTTCATCTGTTCCTAAGAACAAGGCATGAAATCACATAACGCCTTTGTGAGCGTTCAGTATGTGCATTACAAGCTAGTTAGATCAAATAGTTACAAAAAAATAAATATATTCAGTGGACAAGTATGGTGGAAAAATTCAACAGTCTAGATAAGTACCTCGGTGGCGCAGTCGGTTAGCGCGCTTGTCTTAACAACAAGAGGTCACAGGTTCGAATCCTGGCCCAAGAAATTTTTTCAAATTCTTGTCTTTACATTTGTTTCTAATTTATCTTTTCTAGTTTGTAATATGCACTCTAATAATATTTAAAAATTATGAACTTATCATTAACTAGAAAATGTATGGAACAAAACTGAAAAGTTAAGTTGGTTGAATATTCGGGTATGTAACTCTAAACCTGTTTCGAAAATTTGTTGTTTAAATACAGTATATGGGTTTAGTTTTTGAGATAGACCCCGTAACAAAATGGTCTAAAATTGTCTTTTTTGATGGCCCCCATTCTTTATTTTTGGAGATGAAAAAAGAAAAAAATTTACTCTACCACATGCAGAGGTAAAATGATAAAAAAAAATTGGCTTACTTTTCATGTATGAGACCCCCCTGAAAGTTAATTTTATTTAATTTCTAATTCAATATTCAGTTTTGGTTCAAAATTCTACATAACATTATTATTATCCAAATGTCAGATTTGTAGGTAATTCCATCTGCATTAAGAGACCTGTGACATACGGATGGTTCTGTTGCCCTAAAAAGTAGCAGAAAAAGAGAAATTCTTACCTTGGCATGTAGGGTGTTATTTTTAGAGCTCATTGAGTAGATCACAAATATATATTATAATATTTTTTGTCTTCGTAGAGAATTGATGTCAGTGTCTTCATTATTAGAAAAAAAGAATCTGTCTTAAAAAATTTCTGTATATTATGTGCCATAAACTGTAAATTTTAGGTAATTTTTGAAATTAAACTTTGTTTCAGTTGGTTTTTTCTAGTTTATACACTGTAACTAGTATATACCTTAAATATTTAAAACATTATTATATTAAAATGGGATAGTACAACAAATACAATTTTCGGCTTACTGATATTTAATAAATGTTTAACCCAGAGCTCTGCCTGTGATAAAGGGGTTACAAACATAAATATCTCTATCACAAAATCCTTTCTTATCAGGTGGTATATTTCAACTCGAGTCGTCATTGGAGTCGTCATCAGTCGAAAGAAAATAAAATAAAATAAATGTGAAAAGAATATAAAATAATTAAAAAAGGTGACATCTGTTCAAGTTGAAGGAGGAAAAGAAACCTACCTGCTAAAGGCCATATTGCCGTTATAACAAAAGAGGACGTAACTGAAAAAAATTTAAAACGGAGAAAAAGAAAAAAAAAAACCGTTAAACATTTTCAAGGACCTGCCTTTGCTAAAACAAAATCCTAAAGAAAAAGTTATATCGATTTTTGCTTAATCATCCATCCATCAGCTTGTGTTCATAACATAACATGTGTGACATAAGCTTTTCCCGAATTTCGCCACTCTTGGCAGTCCTCCGTCCTCCTCATCCAGCCGCCACCCGCAACATCCTTCAGGTCTTCGGTCCAGTGGGCACGAGGTCGGCCTACGCTACCCTTTGCTGTATGTGGTCTCCATTCTAACGCCTTTCGGCCCCAATGGTCGTCATGACGCCGACAAAAATGGCCTGCCCTCTGCCACTTCAACTTACTGATTCGGCAGGCTATGTTGGTCACCTTCGGTCCTTGTTTCGGATTCTATCCATCATAGCCCGCTCCATAGCTTGTTGAGCAACCTTAAATCGGTGCGGATCAAGCCATTTGTGAGACACCACGTCTCTGCGCCATACGCCATCACATCACCGAAAGGACGCACTAGTTAAACATCTTAGCCTTTAAACACTGTGTTATGGACGCGGGCGAAGACGCGGGCAAAATCTGAACGCTTGGTCGCAAAATCACAACTGACTGAATCACTGTCTCCTTCCGTAACGCGCCCTCTAAGTTAAAAAGTCGTTTATACTTGTATGTTTATCTTATAATGTAGTATTTTATGTTCCGGTGAAATGAAGTCACGAAAAAGATACTTAAGTTTACGACTACGCCATATTATATGCCCCTTTATTGGAGCAAATTGTAGTCTTTACAAGTCAACGAGTAATAGTCGACCAACTTAATTTTGGTTTTGTTTCATACATTTATTAAGTTTGTAATTTTTATTCAAATCATTTAAGTCTATTAACTTATTTGCTACGGAACGGTTTTTTGTTTATTCTATCTATCTCTGATAATATTTGTGATAGATGATTAAAAATTCGGATTCGCCTTTATTTACTGTATCATCAGCTCGATTTCATATTAAAATAAAGATACGTTTTTCGTAGTCTGACAAGGAACCCTTATAGTTTTGCCATGTCCGTCTGTCCGTCCGTCTGTCCGCGGCTTAGCTCAGAGACTATTAGTACTAGAAAACTGTAATTTGGTATGGATATGCATATTAATCACGCCGAAAAAGCGGAAAAACAAATCTCGAAAAAAATTTTTTAAACGGTATCTCCCCATGCACGTAAATTGGGGATGATTTTTTTTTCTCGTGTATCCCATAGTGTGGGGTATCGTTGGGTAGGTCTTTAAAAACATTATGGGCGTGTCAAAAGTTTTGACTCAAAACCATTTTTCGATTTAGGGATCCAATGGCGAAATATTAAGTTTTAAAGTGATCATTTTTGTTAGATAAGTGTCCGCCCCTTGCCGGCTAAACGGTTGTTTGTGAATATGTGGAAAAATTCACAGAAGTAGTTTATATAATGAATTTAAAAGGAAAACTATCACAGCTAAGTATGTTCGATTTATCATGATATGGGTGGCAGTTCAAAGTTGGCAGTTATAGTTATGTGCCCTAACGAAATAGAATCGATTTTTTTAAGTATCGAAAACGTTAACAAGGGCTGTCAAATCGATTTTTTATTTGATTGATTTTTTATTATCCAAACTACATTTTGTTAATTTCTAAATTAATTAAATTAAACGAACCAATAACTCCCGAGCTTGAGAGATCAAAGATTATTTTTTGTTTTTCTTGGCTTTTTACCAAAAACAAACAACAAAAACAAAACAAAAATCAACAAAAACTGTAACAAACGTCAAAACAAATAGCACGTAAACCAACCGCAACGAAAACACAAACCGCATACAAGATGCACTCATACCGACGCGATCCTATATGATGGCCGCACCGATTCATCGATGTATTTTCGATTATGTGGTGTCCGTACCTATGGGTTAGCGTTCCGATCCACGCATCATGTATCAAAAAGACATTATTCTTTTCTGAATCTTTTTTTGTTAAATTTAACGAATACATTGTGGTTATTGTTTCGATTTATAGATAAATAATTTATTGTATTTTTGCAGTGATGATATACATTATTTCTAAAACCTAATATTTTCTTTTGCACCTGGGTGTATGTAGTATGGTGTGAGTAGTATAGGTGAAACGGAAAATTACGATCTGTCACCCATATCATGATAAATCGAACATACTATAAGTAGGCACATACCGTAGGCTATAGAGGTTTAGTAGACTATACAGTTTGCCAAACTTTTAGTCCCCTCTAAACACGACAATGTATGGGCCGTTCTTCGGGAGAGCAACTTCCAAGTGGACTAGAAGTTTGGCGCGATCTGTATTAGTAGACCAACTTATGAAATGTACCGGGTAACTACGGAACCCTACACTGCGCGTGACCCGACACGCACTTGGCCGGTTTTTTTTTTCTTATGTCTGCGGCAGCATAGTCGCTCCGCCATATTAAGGCTGCCGTTTTATTAAAGGTTGATGTATTTTTCACGTAGACAACACTTTCCCAAAATGTAGGAATCCTGAATTTGACAGTATTTGAGTTACGTAATTTTAAACTCTTTTGATTTTCGGTCCTGGCAAACTTAGTTGTTTTGAATTTTTTTAGGACGAAATACATAATGAAAGTAACACTCGAAATCCGTTCAGTGGTTCTTGAGTAAAAACGGAATAGAAAAAAATTGGTCTCAGTACAATACTAATATCCCATTTCAGTTGAAATTTCACAAAAATAATCAATGTAAAGACTTAGGTAAGCTAGTACGCTAGTATATCCTAAGTCTATGGTACAGACACAAATTTTGTTACTACTTTATTTTTAGTATATAGAATATAATAGATTTCACAACAATATATTATATTCAATGTACAGACACGACTTTCTTATTACTTTATTATAGTTCATTGGAGGCTTGGTAAGTAACACGGAGCGATAACACTTTTTGTTAATTTCCAAAATAAAATCTTGACGTCTCATAGTAATTGACTCGGCGCTGGGCTTGCGTTTGTAAGGAACACGAAAAGAATAATTTACGAATTTCAGATCATCGAACCTTGTTACCGAGTACTTACCGAGTCTTTAAGAATTTGGCTATATAAATTAAAGTCACCTTATATATTTTTTTCTGCTGCATCAGTAATAAAATGTTCACTAAGAGAAATAATTTTGTTTCCAGATTCAACTTACAAAATTCAGAGTTCAGATTTGGTTCCTTTGTTTTTGGACCTGTGGTGATGAGGATGTTCCACTTTCTTGATGCACCAAATGAAGCCTTAAAGGTATGAATGTTTTCTTAAATTATTATTCGGTTGACTCTAAGTAGGGATGCATCCGATATCGATACCACGATACTTTTCAAATTTCGCGCTTGAAAATTACAGACTTAGGATGAGGTAATTAGTTATTAAAATCAATAATTACGGTAAATTAGTATCGTTAGTAATTCAAATCAACAAAGTTATGGATATATGAATATAATTTGATTAATTTATACTGTAAGGTGTGACTCCTTGATGGAACTTCATTTCAGCACTAATACAAGTTTCCGTGTACGAGTTCCACTATGTTTTTATTAATTAGCGACTAGATTCGTCTCTTAGACATCTTCTGGCTTGATAATATTTTTTGATAAGCTTTTTATCAAGATAGAGAAGGTGTCCAAGAGACGAAACCAGTCGCTAATTAATAAAAACATAGTGGAACTCGTACCCGGAGACTTTTATTAGTGTTGAAATGAAGTTCCATCAAGGAGTCACACCTTACAGTATAAATTAATCAAATTATATTCATATATCCATAACTTTGTTGATTTAAATTACTAACGATACTAATTTACCGTAATTATTAATTTTAATAACTAATTACCTCATCCTAAGTCTGTAATTTTTTTTATATTAATTAGAAACTTTTTATTTCACCTTCATTTAAATTCGCTGACCGTATCGGTATCAGTATCGCCGATATTTTTATAAAGGTATCGGTATCGCATCGGCAAAAAGGCGTATCTACTCTAAAGATATATCTTTTTGCAAAAGTGTGTTTGACCACTGACCTCTAGTGGTTCTGAAGATGATAATGATGTCCTCCTCGACGTGTCCGTGGACGGCGACCCTTATTGCTTCCTGGCATGAGCTCGGATGTGGCTGGAAAATCCGAGTTTTGTCAAAAACATGAACATAAAATACAGTGTAATAGGCATGATGACTAAAAAAAATTTATTAGTCCGTCAGTTAGATTATCAGAAAATGTTGGACACGTATTTTTTCTTTTTTTAAAATAAACAAACAATTTTTTTTTTTATTTTTTATTTATTTACTTCTTCCAAACTTACATCTATCGTTACAGGCCAAGCCTAATGCAATAGAATGCGATTAAAAAACATCAATTAGAAAATTAAAAAAACCATACAACTTATAAACGAAACAATGATGAAGATATAGCCCGCTGAAGTTCCACGTGACGTCACATCTAGGTACAATTTTACTTAGAAGTGACGTCATTTTCCCCCACTCCCAAACTTTGACGCGCTTTATCCCTGTCATTTTTTGTTTGATTGACAAAAGAAAAAATACGCGTCCAATATTTTTTGATAATCTAAATGACGGACTAAATAGAATAATATTTTGTTTACCCAGTGTACAAGCCTATTGTCCACTTGAGTTGTACGTATAGTTGTATGTGGGCTTTGGGCAGGTGTTGCGGTGTAAGCGTTTAGCTCGTCGAGGGCTCCTAGCCGAGCTGTTTTAAAATCCTCGGTCCCAGCTTGCACAGATTTTCGCCAATTAGGTCGCATGTGAGCCAGCTCTTCCCGAGTGTTTGATGCAAAGGCGACATTAAGCGCCTCGATAGTTTCCATATGAGGTGCCTACTTACTATCTTGCGCGTTAAATGGCAAGATCATAGTGGTTCTAATGTCTCAAGCACTAATCCGTAGGTCATGGGTGAAAACCCCTTAGGAGCACAATTGTGTTTGCGTCCCAGATAGCACAGAGTGGTGGTTATACGATAATTGTATTTAAATGCATAGCTGTGGTTATTACCACTGTTATATGTCTACAAAGCACTATAAAAGCAAATTACTCCACTGTTATACAGCAAAAAACAGCTTTGTAAGAAGCTCTTTAACGATTGTTTTGTAACATAGACGTAACGTGGCCAATTTCAAACTCCATCATATGACAGCAATTTAAAAACGTAGGTTAAACGTTAATAAAACAATTTTTATACGCTTATGACGACAGAAGCTAAAGTTAATTCATCAATAATCTGTCTGTATCTGACTATGTATTTTATAAATTGCGGTTAGATAACCTTTAAATGACTCTATGATATATAAGACAAATCATACATGTGTTTGTGCTACCTGGGGTACTTCGTCTTCTTCTTATCGTGTGGGCTGCAAGGCCTATCGACCCAGCAAGCCCTGGTGTCATAGTTTTTTATACCTCCTTACGGCCTCTGACGTGGTTTATGTAACGACCACTCTACTAGAAAGTGGCCGGGACCAACGGCTTAGCGTGCCTTCCAAAGCACGAAATCATCTTACTTATCGGACAATCAGGTGATTCAAGCCTGCAATGTCCTAACCAAACTGAGAACAATTCACAAAGTAACTTTCCACTATGTGTCCCCCCGCGGGAATTGAACCCACGGCCTCCGGGTTGAGAGCCCAAGGCTCTTACCACTAGACCACGGAGGTAGTAGGGAAGGGGTACTTCGTAAGGCATGTTAAACTGTGGGTCCGTAATCGTGTTCGAAGTACGGGGCGATGAGACTCCCTCACCACCCACCAAGCTGGTCCATACTCCGAAACACCTGTGATTGTTTTTTTCATTGATTTATTTAGTGTTCAAAATTTAGACACATACAAATGCATTACGTACAATCCTAGCTTTGACCAGCCAGTAATTTCAAATCATTACTTTTTTAGTGTTTTGAAGATCCAGCAAACAATGGGTTCTTTGACCAGCTGGTTTCGTACCAGATCCTTCTAGACCTTCTGTATAACCATGAAAAGTATGAGGAGATGTTCAGAGTCTTTGAGAGAGTGCAGGAGCGACAGATCAACATGAGCAAATACCCAAAATATCCAGTTGTTTTGGTTCTCGCAGCTTGTTATAAACAGGTAATAAAAATATTTTGAAACTACACATATTTACTATCTAAGGCACCCCTGAGACAGTCAGTTGCGATTGATAATATAATCTTTACGTGATTAATGCTCATTAATGATCCAATCAAACTTTAAGATGGCATTAAAGAAGAATTATGTATAGTTTATGATGTATTCTGTGGATATGGGAGTTCTTTGTTCATTCGCCAATGTTTCTGAGACATCTAAAAATTAAATGATGAGAGAACATTGAAGCATCGTCAACCAAGAGATCAAAAGGACAATTTTCATAATGTCCGGACAGTTTGAAAAATGTGTAATATTAGAGGCTAATATGACAATAATTATTAAAATATTAAATTGACCTTGCTTTATATTCATTTATTCACCTTTTGGGCAAATTTGTAAAAAAATATGTTTTTATAACTTATAATTATAATATAGGACAATATATCAAAGTTAGATCTACAGTTAGATTATAATCTACATAATGAATACAGCCAATGTGTGTTGCAATACATTTTGCTTTTAAATATTAAAAGGTGACATTTATTTATGCAGCCAAATTCACACTAGGTTTGGTAAGTTCTCAGTATCACGGATCAATATTCTTTTCGTGAAATATGAAAAAGAAAATGTTAGTATCGACTCGGGGCTGAGCTTGCGTTTTTAGGCAGTAGGAAAAAATGATTATCGAGCTTCCCAAAAAATACCATCGAACTTTAATACCGACTGTCTTCAGTATGAATTTGGTTGGATAAATAAATGTCACCTTATATTGGAACAAAATACATACGACAAAGTATCATCGGTGACATGGTGTGACGATGAGCGAAACGAGAAAGACCTTGTTAGGTTGCTTGTAATCATAAATTCGGGAGGCAAGCGAAGCGGAGCGGAGTGAGACAAAAGAAAACAGAAAGTTGGCTTCGCTCGTCACTACACCTATTTTTGAAATGTTGTATTGGAAATATAAAGCAATATCAATTTGTGTCTGCATCCCGCCTTCTGCTAAAAGTACCTCTTTTGTCAGATTGCCCAAAAATCACATGGCAATAATAATAATAGCCATTGGCAGACATTGTGATAAATAATAAAGTTTAAATAGTTAATAATAATATTACCTGACTTGACTCGTCATTACTCATATTGCCCGGGCATTTTAAGTAATGCCCTCATTTATCGTTTGGTCCACAACATATACAAGTACCTACAGTTCACAGAAAATGATATTTTTTTATAGAATACACCAAAAAGTATGGAATATGCTGCAAAACTATGGACCGAGATGACAAGTGTAGGCACAAATCCTTTGAGGAGGGCTGCCACATTCCTAGCTGGTAGGTTTTGTGATAAACAAACTATTTACAATACTCCTGTTTCTATAGCTCTCGTTCTGGGTTCGAATCTGCCCGTTTAAATTGCGCCAGAGAGATTTTCAGGATTTATGGGATAAGTTTTGCCTACTCCAACACTTTCTGTCAATCTCTAATCAACTGCCGTGCACGCACATCCTCAGTTACGAGTATTTTGGCTTTCTTTGCAACATTTTTATATAGTGCAGTAAACTATAAATAGTTTCTCAAATATGTTTTGTCGTTATTGTCTCTCCTTAAATCGTAAATCATCATCAACATCAAAGATCATAATAGTGATAATGAGGCAATTTTATTCAAGAATTTACCATCATATACCTGATTTCATCTAAGGGTAGAGTGCTGAACCCGATTTAGGGACTACGACCCTTAAATGCACATAATATACTTAAAAATAAGAATTGCATACCTTAAAAAGTTCGTATTTAGAGTAGCCCTGAAGTACAGCAACAACCAACATCATCACGATGAGACAAAGATACCGCCCGTTAAACTTGGGTGGACGAGTGTCGAGTGTTTGAGTTGAGTCACTACACAGTCAACAGGCTGTAAAACCTCTGACACCCCTTGAAGTACATGTACCGACGATATTTATATGTCGTTGACAGATCGTTAAGTGTGAAACCGAAAATCTTTCACCAAAAGTGAAAAATAGGTGAGACGACGAGCGGAGCGTGTTAGGTTGCTTGTGATCATGGGAGCGTGGCCTTTAGTAGCAGTAGTTCGGTTGTTAGTCCGGTTGACCGAACTAATGCAACTTTTCAGTAGCAGTAGTTCGGTTGTTAGTCCTGTTGACCGAACTAATGCAACTTTTCAGTAGCAGTAGTTCGGTTGATGTAAAGCACCGCGAACTATCTATACCCTTTAGTAGCAGTAGTTCGGTTGTTAGTCCGGTTGACCGAACTAATGCAACTTTTCAGTAGCAGTAGTTCGGTTGATGTAAAGCACCGCGAACTATCGATACCCTCTAGTAGCAATAGTTCGGTTAGTAGTTTAAGAAAACGAAAAAAGGTATTGTACATATTATTTTTTATACAGCTGTCAAAAGCGACAGTGTCAAAGTGATTATTCATATTCATATTCATATATTTTATTGCATTCCATAATGTATATACGCAGGTGAAAAACATTAATATTATTAGATTATTATGGACCTTGTCCAGGCACAGCAATATAAGAGAGGACGGCATTTTATTATTATAGATTTATTATTTGTGAAGATCCTACTTTAAGCAACTTATTATGCTACATAAAAATATTTAAAATTGTTGCAAATTAATAGCTACCTACCTGTTATATGGAAGAGCAAGGTATCTTAGTATGTAAGTTTTGCGCAATAAAGAAATTTATTTGTATCATTATTATTATTATGTATTATTAATTATTTTTTATTATTTTTATTATCATTGTTATTATTAAAGATTAATTATTAAGTTATTAAAATATTTAAATTCCCAGTTTTATTTGTCAGTTTTCTTTTCATATATTTGTATTTTATAATTTATCATTTAAATATTCGTTGATAGTGTAATAACATTTTGCGGTCAACAGCTGTATTAGTAATAAAAAAATTTAATATCATTTATTATTAAAGTTATGATTATAATTGATTGATTATATTAATTATGATTAAGTTACATACAGATGTCAAATGTGACAGATGATTTATTTTTCATACAATTTTTTTGACAGATGTCAAAATATGTGATATATGATATGTTTTTAAACAGATTTTTTGACAGGTGTCTAAGTGACAGCTCATTTATTTTTTATACAGATTTTTGACACTTGTCAAATGTTAAAGATGATACATTTTTTGTACAGATTTTCATGTCAAAGTCAAACTGTCATCTGTCGCTTTTGACATCTGTATAAAAAAATCATTTGTCACATTTGACATCTGTCAAAAACTCTGTATAAAAATAAACCATCTGTCACAAAATCTGTATAAAAAATAAATTATCTGTCACATATTTCGACATCTGTCAAAAAATTAGTATAAAAAAAATAATTATCTGCCACATCTGATATCTGTCAAAAAATCTGTATAAAATTTAATCAACTGTCACTTTTGACACCTTTATAAAAATAATATGTACAATATCTTTTTTTCGTTTTCTTAAACTACTAACCGAACTATTGCTACTAGAGGGTATCGATAGTTCGGTGCTTTACATCAACCAAACTACTGCTACTGAAAAGTTGCATTAGTTCGGTCAACCGGACTAACAACCAACTACTGCTACCAAAGGGTATAGATAGTTCGCGGTGCTTTATATCAACCGAACTACTGCTACTGAAAAGTTGCATTAGTTCGGTCAACCGGTCTAACAACCAACTACTGCTACCAAAGGGTATAGATAGTTCGCGGTGCTTTATATCAACCGAACTACTGCTACTGAAAAGTTGCATTAGTTCGGTCAACCGGACTAACAACCAACTACTGCTACCAAAGGGTATAGATAGTTCGCGGTGCTTTATATCAACCGAACTACTGCTACTGAAAAGTTGCATTAGTTCGGTCAACCGGACTAACAACCGACCTACTGCTACTAAAGGGAGCGTGACGGAGCGAGGCGACCCCCCTTAGTTTTAACAGAAATACTACGATATGCCTGGGCAGATCATGAAATGTTCAATTCTACGATCTACCGACGACATATTATAAATATCAGAGGTGCAATTGTGTAAGACAATGGTATTCAAATTCGATTGTCATATGGCTATTCGGCTAAGCGAATTCGCCCGTTTTACAATAATATAAAATTTACAATTGTCAACAACAAAACAAGACAATCGTATTCATTTGATAGCCAAAAATTCTAATTTGCTAAGCCGAATAGCCGTATGACAATCAATTTGAATAAGTACTATAGTCGTACACAATTGCTCCTCAGGTGACATTTATTTATGCAGCCAAATTCATACCGAAGACTTCGTAAGTAGTCAAGGTTCGATGACCATTTTTGGGCAATACGATATTCTTTCCAGTTCCCTGCAAACGCAAGCCCAGCCCCGAGTCAATACTATAGAAAGTTAAAATTTTATTTTTTAGATTACGCCAAAAATTCAGTGGACAATTCAAATTGACTCGACTGGAAAATACAGTTTTTTGATTGACCACTAATCTCCTTTCCTATCATCGTTTTCAGCTTTAGCAATGAAACAAGGAGCGCCACATATAGCCCTCGAAGTGATTTCATCACAGAAACCGCACTACGTTACCATAAGGAATATTAGGGTATGTATTGAGTCAGCGCGATCTTATTTCCAAGAGAAGTTTATTTACTATCTTTCAATACACTCTTCTATCTAACGTATTTATACTTTGTGTCCAGGCTGCTTGTTTAGCTGAAACAGGGAGGTTGGAGGATGCGCTTCCAGTTTTAAGAGGGGTCCTGGAAATAGATAGTCCAACTCAAAAAGACAAACATACTTTCTTTGAAGAAACGGTGAGTGACTTACTTTTTACCTGGTAAAACCTGGTGGCACACAACAATAAGGCCCCGTTTGGAAACGAGTGAATTTCACCCGGAGTGATGCGAATTTCACCCTAGAGCGTTCAAAAATTGATCAGAGTTAAACCGAGGGTAACCGAACTGTTACCTGACAGTTGCACGAAAGTGTTTTGAAACGCTTCTGAGTAATGCGAAAATCACACTGGGCCACCTGATTGGTGCAACCAGATTTTTGTTTCTCTTGCTCCTATATAGATCTGTCTCTTTCTAATAAACGAGTGAAATTTTGCACTGTGATCGCACGTTCTGAAACGCTTCCTAGGAATAATAAAAATTACTTTCCTTTAAATCGCTCTTCAGTTAAGCTCCCTATAATATGTTTCTTCTTTCTTATTAACACGTTCGCATCCTTCCCTTTTCAATGCTATGCCATGAAACGCCATGGCCAGCTGATAATATTTTCATATATTATTATAAATATGACTGGTGACGGGCAGTAGCGTCACTGGTGCGAGGTTTTCGCCACCGAGCTCACCAACCTGCCGGCCCAGCGTGTGTGAGTACGGGCATTTCTTCTAGGAGGACCGCCAGGAGTGGCGAAATCTTGGAAAGGCCTATGTCCAGCAGTGGTCGAAACGACTGATGGATGGATGGTACATAATAGAAAGAACAAAGAACAAACAGATTAAACTTGGTGTATAAGAGGAGCCAGGAGAACTTTCTTCGCTTAGCAAATTAATTTTATTGATTTTTTTTAGATATCTAAAGTGTCGCAAGCGGTGGAAAAAAGCAACGATAAGGATCTAAAGAAGGAGTTTGAACACATTGAAAAGGCATTGAGGGAAAGAAACTTAATAAACAATCAGGTGGGTTTCCTTTCACTATTGTTTAGTCCCAAATGTTTTATTCCGCACGGCATTCCTTCTGGACTTTTGGATTGAGTCGGGATGTTGCACGGAAGCCCATATTTGTTTTGTAGCTTGTCCATTTTGTTCCTTGTTTATGCGTTTATGGAATTGCTGCTGTAAGTATTATTAATTATTATTAATGTTAACTTTTGGATTGAGTCGGGATGTTGCACGGAAGCCCATATTTGTTTTGTAGCTTGTCCATTTTGTTCCTTGTTTATGCGTTGATGGAATTGCTGCTGTAAGTATTATTAATTGTTATTAATGTTAACTTTTGGATTGAGTCGGGATGTTGCACGGAAGCCCATATTTGTTTTGTAGCTTGTCCATTTTGTTCCTTGTTTATGCGTTGATGGAATTGCTGCTGTAAGTATTATTAATTATTATTAATGTTAACTTTTGGATTGAGTCGGGATGTTGCACGGAAGCACATATTTGTTTTGTAGCTTGTCCATTTTGTTCCTTGTTTATGCGTTTATGGAATTGCTGCTGTAAGTATTATTAATTATTATTAATGTTAACTTTTGGATTGAGTCGGGATGTTGCACGGAAGCCCATATTTGTTTTGTAGCTTGTCCATTTTGTTCCTTGTTTATGCGTTGATGGAATTGCTGCTGTAAGTATTATTAATTATTATTAATGTTAACTTTTGGATTGAGTCGGGATGTTGCACGGAAGCCCATATTTGTTTTGTAGCTTGTCCATTTTGTTCCTTGTTTATGCGTTTATGGAATTGCTGCTGTAAGTATTATTAATTATTATTTATGTTAACTTTTTTTTTAGCCCCTTAAGAAATGTATAGGTCATACATAAGATTAATCTTACTTTAATACTAATGCTCTGGAAGTAGGTCGTATTTAACTCAAAATGCGGGTTGTTAATTCGATTTATAGCCCTAGGGATGTAAGTAAATTCGAAAGTCGAACGAATCTCTTTTATCTTCACTAACTGGTTAGCCACTCGAGTAAATTCGAAAATAGAGCGAGGCTCCTTTACACTCACTAACTAAAATCATCTAGCCATATAATGGGAAATGTGTGTTTTGCCTAATGTCTTTTTATTCTGTATTTTATTTCTATTTCCTTGCATAAGTAATGAAAAGTAACTCGAGTGTAAGTGAGCACCCTCTTTGGCTTCGCTCGCTCTCTAAACTTCTGGTGTAATTTGTCACGGTTTAAATGTGGAGGGAGCCGTCGGGAATCGAACCCACGACGTTCACTACTTAGCTAGCTGCAAAGACTGCCTACTCTAAGAAACCACAGGATTCGAACCTGTGAGCTGCCCAGGGCCACGGCTTCAGTCGGTAGAGCAATGACTTATTTATCTCAGGGTCAAGGGTTCGGACTTGAAGGGCAAGTTAGGGTGACATATTCCTAACTGGAAAAGGGGAGGCACACACAAACAACAATGGCTGTACATAAGGGTATATATTTCACCAGACAGAAAGGAAGCTTAAGGTCTAGAGATAACTAAGGGCTACGGCTTAGGACCTACAACTAGACTTAAGCGAGTCCCTACACTCCAACGGAACCCTAAGGATACGGTACAGTAAGCGGTACAGGCGTTACCAGACTCACGGGGCGTTACTTCAGGGGCAAGCCTTGCCTAGGCTGCCGGAACCACTCCAGGGCTAGAAGGCTGAAAGCTGGGCGACTGATGCGAGCTTCCCAGAGGCCCAAAGCTCTGCGGAGTCGCTGAGTTGCCGTCGCGTCGCGTGTACTGCCACGTGACTGCTTTTGTTCGCGCGGGCTGGAGAACTCGCGACTTGATTCCGCTAGGGCTCGCTCCAAATCCAAACTGACCGACGCGCCGTTGGTCGAGCGAAGGTCGAGTCGCCGGCGCGTGTACTCGCACGTGACTGCTTTCTTTTCAAATAGTGTCCTCGCACCGCTAGCAGCCCTGTGATTGGTTACTTGCTCGATCACCTGACTGACCGAGGCCCTTCTGAGTCACGCCATGTAATAATAGGACGGAGGTAAATCCCGTTAGAGTTCCGTGGCAGTAAAATGAGGACCCTACGAGTATCGCTACAAATTGATCATCACTTAACTCCCTTGTAAAACAATCTACTATTGAATTTGAGACCATTTGATTTGAGAAAATAACTTGTTTGATTATTTTTGATAATAATATTTGGATTCATACATTAAAAAAAAATAAACGGATAGTCTTATACATAATAATAAGTAAAGTTTTTCAGTAATGAAGTTATTGTAAACAGAAACCTTTCTTATCGTGGGTAAATCAACCATTTAAATACAGCCCACAGCTGTTAACTGCATATAGTCCAGTCATTATATACATTTGGAAATGCAAATGAACCGAGAAAGCCAAATTTTGGATATAACGTGGGGGGTGGCTAGAAAAGCTTAAGTTCAAATTGTCGACCAAAAAAACCTTGTGGGTTTTCCGCCATCTTGAAAAAAGGGTTAAACTCAGTTTTTTTATCATAACTCGGTTCCCCGTCGAGATACGAAAATTTTTATAGAATACTTTTTTGTTGCTCTTTGTACGATCTACAATTAAGGTCCTATACATTTTTCACGTATCGACCATCGTTATCGAGATATCGATAAAAAAAGCCACAAATTTTGGGAGAAATTTTTTTTTCGCTATTTCCTTCTTTCTCGCGAAAAATATCGAAAAATGTTTCGAATAAAACTTGTAGAGCCTGTTCAGACCTACAAATTAGTTTTTTAATTTTCCATTTTCGAGAAAAATTACGACCTCCAGCGCGCCGCAAAGTGAGTAAGACTGTGCCCGGTTTCGATTTAGCCGCTCGCACGGTTGTATATCCACAACGTAAAAATTGATGAATTATTGCTTAAGGGAATTATTGGTTAAGGGAATTATTGGTTAAGGGATTTATTGCTATACAAAATAAATGAATAAACCAGCCAAATTATAAATCAAACAAATGAAATTTATTAATCAAAAAATGTTTATGCAGCAAAAATAATAATATTACACGTGGTCATTTTTGTCACACGTTTTTCTTCGTTTTGATGGTCCTGGCTGCTGTTGAAGTTCCTCCTCGGTACACTCTTCGAGTCGTGTAAATTCTTCAATCGCAGGAAATGATGCTGTGACGGTCGAAAAATCGTAATCTTCATCATCGTGATCGTCATTGAGTAATATCTTGACTTTGGCGACATTGTCGCATGTCTGTCCACTACAGTGCAGGCAAATAACCGAGCAACTAATTCCTGCTTTCCTGCACCCACAAGCAGCCCCACACTTTCCTTTACATTTGCACGAAATTAGTTTTAAAAGTTCAGGTGGAGCGGGTGCGGCTGTGGTGCAAATTGGCTCAAGCCCGTAATTCGTCTGTCGCCAACCCCATTCCTGAGGATCTTGAAAAATTCCGAGCCACGTTTGTACTTGTAAATATGTGCGGAAAATGTGTTGGCGGACTGCGTTTTCTGTTGGTGGGAGTAGTGAAAGATTATTCGTCTTATTTGTCGTCATAGATTTTGCAAAACGGTGGAATCGCAAAATATCCATCGTCGTGTCCTCTTTACGACCACCATACAGAGCGATAAGGAAGAGCTTTCCTGCGCAAGCTAGCATCTCCGGATCGACCTTTTCTTGCTTGAATAGTTCTACCGATGACCGCAGGTTCGGGTTCTTCTCGAGGGTGCTGATGAATTTCGACTTTCCAATATTATAAAAAGACGATGTGGTGTCACAACCGCTGAACGCATGGATGAAAAGAATGTTCTCCAGAACAGACTTATCATGCTTGAAACTATCCGGAGAGTACAGTTTTGCCGGTGTTTTGCCTTTAGCTGGTTTGCGAAGAAAAATATTTTTTTTGTCCTGTGCAAGTCCGCAAATTAAAACCAAAAGGTCGATATCTTCGCCGACGATTTCCACAGAGTCATGACACGATGCTTCTCTAATTGCTGTGGTTACAATGACAGTGTCAGCATCCTCAAAAGCCTGCTCGACTTTTATTCCGGTATTTGTAAAATAACGGCGAAGCATTTGTATTAAATTGTTTTTATTTTGGTCCCTTGCAAGAAACTTCTCCTGGCTCACTTTCGGAGTGGTAGTTTCATCAAACGTGAACTCTGGTGATTGGTTCTTCCTTGAACGTCGTGCTCTTTCCGAAGTTTTGGTTCCTGCGAGTCTCATGTCAGTCGGATAACCGTCGAATACAATTGTCACACTTTCTCCAAAATGTTGTTGTACGTATGTGACATATTTCTTGCAGATGAGATCAAACGTCTCAATTCGACCCCACACAACCTTGTGCAGAAGGAAACCACCGTCGATTACGTAATGATGTCTGTCACCAAGTTGTACATTTTCTGTCAATGGTTCAAAGGCATTGTATAACAGCGATTTTGTTCCTTTTCGCATTCCTTCTTCGGTGAACAATGACAATGGGAACGGAGCGAGCTCGTATGCTAGAAATTTTTTCAGGTCAGTCTCGGAATTCTTCGTTATGCACATTCTTTGAAAAAGCAACAATGGATCGATCGGAATTGGTGACTCGTCGATTGTAATGCTGGTATTTACTGCCGATAAAGAGAGCACTTTATCCTTCCTTCTGAATGACAAAGACCCAAAATTCGCTCCTATGATTTTAGTCATCATGTCGCGACCAATTTCGTATGCACGATGACAATTTATGTTCTCGTTTGCCATAACTCCTGTGCTGATGGACATCAATTCTTTTTTCTCTGGGAACGGATTATGACCTGCGAGCCACATGTCCAATTTCTCAACGTCACAATTGTCTCGAGCAATTCGCGAGGGTCTCATGTCGACGTGCTGTTCGGTTGTAGAGCAAGATACTCCGGAAAAATTTTCGATTTGTTCGCAAATGTTTTGAAGTTGAACCATGCCCAAAGTCCACGATGCTATTGTGCTGTCTGTAATTCCTCGTCCCTGAGTCAGTCCTCCTGTTGTCTTCATGGATCGCATAAGAGTCTGACATAATTCCAGACCAAAATTTTTCCGAGCGACGAATCGTAAAATAGCCGCGTCTAGTGAACTTGACATAATCGTCGATGGGTATTTGTTCACTCAGAGCTCGCATATCTTGTAGGTATAAATGAGCAGACTTTGCATACAGGAAGTGACCGCTGGCATGAAAGAAAGGAAGCATTTTTTGTATCGTATCGAGATGAAGTTCCCAATTACCGGATCTTTCTGCTTCCAGGAAGTTCTTCACTAGAGAAACCATACGATGGTACTGTATCCATAGCTTTGCCGTAGGACCTCTGCTCTCGATGGCTACCAATCCTTTTGCGAATTTGTCGTGTATGCTTTTCACTCCATTGTTGTCAGCGGCAGTCATGATGGTAGGTCGATTGAAAACATCTTCCGCATAGTAGTCTAGTTCATCACGTTCCTTTTCGTCTAATTCCAGCGAGTCCAGTACAATTTTTGTCAAAGCTGCGTGTGACAAAATGTGAGCGCGAACAGCCCTCGCATATGCATGACCGGCGAGAATTTTTTCGACACAATTTTCTGCATAAATGAGCTTGAAAAGCTCTTCAATCCCACTACCGGACATAATCGTGCCAATTGATCCCATAAACGACATCAGAAGATGAAATCCACCAAGTCTCACTATGACGTTTTTTAAATCAGATGTTGGGTCAGCAGCTCCCACGATGTCGCTAGCTTTCCAGTACAGCGGTTGATCAAATGTGATGAAGGTGGTTTTTTGACTGCAACGCTTTGAATTCTCGACAGCTTCGAGAAGCGATGTGAGAATCGTGTCATAATTCGATGGCGGCGCGTTGATAAACGGAAGACAGATAACTTTTGAGCGTTCATAGTGCATATTGGCTGTTATACTCTCCATAAAGCCATTCCACCCTGGAATTCCAACAGAACAACTCCATTTTCCAAAAGCCAAAATAAATCTGGTATCGTTGGTAAAATGTCGCCCGAAAGTTGACGAAGAGCTTCGAAATCGGCAACAGTGATAGCCTCTAAGCCCGCCGATTTATGTTTATTGTAAGAGAGTACAGGAACCATGCCCAATTGTGCAACTTCTGAAGCTGATTTTATTTCAACAATACGCGGAATTTTTTTCTCACGCTGGATAGCTGTGAAGGGAGTCACGCAATGTATTCCTCCCATTGCATGGAACGTTCCATGACCGTCAAGGGTGTTGATGTTAAAATCCGCATTGTCAAATACGAATTGACTGAACGAATTTTCCAGAATTTCACTTTCAGCTCGATGAATGCATGAATTCTCGAAAATTGTTATTTCTCGATACGGTGCACTGAATCCCATTGCTGATAATATGTTGATGAGACTCTTTGAACCGAATTTCTTGTAAAGAAAAGTCCCGACACCCAATTGCAGCGCAGAGAAAAACGAACGAGGACGTACGGCTGTTATTATGGAGTGAGCTATCGCTGTACATTTTTTTTTCCATTGCTCCAGTGCACCACGTTTATCTTTTATTATCATTGTGGCAAGAAAAACTTGCAACGATTCAGGAACAGCGGCTTCGACATTTTTCACGAATTCATCCGATGGGGGGTAATTGTTTTTATCGTAAACGACACCTCTAATGTCCTCACGAATTATCGCAGCAGCTTTGCGAATAACTCTTAATCTTTCTTCGTGATAATCCTTTTTTTTTTCTTCGTACCATTTCTCCGAAAGAATTTTAAAGCCGGTGTTTCGGAAGCACACCACGCAATCATGCCCTTGTTTTTCTATTATCAGAATGTCGTCTCCATACTTCTCTTGCAAGTGTTTTTTAACAGTTCTGATGTCCGGAACGAAATCTCCATTTATTTGGCGCATTAACTCGCTAATAGAAAATTGACATTCGTCGGAATTTTCTCTCAGAAAGGAGTAAATTGCCTCCATCGCCTCGTCTACTTTGTCCCCCGTAGGTCGTCCTTTCTTATTCCTCTCCTCAGGTAGTGCATGATATACGTGAGAAATACACGTTCTATGGTATCGAGCTCCTACTGCGACGAGATCAGGTATACCATGAATACGCTCGATGATGGAAGTGGCAAATTCATCGTCACGTCCAGACAAGTATCCCATAATTTTTTCATTCATTGATATTTCTACCACGGAATGAATTTTTTTCCGTCTGTGCACTGGAAGTCTTGATTCGTCGCAAAATATTTCTCCACAAAATAAGCATCGATTTTTAAAATCAAAAGTGGGAACGACCTGTAGTTGTTCATCGGGTTCTAGTTCCTGCGATGGAGACTCGCTTCGTCGAGAAGCAATGGACGCTAGGCGTTGGTTGCCATATTTTTTGTAGCACGAACTATGAACACTCACGGAATCAAGATCTTGTAAAATCTGCTGATGATCCACACGTCCTCTTTTCACGCTCGCCGCTAAAAGAGTCTGTACAGCTCTCTTTTTAGCCACATAAACATTTTCAATGAGAGGTTTTTTGCATATAAAACAATCACCCATTTTCACACAAATTTTTCAACACGTACGCTCGCTTCAAAAGACTCAAGACAACTGACTGGAATGTTCTACGAGAAGGAGCAGATGTTCCGGCACGTACGCCAAAAAAGGGTCTTTTATACCTGACCCATGCCGAAACTCCAACCGTCGCACGTCCGCCATGGCGTGACGCACATTCCGGCGTCGGGCGCATTGGCGCCGGCTTTGCGGCGCGCTGGAGGTCGTAATTTTTCTCGAAAATGGAAAATTCAAAAACGGATTTGTGGGTCTGAACAGGCTCTACAAGTTTTATTCGAAACATTTTTCGATATTTTTCGCGAGAAAGAAGGAAATAGCGAAAAAAAAAATTTCTCCCAAAATTTGTGGCTTTTTTATCGATATCTCGATAACGATGGTCGATACGTGAAAAATGTATAGGACCTTAATTGTAGATCGTACAAAGAGCAACAAAAAAGTATTCTATAAAAATTTTCGTATCTCGACGGGGAACCGAGTTATGATAAAAAAACCGAGTTCAACCCTTTTTTCAAGATGGCGGAAAACCCACAAGGTTTTTTTGGTCGACAATTTGAACTTAAGCTTTTCTAGCCACCCCCCACGTAATATCCAAAATTTGGCTTTCTCGGTTCATTTGCATTTCTAACCCGATTTTTCCGACGTAATGACTGGACTAATAGTTACAAATGAAAAGTGTCTATATAATTTTGGAATAATTTTAGTAAATCTCAAGGACAGGACACTAGTCATTTTCTTTAAGTAAATAATAAGAAAAACCCGATTATTAAATTTTTGGGCTCCATACAATACAAACTATTACAAAGCCACCCAGGGCTGGGTTGCAAAAATATTATATTTAATTTCAAAAGAAGCAAAAAGTGGTCTAGGTTTCTATTCTATAATTATCCTATCACTTGGTATCCACCATCAGTTTTGGATTAACCAAATCCACCTTGTTTTTATGATTTAATTTAATTTTCAGACGTTAGATCAACTACTGAACAGCGAGATCAGACCAAACCGGCCAGTTCAAGACCAAGGGCGTGGACAAAGATCGTTCCAGAACAACCGGTTACCCTTCGGACAACGCCCCGCAATCACGAGAAACTTGCAATAAATCTAAAATAATAGAACCTGTAGTTACTGCCCTGAACTCCGTCTGTCCGAAAGTGGCCGAATAGTCAAATTAACACCTGCTGAACTCAGCGCTGCGTTCAAAAAGCTTCAGCGCTATATTCAAAAATATGTATCGTTGCGTTCAAAAAGATTCAGCGCTCAAATGAAAAAGATTTAGGTGTTTTCACGTCTTGTCTATACGATGTTTATGATTTTTTTTAACGCGTACGCTGTTTGCATTTGGTTGTATTTGGTGTATGTTCTTAATTTTTTGTTAGGTGGTCATAAGCTAATTAAATCAAAGCAGGTGCGAATTCGATCAGTGCCCCCAGGGCTCCGTACCTAAACTGTGTTTCTGTAAATTACATATACATGTTGAAACCATCGCTATCTGTGTTTCTGTAAATTCCATGGATACTTGTTGAAACCATCGCTATAGTTTGCGTTTCCGTTTAACTCATAGAGAGGGGCTTCTTCCGGGTGTGTTAAGAGAGAACGTTTCGATCTCTGTGCAATGTGATTGTTTTTCTTATTATTGAATAAAAGTACTAAATAAATGTGATTTATGGCATTTCGTGACCGTAGTTTAATGTCAATTAGACTTTTCTACGAAAGTTGTGTTATTTTATGAATTACGTGGTAAATTTATATCCACAACAACTTTAACCACGCTTTTAAGTTGATATGGATATTTAGGCGAACTATAATCAATAAAATGACGCAATTCTGCTAAAAACACTAAAATGCTAAAAAACTAATTGTTTAAAAAAAGTCCCAAAATAAAAGAATGAATCTATTTTATTTCATACATTTTATTTAAAAATAAGATAAACAATCGCAAGTTGTACATTTTGCACCGAGATCGAAATGGTTCCCTTTGATGACTTATTCAAAAAATTAAAGCACTTGCTCTCCTGATCATACTGAACAACTACCTGTAGTGCTATAAATCTCATTTATTTAATACCTTTTATTGTAATAATAATAAAAAACAATCATAAGTTATTCGTTTGGGAACAAGACCTGGAGCAACCATCTTAAATAAATTGATTTATCGATTGTAGCCAAACAAGTCGGGTCAGTATTTGATTATATAAAGTAATTTGATATAGCTAAATTCATACTGGAGACCCGTTAAGTGATCAGTAGGCCAGGCCTACCATTAGTGGAGGCCTCGATTCTCGCTAGCGAATGCGTAAAATATATGAGAAATAGTAATTGCTTACGAGGGGAACCAGAATTTCTAATACGGCTGTAACTAGATTATTCATACTGGACACTTAGTAAGTGATCAGTATCACGGATCGATAACACTTTTTTGCTAATTTCGCAAAATAAATTATTGTCGTAACATAGTAATTGACTCTTGGCTGGGCTTGCAGTATATTTTATGATTTTCACAAAAAGGGTCTTCGAACATTGATACTGAGCACTTAGAAAGAGTCTCCAGTATGAATTTGGCTGTATACATAAATGTCACCTTACATATAGAAAAAACTACATGCATTTGAAGAATATTTTGTTTTAAATGAGTTGTATGTATGTTTGCGCGCGTATATCGTATGTTGTAGTTTTAATAGTTTTTTCGTGAATATAAAATTACTTGACACAACCCTGATTTTTATTAAATATTTTTTCTATTCCTTACGCGACATAAAAGTTAACAAAATCAATTTTTCAAGACAGACATGATGAGCGCAGCAAACTGTGGGCGTGACCAAATGTAATGCTATCTCATTTCGTTATTATGTACACGCTCGATGAAACTTGCAAAGGCAATGGACACGCACAAAATTTAAAAGTGTCCGTTACGCCAGCAGCATGTTGGCGCTTTTCACGGTTTCAGCTTGACAGGTAATTAGAGCGCCTTCTCGTGTCATTATGCCCGAAATAAAAAAATTGTGCTTCCAGCCGATCCAAAGATATTCATGAAAAACAGATTCCGCTGGAGTAACGTTACCCCAGCGGCATGTTTTTTTTCCTGTGGTCGTAGCTAGCAATAAAAATGTAAATACAAACTAGATACTTAGGTAAATACAATTAGTGCCCAATTGTGGCCCAAAAACAAAATTAGTGCGTCCTGAGGTTTCAGAGTTATTCAAGATGCCGCTGGGGTAACGTTTAGCCAATTGCTGTATCTCTTAAACGGCATGACATACAACGACGATTTTTTTTACCAAGGCGCGTCTTAATTAGTTCCTGATTTGTGCAAATTTATTTTTTCTATGATCGACACCACCGTTGGTAAGTTATATATTTTTTTCAAAAACCCTAAAATCAGCCCTTGCGCTTCAATGGGAATACCTAGAAACTTACCCAATTATGGTGGTTTGTACCTTTATTCATTCATTCATTTCATTTATTTCGGCCAGCAAAAAGCCATATAACACACACAGTATCTACAATAATGTTAGTAATAAAAATATATCTAAAATTGAAAACTGCTTAACCTATTGTTAGTAACATAATAACATAATCCTATATTTACATATTTTTATTTTTAAGTACATGAATCATAGTACAATGGTTCATGTACTGAAAATCGAACCTGCTCGCGAACATGCTCAGGATACCATTGGCGCTGGCCCGAACTCTGCCTACCAGGGATGCGCACCGTTTGCGCATGGTCGCGTAGAAGCAATCTACTCGCGCTTCCGCGAACATTCCCGACGCACTGCAGAACCGGGGCAGCCCCATCAGCATCCTGAACGCGTTGTTGTATTGAACACGCAGATCGCTGTACTGTCTTTGCGTATAACTAACCCACAGACTGCTCGTGTAAAAGGATGTACAATAAGCTCTAAAAAGAGTGATCTTAGCTTCAGTGGAACAACGAGCAAATCTGCGAGCTATCATGTTCGCTCTGACAGACAAGGACCTGCGCTCCCTTTCAATGTCTGCATTGTCCTTCAGCTCAGATGTAATTATATGTCCCAGATACTTAAACTGGTCCACCATTTTTAGTGGGCCTCCATTCAGTTTTATCGGTGGAACATTAGATGGAAATTTGCTCCCTGCCCGAAACACAATACATTCGCTCTTCGTTTCATTATACTTCAGGCCATGTCTTGTAGCATATTTTTCACAAACGCTTAACAGCTTGTTGAGACCACATACAGAGGCACTCAGCAGCACCATGTCATCCGCGTAGCTAATATTATTAAGACATATCCTGTCAATATGACAGCCGACCCTGGTGCCGCTGAGCTCCTCTATCAGTGCATTAACGTACAGGTTGAATAGCTTAGGCGAGGACAACCCCCCCTGCCTCACCCCGCACTCCAACCTATACGGCTCCGAGAAGGCATTTGACCATTTGACAGATCAGACAGATTATGACAGAATTTTATGATCTTAAAGCACCTTGTGAAATTAGATATTCCTATTTCAACTCCTAAAACACGAAATGTCGTTAATTTAAGAAGGTTGGCAGAATATGCGGTGCGGCGGCTTTTATGTAATCATTTGAATTTGGTTGGTTAATCGTGTGAATTGCTTTCCTATTGCTTTTTCCTTATGTTTCAGTAGTTAGGAGGTTTTTTCAGCTGAAATTTTAAGGATAAATAATGTGATAAAAGTACTAATTATTAGTAGAATCAAATATGCCGTCACTTAATAATAACTCATGTATTGAAGCGTTACAAGAGTAGCCAGATTTTAATAAAATACCCTGTAAGGAGTAAATAGGAACAAATAATTTCGCAAGGTGTTTTGAGGTGATAAAAGGTACAAAACACCATAATTGGCAAGTGTGATTCAAAACATCATCACGTTTTATTTAGCAGTTTTAGTTAATACGCAGTTACAAACATTTCGACAAGGAAGGAAGACATCTTAGCAGTGTGTCATAGACGAGATAGAAGTGACCATGGATAAAACATAGGTTAATCACACACAATCAAATAATATGTACTAAAGCTATTCGTGTATGCACAATATCACAATAGTAAGTTTCTAGTAGGGATGCAACGATTCGGCCATTACGATTACGATTATTATCGTTGTTCATTACGATAAAAATGCAATTAAATCTATTAAAAAAAATGTGTCAGAATCAGCAGAATGTTTTTTTGTAGTATGTTCATTTCACTAAAAGAAATGAATGAAAAAAAAAGAAAACAAAATCTCACATTATTTTTAGTTATTAATTTTAATTATTAATTTTGCCTCCTGACTCAAGCCTTCCAAGCTTAAAAGGAGACACCAGCCACTATTTATGTTATTTAAACCTATTTAAACGAAATAAAACTCATCATTGTTTTTTTTTACTTTTTGGTGTTACATTTAATTTAAATCACATGTTCAATCACACAAATCTTTCTTTTGTAAATGTTCCCCATAATCAAAATTGTAACTCATTAAATTTTTGTGTAGGAAACACAGCTGTTGTAAATACAGATAATCTATTTATATAATCTGATTACTAAATTAAATAATTAAAATGACACAACAATTTTCACTCGTAAAATTGACTTTTTTTTTCATTCTGTTACTATGTAAAGGGAACCAAGCCCATACAGTCACAATTGGGCACTAATTATATCTATCTTAGTAGCTAGTTTGTATGTAGCTACGACCACAGGAAAAAAAACATGCCGCTGGGGTAACGTTACACCAGCGGAATCTGTTTTTCGTGAATATGTTTGGATCGGCTGGAAATTTTTATTTTGGGCCCAATTACACGAGATGACGCTCTAATTATCTGTCAAGCTGAAATCCTGAAAAGCGCCAACATGCCGCTGGCGTAACGCACACAATTTAAAACGTGTTTAAGAAGAAATGGTTGCCTATTTATTTTATGATTTTATCTAAAACACATTCAACTTTTGGTAAAAAAAAGTTTAATGGTAAAAAGTCAATTTACGCTTTTAAGTTTTTCTTTGTTGTGATTGAATTTCATGATTTTTTATCCCCATTTGGAATACCCATATAATGTCAATGGACTCAGCCCAAAATATTATAAAACATTCCATAGACGCCTCACAATTTCGTGTTGCGTTGCGTTTGTGTAGAAGTTTGGGCTTGATATCTGTCCTTAAATCAATAAAATGTAAATAAACAATCTCAAAGAATCCATTCCTTTTTCTTTATTCTTTACGTTCGAGTGAGATCAATCAGATCTGAACAATACAAAGGCTTTGTGAATGGAAAATTACACAATCGCCGCCTATTTAGGTTTTCCAAAGCCGTATAACGGAATTGAATTACAGAGGTTTAAACCCTTGTTATTTGTCTTGGGATCAGCGGGTAAAGCAAAACGTAAGACATTTGGCACGTGATCCGCTTTATTGCTAGCTAGGAGCTCGCCCTGGTTTACTTTTAAGGGCCTACACCGACTATTTGATCTTGGTCTATTGAAATAAAATTATATTTAGATTAGAGAGAGACAGCGACGGAGATAATAAAACCTTGTGTTGTAGGAGATGCCGCCGCCGTTTAATAAAAGGCTATTTACGAGGGGCATGCCAAAAGAAATACTCTTTACTCATTGGTTTGTCACTGGCACGTTAGAACTTCACGTATAGGCCGGTTATCATTTGTCAGCTGCAGCGATGAACTGTGCAGCCGCTGCAAAGAGTTATAAACGACCATTTCCACAGCCACCTATAAGTATAAGTATAGGTGGCTGTGCCATTTCACATGACTTTGGCAAGCATCGAGCAGCTCAAATAATTTCCGCTGATCTCTGCAGCGTATAGGCTATCTGTCATTTTGACGTTTGGCCGTTTAATACAAATCAATCGCTGCAACCGTTGCACAACTCATCGCTGCAGCGATGCAAACCTGTTAAACACGAAAATTATCAGCTAATAATTTTGAATATAGAACATTCGTTAATTCAAATTATATTTTTTTTGAAATTTTGTTTTCCGAGAGGATTTGGCGGGAATTCGATCGTAGCAATTTTTTTTTATTCAATTCAATTCAATTCAATTCATTTTATTCATCTTTCGATATTATCATGTACTCAGATACGTCAATTCATTTTATACAATAAATATTTAACGTTATCTTGTATAGTATGCTATACAGTAACTTAAATAATAACATTTAATAATAATAATAATTAAAACATTCAGATAAATCTTATAAATAAAGTAACTTTTTAGTAACAGTGTCAAATTAATTCTACATCACAAATGAAAATATTCTTATCAGCCAAAGCCTCGTTAATTGTATAATAGGTCTTATCAATAAGTTGCTTCCTAATTGTATTGCAAAATGACTCGTGTTTCAAAGCACATATTTCCTTCGGAATCTGATTAAATAATTTTATACTTTGACACAAGTAGCTTTTAGTCAATTTAGCCAATCTACGACTGGGAAGAGCCAACTTTTCCCTATTTCTGGTGTTGTGGCTGTGGATATCTCCCATTCTGGTCAAAGTAGACAAATTATTTTTAACGTAAATAATACACTGATATATGTAGTCTCCTATCATTGTCATGACACCTATTTATCTACATTCTTCTCTGCAGGAATCTCGGGACTTTAGACTTAAAATATTTCTTACTGCTCTTTTTTGCAGAGTAAATACTCGACTCGCATCAGCAGCTGTCCCCCAAAAAACTACACCGTATGTCATAATGGAGTGAAAGTATGCAAAATAGACACACCTAGCCGCCTTTATTCCGCTCAGTTCTTTTATCTTCTTTATTGCATATGTAGCAGAACTAAGCAAACCGGATAACATTTGTTTTGTCAACATTTAATAACATGTTATTTACAGAGAACCATCCCTTCATACTCGTGATCACTATTTCTATTTTATTTAAAATATTTTTGTCATTTTGGTCTTTGATTATCAAACTTGTGTCATCCGCAAACGTAACAATGTCAATGTGATCTTCAGTAATAGCTGCTGAAATGTCATTAATATATATAAGGAATAATAATGGCCCTAAAATAGAGCCCTGTAGGACTCCAAGCTTTATTTCTTTTTGGTCTGATCTGTATCCATTAAGTTCAGTCACTTGCTGCCTGTTTGTTAGATAGGATTTCAAAATGTCTAGCTCACTGTCTCGAATGCCATAGTGATCCAATTTAGCTAAAAGGATATCGTGAGAAACACAATCAAATGCTTTATATAGGTCACAGAAAACCCCATAAGTCTTCTGTGACCCATCCAGTGCCAAAAGAACATCATGCACAAGAGCCATAATAGCATGTTTTGTAGACTTTGACTTTTGGAAACCAAACTGTCTTTTGTTAAAAAGTTCACTTTCTACCATAAAGTTAGTTAATTCATCCGCGATGTACTTTTCAAAAATCTTACTGTAAGACGGAAGAACACATACAGGTCGATACCTGTTAGGATCCGTGGTCGGACCCTGTTTGTGGATTGGTACTACCTTGGCAACTTTCATTTCATTGGAAAAAAATTTTGTCTAATACAGGCATTGATTACTTCCTGGAGGGGTAAAGCAATTTCTGTATCCAGTTTTTATAGCAATTTTGGTGTTATATACCAGTAATCATAAGAAGTCTTAGGTTTCATATTCTTAATAATTTTTATTATTTGATGCATATTCATATGTTTTAGTTTAAATGTAACAGATTGTCGAGGTATGTAATTACCAAGGAGAGCCATAGAATGGTCTAAAGATGATTTTAATTCCTTAGTGATGTTGTTCGCAATTTGTATAAAAAAAAACATTTAAGTAATTACTAATTTCCATTGGATCTGTCAAAATTTGGTGGCAATGGAGCTCACTCGAAGAGATTTTCGGACAATGATTTATTATGACTATAAAAAAGGTTTAAAGCCTCAAGAATGTTTCTAACTTTTGGTTACTACTTTTGGTGAATCTGCTTGTCCACGCGCAACAGTTTATAATTGGTTGGCTGAATTTAGAAGAGGACGCGAAAGCTTTGAAGATGAGGTGAATACTGGTCAGCCGCCAACAGCGGTCACTCAAGAAAATGGTCGAGCAATCGAAAAACTTGTTCGTGAAAATCGGCGGATTACATATGTAGTATGTAGTGTGAGTATGGGCATTTCTTCCAGGAGGACCGCCAAGAGTGGCGAATTCCTGGAAAGGCCTATGTCCAGCAGTGGACGAAACAGGCTGATGGATGGATAGACATATGTAGAGCTCGAGCGAGAAGTGGGCATTGGATCAGCAGCAATGCAGACCATCATACTCGACCACCTTTCTCTCCGTAAGCGTTGTTCGAGATGGGTGCCGCACAAACTCACCAATGCGCAGAAAGAGCGTCGCGTGGATTGGTGAAAATTTATGATAGATAAATCCAACGGCGGCGAGAAAAAAAACGTTTATGATATACTGACTGGTGATGTAACATGGCTATATAACTACGACCCTGAAACAAAGCGCCAGTCGACGGTATGGTGCTTTGATGATGAGCCAACTCCCACGAAATGTCGCCGTGCACGAAGCATACAGAAACAAAATAATGGTCGCCTTATTTTTCTGAAAGACAGGTCATATTGCTACTGTGGTGTTAGAGGATTAAAAAACCTTTAACTCTGAATGGTACGTGACAGTTTGCGCCCCAAAGGTACTGTCAGCTTGGAGTGACAAGCGGCCGAAGAAAGATATTTCCGAAGGTTTCAATTCCTTCTTTCATAGCGTCTTTGCCGAGCCTGCTCAAAGCTATGATGATGAACTACTTGCTCCTCCATACGGTGGTGACGGAGATATCATACACGCTATAGTAGTCACCCCAAATGAAATATCTGCACAAATTTCTAAAATTGATTCAAATGGTGGTGGTGGCAGTGATGGTCTCCCAGCTTTCTTTATTGTGAAATGCGGCGATGCTCTTAGCGTACCATTAAGTATACTTTTTAACCGTTCCCTCTCTGAAGGCAAATTTCCATGTAAATGGAAAGATGCACATATAGTACCTATTCACAAAAATGGTCCCAAAACAAAAGTGCCTAACTATCGCCCTATATCTATACTCAATGTATTGGCCAAGTTATTTGAAAAAATAGTATATAACAGATTATACCCAACAATTTCAAAAGGCTTACCTCCTGAACAACATGGTTTCCTTAAGGGGCGATCTACTACAACAAATTTAGTTGAGCTGGTATCCTTTGTACTTCAGAAGATGGAATCTGGCTGGCAGATTGACGTGGTCTACACGGATTTCGAAAAGGCTTACGACCGCGTGGACCACGTCATTCTGCTTCGAAAACTCCAAAGACTTGGCATACAAGGCGATCTTCACCGCTGGGTTACCTCGTATATTTCAAACAGAAGACAAGCAGTAGTGATTGGCGGTCATCGCTCAAATTTCGTTGATATACCCTCCGGTGTTCCTCAGGGTTCACATTTGGGTCCACTATTTTACTGTGCTTATATCTATGATATTTATAATGTGTTTCATGACGCTAATTACTTGCTGTATGCGGATGATAAGAAAATATACTTAGATATTAATAATGAAACTGATTGCGAATTACTACAAGCTGATCTGGACCGACTCAGTACTTACTACAGTAAGAATAGAATAAAAGTTAACGCAGCTAAATGTGTCCAAATAAGTTTTTCCGGAAAGCTAAATCCTGTCCTACATTCTTACAATATTAGCGGTAATACCATACACCGAGTAGATGTGGTCAAAGATCTTGGTGTGAGCCTTGACTCAAAATTAACATTTGAGCACCATATTAACGCAACTGTGAGCAGGGCTTATAAAAGCTTGGGTTTCGTAATGCGGGTATGTGGTGAATTCAGAGACCTTTCTTGTCTTAAGCGTGTGTATTTTGCGTATGTTAGAAGTTTACTGGAATTCGGATCTTCTGTGTGGTCACCACATTACATAACTTATAAACAGCGTATCGAAAAAATACAGGAGATTTTCTTAAAGCATCTTAATTTTAAAGCCAGATTACCAAAAATGAAATACGAAGACTCTTGTCTACACCATCGTATTTCATCGCTTGAGGATCGCCGGCTTTTGCTCGACATGTCTTTGTTATATGACATTGTTACTGGTCGTATTAACAGCATGAGCATGGTGTCTAACTTCTCCCTTAACGCCACCTCTTCTCGTACTCGGCACTCCGCAAGACTCTTTTATCATGTTCCAGTTGTTCGCACAAACTATGCCCAATCATCCCCTCTCATTCGTCTAGCTAACGAATACAATAAGCGTTTCTTTAATATCGATCCATATGGAAACTCTAGAACGTCATTTCGAAATAAAATAATCAATGAATTACTTTGCCCTGATGAATAACCGTAATTATTATGATTTTGCTGAACAACCTCTCATTTTTTTTTTCTCTTACATACCCTCCCTCACACACACACTCATACATACTCATCCCTTACATTAACACATACACAACACAAACACCCCGTCGAACAATTGAACAAATTGAACAATTTAAACTAAAATAGAGTACGGTAGGCAGATGAGTTGCCCTGTAAGCATTTAAATTTTATTTTAGATTCTGTTTCTGAGGAATGAATTTAGTTAAGTTTTTTTTTGTTTTTGTTATTTTATTAAACAGTTGGGGAAATTTGTTATTGGCCTTAGTCATAGTCTTGAAATAATGTTTAGTTTTACTTTTAACGCTGTTAATTTCCTAAATAAATAAATAAATAAAAGTCAGGAAACTGATAGCTTCTCTGGCATCACGACAATGCCTCGGCGCACACGTCTGCCAGAACACTCGACTTTTTCAATACGAAAAATGTGCCTATCCTACCTCACCCGCCATATTCCCCTGACCTAGCACCTCGCGATTTTTACCTGTTTCCAAAAATAAAAGAAAAATTAAAAGGAAAGAGGTTTGAAAGCTATGAAGATGCACTCGCTGCATATAATTTCGAGATTTCAGAGGTGTCTAGAGAAGAGTGGGTAGAGGCATTTTCTAAATGGTTTAGACGTATGGAAAAGTGTAGATACGTGCTCAGGGTGAATACTTTGAGAAGTCTGATATGTACAATAATAAATAAATAATATAGTTTTTGAATATATAGTTTCATTTGGCATGACCCTCGTATAATCTCTCAGAATAAATATTTCGTTATGATTTTGCATAATAAATATATCTATTTATATAAGAAATTAAACAGTGTGTGTGAGATATAGGTATTTCGAGCTATTCAGGCCCCGCATCAGGCTCGATGGCCTGCAATATGATTTCTTACGTTTTTAGGGTTCCGTACTCGTAGGGTGCCAAACGGGACCCTATTACTAAGCCTCCGCTGTCTGTCTCTCCGTCGACAACAGGGGCCTACAGCAACAACCGTAATAGGTAGAATGTTTAAATTATCACAGAATACGTGTAACTATGGCCTCTAATACGACAAATAATCATATCAATCAATCAATATCATAAATCAATCATCAATACTCAATACTCGTAATAAAACAGTAGAAACCGCTGTGTCTGTACATTGAAGAAAAGTAATAGAAATAAAAAGTGAAAGTGAAAGTGAAATCAATTTATTTGCCACAAAACATATACAAAAAAAATGGAAATATAAACAAACATGCAAAATAAAAAACAATAAGAAAACTATCTATCAATAAATAAATTAATAATGGCAAAAAGGAGCAAGCTCGGCAGATGCCACAGGTTGGATTCAACTTGCAGCGCCGAATTTCCGTTTGCCCCATTTTATTACATATAAAACAAAATACAATTGCAGGTAGTAAACAGATTCATCTCATGAGTGATTGTAAATTGATTGTAAAAGGGGGTGACTAAAGAAGAGTAATAGAACACAAATCAACGATTTTTTTAATTCTTTTCTGTCTGTCTGTCCGTCTGGCTGCCTGTCTGTTTGTTCACGCACATCTCTAAAACTATTTAACGGATTTTCATGTAGTTTTCACAGCTGTACAGAGATTAATTTGGAATAGAATTATAGCTTTATTTAATTAAAATCGGATCTTGGAAAAAAAAGTTATCGTCATTTAAAGATTATTGGAATTTACTTTTCTACTGGTAGTAAATTAGTAATTAGAAGTTTTGGTACGGGATCTCCTCAACTGATACAGAGTTCGAGTTTGGGCTTATTTGATTGGTCTTTATTAGCACTTTGATAAAACATGGCGACCAGGGTCTGCTGACGGGACTGGAAGGTGGGTACGGGATCTCCTCAACGGACAACGGCAGACCCTTCGAGTTTGGGCTTATTTGATTGGTATTTATTAGCACTTTGGTAAAACATGGAGACCAGGGTCTGATGATGGGACTGGAAGGTAGGTACGGGATCTCCTCAACGGACAACAGCAGACCCTTCGAGTTTGGGCTTATTTGATTGGTCTTTATTAGCACTTTGGTCAAAACATAGTGACCGTTGCGCATAGTCGTTCAAAAAACCATATTCTTTTGTTTTCCTTATTTCCACGAAAATCTTTTCGACGCGGGTGGAGCCGCGGGCAAAAGCTAGTAGAATTTAAAAAATAAATAAATATAAGGGTACAAGAAAACCCCATACAACTCGAAAAAGTTGCATTATTTAAACGTTATTGGTTTTGGCATAAACTTAAAGACGGTAACGATACTATTAAAACACTCGGCATCGTATTTTAATAACCTCCGTTATGTACCAGTTGTTTAACGTTGTTTTATTTATTTACGTCTTCCAGTTTCGGTGTAAAAACTGAATTTAAAGAATCGGTAAAGGGGTCAATATACTTCTTTTATAAAGTTTATTTTTAAATACCTTTTTTTGTGTTGTGCCACTATAAAGATTTTAATTTTTACTGTCGCTATTACAACAATAGATCGCAGTCCAGATCGTGGCTCGGAACCACCTTACCAATTAAGGCTCAAAAATTAAGTAGTCTGGTCTGATATGAAATTTGTGATTCGAACAAATACTTACTTTACCTTTTGTAAAATTCAACAAGAAGGAAAATTAAAACGTCTTCTAATCTGAATTACAAACAACTACTTAAGGATCGGCTCCGGCAAATATGCTCTTGTGTTTGTACATTTAGCACATTAAATAAGAATATTTTCAAAAAATAAAATTTATGTATTACTTAGCTAAGAAGCTTAACTATAGCATCTTTCAGATTTCACACATGTATCACAAGAATGGAGAAAAAATCTGACAGATCACTATGAATCACGGAAAATTTCATTTCACAAGTTTTTTTTGTTCCAGAAGGGATTTTTTATTAGAGTAAAGAAATCAAAGTACCGTAACCGTTCACTTTTTTCTTTTCATTATTTTAAAAGAAATAATCAAATATTAAATATATCTTTTGTGTGATTTCTCTATACCGGGAAAATGAAATGTACACCGCTAAGAAAAAAAAAAGGAAAAATAAATATGGACGGACAGGCTACTTTGATTTTCTTATCCTAGAAAAAATAAGTCTGATCAGTAGACGTCAAAAAATGTTTTCCGTGATTAAAGTGATTTTCCAGATAAATGATTGTTCTCGATGATTGTGATGCTCGTGTCAAATCTCAAAGATGCAATAGACTTTGAACTTCATGAGTACCTAGTCCTTAATATGCAGTTTAATTCCGGCTAAACTTCAAACGTAAACTTAAAAGGAAAAATAAATATGGACGGACAGGCTACTTTGATTTTCTTATCCTAGAAAAAATAAGTCTGATCAGTAGACGTCAAAAAATGTTTTCCGTGATTAAAGTGATTTTCCAGATAAATGATTGTTCTCGATGATTGTGATGCTCGTGTCAAATCTCAAAGATGCAATAGACTTTGAACTTCATGAGTACCTAGTCCTTAATATGCAGTTTAATTCCGGCTAAACTTCAGACGTAAACTTAAAAGCAATTTTTAGTCTCTAATTTATTGTCATTAGGCCTCTCTATTTCAAACAGGATAAATTATTTCTAATTAAAATTAAGTAGGAAAGAAAAATATGTGTAAATAATTTCGGTCTTGAATTTCTTGATCAGAAACTAAGTAAATCAGATTCAGAGTGCATTTGGAGTCCGAACTCAATCTTACAAACTTCAAAAAGCGACGTGATCCCATACTAGAGTGACGTTTGTAAGATTGAGTTCCTCTTGAGTTCGGACTCCAAATGCACTCTCTCACTCACTCAGCCTAAGAACATATGCCAGCAAGACATGCTACCTATTATAAGTTCTTATTGCGGCGTTCTGGTTTAACCGTTTGTGTAGTAACCTCAAATTACATTTGGTATGCGTATTTATGACTGCGTTTTAAGGCATCGTCAGTATGTAATAGTCTAATATGTAGTACAGTTAGAATCATGGGCGCAGGGCATTGACGTTCTAATAAATAGACATCGGGTCTGTGCTCAAAAATGGCCGAACTAAAAGAGAACCAAAACCATAGAAAATTGAAAAAGGGCAACAATCACACGTCAATCAAAATTAAGCCGTGCAGGAATGACATACGATTCAAATTAAAATGTTTTGTTTCTTAATATTTTGACACTTCACTAAGGACACTTTTTTGGTAAATTTTATACTAGACCCGAGGTCCATTTGGTAGGACGTCAATGGCGCAAGGGGTCTAAACACCCCCTCCCTTAGCATACACGGTAAAAGAAATATTCGCGTAATATTAATATTTTGTATCCGGTATGGATTATCCGTAACATTATATTAAATTTATGCAGCCAAATTCATACCGAAGACTCGGTAAGTGCTCCGTATCAAGATTTGATGACCCTTGGCCCTTGTTGTGAAATTCGTAAATTATTTTTCGGTGTTCCCTATAAACGCAAGCCCATCCCCGAGTACAATAATATGGGAGGTCTACATTTTATCTTGCTTTTTTGGATCCTTGGAGATCCTTGGTTAGATGTCTTCTACGTGAGTTCTAAAGCAAATAACAGCTGTAGACTGCAGACAAATAGACTTTCCATTAACAGGATGTAGGTGAAGGAATCGTATTAAACCAAGTTTCCATGTATCTCGTTTGGCTCGTGTTCTAGCTGGGAATTGCTGTGTTCTGATGTTGAACGAAGCAATCGTCCTTCTGAACTCGATGTACGAGAAACACGTCTCCCACACACCGTTTAGTGATGTAAATAGGGCTGATTTTCCACGTCGATGCGAGGGCGATTTCGGTCGTTTTTTAAGTTTAATGTGCTGTTTTTGTTTGGTTTTTTGAATAAATTTATCAATTTAGGTCATTGACCTCTCATAAACAACAAGACACACAGTCTCTAAGAAAAGTTCGTCAGAAAGTGTCCAAACGTGCGACGTGCATAGCGGTGACAAAATGCATCGCGGACACTTTTTGAGCGAGATTGTGAGTCTAGTTGTTTATGAGAGATCAATGATTTAGGTACGTAATTTCAATAATAAACTTTTACGTGCTTGTAATATGAATCTATTTTGTATTTTAGTATTTACAGGAAGTGAAGTCATCGCAGGAGGTAAAAGGGGGCATCCTTTTTAGACTTTAGGATGCGTTCAAAATTTTTTTTGTTTTGAAGTTTTGTAATGGCCTCATTGGAGGTCAACTGAACGACGTCGCTTTTTCATTTAATAACGAAATAAATGAATGAATAAACACTTTATTGCAAAAAAAGAAGATAGTTATAAAGATACAAAGACCAGACACAAGGCCAGAGTAGACTTATTCCTATGAGAAATTTCTTCCTGTCAACCTTGAGAAAACGGAAACATATTTTTTTTTATTAAGGATATGCACGCTTATAATCAATACATAAGTATAATAAAACAGTAGAAACCCTGTCTGCACATTGAAGAAAAGTAATAGAAATAGAAAGGGGGTGACTAAAGAAGAGTAGGTAATAGAAAACAAATCAACAATTTTTAGAATTCTTTTCTGTCTGTCTGTTTGTTCACGTTTCCACAGCTGTACAGAGCTTAATTTGGAGGCTTTATTTCATTAAAATCGGAAAAAAAAGTTATTGTCATTTAAAGATTTTTCGAATTTTCTTTTCTACTGCTAGTAATGAGAAGTTATTTAGCAAATAATAATTCCCGAACGTTTGTAAAATTTGGTTAGAATGCAGACCCTTCGAGTTTGGGATTATTTATTCGCACTTTGGTAAAACATGGTGACCAACGTCTGCTGATGGGACTGGAAGGTGGGTACGGGATCTCCACAACGGACAACAGCAGCCTCTTCGAGTTTGGGCTTATTTTATTGGTATTTATTAGCACTTTGGTAAAACATGGTGACCAAGGTCTGCTGATGGGAATGGAAGGTGGGTACGGGATCTCCTCAACGGACAACAGCATACCCTTCGAGTTTGGGCTTATTTGATTGGTATTTATTAGCGCTTTGGTAAAACATGGTGACATTTGCATATAGTCGTTCAAAAATCGTATTCTTTCGTTTTCCTTATTTCCACGAAAATACCTTCGACGCGGGTGGAGCCGCGGGCAAAAGCTAGTTTTAAAATATGTCTACTAGAAAGCTTAGCTCAGGAAAGCTGTTCTATGAATCAGTATTCGAAAGGAGACCATACTAATATTGGGACTAATAATATGGCTAGTCGGTAGGACGCGGGATTCAATCTCGAGACTCGGTCTCGGTTCCTGCCGGCCGAGAATGCACCATCGAGTTTTTAAGCCCGCCTTAGACGTGGACGACTTCAGTGAAGCTAACTAAGTAATCAATGAGTAATCATCATAGTGTAAAGGCTGTCAGACTCGTTATCTACTACTACTAATTAGCATATCTAAGTAGGCTCCAACTGATTTAGTCTCGGTATTCACTATCGCTATTAGGAACTTATGAGCATATTACTTATTTGTATACTTATCACTCGCTGATAGAGAAATAAAAACTGAGGTAAACCAGCATGCACTTATAAACCTGCATTTGTAATAAAAGTAACAAAAGTATGGCAATAAAGGATCACGTTGGACTTAAAATCGTCGTGAAAGGGGGTTTTACGAGGGTTGACTCTTCTACTGACAGCACACCTCAGATGATATGTTTATCTAAGCTCATATATCGCGTAGCAACCATTCGATCTTAGTTGAACGAGCTAGCTAAGTTCTCCGAGTCTACTTAAACAATCCGGCGTTTATTTGTATGTATGCATCAATGTTTGTTCGACAATAACTCGAGTATGGTTGATCGGAATCTTATGCAATTTGGCAGGCGAGTCAATAAGGCAAAAATAATTTTTGAGTTCAAACATGAGCCAAATTGGTCAAGCGCGAGTTCACAGTTCGCGGCGAACTACTAGTTTAAATGAACAAAAATATCGCATCACTGTAAAATTGGACTGAACTTAATCCTCTCAAATTGAATTGTTCCCCATTAGCTCCCTGAGAGAACGCCAGTGCTCAGTCAAATCCAATGCACATGCAGGTTTCAGGGGGCTAAAGAGTTCACAATAGCATATCACAAAGTAAATATACCGGGTGTTCATGGACACCGATCTAACTATCAATGTAGCCAGAGTCACACCAGAGCAAAACAAATGTTAATTGTAACAGGATAGTTTAGAATTAAAAATTAAATAGTAGTTCGCCCCGAACTGTGAACTCGCACTCGCCCGATTTGCCTCATTTACTCGCCTGCCAAATTTCATGACATTCCGATCAATGATACTCGAGTTATCGTCGAACAAACATTCATACATACATACAAACGCCGGATAGTTCCAGTAGACTCAGAGAATTCGCTCACTCGTTCAAATACTAGTAGTTCGCCCCTACTTTATGATCAGTAGAATATGTGGTTTCCATAAAAGGTAGCTCTCCATTTACATACGGTACTTATATTATGGAGCATAGAGCTGAAAACAAGCCTCCTTGTGGTTAAGCTGGATTAGTTTGAATGTTCTGTGCTAGTTTACGCGTTTCTTATCGCAAAAAAATACGCTGATCTCATCACCATTAATTTTACTGCGTCGTAATGATAGCGAAAATTTCAAAACTAAACTTTGTGATGGTCAGTAGATACTGACAGACAAGGTCGATTCAGCTGAAAACATTCAGCATGCACAAACATGCATTCAGAGAATTTGGTGTGATTCTTCTAAGATCTGAGGATTAATATTATGAGCTGATTGCGTTAAATAACTTTTCTGCTGGATGTCTGTATTTTTTTATTTTTGTCTATAAGTATAGTTAAATCGCTCCATGTTGTAATTATTATTTACATATTTAGGAATTTAAATATTTTATTTTAATGGGCTTAAATCGTACATTTATATAAGTACCTACAGACAAAGATAACTTTCAACCGCATAGTTTGTTCTTGATAACAAAACATCGAACTTAATATTGAGAAACCACGCTGTTTAAATTAGCTAGGATACAACAACAAACTGGCAGAAGGTAAGGTAGAAGGTAAATAATGATGGATTAGGATCGCTCTATCAAAATCTGAGGTGAACATGACAAAAATACATGATAAATGGTATAGTTAAGATATTGATGTAATGGATAAGAAATGCTACCTTTTTTATCAAAGAATGTAATTGGTCTATTGTTATTTACCACGTAGTGTTACTGATGGATTCTTTCTAGCCTATGAACTTTAAACTCTCGTGTTTTGTAGACGATTAGTCTTGTATAAGTCTTGATATATAGTCTTGTATATCTGAAAAAATATGCTTGCTTCATTTGGTCGCAAACATACTTTTATTTTCGCGTTTGTTTGATGCGTGATACGAGTTTTAAGTACGGAAAACAAATGTAGATAACATAATAGATTGAAATTATAGTTTTGGGAAATATTCGCTACAGTTAATAATAAAGATAAAGGAAACGATAAAATGTACCTTAAAACTCAAATCAAAGGGACTTTAATAATGCAGAATCTTATAACCCGCGATAATGGCTTTTAATGACGGAACCCTCCTAAGCCCTACATCAAAGCGATAAATAACTAAGTAGGTAAGTGGGTCATCTTTGATTTCTGTTTAGGGTTCCACTGTGAAGATTTATAACGACAAAGGGTCATAAATGCCTTAGGGGTCTTGTTTCTTGTACACAGAAAGGTAAATAAATATCAGTGAAATGGTATGGAAGTTTAATTATAGCTTATTTATTTACTTTTGTTTTCGAGATAACGAAACATTAAGCAAAAGTAATTTTTGCCATAGAAATTGATGTATTGGAAAGTAAAATATTTTTAACCATAATTTGTTATTTATTACTTTATTTCGTCTGACTTGAAATTTATTTTGAATTGACCTTTGCTAGTTTTTAATGAACTCTAAAGAATGTGTAGTTTAGAGCAACCAAAGCAATGGATTTTGCTGTATTTCGCTATCACTATTTATATCGCTTATTGGTCCCCGCATAAATTGTGCTAAATTAAACCTTTATTTGTTTAGTTCTCAGTGAATTTTTAATATTGGCATCTGTTAAATGTGGAGGTGGCTTTACAGCTGATATATCTTGTAAATAGTTAAATTGCTTCGTTATGGAAAGTAAACATTAGCTGTAGAATCGTAGTAACGTAGTAAGCTCTACGAAATATAGTCTCGTATGTACTCGTAGCTGCAACAGTTAAGCTTTATCATCAATAATAAGTAGAAATAGAAAGTCTTTCGCGAAAAAGGGAAAAATAGGTGCGACGACGAGTAGAGCGAGGAAGAGCATGTTAAGGTGGTAACAGTAACAGAGGATCTCGGTGCAAAATGCACATCATAACATTGTTTCCATACTTTTGAATAAAAAGTATGCAATAAATGCGTTTTATGTGTATTTGCTTAATATAATATAATTGCTTAGTAATGATTATGTTTTCACAAGAAAAAGATGACATTTAATACATTACATTTTGATTGCATTAAAGGTTAAAAATAGTTAAGATGATGAGTGGAGCGAAGCGGAAGGAGGAGCGTGTTAGATTTACATGACAATAAATTTGGGGAGCTCAGCAAAGCGGAGCAGAGCGAGGCGGCCCTCTTAGTTTTAACAGAAATACGATATGCCTAGGCAGAATTGATATGCCGACCACATATACTCGTACAAGCCCGTTTAAGACGACGCCACGAAATTTTGGCGACATGGATCTCCATTTTTCTCAACAATACAAAAACATATGTAATTCCCAATTTATATACTAGATTAAGCATTTCATTGACATCATTTTGCCCGAAGATTTAGTTGATTAATCAATTTTCATAGCAGAGAAAAAACATTTAGAAAACCTCTTTTAAAACAGAGATTTCTATTTTACTGACAAACGGGAGCGAATGAAGCCTCTAAGTTTTTTATTTAAATTAGTCTATAAATACACATCAATATGGCCGATTTGATTTATTAAATTACTTATAGTTGTCATTTTAAATGAAAAATACTGTTTTGCCGCATACTACCTTACGGCATAAGCTAGAGCGTATGTATTTGTATGGAGTAAGTCCCCCTCACTCCACTCCACTAAGGCGCCGATTTGAAATTAAAGTTTATCAATGCCCCACCTTAATGCTACGCTGCTTCGTAGCACTCGTAGATTTGTCGTAGCAATGCGAATAATTGTTACTCCGTCGTAAAATATATAAAAAATCTGGTTTCCTGGGCTAATGAGTATGTGAAGTGACTCTTTCTAAAATGAATAATATTAATAAAAAACATACGCGTTGTTAACATGGCATGTTAACAAAAGCCCCGTCAAAAACGTCCACTTATTAAAATGGATCTTGATAAAGGTCTTAAAACATTTAGTAATTATAAAAATTAATACAAGTTCATAAACATTTTAACAAATTTAAGCTCCAGTTTTTTGTTTTGAATTTTGTGGTTCATTGATTTTCGCGTCGTTTGATTTTTCTTTGACATCGTTCTGTTCACAATATGGAAAACTTAAAATATCACGTTATTTACGAATACGTCACGAGTTCCATCGTGGCGCAAGCGCTGCAGAAACTGCTCGAAGGATTAATGATGTGTATGGAGCAACTACTGCAAAAGAAAACACGGTACGTTTTTGGTTCCTACGTTTTCGTTCTGGAAATTTTGACCTATGGAACAAGCCCCGTGGGCCGGAGACCCAAGTTGATAAGGAAGAATTAAAAGTTATATTGGATGTGGATCCATTGCAAACCACCAATAGCTAGCGGCAGGCTTCGGTGTGAGTGATAAAATAAGTTTAACTCACTTAATTGGAAAAGTGAAAAAGCTCGAAAAACGGTATCGCATGAATTTTTATCACTCCTCTGTCAATTTGAGATTTTTGTACTTCATTCGAAAGCTAGTAAAATGCAGATGTTTTCAAGCATTAGCTTAATGTATTAAGTAAAGTATTAATTATTTAACGTATTAACGCACTAAAATTTCATAGAGACTTTTTGTTTTAACCTAGCTTTTTTGTGTAAATCTTTTGCGATTTTCAAGAGTTTTCAATTGTTTTGGAGCATAGTGAGCTGATTGCGTTAAACGTTTACGTCAATAATGTGCATTTTAGGGTTATTGTTTATTGGCTGGAATGTTATCAAAGCAAAGCGAATTTTTTAAATATATCTTTTTAAAGTTTACTTTAGAAAAAAAGCTTAAATTCAAAATATCTCAGAAATGGTTCACTTTTGCATAAGGCTTTATATAGTCGAATCGACTGCAATTTTTCTCTTCTACAACCCCTTCAAAGGATTGCATCTAATTACCAATCACCCTGTACATAATTTCATAGTATTTTATAGAGAATACGTAAAAATCTTAATTATGCAGAAGTCTGCGATTGCCATGTAAAGTCTCCAGATGGTACGATTTAATCGCCGTTTCAGGCTCCGATTTAATCGGGCGCCCTTGTCATCAGCGCTTTTATTTTATTGCCAACTGGTCCCATCACCGAAAATGATTGGCATTTGAAAAATGCCAATTAATTCCCCCGAATTCTTGAAATCATATTACTTATAAGAAATCGGTCGGTGCTTGAAATCATATTGAAGAAGTTGGTTTTTGAAATCATATTACTTAATACTTATATTATTTCTTTCTTTTTCAGGCCTTTTTTGGTTTGGATGTAGTTTTCAAGTCACCTTAAATATCTACATATCATAGTCAATGACATAAAATCAGTCTAAACCACAGACGTATAATATAGTAGCAGACCTAACATTAATAATAAAATAGCTCCGTGAACTTCGGGCTCTTTTGTATATATAAATATTGCTTGTTTCCAAACAAAATATATACTAGAGATTAGTTTAGGACTTAAGAAATATGTTCCAAGTATTAGCCAGTCAAAACAACCCATTTTTATACGTTTCTTCGTACCATGAAGCCTAAATGTAGCTTATTTTTTGCATGGAAACTTGCCATTCTATATTTAATCCTAATGTTTGGTCAGCTACTTAGTAAACATTATACATCCGTCACAATTCCATGCAAAGAACTTTCTCAGCTTAGCAACGATCTCGACAAAACTTTCGACCAAATCTCTAATTGGCTATAGGACCATAACCTAGATATAAACCTGGAAAAGACTGAGTTAATGCAATTCCGACCCTACCAAAAATCGCCCCTTAACATCAGTTACTGTTACAAAAACACACCCATTAAAACCGTCGATACATTCAAACTCTTAGGCATTAACATAGACACCAACTTAAACTGGAAAAGCCATATTAACACCACAGCCTCCAAACTCTCCAGCTTCACATATGCTCTTCTTGAATTAAAAAGATCGACAGATTTAAAAGCATCTATAAGCGCCTACTACGCCTACGCATACAGCAGACTCCAATATGGAATAGTCCTTTGGGGTAATAGCACAGACTTTGACAAACTCTTTATACTACAAAACATAGACCAAATGCAGACTTGTAGAACCTATTTTATAAATTACCAAATACTTACCTTACCATGCATATACATTTTAGAAGTTTTTAAATTCATCACCACACACAAAGAACTATTCCCAATTTACACACGCCCACAAAATTTACGACCAAAAAACAGGCTAGCTAACCCCATATCTACTCTACAAATGATACATTCAAGTCCCTTTGCAATGTGTGTAAAAATCCATAACAAAATTATAAAAAAACAAATTGTAACAGCAACCAAATATGAATCAAAAATACAACAGCTAAAACTCTACCTCCTGAAAAAATGTTATTACTCCATCTATGAATTTTTGCAAGACTGAATTTATTCATATTAATTATAATTACTTTAGAATTGAAATACCAAAATTCAATTATTCTGTTAAAAAGATGAACAATTTTGAATCGTTAAGAAATAAATATAAATATTGAATCAAATCTTTCTCCTAGACTATTTAAATTGAGGAAATTGCTGTTACCTATATAAAGATTTAATTGTATCTCCTATGCTAAGGCATACTCTATTATTGTAATAATTAATATTTAAGAAATTGCTATGCCCTGTCAGGGTTCATGTTTATTTCAAAAAATGTTATTTAAGACCTGTACTGTATTGTACAATTTACAATATGAGTGCAATAAAGGAATACTGAATACTAAACAATGCTCTTCTTATAATAGGGAAAATTTTCGTACTCGAACATGGGAAGGTTTTCGTTAATTTATTTGTAACCTCCTTGAAATAAACAATAACATAATATTTTTATATCTTGTTAACAATTTCATTTTGGTATTTATTCTTGGACTCATGTGTCATTTGGACTAGTAGTTTTGAGGAATATGTATAAATAGGGCGGATGGTTATCGGATCAGCTAATGGAATAAAAATTATTCAACGAATTCCAGGTTAATTGCAAAAGTTTAAAATTTTAAAATTCTAACAAAAATTTTCAAAAACTTATAGAAACTTCGCGATGACAGTGTACATAATAACACATAGGTATTTATTTTTTGGGGGATAATTAATTTGCAAATTTTGAATTTAAGAGTTCAGTTTTGATTTATTACAAGAGGGCACATTTTTTACAATCCGCATAAAAATGGCTCTTAATACTTTCAATGAAGGGGCCGTGAAAGCTAACCTGAAAAGGGGGGAAAATTATTTCACAACAAATCAGCGTTGTCGTGTAAATGCGACGAACAGGGCGCGTCCATCAAGTGATATTTGGGTCAAGTGTGACAAATAAACCAAGAGAGTTTAGCCCCGCGTGTTGGTGCATTTTCGTGTTTTTCACAACGCAATAAGAACTAATAAGTGGGCAGAAACCGGTGTAGTTACTGCTATCGCAGCGCTTTACTTTGCTGTCACAAATATGGGTCCCTCGAGCGGGCAGCGGCTATTATAAGTTTAGTGTCTGTGTTGACACTGGGGGTTATTCTATGATCTTTAATTAGTGTTACTTTAAATTACTTATTGAAACAACTTAGTATGTTTACTATGCGTTTCAAATAAGAATGGCATCGCAACCGCAGATAACTTCACTCGCTAACCATATCTCTCTCTTGCTCTGTCTAGAAATGGCACGAGAGAAAGCGATAGCAAAATGGCGTCCTGACAGTTCTAGTCTTATTTGAAACGCGTAATAGATCTTATTATCGAAAAAATAAGAAGATCGCGGCTCGAATTCATCTTACGGGTAAATATTTTAATGCAGGTAAAAACTAGTAAGCAAGGTTTCTGCCTGATTGTCAAAAGATATCAACTATCGTGCATGAACTGAATCATACTAACTAAATCAGCGATATGTATTGCAGGTATTCATCGAAGTACTATTATACTTTAGTGCATGTTGTAGCGTAAACAGCGTGGGTAGTGTCATAGTAAAACCAGAATAGTAGAACAACTCCCGCGCCGTGCGAGGTTTAAATGCCTACTGCTGTAGGGCTGTCAATTTATTTTGCGACGAACGGCGCGCGGCCACAAAATACCTGTCTGTTTTGTAGCGCAGCGTACGTAAGCGCGACTGTGGAGCGCAGCCGACCCTAGTCACACCGCCGGAAACCACCTGAGATATTGTCGTTGTGTGCGTGCTGTGGTTCGTACGTGCTGGTTCGCAGTGGCTCGCACACATATAAGCCGCGCGGGCGACATCTCTGTGAAGATAGCTTACTGGTCTGTTTTTACTATGGTAATGTGACCTTTTATTGTAATCACAGTTTTACTGATTGTACCAAATAAGAAACACATCTAAGTAGTAAAAGATAAAATACAGTCGAATTGAGGACCTCCTCCTTTTTTGAAGTCGGTTAAAACAAACCATCATCATGTAATATTTGATTACAAAGGTACAAACATATGTAGAGTTTTATCTGGAACGAAATTAAATTAAGGGATAATTAAAATAATGCCCGAACTTGTTCCAGGCCTAGTAAGTACAGATAGCGCGCGAGTTGAATGCAGTCAGGGGCTGAGGCGATGGCCGGGAGCACGTCCTTCCGCCTTCCGCACACCCCCCTTACACGCCAGCTGTGGAGTGCTGTGTACGTAGAGAGAACGGCTGTGTGTGTACATAGTGCATTCCTTAATTCTGCATTCAACTCGCGCGCTATCTGTAGTATTTGATTTTGCTGCACAGAATTAAAAAATGTTCAGAAGTAGAGCAACCCCAATGCAATAGCCTCAAAGAGGGTTATATAACGTAGTTAGTACGCACTGGCAGGATATGAGTTTGAATCATCGAGTTAGCTCCTGTAATATGGCATATAAAATGTTGTGTAGCGGTGTTGTACCAGAGTAAACTATCATATAAAATCCATTTAGCTGCTGTAGAGAGTTTACTAACCTAGTTTGCTACGTATTGCATTTTCTCCTGTTAATATTTTATATCGCAATGCAACTTTTGTAAGGACCTAAGTGAAAGGGCAAACCAAATTTCAGTCTAATTTTATGTGTTTTTCAGTATAACCGAAACGAAAGTTCCATTTTAGAGTATACATATCTCGAGGAAGCGGAGGATACAAGTTACTACAACGTAAACCAAGATAACTTTCCACTCAAAACTTATCACATTATCGGGAAGTCGGACCAAGTTAATATAATCCCGTTAAGGGAAGTTCGATGTTGTTTTATAAAGGTCTCGATTCAGGTCAATACAGGATCAGTAGATAATTGAAATATACCGTAACGTAACGGAACGGCGTTTCGCTTCGTAAAAGTTACGTTCCGTTTCGTAAAACGTTTTTTCATAACGTTTCGGTGCGCTAAAAGTCGGCACTGATGATTTATAAGATTAAAAAGTGTTTATAGAAGTAAGTATGACTAGATTCACATTCCTTTTATCAAGTTTTTTGCACATCAAATAACTACGTTAATAATAAATTGTTGCGCAATCATTAAATCACCTAAAGTCAGAATGGAAATAATTTAATCTTCTTTGATGAAAACGATTCCATATAAAATTTTATTGCTCTCATTTCTTAGACTCCTTGTTTCAATTTGATTTTATGAGATCTCACAAAATATTCAGGTTTTCATTTGGATCGGTTTGTTGCATATTGGTTGATTTGAAGACACTAAATACACTTAAATCTATAAATATGGATAATAGGGAAAAATGTAATCTAGCTAAGGTTCGCTAATAGCATTTAAGATAAAAACTGAAAGATTTTTGAGTTGCCAAAAAATTTACCACGAAGGTCATGTACCTATGACTAGTCGCGGATTTCATTTGGATGGGTTGGTTGCATATTGGTTGATTTGAAGACACTAAATACACTTTAATCTACATAGAACGCAGGAACAAAAACCCTAATTTGGCTACTACTACTAAACGATCGAGGTTTAGATTCATATTGTTACGAAACAGCTACTCACGACTTAATAGTCAGATTTTGCCTGACTAGACTCACTGCAGTTGTTAAGTTTCGTCAAAGGCAATATGGTTACGCGGTGGTTCCCGTTTGTCACTGATTTTATCAATTGCCGATGTCGCTTATCTGTATCCCCCGAAGAGCTGCTAGATAGACTGGAGCGTCTTCAGAGCTTATGCATTTGATTCATTTTTGGATTGCCCAAGTGTGGCCACGTCTCACTACAGTTTGACACTGTTATATTGTACTTTTTAGACCATATATGGGCATCCGCCGGCCCGCGGGCCGCATTGGCCCGTTAAGGTTTTTAAAACGGCCCGCGGCGAGGAACGATTTAAAATAAGACTAACATTTTACCGGAAAGTCGCGATTTGTTGTTTTCATGCAACTTCTTTGCCGATCTGAGTAAAGGAGCAAGCGAGTGGAAGGGGAAAAGTAACAAGCAGGGATGAACATCAATAAATCCAAGTCTCGCGAACCAGGGTAACCTAGGAATATTTGCAAAATTCATTGTGTCTAGTTATTTGTGGAATTGATTCAGATGTTAGTAGTCTTGCATCTGAAAATTTGGCACAAAATTCCCATCTATTGGAGATTATGAAAATATTACATTGTAACTTTTCTAGTTGAGCCTACGGCCCGCAAACACATGCCCGCGACTTGCCAAAGGTTGCCCATGCCTGTTTTAGACAAAGACGAATAGGAGGCCATTTATTTTTTTTATTTTGAATTAAACAATCAAAAGCACTAAAAACGAAGGTACGATAGGATGTACTGATCTGGGTCCAAGCGGTGGGTACAGCGTGAACAAGCACATTATGAATACATAAAAGTTCCTTACACATCCTTTCTCTTTTATGTATCAACAAATTATATCTCCTTGTCCCTATTTTTAGGGTTCCGTACCCCAAGGGTAACCAACGGGTCGGCGAGTCGGACCCGCGTACTCCCATATTTTAACAGACATATTTTTTTCCGCTTTTATAGTTAATGGTACGGAACCCGTGTGCGTGTGCGTGTCCGACTCGCACTTGGCCGGTTGTATATATTTTTCATAATTCAGTCATAGGCGTAACTGGGTAGGGGCCAGGGGCCTCGGCCCCCTATAGTACCCCCCCCTCCCCCCTAGCTTTTGCCCCCGGCTCCACCCGCGTGTTATTCGGTTTAACGACATGCTTTTTTCCGGGATAGAGAGTATAGCCTATGTATTAAGTTAGGGTATAAGCTATATCCATTCTAAATTTCATCCAAATCTGTCCAGCCGTTTCAGCGTGAAAGAGTAACAAACATACACACACACACCCTCATACACACCCTCAAACACACAAACACACACACAAACTTTCGCATTTATAATATTAGAGTGATAAGGCGTTATTTGTCTTGTTTATTGGTTTGTTTGTGATATCGTTGTATGGAGGGTTATTCTCTATTTATCTTATTACTATTCACATAATCGAGAACAGATACTAAAGGATGGCTTCATAAGCTGTAGCTGGGAGACAGCCCCCAAGCTAACAATCCTAGGTATTTATTGGAATTCAGTCCACAAGAACGCAGCGCACGCGACGCTCAGTGAGCACAATCGTGTCCCTTGCCTCCATAGTATACTAGGTGAAATTAAATCAACCGACCAAATTCATACTGGAGACTCGGTTAGTCATCAGGAACAAGGTTTAAGGACCCTGCAGGTGAAATTCGAAAAAAAATTTGCAAAAAATTGCAGTGCCTGCACTGTGAATTGTACTTAAACTAGTCCAACAAGTAAGGGAGGAAAAAAAAATTTTCGAAATCGGTTTAAAGGATTACTGAACCTAATTTTTGATCACTAACCGAGTCTCCAGTATTAATTTGGTTGGTTGATTTAATTTCACCCTATATTCTTGGCAGAAGTCATAATTTTTTTAAATATCTGGTATTGCTAGATTCCTCAAACAAGGAAGAATTTATGGTTTTTCAGGAACTATCCTCTGAAAGTCGGGAAATGGTTATAGTACGTAATATTTTCGTTCTTCTTTGAGTACGGTTTTACGTTTTAGGGTGTTTGTACATTTATGTAATACTTGCTTTTGTGCACGGGCTCCGCCCGCGTTTATTCAATCTTCGCCCCGTTTTTGGCTTGGGCGTTAGCCTATCTATAAAAAATCGCATCCAAATTCGTTGAGTGGTTCTCAAGTTAAAACTGTACATACAAAGTGCTCACTGGACACTATGACGTTCCCGCGCTGGGGGAACTCTTCAAGATGAACCAAAATCGTCATCTGAGAGGTCACCATCTTAAAATTAACACGTCGACATGTGCAAGCAACCCACGTAGACATTTCCTTCCTAACCGTGTAGTTCACGAGTGGAATAAACTGCCTGACAGTGTTATAAGTGCTACCTCAGTGAACTGCTTTAAAAATAGACTGGACAAATTTTTTAATAAATAAAAACATAAAGTGCTTTGACATACACATCATCAGCTTATAGCTGCTTGTGTATAATAAATAATAATAATAATAATAATAATAATACATACAGACGGACAAACAAAATTGTTTCGGCTTCAGTACAATACCAATATCCCATTACATTTAAAATTTGAAAAAAATATTCAATGTACAGATTGTACAGGCACGACATTTTTACTACTTTATTATTACTTAAAAAGAAAAACTGGTATCTGCTACTTTTTTCCATAAGTGAAACTCAAAACCACGATAAAATTATTTTTATGGACACAATTTTATTTTCGCTTTACAGATTCTGTTGGCTCCAATGGAAAATGAAAGATGACTTAGCTAAAACTCTGGAGAAGCGACAAATTACTTTATACCAGATTCTGATTTGAGAAAATCTCGTTATGTGATACTTAAGCGACGAATGACTAGGGATTGCAATCCAGGAGCGGTTTCAGTCCAGCTGGATTTTCGCTGGACTACCATGATTCCAGCTGGCAATGTCGGTGCGGTGAACGCCGCGTCGGTCGTCGTCCTAAGAATGACGCTCGCCTTGAAAATGCTGAAATTGTCTCGGTGAAACAGTTGGCATATAGGTTGAAATTAAATCAACCGACCAAATTCATACTGGAGACTCGGTTAGTGATCAAGAACCAGGTTCAGTAATCCTTTTGGCCAATTTCGAAATATAAATTTTTTTGCTCCCTTACTGGTTGGACTAAGCTTAAGTACAATTCCTAGTGCAGGCACTACAGGGCAAAAAAAATGTTTTTCTAACTTCACCTGGAGGGTCATTAGACCTTGTTCCTGTTGACTAACCGAGTCTCCAGTATGAATTTGGTCGGTTGATTTAATTTCACCTTGTATAGTCAAAAAAATGATACGTTAGTGTTAAAACATATTCTTGAGAAAATTTAAATAAAAAGAGTTATTAGCATTCTGCTGTAGACAAATCTATTTTTTTTTTAATTTTACTCTGTCTATTGTTCCGTTTTAACCGGAGAACCGCTCGACGGATTTGGATGCGGTTTTTTTTTCGTCATTATAGTCAACATATGAAGGCTACAATATAAGTCAAGCCGAAAACTGTCGATATTTTATCCTACGCACAAATATCTTCTTTTATACACTCTATTATGCCTACTACCGTATTTATTCTGTGCTACTACCGATCAAGCTTCATCACACTTTTGTTTGCGCAAATTCAAACATTAAAAGACTGAAGACCGCGTCTACCACACGGTATATTTGCGTAAAGTACCTATACACGTGCAAGGTTTACCACAGTTTCGGCTGCGCAAGCTTCTGGCATGAATGAACTGACTGAAAACGGACGGAGCTATCACAAGACACGACACAGTTACGCACGCGCAAGCGCACATTCTGATCGAAACAATGTTTCCTAATGAAGAGTTATTTCTTCTTCTTGTATATTTCCAGTGTTTCTTGTATATTTTCACGTATAAATCTACTCAAAGATTTAAGAGATGATCCAAATGATTGGCGGAATTATTTACGGATGGATGAAAATGCTTATATTGAGTTGCTACGTTTGGTAACACCATGCGTCAGAGCATATTACTTCACGAAAGATTGACCGTTACTTTGAGGTTTCTGGCGACTGGAAGATCGTACCAAGATTTGAGATTTTCTACAGCAATTTCTGAACAAGCGTTATCTGAAATAATTCCGGATACATGTAGAGCCATTTACAATAAAATAAGTACTTAAGCAAAATGTTATTTTAGTAACCTACATTATATCCAAATGACACACCAAGCGTAACTTTTTGGTACATAGGTACTAATAGGTAGACTCATCCATACAAACAACTTTGGATTTAATTTTCCAAAGTTCGGGCAGAGATTTATTTTTACTATGTACTGTAAATATATATATTTTTTATAATAACCTGTATAATATCATGTATCATTTTTGTTTTTTTTTGTTATTTTCTTTTATTTTGAAGATATGGCCAATGTACAGCCAGGAACACAGATCCGTCCGGTCTATAATGCCTGAATGCAGTTTCAGGTGTGACTAAGAATCTTGCCATTGCAATCTTAACCCGATGCACTAGGATGCATTTCACTCAAAATGCACTTGAATTTTTTCACTACAAACGGTGGTTGCGAGCCTCCGGGCTTGCTCCTGGATAAGTTCTAGACATAAATCTCTGCAAAAGACTTGCAGGTGTTGCACAAAAGTAAGAAAATCACAGCTGCATAGCCCATGAAGCCCACGGCGCAAAACTTAGACTTCTAGTAACGTAACGTCGATCCTAGGCTAGCTAGGCTTTCTTAATCTAGAAACGTTCGTGACGAATGTAGAGATCATGTCACGTTTTTTTTTGTATGTGTATATTCGTGTGTGTGTGTGTGTGTGTGTGTGTGTGTGTGTGTGTGTGTGTGTGTGTGTGTGTGTGTGTGTGTGTGTCTAGTTAGTGTACGAACATTTTATGAACATTTTATTTATTTACATTATAAAGCTGTGTGTCATCCGTCACCGTCTTGCCCGCCGGACTCTCAGACGGCGAAAGCAGCAGCAAATATGTTAGCGAAAAGCGTTTTCATACTTTTGTTTTGTTTTGTGGCCGTAGCAACGAAATTAACCCAAATACTTTATCTTGGGTTTTTCATAATAACTCCACGGGTGTGTTAGCACCTCATTTATCGATTCACAAAGTGCTTTTCCTCGTTATAAACGACCCGTCGTAAAATGAAACGATCGATAAAAGTCGCCTGAATATATGTGGCAAATACATGCAATGTCGTAACGGGGAATTCCAGTGAATTTCAGCCAAGGTTGCGGCAAGTACCTTGGGCGTGGAATCACATAAACAAAAATTATGTGCGGCGCGCCCGAAGTGTCGCTACGCTAAGTGTCTTAATAGGAAACCCCAGTAAATTTCAGCGGAATGTGGGCGTGTAATGATATAATTAGAAATTATGACTGCGACACTGCGGCGCCCGTAGGCGAGTTTACGGGCGCCTCGCAGGCGAGCACCCGCTGTGTAACGTTCGACTGCACTTTCGTATGTTGCGACGTATTCGCTGATGGGCTCCAAGCCGCTGTCGATAAGCCTGAGTAAAATACATGATTTTTTCTTCAAAGATAGCACAGTCGCCGCACCTGATTCCATTGTGTGACCGGGAGCTCCATGCAGCGTTGGAGAGTCACCTGCACCGTGGTTTTATCGGTAGCTCGATGGTGCGACGACTCCGACACGAAGTCTTTTAAGATTATATGTAACGTAACGTCGTTCGTAAGCTCACCTGCTCGTAGACCTTTGCTACAGACATTCCTTAATCTTGAAACGTTCGTGACGAATGTAGAGATCATACCACGTTTGTATGTGTATATGTGTGTGTATGTATATAGTTATCGTACACGTACACGTATGTTGCATAGGTAAGATAGTATGACGTGAACATGTCTTTACTACGTTTACTACGACCGTCGTCATGTAGCAGTCAGCATGTCAGCAATGATAGTATAACGTTAGGGTGCCGGAGCAGCAAGCGCAAGTACGAACGTCTGATATATGCACTCTGTATCAATGCGCCGCAACGCTCGAGACACATCGATGGTGTAATGTTGCATAAACATTATTTACATTATGAAAGCTGTGTGTTATCCGTCACCGTTCTGCTCGGACCCTCGGACGGCGAGATGTTTCGCTATGTTAGCGAAAAGCGTTGTCAAACTTTACTTTTGTGTAGCAACCAAATAATCCCAAATACCTTATCTTCGGTTTTATAAAAACTAGCACGGGTTCGTTGCTACGTCATTTCGTGATTCCCGAAGTATTTTTCCTTGTTAGCCAAACGATTAAACCCATAGGTATAGGTCAAATAATTATTTGACTTATCGACCCGTTGTAATGAGGATAACGATCACTAAAAGGTATGTCGCTAGGCAGGACCATGTGTGGCAAGGCCGAATGATGTCATTGGGAATTCACCTGAATTTCAGCCAAGGTTGCGTCTATCGTGTAGTTAATTAAACATTCTCGCCGCGCCCCGTTGCTATATGCGCACCTTTGAAAACAAAATCACGGCAGGACTTTTGTATGTTGCGACGTGTTCGCTGATGGGCGCCAAGCCGCTGTCGATAAGCCTGAGTAAAATACATGGTTTTTTCTTCAAAGATAGCGCACTCGTTGCACCTCGTTCCGTTGCGTTACCGAGATCTCCATGCAGCCTTGGATAGTCACGTGCAGAGCGGTCTTATCGGTAGCTCGGTGGTACGTACGGCCAAGACGGAGTTACACCTGGTCGGCGTGCAAGTTAATCTTGTACGGAGTTTGAAAAAGTTAGCATGTCAAAACGTATGCACTTTGTATTAGCTACATTAGGTACAAACCCAACTTTAGTTTAAAAACAAACGGTATGATAACATTTATTTAGTTATGGCATAAAAATATGGTGAAATTTCCGTTGACGTCAGGGTTTCAGCCAAACCACAGAAATAGTTGCCTATTATTACAATGGTATCGGCATTATTTCTGATGGGTGACGCAAAAGTATAAACCGCTCGCGATTTAACCACAATTATTTATTAATTTTAATTCAGGATTATTTCATAAATGCCTAATCAATTTTCGTTACATTGCTTCATTGGATCGTTCACGTCACAGGCGATGATATCAGCAGGCCCCTATATAATGGGCCCAAATTATCCTTGATATTCATAAGCTCATCGACAGCCAACGTGCCAAGTGACCCGTGACTCTCCGTGCTATATGTAAGTATTGAATATTTAAATTAATTATTTTGTGCATTTTTATACTTCTCTTGTGCATTCTTTCCAGGGATAAAGCGCCTGTTTTATGACTGAATTTAATATTTTATTTCTTTTCATTCGCAGCCACTAAACTATAAAATGAAGGCGGCCATCTGCGTGGCTATGATCATCGTCCTGATGTCGGAGGCGAGGCCTGCCGCCAGGCCTGAGGTGCCTCCGCAGGTTGCTGCTGTGAGTATATCATTTCTACAAACTGCTATCAACGACCCATCCAAGTTTCTTATTACCGTTGGAAGTTTTAAGCAAAGAGTTTGTCGTATGCCCCAACCCTCAGAACGTCTTGTAAGCTTCAACGAAATTAATGTTAATTTTTCTATTTACAGATTACTGATCCGACCAGGTCCCGCTGCAGCGGCGAAGCTGCGGGCCCTCACCACGTCAAGAAGTGGGAGGCCATTGGGACCCGGATGGGTTTCCCAAACGGCCCAGACGAGAACCAATACTGGTGGTATGAGGCGTCATAGCACCAGTATTGGTTGAGTCTGGGTAAGGGGGTTTTTTTTTTAAATAATTTTTTTTATAAAGTATTTCTTGGTATCATTGATGTAGATAAGCTGACGTAGGTATCCCAACTGTCGTATACTGTCTTAGGTTACCATCGGTCTGCTAGGCTACATGCACATGTAATGTGCATCGGACCGATGTGCAGATATAGACGTCACGCTGCAACTTGTGCAACAGATACTGCACTCTAATAGGTCGAGCATAACGGCTTGGGAGTTAGCACCATTGCATGATAGAACTGTGTCTCCTGAGTTCAAAAATACCACTCCCCGCTCCCCCCGACCCTTAACTTTGGAGTTATAGGCCGTACGGACTTGTGTCATTGGGTGTATTTAATGTCAATGAAATATTTGGCTGGAATTATTATGTCAATAAATTCAGTAATGAACTGGCGACTGTGTGAACGCAAATCCGCCATGTTTTGTAATAGGTACCAATAATACCAATCCTTACGACGACAAGAGCTCGACCAATGAGAATATCGACGGTTAAGAACCAATAACGTATCTAACTAAAAAAACTAAAATATTACAGGAGGCGAAAAAAACGTTTCATAATTTGAAGCGATAACTTTTTGTAAGTTTGTACATAATATTAAACATATTTAAAAAATTAAGCTTCAATATTGTACTGATTAATATATATATAATTGGTATTGGCAGGTCACGCAAAGCAAACCGAAAAAAATGTTAGACGTTATTGATTCTTAACCGTCGATATAATGTATACTACGTTACAAGAGTCGGGACTTCCCTATAACTGATTAAAATGCGTATCTATTTGCCATGGAATGCCCCGCAACTAGTACCAAACTACAATAAGAAGTGACAAATCACAAACAAAGCTGCCAACATAAGTGTGTAGGGATGTACTACAGAAGCAATACATTTTACCGATATCGTTTTTTTTACTGTAGGAATTTCATGTGTAATGAAAAGGCCAATTACGAAGACTTCAGTTTTATCAGGGCTTTCAATAATTTGTATGTGACAGTTTTGCAATAATACGTTTCTAATTTTAACAGTTCTAGATAAAACTGAGGCCTTTGGACTTTTTATGCAGGAAAAGGAAATAAAAAGCTTCCTGTTCAATTAATTTAATTCTTATTACATGAAAAATATGAGCGATGATGTTGACTTGGACTTGGCCCTGAAGTAGATGGCTCTGAAAAAAAAAACAATTACGTCTACATACTTAAAATAATAATATTAAAAAAGTAAGTTTTTGCAATTTCAATCTGGCTGGCACATAAATAAAAAAACCAGACAAGTGCGAGTCGGACTCACCCACCGAGGGTTCCGTACAAATTTGTAGGTACAAATTATAAATATTGAATAAAATTAATTAATTAATTAATCGCGTTCCCGAGATAAAGGGTCCTGACAGACAGACGGATGGACGGACAGACGGATAGACGGACAACAAAGTGATTCTATAAGGGTTTCGTTTTTTCCTACTGAGGTACGGTACCCTTATAATATTTTTGATAAAATGACATATGTATGTACATACGTACCCTTATCGAAATACACGTGACAAGTAAACTCATACAAAATCGTATCAGGAAGTGATGCTTCTTTGAGTTGATTTGAAGGTATGGTTGACTTTTTGAACCGAGTTTTCTTATTGAAATGTTTGTCATCAAAGTGCTTTCCAATTCTCTATTGGTAGATAAATAAGGTCTTCACTGCCAGTGACTTTTACTTACTGCTGTCACCTGTAATAATAGTATTATTTTAAAAAGCAGCTTCACAATATTTTAATTCGAAAAAAAAACAAGACCGCATTTTTGGAAAGTGATTTGACCATTTTGTCAGTTTAATTTTTTTCTATAAGTTCTGTAGACTAACCAATCAACAGAAAATAAATAATACAAAACATTTTCCATATTTTACGCAAAAAATATTATATCCTATAATTTGATTAAAGACTGTCAGCGAAAAAGAGGCACATTTTTCACCTTAAACATATATTGCACTATGATATTAGGATGAAATTATGACCCTAACCTTAGTGGAAATGTTATGATTTATCGACACAATCCCGTCACTATTCAATTTATAAATAAATTTTATGAAAATGTTTTCACTTTTAAACTTCTTTATAACACAAAATAAGTCGCAAGATGAGTACAGAGGTACTTACCGAGTCTCTTTTAAAATAAATTTGGCCTGAATATAATGTTTTCACCATCATTTCGGCTGCTTCGCACCTCACATATTTCACGCTTTTTATAGTTCATTGCGTGATGCAAATGTACGTTCTATTTACTTCTCTATTATTAAAACACAATAGTATGAAACATAAAGCACTATATCAATGTAACACAGTTAATTCTCATTTTAATCAGATAAATTAAGTTTTACAAATAAACAAACAACCGCCATATTGACTTGACACAACGTTAGACAGAGACAAGCTAAGTGAGCGAAAGAGTAAAAACATATAAAGCCATTCGTCCAAGCACAATTTTCATACATAACTCCATTTGTACTGAGTTTCGTTAGGCTGAGCTCGACTGACAAAAAGCGCGATGAAAACTGAACGTCCAACCACACGCGCGGGCAAGTACGCATGCACAGGCCTGGCTTGCGCATGTCAAGATTACAAACATGTCAAAATTTACGCAGGGCGCGCTTTGGGGCTTGCGCGTTATGCAGATTTACCTACTACACGTATACAGTGTTCCGTGTACAAGTCGGTTAGCGCAGCCGAAACTGTGGTACAGCTTGCACGTGTGGTAGGAGCTTTAGCCACATTCTGATCGATTCTTATTTTCAAGCAAGTCGAAAAGTTCGCAGTGGGATTTGCGCGTGTTACAGTTTTCACCCGATGCTCCGTGTACAATTAGTCGGCCTGCGCAGGCACAAGTAGTGGGCCTTTTTTATCAATATCTGTGGTGTTACTCACAACTTAAAATGTGTAAATGTGTGCTTCTAAAATAACATGTCATGTCATTTAATTTATTTTGATTTATATATTTTTCAAATATACTGTCTTGTGATATGTATCTGTTTTGAGGCGCATTTTATCGTATACATCCGCGTATTGAATACGCAAGGGGACCGGACGAGAATAAACCTAAGCCTAATTTTCAATCTCCAATTCCTGTGAGGTTTTCTGAGAGTTCTTCATGAGTCAAATGGTTTTATTCTAACTTTATCCTATCTTTATCTTTAATAGCTTAATAAATATAATTTTCTTCAAAAAACCTGTTAATGGCTTTTATTTGTTACTTTTTATTTTTATTAATTAACACATGTAAATAATATAAAGAAAAATGTGCTATATTTTGACCCCTCAGTGGGGTCGTCATCAGGCGAATGGAAAAAAATATCACATATACATGAAACGTAAAAAACACTGACATCTATTGACATAATTAATTACAAACTTTTTAGAAAGGAGTTCTTAATAGCTGTTGTAGTTGCTCAGAGTGCTCCGATCGTGAAATTATAAATAATATAATAAAATAACTGTAAATTTAGATTTCATGTAAGTTTATTAAAAATTGTCGTTTGCTAAGTAGTCAGGTAAGTCAGGTCAAGTCATGTCGGTCTGTTAGTGTTGTTAATAATCTTAATAATCACTCAAGGATCGTCAGCATAGAATTCCTTCAACGGATGCCATCAACGTAGATGTTATACGTTTAAAAATAAGCTTTTCTAGATACTCTGTAAGAATATTCGTTTTAAATTATGACGCCATCGAAATTTTTTCGTATTTTTCGGAAGGTTTTACATTTATTTGTTGCTCATTTCAGGTCAATCAGCTTCTAAAACCTTATAAACAAAAAAAACAGAATCAAAAAAAAAATAAAGAGGTTCAAATTAGCCCCTTAAATTTTAACCTTTTTGATTGATTTTTGGGGTGGAGCACCAATAAGGTTTTAAAAGAATGCCGACGGATTGGCAGGAAGAGGCTTACGAAAAATAACCAAAGACTTTTCCAAGGTCTATTAGATTTTCCTTCGATCTGGAAATTTCACGAGAAAATTTAATTAATCGCTGAACTGAGCTCAACCTAAAAGCTGAAGAGTCCTAACTTAATTCAATTTCTTCGAATTACTTCAGAATTGTGAGGTTGGGTTCGAGAGCATTCATAAACTTACTTTTGATCTTTTGAAATACATCTGTCTGTAAATGTTATGCAGTCCTTAACCCTTTCGGAACTGCAAAAAAAGAACAATAGTTACACAATAGATGATGGCCAAATAGTTTCAATACGTGTAAGGGTAGTATATTCTGAACGGTGATATTTATAACTTCTAAACCCGCTAACGTTTATGTCAACGGCTCTACTTGCACTGAATGAGAAACTTGAAATAGTACATTTTGACGCAAGTGCGAAAAGGCTCGGCAAAAAACAGTTGGGACGAGAAATATCAACACTTTCGCACGTGTATCAAACGACGTTTTTGAATACACATGCGAAAAATTACATGAAATAACTAATAAAATATAAGCAATTTTGTTGCAAATCAAAACAGATACAAGTCGACTGAAGAACACGCAGTCTGATTGGCGCCAATCTGTACTACAAAGACCAATGTATCTTTCTAAAATCTTTTTAATAATAATTTCTAAGATAGTTAAAAATTGAATATAAAAGTTTGAAAATACTCATCTTGTTATAGATTATCTGGTAAAAAAAAGGTTTACATGCTTACTAAATGATGTGGCCGGTTTCCCCTAGATGGCGTCAGTAGGTAGTAAAAACAAAAAGCACGAGTGCAAAATATGTAATTTTACGCACGCTAAACAGGCACGTAATGTATCATATTTTGAGCAGGTGTATTAAAATACATTATATCTTTATATATGAGTAGGACGGAGGACCGACATGAGTGACGAAATTTGGGAAAGGCCTATGTCCAGCAGTGGACGAACACGGGCTGATGGATGAATGGATGGATGGATATCTTTATAATTTTGAATACTCAGTTTTCTTTGTTTGACAAAATCCTAAAAAATACTTCGTACCTTTAAATGGACCTGTAATAATTGAGAATTGACAGAAAACATTAAATGACTCTCTTATATCTTCTTCTGCCCCTAGATTATGTATCCTTGAGTCAGTTGCTAACTAGTTGCCAAATGTCAAAAACATAGATTATTATTATTATATCGAATTCCGATTATCTAAGGAAGGATACGTTCGTGCTTAAAGTGACGCCACAGTTCGTGAACAGCCCCCTGATTCTGTATCGTAAAATCAGTTTTCAAACCGAATGCCTATCGTCGAAAACATACTATCGGGTTATCTAAGGATACGTTCGCACTTGAAATGACGTCACAATTCGTAAATAGTTCAATACCCATTGAAGGTTATTTTGGAAGTTCATTTTTTATCTGTTTTTGGTGAATAAAACCATAGATGGCAACCGACACTGAGTCACATAATAGGCCCGTAGTTCAATATACACTGAAGGCAATTTTAAAAGTTCGGTTTTTATCTACGTTTTTAGTTTTTCAAGCAGATGGCAACCAACAATAAGTTACATACATAATAGGACGTTGATCATACTGAATAACTTATTCAAATTTACTCGCGCAAATATAAGGTGACTTTCGTCTATGTCGCCAATTTCATACTGGAGACTCAGTACGTGGTCAGGACTCGTGGTTTTAGATAATAGGTTTATATGTTTACAACAGTGATGACTGTTATTTGTACATTATTAGTTTGGACGAACTACTGTTTTGAACTGAAAAAAAAACAGCATTCACTTTGCAATTTATTCAATACAGCGAGTTTTTATATATTACGTTTTGGGCTTCGTTATAGTCTTGGAAAAGGCCTCAATTATAACATGTTTTTTTTTCAGAACCCTATCTATTGTATTATGGTGAGTTCTACCATTTTACAATCTAATTTTTTACTACCTATGTCGTCTTACACTACAGAAATATTTTGAAATGAAGAAAAATTGACAGCACTAAAATTAAAATTAAAGCCTTCTGATTCGGCTTTAGTAACTGTACTGTAAAATATGAAAAAGTGGTATTTCCTCACATTTATATCAGTAACTTGGTGCAGGAGAGATGATTTGGAGATTATTATAGTTTGTTTTGATGCTACCAGTCTTTTCACACCTGGTATTTTCCGTCCAACGCTGCGTAGCGTGAGAAAGCCGAGAGTTTGTGTCGCCTCGTCGCTTGGTAATAATTTTAACGATATCGTAAACATAAAACTGCTATTCTCGTTCGTGCTACTGCTACACACTGGGTTGATAGACGCCTACGAAAAAAGTGTGTACCAGTGTTGCCAGACCCTATTTTTTTTAAAGCGGGAGTTGTATGATATATTTATTAAAAAAATCGGGAGGCCACAATTTTTTTTTAAATTTGACACGGCGTTTGAGATTTTGTGTACACCGGGGTAAGTAGAGTAATTTTACATAAATTTGGCAATCCCACTATCCAGAATAAATTATTTTGTAAAACAATTTGCTTTACTTGAAATTTGTTTCTAATTGATCTCTTTTATTTTGTAATAAAGTCTAAATAATATTTAAATTTTATTATTGATTAATAAATAATATTCTTGTGGACATTATTGTAAGAGCGATAAATGCAAAACACTCTACCTCTACAGTAGTAAATAAAACTTAATCCCGTTTCCGTATTTTCCACAAAGAATTTAATTTTCACAACTTTTTCACAAGGCAGCTATGGAAGTTTCATTTAAAAATATTGTATTTATACTACGATCTTATAAATTGATCCATGTTTCTTATTTTGATCGTATAACCTTGCGCCAAAACTACTATCTGCATCGCACAGTGTCATGTATCCGTAAAATTCTCGAAATTTTGTCATTAAATATTCAAGTTTATGGATTTTAGTGAATGCATTTTGTATCACGCAGTTTTTTCGTAACTAAGGTTTCAAACGGGGTTAATGTAAAAATTGGGAGATTGATGTGGAAATACGGGAGATCGGGAGACTTATACTAAAATCGGGAGAACTCCCGTAAAATTGGGAGAGCTGGCAACGCTCGCTGGTGTGAACCTATCACCATGTCGTCTATTGTGGATGTACATTTGCCATCCAGCACAATCACGTTTCCAGGATTTAAAGGCTTTAGGGGTATTCTTCGAAATTATCACTACACCTTTATTACAGAAAAAAATTTAACAGGCTCGTAAAATTGTCGCAAAATTTACCATACGTTTGTGAGTAACAAACTTCTGTTTGGTGATCATTTTAAATACTTTTTAGTTTAGTGTTACTAAAGCATCAAAACGCAAAATTCCAATGTTATATAATGAAATGCCTGTTCGTATAAGATCTGAACAAAATAAAAATAAATTTGCAAAATTATATAAAACTTACCTTCTACAAAATATGTAAACATAGATTAAAATAACAATGTTATTATTTATTGTTAATGTACCTACCTACGAAAAAGAAGTGCGACTCCCTCCCCACAGACAAACCAAATTCCTACTTGGTTTTGTGGGATGTATTTAGATTTAAGTTATTCTTGAAATAAATAAACATATTCATTCATTCATTCATCACTATAAAACAGTACTTTGGGGTATCCGGACACCGTCGATTTTCCGCCTGGTAACATGCTTGCCTGGGCTTATTATTCAGCCCAGTTTTTCAGTGATAGGACTAAAAGACGGACAATTAATCTTTATTTTTTGGTAGAATATATGACACAAAAACCACAAAGCTAAGCTTTTACCTGGTTGCTGTTTATATTAAAAGGAGATATTCGTTTATGTAGCCAAATTAACACTGGAGACTCGGTAAGTGGTTAGGACCAAGGTTCGATGACGCTGTTTGCGAAATAAAATGTTTTCAAGCACTTGTAAAAAGTTTCTTGCTCTTCTTCTCAGCGAGACTAATCGAATATGTAATTTAATACATACATATATACTTACGCCTGTCTCCTAGAAGGGTAGGCAGAGACTACATATTTCCATCTGCTATGATCCTGACACACCACTTTTGCTTCTTCTACATCCATTAATCTAGTCATACAAGCTCTCCTATTCCGGATACTTTTTACTTTGCCCATCTTCAGTATGTCGCCTATTTGGTTGGCATACGCTAGAGATCACGTTGAAACTAACACCTTCTACAGAATTTTGCAGCCCTACAATGTTGTCCAAAAATCAGGCTCTAACCCAATGCGAAAAAAAGTTATGTATTGCTGAGCGAATGAAATCTATCACTCGTTGCCTTTACGTAATCAATTTCGTTCAAATTGGCTCACCTTGGAAACCTTTAGGGAACTTCAGTTGACTTAGACACTTGAGATTTGAAATTGATTGAAAAGTTACCTACACTCATGGACATATTTAGAGGAACGCAAAAAAAGGACAGATTATCAAAAACTAAAAGGTTTATTTATATTTATTATGGTTTTATTCAAGTAGACTTCATTAAATTTCCTTTTTTAATACAGAAACTTACAATTTACTGAAAAAAATAAACAAATTACTAACAGTAATCTCTTATTGACGTAAATGTGGAGGAAACGGTGATCTTTCATCTTATCAAATTGAATAGCAAAAATTTATCAAATGGCTGGTTTCTCATGTAATGTAAGGTAACATAAACACTTGTAGGCACATTCAGTACTTAGTGTTACCTCCTCTCGCTGTCAAAACTGCCTCCATTCGTCTGGGCATACTTTTTATTAAATCATCTATATAACTTTGTGGCATTTGATCTTATTCTTCTACAAACGCCGTTTTGAGTTGTGCTGGAATTCTTTTTTTTATTTGTTTTCCCAGTTTATCCCAGACATGTTCTATTGGGTTTAGGTCTGGCGAGCGAGCTGGCCATTCCAAAACCTCGATGTCGACCTCTTGAAGGTATTCCTAAACTATGGCGGCAGCGTGTGGCCGAGCATTATCATGCATCAAAAGGAAATTATCTCCTATATATGGGAAAAAAGGTAGCACAATTTCTTCTTAAATGTCGGTTATGTATCGTGCCGCTGTCAGAGACGCATTTTCCACGATGTGAAGCTCCGTTCGTGCTCCTAAGCAAATGCCACCCCATACCATAACCATGACCCTCCACCATAAGGTTCTCTTCCGACAATGTTACACTGAGCATATCTTTCTCCTGGTCGTATCCACACTTTGACCCTTCCATCATCTGGCATAAGGCAAAACCTGGACTCGTCAGTGAACAATACTCTTCCCCAGTCATTGTTATTCCAATCACGGTGAGCGCGAGCAAAGTTACTCCGAGCTACATGATGGCCTGTGCTAAGAAGAGGGCCTCTGGCAGGTACGAGCGCTCCTATTCCAGCTGCTTTAAGTCTTCTTCTTATCGTTTTAGTGCTAACTGTAACGTCGAGGTACGGTTTCTTAGCACACTGCTTACAATAAATCTATCGTCCCTAGCTGTGGTTACTTTTTTTCTACCTTGTCAAAAAATAACAGACTTGGAAACTCGCAACATTTGAGCTACTTGATTGACGTGTTCGATTTAAGTTACCGCTTTAGACACTTGAGCTACGCTGAGATCGGGCATTATCACTTCAATCTTTTGAAAAGATCTCGAAGCAACACCGCGACGACAATTTTTGATAAATAAAATAATAAAAAAAGATTTTGAAAATTTTCAAATACACCAATAACCTGAAAATGTTCTTCCTACACACATTTATTTATCACGTAGCGAAAAAAACAAATGAAACTTCGAAACAAACGATGATAAAAATCTTTTTTTTTTCAAATTACATAATGCTGTTATAGGTGGCCAGTGCGTAAGGAGAACATATTAAACATAATCGAACCTTTTTTTTGCGTTCCCCTAAATTTGTCCATGAGTGTATATTATTCAAAGAGATAATAATGTCCAACGTAATTAGTCCCTTTAGATAAACGGAGTTTAATAGATCGTAAATGTCAGGTAAGTTTAGTCGATTATAACTGCTCGTTGAATATGTTTGTGTCTTAAACAGAACAGGTTCTACTCGCACTTGACCAGTTTTTTAACTATCTTTATTTATTTCTGCATTTTAGATATGAACAAAGTCCTAACTCGTTGGATATGAAACGATAAATTTGTTGACTGTTTTACCTCTATTTTAGTATTTCCTTACAAGACTCTCAAAAGAGAGTATAGATGTCCGGAATCACAACTGAACACATCGTACACCCACTTCACACCAACGATTATTGTACCCAACATGATAAATCACCGTTATATCGGCACACATACAAGAACATTCTTTTTGGTGCATTCAGATTTTGCATGGTGATACAAAATATAAAAGTTAAAGCCCAAAATGTGCTTTACAGAATTAGGCGAAATTCCTCAGAAAATGTATTATTATTTTCCTCATAAGTATGAATTTTATGGACAAACTAACCGAATGTTTGTACAGTGCAGCTGAACAGAAGTACATATCGACGCATTGGAAATTTTGGCGACATGGATCTCCATTTTTCTCAGCAACAAAAAAACAAATGTAATTACCAATTTAAATACTAGATTAAGCATTTCATTGACATCATTTTGCCCGAAGATTTAGTTGATTGATTAATTTTCATAGCAGAGAAAACATATTTAGAAAACCTCTTTTAAAACAGAGATTTCTATTTTACTGACAAACGGGAGCGAATGAAGCTTCTTAAGTTTTTTATTTAAATTAGTCTACAAATACACTTCAATATGGCCGATTGGTTTTATTAAATTACTTATAGTTGTCATTTTAAATGAAAAATACTGTTTTGCCGCATACGACCTTACGGCATAAGCCAGTTCGTGAGCGCATATTTGTATGGAATAAGTCCCCCTCACTCCACTCCTCTTAGGCGCCGATTTGAAATTAAAAGTTTATCAATTCCTCGCCTGTACACCGCCTAGAAAATGATACACCTTGGGTATTGATCTTTAATATTTTCTTTAAAAAATCCGTCAATCAAGTGAAAACGTGAAAAATTTAATAACTTCGCTAAACACGACACGCAATGCTAAATGTTGCCAACTCTCTCTCGAAAAAGCGCGCTAAATATTCCAATAAAAGCGCTCAATTTAAAACTTTCTTGAAAATATGCGTATTAGATGTATATTTTTAAAGTGTACTAGTAGTTCACCCCGGACTGTGAACTCGCGCTCGCCCGATTCGCGCTTGACCGATATGGCTCATTTTTGAACTTAAAACATTCTTTTTGCCTTATTTACTCGCCTGCCAAATTTCATTACATTCCGATCAAAAACACTCGAGTTATGGTCGAACAAACATTCATAGATACATACATACAAACGCCGGATTGTTCAAGTAGACTCGGAGAACTCGTTCGATTCGATCGCTCGTTCAAAAATAAAACAAACAAAGAAAAAACATTTTTAGCCGACTTATGCTTGCAAATCATAGGGCCAATAACTACTGTTCGCCCCGAACTGTGAACTCACGCTAGCCCGATTCACACTTGACCGATTTGGCTCACGTTCGAATTTTTTTTTATGCCTTATTTACTCGCCTGCCAAAGTTCATGACATTCCGATCAACGATACTCGAGCTATCGTCGAACAAACATTCATACATACAAACGCCGGATTGTTCTAGTATACTCTGAGAACTCGCTCACTTCGCTCGCTCGGTCAATTATAATCCAAATATTTGTTTTTGTGTTAAGATTTTACACAACATATTCAAATTTCAAATCTGTAACTCATTCCGTCTGGAAGCTAGAGACCCATGACATACGGACGGACAGATAGCAGAGCGACATTAATCGGACTCCGTTTTGCCCTTTGGGAGCGGAACCCTAAAAAGATGTCAGCGGCGGTAACAAAATTCCCCTAGACCTAGCACAAAGCGCCTAGTTGGCAATACTGGTGATGCTAAGACCGTTAAATATATCCTCGGAAGTGGGACAAACAATATTTAACAAGTAAATTAGTGAGTTCTCACGGAGTTGGTAAGTCGAAATTGTGCCATGAAATTGTTGCGGGGGCACGGCCCGAGACGCCTTATTCGGAAACCTTTCCGCTCATCTCACATTTTGATTGTACACAATTGACTTGTTTTTGTTTAGAATACAGAATACAGAATACAGAACTTTATTCATAACGGTCAGTTACATGTCATGTTGTTATCAAATAACAAAAAAATGGAGTAAAACAATAATTATTAAATTAAAATTAAATTAAGTTAAATAACTAGTCACAAAGTAATTTATCTAAGCAAATTTGTCATGCACAGTGTATGAAATGTAAAATCATAATGTCAAATAATACAAAAAAAAAAAAAAAATAAAAAAAAAAAAAAAAATATAAAAAAAAAAAAAAAAGCTATCCCTTTCAAGTAAAGCTCTTAGTACTAACTCTTAATACAAAAGCAATTTAACGAAAAATATATCACTTGACTAGAAGCTTCAGTAAGCTAAATTAGCAGCTCGATGTATGACGGCACAAATATCAACGGAATCGAATTTGAAATAAGATTCATATCAGCGTGAAAAGCAAATTGGCTGTTACGACAATCGCTGTGTCACCGAGCACAAAATAGAGAAAATCATACTTTTCTTGAATGATAAATAACCCAGATAGGTACTTATCGGTTTTCAACATGTTCCAATTTTTGATTGCACATAATGTGTGTGTAAGTTTTAACGTAGTCTCCTTTGAATTATTCGTTTTTAGGGTTCCGTACTCGATCCGATTCAACCATAATAGGTAGAAAGTTGAAATTTTCACAAAATACGTGTTACTACCACGACAAATACTAAAATATTGAAATCAAATTAAAGGGTGGTGTAACGACTAGAGTTGTTACTTTGGCCTTTACAGTACTCATTTATTTATAACAACTGGCTCCATCTAAATGTGAATTTCCACAAACTCAGATAGGGGCCGGACTAAAATTATTTGTTCTAATATCAACTTCAATCATATGACATGCCTTATTTAACTTCAAAATGGAATATGTCCATTATTACGACGTTTTAAATTTGAAATACCTCACACATTCTAAGTGGGGTTACAGTCAACGACCTATTCTCGTATATTCCCTAGTAGTCCCTGGGTACGGTCGAGTGTGCGAAATCTGTACGGATTCGATGACATTTGTAACCTTATGCTATAGCGATATAAGGATTGGATTGTTTGCTGCGGAAACGATATTTTTTTCACTTTTTCTGTGGCCCTGCCTATTATGGCGCCGATGCAATTTTTTTCAAAGTTCTTCTCTCATAAACCTAACAAATCTATTGCCACTTGGTAAGAACTTCAAAATTTAGACTTTAGGAACGTTTATATTTTTTTGGAACAAGCCTGTTCCATGTAAACTGACATCGATTTAAGAAGCTGCAGAGCGGGCATGTTAATGATGAATAAATATACTTAAAACTGAATCGTAAGAAGCGATGTAATCTCTTATGTTAGACCGTTAAATAATAATAATAAAACAGGTTAAAACATGTACATATACACTTTTAATGTTTTAACTGGTATTGTCTTTCAATGTTGTTGATGAAAGGAGTTCTAAGGGGCCCAAAATGGTGTACGATACAAGGAAATGGGAATAAAGTTGTTTGATCTAAAAAGATATTAAATTATAATTATTTTATATTTTTTTTTACTCACTTTGCATCTTAAAGCACGTTGACCCTGTGATACGTAGCTCTGTGTTTTTAACTATAGAAAAAAATGAAGCCACCGAGCTGTTAATTTAATTCAAGTTTGGAGAAATACACTTTAGAGTAATTTGACAGGTAATAAAATAGAAAACTAATATGTCTAGGAGGGCGGAGCTGAAATAATCTGGGGTGGGAGTTAAAAGTGATTTAAAGGGAATCAGAATTTTGAGCTGGACAGTTACGTAAAACGCAAACCTGAAACACTTCAGTTAATCTCTAGACCGTTTACAGGATAGTTGATCTCAGAACCGGTAGTGAGGCAGTCAAATCGCGGAACCAAACCTCGGAAGGATAAAGATTTCTAGGTCGCGCGCGGATCTCGGAAATTCTAGAATCAAAGTCGAAACTTACGAGTCGCATTTCCTAATGTGTTACGGTAATATCGCGAGTGTTTGGTGTTTTGCAATTAATAAAGCTTCATTATTTAAATAATTTGGAAGTGTTTAAAGTGCGACTGTAAAGTGTGTGCGTGCGTAATTGCGGAAAAAATTAAATAGCCGATTTTTCCCGCGATGGTTTTTCCCGGAAAAACGATAGAAACGAAATATAGTATTTCGTTAAAGAGTCGTCACGTAAATAGCGAGTGTATAATATTTATAAATATTATCAAGTACCTACATCAAAAGTTTATTTATAGTATATGAGACCATAACGGATTGATTGCGTAACTGAATTATTATCATAATAAATATTTTATCGTTATAAAAGCTTTTTCATTGTTTTTATTAATATATACACTTTTATATATATGCAAAAAAAGAAATAATAATTTCGAAATATATTTCGATCCACTCGGGGTCGTCGTCAGTCGAATTATTATATATTTAATATTATAATATATTATTATTATTAATTATTAATTATTATTAATGATTATATATTAATATTATAATATTCGTCAGTCGAATTATTATATATTTAATATTATAATATATTATTATTATTAATTATTAATTATTATTAATGATTATATATTAATATTATAATATTCGACTGACGACGACCCCGAGTGGATCGAACTCGGGGTCGTCGTCAGTCGAATTATTATATATTTAATATTATAATATATTATTATTATTAATTATTATATATTAATATTATAATATTCGACTGACGACGACCCCGAGTGGATAGAAATATATTTCGAAATTATTATTTCTTTTTTTGCATATATATAAAAGTGTATATATTAATAAAAACAATGAATTATTATCAATGACGTGTAGATAACTTATGTGAATGCGATGGACCTGCTCTTGGTAACTGAAGTTAGTGCCTTTCGTAGCTACAGCCGTTGAAACACGTGTTATTGTTTAGCCAATTAAACAATAATTTGGCAGATTGATGCAACCATAGTATAAAAACCGACGTGATTTGTTGGTGCGTTTAGTAGATATAGCTGGTGAAAGGTGATAAAATGTATGGTTCTACAAACGCTAACACTACAAACTATAACTCTAAAAACCCTAACTCTACAAACCCTACATCTTGATCAAAAAGTATGGCTTGGCCGTTTCATGGAACTGTTGCATGACATAATATTATAAGTCCACGGGAGTGTCTGTTTGACGGCTGCGGAACGGACAAGCCATACTTTTTGATCAGGATGTAGGGTTTGTAGGGTTAGGGTTTGTAGAGTTAGGCCTTGTAGAGTTAGGCCTTGTAGAGTTAGGCCTTGTAGAGTTAGGCCTTGTAGAGTTAGAAAGTTCACTTGATTGATAAATTTTGAAAGTTCACTTGATTGACAAATTTTCACCGCTTTGTCTAACGTAAGATCATCCGTCCTTAGTAATCTATCCCGTACCGAGCCGTCCGTGACGCCGCAAACAATGCGATCTCGCAATAACCCGTCCTCCAAGTGTTCAAATTCACATTGTTGACTCAACAGCTTGAGAACTGTGACGTACTCGTCTATGCTTTCGCCAGATTCTTGATTCCGTGTAAAAAACTTGAAACGCATCAACGTTGTATTGGTTTTGGTTCTGAAATGGGCATTGAATCTCTCAATTAATTTAGTGACGTCATCACGATCCTTTTCTTGGTCTTTAGTAAACTTAAACGTCGAGTAGACATAATACCCATCTGGCCCGATCAAGTTGATAAGTAGACTGGCTTGAAGATCAATGGGTTCTTTATAAACACCGGAGGCTTTTAGAAATACTTGAAATTGCTTGAGCCATTTTCGCCACGCGTCAGCGCGACTCGCGGGACTCCCTTGCAACACTAATTCCACTGGTGGGCGCGCGTGTTCCATTGTTTATGAGTTTGTAATATCTTATCAACACAAAATATCACGTTTTCAGTAATATTCACGCATAAAAACACATAAAAATTAATAAATTCGCGCACCGCTGTCACCATGAAGTGAAACTACAAGTGTCCGGACATGAACTGCTTTATTGAACACCTACCCACATACACATTATAATATACTACAGTTCGTAAATACTCGAATAATTCGTTTATATAGCCAAATTCATATTGAAGATTCGGTAAGAGTTAGGACCAACTTTCAATGACCCTGTTTGCAAAATACGAAAAAACATTTTGTGCCTCTATACCTTTATATGTACATTCGTCCAAGGTTTCAGAACAACCGTGACTCAGATAGTATACGAAGTCTAAATTTTATTTTGCGTATTTCACAGAAAGGGTAATTGAATGACCACTTTAGTCCTGACCACTTACCGAGTGTCCTGTATGAAGTTGTCTAAATAAACGAAAGTCAGCTTATACCGGGTGTAAATAGACTGCAACCATTAAATGAAACCACATATTCTACCGACCCTACTGAACCACTTTTCCCAAGAGTCATACCCGCGGACACCCTTAGTTTAGGAAATAATTGAGTTCCAAACAAAAATGCGTGAACCCTAACGCACCGCCATACGGGCGACTTTAGAGAGAGCGTCGTCCGTGAAACAGCTTCAGGTAGCAGTTTATTTACACCCGGTATACACTCGTGTTTGTAGATAACAGTCTGTATATACTTGGTAATACAGTATAGTAGGTAATGTTGCACATACTCGTACATATTGCGTAAATTGTCAATTTCATCTAAAAATGAAGATCAGATAAAGTTTCACAAAGCTGTTTACGTTTCGCGTCCGAACGCATCTTTATAGGCAGTAAATAGAGCGCACTGATCGAATGTTTACGTAGTCAATATTAATAGTCGGACGTCGAGGCGGATTATCCATGTCTGGGTAGTTACGGTCGTATTCTACTGAATACACAGTTTACAGATAATTTAATGATATTGTAGTCTACTGTATTTTGAAAACGATGTATCTTTGCACCTGTTACTACCTATATAGTCAACCGGTTAAATGTGGACACACCGGAACAAAGCAACAAATTTTTTCCACATACTGTTTAGGATCATTGCTTCCGATTTTTTATGGGAATCGTCATCTTGAATTTTGTTATTGTACATTAAATTACATATGTTTACATACCAAAATTGTTATCAATCATCATAAGTGCTTATGTCGAGATATACGAGATGTAAAAATAACATTAACATTCAAGATGGCCGCTGTTTCCTATCACAAAACGTTGCGTCCCTAAGTATAAGTACTATGTGCATAGGCGTAACTAGGTAGGGACCAGGGGGCACAGCCCTCCCCACAGTGCCGTCTGCCCCCCCCCCCCTTCCCCAGAAGTATCAGTAAAAATATACTTTATCCAATTTAAGGCGTTGTGTGATTTGTTTTTTTTTTTTTTAGGCGGTGTCATTGAATGGAGGATACTTGATGGCTTTATGTGTTACAGCCGGTGACCGGGCCCCTCACAGCTACAAATCCTAGTTACATGGGCGTCGGAAGGGTGGAGCAGGGGGGGGGGGGCGCCACCCCCCCTGAAAACGGAATGGGACAGTAAAAAATAGTACTAAAGTACACATACAGCGGATATACGAGAGACAAGACCGATCGGCAGTTTTTCTTTGCACAAAAGTAGGTTTTTTATTTTTAACTATAAATCCCGTTGATATTTGAAAAAGGTTGCCCCACCCTAGACTTTCGTCTTCCGACGCCCATGCCTAGTTACGCCAATGACATCACTGTAACTAAGCTTATGTTTTTATTGCGGAATCCATCGCTTTGGAATGCTCTAAATAGTATTATTAGGGTGCATTACAAACCAGTAAAGATGAATTAGAAATAAATGTAAAGAAAGACAAGAATTGTAAAAAATCCTCGGGCCATGTTTCGAATTGCGACCCTCTTGTTATCAAGACAAGCGCGCTACTGTCCACCGAATATTTTTGTTACTATTTTATCTAACCAGCTTGTAACGCACATACTGAAAGCTCACATACATAATTCCTCAAAAAGCTTAACGTTAAATTTAAGTATTTTTAGGAAACCTATTTATGTTATTTATGTTTCTATTGTTAATTAAAATAACGTTAAATAATAATGAAACTGACTGTAAAAGGTAGAATATATGAGACAGTAAACAAAGATATATTTTTTCTCATTACATTAAATAAACTCCTCCTGTCTTATTTTTTTTATCCCCTTACTTAATTTAGGTAGGTTTATATCTACTTAAAGGAAAAAATAAAAATACAACGTGAAATTTAAGTAATTTTGCTAACGAAAACTGGTGATAGTACTCATCCATATGAACAACTTTTACTATGAAGACAACCCTGAAATCGTTTCTGGGGCGTGGGTAAAAATTCTGGGGCGTGGGTATTCAGCGTCGGGGCGGGTGCCCCCTTGCTGAGACATCTTCCGATGCCCATGACTATGGGCATGTCCTTGGGTTGTCTTGTCCGGTGGTGTTTTGCGGCTCTACTCTCGAGGAGCACGGCTCGACTCAGGGAGGAGTTCGGCTCTACTCAGGGAGGAGCCGCGGTTGTTATATGGTGTCCGGCGTGGGCGCGCGCGACGCGAGTACCGCGGGCGCGCGCTGCGCGGAGGCGCGCGGCGCGGGGGGGCGCGGCGCGGGGGCGCGCGGCGCGGGGGTGCGCGGTGCGGGGGAGCGCGGCGCGGGGGCGCGTGGCGCGGGCGCAGTCGTCGCGGACGCGCGGGTCGCGTCGGGCGGCTCTGTGTTCTCGTCCGGTGGTTTGAGGAGGTCCCGTGGCAGGCGGCGGCGATCGGGGGGGCGCGCGTGGTGCGGCGCCAGCTCTCGAAGATGTGAGAACGGCGCATGCTCTGCGCGCGTAAACATCCCCGTCGCGAGCCGGCTGACGAAGTCGTCCAGGCGTTCGATCCTCAAGTCCCTCGCGATCACGTCGTTCCTCACGTAGCGAGGCGCGCCGACGATGGTGCGAAGGGCCAGGTTTTCTTGGGCTCGGAGACGTTTCTTATTCGTCTCCGAGACTAGAGCGTACCATGCCGGCGCAGCGTACGTGAGGCGGGATCTCACATAAGTTTTGTAGATCCCGAGCTTCGCACGCAGAGGTAGGCTTGAAGACAGGAGCGGTCGCAGTCTTGCTCGCGCTCCTTTCACCTGGGCGACGACGTTGTCCACGTGTTTCCGCATTGAGAGTCTCCGGTCAATGGTGACTCCCAGGTACTTCACGTGGGGCTGCCATGGGACCTCGACTCCGTGGAGTTGGAGTGGTGGTGGTTCCTTGGTGCTTCCGGTGATGAGGGCCTGCGTCTTCCCGACATTGACCGATAGTCGCCATTTGGACAACCAGTCTGGGAGCAGGTCCAGGGTGCGCTGCATCTTCGCAGCGTGGTAGGGCTTGTATGACGATACGAAGTAAGCCGCATCGTCGGCGAAGAGAGCGAGTTGGGTTCCCGCTCCCAAAGGGATATCATCGGTGTACCGGGAGTAGCAGGCTGGGGACAAGCAGCTTCCTTGTGGAACGCCAGCTTTGATCTGGCGCTCTCCGGAGATGGCGTCTTCCACCACCACTCTGAAGCGGCGGTCAGCTAGGAACGACTTCACGACCCTAACCAGGCGCCGAGGGGCTGGAGAGGTCGACAGTTTGTATAGCAGGCCCTCGTGCCATACTCTGTCGAAGGCCTTCTCCATATCCAGAAGTACTGCAACGGTGTACTCCTTCTTGTTAAGGCCTACCGACATGTGGTGCAGTACTCTGGTAAGCTGGAGGGTCGTGGAGTGGTCAGCTCTGAAGCCGTACTGTTCCGGGCGGGGTGTGATGTGGGGCGTCAGTTTCCCGAGCAGGAGTTTCTCAAACACCTTTGAGACGTTGCTGAGCAGGGTGATAGGCCGGTTGTGTTCCGGCCGTCTGGAGTCCTTGCCTGGCTTTGGAAGCATGATGACGTGGCCGACCTTCCACTGAGTAGGGAAGTGCCCCGTTCGCATGATTCCATTGAAAAGGCGCGTCACGGCAGTGACTATTCGAGGGGGTAGGTGCCGGAGCGCCAGGTTGGTAATGGAATCAGCTCCTGGGGCCTTGCGGGGTTTGGTGCGGTTGATCACCCGCTTCACCAGGCCAGGCGAGAAGACGGTGGGGTCTTCTTCAGCGACTGTCGGCTCAGCGAAGTAGTCTCGCAGGTGGGACTCGACTGCTCTGACGTGCTCCACATCGTTTGTCGGGTTTGGCGTAAATTGGCCTTCGAGGCTCTCGGCGAATATCTCGGCTCGATCTTGGGCTCGGAATCTTGGGTGGCCGTCGCTGCCCAGCAGCGGTCGGACTGGAGTTGGGGTTGTGGACAGCTGCCGGCATAGGCGATGTACAGATGGAACGTGTTCGCCTATGGACTCGACATGGCGTTCCCAAGATTCTTCAGCGTTGGCGTCGAGTTCAGCCTTCACCTTCTCCGTGAGAGCGTTGAGGCGAGTCTTGAGCGTGGGGCAGCGGGTGTGCTGCCAGCGCCTCCGGATCCGTCGCTTTTCGCGTATAAGTTCTTGGATCCGAGCGGGGAGAGGTTGTAGTCTTCCCGTGCTCGGAACCGTGTGCGAAGATGTTTCCAGCGCGTTTCGGATGCAGCTAGTGAGCTCAGACGTCAGCCTCTCCACATCTTCGGAGTTGGTGACGGGGCAGGATATGGATGCCTCATGGAGGGAGGCCTCGAAGGCGGGCCAGTTGTACCGTCGACGTGTTGCAGGTGGCGAGACCCGGGTGGGCATGTCCTCCACAATGAGAAGGACTGGCCTGTGGTCCGACGGGAGGTCGATAAAGACTTCTTGGCTTGGCGGTGTTCTCAGATCTTTGTACACCACTATATCCAGGACGTCTCCAAGCCCCGTTTGCGGGCAGTAATGAGTAGGCTCGCCGGGGCCGATGACGTCATAGTGGTGCGAGATCGAGTCCTGGAGGAGTCGGAGTCCTTGGGCATTCGCCCTCGCGGAGTTCCACGCTGGGTGTTTGGAGTTCAGGTCGCCGGCTATGATGGTAGGGTGCGGCGCGCTGAGGACATCGTGTAGGTCCCTGAAGTCAAGGCGCCGGGCAGGAGCCTTGTAGGTGGCAAATAGTCGCAGTGTTTCGCCAGCGACCTGGATCTCGACTCCAAGAGCGTATATTGAGGAGTACTCCTTGAAGGCGATTTGCTGGTGGATTATCCTCCTCTTGACCAGGACCGCCAAGCCTCGCCAGACTCGGCCAGTCTCGGGGGAGTGCTCATCCTTCCTGTAGACATGATAGTTAGGGATCTTGAACTTATCTTTGTCTGACAGGTGGGTCTCGCTGATGAGCATCACATCGACGTTTTGTTCTCTGAGGAAGAACTGGAGCAGTCGTCTCTTCCCAGTGAGCGACTGGGCGTTCCAGTGCACTATTCTTAGTGACTGGAGCTCTCTTGTAGCTGGAGGGTGGCTACGCATCTAAGGACGTCCGGGTGGCTTAGAAGGGCCTTGAGCAGTTCCAAGGTCTTTTCTTCTTGGAAGAGCTGTGCCGGAGGTGCGGTTTGGGCCTTTGAAGTAGTGGCTGGGGTAGGGGCCGGTGCAGGGATGGGCTGCTCAGCCATCTTCTTTTTATTTTTCCTCCCTCTCTTGCGGCGTGGCTTGAGGGGGTCCGTTCTGGCCGTAGGCGGATTTGCCTGGGCCGTGAGTGAGAAGGGAGCTGTCCTTTCCTCTGTAGGGTTGGGTTGCGAGGGCAGTGGGTTGGGCTTGGTAGCAGTGCCCGTCATGGCCACCGTACCGGCTTTCTTATTCCGGGCTTCCCTCCGGAACACAGGACACGACGTGTTGTTGGCTGCGTGGGGCCCTCCACAGTTAGCACACGTCGGCGGCTCTTCCTTGGGGCGTGGGCACTCCTTTGCAGGGTGCTCCTCGCCGCATCGTACACACGCTTGTGTGCGGTGGCAGTGGTGTGAGGAGTGCCGGAACTGCTGGCATCTGTGGCATTGTGCAGGTCCCTTCTTTCCCCTCCAGGCTTCGATTTTGACGCCTGGCATATACATGAGCTCTGTTACTTCATATATAGCCGGCGTCAGTGTTGGGGTTTTCTTAAGTTGGGCATAGAATATGCAGCCCGGGCGACCCGCTCTGGCCCGTATTGGCTTGCAATATTCTGCCTCGAAGCCGAGCTCAAGTAGGGCGTCGGTGAGCTCCTCCGGCTCGGTGTTCACGGGGAGTCCTCGTATCGCCACCTTCAAGCTGCGCTCGGCGGGAAGGGAGTACGCGAACCACTTTACTCCGTGGTCCTTGTCCAGCTTGGTGAGGTAGTGTTGGAGGAGGCGGTACTCTTCGTCCGATGTGGGCGTAAAGCGTACTCCTTGCTGGAAGGCGCGCGCGTTCGGGGTTCTGCCAAGTTGGGTCGCTATTTCACGAATGTGAAATTGCCAGTTTGGTAGTTTATCCACTACGAGCGGTGGATATCTGGCCTTCCTTGGCATGGCCTGTGCTAGGGGGGCAGCCGTGGATGGTGAGGCGGTGGCCGGCACGGCGGCGGGCGGCGCGACGACAGGCGTCGCGGCGGCGGGCGTCGCGACGGTGCGCGGCACGGCGGCGGGCGGCGCGGCGGCGGGTGGCGCGGTGGCGGGCGGCGCGGAGGCCGGCGGTGCGGCGGCGGGCGTCGCGACGGCATGCGGCACGGCGGCGGGCGGCGCGGCGGCGGGCGGCGCGACTACGGGCGTCGCAGCAGCGGGCGATGCGGCGGTGAGCGTCGCGACGGAAGGCGTCGCGACGGACGGCGTCGCGGCGGAGGGCATCGTCGCGACGGAGGGCGTCGTCGCGACGGAGGACCTGAAATCGTGAAAAAAATATCAGCTTTTCCATAGAAAACTTAAATACCTACTCGACCCAAATGTATGAAACAGCTGATTTTTTTTCACGATTTCAGGGTTGGCACCATAGTAAAAGTTGTTCATATAGACGAGTACTATCACCAGTTTTCGTTAACAAAATGTCTTAAATTTCACGTTGTAATATATAAAAAAAACGAAAGAAAGTAAAACTAATCGAATGGGCGGAGATATATAATATATATTATAATATTTATTTATTTAAAGTATTTGTATTTATTTATCAACTTTGTCTTATTTATTTAATTATATTTATTATTTATTCCTATACTTATATTTATTATTAAATTAAAGCAAGCCACACATTTACGATACTTATATAAATTGTATTTTTCTTATTGTATTTTGTAAAATTGTTTTTTATTCTGACTTGTAATCACATGATGATATTTAAACGAAACATTTGATTAATAAATCTTCCAATGCATTTTTACTCGTCGTTTAGACACATACGTAAATATACTCTGTAAGTACATTATATGTACTTATATGATATAATATGATAGATACAAGATACCTATGTAGCTAAAATACGAGTAAATTACATACTCAAGTACTCGTAATTATTTTGTTTACCGTACTTTGCTTTCAGTTTGTTTACGTTGTAATTTTATCGCGTGCGTTTGGTTATTACGTGCGTAGGTTATTATTTGTTTTGTAGCGGGCGGACTCATCAATGTTTATTTTCAATTCCAAAACAAAAAAAAGTAATTTTGACGATTAGGTTATTTAATTTATCTTGATATTTATCTCTGATGTTGTTGGGGATGTCCTTAGTTTCAAATAAACAATTTAAATTTAATATTCACTTATCGAGACATCTTTAATTTTTTTTTGTTCATCAAATTGCAGAAGTAGCTACGAGGCAATCCATCCATTTATCAGCCTGGTTCGTCCCTTGCTAGACATAGGTCTTTTACAGGTTTCGCCACTCTTGAAGGTCCAGCTGGAAGAAATGCCCATACTCATACACGCCGGTGGGTTGGTGAGCGCGAGTTTTGTATAAGGGCCAATAATTTGGGATGGAAATACCGCCATCGATCGGTCCCGGGCATGGTGGGCCAACTGGTTGTCCTGTTTGCGAGGTGTCTCTTACTCTCCCCCGAATTGATTCGGGGCGGTTTGCGAGTAAGACGGTGGTACCTCCATAGTCGAGCCCAGCATCAGCTGTACAACATTTACGATGCGATATTAAATAGTAAATTAGGCAAATAAATCACGAAAATCTCATCAGCTGACTCACCCATTGTCGCAGTGGGAATCGAACCTGCGTATCAGGTAGAAGCTGCAACAACAAAGGTGCAACTACAACGTGCATCAGTGGGATATTGCTGACTCACCTCGTTGTGACTGTGAGTGAAGCCTCGGAACAAACTATCCGTCACATCGTGGAAGAGTGCCCCAACAGAAGGTTTTCTGGTGGGCTGGATCAGCTACATAAGCTAAAATCCTCAGGCAAAAGTATGGCTATCAAACCTGGATTTAAAATTGTAGCTGAATGTATAATGGAGAAAGCAGGATATCAAGGCCTTACGATGATGATGAGGTAGAAGCTGATAGTTCGGGCAATACCTATATATCGGGTTGGTGGTTTGGCCAACTGGAAACTGAATAACTTCCAAGGTTATTTAATAAATGCAGCAAAAAATATTCAACACTTTTAAACTTTATTATCTACCAAAGGAGTAAATAAACACATTTCTTCCAAGAAAGTTCCTCTTTACGGTTTGTTTACGTTTATGCAAAGGAGAAGATTACAAAAAGAAATAGGGACAATCTAAGTAACTGACTTGGCTGCCTTTAATAAAACTAGATTGAAAATTAAATCAGTGGGAAAGGTAGAATGAAATTAGCGGTCTGCCTGGTGAGAAAACTGAATATATTTGCACTACTGTAGGTCGCAAGATTGAATCGAACCGTATCTATGTTTAGGCACAATAACGTAAAAGATGGGAATTAATTATGTTTGTGTTAATTGGATGTTTATGTTGCCGCCAGATGGTTGAATAAGCCTCATAATTGCATGCCTAGGTCGTGCATTCAATTGGATGGCTAGGCTGCTGCTTGTATAAGTTAAGATACCTCAAAGTTTAATGTGTTGGCTGCCCAAAAGCTAGTTCTTTGGAAAAGGCTAAGCCAAAACCCGCCGCTTCATTAAAATTAATTTAATATACATGTTTGGTGATTTTTGTTAGAGAATAGTTTTTAAATTAGTTTTTAGTTAAGTTACATTTTGAATTGAAGAATAATAAGAATAATTATTTTTTCTCTAAACTTTCATCATTATAATTCTAAAAACTTCAAAGTTTTCTTTAAGAAATGCAGTTTTAGTGTAAAATAAATAAATCTATCTCTTGACTTCGGTCTTTCTACTCAGTTATAATGCCTGCACTTTCCTTGTATTTTCCTCATATAAAATTAAGTTCCAACTACTTTATTGCCCATTGGCCACGATAATAAATAATATATCATAATACGATTTAACCAAAAGGCTAAGCACCTTGTTTAAATGTTGCGTTTCAACTATTCGGCTAAGTACGTCTATAGCCGTTTATGATTGATTGCCATCATTTAATTAACAACCTAGTCGTCAAATTAAGAAGCTCATTTAAGCACAGGGCGGCAGGCAACATCTATACATCTTTTTGGGTCCTTCAGAAAACTGAAATCCTTATATTTTTCTGCCTTTTCTTGTCTTTTCTTTATGTTTCCAGCAAACCCCGAGAACGACTAAACCTTTTTGTTCTTATAAACTAAGGATTAGGGTCTAAATTGCGTAAATAAAAAAATACCGCCAAGCATGCTCGTGCGTTTGGACAATTTAGCATGTTAAATCACAAAAATTCTTACAAAAATAGACTTTGTAGATACTGAGAAGTTTGTAATTTTTATTTAAAGGGTGGGTGTTGTGGTGGGGGGTTATCCCGGCTTTGTCTCTTTTCAAATTCGTTTTAGGAAATGAAATCGTAATATCTTATACCTGAAAGAAATATGTTTTTAAATATCTACATCCTTTCTGCAGATTTACTAACGGTTCGATTTTTGATGCGTTACACTTTGTTCGATAGAAAAAAAATCAGAAGCTTGGTCAATTATTCAAGATTTTTTCGTTTTATACGAAATTAACATGACCAAATTAAATAAAAATTGCAGAAAGTTAATTAAAGAAAATATACTTTAATAAGTATATCAACGGTTACTTTTTTTATTTAACTGTATACACGTTTTAAGAGAGAAAGACAGACGTGATTTTTTAGAGCGCGCGACGATTCAGTTGTCGTAACAGCCAAGGCTCAGAGCGCGCTATTTTAAACAATAATGAAACGTCATAGAGTTCAGTTCTACCTGACGCAAAATGACGTGCTCAATGTCAGGGATAACGGGCCCTTACCTCACTTCGCTTCGCATGATCCTGTTTTATACCACCAAATACTGCAACAATCACTCTGAAATTAATATATGATAAATTTGATTACTATAATGCTGTTGTGAAAACTAGATTCCATTAAATTATCTCGATAAAAAAAAAACATAGTTACCTCCAAACCGTACAATAAACCGATAGCATTCAATAAATACTTGAAATTAGATCTGTAACTTTGCATAATATAACTGATATTAGTATAAAGCAGCTGCAGACTGTTCCATAAAAATGAAAAAACCATCAGTGTAGCCGCCATTTAAAAATAACTGATGTTTTTGCGTGCGCGGCATCTGATTAGAGTAGGATAGACAGTTAAAAAGCAGAAGCAGGACCGCGAATTGAGGTATGGGCTTATTTAGATTGTACGGAACCCTCAAGGCGCGAGTCCCACTCGCACTAGACGACGTTTTTCATACAAGGCAATGTCATGATTGCTGTCCACTATTTACCACACATGGTGGTAGTAGTATAGTAATATCCAAGTAGTAATATAAACACACAATTGATAATTTCAATAGCGGGGGGTATCCGGAGATTCATATTTTGTGAGAGGATTGAAGGTAACAGTTGAGGGAGGGTGGAGACAAAGAAACGGAGCTCAACAGTCGGTCTTAAGAGTTTTAGCCATTTTGCAGACATTATTTATTGTTGTTTTAAATTATTGTTTCGTACGGCTGTACATTGTACGTACATTGTGCCAAAATTATAGTGTGTGCGGTGATATTTTGCACAGGTGAGTTTCTTATTTACTTTTTGATAAGGCTATCGTGGCAAGAGAATAATATGTCTTTGACACATATCTTATATAGTGCTGTATTGATTGTTTCAGTTGACTATTACATTATTTGGAGCATTCTTTACGTTTATACGCACATTTAATTGTGCATAATAAATACTTAACGGGGTAAGTTATTTTATCGTTATCATAAAACTCGAGTGCAAACGGAAGGTAATACCTTCAGTGTATACGGTGCTTAGTATTATTTCAATTGTTTCAGCCTATGGAAACGCCCTTTTCCAGTATCGGAATTCAATTTGCCAGCATTTAAAAATATTAGGAATTTCGGTAATGTTCGTCGCGCATCCGTGAGTACAAACCTGTTTCGTCACTCCTACACTAGTTCTGAGGCGCGAAGCGGTCTTGCATACTAAAGGTCACCGTTTCGGAATTCGGTGACCAGAGGTTACCGGTTCGGAATCCAGTGAGTGAAGTCGAACTATTACTTGCTTCTCTTTATTGTAATTCTGTTCTCATGTTAGTTTTAAGATTTTGTTATTAATTAAGTTAGACTTAAGTTACGTGCATATTGGGTACCCATTTTAGTAGGTAGATTTCATAGTTTTTTTTGATAATTATAACAGTTGAATCGAGCTCAACGTCGTTTATATCTGTAACAACACACCTTCAAACAATAAGAATCACTCCCCATTACATTGGTGCCCAAAGGGTCTCAGAAATAAGCGAAGGTTGAGTTTTGTTATTGTTATAATTACAAAATGTATGTTTAGTGATGTTTTGGTCTCTATCCGATTGAACTTAGTAAGCTTTATTTAGGTTTTCTCCGGAAGCATTTTATTTTATTTCGTTTGCCACATTTAGGTGTTTTTGATTTGTATACGTTAATTATGGATCCAACCCTTCTTTTGAAAGATGAGCTAGAATTTGAGTTGGCTTGTCGTGGCATTTTTAATGTACATACTTGTGCTCCGATGAGAAAAATTCTCAAAGAAATATTGGTCCAAGAGGCAAGTGGTATTTCGACTATTCGATTAAAAGTACCTCCTAGTTGCTTACAAAACATTTCTGACGAAATTCAGGTTTGCGAAAACAAGTGCCAGGCGTTAAAAATTGCTTTAGGAGAAATATGTGACAATCCAGATCGTGCTAGTTTGAAACGTATTCTTACTCGCTTGGAACATGTAAGTAACAGGGTAGGCTTCATAGTTCCAACGGAAGAACCTCTCATTGAAAGACATTTGGCGGTTCGTAATCAGATTCGTGAACTCATGAAATCAATCGAAGGTCTTCGTAACGTGGAGGAAATTGAAGGCTCAGATGAAATTTCTGAACAAGTTAAAGAGTCCTTGCAGCAATCATTAGGAGAGGACGCAGTCAAAATATTAGAGAAGATTGAATCAAACTACTCCTCGGTTACACAAGTTTCTGATAAAGTTAGGCCACACGATATTCTTCCCCAAACTTCAAATGAGAAAGAATATTTCGCTAAAAATAAAGATGTCTGTCCGGCGTCATTTCTTAGCGTTCCCGTTGAAGCGACAAGGTTAGGTAATTTAAATATTGCTGATGGTCGTCATGGTATGATGGCTAGTGATAGGCGTCAAAACTTTGTAAGAACATCAACTCTTAACGTAGACAGTGAAAGAAGAAAATTAGTTCCTATTAAGGATTGGGGCGTTAAATTCAATGGAAAAACCAATGTCAGTATTAATGCGTTTTTAGAGCGCATAGAAGAGTTAAAGTATGCCCGTAACGCTGACGATGATGATCTCTTTCGATACGCCATAGATTTCTTTGAAGATGATGCTCTAATTTGGTTTAGGGCAAATAGGGATATGGTTGCAAATTGGAAGGAGTTGGTTGAACTTCTGCTTCTTACTTTTCAAAAGCCTTTTTATCAAGATGAATTACTTGATGAAATTCGTAATCGCACTCAAGGCAACACTGAGAGTATTCTTATTTACATTGCTGTCATGCAAAATATGTTTAAAAGGCTGCCAACTAAATTGCATGAAGAGCAAAAGCTGGGAATTTTATTAAAAAATATCCAGCCATATTTTCAAATGGCTGTTTGCCGAGACCACTTTAGTACAGTTTACGAATTAACTTCAGTTCTTAGGATACTTGAACATACTAGAGCTAATTGCGAAAATTTTAAGGAGCCCCAGTATAACGCACATGCACTTGAGCCGGATTTAGCATATCAAGGAAACCATAACCAAGAACTATATGCGATTAAGAATAATACTTTTGGTCAGCAGAGTGATGAAAATGCTTCGATGAAATGCTGGAATTGCCGAAATTCAGGTCATTGTTTCAGAGATTGTAGATTACCGCAACAAAGGTTGTTTTGTTATAAATGCGGTCGTTTTGGGATGACAACCAAGAGATGTAGCTGCAATAATAACTCCTACTCGGGAAACGGGAGAACGGAAGATGGAACGGTCAACCATCTTCCGAATGCATAAATCATGAAGACAGTGAAGAGTGGCAGAGTTGGCTTAAAACCATATCGTCATATTTTAGTACAGGTCAACTTAGCAACATAAATGTTAATAGTAGTGATAAACGGTATTATGGTCAGTTGGATATTTTGGGTCAAAGTTTTCTTGGCCTGCTAGATTCTGGAGCCACTGTATCGGTCATCTCAAATAAGTTTTATTCGAGACTTAATTCTCTTGGTTTTAAGGCCCATGAAGTGGCACAGGAGAGGCTTTCTACTGCCGATGGTACTCGTCATACCATTAATTGTGTGGTTCATTTACCCATACAATTTTCTAATAAATATAAGGTAATTTCATTTTATGTAATGGATGAGTTAAACCACGACATCGTTCTTGGCATGAATTTTTTTGATGCATATGGTTTATCTATCGAATGTCAGGAAAACAGTCATTTTAAATCAATAAAACAGCTTGGCTCTGAAGTTTATGAAATAAGTATTAACGATCCTGTGATTTCTCGGGAAGAACTTTCAACTGATCAAGAGTTAAGACTCCGCGACTTAATTCTAGACATGAGAAATAAAATAGGAATTGGTTTGGGAAGAACAGGACTAATACAACATAGGATTGACACTGGAGAACACCTGCCTGTACGTCGACGGCAGTATCCATTTGCACCTCCCATTATGAAGGAATTAGAATCAGAAATCCAAGATATGCTAGAAAAAGATGTAATTGAACCATCACATAGTGCATGGAGATCCCCAGTGTTGCTAGTCAAAAAATCAACAGGGAAAAACAGGTTATGTCTGGACAGTCGCCAATTGAACAAACATACAAAGAAAGATTCATATCCCCTACCCAGAGTATCAACTGTTTTAGATAATCTTAAAAATGCAAAATTTTTGTCAACACTGGACCTAAGGTCAGCCTTCTGGCAAATACCTCTTGAAGAGTCAAGCAAAGAAAAGACAGCATTTGGTCTTGCGGGCAGTGGACTTTATCAGTTTAAGGTCATGCCATTTGGTCTGTGTAATGCTTCGCAGACCCAACAACGTCTGATGGATCGCTTATTTCCACCTCAATTTGAGGGGAAAATATTCGCTTATCTTGATGACATTGTTATCGTCAGCAGTGATTTTGAGGAACACATTGCGTCTCTCGTTTTGGTTATGGATCAGTTGAAATCTGCTGGACTTACCATCAATATGGAGAAATGTGAGTTTGCTCGACCTTCTCTGAAATACTTAGGGTATATAGTTGATAAGGATGGCCTACGGACAGACCCCGATAAAGTCAGTGCTATCCTAAATTATCCAAGGCCGACCACATACACAGAGTTAAAGCGATTTATTGGGCTAGCAAGCTGGTATAGGCGGTTTGTAGAAAATTTTGCTATCGTGGCTGCTCCATTACATGATTTGACCAAAGGAGGGAAGAAAGGTAAAAAGATTGTTTGGACTACTGAAGCTGAGAAAGCCTTCATTGAACTTAAAACAGCCTTAACTTCAACACCCATCCTGAGTGTACCGGACTATGGAAAAGAATTCGCAATTCAGTGTGATGCATCCAATAGAGGAGTAGGTTCCGTTCTCATACAAGAAATTGATGGTGTGGAGCGACCTATCGCGTACACCAGTCGTAAACTTTCAGATAGAGGAAGTAACTACACAACATCAGAGAGAGAATTATTGGGTGTGCTGCATGGAGTAGAGCAATTTCGTCCCTATATAGAAGGTAGCCACTTTAAAGTTATTTCCGATCATAGTTCCCTTCAGTGGCTAGATAATGAGAGAGATCCACATGGGCGACTAGCACGATGGGCAATGAGACTTGCCCAATTTGATTATGAAATGATTCATCGTAAGGGTAAAGACAACATCGTGCCAGATGCGTTGTCCAGAGCCATACCTTGTGAAGAAATATATGAATTGGAAATAAAACCTGAGGATAAAGACGAGTGGTATTTATTGCAAGAGAACAAGGTGAATACAGGTGAACTTTCGAATGAATGGGAAATAAGTAAGGGAAGATTATGGAAATATTTGAAATTAAAACAGTTTCCTGACGAGTCAAATAATTGGAAATTAGTCATACCTGAAAAATTGCGTGTCCAAGTACTAAAGGAATGCCGTGATGACTCAATTTCAGGACACTTTGGTGCAAAAAAGACTATAAACCGGACTCGACAACACTACTTCTGGCCATCATTAATACAGGATGTCAAAAATTACGTCCGCAAATGTGAAACGTGTGCAAAACACAAAGTATCGCAACATGCACCTACTGGAATGATGGGCCGGCATAGAGATGTGACAAAACCATTTCAAGTCATATCAATGGATTTAATGGGTCCTCTTCCACGATCCAAGCAAGGTAACACGATGTTGTTAGTAATATCATGCTGGTTTAGCAAATTTTGTTTGCTTTTCCCTTTACGAACTGGAAAAGCATCCAGCATCACGAAGATTATTGAAGAACAAGTTTTTCTTCTCTATGGCGCCCCGAACGTTATTATCTGTGACAATGGGAAACAATTTGTATCTAGTCAATTCAAAGATTTAGCAACAGACTATGGAGTTGATTTATGGTATACTCCTTTCTACCACCCACAGGCAAATCCAACAGAAAGGGTGAATAAAGTTATAGGTACTGCCATTGCTTCTTACGTACAAGATAACCACAAGGAGTGGGATAAATTCATTCCACACATCGCACATGCCATACGTACAGCTGTCCATGAAGTAACAGGCAAAACTCCATCGTACCTTTTTTTTGGACGGGAAACCTCTGTCCACGGTAATAAACCTGAGAACTTCAGTTGCAAGGATCCTTTGCTTTTCAACCGTGACAAATATGAGGATAACTTGAAACTCAGAAATGAAATATTTCATGACGTTAATCAGCGCCTTAAAAAGGCTTATGAAACTAATAAAACACATTACAATTTAAGGCGTCGTGAGTGTGAATATAGGACTGGAGAAGTTGTTTGGAAACGTACGAAGTATTTATCGAATGCTAACAAAAATTTCATGGCTAAACTAGCACCAAAATTTGAAAAAGCTGTGATAATGGAAAAACTATCCTCTGACGTCTACAATCTTAAGAGCCTAGGCGGCAAAGATCTAGGCAAATGGCATTCTTCGGACCTTAAGCGTGTAGGATGAATCCGGGTCGGATTCATTGGAGGAGGGGTGATAATGTCATGATTGCTGTCCACTATTTACCACACATGGTGGTAGTAGTATAGTAATATCCAAGTAGTAATATAAACACACAATTGATAATTTCAATAGCGGGGGGTATCCGGAGATTCATATTTTGTGAGAGGATTGAAGGTAACAGTTGAGGGAGGGTGGAGACAAAGAAACGGAGCTCAACAGTCGGTCTTAAGAGTTTTAGCCATTTTGCAGACATTATTTATTGTTGTTTTAAATTATTGTTTCGTACGGCTGTACATTGTACGTACATTGTGCCAAAATTATAGTGTGTGCGGTGATATTTTGCACAGGTGAGTTTCTTATTTACTTTTTGATAAGGCTATCGTGGCAAGAGAATAATATGTCTTTGACACATATCTTATATAGTGCTGTATTGATTGTTTCAGTTGACTATTACATTATTTGGAGCATTCTTTACGTTTATACGCACATTTAATTGTGCATAATAAATACTTAACGGGGTAAGTTATTTTATCGTTATCATAAAACTCGAGTGCAAACGGAAGGTAATACCTTCAGTGTATACGGTGCTTAGTATTATTTCAATTGTTTCAGCCTATGGAAACGCCCTTTTCCAGTATCGGAATTCAATTTGCCAGCATTTAAAAATATTAGGAATTTCGGTAATGTTCGTCGCGCATCCGTGAGTACAAACCTGTTTCGTCACTCCTACACTAGTTCTGAGGCGCGAAGCGGTCTTGCATACTAAAGGTCACCGTTTCGGAATTCGGTGACCAGAGGTTACCGGTTCGGAATCCAGTGAGTGAAGTCGAACTATTACTTGCTTCTCTTTATTGTAATTCTGTTCTCATGTTAGTTTTAAGATTTTGTTATTAATTAAGTTAGACTTAAGTTACGTGCATATTGGGTACCCATTTTAGTAGGTAGATTTCATAGTTTTTTTTGATAATTATAACAGTTGAATCGAGCTCAACGTCGTTTATATCTGTAACAACACACCTTCAAACAATAAGAATCACTCCCCATTACAGCAATTTATTCTAACTTCGTTCGTCTTCTAGTATCGTCGTAAAGTTCATGGCAAAATATAGATAATATTTGATCACGTCTCATTTCATTCAGATAACATCTACCTACTTCATGACATATCCCGTTTATTGTACGACGTACCCCTGACAAGTTTTTTTAAGCAAATGTAAATATAAAAATATAAACCTTTCCATATACAATAATAACTTCCCACAAGCTCAGGTAAATAATTAGGTTGCTTGCTCTTGGCCAATGAATCCGTGAATTCCCGGAACAATAGGATAGGTATCGATCTACCACTGCTGTCTTACACTAACGAACGGGTAAACAATACCTGATTTCAGTTTCGAGTAATCATATCTAAATATTGTTTTGTGTTGCCAGGAAGAAATTTCTTTACAAAATGAGTTCTCCTAAGCCTTGTTTTTTCAATATTTGAAATAGTATTTTTCTGTGTTTTTAAAATCACCTTAATGCTGAAGCTTAACAATTTTTTTTTGTGTTCAAACTCACAAATTCTTAGCCCTCTGAAGCTTTTATGGTGGTGGTCCACGGGTCCTGTCAGTATTTAAATTATGATAAAAATAAAAGTACGGTATATTTATGATATTTTTCTCATTAAATTTTGAAATCGAACATTCGTGAAATTAATTATATGCTAAATCAACAAAATAAGATTACATAACTATTTTTATTTTGCTTATACGAATCAGTAACTTATTGTTATCGAAAAAAAGTAATATGAAAAACATGGAAATACGATTAAAATAATTTTTACTCAACTTAAAGGTATGCTTTTATAAGCATCGCAAATGAAAAAAAAACCGTTCTTCTAAAAAAACCTATCCTTTAATAGTAGTTTATAAAACTGGTACATAAAAAGGTTATTAAAAACACGAGTGTCAGGTTAAAAAACGAGTCGAAGGCGAATGCTTTAATAGAACACGAGTGTTTAAATACCTAGTTATGTTTAGTTTCATACACTACTTTATCTAAACTCATACCTACTAACCTGTTTTCATAATTTTTGTAAATTTGTCGTCAGCCATTTTTGATTATTCTTGTAAAAGCTTATTCTGAAAGTGTTCGTATTATCATAGATACATATAGAAGCGGGAGGGGCTGCGGCGGCGCCCGCGGCAGTTTTTGTACACGTTCAAAGATTGAAGTTGGGTCCAATGGACCCAGGAATACAGTTAAGGGTTAAGGTGGGGTGCAATCACGGTCAGCCCGAAATTCGATATTTTTAGGTCAAGTGTCGACTCAAAGCCTCAAAAAATACAATGCGTGCCTATTTAAATTTTGTGAACTCATTTGCAAGAATAATGTTCGCAATATTATCTCCTCATATGTTTCTAGCGCGGTCTCATTTAAGTGAACAATACCTTCCCATCTGAAGTCTTAATAAAACCTTGAAAAAGATCTTTTGCTGATTTTGTTCTTTAATAAAAACATCATATTATGGTAAACAGAACGGCAATAAATATGTTATTATATAAATTAAATTACACGACGATACAAATTTTCCAAAAAAAGCCATGATCTTGCTAAGTTTCTCGCCCTTCTTCTTAGCAAGATTAATTAAATGGACGGAGTTAGGCAATATATATATTTATCTATCAATTTATTTATTTACCTATATATTTTTTCTATTATTTTAGTATAAATTATATAATTTTATTAAATATAAGTAAACCCAAGTTTTAAAAGTTTCTGTAGTAACTATTTCCCCGAATTATATATTTTTTTAACTTATAATGTAAGCAGAAATTTATTACAAAATAAATGATGAATTTGAATTTTGAATCCCCAATGTTTTCAAAATTCTAAATGAATCACGGAATGCATACTTCGGCAACTAATATCACAGACGTATAATACCTATATAGTAGCAGATCTAACATTAATAAATAAACGCATAGAGTCGACGCGTGGCAATTTTAGCTCAGTGAACTTCGGGCTTTTTTAAATATAAATATTGCTTGTTTCCAAACAAAATGTATACTAGAGATTAGTTTAGGAATTAACAAATATGTTCATTCATTTCATTTCATTTATTTAATTCATTAACAATAAAATTGCATTTGAAATTATCCTTATACCTAGTCGGTGCTTAAATTCTGTCACAAACAAAATTGGCTATAAAATGAAAACTAGTCATGATATTCAAAAAAAGATTTTTTTTTTTAAGTTAATTTAATTAGCTTACATTAAACACAAAATTTATTCAAAATGATTGCCACCATTTTTCACACAAGCCTTCAATCTTCGCGGCCAATCATCAATAGCAGCACGGACCATATTCATGTCGATATCGGCCACTGCTTTAATCAATGATGACTTTAGGCTGCTCAAATTTTTATGAGGTTTAGAACAGACCTTTTCCTCCAATTCCTGCTAAATTTTGTAATCCAGTGGATTGAGGTCAGGGCTAGATGAGGGCCAATCTTGATGCCTTATTAGCTCGATATTCTGGCGCTCAAACCACTCCTGAGTTGTTTTGGCCTTATGAGCAGGTGCGTAGTCCTGTTGAAAGAGATCTTTTACTATGCGATCTAAAACCGTGTCTTGGTACACTTTTGCACTGGTTTTGACACCTTTTTCACAAAAATGCACTTCAGTAGGTTTTTGGCTCTCATAGCTATCAGACGCGCGTTCAGAAGATGTCCACTCTTTTTCGGTAAGCTCGTAGTCCCAGGTCTTCATTGAGTACTTTTTTACGGTACTTCTGGTTAATCCCATCTCCAAAGCCATCAGTTTCTGCTTGCGGACGGGATTTCTTGCAATACGCGCTTTGATTGCTTTGATGACCCCTGGAGTCCTAACGGAACGAGGTCTGCCAGTTCTTTTCTCGTCATCGACACTAGAGGTTTCATTGTACCTCTTGATGGTACGGTACACGAACCTCTTCGTGATTTTTAATTTTTGAAGCAAGTTGAATATCGTCTTCGGTGAATGGCCGCAACGATGCAATGCAATTACTGCTACTCGGTCCTCTTTGCGAGTCCTCTCCATCGTAAAAAATGAATGAATGTAATTGTGATTTGGCAGATTATTAATCAAAAAATATCTGAAAATCGAACACCATTTCATTTTTTTTCTAGGTGTTCTATTTTTAAAATAAATGGCTAGTGACAGTATTTAAGAACCGACTAGGTATACTAGGTGTTCACTTAGAGTCTAACAGAATAAACATATTAAAATTACAATTCTAAAATACTCATAACAACATCAGAAAAAAAAAGTCAAGTTCTTTGTTAAAATAACAATGTAAACTAAACTAAACGAACAAAAATCTCAAAAACGTTTACAAGTCATCAACAGAGTACAAGCACTTATCTAATAAGAACTGCTTTAGTTTATTTTTAAACCTAAGTTGGCTGGTTCACTTTAAGTTCTGTTGGCAATTTGTTAAACAAATGGACTGATTGGGATCTTGCAGAATGATTAACAATTTGTAACCTAGGTGAAAAAACTACTTTTAAGTCTTTGCGTCGAGAGTCTAGTCTTTGTTTCTGTTCTACCGCAGTCTCAAACTTATTAAGATTTTTAACAAGGTTTGTTAGGAGAACCAATACGTACAGACTGGGAGCTATAAGGATACCTAGATCCTTGAAATGATCCCTGCATGAATCGCTCTCTTTTGAATGATGAATGCCTTGTTCATGTTGTACTGATAACTTTGTCCCCAAAACTGAATACAATTTCTCAGTCGTGATTCTACCAGTGCGAAATAAACCGTTTTTAGTTCCTTGATTCCAATTGAATTGAATTCCAAGTTCCAAGCACAAGCCAGCCAAAACAACCCATTTTTATACGTTTCTTCGTACCATGAAGCCTAAATGTCACTTATTTTTTATATGGAAACTTGCCACGCTATTTAATCCTTAAGTATGGTCTGCTACTACTAAAATACAAAATTTCTGTCGTGACGATATTATCTAAGTGTAGCTTAGAAGCATATTATGTTAAATTTACTCTTTGTCCTTATTTCTTTCATAAAGAGAATTTGTAATAATATCACGTCTATACTTAGTACCGAACTGTAAACACGTAATTTGTAAGTCTAAAACGTAAAAGCACAAAGTAAATATTCATAAGTAACAACGAATATTTTTAAGAAAAATCCTTCTGACACTCTTTTGCTCACCGAAATAATATCCTCGTAGACGAACATAAATAAAAAAGTTGTAACCAACTGCATTCAAGATACGATTAATCGAAATTAGGTATTAAGAAGTCGCTGGTCGGCGCGGCAAAAGGGCGTCGCGGCGCGGCGCTACGGTTTACCGTCCACAATCGAACAGGTCCGTAGTCCTTACTAGGGGTGGGTCGTAGCAGCATTTTGCAATAACGAAACGTTAGCCGCTATCAAAAACCATTAGCAGTTTCCATAACTATCTATTCTCGATAGCGGTTTTTTCATGCGCAGCTCGGCCGCTGCCTGCTACTCAAAACGGTCGGTTTTCTCAATAACGATTCTTTCATGCGTTTTGTCAGCTCAGCCGCTACCCGCTATTCATACTCTAAAACGGTTTCGTGATTGTAGGGCCGCCTCCGTTGGCCGTAAACTACTAGCTGGATCAAATTCAGGTTTAGGACTGCCAGCAATATTTAAAAAAATATGTGTACCAATTCATAATATTTTATACAATTTAACCCGAGAACCACTCAACGCATTTTGATGCGGTTTTCTTTATCATCGTCAACCTGGTCAACATATAAGCTATCATTATAGCCTTAAAAAGGGTGTTAATAAAATAACACGAGGTGTTTATAAAATAACACGAGATGTTAATAAAATAACACGAGGTGTTAATAAAATAACACGAGGTGTTAATAAAATAACACGAGGTGTTAATAAAATAACACCATAGGTCAAAACGGGACAGAGAATAAATAAACGCGGGCGGAACACTAGTATTATATAGGCGATTACGATTCGCTCATTACTAAATTAAAATTAAATGTGTCTTCTTTATGTAGTGAGCCCTATCGCCGTTCTTCGGGCACAAATTCACGCTTTTTAGGCATGCAGGTTTCCTCACAATGTTTTCCTTCACCGTTTAGCAAGTGGTAAGTATTAAATATTCTGCACATAAATTCAGAAAAACTCATTAATGCATGCCCGGTCGGGGACTGAACCTGGACCTCAAAGATTAAGAGGCCAGCGTTCTACCCCTGAGCTACCGCCGCTCAGAACAATCCTGAGAATTCTTTCTTTGTAATAGTAAACAGATGTTGCATTGTTTTTGTTGGACTATTTCCACTTTCCTACAATATTTGCGTCATCTCACACAATGCGCTAATGAAATTTAAAATTTGCACCCTTCACTAAAGGAATATTTTTGCTTGAACTATTCTTTAGGGTTCATACAAACATTAACAATTGCAATGCAATATGATAGGTAATCAAAACTCGACTTTCTGTCGCAGAAATAGAGTGTATTTACGTTTGTTGAAATGTATTGTTAACATTATGCTTCGACCTTGCTTTTGTGTTCCGTCCCTTTTAAATGCTGGTCATTAATATAGAGGTAATAAAGCCATTCTTACCAGAAATTACCTTCTTTAGTCGGGTTTTACGCAGATGTATGGAAAGTAAAAAAATTAGAGAAGTTTGAGTCAGACTCGCCCTTCGAGGGTTCCGTTAAAGACTATATTTCTTAGGATTTATATACAAATGTATATTTTTTAAATTATTCCCTTGCCAAAATTTTATAGTTGTAGGTCAACGTAAAATACCCTATAAATTTTGATTCCCTTGAAGTAGCGAAATATATGTTTTTTGTAGCATAAATTTAATTATTTCTTCACCACCCAAAGGTTGGCTGTAAGAAATTGCTCCTAGTAATAAGCTCGCTTTTGTATAATACTGTGTATTCTTTACTTTTTATTCTTTATTTCTATTTCGTATGTGTACAAAAAGTGTCTATTCGTTGATTCATTCATTCATTCATTCATTCATTCATTCATTCATTCATTCATTCATTCATTCATTCATTCGTACATTCATTCATTCAATGGCCTTCTTCTTTCACATTAACTTAGTAGTTTGATTTTTTCACAAATTCAAGGGTCTGTAAATTTGAGTATATGGTTTTAATCTTTGTTAAATAAGACACTTGTTTGGTTTTAATTTCAACTCGATACCTCTACGCGTTTCCGAGATAAAGAATTTTGACTGACAGATGGACGGACGGACGGACAAACAGACAGACAACAAAGTGATCCTATAAGGGCTCCGTTTTTCCATCTTGAGGTGCGGAATCCTAAAAATTTTAAAAAATATATGATGTACTACAGAATATTTAGAATGATATTGCGAGAGTAGAATTTTTATTTTTTGTTAAGAACTTTAACTTTGAAATTTACAAAACAGGGTCCAAATAAGACTACAATCCGATTTCATTCCATAAATATGCAAATAATCAAATTGTTACTTAATCAAACTAAAGATATTATAACGACTAATGAGTTGGAGGAATAATTTTGTTTATAACTGTATTTATTTATTTTAAAATGTAATGCTTTTCACACCATATTGACAGAAAGGTATAAAAATAACAACCATTGAGCTCTTGAATAGCTGGCTGGTTGTTATGATTTTATGACTTCCTATGACCTACGAACACAAAATATATTTTCTTCTTAGATCGTTTGTAGAAAACAAATCTAAAACTAGTGTATCAAGGTCTATTTTCCAAAAATAAAAAACAGTTCTTTTATCTTATTCTTGTTTTGTTTCGATGTATATATGTAGCTATGATGGCATAACAAACTAAGGATATGATTTGAAACTGCTTTTGTATGGAATGATAAATCTAGGGCTTGGAACCTAGCGCTTGATGATTCAGAAGTTGAAATATTTATTTTATTTTCAAGACCAAAGTTAACTTTTATACAGTACATTGCATATTGTTATTATTTCGTCTACATAAGTGTAAAAAAAACATTTCAATTAAAAAATAGAGATAAGGTTTTTTTTAATTAGTTTATTAAGTATATTTTATAAATATATGTCATAAAAACAACCAACCTCAATCGCAAAAACAAAAACTTATTTTTGTTAATTAACTAAAGAAGAAAAAGAATCTTTAAAATTGGTTTACATTTGACGGAAATCTGAGGTAACATAGTACAAAAAAAACAACCAATATGAAGTACGTAAAATAAACTGTTTACCGCATCTTATTTTTATTTCCAACGAACATAGCCTTAAAATAATGCTTTTCCTAAACATTTCTATGATCCGCTGATCTTATCAATACTAAAACAGATATGCACAAAAACCTACAAAGATCATTAAGAACTGTAAAAAAAGTTTATGGTTGAGCGTGACCGTGAACGACAATTTCAGACAAAAACTAGCAAGGTGGGTGGGCTATCGGAAGCGTTAACACTCAATTACCGAATGTAGCCGATGTAAACCGAAAGTCTCCGATTCCAAATAGCAGCTTTGTAACCAGATCAAATTATGATGTTCCTTTATCTATGACCAGTTCCTAATATGCATTGACATGTCAACTTAGTCGCTTAATAACATAATAGCGGCTACCGGACGAAGTTAACCGAACGAATGTTTCCGTTATGAAACATCTGTTACTGCCGAATAGCGCTGCTATTTTGAATAAACAGTTTTTCACTGAACCAGTAACGAGCTAACCGCTATCGACGCAATAGCTGCTAAAGTAACTGTTTACGTTTCAAAACGCCCACTTCTAGTCCTTACTGAGTGCGTCGTCCGTCAGTGTAATCTCGACGCGTATTGCATGCGGCCGCGCCACCCCTCCACCCACCAAGTTTACAACTAAACAAATAAACATAACAAAACTCTTTCCTTCAACTTATTGGAAAAACACGAGCATTGTGTTGCAGATTTGCAGTGAAAGTGCGACCATGATGTAAAGTTTCTGTGAACTTTTTAGTGTTTCTGTGAAAAAAGTTTTCCCGAAAGACTCGATACTTTCGAGGGGCGGTTTTTGTGATTTTGGCGGGGAAAGGTGAGTCTTTTCTTTTTGATTACTAATGTACTTTCAGTATGCTTTTCAGTGCTAGTTTACAATAAATTGTTTGAAGTGGAGCCATGTCTGAGTTATCGAATGACCCCGCGAATTGAGAACTGTTTGCCTAAATTATTAATGCCATTCCATAAAAGGTATTACTGATTTGTATCATCAGTTCCCGAGATGCGAATTAATTGTCCGTGAGTGTGTAGAGGTCTAGAGGAAGGTTAATAGTTTTTATTGGCATATAATTTATTTTTCATTAGTGAAAACGTAGACGCGTTCAAAATTTCAAACAAGATAAGTGGTATCAATTTCAATCGGGGATGGACGGACGTGATTAAAAAATAATTAATTTTGAAGAGTGTTGGGAATTTTCCAAAAGTCTCAAAAATGTTGTTTTTGTGAAGTGTTTTGAAATGAATAAAAACTCAAAGGACTTTCTGTAATGCCAAATTGGAAAGTGATCAATTAAATTTTACAATAAATTTACAAAGGTAAGAACCAATAAGAACGCAGTCAAGATAGGTATTTCATGTTAAAACAAATCGGCCAAGACTGAGTCCGGCTCATATAATTAGGGATCCGTATTAATAATACACTAGCGAGTGAATATCAGGCAATAAACAAACTATACCTATTCAAAAATGAAAAATAATTGAAAAAATCTGCCTCCCTTGCGCTGTCTAACTTTTTCATATAATTTCAGGTTCAGGATATTGTCTGAATCTTGTTAGTAATATCGTCTTAGGCCCCTTTACCTACACATTCTACATTCAAACATGGAAAGGTCAAATTGAAATATTCTACTTACTTTTATTATTTATGACCAATCTGAATATTTAAAATTTATTTGTCGTTGACTGTCTACCTTCTTAGAATAACACTGATTTAGGAAAATATTCTCAAGCTTGTGATTTTTTTCGTTTTCGAAGATATACAATAATACAATTTTAACGCGGCTTAAAAACCTTGTACCTTACAAATTACAATTTGACATAAATTTGAATACGCATAATTTTAATATTATAATTAAGCTGTGATGTTAAAAATACCGATACAAGTTATTAAATAATCAAGAAGTCCTTGAACTTCTTTACTCGTAACGTTGGATAACAAAATCCGTCACTCGATAGACACGTCGTACTCTAATTACTGATTTGTTTGGATTTCTGCGTCTCGTTTGAAAATAAACAAAAACAATCAACTATGGAAATGGCTTTATGAGTATTATTATTATTTCATACGTAAACTAGCCTTTGCCCGCGATTCCGCCCACGTTTATTTAATATTTGCCCCGTTTTCGGCTTGGGCGTTAGATATTGTGAACGCATAGGTAATATTGGTAATATTGTGTTGACTACTACGGTCTACTTACTACGATGATAGTAAAAAAATCGCATCCAAATCCGTTTTGTGATTCTCGAGTTAAAACTGAAAATACAGACAAAAATAAAAAAAATGTGGTTTTGGCCTCAGTATAATTCAATTACCCATTTCATTTAAAAGTTCGCAAAAACATTCAGTGTACAGACACGACATGACTTTTTTACCAATTTATTTTAGTATAGACAACATTTGTTTATGCATTACGAATCAAATTTTATAGCAATGTTACTTAAAACCAAAAAAAGACATTATATTGAGTCAATTGTACTACACATACCTGAATAATATATAAAAGCCGTCATCATAATCACAATTCATACAAAATGCACTTATTTGAGTAAATTTCAATTTAAACAAATATACTTCCATGTTTCGAATTCATGGAATACTTCCATGTTTCGAAGTATAAAGTTTACAGTAACTTGACTTTTTTCTAAATCCGCTCCTGAAAAGGACGAGGCACTATTTTTCAGGTTTGTTTTATAAAGAGTTTTACTTATTATTTACATTTAGTACATTACTGCTAAGACCAGGAAATAATCCCTGCGGGCTCGGACTTTAAACTAACTCGTCCAGGATTGCTAATTCATGGTCGAATCAAGTATAGGGCTTTTCTCAAAAATAAAATGAGACATTTTCATGTTTTTCATGATAATGAGTTATACCAAATGAAATAAACTTACTAGGTAATATTAAAAGTTATGTTTAAGGCAATTAGTCATGTTTATTGTTATTGATATCTTCAGCAAAGCATTACGTCGTTCATATTACAAAAGGTCCTATGTAAAAAGGATGTTTAAGATTAAATTCGTTCTATTTCACTAAAAAACAATGAAAAAGGCATAATACATATTTTTCAACTCTAACAATGAACACTGGACAATAAACTTAAATCTCGCCGCTTTATTAAATTAATCAGTTTTTTTTTGCTCTCCTGTAAAGTAGACCTCGGGTGACATTCGACATTTTGCAATATGAAGGACGCTTTTACGCAACTTTTTTTATTATTGCTAGCTGGGCAAAGGTATTTACCGCCATGCAGCCTTCTTCATGGACAACACCATATAGAGGAACGCTAAGAACTAAGAAAAAAAAACAACGAGAGAAACGCTAATTTAAGTTAAATTTAAAATTTTTGGTTTTAAATATACCTATAAAATCATATTAACTAAAACCACTTGTACTAGTCTCACTGTTATATATATTTTATAGACACATTATCTCTCCCTTACCGGTTTCGGATATTACACCATTTTCAAGGGATGTTTAGCTATTCAGACCATTAGATTTTAAATATTACGTACAGCCATTAACGACATACGATGATGACCTATAAAATCAATATAAATTATATTATTTTTGTTATTATTATTAGCAAACATTTCTACATTCTAAAGATGAGATTATAATTTATTTTATTTTTCTTTTTAAAAAACATATTACGAATTTCCTCGACAGTTATTCAGATTTCCTGGACACTTTTAAATAGCTCGCCAGGATGAAGTATTTTCTGGTAGATCTTTACAGTAATGGTATTATTACAATGTATTTTTGAGAAAAATGTGTTTACCTTATTTTGGTAAAAAAGCCCTTGTACGAGTGCCAAAACATCTTTTGGCAAATGCAGTATATAAAAAATATAAGTAGGTACGTTGTTATGTAAATATCAGTTTCATACTTAAAAAAACAGTAAGCAACAAGATAAAAAAGCAATTAAATAGAATAAACTCATCACTGCTCGGTTATCTTAAATAATGTAGTCACTTAATGTTCTCCAAAGTAAGCAAAAAGCACTTATATGCTTAACCACACTATCATAAAGTTGTCCATAAACCAGCATCTCCAAGTTAAGCGCTTTATGTACGTACCTCTTGCTACGATGTCATAAAGCAGCTTACTTATTGTTTTAGCTGTGCCAGTGTTGCCAATCGTTGTCTCCAAATTAGTACGTCTGGATCCCAGAAATATGTAGTACGAAAATCGTTATAAAAGTACGCAATTTATTTTTTCCATTTGAAGATATGTGAATCAAAGTCGACAGTAGACACGTGCACGTACATAAAATACCATTTAAATGGCTTGAAGTAAGGTTTCAGTAAAAATATTTAAATAAAACAACAACTATGTATATGTCGCAGTAAAGTAGTTAAATCAGAGAGTTAGTTGAATCTCTAGAGAGTTAATTAAAGATCGACATTCAATCAAGTCGCTAAAGTTCCGTCAGACAAGTGAGTGAACGAAACGTTTAACGAGTTTCCTAAACGTTCCTAGGCGCATTTCAACTTTGGTAGGGTGACCTTTGTGAGGCGTCCCCGAGTAGGATACTAAATAGTCGCATAATGGATAGGTCGAAATGTATTTAAAAACACTAGGTTAGGTTAGGTTTGAACATTATGAAACAACTCAGAGCCGAGCGAAGCGGAGCGGAGCGAGGCGTCCCCGAGTAGGATACTAAATAGGTGCATAATGGATAGGTCAAAATGTATTTAAAAACAGTACGTTAGGTCAGGTTTGAACATTCTAAATGTAATCAGCTGTTGTCGTGACCGCCATCTTGTTTTACATTATTAATCAATCAACACGCTGGCTTTCGGTCAGACAGATAGTTAAACGTTTTCGACGCTGCTTTATTTAAATCAAAATGCTAGCGACTTGATTGAATGTCGATCCTGCGACATATATACATGCGAATAATAAGTATTCAATATTTTTCTTACATATAAGCTTTTGTAGGTACACAAATTTTAAACGTTTGTTTACGTCAAATGATCTCTCTCTAAATATTATTATTAGAGTGCATTACAAACCAGAAAAGATAAACTAGAAACAAATGTAAAGACAAAAATTTGAAAAAAACCTTGGGCCAGGATTAGAACCTGCGACCTCTTGTTTCCCAGACATGCGCGCTACCGATGGCGCCACCGAGGTACTTACCTAGACCGTTGAATTTTTTCCACCATACTTGTCCATCGAATATTTTTGTAACTAACATCTCTCTCATTCGCACTTATGCATCGGATATTTCTATCTCTTTTGAAATAGTCGAGGTAGAACAAGCACAACGAGGTGCCATAGACAAGGCAATTAGAATTATCTTTTTAATTTATTGCTAGCAATAGTACGATCTAAAGCAAGGTACACCGAAGGTACGGCGAACGGTAAAATAGTACGATTTTCGTACTAAAAAGTACGATCTGCCCCCTGATTGTATCGTAGAATCAGTTGCCAAACCGAGTGCTTATCGTCGAAAACATACATATCCCTTATCTAAGGATACGTTCGCACTTGAAATGACGTCACAATTCGTAAATTGAAGGTTATTACTAAGACTCCGCTGTCCGTTGGTCTTTCACCAGACTGTATCTCATGAACCGTGATAGTTAGACAGTTGAAATTTTCACAGATGATGTATTTCTATTGCCGCTCTAACAACAAATACTAAAAATACAGAATAAAATAAATATTAAAGGGGGCTCCCATAAAACAAGTCCGACTCGCACTTGGTCGGTTTTTTATCTCCATCCATCAGCCTGTTTCGTCCACTGCTGGACATAGGCCTTTCCAGTATTTCGCCACTCTTGGCGGTCTTCCTGGAAGAAATGCCCATACTCACACATGCTGGGCAGGCGGGTTGGTGAGCGCGGTGCCGAAACCCTTGCATCAGTGACGCCACTGCCCGTCACCAGTCTGTTTTATATAAGCTCCGGCAATTGGGGATAGATATACCGCCATCCATCGGTCCCAGGCAATGGTGGGCCGCCTGGTTTTGCCTGAGAGCTGTTCTCTTACTCTCCCCCGAATAACTTCGGGAGGATTTGCGAGTAAGATGGTGGTACCTCCACAGTCGAGCCCGGCATCAGCTCTACCACCTTGAAACGGAACGGAACTCTCATTTTATTATTATTTGTTTAACTTTAGGGTATGTACAATAATGTGTGCTTTGAAGCTTGTATGTATTACCGTCTTTAAGATAGAGCTGAAACAAAACACCTTGAAAAAAAATGTTTCTTGACCCCCCTTGATTTTATATGTTTAAAACTTTTATTATTTATCTTGGTAGAGGCCATAGTTATGTTATACGTATTATGTGAAAATTTCAAATGGCTACCTATTACGACTGAAGCTGTAGACCCCTGTGACAGACGGACAGGCAGACACGCGGCGGAGGCCTAGTAATAGGACCCCCTTTGACACCCTTCGGGTACGGAACCATAAAAATGAAGTACCAAGTGAGCGACCAAACTAGTGGGCGGACAGGATTAAAGTTTCAAGGTATTTTTTATTTTATATAAAAAAATTAATTCTGGGGATCTTTTGGGGTATCGAAAAGCTTGGGGAAATTTTTGGTGAAGAAAAATTGAATGGTGGGGAAACGGGGAATTTAGGAAATAGGAAAAATTGCAGTTATTTCCACTATGTCCACCCACACTACTGACCAGGGGAAATTTTTAGGGAAGAAAATGACGAAATAAATGAATAAATGTGGTTAAAATCCATTGCTGGTATTGACGGCCTCAGTTTTTAACTTTTAAATTTTTATTTAAAGTGTGGTGTGTAAAAATGTTAATAAATAGGGCAAAGTAATATGTTACGGTCTTTCTTTATGAATACATAATGTCAAACTTTATATATTTTTATATAATAAAGGAATATATATTTTCAAGATATTTGGGGAGAAGTTGCTGAAATTGTATCTTTTTGGGGTATTGTTTTGTCTCATTCGGAGAAATTTCAAAAACTCTATCTGTAAATCTCGATGCGAATTTCGAAATTGCGAAACACTACAAAAGTTTTATCCATCATGTAATTCTAACTGTATTAAGTATTAAAACCTTGACTCGGTATTTTCTGCGGATCATGTAATCTAAATACGCGGCCCGAATGTTTCGACCTTTGGCAGCAGCAGATAAGTACTTTTCGTGAACTTTGACATGCAAGTTTTATTGGACAAGGTTGTGGCTTGCCATTAATGAACTTTATCATTGAAAAACCCAAAAACACAGGAATATTAACTAGTAACTCTGTTAGGTATAGTAATCTGAGTTTTAACAGTGTCTTGGATATCTATACCAACACCTACAAAATAAATATCTATGTATATGTTCTATATGTACCTATATACCAATAATAATGTAGTACAAAAGTCGTTTGTGTACATTGAATATTTTCGCGAAATTTTAAATAGATTTTTAAAATTTTTGTCTGCCTGTCTGTCTGTATGTTCCGTTTTAATTCGAGAACCACTCAACGAATTTGGATGCGATTTTTTTTTATTATCATCGTAGTGATCCTGATCAACACATAGGCTAAAAGGGGTGTTAGTAAAATTAACGCCCAAGTCGAAAACTGGATAGAGATTGATTCAAATGCGGGCGGAGCCGCGGGCAAAGCCTAGTAGTATATAATATTCCTTAATGTGTCCAAAGCCTATCCTATACCAGCAGGCCTACCATGAGTTTTGCTTACTATACACGTCACCGCCCGCGTAAATTATTTTGTATGAGAAATGCTGGTTCCTGTAGTAAGCCGCTAGGGGCGCTGCACAATTTCTCATATAAATATTTTTCACCATTACTATTCGAAAAGGGGTTATTGGTTCACCAAAAACAGTGAATAAAACGCTCTTTTCCTCACTGAGTGAGAACAAGTAACTTTTTAAACTTTTTGGATAGGCAAAGGCATGGCAAAGGTATCTGTGACCATACAGCCATCTTAAAACATAATCACCCGAGAAGCTATAAACTATAAATCTTGCAATCACTACATTTTATGTTCCACAAAAATGCCCGAATAAAGCATTTTAAATTTGGAACAAGCGTCAATGCACAATATAAAAAAATATCTTACCAAACGTACTGGCTGGCCGCTTGGAAAAAAGACCAAAAAAAAAAGAACCGCCATTTTTATGTTTTGTTCTCTTATTAATTTACTATGTACCGATTGGTTGTAAGTATAATAAAATTTGATTCAAATAGTTAATATGGTACTGTTTATTTTCTCATAGTCAATGGTGAAAAGTAGAGTACATAACTCGTGAAAAAAAATTCCATCTCGGCTCTTGGATCTCTCGCTCCGCTCAGGATTCTACTCTAGAATCCTTCGCTCCTCTCGGGATCCACCTTTGAGCCTCGAAAGAAATTCCCCTTTTTTTTCACTTTTTGTGTAATCTACTATTACGCAGACGTTAACGTGTATAGTAAGCAAAACTCACGGTAGGCCTACAGTAGCATCGAAGTTGGAGTAAAGAAGGAGTCAATATCCACTCCAAGTGGCAAACTTGGTTTATATAATACAAGCAATTCTTCTCTACTTTATTAAAATTAAGGTGGAACGGAGGATCTCGGTGCAAAAAGCACATCATAATGTTGTTTTCTTTAATTTTGAATAAAAAGTTTGCAACAAATGCGTTTTATACCAATTCGTGCAAACTGCTTGTTAGTTAGGTGACCACATGAAAATTATTCAATTTTATGCGTTACATTTTAGCATTACAACTGTAAACACGCTTTTAAGTTTGTTAATGTAATGCAAACAAAATGTAATACATTAAAATGCGTATTTGTTTGTGAAAACTTTATCATTAAAAAACAATTTCCGCAAGTTGCTTTAAAACACATTTATTGCATACTTTTTATACCGAGGTAAAAAGTAAAAATGAAAAATGTAGTCAAACAGAAACAGGACTAAGATGTTCTTAACTTAACCTATATATTCAAATAAAATCGTTATAAAAGTAATGTTTGACGATTCATCATTATAAGACATTGACGTCTCATAAATAACAAGACTCACAATCTCGCTCAAAAAGTGTCCGCGATGAATTTTGTCACCACTATGGCGTGACAAATTGGAATAACGATTGCATACAACTGACATTGCATCTTATGTTAATGACATAAGGTCTTAATTTGTTTGAAGATTTTTGCTACTATGCACGTCGCACATTCGGACACTTTCTGACGAATTTTTCTTAGAGAATGTGTGTCTAGTTGTTTATGAGAGGTCAATGGTATAAGACCAACGACATAATACAAACATTAAAAAATAAAGCTTCAGAACGCATCCTAATCTAATTAATAATGTCGTCGAGAAATCCCTATTGAAATTTATATCAAAATGTTGATTACAAAAAAAAACGGCCAGTTGCTTGTCGGGCCACGCGCAGTTTAGGGTTCCGTAGTTGCCCAGTACATTTTATAAGTTGGTTTACAGATCGCGCCAAACTTCTAGTCCGCTCGGAAGTTGATCTCCCGAAGAACGGCCCATACATTTTGTCGAGTTTAGAGGGAACTAAAGGTTTGGCGCGACCTGTACTCGTATACCTGTACTCGTAAACCTGTACAGCCTACTTAGCCGTGATAGTTTTTCTTTTAACTTCATTATATGTACTACTTCTGTGAATTTTTTCACATATTCATAAACAACCGTTTAGCCGGCACACTTGATTCTAACAAAAATTAGCACTTTAAATCTTAATATTTCGCCAACGGATCCCTATATCGAAAAATGGTTTTTAATACACCTACAATTTTTTTAACGACCTATCCAACTATACTCCACAACATAGGATAGAAGAGAAAAAAAATTCATCCCCAATTTACGAGTATGGGAGGTACCATTAAACATTTTTTTTTTCGGTATTTTCTTTTACCTCTTTGTCGGCGTGATGTATACTCATGCCACATTACAGCTCTCTAGTACTAATAGTCTCTGAGCTAAGCCGCAGACAGACGATTATGGAGAAACTATAAGGGTTCCTTGTCGGACTACGGAACCCTAAAAAGATTCATTTGGAAGCGAGCACTTACCATTCACTAAATTCTTATAACAAAGAAATAGTATTTCATGCCATTACTTATTGTAAAATAGTTGCCTGAAAATAAACGATTATATTAGATGTAGATAAACCACTGTAATTTTCACAACAAACAATCGTCATGCCCGAGTTCTTTTTTTAAAATTTTGCTTGACGTTTGTGATGTGTGTGAATGTATATCGATAGCAACCGTGAACACCGAGCGACAGCGCTAATGGTCAATTATGATCCTTTTGTCTATTACTCGTTGCCTTTTGGTCAATAATTTATGTTTTGTTACCATCCGAGTGACGCGGAATCTATAGATATACAGGGTTAGTATTTCATGTGGGCGTGTATGGCCAAATCCAAAACTATAGGGAACAGCGAGAAATGCTCAAAGGAGTCTCGGGGCCGATTTTGATGAAAACCCAAACTGTATCATTCTATTTTTTTAAATAATTTCTCTAGCCGTGTATTGAACCCGTTGATAAAAAACCAGACAAGCGACTCCGTTAAAGACTATATTTTTTATGATTTTGTTACAAATGTATAGTTTCAGATTTTTTCCTATACTTGTAGTATAAGACGGTATTACTTGCCAAAGGTATTACTTGCCTTCACAGCTTCAAAGGACTGTAGACTTGAGTATATGGTTTTAATTTCAACTCGATACCTCCACGCGTTTCCGAGATAAAGGTTCTTGACAGACAGACGGACGGACAGACAGACAACAAAGTGATCCTATAAGGGCTCCGTCTTTTTCTATTAAGGTACGGAGCGCTAAAAAGGACACACGTATAATATATGCAATATTTGATAGTGTAGCTTATAAAGATCAAATTCTGGGAAGTAATGTGAAACGGCAAACTAAAGAAAAAGGCTTATTTTTAAGAAAATTGTACTTAAATGTTCTTACATTAATTAAACCATAACGAATCAATTGTTAGAAATTATGCCTATACTTAGCCGGATTCGGCGTCCCAAGGTTTGTAAGTATTGTATTCAATTTCACACGATTATTGATTCCATTAGATTATTAGTACAATCACTGAGTCCAGATTTGTATTGAAAGGAAGCACACATAAGTACACATAGGTTTCGTAGAGGGTCGTCTCTGTCACCGGAGTATTAGTGCTTCTTTGACGGTTGATATCTTTTTTTAAATTATGAATCTTAACAAAAGTAACAAAACACGTATTTTTATTTCACACATAGGACAGTTTTCTTTGTTATAGCTAGAGGGTTCATTTTCAACGGTGCACAACGCCAGCATGACAGGCTACCGAATGGCAGTTCTTATTGCGGCCTCATAGACGTTAAATTCGTTTAAAAATATGGAGCTTAAATTGCAGGTGACTGCATAATATGTAAGTATGATCAATGGTTTCCGACATCTGCATCTACTACGTAACAAACGGCTCAAACCGTCCAGCAATGAGTTATGCTACAATGAGATAGACACCGGCCTAATAAAAGCGGCTGACGGACTAGAGGCCTTTGTTTAACTTCGACATCCGTCGCAACCGCGTTCAAACGCACTGTGGTCGGCTAGAAATTCATAATTCTTTATTGGTATACAAAAATTACACAGTTACTTAACTAGGTTGAATGTACCCTAAACTGAGAAATCCCGTAGCCTTGGGTACTACCTTGGTACCTGTTACATAATGTGCTTAAGTACTTAATTTATACTAAAACGTTAACAACTTCTAATAATATTAAGAAAGACATTTTTGCTTCTTTACAAAATTTAGACGAAGTTGCTTCTTAAGTTAATGTTAATAAACATGTATCTATTATTATTATTATAGGCATGCAAACTGTAACGAGCATTCCAAACGATGGTTATGATGGTTATATGTACCTATTGGTTTTTCAAATAGAATGAATCAAGTTATATTGAACGAATTATTATATCAATTATTATTTTTTTATTCTTTTGTGTACATATATACTTAAATATAATAAAAAACAAAAATAAAAGAACAAGCAGGTATAATTTCATTTGAGCTATATTAAGTTTTCGACAATAAAACTGATACTAAAATAAACGTTATGAAAAATGTGACATAAAACGGCCGTCATATTCAAAATCAATCCTTCTAATTCCAAAATAATTAATAAAAACACCTCGAAACCGCAAGTTTTCTGAGCGGCCCGCTACTGCTGAGTAGGATAAAAAACATATGTAGAATGCAAGCGTTGGAGCGGACAGATTTCTCCGGATAACCTCGCCTTAAGTTTAAAACACTTTGAAATATTTTTACCTCCCGGTACAAGAGTATGACATCACACATCATTTTTAGTCAATCACGACACCTTTGATGGCTATATCGATAGATAATTGAAGTTAGACAATAAGATAGACTAAAGTCGTTTGCAATAGAATCCAACAATCATGTAAACAAATATGGCGGACTGACATTGACAGCGTATTGTTTATGCCCATAGTGATGTCATAGTGTTCTAATTTAATTTTAATTAAATTTATTTTTCTAATTATTTTAATTTTAAGTCATTGACTATGGCCCATAGTAGGATAGGTACTAAAATAAAACTGACTAAATAGATTAAATATATAAGCCATAGACTATAAAATAAAACTGATTATATTATATTATATAAGGGCAATACAATATTAAAGTGCGTCTAATAGATTTCCGTTGTAGGTAATACATCTAAATCATTCTTACCTCCTGATTACTCCTTGAGAAAAAATACCAATCGTATGCTATATCAAAGTCCGTGATGCCGTGCAAAGGTCGTCGTTCCAAGAAAAATATGTCCAGCCAAATCGTAAAGCAAAACAAAAGTCCAAAATGAGAATGCAAAGTCGTAGAAATCGGAAACAGAAAACGGAAACAGAAAACACTAATGCACAGCGAACCCACAGAACAGTGAATGACTGTGAATGACAATTCTAACAAAATGGCCACCTGTCAATTTTTAAAAACTAACCATTATTTTTATGGCTTAGGATACAATCCGTTTTGGTTAATTTTATTAAGCTCTTGAAAAAAAATTTTTATTGTATTCAAATAATATTAAATTAAAATAATTTATTAAATTAAAAATAAAAGATAACTTCAGATTACGAACAACACTAACTTTTCAATGACTTATAGAGTTCGATGAGTAAAAAACTAAGATGACAGCTTGTCAAATACTTCGAAATTTTTACGTTGCAAATGTTTTAACAAATTTAACTTATAAATACAAGTTAAATTGTGTTGAAGATAATGTGAAAACAATGGTGCGTTCGTTGAAATCAGACTATGTTCATAATTGATCGTCAAATGTATGTGATTACGGAGTAATCGTGACAATTTGGTTTGTTTACATGATTGTTGGATTCTATTGCAAACGACTTTATATCGATATCTGGCAATGAGTAACAAATTTTGTTCGAGAGTTCACCCATTCACCAGTGAGTCAGATCGGAAGTCTCTCATTATTTCTCGAACACCACAATGGGCGACCCGCACAAAACTTGGATTGGGTTTGAGATTATAGTCCACTGGCTGCTTGACCTCTGCCCGCAGTTGATAAACTGATCTGTTGAGAGTAAACAACAGGATGATTATTTAGTTCTATATTAATTGCATAAACTATCGATTCTAGACTCTGAGCAAAATGTTTGAGTTACTCGTAACAACTTCATTTATAAATGAATATTAAAAAAAAACGGATAGGACTCACTTTTTTAACTGTGCAAGGAAGCACAGGTCGAGCTTTCGATGAGATTATGACTCATCATCATCAGGACTCTTCGGGAGTACTTTCGCGCACGGCGGTCAGTCGAGTACTCATTTAGAAAGTTAGACGTCGCATTCTTTTGAAACTTGCCTTATGGATAGCGTTTCTGGTTCTAGCTCCATATAGAAAGTGACTTAGTTGTAAGCGCGAGTTGCAATTTATTCTACTGCAAAAGTTTAATCGCTATTCATTGATAAGTTGCAGAGTTTTAAGATAACAAACAAACTTTCAGATTTATAATATAAGTAGGGGTGTGGATGATTTAGTTTCCATCGTCATCGTGTAAAAAATCGTTAAAAGAGTACAAGTAAGATTTAAAAAAAATTTACGCATTTTTCTAAAAAAAAGATATTGGAGTGACTGTTTGCCACCAGTGATGGTTTAATTTTTAGTTTTATACTGCCGCAATAAATGAATGATTTTTGCGTATATCGTGTCATGACATGAATTGTGTTAAAACAACAATAATGATTTTTGCGTATATCACGGTGGTCCCCTCGATCCACTTATTATAGCAATGTATAACACACTCCTTCGTTTCGCTATTGTCGCACCTACTTTTGTTTTTTTTTTACATTTCGTAACTCCAATAGAAAAACAAAGCACCAAAAAAAAGCTTTGGACGTGATTTGTTCTCCAAAGCCTGGGGGGCAATTCCGGAGAAACAATCGAATCGAGATCTCTAAAACTCGATAATAAAATGTATGGAGTTAGACTGATAAAATGTTTTTTTTTACGGTCGAGAAGGCAATTTTGACCGGCTGAGAATAGGCCTACAGGTTACTGAAAATATCTTGATGTTTCGAATCAAGCGAACGTTTACAAGGTAGACACGTGATCTCACCGAATAATAAATATTATTAGAGTGCATTACAAACTAGAAAAGATAAATTAGAAACAAATTCCTCGAACCAGGATTCGAACCTGCCACCTCTTGTTATCAATACAAGCGCACTACCAATGGCGCCGCCGAGGTACTCATTCTAAACCAGTGGTTCTTAAACTTTTAGTAGCCACGGACCACTTTCATAATTTCAAATATAACACGAACCCCAGTCGAAGAAAATTTTAGGAAACGAAAATAAAGCGCTGACTTCACTAAATTTAAGTTCATGGAAAATATACTGTTGTTTCGATTCGTGATACTGAGTTAATCACATCACACTAATATTATAAATGAGAAAGTTTGTGTGTGTGTGCATGTTTGTTACTATTTCACGCTAAAACGGCCGGACGGATTTGGATGAAATTAAGAATGGATTTAGCTTATACCCTAACTTAACATAAAGGCTACTTTTTATTCCGGAAAAAAAGGATCTCGTTAAACCGAATAACACGCGGGCGGAGCCACGGGTAAAAGCTAGTAATATATATGTTAAGAGTGAACTGTGTGGCTGTGGACCCCTGGCACTCATGTCACGGACCCCCAAGGGGTCCATGGACCACAGTTTAAGAAACCCTGTTCTAAACCGATAAAATTTTCCACGATACTTATCCACCGAATAACTATACAGCTTGTAAGGCACATAGTGAACACTCACGAGGGCGCTATGTGATTTCACGCCTTGCTCTTAGGAAACAGATGGCGCTGTTATCACCACGATATTTATACAATAATTATAAAGTACCTATACATTACGTGCATGTTAGGCAGTTATCAGTCGATACCACTCACGATATCAAATTTGATCTACCCGCAACAATGCATTTAAATGAGTCGAATAAATTTCATCGCATTGTAGTTAGAATATTATAGGTAGGCATCTACGTTACCTACATACACTCGGTAGTGATAGTGAATGGGATGCAGTGTAATTATGTAAGAACTAGCTTTTGCCTGCGACTCCGCCCGCGTGTTATTCGGCTTAATGACATGCTTTTTTTCCGGGATAAAAAGTAGCATATGTGTTAAGTTAGGGTATAAGCTATATCAATTCTAAATTTCATCCAAATCCGTCCAGCCGTTTCAGCGTGAAAGAGTAACAAACATACACACCCACACAAGCTTTCGCATTTATAATATAAGTGTGATGTGATAATATTGTAACAATTTAATATTGACAATATTCAATAAAGGCCCGATTTAATTGATAGACTGTTTACTGATGATCAATCAGCGGCTAGTATTGCTCGTCTTTTACTTTGGTTTGGGCTAGGGAAAGTATCTATGCCATGCAGCTTCATATGCTCCCACACAACACCTTCAATAAGGGTTAGTCCGGATTCGATAGGACAACACAAAAACTGATTCAACGTGATCGAAGCCGAGGCCTAAAGCTATAGTATGTAATAAAAAGATCCAAATCCCCCCAAAAAAATATGTAAGGTAAAATGTAGGTATTCTGGATACTACAATTTACAGGTATATATAGATAACGTGCGAGTTGAATGCACAGCTAGGAATGCTGCCGTTCTCTTTACGCACACAGCAGGCGTGCGAGGGAGATGTGCGGACGGCGCGGCGGGGGGAAGGTGCTCCCGCCCTTCACCTCATCCCCCGACTGCATTCAAGTCGCGCGTTATCTGTACTTATAATACCTCTCATTTAAATTTAATATTAAAAGATAAGCGCGGAGAGTCGGAGACACATTGATAACATATTATCTCCAATTAAGTAATAAAACTTATCAATATTACAACGAGTTTATCAGTTTCGTTGAATAGTTTTAAAAAATATGGAAAATATCCCATTAATATGTGCCCCAATATTTACTTTTAGGTTAATAAATACGAAAAAAATCCAAATTACCTGCTTTGTAAAAGTGAAACAAAGTTTTAAAGCTACGGCAATTTCGCGGTTGCTACGCGGCGCGCCGTAGCAATTGCTACAAATACGTAGAGTCTTGATAAAAAGTTGTAATATTTAATGAAAACATTTGCGGTAGTTTGACTGGGGAAGCCACATTTAATAAAAGAAAAAAAAAAGAAAAAAGGTAATAGTATATTCAAGATACCGAATAGGTGTTATTTACGGATGAAAAATCTCGTAAATCCATGAAATATCTCGTTCCGCTGTCGTTGGTAAGGTCCCATTATAGCCAAATACTTAAAGCTTTTAGCTTATCAACATTTACTGGCACTTATTTCCGATTAATTTTGGATTGGGATGTTACAATGTCTTAAGATAAGAAATAAGCTTTAAAGCACGTAGGAGGTAATCTGACTAAAATCTGATGTAAATACGAAATAAGTTTACTTTACTTGTACAACCCAGCCATAATTTATTATCAATACAGCCAGTCTGGTTGCTGGTAAAATGAGAAACAATATAATGTCAGTTCAATACTTATGACAATAGAAAATAGACGTAAAACGTTAGATGTGTCTTTGCTGCATGATTTGTTATTTGGTAGATTGGATGCTACAGCGTTGCTTCAGGAATTAACAATATCAGTACCTGACACTCGTACCCGCCACAGCAAAAGAAAACTATTTTATCTTCCCACCGTCAATACCAATTATGCTGCTAATTCACCCTTATTACGCCTTGCTCATCGATTTAACACTGATTTCCATGAATGTGATCCCTTCTGTAAATCTAAGACTTCGGTCATAAATAAAACTCGCAAAATCCTAAAGAGTACATAGTCTACTGGGTGATTACATATTACAAACATTCTTGCAATTATGTCACATAAATTCTTTCATCCACAACATACTCACAGATACTCACTTACTCATCCTTACACTAACATACACACACACACACGCACCCTTTCATCACATAATTTATATTCATTAGACATGCACGACTATGAATTTAGTTCATTTATTATTATTTGTTACATAACTACCTGCATATTGATATTTTTTTTCGTAGTTTTGTTTTTATATCATTAGTTTTTTCAAGATTGCATGCCGTTAATATATTTTAAATATAATATTGCAAATTTACGATGTATTATTCAGTAAGAGTAAAATTTATATTGTTTAATTGGGAACAGCTGTTACTGGCTCTATTTACTGCTTATATTTTTATTGTTATATTTACCGTGTTTGCTGTTGTTGTTCTGAAAACCAAATAAATAAAAAGTCAACAGGTCGTGTCAAAAATACATAGATAATATAAAAATATTATAAAGAAGCAAATAGGATGTGGCTTTAGTCACAATATTATTTTTTATATAAGTTGCATTTTTAAAAATGGTGTTTCGCCGTATTATATTTAGTTCAGTTGTTTTTGAATGTGAAACTAAACTGCATATCCTAAATACGTGTATTTGTGCTCAAAGCATGGCGATAGGGCTCAGCCATTGGTTGTTTCTAACAGCTAGCGGCACTGCCACGACTATACGCTTATTACGGTGCGTAGCAATGCGACTACTTGGGCACTAGCGGCGGTGGCTGCGACCGCATCGGACTTATTCAGGATGGCGTTACCAAAAGTGGCACGATTCTGTCTACAATTTAGTATCCTTGAGCTTAAGTTACACCTCTCATCAAAAAAATGGAAACACTTCTCAAGCTTGTGTTTTTAATGGACTATAAAAAATATTCTATTTTGCGGAAAAAATTAAAATGTCGTACAACAGTAGGTAGTACAAGGTTTCGAATTCCCTATACTAACGTTCCAAATTATTTTTTTTAAAAGTATTAATCCTTTTTTTTGGTTATTTGTCACCAGAAAGAAAGTCTTGGTAGTGTTTCGATTTTTTTGATGAGAACTGTACATTGAGTGTTCGGCAAGAAGTGCATCCCGTCAATAAAAAGAAAGGAATCGGGTGTCTTCATTTCCTTATAACGAGCGTGTTACAAAAAGCGTGCGGACAAAACAAAATTATTTATTTATCTGATTCTCCCCGCGCACCACTCACCGCCACCGTTCGCCCAAGTCATTGCGCTCCGCTCTACTCTCCGCAATGCGGCGAGTCGTGGTCAGCTCTATTATAACTTCATACTTTGTTCTTCTCGTGTGCGCCGACGCAATACGCAAGGCCGCGAGAGGTGAGGTCGTGGTGGTGGCATCGTTGTCTATGGGTCGTGGGCAAGCGGTAATGACTCACCCTCGTTTGTTTGTTCTAGTGACGATTCACATTCGGAAAAACAGTATATAATTATCGTGATAATACATTTTTTAATATTTTTGCATCTGTATTTAGTCAGATTATATGTAAAAATTTAAATTTTAAGTCTTAACAGCACGAAAACTAAAATTAAAGCCTTCAGAATCGGCTATACTGTATATATTTCTGCATTTGTCGATCGAATGGTCCTTTTTGTTTGCCAAGTGCAATTATTTTACGAGTCGCTTGCCTTTTAGCGTAGATACAAAAATCCCGTTGCTGAGATAAAATGCAGTAAGACAAAGACGACGGGTTTTTGATCCGTCTTTATCTCGCTACATAAAACAACGAATAAATAAAATGGCAGATAAAAGAAAATTGTGTGATATACGGCTGTTTGTTTTGTCTCAACTTCTGCTGAACTTAAGATATATTACTTATTTGAATTAATACTTATCTATAGGTATATTGTTAAGAATGGCAGTTTTGGCCTTTTCTTATTTTAAATACCAGATAATGTTAACAACTGACTTGGGAAAAAAGGAGTTAGTAATTTTTACAATATTAAAATAAGCATTTGAGCTATTTGATTAAATATTTATCTTTATTTATATAACTCCTCCATTTTTTTGTATTTACTATGAATTTTCTTTTTGGTCTTACAAAAGATGAATGTGTTCTTTTACTAGTGTTTGATATGCGTAGGTCTTCAAAGAAACTGCCTTGTCGTATGGATTTAAATTATAATAGTTCCAACTGATAAAATATACAAGCGTAGCGTGTCTCGCAGCCAAGGTGTACAAAAGTAATACGTCACATAATAAAAACATTTAAAAAAGTAAAAAGTGCCGCATCCGGTGTTGCTAGTTTCTGAACATGCCCGCCAGCGTTGAAAGAACATCTTTCAACAGTAGTCTTTATACATTAGAAGGTAGGGGACAGATCTTGCTGAAGTTGCGCCTGACGACTCCGCTTGACGTTCTGATGTCAGCAACTCGACAAATACCGTCGGTTCCAGGAATTACTGACTCTATTCTTCCGAGTTTCCACTTCATAGGTGGTAAATTCGAGTCCTTGATTAAGACCATCGTATCCTTCTCTAACTGGCCTTCGCTTTTCCTCCACTTGTATCTAAGCTGCAATTCCGATACATATTCTTTGTACCATCGGCTCCAGAAGTGCTGTTTTAGTTGCTCGATCCTTTGGTAGCGGTTGAGTCTGCTCGTAGCTTCGTCGATGACTGATGGAGTAGGGAGAGCTGTGAGTGATCGCCCGACAAGGAAATGGCCGGGTGTAAGGGGAAGAAAATCATTTGGGTCAGATGAAAGGGGAGTTAGTGGACGCGAATTTAAGATAGCCTCAATTTGACACAAAGCAGTATAGATTTCCTCAAAGGTTAAGTGGCAATTGGCAAGAATTATTATTAAATGGTACTTTGTGGATTTAACCCCCGCCTCCATAAGACCTGAAAAATGGGGTGAGTATGGCGGGACGAAATGGACATTTATATTTTCGGTTGCCGCTTGCTCAGACAACTGAACCGAATATTGTTTTAAAAATCATCTTAAATCATTAGCAAATCCGACAAATTGCGTCCCATTGTCACAGTATAAGTGAGTTGGTAATGACCTGCGCGCAACAAACCGACGTAACACCGACATGAAGCCATCTTGGACAGATCACTAACTAATTCTAAGTGAAGGGCCTTAGTGGCAAAACACACGAAGACCGCAATATAAACTTTAAAAAGTTGACATCCTCGTCCTTTTTTGGAAGCAGCCATTATAGGCCCAGCGTAGTCAACTCCACAAACGTGAAATGGGTGCTCAGCACTCAACCTATGTTTCGGTAAGTTACCCATAATTGGTGTAACGGTAGCTCCGTGCATCCGTGTACATACCACACAATTTCGATAGGTAAGTTTTGCCAGATTCCGTCCATGGATAGGCCAGAATGCTTGTCGCACAGAAGCCAACATTGCTTGAGGACCAGCATGCAACAAACGAAGATGTTCTCTTGTAAATAGCATCTTTGTAAAAGTATGTTTTGCATCTAAAATGATGGGGTGTTTTTTGTCATAATCAAATGTTGAATTATGTAGCCTGCCTCCAACCCTCATGACTCCCTCACTGTCGATAAAGGGGTTCAATGTACTCAAGGGATCCTTTTTGGGAAGGCAGCCTCGTTTCACTAACTCGTATGACTGAAAGCTTTCTATTTGAGATAACTTACAAAGTAATTTAGAAGCTTTGTCTAATTCAGCTGTAGAAAGATGGGTAGTATGATGTAAATTAGTGCTAGGAAGTTTAAAAACTTCAGCTTTAGTATTCGAAGTGGACTGTAATTTTATGTAATTGTTTAAAAAACGCAACATGTATGCAGTGATTCGTTGCAGAAAGTTAAACTTTGAGTATCGCTGCATATTAATGGCAAACATAGAGCCAGGTGGCGCTGGTGGCGCTTCGTCAACAGTAGTAGTCATCACTACTTCAGATTGAATTTCTGTTGATTCCTGTGACTCTGTTATGTTTTTTGGCCAAGCATCAGATGAGTACCATAAGTATTCAGGACCGCACCACCACATGTCTGTTTTAACGATAGTTGAGGCGTCTAACCCACGTGAAACATAATCAGCCGGGTTGCATTTGGTTGGAACGTGTCGCCAGGATGAGTCACCGGTAATTTCAAGAATATCTGAAACACGATTTTTCACGAAAGGTTTTAATTGACTAGGCAACATTTTAAGCCAACCAAGCACGACAGTCGAGTCTGACCAGAAAACGCATTTTGTGACCGGTAACCGAAGGGCACTTTGAGCTTTCTGATACAGCTGGGCTCCAACCAAGGCTCCACACAACTCGAGTCTTGGGATCGTCACGGGCTTAATTGGTGCAACTCGACTTTTTGCTAATAACAACCTGACGCATGTCCCATCACTGTTTGTAGTCTTCACATATAGACACGCACCATAACTTGCAAGACTTGCGTCTGTAAATACATGAAGCTCAACGTTTTTGAAGTTTGTGACAGTAACCTGCCTCGGAATCTCGAGAGTATTCAGAGAAGGTAAACAATGAATGATTTCTCTCCATTGTTTTTGTATATCCGATGGGATTTCATCATCCCAGGAAACTTTACTGAGCCACAGTTTTTGCAACAATATTTTCGCCTGAACTACACATGGTGCTAGTAGTCCCAGTGGGTCGAATAACTTGCCTATAGTTGACAGTATGAGTCGCTTTGTTATGACACGAGCTTTTAATGCCTCATCTAGGTCAAATGAGAAATAAAGATTGTCTGACTTACAGCGCCATCCCAGACCTAGGGTCTTAGAATCGTCCAAACCACCCAAGTTGAGGTCTTCAGTCTCACTGTGGATACCGCTAAGTAGACTCGGCTGATTCGATCGCCACTTGCGAAGATTCATCCCGGCGCTTCGTAAGATGTCACTAACTCCTGAAATTATGCAGAAAGCAGATGTTTCATCAAAACAGCCTGAGATAAAATCATCAACATAAAAGTCGTGTGCGATTACTTCAGCTAGCTCAGACTGAGACTGAAACTCGGATTTTTCACAATCCAGGGCTAATTGCTTAAGACATCTGACGGCTAAAAAAGGTGCACTCGCTGTCCCATATGTAACTGTATTCAATTCATAAATACCTAGGGGTTGAGAAGGGTCACTCCGCCAGATTATCTTTTGCAAGTGTCTGTCATCAGGGTGCACAACTACTCGTCTATACTGTTTCTCCACATCAGCAGAAAAGACAAATGTGTACTGACGAAAACGTAGCAAAATAGACACTAGATCATCCTGGATTGTTGGCCCCACCATGAGTATTTGATTCAACGAAATACCTGAATTACTGGAGCTACTGGCATTGAACACAATTCTCAGCTTGGTGGTGAGACTGTTCATCCTCAGCACGCCGTGATGAGGAAGAAAATATCCCTGCAAAGATGTATTACTAACCCTAGACATGTCTCCGAGTGACTCATATTCTTTCATAAAATTTATGTACATAGTCTTTAAGGTTGGATTTTGCTGTAACCTACGCTCCATAAAGAGAAAACATTGTTTTGCTCTTTCGTATGAGTTACCTAATACATCCTCAGAACGTTTTAATGGAAGTTTGACACAAAATCTACCATTAGGTAAACGTATTGTATTTTTTACAAAATGTTGCTCGCAAGCTTGTTCTTCTTTTGTATAATAAGCTGAAGGTGGTTTGATTGTGGCCTCATCCAGTTGCCAAAATCTCGCGAGCTCATTGCGAACATCATCGTGGGCATTAGCGAAATTACAACTAACAGGACTATTTTGTTGTTGGCCTAGACAATAACCTGATACTAGCCAGCCTAACTTTGTTTCATAAATGCTGGGTTTGTTTCGCCCCAGGTCTATTTTGCCACTACCCAGTAAGTTCCAGAAGACTTCAGCACCGAGTAAAAGATCGATGGGCGCTGGTTGATAGAACTTAGGATCAGCTAAAACGACATCTACTGGAATATTCAGAGAAACTACATCCACTTCATGACATGGTAAGTAGGTGGAAATTGTTGGTAACACGTAATAAGTAATTTCTACATTAAAATTGCTGTTTAGTGATGCTAATTTAGCCTTGCAAGTTTTTGTTAATTTTGAATTACGACTATTTATGCCTGAAACACAACTCTGTACATGATTTAATGGTAAATTAAGTTTTGTGCACAATGTTTCGCTCATAAAACATGCAGTACTAGCATTATCTAACAGACAGCGAGCGGTATGAGCGACGTTATTATTGTCGTAAACTCTGACGAGAGCGGTGGACAGCAGCACCTGTCCGCGACCTGCGTGCTGCGCTGATAACGCAACCTTAGTCTCGGAGGTAGTCGCGGTCCCTTGCTCGCTCGTCTCATTATTAAATGACGCTCGCTCTAAATGGATAAGCGTGTTGTGTCGTTTGTAGCAAATTTTGCAGACACCCTTTTTGCAAAATCCGTAATAATGACCTGGCTTCAAACAGTTTCTGCATACTTTATATTTCGGCAATTCGTCAGCTCGCTCTTGATTTGTTAAAGCCAAGTATAACGAACAGTCATACAGCCAGTGTTTACCTTTACATTTAGGACAAGTAGGGATGTTACTTACAGCATTCTTCCTTTCTGAATCTGTAGCCACGAATCCTTTTTCCTGTCCTCTCCTGTAAGCACCTTGTTTGGAGCCGGCTCCCGTTACAGGGTCGCTCGGTGACGGCGGTGGCACGGATCGCCGCTCCAAGCAGCTGTGCTGCATTGTTTCCAGGACAATGGCACGTTGGCTGAGGAAGTTAAGGAAGCTCTCAAAAGTAACTGCACTTAAAGTAACTAAATGCTCCTCCCACTGACGACGGGTAAAACTATCAAGCTTCGATGAGCCTATGTGAATTAAAAGTGTGTCCCAGTGAATAGTAGGCTCTTTCAATGATTCTAAAGCTCTGATGTTTTTATTCAAATTGTCAACTAAGCTGCGAATACCAAAAGCAGATTCTTTGGCAATTGGCTGGATGCTAAATATTGCAGTAACATGATTGCTTACTAACAGCCTTTTATTATTGTATCTGTCACAAATTAGCTTCCAAGCTATAGCATAGTTGCCGTTTGATATTTCCAAAGACTGAATAACTGAAGCCGCACTGCCCTCAAGTGAAGCACGTAAATACTGAAATTTGTTTACATCATCAATTTCAGTATTATTGTGAACTAAACTATTGAACGTGTCATGAAATTCAAGCCACGTATTGTAAAACCCGGAAAATTTCGGTAAAGAAATGGTAGGTAACTTACATTTCACTCGTCGTCTCGCTATAACCGATTTGTGTGATGAGGAGTCACTATCACTGCCATCAGCTATCACTGATGGTGTCCTTGAATGTGGTGGCAACAAGGCTTTGGCATTAGACACGATACTATAGTAGTTATTTTCGAATTCCTCGCGATCTGACGCAGCAAACTGCATGTCCTCCGACTTCATCTCGATTTCCGTCTGAACCTCATCGAATTTGATAAATAACTCTTCCATTCTACTGATACGCATACGAAGTTCAGTTATCTGAGCGACGGTCAATGCTAGCCCCTTGAGATTAGCTAAATAACCCATGAATTTCGTCAATTGTCCCTTTATAGTACCACGTCTTTTAATTAATTCGTCCAGCGCTAAAGTTAACGCCTTTGAAGCTTGATTTTCACTGTCTCCTGCCATATTCAACAATAATCACTAAAATAAATTACTATTTAACCACTAATAATACGAAATTCCGTGAAAAACTAGTCAAATTGGTTAAAACTGTTGTTTTCGTCACGGTCAAGTTGACGGTAATGGCGGCGATGACTTTGAGATTCACACTCACCTATTATGATCTATAAATAGACCGATCTTGCAGAACGTAAACAAGTTGTTTGTAATCTATGCACTTTTATTAAATCGGCAGAGTATAAATCCAATGGATGTGGTATTTTGTTGGGTTCGTACTGCTTTGTGCTAATGAGGTATGAATAAAGTTCGCCAAAATGGTGGACAAATAATTTTGAATTGTATGATAATTAATGCCAATTAATGGGTAATAGGTAAGGAAATATTTGATGGAACGGACTCACTTTATAGCTTCAATCTGATGTGATGATCTCGTTGATTTTCCTTACTTTGGTCTTAGTACTTATGCAGACTGTAGAATCACGACGTTGCAAATTTTGTTACGTGGATGATAGATGACTCAGCTCGAAGTTTCTTTTGATTCGTCTACTTTGATGATCCTGCTCGAAGGTCCATGTTTGATATGCGTAGGTCTTCAAAGAAACTGCCTTGTCGTATGGATTTAAATTATAATAGTTCCAACTGATAAAATATACAAGCGTAGCGTGTCTCGCAGCCAAGGTGTACAAAAGTAATACGTCACATAATAAAAACATTTAAAAAAGTAAAAAAGTGCCGCATCCGGTGTTGCTAGTTTCTGAACAACTAGTTTAATACAATAAGTGATTTCTCTGTAAAGAAAGCAACTTCTACGTTCTTTTCGTGACATTTTGTTATTTATTACGGCTTATTGCGTTCTATATTGTAGTAAAATTGCAGCTTCATCCGTATTTAAACCTTTTATTAGGTGTCTTTTAGCTGACTCAAATAAAATGAGAATAATAATATAGTGAGCTATTTTGGTGAGTTCAGATGTTAAGACATTTATTAACTTGATCAGGTTTATTGGCAAGCTTCATTCGAATTTGTAGAATATAATTTTGTTCTTGAATTTTTGCGTAGCCGGATATTAGTTCAGCTGGATTTGCCACATGTAATAGAAATAATTTGGCCAAGTACGAGTCAGACTCACGCACAAAGGGTTCCGTAATACCTTGGAATATAAACTCAGAACTATAAATCATAATGGTAAATAACAACAATATCCCTAAGCAACATTTAGATGAGAAAAAACAGGGCGCTAAAATGGTAGTGCCTGACAAATAATTCGGTACTCTCTGAGTATGGAACCCTGTTTTATATTATTTGTTGTTGTACTTAAGAATATGTACAGTGGAGCCCACATCAAGCTAAACACTTTCAGTATAAGCTGACCTCTCATTGTGTAGGCTTCCCGTACAATGAGAGGTCAGCTTATACTCAATGTGTATAGCTTGATGTGGCCTCCACTGTACTATACATCTGACCAAATTTTAAACTTGTATGTATTACTGTCTTTAAGATAGAGCTGAATCAAATAACGTTAAAAAATGCGACCTCTTCTAGGTTTTTTGTATGGGCCGTGATAGTGCTCATAGTAACACGTATTCTGTGAGAATTTGAAATGGCTACATATTACGGTTGAAGCGGAGACCTCTGTGACAGACGGACGGACAACGTAGGATTGGTTATGGGTCCCGTTTGGCATCCTTCGGATATGGAACTCTAAGGAGGTGTAAAATGAGAGTAAGACTTACGCTGTGAAGTTTCCGTACTGGAATATCATTTAAGCTAGGAAGCGCGGGATCCCTGAATCTCAGGTTACTTTTAACTTATACCAGAGTCTCATTGTTAATTTTATACTGTAAATGATTGAATAAATAAACATTGTTTTTTTTTTAGTAGACAAAATCCCTCTTTATCGTAACGTTGAAAATGTATGCAAAAACAACAAAATTATGTTTGAGAAGTATAATTCTACAGACTATCCTTATACAGCTTATACAATAACATATTCTTAATGGCGCGTGTTCCCGCGTCATCCGAAAATTACTCCCATTGATGAAGTTATTTATCTTAAACGGCTTGCTTAAAAATTATGAAATAAATATATGTCATTACTTAAAGTATAAGACACAATTTCATTGCAGGAAATTATTCTCGCCTATAAGAAACACCTTGAAAATATTTCCCAAAGTCAAGCAGTTTTTGGAATAAAATTGGCTATTTCTTGGAAACCACTAATGTTATTTGTGTGGTTCTTGCACTAAAATACAAAAAAAGTTTAACTTATAAATCTCATCGCAGGAAATTTAAAAATTTTGATTTACAGCAGAGTTAATAAATAAAAACTAGATATTTTGAGAGCGCGTGGCGTCAACGTTGCCGTAAACGGCAAGCTTCGAAGCAGTTGATTACAAAATCAAATACAAGGTTTTAACGTTCATTTTGACTTTAGTTAAAATATCTCAAGGTCATTGGAGGCTACAAGGGCCTTAAGTGCCACTATTGTAGGTTAATGAAAAGTACCTTAAAAGCACAGGCATGCCAACAGATATCAGGTGATAAGATAAAAAGGTCTTGATGCGAGACCCAATGTCACTATAGCTTGACCGCTGTAAAATCTGCCATTGTACGGCCTGCGGGCGGGCGGGACGTGGGAGCGCTGGGTGCTTCCAGGATCGACCAGTATCCTTTGAAAATTTTGTGGCGTGTTCATTCCGCATGTGTTCGAGCCATACCACCAAATTACGCTTGGAATTTGGTGTGATGTTATTAATGTTTTACGGTCTAATTAAATGAAGGATTGTCAATATAATTGCAGAATTCGATTGGTTGAGGATCTAAGGTTATTGTGACATGCACTTTTAATTGTAATTAAACTTTATTCAATACGAAAAACCGTGGTAAACAGGCGATATTATTCAGAAAAATTTGCGAAAGCATATATATTTTTCAACAGTTAATGTGATAAATAATAAAAATTCTGGTACATAACAACAAATTTATATGTTGGATGTTTCCTTTTTTTTTTAGCATAGATATTGGAGTTGAATAAAAGATTTAGCTCTTTGAAGATGACAATGTGATTTTTCTGTAAACGAGGTGTGTAGGTGGAGAAAAAAAGCAAAAGAGGAGTGTCAGGATCGTAGCGAATGGAAATCTGCAGTCTCTGCCACAACTCTATATATGTATGTATGTATGTCTTATGGTTCACTCATTAATAAGGTTAAATAAAATTAAATAGTTTGAAAATCTCAAAAAATATTTAAGGCCTCAAGAGCTGCTAAAATTTTTACTTGACAGTATTAAATTATTCTTTCTTGAATAATATTCTGGTTAGTAAAAGGCAAAAAAGTTTTTTTTTTCGAACGTGTCTGCACTTTAGCAGCTAATATGGCATTGTATATTTTATCGGGTTTTTACCATACAAATAAATAAAACTGATAGAAGGGTAGGGGCTAATATCGGACTAGCGCACTCTTATAGAAAGTACTCGTGATCCGCACGCGACGACCGATAATAGTGAAAAGAATAATCTTTTTAACAATAATTAATTAATTAATGAACATAATAATAATATGTTAATAATATTTTTTAATCACACTAATATTATAAATGCGAAAGTTTGTGTGTGTGTGTGTGTGTGTGTGTGTGTGTGTTTGTGTGTGTATGTTTGTGTGTGTATGTTTGTTACTCTTTCACGCTGAAACGGCTTGAACGGATATGCATGAAATTTAGAATGGATAAAAAGCATGCCGTTAAACCGAATAACACGCAGGCGGAGCCGAATCAGGATATGTTATTTATTGTAATAAATTGTTATGCTAATTTTCGTGAGCGGCACGAAACCAACTAACTTTTGTAAGTACATGATTTTAGAAGTTGCTTAATCTATGTGTCGCTGACAGTATTCTTTGCACTTCGTTATCCATAAAGCACTAGAAATAGGCCTCAATACCAGCGGATGCCGTGTAATTATGTTACGGGGAAATATCAATTGTGTCAAGATAATAAATTTGTGGACAAAGGCCGTATGTATATGCTGCCAACGACAAAAATGTAATAAAAAATAAAACTGTAAAATAAATGTAGGATGAAATATTTACAACTGAAGAAAGTACCACTTAAATACTTGAATACATTTCTACAAAAAATATTTTTCTTAGAAAATGGTACCATTGAGTGTCTTTAAGAAAAGTTTGACTACGGAATCTGTTTAAGTATTTAAACTGCTTCCTTTGTAAGTCGAAGCTTTGCGCAGTCTGAAAATTTCGACATGATTTTTTTTCTTAATCTTAATAAGAACAGAAGCTATGTACGTGTAAGAATGTATAATTTAGAAGCATTTTTAGTTCCCCATAAATAAAAGTTGATACTTGGATTTCTAAATAAACATTCAATGTTTCGTATTCATATTGGGTAGTAGAAAATACTTTTGAAGGTACTTCCGTTTTCCTTAGCAACCATGGTATTTTGGCAACAACGAATGTAATAAAATGGAAGTAAAGGTCGAATACAATGAACATACGGCTATTACAGTTATTAGCTATTGTTCCCAATGTGCGTATCATATTATATCTAAATTGACTACTATGTTGTTGAATTACTTCTTCATGCATGCATAGTATACATTGTGTATACGATAGGCATGTATCATATTAATTGGCTCTCTGTTGAACTTTGCTGCGTTGTAATATGCTCAGTGGATCTGAACCATGATCGAGCCGGAAGACTATTGTACATAAATCGATTGTTATCGAGAATCAATAATTCTAAAGCTTAATTTGTTAGGATTCGGTTCATATTTCGCGCATAGTTGAATGAGTTTTTGAAAAAGTTCTTATTCTTTGATTATCCTTTGTAAAAAACAATCATAGAGTATTTTTGAGCCTATATCACAAATTTAAAGGAAATAACTTTTTCTTTTAACAGAAAGTAATATTAACCCATTTTTATCTCTCATTATGGAGGAGGAAAAATATATTAAAATATCTTGCCTCAGAAACCACGAGTATTAGATACAATAAGCCAATATAATAATGTATTGCTTTTGAGTTCAAGATTAATAAAAGATGTTCGGATCGGAGGCCGCTGAAAAACAATACACGATCCTTTTAAGAATGGACGCTGAACGAAATGTATTGAAAATAATTAAAACGATATGGATCACAAGGCCACATTGTAGTTTCGTATCGGTTGTCATGTCATAGAATTGAATACTTCCTGATCTGAAGTGCAATTGTGTATTCAAATTGATTGTCATATGGCTATTCGGCTTAGCAAATTAGCCCGTTTAACAGTTGAAATCGTACATTTTTGGCTATCAAATGAATACGATTGTCTTGTTTTGTTTTTGACAACCAACGTACGATTTCAATTGTCAAACGGGCTAATTTGCTTAGTCGAATAGCCATATTACAATCGCATTTGAATATGATTGGTTTACACAATCGGCAACATTATATATTAATAATTGGTACAAAATGGTTAGTTTTTACAGATTTTATGATATTTGATCAGATCATGAAATAAACAATTCTACAATATGGTCCCGAAATATATATTAAAGCCAACTGTGGTAAACCGACAGCTCAGTCAGTAGGACGACAAACTCTATCTTGAGACCCAGCTATCGCAAATATATCGTTATTGGCTAGAAATGACTTAACTAATGTCTAAATTATTTTATCTCACATAACAAAACACATCATTTTTAGCCAATCACAATACATTTTAAACCTATAGCGGTATTAAAGTTAGATAATAAAATTTGAAGAAATGCAAGGCGTCAGCATATATTTGAGTCCATCGAAAACTGTCCTCCTAATAACCTCTGGAAATTTTTAAGAACCCTAGGCATTGGTAAGTCTAAATCTAGACCTTTCTCAAATATCGACCTAAATTCACTTAACCAGCACTTTAGCTCACCTTCCTCTTCTCTCTCTAGCGCTGATAAGTTTAACACCCTTACTTATTTTCAAAACTGTATCCCATCTAACTGTCCTCCCTTTGAATTCCGTGAGATAACCTCTGGAGATGTTCAGAAGATTCTTCGTTCTATAACTACTAAGGCAGTTGGTGACGACGGTCTTAGCAGGGATATACTTGTGCCTATCTCCGATTTTATAGCTCCCGTAGTAGCGGATATTATTAACTACTCTTTGACAACAGGTTCCTTTCCCAGTGCTTGGAAAAAAGCACACATCATCCCGCTTCCCAAAATATCTAATCCTTCCTGGTTTTTTGAATTCCGTCCTATTTCTTTGCTCCCTATCCTTTCAAAAGTTCTAGAACATGTCGTGCAAGTCCAATTTGCAGATTTCCTATCAAACAACCATCTCCTTAGCCCTCACCAGTCCGGATTTCGACCGGGCCATAGCACTGTCACAGCCCTGGTCAAAGTGACGGATGACTTACGTCTCAATATAGAGCAGAAGAATCTTACTGTCGTAACACTGCTAGATTTCAGTAATGCCTTCAATACTGTCGATTTTGACATACTTGTCGGAGTGGTTTGAATCCTATCTTCATGGCAGAAAACAGCTAGTCAAAGTTGACAATTGCCATTCCAACTGGTGTGATCTTACATCTGGTGTTCCTCAGGGTGGTGTTCTCTCTCTTATTCTGTTTTCGGTCTTCATTAACTCCATCACTTCTACCCTATCCTCCTCCTTTCATCTATATGCTGACGATCTTCAGTTGTACTCAGCGGCTCCGATTGACGACATTAACAATGCTATAGCCACAACAAATGCATACCTTGCGGCTATTAGGGATTGGACAAAACGCTTTGGGCTCAATGTCAATCCGAAAAAGTCTCAAGTAATTATCATTGGTAGCCAATATTATATTTCGAGACTGGATAATATTGCAAGTGTGGTTTTTGATGGTGAAGTTCTACAATATAGCGTAACTGTCAAAAACTTGGGCGTGATCATGGATCAGACTATGTCATGGGAGAGTCATGTTATGGAAGTTAGCCGTAAGATGTTCGGTTCATTTCACTCACTGAAGCGCCTTCAGTACTTCTTGCCTTTGCAAACTAGAATTACTCTAGCCCAATCTCTTCTTCTGCCTCTTCTTGACTATGCTGATGTTGTGTTCTTGGATGCCACCGAAGAGTTGCTCGACAAGCTGGAACGTCTTCAAAATTTTGCTATCAGATTTATTTTTGTTTTGCGAAAATTTTATCATGTGTCCGAGTTTCAACATAAATTGAAGTGGCTTCCAGTACGTTATCGGAGGTATAGTCATATTCTATCCCTACTATATAATGTCATAAATAATCCTTCTTCCCCCAAATACCTAAAAGATCGGTTCAATTTTTTCACTGATATGAGCAAAAGGAATCTTCGGCCTTGTCATGATCTTAAGTTGTCAATGCCAGCTCATTGCACTAAACGTTACTCTCGGTCTTTCACAGTTGACGCTGTCCGACTTTGGAATGATCTTCCACACTCTCTTAGAAGTCTTCCCTCAATTGCTTCTTTCAAATTCAACTTGAAGAAGCACTTTTTATCTTCTCAGCAGTCCTAGCTACTAATATGTATTTATTGTAAGTATTTATGTAGTGTGTCATATTTAAATGTACCTGTATGTACATATTTTTTGTACTGTAAGTTTAGTTTTTGTGGTGTAGGTATATTGTTAGGTTAATAAGTTTATGTAGGCTATATATAATATTATAGGTATATATCTATTTTTTTGCAATGAAAATCAATTAAGCCAATCTGTATTTTTTTTTTCTTCATCTCTGTATTTTATGGTTGACTGGAAGAAATTTCTTTTAGAAATAAGTCCGCCTTTGCGCTCTGTTTTCTGAATTTAAATTGTATTTATCTGTGTTTATTTTGTGCAATAAGGTGTTTATTATTATTTCGACTATCTTTTTTTTTTTTTTTTTTTTTTTCTCGACCTGGGTCGGTTTTTTTAGGACTAGGTACGGGCTTATGCCAAGTATCCTGGTTCCGTTGTGTCAGTGTATGTCTGTACTATTGTATTTCCTGTGTGTTTGGCGGCATGCTATGTGTTGTGTTTATGTGAGGCGTTGTATGATTGGTGAGCAGTGGGAGTGAAGTTGGGTTAAGAAAGCGGCGGACTATAGAGCAGGTGTCGATCACTATTGATTTTTGCATGGGTATGAAGGTTTTTATAGGTAGATCCAATAATTCTAGGGCTTTCTTTAGAGTTTTAGGGACGATACCGGTTGAAGAGATGATAATCGGGACAATTTTGACGGTTTCTTGTTTCCACATTTGTTTCATTTCATCTGCTAGGGGAATATATTTTTGAATTTTTTCTGTATGTTTTTGTTTTAAGTTATGGGTGTTGGGGACGGAGATGTCGATTAGGTACGTAGTCTTTGTGGATTTCAAGGTAAGTGTGATGTCTGGTCTATTGCTAAGGACAGTACGATCTGTTATAATAATAATAATAATAATAATAAATTGCTTTATTTCAGGCAACAAGGCCCATAACAATAAATACCTTATACTACTAATACATATGTTTTTATACTAAAAACTAAGACTAACAAACTAAAATATCATTTTGGCACAACGTCACTGTGCCGGTCCGGTGGTGTAGATGGAAGTCTACCGCGAAAACGACGGTATACCACGCCCTTCGGCCAGAAGTCCTCCTTCATGAAGGTGAGCAGCCTGCTTGTCGGTATTCGTGCCACAAACGCTTTGAAACTTGCGTTGTGGCGCGATTCCAGCGGCTCCACTCTCAACAAGAAGTTGGTCTTGTTCTGGATGTAGTCGACGATGTCCTGCGCCTTAGTGGTGTAGTGTAGGCGAGACAGGTACATCGCCGTGGTCGGCGTCGCAGCCCGCAACAGGAAGTTGGGCCCCGTTGATCCGGTGCCGCAACGGTTTTGGTTTACTCGCTTAAGGCGCCTCCTCTTCTCGACCTTGACGAAGCCATCTTCATCACGGTAATCAGTGGAGGCGTCTAATGTAACGACGGTTGGTGGTCTGTCAGACGTAGGCCGTAAAGTCGAAGCAACCGGTCGGCTCTTGACGATGGAGGCGTAATTTTTCTGAGAGAAGTTCGCCTTTTTGGCAGGTCCCGCTGGCACGTGCAGTGCTGCTAGCGGTCGCGGGGTGCGGGGGGCGGCTACAGGGGCAGCGGGGACAGTGTCACGAGGCACGCACGATCCACGTTTCGCTGACACGGCGGACGACGGTGGCGGCGGTGGCGGCGGCGGCGGCGGTGTCAACACGGCTGACTCGATACTTGACTCCGATATGTCGAGGCAAGCTCCGCGCCGCATGTTGATATGCACGTCATCAGATGACCTCAATGAACTACGCAAACTTACGACTTCCTTGCGCAGCTCCGAAACGATGGTTTCCGAGGCCTCGAGCCTTACCAGCACATCCGCGAGACTCGCCTTCAGACTGACGATGTCCTTAAGAAGGCTGGTAACATCGACGTGGTCAAAGGTGACCGGAGGAAGCTTTTTCAGCTCCTTGGCCACAAAAGTTGGCACGTCATCCGGATCAGTAGCTTTCAGGAGCGTGATGATGTCCTGCAGACTTCTCTTGGTCCCGTCGCGTCGGCGAGACACCATCTGGTCACTCATGTTGAGCGACGTATAGAGCAGCTTCTTGGCTTCAGATATATCATCTTCACTGAAGCTAGACGAACATATCTGGATTGCGCTCACTTCATCCATTACGTCCAACTTCTGTTGCAGGAACGCAAGGAGTTCGTTAGCAATGAGCGACTGCTCCATATCACTAACAAAAGAGCGTCGGCTTACGCCGCGCTAAGCATTTAATTACATATAAATATAACACGTCTGTTTCAGCTTACGCTCACTGACTGACGTTATAATGTCTCGGTCCCAGTATAGTTTTGCGGAACTATTTTCTATTACTTTTTTAGGTTTGTATTGGTAGTAGGGGGTGTAGCTTTGTAGTAGTTTATATTTCAGTGCGAGTTGTTGATGAATGTGTTTGGCGACATTATCATGTCGGTGGGTGTATTCTTTGTTGGCAAGTGTGCTGCAGCCTCCAGTAATGTGGTCTATTGTTTCTGAGGCAAGATTACATAACCTACATTTATCTGTTTCAATTGTTTCTTTCAGGATGTACTTGGAGTAGTTTCTGGTTTTGATAATCTGATCTTGTATTGCTATAAGAAAGCCTTCTGTCTCGCCAAATATGTTATTTTTCGTAAGCCAGGTACAGGATGCGGTTCGGTCTATGTGCTCTATTATTATTATTATTATTATTAGACAATAATGCCCCAGGTTCGAAGTCAGCTTGTCGAGCAGGAATTTATGTCAATAGTATAATATGTAACTTACCATTTGCCGAACGGTGAAGAAAAACACCGTGCGGACCTGCCCCTAGATTATGTATCTTTGGGTCGGTGGTCAACTGGTTGCCAAACATCTAAAACATACTCGTAGATATACTATCGAATTCCGATTATATAAGGAAACGTTCGTACTTAAAGTGACGTCACAGTTTTTGAAAAGCTTGATACACACTGAAAGCAAATTTGAAAGTTCAGTTTTATCTATGTTTTTAGTATTTAGCAATAATTTGGCAACCGATACAACTTCACAACCGTGTAAATACACACTCAAATGTGCCCAAAGTACGGCGATACGGCTCACGGTGAAAAGTGGGTGTATGAATGTTTACTCGAGGATGCATGTCGTGAAAATAGGTATGAGTTATTGGGGGAAAGAATAATAAATATTTATGTTAATAAAAAAACAATGACGAGCAAGTAGGTCTTGCGCCCTCAGAACTCCATAAGTACCATTTTAATAAGTTAGAAGACTAAAATACAATTATTTTGTAAATAAAATTAAAAACTCTTTATATGCAATTTCGTTTCATATATTTACCTACAAAATGTTTCATCAGAACTGCAAAACTAATTTGTTCAAATAACGTTCCAAAAATAATGATTAATTTTTAATTTTCGGATTTATTCCTTCCTTTGTGCCAGAAGACTTACTTGTGAACGCAATTTCAAGTACGTAAGTAAAAAGGAAGTGCCCTATAAGTTTTAAAATTTTGAAATTGATTACGTAAAGTGCAAAAACTTTTTTTAACGTTAAGATAGAAGCTTGATTTTTTAGCTTAGGAGGTAATCCGGAAATGTGTCTGGGTTACAATCGCAAAAATAAAGTATTTATGAAGAATACATACTTCTCGTTTATGGTATCTGAAAGAGATCGTATACATAGATCTTATAACATCAAGTGTAAACTGGCTGCTACGCATCTTTTTATAATGTGTCACTTGTAAAGACTTCTGTCTATCAAAATATTTTTTCTCGTGATCTGTCTACATTATATTTTTATCAAACTAAAAATACAATAGTTCCATTAATTTAACTTCATTTTACTTCACCTTCCACTACGCTTACTTTCTGCTCCGTATCAGGTTATGTGCGCCAGCGAAAGTGTAAATATTATGAAGTTTCTATGAGAAATATTTGGAACTGTCAGATGACAAGGAATTCGGAGGAATTCAGTGGATAGACGCGAGTAACGAGGAAGCAGTAGAACCTATCGTATCTACAATGGCTTCAGGCGATAACGCGCATCAGTCTAGTTCGGGAGGTATGCCGTCAATAGAGAAACTTGAAGGTGCCTCAAACTATTCCACTTGGAAATTTGATATGGAATGTGTATTAATCCATGATGATCTATGGACTTACATCACGAGCGAACCAGATGAGAAAGATGCAAATGCCGTCAAGAGAGATCAGAAGGCGCGAGCGAAAATAAGCCTTATGATAAGCAATTCCTGCAAGGTACACGTGAGAAGTGCTAAAACAGCAAAACAGGCTTGGGAGGCCCTGAGGACAGCCTATGAGGACAAAGGTTTAAACAATAGATGTAGATTGTTGTCTCGACTTGTGAGTATAAAGCTAGAGAAGTTTAATACTGTGGCTGATTACGTGACAGAGGTCATGAAGATCTCCTAACAACTTAGCGACCTTGGTAAGGAAATTGATGATGAGTTACTGGCAACTTTGATGCTGCAAGGCTTAACGAAGGAATATATGCCCATGAAATTAGCACTAGAGAATACAAGCATTACACTCACCACCGACTATGTGAAGACTAAGCTGCTACAATTAACTGACTACAAAGCGACGTCAGGACCAAGAGGAGCACCACTATCACAAAGTTTGAAATGTTTCATATGTGACGGGCCGCATAAAGCCCGTGATTACCCAAACAACCCAAGCAAGAAGCCAGCGGCGCATACGGCGCAGCGGTGCGCACACACCGCCTTGGTGACCTTCTCTGCTAACAACTACGAGTGGATTGTTGACTCGGGAGCGACGCTACATATGACTAATAATAGAGATTGGATGAGAAACTTTGTAAAGCATGAAAATAGAGATGTTTTATGCGCAAATGGCGGTAAAGTATATGGTGTAGGTACAGTAGATGTGGTGAGTAAGGATGGGAAGGATTTTTGCGTGGAAGGTGCTATGTATGTACCTGGCCTATCAGAAAACTTGCTGAGTAAATTGGTCAGGAGAGGTAGAGTAGTAGTATTTTCAAAGGCCGGATGCAAGATTTATGATGAGAATGATTGCGATGTGAAAGGCACAGTGATTGTTACGTGTAAAGAAGAGAGAGGTGTTTATAAACTAAAACATTATCCACAGTGTACAGAGGCAGCACTGTCAACCGACTTACACAAAGAGAATGATGATTCACTGGAGCTGTGGCATCGGAGGCTGGGCCACCTGGGAGTACGCAATCTTAAATTACTACGAGATAAAATGGCGGATGGGGTGATTTTTCCTGATTCTAATCCTAACTTAGAATGTGTGCCTTGTCTGATGGGCAAACAAACGAGACAGCCTTTCCCAAAGAATAAGGCTACTAGAGCCAAGGAGGTACTAGAGTTAGTACACTCAGATATTTGTGGGCCTATGGGTGTTAATTCTGTTAGAGGTTACAGATACTTCATGACACTTATCGACGACAAGACCAGGAAAACTTTTGTGTACCTACTCAAGAGAAAGAGTGAAGCCGTAGAGAAGTTGAAAGAGTTCAAGATTCTCGTAGAAAAGCAAACCGACAAGAAACTGAAGGTTATTCGTACAGATAACGGGAAGGAGTACGTTAATAGAGAGATGGAACAGTTTACCAGGGAAAATGGTATCATCCATCAACTAACAGTCAACTACACGCCACAGCAGAATGGTGTCGCCAAGCAAGCGAACCGAACGCTTACAGAGAAAGCCAGGAGTATGTTGCAAGATGCAGGATTGGATGAAATTCTGTGGGCAGAGGCCATAAGACATGCGGTATATCTGAAAAACCGATCCCAACGATAGCTGTCAAGAACATGACACCCGAGGAAGCTTGGACCGGACGAAAAACAGACCTGAGCAACATAAAGGTGTTTGGCTGTAAGGCGTACATGCACGTACCCGATCAAAAGCATAAGAAGTGGGATCCAAAGAGTAAAGAACTTATTCATGTTGGATACATTGAGAATTCGAAGGCGTATCGACTGATTGAACCCATTACCTACAATGTACACAAAGCACGTGACGTCATACTATTTGAGAACAGTCCCGCTGGCCACCGCAAGAAAGAAGAGCATAAATCGCAACCTACAAGAGTTGTAGTACGACTAGAGGACGTCGAAAATGATGAGGGCTCAGAAAATGCAAGTCCTACGGTGGAAGCAGACCAGTCACGTCAAGGAAGAGATGCCTCCATACAGTCAGAGGACATCAGGGTGGAGGATATCCCTGAAGAAATTTCCGATGCAACCGTTTCGGAGGAGAATACAGTTAGAGTAACTGAGGAAACGGCTGATCGGAGGTGTCCACAGAGAGAACGGACACCGAGGAACATTCCAGGAGCAATCCTTTATCAAGCTGTCAACGAGCCTGATAATAACCTGGATGGTTCCATCACAATGAAAGAGGCACTAACTGGTGCAGATAAAGTGCATTGGCAGAAGGCCATTAAGGAGGAGCTGGATGCCCTCAAGAAGAATAAAACTTGGGAGCTAGTCAAAAGGGAAGCTGAACAAAATGTGATCGACTCTAAATGGATTTTTAAAATCAAGTCTGAAGCTGGCAATAAACAGAGGTACAAGGCAAGGCTTGTTGTTCGAGGATTCAAGCAGAGAGAAGGAGTCGACTATTTTGAAACTTATTCCCCGGTAATAAGGCACAGCTCACTGCGGTTACTACTCGCCCTAGCCGCAGAAAATAAACTGCACATTGACCAAATGGATGTGAAAACCGCATTCCTGAATGGATATATAAGTGAGACCGTATTAATGAAGCAACCAGAAGGGTTCGAGGAGAAGGGAAAAGAAGATTATGTTTGTCTTCTGAAGAGATCCCTATACGGATTGAAACAAGCCCCACGGGCTTGGAACGAGAGATTGGATTCAGCATTGAAACAGATGAAATTCCAACAACTTGGAAACGAGCCTTGTGTCTACGTGAGAAAAAGTCAGCACAGGTTTATCATTCTAGCCGTTTATGTTGATGACATTCTGATATTCTGGAACAACAAGAGTGAAATGTTGCAGATTAAAAAAGGGTTAATGGAAACTTTCGAGATGAGAGATCTTGGAAAAGCGGAGTTGTTCTTAGGAATGCGTCTTCAGCAATCAGAGGATTGGATATCACTGGACCAAGAGAATTATTTAGAAAAAATGTTGACCAAGTTCAACATGGAATGCTACAAACCTGTGGCTACCCCACTGGTTCCAGGTCAGAGATTGACTAAGCCGGAAGATGTTAACTATGAGTCACCTAAGAACATTCCTTACCGTGAGTTGATCGGATCCATGATGTACCTCGCCGTGTGTACGAGACCCGACATCGCCTATGCTACCAGCTACTTGAGTCAATTCAATAGTTGTTATGGAGAAGAGCATTGGCAAGCAGCTAAGAGAGTGCTGCGGTATCTTAAAGGTACACAGAATCTCGGATTAAAATTCAAGCGATGTACAAGAGACATAGAAGCATTCGTTGATGCTGATTACGGAGGTGATCTAACCGATAGAAAGTCCTACTCAGGATTTGTGTTCAAGTTTGGTTCTGCGCCTGTAAACTGGGAGAGCAAGAAACAAATTATTGTAGCATTGTCCAGCGCCGAAGCTGAGTACGTAAGCCTGTCCAACGCTGCACGAGAAGCGACTTTCTTGAAGAGATTGTTTGAGGAGCTTACTGGTCTTGAGAAGACCATTGTACTGAGCTGTGACAGTCAGTCAGCTATGGCGATAGCTAAAAATTGTTCACACCACAAAACAAACGAAGCACATTGATTTGAAGGTGCACTTCGTTAGAGAAGCCCTACAGAACAACGTAATAGCGTTGAAGTACCTATCTACTGAGTTACAGATAGCAGATGTGATGACGAAACCTTTGGTGAAAGGAAAGCATGAGTTCTGTGTTAAGGGTATGGGAATGAGTCCTGTTGAGAGTGTTAAGAGTATGGAGAGTCTATGCTAGTGACACGGTGAATTCAGCTGTGAGTTAACTGAGTTAGACTGGACGTTATCACACGATGTTAAGGAGGAGTGAAAGAGATCGTATACATAGATCTTATAACATCAAGTGTAAACTGGCTGCTACGCATCTTTTTAAAATGTGTCACTTGTAAAGACTTCAATTTCTATCAAAATATTTTTTCTCGTGATCTGTCTACATTATAGGTATATTTTTATCAAACTAAAAATACAATAGTTCCATTAATTTAACTTCATTTTACTTCACCTTCCACTACGCTTACTTTCTGCTCCGTATCAGTATCTACAAATACCAACGAGCTATATAGGTCGTTGACAAATACATTAAATATATAGGTGATACTTCAGCTATGTATACGTATTGCCATGTAGTGGCGGCCCAAGCAAGCCGCAAACCAATAATTGTTTTGTGTCTATAATAGACCTCGTAACAAAAAATTATCGTTTTTACATTATAAATGGATAGGTATTAAGGTTATTCGGGCGTTGTACTAAAATGGAAACTAACTGCGTCACTTCGATAATTTCCGGCTTAGAGGAAAATACCGAGTTTTGCGCTTCCAACAATCTACTGAAGCATTAAATTCTTAAAACATCCCAAATATTCAAACCGTTCTGGACTCGATGAGGATTCGTTCGTTATAGATTTTTGATACACCGCTTTTTCCGGGGTTCTCGTCTAATTCTGCATACCTATCAAATATCGGCAATTCTATTTGCCCTCTCGTGAATGCCTGAAACGTTTGGAATGCCTTAACACGCTTAAACTGCTACGAATATTTAGTCCATGGTCCGAGCCTCACCCATTCCTGCTTATGACCAAATACTCAAGGGTCAAGATCACCGCAATTGACCAATATTGGATAGCTGGTGGAATTCGCTGCGTGGCTTTCAAAAGAGGTAAATTTTCCGATTTTGCAATTTTGGCCTCGAAAATATTTAGTTAAAATTAAATGTCGGGAACAGATTACTCAGAAAGAAAGGAAGAAAAATAAAATTTATTTGCATAATTTTCGGTACCAGAATCATTGTTTATTTACTAAAATGATGAATTTTAAACCGTTTTCAACCTCGCAGACTGCATATATTTATTGCAATGACATAATTACAAATATAACTTATAATATATTTTAATTTTTATGATTATTGTATTAATTGACGGTATCAAATTAATATGTACTGATATTATAATGCTATTGAAACGGCTACTCACGATTTTTATAAAGTCAGATTTCACTTGACGAGTGTCAAACGGGAAATCGCCGCGTAGCCATGTTTACCTCCGAAGAAACTGTACGAATACAGTGAAACTATTCAGGTGAAATCTCACTAATACATCGTGAGTAGCCGTTTCAATAGCATTATGAATCTAAACCACGAATATTTTAGTAGTAAAATGTACTGATATTATGTTTCATAAGTAAAGAAATATATATAAGTTAATAGTAATACAGTAAGTAATTAATTAATTTGACCATTGTGTTTTAAATGTAATATGATCTACCAATCTACGACTTCATTGTGGACGGAATTTCAAGTAAACTGTAAGTATCCTGTAGGTTTTCATGCTGAGCAAATTTGTATGAAATTGATTACGTAAAGGGCAACTTTTTTCGCGATGAATTCTAAACTTAACGGCACCATGGGGTTGTAGACTTCTATAGGAGATATTAGTTTCAACTTGTTATCTCAAACGGGGTCCAAAAAAATGGGTCTTGACGGACGGACAGCAGACAGACAAATATTATATAAAAATTACATGTTTTTTTTGGTATAAATTTTCAACTATTGTATTTGTTAAAAAGCACCTACCCACTCGTAACTCTTGCTCTGCACGGCAACTAAAGAGCCGGGGTTTATTGGAAAACAGCGCTGTGAACCGTCTAACGCTCTAGCATTAAAGCTGAATAATTTCCGTTTGCCTAAAAGCCATTTTTAATCATTTATGTGTTGTGTATATTAAACTATTTTTTGGATAGTTAGGCGGTGTCTGATGTATGTACCATGTCATTCCTTTTTTCTGTGTTTTTTGACACTAAATGTGTTTTTATTTATTTATTTAAATATACGAACAAGAAAGTGATTCCATTAGGGCTCTGATTTTTCATTTTTTCAGGTACAAAACCTTAAATACGTACTTTTTTGTATTATTTTCGATTATTGCGTCGAATATAATTTTCATTTTTAGTTTTCAGCCTTCCGTGTAGGAATTTTGATTTCGGCATTCGTGAAAATCCAAACAAAATATTCGTTAAACTAAACATTTCATCCATCACTTTTGATTACATTTTGTAGATGTGGATCTGCTGTTGATATAATGCCAACTGTATTAGAGTTTTCATGGAACTCGGTCGAGGTTTATGTAGCTAAATTCATACTGGAGACCCGGTAAGTGGTCAGGATCAAGGTTCAAGCCTAGTATGTAATATACAAAGAGTTGACATATCACTCGCTCGAATGCGCAACCATAAATTAATAGAACGTACCACAACAAAGCTCTGCATCTAATCTAATGCCCGTTACCAACAATGGCAGGACGCGTCTCGGCCACGTCTGATCTCCTGCTGTAGGAACCATTTGAAGTGCAGTTTGATTTGAAGGCAATCTGCTGTCTGGGATACCTCGATTTCTCAATTATTTTTTTAGCACATTCTAAATCTTCCATTTCCAGTTATACACTGGTATGCTTTATCTATTATATATCAATATAATATAATTAATAAAACAGTAAAAAGGTCGTATGTACATTGAATATTTTCGTGAAATTTCAAATGAAGTGGGTTATTAGTATTGTACTGAGGCCAAAGCCACAATTTTTAGAATTTTCGTCTGTCTGTATGTATGTATCTATGTACTGTTGTAACTCGAGAACCACGCAACGGATTTGGACACATAGGCTGTAAGGGGTGTTTATAAAATGACGCTCAAGCCGAAAACTGGGAAAAGACTGAATAAACGCAGGCTGAGCGACGGGCAAGGGCTAGCTAAAAATACAATAACTAATTGTTGTTATAAATTATTCGAAAAAAATAATGTTCTTTTCATCGAAATACTCGTAGTTCTTTATTAAAAACAACACAAAGCTAACTGAAAACATAAAGTTCACGTCCGCCTACATATATTAAAGAAGAAAAAAAAACTTTCTTTTTACAAGGCGCTTTAATCACGCATTCGGTATGATACGCTTGTTCATTATAATGAACACAATAAAAAGACAAGACGAACAAACAGTGTCATATAAATATATTTTTGATATTCTGATAAGGGAGTTTTTCAGCCTGCATGAGTTTTTCTGTAAATAAAATAGGCGTTTGAGAACTTTTTAAATAATTGGTTGGACATAATAACCTTCCGACACATGTCATATTTTGGGATTATTGGGATACATCAAACGAACTTCTGAACTTCCATCTAGAATGTTCCAGTCAAACATTTACTCTGGAAATACTTCAATAACACAAAGATAATAAAAACTATCCTATAAATAAAAATAACATTGCTAAAAACCATATAAACTCATTATTACCAATTTACATATTAAACAATACATATAAAACTATTTAAATTTAATTTTCCAATTGAATTTTATGTTATTAACTTTGTATTGGGGTCTTAATCGCGATAACTAACAACATACCTTAATAGATATTATGTGCTTGGCGTTTCGACGTTTCGACGTTTCGTCAAGCACATATCTTTTAAGGTATGTTGTTAGTTATCACGATTAAGACCCCAATACAAAGTTAATAATGTGTGAAAATCGCGAAAGTTTAAAGAATTTTATGTTTTTTCGTTTTACCATTCCAAATTACAATGACATAAATTTAAAAAAATCGGCAAATCACCACCACCTTAAGGAAGAGTGCCTAAAAGGTTGGTGATCCCTTGTTTGAATGGTTAAACTTTCCCCCAGTGTTATACCGTAAGCGTCAGCTCTTTGGTCGCTAGAAACCGAGACTACCGCGAAAAAAAATCTATATACCGGGTGTAAATAGAGTGCGACCATTAAATGAAACCACATATTCTACCGACCCTACTGAACCACTTTTCCCAAGAGTCATACCCGCAGACAGCCTTAGTTTAGGAAATAATTGAGTTCCAAACAAAAATGCGTGAACCCTAACGCACCGACATACGGGCGAATTTAGAGAGAGCGTCGTCCGTGAAACCCGCAGCTGTTTGAGGTCAACGCTCTCTCAACCTCGCCCGTATGTCGGTGCGTTAGGGTTCACGCGTTTTTGTTTGGAACTCAATTATTTCCTAAACTAAGGCTGTCTGCGGGTATGACTCTTGGGAAAAGTGGTTCAGTAGGGTCAGTAGAATATGTGGTTTCATTTAATAGTCGCACTCTATTTACACCCGGTATAGACAACTGATCTCAGTTGCTCTATTTATTATTAACGCTTTTTAGATCCTCCATCTACTGACGGCATGCGCCAGCTAACGGTGACATGAGCCCTTCGGTGATATTCGGTTGGCATGCGCCTTTGCGCAACCTTTGAGAGTTCAGGTCAATGGGCAGAGCCTCACCAGAAAAGGCAAGTGTCTATTTCTGTCCTTCACCAAACACGAATATATGTACAACATCACTAAGTCATAGACTAACAGACTTAGTCATAGACTAAGTGATGAGCGCCATAGATGTACCATTAGAGAACATTCGTACTGTGAATGGAGGACAGCAGCGCTACAATAGAGAAGTTGCGGATCACGGAGGTGACTCAATCAGCACCGATTTTTGAGGGAGCAGTTTAATTTGGTCGTGATAGTATTATAAAGTTACAATATTCTCCATATTATCAAAACATTAAAGAATGTTTCGTATTTCAGCAGCAGTATATACCTTTACATATATATTTTAATAAATATTGAGGTCTAAAAAGAATTATTAAGAAAGTAATTACGTGGACTGATTTTGATCAGTGGCGGATATTCCAATTAAAATTTTGATACCTGGTCATTTCCATATCAAGGGATCGATTCACTTGGGACTGGAGATTCGAGAGGCACAGCGAATCGTTGCCTAAAAATTTTACATTGTAAGCGACACTGTTGACTTTTTAAGAGTGTGATCGTCATTTAGAGGAATTACAGAGATTGAAATAAATAGATTAAACTAAAAAATAGTTTCTATGCCGATACTCGGGTCGGGGCGGATGCGGAGCTGGAGGTCTACAACTTTAACTCCGCGGAGGCGGAGGTTATCGGAGGCGGAGGTGGATGTGAAAAAAAAAGAAAGCATGTATTTTTATTTTTATGCTACTGAAACAGTCACAACTAAAATACATCATCGTTAGGCATGATTGGAAACAAAAATGTAAAAAAATCTTTTTAAATAAAACAAAAAATTTTTTTCTTTAGATTCTAGACTCTTCCGTTAAATCTACGTAAGTTGGTAACGTATGCATAACTGATACTACGCAACTAGTTGCAATCACTCTTCTCCGGTACGGTATTTTATGACGTCATGGCAGAACACGATTGATTATTTAATATTAACTAAAGAAAAAAACGTCCAAGTGCGTGTCGGGCCAAGCGCAGTGTAGGGTTCCGTAGTGGCCCGAGCATTTTAAAAGTTGGTCTACTAATGCAGATCGCACCAAACTTCTAGTCCCGTACATTTAGAAGAACGGCCCATACATTGTCGTGTTTAGAGGGGATTAAAAGTTTGACGCGAACTGTACTCGTAAACCTGTAAAGCCTACTTAGCTGTGATAGTTTTCCTTTTAAATTCATGATATATACTACTTCTGTGTTTTTTTTTACATATCCATAAACAACCGTTTACCCAGCACGGGGGGGGGGGGGTCCGCTCCACTCTAACTGAAATTTTCACTTTAAAGCTTAATACTTCGCTAACGGATTCCTAAATTGAAAAATGGTTTTCATCACAATGTTTTTGAACGACCTATCTAAGGATACCCAACACTATGGGATAGATGATAAAAAAAAATCATCCCCCATATACTTGTATTGTATGAGAGGTACTATTAAAATATACTTTTTTCATGATTTTATTCTACTGTTTTCTCGGCGTGATTAATATGTATACTCATGCCAAATTACAGCTTTCTAGTACTAGTAGTCTCTGAGCTAAGCCGCGGACAGATGGACGGACAGACGGACGGACAGACAGATATGGTGAAACTTTAAAGGTTTCTTGCCGGACTACAGAACCCTTATAAAATTCTGTTTCTGGAGTTGATGCTCGTGATTGTTGGCACTTGGTGGAACTTTTGAAACATTTTTTGTTTGATAAACACTTGTACTTGTCCACTTATTTATATTAATTTCCCTTACCGGTTTCGCTGTTAAAGCATTATCAAAGGTTTGTTTGGTTGTTTACGTACAATTTGTACAATTTGATTGTACGTAAACAACCAAACAAACCTTTGATAATGCTTTAACAGCGAAACCGGTAAGGGAAATTAATATAAATAAGTGGACAAGTACAAGTGTTTATCAAACAAAAAATTCTGTTTCTCCTATGTATTTTTTGCTAAGAAGTTTCACTTTGCATTCACAGTTTGCTTTGGCCGCAGAGTTTTGTCTCTCGTTTCATTTTAAATTGAGTTTTTTGCTCGAGGGTTTTATTTGAACGGGTGTTCGCTCTCATAAAACAACTGAGTATTCATGTGTCTCGTTAAAAGCAAATTATTTGTATAATACGCTAAGGACATCCATCTTAGAAACATTACGGGTGTTGTATTTTCCGCTTAAATTATTTAAAAAGTAATATCGTTTAATTATATATCGTCTCGATTTTGACGATAAATCGAAAAGTAAAGTAAAAAGAAGAAGTAGAACCGCAGCGAGTAGAACTTGCTGCCTAAGGGTTTTCCGTACCATTTAAATAAGTAAGAAGACTTAAATGTTTTGAATAAAAATTACAAACTTATCGGTACCTACACAATGTATGAAACAAAACTGCAAATTTAAGACGGTCGAGTATTTGGGTACGTAACCCTAAACCGTTACTAAGAAGTCGGCGTTTTCAGTATTTGTTGTTTAAATACAATATATGGCACATAGGATACAGAAAATTCTGAATTCCTAACTAGTTTAGTTTTTGATCCAAAAAAATGGTCTAAAACTGACATGATTTCTTTATTTCTAGAGAAAAAAAATCAGCTCCTTATTCATATAATGAATTAATCATAAATTAAAATTAATTTAATTTAATTTTGAATTAACAAAGTTTTTTCCATAGATAAACTGCACAAAATATCAAAATTTCAGATCTGTAACTCATTCCGTCTGCAAGCTAGAAACCCGTGGACAGACAGACAGCAGAGCGATTAATAGTGCTCTGTCTTGCCTTTTGGACGCGGAACCTAAAATGGGCTTTGAGCACCTAGCTTCCCCACATGGTGACCTCATCTGCTTGATGGTGCACCCCGTTGACTAGAGGCGTAATTAAGTAGGGGCAAGGGGGGGGGGGGGGGGCACGGCTCCAAGGGTACCATCTGGCCCTCCCAGAAATACAGGTGTCATTGATATAAAAAGATACTTTATCAAATTTAAGGCGTAATTTGTTTTGCTAATGGTTTGTATGTGATCTCGTTGCATGGAGGGTAATTTCTATTTATCTTGTTACGATCACATGATCGGGAACAGATACTTGTTAAGAGGGAGGGATGGTTCAGAGCCGCTCTCCATACAAACTTGTCAGAACCAACAAACACGGCAAAAGCATAATAATTTCGTTGTGTTACTTTTTTCCACACGTTCCATCAATTTTAAAACAGCGAATAATCAGTTTTTTAACAAAAAAAAAATGTTGAATGGGGCTCTTTCGCTAAAATCGGCACTTTTTGAAGTTGTTTATCTGCTTTTCAGAAGAGGCCACTAATTTGATAAATTAGTATATAAATACAGGTACTTTTCTAGTTTTGTTCAGTTCAGAAACGCGATTGCTGAACATTCGCTCGATAGAAATAATTAATGAAATGTTGAAATTATTGAAGTATGGTATAGGTGGTAGAGCTGATGCCGGGCTCGACTGTGGAGGTACCACCATCTTACTCGCAAGCCCCCCCGAAGTTATTTGGGAGAGAGTAAGAGAACAGCTCTTAGGCAAAACAGGCGGCCCACCATTGCCTGGGCCCGACGGATGGCGGTATATCCATCCCCAACTGCCGAGCCTTATATAAAACAGACTGATGACGGGCAGCGGCGTCACTGGTGCAATGGTTTCGGTACCGCGCTCATCGACCCGCCTGCCCAGCGTATGTGAGTATGGGCATTTCTTCCAGGAGGACCGCCAAGATTGGCGAAATCCTGGAAAGGCCTATGTCCAGCAGTGGACGAAACAGGCTGATGGATGGATGGTCTTCTTCGACACTGTTTTTCATAGTTTGTCAAGTAGGAATGACAGACAGACCTCAACGATATTTTATTAGACAGATTTTAACAATATCTAAATTTTGTCAGTTTGAAATTTTGATAACTATTTTAGTTAATTTTATATTAATTTAAAACCAACATTTTGCATTTTTTTGGATCGTTCCGCATGGAGTGACAGTGACTTTTGCAAGCGTGAATATAAAATTTTGCTATTTAATACTTTCATACATTTATTAAATAGAAAAATTTGATTGTGAAACCATATTTTTTGTGAAAAAACTGATTATGTGCGGTTGTAAGCGCCGTTGACTAGCTGATAAGGTTGTGGTGGTCACTTGGCGCTATAACTACTAATAAAGCTAAACGCTGCAGAATGGGGATGGGCAAATTGATGTCATCTGCTCAGCGTGGTGGTAAAGGCAACCCCCTCTTTATTAATAGTATTATCAAACGGCTCTCAGTTCTGTAGCGCTTTGGCAGGCTGATGATGATGATGTGGATCACTTTTATTTTTCAACTAGCTTTTGCCGGTGGCTTTGCTCGCGTGGAAGCGGTGGCGTGCATAGAACTTTTTGCTGGAAAAGCAATGAGAAAGTTAAGTTTGACGATAAAAACAACATGAAAAAAATTAAAAACCAATCCGAAAAAACAAATTTGTATGAAATCATGTACTCTAGGGTAGGCAATGCCTATGCCTACCCTGGCATCATACAAGTAATCATTTTTCAAAGCAATAATTTAATTTTTTTTATTTTTTTATTGTCAAACTTGACCTTCTCATTACATTTCCAGCAAAAAGTTCTATGCACGCCACTACGTGGAAGTGATTTTTAATCAATGTATATTTTAATGTTAAGAGGCTATGTAAATTTTATTTTTTTCACTCTCACTCCAAGCAAAAAAACGCGTAGTGCGAGAGGGGCAGATTCAGCGCAAAAGAGAAAAAAATATGTTTTTTAATTTTATAGAAAAAACTAAAATACCTAGCATACTTTCCAAAATCAAATATCTAGATATTGTTAAAACCCATCTAATAAAATATGTTTGAGTTTTGTACATGATCCCTATCCGTCAAACGAGGAGAAAAAGTGTGTTTGAAGACCTCTATCATTGATTATTTATATCGAGGAAAATGTATCCAAACGTGTTTTCCAAAATCGAAACCCTAGATTATATAGTCAAAATGCATTATCAAAAATTCACTTCATGAAATACACAGAAACAAAGCATCTGTATATTTTTTACACAGCGCCTACTAATAAAAATATATATTTTATTTGCGCGAAAGATAAAAACTGCTATTTTGATTTTTCGGCTTGGTAGTAATTTTATCAACACTCCCTATAGCCTATGTTAACCAAGATCACTACGATGATAATAAAGAAAATCGCATCCAAATCCGTTAAAACGGAACAGTGAGACAGACAAAAAAAAGTTAGTTTGGCCTCAATAGTAACCCATTTCATTTAAAATGTCGCAAAAATATTTAACTTTCTTACTACTTTATTATTTGTAGTTTTGGTAAGTAAGAACAATACTGACATTTTAATTGATAAAGGTACCGTAACCATTCATTTGGTATTTCTTAGCCAGTTTCCGAGTTACTGTAGCTTTTCTACGTCATTATATTTAAATACGGCACTAAAGTTTTATTTGATCTTGCTGTTTGTAGTTACGCCACCACAGACCCACCTCATTTCATGCTCAAATCAACTTTGCAGCTGTAGTTAACGAATGTTTAAGAGCAAAGTTGCCTTATGTAATTTGTTGGCAACTAATGTCTGTCTGGATGGTTTACTTGCGAATAAAAAGGTTTCAATATTATTAATTAACCGCCAAAATCTGAAATGAAATAAAATATATTTATTTATGTGATATAAGTTTATTTTATCCATTACAAATCAGAATAAAAAACTATTTAACCAAAAATAATATATGAAAAATAATTAAGAAAACAGTTTGGCTTACTTAAATTTAATAAAAAAATAATAATAAAGGAATAATTAAATAAATGTAATGCAATGAATACAACAAAGTTGATAAAAATAAATAAATACAAATATGTACGTTAAATTAATAAATATTTATTTTTCCTTTAAAAAAATTTTTGACGCAATGTTAACCAAAATCTTATCCCTTTAGGGCCTTTTCACACGGCGCATACGAAAATACGCCAAAAGCCACACGGTGCGTCGAAATTCCTATAGAATTTAGTATGGACAGGCTCTTAATCTAAAAGCACTTCGATTTGCCTGAAAGACTATATTCTTTAAAACGAGCTCCAAGGAGTCTACAGCTTCAACCGTAACCTCGTAAGTAAAAAAACAATTTCACAGAATACCCGTTCTATGGCCTATATCACAACAAATAATAAAAAATTAAATTAAAAAAGTTAAACCTCTTGTTATCATCTGAGACGAATTGTTTGACAGCTTTTACCGAGGTAATAGATGGCGCTAAGAATAGCTTGCCATCCTTTTTGCACCGAGGTTAATTAGTAAGATGGTAGATGTGTCACTTTTTATGTACCATAATGTTTCTAGGGATCCGTAAGCGTAATATGTCGTGGTACAGAACCCTTAATGCACGAGTCCGACTCGCACTTGGCTAAATTATTTTGTACTCAATGCTTGACCATAACCGCACCTGATGGAAAGCATATATAATACCTAGGATGAAGGGCGCTCGCACAGAAACTGGGAGAGAGGCGAGGCATTGATCAGTTTTAGCAGGGACTTCCGCAAAAATCTACGGAAGTCGAACCGGACCAATGCCTGATACCACGCAAATGGCTGTGACCTTGGCTACTCACGAATTCATGCCGGAACCACCACCAGTGAAATTGTATTGCTTATAATTTGTATTTGCGATTGTCGACACTTGGTGAAACTTGACGAACATCCTGGTTAAATTCACTTGTTTTTTGTATCACAGGTTTATTTCACAATAAAGGTGTATTAACCAAAACCGGTCGTGAGTATAATGAAAAAAAGCGATGTAAAAAACAAAAAAGATGTTTATTTGTCTTCAATTAAAAAGGTATACAAAAATAAAAATAAAAACTTTACAAAATATAGTAACAAAATTAAAATTAAATTAGAAAAAATAGACATACCTAGAAAACATTAGATGAGGACAAAAAGGCTTAAGTTTCGGCATGTTGCTGTTGGATATGCAAACAGCTGCCGATTTTCAAACTTATCCTAAAAGGGACTTTCATTTCTTTCATTTGACCTTCAGTGACGTCATCACAACACATTTCCATACGAATAAAAAAACAAGAATTTACAAGAATTGGTCCTTGCTAGCCAAAAATCGTTTATATTATATCTATTCATTAGAGCAAATTTCGCTATCTCTTACAGTTTAGATTTTCCTCATAATCTCCTATCCCAACGCGCTAGCCTGTGTATTATACGAGTAAAATTGTATTGACAATATTGTTATGACAATGTGACCTATTCTCGTGCAGCGAACCTTAAATGTAGAGTTGAAAAACCTATAATAATACAAGCTCATTTAACTTCTATCCATCTGCGTTAAAGCCTATTTTGCGATGAAAAGTTTTAGGTTATGGCAGCTCTAAATCTAATATTTGCTACACGAGAATAGGTGTCATTATTAGCCTAAAAATTATACTTCCTATGATTGACATTATCCTTTCTTACATTACCAACATCCTTAGAGAGAAGTCTCTTAGCACATTTTCTACCTCTTGGAAAAGAGCTTTTGTTATTCCTCTCCCTAAGGTAAGTAATCCCACAATTTTATCCCAGTTCCGTCCCATATCAATCCTACCCCTGCTCTCAAAAGTTCTTGAACAAATTGTTCATGAACAGCTTTCTGGTTTCCTTTCCTGTAATAATCTCCTTATTCCATTTCAATCCGGGTTTCTTAAGACACAGCATGGTCACTACACTTATTAAGAGAACTGATGACATTAAGGAATAATATGGTCACTGTTGTGACGATGTTGGATTTTAGCAACGCCTTCAATACTGTTGATTTGACAGAAAGACAGACTGACAAAAATTCTCAAAATGGTAGTTTTGGCTTCAGTAATAAACTATACTAGTAATAACCCATTTTATGTAACATTTTGAAAAATATTCAAGTAGGTCATACACGACCTTTTTTACAACTATTATTAGTATAGATGATAGCAAAATATTTTGAAAACTTTTTTCAGATTATGGAATAAGGCGAAAAGGAGAGATCCATACTGTTGGTTTTAAAGAACAATCGATCGGCTTTTCTGTTCTTAATTAAACGAACAAAGTAAACTTTAAATTTAACCTCACTTTTTTAACGATTATTTTAGTTTATTACCGTTTTCATTATTTTTGCAATCGATCCCGCAGCTTTTGATTGACGTGCCAAAAATACCGAATTTATCTTTCCATTGCCAAAAATACATGATGCAAATCATCTAAAATCGATTTAGATTCGATCAATCACGATTCGTTGACCACACTGAATGGTAAAGCAATTTGTTTGAATGCGTATAGCATGCAAAGCAGTGCTTTGGTCACCTAGTATTGCATTGATGTCACGTAGGTTTTTTTGTTTTAATGTAATATATAGTACTGGAGTTCACAATTAATCGAGCTTAGGGCGTATGGAAACACTTTTTTACTGCACAATCCATCATACTGTGGAACTCCCTTCCTCACACTATCAGGGACAGTCCTTCCATTGGTGTATTCAAAAGAAGAAAACCGACCAAGTGCGTGTGGGGCCACGCGCAAAGTAGGGTTCCGTAGTTGCCCGGTACATATAAGTTGGTCTACTAATACAGACCGCGCCAAACTTCTGGTCCCATAGAAAGAAAGAAAGAAAGAAAATGGAATTTAATGCCAAACAAAACACATGAAACAAAATTAAAACAATAAAAAGGATTAGACTAACTTAAATACACATTTTGTTCGACAAAAGGTGGCACGCTCAGCATTTGCTGTCGGAGATTTTTGAAGGATCCCTACAGCGCTGATTTCCAGCGAGCCCCTAAATACTTTGTCATAATAAAATAAATTTAGAACTTAAAAATTTACAGCGGGCGCTCTAGTAAAACTATTTAATTACATCATTATTAAACTATTAAATTAACAGGACTAATCTATAACAATCTCATTATATTATATTTATATATAAATATATATATGCAAGGTTTATACATAACAGTAAAGTATAGTATGGACGTTTTTCACACTATTTGATATGAATACATATATAAAAAAGAATAATAATAATGTACATGAAGTATTTCTATGAGAAATAATTTTAATTACATAAAAATCTTTTTATGTTTATTTGTTAATTTGTGGGTCCACCTTTGCCAGCATCAAAGGATCAACAATCACTTTTTTTTTCTATGATACCTATATTCAGTCAGTGAGATTTGTTTTTTCAGTAGAAATGATTTGAATTTAAATTTAAAGGAACAGGTAGTCATGTATTTATGCAATGGTGGTGGTAAGTCATTCCATATCTTTGATGCTGCAAATTTAAACCCTCCCCTAAAGTTTCCAGTCTTGTGTTTCGGAATAGTCATCTTATTTAACTCCTTACTTCTGGTATATTTATCCATACATACATGGATTTATCCATCCATAGGGGACCAAAATTTGGCGCGACCTGTACTCGTAAACCTGTAAAGCCTACTTAGCTGTCACAGTTTTCCTTTCAAATTCATTATACATACTACTTCTGCGATTTTTTTTACATTTATATAAACAACCGATTAGCCGGCAGAGGGGGGGACGCTCCACTCTAACTAAAATTTTCACTTTAAAGCTTAATATTTCGCCAACGGATCTCTAAATCGAAAAATGGTTTTCACACACTCACAATTTTTTCAAACGGCCTATCCCTCGATACCCCACACTATGGGATAGACGAGAAAAAAAAAATCATCCCCAGTTTACGTGTATGAGAGGAAACCTAAAAAATTTTTTTTTTCCAGATTTTGTTTTACCATTTTATTGGCGTGATAAATATTTATATTCATGCCAAATAACAGCTTTCTAGTATTAATAGTCTCTGCGCTAAGCCGCGGACAGACGGACATGGCGAAACTATAAGGGTTCCTTGTCGGACTACGGAACCCTAAAAAGAGCACTATCTCCGATAACCTTTCCTCTAGATATGTGTATACCTATGATTATGTATTTATTAACAGGATTATGTATCATTGTGTATCGACACGATCATTGTGTCCATCTTTAATGGCTCGTCGTATTGTTAGTTTAATTTCCTGAATTCCTGAATCCCTTGAGAATGGTGTATTCACCGAAACCGGTCGGGATTAACGTGTGAATCTAAAATTAAAACCAGTGAAACAAGTACAAGTGAATTTAATTATGATGTTCTCCAAGTTTCACCAAGTTCCGACAATCGCAAGTATAATTTATTAATTTCATCTTGTTTGTGAAGAAGTATTATTAGGTACACAATATTCATATACAGATACAATACAGCCTTAGTTTGCTGAAAGAAATCTCATTGTTGAGATAAGCACGCCATTGTACGTAACTTTTAAAATGGTTTTTATTATTAAGTTTTCTGTGTACGTACAATATTACATTCTGTTTATATTTTACGTCGTACTAAAGTGTCTTTGAAATGCTATTGCATACACTTCGTCAAAAGGATTTGCCGTACGACAAAGTGAAGCTTTGTGACTGTACATAATAAATATTTGCGGTATGTTACAAAACACGGGTTACCTAGGTATATTACAGCAAAAAGGTACACTGCGCCAGCAAAATGAGTCGGCGGTTCGCGCGTCAATATTTGAACAGGATATGTAAACGATTTTAGGAATTCAGCCAGACCACTTCAGTGGATATAAAAGAAGCGTGATTTATAAAATATGTTCTTAGCGTCCTCGTCCTAAACACTTTAAGTAGATGGCTTAGATTATACAAAATCACCCTTTTGAAGTAGTAAAGTTCTACCACCATCGGTCAACTTGAGTGAGTGGTTCTAATATTTGCGACAGTACACTCGACCTTGATACTTTGTCAGATTTGGACACTCTCCGTAAGCAAACAGCTAAAAAAAAACCAATAAATAACACAAAACAAAATAATAACATCGCGACATATACATGGGGTTCTTAGCTTTGCATATTCTAAGATTAAATGAAAAATAAATAAAAAACTAATGCAAACCTGTAGAAAAGGCTTTCATGGCCTTAGATACCATTGCCTTTCTCAGAATGAAAAAAAAAGAAAAATTCGAGCGGTTGGCTCGGCTTTATGGCAATTTTCTACTTGGTCTCTATTTTAAAAGTTTGTCGTTTTGTAGGTGATATAGGGGGTATTACTAGGGCAGAAATAGATTGTCATACATTTATTTTTCGCGCAGGGCAAAAATGAGGCTCTTCGAATCTTCATTTTTAAAAAGAAAAGCATGTTTGCACATACATAATAGGTACCTGCAACACAATTAGTCTGTATGGTTTTTTAACACGTGAGCTGCATATAAGTGTACGAGTGTGTTTGAAAACAATAGCTAATGTAAGGATGATTGGCTTTGTAATGAAGATATTGTTAAAGTATGTGAAGTGTTGATTCTTATTAGCCATTCTAAATTGATTCTCCATAATTTATTACCGTGATACTAAGTATGTTCGATTTTATTTAACAAACACCTGGTATAATTTAGTAAACTGAGATTGGGCACTTGCATGGCATCAAGTAGAACTGGACTATATTATCTATTGTACAATGCTATGGTAGATTCAATCATATCTTATGGTCTTACAAGTTACGGTAGAACTTTCAAAACATATTTAAGTAGAATTTATTCACTCCAGCTAAGATTCCTGAAGTTAATAGGAACACCTTATACAAAAGAACTATACAAAGATAATGAACTGGGTCTTTTTAAATTTTGCGGCGTTCTACCAGTACACGAAAAAGTTAAATACATGTTGCTAAAGGACAATCTTTCTAATGAATAGATTCTAAAACCCATCTCGCATAAAATTGTAACGCGACAAATGAGTAACAAGAAATTAGAAATTGTCAAATCACATAACTTCTACTGGCAACGAAGAACAGACTACATTATACCTAACTTAATTAGTAAATTGCCCGACGATTTAAAAAATAAACTAAACAAAATTAATATAAAAAAACAACTAAGATTATACTTTACTACATCTAATCTTTAGCTTACATCCCGTAAATCAGCCTGTGTATGCTTGCTATCGAGACAATATACTCATTTATGAAACAAAAAGTTGAACAAATGAAACCTGTATGTTATGGCTAGACCAGCTTGTGAGCACCCAATAGTCACATCAAATAACCGTGAAATATGAGTTTAATTGGATAAACATTGTTTGCGGGCAGGTTGGTCAGTCAGTCAGCTAATAACCTACCTTCATGAACCATCCATCACACACAAACCATGTCGGTTTAAGTGATGTGGAATTACCTAATTTAATTTAATGTATGAACAATATTCACAGTGAACAAATATGGATTCACTAAAGGGAGGTCAACCACTGATGCAGGAGTTGCTTTAGTCAAGCACATATTTGACGCTTGGGAAGCAAAGTAGGATGCGTTCGGTGTATTTTGTGACCTCTCAAAAGCTTTTGATTGCGTTAATCATGAAACACTTTTATGTAAATTAGATCACCATGGAGTTAAGGGTAGATCTTTGGCGTTATTTAAGTTATACCTTAGTGACCGGATTCAAAAGGTAGACATTAATGGAGTAAAGTCATCTGGAGCATTAGTCAAAATGGGTGTTCAGCAGGGCTCCATATTGGGGCGCCTATTGTTTTTAATATACATAAATGACCTTCCTTACTTAGTTAGAGACTTATCTGAGATAGTTCTATTCGCAGATGACACGCCACTTATTTTTAAAATGAATCGACATAACGATATTCTCGATGACGCGAATTCAACTCTCTCTCTGATTCTTGATTGGTTCACTGCAAATAATTTAGTTCTAAATGCAAAAAAGACGAAATGTATAAAGTTTACTTTACCAAATGTAATTCAAGTAGATGTCAGTTTATTTTTGCAGGGGTCCAAGCTGGAGTTAGTTAACGAAACTAAGTTTTTAGGTATTAGTATAGACTCTCGTCTTCAGTGGGGTCCCCACATAGAAGCTCTCTGTGGTAGACTTAGTTCAGCCGCATGCGCTGTTAGACGCATAAGGCAGATTACTGATGAAAGTACTGCTAGATTAGTATATTTCAGTTATTTTCACAGCATTATGTCATATGGCATAATGTTGTGGGGTAGAGCCGCGGATATAGAAGCAGTCTTTGCCTTGCAAAAGAGAGCAATTCGGTCTATTTATAATATGAAGTACCGAGATTCATTAAGATTATTATTTAATATAGAGCGATCTGAGCCGTGGCTGTTAGGACAAGAGAAATATCATGCGTTCTCGAATAATTGAGTTTTTATTAAATAAATCGACTTCTGATTCTCAAAATAGCTGGATATTTAAACACATTTTACAAAGTGTGTAAAAAGTATAAATGATGTCATCCGGCGGGCTCTTGCCACCCTCAACGTGCCGGCTATTCTAGAACCGAAGGGCATAATGCGTGACGATGGCAAGAGGCCCGATGGGATGACATTAATCCCATGGAAGAACGGCAGAGCACTGGTGTGGGATGCAACATGTATTGACACAGTAGCACCGTCCCACACCGGTGTTACTGCCGTTAGGGCTGGTGCGGCTGCGGCAGCGGCTGAGGGAAATAAGAGGCGCAAGTATGGAGCCCATAGCTCGGACTGCATATTTGTGCCTTTCGGGGTCGAGACCCTCGGGCCGTGGGATCCAGATGCAAAACTCCTTTTTAAAGAAATATCTGCACGGCTGATCGACGTTTGTGGGGACCCGAAGGCTGGCGCGTATCTTGGCCACAAAGGGGAAACGCTGCCAGCTTTCTAGGTACCCTTCCACATGACGGTAGCGATTTAGATAGGATTTTTTATTTAGTTTAGTTTACTTTATTAGAGTTTTGACAAGGATTTTAGGTTAGTTTTACCCTTTTAATTTAGGTTGGAGAAAATCAATAGGAAGTCTAAAATAAAGAAAAATAGACGGTTACAAAAGATTATATTTACAGTAAATTAACGAATCAATTGATTTGTTATGGCAATAAACCTGTTTTGTTTTTGTTTCTATATTTTAGTTGTTAATTTTAATTTAACATTATTAGGATTGGGTAGCTTTAAGTCTTTTTAATTAAGGCCTATATGTGCAGTTCTTTCAGACATCAAACTCAACCTGCTCAAAGGCGTCATTTTAAAATATAAAACTTGTCGAGTGAAATACTTATATGTCCAATTAGGTAAACTGTGCTTACAACGGAAAGATAAAGGTCGGAAAAAACATATCTGTGAATTTTACATTGATCAGGTAAGTAGTTGACTCAGAATATTTAATCAAAAGCCCTGAAATATTAAATGTAAGGCCCTAAATAATTTATGAGTCCATAATTGTGTTTCACTCGAAAGTTCTGCTCTTGCCTTTCGTTGCTTAAAGTCCGGATTATCTATTTAAATAAAAATATATAGAAATCGTCACGACATGAATCCCCGACGGCTTCAGGGTGTTCACAGGAGCGTAAACTGTGAAATGCAAGTCACAGTCCACACTTGGTACACCCGCTTTTCACCGATGAATAATATATTATTACGTCCCAAATGTGATATGTAGTGAGCCCTAACGCCGTACTTCGGATACAAATGGTCCAACCAGCTTAACACACCTTTCGAATCACGCAGACTGAACACAAATCAATGTGGATTATTGTGGAATGAACCTACGAACTCTGTGTGTAGGCGAGCGTTCTTTTTTTCAATTTGCCATACCAATTATCTGGACATAACAAACAATCAATATAGCCTTAACAATGTGGCTGTTTCTAGCCAATACGCTTCCGTAATTATCCAGCAGAAGAATCGATTTCCAATACTTTTATGGTTACTACTGGCTGAGTCAGATTACCGCACCATTTATGTGAAAATAAACAACGCAACATATTGTCAAGTAAACTATCCTCTAGAGATACAAAGGTGTTTTATTCGCTCTATGGTTATAAATAAGGCCAGGTTTTAACGTATGTACGCATGTAAACGATGCATCCTGTTTTACTTCCAGTAAACCCAGCTTACTCGTAAAAGCTTGCCCTTTCACTGGGAATAGATCCGACTTGTGATAGTCCTCGGTTTGCGATTTCCGCCGATAGTGAATAGCTTCACACACATTGATTATGAAGCATGCTGTCTGGTTGTAGGTGGTAGACCTAATGCAGGAATCAACTTTGGAGGTACCACTATCTTATTCGCAGATCCCTCCGAAGTTATTCGGGGGAGAGAGTATGAGGACAGCTCTCAAACAGGCACAACCACGTGGGACCGATTTATGGCGGTTTATCCATCCCCAATTACCGGCCTTTAAATAAACCAGACTGGTGAGGGGCGGTGGCGTCACTGGTGCGAGGGTTTCGGTACCGCGCCCACCAACGCACCTGCCCAGTGTGTGTGTGTATCCAGCAGTGAACGAACCAGGCCCATGGATGATTAGAGGTATGAAAGTAGGAGACCAGGGACACAGTAGATTAAGTGGATCAATGGAAATCAACATCCTCGTTTATTACGATATATGTATACGCCCTCTGCTGTATAAAATATCTTTTAGAAGTCCAACAACGAAAAAGGAAGGGTTAACTATAAATACCCCTAAAGAATTTTTTCTTTAATAGCTTTAAATAATTATTGTTACCTAAGTTTTTTTTTGATAAGTTAATAAAAAACTTAAGTAAAAAAGCATAAAAATACCAGTGATCGTAGAGAGTTAGCTTAAAATCTTTCAAGGTTAGGTTTTCTGTTGTCATTATTAAGATTCATTATGTTTGTGTAAAGGAAAACTGGAAGATCCTGAAAAAATTACTCAACAAAATACTATTTTCATTCTCATAAACTGATGTTGACGAAACGAATTTGACAAAATAATGAATGTGCTCACATAATGGGTGCATAATATAATCGTCTTCTGTACGCTGTAAAGTGCACCAAAGAAAAGATCTTTAGATTAAATTATTAAATTACTTTAGATTAAATTTCTTAGCACAGGGATTGAGAAACCGTTCCTATACTCAAACGTAACCTGCAACGAGCTATCTATAGGTCGTTGGTAACCTGTGATTCACAATGCCATTCACGTACCATAGCACCCATGTCGCGCTGTACCTCTCTGTAGAAACAATGGCATTATACTGTGACAATGGCAACTAAATTGCAATAGTCGTCAACTTTGGAAATGCACGGATTTATTCGTGTGTTCAATGGAATTGCGCTTTTCACTACGAAGTTCCATATAGCCATAGTTTAAAAACTTACACTGTGACATAGTTATAAAATTCGTATACTATAGGTAGACTTACCAAATTAGGCGGAGTCTTGGAGTAATTCTACTGGATAAGGTCGAACTTCCGCTCTCACTTTAATTATAACATTTTATAGATGCTCGACCGAGAAACTGAAGTCTACTCTCGAAGAAAACAATAGTTATTTACTTTTGTTTTAAGAAATTTGCTGAAAATAGAGAGATTTTTAAAATTAAATTATCATTCTTATGGAAAAATTATTTTATTCATTTTTGTAAAAATAAAACACTCTCACTTAAAAAAATATTCATGAAATACATGCAAACATAAAAAATCTTAAGACGATTACACAATAACTTATTTACAGTTAATTAAATCTGACAAGATGGACATCGCTTGTTAGTACCCTATACTAGACTTTTTAGGTCCGTACCATAGGGCACCACGATCAACCTTGGAGACAATAGTTGCATGTGTCAAGGCTGCGTGAGTGTAGTATTGACCGGAGTAATTGTCCACAACATCACAATTGAAACTATGCCCGCTCAATTGGTTTCACTCAAGCATTCTATAGAGTTTATCCTACTTCCTTCCTACTAATATTATAAATGCGAAAGTTTGTGCGTGTGTGTGTGTGTGTGTGTGTGTGTGTGTGTGTGTGTGTGTGTGTGTGTGTGTGTGTGTTCCTCGATCCGATTAAATCGCAAAGATAGGTCTAAACTACAATCTAAATATCATTTCATTTGAACTTTATTAAGTTATGGACAATAAAACTACAAAAGTATATTAAAATAAACGTCCTAAGAAATGTGAAATAATCCCTCTAATTCAAAAATCACTAATAATATAAATGCGAAAGTTTGTGTGTGTGTGTGTGTGTGTATGTTTGTTACTCTTTCACGCTGAAACGGCTGAACGGATTTGGATGAAATTTGGAATGAATATAGCTTATAATCTAATTTAACACATATGCTACTTTTTATCCCGGAAAAATGCATGGTTCCTGTAGATAGATCAATATCATTGAAAAATCAGGTGTCTAATTAGCGCGGTCTCAATCGTTTGTGGGGAAATAAGGCTATGTTATCTCATCACACTTCACACTAATATTATAAATGCGAAAGTTTGTGTGTGTGTGTGTGTGTGTATGTTTGTTACTCTTTCACGCTGAAACGGCTGGACGGATTTGGACGAAATTTAGAATGGATATAGCTTATACCCCTACTTAACACATAGGTTGATTTTTATCCCGGAAAAAAGCTTGTCGTTAAACCGAATAACACGCGGGCGGAGCCGCGGGCAAAAGCTAGTAAGTAAATATAAATAAGTTGCAAAAGATTGTTTTAACGTTATATTGTTTGATGCGTCTTATTTATTACTATTGTACGGCTTCGACAGGACGCATTGTGAAAATGTTCTTCTGAGTAACCGAATTCAACGGTAAATGCTGTGATCGTGTAATTGTGTATCGTCCATCACTCAAACAAGCAGTTTCCCGTTTGTCATCCATTTCGATTCGCTGTCTCTGACGCATTATACACCTACACAAGAATCTCTGGTATTAGTAATCTTTTAACTTTTGAAGTCCCTATACATCATGCGCTACCAGGAAAAATAAGCAGACCTACTTTTTGTCCATATTGCAGTGGTAAATAGAGCGAAAAGTGGGTCAGCGGGTCTTTCTCCGAAGTTACATGACCGGAGACGTACGAGTTTTCAGTTCATATGTAAATGTAACAGATCAAAATTACCATGAGAACATCTTGAAATTGCGTATTTAATACTCGGTGGATACGAATCAGACGATAAGACTTGTGGAGGACCCTTAACAAAATGTATAAGGAATCATTGGTAGCTGGTTAAGATACATCACCAATTATTTAAGAGCCTGGCTTTTGTCGTTGTAGCATCTTCCGCCGTTATCTGTACATAGCTAAATCCTCTAGTTCTTGGTAACTTGGTGCGCCTCCTGCTTTTGCCTTAAGATGGTCACTAAACTCGATCCTTGGTTTGAATATTGCGTATTCTGTCTGGTCGCTACAATACTCCACGCTTAGGATACATCTGGATGAGGCAGCTGAAATACAGGGACAAAACCGTCTCATATAAGAGAGCAGCTTGAAGATTCATAACTTATTCATAATTTAATATCACATATATGCAGACAAGTGTATAATACCGGATCTGAAGTTGTGGCACGACGACGACGGTGAGCTGGACAGCATAGATTGGAGGAGATACGGGCTGGTGCGTGGGTGAGGCACCACCGAGACGTCACCACCGAGACGTCACCACTCGCGTTTACGGCCTACCACCTGCCATGAGCTTTCTTCACGATACACGTGAACGACTGCGTAAAATATTTATATGAGAAATTGTGCAGCGCCCCTAGCGGCTTACTACAGGAACCAGCATTTCTCATACAAAATATCTTACGCAGATGGTAACGTGTATCGTGAGCAAAACTCATGTCAGGCCTACTGAACCACGCTCAAGCACGCTCTAATTACGCAGGAAACGCCCTCTTCTTACCGTACCATCGACTGTCACGGAAAACATTTATAACCGATAATACAACTAAATCTATTTGTTTCAATTGTAACATAACGTACAAAACACCAAAAACGTCACAAACGTAGACTTCGTAAAGAAACAAGAAAAAAACAATGCAAATAATACGAAATTAATAATATTTTTATAAATTCTCATTATTTATTTTATTACTGGTATAGATCTATATCCTCTAGACACACATTAACACACCCCCATACACACATACACCCCCTCTCATATCTATCCAACCTCACATATATTTTTTACAAGACGACGTCCATGTCCACACCATTTATCATTAATAATTCCCGTTTGTCACACTATGAAAAAAAGTAAAGAAGAAGACCTCATTTCAATAATTATTTCTGTCGAGCGAAAGTTACGCAATCGCGTTTCTGTACTGAACAAAACTAGAAAAAGGTTTCGAAATTTATATATATACACATTTATCAAATTAGTGGCTTCATCTGAAAAGCAGGTATACAACTTCAAAAGTGCCATTTTTATCGAAATAGCCCCATAAGTTTTAATTTAATCTTTCATGTATGTTCGAGTTATCATGTTATGGGTGACAGTTCGTAATTTCCCGTTTCACGTATACTACTCACACCATACTACATACACCCAAGTACAAAAGAAAATATTAGGTTTTAGAAAGAATGTTTAACATCATTGCAAAAATACAATAAATTATTTATCTATCGAAACAATAATCACAGTGTATTCGTTAAATTTAACAAAAAAAGATTCAGAAAAGAATAATGTCTCTCTGCTACTTGATGCGTGAATCGGAACGTTAACCATGTGTCATAGGGAATGACACTACATACACGAAAATACATCGATGAATCGGTGCGGACATCTTATAGGATCGCGTCAGTATGAGTTCATCTTGTATCTGGTTTGTGTTTTCGTTGCGGTTGCTTTACGTGCTATTTGTTTTGACGTTTGTTACAGTTTTTGTTGATTTTTGTTTAGTTATTGTTGTTTGTTTTTGGTGAAATGCAGAGAAAAACAAAAAAAAAATCTTGGAGCTCTCAAGCTTGTGAGTTATTGGTTAGGGCACATAAATTTAACTGTCAACTTTGAACTGCCACCCATATCATGATAACTCGAACATACTTATAGTGTATTATGTTACCGGCCAAACCCGATTTTAGGACAAACTAGTTTTTCCTAGGCCAAACTAAGACCGATATCATGATATGGCTGGTAAGATCTTATTTTTGTTAAAACTTAAGACGTCGCCTTGCTCCGGTCCGCTTCGCTCGGCTCCTGAATTTATATTCACACGCTCTCCTCCCTTCGCTCGTCGTTGCACCTACTTTGGCCTAGGGAAAACTTCGAATCGAAAAATCGAGTTTGGCCGGTGACCTATATAATTATGATTAATTGAAATAGGCGTTACCTTGCGGAAGTCCATCACTAAGTAAAGGATATATGAATATAATTTGCAATATTCCGCTAAACAATTCTTGTCGTGCTATTCAAAATGCAGACTCGTGCAACGCCCGCCCGCCCGCATAAAAACATGCAACAAGCAAGCAATACAAGCAAAGCAATCTTAAATAACAAGCAAGAAAACTTATCGACACGTGTTTCGCCTCTGAACGAGGCATCCTCGGGATGTGTTGCTAGCCCGGCTTCTCCGCAGCAACTGATGTGTTGCTCGCCCAGCCGCTCCGCAGCAACTGATGTTGTTCGCCCGACAGCTCAGCAGCTAGTGACGAGCCGCCGACCAAAACTCGCCTTTTATACACCGGCCTGACTAGTTGTTTGGTGGGGAAAATGGGGAGACGAAAACATGCGTAACAGTGGGGTAGTGGTAAAGTTAGTTTGTTCGTTTAGTAAATCAGGGTTATTCTTGTTTTTTAGTATTTCTAATTGTTCTAACACACACATTCTTAAACCTTTTTTACAAATATGTTTTACTTCAAATGAATGGTTATCAGGCAAACTATGACCGGACTCTAATAGATGTTTTGCAAAGTGTGATTTTTCAGGATGATTATTTCTATGGGCTGAGATATGTTCTTTGTACCTAGTTTCAAAACTGCGACCTGTTTGACCTACATAGACACCGTTACAATCATTGCAAGACAATTTGTAAATACCAGACTGTTGTTTTTTATCTAATTTGTCCTTACCATTGCAAATACGCTTTATCTTATTTTTGGTTCTGAATGCAACGCGAACACCACAACGCCGAAAAATCTTCGCAACCCGTTCAGAAATTGGACCTAGATAAGTTATGCTTGTTTTATATTTCTGAACACTCGTACTTTCAGGCTGTAAAGCAGACAAACTGTTTCTAATAATGATATTCTGTTTTTTGTGGACTAATCTATCAACCATTTTTGCACTATACCCGTTATTCACAGCAATCTGATATATTATGTTGAGTTCTTTTTCAAAGTTGTCAGGACTTAGAGGCACCGTCATCAATCTGTGAACATAACAACGAAATGCTGCAAGCTTATGTTCCCAAGGGTGACAAGATGAAGAAGGTATTACAGTATCGGTGTGTGTTGGCTTGCGGTATATTTGAAATTCAATTTTCAATAGAAATACTAAAAAACAAGAATAACCCTGATTTACTAAACGAACAAACTAACTTTACCACTACCCCACTGTTACGCATGTTTTCGTCTCCCCATTTTCCCCACCAAACAACTAGTCAGGCCGGTGTATAAAAGGCGAGTTTTGGTCGGCGGCTCGTCACTAGCTGCTGAGCTGTCGGGCGAACAACATCTGTTGCTGCGGAGCGGCTGGGCGAGCAACACATCAGTTGCTGCGGAGAAGCCGGGCTAGCAACACATCCCGAGGATGCCTCGTTCAGAGGCGAAACACGTGTCGATAAGTTTTCTTGCTTGTTATTTAAGATTGCTTTGCTTGTATTGCTTGCTTGTTGCATGTTTTTATGCGGGCGGGCGGGCGGTGCACGAGTCTGCATTTTGAATAGCACGACAAGAATTGTTTAGCGGAATATTGCAAATTATATTCATATATCCTTTACTATATAATTATGTTTCTTTGCCATTATTGTTCTCTCATTCCAGTTTTTAAATATTTTTTATTTACTAATAAGATTGTGATGACTTTTCTGCATCTTTCCCAATGATCTAATAATAGAATTACTATTAAGATATTTATGATCTATCCTGTAACAGTTTAAATTGTTAGTCTGTTTATTTTATTCCATACCATTGTTTTTAACTGTAATTTTCTGTAAAACTAAATAATTGAAATGAAAAAAAAGGCAAAGACAGGCTTTTGCTATCAGTGTGTCCGTTATTAGTAGGAAATATATTCATGTTACGATGTGAACAGTCGAAATGAAAAAGTCAGGAGCAGGAATAAAACGTCACTATGTCAGCTGTCAGCCAGTCAAACTCAAAACCCGTCAGCTCAAGGCTACGTATTTAGCTGTTAGCGGGTACGGACGGGCTTCACATAAACCCACCACAATGGATAACCCAACACATATACTAAATCAAACATTGGTAGGTATTCAAATAATATTCAATTGATCTACTTGATTAGAATAAGACAGGTTGGCGTTAAATCATAGCGTGGAAAATGTAAAACTTACAAGAATGTGAAAGACAAAATAATTTGTTTTCATTGAAAAATATTATATTCTGTCCTCAAACATTTTAGCATAATCTGAGATAATTATAGGAAGCCAGAAATTGAAGACAGAACTCGTACATACGAACAGTAAAACTAGAAATCGTGAGAAAAAAGTCAGATGTTTCATACATTTTGGTCGATTACGTATCTTACTTATATGGAACAGCAGATTTTTTTTTAGCGATTGGATATTTCCTATTGGTTTGCATAGTAAAAGTTGCTCGTATGGATGAGTACGAGTATATCGCTGGTTTCAGGCTTCAACAACATCATCTTAATACTCAGTATAATGAAGAATTTACTTAAGGCAACAACTTCAGAAAAGTAAGACCTCATTCGCTGGTGGAAAATAAATATACGAGTTTTTGACCTTAACACAGCTATGGGTAACAAAAAAACGGACAAGTGCGACTCGCCCACCGAGGGATCCGTTAAAGACTATATTTTTTATGATTTAATTACAAATTTATAGTTTTCAGATTTTTCCCTATACTTGCAGTATTTGACGGTATTACTCGCCAAATTTTATAGTTCTAGGTCAACAGAAAATACCCTATAAGTTTTGATTATTTCGAGAGCGTCGAAATATATGTGTTTTTGCGGCATAAACGGCCGTATCTTTTTTTTACGTTAACTTAGAAGTTTGATTTTTTCACAGCTTCAAGGGACTGTAGACTTGAGGTTTTATGGAGTTGATACTTGTGATTGTTGGCACTTGGTGAAACCTTTGATAATGCTATAACAGCGAAACCGGTAAGGGAAATAATATAAATAAGTGAACAAGTACAAGTGTTTTTCAACCAAAAATTGAGGTTTAATGGTTATGTGGTTTTAATTTCAACTCGATACCCTCCACGCGTTCCCGACATACGGGTCTTGGTAGACAGACATACGGACAGACGTACGGACAAACAGACGGACAACAAAGTGATCCTATAAGGGCTCCGTTTTTTTTCTCGTGAGGTATGGAACCCTAAAAATGCACGATACATGTATCCATGAAAATCCTTTCCATCTTTATTATCGGTTGATATAAGGTGTGAAAGATGGATTTCGTGGAAATGAGGAAATAAGGTGACTCGGCGTTTATCGCGGAGTGATCCATTACTTCACCCCAGCAGCCGCTGATTCCAGGATAATTTAATAATAAAACATCTCTCATTACACATCCATTACACTGATTAGTATGAGTTTATCAATCATTATCATAGACACGGAATACATAGTCAAGACATAACTAAGTAGGGACAAAGAGGGCATGTCCACCCAAAGAGTAAAGTCTGCCCCCCTCAGAATTGATGTAAAAATATCTTTATTCAATTTAAGGCATTACTTGTTTTGTTTATTGATTTGTATGTGATCTCTTTGTAAGAAAGGTTTATTTTGAATTATATATCTCAAGCAGCTATCTAACTAAAAATAGTTACTAGAAATGACTATAATCGAGAAAATTTTAACATTTAAGGACTCCTGTTTTTAAGCTGAATAAAACTACGACGAAAGAATAAAAAGTTAAAATATCAGAAACTACAAATGTAAAAAACATTTAGTGGGTGGGTAGGTAACTCTTTTGAGGTCCGCACGATGTTTTCTCTTGGCAAACGGGGTTACACACATAATGTAGGTCATTTTCAAAGCCACGAAAAGTTTATACAGCGTTTATGGGAATGGGTGATCCGAGATTGAGTACCCCATTTTACATAAGTAGAATCACGGATATCTATGAGTAGAATTGTACTCTATGACGTGTTTTTATTGTTTTTTTTTTCTCTTAGCCGCGGCTGCTCTGACAATCGATATATCACGCGCTCTCGAAAAACTGGGTTTTCAATACATTAAACATTGACGTCCTGAGAGGTCAATGCCATTAAACGCATGTTTTTTTCAAAATCGGCAGATATCTTTTAAACAAATTTTATAAATAAAAACAAACTACACCCTGATTGAAATGCATTTGTACTTGTCCACTATTGGTATTTATTTGATTTACCTAACCGGTTTCGCAATTAAAGCATTTTCAAAATGGTCTAATTAATAATAATAAATTGCAATTATTGTTGTTGCAATATCGTACAACATTGTTTGGACCTCAAAGTTTTATTTAACCTTTGAAAATGCTTTTATAGTGGAACCGGTCAGGTTAATCAAATAAATACAGTGGACAAGTACAAATGCATTTCAATCCAGATACATCGAAAGTTCCACCAAGTGCCAACAAGTTTTACCAACTGAGCTACCCAGTTCTCAACACAACCTGCGAATTTACCCATGTATACTTTCCCATTTTTATTAGGGTTCCTTAGTTCGACAAGGAACCCTTATAGTTTCGCCATGTCCATCTGTCCGCGGCTTAGCTCAGAGACTGTTAGTATTAGAAAGCTGTAATTTGGCATTGGTATACATATTAATAACGCCGAAAAAATGGTAAAATAAAATCTCGATAAAAGTCATTTCAAGTGTACCACGTAATTTTTTTAAGTGTACAGGTAAATTAGGGATGAGTTTTTTTCTCTCGTCTATCACATAGTGTGGGTTATCGTTGGACAGGTCGTTCAGAAACATTTTGGATATGTGAAAACCGTTTTTTGATTTAGGGATCCGTTGGCGAAATATCAAGCTTTAAAGTGCTAATTTTTGTTAGAGTCAAGTCCCCCCCTGCTGGCTCAACTGTTTAAACTCACTAAACTGACTAAAACTCTTCAAAAATATTCAAAGCTACTCATTTGTTGTGGTATTTTATTTAATTTGACTAAGTTTGAAGTTATTTCTCTGCCTACTTAATTAATAAAATCGGATATTAAGCATAATTTAGACCGTATTTTAATATCTATTTATTTAAAGTTCTAAATAATAATTCAAAATTCCAATCAAGGTACAGCATGCTAGATATTCTGTAGTTTATTATGTATTTTTTAATTTTCTTTATTCAAGTAATATCTGAATTTATGGTAACCGACCCTTTGAAGGTCACCAGAAAATACAGCCCTCTTAACTATATATTAATTATCTGCATGCAAAATTGATGACCAAATTTCTTACAGTGGTGGTTGATTGATACACAAGTGATGGTGGGGTTGTTGTTTGTTGCAAACAAAGCCACTGGCCATAACTAGTATGCAATAAAATTTGTGGAAGCATCCAGATCTGAAGTTTCAGGGCAGTTGTTCCCATAACAAATGCATCTTGTATATATTGCGGTCGCTCATATACGTGGCATGTGGCTGTAATGGGCGCGCCTCTGTCAATATTAACTTTGCTCAGTCAGACTTTATATGAGCCTTAACATTATTATTTTTGTCTGCTGGACAATGGTCACGACTATTATAAAACACATTTTATTTGACTTCAACTGTTTATACAACTGAACTATTATTTAATAGTACATTATGATACAAGTGAGCTGCATTGGACATTACAGTCGAGGCGGGATTGCAGCCCGAGCGGAAGACGAGGGCGTAATGGAGCCGAGAGTGTAATATCTAATGCTCACGCGTTTCATACGACGTTTTTCAACACACTTGCGACGAAAAATAATAAAATTTCACTGTCTTTTTTTCCACATAATCGAAAACACAGCTATGAACTAACATTTTTCTTTGAAAAATGGCGGCGGAGATTTTGTTTTTTGCGCAGATGGAAATAGAGGCGCAAGAAAAAGCCAAACAGGCAAATATTGGCAAACACCTAAGTTTTAAATTTTAACAAACTGAATATTTTTTTATTTACAACAAAAATTTGAAATTCAATGATATTTATTTTTTTTGCATTTTACTTGTTTGTATTACGATAAATTGATAAAAAAACATTTTACGTACTTCAACGTGATATTTTTACCAAAATAGTTTCTCTATAAGTGCCTATAAACCGAACAAAAATGTCCTGTATGATTGCTATACATATATTAGTACTCCATCCATCCATCAGCCTGTTTCGTCCACTGCTGGACATAGGCCTTTCCAGGATTTCGCCACTCTTGGCAGTCCTCCTGGAAGAAATGCCCATACTCACACACGCTGGGCAGGCGGGTTGGTGAGTACTATTTTAGGTCAAATGGGACTGATACTCACGCAGTAAGGGTTCCGTAGGCAAACCTTAATAAAACATTTTGTGTGTTTAGCGGCTTAATCCCTTCAACTACTGCCAAATAGGTACTATCTAAAGCCTCTGCCTTGTTTACAGATGGAACATGTGGCTTGAAAAAAAAATGAATTATTAACTCTCAGAAAACATTTTCAACATATTTTGGTTTCGTACGACCAAAACTTCCATATTAAAAAAATAAAACCGAAAAATGATTTTTTTTAGTATAATGAAATTTGAAAAACAAAATTAGCATGAACAAACGCTATGCGCACCATTACTCCCGAAGAGTCCTAATGACGATGAATGAGTCATAAACTCATTGAAAGCTCGACCTGCGCCTCCTTACACAGTTAAACAAGTGAGTCCTATCCGTAATCACAACGTTTATGAATTCGAAATTCAAATAATTTGAGCCCTAGCCTTTGCCCGCGGCTCCGCCCGCGTTTATTCAATCTCTACCCCGTTTTTGGCTTAGGCTTAATTTTATTAACACTTCTTATAGCCTAAATATTGATCAGGGTCACTACGACGATGATATAAAAACAAAGCATCCAGATCCGTTGAGTGGTTCTCAAGCTAAAATGGAACAGAAAGACAGACATAGAGACAGGCAAAATTCAAAAGTTGTGGTTTCAGCTTTATTACAATACTAATAACTGATTTTATTTAAAATTTCGCAAAAATATTCAATGATATACACACAAATTTACTAATTTAAAAATTTAAATCAACTTTTTTAATAATTGAAATAACTATTAGTATTGATGATAAACACGAGGATCTACAACTAACCATGCAAATGCTCGTATGACTGGTTAGAAGTTTAGAATGAACTAGATGCTCTTGCGACGATTTGCTCTACAACTAGTTATACAAAAATATACAAAGGCAGTGTCCTACTACTACCCACAACATACGGACGGACAAGAAACTAAGCCTGACCATAATGGTTATATTAGGTACGGAATCCTAAAAATAGACTGAGGGAATAACAGGTAATAGATATGGCAGTAGTAAATTGAAATGAGAAAAGTTTTGTGATGCCATGCATTTTATCTACAGCTCTTGAAGTTTTACAATCTTGTCATTTTTGTTTATATAAAAGTTATAAAATGGTTTAATTCTTCTCTTTGTTTATCCAATTTTATTTTAATAAAGTTAATCTGCAAGATAGATTATCTGACTATTGTTTCAGCGATAATGAGCATAAAAAGTTACAAGGCATTGTTTAATCAGTCACATATATTTTATTTAACCTAGTATTAGTCTTTCGTTTTAAAAATTAATTAACAACTTTTTATTTTCCTAAAATCAAAATCACAAAAAGGTAGCTATTTATGGAATAGCTACCCAAATATGAAATATCAGAATAATACACGTGGTTTCTATTAAGAAAATAACAAAAAAAAAAAACTTTGGTAAAAATAATAAGGAACTTAATCTACTTGCAAAAATTACAAATCCAAATGTCAAACTCTGGACCTGCATAGACAATATGTGCTCAAAGCGCACACATTAATCATTTGACCCATGTTTTCTCATTGACAATCTTCAGAAAACTTAACACGCCTGCCATAGACACAGATGTGACACAGCGCTCACCTGACTGCCGAGATGAAATGAGTGCGACAGTAAATCAAGGCTTCTCTCAACGCCAATGACCTTGAACTGAGCAACTTTGTAACCAGTTTGTACGGTAAATATAGCATTTTTTCATACGAGAAAAATACACAGTAATCTAATGATACGAAGTGTAATGTGGTTTTTCCTGAATTTTATTTTAATATATAGAATTGAAGAATTTTTTTTTTCACCCATATTTCTCAGTTTTCTGTCCACTTGTAATGATACAACTGCCGCAGTTTTTATCCAAACGGTGCAAAAATTTATAAACTTCTAGACAAAACAATATTAAATAATATGGTTTTCTCACTTTATGGAAATTCTTTTTATTATATTTAAAATACATAAAAAACACACTATTTTTTAACTTGTCAGCCAGAGCGCTTGACGTTACAGCCAAATTTAAGTGCGAGTTGATAAGAACTTCATTTTTATGAGGTTTTGTTCGAAATTTCAGCCACTAGGAATAGAGTTGCAAATTTTTCCGACGGAGTCACCTTATTAGTTAATGAGATAGAAAATTACTTTGCATTGTGGCTTTAAGTGTTAGTTGGAGAGAATTTGGGGTATTCCATATTAGGAATACTATTCCATATTTGTTTACTTTTCTCCAACTTTTGTTCATTAGTTTAAACATATGATCAACATCTCAATACGTGTGCATGTGCATTCGATATATTTAAATGGTTAAAATCATAGATCCTATCTTTTTGGTTGAACCAAAACCGGTAGGGGTTTTTGGAAATACTATTTTCTTTCCACCAAGTATTGCCGATAATCTACGTGAAACTGTAGACCACGAGGCATGCAACAGGTAAAAAAAGTAATAATCTAGCTAGATTATTACTTTTTTACCCCGACACATACAACTTTTCACCTCACTAGCGAGAAAACACAAAATGTAAAAAATATACATACATACTATATACTCGCGCCTGTCTCTGCGAACAAGGTAGTCAGAGTCTAGAGATTTCTATGTGTTACGATCCTGACACACCCCTTTCCCTTCTTCCACATCCATCAATCTAATCATATACCACTTAAGTTCTTCTATTCCGGGTATACTTTTGACTTTGCCCATCTTCGTTTGGTCGGAATAATGTGTCCTTCTAGGGCGGCCCGGTAGAGTCACTTTACTATTCATTCTTTCATAACTCTTCTTTAAAATATAAAATTTCATTCAGAAGTATATTTTTTGTGTAACTGACTTTCGAACGATAGTTAAGCGTGGTGAACGTGTTGGTGGCCATGACCAAAACAAATGAAGAAAAAAAAACAAATTACTCTCTGTGATCGCGACGTTCTTAATTTTTCAAAGCACTTTTTCTCACTGAGTGAGCAAAATTGACTTTTGCTCACTGATTTTAAGCAACAAACGCGCCTTTTTTGAGCTAGTGAGGTGAAAAGTTACTTTATGTTAGGGTCGCGTGCTTAGGGTTCCGTACCACTCAAAGAAGTTAATAGTTTTGAATAATTTTAACAATTGAATAAAAATTGTTCAAATATTTAATACTTACCACTTGCTGAACGGTGAAGGAAAACATCGTGAGGAAACCTACATGCCCTAAAAAGCGTGTAATTGTGCCCGAAGTACGGCGATAGGGCTCAACACCCATCACGTTGGGACGTAAAAATAGCCAGTGAAACACATCTGACACCTCCTCGGGGATTCATGTCGTGATGATATATATTATATAGTTAATATATGTATTTATAATTTGAACAAAAATTACAAACGTATAACTAATTACAAAATCATAAAACAAAACTACAATATTAAATTGGTTTAGTATTCGGGTACATAACCCTAAAACTACATTATAAATTCGAATGGTCCAGAATACCATAACAGAACCTAAATATTTTTTTTACTTTAATACTTTTTTTGAAAGAAATAGACTTTTTTAAGGTCGTATAAAAGTATAATTTTTTTTCTCCTTTGTAATACAAAAGATATTACATACATGAAAATATTCAGAAAGTTAATAAATAGTTTTGATGACGTAATAGTCATGTCATTACAGGAAATAAGCCACTGCCTACAAGAAAAAAAAGTAATGTCAAACCGACGTCTGTTTTTTTTTATTTTTAGTAATCCCATCTTCAGGTTTTAGCCCCTATTTTTTTTTTCATTATTTCTTTACCTCAAGGAACTCTCCCTATTGAGCCTAAACGGTATGACTATTACGTCACATTCGCATTTCTCCAAACTGATTTTCAAAAAATAATTACGTTATAAAAATACCACCTGAAAGTTAAAGAACAGTATGTATCTTCATGATTTAGCCTATATTTTCAGAAAAAATATACAAAAGGGCCTGTTACAATTTATGGTTGGTTCGAATTAGCGTTTTCAGTAATTTTGTTCGAATGCAGTATATGGAACATATGTATAACATGGTATACAAAAAATTCCAAACTCCTAACTAGTTTTTTTTTTGAGATAGACCCCGTTACATTACACCATCACACCATCACACTTTCACTCTAATATAAAAAATGTGTGTGTTTGTGTGTATGTTTGTTACTCTTTCACGCTGAAACGGCTGGACGGATTTGGATGAAATTTAGAATGGATTTAGCTTATACCCTAACTTAACACATCGGCTACTTTTTATCCCGGAAAAAATTATGTCGTTAATCTGAATAACACGCGGGCGGAGCCGCGGGCAAACAATAAAATGATCGTAAAAGGGTTTAATTTTTTCATTTAGAGGTACGGAACCCTAAAACTGCACAAGTACATTTCGCGGTATTGCTACGAACGAACTATCCGGGAAATTTCTACAAACCTACTTTTCTTGTAAAGGTGGAAAGTGAGTCTGTGCATTTATCTCCGATAGTGTAAATTACCGCATCAATGCAAAAGCACGTGTGCTGCTAATTCCTAAACCACGCTATGTGAAATTTCACATTTCATCACTAATTATCAACTCGCGGAACTGATGATTTCACTTCAAATCTCTAAAGTATCCAGCTAAAAGTATAAATATAACTAGCTTTTGCCCGCGACTTCGTCCGCGTGGAGTTCGGTTCACCCTCTTAGGGGGTGAATTTTCAAAAATCCTTTCTTAGGGGATGCCCACGCTATTACAACTATCTGTATGCCAAATTTCAGCGAAATCCGTTCAGTAGTTTCGGCTGTGCGTTGATAGATGAGTCAGTCAGGTTTGCCTTTTATACATATGTATATTCAGATTATTTAGCTGGATACTTTAGGAATTTGAAGTGACCCAAAACTCTCTTTAAAGAATTATATGATTAACACCCATAAATTTCATCAAACTAATAATATATAATTATGTGATAACACTCATAAATCTCTAATTTCGGTTTAATTTTGATTATGTACATTTATGGGGAAATTTTAGCACTCATTAAGTTTATTTTTATAAAGTCGCCTGCAGGTCGGCTCTCTGTACTTACCTAATAGACCGGTCAATAATAAATTAATTTATTTTCCATGCTTTAACTCCGAATAACGGATCAAAAGCATATAAAAATTATACAAATATTGCAGGATAATTGGTTAACTTATTTTAAAAACTTTAACAAACATGAAGAAGATTAAAGAAGAAACTACATAAATTATAAAAATATTCTAGTTCTAAAAACAAAAACATAATAATACTTCAGAGCATCCTAAAGTAAATATTATCAGGTAGCTCACTGCATAGAAGTTTTCCTTTAAAATGTCTCCATAATAAGTAATAATAAAAATATCTATTGATGTGTTCGCTTTATAATATCTGCTATTTTTATTCTATATTTGTTGTATGTTGTTGTTTGCAAGCATTATTGTTATTTATTTCAGCCCCTTGGCTATGTTCTTAAGTATTATTATGTTTTTTAGACCGGTCAATAGCCATAGATTTCGTGCAACGTTTTTTTAAACTTATGATTAATATGCATTGAAACTTGCTGATACAGAACGATTAGATAAAGCATGCAAAGTGGTTTTCGTTAAAGTAAAAAAATATGATCCGACGAAAAAGAATGGGGCAAACAGAACAAAAAAATATACCGAAGGCTTCTTTGTTGATATCTCAAGGTCAAAATGTCTTTTAGTTCGGTATTGTGTGTTAGAAAAGACGTGATCAACAAGAACAACATTTTTTCTCTCGGAAACTTTTCTATTCTCCATGTTGAATGTCAGATTCCAGTACATTGGTTAGAATTGACATTATCTTTCAAGACGAACTGAAAATATATACTGAATGTTCATGCTTCAATCGTGTTAAATGTATAGGTATTATTGGATAACTTTTTGTGGCTAAAAAAAGAAGTTACATATTTACATAAAGTTACGTCAGAAATTTGATTCGGAAAAACTTAAAATTTACTTTGTTTGATTATCTGTTGTTGTGTGTTGTCTATTTATTGTTATTATACTTAATCCATATACTACTTAAAGGTCATTCCACATTTTCATGCACTCTCAAAAATTTCAACTTACCATTTTTATGCAATTGAAAACAAGTTGAAAATAGACATATTACAATTACTGGTAAATTCTGTTTTTTACAAACATTCATTCGCCTGATGACGACCCCACTGAGGGGTCGAAATATAGCACATTTAATTGTAAATTTCTTCGCTCTTATTGTAAAAAAACACAATTTACCAAAAAAAAGCCAATATCTAGTTTTTGCGAAAATATATCGAGTTAATTATTATTTACAATAACCACTTTTTAGGGTTCCGCAGTCCGACAAGGAACCCTTATAGTTTCGCCATGTCCGTCTGTCCGCGGCTTATCGCAGGGACTATTAATACTAGAAAGCTGTAATTTGGTATGGATATAAATATTCATCACGCCGACAAAATGGTAAAATAAAACATCGAAAAATTTTGTTTTTAAGGGTACCTCTCATACACGTAAACTGGGGATGATTTTTTTTTTCTCGTCTATCCCATAGTGTGAGGTATCGTTGGATAGGCCGTTTAAAAACATTGTGGGTGTGTGAAAACCATTTAACGATTTAGGGATCTGAAGTGAGAATTTTAGTTAGAGTGGAGCGTCCCCCCCCCTCCTGCTGGCTAAACGGTTGATTATAGAAATGTGAAAAAATTCACAGAAGTTGTACATATAATGAATTTAAAAGGAAAACTATCACAGCTAAGTAGGTTTTACAGGTTTACGAGTACAGATAGCGCCAAACTTTTGGTCCCATATAATGTATGGGACCAAAAGTTTGGCGCGGTCTGTACTAGTAGACCAACTTATATTTACCGGGCAACTACGGCCCGACACGCACTTGGCCGGTTTTTTTTGTAGTAATCAATCTCCTATATCTCGTTTAAGGAAAAAACTTACTGAAAAAAATTGTCGAAACATCAGATATATTTTGTGGACACATGATGTACGCCAGTATTTATTATTCATCAATTTATTGTTAAAATAAACGACTTCCTTCAATTTTCCCAAATAATGCCGTCCGTTTACCACGAGTTTTTGTATTGAATAAAGCGTAATTAATTACAAGTAAAATTTCATGTCAGAATAACCTTTGATCTTTAACCAATCGAATTCTGCAATTTTATTGAAAATCCTTTCAATTAGACCGAAATACATAATTAACATTACTCCAAATTCCAGGAAAATTACTATTCATAAGGGCTTGCCAGCGTTATTTTGTAAACTGGCCTTATGGGGGTTGCTATAGTTGCTTTCCTGATTAGCCTAAACTAAAAAAAAAATGTAAATTTACTGTACGGACTCAAAGCCTAAATAATTTGGCCAAGTGCGAGTTGCGCACAGAGGGTTCCGTACCACCACCCAAAACGGGGAAGGAACCCTAAAACTATGATAAAAACAACAATATGGACACTATAGCAACATAAGGGCGTCAAAAAAGCCGCTTAAATGATAGCACCTGTCAAATGATTCGGCATCCTCTGAGAGCAGAACCCTAATTTTTATTATTTTTTCTTTATTTAAGGCATCTATAACAATCTGACCAAATTTGAATCTTGTGTGTATTACCATCTTGAAGATAGAAAAGAAACAAATTACATTACAAAAATTGCATTTATTTTTCATATTTTTATTATTTGTCGTTTTAGAGGCCATAGTACTACATATACTGTGAAAATTTCAACTGTCTACCTATTACGGCTGACGCTGTAGACCCCCGTGACAGACGGACGAATAGACAGATAGTGTAGGCTTGGTAATAAAAATAATATTTTTAGTTTTAGTAAAAATAAATTGCAAACTAACGCTTGAAAATAGGCTTTCGTTGCAGAGATCTCAGAATTTTGAGCCACAACTACCGTATATTTTGCAAAAACCTGTAAAGCTAGGTACCTAAGCTAGAATTACATAAAATAATACAAATTTCCCTAATTGACATTGAACTATAGTCTCGCTCGTAGTGTCATAAACCACATTTATTTAATACTTGTTATCCTAAAATAGGAAAAACCATCATACGTTGTGCGTTTGTAAACGAAACCTGGGGCAATCCCAACTAGCACCATAGTATATATGACTTGTATAACAGTTCCATTTGAGTATAAAAGTGTTAACACATACCTGTACAACTGAGACTGTTGTTCAGGCTTGGGTCTTACAGAAAGGTTAAAGCTTAAGTATACTTGCTGTTACAAGCACTATTTTAACGCTTAAAGCTGTCCTACATCGTCCATTAAAGTTCTAGTGCCACTGTTGGAGCTAAATATCTCTCCTGACTCCTCTATATCACCTTTAGTTAGAACTTGTTACTTTGTAATATCACTTAAAGTTATAAAAAAACCTGCAACTGACGCCAAAATGTTAGTTGGGTTCACCTTAAATAAATATATAATTAGGGTTCCGTACCCAAAGGGTGCCAAATGGGATATTACTAAGACTCCGCTGTCTGCCTGTCCGTCCGTCTGTCACAGGAGACTACAGCTTCAACCGTAATAGGTAGAAAGTTGAAACTTTCATAATACGTCTCTACCCCATACAATAAACCTCGAAAAAATAACATTTCTTAACGTTAGTTGTTTTGGATCTATCATAGACGGTAATACATATAAGTTTAAAATTTGGTACCAAACAATGTTTAATATACTCTAAATGAAAACAATAAATAATAAAACTGGGGTTCCGTACTCAAAGGGTGCTGAATTGTTTGTCAGGCGGTACCATTTAAGAGTATGTCACACTTGGAAAGGTCACTGTTACTCCGTGCGGAAAGAGGGACGGATTCCGGAAAAAATAGCAAAATGTCGGTTTTAAATTAATATCAAATGTACTAAAATAACTATCAAAATTTCCAACTAAGAAAATTTAGATATCGTTAAAATCTATCTAATAAAATATCGTTCAGGTCTGTATGTTATTCCTGTTTGTCATACTATGAAAAAAAGTGTAGAAGAAGACCTCATTTCAATAATTATTTCTATCGAGCGAAAGTTACGCGATCGCGTTTTTGTACTGAACAAAACTAGAAAAAAGTTCCAAAATTTATACACTGATTTATCAAATTAGTGGCTTCATCTGAAAAGCAGGTATACAACTCCAAAAAGTTTTTTATCGTAAGCGGCTTGTTTTTTTGTCGCCTTTATGTTGCTATAGCACTTATATTGTTGATATTTATGTTGTTCCGTAAACCTATTGTGTGGTGGTACGGAACCCTTTGTGCACGAATCTGACTCATACTTGGCCAAACAATTATATATCGAATCTAATGCTATGGCGGCGCCGATACATCATAGATAAAAAGTTATATGGCATCTCTTTACTTACTTCATAGAAAACACATAGTAGGTATTTTGAAGAAGTGTGTAGTGACATCATAAATTTAGCTGTTGATAAAACGAAACATACATGGCAACATCACGCTGTGTGAACAAAACATTTTAATTTTAAAGACAATATTCTCGTATAAAATGTAAAATATACCCTTCTCGTAAAGCTTTCTACAATAAATTTAATTTTGTATGCGAGGATTGTCTTTTGTAAGCTTGCAATTTAACATAATAGTGCAATTTGTATAAAATGTATTTTGACTCTTTTTATACGACAGCACAAATAAGAGTGTTTTGTGTTCAGCGTTCATTTATGTGTGTGAGTTTGTGTCATTTATTCATTATGCTCTCGTCCGTATCGAACTAGGTATCTGAAAAATCGCAGTTTTTTCATCAGCACATTAGCCAAGATAACAATCGGGACGAATTTTGTATGAATTGTTTGACAAATAGTCTAACTATACCGGGTGTAAATAGAGTGCAACCATTAAATGAAACCACATATTCTATCAACCCTACTGAACCACTTTTCCCAAGAATCATACCCGCGGACAGCCTTAGTTTAGGAAATAATTGCGTGAACTTGACGCACCGCTATACGGGCGAGTTTAGAGAGAGTGTCGTCCGTTTCACGCTTCTCGGACGACGCTCTCTCTAAACTCGCCCGTATGTCGGTGCGTCAAGGTTCACGCGTTTTTGTTTGGAACTCAATTATTTCCTAAACTAAGGCCGTCCGCGGGTATGACTCTTGGAAAAAGTGGTTTAGTAGGGTCGGTAGAATATGTGGTTACATTTAATGGTTGCACTCTATTTACACCCGATAATGGTGACTTTCGTTTATACAGCGAAATCCGTACTGGAAACTCGGTATGTGGTCAGGACAAAGCTTCAATTACACTTTCTGTGAAATTCATTGTGAGGTTCCGAGGTTCATAAGTAAGATGATAGATGGCGCTAGGATCTTAAGGGCGGTCATTTATTATGTACCATAATATTTTTAGGGTTCCATGCCCGTAATATGCGGTGGTATTTTTTGTAGCCTTAATGTTGCTTTGGCATGTAAGGTGTCGTTCAATAAGGACGGGTCGATGTTAATAATCTGTGGCGGCCATTTTGTTTTGGCGGCATCTGTCAAATCTGTTTTTTCTTATTCAGTCACTGATGCCAAATCACCATGGCAAGATACACGGTTGAGCAGCATGTGCAAATGATAAAACTTTATTATCAAAATGAGTGTTCGTTAGTGCAAACGTTGCGCGCATTGCGCCCATTATACGGCAGACGCGGTGGCCCTTCAAAGTCTACTCTCCAACGATTGGTGACTAAATTTGAGACGACCGGTTCGGTAAACAAGCAACCAACACCTCTATGCCAATAAACCACATTCGACCGTTGCCCTGAAAACCAACATAACGTAGGCCATCGCTCAGATTCAGCCGGATCTATGCAGCAGAGTCATTAAAAATTGGACCTCTCGGATTCGTGCCACCATACGAAGCCGCGGCGGACATTTGAACGATGTCATATTCCATCCATAATGGCATAAATGTGCCTTTCAAATAAAAAATGAATTTCGTTAATATCTCACACCATAGCCTCCTATATTTGACAAAAGGCTATACTCACACACATCTTGTTTTATTAAATTTTAACATCGAGCCGTCCTTGCTGAAAGACCATATTGTTGTTATATACCATAATGGGTTTAGGGTTCCGTACCAGTATTTTGGTGTGGTAGGGAAACTTGTGCGCGAGTCCAACTCGCACGTGGCGTATTCATTTATAAAAAACCGGACAAGTGCGAGTTGGACTCGTCCACCGACGGTTCCACAATAATTTTTAGGTACATGTTATAAATATTTAGTTTTTTAAAATAATTATTGAATTAAAATATACAGTTTTTAGTTTTTCCCATTACTTGTAGTATAAGACAGTATTACTTGCCAAATTTCATAATTCTAAGTCAACAGGAAGTACTCTATACATTTTGATTCCCTTGAGAGTGTCGAAATATACGTTTTTTGCGGCATAAACGGCCGCATCTTTTTCTTACGTTAACTCAGAAGTTTTTTTTTTCACGGCTGGAACGGACTGTAGTCTTGTGATATGGTTTTAATTTCAACTCGATATCTCCATGCGTTCCCGAGATAAAGGATCTTGACAGACAGACGGACAGATGGACAGACGGACAACAAAGTGATCCTACAAGGGTTCCGTTTTTTCTTTTTAGCTACGGAACCCTAAAAAGAAGAAAAACAATCATAAATTGTGCATTTTGCATCAAGACCGAAACGAAGTTGATTATTCGAGAAGTTGTTATTGACAAACTTAATTAGACCCTTTTGGTTTCTTGGGTTGTATAAGAAAGCAAGTATTAGAAAGTCAAAGAGGTCATATTGTTTTTCGCACATGGTATAATTATATAGAATTAAGGTATAACAGAAAGGAAAGTTTACAAGAGAACTAATTAAAATGTTTCTGTCAGGTCTTTGGCTGATATTCACAGTGCCTTCTGAATCCACAAGAGCCCGAACTCGCCTTTTAAAATAAATATTGTTACTCTGTGTTTTCAGAATTAAATTTATACTCGTAAACTACGCTTAGCCAGTTTAACTAGTTTTCAGTGAAAGCATTGTGAATTTTGTCCTTACACGGCGGGGTATACGGCGTATGTTTTAAAACTTACCTGCCAGAGATATTTTAATTAGTTCTCATAAGGCACAATAGGTCCATCGCGCAAAGAAAGAGACAAACATATCTGAGAAAGTGCGCATCCGAGTAGTGCGGTAAATCAAGAAAAGGCTGAACAATGCTGTCTTTTAATGAATAAAATTTAATATAAATTCACAAGGCAACAAGGTTTAAAAAAAAACCGCTTTTCTATGTTTTAGATGATAGGTTTATATGTTTACAACAGTAATTATTGTTATTTTTACTTTATTAGCTTGGACGGACTTTCAGTTTTTCATAAGTAAATGTTTGTTTTATAGCCGAAAAGAGTCAGCCAAAAGATTAGTTAGACACAGAAGTATTGTAATTGATTGAAATAAGGTAACGAAAGTATTGAACCAATTTAATTATTTATAGCCTCGTGTAAAGACCTTATAAATAACAAAGCAATCATAAATCAGATTGATCTAACAAATTCACAAATTTTTTTGAACCCAATGGACTAACTGCAAAAATTTATTGTGAATTTTGTTTAGAGCTGTCCCCAGATAGAACGAAATCTTTTTAATTTTAAATTACTTTATGTGGTTCGCCAGAAAGTATTTGCAATAAGGTTTTGGATTTTTAGCTGCTTTAATTTTCTCGTTCATATTTTCTTTGATCCCTTAGGGGCTTAGTTACTTTATAACAACTTTGAAAAGAACATACAATTCTCATTATCTATATTGTGTTGTTACTATTAAAATTTACAAATGACCTTGGTTAAGATTGTTTTTCCATTATGATATAATCTTTGTACCTAAATAACTTATAAAATACTTAAAAGATTGAGACGAAGTTAAATATGCAGGTAGAAATCACACAAAAATATATAGTGATGGAAAATTTATTTTTATTATATTTATTATAAATATGTACAAAAAATATCTTATTTCATAAATCCCATTGAAACTCCAAGGATTGCACTGCTCTAAACTTTGGTTTTATGCTACGTTATGTAGCAGGTCTACGAAGTAAAATAAAACTGGCCAAGTGCAAGTCGGGCCTTCGCTCTATTCGGGTTTCATAATATCGCAACAGCCCGTAAAAGAAAATATTTTGTTTGTTTGGGTAACAGCTTACAATCACCATTATGTTTCGACTTTTTCAGTATTTGTTGCTTAATACACTAAATAGTACATCAGCATCATCAATGAGCCCGCATTCACCCACCCACGACATTTTTGTCGGTCTCTTGTCACCCTTATCCCTTGTTAACCAATTATAGCCTTGACGATATCATCTCGCCGTCGGTCAACCTACTGAACGATTTCCTGCGGGCCTATTCTATCTTTGAATCGATTGCCAGCTATGGTTATCTCTCTCTTCAGTCTCTCTTCTCCTCCGCGGAGTCTGGGGCTGACACTAGGCTCTTCCATGCCTGTCTGTCCATAGCCAGCGAGGTGAGCTCTGACCATGTGATATTTTTATCTTCGGCCTCGTTCGTAACGGACCTCTTCCACGTCTGAGTTGGTCGTCTTGGCCGTGGAAAACCTCCAAACGGCTTCCAATTCAAGGCTACTTTAGGGATAAGGTCTGCAGGTCTTCGTAGTGTATGTTCTAACTATCGCCACTTTCGTTCCCTGATTTTCACGGGTTTCTGATTTGTAACCCTCTACAACTCAGCATTGGTGATGGTGTTGGGCCAATGTCTCTTCAGGATGATTTTTTAGACAGTTATGAACAAAGTCATGCACCTTCCAAGTTTAGCACCCAAATAAGAGGACAGTCTTCACGTTCGTATTGAAAAGTCTGATTTCCAGAAGTTTTTAAGTTGGACAAAGGCTCCTCTAGCTTTGTTAATGCGGTTGTCCACATCCCGTTATGTTCCTCCTTGTGGTGTGATTACACTACCAAGACAGCAGAAGTTGGTAGTCGGCTCGATGCGACGGTGCTCTAGCAGCAGCGCAGCGGTGTGTTATTATCGCTGAACACACGAATTTCCTCGGTTTTATTTCTGCTAATCCTTAGCTCGGCCATGCTCACGGTCCCTTGGAGATCCGGATGTTTGTTCTGCATGTCGTCTAGGGATTCACTTAGTAGACATAAGTCGTCTGCAAAGTCTAAATCCTCCAGAGATGATGACGCTGTCCATGGTATCCTCCTCTTCTTAATGTGGGCTATCTTCAGCATTATTGCGTCCATTACGTCTATTGCATGGTACAGTGGAGACCACATCAAGCTATACACATTGAGTATAAGCTGACCTCTCATTGTACGGGAAGCCTATACGGTGAGAGCTCAGCTTATACTCAATGTGTATAGCTTGATGTGGACTCCACTGTACATACATAATATACGTTAATTTAATTTAATTTTTTGATAGTATAGATCCCGTAACAAAAATAGTCTAAAGCTGATAATTTCTTTAGTTTTGGAGACGAATAAAATAAAACAAAAATATTCTTGCACTCAATAATTAAATACATTTTTGGGTAATTTTAATTTTCAATTAGTTTAGTTTTCATGTAAATTGTTATTTAAGTTTTAGGTTACGTGCAACTTCGTAAAACAAAAACTTAATGAACTCTTGATAATGACACCACTTATCGATTGTGAAAAATTATAATTTTGTTTTCGGTTTATTTAGATAGTTTATACTCAAAATATTACTAGAAAAGATCAATTATATACAAATTTACGTGTATTTTCGGTTTGTTAAGAAACTGAATATGGGATATTGTATTAAAATATTCAGTATTAAGTTTTGGGTGAACATTCTGCAAAAATATCGAAATTTCAGGTCTGTTACACATTCCGTCTACGAGCTAGAGACCCGTGATATAAGGACTGACAGACAGATAGACAGACAGTCAGACAGCAGAGTGACATTAATAGGGCTCCATTTTGGATTCAAAACTATAAAAACAATAGCGGTGCTACAATTGCTACGCCAAGCCGTAGCAGGTTTACCTACTCGTAGTTTACGCACGCTTGCATCGCTCGCTACGTTGGCTATCTCGCTCGCTAAAATGGGTTTTGTGAAGGCTTTAAAAGGTAAAAAAAGTTACAAAAAGATTATTACTTTTCCAAAGCTTTAGCTTTAGCAAAGGCTTAGTGAATGTCTATTTGTTTGTCCACAGTAGGAAAAGTTTACTCAAAAAACGATCAGTTGAAAATTTGCATGTAAGTAGATAAAAAATAACACTCAAAACATTGAAAAAATTTGAAATTATAATTAAATTTATGATTTACGAAATGAATCGCTTAGGAAAACTTTAGATATATATATTATGAGTGCATTACAATATAAAAAATCAAAAAGAAACGAGTAAAATAAATTTCGGATAATAAATGATTAAAACAAATTATTTTTAGTATCTATGATGATGTCATAACTTGTTCAGAGTGTACGACGTAACATTTGATAGACTATATTTATTTTATGGAACAAGATCAACATTATACGTGCGCACTATAAGTTTCCGGAATGAATATGAAAAAATACTATTAAAGGTACAAAATTAATTTATTGTTTTTCAAAATAATCTCCCTTGGCGTCTATGCACTTTTTCATTCGATCAAACCAGTTTTGAAAACTTTTGTGGCACTCCCCTGTGGTGACCTCTGAAACGTGTTTTTCATACTCCTCGACAGCCTCTTCTGGTGATGAAAATCGTTGACCGCGTAATTGGTTCTTAATTTTTGGGAACAGAAAAAAGTCACAAGGTGCCAGGTCGGGACTGTATGCAGGATGACTCATGAGTTCTACATTTTTCGTCTTCAAAAAGTCGTTTGTCTGTCTGGCCGTGTGAGAACTAGCATTGTCGTGGTGCAGGATGATACGGCGTTTACGGTTATTTTTACGGAGTTCGTCAATAACTTCCGGCAAACAAATGGTCGTGTACCAGTCACTATTCACGGTACGACGATTCTCTAAAGCAACAGTAGCCACGTGTCCAGTTTTATTAAAAAAAGAAGCAATCATCCGCTTAGATGCACTTTTCACGCGCGCCACTTTGGTTGGTTTCGGCTCATCTTGAAAGACCCATACGCTCGATTGCTGCTTTGTTTTGGGATCGTAGCAATAAATCCATGTTTCGTCACCTGTTACTATGTCCCACACCAAATTTGACGCACCTTCGTTGAATCTGGTAAGCATGGCACTGCACCAAGTGACGCGGTCCGTTTTTTGAGCCTCGGTCAAGTTGTGTGGGATCCACCGCGAGCACAGCTTTCTCACACCCAAATGTTTGTGTAGGATTGATTGTATTTGACTCATGCCTATTTCTAAGGATGCGCGAATTTCATGGTAGGTCACATGCCTGTCTGTTTAAATCATACGGCGCACAGCATCGATGTTTTTGTTGGTCACAGCGGTGGACGGCCGACCATCGCGGGATTCGTCACTGAGATTGATACGACCACGCTTGAATTCTGCAAACCAGCTATAAACAGTCGTCTTGCATGGTGCTTCATTACCAAAAGCTGTTTCAAGCCGAGCGATGCTCTGTTGAGCTGTCAAATTACACTTAAAATCGTAGAAAATCATACTACGAAAATTTTCCCGAGTTAAATCCATGTTGATGCAGACACACAATTTTTTAAATGGCGCCACAAGGTAAAAACAAAAGACAGTCAGATGAAACAAACTGCATTCTACAGCCAAAGAGTTCTATTTTCAAATGTTGGAATAAATTTTTAAATATTGTTTGTGTAAGTGGCCGGTTCCGGAAACTTTTAGTGTTACCTATGTATGCATTAGTGTCAGGTTGTAAATCGTGGCACATATCAAAACACAATATTTTTTTAATTTAACTTTTGTTATTTTGAATATAAATGTATTTTAGTATAATTTATTGTCATTTAAAATAAATAAATTTCTCAATAATATAAAAAAAAACATGTAATACAATAAAATAAATAAATAAGCAATAACTAAGTTCAGGCTCTTAAAGGAACTTCTCGGTTATCTGAAATATGATTTATGATGAGCGAACTGCCAATATTTTGTCCATCATATTATATTTACGAATGAGTAATGGTTTTAACCCCTATTCCTTTTGATGTTTTCGTTGATGTAAATTCGATACTACTAGATTCGGTATCTTATTTATCAGTTTTTTTGTAAAATAAAACGTCAAAAGACTGATAAGATGCGGGTTCTAGTATAGTAGGAATGCTCTAAGAAGAGTAGTATATTTTTTTCTGATGTCATGGTAGAGGAGAGGGGCTGCCAGATGTAAATCAGAAGGAATCGTACTGCAAAAGGCAAAAAAATCGTCGCAGGAGTACGATTTAAATCGTACATATATGGCAGCCCTATCTAAGAGGCTTGATATTTGGGAATCGTATTCACAGAGACTGGTAAAAACGCATACTAAGAAAGAATTTTGGAAAATTCGTACCCCAAGGGGTTCGAAAATGGGGTCAAAGTTTCAATAAAAAACATATATTTTACCGACACCGTTCACGCTAGGCAGTTAAAATTTTGAATGTAGGAAGACTCTTAAAATAAAATAAACATACAAATGTTACAGGATTTTAGAATTTATAAAAACAGAAATGTCAGGGTCAGTTTTTGATAAGAAATATTGAAAATTGTGATATTATTCAAATAATAGCTGTAAAAGGTATAGTGTTTTGGCTATTTGGAGTCACCTGCAAACCGATTGAGAAAACTTTATCATCAGACCCTGCTCCAGAGTTTCCAGGAAGTGGAAACGGAACTTTAAATCGATAATGATAGGTGTATAATTTTTGGGCTCTTTAAATATGTCTTTCTGAAACCATTTACAATCCACGACATCTAGAGTCTGATGATGAGGCCGTGGAACTCCTCAACGGGCGTCCATCAGGTTTTGGAAAATTGACACCCCAATGGGCTTAAAAAGAGGCTCAAAATTTTATCAAAAATATCAGAAACCATTCAAACTAGGAAGTTGAAATTTATATTATGTTGTGTTTTTTATAGGTACACGAACAACGTTGATATGATTTCATGAAACATTTATTTTATTCTACAATATTTTTATAAGTACCGCATTTAAATGGCCATGATACCACGGCTTATTTATTCTTTAAATCGACTTATGAACTATCTATCAACTTTCGTCTTCATTTACGTCAAACCAATGTGCGAACATAGAATATATTTACATCAAACCAAATATTCGAAGGCTTTTTCTAAGCAGCTTTCTAAAGAAACTCCTCACGCAAAACTTATTCGATGTGAGGTTTCGTTTATTCTTTATTGAACACAGATAATTTAATGATTATACATAATTAATTAAAAAATATGTACAGAGGCGAGCTTGTCTCTAAAAAGTAATTTCTTCCAGCAAACCTTAGTGGGAAAGAGAAATTGTATTCAAATAAACAATCATACATACAAAAGATATCACATACATACATATTTCATTAATAGTAAATTAAATAAATATAAATAACTATATTGTTCTGACAAAGTAAATGCAAAATATATACATACTTAAAAATACATGTAAATAATTAACTTACCTACTTTAAGATAGCGAGGGGTAGTGCTCTTTTAGACTTTTCTTGAAGAGGCTGATCGTGGAACAATCGCAAATATTATGTGGTCACGAATTCCACAGTCTAATGGCTGTAACATTATAAGATTTTTTATAAGCCGCAGTGTTATGTGGTGGAGTTTTTATTAAACACATGTTATTAGTACGTGAGGGCTTATCTCGAGAATACAAGAATTGAAAACGATCACGTAATTAAGAAGGAAAAAGTGGGTTTTTAATAATATTATACAATAATAGTTTAATGTGATAGCACAAAAAAAATAATAGTACCTACCTAGTTTTCTATTTTATCTGACTTTTATTTAGTCTTCTTATTTTCTTATTTATATTTTTACTTTATTATAATATTCCTGCGCATTGACAACGAATTACTTATGACAACGATCTGTGTGGCAACCGCGGTTTGCATCCGCCACCCATATACATAGATGGTTGCCATAAGTAATAGTAACATAATAAGCAACTTTATTCGAGGTAGCTGAAATTTCGAACAGAAGCCTATTTAAATAAAGTTCTTATCATCTTGCACTCAAACTTGGCTGTTATGTCAAGCGCTTTGGTTGAAAAGTTAGAAAATAGTGTGTTTTTTATTTATTTTAAATAAAATAAAAAGAATTTTCAAAAAGTGGGATAACCATATCATTTAATATTGTTTTGTCTGGAAGTTTATACATTTTTATATTGGTCCGATAAGAACTGCGGCAGTTATATTGTTACAAGTGGACAAAAAACTGAGAAATATGGGTGAATTTAAAATTTATTTTCTTCACTTCGATATAATAAAATAACATTCCGTAAAAACTACATCACTCTTCGTATCTTGTAGATTACTATAGCATTTTTCTTCTATTAAAAATACTATGATTATCGTACAAACTGGTTACAAAGTTACTCAGCTTAAGGTTGTTGGCGTTAAAGCCTTAAATAAAAAAAAATAAACATATAAGGTACAGAAACAACCCTTTTAGGGTGTTTGAACTAATCGCGTTCGACCGTCTTTTATAAACATAGGTTTCCATTCAACAGCCCCCTGATTCTCTATCGTAAAATCAGTTGCCAAACCGAGTGCCTATCGTCGAAAACATAGATATCCGCTTATATATATAAGGATACGTTCGCACTTGAAATGACGTCACAATTCGTAAATAGTTCAATACCCATTGAAGATTATTTTGGAAGTTAATTTTTTATCTGTTTTTGGTGAATAGCAATCGTTCTCCTAGATGTCAACCGACACTAAGTTACATAATCGGCCCGCAGGTCATTATTAATAGAATTTGATATGAAACTCACCTTTCCGGTATTGCTTTCGTATTTCAGATGTATTTATTAACAAATGGATGAATGAGCACAATGGATTTTGTAAAGGGTTCTCTTTATAGATTTGTTGTACGAGACACTTCAGGAACAGTGACAGCTAATCGATGTTTATATTTATTTGTATTGTGTGTTTTAATTGTCCACAGGCAGTTTGTTGAAAGAATTAAGAAATGTACGTTCTTCATTACGTATTAAATATGTATATAATTTAGTTTTCCTAATTAAAATTATAAATTTAAATTCAAAGTTTAAATTTAAAAATACAAAATACAATACTAATCACACTAATATTATAAATGCGAAAGTTTGTGTATGTGTGTGTGTGTGTGTGTGTGTGTATGTTTGTTACTCTTTCACATATAGGTTATACCCTAACTTAACACATAGGCTACTTTTTATCTCGAAAAAAGCATGTTGTTAAACCGAATAACACGACGCGGGCGGAGTAGCGGGCAAAAGCTAGTATATTAAAAAACATATCTGCCCAAAAATACCAAACAAATTACACTGAATAAACTTACCTTAGAGTGCATTGAGGCAGCGATACGTAATTGTGAAATAATTGCGTTCGTTTGATCCCTCGCTGTACCGTTATTAGCTTTAGTCATGCAATTTATATGTAAAATATTTAAGGATTCCCTCTTTAAATCGTACACTTTAGACACCCAGTACTTGTCGTTTCCTTGATAGAAAAAAAAAACAAAGTTATTTCTAAAAAATGATTTTGTTCTTATTTTGGCGATCGAAGTTCCTTTATTAGTTTCTAAAAATTACTTACGTGTTTGTGATGTATGTTGTGCAATGAAATTTCAAGAAAAGAATAAGCAAATATTCCTGCTTCGTTATACTATACGGAAACATACAAGCTTATATTCCGATTATTATATATATTATATATATATATTCCGTAGATTGCTACGGTGTGCCTATACCGGGTGTAAAAGCAAAGGCAAGAATCCTTTAAGGGTGTGTTAGTATGATCGGTAAAGATATTATTTTAAATACTGGGATCTCTAAATAAAGTACCAGTACCTCACAATAAGACGATCTTCTTTACTCAAAATACACTAATCACGTGGATCACTGGTCGCTAGCCACTCAGATGAGGGGTGCGGGTTGCGGGGTGCATTAGGTGTGTGGGGGAGGTCGGTGAGCTGCGTAGCCATAGCTTAGAAAAATGATAGAAGTTTTGCTGAGAATTCAAGGTATATTCTTTTTTCTCGTAATGACATCAGAATCGTGTATACTTTCATACCCTAAAGGGATTCTTGACTTTGCATTCACAGCCTGTATACATACATTGTTGGCTACGTTCTCCCCATGCCTAATAAACATATACTAGTCAACGATCTACAATAATCTGCTATTTCATCATACAGGGCAGGGACAACCTATTTGTTCAGTATTGATTGTACGTAATATTTTAGTTATCAAATTTCGAGTAGATTCACCCAAAATGGAAGCTTTGAAACTAAATTATGATGAACGTGATTGACTCGAGAACGTGGGCTATCATTAATCAAAGTAATTGAGTTAATTGAATCACGAAGCTTCAATTATGGTGGATGTTCAGTGTGGGCGTGTGACATGGCCTTACTACCTATTCAGTAAGTCATGTGAGGTTATGTTTAAAGTGTTCATTGCAGACGTCCTCCCTTGTTTACATATGAACGCTCGATAAATCTGGAATGTTACATTTTGGCATTAGTAGGTAGAGTGGAAAAGGTCCCCGCATTAGATTGTTTAATGTTGTGGCTTCACTTCGGTGAAGATTAAGTCTGTCCAGTGGTCATTATTATTACCTACTTTTAGATTTTGTGTCGTTTTGTATGGAATACTGATTTTAGCTGCACTAGCATTAGTTTGAAGACGCAATATTGAAAAGAAAAATTTAGGTTGGGGAAAAAGTTTCTTCGCATTTTATATGAAAATTCAAATCATTTTTTAATGAAGTTTATTTACATTTAACTAAAGTATGTAGGTGCCATTTTGTTCGATAACTTTCTGCCATCTTGTAGGTAGGGACATGATCCCATTGCTATAGAAATTCTGGGGCTTCTGACCAAAAAACCGCGACAAGTGGTTTTGGCAGTCCTCTCGAGATGTTAACCTGACACTGCCTAAAGAATTCTGAAGAGACCGAAAACAAGTTGAAATCTGAAGGTGCAAGGTCAGGACTATACGGCGGATGCATTAATACGTCCCAGCCAAACTCTCTTAATTTTTGCTGAGTGGCTAAAGATGTGTGAGGTCTAGCATTATCATAATGAAAAACCACACCCCTTCTGTTGACTAATTCCGGCCGCTTTCTCTCAACTTCTTGCTTTAATCTCATCAGTTGTTCGCAGTAGAGTTCAGAATCGATGGTCCTGCCTGGCAGTAACAGCTCATAATGAATAATACCCTTCCAATCCCACCATACTCACAGTATTACCTTGTTGCGAGATAACCCGTGTTTCGCCAGAGTCTGTGAAGTCTGACCAGCTTTTGACCACGACTTTTTTCGCACGTTCTTGTCGTACGTGATCCACTTTTCATCAGCAGTTATCAGGTTTTTCAAAAATGGTTCGGTTTCATTATGTCATAATAAAAAATCACAAATGAGTACACGGTTCATTAAGTTTCTTTCAGTGAGCTCATGAGGCACCCAAATATCGAGCTTTTTTGTGTACCCAGCTTTTTTCAAATGCGCCAAAACTGTTTTGTGGTCAATCCCCAGTTCTTCAGCTACATCGTAACTACTGATATGCCGATCTTGCTCCACTTTTTAAAAAAAGGCATCCATTTTATCCGTAACAGGGCACCCAGAGCGAGGTGCATCTTTGACATCAAAATTTCCGGATTGAAAACGCTTAAACCAAATTGTGCTACTCTCACAGACACTGCACTAGGTCTATAAACATCACAATTTTTTTTCGCGGCTTTAAAATGTATCGAATTTCTTTATTACATTCACTCATCTTAACAGTAAGAAAAACAAATGACAATCACACATTTTACCAAATTTAAATTTGGAATTATCTTTTTTAAAATTTAAACTTTTTAATAATACTAAAACCAACCAGATACATATGGTATAGCCAAAGAGATTTTATTATTAGTTCATACATACTATTTGCGAAAAGAGTTTTTCCCTAATCTATTATATACGCGTAGGCATATTCTATTTTTCAAAATAATTAGTTTTAGATTTATTTATTGGATGGATTCGATTGATGGTTCTTGGTGGAATATCATCTTGAATAAATTATACACAAATTCTTGTACTTTTATTCCACATATATTTATTTTTATTCTAACTTAGGCTACCGGTTTCGTATTACACATCATCGGGCCAACAAATATATGTGGAATAAAAGTACAAGAATTTGTGTATAATTTATTTAGATTTATTCTATATAGAAATTTGTATTTTTTATGAATACAGTTTAAATTTTTTGGAACTGGAATATTTCGTTCGGGATTTATTTAATCATAATCCTTTGGCTTAGCCAGGAAACAAAGAGATACTGACATTATATAGGGCTTAAGGTCTTAAGAAAAAAAAAAAAACAGTAAACTGTAATAGCCGTACAAACTAGCACCAAACTACCTTAGGTTGATAGGTTCGAGGCTTGTGGGTGTTAACCAGTTCGTCGACAAAACAGGGATAAAACCCATGCCCCACACGTGTCAGTAAGCCAAGTGAAAATACTTCCTTTTCTCGGTTTTGGCTTTCACGAAGTACCCATTTACATAATGCGGGATCGTGATAGCTACTAGCCGCTACCCAAGACTGCGCCCCGTCCAACACAATGTCAGGCTTATTCGCTAGAACAGCCTTATGATAACAGTACGGTCCAAACTTATGTCATGTGACAGACGTGTTGTTAGCCGAACCCTGGACGGCAATTCTTGACATGACAAAATTTGCGAAGGCGGAAGGCGGGTGATTTTTATAGCATATTATTATTTTTTGCACGGACGAGGAAACTGACAGTTCGTGATAGTGGGGAACGCTTTTAATTCCTGTGGTGCATGAGCCATTTCACATTGTCGAGAACTTTAGAATGTTGCAATGTGAAATAGCTAAATAAAAGCGCATATTCAAGACTAGTTGTTTCCTCCCCCGTGCAAAAAATTACACTTTTGGAAGCTCTTTTTACATAAACGAATCAAGCTATTAAAATAAAAACCTTTTGCTCACATTAACATGTCTTAGGAGTCAAAACGAGTAGAGTTATAATAACATACATTAAGCAAACGTCGTCGTATGAAAAAAAATAGAATAAGTGTTGCCAGAATAGCCGTTAGGAGGGTTATTCTTAGTCTGTCGAATTAACCTTCTCGATCGACCCGTTTTATCTGTTGAACTTTATACATTTTTAGTTCGAGTTTTAGAAATCTCGCTTCGAGTGTTCTCCGGAATCGCCTCCCTGGAGGGCTCGGTAGGTTTGATTTCCAGTAAAGGCGTGGCGCGTCGTTGAACACATACATAATATAGCTCTGATCTACGAGTCTATATTTACTGTTGAGCTCCTTTTGAATAATTCAGGCTTGATTATAAAATAACTCGTATTTACCAAATTCTTAATTTATATATTTAACAAGAAAGCTTGTAATTGTTTGCCCTAATTAGTTATTATTAATTGCTTTCTGTATATAGTTAATATTAATGACCTCATTATTACAGTAGAGCTTTGCCCTAGATTTATCTTTGTTACGGTATAAAGCATAATTTTAATCAATTTAAACTTGTTATACAAACCTAATTTTCTTGCCCTTAGAAATACTAATCGAATGGGCGGAGTTAGATATTATTTATTTATTGGACTATGTATATGACATTTTCATTTTCATGTTTTTTACTTCTAATTATATGACTAAAGTAAGTAAGTAAAGTAAGCTTAAATAAAAAAAAAATGTATGTTCCAGTATTATTGATTGTGTAGTAATTTTTGGAAACTCCTAAAGCAAAGCGATCAAATTACTAATTTATCTTTTGTTATATTTTTTATGAAACATGTAGTCCTTTTCTTTTATATTTAAGTTTATCCTCTTAATTATAAGACGTTTTGTTTCTTATAAAATAAATAAAAATAATATAAAATTTTCAACTTATTCTATTGTTTTTTTTAAAGATATGTAAAAAGTGTATTTTCCGTACAGTCTGTCACCTAAGGGGACCAAGCCTAAACAGTATGGCCACTTTTTAAACTGTGATAAAGCTAGTGCACGCAAGCGGTCCTGTTTGGCAACCGACTCAAAGATACATAATCTAGGGTCAGGCTAGCTCACTTAGGGTTCAACCGTACCTATTTTACAAAATAAATTACACAAGGTAACAAAAACGAACCTATTTGTTGTTGTATGTTCTTTTTTGGTTTCTTAGAGTAATTTGTGTGCTGAATCCGAATAAACATTTCATCCGAACTCACATTTTCTCTATCAGCTCGTAATATTTATATAAAACAGGGTCAATTTTGAAAAATTGCGTGTTTTTACTATTTTTCACTCTTGGAACAATAAGTTTTCCGGCTTTAAATTTCAATAATAATTCTCCTTAATCGTTATTTTTAATACTAAGATAAAAAGATTCATGAAACCAAGCGTAGCTTTTAATTTAAGAACACAAAACCATCACACCCAATTTTTCATAGAAAAAACTTAGCATGAAATGTATGGACACAGTAAGCTCTTACGGAATTATTGTTTTTTTGGAAAAATAAGGATCAATCACAAATTCTGTTATTTTCGCCGTGATAAATATTGATATAGGGCTTGAAATAATAAAAAATAAATCTGTAAAATAAATGGTAATAAGTGCAAAATCTCTTCAGAAATCTTAAAAAAGCTTATAAATTTCAAATTCAAATTGTTTATTTGTAAAATGGATACATAAAGTATACGTTTTACATGTCAAATCTAATCTGTATAAAAATAATATTTTATGATTAACAAATATGATACGGGAAATATATAAAAAACTATAAGTTGGGCTACAAAAGTTAAATGCATAAAATAAAGACTTATTGGAATACGAATATTATTATAACTACACAATGCAATTAATATATAAGTTGATAAATAAACCGAATAGACCCTAAATATCGACCCTATAATGCCTAGCCAAATATATACTAACATAAGTAAGAAATTAAAATATTGTAAATAAATACCTACATAATTCAATGAATAAATAAGTTAATAGATAAATAAACTATAAATAGATATAATGCCTAAATCCGCCCATTCGATTAATCCATTAATCCATTTCCATATGTAAAGTTGATTTAACCGAAATTTAGAGCTGATAGAAAAAATCTGAGTTCAGGTTCGGATTCAGGACCCAATTTCGTATAGGAATTACAAAAAAATATTCAAACACCAAAAACCATGTTGCCCTGTGTTATCTGAATTTGAATTAAATTTGAATTAAATTTGAATTAAATTTGAAAAGAAACGTCTAAATCGCCTCCTAGTCTGTTTTTCAGAAGAAATTTTCAACACCGAGAATTTATTAGGTCTTTGTAGAACTTTATCGTCAAGCAATCGCGTAATAAGATTTATTTGCATAAGTACAAGTAGTTGAGTGAGAATATTTGCTTAATATGTTTAATCATATGTAGATAACTTCATCTTTTTTACAAGTCTTGACGTCGATACTAATCCATAAATCTTCACACTTGCTCTCAAGGCAAGGGATACGACGTGAGTTATATTTTTTCAATATAGCAATGAGGACACCTCCTCCAGTTAATTTATTATTATGAAAACCTGTATCTTCCCGATCACGTCTGTATACTATGTATCGATCATCGAATATTTCCGAGCTAAGCAAACTACCCGGAAGCCACGACTCTGTAAAAACAACAACATCAAAATCATTGCATAATACATTGGTAAAAACATCATGTGTCTTAGTTCTTATACCACGAACATTTTGATAGTAAATTTTGAGAGGACCTATGGACATAAAATTATAGTCTATAACAATAACATATAATAAAAACACAAACTAACTATAATATTATTACGTTAATGTCTTAGTGGTAGCAAGCTTTTTCAAAGAGTCCATGTCTCTAATAAGCACGTAACTGGATGTGTCACTATATCTCATAAAAACCTTGCCTTGTTTTGTCCATACATATTTGTAGCCGAGTTGCTTTCTTGCAAGTCTAGCAGCTGCGTGAAGAACCTTGTTGCTGGGCGTTAAGTGTTCCACGACGTATATTGGTTTTTGGTCTCCTCCTATTGAAATTATTGTCAGGAAAGTTGAGACATCGAGCCCTCTTGGTGACAGGCGTAAGTAAATGAATGTATTTTTTATATATAGGGTGACTCAGTAAGTGCTCAGTAACAAGGTTCGATAACCCTTTTTGTGAAATTCGTAAATTATTCTTTTCGTGTTCCTTACAAACGCAGGCCCAGCTCCGAGTCAATTAAAAACTGATTTAAAAACTGATCACTTACCAAGCGTCCAGTATGATTAGTCTGTATAAATAAGAGTCATCTAATATTTGAAGTGAGGAGTCCTTGCAGGTAGTTAACATAACTTATAATTCATGTATGTACTCGTACGCCTAAGTACACCTTTGCTAAGTATTATAAAGTAACTTTGATTCTAGTCAAGAATACTTGAAGGGTCGTAGTTCTAATGTGGTCGTTAATGGCTATCAATCTCACGCTTTTCCGGTAACTTCAGGAGTTCCTCAAGGCTCGCACTTGGGACCTCTGATATACAACATCTTTATTAATGACATAGTTAACTGCTTCCAGCATTCCAAGGCTTTCCTCTTTGCCGATGATCTCAAAATGACAAAAACTATCACTTCATTGTCTGATTCAGAGCTTCTTCAAGAGGATATAAATAGAGTTGTTTATTGGTGTGTAAAAAACAAGACGACACTCAACCTAAAAAAATGTTCTTCCATATCTTTTACACGGAACCATAGCATTATTGGTAATCCTTATAACATTGACAATACCACACTTCAAAATGTGAAAAGCATTAGAGACTTGGGTGTAATTTTCGACTCAAAACTTTAGTTCATAGAACACATGGATAACATTATAAATAAGGGGTCAAGAATGTTAGGATTTGTAATACGCAACGCCAAAATTTTCCACAACCCAGCCACAAAAATACTCCTGTTTAACTTCTTGGTAAGGAGTAATTTGGAGTATTGCAGCGTGGTTTGGACCCCCCACTATCAAAAACACATACTCCGTATCGAACGTCTACAGAAAAGGTTCTTGTGGCACTTATCTTACTCTTGTGGAATGGCTAAAAAGCTTCCATCATATGTGGATAGATTAAAGCATTTCCGAGTGCACTCCCTGTCAGATCGTAGAACTTTGCTTGACTTGGAGTTTCTTCGGAAGCTTGCAATTGGTGAAATTGATTGTCTCCAGCTATTATCGAAATTGCAATTTAACATACCAATAAGACTTCCCAGGAGTGCTCGCAGAGCTATGGTTCTGAGACCAGCGCCATCCAAGACTAATTTGGGCCAACATTACTCTCCGTTGAATAGGCTATCAGCTCTACTCAATAAACACTCACAGCATCTTGACTTGTTTTATGGTAATAAACATCATTTCAAAAAATCTATTTTGTCGAACATTTTTAAATCAGCCTATGAATAGCACCATAACTTCTTTCGCTTTGTTATTATTATTTTTTTGTGTTAGAATTTTCTTTTATAATTGTATATATAATTAACCTATTAATATCTTTAATTTTTTTTTGTTTTACTATATTTTATTACATAATCTCTGGCATTATAATTGTGTTTAAATATTTCATGTGCAAAATTTGTATTGAATTGTTTTAATATGTAATCATGATAATTTTGTAATTTAATAATGTATAATCTGTATCCATTTTGCATACTGTGTCCGCCTATAATTGTCTAGACATATACCCTATAGCTTATAACTCAATAAACAATGTATGTATTTATGTACTAGATGTTGGTGGTCCAAATAAATAAATAAAAATAAAATAGGTAACGTCTTCAAACTTTTTCACATGAATTGCCGCTTATTAAAACATACATACATAACATATATTCACACTTGTTTCCCAAAGGGGTACACAGAGACTACAAAGTTTAATCTGTAACGATCTTGACACACCTATTTCGCCTCTTGCCAAACATTTAATTGTAAGTCCTTTACCGGGAACATAAAACGGCAATTTTGGCGTTCCATACAATCTAAACTCCAAGAAAAATATCTGAACATTTATGAGTCAGTAGATTGCAAAGAAGGGGTTTAGGGACCCAGACAGACAAATTAGACGTACATATTGAATGAACCCCGTGTTGTAGGGTCATGTCCAGGGAACACCCATCTTAATATAAAATAAAAAAGAGGGTTTCTAAAAACCTTTAAAGCATTTTACTTTACTCTGTCTGTCTCCTAGCTAATGTTACCGCTCATTAGTATAAACGAGACAGTGCTAGTAATTAAGCGTGTAACTTGCTCAGGTTCATTCTTAATGTAAGTGCAGTGAATAATAAAAGACTATGCGATGTAGAGTTAAAGGTTCTACGGTTGCTAGTTTAATTAATACCAAGGTAATTTAAAATTGTTTTTTTGAGCTAATTTCTAAATTTAAAATTGTATTTGTACTAATTTTGTGGTAAACTTAAAGACTTACACGAAATAAATAAAGAAACCTAAATTAGATTAACAAAAAATTATGAAAAGAAAAAACAAACTTACCTAAAATGAAAAATAAAAGATTCTTCTTGAATAATTTCACCTTTTACACTGACGAGACTTATGTCCTTAAAATTATTAAGATTAAGTTAAATAATGGTTGATTTTTAAGTATGAAAATGAATGAGCACCGTATTTGCATAATTACTTTATGCGTTTTGAAATGTAAGTGGTTTTGCAAACTAAAATGAACAAATTTCATGGAACCAAGTGAAATCACGAAAGAGATTTAGCTGTTCCACAGAAAACTCAAATACTTACTCGACAAAAATGTATGAAACAGGTGATATTTTTTTTACAATTTCAGGTTTGGTTTCATAGTTAAAGTTGTTTGTATGGATGATGTAAGGACGAAGCGTTTGGCACACTTTTACTATGGTCTTAAAAATTCGAAATGTTTATTGTAAAATTGTGCAACTTGGTAAAACTGACATACGTCTTTGCCTAATAGTACATTACGATACGAGAGCGTTGAAACGTTTTCTGACGAGTGTGAGTTTGCGGCACGAGCCGAATAAATAATCATTTAATTTCCTCAAATTATTTATTTTTGTCAACAAATTAACTCAAATTTTTATTGTTAATACAAAAATATTCATTTATGTATTAACATTAATGCGAATGCGTTAGTGCCTCTATTTCCATCTGCGCAAAAAACAAAATCTCTGCCGTTATTTTAGAAAGAAAATTGTCAGTTCAGTCCAGATGTGGTTTTGACTATGTGAAAAAAAAAGACAGTGAAATTTTATTATTTTTCCTCGCAAGTTTGTTGAAAAATGTCGTATGAAACGCATGAGCATTGGACATTACACTCTTGGCTCCACGGTGTACTATTATAATGTAGACAAGTAGTAGTAGTTTATGAAACTGTTACATAAAAACCGGCCAAGTGCGTGTCGGGCCACGCGTAATGTAGGGTTCCGTAGTTGCCCGGCACATATAAGTTGGTCTACTAATACAGACCGCGCCAAACTTCTGGTCCCATACATTATATGGGGACCAAAAGTTTGGCGCGACCTGTACTCGTAAACCTGTAAAACCTACTTAGCTGTGATAGTTTTCCGTTTAAATTCATTATATATACTACTCTGTGAATTTTTTCACATTTCTATAAACAACTGTTTAGCCAGCAGGGGGGGGGGACGCTCCACTCTAACTAAAATTTTCACTTTAAAGCTTAATATTTCGCCAACGGATCCTTAAATCGAAAAATGGTTTTCACACACCCACAATTTTTTTAAACGCCCTATCCAACGATATCCCACACTATGGGATAGACGTGAAAAAAAAATTATCCCCAGTTTACGTGTATGAGAGGATTGAGAGGAACCATTAAATATTTTTTTTTAATTTTATTTTACCATTTTGTCGGCATGATTAATGTTTATGTCCAGGCCAAATTACAGCTTTCTAGTATTAATAGTCTCTGCGCTAAGCCGCGGACAGACGGACAGACGGTCAGACGGACAGACGGACATGACGTAACTATAAGGGTTCCTTGTCGGACTACGGAACCCTAAAAAGGTTTTAATACCTAGTAATCTATAGTTTCATACACTACTTTATTTAAACTCATGCCTACTAACCTGTTTTCATAATTTTTGTAAATTTGTCGTTAGCCATTTTTGATTATTCTTGTAAAAGCTTGTTCTAAATGCTCGTAAATTCCGTCGTTATTTTTAGAATGTCAGGTGGAGTCAAATAATCATCACCATCACTGCTGTTAGTTTCAAAATAATACTTTTGACCCATAAAACCACCGTATATCACACTATATAATACTATGTACAATGTACTATAATTTTTTTTCTGTTTTAGAGACGTTCATGAAAAATATTTTTCATTATGCAAGTACTCGTAGTTTTGAGTTCATAATGAGGATTTTACGATATGAGGTTAGATAAAAGTGTATTATATCAACAAAGATATTGTTTGTGCCTCCAACAACGACCAAACCCATCACTTGGGTTCTCATTACGGCAGGGTTTCTTAAACCCGGGTCCACGGACCCCTTAGGGGTGAGCGACATGAGTGCCAGGGGTCCACAGCCACTCAGTTTACTCTTGACATATTTATTATACTGAGTCCAAACAACGATATCCTTTTCATTAATTTAGTTTTGATACTATTTAATGAAGTCTTAATGTAAACGAACCAATGAAAGTGATTTCATGAAAGGTATATTAGTGCTAATTATATTTATCTGTTTAAAACGTTATTATTAAAACATATCGTAAAAGACTTGAAAGAGCGAATTCCTCCTATTACAGGTTTTTTTTGACTTAAAAGGAGGATTCGACACCAAAATGTAACCTTATGTTATAAATAAATAATTCTGAATTGAATTTATAAAAAAAAATAATTAAAGTATTATTTATTTTTATTTCCTAAAAATTTCCTCGACAAGGGTTCGTGGAATCTTTGAAATATAACAAAACGACAAATATACTTGGCTAACAGGGAGTTCAAAAGTACATTTTTTTAAATGTTTTAATCGGTTGCTTTCTGATTAAAGCGATTTTTTTGACCAGCTTCCCTTTTTAAAATGTACATGTTTTTTCAGAACTTTTTGAGAAAATTATGCGTTTTTAAGTGTTAAATACGTTTTTTATCTAAGCAGCTTGAGGTTTCCCGCTATAGCAAGAAAACATAGTTTATTTTCGAATGTAAAGCTAGAAAACACCTGCACCAAATACTTTTTCGTAAAATCCAGGAAAACGTCGAAAATTCACTGACTATGCGTGTCGGCAGAGCTCGAAGCGAGCGTTCTAATGTAGATATGATCAAAACATACTGAAGTTCAGAATCACTCAGTAAGATTATCGTGCACCATAGGCCAAGAGCCTTAAAAGGCGGGCTTGTTCTTACGAAACCGCCCAATAAACGAAAACCACTTTTAACGTACACTGTTAGAGCCGATTTCTTTTAGTATAAGCTAGGACGCTTGATAAACACCTTTATGAAAATCACATTATTTTGCAGGTTATTTTTACTTTTTTAAGAAAAAATACTCGATTATCCATTTAATAGAACAGCGATATGATTTCCGAAAAAAATCTAGTTGTTGCCTGCGACGAAAGTTACTGTCAAGGAGTAATTTACATATAGTTTGCAATTTATTTTTACAGATACTAAATAACTTTTACTTCGAATAATCATTAAATTAGTGTTATCAGTAACGCCGAGCAGTTTTTTTTAGCCTTTCAGTCTGTTCAGGAACCCTAAAATTTACGTCCAAAAATCTAGTTTTAGGCTAATCAGGGAAATACATGGCCATAAGCAACGTTATGTACAGTGCCGGATCAGCCACGTAGCAAGAGTTAGCAAATGCTACGGGCCCCGCGCATTAGGATTAGGATTAGCGCCTGGGCCAAAAAAGTCCGTCAAAAAAGGTATTGGTAGATATGGTATACTTAGCAACTACCATCCGATGGAAAGACGGGTGGTGTCCAAATGTACAGTGATTTTTAAATAATTTTTACACATATTTATAATTTAATATAAACGGCTACTCACAATATAAGAACTTTCGTTTATGTAGCCAAATTCATACTGGAGACTCAGTAAGTGTTCAGGACCGAGTTCCAATGACCCTTTCTGTGAAATACGCAAATTAAAATGTATGCTTCCCATACTAATTGAGCCGAGGTTGTTGTAGAAAAAGGACAGAGTAAAAAAAAATTTTCGTATTTCACATACAGGTTCATTGAACCTTGGTCCCGACCACTCAACGAGTCTTCGTTATGAATTTGGCTATACCTATAAACGAAAGTCATCTTCATTGGTTGGCGTAACTAGGTTTGTAGCTGGGGGGGGCGTGTCGGCCCCCGGCTTGAACTTATGAAGCCATATTATGTCTTAGATTATGTCATCGTAATGTGATAATAGTACATTATGATACAAGTGAGCTGCGTTGGACATTACAATTGAGGTGGGATTGCAGCCCGAGCCCAATGGCAAGCGCGTAATGGAGCCGAGAGTGTATATAATGTCTAATGCTCACGCGTTTCATACGACGTTTTTCAACACACTTGCGAGGAAAAATAATGAAATTTCACTGCTATTTTTCCACATAATCGGAACCACAGCTATGAATCGACAATTTTCTTTGAAAAATGGCGACGGAGATTTTGTCTATGCGCGCGCAGATGGAAATAGGGGGTACTGACGCATCCGCCAAACAGCCAAATATTAAATATTAACAAACTTAATATTTTATGCATTTACAACAAAAATTATAGTTAATTTGTTGATAAAAATAAATAATTTGATAAAATTGAATGAATATTTTTTATATTTTAACTGGGATAGTTTATTTATTGGCAAAAACTTTACTATTTCTCAAGACATAAATACCCTTTGCTAAGATAAAAAAAACTGTAATGTAAAAAACAAGTGCGATAATGTAAAGTAAAAAGCACGCGTGTTAAATAACAAACCATAAAATAAATATTTTACGCCTGAAATTGGATAAAGCAGCTTTTTTACATCAAAGCTTAGACCATTTAACACGGGACCTGGCAAAGCGCGACTCTTAGTACTGAAATTATTCTGCCGTTTTCCACGGGAGGGGGGTAAACACGCATAGCACACGTTTACTCAATCACGCACACTCCTGCGAAAAATTGTTATACTAAATCAAAAGCTGCAACACAAACACAAAACTCGCACACAAGCAAACATACATGAACAAATTGTTCATGTTCTTCGGCAGAGGGAGATAAGTGCGCTTGCCTAGTCCCGTGTTATATGGTCTAAGCATCAAAGACATCCATATATCTGAGGGGAGGAAGCCGTGCCCCCATGGCCTCTACCTAGTTGTGCCTATGGTCACCTTACCTATATTATATTAGTCAAGATTTCGCCTGACTTGTTTTATTATAATCGTACATTTTCTTCGGAGGCAAACAGAATCATTCGTATGCGAAGGGCCCCGAAAGGTATTGGTTTTTTAAATTTTCTCAATTTTTACAAAATATATAAAATTGGGCACTGACTGCAGTGTCATGCCAACGTCACAAGTTGACAAAACTTTCATGAGAATTCCCTGATGTTGTCATTGAGCTAGTTGTAATAACCCAAACAATTAGAAGAGCTATTATTACACAGCTCTACAAAAAAAAGTTTTGTTTTGTTGCCCTGGATATCATTGCAAATTTTTACGTTTTCAAGTGCCCAGATTACGAATATATTCATGAAAGTTCTCAATGTGCTCGTATTTTCATGATTTTTGCATATCTTATATTTTGAACAATTTTACTGCTGGTCTTTGAAAAGAGATTGTCTCTCGAAAAATTATAAAAGAAAAGCTCATAAAAAGCGTTTTATGGAAATATAAAATATATTTTCGACATTTTCCTCTTTATTTACTTCGATGTATCCTAATTTCTCAAAATATTACTGACATTATAAATATATCTGTTATTTTATTTCTCGTTTTTTGATTTTTGTAAAGTAAAATGAAAATAAAGATTTTAAAAAAAATCAGAGCAAATCTAACAAAATCATTGATAGTTTCATGAATTGTGTGCATAAATGGACCCAAAATCATTTTCATATCTGGGGCAACAAAACCAATGTAGACCAGTGTTATTTTTATTATTTTATATTCTAAACTTTTTGAAACCAAGGGTCTTTTGTTAGCACAGGCACCACCAGTACTGGTTATGTAGAATTTTTTACGATTTGTTGTCCATCCTTTGCTATGTGTACATATAGAAAAACGAAAAAAGACATATCATTGCTCAGTACAACTGTACATAGAAGAAGTATTAATCTACCAGTAAATATTAAGTAAATACATTTATTGACGCATTCATCCATCATCCTCGTCTTGCCTTATCATAAAAGTTATTCACTAATATCGCATTGCTTTTATGTGAACGAGGAATTTTCCAATAATGTTCCTGTGTGGGATAGTTGAGTACGTATTTATCTATTTTTAACCGACTTCATAAAAGGAGGAGGTTCTAAATTCGACTGTATTTGTTTATCTGATGATGGTTTTTAGAGATAGGCAGCAGAATTTCTCAACGGATGACGGCAATCTTAACCGATTTGAAAAAAAGTTTTGTAGTTTGGAAGAGTCACTTTCAGGTAGGTCCCATTTTAGTTTGGTCGTGATCTGATGATGGTCTTTAGAGATAGGCAGTGGAACTCCTCAATGGATGATAGCATATCACTCGATATTGCGGCAAATGCTTTGTACCCGAATGCTGATTGTAGGATGTCACCTAAAAATTTACATATATCCACCTAACCTTCAATCCTGGCCTCATCACCATAGAACTCCTAAACGGATAACAGTAAATAATTCGAGATTTCGGGAATTACTTTGTGTCAGTGTGATCATTGCAGGAAATTACTTAAAAATTGTCATTATGCTACCTAACCTTCGTTCCTGGCCTCATCACCATAGAACTCCTCAACGGATGACAGCACATAACTCTAAATGGCGGCAATCGCTTTGTGTTAGTGTGTTCATTGAAAATTGACAAAATCTCATGGGACTTTTGAATTTGAAACTCTTCAAATGAGGCATTCAGAGAGCTCACTGTAGTCTACCCATTTTTCTCAATTTAACCCATCAACACCAAAAAGCGTGAAATAAATAAACTTTTAACAAAAAAAATATAACCGACTTCAAATATTATAGCAGACATTTACTAAAAAGTTCGTTGACTTTTGCCGACTTCTTTCTTCCTGAAACATAGTTATCTAGTCGGCGCATTCCCCATGTTAAAATAACACAAAAAACAAAAGTAGAGCACCGACTTCTAGAAAACATATGTCAGTATATAATTATTTTAAACTTTTTAGTGAATGTCTTTTATAATACGTAGAAGTCGGTAATTGTTATTATTTTTCAAGTATATTTTAAAATTTTTCAAGCGAGGGCATACCATTTTCTTAGTAAAAAACATTCAAGTGCTTTCTGCTTACTTAGAGGCACAATGAACTGATTTTTCTGATATTTTTGCTTGTACACTTACAACACAACAAAATCCATAAAAAAACTAAAATGAAATGTATAAATAAATAATAATGCTTTTTTTGTTTGATAAACACTTGTACTTGTCCACTTATTAAAAATATAATCGAGATTTCTTGAAAGAAGAAGTCAGAATGCTTCTAACCGAATCACTCGTCCTTTCTGTTTTTAATTATTGTGATATTATCTATGGTCCAAGGTTATTTGAAAAAACAAGTCGTGCTATACAACGGGTCCAAAATGCCTGCGTAAGATTCTGCTACAAAATACCAAAACGAGGACATATAACACCTTACCTTAACGAAAAAAAAATTCTGAAAATTGAGGGTCGCAGAGTGTTACACTTCGCCGGCCTAGTACATAAAGTTGTGCATACTGGACGACCTACTTACTTGTTCGACATCGAGCTGAAGGGAGTTCCTTATAAAAGTGGTGAAAATTTGTTTGAAGTGATTATGGGTATCGGTAAAATCATCAAATATCCGGTTTCCAAGCAGCAGTTAGACTTCATTGCTAGAGTACCATCCCGAGATCCTGAGAAGTGCAAACCGATCATCGCGTGCTTTATAAACCGATACGCTAAAGAAGACTTTAAGCGGCAGCAAGATCTTACATGAAGAAGACTGCAATAATTCCCACTGACTTGAACTTGAGTGGAAATCAAAGCATCTTTGTTAATGATCATTTAACTGTGCAAAACAAATCACTGCTCAGTACAGTTAAAGTGACTGCAAGGGAACGGGGGTTCCAGTTCATCTGGGTCAAACATTGCAAAATAATGGTCAGGCAAAACCCCACATCCCCAGTTATAACAATGCGAAACTTAAAGGATCTCTCCAAATTAGCGTAAATATTTCATTTGTAATTTTACTCGTCTTTATTCTTGTTAATAGTGATTTTTCAAAGCTATGTTTGAGAACCGTTATGCATGTCGAAAGTCTTTGTTTGAGGTGCTCGGCCAGTTACAATGTAAAAAATATTGTGCTTCTCTGTTCTGTAATTGATAGATCTAATTTAAATCTTTATCCGAATGGACTAAAGTCTATTCTTGCCTATTGTCTTTTATCGCTCACTATTCACCACTTGAGGGTATCGTCAACAATAGACGCTCGGTCTTGGGTGGCTATACTGACTCATATCTGTGCTCACACTAATGAAGTTGTTTACTTAAATAAATTAGAACTAAAAATTAAAATTGAACTTTCTGACTTATACTCATTAGGACTATTCTATTATAATAACTTACGGCTATTAAGTCATAGGGTTACCTATTTCTCATGGATTGCACCTTTGCTTTTCCACTTGTGGTTTAAAATACGGGTGTATTCGTGTCGAGTTTATGACAATTTGTTATTGCTTATCTTTTACATTCAAATGTAATAACTTACAAATATACTATCAGAATGTCCGTGGATTGCGTACCAAGACAAGTACGTTCTTAAGGAGTTTATATTTAAATGATTATGACATTGTTTCGGTGACTGAGACTTGGCTACTTGATAGTATATCAAACACTGAATTATTTGACGATCGGTACTTGGTCTGGAGACGGGACCGTGATTATGCGAAAACAGGCCATGTATACGGTGGAGGAGTTTTATTGGCGGTGAAACGTACCTTCCATGCAGTGGAAAGACCTGAATGGCGGTCTTCCGCGGAGGACCTCTGGGTTACATTGACTCTCAAACACGACAAACCAAGAGTTTCATATAAAGTTCATATCTGTACCATATATCTTTGCGAAGAAACTGAAGGTCACTCGTTTCAGTCTCAACTAGCAAATTTCTCACAGAGACTAACAGAAATTATTTCTTGTCATCCACTTGACAAATTCATTATTTTAGGCGACTTCAATATGAGTGATATTTCATGGAATCCACTTCCCGACTCCTCTGATCTCGTACCTGTTACTTCTTTAAATAGTGACTATTTACTAAACTTTATAGATGTGCTTAGCACCTGCAATCTTGGTCAGTTCAATGGTGAAGTTAATTTTATGAATAGAATTTTGGATTTGGTTTTATGCAATGGTTCTGTCGATGTAAAATCTTGTGGTGATCCATTTTTGCCCGAGGATAAGTACCATAAATCCCTTTGTATCCAAGCTATTTTTACCGATATACATACTCTTGAAGAGCAACCTAGGCTAAAATACGTATACGATCGTGGTGACTACTCATCTATAATGTCTGAGTTGAACCTCGTGAATTGGCGTGACCTGCTCACATGTGGCTCGCTCGATGGCGCTGTGGCCATTTTTTATGATAAACTTTACGCGCTGCGTGACACATATATACCAACCAAAAAAGTAAAAAATGACTCTTATCCACTCTGGTTTAATTCAGCACTAATTAAAGTACTACGCGAAAAGAGCAAATACCACCTTAAATTTAAAACTTATCATAACCAAAATGATTATCAATCTTTCTCATTGTTACGCAAACGAGCGAAGGCCTTAGAGCGGGAGTGTTTCGATATCTATATATCTAAAATCGAAGAATCTATAAGGAACAACGCTAAATCTTTCTGGTCTTACATTAAAAAAAAAAAACAGACTAATAGTTTCCCTAAAGTAATGAAATTTCAGAATGAATCTGCGGAGTCTGGTCCTGATATATCTAATCTTTTTGCTAGATATTTCCAATCTACCTTCCAACAACCCAATGATCTGAATACGATGCAAAATGAAGTAACAGAAAGTTCAAATGCCTGTCATATATCATCGATAGAGATTGAGACTGAAGTGATACATAAATATCTCAAATCTATTGATCTAACGAAATCTGGTGGACCAGATCATATTCCGCCGATTTTTATTATAAAATGCGCCGACAGTCTCGCTCTACCGCTCTCAATACTGTTTAAACGGTCACTATCTGAAGGAATAGTCCCCAAAGTATGGAAGGAGGCATTTGTTACTCCAGTTCATAAAAAGGGTAATAAAGCTGATGTGGAAAATTATCGACCAATCTCCAAATTATGTCTTTTCGCTAAAGTATTGGAACGCCTGGTGTACAATCAGATTTATGCTGCCTTGAATTCCTCATTCAATAAAAATCAACATGGCTTTCTGAAAAAACGTTCTACAGTCTCGAATCTGGTGACAGCTACCGAATTCATAACTAAGTGCATGGATGAACGTGTACAAGTTGACGTAATTTACACGGATTTTAGCAAATGCTTTGATCGCATTGATCACAATATTCTCCTAAAAAAACTTTTCACGGCTGGAATACACGGTGATTTACTCAGATGGTTTTCATCGTACATAGATAACCGGAACCAGGCTGTAGTACTCAATGGATTTACATCTGCTTGGACTCAGATTCCCTCTGGCGTGCCTCAGGGATCTTTGCTTGGTCCTTTGCTTTTTATAATTTTTATCCAAGATATTAATAATTGTTTTATTAACTCCGATAAAATTTTATTATTTGCTGATGATATGAAAATTTTAAAGAAAATTAGCTCAATGGATGATATTTACAAACTTCAGGCTGACCTCGTTAGATTTGATGAGTACTGTACCACTAATAAGCTTAACTTAAATGTATCTAAGTGCTATTACATATCTTTTTCCAGAAAGCATTCTGACCTTGACATTGGTTATTCAATGAAGGGTCACAGTATCAAAAAAGTAAATACTATTAAAGATTTAGGCGTGATCTATGATTCTAAACTCATATTTGATGAGCATATCAATCACATTGTTTGCAAGGCCTCCAAAGCTTTAGGATTTATAATGCGAACTTCTAGTGACTTCAAAAATATTAAATCTATAAAAATACTATATTGCGCTTTTGTCCGTAGTCACCTGGAATACGCATCGCAAGTTTGGAATCCTCAATATAATAAATACATTTCTCGTATTGAAGGTATACAGAAGAGATTCCTGAAATTTCTTGATTATAAGGCGCATCAATATTCCCTTGACTATGATCATCGATGTAGGAGATATCATTTCCTACCTTTGGCCGTAAGGCGTAATATATCTGACGTTTGCTTCCTCATGAATATCGCCAATGGATCAGTTGATAGCCCGAATCTTCTATCATTAATTAACCTACGAATTTATAAAAAGAGCACGAGACAGCACAATCTTCTTTATATTCACCCATGCAATACTAATTACAGACAGAATGCATTTATTTCAAGAGCAAGTAACCTGTTTAATAATAACTCTACTGATTTAGATATGTTTTGTATGAGCACCTCATCAGTTAAAAGAGCCTTGACAATCAAACATTTTAATTAGTTTTTTAAAATCAAGTCTGATACTTCTATTTATTTTGCATCTTATAAATACTAATAATTTAACCTAATGTTATATTTACTTGAGTTTGCTAAATGTATAGTTTAATGAATGGCTGACGCCATCATGACTCTTCTTCTTTTATACAAGTGTTAAATCTATCTGGTGGAGATTTTTTATCGGCATTTAGTTGTTTAAGAACACTTCTATTGTTACAATTTTGCTGTAAATCTTCCTAAAAGAAAATAAATAAATAAACAAATAAAAAAAAAAATTTAAATGGCTTAGTGACACACACGATAAATATACCAGAAGTAAGGAGTTAAATAAGATGACTATTCCGAAACACAAGACTGGAAACTTTAGGGGAGGGTTTAAATTTGCAGCATCAAAGATATGGAATGACTTACCACCACCATTGCATAAATACATGACTACCTGTTCCTTTAAATTTAAATTCAAATCAATTCTACTGAAAAATCAAATCTCACTGACTGAATATAGGTATCATAGAAAAAAAAGTGATTGTTGATCCTTTGATGCTGGCAAAGGTGGACCCACAAATTAAACATAAAAAGATTTTTATGTAATTAAAATTATTTCTGCAATACTTCATGTACATTATTATTATTCTTTTTTATATATGTATTCATATCAAATAGTGTGAAAAACGTCCATACTATACTTTACTGTTATGTATAAACCTTGCATATATATATTTATATATAAATATAATATAATGAGATTGTTATAGATTAGTCCTGTTAATTTAATAGTTTAATAATGATGTAATTAAATAGTTTTACTAGAGCGCCCGCTGTAAATTTTTAAGTTCTAAATTTATTTTATTATGACAAAGTATTTAGGGGCTCGCTGGAAATCAGCACTGTAGGGATCCTTCAAAAATCTCCGACAGCAAATGCTGAGCGTGCCACCTTTTGTCGAACAAAATTTGTATTTAAGTTAGTCTAATCCTTTTTATTGTTTTAATTTTGTTTCATGTGTTTTGTTTGGCAATAAATTCCATTTTCTTTCTTTCTTTCTTTCAAGTACAAGTGTTTATCAAACAAAAAATGTTTCAAAAGTTCCACCAAGTGCCAACAATCACGAGCATCAACTCCAAATAATAAGCATTTTCTAAAATATGAACCACTACCTCAGACCAAGTAAAAAATCTTACTTGGTCCGAGAACACTACATGACAGAAGTGGTAGGTGTACTATCTATGTGAACTATATATGTACTGTGTTCCCAGTTGTAACAAATAAAATTTAAAAATGGTTTTTTTCCCAAATGGAATAGAATACCAGAAATACAATGCAGAATATTAAAGACGGGCATTTTTTATGATAATGAAAAAATCCAAAACGTGACAGAAGAAAGTGTCCTGCATCGAAAAAAAATGTAATCGAAAGTTTTTTCAGTTTAAAACAGAATGCCACCCAATCTAAAAAGTAAAAATAACAACAGTGACTGCTGTATAATCCATTATCTAATACATGGCATAGATTTTTTTCAACGCTCTTGTGTGAATTTGTGTTAAATTGTATTGTATGGTTTATTTTCAAAAATATAAATGTACAGTTTTGATTTTAATCAAAATCAGCTCCGTGACTCCTTGAATCATTTTCGCTATTCCCTATAAACACCTCTGACACCTCCTCGGAGATGCATGTCGTGACAATATGTTCGTGTTATACAGGTTGAAAATGAACCCCCTAGCTATACCGGGTGTAAAAGCAAAGGCAAGAATCCTTTAAGAGTGTGTTAGTATGATCGGTAAGGATATTATTATATTAAATACTGGGATCTCTAAATAAAGTACCAGTACCTCATAATAAGACGAATACAAAATACACTAATCGCGTGGACACCCTCACGGTCGCTGGCCACTCGGATGAGGGGTGCGGGTTGCGGGGTGCATTTAGGTGTGTGGGGAGGCCGTTGAGCTGCGTAGCCATAGCTTAGAAAAATGATGGAATTTTTGGTGAAAATTCAAGGTATTTCTTTTTTCTCGTAGTGACACCAGAATCGTGTTTACTTTCATACCCTAAAGGGATTCTTGACTTTGCATTTACAACCTGTATTAAAATCTCTGAATCAGAAACACAAAACCGTAAAAATCCATAAAGTTTTTTTTTTCTTTTTTTTTAAGTCTCTAATTTCGAATGATTGGCCGACCTACGTGACGCGACATGTAACTGAAAATATACAGTACATATTCCCAGCGGTAAATAATGCACACAAAGCTATGTAGCGTCGGTCGTCTCTGTCACCGGAGTATTAGAGCATCTTTTGACGGTCGATATCATTTTTTAAATTATAAGTAATGAAAAAAGTAACAAAACATGTATTTTTTAGTTCGAGCATAGAACAGTTTCCTTTCCACCGCTTTATTAATTTAAGTTATAGCAACAGCGGTTAAAAATGGTTGGAAGCTCAAACGTTAGAAATTCCAAACAAACCATAAAAAATAAATATTCGTTAAAGTTTTGTTTGTTGCAAAAATGAAAGCCTGTGTGGACCACAGGCATCGGCAATTACACGGATAAACTATTTCGAATAGTTTATTTGAATAAAAGTTTATCTGCGGAGAAATAAATAAAATAATAAGACTCAAGAATTTAAGCACATATAAAAGCTTATTTACATTTGTATTTTGACGGGTAATCATAGTAAAGCTTGTTGAGAATTTTCCAAAATAATTATTTACTCGAGATCCACTGAAAGGATTTGGATGCGGTTTTTTATTAGATATCATCGTAGTGACTCTGGTCAACATAATAGAATATATGGCCTATAAGGGGTGTTCATAAAATAACGCCCAAGAACAAACAGGGCAAAGATTCACTGAACGCGGGCAAAGCTGTGGGCAAAGGCTAGTTGCAAAATAAAGTATTCATTCTCATTCATGCTCATTCTGACGAGCGTGGTCACGAACTTACAAACTTTTCCAATCTTCCCAACCTCCAATCAGATTTAGATTTCGTTGACCAATTACTTAGTTAATTTCAATAATTTCAACTTTCGACAATGCCCCGTACTATGAGCTTTTATTCTGAAGTGACGTTAGCTTCAAAATAGGAAATAAACAAAATCAAAAGTTCTTTATTTATAGCTGAACTTATGACCTCACCCTATGTCAAACACTAATTATATTATTTTTCTAAAATCAAACAAGAAAAATTTATAAAAAGCACTTTACGTATTTTTATAAAATTTATGTTTTTTTAAAACGTTTATTCAATCATACAAAGTCGCTAAAGAGTACTTAGCAATCAAATTTTACCCTTCAAGCTCAACATAACTTTGGGCAGAAAATTCCACAACCTTTTGTTGAACAGTTGACCTTGTTAAAACTGTCTGACAAAAGGAAAGCATTGGAAAGTTTTGGTCTGGTTTACAAATTAATTTAATTTCAGTCTTCCTGTATGCAAACTGTTTAATTTCAGTCCCTTTGTGTAAATGTTTGAAAATTGTATTTAAAATGTTTTCTTTAACATGTTTTATGGCACGGTTTCTTGAACATTTATTATGGATCGTAAACATTATAAAGTACTCATACGTTTACTCCGCCTGTATTCTTTGAAGAAGCTCTAGAAAAGGGCATCTCTGTAGAAAATAATATTATGTTTGTAATACAAGGAACCTTTGAAATTGTTTGTGGTAGGTACATAATAAATGCTTTGTGTGTTGCGTTTTTAAATTCAAGTTTTCCTTCGTTTCAGAAACCTTTTTATGCAAAGCAACAAGTCAACAAGTGTTGAACCTTAGTGGGTTTAAAACTGCGAACGCAGCGGTAAGCCTCTCAAAATTCATCGCCAGTGAATAAGTAAGTAGCTTGAATTTTGCTTTAATGAAGTTTAATAATCCTATTAACGTCACGTCGGGAAGGGCCCGTTCGTAAAAAAAACTCATTTTCAACTAATATTGTATAAATATTACGAAATATAATCTGTACGTACATTTAAATTGATAAGTAGTTTTTGATTTTTATACAACGTGAAATTTAAGTCATTTTGGTAACGAAAACGGGTGATAGCACTCGTCCATATCAACTACTTTTACTATGAAGCCGAAATCGTGAAAAAAAAATCAGCTGTTTCATACATTTGTGTCGAGTAGGTATTTAACTTTTCTTTGGAACAGCTGACATGTTTTTCACGATTTCAGGGTTGGATCCATAGTAAAAGTTGTTCATATGGACGAGTACTATCACCAGTTTTCGTTAACAAAGTGACTAAATTTCACGTTGTATATTATTTTTGAATAAGATAATAGTTGCTGCCAGATGGTGCTAATAATAATAATGTTATTTTTTTAAATCTTTTTTTTATAGTGTTAATTAGACACAAAAATGGTGACGCATGACAAACAATTAGGCTCCCGTTGAATAAGGAACGCAAATTTATATTTTTTGTTATTTTCTTTAGAATATGTTCAACAATGTGATTAAATTTGAAACTTGTATGTATACCATCTTTAAGATAGAGCAAAAACAAATAATGTTAAAAAGTGCTACTTTTTCGTGATTTTTGTATGGGGAACCCCCTAGGCTAGGGTATATCTTTAATTTATTTTTTATTATTTGCCGTGATAGAGGTTATAGTAACATATATTCGGTGAAAATTTTAACTGTCTACCTATTACAACTGAAGTTGTAGACCCCTTCTGTGACAGACGAACGGACAGACAGACAAACAGATAGTTCGGGTACGCGGAACCTTAAATTGTCGCTTCTGTTTAATTGAGAATTAAAAAAAAATACATGTTTTATAATATTGTTGAATTTTTGTCTGGCCGTATATGTATGTACGTACTTATGTTTCGATTTAACTCGAGAACCACTCAACGGATTTGTATGGGGTTTTCTATATTACCATGGTAGTGAGCCTGGTCAAAAACAACAACAACCTTTAAGCTAATCAAAGCCGAAAACGGGGCAAAGATTAAATAAACGCAGGTGGAGCCGCGGGCTTAGGCTAATTCAAAATAAATTAAACAATAATATGTTAACTGAAATATAGGAAAACTTGTATAAAAGTCCGATTGACTGTGAATCGAGTAACTATGAGCAAGTATGTATTTATTTAGTCCAGAAACTAGAGCCTGAAAACTGTACATGGCTGCTACCCTATACGTCTTCAAAGCATCACAAAGAACTCGTTAAGAGTGTAACACCAAGATTGTTTTGGCTATGCAACGCACAGGGTTTAATTTTCCAGGCGAAAAGGGGTACTTGTAGACAGGTCATTAAAGCGGGTCTTGTATTTGAAGAGTACTGTATATTGGTTTAGATATTTTATGGATTTTCTTTGTAGTTCTGTGTTCAAAAATGAGAAAGCGGAACTTTTTTGTTGTGATTACGGTTGAAGCTGTAGACCCCTGTGACAGACGGACAGACAGACAGCAGAGGCTTAGTAATAGGGTATGGAACCCTAAATAGAAGAAGAAGAAGAAGAAGAAGAATAAGGGAAGACGCAGCTTTATACTTGATCTGTGTTTAAAGGTACGATATCCTTTAAGATTTCGATATTCATTCGAATCTAAGTACATCTGAGTAGAAGGAAAAATACTCAAATGGCTTAGCCTTGCTATAGAGCCTTTTAAGTCACGCCAGCTTGGATAGCGCTCTTCCTTTATGCAGGTTGGTTTTACCAGTGTAAGTAGATGTTACTTGTCGGTAAAAGTCATCCTTATGACAAAGCATTAAGGTTCCTACGTGGTTGGGTTAGTTTACCTTTAGATAGCTACATGGGTAGATGGATCTGGGATAATAATAAGAAAAAACAGGGATTTGTATCACAGAGTTGTTAATAAGCCAGAGCGGTTCCTATTCCTCCAAAGATTTTTTTATTTCTTGTAACTCGTCTCTGGTTTCAGAAATTGATTTTTCGTAAAACTCTTTTACTTCAAAAAATACAAGCTTTGATGTTCCAAATAAACATATATACGAGGGGTGGCTGAAAAGTAATCTACCTGACTATGAAAGAAAATACATGGATTAATAATTTATTTTTTATTTTTCAATATAGTCCCCTGCAACTGAAATGCACTTACGACATTTGTCAATAAGTGACAGCATACCATTAAAATAATAATTATTATTTTGTTCGTCAAAATAGTCATTCACAGCGTCCTTCATCTCTTCGTCTGTTGAAAATCTGCGCCCTCTCAAATTTTTCTTTAAATTTTTAAATAAGAAGTAGTCAGAGGGAGCCAGGTCTGGACTATAGGGTGGGTGGTTGATCTCTGTAAAGCCGTTTTTTGTCAGAGATGACCGCGCCTTAAAGGCCGTGTGCGCGGGTGCATTATCATGCAAAATCAAAACGCCTTTGCTAAGTTTGCCCCTCCTGTCTTCTTTTATTTTTTTGCGTAGCTGGTCAAGTAAGTTCGCATAGTATTCAGCATTCATCGTGGTGTTTTTTGGCAGGTAATCTTTCATAAGAATCCCCTCAACATCCCAAAAAATGGTTGCCATTAGTTTGCCCGCTGACAGCCGGACCTTAAACTTCCTTGGTGGTTTTTCCCCTTTAAATTTCCATTGCATCGATTCTTGTTTGCTTTCGGGATCCCACTGACGAATCCAAGTTTCATCACAGGTCACTATTCGCAAGATAGTTTCTTCCTCTTTATCCTTTACCAAGTCTAAAAATGACTGACAACATTCCACACGCCTTTGCTTATCAAACGGGGTCAACATTTTAGGCACCCAACGTGCGCTCACCTTGGACATTCCCAAATGTTCATGAATTATTTCATGAACTCGTTCCTTGCTAATGCCAACATCTCTAGCTATTTCCCACTGCTTAATTCGCCGATCGGCAAGGATCAGTTTCTTCACTTTTTCCACATTATCTGCGGTATATGCAGAAATGGGCCTTCCACTACGGGGATCGTCTTCTAAGCTCACACGGCCTTGTTTAAACTGCTTTGACCAAAACTTTATTACAAATTCGGAAGGACATGAATCTCCGAACACCTTAAACATGCGCTCTCGGATCTGCGTCGGCGTATTCCCTTCTTTACCGAGGAATTTAATCACAGCGCGATACTCAATTTTATCCATTTTTAATTTTATTGCAACTTGATAAAAACGAAGACGCGCCAAAAAAAAATTGAACTCGTAGAAACAAATAAGTGTCATAATTTTTAAAAAAGGAATAAACAAAGAATACGAGAATATAGTGGCCAGTAACATTTTTTAAACTTTCTTTAACAAAGGAGATTTTATATCAGCCACCCCTCGTAAATGTTATTCGCAATTGAATTGCCAAAAAACAGTAAATGATTGCGGAAAAAAAACTTTTTTTAACTGTTTTTACAGGCCAACATGATGCCTTCCATAAATTTTTGTACCTGATGTTAAAAGAGTAAACTATAGAAGAGCCAACGAGAGATGGCACCTATGACAGCTGCGTTTAGTAATGGGGTGCATTTTATTTTCGGCAAAAATAAAAATCAAGTGTGACTAGCGACTTGAGTAAATAAAATATCGATTTATTTGACACGTCATACAACATGCATCATAATAATACAAATGGCAAATGTGCATTTGCTTACATTAACAAAGCAGCCATAAAATCTAGAAAACTGGTTTACAATTTTTTAATTATAAAAAGATATAGGTTGTAAACAGACGGAGCCGTACGATTAAGGAGAATAGAACCCGTTATTTATTGATTACAATTCAGTCACTAAAATTTCTCATGATCCCTTGAGTTTGGAAAAAATTAGAAACTTTTGCTATAAAGTCTTTATAAAATCGAAAAATGATGATCGAAACGAGTAGTACGTCACTTTTCGCTGCCAGCAACAATGAAGTATTAGATTATTTTAGTGACACTTACCCATAAACAATTATAAAACTTGGTAGGCATTTAAACGTCATAGGTGCCATCTCTCGTTGGCTCTAGTTAAGGCTTCAGTGTGTATTAAGAATCGCATTAGCCGTGACCACAGATATCTAAATAAATGACGCAATGCATCAAACTCTATGAAAAACAAGCGTGTCACATTTTACAATTGAAACGGTTGACTGCGGTTTGAATCTTAGAACGAATTCTAAGACTTAAGACGACTCTGTTCACCCGAACTTCCATACTAGCGCAGTTTGCTGATCATATCCTTATTTACTAGCTTATATTTTTTTCTTTTTCATCATATCTCATACGATATCCATGACGTGAAATTAAAACAGTTATCAAAATCAAATACAAAAGTTACAAGCGTATAAAAGTCCTGGATTTTATTTTTTGATGAATGTTTATGTACCGTAATGTCCTAGAAGCAATACAAATAATTTTAGTTTCACAGCATAGTATACCTTATACTATTTAAAAATATTTTTGTTTCATTTCGATTTTTGGGATGTTTCTCCCAACCACCAAAATCATTCTCAAGTTTTTTCAAAACATGAATGTTCCCTCGCGTTAGCTTGCCTCTCACACCGTGTTCGGTTAGTTCCGTACGAGCTCGGGAAATAAACGTTCGGGCCAACCAATAACAGTTAGTCAGTGCTCTATAATCCGAAGTTGAATGTAGAATGAAATAGCAAGCATAGCGACCCCGTGCGCGACTGACTTCAAGCCGCCGACTACGGGCCTCTTAAGACTTAATACGTAAATAAGAGTCAAAGTTGTAGGAGTCAATATCTGTGAAGGAAGAGCATTATATCTGTGGCCGTGACGATTTATTAAATATTGCAAATTATTTTTTATACATCATGTATTTATTAGGCGCTAAAAACAATCACACTATCACACCATTATTATAAATGCGAAAGTTTGTGTGTGTGTGTGTGTATATGTTTGTTGCTCTGTCACGCTGAAACGGCTGAACAGATTTGGATGAAATTTAGAATGAATAGAGCTTTTATTCTAAATTAAAACATAGCCTGCTTTTTATCCCGGAAAAAAGCATGTCGTTAAACCTAATAACAAGCGGGCGGAGCCGCGGGCCAAAGCTAGTATTTTCGTAAGTAAAGGCAAAAGATTTTCCACGGAAAAGGGAACTCATTTCTTTTTAATTTCCCCTTTCGAGAAGACAATCAATTTATTTTATTTGATTGGCGTTTCCTTGGAAATACCTTACTCCCGATGTTAAGTGTCATCTTTACTAATAATAAAGCAGTAAAAATGTCGAGTTTGTACATTGAATATTTTCCCGAACGTTTTATTGAAGTGGTGTTATTAGTATTGTACTAAGACAAAACTAAAATGTTTAGAATTTTGTTTGTCTATATGTATGTTCCGTTTTAATTCGAGTGCCACTCAACGGATTTGAATGTGGTTTTTTATTATTATCGTAGTGACATAAAAGCTATTAGGTGTTCCAAAAAAAGCCTAAGTTGAAAACGAGGCAGCGATTGAATAAACGCGAGCAGAGTCGCAGGTGGAAGTTTGATCTCCTATAAAATTGCTTGTTATTCGATTACCTCCAGGCGATGGAATTTGTAAAATTTCTGCTTATTTATGAATAATTTGTGTTTGGTTTTGGAGCTCTACAAGTTGTTTTTTAAATTGGATAATTTCAGTAACACAAAGTTTTTCTATTATTTATAGAACTATAATGTGAAAAAAATATAAACAATCTTCGTTCGGTTAACTAGCAAGAGCTACAATCATAAATTGCGCGCAACAGACACGTGCTACGGGCTACGGCGTAGCATATGCTGCGTTATTACTGGCCGGCTCATAACTGTAGATGCCTGCTGCCACGATGTGAACAGGAATCCTACTTAACGGCCCCATTAAATGTAAAATGTAAAATCTTCAGTAAGGCACTAATCGTAACCATGGATACTGTATACTACGTATGTAGCTCCTAACTTTAATACGATATTATTTTAGAGAGAATATTAAATATTCTGATATGAGCATTATAAGCAGCCCCCACCCACAAACTGAAGACTCGGTAAGTGCTTTTTGTGAAATTCGTAAATTATTCTTTTCGTGTTCCTTACAAACGCAAGCCCAGCCCCGAGTCAATTACTATGGGACGACAAGATTTTATTTTGCGAAATTAGCAAAAAGTGTTATCAATCCATGTTACTGATCACTTACCAAGCCTCCACTATGAGTTTGGATGTATAAATAATGTATAAGTCATCTTAATTTAGACAAGTATGAATAATTTTTAGTAATGATCATAAAATATACTACACAAGCGATGTGTTTCAAGAATATTTTGCTGTACTTTTCATAATTGAAAATCTCATATAGGATGCATAAAAACGAATCAAAAGATTTACTTTAAATAAAAGAGAAATATGACCTATTAAAGTTCGCTTCCCGCTTTTCTTGTTCCATAATTATAATAAGTGCAAAAAAACGACTTCACAGGAAATAAAGTAAAGAATATAATGGCTCTTCTGTAAATTCATTTTTCAATAAAGAAAACAGGAGAAAAGTTATTTTCTGCTGCCACATGTTTGAAATAAACTAGTCGAGTTATAAATGATTCTTAAACTTAAAAGAAAACCGTTTTCTCAAGATGTCTTAACCCTTATGCTCGAATCCTTTGACAACAGTATAGACGCGTATAAAACAGGACTTTACGAGCATTTGCATTGAAACAATATTATATTTGCACGTGCGTTTTTTATTACAGCACAAAAGCTGTAGACAAGGTTAAAAAATCACTGCTCTTTATTATAAATGGTGAAATTATTGGACTTAGAGTACAGTCAGCTGTAACTACTTATGGGCTGTCCATATATTACTTCAGCGATTTTTGCCGATTTTCTACCACCCTGCTACAATCATCCTATCGTTATTCATTGTCCAATGACCCTACCCTCTCACGAAACCGATGTAATTTTCGTTATCTGTATTACAAAATCAGTAATGTTGTTTAAGCAATAGTTTTTTTTCCTTTTGGAAAGACCCCTCATCTATGTTCATGATTTTATCTTCATCCGTAGATTAGACCCCCCTAATTTCAAATGACGGTCCTTTGTAGGAAGTCGTTCGACCTTTTCATTTCAAAATAACATAAGAAATAAGGAATGTATATCATATCTCAAACATAGGAATATAAGAAAAAAGTTCCCAAACAAGTGACAATCCGGTATATAAGGTCCTACAATTCAAAGTGAAAAAAATTCAAGACGTGATAGACCAATTTCCAGCAGACTTTTTTTTTGCGCGAACCTTTTTTTCGCCTTTCCATAGGAATTTCATCAGCTTTTTGAACCACTTCGTACTGGTAAGAGAAAAAAAAATTTGACCAAATAATTTTTTTTTCTTCTTCGTTGTGCTCAGTTAACGATACAGAATCTACCCTAAAATTTTTTCACTTGTTATTGTAGGACCTTATATATTTAACCTTTCTCCTTTTGGTTTCACTCCTCGGTGTCACTATTATAGTTCTATTGAAAAACCAAAAATATATTAGTAAAGTAAACACCGATTCAAAATCAACTTACAGACACTTTAAGCCATAAAGAGCTTTGGTTCTAAGAATATCATGAATGTAGATTTTTTGCCATGTTTTAAGTTCTGAAGCGTGAAAAATCATTTACATTTTGACATCGACTACACGTGGCGTACAATCACCTAAAGAAGTACTGTATTTTCGAGACATTGGACTACACTTTTTAGGGTGCCAAACGGGACCCTATTACTAAGTCTCCGCTGCCAGTCCGTCCGTCTATCTGTCACAATGGGTCCACAGCTTCAACCGTAGTAGGTCATTATCCAGAGAAATCTGTCCTGCTCCAGAGCTTTCCCTTTGCACATGCTTATCCTGCTCAACGAAAGCGGGTCGCTCAGAAAACTCGCGGTTTCGAGGTGTTTTTGTTTATTATTTGGAATTAGAGGGATGGGTTTTTAATATGACGGCCGTTTTATATCACATTTTTCACGACATTTATTTTAGTATAAGCTTTATTGTTCAAACTTAATATAGCTCAAATTAAATGATATTTAAATCATCGTTTAGACCTATCATTGCGATTTAATTGAATCGAGGAAAATGTGAGTAATCGTGTATCAAATGGCCGAAATATTAAGATAAAAGAGTAAAATACGACATATATTTAAAAAAAAAATTAATATATAGCTATTTATTGGTTTAAAATAAATCTAAAAAGAGACGAAATCGGGATAACCCATCATTAAAACTTTCATAAAATACGTGTTCGTATTAGTACATATGGCTTAAGATTATAATTTATAATATCATTCGTGATGGCAAATAATAAAAATAAAAGTTTAAATCCCAAGGTTTTCTCTATACATAATCCTTGGAACGTTATTTGTTTGAGCTCAATCTTAAAAATAAAAATACTTACACACAAGTTGCATTATTCAGATTTTAGTACGTAGAAATAGAATGAAAATTTTGGCTCCGTACTCAGAGGGTGCCCTATTGTCATGTCAGTTTGCTAACATTTTAGCGCCTTGTTTATGTCGACTTGATGTTGCTATAGCATCTAAATTATTATTATTTACCATAGTGTTTTTAGGGTTACGCAGCCGTATTCTGTGGAGGTACGGAACCCCAATATTTGTTTTTACACCATTAAGTTTGTGAATAATGATGATACAATCGTACACACCAGCCAGTAGTGTACTGTACGTCGTACATGTTGCCGGGATTTTATATTAAAAAATACAGTATTATTCCTAAAGCTCATCTAAGTTTTAATTGTTATTACTTACTAGCCTTTCGCCTTACTATCGGCTTAGCCAGCGTTTATTAAATCTCTGACCTGTTTTCTGCTTAAGCGTTATTTCAACACCCTATAGATGTTGACCAGTCACAGCGATGATAATAAAGAAATCCGCATCCAAATCCGTTGAGTGGTTCTTAAGATAAAACGGAACATAAATACATACAGACAGACAGACAAACATTCAGAAAATTGTGTTGGATGGATTCGATTGATGGTTCTTGGTGGAATATCATCTTGAATAAATTATACACAAATTCTTGTACTTTTATTCCACATATATTTATTTTTATTCTAACTTAGGCTACCGGTTTCGTATTACACATCATCGGGCCAACAAATTATTAATTATTTAACATGACAGAAAGAAAACAAAAGAAAACATTTTTAACAAGCAAATATAAAATAAACAGAGGTGAATCACCACAGCTTGCGTTTCAAAATGGGTCTACGCGAAGGTTAAATCAATAAATAACGGCAATAAATATGTTGTGTTTCAATATCATTTTTCTATTATATGTCAGGATACACTTCTAAAAATTAAGTCAAATAAGTTAAAAAATATAAAATATAAAATATAAAGTACAATTAAACATAAAATTTTGATTGATTAATTAATAACATCATTTAAATTATGTCAGAAGTGGTGAGGAATTTAATTCTAATTGGTCATTTAAAATTCTGTCTGGATCGTTATTAATAATTTTATTTATTGTTAGGGCTTCCAAATAATTCAATTTTGCACTTTTATTAGCTTTGTGTACTATTTTCATGTTAGTTGTCGGGTCAAAGGAATGATTTGAAGAGTTGAGATGTTCCGCAAATGTTGAGTCATTTTTCTTATTTTTCCACGATCTGACATGTTCATGAAGCCTAGTTCTAAATTTTCTACCTGTTTGACCAATGTACACTTTTTTGCATGTATCACACTCTAATTGATAAACACCACTTTCATCCAGTTTTGGGACACGGTCTTTGTTATTACATACTAGGTCCCTCATATTGTTTCTACAATAGAATGCTGCTTTCTTGTTATTTTTACGAAGTAATTTACTAATTTTTTCTGAGAATTTTCCGATATATCTTAATTTTACCCATTTAAAGCTTTCTGTGTCTTTTGATTCAGTGTGTGAATATAATAATTGTCTTGCTACTTTACTTTTTCTGCGTCTTAGTATATTGTTTACTATTTTTGTGTCATACCCATTATTAAAGCGATCGCGAGTAATCTTAGTATATTGTTTACTATTTTTGTGTCATACCCATTATTACTCGCGATCGCTTTAATAATGGGTATGACACAAAAATAGTAAACAATATACTAAGATTACTCGCGATCGCTTTAATAATGGGTATGACACAAAAATAGTAAACAATATACTAAGACGCAGAAAAAGTAAAGTAGCAAGACAATTATTATATTCACACACTGAATCAAAAGACACAGAAAGCTTTAAATGGGTAAAATTAAGATATATCGGAAAATTCTCAGAAAAAATTAGTAAATTACTTCGTAAAAATAACAAGAAAGCAGCATTCTATTGTAGAAACAATATGAGGGACCTAGTATGTAATAACAAAGACCGTGTCCCAAAACTGGATGAAAGTGGTGTTTATCAATTAGAGTGTGATACATGCAAAAAAGTGTACATTGGTCAAACAGGTAGAAAATTTAGAACTAGGCTTCATGAACATGTCAGATCGTGGAAAAATAAGAAAAATGACTCAACATTTGCGGAACATCTCAACTCTTCAAATCATTCCTTTGACCCGACAACTAACATGAAAATAGTACACAAAGCTAATAAAAGTGCAAAATTGAATTATTTGGAAGCCCTAACAATAAATAAAATTATTAATAACGATCCAGACAGAATTTTAAATGACCAATTAGAATTAAATTCCTCACCACTTCTGACATAATTTAAATGATGTTATTAATTAATCAATCAAAATTTTATGTTTAATTGTACTTTATATTTTATATTTTATATTTTTTAACTTATTTGACTTAATTTTTAGAAGTGTATCCTGACATATAATAGAAAAATGATATTGAAACACAACATATTTATTGCCGTTATTTATTGATTTAACCTTCGCGTAGACCCATTTTGAAACGCAAGCTGTGGTGATTCACCTCTGTTTATTTTATATTTGCTTGTTAAAAATGTTTTCTTTTGTTTTCTTTCTGTCATGTTAAATAATTAATAATTTGTTGGCCCGATGATGTGTAATACGAAACCGGTAGCCTAAGTTAGAATAAAAATAAATATATGTGGAATAAAAGTACAAGAATTTGTGTATAATTTATTCAAGATGATATTCCACCAAGAACCATCAATCGAATCCATCCAACACAATTTTCTGAATGTTTGTCTGTCTGTCTGTATGTATTTATGTTCCGTTTTATCTTAAGAACCACTCAACGGATTTGGATGCGGATTTCTTTATTATCATCGCTGTGACTGGTCAACATCTATAGGGTGTTGAAATAACGCTTAAGCAGAAAACAGGTCAGAGATTTAATAAACGCTGGCTAAGCCGATAGTAAGGCGAAAGGCTAGTAAGTAATAACAATTAAAACTTAGATGAGCTTTAGGAATAATACTGTATTTTTTAATATAAAATCCCGGCAACATGTACGACGTACAGTACACTACTGGCTGGTGTGTACGATTGTATCATCATTATTCACAAACTTAATGGTGTAAAAACAAATATTGGGGTTCCGTACCTCCACAGAATACGGCTGCGTAACCCTAAAAACACTATGGTAAATAATAATAATTTAGATGCTATAGCAACATCAAGTCGACATAAACAAGGCGCTAAAATGTTAGCAAACTGACATGACAATAGGGCACCCTCTGAGTACGGAGCCAAAATTTTCATTCTATTTCTACGTACTAAAATCTGAATAATGCAACTTGTGTGTAAGTATTTTTATTTTTAAGATTGAGCTCAAACAAATAACGTTCCAAGGATTATGTATAGAGAAAACCTTGGGATTTAAACTTTTATTTTTATTATTTGCCATCACGAATGATATTATAAATTATAATCTTAAGCCATATGTAATAATACGAACACGTATTTTATGAAAGTTTTAATGATGGGTTATCCCGATTTCGTCTCTTTTTAGATTTATTTTAAACCAATAAATAGCTATATATTAATTTTTTTTTTAAATATATGTCGTATTTTACTCTTTTATCTTAATATTTCGGCCATTTGATACACGATTACTCACATTTTCCTCGATTCAATTAAATCGCAATGATAGGTCTAAACGATGATTTAAATATCATTTAATTTGAGCTATATTAAGTTTGAACAATAAAGCTTATACTAAAATAAATGTCGTGAAAAATGTGATATAAAACGGCCGTCATATTAAAAACCCATCCCTCTAATTCCAAATAATAAACAAAAACACCTCGAAACCGCGAGTTTTCTGAGCGACCCGCTTTCGTTGAGCAGGATAAGCATGTGCAAAGGGAAAGCTCTGGAGCAGGACAGATTTCTCTGGATAATGACCTACTACGGTTGAAGCTGTGGACCCATTGTGACAGATAGACGGACGGACTGGCAGCGGAGACTTAGTAATAGGGTCCCGTTTGGCACCCTAAAAAGTGTAGTCCAATGTCTCGAAAATACAGTACTTCTTTAGGTGATTGTACGCCACGTGTAGTCGATGTCAAAATGTAAATGATTTTTCACGCTTCAGAACTTAAAACATGGCAAAAAATCTACATTCATGATATTCTTAGAACCAAAGCTCTTTATGGCTTAAAGTGTCTGTAAGTTGATTTTGAATCGGTGTTTACTTTACTAATATATTTTTGGTTTTTCAATAGAACTATAATAGTGACACCGAGGAGTGAAACCAAAAGGAGAAAGGTTAAATATATAAGGTCCTACAATAACAAGTGAAAAAATTTTAGGGTAGATTCTGTATCGTTAACTGAGCACAACGAAGAAGAAAAAAAAATTATTTGGTCAAATTTTTTTTTCTCTTACCAGTACGAAGTGGTTCAAAAAGCTGATGAAATTCCTATGGAAAGGCGAAAAAAAGGTTCGCGCAAAAAAAAAGTCTGCTGGAAATTGGTCTATTAGGGATACCCTATCACGTCTTGAATTTTTTTCACTTTGAATTGTAGGACCTTATATACCGGATTGTCACTTGTTTGGGAACTTTTTTCTTATATTCCTATGTTTGAGATATGATATACATTCCTTATTTCTTATGTTATTTTGAAATGAAAAGGTCGAACGACTTCCTACAAAGGACCGTCATTTGAAATTAGGGGGGTCTAATCTACGGATGAAGATAAAATCATGAACATAGATGAGGGGTCTTTCCAAAAGGAAAAAAAACTATTGCTTAAACAACATTACTGATTTTGTAATACAGATAACGAAAATTACATCGGTTTCGTGAGAGGGTAGGGTCATTGGACAATGAATAACGATAGGATGATTGTAGCAGGGTGGTAGAAAATCGGCAAAAATCGCTGAAGTAATATATGGACAGCCCATAAGTAGTTACAGCTGACTGTACTCTAAGTCCAATAATTTCACCATTTATAATAAAGAGCAGTGATTTTTTAACCTTGTCTACAGCTTTTGTGCTGTAATAAAAAACGCACGTGCAAATATAATATTGTTTCAATGCAAATGCTCGTAAAGTCCTGTTTTATACGCGTCTATACTGTTGTCAAAGGATTCGAGCATAAGGGTTAAGACATCTTGAGAAAACGGTTTTCTTTTAAGTTTAAGAATCATTTATAACTCGACTAGTTTATTTCAAACATGTGGCAGCAGAAAATAACTTTTCTCCTGTTTTCTTTATTGAAAAATGAATTTACAGAAGAGCCATTATATTCTTTACTTTATTTCCTGTGAAGTCGTTTTTTTGCACTTATTATAATTATGGAACAAGAAAAGCGGGAAGCGAACTTTAATAGGTCATATTTCTCTTTTATTTAAAGTAAATCTTTTGATTCGTTTTTATGCATCCTATATGAGATTTTCAATTATGAAAAGTACAGCAAAATATTCTTGAAACACATCGCTTGTGTAGTATATTTTATGATCATTACTAAAAATTATTCATACTTGTCTAAATTAAGATGACTTATACATTATTTATACATCCAAACTCATAGTGGAGGCTTGGTAAGTGATCAGTAACATGGATTGATAACACTTTTTGCTAATTTCGCAAAATAAAATCTTGTCGTCCCATAGTAATTGACTCGGGGCTGGGCTTGCGTTTGTAAGGAACACGAAAAGAATAATTTACGAATTTCACAAAAAGCACTTACCGAGTCTTCAGTTTGTGGGTGGGGGCTGCTTATAATGCTCATATCAGAATATTTAATATTCTCTCTAAAATAATATCGTATTAAAGTTAGGAGCTACATACGTAGTATACAGTATCCATGGTTACGATTAGTGCCTTACTGAAGATTTTACATTTTACATTTAATGGGGCCGTTAAGTAGGATTCCTGTTCACATCTATTTTTGTGTCATACCCATTATTAAAGCGATCGCGAGTAATCTTAGTATATTGTTTACTATTTTTGTGTCATACCCATTATTAAAGCGATCGCGAGTAATAATGGGTATGACACAAAAATAGTAAACAATATACTAAGACGCAGAAAAAGTAAATTAGCAAGACAATTATTATATTCACACACTGAATCAAAAGACACAGAAAGCTTTAAATGGGTAAAATTAAGATATATCGGAAAATTCCCAGAAAAAATTAGTAAATTACTTCGTAAAAATAACAAGAAAGCAGCATTCTATTGTAGAAACAATATGAGGGACCTAGTATGTAATAACAAAGACCGTGTCCCAAAACTGGATGAAAGTGGTGTTTATCAATTAGAGTGTGATACATGCAAAAAAGTGTACATTGGTCAAACAGGTAGAAAATTTAGAACTAGGCTTCATGAACATGTCAGATCGTGGAAAAATAAGAAAAATGACTCAACATTTGCGGAACATCTCAACTCTTCAAATCATTCCTTTGACCCGACAACTAACATGAAAATAGTACACAAAGCTAATAAAAGTGCAAAATTGAATTATTTGGAAGCCCTAACAATAAATAAAATTATTAATAACGATCCAGACAGAATTTTAAATGACCAATTAGAATTAAATTCCTCACCACTTCTGACATATTTTAAATGATGTTATTAATTAATCAATCAAAATTTTATGTTTAATTGTACTTTATATTTTATATTTTATATTTTTTAACTTATTTGACTTAATTTTTAGAAGTGTATCCTGACATATAATAGAAAAATGATATTGAAACACAACATATTTATTGCCGTTATTTATTGATTTAACCTTGGCGTAGACCCATTTTGAAACGCAAGCTGTGGTGATTCACCTCTGTTTATTTTATATTTGCTTGTTAAAAATGTTTTCTTTTGTTTTCTTTCTGTCATGTTAAATAATTAATAATTTGTTGGCCCGATGATGTGTAATACGAAACCGGTAGCCTAAGTTAGAATAAAAATAAATATATGTGGAATAAAAGTACAAGAATTTGTGTATAATTTATTCAGAAAATTGTGGTTTTTGCCTCAGTACAATAATAATAACCCATTTTTGAGATTAAAATTTTAAGCTTTTGTTCAGTCGTTTTTGAGTTAATACTACTTATCTATATGTATATCGAGACAAGTAGACCGATATAGAAACAACGAAAGACTAAAAATTATTACAAAATTTTTGGTATTATTATTCTGACGTGTTCGGTTGTCCACATTAATTCGCACAATTACTGTAGTTTAAAAGATTCCAGCGAATAAAGGTTGAACAGGCGAGCATGTTTTTGAAGTTGAATGTTAAGTGGAGTGTTTGATGTTTTGTTAACAGCACTTTTACGGTCGACAGTACCTAATATATCAAGTGGGAACGAAATGTTTCAATTTGCGCTAGTGCCAATATCGCTCTCTTTTACTGCCAGAGTTTGTAAATATGCGTACAACAAATACTTACTCGTAAAGAACTCGGTCTAAAAGTCTGGATAAGAAATATTTACCCTCGAATGGCTCATATAAAATAGTTCGCGCAACAAAATGGCGTATTTAAGGCGCATAGGCACGCCACCGTTTTAGTACAAAATTTGATAACCCGTTTCTCTGTTGTTTTTCATTATAGACTAAAGGTATAGACCTCAATAGTTTAATACAGGCATTTACAAAGTCGCTATGTGGCTGAAATGTTAAATTTTTATATACATATGTACAATCTGAGGTAAGAAAACAACTTTGTATGTAAATCTGTACAGCTTAATATCTTTAAAACAAAATTAATATTCAAAATTTTGGCAAAATGGTGCCTTTTAAAATACCAGCACCAGATGATGGAGGTCATATAGTTTGGTCTATTACGAGAAACAACAGAGAAACGGATTATTAAACTTTGTACTAAAACGGTGGCGTGCCTAGGCGCCTTAAGCGTCTTAAGTTGTTTCAGGTAGAAAATAAGCGCTGAATGTTTGTGTAGTTACACCATCTTAAGGGTGTCAATGATGGTAAGTGAAAGATTAGGTTAAGGGTTAAAGTTTGAACGACAATATGCAACAGTCACCATGTTTTACCAAAGTGCTAAAAAAGACCAATCGAATAAGCCCAAACTAGAAGGGTCTGCTGTTATCCGTTGAGGAGATCCTATACCCACCTTCCAGTCCCATCAGCAGACCATGGTCACCATGTTTTACCAAAGTGCTAATAAATACCAACAAAATAAGCCTAAACTCGAAGGGTCTGCTGTTGTCCGTTGAGGAGATCCCGTACTCACGGCAGCGGCGTCACTGGTGCAAGGGTTTCGGCACCGCGCTCACCAACCCGACTGCCCAGCGTGTGTGAGTATGGGCATTTTTTCCAGGAGGAACGCCAAGAGTGGTGAAATCCTGGAAAGATGTCCAGCAGTGGACGAAACAGGCTGATGGATGGATGGATGGAATAAAGAAAATCGTCTTATTATGAGGTACTGGTACTTTATTTAGAGATCCCAGTATTAAAAAATAATTTTTTTACCGATCATACTAACACACCCTTAAAGGATTCTTGACTTTGCTTTTACACCCGGTAGTATATGTATGTTTTCGACGATAGGCACTCCGTTGGCAACTGATTTTACGATACAGAATCAGAGGGCCGACCGCCGCCGCCGCCGCATCGTGAAAGGGTTATTGAACGGTATATGTCTTTGGGTTAGATAAAGTGCAGAGTTGGTTTCGTTGTTCTTTACAATTAATTTCTTGGTAAGTGATCATTAAATAGGGTAAAGTTCCAATAGGCCTACTGTTTTATTAATTTATAAGAACTTGGCGAAGTTCTGATCTATCGTGTCTAGTGTCTTGTTGGCCACCAAGAATTTAAATTTTTCAAATTTTTTTTGTCGTGATAGAGGCCATAGTAGCACATATTCCATGAAAATTTCAACTTTATACCTATTACGGTTGAAGCTGTAGACTGTAATTTAAATATGATTTTCTGCGTAAATCAATCTTAATTCCCAATTACAAATCTGTTGCAAATCTGTTACCAAAACTGTTTTATCACGTTAGCATAAAAAAGAAATGTTTTCTGTTTTTATGAAAATACAAAGGCAAAGACACGATTTTTTATTTGAAACACGAAAATGTATGGTCCTTTCTTCCGGAGAGCAACTTCCGAGCGGACTAGAAGTTTGGCGCGATCTGTATTAATATGCCAACTTATAAAATGTACCGGGCAACCACAGAACCTTACACTGCGAGTGGTCCGACACGCACTTGGCCGGTTTTTTTTACCGTTTTGTGAAATTGACGGTTGAAAAATAATCATATTTCCTGATGCCCCGACGCGATGGAAAAATGCCAGTGACAGATTCGTAATCAGACTGGTTGATTTAAGTACGTCAAGTACTCAGAAAATTATATTCTCATCTCTGTACCAGAGAAACGTTTAAAATTTGTAGATTTGTGTAATTTTATCTTTTTTCATGTAGGTTTTCATTTATTAAAAGTTTATTCGTCTACAAAAATATCGTTCAGAATAGACGAAAAATATAATAAATATTCCATGACATAATATTTCAACGTGAAATTTAAGTCATTTTGTTTACGAAAACTGGTGATAGTACTCGTCCATATGAACAACTTTTACTATGAAGCCAAACAATCAGCTGTTCCAAAGAAAAGTTAAATACCTACTCGACCCAAATGTATGAAACAGCTGATTTTTTTTCGCCATTTCAGGTTTGGCTTCATAGTAAAAGTTGTTTATATGGACGAGTACTATCACCAGTTTTCGTTAACAAAATGACTTAAATTTCACGTTGTATATGTATGTAATATGTACATATAGCGAAATTCATCGCTTCGGAAATTCTAAATAAGTACTATCGGAATGCATAAAAATATCAAAAATCATTTAGGATTTTATACAAAGCTTATGAAATTCAAATGAAATGTAAACTTATTTTGTAAAACTCAGTACTTTCTAAAATTGCCGAAAACTTTAAATCTGCAAATTCTCGTTCGCTTAACTTTGAAAACAAATTCTTGAGAAAAAAGACCTGCTGGGGGTAAAGATACGCGTCGCTTCGTCTGCGGATTTATTTAACACAGATAATAATTTGTTTTAAATCGAAGTTTTTATCTTTTATTGCACTTTTATATTATATTTCCTTCTTTCAGCTATGCTAAACATTGAGATGACACGGAAAAAAAAGACATCAAGAACTTTTATTAATAAAAATACATGTTTTTTTTATATACCTTGAAAATACGATAAGTGAACATAGTTTAACAAGTCTCGTAACATCCAATTTCATTTCAGTAATGTTAGCGTGATGTATACCTAGTTACATCCACGAGAATTTTGTTGTGTTCACGATGCGTCCAATATTTATTCTGTTGCTAAACTGAACGCAGCAAAATACTTAAAATCATTAATGTAAACTAGATGGCACCGGGGGTTTTTGCATCGCGGTAGCCTCATTTTTTTGTGATTATTTAACACTAGCTTTTGCCCGCGGCTTCGCCCGCCTTGAATTAGGTTTTGTGTACTCCTATAAAATCTGTGAATATTTAACAGACTGTTTTATCTACAGTAAACACAGCTGGTGAAATTTGTGTGTTATGCGCCTCTGCGTTTCCCATTTTGTATGTCTCTTTAAAGCTTTTCCACGGGAAGTGATTTATTTATGGGATAAAAAGTAGGCTATGTCTTATTCAAGTTCTAGAACTACATTTATGCAAAATATCAGCCTAATCGGTTTTGTAAGCATGGCGTGAAAAGGTGACACATCACTTTTCTATAGAAACTTGAAAGCTCATTTTCATCCCATGGGAACTGATTTATGGGATAAAAGTATCCTATGTCCTATTCCAGGTCTAGAACTACATTCATGCAAAATTTCAGCCCATTCAGTTCAGTAGTTATGTCGTGAAAGAGTAACAAACATCCATCCATCTATCCATACATATATATAATATTATTATTAGTGGGATAGTGCGATGCATGTCAACTCGTAATTCACGATCACGCTAGTTACCTGTCTTACAAATGAACCAGTTGATTTTCAAGCCCGCCTCTGTGGTGAACTGTGACTTGCGTTTCATAGTTCACATCACACTTGGAACACCCTCGCGGATTCATGTCGCACCAAATGTTTTGTGGCTTTGTGCATATCATGACAATCATGACATCAAAACTGATGACGGCCCCATACTGTGGGCCAAAATATATCGAAAATTGTAAATATATATATTTTTTCGTGTTTTTCCATATAAATATTGATTAATAGTATTTCACTTTGTCATGATATCACAAAGCCACAAAACATTTGGTGCGAGATGAATCCGTTTTGATGACTAATGACGGCCCCATACTATGGGCCGAAATATATCGAAAATTGTAAATATATATATTTTTTCGTGTTTTTCCGTATAAATATTGATTAATATTTCATTTTTCAGTTTTGATGACTGATGACGGCCCCATACTGTGGGCCGAAATATATATAAAATTGTAAATATATATATTTTTTCGTGTTTTTTCATATAAATATTGTAAACAAAGGCTCAAAAAGGGTAAAATATTCATTTATTCATATGAAATATTAATCAGTACAGTATTACCTGGACCGACGATCGTTGTGGGTGGTGGCTGGATGAAGAAGACGGAGGACCGCCATGAGTGGCGAAATTTGGGAAAGGCCTATGTCCAGCGGTGGACGGACACATGCTGATGGATGTATAGTATTAGTTACCAGAACCAGAGAACCAGAAATTGTTACGTTCGGAAACGCGGAAGATTACTAGGAGATTAAATCACTTATTGAAAAGTCCATAATATATTTAGATTTCTATATCTATAATATTTCACTTTTATAATGTTTAACTAGAGATATTCTTAAAATGGTACATAGCAGAGACTATTCCAAAGAATAATTATTTTACTTTTTAGGCCAAAACTACGAATCTGTTAATGATGGAAAATAAACTTAGTGTTAAAAGCTGCGAAAGTAATCTAAATAAACTTTTAATAATTTATCTTTATAACAACGCTTAAAGTAATAATAATATATTTACTTCGCGAAAGTCTTAATAGAGTATTAATATAAAAGAATGGAGTAATAATATAAAACTAATATGTTGAACTCATAAGGTAAGGAACCCACATGTTTCGTACAGCTATCTTGCCGCGACAGTAAAATGGCAATATAAACTATAACGCAATGAAAATAAAGAATTTATTGCATCGTATGCAATTCATTGCCAACTTACTTGGAAGTGAACATTTCCTAGCAGCTTCATAGAGAAATGATTTGATATAAAAGTAGATACGACAATTTTATAGTAATTGAACTGCGTTCAGATATTGAAGAACGTGAGTGAAAGACTTTTTATAGCATCGTAATTGAAAATCTCTATCAGTTTTATTTAAAGGCATGTTAGAAAATAAAAGTTACAGAGTCAAAACAACACTACCTATAGTTAAATACAAAAAGTTCGTATACGGAATTTATTATTAACAGGAATTTTTTGACAAACAATTCAGAGAATAAATAGCTCAGATAGCAAAGCCGATTCTGAAGGTTTTAATTTTAGTTTTAGTGCTGCCAAAACTCAGAGTTTTCCAAAATAATTTAGCTTCTGTTCCTAAAACATTACTTATTCACCCCTTCACACACACACATACACACACACACACACCCTCACACACACACCCTTACACACCCTCCCTCACACACACATCCTCACACACAACTTGTAGCAACGTTACCATTAATTCATAATTATCTTTTTTATATAATTGTGCTCTTGATTTTGTAGTTTTTGTATTTTTTAAATTTAATTTTAGTTACTTAAGTTTTAAACATATGTTATATTATAACCTTATTGGGTTTAGCCTAGTTCTCGCCGTACAAGGAAACTTAGTTTGGGAACTAGTGCCTAAAATTGTAATGTCATGTATACTTGTGTGAATAAATTACTATTACTATTTTAGAACTATTTTGCAATGAAGCAAATTAAGTTTCGACAGCACTAAAACTAAAATTAAAGCCTTCAGAATCGGCTCTATTGTTTAATATAATGTATGTTTAATCATAATTTTAAAAACAAGGGACCGCAAAAATGTTTCAGCAGTATCCGTCGCCAGTTTTGATACTGTGATCGTTTGTAAATTTTTACAAAAAAAATTTGATTGTTACGTTAAAATTTTAAAAACCTTAGGGTGTTTAAAGGCTCTGCCAAACTTCACAGAGACAAAGTTCCAACTAGCTTTGCATGCATGTACTTATAGGTAATGTCTGTACCACAAGTACAACGATGTTGAATATAGTATATCGTTGCTATACTATCTATAGTTATTGCCCTTAACTGCTACTGTTGGTACAGTGTACATGGCAAGCCCAACTTTGGTAATCCCTGACTCATTAAGTATGCATATTCTAAGTAATAGAATAGTACATTACGATACGAGAGCGATGAAACGGTTTCTGACGAGTGTGAGTTTGCGGCACGAGCCGAAGGTGAGTGCTGCAATCACACGAGTCGAGAAAAAGTTTCTCGCACGAGTTTCGTATAATATTTTATAGCACAAGTGCGGAAAATGCCGACTTTACGCAAGCGCAGCGTGCGTAAAGCGGTCATTTTACGCACGGTGTGCTATAAAAATATTAAAATTACGTGTACGTTGTTCCACTAGTATCTAATTATGGATGATCAAGTAATTTTAATATTTTTCTATTATTGTGAAAATGTTCCATCAAGAAGTGACAACATACAGCATCAATCGTATGCATATTCTGCCAACGGCGTTTTGCAGTCTGAATCTATATAATTCATACTTACATTATGCGTCCTTAATGTTACTGTTAATAAATGTTATTTTAATGTTGTGGAAGCGAAAGTGAGTATCAGGATCGTAACAGATGGGGCTGTAGTCTTTGCCTGCTACCTTCTCTAAGAGACAGGTTGTAAATCCATCGTACGTTTGAAACCAAAACACGATATCTGTCCAGATTACCCCAGTAATGGGAGTTAGTAACAAACTGTTATCGTGGCAATCAACTACCTCCGCAGGCATTTCAACACTCCACACTGTTACAGTAATGAGTATTACAACTGGGTATTACCACAAACTCGCATACAAAGTTTGTTATTACGGTGCGGACGTATTGTACGTATACGAGTATGTATATACAGGCTGTGAATGCAAAGTCAAGAATCCCTTTAGGGTATGAAAGTATACACGATTCTGATGTCATTACGAGAAAAAAAATATACCTTGAATTTTCACCAAAATATCCATAATTTTTTTAAGCTATGGCTACGCAGCTCACCTGCCTCTCCACACACCTTATTCCAACCCGCAACCCGCACCCCTCATCCGAGTGGCCAGCGACCAGTGAGGGTGTCCACGCGATTAGTGTATTTTGAGTAAAGAAAATCGTCTTATTGTGAGGTACTGGTACTTTATTTAGAGATCCCAGTATTTAAAATAATATCTTTACTGATCATACTAACACACCCTTAAAGGATTCTTGCCTTTGCTTTTACACCCGGTATAGGCTTAGTTTTTCAAGTGGTCGTGGATGGGCAAATCAGAAACTGGAATAGCGAAAAATGCTCAAAACAGCATCATAAGATTTTAAAAAATCCCTTGCCGGAAATTGGAACCGCCGATTTTAAAACAAAAAACCCACTTTATATATTACTATTACTACACCACAAGACCGTAAAGCCGATTCTGAAGGCTTTAATTTTAGTTTCAGTAACTGTCAAAACTAAATTTTCTTCATTTCAAAATAGTGCTAACTAAAGCCATGTTACTTTCGAAAAATGAAATTTTTGACAGCTTTAAAACTAAAATTAAAGCCTACAGATTCGACTTTAGAAGAACAGATACAAATGACAGTTACACTGATTGAAATTACAAATTGAAATGACACCCGGAAAACTAATTAAGAGTGATATTTTTTAAACTAGCTTTTGCTCGCGGCTCCGCCCGCGTGTTACGGATTTCTCATAGATGTCACTCAAAGACGATATTTTTTATGATAAAGTATTGTATATATCCTACTGGACATAATTAGCCATTTCGTTCGTTTCGTGAATAACAGCCCTCATTATGTCACATCTTAACAATACATAAAGTTAAATAAAATAATACTCGTATCAGACACGGAAAGGGCTTAGCAGTTGAGGGTGAATGTATACTGAAACAAATGGGTTCTTAACAAGAGCCTTGTTGTCATTATGTCACATCTTAACAATACATAAAGTTAAATAAAATAATACTCGTATCAGACACGGAAAGGGCTTAGCAGTTGAGGGTGAATGTATACTGAAACAAATGGGTTCTTAACAAGAGCCTTGTTGTCATTATGTCACATCTTAACAATACATAAAGTTAAATAAAATAATACTCGTATCAGACACGGAAAGGGCTTAGCAGTTGAGGGTGAATGTATACTGAAACAAATTGGTTCTTAACAAGAGCCTTGTTGTCATTATGTCACATCTTAACAATACATAAAGTTAAATAAAATAATACTCGTATCAGACACGGAAAGGGCTTAGCAGTTGAGGGTGAATGTATACTGAAACAAATTGGTTCTTAACAAGAGCCTTGTTGTCATTATGTCACATCTTAACAATACATAAAGTTAAATAAAATAATACTCGTATCAGACACGGAAAGGGCTTAGCAGTTGAGGGTGAATGTATACTGAAACAAATTGGTTCTTAACAAGAGCCTTGTTGTCATTATGTCACATCTTAACAATACATAAAGTTAAATAAAATAATACTCGTATCAGACACGGAAAGGGCTTAGCAGTTGAGGGTGAATGTATACTGAAACAAATTGGTTCTTAACAAGAGCCTTGTTGTCATTATGTCACATCTTAACAATACATAAAGTTAAATAAAATAATACTCGTATCAGACACGGAAAGGGCTTAGCAGTTGAGGGTGAATGTATACTGAAACAAATTGGTTCTTAACAAGAGCCTTGTTGTCATTATGTCACATCTTAACAATACATAAAGTTAAATAAAATAATACTCGTATCAGACACGGAAAGGGCTTAGCAGTTGAGGGTGAATGTATAATGAAACAAATGGGTTCTTAACAAGAGCCTTGTTGACATTATGTCACATCTTAACAATACATAAAGTTAAATAAAATAATACTCGTATCAGACACGGAAAGGGCTTAGCAGTTGAGGGTGAATGTATACTGAAACAAATGGGTTCTTAACAAGAGCCTTGTTGTCATTATGTCACATCTTAACAATACATAAAGTTAAATAAAATAATACTCGTATCAGACACGGAAAGGGCTTAGCAGTTGAGGGTGAATGTATACTGAAACAAATGGGTTCTTAACAAGAGGCTTGTTGTCATTATGTCACATCTTAACAATACATAAAGTTAAATAAAATAATACTCGTATCAGACACGGAAAGGGCTTAGCAGTTGAGGGTGAATGTATACTGAAACAAATTGGTTCTTAACAAGAGCCTTGTTGTCATTATGTCACATCTTAACAATACATAAAGTTAAATAAAATAATACTCGTATCAGACACGGAAAGGGCTTAGCAGTTGAGGGTGAATGTATACTGAAACAAATTGGTTCTTAACAAGAGCCTTGTTGTCATTATGTCACATCTTAACAATACATAAAGTTAAATAAAATAATACTCGTATCAGACACGGAAAGGGCTTAGCAGTTGAGGGTGAATGTATACTGAAACAAATTGGTTCTTAACAAGAGCCTTGTTGTCATTATGTCACATCTTAACAATACATAAAGTTAAATAAAATAATACTCGTATCAGACACGGAAAGGGCTTAGCAGTTGAGGGTGAATGTATACTGAAACAAATTGGTTCTTAACAAGAGCCTTGTTGTCATTATGTCACATCTTAACAATACATAAAGTTAAATAAAATAATACTCGTATCAGACACGGAAAGGGCTTAGCAGTTGAGGGTGAATGTATACTGAAACAAATTGGTTCTTAACAAGAGCCTTGTTGTCATTATGTCACATCTTAACAATACATAAAGTTAAATAAAATAATACTCGTATCAGACACGGAAAGGGCTTAGCAGTTGAGGGTGAATGTATACTGAAACAAATTGGTTCTTAACAAGAGCCTTGTTGTCATTATGTCACATCTTAACAATACATAAAGTTAAATAAAATAATACTCGTATCAGACACGGAAAGGGCTTAGCAGTTGAGGGTGAATGTATACTGAAACAAATTGGTTCTTAACAAGAGCCTTGTTGTCATTATGTCACATCTTAACAATACATAAAGTTAAATAAAATAATACTCGTATCAGACACGGAAAGGGCTTAGCAGTTGAGGGTGAATGTATACTGAAACAAATTGGTTCTTAACAAGAGCCTTGTTGTCATTATGTCACATCTTAACAATACATAAAGTTAAATAAAATAATACTCGTATCAGACACGGAAAGGGCTTAGCAGTTGAGGGTGAATGTATACTGAAACAAATTGGTTCTTAACAAGAGCCTTGTTGTCATTATGTCACATCTTAACAATACATAAAGTTAAATAAAATAATACTCGTATCAGACACGGAAAGGGCTTAGCAGTTGAGGGTGAATGTATACTGAAACAAATTGGTTCTTAACAAGAGCCTTGTTGTCATTATGTCACATCTTAACAATACATAAAGTTAAATAAAATAATACTCGTATCAGACACGGAAAGGGCTTAGCAGTTGAGGGTGAATGTATACTGAAACAAATTGGTTCTTAACAAGAGCCTTGTTGTCATTATGTCACATCTTAACAATACATAAAGTTAAATAAAATAATACTCGTATCAGACACGGAAAGGGCTTAGCAGTTGAGGGTGAATGTATACTGAAACAAATGGGTTCTTAACAAGAGCCTTGTTGTCAATTTTGGCTCTATTCACTAACTTCTTGGTCTTTATGATCAAGTAAACAAGTGGAAATAGTACAGGAAACTGACATCTTGTTGCGCTCAAATCGATTTAAGATGTTGTTCACAGTTAACAAGATCTTGTTCAATTGAATTTTTTTTCCAATGTACAGTGGAGCCCGCATCAAGCTATACACATTGAGTATAAGCTGACCTCTCATTGTACGGGAAGCCTACACAATGAAAGGTCAGCGTATGCTGAAAGTGTTTAGCTTGATGTGGGCTCCACTGTACTAAACTCAAACTGCAATGTTAGACCTGTCTTTGAAGGCCTACTCCTCCTGTACGGGTGATCCAAACACTTAAAAAAAACATACCAGGCTTTACATAATCAAAAATTAATTTTATGTGTTTAATTTAAAAATTCTGTCTTTATTTTTGACAAAAACAAAACAAAAGTTTTCCATGGTTTACGGAATAATTTTCTTATTTTCGAATAAAATTTGAAAATTGAAGCGATTTTAATTATTCTTTCACCATACTAACTTATTCAACATTTTTTTTTCTGTCATCAGGTCTGTTAAAGGTAATATTTTCTCCTTTCTCTGCGCTATCCGGAGACGCAGCGATCGTCGTAACAGCCACTATGTAATACGCGCTGATGTAAAATGTTATTTCAATGTTGTGTCCGAAAATTTTTGTATTGACATATAGAGTTGCTAATTTTGGTAGGTCTATTCCTCGTCATACCGGCTCAAATAGATTTTACCAATACGTATATGTTAATGATGTGGTTTAATATTATTATGATATTATTATTAAGGAAGATTTAATATCAACGTTACAATAAAAACCAGTAAACAGTCATAAAAAAAATAACCTATCCACCTGTTTCGTCCATCTTTTTCAGATGCAATAAAAAAACAATTTTATCTAGAAAACATAGATTTCTCTGGTTCTGCCTCAATTTTAAATGATGATTGTCATGGCATTTTTAATGATAAGCTAATTCAATTTAACACGTCACGTGTACCATATGCGCCCATATGTGCATAACTATTTTGTTTGGGTGCACCAGTCCAAATTGCGAAAACCCTTGGACTGTACGTTGTTTCGCAAACTCGATTTGGGAACAAGGGACAGGTTAAAACTAGATACACTATGAGATTATTAGTTATTTATACATATTTGTCGCCGACATGATGGCCGTTGGGGCCGAAAGGCTTTGGAATGGAGACCACGTACAGCAAAGCGTAGTGTAGGCCGACCTCGTGCCCGCTGGACCGACGACCTGAAGGACGTTGCGGGGGGTGACTGAATGAGGAGGACGGAGGACCGACATGAGTGGCGAAATTTGGGAAAGGCCTATGTCCAGCAGTGGACGAACACGGGCTGATGGATAGATGGATGAGACTGGAAGATTATCAGTTAGTTTGATCGAATTTATCAGAGTAGTACGCGTAGAATTTATCAGAGTAGTATTTTGTGGCTTCATGTTACTTTTACTGTTTTTTCCTTTTTTTTTGTATGACTTTTATGTTAGTTTTAAGCATTTCTTTTTATTTATTACAAACCTATATGTTGCTTTGCTATGTATTCTTGTTGTCTCCAAATAAATCTATTTCTTTCTTTCTTTATGTTAGAAGATGAGTATGGTGTTATGAGCGATCCCCTGTGACAAGTGAAATCGAAGGATTAGTAGAGCAATATGCGTTTTAAATTTCTTATTTAAATGGAAATCCATCTGCATAGAAAATGGAAATATCAAGGTAAAATGTTATTTTAGATGATTCTTATTATTATCTTATCGACTTTTCCTTTGTGTACTTTTGTTTAAAGAAGTATAAATTAATTCGTCTTAAAATCGGCGATGAGGTTTCAGGGGGCGCAAAACACAAATACGAAGCTTGAACTTTTCAACGCTCCAAAACTTTTACAATTCCAATTGCGAGGAGGAAATCTTCAAACTTTAGTAGGATTCTGAAAGTAATATTACCTAATAAGGATGTACACAACACGACTTTGTGGAAGAAAGCATATACTTTAGGTAATATAATACTTAAGAATATTCTTTTACTAGACAATAGCTGCTGCATTGGGTTGGTTATCCATAATGCAAGTTCCAGAAGATCAAACCTATAAATGATATCTTCATAATAAAAACCGAATTTTATAAAGGTTTTTCATATGAAATGGTTATAGTGGCCAACGTGGTGCCAAGTCGTACAGACCGTTATTGAAAACAGACTATTATTTTTATTGAGATTATAGTCGGGATCAACAGCTTTATGTTAGTTATGAATTATGACTTATTTATGAGGCATGTAAGATTGCAACTAACGGTCACCTATCCAAAGACTGCCATAGGTGAAACTCTAAATGTCATGATAAAGAATTACAATTAAAAAAAAACCGATCAAGCTAAAATCCTTACGCCTGTTTTTTATCTGGCTCTTCAATTCTTTGTCAGAATTTGAGAGCGGCTCACTTGAAGAACTTTCGGAGTGTTCTTAAAATTCGATATATCTGAAATCATTCTCGCGCAGACATCGATATTCGGGTATAAATTGAATGAAGAATTTCCCGATTCTGAAACCCCCATTGGGCTGGTGTCATTCACAGAGGCCTCTAAGGTATGTTTTTGTCAGACGACGTCTACTGAAAAGAGGTTCTATTTTATTAATAAAAGGCTGAAACGTTCTCAATTGGTAAATAGATAGACCCACGATAAGTCATTTTGTGGGAATTAGATGACTTATATTTAATAGAGGACTGGGTTTTTATTTCCTTGGTTTTACAAGCAACGAAAAGTAACTTTATGATTATGAGTTATAACATTAATAAATTAAGAATATGCATACTATACCGAAAAATAAAAATAAATTTAGTATTGCTAAAATTAGTAACTATTATTTATCTTTCTGTAACTTCTCTTGACGGTCAACGTCATTAACATTAACTTTCTCCTTCACTTGAGTAAAGTAGCTTTTAAAACTTTCCTTTCTTTCTATGTAATTTTTCAAGAAACTGTCATGTCAAGTCAATTGTCATATTATCTTTCCTCTTCCATTTTTAATCCAATTATCCATCCAACAGCCTGTTTCGTCCACTGCTGGACATAGGCCTTTCCAGGATTTCGCCACTCTTGGCGGTCCCCCTGGAAGAAATGCACATACTCACACGCGCTGGGCAGGTGGGTTGGTGAGCGCGGTGCCGAAACCCTTGCACCAGTGACGTCACTTCCCGTCACCAATCTGTTTTATACAAGGCCCGGCAATTGGGGATGGATATACCGCTATCCATCGGTCCCAGGCAATGGTGGGCCGCCTGGTTTTGCCTGAGAGCTGTTCTCTTACTCTCCCCCGAATAACTTCGGGAGGATTTGCGAGTAAGATGGTGGTACCTCCACAGTCGAGCCCGGGATCAGCTCTACCACCTATACAATTTTTAATGGTTTTGACAAACATCTTTCTTTTTCTATAATGCTCAATAGGAAGTATTGAGCATTGTAGAGAAAGAAGTCTTTAGTCTTCTTCTCCGTCCAACTAATTCTCTCCATTCTCTTCCAGCACCACATTTTAAACATTTTCAACCTCTATATGTCTCTTTGCGTTAATATCTAAGTTTACTACCAAATAATTCAATGCTCTAGATGTAAACCTGTATTGGGCTTTTTTAGAGATCTTCGTTTTTGAAAGATGTTTCTTGTGGTTAAAAGACTCTTTTGGCCATCGTGATCCTGGAAACGATGACGTCTGAGCGTTGTTGGTGAATCCTTGGTGATTATACTTCCTTAATGTCTGAAAGTATTGACTTCTTCTTCTATTCTTAGTATAATTTGGTTATTTACTAATGTGTTTTTGAATTTGGCTAGCCACATTTTTATTTTAGCAGTGTTTATTTTGAGTCCGAGTTGTTCAAATATATAAAATCCATAATTTTCATTAGCGCTATTGTACTGTGTTCTGTTTTCTTCAAATGCTGCAATGTCATCAGCGAATCTTATACTTTGAAAAGTATTATTTGCGCGTTGATTTTTATGTCCCCGTTTTCCTAAATTATTATTTATTTATGGCACATTATATAAAAAAGATTAAATTATAATCTTTGCCCGCGTTGATTAGTCCTATCGAATTTGTTAATATTTTTCGTACCAATAATTATAGCGTACTTAACTTTGACTTTAGTTTTTATGAAAATAATTGTAAATATCTGACCCTATATCTATGTCCATAGGAAATAGGAAACTGACCGTCCCCAGGAAACTCACTATAGTCTATGTTACTCAGTGATAGTGATAGCTTTCTATTAGTAAAAGAATTTTGAAAATACGTTCAGTAGTTCCAGAGATTACCTATTACATACATAGATGTACATTAGATTTATGGTATAACCTAGCCTTATTATTGTACTTAGGAGTAACATAATTCAGCTGTGATTTTACAGGCAATTAGTTTGAAAACGGAACATATTTTGAATGATAAATTATTTCAGTAGATACATCTGTCAGGAGTCAGGAGTCTTGATATATGTGAATGGGTGTGTGTAGCAATCAGTCAAGATCTAGATAAACTTTCAGTACTTTTATAGCTTTGTACGAATAAGGATCCATTATTTACACACCCAGATTCTAGACAAGAATAGACAATGAGAACTCAACATATTAATAATTCCCTCAGCTACACTACGAGACTGATTATAAATTAATTATTGACGTAGATTTTGCTGTCGGATTGAGATTTTTTAAATTTAACAATTCATAGGATTAAATTCAGTTTGAGCGTGATGAATGAGTCTAGCATCACACTAATATTATAAATGAGAAAGTTTGTGTGTGTGTATGTATGTTTGTTACTCTTTCACGCTGAAATTGCTGAACGGATTTGAATGAAATTTAGAATGGATATAGCTTATATCATAACTTAACACATAGGCTACGTTTTATCCCGAAAAAAAGAATGTCGTTAAACCGAATAACACGCGGGCGGAGCCGCGGGCTAAAGTTAGTTTTCAATAAATTAACGTGAGTTATGTACATGTACAGGCGCGCGCGACGTTCCTTCGTGTTTATACGAGTTTATATTACTTAAGGTGGTAAAGCAGAATCTCGGTGCAAAATGCACATCATAATATTGTTTTCTTTACTGTTGAATAAAAAGTATGCAAAAATTGTGTTTTAAAGCAAAAAGCGGAAATTTATTAGTAATAATTAGGTTTTCACATTCAAATTCTATAATTCTATGATTCACATTTTGATTGCATTCGATTATCAAACTTAAAAGCGTATTTATCGTTGTAATCGAATGTAATCAAAATGTAAGGCATAGAATAACATACTTTAAATGCGAGATTTATTAGTAATTAATTTCCGCTAATTGCTTTAAAACGCAATTTTTGCATACTTTTTATTCAAAAGTAAGGAAAACAATATTATGATGTGCATTTTGCACCGAGATTCGGTTTTACCACCTGAATGAAAAATTGATTTTAATTTCAAGGCTGCTTGTCTTGTGTACCTTCAAGAACACTCCATCAATCCATCCATCAGCCCGTGTTCGTCCACTGCTGGACATAGGCCTTTCCCAAATTTCACCACTCATGTCGGTCTTCCGTCCTCCTCATCCAGCCGCCCCCTGCAACGTCAGGTCGTCGGTCCAGCGGGCACGAGGTCGGCCTACACTACGCTTTGCTGTACGTGGTCTCCATTCTAGAGCCTTTAGGCCCCAACGGCCATCATCTCGGCGACAAATATATCAAGAACACTGTGTAAAGCAAACTTTGAATGCAACGCGGTCTGCAGTTTGTAATTTATCTACATTCCAAGTAATGTGAGGATAACGACGACGACGTTTCGTGCGATTGTTGGAGCACAAACCGCATCGCATCCAACCAAAGCTTTAATTCGTCAAATATTCTCCAAAAGTTTTGTAGCTAGCTATCCTTTGCCCGCGGCACACCCGCGTTTTTCAATCTCTGTCCCGTTTTAAGCTCGGGCGTTATTTTATGAACACTCCTTTTAATATTAGCCTATATGTTGACCAGCGTCAATACAATGATAATAAAAGAACAACATTCAACTCCGTTGAGTGGTTCTGGAGTTAAAACGGTAGTTAAATTATTAAATATTCAATGGAAGAAATCGCTATAAGTGATAACGCCGCCATTTGTTACCTTCTTTTATACTGTAGGTATTGTATTTTTTTATTTGTATTTGGTGCAAATAAAGTGTATGTCTTGTCTTGTCTTGTCAATGTACAGACACGACTTTTTTACTACTTTTTATTAGTAGAGATATAAATAGGTAAGTAATTTTGGTAAATTGGTCTTAAAATAGTACTTTCAAGTTTTAATAGGACTTGACAGCTTTTATTCAGAGTTTTTGCCCCAGCCGATACTTTGACCTAAATCGTTTTTTTTTTAAATTATTTTATTATTTTATATGTGGGTAAAATTTTATGTCAACTTTAAACTTTCGCGATTTTCACGCATTATTTAAACGTCAAGCACGTATCTTTAAAGATAAAGATAAAGATAAAAATGTATTTATTGTTGCTTAAATTATGACAAATATTATCCATAACTACTGGTATATAAATTGTTACACAAAACAGATGTTTGTTAATAAATAACTTAACTTATAAAAATAGTTCGTTGGTACCTATGCTAGTGGTTAACACTGTACCTATAGATACCAGCGTCTGCTGCCTATACATTTCCTTTCAATATATCTTTATTTTTATACTTCGCTCATTAGGATAAACAAGAACAGAATAAGGTTATTATATATCTTTTAAGGTATGTTGTTATTCAACGCGTTTAAGACCCCAATATTAAGGACGCACAGAAATATTGTTCTGTGGTTTGACGTTTTCACTTCCTGCACTTAAGGTGGTAGCTCCAGGGGGGCAATTCCGGAGAATCAATCGAATCGAGATCTCTAAAATTCGATCATAAAATGTATGGAGTTTGACTGATAAAATGGGTCTTTGCGATCGAAAAGGCTAATTCGACAGACTGAGAATATGCCTACAGGCCCCGTTCCCAAACTCACAACTTATGGTTGGTTTGAAGATTTTTGAATAAAAGGTATCAAATAAAATGTGTTTTATGTCAATAAATATTATAATAGTAGTTTATGAAACTGGTACATAAAAAGGTTATTAAAAACACGAGTGTCAGTTTAAAAAACGAGGCGTAGATAATACCTGGCCGAAAATAAAGTTGACTGTTACCTCGTTACTGTTTTGTATGTATTGGAGAACATTATATAAAAACCTCATTAGTATTTGATATTAAACCTCAGACATGGCTGTTTGGGCTAAGTTCCCTTTGTCTTCCTCGTTAGTATCACATAATACTGTAATCTCAGAAAAAGTTTTTTTATAGCATTATGTTGTTCGGAGACCTGTACTAAGTAATTTAATTTTTTTAGAGACGTTTATGGAAAATATTTTTCATAGTTCGTAATGAGGATTTTACGATACGAGGTTAGATAAACATGATTTGAGTTGTTGTGCAGGTTAATTTACTAAGCAACGTTCAAAATAACACAACTTTGCTAGGAAAGCCCAATTGACATTAAATTACTGTCACCCAGTGCCATAAAACCACATCTACGAGTATTTAACACGTTGTAATCAAGCAAGTTATGAGTTTAAAAAGGAGACATAGAGCAAGAACATTAAAGATACGTATGAATGATTCGTGCTGATTATCTACGCTTGCTACAAAAAAATGCTATAGACATCTACGCTTGCGCTCACTACGAAATCTATGCTTGCTACGAAAATACTACGAACATCTTCTACGAATAACATAAATAAATAGAGAAATATTGGCTGCTTTGGAGCTTTCACAGCTAGACATACATTTCGATTTGATTCCATGACAACTTATAAAAATTTAAACTGCTTTAACTCAAATATATAACATAAGAAAGTTACTGTTCATTTTGACAAATATTTATTTTTAAATACTGCTCGCAAATCAGGGCTATAAAGTGTCAAATGTTCTTTTCTTTTATAATTATTTTATGATGTCTTTCTGCTTAATTTGCAAAGTTGTGTGCGCCGTCGTAATAATCTAACTGTAGATTTAAAACACTTCAAGGCCAAAACGTAATCTATTTTTTCCAAAGTTAAGGCTAGACTTGTCCCAAAAGAGTTTATACCTGATAAATTTGAAACGCATAGAATTTTATCATTTTCTTTGCGAGTTTTTCGTTAAACTGCATATTATGCGTATCCATAGTTAAACATTTTTTTAAACTTATGTTTTCTATATTTTCTCTGATAATGAGACCTTGTTTCAAATCCATCTTGTTTTCATGTAAAATCAATATTATATGTTTTTACAGAATTAAACGATTAGCCGAATTTACCCAAGTCTCGTCTTAAAGATTTGCCTGGCAAAAGCTTTGCTTCGACAGATTACCTCTCAAGCTTTAGAATGGAGCTGCTTTAGTGTGGCGTAATCTACAAACTTGTCCAACCACAAAGAGCTTCCAGTAATTCCGAAGTTTAATTCTCTAGATAAATATATAAATAGTTTAGTCAAACTGATTTCATCTGCTTTCGGTTTTAAATAATAAAATATTTAAGCTTATTGCGCGGTCGACTTTCCAGCGACTTTATTATAAGTCTGAGCCTTTCGGCATTTACACAGCTTTGCATTTTGTGTTTCATGATTGTATAGAGCTTTAGGTTTTATTTGAACAAAACGCTTTGCATACGCTACTTGTTAGATTTTAAGAATTCAGTTTGAAGTTTCGCAGTCTGTTGGCGACATTTGATTGCTGGCTAGAATGAACCATTTCGATTCGTTCTACTCGTATATTTAACGTGGGTACAAAATGACATAATGTACACGGATAATGTATCATCGAAGAAATTGCCACAGAGCCACATTTAGCTCTTATCCTTATCACTATTGTGATACGGGTGAAAACTGGGTCTTCAGATTTTTTCTTCGATATTAAGTCAGAATAGAATGCGTTTAGTATGGATTTTCTGTATAATATAGTTTGTAGAATAGCAGTTATAACAAGTCGACAAATAAAATCGAAATTTGCTAGACTACTTTATTTATTTATATATATAAATTTATTAAATATTTTGTGATGATCAACAACAACGTCTTAGGTTATTGAGGAATAATGAGGAAGGGAATGGCTCTTAGAAGCATTTCATTTTTGTCTAATGTAGATCCATATATAAGGTGACTTTTATGCAGTCAAATTCTTACTGAAGACTCGGTAAGTGCTTAGTAACAAGGTTCGATGACCCTTTTTGTGAAATTCACGAATCACTCTTTTTATGTTCCTACAAACGCAAGCCCAGCCCCGAGTCAATTACTATGGGACGTCAACATTTTATTTTGCGAAATTAGTAAAAAGTGTTATCGATCCGTATTACTGATCACTTACCAAGCCTTCAGTATGAGTTTGGCTGCATAAATTAAAGTCACCTTATATATCTATAAAAGAAAAGAAAAAAATAATTCGAGATATATTTTGGGCCTTACTGGGGTCAGTTTCAGTTAAAAAATATATCAAAACAAATTGAAAAAAATAGGGCCCTTTGAAGTCTCTTGTTTACTTTTAGCCTTTGCCCGCGGCTCCATCCAATTTTGTTCAATTTTCCCCGTCTTCGGCTTGGGCATTATTTTATTATTCCTGTATATTATACACCATATTATACTGTATTTAAATACCAAATACTGAAAACTCAGATTGATAATGTAGTTGATTGGAGACCTTGCAGTTTTGTTTTATATATTTTGTAGGTATAATGTGAGTTTTTAGCTTTAATCAAATTATTTAAGTTTTGTATTGTTCGGAGATCTTAGGGCGCGAGTCTTACTCACACTTGACCGTTAAAATGTCTAAAAACTCAAAAATACCTATAGGTATATACTAACTTACGAAACAAAATGTTTTACATCTTTACAGACAAACAAATTATCTTTAACTGACTGTAATATATTACCCTGAAGGAAAGTTGCAGTGAAATATGAGGTACGTGCAGTATTATCATATTATTGGGATCATCCCATTGAACGGCACGCGGTGGGAATACGGGAGAAGCTACCTGATGTTTATATACCACTGGATGAACTTTCTTCTGACTGAATAGTCTGATAGAAATGAGTTTGTAAAGTCGCTTTGAGTTAATCATGTAAAGAGGACTTTAATATTTTCTAACAAATCTTGATCGATGGATATGTATTTTGTAAACTATGTGAATAATTTAAAGGGGGAAAAATGTCGAATCACCTTTGAAACGTTTACATATTATGTTTAAAAACGGTAGTAAAGCATGCCTTATGATTTTATCATAATTTCAACAATGTAAATAAATTTTATTGGTTAACAAAGAATCTTTTTTTTTAAATTAAAGTTGTTGAGATTGTTGTAATATCATAAAACATGCTTTAATACCATATTTGAACATTATAAAAGTTTACAAAAGTAGTTTGTATTTTTCTACCATTAAGTAATTTACATCAGTTACAAATACCTAGTCCTCGACCAATATCAGTTAGGAAAATGTACACTAAGTAAATATCGATACAATAGAACCCATTTACAAGAGAACGAGCAGGCAAGGCGGGCCCTTTTATTATAGTGTCATGCGGATTTGCGCCCGCGTTTGTTTCTGGTCCGCATGCGTGCATTGTCCCGCTGCGGTCGACACGCAGAGTAGATTGTTCACTACGCAGCAGTTTTGTGCGTATCGTCCGTGAGTACAGTCGTGAGGAAGATAGAATTAGAATAAGAATTATGTATTAGAATTGTTTATATTCGTACTTAATAGTGCTCGAACTAATAAAATGTTTGATACTTACCCATTGTATTTCTTCTTTTCTTTTTTATTCACATCATCAAAACTAGGCACCAAATCTCTGGATCTCGGTTTTTATAAATATTATATAATATAGGGCGTAAATTTTATTTATTTATTTATTTATTTGCATAAAAATCTTACATTCTAATGAACTTCGACTATTACTCTTTCCGTGTCTATTTTCACGTTTATTGTACATACGCATGCGTGTTATCCGCTTGACAGTAAAAGCAATACTGAATGTCGTGGAACCCGACACGCATGCAGTAGTCCGCACGCGGGCGCCCGCGTCTCCAACCCGCACCCCGCATGCGTGTGTCACGCATGATACAAAAAGAATGTACGAAAACGTATGAAGCGGGCGGTACGTTTGCGGGCCAGAAACGCACGCGGGCGCAAATCCGCATGACACTGAAAGGGCCCTAATACTGCTGGCACAATATGATAAAAAAGACAAAAAGTTTTAATGTCCAAGTTCGCAAAATGATACTGGCCACTTGCTTTTTCTGTACATTAATGAAGAAAGTTTTATCAGTATTTTCAATTTGTAAAATTACAAGCTACTTAAAGTGTCCTCTTATTACTTATTTTATTAGTGATAGTGAAGATTTGATGACGCCGCCGGTATCTAAACAATTAGTCTTATATTCTTCGTGGGTATAGTATAAAGTACTATGTATATATAACTCGGGAGAAAGTACGACTCTCAACTCGTGGTATTCGGCCCCTTTTTTCCTTCAGTGAACATGTAGTAGCTACTATTTTTATTTTATGTTAATTTTATGATTCCACAATTTAGCGACTAAATGCACAGACATATAATTATATTATACGTCTGTGACTAAGTGGTAGAGTACCTTTATTTGATTTTTATTGTAACTTTCTAATCCTATATAAGGTTTAACCTTATTCTATTTGGCAAAACTAAAAATTTACCTTTATTTTTCTTAAGTAATCCAATTAGGTAACAAAAAAAGATCTTGTAACAAAACAAAAAGGTAATAAGATATTACTTCTAAAAATAAAAAGGATTCGTTTTAACGTGGATATTTTTATTTTTATGTCCGATCCCGTTAAAGGCTGGTATTATCCATAAACAAACTAATGGCGTCATAACAAGACGAAAATGTTATTAATAAGTGGGTCATTCAGATTTTAACACACAAATTCTACCAGATAACAACAAAAATGTTTTGTTTATCGTCCTAAATGTATCCATGTCTAAAATAAAATCAAGACCACTGTAAATGGTGTTTGATATTTTGTTGTGGGCTGGTGGGTGAATTTATAAAACAGGTGGCCTATACTAAGTATATCACGTTTATTATTACTTTGAGCACTGGTTACTCTCTTAGACTGCGTAACTTTAATTATAAAACTAGGAGACTGACTACACCACTTACACAAGTCGCCATGTTGAAGGAAAGAGAGCAAGAAGGTAATAGCCAGACAAGAAAGGAAAATAATGCGTTCACAATTATTATTTTGAATTAAATATTTAGTATTCACTAAAAAAAAACATGGAAAGTTCTTGAATGAAAGTAATATTTGTTCAGTATACACCTAAACCTACGCTTATACTATTAAATCTACAAAAATTAAATCAACGTGTAATTTGGAAATTTTGAATTATTCAGCAAAACAGTAACAAAATAACATCCATAAAAGTGCCGCGAGCGAAGCGAAGAGATCAAAAGCGCTGTTCAAGCGCGCAAGCACTCGTCTGTTAACGACGATCCAACGATCGCCCAACTCACCAAGACCTCAAAAACTCATTAAAGTAAACCTTACTGTTTTATAATAAGGGTCGAGATCAAGATCTCTAGAGGGTGGTCGGATGGTGGGCCCAAAGGTCCACTCGAGCACGGAGCCCTGGCGTGAATCTGTATCGAGAAAGCCTTTAGCGAATGACGGCCACTTAGATTGAGGCGAGACGAAAAACTTAAAGTTGCCCTGTTATAATTTTCTGTGTAACGGTTAGGAAAAATGATGGGATCATTGATTTTGGGGTACAATTGCTTTGAGGGGCTGCTGTCTTCAAATAATTTGGCCAAGTGTGAGTTGGAATGTCACACAAAGAGTTCCATACCACAACACAATACGGTTACGGAACCTTAAAATATTATGGTAAATAAGAACAATATAGATACCAAAGCAGCATGAAAGCGACAAAAAACAAAGCGGAAAAATGGCAGCGACTGACAAAAAAATCAGCAAGCATGAGTATGGAACCCCAATTTTTATTATCAAAATTTGTTGTTTAATTTTAAGGTATATACAACTAGTAGCTTTTGCCCGCGGCTCCAGCCGCATGTTATTCGGTTTAACGACATGCTTTTTTCCGGGATAAAAAGTAGCCTATGTGTTAAGTTAGGGTATAAGCTCAATCCATTCTAAATTTCATCCAAATCCGTTCAGCCATTTCAGCGTGAAAGAGTTACAAACATACACACACACACACAAACTATCGCATTTATAATATTAGTCTGATTTGACCAAATTTGAGACTTGAAAACAAAGCGGAAAAATGGCAGCGATTGACAAAAAAATCAGCACCCATGAGTATGGAACCCCAATTTTTGTTATTAAAATTTGTCGTTTAATTTTAGGGTATATACCTATACAACAATTTGACCAAATTTGAAAATTGTACCTTTAAGTGTCAACGTCTTTAAGATAGAGCTGAAACAAATAACAGATTTGACATGTAAAACGTATACTTTATGTAGTATCTATTTTACAAATAAACATTTTGAATCTTAAATTAAAAAAAAAACAAATTTTTCAAGGTTTCTTGTATGGGGCCCCTCGTGGTTTTCGTTGTTCTATATGTAGTTTGAAACTGAAGCACAGATTCGAACAAAATTTGGCAAACTTATATTAAGTATAAATAATACAATACGCATAAAATTATAATTATAATAATGGCAACAATTTCATAATTGTAATCTCCAAAATTACATATTTTCAGGTTTTTAAACAACTAATAGATCACTTATACTCTTGGTGCAACAGTAAATCTTTAGTCGATAGTCTATCGGACGTTGATATCAAAATATATTTTGCTAAGTATCTATTACGTGATTAAAATGAAAGCAGAAATATGAAAAGGTAAATTGGACGTTGTGACGTTAGCAGGCCTTCAGGTCATTTTGTAACACTCGTAGTAGTTGGTAGCCATTGACCTCTCATAAATGAGAGTTGAATGATGTTCGTAGCGCAAAAAAAAACAAGACAGGGTAAAATATGTTTTCCAAGTGCGAGTCGGATTCGCGCACAAAATGTTCCGTACCACCACACAATACGGGTGTGGAACCCTAAAATTATAATGGTAAATAATAACAATATACATGCCAAAGCAACATCAAGGCTACAAAAAACAAGGCGATAAAATGGTAGCGCCTGACAAAATAATTGGCGCCGTCTGCGTACGGAACCCTACTTTTTATTTTACTTTAGTGTATGTCCTATAATCTGACTAAATTTAAAACTCGTATGTGTTACCGTCTTTAAGTAAGAGCCAAAACCAATAACGTTTGAATAAAGAAACCTTTTCGAGGTTTCTTGTATGGGGCCCCCCTTAAATTAAAATTTCTTGTTTTTTCTAATATGTCATTATTTGTTGGTGTAGAGGCCGTAGCACAGATTATTACAATAGTATAGTAAAACGTATTCTGAGAAAATTGTAACTTTCTACATTACGGTTAGTAAACGTCCCGTCTGGCAGCCTTTGGGTACAGAATCCTAAGAACACAGATTTAAAAAACAGACCACAGAGCATTTAAACTCCGCATCAATGTACTTGGTTGCCCCTCAGCGGGTTTATATACGATAATTTAGTTTTCTAGTTTGGAGCATAGGTATATGATAGCTTTGGAGGCACAGACCACAAACCCTGGAGCCAGGAGGATTTGTTCTATTTAATGTTTCCAAAGTAGCCCATTAAAATTGACAGCCGGTAAAAAGCGAACATTAACGTCACATTGCGTTTAGCGGCCATTATTTGGGTTCCACATCCGAAGGGTGCCAAACGGGACCCTTTTAATAAGCCTCCGCTGTCTGTCTGTCTGTCTGTCCGTCCGTCACAGGGGTCTACAGTTTCAGTCGTAATGGGTAGACAGTTGAAATTTTCGCAGGAAATGCATGACTATGGCCTTCACCGTCTAAGCCTTCACCACAAAAAATAATAAAAATATGAAAAACAAAGGGGGTCCCCATGCAAGAAACCTTGAAAGATAACTATTGTTTCATCTCTTAATACATATAATTTATTCAGATGGTTTCACGTACTCTAAAGTTAATAAATAATAAAAATTAGGGTTTCGTACTCAAAGGAAAAAGACGCCTTTATCTTGCTATGGTATTTATATTGTTGTTTTCTATTATGTTTTAGGGTTCCTTCTCCATTTTGTGTGGTGGGAAGGAAACCTTTGTGCGCGAGTCAGACTCGCACTCGGCCAAATGAGTGAAACTAAGTTTAATCTATGTAAGTGTAGCTTCAAACACTGTCAATTGTTGTTTTTTGTAGCTCAATAATTTCAAGGAAGAATAATACAAGATACTTTCAGTTCTATGTGTTTATTTGACTGTCTCCAGTTAGTTTTAATAATATTTAGAACAGAACTAAAAAAACATTGAAATAAACAATGCAATAGCGATGCCTTGGTGCCTACCCCGACTAATTTATTTGACTAACACAGTGGCACACCTAACTTAATTTGAAAGTAGCTAGGTTGATTGATAAGAATATATCAAAGTGATTTATAATAGTCTAGAGTCAATTAGCAAGCATTTGTACCAGTTTTATAGCAGTAGTGGTAGTTCAGTCGGTAGAACTCTGAATCACCAATGAGTTTGTTGGAATTCACATATGTTCATAGTAAAAGAAAACACCGTGAGGTATACATCGGGGAGCCCTAAAAAGTGTGTATTTGTGCACAAGGTGCGGCGATAAAGCATGTTGGGACGTTCAAATCGTCAGTGAAAAGATTATGTTGACTGTTTTATTAGTGACGGCAACGCAATATATAAGGTGACTTTAATTTATGCAGCCAAATTCATACTGGAGGCTTGGTAAGTGATCAGAATCACGGATCGATAACACTTTTTGCTAATTTCGCAAAATAATATGTTGACGTCCCATAGTAATTGACTCGGGGCTGGGCTTGCGTTTGTAAGGAACACCAAAAGAATAATTTACGAATTTCACAAAAGGCACATTGAACCTTGTTACTGAACACTTACCTAATGCATAAATTAAAGTCACCTCGTATACAACATAAACCTATTTGATCAACTATCAGGCAGCACTACTTTATTTCACTTTAAAATCCTAAACATGGTGTTTTATACAGAGGTGACATGAAATTTGAAGCGATCTCCTACTGAGTAAGGAGATTTTTGAGCTCTGTGATAAAGACTGCGTTACGGGTAAAGCTATAAAATTTATAAAACTAAGTTTACCTGTGTAAACCTAGGTCTACTCAACGCTATGGTTGGCCTAGTTTTACCCATTCTTATAATATAGCCCGTGATAAAACTCCCAGAACAACAATATATCTTGCGATAAAGCCTAATGAACTTGAAACTTTTAATTTGTTCTACTCGTAATTAAGTTCAGGCGGTTATGAAGGTTCACGTGCCTATGTAAGAGAGGATTCTTACGACAAAAGACGAGTCTAATGGTTGTTTAGTGGCCAAGGTACCTTTTACTGAAAATATTTCAAGTAGTAAAAACGAGCACATGTTAAGAGGGCAACGTAAAAAGTACTTGGAATAGACTAGCTTGTATGACTGGACTAAACTAGTTGGATGGGGAAGAAGCAGAAAAAGAGTTTCAGAATCGTAACAGATGGAAATCTGCTGCAGTCTATTCCTACCTCACTGGGAGACAGGTGTGAGTATTATGTATGGACGTGTGTATGGCTTCAAAACTACTAAGTAACTTTATTGAGCAAGACATTTTCAACAAAATTATAATAGATTGTTCCATTGAAAAGGATCTTTCCAATATTAAAGGATTGATTACTTTCAGCACGGAAGAGTTTCTACAGTAATTAAATCATTTGGGTCAATTAATTTTCTTTTGAGACCCGTTTAAATAAAATTTTATCGAACCCTTTTAAGTGTGAATGAAGAGATGGCGTAGAATTTTCGTGCCGTCTCTCTCACACTTATGTGAAAGAAAAAGATGAGGGTTTTTCTTTTTGGACTGTAATTCTCGATACATAAATAATTAAAATAATATTTATTATGAGGTCAATGCTGCCAATTTTGTTCAGAAATAAAATAATATATCGACACGGTGTAAAATTGATTCTAGTATTTTCCTAAATTTTTAAGCAGTTCATAAAACATATAACCTAACGAAATAAATTTTCGCTGGTGTTTGTAATGAAATGAGATATATACATATACGACATGATCATTGTGTACATCGTTTATGGCTCGTTGTACATATGTGTAATAAATGTCTCGGGGCCATATCGTTAGATTTATAATTTCATGATCTGCTCAAATATAGTAAAATCTGTAAAAACTAAAGAGGTCACCTCGCTCTGTTTCGCTCGTCTCCGAATTCACGATCACAAGTAACCTAACAAGCTTGTCCTCGCTTCGCTCATCGTCGCACCTATTTTTGACTTTTAGTTGGAAGTCTATCGTTAATTTCTCATTTTATACTTTACTATATTTTCGATCAGATCATGAAATAATCAATTCTACGATGTGGCCATTCTAATAAAATTCTTAAATCATCTTTTATTATTGCGAAGTTATTATCTCTATCTTCTCTATATATATAAAATACAACGTCTGTCTGTCTGTTCGTTCACTTATAACTTGAGAACCACTCAATGGATTTTGACGCAGTTTTCACTGAAAGATAAAGCATTTCTTTGGGAAGGTTTAGGGTTATGCGCCATCACGCTATGACAAAAGGGAGCAGCGCAATGAGAATTTTAGTGACAACATGTGGAAGATTCGCCGCCCTAGCGAAGTCGATCGTTGCGGGTTCAAACCCCAACTGGTAAAATTTGATTTCATTTTTATTTTTTATTCTTTTGTTTTATTTTCAGAAAAAATATTTCCTTTTGTAAAAAAAATATTAAAGCTGAAATTATATTTCTTGACTGAGCAAAGACCAATTACTAAAATATTTTTATTTTCAAGTCCTTAGAAAACGCTATCTCTGTGAAGCTATCCTAGATATCACTAGATGGCGCTGCATGTTTCAAAATATCGGATTTGACGCAGTCTGGTTTAAATCAACTCACGTTAAAGTTTGTCTACACTATTATATAAAGAAGAAGATTTAAGCACTCAATAAGATTTTTAGTATGTACGCCTTGCGTAGTCGTATGTAGTCTCATGGTCGAGGTTTGAATCATCCACTGGTATATGTTTTTTTTAGGAGACCTCTCAAGTTTAAGTTTATTTGATCGGTATTTATGAGTTCTCTATACATATAAAATACAACGTCTGTCTGTCTGTCTGTCTGTTCGTTCGCTTATTACTTTAGAACTACTCAAAGGATTTTGACGCAGTTTTCACTGAAAGATTTCTTCGGGAAGGTTTAGGGCTATGCACCATCACGCTATGACAAAAGGGAGCAGCGCAATGAGAATTTTAGTGACACATGTGGAAGGTTCGCCGCCCTAGCGAAGTCGATCGTCGCGGGTTCAAACCCCAACTGGTAAAATTTGTTTTCACTTTTTATTTTTTATTCTTTTATATTATTTTCAGAAAAGTATTTCCTTTTGTAAAAAAAAGATTAAAGCTGAAATTATATTTCTTGACTGAGCAAAGACCAATTACTAAAATATTTTTATTTTCAAGTCCTTAGAAAACGCCATCTCTGCGAAGCTATCCTAGATAACGGCTCAGTAAGCTAGCTTTGAAATGGTTTTTATTTATTTTACACTAGATGGCGCTGCATGTTTCAAAATATCGGATTTGACGCAGTCTGGTTCAAATCAACTCACGTTAAAGTTTGTCTACACTATTATATAAAGAAGAAAGATTTATTTATTTGTTTGCATATAATGAGTAATATCTAGAACTACTGATCTGACTATAAAAAATTCTTTAGGCACTCAATAAGATTTTTAGTATGTACGCCTTGCGTAGTCATATGTAGTCTCACGGTCGAGGTTTGAATCATCCACTGGTATATGTTTTTTTAGGAGACCTCTCAAGTTTAAGTTTATTTGGTCGGTATTTATGAGTATTTTTATAGAATATGGTGACCAGGATCTAATGACGGGACTGGGAGGTGGGTACGGGATCTCCTCAACGGACAACAGCAGACCCTTCGAGTTTGGGCTTATTTTATTGGTCTTTATTAGCACTTTGGTAAAACATGGTGACCAGGGTCTGATGATGGGACTGGAAGGTAGGTACGGGATCTCTCCAACGGACAACAGCAGACCCTTCGAGTTTGGGCTTATTTGATTGGTATTTATTAGCACTTTGGTAAAACATGGTGACCGTTGCATATCGTCGTTAAAAAAATCATATTCTTTTATTTTCCTTATTTTCACGAAAATCTATTCGACGCGGGGGGAGCCGTGGGCAAAAGCTAGTACTAAATAAAGAACTCTGCACACTAATATTATAAATGCGAAAGTTTGTGTGTGCGTGTGTGTGTGTGTATGTTTGTTACTCTTTCACGCTGAAACGGCTGGATGGATTTGGATGAAATTTAGAATGTATATAGCTTATAACTTTTTCCTGGAAAAAAGCATGTCGTTAAACCAAATAACACGCGGGCGGAGCCGTGGGCAAAAGCTAATCTGTCCATATTTCAATTTTGGCGGCGCCAAGGTAACATTAGAAACCAAATACAAACCAACAAGCCAATAATGACAAATTAAATTACTTGACAGCAATTTACACAGTGTTGCTGACAATACTTAAAGGTATAATTTAGTTTCTCTGAATTATAGTTCATCGATAGTTACCGATACCTATGGTTTAAATGAGACATCACTTAAACTCGATTCTGCGGCTATAGAAGTATAGCCGTTCGGGGCTAACTCGACTCGTCTTCGACAAACGACAAAAGGAACAAACTTACGTGAGTGAGCAGGTTACCTGTTATTTGTCTCTCTTACTTGTATACATTTGTCTCTTTCGTTGTTTGACGAAGACGAGACGAACGAGCCTCGAACGGTTGTACTTCTAGACCCGCTGGTCATCATCATAAATTCATAAACTATTATTACCAAAAATACGTCATCCGTCGTAGGTGATATATGAGAGCCCCCTATTAGTTGACAAAATAACATGGTGTATCCCGCTACCCCCTTGCACCCCTATTACGTCTGTTCTCGAAAGAAATGTTCATTGTAATTATTTAGTTGACTTGTAGGAGGCTCTCGAAACGTCAAAATGATGTCAGTACGCTGTCAAAGCCCTGTCGACCTATCCGTATGTACATATCAGTGACTCTAAAGCATGTTATAAAACATAGACTTAGAATATACTAGGGTATAGAAGATCAACTGACAGCCCAATAACGCGTGACGAATTTTGATTTGTCAGTGTGTGCGTTGACTAGTGATGTGCAGTTACTGTTCAAGAACTATTGATGTGTTGTCGATAGTAATATTTTTAACCACTTGCAAGGCCAAGTTTTTGTAAAGGTACGAAACTGAACAACGTCAGAAATTAACTAATCTTTTTTCCTTGGGAAGTCTAAAAGCATGTTCTCGGAAAAAGTTAAACCTGCATTTACAATAGTTTCACATTATTTTGTTGGATCTTATATGCAAAATGTAACAAAGCCCAAATATTATCTAAAGATCATGTGGTATTAACAGTATTCCCCAATAAACAGGTCCCCGAAATATCTTTTTAACGTTATGAAATATATTTATGAAATTTACTTTGACATTCTACATAAATATGAATGTCAACTTAAGAATCTACGTAAGGAAACTGTTTGGTCGGAGCCAATTAAATAATTGTTTTGTTTAAAGGCCAATAACCGTGAACAGAAAAATAATTTTGAAATTTGCTGGTAAAATAAATAACGAAGTATTTAATGACTGTTTAATTTTTTTTGTTTCTAATTACGCTTTATTGAAGTGTAAACCTTAGGATGACGAAGGCGGTGGAGTTATTTCACGGTAAAAATAGGTACGATGGCGCGATTCTCTCTTTCAGCCGTCCCTGAAAAAATAAAGTAATAAATAAATATATTTTAATAGATAATATAATATTCAAAATAAATAAAAAGGCCCAAAACTAGTATTTATTTGGCTTTTTCTTCCAAACTCTAACCAATCCGCCCAATTAGCCGTAAGCATTTTCCTTTAATTCAATTCAATTCAATTCAATTAATTTATTTATATCAGACTCTAGGCCAATATAATATTTACAAATTACGAACTAATTATAATTAAATAAAAAGTAAAATAGAAATTAAAATATGGTTAGTAAAAATTTGTTAGTAATAAATTTTACAGCAATAATAATAATAATAGCCCCCTAAAGACCAACCTTACGTCCGTGCTGAACACCTAGCCACGTGGGGGGTGGACACGCGTACTTATGAAACTTACGCGGCCAACAAGGAACTGGCACTATAGCGATATGTAATGGTTCTCACAAGAAGTAGACTACCCCAGGCGGGTACCAGTAGCACTGCAGAATCCCGCTCTGAGCCCTCGGGCTCGGGCTGCCCTACGTACTCTGGGGGGGGGGGGCAACATATCGCAGTCTACTCAGTCCAAGACTGTTGTAGACCAAATAGGAACAAAGGGAGAAGTTAATCAAAGTCATAACATTATAACCTTGCTCCCACCATCACCCACATCATCAGCATATAGCCTATTGCCGTCACCCGATTCATCAATCCTTTTGAATACCACATCAACTCCCTATCGTCAACTGTTACACCCTTGTCGGTAGATGTTGAGCAAGAGGCAGACTGCCTAGAAATTGCTCCCACTACTGGCACAAAACGTGCGCGAATAAATTTTACCAGTGAAATGAATAAATTCATATGGCGCACATATCTCAATATTACCAATTTAGAAAAACATACTAAGAAATTTTTGGATAGACTTTATACAGATTTTGTAGAGAAGTTTCCGAATATTAAAGTAACCAAAGAAAAAATTGCAGCTCAAAGAAGAGAAATAACAAAAATGAATTTACTAGCTCCAGAAATATTAGATGAAATTAAACGCGAAGTTTCACAGACCTTAAAAAGACCAACTCATTGAAACTAATTGAAACTAATGCGTCGGGTCATGATACTTTATCAGTAGAAATGGTTCGTATGACCCTTCCAATTACACTGCCTATTATAACCCAGATTGTAAATAAATCTATCTTTCTTAATATTTTCCCGGATGCTTGGAAATTAGCTAAGGTCAAACCACTGCCCAAAGGTAACAACGTGGAGGATTTTAAGGATCTAAGACCAATTAGTGTGCTACCGGTTCTCTCCAAGATTGTCGAAAGAGTGGTTAGTACGCAATTGACGAAATATCTGGAATCTGAAAAAATCATCCCTAGATTACAATCCGGATTCCGTAGTGGCCATGGCACGGATACTGCATTAGCGCATATCGTCGATGATGTTATTACCAGTTCTGATTCTGGCGCAGGCAGTGTTCTTGTGCTATTGGACTTTTCTAGGGCTTTCGACTGCTTAAACATGGAGCTCTTGCTGTTGAAAATGAAATACTATGGACTATCGCAGGCTGCATGCTCATGGTTTCACTCGTATTTAAAAAATCGCCAGCAATATGTGGTTATAGAAGATGATCAGGGTAACTTAACCGAGTCAGAAGTTAAAGCAGTATCACGGGGTTGTCCTCAGGGCTCAATATTGAGTCCATTACTGTTCATTCTGTACACGGCTGATCTATCGCGACATGTACAACATTGCAAAATCCATTTATACGCCGATGACACCCAAGTCTATTACTCCTTTAAACCAGAAGACACTACAGAGGCGGTTCAAAAAATAAATAGTGATTTGGATACCATTCACGAGTGGGCTCGGAACAATTCACTGGTATTAAATCCTCAAAAGACCAAGTTTTTAATTTTGGGTACAAAACACCAATGCACATCAATAAGTAGTAGAAATCCTTACATTCAAATTGATCGCCAAAGTATTGAAAATGTGAAAATTGCGCGGAACCTTGGTTTAATTGTAGACAGTGAACTTCGGTTCGAGGCACATGTCAATACTAAGCTAAAAAACGCATTCTATAGGCTAAAGGTACTGTACGGTATTCGACAGTTTTTAACAGAAGAGGTTCGGGAACTACTTGTGGAGAGTTTAGTTTTGTCCTCGTTCAATTTTGGCGATGTTGTATACGGGCCACGAATCTACGCTAAAACGGAACGCGCTATACAGCGCGTACAGAATGCATGTGCACGTTTTTGTTACGTGGTACCTAAACGGGCGCATATCACGCCATTTCTGAATGATAAAAAAATTATTAAAATGAAAGGCCGTAGGCAATTACATCTTGCTACTTTGATTCACAAAATAGTTCACATGCAAAGACCTATCTACTTATATGATAAGTTCACATGGACCCGAGATAAACACGGTCGATTTACACGCAATAGCACTACGGATAAAATGGTCATACCGATTCACAAAACTGCAGGCTACAAAGGAAGTTTCAAATACGCAGCCGCCAAGATTTGGAACGACCTTCCACCGCCTTTGCGTAAATTCATGCGTTCTGCTACTTTAAAAAAACACCTCAGACTTAGCATTCTCAACAAGCAGTAATATGTTAACTAGTGCTAGGTACTTCTTAATAACTATTATTAGGCTGATGTTTGAATTGTTTTATTCCATTTTGTTTTTTTTTTCTAAATTAGACTGTATAAAGTCGTTTGCAATAGAATCCAACAATCATGTAAACAAATATGGCGGACTGACATTGACAGCGTATTGTTTATGCCCATAGTGATGTCATAGTGTTCTAATTTAATTTTAAATAAATTTATTTTTCTAATTATTTTAATTTTAAGTCATAGACTATGGCCCATAGTAGGATAGGTACTAAAATAAAACTGACTAAATAGATTAAATATATAAGCCATAGACTATAAAATAAAACTGATTATATATAAAAAAAGTGTTTATTGAAACAAATTTAAATCTTCGTCTTCGTCATCATCACTATCAGAAGTGTCGCCGGTGACCGTAATTATAACATTATTTTTAAGGCCTGTTTCACTACTTGCTGGTAAGCACTAAAGTATGTTCGAGATAGCATGATATGGGTGACAGTTCGTAATTTTAACAGCGTTTTTTAACAGCCAATTTTGGTTTTTTGACCGGCGGCGGCGGAGCAGTCCCCGACGAACCTGGCTGCGGCTCGCTCATTATAACCTTAAAAACAAATATAATTTTACACACATACATTTCAGTAATTGTGATCTATTCAAATAATTAGTTACGAGGGCAATACAATATTAAAGTGCGTCTAATAGATTTCCGTTGTAGGTAATAGATCTAAATCATTCTTACCTCCTGATTACTCCTTGAGAAAAAATACCAATCGTATGCGATATCAAAGTCCGTGATGCCGTGCGAAGGTCGTCGTTCCAAGAAAAATATGTCCAGCCAAATCGTAAAGCAAAACAAAAGTCCAAAATGAGAATGCAAAGTCGTAGAAATCGGAAACAGAAAACGGAAACAGAAAACACTAATGCACAGCGAACCCACAGAACAGTGAATGACTGTGAATGACAATTCTAACAAAATGGCCACCTGTCAATTTTTAAAAACTAACCATTATTTTTATGGCTTAGGATACAATCCGTTTTGGTTAATTATATTAAGCTCTTGAAAAAAAAATTTTATTGTATTCAAATAATATTAAATTAAAATAATTTATTAAATTAAAAATAAAAGATAACTTCAGATTACGAACAACACTAACTTTTCAATGACTTATAGAGTTCGATGAGTAAAAAACTAAGATGACAGCTTGTCAAATACTTCGAAATTTTCACGTTGCAAATGTTTTAACAAATTTAACTTATAAATACAAGTTAAATCGTGTTGAAGATAATGTGAAAACAATGGTGCGTTCGTTGAAATCAGACTATGTTCATAATTGATCGTCAAATGTATGTGATTACGGAGTAATCGTGACAATTTGGTTTGTTTACATGATTGTTGGATTCTATTGCAAACGACTTTATGTGCAAATTCCTTTTTTATAACTTTTTAATTTTTTTATTTTTGTGTGACAAGTTATGTGACAGTTTTGATTAACTTATGGAATTTTTAATTATTTGTTCTATTTAATTCTATTCCTTACAATTATTTACAATCACTCATGACATGAATCTGTTTCCTACCTACCTGCAATTGTATTTTGTTTTATATGTATTAAAATGGGGCAAACTGAAAATCGGCGCTGCAAGTTGAATCCAACTTGTGGCATCTGCCGAGCTTGCTCCTTTTTGCCATTATTAATTTATTTATTGATAGATTTTTTTTTCTTATTGTTTTTTTTTTTTCATGTTTGTTTATATTTCTATTTTTTTTGTATATGTTTTGTGGCAAATAAATTCATTTCACTTTCACTTTCACTTTCACTTTCATAATTCCCAGCAAACCCAAAGTACTCAATTGATAAATCCCATTACAACCCCCGTAGTAGACTCAACCAGTCACAATATATTATCAAACATGAGACCCCCAACTACAAAATCCGGGAAATTTAGGGAACGATTGCAGTGGACCGAAGAGGTTAATAAAGAATTATTCAAATGCTATTATATTGTCACAAATAATGAAACAAATCTGACAGGATATAGACCGCAGCTCCATAATAAATTCATAGAAACATATCCAGACTTACATTTTATAACCGAACAACGACTAGCAGATCAAATAAGATTAATCATTCATAGCAATTACATACAACCAGCAGAAAGAGATAATATTAAGAAGCAAGTACCAGAAGAAAATAATTTCCTACAAAAAAAACACACAAAAAGCGCACACCGTATCAGGCGCAGAAAAAACCAGATTGACCATAACGACACATTGTTAGATAACTTCGATAATTCACAAGTAGTTTTAACAGAACATACAACACACGATAAGACTTTTGACAACAATACGAACAACAATAACTCAACAACGACAGAAACAATAACTGAAATAAACATAAACACAAACAAGTCTGAAGAAATAGAAAAATCTTTCGAACTGGCATTTCAATACTATGAAAACACGCAGCCAACAGACAGAAGTTACATACCAAAACAAAAGACATCCAGAAAACTTGCCAATATTGTAGATTATATAAACACTAAAGTGCTCTCATTAAAAGTTAGAATAGATACAGATTTCAACTCATTACAAACAATATTGTACTCCGCTGCTTGGACTGCAGCAAAAGTAAATGGAGCAAAAATAGACATCCCTCCAAAGACCGAAACAACTAAAAAAAAAAGAAACCTAAATGGCAAATTAGGCTCGAAAGTAAAATAGAAATATTAAGAGCAAAGATAGGTAGACTCACACAATACATGAACGGAAACAAAATCAGAAAACGTAACTAAGCATGTTGAAAATATCCCGAAGGAACATAAAATACACACATCTCACGAAGAACCAAACACCCAACTAGATCATTTCTTAGATACACTCCGACAAAAACTGTCTGTATCAAGCAGCCGACTAAAACGATATAAAACCTGTACCCTACGAAAGACTCAGAACGACCTATTTACAGTAAACGAAAAACAATTCTATCGTAACTTAAAGACACAAACTTCTAATCAAACGCGAGACACTAAGGATGATCATAATGCCTCCCCACAGCCAGAAGAGTTGCATAGATTTTGGTCTGACATATGGGAAAATCCTGTTTCACACCAAACAAGTGCCCCATGGATAGATACTGAAAAAGCCAACTCTGAAAACACTGAACCGATGGAATTTGAATATCTCCCCATAGAAATATTTCACACCGTCATTAAGTGATTACACAATTGGAAAGTACCTGGTACCGATAATTTACACAATTATTGGTATAAGAAATTTATACATCTTCACCCGTATTTACATAATTTCATAAATAAATTTAAACAGGAACCAAACACTATGCCTAAATATATTTCATCAGGAATTACACATATGCTACCAAAAGATAGGAACGACTTGAAGAATCCCGCCAAATACAGACCTATAACATGCCTTCAAACTATTTACAAAATCATCACTTCGTGCCTTACACATATAATATATTCACACGTAGAAAAATACAATGTTTTGACAGAACAGCAGAAAGGATGCCGTAAATTAAGCCAAGGGTGCAAAGAACAACTTATTATAGATTCAGTAATTTTATGACAGGTGCAACAAAAAAAAAAGGATTTATTCACGATGTATTCGACTATAAAAAGCGTATGATTCCGTGCCTCACTCGTGGCTTGAGATTTATAAGATTCACCCAACGAAAATTTTCTTCCTCCAGAACACTATGACAAATGGGAATACGCGACTTAAAATAAAAACAGACACACTAACTGTGCAAACAGAAACAATCACAATCAAACGTGGAATATTTCAAGGAGATGCTTTAAGTCCACTGTGGTTTTGCCTTGCTCTAAACCCGTTATCTAACTTGCTTAACACAACTAACACCGGATACTTATTAAAATATGACGACACTGAAAATACTACAAGCACAGAAAATCGAAATCAAAATTACTTGTTAAGCCACCTTTTATATATGGAGGACATAAAACTTTATTCTGAAAGTCAAGATAACCTAGAAACATTAGCTGTTATCACAGAAAAGTTTTCCCACGACATAAACATGAACTTCGGCATAGACAAATGCAAAATTAATTCAGTTAGAGCAGGACAAAACTACAAACACACATACGAAATGCAAACCGGAGAGCGAATAGACCCGTTAGATCAGAATGAGGCTTATAAATATCTGGGCTATAATCAGACTAATCAAATAAAGTATAAAGAAGTAAAATCCGTTTTGCAGAAAGAGTTCAAACATAGACTTAATTCTATAGTTAAAACAGACCTCCACTCTAAAAATGTAATAAAAGCCATAAACACTTATGCGATCCCTGTACTGACCTACTCGTTTGGCGTTATTAATTAGACAAAATCAGAATTACTCAATCTGCAACGCGTCATTAATACCACCATGACTAGAAATAGGAAACACCATCCTCGTTCCTGCATCCAAAGATTGACGTTAGCAAGAAAAGACGGTGGACGAGGAATCATTGATGTGACTAACCTCCACAATCAGCAAATAACCAACTTACGATCATACTTTCATTTTAAGATGACTATTTCTCCATTACACAATGCAATAACCCAAAACGATTACAGGTACACGCCATTAAACTTGCAGAATATGTCCCAACAAAATAACCAACGGCAGACTGACAGACAGACTAAACTGGATGAGTGGGCACAAAAATCACTTCATGGGAGACATCATCGCGATCTGAACCTACCTCACGTCGACAAGACAGCGTCGAACGAATGGCTCAGTCGCGGTGAGCTCTTCCCTGAGACGGAGGGTTTTATGCTCGCCATCCAGGACCAAGTTGTCGAAACACGCAATTACCAAAAGTATATAATGAAAATACCAAACACGATAGATACTTGTCGACGGTGCAGTAGAGCTTCAGAAACAATACAGCACATAACTGGCGCATGTTCATCAATAGTTCAGACTGACTATAAATTCCGACATGACCAGATTGCAAACATAATTCATCAAAAACTTGCCATACAACACAAACTCATTACTACCCCCCATTACCATATTACAAATACAACGCTGAAAGTATTCTTGAGAACCAGACTTATAAACTCTATTTTGACAGAGCCATACTAACTGACAAAACTGTACATTACAATAGACCAGACATTATTATATTGACAAAGAACATAAGACTGCACAAATGATCGACATCGCCGTTCCCAATACGCATAATTTACAGACTACAATTGCTGAAAAACTAAGTAAATACACAGATCTGAAAGACAAAATAACACGCATGTGGAAACTGCAAAAAGTAACCATTATACCCATAGTATTGTCTGCAACTGGAGTCATACTCAAACAACTTCATCAGTCTCTCCGTTCCCTAAATCTTCCAAGACTTTCGTACTACAGCCTACAAAAAGCAGCCATCCTAAATACATGCCGGATAACCAGGAGATTCTTACAAACCGACCAACTTCATGCCACGTCCCAACAAGAACAACCACAAACAACCCAAAACAATGACACTCACTTGGCCTAGGCCCGTAAGTGCTTATACTACCGGCTTCTTGAAGCCGAGATGAAATTGCTCATAAACAGAATAATAATAATAATAATGACATGTCATTTAACTTTGATTGATTTCATTTTACAATTTTCACACATTAATATTTCAGTCCAATGTTGATCTATTACATTAAATACATTATTATATAAAACATTCATAATTTTATTGTTACTTTTCTCCACTCGTGCCCTAATGGAGAAGATTCTCATTCTTATGATATCATAAAAATCGTCTATACTTGCTTCGGTAAACATTTCTTTTGCACTACAGTATCGAGGAAGTCTCAGCAACATTCTAAATCCGTTATTGTACTGTACTCTAATAGTTCGTCGCTTACGCGCTCGAGTACGGACGTGTGTAATTGTGATCTGTGACACGAGAAATATACCGCGCAAAATGGTGCAGTGTAAAAAATGTAAACAATTTTTGGCAGTGAAAGAGACTGATGTGGTTAAGTGTAAAGGCACATGTAAAGGTGTCTTTCATGGTAGATGTGTGAAAAACTTGAAGAGTTTCCAACAGAACGAGTGCTGTGAGGAATGCAACAGAAACACAGGTTCTCCGGTTCCTGTGTCCTGTTCAAAGACAACCGTCAGTGTGGAACCAGGAACAACTACCATGGAGGACCTACTGGCCCAAGTAAACCAAAAACTAAACATTGTGTATAAATTAGAAAAAAACTTTGAAGAAATGAAGACAACGATTGAATTTTATGCAGAACAATATCAACAAATGCACGAATTCAAAAAAGAAGCTGAAAACAAAATAAAAAATTTAGAGCAAAAAAACGTTCACTTGGAAAAGTGCAACATGGCCTTGGAGGAAAGAGTCATTGAACTAGAACAACATGAAAAAAGGAATAATATTGAAATAATAGGACTAGAGAAGAGAGGTACAGAAGATATTAAAAAAGTGGTAAATATCTTAGCAAGAAAGATACAGCTTAATCCGGACGACATTGAGGAAGCGAAGAGGGTAGGAGTCGAAAAACAAAAGAACAACAAAACAATACCGCAGCCTGTGATAATTACACTACGCTCAAAAGCAGCAAAAGATCAGTGGATGTCTAAAAAAAAACAAAATGTAACGAATGGAGATGTCTATGGAGATAGCAGTGAATCAAGAGTATACATAAATGAAGATTTGTGTAAGTACCTGCGACAATTGTTCTGGATGACAAAAAATGAATTGAAATCATCGTATATGTATAAATGGATTCAGAACTCACGCATACTAGTTAAAAAAAACGATTTTGAAAAAAAGATTTACTCCGTGAGATGCGAAAAAGACATTCAACATCTATTAGAAATCGCTAAAGAAAAAAGTCACTAAGAACAATGCGATAGGGGGACACACTACGTGATTTATTTTGATATATAAAATTCGATAGTGTAGAGGAAGGGTCGGATTGCCCATTTACAGAGTTTTTTGAAACGATTAAGTGGAGTAATTATATAAGTGAAAAAAACAGTAATAATGTGGAGATTAATATAGTCCAACTAAATATACGATCGTTAAGAAAATACGTTAATCAAGTATTAGTAATGTTGAAGGCATGTGATCAAAAGGTGGCAATTTTGCCAGTAATTTTAGCCATCCTAATTTTGTCAGTAATTAATAAGATAGTGGAAAAAGTGATCGTGCCTCAAATTAGTGACTTTTTAGAGAGATTTGGAGTAATAAAAAATGTACAGCATGGGTTTAGAAAAGAAAGGAGCACGAATACCGCATTAACGCAGTTTACTGATTTTGTTAATAGCCAATTGAACGAAGGAAAACAGGTATTAGCCCTCTTTATTGATTTTAAAAAAGCGTTTGATACATTAGAACATAGTCAGTTGCTAAAGGCAATGGAAGAATGCAGTATACGTGGTCCTATCAACAGGTTCTTTCAAAGTTACCTGAGTAACAGATCTTTGTGCACGTCTGTGGTGGGGGTGACAGGAGAGAGCGCCGAAGTTACGTTAGGAGTACCTACTGGTTCAGTATATGGGCCAGTAGGCTACATTATGCATGTCAATAGCATGGCTAACGTGGTACAACATTGTAGGGTGTTTATGTACGCAGACGACACCTGCTTGCTTATAGCTGACAAAGATGTGCAAAAAATAATGGCATTGTTACAGCAGGATTTCGAAAATATAACAAAATGGGCCCATGACAATGGTATCATTTTAAACAGCAGTAAAACTAAATGTATGCGTATATATTCACCCTACAACAGAGTAGCTAAACAAATAGATAATAAAAATATAAATATTGTAGGACACAACTATGGTTGCTTACATAACAATAAGGATAACTGTACATGTCAAAGTTTAGAATACGTTGAGCATATTAGATATTTAGGTGTTATTATAGATAGCACATTTAATTGGAAATTACACGTCAATAGTGTTTGTAATAGGTTGCGATCAGTGATGGGCAAGTTTTACCACCTTCAGAAAGTGTTAAATAAAAAGACTTTATACATGGTGTATTACGCATTAGCTGACTCAATACTTAGCTACGGACTGAGTTCCTATGGATTAACTTTTAAAACGTTTATACAGGAGATTAAGAAAATTCAAATTAGATTTATTAAGAACCTTGTCTGTAAAAAGATAAAAAAAGAAAACAAAGATGATTACAACAAACTTTTTACGATATGTAAAATCTTACCAGTGGATAAGAAAGTGAATTATTTATTAGCATTAGAAACATACTATAGTGAAGAGTTCAAAGACAAAATCTGTTATAAATACTGTACTAGGTCGAAAAAGCAAGAAAAGTTGATACAGAGAGGAGTTAATAATTACTACGGCCAAAGAACTAGAAAATACTCAATCCCAAAAATATGTTATAAGTACGCGATGCTGTTGGATTCAAAAAAGGTGAAATGTTTGCCACTTCTAAAAGAAAAACTTAAGCGATGCATGTTAGAGTAATAGATAGATAAGAGATATAAAATGTAAGATATTGTGGTAGGTTTTAGAGAAAATATGTATTATATTAATGTAGAATAGTGAAATTGGAAGAGCGTGGTCGCCAACAAACTACTCAGTAGTTTGGCGAAGATTATTATTTGTAACTACCTAAGATATTTTGGTTAAAAAAATTAAAAAAAAAAAAAAAAAAAGTTTTAAAAGCGCAGTTTGTGCAGTTCACCCACAAGGCACATTTTTATTTTTATTTTTTATTTTTGCTTTATTGAAGAAACAAACAGACAAATTATAAAGCTTATAAATAAGGTACAAATAGGTAATACAGAGTCCAATAAAGTTTCTATTGACATACAAATAATTTCAGTGTTACAGAAATACCAGTCGAATCCAGATATACTAATATAATTTAAATTATTTTAATGCGCGCTACAAAAGAGAAAATTACTACGACCATAACTATAAATATTAAAACAATTCTAAAAGAGAACTATCCAATTAAAAATACAATTATAGGTTCATGTGCATAGCACTGAACCCACATAAATACTTTTTAACAAATTTATTTAACAATAAATATTGAGTGAGAAAGGATCCAAACCCGAAGAAAGTGTAAATATTAAAACAATTCTAAGAGAGAACTATCTTATTAAAAATACAATTATAGGTTCATGTGCATAGCACTGAATCCACACAAATACTTTTTTAACAAATTTTATAACAATAAATATTGAGTAAGAAAGGATCCAAACCCGAAGAAAGTATAAATATTAAAACAATTCTAAGAGAGAACTATCTAATTAAAAATACAATTATAGGTTCATATGCGTAGCACTGAACCCGCACAAATACTTTTTTAACAAATTTTTATAACAATAAATATTGAGTGAGAAAGGATCCAAACCCGAAGAAAGTTTATTATACGTATTACAAGCACGAATCAATACTCTGTTATCAGCATACTTTGTCCTTACTTTAGGTAACTGAAACAGTTTAGGGTGCCTAACATTACGAGTGGGGCAATTGAATTTAATTTTGGAAAGAAGATTGGGTGTATCAATTGAATTATTTATGACTTTATATAAAAAGACTTGGTCTAAGTAATTACGTCTATCTTGAAGTGAGACAAGAGAAGAATAATCATCACAATGAATCAATTGTTTAGTATTAATACGGTAAGAGATATGTTTGATGAACTTACGCTGGATTTTTTCTATCTGTTCAATATAGACTGCGTACTGAGGATTCCAAGTAGTTGAAGCATATTCAAGAAGAGGACGAACAAAACTATTAAAGAGTAAAATTAGGGTGGATGAGTTCTTAAAAACCTTACCCATTCTTAAGACAAACCCAAGCATGCGAAATGCTTTGTTGGTCATTTTTTCAATGTGCGACGAGAACAGCATTTTTTCATCAAGTAAAATACCTAGATCTTTAACTTCATGGACTCGGGCTAAAGGTTCATTAAAAAGTTGGTAATTATGAACTATTTTATTAACCTTCCGAGAAAATGTTATTACCACGCATTTAGTAGTGTTCAAAGAAAGTAAATTGTGAATACAATAATGGCAGAGAAGGTTAAGATCTTGCTGAAGCAAGTTACAATCAGCAGTAGATTTTATAACTTTGAAAATTTTATTATCATCTGCATAAAGTAAAAAAGAACTATTTGAAAAAACACTAGAGATATCATTTATGAATGCGATAAATAATAACGGCCCCAAATGTGAACCCTGTGGGACGCCGGATGTAACAGGAACAAAACAGGACGTAAAACCTTTAACAGTAACAGCCTGGGTACGGTTTCTCAGGTAGGAAGCAAGCCATCTTAGAAGATCGCCGTGTATACCGAGGTCCTCTAGCTTCAAAAGTAATATTTGATGAGAAATTTTGTCAAATGCTTTCGAGTAGTCAGTATACACGGCGTCCACCTGACATGTGTAGAATGACTGAAAATATGACCGAAAGAGTATTTTTTTCACATCTTTACTGCATTTAGCAAATCTACGAATTATCATATTACTTTTGATCGCTAGATACCTTCTTTCCCTTTCTATTTCATCATTATCGCATAAATTACTGTTAAGAATGTGACCCAAATATTTATATTTCTCGACTACTTTAAGTTTAATTTCATTCAGGTATACAGCCGGAATATTCTTTGGCCCTTTTCCTGCTCTAAATACAAGAATCTCGCTTTTTTTTTTCAATTATATACCAAGCCATGACTAGCGGAAAATTGTTCACAGATTTTGACCAGCTTTCTTGATCCCTTAATTGAAGGACAGAGCAAAACCTGGTCGTCAGCATAACTAAGATTATTGATGCAGATTCCACCATAATGGCAACCGACTCCAGCTCCGCTTAGTCTCTCAATCAAGTCATTTACATAATAATTAAACGAAATAGGAGAAGACAGTCCACCCTGTCTGACCCCGCATTCCAGATTATATGTGTCCGACATGGAATTGACCCAACGAACTGTGTTAACTTGATTCTCATACCAAAATTTCAATAAACCGGTGATCTCCCTAGGCACATTAGATACCTGCATTTTATTCCATAGGTTACAGTAATTGACGCGATCAAACGCTTTACTTAGGTCAAGAAAGCACCCATATACTGAGGTGTGCTTTCTTGTATACTGATATACTGTTCTCTTTAGTGCAAGAATTGCCATATCTGTGGAGAAATTGCCGGTCATTGATCGTTAGATTTTTGTTTAAATTAGGTAGCAATAGCCTTTCCATAACCTTGGAAATTACAGTAGTTAATGAGATTGGTATGTAATTTGATAAATCAGAATTATCACCATTTTTATTTTTTATGACGAGGACAACAACTGTTTTAAGCATATGTTTTGGTAGGCATTTATGTCTTAGACTTTGATTAAATAAAAGTGGTAAAAGTTTGTGTAAGACTGGTCCCGAGTTTTCTATGTGCTCCTTACTCAAACCATCATAACCTAGTGATTTACCTCCCTTCATGCATTTGACCGCTTTGAGTATGTCTAAAGGCTCAAATTGTACGGAAATCTGGTCAACACATATTACAGTATTTGATAGTGTTTCATTTGACATAACATTATCCACCTGAAAACTTTGGCGAAATTCATTTGCAATTTCGACATGATCGGGTTTACCATTTACAGAAATAGGTACAGTCTGTTTATATGACATTGACGTTTTTGGTGTTATTGTCCTTGGTGAGAATATCACAAATGACGATGACAAATTAATGACAGGATCCAGAGGGAATCTGTTGTAAATATATTGGCAAAATAAAGTTACCGTTTTTTATACTATAATAAAACAATTTTATACTTTCGCATCAAGAAAATAAAAATACTTAGTACTTCATATTTGCGAAAATATAGTTTCCTTCTATAAGTTTTTTATCTGATATAATCTAAACTAAACCCACTCACTCAACTTTATAAAGCACAAATAAAACCTTTAAGTGTCTAATCAAAAACTTCGGAAAAGTTTCTGAGAATTATTTAAGGCTTGATGAGATCGAAGCAAGAGAATCATGCGATAAGAAAAGTTTATTAACACTGAAGTGTAGGTTAAGAAACTGTTTGAAGGCCAATGTTTATTATATCAGTTTATTTTCTGAGACGTAACTTTATGTCAGTTTATTTTGTTAAAAAGCAAGTCAATTCATTCAATAAAAAATTCTATTTTCGAGATTTTGTATCAAACATAATAAAATTGATCCCTGGTACTTACTTCATTGAACAAAGAAAAAGGCTGGTATGGTTTGTTAAGATATTCCCTTTGTTATTTTAAATTTTTGTCTTCCCTGTTTGTAATACTCTGACTTGCTTTTCTTTTATGTTTATTTTTTTTTGACAAAAAGAATAGCAAATAAGCGACAAGTTTAGTCTTGTTGGTACGAAAATTAATAATAAAATTCTTACATAAAAATCTGAGAGTCTTAACTACCTATATATAGCGCCTTAATAATTACAAATAATGGTTCGTAAGCCCTCTTTAAGGGTTCAGGTTTTATTTAATTAAATAGAGAGAGGGTCTACTATTAGCACTTTTTAATTACGCCTCTTACCTCTTAATCCTTTGTCCGTCGTGGACGCTCCGGGGCACTCCTCCATATAACATGTTACGGGAAATTCGCCAGTTTGCGAAAGACCCTCATTAAAATTTAATTTACCATTATCGACTTACTTTGACTTAGGAAGTAACATTTTGACAATAGTGTTTCACCGATTATAGCCAAAAAGAGGTTAAAGAGCATCTAAAAAAAGTATACATTGGTAAATTGAGCTGTCCCCTACATTTACGCTTATTTTTTGTATATCTTTTACTCTAAGCTTGTAAATATGAATTTAAATTCTGAACTAAGCTTCTAGCTTTAAAAAATAATTGTGTATGTGTACATTAATAACGTGAAATTCGAAGGAATATTTTCTGGGACCAAAATCCTGTTAAAAAGGGGGCTTCTTTTAAATTTTTCATTTTCATTTCGGCAACATAAGTAAAGATAAATAAAAAAAAAACTACTTAGTTTAAAACACATAAATACGCGTCATATTCATTCTGGCTATTATTCCTAACTTTCGGTTTATCAGTAATATTTGTGATATAATTAATTTTATCATTTTAAAACGTAAATAATGACAACAAGTAAATATCTATTCTTTTATAATTGAGAAGAAATAAATTAGGTATGAAAGTCTAAGCTCCAATTGAACTTTTTCTCAACTTATTTTAATTCAACTAAGCAATTCATCATTTAAATTAAATTCAGAAATTAATAAACACTGTAAATAAAGATAAACAGAAATAAAGTTTTGAAATAATATGTTTTGCGTTTACTTATCAATGTAAAAGCTGATATAGCCGTACAAAATGAAATATTCATTCAACAGATCAAGGGAACATTGTAAAATTTTCGAGTAAAATATATTTTTTTGGTAAACCTATTTGTTTTTCATTTCATATTAATATTTATATAAATGTGTAAAAAACACGATGTAAGTTTATTAACTATTATCTGCAGTAGGTACCTATGTAATATAACATTGAGGTTTGGACTTGCTCCTCTTTTGACCTATTGAAATAAACATATTATATCATTGAATATTTCCTGATTTTTCGAGTTTCCATGTTGTGTGATAAAAATAAAAAACTGTACTTCCTTTTCTGACTGACTTTACTTTTCGTTACTTTTACCAGACAATATAAAGTATTACTTTACCTTGTTTTTACTTTTTGTTATTATTATTTGATTTGTGATTTGTTACATAAAACTCTTTCTTTTAATTTTTAATTATTATTTCAATAAATGATTACTTTACTATATACATGTATATCGCGCCAAGTTTTATGACGCCTGAGTGAAGTTAGACGACAAAACGGATAGAGACAAATAGATGACAGCGATAAATGAAAGAGAAAGACACAGATAGACATATTTTCAGAGGTGCCGTTAGTACTTGCGTATGTTTACTTTTGGTGAAAATAGCATTCTGAATACAAACACTTGTACTTTGGCGTCAAGATTTTATTTTCCGAAATTAGCAAAAAGTGTTATCGATCCGTGTTACTGATCACTTACCAAGCCTCCAGATGAGTATGGCTGGATAAATTAAAGTCACCTTAATTAGCTTATATAAAAAAATAAGCCTGCAGTCCAAATTAAGTCTGCATAGTAAGCTATAATTTGCCCACTGAGTAACAAAAGTGAAATGAAGTATTTGCTATCCAATCAGTCTCATTTATACATTGTTTTCTAACCTTTACCGTTTTCGAACGAAACAATTGTTTTTAAAAGATAATTGGAGGGCTCCATTGTTTATATAACCCCGTTACAAATTGAATGAACAGAGAGTCGTAGCAATTTCAGTAAGATTTAAAGAGCTCCTTAAAAATAAGTATAATGAAAAGACAATTACTACAAGTGTTTAATAAAATTGAGCTTTAGCAAACTTAAATATGATCTACAGGTACGATTAATTAAATCGGTTGCATTGTGACTTCTTCATGTACATAGGGTGGATGACCCAGGAATAATAATTTACAATTTTATGTCTACGAGCGTTGATGTAGAGATAACGCGCGAGTTGAATGCAGAGCTAAGGAATGGAATGCGCTATATACAGTTGAACCAAACGAATGCCCCCTGGAGGGAGAGTACCTTAAATATGAACGATAGCAAATTTTACTTAAAAAAACCTTTATTTTATTTCTAAAGTTAAGGAAAACTGCATTCAAAGAATTTGAAACAATCACCTGCATGAACCGGGAACCGAACCAGACAAATGTGTAAAAACAAACAGCCTGTATTTTGCATTAGAACCAAAGTCTTCGAAGTAACATAGTATCGTAAATTAAAGGAAGACCATGAAATTTTACATTTAAATAACAAAACTCCAAATTATTATCCAAAAATTTAATACTGTTATAAGTACGGAAGAGACGCAGGAAAAACGCAAGTAATTTTTCAAAATTCTTTGATGCAGTTTTTCTTTATTTAAAAAGTAAAGTTAAGGTTCCTATAAGTACACTACAATTTGCTATCTTCAATATTCAGGGCACTTTCCCTCCAGGGGGCATTCGTTTGGTTCACCCGGTATACACGTACACACAGCCGTTCTTTATACGCACACAGCACTATACAGCAGGCGTGCGGGGGAGGTGTGCGGACAGCCCCCGACTGCATTCAACTCGCGTAGCGTACTCAACTATACGTAGCGTACTCTACGAGTAGTCTATACTGATAACAATGTAGTTATAAAAAAGTCTGTACCTTGAATAATTTTTGGGAATTTTAAATGTAATGATTAATATTTTCAGTATTTGTTGTATGTACACTTTCATTATTGTAGTTTTATTATTTAAAATACAGTAACTAAAAAAGGGAAAAAAATTAACGATATGTTTCGAATTCTTCAGTACAATGTATTAATTAATTAATATATAATTCCTAATGTACACTTTCACCTATTTTCACATTTTTTATATCTCATCGCTCGCTATTGTACAATATTGTTTTACTGTATTTATAAAATTGTATTGTTTTTTAATGTTTTAAATACAATAAAGAATAAAGAAAGTTTAAAATTAACCACAAAATACTTATGTAAAATTTTGCATGCCTTCATTGGTTGTGTGCTGTACATAATGCTTACTTGATTTATTAAGTTAAGTAATATTGTAACATCCTCATATCATACCGCATTTATAGCAAATAAATTACTATTCTATTCAATTCTATGGTCTAGAGTTCAGCTTTCTACTGTACTGACTGAGCTAATCTTGTTTTATGTATACTTCTGTATGTTTCCACCAAAGACAAAATAACTACGGTAATGCTGTTTATGATTCATGACTGAAACTTAAAACTAAAAGCGTACGGGCACGTCCACGTGGATAAGATTTACAGCCAATTTAAAAACTGCGCACATGGCCGCGCCTCGCTCAACCAATTTCAGTGAGCGAGTAGGGTGTGAAGGACCTGGATTTTTTCAAAAAATATACCTTTAATGTTGATAAGTCAGTAACTGGCTACATGGGTTATATGGGTAGATTTAGAGTTATTTTATTTCGTACTAGCTTTTGCCTGTGGCTTCGCTCACGTTGATTTAGTCTTATCGAAACTGTAAACAGGTTTCGGACCAATAATTTTGTATTTGGCTTTTGGTTCTCATGAAATCGATTTTATATGTCTGACCCTATGACCCTATGTCTATGTCTAAAAATATATATCGTCACGACATGAATCCCCGAGGCGGTGTCAGAGGTGTTCCGAGTATGAACTGTGAAATGCAAGTTACAGTCCATACTCGGTACATCCGCGTTTCACCGACGAATATTACGTCCCAACGTGATGGGTGGTGAGCCCTATCGCCGTACTTCGCGCACAAATACACGCTTTTTAGGACATGCAGGTTACCTTACAATGTTTTCCTTCACCGTTCAGCAAATGGTAAGTAAGAACAAATACTATGCACATAAATTCCGAAAAACTCATTGGTGCATGCCCGACCGGAGATCGAACCTGGGTCTCAAGATTGAGAGGCCAGCTTTCTAATCCAGAGCTACCGCTGCTTGTTATAAAAAAAACAAGAAATTATATAAACTATTTGCAAAGCGAAGAGTCTAACCAATACAACAGTGAAAAAAATTAAATAATTTCAGGAGTTATTAATGATTATGTCCCTAGGAAACTGCCCATCTCTAGGAAACAAAATAAAGCCTATGTCCAAGTCAAGATTATTACCATTACAACGGTGAAAGAGTTTTCAAAATCGGATTAGTGGTTCTAGAGATTACCCATCCATCCATCCATCAGCCTGTTTCGTCCACTGCTGGGCATAGGCCTTTCCAGGATTTCGCCACTCTTGGCGGTCCTCCTGGAAGAAATGCCCATACTCACACACGCTGGACAGGCGGGTTGGTGAGCGCGGTGCCGAAACCCTAGCACCAGTGGCGCCTCTGCCCATCACTAGTCTGTTTTATATAAGGCCCGGCAATTGGGGATGGACAAACCGCCATCCATCGGTCCCAGGCAATGATGGGCCGCCTGGCCGCTTAGGCAAGAGCTGTTCTCTTACTATCCCCCGAATAACTTCGGGAGGATTTGAGAGTAAGATGGTGGTACCTCCACAGTCGAGCCCGGCATCAGCTCAACTACCTATTTTATTACTTATTACCCGCGTGATATTAATTCATGGCTATATCCCTAGGATACTACCTGACCCCAGGGAACAAACGGTGAAGAGTCTAACTATACATTTTTTATGAAAGATCTTCTGTAGTACATAACATCTTTGTTTAAATAAGACACTGGTACTTGTCCACAAAACTGTACGATTTTCTGTAGTATATAAAATTATTGTATGATTCTTTTTCCGATTGAAGTATAGAAAACTTAACAGTCTTCAGAAAAAAACAGAAAGCTATTAAACTTGCCTCACTGACCTTAACCGTAATGCGTGTCATTAAAATTCACGGTATTTTTATTCTGATTCATTAAGCGAATGGTATCAAGCGAAATGAAAAGAGCGACCTCATCTACTATTTATGGGCGGATCACGACGCGAACATTGTTTCCATTTTATCGAATTTATCCTACGCAAATGGTAGTTAAGTTGTTTACGCACTTGGTTCAAATAATAACACCTGAGCGTATATGCGTTGACCTATTTATAAACTATAAATCATCCTCGAGTTTAACACCGGACTTTGTCTGTTGTATATAGCTCATATTCTGTCCCTTTCAGTAGCGTGGCGATTAGTATAATGGCTGTTTGTTTCTAAGAACAACCGATCTCGGGTCATTAACAATAAATAAAAATAAACAATAACTTTATTTGAACCAAAAAAGTGTAACAACAGGTTTAACAAAATATCATATTAGTTAGAAGTGACTTGCATACTTATACTCAAAAATAATAATATAGAAGTAGTTCCCAGATTAAGAATATCTGGTAACTGTTAATCAAATACCACTTCTTCAATAAAAAGAACAAAAATTTGTTAAAGGTTCCCTAGCACCCGAGCTAGACTGCGTACGATCTGTATTACGGTTGCCAGTTCCCCAGCTCCTCGGAGAGATGAAACAGTAGATTACACAACAAGTGAAAAAAAAGGGAATTTCTTTCGAGGCTCAAAGGTGGATCCCGAGAGGAGCGAAGGATTCTAAAGTTGAATCCCGAGCGAAGCGAGGGATTCTAGAATAGAATCCTGAGCGGAGCGAGAGATCCAAGAGCCGAGATGGAATTTTTTTTTCACGAGTTATGTACTCTACTTTTCACCATGGACTATGAGAAAATAAACAGTACCATATTAACTATTTGAATCAAATTTTATTATACTTACAACCAATCGGTACATAGTAAATTAATAAGAGAACAAAACATAAAAATGGCGGTTCTTTTTTTTTTTGGTCTTTTTTCCAAGCGGCGAGCCAGTACGTTTGGTAAGATATTTTTTTTATATTGTGCATTGACACTTGTTCCTTTAAAATGCTTTATTCGGGCATTTTTGTGGAACATAAAATGTAGTGATTGCAAGATTTATAGTTTATAGCTTCTCGGGTGATTATGTTTTAAGATGGCTGTATGGTCACAGATACCTTTGCCATGCCTTTGCCTATCCAAAAAGTTTAAAAAGTTACTTGTTCTCACTCAGTGAGGAAAAGAGCGTTTTATTCACTGTTTTTGGTGAACCAATAACCCCTTTTCGAATAGTAATGGTGAAAATAAATAATTAGGCCAGCCATTTACATGAATCATGTCAGTGACATTTATTACACAAAATTTTAGAGTGTGATACAATAGAAAGTCATTGCAAAAACTGAATTATATTAGATAAGAGACGTAAGGTCTTTTATTTAGAGATGGAAATGACAAAAATAAAATAAAAATATTACAGAAAAACACAAAACAATGTTATGAACAATTTCTCTTGCAAATTAGATTTAAGGAATGAATAAATGAATGAGAGTTTAGAGGTGAATGAGTCGGTGTAAGAGAGTGCATTATGGCTTATTTGAAACTACTTGTCTTACGACCGTTTATTTTTATAATATTAAGAATGCTTACTATCTAGTGTCCTACCAAAAATACCATCTGCACATCAAAAGGTCAGAGTGTCAATAAGGGAGCACAATCTTCTTCGGGGCTTGTCATAAAAAAAAATACCTCGAAGGTTATGTATGGCGGTCGCTTCACTACGTTCTTCTAACCTAACCTACCGTACCGGCTCACTTCGGCGCTGCATTTGATGTGCAATAAAATATTCCCTTTTGTATTAACATAACCTAACTTGTAAAAACAATTTCATTGAAAATTTTAATCAATGATTTCATTCTGGTCGTCCAGCAATGAAAGAGAAAATGCTCAATAAGAAAAGAAAACCCAAAATATGTCCAATAATATGCCTAACGCTAAGTAATTGATTGTTTTTTCCTATATGTAATTTGTCCAATCAGAGACATTATACCAGTTCATTAATTGTCAATGCATACCTATTAATTATCCCTATCATAATTATAAAATTATACATCTGAGAATAAAATTGTATGAAATATACATAAGTAAAAGTTTATGAAGTGGATAGTAATATACGTACGTGCATGTTGAGCCGTAGGATATTTTCGTAGGACGCTTTAAATAATAAGCGCTCGGAAATCATCCTCGCGTTCAACACATAAATAGAGTATTGTTTGCGGAACTTAACTTCGCAAAAGCGTTTATAGTCCAGTCAAATTACGAAATGAATAAACATGAGCGAACACAGTTTGGGCATTTTGAGGATCGAAAGGGGGGTGCACCCTGAGCTTAAATTCCAATTTGAGGGGCTGTAGTGAGGTCAGCTCAAGGTCATTTCGACCGAAACGCGTTTAATTCGATATCTCGAGAATGATCACTGTTAGCCAAAAAATTATAGAGACCTTTTCTTTTCCAAATTAAATTTACCAACTTTTTTATTTAAAACTTTTTTTTCTAACATTAATATTTTTCAACTTATGACTCCCGCAAGGCAAAAATTTCATTTTTTTTCCTATTTTTCGTCGTTTTCTCCCCAACCATTGGATTTTATTGAATTTTACCGATCATCAACGTAAAGATCTTTTAATTATGAACAATTTTGTTCTTAAACTTTTTTCTGTAGTGTCAATACCTTCGTAGTTATATATCATTTTACCGAGCGAAATCCGCGCCACTGTCGCAATATAAAAAGGTCAATCGATGAAACTATTTAAAAATAGGGTATTTAATTTGGGTAAATTTTTCGGTTAATTTGGGTAAGAAGTAAATTAACAATTAAAACTGTTTCACACATTTATTGATAAAAAAAATAGGTTATAAAATTCGGAAAGTTAAGCACCCGAGGTCGATGGAAGTGATTCGTGAATATTAAAGGCCCTGGCGGTATCGGGGCATACGTCGTCCTCGTCCATTACGTCAAGATCATCATCGTCGGTAATCTTGGCCATATTGGAACAATAGTTCTCTTGGCAATTATTGCAAATAACTGAGCAAAAGAGGCCGGCCTTTCTGCATCCGCACGCTTTGCCGCAGTTGGTTTTGCATTTGCACGCAATCGATCTCAGTAAATTATCCGGAGCTGGTTGCAATGACATCATTATTGGCTCCAATCCACGGGGGGTGCGACGCCAGCCCCACTCCTCGGGTTCCAGATAATTTTCCAGCCAGTATTGTACTTGGTAGAAACACCTCAGCGAGTGAAAAAATGCCGCATCAGAGGTAGGAGGAAGGGATTCTAATTTAACCCTCCCACTGCCTGCCATTTTTTTATATCCCTTATATCGGAGCTCGTTGAGATTTGTACAATTCGTGTCACCCGCCTTGCGATACAAATTCAAAATGAATTGTTCGCCGTTTGAAGCGATAGTTGTTTTATCTGCTTTGTCTTGCAGAAAAACTTCAGTTAACGAAACCAAATCCGGAGATTTTTTCAATGCGGTCATTGTTTTCAGCTTGCCTAGGTTGAATGGTGCCGACGTTGTGTCGCAACCACTAATGGCGTGCAAAAATAATAGGTTTTTTGCGGCATTCGGCCCATATATCGGTTTGAGGCAGTGTGGGCTATATGTAGCGTCCGTCGATTTGCCTCGGCCAGGTTTTCTCAAGAAAATGTTGTTGCACGCGCCGGCTGTTGCAGTCAGCAAAACCAGCAAATCCACGTCCTCACCAATAACAACCGCAGCACTATACTCCTGCGAAATTCTCTTAGCCGTACTGATAATTAGACCATCCGCATCCTCTACGGCTTGCTCCACCTCTATGTCTGATTTGATGAGAACCGTTTTCAGTAGTGAGATGAATCTGGTCTTATTGCTCTCGTTGCCTAAAAACTTATCTTGAGTTGCGGTGACGGTCATATTGTCGGTGAAAATTATATCCACACATGGCTTCAACTGGGATCGGCGCAGTCGTTCGGCAGATTTGGTGCCAAAGTTGGAAATATCTTCGGGATAGCCATCGAATACAATTACTACGTCTGTACCGTAGTGTTTTTTTGTGTATGCTACGTATTTCTGGCATATATCGGAGTAGGTAACGTTGCTGCCCCACACAACCCTGTGTAGAAGAAATCCACCGTCAATAATGAATTTTGGGTTCGGCCCTAAGTCCGGAGGTGTTTTTAACGGCAGGAAGCAATCATACAACGTAGATTTTGTGCCGTGGCGCATTCCTTCCTGTGTGAATAACGACATCGGATAAGGTGCCAGCTCGTGTTTTAAGATTTCTTTTAATTCCGTTGGCAAATTTTCAGACAGAGTCATTCGTTGGAATAATAACAGCGGCTGAACTGGAACAACTGGCGCATTGTCATCCACGCGGATGCTGTTGGTAATTGCAGCTAATGGAAGGACTTTTTTTTTTCGTTGAAACTTGTACGTCGCGAATGGTCTTCCGATCATCTCGTTCAACATTTTCGCGCCAACTTCATCGCAAAGATGACAGTTGATTGTCGAGTCGCCGATGGCACCAGTACTTAGTGACCGCAAGTTGCATGCCTCGATGAAAGGTTGGCGCTCACTCAACCAGTTGTCCAGTTTTTCTGAGTCGCTGTTATCTCGCACAATGCGCGACGGTCTAGCATCAACATGCTGCTCAGTAGTTGCGCTGAATACGCCGCAAAAATTTTCGACTTCGTCACAAACGTGTAGCATTGAGATCATTCCTAGAATCCATCTGGATGTTGTGTGAGAGTTTATCCCACGTCCTTGCGTTAGTCCACCAGCTACTTTCATAGGTCGATTTAATCTTTGCTCAATTACCATGTCGGACATAATTCCTGACCACGACTTGTCCGTAAAGTGCATCGTAAAGAAGCCATTAACAAATTTTTGCAGCTCGAAATCAAGAAATTTATCTTGCAAATCCATCATTCTCTGCAGATATATATGTGCTGCTTTTGCGTACAAGAAATGGCCACTAGCGTGGAAATATGGCAACATTTTTTGGATGGTGTCAAGATGCAAGTTCCAATTTCCCGATCTTTCGGCTTCAATGAAGTTTTTCATGAGCGTAACCATACGAAAGTATTGTATCCAAAGTCTTCCGGTCGGGCTCAGCTCTTCAAGTACTTTCAGTTGATTTTCGAATTTCTTATACGCGGCTTCAACAACAGGATTCTCGGCTTCTGCGAGGATGTAGGATCGTTCGGGCCCGGATAAAATCGAATCAAGTTCTTCTCGCTCTTCTTCCGTAAATTCGCTCTCCATGCTGTCAATTATCATCTTGGCTAGCGATTGGTGAACCAGTGTGTGTCCTCTGACAGCCCGAGAATATGCATGTCCAGACAAAATATGGACGACGCTGTTACCAGCGTATATCGTCTGTAGAAGCTCTGTCAGGCCACTGCCATCCATAATGTTTCCTATTGAGCCTAAGAAGGACATCAATAAATGAAACCCGCCCAAACGGAGGACTATTTTACCGACAGGTGAAGTCGAATCAACGCCAGATATAATATCGTGAGCTTTCATGAAAAGCGGAAGGTCGAAAGTGACAACACATCCTTTTTGCCCGGCATCTTTGCATTTTTCGGTAGCCAAACGTAACGCGGTATAAATAGTGTCTTCTTTGGACGGAGGAGCATCGATGACTGGTAATGGAATCACCCTCGTTTTCTTGAATGATCTTTCAGCTATCACTTGCTGCATGAAGCCATTCCATCCACCAATATCGGGTCGAACAGTCCACTTGCCATACAACCATAAAAAGTCGGCAAGCGTTGGAGAAATCGTCAGATTTATCGGACGAATGGAATTGATGTTGAGGGCACAAAGTTCATTCGGGCCACAACGGTTTTCGTATGTCTCGATAGGGATGTGTCCGAACTTTGCTATCTCCGCCGCAGTTAATTTCGTAGATTTCCGCGAGGCAGGTGCTTCGTAAGAGACGGCTTCGCAAGGAGTAACGCACTGTATACCCCCCATTACATGAAAAGTATTGTGGCCATCAATTGTATTAACATTGAAATCGGAATTATCGAAGACAAACTGGGAAAAACCATATACCCCGATTTTTGGAGAATGATTCTGGATACAGCATGATTCAAATAATAACACTTCATTGTAGGAAGAGCAAAATCCAAAAGCTGACAGTATGTCGATGAGATGTTTTGACGCAAATTTCCTGTACAGAAATGTTGCAACTCCCAATTGCAGGGGAGAATGAAATCGGCGAGGTCGAACTGCAGTCATGATGGCATGTGCGATGGTAGTGCAGATAGTTTCCCACTTATTGGTCGTTGAACACTTGTATTTCATTATTAAAGTGCGAAGAAAAACTTTGAGCGATTGTGGAATTGTCGACTCAATATTTTTCATGAAATCGTCGATCGGAGGAAATTCGTCTTGCAGCAAAAGGCCTCGAATATCTTCTAGTATTATTCCTGCTGCTTCTTCGACAACACGTGATCTCTCTTCTGCTGGATTTCCTTTTTTCGCCTTATAAAACGAATCGCTCAAAATTTTCGCACCTGCATTCGTTAAGCAAATAAATGTGCCAAGACGTGGTCGTTCGAATATCACGATATTATCGCGGTACTTGTTTATTAAGTACTTTTTTATGGTACGGAAGTCTACTTCTTCAGCACCCTCGATTTGGTGGGTTATGTCGGAAAGTTTAAATTGACAATCATCATCATTCGATAGCATGTAATTGTATATTGCGTCGACAATGTCTTCGATATTTTCACAACTGCGTCTTCTTTTTACTCCCCTTTTCGGTTTAACTTTTAAATCGAGCCAGCATTTGTGATGGTATCTTGCGCCAGCACCAACATCATCAGAAACTTCTCGTATACGCGCACTCACCGACTGTGACACTTGATCATTTCGGCCCTCCAATATCGACAATATGGATTTTTTCACCGCTGAAAATGATTTTACCGAACTTATACGAATTCGTTGTTTGAGGCGAACGCGTTGGTTCGTTTCTTGAACGTTTTCCGGAATCTTTTCGGTGCAAATAAAGCACGAGTTTTTGAAATCGAATTCCTCTTCATGTGGCACGGGTAAAGGTGTCGGTGTCCGCGATGACGACGAAGAGTCTGACGACAGACTTCGCCGTACAACAGCCGCCGCAGCTCTCTCGTCTCCATAATGTCTTTGACACGAAGAATGCACCCTTATAAATAATTAATACCAGGAGTAAATACTGGAAAATTTTGTGATGATGAAAAGTAATTTTTATAACGGTCAAAAAATAATGAATATTACCTAATACTCGATAGAGAGGTTAACATGCGCTCATGTTCCTTATTTCCCCTTATCACGCTGGCTTTTATAAGTGTTTGTATCCGTTTTTTTTGCACCGTTATAACTTCTCCTTCACTCAACGTTTTGCTGCATATAAAGCAATGTTCCATTTTTATTTTTTACAGCAGCACAACATTCTAAAACCGAAAATACACGATTTTTGATCCTCACTGCGTAGAAGCCAAGAAAACACTGAACAACTGAACGGTTATGCTCACTTCCACTCCCCTTTACCCCGACCCTTTCTTAGGCTAAAAATAGATTTCATGGGACGAGGGTTACCCCAGGTATAAAAATCGAGGACAGATGTTCCTTACTTGCACTAATACACGCAACAGTGTGTCTGTGGATACACGTTGCGACAATGGCGCGGAATTCGCTCGGTAAAATGATATATAACTACGAAAGTATTGGCACTACAGAAAAAAGTTTAAGAACAAAATTGTTCATAATTAAAAGATCTTTACGTTGATGATCGGTAAAATTCAATAAAATCCAATGGTTGGGGAGAAAACGACGAAAAATAGGAAAAAAAATGAAATTTTTGCCTTGCGGGAGTCATAAGTTGAAAAATATTAATGTTAGAAAAAAAAGTTTTAAATAAAAAAGTTGGTAAATTTAATTTGGAAAAGAAAAGGTCTCTATAATTTTTTGGCTAACAGTGATCATTCTCGAGATATCGAATTAAACGCGTTTCGGTCGAAATGACCTTGAGCTGACCTCACTACAGCCCCTCAAATTGGAATTTAAGCTCAGGGTGCACCCCCCTTTCAATCCTCAAAATGCCCAAACTGTGTTCGCTCATGTTTATTTAACCCGTTTTTAGCCGTAATTTGACTGGACTATTAGTAATACCTACATCCTGCTGTTCCACGTGCGGGCTACACTAACTGTTAACTATCCGTTTCAGATGCAATTAGGATAGGACCTTGTCATACCTTAGCCTGTGTGCGTTGTTAGCAACGTTGACGGAAATGCGTGCGCGAATGAGATGCACATAGTGTGCTAACGCTACAGGCAACAGGTATGACAAGGTCCCATCCTTACAGCATTTGAAACGTGTAGTACTTTGTAGACTCTTTACAGTGCGACAAGTAGGCTTGTGGTTGCTCGGTCACTGCGCGGTTCGATTCGATCTCGTACATTCATCAAAACGCACTAGTTCGTTCATTTAGTACTATTAGTACGTGACTCGTTTGAGTCGCTATTAGATTACACATATACCTATACTTTCTTATGTGTTTTTAGTTTGATTTATTATTCTTAACGCGAATTACAAATTATGGGTATATTATTATTTTATTGAATTATGTTGAATATACTAATATCTTTCTTTATAATTAGCTCGGAACAAGTCCTTGGCTAACATAACCAACCTATTTAGAGGAATAAACATTATGTTATTGGAATAAGGTACAAAATTTCCGAACGAGATCGGGATCGTCATTTTTTGTCATTGGCTCTCTCATTTCGTTCGTCGGGTATCGTTCGCTCCGTCTCGTTTTGTCAGACTGAAATGTACTAAGAGACCGAATAAAAAGATCCAAACTGAATAGTTCTTTCTCTTTCATTATAAGGAATGATGTCTTATTAGTACTCTAGTACTGTACTACACAAGCCCAGCGACAAGGCTCTTTTGGCGCATGGATGACATTGACAGTAGTCAACAACAAAAGGTTATTTCCGATTTCGGCCACGACAAATCCACGCGTCAAAAGAGCTTTGTCGCACTGTACAGTGCGAAAAGTACACGAATACCGTCATGTCTGAGGGTTTAATATCTAATACCCATGAGGTTTTTAAATATTATTGTCTTATACGTACAACAATATATTGCAGCCCGACCAAGGAGGTTTCATGGTATGGCGAGACCTCAACGCTATGAAACCTCCTTGTGACCGAACCTCACATGCGTTCGTGGTGGACTGCCATAATTTAGATATAATATTAATTCAGTATTTACTATGTTGCTGTTTGTTCTGGGCAAAAATGTCGGACAACAGTGGTTGTGTGATACTGAGCAACGAAAATGACGAACAGTTTTATAACACCAAAATCAAGAACAGCTTGCGACAAATTTTACCAAGTTTTTATGGATTGAAAAATAACTAGTTTACTATATTGCATAAGTTTAGATATGGAAGTGTCTGAAACTACATAAATAGGTATTAAATATTAATAAACTCTTTGTGTACCTACTACTTTCATATACTACCATTTAATAACAGAAGTACGATAAAGGTGGAAACCTTAGAGAAGATAAAAAAGGGTATCCATCTACTAATTTGTGATTCTCTATGTCATAGAAATATGAGTCTAGAGTCTATGAAATATGAGACAGTAAATAAGGTCGATATAAACTTGTCCGAATTAAAAGTAGGGAGATCAATTTTTCAAATACCTAACGAAAATAAAAATAAAAGTTGTACCAAATTTTAATGTCAAGCTGGACTTTAGTATGGACCCTATGTGTTAAGACAGTAAATTCTACTATTTAGTACACAAGTGGCCTCAGGTAACTTAATAAAAAAACAACTAAAAGTCCCTTAGCAACCCTAGGATTCACTATTCGCCTTTCGGTAGTCTTACAAACAGAAGGCTGGATTTACCAAAAGTTAGTCGGTCACTAGGTCTCATACTATAAACTTCTGGCCCCAAATAAAAACACTTGAAAGTATATTTTGTGCACAGAATGTTGCTCTCATAACAGCGCCAAAGCGTTTTCTTGTTAAGGAAGTAAGTTGCTAAAATACAATAAAAGCTCCCCTCGTACAATATTAGTTACAAAGTCGTTAATTTTGACAGCTCATATAAATTTTCAAATTGCTTATTTATTATATTTGTTGCCTCATTTTTCTGCCGTTTCGGAACTTTTTTAAGGACATATTCTTTGGGCTTATTCAATTATTATGTGTTCGCTCATTTGTTGCAAAAATATTAAAAAGCTGACAGTTTTTTTTTTCAGTGCCAGTGACTCTAATTTGCCAGAAAAGTACTTATATTCCCTTTTTTTATCATGTTATTTTAGATCTATGCCACGTGCTCGATTTTCACAAAATTGGACCAATGGTTTATAGACAGTTAAAAAACCTCAAAGTGCTCAATCAATTCACTTCTCCACATTTCTCGAACGTTTCTTTTGTATCGTCTGAAATTAACGCACGAATTTTACGAACTTGGTTGCACCATCCGGTCACGTAAAAGGTCTAAACCGTTTGATTTATCTAAAAAGAATATACAAAAGATCCCAAAGCCAAATTGCCGGCGGGAAAAAGTTATATTCAGTCACTTTTTGCCCGCGGTTTCAGGCTGAATTTCGTTAGGTTTTAAATAACGAAAATTTTTGTGTCCGCGACATCGGCATAACTTAGTATATTAATTTTGTGACAAACTTTGAAACTTCTGCCCAGCGCGATCAATTTACTTTTGACGATGCTCAAGATTATTTGGATTCTTTGAAAGTCTTGCTCGTGCGGGTGTTGAAACTAATTCCCTCTTTCAGGAATAAATTGGTTATGTGCGGTACAGTAATTTCATCTCACAATGAGCGGGTCAGAATTGGTTGTGTGAGTGCGTCACTCACTATACGTCGTTGAAGCGTGCTCGAGCGTTACTGTGAAGCTTACAATACTCCCAAATAATGCGCATACGAATCTTCGCCACTGCTCGGCAAAGTTCGTATTTCCCTACACTTTCTATACAAGCAGTGAGGTCACGTGGTACGTCCGGTCGCTCGGCTATAGATTTCTATGCGCATTATACATAACTATGGGAGCACTGTATGCATACTTTAGCAAAGTTTACGTATACATGCACGGCCTACTACATTCAAGCCTGACCAGCCGTCTAGAGATGATAGTATTGTGGTTATATGCATCTTTACGTCAGCAAAATTTGTTGGTTATAATCTATATCTATTTTATACTAATCATAATATTAGTTAGAAAGTGTCTATAAATTATAATTGCCTGACTAGTTTCACTGTATTCGTACAGAAATCTGACTATATAAAAATCGTGAGTAGCCGTTTCAATAGCATTATGAATCTAAACCACGAATCTTTTAGTAGTGAAATTGTCTATAGATCATGGATAAACAAGTCTATGCTATACATTAAATATTTTTACGAAATTTTAAATGAGATGGGCTATTAATATTCTAATTAGGCCAAAACTACAGTTTTTTTGAATTTTTATCTGTTACCGTTGGCTTGATAAAATAACCACCAAGCCAAAAATTTTCATTCTCCTCAGAGATTGAAAGACACCACCACGTGAGCGAAGCCGCGGGAAAAAGCTAGTTATAAATAAACCGAATAGATTTTTAGGACTTTATAGAAAGACAACATTCAAAACCTCAAGTGTTGAAATTTTTAGAGGCAGCTTATTGTTATTCTAACTTAAGTCTAAGAGATCCCTTAAGTACCTGCCTTCTTAAGTCTTTATCTAAAGTATTTCCTTGAGAAACATTTTCGTGAATCTAAACGGCAGGCGTGGCGTGGGTTGAAATATCTTTACCGAGAAGATTTATGTGGAAAAAATGAAAGTAAGGAACAGAATCCTTTTTTTTATATTACGTGACTATTATTTGTGCTTTATTCTTTTTTTTTTAACTTTGAGTTGACCAAGGATATTTTAGTGTTACCGAAACAGGTTTAAAGTAAGTAATGTGTACTATGTATTATTATTTATTACTAGCTTTAGCGCGCGGCTCCGCCCGAGTGTTATTCGGTTTAACGACATGCTTTTTTCCGGGATAAAAAGCAACCTATGTGTTAAGCTATATCCATTCTAAATTTCATTCAAATCCGTCCAGCCATTTCAGCGTGAAAGAGTAACAAACATACACACACACACAAACTTTCGCATTTATAATATTAGTGTGAAGTATGATGAGATAACATACCCTTGTCTTATTTTACCACAAACGATTGAGGTCCGCGCTAATTAGACACCTGATGTATGAAATAACAAAGTCTTGTCTTATTTCACCACAAACGATAATGACCGCGCTAATTAGACACCTAATTTTTCAATGATATTGATCTATCCTGCAGTAACCATGCATTTTTCTGGGATAAAAAGTACTCTATGTGTTAAGTTAGGGTATAAGCTATGTCCATTCTAAATTTCACCTAAATCCATTCAGCCGTTTCAGCGTGAAAGAGTAACAAACATACACATACACACACGCACAAACTTTGGCATTTATAATATTAGTAGGAAGTAGGATAATATTACTTAATGAGCCAAGTAGTGATTTATCCTGGAATAGTCAGTCATTGCAGAGGGCCAAAAAGTAGAGTGTTTTTATCATGGCTGTAATACGAGTTTGAGAAAAGTAATTTACATTTATGATTATAATAGTACATTTTGATGCAAGTGCGAAAAGGTTGATATTTAGAGTTACAATTGACTTTTTTGCCCAGACGCAGTCGAGGCACAAAACAGTCGGGACGAGAAATATCAACACTTTCGCACGTGTATCAAACGACGTTTTTAATACACCTGCGAAAAATTATATGAAATAATAAAATTTATTTATTTATTTTTCATTCCCCTGTCATCTATAAAAATAAAAGCCATTTCATTGCAAATCAAAACAGATACAAGTCGACTGAAGAAGACGCAGTCTCGTTGGCGCCAATATCAAACCTCTTTCTAAAATCTTTTTAATAATAATTTCCAAGATAGTTAAAATATAATATAAATTATGACATCTAAAATAGTTTTGAATTTTCAAAACATCTTTTACAATTTAACATACATAATGTATTTAATAATAAAATATAAAAGTTTGAAAATACTCATCTGATTATAGAGTATCTGGTAAAACAAAAGTTTACATATTTACTAAATTATGTGGCCAGTTTCTCCTAGATGGCGTCAGTAAGAAGTAAAAACAAAAAGCACGAGTGCGAAATAGGTATGTCATTTTACGCACGCTAAACAGGCTCGTAATCTATCATATTTTGAGCAGATGTATTAAAAATAATTTGTGTGCCAGGTGTGGCTTTAATGTACAAATAAATAATATGATTATGATGATTATGATTATGACATAAAGTGACATGAAACTCTTAATTATTATTTTCAATGACATCAGCCATATTTTTACTTAAAAATATTTGAATTTTATAAAATTGTAACAATTTTATCCTAACCTTACAGGATGGGATCAAAAGAAGAATAGAAATTGAATATTAGATATGGAAATCAGCTGTGATATTGAAAAATCTCCATTTTAGTCCTTACATACTCAATGCTCTTGTAACATACCTACACATATAGGTATACATGAAAGCAGTTGTTCATAATGTCAGGCCACATAGTTGGAGAATTTTGTCCGTGTTTTGGAAAACCTGTTTTCTTTTCTTTTGTATTTTAAATTCCTCGTTGATACGATTTTGGGTACCCGAAAACACATACTTTCGTGTTTTCGATATTTATTGGTGGTAAATCTCATTTAAATGCTTTGTATAATTTCGGCGAAAGAAAGACTTTATAGCCAAAAATTTTCAAGTCCTACGTTTCAGCTGAAAACGGGAATTTAATTAAAAGTGTCCTAGACGTACGGTAAAAGTCCTATAGTTTTCGGATCAATACGGGCTGATAAAATTCGAATCAAACTTTCGTATCGCCGCCCCATTGAGACCAATGTTCAACCGAATCTTGTCTGCGGCGCTTGACAGCTATCGGCCTTACAAAGACATGATCTTTAAAATATGAAAAAGAAAAAATAATTACTCAAGGGTGACTTATACTCGTATGTAAATCTAATATCTAGTATATACAGGTAGAGAGGATGGATGAAGGAATTCGAACCAACCGTAAATTGTAACAGGCTCTTTTGAATATTTTTTCTGAAAATATAGGTTAAATCATGAAGATACATACTGTTCCTTAACTTTCAGGTGGTATTTTTATAACGAAAATATTTTTTGAAAATCAGTTGTGAGAAAATGAGAATGTGACGTTATAGTCAGAGCGTTTAAGCTCAATAGGGAGAGTTCTTTGACGTAAAGAAAGAATGAAAAAAAAATTAGGGGATAAAACCTGAAGATGGAATTACTGAAAAAAAACAGACGTCGGTGTTGACATAACTTTTTTTTTCTTGTGGGCAGTGGCCTATTGGGTAATGCCTAAATGACTGAATATCTTTTGTATTTCAAGGAGAAAAAAAATTATACTTTTATATGAACCTAAAAAAGTCTATTCCTTTCAAAAAAATCGACAATTATTTGCTGCTATGGTATTCTGAACCATTCGAATTGTGAATAAAGAAGATCAGTTGACTTTAATTTGTTTATTCAGCCAAATTATTCAGAGACAGTGATGAGAAAGGACATTTCTTTCCACCTCTATACCTAAAGGCGCACAAAAAGCTTAATTTTGTAAATTAATTTCAAATACCAATATGGTGTACGGAAAACTAATAAGTAATAGAAGCAATAACGTCACGGAAACCTCATGAAGAGAGAGAGAGTGACTTTTCTACTGGATTAATAAGTATTTATGGTAGAGAAGTACTTTGTTCCACGAACAAAAACGAGAAGAAAGGAAATGAAACTATGATAGTAAAATTTTGATACCAGGAGCCCTTTGTACATAAAAAAATATATATTGATAAAAAATATTATTACGTGACTAGCCTTTGCCCGCGGCTCCGCCCGCGTTTATTCAATCTTTGCCACGTTCTCGGCTTTGATGTTATTTTATAGACAACCCTCATAAGCTATATGTTGACCAGGGTAACAGCGATGATAATTTAAAAAGACCGCATCCAAATCCATTGAGTGGTTCTCGAGAAAAAACGGAACATACATACAGACAGACAAAAATTCAATAAATACAGACATATGTATGTAGTCAATGAGAACTGTGAATTTCTTAAATGTCTGAAGCAACACATATTGTAGCGACGACAGCGCCATCTGTTCCTAAGAACAAGGCGTGAAATCACATAACGCCCTCGTGAGCGTTCAGTATGTGCTTTACAAGCTGTTTAGATCAAATAGTTACAAAAATATTCGGTGGACAAGTATGGTGGAAAAATTCAACGGTCTAGGTAAGTACCTCGGTGGCGCAGTCGGTAGCGCACTTGTCTTAATAACGAGAGGTCGCATGTTCGAATCCTGACCCGAGGAATTTTTTTAAATTCTTGTCTTTTCATTTGTTTCTAATTTATCTTTTCTAGTTTGTAATGCACCCTAATAATAATATTTAGATATATGTATTTTTTAGTTTTTTTTTTATTGTTTTGGATTTAAATGCACTAAACAGGTTAGCATCGAAAATATTGTCGTTATATGCAGTAATGATGTTTACTAATCACGTTGGAAATACGAGCGAAAAGTGGGAATTCGGACATAATCAGATGATGTAACTTTAACTTTTGACCTTCAAACTAATAACTTTTGACCTTCAAACTAGCCCTTATATTTTTCGACATACTCGTACATACGTAAGAACCTCGTCAAACATTATTTATAAACCACAAATTATTTCGTTCACTGACTGCTCTCTAATTCTAATACATTACGAGTACATTACGCGAAATGACCCGATTTATGTGTGAACGAATAGTAAAAGTCCTAGTCTAACCAACAAACATTTTTATGCACCGATTATAACTCTTATGTCGCCAGCTGTGGGATTAATTTGGTTAGTTTTGGATGTAGAGGTCAGTTAGTAACCACGTGTGAAGAGATTGGTCATGTCCGGTGGTACCCATCGCCTGTTGACACAGCAATTTGTCAGTTAGGGGATTACTCTCTGGAGTCTGAGTTATTCAATGAGTCTGGGTAAAAATGACGCTCAAGGGTCTGTACCACCGAAAGGCGCCCCACCGTGTTTCTGATTCATGACAGAAAATATTTGTTTAGTGAGAAATAAATAATCACACAAGTTGTAGACGAGTTGTATTACAACATGAATGATTTGATCTATGCATATAATTCATAGCAAGCTAGAAAAAAAACGAAATTTGCTGCAAATCACGTAAAACTGCTCTTCGCGTATTTCCCATTCCTCTGGTTCCCAGATCATTTTAGATACTGAAATTCAGTCACCCGTAAGTTAAGAGTGTACAGAATGGTGTGATTGATTTACTTTTGCGAAACAAAAATTGTTACTTGCTGCATTTATCCATCAAACGTAACCAACTTTTGCGTGCGATTTCCCCATACAAATCTATGGAGGGCGGCGCAGCGAGAGGTGCCGATTGGCTTAGTAATAGTAATAGCCTTCGTTGTCGGTCTGTCCGTCTGCCACAGGGGTCTACAGCTTTAACCGTAATTAGGGTTCCGTACCGGAAGGGTGCCAAACGGGATCCTATTATACTAAGCCTCCGCTGTCAGTCTGTCCATCTGTCACAGGGATTACTAGTCTGTCTACCTAGTTGAAATATGAAATTTTCACAGAATACGTGTTACGTGTATATGGCCTCCACAACGACAAATATTAAAATACTAGCCTTTGCCCGTGACTCCGCCCACGTGTTATTCGGTTTAACGACATGCTTTTTTCCGGGATAAAAAGTAGCCTATGTGTTAAGTTAGGGTATAGGCTATATCCATACTAAATTTCATCCAAATCCGTTTAGCCGTTTCAGCGTGAAAGAGTTACGCACACAAAAACTATAAGGAATGTACATCAGAACTGTACCTATAATATCTCCCACCATCAATGTTTTATGTATTTTCTGCAAATGTATCCAATTAAATAAATAAATAAATAAATAAATAAAAACTTTCGCGTTTATAATATTAGTGTGATTAAAAAAGTAATAATTTAAGTGGAGTCCCCATACAAGAAACCTTGAAAAAGTTTCATTGTTTCACCGTTATTGGTTTTAGCTCTTACTTAACGGCGGTAATACATACTAATTTTAAATTTAGTCAAATTGTAGTACACACTCTAAAGTGAAACAAAAAAATAATACAAATTGTTTTTAGGGTCCTGTACCCGTACTGTGGGGTGATACGGAACCCTTGTGCACGAGTCCAACTCGCACTTTGCCAAATTATTTAGTTTTGCCACTGACTGGCCAAACTTATAATATGCCCATGTGTAAACTTCTGGACTCTTAGCGCATTTCCAGAACTTTACACAAAAGTGACATTAATTATTTTCGTCCATGTATTTTTATTTTACTTTGGTATTTATAACTCTTTTTGCACGTTTCCACAAATTAATATTATCTGACAAAGAGAAAATATGTTTAATTGAAAACTTTTTTTTTCAGATTACCTTGCGGTTGCCAGTTGTAAGTATTTTCTATTTAAATAAAAAATAACGGTTTAATTTTGCTCAAGCACTACTCGTTAATTATATAAGGTCTTACAATAATAAGTGAAAATAATTTTAGGCTAGATCATATATCGTTAACTGATCACAATAAAGAGGAAAAAAAATTTTTTTGGTCAACTATTATTTCACTTCCCAGTACAAAGTGGTTCAATCAGCTGACTCAATTTCTATGGAAAGGTGAAAAAAAAAGTTCGAGCAAAAATTTTTTTTTTCTTTGGTATTTGTTCTATTAGGGACGCTCTATCATATCTTAAATTTTTTTCACTTTGAATTGTAGGACCTTATTTATCCTCCTAAAACAATAAACACAAAACAGTTTCTTTTCGTAATTTTATATCAATAAGTACCTATTGAAATGACCGATCATTTTCTTGAATAAGATGCTCAACAAAATTGAGAATTTTTCCATTGTTGTGACAAAAATATCAAGATATTTGCAAGAAATTATGAACGAAAAAACCACCGGAACGTTTTCTACGTGACTAGGCTCGGAGACGATGAATTAAAAAATCGATGAGTCCGGTATTCCGAGGTGACTGACCCATTAACTGATTCAGTTTCTAAATTTAATGTTATATATTTTTTTGTTTTATCATAACTGTTGTTTTGAACCTGGGAACAATGATGCTTAGAAATGTAATGTAGGTATACACTTTTTTATGAAACAGCTCGGTGACCACACAGTACGAGTTTTTCGTAAAGACGTGTATTATCCGTATGCCATGTATTATACTCATAAAGTTGACAAGAAAGTTAAGCCTACTAGAATTCTTTTGTATAATCAACGATGTATCTAAGTTTAAAAGGAGTTTATATTAGAGTTAATTCTACATTTTGTAGTTAACTTCACAATGTAAAAATAGTCGTAGCTTTGGCTTGTCAGTTGATAAGGCCACGCTGAAGTGGCAGTAGGCTGGTAACATCTGCTGAAGAACCGACAACCGTAAAGGCTTCGCCACAACGAACGCGTAGCAGCAGTAGCATGACAGACGGCAGCTTGAACGCATATTGTTGAACGTAGTTGTTTGAACGCGTACCCGCGTTAGAAACGCGTTCAGTGTAGCGCGCTAGCGCGGTTTGCGTGCGGCAGTTGACACCAAGATGTATATTTATTTATTGAATTTACTTGCTGATTTGTAAAATATGTATGTATTTCATATCTTTTGTAGTACATGTATATTAAGTGACTTTAATGTATGCAGCCAAATTCTAAAAATACAAACACTCGCAACCGCGTCGCCGCGATACGACACTGCCGCTCCGCTCTCGGTGTGACGGGTAAGTATGGCGGCCATAGTAACTGCATAACGAACGCGGGCTCACACAACTTCAGCGCCGCGCACAATACGCGTTTGATGTGTCGTGTTTCAAAGAGTTCCTTGTATTACAACTTGCGCGGGCCTGCCGACAATCTGCTACGCGTACGAAACGCGTTTGGTGTGGCGAAGGCTTTTGTGACTTTAGAAAAAAATCAGGAATTTCAAGAAAAACTCTCGCATAGCATTGCCGCGTTCTCGGTATTGTGATTTAATTAGAGACATAACAATAATAAAACATATTTCAGAACCATGTAACACATCAAAAAACATGATAAAGAAAACCGTTTTCGATACGATTTATAAATTTTCTGCACTACGTAAAAATGTAGAAGAAATCGACAAAATAACAGAAGTATTACGTGCACGGCAGTTGATTAGAGCGAGATAGACAGTTAAAAAACAAAAGCGTTAGATCAGGTTTTTTTCCAGTGAGCGCCAACCTCGCGAACCCCTCTGCCAAAGGTATGAGCACGGCGGTCATACCGGTTATATAAAAACGATAGATGTCCCTGTGTGTGGATGTGATTGTGTGCGTATTGTTCAAGCTAGTGTTTGAGTATTTAGTAGTGTGCGTGCATCGAGCGCGACACTGCCTCGTCCCCCACCGAAAATGACAGACTTTTTGCATAGAAATTAGTGCGCGGCTCCACTCCAGTTGGTTTTCTCCTCCAAGGCGCCAACCCATAAGCCGCGTTTACACCATACGATTTATCGATTTACGCGCGATCAAACAGAGCGTCCTAACCGCGATTACACTGTCCTAAGTCATTATCTTAGTTAGGATGCCGATAAATCGAATGGTGTAATCGCGGCTATGGGAAAAAAGTTCTGGAGTGCATACGCAGGGTAGGACGTCCGCCAGCTCGCTAGACTAAAAGAAATTGCCGGCTGTGGCTGGATGAGGACAACCGAGGATAGAAAAATGTGGCGTGTCGCATGCCATAGTTTTATGTCCAGCAGTGGACGAATATTGGCAAATGGATTGATTATTCTTAAGTAACATCAATAAGTGCATTTGACTCGAGTGCCCTCCTTCACTTTGTGCGCCGCATAATTAGCCTGTACAATGTATGAGTTCTAGATGGCTTAGATTTCATTTCAAGGCCTTTTATTTCGGTTTATATGTAGTATAAAATTGGTATCATGCGCGCTAGGTAGGTTCAATTAATGGTCTCCGTACAATGTCTACTTAAAAGCAAGACTGATACAACTTCTATAATTCATCACTTTATATTTTATACAATTTTAAACCTTTGCGTTTGGTATACATGTTTACGAATTTTACCGAGTCATTCGCGAATACATCTTATTCTTCCTTTTAAAGGTATAGGGTAATTCCAGGATAGATGCCGCATTGGGATAGTTTCATTTGAAAGCGAACCCCTTTCCCACCTCAGTGCATCGGCGATTTCCCAGAGTCAATTCGTGCCAATTTCTTTTTCATACAAATAACCCAATAGTGTGCAAAGTACCTTCTGTTCTTTTAATATAAATAGTAAGTATTTTGTTTTTATGTTACTATTTGTTCAGTATTCAGAATTGTTAGTAAGTTTTGGATGATTTTCAGATGCATAACATTTTAGTTTTTGTTTGATTAAAAACGTAGATATTTTGTTATGTTTATGTCCCACGTAGTTTTGTCTCTAATATTTTTTTTTTACTAGCATCTAAATTTATTTGCAGGATCGTAATCTCACATAAATATTAATGAAAATCTGGCGTTCAGTAGCGAACAGTCTACATATAGCAGACATACGAGAGACAAGAACGATCGGAAGTTTTTGTTTGCACAAAAGTACGTTTTTCTATTTGTCAACTATAAATCCTGTTCATATTTGGAAGAGGTCACCGCTGTCGCCCCCTCCTAGGTTTTCGTCTTCCGACGCCCATGGCTGAAGCTATGAGAGAATGGAAGAAATGATGTCTCGGAGTTAATGAAATATCACAGACTTTCGGTACCCCATCAAAAATGCTCTCAAAATGTTAAATAAAAGTTTTATCTTTAAAATATTGTATTTTTAAAATTCTTTTACCCATTTCATCAATGAAATCTCAATACCACACCCGAGGCGTCTATCCCTAAAAAACAAGGTAAAAGAAAAACAATTAAAGCATATTTAATAATGTTTTCCTAAAACCATTGTTTTCTAAGCACCATAGAAACTATCTATATAAATAATGAATCACTATACTTCTTATTAAAAGAAATACAGATGAAAATTTAAATGTTAGGCAACTATCTGGACTTATCCTACCCGACTTTTCGTTGCGGTTTTACTTTACGTTTGCGGGAGGACTTTACTGGCACTTAGACTGTATAATACCTCATTTCGCTTCGCATAATCCTGCTTTATACCAACAAATACGGCAACAATTACTCTGAAATTCATATATGGTACAGTTGAGAACTAATGCTGTGTCAACACAATGGTGAAAACTTGATTCCATTAAATTTTCTCGATGGTAAAAAATTACAAAGTTACCTCCAAACCGTACAATAAGCCGATAGTATTCAATGAATACTTGAAATTAGATCTGAAACTTTGCATAATATAACTGATATTAGTATAAAGCAGATGCAGACAATAACATAAAAATTAAAAAACCATCAGTGTAGCCGCGATTTCAAAATAACTGATGTTCTGCGTGCGCGGCATCTGATTAGATTAGGATAGGCAGTTAAAAATCAGAAGCGTTAGAGCAGGACTGCGAATTGAGGTATTATGGACCCTTAATCTTCTTACAATACAAACATAAATAAATTTGCGTATTTAAGACTAGATTTGAGGCTGCGATTACCCGCAGAAATGAATGACTTGAGAATTTATTAAAATATCACTTCGTAACTTCAGTAAGCGATACATTATTATGTAGGTATGAGTAGATTATGCGGGACGAAATAATTTCCAATGAAAATAAAGTCTACGCGCTGTTTGCCGTACCACAGATGGTGGGTCGGACCCGAGCGCACGGTCTCTATAATCTACGCGAAAGCTTGGATCTTTACACACACACATCGCGGCAGTCAAGGAGAAGAATACACGTTAGATTGTTTGGTACGCAGAACGCGCTCTCTGTGGTCGGCCGGCACCTAATTCACTCCAAGGCGGCTATTCCGGCATTATTGCGCACTCGCAACATCAATCATTAGATATTTGTAATTAGAGTGACTAAGCCACATCAAATATAAGCTGTAGGATATAAGGAATGCTCTCTATAAGTTTTTAATCAAAAAAATCAATACATATCCCTACAATATCCCTTTTAAAGTCACCCGCAATCTGCCTTCGCAATTTTTGCGCACGTGCCGGAATAGCCGCCCAGGGTGACTATTCCGGCATTATTGCGCACTCGCAACATCAATCATTAGATATTTGTAATTAGAGTGACTAAGACACATAAATATAAGCTGTAGGATATAAGGAATGCTCTCTATAAGTTTTCAATCAAAAAAATCAATACATATCCCTACAATATCCCTTTTAAAGTCACCCGCAATCTGCCTTCGCAATTTTTGCGCACGTGCCGGAATAGCCGCCCAGGGTGACTATTCCGGCATTATTGCGCACTCGCAACATCAATCATTAGATATTTGTAATTAGAGTGACTAAGACACATCAAATATAAGCTGTAGGATATAAGGAATGCTCTCTATAAGTTTTCAATCAAAAAAATCAATACATATCCCTACAATATCCCTTTTAAAGTCACCCGCAATCTGCCTTCGCAATTTTTGCGCACGTGCCGGAATAGCCGCACAGGGTGACTATTCCGGCATTATTGCGCACTCGCAACATCAATCATTAGATATTTGTAATTAGAGTGACTAAGACACATCAAATATAAGCTGTAGGATATAAGGAATGCTCTCTATAAGTTTTCAATCAAAAAAATCAATACATATCCCTACAATATCCCTTTTAAAGTCACCCGCAATCTGCCTTCGCAATTTTTGCGCACGTGCCGGAATAGCCGCCCAGGGTGACTATTCCGGCATTATTGCGCACTCGCAACATCAATCATTAGATATTTGTAATTAGAGTGACTAAGACACATAAATATAAGCTGTAGGATATAAGGAATGCTCTCTATAAGTTTTCAATCAAAAAAATCAATACATATCCCTACAATATCCCTTTTAAAGTCACCCGCAATCTGCCTTCGCAATTTTTGCGCACGTGCCGGAATAGCCGCCCAGGGTGACTATTCCGGCATTATTGCGCACTCGCAACATCAATCATTAGATATTTGTAATTAGAGTGACTAAGACACATCAAATATAAGCTGTAGGATATAAGGAATGCTCTCTATAAGTTTTCAATCAAAAAAATCAATACATATCCCTACAATATCCCTTTTAAAGTCACCCGCAATCTGCCTTCGCAATTTTTGCGCACGTGCCGGAATAGCCGCACAGGGTGACTATTCCGGCATTATTGCGCACTCGCAACATCAATCATTAGATATTTGTAATTAGAGTGACTAAGACACATCAAATATAAGCTGTAGGATATAAGGAATGCTCTCTATAAGTTTTCAATCAAAAAAATCAATACATATCCCTACAATATCCCTTTTAAAGTCACCCGCAATCTGCCTTCGCAATTTTTGCGCACGTGCCGGAATAGCCGCCCAGGGTGACTATTCCGGCATTATTGCGCACTCGCAACATCAATCATTAGATATTTGTAATTAGAGTGACTAAGACACATAAATATAAGCTGTAGGATATAAGGAATGCTCTCTATAAGTTTTCAATCAAAAAAATCAATACATATCCCTACAATATCCCTTTTAAAGTCACCCGCAATCTGCCTTCGCAATTTTTGCGCACGTGCCGGAATAGCCGCCCAGGGTGACTATTCTGGCATTATTGCTCATTCGCAATATCAGTAATTAGATATTTGTTTAAAGTTTGATAAACGCCATTCGAAGGAAATTGGTGTGACTAAACCACATCAAATAGAAGCTATAGGATATAAGAAATGCCCTCTATAAGTTTGCAATCAAAAAAATCAATGCTTATCTGCACAAAATCTCTTTTAAGATCACCCGCAATCTGCCTTCGCAATTTTTGCGGACGTGCCAGAATCGACGAGGGCCAGAAAATAAAAAAATGGTTTCCAATTCCATTGAATCTCTAGAACCTAAACAATGTCACAGCAAACGGTCATCTGTCAACTGACTTATTTTTACTACGTATGCGACAATTAAGGTTCTTTTATAGTCAATATTCTATTTATTTCTACGGTCACCGAAAATGAAAATTTTTCTAATTGGATTTACGCAATGTTTCATGATAGTACTAAGGAATAGTCGTTTGTGTGCTCAGTATTTATCATGATATTAAACATGTGCCACAAAATAAATTTCAAAGATTATATTCTTCGGTTAAGCAATTAGACAAGGTGTTGAAACTTCCCATCGCTAAAGCCATATTGAAAATGGAATACTAATTTGGCAACTCGCATTTCAGTTATTGGTATAGGAAGCGGTTTGTATATTCGTGGCAATATCGTATAATCTGATCGGCCATATAATGAAATCTGTTAAAACTAAAGGGGTCAAACTCGTTCCGCGCCGCTTCGCTTGGCTCCTGAAATTATTATAACCAACAACGTAACACGCTTCTCCTCGCTTTACTTGTTGACGCACTCAGTTTGGACCTTTTGTTTACTCGTAAATTCTTACTTCATACTTTTTGGCAATAAAAAGTCTTACTTATACAGGTTCTACAATGTTTATTTCTCCTGTTAGCGACCGGTTTCGTATACTTTTCGATATGGCTAAGACATATACTTATACTGCTTTATATAAGGTGACTTTCGTTTATATATCCAAAGTCATGCCGGAGACTCGGTAAGTGATCAGGACCAAGGTTCAATGACCCTGTTTGAATCTACTTATTTGAATAGTACGGAACCCTCAGGGCACGAGTCCTATTCGGACTTGACCTTGTTTTCTTGTCGAAATTGTCTGACAGGGATCCTCTTACGTGTTGCTGGTTCTACTCCTAATATATAATATTTTTAATGAGGCAGAGAATGCGTAGATATCTGATTAAGGGTCCGTATAAGCCTAGATAGATACACAAGTTCAAATGAGCATATCACATTGTGTAACCTTGTTAATCGGTATAGTTAAATATAATATAAGCAGTATACTATAGGGCTTGTAGATTCATTTTAGAAAAAGCGCAAAATCTTTTTTAAGATCGCTCGATATAAAAAAAATTACGAAGTTACCTCTCAATATTATGTTTTTCGAGTGTAAGGGCCTCCCTTAAATCATACAGCCTTGAAATTTGTATGTAAAAATAAGTTAACAAATGACATCGTCAGTCCGTCTTAGAATATTTTATGAATTACAACTAGAAGCAGCCGATTTTTGTGAGCGCGTGTTTCTTGGTGGTCGTAACAGCCACGGCTGAGAGCGCGCTATTTCAAACTAAAAAGAAACGTCGTAGAGTTCAGTTCTGATTGATGCAAAATAAGGTGCTCAATCTGACCTTATATGCAAGTGGAGTAGTGCGTGCACAATGTCTCGAGCGCTACAATACTCGCTACATACACAGAACAGATAACAACCAAACAATCACACAATGAAGCGCTTATCTATTACACGTCACTACAACTATACCCAAACAGACTTCTATCTACAGTCATCCTGGCATCTATGAAACGAGAGTACCAATCAAACCTACTCGTATAATGGATCGGCTATATTGGCTAATATTGCCTCTCAGGTCAATTGGCTGGCGGGTAATATTGCTGATTTATTAGTACGATTATGCGGTACTTGGCCGATATTAGTCTCTCAGTAGCCGGTGTTGTTATAGAAAACTTCTTAAACTATTTCGGAAATTCAATCAATCAAATGTAATATGTTTATTTGCGTGTATCGATAGATATTACTCTAACGGAAGATTGTATAATTATTCTGTTGACAGTATAGAAACAAAGGAAGGATCTGATACAATGTGTATCTTTGAAAATAAAACCAGATTGTCTACTGATAATCGTGAACAAGTTTAAGAAAATAAACCTTTTCGTAGTAATTTGTGAGTAAATGATATTAAAATCTAGTTTGTGGAAGTGTTATTTTGGAATATACTATTATTGTCAATTTGCAAGTAGGTAGGTGTTAATACGTTACGAATACGAGAATTTCTTCAAAACATTATACTGGAAAGGACAAGGCATAAACTTGAACGGAGAGTACATCACATCTTCGCTTTGCCGATGACACAATCATAATGGCGGAAACGCTGCAGGAACTGGAGGAAATGCTGCGCGGCCTAAGCGATTTATCAGACGAGTGGGTCTGTCTGCGGATGAATCTGGATAAAACTTAGATCATGTCCAATTGTCACGTCAACCAAGGGCCACTAACCGTCAACAATGTCAGCATCGAAGTTGGTCAAAAATATGTTTACCTGGGTCAAGTTATCCAGCTGGGTAAAAACAAATTCGCTGCCAAGGCTGACAGAAGAATATGTTTAGGGTGGGCAGCATTCGGGAAGTTACTTCACATTTTTATGTCGCCAATAGTGCAAAGTTTAAAGGCTAAAGGTTTAACCAGTATGTTCTTCCTGTGATGACATAAAAATGTGACCGATATAGCCTACCCAATAGTACCCAACCAATAAGTTGAAATGGCAGAGGGCAGGGCAAATCTATCGCCGACATGATGGCCGTTAGGGCCGAAAAGTCTTAGAATGGAGACCACGTACAGTAAAGCGTGGCGTAGGCCGACGCTGAACCGTCGACTTGAAGGAAGTTGTGGGTAGCGGCTGGATGAGGGGGACCGCCAAGAGACGCTTCTAAGAGACTTTTTCTTATAATCGTTAAATAAAAAAAAACTGTTATCAATCATAAAGGAATTTAAATTTATCTGTTCGCATGATTTTTTTTCAGCTGATTTAGTTCTTTCAATAACAATAATAACAATAAATTTTATGGTTTGTGCTTAGGATTATTATTGGTTTGGCCAATTCGGATAAATTTCTTTAGCCACAATCGTAAATCAATCGTTATCGACAGTCAATATAATTACACTGGTTAACCAATCTCTCACTACTTCCGGAAAATGTAAATTGACCTTGTACCATCAGCCCGTGTTCGTCCAACATTTTGCCACTCTTGGGGTATCAAATGAAAGGTATTTGGGAGTAACTTACAAATATATAACATACTATAACCTTTTTTGTACTTGGTCTTTCAAAATGTTTGGAAATGTCCAAAAATGGCACAATTTAGAGTTGACTTTGAACTGCTGTAGATTGAAAACCACTGGAGAGATTTACACAAAATATATACCAAATGGCTTAAAATATGTTCTTTAAAGTTTGAAAAAACGATTTTCAAGAAAAATTAAAAATTAAGATATTTATAGCAATTTGAATTACAGTATAATATGATGATTTTACAATAATTACCCTGCGACAAAATATACCCTACACCGGGTTACTATTCTCATTTTAGGGTTCCGTACCTCGATATGAATAATGGCACCCTTATAGGATCACTTTGTTGTCCGTCCGTCCATCCGTCCGTATGTCTGTCTGTTAAGACCCTTTTCTCGGGCCCTCTTCTCTTCCCTTTCCGCGCTGTACATTGCAAATTGAACTTTATTAGTTCGTCCTAAGGAAGATATTCCAACAGCTAAATAATAACTTACGGTTCAAAGATGTCAAAATCTAAGGACCGCGGTCCTTTAGTCACTTCCTTCAAAATTTTATTTTGCATATTGCACGGAAAGGGCAATTGATCCTTGGTACTGACCACTTACCGAGCCTTCAGTATGAATTTGGCCTTACATATATATATATGCATACAATCGTAAACTTTCCTTTTGTTAATATCTTAAAATACAGACTTCTGTTAAAGTTTTATAATACTGTGTAGATAATGTTGATAGAATAGCTGAATTTTATTTACTGAAACCGCAGATTGTACTGAGCATATTGAAGTAGAACTCTTTTCAAACAAACGTATCAGCCGTGGCGCGTCTGTCGCTGCCTGTCACAGTTTCCAACTTTAGCTTGGATCCCGGATCTTAACTACTGTTTAGTAGTTATACAGTGGTATGGTATTCCCTGTCATACAACCTTAATGTAAGTAATAGGTACAGTCGCGTTCATAGATATTGTGGACACCCCAAATATATCTACCTATTTATAATTCTTATAATTGTGGGTGGGTAGTATACGAATTCAAACATACATACATACATATAATAATGCCTGTCTCCCAGACGGGTAGGCAGAGACTACAGAATTCCTTATGATACGATCCTGACACACCTCTTTTGCTTCTTCTGCATCCATCGATCTAGTCATACAAGCTCTTCTATTCCGGGTACTTTTTATTTTGCCCTTCTTTAGTATGTCGCCTATTTGGTCGGCATACGTCCTTGTAGGGCGGCCCGGTCGAGCTTTACCCTTCCACCAGCGGAGCGTAATTTTCTTTCGTCACTCTGTTCTCATTCATCCTCTCTACATGCACAAACAACCACCGAAGCATTCTTTTTTTCTATTCTAGTGACTACATCTTATTTCAGACCCAGGGACTGAAAAACCGGGTTAAAAAGTTAAGCCTTAAAAAGTGTTAACCCTTTTAGAATGTTAACTGTTTTTGGGGTTATGAGGTCATAACCCTATTTTGGTGTTAACTGGGTTCGTCATTGGATTAACCCTGTCTCACTGTAGGTCAAAGTGAAATTAATTTTATGATCAATAGTTTAAATACTATAGTGCAGTAAAAAAACAAATGGGCTTTGGCGGCTTGCACAAAGGTAAAATAGTGCATTTTAGCCACTTGCTTTTTCAATGTTTCAAAAACAAATTAATGTGTCGTATAGTATCGAAAGTGGCTAAATCTAAGACATGTCTTTAGATTTGGTCACTTTTAATACTATACGACACAAATGAGTTTAATAAACAAGTTTCATGATGTCGATAATAGCGGTTTTAATTTCATAGGGTTACAATAAAGACCATAACCGAAAAATAGGCGAAAAAAAAAATGTTTTATCGTGTCGAAAACGTGTCGGCGGCGCCTTTTGATACTTCGTCTCACCGATATACATTTCAGTATAACTCTTGGAGCATTTACTAGAAAGTATTTATTTATTTGCACTCTGATGAATAGCGCCGTATCATTCTTAACACTTTTTAGTAGGGTTAACCCTGTTAACCCATCCACTACCTGTTAAGCCTTTCAAATCTGGGTTTTTATTCACCAATAATAAGGATTAACACTTATGAACCCTTTCGTAAAACCCTTGAAAAACACCGAATAAGGGTAACACTTACAATCCCTGCACAATTCCGTTGATATTTTTCTCTTTATCGTTCAATATCAAAACACATACTCCAATATGTGTTCAAACAATACTGATCAATCTAGAGGCTTTGATTTTCAAGTTGTTTGACCTCCTCTTGCACTATAAGGATTCGCTGTAGTACAAGTAGTCTATTATGCACCTCTAACATAGACCACATCGAGCTCTGACAGCTCAATATACCACTGTATGTCCCTCTTTAGGTACCTAGATCAACAGAGTGAGACAGAGCACTTTATCGAGCATTATCGAGCTCGATATGGTCCTCCATGTTAGAGGAGCAGGACACTCCATTAAATGAAACCACATATTCTACCGACCCTACTGAACCACTTTTCCCAAGAGTCATACCCGCGGAACCCCTTAGTTTGGGAATTAATTAATTAAAAACGCTTGAACCCTAACGCACTGACATACCGGCGAGGTTAGAGAGAGCGTTGACCTCAATAAGCTGCAGGTTTCACGGACGACGCTCTCTCTAAACTCGTCCGTATCTCGGTGCGTTAGGGTTCACGCATTTTTGGTTGGAACTCAATTATTTCCCAAACTAAGGGGTTCCGCGGGTATGATTCTTGGGAAAAGTGGTTCAGTAGGGTCGGTAGAATATGTGGTTTCATTTAATGGTCGCACTCTATTTACACCCGGTATAATCAGAAATCAAATTATCTTTAGTTTAAAAGTTGTCCCGGAGGTTATTTACAAGTGCTGAACATGGACATGTCCCCGATGAGATGCGAACAAAGAAGTATCCACTTCAAAATGTTGGTGGTAAAAATTAACCTACCCATCATTTGTAAAATATTGATATCCATTTTTTACTATCAAATATTATGTTTAACTATAAACAGTCAGAAAATTATGTACTCAGACCATTTCGTATTTTGTAAACTGTTGATCTGTCTATTTCAGGGATCAGTGGTCTGCTGATGGCCGCTTGGCTGTCATCCAGCAGCGAGGAATGTTTAGATCAGATCAATCAGTTACACCATCAAAACCCATCTCAGGGTATACGAGTGTGTTACAGGCAATGTCTATTAGTTGATGAATGGTGAAATTCACCAGTGAAAGGGCAAACTAAATAATATGGTAAATGTGTAAATTTTAAGGATCTAGTCTGGTAATAGCCGCTTTGCTTTATTTTTACTAAATAAACGTTAGGTTTTTGAAATTAAAGTTATATATCGTAGTAGAAGAGATATAGTTGTAGATATAGTTAGAATATAAAAAAATGTATAATAATACGGGAAATAAAATATACACCTGCATAAAACAGAGGAATCTAGGAATAAAAATATTATATATACATAATGCAATGAAGAAATAAGTTCATAAATAAAAAAGGGAAATACATACAAAAATTATTAAGGTTAAGCTACTAATAAATTATAACTTGTACATACAAATACTTAGAATAAGATAAATATTATTTATTACACTAATAAATGACTTTAAAAATCATATATAGGTGATATAAATAAATAATATAATACGCAAACAAACAGCAATTAAATGTAAGTAGCAGAGGTAGCTGGATATAACAAACATTGACTAAATAAAAAAAACTGAAAGACCAAAAATAAACCTAATAACAAAGTTTTGTAGGCGTTTAAGCTTACCCAGCTGCACCGAAGTTAAATCTAGATAACAAACGTCCGCATAATCAAGAATGGGCAAAATAAGGGATGTAGCAAGCGCAATTTTAGTCGCTGTTGGAAGGAAAGACTCAGAACTTCTAAAAGATCCTGCAGACGCAAACATCTTCCGGCTAACTTGTATGAATCATGACAAAGGTAACAAAACACGTATTTTTATTTCAAACGTAGAACAGTTTCCTTTGTTATAGCTCAGGAGTTCATTTTCAACTCGTATATTGCAGTAACTCAGAGTATTTAGTTACGTAACTGCAGAGAAAATGGCGTATGCGTGGGGCGCATATAAAGACGGCTGGATTAGCTGGGATTTAGATAATCGATTTTGTAACGTACACTCACAGACATATAATTATTACTAAGTAGCAGACCAAACATAAGGATAAATAGCGTGGCAAGTTTCCATACAAAAAATAAGCTACATTTAGGCTTCATGGTACGAAGAAACTTATAAAAATGGGTTGTTTTGAATGGCTTATGCTTGGAACATATTTGTTAATTCCTAAACTAATCTCTAGTATATATTTTGTTTGGAAACAAGCAATATTTATATCTAAAAGAGCCCGTTGTTCACTGAGCTAAAATTGCCACGCATCGACTCTATGCGTTTATTATTAATGTTAGGTCTGCTACACTTTGTACATATATGACACAGAACATATCCTCTTTTCAAAAAGTTTCGGAAACCAAAGCAAAAAATCTTTGAAATGTCATTAGTCCTTCTATTTACAGATATGAACAACGAAATTTTTATTCCAGTTAATCGTTTACTACAATAAGCCAAAAATATCTCTCGTTTCTTCCAGTAAAAGTCAAAGCACTAGTATACTATTTGCAATATGTACCGTGGCATGAGTAAGTATATGCCTCTAAATAAACGCATCGCAAGCTAGTTCTAAGCGTAAACACGTGTTACGAACTCTACAAATGAATCAAATAAAGAGATGAAACACACTTGAATAAATAAACTGTTTTTATTATAATCAGTACGGTGTTGAGAATTTAAAAAGTATTAATGGATCAATGTACCACTATTGTCATAGCATTATATTTATTTATGGTCTATTCAGTTTATTTATCAACTTATTTATTAATTGCATTATGTATAATAATATTCTAATACCAATAAGTCTTTATTTTATGCATGTGTATAACTGTAGTAGCCCAACTTAAATATAGTTTTTGTTTAAATATATTTCCCGTAAGAATCATTTCATCATAAAATATTATTTTGATACAGATTAGATTTGACATGTAAAACTTATACTTTATGTATCTATTTTACAAATAAACAATTTGAATCTTTAAATCGTATATTAATCAAATAACATATATTTTTGTTGACTTATTTGTCTTTCATTTTCATAATTATATAATTTTATACATGTACAAAATGCTAACTCAGTTTCTTTTCCAAATACACATCACTACCATTTTCTCTTTTCCACTATAAATATTTGTATCTACACAACGATATCTTGTACAATGTGCGCCAATTACTAAGCCATGTATTAGGAGGCCGGATCAGGTGAAGTCGCGGGCAAATGCTAGTGTAAGACATTGGTGTTCAGGCTTGACTTGCATTTCACAGTCCATCCTCTAACACCACCTCGGGGATTAATTTCGTGATGATATATTTAATATGTTTATATCCCCATGTTTAATTTTTTGACTTACTAAGATACTAAACCTTAAAATATAATATTTTTTATGTAAACGAAATAAAACGAACTTTGCTACAATTTCCATTTAATTTTTTAAACATAATAAAATCTTTGAAAATAGTTTCCCCGATTCTAATTAATTGATGGATGGTCCTAATTGAATCTCCGGGCAATAATTTGTCATTAACGCGAACTTGTCGAAAGTAGGGCACTCCAGTCCAAATAAAGTAATGGTATCCCTAAAGTACACATAGTTTCGAACTCATTGGACCTAGCTTAATTCCTAGAATTATCAACTTATTACAAACAATTACCAACTTAAGGCTTCATCTAGTTTCATTAGCCCGAGTCCTCATTTTGTCACAGTTTCATAAAATACTATTAGTAAAGTTTTATCATTGTTTTAAGCAATTAAACTGTTTAAGTTAATCTTTAAAAAATCTATGTAAATTATTTATTAACCCTTTGATATGGTGTATAATACTTACTTGGTTTCACGTATCCTTGATTAAAAGGTAACCCCGAAACTTCCAATCACGGTGGGATGTTAAATAATCATCGGTGAAAAGATGATGTAACAAATTTTGACAGTTCTACTGACAGTCCATACTAAGAAACACCTCTAACACCCCTCGGGGATATAATGTCGCGGCAATATGTTAAACAAGCGGTGTTAGCTCAGGGGTAGAACGCTAGCCCCTCAATCTTTGAGACCCCGGCCGGGCATGCACTAATGGTTTTTTCGAAATTTATGTGCAGAGTATTTAATACTTACCACTTGCTTAACGGTGAAAGAAAACATCGCGAGGAAACCTGCATGCCCTAAAAAGCGTGTAATTGTGCCCGAAGAACGGCGATAGGGCTCACCACCCATCACGCTTGGACGTATTAATCGTCAGTGAAACGCGGGTGAACCGAACATGGACTGTGACTTGCATTATACAGTTCACACTTGGAACACCTCTGGCACCCCCTCGGGGATTCATGTCATGACGATATATTTTTATAATATGTAAAAGTAGAGAACAAACAAAACTGCGGGCCAAATCGCGTAAGTCCTATTCGTCCTACATCGAACTCATTTACCAAAAGCCCATTTGGCAGTAAACACAGAGGGGTGTCCAATTTGCTCCCAGTTTCGGGTGGCTTTTATTTTAGAGACGAGCTTGTGGCCGTATTAGAATTGAGTCTCATTGTCAAATAATACGTATACATTCGTTTGGTGAAGAGCCAGAACACAGATATAAACATGGCGAATGGCGCAAAACTGTTGAGGTCCTCTGCTCTCTTATGAGTTAAAGGGACCACTGATATGAATGATAATGATTATACAAAATTCAAATTCATATTGAAGACTTGGTATGTGACCAAAAATAAGACCCGATTCAGCTCTATTCCGAGTAAATCCGAATCAATGTAATTTTAAAATTCCAACAAGCCAAATTATATGCTCAATAATATTATGCAATAATATTAATATTTGAATAGGTGAATTTCAATTTTTGTAACTTATAATAGTTATGTAATTTTGTATTGAATTCATTGTACATATATAATTCTTTTTTAAAGATCTGTGTTATAATTATCTGTATTTTTATTATTATTATTAAAATTATATTATCTGGTTTATTATGAAGAATTGATTAATGTTTAATGTAATGTTTCGTATTTGATAATGTTGTGTCCGCTTGTTATTAATGGCAACACCAGATCTAGGCCACATTCGTTTGTTTATTTTGTATGCTTGTGTTATTTTTGTTGGCGTTCCTTTTTTAATAAACAAATAAATATGCTTATATGTATAATGTTAAATCAACAATTGACTAATTTCAAAAAAATAACCATGTAGGGTTGTGGGTAACTTGAGAGTAAAACTAAAAAATAATTCTGTGCAGAAGAGCATTCCAAAGACTTACTAAGTATTTGAATAAAAAAAGTAATATATTTACTTACTCATCCACAACGTATCAAAGGTTTTTAGGACTGAGCTAGTCTTAGAACGTAAAGCTCTATCTTTGAGGATTGAAAATTCCCAACGTTCACGAAAGTAAGCTGGTGAAATTGGATTCCTTATTATGCTAAACAGATGCAAAATAATTTGGCCAAGTGCGAGTCGGACTCGCGCACAAAGGGTTCCGTACCACCACACAATACGTTTACGAAACCCCAAATAACATACATATCCACAATATTGATGCTATAGCAACACTGACGCACCAAAAATAAGGGGCTAAAATCGTAGCGTCTGACAAACAATTCAGCACCCTCTAAAAACGGAACCCCAATTTGATTATTTTATTGTACTTTAGAGTATGTGCAACCACGTGACCAAATTTAAAACTTGTATGTATTACCTTCGTTAAGATAGAGGTATAATAAAAATATCAATTTTTTTCGAGGTTTATTGTATGGGGTATGTATAATATTTTCCATTTTTATTTTTTGCTGTGGTGGTACGTATTTTGAGAAAATTTCAGCTGCCTACTTATTGTACTACCTATGACAGACAGACAGCGGAGGCTTAATAATATGGTCCTGTTTGGCACCCTCTGGGTACAGAACCCTAAAAATAAGAACATTTCAGCGAAGACGAAGACGAATTATATTGGTAACCATTTTAACACCTTGCGAAAATTAGAAACGTGATCAAATTTCGCAAATACCATTGATCATTTTCTTATAAAGGTCAGAGTAAGTGTTCAGAGAAAGCCCAGATGGATAAGTAAGGGAATAAAAAACTGCTGTAAAATTAAAAGACAACTTCTCTGGAAATACAGGCTGGTACCAAGTCAAGAGAATAAATTGAAATTTAAACTTTATAACCAAAGGCTTAAAAAAATTATTAAACTCACGCAAAAAGCCCAAAATAATTATCAAATCCTTAACTCAACGAACAAAGCTAAGGCAACGTGGAATGTAATAAACAATAATAAGCTAAATGTTCCCAAAGACAATATCTCCCAGATAAAAGTAAACGGATCAATAATTAAAGATCCCAATCAAATTGCGGAGACATTTAATTCATTTTTTAGTAATAATAATATGACATTTAATAATAATAATAATCCAATTAACAATAATACTTTGACATATAATTTACCTCATTCAATGTTCTTCAATCCAACTAATGCACATGACATTCTTAAAATTATTATGAATCTGAAAAATACAAACAGCACAGGCATTGATGAGATATGTACAAAAATTATTAAGCACGTTGCACGTATTATCTCTCCAGTCATAAACCACATTGTAAATTTATGCATAGAACATGGTGTGTTCCCAAAGAATCTAAAAACATCTATTATAAAACCGCTTTTTAAAAAGGATGACAAAGAGGACATCAGTTTTTACAGACCTATTGCCCTTATCACCATCTTCTCTAAAATATTTGAGAAAGTTATGTACGATGGGCTCAATCAATATTTGGAACACCATCAAATACTTGCAAAAGAACAATTAGGTTTCCGCAAAAATAAAACTATTAATATGGCGATTTTTGACTTTTTGCAACGTATCACAACAAATATTGATAAAAAGATACCGGTGGTTGCACTATATATGGACCTTACTAAGGCCTTCGACTTTGTTAATCACTCTATCTTGTTTAACAAACTTGAAAAGTACGGAATCCGGGGCAATGTTCTTCAACTTTTTCAATCGTACCTAAGTGACCGAAGGCAAATTACCCATATTACGTCAATATGTTCCAAAACTAAGATCGAAAAGGTCTATGCATCCCAAGTAACAAAAATAAACATAGGTGTACCGCAGGGCAGTGTGCTAGGACCTTTACTGTTCCTAGTATACATTAATGATCTCCCGAAAGCTGTAAATGTTCCTATGGTGTTGTTCGCGGACGACAGTACTGCAATATATACAGGTCAAAATGTAAATACTTTTGAGGCAGATATTAATAACTCTTTGACAAACATAATAAATTGGCTGAATTCAAATAATCTTTTAATAAATCTCGATAAAACAAAAATTATGAACTTCAAACAAAAACAAAATAGACTAGAATTAGATCTTAAAATTAAATATAATAACATTTCAATCGGAGAAACTGACATTACAAAATTTTTAGGAATTTATATTGACAGTAATTTAAGTTGGACTAAGCAAATTGATCACGTCTGCAAAAAGATAAATTCTTTTGCATATGCCCTATATATGCTTCGCAAAGTAGCAAACATAAATACAGTGCTGACAGCATACCATGCATACGTGGTGTCCACCCTTAGGTATGGTGTTATTTTTTGGGGTAATTCCAAAGATAGACTCCGTGTTTTCAAAGCACAAAAAAAATGCATACGAGCAATTTTTTGCTCAAAGCCCAGGGACACTTGTAAGCCTTATTTTCAAGAGCACAAATTATTAACATTTCCTTCCATTTACGTACTGGAAGTAGCAATTTTTGTTAAATCTAACATCCACCTATTTGATTCTTACACTGGTAGAAGACACCGCAATAAGGTAAAGGCCGCCTCTCGCAAGACAGAATTTTTTAATCAGAGTGTTTTTGGTATGTGTAACAAAATTTATAATAAGCTTCCAAACTCCATCAGAGAAATAGATAACATTGTATTGTATACATTTAAATTACAAAATTTTCTGACCAGAAAATCCTACTACTCGTTGACCGAATTTTTAGAAAATGATAATGAATAATAGGTACTCGTATGTAATGAAATGAAACAGTTGACATGTAATTTATAGTGTAATTTAAATTTAAGGTAATTGACCTAACTGACAAGCGATTGAATTTAAAATTTATTCTGACATAAAATCAGTAATGTAATAGTATTTAGTTATTAATATTTTATAAGTGATCAATTTGTGTATTTTGTAAATATATAAAATCATTTTATGATAAAGAATTGTACGCCTAACGGCAGAGCATACGGCACATTATAAGCTTAAGATTTACCTACCTACCTATGACTCAGCAATAAATGATATTCTATTCTATTCTATTCTATTCTTATGAATATCTTAGTTCCTTAGATACCGACGTTAGTAATATCATAGACTAAATAGTTTGTACTATTTAGTCTATGATAATATTAATAATTTACTCTGGAACATGGAACATTGGTTCAAATCTATGCGGCTGTTGATATTTATTTAGAAACTATTACTTTTTGTTAAATTTAATCTTGGTACACGTTATTTTTTTCAAAATTATTTCCGGTTTATGTATTTAGCAGCTAGATGTTATTTATAACTGATTTATATTCAACGGGTCATAGAATATAGGTGCCAAATTGTGTTTAAATCTAATTTTGCACCTTGTTGTAACCTTAAGAAAGCATTTTCAATAAATTTAATATGCTGGTGTTTAGATTTTTTAATGTCCAAGTAACTTTTCTTTCATAAACGATATTTGTTTGATCTTGTAAATTCTATTATTTGTATTTTATTATGAATTTAAATAAACAATGTGTATATTTAAAAACAAGTTTTGTACAACTAAATAAATGTAGGTATTATAAAATGTATGAATTGTGTTGCTAGGCTGATTAACAATAAAATAAAAATATACCAAGTTGACTTTAATTTATGCAGCCAAATTCTTACTGATGACTCGGTAAGTAATCAGTAACAAGGTTCGATGACCCTTTTTTGAAATTCGTAAATTGTTCTTATCGTGTTACTTACGAATGCAAACCTAGCCCCAAATCAATTACTATGGGACGTCAGGATTTTATTTTGCGAAATTAGCAAAAAGTGTTATCGATCCGTTTTATTGATCACTGACCAAGCCTCCAGTATGAGTTTGGCTGTATAAATTAAAGTCACCTTATATTTTTTGTAGGTCTTACATTTTTCATAATTTTTCGGCATCAAATTTTAACAATTAATTAATTTAACAATTTTATTCTGAGTGGCATTCGGTGGCTTAACACGGCTTAACTTGTTTGACAGCACTCGACTAAATGAAGCATTCTATCTTTTTCTTAGCGTATCGAAAAGACAAGGACAGGACGCCTAAAATAAGGTTAGTCCTCTCAAATAAGTCGTGTTACAACGAATCGACAACATTATATCACCATAGACACTTAAAGATGTAGTAGTAGGTAATGTAGTAGTTGTTGGGGAAACCACCAACAATGTCCACAGCGCCGCTGGTGTTGAGGAAACCATCAAACACGTCCTCTTCCAGTAGCTCTGCAATTGGCAGCACCCTTCGATGCGATGCTGCGGCTTCCCGTCAGTCGTTTGAATTGCCGGTGGACTGGTACTAACAATGATGCAGCGTAGGGGTTCCAAAATAAAAGTCGGACTTCTTTGCGCAAAGAACTCCGAAGGGCCAAGTGGGGGATTACGTGATAACTTCTTCTTTAAGTTGTACCCAAGGTGTCGATCGATCAATAATTTACGTACGGGTCTTCTTCTTCGTTGAAGCGGCGCGGAGCGACGCTTCGACGAAGGTACGGGCCTGGGTACTTGGTACCATCGCCCGAGCTTCTTCTCCGCGGGCGACAGCCCGCGGGTCCGGGGGGGGGGGCCGCCAGTCACGCGCGCGCCCGGAGCACGGTGATCGCGTTCGACGGGCGGGTACTGGCGATCCTCTTGGTTAGGTTGGGAGCGCGCTGCGTGTCTCACGATACTACGGGGATGTAGATATATCGGAGTGCGCGGCGCTGCTCCTGTAGTCCCAGCGACTCGTGCGGGCCTGGCCGGAGTACGGCGGCGCCGCCGGCAGTCTCGTACCGCGCTAGCGGTACGAGACCGCCGGGTGTGCACGAGGCGAGTCCTAACCAAGGACCTGGTGGTCGGTCGGTGGTGTTCACGGGGTGGTGAATAACGTTTTCAGTCGGTCGGTCGTCGATCAATAATTTTATTTGTATGGGATGACCCCCTGTAAGACGGCGTTGCCGCACAGACGCACGACGCTAGCGCTTGTACTTTTGACGATTGCTCGCCCGTTTGGCCCCTCGTAATTCACTCTTTTATTTAAATAACTTTCTTATTTTAAACAGTTTTACAATAATTCTTATTAGTTAACATAGTCTAATATTAGTTCTTATAAGAAAACAAAACTTGTACAGATATTCTTATTGGATAATAAGTTACAAAGGTTTTTCTACGAAAGTTTAGCAATGTTGAATGTCTTTCAGTACATTGTATATGGAATTAAGGATATTTACTTTAAAGTGGTTATATTATGCTAAGCATATAAAACAAATGTGAAACAAACTATTTTCAATATATTTCAATACATGGAAACAAAATTATAACATTACGTCTTCACAAAAATGCATTTCTATTTGTATATTTATGTTTCGAGTTTGCTTAAGGCATACAACTTGCAAATGTACATAAACAACTGAAAGACTATAGATACAGTGGTTATTTACTGATATAAACCATTTCAAGTAAGAATTAATGCAATACATCTTGAATATTGTTTCATCAACAATTTGTTTCTAGAAATGTGACATTTTACGGTCAAAACGAGTTTAAATTTACGTGTTTTAATAATAATTTACGAGTTCGATACAGAATTACTTTTAAAATTAACAAGATATGAATGTTACTGCAATTTACAGCTAGTAACTAGAGTTTTTCATGTAAATGCGAATTTTCGCTTTAAAATGTTGACTTTCTACGACAATATCAACACATATTTATATTGCTTAATGGGTATTCAAGTTGCATTACTTAAAATCCAGGCAATCTTAAAGTAACAGCCCTTTACACAGCAATACTGTTACGTAGATAACATATCTCAGCGGGTTACGCTCTGCGCGCCCCTTTTAAGCATGAAAATGGCTGAAATTCATTCATTTCATGGTCAGCAAGTGACTTATCAACAAATTACATTAATATTTTACCGTTAAACGGTCTAAAAAGGCAAAAAACCTATAATTTGAACATATCTGTAAGACCCCGGCAAATTGATGATGTTAACTAGTGGGCGAAAGCCCGCGAAAGGAAACTCTGCTTTCTGATTGGCGGTAGGTACCTTTCAGAATATGTTCACATTATTTCAGGTTTCTACAGCACTGGGTCAGGCCTTTGAAGTTTATTTTTACTTTATACATTAATATAGTCGAGAAGCGACGTATAAAAGTTGAAAAAATTCATAATAAAAATAGTCTGCTAAGACCCAGGTAACTTAACAATGTTAACTAGCGGGGTTAAGCCCGATTTAAAGTTCTACACTAAATCCAAGTTTGGGGAGCTGTATTTGTTTTCTGAAAGCTCTCTTCTGGCCATCAAGCCTTGTTCGAGCGAGAAAGTATATTCTCAAAATACGCTATTAATCAGCAGTATTTTCAACAGTCTCCCCCTCGTGCGAAAGTAGTGAGCACCGAAGTCTTGAGTGAAAATACTGATGTAGTTCGTAGTAGTTGTTAGGGATTTCATGAAATGGCTTTATGGCCTCCAGCTTTCCGGTAGTACCGTAGCGGGCCGCCTTTAGAGACTAGTGATGGAGCTTTTCCGGAACTGTTGATGTTTCAGGAAGCAAATTGACAGATGATAAGATGACAAGTCGCGATGTTGGTCGACGTACTATTCCGTTTCTCGTTCGTATCTCTACCACTCTGACGTTGCCGTCTGGTCCGGGGTGAACTTTGGTGATTTCACCGCGCGGCCATGTGCCTCGTGGGAGTGAAGCATCCACGATCAACACGATGTCTCCGGGGCTTGGATTGATGTAAGCTCTCCCGTTTAAGTATCTCGGTTGTAGAGTTGGTAGGTATTCTTTAGTCCATCTGGTCCAGAAATGATCAGCTAAACGTTGTACTGTTCGCCATGAAGATCGGCTGACTAAGCTCGTGTCGTCAAAATCTCCGATGGATGGGGCTCCATTTGAACAACCAATTAAGAAGTGATTTGGCGTCAATGATTCTGTGTCTTCAGGATCTAGGCTTACTTCAGTTAGCGGTCTCGAATTTACGATATGTTCGGCTTCTAGCAACAATGTATGTAAGGCTTCTTCTTTGGGATATCTCTCGTTCAGGGTAGATGTTAATGCGACTTTTATGGATCTTACAAGTCGTTCCCAAACCCCGCCAGCACTTGGGTTTCCAGGCGGTATAAACTTCCAGGTATTCAGGTATATTCCCTTTTCAGCTGCCTTATCGACCATATGCGTCTTGTTCATTTTGTCAAACTCTTCTCTAAGTTGCTTATTAGCAAGGCAGAAATTCGTTGCGTTATCGCTCATGCATACTGTAGGTGCTCCTCTGCGGGCAGCCAGTCTTCGTAGCGCCAGGATCATGGAATCGGCAGATAAGGAACATGCTAATTCAATGTGTACTGCTCTGGTGGAAAGGCAAGTAAACAATGCGCCCCATCGTTTTTCGTGACGTCTTCCAATCGTAATCATCATTGGGCCAAAGTAATCGACTGCCAGGCACGTAAATGGTCTTTTATAACGGTATAATCTTTCAAGAGGCAAATCGCCAAAAGGTGCTGTCATCGGTAAACTTTTGTTTAGTTTGCATTGATAGCAGTTTCTTACAATGCTTTTCACAGTAGTTCTCAGAGATGTTATGTAGTATTTTTGACGAAGTTCGTTCATTATCGTTTGGTGATTTGTGTGATTGAAGTCTTTGTGGTATTGCTCAATCAGCAGTCGGGTTAATCGGTGTTTACCGTCTAATACGATCGGTTTCTTGTAGGTTTCAGGTACATATTGAGCGGAACTTATTCTTGTTGACAAGTACATAAGGCCGTCGTTATACTGCAGTGTTAATCGCCGAAGTTTAGAATTTTTGTAGAGCGGTTGATTTGTTTTTAATTTTAAGATGTCGTTCTTGAAGCTGTCGTTTTGTATAATTTTTAACAGAGTGTTTAAGGCTTGATTTTTAAATTTGTTTGAAAGCGGAATGATATTTTTAGTCCCCAGTTGAGAGGGAATATTTTTACGCGGGGTTTTTGATAGCTTTTCCAATTTTTTATCGCGTTTTTTGTTTAAACGCCATGTAGCGTCTTTATTTGCGTTCGAAAGCTTTTTTGTAACGTTAACGGTGTTTAAGTTTTCTTCTGTTTTCAATTTGGACTTAAATATTTCGATGACTTGGTAGATTCGAGCGTAAATATTCAGGATTCTTGCGAAGCTTGAGAAGCGTTCAGGCTTCGGCAGATCTTCAAATGGCTGAATTCGTGAAGACGCGAGCGAGCGAGATGGTGATATATTGTTGTTGTCTTGCGCGAGCAGAGGCGTGGTCACAGCGATGACGTCGAGTTTTCGTTTTTCTTCGCCCGTAGTCGGCGGTAATCTATTACTGGTGTCTTCAGGCCAATTTTCTGGGTTTTCATGCAAAAATTCGGGTCCGTTGAACCACCTGTGGTTCGTATTGAAGGTGGTAGGAGCGCCTCTAGTCGTGTCGTCGGCTACGTTTTGTGATGTCGGAACCCATCTCCACTGCTTAGGTTTCGTATAATCTTCAAATTCAGCGAGTCTATGCGCTACAAACGGTTTAAATGTTCGCGCGTCTGCTTTTATCCATGCGAGTACGGTGCGTGAATCCATCCAGAATGTTTTGCTGGTTATTTGAAGATTCGATTCCTTTTCAATGGAATGCGCTAATCTGCATCCTAATAAAGCTGCCTGTAGTTCTAAACGAGGTATCGATACAGGTTTCAGCGGAGCGACTCTAGCCTTCCCAGCTATTAATTTTATTTCGACACTGCCGTCTTGGTTAAGTGCGCGCCAGTACACGGCGGTTCCGTAGCTTTTCTCAGAACTGTCACAAAAGGTATGTAACTCGCCTTCTATGTTTATGCTTGATATGCACTTTGGTATATTTAAATTTTGAAATTTATTCAATTCACAAAGCCATTGTTGCCATTCTTTGTTCTCGTTATCGCATAATGGTTCGTCCCATGCTACGCCTGATCTCCAAACGTTCTGAAGCATTATTTTTCCCAGTACGAGTATAGGTGATGCTAATCCTAGCGGGTCAAAAACGGTCATTACCGCACTCGTAGCTTCACGTTTTGTAGGCTTTCTGTGGCCTGAAATGGCTTCCTTAGGCGTGGATCTTAAACTCAAAGTGAAATTCAGCATGTCGCTTTTTAGGTTCCATCTTAAACCTAGAGTTTTCTCCTCTTAGTGCTGACTTCCAATGGTGACTTGCGTATTTTTTTGTACATTATCGGAAAATCTCTGAACGACGGAGGGGTAGTTACTCGCCCATCCCCGTAGGTGAAAGTTGCCAGCTTTGTTTATCTCATAGACTTGTTGAGATATCTCTTTCGCTTTCTCTTCGGAGTAAAAGCTCTGAAGGTAGTCGTCCACATAGAAGTTGTGTTCAATCGCTTTTACCGCTTCGGGGTATTTATCTTTGAAGTCTTGTGCGTTTCTATTCTTCACATAAATTGCGGTAGTCGGTGATGATGTAGCGCCGAAGATAAGCGATTTCATACGGTACTCTTGCGGTTTTTGGTCGTATTTGTCACGCCAGAAAAATCTCAAGCTGTCTCTGTCTTCTTCGCGTATTTTTACGCGTAAAAACATGTCCTTTATGTCGGCCATTACAGCGATCGGTCCCTCTCGAAACCTTATTAACACACCGAACAATGACTGTAATAAGTCAGGTCCAGATAACAGGGCGTCGTTTAAGCATTTGGTAGAGACGCGGTTTGCGGCGTCGAACACTTGACGCGTTTTACCTTTCTGCGGGTGTGTTACGGCGAAATGAGGTAAGTACCACGCTCTCGGCGATGTGGGTTCTGTAGATGTCTTTTCGGCATAGTCGTTGTCCAATAAATTTTGAACTAATTTGCGATACTCTTTGTCGAGATGTGCGTCTTTTCGCAATTTTCTTTCGAGGTTGTAAAGTCTACTAAGTGCCGTGTCTTTACTTGCTGGCATGGTTTCATGGTCTGTTTGCCACAATAAACCACTCTCGAAACTGCCGTCGGGCAAACGTTTAGTAGTTTTCTCCAGTATTGTGAGCGCTCGTTGTTCTGGATCGCTTTTTGGTTTTCTCGGAGATACGCCTAACGACTCTATGCTGAAATGATTTTTCACTGTCTGTTCGAGTTCATCATCTCTTGACTTCGTAACGTAAAGGTGATTTACCGATCTCGTGGTTTCTTCGGGTAGGCTTTTAGTGTTACAGCCGTGTAATACCCATCCTAGCTTGGTTCTCGAAGCGACTGGTTTAGATGGTTCACCTGTTCTGATTTCTCGAGTGTAGATCAATTGGATGTTTTCCTGCCCGAGTAATAATCTAGGTTTTTGAAGATCATACGTTAGATTCAATTTGATGTCGTTGAGATGTGGACAATCGCGTACATCTTGTTCTTTAACGGCTTGTTCGGGAAGTTTCATATCCGAAAGTGTGTGTACGTCACACATGTTCATGTCTCGCGTGTATAACCCGCGTATCTTGATTTGAAGTATTTGCGACTTCGACTCTTTTAGACGCTGTCCTCCTATGCCATTAAGTTGAAGATCTTCCTTAGGACCTTTGGCCCCTATCTTCTTGGCTACCTTGCTATCTAGCAATGAAATAGAAGCTCCTTCGTCAAGTAGAGCCAATATCTGTACGGAACCTTTCGGTCCGAACACCTCTACGGGTGCTATTTTTAAGTAGGCTTTTGTATTGCTGACAGTATTGACTGACATCGCCTGTCCCTCTCGCACAGGAGCCTTTGAAGTCGACTTGACGCTATCGTTCTCCTTATCGCGCTTCCTGTGTAAAAGTTTGTGATGCCTTCCTCTGCATCCGTCATGACCACACAATTTCTTTCGACAGCCATATCCTCGATGTTTTGTGCTCAAACATAAAAAGCACGCTCGCATTTTCTTAACAGTTTCCCATCGTTCATCCATTTTCATCCCGGAAAACTTCTTGCACTTGCTTAATAAGTGATTTTCTTTGCATAGCGGGCATTCTATATTTTCTTGTCTCTGGGCGATCGCTACGGTATCGGTTACTCCTTCGATCTCGTCACTCGATTCCTCCTCAGAAGACATCTCCTGTTCGCTCTCCGACTCAGCCGACGACGAGTCATCCCGGCGGTGAACTTGCACTGTTTTATTTAACGGTCGCCCACGGTTATACTCCTTCCGTGGCGGTGCTCGTACAACGTCGGTTTCGTATGTCTCGTACGTGTCAGAAAGCTCGCTTAAGAACGTATTAAGCGCCAGTAATATAGGGCTGACATTGTGGGCTGATCTGTATTCATACCACTTGAATTTGATGATAAGGCTTAATTTGTTTATCACCTTTTCTGATACGTCGGTCGAATGAAGGTAAGCCAGCTCGTTCATTTGTTGAATAGTTGTCACTGTATTCGCGACTGTACCCGCGAACGAAGCCAGGTTGCGCGCGTCATCTGCTAGAGGCGCCATTCGTTCGAGGTTGGCTATTTCACTTTTGATAAGGCGTCGCGGTCGTCCGAAGCGTCGTTCCAAAGCGTCCATAATAATTCCTGGATTCGTGCTTGTATATAAAATCGATCGTATCGCTTCTCTCGCTTTGCCTTGAACTGCTTTCCTTATTCGTGCGACGTTTTGTGTTTCACTGAAGAAACGTTCTGTATCACGAAATGTTGCTCTAAACGCTATCCATTCGCTCGGCTCTCCGTTAAATTGTAATAATTCCGAAATATATTTCGGTGCTACGGTCTGTGCCGTCGGATATGGTTGTTGTTGTGCTTGCGAAGTTGGTGGTGAAGCACTCGCTACCGCCTCGCGTATGGCTTGTACGAAACTTGTAGTAAATAATTGCATTTCAGTGCTTGGTTGTGAAGTCGAGACGGGCAGATTTAAACGACTTCTATCTCCCTCTCGCTCCCTCACTGCTTGTGACGTCATCGAAACCCTTTTTTCTCCTGACGGTTCCTCCGGTATAGGCTCGGGCCGCTCCTCAACTGACTTGTCCACCCATCGCTCGATTCGTGCTTGCGTTTCAATACGCCCTGCTTCTGTCTCGCAATCGCTGAGTGACGTGTCGGAGTCTAAACGCGCTAACTCGTATTCCGTACGTGCAAGCGCCGCCTCTGCTTTCACCATTTTAATCTTTGCTTCTAACTCGCGCCGTCATTTACTTGAAGACGCTTTCGATGCTCTTGATTTTCTAATTCGAGGTTCATTTACCGTTAAGATAGGATTTGAGTGTACTCGCTCAAAGTTCTCCTTCTGTTGCGAAGTTCGCTCAATATTTCGTTGATCATCACCCGATTTGCTGTTTGTTACTACATTCTCCTGAGAACTCTGTTTTGATGTAATCTCTGAAGATGACGATGTGAAACCGGTCGGTTCTACTGTGGTGCCCGTACCGGTCGACGTGGTTGTAGTCGAATTATCGGCTGATCCCATTGTCTTGTTCGTACAATCTGCGTTTGTCGTAGATCTTGTCTTATCGGCTATCACAGGTGCCGTGGGTGCCCCATCCGTTGCTAATTTGTTGTTTGCAGCGGTTGTTTCACTGGGTCCATCTTCATTTTCATGGACCTTTACATTGGAGCTGCCATCATTAGTCTCTTTTCCCACCGATCTTGTAACGGGTCTCATCTTCTTGTCTGTGTGGGGTAAATTAATAGTTAAAGCTACAGCTAACTACTATTACAAGTATACTTACCTGAACGTTCCCTAACGTCCCAGACTCGACCACTTTCGGTCCTAACTGACCAACTTTCGGTCCTAACAATCCCTACGGGTCCCTATGGGTCCCTATCAGCCTCAGTCAACGGTTGTAGGCTTGGACTTGGTAACCGTTGGAAGGAGGAATGGATGTTCGTGCAGGTGGATGGTTAGAGATCGTTTTGGTAAAGTGAGCGACACAACTGGGCTGGACCGCACCGTGAGGGGGGAATATCCTCACTTCGCTGTGCTACGAGAATGGTAGCTTAGCCCACGTTCCAGCTGTGCCGTACCGCCACGACAGACTACTTCCGACTGCCCGTCCTGCTCTGACAAGAGCGCGAATCAGACAGTCGTGTGGGCCCGCCTGAAAGACCACACCGCTGTACGTTATATGTAACGTACGTAGCGTTAACACCCCGATACACGTTTGGCACCGTTAGGTGTGGATCGGTGATGCCGAGTATAAAACTCGTAGAAACTAAGATGATGACTCTGACAAGAGCTCTTCTCGGGCCCCCCACCCTGGAATTCTATGGCTGCTTGGCTATTTGACTGCTTGGCTGCTTGGCTATTTGGCTGATTGGCTGCTTGGCTGCTTGGCTATTTGGCTGCTTGGCTGCTTGGCTACCATCCGTCGTCGAAGGACCATTAAACTGTTGGGGAAACCACCAACAATGTCCACAGCGCCGCTGGTGTTGAGGAAACCATCAAACACGTCCTCTTCCAGTAGCTCTGCAATTGGCAGCACCCTTCGATGCGATGCTGCGGCTTCCCGTCAGTCGTTTGAATTGCCGGTGGACTGGTACTAACAATGATGCAGCGTAGGGGTTCCAAAATAAAAGTCGGACTTCTTTGCGCAAAGAACTCCGAAGGGCCAAGTGGGGGATTACGTGATAACTTCTTCTTTAAGTTGTACCCGAGGTGTCGATCGATCAATAATTTTTATTTGTATGGGATGACCCCCTGTAAGACGGCGTTGCCGCACAGACGCACGACGCTAGCGCTTGTATTTTTGACGATTGCTCGCCCGTTTGGCCCCTCGTAATTCACTCTTTTATTTAAATAACTTTCTTATTTTAAACAGTTTTACAATAATTCTTATTAGTTAACATAGTCTAATATTAGTTCTTATAAGAAAACAAAACTTGTACAGATATTCTTATTGGATAATAAGTTACAAAGGTTTTTCTACGAAAGTTTAGCAATGTTGAATGTCTTTCAGTACATTGTATATGGAAGTTAAGGATATTTACTTTAAAGTGGTTATATAATGCTAAGCATATAAAACAAATGTGAAACAAACTATTTTCAATATATTTCAATACATGGAAACAAAATTATAACATTACGTCTTCACAAAAATGCATTTCTATTTATATATTTATGTTTCGAGTTTGCTTAAGGCATACAACTTGCAAATGTACATAAACAACTGAAAGACTATAGATACAGTGGTTATTTACTGATATAAACCATTTCAAGTAAGAATTAATGCAATACATCTTGAATATTGTTTCATCAACAATTTGTTTCTAGAAATGTGACATTTTACGGTCAAAACGAGTTTAAATTTACGTGTTTTAATAATAATTTACGAGTTCGATACAGAATTACTTTTAAAATTAACAAGATATGAATGTTACTGCAATTTACAGCTAGTAACTAGAGTTTTTCATGTAAATGCGAATTTTCGCTTTAAAATGTTGACTTTCTACGACAATATCAACACATATTTATATTGCTTAATGGGTATTCAAGTTGCATTACTTAAAATCCAGGCAATCTTAAAGTAACAGCCCTTTACACAGCAATACTGTTACGTAGATAACATATCTCAGCGGGTTACGCTCTGCGCGCCCCTTTTAAGCATGAAAATGGCTGAAATTCATTCATTTCATGGTCAGCAAGTGACTTATCAACAAATTACATTAATATTTTACCGTTAAAAAGTCTAAAAAGGCAAAAAACCTATAATTTGAACATATCTGTAAGACCCCGGCAAATTGATGATGTTAACTAGTGGGCGAAAGCCCGCGAAAGGAAACTCTGCTTTCTGATTGGCGGTAGGTACCTTTCAGAATATGTTCACATTATTTCAGGTTTCTACAGCACTGGGTCAGGCCTTTGAAGTTTATTTTTACTTTATACATTAATATAGTCGAGAAGCGACGTATAAAAGTTGAAAAAATTCATAATAAAAATAGTCTGCTAAGACCCAGGTAACTTAACAATGTTAACTAGCGGGGTTAAGCCCGATTTAAAGTTCTACACTAAATCCAAGTTTGGGGAGCTGTATTTGTTTTCTGAAAGCTCTCTTCTGGCCATCAAGCCTTGTTCGAGCGAGAAAGTATATTCTCAAAATACGCTATTAATCAGCAGTATTTTCAACAGTAGTAGTAGTAATTTGTAGTAATAATTTTGTAGTAGGGTGAAAATGAGAGCTCCTTGCAATAAATGGCGATTTTTAGTAAAAATAATAAATGTAACAAAATATAGTAATTAGTCCAATATTTTGTGAATGGTTTCCGATCTTCTATCATCATTTATTTTAAAACCACCACTCGTATTAATTAATAAAAACTGGACAAGTGCGAGTCGGACTCTCATACCGAGGGTTCCGTACAAATTAGTAAAAGTCTTAAAAAATCTGCAAAAAGATTTGGTCACCCGTACAATTCTGAGCGCGCATACCGTTGCGTAACCTCGATGATTTTTTAATTATTTAATAAAAAAATTATATTTTTCAGATTTTTTCCTATACTTGTAGTATTAGACGGTATTACTTGCCAAATTTCATAGTTCTAGGTGAACTGGAAATACCCTATAAATTTTGATTCCATTGAGAGTGTCGAAATAAACGTTTTTTGCGGCATAAACGGCTGTATGTATGTATGTATGTAATTTAGACATTGGATTTTTTCACAGCTTCAACGGACTGTAAACTTAAATGTATGGTTTTAATTTCAACTTGATACCTCCACGCGTTCCCGAGATAAAGGTTCTTGACAGACAAACAAACAGACAGACGGACCACAAAGTGATCCTATAAGAGTTCCGTTTTTTCCTTTTAAGATACGGAACCCTAATAATATTTTAAAAACAGAACACTAAAATACCTTCGGCATTTTTACACCTCATTTAAAACTTTTACGAGTTTTAATGTTCCGTGTATGTTGGGTTGAACCTGCGTAAAATACAACCTTGTCACGTGGAAATACAAAAGAACCAACCTATGTACCCAAACAAGTGACAATAGAGCTTTGTACCTCGAAGACTTTAAATATAATGAAATAGGTGGAAGTTAAAATGTTTTGTGCCTTTTATGAAGGAAAGAAAGAAAGAAAATGGAATTTATTGCCAAAAAAAACACTTAAAATTAAAAAATTAAAAGGAATTAGACTAACTGTCGGAGATTTTTTAAGGATCCCTACAGCGCTGATTTCCAGCGAGCCCCTTAATACTTTACATAATAAAATCAATTTAGAACTTAAAATTTTTGCAGCGGGCGCTCTAGTTAAATTATTTAATTACATTATTATTAAACTATGAAATTAACAGGATTAATCTATAACAATCTCATTATATGTATTATATTTAATAAATATTTATATATATTTATTTATATAACAATGCAATGTTTATACATAAAATTAAAGTATGTACGTTATTCACATTAAGTGGTGGTAAAGTCATAATAAAAAAGAATAATAATAATGTACATGAAATATTGTAAAAATAATATTAATTATTTACGAATCTTTTTATGTTCATTTGTGGATTTGCCAGCATCAAAGGACCAGCAATCCCTTTATTTTGTATTTATAACGGTCGTCCTTAGCTGAAAATGTTTCCGTTGATGTTTTTAAATATGGTTACGAGTGTTATGCTATTCAAGAATGCTGTTGGAAGAGAGATTTTTTGAGCTTAATTTGTTAGAGTATTATTATTGGTGAGCAAAGTTAGTGTATCTAATAAAGCAAATAAATAAAAACTTTGTTGAATTTTAAACCATGATAGAAATACATTTGTATATTTTAAACATTAAACACTTGGCGATTTATCAATCGCAACTAATCGCAAGGCGCTACAAATTAAAATTGGGTACTTGTATATGTTGGTATATGGGGTTTATTAGGGATATATCATATATTATCATCGCGGTAAAGAAACATGGAAAAAAGTAAATCCTTAACTAGAATCCAGAGCTCCTCACATCCAAATTTACTTTTTTTCTGCGTTTCTACGAGTATATCGCGATGATATAATATTAATTTGTTGAATTTTGTATGTGATTCCTTATCAAATTCACACTCACACTATCACACTAATATTATAAATGCGAAAGGGTGTGTGCGTGTGCGTGTATGTGTGTGTGCGTGTGTGTTTGTTACTCTTTCATGCTGAAACGGCTGAATAGATTTGGATGAAATTTAGAATGGATATATCTTATACCCTAACTTAACACATAGGCTACTTTTTTTTAAAACATATCGTTAAACCGAATAATACGTGGGCAGAGTTGCGGGCAAAAGCTAGTTAATAATAAAGTAATAAAAGTGGTGACCGTACATTGAATATTTCTGTTTTTTTTAAATAAATTGATTATTAGTGCAAAACTATTTTTTTAAATATTATTTTGTCTTTTTAACTCGAGAACCAGCCATGGATTTGGATGCACTTTTCTTTGTTATCATCGTCTGACCTTGCTTAATACATAAGGCTTTGATAAAATAACCGACAAGCTGAAAACTGTTGATAACTACTTGAAAAACACTTCCACGCGAGTGCAGCCACGGGCAAACGATATTAATTAGTTGAATGAATTCTACATATGTCTATTCAAACTACAGGGTTACAATTACCATTGATCATTGGAAAGCATATAAAGCTCTTGGATTGCGTTGGTCACTAAACTAGCCCTGTAGCCACTAATTTTATCGGAATACAACGTAAAACAATTTGCGTCATCACTCCCGATTAATTAACCGGAAATCCCATTTTGTTATCGGCATTATACGAGGTACGTACAAGTTGAGTATTTCAGTTCGCAACTGCGTTTGACATTATTGTACCGATAGTTTACATCAATACTCGTGTTATAGTATTATTAGTTTTCATTGTTTGCTTATTATTGCTGGGGTAATTGGGAAATGTTTGCTGTTATACAATAATAATAAATACATCGTCACGGCATGGAGCCACAAGGGGCTGACACTGGTGCGCCACCCACGTTTCACCTACAGCTTCAACCGTTATTGGTATACTGTTGTAATTTTCACAGAATACGTGTTACTATGGCCTCTATCACGATAAAAAAATGAAATCCATGTCCCCATACAAGAAACTTCTAAAAAGTTGCATCATTTTAACGTTATTTCTTTTGGCTGTTATTTAAAGACGGTAATACGTACAAGTTTTAAAGTCACATTGTAGTACGTACTCTAAAGTAAAATAAAAAATAGTGTTCCTTACGCAAACGGTGCCAAATGTTTTGCCAGGCCTACCATTTTAGCGACTTGTTTTTTGTAGCCTTGATTGCTTTGGCACGTACATTACCTCACTTCGCTGCGCATGATCCTATTTTATACCAACAAATACTGCAAAAATCACTCTGAAATTGATATATGGTAAAGTTGAGGACTAATGCTATGTCAACACAGTGGTGAAAACGTAATTCCATTAAATTTTCTCGATGGAAAAAAATTACAAGTTACCTCCAAACCGTACAATAAACCGATAGCATTCAATGAATACTTGAAATTAGATCTGAAACTTTCTATAATTGATATTAGTATAACGCAGCTGCAGACTGTTCCATTAAAATGAAAAACCATCAGTGTAGCCGCGATTTCAAAATAGCTGATGTTTTTGCATGCGCGGCATCTGATTAGAGTAGGATAGACAGTTAAAAGGTAGAAGCGTTAGAGCAGGATTATTATGGGCCCTTAACCATAATGTTTCAAGGGTTCCGTACCCGTATTGTGGGGCAGTACGAAATCCTTTGTGTGCGAGTCTGACTCGCACTTGGCCAAATTATTATTTAGTCTGAGCGACAGAACAAAGGTATTGCTATATGAGGTCTGAATATTCAAAATTGTTCTACTGGTTCCTGACTTATACCTTTGACAGACAGACGAGATATACAGGTGAACCAAACGAATGCCCCCTGGAGGGAAAGTACCTTAAATATTAAGATAGCAAATTTTACATAAAGGTACCTTTATTTTATTTTTAAACTTAAGGGAAAGTGTATTCAAAGCATTTAAAAAATCACCTGCATGAACCGGGAATCGAACCGGATAAATGTGTAAAAAAAACATCCTGTATTTTTATGATACCGACCGAAAGGGCCAAACATATGAACCAAATTCTTCTAAGTAACATAGTATCGTAAATTAATGGAAAACCATGAATTTTTACATTTTAATAAGTTAGTTATTCTATTTTATTAAATAGCTATGTATAAACTTTATAGCCTTCCAAAATATACACAATGCCTTCACCAGTTCTCACCAGTTTTGTTATCAGTATAATAAATATATAGTTTGAATTCAATGGTTTTGTCAAAATGATCTAATATTGATCACAGTGCATACTGGCAAATGTATTAAAGACTAGTTTATTTTTATTTCTTTTGTTTGCTACAGTAAATTGTTCTATTTCTGTTTTTCTGTCTGACGTCAGCAATTCGAGTTATGGAGCGCCATTTCGTTGTGTAGAAACGATTAATCCGAATTGCACCTAAAATGCTACGCTCCGTTTAGTTGTTGCTCGTTAGCAAACCTTTAGTTGGAATTTCCGATGCTCGGTTAGTAAATACGACAACATTTGGGAACCTTAGGTAAGAATGGGAAGGAAACAGTGCAACGAGGCTTTGAACAATGCTATTGAAATGAAATAATATTGCTTATTAAGTCAAAGTTTTATATTATTTAATATTATTTAAGTGCAGTGCATGAATTATTATTTTGTTATGAATTATGGATTGTTATGTTATATATTGATAAATTAATAACCGTTGTAAATATTTTGGGAAATAAAAGCTATATTACTATTATAAGGCTTTTTTGGCGCGTGGATGACTACAGTGCAGAAGGTGAGACTGTAGAATTGCGATTATGTGCGTGCATACCATTGACATTGTGGAAAACAACTCTTATAGCAGTGCAGGCAAGGTCTATTTTTGAAAAATCATGGAAACATAAAGTATACATCGTAACAAAAGAAGAATAAGATAAAAGTCAAACCATATTTTTTTTGAAAATATACCTTGCCTGGTCTGCTATAAGAGTTGTTTTCTACAATGTCAATGGTGTGCACGCACACAATCGCAATTCTGCAGTCTCACCTTCTGCACTGTACGTGGATGTTACGTTTTATTAGCATAGGGGCATTTGTTCCGATTTTGCCCAAGGTCAAACTATACCACAAAAGAGCATTCTCGGACTATACATGCATACACTTTGATGAATTGCCAAGAAGACTAACAAATAAAATTGTAATAAAATAAAATGAAAACAATGATACTCGTCGCACGTTAGAGAAAAATTTTCACAGTTTTAAAGGAATGGATTGTGGATTTATTTTCTACTTGACATTGATGTTCAAATCAGCGAAATTAAAGGATGCGTAGTAACAGGACACGTTGAAAATATTCGTTTAGTCATAAAGTTGAACTTTCCGAACGACTATCCATTTGAACAACCTTACATTGTAGCCCTATCTACGCTGTTTTCATTACATGTTCCAATAAACCCATTTCATTTAAAACATCGCAAAAATATTTTAATGTACAAACAGATATGCCCTTTTTGTTACTTTGCACTATAAGTTTCCGGAATGAATATGAAAAAATACTATTAAAGGTACAAAATTAATTTATTGTTTTTCAAAATAATCTCCCTTGGCGTCTATGCACTTTTTCATTCGATCAAACCAGTTTTGAAAACTTTTGTGCCACTCCCCTGTGGTGACCTCTTGTAGTAACTGATAGTCATTACAGAACCCAGCAAACACTTGTGGTGATGCACTGTGATCCAAGGAATACTTTTGTGATGGTTTAATAATGAAACACTCAATGAAATTAATTAATTCACAGGCTTTATTAGCCACCCACAAATACCGTGATACACACATATGGCGGAAGAGAGGGAGGCAGGGCAGCGGTTGCGTTCCGTTACCACACTCTCCTCCACTACAAAAAGAACTAAACTAAAAGACAAAATAGTAAGAACTTAAACTACAACATAATATATCTAAACAGTGGATAAATATTCTTTAATCTGGCAGTGTACATTTTATCAATTGGTTGGCATGACGCTTTATGCATCGTCCCTCAATTTCAACTGTATATGTCACGCCTGGTGTTAGACACTCTTTCACCTCCCCCAAAATCCATTTATTTTTATTGTTCCTATAATCCCTTGCCATTACCTTTTCCCCAATACAAAAATTTACAACTCTATCCCCTTTACTAAATTTTTTTAAATTTTCGGCATTAATCTCTAATCTCGAACTTACAGGTTGTGGTCTCAAAAGCGAAAACCTAGTTCTTAACTCCCTTCCAAAAATTAATTTTGCAGGACTTACACCAGTAGCACGATGAACACTTGTTCTATAATCAAATAAGAATAAGTTTATAGCATAAATAAGAATAAGTATGTCCACTTTCTACAATTCTCTTAATGTGACTCTTAAAAGTCTGGACAAATCGTTCAGCCGCTCCATTGGTAGCCGGATAATAGGAGGGTGAGTAACTTATTCTAACCCCGGTTAAATTACAAAAGTCCCGGAACTCTTTGCTGGTCCATGTCGTCCCATTATCCACCACCAGATGGAGAGGAAAACCAAATCTAGAGAACAAATTTTTAAAAACTGTTATTGTTTTATTAGCAGTAATATTTGGCATTATAAAGGCCTCTGACCACTTGGAATAGCTGTCCACTATGACAAGAAACATTTTCCCACCAACTGGCCCCAAAAAGTCAGCATGTAATCTTTCCCAAACAGAATGTGCAGGTGGCCAAGTAGACAGAGGTACTTTTTCAGGGTCATTTCGTTTTTGTAAGCATACTATACATGAGCTTGTTATATCAGTAATGTCCATATCGATTGTTGGCCACCAAAAATAAGAGCGCGCTATCTGTTTCATCCTATTTGTTCCTAAGTGACTGGCATGTAGCTCATTCATGACTATGTTTTGTAAATTTTCAGGAACTATGACACGAAATCCCCATAACAAACATCCTTGATCTATACTTAATTCATTTCTTCTATCAGAGTAGGGTTTAAAATTTTCCTTTAAATTATTTTTGTCTGGCCAACCATCTACACAGTATCTCATTACTGTGGATAACAACAAACTTTTTTGTGTTTCTTTTGTAATATCTTTCCAATTAATATTTTCAAAATTTGATAATGACAAATAATTTAGAATACAAACTTCACTGCTATCTAACAATGAATGCCTAAATGTACTTTTATCATCAATTGGGTTCCGAGATAAATAATCAGCAGGATTTTTATCTGAATTTATATGGCGGATTGTGTAGTTAAATGCAGATAAGAAAATAGCCCAATGCTGTAATCTTTTACAGGCCATTTTAGGGATCCCCTTTTTGGAACCAAAAATCCTCACCAGTGCTGAATTATCTGTTTCAAGTTCAAATTAACGAGCAAAAAGATACTCATAGAATTTTGTGATTCCAAATATAATTGCATAGGCCTCCTTTTCTATGGTGGGGTACTTTAATTGAGTATCTGTTAATTTTTTACTGGCATAAGCCACAGGTTTAACCACACCATCCTCTGTTTTGATTGATAACACAGCAGCGACACCACCATCAGATGCATCACAGGTTAGAATTACAGGCAAGTCATTATTATAATGAGCCAGCATTGTTGTATTCATTAATGCTGTTTTAATCTTTTTAAATGCAATATCACACTCTGGTGTCCAAATGAAATGCTTATTCTTTAAACAATTATATAAAGGTTGTAATATAGTGGCACAATTTTTCAAAAACCTGTTATAATAATTAACTTTGCCTAAAAACGAACGTAGCATTTTAATATTTTCAGGTTGTGGTGACTTCAAAAGAGGCTCTATATTTTCTTTAATTACTCTGATACCTTCTTTTGACACATGGTATCCAAAAACAGTCAGATGTTGCTGAAAAAATTTACATTTATTAAGTTTTAATTTTAATTCAGCTTCTGCAAAACGCGCTAACACCAACCTTAACCGTAAATTGGTTTCTTCTATGGTTTTTCCTGCTATGTAAATATTGTCAATAAAAACCACAACTCCTTCCAACCCAGATAGGAGCTGTACAATTAATCGCTGGAAAGAACCCGGCCCCGTACTCACCCCATATGGCAAGTATAAATATTTAAATATTCCTTTCTCTGTTATAATTGTTGTCAATTTCTGTGATGCTTCATCCAGAGGTGCCTGTAGGTATGCCTCTTTCAAATCTAGCTCACAATAGAAAGCATTACCTTCAAAATTTGATAGTATTTGATTGATAGTTGGAAGTGGGAAATGGTCAATCTCCAGATAAGGATTGAGAGTAATTTTGTAGTCTCCACATAATCTCACAGAACCATCATTTTTGAGAACTGGTACAACAGGTGTACCCCATTCACTGAACTCAATTGGAGCTATGCGACCATTCTCTAATAAGCGATTAATTTCAGCTTCCACTTTTGATTTAAGAGAAAATGGCACACTTCTAGCAGGAAGGAATTTTGGAGCTGTATTTGGTTTTATTTTAAGAGAAACAGACGCCTTTTTGAAATTTCCCCAACCTGGTTCAAAAATAATAGGATAATCCTTTTTAATTTGCTTAACACATTGATCAACAGTCAACATAGAAGAGCACACATTAACATTTTGGGTTAGATCCAGTGGCCACATTTTCAAGTAAAATAACCAATCTTTACCGAGAATCCTAGGTGGACCATCTGGCACCACCACCAAACTCAGATTGTTACATGAAACTTTTTCATAAACAACATTTAAATTTTTCAAGGTTCCAATTGGTTTTGAAGCTGTTTGATTTAAATTTATCAATGTTACACCAGACTGAGACAGGTTTAAATTTGGAAAATATTTATTTTTGTCACTTATGTTTATAGTAGTTATATCAGAACCAGTGTCAACTTCAAAATCAAGCGAAACACCATTAATGTTTAATTTTAAATAATGGGATGGTACCTTTTTTAAAGTAGCACTCTGTACACTTAAAACCTGAAAATTGTCATCATCACTGTAGCTCTGTAGAGGATAATTTTCCTCTTCTTTGCCATTGTCTTCACTTTCCACTGATACAGTTTTTATATTTTTCTTCATACACGTTTTAAACACATGTCCCTGCTGTCCACACTCGCTACAAAATTTGTTCTTCAATGTACATTCATTTCGCATATGCCCCATCTTACCACAACAAAAGCACTTTATTTGCGAGGACATTAACTGCTGCTTACTTCTGCCTGAACCTTGAGTTTTCGATGAAAACTTGGATGGTGTTGATCTAGAAGTTTTCAGAGCAAACATATCCACCGTCCTGGTGCTATTCTTGTGTGACATATTGAAGGCCATTTCTGCAGTTTCTGCAGTAGTTGTCAACTCATTCAAAGATTTTTCTGCAATTTTCAGTAACTCGTATCGAATCGTTTCGTTGTTTACACCATTCAGTAATCTTTCTTTAAGCTGTTCATCAACATCCTTGAAGTCACAGTCCTTTGTAATTTTCCGCAAGGCTAACAGATAATCTTTAATAGTTTCCGTTCCTTCTTGTTTTCTGTCTCTAAATTTTGCTCTATGCATTGCCACATTTGTTTTTGGATGATAAAAGTTCTCTAACTTTTGACAAAGCTCATCATATGACAGTTTCACTGGTGAAGTAGGCGAACACAATCCTGACAGGTTTTAATAGACCCCACTACTCAGTTTAGTCAACAGAAGTGGGACTTTTTTTTCTTCAGGTATATCATGCAACAACATGTAACAATTTAATTGTTCCACATAACTATTCCACTTGCCCCCGTTAAAGTTATCGAGGCTTGATGGCAACATAATTGTCGTGGATACTTTTTCAGGTACGTCCGAAATGTCTTTCGTTTTTATATGATTTCGTAACAATCTTCGAAGCTCGTCAATCGTAGGATTGTCTTCTTCCGATATAAAGTTAAATTGTTTTGCTAACTTTAATAACAATTCCTTAGGTACTTCTTGAATCCATGCGGTTTTTCCAGAGTTAATTTTCTCTATAAGCTCTTCCATTAGCTGTTTAATTTATTTTGTAAACTTAAAATCACAATGACACTGACAGCTGTTGTCAAGATTAGTACTCAACATGAACACCAGGTGGCGCTAGGTTCCATAAACTTTACAATGTTGGCTGCTTGCTGCTGCAACCACGCACGCGAAACAAAATAAAATATGGCTGCCTTTCACACACGCCGGTTCTACTTTTCGTCGCCAATTTGTAGTAACTGATAGTCATTACAGAACCCAGCAAACACTTGTGGTGATGCACTGTGATCCAAGGAATACTTTTGTGATGGTTTAATAATGAAACACTCAATGAAATTAATTAATTCACAGGCTTTATTAGCCACCCACAAATACCGTGATACACACATATGGCGGAAGAGAGGGAGGCAGGGCAGCGGTTGCGTTCCGTTACCACACCTCTGAAACGTGTTTTTCATACTCCTCGACAGCCTCTTCTGGTGATGAAAATCGTTGACCGCGTAATTGGTTCTTAATTTTTGGGAACAGAAAAAAGTCACAAGGTGCCAGGTCGGGACTGTATGCAGGATGACTCATGAGTTCTACATTTTTCGTCTTCAAAAAGTCGTTTGTCTGTCTGGCCGTGTGAGAACTAGCATTGTCGTGGTGCAGGATGATACGGCGTTTACGGTTATTTTTACGGAGTTCGTCAATAACTTCCGGCAAACAAATGGTCGTGTACCAGTCACTATTCACAGTACGACGATTCTCTAAAGCAACAGTAGCCACGTGTCCAGTTTTATTAAAAAAAGAAGCAATCATCCGCTTAGATGCACTTTTCACGCGCGCCACTTTGGTTGGTTTCGGCTCATCTTGAAAGACCCATACGCTCGATTGCTGCTTTGTTTTGGGATCGTAGCAATAAATCCATGTTTCGTCACCTGTTACTATGTCTCACACCAAATTTGACGCACCTTCGTTGAATCTGGTAAGCATGGCACTGCACCAAGTGACGCGGTCCGTTTTTTGAGCCTCGGTCAAGTTGTGTGGGATCCACCGCGAGCACAGCTTTCTCACACCCAAATGTTTGTGTAGGATTGATTGTATTTGACTCATGCCTATTTCTAAGGATGCGCGAATTTCATGGTAGGTCACATGCCTGTCTGTTTCAATCATACGGCGCACAGCATCGATGTTTTTGTTGGTCACAGCGGTGGACGGCCGACCATCGCGAGATTCGTCACTGAGATTGATACGACCACGCTTGAATTCTGCAAACCAGCTATAAACAGTCGTCTTGCATGGTGCTTCATTGCCAAAAGCTGTTTCAAGCCGAGCGATGCTCTGTTGAGCTGTCAAATTACACTTAAAATCGTAGAAAATCATACTACGAAAATTTTCCCGAGTTAAATCCATGTTGATGCAGACACACAATTTTTTAAATGGCGCCACAAGGTAAAAACAAAAGACAGTCAGATGAAACAAACTGCATTCTACAGCCAAAGAGTTCTATTTCCAAATGTTGCAATAAATTTTTAAATATTGTTTATGTAAGTGGCCAGTTCCGGAAACTTTTAGTGTTACCTATGTAGTACAAAATACAGGTTGTTGATTTGGTCAGTCGATTCCGTCACAGGGTAGGTTGTATTCACGATACTAATGAGGAAAAAAATATAAAAAAGATACTTTTGTCATCAGTGTCGTGAATTATCCTCTGCGGTGTTTTAATACAAACTTGTGATTTTATTTGTACTCCTATGCTTCGTGCGTGGCCAATGGCGATCCGACCACCAGCCAGTCGCACTTAGCGGCGCAGTAACCATTTATCAAGAGACTTTTAGGACAAATGAAAAAGGGCATATCTTTTTCTTCAATCGGTATTTTTAGTTAATATGCTGTTTTTTGGGATAAGCATCACGTATATTAATATTCATGTGATTCCCCTATAATGTCCAAAGAAACACCTGTATATCTTACATACAAATAAACAACCTATATACACCAGCAATAAAATAAAGGGCAAAGTCAAAATCCGAAACAGAAGAGCTTAGACTAGATGGATAAATGTGGAAGCGAATGAGGTGCATCAGGATCGTAGCGGATGGTAATTGTAAGCTCTGTTTACCCCCGTGGGAGACAGCATGATATATGTATTGAATGTCTAAACAACATCACGAAGCGATGAAATTTACCAAAAAGTCTAGAATAAACAAAGCTTTACCCATATTTTCCGACAACGACACAAATGGTATTGGAACAAATGCTTTTATTTAAACTGCAACATTGATGTTACTATGAAATAAAATTTTCTGAGAACTGCAAACAATAATTTATATCAAAGAGCAAGGGTAAAATGTTTTGGCATGAAATTTATAATATTTAACGTTAGTTTAATAGTTTAAATTTCTGCTTTACTCGTGAAAATTGTTAAATTTGCTATCTATACTACCTCTATATCATGACTTTTACCCTCAGCTTAGAAGTCCGGTGGAAAAGGTCCCAAGGTACACTTCAACATTAAAGGCCACTGTAGGCGTACTAAGGGTTAGAGAGTTTGCCCTAATAACAATACCGTGTAGCACAATTCGAATGGTCCAGAATACCATAACAACACCTAATTGTCGATTTTTTTGAAAGGAATAGACTTTTTTAATGTCATATAAAAGTATAATTTTATTTCTCCTTGAAATACAAAAGATATACATGAAAATATTCAGGAACTGAATAAATAGCTTTGATGACGTAATAGTCATGTCATTACAGGAAATAGGCCACTGCCTACAAGAAAAAAAAAGTAATGTCAAAACCGATGTCTGTTTTTTTTTTAACTTTTAGTAATCCCATCTTCAGGTTTTAGCCCCTAATTTTTTTTTCATTATTTCTTTTCGTCAGGGAACTCCCTATTGAGCCTAAACGGTATGACTATTACGTCACATTCCCATTTCTCCAAACTGATTTTCAAAAAATAATTTCGTTATAAAAAATAACACCTGAAAGTTAAAGAAAAGAATGTATCTTCATGATTTAGCCTATATTTTCAGAAAAATTATGCAAACTGCCTGTTACAATTTAAGGTTGGTTCGAATTGGTGATCGTACACATTCGCATCGTGAACGCTGGTGTACGGACATAATAAAATGATAGACGGCTATCACAGTGGTATTTACCCTGTCTCTGCCCTGTTTTCGGCTTACATTCTGTTGGTAATCTTGTCCGCTTTCCGCAAAAGCTTTTCATGTCTTCCCTTTCCCTTACACTCTATACGCTAGAATGAAATTTTCAATCCTTAAGATCAATATCCAGCTTCAGTATACACAACTAGGCCGGTCCCTCAAAAGGGCCATAAAATAAATTTAGGGCCAATAAAGTGTACAATGGCTTTGATTTCATTTTATTATGTCTTCCACGCGCGTCTCGTCAACTACGAGATGTCACTCTTCGTTTGAACTTCCCGCGACTCATGACACGGTTCAAACTTTTATTTGAATATCAATAGAGAAGAAAGTTGGTAAGTTCAATTACCTAAAAGTTGTGGTCGCGTTTTCTTGTACGAATGGAAAAACATGGAAAATTTTCATTCATTTCCACCATTAGCTCTTTGTTATTATGACGTTTTTATTTAACTTGCATTATTTTAATGTGTTTAATGTCTAATTTGAAAGATAAAGTTGTACATTCACGTTTTAATGTCGTTGACTATAATAAGCAACAGTTTTCTGCTTGAAAAGTCGTTCGTAGGCCGACAGTCGCCTTGGAAATGCGGAAATTGTACGGGTGAAATGGTTGGCATATTACTCGTATAGTAAAACCGTATTTCTTTCATAAATAATTTAGAATGTGTCTACTCACGCGAGTTTTAATGGTATGAGTTTATGTAGTATTTTTTGTGCATATTACAAGTTGTGAATTAAATATACAAACCAGCCTTTGTTACATTGTAGTGTATGCTGTTTAACTATTGTACATATAAATTAATTGAAAATTGAAATACAGGTAAAATAAATAAAATGTACAGTACAGTACACCACATATATAGGTATATTATATTAATTAAAAAACTTTTCCGCCTTTATATTTATTTGAGAAAGTTGTTAAGTTTAACTAGTAGAGTCTATAGTTTCAGTGAATGTCGACTATTTCTGTCGCTGAGACTAAGATCCCATAGATGGAAGCTCTACATTCTTCAACGTTCCAGGTGACAAAGTACGTGACTCTCACCGCGAAAGACTGCTTACTGCAAATACTGCTCTCCTGAGACACCTTGCGGAATAGAACACTCTATTTTTATACCTACGTTTTCTTACTTATTCAAGAATGTTTACACATTTCGGTAACACGTATGTCCAGTTAGTCATATTCAGGTGCAACTGGGAGCTTAGTCCACAAAACTCCGACCAGATGTACTTCTGATCAAACTGAATTTTCGTTCAATAGGGAAATTATGTTCAATAAAATTCCCATTCCCTTTCGAAATTTTTAATTGTCAAAATCCGATTGAAAGATTTATAAGTCACGTTATTATAAATTCTGTTTAGCATGCTCCGTAGAACATGCTGTTTAAGTTTTAAGTAGAACGACAAATATTTCGTGAAATAATTCCTCGGACGAGGAGTTAGTTTGAACCTGAAAAATATTTGTCTTTCTACTTAAAATTGAAACTGGCTAAAATAAAAAGATTCATACTTTCTTTGAAATGTAAAATGGTAAAAACATATTTCGGTCTACTTAGAATCTTAAAATATTGGATTTGTATTATTGTGTTTTAGTTGATACCTTTGTTAGATATATATCTGAAATACGATTTTTATGAGAAAATCGTATAAACATTATTTCATATAGGTTCATAAAAATTCACAGCACAAGTATATTCAACGTTTTGTATAAAGTTTGTTCAATTTTTTAGTTGTGACAACACCTATCTATCTATGAATATACATAAATGAATACCCCGACCGACTGACTGATCTATTGACGCCCAGACCAAAAGGCGTGACCTTGGAACATGAAATTTGGACAGTAGGTATCTTACATAACGTAGACATCTGCTAAGAAGGAGTTAAGTTTAGGAAACTTCCACGGGATCGGAAGGAACGAGAACCACGCGAGCACTGCTGCGGGGCGTCCGCTACTTGTGCGATTCGTGTGTTTAACTGTCCATCTCTATGTTAAAAGGTCAACAAAAGACCCACGTAGCACCGCGTTTTATTACTTACAAATAAAAGTAAAGCACACCCATGTAAAGGCTAAGATGTACAACCAGTAGGATGCACTGTGATGACGTATGGCGCTGAGGCATGGTCTCTTACAAAGGGTCTGATTCACCGATTTAAGGCGAGGCATTGATAAACTTTTAATTTCAAATCGGCGCCTTAGGGTAGTGGAGTGAGGGGGACTTACTCCAGACAAATATGCGCTAACGAACTAGGTTATCCCGTAAGGTCGTATGCGGCAAAACAGTATTTTTCATTTAAAATGACAACTACGAGTATAAGTAATTTCATAAATCCAATCCGCCATATTGAAGTGTATTGGTAGACTTATTTAAATAAAAAACTTGAGAGGCTTCATTCACCCCTGTTTGTCAGTAAAATAGAAATCTCCGTTTTAAAAGAGGTTTTCTAAATGTTTTTTTCTCTGCTATGAAAATTAATCAATCAAATAAATCTTCGGGCAAAATGATTTCAATAAAATGCTTAATCTAGTATATAAATTGGTAATAACATATATTTTTTGATTGTTGAGAAAAATGGAGATCCATGTCGCCAAAATTTCGTGGCGTCGCCTTCAGCGAGCTATGGAGCAGGCTATGCTTGGGGTATCTCTGATGGATAGAATCCGAAATGAGGAGATCCCTCGGAGATCAAAAGTAACCGACATAGCCTGCAGAATCAGTAAGTTGAAGGGGCAGTAGGCAGGCCATATTTGTCGCCGATATGATGGCCGCTGGGGCCGAAAGGCTTTAGAATGGAATAAAAGCGTAGTGTAGGCCGACCTCGTGCCCGTTGGACCGACGACCTGAAGAACGTTGAGGGGGGCAGCTGGATGAGGAGGACGGAGGACCGACATGAGTGGCGAAATTTGCGAAACGCCTATGTCCAGCAGTGGACGAACACGGGCTGATAGATGGAAGGATGGACACCCATATATGTATACGTGAAAACAAAAAGGGGCAGGAAGTGTCCAAATGTCTACGAAAAAGAGAAATCCCTTGTTTATAATTAAACTAGTATTCCTCTTCGCGATAAGTCACGAACAAAACTCGTTTTAAGTATAATTTTTACTCAGAGACTGTTTACAATAAATAATTGTCTCGCTACGAATCATAGAAAGAATATCAAGTTCTTGCTACGCGGAGTTCGTAGCATACGTAGCAACAAATTGCATTAATTTGCAAAGCAGTTTTGTTTTGTTATTTGATACTTTAAAAGTATTAAGTAGTTTTAAAAACGTACATCGCCAATACATAAATCTCCGAGGATTTCCGACGAAAGACTGTGAAGTGCAAGTCATAGTTCTCTCTTACATTCACGTTTCACCGACGTTTATTACCACCAAGCGTGATCAGTGGAAAGTTCTGTCTCAAATTGACCATTTTGCTCTTCTAGATGGATATTCAGAATTATAAAACTACGCTTTGATATAAATTGAAAGTTGCGCATTATATTAAAAAAAATGCTTTGGAACCTTCAGATAATCAAAGGACTCACTATCTATCGGCTAGTCGTAGGTATCTCGTTCAGATAACTTAAATGATTTTTCTCTGTTTCTCTTATAGTGAACTCCTTAATATTATTTATGATTCGTCTCAACTAACATTTTTTAAATAATAATTAAGAATAAATATTACATGTTCGACTGTGAGAAAGCTCGGCTTGCCTAAAGTTACTCCGTTATGATGGTCACTAGCTCTCATATTACTCTCTAAAACCTCATAGAAGTCAATGTAGTTGTTCCCATTTTCATTAATACTAATTAAATTCTCAGTGTGGGCTCTGAATATGTCTAATATTCAGAATTTTTTCAAAACAAAGTATTCACGGTGTAGGGACGCACTTGAGGTACAATCCCTTCTTTTCTCAACGGCGACTATGCTATTTGATAATGGAATCTATTACCAGACCCTAAAAACTACCTGTAGTAATAAATAAAAGTGGTGACCTAATATTAAAATTCCAGCTGGGCTGCCGGAAAATGTGAGTTTATGTACTACGTGACAGCGACATCTACAGTGCGTTAAGGCGCGTGTTCCCGCGTCATCCGAAAATTACTCCCATTGATGAAGTTATTTCTCTTAAACGGCTTACTTAAAAAATATAAAAAAAAATATCTCGCTTATATGAAATACCTTGAAAATATTTCCCAAAGTCAAGCTGTTTTTGGAATAAAATTGGCTATTTATTGGAAACAGCCAATGTTATTTCTATGGTTCTTGCATTAAAATACAAAAAAAATATAGTTTATAAAACTCATTGCAGGAAATTTAAAAATGATGATTTACAGCAGAGTTAATAAATAAAAACTAGATATTTTGAGAGCGCGTGGCGTCAACGTTGCCGTAAACGCCAAGTTTCGGAGCAGTTGATAAAAAAATCAAATGCATGGTTTTAACGTTCATTTTGACTTTGTTTAAAATATCTCATGGTTATTGGAGGCTACAAGTCTTACGATTACGCTACGATTTGTCTTGGGCAAAATTGGAACTTACGCTGCTATACTAATAAACTTTGTTTAACAGCTGCGCCCCCTGTCAGTGTCATTTATCCATGTGCCAAATGAGCTTTGTCGGAAATATGTAGTTAGTATGAAACATAATCTAACTTGTGCTGAAAGTTTGCAAAACATTTCCGTCTTAAAATTGCGGTGTTAAGAGATCATCAGAGAGTTTCGGCACAGCGTAATTGCCAAAGTTTTAGAATTAAGATTTATTTATTTTACCTGTGTAGGCTGCTTTTTATACTGCCTATTTTGGGGTTCGGTCAAAAACCGGAAATCCCTAAGCTTTTGTGTCTGTCTGTTTCTGGATGGCATTATTCATAACTGCCTTAACCAATTGGACTAAAAGGTTTGAAGGTGGAGCAGTAATATGAGCCACGGTGTATTGTTACCGTACAGAAAAATCTCGAAAATAAATAGTACATTTTGATGAAAGTGCGAAAAGGTTGATATTTAGAGTGACGATTGACTTTTTTGCCGAGACGCAGTCGAGGTAAAAAACAGTCGGGACGAATAATATCAATACTTTTGCACGTGTATCAAATGACGTTTTTTAATACACCTGCAAAAAATGACATGAAATAAGTAATAAAATAAAAGCAATTTTGTTGCAAATCAAAACAGTTACAAGTCGATTAAAGAACACGCAGTCTGATTGGCGCCAATCTGTACTACAAAGACCAATGTCTCTTTCTAAAATCATTTTAATAATAATTTCTAAGATAGTTAAAAAATAATATAAATTATGACGTCTAAAATAGTTTTGAATTTTTAAAACATCTTTTACAATTCAACTAACATAATATATTTAATAATAAAATATAATATAAAAGTTTGAAAATACTCATCTTATTAAAGAGTATCTGGTATAACAAAGGTTTACATGCTTACTAAATGATGCGGCCGGTTTCCCCTAGATGGCTTCAGTAGGTAGTAAAAACAAAAAGCACGAGTGCGAAATATGTCAATTTACGCACGCTAAACAGGCATGTATTACTACTAATATTATAAATGCAAAAGTTTGTGCGTGTGTGTGTGTGTGTATGTTTGTTACTCTTTCACGCTGAAATGGCTGAACGGATTTGGATGAAATTTAGAATGGATATAGGTTATACCCTAACTTAACACATAGGCTACTTTTTATTCCGGAAAAATGCATGCAGTAGTTTTTGTATCATTGAATAATCAGGTGACTAATTAGCGCGGTCTTTTATCGTTTCTGTTATTCATACATTCATGTTATTTCATTTTAACGCTTTGTTATTCATACATCAGTTGTCTAATTAGCGCGGTCCTTAATCATGTGTGGTTAAATAGGACAAGGCTATGTTATTTGATACATATTAATAGCAAACCAAAATATAAACAATAAAAAAGCATTTTTCAAAGCAAACAAACCGTATTTCATAAAATATTACCTTTCAACCCTACGCGCAATATTATCCACGACAATACACGTATTTACAAACCGCGCAATATTTTTACAAATAAAAGACACGCACAATATTAACACTCGTAACAAAAATAAACTACATTTACCACAATCAAGATTAACAATGCTGAACTACTGTCCATATTATATGGCAATAAAAATATTTAATTAGTTATCAGAAAATGTAAGAAATTAACTTAAGTTATAAAAAACATTAGATCATAATGCCATATGCCTCAGCCAGACTATGCCCCTCGCGTTGCTCCTCGCTTTGCTCATCGCGCTGCCGCGATGTTGCCCTAGCCAGCCACACGCTGCTCTACTCGCCTCACTCATCGCCACACTCCTCGCCATGCGCCGCATTCCGACTTTCGCCTTCACGCGGTAAACATCGCCGACAAAATGCAAAGAGAATATACTATACTATGAAATGGATGCCAACATTGCAGCTGCGAGCACTCTATGCTTTTTTAGTACATAGCAAATTATTTTCACTGTACGTACGTCTGGTACATAATTAATATAATATTAAATACACTCGCCTTACAATAAATACGAATAGCGGAAACGCCAAACACAACGTACATTGTTAGTAAGTTTTAACACCTAGAATTTTGTTACAAATTTACAATCGTGACTTGCGTTTCAATTTATAGTTTTTATTATTTTTGGGGTCCCCAATTGCTGGTTCAGCACCTAACGGGGTCAATAAATTTTAGTATTTTTTCATAAGACCATTCGTCGGCTGACGGAGATGGCGGCATAACTGTAAAGTGAAAACATGCTAAAATCCCACACGTGCTTTCCGTAAGAGCACTCGACGCGGACTGACAACAGCGTGAGTGAGTATGTGGCTGGCTACTCGTCATCATATTGCCGGTCCTTTGAATCGCGCTCAAAAAACCGACAATAAAGAGAGCGATGGGCATGACGAGCAGCAGCGCGAGCGGCAGGACGATTAACTCAGCCACACGACGTCCCTGCCTCCTTCCCTCACTACTTCACACGCTCCTCGTCGAGTTTATGGTAAGTGATGGACAAATTTTATTTAGTCTATGATTGATAATACACATTTTACGTAAATATTTAAGGTACTTAAATATTCAACTAAAATATACAGGGAGATGCTATATTTCTACTATTATTAAGTATTTAAGATGTAAGGGAAATGTTTGAAGTTGCTTTATTTTTAAGTTTATAAACCTATAGGTATATGTATTCTCCGGATATTTGCTGTGCCTAGTGCAACACTGTACAAAACACTTTAGTTTGCAATAAACGTAGACGAATCACTTTTGTAAACGTTTCTAGGTTCAAAGACGGTAATAAAGCATGCTTTATTATTTTATAACAATTACAACAATGTAAATTATTTTAAACCACTTTTTGCAACAAAAAAATAGAATTTATGTATTATAATAAAATGTATATAGGTAAATTGTTGAAATTGTTATAAAATGATAAAGCATGCTTTTTTACTGAACAAATAAACGTTTGCAAAAGTGACACGTAATTTTTTCCCCCTTTCAATTATTTATATTGCATACAAAATACTTACACTTCGACCAAGATCTGTTAGCAACATGGTTAACTCCACGAAGCTTCGTGGTTAACTCTCTCTATTAAAACCGAAAAAAGTGACTCGTGAATTAAGGTTGTTCGCAAACCCATTTCTATCGGGCTATAAAGAACGTGTACTTTTCCAAATTATGTTAATACGGAATATTTTTCAAAATTATAAAATTCATCTCCAACCTATTAAAAACGCAATATTTCACAAAAATTTCTAATTATTTTATGACAAAATTCCTAAAATCATTACTTCATTTTGTAGAAACTAAGTTTTGTGAACTCTGTGAAAAAGCAGACAAGTTATATTCAAATCCCCAGAACTACTTATTATTCTGAACGGGGAATAACTTCTTAACAAGTTCCAGTAAAACCGAACCAACAAGGTACTGAAAATTTCACATTGTTTACATGTAACAACGCCTTCTTTTTATGCTTAACAAAAGCGATGATCACAAAACGAATACCAAGTACGTGTTGTACATATTTCATTCACGCTGTTTACTCGTAGGTAAACGGATGAACATTAGTTCTAAATAAGGCATAAAAGTTACTTAAATATAGTTGTTTCTTAGATTTGCTTCAAAACATAAACCACTGTTTTATTTGTCATGCTGAACGATTTTTTTGCAAACTTCTTTGAGAAGATGAAAATTTTGCCTCCTTACGCCATTGTCTATTTAATTTACTTATACGCCATTTCAAAATTATAACGTAAAAAACCGATGTACAATTTATTTAGGCTTTTGTACCCGAAGTGTGCCAAACGGGATCGTCCTTCTGTTACAGGAGTCTATAGCTTCAGCCGCTGTAGCAGGTACGTTGAAATTTTTATAGAATACGTGTTACTATGGCCTCCATTACGGAAATAAAAAAATATAAATCACGTCCATGGGTCCCCGACTCCCAGTACAAAAATCACAAAAAGTAGCATTTTTTTACGTTATTTGCTTAGCTCTATCCTAAAGACGATAATAAACACAGTTTCAAATTTGATCAGAATCTTGTACATACTGTGAAGAAAACAGAAAAATAAAAAAAATAAAGTTCAGTACTGAGAGTGTGGCGTTTTTCAGGCGCTACCATTTTGGAGCCTTGATATTGCTATATATTGTTGTTATTTACTATAACGTTTTTGGGTTCCGCACCCATATTGTGTGATGGTACGGAAGTCTTTGTGCCTTGGTCCGGCTCGCACTTGGCCAAGTTATTTTACGGAGTTCGTCAATAACTTCCGGCAAACAAATGGTCGTGTACCAGTCACTATTCACGGTACGACGATTTTCTAAAGCAACAGTAGCCACGTGTCCAGTTTTATTAAAAAAAGAAGCAATCATCCGCTTAGATGCACTTTTCACGCGCGCCACTTTGGTTGGTTTCGGCTCATCTTGAAAGACCCATACGCTCGATTGCTGCTTTGTTTTGGGATCGTAGCAATAAATCCATGTTTCGTCACCTGTTACTATGTCCCACACCAAATTTTACGCACCTTCGTTGAATCTGGTAAGCATGGCACTGCACCAAGTGACGCGGTCCGTTTTTTGAGCCTCGGTCAAGTTGTGTGGGATCCACCGCGAGCACAGCTTTCTCACACCCAAATGTTTGTGTAGGATTGATTGTATTTGACTCATGCCTATTTCTAAGGATGCGCGAATTTCATGGTAGGTCACATGCCTGTCTGTTTCAATCATACGGCGCACAGCATCGATGTTTTTGTTGGTCACAGCGGTGGACGGCCGACCATCGCGAGATTCGTCACTGAGATTGATACGACCACGCTTGAATTCTGCAAACCAGCTATAAACAGTCGTCTTGCATGGTGCTTCATTGCCAAAAGCTGTTTCAAGCCGAGCGATGCTCTGTTGAGCTGTCAAATTACACTTAAAATCGTAGAAAATCATACTACGAAAATTTTCCCGAGTTAAATCCATGTTGATGCAGACACACAATTTTTTAAATGGGGCCACAAGGTAAAAACAAAAGACAGTCAGATGAAACAAACTGCATTCTACAGCCAAAGAGTTCTATTTTCAAATGTTGCAATACATTTTTAAATATTGTTTATGTAAGTGGCCAGTTCCGGAAACTTTTAGTGTTACCTATGTATAACCACGTAGCATTTTCCTAAAAAAATGAAATGCATGATATAAAAAAACGAGTTCAACTCTGCGGAAAGTCATACATTTATAAACGACTTTTTTTAATCCTTCCGTTTGTTTGGGATCAAAGATGAGGGTGTAAGAAATAAAAGTTGGGCACCGAAAATTGGACGGAAATAATACGGATGAAATATTTCATAGTATAAATAATTTATTATTAATATGTTTTTTTTATAAATTAATAACAACCTTAAGGTTGTTCAATCACCTAACCTCGGGCGCGTAGCCCAGACGCCCTGTGTGACACATTCCGCGAAACTATTATTTCAATTTGACCGCGCCTTAGTGCTTGTAGCGAAAAATGCTATGCTAAACGCAAACACATTTATTGTGTTTAGTCGTAACAAATTTCTGCAAATCACATTACCCGCCTCACACAGGTGAAAAACACGCAAAAGCTGGCATAAACCTACTAGGACTTATTCTTTTAAAATTGATCTTAAAATTCGCAAATATAACCATTCCATTGTCAATAGCTCTCGTGCTCTGAAGGTTCGGTACTAACTGTTTCAAGTAAAACTCATTCCACGTTCAGTTTTAAATAACGAACTTAACTTGACACTTACGATGTATTAAACTCGCTGTATCTGAAGAGTCTTATTAAGTTGGTACCTAATTGCTTCTTGAAATATAGGTAATATTAATATGTTTTTCTTTACGTGTGCTGTAAGATCTGCTTATGAACGGAATTTAGAGTTTTCACCAAGTGCCGACAATCGCAAGATTTTAGAGTTTCTAAGTCAGCTGCACGTGCCCTATAGTTTTAATAGTGAGTCGATCGATTTGTATGTTTTTTTTACAAAAATGGCAATAACATTTTTTCGCGTTGAGTTTGAAATAGGATTTTCCAATAGTATCGCGGAGGAACAGAATAAAATTTTGAAAAAAATTATTCATTAGTATTTACAATAATTAGGGGAAAATAATTCAAACAAAATTCCATCAACATGGTCTTTATTAAACATTTTCATCGAGCAAACTTATTTCTAAAGCTGACAAAGAAATTGTCCTTTTAGGTGTTAATTATCTTAGTCCTGTTATGTAGGGATCTGAGGAAACCAATAGCCGATGATAGGTGTCTTCCATGGCCATGGTATGAGAAAATTTCCTTGAAAATTGCAGTCTATATTTTCTTATGTCTTTATTTCTGCTTTCTTGGGCATCTTCTCCCAGAAGACCAATCGCTAGCCCCATATTTTGAATAATGAGAGGCCCATGTAATAAAATTTTGTGCAGGGTAGTCGGCATATTAAACCATGGGTAGTTCATGACAAAACATGATGCAGCTCTGAGGCAAAAAATTCGGAACTTTTCAACATTTATTTTATATCCACTTGATAAAACGTTTAATATAGTTTGGAATGTTTTAATTATTCCTACTTGAACTCCCGTTATTTCGGCGACTTCTTCAGCGTTCTGAAAGAACATGCGAGCTGTGTTATAATCGTTTGATGTGCCTCCTCCTTGCCGTGGTTTATCCACATGCAGACCAAGTCTTTCCCAAAACTCTGTTTGTATTCTTTTTTTTTCAGCCGCAACTATTTTTTTTTCACGAGCACTTCTTGCTTGCCATTTTGCCAACTTAAGTTTATATGACAAATGCAAGATGCATTCTGTAAATCGAATCCACGCATGAAGTGAGCAAATACCATAATCCAAGTTCACTTCATTGATACTTTTATTCAGGCAATATTTTAGTTTATTAAAATCTTTTGATGTAGGTAACAGCGCATAGCTGAGCTTGTACCAGTTATGGCGTTTATCATTTTTCCATCCACCATAGTCATCTTCATCTCGTGTTTTACCGACCATTCTTCAGTTGAAGTTGGAGTGAGGCTTTGAATTTGATTATGCACATTAGCCGCTTCAAGTATTGAAAAGTTCAGACGTTTCGTGAGCCATTTGAAGTCTCAGGGGTCGACAATATCTCGGTGAAGATGGTCTGGGATTTTGCCATAAGAGTACTGTCTCATTAGATTCCATATATGTGAGATGAACAGGAACTATCGACGTTATAAACATGTATTCATCAGACGATTGCAAGTTTTCGAACCTCTGTTTGTACTGAGAATGGCAGCCAGATCCATCACATCCCCATTTAGATAATAAACACAGATTTTGTTTTTGTTGGTTAGTCAGAGTTTTTATTACATCACTCAGTGAGAGTAACAGCCTGTTAGCTGTGTGATCCATCAGGTTTTGTAAAGGAACTTCAGCATGAGTTTCTGTACACAGAATGCCGGCAGGGTAACATTTTTTCTTCGCTTCTATTACCGATTCATAGTTCGGGTAAAGATTGCAATTAACTTCTAATGCAGAGTTCCTTAGCGCATTATATTGAAATTTTGTAACCTGGCTTTCTATAACTAAAGACAGGGCTTTGTCAGAAGAAAGAGTGGCATGTGACTCTGAAATCGTTCTTGGAGAGCTGCACGTAGCTACCTCTATGATAATTTTGGATTTTCCTATGTCACCTTTTGCTCGGTATTGCATCTGGGTAGCAAAAGCTAATTCAGCAGGAGTCATGTCTTTTCGCACAGCCTCAGTTTTTTTGCGTTTCGTACGCTCGGCGCATTCTTCAAAGTCTTTTGAAGGTCTGCCACCAGATCCACCGCTACTCGTCCTCTTCCTTTCAACAACGTGCTTTATAGGACGTAATATAGGTATCAAACCAAACATTACAATGTTTCAAACAGAGTTGATAATTCCTGTTATATTTTTCAAGCTTTTGTTTATAGTTGTAGATCAATTTGCTGATAATCGTTTTTACGTCACTGGTCAAATCTCCGCTCTTCAAGTGAATTTTTAGCTTATCGTATAAGAATTTCTTGAGTTGCACTCTCGATAGTAGTCAACAAGAGTTTTTCTACTGATGCAAATCTCTTCACAATTCGAACCCATAAAATGAAATTTCTTACTTAAATATTTCAAATTTATTTTTGAAAATACAAAATTATTATTATTTAAAAAAAAGCATTATCTAGCGTTTGATTCATAGTTATATTTATTTATTATAGTATACTTCATAATAAACATCCATTTTTAAAGCGGGATACGACAGGATTTTGTACTATTCGATTCAAAGAAGATATATTTTTGTAAAAATTTGCAATACCCTATTTCAATACATGCTGGTATTTACACAGTGTGAAATATTGTTTAAAAATGCATTGATAACGAAAATGTATTACCTCCTGGGACAGACTCCATCGATGAAATATTAAAACTCACACGAAATTTATAAAAAAGTCACACTTGAAGTCGCACTTTAAAATGATCAAATCACATCCGCCGCTGAGCAAGTCAAACTTTGGACTAAGATGGTGGCAGCTATGAGTCATTAAGGGACATGCGCGTTCGCAGGTAGCTACCTCTGTCCTTTGTTATTCGACTGATAAGTGATAAGACGAGTTTTACAGAGTATTTCTTTTTTTAGTTTCTGCCAGCTTTTACGTATTTCTCACCTGTGTGCGCCTGCGTGCAACAAAGTACTGGTACCTACACCGAAGTGCGAGATTTTGCCTGAGCACCCTTAAGTGTCTTATTTATTTATGTTAATGTATATTATTCGTGTATGTGTTTTTAAATTAATTTTTATGGGTCCTTGCTACCTGAATAAAGAAAATTTTTATTTTTATTTTTTTTATTTTTTATTTTAAGGTATTACAAAACTATACTAAAAGAGTTTCTTATACATATTCAACCTTTGTATTGTAATGGTTGTTTATTAGAATTAAAAGCTGTCTTGTCTATATGTGTCATGAATAAGTCAAGATCGTTTATGAATTGTAAAATAGAAATGTGCTGTTTTATTTGCTATAAGTAAAGCTCTCAGTCTAAAAGGCTATAACTCTTGGATACTACTGCGTCGCCCAAACAACATCAAATACAATATGAAAATTGAAACTATCTAAAGTTAAAGTAAATAAAAAAGCATATCGAGATTGTCGCTGCCGTATGACAGTGTGCCCAAGACGCTTGCCGCGTTGCCAAAGGCTTGTTTATGGTTGTGCAAGATCATTAACAAAGTAATTCATAAAATAATACAGCCCATAAAAAGCCTAATTGACATTAAACTATTGTCGCAGAGTGCCCTAAGCCACATCAATTTAATACTTTTTTTTTTCAAAAATAAGAAAAGCAATCGTATGTTCTACCTTATGGGAACGAGATTCGGAGCAACCACCTTAATTTACAAACCCTATTTATTGCTTAAGATTTTGTTGTCTAAAAAGACAGTTTATCTACTCCCATACTACAATGAGGTAATTATTACAACAGAAAATCAGTTTTATAAATACCTACATTGCTTGCACGATGTTAAAAACCGATGTTTTACTCGTTGTGTATTTATTATAACACCACGATTCTGTGCTGTGCGTAACCATAACCAATCAGCGACTAATATTTCTTCTTTTTCTTTGGGCTAGGCAAAGGTATCTCTTCCATGCAGCCTCGAATGCTCACACGGAACACCTTCACTAATAAAAGATCCTTAACCAAACTTAAAGGACCAAATTGAAATAAAGAATCTCGCGTTTTCTTTTTCTTATTTTCATGAAAAGATTTAACCAATGTCACGTGAAGACGTTTTTTTAATGGTTTTAGATAAAGTATTGTGCCCAACTGGACTTTAATTAGCCATTGGGCCACTTGTGCAGCCTACCACGAAACTCATGGACACATGTGGCACAAAACACTATTCTCATTCTCCATAAATTCTTTTACTCATGGCCCAAAAAAACAAGGCCCGCTTTGAACACTGAAAACAGGATAGTATTATATATTTTTGCATGAGTGTGAATGAGCGAATGAGTGAGCAAGAGAGCTCGGATGGCCACACTGAGATCATTAAATATTTAGAACGCGCTTCGCGCAACAAGACGTCATTTTTATGAGCTTGTGTTGTCACACAGACACATACACACATACACAGTGATTGGCTGATTTCCAAAGTAAATACATGTCATGATGACGTCGTCTTGTGCTCTCGGAGAGCATACCTTGTTTCTTTATACCATGCTTTTACTATGAAAATAAACACTTTTCCTTAAACTCTTAACATCTACTGGAAAGGAATATCCGATGTGTTCTCATTTTCCGTAGGCGATATAACATAGTGCAATAAATGTGGGATGGAGCCGGTGCCCTTTGTCACAAGCAGAAAGAAAGGACTTTTGTAAATGTCCACTTGTTTGAAGTTCCTTGGGGATTTGCTTTCGGTCGGAAATATACTTCCGCGTTTGGAAAACTAGATCCATCCCTTTAAACTTGAAAGGTTGGGAAGTCGAAAAGTACAATTTCTCTTGTTTTTCTTGGAATAAATTATGTCACGCACGTTTCCAAATTATATTGTATAACTTATCATTCTTTTCCACTAGATGACGACAAATTTTGTCGAAATATATGTGGATATTTCATATATTGTTTTTCTTCCAATTCACGACTTAGTCTATTCAGATAAATCTTCTTACTCAATATAATTTATTTTTGCATACAAACTTTGTTATAATTTAATAGCAAGGTACAGTGCAGAAGGTGAGACTGTAGAATTGCGACTGTGTGCGTGCATACCATTGACATTGTGCAAAACAACTCCTATAGCAGACCAAGCAAGGTCTGTTTTCAAAAAATTATGGTTTGTGTTTTATCTGATTCTTCTTTTGTTACGATGTATACTTTATGTTTCCATGATTTTTCAAAAATATACCTTGCCTGCACTGCTATAACAGCTGTTTTGCACAATGTCAATGGTGTGCACGCACACAATCGCAATTCTACAGTCTCACCTTCTGCACTTGTTAGTATTTGTCAATGCATCATAAAATCTGCGATTACCTGAAATGTAGTCTAGAAATGAAAAATAAACATAAGTAATATAAAGGTCACTTTAATATAGCCGAATTCATACTGATATAAAAATATAATAACTTCTGATAGCTTCTTCTTTTATTATTTCGTATATATAATTATAACTGTACAATAAAAATAAGATGTACATAAATTATATTTTATACACAAATAATAATAATTCTCAAGATATATTTCGGGTCCGATTTGGACCCGACATCAATTGAGTATATTATACTCAACTGATGCCGATCATACTGGAGACTCAGTAAGCAGTTGGGAACAAGGTCCAATGACTCTTTCTGTGAAATACGCAAAATTTAATTTAGACTTCCTTTACACGACACAGTCATAAGCATACTTAGTATGTAGTATTTTATTATTATTAAGCTAGGTACCTAGGGTTAATTTACACCCCAAGATTGTGTAATATAAACCTAAGTTTAGAATATTGTTTTGTAGTGATAGGTACAACTAATGTTATTACACCTAAGACCTAGCTGGTATGTTATATAAATATTAAGTAAATTAAGAATGTATATGTAATTTTAAGCTATGTTGCTGTACCCAAACAGAATGTCATTGTACTACTAACATCTGTGTATATGGCAAATGCAATAAAGAACTTGAACTTGAACTTAAAATAAAGGAACAGTACGTATTTCACAATCTAATGTGTCTCGAAAGTTTAAACCATCAGTGCATAAGCATTTCATATGCGCTTTTTGAGTAAACATCCTGATTATACTACAATATTTTTAATGAATACTCATGGCAGTAAAGTTTTACCTGATATAAGACCCGTTTTACAAATCAATTATTTATTGACTTTGGTTGATATAGCCAAATTCATACTGGAGACAAGTACTATATAATACGTATTTTGACGTTTCTTTATGGTGTTCTCCATAACCCTAGTTCCCCATCTTATCTTAAAGAACGTTTTGTGCCCCTTTCGTCCCTCGACCGCAATCAGCGTCCTAGCAAGGCTTGGCTTCTTCGGACACCTGAGAATAGTTCATGCATGTAGACAAATTCTTTTACCGTGAGTGCAATACGCTTGTGGAACCGTTTGCCACTACACATCAATTAACATTACATTAAGATAAAGCAACACTTTCTTGATTTGCAGAACGATCCATGATAAATTAAATCTTTTGTTTATAATGACTTGAGTTATTCGATCAATTCTCCTCAATAAAGACATTGACGAGTACCTATGTATGTATGTAAACTTTCAAGTAGTATATGTATTTTTCATCACAACAATGTATATGTATTTTATCACATTATGTTGTTAGCTCTTAATATTGATGTTTATTAATATGTAGTGTAATATTATAATTTATTGAGTATTTTAGTGAAAAGTAATATAGGTATCTATTTAAAACTGTATCTATACTTTTCTGAAATCATGGCACTACCCCCAACAACTTCCCCATTGCCAAAGGTTAGCTGGTAGAAAATACTAAATAGTATTAAGCTCGCCTGTGTACAAAAATTTTATAGTGTGCAATAAAGAATTTTATTATTATTATTATTACATACCAATATTTATATTTTCGTTTCGACATGATCACTATGTACAAACTTTAACGGCTTGTTATACTCATAGTTTAATTTCATAAGTTTCTGAATCCCTTGAGAATGGTGTATTAACCAAAACCGGTCGGGATTAACGTGTAAATTTCAATATAAAACCAGTGAAACAAGTACAAGTGAATTTAATTATGATGTTTTCTAAGTTTCACCAATCGCAAGTATAAATTATATATAAATCATACTGGAGACTCGGTAAGTGGTCAAGATCAAGGTTCAATGGCACTGTTTGCAAAATTCGAAAAATATTTTTTGTGCCCCTATATTGTTCAAGTACAACTTAGAATCAATAAGTAAAGGGAGTCTAAATTAAATTTTGCTTATTTCACAGAGAGGGTCATTGGAACTTGTTCCTGACCACTTACCAAATCTCCAGTATGGATTTGGATTTATAAACGAAAATCACCTTATATTATCAGAAAACAATGTACTTCGTTAAAAGAAGACGTTCCAAAAGCGACGTACAAGTTTTGAACGAGACGCACAAAAAGGCTTCGTTCGCACTAGTTCCATTACCAAGGAAATGTCTACTTCAGAACAAACACCATTATATTTCACATGCATTTGCTTTATCAGAGTTTGGCCACATTTATTCTAAAAACTAACATGATGAATGGTGATTATGGTCTTTACAAATGGTGACAAGCAATTGTATTTAGCACCCAGAGTTATAGGCGCACACCCTTTTGGTACATAATTAAACCAACTTGTTGCAGACAAGTATTATCCTAGGCTTAACGAGTAAGCCACGCAAATTATAGAGAGCCGGGGAACTTGTTTGTAATTTAGAGAGAAATCCCATTTAGATGAGTCTCAATTAGTTATGACTTTAACTCTAAAGGATCTCAACTCTCCAATTCTCATTGTCGTTAAAACAATTTTAGCAATAGCTCATAGTCCAGCCCTTAAGTTATGTATCTCTGAGCCGGCTGCCAACTGATTGAAAAACATCGAAAACATGGATATACAATCGAATTCCGATTATCTAAGGATACGTTCGTGCGTAAAGTGATGTCACAGTTCGTGAACAGTTCAACACACACTGAAGCCCATTTGAAAGTTGAGTTTTTATCTATGTTTTAGAGTTTGTCAACCAGTTAGTAACCGATAAAAAACTACATAATAGGCCGCAGGTCATGGCTCGGATTTTGTTGTCAAATAATAGTTTAAGCTAACGTGTAGATCCGAACTTTTAAAATGAAAGTGTAGACAATTTTAATTTTAGTTTCGAATTTAATAAGCTTGCATTTAATACTACCAATGAAAACTGAAAAATCTGAAAATTACCTAAACTTAATTCATTGGATACGTGGAGTTAAAAACCATCAGTTGTGATGGTCTGCTATCTGACTCAAAATCAGCTAACCCCTCTCTACACAGATATAAATATACATATATGCATCGGCGCCAATACATACATATACATGCATACCCATGATATATCTAACCATGAAAGTCTGGACTAGGACTTATTAGAATTATTTTTCTAATTATGATCGTAGCAAATCATATCAACAATGTATCATAATTGCTAAATACGTTTAGTATTTATTAGATGTGGGATAGGAACAACTATAAAAGGGAGGAAAGAGAAAAAGACATACACAGACGGATAGTTTAGTGACTCTAATTTATTACTTTACTTTATCATTTTTTTTCTCATTGTTTCCAATGGCCCAAATCAATTTTATAAAGGGGAAGAACAATGAATGAACAAGAAACCCCTTTGGCCTTATTATCTATTACTTATCTAGTACATAAAGATTATGACAGATACAATTCTTTTCTATGATTAATTGCACGGTTCAGGTTTGAACTGAACCCTGACCCCTCTTGTAGAAACCTCTTGTTCTTACGGGTCTGACTTGTTTATTTTAACAAAGGCGTAATCATTGAAATTTCGCTTAACAACACAATATCTCCCACCACTCTCTTATAAAATGTATTATATAGCCGGGATATAATCTGTGTCTTTCTTTATTGATAGTAGTAAATATTGCCAAATTGAACGGCAATTTATAGACACAGCTTCCTAAGTTACTGACATTGGCACATTCATATAATTTTAAGCTGTTGGTGATTTAGCCCTCACATGGAAATGTAAATTAACGTTATCTCATTAGAGTATAACTTCACTGAGGACAGCTAGGTATACCTAGGTGTAAAACGCTCGTCACCGGGATTCGAACCCGGGACCTCCCTTTCTCTGAGCGTTTGCTTAATCACTCCTTCTCACTTGGAGTATTTATAACATACACCGAAACATTAAAATTTGGCAAATCAAATGTTGCCCAGTTTTATCAGCTTAAAGTTCCTCGTAATGGGGCACAGATTTCAAAGAAATTTGTATAATTAAAAGTATACATAGACAACATATGTGCACGGAAAGTGTCTATTGCGAGATCATACTTTTATCAACATTTACTTTGTCTGTAACTGTCTCGATTGTGATTATAAACTTTGGCAAAGGAAATCTTATCCGATCAACTTTAATCATGATCTCGCTCAATAAACTCTTTATCCGCAAAGGTTTTAAACACTTAGCTTTATCTGTTGTTCCCACGTACAGCTCACTGACTGATACTGACACTTTGTAATTTATACTGAGATTTCAGTTCAAGGTTTTATCAACATTTAAGTTTTATCTAAAGGGACTAGGTCGTCTCTTGGCGCTCCAAGACCAACTAACTCTCTTGCCGCTTGCCTTCCGCTTTTCGGAAAAACCCCCAACCATCCCTCGTTAAGAGTAACTTTTTAGGTAGATAATAATTTACAATAAATCTTACTCTAAATTAACATCTATGCTATACATATTTAGCGTCCAATTTTCACTGCACTATCACACTAATAGCACCCGTGCACACACACTAACGCGCAGCGTCGAATCGCCGGCGCCGTCGGCGGCGCATAAGCAGTATAGGCACCCCCTGACGTCATTGGCCGTCGGTTAGACAGCCTATCCGCGCCTGTGCTTCACACGCACTCCAAACTCCGCTATCTAGTCAAACTCAAGACCTAGATCTTGTTTTGCTAGACCAATCCTCCACAAAGTAACTCTCAGCTACTCAAATCAGGTCGTTTCCTGAAAGTATAAAGATAGACTCCAGCACAATATCATTCGCTTTTGTCTTTTCCAAGAACATTAGACCTTTCGTTGTTGAAGAGTGTGTGTATCCATTAATTTTTAATGTTTTTGTAACTATAGAATTTGAGATCCTGGAAAGCAATTTATGAGCATTATTTATTGCTTACTTTCGAGAAGGACGTTTTGTTTTTGAGACGTTAGCATATTGAATTTCACTTTGCGTTAATTGTTTGTATCCTGCTGCCTTATATGTTAACTTGCTTGTTCCTTTTTTCTAAATAGATTTAAATAATTATTTTGTCATGGCAAGTTAGCCTCCAAAACGATGCCATCACACAGTTTAGCCGCGATTTCAAAATAGCTGATGTTTCGCGTGCGCGGCATCTGATTTGAGTCGATAGGCAGTTAAAAAGCAGAAGCGTTAGAGCGGGACTGCGAATTGAGGTATTATGGGCCCTTAATAACACTGTGTTCCAATTAACGGTGATAAGCTGTTGTTTTATAAACGCAAAAGGTATTTACGGTTTCAAAGAATACGATTTTAATAAACAACACAGGTTTACTGTCTTGATATTCAAGCCTTCTTTGTGCAATGCTCAATGAAATAAAAAAGAGAGAAACGCTTCCTTCTCTGAAGCTATTCTTACCAGAGGTGGGTAGTTATTTATAAACATTTGTAAGTTGATAATATGAAAGGAAAAAATTGATTGAATCCGCACGCTGAAAAACGTATAAGGAGGCGTAAAATTAAAATTCATACATTTCAGTCAACCAAAGACATTTAAGGAGCATGGCCCATAGCCGCTCTCCATACAAACTTGTCGGAACCAACAACCATGACAAAAGCAATGAAAAATCTTACTTGTACTAGTTCCACAGTGTTTATTTCTTCTCTTAGCGACCGGTTTCGATGGAGTTTCATCAAGAACCTTCAATCAAATCTATAAATTATTACACAACAAAATCATTATAATTTCGTTGTCTTACTTTTTTATAAGAATAAGAATTATTTGTTTGTCTTCAAAACACAATTAAAAATTATATATAAATTATAATTTGTAAACACAATTATGTTATTCAATTAATTATATTTAATTTTAAATACTGAAACAGTAAGTGAATATTCAACATTGACAAAACACAAAGGTCAATACTAACGGTATAGGTTTGATTTCGCACCTCCTTCTCGACATACAAAATGGGGGACAAATTAATGGCTCCAGCCAGACCTTTCGAGCGCCGCACACTGGTTCCATATCACGAAATCGTGGACTTAGGGGTAAGTCAATTTGAAGGTCAAGGAATCGAACAATCTTTTTTTTTGGTAGACTTCTGAAACTATTTCAAACACCTTTTACTGATGTAGTTTTTCTGGGATATGCATTAGTTTAAGAGAAAAAAAAACATTGAATTATTTTTTGTATAGAGAAAATTATGTTTTTGTCAATTGCTTGCGTGCTTCATATTGCTTTAAAATGAAACTTACTACAGGTCATTCAGAAAGTCACGGCCAACATTTTATTTCCTTACACTTATCTGCGAAAATCTGCGCTTTGGAAGCTACAGGCACTTAAAAATATTTAATGAAAAGGTCAAGGAATTGAACTAATTTTTTATTTTTGTGAGACTGCTGACTCTATTACAAACATCTTTTACTGATGTCGTTTTTCTGAGATATGCATTAGTTTAAGAGAAAAAAAACATTGAATTATTTTTTGTATAGAGAAAATTATGTTTTTGTGAATTACTTGCGTGCTTCATGTTTATTTAAAATGAAACTTACTACAGATCATTCAGGAAGTCACGGCCAACATTTTATTTCCTGGCACTTATCTGCGAAAATCTGCGCTTTGGAAGCTACAGGCACTTAAAAATATTTAATGAAAAGGTCAAAGAATTGAACAGATTTATTATTTTTGTTAGACTGCTGACTCTATCACAAACATCTTTTACTGATTTAGTTTTTCTGAGATATGCATTAGTTTAAGAGGAAAAAAACATTGAAATATTTTTTGTTAGAGAAAATTATGTTTTTGTGAATTACTTGCGTGCTTTATGTTTATTTAAAATGAAATTTTCTACAGGTTATTCAGAAAGTCACGGCCAACATTTTATTTCCTAATACTTATCTGCGAAAATCTGCGCTTTGGAAGCTACAGGCACTTGAAAATATTGATATTTTTTTTATAAAGAAAATTGTTTTTATAAATTACTTGTCCAATTTAAAACTCTACATGGTCCTAATGTACCAATTGTTTTCAATTATTATTAGAACTTTAATAAACTTCATAAGATATTCCATAAGTGTCACTCGCAGGGACAATGTCTTCATCACTAGTTTGTCGGTAAAATGCTTGAAGCATTTGTAATTTTATAGCAATATCCTTGTTATCCCTGAGCACTTACTAATCACTACCATTTTCAGTAATCTTAAGCTTCTTCAAAATATATTTTAGTTTCAAATATGTGTTTTATTCAAATGTGGACATGAAAAAACTTGCAATTTGTTTTTATATTCATATTTATTTCTTCAGTAAATTAAGTATATCGTCTAGCTTATAAACCTATATATATATATATATATATATATATATATATAAATATTTTATAGAATAGTATAATTCAAACAATGGATTTAGATTACTTAAAATCTTATTTAGAAATTTTACTGTCCAAGCATTAATATTTAAAGTTTCAGATGTATAAATTGTTGCCAACAAGATAAAACTTAAAAGTATCTAAGGATTTAATTACATAATAATGGACACCACAAAATCAAAAAAATCTGAGTATTTATGCTAACGGATCTATAGATGGGTTATTTTCAATATCAACATATACTTCTTCTTCTTCTTCAGTTTCTTCAAATTCTTTGGATAATTTGTCCTCCATAAGCATATCTTCAGTTTCTACAAACATCTGTTTCTTATTCTTATTCTTTATTGTACACAAAAAAGGAGATTACAAATATTTGATACATTAATTTGAGTACAGCGGCGAGCTTATCTCTCAAAGAGATTTTTTATATTTCTTCTGCATTTTGGAAAATTTGGGTCTGATGTGCGTAATATATGGATCTGAGCTGATTAAAAAACTGTGTATTATATCGTGATTTGTTTGGATTCTACCAATTTTTCTTGTATGTTTTTCCCCCACAGAACGGAAGTCTTTATTCCTCGCTTCTGACGCTTCTTCTGACATCATACCAATGGGGATGAAAGAGAAGTGCTGACTAATATCTGCACCATGTATTAAAAGTTTATGAACAGTCGATGGCATATAGTACCAAGGATAGAGTTGCACATAAAGTTTCGCTGTTTTCTTGCAGTAATTTCTCATTTTTTCTATATTAATATTTCCCCCAGAAGATATAGCCTGCAGTATCACGGCAAATCGCTTTATTAAGCTACTATCCACTCCTGTAATTTCTGCAGACGTCTCATAATCTTTGAAGAACCTTCGAGCTGTATTGCCGTCATTAGTAGTCCCATAGCTTTGTTTAACGATATCAATCTGCAAACCAGTAACAATGAAAAACTCTTCCTGTGTCATCACTTTTCTGGCTTTTTTCAATAATCTATTATCGCCTCTAGCCACCCATTTTTTAAAATCCATATTGTAAGACATATATAAAATACATTCCATGCATCTCAATCACATGTGGAGCGAAGATAAGCCATATTTGTACATATCATAGTTGACTGGTTTACTATAAACTATGTCTAACTTGTTCATATTCTTCGGGGTGATCAAGCATATGTTAGCAGCGAACTGTGTCTCAGAGAGGGCTGTGGCTACTTTTTCATCGATCATTGTCATGTGTAAATCATGAAAGATTTCAAATGCCTCTATAACAAAATAAAATGTTTGAAATTATAAGAAACGTTATTGAAATAAACATAATAAAACTCAGTAAATACAATAATCACCTATCCGCGTTGGTATTAAGTTTGAAATTTCTTCGGCCATTGCTGCTTCCACTTCCCGTATGTATTGTTTTGTTTCTTGTTTAAATTGAAACATAACTGATCTCCAGAGGTTTGTGGAAGAAGGACGTGGATTTTCCCATATTAAATTATCGCCACACGTATGGTGAAGTGGCACAAAACTGACCATAAACACCGATGATTCTGTTATGATATCACTAGTAGTGGGCTTTTGTTTATAGCAGCTCTGAGATGACGCACCATCACACCCCCATTTGCTAATAAGCCTTAGGCTTATTTTTAAGATCTTTTCGGTCGTCAAGTCTAAAATTGCCTGTAACTTTATCTGCGCTCCTGCCTCCGTATTCGTCATGTCTTCCTTTGCCGGATAGCACTCTTTTTTTTATCCAGTAACTTCTGATAGGAAGGGAAAACCACTAAATCTTTCACATTTAATATTGACCTCAAAGTTTGGTACTGCCATTTTGACAAATTTAATGCAGTAACGAGAGCCAAGGTCTCGTCCTCAGGGACCGATTTTTTATTAGTTGTAAATAAAAATTCACTCACTTCTTGCACTTTTTCTCGGATTTTTGAAAGGCACTCAATAACATTAGCAAACACGGTGCTTCCATTACTTTTTAGTTTGGAAATAAGTGCATAAAATAATTCTTCTTCGTCAAGATCTGAAAATGAATCCGAACGCCTTTTTTCTGTGTATTTGTCAAATCTTTAAATGCTTTTCTTGGATGTAGAGTGTTAGTACCAGATTCTGAAGTAGACGCAACCGCTTCCAGTGCCTGGGATGAGCCTTGATGTTCATCTTAAATGATATGCATCGTCTCCCGATGGAATATTGTAGAGAAATCTACCGATTGACAGACTGGCCACCAGATCATAGACTCTAACCACGACATATTTTTGGCTCTAAACCTACTTTCATTTCTACTTGCAACTTGCCATCTTTTGTACGGGTTTAACGTATAGTTGCAGCAAAACTTTTTAATTTTAGTAAGATCTTCCGAAAAAACGTCACTTGGAATATAATCAAAAAGGATTTTGTAAAATGTATCACTGTCTTGAATGCCACCATTACTTTGTAGAAAGACAAAAATGTCTAAATTAGAAACGAATGCACACATTTTGTGAGTTTACTTTAGGAAGTAACGTTGACGATAAGAGCTTAGAACACTTAATGATGACTAGAAATTTAAAAAATGCTCAATATTACTGCAAATGGTCGGGATAACAATTAGCAGGTAATAATGGATTACCGAGAAATTTCTTTCAAAACAAATGTGTCACCCATTTTACCGACAAACAAGTGATGACGTCATGACATTATCTCTATTATTAACATTTTTGCTCCAAATTTCTTGGAATTGTGTATCATTTTAAATTAGATAAGTATTTGATAAAAACGTAATTTTCTCTTGTTGTTCAATATTTTCAAGTGTCTGTAGCTTCCAAAGCGCAGATTTTCGCAGATAAGTGTAAGGAAATAAAATGTTGACCGTGACTTCCTCAATGACCTGAACTAAGCTTAATTTTCAATAAACATGAAGCACGCAAGTAATTGACAAAATCATAATTTTCTCCATACAAAGAATAATTCAATATTTGTTTTCTCTAAAAGTAATGCATATTTCAGAAAAACTACATTTGTAAAAGAGTCAGCAGTTAAACAAAAATAAAAAATCAGTTCAATTCCTTGACCTTTTCATGAAATATTTTCAAGTGCCTGTAGCTTCCAAAGCGCAGATTTTCGCAGATGAGTGTCAGGAAATAAAATGTTGGCCGTGATATCCCGAATGATCTGTAGTTAGTTTTATTTTAAATAAACATGAAGCACGCAAGTAATTGACAAAAACATAATTTTCTCTATACAAAAAATAATTTAATGTTTTTTTTCTCCTAAACTAATGCATATCTCAGAAAAACTACATCAGTAAAAGATGTTTGTAATAGAGTAAACAGTCTAACAAAAATAAAAAATCTGTTCAATTCCTTGACCTTTTCATTAAATATTTTTAAGTGCCTGTAGCTTCCAAAGCGCAGATTTTCGCAGATAAGTGTAGGGAAATAAAATGTTGGCCGTAACTTCCTGAATGACCTGTAGTAAGTTTCATTTTAAATAAACATGAAGCAATCAATCAATCAATCAATTTATTTATTGCATTAAATTACATGTTAGTTTTAGATGTTATATGTATATAATTATGGTTCAATGTGATTTTACCCATAGGGTGTAACAATATTCTTAATTTATTAATAAAATATAACTAAGTATAATAATAATAATCAAATCTTTGCTATTTCCATGCATACAACTTATTTTAATATATTGTTCATTTGAAGTATACTTATAGTTAATTAAATACATTTATTCATGCAATGGTTAATAATATAACGGTTTTACATTTTTATGGTGTAGATTCAAGAAATTCTTTGAAACTGTATGGACAAACCGTGATCAAGTACTGTTTTAATTGAATGAAAAACTTATTTCCTGTTACAGACTTAATTTCATCAGGCAAATGATTGTAAGCCTTGATGGCTGCCAGTTTTGTAGTACGAGTATAAGTAACAGTTCTACTAGGAGGCACATTCAAGTCATATTTGAAGCGTTCGTGTAGTCGGTCACTAATACCTGGAGTTCTCAGTGGGAATTTTTCTGGGTAGCGACTTACTAATTTACAGAGCTCAATAATGTATAAAGCCGTGATGGTGTGTATTCCGAGTTCAACAAAAGAAGTTCGGCAAGTTTCCCTGCTCGATTTATGTCCGTCCAAAATGCGTATACATCTCTTTTGAAGAACGAAGATTTTTTGAACGTCTACACTACCACCCCATTCTGCTATTCCATACAAAACTCTCGAATGAAAAAAGGCAAAATATGACTGAAGTGTTGCTTTTTTTGTAGCTAACTTCGACAAACCTCTTAGAGCATAGCAAAAACTGCTTAGTTTATTTACTAATACCTCTATGTGCTTTTTCCAATTCATGTGATCATCAACATGGACACCTAAGAATTTCGCATTTTGCACACAATTAATTAGTCTATCATCGATTTTCATTTCAAGTTTTAACTCTTCCGTGTTGTAATTTCTGAAGCATATTAATTTAGTTTTAGTGACGTTTGTATTGAGATTGATGTGTTTTAACCAATGAATTAACAATTTGACAGATTCAACTATATTATTAAAATCATGACATCTATCGTGTCTTTTAAATTTAAAAAGCACGCAAGTAATTCACAAAAACATAATTTGCTCTATACAAAAAATAATACAATGTTTTTTTTCTCTTAAACTAACGCATATCTTAGAAAAACTACATCAGTACAGTACAAAGATGTTTGTAATAGAGTCAGCAGTCTAACAAAAATAAAAAATCTGTTCAATTCCTTGACCTTTTCATTAAATATTTTTAAGTGCCTGTAGCTTCCAAAGCGTAGATTTTCGCAGATAAATGTAAGGAAATAAAATGTTGGCAGTGACTTCCTAAATGACCTGTAGTAAGTTTCATTTTAAATAAATATGAAGCACGCAAGTAATTGACAAAAACATAATTTTCTCTATACAAAAAATAATTCAATGTTTTTTTTATCTTAAACTAATGCATATCCCAGAAAAACTACATCAGTAAAAGGTGTTTGTAATAGTTTCAGCAGTCTAACAAAAAAAAATATTTGTTCGATTCCTTGACCTTCAAATTGACTTACCCCTAAGTCGACGATTTCGTGATATGGAACCAATGTGCGCCGCTACAGACATAATATATCTGAAATCAACATGGTTCTAAGCGCAAATTTTGGTTATACTATTGATATACGGATAAAATTAATTTGACGTTTTTCTTTTGAAGTGAACTGTGTAGTCCTACCATGAGTTTTGGTCACCCATGCCCATGATACACGTTACCGACTGCATAAAAAAAATCTTTCCTAGATCAGTCCACAGTGCTTTTTTTGCTTAAAACTTGACATTGGCGGAACTAATGTGCGATGATTTAATATATATAATATAAAAATGTAAAGACAAGAATTTGGAAAAAATCCTCGTTTTCTGCATGGACAGGACATCACATGGAAAACAACTAGAGAAAATATATTATGTTCGCAAAATATAGCAGAGAGCTTTATGCCCTGAGGCTTAACCCGCAAATAATACACAGGACCTACCAACATACTTGTATACTCACACCATTCATGGCTCATGTAGTGTAAACAGGACCTGTAGAATTTATTCTCACCGTGCGTTTGTGTAGCACAACATTGCAGTATGTGCTATTAATAAATAATCAGTATTTTCGAAACATTTATGTATAGTAAAGAGTTTCAAAAGCATAACAAATGGTTACCAATGTTATTGTATCGCTGAAGTAGTATTCAGAGTAAGCTTGGAGAATAGCGAAAAATCTTTTGAATGTGTTTAGAAGTTGTGTATATGGTTAGCATTGTGAATTGCATAAAATAAGCACACGTATCGTTCTGTGCCTCCGTTGAGTAACGGTTTAACTCAAAAAACTCAATATTACAGGATAGCCGGAAAACAAAAATTTTTGCACAAACAAAAACATTTTTTGCCAACCATTCACATTTCAAACACAAAGAGAAAGGGCCATGTAGATAATACTGCGCTTTTTTAGCAGTGTATCCGTTCAGCTTCCACAAAACATACCATCTTAGAGATATATCGTTCAGAAGCTGAATTAAACCATTTGGCACCAAAAAAATTATGCATTGTTAAATGCATTATGATTTTAGTCGAAATTGTACCTTTTAGCTTATGTAATAAACGTGTAATAAATAAATAAAAAAGAAATTAGTACGCGACTAACTCTCATTAAAAGTGTACCGCCAAAAAATTTGCTTAAACCAATTTGTCATAATATTATGTCTATTTCCGATGTTTTTAAAGATATCTAAATTCCAGTTAGACCATTTTGTAGAGAGAAAAGTGGAGCAAAGTTGTCTTTGCATCTCATTTTTGGCCTAAGTCCAGTTATGCCGTTGTTTACCGGTCCCACAGAATTATGTTAAATAGGTTCCTGTAGATTAATACATCGGTAAAACGTGTCACCGGCTTTGCAAATACTATAGGAATATAGCATAAAAAGAAACGAAATTTTCCAAAGTTGATTCCAAAGAGAATTCACTCGAATGAAGAATTCCATTACCTCGCATTGCACGGAGTTATCCAAAGCTTTCTGTAATCAGATTTTCCCATTTCTTCAGTACTTTGAATGGGAAGTACGAACAATGGCTTGAGGAATACTGACTTTGTCTAGGACAAACAACTATTTACCAACTGATGCTGGACTTTGAAAAGAAAAGTTTCAATAAACTCCACGAAGTTCATTCCAGTTGAATTTACATTTGATAATTTCGTAGCGAACCCATGTTAGTACGTAAGTCTACGTATAATTACGTCCATTGATAAATATGGATGTCATTGGTGCAGGTTGCATTGTTAGACATTCAAGACTCTTTAGGAAGGAGCACTAAGAGCCTATTTTTTATACTTTATTATTTGTCGTGATAGGGGCCACAGTATTCTGTGAAAATTTCAACTTCCTACCTATTACGGTTGCAGCTGTGGACCCCTGTGACAGACAGATAGACAGACAACGGAGACTTAATAATAGGGTTTCGTTTGACACCCTTAAGGTACGGAACCTTAAAACAATTGATTTTGCTGGAAATCATAAGATAACCTTTTCAAAGATGTTTTGTAATTTATTTTGACTCTTTTTGACACTTAGTGAAACATGGTAAACATCATGACTTTTAGATGTACTCTTAACTTGCCTTAAGCAACCACAGGTTACAATTTGATACGCTCCAAAGCCTGCAAGCAACTAGTTTGTGCTAGTTGGGAAGCTCTAAGCAAATTATGTTTTAATATGAAAGTTAAATTGACGCTGGAGGTTTGATGTACAAAGCTTCTTGCTTTGTAGTCCGTACGTATCTTTAATTTTCTTTGTTCAAGAAAATTATGTGAATATTCGTAATTCTTAAAGTCGATAATTTCTGTTAATGAGAACTGTGAATTTCTTAACTGTCTGAAGTAACACATATTGTAGCGACGACAGCGCAGCGCCAACTGTTTTTTAAGAACAAATTCGTGGAATCATGTAGCGCCCTCGTGAGCGTTTCGTATGTGTCTTACAAGCTGGTTAAATCAAATAGTTTACAAAAATATTTGGTGGAAAAGTATGGTGGAAAAATTCAACGGTCTAGGATAATTACCTCGGTGCTCGCTTGTTTTGATAACAAGAGCTCGCAGGTTGGAATCCTGGCCCGAGGAGTTTTTTTTAATTCTTGTCTTTACATTTGTTTCTAATTGAACTTTTCTAGTTTGTAATGCACTCTAATATTAATATTTCTCTTTAAATTTTAAACTGAAGATACAAGATTGTTAATAGGAATGGGCTCTGAGACTTTTTAATAATATACTGAATTATATGCGTCGTGCATAAAGATAATTACTGAAAAAAAGGAACAAAAATACGATACCTTTGGTTTTTAGAATTCCGTACCAGGAGAGTGCCGAACGGGACCCTGTTACAAAGCCTCCAGTGTCTGCTGTCTGTTTGTCCGTTTGTCACAGGGGTCTACAGCTTCAACTATTATTGGTAGACAATTGAAAGTTTCACTGTATACGTATTACTATGGTCTCTATGACTGAAAATAACAAAAACTAAATAAAAATACCCTAGCGTCGGGGGTCCCCATACAAAAAATCTCGAAAATGTATCATTTTTTTACGTGTTATCTTAAAACGGCTAATAATAAATACATAAAAGTTTCAAATATGGTGTTTTAAACAACAAATAATACAAATTTGAAATTAAGGCATGACATGAATAGCCGTCCAGGGGCCATTGTCTAACTTAGACATCCACCGCAATCACCTTCAAACGCGCCCTGATTGGCCGACATCACACATAATTTTTGGCCAATCACCTCCGCCTTAGAATGCTATAGCGATGGATATTGAAGTTATACAAATATTTTAGGATCTTTAAAGTTTTCAAAGTTCACAGTCCACGGACGTCATTTGGGCATATTTAATTGTAGACAGCAGTATATTATAGGAATATGCGGGATCGGAAGCAGTACGTTGAATACGCCGGTCACAGGTCTAAGCCATACTTTACTCGATCAGGGGTTAGCCAGGGTAGCAATTTGGGCCCTCTAGAATTTATTATCATGATTAATGATCTTCCTGAGGTAGTCACAAGCGCCACGTGTCTTTTGTTTGCAGACGACCTCAAGTTGCTTCAAGCTGTTACCAACAAAGCAGACAGTGAGAAACTGCAACAAGACATTAATAAAGTTGTTGATTGGAGCAAAAAGAATAAATTGTTCTTTAACACATCGAAATGCTCGGTGATCACATTTAGTCGAGCGCGCACTCCTATTCTCCACTCGTACCAAGTAGGCGAATCCCCGATGAAACGAGTACAGCAAGCACGGGACCTAGGAGTGCAGCTCAACGTTGAGCTAACATTTCGTGATCACATTACTAACATCTGTAAAAAAGCTTATAGAAACTTGGGATTTGTTCTTCGCCAAGCTCATAGTTTTACGAACATTAAGGCACTCTGTGCCTTGTACGGCGCCCTTGTAAGAAGTCAGCTGGAGAATAACGCGATCATATGGGCTCCACATGAAGCCAAATACAGCCTCATGTTGGAGCGGATTCAAAATAAATTTACTAGGTTTCATAATTATTATTTTCAAAATGTGCAAGAATACTCGCGCTGTTTTGTTTGTTCGTGCGTTACCTACGCGGGCTCGGACTGAAAATCAGCGCTGTCGGTCTTACTCTGTAAGACTACAGCATATGCTGAGTTCTAGCCTTTTTGTCTGCTTCGACACATGATTTCATTTAGCTTTAGTCACATTGTTTTATTCTTTTATGTTATTTCCTTGTGTTTGACTTTATAATTTGTTTTTATAATTTATTGTGTTGTGGTAGATAAATAAATGGATATTCTATTCTATTCTATTCTATTCTACCTTAAGCAGTACGGGGTCTATCCGTTCTACCCTTTGATGTATCCAACCTTATTTGTTCTGGGTATGGTTGGATACATCAAACTAGAGGTGAGAAGAGACCTCGTGCTGGCAAAGTATATCTTTGAGTTGTTGCGAGGCAAGCAGTTTAACCCTGGCGTACTACAATACGTGGGACTGTGCGTGCCTGATAAGTACGTAGAGAAACGTCGCCGGCAACCTCTGTTAGTGGTGCCACTTGGAAGGACCAACCTGTTGAGTTGTTCACCGTTTTCAAGAGCTTTGCGATCGCTTAACAAGGTGGCACAAGTGATTGATCCGTTTTCTTGCTCACTGAGTGAATTTACAAAGGTGACACTGTGTTACCTTTCATATCGTACATGAACATATACATGTTGCTTGTAAATTGTGTTATGTAGGGTAAAATATGTAGTTTTATTTTTATTATTTTATTTTGAAATTGTTTTGTTATATTGTAATTATTATGTGTTATTTGGTACAAGGGTGTTAATTTAAAACTATTGTATATATTATTACTGATTTATGCTACTCTATCGTCTTAGGTCCAGACCTGTAAAGATAGCTGTAAGAAAGTTAAATAAATAAATAAAAATATATTAGGAGGTATAATTTGTTTGTTTGTATATAGGAAGTAATCTGTGGAACCACTAAACCGATTTAAAAATTAACCGATTTTAAACAATAAATAATACAAATTTGAGTTTCTTAGCGGGAGCCAAATTGTTTGTCAAATATGATGTGGATACATAGAAATAATCACATGTTCTGAAATTCACCCATACCTATATAATATTACCATGTGCTAGAGATTATATTGCGCATTAGATTATATATAGTATTAAAAATATTTTGAGTCATTGCATTAGGATTTTATCGGTAAGCATGAGCGAGAATAAAAGTATAAGTATAGATGGGTTTTTACAGATTAATTTTAAGTTTAGATAATGTAGGTACATTCAGTGTAATCGAATGCCATATGCACGAATTGCCATAAAACGAATTCAGTGCATACTTTTTATTTAAAAAGTAAAGACAACAATATTATAATGAGAATTTTGCAAAGAGGTCCTTTTACCACCTTAACCATTTCCAAAGGGTCCGTAAACCTCGCAAACGTGATAGATAAAACAAAAGACGTTAGAACCCATCAGCTCACTCTAGATCTTCATAAAGCAGCTAATTCTAATACCGACGAAGTTTTTGATGCTTGTACGGCATGGATATATTAGATATCATTAAATAATAATATAGGTCAGTGCTCTACGAGCTCACGTGGTCTGGCAAAACGTTCTATGTCAACAAACGTCGGTATAATGTTTTTTTTTTATTTGATGTTTGTTTAACTTTAGATTAAGTTTTATTTAAATCTGTATTCATATATGTATTTTTAAAAGGTACTCAAGAAATAATAACTTGGCCGAAAAAATTGCCACAATATCAGAAATATACATTTTGTTGACACATAATCTCTCAGAATTATAATTTTTGATCACATCAACTATAAAAAAAGACTTCCTTAAATTTTACCTATTAATGTCGCCGATTTATCAAGATTTTTAGTATTGGAAAAAAATACAATCAAATGTTTATGTCGGAATAAAAATATCATTCTGCAATTTTATTGACAATCTTTTCATTTAATTAGACCAAAATACATTATTAGCATCATATCAAATTCCAAAAATTACAATCCATAAAAGCATATATACAATAAGCGTCATTTTGTGAAATGCGTCAGAGGATTATAATGAGAGATGAACTCTGCAGATACGAATTACTAAAAGATATAGTGTTTTGTGAGGCAACAACGTTCGTCCCGGCTGGCTTGGCTCTTGAACCATGTAAACGGGGCTTTTGTATTGTTTCAAGAAGCGAGTAGCGCTCGAGGCACGCGGGGCAGGTTTAGCGAGCAGTAAGATTGACGTGGAACTAAGGCATAATGGTTTGATGATTAAAACGTAATTCCAAGACCAAAATCTAACAAAGTAAGTATGTGACAAAGAAGTACATTTATGTACAGTTGTTCCCAGTTCCAGTTACCTTTTTAGACGTATTTAACCGGGAAAAAGCATTATAAGAACTGCAAAAAACATACCTAATAGTTTATGAAGAAAAATATTTTCTCAAAAATACATTGTAATATTACCATTACATACTGTTAAGACCGAACAGGAAATACTTCTTTCTGGCGAGCTAATAAAAGTGTCCAGGAAATCTGAATAACTATCCAAGGCGGCTATTCCGGCATTATTGCGCATTCGCAATATCAGTCATTAGATATTTGTTTAAAGTTTGTTAAATGCCATGCGATCAAAATTAGAATGACTAAACTACATCAAATAGAAGCTATAGGATATAAGGAATGCTCACTATAAGTTTTCAATCAAAAAATCGACACATATCTGTACAAAATCCCTTTTAATATCACCCGCTATCTGCCTTCGCAATTTTTGCGCAAGTGCCAGAATTGAGGGCCAAGAAGTTCGTATGAAAATCCATTACATACCATATGTTCACAGAGTATATTTCATATGTTTTCTTTTTAAAACTATCCGTGTCTATGTTTATAAGAGACTAAGGAGGTTTTTCTCGTTGTTTTTTTTTCTTAGTTCTTAGCGTTCCTCTAGATGGCGTTGTCCACAAAGAAGGTTAGAAGGCTGCATGGCGGTAAATACCTTTGCCCAGCTGGCAATAATAAAAAAAAGTTGCGTAAAAGCGGGAATTTATGTTGCTTTAAATTTTAGTTGAAAGTATTTTGTGCAAATAAATTACAAAATGAGTTCAGAAGCGGGGTTCTGATATAAATTGTACTCGAATAATGCTTTGCTGAAGAAATACATAACAATAAACATGACTAATCGCCAAAATATGAGCAAGTTAGTAACTTTTAATACTTCCCAGTCAGTTTAATATATTTGATGTAACTCATTATCATGAAAAACATTAAAATGTCTCATTTTATTTTTGAGAAAAGCTCTATACTTGCTTCAACCATGAATCAGCACTCGTATATAAAACTCCTCGCCCTACGGGCTCTGACTTTTAACTTACTCGTCCAGGATTGCTTATTTCCTGGTCTTAGCAGTAATGTAATGTACGTTGCTAGTCTAGAAGCGTGGAAAGAAGATTAAAGAAATATTTTTATAGCACACCGTGCGTAAAATGACCACTTTACGCACGCTGCGCTTGCGTAAAGTCGGCATTTTCCGCACTTTTGCTATAAAATATTATACGATACTCGTGCGAGAAACTTTTTCTCGTATCGTAATGTACTATAATACACCTGCTCAAAATATGATAGATTATGTGCCTGTTTAGCGTGCGTAAAATGACATACTTCGCACACGAGCTTTTTGTTTTTACTACTGACGCCATCTAGGGGAAACCGGCAACATAATTTAGTAAGCATGTAAACCTTTGCTTTACTTGTCGTTTTGTTAGTATATCTGGAAGTAATCGAATACACTAAAAACTGTTTAAGATGGGTATTTTCAAACTTTGCGAAAGTTTGTGTGTGTGTATGTTTGTTACTCTTTCACGCTGAAACGACTGAACAGATTTGAATGAAATTTAGAATGGATATAGCTTATAACCTAACTTAACACATAGGCTACTTTTTATCTCGCAAAAATGCAATGTTCCTGTAGGATAGATCAATATAATTGAAAAATCAGGTGTCTAATTAGTGCGGACCTTAATCGTTTGTGGTGAAATAAGACAAAGCTATTGTAAAACAAAATATATAAAAATATAAATCCTAGATAGATGAAAAGACTGGTCAAGTGCGAGTCGGACTCGCGCACGAAGGGTTTCGTACCATCACTTTGTGTGTGTGTGAGTGTGTGTGAGTGTGTGTGCGTGTGTGTGTATGTTTGTTACTCTTTCACGCTGAAACGGCTGGACGGATTTGGGTGAAATTTAGAATGGGTATAGTTTATATCTTAGAACTTATATTAATTTTAAAAACATTTTAGAAAGAGACATTGGTTTTTGCAGTACATATTGGCGCCAACCAGACTGCGTTTTATTCTGTCGACTGGTATTTGTTTCGATAAATTAGACTGCGTCTCGGAAAAAAAAGTCAGCGGTGACTCTAAATATCAACCTTTTCGCACTTACATCAAAATTTACAATTAAAGAGGGTATTTGTAAACTTGATAAAAGATCACCTTTTGTAAGCATGCAAGACCAAGCTTTTTTAAAAAAAAACGGGTCGATTCGAGTCTCTTTAAGGACATTCGTGTAGAAGAACTTTAGATAATACTCAAGCTTGTAAATAAACAAAATACTTTTTCCAATAATGAAGTTCAAGTATCAAGTAAAAAGGTATACAATTACGGCACGAAATTAATCCCTGTAACGGAAAAAATCTGAAACTTAGAAAATGTTTTCTGAAGATTCCTTATAAGTGACAATCCGCGGTTTGAGTTGCATGTAGCAACATGAATTATGCTAATAACATGGTTAGTCTTTGGATGGGTGATCATTGATCATTCCTCAGTGACCCAGAACGCACGTAAATATTTGGTTCCGGATAACATCGAAAGTAAATGGTCGTTAAGTAATTTCAGAGGCCTGTGGCAGCCTTAACAACTCTGAAACCAGGGTTGTCATTAACCGCACGACAAAAAATTATAAACAATGCTTTTCTTTTTTTTAAATTAAAACTTTTAAATAAAGAGGATGTAATAAATGCGTTTTATGGCAATCGACACAAACTGCTTAGTAATAATTAGTTTAATAATAAAATAATAATAATTAATTAATCGCTCGAACGTGCTTCATCATACGTCTTATAGATGTTTTCCATCGGACGTTGTAATGGCCATAGCATAATTATAATCAATTTATAATATCGCAATTCGAAGTTTGAAAAACTCTGATATTTGAAATCAATATCGTGAGTCCACTGGAAGATGACGTTATGAAATATTTTATTTCTTAAATTACTTTTTCAACAGTCAAACTGGCTGTTGTACAGCAACCTGTTGACCTGAAAAAGGTCATCATAAAGACATAATGGTATCTTGGGTAAACATTATTATTTCTGTTCCCTCGCTCGACAAATAAAATCACGTCTAAATTTCCTTTTTATTTCACCCCGGAAAGAACGATGATTGATTTAGAGCAGAGATTTCCAAACGTTCCGTAGACTACACGCCGATTTCTGTATTCTGTAGCGTAGATCCCTCTGTTCACAGAAACTAGTCTTTGACAGCTGACACTTTGATATATTTTACGGTAGATTGAAACATTTAAAAATGAAAAAACTGTATTGTGTAAAGTGAATTTATAATTGATACGTGGGACGCACTATAAGTTTCCGGAATGAATATGAAAAAATACTATTAAAGGTACAAAATTAATTTGTTGTTTTTCAAAATAATCTCCCTTGGCGTCTATGCACTTTTTCATTCGATCAAACCAGTTTTGAAAACTTTTGTGCCACTCCCCTGTGGTGACTTCTGAAACGTGTTTTTCATACTCCTCGACAGCCTCTTCTCGTGATGAAAATCGTTGACCGCGTAATTGGTTCTTAATTTTTGGGAACAGAAAAAAGTCACAAGGTGCCAGGTCGGGACTGTATGCAGGATGACTCATGAGTTCTACATTTTTCGTCTTCAAAAAGTCGTTTGTCTGTCTGGCCGTGTGAGAACTAGCATTGTCGTGGTGCAGGATGATACGGCGTTTACGGTTATTTTTACGGAGTTCGTCAATAACTTCCGGCAAACAAATGGTCGTGTACCAGTCACTATTCACGGTACGACGATTCTCTAAAGCAACAGTAGCCACGTGTCCAGTTTTATTAAAAAAAGAAGCAATCATCCGCTTAGATGCACTTTTCACGCGCGCCACTTTGGTTGGTTTCGGCTCATCTTGAAAGACCCATACGCTCGATTGCTGCTTTGTTTTGGGATCGTAGCAATAAATCCATGTTTCGTCACCTGTTACTATGTCCCACACCAAATTTGACGCACCTTCGTTGAATCTGGTAAGCATGGCACTGCACCAAGTGACGCGGTCCGTTTTTTGAGCCTCGGTCAAGTTGTGTGGGATCCACCGCGAGCACAGCTTTCTCACACCCAAATGTTTGTGTAGGATTGATTGTATTTGACTCATGCCTATTTCTAAGGATGCGCGAATTTCATGGTAGGTCACATGCCTGTCTGTTTCAATCATACGGCGCACAGCATCGATGTTTTTGTTGGTCACAGCGGTGGACGGCCTACCATCGCGAGATTCGTCACTGAGATTGATACGACCACGCTTGAATTCTGCAAACCAGCTATAAACAGTCGTCTTGCATGGTGCTTCATTGCCAAAAGCTGTTTCAAGCCGAGCGATGCTCTGTTGAGCTGTCAAATTACACTTAAAATCGTAGAAAATCATACTACGAAAATTTTCCCGAGTTAAATCCATGTTGATGCAGACACACAATTTTTTAAATGGCGCCACAAGGTAAAAAAAAAAGACAGTCAGATGAAACAAACTGCATTCTACAGCCAAAGAGTTCTATTTTCAAATGTTGCAATAAATTTTTAAATATTGTTTATGTAAGTGGCCAGTTCCGGAAACTTTTAGTGTTACCTATGTAAATTAACCAAGTCGGTGCGTGTACAAGTCTGTTTTTTACGAGTATTGTGACCACTGAGCGAAAAATACACAATTTAGTTGTATTTACTCAAATGGCTAATTTCTGTGTGTATTATACTAATTTACTTAAGGGTGTAACTTTTTACCTCGGTGCAAAATGCACATCATAATACTGTTTTCCTTACTTTTGAATAAAAAGTATGCAATGTGTTTTAAAGCAACTTGCGGAAATAATTTATTGATAATAAAGTGTTCACAAAAAAATTACGTACTTTAATGTATTACATTTTGTTTGCATTACATAAACAAATTTCAAAGCGTGTTTACAGTTGTAATGTAATGCAGCTAAAATGTAATGCATAAAATTGAATAATTTTCATGTGATCACCTAACTATTAACAAGCAGTTTGCGTGAATTGCTATAAAACGCATTTATTGCATACTTTTTATTCAAAAGTAAGGAAAACAATATTATAATGTTCATTTTGCACCGAGATCCTCCGTACCACATTAAGTATTATGTAAGTACCTCCGTAGGTACAATCTGTGCTAGCTGCATTATAATAATATTACGGAACGCTTACATTTTGGTGATGACCTGGCTAAATGAGAACTACTCTCATTTAATTACACCTCATCCATCCATCCATCAGCTGGTTTCGTCCCTTGCTGGACATAGAAACTCTTTTCAAGATTGGAATAAATTTTAAAATAGAGTTTATATTTCATGAACCCCCAATTTTTATTTGCTATCGTTGACCTCTTGTTGATCGACTCCTGGGCTCAGTACAGGCCACTTTAAGGGTCCGTATAAGGCTAGATGCTCATTTTCAAATGAGCATATCACTTTGTGTAACTTGGTTAATCGGCATAGTAAATAGTACATTACGATACAAGAGCGATGAAACGTTTTCTGACGAAGGTGAGTGCTGCAATCACACGAGTCGAGAAAAAGTTTCTCGCACGAGTTTCGTATAATATTGTATGGCACAAGTGCGGAAAATGCCGACTTTACGCAAGCGCAGCGTGCGTAAAGTGGTCATTTTACGCACGGTGTGCTATAAAATAATATAGACAGTAGACTATATGGCTAGTAGGTTGATCTTGGAAAAAACGCAAAATCCTTAAGTTCACTCGATAAAAAAAAATTATGAAGTTACCTCTAAATTTCATGTTTTTTGAGTGTTAAAGGACCTTCCTCAAATCATAAAGCCTTGAAATTTTTATTAAAAATAAGTTAACAAATGACATCGTCGGCTCGTCTTAGAATATTTTAAAAATTGCATCTAGCAGCAGAGTTATTAAATAAAAAGGCAGATTTTTGTGGGCGCGTGTTTCTTGGTGGTCGTAACAGCCACGGCTGAGAGCGCGCTATTTCAAACTAAAAGGAAACGTGTCGTAGAGTTCAGTTCTGATTGATGCAAAATGAGGTGCTCAATCTGAAATTATATGCAGCCTTAAGAGTCATCGATTTAGAGAGTAAAAAAATGATAGAATTTATATTTCGTAAGTTGAATTTTACCCGTAAAGTGGATTCGAACAATGGTCGTGCCGGTAGTCTATTGTAAATATAACGGCTTCCGCCCGGTCGTCTCATGAGTGCAGTGACTCAGTTGTGTGGGTGACCAAATGTAATGCTATTTTATTACGCGCAGTGTACGTTCGATAAAACATGCGAAGGCAATACAATCGCACTAATTTAGTCGCGGGCACAAAATTGAAAACGTATGTCAGGTTAGGAGTCAGGAGAAACAAAATTTTGGCAATACTGTGAAGGTTCTTAAACATTATCGGTTAAAATTATTCTTGATTACATTTTCAATGCGATAAAAGTATTAATATCTATAAAAAAAACACATTAGGCTACACTTTTGGTAAAAAGGAAACTTTATTTTTACGTTCTTTACGGGGTTGTTTTTAGAACATGATTTAGTTCTTATTTGCCATAGATGGCCTCTAGATCCAGATAACGTCAATAAACTCAGATTATGTTTGAGTTTGTATGAAAGTTTGAGTATTAATGGTTGTTCTTGGGGGTTAATCTATACTAAAAATATAAATCAACATATTATAAAGCTAAACCCGTAGGCAAATACCACATTAGACATATGCTCGACATGAAGATTGCACTTTACTGTGATCACAAGAAGGCTGAAAGTTAGGACGTTCGTTGTCTTAACGAATACTAAATACTGAATATTTATTTACTGAAAATAGCTAGTAATACAAAAAACTTAATAAGACCTAACCTAGGGTTAGTAAAACACAAAAATATACAACGGTTCGGACTTATATTATAGGCAGGATTCGTCCGAACGTACGGACTAGTACGTCGCACATATTATTACGAATGTAAGTGCTCCGATACTAGAGTTCTCCGTAACACGGAAGCACTATGAAGTTATTTTTTGCCAAAGAAATCGTAGATTTTACCGATAGATTTCAATGGAAATTGTAACGGTAATTAAATCAACATGCTGTGAAAAGATATGAAGTGAAAACCATAATACCATTATTTAAAAAGCATATTGTCGCAACATGAATCCCCGAGGGGATGTCAGAGGTGTTTAAAAGTGTCAGTCCACATTGGTTACACCCGATTTTCAACATCAACGCGATGGATACGCGAGCCTTATCGCCTTACTTCGGACACAAAAGGACCAGTAGCTTAACGTGTCTTCCGAACCACGCAGACTGACCTGAACACAATTATGACGTCCCAAACTTGATGTATACGTGAGCCTTATCGCCTTACTTCGGGCACAAAAGGACCAGCAGCTTAACGTGTCTTCCGAACCACGCAGACTGACCTGAACACAATTATGACGTCTCAAACTTGATGTATACGTGAGCCTTATCGTCTTACTTCGGGCACAAAAGGACCAGCAGCTTAATGTGTCTTCCGAACCACGCAGACTGACCTGAACACAATTATGACGTCCCAAACTTGATGTATTCGTGAGCCTTATCGCCTTACTTCGGGCACAAAAGGACCAGCAGCTTAACGTGTCTTCCGAACCACGCAGACTGACCTGAACACAATTATGACGTCCCAAATTTGATGTATACGTGAGCCGTATCGCCTTACTTCGGGCACAAAAGGACCAGCAGCTTAACCTGTCTTCAGAAGCACGCAGACTGAACTGAACACAATTATGACGTCCCAAACTTGATGTATACGTGAGCCTTATCGCCTTACTTCGGGCACAAAAGGACCAGCAGCTTAACGTGTCTTCCGAACCACGAAGACTGACCTGAACACAATTATGACGTCCCAAACTTGATGTATACGTGAGCCTTATCGCCTTACTTCGGGCACAAAAGGACCAGCAGCTTAACGTGTCTTCCGAACCACGAAGACTGACCTGAACACAATTATGACGTCCCAAACTTGATGTATACGTGAGCCTTATCGCCTTTCTTCGGGCACAAAAGGACCAGCAGCTTAACGTGTCTTCCGAACCACGCAGACTGACCTGAACACAATTATGACGTCCCAAACTTGATGTATACGTGAGCTTTATCGCCTTACTTCGGTCACAAAAGGACCAGCAGCTTAACGTGTCTTCAGAAGCAGGCAGACTGAACTGAACACAATTATGACGTCCCAAACTTGATGTATACGTGAGCCTTATCGCCCTACTTCGGGCACAAAAGGACTAGCAGCTTAACGTGTCTTCCGAACCACGCAGACTGACCTGAACACAATTATGACGTCCCAAACTTGATGTATACGTGAGCCTTATCGCCTTACTTCGGACACAAAAGGACCAGCAGCTTAACGTGTCTTCCGAACCACGCAGACTGACCTGAACACAATTTTGACGTCCCAAACTTGATGTATACGTGATCCTTATCGCCTTACTTCGGGCACAAAAGGACCAGCAGCTTAACGTGTCTTCAGAAGCACGCAGACTGAACTGAACACAATTATGACGTCCCAAACTTGATGTATACGTGAGCCTTATCGCCTTACTTCGGGCACAAAAGGACTAGCAGCTTAACGTGTCTTCCGAAGCAAGCAGACTGACCTGAACACAATTATGACGTCCCAACCGTGATATATACGTGAGCCTTATCGCCTTACTTCGGGCACAAAAGGACCAGCAGCTTAACGTGTCTTCCGAAGCACGCAGACTGAACTGAACACAACTTAATGTTCACGGGGATCGAACCCACGATTTCTGTGTTAGTACTACACGGCCAAAGAGACCTTTATGCAAACACAATAGCGTAATACATAGGTAACACTAAAAGTTTCCGGAACTGGCCACTTACATAAACAATATTTAAAAATTTATTGCAACATTTGAAAATAGAACTCTTTGGCTGTAGAATGCAGTTTGTTTCATCTGACTGTCTTTTGTTTTTACCTTGTGGCGCCATTTAAAAAATTGTGTGTCTGCATCAACATGGATTTAACTCGGGAAAATTTTCGTAGTATGATTTTCTACGATTTTAAGTGTAATTTGACAGCTCAACAGAGCATCGCTCGGCTTGAAACAGCTTTTGGCAATGAAGCACCATGCAAGACGACTGTTTATAGCTGGTTTGCAGAATTCAAGCGTGGTCGTATCAATCTCGGTGACGAATCTCGCGATGGTCGGCCGTCCACCGCTGTGACCAACAAAAACATCGATGCTGTGCGCCGTATGATTGAAACAGACAGGCATGTGACCTACCATGAAATTCGCGCATCCTTAGAAATAGGCATGAGTCAAATACAATCAATCCTACACAAACATTTGGGTGTGAGAAAGCTGTGCTCGCGGTGGATCCCACACAACTTGACCGAGGCTCAAAAAACGGACCGCGTCACTTGGTGCAGTGCCATGCTTACTAGATTCAACGAAGGGGCGTCAAATTTGGTGTGGGACATAGTAACAGGTGACGAAACATGGATTTATTGCTACGATCCCAAAACAAAGCAGCAATCGAGCGTATGGGTCTTTCAAGATGAGCCAAAACCAACCAAAGTGGCGCGCGTGAAAAGTGCATCTAAGCGGATGATTGCTTCTTTTTTTAATAAAACTGGACACGTGGCTACTGTTGCTTTAGAGAATCGTCGTACCGTGAATAGTGACTGGTACACGACCATTTGTTTGCCGGAAGTTATTGACGAACTCCGTAAAAATAACCGTAAACGCCGTATCATCCTGCACCACGACAATGCTAGTTCTCACACGGCCAGACAGACAAACGACTTTTTAAAGACGAAAAATGTAGAACTCATGAGTCATCCTGCATACAGTCCCGACCTGGCACCTTGTGACTTTTTTCTGTTCCCAAAAATTAAGAACCAATTACGCGGTCAACGATTTTCATCACCAGAAGAGGCTGTCGAGGAGTATGAAAAACACGTTTCAGAGGTCACCACAGGGGAGTGGCACAAAAGTTTTCAAAACTGGTTTGATCGAATGAAAAAGTGCATAGACGCCAAGGGAGATTATTTTGAAAAACAATAAATTAATTTTGTACCTTTAATAGTATTTTTTCATATTCATTCCGGAAACTTATAGTGCGTCCCACGTAACAACAAAATTCTGTATTTTTCTTGACATGAGCATTCAAGCACTATTATTATTAGGGTTCCGTACCCAACGTTACTCTATTACTAAGACTCCGCTGTCCGTCCGTCCGTCCGTCCGTCTGTCACCAGGCTGTATCTCATGAACCATGATAGTTAGACAGTTGGAATTTTCACAGATGATGTATTTCTGTTGTTGTATAGATATTATTACAAATTTTACCAACTCAAATGCAGTAAAAATATTCATACTGCTTCCCATAAAGTAATGATAAAAATAACACAGTGTACAACCATTAAAATGTAGTAAATTTAAGGGCTAATTATAAATGACGAATAATTTATTTAGTATAAATATTAAAGCAGATGATTTTCACACAATAAAATTCGGTAATTTTGCAAGAACTGCGTTTTAAATACCAATTAACTGCTATAGTTAAAAACATCGTAAAATAATAATATGCGGCGTAGTACCTAACTTTATAATTAGAATTTAACAATTGCAGTTTTTTGTCTTAAATTCTACTTTTGGGTGAAGTCAAAACCAGAGAAAACTAATTATAAGTAGCTACTGCATTTTAATAGAAAAAATAGTAAATTATAAAAAATGGTGTATGATCGATGGTTATATAACCTATAACTGAACAGCATGTTACCTATACCGGGTGTAAATAGAGTGCGACCTTTAAATAAAGCCACATACTCTATTGATCATACTAAACATCTTTCTGAAGAAAAATACCCGCGCAAATATTCACAGAAGAACATATTCAACTGTAACTTAAATACTTTATTTCGTAGGAAGAAGGTCTATTTTAGAACGCTGCGCCGTAACAGCTGTTTTACGGAAGACACTATTTCAAAAAACGCTCTTATTTTGTTTGAAACTCGAATATTTCCTAAACTAATAATAGTTAGCGCGGGTATGTTTCGGGGGAAAAGTGGTTCAGTATGATCCGTAGAATATGTGGTTTCATTTAATGGTAGCACTCTATTTACACCCGGTATTTGCGTTTCAATGACTCACTCTATTGCATTCAGTCACAATCAGGACTTTTGTTAAATTTCATATGAATTTAAATATAATATCACGGATTTGACAATTTGACTGCAACTTATATGAGTACAGACCAAATAACTAAACTATATTATATACTGAAGGTTAAATTCCTTCTTGGACGAGCAGAGTTAAAACCCTTTTCTGACAAGATTTAATATGAAAGCCACAGAACAATTCAATTTAGTTTGCTCCTTGTTCCAAAACCCTATTTGCATTTAATTGCATGTATGTATGATTTTCACTCAATATAGCAGCCATGTTGCAAGTCCATGCCAATATTAGTACAAGGGTGGCGTAGAATTTAATATGTTCGGTGAATAAGGTAGGAAGGAGGTAAGAAGCCATAGGAGGTTTATTAAATAAGAGAATTCTTGCTTCGAATAAACTTTTAATTAAATTCCTCAAAAAAGAAGTGGTTTTGGTTGCAAGTAGAAAGCATAAAAAGAAAAGTCTGTCAATAGTACGTCACGCATAATTTGGTCTTTAGTAGTTGTTGTTTTGTATGGAGAATTTGAAGAAAACTCAGTTTTGAGTACAGACGTTTATCTGTTTATTTTAGGAATGACTAGCCTTTTCCCGCAGCTTCGCCCGCGTTCGGTGAATCTTTGCCCCGTTTTTGGCTTGGGCTTTATTTTATTAACAACCCATATAGCTTATATGTTGACCAGGGTCACTACAATGAAAATAAAACAAAAAAACACATCCAAATCCGATGAATGGTTCCAGAGTTAAAGCGTTTATTAAATCATTGCCGCGTTTTCGTCTTGAGCGTTTTTTTATGAATATCCTTTATACTTTATGTGTTGACCAGGATTACTACGGTGAATGAAAAAAACCGCATCCAAACCCGTTGAGTGGTTCTCGAGTTAAAAGTGTTTGTTCAATATTTTCCCCTTTTCGGCTGGGCAATATTTTATTAACACCCCTTATAGCTAATTTGTTGACCATGGTCACTGCAATGATAATATAAATAAAAAACCGGCCAAGTGTGCTTCGGATTCGCGCAAGAAGGGTTCCGTACCATTATCTATAAAAACGGCAAAAAAATCACGTTTGTTGTATGGGAGCCCCCTTTTATATTTATTTTATTCTGTTTTTTTAGTATTTGTTGTTATAGCGGCAGCAAAAATACATCATCTGTGAAAACTTCAACTGTCCAACTATCACGGCTCATGAGATACAGCCTGGTGACAGACGGACAGACAGACGGATAGCGGAGTCTTAGTAGTAATATAATACAATAAATTGGTTACCCTTTGGGTACGGAACCCTAAAAACCACATTCAAATCCGTTGAGTGGTTCTCGAGTTAAAACGGAACGTACAGACAGACAAAAATTCTAAAAATGGTAGTTTTGACTTCAGTACAATACAAATAACATTTCATTTAAAATTTCGCTAAAATTTTCTATATACAGACACGACTTTTTTAGTACTTTATTACAAGTTTTATTACTAAAATTAAGTTTCAAAGACAGTTCGTCTTAAGGGCTTACCTTTGGTTTTTCAACGTTTTTACTTTAATATGCTGAGTCAACTACTTATCTGATCAATGTAAAACCTGGGCACTTGTTTTTTCAGACCTTTGTCTTTCCGTTGTCAGGTCGGTTACCTAATTGGACACATTCACTCGATAGATTTTATTTTTGAAAATGATTCCTTTTTAGGTCAATAATTCGTTTTTTATCTAAATGGCTAGAGTTTTATGTTTGAAATTACTGCTATATCAAGAAAACATGGTTTGTTTTCCGATGTCACGTGAAAAAACTCCTACATCAAATACTTTTTCGTGAAATCCAGAAAAACCTCGAAATTTCACTGATTTTGCGTGCCGGCAGCGCGCGAAGCGAGCGTTCTAATGTAGACTTTCTGACAACATACTGAAGTTCAGAATCGCTCAGTAAGATTATCTTGCACCAGGGGTAAGGCCTTAAGTGTCATCCGTTTTCATGATAAGATTCGTAATAACTTTTAACAGGTGACACTTTTCAAAAATTAATTTTTAGTTTCTGTTAGCCTAATATTGTCTTGTTCATATACGTTTTGTATATATGCATCCAAATTTTATAAAACAAAATGTATATGAATGAGATAACATTAAGCTAACAGAAACTAAAATTTAATTTTTGAAAAGTGTCATCTATTAAAAGTTATTATATTACGAATCTTATCATGAAAACGGATGACATTTAAGACGAACTGTCTTTGAAGACTTAATTTTAGTAATCAAACTGAAAAGAAAAACATAATTTAATACGGAGATATAAATCTTGAAATCAACTTTCAAACAATAAATAATGGAAATAGCTATTGATTTACAAAAATTATGAAATCACGAATCTGTTAGAAAATTTCGGCAACTTCATAGGTCTGTGTATTATGTACATAGATTGCGTCAATGTTATTTATTTTACTAACCTTATATCGTAAAATCTTCATTTTGAACCCAAAACTACTTGCATAGTGAAAAAAATGTTTCATGAACGTCTCTAAAACAGAAAATAGTAGGCGAGTTTTTTAATAGAACACGAGTGTTTTAATACCTAGTTATGTAAAGTTTCATACTCTACTTTATCTAAACTCATGCCTACTATCTTGTTTCCATAATCTTGGTAAGTTTTTCGTTAGCCATTTTTGATTTTTCTTGTAAAAGCTTGTTCTAAATACGTAATTTCCGTCGTCGTTATTTCCAGAATGTCAGGTGGAATCAAATATCATCACCATCCCTATTGTTAATAATTTAAAAAAAATTATTTTGACCCATAAAACCACCCATGATTAAATTTCCTCGAAAACTATGGCGCACAGTTCAGTTCATCCATTGAGAGAGAGTCCAACGCGCTGTACCTGGCCAAAAATAATGTTGACTGTAACCTCGTTGTTTTCTACGTATTGGAGAACATTATGTAAAAACCTCATTGGTATTTGATATTAAACCTCAGACATGGCTGCATGGGCTAAGTTCCCTTTGCCTTCTACGTTGGTATCACATGTACTGTAATCTCAGAAAAAGTTATTTTTTACCAATTTTTTTTCTAAGACTAGATAAAATTTCCTACACGATTTTTTTTTCTTGGTGAAAGTGGGGGGGGGGCTTCTCCTTGAAAAAGTCTTAATTATATATATAAATATATGTATGTATACTAAGTGATATAAAATATAATAACTGCTGACAGCTTCTTTCTTTTATTATTTCATATATATAATTGTCACTGCACAATAAAGATAATATGTATATAAATAATAATTCACAAGATATATCTCGGGTCCGATCTGGACCCGGCATCAGTTGAATATAAATACTTGTACAGTGACAATTATATATATTAAATAATAAAAGAAAGAAGCTGTATGTATACTATATATATATGTCTATTCAAATGTTATAATATTGTAAAAAATATAAAGAATAATAAAAAAAATATAACTCTATACATAAATAAAAAAAAAATTGTGCTTAGTATTACAATCCACAACTTTTTTTTATATTATTATAATTTTTTTTTGTTGCTCATCTTCCTAACTTTCGAAAAATACCTATATCACTACGTTTATAATATATTAAGTAACAATAATATTTTTTTTTATAATTTGGCCTCGTCGAGAAGATCATTGTAAACGTTTGTAAGTCTACTTGTTTATTTATTATTACTAGCCTTTGCCCGCGGCTCCGCCCTCATTTATTCAATATCTGCCCTGTCTTCGGCTTGGGCGTTATTTTATGAACAACCTTTATAGCCTATATGTTGACCAGGGTCATTACAATGATAATGAAAAACCGCATCCAAATCCGTTGAATGGTTCTCTTGTTAAAACGGCACATTCATACATACAGATAGAAAAAAAAATGATAATCGCAGTTTGGCCTCAGTACAATACCAATAACACTTTTAATTTAAATTTCACAAAAATATTCAATGTACAGACACGAAATTTTTAACTAACTTTTTGTTATAAAGTATAGATTATTTTTATTTATCAAAGGAGTTTGCTAACAGAAATATCAGCTTGGAGATAAGCTCGCTTATGCATCATATTTCTCGGTGCAAGTGTAATAATATCTATGTGTACAATAAAGTTTGAAAAGTTTATCTTAAAGACAAAGGACGAGCAGGTTCTGGTCCAGAATCCCATTCTGAGTGTCCCCTTCAATGTAGTGAATGATCTGTAAAAGTATAGGATTTCTGAATAAATAGTAAAAGATTGAAGAAGCTGTTTTTATAAAGTGTCCCGGTACTACAATTCTTGACTAATAACATGAATTTGGAAAATGTGATTGTATCAAAGATTTTTCTACTTCCAGAGCCCTTGTGTAATTCCAGAATTCCACAACAACTATACTACGAACAGACAGAAATATGGACAAACACCGAGGTAGCAGAGCTATAAGGGTTTCTGGTTTTTTTGACGGGACCCTTATCAACCTTACGGAATTGTGACAAGAACTTGTATTCTTAGGCCTTTTTTGATCTTTTTAACCCGATAAGTTTGTTTCAATGTTGGGAAATCGCCCCTTTTTTCTCGAGCAAATTTTTTATTAGCTCGACAAATTACCCTGTAAGCAGAGCTTTAGAATGTTGAAAAAATACAGTAAGCCTACCATGAGTATAGATTTTGATACTCGCTAGCGGCAGCGGTGTAAAATCTCATCCCACTTCCCACTATAATATTAACAATGCGAAAGTTTGGATGTATGGATGGATGGATGTTTGTTACTCTTTCACGCCGTACCTATTGAGCCGATTGGGCTGAAACTTTGCACAAATAATGTTCTAGATCTATAAATAGGACAAAAACTACTTTTTCGATTTGTACCCATGGAAAAGCTATAAAAGAGACAAACAAAATGGGAAGCAGAGGCGCACAACAAACACATTTCACCAGCTGTGTTTACTGTAAGTAAGAGTCCGAAAAATATTGCCTGATTTTATAGGAGTACACAAAAACCAATTCAACGCCGGTGAAACCGCGGGCAAAAGCTATTGAACTATAATGAGAAATTGTACACAGCGCCCCTAGCGGTTTACGCGATGAACCAGAATTTCCAATACAATAGTATTTCTTGCAACTGCGACATATGAGAGCCATCGGAATCGGCTACACGAGTGTTCCAATAGCTAATTAATCCCAGTTGGACCAATGAGTTGGACACAATACTTTATCTACAACTAACAAAAATATCGTCTTCGCTTGACATTGCTTATAATCTTTTCAATTAACAATTTTTGAAAAAGTATAAAAGTAAAACTACCCGCATTTTCTTTTTCACTTTGTTTTAGTGAGAAAGTAGTAATGTTTGACATCATGCTGTTTATTAATGATTGAAGGACACGAATAAAATTTAAAACGCATTGATATAGTTTGCGGATATTAAAAATCACTCCAAATGCACCGCAATTGGTACATACATATTATTTTGTTAGGTAGGTACTGTCACAGTATTACTAATGGTACTGTAATGTAGGTAGGAAATCTTTGGTCATATAATCAGATTATAGGACTCTTTGGGCTCGTTATTAGTTGGCAATCAATAAATCTTTATGAACAGTTGTACGTCGTATTGATAGATTTGTCGAAATATTCTAAAAAAGAATGTCTAGAGAAAAGACAAAGAAATGAGCAGGGTTCTAGTGCAGATTGATTCTAGGCGTACCCTGGAATGTGTTCAGTGATATGTTAATGTAAATTAATACTGAAGAAGTGAAGAAACCTTTGATTAAATAACCTCGATCCCTATTAATTGGTGTAGTGTAGATAGCAATCTAAGGTCATATGATTGGATTATAGAACTCTTTGGGCTCGTTATTAATTGGCAATTGGTAATCTTTATCAAAATATTCTAAAAAAAAATGTCTAGAAAAAAATACAAAGAAACGAGCAGGGTTCTAGTGCAGATTGATTCTGGGCGTACCCTGGTATCTGTATAAAAGTCTAGGATACTTGAATAAAAGATAAAAGATCTTGAAGTTTTTCCGTTCATAATCCCGAACTAACAGTACATAGACAACGTATAAGTACACACGTACGGATAGGTGTCTATATATGTAATTTCTTACTTTTACGAGGGTGGCAGTAATAAAAGATTCTGATCGTAAAATCCTAACACCTACCAATAAGAAGTACTCTTAACGACTTCTATTAGAACCACTTTCTCTACGATTTAATGGAAAACTAGGTTATAACCAGAGTTGGCGCCTCTCTTGGGAAATCTCATAACTTATTACATAATAGAAACAGCCTTAGAAGCAATCTTGAGACCTGCTTTCAAATCACGTTCACAAACTTGCACCAACAATCAGAATTATTAAAGCACTAGACTACTTGCGGCTCTACCCGAGTTCATTCAATCTCTGCCCCGTTTTCGGCTTGGGCGTTCTTTTGTGAACGTCCCTTAATAGCCTACATGTTGACCAGGGTCACTACAATGATAATAAAAAAACCGCATGCAAAACCGTTGACTGTTTCTTGAGTTAACATAACATACATACAGACAGACAGACAAAAATTCTAAAAATAGTAGTTTTGTTTCATGTCATTTAAAATTTAAAAAACCGGCCAAATGCGAGTCGGACTCGTGCACGAAGTGTTCCGTACCATTATCTATAAAAACGGCAAAAAAATCATGTCTGTTGCATGGGAGTGCGCGGGTCCGACTCGCACTTGGCTGGTTTTAGTATTTGTTGTTAAAGCGGCAACAGAAATATATCATTTTGTGAAAATTTCAACTGTCTAACTATCACGCGGTATATGAGATACAGCCTGGTGACAGACGGACGGGCAGCGGAGTCTTAGTAATAGGGTCCCGTTGGTTACCCTTTGGGTACGGATCCCTAAAAAGATATTCAATGTGCAGACACGACTTTTTTACTTCTTTATTATTATCACACTAATATTATAAATGTGAAAGTTTGTGTGTATGTTTGTTACTCTTTCACGCTGAAACGGCTAAACGGATTTGGATGAAATTTAGAATGGATATAGCTTATACCCTAACTTAACGTATAATCTACTTGTTATCCCGGAAAAAAGCATGTCTATTATAGATGGATAATTACGACTTACGTAACGGTGAAGGAAAACACTATTGACATAAATCTGTTTGCTCTAAAAAGCGTATGTTTGTGCCCAAAGTAAGAATATAAGGCTCACCTTCTTAAATTGTAAACTTTATTTCTTTTATCCTATCGGTCCTTTGCGCCTGAAATAAACATTATTATTATTACAAGAACTTTACATGTAAACCTAACAGGCTCCTCCTCGATCCACTTACCTTCCGCTAGTAGTCACACCAATTTTTGACGTTTTTTTTTTTCAATTATATGGATCCTTGCAATTATTCTATCTAGGATTTTCACGATGATCCGCTTTTTTCCGATAATCCTGCTGTAATAAATACCGATTTTGTGGTATTTTATTCGTCATATTTGTATCAATGTACCCGTTTTCATCTCACGCCATGATATAAAGCTGAACAGCAACAAAGGGTACTTTCCCTGTAATAACGGGCTATTTCCAGGCAAAAGGATAGGAATGAAGAATTTAATTAAAATATCTAATCGACATCGGTAGAAGGAAAATGTAATCGCGTTCAAAACGCTAAATGTCTGTTAAATTGCTCGAGTAGGCGCGGCTCTTTTGTGCGATTGAAATTCACTAGAATATTGACATGATGTCTTTCCTTTTTAATGTAATACAAATTCAAACTAATTAAAAAACTGGTTTAGTGCGCGTAGGAATGACCCAAATAACAAACTTATCAGTACATAGAAAATGTATGAAACAAACCTGCAAAATTAAGTTGGTCAAGTAGTTGGTACGTTACACTTAATCTGTAATAAAAATTGGCGTTTTCAGTATTTGCTGTTTAAATACAGTATATGGCCCATATATGTATTATATTTTTTTCAGAAAATTCCAAATTCCTCACTGTTTTAGTTTTTAAGACTCCGTAACAAAAATTGTCTAAAAAGACAACTTTGCAGCCTCCCATTTCTTTACTTTTGGAGATAAAAAAAACATAATTCTACTCTACTTAATATTACTTAATAGTACACCTCAACATTTATGGTCGAGATAGTTGACCCTGAATCCTTGGTTTGATATTCCGAATAAAAGTTTCATTGAGGTGGACTGTGTGACAAAACACTTCGTTCATGTTGAATAAATAAAATAATAATGTTATTTATTGGAATTGTTTTAGAGACTGAGAGTAACGAGCGCAAAAATATAGTAAAAACTTTAACACCATTTTAGTACCAAAATGGTTCTGTTTATTGCTAAATACTTGGTCGCCAAAAGAGTTGAGATCAAAGTGGGTGCCAAGTTTTAAAAAACGTAAGAAAATACCTTTCGGTAAGTCGTTCTGTGTATAAAAGAAGAAAAAGCTCATATTATCTACAGGGCCGGATTTAGAGGAAGGCAACCGGGGCTGAAGCCGAGGGGCCTCCACACAAGAGGGGCCTCCACAAGTTTTTAATGTTATACTGTACACTAATTGTTTTTTCGAATAAATAACTCGCCATATACATACTTTTAACTAACCATACATAAAAATACAGTAAGTACAAATTGCATAAAGATGTAAGGGCTCACGATGTTTTTTTTCTATTTGTGTTAGCTTTGTCCATGAGAACTATATTTTCGTTTTATCTTACTTTTCTTACAAATGTACCTATACTAATTCAAAGAGTAATGTTATTAAAACACAAAATTGTTTTCAAAGACTAAGTACAACTAACTTCGTTCTTTCCCAGGGGCCTCCACATCTTAAAATACGGCCCTGAATATATCTCTTTATCCTAAAATAAGCATCAAAGTTTCAAATGGTAATAAACCTGTACTCGTAAACCTGTAAAGCCTACTTAACTGTGATAGTTTTCCTTTTAAATTAATTATATATACTACTTCTGTGAATTTTTTCACATTTCTATAAACAACCGTTTGGCCGGCAAGGGGGGGGGGGGGACGCTCCACTCTAACTAAAATTTTCACTTTAAAGCTTAATATTTCACCAACGGATCCCTAAATAAAAAAATGGTTTTCACACACCCACAATGTTTTTAAACGGTCCATTCAACGATACCCCACACTATGGGATAGACGACAAAAAAAATCATCCCCAGTTCACGTGTATGAGAAGAGGTACCATTAAAAATTTTTTTTTTAAAGATTTTATTTTACTATTTTGTCGGCGTGATTAATATTTATATAAATGCCAAATTACAGCTTTATAGTACTAATAGTCTCTGTGCTAAGCCGCGGACGGACAGACGGACATAGCGAAACTATAAGGGTTCCTTGTCGGACTACGGAACCCTAAAAACTGGAACGGTTCGTGTAAATGGACACGCGAGTGCCTGTCCAATTTTCGTACACGTCCTGGCACACTGCCATGTGCCTATCTAGATAACCTTTCGTCCTAAATAAATTTTAAAATACCACTTTAAATAACACAGCAGTAGTTTGAATGGGTAACTTTGATATTTTGTCCACGTCAATAATAAATTCCGATATTGGATGTGTATCGTATGCACCCGGAGAGGTGGATGAAAATCGCTACCGAGTGGGTGCCATGGCAGTGAAATAAAAATGCTTTGAAAGTAAAATGTTTTAGGGTTCCGTACCCGAAGACTCCACTGTCTATCTGTCTGTCCATCTATCACATTGTCACAGGGCTCTAGAGCTTCAACCGTTACAGGTAGAAAATCGAAATTTTTACGGAATATTCTATGGCTTCTACCACGGCAAATAATAACCATGAAAATAAAAATAAAACGGTTTTAAAAGTAAAACTGGTGTGATAGCGCAATAGATGGCGCTAAGAGTAGCTTGTCAACCTTTTTGCACCGAGGTTTATTGGTGAGATGTTAGATAGCGCTAAGATCTCAAAGAAGGTTATTTATTTATTTTTATTGGTCTGCCAACAGAAATTACATTTACAAAAGTATATAGATAAGACAAACACAACATGTACAGTGGAGCCCGCATCAAGCTATACACATTGAGTATAAGCTGACCTCTCATTGTACGGGAAGCCTATACAATGAGAGGTCAGCTTATACTGAAAGTGTTTAGCTTGATGTGGGCTCCACTGTATGAGTGTATTCCCAATTATAGGCAAACACAGCATGCCTGTAGGACACTTAAATGCGCTCGAAGCGACCTAATAAAACCTAATTTAAAGAAACTTATAGAATATTATACAACTTTAGGTGAAAAATTAAAAATTAAACTAAAAATTGATTTTTTTTTAAGAAACACTAACTTAAACAAAACTAAAAATTAAAATAATGAAATTCTATCGCAAAAAAAAACAATAATTTTTCAATCTTCAACGCAACAAATCATTATATTTTCTTATTGAAATAGCAAATATATCTACTTGACATTTTTTTACGAGATTATTATGATCTCGGCATAAACGACTAAAAATTGCATTGTGGCCCAAATTAGTTCTAGACTTCTCCACCACAAAGGGTGAAAAATTTACGATGCGGTATCCCCGCCTAGGAACGACAAATTGTATTCTAGCGAGTAACTGAGGACACTCGATAGCATTTGTTATGTAAAATAATGTTTTTAAGATTTCGTACTCGTAAATGTGGTGCGTCCGACTCAACTGGCGTGGCCAAATATTTGTATTGCAAAAGAGACTAGGTTAAAACTTAGACACACACGAGCAATACAAAAATCTAACTAAACGATGTTTAAAACTTATAATTATCTAATTTATCATATATGAAAAGCATTATTTTATTCATTTTGCGCTATACCACGACGACGCAGCGATCGCCGTAACAGCTAACTAGTTTTATTTCTGTAGGATCCAGCAGAAAACCAGCGCTCTGGTTTTGGCTGTGGCATTAAGCTGAGCTGGACTCCTTTTTCTCAACCAAAGAATATGCCTAATTTAACAATAATATATCATATTAAAATATAATTTTTAGGTAGTAGAGCTGATGTCAGGCTCGACTGTGGAGGTACCACCATCTTACTCGCAAATTCTCCCGAAGTTATTCGGGGGAGAGTAAGAGAACAGCTCTCGGGCAAAACCAGGCGGCCCACCATTGCCTGGGACCGTTGGATGGCGGTTTATCCATCCTCAATTGCCGAGCCTTATATAAAACAAACTGGTGACGGGCAGCGGCGTTACCGGTGCAAGGGTTTCGGCACCGCGCTCACCAACCCGAGGACCGGAAAAGTGGCGAAATCCTGGAAAGGCCTATGTCCAGCAGTGGACGAAACAGGCTGATGGATAGATGAATATTATATTTGTTTTGTTATAACTACTGTGGTTTTTGAAATAAAGCTCTTTCCTTTCTTTCTATTTTGAGAATTCGTCGTATTTTACTACACTCAACTAAAGTAACTAAAGCTCGCCACTTCCGGATTGTAATTCGTTTCCACGACCAAGTAATAACCGGGTATCATATAAAGTGTTCTAGATAAAACTTAATAAGTGTTGTGGCCCATAAACAGTTTACAATGTGTGCACTGTGCGGGGGCAATATCATCAAGTCTCAGTTACTGAACCAATAAGTTGAGACACTTAAGGTGGTAAAACCAAATCCCAGTGCAAAATGTACATCACAATATTGTCTTCCTTACTATTGATGAAAAAGTATGCGAAAATTGCGTTTTAAAGCAATTAGCGGAAATCGATTATTAATAATTAGGGTTTTACATTCTAATTCTATCATTTTTAGATTAACATTTTGATTGCATTCGATTAACAAACGTATTGTTGTAATCGAATGTAATCAAAATGTAACGCATAAAATACCATAATTTTAATGCGAAAACCCTGATATTAGTAATAAGTTTTCGCTAATTGCTGTAAAACGCAATTTTGCATACTTTTTATTCAAAAATAAGGAAAACAATATTATCATGTGCATTTTGCACCGGGATTCGGTTTAACCACCTTAAGGGCATGTGTGTCGGTTCATAAATCGATGGAAATGATATAAAAATAACATTATAATTGAAAAAAAAAACTCGTTTTTGTGTCTAAGTTTTACGTTGTTGCGTTTTTAAGCGTTTAAAAAATATAAATTTCTTATTATAAGTTCAAGTTTTAAGGGAGAACGTTTCGATCTCGGTACAAAATGACAACTAATGATTGTTTTTCTTTTTATTGAATAAAAAGTACAAAAAAAATGTAATTTATTAAATTTTGCGACCATAGTTTTATGTAAATTAGGCTTTTCTACCAAAGTTGTGTAATTTTATGCATTATGTTGCAAATTGATCTCGAGAACAACGCTAAACACACTTTGAGGTTGGTATGGATAATATGGATATTCACGCGAAATATAAAATCCATAAAATGACGCAATTCGCTAAGATAATTATGAAACAACAGTCGCAAAATAATATAAAACTATTTTATTTCATACATTTTATTAAAAAATAAGAGAAACAATCATAAGTTGTGCATTTGGCACCGAGATCGAAACGGTTCTCCTTAAACATCACAATTGCGGCACTTAATTCAATAAATGTCATTTTCTGTAATCTTTTTTTTTCACTTAAGTAGTACTTCTAAAGCAATTTAAAAACATATTTAAACGGATCTTAGATAAAGCCCCTTAATGTTCACAAGAGCTTATATTATAATCCTCTCCTTCACCTTTTAACCTTCGAAGACGGTATCTCATGAAAGTCATATTAAGTCATCTGACTTATTTACTGAACCCCGATTTGAGAATTTCAGGTTTAGTGCAGCGCTGTGATTGGCTGATTCGTCGTCGTTTTAGCATAGACGAAATAGTACAAGACTATTTAGTCTATGGTTTTAGTAATAACTACCATAGACGAAATAGTAATACTCAACGAGATTTTATTAATTTAGAAACTACTTTTCGTAAATGTACAATATACTGATTTTGTCAGTACACTCTACTTTGTTGGACATATTTTTTCACCCCCGAACGAAAAGAAAGGCATTATGCGTTTAACGTGTATGTATTACATCTCGTATGTAGAGTATCAGAATACAACCGATTTGGTTTTTAGATAAATATCATTAATCTGGCTTTAGAAGGTAGGTACAGTTTGGAAATAGGAATTTTATTATTTATTAATTTAAGGATAACAAATAGCTATTCTATATACAATATTAAAGATACAAAAAATAAGTAACAATAGCTTTAAAAAGTTTTCACCTATAAGTGACGAAACCACGCCAATGCAAGATCAAATAGGATGACTCAGAATGCTTGGGAACGCATTTTTATATAGAATTCAGCATATCATGACCTGCCTAGGCATATCATAATTTTGTTAAAAGTAAAGGGGTCGTCTCACTCGCACCGTTCCGCTTCGCTCGGCTCCCCAAATTTATTTACATGTAAATTTAAGACGCTCCTCCTCGCTCCGTCCGTCATCGTCGCACCTATTTTTGATTCTTGTTGAGAGACTTTTGATTTCATACTTCATGATAAGTTCAATTTCACGATTTGTCCACAGCATATTTATATATAAGGTCCTACAATAATAAGTTTTTCATCTAGGGTAGTTCATGTATCTTTAACTGATCAAATTCCGGAAGAAGAAAAATTTTTTTCCTCAAATAAATTTTTCACTTCCCAGTACAAAGTGGTTCAATCAGCTGACTAAATTTCTATGGAATTGTAAAAAAAAAGTAAGCACAAAAACAATTTTTTTTCGGTGGAATGTACTCTTATAGGGATACTCATCATCTGTTAATTTTTTTTCACTTTGAATTGTAGGACCTTATACATCCATCAGCCTGTTTCGTCCACTGTCCTTTCCAGGATTTCGTCACTCTTGGCGGTCCTCCTGGAAGAAATGCCCATACTCACACACGCTGGGCAGGCGGGTTGGTGAGCGCGGTGCCGAAACCCTTGCACCAGTGACGCCGCTGCCCGTCACCAGTTTGGTTAATATAAGGCTCGGCAATTGAGGGTGGATATACCGCCATCCATCGGTCTCAGGCAATGGTGGGCCGCCTGGTTTTGCCTGAGAGCTGTTCTCTTACTCTCCCCCGAATAACTTCGGGAGGATTTGCGAGTAAGATGGTGGTACCTCCACAGTCGAGCCCGGCATCAGCTCTACCACCTAGAACTTTATACATATGTATATGGAATACTAAAGTACAGTTTGGTGTTCGGTCTTACTGCCCGGAGGAGACACTGTTTACCAAATATTCAAATCGGAGTTTCGGAATATATTTTGGTCTAACATGCAGCTCGAAATTTTATAGTAACTTGAGAATAATTGTTAAATTTTTAAACGACGAAATCTGACTTATTTTAATTTAAAGGACTTAATAGTGGGAAAAAAGATAAATGTTAATAAAAATAAATGTTACCAGTGATACTGCAGATAAAGCTGGTAGGTTCTTTTTGGAAGTTAGTTTAGTATTTAATCATAAAGGCAAGAAGACAAAAAGTGAGACTGTGTCTCAAAAACTTACAAAGGCACCCACGGGTATAACAAAATGTATGTAACAACACAACAACTTTAGTGATTGAGATTAATGATGAAAAAGTTTATATCTTTGCAAGGGACTGACTGTAAAATCGCATTTGACTTTGTGTGATTTCTTTCTTTTCGAAGTTTTTGCAGAACACAAGTGGAGTTTATAAGAAATTTTAGCAGGTCCATTTGATAAGTTGTAAGGTGCATCATATATAGGAAGGTAGAGTGAACGACACAAATGAAGTTACCTGTCAAAGTACTTGGCGTCAAGGAAAAATTATTTCTTTATCTCATCCAAACTACGAGAAAATTTCGTTTATTTGTATAAAATGGGTAATCTCTGGAAATACTGGACCGATTCTAAATCCTTTCACTTATAAAAAGCTACACTAATGCTTATTAACAAAAGCTTTATTTTAGTTTTATAAAAATAAGTTATCTGTTATAAATTTCAATATTTGTGAAACAAGTCGGGAGAAATGCCCTGCTTGATTAGTTTATAGGCGTGCGTTGACTAAATGGTTGGTTATACGTGAAAAAATCCGGTATCTGTTTAATTTGACTACAGATTTTCATCTACAATCTCTTGCTAATTTTAAGCTTGAAAAAGTGATTACAACCAGGTTTACTCCGGTACTACAAACCCGATTCTATTTTTTTTTCACAAACATAAAGCTGCATTATCCTTGAGTGCTATAAGCTATCGTTTGTTTTATGGGGATGGGCAGTTCCTTAGATACAGCCATAAATTACAATCGCCAGGGCAATCTCCAAACTACTCAACCGATTTTGATAATTCTTTCACTGTTGTAATATTATAGTTAGACTCTTCACTTATACGTAAGCTATTTCCTGGAAACGGGAAGTTCCCTGAGGACATAACCATTTATTAAATTCAAGCTGGTATTCTCTGGAACAACGGAAGCGATTTTGTTTTTTTTACTGTTATTATTTATTTATTTATACTGTTATCATGTTCCTAAAGATACTTCTCTTGGACATGCTATAGATTTTTCCCTGGGGACGGTCAGTTCCTTAAGAACATAGTGTTTGTTCCGTAGGAACATGGTCATTATTAATAATAACTCGGGTAGCGACTATTAATAGTAGATTACACAACAAGTGAAAAAAAGGGGAATTTCTTTCGAGGCTCAAAGGTGGATCCCGAGAGGAGCGAAGGATTCTAAAGTTGAATCCCGTGCGAAGCAACATATTGGTATGACATGAATCCCCGACAGAGTGTCAGAGGTGTTTCCAAGTGTGAAGTGTGAAATGCGAGTCACAGTCCACACTTGGTACACCCTCTTTTCACAGAAAATTGACATTTTCCAAATGTGAGGCGGTCACATATAAAATAATTTTCTTGAGAACGAAAACTCAAATACGTATGTACCTATACTATAAGATTATTGGCCCGAAAATATTTAATTCGGTGGGACTATTCAAAAACAAAATCAACGCGGGCAAACTCGCAGCCAAGCTATTTATACATAATTTGAAAATGCATGTCTGTATATTGACGAAATTTTACAGAAAATATGTTGTTTTTATGTGGACTTAGTGATAAATGAGCGCATTATTTATAATTCTTAGGCAGTATTAATAATGACAACACGTCATATCGGGCATTATAATTTAACTATTTAAACATAATTATTATTAATTTCTGTTTGGTTTGGTCATTATGAATATTGCTACCTATGCGATTGTTGGGCAATTTAATAATATAGGTACATTTAGCAGGAGGCGGGATGCAGAAACAAACTGAGTTCGTTTTGTATTTTTATAATCGTTTATAGAAGTCCATTTAGTTCTCAAGAGAAAGTTAATGTCTAGGAAGAAAATATAGATGGGGTGGGGATCCCTTATACTTCCTTCCCGAATAATTCACTCTGCTGATCTTAACGCGAACACTATTGAGTTTAAAAAAGGTCAATGAAGTTGTAGGTACTGTGTATTTGGCTGTAAGGCCTATTGCCATAGTCTTACAAGAAGTAAACACTTTTATGCAATAGAACATAAAAAGTAGTTTTAGTCCGCTTACACCAAGGATAAACAAGAACTTTAAGAGCATGAGAAGTGAAACGTATTTTTTTAACTTTGACCTCCTCTTTAAACCCCTTAGGTGCGTATTTTCCAAAACCCTTTCTTACTGGACGTATTTACACTTATGTAAACACAACTCTTTCAATATGAAGTATCTAGGTCTAGCAGTTTTGGCATTGAAATGTTGTCTATATACATAAACATAATCTAAGATAACTTATCTTCAATTTAATCAAATTACTTGATTAGTTTATGTCTTAGATTATGTCTACCTATATGTATATATAGACAACATTTAGCCAAAACCGCTAGACTAAACCGTTTTATGCACTCGTATAACAACATGGAAACGGCGCAGGTGCGGGCGCGCCCTCAGTGGACCTGTTCTATATGTTTTGCACCACGTCCCTCTCCTACATTTTGTATGAAAGAACATTGGACAGGCATCGAGACGGCACGCCACGGTTGCGTCGCGGGCGCACCGCGGGTGCACCGAAAGCGCACCGCCCACACCTTCGTCTTCAGAGGAAAAAATCTTGTCAGATCAAAATCAAACACTTGAACACCACCGATACACACCGGTAGCGCGACGGTAGCTTCCATTTGGCTTGCACCTTAGACATGCTAGGCACTCGAAATTTTGAATGTAGATTGCTAAGATAAAAACTTCAGAGTTCAGAGTTTCAGGATTTTCCGAAATTTTTAAAACTGTAAGGTAATGGTCATATTTTCATAAAATAAAAAAGGAAAATTGTAATATTCATTCATAATTTTTTAGCCAAAAGCTTTAAAAGGGTAGTGTTTGAGCTTTTTTAAGTTGTATGCGAAGCGATCGAGAATACTCCATAAATTTCAGTTGATAATAGTAGGAATATGAATAGAAACAGAATCATGGTTGAACTCTTTTGATTTGTCTTTTTGAATCCATCTACAATCTTTGGCAACTATGATGATGACGAGGTCCTGAGAGGTTTAATGTTCTGAGAGATTCAATGTTCTGAGAGGTTCAACGTTCTGAGAGATTCAAGAACTCCCCAACGGGCGCGTCAATAAGGTGATAATACTGTGTAATGGTAATGGTTCATTATAATCGACAACATTTCATTTTAGTAAACCATTTGTTTTTAATATTATATTGAAAGTCTGCGTAAAAAAGAAGCATAAGTATTTTTTTATCTTGTTTTATTTTGTTTTTCCTGCATAATTTAATGTTTTCTTATTCACTCATTCTAGAAGGACGTAAGTCGCATCTGAGGATTTCAAAAGTCGATGTTCATTGCCCATGGATTATTAAAAAAAAAAGCTTGGCATGTTTATGTCTGCTGTCACATGGCATGACCGTTGATTTTTTGTAAGCAAACTGAACTTAGAAGCAAAGGAAATTGTTTTTAAAATCCCATGTTTACCATATTTTTAGTTTTTTGAAAATATCTCTTTATTTAATCACGATATAATACTGAAAAAAAAATATGATGCTCAGAAAGCCCATATCTCGAAATGGTTTCCAGTTTTGCACCAATTATTAATTTGTAATGTTGTCGATTGTACGTATTAATTGGTTGTCATTTTGCGATACTTTGGCTCTTTCAGTCGTCTGTCACCTTTACGAAATGGTTGACAAAACATGTTTAGACTCTTAAGATTTTTATTAGGAAGCTGCATGCGTTAAAGAATAATAATAATATGTATAAAACAGTTCTATGACTGGCTTAGCCCCTGCGTAAGATGCACTAAGAAAGTTATTTTCGAAAATCAACACCGGTAGGGCGAAAACGATTGTATCGAAAATCGTATTCCCTTACGTGTATCAATTTGAAACTTGAAATGTGATGTCTCCCTTGTGTATTACAAATAATATACGAACTACAGTATTTTTCAAAAACTATCCACTGTTAAATAGGGTGCAGAAGTTTGTAAGGGACATCGTATTCCATGTATGTATTCATTTAAAGCTTGTTATAAAATTCTTAAAAAGATATTATCAAACATGGATTTTAAGGTGCACCAAGAAAGGGTTTTTTGAAAACCAACCCCTAAGGGGGTGTAAATGTCCTTTTGTGGAAATAACGTTGCCTGACGGGTTGCTGAAGTTCTATGGGAAAATATGATTAAAATTCATATCCGAAACCTACGCGGTTGAAGTCGCAGGCAAAAGCTAGTCAGAGTATATTTTGCTTTATTTTGACAGCCTTAACTTAAGATTCACAGCTGAAGAATATGGGTGACAATTGCTTATTTACGTGAGCATCGTAAAATAGAACGCGGATTGAAGAAGGCGCGCTCTTTACTCTCTATTTATGGGCAAATGTCTGCACTGCGGTCAGTGTTTTCTTTATAACACCAATTTGGGGACTGTGGTCTCACCCAGCGAGTTGTCATCATGATACTATTATGCAAAAAATATCTGTCCACCGCAGATAATCGTTGAATAAAATTGATTGTCCACGTGAAGATAAAATGTTTATATTTTAAGTAAACCTGAGTTGAAATAATGCAAGTTGGCATGTCTCTAGCAGTCTTAAAATATCAGATTTCCATGCCGATTATTAAAACTAACGACCTGTAGCAGCTTTGAATCTATTTGTTTTTAAAAAAGTATGCGTACAAAAATCAGAAAATCGACTATTTGCAATAGGCCAATTTGAATGATCGGAAAATAATCGGAAACTTGGTCTATTTTTCAAGATTTTTTCGTTTATATGAAAAATAATCAAATTAAGTACTATATGAAAATGTTAAGATCTTCTAAGGATAGAAACCCTTTGAGCACCCCAGGAGTATACAAAATATCGTGTGACTGTGGGCACAGTTACATAGGTGAGACAAAACGGAATGTTTCTACACGGCTGAAAGAGCACATACGAAGCATAAAAAAGCTGGACATAAACGGCTCGGCAGTGGCTGAACACGCCTTAAATTCGGATACTAGGCACTATATTCGTTTTGATAAAGCCACCGTACTAGCTAAAGAGAATTTTTTTATTCCCCCTAAGGTGATGGAAGCAATCGAAATTGGTAGGCATCCGAATTTCAACAGAGACCGTGGTTGGCATCTGGCGCCAACTTGGCAACCTGTGCTTGACGCTTCGTATGACAAAAAAGCGCCAACAGTGGTTGAGGACATTATCAATGCCGTCTGTGTGACTGGACCTAGTGAAATACGTGACCCGGAAGTAGTAGTGAAAACTTTATCAAATGTCCGTTCGAGTCTGGCTTCGATACCGGAAACCTCTGAACGCAGCCGAAGCGCAGAAAGGCGAGCAGCGACGAGAGAGGGGAGGAAGCTTAGGACTCGACTGACCGCCGTGGGCAAAAGTACTCCCGAAGAGTCCTGATGATGATGATTCATAATCTCATCGAAAGCTCGACCTGTGCCAGGAGGTCGCACAGTTAAAAAAGTGAGTCCTATCCGTTTTTTAAATATTTATATGAAAAAGGGCAGCTAATTAAGGAAAATGTACTTTACTACGTATATTAACATATCCGATTATTTTAAATTTGAGAGAAAAACAGGATTTTTGAGAGCGCTTTATGTTTCATTTGTCGTAACAGAGCCACGACTTAGAGCGCGAGCGATTTTAAATAATAATGAAACGTCATAGAGTTCAATTCTACCTGTTGCAAAATGAGGTGCTCAATGTCAGAGATAACGGGCCCTTAAATGATTTTTGCTTTTTAAAGGAAACCTAAAAAGTTACTTTGTAAAAAAAAACCTTAGTTTTCCAGTATCTTGGTGTGATTTTATTGTTTAAAATCAAATTGATGCATGTGGATGAGGCAAAAGAGGTTTGTCAGGACCGTAACAGATAGAAATCTGTAGTTTCTGTCTACCTCTGGGAGAGAGGCGTGAGTATATGTATGTATGTATATTATTTTAGATCAGCTAAATCGGAATTTTCGAGTTATGTTGTGGACAGGCGAAAAGGATAACAATTACTTGACTTTGCCCCAAGAATATTCCTTTTTCCTACGAAATATTTAATATAATGGGAATTTGTACAACAAAGAGTAGAAAACCCTCACAAAATGTTTGTGAAAACCCTCACAAAATGTTTGTGAAAACCCTCACGAAATATTTTTATTTAGGTTATGCACAAAAATTCCCAGTTTTCATGCCAACAATAGTTTTTATAACAAAGCTCTATTATTTCAAAGCCTACAGCCAAACGGATGCAAAATGCCTATTTCGCGGAGCATTCCTCCCAGACCGCGCGTCGTGGCTTTGTTCTTATTGCCTGGTAATAGGAATGTTTGTTGATAAACTGTAGTTTTTAAAGTTGCGGTGCTTTGGAAAACAGCAATTTGTGCAAAACATGTATGTAGAACTTGGTTTTGTTATTAAGGAGCATTTGTTATTTACTCGTATAAGTGATGAAAAGTAGAGTGTTACACACGGGTGTAAGTGATCAATTGCGCACTCGAACTAAAAGCACCCTAGCTCGCTTCGCTCACTCGTGCGCCTAAGTATCTCGGGTGCAATTGATGACTTACCTCACTTGTATAACAATCTACTATTTATCGTAAATTGTGCGCCACTTCAAAGTTACGTCGAAGATCTAATTACAATCTGCCATCAGGAACGCATTTTAGAGCGACCGGAGTTTTAAGTGCCTGACAGTTTATGTGTCACATAACAGACATAACTCATACAAATACGTTCATGTTTAAAACCATGTTCGGAAAAGTGCGTGGGTAAGTTTAAGAGAATAGTTCGCGCTCAATCAAACACTGTTACTCCATGCGAAAAGTCCCACTGTACGAGACGGACGGATTCTGGAAAAACGTTCAAAATATATCCATCCATCCATCCATCAGCCTGTTTCGTCCACTGCTGGACATAGGCCTTTCCAGGATTTCACCACTCTTGGCGGTCCTCGTGGAAGAAATGCCCATACTCACACACGCTGGGCAGGCGGGTTGGTGAGCTCGGTGCCGAAACCCTTGCACCAGTGACGCCGCTGGCCATCACTAGTCTGTTTTATGTAAGGCTCGGTAATTGGGGACGGATAAACCGCCATCCATCGGTCCCAGGCAATGGGGGGCCGCCTGGTTTTGCCTAAGAGCTGTTCTCTTACCCTCCCCCGAATAACTTCGGGAGGATTTGCGAGTAAGATGGTGGTACCCTCCACAGTCGAGCCCGGCATCAGCTCTACCACCTATGGTATCTATCTATATATATCCGATTATCACTAATTTTACTATTAAAAAAACCGGCCAAGTGCGAGTCGTACTCGCGCACGAAGGGTTCCGTACCATTATCTATAAAAACGGCAAAAAATCATGTCTGTTGTAGGAAAGTGCGCGGGTCCGACTTGCACTTGGCTGGTTTTAGTATTTGTTGTTAAAGCGGCAACAAAAGTACATCATCTGTGAAAATTTCAACTGTCTAACTATCACGATTCATGAGATACAGCCTGGTAACAGACGGACAGACAGAACAGACAGACAGACAGACAGGCAGACGGACAGCGGAGCCTTAGTAATAGGGTCCCGTTGGTTACCCTTTAGGTGCGGAACCCTAAAAAGAAATATCTGTTCGTTTCAGCGTTTAATAAAGTCAGTAATAATTTAATCCATAAATAAGATGTATATATATGTATAGGTAGTTGTTCCTGAAATAATCTTAAAACTCGACATGAAAACATTTCAGAGACATCTTTGGTTTTTTTTTCTCAGTATTGGAATGACTTCCGCAATCGAAAAACCCTGTTCCGAAAAGAGTGCATCAATTTATAACTTTGATACATTTTTTTGTATTTAGTATGGCTAGGTTCTTCAAACAAGGAAGAATAAATTATGGTTTTACAGGCACTATCCTCTTAAACAAATATTTTATCTTTGTAAGAATTTTATTTCTTTAACCTTATAAAACAGCAATTTGCAGTCAAGCATTACCAAAACAGCTTGAAATTGTTACATGACTTTGCTAAAGTTTTACAAGCAGAAGCATTATAAATAAATAAAAAAGAGCACAATTTTCATTTTTACGGTGTCTGACGCGGTAATAGAAGGGAAATAAGAGAAGTGCCCCGAGCTTGAATGAATTAGCTTTTGTCGTTACGAATTTACTTCTGTCATGACTGCGCAAATTTGATGAGATATTTAAAGTTTAATTCTGTAACCTTTACGTCTGACGTTCTGTTATTCTCTTACTATAATGTACCATGGGTGGCCAAATTATTAGGGACAATATAAATTTACTAAAATGTTCACGTTGGAGTGAATTTAATGAGGGAATAAGTGTCTTAATATCTATCAGTTAATGTTTATTCGTAAGAGGGATTTTTATCAAGAAAATAAAAACAACATTAAATAATAATATATACTTATTAAGTGCTATAAAATAAAAAGTGATGACTGCACAATCTAAGATACTTCTTACTTAATATTTGGTAATTCCACCCTTTGCTGCGATTACGGCTCCCAGGCGTCGGGGCATACTCTAAGCAGACTTTTTCCTTATGCCGGAGATCGACGTCATGATGCCAAATTCTGATAAGGGTTTCAACCATTTGCTGTTTGGTGGTGATGACTTCTTTGGCAATCTCCCGTTTCGTGACCTATGGGGTTCATATCTGGCAAATTTCCTGGCCAAGGCAAAACACACACGCTTTTATCAGCCAGGAACGCAGTAACACTTCTGGCTTTATGAAAAGGTGCCAAGTAGTGCATAAACACATACTCTTCATTATCAGGGAGCCATTCTTGAAGTTGAGACAGAAGCTGACTTTCAAGTACTCGCTTATACCGGTCTTGCCTCATGGTCCCTTCCACGATATAGAGGGGTCCCATACCCTTGGCTGAGATAACAGACCAAACCATTATGCTAACAGGGTGTTTAACTCTCTCGACGAGGCAGTCCGATTGGAGCTGCTCTCCTTGGTGACGTCAGACAAAGGAGCTTTTGTCCACAGAAATTTGAAAAGTCGACTCATCGGAAAAGCAAGCAGACCTGTGAAATATTAACATTTTCCAAAAAAACATCACTCAGGGTTCTAACAATTTTATAATTGTTATATTTACTTGACTCCAGTCCTCAACAGTCATGTTCCGATGTTTCCTGGCCCATTGCAGCTGCTTTTTCATCATAGCCTCAGTCAGGCATAGTTTTTTGACTAGGCGACGACCCGTCAGGTTCTCTCCACCTAATCGTCTCCAGACTGTCCTTTTAGAGAGGGCGATTCCTTCCTCGTTTATGATTGTAGTCAGTCATGCCACGCTCTTTTTACGATTTTGAAGACCTATGTCCCTAATTTTACGGTCGTCACGGGGGTAGAGATTCTTTTTCTGCCACATTTTCCGACGCGATTTACTGATATATGCAGTTTATTATAAATTTATATTTTAATCCTGCTACCGCTGACTTCGAAACACCTTTGTGTGCTGCTATCTTCTTCTTAGAATATGGGGAATGAAGTAATAGGGTTTCTATGTCCCTAGATTTTCTTAAGGATATGTCTGAAGACTGAAAAAATAAAAATACGAAGTATCACGGTTACGTGTCAGCCAAATCGAAATAAATGTATTAAAAGTAGCAAAACTAATAAATTATTACATAAGACTTACGTTTAGACAGTCTCGGATCAAAAATACTTGCAAATAATTGTTCCAGAAACTACTACCCGATCTCAATAATTTTCATCATTAGCAGGAAAATGACAAAATACCGCTTTTTTCAAAAACAATATGGCAGACTATTAAAAAATATTAAATAATACCAAAAACAAAAACACATCAAAAAACGATTTAGAATATAGTTGTTTACTCACAAAATACGTTTAAACCGAAAATTACAAAAAATACGGACTGTCCCTAATAATTTGGCCACCCACAAAGCTTGTGTAAACTAATATTTTTTTTACAAGTTATTTTTATGTTTTTCGGGTGGTGCGTATACTTCTTGCAAGTTTCAATGTATCATAGTAACAGAAAATAAATCCGTAATTGGTCTTTGTTTTAGTACATTACCATTTTAAATTTGCTTTGTAAAATGCTGTGGACTTTAGCTTAATTGTTTAATAAATAAATTCTCGTAATATATATTTTTTTACTTACTGGTGGCACAAAACTCTAAGGAAATAAACAAATACTAAGTTTAATTGTTAATGATGAATACCTGTGAAATACCCGTTCTATTATATTTTTATTTTTCATCCTTTGCTCGAAGAACGCCTAAGTGATATAGCATTAAATATGCAGTTGGGAAAGGCAAGGAAAAACTTTTCTTTTACACGGAACATTCTGCTACGTATCCAATGCAATGCTTAATTGCTTAGGTAATCCATAACTTAATAAACATACGTAGGTTCGAACAGTTGGAAGTAAGTAGCTTTGACGGGAAAACTATAGCTACGAGTATTAATGTTTGAAGGAAGGCTTTGACAAATCCATTCAGATGAACTAATCCATTTGCCATTCAATGTCGTAGGATAAAGGTGATTATTTAGAGAAAATTGAGGAAACTAAATTACCTTTTTTCCGAGGATTTAGGGAAACAACCATAATTTTGAAAATGTGATTAATAAACTAGATCATTATTATTGAAATAAGTACAAATAAAAGTGTAACTCCATATTAATGTAATTTAATTGATTAAAAAGGATACTTAATTGTGGCTTCTTATTAGATATGTCGTTAGCATGAAAACATTACGGTTACGTTTAGTTTGAACGTAACGTGGTTTTGTATGGAATCTAATAACCGCCCCTAGCGGTCAGTAGCGGAACTTATCAGAATTCCATACAAAACCGCGTTACGTTCAAACTAAACGTAACCGTAATGTTTTCATGCTACGGCTACAGATCAAAGAATTTTACATTTCATGAAATAGTCGACCATTTCATGAAATGGTCAAGTGTCACTGACCAAATCATTAAATGTTCAACGTTTAACGATTTGGTCAGCGAAGTTTGACTATTTCATGAATGCGATAATTGCATGAAATGGTCGACTATTTGATGAAATCTTCGACGTCGCCTCGCTCCGCTATGCTTCGCTCGGCTCCTGAATTTATATTCACAAGCAACCTAACACGCTCCTCCTCGCTTCGCTTGTCATCGCACCTACTTTGGCCACGGAAAAACTATAAATCGCAGCGCACAAACAATAACAATGCGTCATAATGATACGCTGTTAGATACATAAAATGTAGAATAAAATATTGTTTTTACTTTTAGTAATGCATGGCACTCTTGTGTTGTCGTGACGTGAGTGGTAAAATTGTGCCGAAATGCGCAGCTATAAACCTCTGAGTAGCATCAATAAAAATATACAATCTTAAGTTGATTTATAAGGTCTGGGTGCTATTTTCCACTGATATACAACGTAATATTGCTTTTTCCACCCATATAGCACCTACATTGACCTTTATAAGGTCAGTGACGTGTAATAGTTGGGAGAGGTGTGTCAGGATTAGGATCGTTGCAGATACTTATCTTGTCTCTACATCAACCCTTTTATGTCATATGCTTCGATAATTTCAGCAATGGTCATATGCGACACTATATCTATGTAAATGTTTAGTGAATATACTGAGTTGTGGTCACTTCGAACACCTACTAAAATAAATTAAAATATGTGAAAACAATGCATTTTATTCATTTGTGACATCATGTTTCATAGAGCCCTTTACTGCTTAAGACCTACACAATCGATATCTAAATAGAAATAGTGTAAGTTTTTTTTTTTTTAAACAACCGGGTTCCATTCCCGAGCTGAGTACAGGTTTTTTTAAATGTATGAATGCAGTTTTTCTTGTTATTAAAATCGATGACATGGTTCTTAAGAACAGATCTTCGTATGTCTTACAGTTTCAGACTTTCCCATACTGACCGATTTAAATGAGACAACCTGTATATGTATATAGGTATATATTAAATAAAATATAAAGTTGTGAGATCTTATGCAAAGCCAAGTTGCTTATTTTAGTTTGTATGGAAACACCTATTCATTTCAGTTAGTAAGAAAGCACCCATTTAACAACTTTGTCACAAATTGTTTCCTAATTAGTTACCTAGCAACATTATGTGACTGTATCAATATTACACATCTTCATTTATTTCTATAATAATATAGTGACTTCGCAATCACACGACAACATAATAACTTACCTACGTAATATCAATTTATTAGCTATCTATCTGAAAAGGTATTTCTACGTAGCGGTGCTTTACTTGTGCTGTGTGATTGCCAAGTCATTACATTTATTAAAGAAATTATAAAATTGTGTCGGATAAATCAGTACCGATATCAACCGAAAACAAATGAAATAGTTTCCGAAAGAGTAATAATTTCAGAAAACTCACGCGCTTAGGGAACAACCTCGGTTGAGACGCATGAGGTGGGGGATTAGAATAATAGTATTAAGATATCTATGGGCAGCGGCGGACTTGCGATTGCGAGTAGTGTGTGAACACAAATTTATGGATGCAGCTGGAAATTTTATTTTTGGATAGACTTTGTATAGAAATGTTTAATTACCCGGTCTTTATAATTTTATATTGCAATGTATACTTGACATTAACCGCATGCAAAATTTCAAGTTCGTAGGTCTGCTAGAATAGTCAGGGGAACTTCGACTTGAGATATTTCGTAATAAAATATAGGTACAAACTTGTAGTTTGGTGATAGAGGTAGGTTGAGTAAGTACTCTTGGTAACTGAAATTTCAAATTTACAGCTTTACCCACAATGAAGATTAAAAATTAAAAGTGTTATACATGAGTCATGAGTTGCTTCCAGAAAGTTTGCTCGACTTGGCGGGGGCACTGCCGTGCCTCCAGTTTTCATACTCTACATACAAGTTTTTCTCAATCTCATGTTATACAAGCAGGAAAAACTGTAAGAAAAATAAGTAGGTGTAATCTAAGCACAGATGGTATTATTATATAGGTAATATTTAGTCGTTTATTCTATGTGGTAGAGGTGAACATTGTTTACTGAACTGTTACTGATTTGAAAATATCTTTTTATTCTTATTTATTCAGTTTATTAGTGATGTGACATTTATTATGTAAGGTAAACATATGCATGCATATACGCATTTAGGTTATTCTTGTTTTTAGGGTTCCGTACCTCAAAATAAAAAAAAACTGGCCAAGTGCGAGTCGGACTCGCGCACGAAGGGTTCCGTACCATTATCTATAAGAACGGCAAAAAAATAATGTCTGTTGTACGGAAGTGTGCGGGTCCGACTCACACTTGCTTGGTTTTAGTATTTGTTGTTAAAGCGACAACAGAAATACATCATCTGTGAAAATTTCAACTGTCCAACTATCACGGTTCATGAGATACAGCCTGGTAACAGACGGACAGCGGAGCCTTAGTAATAGGGTCCCGTTGGTTACCCTTTGGGTACGGAACCCTAAAAGTGGAACCGTTTTATGATCACTCGGTTGTTCGTCGGTCTGTCTGTCTGTCCGTTTGTCAAGACCCTTTTTCTAGGGCCCATTTAGAGATATCAAGTTGAAACTGAATCAAGATTCAAGATTCTGATACCTCTTACATAAATATACGACCCCATTTAGCACATACGGCTTATTTACATTTGAACGCGTTAAATAGTGAGTAACTGGTGAACCTAGCGAGTTTAGCTACTGGTTTTAGTTTGGACAGCAAAAAACGAGTTCAGTAGTAAGTTACCAGTTAAGCTGCGCCAATAGAATTTTCTACTTTTTGGACATGAAACTCCTCCGCGCACCTCCCGCACCCCCGGGAACTTTACTTTGGAGATAGATTCTGGAACTGCTTGAGGTCATAACACGACCTTCGGGCTACCTGGGCCTCTCCCCCTTAAATTCCAAAGAAACATCTGCGTGTGCATCTTTATGTCGTATTAGTTTAAAACGGGATTAGTATATTTAATCTGTATCTTTACTGCGTCAGCTGACGGTCTTTCCACCGCTACCCATGCAGCTGATTGTTGTTTTTGTACTAACTTTTTTAAAGAATCACCTATACTAGTCAAATTTCATGCGGCGTACTATTACTTTATTTTACGTTTTTTTTTACTAGTTCATGCGAGTAGCTGACGCATAATCCCCTCTCCACGATGCAGCTGACTTTTTTAGCTCAGTATGATGTCCACTATCTGTGAGAAAAGTTTCAGCTGGCGTACTTTTTTTTTACCACTTTCGCTGCCTCCCACACCTACACCCATCGCGGGTGCGTCAGCTGACGTTTGGTTCTGTTATTAGTCATTCCAGATCTATTGAAAAAGATGGCAATCTATCGGCGTAAAATCACTACCTAAAATGCAACGCTACTGCCCGGGCTATTAGTACGGTTCATTTGTTTACAAAGCAAAGACGCGCGTCATTGTATTTGAGGTTATTTAAAATGAAGTGGTCGGAATCCACCACATACTCATTTGTTAATGAGCATTTAAAGCACAAGTGCTTGTATAATACGAACGAACAGCCCTAATGCCAACATTTTTTTCCACAATCGTTTGGGTTTTATTCTTTCGAAATTAATTTCATTTTCAATCTCTGCTACGAGCACAAATACTATTTCCCTTAATTATAATAATAATAAATCCATTTATTTCGGATATACATCCATAAAGTGCTAGTAACAATTAACTTATATATATATTAGTGTTACAAACTGTTTATAAATAAAATATTTACAAATGAACTTCTTTGACCTTATGATTTCACGAAGTTCATTATGAATTTCTTCTTCCATGCTTCACAGACATAGTGACCACTGACAACCATCACAGGAAATGTAACTTGCAACTAAATCTATCCAGTGATTGTTTGGACGGTACTTACTACTTAACTAAAGAACGAGTTAACCTGCCTTGTGTCCTTAACTCGTCCAAGTGTAAACAAGCCTATAGTGCTGTTAAAAGTTTAGGCTTCTGACTTAATGCGGAAAAAAGTTATTGCCCTTTACGCAATCAATTTCATACAAATTGGCTCACCATGAAAATCTACAGGATACTTCCAGTGGACCTAAAATTCCATTCAGAAGTAGGTCTTATAGTACAGGTCGAAGACAATTTTGAAAATTACCGATATTGAATTATTCAAGAAGTAAATGACCAACTTAGTTATACTCTTTGGAAATATGCAGTTTAATAGATCGTAATTGTCATGTTAGTTTGGTCATTAATAACTGCTTGTGGAATTCGTTTATGTTTATAACAAAATGACAATAAGTACTTTGACAGAGACTATTCTTTCTTGAAAAAAACTTTATAATTTTTTTAAGGAATAACTTGACCTTTAAGCCTTGTTGGAAGTACTGATATACCTAGGTGTAATCATGACATGCTCATTAAATTAAATCACATGCTCTACCGATCAGCTTGAACCACCGCCATAGAAAAACTTTTGATAAAACACGAAAAAAAATGAAAAATGCCCATAGAAAATGACAGGAGGTAGGTATTAAACATTTGTATGGGGAAGTGAATTTTTATTTTGGGTTTTTCCAAAAGTTTTCTATGGAAGTGGTTCAGGATGATCAGTAGAGCATGTGGTTTAATTTAATGAGCACGTCATGATTACAGTGGCGAAGGGCGGACATTTTAAAAAGGGAAGCCGGACAAAAAAATCGCCTTACTCAGAAAAACAACCAAGGAAAACATGAACATTTTTGTACTTTGCAACTCCCTGTCAGCCAAGTGTATTTGTCGTATCGAGATGTATGGAAATGTTTGACAAAGCGAAGAGCACGGAATCAAGAAATGTAGTATGAATGCCACTGGTAAACTGTCACTAGAGTAGTCAACCCCTGGTACACCGTCTTTTCAAAGACGACTTTTACGTGCCTAATAAAATTTTCCTTTTTTGTTGTGATAACTTATTTTTAACCCTTTTGTCTTCTTAAATTATGTATCCTCGTACACAACATCGAGCAATCAATCAAGATTGTGAAATAAATTAAACAAATGTTATATATAATCTCTAAATCTTCGCGAGCGAGCGCCAGGTGAATAAACTACCTCTGTTTTCCTTTTAGTCTATGTACCTCCTTAGGCTTCAGTGATATTAATTCTCAAAACAATAATGTAGAGTTAAATCTCCAAAAAAACAAAACAGAAAAAACCCTAATCACTGACAATTTAAAAAGGCAAGCCAATAAAAATCTCAAATAATAAAAAAAATACCTGCTTCTTTCGAGACAAAACAATAAATAAAATCAAACCCAGCTGGTAATTTTTCATGAACAACTAAAACAATAAATTAAAATGGCGTGCTGAGCTTCCTACTCTTCCAGCTGACACAGAAAGATATCACAAGTAGAAACATTTATTATTATAAAAAAAGTTTTGGCTGACTCAATAAAAGTAGGTTCTAATATCATGCCCTTAAAGGCTTGTTTTCAACAAAAACATTACGTAAATGAAAATAGGCCATTGCTTACAATCGTACGAAATCTACGGTTTAATAAAACGCTTTGGTTTAGGCCAGTTTTATCCTTCTTTTCATTGTGGGCGAAATGAATGCTTATTCTTATTCTTGTTCCGGAAAATTTTCGAAATCCGAATATATAATGTGAAATTAATTCAACCGTTCAATTTCATGGGAGGTTAAGTAGAAGACTAACAATATGCAAATTTTTAGAAGGATAAGCTCAAATTTTTGATGGTGATATGGAGTTAATAAAAAAATGAAGAACTGTCATTGAAAGAGCAACGCACACAAAAACTACCACGATGAATCCAAAGAATCATAATTTTACTAACATAACAAAATTAGGGATGTAAAGTCCTTTATTATGTAAAAACTTGTACAGGTGTGGAAAAAAATGCTGCGCAGTTCCAAAACTTTACTACTGTTACACCTTTCCCAGATTTATCGTTTTGTATCACTCACATCAAAGAACATAAGGACAGGAAAAAGTGCATTAAACGTAAAGCCACTTATCTCTGTCACTCCCAACCGAAACTGAAACAAGAAAAAGTACTTACACAAATACCGTTCATCCCATCTACTTCACGTGTAATCCCTCAAGCCATCGTCGACATTCAGCACGATTTGTCATGTTGCCGCCACGTTTCCTTTTTCTTTATCTCCATTTGCCTTGCTTTGTCTTAATAAATCGATCTCAGCGGTCTTTAGGTTGTAGCTGACTTTTTATTTAGGGCAAATTCGTATATCCTATAAATTTTTCAATTTATTTTACAGAAATGGTTTAAAGCATATATATTATTGATCATGATAGTTAAAGATGATAAAAGCTAAAATAAATGTCGATGGTTGTGATTTTCGGCACATGGTGGAACTTATTATACATATTTGTTAACAGGTAAGAGGATAAAACACTTGTACCATACTTGTCCACAGAATTATAATTAAACTTCAATACACATGACCGGTTTCGCTTATAAGCATTGTCTAGGGCTTTATAAAATAAAAATAACTGAAATAATATTTACGTGTTAAATACGTGCGATTGTATAAAGCCCTAGATAATGCTATAAGCGAAACCCGTCGGGTGTATTGAAGTTTAATTATAATTCTGTGGACAAGTACAAGTGTCTTATTTAACAAAGATGCTTAAATAAATGAAATGTGCCTGGTTCTAAAAGAGACAGATGTTTTTGAAAATGATACTTTACTCTATACATTTATTTTTTCTCTAACTCCATGTTTACCTTGTTTATGCAAACGTTTTATAAGGTTATCATTGCAACTAAACAAACCGCAGTCAGTCAGTAAAGGTGAAGAAGCGAAAATATTTGTTGTTTTTCTCTTTCGTTCAACAGACTAAGTCTAGCTCAACCGTGCTAGATAGAACAAGTACATGTAAATAGCAAGACTATCAGTAAACATCATTATCACAATCAAAACATTAATCGAAACCTCTTTTTGTTTCAGGTAAAACAGCACCACGGACACGCAATGTCGCAATGAAAAATGGCGGTTTTACAAGCTATACGCAAATAGTCTGTGCGAGACTCCCGGTGTTTGCTCGGATTCTTATCGTGCACTTGATAAGTTAAAACACAAGCCAAGAACAAACAGACGTTATCATGTTAGAAGAATTCTTGGGGACGCGGGGATTCAAAGTTTTTGTCGCGGCCGGGCATATTGCCTCCTTACATTTCACTCTCAAAACTTGAACGCGATAAAAATCTGTGCCTAATCCATGAAGGAACCATACATCCCACAAATAATGTAGAATAGTGCAGTGAAAATTCAAAATTGGTTTTTGAACAAGTTTTAGCCGTGTTGTGAATATAAAAATAAATGGAACAAATGAAGATACAGGTATTACTTTAAGGATTAAGGAACAAAACCGCAAAGCAGATTCGAAATTCAAATTATCGAAGGAGGAATAAATCGTCAAACTGGAGGACCTAGATACTTTGAAGGACGCAGAGAGCGTTTTTGAGACTGCCAGCGCGAAAGCAGAAGAGTGCTTGACCAAGAATGTCAATGTCACTGGAAACTTCTGCTTTGCGTACTACGATGGACTGTTATGTTGGGATCCGACACCATGGCACACTTTGGCTGTGCAGAAGTGCTTCAGTGAATTCAATGGCGTCCAGTACGATGACACACGTAAGTTTATTTTCCTAATTTGTACAATCCTTGTCTTCTAAAAACTTACTTTCCTTGTAAACTCGAAATTTATATAATGGTACTGTAACCAAAATTCTATAACCAGTTATCTAGTTGCAAATTAAAAATATTAAATAATAATTTAAAGTTTTTGTTATTTATTGTGATAAAAAGAAAAAAAACAATATCATAAGAGTAAGTAGTTCTAGTCGCAATTCTGTTTATTGTAGTAATAACAATATACATCATTAATAGCAGAAATTGTAGGCTTAACAGAGAAGCAATTACTCAAGACAAATTCGCAGAATCACCTAACTCATACAAAACTTGTGGAAAAATATCTTTATTTCAGCCGAATAAAGAGAAAGTTTAGTCAAAAGCCTCCAACCGTTTTTGCCGAGTTCATGTGTGTTTTCTCTCAACTTTTAATTTGATTTGTGAAGCCTTTATAATTGTTAGTTCATTACCAATTTTTCTGTTAAATGGCGGCGGCGGTACACAATCTAAAACAACGAATCAATTTTACTGTGGGGCTTATCGATATTCGTTTTAATTGCTCTAATCCGTTCAATATGAAAAAGTCTACTTGTGAATAGGTCATGCAAATTTCGTAAAGCTTTTAATAACTTACAGATTAGACTATAATAGGTTCTTGATGTAGTATTCTTCAACTAACATACGGTCTGTTTCACTGGTTATTAATATTATTTAGATTACATTACAAACTTAAAACGATCAATTAGAAACAAATATCAAGAACGACAAAAATATTTTGAAAAAATTCCTCGTTCAAGATTCCAACCTGCTACCACGGTAAGTGCGCTACCGACTGCGCTTTAAATAATGTTTCGAGTGACTATCCAAAGCGAAGCGATGGATTTATCCATATCTACGTATACATACATACATATACATACATACATATACATACATATACTAATAATAAAGAGAAAGTCGTGTCTGTATATTGAATAATTTCGTGAAATTTTAAGGGAAATGGGTTATTGGTATTGAACTGAGACCGAAACAATTTTTTTATAAGTTTTTATCTGTTTGTCTGTATGTATGTATGTATGTATGCTCCGTTTTAACTCGAGAACCCCACAACGGATTTGGATGCTGTTTTTTTTATTATCGTAGTGACCCGGTCAACACATAGGCTATAAAGAGTGTTCATAAAATAACGCTCAAGCCGAAAACGGGGCAAACACTTAATAAACGCTAAAACCACTCCATAGATTGGGAGTTGGTTTCTTTTGATTCTCATTCTAGTGGCCCTGGTCAACATATAGGCTATAAGGGATGTTCATAAAATAGCGCCCAAGTCGAAAATGGGCAAAGATTGAAATAAAAGGCCAGTAAATCATATAATCTTAGTTAGTGAGATCTGTGAATTTCTTAACTATCTAAAGCAACAGATAACGACCTCATCGCTATCTCTGTTCCTGGGAACAAGGCATGAAATCACATAACGCCCTCGTGAGCGTGCAGTAAGTGCATTACGGGCTGGTGTATAAGAGGCTATGTAAAAAATACATGGACGCTTTGTTTCTGTGTATTTCATAAACTACACGGAAAATTGTAATAAATTTTTGGTGTATGCATTTTGACAACATAACATAGTAGGGTTTTGATTTTGGAAAACACGTTTGGATAAATTTTCCTCGATAGAAATAATTATTGAAATGAGGTCTTCAAACGCACTTTTTCTCCTCGTTTGACGAAAAGGGATCATGTACAGAACACAAAAATATTTTACTAGACGCGTTTTAACAATAACTAGATAGGTACTCGATTTTTTAAATTTTGCTAGCTGTTTTAGTTTTTTTAATAAAATTAAAAAACATACATTTTTCACTTTTGCGCTGAATCCGCCCCTCTCGCACTGCGCGTTTTTTCGCTTGGAGTGAGAGTAATAAAAATAAAATTTACATAGCCTCTTAAGTTATGAAAATTTGGTGTACAGGTACGGTGGAAAATTCAACGGTCTAGGATGGATACCTCATTGGCGCAGCTAGTAGCGCACTTAACGTGTAAGCAACAGATAGCGTGTTTAAATCTTGGCCCGCGAAAATTTTTCGTTTTTTTTTTTTCTTGAAACTTGTAATTAGAATTGATTTTATCCAGTTTGGAATGCACTCTAAACTATCAGAATATGTAACAATAATTATTATGCAACTGGCCCGGTACCCCAAAAAAGATTCAGTCGATCGTTTATCGTTACGCATACGTCCATCTCTAGATGAATATACGACCGAACGATAATCGATCGAACTTTTTCTCTTCGGAGTAGCCCCCCTAGATCGAAGAGTTCTATACCGTCAGGCTACTGAAGGTAAAAGTCATTCACATCGATGAGTAAACAGTAATCAATCACCAATTAGCGTCAAAACAGTTATCAAATTAACACTTTGAACCATCGTTAAGTTCAAGGTGATTAAAAAATATATCTAGGAAGTATACTAATGATAAACCTGTAAAATATATTTTTGCAAAATTTTAAATTGAATGGATTTTTTATTAGTGTAAATACTGTCTGTCTGTCTATATGATGTATGTATGTTTCGTTTTAACTCGAGAACCATTGAACAGATTTCGAAGCGGTTTTCTTTATTATCAGCGTAGTGACACTAGTCAACATATAGGCTGAAGTGTTGATAAAGTAACTGCCAAGCCGAAAAATGTCTATACTACTCAAATAATGAAAACCATTTGCACGCGAGCGAAGCCGCCGAGGATATTATATCCATAAAATCATACAACAATATTGACTGTTGTTCCACATGTACATATAAAGGGAGCTTTTATAGAACTCTCTGATGTTATTAACGAGTAAAGCTGCTTCCTGAAAACAATTCACCCTTTGAGTTACTAACAACGGACTGGGTGAGGATATGTGGAGCATGTATTCATGTATTGTTTAATTTAATTACGCGGTAAACTGAGGGGTTCCGTATAGTATGTCGCCGTAAATCCACCTGTGTATGAAGGATTATGTGATTAAATCTAACTGTAATTCGGGCTGAAAAAGTTCTAGAAGTGTCAGGCCGTCTCCAGATTAAATTTTCCCGAACGAGACTAAAAATCTCCAAAAATATACGATTTCAGCAACGCTTCCCCAATTATCTTAAGACTCTATTCTTCTTTTATTTTATTTAATAAAACTTACATGCCAGTTTACATTTTCAGAGCCATCCACGAAACCTCGCAGAGTTTATCTGTGGTGGCGGTGAGGCGTGCAATATTTTGCTAGTTATAAATACTTAATTTTTAATAGGCAAATAGTTTCTTATTACATTACAATAATTTAGTTAGACCATCTTTTATACATTACATGGTATAATGTATAAATAATGGTATAAAGAATTAAATTATTGTAAATTGTTTTTTATGACGTTTATGTCTAATATACATATTCTATCTTACTTCTTTGGGATAACGTAATATAATTTGAATGTTTTTATTTATTACATTGAAATTTATTAAATTTGACATTGTTACTTATTATGAAAGACCGTAACATATTAAATGAAATTTTCACACATACACTTTTACGAAAAATTACAAAAGTGAAGCCTTCAATTCTAGCAATGGATTTCAATCACTTATATTTCAAATTTTTCCTTCCCGAAACACATAGTGGAAATAACTGTATTTTAGTAATTTCCTAAATTCCCTTAATACCCCAGTATAAAAATTTTCTTTCCCAGACTTTTCGTTTCCCCAAAAGTTCCCCAGAACAAAAATATTTCCCCAAAATTGCGAAAAAGGCTGGAGACCATGAGACGTGTTCCCATAGTTAACACAACAAAACAAAATAAGACGGACAGACATACAACGAGAATTTGCTGAATGATTAACTATATTTCACCCCAAAATCAAACGAAATGAATAGGTATATTTTTTATTGAATGTTGTTTGATTATGACAATAAACTCTTTGATTGTAAAGCCTTACGAGTAGATAATATACTTGATTGTCACATGACAAACCTGATGTCATGATAATTAGGTTTTTATGACCAAAACAATGTAACTTTCATTCAATCCAATGACATATGATTCAATTACTTCAAATAATAAGTATACCATACAAAACTCGTAATAAACTGCAAACATAATTTGTTTACATACATAGGTGTGCATGCATGTAAATATTTACATAGGCAGAACTATTTATATAGAATAAAAACTTTATTTCTTCTGTGACTGGATATAAGTAAATGGGTAACTTAGTTATACAGATATTATTTATTTACCAAAAGACAATGTATGTTTGTTTTGACAATTTTTAAGGTTGCTCCCAACGCGAATAACCTTGAGAGTCTGGGCGGAGCCTATACCTCATTCCGCTACCCGCACCTGAGGATCGCGCGCGCTTCGCTTGTCGCTACGTACCGTCAGGAGTCCGTAGAGTGCCAGGGCCATAGAGTAGTGAAATTACAGATACCTACGATTTTATATTAAGTAAGTTAATAAATATTACGTGACTTTTGTTTATGTCGTCAAATTAATACTGGAGACCCGGTAAGTGATCAGGACCAAGGTTCGATGACTCATAATTATGTGAAATATAAAAGAAAACTTAAGCTACTAATGGACTCAGGGTCGGTCTTGAACTAATTTAATTTGTTTTTCCTATTTTGCAAAAATTTTGTCCTGACCAATTATGGTGTCTCCAGTATGAAATTGGATATATAAACGAAATAGATAGATAGGACCAGATATACAGGTTGTTAAGATGATAACCTTTTTTCTTAAAACGGCGTGTTCTACTCATTAATATGAACAACTTTTACTATGCGGCCAACGCAGAAATCGCGAACAATAATTTTGGGTTTTACTTTTCTATGGAACAGCTGATTTTGTTTTCGCGATTTCAGGGTTGGCCCCATATCAAAAGTTGTTTATATTGATGGGTAGAACACCCCGTTTTAAGGAAAACGGTTATCATCTTAACATCCAGTATTTGACCCGCTTTCGTTATAAGAAAGCTCTTAATAACCACCTAATTAAAAAAATAATCTCCTCATTTGAATGACGAATAAAAATCATTCAAGAACTCATAGGCTGGTTCACTTTTCTCAAAATAGACAAAACTTTTTTTTTTTAATTTATGTTGTAGAAACAGAAAATATAACTTTTAGGTAACAGGTGTTTTTAATTCGACCCCGCTGAATCCGAAAATGCTTGTCGCCCACTCGGGATCCTGGCAAAAAGGAAGATATTCAAGATGGCGCTCAGGATCCTGAAAGCAACATATTTTCTGCTTCCCTAAGCCTAGAAATGTGATTTCAACATCAATTTATGGAGTTTTGAGAAAAATCTAGAGGAGATCAGCTCAAAGCGGTTACATTAAGTTTGATTGACAGAAAAACTTGTAAGAAGAGAGTTATTTTACAAAAACTTGTTACTAAAGAAAGTAAAATTTAGTTAAATTTTATTCCGTGAAATTTATTTCCAAATAAATTAATAAATAACATCACAACCAGCAAATTACCTATACAAAACCCTGCCAAAAACCGCTTTGCCCGAGGGGGGTGCCTAAAGCGGTTACGGGTGTTGGGCAAAGTGGACACTCATTAATTTTATAGAAAAGAATAGAAATTTTATAGAGCGAAGTGAGCGAGTTCTCCGAGTCTACTAGAACAATCCGGCGTTTGTATGTATGTTCGTATGTATGTATGAATTTTTGTTCGACGATAACTCGAGTATCGTTGATCGGAATGTCATGAAATTTGGCAGGCAAGTAAATAAGGCAAAAATAATTTCTAAATTTAAACAAGAGCCAAATTGGTCAAGCGCAAATTGGGCGAGCGCGAGTTCACAGTTCGGGGCGAACTACTAGTAATATTAATTATATATATCTTGGCAATTCAACCTAAGCATAAAATACTCTGTCACTTTCAAAGTTCACACCCGGGGCAAAGCGGTTACTGACCACTTTGCCCGAGCCACTTTGCCTTTCACCGCCATTTGGTTTTAAATCGAGACCTCTGTTCTAAGTGTTACCACATCCTCGAGCAAATATCACAGAAGAATTACCAGATAGACACAAAACAATAAAAAAATAGTGATAGTAACCAGAGTTAGTTACTTCTGGTCAGTACAGAATGAACTTACCTAGCATTTTTTTCTGTCGAATCGGTGAAAATGATTTTTTCGTTACTACACACGCAGGCGCAATCTAAACTATTCCTACTGCCTAGGAGAGGGCGGGGGAAAGCTGTACTATAACGCGAAAATGTAACATTACCACTTAAAATGGCCAGATAATCAGGCCTATCCGCTTTGCCTTCTATGGCCGCTTTGAGCTGACTTCCCCTATACAAAAAAAACTAGAAAAATCAGCATTTATAGTTACCAAAAGCATTGTTTCTAGGGTTCCGTACCTAAACATTGCCAAAGTGACCCTATTTCTTAGGCTCTAGTATCCGTGTGTTGCAGGGGTCTACAACTTCAGTTGTAATAGGTAGCTAGTTGAATTTTTTATAGAATACATGTTGCTATGGCCTCTATCGGGGCAAAAAATAAAAATAAACAAGAAATTTATACACAAGAAGTCCCCATACCAGAATACTTGAAAAAATAAATCATCATTTTTTGTTTCATCTCTATCTTAGAAATACCGAATTATTTACTTCCATCCGTTTAAGAGTTCTATGGCGATGTGAACAGGATCGAAGGTCAGGTGAATATATGTCAATTTTCAAGTAACACCCTGCAATCAGCATCTTGGTACAAAGCGTTTGCTGCAATATCGAGTTATATGCTATCATCCATTGAGGAGTTCCGCTGCAGCGCGCTGCTTATCTCTGAAGAATATCATCAGATCACGACCAAACTAAAATGGAATCTACCTGAAAACCAACTCCAAAAAAAGAAAATTTCTAATCGGTTAAGAAATGCCGGAGATATTTGCCTCAATATCGAGTGAATTCCCCCATCCGTTGAGGAGTTCAGCTGCCTATCTCTGAAGACCATGATCTGATCACGACCAAACTAAAACGAGTCCTACCTGGAAGCAAACTCTTTCAAACAAAAACAAGAAATTCAATTCCTTTCAGATTTCCCAGTGTTATGAAGTAACATATCCAAAAAAAAATATGCAGTCGAATTGAGAACCTCCTCCTTTTTTAAAGTCGGTTCAAAAGGTCGTGTTTAATTGAGTATTTTCGCAAATCATTAGTATTGTACTGAAGCCAAAACTAAATTTTTTTGAATTTTATCTGTCTGTATGTTTGTATGTTTGTATGTTTGTTCTGTTTTAACTCGAGAACTACTACAGATTTGGATGCGGTTTTTTTTATTATCATCATAGTGACTGGTCAAGATATAGGCTAAAAAGGGTAAAATAATGCCCGAGTCGAAACCGGGGCACAGATTAAATAAATGCGAGCGTAGCCGCAGGCAAAGGTTAGTGTGAAATAAGAGTTTGGATTTATAAATCAAAGTCACCCTATATTTGTTTCCATGAATCGTATACCGTACATTATTATTTGTGACATTCGTATTAGGAGAAAAATTCTGTGTACATGGTAGCGGATAAAGGTTTATTATTCCATCCATGCTCAGATGTAATTTCGCTTTTGGTATGGTACGTAGGCTGGGGTGGTTTTACTGACGTCATATTTAAAAAGTTTTCAATTTCTCAACGAAAAAGTAAACGAAATTGGGAACTATTATTTTCTGACATCAACGATATTTTTCATCAACTTGTGTCCTCTAATTAGTAAATCTATCCCCACGAAATATTGTTATTTTTACAAAATCAAATGTGTCTCCAGGTTTGAATTACCAAATAAATGTCAATTTATATCTAAAATAAAATACGAATTATATTATCAATGTTATCATAGTTCACCCCATGAATAAAAACTTTGTGCTTAGAATAATGAATTTATCCCGCGATAATAGTTTCGTCTTTCGAACAGTAGATCTGGGCGGCTATTCCGGCATTATTGCGCATTCGCAATATCAGTCATTAGATATTTGTTTAAAGTCTGATTAATGCCATGCGATGAAAATTAGAGTGACTAAACTACATCAAATAGAAGCTAAAGGATATTATAAGAAATGCTTATTATAAGTTTCCATTGAAAAAATCAACACATATCTGTACAAAAACCCTTTAGTCACCCGCAATCTGCCTTCGCAATTTTTACGCACGTGCCAGAATACCCGCCCTGGCCCTCAATTCTGGCACGTGCGCAAAAATTGCAAAGACAGATTGCGGGTGATATTAAAAGGGATTTTGTACGGATATGTGTTGATTGTTTTGATTGAAAACTTATAGTGAGCATTCTTTAAATCATATAGTTCCAATTTAATGTGGTTTAGCCACTCTAATTTTTATTATTAAAATTATCCTGCCCAATTTTTGATAAAGCAGCCCTTTTAAAAACTATGCAATAAATATTTTTTATACGTTATTTTTAATGATACCGAATCTTAGGATCAATTGCGGTAAAATATCATGGAGTCAGTAACAGTTGATAAGTTACAATTAATAGGTTTACTACCTTGTTAAGCTGACTGTATCTCTCAGCTTTTGGAAACAAAGAAGAACGTATTTGTTTATTAAATAAAAGCAAATGGGAACTATAAAAAGATTATTTTTAGAAGCAATGGGAACAACCCCTTCTTTTACTACTTTTTAGCTCCTATCAAAAAAAAGTTTGCTTTTAAGAAATCTGTTTATAAAAATCATACTTTTATAAGTGTATGTTTCTGTATGTTATTTTTTTTGAGTATCTACAAATAAATATTAGATAGCAATTAGAAATTTGGGTATTATTTCGTCGTTTGGGTAAACTGCACTTTTTTAAAGGATCATACTAAAAAGTAGATAAAATCCAACGCATTCATGAAAAAGCGTTATTAGTTTAGAAATATTTTAAAAGAATTAGAAATTTTTCAACAAAATTTTAAAAATAGTTGCGACGACTAGCGAAGCGAGTGGAGAAGCATGTTAGGTTTACATCGACTAGCGAAGCGAATGGGAGAGAGGAGAAGCGTGTTAGGTTTACATGTAAATTAATTTAGGAAGCCGAGCGAAGCGTATCTAGGCTATCCCCCATAATGCGTGACATACACAATGAAAAAATATTCATTCGTATCTCACCCCGCTTATTTTTCATCCGTGTAAAAGATTTCGTCATATCCCTACGTTTGAACGCTAGAATTTTTCCGCTTTCCTGTGAAAATTGTAATAATTTAAAAGTACCATCATACGACATATTATACGAGTATTGCAGTACTCCGTTTCATTAAAATGCCAGACCGTGAGTGATCTGTTCTAAAATTGAAACTATCTATCGATCTATTGAAACGTCTGCTTTAATGTTTCAAAATGGTCAAAGTTGTATACAGTTACTGTTACCTTTGTGACCTAGGTAATCTAAATTTTAAATTTTGTGATCCTAGAAATACACTGAACCGGTTTTTCTAAGGAATGTATGTGAAATTGTTTTCAAAAGGCTCTTGACAAACCTTTAAGTAGCGTTAAAAATTTAAAACATTATTATCTCCTGAACGTAAATTAAATTGATCTGTGGCAAAATGGAGCTTTAAAAAGGGACCACAGCCCGAAAAAAAAAACATTATTATTACAGATGACCCTCTTGTTGTTATAAAATACACAAATAATATGTAGTTCAGTGCTTATATCGATTTACGACGTCATTTTACTTCAAAATCGCAATGTCGCTATTTGTTTCGTTTTTGTTTTGTTTTGTTTCATGATGTCGCTTTTAACGAAACTAAACAATCCGTCGTTTGAGAAGGCCGTCTTTACAGTGGTCAAGCAGTACTACAGGCTTTACTACCAAAGTTGTGTTATTTTATGCATTATTTTGTAAATTATTGTGCACAACAACTATAAACACGCTTTAAACTTGTTGTGCAACCACCAGAATCAGAAAGAGCGAACCCGCTCCACATGACTTGTAACTGACTGAAACTTGAAGAGTGTAATCGAGTAGGCGTGGCACGTTGAGCCTACACGGACGCCTCGGACCACGCTATCACGTTTTTTTTTTTTAGCTTAGCTTAAAATCATATATTTCATTTAAAAAATACCATTCACTCAATCGTCAAGAAATCTCCAGAACTTAAGAGCTTCAAAATTGAAATGTAGTTGATTTTGTCATACAGTGTTCAGGTTTGTTACTCTTTCAACAAGGGCGGAGGCCGTTTTCAAAAGGCTAGTTATTAATAAACCTTTGTTTTGTTCCAGAAAATGCGTCACGCCTCTGTGAGGCGGGCGAATGGCGAAATCACAGTGACTTCTCAAACTGCACTGAAAGGATCGCGAACGTGTCACCCACTGACGTCACAAGTCTAATCTACCTCGCCGGCTACTCGCTGAGTCTGGCCGTACTGTCCTTAGCTGTATTCGTGTTCCTTTACTTCAAGTAAGTCTTATGTTACATATAAAGAACTTTCCAACAGAACTTCTCAAACTGCACTGAAAGGATCGCGAACGTGTCACCCACTGACGTCACAAGTCTAATCTACCTCGCCGGCTACTCGCTGAGTCTGGCCGTACTGTCCTTAGCTGTATTCGTGTTCCTTTACTTCAAGTAAGTCTTATGTTACATATAAAGAACTTTCCAACAGAACTTCTCAAACTGCACTGAAAGGATTGCGAACGTGTCACCCACTGACGTCACAAGTCTAATCTACCTCACCGGCTACTCGCTGAGTCTGGCCGTACTGTCCTTAGCTGTATTCGTGTTCCTTTACTTCAAGTAAGTCTTATGTTACATATAAAGAACTTTCCAACAGAACTTCTCAAACTGCACTGAAAGGATCGCGAACGTGTCACCCACTGATGTCACAAGTCTAATCTACCTCGCCGGCTACTCGCTGAGTCTGGCCGTACTGTCCTTAGCTGTATTCGTGTTCCTTTACTTCAAGTAAGTCTTATGTTACATATAAAGAACTTTCCAACAGAACTTCTCAAACTGCACTGAAAGGATCGCGAACGTGTCACCCACTGACGTCACAAGTCTAATCTACCTCGCCGGCTACTCGCTGAGTCTGGCCGTACTGTCCTTAGCTGTGTTCGTGTTCCTTTACTTCAAGTAAGTCTTATGTTACATATAAAGAACTTTCCAACAGAACTTCTCAAACTGCACTGAAAGGATCGCGAACGTGTCACCCACTGATGTCACAAGTCTAATCTACCTCGCCGGCTACTCGCTGAGTCTGGCCGTACTATCCTTAGCTGTATTCGTGTTCCTTTACTTCAAGTAAGTCTTATGTTACATATAAAGAACTTTCCAACAGAACTTCTCAAACTGCACTGAAAGGATCGCGAACGTGTCACCCACTGACGTCACAAGTCTAATCTACCTCGCCGGCTACTCGCTGAGTCTGGCCGTACTGTCCTTAGCTGTGTTCGTGTTCCTTTACTTCAAGTAAGTCTTATGTTACATATAAAGAACTTTCCAACAGAACTTCTCAAACTGCACTGAAAGGATCGCGAACGTGTCACCCACTGACGTCGCAAGTCCTATCTATCTCGCTGGCTATTCGCTGAGTCAAGCCGTACTGTCCTTAGCTGTATTTCTGTTTCTTTATTTCAAGTTAATTTTATGCACTTATATAAAATATTTGACTGACTTCTCAAACAGCACTGAAAGAACTGTGAATTTGTCGTCTGCTGACTCATGTCATGAGTCTTATTTACGTTTCTCACTGAATCTGGCCGTAGGTACTGTCCTTAGTCGTGTTCCTTTACTTCAATAAACTTTAACTTGAACTTTACTTCATCTTTACTTTACTTATCTTCTCAAGCTGCATTGAAAGGATTGCGAATGTCTCAATCTCACCTGCTAACCTCACAAGTCGTATCTACTTTGATGGCTACTATAGGTACGCGGCACTATGTATACCTATATTTATTACACTACCTTTACAACTAGAGGTCCCTATTCTATAATGATCAATTATCAGATCTAAAATAAAAATACCGGACAAGTGTGAGTTGGCCTCGCCCACCGAGGATCCGTTATAGACTATATTTTTTAGGATTTGATTACAAATGTACAGTTTTCAGATTTTTCCCTATACTTGTAGATGCGACGGTATTACTTGCCTTGGTATTACATTTTTCTTATTGAATTAGGAGCATTCACCTCTCATAAACAACTAGACTCACAATCTCGCTCAAAAAGTGTCCGCGATGCATCTTGTCACCGCTATGGCGTGACAAGATCGAATGACGATTGTGGACAACTGACATTTCATCTTATGTTAACGATATAACGTCTTAATTTGGTTGAAGCATTTTTGCTACTTTGTACGTCGCCCGTTCGGACGTTTTCTGACCAACTTTTCTAAAAGACTGTGTGTCTATTTATTTATGAGAGGTCAATGGTTAGAAGCCTGTTTTTATTTACAACATCATAGGGCCGCAAACTTCTGTAGGAGTTATTAGTTTCAACATGTTATCTCCCACGGGGTCCTAGAAAAAGGACTTTTGACAGACGGACAGACAGACAGACGGCCAACAGAGTCATTGTATAAGGGTTCCGTGTTTTTGTTTTGAGGTACGCGACTCTAAAAGTATAAATATTCTACCACCTTTCCTTCACGATGTCAAGTTTTAAAATAAAGGTTGTTCAAAGTTTACAATGAAAAACTCTAGTCATAAAAAGTATTAACAAAGATTCACTTCAAGTTTGCTTAGTGCTTCATAAAAGTACTTAACTATGAGAAATGTCTCTCTAAGCGTCCAACAAGAGCAAGCTTTGAAGAAGAAAAACTGTGAAGTATACGTCATAAGCATAACTCATAACATAACATAATGTATGGGTTCCTTATAAGTAAGAGATAAATTATCTTGAAATATTAAAACAATGACACCCTCTTTAATAAAAACGACTAAAATATTTGACGACAAGCCTTGACATCTAATTTACTAGTAGAAACTTGACCGTTACAAACTTTAAATCTACGATTCTCTCAACTAAATGTAAAAAAAACTAAAACTACAGTGCATATGAAAAGCCGGAGACGTGGAGGTAGGGCATCTCACGCCCGCTGTAACAAAACATAGGCACGTGCGAGTCAAAGCGGCTGAGGGTGGTCACCTTTGACTAGCAAGCCGAAGCTGCCGAGGTGAGCATAGTTACCTTTGCCTTATTACGTAAGGGTTCATTTATTCTGGGGCAAAGGTGAAGGGGCTGCACGTCCCACAGCGCCGTAGAAATTGCAGAAGTAAGTTTTGGTAATTAACGCAGTAAAAAAATCATGATATGGCAAATCACTACTAAGTAGTTTTGGCAATAAAAAGTTTCTTTTGTTAATTAAACATAATATAAGCCAATAATAAATTGGAGAGATATATGAGATACCTAATTTATGCTTATTTTGTGATAACATGAGTTATTATCAGTTATCCTTGCTTGCCGTCCTATATCAGAAATAGTCCATAAATTAAAAATACAATAGTCGAGAAAGTTAATTAATTGATGTCATCTTCAGTATTCGCTAATTTGGTCAGTAAATGTCCTTCTAGAGCAACCCGGTCGAGCTTTATGTTCCACTTCATCATCATCAATCGGCCCGTATTCAACTACTACTGGAGATAGGCCTCTTCTTCTCCACGTCATTTTCGTCGGTCTCTCGCCGTCCTTGTCCATGGTCCACTAACAGCCTTGAAGATATCGTGTCATCATCAGGCCATCGATCTACCCACTGAACGCTCTCGTGGCCTGGGCCGCTACTCTATTCTATTACTACCCTAGTCCATCGTCCATCTTCCCGTTTGGCCTGATGTCCCGCCCATCTCCCCTTAAGTTTCGCGACTCCGACATCTTCGACTGGAGTTCATGATTGAATTCCGACGTTCGGTACACAATCAGTAAGGGAGATGCCTAGCATGGACGCTTCACAGCCCTCTGTGTCACTTTTATTTTGTGGATCACGTTGGTCAGCGTTAATGTTTCGGCACCATAAGTCAGGACAAGCAGGACACACTGGTCTTGGTCTTGAGCCATTGCAGGATTTTTGCTCCAAAGACATTTTCCATATTTCAAAAGGCAGCCCATCCTAGCTGAATTCGTCTTTCGATCTCCTTTACTTGAGGTTTACCGTTAAAGGAGAAACAACCAACGCCTATGGTAGATGTACTATTTTACCACCTCTATGATTGTAGCTAATAATCAACTCAAACGCGTTATGCTACCAACAAAATGTATGGAAGACCCTGTCCGGCCAAACTAAATATACGGGATTCTATACAGGGCCCATAAGCATATCAGAAACACCATATACCTGGCACGAAATTAGTATGCAGACAGAGTCCTCACCCAGATTAATAAATAATACGAACTCACAGTAGTTCTGCTGAGACTTCCCAGACGCCGGCTGCCCTCGCAGATCTCAACTAATGCTCGAGTGCGCCAAGCTGTCCTGCCTTTCTTCCACGTTAATCCCGACGACCAAATCTAGGAAGGGATTGAAAGGGCAGATGGGATAGAAACGGGAATTTGGCCACAGGCGTACACGTGGCGTGTCAAAGGTTAGGCCGATCTTGCTTACTGCCCCGTGCATGTAAAGTCTAATCGACGCTTTCTTCACTTCACTGTTCAGCACTTTTGTATTGTCCAATTAAATACTGTCCCGAAACACATAAATTAGCCCTGGAACGAATCCGATTCTCCAGGCGCTGTTCCCGATCTGAACGCAGTGAACGCGGTAATCCCACTTTTTGAATGACAGCTCCAAATGTCAAAATGAATAGAATGTTGCCAGGGTCCGTTTTCACATTTTGAACCAAACAATCCCCCGCTCCGGACTGATACTCCTATCAGACCGTTAGCTTAATCAACCGGGAGCCGGGAGAGAGTCGCTATGACTCGTCGCCAGATCGAACCTCCGACCAGCACCTCAGAGACGAGAGGAGTCTCATCCTCACCAAATATCCGCTCTATAATGCAACCGGCAATACAATAGAGGACGGCTTCCACTTTAAAAAACATTGAGATGAGTTCCTTGAAACATAAATATTCTTCCCGATAACGCGGCGGAGGTGGGTCCTGATCGATCGCACGGCGGTATCAAAAAATACTACCTTCCAAGTGAGGATCAAATTGGGGAATCGAACCGCCAAGTTATCCCTCCTTGGGCAAACATTCAACTTATAAACTAACACAATAGTTTTCAAAAAATATTTAAACATTTCCAAAAATACATTAACATTTCTTAAATAATTGGGGGTACCCAGGTAAGTTGTGCCATTGTCAAAGTGGATCCAAAAAATGTAGACCCCTACGCAATACAAATCGATCCAACGCGGCAACGAAAGCCTCCTTAGACAACGAAAGTACTAACTCCAAGCGGACGGCCTTAATGGACAAGCACACAAACACTCACAGGTACGCCTTAACACAAATCTATCGTTGTGAAGGGCGATTGCTCCGACCGAACACGGGCATCCTTTCTGTGGCGACTCCTTTATAATCAACCATAGCAGAAGGCAGATCTCTCTTCTGTGGCTGCATCAGTGAGACTCGCAGCCCAGAACAAAATACGCATGAGAACAGCAAATTGCGAATTATCGTCGAGCAGACACAATCCAAAACTCCCGCGGTAAAATCGCTAAACTGCGTGACCACCCGCGTGCACGTCACAAATATATCGGACACCACAAGCTTCACCAACGGATACTCAAACAGCTCGAACAACTCGAATAGCTAGTACAGCTTGAACAGCTCAAACAGCTCGTACGGCTTAAATAGCTTGTAGAGCTCGAAAAGCTTGTACAGCTTGCGCAGTTCGTGCAGCTTCAAAAAAAAATCGTAAAGCTCCAAACGCCAGCTGCACCGAACCTGCCGCTTGTGACCTGGGCCGGCCGCGCCGCACACCACCGTGTCTCACCCGCCGCCACGGGTGTAACCCGCGTGTGTGCCCGCACCGCGTGTCCCCGCACCCGTGTGTGCGTCGCCGCGCACGTCGCGCGTCTCGCGTCCGTCGCGCGTCGCCGCGCCCCCACGTCGCGCCGCACTCGTCGCGCGTGAACGCGCAATCAATCTCCCTGATCCCCGATTCAAATTACAGGAGAGAAAACAATAAACGGTAACCGGGTTACATAACTATCAAGGATGCTGCATTGACGACCTTCGACCCGTCCGGAAAACAGTCCTCGAAGTCTGGTCTCAAGACAGCATATTTATTTATTTTAATATAATATCATAGAATGGTGGATACTGTCGGCAGTGAAAGGGGACCTAGCACCTCCACCCTACATATTAACTTAGCAAATAGTCATTATACCTATTTTGGCCTCTGTTTTCAGGAAGGCCTTTAACCTTAACTGAAACCCCACGGGGGGCCTCCCAGAAACTATTGCGATGGGCAGCGTCCTCCGTTCCCTGGCAGAGAGGCAGCTATACACCGACTGCCCGGTCTCTCCAGCCAAGGACGAGCCCTTTGCCCTAGACAATATGGCGAGTGAATATACAACGCCATCCTAAAGGGTCTGTAGCTCGCAGCCCTACCATCCAAAAGCGGGCGATACTCCAACCGTGGATAATCGTGATACGGTGGCGAGAATCGCTGTTGCACCGCCCCGCTACACTGTCCTACAGTGGGCACAGGCACTGATGTGAAAGATGGGGCCCACTCAGATTTGAAGTGGGGCCCCCGCCCGTTGCCTCCCCCCCCGGGGGGGGGCCGCTAATGCGGAAACATGGGGCCCACTTCCAAAATCCTGAGTGCGGCCCTGGACCCGTTGGCCCCCCACCCATCAAGGGGCCCCCTACCCGGGCCCGTAGTACGACCCTGTACCGCAGGTGCGTGCTCCCTTATATTATTCATAGTACACGGGGCATGACTCACCCCTGCATCCGGTGACATGCCCTTCGTAATACTCTCTCTCCACTCCGACGGGTGCGCGCCTCGTCCCGGACGAGGGCCCCTCGACGGATGTGGACGCTGTGTGGACGATGAAAACGCCCCCCCGCCCGTAGCGGGACGCTGCCGCCACGATGGGTACACAATACTCCCATCCGAAGCACGTAGCCGCTGCGGTGTCATACCAAGCACGTCTGACCTGTTTACACACAACAAGAAATTATGTGAACAGCCACATTCGCTACACATATTATGTTGCCCAAAACAGTCGCGTGCGTAATGTTTTCCTAAACAACAAAAACATAATTTATTACGTTTCACAAAACGCCGTCGCTCAATAACCGGCAACGTAATAAAATCACGGCACTGCAACAATGTATGTTCCAAGTGCCCGCACCACCTACATTTCGGGCTACTCGCGTCAGCGGCGGCCGTCAACAAGCAAGCCGCAACGCGTTCTTTTATTCGTTGCCTTTCTTGTGACAGTTCGCTTCCCGCTGTGTCGGAAGATCCACTCACATTTCCGCTAGGGGGCGCCACTAAATCCATACTGGTGGATCTGCCTAAATTGTCACCAGAGGGCGCCACTAGCTCAACAATGGTGGACCCATTCAAATTCCCAACCAAGGGTGCCATCGATTCAGTGCTGGAAGACTCCCCGAACAAAGTATTCAATTCAAGTGCGGGCACCCTACTATGACCTTGACTTACATGACCCGTACTTACAGCCGGGGTCCCGGACTGTCGTCTCTTAATCGTACACGCAACCTGTGTGAGCTCGTCATGTATGTCCATTATTTGGTCCATATCATTAAAAAATCCAGCCATTACCTCGGGTGGCAGGTCCTCGTCAGTTAGCTGCGTCAAGGCTGTTTCGGCTGTCTCGAAGCGAGGCTCCATCCCTTCGTAACATTGGACGATGACAGCATCTCGGTCTTTCCGAGACAGCAAACCCCTGACGCCAACAAACCATCTCAACTGACTCGCCAGTACCTTCCTCGGAGACAGTCTCGCCATCGCGTTGGAACCGGGAATTCAGAAACAATAACCAATTAAGACGAGTTCGACAATATCACAACCTGGCACCCCTATACAAGTGTACACAATTCTACAAATTATAAAATAGACCAGTTTTATTATATTGTGACCAAAATATCTTTATATAACGCAAACAACAGAGTTATAAAACTAACCAACTTGTGTTAATATAAATGACCTGTTTAAATGTCTTGCACCAACAAGCATGTACACTACTATATTGCTATATACTATTATTCACAAACATACATATGTATATCCATACAATATAAACAATCCATGGTAATATGTTACTCAAACATTACCATCTAAAAGAACTAATCGAGCCAAGTAAATAACAAATCGATTCAGCCTAAATAATTCTATTATCCTGAACAAGACAAACCCTGGTTTTCTATTTCTCAAAGAATTCAAATGTAAATTACCCACATATTTGTAATCACAATAATAATTTACGTATCCTAGCTGTAATGAATCTAATATTTTATCTATTCACAAATATAAAACCTAGCCGTATATCTACTAACAAATAAATCTTTTATTATCGCAAAGATGTGCCGTTCAAAGCTTCAACTTCCGCGATAGAAAACTAGATGGCGCAGCTTGCATCTACATCGCGGTATCGTTTGCTTGCATAGCCGTGCTAGTACCTACGGCCTACAACGAACAATACTCTGTTGCTTAACAAATTATGAGAACAGAAAAGAGCCACACCGGGTTCAACAATCCATAAAACCAGGGTAAATTCACAACAAATTATTCTACTTTTGGTCACAAACTAATCAGCAACTACCTAACTAAACCAAAGTATGATTCACAAATTATCTTATAAGACCAACGGAGCTACTATATCGGTTCGGCTTATATAAACAGAATATCTTGGTCCGGGGTTGTTTAATATCCGATACTAAACAACTTAACCGCGCTCTGCTACCAGAAATTGTAGCTAATAATCAGCTCAAACGCGTTATGCTACCAACAAAATGTATGGAAGACCCTGTCCGGCCAAACTAAATATACGGGATTCTATACAGGGCCCATAAGCATATCAGAAACACCATATACCTGGCACGAAATTAGTATGCAGACAGAGTCCTCACCCAGATTAATAAATAATACGAACTCACAGTAGTTCTGCTGAGACTTCCCAGACGCCGGCTGCCCTCGCAGATCTCAACTAATGCTCGAGTGCGCCAAGCTGTCCTGCCTTTCTTCCACGTTAATCCCGACGACCAAATCTAGGAAGGGATTGAAAGGGCAGATGGGATAGAAACGGGAATTTGGCCACAGGCGTACACGTGGCGTGTCAAAGGTTAGGCCGATCTTGCTTACTGCCCCGTGCATGTAAAGTCTAATCGACGCTTTCTTCACTTCACTGTTCAGCACTTTTGTATTGTCCAATTAAATACTGTCCCGAAACACATAAATTAGCCCTGGAACGAATCCGATTCTCCAGGCGCTGTTCCCGATCTGAACGCAGTGAACGCGGTAATCCCACTTTTTGAATGACAGCTCCAAATGTCAAAATGAATAGAATGTTGCCAGGGTGCGTTTTCACATTTTGAACCAAACAATGATAGAGTTTCTTACTCTGATGTTGGGTAGGTTGGTAGAAATGCTAGTCATAGTATTTGACTTGGACATGTTCATCCAAAAGCTGACCTTCAGGTTGCTTCATGCAGTTCTGCGTGCATACTTTGGAGATCTGCGACGTCCTCAGCCAGGAGGATCACATCGTCTGCAAAACGCAAGTGCAATGAGCCTCTTTCACCCCAGTGAGTCTTCATTACGTCTTCTAGGACATTCATGAAGGGCTTGAGTGTCTACTTTTTGCACGCCCCGTTTAACAGATACGGAATCTGTTAGTCTTTGCATTGCATCATATCTTCCACTTTCGCGTCATAAAAATTAATTCAATAGACTAGAATCCTACTTATTACTTGTTCGGTTACATAATACCAGTAAAAATACGTAAATAAAGAGATTTCTCAATTATTCAAATTATCAGTGTCTTTATTTTGCAATAGACGCGTGATCACCGAACTTAATCTCAATCGGTCAAGCCTTTTTCAAATTATACCACGTAAAAGAGGGACAGAATACTTGGTCTCACCATAAGATTTCCGAATATTACGGAACCCTAAAAATGAATTTTATTCTTTCGACACGGCTTCTTCAGGCCTTAACGATGCCTATAACTGCTGAGAAGTAACGGAATCGTTGACACGAATAATAACGTCGTAGCTTTTGCAAGATAGCAGAAAAATAAGCTTTCTTTTCAATGGCTTAGAAATAAATCTCTTCTGAATAATTTTCTAATTCGAATAAATTGTGTGTAATTTTACTTATATAAGGTGAATTCTGATAATAAAGTTTGTGGGTATAATATAATGTCTACTGAACCTTCACTGTTCATCTATTTGATTATCAATTATTTTTTTTCTACGCGAGCCCTTATAGGCATGGTTTCTTCAGTAAAGGGTTAATATATCACCGCTAAAAGGTTTCATATCGTAAAAAAACCCCCAATTTGCAATAACTTTGGAGTTACTACATAAAGCCTTGTTTTATTCTTTGCAAGTCAAATAAGACCTGAATAATAAATCAGGATACCTTTTTAGATCCTACTTAAACACACTAGTACCTCTTTAAATGGGTAGGACTGTAGGGTTGCATATACAATTATGTTATCTTTACCTTTAGATTGTTCTGTCTGGTGAAGACTGAAATATTATGTGTAGAATAAAATATCAAGATATGTTTGTTTAACGCAAAATTGTTATCTAGCTTGTTAATTTGGTCGGCTTATATCGTCAGCTAACTTTTGGGAACTTCGCAATTTACATACCTCGTTAATTTGGTTTGTTTATCGGCAGCTCACTTTTGGAAGCCAGTCATATTGGAGACTTTGTAAGTGGTCATGAAGGACAAAGGTTCAATAGCGTCACTATTTGCGAAATACGAAAAAAAATGTATGCCTCTATTCTTGTTCAAGAACAACCTCGACTCAATTGTAGAGAGTCTTAATTTTATTTTTCGTAGTTCACAGAGGGGTGCCATTTAATCTTGATCCTGACCACTTAGTGAGTCTCCAGTATGAATTTGGATATATAAAAGAAAGGTACGTTTGAATAAAGCTGGGTCTCAGTATTCCTTTTTCGGACTTTTTGATTTCCTTATTATGTGTAAAATAAAGCTTTGGTTGAAACGCGTATATAAGTAGGTTGTGTTTTGTACCATTGTCATAGATAAGAAATTATATTTTGATTACTAGTTATTGCGCCACTGGATGCAGGGCGGCTTACGGCATTAGCTTGTAATTATCTCAAAGCAGCGTCAATATGATGCGAGAGCCGAGACGTGGTAGTCTCAGACATTCTCAGTCATATCTCGGTAAAATCTAGATAACCAAAGTCTGTATGTTTACGTAGCGCATTCAGAGCATATACTGAGCAATTATGTAGCAGACTCGTAGACACGTAGTTGTGCGTAAGGTGAGGATTGCAAAACTATACGGGTGACTGAGGTTAGCTTTGCATACAAATATTTAATTATTGTTTAAAAACTTGAAATTTGCAAGGTAGGTATTCATTTCACAACTAATATTTAAAAAAATATATTCCCTAGTGGCTTAAAAAAGGGGATGAAAAATTCAAATGATTTTTTTTAAGGTAAAGCGATGAAAATTGACATTTTGATTAAAAATTATAATCTTATTTCAAAACATTTTTAGCGTTTTAAATGAAAGGGGAATAAAGTTAGTGTAGGAAAATCATTACATTTATAGAAAATTTGTATTTGGGCTTTTTGATGGAAATTAAGAATGACGTGTTTCAACGTTTTGAGATAATCATCCCTTAAGGTGGTAAAATAGGGGATGAAAGTTTGTTAAGGAATTTTGTTATTTTACACCACTGCCCAAAACTAAATGCGTAACGTTTTCGAGGTTTATGTATGTTTGTATGTTTGTCCGTTTCTTTATATATATTTTTATCATCAAAGACCTTAAAAACTTGTAAAAACTGAGAGGATCTGTCGATTTTTCAGCTTTTGACTGCTGATAAATGTCAAAAACTGTCATCAATCGGAATGCATCCTTAATACCGGTCATTAAAGTCCAAACACGGTGTACGGGCAATCAGCCGTACATTTTGCAACGTTGCGGCCTACGTATGTTCAGCGCATTCGTCATGTATTACTTTAACGTTTTACCTTTTCTTTATTTATTAATAACTGAGTACTTACTTAGCTACCATAGAGATCACAGCTAGAGAACCTACACCTTTCTCTACAATAAACTACCTCGAAACTAAACAGACTGGTAGTTATAACTCCACTCCACTTCAATTACCTACAACAACTAACGTACGGCCAGGCCTGATGATCACTCTGACCATACACACGGAGAGACTATGCACAAGGCGTACTGATCCATATCAAAATTTTCCGATAAACTGTAAAAATAAGGCATCGTAATCAGCACCTTCACAAGGTTCTCGATACTGAGTTTAATGCTAATCGGAGCACTTTTTTGGTCCTACCAAAAAACTATAAATACCTCACAAATGTATTTTTTTTGTCGGCCATGTGGTCCCTATGTATCATTCAGTATTGTAAAAAATAGAAAAACACATTTTGTTTTCACAATTGCTTATGAAATTTATTATTGAATATTATCAATTCTTAATAATGGTTTTAAGCCTTTTTGAAAGCTATATTTTGACCCCTCATTGGGGTTGTCTTAAGGCGAATAGAAAAATATAATATGACATTTTTTGCTTTCAGAGATCTTCGATGTCTAAGAAATACGATACATACCAATTTGATGTCTACGTACATCCTCTCTGCTTGTAGTTGGACACTAAATTTAGCTTTACAAGTAAGTATATTTAGGTACATTATAATAATAATTTAGGTACGAAATTAATGATCGTTAGAAACAATTCGGACTTTTACCATCATCACTTGGTAAATCTTAGGTTTTATTAGAAAAACCTAGGATTTACTGTAACACATACATTTATTTTATTGGTATTATATACCTATAATGATATAAATGACACTTAACTGCTATAAGTTTTTGGGTTTTGTAACGTACGTAAGTGAATAAATATTTAAAAAAAAACCTTCAAATATATTACCTGATTGTTGGACAGAGTATAAAAGGTGAATTTTCATAATGTAGCCAAACTCATACTGTAGACTCGGTAAGTGTTCACGACCAAGGTTCAATGACATTGTTTGCGAAATAATAAAAATATTTTTTGTGCCTCCATACTTGTTCAAGAATAACCTCGACTCAATTAGTGTAGGAAGTCTTAATTTTATTTTGCGTATTTCACAGAAATGGCAATTGACCTTGGGTCCTGACCAATGACCGAGTCTCCAGTATGAGTTTGGCTGCATAAACGAAAGTCAAATAGTAATAATACTTTCAAATTATCTTAACTAGCATTTTTGTTTCAGAATTGGTCTGAAGAATCACAGCCAGATCAAGCTTCTTGTATGATACTAGTGATATGTATGCATTATTTCTACCTAACAAATTTCTTTTGGATGTTAGTTGAAGGTAAGGAATATCTCAAGTTCTCAATAAATGTACTTGTAGGTAAAGGTATAATGAAATCTTTTTACTACTAGTTTACTCAAATAAGGGGGCAATAAATGCTGGTGACCCTGAAAGTCAAAATTGTTGGTCGGTTTTAATCAGACGTTATTAAAAAAAAAAATTAAACAATATATGATAAACTACAAAATATCTAGAATGATGTGCCTTCATTAGAATTTAAAATTTTTATCAAAATCTTTAACTAAATAAATACCAAACCAAGGTCTAATTTCAAACGAATATCCGGTTTAATTGTCTACTTGAACAATCCGGCGTTTGTATGTATATATGAATGTTTGTTCGACGATAACTCGAGTACCGTTGATCGGAATGTCATGAAATTTGGCAGGCGATGGATAGTATAGATATAGATTATTTTGGTGTACAATAAACGGTGAATGAAACAAACAAAGAGTACCATTTGACTGTTCGTAATAATAATGATAGAAACAAAAATCAGTTCAAACATTAAAAACAGTATTTGTGATCGGATCTCTTTTTCCAACTCAGTGAAATAAAAGTCCAACTGAAACTGAAATATAAACCCACCTTTTATCTTAAACCAGCGGCAACTGAACAAACAGAATGAAAGGTCGAACAAAATAAAAATAACAAGGAAAGGGTGACTTAGCTGGGAAGTTTTATCTCTATTATTTTTCAATTACAAATACCATAGAATATTATTAATATATTATTATTTTAATTACTAATAACTTCCATTAAAAATAATTTATTTCTTTGTTCTCTTTTAATAAGTTAATAAGCTCTGAAGGTGGTAACAGAGGATTTCGGTGCAAAATGTAAATCATAATTGTTTTCCTTACTTTTGAATAAAAAGCAATTAATGAAACAAATGAAATTTTATAGCCATTCGCGCAAATTGCTAAGTAAAATTTAGGTTTTTAAAAGAAATTTATATTATTTTACGCATTAAATTTTAATTGCATTAATTACAACTGTTATCACGCTTTATAATTTGTTGATGTTATGGATAACATGACATCATTTTCTCGTGAAAATCTAATTTAAAAATTCAGCAATTTGCGCGAATTACCATAAAACATAATACTTTTTGGGGTTCTGCTGAGGGCAAAAGGGCAAAACGGACCCCTATTAATGTCACTCTGCTGTCTGTCCGTCCATACGTCACGGGGCTCTAGCTTGCAAATGGAATGAAGTATAGATCTGAACTGGATATGTTATGTGGAATATTGACCCAAAACCGAATATGGAATTAAAAATTAAATTAAATGAATTTTCAGGGCGGACTCAGATGAAAAAGGAGGCGTAACAATTTTGTTTTCTTAGGCGATAAGGGTTGTCATTGTTAGAACTTATTAGAACTAGTAGAATAAAAATATATTGTGCCAAACCAATATGCTTATTTTGCCAAATGAGTTTTTGCAACTATTATTAAACTTTCGAAAAACCTGCAGTTATCCGATTAGCATTTACTTTCTATACCACCTTCAGCCCTTATCTTACCTTACCACATAAGAAATACAAATTTTAAATTCTGTAGATACATATCGAGAAAAGTCTCTGTGACAGACGGGCGGATGGAAACGAGGATGATCTTATAAAATTCTGATCGTTCATTGAACTTTTTGCTGGAAATGCAATTAGAAGGTCAAGTTTGACAATAAAAAAAATATTAAAAATTTTAGATGTCACTTTGAAAAATCATTATTTGTATGACGCCGCGCCAGGGCACTGCCTACAGCCCCCCAAACCAATGCCCCAAAGAAAATGATTCGATACAAAAAAAAAAAAAAATCTTTTCTTTTATGTTATTTTATCGTCAATATTGACCTTCTTTTTGCTTTTCCAGCAAAGAGTTCAATGCACGCCACTGCTTTTAAGTTGAGGAACCACAAAAATGTAGGTTAGATTTGTGACGTAACAAATAACATCCTATTCACGATATATAATTTGATTACGCCTTACAAGATTCATTGTATTAGACTCATCAACAATGATTAGACTACTTCTGAGGGACTTAGGTCGAAATCGGACTATCCAGCTAAAGTAATCTAAGTATACGAGGTGACTTTCGCTTTTATAGTTAATTCATACTGGAGACTCCGTAAGTGGTCAGGACTAAGTTTCAATGCCCTGTTCACGAAATACGAAAAATATTTTGGTGCCTTTGTACTTGCTCAAGAACAACCTCGACCAAATTAGTCTCCATCCATCCATCAGCCTATGTTCTTCCATAGCTGGACATAGGCCTTTCCCAAATTTCAGGTTATCGGTCCTTCAGGTTATCGGTCCAGCGGGCACGAGGTCGACCTTCGCTACGCTTTGCTGGACGTGGTCTCCATTCTAAAGCCTTTCGGCCCCAACGGCCATCATGTCAGTGACAAATACTGATTCTGCAGGCTACGTAGGTTACTTTCGATCTCCGAAGGATCTCCTGATTTCGGATTCTATCCATCAAAGATACTCATACTCATTTATTCATAATTTATCATTACATATCAAATTATATAATTAATAATATTTAAAACAAATTACAATAATGGAGTCAAACTTAAATGTCACAGTTATATAGTACAGGTATATAAGTAAGTATAGATATTATTTACATATTTCAAGAACATCATTCTTATGTAACATCATCCGATAGGTACTCTTTTACGGAATCGTATGCCTTTCCCAAAAGCAATGCTTTAACCTTGTTTACAAATGCTCGGAACGTTTGCACTTTTTTAATGTGATCAGGTAGTTTATTGTGTAAAGATGGAGATATGCAGTGCAAGGAGTTTCCTGTCTTGTCGAGTCGATGCTCAACGGCACGTAGGTCGTTCGGCGGCGGCGAGAGGGATAACGACCATCACTAGATTGAAAGTCAGTAAATTCGGAGAAGTTCTGTTTAGCATATTTCAGCACCTCTAAAATATATAAACTAGGTATCGTTAGGATACCCAGTTCAACCCCAAGCATAGCTCGCTATAACTAACCTTAAATCGGTGGATCAGGCCCTTTATAAGAGCCCACGTCTCAGCGCCGTAATATGTCGTCACAGGAAGGACGCACTGGTTAAACATCATATCCTTAAGCACTGCGGTATTGACGACGTAAATATGTGACGCAACTTTTCGATTGCTGCCCAACCCAAGCATATTCTTATACAAAGCCCAAAATTTTATAGAAAGCCCAAATTTTATTTTGCGTATTTTCAGAAAGGGTTATTGAACCTTGGTCCTGACCACTTTCCGAGTCTCCAGTTTGAATTTGGCTATATAAACGAAAGTCATTCTATATAAATTATTACTATGAATAATATTAACCGCCCAATGTTAGAGCGCTCGCCTGCTAACTCAAAGGTTGGTTTAGTCGTCGCGAACCGCGGCGCACTCTAATTTGTGTTCGGTCTTCATTTGTGCTCGAAGTACGACGATAGGGTTTACCACCCATCACGTTTGGGACGTTATAATCGTCGGTGAATAGCGGGTGTACCAAGTGTGAACTGTGGACTTGCATTTCACAGTTCACACTCTGAAACACGTCTGGCACACCCCCGGCGATTCATATTGTGTCAATATATGAATTATTATATCCTTTATTGTACACACACAAAAACTTAAATTGAGATAACAAAAGAAGTAAAAAATATGCACAAAGGCGAGCTTACCCTTTCAAGAGGTTTCTTCCAGCCAACCAGTACTGTGGTGAAAGAATACACGAAATAGGTTGGCAGCAAGCATACAAAAGGACAGCAACTTATTCTATACAAATAAAATAATAAAAATATAAATTATAGATATAAATATAATGGATATAAATGAATAAATACAAATTGTAAATGATTTAGAAAATGAATGAATTTTATACCACTAAATTACTGAAATGTTGAACGGAAAACTGTAAAACGGAAACGGAATTATTTTGATTCCATTTGTATAATTTATGCACAACAATAAGTGAACTTCACTAGGTGTCAAAATATTTATCTAACCATCGAATCAAACGGAGAACATTGATGGAATTGTTTGTAACTATCGCCAACTAAACGATAGTCAGCTGTCTGTAACTCTATTTCGATTCTGGTGCAAGCGGCTGCCGATAATATTAAGTTCTACGATAAATAATATTCCCTGGCCCAAATTATTGCCTGATGAAATAGCCCCAAATTTATTAAGGCTATAAGTTTCAAAACTTGTCAAACCACAACTTTAAATTTAACCTTTTAAATTAGTCGCGGTAACTCATCCATCGCAAGCTGATCCCAATAAATCTGCTTTCATTGACTGCCCTACTTCTGAGGAGGTTGCCGATAAATAAAGTATGTAATAAATCAGAGATAGTAGTCGTTTTGCGGCCGGTCAAAACTTACTTAGAACAAACATATGGTATCTTTATGAAGAAGATAAATAAATCTTTTTACTTTTCTCATCACAAATACTGTTCGTTGATAATTGAAATTCTTACGGAAGCGTTACTGAGCTGACATGATATATAAGGTCCTACAATTCAAAGTAAAATAAAATAACAGATGATGAGTATCTTTAATAGAAAACGATACAACGAAAAAAAATTTTTTTGCGAACTTTTTTTTCACCATTTCATAGAAATTTTGTCAGCTCATTGAACCAATTAGTACAGGGAAGTGAAAAAAAAATTTGATCAAATCTTTTTCTTCTTAATTGTTATTAGTGAAGGATACATGATCTACCCTAGAATTATTTTCACTTATTATTGTATTTCGGTCTTTTGAGCTTTGTTTTTTTATTTTTAATAATAATTCTATAAGAATAAAATATTTCGGCCCAATGTGGGGCCGTCATCAGTCGAATACCGGGGGCCGAAATATATCTAGTGAAAGTAGGTTAGGAACTCTGTGGTCGCAAATTATATTTCGTTTTTTTTTTTCATTGTTTGGCCCAAGGCAGACGGCTGACTCTTTCCTTGTCTATGTTCATGACCACCAACCACCACGTTCAACTATCGTTCGAAAGTCAGTTACACAAAAAAATATATTTTTGAAGGAAAATTTATATAGGTATTTTAAAGAAGAGTGACGAAATAATGAATGAAAGTAGAGTGACTCTACCAGGCCGCCCTAGAAAGACACATGCCGACCAAACGAAGATGGGCAAAATCAAAAGTACCCGGAATAGAAGAACTTGTATGATTAGATTGATGGATGTGGAAGAAGCGAAAGGGGTGTGTCAGGATCGTAACAAATAGAAATCTAGAGAGATTAGAGAGTCTCTGACTACCCCTCTTCCTTCTACCCCTTTTTTACATCTTGTAGTTTCTCGCTAATAGTGAGGGGAAAAGTTGTATGTGCCACACGAGAGCAAGGTATTTTTGTTTCTTGTGTCTTTGAATCCCTCACAATGCTCAGGATCCTAACACAAAATCACTCGCTATATACAGCCAGGAACACAGATCCGTCCGGTCTATAATGCCTGAATGCAGTTTCAGGTGTGACTAAGAATCTTGCCATTGCAATCTTAACCCGATGCACTAGGATGCATTTCACTCAAAATGCACTTGAATTTTTTCACTACAAACGGTGGTTGCGAGCCTCCGGGCTTGCTCCTGGATAAGTTCTAGACATAAATCTCTGCAAAAGACTTGCAGGTGTTGCACAAAAGTAAGAAAATCACAGCTGCATAGCCCATGAAGCCCACGGCGCAAAACTTAGACTTCTAGTAACGTAACGTCGATCCTAGGCTAGCTAGGCTTTCTTAATCTAGAAACGTTCGTGACGAATGTAGAGATCATGTCACGTTTTTTTTTGTATGTGTATATGTGTGTGTGTGTGTGTGTGTGTGTGTGTGTGTGTGTGTGTGTGTGTGTGTGTCTAGTTAGTGTACGAACATTTTATGAACATTTTATTTATTTACATTATAAAGCTGTGTGTCATCCGTCACCGTCTTGCCCGCCGGACTCTCAGACGGCGAAAGCAGCAGCAAATATGTTAGCGAAAAGCGTTTTCATACTTTAGTTTTGTTTTGTGGCCGTAGCAACGAAATTAACCCAAATACTTTATCTTGGGTTTTTCATAATAACTCCACGGGTGTGTTAGCACCTCATTTATCGATTCACAAAGTGCTTTTCCTCGTTATAAACGACCCGTCGTAAAATGAAACGATCGATAAAAGTCGCCTGAATATATGTGGCAAATACATGCAATGTCGTAACGGGAAATTCCAGTGAATTTCAGCCAAGGTTGCGGCAAGTACCTTGGGCGTGGAATCACATAAACAAAAATTATGTGCGGCGCGTCCGAAGTGTCGCTACGCTAAGTGTCTTAATAGGAAACCCCAGTAAATTTCAGCGGAATGTGGGCGTGTAATGATATAATTAGAAATTATGACTGCGACACTGCGGCGCCCGTAGGCGAGTTTACGGGCGCCTCGCAGGCGAGCACCCGCTGTGTAACGTTCGACTGCACTTTCGTATGTTGCGACGTATTCGCTGATGGGCTCCAAGCCGCTGTCGATAAGCCTGAGTAAAATACATGATTTTTTCTTCAAAGATAGCACAGTCGCCGCACCTGATTCCATTGTGTGACCGGGAGCTCCATGCAGCGTTGGAGAGTCACCTGCACCGCGGTTTTATCGGTAGCTCGATGGTGCGACGACTCCGACACGAAGTCTTTTAAGATTATATGTAACGTAACGTCGTTCGTAAGCTCACCTGCTCGTAGACCTTTGCTACAGACATTCCTTAATCTTGAAACGTTCGTGACGAATGTAGAGATCATACCACGTTTGTATGTGTATATGTGTGTGTATGTATATAGTTATCGTACACGTACACGTATGTTGCATAGGTAAGATAGTATGACGTGAACATGTCTTTACTACGTTTACTACGACCGTCGTCATGTAGCAGTCAGCATGTCAGCAATGATAGTATAACGTTAGGGTGCCGGAGCAGCAAGCGCAAGTACGAACGTCTGATATATGCACTCTGTATCAATGCGCCGCAACGCTCGAGACACATCGATGGTGTAATGTTGCATAAACATTATTTACATTATGAAAGCTGTGTGTTATCCGTCACCGTTCTGCTCGGACCCTCGGACGGCGAGATGTTTCGCTATGTTAGCGAAAAGCGTTGTCAAACTTTACTTTTGTGTAGCAACCAAATAATCCCAAATACCTTATCTTCGGTTTTATAAAAACTAGCACGGGTTCGTTGCTACGTCATTTCGTGATTCCCGAAGTATTTTTCCTTGTTAGCCAAACGATTAAACCCATAGGTATAGGTCAAATAATTATTTGACTTATCGACCCGTTGTAATGAGGATAACGATCACTAAAAGGTATGTCGCTAGGCATGACCATGTGTGGCAAGGCCGAATGATGTCATTGGGAATTCAACTGAATTTCAGCCAAGTTTGCGTCATGTGTGTAGTTAATTAAACATTCTCGCCGCGCCCCGTTGCTATATGCGCACCTTTGAAAACAAAATCACGGCAGGACTTTTGTATGTTGCGACGTGTTCGCTGATGGGCGCCAAGCCGCTGTCGATAAGCCTGAGTAAAATACATGGTTTTTTCTTCAAAGATAGCGCACTCGTTGCACCTCGTTCCGTTGCGTTACCGAGATCTCCATGCAGCCTTGGATAGTCACGTGCAGAGCGGTCTTATCGGTAGCTCGGTGGTACGTACGGCCAAGACGGAGTTACACCTGGTCGGCGTGCAAGTTAATCTTGTACGGAGTTTGAAAAAGTTAGCATGTCAAAACGTATGCACTTTGTATTAGCTGCATTAGGTACAAACCCAACTTTAGTTTAAAAACAAACGGTATGATAACATTTATTTAGTTATGGCATAAAAATATGGTGAAATTTCCGTTGACGTCAGGGTTTCAGCCAAACCACAGAAATAGTTGCCTATTATTACAATGGTATCGGCATTATTTCTGATGGGTGACGCAAAAGTATAAACCGCTCGCGATTTAACCACAATTATTTATTAATTTTAATTCAGGATTATTTCATAAATGCCTAATCAATTTTCGTTACATTGCTTCATTGGATCGTTCACGTCACAGGCGATGATATCAGCAGGCCCCTATATAATGGGCCCAAATTATCCTTGATATTCATAAGCTCATCGACAGCCAACGTGCCAAGTGACCCGTGACTCTCCGTGCTATATGTAAGTATTGAATATTTAAATTAATTATTTTGTGCATTTTTATACTTCTCTTGTGCATTCTTTCCAGGGATAAAGCGCCTGTTTTATGACTGAATTTAATATTTTATTTCTTTTCATTCGCAGCCACTAAACTATAAAATGAAGGCGGCCATCTGCGTGGCTATGATCATCGTCCTGATGTCGGAGGCGAGGCCTGACGCCAGGCCTGAGGTGCCTCCGCAGGTTGCTGCTGTGAGTATATCATTTCTACAAACTGCTATCAACGACCCATCCAAGTTTCTTATTACCGTTGGAAGTTTTAAGCAAAGAGTTTGTCGTATGCCCCAACCCTCAGAACGTCTTGTAAGCTTCAACGAAATTAATGTTAATTTTTCTATTTACAGATTACTGATCCGACCAGGTCCCGCTGCAGCGGCGAAGCTGCGGGCCCTCACCACGTCAAGAAGTCGGAGGCCATTGGGACCCGGATGGGTTTCCCAAACGGCCCAGACGAGAACCAATACTGGTGGTATGAGGCGTCATAGCACCAGTATTGGTTTAGTCTGGGTCAGGGGGTTTTTTTTTTAAATAAAATTTTTTATAAAGTATTTCTTGGTATCATTGATGTAGATAAGCTGACGTAGGTATCCCAACTGTCGTATATACCTGGCTGTGAGCTTAGGTTACCATCGGTCTGCTAGGCTACATGCACATGTAATGTGCATCGGACCGATGTGCAGATATAGACGTCACGCTGCAACTTGTGCAACAGATACTGCACTCTAATAGGTCGAGCATAACGGCTTGGGAGTTAGCACCATTGCATGATAGAACTGTGTCTCCTGAGTTCAAAAATACCACTCCCCGCTCCCCCCGACCCTTAACTTTGGAGTTATAGGCCGTACGGACTTGTGTCATTGGGTGTATTATACAATCCTTCGATTGCTCGAGACTCGCAACAAAAACTACCTTTGCTCTCTAGTTGCACAAATAAATATTATCACTCACTTATTATTTTTATTGACTGAAATCGTACTGGTATAACTTGGTTACAACGGCACAACTCCATCATTTTAAGAAAGATTCTTTCTTAGAACTAACTGGCTGAAAAAGCATTTTCAAAACAAACTTTGCCAAAAAGCTAACCAGACATTAAAGCTTTCATAAAACTCCTTTTTCATATTCTTAATATCTAGTATAATATTATAATGTTTAGTTATTATATTATTATTTTATTATAAAGAGGTCTGTTATTAGCTTTAGCTGAATAAAATAATTGATTATAGGTAATTATTACAAACTTCTGTTTTACAGACACGATAATAATATTCAATCTTTTCTTTTGTATTCGGTTTTATATTTTTCTTTAATAAAGAACACCAACAATCTTGGCTGAAATAAATAGCAGTTTTTAGCTCGGTGCGGTCTTAGATCGAACTTAGAGAATACATAATGTTCATTTTCGTGTTGCTTGATTGTAATTTCAATATTATTTATATACATAATGTAAATAGAGTGCGCCCATTAAATAAAACCACATACTCTACGCTACAGATTAGGGTTCACGCATTTTTGTTTGGAACTCAATTATTTCCCAAACTAAGGATGTCCGCGGGTATGATTCTTGGGAAAAGTGGTTCAGTGGGGTCGGTAGAATATGTGGTTTCATTTAATGGTAGCAGCCTATTAACACCTAGTATATAATATATATACATAGGTATATAGAAAATTTCTATATATTTTTATAAATTTTCAATATTATTTCTATAAGTATATAATACAAGATCCCCATTATTTTGTTTTAAAACAAACCTTACATATCTACTGAGCACGCAGTTATCTAATATCATGGATTTTATACACGCACAATATTATGTTTAGAGGCTTAACAGAGTAATTAAGTTGTATATTGATTGGGTATTGGATTATAATAAGGGTTAGGACATTATAGTTTAACTCATGGTTAGAAACAAGATATTTTACTGCTGCCAATTAGGGTACCTGACCTTACAACTACAACATCCTAGAGTTACATGGACCACAACAAGGGTCAAGGCCAGGTTTCGAAGACCCATATAATTGTAAGTAATCTAGAAGGTTCTGTCTGCTCGTTTATCAATTGTCTCGATACTTTGTGAACGAATAGGGAGTTGATGCTTCTACTTGAAGGCACTTAGTATTATAGTTTTTGTTTTTGTTCAATTTAAACACTTGTCCTTGTCTAATTGTTGGCAGTTATAAGTGACATACTCATACAAATGGTTTATGGACAAAAAACTGTTGTTAAAGATTAATAGCATACTAAGTTATGAATACACAATAATAAAGACCTAAGTGGATGTGTAGACCGATAGCAAATTTTATGTAGACACTAGGGAACATTTTGCCGCCTCGTGGTTGGTCGTGTCTCATGTCACTTCTGCCAAGTGTCTGTACTCTGTACTACATAATAGTACATTTTGATGCAAGTGCAAAAAGGTTAATATTTAGAGTCACGACTGACTTTTTTTGTCGGGACGAGAAATATCAATACTTTCGCACGTGTATCAAACGACGTTTTTTAATACACCTGCGAAAAATTACATGAAATAATAAAATAAAGGCAATTTTGTCGCAGATCAAAACAGATACTTACACAACACGACAGAAGAAAACGCAGTCTGGTTGGCACCAATCTGTACTACAAAGAGTCTCTTTCTAACATCTTTTTAATAATAAGTTCTAAGATAGTAAAAATATAATATAAATTATGACGTCTAGAATTGTTTTGAATTTTTAAAACATCTTTTACAATTTAAGATACATATTTTTTAAAATAATAATATAAAAGTTTGAAAATACTAATCTTAAGCAGTTTTTAGTTTATCCGGTTACTTCCAGAAATACCAACAAAAAAACAAGTAAAACAAAGGTTTACATAGCTTACTAAATGATGTCGCCGGTTTCCCCTAGATGGCGTCAGTAGTAAAAACAAAAAGTATGAGTACGAAATATGTCATTTTACGTACGCTAAACAGGCATGTAATCCATCATATTTGAGCAGGTGTATTAAAAATTAAATTAATATTTATTTATTTTATTAAATCTATTAGTAAATTATATTAAAGAAACGCAAAATTTAGAGGAGGTGTTTAAATAAAAGAGTTTCCTATGGGCGGGAATGTGATAGATGTTAAATTCAATGTTCTTTTTGCACCTGGTAGATAAATGTTCAAGTAGATATTAATATTAATGGTCGTTTCCTTTTCAGGTCTATACCTGTACATGCTAGTCGTTGAAACCTTCACTGCTGAAAATATAAAGCTCAAAGTTTACACAACTATTGGTTGGGGTAAGTGACTTTTTTGTAAATTTTGTTAATGTGAGTATGGTGTTATATGTAATATGAAAAAAAATGGATCAACATGCAAATCCTAGGATAATTGCAAGGATCCGGGTAATTGGAAACTAGGAAAGAACTTCGTAACTTGATTTTCAACATACATTATAAAATAGGAGCGACGAAGAGCAAAGCAAACGCGGGGCGAGTAGCGAGTTAATTGTAAATGTATACTTGGGGAGCCGACCAAAACGGAGTGAAGCGAGGCGACCCATTTGAAAGAATCCAATTATCCGGAACTTTGCGAAAATCGTAGGATTTTGGCGCAGATCTGTTTTTCTATCGACAAATTTACTCCTATAGTGAACTATCTAAATTATCATTACATCATTATTGTAAGAAAATTAACGCTGATTACATTTTGAACCTTTCTGAATTGTAATAAGTTTGAGAGTTGTTCTTTGTGTTAGTACCGGTGTACGGTATATCATCGGTTGATATTTTTTCATAACCTAGTATTATTATAATAAATATACAGGCTGCTAAGTACGGGTTATTCTACCCATTCATTTGAACAACATTTACTACCCTATTTACCAACCCTGAATACGCGAAAAACAATCAACTGTTCCATAGAAGAAAGTTAAAAAACAAAACGTATGAAGCAGCTGATTTATATTTTCACGATTTCATAAAATAGTATATTATATAATATAGTTCTCGATAGTAAAAGTTGCTCATATTAATTGGTAGAATGCCCAGTTTTAAGGAGAAGATTATAAATATAAATTACAATACTCAAAAAAAAAGATTATTATTAAAGTTAAAATTGATCTAGCTTACATTCTCGTATGATAAATGAAATAACAGAAAAGCTTGCGCGAATCATGTTGAAAATCAATGCTAATGCTATACCTAATTATTCAGAATGGGACCTATATAAGATACCCTTGTAGTAGCCCCCCTTATTTTGTATAAAGTATTACTTCCATTCCGTTTTGTTATATTATGATATAAGTGAAGTTATAATATAATTCTATACCTATAAGAGATATTTTTAAAGGCCTCCATTGTGGTCATATAGTAGCTTTTCACAATGCTTAAACCATTCGCCGAGCCGATGAAATATTTATGCAGCACCGCAACAATTTTTGCCATGAATATTTCATTTGTGTGCAAATTGAACGATTAAATTTTTATAGCACACTAAAATCCTTTGTAAACCGCGTTCCGTAATTTTATATAATTATCCTTACGAGGTATCACAGCTGTTTTGAACTGTTTTCACATAAATTATGTCGGAACAACCAGAATTTGCCCTGAGGATTTATTTTAATGGTGTCTTAGAAATCTTTATTTATTCAATTAAGGCGAGGCATTGATAAACTTTTAATTTCAAATCGGCGCCTTAGGGGAGTGGAGTGAGGGGGACTTACTCCAGACAAATATGCGCTAACGAACTAGCTTATCCCGTAAGGTCGTATGCGGCAAAACAGTATTTTTCATTTAAAATGACAACTATAAGTAATTTAGTAAATCCAATCGGCCACATTGAAGTGTATTTTTAGACTAATTTAAATAAAAAACTTAGAGGCTTCATTCGCTCTTTGTCAGTAAAATAGAAATCTCTGTTTTAAAAGAAGTTTTCTAAATATTTTTTTCTCTGCTACGAAAATTAATTAATCAACAAAATCTTCAGGCAAAGTGATGTCAATGAAATGCTTAATCTAGTATATAAATTGGTAATTACATTTTTTTTTATTGCTGAGAAAATGGAGATCCATTTCGCCAAAATTTCGTGGAGTCGCCTTAAGCGAAAGCGGAAGCGGAGTGAAACTGAGCGGAAGCGGAGTGAAACGGAGCGGAGCAAGGCGACCCCACCTAACTTTAACAGAAAATAATTTCGTATGATCGCATGGTTGGACTGTGTTAACGCCATAATTAGTTTTTTGGCGAAAAAACAGTTTTATTCGTTATTATACGACGACATAGATGTACATAATACGAGATTGATTTTTTTAAATCAAACCAAACTAGTCTACACGTTTATTAGTTTGGTTTAATTTTGTAAATAGATAACTAAATAGCGATTCATTGTTTTCTAAATACTCTTATTATTACGGTCATAAGTTCAATTATTTTCGGAACTAGTAGTTTTTTGTTTAAATGCTTCACTGAATAAACAAAACTAAAGTGTAAGCAGTAGAGACAATACGGACTCATAATACGACATTATTATATTACACCCAGAAAGGTTCATAAATGCTATCCGCCATTCTTGCCGAGTTCTAATTATGATTTTTTTCGAACAGGGGCGCCCGCTGTATTCATAACGATATGGGTGATTTCGAGATGCTTCGTCGACGTTGGCCCGTCTACCGGACCCGATGAGGTAAGTTTTGGGGTTACATAAAAAAGGAAACCTCCTAAGTATGCGAAGCTTTACTGGTCTGTCCAAAAGGCTAGACCGTGTAAACTGTTTGGGCTACATCCCAATGTCGTGGGAATCCGTGCTATTTCCAACCAGATCATTTAAAATGTATTGACGGAACCTCCCTAAAAGCTCAAGTGTAACTAGCGCTTAGGCTCCGCAGTTTTCCTCTGTATACATATAATGTAGGTACCTACAATAATAGTAGTTATGTGTATAAGTAGGCGCACGTAAAAAGTTCCGAGCGACGTATAAGTCAACGCAGGTAAAAAGAGCTCTGGGGCGGCGTCAGTGGAAGGAATATCCTGTGACTGCCTTCAGTCAGGGCGGGCGGCAAAAGCGCAATATAGAATTTAATATTAACATATTATTTACATGAGTAAGACACCAAGTGCACACAAAAATATTCATACCTGCTTTAAGAATTCTTGCCTAAGTATTTAAATACCTAACGAGAAAAAGGAGCTCGTACTTATACTTTTTAGCGATTTTACTTTATGATGCATAAACATAATTGTGTAAAATCACACGCTCGTAGGTAGCTATGACAGAATTACGTTGATGACGAAACTACGAAGATTAAAATTCCTAAATGGTCCACTTAATACAAAGATGTAAACAGATGTAATATTGCATGAAAAGTATCAAGTTTGTCTGATAAAATAGGTACTTACATAAAAATAGGAAATGAAAATTAATTTGTGCCAGAAATTAATTCGGTTGAAGGTACCTATTTAATTTGATACTTATCAGATTCTTTGACGCCGCTAAGCGTTATTTAATTTATTCCGTTGTGTCAAAATATATTCCGACGATTTTTCTCTTTATGAGAACAAGATCTGAAGGATATTGTCATTCATTACTCAAAGTGACCAAATATCTTCTGAATTGTTGAATGAATTGATCATTTAATTACCTTGTATAATATAAAATGTTATAATGATTTTTTTTTGCTCTCTTACTGGTTGGACTACCTATTCCTAGAGCAGGCACTACGGGGCAAAAATTTTTTTTTTTTCGAATTTCACCTGGAGGTTCATTAAACCTTGTTCCCGATGACTAACCGAGTCTCCATTATATGGTTGGGGAATAACTTTCTTCGCATTTTATATGAAAATTCAAAATTCAAAACACAACTTTCTGCCATCTTGTAGGTAGGGACATGATCCCATTGCTATAGAAATTCCGGGGCTTCTGATCAAAAAACCGCGACATGTGGTTTTGGCAGTCCTCTCGTGATGTTAACCTGACATTGTCTAAAGAATTCTGAAGAGACCCAAACAACTGGAAATCTGAAGGTGCAAGGTCAGGAATATACGGCGGATGCATTAATATGTCCCAGCCAAACTCTCTTAATTTTTGCTGAGTGGCTAAAGATGTTTGAGGTCCAGCGTTATCATGATGAAAAACCACACCTCTTCTGTTGACTAATTCCGGCCGCTTTCTCTCAACTTCTTCCTTTAATCTCATCAGTTGTTCGCAGTAGAGTTCAGAATCGATGGTCCTGCTTGGCGGTAACAGCTCATAATGAATAATGCCCTTCCAATCCCACCATACACACAGCATTACCTTGTTGCGAGATAACCCGGGTTTCGGCAGAGTCTGTGAAGCCTGACCAGCCTTTGACCACGACCATTTTCGCACGTTCTTGTCGTTCGTGATCCATTTTTTATCACCAGTTATTAGGTTTTTCAAAAATGGTTCGGTTTTATTACGTCGTAATAAAGAATCACAAATGAATACACGGTTCATTAAGTTTCTTTCAGTGAGATCATGAGGCACCCAAATATCAAGCTTTTTTGTGTACCCAGCTTTTTTCAAATGCGCCAAAACTGTTTTGTGGTCAATCCCCAGCTCTTTAGCTTCATCGTAAATACTGATATGCCGATCTTGCTCCACTTTTTCAAAAATGGCATCCATTTTAGAATAGAATAGAATAGAATAGAACAACTTTATTTGGTATATTTACATTTTTGTATACATCTTATAACTAGGAACTAATAAGGATACCAAATAGGTCTCCACTCAGCATGTGTCATAAGCATAACATGTGCCATGACGCTGATTTTCAGTGGATGCCTACATATTAACTTAGTTATATAAATTGTTAGTAAAACTTAAAATTAAAATTCTAAATTATACAGGAAACACATTTGAAGTTCAGAGTTCAGAGTGCTACATAAAAATAAGAAACAAAAGACAAACAAGAAACAGTAAATTACAAATAACAAATTACAGTAAATTACAAGCAACAACAAATCCCCAACAACAACAATTTTCAAATACAACCGCTACTATTTCAATATACTAATTAAATAATTAATTAAATATTGCTACGATATCGTAAAGAAGAAGAAGAAGGTAAATCTGGATGTTTGGCTGGTGTACCTAGCTGATATGCGAGTAAGTAATATTTAATTTAATTATGAGAGCATTTTCTGGAAATAAAGAAGATAATTTTTATATTGTATCTTAAAAGAATTAACAGAAACAGAACTCTTTAAAGGAGGTGGTATGTTATTCCAGCACTTAGTCGCACGATAACGAAAACTCCCTCTGAAAGCAGCAGTTTTGTGAGTTGGACATTTAAGGCGATCAGAGAATCGTGGCCTATCAGAAAATTTTAGTTTATTATACAGGTACTGCGGATTTTTATGCTTAATGACGCCAAAAAATAATACAGAAAAGTGGAGGTTACGTCGAGAGTCCATGTTCATTAATTAAATTTTATCCGTAACAGGGCGTCCAGAGCGAGGTGCATCTTTGACATCAAAATTTCCGGATTGAAAACACTTAAACCAAATTTGTGCTACTCACAGACACTGCACTAGGTCCATAAACATCACGAATTTTTTTCGCGGCTTGCATTGCGTTTTTACCTTTTTTGTAGTAAAATTTTAAAATGTATCGAATTTCTTCATTAGAGTCACTCATCTTAACAGTAAGAAAAACAAATGAAAATCACACATTTTACCTAATTTGAATTTATCTGTTTTAAAATTTAAAATTTTTAATAATACCAAAACCAGCCAGATCCAAATGGTATAGCCAAAGAGATTTTATTATAAGTTCATACATACTATTTGCGAAAAGGTATATACCGGGTGTAAAAGCTAAGTCAAGAATCCTTTAAGGGTGTGTTAGTATGATCGGTAAAGATATTTTATTCAATACTGGGATCTCTAAATAAAGTACCAATACCTCATAAGTACTCTTACTCGCAAATCCTCCCGAAATTATTCGGGGGAGAGTAAGAGAACAGCTCTTAGGCAAAACCAGGCGGCCCACCATTGCCTGGGACCGATGGATGGCGGTATATCCATCCCCAATAGCCGAGACGTATATAAACCAGACTGGTGACGGGCAGCGGCGTCACTGATGCAAGGGTTTCGGCACCGCGCTCACCAACCCGCCTGCCCAGCGTGTGTGAGTATGGGCATTTTTTCCAGGAGGACCGCCAAGAGTGGCGAAATCCTGGAAAGGCCTATGTCCAGCAGTGGACGAAACAGGCTGATGGATGGATGGATGGACCTCATAATAAGACGATTTTTTTTTACTCAAAATACACTAAACGCGTGGACAACCTAACGGTCGCGGGGTGCCATTAGCTTTGTGGGGAGGCCGGTGAGCTGCGTAGCCATAGCTTAGAAAAATGATGGAATTTTTGGTGAAAATTCAAGGTATATATTTTTTCTGGTAATGACATCAGAATCGTGTATACTTTCATACACTAAAGGGATTCTTGAGTTTGCATTTACACTCTGTATATCTACTTTGCTGACATCCTAACTTGAAACACATCCGTCAATAAGTATACGGTAGTATTCTTGGAAATGCGCTCCATTTGACATATTACAAGATTAATGTTATATTTTGCTATGACTTCTTTTTCTCAATTTTGCCTATTTTAATCTTTCAAATGTTGTGCAGCTGTCAATACCAGGGGACACGAAGATGTGCGTGTGGATGCACGAGCACCAAGTAGACTGGATCCACAAGGCTCCGGCGTTGGCGGGGCTTGCCATCAACCTCTTCTTTCTAGTCAAGATCATGTGGGCAAGTATTTATTACAACCATCAACTCTCAGAGTTGCAATTTATGGATTTCAATATAACAAAATACAACAATAAAATATATTGTCACGTCACGAATCACCCGAGGGGTGTCAAAGCTGTTTCAAAGAATAATAATAGAATGTTCAGTGCAGTCTTAGTCCAAATGTACACGTATATATATTCACGTGTAGTTACAACGATTAATTAATTTATTATAATTCATTATTATCACGATATAAGCGATTTGAATCCGCAACCACCACAATAGTGGTTGAAATACCACTAGACACAAAAGCAGCCCTATGGGTTTTACTAAAAGAAAATAAGAAATTGTGGAAGTAATCTTAAATTAAAATCATCATTTTTTCAAACATTGGAGCAACCTGGGATGGCAAACAAAGGAATTCTTCCAGAAATTATTAAAAAGTTACAATGTGACCTATTCTCGTGCAGCAAACCTTAAATTTACAGTTGAAAAACTTTAAATAATACAAGCACGTTTAACTTTTATCCATCTGCGTTAAAGCCCATTTTGCAATGAAAAGTTTTAGGTTATGGCAGCTCTAAATCTAATATTTGCTACATGAGAATAGGTGTCAATACAACGCAAAAACCACAACAATTTACTGAAACGAAACGGATCGACGATGCCTACAGTCATTGACCTATACGCCTACAGCATAGTAAAAACAGAATAGTATAAGAACAACTCCCGCGCCGTGCGAGGCTTAAATGCCTACTGCTGCAGGGCTGTCAATTTATTTTGCGGCGATGCGACGTACAGCGCGTAAACCTATCTGTTTTGTAGCGCGGCGTACGTAAGCGTGACTACGAAGCGCAGCCGACCCTAGTCACACCGCCAGAAGCCCCCTGAGATATTGTCGTTGTGTGCGTGCTGTGGTTCGTACGTACAGGCTCGCAGTGGCTCGCACACATATAAGCCGCGCGGGCGACATCTCTGTGAAGATAGCTTACTAGTCTGTTTTTAATATGCTTACAGTGATACTTTGTCAGTGTTGATTCCTCGCAGTAGTTAGCATGTAGTCAACTACAATTACACGTGAACATATTCACGTTTCTAAAAATACAATTAATTGCTAGTCTTAACATCCAAAATTTCTACAGGTCCTCATAACGAAGCTGCGGTCAGCGAATACGTTGGAAACAGAGCAGTACCGCAAGGCTACCAAAGCGTTGCTGGTGCTGATTCCTCTGCTGGGCATCACCAACTTGTTGGTACTTTGTGGTCCTGGAGACAAGTCCTGGTTCGCAGATGCCTTCGACTACACCAGAGCTGTCATGTTGTCGACGCAGGTAATTTAGAAGTTACAGCGTTCACTTAGACGACTTTTATTACATCAAATGTCATTTGTTTTAAAAAATTTCATCCAAAATTTCGTATGATGTGTTTTTCGCCTACGTATACAGTGTAGTACCTACGCCCAAGTGAATAAAAAATATACCATTAGAACGTCGTTTAAAATAGAACAAATGGGTTGTAAATTACAACTTGTAATAGAGCTTTTGAAAAGATACTTAATTTATAACCTCAACAGAATCTCATAACTTGAATCAACATTATTACTTTTACAATTAAGGAATAAAAACGTGTAATTTTTATTTTCTTTCAATCATTTTGTAAGACTTACAACTATATGAGGAGCCAGGAGATTTTTAAGTTTATAAATTTAGCTTTCTGTACTAAGTAATATTATGAAAAAGATGCATTTTGCTCCATCCTAATAAATAGTATAAAACTGACAATACCCTTTGGTCGGTTCATAAGGCGTCGGCGTCGCCGGCGTTATGGCACAAAAGAAATATAGTAGTTATGGTTGCATAAAATGAACGATTACTGGAACGGCTGTTACGATCGTATAATATTATGTATTAGTAATAGTAGTATCTAGTATCGTATAGGAGTATCTGTAGTATGTATATTAGTATTATGTAGTAACCTTCCTTATTGTTTGTGGTCAACATTGATACTATAGTATAGGTTCATAAAAATAGAAAAAGGTATATTTAGGAAAAGAAAAGCAAAACAAATAGGAGGTAGGGAATAAAGAAATCTACAGATGGGACGAACCATCCATAAAAAAGTATCTCTAAATTCAATGATTGAACATTTCAAAGGACATACGGTCCTTAGACTTCGCTTAGAACTTCAAATCTTAAGCCTTACATCCTGCAAATATTAAATCAGCTTTCCGGGTCTGGGTTATCAAAAGTACGCCAACTCTAGAAATATTAAACAAAAGCTTTCACGATCTTCATCCATCCATCCATCAGCCCGTGTCTACTGCTGGACATAGGCCTTTCCCAAATTTCGCCACTCATGTCGGTCCTCCGTCCTCCTCATCCTGCCGCCCACACTACGCTTTGCTGTACGTGGTCTCCATTCTAAAGCCTTTCGGCCCCAGCGGCCATCATCTCGGCGACAAATATGGCCTGCCCACTGCTACTTCAACTTACTGATTCTGCAGGCTATGTCGGTTACTTTCGATCTCCGACTGATCTCCTCGTTTCGGATCCTATCCACCACAGATACCCGAAGCATCTTCATCACGATCTTATTGTTACCGAATTATTTTGGTAAAAAACAAACTATAATATTTGTTGGAACGTGGTATGGAAAAATATACACACACTTCAGAATAAGGCAGGCACATCGATCAGTGATCCGAGTCGTGTATTGGGCATTGTATAAACAGTTTTGGCTTTTACCATTTGACTGTTGAAGAAGAGTCAAAGAGCATTGCAGTGCAAAAGGTTGCATGTACTCGAATATTTCAGCTTATGTTACTTTTGGCACAAACAGAACATGAATAAGTAATAAAAGAATAAACAATGCGAAAAATACCAGATTGCAATGCCCTAACCGGGTCATGTTTGAAACTCTGTGATTAAGTAAGACCTATACAACAACATGAGCAATAAAGACAACAGTGTATTACATAAATATTATATAACAAAATTTTAAATTTCACACATAAAGCGTCGAAACGTAAAGCACATCTGTTAACATAATATTAATATATTAACGTGATTAATATCGTAGTCTTACGTTCAAGTATGATTTATTTTCCTCAAACAAAACACTATAAAACCATAAACATTTGGTAATCTCATCAATAAATCGTTGAAAAATCGTATTATTCCTTACAACAGTAAATTACGCATTTTATTTTTATCGTAGCAGAACATTTATCGCATCCTCTAAATAGCGTAGCTAGTAAAAGTAAAAATAAGGCGACATACCTATTTCTCAGAGCTAGTAAAATCTGTGACCCGGAATGCCTGCTGCGTTCTAGTGCGATGGGACGTTCGTCGTACTTAGTGCATAGTAATTTCTATGAGCAGAAATCTTTGCTCAATTTCCGTGTGTTAGTGCGATTCAATGTAGTGGTGCTAGTAATAGAGGCAACAATTCCCTTTGTGAGCGTATTAAATTCTTTATGCAGTTCTCAATGCTAGATTTCAGTGGGATAGTTTGCACAGATAATATTTTTATATAGTAAATTCTCAAAGCGACAGCTCCGCCCGGATCGGGTGCAGTATTGTAGTAAAAAGTGCGTCTTTTTATTCTAACTTCGTGAAATCGCTGAGAAACTGGTACAAAATATTCCGTGCGGCTGTCCGGTAGGCGTATTTACATTTCTTACTTGATACGATTGGTTGCAGAACTGGAATGTATTTTGTAATCTAGCGTCCGGAAGACACAACTAATAACATTATCCGGCTGTTTCTACAAGATCGTGCTCCATATCTATTTTTCTTCAGTTGTTACAGTTAGTCGATAGCGAATGGGTTTAAAAATAGGTATGATATGACTAGCATTTACAATAAAATTAAAATTACCCTTTTTACAAGGTTTATTTCAAAGAACAATAAAAAAAATAGAAAATATAATCTTATTCTTAATACGTCAAACCTTATTCGCCCTTGAGTAAAGTTAAGTTAAGTTTGTTTTGTTATTGGTTTTGTAACTATATATTTCTTGGAAAATATAAACTCATAAAATAAAATAACATATTTTTACTCGATATATTTCGGGCCACGGTATGGTGGCCGTCATCTCAGCCTTCTATTTGACTGATGTTGACGAGTAAAAATATGTTTTATTGTTTTTTGTATAATTATGTTATAACTACCCCAAATAAAATAAAATAAAAAAGTTAAGCTTAGAAGAGTAAAAATATCTTAATTCATATGGTACCTATAAATACACATGTAATTGTATTCATTTAAGTCTTCCCCTTGAACTTTTGTTTGTGACAAAAAGTCATGAATTTTGAAGGGATCAGATCAAAGTCACTAAGGGTCTGCCCTTGTCAACTCGTCAGGACGAAGTCAGCGAAACCACAAAGATGGTGTTTACGTTAAGGATCCCAAGCTTTGTGACTCGAGAGCTTTGCGCCCTTATTTTTCTTACTTTTGTATACCTTTTGCATAACCTTCGAATATCAAATTTTACAAGGAAACAACTTTATCTTTTCATTACGTGAAAGTATCATTGTAGCTTACGAGTATGTCGCTTACCAATTACCAAACCATAGAGCTACATATATAATACATAGGTAACACTAAAAGTTTCCGGAACTGGCCACTTACATAAACAATATTTAAAAATTTATTGCAACATTTGAAAATAGAACTCTTTGGCTGTAGAATGCAGTTTGTTTCATCTGACTGTCTTTTGTTTTTACCTTGTGGTGCCATTTAAAAAATTGTGTGTCTGCATCAACATGGATTTAACTCGGGAAAATTTTCGTAGTATGATTTTCTACGATTTTAAGTGTAATTTGACAGCTCAACAGAGCATCGCTCGGCTTGAAACAGCTTTTGGCAATGAAGCACCATGCAAGACGACTGTTTATAGCTGGTTTGCAGAATTCAAGCGTGGTCGTATCAATCTCAGTGACGAATCTCGCGATGGTCGGCCGTCCACCGCTGTGACCAACAAAAACATCGATGCTGTGCGCCGTATGATTGAAACAGACAGGCATGTGACCTACCATGAAATTCGCGCATCCTTAGAAATAGGCATGAGTCAAATACAATCAATCCTACACAAACATTTGGGTGTGAGAAAGCTGTGCTCGCGGTGGATCCCACACAACTTGACCGAGGCTCAAAAAACGGACCGCGTCACTTGGTGCAGTGCCATGCTTACCAGATTCAACGAAGGTGCGTCAAATTTGGTGTGGGACATAGTAACAGGTGACGAAACATGGATTTATTGCTACGATCCCAAAACAAAGCAGCAATCGAGCGTATGGGTCTTTCAAGATGAGCCGAAACCAACCAAAGTGGCGCGCGTGAAAAGTGCATCTAAGTGGATGATTGCTTCTTTTTTTAATAAAACTGGACACGTGGCTACTGTTGCTTTAGAGAATCGTCGTACCGTGAATAGTGACTGGTACACGACCATTTGTTTGCCGGAAGTTATTGACGAACTCCGTAAAAATAACCGTAAACGCCGTATCATCCTGCACCACGACAATGCTAGTTCTCACACGGCCAGACAGACAAACGACTTTTTGAAGACGAAAAATGTAGAACTCATGAGTCATCCTGCATACAGTCCCGACCTGGCACCTTGTGACTTTTTTCTGTTCCCAAAAATTAAGAACCAATTACGCGGTCAACGATTTTCATCACCAGAAGAGGCTGTCGAGGAGTATGAAAAACACGTTTCAGAGGTCACCACAGGGGAGTGGCACAAAAGTTTTCAAAACTGGTTTGATCGAATGAAAAAGTGCATAGACGCCAAGGGAGATTATTTTGAAAAACAATAAATTAATTTTGTACCTTTAATAGTATTTTTTCATATTCATTCCGGAAACTTATAGTGCGTCCCACGTAGATGCTCACATTTTATGTAGCATGCTTTGAGGGAGTGGTCACTATAAGAATGAAAGAAAACCGGCCAAGTGCGTGTCGGGCCACGTGCAATGTAGGGTTCCGTAGTTGCACCGTACATATAAGTTGGTGTACTAATACAGACCGCGCCAAACTTCTGGTCCCATACATTATAGGGAGCCAAAAGTTATGCGCGACCTGTACTCGTAAACCTGTAAAGCCTACTTAGCTGCGATAGTTTTGCTTTTAAACTCATTATATATACTACTTCTGTGAATTTTTTCACATTTATATAAACCACCGTTTAGCCGGCAGGGGGGGGGACGCTCCACTCTAACAAAAATTTTCACTTTAAAGCTCAATATTTCACCAACGGATCCCTAAATCGAAAAATGGTTTTCACACACCCACAATGTTTTTAAACGGCCTATCCAACAATACCCCACACTATGGGATAGACGAGAAAAAAAATCATCCCCAGTTTACTTGTATGAGAGGTAACATAAAAAATTTTTTTTTAAAGATTTTATTTTACTATTTTGTTGGAGTGATTAATATTTATATCCATGCCAAATTACAGCTTTCTAGTATAAATAGTCTCTGCGCTAAGCTGCGGACAGACGGACAGATGGACGTGGCGAAACTATAAGGGTTCCTTGTCGGACTACGGAACCCTAAAAAGATGAATACCTACTCTCTTTCCTTCTTACGGCACCCTTTCCATGAGCATGTGTATCTATAGCTTAGCTTTTAAGAATTTGTAAGAGTTTAATTCCTATCTAATTGACGTTACAAACTATATATACAAAATTTTATGAGAGTCATGACCTTATCAGCCCTCTTATTGTCCAACTTCAATGTCCATCGCTATAGCCTTCAAAAGCGTCGTAATAGGCCAACAATGATGTGTAAATGTACGCTTGAAGGCGACTGTGATGGATGTCGAAGTTAGACGATAAGACACCCGGTCTGTGACGTTTAATTTGACCACGACATTTGGGGCATACGTTTTATCAAAATCTAAGGTGTGAATTATTCAAATTTTGGTAGCGTTTCGTGGCTCATCAAAATTTGTTTCTGATTATAAGAATTATCCAGTAAAACGACACAATACTGATATGACCCGGGGCCTTATTGTTTAACATCGACATTCATCGCAATCTTCTTCAAACGCACCGTGATTGGCTGGAAATGACATCACACAAACATTTTTGACCAATTACGATATTTTTGAACGCTCTGTAGCGATGAATATTGAAGTTAGACAGTAAGAGGGCCGGTTGAGTTATAATTATAATATTAGAGTAGACATCATGACGCGTCCAACTCAGTTTTGAGGGCGGCCAAATGTAATGCTGTTTCATTTCGCTATACAGCACGCTTCACGAAACTTGCAAAGGCAATACAATCGTGCCGATTACGTCGCGGCCGCAAAATTTAAGGCTTGTGTCAAGAGGAATATAATTTTGGCAAGATTGTGGACGTTTCCCAACATACTTTTGGTAAATAATAATTTAGATGACGTCCTCGATGCTCAACTGGTATACATTTTTATACTATATTTGCTCCAAAACAATAAAAACACATAAGGTTACACATTTGGTAAAAAAACTGTAAAATTTGCGTTATTCAGGGGTTTAATAATTCAAAATTGATTTTTACTTCTAATTGGACGTAAATCTAGATAATGTCAGAGGACTCAGCCTAAAATATTTTAAAAAAGCATTCCATAGACAGCTCCCAAAACGCGAAAATTTTATCGTTATTAATTAGAAGGTCGCTAGTGTTTTATAAACAACGAGGATTTCTCATTTCGAGACTTATTTAGGTGAAATTGGGTTTTCTATTTTTACAGAACCCAGATATAAGGTTAGCTCTTACTTTATAGTAATACTCGTAGTTAGATTAAACCCGCTTTGTGAGCACAAAAGTTTACCTTTGTGCCAAGAAGTTGTTACAAAAGAATTCTTAATGTTACTCCGTAAACTTTTGGAAAATATATTTTTGCAGGTTGTTGTTTGCTCTACTATGTTTAGTCCTTAGGCTATACAAGTTTAGGAAAAAAAAAACGTAATTTTACAAAACACTTAGATCGTGTGCCTGAAAATCCAAGGGGGGGTTATCCCATTTTATCTCTTTTCAAAAACCAATAAATAGCAATAATTAAATTTTGTTAAAAATATACGTCATATAACACTCTTTGATCTTGATATTTCAGCCAATACTTACATTTTGCTCGATCCAATTAAATCGCAAAGATGGTTCTAATCTACATATGATCTAAATATCATTTCATTTAAGCTGTATTGAGTTTTGAACAATAAAAGTTATAAAAGTCTCCGTGTACGAGTTCCACTATGTTTTTATTAATAAGCGAATAGTTTTCAAGCCACTAGGCTCCAAGCCAGAAGATGTCTAAGAGACGAAACTAGTCGCTAATTAATAAAAACATAGTGGAACTCGTACACGGAGACTTTCATTATTGTTGAAATGAAGTTCCATCAAGGAGTCACACCTTACAGTATAAATTAAATAAAAGTTATACTAAAATAAACGTCGTAAGAAATGTGATATGAAACGGCCGTCATATTAAAAACTTATACCTCTAATTCCAAAATAAAAAATAAAAACACCTCGAAACCGCGAGTGTTCTGAGCGGCCCGCTTCCGCTGAGCAGGATAAGCATTCTTTATTCTTTATTGTACACAGATAACTTGATAATTATACATGATTAATTAAGAAAATGAACAGCGTCGAGCTTATCTCTAAAAATAGATTTCTTCCAGCACACCTTAGTGGAAAAAGAGAAATTGTATTAAAATAAATGATCATACATACGTGTACTACTACCAAAGATATGACATACATACATACGAGTATTTCATTAATCAGCCAGTAAATTAAATAAATATAAATAACTATATTGTCCTAACAAAATCAATGCAAAATATGTCAAAAAATAAATGGAATAAATATGCATACTTAAAAATACATGTAAATAATTAACTTACTTACTTTAAGATAGCAAAAGGTAGTGCTCTTTTAGACTTTTCTTGAAAAGGCTGATCGTAGGGCAATCGCGAATATTGTAAAATAAACATGTGTAAAATGAAAGCGTTGGAGCAGGACAGATTTTTCTGGATAACCTCGCCTTAAAAAGAAACTTTTTTTGTAGTTGAAAGAACAGTAAATTACTTACATAATAATCGTAGCATTACGTTTGTTTACGTAACGTTTTGAGAGCCCTTTCTGCTCGGTATGCACTTGCAAATAAAAACCGGTCAAGTGCGAGTAGGACTCGCGCCCTGAGAGGGTTCCGCACCATTAAATTGCAAAAAAACTGCAAGTTAAGTTGGTCGAGTATTCGGGTACGTAACTCTAAACCTTTGTTAAAAATCGACGTTTTCAGTACTTGTTGTTTAAATATAGTGTATGGCACGTAATACACAGAAAATTCCAAATTGCCAACAAGTTTATTTTTTGAGATAGACCCCGTAACAAAAATGGTCTAAAACTTGACAACTTTAAACTTTATTTTTGGAGATTAAAATACAAATAAAAAATATATTTGAGTTCTAATAATGACATCCCACATACTTAACAAAACAATGGGATAAGAAAAAAATATTTTTTACAGCTACTTTTTTAGGAATGGAACCTTCTCCCCAGAAAATTAATTTAATTTTATTTTTAATTAAATATCCAGTTTTGAGTCAACATTTTATGTAACAATCAAAATTTCAGATCTTACCACATTCCTTTTGCAAGCTAGAGACCCGTAACATATTACGGACAGACGGACAGACAGCAGAGCGACAATAAGAATATGGCATAGGCTAGGAAAAAAATTTATTACCCGTCCGACACAAAAAGGCCAATGTCAAATACTTTATTAGTTTTTGATAGAGGCGATTATTGGTTAGCTAATCGACCTATTTGTTTAGGACGCGTAATACTAATAATTTCGCGCGAAGCAACAGACCGGACGGCTTTTAGCTAATTTTTCTGTGGGGAAAAAAATAATGGATTTAAGTAGAAAACCTTCATATTTCTATTACCTATTTTATGAAACGAACGTTTGAAAACCAAAAAAAAGAGGGTCGGAGACATTTTTTTTCTGACAAAAGTATAAATCTTAGTACATCGTTTATAAGTAGATCACCTAGATAAAAGATCAATAACTTAAATATATTTTTTACAATATTAAGATAGTCCTACTTTCTTCAAAAGAACCCTCGAAAATCTGGCTTTGGTCATGTTTTAGGGTTAGGTATAGCCTTAATAGGCCTCCGTTTTGCCCTTTGGGCGCGGAACCCTAAAAATACGTTCCTCTCTGTAGACTTTCTCATAAAGATTTGCGCATTTTTGGAGCGTCGATGAGGAAAAGGGCGTTAAATTAAATTAAATTAAATTATTAAATTAACCAGTTCTAATTGTCAAGAAAGGGCCTTTCATCGTATTTGGTCTATTAATTGGTTATATTTTGTTGTTCCGTCAAAGGGTTACTCAATTAGCAAAGTAAATCTGTTTTTATTTGTCCAATTGAATTGATGCGTGGTTCAGAATCCTTTCAAGTTTAATTCGTGTATTCTCGTAATACGTAGTACTCGCTTGTCGCTCCAAGTCGTCCTCGTAAGCCTCTTTACCGCACTTATAGTATAAACTACTATTATCGGTTGAAATACTGAACAACATACTGAAAGTTTGCTGTGCTTCGACGTCTCCGGTGGTACAAGGGGGATGGGGGAAATAGGTCATGTAAAAGATCGCAAAAAAAACAACAAAACCATAGGCTTATGTTATGATGTGAGTCACTATTCATTTAAATTAAGAGTACTGTTAGATGAGAACATCAATCAGAACCATTGATGTTCGTTAACAAATATAGGGTGAAATTTAATCAACCGACCAAATTCATACTAGAGACTCGGTTGGTGATCAAGAACTAGGTTCAGTAATCCATTTGGCCAATTTCGAAAAATATTTTTTTTTGCTCCCGTACTGGTTGGACTAGTTTAAGTACAATTCCTAGTGCAGGTTCTACGGGGAAAAAAAACATTTTTTTCGAATTTCACCTGGAGGGTCATTAAACCTTGTTCCTGATGACTAATCGAGTCTCAAGTATGAATTTGGTCGGTTGATTTAATTTCACCTAGTATATAATCACCCTAATATAACAAATGTATCTGTGTGAGTACAGTGTTTGCCTCAACTTTTGTTGAGCGACGTCTCTCAAACTCATAACAATTATAGTGTTTACCTATATAAAAACAACTAGAGGCAAAAAAAATTTCGACGATGTTCGAGGCTTTGATATTCAGCACCCAAAACCGATTCATCGTTAACGAGTCTTATTTTGCGGCATCAATCGAATCCAGGGTAGCTAGCTGATACTTGGCAGAGCCGTCCCAAAGGTTGCTGCAACATTCCACGACCGAACTTGAGCACTGTACAAGGTGAAATTAAATCAACCGACCAAATTCATACTGTAGACTTGGTTAGTCATCAGGAACAAGGTTTAATGACCCTCCAGGCGAAATTCGAAAAAAACATTTTTTCTAGGAATTGTACTTAAATTATTCCAACCAGGGGAGCAAAAAAAAATATTTTTGCGAAATTGGCCAAAAGGATTACTGAACCTAGTTCTTGATCACTAACTGAGTCCCAATATGAATTTGGTCAGTTGATTTAATTTCACCCTATACATGCTGACTTTTAACCTAACCCCGATATTTTACTATTTTGTAGAAGAATACATATTGGGTTTATTAAAACCATTCAAAATCATATTCATAATTATTTTTAAAAGTTGGAGCACTTTGAATATTTTCGTTAAATCCAAAGAAATCATAGTCACCCGATGATAATTAGGATCACGATGAGTTATTTTTATTATTGATCCCACTATTTTGGACTATTTTCAACTTTTTCCGTAGGGAATAGCTGGAATAACCATACATTTTATTTCCAAGTAACATTTTTCAATAATTATTTGACTTTTAATTTTAATTGTTTTTACATTTAAAATGTGTTCTACTAGAGTTTCATAATCATAAAATAGCCTCTCAAATTATTGGGGTTTGTTTGAAAGTCACTCTGTATACAAAGACACAGTTGCTCGAGTGCGAAGTACTGCCTCACCGAAACTTTTTACCTCGGTACAAAATGCACATCATAATATTGTTTTCCTTACTTTTGAATAAAAATTATGCAATAAATGTCTTTTAAAACAACTTGCGGAAATAGTTAATTAATAATTAAGTCTTCACAAAAATTCACGAACTTTATTTTATTACATTTTCTTTGCATTACATTAACAAACTTAAAAGCGTGTTTACAGTTGTAATGTAATGCAGCTAAAATGTAACGCATAAAATTTTATAATTTTCATGTGATCACCCAACTATTAACAAGCAGTTTGCGCGAATTGCTATAAAACGCATTTATTGCATACTTTTTATTCAATAGTAATGAAAACAATATTATGATGTGCATTTTGCACCGAGATCTTCCGTTACCACCTTAAATGCCATAAGTTTTTTTGCGGCGCTTTTCGCCTTTGATTCGATTGAACTCCTAGGTTGGTTGGAAGACGAGTCCATGCCTAACAGCTTGAGATGGTTTGTGATCGGTATGTTTATCTTGAAAAGTGTGAGACAGGGTAAAAGGCATTCTTTTGCCGCCGAATAGATACGCCTGTGTTTTAGTGGCATCTAAATTGAATAAGTTTGCATCAACCTAGTCGGCTACTACCTCGAGGGTCATATGAATTTGCTCTAAAAACATAGATAAAAACGGAACTTTCAAATTTACCTTTATAGCACACCGTGCGTAAAATGACCACTTTACGCACGCTGCGCTTGCGTAAAGTCGGCATTTTCCGCACTTTTGCTATAAAATATTATACGATACTCGTGCGAGAAACTTTTTCTCGACTCGTGTGATTGCAGCACTCACCTTCGGCTCGTGCCGCAAACTCACACTCGTCAGAAAACGTTTCATCGCTCTCGTATCGTAATGTACTATTAATGCGTATTGAACTGTTCACGAACTGTGACGTCACTTTAAGCATGAACATCCTCAGTAAATCGGAATTCGATAGTATATCTTGTTTTCGATGTTTGGCAACCAGTTGACAACCGACAAAAAGATACATAATCTAGGCCCTATAGTATCTTTCAGCTAAGAAGTCCCGGCTGACACATCTAAAGAAAGTAAGGGTGTATGTTCATTGTAAATTACCGACATGCATGATACAACTACGAGTATGGTTTTTCAGTTCCAAATAATACTTTTAATGTCTTAATCCAATACACAACATTTCAAATTTGTTTTAATATTAAAATCAAATTACAATCAATTTATTGCGTTCACAAATCCTTAGGTTTTTAAATAACATATGGATACATCATTTTATTTCACCGTTATGCACTAGGCCTATTTTTTCGTAGTGACGAGACGAAAAATCGTTCAATTAATCGGTAAGCGACCGATCAATCGATATGGCGAGCAAACGTTTATGAAAAAACGACGCATAAGTAACGAGACTCATTTCAGCCATTTCATTTATAGGGTTCCGTACCCAAACGGAGCCGATGATACCCTTTTACTAAGTTGACGATGACTGTCTTTATCCTTCCGTCATCACTAAAATTAGCACATTTACCCAGTTTTTAGACTTTTTAGTATGTATATATCTCAATACATACTTATATCTCAATACATACTTAAAAGTCTAAAAACTAGGTAAATGTGCTAATTTTAGTGATGACGGAAGGATAAAGACAGTCATCGTCGGCGGCCTGCATTCTTTCTTTCATGAAAATGTTTATGGTATGATTGTCATGTTGACACCTGCCTGACTCGTTAAATCTGCAACATAATAGAGTATTTCTTTTCACAAAAGGACACTTCTGTAAAAGATTACGAGTACGCTGTGTTCTTTCTGGGTCACTGTTAGCGTGATAAGATCTTTGAAGTCCATATCTCAATAGTTTCCAATATTAGTAATGTTTTGATTCGATTCTAATCTGTTTGTAATAATCGATAATCGAAAATCGATAGAATGTAGTGTCGATTCAAAGTGTCTCTTCACTAAAGCTCAGTTCTGTGAAGTGTCAGCCGGGACTTCTTATATGAAAGATACTATAGGGGATGGTCTCTGTATGAACGGATTCTGTTCGCGTTAGCCTGTTCATTAAACAGGTTGCCTGGTAGATATTGCTATTAGCAATAAGGGCCGCCTTTGTACAATATGTTCTTTTTTTATGTCTTGTTTTTATGTATCTTTTGTAAATGTACATTAAGTGTAATAAATAAATAAATAAAAATAAGTATCTCTCCGTGAACAGTGACAGTTTCATAACTGACTACCACCTTATTGTTTCTTATTCAGGGTTTTACGGTAGCACTGTTCTACTGCTTCATGAACACAGAGGTTCGTCACGCCATAAGATACCACGTGGAGAGGTGGAAGACAGGCCGAACGATTGGCCGAGGTCGAAGACGAGGGGCATCCTACTCCAAGGACTGGTCCCCAAGGTCAAGGACTGAAAGCATCAGGTAAATACCTGCATGGCGTAATGCATGTTAGGGTTATAAAGTGGAAATATGCGCTCGTTTGCTTTAATTAATTACTATTTATTTTTGCGTAGTTTAAAACGAAGTTTATCAAGTATCGTGCAATTTTAGCTGGCATCTCTCCCAAATTCAGATTTTGTTTTCCAAGGTATATTTAATGCCTAGAAATTATTTTAATAGTATCCATTATACAGGTTGAAAATGAAACGTCTAGCTTTATTGAACTCTATAAATCAGGATCACTAATAGAGCGCAAAACCGTAAAAAAAACATATTTTTTTCTGAAAAATGGCCCACCTACGCGCCGTGACATGTGACTGGCAATAGACAGTACATATTCCTGGCAGTAAATAATGCACATAGGCTATGTACACAGAGCTTTTGTAGAGCGTCGTCTCTGTCACCGGAGTATTAGTGCTTCTTTGACGGTCGATATCTTTTTTAAATTATGGATCATGACAAAAGTAACAAAACATGTATTTTTTATTTCGAACATAGAACAATTTCCCTTGTTATAGCTAGAAGGTTCATTTTCAGCCGTTATATCTAATAATTAGTTGCCGTTGAACTCGCTTATAATGCAGTTGCACCGCTATACATCGCGTCTCGTTATAATACGAAGTCTATCAAACCAAAGATGAGAATTGAATAGTCATGCACTGAATAATAGCATGGAATGGTTGACTGAGCATGAGTGAGTATATGTCATCTGGCGCCAGTGCTCCCACTTTAGGGTATTTTCCCCTAAATTTTGGGTATCTTTTCATATTTAAGGGAATTTTAGGGTATAATAATTATTCAGAGTAATTTTTAAGGAAAAGTTGTTTGGGAAGGGTTATCGAACGTTGTGTGGAGTTCCCCATCGCTGGCACCAAATAATATATAAGGTGATTTTCATTTAAGCAGCCATATTCTTACTGAATATTAAGTAAGTGCTTAGTAACAAGGTTCGATGACCGTTTTTCTGAAATTTGTAAATTATTATTTTCGTGTACGCAAGCCCAGCCCTGAGTCAATTACTATGCGACGTCAAGATTATATTTTGCGAAATTGGCAAAAAGTGTTATCGATCCATGTTACTGATCAGTTACCTAACCTCCAGTATGAGTTTGGCTGCATAAATAAAAGTCACCTTATATATTTTTTTGTTATTTCACTTTGAATCTCTTCTCAAGACGCTTTTCAAGAATATTTAAAGTTAATTAAATATTTATAATTACTTGAACTGCCAAAGTTTATTGTTTATTAAATAATAGTTAACATTTGATGTGTTTCACTTTTAAATAAATGCTCAGGGAAAAAAGTCTGAAATGTGTCAAATTTAGGCGATTTTCACAAGGACTTAAGGGAAAACCATAATCAGAGGGTGGCAACACAGCCTGGCGCGTTAATGTGAAGCCGATTATCCCATTGTACAGAAGTCTGCAGTTCAAGCACCCTGCTTGTAAGCGATTTTAACGGCTATGACACCCTAATAAAGACTGCTTGTAGGTAGCCTGCTGTCACGCGTGCGCAAAGGGATATACATATTACATATCCATCTATCTATAAACAAGTATAGGTATACCATTAGAAACATCTGATCACATAAATTATGTTGTTATTGCCTCCAGGCGATTTCTAATTGAGTGAAGCATTTCTATATGTTGATACTGTTTAATGATGAGTTCTGGAAACCGGAATTTCCGTGTAATTCATCAGTAAATTTATCAGTTCCTGAAATACGAACGGAAGCTTTTGTAGAAATGTAAACCATTACACAATTAATTAAAATTTCATCCCTCAGTTATGGAAAGCTTTTATAGAGTTTAAGGGGGAACGTTTCGAGCTCAGTGCAAAATGCAGTACTTATGATTGTTTATCTCATTTGTAAATAAAATGTATGAAATAAAATAGTTTCATCTTATTTTGCGACTACTGCTTAATAATTATCAGGGGTGTGTCATTTTGTGGATTATAGTTACCGTGAATCTCCATACAAACTTAAAAGCTTGTTTTAAGTTGGTGTGGACATTCATTTACAACGCAATGCATAAATGCTGGTTAGATCAAATAGTTACAAAAATATTCGGTGGACAAGTATGGTGGAAAAATTCAACGGTCTAGGTAAGTACCTCGGTGGCGCAGTCGGTAGCGCGTTTGTCTTGATAACAAGAGGTCGCAGGTACGAATCCTGGCCCGAGAGATTTTTTCAAATTCTTGTCTTTACTTTCTAATTTATCTTTTCTGGTTTGTAATGCACTCTAATAATAATATTTAGAGTATTCAAAAGCGATGGATTTCGCAATAAAAACATAATCGCAATGCATAAAATTACAAAATTTTGGTAGAAAAGCCTAATTGATATTAAACTATGGTCGCGAAATGCCATAAATAACATTTATTTAGTACTTTTTATTTACTATGAAAAACAATCATAAGTTATGCATTTTGCACCGAGCTCGAAACGTTCCGCCTTATGGACTTTTTATAATAAAAATAAATTTATTTATTTCAGTCCCTAGGCCCATATCATAAATACCTTATTTAATACACAATAGCAAAATATAAAAAAAACTAGCTAGCTAGGGTTTATCAGGGATTTATTTAGATGTCATTGTAATGTTCTACAAATAAAAAGCAATTGGTCAGTGTGGCTTCTGCTGTAATTAATCTACTTGCTCTCTTTATTGTTGACTTCAAAAGATATTTTTAATAAATATCTGCATTTGGTTATGATTACTTTGTGTAGTTTTTAGGGTTTCGTATCTAAAGGGTAACCAACGGGACCCTATTACTAAGGCTCCACTGTCCGTCCGTCTATCAGTCACCAGGCTGTATCTCATGAACCGTGATGACAGAGACAGTTGAAGTTTTCACATTTCTGTTGCCGCTTTAACAACAAATACTAAAAACGGCCAAGTGCGAGTCAGACCTGCGCACTCCCATACAATAGACATGGTTTTTTTGCCGTTTTTATAGATAATGGTACGGAACCCTTCGTGCGCGAGTCCGAGTCGCTGTTGGCCGGTTTTTTGTGTTATTTACGATAAGTGAAATTTTATTCCAATCGTCCCAGCATATTTTGATTTATGCCCCACCTGACAGATAATGAAATTAATAACATAACTTATAGACCTCATGTGTTTGACAGAAAAACGAGCACTTTCAAATAACCCTAAGGCACGCTTTGAGTTTAACTTTACACTTCCAAATCCATATTTCATTGGCTATTTTTGCCCATTTGGTTATTATATCAGCAATAGTTCAGTCGGTCGTTCACCGGACTCTCCGGAGTTTGAATCCTTCTAGTTGAAATGAGTTATTTGGAATTGATGTACATAGTATTTGTATACTTGAACTTTGCTGAACGGTGAAGGAAAACACTGTTAAGTTAATCTGCATGCCCTTAAAACCTTCAAAGTTCTACATTACGTTCAGACTGTTGAATGTTTCAGTAACAATCTACACTCGAAAACACCTCTGATACCCCTTAGGGTTATATTATACCGTGACATTATATTATTATATGATTTATGTCCATTAGGCTCACAATTTGAGGCAAGCTGGAATCTCGATTTGGAAGAGATTTGGCAAATCTACTAAACGGAGTGGCTCTTAATGCATTTAAGAAGAAATCTTTGAAGACTTTTGCATACAATGTGGATTTGGATAGAATTTTTATTGTTTTTACTCATACTTTGTTATTTTCACATTAAATTGAATCCTTCTGCTTTGTTGTTTGTTTTTTCCACTTCCGCTTTTATATTTGCTAACAAAAACGTGGAATGATTTGCATGAGTAAACTTTATTTAAGGTAAGCATGTTTCCATTTTGTTTATGGGTATTATAAGGCTTTTGATTCTAACCTTTTGTTAGGTTTACGGTACATTTCCCTTGAGAGCTCTTCTATCAACCTCTTTGATATTTGATCCACATATGGAAACAGAACACTAACCTGTTTATTTGATGAAGAAATTTATTTTGTAACGTTTTACTGCTGGTTCATAAAATAAATTAATGCATAAATTATGAAGTTTATCGCCATTTTGAAACGTAAATTCAGAAAATAATTTATAAACTGTCATGCTTCTATAAAGCACGAAACAAATTAATTTTCATGGAAATACTTGTATACGAGAATTTCATACCAAAACATTGCAATATCTCATTAAAATTTAAATTAGCTCAAATTTAATATTATAATTAATTTCATTTATTAGGGGAATTTAAGCTTTAATTAAAGTAAAATTATTTAAAATTATACCCTTACTCGTTGGAGATGAGGATTAAACTACGTTTAAGTCAGGATTGTTGTGGCCTAGGCTATACAGTCACCCGTCGAAGAGGGAGTCAGCTGCGTCTGAGACCACCACTACCACACTGCTGGTGCCACGGACCTCACTGGCGCCACCCTTCGACATGCGGCGTGCTGTAAGTCAAACTTCATATAATTTATTAACTCCTGCTAGTCTAGCATAGCAAACCATATCGAGCTGGATAGCGCGTGATACAGTACTCTCCCTCACTCTGTTGATCTCCCTCGAGAGGGATAGACATTCTGTATCGAGCGGTTATAGCTCGATATCATATAGTAACTTTTATACTGGGAATAGAGTAATCCGTTTTATCTCGGTTTAGCGACATCTCGTGGGTAACGACGGACTTAGTTCGCTATTGTACCTACCTACACATGTATATATGTATTCCTCATGTATAGCCTAGCCTTACTGCATTGTATTTTTATTTTTCAAATACCACATATTAGTTAAATAAAACGACATTTAACAAATTAATGATAATTTATTTACCTGTAATTTAATTAAACAATACATTTTAGATAATTCTAAAGTGACCTAAATTCACAAGTTTTCACAAATTTCACAATTCACGCGAATCCGAAATAAGATATGTTCGTTAAAGTCACATTCACCGGGGTTTAAACGTAAAATTGCACAGGATAGGTATTTACCACAGTTCAGCACACAGCACATTTTTTCCGATGTCATTGTTGTAGCAAATTGAAATCCATTCAACGTAAACAAACACGATCGTTGGAGTCCAAAAAGAAAGCTGGGTAGTCAAAATAAAACACAGTCAACAGAATCCATGAAACATTGCCGGTTCGTAAGTTGATCGTCACTGATTCTGATTTATCGCAAAATTATGAAGACCACAAATGCAGCTCAAAACAGAAACAGACAGACATTTTGAAATTGAAACTAGTGCTGCCAGATCAAAAACCCCATTCAGCGCTAGCAACGCTCAAAAGAGCGCTAGATTCTACAAAATTCGGAGATTAAAAAAACGCCAAATTCAATTCCAATTTTCAGCAGCAAAAGACATAATGTATAGAAATGAAAACATACACTAAATAAAACCGCTAAATTCTCCGCTAAGAGCAAAAACTCTATGCGCTGACCATACAAAAAATCCGTTAGATGTAGCGCCAAAAGCGCTAAAATGATAGCAGTGATTGAAACAACCTCTTGTAGTGCAATCTATTGAGGAACGACGAAAATAAGGCTTCGACGATGCTTCGACGTTTTCTCATACAAAGAAAAAATAGAAAAAAGTGAAAAGACCCTGCTCGATATGATCTGCTGTGCTAGGCCCGCTGGTAGCGTATATGGCTTCCCGGCTTCTGTACGTCACCCAAGGAGAGACAAGCTCGCTACGGCTTTCTATTGGCATAGACAAGCAAAATACCGTCCTCTGTACGTCCCCGCGAGGGGATGAAATTGATACGCTTTTCCGGCTGCTATTTTTGTTAAAGTTAACAGAAATCCGTATACTCAGTAGGCGTACCTACATTGTACCAGATGCTTCTGATATAAGAATGTAACGATAAAATACGAAATGATATTGGAATAAAAGTTCTATCGTATAGAAATGAAGTAATTATGTTAAATTTGGTAATTATTCTAGTTGCGAATTTAGAATTTCTCTATTCAAGCCTATTTAGATGATAAGAAATACGTGGTTCGTGGATCGCCCTTTGCAAAGTTTTGCTACAAATGAAAAAAAAATGCTTGCGACAAAATTAAGTTAAAAGTTGTCTATTTTTTATGTGTTTTTGGTAGTGTAGAGATAGTGATAAAGAGTGGTAGCTTACGAGCCAAAATCATTTGCATATTGCACTTCCACTTGAAGTATTATGAATAATAGTAAATTTTGTTTAATCAAACTTTGAGCAAAGCACCCAAAGTGATGTGATGAATCAGAGACGTTCTCTTACAAGTGTTGGTTACAAAAAAGCCGTACATTACTCGTCTCCCAAGGGGGATGTATTCAATACGGATTATTATAGTTTGAACTTTTACACGGTAGCTAGAAAGACTTATCGATTTCGTCACCTCGAGGGGACATAGAGTATTCTAGTTGTTTAACCCCATAGATAACCGTTGCGAGGTTGTCTCTCCTTGGGGGACGTACAGAAGACGGGAAGCACGCCTCGGTACCTATATATTTATCACGATATCATTATAACTCGTTACAAATTGCCTCTGTGGCCGAGTGGTAGAGCGCTCGCCTGCTAACCCAGATGTCGTGGGTTCAATCCCCACGGTGCACATTAATTTGTGTCCGGTTTGCGTGCTTCAAAGGGCATGTTAAAAGGCACTCTGTTGGTCAATTTACGTCTTAAGTACGGCGTTAGGTCTCACAATCCATAATAATCGTCGGGCAAAGGCGGATGTATCAAGTGTGGACTGTGACTAATGCATTTCATAGTTCACTTGGGAACACCTCTGACACACCCTCCTCGAAACACTTTTCGCCCTTATTACGATCGAAGAGCGCAAAACGTGAGTTAGCGGAAATTCCTCGCCAGTATGTCTGCGCTTATTACTAAGGTCCGTTCCAAAGTGAGTGGAAATAATTTATGTTCACAATTTTTAACAAATTGATATAATATTATGAGTCACAAATTAAAAGCATTGCACTCCTATTTATACGTTTTATGCCTAGCTATAAATTTAGTTATAAAGTGCTATAAAAAGTTCTATGCTCGTTGTAAAATTTAACCATGAATTTACTTTGACTAGGATTACATCACAAGCGGGAGCGTCAGCGGGGATCAGTCGCCGGTGTGAGGAGAGGGGCGGGGGAGGATTTCGCGCCTACGCACTTTGCCCGAGGAAGACGCGCCGCCCGACGCCGCGCCCGCCCCCGCCTCTCCCGCCTCTATGTCCATGCTTTTCACCGAATCTGCACAAGCCTGGCAAAACGCCATCGTCTCTTCTTTATCTACCTCAACTTTCCAAAATTCCATCGCATATACCCCGACAGTTACCTGGCCGAGCGTGATCATGCCGGTTGCAACAATAGAGCCTTCGGAAACGATGCAGTCATTGGAACTCGATTCGCTGGACATTCGAATTTCAAAAAATAGAATTCCGGATAATTCTTCGACAGAAACGTCCGCTAAATCGAGTCCAAATCGAAACAATGGAAAATGAATTCTATTTCACTGTATTTTATTTTGTTAATTTTGTAAATATAAGTACATACGTATAATAATTACGTTAGGTAGTGTTATTAATTTGTTTTTTTGTATAAATATAGCGATAAAAAAGAAAATTTCTTATGTACGTTTAGTAAGGTATTCGATTGATGCGTTAGAGGTATGCATTTTTTGTCAGTGGCTGTGTTCCTACTGTAATCAGCTGGTGTAAATGTTACATTGTAATACCAAGGAGCTTACAACTTTGATAAACGTACTACTCGGCTGCAAAGTGCTAGTTTTTGGGCAAGGACCAGCTGGGAAGTATACTTGTCAGCAAAGAATTTGTGGTCGAGAAATTATTATCTATTTGTATGGTTTTAGACATGTACATATATAAGCTTAATAAATTAAAATATGTAACATAAACTTAAAAATGTGTTGCCAAAATTAGAATTGTATTTATTATTTAGTTAAGGAAAAAAACTACACGTAAGAATAACACTTTGGGAAACAAAACGCTATTTGTATAATATTATAGCATATTGATAACACGTGTTGTACAGAAATGTTGTTAGTTAATTAACGAGAGTTGGATACGCAATCAGACTTAAAATATCTTTAAAGAAAAAATAATTAATGTTAAATTTGTACTTTGATTTATTATTTGAAATATTGAAAAAAAAAGAAGATAATAATTGATGATCATTAAAATAGATAAGATGTTTTACAATATCTTCAAGTGTTTCGTATTTCCTATTCACTAGTCCTCATTTACATTGTAAAGCTTTAATATATTGTACAATTGAAAAGCATACTTCTTTTAATAAAAAAAATAGTAAGTCCTTACGTTTGTCTGTCTATAAGTTTGAAGTTTATTTTTATAATTTGACTAGCAATCCGCCCCGACTTGCCTCGCGGTCAATGAAACGTTAATATTTCTCTCCTATAAACTAAATGTTATTGTGTTATACATATAAACCTTCTTCAAGTAATGTTAAATCTATTTATATATTTACTCTGTCGATTTAGGTAGTTAGCCCGAACTGAACTGAACAGCCATTATTTTAGGGTTGACCTCACAGTGTAAATTATTCGAATAGACAAGTACTACCACTAATTTGCGTTTCCAAAACAAATTTTTCCACCTGGTACATTTATATGATAACTAAATACGTGTTCAAATGACTCATAATCATCAGTTAACTACATAAAGGGACAGAGTATGTAAGACGTTTAGAAGTTTTAAGCGAACACGGACAAATGCGGATTGCCTTACAATTTAATATTTTCTTGCGTTTTATAACGTATTTATTTCTGCTGAATTTATACATACTTACCTGACATAACGTATTGATTTGCAGTGCAGTTAAAACGAGGTTATCCAGAGGAATATCTCTAAGGCTTTCATTTTACACATGTTTATCCTGCTCAGCGAGGCAGGCCGCTCGGAAAACTCGTGGTTTTGAGGTGTTTTCATTTATTATTTTGGAATAAGAAGGATGGGTTTTTAATATGACGGCCGTTTTATGTCACATTTTTCACGCCGTTTATTTTAGTATAAGCTTTATTGTCCAAAACTTAATATAGCTCAAATGAAATTATATTTAGATCATAGTTTAGACCTATCTTTTCGATTTAATCAGATTGAGGGAAATGTAAGTAATCGTGTTCCAAACGGACGAAATATTAAGACCAAAGCGTGAAGTATGACATATATTTTTTACAAAATTTAATAATCGCTATTTATTGGTTTAAAATGAATTTGAAAACAGACAAAATCGGGATACCCCCCCCTTGACATATGTAGCAACATAGTATGTTTTGACTTGACAACTTCACTTTCGGAACATTTGTTTGGACATTCTAATGTTATTATTTATTACGTTCTTCTGAATACAAGGTTTAGCTGGGTACTATAAAATTTAACTTTTCTCGTGGATGCTACTCTAAGTCAAAGAAGAAGGCATCCCTTTTATAAAATTCGTATAGATATATTTTAATTTTTTAATAAAATCACAATAAAATATCCGTTCAATTTGTAAACTGAAATATTGCTGTGAATCTGCTATTCAAAGTTTGTAACTAGTCCAATATGTAAATAAATACATGCATAAATTATTAAAATACCTACTTTTACAACATGTATATTGTATATGAAGCTAAACCGCAAATTTGGAAGTTTTATGAAAGAGATACTGTTTGTGACTATGTAACATTTTACTTTAAAGAAACATGTCTGTGAACAGTACATTTTATTGTTTCTTTTACTACCCTTTCTCAATATACATTATGTCACGGGCAATTTTAGAATAATGGGTAAACCTATGATTACCCGGGTGAACTTAAAATTATCCAAGAAGCCCAATTGGGTGAAGTCCGAAAATTCGCCTCGAAAAGTCTTCTTTGGTAATGTCAGATTTATATTGAAATATAAAAAACTAAATATGTCTAAAATACGACCGCGAGCGAAGCGAAGTAAGGAGAAGCATGATAAATAAAGTCTTATGCCTCAACATCTAACATTACCCAACCAGCGTAGACCCAAGTGTATCTGGGTAATTGCCAAAATTTTGGACTTTATCCACGGATCATGGGTAATTTTAAGTTTACCTAGATGAACCTAGGTTTACCCATTTTCCTAGTATTACCCGTAAAGGGTATGGGATATGATAAAAGCAGAGATTTGATTAAATCTCTGACAGATATCAAAATAGCATTAAAATTTTATCATTTCTCTAAGGAAATCAAGTGATTTGTTCAAATTGAAATAAACAATTTAGTTCTTGCACAGAACACAGCAATGTTAAGAAGTATATGTAGATACCACTCCACTCGGGTCCCGAATTTATTATCACAAGCAACCTAGAAGGCTGTTCATGGCTTCGCTCATCGTCGCCTCTATTTTTTACTTTTATCCTAGGATTTTGATTGAGCCAATATTGATTATTAATCAAATCACTACATTTTTTTGGAGAAATGATTGATTAAGTCCAATTTCCATTTCAACATCTCCCGAGAATTGATCAAATCTCAGGGGATTTGATCAAATTTCTGTTTTTTTTTCGTGTCCCTGCCTGAGACTTAGATATAGGTAGTTGGGTAGTAACCTATGTCTTTACATAGAAGTCCTGACGTATCTAGATTTTCGGATGTGCTACAGGTAAACGCAGAACGGTTACATTGGGCACTTTAAACAGAAGGGGTTCTTAAACCATAATTTATAAATCTTTCGTTCGCGTAATGAGCTAACGGGTTTGGGCCCGCAGGCTGAGTTGACCACTTGCAAAATTATTGAATTTTTGTAGGCGGCAACTCAATCCGGAGTCTTTTAGTCTGAACAATTATGACAAAAATATATTTATTCATCAACTCGGCCCAATCGCTTTCGTTCACATTAGTTCCATGATGGTACTTAATTTACCATTAATCAAGTATATTTTCACAGATTTGTGACAGATGTCAAAAGTGACAGATTAATAATTTTTAAAAGAGATTTTAAACAGATGTCAAAAGTGACAGATTATTTGTATTTATAGAAATTTCGTAAAAGATGTCAAAAGTGACAGAAGATTTATTTTTCAGAGAGATTTTGTTACATACTTCATCGTGACAGATGATTTATTTTTTAACAAATGTCAAAGTAATAAGATGCTTTAATTATAAGAAACTGTCTTTTAAGAAATGCACGCCATTTCTAACGAATCAAAATAATTTCGCGCCTTTGACATTTTACAAACCCTTTGGTTTTTTAATCCAGTGTACTGATTGTGTACTGACAGTGTATGATTTGGAAGCTGAAGCCTAAAATGAAGGCTTACAACAGTAAATATATAATTATAATATTTATTTAAACGTGTATAACGCCTTTACCTTTATTACCTTTTGTTTGAGAAAAGGCACCATAAAACCCATTTTCTTTGATAGCATGTCAAAATAAAACGTCTCATCTACTCATCGTTATAATCATTATAATAACATAATATAACTCAGACCAAATAAAAAACAAGATAGAGTCATCCCATAATTGAGGCAGGGCAAGCTGGGGTTTGTGCACATTTTTTGTTCACGACACGCACACACGCGCCATCAACCTCACTCGAGAAAATTAGTACAAAAATGTCAATACGGTTGCGAGTTGCGCACAGTTTCTTCCTCTGACACACATGTTAAAGAAATCGGCTTCAATTTTTATTTGCTACGAAGTTTGCGACGACCATCGTCGTAGCAAAAGAAAACACCATTGCGTTAGAGGTTGCTACGAATATGATGCGAGCTATGCCGTGTAGCTGAGTATGTCCTCGTGTCTACGAAACTACGAAAATTATGTCTGAAGTTATAAGTATAATAGTGCATTTTTGGCAAGAAGTTGGACATCAATTTACCACAACTTTTTCTTTTTTTTATAGGCAGCGCTTAGGCTTAAAGTTTTATGGAATATGAACATTTTGAAATGCAGGTCTATCGTGGGATGCCTAAAAGCACGACACTTTGATGAAATACAATATTTGATTTCTGTAACGTAAGCAAAGGGGACTCCATTTAATTATCTTTCCACTTCTCCGTCCATCAAGGAAAGGTAAATTTCATTTGTACTAAAACGAAATGGAATGTAAATATATAGTTGCCTCGCCTTTTAAGTAAGCTTATAATACAAATTTTTATTTTAAAATTAATTATTTACTACAAGACCAGGTCGAATAATAAAATTGATCGATCTGAAATCACTCTAGTGATATTTGTAGTGATAGTAGTATCACAGTAAGGCAACCGCCCATCACGCTGGGATGTAATAATCCTCGGTGAAACGTGGGTGTATGAGTGTAGACTGTGGGTTGTATTTCACTGTCCTTCCTCGAAAAGGAACACTCGAGGTGTCTGTTACCAACTCGGGGATTCATACTGTGATTATATATTGGACTATGTATATAAGTGAAATGTATAATGCAGTCTCTACTGTGATAAAAGTGACTGTAGAGATTATGATAAAGTTCAAAACCGAACAAGGGTAAGTAAAGTACCAAAGCTACTCAACATTCATGAATTTATGATGAAGTGTGAAATCAAGTATGCATCTCCCGAGTCAAGTCAGTGTTTCCATTTAAGAGCAAAACACAAAGTGTACAAATAATATGACATGAGAAAACATAGATTTTTTTCAAAATTTAATACCTTAAAAATAATTAGATTTTCAGTAATCGTGAATTTAGATATAACTTTCTTAAAAATCTCGTTTAATTCACGACTCCGAAAATCCGCTTATTTTAAAGTAACTGTAATGTTCTTTTTGTAAAGAATATTTTTGTATACTTTTATTTTCTCTAAAATCGGTTTCGATTTTCCCTAAACTGCCCCATTCCAAGGCGCTAAGAGTATCCTGTATGTAGATTGCAAACGGTACAAAGGACATTAATTGAGAAAGATATTTGGAAAATGTTTGTCATGTACGAGATCTATGAGACGTACGAGATAAATAGATTAAATATTTGTTAGAAAATTTAGTTGAATGTTGACGAACAGAAGGTACTATATATAGGTACTATAAGAAAATAATCTTAAAAATTGTTTTCTTTTTGTGGTTTTTAGTTGATCATTTTTATTTTGTGTGCATTATCTTGTTTCAAACTACATTAACTTGTCCTTTAAGCAATTTCTACAATAAACACGACATGACAATTTATATAAATACTAAAAATTGCCTATTTCTATTCCCCTTTTTGAATAGTAAAACAATTAGATCACGTCACGTGACGATGGTAAGAGGCCCGACGGGATGACGTTAATTCCGTGGCAGAACGGTCGTTCCCTGATGTGGGATGCGATCTGCGTTGACAACCTGGCTGCGTCCCACATCCAGTCGACCGCTGCCATGGCTGGCGCGGCGGCTGCAACGGCTGAGCGCAACAAGCGACGCAAATAGTTATGCAGCTCTCGGTGAAGGTTGCATGTTTGTGCCGTCTGGCGTGGAAACGATCGGGCCATGGGACCCAGAAGCGCGACGACTATTCTAGCAAATTTCGTCGCGCTTGGTTGACGTGTTGGGTGACCCAAGACATCCTGATTTTGATTTCAACAATAGATAATTAAAACCGGGTTTGCCTGGAACAAAATATACTTATGTAAGTAATGTAATTACAAAGCACGCACTACGTGGGTATATAGGTATAGTTCCTTAAAACAACAAATATGACCATTTTCTTCTGGTAAGTTCTTTGTTTGTTCAGTTTACACTGTTTGTTCATGAAATAATCATTTTCCTGATAACTGCTTCTAAAACTCTAATAATGTCATATTCTCCACTTTATTTTTAAACCTTCCCTGTAAATCTCAAACACTCAAAACTTTCTTAGTACAATTTTTTTAACTCGTACCTTACCTGTGAGTAATATGAGGAGACTAGTTAACGGAACAACGGTTGTTAAATAAACCCCCTGCAAAGAGAAACTTGAACTTTGTAGATCAAACAACAACCTAAGGCCGCATTATCATTCACAACAGAACCTTGTTGTCTTAACTATTTTGACCTTAAGGCTCCAAAAGTCTGAACATCCAGGTACGGAGTTTTGGGGGAGGGGAACAAAGTCAAATAAACATAATTATGAAATTGATATAGCAAAATCCATACCAGGAACCGGGTAAGTGATATCTAACAAGGAGTTTTTCAGTTTTCGAAAACGCGTATTATATTTTGGTTGTCATAACAGCCACGCCATGGCTCAGAGCGCGCAATTTAAATAAATTTTGTTCTATATAATTAAAAAATATGAGTTACTCAATATTATATTTATTTTTACCTCTTGTATTTCTGTACATAAACATTTATATTCTATATCATGCCCAACCGGTTTCGCTATTCAACATTCTCAAGGGCTTTATTACAATTTAGGTATATTTTATTGATATTTTTATGTTTTGAAAGTGAAATTACGTGCAATATGACAAACAACATTATGGGTTGTAAATTCCACCAAATGCCGACAATCACAAGCATCAACTATATACTCAATCTTAAGTTATCCATGCTCTTCATTCTTTCAAGTTAGGATTTTCGTCATCTAGATGTCTTAATAGTATTATTCTCTTTATAATTTCTCAGTTTTTATTATTTGAATGTGACTCTTTAGGTACTAAGTTAGCTATTTAAAGTGGATTTTGCCCAATCCCCCCTCTGTAAATATCTGTACCTATCTGTCGTTCTCTAGGGAAAGTCCCGGTTTGAACAGAGATGCTCAACCGGTCAGCAATAATTTGCGACAGCCTTCTGGGGACTTGTTGGTTGATGGAGTCGGGTAAACTAATATAATATGAACTGCGAGCAGGGAATTGAAATGTCTACCTTTGTAGTACCTTGAAATGTTGGCGATATAATCTGATATTGAAAGATAGCTTTTGACCTTTTATTTGGGTGTAATCTGTTTTAGTAAAGATTTTTATAGTCCTGTGAAATTAACTAAATACTTTTTATGGTTTTACTAATCATGTGATATTAGATATATTATAGTGACAAAATGATACAGAGAAGCAATAATTAACATAAAAAAACGTATAGCTAAGATATACTATTAAAACTATGTAAATTTAAAGCAAATGAAAAATGTTGTCGAGGTTGTCGCTGCCGCATGGCAGGGTGCCCAACTTGCATGCCGCGTTTCCTCGCTGTATGGCCAAGCCTATGCGTTGGTCAAAATAAGCTCCAGTAAATTGAAATATTCCGCTAAACACTGTTGCTTTGCTATTTCAGAAGGTACATATCAATAAAATAGGGGTATTTTTTGCGTATTTAATAAAATACACAGAAAATTGAAATCAATTTCTGGTATTAGAGTGTGTCCGCCGGCAGATTTTACACTTTAAATCACGCTTGCTCTGGCCAAAGTAGCCGCAGCGGGGGGAAAGGGGTATCGTTCGACTACCTAGTGTTGCGGGTTTTTGTGTAGTCAAAAGTCCGTGGACAGGAGCTCTTTGGACAGGAGCACAACGCGCTTTCGCTATTGAAGCGTATTTTGCAGACAAGAATTTACTTAATGTAGCAAGGCATCTTTTTTGTTTGCGTTTGAACAAGTTTGACCAGCAGCAGTATAATAGCTATAATAGCAGAACACATTTTCAGCAGGATATTGCTACGGCACATACCGCTAGAGCATCAATTGCTAAATGAATAAGCCGCTTTGGTGATATCGACTGGACCTTAGATCACCCGATTTTACTCCGTGTGATTTATTTTTTCCTATGGAGCTACCTCAAATCTCGCCTGTATAGCAATTCTCTTATAACAAAAAGTGCCCGACATAAATATCCGACGACGTGAGATCGCAAACCATCGCATCGTTCCTGATCTCTGTAATAGAGTTTTTGCCAACATGAGGTCACGATCGCAAGGCATCTTGTTTACAAAAAAAAAACAGATGGCATCTGAGCCCTGAGACATAAATCCACCTTACTCCAAATTGTAAAAATATAAAAATTACACTGAATTTTAGTTTTTTTTCTGAATTTACTTTTTTCTCATTTTTCAAAGTATAAAATCTACCCGCGGACAGCCTGTATTTTATATGCATTTAGACTTTGTAATCTAGGGATTTGTTTTTGGAAAACAGGTTCTGATACATTTTTCTGGAAATAAACAATTATTGATATGAAATATTCATTATATATACACACTTTCTCCTCGTTTGACAAATAGGAATCTTGTATAGAACTCAAATAATAAAGTATAAATAGTAAAACCGGCCAAGTGCGTGTCGGGGCACGCGCAGTGTAGGGTTCCGTAGTTGCCCAGTATATTTTATAAGTTGGTCTACTAATACAGATCGCGCCAAACTTCTAGTCCCTTACATTTAGAAGGACTGCCTATACATTATCGTGTTTAGAGGGGACTAAAAGTTTGGTGCGACCTGTACTCGTAAACCTGTAAGCCTACTTAGTTGTGATAGTTTTCCTTTAAAGTTCATTATACATACAACTACTGTGAATTTTTTCGCATCTCCATAAACAACCGTTTAGCTGGCAGGGGGGACACCTGACTCTAACAAAAATTAGATAAGATAAGATAAGATAAGATAAGATGCGTTTATTCATGAATGTAGGTAGTATTACATTTGATCTTATGATAATTTATGTGCTCTACACTCTGCCGAGAGGCGTATGAATATAAAATTACTGTGCATTCAACATTTAAGACAGCATGCAATTACATAATTTTGCCTATATTAGTAGATAGAACAGGAAATTTTATTTACATAATATACATGCAAATTTCTCAGGTATCAGTCCCAGGCTCGATACAAAGGAAATAAAATACCTTGATTAAATTAATAAAATATGTCAAATATAAAAAATAACAAATATCTATGTTACAACATTAAATTAGATTGATTTATCATTAATAAAATCTTGCACTGTATAATAACATTTTTCTATTAGAAGATTGAATAATTTATTTTTAAATACATTAATACTGGCATCTTTCCATTTTTTTGGAATTTTATTGAATAATTTAGGGCCCATGACAAATATACTTCTGTGTAAAAGTCTTGTATTGTATTTATTTATGTATAATCTATCCTTGTTCCGAAAGTTTCTCTTGTTAGCATCAGATACCTTGAGAAAAAGATGATTATTTAATTTAACAAAAATACATGTCTCGAAAATATAAAGACAAGGCAATGTGAGGAGCTTAAGTGACTTAAAGTGTGGCTTGCAACTTTCAAATGTTTTGAGTCCACATATAGCCCTAATACACCTTTTCTGTGCTTTAAACAATGTACCTTTTTCTGTACAGTTCCCCCAGAAGATGATGCCAAAACGTAAAATTGAGACGACATATCCATGATAGGCAGTTAGAACTGCTTTACGTTCAACAATTTGCGTCAATTTATAAAGAGCGTAAGCAAATTTACTTAGCTTAACACATAGACAGTCAGAATGCTGTTTAAATGTCAGTTTATTGTCAATAGTTAATCCTAAAAATTTGGTCACATTCACTTCGTCGATTATATATCCATTGTAATTAATATTTAAATTGTCAATTATACATGATCTTTGATAAAATTGCATTATGTTTGTCTTACCTACATTAACTATTAATTTATTATTATTCAACCAGGTAATTATGTTATTTAGTGTATTGTTTATGTCATTTTCATATAACAAAAATTAGCACTTTAAAGCTTAATATTTTGCCAACGAATCCCTAAATAGTAAAATGGTTTTCACAAACCCATAATGTTTTTGAACAACCTATCCAACGATTCCCTACGCTATGGGATAGACGAGAAAAAATAATCATCCTTAATTTACGTGTATGGGAGATAACCTTAAAAATATTACTTTTTTCAAAATTTTTTTACCGTTGTGTCGCCGTGATTAATATGTATACCGTACCAAATGACAGCTTTCTAGTTCTAATAGTCTCCGAGCTAAGGCGCGGACAGACGGACGGACGGACAGACGGACATGGCGAAACTATAAGGGTTCCTTGTCAGACCAAGGAACCCTAAAAATGTAGTATCTTTACATCTATTATTTTTGTGAATTTTTAATTGAAAGTAGTTATTAGTTGGTTGGTTGGTTATCCATCTCTGATGGATAGAATCTGAAATGAGGAGATCCGTCGAAGACCGAAAGTAACCGACATAGCCTGCAGAATCAGTAAGTTGAAGTGGCAGTGGGCAGGCCATATTTGTCACTGACATGATGGCCGTTGGGGCCGAAAGGCTTTAGAATGGAGACCGCACGTTCAGCAAAGCGTAGTGTAGGCCCACCTTGTGCCCGCCGGACCGACGACCTGAAGGACGTTTTGGGTGGCGGCTGGATGAGGAGGACGGAGGACCGACATGAGTGGCGAAATCTGGGAAAGGCCTATGTCCAGCAGTGGGCGAACACGGGCAAAGGGATGGATGGATGGATTAGTTGGTTTTTTGTATTGTTCTGAGGCCAAAACTATTTATTTTTTAATTTATGTCTCTCTGTCTATCTTTCTGTCTGTCTGTATGTATGTATGTTCCGTTCTAACTTGAGAACCACTCAATGAAGTTAGATGCGGTTTTCTTTATTATCGTCGTAGTGAGCCTAGTCAACATATAGGGGTGTTCATAAAATAACCGCCAAGCTCAAAACAAATTTATATTTACAAGTTTAAATATAAAGCAACCCTAAATAACATACAAGGACGCGTATCAACACGTGTTTTGTAAACACGTCGTCCTCAGGATGTGTTGGTCGCCCGACCACTCAGCAGTTACTGAAGGACTTCTGTAAAGTCACGCCCATTTCAATAAATTATGTTTGTAGTTTTATATGAAAACCAATAACAGTTTAACGGCAAGCTGATTTTATTATGTAACCCTAGCATGTGCCTTAGTAGCTACAGCGTATTCCTATCTTTTATATAATATCAGCGGAAGCATAATTTAAGGATACTGTGCCTATATTTATAGCTCATGTACAGGGATAGGATATTCGATCGTATTATATACCTAAAGTTGAAAAAATGCCAGAAAACGTTTGCAACTATGGAGTCGGCTTCTTAAAATATTATTTATTTTGATAGTCAAAGTTCCGGAAATTATGGAATTGCTTAAAACGTTACCATGATGTACCTAATACTTAATAGATGTTACCGTAAATGTATGTATATTTTTCAGGCATTGTATACAGTTCCTAGGATTTTTTTAAAATGCGAAGCAGTTTTGTTTCGAACAGAGTAGAAGGTCGAAGATATGGTATAGTCTATACTTCGACCTTCCACGCTGTTTGACTTAAATATAATAGTTTTTAGGGTTCCGTACCCAAAGGGTGTCAAGCGCGACTAAGCCTCCACTGTCAATCCATCTGTCACAGAGGTAAACAACAACCATGTTTCTATGGCCTCTTTTAAAAAAAAACAAGTGACCATGAAAGGTGACCCGACCATACAAACATTTTAACATTTTTTAACCTGGTTTAATTCAGCTCTATCTTAAAGACAGTAATAAATACGTCCCGGTTTCAAATTTGGTCAGATTACATACTCTGTATAGCAGGAAATCAACAAATAATAAAAACTAGAGTTCCATACCCAGGGGGTGCCGATTTGTTTTTCAGGCGCTACTTTTGCTTTGACATATCGATATTATTGTTATTTACCATAATATAGTTGTAAAAATAAATTATGAAAAGCGTTCATAGAAAAGAAAAAAAAAAGGAAATAAAACAGAAGAAATAGGGAAAAGGTGAAATATATGTCACAATCTTAAGTAAATATACAACGTGAAATTTAACAACTTTTACCATGGAGCCAACCCTGAAATCGTGAAAAAAATATCAGCTGTTCCATAGAAAAGTTAAATACCTACTCGATCCAAATATATGAACCAGCTGATTTTTTTAACGATTTCAGGGTTGGCTTCATCGTAAAAGTAGTTGATATGGACGAGTACTATCACCAGTTTTCGTTAACAAAATGACTTAAATTTCACGTTGTATATTTTTCTTTATTAATTTTTAGTATTAATGATTTTTCATTTTAAGTTTGCATGTGCATGCTGTAGGTTTTTGCTTTGTCTGTATTTTTGGCTTTGGGTTTATAGCCAATACTGCCATAAACCATTTATCTAAAACTTTCTTCATCTGCTTCATTTTTATCTTCTTCTCTTCTCTATCCCTATATATTTACTATCTCTATATATATATATAACATACAACGTCTGTCTGTCTGTCTGTTCGTTTGCTTGTAACTTGAGAATCACTGAATGGATTTTGATGCAGTTTTCACTGAAAGATAAAGCATTTCTTCGGGAAGGTTTAAAGCTATGTATCATCACGCTATGACAAAAGGGAGCAGCGCAATGAGAATTTTAGTGAGACATATGGAAGGTTCTCCGCCGTAGCGTCTTCGATCGTCACGGGTTCAAACCCCGATTGGTAAAATTTGTTTTAACTTTTAATTTTTTATTCTTTTATTTTATTTTCAGAAAAAATATTTCATTTTGTAAAAAAAATATTAAAGCTGAAATTATATTTCTTGACTGAGCAAAGAACAAAAACTAAAATATTTTTATTTTCAAGTCCTTAGAAAACGCCATCTCTGGGAAGCTATCCTGGTTAACAGTTCAGTAAGCTGGCTTTGAAATTGTTTTTATTTTAATAGTCCTTAGAAAACGCCATCTCTGGGAAGCTATCTTGGATAACGGTTCAGTAAGCTGGCTTTGAAATTGCTTTTATTTTAATATACTAGATGGCGCTGCATGTTTCAAAATATCGAATTTGACGCAGTCTGGTTCAAATCAACTTACGTTAAAGTTTGTCTACACTATTATATAAAGAAGAAAGATTTATTTATTTGTTTGCATATAATGAGTAATATCCAGAACTACTGAACTGACTATAAAAATTCTTTAGGCACTCAATAAGATTTTTAGTAAATCATGTGGTATGTACGCCTTGCGTAGTCGTACGTATGTAGTCTCATCGTCGGGGTTTCAATCATCCACTGGTAAATGTTTTTTTTAGGAGACCTCTCAAGTTTAAGTTTATTTGATCGGTATTGATGAGTATTTTTGTAGAACATGGTGACCAGGATCTAATGACGGGACTGGGAGGTGGATACGGGATCTCCTCAACTGATGACAGCAGACCCTTCGAGTTTGGGCTTATTTTATTGGTCTTTATTAGCAGTTTGTGTTTGTGTGTGCGTGTATGTTTGTTACTCTTTCACGCTGAAAAGGCTGAACGGATTTGGATGAAATTTAGAATAATATAGCTTATACCTTATCTTAACACATAGGCTACTTTTTATCCCGGAAAAAAGCATGTCGTTAAGCCGAATAACACGCGGGCGGAGCCGCGGGCAAAAGCTAGTCTCTTTATATAATTTGTGAGAATGTTAAGGGAATAGATATACTGAAACTAATGTAATCATCATTGTTATTGTCAAACATGTATCTATTTCTGTTTTTTCTCCTAGCAAATACATAAATAAATAATGTTTTGAGGGTTCCTTTTCCTTTGTTCTTTTTTCCAAGAACCTTTCGTGTGCGAGTCCAACTGTCACTTGGCCAATTTATATTTGTTTGTTCGTTAGGTATGCAGGAAACTTCATTATTAGGTACGAGAGGAAGCTTTAAACTTAGTTATGTCCCTGGTTAATGCAATTTCAGCGGCAAACCTTTCTTACAATTACAATTGTGTAAAAAATCTCATTATTCGTCCTCCCTTTCTTAGTGAAAGAAGCTTTCCCCGACACAGGAGTGCAATGAGTTCATTACGAGCACTCAGGCGGTAAATGTCCCGATATTGTCTGCACTCTTACCTATACTGTGAATCTAGCCTCGCTTGTACATGACTCTACCATTGCGGAAAGTTCTGTTTATACCTTTCCCGCTCCTAATTTCGCAGGCTAAAGCTCAAATAAGGATAAATTACAGTTTCTAAGACTTTACCTTTTCTTTATTATGCAAGTTTGTTAAGATTTTTCTTCTTAATTGAAACGCTTGTCTAATTTTGTTTTGGTGTAATAACAAAATTAAATGAAGATGAAGGATTGAAGGAGGTATAATAAAACAAAATACAGTTAAATGAAACTAATTACTAATTTTTTTTTAATTAATTCTTTATGTACTATGATAGTTTTGTGGCAATTTGCTTTTGGTAAAAATACTAATAACTAATAATATTCAATAAGCAATTACATAAACAGTTAAACTGAAGCTTTTATTCGCTAGTTGTATTGCAGTTAGCTCCATTGTAACTATTTATGCCCCTTTTAAACAGTATGTTTCAAATAAAATGTAGCATATAGGTGATGAGTGACAGGAGAAAGAGGTGAAGAAAACGGGTCGAGCTATAATTCAAAAATTTATAAGTATAAATGGGGATGAAGATAAAGATTAAAAGGGTTCATGTGTTTTAGAAGAAGAACGAACGTGCATACGTTCTATGTGCAACTTAAATATGTTTGATACTTGTGTACCTTACTTTAGAGAATTAAGAATACTGACTCTTCCTTATTTTCCCTATTTTGGAAATGGCTTGTTTTGTCAAATCAAATTTACATTTATTTAAAAAAATTCACAGTAAACGTTTAAATAATTTGGTAGCCAGTTTTCCTTCAAAGTCTGCGTTATTTGGTAATAATGTGGTGGGTATGGCCTCGAAGATTTACAACAAAATACCGGCCAACATACGTGACATAGATAATTTATTGACTTTCAAATTGACATTTAAAACATTACTTCTCGACAAAGCGTATTATAGCATTAATGACTATCTAACAGATGAAGTTCGGTAATACATTTGATGACAGCTGGATGGTACCCAAAGTGCCTTTGTACAAGTGACTTTGATTTACATTTATTGATCTCTTTTCTATTTGTGTAGTTTCAGTTATTGTATATATTTTGCATGCTATAATAGGCAGAACACGGCAGAACAATTATCTTATTCTATAACTCACCTTACCTGTGCTTCAGCAAATAAAGATATTTCATTTGATTTGATTTGATTCGAATATATAACGTTTATTTTAACCAAAGATTATCGTTTTAAATAAAAGTGACCAATTAATCACGTAGAAAGGGTTCATGACCCCCTTGACTCTCACCACAGGCCTACGTATGTCATAGTCAGGTTTCTGAAGTATATTCATAGCTTTTAAGCCAGACGTATAATACGTACATATACATGTACTACATGAACGGAACCCGTAAAATGTGGGCGACGCACACTTGACTGAGTTTTATTACTGCGATTATCTCCGCCTGACAGAACACTTCTATCCGTCAAATCAATCTTGTCTGAATTCTTCAGTTTACAAAGTCAACAATCTCTTATTTAGTCCATTTCATCAAATCACAAATTCTTACATCCCCGACCAAAGGCACCCGCAAACAAAAACCAAGGGACATAAATCCTTCAGTTACATAAGACTTGTTTTTAAGGGTAACAAACGGGAGAAGACAGTGAAGCATTATAGACATCGCGACACTTTAGTTGAACATTTTAGTCCTTATGGCAAAACAAATAAGACTTTTGTAACGGCGTCATTTATAAGGCAATTTCTTCGTTCAAGGCTGCTTTAAGTTAGTTTCTGCAAATTCAAATTTACTGCTCACGTTGAACATGCCTTAACTTGTTCTAACGAAATTGCCCAGTAAACGAAAACCACTTTTAACGTACACTGTTAGAGCCGATTTCGTTTACTATAAGCTAGGGCGCTTGTGATAAACACATTAATGAAAATGACGTTATTGTTTTTAATTTTTATGGAAAACCAAGGCTTATATAAGAAAAGTACTCGATTATCCATTTTATACAGTATTACAGCTATATGGTTTCCGAAAAAAAAAAGGTAGTTGTCTCCCAATATTCTGAGATATCTGTGATGAAAGTTACTTTCCAGGAGTATTTTGCATATACTTTGCAATTTATTTTTACGGATATTAAATAACTTTTACTATTTATGTTTGAATAATCATTAAACTAGTGTTATCAGAAATGCCGATCATTTTTTTTAGCCTTTCAGTCTGTTCAGGAACCCTAAACTTTACGTCAAAAAAATCCAGTTTTAGGCTAATCAGGGCATGGCCTACATGGCCTTAATGGCAGGGTACTATGCCCGAAACAGAACCAGAAAAATTATAGGTTTGAAAATGTATACCTATAGTTGTGCAGTATGAGCATCTTCTTATTATATTTTTTTATTTTAATCAGGTTTATACAGTTTCAACCAGTGCGTCCTTCCTGTGATGACGTATGGCGCTGAGACGTGGTCTCTTACAAAGGGCCTGATCCACCGATTTAAAGTCGCTCAGCGAGCTATGGAGCGGGCTGTGCTTGGGGTATCTGTGATGGATAGAATCCGAAACGAGGAGATCCGTCGGAGATCGAAAGTAACCGACATAGCCTGCAGAATCAGTAAGTTGAAGTGGCAGTGGGCAGGCCATATTTGTCGACGACATGATGGCCGTTGGGGCCGAAAGGCTCTAGAATGGAGACCACGTACAGCAAAGCGTAGTGTAGGCCGACCTCGTGCCCGCTGGACCGACGACCTGAAGGACGTTGCGGGGGGCGGCTGGATGAGGAGGACGGAGGTACGACATGAGTGGTGAGATTTGGGAAAGGCCTATGTCCAGCAGTGGACGAACACGGGCTGATGGATGGATGTATGGATGGAGGTTTATACATAGACTAAGCCCAATTTTCGATGGGTTTATAAAATTAACCATTTAACACCCTATGTTAAACTTCTTTTGGATTTCATAACTGTGTAACTATTGCTATAAACACAACTATTAGTTATATACAAGAACATCTGACTTGTATTTCTTTCGTTGCTACAAAACAATACAGATTTTCTTTTCCTTCTTACAAATAAAAATATTTGCTCTTTTATGCTCTTGACCGATACTTTACAACGAAAATGGGGAAAACGTGTCAAAATGAAAAGGAAAACCTCTGAAAGCCAAAACTCAAAGAATAAGAAGCGGTATCCTTATCATCTTTTGAAGCGTCACTCGAAAGCTGTTGAAAATGCGTCAATTCGTACTTTTGAGACACTTGAGAGAGTGAACCTGAGGACCCGACCTTCGTTACGTGTCGCCATGGTTGAGGACAGAGTGGATTTGGGAGTTTCCTCTACTGTAGAAGAGTCGACATAATAAATTAGTGTATTATACTTATTTGCCTTCGGGTATTCTTATATCTGACAACGCATATCGACGAAGAGAACAAAAACCATTTTTAACGAACGCCGCGCCGCTGGTTAGGGTCGAATTTTGTGTGGCTTAAGTTAGAAGGTTTTTAAGTAATAAGGCAAAAGAATGATGACATTATTTTGCGGGTAATTCGTACTTTTATAGAAAACTAAGACTTAAATATAGAAAGAGTTAATAGCATAGGCATAAGGTTTCAAAAATATAAGCGGTAGTTGTTGCTCAAAATTCACAGAGGTTGATATTAAAAGCTTTATTTTCAAGGCTTTTTGCAATTTATTTTTACTTAACTACAAAATTTTTAAAATTTATGTTCGTTTAATCATTTAATTTGTGTTTACATTCAAGCATTGCACTTTTGGGCCGGGATGGGCAGTGGGCAGACTACTTGCACAAAGGGCTGACGTGACGATATAGCAAACAGCTGAAAAGTAATACACGCGTGCGACTGACAAAGGTCTATAAAAGTTGTCGAAGAAAAGGTTTCTAAGCTCAATAGTGGGTGAATATAATTGCTATTTTACAGCATGAGTACTCGGCAACGATAATAAAATAAAACAAAGGATCAGACTCCCGACAGAAGCCCATTATCCTGAGAAAACATTGTGATTGCCTTAAATACCCAGGCTAATATGAAATTGTGTTAGTATTTGTAATAATTATTAAAACATATTTACATTACCCGCAGGCTATGGTTACTTTTACGAGTAAAACAATATTTAAATTTCAGCGGTCTGCGATGATTATCTTGATGGCGCAGTTAGTAGCACACTTGCCATGTAAGCAAGAGGTCACAGGTTCAAATGCTGGCCAAACAATTTCTTTTTTCAATATTTTCGTACCATAAAAGAGAACAATATCAATACAAGAAAAGTATAATCAAATAAGCTAGAAACTGTGATTAAATGTGCAGCAGACAAGTATCTTACAGTATCGTACGATCGATCCTTTGAACTTACCGACGAACCAAAAAAATAACTTGGCCAAGTGCAAGTCAGACTCGCACACAAAGGATTCCGTACCACCCCACAATACGTGTGCGGAACCCTAATTTTTATTTTACTTTAGAGTCTGTCCTACAATCTGACTAAATTTGAAACTTGTACGTATTACAGTCTGTATGTAAGAGCCAAAACCAACAACGTTTAAATAATGCAACTTTTTCGATGTTTCTTATGATTTCTTTTAATTTATTTTATTACTAGCTTTTGCCCGCGGCTCCGCCTGCGTCGAAAAGATTTTCGTGGAAATAAGAGAAACAAAAGAATATGATTTTTCGAACGACAACGGTATATTAATATGCAACGGTCACCATGTTTTTACCAAAGTGCTAATAAATACCAATCAAATAAGCCCAAACTTGAAGGGTCTGGTGTATCCGTTGAGGAGATCCCGTACCATAACTTATAATTACTACCACTAGAAATATAAATCCCAAAAATCTTTAAATGACGATAAAAAAAAATCCGAGATTGGATTTTAATGAAATAGAGTGTATATTCTATTCCAAATAAGTTGTGTACAGCTTTTCAGTGTACAGCTAAAAATCTGTTCAGTAGTTTTAGAGATGTGCGTGAACAAACAGACAGACAGACAGACCGAAAATAATCATAAAAATCGTTGATTTGTGTTCTATTGCTATTTCTTTAGTCGCCCCCTTTCTATTTCTATTACTTTTCTTCAATGTACAGACACAGCGGCTTCTACTGTTTTATTATATGTATAGATTTGTTGTAATAGAGGTCATAGTAACACGTATTCCTTGAAAATTTCAACTTTCTACCTATTACGGTTGACGCTGTAGACAGCTGTGACAGACGGACAGACTGACTGCGGAGACTTGGTAATAGCATACACTAAATAATATTTCATTGGACACCTTTCGGGTACGCAACCCTAACAAGATGGTGCGATGAACTGGAGAAATATGGCGGAAACTGTGGACCAGATTAACCTTCGACAGGCATGAATGGAGCAGGATGGGGGAGGCCTTTGCTCAGCAATGGGTTATATGTAGAAACTTATCTTTTTTGAAATTTGTACCATCTATATTTTTATTTTCTTATTGCGAAATCTAGTGCTTATAATTAGAGTGCATCACAAACTGGAAAGAAATGAACAAATATGAAAACGTAATCCTTTGAATTTTACCTGAATCTCACCCTAGAGATTGACACGAGTTAGTAGGTGTACAAAAACCTTGGTGTCCAAATGTCTATTTGCACTTAGCATTGATTTCTAGACATATTTTGAAAAAATATAATTTATGAATATACAAGGAAATGGTCGTACAAGGAAATGGACGTACAAAGAAATGGACGTACAAGGAAATGGACGTACAAAGAAATGGACGTACAAGAAAATGGACGTTTAAGGAATTCGGACGATGGACATTCGGGGAAAGGGACGTAACGGACCGAATCCTAAAAGACAAGAATTTGTAAAAATTCCTCGGGCCAGGATTCGAACCTGCGACCTCTTGTTATTACTACTTATCCTAGACCGTTTATTTTTTCCACCATACTTGTCGACCGAATATTTTTCTATTTGTTTGATCTAACCAGCTTGTAAGGCACATACTGAGCGCTCACGAGAGCGTTATATGATTTCAGAGCTTGCTCTTAGGAAACAGATGGCGCTGTCGTCTACTACTGTCGGCTACAGTTTGAGTTGTTTCAGACAGTCGAGAAATTCACAGTTCTCATTAACTAAGATTTATGTTTTTATTGCGAAATCAAATATATCAAATAATATTTTTCTTTTTGTTTGTAATCTACAGTACATAAGACTAATAAATAATAAAAAAACCTTTAATATTAAAACCATCATGAGAAAAGTTTGCAATATTCTCGTAGTAATTTAAATTCTCGTACGATCCATATAACCTTTTTGATGTAACTATTTTATGGTTACGTATTTTACCAAACTATTTGTGTTAGATTTTGCCAGATTTTTCAGGTAAACGGCCAATCAATCATTTTGTAATACAACTACGATACGCGTCTGCCTTTTGAGATAAATAGAATAATGTTACGACCACAGATATAGATCTAAATAGGTGACGCAAGTGCATCAAACTCTATTAAAATCAAGCGTGTGACATTTTACAATGAAATTGGTTGACAGCGGTTTGAATCTTAGAAGGGATTGTAAGACTTGAGACATAATACATAAGAGTCAAAGTTGGAGGAGTCAATATCTGTGAAGGAAGAGCATTGCTCTCCCTTTTGGCGCGCAATTGGGCACGCGAAGTACATACACTCGCGGCATCTATTTGGATCTATCTGGTTACGACGCACCAGCAGGCAGTGAAAAAGATAACTTCTACGGGAAAAGGTGAAGAAAGGCGAAACTCTGAGCCAGGTATGTAAAACCTTTGGCTATCGAAACCAGTTTGGGATCAAAAAATGTATGTAGCCAAATTCATACTAAAGACTCGGTAAGTGGTTAGGTTAAGACCATGGCTCTATGACACTACGCAAAATAAAATTTAAACTTCTTATACTTATAAAGTCGAGGTTATTCTTGAGCAAGTACAGAGGCACAAAAAATATTTTTCCTATTTCGCAAAGAGAGTCATTGAACCTTGGTCCTGACAACTTACCGAATTTCCAGTATGAGTTTGGCTATACAAGGTGTTAGGAAAAGTACATCGTTCCTTTAAACCACGTGTGCTATAGGTATAACAAAGTATTTAAGCGTGTTTATATTTTTTTTTAAATAAAAAATCTAAATATTTTTTTAAAACTATCACTAAATTGTTCAACCCTAGTTCAGCAGAACGCAATAGATAGATAGATATAGGTGATAGACAACTGCAAAAAAACGGCGTGTAAGAGAAAGGGATAATAATTTAATTTAATAATACTTAAAAAAAACATGTATATTAAACACGCTTAACATACCTGTAGCACAAGGAACGAAGTACTTTTATAACAAACTGTATAAACGAAAGTCTCCTCATAAACATGTTTTAAATTAAATATAACTTGCGGGTCGCACGTTGACTATCGATGCTGTAACATGCTCAGAAATACCAAGTCCATCCCTCGGGGTTTGCGATGAGGACAACAAACTCACCTAAATTCCACCAGATGAAAGGCTGGGATAAACATTATTTCCTCCATGTTTTCCGCATTATTGCAAATAAATTATGTGAGAATTCTGTTTCCGTTGGGTCAGATAAGTATAGGGAGACAAAATCCAACTTCCAAAAAAGGACCGAGAATGAAACGTTAAATTTACTACACTGCGAAAGGGATTTCAACAAATACTAATTTCATTTGTATTCCTTATAATACAAATTAATAATAATTAGTATAATAATTAATAATAATTAATAAAATTAATAATAATTAGGCACAATAAGTGAAATTGGTGTACAGCCAACGAGCTATACAACCAAATGGGTTTATCTGTGCTTCTGAAGCGAATCTATTCATCACAAAATAGCTGAAACGTGTATTCCCCAACGTATTTTAATAAAAATAATAATAATAATAAAAACTTTTATTTCCAAAGAACAATTTTTACAATATATATACAGTGCACCCCAAACAACATAGTTGTTTGTCGGGGTAAATACGCTCATACAACAGTAAGTATATAGTTATTAATCAGTGCAGCTTACGGTTAGTAAACATTAACAATGTTACAGTTGCGACAGAAAATTGTTTCTCAGTAAGACATTTCTAGATCTAAATTTAAATGGTAGTACATTTTTAGTTGAGTCAGGTATACTATTAAAAATTTTTGGAATAGTAAATTCCTTTGTGCGTTTTCCATAAACATTCACTCTTGGTGCCACGAGCCGTCCCTTATTAACTTGTCTTGTAATTATTTTAGCTTTAAGTTTAATTTTGTACCTATTCTGCCAGTATTCCTCCTTCGCTAATTCTAATAAGTGTTTCTTATCTACCGGTAGAATATTACATTTCCATTTATCTAGGATCGTTTAAGTAGTAGTATTCTACTTTCGAGGCACTGATTAACACCGGCTGTGAGATTCGCAATCACTCTAGTTAGCGTGGTTGTTGTGATTGATTTAGTATCCAGTATTTATCATCGTCTAAATAATGAACAGACATTGTGTGTGATAAATCCTTCCTACAACTTCAAAAGGCATGGACAGTACTAAGGGATCCACAAGCCAGAAAACAGTATGACGCTGAACTCTCTTGCCTAGAACATAGTGACTGTTTGCTGTACGATACAATATCGTATCAGATATGGACTATAACTCAGTTGAAGTGTTCTATTCTTATTCATGCAGATGTGGTGGAAGGTATAATAAGCTAGAAAGTAGTAATTAAGTGCACCAGAAAGTAATTATTCCATTTGATGAATACTCATTTTTTATACAAGTGAATATAGTTGAAGCCTTTTGGTTAGCAATTTTGGCTTAAAAATATTGATATTATAAGCTATATAGCTCAGAAATCTGGGTTATTATTACCTGGTATAGGTTGACCGACAGTAGAGCAGAAGTGATTCCCCAGTTTTAATAAAACTTGATTTTTCTTTAAGTAGACATCTGATTCTAGATAAAAATATGCATTGTTATGATGAAGTTATATATTGAGTAAATAAAATTGCAAAGCCTGTTAAAAACAGTTAGAAGTTAGATTTTAGTAAAAATGTGAAATTTCTTATATTTGTAAAACTTTATTCTATATTTATTTGATAAATAATAAAAAACTGCTCTAAAACCCTCCTCCCACTACCCCCAAAGGATACCACGTGTTTTATGGAAGCTCCCATATGAGAAATAAGAAGCAAAAACCGGCCAAATGCGTGTCGGGTCACGCGCAATGTAGGGTTCCGTAGTTGCCCGGTACATACAAGTTGGTCTATTAATACAGACCGCGCCAAACTTCTAGTCCCATACATTATATGGGGACCAAAAGTTTGGCGCGACCTGTACTCGTAAACCTGTAAAGCCTACTTAGCTGTGATAGTTTTCCTTTTAAATTAATTATATATACTACTTCTGTGAATTTTTTCACATTTCTATAAACAACCGTTTGGCCAGCAGGGGAGGGGGGGACGCTCCACTCTAACTAAAATTTTCACTTTAAAGCTTAATATTTCCCCAACGGATCCCTAAATCGAAAAATGGTTTTCACTTACCCACAATTTTTTTAAACGGCCTATCGAACGATATCCCACACTATTGGATAGACGAGAAAAAAAAACATCCCCAGTTTACGTGTATGAGAGGTACAATAAAAAAAAAATTTTTTCTAGATTATATTTTACCATTTTGTCGGTGTGATTAATTAATATTTATATCCATGCCAAATTACAGCTTTCTAGTATTAATAGTCTGCGCTAAGCCGCGGACAGACGGACAAACGGACATGGCGAAACTATAAGGGTTCCTTGTCGGACTACGGAACCCTAAAAAAGGAGACGCTCGCGGAATTTTATTTTCTGTTTTTTAAATGGTTGGTTTATCCAAAGGGATTAAGAAGTCCTTTCCAACCTTTGTTTCTTTGTGTCTGTGAAATCAACTCTTTCAACAATATAAAACGAGAGTTTTAGGTATTTGTAGCGAAACCACAGACGTTAAAGTTATAAAACCGGGTACTGACAGCATATCCCTCGCTCTGATTTGCGTTTTAGATCTAAGTATCTAAACTACCCCCAAGTATATCCTAAAATCTTTTTAGTCCAATGAACAAGGCTTTTTTATATGGATACCTTGATATGGTGTCGATTCGGTGTAACACGACTTAACTTATTGGATAGGACTAAACTTAATGTAAGCATTCTGTCTTTTTCTTTCTGTATCGAAAAGACAAGGACAGGACGCTTAAAATAAGGTTAGTCCTGTCAAATAAGTTAGTCATGTTACACCGAATCGACACCACTCTATTAATGAAACTTTGCTGTTTGATAAAGCAGAGTAATAGGTTCCAAATTAACATTACTTCAATACGGTATAGAAACACAGAAGAAAATTAATTTTGGATGTGAATTACGATTGATTAAATCACCAAGAGTACAAAAATAAAGAAATTTTATTTATATTTAATCAATAAAAAGAATCTCAAACTCAAATTATCTTATACTAGGTTATTTCCGAACTGTGATATATTAGTAGAAAATTCTCTGTTATCTATAAAATTCTGTTTCAACACCCAGCAAATTAATAAAGATAGAGGAATTATGTATTCCTCAACCCAATCGTTGTTTGGGCTAAGTGATTAGCATTACATTAGTCCCTGCATCTAGAAGAAGAGTTATACAAGTAAGTATACATTTATTATCTATTACTATTTAGTTAGCTGTTATAGATATATCAATGTATTCGGGGAAAAAAGCAATCCGTCGCGTCCCTAACAAATTCATTTTTCAGTCAGCCACTATGAAAGATTTTTTTCAGTTCCATTCGTGTTGTAAATTTATATAGGTATTCAGGTAGACGGAAGCTTTGTTACATCCTGTATCTATAATTACATATTTCGAATTTTCCGTTGTTCTGTTTTCAAAATAATTAAAGATTTTTATGATTTCCGAATTGCTTTCTAAATAGTTATTTGTTTTTCGGTCGCGTTTTTAGCGTTATCGCGAGAAAGTTCCAAGTTCGCGTGACTGAACCTTTTATTTTAAATTACGGTTAAAATCCAAGATTTAAATTACGAGAATCTTGATCGATTAATCACGAAGAGGTTGCAAGAAAGCATTAATGTTTAGGTACCATCAAAATTCGCCGTTGAACCACTTATTGCACTTTTTATTACTATTAAAATACGAGTGATAAGTGAGTCTGCAAATTTTTCTTGGGTAGAACTTGCAACGAAGGTTACAAAAAATCGCTAACAAATTATTCTTAAAATTCCTAAAAATATCCGAACAGCGCTGATTTTTGGAATTCTCCGTGGTTGATATAATACATTAATGTATAACCATAGTTATAGTTAAGGTTGGGACTTTTGGTATCACGCTGTGGCTCTAGAGTATCATGGAGTCGCTATTGTCACATATTATATTAAAGACTTGCAATACGATCTGATTTGGTTGATAATGATATTTTACTCGAATTGTCGACTAAATTAGATGATGCGGAAAATAGTTCAACCAGACTAAAGATCTTGCCATGAAAGAAGTCCCTTGTGGAAGTACCTTGTCAATGAGTAAATACGAAAATGCCTTAATCCACGGGAATTATTTCTTAAAAATTATAGATATAGTTGTCAAAAAACTTTATAAATTCTGGATTGTTCACCTTGTTCCATGGAATATTGCAATTCACAAGAAAGAAGCATAAATCTATATAAAAATCACCACCAATATTGCTGCATTTTTTTGGTGAGCCTGACTATTAATATTTTTTTGTATATTCTGCTTTTTAGTTTTCAAGTTAATGTCACAAGCGAAACAATAAATGTTTGACTTGTCTTGACTTAATATTAGTTCTTTGTAAGGTTCTATCCAGCTTCGCATAAGGCATTTTTCACAACAATTATTTTGTTGACAGGTGCTATTTACATGATTCAAAATGAAAAGCCTTTTCCATGGAGTTATATGCACATCAAATGAGGAACAAAATACTTCACATTTTTCTTCATCATATTTGAAATCATTATACCGCTCTAGCCCGGAATTAATTTCACATATAGTCAATACCATATTTTATCACTATCAGAACTGTGGCGCAGTCAAGAATATATAGATCTTATTAGCTTACCAGAGTATAAGATTGCATCCTCATTTTGTCGGAAAAATCATGAAGGGGGAGGGGTTTGCATTATAATAAAAGACCATATTGAATACATAGAAAGAAGAGATATAAAAGAAATGTCAATAGAATTTAAGGTAGAATTATGTGCAATAGAAATACCCAAGCTTGAATTAATTTTGATAAATTTATACAGACCAGATCGTCACATAGAAATATTTTATGAACAAATTAGTAAAGTTTTAAACAAAATCACAAGAAAAGAGAAAAATAAATATTTAATAATTGGGGGTGATTATAACATCGATGTTTTACAAAATAATAAAGAAACACGAGATTTAGTCAACTTTATGAAGACATATAATCTAACACAAACAATAAAAAAACCTACAAGAGTCACAAAAACAACATCCACATGCATAGATCTAATATTTACAAATTTCCTTAAGAGCAAATCAGACGTACATGATTTAGGATTCTCTGACCATAGAGCAACAACAATAAAAATAAATGCTAACCAACTACCTAGTCTGTCACAGCGACAATACACGATACAAAAAAGAGTTTACTCTGAAAAGAACATGTCTTTATTTAAAAACGAAATGAAACAAACAAATTGGAATGATATAATAGTAGAGAATAGAGATGTAAATCAAAATTATGAAGTCTTTCATTCTGTAGTACAAACAGCTTTAGATAAACATATACCGATACAAATAATAAAAATTAAAAATAAACAAAAAAAGTCCTGGCTAACAAACGGCTTAAGGAAATCATGTCTCCATAAAAGACTACTAAAAACAATGCTAAATGAAACAAATAACCCTGTCATAAGAAACTTCTATAACATATACAGTAAAATATTAAAAAAAGCCGTAAGAAAATCCAAAAGGTTGGACTACATAAGACGTATGGCTAATACAGACAATAAAACAAAAACAATGTGGAAAATTATTAATGAAAAAACTAAAAAAATAAAACAGAGAATATTAAAAAGTACAAAATTAAATTTTGGAGACCAAGTCATCGAAAACCCAGAAAATGTTGCAAATATATTTAATGACTACTTTCTGAACGTAGGCAAATGTACAGAACCAACTGAACAAAGCGGACGGCCTGTTATGCAACCAACCGCGACTTCGATGTATCTTAGACCTGTAGATGAAAGCGAAGTATGTAAAATTATAAAAAATCTCAAAAATAAACACAGTTCAGGAATAGATGAAATACCTCCAATATTATTAAAAAAGTGCTTAGATGAATTTGCTGTCCCACTTACCATCCTAATTAATAAAAGTTTTGAAGAAGGAATATTTCCCGACCGACTGAAAATAGCCATTGTAAAACCAGTTCACAAGAAAGGCGACCTACCCTCTACTCCCGAGCACTACCGACCAATAGCCATATTACCTTCATTTTCAAAGGTTTTTGAGAAAGCGATGTCAAACCAAATCTATAAATTCTTCGAAAAATATAAAGTTTTTGATGAAAGCCAAAACGGTTTTAGGAAAGCAAGATCCACTACAATAGCTGTCTATAAATATATCCAAGCTGCACTTAAGTATATAAATGATAAAAAATACGCTCTGGGAATACTTATTGATTTAACAAAAGCCTACGATAAAGTTTCATACAAAATATTATTGAGCAAATTATATGGCTCAGGCATTCGTGGACCAGCTTACTACTGGTTTAAGTCATATCTTGAAAAAAGAACGCAGTTAGTCCAAATTGAAAACTATAATGCAAAAACGCACGAATTAAAATCAATCAATTCTGAATTAAAACCACAAACCTGCTCGATACCACAGGGAAGCGTACTGGGTTGTGTCCTATTCTTAATTTATATAAACGACCTACCAAAAATTTTGAATACGGAAATTACAAGTGTACTTTTTGCTGATGATATCTCATTACTAATAAAATGTGAAAATAGTAAATCTGCTACCAACATTCTAAAAGACACTTTAACAACAGTAAAGACATGGCTAAATGAACATAATTTAAATATTAACTTGAAAAAAACCAAAATGATGCATTTCAGGCCTTATCAAAAGCCCCCGCTACAACTTAATCTAGAATTTGATAACAATAAAATAGAGACTGTAAACACCTTCAACCTATTAGGAATAAATCTTGATACCCACTTAAACTTTAAGAGTCATATTGAGAAAATAAAATCAAAACTATCGAAGTTTACTTTTGCACTGAGTGAAATAGAACATAGTACAAACACGCAAACTGCACTATCAGCATACTATGCCTATGCCTATTCGTGGCTCCGTTATGGCATAATGCTGTGGGGTAATAGTGTAGATGCGAAAGAATTGTTTATAAAACAAAAACGTTGTGTGCGTATACTCGCTCACATAAAAGAAACCGAGAGCTGCAAAACATTTTTCAAAAAATTTCAATTATTAACATTACCTTGTATATATATTTTTGATATAAGTATATTTGTTTTTAAAAACAAGAACCTATTTCCACAAATTAAAGATACGCATTCAATTAATACCCGGCACAAAGATAAATTATATTTGCCCCCGTCGCGAATAAAAATGTTAAATTGTAGTCCCTATTATATGGCAGTTAAAATATTTAATAAATTACCAACTACTATAAAGACCATACAAAATGAATCCGCGTTTATAAAAACATTGAAACAATATTTAGTAGAAGGGTGCTTCTACACAGTAGAAAGTTTTCTGTCTGATGAAAAATAATGTGATATGGCTTTCTGATCTCTTACCTTTTAAGTACTGTTTAAGTTAGTTAAGTTTACTGTTTATGCAAACATTTTGTAAAAGATTATTAGATATTAAGACACTGTGAAATATTATAGCAGTGAAAAAGAATTGTGTAATAATATATAGTATAAGTAGTGTTGCTGTACCTGATAAGGGTAGCTAAGTTATTAAGTTCTTATAAAATTGTAACATCTGTGTACACTTAGTTGCAATAAATATTTTGAGTTTGAGTTTGAGTTTGATCGTTCGTTTTAAATGTCACCATTTAGTTATTTTAGTTGACAAAATATAATTATCGAAAATTGCATTTCAATTGGAAAGTGTGAGTTTATATGTCAAGATAACGCTGTTTGAACTTCCCTAAAAAGTTTGTACACAAATACAAAAGAGGATATTTATATAAATAATATCATAATCCATAGCAAAACATACGATATGATAATAAAATAATATACACACCTTTTACAAAGTCATGATAAAATGGCATAAATCATATTACTTAGCACCATCTGACCATCAAAAATTGCAACAAGATATAGACCGTTTGGTGGAATGGAGTCGTGCGAATAGGTTAGATTTTAACGTGGACAAGTGCGTTACAATGACGTTCAGCCGCGCACATGCTCCACTAGAGCACTTGTACAATATAGACGGGAGTGACATGAAAAGAGTGAAGGCAGTAAAAGACCTTGGAGTACGCTTTACATCAGATCTTAAGTTTCGAGACCATATTGTAGAAGTATGCAAGAAAGCTTTCAGGACGTTGGGCTTTGTGTTGCGACAAGCTCAGGGTTTTGACAGTATTGGCGCGGTGAAAGCTTTATATAATGCACTTGTTCGGAGCAAGCTCGAATGTAACGCGGTTGTTTGGGCTCCACATGAAACCAAATACTGCCTGATGTTGGAGCGTATACAAAACAAATTCATGAGGTTTTTGTACATGAAAATGTATGGGGTCTATCCTTGCTATCCCTTGATGTATCCTACCCTATTTGTTTTGGGTATGGTGGGATACAACAGATTGGAAGTAAGGAGAGATTATGCTCTGACAGCTTATTTATTTAAAGTTTTTACTGGTAGGATATGTAATCCCAGTATTTTAGGCAATATGAGGCTAGTAATTCCTAAGCGATACTTTCGACAACGTCGCGGGAGGCTGTTCAGGCTGCCGAGAACGAGGACGAACCTCCATGGGGAAGCACCACTACAGCGCGCTACTCGAATTCTCAATGAGGTTGGAGATCACATCGATCTTTTTTCGTGTTCATTGAGCGAGTTCACAAGAGCAACATTATATTACTTGAGCTATCGTTAATTTATGTATATTCTAATATTTTGTAATTTGTTTTTTTGATTTTTCATGTTAGATATGTTTTTAGCATTTATGGTTTTTTAAGTGTTTTTAAAGATTGTTTTGTGTACCATGCCTGCACTGTTGCATTAGGTTTTCAACCTGTAATGATAGTGTTAGTTGTTAAATTAAATAAATAAATAAAAAAATAAAAAAATAAAAAAATCTTACATATAAAAAAATACTACAACAAATAGCCACTCCATGGTACTCTAGAACCACAGCGTGATACCAAAAGTCCCAACCCTAGTTATAATTATAATAGATAAATAATTGAACGAGCGAGTTCACCGAGTCTACTTGAACAATCCGGCGTTTGTATGTATGTATGAATGTTTGTTCGACGATAAACTCGAGTATCATTGATCGGAATGTCATGCTTGGCAGGCGAGTAAATAAGACAAAAAGAATGTTTAAGTTTAAACTTGAGCCAAATCGGTCAAGCGCGAATCGGGCGAGCGCGAGTTCACTATTCGGGGCGAACTACCAGGGGGGTAATTCCGGAGAATCAATTGAATCGAGATTTCTAGAACTCGATCTACAAACTTATGGAGTTCGACTGATAAAATGGGTTTTCACGATCGAGAAAGCTAATTCGATAGACTGAGAATATTCTGAGTCTGTCTAATTACCCTTCTCGATCGTAAAAACCCATTTTATCAGTCGAACTCCATAAGTTTTTAGATCGAGTTCTAGAAATCTCGATTCGATTGATTCTTCGGAGTTACCCCCCTGTTAATTGAACGAGCGAGCGAAGCGAGCGAGTTCTCCTAGTCTACTTAAGCAATCCGGCGTTTGTAAGTATGTACCTACATGTAATAATGTTTGTTCGACGATAACTACACTGCGCTTTTGTTTATGTTTTTGATAACCGATATTTTACACATTTTAATTTTTTGAGGTAGATCTAAAGACATTTTCAATGCCCTTTGATGGTTACGTACGGGAAGCGTGAAATCTGTGCATTTTTTGTTAAAAGTTTATTTATCACATGGACGTGATGGACGGTTTTGTTGTATATCTATATATATTGTCTTTGGAATGGTGAAAGAATCATTAAAATAGCTTCAAGCATTCGGAAGGAGTAAGAAAATTCTTGCATAAATTATAATTATAGGAAACTTCGAGAACTTTCGATTTGTTTTAATCAAAAGAAATACAGTTTTTTTAAATTAAATTTGGAATTTATTTTTGATAAGATAAGTGTTTGGACCACTCGTTTAAAGGAAGTAGGACTTCAAAGACAGTTCTTTATTTTAGCATTTTTGTTCTAATATGGCAGTTTGAGTATACATTCACCTTAAATGGTGATAGAAACGAAAATAAATAAGATATGTACCATTTACTGGAACCCTTTGGCAAAGGGACTGCAAACTGCTTTTTGCCACACCGTCTAATTTACACAATGCGTCTTGTCGCTGTTTCCAACATTCCGCTAGATATTACGTACATAATGGTAAATGAAGTGGGTAACGTTTCCGCAATTTAAGATGTTTGTGGTAAGTAACCGCTCATATAACGCTTGTTCTCCAATTTGATACGAAATATACTAGTAAGTACTCGTAATCTTCGTGATTGGAGCTGTGAAACTTGTACAATAGTTGCTCACACGTCAAATAAAAAGAAAAATAATACTGGAGACAACAGGTATACTTTTTCAGCTCAATTTGTTACCTGCCTTTTGACATCCGGTATAAAAACGGAAATAAAAACGATTCGTTTTAAGACCCATAAGAATTTCATACATTTTCATGGAAAGTTCATAATTTGTTTGGCAAAAGTTTTTAATTTATTTTAAAAGCTGGCTGCGGTTGGCTGGCATTTCTCGAATTTCGGGTAACGGGCAAACATCCAACGAGTCTCAACGGGCTAATTTATACAGGATAATACCAAAATATTGGACAAAATGGTACTTATACCAACTTTTATAGTAGTTTGTAGCTTAACTACTACCATATTTTTATAGCCTTTATATCCAATGGATCAAAATTCTACAATTATTTTAATTTAAGGTTGTATGATTGATGTACTCTGTCTTTTATTACATTCGACTATTCATTTAATTATTTTAAATACACAATGACACCTATTATCGTGTAGCAAATATTCGATTTAGAGCTGCCATGACCTAAAATTTTCATTGCAAAATAAGCTTTAACGCAGATGGATAAAAGTTAAATGAGCTTGTATTATTTTAGGTTTTTCAACTCTAAATTTAAGGTTTGCTGCACGAGAACAGGTCACAGCGAATAGTCTATATTAAACACAACAGGAAAATTTTAACAAAACTAGTGCAATTAATTTGCTTATTTAGTGAGAAAGTCTTCTTCGCCTCGACTACAAAATTTATGAACTAGTGGTGAGGTTGAGGAAGACGAAAAGTCCGTAAAGTGAACTTTGCAAACAATGAACGGATTCCGCCAAAACGTATCTTTTTTGTTTGAAAATTCTCTTTTTAAGAGACCACTAATTATTTTGATACGGTATTGTTTATATTGAATGAAATGTACTTGTACTAATTTCACTATTTATTTTCACAATTTCTTTCCCAACCTAGGATGTTACACAAATTTCAAGAAATTGTATATGTTCAGGGGAATAATATTATTTTAACATTCAATAGTAAATATATTAATTGCAAGCAGTATAAAGACGTTTAACAACTCCTTGTTTGATTACCTAAAATCTTAATCTCATAGTCTCAGTATTTATTTTCACAATTTCTTTTCTAACTGGTCTCGGATATTTTCAAGAAATTGTAGATATTAACAAGGCATAATAGTAGTTTATGAAACTTGTACATAAATAGGTTATTAAAACACGAGTGTGAGGTTAAAAAACGAGCCGTAGGTTTTAATACCTAGTTATAGCTTTGCTATAAGGGTTCCAATGTTTTGAAGGAACCTCGAAAATCCTCCGTGAAATAGTAATGAGTTGGCTGCGGCACATTGCGGAGGGGTCGGCAAGACGGCATGCACAACAGAGAGTAAATTCTAAATTCGTAGCGGGGGCGATGAGTCCTGCACTGACTCTCCGTGATCGTGAGTATTGTGCACTTCCCTCCGGTCAGTCAGCCCAGCCAGGACAGCTCTTTGAAGTAGAGCCGCACAGCTTCAGCATGCTGACACAAAAACTGGTCCAGTGAAGGGAATGTGGAGCTCGTCGCAATCCCTACTTTTTGTCTTATTTCTTCGGTTGCAGAGCAGTGTAGTAGCACATGTTCCACTGTCTCGTCCTCTAGAAGGCACCCCCTCTACATAGAGGGCTATCGGTGCCACCTGTAGTGAAAAGGTGCTTATTCAGGTTACAGTGTCCAGTTATGATACCTACCATTTCACGTAGATCGGACCTTTTTAGTTTTAGTAAGTATCGTGTTACCTTACCATTTAACTGCGATACCATACAGAGAGTAGTAGCACAGTTTAAAAATCCGTACAGTTGTCCAACGCAGCCGTTCGGACGGAGCGGTTGTGTGGGGATGGCGGGACGAGGCTCCGAAATGCTTGTTGGGAAATTGTATGTAGCTCGGTGGCTTACCTCCCGCGTCTTGCCCCGCATGCCCCGCACAATTGCTCTTTCAGCGCTTTCGTTGGACAACTGTTTAGGTTTTTAAACTGTGGTGGTAGGTTACTTTGACTAATTAATCGGTCAACGAATACAATACAACGTGAAATTTAAGTCATTTTGTTAACGAAAACTGGTGATAGTACTCGTCCTTAGGATCAACTTTTACTATGAAGTCAAACCTGAAATCGTGAAAAAAAAAATCTGCTGTTTCATACATTTGGGTCGAGTAGGAACAGAAAGATATAGAACAGCTGATATTTTTTTCACGATTTCAGGGTTGGCTCCATAGTAAAAGTTGTTCATATGGACGAGTACTATCACCAGAAATCGTTAACAAACTGACTTAAATTTCACGTTGTATTTGGTATCGTGGAAGTATAACTTCCGGTTTGATCAACAATCACAAAAATTAAAAAAAAAATTGTTTACACTACCTTGCATAATCATTGTCTAAAACTAAATGACCTTTTTAGGGTTCCGGAACCGAAGGGAGCCAAACGGGACCCTATTACTAAGCCTCCGCTGTCTGTCTTTCCTCCTGTCACAGACAGGGGTCTTACAGCATCAACCGTAATAGGTAGAAAGTTGAAATTTTCACAGAATACGTATTACTATAGCCTCTATCATGAAAAATAATAAAATATAAAAAATAAGGGGATTCTCATACAAGTAACCTCGAAAAAGTAGCATTTTAAACGTTATTGGTTTTGGCTGCTACTTAAGGATGGTTATGCACACCATTTTTAAATTTAGTAAAGTCGTAGGACTTTAAAACGTAAAACAGAAAAAGAAAGGTTCTGTAATTTTTTGTTTTTTGTTGTTAGGTTACCATTTTAGCGGTATGTTAAGCAGTAGCCAACAAGTGCTAGTAGCCAAACAATTCAATAAATTGGTACAAAAACTGTTCAGGGTGTATAATACGTCACTTCACTTCGCATGATCCTGTTTTAAACCAACAAATACTGCAACAATCACTCTGAAATTAATATATGATAAAGTTGAGGACTAATGCTGTTGTAAAAACTTGATTCCATTTAATTTTCTCGATGGAAAATATAAAGTTACCTCCAAACCGTACAATAAACCGAAAGCATTCAATGAATACTTGAAATTAGATTTGAAACTTTGCATAATATAACTGATATTAGTATAAAGCAGCTGCAGACTGTTCCATAAAAATTAAAAAACCATCAGTGTAGTCGCGATTTCAAAATATCTGATGTTTTTGCGTGCGCGGCATCTGATTAGAGTAGGATAGACAGTTAAAAAGCAGAAGCGTTAGAGCAGCACTGCGAAGAGAAGCATATTAATAATAGTAAATCAAATTGTACATCCATTATTATCGGTGAGTCTCAAGTGCGCGTCATAATTATTTGCACTTGAACGTCTTTTTCTGATAGCCACTCATCCAACCAAGTCTTACTTTGCTACTCACATACCACTCACAACCAAAGATTAAGTAAGTCCCAAATAATATAAGAAACTATGTATTCAAATGAAATATATCGCCATGACATGAATCACCGATGTGTCAGAGGTGTTAACAATGTGTGAACTGAGAAATGCAAGTCAAACTCTACACTTAGTATATCCGTTTTACACCGACGATTATTACGTCCCAAAATTGATGACTGGTGAGCCGTATCGCCGTACTTCGGGCACAAATACACGCTTTCAACAAAACCTGCATTGTTGTCTTTCACCGTTCAGCAAGTGGTAAGAATTAGGTAAGAACACAAGTACAAAAATAAAAGAAATACCCATACTCACACACGCTGGGTAGGCGGGTTGGTGAGCACGAAACCCTTACACCAGTGATGCCGCTGCCCGTCACCAGTCTATTTTTTATAAGGCCCGGCAATTGGGGATGGATATACCGCCATCCATAGGTCCCAAGCAATGGTGGGCCGGCTGGTTTTGCCTGAGAGCAAAACTCTCCCCCCAATAACTTCGGGAGGATTTGCGAGTAAGATGGTGGTACCTCCACAATCCAGCCCGGCATCAGCTCTACCACCACTTTTGTGAATACATTTTTATTTTATTTATTTAATCAACTTTTAAAAGCAAAAATCAAAAATTTATAATTCCCTGATACATCTCCTACTTCCATTCAAAGTTCGATAAAATTACATTAAAACGTTTGAGCACAAAACTTCCATATTAAATTAATTAATCCCTTTAATTAACAAATTAGAGAACAAGACATTGGTACATGCCCGACCGGGGATCGAACCTAGGTCTCAAGATTGAGAGGCCAGCGTTCTGCTGTCTGAGCTACCACCGCTTAGTTTATTTTATGAATAGAATAAGGATTACATGTTCGGTAAAATATGGTGAAGGACGGATGAACCCATACCGTGAATTTCCCTTTAGATATTTTTTATACTCGCAATATTTTATTCAAACAATGTTTACTTGGTAGATGACACGGATCGAGCTAAAGTTGTTTATTCGACAGTACATTTTTACGACCACAGCCAAGTATCGGATAAAATATTATGTGACACCCGTATCCCAACTCGAAATAGGAAAACATCTGTGCTACATTTCAACTCCTGTTTGGATATTAGAATTCAGAGAAAAATACACATCGGGTTTTATATTCGTATATTTTGTTTTTAGAGCTCCGTACCTCAATAGAAAAAAACGGAGCCCTTATAGGATCACTTTGTTGTCCGTCTGTCCGTCCGTCTGTCTGTCAAGACCCTTTATCTCGCTCAGGAACGCGTAGAGGTATTGAGTTGAAATTAAAACCATATACTCAGGTCTACAGTCCCTTGAAGCTGTGAAAAAATCAAACTTCTAAGTTTATGTGAAAGAAAGATTTGCGTTTATTCCGCAAAAAACGTACATTTCGACACTCTCAAGGGAATCAAAATTCATAGGGTATTTCCCGTTGACCTAGAACTATGAAATTTGTCAAGTAATACCGTCTTATACTAGGCCCCTCAGAAAGTATTGCGAAAAAAAGTTTTTATATACGGGAGACTAGCCAGTTATAACGTTATTCGAAAATATGATTATTTATAAGTAAACATAGGTATGTTCTAATTTCAAAATTTCCCTCTACATTTTTTGGGAGCTAATAGGCATGATGACAAAAAAAAATTTGTCCGTCAGTTAGATTATCAGAAATTATTGGACACGTACCTATTTATTCTTTTTTCAATTAAAGAAACAATGATGAAGATATAGCCCGCTGAAGTTCCGTCTAGGTACAATTTTACTTAGAAGTGACGTCATTTTCCCCCAATCCCAAACTTTGACGCGCTTTATCTCTATCATTTTTTGTTTGATGAACAAAAGAAAAAATACGTGTCCAATATTTTTTGATAATCTAAATGACGGACTAAATAGAATAATATTTTGTTTACCCTGTGTACAAGCCTATTCAAAGTATTGTGTCTCGCTGAAATATGGATCTGCGAAAGGAACATTTTAGAGCTATGATTTTTTACGATTTCAAGTGTCGCCTGAAACCGGATGAATCGTACGATAGACTTCAAATGGCATTCATGGATGAAGGCCATTCCAAGGCAAACGTGTATCGTTGGTATATTAACGAATTCAAGCGCGGTCGACCAACTTTGGGGGATGAAGAAAGAAGCGGTCGCCCTTTGACGGCTGTTACCGAAGAAAACGTGCTGGCAGTGAAAAATTTAATCCAAGACAATAGGCGAATTACATATCAGGAGATTTAACACATATCGAAGATTACATCGGAAAGCGTTCACGAGATTATACACAGCCATCCTCTCGTGAGGAGGATAGTATCACGCTGGGTGCCGCACAACCTCACCGATGCTCAGAAGCAGGCCCGGGTGGTATGATATGGTAAACAAATTTGAAGCAGGCTCGTCTCGGCGTGTTTACGACATCGTTACAGGTGATGAGTCTTGGATTTATCAATACGACCCAGAAACCAAGCGCCAGTAGACTGTTTGGGTGTTTCAAAATGAACCAACGCCGACCAAAGTGAAGCGATCTAGAAGCGGGGGGAAGATTTTGATCGCTAGCTTTTTTAATTTGACTGGCCACTTGGTATCAATTCCCTTACGGGATCAAAAAAGCATCAATGCCGAATGGTATACTACCAAATGTTTGCTAGAAGTTTTCTCTGTTGTTAGCAACAAGCGACCAAACACAGGGCTCCGCGGGCTACTGCTCCACCACGACAATGCACCTGCGCACACCGCACTCAAAACGAGGGACTTCCTGGACAGCACGCCAGTCAAACTCCTGGGGCACACTCCTTACAGCCTTGATCTAGCACCGTGTGACTTCTTTTTATTAAAAAAAAAACAGCTCGAAGGAATACAATTTTCGTCGCCGGAAGATGCGCTGGATGCGTTCGAGCAGGCTGTAAACGAGGTGTCTGCGGCGGACTGGAAAAAGTGTTTTGAAAACAGGTTTAGACGCATGAAACTTTGTATAGAGGCTAGTGGAGAGAACTTTGAAAAGATTTTAAAAAAAATGTACCTATAGAACAATTTTTTTTAGTTTCGCAAAACTTTCTGAGTGTCCCACGTACTACAAGTATAGAGGAAAATCTGAAACTTGTAATTAAATCATAAAAATTAGTCTTTAACGGAGCCCTCGGTGGGCGAGTCCGATTCGCACTTTTCTGGTTTTTATATTTTTATATATCCATATTAAATATGGATGGTTTCTGTCTTAAATAACACGCTTCAAATGTATCTTATCATACGGAATAATTAATAGGTATATATATATAATTATATCATTCCATGTCATTTTAAAATATAACTTAATAGATAAATCAAAAATTATAATAAAACATTAAAATCGAGTACAAAATTTAAGTTCAAATCATTATTAAAATTAAAAAAAAAAATTTTTCCTTAAAGTCAAAATCTAAAATTACAATCAAAATTAAAACCAATTTTAATAGAAATGAAATCAATGAATAGTCTTCAAATTTATAGAGGTTTGCTCGGTGAGATAGCGTTTCAGCTTGAATTTAAAGTTTTTTAGGCTAGGTGCATTTAAAATGTGTTTAGGTAGATTATTGTACACGCCTGGACCCATTATGTGCGTCAGCTTAGACGTTTGTAAAATTTATTTGCTATTGTAATAGGTCTATAAAATGTATAGTAAATTACTTTTGAGATTAATAGCTTTTACTCACTTATTTATGACTAAGTCATGGAGATTAAGTGTCCCTAAGTAGTCCCAAAATGTTTGTGTCGTAAATCTGTTTTTATTTCTTCGTAAAGTTGGCCAATTTGTTTTAGTTTAGTTATTTATGATTATTGTTAAACTATGATAACTTTTTAATGCTGATTTAAAGAACTAACAAAAATGTAAATGCAATCTCATATATTTCTTTGAGACAAGTCTACGCAACTAAAAAAAAATTTACCAACGTTTTACATATATTTTTCATAGATTTTTGAATATTTTTCACTATTCTTATTGGTCTGAATAACTACATGTGCTAAAAGATTTATTGGTAAAAATGGAAACGATGTAGCCTTAGCATGAAAACATCACGGTTACGTCATAGCTGCATTCACGTTAGATTTCTTACGGAATCTGATAACCGCCCTAAGCGGACAGTGGCGAAACTTTTTATATTCCATACGAAATCTTGAATGCAACTATAACGTAACCGTAATGTTTTCATGCTAGCTACTTTACGTGATGTGGCTATCGGATTAAAGATAGACACAAGAGCTGATAGAGTGGTGCCCTTGGTATCCACCACGAGCCCCTGGCCGTGTTGCGCTGTACAAACAGGCTGGAGAAGTTCTGCGAGCTTGGAGTGCGTTTGAGTTAGGGACAGTAGCGAAGGCGCGCGTAATATCACCTCAGTTCTCTCCCACGCCTTTCTTCTTCATAGTCGAAGCGCCGAGAATGTGCAAATTGTGACGCCATCTGGGAGCCCACCTTCTGTACTGGCGGAGGAAGATGGAGGTATTAGTCCAACATTAAGATGAACCATAAGTAATTTACTCATTTGAATTAAAAAGGCAATCTATGCTTAAAAAAATGTGCATGTTTTACAGTTTCAATGAGTTTTTGGAACTTTGTGACGCCCTATATGCCAGGGAAAAAGATAATATTTTTTTCGGCTCTTTTTTCATGTATGGGAACGTCCACTTAAAAAGAATTTTATAAAACTTTTAATTCAATATTTGGTTTTGGGTTATTTTACACAATATCTTAATTTCAGATTTGTAACTCATTCCGTTCACGAGCTAGAGACCCGTGAAATACGGACGGACAGACAGAGCAGAGTGACAAGTTTTACCATTGGAAAACGTAAACCTAATAAACGAATAACAATTGAGATTGAAAATAATGGCACATACTTTATTTCTTTATAATAAACTAGCCTTTGCCCGCGGCTCCGCCTAGTTTTCGGTTTGCGCGTTATTTTATGAACACCCCTGATGTTATGTTGACCAGGGTGACTATGATGATAGTAAAAATATCGCATCCAAATCCGTTGAGTGGTTCTCCAGTTAAAACGGAACATACACATACAGACAGACAGAAAGACAAAAATAAAAAAAAATGGTTTTGGATTCAGCACCAGCAGCAATTAACAACCAGTTTCGCGTAAATATTCAATGCAGAGACACGACTTTTTACTACTTTATTGTTAGTATATACATAGATTTATTTTTACTTAAGTAATATTATTTTTATTTTTTTCTGTTCCTGTAAACAAAAATTTAGTTTAAAAAAAATACACAGATATAGTTATTAGGTAAACCTATCCCTTTATAAGTTTAGTTTATTGTCTGACTGTCTGCCCGTTTGTCAATTCCCCTTTTCTCAGTAGCATCTTGAGGTATCGAGTTGATATAAATATCTATTCCTAATATGTATGTCGCAGGCATTTGGTTAAATCAGGCAGAACTACGTGGCACGACTCGCCATACCTAACCTTCGTGGTTATTTTTTTATGACCACCATTTAAACCGAAAGCGTAGGCATTTATTTAAGTCACTGAATTTAACCAGATGCCTGCGATATCTATATCGTCATACTGCTTTAAGTAAATTCAAATTGCTAGATTTACGTAAAAAAGCGCATTTCAAGAAACAAATAGTAAAAAGCCTCGCTATTTTATTTTGTGTAGTATAAAAACGCGTATATTGACAGAAAGTAGGCACGCGTCTACGAGCCTACGCGATATCTCGTAGCACGTAATTCAGCCTACGCGGGCTACGAAAGCTATTTATGGAAGTAAGTTATTACTTAGTAGCTTGTCGATATGAACTCCCTCGATACAGCATAAAATAACAACGCGGGTAAACAAAAACAACTCACATACATCATGCATATACTCACGCCTGTCTCCCAGAGGGGTAGGCAGAGACTACGGATTTACATCTGCTACGATCCTGGCACACCTCTTTTGCTTCTTCTACATTCATCAATCTAGTCATACAAGCTCTTCTATTCCGGGTACTTTTACTTTGCCCTTCTTCAAATGTTGCCTATTTGGTCAGCATACGTCCTTCTAGGGCGGCCCAACCCAGATCCAATTGAGTGTTGCACGCTAACTCCGATGTAAAAAAGCGCTAGATTCCGCTAGATACCTATATTTTCAAAAAGCGCTAGACATGCGCTAAATTGTTATGTAGCAGGTAAAAATTTTGCAAGAGAAAGTTTTCAACTGGCTTTTTAAATAAAATACGTCGTTTTAATAAAACATTGTTTTAAAAAAAACTTGGAAATTTAAACTAAATAAAAAATATAATTTTAATACCTTTATGCACCTTTACATGGGAATGTTTCCGTGAAAAGAACTGTAAACCTAATTTTCAATAAAGTTTTCCTTCGTCGGGGATTCCCACGCACAAGAAATATACTGACAGCGTGTTCCGAATGGCGCTAACAGCACTACAAGTACCATCAAACTACTGACGCCGCGCCGCACGGCCATCAGTGACTCGAAATGACGAAAGACGCGATATAATCGATTAATGTATGTCGTGCGTGACGCGGAACGCACTAAAAGAAGTGATAATAATCGGTGCCCGCGACGAGTAGTAGGTAGGCTTACGGCGGTGCACACTGTTCAATGACCGTCTATGAACTTCATTCCGAAATAGCGCTAGATTATGCGCTAGGCGTCAAAAACTAATTTTGAGCGCTGAGTGGTCAAAAAAGCGCTAAATCTGGCGCGAAACGCGCTGATCTGGCAGCATTGGGCCCAGTCGAGCTTTTACTTCCACTTATGCGGCATAAATTTCTTTCGTCGCTCTACTTTCATTCATGATCTCTTTATGCCCAAACAACTCCTCCTTTGTGAAAATATATATTACACATATATATAGAATTAGTAACACATACCTCTACCTCTGAAAATACGGTTATCGTTATTTACACAACACACGTACATTTTATATTCAACACGTTTGTATTGTTATTTCAAGTTCATGAGTATGTTTTAAATGTGACAATAAAAATGACGACACTTTTGCGCACGTTCCTCTTTTAAAGCCATTTTCGTGTATTTTTTTTCCAGTATGAATATGTGATAAAGTTAAAAGCGTCGTCGTAGGTGATAAAGTGGATTGATCGTAAGTTGGCAAGTATTGGAAAAGACTCAGCGCCTTAAACCCACTCAATCAATGCTTGCGGCGTTCTCATTTTTCAGCATCACGTACTGACTTTATCGACTTTTTCAGGCAACTTTTGTTGTCTTCATTAGCGAGTACAACAACTTTTCAGTTTACGGAAATCGTTTATTTATTGGTATTTTGGCTTAATAAGCAAATGATGCATGAATAATTTGAGTGCGGAGTATGCTGGTTCGAAATAGTACATTATGATACAAGTGAGCTCAACGCTCACGCGTTTCATACAACGTTTTTTAACACACTTGCGAGGAAAAATAATAAAATTTCACCGTCTTTTTTTTCCACATAATCGAAAAAAAGTCAATCGTGACTTTAAATATCAACCTTTTCGCACTTCATCAAAATGTACTATTTTTTTCACATGCTTCACACAATTTCTTAGTGAGAATATAAAGAGAATACAAGGTATGCCTTGCTACGATGAGAGGTAAAATTACCAAAATAATTGAAAATGAGCCTTAATTCTGTTACAATTAGGTACTCATCATATTGGCAGCAATATGTAAAACGTGATCAATCACTCACTTATTACTTTCCAATTTTTTCGCCTTATTGCCTACATTAGAATATTTCTGAAAAAGAGCGGTAGCTCAGACGGTAGAATGGTAGCCTCGCAATCTTGAATGAGATTTTCAGAATTTATGTGCATAAATAGTATTTGTGTTCTTGTCTAATACATTAACTTGCTGAACGGTGAAGGAAAACACCGAGAGGAAACCTGCATGCCCTAAAAAGCGTGTATTTGTGCCCGAGGTACGACGACAGGGCTCACCGTCCATCACGTTGGAATGTAATAATCGTCGGTTAAACGTGGGTGTACCGAGTGTGGACTCTGGCTTGCATTTCGCAGTTCACACTTGGGAACACTTCTGACACCCATGTCATGACGATATGTTTGTAATCTGGTGATTGTGCAGACTGTGCACTGTAGTCAAAAGCTAGTATACCGAGGATGTGTATGTGACGGGTTTTAGGAGAGAAACAGTGTGCAATCGGGTTTTTTTTTCGTTGAAAACATATTCTCAATACGAAAACGTAGATAATCAGGGGAAAGGGAGCTATTGATTATGCTATAAAGTTGTGTGGGAATATGAAAGTGACGACAAAGACGAATGGGGAGCGATTGAAGCTCATGACGAAAATGAGATTTAGTACACCCACTTTTCACCGACGATTATAACGTCCCAAACAAGATGGCTGGTGAGTCCTGTCGCCGTACTTTGGGCACAAATGTACCAACAGAGTGTAACAAGCCCTCTGAAGCAAGCCGATTGAACACAAATTAATGTGTACTGGAGTATTGAACACACAACCTCTGGGTTAGCAGGCGAGCGCTCTTCACAAGGCAGTAAAAAAATCAGACCACTTTTAATTATATATCAAAAGGCTTAAAATATTCGATATAATGGCGGGCTCGTTGCAATACTAATTAAGCCTTTTGAAATCAAGATAATTCAGAAGCAAGTTTAGTAAAACAAAAGCAAATGGCTTAAACTTTTAAAGCGGCATTAAATAGATATAAAATCTTATTACTGTTTAAAATATTAATTATCTTTTTAGAATATTTATATTTGTTTTATTATATTAATTAATAATTATCTTTGTTTTAAAGAAAATAAGCGTAGTGAATTTTAGCCTCTTGTACATGTTTGTTTCTTAGTTTTCAGTTTTAAATCTCATAATTATGTAAACAACTTGGTTTTGAAAGTTCAATGAATAGATAAAAATTATTCTAAGATAACTAAACGAGTATTGAAGTTATTCTTTACGTCAAATTACTGCTTTTATTAGTATCTTGTCAAATGAATTAAAACGTGTTTTAATATCAATGTAATAAATTCATAAATCCTTAGCTGATAAACAAATAAAGTACCCATGTGAAGTTGTCAACTAGATATAAAATAATATTTTTTTATGATAGCCATTCAATTTTAAAACGTTGTTCTAGTTTGTACCGCTTAGTACTACACAGAAGAACACTTTTGTTTGTACCACGATTCCATGGATTTTCAGAGCTTAATCACCCCAGAAACCACACTAGAACCAAATAATATATTTTTCAATGGAAGTGTTCGTAAAGTCCTATTTTATATGCCTCTAAACTGTTGTCAAAGTCAACTTTACCACAGTAGAGTTTTATTTTTATTCTGTTTGTTTTGTTCTCCCACGTAGTGGGAAGGCAAAGGGAATTTAACCAATGCAGCCATGTCTGAGGTATTTTTATTTTTTGCATTTATTGGAAAAAGTTGCCAGTCTTATCTTGTGTACTATAGATAGACTTGACAGAAATGAGCTGGTTTCAGTTTGATGTGTACGTAGGCTGCGTTCCGTTTGACCGTCGGACGACAACCGCTCACCGCTGACAGCAGGACAAATATGTTATTTATGACTGAAAGGGCTTATTTCCGTCAAAAGAATTCCCGCCTAAAGTTCATTTGGCGTATTTATTGTTTGTTTGTTTCTTAAATTACGTTTCATTTATTTAGTCATACTATGCATTGAATAACGTAGTAAGATACACGTGGTTAAGGGCAATAACTAACTCGTTACGTTTAAAACACTCGATTGTCGCTCGTGTTTCAAATCGTTCCTCGTAAGCTACCCAGTAAACAATCTAGTGGTCCGGTAGACGTCCTCGTCCCGTCTCCTTGTTTTGTAAGGTCATCGTATAAGTGACTTAAAGACGTCTTTAGGATGGGACTGTAGCCCACTTTATACGTCTCCCCATCGTATAAGCATCGTATAACAGTCCTTTTTAACTTAGACGTATATACATCGTCGTTGTGTCCACTAGGCGTATAATGATACTTGCTGCGATCTATGTAAACCTATGATAATAAAATATGAGGTAGGTTTGAATCAATTTTTTCATGCGCTCCCAAAATTCTTTGGTATTATGAATTTTTTATTAAACTTTTAATCTGTACCGTGTTATATGCCCTTTAGAGGTCTACCAGATTTATAAATTTTCTGTTCAAAAATAATTTGTTCGCCATTGCAGTAGTATTAGGGTTCATGAAAAAATATAAAACCAGCCATTATCTTTATTATTTCACTTGACTTGCAATAAATAAGTTTGATGCAAAGGTTTTTCAAAATCTTTTTTACACATTCAAAATTTTGGAAGTCTTATAAAAGTCTATTTGAAAAAGTTTACCGGTCTAGGAGACCTATAGCGAGCGTATAAGCCCTCTGGAAGACGTATAAAAGACACAATCGTAACTTCTTTACCCGCTTGTTTTACAATGATTATCATCACGACGTATAAACGACCACTGGTCGTTTAAACGTTTTATAACTGACACAACCGTGACCCTTACATGCCAACGAGGCTTATAGACGGCGTTGTGAGGACTAGTTTATAAGTGTCTAATAATATAGACGAAAGGATAGATAGAAGATTATAAAACTAAGCAGACCGATTATGTACCACTATAAGACAAAGTGTAAGCAACATTACTGTAATAAAACGTTTATAAAATCAGTAGGCGTATAGGTGCTTGGCTATACGACCAAATTGTTTGCTGGGTATTGCCTCCTTACCGCACTTATATCATAAACTACTATTATAGCATTCATAAACTACTATTTTTCTGATATTACAGAACAATCACACTAAGTAGGAAGGCTAAGAATATTTAATCCGAGATTTTGATATCTAATACCAACGAGGTTATTATAAATATAATATTGGATAATACGTACAACAATTAATTGCGACCCGACCGAGAAGCAGGTTTCATGGCGGTGCGAGACCTCATTTTTACGCCATAGTTTAGATAAATAATTCAATATTTACTGGGTTTCTGTTAGTCCAATTCTGGGCAAAAATTTCTGACAACAATGATCGAGTGATACTGACCAACGAAAGTGATAACAATTTTATAACAGCAAAATCAAGAAAAGCTTACGGAAAATTATACCAAGATTTATGGATTGAAAAATAAGTAGATACCTTTGTATGAGTTTTTAGGTAAAGTAGTGTATGAAACTTCACATAACTAGGTATTAAAACACTCGTATGATACTATTAAAACTTTGCCAACGGCACGTTTTTTAAACTCACATGCCCTTTTTATTTTTATGTACCAGTTTTATTAAATACTCTTGCAAACGATTAAAAGGGCCGTACAATCATAGTATATACTGTGGTACAATCCAATACAAACCTAGTAAAATTTTATGTAAGTCATAAAAATTTATTATCATATTGCCACTTGATGTACTTTTATACATTATTTTGTTTTTTTTTGGGTACAAGCGTTATAAACCGGTATTAACCTTGTACAATCGAATGGATGTCATAAAAATTTACTATTTTATGTTCAGTTCCCAAATGCACATGAGTAAATAAGGTCAAATTAAAGAAATCATTCTCTGATTGTAATTTTTTTGTGAAAATGAGCAGCTTTAAAGCTTACGCTGATGCAAAAATGTGAAGAATCACTTCGATTTTTTTAGTTCATTGTTGGTAAGTCGGATTATTAAGTTTATTAATATGTAGAGAGGTAAATAAATTTTCTAAATTTGGTTTGAATCAAATATATGTATTAATATAATATTCCATTGTGGGCTGTTCTTTACAACTACTGCCGCGGAGTTTTTTTACAGACAGTTCTGCTACAAAGAATCAAAATTGCCAAAGGATTTCTGACGGAAGTGAATACTTTCGGAGTAATATTTTTTATAGCACACCGTGCGTAAAATGACCACTTTACGCACGCTGCACTTGCGTAAAGTCGGCATTTTCCGCACTTTTGCTATAAAATATTATACGATACTCGTGCGAGAAACTTTTTCTCGACTCGTGTGATTGCAGCACTCACCTTCGGCTCGTGCCGCAAACTCACACTCGTCAGAAAACGTTTCATCGCTCTCGTATCGTAATGTACTATTTAAAGTTTGTAATTTTCTAACCAAAATTTTGTCAATTCCCAAAAGGACTTGCTTCAAGGGCAGAAAACCTTCAATAAAAATAACGTCACTAATTTGAGAGTTCTTTCTCTTAAGTTGTATTTAATTTACAAAAAATCCATGTTATAATTTGGTCGAACAGAACATAATCAGCCATTTTGTTTTCATCATGAGATTACGATCTACCTCTTTTTTAACTTAAAACCGACTTTTGCACTGATAGGTCAAAACTGTTCAAAAACCGACATATTGCACCCCGACTCTATACAGTCTTGTGGCTCTAGAGTGCTTATAAAAAGCCGGAGACGCGGAGGGAGAGCAGCCCCCGCCCGCTGTGCGGAGGTGAGCTTTGTTACGAAAGGGCGAAGGGGCTGCACTTTCTGCAGCGTCGGAGCCGATGCAGAAGTGAATTTATGTCAAAAAAATGACTTGTATTGTCCCAGTTTGCGCATTCTAACCTCAAAATTTCTTTTTTTCTCTCAAAAAGGGGGGTTTCCGTGCCTCCCCCCCCCCCCCTCCCGCCAATTCCGCGGCATTAATTGGAAAGTCCTTCCTAATTGTGTATAAAAGTATAAAGTACAGGTCAAATTGCATTTTTGATCGAATGACAATTTATTTGATTTCTCAATACAATACAGTACCTTGATGGTATTCTGTGGTGTTATTTTTTTATTTATTCATTTTTAGCAAGCCCCAGTTAAAAATCTTTACACACTTTCTTTACATCATGTCTTTTCTAAATAGTATAAAAGAAGTCATCTGTGTATTTTATGTAACTTCTATATTTCTTAGTGGATTTCAATAAAATGTTCGCCATTGTCATTTTTAAAATAATTTTACATTAAAATACAAACAAAATGTCTTCTAGTTTTATAAAACGCAATATAAGTTTAAACATTTGTTTCTAAATGTTATTTACCATTTAAAGGAAAAAGATCGAACAAACATTAATCCTTTCCTATGTACATAAGAACTAATATGACTGTTATGTACCACCGGGTTACGCAATCCACTTTTCGCCTTTATTGCAGTGGTAATTGTGAAAAGTGGGTCAGCAGAACTTTCCCCGATAGCACGAGTATAAGTGTGGTAGTAGAGAGAAATTGTGTTATAGTATCCAGGCATGTTTTATTACTCCTTCTGGCAACAGTAAAGTTAATCTTATAATCTGGCTTTTATACCGTCATTGTCGTAACTTACATCCTTATACTTATACCGGGTGTTAGGATGATGCTTTGGCAGCCGGAAACTGGCGATAGTACTCGTCTGAACAACTTTTTCTATCGAACCAACTCCCATAATACACGAAAAACAAGCTTATAGAAAAGTTACATACCTAGTAGACTAAAACGTATGAAACAACTGTTTTTTTTCACGATATCTCATTTTCGCCAGTTTCCGCAACATCATCTGTATAATTTCTCATCTAATTAGGGCTACCTCACGTCATAGTTTAAAAATCCATACACTTGTCCAACGAAAGCATGTAGACAGGGCAATCGTGCGGGGCTTGCGGGACAAGACGCGGGAGGTATTGACCCCGACTGCATACAAGTTTCTAATAAGTAGTCGGGGTCACGTATCTCCGGGTTGACGCGCCGTAACTCGCAAGTGTACTAAAATAACCCAATAATAACAGGTATCTCTGGTCTAGTACAGGGGCCCCTGCAACTTGTTGTGAATGCTATCTTTTGAATAATAAAGCTATTTTTTTAAGTTTAAAAAAATGGTGCTGACTACTTGTTTTGTGCAAAGACTGCAAGTCGGACTTAACATAGAATAGAGTTTCTGCCATTTTCCAGTGGAAAAGGACCGATAAAGTTTTTACAAAATAAGAATTGTAGATAATGTATGTACAATTGTACAGTACATACGTAATTTCATAAAAGTTATTTGGAATAAAATGGCTCTGAAGCGGTTGACACAAAATGGCGGCCGCACAGTAGGAGTGGTGGGTGGCTAGATTTTGATGTTAAATAGTTACAGTAGGTGTAGCCTCCTAATAGGTACGGTCTTGTGAGGGTCTGATGAGGAGCAGAGACATGGCTACTGTATCTCAGTGATGGCGATACCTAAAAACATCCGGTTTTGTGTTAAATGTTTAGTCTCAGGGTGCTGCTTCTAGCCAGGGTCTTATGAAGGTCTGATGAGGAGCAGAGACATGGCTACTAGATCTCAGTGGTGGCGATACTTAGAAACATTCTGTTTTATAATAAGTGTTTAGTCTCAGGGTGGTGCTTCTAGGTAGGGTCTTATGGGGGGCTAATGAGGAGCAGATACATGGCTACTGGATCTCAGTGATAGCAATACCTAGTTTTGTGTTAAGTGTTTAGTCTCAAGTTACTTAAATATTATATGTTAACCTAAGTTATATAAGTACTTTTTTGTTACCTATGTAGTCTTAGTGTATGAATATATAAATATTAATATAAATACACGATTGGGTTTTATTTTTATTGTTAAGAACTGTGACAACCCTAGCAATATGGCCATTGTCTAGACGCTGTCGGCATTTTCGCAGACATCAAAGGCGTTGGATTACTGTATGTTTTTACACTGTGCTCACATTTAAGCTACTTATATAATGTATATGTCGCACGGTCCAGGGATAAACAGATTTAATCAATTCGAGGGAGATGTGAAAATGGCAACTCGACTTTATCATTTCTTCAAACAAATCTAGTGATTTGAGTAAATACCAAAATTACATACATTTAGCAAATAATCCATTATTTAGTAATAACTCTTTTAGGAAATACAGGTCCTAATTTCCCAAATATATTAATTTTTATTTTTATTAAAATTTTATTATTAATCTTGGAATCAGCAGTTGCCATTATTCAATCATATGTTATTGCCATTTAAAGAACCCTTTATTCTAGGGAAGATAATTTATTAATAATCACAAATACACATAAAAATCACCCATAATATTGTTTCAATCAAAAAATCCTAGGACAAAGGTAAAAAATTGGTGCCACGACGAGCGAAGCGAGGTGGAGCGTGCTAGGTTGCTGGTGATCATAAATTCGGGAGCCAAGCGAAGCGGAGCGGAGCGAGGCGACCTCTATAGTTCTTTGTATTGTTGTAAGCTGTGCTGGCTGAAGAAATTACATATTTATTTTATCATTTCACTGATATCAGTTTTGGAATTGGATCAAATCACTAGATTTGTTTGGAAAAATCATAAAGGCGAGTTGCCATTTTAACATCTCCCGGGAATTGATCAAATCTCTGCTTTTATCATATCTCTGCAACATAATATACTATAGCCCTTTGCCCTTGACTTCACCACGTCTTAGAAGAAACTGCTGTCATTCTTCTTTTACTAAAATGGTCACAGCTCAGTTCGTGTTTGCTATAGCGTGATGTACATAGCTTAAAACCCTAAAACCTTTCTCAAAAAACTCTTGAAATCAGCAAAATCTCAACCAAAATCCGATAAGTGGTTCGTGTGTTATAAACACTTACAAACAGACAGACGTTATATTTTATATGGATATAGAAGAGACGAAGAGAGAAAGACTACAGTTGAGCTAAAATGGTCTAAATGAAATTTTCTTGCCAAATTCAAATGTTTGCATTTTAGTTCCTAAAAATAATAAACTTACATGTCAAATCAAACCGGTCTTTGTGTTGGAACAAAAGTTTACTAGCATAAAACGATACATTTCATTTAAAAAATAAATATAATTAAAAAGTGGGTACATAGTTATAGTCGCCGTCAATAGAAATTGTGGACTATGTAAACAAAGCGCCATGTTGTCTTTGTCTATGAATAGGTGAACTATCTAGAGATGGGTAAGTATGTGATTAAAATATGTAAGGTGCTTAATTAATTTTCTTTATTTGATTCATCGCTAAAATATTCTTATGAATCGCTAGTCAAATCGCCCACGTTAATTACAATGGTTCCGTCACAGCGTCGGTGGTCGTATCTATTATCCCATCCAGTTCTTTCATTTTTTTTCTAGTTTTAGGACATGAGCTACACATTTCGCCCACTGTTCTGGCCAGATCCGCGCCAAACCTTGGTCCAACAAAATCTTCACATCGTCCATTTGGAACGTTTTGTTGTTCCTTCCAACGTAACCTTTTACTTGCGCCCATATCAACTCTATCGGGTTAAGCTCGCAATGATATGGTGGAAGGCGCAAAACTGTCACATTTTTCGATGCCGCCAACTCATCTACATACATTTTTTAATATTTTTGCTTGTCTGCTATAGCTATGAGATTCACTTTGATTTCGGTTTCTTGAAATTTGATTTCTTTTTCGCGCAACCAGTTTTAGATAGCCTCCTTCCGCCAACTCATGTTGGGCGTCTTTTCGATTTGACGCGAATGGTATGGGGCATTGTCCATTACTATTACGATAAAATCAGTAAGAGAATCCAAGTCGTTAGAATACCGAAAACACAAAAGATTTTAGAGCAACGCTGGAAGATCACACAGCTCTCGATAGAATCACACACACGTTTATGTCAAAGATTATGAAGTAACGCTGTCAAAAAAAATGACGGAATAAAAAAGCATCACGAATAAAATAGGTTTATATTCAAATAGATTCGTACATCACTAATTTTCAAAGACAATACAGATTCGACGAGAAAAAAATATGACAGCAATCTCGACGCAGTACAGAATTTGACTATTGATTCTATGATTTTCCGTAATTAACTGGTGATTATTGAATATTTCATTATGAAATACAGTGAATGGCAGGTAAGACTTGATGCTTCATGATTTGGAATTATGTTCAGTGAGACTCCGTGACAGAACCTTGAGAAAAATTGAGAAAACGGTTTGTTTACATAGTCCACAATTTCTATTGACGGCGACTATATACTCGTTTATTTCACATAAATTGTATTTTTGTTGGACATTGACTAGACCAGTTTAGTTCCACGATATACTCGTAGTAGAAGGAAGTGGATGTATACAAAACTAAACATAAATGGGGAATATTAAATTACACATCAAAATTACCACCTTCGGTTAGGTGTAAAACAGGGGCTCTATGAAAATAATCTTAGCCAAGTGCGAGTCACATTCACATGGTTGTGCCTCCACCGTCGAGCCCAGCATCAGCTATCAACACTTCAGACTTCCATAACTTAAGAATACATACTTACATTACATGATGCTGAGTACAAGTGGCGGCACGAAAGTCTAGCGGTGACCGTTGAGGCGAAGCATTGATGAACTTTTAATTTCAAATCGGCGCCTTACGGGAGTGGAGTGAGGGGGACTTACTCCATACAAATATGCGCTCACGAACTAGCGTAAGCCGTAAGGTCGTATGCGTAAAAACAGTATTTTTCATTTAAAATGACAAAAGTAATATTATTAGAGTGCAATACAAACTAGAAAAGATAAATTATAAACAAATGTAAAGACAAGAATTTGAAAAAATTCCTAGGGCCATGATTCGAACCTGCGACCTTTTGTTATCAAGACAAGCGCGCTACCAACTGCGCCACCGAGGTACTTACCTAGACCGTTGAATTTTCTAGTTTGTGTTGCACTCTAATAATAATATTTAGAATATTCCAAAGCGATGGATTTCGCAATAAAAACGTAATCTTAACTATAAGTAATTTAATAAATCCAATCGGTCATATTGAAGTGTATTTGTGGACTAATTTAAATAAAAAACTAAGAGGCTTCATTCGCTCCCGTTTGTCAGTAAAATTGAAATCTCTGTTTTAAAAGAGGTTTTCTAAATTTTTTTTTCTCTGCCGTGAAAATTAATCAATCAACTAAATCTTCGGGCAAAATGATATCAGTGAAATGCTTAATCTAGTATATAAATTGGTAATTGCATATGTTTTTTTATTGCTGAGAAAAATGGAGATCCATGTCTCCAAAATTTCGTGGCGTCGCGTCGCCAAAAATAAGCTGTCGTGGCAGAGGAAGCGGCGCGCGGCGCGGGCGCACGTACCCATGCGTAAGCGCTGACTGTACCGATGCGCAGCTATTTTCATTCAGCGCTAGACTTTCGTGCCACCTCTTATATAAATAAATAAAAACCAATATTTTCCAAGTCAAATAAATCCCAGTTCATTGTAGGCTACTACCATGATTGCCAATTAATTCACCGACAGCTTCCCGTTTTAACCGACAATTTGGTCACTGATTAACACACTCTAGTTCACTCTACCCATTATTGGGCATCTGTGAATGGACGTTCCGCTTATGTTGTGTGTATTTTCCTCCTACAAATAAAATATATACATACATTTCACATTGTGTAACAATGAAACTACCTGTGGACTATTTTACTCGAAAGTAACAGAAATTGATCTTGAAAATTAAATATAAGATAAGCGGAAACCAGTATGACTAGAAGGTATTTAGTAAAGAACTGATTTCGGGCTTTATTTGTTTGAGTCTCTAAATATGAAAAGGAAAATGAAATTTACTTGTAACAAAGAACACATGAACATTATTGTTATTATCTACATTCAGGACATTTGCACTAAATAAATTTAACTAAAAATTGAAAAGCTTTGGAAGCCCTGGAAGGCATAATAACTTGGCCAAGAGTGAGTCAGACTCGCGCACATAGGGTTCCGTACCACCAAACAATACGGGTGAGGAAACCTAAAAACATTATTGTAAATAACAACAATATACATGCCAAGGCAACATCAAGGCTACAAAAAACAAGAAGCAAAAACGGTAGGTAGCGCCTGAAAAAAAAATTTGGCACCATCTGCGTCAGGTACCCTCCATTTTTCTTTTTTGTTTATTTTACTTTAGAATATGTCCTACAAACTGACTAGGAGCCAAAACCAATAACGGTTAAATGATGCAACTTTTTTGAGGTTTCTTGTGTGGGGAACCCAATTTATTTATTTTTGAATATTTTTTTAATTTCCGTGATAGAGGTCATATTTTACACGTAATCTTTGAAAGATTTGTAACTGGTGGTAGAGCTGATACCGGGCTCGACTGTGGAGGTACCACCATGTTACTCGCAAATCCTCCCGAAGTTATTCGGGGGAGAGTAAGAGAACAGCTCTCAGGCAAAACCAGGCGGCCCACCATTGCCTGGGACCGATGGGTGGCGGTATATCCATCCCCAATTGCCGGGCCATATATAAAACAGACTGGTGACGGGCAGCGGCGTCACTGGTGCAAGGGGTTCGGCACCGCGCTCACCAACCCGCCTGCCCAGCGTGTGTGAGTATGGGCATTTCTTCCAGGAGGACCGCCAAGAGTGGCGAAATCCTGGAAAGGCCTATGTCCAGCAGTGGACGAAACAGGCTGATGGATGGATGGATGGAATCATTGAAAATATCAACTTTTTACCTATTACAGTTGAAGCTGTAGACTTCTGTGATAGACGGACAGACAGACAGCGAAGGCTTATTAATAGGTTTCCGTTTGGAATCCTTCGGGTACAGAACCCTAAAAATGATCTGAGTTTTAGCCCCCAGCGGCATCCACCGGAAACATATATTTATATTTCAGAGAGCTATCATGAAAATAAGTTTTTGTCCAGAATTTGCCGCTTCGCTTGCGTGTGGGAGTAAGTACCCGCGTGTGACGCTGTGATAAAATTAAGCTGTTATGCTATTTTGGGAGTGACGTACTTATGAAATTGCTTACACACATTACCGATAAATATATGTACATATGTTATTACAACTAATTTGTACGATCTTATAAAAACGTAGTAATTGAATTCAGATTCAATGATTAAATAAACATCGACATGGTTGCAAAAGTATGTCAAATGTCATTGGAACACGTCAAAACACTCTCAAGTGTGTAATTTTCAACTTTTGTTTGACTTAATTGATGATGTTAATTATTATTTCCTGTAGACCCGGAGTATCCTTTTTACGAGCAACACCTTTATGCTCGCGTTCTTAGCTAAACTAACAAACACGAAATAAAAAATGAAAACAAAAATATTTTTTCAAATAATGATAAAATTACATAATAATACAATAACTTAACACTTACCTTAGAATTGTCTGACTATAGTAAAATATATCTTGAGCCCTGTGACAGGGTGTCATCCATCCATCCATCCATCCATCAGCCTGTTTTCGTCCACTGCTGGACATAGGTCTTTCCAGGATTTCGCCACTCTTGGCGGTCCTCCTGGAAGAAATGCGCATACTCACACACGCTGGGCAGGCGGGTTGGTGAGCGCGGTGCCGAAACCCTTGCACCAGTGATGCCGCTGCCCGTCACTAGTCTGTTTTATATAAGGCCCGGCAATTGGGGATGGGTATACCGCCATCCATCGGTCCCAGGCAATGGTAGGCCGCCTGGTTTTGCCTGAGAGCTGTTCTCTTACTCTCCTCCGAATAACTCTGGGGAGGATTTGCGAGTAAGATGGTGGTACCTCCACAGTCGAGCCCGGCATCAGCTCTTCCACCAGACAGGGTGTCAGCGCTATACATATTTGAACATGGGGAAGAGAGTTAGAAATATGTACAAATCGTGTAGTGCTGTCCTGCTGTCACAGGGCTCATGCTATACCGGGTGTAAAAGCAAAGGCAATAATCCTTTAAGGGTGTGTTAGTATGATCGGTAAAGATATTATTTTAAATACTAGGATCTCTAAATAAAGTACCAGTACCTCACAATGAGACGATTTTCTTTACTCAAAATACCAACAAAATACACTAATCGCGTGGACACCCTCACTGGTCGCGGCCACTCGGATGAGGGGTGCGGGTTGCGGGGTGCAATTAGGTGTGTGGGGAGGCCGGTGAGCTGCGTAGCCATAGCTTAGAAAAATGATGGAATTTTCAGTGAAAATTCAAGGTATATTTTTTTTCTCGTAATGACATCAGAATCGTGTATACTCTCATACCCTAAAGGGATTCTTGACATTGCATTTACAACCTGTATTTTACAGGCTTAGAGGGATTAGTCCATCTTGGAACTCTCCGTAACATCGGTAAGAACTGCGAAGACCAAATTTTAGCCCCTATTGTACATATTTGAATAAATAAGAGACAAGTGGGCTGCAGAACTTTCTCCGATGGTACATACACCCAGCATGAAACGGCCCGTATGTGTGCACAGTATGAAGTTAATCCGTCGCGGGAAACTAGGCTTGTTTGTGTTTTATAGTTCATGTAAGTACTCTAAATATATCATCGAAGAAGTTGCCGGGTTGTTTGTAAGTGAAAATTAGGACGACTATCCTTGTCAAAATGTGAAATTCTACATTTTAGAACGTCGAAAAAGCTGCAAACTGCCGATTAGGGAAATTGAAACTGTGCATAAACATACTTTTTATTCTAAGTCTTAGAATCTAAGGCTGAGATTCAGAGTGCATTTTGAGTCCAAACTCAATCTTACAAACGTCAAAAAGTAACGTGATTTAATACTAGAGTGACGTTTGTAAGATTGAGTTCCTTTTGAGTTCGGACTCCAAATGCACTCAGAATCTCAGCCTGAGGTTATTAATTTATTGCATTTTCTTGCTGATTTGTAAAATATGTATGTATGTCATATCTTTTGTAGTACATGTGAGGTGACTTTTATTTATGCAGCCAAATTCTTACTGAAGACTCGGTAAGTGCTCAGTAACAAGATTCGATGACCCTTTTTGTGAAATTCGTAAATTATTCATAATCTAATCCGGGATTGCTACGCCAACTATCTTAAATCAATTGAAAGTTCAATCTCCAGCCATAATATCAAGGCCTTTTGTTCTTTCGTAAAATCCAAACGAAAAAGGGCTGAAACCATGCCCAACATCATGAAACTGAATGGTGTCGAGTATTCTGCTCCTTTACCTATATGTAATGCTTTTGCCGAACATTTTTCTTCAGTGTTTGACAGTGATCAGACTTGTTCAAATTTCCAGCTAGGAAATCCTATTCCAAATTCAAATACTCTAGGTTATTTCAAAATAACACCAGAAATGATAGAACAAAATATAAAAAAGCTCGAGAGAAATCAAGGAGCAGGACCAGACTAAATACCAGCACTTTTTGTAATCAACTGCTCAGTAAGCCTATCTCAACCCTTATATATTATTTTCAACAAATCTCTTTCTGAAGGGGTTTTTCCCCGGGTATGGAAAATGGCAAATGTGTTGCCTATTCCAAAGGGGGGGAATGCAAATGATATTAAAGACTATCGACCGATCTCTCTACTATGCATTCTAGCAAAGCTTTTTGAGTCGCTAATTTGCCCTTTACTGACAGGTCACGTCAAATTGCTTTTGACTCCAAACCAGCACGGCTTCCGAAGTAAAAAATCAACCTGCACAAATCTAGCTTGTTTCGTTTCTGATCTTCAAGAGACTGTTGACGCTGGTATGCAGATTGACGTAATTTACACTGACATAAGTAAAGCCTTTGACAGGGTAAACCACAGTCTCCTTATCCAAAAGCTCCAAAACATTGGTGTATACGGAAGTCTTTTGAGCTGGTTCTCATCTTATCTCTTCTCTAGAAGTCAAAGAGTTGTTGTTTGTGGCTATGAGTCCGAGATTTTTGCTGCACCATCTGGTGTGCCTCAAGGCTCCCACCTCGGTCCTGTCTTGTTTTCGATATTTATCGATGACCTAGCTCACGAGATACACCATTCCAAGTTCTCTCTCTTTGCCGATGATCTTAAGGTTTATAGGATAATTAACGATTCAAACGATTCGTCCCTTTTACAAAATGATTTAAATCGAATATCTCAGTGGTCTGTTGCCAATAAATTGCTTCTTAACACGAACAAATGCAAACACATCAAGTTTACCCGAAAAAAGTCCCCGATATCTACACATTACTGCATTTCTGGTATTGATCTCGAAGAAGTAAACGAGATAAAGGACTTGGGTGTTATTATTGACAAAAAGTTATCCTTCATTGCTCATATTGACAATATAGCTAAAAGAGCTTTTAGAATGCTAGGATTTATTTGGAGGAATTGTAAAAAATTTAAAACAATAAGTGCCCTCAAAATAACTTATAATGCCACTGTACGTAGCATACTTGAGTATTGCTCAAATATTTGGAACCCCACTACCGTTGTCATAAAGTGAGAATCGAGAAAATTCAGAGACGATTCTTGTTTTTTCTTACAGTTCATCAGAAAAAATTCAAAGAACTATGCTCTTATGAAAAGCGGTTGGAATTCTTCCAAATCAGTTCTCTCGAAAGCCGTCGCTGGATGTCGGACCAGATATTTCTGTTCAAAATTTTAAGAGGCCTTGTAGATTGTCCGCAAGTGTTGGAAAATATAAGTTTTTTGGTTCCACGACAAAATTCTAGACTGATAAATCGTCGTACACTGGCAATTAAAAAATCTAAAACCAATCTTGGACAACATAGTATTGTAAATAGAGTTTGCCGCGAACATAATGTTGTTGTAAAAGTTAACAGTAGTATCGATATTAACTTTACGTCGTTTGATTCTTTTAAGAGATTACTACTTAAATAAATTTCTGTATGTTTTAGGTATTTACATTTTCTTTTGTTTTGTTTTTTTCGAATTTGATTTATTGTTGCATACTTTTCTTATTATATTGTATATTTTCTTTTTATTACTTAATATAAAAGTAAATATGTATAAATTAACTTCTATTAATTAATAACATAGATATCTAATAATTATTGTTAAAACTCCCAACGCTGGTGGGCGGGGGACGAGACGTCTCCGGAGTCGAGACGGGCACGTCTCTGCTTTCGCCCGCCGGCTTCACGCGTCACTCCTCTCTTGTTATCATGCTGTGTTTACCTTTAATTGGAGTTACACTCTACTCATTCTATAGGCTAATTGTAATTGTACGTTGAAAGTGTATCATCTGTTGGTAGACCAAATAAATAAAATAAAATAAAATAAAAATAAAATAAAAAATTCTTTTCATGTTCCTTACAAACGCGAGCGCAGCCCCGAGTCAATTACTATGGGATGTAGAGATTTTATTTATTTGCGAAATTAGCAAAAAGTGGTACTGATCCGTGTTACCGATCATTTACCAAGCCTCCAGTATGAGTTTGGCTGCATACTAAAAGTCACCTTATCTATGATTATTTATTTTAATAAAATTTCCCTTTCCCACTAAGGTTTGCTGTAAGAATTCTCTTTTTAGAGATAAGATCACGTCTGTACATACTTTCTAATTAATCAATTAATAATTATCATTAATAAATTGTCTGTGTACAATCACATCACACTAATATTATAAATGCGAAAGTTTGTGTGTCTGTGTGTATGTTTGTTACTCTTTCACGCCGAAACGGCTGGACGGATTTTGATGGAATTTTTTCATCTAAAAAAAAGCATGTCGTTAAAGCGAATAACACGCGGGCGAAGCCGTGGGCAAAAGCTATTAAAGAATAAAGACCGAAACGCTTGCGATCTGGCAATTTTCTTCAACAATCGTAATTTATAATTTGTATTTCCATAAGTAATATGTCTATGGTAATATTTATCACCTCGGTCGTATAACCATATCGTCATCGTCATCGTCATCGTCATCGTCATCGTCATCGTCATCGTCGTCGTCATCGTCATCGTCATCGTCATCGTCATCGTCATCGTCATCGTCATCGTCATCGTCATCGTCATCGTCATCGTCATCGTCATCGTCATCGTCATCGTCATCGTCATCGTCATCGTCATCGTCATCGTCATCGTCATCGTCATCGTCATCGTCATCGTCATCGTCATCGTCATCGGCATCGGCATCGTCATCGTCATCGTCATCTTCATCGTCATCGTCATCGTCATCGTCATCGTCATCGTCATCGGCATCGGCATCGTCATCGTCATCGTCATTGGCATCGGCATCGGCATCGTCATCGGCATCGTCATCGTCATCGTCATCGTCATCGTCATCGCCATCGCCATCGTCATCGTCATCGTCATCGTCATCATCATCGTCATCGTCATCGTCATCATCAGCATCATCATTATTTATTCATAAACAAAAATATTGCATTTGAAATTATCTTAAGATATACAACATTACAAATTGTCAATAGAGTACAGGAATTTCATACATAAAAACTACTTTTCTTCATTAATTCGCGTGAAGTTTTTGTATAAAAATACAACCGCTCGCAACCGCGTCGCCGCGTCGGTCGTTACTCTTACTGCCGCAGACTGCCGCTCCGCTCGCTTTCGGTGTGACGGGTAAGTATGGCGGCCATAGTAAGATTGCGGGCCCGCGTCCACCCGCGCCACGCTGCTCGCTTTGTCGGCTGACGCGCAAAGCCGCGCACAATACGCGGTTGATGTATCGTGTTTCATAGAGTTCCTTGTATGTATTACAACTTGCGCGGGCCTGCTGACAATCTGCTACGTTGCTGCTACGCGTACGAAACGCGTTTGGTGTGGCGAAGGCTTTAGTTTTTACAAAATAATATAATTTCAAAGATATACCAAGCTTTACGCCTAACTACAAAAACATAAAAACAAAGACGTGTATCATCCGTTTCCCACCAAATACGCCATAAAATGCAGAAGTAATCACATATTCAGCTGTTTATAAAATTTCAGTTTACTATTTGAATCTTTTTTCTTTAATTCGTTTTACAAGCAAATACCTTGAAAATATTTGAAAGCGCCTGCAAGAAAAATGAAACGGCAACAGCAACTAACGTTTTTAATCATTGCTATTAGAATTAATCAGGTGCTTTGGTGAAAGAATTCTCAAGGCCAGTTTTTGAATTAAGAAAGTCTCGCTAAGTGGATACATAAGTGACGAATTACTAGTGCACTACTTAACTAGAAATTCTCAATTGTGAAATCGGGGGTAAGTCTCATAAAGTTATGGAAAAAAAAAAATTGGCAAAATATTACGCGTTTTAATAGTTGGGTACATTTAACGATTTGTTATCGTTTTGTTATTGTGAACTAGTGGTGTATTGTGTATAATAATGTAAATATTCCCTTTCGTCCGACTCACTCTCGCGGCTTTTCCCGCCAATTTGTCTGGGCTAGTCGCCATAAGACCAGAAAAAATGGGAGCACAAAAAAAGTTTTTATTTTATTAAATACTTTAGCGGCATTTTGATTCTGGGCGGTAAGTACAAACTATAGTTTCATCGAAAGTTTAGCTCATAATACGAGTATAAACTTAAAGATACTAAAGTACTCGTATATTTAAAATTAAAACAAGCAATAGTTCCAAGTGAATTGTGTTAATCTGTGATCAGTGACATTATTACTGCCATCAACATATTATCCAAGCTTTTAGAAAATAAGACATTACTTATTCACAAGAAACCGCATTGTTGTCCCTGCACACAAGACAATGGATGCACTTAAATAATTCAAGGCGTTAAACCCTTAGAGTCACAGTCGTGACGATCGTCACGCCTAGGCCGAATTATAAAAAAAAAATATTATTGTTAGTTAATATATTATAAACCTAGTGATATGGGTATTCTTGGAAAGCTATTAAGATGAGCAACAAAAAAAATAAAAAAGTTATTATAATAATATAAAAAAAAGTTGTGGATTGTAATTCTAGGCCCAAATTTTCTTTTTTTTTTAAATATATGTATGGAGTTATATTTTTTTTATTATTCTTTATATTTTCTTACAATATTTTAAAATTTGAATAGACATATATATATAGTATATATACATATATTTATATATAAAACTAAGATTTTTTCAAGAAGACAGCCCCCCCCCCAGCTTTCCCCAAGAAAAAAAAAGAATTGGACAACTAGTACCGGAGATATAGCCAAAAAAAATTGGCCGGAAAATTTGCAAATTTGCAAAAACGCGCGTTTCCAACGGGTGAAGGAACACTTCGACAAGCAAGATTCCGGTAGGAAATTACACAGACTTCGCCTTAGTCCTTTGTCGCGTCAGCCACTAACACTGCAGCATTCACAATGCGGCATGCGACGCGACGGCGCGGCGCGGCGTTTGTATCCGTAGCTGTCAACAATCTTCAACTGTAATTGGATTTGATGGTGCAGAGATTGGATGAGCTTGTCAAGAAGCCGGCAAAAAGCTCTGCTCATCCATGGTGTGGCAGAGAACAGGGTCGAAGACATACGGTGATAGCAGTTGTTGCCAAGACACCTCTTTTTGTGCGAGTGGAGTCCAGCCGATGAAATCTGTTGGGATTCTCGGTAATAAGTATCAACAGTAATAAGTTGTGTGTTTGGAAACGAGTCCTGAAGCAACCAACTTAAAGCAGTGTGTAAGCACCGTGAAATGTGCCCTCTGTATTTGTTACGTCCCAAGTGACCCCTAAACATTATAAACAAGACTGCTGACAAGTAGCCAATTGATGGTCGTAAGTCCAGGCCCGTGGTTCTCCTAAAAACTTTCTTTTAAAAACAGCTCTAATGAAAGAACGGAAGTCTGTCATAAAGTAGAACTTAAAACAATTATAACTTCGAAAATTTTCTTTTTTACACTAAAAGTAACGGATATTATTCTTCGAAATAACTTTCTTGCTTAACTCGGTAAAAGTTTAGTCAAGGAAATTTATCTTTAATTTGGATCTGTTTTCATAAGTTTTATTGAGGTACACCAAAAAATATTCACCTTTAAAATTAAGTTTTTGATGAAAAACGCTTTGCTGCTTTGATTTTATCACAGGGACCGAAAACCTATTCGGATAGTGGTTCCGGTTGTTATGAATTTAGGTCATAGTTTTGGTTTTGGTGACCTCAACAAGAGGTAATTGAAAAAAATACCTTTAAAATACCGGGTGTAAATAGAGTGCGACCATTAAATGAAACCACATATTCTACCGACCCTACTGAACCACTTTTCCCAAGAATCTTATCCGCGGACACCCTTAGTTTAGGAAATAATTGATTTCCAAACAAAAACGCGTGAACCTTGACACACCGACATACGGGCGAGTTTAGAGAGAGCGTCGTCCGTGAAACGATTTCATTTAATGGTCGCACTCTATTTACACCCGGTATACATGTTACCCTCAATTGGTAACTGTCATAATAAAGGTTAAGTTACAACACTACATATCTTACGTTTAAGAATGATTGAGGACAGCACTAGCTGGCCGCGAATTGGGCTGTCACTTTGTTACGTCACCTGTGAAAATGTAATCGTGTTTTTTATGAAATAATATATTGTTTTTGCGTTGATCTCAAGGGTATTAATTAATTACACCATCGTAGATACAACAGATTTTGGCAACGAGTCGAACTATAATGTGAATACTGTGTTACTACTCGTAGTTCAACCATTTTCATAAATTTGTTATATAAGTTGACTTTCGTTTATGCAACCAAATTCATCCTGGATACTCTGTAAGTGGTCAGGACTAAGGTCCAATGACCCTGTTTTCAAAATACGCGTAGTTTATTTTTTTTAATTTTATTTGGTATTTTTTTATATGGCGTCGAGCGAGCCCTACGTGTCTCGCAGTAAGAATCGCAAACAAATATGTTGTAACATGCACGCATTGCCACTCTGTGCATTGCAATTTTGCATCAAAAAAGGTAACAGCAATCGGTTACCACTTTTTAAAAACCGGTATCGCGGGAAATTTAGAATGAATTATTTTAGAGGTTACCACAATGTAGTACCAGTTGTAGTAAAGGCTGTAGTACATGTAAAATACCGGTATTTACAATACCGGTTTCAGTCTTATAAATCTAAAAACTGGTCATATGTGAGCGAAACTTGGACATTGAGTGTTCCGTATTTCCGTTCAGATTTGAAGAAGTTTTTTTTAACAATTCTTTTTTAGGGAATACGAAAAGAATAAATTGATCCAATGTTTTCGGTTCATTATTTTTTTATTTATTAAATATTAAGTGCTGAGTTTTTGTTCCGTGACTTAAGAAAATATGAAAAATCTTCAGTTCATAACAAAAACGAATCCTTCTATCTGAAAATTATAAATTGTTCGTTTAAAAGTCAGTGGATGAAAAGTATTTGTGTGGGTTCAGTGCTATGCACATGAACCTATAATTGTATTTTTAATAAGATAGTTCTCTCTTAGAATTGTTTTAATATTTACACTTTCTTCGGGTTTGGATCCTTTCTCACTCAATATTTATTGTTAAATAAATTTGTTAAAAAGTATTTATGTGGGTTCAGTGCTATGCACATGAACTTATAATTGTATTTTTAATTGGATAGTTCTCTTTTAGAATTGTTTTAATATTTATAGTTATGGTCGTAGTAATTTTCTCTTTTGTAGCGCGCATTAAAATAATTTAAATTATATTAGTATATCTGGATTCGACTGGTATTTCTGTTACACTGAAATTATTTGTATGTCAATAGAAACTTTATTGGACTCTGTATTACCTATTTGTACCTTATTTATAAGCTTTATAATTTGTCTGTTTGTTTCTTCAATAAAGCAAAAATAAAATAAAAATAAAATAAAAATCTCACAAATGCAAATTCTTATTGTAGTAAAAGCAATCAGGTAAATTAAGTCAGATTATCTTTCTTTATTTATCCTTTGGATAGTTTGTTCTTTCCCTTGAAAGTGTTTCCTGTCCCCGGGTAAATTATTATACAAAGAGCCAATTTGTTCTCCTACCACTACTCAACTTTGCGTCGACTCTTTTAGAAGAAAAACATTTATTAATGTAATTAAAGCAATCAGGAGTTTCGAGAATGAATTAAAGCAAACTCTTGTAGCGGTGCTTCGGTGTCTGCCATATCTCAAGAATGGCTCAGCTGAAATTTTGCAAGTGTGTTAGTTTTTCTGAGACCCTGGGACAAGTACGGAATGTCTTCGATGACGTTACATTATGAAATTATTTTAAAAATTTGGGGTGACGTGTGCGTACAGAATCTTTTCAAAAACAATAGCACTAGAATTGATTAGGTCTTCAACATTGCGATCACGTCGTCGATTCTACTTGCAATTCAATACAGTGTCTCATCATGCAAATGCACTTTAGAGTGGTTTTTAGAATAGCTTTCCACGTTCTGCTATTTCGTTGACAACTGGCTCAAGACTTTAAAAGCTTTTTTTCCTGTAAACTACGTACAGATATTGATTAATAAAATGTAGTAGATTGTTAGTAAAAATGATAAACCACGTCACGCGAGGTTAATAATTAACTTCAACTATTGAGAAGAAAAAATTAGTTAAGGTTGCTTATACAATTTAAAACTTGTAAAAGTTGCCTATGAAATGTATAAACAAGTTGCAAAATATATAAAATTCTTTAAAAATTTATAAAACAACTCTTTGAAAGGTGAATCGTAGCAAGTTAAAGATTTTAAAACAACTTTACTCCCCGCAGGGAATTAGAGTCAAGATTTTACATTATTATATATTCAACTGGCTATCTATTACGGCTGAAGCTGTCACCCCTGTGACAAATGGACAAACAGTTATGTTATTATGATAAATGATCCCGTTTTGCACCTTTCGGTTACGGAACCCAAAAAAATACCATATTTATAGAAGTAATTATTTTCTTTACTTTTTATCTCTAAGAAAGTACAAAACCTCTTTTTAACTTCAGTTTTCAAGTACTACAAAGTGTTATAAATTGAAAATGTTAATAATATCGTGTTTTATAAATTTATTCGTAGAGGGTTACCCTTTTATGAAAACCTTTCGGTTTGGAATATAAATTAAATGCAGCGTTGGCATTTTGTATGAAATTTTATGGGATCTCGTATAATGTATCACTCTAGAGGGCCATAAAGCTGTCGTGTGTCTGGAGCTTATTCAAAAAGGGCCACCGTGAGTTATTCTATTACTTACTCGTATTGTTATTACGATACGTTTAGGAGAATTGTACTGTATCCTAGAGCAAACCTACATTAAGGTAGTTAAACCGAATCCCAGTGCAAAATAATTCTGCGTCTTAGCTAATGTCATGAATGTTAATTTAGTAACAAAGTAGTATACAAAAAGTATAGTTTCGTTTTTTAATGGCGTTTCCCTTATGGTGTTTAAACCGAATCCCGGTGCAAAAAGAACATCATAATATTGTTTTCCTTACTTTTGAATAAATAGTATGCAAAAATTGCATTTTAAAGCAATTGGGGGTGCTAAATTTCTGGACAAGAACGGAAATCTTAAAACCATTTCGAGAAATATGTTTTCTGTACAGTTGCTGCTTATCAGATTAATAAATAAATCTATACTTTTAAAGATATTTTAACAAAACACAATGAACTTCATTTGACTTATCTATGACGTCATGACATGACATTTGACATGCAGTGCATTCCGTGTCGCGACATAATCGATTATATCGCGTCTATCATCATTCCGAGTCACTGTGAGCCCGATAATTAATCAACCGCCAGAATTCATATTGGAGACTCGGTTAGTGATCAGGAACAATGTTTAATGAACCACAAGGTAAAACTGAAAACAAAAAATTGCTCCCGTACCTACCTACTGCCTATTCAGTCAGTATGGAAACAATTTTTTTTATGATTTAGAAAAAAACGATCATTGAATTTTGTTCCTGATCACTAACCGAGTCTCCAGTATGAATAAGGGTGATTGATTAAATTTCACCTTGTTTATCATAGACGAAATCCTTAACGCCGCCATGTTGTGATATGCCTATGCTTCAGAGCGTTTGCACTATGAGCGATCTATGAAAAGTGCTAGCTGGCCGGTGGCAATTTCAAAAATGGGTTTTTCGAAGAATAAGAGCATTAGTTAAATCATGATTATAAGATTGTAGTTAGAAGAAATTACTTCTTGGACCTAGTAAAGTAGTATATCCTTTGTATTCACGTAACTTAAATGAATTTCTACAAATTCTGTCATCATTCATGTTGCGTTCAAAAGAACCCTAAATGGATTATAAGTATAAACAGTGATGGACGCCATTTTTCATTCGGAACGACTTGATGGGCGTGAGAAGTTTGATGGTAGTGTTAGCACTATTAGCGCCATGCGGAACGCCTCTAGTGACGTCACGTTCACTTTTGGCGGGTAAAATTTAAGTTTTTGTTTTTAAATAGATGCAATGAATAAAACCCAAAAATAATGAAATTAGTTTCATAAAATAGTCCACATTTTCAAACTAAATTATTAAAAAAATATATATCAGAAACATGCATGGCTAATTGATGGAATTTGATTAGTAATAATTAAAGTTTTACATTCAAATTCTATCATTTTATGATTTACATTTTGATTGTATTCGATTAACATACTTAAAAGCGTATTTAACGTTGTAATCGAATGTAATCAAAATATAAGGCATACAATAACATAATTCTAATGCAAGAACCCTACTGTTAGTAATCAATTTAAGAGAATTGTTTTAAAACGCAATTTTTGCATACTTTTTATTTAAAAGTAAGGAAAACAATATTATGATGTTCATTTTGCACCGAGATTCGGTTTAAACACCATAAGGGTAACGCCATTAAAAAACGTAGCTATACTTATTGTATACTAAGTAGTATGTACTATTAATAATTAAATGTTACTATTAATTAACATTCATAACATTACCTAAGACGCAGCATTATTGTAGTATTGTAGGTAATCGGTATTGTATATGTTTTGTTAGTGAAGATGTTTATTTTATGTCCCAAAACTATACTAAGTCGTAGCGTTTGCCATGCTACACACAATGAATTAACTCATCAAAACTAGCGCAAGTAAGTTAAAATTGAAAAAAGCCAACAAAGTGCAATAAATTTTCCTTCGGAACAGGTTCCATTAAGAGTCAACATGACGAAAGAAAAAAAAGTTTTATGTTTTTCGATTGTACTTTTCTGAAGAAGCTATAACGTCCATCCTTAAAAAAAAATACATGACGTTGAACGATCTTTTGTGAAGTGTAGCTACCTAATTAAAATTAAATTAATCAAATATTCAATCCAGACAAAATAATTTGTAAACCTCAGTTTTCATGATATTTCATGTTTAAAAAATTCATTTCTCCATTATTATTAAACAGATTCACTTGGTTTTTATATATTAGAATAAGTATTATTGATACCTATTGCAGTTACCTTAAATTGCAGTTCTTACGGCAAACATAGATAAAGAAATCATAATATGTTTTTTTCACGAACGCGAGGCATTTCTGTCGTCATAACTGCCAGGACGAAGAGCGTGCGATTATACATAGGTAACACTAAAAGTTTCCGGAACTGGCCACTTACATAAACAATATTTAAAAATTTATTGCAACATTTGAAAATAGAACTCTTTGGCTGTAGAATGCAGTTTGTTTCATCTGACTGTCTTTTGTTTTTACCTTGTGGCGCCATTTAAAAAATTGTGTGTCTGCATCAACATGGATTTAACTCGGAAAAATTTTCGTAGTATGATTTTCTACGATTTTAAGTGTAATTTGACAGCTCAACAGAGCATCGCTCGGCTTGAAACAGCTTTTGGCAATGAAGCACCATGCAAGACGACTGTTTATAGCTGGTTTGCAGAATTCAAGCGTGGTCGTATCAATCTCAGTGACGAATCTCGCGATGGTCGGCCGTCCACCGCTGTGACCAACAAAAACATCGATGCTGTGCGCCGTATGATTGAAACAGACAGGCATGTGACCTACCATGAAATTCGCGCATCCTTAGAAATAGGCATGAGTCAAATACAATCAATCCTACACAAACATTTGGGTGTGAGAAAGCTGTGCTCGCGGTGGATCCCACACAACTTGACCGAGGCTCAAAAAATGGACCGCGTCACTTGGTGCAGTGCCATGCTTACCAGATTCAACGAAGGTGCGTCAAATTTGGTGTGGGACATAGTAACAGGTGACGAAACATGGATTTATTGCTACGATCCCAAAACAAAGCAGCAATCGAGCGTATGGGTCTTTCAAGATGAGCCGAAACCAACCAAAGTGGCGCGCGTGAAAAGTGCATCTAAGCGGATGATTGCTTCTTTTTTTAATAAAACTGGACACGTGGCTACTGTTGCTTTAGAGAATCGTCGTACCGTGAATAGTGACTGGTACACGACCATTTGTTTGCCGGAAGTTATTGACGAACTCCGTAAAAATAACCGTAAACGCCGTATCATCCTGCACCACGACAATGCTAGTTCTCACACGGCCAGACAGACAAACGACTTTTTGAAGACGAAAAATGTAGAACTCATGAGTCATCCTGCATACAGTCCCGACCTGGCACCTTGTGACTTTTTTCTGTTCCCAAAAATTAAGAACCAATTACGCGGTCAACGATTTTCATCACCAGAAGAGGCTGTCGAGGAGTATGAAAAACACGTTTCAGAGGTCACCACAGGGGAGTGGCACAAAAGTTTTCAAAACTGGTTTGATCGAATGAAAAAGTGCATAGACGCCAAGGGAGATTATTTTGAAAAACAATAAATTAATTTTGTACCTTTAATAGTATTTTTTCATATTCATTCCGGAAACTTATAGTGCGTCCCACGTAGACTAAAATACAACGACAATAAACGTATTAAATGTTGTTTTCGCCTGATGTAAAATAATGTGTTTAATCTTGCCTATGCCATATCCTTAATGTAGATTTATTCTTAAGACAATTAGAGATATTTATGACAAAATACTAATTTCTTTTTCAAATTGACTTCCATTGCTTTGTTATTCTAATAGTACTTGGATAAATTCCTTTTTCTGAGGTTTTCACCTTCGAGAAAATGTATTTATCTCAACCGTTCATGGGTAAGTTTATGTCGCGGACGGTCGGATAAATAGACGGACAAGGGTTACGTTTTTTACGGGACGGTTGAGATGAATTTTATTTAATAGCACAGGTTTATTGTTAGAAGGGAACAATTACCCCAAGGCTCCCCTTTAAGGGGGAACGTCTCGAGCTCGGTGCAAAATGCACAACATAAGATTGTTTTTCTTACTGTTGCATAAAAAGTACTAAATAAATGTGATATATGGCATTTCGCGATTATTTTTTAGTGTCAATTAGACTTTTCTACCAAAATTTTGTAATTTTATGTATTACGTTGTAAATGAATGGGCATACAAACTTAAAACACGCCTTTAAGTTTCTATACCCATTCATTTACAACGTAATGCATAAAATGACGAAATTCTGCTAAAAACCCGTGATAATTATTCAACAATAGTCGCAATATAAGATGAAACTATTTTATTTCATAAATTTCATTTTAAAATAAGGTAAACAAACTTATGTTATGCACTTTGCACTAAGCTCGAAACGTTACCCCTTAAGTAAAACAAAAGTAGCTACATACAAAACGACCGATGTATTAGCATTTCCAGTTTCTTTATCGGTCGTTCGTGAATTCAAATGCGTGTTTATCAGTTTATTGTAGCAATTCACCTACTTTGGGGGTTACATGAAATTTTATGATGTGAGGGTGCATGAAAGTGGCCTTCTAGTGCGAGCAATCAAACCACTGATTGATCCAAATACGTGTTAACACGCAATCGTGATAAGGAGATCATTGTCCTAAAAATGTTGAAAACAAAAAGTAAATCAAACAAACAAAGGAAAAAGAACCCACCCTAATTTTTTTTACTCTCATGTAGGGTATCATGTCTTTGAGTATCAAAATGTATCTAAAACACATTTAGGTTAATGAAAAAGTTTAAAATTTGACCGCTGAACAAAAGATGTTTCGCGTTTGACGTTGACGTTTGTATGTACATGTTGTATGTTCATATGAATGTGTGTTTGTACGAGACCCTGTATTTTTGTTGTGATTTATTTTACATTTACCGGCTCTAAAAGGTTCCAATGTGCGACCGGAACCAGTAGACTTTATTTCGTTACGGTTTGGTATAGAACCGGAACGTGAACCAAAATAATAACTATATAACAATTGTACAACATCCGAAGGTATTGAAGCGCCGAGGAGTATCGAATCCACAAGTTTTCATATCTGATAAGTTAAGAAAATAAAAAATCTATGGAGATATCTTTTTATTCTCATTCCGAAAAGCGATTAATTTTTTTTTATTCCTAAGTTCTAGAGATATGTTGAAAAAAAAAACAAATTTTAAGGATATGGGCTGAACAGCTAGAATACATTTGCCTAGCAATCAATAAAAATACACTAGCTGTCAATGTAAAGTGTCAATGACATTTGATATATTAAGCTCTATGGCCATGCCATTTCGTTTTTTTTTTTATTACAACCAGAGTAGTTACTGGCATTGTTATGAAAGTCTTTATGCCTACAAGGCTTTTGTTGAAAAGTCAAAGATTCAAAAAATCATTTAACTATGTAAAATTCAAAATTTTGCAAAAAGGATACATACAAGTCCCTTAGCCTTTTACCTACTTTCTAAATAGCTAATAAAATTTGTGGGTTAGTACTTTGAAATGTTATAGATTGCAAAGCCGAGATTCACATAGGAAGCATTATTACTTGTCAATGTTTAATTGAGAGTCATACATAACCTTCAGAAATACAATATGATATTAAAAATATTCAAAAAAGCAATGCAAGTACAATAATGCTTTAAAGAATCTTAAAATAAAAGAAATGTAAAATAAGCAGAACTTTAAACAGCTCCTGGTATACTCCCACACAATAAAAAATTTATTCTGCATATGCATTAGATATATTTCTAGTTGAAGTAATTTTAGTATTTCTCAGGAGCTAAAATTGTTTAATCGTTCGTCTGTTTAGGCATGGATCAAAACAATTGATTCCATTGTTACATCTTTATAACCACAACCCGTGGATTAAACCTATCATATACTATATTATATAGAACTTGGGAGTAGACGGAAGCCCTTAAGGTCGCTAGTTCGCCATGGAAGTGCCTCAATACACAGAGTGCTTATAATTAAGTTACGGTGCCTTAACAGCCGCTTATACGGAATGTTCTCACTGAGTAATCTACTTTAAGGTTTCCCGTCCAAAGGGAGAGCGCCGACCCTTATAACGGACAACTTAATTCAATTGTGCACTTGTCTGTCTCTTGCTACATTAAGTGAGCGTAAGCAATGAATAATTTAAATTTCCGTGTACTGTCATGTCATGTACTTAAAAGGGTGTTGGGGGTTCCCTATGGTCAACAAAAAAAATCATTCTTTTTAAATTCCAATTTTGGGAACTAAGAGTGATTTTACATGTTCTTAGAGCTCATTAGAAGCTAGTGACTCCTTCGTGATCGACAAACAAACAACAAACTTGTTCCCCCCATGGTATAGTAATACTATTTTTACGTGGACGTCGAAGATAAATGAATGGGATATAAAGTAAACCAGATACAGTGAACGTAAATCCCCAATTTCCGATGTTTCTTTTTGTTTTGTTGGCTTATTTCGGACCGCATTCAGTTACAGAAATTAATGGGCGCCATAGGTCCTGTTATTTGCTTTACAGCTTTCACGTAGAGAATAATACAACCTTCTCAGTTTATATGGATCGTTTATTACTCAGTAACGGAAATGTAAACCCAGTTTTATTTACTTAAGGTTATGCAAGACTTTTTCCGCGCGGGAACATTTGGTTGTCAAAGTTCTCTTCGCTTTGCTACTATCAATATCTTGTAGATATAAAAAAAAAAAACAAATTAAGCATGAAAACATCGTGAAAGATTTCAGATTTACGAATGTTAAAAAATGTAGGTCTAAGTAATAGACACACAGTCCATGGAAACATGGAGGAATGCATGTTTACAATCTATTGTGTTATATCTCTTGATAGGTCAAACAAAACACAACCAACCATTTTCCTGCGTTCGAGTAGGTATGTAGATTATAAACTGAGACCTTATAATCTTATTATACTTACCAAAGGTTTACTCGTACGTCAAGTAATTAGAACCTCCTTCACAATTGAGTTATACCTATATACAAACCCCCATTACACATTTTGCATATTAAACTTGGGTCGTGGGTGCCTACGCATTGACAATGTGCTTACATAAATTTAACTATCCAAATATACACATGAGCTTGTTGCTTCTTGAGAAAAAAAAAAAAAAAACAAAGTCTTAACGGCTAGGGCTTCGTCTAGTACTGCCAATAATTCTTATCGAATTTTCGGGAGTGAAGTCTGATAGATTGCTTGTTTTACAATGCTCTCAAGCTAAAGAGAAGATTAAAAAAACTTTCTTCGAGAAATATTTTTAAAAATAGGCTCAATATCCTTTTTTTTTCAATACTCATGTCAGGGTTGGAAAGGAAATAATAAATCGCAATCTTGGGGTGTCCGCCATGTTATATTAAAAATGACGCCCTTATGTCAAATATTTTTTTTGAAGCTGTCCTGAAGGTACAACAATGAAAAGTTGAAGATTATTTATTTTGTAATCTTACCTCCACAACTCACTGTATTCATTCTGCCTGGATATACATTTAAATGTTACATGCGTATATATTTATAGTACTAACTATTTATATATTTAAATTTATAATTTATATAGTTTTACTTCCATTTATTAAGTATTTTTGTTTTTTCTTACTACATACGTTTATACATATATAAATTAAATACAAACTACTCATTTCCAAATTGTAGTTGTCCTTTATGTAATTAATTATTCTATTTTTGCTAATATATATATAATGAGCAAATGCGTAACAAACTGTGTACTGTGTCCCATTTAACCATGATGTTTGCAAGACCCCCAGGACAAGTCCGACTTAGTGTGGGGTCTGCTACTAACCATTACTTTTAGTGTGTTAATTCTATACTCAAGTACTTAGTCTATCGTATGTGCATATTAAACTAAACTGAACATCTAATTTACTTTAATACTGTTTTACTGTTACTACATATTTATTAGTTTACCTACACTTTTGTTTAAACTTTTATAATTTAACGGTATCACGGAAAAATGTATTAGTGCAAGGAGAAATATATATTTTTTGTCTTTGTCTCTTTGTTAACCATATCAAGGCGGTTGGTACACAAATAATAAATTGCCTTCTTATCGCTTTCACCTAAATATCTATAGGTCGTTGCGTCCGCCATATAAGAATTTGATAATGCTTACCATGCACTATTGTCACCAGAAACAAACGTGTGTGCAAAATTTCAGCTATATCGTTCGGGGGGCAGTGATTAAAATTCAGTTGCAAGAATTGGCCCACATACTAACACACGCGTGAAGTTAAATAAAATGTTGTTACTGAAAAAAGCCTGGGTATGTTAGCCCATTGCATAAGTTACCCACTTTAAAAATTCCATCGCAAATTTTACTTGGTTGCTAACTGTATAAACGGTATGGCGAGTTGACGATATCGCAAACTTATGCTAAACACCAAATTTAGTGGCACCTCTGAAGTTTGACTATACCTATATATTTTTATTCTATTCTATTCTATGGTGTCGATTCAGTGTAACACGAACTTATTTGACAGGACTAAACTTAATTTAAGCATTCTGTCTTTTTTTTCTGTATTAAAAAGACAAGGACAGGACGCTTGAAATAAGGTTAGTCCTGTCAAATAACACCAATGTCTCTGTCTTCTTTCTCTTTCATCTGTCTCTTTCCCCATATCATTTCTAATTTCACTAATGTTTAGTAATCTTAGTACTTCTTCGTAATTTACAATAAAGTACTAAGATTAACCACTTTTAAGTAACATTTTTTTTTGTTTTCCAAAAAACTTCGTGTGTGTAAAATTATTCCACAACTACAACAGTTACTGAGTCTGAATTAAATACAAAAGCCGTATCTACTCGTAAATAAAAATCAGGTTTTGCAAGAAATCAAAACCCACAGGAATAAAAACATAGGTAATGTTTTTCAAGCCGTAAAAACAAGCAAAACTGGCAACCTAAATTATTCATTCTCGTTATTTGGGGTTCCGCTTGGAAAAAGATACTTAATATATTTTTGTCTCATATGATTGTAGGAAAAAATACAAAATATTACATCTATAGTTATTTATTTTATCACAAGCTTTACAATAATTTCACTGACCCAAAACAAGAACAGCGGCACAAAATAAGAACAAAAAAATATTTTTGAATTTTTGAAGTTCTTTTCATAATTTATTTGCAACCATGTTTATTACCATTATCCATCCATCTGCCTGGTACGTCCACTGTTGGACATAGGCCTATCCAAGATATCGCCACTCTCGGCGGTGCTCCTGGAAGAAATGCCCATACTCACACACGCTAGGCACGCACGCGGAGTCGAAACTCTCGCACCAGTTTGTTGATGCCGTTGCTAAATTCATATTTATTATTAAATGACCTGAACCCAAAAGAGAATTGGTCTACACGCTAGTCTCTGTTTTATCTAATTTAATCAAACAATATAAACTATGACAATTAACGAAAATAACAGTTTACCACCAATATTTTTTCAACAAACCAATTTCATTTAATTGCTTAACAATTTTCGAACGAAACTCGTCCCACGTATAAAAGAGAAATGCTGGTAAACCTCAGATGAGTGTTCGTTTAAAAACATTATTTGGTTTTATTGGCAGGACTCGTTTGAAAACCTTTTTAAAATGAAAATATCTTTGAAAGCATCGGAGTTATTCCAGTCCTTATTTAGAATTAATGAAGATCCAATAGAAGCGTCAAAGAACATGATAAGTTCGATACAGCAAATGGTTGGGATCAGCGATGTATTCGGAGATAAAAAGCGCTGTAAGTATAAACTCGTATTTAATCTACAACAAAAAAGACTATATCGTACACAATATATTGATTTATTTTGTAATGCCTTTACGAATTTGAATATATTCCAGAACTTTCCTTTTTAATAAACTTGAAAAATCAAACCCCACATCTGCTTGAAAAATGCAAATTTTCGCGTTATATTTTTTTTTGTGTTTGTGAAAAGGAAGTGAAAAGGAAGCCGTATATCGTACTCCTGCCTAATAATAATAAAAAAAAGAAATGCTCTATACAAAAGATATAAAAAATATCTCTTCACATTCTTTGGTTAAAAAAATTTATATGTACGTAAAAACTATGTTCGTCTTTCTCATTTTGAAAAGTACATCTACGGGACCGAAAAATCTGAAAATTTTCCATAATACAGAGCTAGTCATGGGAATACAACAGAAAAACAATAGCGATATAATTTGTAAAATGAAAAACCTTTAAAGAAGCAGGATTTTGAGCATGGAACTCTCGATACGCTAATTCGCACTTTTCCGGTTTATTTGTTAACTTATTAGTTCTCAGGAAGTTGATAGTTGAGATTGTCGGCACTTGGTGGAATTTATCAAACATTGTTGTGATGAAAAAACACTTGTACTTTTCCACAGATAATATTTAATACTACACTACCCAACCGGTTTCACTATATAAGCATCATCAGGGGCTTTTTAATTAACTAATATTCATAATTATTTATTTAAACAATGTTTCTGTTGCTAAAATAATTACCTATATATATATTAGTACAGATAATATTTAATACTACACTACCCAACCGGTTTCACTATATAAGCATCATCAGGGGCTTTTTATATAACTAATATACATAATTATTTTAGCAACAGAAACATTGTTTAAATAAATAATTATGTATATTAGTTAATTAAAAAGCCCCTGATGATGCTTATATAGTGAAACCGGTTGGGTAGTGTAGTATTAAATATTATCTGTACTAATATATATATAGGTAATTATTTTAGCAACAGAAACATTGTTTAAATAAATAATTATGTATATTAGTTAATTAAAAAGCCCCTGATGATGCTTATATAGTGAAACCGGTACAACTAATATACATAATTATTTTAGCAACAGAAACATTGTTTAAATAAATAATTATGTATATTAGTTAATTAAAAGCCCCTGATGATGCTTATATAGTGAAACCGGTTGGGTAGTGTAGTATTAAATATTATCTGTACTAATATATATATAGGTAATTATTTTAGCAACAGAAACATTGTTTAAATAAATAATTATGTATATTAGTTAATTAAAAAGCCCCTGATGATGCTTATATAGTGAAACCGGTACAACTAATATACATAATTATTTTAGCAACAGAAACATTGGTTAAATAAATAATTATGTATATTAGTTAATTAAAAAGCCCCTGATGATGCTTATATAGTGAAACCGGTTGGGTAGTGTAGTATTAAATATTATCTGTGCTAATATATATATATAGGTAATTATTTTAGCAACAGAAACATTGTTTAAATAAATAATTATGTATATCAGTTAATTAAAAAGTCCCTGATGATGCTTATATAGTGAAACCGGTTGGGTAGTGTAGTATTAAATAGTATCTGTGGAAAAGTACAAGTGTTTTTTCATCACAACAATATTAGTTCTCACTCTGCAAGATATATAAATGGCATAATTTTTGTGTTTTATTTATTATGTTTCAGTTAGTGGATCTTTGGGAGATAATTTTTTTAACCTAATACACTCTTTGAAATCATTATCTCTGTACTCCTTGAATGCTAAAGTATTCAACGTACGTTTCAATAGTATTAGGTCGTAAAAGTGTGCTTTGAAATAATAGTTATTTGTTTCTTGGATAGCAAAATAGCCCAAAGCTTATTTGTATTTTTAAAGAAGACTTTTTATTTCAGCCTTTTCGTTTCTTTCCTTGCTTGAAATTTTAATATTCTACGGGACGTTCGCATACGTGGGGACGATAAGCCAACTAATCTATCTGTACGACGTGCTCCCAGACAAGATAGAGACCTTCAAGGCGCTGAATTGTTTGATGGCAACTTCGGTGCCGTTCTCCAAATACGTCTTTATGTGGACCGCTAGGTATGTGTACTAGACAATCGCTATCTAAGTTGTACATTTTTGTAGGATTATAGCCTTTACGTGAGCGCGGTAAGAACAAGGCAAGAACTAACGTGGTATACTGTGTCAAGTTAGATACAGACAAATTGTAGAGTTAGGACCTCGAAAATTATTTTACAAAAGTGACATGAGCACATATTATTGTTTACATGGCATTTTTGTGAACGTACTTTAGTTTGGGCCGATTATTTGGGCAAAGTAATGTAAATGTTTGATTGTTTTTTTCAATTTAACCCGTTTCTTTATCAATTTTCGAGATCAAAGTTGGACAAATTCGTCTTTTTGATAGGGAACAAGTTATTAGCGACATTTTCTTAAGACCTCAATAGGAGCTGCCAAATCAATTAAATAAATAAAAAAAACCTTTTAGGATAATTAGTATTGAAAGTCTGCTTTCATTGCTGTCAGCAATGAACTGTTTTTATAAAAACAGATAAATATAATATTTTGGCGATTGAACCATTGCAAGGATATACAAATTAAAATCGTTGCGGTATAAAAACGGAGAAAAAGAGTAAATCTGTACGTGAGGGTACAGAGCTCCTTACATAGAGGACCTATACCTTATATATATACCTTTCTTCTGCTTTTCTAAATTTTAAAATATCATGTTTAGCTAAAAACAACTACTTTTGGTATAAGTTAAAATTTTAGCAATAAACATTGTTTATGATAACTAAAAGACGTTGCTTATGAAAACTTTGCTATTTAAAAATAGTTAATTGCTATTTATTTAACTGAGCAGACTTTCAATAATTATTCTGTTAGCCGAAAAGTTTTGTTTTATCCAAAGGTAAGGCCTCTAGAAAAAACAAAACTTTTCTTTTGAAATTCGGGTGGTTGAATTAATTTCACCTTATGTATTTTGAGTATAAATTAAACGAAAAAACATATTTTACATCATAGCAATAATTTAAAAACATCATGATAAAAAAAAGTTTTCCGATACAATTTATAGTGTTTCTGTAAAATAAAATCAAAATAAGTTTTACGTGCGCGGCAGTTGATTAGGGCGATAAAACAAAAGCGTTAGAGCAGGGTGACTATTCCGGCATTATTGCGCATTCGCAATATCAGTCAGTAGATTTTTCTTTAAATCTTGATAAATGCCATGCGATGGAAATTAGAGTGACTAAACTACATCAAATAGAAGCTATAGGATATAAGGAATGCTCACTATAAGTTTTAAATTAAAAAATTTAACAAAATCCCATTTAAAATCACCCGCAATCTGCCTTCGCAATTTTCGCGCACGTGCCAGAATTGGGGGCTAGGCCCAGGGCGGCTATTGCGGCATTATTTCTCACTCGCAATATCAACTATTAGCTAATTGTTTAAAGTTAGATAAATGCCATGCGATGAAAATTAGAGTGACTAAACCACATCAAATAGAAGCTATAGGATTGATTTTTTTGATTGAAAACTTATAGTGAGCATTCCTTATGTCCTTAAGTTTTTATTTGATGTGGTTTAGTCACATGGCGTTTATCAAACATTAAGCAAATGTCTAATGACTGATATTGTGAATGCGCAATAATGCCGGAATAGCCGCCTAGGCCCTCAATTCTGGCAGGTGCGCAAAAATTGTGAAGGCAGATTGCGGATAACTTTAAACTGGATTTTGTATGGATATGTATGGATTTTTTTTTATTAAAAACTTTTAATGTATCATACATCCTATAGTTTTTGTTTGATGTAGTCTAGTCACACTTATTTTCATCGCATGGCATTTATCTAACCTTAAACAAATATCTAATGATTGATATTGCAAGTGAGAAATAATGCCGGAATAGCCGCCCAGGACGGAGATTCTCGCAAAAATTTTCCCACGCTTTACTTTTCATACGCCTCTGTTTATCGCATCATAAATGCTGTGTGATGATTATTTTATTGACTATAACTCCTTAAGACACGTTATGAATACGTACAACAGGTTTATATTTTAAAAACTTGATGCACTTCTTCATAAAGAGCTTGTAAAAATCACCCGCTTTCAGCCTTCGCAAATTGTCACATGTTCGAGAATCGCCGTCCTGACCCTCAATTCTCGCCCGTGTGAAAAAAAAACTACGGCAGATTGCTGGTAATTTTAAAGGGATATTGTACGGATATGTATTGAGTTTTTTGATTGAAAACTTATAGTGAGCATTCCTTATATCTTATCGTTATTATGTGATGTGGTTTAGTCACTCTATTTTTCATTGCATGGCATTACTCACACTTTCAACAAATATCTAATGACTGATATTGCGAATGCGCAATAAATCCATCGCTTTGGAATACTCTAAATATAATTTTTAGAGTGCATTACAAACTAGAAAAAATAAATCAGAAACAAATGTAAAGACAAGAATTTGAAAAAATTCCTCGGGCCAGGATTCGAACCTGTGACCTCTTGTTATCAAGACAAGCGCACTACCTGCTGCGCCACAGAGGTGCAAATTCAAATTCTTGTCTTTACATTTGTTTCTGATTTATCTTTTCTATTTTGTAATGCACTCTAATAATTATATTTAGAGTATTTGTTTAAAGTTAATTTAAAGTTTAAAGAAAATTATAGTGACTAAACCACATCAAATAAAAACTATAGGATGTAAGGAAGGCTCATTAAAAGTTTTCAATCAAAAAAATCAATACATCTCCGTACAAAATCCATTTTTAAATCACCCGCAATCTGCCTTCGCCAAAATTGCGCATAGGGCCTGGCCCTCAATTCTGGCACGTGCACTAAAATTGCGAAGGCAGATTGCCTTTGAGCACTTTTGTACTTTGAGCACAATTACACGCTTTTTAGGGCATGCAGCTTTCCTCACGATCTTTTCCTTCGCCGTTCAGCAAGTGTAAGTAGGTATAAGGTAAAAACACAAATATTATGCACATACATTTCGAAAAACTTATTGGTGCATACCCGAATGGAGATTGAACCTGGGTCTCTTACTGTAAAGTGAATGAAACTTAAAAACCAGATTTTTTACTGTTATAATTATAATTTCAAAAAAGCTCTCCTTTAAATATCTGCTTAATCGTAATTAATTTACAAGATGGTGGAAATCACCATTAAAGTTCGCTAAGTCGACGGGAACTTAGGGTACTAAAAATTTATTTATGCGACTTTTTAAGTAAATTAATAAAGTTCGTTACTGAAGTGTGAACTTAGTAAATCTGTAAGTTGTATCCGAGCAACGATCAGAACGGCTATTCTGGCATTATTTTTTCACTCGCAATATCAGTTGTTTGAGTTTTGATTAAAATATGATAAATGCCATGCGATGTAAAGTTGAGTAATTTAGCCTTACCAAATAAAAACTATGGAAAATAAGGAACGCTCAATATAGGTTCTCCATAAGAAAAAAAACAATATATATCCGCAGAAAATGTTTTTTAACTCCATCCTGGACGTATATTCTGGCACGTGCGCAAAAATTGCTGAGGCAGATTTCGGGTGATTTTAAAAGGGATATTCAACTTTTTTATTGAAAATGTATATTGAGCATTCCTAATATCCCATAGCTTTTATTTGATTAGGCTTACTTACTTGACTTTACGTGGTATTGCAATATCATACTGTAAACAAAAGTCGAACGACTGATATTGGGAATGAAAAATAATGCCAAAATAGCCGTCCCGTCCTGGCCCTCAATTTTGGCACGTGTGCAAAAATTGCATAGGCAGATTGCGGGTGATTTTAAAAGGTATTTTGGACAGATATGTCTTGATTTTTTTATTATAAACTTATAGTAAGCATTCCATAAATTCTTTAGCTTCTATTTGATGCGGTTTACTCACTCTAATTTCCATCGCATGGCATATATCAAAATATCTAATGACTGACATTGCGAATGCGCAATAATGCTGGAATAGCCGTCCTGGGCCTCAACGAGGGCTATAGTTAGTAATCACCCGAAATCTGCTTAAGCAAGTTTTGCGCACGTCCCATAATAGTGGTTCAGGACGGTTATTCCGGCATTATTACGCATTCGCAATATCAATCATTAGATAAGTATTTGTTTAAAGTGTGATTAATGCCATGCAATGAAAATTACAGTGACTAAACCACATCAAATTAAAACTATAGGATATAAGGAATGCTCATTATAAGTTTTCAATTTAACAAAACAATACATATCCGTAGAAAATCCATTTTAAAGTCACCCGCAATCTGCCTTCGCAGGCCAGGGCGGCTATTCCGGCATCATTTCGCATGCGCAACATCAATCATTCGATATTTGTATAAAGTTTGATAAATGACATGCCATGAAAATTAGAGCGACTAAACCACATCAAATTAAAACTATAGGATATAAGGAATGCTCATTATAAGTTTTCAATTTAACAAAACAATACATATCCGTAGAAAATCCATTTTAAAGTCACCCGCAATCTGCCTTCGCAGGCCAGGGCGGCTATTCCGGCATCATTTCGCATGCGCAACATCAATCATTCGATATTTGTATAAAGTTTGATAAATGACATGCTATGAAAATTAGAGCGACTAAACCACATCAAAAAGAAGCTACAGGATATAAGGAATGCTTTAAGCTTTTAGCTTGTTTTTTTAAATTGAAAACTTATAATGAGCATACCTTATATCCTATAGTTTTAATTTGATGTGGTTTAGTCACTGTAATTTTCATTGCATGACATTAATCACACTTTAAACAAATACCTATCTAATGATTGATATTGAGAACGCGTAATAATGCCGGAGTAGCCGCCCTGGACGGCTACTCGGGCATTATTTGTCGTTTCGTCTTTTGTTTAGAATATGATAAATACCATGCGCTGTAAAGTTGAGTGACCAAGCCTCATAAAATAAAAACTATGGAATATAAAGAATGCACACTATACCTTTTCAGTCAAATAAATCTAAACACATCCGAAAGCTCTTATCGAAATATTTTCGCACAAGCCAGAATAGAAGTGCAATATATTGTTTTACTATTGATTTAGCGATACTGAGAATTAAGAGCGTTAATGAAACAGCTTCATGAATAGTGTATAAACCACCTGTTGGTATCGGTATTATGTCTGTGTAAGTAAATGTATGTTGATGAAACTTTAGATGGAATCTACTTTGAGTAAGTAGTTACTTAGTCAGCACCTCAAAATAATACAATCTACTAGCTACCAAGAAATAACTTTCTCACGATAGCCTAAGTCACGGTATGCCATAATAGTTCGTACTACCCCCGAGTAAAGATTATATTAAAATAAAATTAAGGGTAGCTGATCCATCATTACTTTTTATTTATTTTAGACGGCTGCTTCTCTTAAGTGTTCTTATAATAGTAAAATTAATTACCTTAGACGAGTCATTTTGGAGATTTTATATTTAAATCTTTTTTTGATTAAGAGCTTTTTCTCTCAAACCGCTAAAACTTTAAGGTAAAATAATTATTTTAAGTCCTCTTCGCACTTCTTGATCCTTTGCTTCTTCTGTTTTATTTCAGAAGTCGTTTAAAAATCATATTTGAAATGGCTAGCCAAGGGATGTCAGCGCTTTCTCAAAACAGGCTTGCTTATGGAGTATTTCTTCAAGCTTTGACCAAAGCTCAATACTTGTCATGGATGGTGATAGCTAACCAATTCTTTACACATTTTGTTTATCTCATGGCTCCTTTTCTCTTGACCATCTTTGGAGATGAACGGTATCTGCCAACTACACCTGGAGATACTTATGGTACGTTTAGCAACGGATGGTTTGAGTGAAACTATAGTAATCCTTATTCTCTTTTTTCATTATGTACACAGATTTACTTTGTTTTAATTTTTGTAGGTCTTAGTCCGAAATACGAAACTCCATTTTTCGAAATAACCTTTGTGGTCACCACCTTCGCCACTGCCTTCTCAGCCATCAACCAGACTGGCTACATCGTCCTCTTCATCACACTTGTTGCTCACGAGCTTGGACACTTCTATGCTATCGCTGAAACCCTAAACCATCTCCAAAAGGCCTTATCTGATGAAGAAACCGAAGAAAATATGACATTAGAAGAAAGAGAAAAAACTGTGAATGAAACATTGGCATTCTGTATCAAGCATCATCAATTTGTTTATCAATATCATACAAAGATCAAAGCACTTTACAGATCTATATTTGGCGCTCACTTTTTAATGATGACAATTTTGCTGGTTACTACATTACAGACTCTTAATTCTTGGGATGTCAGGAATACTATCCTCACCGGTGTCACAGGAATCTTGCCACTCTTCATTTATTGCTTTGGTGGAGAATTGCTCATAAGTGCTGAGAAGGAACTGTCCACTTCCTTGTACACGTGTGGTTGGGAGATGATGGCTCCGAAACAAGCGAAGATAGTTCACCTGATGCTGTGTATTTCACAAAAACCTTTAGTTTTGATGGCGGCTGATACGTTTATAATGAATCGGGAAACTTTTGGTAATGTTGTGCAAGTCGTTTATAAAGTCTACACTGTGTTCAATTGATTAATTCAATCAAAAGCAAAAAACTTTAAGGAAGATAAAAACAAAGTACTTAGAAAAAGTCGGTGCAAATAGCAGCTGTAAATTATGTTACGATTATTTTAGCATTTTCCAGTGATACATGGTATTATGAGTTTCAAAGTTTTCTGGCAGACACGAGATAAAGTTACAATTCAGTAAAATAGCTGAACAAATATTTTAATGTCGAATGCCAATATAATATAAATACTGCTATTGGTATTAATGTCTTAAAAGTATCTTCTTTAATAGCGAACGGATAACGTCACTTCGCTAGGAAAAAGTCACATCACATTGATGTGTCACATACAAATCTTTAAAGTGCAATGTCTTAAAAAAAATTGGAAATATGTGTGAGCAGTGGCGAAATGTTAGATGTTTTTCTGTGAAAAGTATTGCAATATGACATAGTTCTTTGCCTAAAATGTATAGTACACAGATATGACCTGTATGTATACTGGTATTAGGTAAATCTAAAATACAAATCAAAGAGAGAGGTTTTCTAACTTTTCGAGTATACATAGGTAACACTAAAAGTTTCCGGAACTGGCCACTTACATAAACAATATTTAAAAATTTATTGCAACATTTGAAAATAGAACTCTTTGGCTGTAGAATGCAGTTTGTTTCATCTGACTGTCTTTTGTTTTTACCTTGTGGCGCCATTTATAAAATTGTGTGTCTGCATCAACATGGATTTAACTCGGGAAAATTTTCGTAGTATGATTTTCTACGATTTTAAGTGTAATTTGACAGCTCAACAGAGCATCGCCCGGCTTGAAACAGCTTTTTGGCAATGAAGCACCATTCAAGACGACTGTTTATAGCTGGTTTGCAGAATTCAAGCGTGGTCGTATCAATCTCAGTGACGAATCTCGCGATGGTCGGCCGTCCACCGCTGTGACCAACAAAAACATCGATGCTGTGCGCCGTATGATTGAAACAGACAGGCATGTGACCTACCATGAAATTCGCGCATCCTTAGAAATAGGCATGAGTCAAATACAATCAATCCTACACAAACATTTGGGTGTGAGAAAGCTGTGCTCGCGGTGGATCCCACACAACTTGACCGAGGCTCAAAAAACGGACCGCGTCACTTGGTGCAGTGCCATGCTTACCAGATTCAACGAAGGTGCGTCAAATTTGGTGTGGGACATAGTAACAGGTGACGAAACATGGATTTATTGCTACGATCCCAAAACAAAGCAGCAATCGAGCGTATGGGTCTTTCAAGATGAGCCGAAACCAACCAAAGTGGCGCGCGTGAAAAGTGCATCTAAGCGGATGATTGCTTCTTTTTTTAATAAAACTGGACACGTGGCTACTGTTGCTTTAGAGAATCGTCGTACCGTGAATAGTGACTGGTACACGACCATTTGTTTGCCGGAAGTTATTGACGAACTCCGTAAAAATAACCGTAAACGCCGTATCATCCTGCACCACGACAATGCTAGTTCTCACACGGCCAGACAGACAAACGACTTTTTGAAGACGAAAAATGTAGAACTCATGAGTCATCCTGCATACAGTCCCGACCTGGCACCTTGTGACTTTTTTCTGTTCCCAAAAATTAAGAACCAATTACGCGGTCAACGATTTTCATCACCAGAAGAGGCTGTCGAGGAGTATGAAAAACACGTTTCAGAGGTCACCACAGGGGAGTGGCACAAAAGTTTTCAAAACTGGTTTGATCGAATGAAAAAGTGCATAGACGCCAAGGGAGATTATTTTGAAAAACAATAAATTAATTTTGTACCTTTAATAGTATTTTTTCATATTCATTCCGGAAACTTATACATAGTGCGTCCCACGTATGATCTTTATGCGACAAAAGTTAGGTGTTAGTTAAATGCAAACTTTACATTTTTAGCTCATATTCACATACATTTTCAGAATTGTTCTAAAAACACAAAAATTGCACATACAAACCAATTCCTGAAAAAAAAAAAAACTAAAATATATTGTTGAATCGCGTCGTTAAGAAATTATAGTCCATATAAGACACTATAAAAACCGGCCAAGTGCGAGTCGGACTCGCGCACGAAGGGTTCGGTACCATTATCTATAAAAACGGCAAAAAAATCATGTCTGTTGTATGGGAGTGCGCAGGTCAGACTCGTACTTGGCTGGTTTTAGTATTTGTTGTTATAGCGGCAACAGAAATGCATCACCTGTGAAAATTTCAACTGTCTAACTATCACGGTTCATGACATGACTGGTGACAGATGGACGGACGGACGGACGGACAGACGGACAGCGGAGTCTTAGTAATAGGGTCCCGTTGGTTACCCTTTGGGTACGGAACCCTAAAAATTACTTATCCGTGTGAGTATTCATATTCTTCGAAATAAATAATTTTATGTGGCTGCAAACGCCAAAGCTGCAATGAAATAATTCCTGAAACGGGGTGATTCAACGGTGATAAGGGCTTTCTGGCAAAATGCCGCATTTCTCGTTAGTCATGGCTGCTTATACGATGTTAGATTCATGGCAATACGTTTGTCAAGCTCACGTCTCTACTACTTTGTGATAAACGGAGTATAAACCTACATGGTTCACGCCAATTTCACTTATTAAGCTCTTGGGAATATAAACAAAATTATGCTTTCAGAGGAAATCCTTTTGGAAAAGCTTCGTATTTTGAATAAGGGATTTTTCTCGATCCCTTTTCCCTGAATGGATCTACTCTCCCTGAATTCGTTTGAATGAAACTAATGTTACCAGCAATCCGATGTAATTTATTTGCATTAATGCGGAACACATTAGGCAATAATAGTGATCCCATCCTTTCATCCGGTGGAATTTGGGTGAATTTGTTGCTTTATTGCAATTCCCGAGGTAGAAACACCATATTTATAAGAGCTTAGAGCAGTAATAATCATACTCTGGTCCGAAACTAAACTAGAAATTGAAAGATATGAAACATAGAGGTTGCTAATTTGTTGCCAATTCATGATTTAGCAGAATTAATTAAGCAGAATCTACTTACGAAAAAAAATATTTCTGTTTTACTGAACCCCACTTACAAGTTATTGCCAGTTTGTACAGAATTTTGCGTTTTTTCACGTTTTTGTAGACGTTACGTTTACTAATGGTACTGTTATAACTATACGCAAAAAAGGGTTAGGTACCTATAGCCAAATTTCGGTTGCACTAAACATAAAAGTTGGGCTTAAATAGTGACACCGAACTTTTAGGTATAAAAGTCATCAGTGTATTTTGTTTTTGTTTTATCTTTCTAATTTCTAATGCGATTGCAGTAGTTTTTTTTCTAATTTAATTTGAAATATTTCTTTAGTTTTATTATTGATTTTGTTTTCTTCGATGTAACGTTACATAAAAGATTTGAGTTTAAGTTACACAAATAATAGTGCATAATGTTACAATTTATTAATTTCCTTGCTTATATTTTTGTACCGAGGTGATTAGGAATCATCTCTAATACAAATCCTTCGGTTTTAGCTTTAAATTGTCTTTATTTATCGTCTCATTGTAATTTTTTTCATCAATTAGGTTATTAATATTAGTATAATATACTATTAGATAATATGTCGAAAATTAATCAGTGTACGTACAGACACGAACACTTTATTATTAAGTAGTAATATGTATTGAACTTCATTTCAGAGCATGAATACGTAACAGTAACGTCAGGCTGCTAATTAGTCGCATTAATCTTCGCTTGGGTGTTGTAGCGCCGTATTACGTTTATAAAGTTGGCAAGCTAAAATTATAAGCGTGTTTACTAAAGCCGATTTTGAAGGTTTCAATTTTAAGTTAAGAAACTTACTAAAAACGTAATATTAAGAGACAGCACTATATTTTGCTATTCTGAAGGGCACACCAACCAAAATTAGCAGGTGTCTCTTGACACTCTTAAATTGAATTCACAGACAAAATCAGATTAATAGACCACAGATTCGAATGCCACATTACCGTTAATTTCATTCGGTCAGTGTGGAAAACTTTTATATTTCTACTTCTTGGTAGAATTATGAGTACCTATGTTGTATATTATTGCATTTTAATGACGTAGCCTCTCAGCGTGGTTTTTTGGAAAACTTCGTGATATAATTCCTCAAAAAAGATTACCAAAATTGATTAATACCAAAATTAAATATACGGTCCTACAATAATCCATCTATCCATCAGCTTGTTTCGTCCACTGCTGGACATAGGCCTTTCCAGGATTTCGCCACTCTTGGCGATCCTCCTGGAAGAAATGTCCATACTCACACACGCCACTGGGCAGGTGGGTTGGTAAGCGCGATGCCGAAACCCTTGCACCAGTGCAGTGACGCCTCTGCTCGTCACCAGTGTATAAGGCCCGACAATTGGGGGTGGATATACCGCCATCCATCAATGGTAGGCCGCTTGGTTTTGCCGGAGAGCCGTTCTTTTACTCTCCCCCGAATAACTTCGGGAGGATTTGCGAGTAAGATGTTGGTACCTCCACAGTCAAGCCCGGCATCAGCTCTACCACCTATGATACCTACAATAATAAGTGAAAATAATTCTAGGGTAGATCATGTATCGTTAACTGATCACAGTCAAGAAAATATTTTTTTTTTATCAAATATTTTTTTCATTTCTAAGTACAAAGTGGCATCAGCTGACTAAATTTCTTTGGAAAGGCGAAAAAAAAGTTCACGAAAATTTTTTTTTCGGTGGAATATGGTCTATTGGGGATACTACATTTATCTGTAAATTTTTTTTCACTTTGAATTGTAGGACCTTATACAAATTTTTCTGTCAATTCATAGTTGTAGGTTATTTTTAAGGTTTTCATGCTGGCAGCACTAACAATTTTGACAGACGAAATGTTGTTTTTTGGGAAATCGATTCTTTGTACAGAAAACAGAACCTTTATTGTTTCTAGTTTTCAATAACAGAAGCAGAATAAGGTCTACCAAGAAATAGACGGAGCCAATTTAGGAGAGTCTAAATGCGCATATGAATTTGGTGTATGGTAAGTTTTCATTCCGATGAAATCAAACTACATTAAGCCCAGCTTTTTCTTCCTAAGGAATGTTTGGATACAATTCTCTGTAAAATGCTATGCGTTGTGCCAACCTCCAATGGAAGGGATGCTAACCTCTTCTAAAATATTTGCTTTTCTAGTAAAGGGGGCAAATCCTGAAACTGAGATGTGGACCTCGTCTTTAAAAGCATTGGGGTGGCAGCACAGACCAGAAAGCCTTAGTGGTCTGGCAGCCAGTTTTTTACTTACCTAGGTTCTTGTTTTTTTGTCTTTCAAAGCCTAAAGTAACATACTTCACTTAACACTATAACCATATAAGCGTAGCATACCTGGTGGCAGCAAGATTTGTAAAGTATTTTGACGGCTATGTTTGAATACCTGACGAAATTTTCTTCCAACTAGTTAGAAGGTTAAAATGTGCTCTGTGCATAACTCCTTCTATATGCTATTTGAATTATGAACACTGTCCCGATCACTCAGGTGAGGCGTTGGTGCTAGTTGCTGTAAACTTTAATTTTATATCTATACACATATACTTACATCTGTCCCCCAGAGGAGTAGACAGAGACTACAGATTTCTGATTCTAACACACCTCTTTTGCTACCTACCTCTTCTATTCTGGGTCTTTTTACTTTGCCGTTCTTGAGTATGTTGCCTATTTGGTTGGTATACATCCTTCTAGACTGGCCCGATCAAGCTTTACCTTCAACTTGTGCAGCATAAATTTCTTTCATCACTCAACTTTAACCATCCTATCTATATGCACAAACCTATTATATAAGATATAATTTTGCAGAAATCAGATTTGGTTCCTAATGGGCAGAACGTCCAGAGCAGTATTCTGTATCAGTGGTATTCTATGCAATGGGTTGGATTACACACAGACTGCAGAATTTAAGGAGAATATGCATCCTCATTGTTTGAAACGCAGAATGCACTCTGTGTAGTTGGCTCAAAAACAGTTTTCTTATAAATTAAACTTGATGTATTTATTTTCAGTCCAACGCATGGATCGGCAGCCACTGGTGAACTGCTGCTGTTTCTTATGAGTAGAGATCATGAGTGACAACTGAGTCCTGGTTGAAGGCTGGTGTGCCCGAACATGGCAGAAGACTATAGAAATCATGAGTCAGATAGATATATTGGAGCCACAACCTAGACTGATCTATTGTTTTATGATTTTGTATTTAAGTGATAATAATTAAATCTATTTTGTTAGATATATTTTTTTTATTTGCCTAAATTTTATTAGTAAATTAACCTTGTTAAAGTTTCTATGATCAACACAAGAATCAATCTATTCAACATTCACCTCGGCTGAATGGTTGTTTTTTGGTAAACCAAAGTTTATGGGTAGCATGTCAGCCATGAAAATTTAGCTTGGATGAGTTGGACGAGTCTCAGACACCACCAAACGCCAGTGCTCCCTTAGATCTGCAGCCACTGGTGAACTGCTGCTGTTATTTATCAGTAGAGATCATGAATGACAACTGACTCCTAGTCGATACAAGGCTGCTGTAAAACTAAAATTTTAGTTTGACGTTTATAAAATGGTGACTTGAAAATGGTTCTTCGTTTTAACCATACTTAAGTTTAATTTTATGTATGTCAAACTAAAACCTTCAAAATCGGCTTTAATGTGTTCCTAAAAGAAGTGTTATTTTTGATTCGCCGTAATAAAGTGACAGTAAAGTTTGGCACGTGTATTGGTCGTGGTCAAAATCGGAACTAACGCTGCTATCACAATAAAACGCCCCCCCCTGGTTTTACAGCTGCGCGTCCCGTCAATATAATCCACGCGCCAAGAGAGCCTTGTTGCACTGAATCCGAGTAAGCATGATATTTTATTTATGCTATATCTCCAAAATGACACTTGCGTTCTGGAATTTAAATATTTTTTCCTCACATTCACAATTTTAACTCTCTTACTAAACCCTCGAGTCACCTGCAGTTCAAAGAGGGACCGAAAACCTATTCGGATAGCGGTTCCGGTTGTTATGAATTTAGGTCAAATTTTTGTTTTAGGTGACCTCAACAAGAGGTAATTCAAAAAAAAATACCTTGTGTAAAAGTAAAGTCGAGAATCCTTTAAGGGTATGTTAGTATGACCGGTAAAGATATTATTTTAAATACTGGGATCTCTAAATAAAGTACCAGTACCTACCTCATAATAAGACGATTTTATTTACTCAAAATACACTAATCGCGTGGACACCCTCACGGTCGCCGCGCCGGCCACTCGGATGAGGGGTGCGGGTTGCGGGGTGCAATTAGGTGTGCGGAGAGGCCGGTGAGCTGCGTACCCGTAGCTTAGAAAAATGATGGAATTTTTGGTGAAAATTCAAGGTATATTTTTTTTCTCGTAATGACATCAGAATCGTGTATACTTTCATACCCTCAAGGGATTCTTGACTTTGCATTTACACCCTGTATAAGGTGACTTTTGTTTATGCAACCAAATTCATACTGGATACCCTGTAAGTGGTCAGGACCAAGTTCCAATGACTCTGTTTCCAAAATACGAAAAATATCTTTTTACAATTTGACTTGGGATTTCTTTATAGGGCTTCGAACGAGCCCTATGTGTCTCGCTGTAAGAATCGCGAACAAATGAGTTGTGACATGCACGCGTTGTCACTCTGTGCATTGCAATTTTGCATCAAAAAAGGTAATAGCAGTCGGTTACCGCTTTTTAAAAACCGGTATCGCGGAAAATTAAATATTCATTATTTTAGGGGTTACCACAATGTAGTACCGGTTGTAATAAAGGTTGTGGTATATGTAAAATACCAGTATTTACAATACCGGTTTCGGTCCCTCAAACTCCCAAAGTGTAAATGATTTTAGGTAGCATGTCATGCTGGTGTCCGTACAGTGAAATAGGCTACCTTTGTTGAATTTTGTGTATTTATGTAATGTGTAAATAACTTGTAACACGTGTCAGTGTACAGAATACGCCTCTTTGTTTTCAACGTGATGGACCCGACAAATGATTTGTCACTCTGGTTTAAGCACGCACAGAAACAAACAGATTAAAGCTTCAGCACACGGGGAGCGTGAGGAGAGGCCGGGACAAGCCTAAAAAAAAATATATGAAGGCTTGACGCCATCATTTCACCTCACGGTAGAAGTGAAATAATTTTTATTTTCTTTGTTAGGAAAACCAGTAGTTAGTTAGCTAATTTTAACAATATAAATTGTAAGCTGCTATACTTCCAACTTATTAAGGTAACACAGCATGCATTTTATTTAAGTGACTTAGAACTGTAAGAATATAATGTTTATTTCTTAATTACTAAAATAACATTAATAATTTATATATTTAAAATTTTATCATAATGTCTTATTACAAAAATGTCTTACTGTCTTATTAAAATTTTATCATAATGTCTTATTACAAAAATTAACAAACAAAAATCAAACTTTTTACCAGCCATTTCACAAAACTATGCTTGCCCTTGAGAATCGTAATTTTCTTGCAATTTGAAATGATGTTACTGATGTAGGTATTTTGGTCTAAATAAATAAACGGATTTTCAATAAAATTACCGAATTTGTTTGTTTAAAGATCCTAGGTCATTCTGACATGAAATTTTGACTGTAATTATGCATTAAAAATTGAGCTCATTGAATTTTATAATGTGATTATTTTTCCGCAAACGAGCTGTGGGAGATTGATTACTCAAAAAATAAAGTAATATTTGTAAATGTGATATATCACGAAGTCCGTTTGGCTAATGGTTGTTCATACGTAAGTAGGTCATTTGATTGAATTAAAAAAAAAAAGTTTCATTTAACAGCATTTAAGACTTGCTGATTTTAGTTGATGTGCCCTTCAAAATAGCAAAATACAGTGCTGTCACTTAAAATTGCGTTTTTTAGTAAGTTTCTTAGAGTAAAATTAAAATCGGCTTTATTAAGTCAATAACAAAATTGTTGAATGTTTAACATTTATTTTAGAGTATAAAAGCTTTCCCAAGACCTTAAATTAAGCTCTGAAAATTCTAGTCTACTCGCATGAAAATGTGAAAGGGCCCTTAACACTTATTTGTGTGTTAAAATCGCAGTTACACTTTTTGCGTAACGTATTCGGGCAACTAATAATTGTCGGTTTTTGGGGTTCCGTAGTCCGACAAGGAACCCTTATAAATTCGCCAAGTCCGTCTGTCCGCGGCTTAGCTCAGAGACTATATTAGTACTAGAAAGCTGTAATTTGATATGCATATACGTATTAATCACGCTGACAAAACGATAAAAAAACTCATTTTTTTTAAATGGTATATACCCTTAAGACATTACACGTATTTATCGTACACGTAAATTAGGGATGATTTTTTTTTCTTGTCAATCCCATAGTGTGGGTTATCGTTGGATTATGGGTGTGTGAAAATCATTATTCGACTTAGGGATCCGTTGGCGTGCTAATTTTTGTTAGAGTCAAGTGTCTCCCCTGCCAGCTAAATGGTTGTTTATGAATATGTGGAAAAGTTCACAGAAGTAGTATATATAATGAAGTTTAAAAGAAAACTATTACACCTGAGTAGGCTTTACAGGTTTACGAGTATAAGTCGCACCAAACTTTTAGTCCCCCCTGAACACGACAATGTATGGGCCGTTCTTCGGGAGAGTAACTTCCGAGCGGACTAGAAGTTTGGTGCGATCTGTATTAGTAGACCAACTTATAGAATGCACCGGGCAACCACGGAACCCTCCACTGCGCGTGGGCCGACACGCACTCGGCCGGTTTTTATTTTTATTTTTGTTACATGTGTCCAAAAAATAGTGTACAGAAGTGCAGAGTTTCAATTGGCAAGTAATTAAATGTTTATTTTTTTTATTCAGTCAGCAATACCTGGTCACCAATAAAACCAACGATTATCAGAAAATATGTAGATATTTGGTCAGTCTGATAATGTAATAGATGTTTGCAAAATAAATTATCCTTAGTTATACAAAATTATTATTTAGTCAGCAGGATTATAAAATCGATTAGCATAAAAATAGTATTTATACGTTATAATCTCTAAGAGTCGGTATTTAAAAATTATGATCAGCTAACAATTTCCGTACCACCCCGCCCAAATATGTGTGCGGAACCCTAAAAACGTTACAGTAAATAATAACAATATATAATGTGACTTTTATTTATACAGCCAAACTGGTAAGTGATCAGTAACACAGATCGATAACACTTTTTGATAATTTTGCAAAATAAAATCTTGACGTCCGATAGTAACTGACTCGGGGCTGGGCTTGCGTTTGTAAGTAACACGAAAAGAATAATTTACGAACTTCACAAAAAGGGTCGAACTTTGTTACTGAGCACTTACCGAGTCTTTAGTATGAATTTGGCTGCATAAACTAAAGTCAACTTAAGCCAAAACAACAAAAAAGCTACAAAAAACAAGCGCTAAAATGGTAGCGCCTAACAAAAAATTCAGCACCGTCTACGTATGGCAGGCAAATTTTTCGAAGTTACTTGCAAAAGAACCAACAGACGGGCTTCTGTCGAGACCTAAGACTAATTTTAAATAAATACAGAGCAAAACTAAGGCTATGTATAACTACATGTATTATTGATTCCTGGCGTGTAAAAAAACGTGACTTTAGCAAACTTAATCTAGAAAAGTTTGGACAGTGCATGGACAATCTATCTTTTAATGATATATATACAATTAGTGACCCATCCAAAGCTTATTATCTCTTTATTGATAACTTTAAATTATTTTATGAATTATGTTTTCCTATATGTGATGTGTCAATTAAAGCTAACAAGACAACAAAATGGATAACTCCAGGTATAAAGCGAAGTAGTAAGTTAAAGAGAAAGTTACTATGGAAATATAGATTAAAATCAAACACAATTAATAAAGTAAGGTATCAAAACTACACAAGAATATTTCAGAAAGTCTTGAAGCAAACTCAACGTGTACAGAATATTAACTTTATTAAAACATCTGATAACATTACTAAATCGGCATGGAAAATCATAAACAGATCCAAACTTAACAAACCCAAGGATGAAATTTGCAAAGTAAAACAAAATAACTTGGCTATTACTGACCCACAAGAAATTGCTGAATGTTTTAATGAATATTATATAAATAAAATACAACAATTTCCAGAGGCAGATAAGAAAATAAATTTAAATTTTAATTCTAGTCTTAACTCTATCTTCATACCACCAAGTACTCCAAGTGAGATCATAAGTATTATAAAAAAACTAAAAAATAAAAATAGTGTAGGGCATGATGGAGTATCCGCTAAGGTTGTAAAATATGTTGCTGAATACATAGCTCCACATTTAAGTAACTTGTTAAATTTAAGCATTAGTGCAGGGATTTTTCCCGATAGTATGAAAATAGCAGTTATAAAGCCTCTTTTCAAAAAAAATTGCAAGGAAGATATGTCAGATTACAGACCGATTGCTCATCTGACAACATTTGCAAAAATTTTTGAAAAGTTTATTCATAAGAAACTGTATTTTTACATGGAAAAAAAGAAATTATTCTCAAATGAACAGCAAGGCTTTAGAAAAGACAGATCAACAAATTTGGCGATATTTAACTTATTAAAAAAAATTACACTCAATATTGACAAAAGGCAACATGTTAGCGCGATATTTATGGACATGACACCAGCGTTCGATTATGTTGACCATGAAATTTTATTACGCAAACTTAACCATTATGGGATCAGAGGAAATATTTTAAAATTAATAGAATCTTATTTATTAAATAGAAAGCAATACATTGAATTATCTAAAATCAACATTGATACAAAAAGAGAAGAAATCTATCAATCAAGTCATAAAATCGTTAGGTTTGGAGTGCCACAGGGCAGTGTCCTGGGACCTCTATTGTTTATAATTTATATAAATGATTTGCCCAGGCATATACAGTAACCCATGACACTTTTTGCCGATGACAGTACAGTGATGATAGAGAATAATAATCAAAATCATTATCAACTTGAAATTAACAGCACTTTGAGTAGCATAATTTCTTGGATGAAAAATAATAACTTGCTAGTTAATCTAATAAAAACAAAAATAATGCAATTTTGACAACGTGTTCCAGCACTAGTAATAGACATAAATTACAAGGGTTCTAAAATAGAAGAAGTTGAGACCTTAAAATTCCTAGGAATAACAATTGATAAATCACTCACTTGGAAAAAACATGCTGAAATATTGTGCTCAAAACTGTCCGCTTCTTCCTATGCTCTGTTTAGGCTATCTCAAATAGTAGACATTGCTACTGTCCTGTCAGCATATCATGGTCTCGTTGCCTCGGTTTTAAGATATGGAGTAATTTTTTGGGGTAACTGTACAGATAGAGAAACTATTTTTAAAAGTCAAAAACGATGTCTCCGAGCAATGTTTGGTCTCAAAACTAATAACAGTTGTAAACCTTTATTTAAAAAGTACAGTATATTAACGTTGCCTTCATTGTATATATTAGAGGTAGCGCTATTTGTAAAACAGAATCCTGATTTGTTTGAAAATGTAAAAGTTGCAGCATTTCATGGTCGTCTTCGTCCACGCGATCTCACTAAAATCTACCACAGACCCACAAACACTGCATTGCTGATGAAAAGTGTATTTGGTATGGCGCCAATGTTATACAATAAAATTCCATTGGAAATAAGAATGTGCCCTGTAAACCTATTTAAGAGTAAATTGAATAGATTACTAACACAAAAATGCTATTACACCATAAAAGAATTTTTGAATGATAATTTGTAATCTATACTGACCATACTATTAGGAATATGATTGTAAATATGTATTAATAATAATCAAATCAACTTTCAATAAAAATAATAATTATTATTATAAATAGAGTTATCGAATATTATTTTAATAGATTGTACCTAAAATGTGTTTATTTTAAGAAGGCATGCAATGTGTGTAATTTCTATTTGTACGCTGTGAGGCAAACATGAAGAACTTTATGTGTTAACAATGACATCTGTATGTATTTCTACTCATGTTTTTACAAATAAATAATATTTTGATTTTTGATTTTGATTTTGATTTTGATGTAATTTTTCAAATCTTGCTGAAAAACTCATTTCAAAAATATTGTACTGGTAAAAATAGTATATTATGCAATTAGTTAATAAAGGATGGATTTAAAGCGAGGGCCATAGATGAATCACGAGTAAGTAAAGGATTCTAACGACTGAATCACGACCGTAGGGAGTGATTCATGATTCAAGTGTTAGAATCCTGAGCGACGCGAGTGATTCATCTATGACCCTTTTATTCAATAGTTGCATACTATACTTTATACCATGACTACGAGAAAAAGAAATAATTAAAGCGAAAATAGACATTTAATCAAGAAAAAAGAAAAGTTAAATTAAGTAAAATGCACATTACAATTGGAACAATTACTAAAATTAAGAGTAATTTTCTTATTATTATTATTATTAGGATGGTCAACTTGTGAAGCGACATTTATTTCCTGTCGATGGTCAGAACTTTCTGCTGGAGGAAACTCTGGGTCATCTTTGGATTGTTGGGTAGCAAGTTTTCTACTATATCGGCCGCCCTCTCTTTCATACATCTTCTTCATCACTTACTATATCGGCCGCCCTCTCTTTCATACATCTTCTTCATCACTTGAATGCATATTCAATCGATTTATTATAAAGTAACACTAAACTTTGTATTCATACAACTTACAGTATTCAAAATAGCGCCAATTTACTGATATATTTATTTTTCTGTAATGGCAGCAAAGAACACAAAACAGTTTTTATTCTAATGCTAAACTCCTTGTCGCAAATATCCACAGTGAATATTTCAGTGATTAAAATAAGCTTTTTAGAGTGGGAATGGTATAAACACTTTTCACTTCTCATACTCTTAAAGTTCTTGTTTATGCTAGGTGTAAGCGGACTAAAACTACTTTTTATGTTCTAGCTAGTGCATAAAAGTGTTTACTTCTTCTAAGACTATGGCAATAGGCTTTACAGCCAAATACACAATGACAAACTTTTTCAAACTCAGTGGTGTTCGCGCCTTCCCAATCGGTGGCAGAATTAAAACAAAAAGTAGTGGCGGAAAAGAGTTGTTGTTTTTTCTCAGCAGCGCCTACATTATTAGCTGTTTGATTATTTATTTAAATTTGCAATATATATTACTGAAAGTTGAATATATCATCAAGTGATGATGAAATAATACTTACCCTAACACATTAATGGAAAGAAACACTAAAAAAGTTGTTCAGCAGATATTGCCGCCAAAATCTAAGCAAATATATTTTAAAAGTTATGAGAATTTCATGTATTGGAGAAGCGGAATAAATATTTGCTAACAATATTACAGTTTCATTTCCTCGCAATCGAAGTGAAAAGCAGAGTGTTAAACTGGGCTACAAACGAGCCATATTACCTCGGACTATAGTTAAGTAAATATCTCGGTAATATGGCTCGTTTTATGCACTCGTATAACAATCTACTATTTTTAATATTTTTGAACTATGTTGGTTTTTTCTGCGTTGATGATACCACAATTTAGCGTTTCCCCTACATATTTCACAGAAATTGGTTATTTTCGCATTAAATTAAATAAACCCGCATATCTCAAGCCTGATGGAATCAGGACCAATCGATTTCAGTGGAAGATTATTTATTTTGTCAATAAAAGTTGGCGCAATTTATTTTGGTACCGATAAGAAGAAAAACTGTGAAATAATATTAATGTAAATTTAATGTAGCTTTATAAACAGGCCCCGTTTTATCAGAACCGTGAAATAAAAACCAAATTGAGTTGCTCTGAAAAGAGAATATTTTTATAGCACACCTTGCGTAAAGTCGGCATTTTCCGCACTTTTGCTATAAAATATTATACGATACTCGTGCGAGAAACTTTTTCTCGACTCGTGTGATTGCAGCACTCACCTTCGGCTCGTGCCGCAAACTCACACTCGTCAGAAAACGTTTCATCGCTCTCGTATCGTAATGTACTATTATTAAACACTAGTTACATATTTATTTTTTAAGTTATGCATGTTTAATGCAAGTAATTATTAATCTTACCTGAAAAGAGAAACAAAATTTAGAGCTATTATTTCACAAATTCATTTACTTATAATATTTTGATATTTACTTTGTAATACACTCGTCTGACAACAGTTTACATAACCTTCAAACATGTCTGTCATCCTTCCATAGATTGACGCGTGAAATCTTCATTTACATTAATATAATATTACATCGTCACAACATGAATCCCTGAGGTGTTCCGGATGTGAACTGTAAAATACTATCAAATACGGAAATCCTTAATTGTTTTATGTTTTTACTAGATTTTAAATTATATTATAGCAGTGTCCATTTGCCCATTAACTTCTCAATAATCTTCAAAGAAAGAAATCTTCATTTTTCATAATTTTAAATTTAAAAAATCACAAAATTTGCTTAAAAAGATTATAATCATATAATTTTTACCAAGCGGAGATAAAACGCTGACCTCTCAATCTTTGAGATCCAGTATCGATCTCTGGCCGGGCATGCACCAATAAGTTTTTCGGAATTTATATGCAGAGTATTTAATAATTACCACTTGCATTTCACAGTTCACACCCGGAACACCTCTGACACCCCCTCGGGGATTCATGTCGTGACAATATATTTATTAGTTTTATATTTTACAAAAAAAAACAATGAAAAGGTTTATCCGCTTCAGCAACTGTGTACATACCATATGTAGTTGTCACATTATTCAGACTAAAATTCCAAGTATTCAATATTATGTCGAATGTCGTCAAATCTACTCGCATGTCCAGTCATGCTGAAAATTAAATGCCAGAAATGATCCTCACCAGAATATCTTGTCATGTACGTAGAATAAGAAATTTACTGAAATAAATCGTCTTCTCACATTTATATGAAAATTTTGTACTTATTTTCGGAGCATATGTAATAAATAATTTAGCCAAGTGCGAGCCGGAACCGCGCACAATGGGGTTCCGTACCAACCCAAAATATAGGTGCGGAACCGGTCGATCGCACAACGAAAGCGTATCTAAAAAAGCGCGCGTCTGGGCAGAGCGGTAAATCAACAAGAGTGTATAATGCTGTTTTTCAAGGAATAAAATTTTATATAAATACGTACAAGTGCGTTTTAAAAAAAACGCTGTGCTTTCACTAATAGGTTATTCTTACTTTATTAGTTTCGATAGACTGCTTGTTTTAAATGAAAAATAGCCTTCACTTTGCAATTTTTTCGATCGAGCCAATTTTTCTCTATAGCGTTTTGGACTGTTACATCAGATTCAGATTCAGATATAATTTATTTGCAATAAATATGGTACATTGTAGGTGTTACAAAATATTTTGTTCATTCATATTTAACCAAAAAAAAATTCGGCATGCAAAAATTTTGTTCTTAAAACTAAATAAAACTTTAAAAAGCAATCAAATTCACAACATCTACAAAATAATAATATACGACAATTAAATAAACATAATGTCAGACAATATCATTGATTTCACAATTAAAATTAAATTACCTATAACAAATAACAACTCACATAATAATAATCAAAATTTGGATTCTAGAAATGATTTTATTGAATAGTAGGGCTTTTGTTTTAACCACAAAGTCAATTTTCTTTGAAATAGAGGTAGTGGAAGCTCTTTAATTGAGTTGGGAATCTTATTAAATATTTTTATCGCTAAAATATACGAGCTTTTCCTACGCAATACAGTTTTCATCAATGGTAATTTTAGTCTTTCTTTATTTCTATTATTAAATTTACAAACATCTCCAGCCCTTTCAAAGAGTTCAGGGTGGCTCTTTACTAAAATTCCGGTTTCCAAGATAAACATAGAATAGAATGTTAAAATGCCCAATTTGCGAAATAAAGGCTCACATGAGTCATTTTTTGTTTGATAAACACTTGTACTTGTCCACTTATTTATATTATTTCCCTTACCGGTTTCGCTGTTAAAGCATTATCAAAGGTTTGTTTGGTTGTTTTAAACCGGTAAGGGAAATAATATAAATAAGTGGACAAGTACAAGTGTTTATCAAACAAAAAATGTTTCAAAAGTTCCACCAAGTGCCAACAATCACGAGCATCAACTCACATGAGTCGGTAGGTTTCGCCCCACAAATTGCACGAATACACTTTTTTTGGACAATGAAAGCTCTGTTAGAGTCTGTAGAGTTTCCCCAAAGGAGTAGACCATATCTTAAAACGGAAGAAACGTAACCATGATAGGCAGCTAGTGCTAGTTTTTGCCCGGATATTTTGTTTAACCTGTATAAGGCATATACAAATCTATTCAGCTTTTTGCATACTTAATCAACATAACACTTCCAGTTTAGATTTTTATCTAGATGAATGCTCGTCTTCTATTTTGTCTTTCTCATTTGATACAACTATTGAAATGTCATCGGCAAATAAAAATGATGAATGAGAAGTAATTTGAGGCATGTCATTTATATAAAGAAGAAATAAAAGAGGTCCTAATATACTGCCTTGGGGCACTCCAAATTTATTTATTCGGATTGATGACTTAAATGCAACTATTTCATGTTTTTCGTTCAACTTGTCAACTTGAACTAACTGTTGTCTATTTGAAAGGTAACTTTTAATCCAGTTGTATGATGGTCCCCGTATACCATACTTTTCACATTTATTTAATAAATTATTATGATGAACAAAATCGAAGGCCTTTGTCATATCAAAAAATATGGCCAAAGCTGGTCTTCGCTTGTCTATAAGTTCCGTTAACTTTTTAGTTAAAAAGAAAGCAGCAAGAGTAGTAGACTTATTTCGTTGGAAGCCATTTTGCTCTTTTCTTATCACTTTGAATTTATCCAAAAAATTGGTAAGTCTATTTTGAAATGCCTTTTCATAAATCTTTGAATATATGCATAGCAATGCAACTGGTCTGTATTTGTCTATTAAAGACTTTTTTCCTTTTTTGTGAATTGGCTTAATAATAAACATTTTAAGTTTTTGAGGAAATACTCCCTGTTCAAATGAACTGTTTATAAGTTCACATAGAACATGCGAAATTAAATCAGCACATGCTTTTAAAATCTTTGTACCAATACCATCTGGTCCAACAGCATTCGTATTGTTCAATTTTAATATTAATCTAAAAATTTCATTTGTACTGCATGGTGATAGAAAGAGAGTACCATCAATATGTCCAATACTCTTACTGGATGCATTAGGAGTATTATTATTGGGTGTTGTGTTTGTCATATCAATAAAATAATTGTTAAAAGCTTCAGCGATAGATGTAGGATCTTGAATAATTTTGTTATTAATGTTTAGCTCTTTTATGCCTGTGTTTTCTATATTTTTACCCTTAGTGTAGTTATTTATTATTTCCCATGCTTTTCTGCATTTGTTTTTTGCTGAAGAAATAAGGAAGTTATTAACTCTTTTGTGTGATGAGTCAATGCACTTTCTAAGTAACTTAGAATAATTGTTAAAAATTGCTTTATTTACTTCTGTTTTATTTTTATAATATGCATTTCGGAGTGCTCGTTTTGTTTGACGTGATGTTTTAAGCCCTTTGGTAATCCATGTGCTCTTTGTTTTTTGACATATCTTCACTCTGTTCTTTGGGAAGCACAAATTGTAAAACAGAAGAAAAATAGAGTGAAAACAGTCAAAAGCTTCACTTGCGTCAGATGCTGAATATATTTCGGACCAGCTCAAGCTCTGTAGACATTCCCGAAATTTACGTATGTTATCCAAACTATAATCCCTTTTATATGTATACCAGTACTCATGACTTTTCGTTTTTTTTGCAACTTCAAAAGTTAGTGTTTGACCCGTGTTGTGGTCAGATAATCCCATTTCATGTATTTTGCCTTCTGCATTTGGCATGTTACTAACAAATAGATCCAGGCAAGATTTTTGTCTTGTTGGTCCATTAATGTGAAGAGTCATATTAAAATTATTAAGAATACTTCGGAATTCTGTTTCCATAGTAGAAGTCTTTAAAATGTTTATATTGAAATCTCCAGACAAAATAACTGTTTTATTTGTTCCTATAACAAATTTATGAAGAATTGACTTAAGTTTAATAAAAAATTCACTTTGTACAGACACCGGTGTTTTGTTTGTATAAATGCAAACAATCACACAGTTTATTTCGGGTACTTCGATTCCACAACATTCAAAGTTCTGTTCTGAAGTGAAATGTGCCAGATCAATTGTTTTGTATTCTAAGTTGTTTTTTGCAAAAATACATACACCACCTCTTTTGTCCTTCTTCCTGCTAAAAGAAGCCGCTAATTTATAGTTTTCTAATTGAACATTAACTTCAAATCCTTCCAGTATGAATGTTTCAGTGAGACAGATAACATCAACATTATCTATATCAGGTTTAAAATTATCCAAACAAAGTGTAAGCAAGTCTGTTTTTGCTGTAATGCTATGTATATTTTGGTGGAGTATGCAAGTTTTTTTCATATTTGCTCTTTTTTTCTTAGCGAAAAAACTGCTTTTTGCCCTTTGACTCGGAGTTTTTTAACGTTACTACTGATTCAGATTTTTGTACTGTCGATTGTGTTTTATCCATAGTATTGCCCACATTTGATTGCAAATTGTAATAATAATAGAATGGAATTTTGTTTTCCTTCTGTTTACGTGATGGAGCTTCTATTTTCGATCTTATTTCGGCTGAAGTTAAAGATTTTTTGGGATGGATTGAAAAGTAAAAAGGAATGGTTCCTCTTTTGGGGACACTAATATAATTAGCTTCAGGATTATTTTTTACGTTTTTGAAACTATCCTTAGTCACCCTAGCGACATTTTTTGCCAATTTAACTACATTTGTTTTAATGAATTTACAATCATAATCAATGCAATCTATGGTGTAATTAATAGCGTGACACATATTATAAAGCTCGTCTTTTTCGATAAATTGGCAGTACTTAAATTGTTGACATGTATATCTAAGTACATTGTTCAGCATGTCTTCGACTATTAAATCACTATTACAGTCTTTTAGAATCATGTCGGCTGTAGCACCTGGCCGTGTGGTGGATGTAACTGTGTACTTTTCATATTTTGTATCTTTTCTGGAGTCAATTAACGCTGAAGCCAGTCCTACACACCTTTGTTTGCCAATAATGTGAATCGTTGGCTTATTATCGCCTTGGAAAAGGCTTTCTTTATAACATGTATTTATTTCAGAACCATATCTCTTGTAGTTTGGGAGTACTACTTGTTTAAAAACTTCGTTTATACTTACGTCATCTTAAAACATTATGACAAATAACAACAATATATAGGATGAACCAAATGAATGCCTCCTGGAGGGAAAGTGTCCTGAATATTGAAGATAGGAAATTGTACTTAAAGGAGCCTTTATTTAATTTTTAAATAAAGATAAACTACATTCAAAGAATTTAGAAGAATTACCTGTGTTTTTCCTGCGTCTTTTCCGTACTTCGTGTTTTTACTCTAGGCAAGTCCTAAATACATAGGCATCTGATTTAGGCGTCTCCTATGGTTAGTGAAAACGGGCATTAGAGTTTTGATGATTGGTCAGTCAGTCAGTCAGTGAGTGAGTGAGTGACTGACAGACAAAATTGAGAAACTTTGACTAGTTGTAATTCTTAAACTAATGGTTCAAATTGAATGAAATATACCGTGTTTATACAATGGCTTCTTGGTTACCGAAAATTCAGGCTTCTAGTTTTATCCACAATGAAGTTATAGGGGATCGAAAATGGCCTGAACTGCTTCGAGAAAAGGATGGTACGGCGTGCCGCTCTTTAGCTCGACTTGGCGGAGGCACTGCCGTGCCCCCAGATTATGGTACGCCCCAGCCCTCCAGTCATTCGGCATCGACTCACGCGAAGAGATTATATTTTAATGATACTCGTAATAAGAATCAATAGGGTTAATTTCATTTTTATTCTGGAAACCTTTCATTTAATTTAAAAGCTTCAAACCATCAATCATTTACTCTTCATTTCATAAAGCACATAATTAAGTTAACAACCTGTATATTTGAATTCAGCTGTATCTGTGTTGCAACGTATGACAGAAGACCGGTAATTTAGCCGCAAACCTCGTTTTGGTAAATCCTGCTATCCGTGGCGAATCCAGAAACGCCAGGAAATGGGCACCCTGTAGGAGCCGACTTCCGGTCAAGTGATCAGCTGGGAATCTTGTCATGTTGCTGCCAATTCGGTTATCTAGTGCAATCACAGATATTGGGTGCAATTTTGACAGATTCACTGATGCAAGCAAGTCTTGATAATTCAGTTTTAGTCAGACGTTGAATTACTATGTACTAATATGTACATTTTCTACCAATTTCAGAAAGAAAAAATACTTAACGACGGTAATCCCCGTTAGGTGGTAGAGCTAATGCCGGGCTCGACTGTGGAGGTACCACCATCTTACTCGGAAATCCTCCCGAAGTTATTCGGAGGAGAGTAAGAGGACAGCTCTCAGGCAAAAAAACCAGGCGGCCCACCATTGCCTGTGCCCGATGGATGGCGGTATATTCATCCCCAATTGCCGGGCCTTATATAAATCAAACTAGTGACGGGCAGCGGCGTCACTGGTGCAAAGGTTTCGGCACCGCGCTCACCAACCCGCCTGCCCAGCGTGTGTGAGTATGGGCACTTCTTCCAGGAGGACCGCCAAGAGGGGCGAAATCCTGGAAAGGACTATGTCCAGCAGTGGACGAAACAGGCTGATGGATGGATGGATGGTAATCCCCGCAGGGATGTCAGAAATATTTTTGAGTATGGATTGTGAAATGCAACTCACGGTCCTCACTCGTACCCCCACGTTTCACCGACGATTATTACGTCCCAGCGTGATTGGTGGTGAGCTCTATCGTCGTACTTCGGACACAAATGGACTTAAAGCTTCGCGTTTCTTCTGAAGCACGCAAACCGAACAGAAATATGTCCCTACAGGATTTGAACGCGTCACCTACGGATAAGTGGACGAATACTTGAACTACTAGACCAAAGAGGCGACCAACTGCAGAAGTAATAAGTAAAAGTATGACCATCTAATGGATACTCGTTTACACTATACGAGTTCATCAAAAATCTCAAACAGCACCTGGGGGCCTAGAACGAGGCACAAAAAGAGTGTCTCCTAAGAGTCTTCAGCTGTCAAACTGTATGTAAAAAATAAAGTATGACTGGTAAAGACTCTTACAAAATTAAAATACACTCTTTTTGTACTTTATTTTAGGCCCACAGTTAGATATTACATATATGTAACGTAAATAAGACAGTCTTCTTTTTAATTTATGATAAGAAGGAAATCTCACTAAGTGTCGTATGACATGGACATTTCTATCATTCTTTGCAGATAGGCTGTTCGGAACACATGATGTATCTCCTAAACGGTAAATGATAGAAACACGACGATTAGACAGAACTGTAGAAAATAAGGAGACGAATGCTTCTTACAACCCGGTCACAATATCTGTGCACCTGACCTCGTGACGTCATATCGGCGGTCTGGGTACGGTGTGAAAAAAAGTTTTTTCGAGAAATGTGGAGGTAAAAAATATTTACTAACCTTTTCAAATCAATTTATAATTGATGAAGGGTTTGTTATTAAAAAACAATAATTTTGATTACAAAAACATTTATTATTAAACTCAGTCACTATAAATTATTGACTCTATGCCTGACATTGTATCTTCCTCACTCTCACTTTCTGAACTCGCCGAACTGTCTTCCCCTAGTGATATTAAAAGTTGTGTGATGTTGTCATCTGCTAGATGATCCTTTTCCCAGTATTCTCGCTGTAGTCTCTCCACGTGATTCACTTCTTTTTTCCAGTCAGCTGGCGTAATTGACTGATTCGCTGTGTATTGTTTTTCCCATGACTTCAGTTTAACAGCTACAACAATTTTAATAACAACCAAACCAGTCCAAACTTAACAGTAAACAGTCTAAACTTAACAATAAACATTAAAAAACAAAACGACAATAAAGCGAAAATATCAAAATTATCGGGACGTGTAGCGGCAACGAAGATGCTAACCGTACTGTCGCACCGGGGAGTGCGCGGAGAGGTGACAGGGGAAGCGGGAGAGGCGCCACATTCCAGCGAGGTGCACAGATACTGGGACCGGGTTATATGTGTTTATGCACTTACGTCAGTTTGTCAGATACGACAGTTAGAGGGGAGAGGGACAATATTAAGTAGGTACAGTACGATCGTTACACGAGACAAGAATTTTTTGTACGTATTTTGTAGGTATTAATTAGCTGTTTTGCCCTCCTTCAGTGGCCCTAATTGAGTTTGTTCACTATGTATAGTCACTTAGCTCTCAGTGCCTTCAATAAATCATTTCAAAAAACCCTTTATTCGAGCTTCGGGCTTTTCAAGTGAAGACCGTCATACTTATTCGTTTTAAAAATAAATTGGCTGTGTCCTTCTTTTCTATTCCTCTACTTATATTCTTTAGGCAAATTAAACGAAACATCTGTCTGTGTATAGGTACATTCGCTTACTAGCTTTTGCCCGCGGCTCCGCCCGCGTAAAAGGCTATCATGGTCCTAGATACCTTTGCCTGTCCCTGAAAGGGACGAAAGGAAAAAAAATACAATGCTATCGATGGGTCTTTCTTGTTGACAACATTCCTTGTATCTAAAGAATAGACAATTTCGGGCTGCCGTTGTTGTTCACATTATTGGAATAAGCTGGTGGAGTCGAATTTATGTATGTATGACTGAAAGCAGCCTTCGATCACATCAAACTGAAAGCAGCTTATTTGCGACAAGTTGGCAACTTGCGTGCAAAGAAAAAGAATGCCCGCCTAAACTTCATTTGGAGTATTTATCGTCTAATTTATTTACCCACACTATGCATTGAAAAACGCAATATGATACTCGTGCGTAAGGGCAATAACTATCATCGCTCGTGTTTCAAATCGTTCCTCGTTCAAAAATCTGGTTGTACAGTTTTGGTTTTAAATTGGTCCCGAGACTTCACTTAGCATTTTTTGGTATTTTTTATAGTTTTGGGTTTTGTTTTAAGATTATGTCTAGGTTTATTATTTGACCAAAAACTCACACATATTATTTATGAATATAAGTCTGTATAGCCTTTGAAAAGAATAGACATTTCAAACAACCTATAGCTTTATTGAAATAATAAAATTGGTGAAAAGAATTTATATTCGGACTTTTTTCTAGAATGCATCTTTCTTGCACTTCGGTTCTATCCGCATGGAGCAACAGTGATTGATGCAAGCGCTACCTATCCTCTTAAGTATGTGTGTGTATGTACCGGCTGTAAATAGAGTGCTACCATTAAATGAAACCACATATTCTACGGATCATACTGAACCACTTGTCCCAAGAAATATTAGCTTAATTATTAGCTTAGGAAATATTTCAGTTTCAAACATTGGTTTCAAACGAAAATGCGTGAACTCTAACGCACCGACATATGGGCGTTTTTTGAAACAGCGTCGTCCGTAAAACAACTGTTACGGTGCAGCGTTCTAAACTAGACCTTCCTGCGAGATAGAGTCATTAAGTTACAATTGAATATATTCTTCTCTGAAGATTTGCGCGGGTATTTTTCTTCAGCTTGTTCTGTATATCAGTAGAGTATGTGGTTTTATTTAAAGGTAGTTCTCTATTTATACCCGGTATTCATGGTAGTTGCTAAAATTTCCATCCATCCATCCATCCATAATCCTGTTTCATCCACGGCCTTTCCAAGATTTCGCCACTCTTGGCGGTCCTCCTGGAAGAAATGCCTATACTCACACTCGCTGGGCAAGCGGGTTGGTGACACGGTGCGGTTTAAATTGAATTAAGTTTTATATTTTTTGTTGCTGATATTGTTGATATGAAATCTTAGCCGGCACGCTGCGCATTGGCAGCATTCGCTGCATTTTCGTGACGTGAGATGATGATGACGTCCTCCTCATCGGAGCCCACTCTTTCCGCAGGACTTGGGTGTAGAAGTATAGTCCATGTCCAAGGCATGGGGTCATGAGGTCACCTACACGTGAATAGTGTTCAGTAAGAAAGCTGTTGCGCTGGTATCATAGACTCGCTCTCTCGTCCTTCACTGAGAAAACTGTTCATCATAAAATAAAGTGAATTCACCAGAAATTATGATGATTCACGTAAAGTAGGGAGCATACGGACATCACAACAAAATACGATGAAACTACTGTTACTGCTGCTAGCGTTATAATATGACGCACTATCACTATGACTTTGTAGGAAGCAGATAAAATTATGCGCTCTGTCAGAGCTTTTTTGGTGACAGTAAGCATACCGTAGTGTGACGGATCTCTTTTATGGGGAAGGCATGATGTAATACAAAAATGATAATCCTATTTTCTCATATTGCGTTACGTACCTTAAAAACTCGATCATTTCCTCAAACGTTTAAATTACAGCATAATATTTTCCAATTATCACCAAATTTAAAAACAATTCACCGTATTTTAAACTTATGTAATGCTATTTTATAATGAAGCCAAAAAGAAATTTTTCTCATTGTTGTTTTCCGAGAGCCAGTACAATAGAATACAATAGAATATTTATTTATTAAAGCATCAAAGCTCACTTGGTTACTAAAACTTTAAAAAATGTTAATAATGCAATTAAAAAAGAATTAAATATAAATGAGCGGTTACCCACCACGATTGGAGGAAAAAGAGATGCAGTACTACGTGGGACGCACTATAAGTTTCCGGAATGAATATGAAAAAATACTATTAAAGGTACAAAATTAATTTATTGTTTTTCAAAATAATCTCCCTTGGCGTCTATGCACTTTTTCATTCGATCAAACCAGTTTTGAAAACTTTTGTGCCACTCCCCTGTGGTGACCTCTGAAACGTGTTTTTCATACTCCTCGACAGCCTCTTCTGGTGATGAAAATCGTTGACCGCGTAATTGGTTCTTAATTTTTGGGAACAGAAAAAAGTAACAAGGTGCCAGGTCGGGACTGTATGCAGGATGACTCATGAGTTCTACATTTTTCGTCTTCAAAAAGTCGTTTGTCTGTCTGGCCGTGTGAGAACTAGCATTGTCGTGGTGCAGGATGATACGGCGTTTACGGTTATTTTTACGGAGTTCGTCAATAACTACCGGCAAACAAATGGTCGTGTACCAGTCACTATTCACGGTACGACGATTCTCTAAAGCAACAGTAGCCACGTGTCCAGTTTTATTAAAAAAAGAAGCAATCATCCACTTAGATGCACTTTTCACGCGCGCCACTTTGGTTGGTTTCGGCTCATCTTGAAAGACCCATACGCTCGATTGCTGCTTTGTTTTGGGATCGTAGCAATAAATCCATGTTTCGTCACCTGTTACTATGTCCCACACCAAATTTGACGCACCTTCGTTGAATCTGGTAAGCATGGCACTGCACCAAGTGACGCGGTCCGTTTTTTGAGCCTCGGTCAAGTTGTGTGGGATCCACCGCGAGCACAGCTTTCTCACACCCAAATGTTTGTGTAGGATTGATTGTATTTGACTCATGCCTATTTCTAAGGATGCGCGAATTTCATGGTAGGTCACATGCCTGTCTGTTTCAATCATACGGCGCACAGCATCGATGTTTTTGTTGGTCACAGCGGTGGACGGCCGACCATCGCAAGATTCGTCACTGAGATTGATACGACCACGCTTGAATTCTGCAAACCAGCTATAAACAGTCCTCTTGCATGGTGCTTCATTGCCAAAAGCTGTTTCAAGCCGAGCGATGCTCTGTTGAGCTGTCAAATTACACTTAAAATCGTAGAAAATCATACTACGAAAATTTTCCCGAGTTAAATCCATGTTGATGCAGACACACAATTTTTTAAATGGCGCCAGAAGGTAAAAACAAAAGACAGTCAGATGAAACAAACTGCATTCTACAGCCAAAGAGTTCTATTTTCAAATGCTGCAATAAATTTTTAAATATTGTTTATGTAAGTGGCCAGTTCCGGAAACTTTTAGTGTTACCTATGTAGCCGCTCCTACCTTTACCGGCGGCGCCTTACACGATGCTGTCTCGCCGACTTCGTCAAAGATTGATTTGATTACATAACAGCTATGATTGCTTATCACCAAAAGCACCACAACTAACACCCCTAGAGGTAAGATATTCTGAAAATCACCTACCATCTTACTATTTTTGTTTTGGCGAGTCATGAAATTCTATGTCAAAAAATGTACAGTAACTTTTTAGGAATGTCCAAGGTGTTACCTTTCAAATAACGGCTTTCTCTTTTGTTAGGCTTTAATCTTTTAAGTTCAGATAATTTTGAACAAATTTTATACTTTTTGTCTCTTCTAATCAGTGTCTAGCAGAAAAGTTAAGGATTAAATTGTTACCTGACTAGGAGTCAAAAGCTAAGACCAGATCAATGACAGGCAAAGGGTAAAGTAAAGAATGCTAGTATTCAACATAGAGACAGTAAAAAAATGCATAGATATAAATATCAGCAATGAAAAGTCTTACTTGTACTAGTTCCACAATGTGTCATTCTTGTTGCAAATGATGTAAACACATCAAATTAAATACATAAATGTTTCTTTAATTTGCCTGAAGATGTTTTAAAACGAAACCGGTCGCTAAAAGAGGAGAAATAAACACTGTGGAACTAGTACAAGTAAGACTTTTCATTGCTATAATGGAGTTCAATCAAATCTATCAATTACTAGCTTTTGCCCGCGGCTCCGCCCGCGTGTTATTCGGTTTAACGACAGGCTTTTTTCCGGGATAAAAAGTAGCCTATGTGTTAAGTTAGGGTGTAAGCTATGTCCATTCTAAATGTCATCCAAATCCGTCAAGCCGTTTCAGCGTGAAAGAGTAACAAACATACACATACACACACAAACACACACAACTTTCGCATTTATAATATTAGTGTAAAGTGTGTTAAATATCAGCACTTGGTAGAATATTATGTAGTATCTATACATAAAAAGTAATCATCCATCCATCCATCAGACTGGTTCGTCCACTGCTGGACATAGGCCTTTCCAGGAATTCGCCGCTCTTGGCGGTCCTCCTGGAAGAAATGCCCATACTCACACACGCTGGGCAGGCGGGTTGGTGAGCGCGCTGCCGAAACCCTTACACCAGTGACGTTGCTGCGCGTCACCAGTCTGTTTTGTATAAGGCCCGGCAATTGGGGATGGATACACCGCCATCCATCGGTCTCAGGCAATGGTGGGCCGTCTGGTTTTACCTGAGAGCTGTCCTCTTACTCTCCTTTGAATAACTTCGGGAGGATTTGCGAGTAAAATGGCGGTACCTCCACAGTCGAGTCGAAAAAAAGTAATATTAAATCTAAATTTTAATTGTATTGCACACTTGTAAAAACATTATTATTATATTATAACAGGCTTTTTTCTACATAACATTTTTTGAGAAAATATGTCACACATGACTGAGTCAGAAAGAGCCTTTTTAAACTCTATGCCAAGATTGCAAAATTTCTTTTGTCAAAACTTTCAATATACAAAGACTGTAAACAAAAAAATGAAATTTATTTTGTAAACGAAAAAAATATTTTAGTTTTGTCGATTTAAAAAAAAAAAATGCTTTCATGTGCTTTCAAATCCCTTAGTCTTTTTACTTTGAAAATTGATTAAGTCGAAATAGAAAAATATTTATTTATTTTCATATAAATTTTCATGACAAACCTTGGTTTTGAAAACAGAAAGTTTCAGTCAAATAGGTATTTTAATATCTGATCGTATCTATTAATCTAAATTTATTTTCTTAATTTTTTTTGTAATTTCTTTGATAAGCTGCTAGCTCCTCGTACTATGACTTTATAATTTATATATTTAACCAGATTTTTTTATTACTTCGTCGGAAACGAAGAGACATACAAAAATTCAATTCAATCATTTTTCTGGGGTTGTTTCATGAAAAAATGAAGATTTTTTAACCCTGAAATTTATTTTGTCTACCTATATATCTAGAGCTCATGAAGACTAAAAACATATTTTTATTCTTTTTTATCATCAACAATGAAGAAATTGGGGAAAGTCAAAGTTGACAGATTTTTACTTTTTTTGTTACGGGGTCCATCTAAAAAACGAAGCTATTTAATGTACCATTTAACAATAAATACTGCATAACGCCGATTCATGATGTAGTTTTAGGGTCCCATATTCGGGATATTTGACCAACTTAATTTTGCAGTTTTATTTCATACATTTTGTAGGTATGGTAATAAGTTTGTAGTTTTTGTTCAAATTATTTATGTCCATTAACTATTTTGAATGGTATGGAATCCTTACGGACGGACTCGAGTCGTTCTCGGACTTGACCAGTTTTTAAGAATAGAGCTGAAACGATAATTTGGCCAAGTGCGAGTCAGACTCGCGCACAAAGGGCTCCGTACCACCAAATACTACGGGTACGGAACTCTAAAACCATTATGGTACAAAAAGGTTGACAAGATACTCTTAGCGCCATCTATCATCTTACCAATTACCCTCGCCACAAAGGGGTTAACAACCTTGTCAAACAAGTTATCTCAGATGGCGCTATGGTTAACAGGGTTTAATTTATTTTTATTATTTGTCGTGATAGAGGCAAAAAAAAATTGTGAAAATTTCAACTGGCTACCTATTACGTTTTAAGCTGTAGACCCTTGTGACGGACGGACAGACAGATAGACAGACAGCGGAGGCTGTAGGGTTCCGTTTGGCACCTTCCGACTACGGAACTCTAAAAAAACAATATATTACGTAAATAGTCTTAATCTTAGAACGTATAATATTGCTCCACTCCACCTTTTAGAGATAAGTACGTAATTATAGGGTAATAAATTAGTTCCATCTCGACTCGGTGGCTCGTCCCTAAATGTTTTACAAGCTCCTATTCTACTCATATTTTAACGTTACATTAAACCATTAGTTTTAATTAAAGTATACTTAGCAAGATTGATGTCTGCATGTGAAACATGAAAGCAAAACATTAATTGAAATATTTAGGTAAATTTTTAGAATAAAATTCACACATAAATGCTTGATGGTAATATTTGTTTACATTAAAGTGTGCAAGGGTGTCGTAAAAGTTGCCATATAAAAAAATATAGTTATCTATAATAATATGTCTTATACTATTATATACGAACGTGAATACTGTCCTCTTATATAGGTGTGAAACTTGAAAGAAGGTTACCAGTAAAATATCTGGAATACTCCAGGACTTTGTTAATAACTGTCTAAGAAGCATCCTGAAGAGACATTGGCCCAACATCATCAGCAATGTTGAGTTGTGGAGGGTTACAAATCAGAAACTTGTTGCCCACGAAATGAAAGTGGCGATGGTTAGGACAACACTACGAAGACCTGCAGACCATATCCCTCAAGTAGCCTTGAATTGGAGGCCGTTTGGAGGTTCTCGACGACCAAGAAGGCCTGCTGAGACGTGGAACGTGAGACGTTTTGAATGAGGCCGAAGAGAAAAGGATGACATGGTCAGAGCTCACCTCCCTAGCCATGGACAGACAGGCATGGAAGAGTATATTGGATGTCTGTGTGGAAGAGCGTGTCAGCCCTCCGCGGAAGAGAGAGAGAGAGAGATGGTTGTTGTTTCTTTGAAAAATAAATATGTATGTTCTCTATGACAATTTGAGTATTTACAATGCCATAAGGCTGTTTTGGTGCGTGGATAGGTAGCGGCCAAAATCGGAACTAACGCCGCTATCCTAATATAACGTAACCCTTGTTTCACAGCTGAGCCCCTCGTCGCACTGTAAGTGGTCTTATATGTATTTATAATATAACATTTTATATATTTTTGTATTTATCATAATTTTCAACCACTCTGTTTCGCTGTGAGACCAAAATAGATTATGTTTTCCCAACGTCCAATATTTTTATTTATTTATTTGTTTTCCCAGATTAAAAGTTCTTCATGTATATGCAAAAGTAGGTACCCGTTGTAAGGAAAAAGCTTTTAATCTTAATACTCTAAAAACTTTCTTTGATCTGTAGACTGCTCGCGTGGAACTGTCTTTTTAATCGATAAAATAATATTTATTTGCACGCAAGATAAAAACTATTATCGTCAGTTTTGGCTTGGTGGTTGTTTAATCAACCCCGTTATAGTCAACGTGTTGACCAGTTTCATTACAATGACAATAAAGAAAGTAACATCCGAATCCTTTGATTGTTTCTTGAGTTAAAACTAAAGAGAGACAGACAAAAATTTAGTTTTTGCCCCAGTGAAATACTCATTGGCAGATCGTCTGCGGTAGGATATTTGTTCATGTTTATGTCCATTATTATTTATAAATTTTACATAAAAAGTGTTTAGTGAAAACGTTCTAACAGTAACGCTATCAATAAAGTTGAAGAACGGAAACAACTTGACGAAACGGAAGCAATCAATTTTCGTCGTCCATGTTGTCCACAAATTCATTTATCACGTCCGAGCAGAAAAGCTCCACACGTTGAACGTACAACTTTGTTACTAATGGTGGTCGGGTTTCTTTTTCCAATAATTTATCTCAGCACGTCTTTGTTGCCTTTCAAAATAAAATAGTGCCTTCTAGTACACTTCTAGTCTAGCTGAGAAGCTTCTTTTATAATCTATCAGGAGGTATCTATTGTCACTTTCTCAAACTTTGCCTTAATACTGAAGTGGAATTGTATTTAAATAATCGAATCTATTCTTTAGTTTAGAGTTCGGGGGCGGAATTTTTAAAAGATACAAAATAAGAGTAACGGATTTTGAAATACCTGCTGTTTTATTCAAGTTTTATTCAATACATCGGTCCAGCCAAACTAGATTTTTGACTTACCTGTGGGTTGAATTCATCAAACGTTAGGTATTTTTTGCATGACGCTTTATTTCTTAAAAAACCTGTTCATAGCTTTTAAACTGTAAGGGACTAAAAATTTTAAAATTGATAACTAACACTTGTTTGAATACATATTCCAAACTCTAGATTTTCTCGTTAACTGTGCCGAATTTAAGCATCCCACCTGTTTTATTGCTGGATAAAGTTCTTTATGCTTAAATTGTTGTTGTCTAACTTCAGACCAAGGAGCTTTAGCCCGACTAAATTAGTTGCTCAGTCAGTATATAGGTACATTATATACAATCTCAGTACATGTTTTAAAGACATTTTTCCTTTTATTTTTCAAAGCACAGAGCAAGCACTGAGTCCCACATCACAAGTGTAAACTTGCAAGTAGGTAAATATACACCTCTTTAGTGCTGGTAACAAGACAGCAATCGATGACGTAACTTAGTTTCTAGTTGGATATTGCATTCGCCCGCATACATGCCTCAGTGCAGGATGTGTGTTTACACAGGATGGAACAATTTATTGGAAGAGGCTAGATTCCTAGTTGGTACATTAGATTTCGGTACTGGAATTTGATTTCAGGCGAAGATAGGATTTGATTGTCGAGGAAATCTATTATTACTTTAAAAATAAGGTGACAATACAATACAATACAACAATACAATATTATAACTTTATTTGCACACCACACAGAAGGAAACAAAAATAATATAAATTACAATAGCCAAATAACGTAGGTACAATCAGGCGGCCTTATCGCTTATAGCGATCTCTTCCAGACAACCTTTGGGTAGAATCTGGTTTAAAAGGAGATTGATGAATAGGCGGTGCACTAATTTTAAAATAATATTTAAATATACTATACAAAATCTACATTAATAAATTAAAAGAAAAATAATAATGTATTAAAGATAAATAACATGAATGAATAAATATATACATACATACATATATTACATAAATAATAAATAAACTTTAAGAGGAATGTAGATAGTTCAGTGGTCAGAGTGAGAGGTAGTGTTCTTTTACCAGTCTCTTAAAGACTGGTAGGGAAGGTGCTTTTCTTATAGATAGAGGAAGATCATTCCACAAACGGACGGCTTGTACTGAAAAGGAATTGTCATAGAAGGACGATGAATGCATTGGGGTAGCCAGGAGTAGATTTTGAGAGGACCGTAAGATACGGTCATGAGTACCATGAAGAAACTGAAAGCGAGCTTTGAGATATGATGGGGTGGCAGGATTATTTAATACAGAATACAAAAGAGACAGAATATGAGAATTGCGACGACGACGAATAGGAAGCCAATTAAGACGCGAACGAAATTCAGAAATGTGATCGAATTTACGAATACCAAAAATGAACCTAATACAGAAATTCTGAAGACGTTCGAGTTTATCAAGTTGGACCTGAGTAAGATCGAGGTAACAAATATCTTCGTAATCGAGAATCGGTAGTAACAAGGAATGTGCAAGCGCAATTTTAGTAGCAGTCGGGAGGAAATTTCGAAGCCTTCTCAGAGCTCCTGCAGCCGCAAAAAGTTTTCTGCTAACTTCATTTATTTGGAGGTCCCATGACAGGCAACTATCTAATAGGAGACCTAAATTTTTTACTTTGTTGCTGTATGGTATTATAGTCCCATCAAATACAATAGTAGGAACTGTTTGCCAGTCAATCCTATCGGTGAACCAAGGACTTCCGATGATAATGACTTGCGTCTTGGAGGGATTGATTTTTAAACCATATTCGTTGCTCCAGACAGATATTTTTGATAGATCAGCATTTGTCGTAGCTATGGCTTCTGGAAGATCTTCTAATTTGGCCTGAGTGACTTCCGTTTATATAGCCAAACTCATACCGGAGACTCGGTAAGCAGTCATGACATGACCCAGGTTCAAAGATACTGTTAGCAAAATACGAAAAATATTTTTGTACCTCTATAGCTCGGCTCAATTAGTATAGGAAGTCTAAATTTTACTTTGTGTATTTCACAGAAAGGGCCATTGACCTTGGTCCTGACCAATTACCGATTCTCCAGTATTAATTTGGTCGTTTAAACGAAAGTCACTTTATAATTAATTATGTATATATCATAAATAACTTATGATTCATAAGGTAGTGGTATTTTTGAGTGTGGACTGTCACCTGAACCACAGTATAGGTAACGACAGTAGTTTAACTAGGCGGTGTCCTTGAAATCAATACTTACGGCCACTCGGCGCCTAAACACGCCCTAGGGCTGCTAACTGACTGTTTACGTATTTGATAATGTGTTTTTGTAATTACGTGTTAGGTGGTAGAGCTGATGCCGGGCTCGACTGTGGAGGTATCACCATCTTACTCGCAAATCCTCCCGAAGTTATTCGGGGGACAGTAAGAGAACAGCTCTCAGGCCCACCATTGCCCGAGCCCGATGGATGGCGGTATATCCATCCCAAATTGCCGGGCCTTATATAAAACAGACTGGTGACGGGCAGCGGCGTCACTGGTCCAAGGAGTTCGCACCGCGCTCACCAACCCACCTGCCCAGCATGTGTGAGTATGGGCATTTCTTCCAGGAGGACCGCCAAGCATGGCCAAATCCTGCAAAAACCTATGTCCAGCAGTGGACGAAACAGGCTGATGGATGGATATTATTATTATAAAAGTTGTATTTAAGAAACCATAAAATGCACAACATACTCTGTAATTTCGTGCCATAATTTACGAAAATGCGCAGGTGTGTCACAGAGACAACGTGCGTACGTAACTGCGGTGTGACCGCGACTGTCGTAAACCGAGTTGTACCGAGTTTTGGGGAGGGTTCGTTTCGGCCCGTTTGTATGGAGATAGAATACTATTACTTATTTATACTATGCCTGAACAGGCAACACTCGTAATATACTTTTTTTATCAAAGATTTTACCGTCCCAACGTGATAGGAGATGAACCTTATCACCATACTTCGGGCACAAATGTACACTTCTTAGGACATGAAAGTTTACCTCGGTATGTTCTTTTACTGTCAGCAAATGGCACCCTAAGTACACAAATGCTGTGCACAGAAATTCCAAAAAAATTCCTTGGTCCTTGCTCGACCAGCATGATTCGAACCCAGTTTTCAAGACTGAGAGTCTGGCTTCCTACCGACTGAGTCATAGATTTAGTATCTACAGGATGACTTTTAACCTAACCTAATAATTTAGTGGAGTTGATGCTCGTGATTGTTGGCACTTGGTGGAACTTTTGAAACATTTTTTGTGGACAAGTACAAGTTTTTATCAATAAAATAATAATTTAGTATTTTGTAGATGAATACAAACCGGTTAATATTTAAACTCGACTGTGGAGGTACCACCATCTTACACGCAAATCCTCCCGAAGTTATTCGGGGGAGAGTAAGAGAACAGCTCTCAGGCAAAACCAGGCGGCCCACCATTGCCTGAGACCGTTGGATGGCGGTTTTTCCATCCCCAATTGCCGGGCTTTATATAAAACAGACTGGTGACGGGCAGTGGCGTCACAAGTGCAAGGGTTTTGGCACCGCGCTCACCAACCCACCTGCCCAGCGTGTATGAGTATGGGCAATTCTTCCAAGAGGACCGCCAAGAGTGGCGAAATCCTGGAAAGGCTTATGTCCAGCAGTGGACGAAACAGGCTGATGGATGGATGGATGGATGGATATTTGAACCATTCAAAATCATATTCATAATTATTTTTTAAAGTTGGAGGCCATCGAAGATTTTCGTAAAATCCAAAGGAATCATGGTCACCCGAAGAAATAAGATAATTAGATAGCGCTTAGTTATTTTTATTCTTGATCCCACTGTTTTGGACTATTTTCAACTTTTTCCGCATGGGAATGGCTAGGAAAACCATAAATTTCATTTCCGAGTTTTTTATTAATATTTTTACTTTTAATTTTAATTTTTTTTACATTTAAAATGTGTTCTACTAACGTTTCTTAATAACCTCTAAAATTATCGGGGTTGGTTTGAAAGTCACCTGTATATGTATCTATGGACTGAGCTACCGCTGGTTTTCAAAGTTCAGGAATAACATTTATATTTAGCCGTCGTCGTACATATATTAATTAATATTACTTCTGATTAGCGAATGACGCAATTGGCATGGCCAAGCGTCAAACTACTACTGCACTACTAGTAGGTACCAAATAATTTATGGGAACCTGTTTTCGTGAATTAATATTCAGTACACCGTCTACCGTCTTATTATGTCTGTTTTGGATTTGTTCCGGTTTTGGTAAGACATGACTTTTTATTCCATCTCCAAAGAAAAATTACAAAAAAGTCACCTCATGTAAATCAACACGCACTGAAGTGAGTTATTCAATTTTTCTCGTAAACGAGTAATAAGAGGCTCTCTCTTCTCGCAGAAAATGCATTTAGTTCATTGGAGATAAGTAACGAAATTGATTCATCAAGTGTGTATTAAATATCATTCGCCCACTGGAGTTTGTTAGTGTAGAGTTCCTTTAATTACGTTTTAAAACAAATACCGTTTTTACTCCAATCTTATTTACTATATCGGATGATGTCTTATAACCCGACTTTCCGCTATTTGTGTCTATTGTATTCATCATAAAATCATATTATTAAGTGTAATATACAACGTGAAATTTAAGTCATTGTGTTAATGAAAACTGGTGATAGTACTCGTCCATAAGAACAACTTTTACTATGAAGCCAACCCTGAAATCGTAAAAAAAATATCAGCTGTTTCATACATTTGGGTCGAGTAGGTATTTAACTTTTCTATGGAACAGCTGATATTTTTTTCACGATTTCAGGGTTGGCTCCATAGTAAAAGTTGTTTATATGGACGAGAACTATCACCAGTTTTCGTTAACAAAATGACTTAAATTTCACGTTGTATACTTCCACTTCGGTGTATAAGTCTCTTTCAAGTTCAGTCTCAACGTGGATAGTTAGTTGATTTCCCTTAAAGTTATTTGAAGAAAGTTGTTATAATTACGCCTTGTATTTTATTTTTTATTTTTTTCTTATTCGTTTATTTATTTGTTACAATTGTATTTTATTTTTTTACATAATATGTGTTTAACTACCCTGCCAGATCCTTATCTCTGCCCTCCAATGTATATTATTACGGAGAATGTCTGTGTTGAAATACATTTTGCTCTTTAGTGTAACAGCACAAAGCGGTCCAGCACAGACTATGGGTGCCTCTACTATTTTATACAGTCTGTCATTACGCTCCGCGGCCCTCTCGGGCTACGGTTGCTAGTTTCATATATTTTCTCTTTAGCAGATATAGCCTTACGGACCTAATTTGTTCTCCAACCTCCCTCTCCCAGGTGATTTAAAATATCTGATTTGTCGTTTTATTTGAGATAATTAATGAAAACATTAATCTAAAAAAATTGTCTGGGTTGTTTCTGGATTTAACTGGGCTTCTTCCAGGACTTTGGACACATTGGATCACCAAGTAGATGAAGGGCGTCCTGCTCCTCTTCTCCTTCCCTTATATAACCCGTTCTTCTATCTTCCTAGATGTTAAGGAATCTGTTTAGCTGGCAACACTGCGGGTAAGTTACTACTGGGTAGGGATATTCCGATACAAGTAAATACGAGTAAGTACTCGATACTTTTGTTTCGATACCATGTACTTTTGGTATCGAATCCCTTCTTTCGATACTTACTTGGTATCGGAAAATAAGTACTTGTATCGAATCGAATCGTGCAAGTGACACTAAATTCTGAAGATCCTTACTGCGTCGACACCTGCACCACGCTCCCGAATAATTATCGAACGAATGGTTTTAAAACGAAACCTAGAGGTTTACGGATAGGTGTCGCAACACGGGTCTTAATCCATCGCTGTCACACGCGTGGAAAATTGTATACGCTATCCTGGTGCCAGTATTATAACGTATCTTAGCTATGGGCCGGCGCCTTTTAAATGATAAATATATCGTCAATTCGATCGAATGCACCATCCCATCCAGCATTGCAAAAAACTGCGCAGTTTGAGCTCGTGACGTGTGTGCTTTTTAGGCGATAAATAAGTTACCTATGTCGTAAATATTAGTAATTACTCTTTTTTTTGGAAACTTTCAATTTATAAGCTGATTTATTTTTTTAACTTGTAGATGAACCGTGCTTTTTAGGTAAGTACCGCGCAGTCCTTGAATGATAATAACTATATAAATTAACACATTTATGTGTTTTATTTGACTATGTACATACAATAAGTCATTTATTTAATTTAAGTTTACCTCATTCCTACATAAAGTTGAAAAAATGTATCGATATGAGTAAGTATCGATACCTTTCAGATACTCAAATGAGTAGTATCGTAATACGATTTGAGTACTACTCATTGAGTAGGTATCGATACTTAGGTGGTATCGGAACATCCCTACTACTGGGGTTTGTCTTCAATACCAAAAGTTTACGGGTAGTTGAAATGTTTACCGCAAGCATTTGATGTAATCCCGACACCACCGCAACGTGCCGAACGACGCTGAAGTTTAGCAAATCGCGGTAAGCGCTCAACGCCCTTCTAGATTTTCCTTAGCTAAGCCAAAGCTCATTGAAACAAATTTTTTCTTTTAAACTTTCATTTTGTAGAAAATAAAATATTGCTTTCTCTATCAGGTTCTATGGATGCACAGCAAAGGGTGCTAAATGGATCTGCTAAATTGAAAGGAAACACAATTTCGAATCACTCTGAAACTCGTCACTGGGCGCCAGTGTAGCATGGACCCATGACTTTCTCAGTTCAGAGTTTTCAAGAGGTACCACCCGTATATCTATATGACTTTTGATGATGACTTTCTGCCGGTGTCCATTTATCCCAATGTGACTTTTGGAGAAAAATAATGTCGGTGTATCAAGATGTATGATAAATATGTAAATAAAATGTTGTAGGTTACTGGATCCCTCTTTATATTCATCCACATATTTTTAAACTTTAAAAAAGAAAATAGTAGATTCGTTCTATGTTAGCGCCCATATTATGCCTTCATGAATGATTTACACCAGTAGGCGGATCTAGGTAGGATCTACGTCAGTCATAGTAAAAACAGAAAGAGAATAGTAAGCTATCTTCACAGAGATGTACCCCGCGCGGCTAATATGAGTGCGAGCCTGCACGCACGAACCACAGCACGCACACAACGACAACATCTCAGCCTGATGATGCCGTAAGGCGAAACCGGTAGTGTAATAAAATAAAAAAAAAGTCTAACAGTATAAGTGTATTTTCAAGATGTTGATGATGTTTCACCAAGTGCCGACAATCGCAAGTATTAATCATATAGAATATAAAGTATTACTACGTACAGGTGAGATAGTGGCCAAGCATAAGAACAAAGTAAACTAAAAAAATACAAAGTTCTCCATTCAAGGCATTCATGATGTATGATTTACTTACGATTTTTAAACAAAGAAAGGAGACAAATAAAGAAATTTAACACAAATTATTTGAAAATCTAGAGATGATGCCTTACTTACTTTTGTGTTGATGTTTCTGCATTGGGATCCAAGTTTTTTTTTTTTGGATTCTTATAGATGATTTTGAGCAGTCTTATCCAGCTATGGCCAGCTAAAGTACAAATACCTTCTTCGCTAATTCTGTAATGACCAACAGATGACGTGTTTGGCTTGCTTTGGCGACTAATTATACTGATACAGGGAAATAATTAAAGCCAAAACCAGCAATGAAAAACAATGCCTTGCATTTAAGATGGTAACGGAGGATCTCGGTGCAAAATGCATATCATAATCTTGTTTTCTTTACTTTTTAATAAAAAGTATGCAATAAATGCGTTTTATAGCAATTCGCGCAAACAGCTTGTCAATAGTTAGGTGATTACATGAAAATTATTAAATTTTATGCGTTACATTTTAGCTGCATTACATTACAACTGTAAACACGCTTTTAAGTTTGTGAATGTAATGCAAACAAAATGTAATACATTAAAGTACGTAATTTTTTTGTGAAGACTTTATTAATACTCGTAATAAACTATTTCCGCAAGTTTTTATAAAACACATTTATTGCATACTTTTTATTCAAAAGTAAGGAAAATAATATTATGATGTGCATTTTGTAGTGAGGTAAAAAGTAACCCCCTTAATTGTTATTTCAATTTATTTTGTATTTTAACTGCATGGTTCAATCCCTGCGGTGCTCATTAATTTGGGTTCGATCTGCGTGCTTCGGATGTTGATCCATTTGTGCCCAAATTATGGCAATGGTGCTCACCATCCATCACGTTTTGGACGCAATAATCGTCGGTGAAAAGTGGGAGTGCCAAGTGTGGACTGTGACTTGCATTTCACAATTCACACTTGGGAATACCTTTGACACTCCCTCGTAGACTTATGTTGTAACGATATGTTATATACTTTTTTATATTTGGAATAAAAGCAACGAAATCTTCATTTATATTTTTAACTAGCTTTTGCCCGCGGCTCCGCCCGCGTCGAAGAGATTTTGGTGGAAATAAGGAAAACAAAAGAATATGATTTTTTTAACGACAATATGCAACGGCCACCATGTTTTACCAAAGTGCTAATAAATACCAACTAAATAAGCCTAAACTCGAAGGATCTGCTATTGTCCGTTGAGGAGATCCCGTACCCACCTTCCAGTCCCATCATCAGACCCTGGTCACCATGTTTTACCAAAGTGATAATAAATACCAATCGAATAAATCCAAACTCGAAGGGTCTGCTGTTTTCCGTTGAGGAGATGCCGTACCTACCTTTCAGTCCCATCATCAGACCCTGGTCACTATGTTTTAACAAACTGCTAATAAAGACCAATAAAATAAGCCCAAAGTCGAAGGGTCTGCTGTCATCAGTAGATGAGATCCCGTATCCACCTCCCAGTCCCGTCATTAGATCCTGATCCTGGTTACTTGAGAGGTCTCCTAAAAAAAACATTTACCAGTGAATGATTGAAACCCCGACGATGAGACTCTACATACGTACGACTACGCAAGGCGTACATGCCACATGATTAACTAAAAATCTTATTGAGTGCCTAAAGAATTTTTATAGTCAGTTCAGTAGTTCTAGATATTACTCATTATATGCAAACAAATAAATAAATCTTTCTTCTTTATATAATAGTGTAGACAAACTTTAACGTGAGTTGATTTGAACCAGACTGCGTCAAATTCGATATTTTGAAACATGCAGCGCCATCTAGTGTATTAAAATAAAAACAATTTCAAAGCCAGCTTACTGAACCGTTATCCAAGATAGCTTCCCAGAGATGGCGTTTTCTAAGGACTATTAAAATAAAAACAATTTCAAAGCCAGCTTACTGAACTGTTAACCAGGATAGCTTCCCAGAGATGGCGTTTTCTAAGGACTTGAAAATAAAAATATTTTAGTTTTTGTTCTTTGCTCAATCAAGAAATATAATTTCAGCTTTAATATTTTTTTTACAAAATTAAAAGTGAAAACAAATTTTACCAGTCGGCGTTTGAACCCGCGACGATCGACTTTGTTACGGCGGCGAACCTGCCATATGTCTCACTTAAATTCTCATTGCGCTGCTCCCTTTTGTCATAGCGTGATGATACATAGCTTTAAACCTTCCCGAATGCTTTATCTTTCAGTGAAAACTGCATCAAAATCCATTGAGTGGTTCTCAAGTTATAAGCGAACGAACAGACAGACAGACGTTGTATTTTATACATATGCATAGAGAAGAGATTAAGTATGAGTAAGTTAACATTTGTAAAAACCAAAATAAATTTCGTGTTTTGTTTGACAAGGGCATTCGTTCTTATTTTAGTAGGTTTCTACTTAAATTAAATGCCAGGTTAAATGTTTAATATTTCCAGACTCGCATTTTGTTTCTTAAATATTCATATGAATGAATGAATGAATCATACTAAACTAAGCCCACAAGCCCGCCAATGCCATTCTCTCTCGCATTGCATTAGATTATGCAAGTTGCTGACTCTCAAAATATTAATTACTTACAAATTACATATTTAAAAGATACATTAATTAAAAAGTATGACATACTAGTAAAGCTAATTTTTTAAATAAATTATTACCAATTTTAACTAAGTTTTATTGAAACAAGAATAAAATATTTTGTTCAATAAGATTTGTTTTCTGATCTATTAAAATATAATTTGCATAATGGCAAGAATTCTAAGAGGTGAAAGTAAAAATTAACCATGACTTTAATAAATAGGGCCATGCTAGCCTGCTGCACAATGGCTAGAAGAGGCTATTCAGTCTATCAGCCAGCTTCAGTGCAGTTTCATAGGGTGCACTTTGACAGCTGTGCTGGATATTGAATTAAAATACATGATACACGAACGAGTATTAGAAGCAGATCTGATTTCTCTAGCGCCAACATTTAGTTTCGTGAACTATATTAACAATAACAACATTTAGTTTGCGGAAGTTAGCAAAACATAAGAATCTTGATAAAAACGTATCAACAAGAAGTATTTACCTAAAACAATCCTGTTCGTTTCCTTTCATATCCCTTTTCTTTTTCCTCCCTTATACCTTCACTCTACGCTTGGGTTACCTATAGATGGTTTTATTGTAATTATTTATAAATTTGTTTTAGTTTTATCTTGTATTTTACTTTACTTTCCAAATCTTATTTTTATTATATATTAATTTGTATCTATATAAATATTTAATAATTTTAATTTATTTTAATTGTTATCTTTATGTAGGTACCTTAACTATAACAGCGAAACCGGTAAGGGAAATAATATAAATAAGTGGACAAGTACAAGTGTTTTTCAATCAAAAATGTATCAAAAGTTCCACCAAGTGCCAAGCATCAACACCTTAACTATTGTTTTTTATATTTTTAATTTCGCCCAACGATGTCACAAAATAGACGAAACTAATCACGATTATTGGAATAAAATAGCGGAACTTGTACAAGAAGAATTTTATTTATTATTGTTAGAATGAAGTCTCACCTTAGAGCTAGCACACTAGAATAATATTATAAGTCGTCCATGGCTAGCAAACATGATTAAATAAACATTCCAAAATTTCAATAAAAAAAAACATTATTAGTCAATTTTAAAGCAACACAACAAAAGTATCTTAGACAAAATTAAACAGCATGCTTTGCAAAAATTTGGTTCACCAAAATCATCGCGCCAGCTAGTCTAGCAATAGCAAACCATATCGAGCTCGATAGCGCTTGTTACAGTGCTCTGTCTCACTCTGTTGATCTACTTAGAGAGGGACAGACAGTGTATGTCGAGCTTTCAAAGCTCGATATGGTCTACTATTCTAGGTACCCAGGAAATTGTTCGCATTTAGCTGAATAAAAGTACAGTACTCGCATTCCTAGCAAATGCACTAGGTTAATTTTCGTTTTAAATTCTATCTCACTAGAATATCTTCTTACAAAGGCTCGGGTTCAACTTTGGATTGAGTGCGGGTAGTTCGCGACTAACTTGTCTCAAGGTTTGGACCCTTCTGTACTACAGTAGTCGGTTGGCGCTAAGCCGCTTAGTTGTTAACCCAATCTACAAATTTACACAAGTTGACAGTGGTTCGCGTAATTTTTTGGCAATAACAGAGTGCAAATCTTTTTTACTAGTATCTTCATTAAAAATCTTGAATTAAGTGTCTATAGAGAAAAGATGAAGAGTTGCATTTTTTTGGTCAAATGTCTTTCGAGGACCCTCATTGGTGCAAGAATAAAACGATGAATTTTCGATCAAAATCATATCACCTTAATCGTAAGAGGAATTATTTGGGAACTATATTTTCCATCACCGAAGTTAAAATTTGTCATTAACTGTATCCTCTAAGTAATAGATCTGTCTCTTCGAAAAATTTTAACTCTCAGATAAATAAAAAGTATATCTATTATCGCATCATTTTTCACACGCTTTATGTTTCATTGGACTTTGTAATTGTAATTAATACCTTGGGATGATAATTCTATTTGATAAAACTCTTTGGAAAAGACATTTTATTTATTTATTTTAGATAATTATTAATTTTTATGTAGATAGATTAGGGTCATTTTATTTTAGTATGTTAATTAAGTTTCAAAAATAAATATTCAATCCGGGCAAAGGTTTATATCTTAAGAACATGATACGTTTCTGTATAAAAAGCTTCTACATTCCGTCTTTGCAAATTTTTGCATGTTTCAGAATTGCCATCTAGATCGGCAATATTATAAAGTATGAAATAAAAAATTACGATGAACTTTCAATAAAATGTCAAAATAGGTGCGATGACAAGCGAAGTGAGAAGGAGCGTGTCAGGTTGGTTGCTTGTGATCATAAATTCCGGAGCAGAGTGAAGCGGAGCGGAGCGAGGCGATACCTTTAGTTTATACAGATTTCATGATATTGTGATCAGATCATGAAATGATCAATCCTATGACATGGCTTCGACATACACATTTTTTTTTCAAGTAACTTTTTATTAAAATTTATGACTGCTTTTAATTAATTTAATTTTGCAGTTAACAGGACAACCCTTTTTATTTGAACCTACTTGATAATATTTTCCGAAATAAATTCATGAATTATTAAGGAATTGATTTTAGGTTTTACGTTGTTTAGTGACTCCATTTTGGTGACAAATCTACTAAAACAAGTCTTTTAATTAAATTAGTCAAAACCGATTAAATTGGTGATAGCTTTTAATAGATTATCATTATAAATATATTTATCATCCCGAATTATTTTACGAGTATTTTGTTGGTTCCAAGTATGTTCTAATGGGATGAAACCCACAAGGATGGAATCTTTACTATCTGTGCAAATGTCTGCAGCAGGCACTTCAGTAATTTATATATTTATGTTAGAGGAGCCAGGAAGGTCGAGAACACGTTATTTTATTGATCATTTTTAAGCTATTATTATTGGCTTCGAGAAATGTTATGACAATACATAATAAAAATACAATCAACTAAAACAATATTATGATCTCGATTTACATTGAAACTTACTTTTTAATATCCATCACATAATTATTTGACTCCAACAGAATATGGAGCTATGTAGTACCAAAATAATAGTCTGAGCTGTGTTGAGATCAAGCCTTTTCGTAACCAAAACAGCCGTTTGTTTGTTGACGTTTTGACGGCTTCAAACTCGCTGATAAATCATCATCCGCCTACGTCAGTATCGGTCTATAGCATCTCTTCGGCCTTGGTTACCGTAAATGTCCCAGTACGAGTCCAAGAAGAAGACTTCACCCGTTTAGAGAAAAAAAAACGGTTATGAAATAAATTAGTAATAGTTTCCCATAAAATCTAGAATTTCCCACCCAAGGTTTTAGATTCCATCAAGGAACTTCCACCGTCGATGTAATAAGAAGCTCCGGTGATGCTCCTTGCGACTTCGTTGTTAGCGAGAAATACAGTCAATTTTGCCACTTCTTTCGGTTCAATCACGCCAAACGGAAGCTTTTCATTAAATGACTGATGATATTTATCCACGTCGATTGTAGGTATAGTTTTTTTTATCATATCTGTTTTTACCACACCTGGGTGAATAGAATTAACTCTTACACCACGGTCAGCAAGATCTAAAGCGACACATTTTGTAAACATCTCAAGAGCAGCTTTACTTGCACAGAATATTGCTCTATTATGAACCGGTCTACTTGACCTTACGCTCCCTATATTAACAATGTTTCCGTTTGTTTTTATAAGGTAAGGAGTAGCTTTATTTGTTAACACTATGGGTGCTCTAAGGTTGGTATCTATTACTCTGTCAAAACTATCTGATATGTCTTCATCAGTAATAGTTTTTCTGGATCCAATAGCAGCATTGTTGATTAAAATGTCAATTCTTCCATAGTACTCTACTGTTTTAGGGATGACATTCAAAACATCTTCAAGTTTACTCAAGTCGGCAACTACAGCTAAAGGTTTTCTTCCACTACGCTCTTCGCAAAGTTCCAAGATTTCCTTTAATCTCTCTTCACTTCTACCAACGAGAGCCAGTTGAGCTGATAAATCAGCAAATTGCAAAGCAGTGGCTGCACCAATACCAGAGGCAGCACCGGTTATCAGAATAACTTTGTCTTGGAATAGCATGATACGTACTGAAAGTTACGCGGAGGAATGTAAATTAAATTAAAGTAGCTATGTTTTATACCTTCCAAAAAAAGTCATTTGAAATTACCTATTATCCAAGTACATATATTCTTAAATATACGCAGCTGATAAAATACTACTACGTACAGAGTGGTCCACAATGTCTGCGTGTTTTGGGGACCACGTTGAACTGTGAGTCCATATTTGTGTCCGAAGTACGGCGATATGACTCACCACCTATCATACTGGGACGTAAGAATCACCGGAGAAACGTGGTTGTATAAGTGTGGATTGCGATTTGTAAACTTCACAATCCATACTTGTAAATACATCTGACACTTCGTTGGTGATTCCTGTCATTACGCGTTGCAATTAAAAATTAAGCCAATGCCTTACTGCCAAAATATTTTGAGAATGCAATTTAAGCGATTTGTTTTCAAAACACAACAATTTTCGTATCTTATATATTATGTAATGAGGGTATACGGAACTCGTAACGCGCGTGTACCTAGCACTTGGCTAATGTAAGGAATAAATTATGTTTTGAAACAATGAAACCATAGCCTCGCATCGCACTGAATAAATATTTCGTCACCGATATTTTCGAAAAAGCAAATTTTCATGGACTCTATGGACTTGATAACACCTGTTCTTACATTGGTTGTAGAAGCAACGATTGTTTTTAAAACTTTTATGAATTCTGTAACGATTCGTCATAGAAACAGTCGAAACTTCCAAGTAATTCTAGAATGTAGCAAAATTCGATTTTATTATAAGATTTTTGTAATAATTGGCGCTACCTCCCTTCACTATGGAATGGATGATATATCTGAAAATGTATGTGCTATTTAGCACTGAAAAGGTTTTTCAGGTGAGACCATTCAGCCTAGCATGAACTGAACTTAGATAAAACCAAAGAAAAATACTGTACTTGCTTCCCGCTTCCCTTCTATTTAGCACTGAAAAGGGCTTTCCAGATGAGACCGATCAGCCTAGGATGAACTAAGATAAAACAAAAGAAAGATACTGTACTCGCTTCCCGTTTAAAATAGAGGTAATTTTTTTAGTTGACGATATAAGAACGTACGTCCGTATCCTCCTTTTTTATATCAATGAGCATAATGCGACAAATGGCCTACACTGCGTTGGCATGAAAGTTCCCGACTCGAAAGTCTTTCCTATTCTGTAAGGATTTTAAGTTAAGAAAAATTACATTTGAAGATGTAATGAGTAACTTTGGTAGAGTAAATAGAATCAACTACTAACAAAGAAGCCCTGCGTTGGATTACAAGGAACATTTAAAAAAATAAAGGCAGCTTAAGTCAAATTATACCTTGTCTCCCGGCCTTTGTAGAAAGTTTCCACTAGGGATTTAAAGTTTTAAGCACTGGAAACCATATATTTTTCCTGAAAATTATAAAAGTTGCCTGAACTCAATGTGTTTTGAAACTTACTGTCTCCCTCAATATATCTGTGGGCAGGTAGATACACAAGATTGCGGACTTAGGAAAAGGATGAAAATAGTGGGTTGTGGTTTACTGTTTTTAATTCCCACAGTTTCATTTGGTTGGGGCTTTATTCGCAACGCAACATAAGCTCAAATCACAAAAGCTTCATTTTATTTTACGACAAGGTGCAAAATTTACATACACCATAATTAATGAATCAAACTAAAGTGATTTGTTTTTTCTCTAATTTACTTTGAAATTCACTTTATCTTATCCATTAAATTACCTCAACAAAATATGGAGCTTATTGTATCAAAATAATAAGGGCAAGCTGCATTCGAATAGTCTTTCTATGTACGAGTATAACTAGCCTTTGTACGCGTTAAAGGAGCAACAAACTTGAACACTCTGTATTACACCTTTTTATTTTGAAATTCGGAGAATCCTTTCATAACCCAAGAAAGGATTTCTGTTTACTTGCCTACCTCCATCCATCTATCAGCCTGTTCCGTCCACTGCTGGACATAGGCCTTTCCAAGATTTCGCCACTCTTGGTGATCCTTCTGAAGGAAATGCACACACACTGGGCAGGCGGGTTGGTGAGCGCGGTGCCGAAAGACGCGGTGACGCCACTGCCCGTCGCCAGTCTGTTTTTTTACAAGGCCCGGCAATTTGGGATGGATATACCGCCATCAATCGGCCCTGGGCAATGGTGAGCCACCTGCATGGTTGTGCCTGTCTGCGAGCTGTCCACTACTCTCCTCCGAATAACTTCGGAAGGATTTGCGAGTTAGAAGGTGGTACCTCCACAGTTGTGCTCGGCACCAGCTCTACCACCTTGCCAACACGTCATTTTTGTAAACAGAAATGATTAGTATTTTACTACTAGTTTTTGCCCGCGGCTCCGCCCGCGTATTATTCGGTTTAACGACATGCTTTTTTCCGAGATAAAAAGTAGCCTATGTGTTAAGTTAGGGTGTAAGCTATAACCATTCTAAATTTCATCCAAATCCGTTCAGCCGTTTTAGCGTGAAAGAGTAACAAACATACACACACACACACACACACAAACTTTCGCATTTATAATATTAGTGTGTTAACTAAATATAAACAGTGCATTCAATTACACTTGCACTATAACACAGAGTCCTCAGTTTTTAAATTTAATCCTTATTGAGAATAAACAATAAATAATTGTAATTATGTACATAAGAAGAATATACCATTCTTCTAAAACTAATCAGTTATAATCACAACCTTGGGAAAACTTTCCATACATACGCTAACCTAATTACAGTTAAAATTTACTTTTCTAAAAAACACAGCCTGTGCAAGGTTTTTGGAATGAGCGACCGGATCAGTTAAACATTTATACGAGAATTTAGAAACGAGAGATTTCGTTCGTTTTTGCTACTTCTTCTGTCTGGCTTGGTCCCACTTGGTCGGATAAGTTTTTACGTCGCACCAATATGTAGATTACCCTGGAAATTTAAATAGAATACTTATAAACACGTCGAAAAATTGCACTGAAATAAAAATGTTTCTGAAACCATACAATTGACGAGCTCACGTACGAGGGGGGCATTGGGTGGCACGGAAGTAAGAGTCTGTCATGAACGAGAATTTGTTAAAATTATTATGAATGACTCTAACCGTACGGTCCGAAATAGAATAACATCGCTAAAATCGATTACAAATGAATGAGGTGAATGGCAAATAATCCATGAGTGAAACAAATGTCTTCACTCATTCGTATGACTTTTGTGGCTCACGCGTCGGAGTTGAGGCGATGAGAGTGTTGAACGGAATGAAATGTCAAAAATGATTTTCACTCCATAATTTCAGACAAAAATTTTTAAAAGTCTTGTGGTACATCTCGAAATGGAAGAATTGATATTCGTGAATGTGCTGTTTGTGGATTTGTGGAGTCGATAAAAAATATATATTATAACGTATTGTATTCTGTGTTAAAATAAGAGGTTATGAGGTATCTTTTATAAAGCGGTCCGAATTATGAGCTATCTTTCACATCGTTTGCTAGCTCACAAATTACGGACCACTCCTCGCTCACACTTGAAATCATTCATGGCTTTGAGCGATGTAATTCTATTTCGGACCGTACGGTTAATGTTGTTACAAGTCGTACAATGAGCTATGAGCGCTCGGCGAAAGTGGTGGGGGACTAGCGCATGTGTTCGCTCGCTCACAATGTTACTAAGTGCGATAGAGAAACAATGACAAGCGCAGTCAAGGTCACCGCTCATACACCGTTGCGACACTTTGTAACAGTGTAGTTATCACGCATAGTACTTTATTTAGGGACGGGGCTCCAAATTATACAAACGTATACTCGTAGAGGGTATATACACGTAAAAGGTGACTTTTGTTTATATAGCCAAAGTCATACTGGAGACTTGATAATGCTCAGGACCAAGGTTCAAAGAATAACTTCTGTGAAATACGCAAATTAAAATTTAGACTTCCTATACTAATTGCGTCGAGGTTGTTCTTGAACAATTAGAGGCACAAAAAATATTTTTTGTATTTCGCATACAGGGTCATTGAACCTTGGTCTTAACCAATTTACGAGTCTCCAGTATGAATTTGGCTATATAAACGAAAGTTACCTTAGTATGATGTGTGCTGCGATTTGAGAAAGCAAATTTTTTTTCATTTACGATCTATGGCAACTAAACTCTTAAAATTTTATTTCTAAGTTTCTTCTTGTGAATCCACAAAGCCAATATTAGTTTAAAACATAAAAATGTTATTGCTAGAGTAAAAACCCGTACTAAAAACACGATAGTATGAATGTCCAATTAATCCGAATGTTGCATAACGCTCGCTGCGATAAAATGAGAAATGGAAAGCCTACTAGTCCATTGAACTTATTTTTATCTTCTGTGGAAGATATTTCCTAGTATTTTACGTTTATTTTTGTTAAAGCAACTAAACACTTTCATTAAAAAGAAACTCCTTTATGATTTAGAATGTCATCACCTTTATTTGTGTACATAATCGTTCATTGGTGAGACTGTCTACTGAAAAAACAAGGCATTGAAACTTGAGGAAAAAATAACATTATTTTGTTCGCCACTACCGCACCTGACTGAAAGCGTCGATGAAATCTAGGATGAATCGCACTCGCCTAGAATGAACCCAAAGAGAAGACTCACCACTATCCCAAGACGATTTCTTATGACGTCATGCTGGAGCATGGTAAGTAGCTTGACGGCACGGTTCATCATAAAGGTAGTAATAGGCCACAGCCAAAGCATATCACCAGTTCAAGTGTAAAAATGTGTCAGGTACTTGGGTCTTTATCTGTCTACGCTTCTAGAAGAAGGTATTTTCATTCACCTTGAAAAGTTTGATTTTGAAGGTCCCAGTGCTCGATGTATTTGGTCTTATCTTTAGAACCGAATTAACACAACTTTGTAGTTCTATTGATATAAGCTAACGAACAAACTTATTTAACAAAAACATTGTAAGAAGATGTAACTTACAAGAAAATTCCCACAGCCACGGAAGTATTCAGAGAACAACTCTATGGTCTCTTTGATGTAACGATGGCCCTAACAAAAATATTTATTTACGAGTGAAAGTTACCAAAACATTTCCATATGTAAACTGTGAGGACTGCATGGAACAAAGAAGGCGCTGGAGAGCAACTCTGATCTGAGTGCATGGAACTTACAAAACTATGTCATTCACGCCAGGAATCTTACCAGAACACTCCCAAAGACAACTTTCATCGCCACATAGAAGGCCTTGCAGGACAATTGTTTTGATCTGTGTGCTAAAAGCATGGAAATTACAAAAACATTTCATTTATGAATGAAACCTACCAGAACATTCCTGTAGCTACAAATCTGAGGGCCGCATTGGACACAGAAGGCGCGAGAGAGCAACGAATTGGTCTAATTGTTAAAACCATGAAACTTACAAAATCATTAATTTTCAGATGATACTTACCAAAACATTGGCATGGCTACAACTGTCAGCGTCGCATTGAACATATAGAAGGCACCTGGGAAGGAGTCTATGGTATTCACGTAAATGTGGTTGGAAGTGGGAGAGTAGATAGACGGCGCCAAAGCTTCCATCACGCCCATCACAGCACTTAGTGTTGCTGGAATGAGAAGGAAAGAAAGAAAACGTTGTAGATAATAAACGTATAATAAATTAAAACAAGATATCTCAAACTAATAAATAGAAGAAACTCGAGTGGAGAGTAAGAATGTATAAAAAAGAAGAGCAACATCAAAAAGGATGCCGGATGTAGCTCGACATAAATTTATTCAATTGCGCGTTTAAATTTATTGGTGAAGTGTTCAGTTCAGTATGATCAGTAATCTATGTGGTTTTTTTGAATACCAATATTGTCTGTTTCCAACCCGTATACTGTATCAACCCGTTTCGTAACCCGTATCCGTATACCCATATACCCTTGAAGGATTACAATTCATACACAGCCACTAGGCTGCCTGGCAAAATTTAGCTACAACTATTTGTATTGTTTTAGGTGGTAGAGCTAATGCCGGGCTCGACTGTGGAGGTACCACCATCTTACTCGCAAATCCTCCCGAAGTTATTCGGGTGAGAGTAAGAGGACAGCTCTCAGGCAAAAAAGCCAGGCGGCCCACCATTGCCTGGGACCGATGGATGGCGGTATATCCATCCCCAAATGCCGGCCCTTATATAAATCAGACTGGTGACGGGCAGCGGCGTCACTGGTGCAAGGGTTGCGGCACCGCGCTCACCAACCCGCCTGCCCAGCGTGTGTGAGTATGGGCATTTCTTCCAGGAGGACCGCCAAGAGTGGCGAAATCCTGGAAAGGCCTATGTCCGGCAGTGGACGAAACAGGCTGATGGATGGATGGATGATTTGTATAACCCGTGAAATTAAAGAAAGGTATCTAAAATGGCGCTCATTCATCATCATCTCCTCTCACTCGCATGGTATGCGTACCTACTGCATGCAAAAAAGTTGTCTATGGATTTGCGCCGTTGACACCGACATTATCAAACGGCCATAAGACTAATGCCGGATCTTGCCAAAAATGTTAAAATTGTATTCGTGAAACAGTTGGCATACAGTCAACAATAATTATAAGAGAATTGTAATTTTGCATGTCAGCTCACACGAGTAACAATACGTGTAATATTATTGCCTATGATAATATATACTTTATATGTATAATAATAATTAAATGTTACTCATAAAAAATACTAAAGACACAAATTTTAATGCCGACTCTATCACAGTTCAATGCAGACACAAGTATATGCCGCCATTTTAGATACCTTTCTTTAATTTCACGGGTTATACTAATTTCAACACAGCAACACTAACACAACACATCATTATGCACTCATCCATCCATCAGTGCATTTAGAAACTACTTTTCTATAAATAAATTAGAAGATAAAAGTATCGATGACTGACCAAACGGTCTTCACAGATTACTGTCGGTTAAATTTATTACTTATTTTAAATAATGTTTTCAGTGAACACGGTCGTAGAATCTCATAAAAAAATGATGGAACAGACATAGGCGTAAGTTGCATTTTCTTTAACGCTGCGTTTCCCTACTGGACACTAGATGGCGCTGCAGGTATTTCACATCGAAAGTTTTTACGGCATGCGAAACCTTAAATTGTGCAATACAAAGATATATAATGGTACCTAGTGCAATAGGTTTATTGATATGATATTAATACATAAACATATCTGAAACGTGCGCGCGTCCGGGTAGTGGGGTGAATCAAGAAAAGGTTGGCTAATGCTGTTCTTTAACAAATAAAATTAAGTATAAAATATAGGTTTTAAAAAATGCATCTTTGTGTTTTAGATATTAGGTTTATATAACTTAAAGCAATCATTCAATTACTGTCATTTTTACTTTATTAGTTTGGATGAACTACTGTTTTGAAATGAAAAAATAGCCGTCACTTTGCATTTTTTACGATGCAGCTAATTTTCCTCTATCACGTTTAAGTGATCTGTGCGTTTTGGGCTGTGCTATCGTCTTGGAAAAGGCCCCCTTATAAAGCATTTTTTTTTCAGAACCCTTAATATTGTACTTTGGGAGTAAAATTATAAAATCTTTTTTACTATCCATGTTACCTACATGAAGTTTAGAGAATTAAAACATTAAAATTAAAATGATTTATTTTATAACATTAGGTTACAGACATTTTGGTGTCGAATCCTCCTTTTAAGTTAAAAAAACCTGTAATAGGAGGAATTCGCTCTTTCATGATATGTTTAACATAATAATGTTATATACTACTTAGCACTAAAATACCTTGCTTTACATTACGAAATTGTTAACTATATAATACTAAGTGTATAATAAACCTATGCAGAATAAATACATTTAATGTCCTATTATATGTAGTGTGTGTGAGCGTGAAGGGGTAATTTTGTTAGCGTGGGTAAGTACCTATTGTATACGATAGGGTGTGTGAGTGTGTGAAATAAGTGTTAGATTAATCCTAAACTGAGGATCATAAAAGTACTTTCGTCTGTTCGTAATTTTGTTCTTTATTTTTACATTCGGGGTATGACATAGTATAGATTTTAAAATTCAGTTTATTTTTTGTTGTATAAATGTATAGATTGTATGTAGAATTGTCTTCTTGCAAGGGTAGTCCTAGACTTGGTTAAATTAATAACTAGGTTTTGCCCGCGGCTTCGCCCGCGTCAAATTAGTTTTTGTGTACTCGTATAGAATTTGTCAATATCTTTCGGACTGTAAGTAAACAAGCTGGTGAAATGTTGAAATATATGTGTTATGCGCCTCTATGTTTCCCATTTTGTAAGTATGTCTCTTTTAGGTATAGCTATGTCCTATTTCAGGTCTAGAACTGCATTAATGCAAAATTCCAGCCCAATCGGTTCAGTAGTTACGGCGTGAAAGAGTAACAAACATCCATCCATCCAAACTTTCGCATTTATAATATTAGTGGGATAGTGGGATGTGGGATTAGTGGGATATTTAAATCTGGTTTAATCTGGTTGTGTAACTTAAGGATGCAGTTTAATATGTACAGTTGTCTCACGGTTACAACATTTGTATCTTTATAAACATCTCTTGTGCTATCTGTAATTTTATTGTACAGTAAAACCTTTAGGATGGACCGTTGGGCTCGTTCAAGAGTGATAATTTTGGTTTTACAAGATCTACCCCAGATGAGCAGACAATATATGATAACGGTTTGTACAGCAGTATTTTGTCTGATACATGTCTTAAATATTTAAATAACCAAATTAGTTTCCTAATTCGATTTGCGGTAATTTCGATCTGTTTGTTCCATGACATTAGCTGATCTATAAGTACTCCCAAGTACCTAGTGGAAGAGACACTTGTAACGAATGAACAATTGCAAGTAGGTATATGTAGAACTATTATTTTTACAAGTATGGGCTGAATTGGGCTATTAGCTTGTAGTTTTCATCAGGTTGGGTACTATTCAATAGGGAAAATGTTATGAGATTCGTTTTTTTAGGTTCAAAGTAAGAATATTGATGTTCAGGCAATTAATAACCGTACTTAGTCTAGTTTCTGCTTTCGAGTATACTTCGGCCCAGCTATTTCCGTGAAAAAGTAATGCGGTATCGTCAGCATAAGATGTGACTTTTCCATTAGGGTTGAATGTCTGTAAGGTCGTTTATGTCTATGAGAAAAGTGTCGGTCCGAGGACACTTCCTTGAGGGATACCAAAGAGTGTAGAAGTTTCGTCTGTGCTGTAAATTTTACCCGTTGCACACTGTCATTCAAGTAGCTAGAGATCAGATTTAAAAACTGTCCACGAATGCCAATTCTTTCTAGTTTCCGTACAAGGATAGGAACAGAAACAGTGTCGAATGCCTTTTTTAAATAAAAAAATACACACAATGTTTTCTTATTGTCGTCTAGGAGCTTAGTAATGGAGTTAGTTAGCTCTAGTACAGCATTTTCTGCGCTAATACCCTCACGGAAGCCAAACTGTCGATTTGATAAGAGGTCAAATTTGTTAAAGTAATTAATTAGTCTTTTACATACTTAATTAATTAGTTTTTTACAAAGATTACTCTAAGCCTTAAAGATTGAAATTACCATGCATTTTATATGTTGCCATATCGCGAGTCAGTTATGACAGCAATATTATGAAAAAACAAAGAATTTCGTGTACACGGAGGCACAGAACCAATATACTAATACAGTTATAATAAAACTGCCTTCTTCAAAAAATCATGTTCCTTTGTTTAGCTAATTTCCACGGAAATAACTTAACCGCGGCCGGGGCTGCGGGCTTTTGCCTTTTAGCTAGTCTAAGAATAAATAGGTTAAGTCTGTCTATAGAAAGATGAGATGAGAAGTTTTTTTTTTATTTAGCTGGCAACCCCAAAAATGATACCACTGCACCTGCACATAAAATATTACCCGTGGCATTTCAAAAAATTTGTTGTGTTAAAACCACAAGTCCACCTCGTCGACACATGCTTGTTATTGTGTACATACAGGTTGGTCCAAATAGTGACGTCAAAGAATTTATTATAGATTCCTTACACCTAGGTGTATCCGAAAATATATTTAATTGGTTATTTTTGCTTTCCTTTATTGTGATAATATTTTAATGAATCACAAGCTCTTTAAAATTTATAGTATGTACCTAGACAAAATAATGTTATTTTCCCGCCAAATTTTAAATCTCCATCCCAAACGATATAACAGTTATGAGCCTGTGGTACAAGGGACGGATAAAGTTTCACCATGAAAGTTAGTTGTTATACAAGTAAGGAGTTTAGTAAGGAACCCTAATAACCACAATAATATAATAATATAAAACAAAATAAATAAAATAAATATAAAATATTACTCAAAATCCACGAAAAAATATCATATTCTACGCAGATAGACTACCTAGATGAAATTTATTTTATTTAGCTAGGAAAAGGTAGACTAGGTATAATATTTTATATGTTCTGTATGTTCTATACATACGTGACCAGTTCACATATTCTTGGTAAGTACCGAAAAAAAACAAGCCTTTAGGGAAATACCTTTGAAATGGGTACACTCTATTGCGTTGGTAAAAAAGCACCTTAATTAGATATATACCTGTTTGTATAGCTCCCCACCACCTCCACCTAGCATTCATACATTCCTCAACTAGCTTTTTGTCTTCTAGAATGCAAGTTTTGCTTTTCCTTGGGTACCGGTATGTTGTCGTAATTTTCTTATTAAGGTTACTTTGTTGCAACTAAATTAATTCTAAGAATTTAGTAAGCGATATGATTTATACAGGAGCCCTTCATTTATATTTCTCACAGTCCCAATAACAGGGTACGGCACGGAAACTTCCTGATTTCAAAAGTCAATAAAAAAGTACTAGAGATATCATTATAATTTAATTTTTCTTGTAAAATACATCACCTGTTTTTTTATTACGGTTTTAAAGATTAGATGGTTCAAATGACGGCCCTCATGGTCAATGCATTGAATTACCCGATTTCTGAAGTTCCGTTCAACTCTTTTGGCGATCGCTTGGCATATATGTTGTTTTTTTAGATTAGGTAGTAACCTTAAACGGTCATTATAAGTAACAGATTTCAGATAACCCCATAAAAATATGCGCCAAGCGAGTGCCAATATACCCGTCGCCTTATGTTTGAAAAAAAAGAGTTGAACAGAACTTCAGAAATCGGGTAATTCAATGCATTGACCACGAGGGCCGTCATTTGAACGATCTAATCTTTAAAACCGTAATAAAAAAACAGGTGATGTATTTTACAAGAAAAATTAAATTATAATGATATCTCTAGTACTTCTTTTATTGACTTTTCAAACCAGCAAGTTTCCGCGCCGCACCTTGTACATACTGGTCAGGATTATGAATCCCCGTGGGGGTATCATAAAGTCATAAGTGTTTCCAACTGTGAACTGTAAAATGCAAGTCACAGCTCACACTCGGTACACCCGCTTTTCATCGGAAATTATAACGTCCCAAACGTGATGCATGGTGAACCCTAACGCTATACTTCGGACACAAATGGACCAACAGTTTAACGTGCCTTTTGAAGCAAGGAGAATTAATTAATTAATCAACTAGGAGAATAGTTGAATAATGTTTTCAGACGAGACTTGGAACTGGGTGTACATAAAAACCCCAAAAGGTTTCTGATACACCTTCGTGTAAAATTGCATGGCATGTTATGTTTGTTTAAAAAAATAAATAATAATAATTATTATTATAAAGCACGCAGACAGAACACAAATTAATGTGCACCATGGGGATTGAACCCACGACCTCTGGGTTAGTCTGCGAGCGCTCTACCACTCGTCACAAAGGTAATTTGTTAAATAAACTAAGTAAAAATGTGTTAAACTTGTTTTATTTTCTTACCGATCTCATTTGTTGGCACAATCTTTGAGGCTATAGACCTTATAGCAGCCAGTCCAGTACTGCTGAACATGTTGAAAACCGCACCAGAGTAGAACCAGCCCCTGGTCGGTGCAAAAGCCATCACGAAACATGAGGCTATCCTGCTTGCACCTGCCAGTCCTCCAATAGCACTGTCCTCTACATGTAGCTTCTTACTGAGCACCGATATACAGAACAGAGTTCCTGAAAAAGGGAGACATGAAAAATATTTACATCTGAACAAAAACATACTGAAATAACTACAAAAGTCCCAAGTTAAAAATAAAAGTATTCTTAAGACAAACAAAAGTTTTCGAAATTCTCTAAAAACTTTTTAGATCTGGTCACCCTCGATAAATCATGTACAGTCAGTGACACAAGAGCGTACGGGGTGAAAATAAAAAATGGTGGACCAGGGGAAAGGGAGGATGCTACTAATGTATACAGCCGAGCAACGACTCTGATGCACAGTGGTCTCGGGAAAAATATGATTGTTGAGTTCTATCTGGGTTTTGCTATGTAAAAGTGAGACCTGGTCTCAAGCCTAACCTTAGGTCTCTGTGAATATGAGCGCAAAAACTCTTTACTGTTAACCTGTAAGTGCACCTTGTTGTAGCATTGGTTGGAGGTAGCAAAATCGATATCAGTAAATTGTTACAGCATTAGAACGGCCACCCGCGACGGCGATAACGCTCTTATCGATGAACTTAAATGGTATTTATATTAATTTCCTCTCATTCAATTAAATATGTTATCGGCCTCAATTAATCGATCTCTTCCTGACCGTGGGGTTTATTGAAATATTAATAGTTCGGAAAAATTAAACAATACACCATTGTTCGATAAGGTTTGACGTCATACCTACGGTAAGGCATACCTACGGTAAGGTGTACAGGTACACCTGCGGAGGTAATTAAGTGTTCATCACCTAACGATGGTGTGCATGGACGATTCAACAAAAACCCAAGTCTCTCGGGTTCGCTTGGTAAACTGCTTTGCGGACATGAGTGCACGCTGCAGCGCTGTAGTGGAATAGCTTGTCGGAGCCGAAGATCCGAAGAACATACAACATAGTCGAGTAAGACTGCAGGTCACGTAGCAAGACTGCGTGCATACTCAGCATGCCGGGGTGCTTGCAGTTAGAGTTGAAACAATCGTTGGTTGCATTTGGACCGTAACGAGCACCTACTGAAGCTTACCTATACTTTTTTCCATACGGAGCATGATTGTGCTTGCTAACAGGAGTTAACACAGTGTATGATATCACTCCCGTAATAAAATATAAAACTGTATGTATTATCCTTATCAATTTTTTCCTTTTCAGCTGAAAATAACTGGGTATTGCCGATGTGTATTACCCGTTGACATCATCGATATTGCGCCATTTTACCACAAAATACTTTCCTCTACCTAATTTGCTTATCAATTCTGTCGTTACTGCGGTACACCACGAGGTCACGGTATTTGAATTATCCCTCATTACCGAGCTTATTCCAAGTAGAAAAAAATTCCCGATAATTATGGAATGATAACCAGTCCTTGTTAGGTAGGTTTCGGGTTAGTATAAATGGAGGAAAGTATATATACAATCAAACATTAGCACATATATACTCGCCATAATCACAAGGTTGTATACAATCAATCAGTCTCGACAAAATCACCATGTCATCATTCACAAAATCATCATTCACCATGAGCGGAAACTCTGGAGAAGCCGTTCATCGAGACAACGGGGAAAAATCTCGGAAGGAGCAAGAGCGCGCGGAAGAAGAAAAACGCAGACAAGACTTGGAGCGTGAGGAGAGAAAACATCAGAAGGCAGAGCAGCGGCAACTGGACAGGCACTTGATGCAGTATGCAGCAGCTTTGCGTGAGCAGGCATCGCGGCGTGGAACTCTTAACCGGCCGAAGTAGTGCTAGTCATAGATATGATCATTTGTTTATACAATAAGTATTAGGTATTTGTGTACATTAGTATTAAGCATATTGTGTGTGTAAGTGTTTGTTTTCGAAAATAAAATAAAAACTTGTTCCCGATACATATTTATTTCATTTCAAAATGCATGCCGACTTACAAATGTCACGACATACCAGTTTCCTTCATGATACTAGATATTTAGGTAGTTAGTTTAATAATGATAATAATATATTGTACTAGTTCTATCCACTAAGATGTTGTACAATCTACATCCATGCATAGATAACCGTGGTCACTACACTTTGTAACACGACAGAGGGGCACCGCGACATGCTATGCAGCGATAAGTAGGTACGGTGTACGTTATATACAGTGTTTAGGTAAGGTATCTGTCATACCATAGTCCTAACATTACGGGAATCATGAAAAGTATACATATTTAGAATGATGTTTTGTCTTAAGTATAAGTGAGGTGTATACGTGTATGAAGCACACGTGTATGTCCCGGTAATTTTCTATGGTCATTCAGCAGTTTTGATTTCGTTTTGAAATACACGCCGCCAGTTGGATACAGATCATAAAATGAATATAGCACGGGTTTTCCCGAATATTTCAAGACAGTGCCAACTAAACGTGGGTTGCCGTAATACGCTGAAGCTACTTACGTTCGGCCATATTTAGCTATCTTTTGAGTAGTGACACATAGTTTGTTCCATATTTAAACGATAGCGTGCCATGTGGTCATACGTATTATCGGTCCATAAGGAGTTACAGATGTAACGCCAATTGCCGCCAGTCTTTGTCATAATACTGTTTGCGGCTTACATATTCATGGATATAAAGTCAAGAAAAACCTTATTTAGACGTCTCATATTCCTGTATGGTCGGCTCCATACCTAAACGTCACAGATACACGTACTCAGAGGCGAATGCACACTCAGGCCGTGCTTAAGACATATGATAAGCATATGCCTAAGCATAGTTTGTGATAGCGGAGCTTTGCATCCCATGTGCACATAACGCTAATCATCACGCCTTACAACTTATCTGCGTTAGTGATGTGACGTGCTATGCAGCGGCTAGTAGCATGTTACCTAGCCGTTACATCTGGTGCAGTCCAAGCTTGACTTGATTGTATCTAACATAGAGTGGTCATGAGAGAAACTAAATTTCAACTTCAAGCAACGTCAGAGAGAATGATCTCAGTACCTTACCTGCACAACTCTCCATCATCTTTCACTCATGGGGTGCACTGCAAGAAAAGAAAAGTAAACATATTAAATACAAACATTTATTTTAATAAGCGAACTTCACATGCTGCTGCACTATTTAGCACTATTATCACTGATGTTGCGAGCCGAGGGCAGCAACATTTCTGTGTCCGTCCGGTCACCCGCCGAATAGTATTGTAAGATTTGCGGATCACCTTCATGCACTTTCTCGATGACCTCTCTGAAGATATTTTGGGATTCTTTCAGCAGAATCGCCGGGACCATGTACTTGGTTAACCACGCAGAGACGTGCGCCGTGCAGAAATGATGAAAGTGCTGTGGGATCCTGCACTCACGTCCCGGTGGTACCACTACATTAGGCCTCTTGCCACAGGAGCAGGTGTCCCCGGCGTCCGCCTTGCACTTCGAAAAGCGAATCTTCGTTTCAACAAACTCCAGTGTAGTGGGCAGCCTCACGAGATCTCTCTCACCTGGCGGCGGCCCCCAAAATAAGGGCATGAGCCAGTCCCAATTCACCAGCAGACGATCTTCTTCCGGCCTCGTCAGATCAAAGTTGTAGCGGACGGGGCATGGCTTTCCGTTAAGGAAAGTCAGGTTGTCCAGCTGTCGTTCCGCCTGAAGAAACTGTTTGTATGCTTTGTTGAATTGCAGAATTTCGCCGGGGCTGAAAGGGGCCTCGTCGGGTATAGAAGGCCCGCGCCTCATGAAGGTGTCCACTGGGAAACTAAGTATTCTGTCTTGGGACTGCATGTTGAGATTGTTGCGTTCTGGATGGATGTCACGGGACTCCTAAGTCTATATGATGTTCTTTCAGTAATGTTGACCGTGTAGTGTCTAGCCACTGACTGACTGCCCGCATAGCAATTTATACCACTCCAGTTGTTTATCGTACCGAAAAAAGAAAACAATATAGGGATAATATCAATTTGGAATTCCCACAACCTCGCGTGCAGGTTATCGTTTGGCGCGGTAATCGGATCATTCCTAAAATAAACGAGTGAATATTAAAATATTCTTGGACCACGTCAGTCAAACTTCCATCCTTATGGAAATAGACGATTTACAATTCATCCTGCGCTCCCATACTGGGGCCCCGGGAGTCACTCACGTGTTCACATAGTCACTATAGATCGTATCTCATACCTACGATAAAAATTACGCTACCAATTTGGGACATCGATAAAAACGTTTAATTGCTGTACTCGATGCATTGTCTTAGCTCGCGACACCATAATATAAATGCCGGGCATTCACAGGGAAAAGCAGTTTAAAAGTTTGTACCTTTAGTATACAGGTAAAACATACCTATTAAGCACATACGGCATTGTGTGCGCGATAAGAGCGTGTCTTAACAACGACAATGATGCAGATCGGATGCAGTTTTAGTAGGGTGAAACAACTAGTATGTGACTCTTGACCGAATACTGATAACACAGAAGATATAAACAAAATAGACTGGGTTTTCCCAAAGAGAGAAACTGTTAGGTTATCGGGCAACTTAGTGATGAGGAATTTAACTCGTGTAAAAGCAATGCTGAGATCACGTCAGCCGATATTTAGATACACGTCGCACTTATAGGTATCATCCCACTTTAGTACTCCTGTTTGAAAAAGAACTTCAATTATAGCACTAGTGGATCTTGTGAGTGCCCGCTATGAATGCTGCGCTGCAGTCCAGCGTCATGCTCACATTATGCAAAAGTGGCAAGGCGGTGTATGGCCTATGAGATGCGAGTGACCGCTGCATGGCAACAAAGCAGTTAATTCTACAAGAAGTATGTTTATTCTAGGCGTTCTAGGCATCGTTCCGTGAGAATGTGAGCTGTAGGTTTCTGACAATTCGGCCCCAGCTTTGACCCATATTCATATCACTTTAGAGGTGGCACATACAAAATAGGTCAAAATTTTCGGAAATGCATCTGATCCCTATGCACTATAGAATCTTCATTACTGAATACGAAAATAGTACTCTTGCCTTACCTAGATGCTTAATTTTGAAGTTATAGACCGTACGCTACCGAGTCATTGACTGTAAGTTGTAAACTCAGCCAATGTTATGAAACAAAGCTAGAGTCCACGCCACCACTGAAGTAAAAAAAAATAAAGACTGCCGCAGGGCTTCAGCGGTGGATCAGCTACATATCAGTTTTTTCTGAATCTTTGGTCAAAACATTATAATTCTTTGTGCGGGTAATCTCAAATATTGCAGCCATCTAATGAATACTGTTGAGTACCATGTTAAACATAGACCAATATTTCGTATTTAATGTTAATGTACCACATTTATAATACTACCTATGGATTCGTTAAAAAAATAAATAATTTATTTGAAATATAATGTACCAGTATTATATCATATTAACTGTTAAAAAGACGTCCGTAAGTTTTCCCTATTAATGTCGCCAGTGTACCACGTTATTTCGTATTGAATGAGGCATAACCACAATCAACATTTTATGTCAGAATAGCCCCTTAAGATGTTAATCCTCAACCAATCGAGTTCTGAAATCTTATTGAGAATCTATTCATTTAATTAGACAGTAAAACATAATTAACATCACTCTAAATTCCAAGAAAACTGTCACCCATAGAGGCATGCCATACAAAAAGTGTAATTTTGTAAAACGGGTCTTACTTAATAACTCGTAATTTTGTCTATAATAACTAGTAAATAAGTAATACATACTTAATTTATATCCAAACTAATAATAAAGTAGTAAAAAGATCGTGTCTGTACATTGAATATTTTCTAAATTGGTTATTGGTACTGTACTGAGGCCGAAACAACAATTTTTATTTTTTTTTTCTCTCTGTCTATCTGTATGTACTTATGTAAATATGATCTGTTTTAACTCGAGAACCTAAGAGAGAAAGAGAGGGAGAAGAATGGAGGAAGGGGCTATTTCTTCGTACCACTTTCGTGCACCAGGAAATTCTTAGTTCTTGAGAAATACTACTTTGTTTCATAGAAATTAAGTTTCCATCCATTCCTGTTTTGTCCACTGCTGAACATAGGCCTTTCCAATATTTTACTGTTGGCGGTCCTCCTGGAAGAAATGCCCATACTCACACTCGCTGGGCAGGCGGGTTGGTGAAATTAAGTTTAAAATTTATTGTTACACTTACAATTTGAGGGGTTGGGGGGAAGGGGGCTTTTTCCCTGGTATCCTACCCCTCGGAGATTCTATACTGTTTTAGAACCGAATCTGGCTGCCTACCTTACCCCCACGGAAAAGTCAAAAATAGGAAGGCGAGCGAAATGAAAACATATCGCGTATGTTGCATTCGTTCTATTTGTCGTGTCCCGTTATTTTCGCATTTCGTTATCAATTCGCTACATTTTCGCGTTTTTCGGCATCGGTGCCCAAATGACGTAAACACCTGACACAAAATGTTTCATAACAATTTATAATTAAACATATCGTGGTAATGATAACTGTTGCTTCCCATTTATTAACACGTTATTCGCATCAAAATTTACATACGACCGGACGAAATAAGGACAGTGTGACCAGATTAAATTTTACGAAAATCCCGAGGCACCTCAAAAAAACACTGAAATATGCCGACTAACACAGGGCAAATATACCAATAAAAATACTGATTTTAATAAGTATTTGCATTATAGATGCTCTACCTAAGTACTTAGTAGTTTTACATTGCATCCTTTGCAAAAGGCGGCAAACTCCTCATCGTTATAACGTGAAAGAACATTCCGGAATTTGTTCCCAATTTGTCAAATAACTTTGCTGAAAAGTAGACATGCTTTCTGGATCAAGTAAAATAAAAACGAAAAAAAATATTTATATGACGACAAAAGCGTACTACCTCTACTTTGGGGAAATTTCCAAATTGTCGAAAGAACAAACTCAATTATTAAGTCGAGTTCAGAACAGAAAATCATTTCACTTCAACAAACCCTAATAGACGATTCGATACCACCAATAAAGTATTTTATGTACCTACTTACCAATTCATACAACTGAAAAACTTAAAATCCAGACCTTGTTTTGAAAGTAATAAATTGTATGTACTGAATTTTTTTCAAATCACAACCTCGGTTATGTCTCTCGTGGATTCGTGTATATTGTATTGGTATTATCTTTTGTTTTATTTGTATAAAACTATTATTTTAGTTATTATTCTCAATCCCAATGTAACCCTAGTCTTATTTGTTTTGTAATAATTAAACATAATTTCTCTCTCTTTTCTCAAAATACCCCCAGATTGACAACTGAGAGAATTTGGTACCCCCCCCCCTTTATTTTGTTAGGTTAAGTTTTTATGTATTTGTTTGTTTAAAAACTCATATATGTATAATTTATTCAAAATTGAAATTTGTTATCTATTTTATATCTGCTATGTATCGCTGTTGATTTCTGTACATAAATAAATAAATAAAAAAATATATTGACTTGTCGATAGATACATTTGTATATCTACTTACAAATTTAATAGGTATGTATATGAAGATGAAGTACCTATGAAGTCGCCGAAAAAATCTAACAGATTCATGATAACTCCTGTAAATCAATAGCCATTTCCATTATTTGCTTTTTGTTTGAAAGTTGATTGCGGGGTTTTATATCACCGTATTAAATTTTGTTTTTATTTCCAGTTTGATCACTGAAAACTAGTCTTCAAAACAGTTCGTCTTAAGTGTCACCCGTTTTCATGATAAGATTCGTAATAACTTTTACATGGTGAAACTTGTCAAAAATTAAAATTTAGATTCTGTTAGCTTAATGTTGTCTCAGATATATACAATTTATTTTATAAAATTTGGATTTGTCATTCCTAAAATAAATGGGAAAACGTTTGTACTGAAAACTGAGTTTTCTTCAAATTCTCCATGCAAAACAGCAATTCCAAAGGTAAAGACCTATTATTTACGAAAACATCATAACTATAGATCGGGTGAATACGCCGGGCCCGGCCTAGTTGTATCGGTGACATAATTATTATTGAGAACATAAATCGATAAGATAAATACTCATAATAGTTATGTTTCTGCTAGATTCTAATGGGGATATACATTATATACCAAACGACTGATTTAGTTTATTACAATAGAGTTCCTTGTATCATAGTGATTTTGTACCTATGTCGATTTAAAACGTGACTGAACCTTGTCGAAATTTAAAAGATCATGACTAAGAACCGAACATTTAAAAAATTGGCTTTTCAATCACACACAACATCACACTAATATTATAAATGCAAAAGTTTGTGTGTGTATGTTTGTTACTCTTTCACTCTGTAACGGCTAAACGGATTTGGATGAAATTTAGAATGGATATAGCTTATACCCTAACTTAACACATAGGCTAATTTTTATTTCAGAAAAAAGGATGTTGTTAAACCGAATAATACGCGGGCGGAGCCGCGGGCGAAAGCGAATGAAGTAATAAATGCCACGCGCAGGGTATGTTTTACATTGCCCGAGGCTCCGCCCGCGTGTATCCTATCTCTGAAACGATTTTAGCTTGGGCGTCATTTTATGGACACTCCTTATAGCCTATTTGTCGACCAGGGTCACTACGACGATAATGAAAAAATAAAACCGCATTCAAACCTTTTTTTAAAATTCAAATTCAAATGTTTATTTTGTAAAATAGATACATAAAGTATTCATTTTACAAGTCATATCTAATCTTTATAAAAACAATATTATGTTACAATACGGGTAATATATAAAAATATAATTATATATATTTATGTTGGGCTGATAAATGTCAGGTAATTATTTCACTCCATTTACACTCGGCATATCTTTTTTATTCTTTGTAAAATTCCGTCTCCTTTTCTTTTCTACAGGCTACAAATAAACTCATTAAATTTTTAGATTTGGGTTTTAATCGGATCCTCTGTCTCATTACAATTTCATGAGCGAAAGGCTTAGACGCAAAAAGAAGCCTTGAGCGCCCATTGTTTTGATTTTTGAGAAAATAATACAACAAATACCGATGTTATATTTTAGATATACAGATGTTATACATTTGCCGGCATTTCAAGCTACATATTTTATACGATTTTAACCAGTTTTAACAATTCTAATTTCAGTATAGGTTAACATAACAATTACTTTCTACAATTATTAAACCGTTTTTTCTAATACGGATGGAACCGAAATCAGAGCGAGTGCGTCGCGTCGCGGGGACAGAAGGGTGAAAGAGGATAAAAAGAAACGAGCAACAAACAGCAAATCAAGGCCAACAGTAAGTAGTAATTGTTGTACCGGTACCCTTATTTAGCAGTTTTGTTTAGCCCTAAACTTGCTTGCGCTGCACGCACGAAGACAACATAAAAAACGGTATGACGTCTTACAGAAATTTTAGGGTACCCTTATTTAGTAGTTGATCAGTCACATTAAACCTTTTTGACAGCGATAAAAGAACTGATGTGGGCGTATTTCACAACATACCTACACTAGCACTAAGGTTTGTTTCGAAAAAGACGAAAACCGGTAAAGCAGAAACCGTTATTTGACTATTTGACTACTAGTTTTGAAACTAAATATTATTGACTTCTTGTCTTTCAGAATTAATATTATATAAATAAAGAAACACATAAATCAAAAGTAGTTTTTCAAGATATGTTTCGACCACTTGATATGGTCGGCTTCAGTTAAATTATATAGGTACTCGTAGAATTAAATAATATTTACAATAATAAGACATAAAAAAGATAAGATTAATGATTTGTTCTTGTAAAACAAAATATTTATCTATTAAAACTTTTAATAAATCAATGCCTAGCAAGGGTGATGAATGGGTAATGAGTTGAGGCACATAAGCACATAATACAGCCCTATTTTCTTGCCTTTTGAGTTTGTGGCGTTTATGAACGCCTCCATAAATTATTTTGGGGATGGCAACACTGCCATCAGAGAGAGAACAGATTTTTCTCCTGTTTGTCAACACGATTGTTTTGTTCATTCATTCATTTTGTTATCCCAAAGTAATACCAAACCCTGAAGAAGTACCTACTCACGAAGTTTTATTTGGAGACTGGGGGCCCCATCATCAAAACCTCCAAAGTGGTGACCCAACGACTGTGAGCTGCGACCATCGGCGGTAAAATTTTGTGCGAGAAGATGTAGTGAAACATATTTCTGTGTGAGAAAGGTACATTTTCATGTTATGTGCGGATAAAACTGTGAGTACCTAACATACAAATTATAAAACATAACCTAAATCAAATTTACAAAATCGTGTTCATTCAACCAATAATCTGGACTCCCTAACAAAATCGTGTTCGAGTCAACCGCTTATACTAACTTTAGCCCCGAATTGTGGTCATTATCGCTTGGAACTCTCTGCGGCATCCCATGCTATCGGAGGAATCTTCGAATAACCCGTCAATTAAGCTGTCACAATTTTGTTTGCCTGGCATGTTTCAATGTGTATATAATGTGGTCTTGATTTCTTTTGGTTTATTTACTTGTTTTGTCTTGTTTATTTTTTGTGTGGTGTGTGCCTGTGCCTGAGGTATTAATTTTTAACCATACTAACATTTTATGTGTGTGTTTTGGAAACTAACAATTTTTGCCTATTAATTGTTTGATCACTTATCTAATAATATTTTGAAATTTAACTCATAGGTATACTCTTACTAACATTTTATTTTGTGTTACTAATTTCAACTTCATTTAAATTTGCTAAGATTGTTGTGGTTGTCTAAATTAATATTTTTTGATGTACATATAACTTTTTTGTGCTTGTGTTACTGTACTTGTAATATTTGGTTTTGTGCTTCTGCGAATGTCATACCCTTACCAAAAGGATTTAACTGAACAGCTTACGGTTTCTTAGTTATTCTGTCCTGGCTGTGTGGTGTGTGGTTTTTACATTTAAATTACAAGCTCATTAGGAACCATGTCCGAAGAACTTCAAGCACAAGTGCAGAAGCTACTCGCTCAAAATTCGGCATTGCAATTACAACTAAGTCAGACTCCGCCTGAGCCTAAGCCGGAGCACCAACCTCAAGTACACAAAGTGTCAGTCAAACTACCCCTGTTCTGGCCTGACCGCCCAGGTGTTTGGTTCGCCCAAGCGGAGGCAAATTTTGACTTAGCCGGTGTAACATCTGATGCCACCAAATATAATTATATTGTGGGAAACCTCTCTGAACGCCTCGCCGGTGAGATTGAGGACATCATTGCTGATCCACCCGCTCATGACAAGTATACATTTTTAAAATCAGAACTTATGCGTAGATTGTCCTTGTCTGAGGAGAAAAGGGTCAGCCAGCTGCTTAGCGATGAGGAACTTGGAGGAAGAAACCATCACAATTCCTCCGCTACCTTAGGTCCTTGGCTGGTTCCAACTTGCGGGACGAATCAATCCTGCGACAGTTATGGCTAAGACGGTTAAGAGCTGTCTGCTCAGTAGGTGCACCACATATTCAAGAGGATCCTATCCAGGTACTTACCCGACAGGTCGCCCAGCTGTCTCGCCAAGTGGCAGCATTGTCCAGAACCGCCGCCGTTCATCACGCAGCCGCTCTACCGCGACATCGCGTGGAAGGAGCTCCACACCGGAAGTACAGTTGAAGCAGTGCTGGTACCACAAGAGGTTTGGTGCCAAAGCATCCAAATGCATCAGCCCTTGTAACTGGCAGACGGAAAACCCCATCAGCAGTCAGTAGCGGCGGCAACTGATTGCTCCTCACATGGCAGCCACCTAATTATTACAGAACAAGGTTCCAAGCGTCGTTTTCTCTTAGACACTGGATCAGACTTATGTTGCTACCCCCACCGCTGGCTCCCAGACCGGAAACGAACTTCTGATTTCGAGCTCAGTGCTGCTAACGGGAGCTGCATTAAGACTTTTGGGACTGTTAAACTGACCTTGAATCTGGGACTGAGCCGTGCTTTTGTTTGGCAGTTTGTGATTGCCGATGTCAACACTGCAATAATAGGGTCTGACTTTTTGGCACACTATCATCTTTTGCCTGATTGCCGCTATAAGAAATTGGTCGATGGTACTACTGGGTTGTCTTCGCCCGCCTCCTATTCTGACATTGGACAGGCAAGTGTCAAGGCCGTTGTTGCTGGAATTTCAATTTTTGCACATGTGCTTGCTGAGTTTCCTGATATTACACGACCACCTGGCCTTCCTAGAGTAATCAAGCATATCACACTGCATTACCTTAAAACTACGGACAGACCCCGAGTTTCCTGTCGTCCTAGACGCCTGTCACCTCAGAAGCTCATTTCGGCCAAGAAGGAATTTGAAGATATGGTGCGATGTGGTACCGCAAGACCTTCTAAAAGTGCCTGGTCATCGCCCCTACATATGACACCGAAGAAGGACAACGCCTGGCGCCCTTGCGGTGATTACCGCGCCTTGAACGCCAGGACAGTGGCTGACCGTTACCCGGTTCGTCACATTAATGACTTCACTCATGGCCTTGCTGGTTCTACGGTGTTTAGCACAATTGACTTGGTGAAGGCATACCATCAGATCCCCGTATTTGAGGAGGATATCCCAAAGACAGCCATCGTTACCCCGTTTGGCCTCTTCGAATTTCCTTTTATGACCTTTGGGTTGCAAAATGCTGGTCAAACCATTCAGTGCTTTCATCGATGAGGTCACGTGGGGTCTCGATTTCTGTTTTCCGTACGTCGACGATATCCTGATCTACTCAGAAAACGAAGCTCGTCACGTGAAACACCTGTGCATCCTATTCAAGCGACTGCAAGACTATGGAGTAGTAATAAATTCATCCAATTGCGTCTTTGGTGCTAAATAGGTCGTGTTCTTAGGCTATCATATTAGTGCCGAAGGTACTCGACCCCCTCAGGACCGTATCCAAACACTGCTGGATTTCCCTCCCCCCAAGACTGTGCAAAGTATGCGTCGATTTCTTGGCATGTTAAATTATTATCGCCGATTCGTGCCGCATGCTGCGCAATTTCAGGCGCCACTAATTAATGCCTTGGTTTCTATCAACGAAAAAGGTGCAAAGCCATTTCCTTGGACACCCGAGCTGCTGCAAAAATTCGAAGCCTGCAAGATGAGTTTGTCTCACGCCACGCTACTACAACATCCGGTTAGCGAAGCGCCTTTAGGCCTTTTCACCGATGCCTCCAGCGTGCACGTGGATGCCTGTCTACAACAACAGCAAGCAAACGGAGAATGGTCTCCCTTTGCATTTTTAAGTAAGAAGCTGACGCCACAGCAAGCTCAGTGGCCAGCTTATTACAGAGAGTTACTGGCGGTGTGTGAAAGCGTTCAGCATTTTCGTCATATCTTGGAAGTTCAACACGCTACCGTATACACTGATCACAAACCGTTACTATATGCTTTCGTACAGCGACGAGAGAAGCTTCCACCTCCTCAGTTGAATCAGCTGTCTTTTATCTGCCAATTCACAACTGATATTAGGTACATTAAATGTGAAACTAACGTCGTAGCGGACACGATGTCTCGTATCGAAGCTATTTCATTGGAACAAGACTACGAGGCTCTTGCTAAGTCACAAGAGACTGATCAGGAGCTTGCCAGCTTACAAAACTCTTGTTCAGCCTCTGGTCTGAAGTTAACTAAAATTAACATTCCACAAACATCTCTGTAACTTGTAACGTTTCTACTGGCAAGTCTCGCCCGTTCCTGACCCCTCCTTTCCGCCGTGCGGTGTTCGACAAATTACACAATTTGATCCACCCCGGCGCACGAGCTACAACTCGTCTCGTGCCAAATCGTTACGTATGGCCCTCTGTCAAAAAGGATTGCAGAGACTGGTCTCGGACTTGTCAAGCGTGCCAACGCAGCAAAGTCTCAAGACATACCTCAGCTCCTATGGGCAAGTTTGACCAGCCATCCGGTCGCTTTACGCATGTCCACATCGACATTATCGGCCCTCTACCTGTCTGTAACGAATAACGATACTGTCTCACAGCGATAGATAGAGTGAACAGATGGCCCGAGGTTTGGCCTATGCGATCGATTAACGCAGAAGAGGTAGCTAAAACCTTTACCAGATAATGGATCTCGCGTTATGGTGTACCCTCGGTCATAACAACAGACCAGGGCACTCAATTTGAATCTGACCTAATTAGTCGACTCATGCTTCAGCACGCCACGAAGCGCATTAGGACGACTTCATATCATCTATGTGCAAACGGCATGATTGAGCGTGTTCACCGGCAACTCAAGGCTGCCTTGATGTGTCATAACGATTCGTGGACTAGAGCGCTTCCATTAGTGTTACTTGGGATGCGTACTGCTTTTAAGGAAGATTTGAAAGCCACAGCAGCTGAAATGCGTTATGGTGAGCCTCTTCGACTTCCTGGAGAGTTACTAGTACCAGCACCCGTTCTTGGAAAACTCGAAGACCCAGCCGATTTTGTTGTGCAGCTGAAGCATAAAATGTCGAAAATGCGACCTGTTCCAGCCAAAAAATTAAAAAAAATTGAGAAAGAATACTACGACAGGGGGGCGTACTTTATGACAATATTGATGAATTGCTGATAAGGGTTGGTAGTGAAAGTAGTGATTAAAGTGAGTCAGAGGAACCTAGTGATCTTGAAAATTTTCTCAGCGTGGAGTATTTAGATTTCGACTTACATTCTGAAGATGAATAGAGTTAAACTTTTGGTCAATAAAAAACATTAATTATTTTGTCGTAGGTATTAATTTCTTCTCTTAACATAATCGTCCCGAAAAAGTGGCATTTTATAATTATTAATTATTTATAACATTTCTCGTTTTTTATTTTTTTCTGCTCAAGTATCATGATACTTTTGTCTGTTTTTATAGTACTTCGATTGCAACGCCCTCAATGATTCTCTACTCTTTTATGTGGGGCTGTAGACAAATTGATGGACAAGCTGCAGCTTTACTTATACTATAGTAGCTTTTGCCCGCAGCTCCGCCCGTGTCGAAGAGATTTTCATGGAAATAAGGAAAACAAAATAATATGATTTTTTGAACAACTATATGCAACGGACACCATGTTTAAGCAAAGCGCCAATAAAGATCAATCAAATATGCCTAAACTCGAAGGGTCTATTGTTGTCCGTTGAGGAGATCCTATACCCATCTTACAGTCCCATCATTAGACCCTGGTCTCCATGTTTTACCAAAGTGCTAATAAAGACCAATCAAATGAGCCCAAACTCGAAGGGTCTGCTGTTGTCCGTTGAAGAGATCCTGTACCCATCTTTTAGTCCCATCATCAGACCCTGGTCACCATGATATACCAAAGTGCTAATAAAGACCAATCAAATAAGCCCAAGCTCAAAGGGTCTGCTGTTGTCCGTTGAGGAGATCCCGTACCCATCTTCCAGTCCCATCATCAGACCCTGATCACCATGTTTTACCAAAGTGCTTATAAAGACCAATCAAATAAGCCCAAACTCAAAGGGTCTGCTGTTGTCCGTTGAGGAGATCCTGTACCCATCTTCCAGACCCATCATCAGACCCTGGTCACCATGTTTTACCAAAGTGCTAATAATGACCAATCAAATAAGCCCAAACTCGAAGGGTCTGCTGTTGTCTGTTGAGGAGATCCTGTACCCATCTTCCAGTCCCATCATCAGACCCTGGTCACCATGTTTTACCAAAGTGCCAAGAAGTGTGTCAGGATCGTTGTAGATGGAAATCTGTAGTCAGATTAAACTCATACAGCTTTCTTGTATGGGAAAAAATCAATACATAAACCTGGCTGTAATCACTTTTTCAAGCTAAATATTAGCAAGAGGTGTGTCCAGATCGTTGTAGATGTAAAAATTCTGTCTGTCAAATTAAACTGATATAGTTTTCCTGTATGGGAACAAATTATTACTTTAATCATAGTATTTAATGTATCTATGCTTAAACCTGGCTGTAGTTACTTTTTCAAGCTTAATATTAGCAAGAGGTGTGTCAGGATCGTTGTAGATGGAAATATTTAGTCAGATAAAACTGATACAGTTTCTTTTTATGGGAAAACAACCGCTTTTATAACGTATAACTAACCATTTGGTCAAGGTACGCTGATAAAGCAGCTAAGCAGCGTTTTTTCTCCCGACATGGTTCAAAAATATTGAATTTTCAAACTGAAAACTTACTTTATTAAAATAAAATATAGCCTATGTTACTCAACAATAGTATAGCTTTTTTTAAAAGAAAGAATTTTTAGAATCGGTTCAGTAGTTCCAAAGTTTCCTCAAACATACAAACAAACAAACAAATCTTTCCTCTTTATATAACATTGTAGATGTAGATAAGGTGACTTTTATTATTTTGATTTTCATATTTACAAAAACTATAGACAAAAATAAATTTAGAGAGAAAATAAAGTTGCACTTTATTAATAACCAAAATTATATTTAAATTATAAATAAACTCATTCAAATTACACTACCTAGGTTATCCCTTACACATTTAATAAGAAATAAGACAGAATACTTATCTTTGAAATACACGTCATATAGAAACCTATTGAACACCTCGACGCCACAGATAAACTCTGCGAGTTTTCGTGGATGACTCAGAAAATGTTAACTAGCATATAAGTTATATTAAATAAATAAATTTTAAAAAAAGCCCATCTCATACTGGAGGCTTGGTAAGTGATCAGTAATACGGATCGATAACACTTTTTGCTAGTTTCACAAAATAAAATCTTGACGTCCATAGTAATTGACTCGGGGCTGGGCTTGCGTTTGTAGGGAACACGAAAAGAATAATTTACGAATTCCACAAAAAGGGTCATCGAACCTTGCTACTGAGCACTTACTGAGTCTTCAGTAAGAATTGGTTGCATAAATTAAAGTCAGCCTGTATACTTGTGACGTGACTCTAGAGGCTACTTAAAGACAACTCACCTGTAATGCCCAAAACAAAGTTAATGGTTCCGTACACGCTGTACTCGACCTCGTTGAAGTTGAACCTTCGGATCGCATACAAATAGGATACTTGTGAGTCACCTGCAAGAACAAGAGAAAATTTTAGTAAATGCAACAAAATAACTTTTCTGTGACGTACTTGATAAGGAATAATGACGAAAATGCCTTGATCCAAGGGACTTATTCTTCCAACCAACGATATTTAGCGTTGTTAGCTCTACGAGCAGGAAAATGTTTAATTTGAAATCATGGAGGACTTCATAAACGCGCAACGTCGGTTTTCGAGTTATCCTGCTGGCAGACGACCAAACTTTCGCTTCGCTCACAGCGCTATTGAAATCAGGGAAAGTGTTTTTGTGAAATGAAATCAAGATTCATTTCCCGTGCCTTGAGGGTTCCGTACACACCATTCAAAACACAAACGTAGTCAACGAGCAGTTCTAAATGTCCAAACTTACTTGGCACTTACGATCTATTAAACTCCATGTAGCCAAAGGGTCTAATTATATTGGAAATTAAATTACTTCTTAAATAGTTAAATATCAGTAATTTTCCGATTTTTTTCCTAGAAGTGTGCTAAAGGACCTAATTGTGTATGGAATTTCAAGTTTCTAAGTAAACTGAAAGTATCTTATAGGTTTTCAGTTTTCATGGTGTGCCAGTTTGTACAAAATTGAAAACGGAAGGAGCAAATTATTTCGCGTTAAAGTATGTATATTCAAACTGCAATTCAGACATATCTTTGAAGCCCTTCTCCTATATGGGTGGTCTAAACATTTGAAAAAATACATAATAGGCATACATAACTATCTCCGTGCACGCCCGCACCGGGCTCTTGGCGGTGCCCCCTTCGGTCTCCGTGGCGCTTAGTAAGTCTCCACTGGTTCGCGCGCTCACGAAGCTCTACGCACTTTTGGTTTCGGCACCTAAGTGTGATCTTTTCTGTGATAGATTGACGGATGTGATGCGTGAGTACTTGAAGTTCTGTGAGAGTGAAGCCTCAATGACCATGTCCTTAGATTTGCAATATTAGATTGTTTTACATTTTTATTTCATTTTTCTGTTTGTCGTTACTTTTCTGTCTCACTTCTGTATCCTTGTAATTTTCTTTGTGTCTGTACGGTGATTTGGATTTAGTATGTTATGCTGTGCAGTTAATAATACATAAATAAATAAATAACGTAAACAAAAAGAAAATCCAAGTTTTAAAAAATGTGTTTACTTTTGACAAAAACAATTCGAAGAATTTTCCTACTCATTTTGAATGCTTAAAGCGATTTTGATGATTGAACGCGCGCAGAATAGAGATGAAAAATAATACTCATAACGATATATAACTAACGGTAAAATTAACGTTAAATAAGTAACGGTAAAATTCGGTAAAAAGTCACTTTAATAACGTTAACTAGCGTAACGTTATTTTTGAAGTAACGTTACTCCCGTTGACAGTGGTAACGTAATAACGTTACCATCTTTTTAACGTTATTTCAAGCTTTGGTATAAGTAGATACATAAATAAATTTGGGGCCCTCTTAAAAATAATATTGTCTCTAAAATCCTGTTAGTATCAAGGCTGCAAGAAAACGATTTTTTTTAACAGAACAAAATCCTGTGCGGTCTGGGCACAATAAACACAATATTGTTAAAACATTCAGTGGAAAACAATCAGGCGTGGCAAAGTCACTGTTTGGCTGAGCCCTCAATCATGCCCCCTGTCAGTTGAGCATGCACCAATAAGATTTTCGGAATGTACGCGCATATTATTTTTATACCTACCACTTGTTGAACGGTGAAGGAAAATACTTCAAGGTAAACCTGACCTAAAAGGCGTGTATTTAACTCAAAGTACGGCGAAAAGATGCATCAAGTTTGGAGACGTTTTAGTAACATTTCACTCCTGGGAACGACTCTGAAACCCTCTCGAGTCATGACTATTCCAAGACTAGACTAGCATTTTGCCCGCGGTTTCATCGGCGTGCATTCGGTACTTTAAGAATTTCATCGATAACACGGTTATCGTGCTCTAGACACAATATCTAGACATAGAACGTAACTAGGACGCAGTTGAATAAGCGATACTTGGAATTTATTAAGCATGGGCCTTGATTGCAGCCAGTACTATTGGATTGGGGTCAAACTTACGTGCTACGGACAAAATAATTACTAATTACGTTGAAAAACCTAGTTTGGTATTGTCGTGGTATGTAAGTGACACTGTTATACGAGCAGATATAGATTGTATCTTGAAACTGAATCTAATTTAAATAAAGATTATCATTGCTATATTTAGCCTTTTATTTCCTTTAAATACTGGTATTAATTAAATAAAAACAGATTATTATTAGAGTGCATTACAATCCAGAAAAGATAAATTAGAAACGAATGAAAAGACAAGAAATCACATAACGCCCTCGTGAGCGTTCGGTATGTGCATTACAAGCTAGTTAGATCAAATAGTTACAAAAATATTCGGTGGACAAGTATGGTGGAAAAATTCAACGGCCTAGGTAAGTAGCGCGCTTGTCTGGGAAACAAGAGGTCGCAGATTCGGATCTGGCCCGAGGAATTTTTTCAAATTCTTGTCTTTACATTTGTTTCTAATTTATCTCTTCTGGAATGTAATGCACTCTAATAATAATCTGTTTTTATTTAATTAATACCAGTATTTGAAGGAAATAAAAGGCTTTAAAAATAAAATTTTGAGTATTCCAAAGCGATGGATTTCGCAATAAAACATAATCTTAAAAAAGGATTTTTCTATATATTTCGGCCTCTTCTATCAGGCCGTCATCAGTAGAATAAATGACATTTAAAATTAATATATAAGGTGACCTTAATTATGCAGCCAAATTCTTACTAAGGACTCGGTAATTGCTCAGGAACAAGGTTCGATGACCCTTTTTGTGAAATTCGTAAATTATTTTGTTCGTGTTCCTTACAAACGCAAGCTCAGCCCGAGTCAATTACTATAGGACGTGAAGATTTTATTTTGCGAAATTAGCAAAAAGTGTTATCGATCCGTGTTACTGATCACTTACCAAGCCTCCAGTATGAGTTTGTCTGTATAAATAAAGTCACCTCATATACAAGTAACTCAAAAAAGTAGGTATGACAAAATCTATGTTACGGACTACGTAAAGAAGAAGAAACAAAAAAAAGAATTACAGATTGAATGTATAAAGGATGATGATAATGAGTTAATCCTGGAGTGATGTCTGTCAGTGTTGTCGCGGTGTCCGGGTCCTTAGTGTGCACCAAGTGACCAGTGTATGACGTCAATGGTGGATCGACATAGAACTGAGGACCTATAGCTGCCTGTATGTTTCGCATTCGCGACATTCCCCGAATGAAAGAAAATTAGTAAAATAGACTGATTTTGGCTAATCAACTATTTAACAAAGATTTTGGTAGTTAGTGTCTATTTATATGTGCATGCCTGTTAATTATTTTCAGTTCATTCATTCAGTCATTCAGTTATTCATTCATTTGGTCATTCATTCATTCAAATGGAACATTCTGAACCATTCAGTTTTATATCGAGTCACTCTCTTTGCCTGCTCCTCTTGTCCATAACGCACGCGCGACTTTTATCATAGCCTCGGAATACAGCACCTTCTGGAATACCGACTCTCTGTTTTATTTATCCGTCCAGACCATCAGGAACACCGGACACCGACAACACACAATGGTCCTTCGAGCCGGATATTTGAAGCGTCCTCGGATCGTCCTCCATAAATCCAGGAAAAAATCAACCAAAACTCTTATATGTGCATTTTGACGCCTTACAGACCGAGATCGAGGTACTGGCAGAAAACTGCGAGGAGAGGTATACTTAAAAGAGATCAGTTCGAGTCGCAATATTACTGCATCCTCGCTGAGGCCAGGGGCCTTATTGTCTAACTTTAAATTTATCGCGATACCTTTTAATTTGACATTTGTACCATACTTTAAATGTCAAAATCAAAGGTATTGCGATTGATTTAAAGTTACATCTACATAGTTATAATCCACGTGTTTCAGTCGATAATCATGTTCAAGCGCTTTTTAACATGGAAAAAATACATTAAGGGTCTAGTCATGCCACCCATCGTGTAATTGATACTACAAATAAACATGTTCGCGCTCTTACAACTTTAGGACAGACAATTACATACTGGGATACACTTATTATTCAAATTATGTCTAATGAATTAGACGATGTTACAATTAGTGAATGGGAAGAAGAAGGAAATAAAGCAAAAACTCCTTCTACTTGAACTGAATTGAAAGATTTTCTTGCTGCTAGGGCAAGAGTTCTTAAAACATGCAAGCAAACAAAGAACAATAACAATAACAAGTCATATCGCATTCCGAAACAACGTTTTCAACCTAATATACAAAAAAAACATTTTACATATTTCCCATGTGCAGTGATAAACACCTTCTTTTAACGTTTCCATCTTTTCGGAATCTTAACGTGATATTCGAAAGACCAATCAATCCATCGTTTGTATAAAGTGCCTTCGGCCTGGACATGCAAATGAAATATTCATGTCTATTAATTTAATTTTATTAATTATTTATGTTTGATTTGTTTATTAAAAACAAAAACTATAATAAGTTAGTATTTTTATGTTTAATTTGTTTAATAATAAAGAAAATTATAATAGTTGGTATTAGTTTGATTTCTTTCGTCATTTTATAAATACATTTAGTAGTAAATTCTTCAAAAACCTCAGTTAAATGCAATACACGAAAGCGTTAAGTGAAAAATAAAATAATATATTGCTTGTGAACAAAACTACTAAGTGATGCCTCATTTTACAATTCTGATAATTTTTATAGAACATTTAGATATTGATGTCTAAATGTATGATAAATAATAACATAGATAAATACCCTAACTGATTATAGGCAGCATATATACGCTTCCTGTGCTCAGTTTTAAGTTTTAATATCTAGAACTTTTGTAATAACAAAAACCGTCCTCCTGAAAAATTTATAGATCTGTAATTAGCACGTTTGTCTTCTAGACCATCGATATAGTAGACTCTTTCCACAAACACAGACACATCCACATCAGACGTAAAACGCTCTGTTGTTCTATTATCCACAGCTATGGTGAAAGTTGCAGATCATAAAAGCAGACTGCACACCGCCAGGCTCATCTTGAACAATGGTTCTACCGCAAATTTCGCTACACAGCGTACCCTCGTGTCATCTAACGGTGACTTCAAAGTGAACATCAGCTGTTACATACTGGCTGAATTTACACAATCGTTACCTGCAGCTTACATCAACATACATAACACCCTCTTCATAGCCTGTCAAAGGAGGAACGAGCATGTGAGCATAGCTTTGAAGTCAATACAATTCGTGATAAGAACGGTCGTTTCTTAGTGGATGGATATGCCCTTAAAGGAGTCTCCCGAAATATTAGGTGATTCTTATCAAATGGCAAAGTTAAGATTTCTGTCTTTAAAACGACGTTTTGCACGCGATGCGGCGTTCAAAGAGAGATAAACAGACTTGATCAAAGAGTACATTGACCTAGGTCACATGACTGTAAACAATCATTCAGCACATCACAAAGGTAAAGTCTCATATTATTTACATCAACATGGCGTCTTTCGTGAATCAAGCACCACTCGTCTTCGTGTCGTTTTTGACGCATAAACTACTACTACTACCTACTTTAAACACGAAGCCATTGAACTTTATTTAGATGGTAGGTCTTGTCGTCCAGGATGACCTATTTTCCATCCTACAACAACAACAACAACAACAACAACAACAACAACAATACAACTTTATTTGTACACCATAAAAGGAAACAAAAAAGAAAAAAACATAAACATTTAAATATCTAACTTAGGAAACAAAGAAATATAACTTACTAACTTATTAGGTAAGCACAAACAGGCGGCCTTATCGCTTAAAGCGATCTCTTCCAGACAAACTTTGGGTGGAAGAAACTGTTCAAAAGAATTACTGACATGGCGGTGTACTAATTTTGTGTTAAATACATATACAAACATGTATCAATGGATATATAGTATTATAAATGGTAATATACTAGTAAATAAATACGTAATAATATACACATATATTTATACATACATATATATATTTATATACTACATACATATTTTATTATATATAGAGAAATCAAATTTCGGTAATCAGAGTGTGAGGTAGTGATGTTTAACTAGTCTCTTGAAGACAGGCAGGGAAGGGGCTCTCCTGATAGGTAAAGGAAGATCATTCCATAAATAAACAGCTTTTACTGAGAACGAATTGTTAAAGAAAGACGATGAGTGCACCGGCGTGGCAAGAAGCAGATTTTGAGAGGACCGTAAAATGCGGTCATGAGTATCATGAAGAAATCTAAAGCGAGTTTTAAGGTAAGAGGGAGTTGAAGGATTATTTAAAACGGAATACAAGAGAGACAGGATATGAGCATTACGGCGACGACGAATGGGAAGCCAATTTAATTGAGAACGGAATTCAGAAATATGATCGAATTTGCGAAGACCAAAAATAAACCTAATACAGAAATTTTGAAGACGTTCGAGTTTATCAAGTTGGCCCTCCGTAACGTCAAGATAACAAACATCGGCATAATCGAGAATAGGTAGTAGCAGAGAATGTGCAAGCGCAATTTTAGTAGCAGTCGGAAGGAAGTTCCGAAGCCTTCTTAGAGCTCCTGCTGCCGCAAATAATTTCCTACAAACTTCATTTATTTGTGGATCCCAAGACAAGCAACTATCTAACAGGAGACCTAGATTTTTTACTATGTTGCTGTATGGAATTATTGTCCCTTCAAACATAATATTAGGTAGCAGTTGCCAGTTAATCCTGGCTGTGAACCAGGGACTACCCATAATAATAACTTGGGTCTTGTTGGGATTAATCTTTAAGCCATATTCACTACTCCACACAGACATTCTAGATAAATTTGAATTGGTTGTAATTATAGCTTGTGAAAGATCTTCCAATTTGGCTTGTGTGTAGATTTGGAGATCATCTGCGTAAAGGTGGTAGGAAGAAGATATGAACTGAGAAATATTATTAATATATATACTGAAAAGTAGAGGAGATAAGACGCCACCTTGAGGAACGCCGGCAGTAGTGCTGCACCAATCAGAGAAAATATCATCAATGCGGATGCGTTGCCGGCGTCCTCGTAGATAACTACGAAACCAGCCAATCACCGTCGGAGATATGTTAAGAGAACCAAGCAGTCCTAGTAGAATGTCAAAGTCAGCAGTATTAAATGCATTGGAGAAATCAAGTAGGGTCAGAACTGTCAGTTTCCCATTGTCCATTCCTTTTCGTATATCGTCAGTTATTTCCACCAAAGCTGTAACGGTACTATGGCCAGGACGAAAACCCGACTGATGAACATTAAGGAGGTTGTTTTTGTTGAGAAAAAAACTTAACTGTTGGTGGACTGCCCGCTCGAGGACCTTGGAGAGGAACGAAAGGATCGATATTGGACGGTATTCAGAAAAGGAAGTAGGATTCGCTTTTTTAGGCAATGGGGTGACTTGCGCATCTTTCCACAAAATCGGAAAGGATTCTGAGGAAATGGAGTGATTGAGGATACTAGTGATAGTGGGTAAAAGAATATCAATGATGGGGATGATCATTTTGCGGCTAATACAGTCACTTCCTACTGCGTTGGATGTAATGGCAATGATGTGTTTCTTAACATCACAATCGGTGAGTTGGCTAAATATAAATGGAGGGAAGTCGGGTGATGAGATTGAAGAAAGATATTTCAGCGTATTTGTTTTCGTAGCACTGTCAAAATCCTACTTCGTTTCAGACAACATAAGTTTTTTGTGACAAACGATATTGAGAAGATGTATAGAGCTAAATATTAGTCTATGATCCCCTGCCCAAATTTTGTCTGGAACGTTAGCCATAAGCTCTTTCTAATCGCGTAAGTTCTTATACAAACAATCAAATGTTCGTCTGGATGTCTGGATGCTTCGTATGGGCTGAGTGCGGCTGAGGTTGTCTTTGCACCTGTAACTATATTATCTACGTATATATCTTCTGCTAGTTGTTTCATAAGGTCGCTATTTGACCTCCTCAAATGGAACCCGATAGTGGCGTTCAGAAGGAATGGACTTGATATAACACCGAAAGGAACTCGACAAAAAATGCAAAGTGCATAGTATTATTTTGACTAGCTCCGCGACTTATATCTTTAAGCCAGAGAAATCGCGTTACGTTCCTATCGAAGTCTTGAAGTCCTAACTGCTTCCTCAACGTAAACTACTATACCAATTGTGTGTTCTCTAAATTAAATGTGTAACTCCTTAAAGGTCTCTACGTCAATGGCCCGCGATATAAACATTGATTATTGATTAAGATATATATTGACTACGACTTTCTATGTTTTTGGTCGATGACGCGTCATAAGCAATGCGTAACTTGTCGGGCTTATCGCGACTTCGGACTTTCGGACGCAATGGTGAGGAAGATAATGAACTATAATACTTCCGTTCTTTAATTGCTTCTGAATTACCTGATCGTGTGCTTTATCAAACTATTGCTGCGATCCCAGCCTAGCCCCAAATTATTTGGATGATCTGGAGGAAATTCTGTCCAAGGCCATTTAACATAGTATCTATTGTCCTTGTACTGGACAGTTTCATTAAACTGTTTTACTGCCTCTTCATCACAAATTGTTTTGGGGAATTTGTAATGCCTAAAGATTCTAGGTACCATTTTTTTTATATTAGATCAGGTTATACTTTTATGTTAGGTCAGGTCCGTTTAATTTATTCTTAATAAACACTTCATTTGACTGAATTTTTTTCAGTTGACAGGAATGAATGATAATAGTTATTACCTATTAATATGTATATTTTATCACCACAAGACCCATCAACTGCTGTTGCGACAGAAGATACCCAAAGTGGTTTATTAAGGCGCCTAGGCACGCCACCGTTTTAGTACAAAGTTTAATAATCCGTTTCTCTGTTGTTTCTCGTAATAGACCAAACTATATGACCTCCATCATCTGGTGCTGGTATTTTAAAAGGCACCATTTTGCCAAAATTTTGAATATTAATTTTGTTTTAAAGATATTAAGCTGGACAGATTTACATACAAAGTTGTTTTCTTGCCTCAGATTGTACATATATAAAAATTTAACATTTCAGCCACACAGCGACTTTGTAAATGCCTGTATTAAACTATTGAGGTCTATACCTTTAGTCTATAATGAAAACAACAGAGAAACGGGTTATCAAATTTTGTACTAAAACGGTGGCGTGCCTAGGCGCCTTAAGCACTGGTGTTCTTACACTATTCGTAATGTGGTGCACTACATTCGCGTGTACATCCATTAGACACTAGTTCGAGTCATAATTTTAAAACTCACTACGGGACTTTCAGTGTGACGTGGTGCTTTCGCATCGAACGTAAATATCAACAATTCAATTTTTTTGTAACAGGTAGTATTAGCAGCGGACTTCGTTATGTAGGTATGACCGCTGACTACCACAATCTAACAAAATCCTGCCTTGTAGCTGTCTTGGCCTAGTCTCTGGATTGCTAATCTCAACAAGGCAAGTTTGCAACAATGTTGGGTTGACATCTGATCGAATGTGTTAGTTATCAGTCTGTATTGACTTTAGTGATGAACATTTTTTGGGACATAATGCGCGATTATGCCTGCGTAATTTATTACAATGTGTCCATTTTTTTTGGTACGACAATTATTAGCTATATGCCCTTCACCGAGACAAATGTAGCAACGATTTCTTAATCGAGACCTCTCCTGTAATGTTTTGTACTGCGTACATTCGTCATTGTAGTGATTTTGTTGACAGATTATACACCTACTAAATTATTTTTTAAGTGGCTCATTGGTCCTGTCAGAGTTTTCATGTAGTCTTTTTTGTAAGGTGACTTTGGATTTATTTAAATTTATAGTATCTTTCGGTTTATTATTATCCCTTTTAAAATTTGTATATCAGTGCTTATTCCTATTTTCTTCCGACCTACCATACAAAGAACCTAATTTGAAATTATCTGATGTTTGTTTGCCTTCTCCATTAGTAGAGTCTACATTCTTCTTATCTACCGTCTGTTTCTTTAATCTGTTCGATGTTTCTTTACCCGATATAATATACACTAAATATTTTCTAATATTGTCAATTGATTCATCTTGTTGTATCTTTTTCATCCTTAATTCATAAATAAGGTCTTCAGGAATCTTTTCCATAATCATAACTCTAAGCCTTAGAGTCTAAGGTGGTTATGATTGACATCTTCCCCTAGGGAACTAAGTACTCTAAGAAGTCTCTCAATTTCATTGAGAACGTGCTTGTAATTTTAATCTGTTTGTTTATGTCTGTTTCTTAAATCTAACACACACACTTTTCTGAAAGGTAAGCGTAAACAGGTACCTATCACTTACTCCCGCGACGACGACATGCAGACAGCCACTCGCTCGCACGCCCGCCCGCTCTCGCACCCGACGCTTAAAGCGTCTCACTACAGCTGCCTATATGTTTCGCATTCGCGATCTAACATTGCAGTTTGAGTATACATTCACCAAACCACTCAACGGATTTGGATGTAGCTCTTTACTACCATCGTGGTTACCCTGGTCAACTATAGACTTAATATAGGGATGTTGATAAAATAATCGCCAAGCGCTAAACTGTGGATATTTTATCTTATGCGCAAATATCGATGGTATGGGTATAAGGTGTCCCTTATATTGAACAAAAATTTTTTTCTCATATTTTGTTACGCATACCCCTTTATTTTATTTGTCCTATCATAGACTATCCGTGTGCAAAATTTAGTTTCTCTACGATGTCATTAACCCGTGCCGACTAGAGCTCGAAGTTTCTCATAATAGTCGATTTCCGCTGTAGTTCTTTATCGGTCCAATTTCTATTATAGTATCAATTATTTAACTTTGGTATATCAAAAATTAATAAAAATCGTTAAGAATGCATGCAGCTATTTATGGAACCATCTACCATACACTATATTATCAAAACTATTCGGGATACTTTCTTTTTAATGTGCCTTTTTTGCAGTCGGGATAAAGTTTTCGGTGTTCTTGAACACAGCGTGAAAAATTTGCTTCTGTTCTTCGTTTGCTTTATGAAATGTCCTTGTTGATAATAATCAACTCATACGCATTCTGCTACCAACAAAATGTATGAAAGACCCTGTTACTCGTCTGATCTGCACAGAGATTTTCTCGGCCGGGCCCACAACGAGAAGATTAAACGATACTAGCGGACAGTAACAAGGTATTTCAATAGAAAGTTTTAATAATAATATGTGACACTTACACAAGTCCAGTAAAATATTGACGGCGTCAAAATACCTCCAGAAGTCCAAAATCTGGGGTCCTCGCTATCTGTTGCTTGGCCGTCTCGTTGCTCCAGTGCTGGCCGGTATTATGAAGGGGAAAGACTTAGGCAAGGAACAGCAGGAAGGCAAGGAACGGCCGCGGGCAGTCAACACGTGTCACCAAATTATGACGCAATTATCGAAGTATTTTCCTGGAATTAGCCCGGCTTCTACGAGCACAATTCCCCAACACGGTTTCACACTAGAAGACCTTTACTTTTATATGCACACATGTCCCTGAAGCAGGAATCTCTAAAAACCTTTCAGACGACCAATTTACACAATCAAAACCGGGAGAGCAAAATTAACAAGTCATTTCTGTCAAAAATCATAGACAAAAAGAACAAAATTAAAAACAAACAAAATGATTACACCACCGCTAGCGGTTTCTAAAAATAGATTAGAACACTGTGAACGAAGCGCGTTCAATTTGAGTGTTGCGCGAACAGTCCTGCAAGAGCTAAACTTCTCGTTCAGCTACATCATTAATTGTCTTCGAGGACCAAATTTTTCTTTTAGACAGTAGAAATAACTTATTTTGTCCCCATGTAAAAACGTTTTCCCCTATAAAACTTGCGTCGATTTTAAGCCGTGTGAATATGTTACACCCTTAGCTTGATCCTTTCCCGTAGAACTGGCCAATTTGGGTACAGCGAGAAGTTCTTCTCGTTGCCAAAATATTATATTTTGTACTTCGTACGTCTATGCCAGGTAATAGTTTTCCATCCCAATGAACTGTTACTGCTTCAGGCACATCGTGCTGAAAGTAATTTTTTATTTCCTCTGCTCTTTTTTTTCGTGTTTGTGTGCTGATACGATGAATAGACGATATTTATCGAAAATGTATCAGTACTGAGACAAAATGTTTTTATAGCCGCTTGAAGAATATAAACAGAATATCTCTAATACTTAACTGACATCTATATAGAGGTGCTACAAGTTTTGGAATGATATAATCATTCCTCCCTCTTCTAAAAAACTGTATTTTCAGCCAGCGTAGTTATGATTGGATACTCTTCTAAATCCTTGTCACTGCTAATTGATGAGAGACTAAATGTTGAGAGCAGATACCGAATCACCTAGAGTGAAGTTGATGCGGTTGCCGGAGTCAAATGCTTAAGCCTTCTTTTTTCTTCTTGTCACTTTTCCTCCTTAATTTTTCTTTTTCAGCTAACTTTTCCACACCTATTAAGCAGCCTGGCCGACCAGGTTCTCTCTGTTTTTGCAAGAATATTTATCTTTTATTTATATTTTTACTCGAGCATCGGCGTGTGCGACATCAAATAAATTATCCAAGTTTTTTTGAAAGTCCTCTTCACGTTGCTCCTTGCTCGAATTTTCTTGCAGTTTTTTTGTAACTCTCGCCAGTTTCCTTAAATAGTTAGGTAGAGCCCTGGCCTATTCCCAGAAGATATTACACTCGCGCACAGCAAGGTTTTCATTTTCATTTACAATAAATTTTACTTCACGAATATTGTAAAACAAACTGTAAAAACTTTGGTAATTTTGCGCCTATAATTTGAAAATGTTTTGTTTAGAACTTCTTAATTCCACAGCCATCTTCAATTTTTAATTAGTTTGTGGTAATCACACAAAAATATCTCGAACACAAACTGAGCAATTACGCACTGCCAGTACAGTGTATTTTGTATGAAATATGTTTTGGCGCAAGTCGGCACGGGTTAGAGTGCTCAGAATGAGCTAAACCTTACGTATGTTCTATAAGAGGGTAAAAAAATAGCGGGTATGCGTTAAAAATATATTAACTTTGAAAAATAAGGGACACCCCCAAATTAATCACGCCGACAAAACGGTTAAAAAATCTCGAAAATAATATTTTTTAAGGTTATCTCTCATAGGTACACGTAAATTGGGGATAATTTTTTTTTCGTCGTCTATCCCTTGGTATCGTTGGATATGTCGTTTAAAAACATTATGGGTGTGTGAAAACCATTTTTCGATTTAGAGATCCGTTGGCGAAATAAGTGCAAAATTTTGTTAGAGTCAAGTGTCCCCCCTCTCCTGCCAGCTAAACGGTTGTTATGAATATGTGGAAAAACTCACAGAAGTATAGTGATAATATATATATATCACATATATAATATACATATAATAATGAAGTTAAAAGGAAAACTATCACAGCTAAGTAGGCTTTACAGGATTACGAGTACAGGTCACGCCAAACTTTTAGTCCCCTCTAAACACGACAATGTATGGGCCGTTCTTCGGGAGAGCAGCTTCCGAGCGGACTAGAAGTTTGGCGCAATTGTATTAGTAGACCGAATCATAAAATGTACTGGGCAACTACGGAACCCTACACTTTGCGTGCCCCGACACGCACTTGGCCGGTTTGTATAACAAGCCAATATCTTAACTTTTGTAGAGTAAAAGAGATTTTAAATAAAATTAATGATATTTTTTCATTTCAAAACCACCATCAATAACTCAACGTACGTAACAGATAAATAAATCAAAGAGCGTAAACGAAGTAAATGTAGGCATATATGTATGTTGTTGCTCCTTTACTCATTTCTCTATTTGCTTGTAGGTACAGTCAGCATCAGGTCACGGCATAATACAATAGTTTATATCACGGCTCCATAAAAGTTATTTATCTTATTAAAGTACTTTGCAAGGTGTTGACTGTACATACAATCGGCAACAATGAAATTGTCAAGGATTTCTCGTTGCTTTGGTTGTTCACCTTGTATGGGGTGAACGCTCTTCGGTGAATTGACATTAATATTGTGATCAAACGATAAGTATTTAATCTAGCAAAACAAATCGAGAAAAGGAGCAATAATATAAGACAACAGCATAGTTAACCAAAGGTAAAATTCTGCCTAATGTTGCCTGTTTTCCATTACAAAAACCGCTCCGCAAAGTCATCGTAATGCAAATTTCATTGTTACCCAAGCTTATTGTTATCACTTATCACTTAAAATTCACTGTGTTTTATGAATTATGTATGATTTCGTCAATTAACAAATGAGCTAGAGATAACACATGAATATCTACGAGAAAATATTTTAACTTACCGTAAAGAGGTCCCACCATTAATAGATAAAGAATTAAAATCAAAAATATTTGAGTCCTGACGCGTCCTTGACGAGGTCTAAAAACCACGAGAATTGTATTCAAAACTAATCCAAAAACTTCACCAATCTTTTCAAACACTACGCACGTTCCACCATTGTTGGTATCCGATTGTTTATCATCATTTTCACACACAACGTCCTCGAGTTTCAAACACCCGTACAAAAACGAGATACAATGCAAACCTAACACCAATGTGAACATGCCATAATATCCAATAGCGCGCAACACTATTCCACTCAAAGCCGTCCCCAAAGGAGTTCCCAAATTCACGAAAATAGTGACGACACCCAAGCGAAATGTTCTATTTTCTTTCGACGTCTTGTCAGCCATAAAACTGTACATCCCCATAAATACAATTATGTAGCTGCCAGTGAACGCGGGGGGTAAGGCTTCAATCAGTACTGTCGCTGCCAGTGATATATCGTTGAAGAAATACGTCGCCAGCAGTAGCCCAATGGACATTATAATCTCCCCTATCATAGGGAACAGTATACAAATTTTCCTCTTCTTGGTTCTATCGCTCCACGCTCCTACGAAAAGCACCATCACGGCAGGAATACCAGTCTGCAACGGGAACTTCCAAGCGGTCACTTTCGCTATTAATGTTTCCATCTTTTTCACTTCATCTTCGAGCCCTGTCGTGTTGCGGTCTCGGATGCGATCGCAAATCTCGGCACCAAATTTCAAATTGACTCTACACGACTTTTCCAAATGCATGTTTTGCACGGCCAGGGATGCTAGAGATATACACATCATATAAATAAACAAGCATGGTTCTACAGTTGTTTCTAAATAACAATATTTAATTTGTTTCAAAATATATTTGCACTTATCTCTAAAAGGGTGGGTTTTCACGTCATCAGTTAATCTGATGTTGGATTTGGTGAAATCGTTTGATCCCCAAACGTTCCCTGATAGAGCACTCATGGCTTCAAAAGGAAATTGCCGAGCGAGTAAAAGTGAAAGATGTTTCTATGTTCTCGTATAGGGTAACACACAACACTGTAGGCGTTGTCAGCGCCCGATGGTGACTACTCGTTTAATCCGTATCTTTTCGAACCGAGCCGTTTCCAAAAACCTGAGTAGTAAATGTCAGGTTAAAAAATGTTTAACGATATGGGAGTGCGCTTGTGTCGCTGTCGACACCGTTCGACTCGCTCTCATCTCAGCTGTACCGATAACAAAAGTCCTCAGAGTTGACGTCTCCATTTTAATAGGTTCTTTTATCTGTGTTTCGTCAGCATCCATTTGCTCAGCTGACCACCATTATTTACAGAGATAATTTACAAATTCAGATAAAGAGTGTACACGATTTTATGTTGGTAGGATTTTTTTCTTTACACAAAGTAATGTTGGTATTTTATCCTTTTATAGGCTTTGCGTCTTTTTGGAATTTTATTACTGTGCAACGTTTTCGAATAGTAATAAAATGAATTTTATACATCGTTGTACTTTTTTTTGGGTTTGCCTCAAATGAATTCCTTGAGCAACTTCAGTTTCTTTTTAGGGTTCCGTACCCGAAGGGTGCCAAACGAGACCCTATTATTAAGCCTCCGCTGTCTGTCTGCTTCAACCGTAATATGCAGAGAGTTGAAATTTACTCAGAATACGTATTACTATGGCTTCTATCACAACAAACAATAAAAGATTTTTAAAAATATGGGGCGTCGCCATAAAAGAAACCTCGAAAAAGTTGCATTATTTAAACGTTATTGCTTTTGGCTCTTTCTTAAAGACGGCAATACATACAAGTTTTAAATTTAGTCATATTATTTATAGGACATATACTCTAAAGAGTAATTCCATGGAAACTACCACTTTTGTCGCACCCGCTACACCAGTTATTATTTTTACTAAGCAAAGTATTGTTAATTGAGTACTTATTTTGCATGGTACCTATCCCAAATAGCACTGGGGGTTCTATAGCGGTTGACTAATGGTACTCAAAAAATGTATTCTTTAAGCGGTCTAAGTAATCTGTTTAAGAGCTAAATAGCACGCTATACAGCCCTTATACCCCCGGTTTGGGCACAAATTATTCAGCCTTAAATTTACCAAAGGTACACAGTTGCAGAATAGTAGCACTTTAAAGGCAGTTTAAGAGAGAACAGGTGGTCTTAAAGCTGATCAACGGCACGATATAAGATTCCGTGTGGTTCCTCACACAGACAAGAGAGTAAGAAGAAGAAACGAGTGAACAATTTTATACAGCCTCTATAGTAATAAACGCTCGGAAGTGTATCCTTAAAACTACTAGTAGGCCGCTTTTTCTCCAAATTATCACTCGAGTGCCACATTTTGTGATAAATATATATTTTTAAGTATTAGACTACGCACAAAATATAATTGCTCGTGAGTGTCTTAGCCATTTTTAATGTGATTTTATTATGATCGCTAATTACTTTGTTTTATTATATTCTACTGTGTTAATATTATTTAAGGTGGTAGAGCTGATGCCGGGCTCGACTGTGGAGGTACCACCATCTTACTCGCAAATCCTCCTGAAGTTATTCAGGAGAGAGTAAGAGAACAGCTCTCAGGCAAAACCAGGCGGCCCACCATTGCCTGGGACCGATGGATGGCGGTTTATCCATCCCCAATTGCCAAGCCTTATAAAAAACAGACTAGTGACGGGCAGCGACGTCACTGGTGCAAGGGTTTCGGCACCGCGCTCACCAACCCGCCTGCCCAACGTGTGTGAGTATGGGCATTTCTTCCAGGAGAACCTCCAAGAGTGGCGAAATCCTGGAAAGGCCTATGTCCAGCAGTGGACGAAACAGGCTGATGGATGGATGGATGGATGGTGTTAATATTATGGGTAACGTAAATGTATTGTAAAGTATATACATATTTGGAGTTGAAATTTTCACGCGCCTCAGGAATAATGACTTTTTATCAAAAAGTCTTTCTAATTAAGTAGAGACGAACAAAACAATTTTTCATATTTTTATTGTGATGGTATCAAAATCAGTCTATGGTTTTGTATTTGAACATTAACCATGAAATTAACCAAGAAAACTCCGTGGTATGTGATAAAATCATAATTAATTCAAAAATGTTATAGGTTATAATACGGGTGAAAAAAATGGTAGACATTGTCTCTAGCTACAGTGAACCATTGTTACTCAAAATTAGTATTGTAGCCTCTTTAAAGTTTTACACGTGTACCATTATAATGTCGTAAGATCTAAAAAGGTTAACATGTGTACTATTATAATGTCAATTTCTGCACAGTATATCTAGGTTAGGTTCATATTCTGCTGATACACAGTTCTTCAATAGTTCACGTGAATATCATTTTACATAATTTTATGCATTTTGCAGGCCCGCATTGAAAATTTTAATTTTGTTTGAATACCACAAGTAAGTAAGTGTGTATAGTTATAAATATCTGTCTATATCAACTGAATGCAAATTCATAATAATCATGGGCATTTCTTGTGAGAGGTGCGCGTAAGGGTATAAGTGTCTTAGCGTTAAAGAAAACCACATTCACATAATTATTCAACTCAGAGGATAACAATGTGGTACTCGTGAACAAATAAACAGCTATCAGTGTCACTAGATATCAATAGTGGAGCGTGTAATATACCTTACACGTACATGTGAACCCTCTTAACGCTTTTTTACATAAAAATATTAAGCCTGATTAATATATCACAAACTAGACCCGCTCACAGCAACAAGCTGAATAACGCTCCACAAAAGGTTATATATAACAGCTTTTGGCTGCAGTAATGTTCACATGTGTTGTATCAAAATGCTAGTAATATAACACCGTGCATGTGGACCTTTAAATATGCAATGCCGTATTTTTCCTCTCTCAGAATGCTCTTGTTCAGCTTTTAAAATGAAAGCTGACTAGAAGGATAATGCCATCCTATAATAACACCAATAGTTACTTTACAGGCCAATTTTCCACTCCTATACATGTCTTATACAGGTATAAGTGGATTTGTTCACTTTAATACAGGCAATGACCCACTTGTGGCCATTGTTAATGCTTAGAGATCACCAGTAAACTGAATGTGAACTATTAAAGAGAACAAAATGCTACTTGGGACGTGCATTAGTAACTTAAAAAATGTGATTTCAATACAAAATTCTTAAATTGTTAAATAATTATTATATTCTGTTACTAAGTATATTGGAAAAATGTAACGGGTGCGACATCTTCCGTGGAATTACCTTGAAGTAAAAGAAGGGGTCCGTACGCAGACGGCGCCAAATTTATTGTCAGGCGCTACCATTTAGCGCCTTGTTTTCTGTAGCCTTGATGTGGCTTTGGCATGTATATTGTTGCTATTTACCATAATGTTCTTTGGGTTCTGCACCCGTATTGAGGGGTGGTACGGAACCCTTTGCGCGCGAGCCCGGCTCTGACTTGGCCGAATTATTTATATTGTATAATAAATACCGTCGCCAAAAATCTTAGCGTAGATTACGAAAATGATACGCAAAATATAAAGTAAGTGTTTTGTGACTTTCAAAATGATTAAAGGTTAACATTACTTATGGTATTTTACCGCTAAATTGCGATACCTATTATGTTTTGTCAGCATTATATGCAGGTGATTGATGTATCCAAATTCACACTTTGTAGGTGATCAGCAACAAGGATCAATGACCCTTTGACCAAGGATCCATTGACCCAAGGATCAATTTTGGCTCTCTAAAAGAATTGAGTAGAGGTAGTTCTTGAACAAGTATAAAAGCACAAAATACAATTGCGCCCGAGATATTTAGGCGCATAAGCGAGCCAAGCGAGCGAGCGAGGGTGCTTATTACTGATTATAGTTCGAGGGTGCTATTGATCACTTACAACCGTGTTGAACACTCTACTTTTCATCCCTAGGTTTGTAAATCGAATTTATCTTCCGTATTTCGGGTTAAATACGACTTACTCTCAGAGCATTTGTGATGAAAAATATAGAAATTTGCCATAGCTAACCTTAAATTTTGTCTGATAGAAATATGAATCACTTACAAAAATTATTGTAAGTTTGTAAGTAAACCAACTTTTATTCACTTGGTATTGAATGCGACACTACTTGTTATATGTATAAATAAACTGGTCAAGTGCGAGTAGGACTCGCGCGTGATGGTTCCGTACTATTCAAATAATAGACTTAATTAGAAATTACAAAATTATAATTCTTACAAACTAACAAAATGTATTAAACAAAGCTGCAAAATTAAAAGTCTGCTAATCTGTGATAGTTTTCTTTTTAACTTGGTTATAATACACTGCTATCCAAAAACAACCGTTTAGCGGGCAGGGTGGGGGATACTCTAACAAAAAATTGTAGTTTAAGAGAATAGGTTCCGATTGCATTGATCACTGTTACTCAATGCGGAAAGACCCGCAGTGCGAGAGGGACGAATTCTGGAAAAAAAATCAAAATGACGACATAAGTTATAACACGAATTTTACCATAAAAAAACTCAAGTTTGTGTCAAATGTTCGTTCAGAGTTAAATAAAGTTTATACAGATTTTAATTCATAAATAATATAATACGATTTTGCCCAAACAATGTTAAAACTCGACATGAAAACTGTTTTTGGGGTCATCTTTGATTTTTTATGATTCAATGTTGGAATGACCTCTGAAGTTTCTGTTTCGATAAGAGTGTGCATTATATTCTTGACAGAATTCCAATTTTTTTCATATATCTAGTATTGCTAGACTCTTTAAACACGGAATAATAAATTATGGTTTTTCGGACCCTATCCTCTTAAAGCTTAATATTTCGTAAACGGATCCCTGAATCGAAATATGGTTTCCACATACCCACAATATTTTTGAATGACCTACCCAATAACATTACCACTCTACACAATGGGGTAGACGCGAAAAAAAATACAGTACAAGTACGGCTTTCTGGTACTAAGGCTGAGATTCAGAGTGCATTTTGAGTCCAAACTCAATCTTACAAACGAACGTCACTCTAGTATGACATCACGTCGCTTTTTTACGTTTGTAAGATTGAGTTCGGACCTTAGGCTGAGATTCAGAGTGCATTTTGAGTCCGAACTCAAGACGAACTCTATCTTACAAACGTCGCTCTAGTATGATCACGTCACTTTTTGACGTTTGTAAGATTGAGTTCGAACTCAAAATGCACTCTGAATCTCAGCCTAAGAGTCTCTGAACTAAGCCGGGGACAGATAGACGGACAGACAGACGGACGCACGGACATGGCGAAACTATAAGGGTTCCTCGTAGAATACGGAACCCTAAATAACGGGTTAATGTGAGTTCCGCATTCGTACACTTTTTTCGCCTTAAAAGTTCAGGCTCTTTTTTATCTATTGAGTCATTTGCAGTATTTAAACAACAAATCCTACTGAAAACGTTGATTTTTAACACAGGTAACGTACCCAAAAACTCGCCCAACTTAATGTGCAGTTATGTTTCATATATTTTAAAGGTACTTATATGTTTGTAATTTTTATTCAAGTCATTTAAGTCTATTAACTTATTAAAATGGTACGGATCGCTCAGGGCGCAAGTCCTACCCGCACTTGACTAGATTCATATTTTAAAGTTTTCATAGCCTATTGCGTAACTATTCTTGCTAGTCTAGCATAGCAAACCATATCGAGCTCGATAGCGCTTGATACAGTGCTCTGTTTCACTCTGTTGATTTACCTTAAGAAGGACAGACAGTGTATATCGAGCTGTCAAAGCACGATATGGTCTATTATGATAGGCACCTTGGTCCTAATTGAGGGGAACTCAATGTGAACTCAATATACATTGGACTTATCAATAGGTAACTAAATAATTCCAATTATCTTGTGATGTTGAATACAATACAATCTTTGGGACATCGAATTCTGCTATACAGGTTGTAAATAGAGTGCAACCATTAAATAAAACCAAATACTCTACTGATCATACTGAGGAACTATTCGAAAAAAAAACCCCGCGCGAATCTTCAGAGAAAGAGATATTCAACTGTAACTCAAAGACTTTATCTCGTAGGAGGAAGGTCTATTTTAAAACGCTGCACCGAACAGCTGTTTCACGGAGGACGCTCTGTCGAAACTCGCCCGTATGTCGGTCCGTTAGGGTTCACGCATATTTGTTTGAAACTCAATTATTTCCCAAAGGAAGGGTATCCGCGGGTATGATTCTTGGGAAAAGTAGTTCAGTAGGGTCGGTAGAATATGTGGTTACATTTTATGGTAGCAGTCTATTTACACCCGGTATATTGGAAAAATAGGCATAATTTCTAACAATTGATCAGTTACAAATTAGTGAAGGTTCAATGAATATGTGAAAAATTAAACCTTATTTTCTCAAGGCGAGCCATTGGTAAACTTTTAATTTCAAATCGACGCCTTAGGGGAGTGGAGTGAGGGGGACTTACTCCATACAAATTTGCGCTCACGAACTAGGTTATGCCGTAAGGTCGTATGCGGCAAAACAGTATTTTTCATTTAAAATGACAACTACCTAGTCAGTGCTTAAATTCTGTCACAAACAAAATTGGCTATAAAATGAAAACCAGTCATGATATTCAAGAAAAGTTTTTTTTTAAAAAAAGGTAAGTTAATTAGCTTACATTAAACACAAAATTTATTCAAAATGATTGCCACCATTTTTCACACAAGCCTTCACTCTTCGCGGCCAATCATCAATAGCAGCACGGACCATATTCATGTCGATATCCGCCACTGCTTTAATCAATGATGACTTTAGGCTGCTCAAATTTTTGTGAGGTTTAGAACAGACCTTCTCCTCCAATTCCTGTCAAATTTTGTAATCCAGTGGATTGAGGTCAGGGCTACATGAGGGCCAATCTTGATGCCTTATTAGCTCGATATTCTGGCGCTCGAACCACTCCTGAGTTGTTTTGGCCTTATGAGCACGTGTGGAGTCCTGTTGAAACACAAATGGCCGTCCTCCAAAGAGTGTCTGGGGCAGATCTTTTACCATGCGATCTAAAACCGTGTCTTGGTACACTTTTGCATTGGTTTTGACACCTTTTTCACAAAAATGCACTTCAGTAGGGCCATAGTAGGACACTCCCAACCAAATCATGACTGATGATGGATGATGGCCGTGCTGCACTCTAGGAATGGCATTTCCAGCGGCCGCAGAGCTGGTAGCGTACACCCTGTCATTTTGTTTGTTGTACTTCTCTTCGATATTAAAAATTTTCTCGTCTGGAAACAGGATATCGCGGTGTCTGTTTCTTGCGTACCGCTTTAGCAAAACTTTGCATTGTTTGGCTCTCATAGCTATCAGACGCGCGTTCAGAAGATGTCCACTCTTTTTCGGTAAGCTCGTAGTCCCAGGTCTTCATTGAGTACTTTTTTACGGTACTTCTGGTTAATCCCATCTCCAAAGCCATCAGTTTCTGCTTGCGGACGGGATTTCTTGCAATACGCGCCTTGATTGCTTTGATGACCCCTGGAGTCCTAACGGAACGAGGTCTGCCAGTTCTTTTCTCGTCATCGACACTAGAGGTTTGATTGTACCTCTTCATGGTACGGTACACGAAGCTCTTCGTGATTTTTAATTTTTGAAGCAAGTTGAATATCGTCTTCGGTGGATGGCCGCAACGATGCAATGCAATTACTGCTACTCGGTCCTCTTTGCGAGTCCACTCCATCGTAAAAAATGAATGAATGCAATTGTGATTTGGCAGATTATTAATCAAAAAATATTTGAAAATCGAACACCATTTCATTTTTTTTCTAGGTGTTCTATTTTTAAAATAAATGGCTAGTGACAGTATTTAAGAACCGACTAGGTATAAGTAATTTCATAAATCCAATCGGCCATATTGAAGTGTATTTGTAGACTAATTGAAATAAAAAACTTAGAGGCTTCATTCGCTCCCGTTTGTCAGTAAAATAGAAATCTCTATTTTAAAAGAGGTTTTCTAAATATTTTTTTCTCTGCTATGAAAATTAATCAATCAACTAAATCTTCGGGCAAAATGATGTCAATGAAATGCTCAATCTTGTATATATATTGGTAATTAATTACATAATGTTTATTTATTGCTGAGAAAAATGGAGATCCATGTCGCCAAAATTTCCAATGCGTCACTGTAAAAATAAGTCATTTCCTTTAGTTTGTCGTTGTATATCACTTTCCAGAATTTGATCCTTATATTATAAAATAAGCCACTATCGGGTGATGCAATAATATACAACGTGTTTTTTTTTAATCACCGGTTTCGATTCCTGGCAAGGGAGATTATTTTAAAAAAATCTTATGATGTAGTTTTGGTTTTCATCAAAATCGGCCCCGAGATTCCTTCGAACATTTGTCGCTATTTCTCCTAGCTTCGGATTTGACCACACACGACCGCCCACTTAACTAACCCCTTTTAATAGCAATTCATATAGCTTATGTGTGAGCTACTTGGGTTGTTATCAATCAGTGCCTTATGTAAATATCATAGAAAATAAATGTATAGGTAATATGACTTGCTTTTATATTTCATCCAGGCACTATTATGATTATTTCAGAAATACCATCAGAAAAGGGTTAGGCCTACGGCGCCGGCGTGCATCCCTGTAGCCTTAATGAAAATATTACGGTTACGTTTAGTTTAAACGTAACGCGGTTTTGTATGGAATTCTGATAAGTTCCGCTACTGACCGCTAGGGGCGGTTATCAGATTTCATACAAAACCGCGTTACGTTCAAACTAAACGTAACCGTAATGTTTTCATGCTAAGGCTACAGATCATTTTAACTACGAAGTAAGTATACGTTTTAAGTACATTCATAAAGAACCTTGAGATCAAAAAAAGCTATGAAAATCATATCCACTAAAACAGAGGGACAGATGAAGCAAAAAATTTATTTTTGACTGGTTCAGTGGAATACATATAAATATATATCGATTATGCGGTAAGTGTCTATAATTTACAAGGCAGCCCCAAGATTTTTATAAATCTTGCTAAAAGTGACGGAGAAGACGTAATCAACATCCATCCATCCATCCATCAGCCTATTTCGTCCACTGCTGGACACGGCCTTTCCAGGATTATGCCACTCTTGGTGGTCCTCCTGGAAGAAATGCCCATACTCACACACGCTGGGCAGGCGGGTCGGTGAGCGCGGTGCCGAAACCTTTGCACCAGTGACGCCGCTGCCCATCACCAGTCTGTTTTATATAAGGCCCAGCAATTGGGGATGGATATACCGCCATCCATCAGTCCCAGGCAATGTTGGGCCGCCTGGTTTTGCCTGAGAGTTGTTCTCTTACTCTCCCCCGAATAACTTCGGGAGGATCTGCGAGTAAGATGGTGGTACCTCCACAGTCGAGCCCGGCATCAGTTCTACCACCTTTTAATTAATATTTGTAATCAAAAAACTTTTTTTTTTATTATAACCTGCTGTTAACTATAGTATGTTCGATTTATCATGATATGGGTGGCAGTTCAAAGTTGGCAGTTATAGTTATGTGCTCTAACGAAATAGAATCGATTTTTTTAAGTATCGAAAACGTTAACAAGGGCTGTCAAATCGATTTTTTATTTGATTGATCTTTTATTATCCAAACTACTTTTTGTTAATTTCTAAATTAATTAAATTAAACGAACCAATAACTCCCGAGCTTGAGAGATCAAAGATTATTTTTTGTTTTTCTTGGCTTTTTACCAAAAACAAACAACAAAAACAAAACAAAAATCAACAAAAACTGTAACAAACGTCAAAACAAATAGCACGTAAACCAACCGCAACGAAAACACAAACCGCATACAAGATGCACTCATACCGACGCGATCCTATATGATGGCCGCACCGATTCATCGATGTATTTTCGATTATGTAGTGTTCGTACCTATGGGTTAGCGTTCCGATCCACGCATCATGTATCAAAAAGACATTATTCTTTTCTGAATCTTTTTTTGTTAAATTTAACGAATACATTGTGGTTATTGTTTCGATTTATAGATAAATAATTTACTGTATTTTTGCAATGATGATATACATTATTTCTAAAACCTAATATTTTCTTTTGCACCTGGGTGTATGTAATATGGTGTGAGTAGTATAGGTGAAACGGAAAATTACGATCTGTCACCCATATCATGATAAATCGAACATACTATAAAAAGTTTTTGACATCAACGCGTAGCTATGAAATCTGATTGCATATTTTTAAAGTAACAGTTTCTAATGGTTTTTTACGCCATTTCACAACGCAAGCAGACATTTTAGTAACTTTTTAACTTACTGTTTTTATTCGTAAGAACTGGGGACGCGCTTCCGCCAACGCTGGTTTTGAATGCATGTGCTAACTAATATGTGCAATTTTGCAAATGTCTTACAGAAAGTAATTGAATAATTTTTTGCAAATTTTGCTGCTTTTTTACGATTAAATCGCATTGTTAAGATAAGTAAAACAAACACATTCAAAGGTCGGAACTAATACAGATATCATTATACGTATAAAAAATATGATATTTAAATTAACTAAGATTATGTATAAATTCTCTTGTGTTATTCGTTGGTGTTACGCTTGTTATTTTTACATCATAGAAGATTTCTTAGGGTTATTATATTACTGGTAAATCCACGGCAATAAACGTCACAAATGATTACAAGTGTGCGTGTTGCATCAGCAGTTTTGTTTGACACTGGGATCCCAATTATTAATTGGAACGCCAAGAAAAAAAAAACATTTTTGTGTAAAAATTTAACTTTTGCGCTTTTAAATTCTGTAATAACAATAATTTCTTTTTCCTTTTTTATTTTTTGTATAATATTATTTCTTTTTGTGGTCAGAATAAAAGTTTTTTTACATAAGTGTTATGTTTGTGTCACGTTTTTGCTATCGTTACACAAATGAAATTTATAAAGATGTATTCTTAACAATGTATATTAAAATAAAAATGGGTTGGGTGTTACAGTTTAACATCTGAATTTGCTGGAAATAAAAATGTAAACGCGTAGTTGGGCCTCAACTCGATCACTCCAAACTATTTTTTGTTAGCAGATATGTTACAAAAGTAAATTTATTTCAGTTTTATTCACTTTCCATATTGTGACTGCGCCTTAATGTTTCATTTGTGTTACTATAACACAAAGTAAACACAAAGGAAATGTGCAAAAATTATGATTTTCACTCTTCTACTGGGTGTGTGGTCTGTGGCCTTTCACCACAGCCTCAACTAAACTAGTTGCCCATAGTTACTGCATTAAACCCAAGTTATTGGATGTACAGAAAGAAGCTCACCCCATACCTAAATCGTTATTAAATTTAAGAAAAGGGTCGAAAAATAGGTAAAAAGTGTCAGTTTTAATAGTTTTACATTTATTCAAAATTGTTTATTTACATATTGGTCATTTATAAACATCGAAAGAGGTAGATTATATCTACCTAAACTTCGTGGAACATAGTCATAAAGTGGAGATTTCCTTTGGATACTTATATTTTTTATTTTTTTTTATCCGAGATATTATTTTATTAAATTGGGTATTATTATAATCAAAACTAAAACAGGTATTTATTTTACTAAATTATTTATTTATTTTTATCCAGAGTTAACAAAATACAATTTTTCGCCATAAATATTTTTTCAAGGAGAAATATTATTTAAATCAAAATTGTGGACCATTTTATTTTGTACAACTTTGTATATGCACATTTACAATGTTGGGCAGATTAAGTGCCCTACTTTTTTTACTTGATTTTTTTTCTTTAAATATTAAAACTTTTTTCTTGTCATTAAACGTATTCATTTAGTAGGTATCTAACGTTCATAAACGTAAAACGCTAACGTCATATCATTTGTTTTCTGTATTTTACAGCAACGGAAGCGAAACGCGAACTCGTCGTATAATTGCACAAACGAAATTTCAGACCGTGCGAGATTTTGAGGAAGCTGAAACACTTGACCATTAATATCAGGTTCAAATCGCGGACCATAAAACGATTCGAAGAAACTGGATCATTGAGAATCAGACCCGAACCTGGCCAGGAACCATCTGTTCATCGAATGTGTTCGTGAGCGAATTAGATGAAATCCGGCTCAGAGTGCTAGCAAGCTCGCCAAAGATATGAAATATTACCATAATTAGCAGAACGATCGCGTGTATGGCGTTTCGTTGAGGAATATCTCTGCTGAAAAAATAGCCGTACGACAAATTCAAAGTGCGTCGGCAGTCATGGTATGGAGTGCGATATCTCCAAGAGGAATGTTGCCGCTACTTTTTATCGACAGAGGTGTAAAAATCGTTAAAAAATACTACATCGAGACCATTTTGCAGAATCGTTTGCTGGGGAATGCAAGAAGCTTGTATGGGGACGATTATTCCTGTTTCCAGCAAGATAGGGCTCCCTCCCACAAAGTTCGACTCACTCAGGACTAGTGTCGAGCTAATTTTCCCGATTTAATACCATGGAAATGATGGACTTTATCTTGAACAGGCTTGAATCTACTGGACTTTTCCATATGGGAATACATGCTCAGCAATGTCGGGATTACACAGGGCCTGATTTTGGATTCATTCAAGGAACGGTTGGTTAAGATATGGGATGGCATATCAGAGGAGGTGGTGCGTGCCGCATCCAATTAATTTTATGGAAGAACGCGTAAAATTATTCAGGCAAAAGGGGAGTGATTTGAACTATGAATTGAAATAGTGACCTTTAAATTGTACTCAAACAAAACATATACCGTGTGTAAAAGCAAAGGCAAAAATCCTTTAAGGGTGTGTTAGTATGATAGGTAAAGATATTATTTTAAATACTAGGATCTCTAAATAAAGTACCAGTACCTCATAATAAGACGATTTTCTTTACTCAAAATACACTAATCGCGTGGACACCCTCACTGGTCGCTGGCCACTTGGATGAGGGGTGCGGGTTGCGGGGTGCAATTTGGTGTGTGGGGAGGCCGGTGAGCTGCGTAGCCTTAGCTTAGAAAAATGATGGAATTTTTGGTGAAAATTCAAGTTATATTTTTTTTCCTCGTAATGACATCAGAATCGTGTATACTTTCATACCCTAAAGGGATTCTTGACTTTGCATTTACACCCTGTATAGAGTTTTAATTTTTATGTAAATTTAAGACTTTTACAACCCTTTCGAACTAGGACACTTAATCTGCCCAACCCTGTATATTCTAAAGTTGACAATAAACAAGATAATTTGATAATATTATATTTTGCTGCTTTTTTACGTTTAATTCGAAAAACAAATTTATAATAACTTTAATCCTTACCATTTTTGTGGAATAGCTGAAAACAACCAAGTTATTGAGTAAAAACAAATCCTCCTTAAAATAAAATTTGCACACGGAAGTTGGCTATTTCTTAATTTTAGTTAAATTTGTGTCCAACCATTATACTCGTACTAAAATAATAACCCGGATAAAAACCGTACATTAAATAGAATAATAAAAATTGGTTACAAGGATGTCTCCACTTTGTGACTATGTTTCAAGAAGTTTAGGTAGATATACTCTACCTATTCAGTCATTTATTACAACACTTATTTCATTACACTTGGCCCCAATCCAAAAGCCATTAATATCGAAAATAATTTTTTCGTTTTCAATAATATTATCTATACTAATAATGTAATACCTCGTAAAAAGTCTTGTCATTAAAACATTTTTCAAAATTTCAAATTGAGCGTTTTATTTGTATATTACCTACTGAAGCTAAATCTACCATTTTTAGAATTTTTGTTACTCTTTAACTCGGCACCACTCATCGGAAGTTTCAGAAGGAACCTAATTTATATTTTTTTATTAAAACAAATTCTAATACACTAATGCTTGGTGGGGGGCAGGGGTAGCCTAAAACCTCAAGAGGTATTACCAATGGGGAGGGGGATTAAAGTGGCCTACAAAAAACCTTATGTGATTTAAGTCAGCCCCTAAGGGGAGTTGATAAAATAACGCCCAAGCTGAAAACGGGGCAGAGACTAAATAAATGAGCCGCGGATGAATGTGTAGCTCTACATAAAATCTATCTCTTAAAATATTGGCATAGAATGATTAAATTTTGTCCATCTTTCTCATAACGCAGTATCTCATTCCGCTCATAAATTGTATTAAAATTAAATTTTGCTCCCATGGGTTACAAAGATGTGACGTCATTGTCATGGGCATGTTGTTCTTTTGCTTCCGGGTTCTTCACCACGTCTCGTTGTTGTTTCTTGTCGATTGTGTAGAGCAGTCTGTAATGAAAAAGCAGATAATATTCGTAAATGCAAGAACTCTGTACTGAACAAGCAGAATGTATGAAATTAGATATGTCTATATGACCATCCAAGTGATTAAAAGAACATTATTCATAGTGTCCGGAAACTTTGGAAAATGCACATTATGAGACGACATAGACGTTCCTTGTTTTGCATACCTAAGAGCATGGCATAGGTTAGGAAAAAATGTTACTAACCGTCCAACACAAAACGGCCAATGTCAAATACTTAGCTTTTTATAGAGCCCAGGCCCTGAGATGAATAAACCAATCTGAGCCTAGGCCATTATTGGTTGGCTTATTGACCTATTTATCTTGGACGGGTAATAGTAATAATCAAGCGCAAAACAGCAGATTGGAAGGTTTTAGCTAATACTGAAATATTTTATAGGCAAACAATTTTAGTAGATTCCCTTGAACTATGTCTTACATTTCGTATTTCATGAAAAAAAAAACAAGCAAATCCCGGAACCGCGTTCTTATTATGAAAATTTTGATTCCAAAAAATAAACGGTTGAAATATAATACATTTTTAGACAAACATCTTAGTTAAAAAAAATAAAGGTAGTGAGTTGCTTTGGAATAAAAGATCAAAAAATCAAATATATTTTTCACTATGAAGTTAATTCTAATTACTTCAAACGAACCCTCGAAAATCTGGCGTCGTTCATGTTCTAGGCTTAGGGGGTCTATTTGAAATGGAAAAAATCGATCGAGTATCGGTCGGTCGTACATATCTTGCGTGCATCAGAGATGGAAATTCATTTTCATCATTTGGCTCAAACGATAAACGACCGACCGAATAATATTTTTTTTTTCACTTTTTTATTTTATTTATTTATTAAGTTTTATTTACTTACATATTATAATTGACCAGTGCTGCTGTAAGATCACATGTGATCTATCTCAACATCACAATAAATTATACAAAGAATTTAGATAATAACTAGTATGCTAAGGTACAAAAACTTTAACACTTACATATTTAATTTACTTAAATAAACTAACTTAGGCAATGAAGATAAAGAGATATTGAAATAGCAATAACCACGAATCAGTGCTACTACTCAGCATTCGACAGACGAAATCACGCCAGGCTTTCCTCTCTTTGTGTAACAAAAGTAACCAATATTGATTTTTCTGCGGTGGCCACAAAATAAGGATCGTGTTCAAATAGCGAGCACACAACAAAGAAAAATAAAATAAAACGCAATAAGTTGTAATAGCACTACCACAAAGACTATGATGGTACTGCCCATTGAACTCTTTCTTAACTATACAGTATTTCATTTTAGTTTTTTAGATCATTTTAGGAGTGCGGAGCATGTACAGCCTCGGAAATACGATAAGAAGGAAAGTCTGGAAGAATACACGCTGGTAGCAGCTGACCTAGTACGCTGCACCAATTTTTCCGTGGTAAAACCATCAAAAACATAAATGTGAAAAAGGGCCCGGGTTCAGTACAAAACCAGTGGAGGATTGAGGTTCGTTCAGTCATAAGTCATAACTGCAATAATGTACAACGTTCTTCAATTGACAAAGTTTGTTAGGGACCTTGCTACTGAGTAATGGCCGTCCATATATTACGTCATTCTAAATTAGGGGGCGGGGGGGGTTGGTCTGCGGATGACGGTAAATGATAGATGGGGGGGGGGTGTTTCGAAATTGACGTCATGGATGAATCGAGCCAAAACGAATATCGGGAGGATACGGAGATATTACCCGTGATCCAGAATTTAAAAGAATGGGTGAAAACTCCCTGGGAGTTATCCAAAGAAAAGTAAAAAATAAGTCGTTATATTATAAAGTGTGTTTTTTTTAGAGGTATAGAACTTTGAAATGGAATAAAACAAAGATGATTTTTTTTATTGAAATGAAATTTATTTTATTCGAAAGACAATCTTCTGGCATTATAATTTAAATATGACTTCTGGCATATGTCCGCCACGGCTGGCTCGGACGTAGTCTAATCTGGAGGTCCAATTTTCGATGACTTTTTCCAACATTTGTGGCCGTACATCGGCAATAACTCGCCGAATGTTGTCCTGCAAGTGGTCAATCGTTTCGGGCTTATCGGCGTAGATTTGCGACTTCACATATCCCCACAGAAAATAGTCAAGTGGCGTTAAATCGCACGATCTTGGAGGCCAATTCACGGGTCCGAAACGTGAAACTATGCGGTTACCCAACGTTTCCTTCAGTAAATTAATTATGGCACGAGCTGTGTGACATGTTGCGCCGTCTTGTTGAAACCACAACTCCTGCACATCATGGTTGTTCAATTAATGAACGAAAAAAGTCTACGCCGATAAGCCCGAAACGATTGACCACTTGGAGGACAACACTCGGCGAGTTATTGCCGATATACGGCCACAAATGTTGGAAAAAGTTATCGAAAATTGGACCTCCAGATTAGACTACGTCCGAGCCAGCCGTGGCGGACATATGCCAGAAGTCATATTTAAATTATAATGCCAGAAGATTGTCTTTCGAATAAAATAAAATTCATATCAATAAAAAAAATCATCTTTGTTTTATTCCATTTCAAAGTTCTATACCTGTAAAAAAAACACCCTTTATCAATGATTATTGCCAAAGTAAAAATAATAAAAGGTGGTTCTATAACCAAGTGTTTTAATCATATAATACCCTATTTTTCTCAAATCTGCAATGTTTTATTTTGTCAAACTAGTAATGACGTCAATTTTGGGAGAAGGGGGGGGGGGGTCATTAAGAAATGACGATAGGATGATTATAGGGGGGGGGGGGTCTAAAATCTGAAAAAATCGATGACGTAATTTATGGACGGCCCCTATGTAGAACTTTGCAAGTTTTAACGGCATAAATTTAAACGATTTAAAGTTACGGCATACATTTTTCGGCCCTCGATGTATGTATGCTATGGATACAACATTGAAATAAAAAGTTATCAGTGCACAATGCAAAGTGACTGTTACGACGATCACAAAATAGGAGAAAACAATAATCAGACAAGTTTTAAAAATCATTACGTTAGATTTTTTTATTGCCCGTATGTGGGTATAAGTTTTCAAAGTAGTCCTTTTAGAATCAAAAAAGGTTAGGCATTTATTTTAAAGCATTTTTTTATGGTTTATGTTTACAGTTTAATAATTTTCACAACTACTGGACCTACGTCAAATAAATGTCATATGTATATGTATTTATTTCGCAATTTTGAAACATTTTATATAGGTACGGTGACTTCAAATTCATACTGGAGACTGGATATGTGGTCATGATCAAGGTTCAATGGCCCTGTTCGCGAAATATAATAAGTATTTTTTTGTTTAAGAACAACCTCGACTCAAACAGTATAGGAAGTCAAAATTTCATTTTGCGTATTTCAGAGAAAGGGTCATTTAACCTTGGTCCTGATCACTTACCGAGTCCAATATGAAAGTCACCCTAGATATAAATAACAAAAAATCATCCTCCTTAAAAACTGCTTCTTCAAAACCATAATTAATTGAAATATGCATTACCTTGCGGAAGTCCATCACTAAGTTAAGGATACATGAATACAATTCGCAATATTCCGCTAAACAATTCTTATCATGCTATTCAAAATGCAGGCTCGTGCAGCGCCTGCCCGCCCTTATAAAACATGCAACTTGCTGCGGAGAAGCCGAGCTAGCAACACATCCCGAGGATGCCTCGTTCAGAGGCGAAACACGTGTCGATAAGTTTTCTTGCTCGTTATTTAAGATCGCTTTGCTTTTATGCTCGTATGGCTTGCTTGTTGCATGTCTTATGCCGGCGGGCGGTGCACGAGTCTGCATTTTGAATAGCACGATAAGAATTGTTTAGCGGAATATTGCAAATTATATTAATGTATCCTTATCTTCTTCAAAAGCAGTTTAGCAACTGTAGGTGTATGTACGTCAATCAAATTTTACTTACATAAAAATTACTATGGCAGGAATAGTCATGAGGCCACCCAATACGTAGAATGCTCCTGTAAAGCCGTCCAAAGTGCTTGAGTATACCTTGCTGTAAATCGGAGTATATACCACCGGAATTATGGATTCAACGAAACCAATCAGCGAACACATTTTACCTGGAATAAACATAATGTATTAAGCGTTTATTTACTCAAAGAAACTTACTACATAAATCTTTAACTAATACACAGAAAAATTGTTAAAGTTCAGTACAGGTTGAGGGAAGTAGTCCCCGAGGGAAGGGAAACCTAGAAAATACAATTGTAGTCATATTGGCAAAAACAGCCAAGTGCGTGTCGGACCAGGCACAGTGTAGGGTTCCTTAGTTGTCCAATACTTTTTATAAGTTGGTCTACTAATACAGATCGCATCAAACTTCTAGTCCGCTCGGAAGTGGCTCTCCCGAAGAACGGCCCATACATTTTCGTGTTTAGAGAGGGCTAAAAGTTTGGCGCGACCCTGTACTCATAAACCTGTAAAGCCTACTTAGCTGTGATAGTTTTCCTTTTAACTTTATTATATATACCTACGAGCTTTTGCCCGCATGTTATTCGGTTTAACGACATGCGTTTTTCTGGGATAAAAAGTAGCCTATGTGTTAAGTAAGGGTATAAGCTATATCCATTCTAAATTTCATACAAATCCGTCCAGCCGTTTCAGCGTGAAAGAGTAACAAACATACACACACACACACACACACACACACACACACACCCTCACACACACCCTCTCACACACACACCCTCACACACACCCTCGCACACACACACCCTCACACACACACCCTCACACACACACACCCTCACACACACACACAAACTTTCGCATTTATAATATTAGTGTGATGTGATGTGATAGTGTGATGATAATAGTGTGATTATTCTTACGATGTTTATTTTGTTATAAATTTTACTGTCCAAAACCTAATTGTATAACTCAAATGAGTTGATATTTTTTAGAACATAATATTTTCGCCTATATTTGCGACTAGCTTTTGCCCGAGGCTCCACCCGCGTTGAAGAGATTTTCGTGGAAATAAGGAAAACAAAAGAATATGATTTTTTGAACGACAATATGCAACGGTCACCATGTTTTACCAAAGTGCTAATAAATACCAATCAAATAAGCCCAAACTCGAAGGGTCTGCTATTGTCCGTTGAGGAGATCCCGTACCCATCTTCCAGTCCCACCATCAGACCCTGGTCACCTTTTTTTTTACAAAAGAAAGAAAACATTTATTTTGAATATCACACTAATATTATAAATGCGAAAGTTTGTGTGTGTGTGTCTGTATGTTTGTAACTCTTTCACGCTGAAACGGCTGGACGGATTAGGATGAAATTTAGAATTGATATAGCTTATATCCTAACTTAACACATAGGCTACTTCTTATCCCGGAAAAAAGGATGTTGTTAAACCGAATGCCACGCGAGCGGAGCCGCGGGCAAAATCTAGTAATATATAAAAATAAAAGTGAAAACAAATTTTACCAGTCGGGGTTTGAACCCGCGACGATCGGCTACGCTACGGCGCGGCGGCGACGGCGAACCTTCCATGTTTCACTAACATTCTCATTGCGCTTTTGTCATGATATGTACAGTGGAGCCCACATCAAGCTAAATACTTTCAGTATAAGCTGACCTCTCATCGTATAGGCTTCCCGTACAATGAGAGGTCAGCTTGTACTCAATGTGTATAGCTTGATGCGGGCTCCACTGTACATACCTAGCCGAAAACCTTCCCGAAGAAATGCTTTATCTTTCAGTGAAAACTGCACCAAAATCCATTGAGTGGATCTTAAGTGTTCTTCATGAATGGGACCCCTCCTGAATGTTTATTTAATTAATTTTTTTATTCAATATTCGGTTTTGGTTACATTTTACACCACAAATCCACATTTTCAGATCTGTAGGTAACTCATTCCATCTGCAAGGAGACCCGTGACATACGGACGGACAGACGGCGTCGCAAAACCCTTAAAACGTTACATAGTAATGTAATAACACAAATATTTTGTGATTATAACAACAGACACAACACGAAATACCTATATAAATTTAGTCACTAATATGGCTTGACGGTTAAGGCAAATCTATATTTCAGTTTCCGTATTGAACTCAAAGTCAAATAAGACACTACTTATTATTTTTATATTTTAATAAATAATTGATTGCATTAAATTCCATCGCTTTTATAGTTGCTTTAGACAAATAAAATACAGTCATGTCATATTTAGTAACTTGGTAACTCATTGCCATCTAGTGGATTGCATGTGCATTTCCTGCTCATCCCTGATTCTATTTAATGTACTCTGCGTTCGTTTTTAAATGTCAAGGTGTTTGGTGCACTGCACACCAGATGGCTCTTCTAACATACAATTTTGTATTTATGACTTTTAATAAACGTAGGTTTTACTAATTAGTCGTAATATAAGGTTATATATAATTTTAACAAAATTAAAATCACTTATTCCACTGATGCCAGCCCCAAAATAGGCCGAAATATGTCTTGAAAATATTTAATTTATAATTTTCTTATTGTGTATTTAACTCAGTGAAAAGCTTACAAAAGCAAAATATTTATATTTATTTGATATGGAAAAATAAAAATAATGGAAAATCTACTAAAATCATAATGTAACTATAATCAGTGTAAACTTTTCCTACAGCGCTAAGCCATTGTTTTTAAGCGCCAGGGTACTTGTGTTGTGTAAAAAGATAAATATAATGTCAGCTTAATTTTTTTTTCAAAAGAGATTATTTATTATGAGCCTAAAATAGAAAAAATAAAAATGAAAAGTTATAAATGTTTTTACCGTGTGGGGGATTGAACCCACGACAATCGAATACTCTACGGTGGCGAACCTTTCACATTTTTCACTAAAACTCTCATTGCGCTGCCCCCTTTTTGTCATAGCGTGATGATACATAGCCTTAAACGTTCCCAAAGTAGTGCTTTATCTTTCAGTGAAAACTGCATCAAAATCCATTGAGTGGTTCCCAAGTTATAAGCGAACGAACAGACAGACAGACATACAGACAGACAGACAGACGTTGCATTTTATATGTATACTAGCCTTTGCCCGGGCAAATTTTAGTGGAAATAATGAAAACGAAATAATATGATTTTTTGAAGGACAATATGCAACGGTCACCATGTTTTACCAAAATGCTAATAAAGACCAATCAAATAAACCCAATTTTGATGGGTCTGCTGTTATCCGTTGAGGAGAACCCATACCCACCTTCCAGTCCCATCAACAGACCTTGCTCACCATGTTTTACCAAAGTGCTAATGAAGACCAATCGAATAAGCCCAAACTCGAAGGGTCTGCTGTTATCCGTTGAGGAGATCCCATAATCACCTTCAGTACCATCAGCAGACTCTGGTCACCATGTTTTACCAAAGTGCTAATAAAGACCAATAAAATAAGCCCAAACTCGATGGGTCTGCTGCAGCGACGCGCTGGTCTGCTGTTATCCGTTGAGGAGATCCCGTACCCACCTCCCACAGTCCCGTCATTAAATCCTGGTCACCATATTCTACAAAAATAATCATCAATACCGATCAAATAAACTTAAGCTTGAGAGGTCTCCTAAAAAAAATATTTACCAGTGGATGATTGAAACCCCGACGTTGAGACTACATACGTACGACTACGTAAGGCGTACATACCCCACGATTAACTAAAAATCTTATTAAGTGCATAAAGATTTTTTAAAGTCAGTTCAGTAGTTCTAGATATTACCCAGTATATGCAAACAAACAAACAAATCTTTCTTCTTTATATAATAGTGTAGACAAACTTTAACGTGAGTTGATTTGAATCAGACTGCGTCAAATTCGATATTGTGAAACATGCAGCGCCATCTAGTGTGTTAAAATAAAAACAATTTCAACGCCAGCTTACAAAAAATTTTAACGCTAGCTTACTGAGCCGTTATCCAGGATAGCTTCCCAGAGATGGCGTTTTATAAGCACTTGAAAATAAAAATATTTTAGTTATTGGTCTTTGCGCAGTCAAGAAATATAATTTCAATTTTAATATTTTTTAAGGATAAATTTTTTCTGAAAATAAAAAAAATAATAAAAATTAAAAAGAGAAAACAAATTTTACCAGTCGGGGTTTGAACACGTGACGATCGACAATGCTACGGCGGCGAACCTTCCATATGTCTCACTAAAATTCTCATTGCGCTGCTCCCTTTTGTCATAGCGTGATGATACATAGCCCTAAACCTTCCCGAAGAAATGCGTTATCTTTCAGTGAAAACTGCATCAAAATCCATTGATTGGTTCTCAAGTTATAAGCGAACGAACAGACAGGCAGACAGAATATTAAAAATAAACGTTATTATTATTATAAAATACAACGTCCGTCTGTGTGTCCGTCTGTCTGTTCGTTTGCTTATAACTTGAGAACTAATCAATGGATTTTGATGTTGTTTTCACTGAAAGATAAAGCATTTCTTCGGGAAGGCTTAGGGCTATGTATCATCACGCTATGACAAAAGGGAGCAGCGCAATGAGAATTTTAGTGAGACGTATAAAAGGTCCACCGAATGGAAAAATTTGTTTTGACTTTTTATTTTTTATTCTTTTATTTTATTTTCAGAAAAAATATTTCCTTTTGTAAGCTTAATATTTCGCCAACGGATTCCTTAATCCAAAAATGGTATTTACACACCCATAATTTTTTTTGAACGACCTATCCATCTATACCCCACACTATGGGATAAACGAGAAAAAAAATCATTCCCAATTTACGTATGGGAGGTACCATTAAATAGTACATTACGATACGTGTGACCTAAGTTGCCTTTTGAGCTGCGCTCGGGCGCTAACACGCCGTGCAATAATAGGCAACTTAGGACAAGTATCGTATACTATTTTATAGTACATTTGACATATACATGTGTAAATACACACCGTGCAGAAATAGGCACTTAGGTCACGGTAAAGCGTGCGTAAAGTGCGGGTTTAAGTCACAGTGTGCTATAAAAAAAAATGTTTAATAAAAAAACACTTCACTCTCAGACACCTAAATCGAGCCAAATAATGCTCGTTTATGAAGAAATGAAGTGAGTGAAGAACAATAGTAAAAGAAAGCGGGAGATTCTTTTTAGGGTTCCGCGCCCGAAGGACGAGACGGAGCCCCGTCCGTATGTCACGGATCTCTAAATTCCAGACGGAATCAGTCAAAATGTTGATCTGAAACCGAATATTGAATTGAAAATAAATTTGATTGTTTTTCAGGCTCGGTCCCATACATAAAAGATGAATCTAGAACTTATTGAGTAGAGTACATTTTTTTTATCACTAAGATTAAGAAATGGGGGCCATCAAATTTGACAGTCTTAGACCACTTCTGTTACGGGGTAGTTAGGAATTTGGAATTTTCTGTACGTTATGTGACGTACAGGTAATGCGTTTAAACAATAAATACTCGTTCATTTTTAGGGTTCCGGACCTCGAAAGGAAAAAACGGAATCCTATAGAATCACTTTGTTATCCGTCTTTCAGTCCGTCTGTCCGTCTGTCCGTCCGTCCGTCCGTCCGTCCGTCTGTCTGTCAAGATCCTTTATCTCGAGAACGCGTGGAGGTATCGTGTTGAAACTAAAACAATACATTCAAATCTACAGTCCCTTGAAGTTGTGAAAAATCAAATAACATAACATCAACCATATCAATATTAAAAACCTTTTATGTTTTAGATAAAAAGATTGACTCGGCCATCGCATGTAAACAAAATGTATCTCACAAGTAATACATTATTATATTAGATTATTTAGTGCGATTGCCAAGTCAATCTATTTATTTAAAACATACAATATTTTAAATATTGATATGGTCAGTATAAGATGTTGTTAGGTTAGCTAATTATGTAATAACTTAAGACAGAAGGTCCCTTAAGTAGGGACTGAATAAATTAATCGACTTGGATTTACATGGATCTCAGAACTTTTTACGGTAGAAGAACTAAGTTGCGAGACTTGGTTTTTTTCACAAGTTTTGTTTTTGATGGTATCTCATTTCTTTTTGTAGATAGTCCTACTTTTTTCCTTTCCGGTACCTTCTACTTACAACCGAAAATGCAACTTTGTAATCCTATGTATTTATAGTATATATGTATTGTATGTGGTGTATCTAGAGCACTGGACCGAAATTGCAAAATATTTTAGTTTTTCCTTGATTTATACACTAAACACTAATTGTATTCCAAATTTGAAGCTTCTATGTCTGCTAGAAGTGCCTTAGAGTTTTGATGATCGGTCAGTCAGTCAGTCAGTCAGTGACAAAATTAAGAAACTTTGACTAGTTATAATTCTTAAACTACTGGTTCAAATTGAATGAAATTTGAAATATTCCTTGTACAATGCTTGCTTGATTACCGAAAATTTGGGCTTCTAGTTTTATCCACAACGAAGATAAAGGGGGTCGAAAATGACCTGAACTGCTTCGAGAAAAGGATGGTACGGCGTGCCGCTTTTTAACTCGGTGACACGGTAGGGCAATAATAGTCTCAGACTTGTCTTGAATACACAGGCGCCAAGAGGCTCACTACTAAGTGAGTACCTATATATGTCGTTGCGGTATGGGAAATTCATGTTGAGAACTGGATAGCTCAGTTGGTAGAGCAACCGCCCGGTAAGCGAGAGGTCCTGGGTTTGAATCCCGGTTCAGAGCTCCTCACGTCCAGATTTACTTTACTAATTTTCTATACCGCAATGATATAAATTTAATTTGTTATCTCCTTGCGATGGATAAATCGCCAAGTGTTTAAAAATATAGAAATTTATTTATTTTCTATCATAGTTTTGAAAACGATATATTTGTAATCAAATTATATAAAATTTAATTGATTAAATTTCATAAAATATTTATAATTTGTACCAACAAATTAGTACGGAACCTTCGGTGGGCGAGTTAGACTCTCACTTGTCAAGTTTTTTATTATAGTTATAGGGTTCCGTACCTCGACCAACTTAATTTTGCAGTTTTGTTTCATTAATTTTCTAGGTAATGAGAAGTTTGTAATTTTTATCTTAATAAAATTTAAGTCTGTACTTAAACTTATTTGAATTTCACGGAACCCTCAGGGGCGAGCGCTATTCGCAATTTACCGTTTTTTTTATCCTCTGTGTTTAAGCAAAGAACTTTCTTCAGCCTAATTTTTAATTAATACAGGTATTTCTAAAACTCTGATGTTTTAATGACCTTAGTTTAGTTTGAGAATAGATAAATAATAATAGATTTTGCATTAGTACAATTTAAGTAAGGAAACTTCGGTGCTCGGGCGGGTCAAATTCGCAATTACCTATTTTTGAATCGGTTGCCAACTGTGTTTGCTATTCACCAAAAACAGATGAAAAATTAACTTTTAAAATAACCTTCAATATATTGCACTATTTACGAATTGTGACGTCATATAAGTGAGTATGTATGTTTTCGACGATAGACACTGCTTAGCAACTGATTTTACGACAGAATCAGGGGGTTGGTTTTTAATTCACAATTTCCTAGAATATAGAGGTACGAAAGTTGAACGCTCAAGGGCCGAGCGCTATAAATATCCTTAAGCCGATCATATAGCAAAGGACTCGTGCTGACGACTAAGCCCACACCGCACGCAGTGAACGGGCACCATCAAACGGATTTCTAAACGAATGACGTCATCCAAAATCGTTTCTAAGGTGCGTCAACATAATTGGAAGTTCACGACTCAACATAATAATGGAACAAGCCGTGTCGTCTCCTTGCAATGCTTACGTACCTCAATAATGTATGGTAAATATGGTGCGTGCGTCTCATTTTCTCAGACGACTCGTCCCATATTGATCTCTCTGTCGTTCGAGGGGATATCAAGCTACGAACGAACCCAAATTACTCTAAATAAATAATTACAATTACCATTACTAAAATTCTTCAAAAATAATCAAAAGGTTTCAATCGTAGTTATATTATTATTGTGTTCAATTTAACTGAAGTTATTATGGGCCTAATTTTGGTATTTATTTGATAAAAGTTCTTGACACAATAAATTAAAAATAATTATTAAGATGTTTTATTTCAGATATATTTTTTACTAACATAATCTGAATTTAACCGGACACTATTGCGGCTTTTAAGGTCATCAGCGGTGTTTGACCTCCTAAGAATATACCTAACTTTCATATCACGACGGCGGGTCAGGCTTGGTTGTGATAATCCGTACACACGTTGCTAAAATGTGCGTGAGCAAGGGAGCTATCTACTTCGTGGGAGCTACGCAATAACGCTAACGAGGGTCACCGAAACTCTGCAAATGGGCCGACACCGTAGTTATGTAACTCAGTGTCGGTTGCCATCTATGGTTTCTATTCATCAAAAACAGATAAAAAATTAACTTCCAAAGTAACCTTCAATGGGTGTAACTATTTACGAATTGTGACGTCATTTCAAGTGCGAAGGTATCCTTAGATAAGCGGATATGTATGTTTTAGACGATAGGCACTCGGTTTGGCAACTGATTTTGCGATACAGAATCAGAGGGCTGCAATAACTTATGGAGCTCATGTATGGTTGCCAAGAAAAGAACTAACTAGAAACGAAGTTACAACAACTGAAGCGATTAGCGTGGACGTTCATATGCGGATACATAAAATCAACATCATAGAGGCCCTTGACATTAGGGTTTACGCCGCCTCATTTACATATTCAACAAGAGGTGATGCAAGGTTCTGCGGGTAAAATGTACAGGCTAATGGAAGGCCAATGGAATACAAAGCAATCACTGCCGAATGCTGGACCGAGCTTTAGCTATATTTCCAGACGCACAACTTGGAACTGACATGACAGCGAAGACTTTCCTAACGGATAAGAAGCATAGAATATCAAATTTCTTTAACTATAAATATTGTTATACATAGGTAACACTAAAAGTTTCCGGAACTGGCCACTTACATAAACAATATTTAAAAATTTATTGCAACATTTGAAAATAGAACTCTTTGGCTGTAGAATGCAGTTTGTTTCATCTGACTGTCTTTTGTTTTTACCTTGTGGCGCCATTTAAAAAATTGTGTGTCTGCATCAACATGGATTTAACTCGGGAAAATTTTCGTAGTATGATTTTCTACGATTTTAAGTGTAATTTGACAGCTCAACAGAGCATCGCTCGGCTTGAAACAGCTTTTGGCAATGAAGCACCATGCAAGACGACTGTTTATAGCTGGTTTGCAAAATTCAAGCGTGGTCGTATCAATCTCAGTGACGAATCTCGCGATGGTCGGCCGTCCACCGCTGTGACCAACAAAAACATCGATGCTGTGCACCGTATGATTGAAACAGACAGGCATGTGACCTACCATGAAATTCGCGCATCGTTAGAAATAGGCATGAGTCAAATACAATCAATCCTACACAAACATTTGGGTGTGAGAAAGCTGTGCTCGCGGTGGATCCCACATAACTTGACCGAGGCTCAAAAAACGGACCGCGTCACTTGGTGCAGTGCCATGCTTACCAGATTCAACGAAGGTGCGTCAAATTTGGTGTGGGACATAGTAACAGGTGACGAAACATGGATTTATTGCTACGATCCCAAAACAAAGCAGCAATCGAGCGTATGGGTCTTTCAAGATGAGCCGAAACCAACCAAAGTGGCGCGCGTGAAAAGTGCATCTAAGCGGATGATTGCTTCTTTTTTTAATAAAACTGGACACGTGGCTACTGTTGCTTTAGAGAATCGTCGTACCGTGAATAGTGACTGGTACACGACCATTTGTTTGCCGGAAGTTATTGACGAACTCCGTAAAAATAACCGTAAACGCCGTATCATCCTGCACCACGACAATGCTAGTTCTCACACGGCCAGACAGACAAACGACTTTTTGAAGACGAAAAATGTAGAACTCATGAGTCATCCTGCATACAGTCCCGACCTGGCACCTTGTGACTTTTTTCTGTTCCCAAAAATTAAGAACCAATTACGCGGTCAACGATTTTCATCACCAGAAGAGGCTGTCGAGGAGTATGAAAAACACGTTTCAGAGGTCACCACAGGGGAGTGGCACAAAAGTTTTCAAAACTGGTTTAATCGAATGAAAAAGTGCATAGACGCCAAGGGAGATTATTTTGAAAAACAATAAATTAATTTTGTACCTTTAATAGTATTTTTTCATATTCATTCCGGAAACTTATAGTGCGTCCCACGTATGCATAAGATATTACTCGGGCACAGTTTATTTTCAAATCGCACAGGTCTTTTACTATATACCAGAAACAATGTTGGGCTTAATACACTACCTGGTGGGGCCTGTGATACGCCGTAAGTTATGGACTATTATGGAGGTTTGATAATTCACGATTACAAAATGACAAAATTAAATTTTTCATCCATGACTTTTATTTCGAGTACGGTATAAAAATATTTGAGTCTCTCTTTTATGGTACAATTAATTCTTTTTTTAGTTATCATAAACAGTTATGGGCAAGATTTTAAATACCTTCTTCCTGCCTGTTACAAAAACTTTTTTTTCAAAACAATATTTTTCCTGTCATCTTTACGTAATCTTAAATTACCATGACTTTTTTTCATATTTTTCGGTTGATTAGTTTCGGAAATAAGTGGGGGAACATGCATTTTTGTGGTTTTTCAAATATTTCTCGAAATCAGTGCGAGTAAATATAATGAAAGTATATATATTTATAATCAACTCCTTAATATCTACAATTCGATATCAATATTGTATTTTTATAAAATATATTTTTTATTTATTTTACATATTTTTATATATTTCTCATTTGTTATCAACTTTTTTTTAATCGCTATAGTTTTCTTGTAATTGGCCAGTTATGTCATTTTTTTCGATCTACCATAAGGGGGGGCGGGGCGATATGCAGTTTTTTGGGGTTTTTAAAAGATTTCTCGAAATCGATGCCAGTAAATATAGTAAAAGTATATATTTTTACAATTTGATACCCACATTGTATTTTTAAGAATTTAAGTATTTTTTTCTTTCACTTTTGTATTGGAAATATTTAAAACAATTAAAAAATTTTCAATTTCTGTTTTATACCGTGTTATGTAGGTAATTAAATGCTATTTTTGTGGAAAATTTGAAGTCTTTATCTTTAACGGTGCTAAAGTTATGAGGCTGTGACATACGGTTCATTACGACATTACGTTCCTTTTGTACCTTTTAGGACCTAAAATTTAGGTGCTACGGAACCATAAAATACAGTTGAATTGAAATCCTCCTCCTTTTTGAAGGGGTTAGAAAAGTACTATGTACTAAATTATTTATAAATAGACTAAAGCGCTTGACTATGTCTACATAAGTATCGGGAATAACAGCGTTGGCCCACTTTTCACCTTATAAAGCTGCTCTACCTACCGGTAAAACCTTTTTTTTTTTCAAAATTTATGGCTCATTTTAATATGACTTCAAATAACCATTTGGTCTATACCAAGCTTAAAGCAACATCATTAGCAATCAAACAAATGATAACTCTCATGATTGCTTAACATCCTTGATAGTTTTGAGCCGACTTCATTAAAAGAGGACGTTCTCTTTTCGACTGCATTTGTTTGTGTATGTGACTCCGTAGCTCTGTCACTTAATTTTTTTTGTGTTAAAAAAAAGTGTGCTTCCAAGTAGGTCCTGTTTCAGTTTGGTCAAGATCTGATGATGGTCTTCAGAGATAGGCTGTGGAACTTCTCAATCTCGGACGAAGTGGTTAATACGGCATATCACTCGATATTGAGACAAACGCTCTGTACTAGGATGTGGATTGCAGAGTGTACCTTAGAAATTGTTAGGTGGGTACCTGACCTTCGATACTGGCCTCATCATTACCATAGAACCCCTCAACAGGTGACAGTACATAACACGAGATTTCGTAAGACACTTGTGTTGGTGTGCTCTTTGCAGGATATTACTTGACTTATGGCACATGACCTTGGATATTGACCTCATCACCATAGAACTCCATAACGGATGACAATACATACCTCGAGATTTTGTAAATGACTTGTTTTGGTTGTGACCTATGGTACCAAAATAACGCTTTTGCCGACTTCTTTCTTCCTGAAACATAAATATATGTTATCTAGAATTCGGCACATTCCCTATAGTTCAGCAACACAAAAACAAATATGAGAGCGTCCACTCCTAGAGAATTCCATTTCAGGAAGAAAGAAGTCGGCAAAGGTGTTATTTCAGTACCATAGGTCAGTATATAATTATTTTAATTTTTTTAGTGATTGTCTGCTGTAACATTAAAAGTAATGTTTCAAGAAGAAAAAAGAAGGCAAAAGTGTTATTTTGGTACCATAGGTCAGTACATTTTTTTTGTTATTGTCTGCTGTAACTTTTAGAGTCGGTTATAATTTTTTTGTAGAAATATTATTTATAGAAAGGTCATATGTCTGACCCGGAATCAAATCAAAGGTGAATATTTGTACAGATAAATCCGTAAAAGGATATTTAACGGAGGAAAAATTTGAACTTAATGCTGGTTTTATCAGCCTCGGAAAAACACTCTGCAGGGTTTAAAATTTGAAAATGGAACACATTTTATATGAAGTATTGGCAGGGTTAACTATTTCACAGTTTATTCAATGATTGAAAGACCCAAACAAACACACAGCTCAGAACGAAAACGTGTTGTAGTTTTTTATAATACAATAGTACCTAATGTATAACTAAACTCCAAGAAGATGTCAGAGGTGTTTTCGAGTGTGGACTGTAAATACAAATCACAGTCCATACCGGTACGCCCACATTTTACCGACGACGGGGTGAGCCCTCTTGCCGTACGTCGGGCACAAATTGGGCCAACAGGACGCAGACCGGACACAAACGGGATTTAAACACAGTAGTTGAGTACTCGTACCGCTTTTTACAGAGATAATAAAGAAAATCGCATTCAAATCAGTTCAGTGGTGCTCGAGTTAAACGGGACAAACAAACAAACAGAAAGATGAAAATAAAAATGAAAATTTGGCCTCATCACAATATTATTAACCTTTTTTACCACTTTATGATTCGTATAAATATTTCACAGTAGACATTAACGTTGAAATAATATTTTTACAAGATACTTAAAACATCTATTAAGAAACATTATTTTCCGTAAATAGTATGGCCGATCGGTATTCAAACCCACGCTTCGCCTGTGGTGGTTGGCAAGTTATACTAATTCCTCTATTGACCACGATACACGTAGTTTGGGCATAGGTATTACTATGGTTTGGGTCACAATCAATCATGCCATTTACGGAAATTTTATATTCTAACGAGCTTTTGCCCGCAACTTCGCTCACAATCCTTTATTTGCACGTGAGATAAATAAAGGTAGAATCTTTGAGTAGTATCGACAGTTTTCAGGTTGGTGGTTATTTTACAACACCCCTTTAGCCTATTATTTGTTGACCTGTAGCCTTAGCATGAAAACATTACGGTTACGTTTAGTTTGAACGTAACGCGGTTTTGTATGGAATTCTGATAAGTTCCGCTACTGACCGCTAGGGGCGGTTATCAGATTTCATACAAAACCGCGTTCCGTTTAAACTAAACGTAACCGTAATGTTTTCATGCTAAGGCTACTGGGGCTTTAGCATGCTCTAATTGCTGCGATTGGCAATCTCGCGACGTTATTTGATGTTTGTTTTGAGTAAAGTGGGAGTTATATCGATTATAATTCAATAATTTCTACACTTTATATTTAATAATTATATAAGTTGACTTTTATTTATGCAGCCAAATTCTTACTGAAAACTCGGTAAGTGCTCAGTAACAAAGTTCGATGACCCTTTTTGTGAAATTCGTAAATTAATCTTTTTGTGTTCCTTACAAAGGCACGAGCAAAACAGAGCAGAGCGAGGCGACCCTCGTAGTTTTAGCAGAATTCACCATACCTATACAGGATGGAAAAAATTTAAGGGCCCCGGAGGGGAACTACCTTAAATCCTTTAGCTGGCTCATTTTGCTGGTAGGAAACATTCCTTCATTTTTTAAAACAAACAAAACTGCATTCGAAGATCTTCTAAAATTTACTTACCTCACTCGGGAATCGAACCAACTAAAAATTAAAAATTAAACCTAGCGAGGTTAAAAAACAGCGGTTTTATTATATAATAAAATAAAATTAAATTTTTTCCATATTATTATATTTTTAAAATCGATAAAAGTTTTCGTTCGAATTTCTAATTTGTTTTGTTTTGCTTTCATTCCGTGCTGTCATTGTGTATTAATAAATATTCAATTTCATGAGTATCTCGTATAACAGATGAGTGTCAGGCCAAAAATTTATTAGACAAACTTATCTTGAACAATAATCCTACCGATTCGTATGATAAAATAGCCAGGGTTTATTTTTTTAATTTTTAGTTGGTTCGATTCCCATGTGAGACGAATGAGCAAATTTTAGAAGATCTTTGAATGCAGTTTTGTTTCTTTTGAGAAATAAAGGAATGTTTCCTTTCAGTAGAGTGAGCTAACTAAGGATTTAAGGTAGTTCCCCTTCAGGGCCATTAAATTTTTTCCACCCTATAGAAAAAAAATTTTTTTCGAGCACTGTCCGATGACTTACAGTTCATTAATTTATAAAATTAAAGGACCGCTTCTATTTCCAAAATGTACATTGCAAATTGAACTTTATTAGTTTGTGCTAAGGAAGATATTCCAACAGCTAAATAAAGACTAACGCTTCAATAATTTTAAAAATCAAAGGACAGCTTGGCGTTCCTTAAGTCACTTCCATAATTTTTATTGTTTCATGTATGTAAAGGCTCAAGCTAAAAATTGGCTACTGTTTGCATGCTTAAACAGTTGTACGTCGAGCCTGCCATTTTGTCTTCTTGTTGATTTTAATATGTATTTCCATTTAACTTGTCTTATTTTGAGAAGATAAATAAAGTTATTATTATTATTATAACTTTACCAGAAGAAGCACAATAAACGAAGTCGCACGCTACCATGCTACGAGCGCAGGGCCACTAGATAATAATGAAGAAAACCACATCCAAATCCGTTGAGTGTCTCTCGAGTCAAAACGGAGTAGACAGACAGACAGACAAACTTCTCAAAGGTTCGCGAGTTGAAATAGTATATACAGACAGACAGTTAGTTTTGGCGATATGTTAGGTCGTCTTTTGACGAAAAAGGGGCTTGTGATTATTTTTTGATTATTATTATAGCATTTAAAGGGAAAGTTTACTAATAAAGTAGTGAAAACGTCGTGTCTGTCAGTGCGTAGTCCCGGACATCGCGCCCACCACCGCCCGTCTAAAAAAGGAATGTGCCTTTGTCAGCGATGTATGTGTTCCGATTTGACCAGAACACATCGGGACAGGATTTTGGTCGATATACTAGGAGAAGTGCTGTGAACTGGTCCACAGGGTTTATCACAAGTGAGGCTGGAGCCGCTGCATTCGACGAGGACAACAAACTTCAGGTGCTTCGTGCTCCGGCTTCCAGCGCAGCACAAAGATAATATTCCTGGATCCAAAGGTTTGGCCTGAGGTACAGGGAGCCGCGACCGAAATCAGAAAATACTTGATTAATTAATTTTGTTGTAATGTTTATGATTGAACTTTTCATTATTTCTATGTTTGGTATGTTTATGATTAAACTTTTTGTTATTTCTATGTTTTTTATTTCTTAAATTGTATAACAAAATGGATAACCTGTAATTTTGTACGAATTTTATGTGGATAAATCCTACTTCCTATTAATATTATAAATGCGAAAGTTTGTGCGTGTTTGTGTGTGTATGTTTGTTACTCTTTCACGCTCAAACAGCTGAACGGATTTGGATGAAATTTAGAATGGATATAGTTTATACCCTAACTTAATACATAGGCTACTTTTTATCCCGGAAAAATGCATGGTTCCTGTAGAATAGATCAATATCATTGAAAAATCAGGTGTTTAATTAGCGCGGACCGTATCGTTTGTGGTGATTTAGGACAAGGCTATGTTATCTCATCACACTTCACGCTAATATTATAAATGCGAAAGTTTGTGTGTGTGTGTATGTTTGTTATTCTTTCACGCTGAAACGGCTGGACGGTTTTGGATGAAATTTAGAGTGGATATAGCTTATACATAGGTTTATTTTTCATCCCGGAAAAAAGCATGTCGTTAAACCGAATAAAACGCGGGCGGAGCCGCGGGCAATAGCTAGTAAATAAATAAAAATTTGAGCATGATTAAATTTACTTGTACTTGTTTTTAGTGGGTTTATTTTACAACAATTAACTTCCTAACTTTAAAGCTCTCTATATGTGTAAGAAAGGCAGAATAATTACCGCTTTAGAAGCATTGGAGGTAAACAAAGCAATGCACAAAGAACAAGATAAAATTCTAAGTCAAGAGTTAGAGATGTAAATTTATTATTTTGATTAGCTTTTAATATTCACAATTTTATTTGACATTTATATTGAATAATGTTTAAATTTGATTTTACATTATACTTATTATTCTAATTTATTATTATTAAGCACAGACTTGTTTTAAAAACTACATAAATTCCCATATCATCTTAAATTCCCCATTTTTTCAGGAATTTACTTCACTATGACATCATTAAAGATCTAATGAGTTTTACCAATATTAATATTTTCGTTTCGACATGCCCATTGTGTAATCTTTGATTACTCGTCATAATAATAGTTTCATTTCCAGAATACCTACATATTGGAGTATTAATTAAAACCGTTCGGGAGTTAATCTATACTAATAATAAACTAGTAAAAAAGTTGTGTACAGACATTGAATATTATCCGCAAAATTTTAAATGAAATGAGTTATTGGTATTGCACTGAGGCCAAAACCACAATTTTTAGAATATTTGTCTGTCTGTCTTTATGTATGTTCCGTTTTAACGCGAGAACCACTTTACCTTGGTACAAAATGCACATCATAATATTGTTTTCCTTACTTTTGAATAAAATGTATGGAATAAATGCGTTTTATAGCAATTTGCGCAAACTGCTTGTTAATAGTTAGGTCATCACATGAAAATTATAAAATTTTATGCGTTACATTTTAGCTGCATTACATTACACCTGTAAACACGCTTTTAAGTTTGTTAATGTAATACAAAAAAAATGTAATACATTAAAAACGTATTTTCTTTAAGAAGACTTTATTATTAATAAACTATATCCGCAAGTTGCTTTAAAACGCATTTATTACATACTTTTTATTCAAAAGTAAGGAAACCAATATTATGATGTGCATTTTGTACCGAGGTAAAACGTTACCCCCTCAAGAGGATTTTGTCACGCTTGCAAAGGTCCTGTTACACCATGCAGAACGCCCCACAGTGCGAGAGGGACAGATTCCGGAAAAAATAGCAAAATGTCGGTTTTAAATTAATATAAAATTAACTAAAATAGCTATTAAAATTTCCAACTAAGAAAATTTAGATGTCGTTAAAATATATCTAATAAAATATCGTTCAGGTCTGTATGTCATTCCTGTTTGTCATACTATGAAAAAAAGTGTAGAAGAAGACCTCATTTCAATAATTATTTCTATCGAGCGAAAGTTACGCAATCGCGTTTCTGTACTGAACGAAACAAGAAAAAGGTTCTGAAATTTATATACTGATTTATCAAATTAGTGGCTTCATCTGAAATGTAGGTAAACAACTCAAAAAGTGCAATTTTTATCGAAATACCCCCTTAACGGATTCGGATGCGTTTTCTTTTATTTATCACCGTAGTGATGCTAGTCAACACATAAGCTATAAGGTAAAAATAACGCCCAAGCCGAAAACGGGGCAAAGATTGAATAAACACTTTTAACTCAAGAACCACTCAACTGATTTGCATGCGATTTTTTAGTATCATTGTAGTGACTCTGTTCAACACGTAACTATTAGGAGTGTTCAGAAAATAACCCCCAAGCCGAAAACGGGCAAAAGACTAAATAAACGCGGGCGGATTATTTGTAAAATAAAACCAGTGAAACAGGTACAAGGGAATTTAATCATTATGTTTTCCAAGTTTCAACAAGCGCCGATAACAGCAAGTACAAATTATGTATGTATTATGTATTTTTTGGCGAATTTTTAATTAAATGAAATTGTACTGAGGCCAAAACAATTTTTTTTTAATTATTTCTTTCCGTCTGTCTGTTTGTATGTGTACTAGCCGTTCAAGATGCTGTTAGGATAGGACCTTGTTGTAATACGTTGTTAGCAGCATTGACGGAACTGCGTGAGTGAGATGTATATAGTAAGTCTCACTCACTCACACACTTCCGTCGACGCTGCTAACGGACACAGACACATCAAAACAAGACAATCGTATTCATTTGACAGCCAAAAATGTACGATTTCAATTGTCAAACGGGCTAATTGCATTTAAGGTATTACAAGATGCTATCCTAATAGCGTCTTGAACGGATAGTATGTTCCGTTTTAACTCGAGAACCACTCAACAGATTTAGATGCGGTTTTTATTATTATCGTATTGGCCCCGGTCAACATACATGTTAATGGGATGTTGATAAAATAGCTACCGAGCCGAAAACTGTCGATAGTAAATTTAAGGATCCCTAAATCGAAAAATGGTGTTCACATACCTATAATGTTTTTAACGACCTATCCAACGATACCCCACACTAAAGGATAGAAAGGAAAAAAATATCATCTCCATTTAACGGGTAGTGGACAGCGGGGGTACTCTAAGATTCTTTCTTTTTTAAATTTTTTGTTTTAATACTTTGTACGATAATATACTCATGCCAAATTACAGCTTTTTAGAACTTACAGTCCCTGAGCTGAGCTAAGCAGCGGACAGACAGACAGAGAGACAGACAAACGGATGGACATGGCGAAACTATATGGTTACCTTGTTGACTACCCTAAAAACTGTGTTAAAAACGAGCGGTAGGATTGGCTCTAAGGTATTTTAGCATTGGTCTCTATTAAAAAAAAGTCGTTTCTTTACCCCCCAGGGCGGAAATGAACTTTCATACATTTATTTCTACCCTAGGGTAAAAAAAGGCTTTTCGTTTTCAAAAGAAAAGCGCCTATTGTAAAGCATGTTTGAGAAAATAATAATTTGTACTCTTATCAATGAGTTACACCCTATTTTGAACATGTATTCCCTTTGCTTCTTACCAACTTTATCAGGCCCCACGATCTTCGTCCCCAAAGACCTGATGGCGGTGACTCCAGAGTTTCCAAAGAAGTCGAATGCGGCACCCGAGTAGAACCAGCCACGGGTGGGTGCCAGCCCATACACGAAACTGGAGACCACCTTGCTAACCGTGGCGATGATACCAATGAGAGCATCGTGCATCTTCAGAAGTTTGCTGAAGACGGTTACTGCAACTGTAGTACCTGAAAGTAAGGAAAATAGGACTGAGTTGGAGTTGCTTTTATGAGGTTTAGTAGGTTTAGAGGTAGTTGGTATGTATGTAATTAACTAATTAACAACGGAGCGGAACAATGTTTTTCAAAATAATAATGATATAAACATTGTGAATTCAAAAATCTATATTTTATATATATTATGTTTAGATATTGCCTGAAAAAAAAACATAAAAATTTGTTTAATAGAAATAATTATGAATATGTGATCTCATATCTCTTTCTTTACTGTTTCTATGATACCATTATTTGAGCATTAATCGGTAATTGAAAGATCTCTTCAAAGCTTCCCGAATATTTTTCTGTTTTCCGACATACATTGAAATAATCTTTCTTCTATTCTTATTAGATTCCTTAAGTATACGAATTTACGGACATATACTGGGTGTAATCATTAAGTGTGACCAGCCGATTATTCGGTAACTATTACAGATATCGAAAAAATTTAAACTGATATCGAAAGTATTATACTTTACCTAATCAGTAAAATAAAACCAATCACTTTTTGAAAATAAAACGAGAAGTATACAAAATTTTGACTTTAAACACTCCCATACATTTAATTTAGTAAGAGATTAACAACATCGTCACTTTGAACGAATCTGCTGAAATCTGCTTTGAATACAAAATTTTGCACTTACTAAGGAATAAATATAATATTATTGAAGATAGTTTTATTACTTTTTTGGTTAATAAACAGTTTTCTTTAATATCAGTACTAAGCTAAAATAACCTTTTAAATTCGACTGACAACGACCCCGAGTGGGTCGAAATATATTTCGAAAATGTTATTTCTTTTTTTGCCTATATATAAAAGTGTACATACATATTTATATATTAAAAAAAAACAATGAAAAAGCTTTTATAAAGCTAAAATATTTACTTTTAAAATAAGGAAACTAAAACCTTTCTACTAATCTCATACTAAATGTATGTTAGTGTTTAATGTCAAATTTTTGAATACATTTCGTTTGATTTTCAAAAAGTTATTGATGTCATTTTACTGATTAGGTAACGTACTTTCGATACCAGTTTAAAATTTTTTGGTATCTGTAATAGTTACGGAATAATCGCTTGGTCACACTTAACGATTACATCCTGTATATAGATGTAAAGTATGTATGTCCTACCTACTATTTTTTAACTAAATGTTCCATGGCAACAGGTTTTTGTAACTATTATATATATTACTTAACACCCACTCAATTGGTATGGTTCCGGTCCGGATGTACGAGACACGACGTTGTCAATTTCGTAGATACCATCGAATTTTTTCATGTTATTTACAAAGCAACTACCATGTTTTACCTGCAGTTCCCATTATGACTATGTATGTGGAAAATAAACTGAAGTCTACCAAATCCATATTAAACTTCTTTAAAGTATACAAATACAAAATTCCTCCTTCTCCTGAAAACAGATAAAAAAATCACAAGTAAATTATATGAAGCTCAAGAAACACCAGATTAAAACGAGATTTCTTTGTTTGTAACTTACCATACACTGGACCGAGTATAAGAATATGTGCCAATACTATCAAAGTAACTTGAAGTAGTTGTATTTTCTCTCCTCTATAAAGTAAAGACAGTGTATCAATAGCATTCTTTGGATTAAAGAATAAAATAAGCTTTTCAACAAAAGTTCCTCCTTCTTCTGTCTTTCTTACATCATGTACTCTAAAGTAGACTTGTAGAAGTCCGATAGTATATATAGCTATTCCAATTCCAAAAATTCCGTAGTAGCCAACAGCATCGGTCAACACGCCACTTATTGACGATCCCAAGGGTATACCCAAAGTGACAATAACAGCGACAAGTCCGATTCTGAAAGTTCTTGATTCAAGTGTTGTTACATCAGCTATATAGCTGTAGGCTCCCATTAGGGCAATAGACCAACCGCCAGTCAACGCTGTTGGTAAACCTTCAATTAATCCAGTTACCCAAAGTGGCCATTCCAGAAAGTAATAAGTAGTCAAGATAAGACCGACTGATGAAATTAGTTCTCCCAAAATAGGTGCCAACATTAAAACCTTTCGATTTCCAGTTCTATCGCTCCATGCTCCAATGAAAAGAATTACTATTGCCGGAATTCCACTTTGCAAAGGCTGTCTCCAAGCTGTCATATCGGCTACCAATACTTGAGCACCATCCAATGCTTTAGTTGTCATATTGTCATCACCATCCTCACCTCCCAGTCCAGCAATAGCTCTCTCGCAAATATATTCAGTGAAGTTCAGATCCACTTGACAGGCCTTATCCATGTTCAATTTCTGAATAGCAACGGTTCCTATAACACTTGGTAATATATAACACAGTAAAAAGGGCTCAACAGTGAAAAAACCTAGAGCCTTCTTTATTTTTTCAACGAATGATAGTTTATGAGCTTCTTTAACAGAGGGACTGACTTCGAGTGCTTCCACATTTTTATTGAGTTCCATGTTGTTTACAGTAATGATATTTTGGTTTGGTTTACACACTTTACTGCCTTGGCACGATATTATTGTCACTTTTACAAAAGTCTATAAGTAAAATGTTATTTTAAATATTGTATGCAAACACGACATAGCGCACGCCGAAGCAGGCGAGCAAATGACGCTGCTCTTATAAAACTTGTTTCTCGCCGTAATTTCGTCCGATGATGTCTTCAAATTGTTATTTTTATATAAAATCTAATCATATCCTTGATTGTGATACCGAAATGGCAAAGGTTAGCGCATTCCGATAAGCTTTTCCTTGTTTATTTTTTGTCTACCTATATACAAAGCAACTTTTGATAAAGGTCAACTACTTATTAGTTACATTTACTTTAGAAGCAGGTATATAAAAAAATTCTCTCAAATTACCAAAAAAAAAAAATTGTGTGGCTTGGTTGTTTTTTGAATTGATGATCCTCAACAAGATAATGTAGAAAAAATACTGTCAAGGGTACGTTCGTTATATAAATACAATAGAAGAGTGCCGCAAACGTGGATGTGATCTGTTTGAACAAAAACATCCCATAAAAATATTTTCAAACTGTCAACAAATATTTTCCCAATGTTATTTAAGTCACGCCCTGGAGAGATAGACTCCGAGGACTGGTTGCACGAGCTTTAGTTTTTCCAAGAAACCCTGATGAATAATTGGACATACGCATACATTGATAGTTTTTAGGGTTCCGTAGTCCGACAAGGAACCCTTACAGTTTCACCACGTCCGTCTGTCTGCGGCTTAGCTTAGGGACTATTGGTACTAGAAAGCCGTAATTTGGCATGGGTATTACAATACATATTATTCACGCCGACAAAATAATAAAGTAAAATCTCGATTTTTTTTTTTTTGTATCAGACACACGTAAAATGGGTACTTATGAGGTTTTTTTCTCGTCTATCCCATAGTGTGAGGTATCGTTGGATATAGGTCGTTCAAAAACATTGTAGGTATGTGAAAATTATTTTTCGATTTAGGGATCCGTTGGCGAAATATTAAGCTTTAAGGTGCAAATTTTTTTCAGAGTCAAGTGTCCCCCCCCCCCCCCTGCCGGCTAAACGGTTGTTTATAAATATTAAAAAGTTCACAAAAGTAGTATACCGGGTGTAAATAAACTGCTACCATTAAATGAAACCACATATTCTACCGACCGACCCTGACACCGCGGGTTGGTTCCATCGTCCCCGGTGCGTCGTCCCCGGTACCGGGGAGGATGGGAAAAAAGTGCCATCGTCCCCGGTGAGAGGTGTAACGGGGACGTTGGCACCTATCATGTACAGTCGAAGTGCCATCGTCCCCGGTGAGAGCTGTAACGGGGACGTTGGCACCTATCATGTACAGTCGAAGTGCCATCGTCCCCGGTGGTAGTTCTAACGGGGATGTTGGTACTTATCATGTGCAGTCGAAGAATCATCGTCCCCGGTACAGATGTCATTTGTGCGCGGCGCTATGTGTGCGTGCGCTTGTAAATATAGTGTAAATATGTAGCTTTAAACACACATAGCGTCATAGACTCAAGTAAAATAAACTAATACAAGTGCAGGCACACATAGCGCCGCGCGCACTAATGAGTTGAAGTAACTGTAATAGTGGTTATTTGGGAAGTCCCTGGCAAAACAAAGGGAAAGACAGAGATTATATTTAGTTATTACTGAAACAATAATACGCCTGACTTGAAGCCACCAAGAATTCAGAAAACAGATTCGTTTTTATATAGCTGAAATTTGGCCATTTTATTACCAAAGTCGCAGCTGCACCGTATCTGATTTCTAAGAATCTATTAAATACAAAAATTTGACAATGGTTACTCCAGATACAATTGCTAATTTTAACTATTATTAGACCAGTGTATTTTTGCTAGACAGCGTGGCCCTTTGACCTATTTTAATGTGAATTCAACCTTAAACCGTCACTTTAAGAGCCAACTGCAATAATCCTATAAGGTACAAATAAGCGGAGCCGCAACATTTGCTGAGATACGTGCGCATCTTTTGTTTTACCACAGCTGCGTTTGTCAAATATAGCGCTAATAGATATATAATTTTTGTAAAATGGTCTTTGACAAAATTAATTAAGGGCTAAATTCAAACAAACCGCACATAAAGTTTTGTCCTCTTTTGTTCTACGTTTTATGGGTAAGGATGTTTAAGATCTAAAAAATAAATATAAAAGTGTGTAGGTATGTATGTTTAGAATTTGTGGGCGCAAGTGGTTTGTAGGTTCGAAGCTCCACACTGAGACGCCCCTATACTCAAGGACAACGTCACCAGTATGAAGCTTGCGCCTTGGCACTACATAGAATAGAGACGGCGCTTAGTTAAATACTACGCTGCTATTGATTATGAACTTCAGTTAATAATGTGATTATTTTAGACTATTATTTTATGTATACTTGTGATTTTAGTAGATAACTGAAAAGCAGTACAAATTATTTATTATTGTTTTCCTATAAGTGATCTTATCAGACGTTAACTGTGATCTTTTCATTATTAACAAATATTGTTTCTTATTTAAAAAAATTAATTAATGTAAATGTCCGTGATTTTAGGTAGGTACCCAAAAATTATTATAGAAAATAAATATGTTTTACTGTGATCAATGTCCCCAAAGAACTGTGATTATTTATGATTCATGTAAGTGATTCTTTTGGCAAGTAAAATATCAATTGAAATACGACCTGTCGTTAACTGTGACCTTTTCATTACTAACAAATATTGTTTGTTATTTGAGAATTTTAATTAATGTAAATGTCTGTGATTTTAGTTACTTAGGAATTATTATACGAAATAATTAATTAATCACAGTTATTTAGGGACATTTCCCCAAAAAACTGTGATTAATTGATTATTTATGAATAATATAAGTGATTGTTTAGGCAGGTATATTTTAATTGAAATACAATTTTACAATGTTAATTATTTTTTAAGCGACGAAGTATTTGCTATCTTAATTTAATTTTATATATTGGAGTTGTTAATCGAAAAACTGTGATTTTAGTAGGTAACTGAATAATAAAGGTGATGGTAACCTGGTAATTCAGGTGAAATGTTAACTGAAAAACTATTTTATTTTATTGATTACGTATTATTCAATTTCTTGATTTAATTGTGGATATTGGAAGTTTTTTTAATGCAGGAAGTTACTTTTCTAATGTGGATTATTATTAAAGAGTAAATTTTTACGACGTTTCAAATCGTTTGTTAAACTTTTTATAGTTTTAAGGAGTTGAGAGTTTTTGAGAAGACTGCTTGTAGCACAGATTATTTTTAAGAGAGATGTATTTTCGCTATGTTGATTATTTTTTTAGCAGGCTGATAATGTTCTTACCAATAAAAAACTGATCACACAAAACAAATATTTTTATTTAAAAGCGTATTTTTTGCACTAATAAATAAATATTGATCTCTGTTTTTCTTTCCCTCTGTTTTTCCGGGGACTTCCCAGATAACACCATTACCGGGGACGATGGCACTTCAACCGCACATGATAAGTACCAACATTCCCGTTAGAACTACTACCGGGGACGATGGCACTTCGACTGTACATGATAGGTGCCAACGTCCCCGTTACAGCTCTCACCGGGGACGATGGCATTTCGACTGTACATAGTAGGTGCCAACATCCCCGTTGCAGCTCTCACCGGGGACGATGGCACTTTTTTTCCCATCCTCCCCGGTACCGGGGACGACGCACCGGGGACGTTGGAACCAACCCGACACCGGGCGAGGGTCTCAGAAATGCAGGGTTGAGTTTTGGGTAGTAGGCGAAGCAAATAAGCTCATATTTTACAAAAGAGTGGCATTAAGTCACTGCTCGAACTTAAAAGTTTTTAAATGTGATAGATGACTAATAAATTACCTCTATGGTAACTTACAATAGAACCATCCCTTATAACTTCGAGGGAAAATTATCTGCAGTCGGTGCAATTCGACATACGAATTGGAGTACCCTAATCTACGTTTGTCAAAAGTGCAGTTTGGGATACGAATTACGGAACTACTATTTTTACTTTTTTTTGCAAATGTGCGATTGTGACTCGGGGGAAATGACTGTAGTTTGTGCGAATTGGCAATATGATAAAGAAATAGTCTTCATTCATTGCCCGATTCGCAACTTTGGCCGGGTCATACGGAAAAGGTATTTTTATATTTATGTGACATTCTACTTCGGGGAAAATGTCTGCAGTTTTAGAACTTATCCCAAAGTTAGCCTTTTGGCTAGTACCTCATTCGCCGGTTATAAAATATGGGCATTTTCACACGGAACATACTTAATTTTACAAAATGGTTGTACGAGTAGGTATATACGTAGGTATATCGTACAACCACAGACTATTAAGCAGATAGAAGTGGCAAGGGGGCTAAATTACATAGACTTAAATAACAATAGAAGTGGTCGGCGTAATTAAGTATTTTATTAGATAGTAATACTTCAGTGTATGCATGCACTTACCCATAAATTCAACAACATATAACATATAAGCTGCTTTATACAAAATGTATGTATTGATGTAAATGTCACAGGCATTTAGTCAAATCAGGCGTTTGGTTAAATCACGTAGAAGAGAGGTGGTAGGTTATGTTAGAACCGCGACAAGTGGTTTTGGCAGTCCTCTCGTGATGGTAACCTGACACTGCCTAAGGAATTCTGAAGAGACCGAAACAAGTGGAAATCTGAAGGTCAGGACTATCCGGCGGATGCATTAATATGTCCCAGCTAAACTCTCTTAATTTTTGCTGAGTGGCTAAAGATGTGTGAGGTCTAGCGTTATCATGATGAAAAACCACACCCCTTCTGTTGACTAATTCCGGCCGCTTTCTCTCAACTTTTTGCTTTGATCTCATCAGTTGTTCGCAGTAGAGTTCGAAATCGATGTTTTTGCCTGGCGGTAACAGCTCATAATGAATAATGCCCTTCCAATCCCACCATACACACAGCATTATCTTGTTGCGAGATAACCCAGGTTTTGCCAGAGTCTGTGAAGCCTGACCAGCCTTTGACCACAACTTTTTTCGCAGGTTCTTGTCGTACGTGATCCACTTTTCATCACCAGTTATCAGGTCGTAATAAAGATTCACAAATAAGTACACGGTTGTAAGTTTCTTTCAGTGAGCTCATGAGGCATCCAAATATCGAACTTTTTTGTGTACCCAGCTTTTTTCAAATGCGCCAAAACTGTTTTGTGGTCAATCCCCAGTTCTTCAGCTACATCGTAACTACAGATATGTCTACCTTGCTCCACTTTTTCAAAAATGGCATCCATTTTATTTATTTATTTAGTTTTAATAAGAAAAGGTTTTTTATCCGTAACAGGGCGCCCAGAGCGAAGTGCATCTTTGACATCAAAATTTCCGGATTGAAAACGCTTAAACCAAATTTGTGCTACTCTCACAGACACTGCACTAAGTCCATAAACATCACAAATTTTTTTCGCGGCTTGCTTTGCATTTTTACCTGTTTTGTAGTAAAATTTTAAAATGTATCGAATTTCTTCATTAGATTCACTCATCTTAACAGTAAAAAAAACAAATGAAAATCACACATTTTACCTAATTTAAACTTGGAATTATCTTTTTTAAAATTTAAACTTTTTAATAATACCAAAACCAGCCAGATACAAGTGCCAAAGAGATTTTATTATATGTTCATACATACTATTTGCGAAAAGAGTTTTTCCCCAACCTATTATTAAAGTTCTATTGTCCGTTTCAAAACGACCGACGTACCTACATTACAAACTCTATGCTTAAGTGTGCAACAATATTGTAACTGTGTGCGTGTCTCGGAATCACCTGCATAGTATCATTAGAGACCGCAACAAGTTAGACACTTCTGACTTTGTACCTTTGGAACCCCATTTAGACCCCAGGTTAGAAAAAATGAATTTTATCTTTTAAATGTTTGATCCGGGGTCTGAAAAAAATATAATTATTATCCATCCATCCATCCATCAGCTTGTTTCATCCACTGCTGGACTTAGGCCCTTCCAGGATTTCGCCACTCTTGGTGGTCCTCCTGGAAGAAATGCCCATACTCACACACGCTGGGCAGGCGGATTGGTGAGCACGGTTTCGAAACCCTTGCACCAGTGACGCCGCTGCCCGTCACTAGTCTGTTTTATACAGGGTGTATAGGGTGCTCAGAAAATGAAACCACATGTAGAGGATGTTATTAGGATTCTTTTTCCTAAACTTAATTTCTTCATTCTTTATAATATATCCACAAATTAATAATTTTATTTTATATTATATATAATTACATAATATTATAATTAATATTTTTATATGGTCTACCCATTGTTTTTTTATTTTTTATTTGAACTCTTTAACTCTTAATCTTCCATGGATTATTTTTGACATTTTCTCCAATTTCCGTTCCCGTTGAGATATTTGTATGGGAAAAAATTCCTACTGGATTGACATGTCAAATGTCAAAATTTGCTATCGGTCGGAAAGAGCCCGGTGATGCCCGTCATTTGAGTCCAAACCCGGAAGCGCTACCACCAGCCGTTCCAAAGCTATAGCAATTTAAAAAAAAATGACAAAAAAATGTCAAAAAATGTCAAAATGACTATTTTTTTTTTCATCAAGTGCTTCTTCCGAGCTGTTTACTATAGTGAAAACCCGGTAGCTCTAGCTCCAACCGTTCCCGAGATATAGCCATGGTACCCAAAGGGACCCAAAAGGTAACTAATTTTTTTTGCATATTCAGGTAGATCTCGTCGAGACCTTTTAAAAAAACCCCAGGAACAGGGGCCTAGCTTCAACCGTTTAGGAGATATGGGCCGAAAAAGATTTGACACTTGAAAAAGAAGAAAAATTTTTTTGGACCCACGGGATTCAAGTTGGGGTTTCCAAGACCAACCGTCGCAGAGATATGGCCAAAACAAAATTTCTTTCGCGCCTCGGATAAATTTAAAAAAAAATGAAAAACAACTTTTTTCGGAACCCCGAGGTCCAAGTCTGGGGGGTCCAAGACCAACCGTCGCAGAGATATAGCCAAAACAAATTTTTTTTCAAACATTTAAATAAAAAATTTTATTTTTCGTTTCCAGGGGTGGTTTCCGAAAATTTTGGGGTCCAAAGAACTTTTACTCGACCAACTATCCAGTAGGAATTTTTTCCCATACAAATATCTCAACGGGAACAGAAATTGGAGGAAATGTCAAAAATGTTTCCCTGGATACCACTAAAGATGTCAAAGTCATCACTTTTATCTGAAGTAAAAATCCTTCCTTCGTCAAATCGTGACAAGACTTCACGTACGACAGCGCTGAGAGCGCTGTTGGAAAAGTCTTGCTATGATGTGAATCTGAACGACGTATTTGCTTTAAAGCAAACTAGCGCTTCAGTTTATTTAGAGAACACAAACTCATGCGCAATGCGTTTCTGTTCACGGTACTTTGCAATTACTATTTTAAGTAATTATTAAAAAAATACAGTTACAAAAGCTTAAAGTAGTCTTAGATATTATGTTTCCTTGGATTAATTAAATGAAACACGCATTATTATAACTAAAAAAAGAAAAATATGACATATCGATTATATTCAAAGTGAATCGATAAAAACGGAACGTCTCTTAGCAGAGATAATTTTCTCCCTTGTAATCTTTCTCCATTTTCTACGAGAATAGAGTTTTTTAGTAGTGTCGAGATTTGAACCGGACATTGGTGCGGAGATTTGAAACAGAGATTTATCTCAATGGTCGTGATATTTCCATCGAACCCGGAATTGAGGTCCTGCATGCCTAACATGGTTGCCAATTAAACACCATTTTAAACACCCTTTGACAGTAAATTCCATCATGGCGGCCGTTAAACACCTCATTTCCTTGAGCCTAACAGGGCACCTCAATATTTTAATGCTTTGACAGGAGTTAAGGAAATACAGGTGTTATGTTTTTTTTTTCTTTTTATCCATAGCTGGTAACATGGGTGACCATTTTAAACACCTTTTGACGTTTGTATAAGATTATTTTGTATAGTAATTTCCATCATGGCGGCCGTTTAACACCTCATTTCTAAGGCTAACAGGGCACCTCAATATTTTAATGCTTTGACAGGAGTTAGGGAAATACATGCGTGATCTTTTTTTTTTAATTTTTTTCACCATTTTAAACACGTTATGACACTTGATTAAGAATATTTTGGTCTTCGATCTATTGAGGTGGTGATAAAGGTAGTTTCGTGAGTTTTGATTGTATTTGTAGGTTATTTGGGATACAAATTATCGTTTTCTGACTTTTACATAAAAAAGGTAGTTTGATAACTAGCCTCTTTACTAAGTATGCACATTAATTAAAAAATAATGATAATGATAAAATAATAGGCTGCATGCCTAAGATGGCCAAAAATCGGAACTCCCAACACCGAAAGTCCCAACACCAAACTCAACCCAATATTATTCCTTATTGGTAACATGGTTGCCAGGGTTAGACAAAATTAACACCGCGATAAAACGCTTAACTCCATCACAGAGTAGTTGAAAATTCCTCAGATGAATATAAATTGAGGAAAATTTATTCGATTAATCGGACAATTAAATCGATTATTTTTTTTTATAACGTGGTTATCCAACCAATTTAAATAACGTTTTTAACAATCGTGTTTTACTGTCATAAAGTATGAATTTACATGTGTTGGCTTTATTTATTAATCAACATATTGAAAAATCACCTTCTTGCCTGGGGAATAACTTATTATGCGACTTTTTAATATAGCAACATAAAATAGAATAACGTTTTGAAAATTTTAAAGTTAAAGTTCACAATTTGTAAGTCGTAGTTGTGATGTGAGGAAAGAGTTCTTTCAAAATGGAACCTCCAAAAAAGCAAGTAAAATAAGGTATTATATAATCAAAACACAAATTTGCTGAAAATTTCCTAAGACCTTAACTAAACTAATGTACTTAATTTAATTTTAGTTTTTTTTTTCTTTTTCTCCTATATAGATCTGTCTCTTTCTTTAAACAAGTGAAATTTCGCACTGTGATCGCACGTTTTGAAACGCTTCCAAACCTAATATGATTTATCAACATTTTATATTCTTGCTAGATAGTATGCAAAGACATTGTATAATAACAAGACTGTGCACTATCCAATTTTTGCTTAACTAAACTAGATTTTTTTTCCTTAAAAATAAGGTTGTAATTATTGTGATACCATTTTCAAGCGAAAAACGAGCCGAGCGAGATAGCTGTCGCTAGTTGTGGCAAGTTGCTAGTGTATATAATATATACAATAAACTTATATAGTGTTGTTGAGTTTCTAACGTGTTAGAAAAGGTCCAACGACTGCCAACGCCCATCTCACTCGGCTCGTTCTTCGTATCGTAGTGCACAGTCTTGTTCTCTATACAATGTCTTGGGTAGTATGTTAGTTTGGTTTAGTTTATTTCGTAAGATAATTTAGTTTATTAAATTAGTTTATTAAAGTTTCATGTATTTTGTTTTTGTTAAATAAAACCATGTCCGTCATATTGTGAAGAAACAAAACGTAAGTATAATAGTGCGTTCCGAGTCGCGAAATAATCGATTTATCGCGTTTATTATCGTCATTCCGAGTCAATGGTGGCCGTGCGGCGTAAGTGATTAGATGGTAATTTTAGTGCTGTTAGCGCCATTCGGAACATGCACTCCAAACTCAAACCCAAACTTATCTATATTGGTAACATGGTGGCTAGGGTAGACAAAATAAACATCGCGATAAAACGCTCAAGTCCGTCACAGAGTATTTGGCAATGAATCGGACAATTGAATCGATTTGATTAGTTTTTTTTAAATACATTATTATCCTACCAATTTGAAAACTAGTTCAATGTAAGTAAATTACTCTCTTATAGTATCAACAGAAAAATGTAGATTTGTATTATTACTCAACAAAATGAAATATCACCTTTACTTTCGTTTTCGTCCTACTTTGGAATACTTGTGGATATGATAAGATAGCACCGATTTTGTTTCTGATAATTTGTCCCACACACAAATGACACAAATTAATTACATCTTAGTATAAATGATGATTTAATGATCTGTGCTGTGATTAATTGTTTGAAGCCATTCAGAGAAGACTTTTTATTAAAATTTGTGTCCATCTAGCGAACGGTAGAAGGGTATTCTTTGCTAGCAAATTAACATGATCTAACTTTAATGAAATCTCTAAAAAAGTAAGCAAAGGTGTTCTAAACATTAATTTTCTGAAAAATTCCACGGTATTTTATACAGTCAAAGACCTTATTGTATTTTTATTACGTTTCTAGATAAAGTGTAAAAAGAAGAACTTCCAAATAAGGCTGACTACATGGCTATTTGCAAACAGGGATTATGATGAAACCTTTGGAGCAAAGGATCCTAAGGAAATGTGGCGAAAGCTGGCGGGTCTTTTGGTTAAACATGGGCCATGTAATAGATGGAGAACAGTAGATGACTACATGGTGCGATTTGAAAAAGTACACTCGAAGGTACAGTGCAACCTATATTATGAAGTATAATGAGATAGACGGCAAAAAGTTGTCTTTGTAATAGGTAATACGAGTATAAATGTGTCGGACCCAGTTATCAAAAAATATAATAAACATAAAAAAGGTAGTTTGATAACTAGCCTCTTGACTAAGTATGCACATTAATTTAAAAAAAATGAACATCATAGGGTAAAACAAAGCTTTTATTTATTCATAAAATTCTTACATGGTTGATCAAGCTTCCATTGGGTTGCAACCTTCTTCTTCTTCGAATGAAAGCGTTGAATTTAAATAACATTTTTTCAATAGTTTGCCACTCCAAAAACGCAATCGCATGCAGCCATGGGTTCCCTCTTGGTGCATTGAGGATTACTTGGACATGTGGTCAGAAGATCAGGGGGTTAAGCTTCACATCCGCATAATGTGGTGGAATTCTCTCCTAATATCCGGGGGTCCTGTACCCGATAGAACGTTTAGTTTTTTGATTGGTGTTGGCTTAGAGCAACTGGTGACCAGGCAACAAGTCTCGTTGAGTACAGTGTCTACTTGACCTGTATGTGCTGAGTCATTCCACACAGCGCAGGCATATTCAGCAACTGAGTAACTTAAGCACCCTGTAGCGGAGCGGATTTCAAGAATATCAACTCGCCTCTCACTTGTACCACACGACATGGTGAGCATGCAGCCAAGGCGTGATCAAGCTCGCAGCGGCGGCGGCGCCTCGTCCCTGCACCCGCGAGCCGCTCCTCACCGGAAAACCAGTCGGGCCGCGTGGAGCCGACACACCTCTCGCTTACCGGCTATCACGCGCATCGCACGTTCCGCTCGTAAACGCGATCCCGCGCTTTTTGCTTTGTTTTTATTTCGTAAACTTCGCATCAATACTTACCCGCATTCTCAAAATAAATATTTATACCGAACAGCTAACTAGCTAGCTAGCTAGCCCAACGAACAACTAAAGTGGTGACCTATTCGACATTGGAGCACGATATAAAGGTGGTAAAATGAGCAAAAACGGAGAAGATAACACAGGTAATGGCGGAGATTTGACGGGTGGTCCAAGTGCAAGCGGAAGCGGACAGCAAAATGTAAGTGAAAGTACGAATACCAGGTCAGGACAGGATGTGTATCGTGTTGGCGTACGTGTGCCGCCATTTTGGCCGGAGGAACCTGAGGTATGGTTTGCTCAAATGGATAGCCAATTTATTACGTCTGGTGTGACTCAAGATGCTTCGAAGTATCATATTATAACGGGGCAACTAGATCAAGAGTATGCGAGAATAATGAAGGACGTTTTAATGAATGTACCAGCAACAGGCAAGTACGAAAAATTTAAGCACGAATTAATCAGGCGTATTTCACAGTCACGAGAAAAGAAGACCTTGCAACTGGTACAACATGAGGAGCTTGGAGATCGAAAGCCCTCGCAGTTTTTACGCCATTTGCGTAATTTAGCAGGCCCGCAAATGCCTGACGACTTTATCAGAACTATTTGGACTAGTCGTTTACCTACTCATGTTCAATCTATTGTGGCTTCACAGACTAAGGTCGACCTGGACGACGTCGCTGAGTTGGCTGATCGAGTCAACGACATCACTGCTCCTGCATACGTAGCCAGTACATCCGCGGGTATGATGCCAGTTACTGCTTTAGAGGCTAGAGTAGCAGAGCTGACGCGGCAGGTGGAGTCACTCGTTCAGGTACAAAGACAATCTCGTTCCTCACATGAAGGTTCCTACGGCCAGCGACGGTCCAGATCCAAATCTCGCTCACGCCAACGTTCAAGCTCCAGACCCAGACAACGCCCAGAAGGCCACCCTAACTGCTGGTATCACTTTCAATTCGGATCTAAAGCTCGTAAATGTGTACAGCCATGCTCTTTTGATTCGGGAAACGAAAAGGGCAGCCATTAGAGGCGGCAAGCGTCTGCCCTACCACCACAACAGGCCGCTTGTTCATAACAGACCAGAAGACTAAGATTACATATCTTATAGATACGGGTTCAGACCTGTTTGTATATCCTAGGTCAGCTGTTCGGGCACCACCACAAGCGAAGACAAAGTACGAGTTGTTCGCAGCAAATGGTACAGTAATACCAACTTATGGCTATATCAATCTCACCCTAAATTTGGGACTACGAAGAGCATTTCAATGGCGGTTCATCATTGCAGAAGTCTCTAAGCCAATCATAGGCATAGATTTTTTAGGTTTTTACAACCTACTCGTCGACTGCCGTAATCAGAGACTGGTTGATGGCGTCACTTCACTCGCTGTCGCAGCACCCCGTCAGATTTCATCACAGGACATATCATCGGTTCGCACCATTGCCGATAACACGCCATTCCACGATATTTTACGTGAGTACCCAGACATTACCCGTCCAGCTGGTAAGCCGGATACTCCAAAGCACAGCACCGTTCATCACATTCGAACGACCCCAGGACCGCCAGTCACAGGCCATTTCCGCCGTCTAGACCCTGAGAGATTACAGATAGCAAAGAAGGAGTTTAGCAATATGTTAGAAAATGGCACAGCTCGTCGTTCAGAAAGCTCATGGTCCTCTCCACTTCACCTGGCACGTAAGAAAAACGATGGCTGGCGGCCCTGTGGGGATTATCGAGCTTTGAACGCAAGGACGATTCCAGACAAGTATCCAGTGCGACACATCCAGGACTTTGCTTACCAGCTGGCAGGTAAGAAGATCTTCAGTACTATTGATCTGGTGAAGGCCTACAATCAAATACCAGTTTTCAATGACGATATCCCTAAAACGGCCATCACTACGCCCTTTGGGATGTTCGAATTCCCGTACATGACCTTCGGACTTAGAAACGCCGCCCAGACATTCCAACGTTTCATCGATGAAGTCCTCAGAGATCTGGATTTCACCTACGGCTACATTGATGACATTCTGGTTTTCTCGGAGTCTGAAATCCAGCACAAACAACACCTCAGGACTCTCTTTCAAAAGCTCAAAAGTTACGGAGTTCTGATCAACACATCTAAGTGTGTCTTTGGTCAAGCTGAGGTGAATTTCTTGGGATACACAGTAACTGCAACAGGTATTCGTCCACTTGAGTCTAAGGTACAAGCCATACAAGACTTCCCTGTTCCAAAGACGGTCAAGGAACTTCGCCGTTTCCTCGGCATGATGAATTTTTATCGCCGATTTCTTCCAGAGGCAGCAGCTTTACAAGCGCCACTTAATTCATTATTGGTAGGGTCAAATAGAAAAGGTGCACAGCCCGTCGACATGACAGCAGAGCAGAAAGAAGCATTCAACCAATGTAAGGCAAGTCTTTCTCAGGCTACTCTCTTAGCACACCCAGATATAACAGATGAACTAGCCATTCATTGCGACGCGTCTGATATTTCTATTGGAGGAGCTCTTCAACAAAAACACACAGATGTTTGGCAACCATTGGCATTTTTTTCAAGAAAATTAAGCCCATCGCAGAAGAAATACAGCCCGTACGATCGCGAACTCTTGGCGATATACGAATCAATAAGGTATTTCAGACATATGGTAGAAGCCAGGCCGTTCGTGGTCTACACTGACCACAAACCACTCACGTTTGCTTTCAGCACGAGACAAGACAAATGTTCCCCACGCCAATTCAGATATCTAGATTTCATAGGCCAATTCACAACAGACATCAGGTATATAGCTGGGAAAGACAACACCGTCGCAGACGCCCTCTCACGAATAGAGGAGCTTTCTCCAAACCCTTTAGATTACCAGTCCCTCGCCCGCGACCAAGAAGCCGACGCTGAACTTCAGGACCTGCTCCAGAATGGATCGACACTTAGGCTCGAGAAAGTTTGTACTCCATATTCAGACTTACTCGTCTTTTGCGACACTTCGACAAACGAGCCTCGACCTTTCCTTACACAGACATTTCGCCGACAAGCATTTGATTTCTTACACAATCTTAGTCATCCAGGGGCTAAAGCGACAGTAAAGTTAGTCACTCAAAGATTTGTATGGCCGGGTGTTAGGAGGGACTGTCGAAAATGGGCCAAAGAATGCTTACAATGCCAGAGAAGCAAAATTTATAGACATACTTCAGCACCACTGACTGAGTTCAAACTCCCATCAGCTCGTTTCCGACACGTACATATAGATATCACGGGTCCTTTACCTTTGTCTCATAGTTACAGGTACTGCCTCACGCTCATCGACCGATTCACCAGGTGGCCGGAGGCATACCCTTTGCAAGATATTACAGCCGACACCTGCGCAGCTGCTTTCGTCTCTGGTTGGGTCGCGCGCTTTGGCTGTCCCGAGCACATCACGACAGACAGAGGCCGGCAGTTCGAGTCACGGCTATTCAAGGCGATTGCAAACCTCATAGGGGCCACTCATCACACCACGACCGCGTATCATCCAGCTCCCAACGGCCTCGTGGAAAGGCTGCATCGCCATCTCAAAGCATCCATCGTCTGCCACGCAACACCACAATGGACTGAGACACTACCACTAGTACTGCTTGGTATTCGCAGCGCATGGAAAGAAGATCTACAAGCTTCAACCGCTGAACTCGTCTACGGAGAGCCATTGCGCTTACCTGGGCAGTTCATTTCACCAACATCTGCAACCGAGATTCTCACAGATGTTACTGATTTCGCCAGCAGACTTCGTGAGCACATTGCTAAACTTGCTCCACGACCTACGTCATGGCATGGCACGCATCCATTCTACGTACCAAAAGACCTGAGTACAGCTACACACGTCTTCCTACGTCAAGGCCCAGCACGTAAACCACTACAAGCAGCTTACCTGGGTCCCTACAAAGTGCTGAGAAGAGGCACGAAAGCCTTTATCATAGACGTTCAAGGCAAAGAAGTCACGGTTACAATCGACCGACTGAAACCAGCATACGTCGCACGAGAGGAAGTCACAGCATCGAACCAGGAAGAAACAATCATCCCTGTTCCTGAAAGAAGAACAAGGAGTGGACGGGTGGTCAGATTCCCAGATCACTATCGCCCGTAGTACCGGTCTCAGTGGGGGAGTACTGTAGCGGAGCGGATTTCAAGAATATCAACTCGCCTCTCACTTGTACCACACGACATGGTGAGCATGCAGCCAAGGCGTGATCAAGCTCGCAGCGGCGGCGGCGCCTCGTCCCTGCACCCGCGAGCCGCTCCTCACCGGAAAACCAGTCGGGCCGCGTGGAGCCGACACACCTCTCGCTTACCGGCTATCACGCGCATCGCACGTTCCGCTCGTAAACGCGATCCCGCGCTTTTTGCTTTGTTTTTATTTCGTAAACTTCGCATCAATACTTACCCGCATTCTCAAAATAAATATTTATACCGAACAGCTAACTAGCTAGCTAGCTAGCCCAACGAACAACTAAACTAAACGAACAACCCTAAGAACTACCAATCATTCTTCGGATTAAGTTGTTCACAATCCAACCAATATTTGTGTCAATGTTGCTAATCTGTCTGCAATATTTGTGTCAATATTGCTAATCTGTCTGTTTTTGATATTTCATGAATTGTGATAATTTGAATATTTATCCTTCAGTATTTCATGAATTGATAACATGGAAAGTACAATTTCAATCATTATGTACATATGTATCTTACGGCAAGCACTATGGTGGTACCGTTCGGACAAAAAATACTCACCATGCGCTCAGGGGTACCATGGGTCCCACACGAAAAATTCCCACCGTACCTCCAGTGGTATGGGGCAGTGGTACCGTGGGTCCGACACATTTATACTCGTATTACCTATTACAAAGACAACTTTTTGCTGTCTATCTCATTATACTTCATAATATAGGTTGCACTGTCCCTTCGAGTGTACTTTTTCAAATCGCACCATGTAGTCATCTACTGTTCTCCATCTATTACATGGCCCATGTTTAACCAAAAGACCCGCCAGCTTTCGCTACATTTCTTTAGGATCCTTTGCTCCAAGGGTTTCATCTTAATCCCTGTTTGCAAATAGCCATGTAGTCAGCCTTACTTGGAAGTTCTTCTTTTTACACTTTATCTAGAAACGTAATAAAAATACAATAAGTTCTTTGACTGTATAAAATACCGTGAAATTTTTCAGAAAATTAATGTTTAGAACACCTTTGCTTACTTTTTTAGAGATTTCATTAAGGTTAGATCATGTTAATTTGCTAGCAAAGAAAACCCTTCTACCGTTCGCTAGATAGACACCAATTTTAACAAATAGTCTTCTTTGAATGGCTTCAAACAATTAATCACAGCACAGATCATTAAATCATCATTTATACTAAGATATAACTAATTTGTGTCATTTGTGTGTGGGACAAATTATCAGAAACAAAATCGGTGCTATCTTATCATATCCAAAAGTCATCCAAAGTAGGACGAAAACGAAAGTAAAGGTGATATTTCATTTTGTTGAGTAATAATACAAATCTACATATTTCTGTTGATACTATAAGAGAGTAATTTACTTACATTGAACTAGTTTTCAAGTTGGTAGGAAAATATGTATTTAAAAAAAAAAACACATCAAATCGATTCAATTAGCCATGCATGTTTCTGATATTTCTGATATATATTTTTTTAATAATTTAATTTGAAAATGTAGACTATTTTATGAAACTAATTTCATTATTTTTGGGTTTTATTCATTGCATCTATTTAAAAACAAAAACTTAAATTTTGCCCGCCAAAAGTGAACGTGACGTCACTAGAGGCGTTCCGCATGGCGCTAATAGTGCTAACACTACCATCAAACTCCTCACGCCCATCAAGTCGTTCCGAATGAAAAATGGCGTCCATCACTGTTTATACTTATAATCCATTTAGGGTTCTTTTGAACGCAACATGAATGATGACAGAATTTGTAGAAATTCATTTAAGTTACGTGAATACAAAGAAATACTTTACTAGGTCCAAGAAGTAATTACTTCTAACTACAATCTTATAATCACGATTTAACTAATGCTCTTATTCTTCGAAAAACCTATTTTTGAAATTGCCACCGGCCAGCTAGCACTTTTCATAGATCGCTCATAGTGCAAACGCTCTGAAGCATAGTCATATCACAACATGGCGTCTTTAAGGATTTCGTGTATGATAAACAAGGTGAAATTTAATCAATCACCCTTATTCATACTGGAGACTCAGTTAGTGATCAGGAAAAAAATTCAATGATCGTTATTTTCGAAATCATAAAAAAAATTGTTTCCATACTGACTGAATAGGCAGTAGGTAGGTACGGGAGCAATTTTTTGTTTTCAGTTTTACCTTGAGGTTCATTAAACATTGTTCCTGATCACTAACCGAGTCTCCAATATGAATTCTGGCGGTTGATTAATTATCGGGCTCACAGTGACTCGGAATGATGATAGCCGCGATATAATCGATTATGTCGCGACACGGAATGCACTGCATGTCAAATGTCATGTCATGACGTCATAGATAAGTCAAATGAAGTTCATTGTGTTTTGTTAAAATATCTTTAAAAGTATAGATTTATTTATTAATCTGATAAGTAGCAACTGTACAGAAAACATATTTCTCGAAATGGTTTTAAGATTTCCGTTCTTGTCCAGAAAGTTAGCACCCCCAATTGTCCAATTCATTGCCAAATACTCTGTGACGGACTTGAGCGTTTTATCACGGTGTTTATTTTGTCTACCCTAGCCACCATGTTACCAATAATGATAAGTTTGGGTTTGAGTTTGGAGTTCATGTTCCGAATGGCGCTAAGAGCACTAAAATTACCATCAAATCACTTACGCCGCACGGCCATCATTGACTCGGAATGACGATAATAGACGCGATAAATCGATTATGCCGTGACTCGGAACGCATTATTATACTTACGTTTTGTTTTTTCACAATATGACGGACATGGTTTTATTTAACAAAAACAAAATATATGAAACTTTAATAAACTAAATTATCCTACGAAATAAACTAAACCAAACTAACATACTACCAAAGACATTGTATAGAGAACAAGACTGTGCACTACGATACGAAGAACGAGCCGAGTGAGATGGGTGTTGGCGGTCGTTGGACCTTTTCTAACACGTTAGAAACTCAACAACACTATATAAGTTTATTGTATATATTATATACACTGGCAACTTGTCACGACTAGCGACAGCTATCTCGCTCGGCTCGTTTTTCGCTTGAAAATGGTATCACAATAATTACAACCTTATTTTTAAGGAACTAAATTCTAGTTTAGTTGAGCAAAAATTGGATAGTGCACAGTCTTGTTATTATACAATGTCTTTGCATACTATCCAGCAAGAATATAAAATGTTGATAAATCATATTAGGTTTGGGAGCGTTTCAAAACGTGCGATCACAGTGCGAAATTTCACTCGTTTATAAGAAGGAGACAGATCTATATAGGAGAAAAAGAAAAAAAAACTAAAATTAAATTAAGTACATTAGTTTAGTTAAGGTCTTAGGAAATTTTCAGCAAATTTGTGTTTTGATTGCATAATACCTTATTTTACTTGCTTTTTTGGAGGTTCCATTTTGAAAGAAGTCTTTCCTCACATCACAACTACGACTTACAAATTGTGAACTTTAACTTTAAAATTTTCAAAACGTTATTCTATTTTATCTTGCTATATTAAAAAGTCGCATAATAAGTTATTCCCCAGGCAAGAAGGTGATTTTTCAATATGTTGATTAATAAATAAAGCCAACACATGTAAATTTATACTTTATGACAGTAAAACACGATCGTTAAAAACGTTTTTTAAATTGGTTGGAAAACCACGTTATAAAAAAAACGATTTAATTGTCCGATTAATCGAATCAATTTTCCTCAGTTTATATTCATCTGAGGAATTTTAAACTACTCTGTGAAGGAGTTCAGCGTTTTATCGCGGTGTTAATTTTGTCTAACCCTGGCAACCATGTTACCAATAAGGAATAATATTGGGTTGAGTTTGGTGTTGGGACTTTCGGTGTTGGGAGTTCCGATTTTTGGCCATCTTAGGCATGCTGGTCTCTCAGGAAAACAATTTTCATACAACAATCCCATACAAACGACTTCACTTTGACCCCCAACCATGTCAAATGTCAAAAAATGTAAAATGTCAGATTTTATTGGGACTCAAATAATAGTCGACTATAACCCCCCCTGCATCACTTTACTGTCAAACCCCCCCTTCTACCTAAACAACCATGTCAATCAGTGAGTCAGTCACCGTATTGTAGATATAATGTATACCGGGTGTAAATATACTGCCACCATTCAATGAAACGACATATTCTACTGACCCTACTGAACCACTTTTCCCAAGAATCATACCCCCCACGGCAACCCTTAGTTTGGGAAATAATTGAGTTCCAAACAAAAATGCATGAACCCTAACGCACCAACATACGGGCGAGTTTAGAGAGAGAGTGGACCTCAAACAGCTTCATGTTTCACGGACGACGCTCTCTCTAAACTCGCCCGTATGTCGCTGCGTTAGGGTTCACGCATTTTTGTTTCGAACTCAATTATTTCCTAAACTAAGGGTGTCCGCGGGTTTAATTCTTGGGAAAAGTGGTTCAGTAGGGTTGGTAGAATATGTGGTTTCATTTAATGGTAGCGGTCTATTTACACCCGGTATATTGTCAACAACAATCAACAATAATTACATTAGAATTGTACTAATCACAATTAACACATTTTGAATGTATACAGGTTAATTGGTAATTATATACAATCCTTTGAAGGGGTTTTAGAACAGAACAATTGCAGTCGATTCGACTATAAAATGCTTTATCCAAAAATGAACCATTTCTGAGATATTTTGAATTTAGGATTTTTTTCTAAAGTAAACTTTAATAAAATATATTTAAAAAACCAGTCAATATATATAAATTTTTTTATTTGTTTCGCTTTGATAACATCCCAGCCAATAAACAACAACCCTGAAATGCACATTATTGACGTAAACCTTGACACTGTGCTCAAAAACAATTGAAAACTCTTGAAAATCGCAAAAGATTTACACAAAAAAGCTAGGTTAAAACAAAAAGTGTCTACACAATTTTCTGTGTGTATTAGCTTGAAAACATCCGCATTTTACTAGCTTTCGAATGAGATACAAAAATCTAAAATTGACAGAGGAATTATGAAATTATGGTCAAAACAATAGGAGCAGGTAGAAAAAAATAATTAACGGTTAAATTAGAAAACAATGGATTATAAACTTACATTTTGTATGCATAAGATGTGTTTCTAATATATAACGTCAAATGATTTTTTTTATAAATATTTTTTTTCCAAGCAAAAACAATCATTATCGGTTAATTGCATAAGGCATTATATATTCGAATCAACTGCAATTCTTCTCTTCTACAACCCCTTCAAAGAATTGCATCTAATTACCAATCAGCCTGTATAATGAATAATAAATGATTATTTTAGAATAGTAATAATCACGATTTTTTTATTTCTCATATGTTGTGTATGACAGCGAAAGTACCTAACGTAAGGCGTTGCACTACTGTAGGGAGGTATATTATTACTAGCATGCCTAAGATGGCCAAAAATCGGAACTCCCAACACCGAAAGTCCACACACCAAACTCAACTCCATATTATTCCTTAATGGTAACATGGTTGCCGGGGTTAGACAAAATTAATAGCGCGATAAAACGCTTAACTCCGTCACAGAGTTGTAGAAAATTCCTCAGATGAATATAAACTAAGGAAAATTCATTCGATTAATCGGACAATTAAATCGATTATTTCTTTTATAACGTGGTTATCCAACCAGTTTAAAAAACGTTTTAATGATCGTATTTTACTGTCATAAAGTATAAATTTACATGTGTTGGCTTTATGTATTAATCAACAAACTGAAAAATCACCTTCTTGCTTGGGGAATAACTTATTATGCGACTTCTTAATAGAGCAAGATTAAATAGAATAACGTTTTGAAAATTTCAAGTCACAATTTATAAGTCGTAGTTGTGATGTGAGGAAAGAGTTCTTTCAAAATGGACAGGCCAAAAAAGCAAGTAAAATAACTTATTATACAATCAAAACACAAATTTGCTAAAAATTTCCTAAGACCTTAACTAATGTACTTAATTTATTTTTAGATTTTTTTTTCACTTTTTCCTATATAGATCTGTCTCTTTCTAATAAACGAGTGAAATTTCGCACTATGATCGCACGTTTTGAAACGCTTCATAACCTAATATGATTTATCAATATTTTATATTCTTGCTAGGTAGTATGCAAAGACGTTGTATAATAACAAGACTGTGCACTGTCCAATTTTTGCTCAACTAAACTAGATTTTATTTGCTTAGAAATAAGGTTGTAATTATTGTGATACCATTTCAAGCAAAAAACGAGCCGAGCGAGATAGCTGTCGCTACTCGTGGCAAGTTGCCGGTGTATATAATATATACAATAAACTTATATAGTCTTGTTGAGTTCCTAACGTGTTAGAAAGGGACCAGCGACTGCCAACACCCATCTCGCTCGGCTCGTTTTTCGTATCATAGTGCACAGTCTTGTTCTCTATACTATACAATGTCTTTGGTAGGATGTTAGTTTGGTTTAGTTTATTTCGTAGGATAATTTAGTTTTATAAATTAGCTTATTAAAGTTTCATGTATTTTGTTTGTGTTAAATAAAACCATGATCGTCATATTGTGAAAAAACAAAACGTTAGTATGGTAGTGCGTTCCGAGTCACGACATAATCGATTATATCGCGTCTATCGTCGTCATTCCGAGTCAATGATGGCCATGCGGCGTAAGTGATTTGATGGTAATTTTAGTGCTGTTATAGCTATTCGGAACATGCACTCCAAACTCAAACCCAAACTTATCATTATTGGTAACATGGTGGCTAGGGTAGACAAAATAAACACCGCGATAAAACGCTCAAGTCCGTCACAGAGTATTTGGCAATGAATCGGACAATTGAATCGATTATGATGTATTTTTTTTAAATACATTATTATCCTACCAACTTGAAAACTAGTTCAATGTGAGTAAATTACTCTCATAAAGTATCAACAGAAATGTGTAGATTTTTATTATTACTCAACAAAATGAAATATCACCTTTACTTTCGTTTTTGTCCTACTTTGTATGACTTTTGGATATGACAAGATAGCACCGATTTTGATTTGTCCCGCACACAAATGACACAAATTACAAATTGTAATAATATCTTAGTATAAATGATGATTTAATGATCTGTGATAAATTGTTTGAAGCCATTCAGAGAAGACTATTTGTGTCCATCTAGCGAACGGTAGAAGAGTACATTCTTTGCTAGCAAATTAACCTGATCTAACCTTAATGAAATCTCTAAAAAAGTAAGTAAAGAAGGTGTTCTAAACACTAATTTTCTGAAAAATTCCACGGTATTTTATACAGTCAAAGACCTTTTTGTATTTTTACGTTTCTAGATAAAATGTAAAAAGAAGAACTTCCAAATAATGCTGACTACATGGCATTTGCAAACAGGGATTATGATGAAACCCTTGGAGCAAAGGATCCTAAAGAAATTTGGCGAAAGCTGGCGGGTCTTTTGGTTAAACATGGGCCATGTAATAAATGGAGAACAGTAGATGACTACATGGTGCGATTTGAAAAAGTACTCGAAAGGAACAGTGCAACCTATATTATGAGGTATAATGAGATGGACGGCAAAAAGTTATCTTTGAAATAGCTAATACGAGCATATATGTGTTTGACCCACGGTACCAATGGCCCATACCTCTGAGGGTATGGTGGGAATTTTTCGTGTAGGACCCATGGTACCCCTGAGCGCATGGGGAGTATTTTTTTCTCCGAATGGTACCACCATAGTGCTGGCCGTAAGCCTCTTAAATTGAAATTGTAAATGTAAATTGAAATTGTAGTTTCCAAGTTATCAATTCATGAAATACTGTAGGGTAAGTATTCAAATTATCACAATTCATGAAACATCAAAAACAGACAGATTCGCAATGTTGACACTAATATTGGTTGGATTGCGAACAACTTAATCCGAAGAATGATTGGTAGTTGGTAGTTCTTAGGGTGCTTAAGTTACTCAGTTGCTGAATATGCTTGCGCTGTGTGGAATAACTCAGCACATACAGGTCAAGTAGACACTGTACTGAACGAGACTTGTTGCCTGGTCACCAGTTGCTCTTAGCCAACACCAATCAAAAAACTAAACGCTCTATCGGTTACAGGACCCCCAGATATTTGGAGAGAATTGCATCACATTATGCGGATGTGAAGCTCAACCCCCTGATCTTCTGACCACATGTCCAAGTGCTCCTCAATGCACCAAGAGGGAACCCATGGCTGCATGCGATTGCGTTTTTGGAGTGGCAAACTATTGGAAAAATGTTATTTAAATTCAACGCTTTCATTCGAAGAAGAAGAAGGTTGCAACCCAATGGAAGCTTGATCAACCATGTAAGAATTTTATGAATAAATAAAAGCTTTGTTTTACCCTATGATGTTCATTTTTTTTAAATTAAGTTGCATACTTAGTAAAGAGGCTAGTTATCAAACTACCTTTTTTATGTAAGAAGTCAGAAAACGATAATTTGTATCCCAAATAACCTACAAATACAATCAAAACTCACGAAACTATCTTTATCACCACCTCAATAGATCGAAGACCAAAATATTCTTTATCAAGTGTCATAGGGTGTATAAAATGGTCAAAAAAATTAAAAAAAAAAAAGATCACGCATGTATTTCCCTAACTCCTGTCAAAGCAATAAAATATTGAGGTGCCCTGTTAGCCTTGGAAATGAGGAGTTAAACGGCCGCCATGATGGAAATTACTATACAAAATAATCTTATACAAACGTCAAAAGGTGTTTAAAATGGTCACCCATGTTACCAGCTATGGATAAAAATGAAAAAAAAAACATAACACCTGTATTTCCTTAACTCCTGTCAAAGCATTAAAATATTGAGGTGCCATGTTAGCCTCAAGGAAATGAGGTGTTAAACGGCCGCCATGATGGAATTTACTGTCAAAGGTGTTTAAAATGGTGTTTAATTGGCAACCATGTTAGGCATGTAGGTATTGTATTACCTAGTGTGACAAAGCTCAAGTCAAACCGGATTTCTGTAAAAGTTCTTCAACTCACGTTTACAGATACACCCTATGTAATGTAATAAATTAATTTACTCAACTTTGGCCCGAGTTAACCAAAGGACATACCATACCTATTTCTTTAAAACAAAACACCTGCTTTTGAGAGCCACTAGTAGAACACCATTTTTATTCATGATCGATACCTCCTCTCTTGTTATTCTCTATTCCTTCGAGTACCTGATTTATGAATATCAACTACCTATTTGTATACTGACATAATAAGTGTAATAAATTATTAAACTTTTTCACGAACTATGTGAACAGTGTCATTGCCACTTAATAAAATTTCTTGACAAATGATGAAATACACCTCAAAATCCATTGTAGATGCCCACCTAATGCACTGCTCGTAAAATATGCGCTCGGCCGCCCGGTACTCCCCGCGCGCCCTTACCTAGCCCCTGCGTCGCCGCGGGCATTCCGCGCCCGTAGGTAACTGAAGATTTTGAACTTCCATTAACAAAAATGTTTTTTTTATATGTGGCGAATGAAGTAAACTCAGAATCAAAGGTATAATTAAATTTGCACAATTACGCTGTCCGTAAAACAGCTTCAGGGTTCACGGCCGACGCTCTCTCTAAACTCGCCCTTATGTCGGTGCGTTAGGGTCCACGCATTATTTTTGGGAACTCAATTATTTCCAAACTAAGGCTATCCGTGGGCATGATTCTTTTGAAAAGTGGTTCATTAGGGTCGGTAGAATATGTGATTTCATTTAATGGTAGTGTACGGGCTTACTCGTACATTTGTATGTGCATATCTAAATAATTCTGCTGCGCTTGCAACGCCCTACTTTACGTTTTATGTATATTATTAACTTACTTTAGTAACGAAACAACTGCCTTACTGTAAACAACCAGAGAAAATAAAACTAATTACTTCGTTGCTCACTGTTTTCTCTGGACTCCTCATCTTCCCTAACTTCTATTAACTTTCATGTATGGTGTGCAACAGAAACACCGTACATAGTGGTCCTTCGAGCCGGATCTGAACCAGCGACCTACGCAAATGGTCGAGCAATAACACGTCCATACTTTCTGACATCCCTACAGAACAAACTTCTCAGATTTTTTTTTTAACTTCAAACAAGAAGAGACAACACAAACTTTGGGTCTCAGCTGGAATCCATCTCAAGACGAATTTGTTTTTCACTGGGATCAACTAGAACCAAGGACAAACTACACGAAGAGGATGTTACTCTTCAAGATCAGCTGCATATACGACCCTCTTGGTTGGCTGGCGCCAACTGTAATCCAGGCCAAACTTTTATTCCAAAAAGTTTGGGTCAGCAAAATTAACTGGGACGACAGACAGTCTACCTACGGACATAGAAACGGAGTGGAGAAAACTGCGTGAAGATCTACCAAATATAGGTCAGATATCTCTTCCAAGGTGGTTAGGATGTCCACAAGATTCTATGGAAGTCCATGGCTTTTGTGGCGCATCCGAGAAAGCGGTAGCCTGTGTTATATTTAGTAGACAGCGGAGAGACTGTGGAGAGTATGGAACAACACTTATTGCAGCGAAAACTAAAGTCGCACCAATAAACAAGAAAACCACGCTCCCTAGATTAGAACTTTGTGGTGCTCTTCTCTTGGCAAAACTTATGCAGAAAGTCAAAACAACACTGAATGAACACATTCTTCAAATTTTTTGTGGGACGGACTCTACCGTGGTCCTTGCTTGGCTTCAAGATGATATCACTAGATGGGATAACTAATCAATCAACCGGTCCTGCAACTAGCCAATGCCTCCAATATGAAAAAACTTCACGACACAACTCTCGACTGTTGAACGCGCTTAATAATATCGGGATAGAGACATCTACATGGGACCCTCTAATTGCTTACATACTGTCTCAAAAACTTGATTCAGAGACGAAAACTACATTGACAAGCTTGTATCTCCAAGAGATTTACCAGATTTCGAAGAATTCATGAACTTCCTGGAGTCTTAAGTTTTTGGCGCTTGAAACCAAAAGTGATCGCCAAAATTCTCAACAAAAGTCTCCAGCTGAAAACTACAATCAAAAACATAATTATACAGAGAGGTCAACAAACACACTTTCGCAAGAATTTGCCCAGTTTGCAAAAATGGCCACGCGTTGATGTATTGCGAAAACTTTCGGAGTATGAATATCAGCAAACGGAAGGAAACGGTTTCGAAACTGCAACTATGTCGAAACTGTTTGTTCAGTTATGGCGACAAGCAATACACGTCGTTGAGTAAATGCAAATAATGCAATAACTCACACCACACTTTACTGCATGACCCGGATCATTTTGCAACCAGAGGTTCTCAACCTTCAACCTCCTCTACAGAAAAAACAACATCGGGTTACCACGCACGTCAACAACGACAACCGAGAAGTTCTTCTGGCTACTGCTCAACTACAAGTGAAAGATGTACACCGAAGAAATGTAACACTAAGGACCCTCCTCGACCAGGGTAGCGAAGTTTCGATTATTAGTGAAAACGCTGCACAACGTCTGAAACTTCCAAGACGAAAGCTTAGTGCGGTTGTGTCCGGGGTTGGAGCATCTGTAGGCAACTGCAAAGGTTTACTACAATTCGAATGTAAAATGTAAAGTGTTGTGTTAGCATACCAGACACACAAAAATAAATCCATTATAGTAAAAACTAAAGAGGCAACATTTCTTGGGTACGCTATAGATCACACATTGGCCCATTCACTTCACATAGAGAAACTACGAAAAAAATTGTCCAGCGCAAACTATGCTCTGTTGAAGCTTAAACCGTTAGTAAATAAAACTACCCTTACGAGTGTATATTATGCTTACATACAGTCAAACTTGAATTATGCCATGACGGTATGGGGAAATGCTGCGGAGATCAAGAAAATCTTGATCAGCCAGAAGCGCTCCATCAGAATTTTAAATGGACTTCACAGACGCTCTTCAGCAAGAGAATATTTTAAATTAAACAAAATTATGACGGTAATATCACTTTACTTGTATAAATCATTAATAGAAATTCATAATAACAAACATGATTTACCTAAATATATGGACCGACACAACTATGACACCCGTAACAAAGAGAAAATCGTATTACCAAAAACAAGACTATCGAAAACGCAAAAACAAGGATTGTTCAATAAGGTTAATATGTACAATAAATTGCCACTAGAAATAACTAGACTTCCTCTGGTTGATTTTAAAATGAAATTAAAATATTTTTTCGAATTAAATCCATTTTATTCTGTAAATGAGTACCTGACCAAGCAGTTTAATAAGTGTTCATTCTCTCTGTAGGTATAATACAATTTTTATAATTTTGTCTATAATACGAAGGTATATGTCATAAAATGATAATCATACATACCTGACAATTTGTTTTTCAATGACATAAGTTTTATATGTACCTAATGTTTTATTTGTATTATATAAATTATTTATTTTATCAATAAGATATTGTGAATCTTTTATGGTGTAATGTTTGACATGCCTCATGTAACATTCTCTGTTATAATGGTCAATAAAGAATTACTGATTACTGATTACTGATTACTGATATTCAAAACAAGATCACATTTCAAGTTGAAGCTCTGATAATGAAGAAATTAATCAACAACCTTCCAAATGCATCGTTTGATTAATCAAATTGGGATCACCTCGATAACTTGAAACTAACGGATCCCGACTTCAACACCTCTGGACCTGTCAACATCCTATTAGGAGCGGATTTTTACTCAGAAATTATACAAGATGGGCTCCTGAGTAGTAATAGCAACTGCCCAGTTGCACAACAAACAAAACTCGGATTATGGGAAGGGTGACTTCAAACAACAATAAGGAAACACAGAGATTGTTCACAAAATGCGTCTATTCACTATTTCCACAAATTAGAACTTATCTAGGGCTTCCTTACGATAGTAATTTATGTGTGTGGGTTCGTAAAGCGCGCGCGTGATCGCCTGTTGAAGGTGTGCGACGGACTGTTCGAGAGGCCGGCGTCGGGGCAACGGCTCGCGACGCGTAGCGGTGGTTATCACGCATGCGCTCTACTTCGTAAAACGCACCGGCAATTTACCACGGGAGGCTCTAGGTGGCAGCACTGAAGGACGGTTTGCTATAGGATGGATTTTATATGGAAATATCAGATCATTTAACTGTCTGGTCACATTAAACGAAACTGAAGACATTGGGAAACAGAGGAGATTTTAACTGACAACGAAATTACAAAAGGAGACGATTTTTGCGAAAAATACTATCGCGAAACAACTCAACGAATGGATTGCGGAAGACCTGGGGCCTTATTGTCTAACTTTAAATCTATCGCAATACCTTTCAATTTGACATTTGTACCATACTTTAAATGTCAAAATCAAACGTATTGCGATTGATTTAAAGTTACACGATAAGGCCCCTGATCGCCATTCGCTAAAAACAAACTAGAAGCCTTCCTTCCACATCACGGCGTTGTGAGGGAAGATTCAACAACCACAACATTAAGAGAGGTATTAAATGGATCTTTTCGGACCCCCAAATCCAATTTGAATTCCCTATTGGAAAAGGGTCCTAACCTACAAAAGGACATCCAAACTTTGATCATAAAGTGGAGAACTTTCCGCTTCATTCTCACTGCAGATATAGAGAAGATGTTTTGACAAATATGTCTCGCAGAAGACCAACAATGCCTGCAGAAAATTATTTGGAGAGCATCACCTCAAGAACAGCTGCGAGAAATGCACTATTTACTGTAACATACGGTACAAAAGCCGCACTATTTCTAGCTATGTGAACATTACTACAGTTGGCCTTGGATGAAGGACACCTATATCCTAAGGCTGCAAAAGCGTTGACAAACGATTTTTACATGGATGACCTTATCAGCGGTGAAAATTCAATAGAAGCTGCCAAAGCTCTACAACAATAACTAACTTTACTGCTACAAAAGGGCGGTTTCATATTAAGAAAACAGTGAGCAACAAAATAATTAGTTTTATTTTCTCTGATTGTTTACAGTAAGGCAGTTGTTTCGTTACTGTGAAATACCCCCCTCTCTACAGCTGTGATTTAGCTTTTCGCGTGCTGGACCCATATATTTTTAAACGAAGGCTAAAATTCTGTCAGAAAGGGGCTTTCCACACAAAGGGGTTCTTAAAACTAACAAGGGGGTCTCCAAAACAAGGAAACTTATATACTAAATTCCGTCGAACGGATAAAGGGTTCAAAGACTCACATTCAGATGCAGCCTTACTTCTTGAACTGGACCTCTGCGCTGGATGCAGACCACCAGACTCAATCTTAGTTCCTGGACAGACAGCGATCCGCTTTTTGACCTTCGTCGCCCTCGGCACGTGGCAGATCTTCAATTCGGATGTAGTTACCTAAACAAAACCTCTAACCCAGGCATGCCGATCCCCTAAGAAATAACACTTGTTTTATAAACGTGGTAATGGAAATCTGGTCCCATCACCGTACACTGTTAATAATATTTCGCGAAACTTTTCACGCACGACTCGGATCACAATTGATACTTATCAATTGGATTATTTCACCACCTTTTCACTGTTTATTTCCTTGAAATAATAATCCTTTCAACACTGGTTGATTTTATTTTAACACGTAAATCTCCTTGAGCAAAAATATGACAGTAAACCGGAAAACAACAACTTTGTCACTTTACTTTTACAACTCGTGTTGCCATATCAATAAAATGAAGTGTCTGACACATACATGTGCGTGTCGAACGCTTTTAAACCGAACAATCCCCCGCTCCGGGCTGTTATCCTTATCAGACCGCTAGCTTACTCAACCGGAAGCCGGGAGAGAGTTGCCAAGGCTCGTCGCAGAATCGAACCTCCGACCAACACCTCAGCGACGCAAGGAGTCTCATCCCCGCCAAATATCAACTTAATAATGCGACCACGTCGCCAATGCAAAGACCCCAAATTAGCGTCTTTTAATAAGACTAAATCCCCTCCCTTGGGAGGCTCTGTCTTGTCTGTCCACTTCACCCGCTGCTGTAACAAATGCAGATATTCAACCGACCATCGATTCCAGAAGTCCTAGCCCATTTGTTGCAACATTTGAAAACGTGACAACTGGGTTGTACGTCCTTCCTTCCAAGGGTATTCCGGCAAGGCAGTAAGAGGCTGCCCGATCAAGAAATGGCCAGGAGTCAAGACCTCGAGGTCGTTTGGATCAGATGACAGGGGACAGAGAGGACGAGAATTGAGGACGGCCTCAACTTTACAGAACATAGTGACGAGCTCCTCGAAACTTAAAATGGTCTCCCCGATGACGCGGCGGAGGTGGGTCTTGGCAGATTTCACGGCGGCTTCAAAAATCTTCCCCCAGTGGGGGCAAATTGGCGGGCTGAACCGCCAAGTTATCCCCTTCTGAGAGGCAATATGGCTTAACTTAATACAATTATCTTCTAAAAATTTGTATACATCTTTCAAATAATTTGAGGTACCCTTGTAATTCGTGCCGTTGTCTGACCTAATTAAAGAAGGCAAACCTCTACGCGATACAAATCGGTCTAACGCAGCGACGAAGGCCTCCGTGGACAACGAGAACACTAATTCCAAGTGGACGGCCTTGGTGGACAGACACACGAATACACACAGGTACGCCTTAACAGTCCGAGCGTTGCGAAGGCTAGACGTTCGGACGAAGAACGGTCCCCCCATGTCCGTAGCCACTCCATCAAAGGGTCTCGACTGAGTGATCCTATCAGCTGGCAGATCTCCCATCTGCGGCTGCATCAACGAGGCTCGCAGCCTGTAACAAGGAACACAAGAGAAGAGAACATTGCGAATTACCCGGCGAGCAGACAAAATCCAAAATTCTCGCTGTAAAATCGCCAATAACGCGTTGCATCCCGCGTGTACGTTACGGACATGTCGGTCGGACACCAAAAGCTTTATCAAAGGACCCTCCTTGGGTAACAGCAAAGGATGGCGACTTCCGTATGGCAGGTCAGCTTTCCGAAGTCTACCTCCAACACGCAGAAGTCCCTGTGAATCTATAAAAGGATTTAATCTAGCGACCGCTCCCTTCAGCTTGGCCCGCCCCTCACGAAGGATCTGAAATTCAGATTTGAAGCGGTCCGCCTGCGAAACATTGACCCAATGTAACAATGAATTCTGACGCTCCTCAGCACTCAACACCGGCGACAACTGTTTATTCTTTGGATTACGACAATTATTGATAAAACGTTTTATCCAACTGGTAACTGCCAACAATTTATCTAAACTACTATAACGTCCAGGTAGCCAATCAGGATCTAGTTTGGTCTCTACGACCAGAGCATGCACACGCAACCCGGGCAAAACCTGGGGTGTCCTATCCAACTGCTGGACAGGCTAAGAAACCTCCGTTTCCTTAAGCCACTCCGGCCCCCACCATAAATGATGCGACACCAACTCCGGCGCTGTGCAGCCCCTCTATGCGCAGTCGGAAGGATTACATTCACCTGGGACGTGCCTCCAATTGATTTGAATACCTATATTCTGAATTTGTGAAACCCGGTTTCCTACAAAAATCTCTAAAGTATGTGGGGACGCGCGTAGCCATGCTAGCGCAACCTGACTATCTGACCATGCATACACGTCTTGAAATTCCACAGTGGAGGCTAACTCGCTATGTACATGGCTCAATAACTTTGCTAAAAGATGAGCTCCACTCAATTCTAATTTAGGAATTGTGAGACGAGTACGCATGGGAGCAACTTTGCTCTTTGCTAAAAGTAATACAACATTGACGTGTCCCTGACGATCGATCGTTCGTATATATACAGCCGCAGCATATCCACGTTCGGAGGCGTCACAAAAGCCATGCAAAGAAGCGTGATACTTTCCTGGCGGCAAGATTCGGCGAGGTAAGGCAACTCGATTGACTTCCTCCAACGATGAAATCAGCTCCAGCCAGTCGTCCAACGGGGACCCGATGAGCGGCTCGTCCCACGACACGCCCAACATCCAAAGCCGTTGCATCAGGCACTTGGCTGAGAAGATCACCGGGCTGATCCAACCGTTTGGATCAAACATGCGTGCAATCGTGGACAGCACCGTCCGCTTGGTCCACACCTTTTGCGGTTCCAGCACCACCTGAAACGTGAAAATATCATTTACCGGCTGATATTTCATACCTAAAACCGCTATCATATTTGGATCGTCCACGTTAGCAAATAGATTAGGGTTCTACTGATGATCCTCTGGGATATCCTCTAGCAGACGGGGTTCATTCGACAACCATTTTCTTAGCTCGTAACCTCCCGCCGCTAATATAGCGATTCACTCATCGCGGAGTATATGCGCCTCCTCGACAGACTGGGCCCCGGTACACACATCATCTACATAAAGATCGCGTGTTAACACGGCGGCCGCGCGAGGGTAGCGGGTCCGCTCCCGCTCCGCCAACTCTAATAAACATCTAATTGCAATGTATGGACTAGATTTCAAACCATATGTGTTGGTGTTGAGCTCGTAGACTGTCACTGGGTCATCCGGGTGCTCCCGCCAGAGAATCAACTGGAAACGTCTGTCATCCGGATGAATGACAGTCTGCCGGAACATCATCTTGATGTCTGCTCCAAACACCACCTGATGTCTCCTAAAATTTAAAATTATATCAATAACATCCCGGTGTAACTTTGGCCCGGAATGCAAACATTGATTCAACGAAACCCCTGTTGAAGTAGGCGCCGAACCGTCATAAACAGTTCTCAGCTTGTCTGTAGAAGCCTTCAGGACCGCATGGTGAGGTAGGAAGTAGTGCTCAGTGGAGCTCCAATCGACTCGAGCCGGAGACATATGACCCAAGGCCTCGTACTCACGCATGAAGTCTATGTATTTCTCACGGAGCACTGGGTCACGCTGCATGCGCCGTTCCATGGCCACCAGTCGTTTCTCCGCCAGTGCTCTGGACTGTCCTAAAACAGGAGAGGAAGGAACAAAGGGCAACCTTTTTACAAATCTACCAGAAACTAATCTCGTCGTGTTGGCCTGGTAGAAGGCCTCACATTCCGCATGTTCCGGGTCGGCCCTAGGAACCATGGGAGGTTCTTCTACTTCCCAGAATTTATGCATTGTCTTAGCAAGAGATGCTGTACTAACGACCCTTGACTCATCCGGAGTACAGTCGTTGAAGACTGGTCCCAGCACAGCATATCCAAAAATTGTGGACACTGCCAACAGTGACGAAGAACCTAGCACTTTCTGGGTACCTAAAAGAATCCATCCTAATACAGCCGAGCCCAAGAGGACGTCCACTGGGGCGGGATTATAAAAGAGAGGATCAGCTAAATCTAAATGAGACGTACACGATAGTACTGATGGGGAGATATCTGAGGAGGGCTGCCAGCCAACTATATTGTCCATGACCATGGCTGTAGCCGCAATCCTCATGGTGGAGGAACGTACCGAAGAAAATCTAATATGTGTTCGGCCTGCTAAACGTTTGACCTCTAAACCACCGATCCCCAGTAGCGGTACTGAAGAAGGCTCCAAGTTCAAACCCAACCTATCAACTACCCGTGTAGTCACCAAACAGCCCTGGGCTCCAGAATCTAGAAGAGCTCTTACTCTAACTGAATCACCACGGGGGCCCCAGATACTAACTATTGCGGTGGGCAGAAGAACTGTCTTCGGCTCCGCACTGGTAGAGGGGCAGACTAGTTATTGGGAGCCCGGCCTCTCCAATCCAGGGTGCGTCCATGGCCCCATATATGGTGAGCGTGTACACAATGCCATCCGAGATGGTGCGTAACCCGCTGCCCTACCATATCTAAAATAAGGCGGGTGATACTCTAACCGCGGATACTCGTGCATCGGCGGAGAGTATCGCTGTGGCTCCGCCCTGCTATACTGTCCTACAGTGGGCGCAGGCACTGATTCGGTAAACTGGGGTCCACTCATATAACCTTGAGTGGGGCCCCCGCCCGTTGAGCCCCCCCCCCCCCCTCAGGGGGTGCCTACTCGGGCCCGCTGCCGCGGAAACATGGGGTCCACTCCTAATATCCTGAGTACGGCCCTGGCCCAATGAACCCCCCCCCCCCCATGAGGGGTCCTCTCCTCGGGCCCGCAGTATAGCTTCGTGCCGCAGGCGCGCGATCCACACCACTATCAAACTGAGCATGACTCACGCGAGGGCTCTCTCCACTCTCCGACAGGTGCGCTCCTCGTCCTTGAGAGGGGCCACTCGACGGACGTGACTGATAGGTGGACTGCGCCGCGGCTCCCCCGCCCGTGGCGTGACCGTAGGCTCCAGACCTGTTCGCACAAATTAAATCATTAATTTTAACTAACCAACGTCTGTCTACTACCGGTAATGCAGCAAAATCATGGCACTGCGATAACGCAACTCTCAGCAACTGCGGCCAGTGCAGCCAGACGTGCAGCAACGCGTCCCCGAAGCGGTTGCACTCCCTGTGGCCCCCTTCGCCCCGATTCACCGGCAGGTTCCCTAAAACTCCCGGTAGGTGGCGCCACCTCTGAAGTCGACGACGATTCCACGGCCCTAGCCTCAAATTCTAAAAACCTCATCAAATCATCGAAAGTAGGAAGAGCCTTGTTTTCCCTCTCCGCGGTCTCACGTTCGAAACGTTAACGAGTATCAGACGGTAACTTACCCAAAATAATGTGTACCAACAAGAAAGACCACTCATCCACGGGCAAACGTAACATTTTTAACGCGTTACATGCTACTGTAACCGGGGTCAGTAACTGCGTTCGAATTTGAGCCTTATTACCTACCCTAGGCAAACTTAACAATTGGCTCGTATGAGCATCGGCCAACAGACGGACATTCTGGTATCTATTATTTAATAATTCCCAGGCTATGCAATAATGGTCGTCCTCTACTCTTAAATGTTGCACTATGCTTCTTGCCTCTCCTTCTAAGGTGGACATCAAATATGCCATCTTTTGTGCGTTTGTCAAATCCTGCCTACTGTCAACCAAAGAAGTGAACATGTTTTTATAGGCCACCCATGACTCCATGGTACCATCAAAGTGCCCTAATTCCAACGTAGGGAGCCTACTGTGCAGTGATTGACCGTGCGCTACCCGACCTATATCAGTGTTCTTGAAACACCTGATTTTCGCTCTTTAATGAGACAGGCGACCTGTGTGACCTCGTTATAAATGTCCATTTTTTGATCCATGTCATTATTAATGGATGTCCGTACCTCTAGATCCTGGCCTTCATCCAGGAGATCCGCGACCGCCGCTTCAGCAGTCTCGAAGCGATCCGACATCTGCTCGTAACGCTCGAGAATCGCCCCGTCCCGGTCCGTCCTGGACAGCATTCCCTGAACGCTAACAAACCACCGCAGTTGACTCGCCAAAGTCTTCCTCGAAATTTGCTTCGCTATTGCGTTAAACCGGGAAATCAAAGAAAATAACAACAATTAAAAACCGAACTAACGCTGGCACGAATCACAAACGTCCCCGTATACAATCCTATTGTAGACCCAAATGTACTAGACTCTAGTCAGTATGTTAACTTCAATATATTAATACACAATACAACCCTGTTGTTTAATTATGCGAGTTCAACAAAAATCTAAATTTTAACACTCAAATGTTTACAAATACACAATATCATAACTTTATGAACAGACAGACAGACCTTTTCTGTTGCTATATATCACTCAAATATTTTCAAATAAACACAATATGAATGAATTTATGAACAGACAGACAGACCTTTTCTGTTGCTATATATATAAAATCCATACAACATAAACCAGTTACTTACATTTATGCTACACTTCTGACGAACAACTATGTCCAAGCTTTAATCGCAGGTGTCAACAAACTTTCCTAGAAAATAAACAATATAAACCCAAACTGTAGCACAAACTAACAATATATCCAAAAGTACTTGGCTCCTTATAGTATGTAATCCCTTTATGCACTTGTTAAAGAACTAAACATACTCCAAAACAAACAAAATTTAACAATTCAAAGTTGTAATATAGCATATGTAAGTTGTTATAATATTATAATCCTATTGCCCGGGGTCAATCTTATGACTAAACCGCGCTTCTGCTACCAAAAATATTGGTAGGATAAACCCCCCTCTCGACAGGTACAATTTAGTTCTTCGTGACTGGGCACATCTATATTGAATAGAATCTAAACCCTGCCAGAAAGGGGTTTCAAAACAATGGTGTTCTTAAAACTAACAAGGGGGTCTCCTAAACAAGGAAACTTATATACTAAATTCCGTCGAACGGATAAAGGGTTCAAAGACTCACATTCAGATGCAGCCTTACTTCTTGAACTGGACCTCTGCGCTGGATGCAGACCACCAGACTCAATCTTAGTTCCTGGACAGACAGCGATCCGCTTTTTGACCTTCGTCGCCCTCGGCACGTGGCAGATCTTCAATTCGGATGTAGTTACCTAAACAAAACCTCTAACCCTGGCATGCCAATCCCCTAAGAAATAACACTTGTTTTATAAACGTGGTAATGGAAATCTGGTCCCATCACCTTACACTGTTAATAATATTTCGCGAATCTTTTCACGCACGACTCGGATCACAATTGATACTTATCAATTGGATTATTTCACCACCTTTTCATTGTTTATTTCCTTCAAATAATAATCCTTTCAACACTGGTTGATTTTATTTTAACACGTAAATCTCCTTGAGCAAAAATATGACAGTAAACTGGAAAACAACAACTTTGACACTTTACTTTTACAACTCGTGTTGCCATATCAATAAAATGAAGTGTCTGACACATACATGTGCGTGTCGAACGCTTTTAAACCGAACAGTTGCTAAAGTGAGTTAATAATATACATAAAACGTAAAGTAGGGCGTTGCAAGCGCAGCAGAAATATTTACGTATACACAAACAAATGTAGGAGTAAGCCCGTACACCTAAATAATTATCCCTTATAATCAAGCACACACATTTGAATAATCACACAGAACTCACACATTAACATTTCTGGAAACGCTGGTCAAGCGAATATCTCCATCAACTTCAAGCTCGCAGCAAGTGGCAAAAACCGCAGAAAAACCCGGAGGAAGGTCAACTTGTCCTAATTATGGACAACTTACAACCTGGAAAATGGCAATTAGCCAGAGTCCGGAACTGCATCCAGGAAACGACAGCTACGTTCGTGCCATAACAGTTAAAACAAAGGGGAGTTCTTTCGAACGGCCCATGACAAAGTTGGCTCCTCTACCCTTAGAAGATAATAATGAAACTGCAGCTCAGAAGTTAAACCTGAAGTTAAACGAAAAAGCCGAAGAGTCCGAACTAAACCAAAGACGTTCAGCAGTTACTTTACGCTGCTTATGCTTCTGTTTATGGCATTAGCAACAGGGGTGAACTCACAGAAACCAAAAAACTTCAACATAACTTCTATTGCGAATGAGCACCCCTTCTACTACGACGAGATTGGAAACCTACAACTCGTACACGATGAGTGGCGTCTCCTCGTTTACTACAACCTCATGACATACTGGCAGGGAACAGAACACATGCAAACATATGTGCGACACATTGAACAACTTTGTGAAAAAACTAAAAAGGAACTCTGCGACTCTACGGTTATGCAACATGAACTTCAACAATTACAAGACTACAACACATTACTTTTATCTCAACACTTAGCAAGAAAGAAAAGGGGATACTTCAACGGCGTCGGGAATATTGCACGCACTCTCTTCGTTGTACTTGATGAAGATTTCGCCAAGAAGTACCAGCAAGACATAGAACATATAAAAACTAACGAAAATTATCTTCTTGAGCTGTTGAAAAATCAAACCATCATTGTAGAAGAAGAAAATAGTATCATCAGAAATAATGAAAACTTTATGAAGACTCAGTTTCAAAAGCTCAACGCGTTTATTGACGAGGCGAGAACAAAATTATCCAATGTGGAGGTCAGATTAGAAACTGTCGTAACTATGAAAGACGTCAATGCCGCCTCACTTACGGCAAGTCTAATCTTAATGAACTTGAAAGGAACGCAAGACATGCTACTCAACTCGGTTACCGATATATACAAAGGACACCTACATACGCATCTATTCACACCGAAACAACTAATTCAGCAATCGAACGTGATCTCGGGAAGAATACCTAACTTTATCGCTACCGATAAAAAACTTAAAGGAGGACGTAAAAGAAGTTTTCAAGCTTCTCTAAGCTCGAGTCACCAAAGAATTAATGTTATTCGAGATACACATTCCACTTATCAGCGGTTGACGACATGGAACAACAAATAAAGACTCTAAAACAACGTGAGGTTCTACCGACGACACTATCATCGCATGATATACATCATTACGTTGCGATTAGGTGTTTGCGAGGAATAATCATCACCGCTATGATTTTCTTCGCTTGGGGGAAATGCTGCAACTATAAAATCTACAACTGCAACAGCAAGCGCACTTAGAGTTCTACAGACGAGGACACCGAAGCTCCGCAACCACTCCCACGCCGCACGCGCGTCGACGTCGAAACATTATTTTAGCTATTTAACTTTAGTATTACCTTTTTTAACTGTATCTTTTTATTTGACTTTTTCCTCTTTTTTTCTCTCGTTCGCAGCATGTACGGGCTTACGTGTATACTTAAATAATTCTGCTGCGCTTGCAACGCCCTACTTTACGTTTTATGTATATTATTAACTCACTTTAGTAACGAAACAACTGCCTTACTGTAAACAACCAGAGAAAATAAAATTAATTACTTCGTTGCTCACTGTTTTCTCTGGACTCCTCATCTTCCCTAACTTCTATTAACTTTCATGTATGGTGTGCAACAGAAACACCGTACATAGTAGTCTATTTATCCCCGGTATATATAATGAAGTTAAAAGGAAAACTATCACAGCTAGGTAGGCTTTACAGGTTTACGAGTAAATGTCGCGTCAAACTTTTAGTCCCCTCTAAATTTATGTATGGGCTGTTCTTCGAGAGAGCAACTTCCGAGCGGACTATAGAAGTTTGGCACGATCTGTATCAGTAAACAAACTTTTAAAATGTACTGGGCAATTACGTAACCCTACACTCCGCGTGGCCTGACACGCACTTAGTCGGATTTTTTTTAAACTAGGTAGCCACCCATTTCAACACTTTTATAATTCCTGAACAACCCTAAATTCATGCTGGCATTGGCAAATCTAGTTATTTTATTTATTTATTTTATTTATAGCTGACAAAACTGATCATAATATATTATGTCGTAATTATACCAAATAACTTAGGAGAAGCGTCTACTCAGGCGCCTGATCAAGCATTTGAAAGTCCATATCAAACTAATATTTTGCTCAAATATCATGGAAGGAAATTTTAAATGTATTAAATTGCTTACATCGTTACAGCGTTAGTTTTCGATCACTGTTAGTTTGAATAACAGCTTATAATTGCCGGTATTAATGTGCACTTAGCCAAAAACCAGCAAGCAGACGATTTTTATGTATCTACCTATATAGCCTTAGAAAACTTTATTGGAAACTCGTAGGTGAAGTCTTTTTTGTGTAGAATTGAAAGAAAAGCTTGGTTTATTTGACTTTCTAATCAAAGCAATGATGAGAGGGTACGAGGAAAAATTTATGTATACCAGGCCCCTCAGAAAGTATTGCGAAAAAAAAATTTTTATATATGGGAGACTGGCCAGTTATAATGTTTTTCTTAATTAATTTTAACTTTTTTAAACAGAGGTATTTAATAACGGCTCGTACTTCGTTTTTCTCCATTTTCGAGAACACGTTCCGACACGAAGCAAACAAATGACTACATTCAGAAAAGAAACAAAAGAGAATCGAAGATTTTTTTCCTTATTAATATTACAAATATCTGAGCTATGCCTGCCAGTGTATATTTTTTTCTTTACCAAGGAGTATGTCGTTCTCACTACTTTTTGATCCCCCTTTTTGATTGATTTTTGATACAAGAGCCTTAGGAAAGCATCCATCCTACCATCTATCAGCCTGTTTCGTTCACTGCTGGACATATGCCTTTCCAAGATTTCACCACTCTTGGCGGTCCTCTTGGAAGAAATGCCCATACTCACAAAGGCTGGGCACGCGGGTTGATGATGGCGGTGCCTAAACCCTCGCACCAGTGATGCCGCTGTCCGTAACTAGTCTGTTTTATATGAAGCCGGGCAACTGGAGATGGATATACCGCCACCAATCGTTCCCAGGCAATCGTGGAGCCACGTGGTTTTGCCTTTTTGAGAGCTCTCCTTTCACTCTCCCCTGAATAACTTCGGGGGGTTAGCGAGCAAGATAGTGGTACCTCCACAGTCTTAGTGACCTTTTATAAAAATATTTTTCTAGTTCTTCATTTGTCACACTATAGTACATTACTGCTAAGACCAGGACCAGGAAATAAGCAATCCTGGACGAGTATGTTAAAAGTCCGAGCCAATTCATTAAAGGTAATCTTTGGATCAAACCAGGTACCCAGATCCTTCATCTTATCGACACGTTTTAATTTTGTGTTATTTATAGTATAATTACTGTAAATTGGTTGTTGGGCCTCTGAATAAGACATGATCGAACATTTGGCGATGTTTAGAGTCAGACTGTTTACTTGGCCCCACTCGTAGATGGCATCTATGTCACGCTGTTACGCACTACTGTCTGCGGCGTCGGTGATGGAGCGCGCCAATTTTACGTCATCAGCGAAAATAAGGCATAGGGAGTTTTTGACAGTTTTGGGTAGGTCATTAATAAGTATGAGGAAAAGAAGGGGTCCTAGGCTACTTCCTTGACCAATACCGGAAGTGACGTCATAATGATTTGATGATGAATTTTTATACCGAACGAACTGCTTCCGCTCAGACAGATAATTAGAAAAAAAATTAAGCAAGTTTCTGGAGAAGCCAGAGATTGCCATTTTATATAAAAGTTTATCATTATCGACCTGGTCAAAAGCTTTTTGGAAATCAAAATATGCGATATCTACTTGTTTCCTAGCATCCAACTCGGTTGATATAAAGGATGTGACGATCAACAAATTAGATGCTGTAGAGCGACCGAGCAAGAAACCATGTTGCTCATTACAAAACCAACTTCGAAGTTGTGTGTATAAAGTGGAGTACAAAACCGTTTCAAAAATTAGTCGATAAAGTAGGTCGATGGCCTCACGTTATCTAAATTCTAATTCATACAAAGGTGACCAATCTACGGCAGCGAGCTGAGTATACAATAGGGGAAAATCAGTCTTACGGAAGTTCTGCTCGTGGCAATCATGATCCGATGGCCCATTCTGCTGACATTGTGAACGTTCACCTACAACAATGTCGAGTGAAATATTTAGAGGTACATGATGTTTCTCCGAGCCGGTTAGCCCACTCTCAGACTCGGAAACCAATACATTTGAGATATTAATTTGGTTCGACAATACTAGGTCCAATATACGACCCAAACTATTATGGACGTTATTGTGTTGTACAAAGTTACAGGTAGTTAAAAATAGTTGTAAGTCATTCCGTACTACTTGTGATGTGGAGTATGGATTAAAATCACCCACAACAATAACAGGTAGTGAGTTAGAAAATAATATTCGTTCGATACAATTAAACAATGAATAATACCTTGAGTCTGGAATCTTAGGTGGTAGGTATATAACACAACAGATGAAACGTAATGTCCCTTTGCTGACGATTGCTGTAAGTATTTCGTCTTCGGGGGTGCCGGCACAGTCCAGACGGCGCAGCTCGTAGGGGACGTCGCACGGCCAGCAGCACGCCCCCCCGCTCCCGCCGGCCCGGTCCTGGCGCAGGACTACCCACCCCTCTGGGAACAGCTCCGCATCGAAGACACTGTTGTCGAGATTAGTCTCGTTAAGTGCAATGATATCAAACGGGAAAACATGCAACGCGTTTTTAATGTATGCAAGTTTACCTTTTAATCCACGGACATTTTGGTAGAATACGTTTAGGTTTTTAATTTTCTTAGGGACGAAATGACTGCCTCTTGTTAGGTTTCCGGCTTGAGGTGAACCACTCCTGGAATGCCGTTCCTTTCGGCCAGTTTTCTGGTGAAATGAAGTGATGGAAATCATCAGCCGAGACCGAAACTAGAAAACAATTGTGATCCTCATGACCTTGGTCTATTTTCTTGACTTCATGGACGTTGATGTCTACAAATTTCTTAGACAGAAATGACGAAACGTTGTCCACCGACACATTGGGTAAGAAGCCCCATACATGTAAATGTTTGAATCGCTCCACTGTATCCAAGTTGGAATCAATAGCCACAGTGGCTTTGTACACAACACGGCGGAGTGGGCGGCGAGATAAGCTCGGATTCCTACCTCCATTTTGCGCATCGTTGTCAATTTCTACATGACCCTGGGTTGTAGGTACCTGCGATATAGGTGGAGAACAGAGTTGTGAGTGTTGCGGCGCAATAACTGCTGGTACAGGCTTTATAGTGGAGGATGCCGGCAGATGATTTGCTTGTTTGGCGGTTGATGACTGGTGACGCGCACGATTAGCTACTTGGCGCCTCGTTCTTGTTCTCGCTGTTACTCTGGCTTAAGTAATGTTACTCATTTCAGCTAATTTTCCGAGTTGTGATGGATCGAGTGATGGAATTAGCGGCGTAGAAGGGCTAGATATATTTTCTGTAGCTGAATCCAAATGGGTAATGGCCGCCACCGACTTCAGCACTTGAATTTAACTTTGTGGCACTGTTATCACGTTTAATAGTGAGTCTATTTTTTGTTCGAGAGGTTGAATAACCTTCCGTAACACTTTGTGCAGATTTTCACAGGAAAATCCGTCATTTCGAAATGATATTGCAATTTATTCGCGGAGCGTAAGTAAAACACATCCGAGCGGTAAGGCAGATGGCGCCACAGTGAATTGACTGGGAAATATTAAAAGTTACTTACTTGCTCATATTTGGGCGATTAGTCATGTTTATTGTTATTGATTTCTTCAGCAAAGCATTAGTGGAGTACAATCTTATCAGAGACCGCTTCTGACCTTATTTTGTAATTTATTTGCACAAAATACTTTCAACCGTAATTTATAGCAACATAAATTCCCGCTTTTACACAACTTTTTTTATTAGCGCCGGCTGGGCAAAGGTATTTACCGCCATGCAGCCTTTTAGCCTTCTTCATGGACAACGCCATCTAGAGGAACGCTAAGTACTAAGAAAAAAAAACAACGAAAAAAACCTCCTTAGTCTCTTAAACATAGACACAGATAGTTTTAAAAAGAAAACATATGAAATATACTCTGTGAACAATGGTATGTAATAGATTTTCATACGAATTTCCTGGACACTTTTAATAGCTCGCCAGGATGAAGTATTTTCTGGTAGGTCTTCACAGTATGTTATGGTAATATTACAATGTATTTTTGAGAAAATATAATTTTATATTTGCGAGTGGTCACACAAAAAGGGACCTATCGCCTATCGAGAAAATTGAGTCTAAAGTTTGGAGTCGTGTACAGACAGTTTTATGGTGTTTTGGGTGACGCGGAGTATTCTGTGTCCTTGCAGCTGTGTTTTTATGTCATTAGCGTCCATGGCGCGTGCAACAGGTGTTTTGCGTTTATTACAAAATATATTATTTAATTAATGTACAAGTGTCAATTTGAAACTGAAGTGTTGCGGTTATTCAGACGACTGACTTGTGACATTAAAAATATATAAATAGTAATACACATAAAAAAATCTGTTTGGACCAAATTAAAGAGCAAAGTCCACGGAATCAAAATCACCAAAAAACCGACAAAGTTTTTCCGATCCCTTTCGGTCCCTGTTCGTGTGACCACTCCCATTTAAATTCACATTTTTGGTTCATTTTTGTACAGTGTAAGCAAATCTTTACTTTTCCGATTAGGTTACTGTTACTGTCCCAAAAATCATTTTTCAATTATTGATTGTTTTTACAGCTATTTTTATATAAATACAATAAATTATTCTAAAACGTACACCGTAAACGTAAACGTACACCGTAAAAGTAAACGTACACCGACAATATCACGTCACAGTTAGGGAGTGAGCGTTTTAGGGCATGTAAATTTACCTCACAATGCTTCTTTCACCGTTGAGCAAAAATAATGTAGGCAAATACTATGCACAAAAATTCCGAAAAACTCGATGGTACCAGCAGGATTCGACACCAGCACCTCTAATATGAAGGAACATATCGAGCTCGTTAGCGCTTGATACAATACATAAGACAAAAAATCGCTTTACTCAGAAAATCAACCAAAGAAAACATTTTTTTTTGTACTTCACAAATCGAAAAGCACGGAATAACGTAAACAAGCCGATGGGAATCGTGTTATATGGACTCTTCACCACTGCTAGGTACCCAGGTGTCAAGATTGAGAGTTAAGCGTCCTACACCGACTGAGCAGAGGGGTTGTTGTAAATTCGCCACAAAGTAAACTCGCCACATTTTTGTACACATCCATGTTTCGTAAAGACAACAGAAAAATAAAAAATAAAGTAAAATAAAATGTTATTTATTTATTTTTCATAACCACAGCACTTTTTAGAATTTTACCTTACGTCTTACATAAAATCAAAGCTCTACTTACAACTAATATGTACGCTGAAACTGTGTGGTTTTGTTCGCTATTGAAGCCGGGTTGTTCGCATTTACCGATACGGCTAGAGCGAGCGAAGGGGAAAAGAGAAAGAGAGAGCATTCATATAGGTGTTCTTTTTGTATAATGTCGAGCGCTAAAACCTATGTATTAAGTTGGGGTATAAGCTATATCCATTCTAATTTTCATCCAAATCCGTTCAGCCGTTTCATAGTGAAAGAGTAACAAACATACACACACACACACACACGTGTGTGATGAGATAACATAGCCTTGTCCTATTTCACCACAATCGATTGAGGACGGCGCTAATTAGACACCTGACGTATGAAATAACAAAGCCTTGTCTTATTTCACCACAAACGAAAGGGACCGCGCTAATTAAACACCTGATTTTTCTATGATATTGATCTATCCTACAGGAACCATGCATTTTTCCGGGATAAAAAGTAGCTTATGTGTCAAGTTAAAGTATATGCTATATCCATTCTAAATTTCATCCAAATCCGTTGAGCCGTTTCAGCGTGAAAGAGTAACAAACATAGTAGGATAGTAGTATTAATACCTATAAAATTTTATATTTTAATTAATGTTAGATTTTTCTGCTGTCTGTACGAAAATGGGGCGAATTTACATGGGACAAATTTACTTTGTGGCGAATGAACAACAACCCGAGCAGAGCAAGCGATAACAAAATAATTTTGTATGTACAGTGGAGCCCACATCAAGCTATACACATTGAGTATAAGCTGACCTCTTATTGTACGGGAAGCCTATACAATGAGAGGTCAGCTTATACTGGAAGTGTTTAGCTTGATGTGGGCTCCACTGTACATACCATCAAAAAAACGGCCGCTGACTTACTAATCGCACTTATTAATATTGCAATACGGGTGATAAGTGGGTCTGGAAATACTTCTTCGATAGTATAGCTACGTGTTACATACACATAAGAATCATTTAAATATCACCTGTGTCGTCATTTTTGTAAAGTACAACATATTTGCATGAACATTTTAGTTCAAGGTTAATTCTATCAGACTACACGCCGATTTCAAGCTCTCGAATTTCAATATTAATCATAAAATTCGGTCAAGATGAACGTTTCTCCGAAAATAAAACAGGTATCTATGATTTTAAAACATTGTGATTATAAAGTGTCGTAATAGTTAATACAAATTTTCAATTATGATTAACACTGACAAAACCCTGATTAGGACCAACTATGTGTTAGCGTTGTAAAAACATCAGGCTTTTCTCTTAAAATCAAAGTGAGTATCAAATTCGGAAAGATGTTCGTCTATTGTTATTATTTTTGTAACTAGGCGATATACCGTGCAATAAAACTTATTATAGATGTATATTTTCAAGGTGATCTACCCCTAGCTATATGCCAAGGAAGCCCTTATAATTTTATCATGTGTATCTAACATACCCTCAGATTTCAGAATCCAATTCATCATTGAAGAGTGAAATTCAGCTGTGTCAAACTAAAAAACCTATAAGAGGTACTTGAAAAGCATACCAAATATTTTTGATTAAAAATTAATATTGTAGGGAAATTTTAATTGAAAATGTATACCGAAAAATGAATTGCACGTGGCACGCACTACCTCTTCTGATATGTCATTCCATATCATAACCAACCCTTTCTTGAATGAATCCAAATTCAATAAAAAAATATGGAAAATTCCAGTGGATTCAGGTCTGGTGAAGATGAAGGCCATTATTTCCATGGTATGAAATCGGGAAAATTAGCTCTACACCAGTCCTGAGTGAGTTGAGCTTTGTGGGAGGGAGCCCGATTTTGCTGGAACCAGAAATACTCGTTCCCATACAAGCTTCTTGCATTCCCCAGCAAATGATTCTGCAAAACAGTCTCGATGTTTATTTTTACGACAACTTTCCTCTTGGGGATATCGCACCCCATATCAAGACTGCCGACGCACTTTGAAATCGTTGTATGGCTAATTTTTCACCTGAGATATTCCTCAACGAATCACCATACCCACGATCATTCTGCTGATTATGATCTTGTATTAGAAACATCTTTTCTTCGGAAACTATTATGTCATTCCTCATCCGCGTGACAAGCAAGTAGCTTTCTGCATTTTTTCACCCTAGCTTTTTTTGAACATCATTCAACCATTAATTTTTCGATTTTTGTAGAACTTTGAACACAAGATCATAGAGCTCATCGATCGCTTAACGTCTCGATATTTGAATATCTTCGGCGAGCTAGCTAGCACTCTGAGCCGGATTTCGTCTAATTCGCTCACGACGAACATAATTAATGATCTTTTCGACACGAACAGATGCTTTCTGGCCAGGTTTGGGCCTGATTTTCGATGTTTCAGTTTCTTTAAATCGTTTTATGGTCCGCGATATGAACCTGATATTAAGGGTCCATGCCACCTAAACGTGCCCCACCGTATTGCTGATTCATGACAGAAAATATTTGTTTAATGATAAATAAATAATCACACAAGTTGTCGAAGAGTTGTATTACAACCTAATTAATTTGATTTTTGCATAGAATTCATAGCAAGCTAGAAAAAAAAACTAAAGTTGCTGAAAATCACGTAAAACTGCTCTTCGCGTATTTCTCATTGGCGATTTCTCAGATAATTTTGGAAACTGAAATTCAGGCTCCCGTAAGTTAAAAGTGTACAAAATGGTGAGATTAATTTATTTTTGCCAAACAAAAATTGTTACTTGGTGTATTTATCCATTAAACATCACCAACTTTTGCGTGCGATTTCCCCATACAAATTACTATGGAGGGCGGCATCGAAACGTGATTCTTTAGAGCGCTCGATGTTTCGGTTGTCGTAACCAGTCGTAACAGCCACGGCTCATAGCACGCTATTTTAAGCAATAATGAAACGTCATAGAGTTCAGTTCTGCCTGACGCAACATGAGGTGCTCAATGTCAGGGAGAACGGGTCCTGGTCAAGTGTTTCAGATTCCTCAAAATCTCGTACGGTCTGAAATTTTGCTGTGCAATTGGACGACGAGTTCGCGTTTCGCTTACATTGTTTTAAAATACATAGAACAAATGATAGAACGTTAACGTTTTACGTTTATGAACGGTAGACACCTACATATTCAATGAATACATTTAATGGCAAGAAAAAAAGTTTTAATATTTAAATGTAAAAAATCAAGTTAAAAAAGTAGGACACTTATTAAGCCCAACCCTGTATTGTTTTCAGGATCCAACCTGTTGTATTCAAATCAAATCTAATCATTTATTATCAGGCATCTATGTGGCCCATAGATAAATACCTTACAAACTAACATATATTACAGTATATTGATAATTACCAAATCAAGTTAGTTAATAAAGCTTATTACTATGTTAGTAACACTTCACTTTTGCACTATGTCTTTGTGCTGTCCTGTGGCACTTGTCCGCGGAAGCGATGGAAAACCACGCCCTGCGGCCAAAGGCTTTCCTCCATGACGAGGTGCAGAAAACAGTCCGGTACTCGCACCCCGAACGCCGAAAAGTTGACGTTGCGACGCGACTTCAGCAACTGCACCCTCGGCGGGTATCCCGTCTTTTGGCGCACGTACTCCGCGATGCCATCCGCCTTAGTGGTGTAGTGCAGGCGGGAGATGTACACCGGCGTGTTCGGCTTCGCAGCACGCAAGTTCAGGTTCGGCTCCAAAGGAGCTTTTCCACAGCGGTTCTGGGTTTTTCGTAGTTGGCGCTTCCTCCTTCGCACCGTCACAAAACCATCATCGTTAGTCCGATTCGGCACCATTTCTGGCACGGATGTTGTACTGGGAGCAGCAAGCGCGTTTGCGGTAACGCTGGCGAAATATCGAGTCTTCGCCGGTGGTGCTGTAAACAAGGGTAGCGCGGCGGGGCGAGGGGCTTGAGCGGCGGCACTGCGTGGAGGAGCCGCGGGGACAGGCGCGGGGCTGCGGGGTGCACTGATGGCACATTCTGCAGGCTCGGCAATCGACGGAGGCGCTGGCGACGAAACTGCTGACGCGGAGATCAGAGACGATATATCGAGGCCGGCTCCGCGACGCGTGTTTACGTAGGACGCAACGACTGGTGAACTAGTTATCGCCACAGTGTTGCGTAACTCGATGAGTTCTTTACGCCAATCTGCGACGGTTTTTTGGGATGCATCCATTTTCGCCTGCACATCCGCGAGACTAGCCTTGAGAAAAACAATGTCCTTCAATAGGCAAGTTACATCGACGTGGTCGAATGTGACGGGAGGAAGCTTGTGCAGGTCCTTCGCCACAAACGTCGGCACGTCGTCAGGGTCGGTCTCCTTGAACAGCGTGATAATGTACTGCAGGCTTTTCTTTGTCCCGTCACGCCGGCGGGACACCATCTGGCCGCGCTTGTTCAGCACGGTGTACAGTAACAGCTTGGCAGCTGCGATGTCGTCCTCGCTGAAATTGGTTGCGCAGATCTGAACAGCGGATACCTCGTCCATCACACCCAGCTTCTGCTGCAGGAACGCCAGTAGCTCATTCGCCACAAGTTCACTACTCATGGCGACAGATAGCGAGCGACAGCTTGCGCCGCGCTAAACGATATAAATATAAATAAAATAACGCGTCCGCATTGAAACACAGCGCGAGCGAGACTGTATTGGGACTAAGTCCTATTATTGGGAATAACACTGTTTCAAAACCAGATTTTTTACTAATGGGTCCATATTTGAGTGCGACGATAGGGCTCACCATTCATCACTAAGATGCAAAGATATGAAACGTGGATGTACAAGTGTGGACTGTGACTTTCATTTCACAGTCTTTACTTGGAAACACATCTTTGCACCCTAGACAATTCATGTCATGAATTATATTGTATCAAAATTGGTGCATATTTCACACTAGTGCCAGTTATATTATATATCATATCTATACTATATCAGTTATATAGGCAGTTATATTTTTTTCTCTCGTGGGGGTTTTAATGAAACAAAATACCTGGATCAATTTATGCGAAGACGAATTGTTTTAAATTTTCAGACAATATTTGCATCAGCACCCCTTCTGTCCACCTTAATTTCGGGAATGATGTACGGATATCCAACCTTTCTTATACCTGCTCTGCTTGACGAAAAAGAAGATGATTTGAAAACTGATAAACATGTAATGTCATGGATCGGTAAGTTTAAATAGGTAATGATGAATTATGATGTGTGAGTGCTCAAATGAAGTGCAAAAAATCCGCTCCATTAATTATGTACAATAAAAGGTTTAATAAATATCGAAGAAATGTAAATATACATAAATTCAATATCCTCTTGAGCAAAGAAACGAATATTCGAAAACATTTGCGCGAAGTGTAACATGTTTTAAGAACTTATGTTTAGTGATGGTTTTAGCAAAATGCCTACCTGGGTAAGAATAACAGCTTTTTTGTCACGCTGTCATGATGATGAAAAGATTCTCAAACGCGCCAAGCCCTCCTTTTTATCAAACTACTTCTTTCAAATATATATTAATTTCCAACGATATTCTACAATACTTAAATATAAAACAATTGGCTTTTTCCATACTTACACATTACAAAGAGTATTCTTTAAGACATGCGTTCGTTAAACAAGCATTCATCAAATGTAAGAGTACACGTCTTTTGCGCAAGCGTTTTTGATGGAGTAGTATTCTTCGTTCATCACATCAGTTATGGGCTGCATCTATTATCGGAATAACTATAAATACAAGATTTAATTACAATTTATTTAATTATTTTTAGCTTCCCTACCGGGTTTTACTGGTGCCTTAGCAGTAGTGGCAGTGGGACCACTAATGCATTATTGTGGCAGAAGAAAGACTCACCTAATCATCAATATACTGATATTAATTGGTTGGACTTTGACTTCGATAGCACATTCTATACCTATTTTGATAGCAGGTCGAGCGTTGCAGGGAATAAGTACTGGTACTATTTACTTTTACTCAATGTTTATTGGAGAATATACTTGTCCAACGATACGAGGAATACTCTTAAACATGAAAATGGTTTTTGTATCAACAGGTATTCTTGTAATTCACATTTTTGGATTTTACCTCAATTGGAGATTCTTAGCGTTGCTACCAGTCTTGCCACTACTCGTAACATTTATAATTTTAATAGTTGCACCAGAATCTCCCGATTGGTTAGTTTCAAGAGGAAGATTTAAGGAGGCGGAAAATGTATTTTTTTCACTAAGAGGACATTCCCTTGAATCAGAAAGAGAAATCCGACAACTTATTAATAACGAAGAAAAAAGAAGGGAATCCGCTCATGCTGGTAACAGTTTGATAAACAATTTAAAACATATGCATTCAAAAGCCCTTTGGAGACCAGTTATTATATTATGCTGCGCAAGATTAGTTCCAGAAGCTGGAGGAAGACATTTTTTTCCAACGTATTCATTGCAGTTGATTGAACAAATAACTGGCAATAAATCTAAAGGATTCATTTACACAATTATAATAGATTTAATAGGTCTTATTGCAGCTGTTATTTCAAATTACTTTGTTGTTAGATTTCAAAGACGGCATTTGATGTTTTATTTTGGCTACAGTGCTTCCTTCTTATTGATAGTGTCATGTATGTTTATGTTATTGAGCTCCATGAACAAAGAATTGGAGGTCCTTAGGTGGCTATCCTTTACAACATTAGGTTTATATTTCATGATTATGTTTGGTTCTACTTTTGGCGTATGCTATATTCTTATGGGTGAAATGATTCCATTAGAGTATAGATCCATCGGAACTGTTTTAGATGGTGTACTGTCTTGCTTAATTATAGCAGTTATTTTGAAAGTTTTACCTATTCTGACAGACTTGATAGAGGTTCATGGTATGTTGTTTGTATTTGCAGTAATTATGATACTTGCTTTGACATACATGTACTTTGATATGCCAGAATCTAAAGACAGAACGTTACAAGATATTGGAGAGTATTTCAAAGGAAAAAGTCCAAAAATTAGGCATAATGATAAGAATTATGCGGAGGAAAGAGAAGCAATAGCGATAAGTTCCTAGAACATTGGAATGTTATTATATAATTATGCTGTTTTTTTTTCCGCGACTGCAACTGCATAGACCTCTTAATAAGTTACTTAATATACAACCAAATTCATACTGGAGGCTTGGTAAATGATCAGTGTATAATAGGCTTGTAGACAGGGTAAACAAAATATTATTCTATTTAGTCCGTCATTTAGATTATCGAAAAATATTGGACACATATTTTTTATTTTGTCAATCAAACAAAAAATGACAGAGATAAAGCGCGTCAAAGTTTGGGAGTGGGGGGAAATGACGTCACTTCTAAGTAAAATTGTACTTAGAAGATACTTACTAATCTTCATCATTTTTTGTTTAATTGAAAAAAGAAATAATACGTGTCCAATATTATCTAATAGTAAAACTGACGGACTAATAAAAAAAAATTGTCGTCATGCCTATTAGGGTATCAGTAACACGGTTCAATAATACTTTTTGCTAATTTCACAAAATGAAATCTTGACGCCCCCAGCGAGTTCGTTCGCTGGACGTCCCATGGGCTGCGCTTGCGTTTGTAAGGAACACAAAAAGAATAATTTACGAATTTCACAAGAAGGATCATCGAACCTTGTTACTGGGTACTTACTTAGCCTTCAGTAAGAATTCGGCTGCATAATTTAAAGTCACATTATATAAAAAAGGTGCAAAAAATAATAATAAAAAACTATTGAAAAAGGAGTAAAGTTGCTTAAGATTACTTACAGTTTGTAATCGAAATACCATAGAGGAAGTAGTTTTAACAATACTTTTTAGGATTATGACTTATGAGTAATTACTATGACTCTGTTTGTGAATGATTGAAAGACAAATAAAGTATATTTGATTTAATTTGATGACTTGATTTATTAACCCTTACCCTGTCTTAAGGAAGTAACTTTTTACCTCGGTACAAAATGCACATCATAATATTGTTTTCCTTACTTTTGAATAAAAAGTATGCAATTAATGTGTTTTAAAGCAACTTGCGGAAATAGTTTATTAATAATAAAGTCTTCACAAAAAATTACGTATTTTAATGTATTACATTTTGTTTGCATTAAATTAACAAACTTAAAAGCAAGCTAAAATGTAATGCAGCAAAAACATCACGCACAAAATTTAATAATAACAAGCAGTTTGCGCGAATTGCTACAAAACGCATTTATTGCAAACTTTTTATTAAAAAGTAAGGAAAACAATATTATGATGTGCATTTTGCACCGAGATCCCCCGTTACCACCCTAAGGTACTCGTAAAACTAATCGTAATTTTTGAGAGGTTACTCAAAGAGATCTTTCCAAAAATTGATTAAATTTGGCTAAGTGTGTGTCAGACTCACACACAAAGGTTTCAGTACCACCGCATAATACGGGGATGGAACCCAAAAACATTATGGTAATAACAACAATATATATGCCATAGCAACATCAAGGCGACAAAAAAACCAGGCACTAAAATGGTACCGCCTTACAAACAACTTGGCACCCTCTGATTACGTAACTCTTATTATTTACGTTTTAATCTGCATATCATGCATTGCCCCCCGCCAAGACGAGCTAAACGAAGCGGGGCACTACGTATCTTTTCTCGAAGCGTTTCTTCATATTTTTGAACCCGCATAGCTTCGGTCTGGATAATACTAGAGATACCAAATTCGCAAGATAAGATGAAGTAAGCAGTCTTATTAAACAGAATAAGTTTTATTTGTCTGGCTTTTATACTTCGAATTTTATTAATGCCTACAATACATCGATTACGTCACTCACTCACTAATGATCATCAAAACCTCTAGGGTATTTCCTGAAGTCCTAGAAAGCTGAAATTTGCTATGCAGGCTAGTAAACAACAGATAGATTAAGAAATCTGTAACTCTTACCCTCTAAACACACTTAAGGGGGGTCCGGTACTATATTATAAAAAAAAATATTCCCAACTTCAAAAAGGCCTAGAAAGCTAAAATTTGGTATCCAGGCTAGAATTAGCACACAAATGAATTAATAAATCTGTAACTTTCACCCTCCAAACCCACTCTGTACTAAGGCTCTGTACAATAAAAAAAAATCCCAACTTTCAAAAGCCCTAGAAAGCTGAAATTTGGTAAGAACGTCATAACTGAGGCGCAAGAAATGCAGCCTGAAAAATTAAAAAAGTAGAGAATCTTACAAAAATAAATGAAATCCCAACAAAAACATTTCATGTAAACTAGGTCGCCAAGACTCAGAAACACATAACGCTTTCACGGTTAAAAAGTTATCAGATCTCATTTAGAGACAAGCCCTTAACTCTAGAAGGCCTAACTCTACAAGCTCTAACTCTACAAACCCTATATTTCGATCAAAAAGTATGGCTTGGCCGTTTCATGAAACTGTTGCATGGCATAATATTATAAGTCCATAGGAGTGTCTGTTTGATAGCCGCGAAACGTCCAAACCATACTTTTTGAGCAAAATGTAGGGTTTGTAGAGTTAGGGGCTTGTAGAGTTTGGCCTTGTAGAGTTAAGGGCCTGGCTCTTAATAAGATCTGGTAACTTTTTAACCGTGGAAGCGTTATGAATGAGTCTTGGCGACCCAGTTTACATGAAATGATTTTGATGGGATTACTTAATAATTTACTTTAACGTATGTACAATAACCTGACAAAATTTAAATTTTAATCTAAAACAAATAACGTTACAAAATGCTATTTTTTCGAGGTTTTTGTATCGTGGCTCCCCTCGGTATAATTTTTCTTTTTTTTTGTTATTAGTAGCAAAATGGTTGACAAGCTTAGTCATCTCGCGCGCGCACGCTAAATCCTTAAATATAAAGTAAGGTATACAAAGGTATTCACACACACTACAAGATGGCACTGTGGTTTATTGTGTGAGGACACCCCTTGGGTAACATGGTAATAGGGTCCTGTTTCGGGTACGGATCCCTAAAGAGATCTAAGAGGCACAATTCCTTTACTTATTCTTATCCCTAATCACATCACACTAATATTATAAATGTGAAAGTTTGTGAGGGAGTGTGTGTGTGTGTGTGTGTGTGTGTGTGTGTGTGTATTGGTTACTCTTTCACGCTGAAACGGCTGAACGGATTTGAATGAAATTTAGAATGCAAATAGCTTATACCGTAACTTAACACACATAGGCTACTTTTAATCCTGGAAAAAAGCATGCCGTTAAACCGAATAACACGCGGGCGGAGCCGCGGGCAAAAGCTAGTACAGTGGAGCACACATCAAGTTAGACACTTTCAGTATAAGCTGACCTCTCATTGTATAGGCTTCCCGTATAATGAGAGGTCAGCTTATACTTAATGTGTATAGCTTGATGTGGGCTCCACTGTACTAAAAGTAAAAATTTGTTGGTTTGTTACATAAGATCTTGAAAATTACTTAGTACCTAAATCCACATGGAATTTTATCTATTTTATATAAGGTCCTAGATAATAAGTGAAAATAATTCTAGGGTAGACCATGTATCATTCACTTAACAATCAAGAAGAAAAAAATGTTTTTTGATCAAATAATTTTTTCACTTCCCAGTACAAAGTGGTTCAATCAGCTGAGTAATTTTCTATGGGAAGGCGAAAATAAAAGTTGACGAATTTTTTTTTCTTTTAGAAATGTTCTATTTGGGATACTCTATCATGATTTTTTTTCACTTTGAATTGTAGGACCTTATAGATTCTTTCTAGATTAACAAATAGGGAATTCAGCTATTTTCTGGATGTTAATTCGAATAAACTCAACCTGCAGAATTATGCGCATTTTTTGCAAATTTGCAAATTTTCCCGCCAATTTTGTTTTTGGCTATATCTCCCGAAGTAGTGGTCCAATTCTAATGCGTTTTTTTTTCTAAGACTAGATAAAATTTTCTACAAAAAATCATTTTTTAATTTTTTTTTTCTTGCAAAAAGCGGGGGGGGCTTACTCCTTGAAAAAATCTTAGTTATATATATAAATATATGTATGTATACTGTATATATATGTCCATTCAAATTTTATAATATTGTAAAAAAATATATAAAAAAAGAAAATATAGCTCTATACATAATAGTTTGGGGAAAAACTCTTTTCGCAAATTGTATGTATGAACTTATAATAAAATATCTTTGGCTATACCATTTGTATCTGGCTGGTTTTGGTATTATTAAAAAGTTTAAATTTAAAAAAAGATAATTCCAAATTCAAATTAGGTAAAATGTGTGATTTTCATTTGTTTTTCTTACTGTAAAGATGGGTGAATCTTATGAAGAAATTCGATACATTTTAAAATTTTACTACAAAAAAGGTAAAAATGCAACACAAGCCGCGAAAAAAATTTGTGATGTTTATGGACCTATGTAGTGCAGTGTCTGTGAGAGTAGCACAAATTTGGTTTAAGCGTTTTCAATCCGGAAATGTTGATCTCAAAGATGCACCTCGCTCTGGGCGCCCTGTTACGGATAAAATGGATGCCATTTTTGAAAAAGTGGAGCAAGATCGGCATTTCAGTAGTTACGATGTAGCTGAAGAACTGGGAATTGACCACAAAACAGTTTTGGCGCATTTCAAAAAAGCCGCGTAAACAAAAAAGCTCGATACTTGGGTGCCTCATGAGCTCACTGAAAGAAACTTAATGAACCGTGTACTCATTTGTGGTCGACGTAATGAAACCGAACTATTTTTGAAAAACCTGATAACTGGTGATGAAAAGTGGATCACGTACGATAAGTATGTGCGAAAAAGGTCGTGGTCAAAGGCGGGCCAGGCTTCACAGACTCTGGCGAAACCCGGGTTACCTCGCAATAACGTAATGCTGTGTGTATGGTGGGATTGGTAGGGCATTATTCATAATGAGCTGTTACCGCCAGGCAGGACCATCGATTCTGAACTCTACTGCGAACAACTGTTGAGATTAAAGCAAGAAGTTGAGAGAAAGCGACCGGAATTAGTCAACAGAAGGGGTGTGGTTTTTCACCATGATAACGCTGGACCTTACACATCTTTAGCCACTCAGCAAAAATTAAGAGAGTTTGGCTGGGACGTATTAATGCATCCGGCGTATTAGTCCTGACCTTGCACCTTCAGATTTCCACTTGTTTCGGTCTCTTCAGAATTCTTTAGGCAGTGTCAGGTTAACATCACGAGAAGACTGCCAAAACCACTTGTCGCGGTTTTTTGATCAGAAGCCCTAGAATTTCATTAGCAATGGGATCATGTCCCTACCTACAAGATGGCAGAAAGATATCGAACAAAATGGCACCTACCTTAGTTAAATGTAAATAAACTTTATTAAAAAATGTTTTGAATTTTCATATAAAATGCGAAGAAACTTTTTCCCCAAACAATATATAAAAAAAATGGGCCTAGAATTACAATCCACAACTTTTTTTGTATTATTATAATATTTTTTTTTATTTTTTTTTGTTGCTCGTCTTCCTAACTTTGGAAGAATACCCATATCACTAGGTTTATAATATATATTAACTAACAATAATATTTTTTTTTATGATTCGGCCTAGTCGAGAAGATCGTCACGACTGTGACTCTACGGGTAACCGCCCCGCCGCACTGCCATTATGTATGAGTGATCATAAAAACTGTAACAATATGGTTTTGGTATCAGCTGGTATATTATTAATTCTTTGCATGGGAACGATATTAATATTTTGGTCATTTTGGACGGAGGTCATATAAGTATTTTACTACTACTTTGTAAAAAATTATAATCCCGGAAATCCCTATACTTTACTTTCATATCCCTGTGTCCCGATTTTTTCCTCTAGTGGGTATTTTGTTGCATTAATTATCTGCAACGCAACATGCCAAAACACTTAATAAGTTGAAAAACAGTAAAATAAAATTCGAGACTTCTTTTTCAATTTCAATTTCAAATTTATTTATTTTCAGAAAAATATACATTACAAATTATACAAACGCTAGTTTCTACTAAAGTTGCCTAACTAGGCCCAACCCAAGGGAAAAAAATTAAATTTTTAGAAATTAAGAATTAACATGATTAATTGAAATAGGCGTTACCTTGTGGAAGTCCATCACTAAGTAAAGGATATATGAATATAATTTGCAATATTCCGCTAAACAATTCTTGTCGTGCTATTCAAAATGCAGACTCGTGCACCGCCCGCCCGCCCGCATAAAAACAGCTAGCTAGCTGCTGAGCTGTCGGGCGAACAACATCAGTTGCTGCGGAGCGGCTGGGCGAGCAACACATCAGTTGCTGCGGAGAAGCCGGGCTAGCAACACATCCCGAGGATGCCTCGTTCAGAGGCGAAACACGTGTCGATAAGTTTTCTTGCTTGTTATTTAAGATTTCTTTGCTTGTATTACTTGCTTGTTGCATGTTTTTATGCGGGTGGGCGGGCGGTGCACGAGTCTGCATTTTGAATAGCACGACAAGAATTGTTTAGCGGAATATTGCAAATTATATTCATATATCCTTTACTAAGAATTAACATATTATGATATGCACAAAAAACTAACTAAACATGCAGACAATAAAACATTTAATCTAATAATAAACAACAAAAGTGAGATTTCGGGGTTTCGTTTTCAACTTTGTATGCAGTTCAAATTCTGTATTTCATCTGTCATTATCTTTTCACAAATAAATAACACATACTTAACTTAAAAAGGATCAATATATCTTAAGAATACAAAAGATACATTATTGTTGGTTTACCTGAGTTCTCGAAAACTTCCCAGATTAATATAAAGGCATTTTGTTTTTCTGAGTTTTGGTTGTTTTCTCAAAGTAAATGGATACAAATACTTCATAATGAACCTCAAGTTCTATCTCCATTTGGGTCTACCACGAACCAACAAACCGATCCAGAGCTGGTGCCGGCTGCACTCGAGCCAGTACTTGTCTTGGATGACTCGATTTTCCTACCTCTGGGTTCAGAGATCCTTTGTATCAGCTCTTGGCAAAGCGATCGATCAAAGACCAACATGGGGTCAAGATATCCATAATAAATAAACACAGTTACGGCAATCATTGCTCTTAAAAGAAATAGCTAAAGAGAACAAATACTGCCAAAAAACCTTAGCTCATATCCAGTAAAACTATACGTCACTGCATGCTCCAAAGCATTATATTCAGATCTCGTTGCGGTAGTAGGTGAGATAGTAAGATCTTAAAAATTGAAGGATCTACTCCAAGGCTACCGAAAAACAGGGATTGCAGATCATAAAGAATACGCAACCAGCCAGACTGAAATCCGTCGTAGCTCGAAACACAAAATCAGGCCAACAGTTCCGGAGAAACTGGACTCGGCAGGGCCTCTTCAGTCGTTACACGATGGGTAGGGGGAGAGTGCATAGGACAGAGAAGATTCTCCTCGTCATCACGTTTGGCCAGCGACAACGACGGCGCAACCCAGAGCGAATCAGGGCTGGTCACGTGCCCCAACACGGCTTGAGTACAGGTACATTCAGGACGGGTTCAGTTTATCTATAATAATTGTTGGGTCCACATTACAAGTACGAGTAACGAGTTAACTAGTAAGTATAAAACTAAACCGGTTTAGTTGATGCACCTGAGATCACGTGGTGATCGCCAGATGAACAACGTGACCTGTCGTCAGTTGTAGAAAACGTAAACAAATTGGATGCTACGAGTATATTATGGAAGTAGAAGGTTTATTCCAAATTTAAATTTATTCCTAAATTGTGTTTTAAAATTGAGGATTTTAGAACCGCCTTTAAGTAAATATAAACAAACTAACTTTTGCCCGCGTTGAATTAGTTTCTATGTACTGCTATAAAATCTGTCAATAGTTTTCGGACTGTTACATACAGTAAACATAGCTCCTAAAATGTGTGTGTTATGCGCCTACTGTGTTTCCCATTTTGAATGTCTCTTTTATATCTTTTCCATGGAAACTGATTTATGGGATAAAAAGGAGTTTTTATCCTATTCTAGATCTAGAACTTTATTTGTGTAAAGTTTCAGTCCAATCGGTTCAATAAGTACGGCGTGGTAGGATGAAACATCACTTTTCTATAGAAACTTGAATCCTCAATTTCATCCCATGGGAACTGATTTATGAGAAAAAAGTAGGTACTATATGTGCTATTCCAGGTATAGAACTACATTCATGCAAAATTTCAGCCCAATCGGTTCAGTAGTTACGGCGTGAAAGAGTAACAATATATCCATCCATCCATCCATACATCATAGTGGGATTAGTGGGAAGTGGGATGGGATGGGACTGGTTTATGGCGACCATAGACTTAAATTAAAAGGAATTTTATTACTTATTCCTATTGATACCTATATAAACCAAAATAAAACAGTAATTTAAATGGATAATCATAATTACTGATACGTAATATTCGATAATGACTCATATATAAAAAGGTATTTGAAATAATTTAAACTTTCCTGGAAATTTATTTGAGCAAAATATCAGTTTGTGCATTTACAGTTTCATATCGACGTTTACGTGCTAGATCAGGCGCTAGGTAAATACTGTTTGTGCCTTAATAAGGCGTTTCATGTAGACTATCTATGGTATCGATTCAGTGTAACACGACTTAACAAGACTAACCTTATTATAAGCATCCTGTCCTTTTCTTTTCGGTATAGAAATAAAATGACAGAATGCATAAATTAAGTTTAGTCCTGTCAAATAAGATAAGTCGTGTTAAACAGAATCGACACCTTATATTATAATTATAACGTACTATAAATTAAGTGCTAAAGAAATCCCGTCTGGGTTATTAGTATTGTACTAAAGCCAAAACATTTTTTTTTTAATTTTTGTATATCTGTCTGTATTAGGTATGTTGTTCCATTTTAACTCGATCACGGATTTGGATGCAGTTTTCTTTATGACGTATTGGCGTAGGAACTTTTTCATTGTCTTTCAATTTCACTTAACATGAAAAACATTTATAAAACCCGGTCAAGTGCGAGTCGGTGCGTACCATTCTCTATAAAAACGGCAAAAAAACAGGTCTATTGTATGGAAGTGCGCAGGTCCGACTCACACTTAGCCGGTTTTAGTATTTGTTGTTATAGCGGCAACAGAAATACATCATCTGTGAAATTTTCAACTGTCTAACTATCACGGTTCATGAGATACAGCCTGGTGACAGACGGACAGACAGACATACAGACAGACAGACGGACAGACGGACGGACGGACAGATGGACAGACGGACAGCGGAGCCTTAGTACTGTTGTTTTCGTCCTTTTATATTATATATTAAATTATAGAATTATATTTCATGCGGCGTACTATCACCTTATTTTACGTGTTTTTTTCCAAGTTCATGCGAGTAGCTGACGCATCATCCCCCCTCCACGATGCAGCTGACGATTTTTCTCAGCTCAGTGTGATGTCAACTATCTGTGAGAAGAGTTACAGCCGGCGTACTATTACTTTTTTTCTACCACTTTCGCACCCACCGCTACTTGAGCAGCTGACGGTCGATTCACATATCAGTCATGTGGGATCTACGATCGATGTCAATATCAGCCGGCTTACTATGACTTTTGTATTTGCAACGGTACCTCCCGGACTATTATTTAAGATCCTACAATAATAAGTGAAAATAATTTTTGGGTAGATCATTTATCGTTAACTGATCGATTTGTTAGCATTCTTTATCCTTTCGCGAATTTTATACTTTTGGAACATTTGATAAATTACATAGCAAATAATTAATTATTCTATGCACGCCCACATTTATTTGCAATGTATACACTTTCTGTAAGTACTTCGGATTCAGTAGCAGTTCTGTAACTTTTCTAGCTGATTTTAGTATGTTTCTCATCTTCATTCAAAATTTTAACTGCCTGGTGTATCTTCGAAATTGAGTTTTTATCATAAGGCCTTACCCCTTCTAGTCTAGTATATAAAACCATATCGAGCTCGATAGCGCGTGATACAGTGCTCTCTCTCACTCTGTTGATCTCCCTTGAGAGGGATAGACATTCTGTATCGAGCGGTTAGAGCTCGATATGATCTACCGTGCTAGGTTCCGTGCACGATAATCTTACTGAGCGATTTTGAACTTCAGTATGTTGTCAGAAAGTCTACATTAGAATGCTCGCTTCGCGCGCTGGCGGCACGCAAAATCAGTGAATTTTAGAGATTTTTCTGGATTTTACGAAAAAGTATTTGATATAGGAGTTTTTCCACCTGACGTCGGAAAATAAACCATGTTTTCTTGTAATAGCAGTAATTTCAGACATTAAACTCAAGCCGTTTAGACATAAAACGAAACAATAACTTAAAAAGGCATCATTTTCAAAAATAAAATCTATCGAGCGAAATGTATCCAATTAGGTAACCAACCTGACAACGGAAAGACAAAGGTCTGAAAAAACACGTGTCCCAGTTATACATACATTGATCAGATAAGAAGTTGACTCAGCATATTAAAACAAAAACCGTTAAAAGCCCAATACAAGCCCCTCCTACCTGCCTATCAGCAAAAATGTATTGCGAAATAATGTTTTATGTAGACGTTCTTGTTTAGTGTGTTGGACAAAACACCCGCTGGAGACCCAACCGGCAACTCGCACTCGCAACTTAGCCCTGGCATAGACTAGATCCAATACGAACGAAGGGTCAAGCGAAAGTGGAGAGTGTAAGCAGGCGAGGTATTCGAGAAAAACCTCTATGACTAGGGTTATTTTTAGGCTGGCATTGACTGGAGACAGGCATGTTTCAATTTCTTGTGAAGACTATTTGACACAAAATGTGTTAGAAAAATGGATCATTTGAGAAAATTTGTCATTTGAAAAACCAGACTTATTAATATTATTACTAAATGTAGGTATGTACAGTCAGCAAAAGATAAAGGTATACAGGCCCATCGCAAACACTTTGATCTTAATCTTGATTGATTGATCTTGATTTGATCTTTGATCAATAGTACGTGTGTGTATGTATTGACCTAGTACATATACCTTATCTCATTTATCACTTACCTGAGGGTCTTAGGATCAAAGTGTTTGCGATGGGCCTGTATACCTTTATATTTTGCTGACTGTACATAACGTAGTGTTTTAAGTAGTTTACTAAATATGATTTCAACTGAAGTTTTACTGCGTTTTACCTTAGACAGGCATTTTTCTGAACAATCAGGCATTTTACGCATTTTAGACAGGCATTTTAAAATTTTAACCCTACCCATGACAAGCAGAGGAACACGAGAGTGATCTTATATGGGTTCAGGTTTTCCTTTTAATGAGTGGAACCCTATAAATCAGACAGATTACATACGTTAACGTAACAGACATTTTTCTTTGCTAAATTTGTATCTATAAAGAATCGGAGCTGGAAAAATATCTGGCAATATTAAAGGGCAGTGACTTCTGCAATATGCTAATATTTTATAATCCGTGAATTCAATGTTCAGAACGTTTAACAGACGGAACGTGGTTGTTGTATTAAAAAAAGTATTCTGGAATGAAATTCGTGCAAAAATCTCTCTTTTGTTTTGTACATAGGTAGTTAAACAAATCTTAGATCTGTTGGCAAAATAACGTAAGAAACAAAGTCTGTTTTTAGGATTCCTTACCCAAAGAGTAACCAACGGGACCCTATTACTAATATTTCGCTGTCCGCCTGTCTGTCTGTCTGTCCGTCTGTCCATCTGTCCGTCTGTCCGTCTGTCACCAGGCTGTATCTCATGAACCGTGATAGTTAGACAGTTGAAATTTTCACAGATTATGTATTTCTGTTGCCGCTATAACAACAAATACTAAAACCGGCCAAGTGCGAGTCGGACCTGCACACTTCCATACAACAAACATTATTGTTTTGCGGTTTTTATAGATAATGGTACGGAACCCTTCGTGCGCGAGTCCGACTCGCACTTGGCTTTTTGTAATTTTAGAGTAAGATTTGCTATGATTTTTATCAGCTCACCAACACCAACGATTTGGGCCCAAAGATACCTACTTTACATTTCTTTTAGCCCCTGCCTTGTGTATAACTACGATAAAAGAAGATTATTTTGTAAAAAAAAACCGGCCAAGTGCGATTTGGACTCGCGCACGATGGGTTCGGTACCATTATCTATAAAAACGGCAAAAAATCATGTCTGTTGTATGGGAGCCCCTTAAATATTGTAACGTTGTATTCTTTTTGAACACCGTTTTAAAATAAAGGTTGTAACGTCCTGTACTCAAATTGAACGTCGTTTAAATATGAGAGTTAAACGCCTACTTTAGAAATTGTGAACGCAGTGTTTGTTTTTTTTTCTAATTTGATGGATTGTGATTGGTTGTAGAGAAAGATATAAATACGTTTTACGGGATGCGGTGCTTCTTTTCTAATGGAGATTTTGGCAGGAATTGTTCCGCAGACAGCCGTGGGTTTATTTCTTTGTGGCCATTTTCTTGGCAAGCCACGTTGCTGTTTATTTGGTGAGTGGTTATTTTGGAAAATTTGTTTACTATAGGGGTTGTGAAAAGGGTTGGTTTTGATGGATTGATTTAATTACAGATTTTCGAAGTATGGAATCACTGCGGGCACGCTGTTTTTTATAACAAAGGCGTGGTTGTTTTTTTTTCTTTTCCAAAAGGAAAACATTATTTGGTGAGTAATTAAAATAACATTTTGTAATGAACGTTGTAAATGGTGTAGCATTTTCTTCACGGGAAACGTCCTACGTGGTTTCTTTCTTTGTCAAGCCGCGTGTTATAAAATATGTTTGACGTGTGTTTTACAGGACTAGTTTTGGTTGTTTATCAAGAAGGCACGTTGGAAAGAAGCCTGACAATTCTTAGTTCGGACGGTCGAGTCAAAAACACAGTAAGGACCAGGGCGGGAGACGGTTTTCCACGTGCTAATTATAGGAGCTACGTTGAATTTTGGGTAAGTTTTCTTGTGAACTGGATTGAGTCTTTGTTCACACAACTATCTTTCATAATTATGGTTGGAAGGAACTGTCCGCCCTGTGTGAGTTCCTTCTTAAGAGGCTAAATTATAACAAAGGGTTTTCTCCCACGTTCCAGGTGTTCTGTTTGTGTTGTTTGCTACCAAGTTTGCTCGTAAGCTATCATCGAGGTCCGGGTGAAGATGTTCTGGTGACCACGTGTCTGTCAGCTTCGTGTCCACGTGCGAGATTCTGCCACGAGGTACCTGCAGCTGAGAGATCTGAGGATTCGGCTGGTTTCAACGTTCGGCGAAGGTGGAATTCTAAGTTAAGTGGGTTATGTTATTTTAGTGAAACCAATTATTCGGAATATTAATTTTGATCAAGCTTTGGGCAAATTTAGAGGTAGTAGATTAAATTGAAAAGGAAAATATTATTGTTAAATTATAAATTGTCTGTAGCGAGGAAAATTTGTTACTTTATTATTTATGGGAAGGATGAATAAATGTGTTAGTGAACCGCAATATTAGTTTCACTTGATTCAGGGATCTATCTACCTAAGAGGACATATTATTCAAGACATTTCCCCTCAGCCGGGTTTTATGAGGTGGAAACGTTACAATATTAATTTAATTTTAATTTAATTATTTATTTTTAAAGTGAGTATGTAACTAAATATTCTGCGAATATTTCAAGCATGTTGCCGTTATCAATATCGAGCAAGAAAATCACATTTGAAATACATCACCAGTGAAAACTTCAACTGTCCAACTATCACGGTTCATGTGGTTCATGAGGTACAGCCTGGTGACAGACGGACAGCGGAGCCTTTATAATAGCATAGACGAAATAGTCTATTTAGTCTATGATAATAGGGTCCCGTTGGTTACCCTTTGTACGGAAATATTAAATTTTTTATTAAACATAAAGCAGGTTTACTTATTGAAATAAACAATATTAAAACTTTATTACCCCTATTAGTAATAGATATCATAATCATAACAATATTATTCTAATATCAAGCCGCCAAGTCTCACCAAAATTTACCCTTTTACCGAAAAGTTTACGAAATACTTACTACAAATGTTATCTTTTATAAATTGAATAGATATTTTCTTTGTTCGATTTAACATTGATGCAGTTTTCGTATTGTTATGACAGAGATAGCAGATCATTGACGTGATTAATTTAAAACTATTGAACAGCACGTTTATTGATAAGGTTTGTAATTGACTGATTTGCTACTACTATAGTTTAACTATACTAATAATAAAGTACTTAGTAAAAAGTCGTTTATGTTCCTAAATTTTTTTTTTGTTTTATTTGTTGTCGGGTATTAATATTGTACTGAAGTCATAACTACCATTTTTAGAATTTTTGTCTGTCTGTGCATGGTCAGCATAAGTTATAAGGATGACCATAAAATAATGCCCAAGTCGAAAATGGGGCAGAGGTTGAATAAACGAATATTTGATTTGAATTACGAATAAATATTATATTCATATTCATATTCATATATTTTATTGCAATAAGTGTTATGATTTTCAAAGATTATGTTTTTATTGCGAAATCCATCGCTTTTGAATACTCTAAATATTATTAGAGTGCAATACAAACTAGAAAAGATAAATAAGAAACAAATGTAAATACAAGAATTTGCAAACATTCCTCGGGGGCCAGGTTCGAACCTGCGACCTCTTGTTTCCCAGACAAGCGCGCTACCAATTGCGCCACCGAGGTACTTACCTAGACCGTTGAATTTTTCCACCATACTTGTCCACCGAATATTTTTATAACCATTTGATCTTACTAGCTTGTAATGCACATACTGAACGCTCACGAGGGCTTTATGTGATTTCACGTCTTGTTCAAAGTCAAAGTCAAATTCAAACGTTTATTGCAAACTAAGTGTACAAAAAGATGGAAATAAAAATAGGATCTTACAACTTGGTTTTTTCTAGGCACAGCAAATATCTGGTAGATACATATAAAAACTTAAAAATAAGGTTAATTTAAACATTCTTCCTTACATCTTAAATACTTAATAATAGGATATAGCATCGATATTTTTTGTTCAATATTTAATGTATAGGTAGTTATCATGTATATTATCTATATACCTACGTATGTTATTTTTTTATTTTATATAATTATTTATTTTGACTGAGTTAAATATTCATCAATTGAGTATGGGCATTTTTGTAACAAATATGTTTTGAGTTTATTACTGTAGCTGGTCAACTTAGGTTCATTTTTTATATCTTCTGGTAACTTGTTAAATATTTTTATTGCCATATAATATGGACTGTGGTTCAGCATTGTTAATCTTGATTGTGGTAAATGTAGTTTATTTTTGTTACGAGTGTTAATATTGTGCGTATCTTTTATTTGTAAAAATATTTCACGGTTTGTAAATACGAATGTACATATGTCGTGAATATAAATTGCGGGTAGGGTTAAAAGGTTATATTTTATGAAATACGGTTTACAGCTAGTCATGTTATCAATCCGGGCAATTATGCTGATGCATTTCTTTTGAGTTAGAAACAGATCATTAGCATCCACGCTGTTGCCCCACAATATTACTCAGTTATTATTCTTAGGAACAGATGGCGCTGTCGTCGCTACAATATGTGTGTTGCTTCAGACAGTTAAGAAATTCACAGTTCTCATTAACTAAGATTATGTTTTTATTGCGAAATCCATCGCTTTGGAATACTCTAAATATTCTTAGAGTGCATTACAAACTAGAAAAGATAAGTAAGAAACAAATTTTCAAATTCTTGTCTTCACATTTGTTTCTAATTTATCTTTTCTAGTTTGTAATGCACTCTAATAATAGTCATGATTTTCAATCGATTTTGTAAAGATTGTCAACATTTTGTTTAGTATTTCAGTCCATCCATCCATCCATCAGCCTGTTTCGTCCACTGCTGGACATAGGCCTTTTCAAGATTTCACCACTCTTGGCGGTTTTCCTGGAAGAATTACCCATACTCACACACGCTGGGCAGGCGGGTTGGTGAGCGCGGTGCCGAAACCCTTGCACCAGTGACGCCGCTGCCCGTCACTAGTCTGTTTTATATAAGGCCCGGCAATTGGGGATGGATATACCGCCATCCATCGGTCCCAGGCAATGGTGGGCTGCCTGGTTTTGCCTGGGAGCTGTTCTCTTACTCTCCCCCGAATAACTTCGGGAGGATTTGCGAGTAAGATGGTGGTACCTCCACAATCGAGCCAAGTATTTCAGTAATAATTTAAAATAGCAACACTACCGCTGTCACTTGGTTAACTTTCCAAAATCCACCAATCAGAATAGAACACGATAAACCAATGAGAGAACGCCACAGCAATCGAGTTTTGGCGGAAAACCTGGGGGAGGAGGCATCAAATCAGTCGGTTGGATATTCATTCCTGTTGGGATTTTGAAGTAGATAGTAACTAGAATACAGTGTGCTTAAATTGTATCTGTATGAGTCTGTAAAATAAAGTTTTTGAAGGTACCTGCAGTTGTTCATATTCTTCAAAGTTCAGAAGTGGCAACGTCTTCACGCCGAAAATGGTATGAAAATCTATTTTTATATTATTGGAAAAAGTATAAAATAACAGCTCTGCACATTTGCCACGCCCTTGTTCGTATTTATTACATTTCAAAACTAAAATAATACAATACTTACCAATTAAAGTGGATAAGCCTTTGGTCAGGCAATCTGACAGTGTTAATATGTAATATGACATTTTTTGTCCATTGCTACTCTTTGGTAATATAGTTTCATGACGGTATAATGCTAACGGTATTGTCCTTACAAATGGGATTCAAACTAAAATAATAGTGGTCAGTTAAACTGGATTAACATTTGGTCTGGCACTCTATGACAGTGTTAATGTGGTACGTAGCTGAAGAACCTTTGGCCAGGGCTACTCTCTGGTAATATATTTTCAGGCAACGTCTACTGCTGGTATTATCTTTAGTTAATTTTAAGCAGATATATTTGGATTCACGGTTAGTTACGCATTCTGTGATACTGTCAATCTGGTAATGATTCTAAAAACACCTTAATCAATTTGATAATGTTGTTTTACCATAGCCAGCTAAAATATATATATTTTTTTAATGTTTCATCGATGAAATAGTGGTATTATAGTGGATGAAATAGTAGAAGGGCGTGGCAAAAGCACGAGGTTTCATAAAAAGCAATTGCACAAACACGTGTCATGCGTACATTATGTTTTAACCAATTCTTCTTGTTTTAGTAATTTAACTACGTTCTGATATTGCTATATAGTCTTTAAATCTCTTGATCTTGCGTTTTTTTTTTGTTCGATTGTTTCACTCAGTAGGTACCTATTTAATTATTTTTTCTCATGAACAATCCTATTTTCCTTTGTTTTTATGACGTATATTGACAGAGAATGCTTAGCAGTTTTGAGTGTCCATGTAAACTTCCCTTGCGACTAGGTTGGTTACGTTACGATACTGTCACACATAGTTGTCAAATTAAGATGTCGGCGCCCATAATTGAAGTGAAATGTTCGGTTAGGGATGTCGACTCTTTGTAAAAAAGAAAAGATCGATTCACAAATATCGATTCAAAATCGAAACAAAAATTCACACAATTAGCGTTAATTAATTTTTTTTATGTTAGTATTCTAGGTAGAAATTCATAAGCGTTAATTTTTCCTGAGTTTATTGTAAGTAAAGTTAGTTGTTTTCTCATAAATAAAACACAAATTAAAATTAATACAAATATTTTAAAGTTTTATTGCCAAAGTACCTTAAAATGCACATGCATTATATTATTATTATGTGAATATTACGTAACAATATTTCTTAGTCTCAATTACCTAGGTACTCCAACTTCCTATCTTCAATATAAGTCCTCTTTTTAATTGTATGGATCGATACATCTTCGTCTCCATAATATTCTTTGATTGCTAGTCGTAATTTCTGCTTTATTCTCGATTTTAAACTCAATATTTTCAATACATTTATTTTAGGTTATTTTTTTGAGGCTCGAATGAAAGAGTTCGGTTGGGGTTTGGTACTTTTACATGAAGATATTGAACGGACGATCTTGTTACGTTTTTTGTAGTTCTTTGTTGTATCAAGATTCCAAATACAAATTTTACACGAATAATCATAAATCGATAATAAATCGATAAGTGGCTGGATTCCCAGTCGGGGCAACTCCCGACAATACGATCATTAGCAGTTTTTGTTGAAATAATAATTATATCTTTCGGCACCTATGAAGTAAAAATACTAATATTTTCATGAAATCATTTTAATTCTGAAAAAAACGTTTCAAGCTGGTTTGTTGTATTTTATAGTTATAAGTAATCTGAGCAAGCTATTTTATTAATTTTACCCCAGTTTAAAATTCATAGCTATTTATGATTACTTACAGGCTATGTATGCTTGTCCTTAATATTTGAAGATTGTAAGATATGAATGCTTGCTATGAGAAATAAGAAAGGTTAATAGGTTTATTGTAGCCAACAAAAACGATTAAAGTTACAAACTGAACTTAGTAAAAAAATAAAGCTTAAAAAATCTGGTTTTGGGATACTGAGAATGGGGAATTCATTTGGATAATATTAAGAAGTAATTTAAATTTATTCTTGAATTTTTTCTGTGACTTTTTTTAACGTAGTGGGTAAACGTAGTTGCTCGAGGCTATGTATGCCTAACGGAACTATGTATGTAGCTTGGCCACACCGGAGTTATGTGTGCTCCTCAAAAGAGGCTATGTGTGCCAAACGGGACTATGTACGTTCCGACTGTCAACCTATGTTTTGCAAGATGTAATACTATTTACATGAGGATTTTTGTAACCAAAGAAGATTCTTAGTTCTTATGTACGTTCCGTATAGAATACTAAAGCTAAGTATGCACGAGATGCTATACAGGATGTAAATGCAAAGTCAAGAATCCCTTTAGGGTATGAAAGTATACATTATTCTGATGTCATTACGAGAAAAAATATACACCTTGAATTTTCAGCAAAAATTCCATAATTTTTCTAAGCTATGGCTACGCAGCTCACCGGCCTCCCCCACACACCTAATGCACCCCGCAACCAGCAGGGTTGTTTGTATGTAATGTACCAATTTATATACTAGATTAAGCATTTCATTAGCATCATTTTGCGTGAAGATTTAGATGATTGATTAATTTTCATAGCAGAGAAAAAAAATTAGAAAACCTCTTTTAAAACAGAGATTTCTATTTTACTGACAAACGGGAGCGTATGAAGCCTCTTAGTTTTTTTATTTAAATTAGTCTACAAGTACACTTTGATATGGCCGATCGGATTTATTAAATTACTTATAGTTGTCATTTTAAATGAAAAAATACTGTTTTGCTGCATAAGACCTTACGGCATAAGCTAGTTTGTGAGCGCATATCCTCACTCCACTCCCCTAAGGCGCCGATTTGAAATTAAAAGACACAAAAATTCTCAAAATTCAAATTAAAATAGTTCATTTTGTAAATTAGATACATAACGTATACGTTTAACAGGTAAATAATATGTGAACACTATTAAGTGACTATTCTTTCATTATTTCCGAGGAAATGGGGTCAGACGAGAAAGCTGCCAACTGTGTGGAAGTGAATAAGCGCATGGTCTTCATCACCGTCTGCAGGGAGGCGCCATCTTAAAATCCATAAAGAAGACCCCGACATCAACGTGGGCTGCAGCAGAGATTCTGCCTGCGTGACCGAATCCAGTACCTGAGCTACCAACAGCTGCGGGTTTTACAGCAGGCGAGAAAGCATTATTATTGAAAATGTAGCTATTGTTCATATTGACTGTTCTTTTCTATTTACTTCAGTTATTTACTATTTATTTTAAAAATGTACTGGGATAATTTAAATTTAAAATCAATTGTGTCGAAGTGTAACTAAAATCAATTAATTTATAGATATAAATTAGAGATCCAACATATTCGGCAACTATTCGGTATTCGGCCTATTCGGCCATTTTCTTAATATTCGGTATTCGACCGAATAGTAGACGGTATTCAGCCGAATACCGAATACCTAATAATGAAAATAAAAACACATTTTGATCAGTGAGTATATATTTGGTAAGTTGGCACAAAAACTGGTTTTTATTCCCTACAATCTGCTATATAAATAAGTAAAAATACAAACGCATTTATTCAAATTATTTTCACTTATTTATCTGATTACAGAAAGTAGGTATATATTTGGTAAGTTGGCAGAAAAACTTGTTTTGTTCACTACAATCTGCCTTATAAATAACTACGTAAGTATTATTAATATTTAAAATTAATCAGAGGCAGATTATTGAAGTTAAACATTTTTAATTGTTCGTTGTAAGAAACTTGTATTTAACAAAATCAAACACAAATTGCGATCACAAATGTAAAAAACACAAACACAGCGCGCCCATGACACGCACGATGTGCTCGAACATGTGCTTTTTTCTGCCACCCCGTCGCCCCCGCGTGCCCCCGCACCGAGACAGGAGGGCTATTTTCAGAACTGTCAAACTCCATACATTTTTCGGTCGAGTTTTAGAAATCTCGTTTCGACCGTGTTTCCGGAATTGCTCTCCAGGTCTTAACGTAACCTGTACGAGTGTACGCGCGAATTGCGGAGATCTCTCACCAAATATTCAGCCACCGAATATTCGGCGCTTCGGCCTAAAGCGCCGCCGAATATTTGGTATTCGTCCATATCACTATTCGTTGCATCTCTAATAAAAATATAGGATTATTTTCATTATGTAGGTTTATATTTAGTTTTACTCTAGTATAAACTTTATTGCATTAATTTGTAATATTTGAAAGTGTAGAACACCTTATCTTGTTTAGCTAATAATATGTACGCTCCTAGTCCCTGAATATACAACTGACTGAGTGATGCTTCCGTGCACCAGGAGGTTGCACTGATATGGATGACCGAATGTCATGATTTTCAATCGATTTTGTAAATATTGTCAACATTTTGTTTAGTATTTCGGTATTATTTTAAAATAGCAACACTACCGCTGTCACTTGGTTAACTTTCGAAAATCCACCAATCAGAGTAGAACACGATAAACCAATGAGAGAACGCCACAGCAATCGAGTTTTGGGGGAGGAGGCATCAAATCAGTCGGTTGGATATTCATTCCTGTTGGAGATTTTGAAGTAGACAGTAACTATAGTATCTTTCAGCTAAGAAGTCCCAGCTGACACATCTAAAGAAAGTAAAGGTGTATGTTTATTGTAAATTACCGACAAGTATGGTTTTTCAGTTCCAAATAATACTTTTCTAGTCTTAATCCAATACACAACATTTCGAAATTGTTTTATTATTACAATCAAATTACAACCAATTTATTGCGGTCACTAATCCTTAGGTTTTTAATTATCATATTGATACATCATTTTATTTCACCGTTATGCACTAGGCCTATTTTTTCATAGTGACAAGACGAAGAATCGTTCAATTAATCGGTAAGCAGCCGATCAATCGATATGGCGAGTAAACGTTTATGACAAAACGACGTATAAATAACGAGACTCATTTCAGCCATTTCATTTTTATAGGGTTCCGTACCCAAACGACCCTTTTACTAAGCCGACGACATTTTAGTATGTATTTGAGATAGACGGCCTGCATTCTTTCTTTCATGAAAATATTTATGGTATGATTGTCATGTTGACACCTGACTCGTTAAACCTGCAACATAACAGAGTATTTCTTTTCACAAAAGAACGCTTCTGTAAAAGTACTTAATGTATCAATGAATAAATACGAAAATGCCTTAATCTGTGGAAGTTTTTCATGGTAAAGAACTTTTATTCATTATAGTTATCAATTTTGAAATAGGTCGAAAGCTGTGAGCCTGACTTGTATTTTGAAATTATTTGAGTGAAATCGTTATTTCTTGTATTTATTTTGTTGTTAAAATGGTAAATACCACTAAAAAGGGTTTGCTGCATAGACAAGCGCGTGAGTTTGTTGTGCGTCGACGAGACTATTTCGAACGGAAATTGCTAAATAATGAACCGTTGTTGCCACTATCTCAAGTGTATGAACGAGTATCTGCTGCTCTTGGTCTCAGCTGAAAAACGGTCTCCCGTATTAGCAAGGAAAAAATTGGGAAAGAAACTACCAAAAACATATTAAAATCGCCGTCAAAGAAGAGGATTAAAAGGCCAATCGTTACACAAGTGGACAGTTTCGATGTTGATGCCATTAGAAACCATATTTATGGTTACTACAGCAGGAACCAACTCTCCCTAAATTAATGCATACTTTACGAGAAGCCGGATTATTACATGGCAGCACGACTTCCTAAATTTGCTTTAATTACAAAAAAAGTGATAAAAGAAAGATTTTGATGGAACAAGGAGACATAGCACTAGCTAGATGCAATTTCCTACGCGCAGCAAAGTCTATCAATGATTGGGGTAATGTCGTATTTTTAGATGAGACCTGGCTAAACGCGAATCACACTGTTGGTGAAATATGGACAGATGACACTCCACACTCTTCAACTAAAGTACCCAGTGGTAAAGGGGAAAGGGTGATTATTGGTTCCAAACTGCCTCCTTGTTTCAAACCCAAGAAAACGTATCGCCTTTTACGACATCCATGAGAAGATTTAGAGTGGCAATATTCTTTTTAGATGACGTTGCCACACACCACATACCTAATTATGTAATTTTTAAGACATACGAGTACGCTGTGTTCTTTCTGAGTCACTGTTAGCGTGATAAGATCTTTGAACTCCATATCTCAATAGTTTCCAATATTAGATGTTTTGATTCGATTCTAATCTGTTTGTAATAATAATCGAAAATCGATAGAATATAGTGTCGATTCAAAGTGTCTCTTCACTAAATCTCAGTTCTGAGAAGTGTCAGCCGGGACTTCTTATATGAAAGATACTATAGAATACAGTGTGCTTAAATTGTATCTGTAGGTATGAGTCTGTAAAATAAAGTTATTGGAGGTACCTGCAGTTGTTCATATTCTTCAAATAAGTATGAATGAGTAGAAAGTAAAATTAGGGTGTATATTTACGGTAGCTCAGGGGTAGAACTCTGGCCTCTCAGTCTTGAGACCCAGGTTCGATCCCCGGTCCAATGAAGGTTTCCTCCGAAAAACTCATTTGGCCGGAGATCGGTCCAATGAGCTTTTCGGAATTTAGTACTTACTTACCACTTGCTGAACGGTGAAGGAAAATATCGTGAGGAAACCTGCATGCCCTAAAAAGCGTGAAATTGTGCCCGGAGTTTGGTGATAGGGCTCACCACCCTTCACGTTGGGGCGTAATAATCGTCTGTGAAACGCGGGTGTACCGAGTATGGACTGTGACTTGCATTTCACAATTCATACTCTGAACATCTCTGACACACCCTAGGGGATTCATGTCGTGACGATATATATTTACATTGTGAGTTTGACGTCGTAAATAGTGTACGGATTTCGTCAAAGCACTTTATTGCATTTAATCTGTTTGAAAATACGTTCCTGTCACATCATCCGCACAGGGAGTGTATTTTTGAATCATTTGAATTTCAATTCGCATACGAATACAATACTAATTCTAAGTTTTCGTATGCGAATCATGCGGATTCATATGCGAATTGAAATTCGAATGTTTCAAAAATACACTCCCTGGGTTACTGTTTCTAAATTTTAAAAATCCTGATAAAAGCAAAAGTTTGGACATTTCAACAACAACAACAGGGATAGTGGGCGGAAGATTACGTGCGGAATGCGTTAGGGTCAAAGATTGAAGACAAATTTACGCCGCAAAAAACGTATATTTCGACACTCTCAAGGGAACCAAAATAGACCTAGAATTATGAAATTTGGTAAGTAATACCGTCTTATATACTATACAGAAAAAATGCGAAAACTATAATCCAACTCACACTTGTCCGGCTTTTCATGAAGTATCAAGCTGGTGTTTCGGCGTGTCGTGTAAGTATATAGATATTATATATCCACTTACATAAATCGACGCACACAAATTAGGTTATCTCAATCTGTTGGCACTTTAACATATATATTGAATTTGTTATTCCGTTCCGTAGTCAGATAATATAAAACAAAATGGCATTTTGCGTAGGTATGAGTCTATTACTTTTTAATTAAACCAAGAAAAAACGTTTAAGTGCGACAGAACACGGAAGGAGGATTCCGTACGGAAAAAAATGTACTTATTTTATAGCCAGTGTGAAAGCATAGGTCAGTATTATACTTACATTTTTATGTATGAAGACGGTTTGGAATGTTTTATTTTTCCTGTATAGTCTGTCAAAAAAGTGTTGAAATGAAAATTAAACTTTAATGAACTTTATTGGACTTTAAACGTTCAAGTAGTATAATTTAGGCAATAAATTTATGAAATAACAAGGCGGTTAACTCGATTTAATAGATTTTGTACCTATTTGTTTGGTGTAACCAGGCGAAAGAAAAATAGTTTCTTCAACACTTTTTTGACAGACTATAACATTTACATAATCGTCTAACAGCATAATTGTTAGTCCATTAGGTTCGCAGATAAAGAGAGGGGAAATATATTTAAAACTATACACATAATTACAATCAGTTGTAATAAAATCAAAACCGGCCAAGTGCATGTCGGGTCACGCGCAATGTAGGGTTCCGTAGTTGCCCGGTACATTTTATAAGTTGGTCTACTAATACGGACCGCGCCAAACTTCTAGTCCCATACATTAGAGGGGACCAAAAGTTTGGCGCGATCTGTACTCGTAAACCTGTAAAGCCTGAATTTACTGAAGCCTACTAAGCTGTGATAGTTTTCCTTTTAAATTCATTATATAGGTAGATACTACTTCTCTGAATTTTTTCACATCTATAAACAAGCGTTTAGCCGGCAGGGGGGGGACCCTCCACTCTAACAAAAATTTTCACTTTAAAGCTTGTTATTTCGCCAATGGATCCCTAAATAGAAAAATGGCTTTCAAACACCCACAGTGTTTTTAAACGACCTATCTAACGATATCCCACACTACGGGAAAGACGAGAAAAAAATTTAAAAAAAAAAATATATATTTTATTTTACCGTATTGTCGGCGTGATTAATAATTATATTCATGCCAAATTACAGCTTTCTTGTGTTAATAGTCTCTGAGCTAAGCCGCGGACAGACGGGCAGAGGGACATGGCAAAACGATAAGGGTTCGTTGTCGGACTACGGAACCCTTAAAAGTCTGTGATGTACGAGTAAGGATGATTATTGCTGTGACAAATAAACCTATAATTATAAAAATATATCACACTAATCATTATAATAATGAAAAATTGTTAGCTAATAAGAATTAGGTACACTTAATTGGTTTATAAAATACCAAATGGTATAAAAGTCATGTCATGTGAGTACCTAAAAAATTTGGCCCAATGCCAGTTGGACTCGCGCACAAAGGGTTCCGTACTACCACACAATCCGCGTGCGGACCTCTAAAAACATCATGGTAAAATAACAACAATAAACATGCCAAAGTAACATCAAGGCTACAAAAAACGAGTCGCCAAAATGGTAGCGCCTGATAAAAAGTTTGTCACCGTCTGCATACGAAACCGTACTTTTTTTTTTACTTTTGAGTAGTTCCTACAATCTGCCAAAATTTAAAACTATAATAGTATGTGCACTGTCTTTAAATAATATTCAAAACCAAGAACGTTTACATAATGCAACTTTTTCGAGGTTTCATCCAGGCACAGATAATTATCCAGGCCAGCGAGAGACTGCGTCTGCTGGTTCGTTGTCTCCACTGAAATTTTCCTCTATCGGTTGTCAGTCCTTCGGCAGACGCGACCAACTCAGTGCCGCTTCAGCTTGCTAACCGAGGGAACGTCGATGATCTTTGTTCTTTGACGAATATCCTCATTTGCAATATTATCTTTCAAACAATAGAAAATATAATATCGATTCACTGGATGACGACCCCAATGAGGGGTCAAAATATAGGTTACTTTATTTATTCGTTTTTTTTAAATATATTTATTAAATTTTATATTTTTTCGTTTAAATTCAATAAATCTCTTAAATATAATAACTAATAACAAAAAAAAAAATTGTTTATTATGTTATGTATGATCTATCAAAGAGATTTCGGGTACACCTAGCTCTATATAAGGTGACTTCCGTTTATACAACCAAGTTCGTACTGGAGACTCGGCATGGTTTAAAGACCCTCTTTGCGAAATACGAAAAATAGGTACGTTTTGTGCCTCTATACTTGTTCGAGAACTTGGTATTACATGGATCTCACAACTTTTAACGGTTGAAGAACTAAGTTGCGAGACTTGGTTTTTTACAAGTTTTGTTTTTGATTGCATCTCATTTCTTTTTGTAGATAGACGTACTTTTTTTGCCTTTTCGGTACCTTCTACTTCTTGACAGGTAAGTACACTGATTCATTCACTGCAAATGTAACTTTGTAATCCTGTATATTTATATAGGATCACGAAGTTATTTATGCAGTTAATGTATCTAGAAAGCTGGACTGAAATTGCAAAATATTTTAGTTTTTCCTTGATTTATACGCTAAGGACTAATGGTATTCCACATCTGAAGTTTCTATGTCTACTAGAAGTGCCTAGAGCTTTGATGATCGGTCAATGAGTGAGTGACAAAATTGAGAAACTTGACTAGATCAAATTGAATGAAATTTGAAATATACCGTGTTTATACAATGCCTGCTTGGCTACTGAAAATTCAGGCTTCTAGTTTTATCCACAACGAAGTTATAGGGGGGTCGAAAATGGCCTGAACTGTTTTGAGAAAAGGATGGTACGGCCGTGCCGCTTTTTAGCTCGACTTGTGGGGGTACTGCCGTGCCCCCAGATAAATGTTCCCGTCACGTGGTACATTCGGCAAAAGAGATAAGTAACCGGGCCAGATTGCTAACACTTGATCCCGGAGACAGACGAGTAATATAACATCACAGTTTAAAAATCTATACAGTTTTTCAACGAAAGCGCCAGACAGAGCAATTGTGCGAGGCCTGCTGCGGGATAAGACGCGGGAGCTAAGCTACATACAATTTTCGAACAAGCAGTTCGGAGTTTCGCCCTGCAATCCACGCACAACCACTCCGTCCGAACGGCAACTGTATGGATTTTTATATAAAATACCACAGTATTGATACAGTTTTATATGTTCAGCCGATCACCCGTCTTTTACAATCTTTTTACCCCATTCTGTCTTCCAAGGAGGAGCTGTTATTCCTTTGTACATGCGTAAAAACCTACCTAGGATAATGGCGAATATTTGTTATTTATACTACATGTACATCATAGATTTAAAGCTCGGTGTTTTTTATAAATTTCATGTATCCTCTTTTTACGTAATAAATTCTATTCTATTTTTAACTGTGGTAATATACTCCTAAGCAACAACGTAATATGAAACTAGTACATAAAAAGGTTGCTTATATCGTTTTTTAAACTGACACTCATATTTTAATACCTAGTTGTGTATTGTTTCATACACTACTTTATCTAAACTCATGATCTTTGTACATTTGTCGTTAGCCATTTTTGATTTTGCTTGTTCGTAAATTCCGTCGTTATTTTCAGAATGTCACGTGGAGTCAAATTATCATAAACATTACTGCTGTCAGTCATTTTAGGGCAAAATAATACTTTTGGTTTGACCCATAAAACCACTGTCAATATTAAATAAATTTCCCCGTAAACTATGGCGCCGAAATCCAACACAACAGTCCAACGCGCATGCGCGCGCCACCAGCCATGAACAATACCTGGCGGAAAATAAAGTTGAACTGTAACCTCCATAATTGGGTCGTAATATTGTTTTGTACAAAAAACTCATTGGTATTCGATACTAAGCCTCCGACATGGCTGTATGGGCTAAGTTCCCTTTGCCTTCCTAGTTAGTGTCACAAGTATTGTAGTAGCAAAAAAAATATTTTTCAATGCAAGTGCTTGTAAAGTTCCGTTTTATATGCGTCTAATCCGTTGTCAAAGTCAACTTTGCCGCACGAGTGTTTAAAATGTTTTAATTTTTTTTTGTTTTTTTCCCCTACGTGGCCAGTATCATTTTTCGAACTTCAAACTTTTTGTGTTTTGACATTATAATCAAAAAGTTCTTATTCATATAACGATTAAATGAGGTTACCTACCAAGAAGTTTATTTTAACCAGATCCTCCTTGTTACCTATATAAGGTGACTTTAATTTACTTAGCCAAATTGTTACTGAAAACTCGGTAAGGGCTAAGTAACATGATTCTACATAGGTAACACTAAAAGTTTCCGGAACTGGCCACTTACATAAACAATATTTAAAAATTTATTGCAACATTTGAAAATAGAACTCTTTGGCTGTAGAATGCAGTTTGTTTCATCTGACTGTCTTTTGTTTTTACCTTGTGGCGCCATTTAAAAAATTGTGTGTCTGCATCAACATGGATTTAACTCGGGAAAATTTTCGTAGTATGATTTTCTACGATATTAAGTGTAATTTGACAGCTCAACAGAGCATCGCTCGGCTTGAAACAGCTTTTAGCAATGAAGCACCATGCAAGACGACTGTTTATAGCTGGTTTGCAGAATTCAAGCGTGGTCGTATCAATCTCAGTGACGAATCTCGCGATGGTCGGCCGTCCACCACTGTGACCAACAAAAACATCGATGCTGTGCGCCGTATGATTGAAACAGACAGGCATGTGACCTACCATGAAATTCGCGCATCCTTAGAAATAGGCATGAGTCAAATACAATCAATCCTACACAAACATTTGGGTGTGAGAAAGCTGTGCTCGCGGTGGATCCCACACAACTTGACCGAGGCTCAAAAAACGGACCGCGTCACTTGGTGCAGTGCCATGCTTACCAGATTCAACGAAGGTGCGTCAAATTTGGTGTGGGACATAGTAACAGGTGACGAAACATGGATTTATTGCTACGATCCCAAAACAAAGCAGCAATCGAGCGTATGGGTCTTTCAAGATGAGCCGAAACCAACCAAAGTGGCGCGCGTGAAAAGTGCATCTAAGCGGATGATTGCTTCTTTTTTTAATAAAACTGGACACGTGGCTACTGTTGCTTTAGAGAATCGTCGTACCGTGAATAGTGACTGGTACACAACCATTTGTTTGCCGGAAGTTATTGACGAACTCCGTAAAAATAACCGTAAACGCCGTATCATCCTGCACCACGACAATGCTAGTTCTCACACGGCCAGACAGACAAACGACTTTTTGAAGACGAAAAATGTAGAACTCATGAGTCATCCTGCATACAGTCCTGACCTGGCACCTTGTGCTTTTTTCTGTTCCCAAAAATTAAGAACCAATTACGCGGTCAACGATTTTCATCACCAGAAGAGGCTGTCGAGGAGTATGAAAAACACGTTTCAGAGGTCACCACAGGGGAGTGGCACAAAAGTTTTCAAAACTGGTTTGATCGAATGAAAAAGTGCATAGACGCCAAGGGAGATTATTTTGAAAAACAATAAATTAATTTTGTACCTTTAATACTATTTTTTCATATTCATTCCGGAAACTTATAGTGCGTCCCACGTATGACCCTTTTTGTGAAATTCGTAAATTATTCTTTTCGTGTTCCTTACAAACGCAAGCCCAGCCCCGAGTAATTTACGATGAGACGTCAAGACTTCATTTTGCAAAAATAGCAAAAACTGTTATCGATCTGTGATACTGATCACTTACCGAGCCTCTAATAAGAGTTTGGCTGTATAAATTAAAGTCACCTTACGTATGTATATTATCAAAATAAATTAAAAAGTAAAAAACAGGCACTAAATGGTTGATTAAGTTTCATCAGAATTTTCAATTTTTAAAGTTACTACCTACGCAAAATGTCGTCTAAACAGTTTTCATTTCATCAGTCTACGAACGCATCAAACTGAAACACTAGTCTAGCATAGCCAGCGATATAACGCTGAGCATAGCAAACCATATAGAGCTCGATGGCGCTTGATAGAGTGCTCTGTTTCACTCTTTTGATCTACCTAAAGAGGTACGGACAGTGTACATAGAGCTGTCAAAGCTATGTACCCAGCTCATTTCTGTCAACTATATCTATGGTAGGTACACAAGATGAGACTGGCAACTGTTTTCGATAAATTAAAAAAATAAAACTTACCTCAGACATGGCTGTATGAGCTCGGTTCCATTTGCCTTCCTAGTTAGTATCACATGTACCGTAATCTCAAATAAGTGATTTTATAGTAGGTATTATGTTGTTCGCAGACCATTACTATAATTTTTTTTTGTGTTTTAGAGACGTTCATGAAAAATATTTTTCATTATGCCAGTAGTTTTGAGTTCGTTTTGAGGATTTTACGATATGAGGTTAGATAAAGATATTTATAATGTCGTTCCTCGTTTGAGATAAGAATACTTAGTCATTACTCGTACATTCGTTTTATTAATCAAGTATTCCTCATCTATGAATGATCAAAGTTTTTGCGCTAGGCCAGGGACCTTACTGTATAACTTCAAAATCAATGTTGTAGTTAGTTACTTATTTATTTGCCGACCATACTTGTAACCGTTTAAATCCTATACAAGTAAATACATTTTGTCATAAGATCTCAAGATGGACAAAACGCAACTTTCCTGAAGCTACGACCTTTATGGCGATCGATGGCGTGGTCTCAGTAACAAAGGCTTATTATAATATTTTTTAACTACTTACTGTATTTTCTATTTTAAAATGAAACATTTTCATCTATACATATAAAATACAACGTCTGTCTGTCTGTCTGTTCGTTCGCTTATAACTTGAGAACCAATCAATGGATTTTATGCAGTTTTCACTAAAAGATAAAGCATTTCTTCGGGAAGGTTTAGGGCTATGTATCATCACGCTATGACAAAAGGAAGCAGCGCAATGAGAATTTCAGTGGGACATATGGAAGGTTCGCCGCCGTAGCATAGTCGATCGTTGCGGGTTCAAACCCCGACTGGTAAAATAAGTTTTCACTTCTTATTTTTTATTCTTTAATTTTATTTTCAGAAAAAATATGTCCTTTTGTAAAAAAAATATTAAAGCTGAAATTATATTTCTTGACTGAGCAAAGACCATTAACTAAAATATTTTAATTTTCAAGTGCTTAGAAAACGCCATCTCTGGGAAGCTATCCTGGATAACGGCTCAGTAAGCTGGCGTTGAAATTGTTTTTATTTTAATACACTAGATGGCGCTGCATGTTTCAAACAATTGAATTTGACGTAGTCTGGTTCAAATCAACTCACGTTAAAGTTTGTCTACAAGACTTGTTTGTTTGCATATAATGTAGTTAGTTAATCATGTGGTGTGTTCGCCTTGCGTAGTCGTACGTATGTAGTCTCATCATCGGGGTTTCAATCATCCACTGGTAAATGTTTTTTTTAGAAGACCTCTAAATTCTAAATTCGTAGCGGGGGCGATGAGTCCTGCACTGACTCTCCGTGAACGTGAGTATTGTGCACTTCCCCCCGGTCGGCTAGCCCAGCCAGGACAACTCCTTAAAATAGAGCCGAACGGCTTCAGCCTGCCGACACAAAATCTGGTCCAGAGAAGGGGAGATGGAGCTCATTGCGATCCCTGCTTTACGTCTCATGTCATCAGTGGCGGGGCAGTGAAGCAGCACATGCTCCACCGTCTCATCTGCGTCTAAGCACCCTCGACATAGGGGGCTGTCAGTCACGCCTGTAAAGGTGTTTGTTCAAGTTGCAATGTCCGGTAATGATACCTACCATATCCCGGATATCAGGCCGTTTAAGTTTCATAAGGTACCTTGTTAATTTGCTGTTTGTTTGCGGTACCATTAGTCTTGACAGCCGGCAGTCAGTCCGTGCTGTCCAGCTCCTGTTCTGCTCGGTGATAGTGTATCTCCTAAGCTCTCTCCTGATAGCTTCTGCTGATGGTCGACACAGACTATTTCCCTGCTTCGATACCTTCATGCTAGTTGCTAGTTTAGCAAGGGAGTCTGCTTGTTCGTTGCCTTCGTCATTGCTATGTGCTCTGGTACATGTTAACTTTACCTTGCACATTGCTGATAGGTTCTGCAGTTCTGCATGGCAGTCTGCTACGATTTTAGATCTACTTACAGGTTTGCTTAGCGATGAGAGCGAAGCTGCACTGTCTGTTATTATCATAATCTCTAGTATGTCGCAAGGTCTACTTATGCAAATAGCATTAGCTGCCTTGGCCGCTAGGAGTATACCTACCATTTCGGTTTGAAAAACCGTTGTTATGTTGTTAAGAGGCATTGATTTACTGAGTCCTAACTCTGGAGAAATGTAACTGCAGCCGCTGCCATCTTTGTTTTTTGATCCGTCTGTATAAAAAGTTACTGACTTTTGGTTAAAGGTCGTATTTTTTTCTAAAGATAAGTCATACCTCCTATCTAATAAATAGGTTTTCGGTGTTCTATCTGTCCCATTGGCCGCCTCCGGTACGACTTCGAGAGCTCGATCAAGGATGCGGCAGTAGTTGGTTTTTAGAGCATTACCTTTCCATTGGCCTGTAGATTTTACCCGAAGGGCCGCGACCATCGCCTCTTGTTGTATGTGCAAGTGTGGCGATGTAAGCCCGAGCATTATGTCCAGCGCCGCAGAGGGTGTTGATCTCATACATCCACTGATCAGAGTGCACGCTAGTCTTTGGATTTGTTGGAGTTTAATTTCTACCGTGGCCAGCTCCGTCCTTGGCCACCATACCAAGGCACCATACGTTAGCACTGGTCTTACCACCACAGTGTAGAGCCATCTGCAGAGCTTTGGTGTGAGTCCCCAGTCCTTACCAACAGCTCGTCTGCATTGCCACAGAGTATTAGTTGCCTTCTTTGTTACGTGTTCCACCTGCCTCCCCCACAGTAGTTTGTCGTCGAGCCAGACACCAAGGTATTTGACCTCCTTACTAAGAGACAGTTGGGTTCCAAATAATTTCGGAAGTTTTAGTTTAGCGATTTTCGTTTTCTTTGTGAATAAGATTAACTCTGTTTTTTGTGGGTTCACAGATAACCGATGCTTACCACACCACGCCTCGACTTTACGTAAAGCTTGCTGCATTTTACTGCACAGCGTTCCTTCAAATAGACCCGATATCATAATAACCAGATCATCTGCATAGCCCACAGTAACAAAGCCATCCTTATTTAACTCTACCAGGAGATCGTTGATGACCGCTACCCATAAGAGTGGTGATAGCACACCTCCCTGAGGGCATCCCCTAGTCACCCGGCAGCAGGTTTTTTCAGATGTCTCAATGTAAGCTGCACGCTGGCTCAGCATGTTTGTTACCCATTTGATTACCAGATCGTGTACGCCATGTGCATTGAGCCCGTGCACTATGCTGGGAAAAGTGGTTTTGTCGAAGGCTCCTTCTATGTCAATGAAGGTCGCCAGGCACGACTGTTTTGCCTCAGTCGCTGATTCAGCCTTATGCACTACCTGGTGTAAAGCAGTCTCTGTGGATTTGCCTGGTAGATACGCGTGTTGGTTTTGGTGAGGTCGTGTGAGGTCGATCGGTGGTAGAAGACCTCTCAAGTTTAAGTTTATTTGATCGGTATTGATGAGTATTTTTGTAGAAAGAAGAAAGAAAGAAAGAAAATAAATTTATTCGGTAACACACAAAATGAAAAAAACAAAAATTAAAAAAGAAAAGTTACATAAAATAAACTTATGACTACTAAAACTAAATCTAAATAAAAGTGTTTGGTGCTACCAAAATGGTCGCAACTCAGCATGATGCTGTGTTGACATGGTATACCTACGAAGTAGGTAATCATCTCGACACAACGCTGGTATTCTGTTGCAGCCGAGCGTGTGTGAGTGACTCGCAGTTGCGGAAACGTGTACACAAACAAACAAATAAATAAATAATAATAATTCAACAACAGTTGAACGGTGACTAAATAAGTGTTAAATGTAGGTACTCGTATTCAACTAGAAATAAGAAATAGTACCTATAAATTAAAGAGGGTGGAATCATCAGAGATAAAACAAGAAAGAAAATGTTATGGAGCCGATTACTTTAACACGAGGGCAAAAGTTTGTTGGTGGAATTAAAAAACAAGGTTGGATAACAAATATTGGGCAAGTTATTTCTAAAGTAATTAAAGATAAAACAGATTTTGATCCTTTTGTCCATTTAGCAAAAATTTTTTGTATTTTTTTCTAAAGGTAGTGACATGTTTCAAGTCGCGTATCGGTGGAGGCAGGTTGTTCCAGCATTTCGTAGCAGCGTATCTGAAGCTACCGCGAAATGCAGCAGTGTGGTGCCGAGGCATGGACAAAAGGTACAAGGATGCACGTGTATTGTATGCAGACTGATCACGAGACCAGGTCAGTTTTTTCATCAGATAGTCAGGAGACCCAGTATTCACGACACCAAAGAGCAACGTAGCCAAATGGAGATGCCTGCGTGCTTCCAGTTTTAGCAAGTTGGAAGCATTTAAAAAGGGAGTTACGTGTGTCTTAGGTGGAATAGGAAAACAAAATCTCGCGCACGCATTTTGGACCCTTTGAATAAGTTTAATTGTTCTACCCAACAGACATGGACCATAAACTGTATCTGCATAATTGAGTCTTGAAAGAATAAGGGACTCACACAATTGAACACGTAAGTCCACAGTAAGGAATTCACGAATTTTGTAGATTACTTTTAATCTGTAGAAACAGTTTTTAACCATAGCCAATACATGATTCTCAAAGCGCAGGTTGCTGTCCATCAGTAACCCCAAATTACGTCCTTCTTCAACACGCTCTATGCTTTCTCCACCAATAGAGACATCTGGAGCCAAATTTGTGATTTTTTTGATTTGTTTTAATGAACCCAATATCATGAATTTTGATTTAGTGGGATTCAGAACTAGCGTGTTTTTTTGGGACCAACTAGCTACGTGATTAAGATCTTCAACAATTTTTTCAACAGATTCCTGAGTCACGCGTGGAGGAAATGATAGGTATAATTGGAGGTCATCTGCGTACATATGGTATTTGCAATGTTTAATTCCTTTAATCATATCAGCGCTGTACAAAATAAATAGAATGGGACCCAAAATAGAGCCCTGAGGGACTCCCCTGGTCACAGGACTCGGTGTTGATCTTTTATTTGTACCGGAGACACTGCTACTGAGTTCTACAATTTGAGAACGCCCATCGATGTAACTGTTGAACCATTTAATTGAGCCAGAGTCAAAACCATAAAACGCAAGTTTCGATAAAAGAAGTGCTAGATTAATAGAATCGAAAGCACGAGAGAAGTCTAATAGGGCCATTATAGTGCCCTCGCCTACGTCTTGAGCCTTTAAGATATTGTCAACAACATCTAAAAGTGCAGTAGATGTGCTACGACCTTTACGGAACCCAGATTGTTGCGAGGGTAGTATCTTGTTTCCTTCTAGATAGTTTATGGTCTGTTGACAGACAGCCTTTTCTAATATTTTAGAGACACATGGAAGTAAACTTATGGGACGTAAATCCTTAATTAAAGTTGGATTCGGTTTTTTTGGTAAAGGTCGAACCAATGCCACCTTCCAGAGATCCGGAAACGTAGTAGTTTGAATCGATTTGTTTACGATGTCAGTGAGTATATTAATTGTACGAGGGAATGTCAGTAATATCATTTTGAGAGCTATGCGATCAACTCCTAATGCATTAGACTTAAGCTTTTCGGTAATTTTTCTTACTAAATCTTCCGTAACAGGTTCAATACTAAATGTTGAGGTACCAAACCTGTTATGCTCAAAGTATGTCAATAAAGACATTTCTACCTGTTCCTCACCAGGAACGTCCAGAAATTGTCGGTTAATGTCATCAGGGTTGTTAAAATGTGACAGTAGGTCTTTACTTTCATTACCTCGTAAAACCGAGGATTTCAGATTCTTCCACAGCTTTGCACCATCCTTGTGGTGAGCATTTATGTTATTTTCAAAATAAGCTCGTTTTTCATTGTAAAAAGTGACGTTAACTAGATGTTTCAAATCTTTATAATATTTTTTATGAATATCAGACTTGGTAGAGTGGAAACGCTTATGTGCTTCATCTCGAAGCTGCATCATAAATTTGATATTATCAGTAATCCAGGGATAACTACGCTCTTTAATCAGGATAGTCTTTTCAGGGGCATGAAGATCAAAAAGGGTTATTATGTAGGTATTGAAAACTTCAACCATGTCATTGACATTGTCTAAAGTTTTTATGTAATCCCAGTCAATCGAGTTAAGGTCTTTTTCAAAAAATTCTTGGATAATATCATTAAAAGGCCTGTATGTGACCCACTGAGGAGTCGGTTTTGGCTTTTTGATATTGAACTCAGTTGCAATAAAGGCATGCTTACCCAGAGTCGGAACAAAATCTACAGTAATGGAACGAGCCACAGCATTCGTGCAAACCAAATCAATGAGGGTTGCGCTTGTGTCTGTAAAGTGAGTAGGTTCTGTAACTAGTTGATTTAAATTAATAGATTGTATAAAATTGTCATAAGACTTCATGTCAGGGCCATTAGGATCGAGGAGATTTATATTAAAATCGCCTAATAAAATTACATTTTCATATCTAGAGAAATATGTTACGGAGTCGGTCATAGCGTCAAAGAAAGTATTCGCGCCAACCCAATCCGGCCGATAAGCTGTACCAATTATGACCTTGGTTGAGTTAATATTCAGACTCATCCACATTTGCTCGACAGGCTTAGCATCAGGATGGGAACAGAGCCTAGCATTTACACCGTTTTTTATGTAGAATCCTACACCGCCTCCCCTCTTGCGTTTTCCCTTAGGTCGCGGAATGTGCCGCAGTTTGTACCCCGGCACCATAGGTGCTTTACCATCCTCACCATCTTCATTAAGCCAGGTTTCGTTTATAGCTAGAATGTCTGGCATATAACGTTCCACGATAGCAATAAATTCATCGTGACCAGTGCCAAGCGAACCCGCATTCCAAGAACAAACCAACAAGTATTTTTCATTTTTCTCTATATAGTGAGTTAAGGTTGCAAGTAACAAAAATGTTGTATTTATTAACAAGATACGGAATGGGTAGTTCGCAGGGCAAAAATAATAAAATTGTTCTTTTAGTAATAAACTTTAAAGATATAGTTTTTGGATAATATTCAACTGACCCTTTGTCAGAATAACAATCCGGGCTAGTTGAATATTTCAGAATTAAATTTTGCCATATTAAAAACACGTTATGCATCAGAATATTAGGGACCAACATAGAAACGAAACGGCTTATTTTTATGTTAAAATGACACAAAGTCCTAGCACCGCTATAAATGCCATTTGTCATTGTCATAAGCAACAACCAAGTCAACGACAGCATCACACTGTATACATAGGAATGTATTTTGACAATGCAAACATTTACATAAATTCTGTAAGTTAAACAATAAGTAAAAGCCAAAGACTGGCACTGTAACGTTGATAAAATAGATAAGTGATTCAAACAACTGATTGTAACGCAGTGATCGAACAGTGGCAGCAAAATTAAATATAGGTACTTAAACTCTAAATTATATTTAATTTTACAAAAATCAACACTAACACAGCTATCGGTTCTAAACCGACAAAATTGAGGTGATAACATAACATAACAATTTAGTGGTATTGTATGTGTCTCGTAACTATAACAAAAGAATACTGATAACGAAGAATAAATATGATGCCGTGAGATATTAGTTACATTTATTTCAAAAAGAGTGTTCAACAAAATCAATAACACAAAAGCTAAGAAGGTTTTTTTTACATCTAAAAAGTGTCTTATATTATTACCATAATCGTTACCGCTTATACTCGTATCAAACGTCAATTTTACCAAAAACTCTGTCCAGGTCATATTCAGTACGGATTGTATGTGCTGTTGCGTTTTCTTGCTTTCTGACTAGAATCCTACCTTCCTTGGTCCAAAAATATTTGAAGCCATTTTTTTTACCAATTTCTCTAGTCTTGGCGAACAGGATACGGTTCATCTTGGTCAGCCTCTCATTCACATAGAATGGACGATCGGGCAGAGTCGGGGGCAGGCCGATGTCGGCGGTGGTGGCGCCGCGGCGCACTCGCGCATTACGTAGCATATCGTCGCGGAGCGCGCGGGTGGCCAGCCTCACGGCGATGTTGCGCGGTCGCACGCCGCCGCCGCCGCCACCGTCGATGGTGCGTCGCGGCATCCCGACGCGGCTCGCAGACACGATGTCACCTTTATCCAGGACCATCCCTAACTTGCTGGCCGCTACGGTGACGAGGTGGGAGACCGATTCACCCGGCAGCTCTGGGATGCCCGAGATTTCTACATCGTTAATAAGCGCCGCCTGGTCTCGGTCGTTAAGTTCGAGCTCTAAGGTTAAGACTCTTTTCTCCAGCTCAGAGAACTGATTAGACTGCTGTAAGACGTCCTTCTCAACTGTTTCGATTCGGCTTTCAATTTTTTCTAGCCTCTGGCTAAAAGAGTTGATGGCCGATAGTACCTTTCCTAGATCTTCAGATAACTTTTGATTGTTTATATTCATTATACCTCGAAGCGCATCAATCTCGGCTCTCATCTCGGCTCTATAAATCCTAACTTCTTGCTGCAGGCCAACTTCTTGGGTAATATCCGAGGTGTTCATGGACGCGATAACAGGAGGATTTCCTTTAGGAAGTGCATGAGAAGACGCAGAGGGAACCCCGAGCACGGGCGGAGCCGTGGCCGCGGCCAGTACAGCGGCTTTAGCGGCAGCAGTCGCGCTGTCCGCCGGGGATCGTCGACACGGACACTTAGCGCCATCTGCCAGTGTGATGAATCGTCCACACGAGTTGCATTTCGGCATCTTGCTAGCTAGGGTCGTAGACGCACGCACCAGCCGATACCCACAGAAAAGTATGGAAGCCGTGCGATAAGGAGCTTCGATATACTACTAATAGATGGCGTACTATATACCAAATATTTTTATGTTGCCTGGATTCTTACGAAAAGAAAATCAGTTAATAACACTTAGCACTATGATTAAAATATTTTATAGAAATATTATAAACCGCCGTGATACACTCGTTAGGAGAAAAGTTTAAGCGATTATTACTATTCTCATATACACAAAGTAAGTACGTAGGTAGATTGTTATGTTACTACCGGTAACATGGTGACCAGGATCTAATGACGGGACTAAGAGGTGGGTACGGGATCTCCTCAACGGATAACAGCAGACCCTTCGAGTTTGGGCTTATTTTATTGGTCTTTATTAGCACTTTGGTAAAACATGGTGACCAGGGTCTTATGATGGGACTGGAAGGTAGGTACGGGATCTCCTCAACGGACAACAGCAGACACTTCAAGTTTGGACTTATTCGATTGGTATTTATTAGGACTTTGGTAAAACATGGTGACCAGGGTCTGATGATGGAACTGGAAGGTGGGTACGGGATCTCCTCAACGGACAATAGCATACCCTTCGAGTTTAGGCTTATTTAGTTGGTATTTATTATCACTTTGGTAAAACATGGTGACCAGGGTCTGCTGATGGGACTGAAAGGTGGTTATGGGATCTCCTCAACGGATAACAGCAGACCCTTAGAGTTTGGGCTTATTCCATTGGTCTTCATTAGCACTTTGGTAAAACATTGTGACCATGGTCTGATGATGGGACTGGAAGGTGGGTACGGGATCTCCTCAACGGACAACAGCAGACCCTTCGAGTTTAGGCTTATTTTGTTGGTATTTATTAGCACTTTGGTAAAACATGGTGACTAGGGCCTGCTGATGGGACTGGAAGGTGGTTATGGGATCTCCTCAACGGACAATAGCATACCCTTCGAGTTTAGGCTTATTTAGTTGGTATTTATTAGCACTTTGGTAAAACATGGTGACCAGGGTCTGCTGATGGGACTGGAAGGTGGTTATGGGATCTCCTCAACGGATAACAGCAGACCCTTAGAGTTTGGGCTTATTCGATTGGTCTTTATTAGCACTTTGGTAAAACATGGTGACCATGATCTGATGATGGGACTGGAAGGTGGGTACGGGATCTCCTCAACGGACAACAGCAGACCCTTCGAGTTTAGGCTTATTTTGTTGGTATTTATTAGCATTTTGGTAAAACATGGTGACTAGGGCCTGCTGATGGGACTGGAAGGTGGTTATGGGATCTCCTCAACGGACAATAGTATACCCTTCGAGTTTAGGCTTATTTAGTTGGTATTTATTAGCACTTTGGTAAAACATGGTGACCAGGGTCTGCTGATGGGACTGGAAGGTGGGTACGGGATCTCCTCAACGGACAATAGCAGACCCTTCGAGTTTAGGCTTATTTAGTTGGCATTTATTAGCATTTTGGTAAAACATGGTGACCAGGGCCTTCTGATGGGACTGGAAGGTGGTTATGGGATCTCTTCAACTGATAATATTAGACCCTTCGAGTTTTGGCTTATTCGATTGGTCATCATTAGCACTTTGGTAAAATATGGTGACCATGGTCTGATGATGGGACTGAAAGGTGGGTACGGGATCTCCTCAACGGACAACAGCACACCCTTATAGTTTAGGCTTATTTTGTTGGTATTTATTAGCACTTTGGTAAAACATGGTGACCACGGTCTGATGATGGGACTGGAAGGTGGGTACGGGATCTCCTCAACAGACAACAGCAGACCCTTCGAGTTTAGGCTTATTTTGTTGGTATTTATTAGCACTTTGGTAAAACATGGTGACCAGGGCCTGCTGATGGGACTGGAAGGTGATTATGGGATCTCCTCAACGGATAACAGCAGACCCTTCGAGTTTGGGCTTATTCCATTGGTCTTCATTAGTACTTTGGTAAAACATTGTGACCATGGTCTGATGATGGGACTGGAAGGTGGGTACGGGATCTCCTCAACGAACAACAGCAGACCCTTCGTTTTTAGGCTTATTTTGTTGGTATTTATTAGCACTTTGGTAAAACATGGTGACCAAGGTCTGTTGATGGGACTGGAAGGTGGGTATGGGTTCTCCTCAACGGACAAAAGCAGACCCTTCAAGTTTGGGCTAATTTGATTGGTATTTATTAGCACTTTGGTAAAACATGGTGACCGTTGCATATTGTCTTTCAAAAAATCATATTCTTTTGTTTTCCTTATTCATACGAAAATCTCTTCGACGCGGGCGGAGCCGCTGGCAAAAGCTAGTACTTTAATAAAACTTAAAATACTATTACGTAAAAATGTTTACATTCCTTGTGTTCTTTGTATTTGAAGATTTTTTTTTATTTGAAAAGCTCGTTTTCTTCTCTACGTGAAAATCTCTCATTATAGAACAGGGCATTGTTTGTTTAAAAAGCGTGCTGTAAATGCACGTTTGTGAGTTAATGAATTGGTGCTTCTACGATCGAGAATCGTTGCAAGATAAAAGGTCTTCGTGGCGTAAACTAACAAATAAAATAGATTCTTCAATAGCTTCAATGCTTCAACGCTCATAGGCGTTACTAGGTAGGGGCCAGGAAGCACGCCCTCCCATCTCCAGAGTACCGTCTGCCCCCCCCCCCCCCACGGAAATATATAATATCTCATTACGATCACTTAACCCAGAACATAATACTTGGTGTTGTTGTTGATGGCTTCATGAGATGGAGCCGGGGGTGCGTCTCACTCACTCGCACGACTCGTCCCGTATTGATCTCTCCGTCGCTCGGCGGGGAATTAAGGTGCGAACGCAAGAAAATATACCTACCTAAATAATTAATAACTACATATTATCATACCGAAAATTCTTCAAAATAATCAAGGGAAATCATTTATTGTCAAAATATCTTCAATTCTTCAAGGTTAAGATTAAGAACGGGATACGTACTCGTACTGCCGCCTTAAATTACACACAAGATAGGTAGTAACTAAAAGAGGTCATCAGGCAATGAACTGGTTAACCTGTGGGTTATCTTCCAGCTTGCATAAAGCGTAAGGAGCACTCAACCGTTTATTTGTAACCGGTAACGTCTATGAGTCAGGCATTGCTGACCTTGTCTAGGTCTAAAAGTGGAAATGCTCGTTTTTGGTCGCTAAACTAAATTTGAAGTAGAATTTATAGTAATGTGAAAAAAAAGGATTCGTGGAAGATTTCGCATAAATTTCGTGCATTAAAAGATGGAAAATTAATCACAGAATACATTCTCTGAGATTGTCTGAAATTGTTTAGTTTGTGACGTTTATGAGTAAAGGAAGTAAATATTGTATAAAAAACACGATCGCGATTTCAACTCTATAGAACACACTTATAGCCCGGGAGGTACCGTTGCAAATACAAAAGTCATAGTAAGCCGGCTGATATTGACATCGATCGTAGATCTCACATGACTGATATGTGAATCGACCGTCAGCTGCTCAAGTAGCGGTGAGTTTGGGTGAAAGAGGTTGTGAAAGTGGTAAAAAAAATGTGATAGTAAAAAAATCGTCAGCTGCATAGTGGAGGGTGGAAGATGCGTCAGCTGCTCGCATGAACTTGTTTGCATTTTAGGAAGTGATTTTACGCCGATTGATTTCCATCTTTTTCAATAGATCCGGAATGGCTAATAACAGAACCAAGCGTCAGCTGACGCACCCGCGGTGGGTTTGAGTGTTAGAGGTTGCGAAAGTGGTAAAAAAGTGTTCGTACGCCGGCTAAAACTTTTCTCACAGATAGTTGACATCATACTAAACTGAAAAAAAATCGTTAGCTGACGCACTCGCGGTAGGTGTGGATGTGAGAGGTTGCGAAAGTGGTAACATAAAGTGATAGTACGCCGGCTGAAACTTTTCTCACAGATAGCATCATACTGAGCTGAAAAAAAATCATCAGCTGACGCACCCGCGTTGGGTCTGGATATGAGAGGTTGCGAAAGTGGTAAAAAAAACTAACAAATCCACGATGCAGCAGACGATTATTTTTCAGCTCAGTATGATGTCAACTATCTGTGAAAAATGTTTCAGCCGGCGTACTATTACTTTTTTTTAGCATTTTTGTAACCTCTCACATCCACACCCACCGCGGGTGCGTCAGCCGACGATTTTTTTTTCAGCTCAGTAAGATGTCAACTATCTGTGGGAAAAGTTTCAGCTGGCGTACTTTTACTTTTTTTTTACTACTTTCGCAACCTCTCGCATCTACACCCACCACGGGTGCGTCAGCTGATGATTTTTTTTCAGCTCAGTATGATGTCAACTATCTGTGAGAAAAGTTTCAGCTGGCGTACTTTTACTTTTTTTTTACCACTTTCGCAACCTCTCGCATCTACACCCACCACGGGTGCGTCGGCTGACGATTGTTTTTTAGCTCAGTATGATGTCAACTATCTGTGAGAAAAGTTTCAGCCGGCGTAATAACACTTTTTTTTATCACTTTCGCAACCTCTCCCAACTAGCACAAAAAGGTTGCTTATGAGCTATATATAGCGTATAGAATTGCAGTTAGAAGCTGCAAAAATAAGCTGCATAGCATGCTATGCAACTCTTCTGCAGCTGCTGTAGCACTAAAGGGGCGCCTTACAGACCTTATTTAATAGATCCAGTAGAGTTGCTATTTTCACTTCTTAAGCACAATCAACCGCTATTTTCACTACTAAAGCACAATTAAGACGTGAAATTAGCAGCTGAAAGCTGATATTGACACTAATTGAATGAACGAACGTCAAATTTGTCATTCACTCCAAGTCGTAAATTGAAGCTTGAAGCGCAAAATTGTGGTTTTAATGTAATACGTATATTAAATTTTGCAATAATAAGTCAGAAAAATCAGTGTTCAGAAGCTCCTAGTTCCACATATGCTGCTAAATTCTTTGTTCTAGAACTTTAACCTCTAATAGAGTGAATATTATAACCTAGAGTGCGAATTTGATATGATATAAAGCTTGGACCTGCATTGCAGCACATACACATAAATATAATTTAGGGATCTGCAAAACATTGCTAGAAACCCTTGCTTGAAAAACTAGGAGTATTATGCTAATAAATTCTTCTGTTATATTTAACTACTTAGGTTTTGAAAAGCAACTTCAAGCACAATGCACCTGTAGGTTGACTAGGTTGTAAACTTGTAACTTAAAGAATTAATAGTCAAATAAAACGAAATTTGTAAATATTAATTTTCAAAAAAATTAAAATCGACAATAAATATAATATAATATAATAACAACCAATAGGTAAACAAAAAGTGGATACAGGCTTACAGCGTTCTCCATTTTATTGAAAAGTTATTATTTTCTATCATTAGGCACTGCAGGCTGCATAGTAGATCTACAAAAAAGAGTTTTACGAGCTGAGGAGCTAATTTTACCTCTAATCCATAACAGAAACTGTAAGAAGTAAATTAGTCACAATTTTCTATCCTTTGCAGAGGAGGGTGGCAAAGTGTGCCACGCGGGACCGTAACGCAACTGAAAGTGCCAGTAAAGGTGCAATTATAACTACAATGCAGGCAATGGTGGTCAAAAATGCCATGCAAATCCATAAGCGACTAAAAGTGGCAAAAAGCTACAAATCTAACTATTGTGCAATCAACGGTGCCAAAAGGTGTCACAAAATACCTTAGGTTTCCGCTGTGGTCATAAGCTGTAATTTTAGCTGTTATAGAACTCGTGCCTAATTCTGACTCCCTTATGCCACTCTTATAGACTTTGAAGCTTTAAGGAAAGCTGCATTTTTTACTAACACTCAAACCCACCGCGGGTGCGTCAGCTGACGCTTGGTTCTGTTATTACCCATTCCAGATCTATTGAAAAAGATGGAAATCAATCGGCGTAAAATCACTTCCTAAAATGCAAACAAGTTCGTGCGAGCAGCTGACGCATCTTCTCCCCTCCACTATGCAGCTGACGATTTTTTTAGCTTATTATGGCCTCAGCTATCTGTGAAAAAAGTTTCAGCCAGCGTACTATTACTTTTTTTTTACCACTTCCTCTGCCTCCCACACCCACAAACACCGCGGACGCGCCAGCTGACGCTTGGTTCTGTTAAGAAACAAGTGTCTTATTTAACAAGATGTATAATAAGTTCCACCAAGTGCCGACAATCACAACCATCAACACTTGGTTCTGTTATTAGCCATTCCAGATCTATTGAAAAAGATGAAAATCAATCGGCTTAAGGCGCATAGGCATGTCACCGTTTTAGTACAAAATTTGATAATCCGTTTCTCTGTTGTTTTTCATCATAGACTAAAGTTTAAGAACTCTATAGTTTAATACACGCATTTACGAGACCACTATTTGGCTGAAATGTAAAATTTTGGTTTAGGTACAATTTAGGGCAAGAAAACAACTTTGTATGTAAATCTATCCAGCTAGATATCTTTAAATTAAAATCAATATTCAAAATTATGGCAAAACAGTGCCTTTTAAAATATCAGTACCAGATGATAGAGGTCTTAAACTTTGGTGTATAATGAAACACAACAGAGAAACGGGTCATCAAATTTTGTACTAAAACGGTGGCGTGGCTAAGCGCCTTAAATCACTACCTAAAATGCAACGCTACCGCCCCCGCCCGGGCTATTAGTCCAAAACACAAAAGAAGTATCCCGGGCCTAACTTCTACTAGCGAAACTGTTTGTAAAATGCTAGTTCCAACTGAACTACTGTCAGTAAAATAATGCATGCCATCAGTTTCTACTTTAGTAAGCAATGCAATATTTAAACAGATATCACTAGCTTACTTTGGTTAAATACAGATTTGTGTGTGTTTTACCATGTACGTGTATTAGTAAAATCGGTAGAAAATGCATGTAGTTCAGGAGATCGGGAAAGTGAAAAATCGGTAGATCTCCCGAAAAATCAGGAGGTTCGGGAACACTGCTTTACTGTGAAAGAATCAACACAATACTACCGTATTTTTAGTTTTGACCTAGGTGGCCGCACAAAAATCGGTTTTGAACAAGTCTTTTAAATAAGTTATGGCCTTAATTGAACACATCGACGTCCGGTCTAGTTTGCACAAAATAAAGTTTCGCTCTGACAGTAGTTCACATTACCCGTTACACGCTAACTTATCTATATGTACCTACCTACAGACCAGTAGCACTGCATAACTTTTATTACAATGAAATAAGTATCAAATTCCAAGTTTGTAATAAATACGATAATAAGATTTACTTCCGAGGCAATGTGCTAATTCTGATATTTGCAAAGTATGCGTGGAGACGCAATACTATCTGTAATATTTTGACACGATTATGTGATATACGAGTATGTATCTATTACGAGAATGACTAGGAGTTACGCATAATCTGTACTAACAATACAGTAGTAAGAACTTCATGACTGAACATTAAATAGTTTTTGACAACTGACACGAAACTTTCAATCTTGTATTAGGAACCTAACAAAACAAAACAAAACAAAACGAACACTGGCTGGAGAATCAGGCGACGCATTGGAAATTTTGGCGACATGGATCTGTATTTTTCTCAGCAGTAAAAAAACATATATAATTACCAATTTATTTGACATCATTATGCCCTAAGATTTAGTTGATTGATTAATTTTCATAGCAGAGAAAAAATATTTAGAAACCCCCTTTTAAAACAGAGATTTCTATTTTACTGACAAGCGGGAGCGAATGATTTAAATTAGTCTACAAATACTTTTCAATATGGCCGATTGGATTTATTAAATTACTTATAGTTGTCATTTTAAATGAAAAATACTGTTTGGCCGTTTACGACCTTACGGCATAAGCTAGTTCGTAAGCGCATATTTGTATGGAGTAAGGCCCCCTCATTCCACTCCCATAAGGCGCCGATTTGAAATTAAAATTTCATCAATTCCTTGCCTTATGCAAAAAGACTTCGTCGTGCTTCAACACCTTCTACAGACTCGCGCTTCATATGCGATCGAAGTGGCTAGAAATGCCGTGCTGCCTTAGGGCTTTATAGCCATCAACGGCGATGTGGGAACCCGTAGACCCACGAGCGATGCAACCAACAGATGCTGTGGCTAGAGATGGGCGGCAATCTAAAATGGGTGGCAACCCGGGTTGCAACCCGAAATGGGTATTTATGCAGGTGAAATAATAACACTGGTCAACAAAATTGTAGAAATTTTCTGTCACAGAAACGATTTTTTGAAATTATTATAGAAATTTGTATGCTGAATCCGAATATAAACTCAGATTTTCTCTATCACGTCGTAATATTTGTCTAAGACAGACTAAATTTTGAAAAATCGCGTGTTTTTACTACTTCTGGTGGGGCTTTACGCTTTGCACAATTAGTTTTTCGGCTTTAATTTTCAATAATACTTATTCTTAGTGGTTCTTTTTAATAATATGATAAAAAGATTCACGTAACCAAGCCTAGTTTTCGATTAAATGTCTCAAAACAATCACACCCAATGTTTCATAGTAAAAACTTGGTATGAAATGTATGGACCGAACAAGCTCTCACAAAATATTATTTATTTTGAAAAATAAGGTTCAATCGCGAATTATGTTATTTTCACCTTAATAAATATTGATTAAGGACTTGTAATTATGAAAAATAAATGTATAAAATACATTTTTAATAAGTAAAAAAAATGTTCAGAAGCATTAAAGAAACGGTAAATTTCAATACTTGAAGTTGTATTCACAAAACTGAGACCTGATAGAAAAAATCTGAGTTCAGATTTGGATTCAGAGCACAGTTTTCTGCAAGAATTTCAAAATATCGTTTCTGTGCAGAAAACTTGTTGACCAGTGATAATTAGTGTAACTAAATGAATTAACAAATATGAAATGTGTTCTTGATACGTAATAGACTCTAAATATTTAGTTTTGCGGTTTTTATTTAATATCTTTACTTACAATCATTATTACTAAATAAAAAGACATAATGATTTAAAAATACTTCAAATCCAACTTTGAACACATGCGCATGAACATTTGCGTTCATTTTAATGTGTATGTTCTTTGTTGCTTCAAGTTAAGCAACGCTCGTCTCGGTTATTTTAGGGATGGGTGACCGTAAAATTTTATCATCAAAAAGAAACCCCTAGGTACTTTTTGACAAATCACAAATAAACAGATTGAAACAAACTGATCGTAGTAATTTTTTACCACAAATCACATAAATGACTTTATTTTTCAGCATGTACGAATGAACTGTAATACATTAAGATGGTCCCTGGCTTCATACTCGTATAAAAACCGTGAGATAACTCCTAATATACCGCGTTTGAAATCGGTAAAGATTCCAGGTGGAATCCCATCTCTAGCTGTGGCCAATGATGATGGTTATGATAATGCATTAGGAAAGGCAAGATCCTCGTGAAAACTCGTAGAAAACGACATTTCATTATCGATTTGTTGCCCACGAAATCCCATTGTATTTTTTTTTCAAATAACAATTTTCAATTACAAATAAAAAATTTAAAATTTTTTCTCGTTTATCATTATTATTAGATTTCTTGTGAGGTCGTTCCAAATCTGAAGAATCTATCTTTAAGGTGGTTAACCGAATCCCAGTGCAAAATGCACATCATAATATTGTTTTCTTCACTTTTCAATAAAAAGTATGCAAAAATTGCAATTACCGGAAATTGATTACTAACAGTAGGGTTCTCGCATTAACATTATGTTTTTTTATGCCATACATTTTGATTACATTAGATTACAAGGTTAAATACGCTTTTAGGTATGTTAATCGAATGCAATCAAAATGTAAATCATAAAATGATAGAATTTAAATATAAAACCCTAATTATTACAAATCAATTTCCGCTAACTGCTTTAAAACGCAATTTTTGCATACTTTCTATTCAAAAGTACAGAAAACAATATTATGATGTGCATTTTGCACCGGGATTCGGTTTAACCACCTTAAGGAAGAATTATGTTCACTGAGCAACTTGTTGTGCGTGCACTAAATAATATGTAACTACTTTGATAGTGCTAATGAATTTTCTGAATCTACTTTGTTTAAATTTATTAAAATAAGTGCTTACCTATTGTAATGTAATTTTAAAAAGGCAATCTTTGTTGACAAACGATGTTGGTGATGTTGTTTATGGCTCGTAAATAATATTAATACTTATTGATCCGCTGAAGATGGATAACTTTCCGAAACCGGTTGGAAAATGTCCATCCATCCATCCATCAGCCTGTTTCGTCCACTGCTGGACATAGGCCTTTCCAGGATTTCGCCACTCTTGGCGGCCTCCTGGAAGAAATGCCCATACTCACACACGCTGGGCAGGCGGGTTGGTGAGCGCGGTACCGAAACCTTTGCACCAGTGACGCCGCTGCCCGTCACCAGTCTGATTTATATAAGGCCCGGCAATTGGGGATGGATATACCGCCATCCATCGGTCCCAGGCAATGGTGGGCCGCCTGGTTTTTTGCCTGAGAGCTGTTCTCCTACTCTCCCCCGAATAACTTCGGGAGGATTTACGAGTAAGATGGTGGTACCTCCACAGTCGAGCCCGGCATTAGCTCTACCACCTAACATAAAAACCTAAATGGAAAATGTAATAAAATATAAATGAAATAAGTTTACAAGTGTTTTTGTAAGAATCGAGATACTTACCTAATTTATTAAATAAAAAAATAGTAGGTATGAAAAATTGTAAGTCAAATATTGCCAGTTATTGTTCTCTTTTATATATTTTCTCTGTATATTTAATTTTTCTTTGTCTGTGGGCTCCTTGTTTCTGTTACTTTTGTATATATTAGGTGACCTTTATTTATGCAGCCAAACTCATACTGGAGTCTTGGTAAGTGATCAGTAACACGGATCGGTAACATTTTTTGTCCCATAGTAATTGACTCGGGGGCTGGGCTTGCGTTGGTGAGGAACACGAAAAGATTAATTTACGAATTTCACAAAAAGAGTCATAGAACCTTGTTACTGAGCACTTACCGAGTCTTCAGTAAGAATTTGGCTGCATAAATTAAAGCCACCTTATGTTTCTCTTTCACAATTGTCAAAATAAAACCCACTTTAAATGAAAAACCTTAAGTTTATTGAGATTTTGTGGCCAATTTTTAACATAAATTTAAGCTTATTTCTAGATTTATTTTTAAAAACGAGTTATTTCTTTATCCCTGTTCTCGTTGCTTGGTTGCTGTGCAGGCGACCCCATGACGTCATTGCGTACACTGTACATTATTCTGTAACAAGAGAAAAAAAACACATAAATATCTACGTAAAAAGGAATGTTATTTCTGTAAGACTGATCGTGTCAACGTAATTATTGGAAAGAGGAAAATACGAACATTCCTTTAAATACGTCACTATAAGGTTTCTGATTGGAATATTCGAGAAAATGTTTTGCATAAACTCGTTACGCTTGGCTAAAGATTGGTGCACATCATGCAATAGTTTAGCTTTTATAATTTTTGTCCTCGAATTGCAATCGCCTCTGTAGTTTAGTGGTTTGAGTACTTGACTACTAATCTGGAGGTCGCGGGTTCAAACCCCGTACGGGCACATTTGTGTGTCCTTACTTGTGTCCGAAGTGTCAGGTAAAAAGACCGTCGGGTGAGAGTGGGGGAGTGCGTCTGCGCATGGGTAACAGGCGTGCGAGAAAGAGACCGCTGCTTGAGCTTTGCCAGGGGCCTTTTTAACTGACGCGAGGTATTAGTCCAACGGGAATACTCATAAAATCAATAAAAATATTATTGAATAGGTATCCAAGTAAAGTTTTGTTTTATTGTATCGATATTTACTAAGTGTATGCTTTTCTAACTGTTATTGATCGAGGACTAGATATTTGTAACTAACCTGACGTGAATAACAGATGAATCACTTTTATAAACGTTTATACATATATGTTCAAACACTGTAATAAAGCATGCTTTATGATGTTATAATATCACAACTTCAACAATGTTAATAAATTTAAAACATTTTTAAGTCTTTAAATATATTACATTCGTTTACAAAAGTGATTCGACATTCTTTCCCTTTATGTTATTCACATCGTTTACAAAATACCTATCCCTCAATCAAGATTTGTTAGAAAACATTGAGGCCCTCTTTAACGTGGTTACATCTGTCGATTAAAATCTAAGAAACCGACTCTTGAATTGTTGTTGCAAAATCATTTCTATCGGACTATTATGGACTAAGATGGAGCTCGGCACTCATCACGCTGGAACGCAATAATCGTCGGTGTACGATTGTAGTCTACGCCTCAGTCCATACTTCTGACACCCTCTCAAGGATTCACGTTGTGACGGCGTATGTAATGTAGGTATCTATGAATCGCAATTTCTCAGACGGATTATAATCCGACCAATGAACTTGTGGAACAAATGAGTGGATTACGTGATATCCCACAGCCCACTCGCTTGCACATCGATGTCCTCTATTCCCAGTTTCCTATTGGTGAGATAAAAGATAGAGTTTAACGGTATTTAATATATTATTTACTTGGTCCGGTTATTCATCTGTTATGGTCATAGTCATACCTATATCTAATGAATAATCCTTATCTTACACGATACGCGGGACGTAACAATTATTTAGTAATTATTGTAACGACTTCTAACCGGATATATATTCATATATGATATTTTATCGTGAGCTTATTTATTTTTATTACAATTTAGGCCATATACCGGTTTTGTATTACATATCACCGGGCCAACAAATTATTAATTTTAATAACGATTTAAAGTACAGAAAGAAAAGATCTCAATCAAGCAAATGCCTTAATAAATATTTTGTACCTTAAATCGTTATTAAAATGAATAAAATCACTTTGTAGAGCATAAACAAAGTATGGTGCGAGACTTTCCATTTCTACATCGAGGTCTGATACTATTCGTATACTACAAGATCCGAAAGTGTGCCTATGAAATTACTTTCCTTTTACCCGTTCACGACAAATTGGACAAAAATGCTGGAGGTCATGTTTCTCATCGTGACCGCCTCTGATTTGAGTCCCAGCACGCACATTTCCCCAGAGAGGTGGCCAAAAGCACAGAATTCGGCTTGGTATACTTGACCCTTTGAATTCATCACAGAACAGAAATATAGCCATCTGATAAATAATAAATAAATAAAAATACTGGTCAGTGCGAGAAGTACTCGTGAGGTTTCTGTAGGTAACACAAACATAATTTATGAACATTATTATGAAATTTATTGCTTTTATGCTGTTACATGGGTGTTACATAATATTAGTTACAATATTGAGTGAGATACAAGCATAAACCCAGACGGGCACCGCAACATATTATATAAGATGCTCTAAAAATATCTGCCACGTGCACGGCTGCAATGGGAGATAGTATTGTGTATGTAGATAACAATATTGAAGAAATTTTGTACCCCGGAATAGTTATATAAGTTTGAGAAAATAAAGTAAATAAATAAATATTTACTTTATTCCGCATAAAGTGATCCACAAACTACGAGCGATGTGTCGTTTCATCAATGAAAATTATTTTCTATCTGTTTCCAACTGTTTTGTGTTATTACGGGACGGTTTCATGCAAGTAAATCAATTCTAACTTATACATTTTTTTGTATGAAAAAATTTATGACTTTAGATCAATAAAAATATCGTTACTGTTGTTATCTATATACACAATACACTCTCCTATTACAGCCGTGGCAGATATTTTTAGAGCACCTAATATATAAGGTGAATTTAATTTATACAGCCAAACTCATTCATACTAGAGGTTTAGTATGTGATCACTGATCAGTAGCACGGATCGATAACACTTTTTCCTAATTTCGCAAAATACAATCTTGACGTCCTCTTAGTAATTGACTCGGGGCTGGGCTTGTGTTTATAAGGAACACGAAACGAGTGTAATTCACGAATTTCACAAAAACCGGCCAAGTGCGTGTTGGGCCACGCGCAATGTAGGATTCCGTAGTTGCCCGGTAACATATAAGTTGGTCTACTAATACAGACCGCGCCAAACTTCTGGTCCCATACATTATAGGGGGCCAAAAGTTTGGCGCGACCTGTACTCGTAAACCTGTGAAGCCTACTTAGCTGTGATAGTTTTCCTTTTGAATTCATTATATATACTACTTCTGTGAATTTTTTCACATTTCTATAAACAACTGTTTAGCCGGCAGGGGGGGGGGACGCTTCACTCTAACTAAAATGTTCACAAATGTTTACTCTGAGCACTTACCGAGTCTTCAGTAAGAATTTGGCTGGATAAATTAAAGTCATTATTATATTTACAATATTTTTACTAAAAATACTTAGAGTACAATTTTCAAGCATTGTGTAATTTTTGTACGTAGGCAGACCGAGGTATTCACAAGCTATCATCCATAAATTCTTTTAGTGTATAATGGGCCTTTTTATAAGAAGAGACTTTTTAAAATTGATTATCTTTTTCTAAATTTTTATATTATACAGGACCTACTTCACTTCACACTTATGATTTTATTTTTCTTGAATAAATTATCAATTAAATATACTATAAGGTGAAATTAAAGTCATTTTGTTAACAAAAACTGGTGATAGTACTAGTCCATATGAACAACTTTTACTATGAAGCCAATCCTGAAATCGTGAAAAAAAAATCAGCTGTTTCATACATTTGGGTCGAGTAGGTATTTAACTTTTCTATGGAACAGCTGATATGTTTTTCACGATTTCAGGGTTGGCTCCATAGTAAAAGTTGTTCATATGGGCCAGTACTATCACCAGTTTTCGTTAACAAAAGACTTAAATTACAATGCAATGACCCTGAAATTAAATTTTATATCATTGCGGTATAGAAAATCAGAAAAGTGACATGATCTTGCTAAGTTTCTTGCCCTTCTTCTTAGCAAGATTAATCGAATGGGCGGATTTAGGCATTCAATCTATTTATAGTTTATTTATCTATTTTATCTATTTTATAACTTTATTACATTTTAGTAGCCCACCCTTAATATTTTTTGTATGTATTTCCCGTTTTTATTATATCCTCATTGTATTATGTATATATAATATTTTTATTCCTAGATTCCCCTATTTTATTTATTTTTTATTTATTTAAAAACTTACGACTATCATTTATTAATGCAGGTGTATATTTTATTTCCCGTATTATTATATATTCTAAAGACATATTATATTGTGTAAATTAACTTTGACTTGTAGAAAGTATACTTAATGTATCTATTTTGCAAAAATAAATATTTTGATTTGATTTGATTTGATTTGATTTGATATTAACTTATTTATTCATTGCATTATGTATGTATATACAATATTTTAATTTTTTACTTAAGTTAGTATATATTTGGTTAGGCATTATATTTATTTATGGTATATTCAGTTTATTTATCAACTTATTTATTAATTGCATTATTTATAATAATATTATTATTCCAATAAGTCTTTATTTTATGCATGTGTATAACTTTAGTGGCCCAACTTAAATAAAGTTTTTTCTTTATATATATTTCCCGTAAGTATCCTATTTGTTTCATTATAAAATATTATTTTTATACAGATTAGATTTGACATGTAAAACGTATACTTTATGTATCTATTTTACAAATAAACATTTTGAATCTTTGAATCTTCTAAGTAAATCTGGACGTGAGGAGTTCTGAACCGGGACTCGAACCTGGGACCTCTCGCTTACCGGGCGGTTGCTCTTCAACTGAGCTATCCAGTTCTGGTAAGTGAGCAGATTCCAGTCCCGGTTCAGAGCTTCTTACGTTCAGATTTACTTTTCTGATTTTCTATACCGCAATGATACAAAATTTAATTTATTATCTCCTTGCGATTGATAAATCGCCAAGAGTTCAAAAAATATAGAAATTTATTTCTATCATAGTTTTGCAATGACCCTGTTTACGAAATACTAAAAATACCTCTACGTATACTAGCCTCTACGTGCCTCTACGTATACTAGTTCAAGAACAACCTTGACTCAATTACTACAGAAAGTTTAAAGTAGACCATGGTAGACCATTTACCGAGTCTCCAGTATGAATACGGCTATACAAACGACATTCATGTACTTCATTCACAAAAACAAAGTATTGTACTATACAAGATGTGATAGTATAAGTACCCGTAAAATAAACAAAATCACCTTTGAGCGTGTAACTGGCAAAAGTAAATATTTTAGGTCATATCTTTGGGGATGATAAAAGGCAATAATGCGGACAAAAATCTGGCACGTCTATTATGAATTTAGCTATAACAATCAAAGTAACTCCACTACATAAATAGAAATAACAGTCCAAGGATTGCTATAGAAATCGCTTAAAGAAACAGTACCTTCTACACGGGGCGTTACACTCGACCGATGCAAGGTTTACCTTTTGTTGTCAATAAAATTGTTTCGACATCAATTTGTTTTATATCAAACGGTAACGTAATTGTTCGTTAGGAAACTTTGTACAAAGAACTGTGGTTTGTTATTCGAGTGGACGACTTGACAAATCAAGAGCGTAGCCAGGATTAGGGGGGGGCAAGCAAGGAAATGCTGTAACCCAATAATACGCAAGCTACGTACAAAAAATATAATATTTGAATAAATGTTGAATTAAGTGCAACGGATGAGTACCTAAATAAAATGATTTTATGTGAGGAATCTATAGACGTCTCATAAACAACAAGACTTACAATCTCGCTCAAAAAGTGTCCGCGATGCATTTTGTCACCGCAATGGCGCGTGTCAAATTCGAATCACGATTGCGTACAACTGACATTGCATGTTATGTTAACGAGATAACGTCTTAATTTTGGTTAAAGCAGTTTTGCTATTATGCACGTCGCACGTTCGGACGTTTTCTGACGAACTTTTCTTAGAGACTGTGTGTCTGGTTGTTTATGAGAGGTCAACGAGAGGACAATGGAGGAATCTTATCAATCGTGTACCATTATAGCTAAACATTTTATTTACCCTTTGCTGCATAAGGGTGAGCACCAGTTAGGGGGAGCGGGGGGGGGGGGATTCTGCTCGCACCTGGCTACGCCCTCCCATGTGACAAATATTTATTTATTTTGGCGTCGTACTCGTTTAACTGGTTGATAGTTGATTTTGTTGAGGTAAAATATTTGGAATTTCATTTAGATGTTGCCCATTTGTACGACATCCTTCATAAAGAGGCTCGGTCAAGCTCTGCCATTTGCGCTTCATTATTTTTTCCGTTTAGTTACAAAATTAAAAAAAACTTCAAAGAATATTCTTAAATCTGGTAAAATAATTTTTATGATCGGTTATCTACTAGGATTGTGGAGTACATTTAGGAGGCATCCAAGTGGAATAGCCTTTAAGGCGAGGTTATCCAGAGAAATCTGTCCTGCCCCAACGCTTTCATTTGACACATGTTTATCCTGCTCAGCGGAAGCGGGCCGCCCAGAAAACTCGCGGTTTCAAGGTGTTTTTATTTATTATTTTGTAATTAGAGGGATGGGTTTTTAATATGACGGCCGTTTTATATCACATCTTTCATGACGTTTATTTTAACATAACTTTTATTGTCAAAAACCTAATACAGCTCGAATCAAATGATATTTAGATCATAGCTTAGACCTATCTTTGTGATTTAATAGAAACGAGCAAAATATAAGTAATTTTGTATCGAATGGCTGAAATATCAAGATCAAAGAGTGAAATATGACATATATTTTTTACAAAATTTAATTATCGCTATTTATCGCTATTAATAAGTACACATGGCCGCAATTCGGGAAAAATGGCAGTAAGTCGGTAGAGGCCACAACCTGCAAACCTCTTTGTCTTTTGGTTGAGTTTCTAATCAGAGGTGCAATTGTGTAAGCCAATGGTATTCAAATTCGATTGTCATATGGCTATTCCGCTAAGCATGGCAAATAAGCCCGTTTGACAAATGAAGTCGTACGTTTTTGGTTGTCAACAACAAAATAAGACAATTGTATTCATTTGACAGTGAAAAATGTACGATTTCAACTGTCAAACGGGCTAATTTGCTTAACCGAAGAGCCATATTATAATCAATTTGAATACCATGGGCTTACACAATTGCGCCTCTGGAATGCACTCAAATAAAAAATAGTTAATTTCTTAAAAGTCTTATATTATTGAATACTCCAAAAGTTTTTATAATTCTGTTATTTAGTGTGTGAAAGAACTGTGTGATAAGAGGACCAGAAATAAATGGCTTTTAAATATTAAAATTCTAGTCCCAAATAAAGAACATTTTGAAGCATTACCTCCTTTATCTTCTTTTTATATCCATTATACCTGGTGCAGGTTATTTTTAAAATACTGAGATAAAACGAGTTCAAAACATTCTAATGTGTGTTTTATTTTAATTTAATACTTTGCTAATATTTTCCCACGTCCGACAGGTTTTGGGAAGGTTAGATGATGACATACCTGAGCTTCAAAACTCCACATAAAAATACACAAAAGCTTCTTCTTGTTGTGATATAAAGGACATAATATTTTGCAATATTCGATTATTCATATTCATATAAAATAACTGTGTTTTTTATATATTTTACTGTTGTTTTGGATTGACGGAATAATAATAATTTAAAATTTGTGTATTTCGATAAGATTTTAACTATCATCATGATATTCTTTAAGAACATTTTCTTACTGTGTTAGTTTATGTGATAAAAAAATCTCAAGGGAACACGAGTCCATTAAGAGACCAAAATATGACTTTTAGACATTCTGCGCTTTTGTTGATATATTAGTTCTCGCGATACGAGTCATTATTAAAATATAAGAAAGAAATGTTTCCTAAGACCAAAACCCTGTATGAGAATATAAAATTTCCACATATTATAATTATTAGCTTTTGTCCGCGGCTCCACCCGCGTGTTAATCGGTTTAACGACATGCTTTTTTCCGAGATAAAAAGTAGCCTATATGTTAAGTTAGGGTATAAGCTATATCCATTCCAAATTTCATCCAAATCCGTCCAGCCGTTTCAGCGTGAAAGAGTAACACTCAAACTTTCGCATTTATAATATGATTTCGCATTTATATTATGTGATGTGATTAGTGTGAAGTGTGATATTATTTATTACGACTACAGTTTCGTTGCATGGGTACAACTTCATTATTAGCAAACCACTGACATAGTACTATGCCACTGAGGTGCGAGAACTTACATAAATATCACAATAGCAGGAAGAGCGAGCCCTCCACTGATGAGGTAGAAGGATCCGGCGAAGGTAGACAAGGTGCTGAGGTAGACCTTGCTGTAGACAGGGGAGTAGACCACGGGGATCAGCGCCTCGGATATGCTGATCAGCGAGCTGGCTTTGCCTGGGGAGGTACGGGAAACTGTTTAGTGACGTTACTCGAACTGGATGCAATAGTTGCGATTTGCTTGTGAGGTATATTTATTTTTTTGCTATTTCGGAATGCGAAGGTCAGAGTTGCAAAACGTACATGGCATGTGGGAAACATTGTGACCTATTTTCGTGCAGCAAACCTTAAATTTAGAGTTGAAAAACCTAAAATAATACAAGCTTATTTAACTTTTATCCATCTGCGTTAAAGCCTATTTTGCAATGAAAAGTTTAAGGTTATGGCAGCTCTAAATCTAATATTTGCTACACGAGAATAGGTGTCATTGTTTAGAACTCATTGAGTAATCATCCTCGAAACTATTATATGAATATATTTATCGCTTTGAGCAAATCGGTAAATAAACTATTTAGCACACTTAATCATATAATTAGGTAATTATACTAATTATTAATACTGAACCTATTTTGTTAATCTGACCTATAAATATGCATGTCGCAGGGAAATGAGGATATCAGGGATTACGTGGTGTACCTAGTGATATCACGAAATACCGAAAGATGTCGAATATTCCAATTGATTGATTCTTACTAAAAATCTGTTGAAAAGAAATAGTCATCATGTTATTGAAAAGTCGTTGAAAAGTCGTCTACAATAATAAGTGAAAATAATTTTAAGGTAGATCATCGTTAACTGATCAGTTGATCACAATAAAGAAGAAAACAATGCCACCAAAAACAAAACCTGTAAGAAAACCAAGTCTCGCAACGCAACTTCTTCTTCTACCGTAAAAAGTTGCGAGATCCATGTAAATTCAAGTCGATTAATTTATTCAGCCCTGGATGATTCAGCCCCTACTTAAGGGACCATCTGTCTTAAAGTTATTACATAATTAGCTAACCTAACAACATCTTATAGTGACCTTATTAATATAAAAAATCTTTTATGTTTTAAATAAAAAGACTTGGCAATCGCATATATTTATATGGGACTACAAAGTTATTTATGCAGTTGGTGTATCTAGAGCACTGGACCGAAATTGCAAAATATTTTAGTTTTGTCTTGATTTATACACTAAATACTAATTGTATTCCAAATTTGAAGCTTCTGTGGCTGCTAAAAGTGCCTTAAAGTTTTGATGATCGGTCAGTCAGTCAGTGAGTGACAAAATTGAGAAACTTTGACTAGTTAAATTCTTAAACTACTGGTTCAAATTGAATGAAATTTGAAATATTCCGTGTTTATACAATGCCTGCTTGGTTACCAAAAATTCAGGCTTCTAGTTTTATCCACAACGAAGTTATAGGGGGTCGAAAATGGCCTGAACTGCTTCGAGAAAAGGATAGTACAGCCATGCCACTTTTCAGCTCGACTTGGCGGGGGCACTGCCATGCCCCCAGATTTTTTTGATCACATAATTTTTTCACTTCGCAGTACAAAGTGGTTCAATTAGCCGACTCAATTTCTATGGAAAGGTGAAAAAAAAAGTTCGCGCGATAAAATTTATTTTAGTTTTTTTACTTTAAATTGTAGGACCTTATATATGAAATAGATTTGCAGAAATGAATTTCTTGCGAATAATGGACAACATTTCATAAGCAATGAAGGTATCAACTTTTTTGACGACTTTTGGATACATACAAATAATATATATTATAAGGTTCAACAATTCAAAGTGAAAAAAATTTAAGAGATTTAGAGTCAACGCTGATAGAACAACATTTTCCATAAAAATTTAGTCAGCTGATTGAACCACTTTGTACTGGGAAGTAAAAAATTAATTGATCAAAGATATTTTTTTCTTTCTCATTGTTATCTTTATCAGTTAGCGACACACAATCTGCCATATAATTATTTTCACTTATTATTGTAGGACCTTATATGTATAAGGTGACTTCTAAATTTCTAATTATGTAGCCAAATTCATACTGGAGACTCGGTGAGTGGTCAGGACAGGCGCAAGGTTCAATGACCCTTTTTGTGAAAAACGCAATATAAAATTTGTGTCCCTATACTAATTAACGAACAACCCCGAGTGAATTAATATATAGGTAGTAAGCCTAAATTTCATTTTGCGTTTTTCACAGAAAGGGTCATTGGGCCTAGGTCCTGACCACTTACTGAGTCTCCAGTGTGAATTTGGCTGCATAATTAGAAGTCACCTTATGTAAAAAGCAAGCATGACAGCAGCTTAAATGTGCGAACATTAGGAATTTAAAAAAGCATCAAGTCAGTTACCTATTTTCGTATCATATAAAATGGATTCTTGTTTCTGATGCCACACCGGTTAGTAAAGTCACGTTACCAGAAGCATGGGAATTTAAAGTCATAAAAATAATCGAAAACGAACAACAGAAAACACGTGAACAGTCTCATGAATGGATAAGGATTTTTATGATCGATAGAAATTATCATATTTTATGCCTTACTGGAATAAAAAACGGAGAAATTTTATCATGTTCCATCGATCGAGGTATAGCTACGAACGAACAAATTTTTCTTTTAGTTCTTCCAGTCTTGCAATTGACACCTATTCTCGTGTAGCAAATATTATATTTAGAGCTGCCATAACCTAAAAGTTTTCATTGCAAAATAGGCTTTAACGCAGATGGATAAAAGTTAAATGAGCTTGTATTATTTTAGGTTTTTCAACTCTAAATTTAAGGTTGCTGCACAAGAATAGGTCACATGGCATTGGGTCTCCTGGGTTTTCAATTGTAATTGTGTCTGGCCAGAAAATATTGAGTATTTACGAAGACTTGGAGTCTCTTAGACCTTTTTAAAGTTTCACAGCTAAACAAGAGTACCTATATAGATTTAACTGTTATTTGATGCGCCTTTTAGAATCCCAGATAGGTATGGGTGAAGGCTGCCATTTTAATTCTGGCATCGACGACATCATCAGGGTCAGTCACGTTGCCGCCCAAATATGCAGAATTAGCCTCAGTGAGTTTATTTTGTAACTTTATTTTGTCTATTCTTACTTTGTCGGAAAATGTTTCCATATTTACTGTTTTCTCTAAACTAATACAAGGTACAAAGTCCATTTTGTTTATTTATATCAGTGACAACTTGATCAACAAGTATTTTATTATGGAAATGTGCAAATTCTGTCTCACGTCATTTTACTTAGCACGCACAAGATCGTACTGTTCCTTCCTGTACTCACATCAAAATGGTTTAGATATGAACCGCCGTAACGGGTGTAAAACAGTTGTTAAATATCCTGAAACTAGAGATAGTACAGTGCTCCCAAAGTTATAATGCACATAGAAATCTATAGCCGAGCGACCGGACGTACCACGTGACCTTACTGCTTGTGTAGAAAGTGCAGGGAAATACGAACTTTGCCGAGCAGTGGCGAAGATTCGTATGCGCATTATAAGTTTGGGAGTACTGTACTCTTCTTTAAGAACTATGTTTAGGGTTTACTAACCCTGACATCGCGAACAAATAATCAACCATTCCAGAAATAACTATTTGACTACAATTTGGTGAGATTTATTTATACCGGGTGTAAAAGCAAAGGCAAGAATCCTTTAAGGGTGTTTTAGTATGATCGGTAAAGATATTATTTTAAATACTGGAATCTCTAAATAAAGTACCAGTACCTCACAATAAGACGATTTTCTTTACTCAAAATACACTAATCGCGTGGACACTCTCACTGGTCGCTCGGATGAGGGGTGCGGGTTGCAGGGTGCTATTAGGTGTGTGGGGAGGCCGGTGAGCTGCGTAGCCATAGCTTAGTAAAATGATGGAATTTTTGGTGAAAATTTAAGGTATTTTTTTTTCTCGTAATGACATCAGAATCGTGTATACTTTCATACCCTAAAGGGATTCTTGACTTTGCATTTACATCATGTATAGCTAAGCTCGGTAAGCTCGGGTTTAAGTTTCAAAGACAAATTTTGGGAAATCAAAATCAAAAACCTATTCTCTACGAACGCCAGCTCAGCCCCGAATCAATACAATGATAAAGTCAAAATATTATTTTTCAAATTCCGCGAAAAATGCTGTTGATCCCTGACATTGATCACTTAACAAGCCTACAGTAGGAATTTAGCTGTATAAATAAATGCCACCTTGTGTTTGTACAATTTTTCACAATCTCATGATTTGCTCCTTTGTAAAAGTTATTTGTCTAGACGAGCACTTTGGTTTTCAGATTTTAGCAATGAAATTTACACCGGTATAACGCATAACGTATAACGTATACAATCATCATGTATTGTATCCTCGAGAGGTTATCAGTGTGGTTTTTAATGTTAACAATGCTCATATTATTGTTCCACGATTGGATTAGGATTGAAAAGTACCGTTTGCATAATAGTACAAATGAATTGATTACTAAGGTACTTAAGACCATCAAGTAAAATAATTTTGCGTTTTATGTACATATTGATGTTTATGAAAGTTTATTGATCAATAATATTGCTTCTCCAAAAAATGAAATGATCGCTGATTTAGTTGTCTGAACTGTTTGCTGAATCAATTTTCAACTGTTTTATCAATTTAATCTTTAAATTTTATTTGTCACATATGTCTCTATTTAGCATTGATGATGAAGTTGATGAACCCATGAATGATTGATCATCACAACAAATGGTGAGCTAACAAAATTTTTAAGAATATAATTTTATTTTAATTCCACTAAATATTATCTTGATAAAATGTTACATTTTCTTCACATTATAATTTCGCAGTACTGAACATGTTTTTACTTATTTTTGCACATCCTACCTTTGGTAACTGTCATTTCATACATACGCGTAAAGTTGACGATCTCACCTCATTCCCAATCCAAACGTGGAACAATAATACTTCAATTTGAAGTGTGAACAACTGAAGACTATTTCGTCTAAATGAGCAACTCCTACCTAGTCTTAGCATAAAAACATCACGGTTAAGGTTGCGTTTACGTCAGTTTTCTTAAGGAATCTGAAAACCGTCCTAAATGGACAGTAGCGGAACATTTCAGATTCCATACGAAATCTAACGTGGATTCAACTATAACGTAACCGTGATGTTTTCATGCTAAGGCTACTGGACTTTTACTGTCAAAGACTCAAAAGCCACTTGACAGTGGTGAGGAAAGTACTAAAACCCATGTATAACGATAATATTTTACTTACTACGCATAATATCTATGCATTATAATAAGAAAGACAAGCGGACCAATAAATACCGTAGCGCTCTGCCCGGTGCTTCCCCTACTTTTAGCGGCCATTCTTTCTAAACTAACTCCCAATTTCTCATTTGAGAATTTCAAGTTAAGCGGTGCTGTGATTGGTTGATTCGTCTCCCTAAGTATCTCTTATGCAAGTTTATGTCACCTCCACATTGTCTTTAACATTCAGCAAATGAAGAAACGCAACCCTTTTTTGGAAATTTGTTCGATCATTCTTAACAAGTTATTTTTTTTTGCAGTAGAAAATATTTTACTTGGTTTTTTAATATTATGTAAAGTGTCTTGGAAAATGTCAAATCAGTGACCCATCGTGAAACTCACATCTTGTTTAGTCTTTTTAATCTAAATCGAATCCACAATACCCTGTTTTCAAAACATCTATGAAGTCTCACGACATGAGCGACTTTAAGTTTTTTTCTGGTCTTGCGGATGATTCTTTCAATCATGCCTTTCTTTGCAAGTCATATCGGCAAAACAAAACTACAACGAGTTTTCTATTTTTGCTGCAGTAGGCCTTTATAAACACATATGTTACCATTGTTGTGATTAAAACAATTGTACTGTTCCACAGATAATATTTAATACAAGGTACACTACCCAACCGGTTTCACTATTTAAGCATCATTAGGGGCTTTTAAAAATGAACTTAAATACAAATTTTAAAGAATTTTTGTATTGCTAGATACGTGCAGCACTGACAGAGGCTAAAGGGGTATGTCAGGATCTCTGCAGATGGAAATCTGTAGTCCTTGCCTACGCCGAGTGTGAGTGTATGTACATATGTATAAATCTCTAATAAACTGGCTCTATGATATAAAACAGGTAATTATAAACTTCGCAGAAAAAAAAATACTCGTAATCGAATCGATTTCCTCGGTAAATATTTTTTATAATGAGTAAATAGGCATTTTTGTTTGTACCGGAAAAAATAAAGCTAACGTATATTTATCTTTATTTTAATAATGAATCAGTTAATAATAAATCAATAATGAATTTTATAAGATACTGGAATCAGACAGGGCCAGATAGTTTAACATATTCTTTGACATGGCAGAGTGGTGAAAAATGGCCCAGGACGGCTATTTTGGCATTATTTTTCACTCGCAATATCAGTTGTTCGTCTTTTGTGTACAGTATGATAAAATGCCATGCGATGTAAAGTGGAGTGACCAATCCTCATCAATTAAAAACAATAGAATGTAAAGGAACGCTCCCTATATTGTTTTTTTTATTGAAAAACTATCTTGGTGTTATTTAGTCACTCCACTTTACATCGCAAACAAATGTAAACAAATTTCGAGTGACAAATACCTAATGCCAGAATAGCCGCCCTATGCTTCTCATGGTTTTAGTGCGACAGCAAATTGAATTTGAGAGCTTCTTCGCGTTTTTAGGGTTCCGTAGTACCTGAAAGGTAAAAGGAACCTTTATGGTGAGACTCCGTTGTCCGTCCGTCCGTCCGTCCGTCCGTATGTCACAGCCTCATAACTTTAGCACCGTTAAAGAATAAAGACTTGAAATTTGCTACAAAAATAGAATTAACTTGCCTACACAATACGGCGTAAAAGAAAAAGTCGTTCAAAATATTTCCAATACAATATGAGAAAAAAAAAACTAAAAATACAATATGGTTATCAAATTGTAGATATTAAAGAGCGGATTATAAAAATATATACTTTTACTGTATTTCCTGTCACAAATTTCGAGAAATCTTTGAAAAACCACAAAAATGCATGTCCCCCCCCCCCCCCTTAATTCCGAAACTGGTGGACCGAAAAAAATGGAAAAAGTCACGATTATAGGCCATAACTGGCCAATTACAGGAAAATTATAGTGATTTAATAAAAGACGAACACAAATGAGAAATATAAAAAAAATGAAAAATAAATGAAAAAAAATTATCAAAATACAATATGGGTATCAAATTGTAGATATTTAAGAGCTGATTATAAAAATGTATACTTTTGCTATATTTTCTGGCACTGATTTTGAGAAATCAATGAAAAACCACAAAAAATGCATGTCCCCCCCCCCCCTTATTTCCAACACTGGTGGACCGAAAAAAATCATGGTGATTTGGGATTATGTAAAAATTACAGGAAAAATATAGTGGTTGAGAAATTCACGACATAAAATGACAAAAGTAAATTTTTCATCCTCGAGTTTTATTTCGAGTACGGTATAATAATATTTGTGTCTCTCTTTTGTGGTTCAATCAATTCTTTTTTTAGTTATCATAAACAGTTATGGGCAAGATTTTAAATACTTTTTCTTGACTGTTCCCAAAACTGTCGAATTACGGAACCCTAGGTATGCGAGTCTGACTCGCACTTGGCCGGTTTTTTTAACTTAATTCGAGCTTGGTTAGTAATTCGTTACCTGAGTGTATGGACGCCAGCATGACAGGCTACATATTGGCAATGGGCTATTGGTATATTGGATGCCATCAAAAACAAAACTTGTAAAAAAAAACAAGTCTCGCAACTTAGTTCTTCTACCGTAAAAAGTTGTGAGATCCATGTAAATCCAAGTCGATTTATTTCTTCAGTCCCTACATAAGGGACATTAGCTAAGCTAACAACATCTTATAGTGACCATATCTATATTAAAACTCTTTTATGTTTTAAATAAAAAGATTCTCGGCCATTTCTTCCAAAAAAATTTTTACAAGAAATTTCTGCCCTGCCCCTAGATTAGCCTTTAAAATCGTTTACAAATATGGAACTTGAACTGCTGGCGACTGTACGAGTCTGGATATTTATCTTTATCATAAATGTATGAATCTTTAAATATAAAATAGAATCCACTTACCAACTTCATCAGCATCCACCAGCTTCGTAGCTATAGACCTCAAGGAGGTGGCAGCCGCTGCGCTGAACATATCCAGGACTGGCCCGATGAAGTAGACCAGGCGTGATGGCGCCATGGCGTACAGCAGACTGGCGGCCAGCCGGCTGACGCAAGCGATGACCCCGATCACACTGTCTTCTATCTTCCATCTCTTGCTGAACAGATAGATGGTTATCACGGACCCTGCGGGTGGTGAGGACGTTATAAGAATTTGGTATGAGGGGTTCGGGTCAATCATCATTTTGTAACTTATACAAGTCAACGTTACACATTATACAACGTTACAGATTGCGCGGGCAAAGGCAAGTATAATGTACATATTAATAAGCTAACCGAGGAAGTCAAAAAGATACATATTTAAGAATACCTCAAAATTATTTATTTTCAAATTAGTTAGGTTGTTGATGTTTTAGTTTTAGGATTTAAATATAAGGTTTAAACTCAATCCCAGATATTTATAAGTTACTAATAAATATAGTTGATGCTTGTGATTGTTGGCACTTGGTGGAAATTAATACACATTATGTGTATGTTTATTTATCGAAGATAATATTGTTATTTTATTGCACGTATTTTATTTGTAGATTCTGAAAATGTAATTAAATCAGTATTGTAGTTAAGCCCTTGAGAATGCTGAATAGCGAAACCAGTTGGGTATAATATTTAATATAAGTATATTGTGGATAAGTACATGAGTTATAAATAAACATAATACTAATAAATATGTTAGGGCAGGTCGTAAAGGTCGCGAAAATAATTAGTACCTACTTTGATTAAAAACAATCACAAAGAAACCTGCATAGATTAGAACGTCCTATTTTTCAATGAATCAACACGTATACGTTCTTGTTTGTAAACCAAACAATGCTTAAAAAGAAAATGTCATTGTACCTACAATTACTCGTTTACCATTGTAGTTTTCTTTCGATTTGACGTCATCGGTATCTTGATAAAAGATTCATCGAGTAAACGTGGAGGTTTCATTTATTTCAGTCTGTTCTCTACAGGAAATTCTTTATCTTTGAACGGAAATTGTTATTAAGCAAATATTTGGGATAATAAATAACTCTTGATAAAACGAGGTTGCGTATTAGGAAAACACATAAACAGTATACATTATCAACAAAAAGTACATATTATATATTATGTTCAGGCCTGTTTCCCGCAGGGTTGGGTAAAGAGTACATCTCTATTTCATACGACCATGGCACACACATTTAGCTGGTTCCGTACCCAAAGAGCAAAACCGAGATCTATTTAAGTCACTCTGCTGTCTTTCTGTCACGGGACTCTAGCTCGTAAGACCAGAAATATTGACATTTAATAATAAAATAATCTGAAAATAATATTTTTTCTTATGCATGTTGAAAAGTGTATTTGCCTACAACAAATATATTTCTTACAATTTTTAATAAATTATTTTAATTTTTAATAAATTTTAACAATTTTTAACAAATGAGGTCTGTGAAAGTTGGCAGTTTTAGACAATTTTGTTACCGGGCTACTTCAAAAAGTAACAAGTTGGGAATTTTTGTATATTATGTACCTTCTTACTGTGTTTAAGAAACACATACTGAAAATGTCGGTTCATTATGTAGTTTATAAGCTTCGACCAAATCCCGATCGCTACGTGTCTATTTAGTTTAGGTTATAGTGGACCGCCAATATCAACTCAAGGTTATGAAAGGAGGCTTAGCTAGATAGGAAGAGGAGTATAAGCTTCGACCAAAACAAAGAAAGAAAACAAATGACTCATACTCCTATGCATGGAACTTAATAGAACCCTAACAAAGTGAGGCTGAACTCGTACTTGGCCGGTTTTTTTAATTCATGAATTTCAGTTTTTAGTATTTCAAAACTGTTTCAAGCACTGATTCAAAAAATACCTGAATAACAAAAAGGTGTATAAAAACGACATATAATAAGATATTCTAAAACGACTTGCTATTATACAAACCAAATAGGTTACAAACATATACCTATAAATAATATAAAAACACTAGGTTTCTTTTGCAGCGATTTTAAAGGCTTTAGTTTTAGGTATAATAAAAGCTAAATCACCTTGCCAGGTCTAAGCTAAGCCTTTAAAAGCAATAATAAAGTCGATTCTGAAGACTTTAATTTTAGTTTTAGTGCTGGTAAAACTTGAATTTTTCCAATGAGTATGGCTTCTCTAGAAAAATAAAACCAGCCAAGTGTGAGTCGGACTCGCGCACGAAGGGTTCCCTACCGATATCTATAAAAACGACAATAAAATCATGTCTCTTGTATGGGAACCCCCCTTAAATATTAATTTTAATTTTATTTAATTAGTTAGTTTTATATAAAATATATAATTAAATATTCTGTGAATATTTCAAGCGTCTACCTGTTGCCGTTATCAAAATCGAGCAAAAACGAGCAAAAAAATCACATTTATTGTTTATGAGCCCCCTTTAATATTTATTTTATTCTGTTTTTTTAGTATTTGTTGTTATAGCGGCCACAGAAATTTCAACTATCTAACTATCACGGTTCATGAGATACAGCGGTGACAGACGGACAGACAGACGGACAGCGGAGTCCTAGTAATAGGGTCCCGTTGCTTATCCTTTGGGTACGGAACCCTAATAAATTGTATTGATAGCACTAAAACTAAAATTAAAGTCTTCCAGATTGAATTTTTATTGGAATTTGTGTGGACACAATGTGTGAAATTTACCAAACAGTAGTTATTATTAACATAAACATTATACGTTATGTTTTGGCCTTGGTCTACATAACTAGTTGAAGATAAACTCTTCTTTTTTGCGGCGACACGACAACGTGTTGTTGTTATAAAAACTTTACTTTACGAGAATATCAATAAGGTGACTTTCGTTTATTCATACTGGAGACTCGGTTAGTGGTCAGGTTTAAGGTTCAATTATCCCGTTTGCGAAATACGAAATAGCGGAAATACTCATGAAATCAATTAAATAATGAATTTATGATATTATCAAAATTTCAACACTATAAATAACGTTAAAACACTTTTTGCAAAAATAAAATCGAGTTTTTGTATTTTAATAAAATTTATGTACATTTTTGAAATTGTTATAAAATGATACATGCTTTTTTACCATATTTGAACAAATCAACGCTTATGAAAGTGGCTCGAATTTTTTTTCCCCTTTTAGTTATTCACGTAGCATACAAAATACTTACACCTCAACCAAGATCTGTTAGCAACATGTTTAACTCAATCTCTTAAAACCGAAAAAAGTGACTCGTGAATTAGAGGTTGTGGCAAACCGATCTATCGGAATAAAAAATATTTTTTGTGTTTTTACACCAAGAAGAACCTCGACGCAATCGGTATAGGAAGTCTACACTTTATCTTGGGTATTTCACAAAGAGGGTCATTGAATCTTGATCCTGACCACCAACCAAGTGTCCAGTATGAATTTGGCTACATAAACGAAAGCCACCTTATAGTTATTTCACAGAATCTGTATTCTAGAACGTTTAATTCAACAAATATATATAGGAACTTTAAAAATCAAATGGATTTTCTATTTTATAAGCATAAGGACCATTTGTCCTCAAAAAAATATATTATATATAGGTACTGCAATAAAGTCACTACGAGAAACCGTTTTAAACGGCTTGTGTATTTTGAAACCGTAACCTTCATACTTAGTAATCGTTTCACTAAGTATAAACCGCAGTGCATTTTCACGTATTGCTTCATAATGGAATTCTAAACCTTCGAGAGCTGGCGCTTGGTCAGCCTAGGAATTTTAAATTAATTTCACCAATTAATTAATTTAATTTAATTAATTTAATTTAATTTATTTAATTTAATTTATTTAATTAATTCAAAGGATTCACATACAGTCCGTTAGCAAAAAGATATACGAAACTATACTGAGAACTATGGTAAATTTTTGTGGAAGCTGATTTTTGAGATTGTCGGCACTTGGTAGAATTTATAAGACACTATCTTTTGCCCGTGGCTCCGCCCGCGTGTTATTCGGTTTAACGACATGTTTTTTTCCGGGATACAAAGTAGTCCATGTGTTATGTTAGGCTATAAGCTATATCCATTTTAAATTTCATCCAAATCCGTCCAGCCGTTTCAACGTGAAAGAGTAACAAACATAAACACACACACACACACACACACACACACACACACACACACACACACACACACACACACACACACACACACAAACCTTCGCATAATATTAGTATGATTGTTGTGATGAAAAACACTTGTACATTTCCACAAATAATATTCAATATTACACTATCCAACCGGTTTCACCATGTGAGTATCATCAGGGGCTTTTAAATTAAAGTTATTACATATAATATTTTCACAATGTTTGTGTTGCTAAATGTCCGTGCAATAAAGGATGCCATCAAAAACAAAACTTGTAACAAAAAACAAGTCTCGCAACTTAGTTCTTCTACCGTAAAAAGTTGTGAGATCCATGTAAATCCAAGTCGGTTAATTTATTCAGTCCCTACTTAAGGGACCTTATGTCTTAAGTTATGACATACGTTATAATAACCTAACAACATCTCATAGTGACCATATCAATATTAAAAATCTTTTATCTACATCTATCTACATCTACACTATTATATAAAGAGGAAAAATTTGTTTGTTTGTTTGTTTGTTTGAGGTAAACTTTGGAACTACTCAACCGATTCTAAAAACTATTTTTTTTATAAAAAGCTATACTATTGTTGAGTAACATAAGCTATATTTTATTTTAATAAAAGTAAGTTTTCGGTTTGAAAATTCAATATTTGTGAACCATGTCGGGAGAAAAAACGCTGCTTAGCTGCTTTATCGGCGTTCCTGGACCAAATGGTTAGTTATACGAGGGGTGGCTGATATAAAATCTGCTTTGTAAAAGAAAGTTTAAAAAATGTTACTGGCCACTATATTCCCGTATTCTTTGATTATTCCTTTTTTAAAAATTATGACACTCATATGTTTCTACGAGTTCAATTTTTTTTGTCGCGTCTTCGTTTTCGTCAAGATGCAATTAAATTAAAAATGGATAAAATTGAGCATCGCGCTGTGATTAAATTCCTCGGTAAAGAAGGGAATACGCCGATGCAGATCCGAGAGCGCATGTTTAAGGTGTTCGGAGATTCATGTCCTTCCGAATTTGTAATAAAGTTTTGGTCAAAGCAGTTTAAACAAGGCCGTGTGAGCTTAGAAGACGATCCCCGTAGTGGAAGGCCCATTTCTGCAGTTACCGCAGATAATGTGAAAAAAGTGAAGAAACTGATCCTTGCCGATCGGCGAATTAAGCAGTGGAAAATAGCTAGAGATGTTGGCATTAGCAAGGAACGAGTTTATGAAATAATTCATGAACATTTGGGGAGGTCCAAGGTGAGCGCGCGTTGGGTGCCTAAAATATTGACCCCGTTTGATAAGCAAAGGCGTGTGGAATGTTGTCAGTCATTTTAAGACTTGGTAAAGGATAAAGAGGAAGAAACTATCTTGCGAATAGTGACCTGTGATGAAACTTGGATTCGTCAGTGGGATCCCGAAAGCAAACAAGAATTGATGCAATGGAAATTTATAGGGGAAAAACCACCAAGGAAGTTCAAGGTCCGGTTGTCAGCAGGAAAACTAATGGCAACCATTTTTTGGGATGTTGAGAGGATTCTTATGATAGATTACCTGCCAAAAAACACCACGATGAATGCTGAATACTATGCGAACTTACTTGACCAACTACGCGAAAAAATAAAAGAAGACAGGAGGGGCAAACTTAGCAAAGGCGTTTTGATTTTGCATGATAATGCACCCGTGCACATGGCCTTTAAGGCGCGGTCATCTCTGACAAAAAACGGCTTTACAGAGATCAACCACCCACCCTATAGTCCAGAACTGGCTCCCTCTGACTACTTCTTATTTAAAAATTTAAAGAAAAAATTGAGAGGGCGCAGATTTTCAACAGACGAAGAGATGAAGGACGCTGTGAATGACTATTATGACGATCAAAATAAAAATTATTATTTTAATGGTATGATGTCACTTATTGACAAATGTCGTTAGTGCATTTCAGTTGCAGGGGACTACATTGAAAAATAAAAAAAAAATATTAATCCATGTATTTTCTTTCATAGTCAGGTAGATTACTTTTCAGCCACCCCTCGTAAGTCATGAAACCGGTTGTTTTTCCATACGAGGAAACAGTTTATTATCAGTTTAACCTGACTAAAGATTTCCATCTACAACGATCCTGATACACCTCTTGCTAATATTAAGCTTGAAAAAGTAACTACAGCCAGGTTTAAGCATAGATACATTGAATACTATGGTTTAAGTAATGATTTGTTCCCATACGGGAAAGCTATATCAGTTTAATTTGACTACAGATTTACATCAACAACGATCCGGACACACCTCTTGCTAATATTTAGCTTGAAAAAGTGATTACAGCCAGGTTTATGTATTTATTTTTTCCCATACGAGAAAACTGTATGAGTTTAATCTGATTACAGATTTCCATCTACAACGATCCTGACACACTTCTTGGCACTTTGGTAAAACATGGTGACCAGGGTCTGATGATGGGACTGGAAGATGGGTACGGGATCTCCTCAACGGACAACAGCAGACCCTTCGAGTTTGGGCTTATTTGATTGGTCATTATTAGCACTTTGGTAAAACATGGTGACTAGGATCTGATGATGGGTCTGTAAGATGGGTACGGGATCTCCTCAACGAACAACAGCAGACCCTTCGAGTTTGGGCTTATTTGATTGGTCTTTATTAGCACTTTGGTATAACATGGTGACCAGGGTCTGATGATGGGACTGGAAGATGGGTACGGGATCTCCTCAACGGACAACAGCAGACCCTTCGAGTTTGGGCTTATTTGATTGGTCTTTATTAGCACTTTGGTATAACATGGTGACCAGGGTCTGATGATGGGACTGGAAGATGGGTACGGGATCTCCTCAACGGACAACAGCAGACCCTTCGAGTTTGGGCTTATTTGATTGGTCTTTATTAGCACTTTGGTATAACATGGTGACCAGGGTCTGATGATGGGACTGGAAGATGGGTACGGGATCTCCTCAACGGACAACAGCAGACCCTTCGAGTTTGGGCTTATTTGATTGGTCTTTATTAGCACTTTGGTATAACATGGTGACCAGGGTCTGATGATGGGACTGGAAGATGGGTACGGGATCTCCTCAACGGACAACAGCAGACCCTTTGAGTTTGGGCTTATTTGATTGGTCTTTATTAGCACTTTGGTATAACATGGTGACCAGGATCTGATAATGGGACTGAAAGATAGGTACAGGATCTCCTCAACGGACAACAGCAGACCCTTCGAGTTTGGGCTCATTTCATTGGTCTTTATTAGTACTTTGGTAAAACATGGTGACCAAGGTCTGATGATGGGACTGGAAGATGGGTACAGGATCTCCTCAACGGACAACAGCAGACCCTTCGAGTTTAGGCTTATTTGATTAGTCTTTATTAGCACTTTGGTAAAACATATTATGTTTATTGAAATTACATTCCTAAATCAAGTACTCGAAATATATCTTGCTAATTCATGCATGTATATTTTAACAAGAATTAATATATATATATATATATTTATAAAGAAAAGCTGAAGGGTAACATGTACATTTTATTTTTCCTAAATTTATCAATTTGTTTGAAAAATCAGACAATAAAGCAAAGAAGTAAAAATACAACCGAATTGTGTGCTCGACTAGATTTTGTGCCTTTGGCAATTAATAAATTGACGAATCGATCTAAACTCGATAATAACGACATTCACAATTGAAAAACAGACTGGAACGAATGGTCCATCAATAGGTCATTTGATGTCATTACACCAGAATAGCTGATTTTAGAGCCAAGCATAAAAACGCTAGACGAAAGTCAACCTTATACTTGTGAAGAACCGTTTGTTACGAAAACGTGACTCATTAGTCATTACTAAAACCGGCAATAAATCTGATTAGTTGTATTTATCGCTAAGACTATAGTTAAACAATAGATCAACTTTTGGCATGACTGAACTACGTACCCAAAGAAACATTACCAATCGTAGGAAAAAATACATTTTTATAGAAAATTCACAATTGGTATTTAATATTAGTCGTTGTTAGGAAAAGTGCAGGTTACACTTGAGATTGATGGGGTTAATTTTTGGGACAGTTCTTCATATACATATAATCACTGGATTTGTGATTGCTTAAAATGTTATCTGCCAAAATAAACTTAAGCAAAATATTTTTGAACTATGATAGAAATAAATTTCAATATTTTTTGAACTCTTTGCGATTTATCCATCGCAAGGAGATAACAAATTAAATTTAGATCACTGCGGTATAGAAAATCAGATAAGTAAATCTGGATGTAAGGAACCGGGATTCGGAATTCGTCCAGAATTACTTGTCTGATTTTCTTTATCACAATTATATAAAATATTAAATAATTTTAACTGCAACAAGTCACTTTTGAATATTTAAGTCCTGTCTTAATGACGATATAATATAAATAATTAATTATTATTCGAAGCGTGTTTATAGTTGTTGTGCAGGACAATTTAAAAAGTTATGCATAAAATCACACACTTTCATACGTGATGGAAAAGAAGCGGAGCACTATCCATTTGATGGAAACAAGTCGAATTAGAACCAACCGAGAGGGGGAAGATATTCCAATCAACAAATAATAAAGTCACACACAACTGGTTCATTTTTACGAGGGAGTAATGATAGATTTTACGAATAGGTATGTTAGTAAACAGGGGAAGAGATATTCATTAAATATACCTACGTTGAAGAAACTGGTACATAGAGAGCTAATGCCTACATATGTACAATTTCATACTCTCATTACCTACTTATTTTTCAATCCATAGAAACATGGTGCGTAGTGAACTTTTTTGATTTTGCTGTCATAAAATTGTTCGACATTTTCGCTCGGTAGGTACCTTAATCCTTGTTGTCAGACATTTTTGCCCAGAATAAAACTTTTAACTAACAGGAACACGGTGAATATTTAATTATTATCTAAATTATGGCGTAAAAAATCTAGCAGTCCATCGCACACGCACGTAAGGTTAGGTCACAAGGGAGGTTTCATAGCAGTGAGGTGCCGCACTACCACCAAGAAACCTCCTTGGTCGGGCCGCAATCACGCACGCTGCTGTGAGGTTCTGTCACAAGGAGGTTTCATAGCGATGGGGTCTCGTACGCAGTCACAGAGGTATAATAGTAATAATTAGGTATATGTCTGTGGTATAAGCCAATATAATTTAAAACCTCATTGGTATTAGGTATCAAAACCTCAGACATGACTGTATGAGTGAACTGTAATAGGTATCAGAAAAAAAAAAATTTTTTTCCGTATTAGAGACTTTGTGTTTTTTTATACGGCACTATTTTTAAGTTCATAATCAAGATTTTACGATATGAGTGTAGATAAGATAAACCATATTATTAACAGAATTGAAAAAATGCGCATAGGAATCTTCACCACTCTTCGGCAATATATTTCCTTACGCTTTCTATACAATCCATGAGAAACCGTGCACGTTTAGTCGTTCGCCTTTAGGCCTTGTCCGGATGCAGCGTTTTACACGTGCGAGCAAGGACTCGCACGCAGCCGAAGTACTAGGCACATGCTACATTTGTAACTCACGCGTGTTGGTACGCGCGTAGCATGTGGACGCGATGTATTGGAGCCTAGTACTTCAGCTACGCGCGAGGACTTACACGCGCAATGTACAACGAACGCTGCACCTGGACAATGCCTTAGATTTCTATGCGCATTATATCAATGACAGATCTGAGGGTTCTTTTGGTTTGAAATTGCGCCAAAACATAGTGAATAAAAGAGTATACCTATAAATAAATTTGAAAAACTCACCGATAGTCCCAACGGCCACACTGTAAGCCAAGAAGAAACTGTAGTCAATCTCGGTGAACTTGAACTTGTATCTGGTGAACCAGTAGGTCATCTGCGCCTCACCTTCACCAAGGAAAAAAGGATTAGTCAGGTCATCGACCGGCCCTCTCGATTCATTTGCTAACTAACTTGGGCAAGGGAGAGGTCGCGTAAACAATCAATCAAATTGTTGCTATCTGGAGACTAGTGGAGACATCCTTATAATAGACCTTCTTTTGGTCACAATGTGACCTATTCTCGTGCATCAAATCCTAAATTTAGAGTTGAAAAACCTAAAATAATACAAGCTCATCTAACTTTTATCCAACTGCGTTAAAGCCTATTTTGCAATGAAAAGTTTTAGGTTATGGTATCTCTAAATCTAATATTTGCTACACGAGAATAGGTGTCAATGTGTATAGTCATGGCGTAAAAAAATAAATAGCAGTGGCGAAGAGTCGATATAACACGATTCCCAACGGCTTGTTTAGGGAATGGCAATCATACTGAATTTCCTTATTCCGTGCTATTCGCTTTATCAAACATTTTCATAAATATCAATACGAAAAATACACTTAGCTGACAGGGAGTTGCAATGTACAAAAAAAATGTGTTTTCCTTGGATGCATTTCTGAGTAAGAAGATTTTTTGGTCCGGCTTCCCCTTTTTAAATGTTCATCCTTCGCCACTGGTAAATAGTTACTTTCATGATTAATCCACGATCTTTTTTTTAGGGTTCCGTACCCGAAGGGTGCTAAACGGGACCCCATTACTAAGCCTCCACTGTCTGTCTGGCTGTCCGTATGTCACAGGGGTCTACAGCTTCAACTGTAATAGATAGAAAGTTGAAATTTTTACAGAGTATGCGTTACTATGGCTTCTATCACGACAAATAATAATAAAAATCTTACTAAATTTAAAACTTGTATGTATCGTCTTAAAATATGAGCATAAACCAATAACGTTTAAATAATGCAACTTTAGCGAGGTTTTTTGTATGGGGACAATACAGCTTGTTTTTGAGCCGTGATGTTGCTTTGGCTTTTATATTGTTGTTATTTACCACAATGTTTTCAGGGTTCCGCACCCATACCTTTGAACGCGAGTACGATTCGCACTTGGCCAAATTTTTTGTAGCATTTCTTTGCACCAGCTAAAATTGCACAGTACAACTTCATTGGCCTACTTATTTATATGGTAGATATGAACTTATGAAATTTCCGTTAAACACTTTCAAATGTAAATTATCGCTCTATCTCTGTCGCTCGGTGGCGCTTGTCAAAAAACGAGGTCCATTTTTCAGTTAACGATAAAAGAACGTACCGTATCTACTCTTTTTTATATCAATGATTCCAAAGCGATGAATTTCGCAATAAAAACATAATGACACCTATTCTCGTGTATCAAATATTAGATTTAGAGCTGCCATAACCTAAAACTTTTCATTGCAAAATAGGCTTTAACGCAGATGGATAAAATTAAATGAGCTTGTATTATTTTAAGTTTTTCCACTCTAAATTTAAGGTTTGGTGTACAAGAATAGGCCACAATCTTAGCAAGAAATCGTGGTCAAATGGTAGTACGCTCGCCTGCTAACCTAGAGATCGTGGGTGGTTTAATCTCCACGGAGCACGTGGTAATTTATATTCGCTGTTGGTCAATTTGTGTCTGAAGTAGGTCCCAATACCTATCTTGTTGATATCAAATGTCTTTTAAACGGTTTTCGGCTTGTTGGTTATTTTCTAGTTATTTTATAAACATCTTTATAGCCTATATGTTGACTAGGATCACTAAAATGATAATTTCAAAAGCCACGTCCAAATCGGTTGAGCGATTTTCGAGTTAAAATGGAACAAGCAGACAGACAAAAAGACAAAAATTCTTAAAATTGTAGTTTTGGCCTCAATACTATACTAATAATAATAACCCATTTAATTTAAAATTTTGCAAAAATATTCAGTGTACAGACAGACACGACTTTTTTTCTACTTCATTAATTTGTAAGAATATAAGGTGACTTTCGTTTATATAGCCAAATTCATACCAGATACTCGGTAAGTGGTCAGGACCAAGGTTCAATGACCCTGTTTGCTAAATCAATAATAAACACGTTTCAAATTTATGTAATTTTATGTAATGTTAATTTTAATTGTTTTATTTGCATTTATTTTTAAAACGCATGCAATGCAAGTATATTGCTATGCTCAACGAAGGGTATCATGTTATAGAACCATATATTATTAGCCATGCCAACATTATATACTACATGAATGCAATAAATGAATTATAAGAAAAATGATTTTGTCCTCTATACTTTTCATAAACAACCTCGACTCAATTGGTACAGAAAGTCTTAATTTTATTTTGCATATTTCACAGAAAGGGTCATTGTTCCTGATCATTTACCGACTCTCCAGTATGAATTTGGCTATATAGTATTATGTCACCGGTTGAAAATGTACCTAGCTATAACAGAGGAAACTGTTCTATGTTCGAAATACAAAATACCAACATGTTACGTAACTTTTGTCATGATTAATACTGAAAGAAAGTTATCGACGTCAAATCTACATAGCCTTATGTGCATTATTTACCGCCGGAGGTAAGGTGACTTTAATTTTTACATCCAAATTCTTACTGAAGACTCAGTAAGTGCTCAGTAATAAGGTTCGATGACCCTCTTTGTGAAATTAGTAAATTATTCTTTTCGTGTTCCTTACAAACGCAAGCCCAGCCTCGAGTCATTACTATGGGACGTCAAGATTTTATTTTGCGAAATTAGCCAAAAGTGTTATCGATCCGTGTTACTGATCACCCACCAAGCCTCCAGTATGAGTTTGGATGTATATAAAAGTGACCTTATTAAATCAACCGACCAAATTCATACTGGAGACTCGGTTAGTGATCAAGAACTAGGTTCAGTAACCCTTTTGGCCAATTTCGAAAAATATTTATTTTGCTTCCTTACTGGTTGGACTAGTTTAAGTACAATTCCAGGCATTATAGGGGCAAAAAAATTTTTTTTTTCGAATTTCTCCTCTTTGGGGACCATCGAACCTTGTTCCTGATGACTAAACGAGTCTCCAGCAGTATGAGTTTGGTCGGTTGATTTAATTTCACCTACTATAGATACACAATATTATATGTTTAACATGTTTACAACAAAGTCTTGGATGATGAATTTTATATCAAAGTGAGGATGATTGAAGATATTTTCTTTATTATAATATCATTATTAAACTTATATCATCATCATTATAATATATTAATTGTAGAGGTAAATATTTTATACGTATGATTTTATTAACGTATTTAACGGCAAGCTGATTTATATGTAAAGTATAACATTGTAAGTTACTTTCGTTTGAAAATATTTGCTGGCCATAGTTCGTACCTAAGTACCTTGGTTTAGTAAAGCTTAAATTTAGAACTTAAATTTAGAACTTAAGTGTATCATCTAAATATACCCTTTTTGAGGGGCTGTATTAATTTACTGCCAGAATAGGATTAATAAGGTAAAGTAAATTATGTATTGCTACAAGTAACAATAACAATAATTTGCTATCACTTTTATCACCATGGCGAAGACTTTACTGCCTTTTGACAGTGGCTATTATTGGTTGGTCCCACAGATATAGATCTAAATAGATGCCGCGAGTATATAAAAGGGAGAGCAATGTCAATTGTGCAATTTCCTCAAGAGGAAAAAACGGAGCCCTTGTAGGATCACTTTGTTGTCCGTCTGTCTGTCCGTCCGTTCGCTGTCTATCGAGACTCTTTATCTCGGGAACGCGTGGAGTAGAGTCCCTTGAAGCTGAGAAAAAATCAAACTTCCAAGTTAATGTAAAAAAAAGATACGGCCGTTTATGCCACATATACGTATATTTCGACACTCTCAAGGGAATCAAAATTTACAGGGAATTTTCCGTTGATCAAGAACTATTATGATATAAGATGCTGTTAGGTTAGCTAATTATGTAATAACTTAAGACAGAAGGTCATTGAATAAATCTAACCGATTTGGATTTACATGGATCTCACAACTTTTTACGGTAGAAGGACTAAAATACTTGGAATTGATGTTAAAACTTAGCGTTAAAAAAATTATACTTTGTGAATTCCCTTACTCTGAATTACTAACAGGGTCACAAAAAAGTAGTATAAATAATTTAAATACTTGCATGCAAAACTTTTCAATTGGTCACAGTGACAAAATTGAAATGGAATACTTTGACACGAATTCTTACATTCGTGATTTTGTTTTGACGAAAGGTAAATTATACCTGCCACATTATTTTAAAAAACAATTAGCTACTGAGTAAGCTTGCATTTTACCTTGTAATGAATCTGTTACTAAAGAGTGGCGAAATTTGGGAAAGGCCTATGTCCAGCAGTGGACGAACACGGGCTGATGGATGGATGGGAACTCAAATAAGTTGCTTCATTGTGAACAATATGGATTTACTAGAGGGAGGTCAACTACAGATGCGGGAGTTGCTTAAGTCAAGCACATATTTGATGCTTGGGAAGAAAAGCAGGATGCATTCGGTGTTTTTTGTGAACTCTCTAAAGCTTTTGATTGCGTTAATCATGAAACCCTTTTATGCAAATTGGCTCACTATGGGGTTAGGGGCCAATCTTTGGCGTTATTCAAGTCATACCTTAGTGATCGAATTCAAAAGGTGGATATTACCACAATAATATTACTACTCCATTAAATTTTCGCAAGATTTTTATTCGGTTTCATACATTTTCCGGTAATAAGTTATTACCTGCTTCAATAATAATCTTTTCTTTTAAATATTGCAGCGCCAGTATGTAAATTTGTTTGTATATTATTTTACAATTTTTATTCTCGCTATAAGATAAGACTACAGTGTGACAACGATACTGTGCAGAAGGTGAGACTGTAGAATTGCGATTGTGTGGTTGCACACCATTGACATTGTGGAAAACAACTCTTCTAACAGGGCAGGCAAGGTTTGTTTTCAAAAAAATATGGTTTGAATTTTATCTCATTCTTCTTTTGTTACGATCTTTACTTTGTTTCTATAATTTTTCAAAAATAGACCTTCCCTGCACTGCTATAAGAGTTTTTTTCCACAATGTCAATAGTGTGCACGCACACAATCGCAATTCTCCAGTCTCACCTTCTGCACTGCATGAACTTGGCGAAAAGAAGAACTAACGCCGCCATTATACGAAACGATTCCTTTGACAGTTCGTCTTGTACTCAGTTTCTCCAATATTTTAAATTATTCTAATTTAAATTGGAATATGTTCTTTTTCTTTTAAAAAAGCGAAGAAAATAGCACATTGAAGTTTAAAAAAACTGGTCAAGTGCGAGTAGAGCTCATACCCTGAGGGTTGTGTGGATACGTTTAAAACACAAAGTTATTCTCCGTGCAGTTATGCAAGTCCAACGTAACTTGACACTTACGATCCATTTAACTCAATGTATTTAAGGGGTCTAATTAAATAAATGTCTTATATGTTCTTAAATAATGAAATATTGGTAATTATTCGATTTTTTCTTATACCTGTGCTATAAGACCAGCTTACTAAAGAAACTTCAAGTTTCTAAGGTAACCGGAAGTGCCCTACAGGTTGTAATGGTTAGCCAATTTGTATGAGATTAATTATGTAAAGGACAATAACTTTTTTCGCGTTGAGTTAGAAGCCTCAATTTTTGACAGTACCGAGGGGCTGCAGACTTTTATATCAGGTACATATGTGTTTCAACTTGATATCTCTTACGAGGCCCGATAAAAAGGGTATTGACGGACAGACAGACAGACGGACAACAAAGTGATCGTATAAGGGTTACGTTTTATACGTTCGGAACCCTAATAACGACCGAATTAGAGATAAGGACCGTAAATAAGTTAAATTTTGTATGTCTATGGATAAAATTGATTATATTCATGCTAGTAAAACCTATCAATAAAAACATTTACATTTATTCACTAAATAATGAATAGTATACTACTCATTATTTAGTTATTAAATGTATCTTTATATACCTATAAATAAAACAAATATTTCGATTCGAAGTCGTCATAACGACTCCTAATCGAAATGTTTGTTTTGTTGTAGTTGATGAATTTAATTGATTTAATGAAGTGACTTCTCACTATAATGATGATGACAAACATAAATAAATAGATAAGAAACCGACATGTAAGTATCTTACAACGATGTACAAATGATTAATGGTACATTATGATACAAGTGAGCTGCGGTGGACATTACAGTCGAGGCGGGATTGCAGGCCGAGCCGAAAGCGAGGCCGTAATAGAGCCGAGAGTGTAATGACTAATGCTCACGCGTTTCATACGACGTTTTTCAACACACTTGCGAAGAAAAATAATAAAATTTCACACATGATCGAAAACAGCTATGAACTAAAATAAATCTTTGAAAAATGGCGGCGGAGATTTTGTTTTTTTGCGCAGATGGAAATAGAGGCACTGACGCAAAAACCCACACAGCCAAATATTAAATATTACAAACTGAATATTTTTGTATTTACAACAAAAGTTTGAGTTAATTTGTTGATAAAAATAAATAATTTGATGAAATTAATAGATAAATTGTTATATTTAACTGAGACATAAAAAATATATTTCAACTGAGACAGTCTATTTATTCTAACTTAACTATTTCTCAAGACATCAAAACTCTTTGCTAAGATTTAATAAAAAAACTGTAATGTAAGAAACACTAGTGCGATAATGTAAAGTAAAAATCACGTGTGTTTAGAAAGCTTTATAAGCAAGTGTGTTGAAAAAATCGAAATTATTTGAAAAACTAGACTTGAATATTATTTATTAGTAACTAGATATACGAGTATGTTCTTTTTGCAAGTTTTGAGGCCATCCATGATCAAGTTTTCAGCATTTTTCTGGGTTTTTCTTCAGACGGAGACAAAATGATGGATTTTGTCGTTTCAAGAAGGCAATTAGTTTGTGGTACTTTTGTAGGTTTATGTCATTTTTACAGCTGATGATGCTCTTCAACATTGAATATTTAGACCATAATGAAGATGGTTTATATTCTTTGAAGTATGCTAAAAGAACGTTCTCAGAAAACGAGGAACAGTTTTTGTCCATTTTCCACTGTAGAAATCTTTGGTATTCTTCTAAGTATTTATCTCTCGATTTTTGCGGCAAAGAATTATCATTTGCTATTTGGGCTTCTTCGACGATATTTGTAGGAGTTAAATCTGTAACTTCTTCATTAGAACTCATTTTCCGAGATTACTAGAACATAGTATAACCACAAAATTAAAGTAATTTTATTTCACCAAAGCCTATTTACAACAAAATGGCGTGCTTTCTTTGCAGAGCGCGCGTTTCATACAGTTTTTTTTTTCTTGAGGCAAAGGTACAGTATACATACAGCCAATAATGTGAAAAATATTTTTGTTTGCGGAAACAAAACACGTATTTTTAAATGAGATAATCAAGAATCTTATGTTTTATGGTGTTTATCATCATTTAATTATTGCTAAAGCGCGCATACTTATTAATAGTACATTACGATACGAGAGCGAAGAAACGTTTTCTGACGAGTGTGAGTTTGCGGCACGAGTATCGAGAAAAAGTTTCTCGCACGAGTATCGTATAATATTTTATAGCAAAAGTGCGGAAAATGCCGACTTTACGCAAGCGCAGCGTGCGTAAAGTGGTCATTTTACGCACGGTGTGCTATAATAATTGTTTTTTTTCGGACAGCAAAACCTCCTTGCACCTTTGTAATTTTTTAAATTTTATGACTTGCACCATAGAGTCAAAAAATTAAAAAGAATACTTTATTTCACGCGTGAAATAAAGGATTTCGTTACTGTTTTATTTCACGCGTGAAATAAGGAGTCGGTTTCCGCATAATTTTGTTACATAAAAAAGAAAACTTTACGACCAACTGCATTGAAAAGTCAATTAAACATTTTTATAAGAATTATACGAGACTGCCATCTCTAAAAAATAAATGAAACCGGTCAAGGGCGAGGAGGACTCGTGCCATAAGGGTTCCATACCTCTTAAATAAGTAAATAATAAAAAAAAATTGCTAAAATAAATAATTGGTATAGTTTTCTGGTAATTACTCACATTATTAATCGGCGTTTTCAGTATTTGTCGTGTAAATACAGTATACGGCACATAGTATACAGATTCCCAAGTTGGGAACTAGTTCAGTTTTTGGGAAAGACTCTAAAACTAACAACTCTGAATTTTCCAGCGATTAATTTACCATCTTAGAAGATATTTTACAACGTAAAGTACATGTTAAGGGCTTGTATTGGGTCTTTCAACGGTTTTTGTTTTAATATGCTGAGTCAACTACTTATCTGATCAATGTAAAACTTGGACACGTGTTTTTTAGACCTTTGTCTTTCCGTCGTCAGGTTAGTTACCTAATTGGACACATTTCGCTCATTAGATTTTATTTTTGAAAATGATGCCTTTTTAAGTTATTATTTCGTTTTATGTCTAAACGCCTAGAGTTTTATGTCTGTAACCACTGCTATAAAAAGAAAACATGGTTTATTTTCCGATGTCAAGTGCAAAAACTCCTACATAAAATACTTTTTCGTAGAATCCAGAAAAACCTCTAAAATTCACTGATTTTGCGTGCCACCAGCGCGCGAAGCGAGCATTCTAATGTAGACTTTCTGACAACATACTGAAGTTCAAAATCGCTTAGTAAGATTATCGTGCACCAGGGGTAAGGCCGTAAAGATAGACCATTCTATCGCATTGAACATTGATCAATGATCATATTTGCAAATACTACTTTATCTTTTTTGTTGTGATTAATCAACTACAACCATTTTCAAAAAAAAAAATCACATTGCCAACTTTAAAGAGCTACATTTTTTATTCAAGTTCAATAACTTTGCTGAAAAAAATAGCAAAAACATCAGAAATATAAATTTGTAGGAACATAATCTACCAGAATTTTTATTATTCAACACATTAGCTGTTGAAAAAAAAGTACTTCCGTAATCTTTTCAGATTAATGTCACCAGTTTAACAAGATTTTTTTGTATCGAATAAAGCACAATTACAAATAAAATGTCATGTCACAATAACCTTTGGTCTTTACCTAATTGAATTCTGTAATTATATTGACAATCCATTTATTAAATTAGACCGTAAAACATAATTAACGTCACTCCAAATTCCAAGAAAACTACAATCCACAAAGGCACTCCATACAAAAAGCGTAATTTGGTGAAAGTTTCATTCTATTTTTAAGTATGTTGTTTTGAGCAAGAAAAAACATGTGCTACGAGCAGTATATGGAAGACAGCACTTTTTGCTACGCCGTAGTAATTGCGATCCTTCGGATTTGTTTCTAATCGCTCATTTACACTCTCGTGAGACTCGTTATCATATAAGAGATATAGCTACACGTATATGATTGGTATTTTATGTATATAATGAAATAAAATTTTACTTAAATACCTGATATGAAATTCACCGTAGGTTATTAAACATTTTCAGATATTTTCGCAGTACGTTTCTTTGACACCCGAGAATATGAAAACTTAAATACCCACTCAAACAAAATCCGTGAAACAGCAGTTTTTTACGCGATTTCAGTTTTGACTGCATGTGAAAGTTGTTAATACTAATGGGTACATTATCACATTTAAGGAAAGGGGTTTTCGTTTATTTCAGCCGGTTAAATAACTTAAATTCTCGGAACCCCCATTTCTAGATCGAATATAATGCCTGTTTTTGATTTGTCTCTGCCTGCCCCTTTGGGAGACAGTTGTGAGCATAATTATGTATATCTATGTATTGATTTGATGTGTTTACAGGGGTGTTAACATATACAAATAAATTATACAAAAATGATAAATTAATATTTCGAAAAAACCAAGGACAGGCAATTTTACATTCAATATATCGGCCATTACATAGTAGCGCAGTCAAACTTTAGCGGGAGTGTGAAAGGGTAGTGCGGTAGATGAAACGATGCGCTGTTGTAGTTAAAATTAGCGCTAAGCCATATTATGTATTTACTTCACTTCAACAAAGTTTTAGGCAAGTTGACAAGGCGTATCTCCACTTCTAATTATTTATTTTATTTTTAGACTGTTTTTTGGAATAAGCATTGTAGTAAATAATAAAATCCCTATGACGGCAGTTTCAGACCAAATCAACACTGTGTTGTTGTAGATATTTTAACATACTTGAAGTTTGCTCGGTAGCAATAATAGGATTTAAATAATAGCGGATCTAAGCCGACAAAAACGGGGAAAAAGAAAGAGCAAGCAAGGATTTTTGTTCAACCAAATTGTTAGTAATTTACTTGTTGAAGGTGATATGTGTGAGCATTCGTGGACGCATGGCAGTTATACCTTTGCCTAGCCCAAAGCAAAAGAGTAAATATCAGTCGCTGACTGGTTATTTAAGCGGTCTTATAATAAATTGTGACAATTACAGTGCAGAATCGCGGGGTTAATCATAATCGGACATTGTTTGTAGGTACTTATAAAATCCTTTCTGATTTTGTTATTAAATTGTTTTCATTTATTGTGCATAGTGTATCGTGACGCGTTGACTTTACCTGGTTAGTAACGAACTTTTAATCGTTTGAGTGTTTACAACATTTTATGACTGGTATGTAAAAAAACCGGTCAAGTACCATTCCAATAAGTTAACAGCCTTAAATGATTTTAATAAAAATACAATTTTATCATTAACTAGAAAATGTATAAAACAAAACTGCAGAATTAATTTTATCGGGTATTCGGGTACGTAACTCTAAACCTTTATTAAAAATCGTCGTTTTCAGTAATGCAGAAAATTTCAAATTCCTAATTAGTTTAGGTTTCGAGATAGACCCCGTAACAAAAATGGTCCAAAATTGTCAACTTTGATTTATCTTTGGAGATAATAAAATAATTAATTCGTACTCTACTCAATGTATTCTAGACAATGACCACTAAATGCAGGGGGGAAAAAACTTTTTTTCGCCTTTTTTTTCATGTTATCCTGAAAATTTATTTTAATACATTTGTAATTCAATATTCAGTTTTGCATAATAATCTGTAGCTCTTTCCGTCTGCAAGCGGACATACAGACGGACAGACAGGTTGCCCTTCGGGTTACGGAACCCTCAAAAAAAGCAAGAAAAGGAAATACTCCTCGATTTGGTATCACCAGTTCAGAACCGGCTTTATAGCAAATGTTGCTAAGTCCATTACACTACCACATTATTTATGTAAAGTGTCAGACATTTTGGCAGCACGCCGCTCTGATGTTACGGTTTTAGGCTATAGTCCGGTGATTAACGAAACGATTATGCACTTCGAGATAAACATTTATTTGTAGGCTTTATTTTTGGATTTTGAAATATACCTCTCCAACCACAGTGACATTCAAAACGACATCCGAGTTATTTAAGGCGAGGCATTAATAAACGTTTAATTTCAAATCGGCGCCTTAGGGGAGTGGAGTGAGGGGGACTTACTCCAGAGAAATATGCGCTCACGAACTAGCTTATGCCGTAAGGTCGTATGCGGCAAAACAGTACTTTTCATTTAAAATTGACAACTATAAGTAATTTAATAAATCCAATCGGCCATATTGAAGTGTATTTGTAGACTAACTTAGAGGCTTCATTCGCTCCCCGTTTTTGCAGTAAAATAGAAATTTCGCTCCCGTTTGTGTCGTACAATAGAAATCTTTGTTTTAAAAGAGGTTGTCTAAATATTTTTTTCTCTGCTATGAAAATTAATCAATCAACTAAATTTTCGGGCAAAACGATGTCAATGAAATGCTTAATCTAGTATGTAAATTGGTAATTACAAATGTTTTTTATTGCTGAGAAAAATGGAGATCCATGTCGCCAAAATGCCTTTAGGCGGCAACTATTGCTGGTGATCTTGGTGCGTACGTCTCACTCTCTCAGACGACACTTCCATACTGATCACTCTGTCACCATACGTCACCAATCGATCTCTCTGTCGTTCGAGGAAGAATCAAGTTGCGAACGAGCTCAAATTGACTTTAAAAAATATAACATATATTCTTTCAAAAAGAATCAAAGTTTTTAATTACAATATTATAAATTTTACTATGTTTTAATTTGTTTATTTTTAATAAATGAATTAAATCTTATCTTAGTCATAGATTGTCTTAATTTGAACCTTGTTGTGGTATTTACAAGTTCCAGATAAAAATGAAAAATACTTATTGAACCTGTAGTTTATCATATACTTGTTATTTTTTTTAAATAATTTAAAATTTTTAATTCTAAATTAAGCAGTTTTTAAGTTTATCAGCAGTAAGGTCCTCTTAAGATAAATAAATAATATGTAATATATCCTACATTTATTAAATCCCGGAAAATGCCGTTAAGGCGAAACTAGTCGGAAATATAAATATATAAATTTTGTGAAACAGTACAAGTGTTTTCTTCAACCATAATATATCCTAAGATATTTGAGGGTCACACATATTTACACACTCGTCGGGATTGGCCCGCATGTGTAGCACTGGCACTGTTTTTAGGGTTTCGTAGTCAACAGGGAACCCTTATAGTTTCGCCATGTCCGTCTGTCTGTCTGTCTGTTGTCTGTCCGCGGCTTAGCTCAGAGACTTAGTGCTAGAAAACTGTAAAAAGCTGAGAAAAAAAAAATACCTTAAATTTTCACCAAAAATTCCATCATTTTTCTAAGCTATGGCTACGCAGCTCACCGGCCTCCCCACACACGTAATTGCACCCCGCAACCCGCACCCCTCATCCGAGTGGCAGGCGACCAGTGAGGGTGTCCACGCGATTAGTGTATTTTGAGTAAAGGAAATCGTCTTATTATGAGGTACTGGTACTTTATTTAGAGATTCCAGTATTTAAAATAATAAATTTACTGATCATACTTACATACACACCCTACACACCCTTAAAGGATTCTTGCCTTTGCTTTTACACTCGGTATAACTCCTTGAAAGACACGTAAAACATTTATGAAACCGGACCTCAATTCATCTGAGAACGGTTTATATTTCAAAAGCTTGATACATATCTCTATAAAGAGATTCTAAGGATCACCCGCCTTCGGCCTTTGCAATTTCTCGCATGGGCCAGAATTGACGTCCATGGGGGTGATTCCGGAGAAACAGTCGAAGCGAGATTTATAAAACTCGAGCTGAAAATGTATGGAGTTCGACAGTTAAAAGAGGGTTTTTGCGGTCGAGAAGGCTAATTCGACAGACTGAGAATAAACCTCCAGAGCGGTTATTCCGGAATTATTGCGCATTCGCAATATCAGTCATAGATATTTCCTTAAAGTTTGATAAATGCCATGCGATGGAAGTTAGACTGACTAAACCACATCAAATACCAACTATAGGATATAAGAAATGCTCACTATAAGTTTTCAATAAAAAAAAACAACATATATCCGTACAAAATCCCTTTTAAAATCACCCGCAATCTGCCTTAGATAATTTTGCGTACGTGCCAGAATTGAGGGCCAGGATTAAAATCAGAGTGGAATGAAGACCGTCTGGTCATATAAAATTAAATAATATTCAGCCACAGCACCAAAATTAAATATTATCGACTTAATATATAGGATCCTAGCAGCAGATTCTATTCAAGAAGGATTTTACAAAGTGAAATTCTTTTTAACCCCAATTTCTTATAGGGCAGGTTTGCTATGTGGCATAATTAGATCATTTTCAATGAAAACTGATCTTTCCAGTTTTTTGTCTAATTTTGTTACGCTTTTCTCGGTGATAAACAATCTCATGATTAATAGCTAACGTATTATTATAGAAAAAGCAAAAAAGGTGTGTGAAGATAGCATCAGATGGAATGTCGTGTAGTTTTTCTATCCCTCTGGAACACAGTTTTTTTTTTTAACGAAAATTTATGATAGAACTCGTCTATATGAACAACTTTTAGTATGGAGCCACCCCTGAAATCGTGAAAAAAATATCAGCTGTTCCATAGAAAAGTTCCATAGAAATCACAATTTCAGGATTGGCTTCATAGTAAAAGTTGTTCATATTGACGAGTGCTATCACCAGTTTTCGTTAACAAAATGACTAAAACTTCACGTTGTTTATGCGTTATTAAATTAGATGAACTAGTTGTTTTTCATTCGTACTATAACAACGGAAGTTTTAGTTAAGGCAACTCAAGATGTCAAGATTACTCAAGACGCATGCAATCTTGTAAAATTTACAGTAATAGCAGCGACTTATCTTATGACGTAACTTTTGTTTCTAAACTGAACAAACTTTTTTAGTTTGATGACATTTTTGTAGTCCCTTCCGATCGAGCCCTCACTGTAATATTACGTAGGCTAAGGTCTCAATAATTACTTATCCTGCCTTTCACAGTTTGCCAAAGAATATTGACTATTACTTCGTCGAGAAGAGGTAAATAAAATAGAGGTGATTTTTTCTGTGTCCATATTTCATGCATATAATGAATTTTCGTGATATGGATTTTGACTTTATAATCTAAAGTTTTATTTTTGGGAAACATGTTTGGATAAATTTCCCTTTAAAGAAATAATTACTTACACATACCCTTTCTCCTCGTTTGACGGACCAAAATTCAAACACATTTTATTCTTGCTATTCTACGTACCTACTCAGAAATACGTTGTTTGACATACACGCCTAACAAAACTTCAAAACGACGCAGCTTGTCATCTTTCACATTAGGTTTGATCATTAGCCACAGGAATCGGAATTAAGGGGGAACGTTTCGAGCTTAGTGCAAAATGCATAACTTATGATTGTTTTTCTCATTTTTAAATAAAATATTTTTAAATAAATAGTTTCATCTTATTTTGCGACTATTGTTCAATAATTATCAGGGGATTTTAGCAGAATTGCGTCATTTCATGGATTATAGTTACCGTGAATGTCCATACAAACTTAAAAGCGTGTTTTAAGTTATGGTGGACATTCACTTACAACGCAATGCATAAAATTACAAAATATTCTCATAGAAAAGGCCGAAATATATTGAAAAATCTGTTTTTATTTTATTTATATTTTATTACCAATATTTAAAGAAAAGAAAAGGCTAAATATAGCAATTAAATCTTTATTTATATAATAAGAAAAACAATCATAGGTTGTGCATTTTGCACCGAGCTCGAAAACTACAGCGGCGTTTATTCCGATTTTGGCCACGATCAATCCATGCGCTAAAAGAATCTAGAGTATGTATAACTCGCTTTGTTTAGGTCTAGGATAAGTAACCCGGTGGCGCAATTGATAGCGTGCTTGTCTTGATAACAAGAGGTCGCAGGTTGGAATCCTGGGCCGAGGAATTTTTTCAAATTCTTTGTTTCAAAAAATATTTCTCATTTATATTTTCTAGTTTGTAATGCACTCTAATCATATTATTTAGAATATTCCAAAGGAATGGATTTCGTTATATAAACATAACCGTAAAATTTATGTTTTTAGGGGATTTTTGTTAAAATATGATTCAAATTTCACTATTTTTAATTCTAATTTAGTTTACATCTAGATAATGACAATGGGCTAAGCCCAAAATATTAATACTACACAATATTGTGTTTACGTTTGTACGTATAGAGATTTGCGCGTAATGGCTGTCCTTAACTCTGGTTACCGCTAAAACAATTGTATTAAAATAATACATCGCAATTTAGAACCCGCTCCGTATTTTTCGGCCGTTTGATGCGAAGCATTATTTTAATGATTTTTCTTGTCATTGCCGCGATGTTTTTGTTAAAATCAGGGACATACACCAGTCCATATTGGCCATCTAATTGAAGACCTAAAAATTTGACTCAATTGTTTCTCCTTTGCGTGTTATTTTGGTACTTAGATATTATGAACAACGATTCGGAGCGGGGTCGTAACGTAAGTACCAGAATAAGTCGCAAAAAAGAAACAATTCAATCAAATAAATTCTATACCTTCATTGAGACGGCCAATATGAAATGGTGTATGTCCCTAGTTTTTCCAAAAACATCGCCATAGAGGCCAGAAAAATATTTAACATATTAAGCCGCATAATATTTCAGCCTGCTTTAAAGTGAATTATATTTCGTGATCAAGAATAAAAGCATTTTAAAATTATTTTGTAACTTGATAATGAAATAAATGGTGAGCCAGATAACTTTTCCAGTTAACCAGGCTTCTATGTGTGTACACTAAAGAACAATACAAATACATGTTAGAATAAGCTGCGGTTTCAAGAACTTCTGTATCTGATAACGTTTGTAATTTCACAAAACTGTAATTGCCCTTACCTACGTCTATCATACTGCGTTTTTCAATGCAAAGTGTGAGTAAATAAAAGAAACATAATTAAAGAAACAAACAAGCAATAAATACTCCAAATGAACTTTAAGGGGGCATTCTTTTTCTCTGCACGAAATTTGTCAACAAGACGGAAATAAACTGCAGTTCGAGCAACAACCATCTCACATCTCTTGATCCTGCTGTCAATGGTAAGTGGTGTCGTCCGACAAACAAGCTGAAAGCAGTGAAAGCATCAAACTGAACGCAGTTTATTTCCGTCAAGTCTGCGTATGGTACACAAGGAAAGACTGCCAACTTCCTCTCAATAAAAAAAAGAATATAATAATAAAGCACTAGTGCGGTAAAAATGATTTTGCCAAAAGTTTTGACGCATATAAAATGGATATTTACGGGCACTTGCACTGAAAAAGAAATATTATGTTGCAGTTCAAGCTTGCCCTCCTGCAGTTCGTTTTAATTTGTCGCCGTAAAAACTGTCAGTGTGTTGGGGTTAGTATGTACAATGAGAAAGGCGATCGATTATACAGTCACAAAATTCTCGTTATTTGCACACAGCCTCACCAATTAGGTCAATGAACTCCTAGTCAAACACAAGATGAAACGAAAACATATAAACGGATGTCAAAAACCGGTCAATTTCTAGTTTAGCTCGTGTACCGAGGATCTACATCTATTTGAAGAATGAATAAATAATTTATTTATTTTATACGTTTATTATACAGGTTGAAAATGAACCCCCTAGCTTTATTGAACTCTATGAATCGGAATCACTAATAGAACACAAAACCATAAAAAAGTTTTTTTTTAAATTTGGTTTTCAAATTTCGAAACAATGACCATCCTCCGCGACGCGAAAGTGACTGAAAATAGCCCGTACATATTCCCGGTGGTAAATAATGTACATAGGCTATGTACACATAGGTTTTTTAGAGCGTCTTTGGCCGTCGATATCTTTTTTTTTAATATTATGAATCATGCATGACAAAAGTAAGAAAACATGTATTTTTTATTTCGAACATAGAACAGTTTCCTTTGTTATAGCTAGAAGGTTAATTTAGAACCGGTATATCAAATAAAGTAGGAATAATAATTGAGTATGTAACGCTACTGTTAATATTATTTTTATTTATGTTTGGAAAACTTGCAGATTTTCAAGAATTGCAAAGTGAAGGCAATTTTTTCATTTCAAACAAACAGTCTGTCGAAACAACAATGATTGCTGTTTTAAACATATAAACCCATTATCTAAACGATAGCGCAGCAATTTTTTTTTAAACGCACAACTTGTGTGAATTTATATTTAATTTTATTCATTGAAAAACAGCATTATCCACTCTCTTCTTGATTTACCGCTCTGCTCAGACGCGCACTTTTTCAGATATGCTTATCTCTTTCGTTGTGCGATTGACCTACTACGCCTTAAACGACCTGTCCAGCGACACGCTAAAGAATAGAAAAAAAATAATTCATCCGCACATTATGTGAAGGGGAGGAACCCTAAAAATATTGTTTTTAAAGATTTAGTATTATATGTTTACCCATATGCTCTGTAAATAAGGTCTCATTAATTGTTGGTATTAGTATGTTCCCGAGTAAACACACTTTTTTACACACTTTCTAGTACTAAGAGTCTCTGAGATAAGCCGCGGACAGACAGAGAAAGACAGAAACAGACAGATGGACATGACGAAACTATAAGGGTTCCTTGTTAACTACGGAACCCTACCAATACGCTTTAAAATTACAACGACGACGTAGAGATCATTTTTTTATCATTTTAATCTCTAAAATTACACATTTTTACAATGTTTGCTTGCAGCAAAAATATTTGAACAACGTGAGAATGTTTTCTTGTTTAAGGGGGAACGTTTCGAGCTCAGTGCAAAATGCATAACTTATGATTGTTTATCTCATTTTTATATAAAATGTATGTAATAAAATAGTTTCATGTTATTTTGCGACTATTGTTTAATAATCATCAGGGGGTTTTAGAAGAATTGCGTCGTTTTATGGATTATAGCTACCGTGAATGTCCATACAAAACTTAAAATCGTGTTTTAAGTTGGTGTGGACATTCATTTACAACGCAATGCATAAAATTACAAAAATTTGGTAGAAAAGCCTAATTGACAATAAACTATGGTCGTGAAATGCCATAAATCACATTTATTTAGTACATTTTATTCAATAATAAGGAAAACAATCATAAGTAGTGCATTTTGGACCGACCTCGAAACGTTCCGCCTTAAGATCTTTGTCGAGTATCAATCTTAAATCTGCGTAGCCAGCTAGCACGTGCAAGAGATACAGCGTCTACATAAGGTGACTTTCGTTTATATAGTCAAATGCATACTAGAGACTAGGTAACATGACCCTTTCTGTGAAATACGCAAAATAAAATTTAGACTTCCTATACTAATTGAGTCGAGGTTATTCTTAAACAAGTATAGAGGCAAAAAATATTTTTCGAATTTGGCAAACAGGGTCATTGAACCTTTGTCCACTTTGGGCACTTACCGAGTCTCCGGTATGAATTGAACTATATAAATGAAAGTTACCTACTTGCACTCTCACGCATATCGCGTTTGTTGTCAATATGCAAGAGACCAAGTATGATGGAAAGACACTGTATCTACGGCGCGTGCTAGACAGTGCAGCGTGGGAATGTTTATCGTATCTACGAAGATCTAATAAAATAATCCATTATTGCACCCACAAATAGAAGAAACAGTATTAATAATAAATTTTCATGTTTTTGAAACGGTTTCATAGAACACTGTTTAATTTCAGGGTCATGCGTTCAGAGACTGTTCACTTTCTTAAAATTTGCATTACACAATTTTTTTCATTGAAATCCTTTTATGACTCAGCATGAATTTTTAAAGAAACATTCTATTAGCTAACAAATTTAATAATTTAAATAACGTAATACTTATTTTATCAAATAATTAATCAAACGTAATTTAAATAGAAAGCTATTGTGGATCACGTCTTAATGAAAATCACGTTCAAATGAATAAATTTATCTGATACTGGTTCAAAATATTCCATCGAGTACACTTTTTAATGTGTTAACTTGAGGAAATTATCTGTAGCAAGACATGTGTATAATTTGTCGCAATCTCAGAAGAATAAATACCTTCTTATCGTTTTTCCATTTTATTACGATACGGAGAATAAAATCGAATTTGAATTCGGTAATAAAATGGGGATAAAATCAAGTGAGTCGGGCACATGTGTATAGTCTTGCGCTTTATGTTTTCGGCGATAAAATGCATGACACAATTTGTGAAATTGTTTAGACAGTAGAATAACTTATAATTTGAAATAAAACAATAATATTTACCCAGGACAGGTCCAACGATGAGCATATAAGCAAACATGATTAGCAACAGTTGGAGCCGTCGCGTCCCTTCTCGACTCCTAAACGCCACATTCACTGTTGCCACCAGATCCTGCCATGAGAACATTGACAGAATCGTCGACGGCTGATCTTCGTCCACGGTCTTCTCTTTCTTAGGCTTCTCCTTCAGTCTTAACACGATATAAACAAAACCAATTAAATAAAACACGCACGCGACCATAAACACACCGTAGTAACCAAAAGTCTTAGTCATCACACCACTAAGCGCAAGCCCTACTGGCCTGCTGAGCGTCAATATCGCCGTGATTATCCCTAGCCTGAAGGTCCGTTCGGAGTCACTAGTGATGTCTGTGATGTAGCTGTAGACAGCGGTAGTCATAGCAACACGGCCCCCAGCGAGCGCTGGAGGCAGCCCTTCGAGAAGAGCAGTTTCGTTTAACCCCACTTGTAAGAAGAACACAGTACTGAGTATGATTCCGATCACTGAGATCAGTTTCCCTAAGATAGGGAGGACCATGAAGGCCTTCCTGTTGCCGACACGGTCGCTCCAAGCGCCCACAAAGAGCGTCAGAATCCCTGGCAGTGCCGTCTGCAGAGGAAAACTCCAAGCGGTCATTCCTGCAACCATTGTCTGGACATTCTTCTCTTGCTCCGTGTAGTTCTGCGTCTGCCCCCGCATGATGTGCTCGCATGTGTTGCGATCGTACTGCAGATTGACCAAACATGATTTCTCTAAACACAAATTCTGCACAGCCAACCCGGCAAGGACACTCGGCAGCACGTAACAAATTACAAAAGGTTCCACTGTGATCTTCGATCTAAACGCCCAGGATTGCTTTATAAATTCTTTCAGCCGTCTGCTGAGTTTCATGTCGCTCTTCTTCAGTTCCGTCCCTATACCGTTGCACTTGCATTGTTCCGCGATCTTTTCTCCGGGTACCTCGACCCGCATCGTCATGTTTCCAAATGCTCTTTGGTTTTAGGTTCATTTGTTTTTTATCGTGCCATTAAAAAAGTACAATTCATAAATGGAATAAAATTGCCACTTGAGTTTTTCCTTCGAATAATTTTCCAATGTTTTTCTTCTTTACGTAAGTAGTTGGCATAAAATATAGTTGCGTGCGGGCGGTCTGGTGCGCGTGCTCTAGTGTTGTGGCTAGCGACGGCTGCTGCGCGGGAGCCTGTCTCGACTACTGCCTATCAGCTGGCCGGTTCTACTGTTTAATTTGTATCACCTTATCACGTCCGTCGTCTAAGCATTCTTTTCTTAGTTCAATCAAATCTTTAGGTCGACTCCGTTATCACAGCACAATGAAGCGCAAACAAAAGTTTTGGTAATTGGCCAAGTGCGTATGTCACACGCATTAGTAAAGGGTTCTTAGCATTGAAACAGGTCTTGTTTTTTGTCATCTTAATGTTTGTATAGCATCTATATTGTTGATTTGCAAGTTTAAGGGTTCCCTTAGTACGGAACCCTTTGTGCGCGAGTCTGACCAGGCCCTCAATTCTGGCACGTGCGCAAAAATTGCGAAGGCAGATAGGGGATTTTAAAAGGGATTTTGTACGGATATGCATTGATTTTTTTGATTCAAAATTTATAGTGAGCATTCCTTAAATCTTTTTTTTTTCATCACAACAATGTCTTATAGTTTTTATTTGATGTGATTTAGTCACTCTAATTCCCATCGCAGGGTATTTATCCAACTTAAAACAAATATTTACTGACTGATATTGCGAATGCGCAATAGTGCCGGAATAGCCATCCTGCACTTCCCCAAATTATTCCCTCTTCATCCATAAATTGACCCACACAAGCTCTTCTATTCCGGGTGCTTTTAAACATAAAGGAACATTAATAAATTCAAAAAAGATCCTTATTTCTTTTTACAATATTCCTTAATTTTTTTCCAACTGCTACTACAATGATTAAAAAGAAACTATCCGTCCAGAAATTCAACGGGAGGCATTTTATTTTTTATATTTTATATAACGTGACTTTAATTTATACAGCCAAACTCATACTGGACCAAGGTAAGTGATTAGTAATAGTAACATGGATCGATAACACTTTTTGCTAATTTCGCAAAATAAAATATTGACCTCCCATAGTAAAACACGAAAATAACAATAAAAATAACACGAAAGAATAATTTACGAATTACACAAAAAGGAACATGGAAGCTTGTTACTGAGCACTTACTGAGTCTTCAGTAAGAATTTGGCTGCATAAATTAAAGTCACCGTATATTGTAGTTTACAATTTTTTAAATATTTATTCGGAGAACTGTTCATTCCTTTATTTAGGGTTTCGCGCCCAAAGGGCAAGACGGAGCTGCTGTCTGTCCTTCCGTATGTCACGAGTCTCTAGCTTGGAGACGAAATGAGTTACAGATCTGAAGTGCAATTGTGTAAGCCAATGGTACTCAAATTCGATTGTCATATGGCTATTCGGCTAAGCAAATAAGCCCGTTTGACAATTTAAATCGTACGTTTTTGGTTATCAACAACAAAACAAGACAATTGTAATCATTTGACAGCCAAAAATGTACGATTTCAATTATCAAATGGGCTAATTTGCTTAGCCGAATAGCCATATGACAATCAATTTGAATAACATTGGCTTAAACAATTGCACCTCTGAAACTGGGGGTCTAATACATGAAAAAGCTGCTGAAGTAAAATTATTAACTTTTTATTGGGGTCTTACTCGCGATAACTAACAACATACTTTAGTAGATAGATATGTGCTTGACGTTTCGACGCCTCTGTAGGCTGTCGTGGTCACAAGCTAAAAAAAAGTTAATAATGTGTGAAAATCGCGAAAGTTTAAAGTTTACTACTGAAGAAAAATGTTTTGTTCTTACCCCGCCATGTGGGGTGTCATTGTCTAGAACTTATTAAGTAGAGAGCAGTTTTTTAATCTCCATAAATAAAAAAATAGGGTTCCATCAAAGTATTCTTGTACTCATCATGTATGCTGTTTTTCTTAGAACCATTTCAAAAATGCCCCTTGCCATATCATTACTTGTTCTAATTTACAAGGCCTGAAAACGCTCAATCTATTATTTTATTCTTCAATTGTTATCGATTAATGGATAACTTAACGGGTTGATATAAATAAGGAATCTTCTGTCATCATGCTGCCGCACTTACGAGTCAAGTCTATGGAAAATGTAGTACACAACAATCCTTTGTTTTATTAATTGTTTCATATGAGCCGTATTGCTGTATAGGTATATTATTATTTAACAAAAATCCGCCTTTTTATAATTAATCTGAACTGAACACTAAAATTTAGAACATGATGATTAACTACACTTGTACGAGTACTTACTTGTTTCACAATAATTATTAGTTAGCCATCATGATGTTCTCCGAGTTTCACCAAGTGCCGACGAAATCACTTAAATTTAGAATTTGCTAAATGATTACCCTACAGAACCTTGAAGTTTCCATTGATTTCTCTAAATTAAAAAACTTTAAAATTAGAATTCCAAAAACTTTAAAACTAGAATTGAAGAAACTTTAAAACTTGAATTTTAAATAACATCAAAATTCTAATTTAAAGAAACCAATGGAAATGTTGCGAAGACAGTATACACAATACAGGCATTTAGGTTCGGTAGGGTAAAAAATAATCAAATTTTAAATTTAACTTTTCAGTTTTGTATATTTACTAAAAGGCGGATTTTTTACAATCCGCCTGCAATACGGCTCTTAACTCAGTCGCATGAACAGTTAAGACGATGTTTATGAAACATTATGTGGCCTGTGTTTTATTTATTTACACTTACGTACACGCTTTCTTTCATAGGTAACGATTGAGATTAGAAGTGATGCTAATCGTTCTCTTTCATTCCCACGGCGATAAGCGAGACAAAAATATAAAAAGAGTGAAAATATAACTCAGCCGCTCCTTTATTGAAGATTAATAATATGTTTGTGTACAAAGCTAGGGTATTATTTGTGATTATAATAACCGTAAATAGTTACTTCCCGTGATAGTTTGAATGGATTTAAGTACCTATACAATACCAGACTCGCATGACGAAATGACAACCGTAGGCCTACTATGAGTTTAGGCCTCGATGCTCACAGGAATATTATATGAAAAATTGTGTTGCGTCCCTGGAAGTTTAAAAAGAGAAGAACCAGAATTCTTATCGATATCATAACTCATGGAAGGTTTACAGAACAACTTTAGCTCAAGATTTTGTTGGTGAACTCGCTTGTTTTGGCGGAATTTTACAAAATATATCGTCACGAATATACATCTAGAGAGGTGTCCTCGAGTGTAGACTGTCACTGAAAAGTAAACACTCGATAAAGTAAACACCGACGATTTTACGTTTCAATGATATAGGGAGTTATCGTTACTGAATTTTGGACACAAATATGGAGACACTTACAGCAAAGCGTAGCGTAGGCCGACCTCGTGCCCGCTGGACCGACGACCTGAAGGGTGTTGCGGGTGGCGGCTCGATGAGGAGGACGGAGGACCGCCATTATTGGCGGAATTTGGATAAGGCTTGTGTCCAGCAGTGGACGAACATAGGCTTGTGGATGGATGGAGTAATGCTCCTTTTAGCGCGTGCAGAAGTATCTCACATCACAGTGTTTCCCTGATCAATTTTTAAAACAAAGTTGAAGTCACTTCTTTTACAAAGATATGATATCTAAATCTAACCAGAACTGTTACAGTGTAAGATTATACTATGTGTAAAATCATATTAAATGTGTGAAATTATAGTAGGTACATAGATTTCATCAGTTTAATTAAGTTTAACAGAGGGTTTTTTCTGCCCACAAACTGCAATGCAGTTTGGCAGATTTTTTTTTATATTTCATGTAATTTCTCATGGATTTAAACGTCTATTACTATTAAAAATGTCTATTACTATAACTATTTACCGTTCAGCAAGTGAAAAGTCAAATACCACACACATTAATTGCGAATAACTCATTCCCCGACTGGATGGATTTGAATCAGGGTCTCTGAGTCCCGCGTTCTACAGATGGCGTTACTTCTACTTCCACTGATCTACCACTTTAATTTGTATCTATGTCTAATTATCTATACTAATGCCATCAAAAACAAAACTTGTAAGAAAAACCAAGACTCGCAACTTAGTTCTTCTACCGTAAAAAGTTGTGAGATCCATGTAAATCCAAGTCGGTTAATTTATTCAGTCCCTACTTAAGGGAACAATCCCGACGCTACGTTTCTACTTAGTTTAGGTTATAGTGGACCGCCGATATCAACCGTACGTTATAAAAGGAGGTCCTCTGTAACTTCAACTCAAACTTGACTCAAGAATGAGTTCAAGTAATCACTTTCCCACTTAAGGGCAGCGGATCGCACCGCTGATGTTATTGACTACTGTCAACTAACAACAGTACCTGTGATCGTCACGTTTTACCGCAACAGGCACAGGTCACCCGACATCGCACCCACCTCATCCGCACTCTGCCTACCTGTGTATGCAACAATAACGCCTTAAAAGGGTCAAGACAGGATAGCCCCGAGCAGTACCAAGCGCTGCTCCTCCGCCGTCAAACAATATATGACATGATTGACTCAACTAAGTGTTGTTGGACCCGCCAGAGAAGCTGGCTCCCTCATTATCCAAGGAGGTACTCGAAGCTGCACGCACGCTCACCTCGCGGAATAAAAATGCACGAAACATAATTACGCCAAACCCTTGTTCCAAACGCTATCTTGACCTTGCGGCTTCGATAACTCCTACGCGGACGGGTGACCCGGACAACACCTCTAGCGTCGGGTTGTCTCCTCTAATATCCAGATAGAGTGCCGGAGATGAAGTCCTCCCACTGAAACCGCACGGTCGCGCACACGAATGCACGCGTCCATACGCCAGCAGTGTTCATCGGACAACTTGAGGACAACTCACGTGCCCCGCATAACCCGTTCACATTGGTGGCCGCCCAAGCACCGCTACTAGGGAATGCTAACTGCTCACGGAGACGAGCGTCCGGTGACGCTATACCGGACAGACACGTGCTCGAACCCCTGCAGTTCAAACCACTAAGTTACTAGCCGAAACTAATAACATGCCACTACGAGTCCATACCCATGTCAGACACCTTCCGCGAGCGTAAGCAAGCATCAGGTCGGCTCAAGTCTGACTCCCGTAGTACCCAATAAAACCCAGCCGGACCCGTAGTTCCAGCTAGGGTGTCTCCAACCCGAAAGTCAGAGACTTCTTTATAAATCTGGGTCGGATAAATAAAGAAAGTTTGTAACTAGTTTAGCACCACCCGGAGGTCACGTGTCAGGTCTCGAGGGTAAACTGACGGACGCGAGTTACGGCCAACCTCCTCCTACTTAAGGGAACAAAATAATTAGCTAACCTAAAAACATCTTATAGTGACCATATCTATATTAAAACTCTTTTATGTTTTAAATAAAAAGATTGACTCGGCCATCGCATGAAAACACAATGTATCTCACAAATAATACATGCCGACATTGCCCGGCATTCTACATAGGTGAAACTAAAAACGCATTACACATCCGCATGAACCAACACACTTCAGACACTACACAAAACAACATCCTGCCTATCCCCACTCACACTCGCCTCCACAATCAACTTTTTAACGACTGCTTCACTGTGCGTATCATTAAGTCATTTACTCCACCATTGACCGACATAGAGCTGAGGACTTGGGAGACATCATACATCTGGTCACTTGGCGCACACTATGGACCCGGACTCAACAGACAACACTGACAGACATAACTTGACCGATTGACTCATCATCATCATCATCATCATCATCATCATCATCATCATCATCATCATCATCATCATCATCATCATCATCATCATCACACATTAATTCTGTGAATATCATTATTTTATTCTTTTTAATTTTTTTCTGTAAATTGTCAGTAGCATAGATTTTAACTGTCATTCAACTGATGACGGCCTCATAGAAGAGGCCGAAATATTTTGAAAATTGTGTTTTTATTTTATTTTTCTTGTAACTAGTAATATTTAAAGAAAATAAAAGGCTACACATAGCAATTATATCTTTATTTATATTACAAGTAATACATATTATATTAAATTAGATTATTTAGTGCGATTGCCAAGTCAATCTATTTATTTAAAACATAAAAGATTTTTAATATTGATATGGTCACTATAAGATGTTGTTAGGTTAGCTAATTATTTAATAACTTAAGACAGATGGTCCCTTAAGGTGGTATTCAAAAGTAAGGAAAACAATATTATGATGTGCATTTTATACCGAGGTAAAAAGTTACCCCCTTAAGTAGGGACTGACGAAATTAATCGACTTGGATTTACATGTATCTCACAACTTTTTACGGTAGAAGAACTAAGTTGCGAGACTTGGTTTTTTACAAGTTTTGTTTTGGATGGCATCTCATTTCTTTTTGTAGATAGTCCTTTTTTCCTTTCCGGTACCTTCTACTTACAACCGAAAATGTAACTTTGTATTCCTACATATATGGGATTACAAAGTTATTTATATAGTTAGTGTAACTAGAGCACTGGACCGAAATTGCAAAATATTTTAGTGTTTCCTTGATTTATACACTAAACACAAATTGTATTCAAAATTTGAAGCTTCTATGTCTGCTAGAAGTGCCTTGGAGTTTTGATGATCGGTCAGTCAGTGAGTGAGTGACAAAATTGAGAAACTTTGACTAGTTTAAATTCTTAAACTACTGGTTCAAATTGAATGAAATTTAAAATGTACCGTGTTTATACAATGCCTGCTTGGTTACCGAAAATTCAGGCTACTAGTTTTATCCACAACGAAGTTAAAGGGGGTCGAAAATGGCCTGAACTGCTTCGAGAAAAGGATGGTACGGCGCGGCGTGCCGCTTTTTAGCTTGACTTGGCGGGGGCACTGCCGTTCCTCCTGATAATAAATTAGTAAAAATCGTCGTGCTGTATTGGTGAACGTAATCGGCGCGGCGTTCCCCCAATCCTGTCCGGTAAAGTTGTAAAGGCCAGATGGCCAACAGCAAAGTAAGTCACTCGCAGAAAAAAAAGATGTACTGAGGCGAAAACTAAAATTTTTAGGATTTTTGTCCTCTGTCTGTATGTTCTGTTTTAACTCAAGAACCACCCAACGGATTTGGATGTGTTTTTTTATGATCATCGTAGTAATCCTGGTCAACATTATAGGCCTATAAGGGATGTTCATAAAATAATGCCCAAGCCGAAAATGGGACAGAGATTGAATAAACGCGGACAGAAGCGCAGGCGAATCTAAAGCAAAGCCTGAGAATTTAAAAAGTATTTGAATTGACCAAACAATTTTTTTCTTCTGTTTCTCTTTTGGAGTTTTCAGAAACCCTTCACCTGTCTTGCCGCTTTCAAGGGCTAATTAATATTGTTCAGAAACGTGATTGATTAGGAAATACTCGGTAGAGTATTAATTAATTTCTTATGGCCACTTTTTCAGACAAAATGCAAAATATTCAATTTTTGAACCGCGACCGTTTCGGGATTATGTTTTTATTGCGAAATCCATCGCTTTGGAATACTCGCGACTGTTTTGTCTAAAGTGTGAGGAGGGCTAGACATACAGGCCAGGGTCTTCATGACCGTCATATTGACCGTCAAGTTCATAAATGTCATTGACAATGACGATCAATAAAATAATGCTCGAAAATAATAAAGTGTTATGAAATCTACCGTCTTGACCGACTTCGCGTAAAATTGGAGCGTATGTCATTCTCTACGTGAGTTATTTGTTCCATTGCCATACAATGATTGTCTATTAGGAATCAATGCCATGTGTAAACGAATTTGCGGCATGATACATTTATTGTTAGTAATTTATCAAAGCATAAAATTGGTCTATTGCTAAAAGGGTTTGAATGGATTGAAGGTCGAGTTTAGGGTACCGTTGCCATAGTACTATTTACACGTCAAGTCAATAAATTATTACCAGCGGGCCTATTATGTAACTCAGTGTCGGTTGCCATCTATGGTTGCTATTTACCACTTAAAAATGATGTTTGATGGGTATTGAACTATTTACAAATTGTGACGTTATTTCAAGTGTGAAAGTATCCCTTGATAAGTGGATCCCATCAAAAACATAAATGTGAACTGAGAGCCAAGTTCATGCCTTGTTTGTTGACTTCAGCGACAAAAGAGTTGAGATCTAAATGGGTGCCAAGTTCAATGGTCAGTCCTGAAATTAATTTATAACAACATAAAATACTTTATAACAACTTAAAATGTAATTTCTTCTTATAACTTAGGATGATATATTGAAGCCTAAGGTCTGAATATACGAATAACGAATAAGTTTCTCTAGTAAAGTTAGTTTATTATTTAATTTTCACATAAATACGAATTATACATATTAAAGCCTTCGCAAGTTCTAAAGCTGTAAGTTCTTATTTTCTTCTTCCGAAAATTTGGCTTGCTGGTAGAAACTAGCCATCGAACATAGGTCTCTTCCATGACTGTTTTAGTAGGTACTTAATAATATTTCATATATTCAAACTAGCCAAGTCAGACCTTAGGCTTTAATATATTATCCTAAGTTATAAGAAGAAATTATATTTTAAGTTGTTATAAAGTAGTTTCCATCCATCCATCCATTAGCCTGTTTCGTCTACTGCTGAACATAGGCCTTTCCAGAATTACGCCACTCTTGGCGGTCCCCCTGGAAGAAATGCCCATATTCACACACGCTGGGCAGGCGGGTTGGTGAGCGCGGTGCCGAAACCCTTGCACCAGTGACGCCGCTGCCCGTCACCAGTCCGTTTTATATAAGGCCCGGCAATTGTGGATGGATATACCGCCATCCATGGGTCCCAGGCAATGGTGGGCCGCCTGGTTTTGCCTGAGAGCTGTTCTCTTACTCTCCCCCAAATAACTTCGGGAAGATTTGCGAGTAAGATGGTGGTACCTCCACAGTCGAGCTCGGCATCAGCTCTACCACCCTAAAAAAGTAGTTTATGTTGTTATAAATAAATTTCAGGACTGACCATTGAACTTGGCACCCATTTAAATCTCAATTCTTTTGTCGTTGAAGTCAAAAAACAAGGCATGAACTTGGCTCTTATTTCATATTTATGTTTTTGACGGCATATCATTACTTTTTTACAGAAATTACGACGTACATACTCTACTATAGGCACAATAAGTAAGTGTTCCTAACAGAATCAATTAATTGAAAATTATATAAAATGATGAAAATTTACTAGTTTTTAATTTATTCCTTTGTATTTATCCAACTACCTATCTGGATGCCAAATTTGAACTTTCTGGGTCATCTGGAGCTGGGTTAGAATTTTTATCTGTAGATGATCAGTGATAAATTTGACGATTTTTGGACGTTAATATCTACATAGCCGTGTGAGGTGTGTTTATAAAATTGGGAGCACATATGTATCTCGCAAGTTTCAATATATCAGCCAAATTTGAGATGTTTATGTGAAATAGTATTTGAGTTATGAGGGGGTCATAAGTGGCTCGAAATGGTTCGTGTAATATTACACACGGTACCACTCGCCATTCTGTTAGCTAGAACTTGGCTTGACACGCTACCGCGTGTATAGATATGTATGTTTTCGACGATAGGCTAAATTTCGATTGTACAATCTTTAAAGCGTAATTATTATCAGAGAAAGTTAGAGGAATCTAATGGTAACTCTAAAGGAACTTGGCAAATTATTAAAGAAATTAGTAATTTAAAAAATAGTAAAACAGTGTCTACAGAATTACTAAACATTGAAAGTCACAGTCTTTAAACAAAGTAAATGAGTACTTTACCTCCGTTGGTCGTAACCTAGCAAATGCAATTCTTGAAAGGAAGACTACAAATAAGACGAACCCAACCAAAACACCACTTCACATTACCCCACTCAAATCTATGTTGTTCAGTCCAGTAGATTACGCTGAAGTCAAATGCGTTATTAGTAGCTTAAAACAGAGCAAAGCCACAGGTTGGGATGGAACATCCACTTGTGTGCTAAAAAAGTTTCATGATATATTATCAGAACCAATTTCACAACTATGTAACACTAGTTTCATCACAGGCTCCTTCCCTTGAAAAAAATCCGTAGTTATTCCAATCCACAAAACAGGTGAAAAATCCCTTATCTCCAATTATTATAGACCCATTTCACTGTTGTGTCTTATCAAAAGTTATTGAAAAATTGGCAAATAAAAGATTAATAACCTACTTAGAATCAAGTAACCTCATTTCAAAAAATCAATTCGGCTTCAGATCAAAAATATCAACAGAAGACTCCATACTCAAGCTCACAGAAAATATAACAAAATACATAGATAGCGGTGATAAATGCATAGGTATTTTCATAGACTTGCAAAAAGCGTTTGACAATGTCTCAGTTCCCATCTTGCTACATCGATTGGAAAGATTGGGAATTAGATGTGTGGTTCTGTCTTGGTTTGAAAGCTACTTAAAGGGAAGAACTCAGAGCGTGAGAATTAATCATCACACGAGTCAGGAATTATCTTGCTCGTACGGAGTCCCGCAGGGCAGTACCCTTGGACCGACTCTGTCCATACATCAATACAATACAATACAATACAATACAAAACACTTTATTCCACCAAAAACGAAAAAAAACTTTACAAAAAACTTTTCTATTATAAATACATGGCTCAGAATGCAAAACAATATTCGATGATACAAAGTTATCAAATATTTATTTTAATTTAACTTATTTTAATTTAACACTTAACAATGAACATTTTAGAAAAGAAAACAACTACAACCATTGTTTCCAGCAGAAAAGGAATCCGGCACAGCATGTGACTTCAAGAAGTCGCTGAATTTAAGCCGATCCCTTGTTAAAAAATTAAGAATAAACAAAGACAAATTATTAATACCGTCATGTGTCAAAAAGAAGAAACTTAAACGGAAAACCTATACTTTAACCCCCCCAATTTTAAATAACAATCTGGTTTTAATGCGTTGATATACTTTACGTCAATGTTTTAATGTTTACATTTTTAAATAACAAATATTAAGTACTTAATTTATACAATAAAAAGAACCAATACTTAGATGTGAATACAACTGCAGTTTTATTTTTCTCTTTTACATATTATTTTGCTTGTCACGAAGGTGCTGTTTGTATTTAAGTTTGAAAGCCTTTACTGTAGCTGCTGACTGAATGGGCGGAGGAATGTTGTTCCAGCATCGCGTCGCGGCGCCCCGGAACGAGCCACGGAACGCCGCGCCACGATGCGGTGTGCCCATCAACAAGCGCCCACGCGACCGCGTATGGAAATTGTGACTGTGCCCTGCCCAGAACAGCCTTTCCCATAGATATACTGGTTTATGAGTGTTAATTACTTTATAAATTTGACATGCAAGCGCCAACTCTCTTCTGTGTTTCATGTTGAGTATCCTGTTTTCGTTAAGACATGGAGTTATTCTAGCTCTTTTGGGTAAATGATAGCAAAAACGAGTGCACGCATTCTGAACTTTCTGAATTTTTTTGCTGACCTTCTGAGTGATTCTTGATCCATAGACACTAGAAGCATATTCGAATAAAGACAGTATTAAAGCATCACATACTCTCTGCCTCACTTCTACCGTGAGGTATTCGCGTATTTTATACAATGTTTTTAAACGAATAAATGCTGCCTTAATCCTTTTGTTAATGTGCGTTTCAAAGCTAAGGTTACTATCTAAGGTGACTCCTAGATTTTTCGCTTCATTAACATGCTGTATTTTTTTTCCATCCAATACCAAAGGGCAAGTCGACAAGACAATGGGCTTTACCTTCTCCACCTGTTGCTTACTACCAATTATCATAAACATAGATTTATCAGGGTTCAAGATTAGACCATTTTCTAATGACCATTTGCTTATATTTTTTAAACTGTTATTGAATTGACTAACTGTTGACGTTATATCTTCAGGCTTACAAGACATATAAACTTGTTTATCATCTGCATACATATGATACGGCACATCCAGATGACAATCAGGGGAATCTGCTGAGTACAAATTAAACAAACAGGGAGATAATACAGAACCTTGTGGACTACCTTTAGACAAACGTTTTATTTGAGATTTCACATCAGAACCATCATCCTTATTTAACCTTACTTGTTGTGATCGTCCAGATAAGAAGGAGTGGAACCATTGACACGTTTTGTCAGAAAAGTTGTAATATTTCAATTTAGACAGAAGAAGTTCATGGTCGAGACAATCAAACGCTCTTGAATAATCCAGCAAAACTAACAGTGTAACTTTACTGTCGTCCATGGCTCCAAAAATCAAATCACACACATCCAGTAAGGCAGTGGAAGTACTGTGATCCTTCCTAAATCCAGACTGCAGTTTGGGTACTGCGTTTATTTCCTGCAAATACTTTTCCGTTTGCAGAAGTACTACCTTTTCCAGAACTTTAGATAAAACTGGTAGTATACTAACTGCCCTTAAGTCATCAAACCCACTAACGGCTGGTTTTTTTGGAAACGGAATTACCAAAGCTTTTTTCCATGCCGAAGGAAAGACTGACTCTGTAATTGATTTATTTATTATTTTTGTAACAACAGATAAAGAATAGGGAAGCGTTAAAATTATCATATCTATACCTATTTCATCGTGGCCTTTCGCCTTAGTTTTAATTTCCTTGAGTAGTTTTAAGACTATATCCTCACTAACAGTCTGTAACATAAACTCTTTCCCCCTACAAAATTTATTTGATTCAAATTGTGATTTTATTATCCCTGAAATAGGAGGAGTAACAGGCAGCTTCAGGAAGTTATCATTGATTGCATTAGGATCAGCTAAATGGTCTGGTATATCCGGCTTTGATTTAAGTTTTACACACTTATGGAAACCTTCCCATAAGGCTTTAGAATTTTTTATGTTATTGTTCACATGAAATGTAAAGAAGGCCTGCTTTTCCCTGCGGATAGCAGATGTTACATAGTTTTTTAATGATTTATAATAATCAAGGTGAGATTTATTTTTTGTTTTGTATGCTCTTGAGCCTGCCTCGTGTTTAGTTTTTATCATCTTTTTTATAGTTTCAGTTAACCATGGAACTTCAGCTTTCCCTGTCCTCCTACTTATTATAGGTGCATGTATATCGAAAACAGATAAAATAGTTCTATTGAAATCATCAATCAGCACATCAAGATTTTCAATAACTTCAAAATGAACCCAGTTTATGCCAGACAAAGTTGTGTCCAATTTATCTCTATCTATATTTTTCATATTTCTATATGAAATCGTTCGCGGTGTGTAATCTGGCTTAGGTAGTGTGAAGATAGCCATTGGCAAACTGTGATCGCTAATACTACCATGCAAAACCACGCTAGAATCTAGAAAATTTGTAGGTAAATCTGTGCAAATAAGGTCTATTAATGTTTCAGACTTTTCTGTGATCCTAGTAGCTTCGTTAACTACCTGTTTCAAATGAAATTGACTAAGTAAAGTGTTTAGTTTTTGCAGAGAACTTGTTTCTGTTAAATGGTTAATATTTAAATCACCCAATAATATTATGTAGTCGACAGTGGGAGCCACGAATGCCAAAACCTCCTGTAAATGTTCTAAAGCAATTTTCACCTTAAGTTTTTGATTCCTATATACAGATCCTATACCTATCGTATGTTTTTTTGTTTTTACTCTCAGCCAAATCTGCTCTAGCTGCCCATCTGGGAATGAAATATTATCAAAGCTTAATTTTTTTTTTATATAAACGCCTACCCCTCCTCCCCTTCTCTGCTGCCTAGGTGTTTGAGCAAAATTATAACCAGGAATATCCAAACTGCAAGCCATGTCCTGAGGTTTCACCCATGTCTCACAGACCCCTAAAATGTCTATGTCATATACCAACATTGTAGCACACAACTCGTCAAACTTTGTGTTAAGAGATTGAGCATTTAAAGATCCAATAATCAACTTATGTTTTCTACCTACAAGCTCGATAACTATTAAATGATTTAGAATAAAAACACAATGAATAACCAACCCATCCACCATAAACCAAAAGATAAAAACACAAAATTTGCCAGCACTGCAATTCTTTGATGCCTACAAATAAAGATAAATAGCAGTCCGAAAAACTGTCTTGTTGTTCTGGGCCGAGCAAATCACACAGAAAATATCTAACTGCTATATAACACAAACACAAATCAAAGTATTCCAGAAAGTAAGTACATCCTGAGCTACTATTATCAGAAGTCTTAATATGAATATTACATTTATGTTTATATCTTGATAGTACAGTGTCATAGACTTTCCTTTCATCTTGACATTGTCACTTCATTACTATCTAAATTTTAAACTGAATAAAGCCTTATATTCGTAGGTTTGTCTTTAATATGTTAATTTATTCAGTTTATTAAGTATCTTAATTGCAATTATCGTGCCAAACAATAAAATGGAAAAATATCTGCGGCCCAATCGTTTCGATGTTGACCCATCGTCCAACAATGCTTCCAAGGAATGGCGACACTGGCTCAAAAGCTTCGAAAGCTTTCTAGAGTCTAACGAGTCTGAAGACAAGGTAAAACTTCAACTCCTTACGAACCATGTTTCTACCGAAGTGTATGAATATTTTAGCGATTGCCCCACTTATCAGAGCGCTATTGATGTCCTAGAAAAGACTTACATAAAACCGAAAAATGAAATCTACGCTAGATACGTATTAGTTTCGCGAAAACAACAAGGCGATGAAGACATACACCAGTACTTGCAAGCCTTGAAAAGCTTGAGTAAAAACTGTGAATTCAAAAAAACTGACGCAGAACAGTATCGAAACGAGTATATTCGGGACGCCTTCATAGCTGGCATTACATCGACAAAAATTCGCGAAAGACTTCTGGAAAAATTATCAATGACCCTAGAAGAAGCATTTAATCAAGCAATTGCATTGGAAATGGCAGAAAATAACAACCAAAAGTTCATATCAAAACCAGCATATTATGACGCAACAAACCCTTCAGCTAGCGTATCAAATGAAACTAAATCTATGCCTGCCAATTCCTATTCAAACTTTTCTGAAACTGTCAACGCTGTCACAAAGTACAAAAGTGGCCAAAAATCAACAAAACGAAAGTGCTTTTTTTGCGGAGGTCAAGTACACACGCGGATAAACTGCCCAGCACAAAATGAAACCTGTCAACTTTGTTCAAAAAAAGGACATTTAGCTAACGTTTGTCGTAGCTCAGGAGCTAGCATGAACGCGACCATAGATGACCCCGTATTAGCTACATCACCAACTTGTTTAAAAAAAGCAACTATCAAAATACTCGTGAATGGCCATGAAGCGGATGCACTTATTGACTCGGGAAGTTCCAAGAGTTATATAAACAAAAATTATACTGACAAGTATCAAATAAAGAGAGAAGTTTGTAACGAAATAATAGCCATGGCCTCTCTAAGCCAAAAGACTAATGTCAATAGTCGCTGTCAAGTCGAAATAGCTATGAATAACAATATCTACAGAAACTTACCTCTACTTATCGTAGACCAACTATGTTCAGACGTTATAATCGGCCACGATATACTCTCTGAACATAGTAAACTAGAAATGGCATTTGGTGGCCACAGAGATTCTCTTAAAGTATGCAGCGTACTTGCCTCTGGTGTTCCATCTGTATCACTATTTTCACATATGGGATCTGCTCTTGGGGCGGTGCAGGGAAAACTTATCTTATAGGGGCGAAGCGAGCGCAACGTGTCGTTCTTAAGATATTGCTTTCCTTGCCTTACGGGCACTCTACCACAATGGTTTATGAAAAGGCACGGGTGCTTAGTGTCAGAGAGTTGTTCATATACCAGTGCATAACGCGATTCCATAGATACTTTGCAATTAAACTTGAAGTGCAAAGATCTGACAGAAGAAATAAGGTAGGCAGGTAAGTAGCCCCCAGAGTTAATAGTGCATTTGCCAGAAAACAATATAATAAATTTAATAAGGTATGCATAGCCAAAACTTTCACCAATCAACAAATAAAAAGTAAAATAACAGATTGACAACAAAATTACGATTATAAAGATATCGAAAATTTGATGTACAATAATCATTAATTACTTAACATCTATAAACATATTATTCACAAACACGCGCACACACCCTCTCTCACACACAGACACACGCTCACACATCCTCACACACAATGATAGGCGTCCAGACACGCAGCGGAAGTTGTTCTATTTTCGGTTAATTTTATTATTATTATTCTTTTTAGGGTTCCGTAGTACCTGAAAGGTAAAAGGAACCTTTATGGTGAGACTCCGTGGTCCGTCCGTCCGTCCGTATATGTCACAGCCTCATAACTTTGGCACCGTTAAAGGAGAAGATTTAAAATTTGCAACAAAAGTAGCATTCACTTGCATACACAAAATGGTGTAAAAAAAAATTAAAATTTTGAAATAGTTAAAAATATTTCCAATGCAAAAGTGAGAAAAATTAAAAATAATATCCTACAAATATAAAAATACAATATGGGCATCAAATTGTAGATATTAAAGAGTTGATTATAAAAATATATACTTTTACTATATTTACTGTCACCAATTTCGAGAAATCTTTGAAAAACGACAAAAAATGCATATCCCGTTCCCTTATTTCCGAAACTGGTAGACTGAAAAAAATTTAAAAAATCATGATTATATGCCATAACTGGCCAATTACAGGAAAACTATAGCGATTAAAAAAAATTGATAACAAATGAGAAATATAAAAAAAAATGTAAAACAAAATATATTTTTTTTAATAAAAATACAATATGGGTATCAAATTAAAGATATTAAAGAGTTGATTATAAAAAATATACTTTTGCTATATTAACTGGCACCAATTTAGAGAAATCTTTGAAAAACCACAAAAATGCATGTCCCCCCCCCCTTATCTCCGAAACCAGTGGATCGAAAAAATCATGGTGATTTGCGATTATATAAAGATTACAGGAAAAAATATAACGGTTGAGAAATTCACGATGATAAAATGACAAAATGTAATATTTCATCCTCGAGTTTTATTTCGAGTACGGTATAAAAATATTTGTGTCTTTCTTTTATGGTACAATCTATTTTTTTTAAGTTAACATAAACAGTTATGGGCAAGATTTTAAATACTTTTTTCCTGACTGTTCCCAAAACTGTCGAATTACGGAACCCTAGGTATGCGATTCTGACTGCCACTTGACCGATTTTTTTTTCAACACCCTCTTGTTTTGTAGTGAAATAACTCTTCATTGTTTTATCATCACTGAATTGTATACATAGGAAGGAACTGGCTTTCCTTTTACAGAGGCTAGGGCTACATAAGTTATGATAAGATGATTATAACAATAAAGATATTTTCATTTTCCTTTTCATATGGTCCCTTGGTGCGCATTACGGGGATGGCTTCAACAAGCAGCAGTAATGTTCAGACTCAAAACTGGCTGGCCCAGCATCATTACCACCACCACTACCATCGTAATCATAATCATCATCATCATAATTATTATCATGATCATCATCATCATCACCATCATCATTACCACCATAATCACCATTATCACAATCATTATAATTTAGCAAATCCCCTATCATTAATAAAATATGACATATAATCAATAGTTTAGGTTTTTTTTTAAACAGATTGTAAATAGTTCAGTATAAAAAAATAGGTAGTGTGTCTTTTATTCTATCTAATTTTATTTTAGTCTATTTATTTAACATGCCAAATGTCTACTTGTTTAAACTTAACTGATGCCGGGTCCAGATCGGTCCCGAAATATATCTTGAGATTATTATTGTTTTGTCTGTATAATTTTTATACCAACATTTTATTTTACTATACAGCTATAATTATATATATTCAAAAATAAAACAAGAAGCTTTCAAAAGTAATCATATTTTTATATTTTTATTTTTACGCACATACTGCCTTCAAAGTATAATTTTATTAAAAGTTACAGAAAGCAGTTCAACCCATTAAAATGGATATATAGGACAAAAATAAGGGATGTTGTCTTTTGTAGGATAACATCCCTTGTTTTCGAAAATGTAATGTGACCAAGGAGTATGACAGCATATTAAATTTGTAATTTCATCAATAAATATAATCAAAGTGAAAAAAAATTAAGAGAGAATGAGTATCCCTGATACACCACTTTCCAACGAAAATAAATTTTATCGGGCGAACTTTTTTTTCTCCTCCATAGAATTTGAGTCGGCTAACTGAACCAGTTTGTACTGGGAAGTGGAAAAATTACGTGACCAAACATTTTTTTCTTCTTTATTGTGATAACACACATGTGTTTCGGGATTTTCCACAATTTTCTAAACTGAAAGTTTAGTAAGTACTCGTATTCGTTTTTTTTTTATCAAACATAGAAAAAATTGTGGTTTTCTTCAAACAATCAGTAAAACTTCAGTGTTTTGGCTTTTTTATGTCTGCAAAGCGATTGAGAAGATCTGATAATAAAATGAAAACGGAACTTTTAATCGATAATCTGTATTAATAATAAAGTAGTAAGAAAGTCGTGTACATTGAATATTTTCGCGAAATTTATTTATTAGTTTAATACTGAGGCCAAACTACAATTTTTAGAATTTTCGTCTGTATGTCTGTATGCTCGTATGTTCCGTTTTAACTCGAGAACCACTCAAGAGATTTGGATGCGGTTTATTTTATTATCACCGTAGTGACGCTGGTCAACACATAGGCTGTAAGATATGTTTATTAAATAACGCCCAAGCTGAAAACGGGGCAAAGATTTAATAAACGCTTTTAACTCGAGAACCATTAAACGGATTAGGATGCGGTTTTTTTATTATTATTGTTGTGACCCTGGTCAACACATAGATAAAGAGGTGTTTATAAAGTAACGCCTAAGCCGAATACGGGGCAAAGATAGAATACACGCGGGTGGAGCCGCGGGCAAATGCTAGTAGTAGGAATATTATGTTTGGGCTCTTTTGGAACCGTTTACAATCTATGGCGACAAGGGTGTGGTGATAATGTCCTGAGATGTTCAAAGAAAGGCTGTACCTGAGGTGCAATTGTGTAAGCCAATCGTATTCAAATTCGGTTGGCATATGGCTATTCGGCTAAGCAAATAAGCTCGTTTGACAATTGAAATCGTACGTTTTTGGTTGTCAACAATAAAACAAGACAATTGCATTCATTTGACAGCCAAAAATGTACGATTTCAATTGTCAAACGGGCTAATTTGCTTAGCCTAATGGCCATATGACAATCAATTTGAATACGATTGGCTTACACAATTGCACCTCTGAGCCTAGAACATGAACAAAGCCAGATTCGAGGGTTCTTTTGAAGAAATTAGGACTATCCTAATATTGAAAAAAAAAATGATTTATTTATATTTTATCTACGTGATCCACTTATTATAAGAATAAGAATTATTTATTTGTCTTCAAAACGAAACATACAATTAAAAATTCAATATAAATTATAATTTCCTAGCCTACATATGCCATACACTTAAATAACATTTTGTTTAGTTCATATTGTCAGATAAATATCATATTTTAATTAAAATTAGAGTGAGTTGACATCATAAATATTTAAAAAACGGATAGGACTCACTTTTTTAACTGTGCGAGGAGGCACAGGTTGAGCTTTCGATGAGATTATGACTCATCATCATTAGGACTCTTCACACGAAACAGGAAACACGTGACCCGGAAGTAGTAGTGAAAACTTTATCAAATGTCCGGTCGAGTCTGGCTTCGATACCGGAAACCTCTGAACGCAGCCGAAGAGCGGAAAGGCGAGCAGCGACGAGAGAGGGGAGGAAGCTTAGTACTCGACTGACCGCCGTAGGCAAAAGTACTCCCGAAGAGTCCTGATGATGATGAGTCATAATCTCATCGAAAGCTCAACCTGTGCCTCCTCGCACAGTTAAAAAAGTGAGTCCTATCCGTTTTTTTAATATTTATCATATTTTAAAATACAAAAAATATATTTAAGAGGACATAATTACAACTTTAAGGGTGCACAAGCAAAATCTCGCACTGTGGTGTTAGATATTTTCTTGCACGCAGGCAGTTTAAGGTTTTTCGTTTGTTTAGCTATGGGGAGCATCAAATGTCATATATTTATTTCAAAATTTTGTGATAATCATAATAAAAGTTTAAAACAGATTCAAAAATGTCTTCAAACGCAGTTTCGATGATAGAGCAGCATTAGTGATCTGAAAATGTAATTTAATTAACTTCGCTCGAAAAATCGCATGATCAGCTCTAAAAAAATCATCCCCACTCTTCGTGTAGGGGAGGTACATATATATACTTTTTTTTTACAAAAGAATATTTTACCTTTGTCGGCGTGACATATTACAGCTTTCTAGTACTAAAAGTCTCTAAGCTAAGCCGCGGACGGACAGATAGACAGACGGATGGACGTCAGAGGTAAGGGTTCCTTGTTGACTACGAAACCCTAAAAATCTGACCTGAATTTATAATATCTAAAACCCACGCGAATAATGCAGTAAAATTAGGTTTTGACCCAGACATTTATAATTAAAAAACAGGACCTTTTGGAATATGTTCGGACACTTTCCAAGATGACGCTCAAAAAGGTCCCGTGACCTCCCTAGGGGAATAGCCGAGATATCCTGGAAAAACTGGAATTTCCAGGAAATTCCTGGAGCAGGCCCTAATCGTTACAAATAACGCGATTTTTTCTTCATTCGGTCTCATTTTCTACTTACAAGACATCTAAGATTTCGGCACCCTATTCCAGGTAAATTCCAGGCACCCTGGAATCCTGGAACTGAAAATATTTTACGTCAACATATACACCACAATAAAAAGTGCCCTAAACTATCGTTTGCTTAATAAAAATGGCGTCCTGCCATCGCTCTAAACCCATCCTAGCTTTTTCAAGGAAAATTCAATTTTTTCCAGGGTTTTTGACACTGGAGAGTAAATTAGTTTTAGATGTCTTGTAGGTAAAAAAAACCGGAGAAATGCGAGTCGGACTCTCCCACCGAGGGTTCCGTTAAAGACTATGTTTTTTATGATTTAATTACAAACGTATAGTTTTCAGATTTTTCCCTACACTTGTAGTATAAGACGGTATTACTTGCCAAATTTCGTAGTTCTAGATTAACGGAAAATAGCTCATAAATTTTGATTCCCTTGAGAGTGTCGAAATATACGTTTTTGTGGCGTAAACGGCCGTAATACTATCTTTTTTTTACATTAACTTGAAAGTTTGATTTTTTTCACAGCTTCAAGGGACTGTAGACCTGAGTATGGTTTTAATTTCAACTCGATACCTCCACGCGTTACCGAGATAAAGGGTTTTGACAGACGGACGGAAAACAAAGTGGTCTTATAAGGGCTCTGTTTTTTTCCTTTTGAGGTACTGAACACTATAAATGCGACCAATCAAAAAGATTGCCGTAGCGTTATTTATAACGATTTCAGGCCTGCTCTAGATTTTCGGACTGGAAATTCCAGTTTTTACAGGGCATCTCGACTATCCCACTATAAGTTGTGAGACTTTTCTAAGCGTCAGCCTGGAAGGTGTCCGAATATTCTAAAAGGTCCCGCTTAGTAGTTAACCCATCGAAAACACAAATTTGAAATGAGAGCCAAGTTCATGCCTTGGTTGTTGACTTCAACGACAAAAGAATTGAGATCTAAATGGGTGCCAAGTTCAATGGTCAGTCCTGAAATTTATTTATAACAACGTAAAATATTTTATAACAACTTAAAATACGAGTATCATTTCTTCTTATAAATTAGGATAATATATTGAAGCTTAAGGTCTGACTTGCCTAGTTCAAATAGACGAATAACGAAAAAGTTTCTCTCATAAAGTTGGTTTATTATTTTAGTTTTTATAAACGACTTATATTATAGCCTTCGTAAGTTCTAAAGCTGTAAGTTATTATTTTATTCTTGCTGGTAGAAACTAGCCATCGAACATAGGGCTCTTCTATGACTGTTTTTGTAGGTACTTAATAATAATTCGTAAAAACTACCTATCTGGATGCCAATTTGAACTTTCTAGGTCATCTGGAACTGGGTTACAGTTTTTATCTATAGGTGAGTCAGTGACAAATTTGTCGATTTTTGGACGTTAATATCTAAATGCCTGTTTGAGGTGTGTTCATGAAATTAGGAGCACATATGTATCTCGCAAGTTTTAACATATGAGCCAAATTTTACATGTTTATGTGAAATAGTATTTGAGTTATGAGGAGGTCAAAAGTGGCTCGAAATGGTTCGTATAATATCACACACGGTACCGCTCGCCATCCTGTTAGCTATAACTTGACTTGACACGCTGCCGCGTGTCGCGTGTCTAGATAAATTTCCGGGTTTGGATGGAAATTGGTCTAATTTTACTGAGATAGAACGAAGACGCGGGCAAAAGCTAGTACAATTTAAAAACTAACAGGCAAACTGCAACGTCTTAAACAAAATCAAATAAAGTCGGATAAAATGAGGGCAACAATCGTTGAAATATAAACAATCACGTTATCAAGGAGCTAATAGAATGTAGTTTGGAAACAAATGAATTGTTTGTTATATTATAAGTGTAGGTACATTTGATATATTATGACGACCGTGGAACTAAACTGGTCTATCTAATATCCAACAAAAATATAACCACTGTGAAATAAACCAGTATAACTGTCTACATATCTTTTAATTTAAAAAAAATTCCATTGCAACGTAACGTTCTATGCTAGTAAACTTTTGTTTATGCACATTAGGCACCGGTTTGACATATAAGTATAACAAAGGGATTGTTAATTAATAACAAATTTAGGGACAAAAATGCAATTGAATTTGGCAAGAAAATGTCATTTAGACCAGTTTAGCTAAACTGTGGTCATATATTATGTTTATGGTAATAATAATAAAATCATTTATTTAATGAACATAACGAATAAACCAGTCTTTTGTTAAATTAGTATAAAATCTTCACGATGTACTGTGAAAAAAATTCTTCAGATTTTCGGTAATCTACGATGAATGACTCTTTTGACTTTTTTACAGGCATATACATGCAAAAAATTTTGCCTTTTCAAGAAGAACATGTATTTTTAAAATATGTTTTGTCTTAGATATAACTATCTTCTATGGTCATTGTCACTAAATATAACTTAAATATTGACACCTATTCTCGTGTAGCAAATATTAGATTTAGAGCTGCTATAACCTAAAACTTTTCATTGCAAAATAGGCCTTAACGCAGATGGATAAAAGTTAAATGGGCTTGCATTATTTTAGGTTTTTCAACTCTAAATTTAAGGTTTGCTGCACGAGAATAGGTCACATTGTATTCGATATAAATTTCAAGAGGTGTCTTTAGCCTGCGAAATATAACCTTAATTATTATTAATTAACATTATATATAGCTGCAATACGGTCACTGACTCACTCACTGATTGACATGGTTGTTTGGTTAGAGGGGGGGGTTTTACGTTAATATGATGTAGGGGGGGGTGGTAGTGGGCTCATTATAAATGCCAATAAGACAAAGTTTATGCATATAAAATCACCGTATTCTCATAGAAAAGACAAAATGTGTATGATCAAAATACATACGTATGAATGTTTACATCAAAATATAAACAAGACGAATCTAATCCATTGTAACTGTGACTGCTTAGAAAAAGTTGATACTTTTACCTATCTCGGCCTTAAAATTGATTCAAGTTTCAGTTGGATAAATCATATAGAATCGGTAATAGATCGGCTCAGGAAACTGTTAGGCAGATTTTATTATCTTCACTTTAAAGTACCTAAATGTGTGTTAAAATGTCTTTACTCTTCCCTGGTTGAATCTATAATTGATTATGGATTGGACAGTTATGGTCTGACCTTCGAGTCTCATCTGAAAAAGATTGAAAAATTACAGACAAGGTTTTTAAAACTGTTGGTAACAAGAAAAGTCAAGGCAAACTGTAAAGGAGACTATCATAAATTGTTTAAAATATGTAATGTAATGCCAGTTTGTAAAAAAGTTGAATATTTAATAATAAAGAATGAATTTCATAACTATGCCACGTATAAGCGAGAACCGGCCCGCGGGGGGCAAGTCACGCGCCGTGCGGAAAGGGGAGCGGGGCGCAGCGGTTGGCTTGCCTGTCGCCCGCCGGTAAACAACTATTACGGTCGTAGGTTGAAAGGACCATTGTTTATTAACTTAATAAATAAGCTACCAGATTGTGTAGTAAATGAGAGAAAGCTTTCCAAAGCTAAAGATTTGCTAAAAAAGTATTATCTGTCATAATTAACTTCAAACTTATGTATCAGTTACCAAGTATTATTTATATTTATATTAAGTATTAAGGTGTGTTCATAAAGGACAAAAGTAGTTAGGGTTGAGTTAATTTAAGTAGAAACTATTAAAGCTGCTACGTTTTCGCAGACAAACTGCAAAGTTTTGCGAAATTTATGTACCTAGTATAAGTAAATTACCTGTGTGTTAAATAAAAAAAAAAAAAAAAAAAAAAAAAAAAAGAACATGTTATTCTGACTGGGGATAAAATCGGGGGTTCAGTCGTTTTCCCAAACCCTGTTTTGTATAGGATTCTTGTATGGGATTTATTGATTTCGAGCTGGCGCAGCCAGCGAGTACAAAATTACTACCGGGGGGGTTGGCGGGCTGGCGCAGCCAGCTCGCCAACCCCCCCGGTAGGAATTTTGCCTATTGCTGGAAGGAATTCATACTGGCTACTCGGACGTTTTTTTACAACCCCCCCCCAAATGTTTGGTACTATGTATGGGAGTCGACGTATTTGTATGGGACAAAATTCATACTGAATATTCGGTCGTTTTGAAAAATTCATACTGGATATTCGGTCATTTTTATCGAACCCCCCCCCGCATTTTTAGTAGTATCAATATGAGTTGACGTATTTGTATGGGACAAAATTCATACTGTATATTCGGTCGAAAAATATTTTTAGTACTATCCATGAAAGTTGACGTATTCCTATGGGACAAAATTCATACTGTATATTCGGTCGAAATTTTCGTAACCCCGCATTTTTAGTAGTATCAATATGAGTTGACGTATTTGTATGGGACATAATTCATACTGTATATTCGGTCGAAATTTTCGTAACCCCCCCCGCATTTTTAGTACTATCCATGAAAGTTGACGTATTCCTATGGGACAAAATTCATACTGTATATTCGGTCGAAATTTTCGTAACCCCCCCCGCATTTTTAGTACTATCCATGAAAGTTGACGTATTCCTATGGGATAAAATTCATACTGTATATTCGGTCGAAATTTTCGTAACCCCCCCCGCATTTTTAGTAGTATCAATATGAGTTGACGTATTTGTATGGGACAAAATTCATACTGGATATTCTGTCATTTTTATCGAACCCCCCCGCATTTTTAGTAGTATCAATATGAGTTGACGTATTTGTATGGGACATAATTCATACTGTATATTCGGTCGAAATTTTCGTAACCCCCCCCGCATTTTTAGTACTATCCATGAAAGTTGACGTATTCCTATGGGACAAAATTCATACTGTATATTCGGTCGAAATTTTCGTAACCCCCCCCGCATTTTTAGTACTATCCATGAAAGTTGACGTATTCTTATGGGACAAAATTCATACTGTATATTCGGACGAAATTTTCGTAACCCCCCCCGCATTTTTAGTACTATCCATGAAAGTTGACGTATTCCTATGGGACAAAATTCATACTGTATATTCGGTCGAAATTTTCGTAACCCCCCCCGCATTTTTAGTACTATCCATGAAAGTTGACGTATTCCTATGGGACAAAATTCATACTGTATATTCGGTTGAAATTTTCGTAACCCCCCCCGCATTTTTAGTACTATCCATGAAAGTTGCCGTATTTGTATGGGAAAAAATTCATACTGAATATTCGATCAAGTATGACATTTTCGGACCCCAAAATTTTCAGAACGCACCCCGGTGTCCGAAAAAAAAACAATTATATTTTAAAATGTTTAAATTTTTTTTTTCTTTTAGCCATATCTCCGCGACGGTTCGTCTCGGAACCCCCAAACTTGGACCCCGGGGTCCGAAAAAAGATTTCTTTCATTTAAAAAAAATTTTATCCGAAGCGCGAAAAAATTTTTGTTTTGGCCATATCTCCATGACGGTTGGGCTTGGAACCCTCAAACTCGGACCCCTGGGGTCCAAAAAAAATCTCTTTCTTTTCAAGGGGTCCATTCTTTTTCGGCCCATATCTCCCAAACCAATGAAGATAGACCCCTGTTCAGGGGTCCGTTTGAAAGGGCTCGCCGAGATTAACCCGAATATGCAAAAAAAAAATTTCGGCCACAATTGGCCGAGTCGGCCACATCTGCGCAATTGGATTATCTCGAGAACGATTGGAGCTACAGCTACGCGGTTTTCACCATAGTTAATGGCATCAAAACGGCCACAATTTGGCAAAAAAAAATTTGTCATTTTTGACATTTTTTTTTTTAATTGCTATAACTTCGGAACGGATGGTGGTAGCGCTTCCGGGTTTGCACTCGAATGATGAGTATCACGGGCTCTTCCCGACCGATGACAAATTTTGACATTTGACAACTGTCAAAACAATGTCAATCGCGTTTATTCAACCGATCGCCCTGAAACTCAGTTTCCACACGTTTTCAAGGTTGCTCTTTGTGTTGTTACAATAAGTTGACATACTTACTCGACCGCAGGCTGAGCGCACGCTTCCGGAGGTCAGATATTCCAGAATTATGCCGAGTCATAAAGTCAAAGAAAAATGAGCCTACCGTTCACAGAGGGACGAGGTCGCGCACCGCAGGTGCGCGGGCGAGTCCAACTACATGCCCAATGACTCTTTTTCACACATCTTCCAACCGATGACAGGTTTTGACACTCGACACACATCCCATCCTCTGTCAATCACGGATTTTAAAACGATTACCTCCAACTTCACTGTAGTACAAGTCCAATAAGTCACTGATTCAAAGAAAAAAAACGCAAATCAAAAAAAAACAATAGGCATAGACAATAATCGCGGGCTGCTTGCAGCCCGCGCACCACGCAAAACACTAGTGTTATTTTATATGTACGTACTGACTGTGTTTTGTATTTTGTACTGTACGTGTAATTATATGTTAATAAAGAAAGGGCCGAATATAAAAGAAGAGGCCGAAATATTTTGAAAATTGTGTTTTTATTAAATTTTTATTGTAATAAGTAATATTTAAAGAAAATAAAGAAATTATACAAACAAAACGATGAATGACTCAATATCTACCAACCCTATTTAATTATTAACTTTAGCTTTACAAACCTAGAAGGGGTGGCGGTCATTTCTACTAAATTTGACATTCATTCAGACCATTGGACCAAAAAATAAATTAAAAAAAACATTTTTAGAATCCTTAAAGATAGGCTTTTTAAATGATACAATTTATTAATTCATTTTATTTGCTACATAGTCTTTAAGAAAAGCCTCTGTGACGGACAGACAGACGGATATAAGGGTTCATTTTCTTTTTACGTACGAAATTAGAAAACATTTCTGTGTATCGCGCGGTCTAGAGTCAAAATAATTCAAATACCTATTGCCTGTAAATATTTTAGTACAAAACGTGTCTTATACTGGAGATTTTCCGACTTTAAAGGTGAAAAAAATAAGAATTTATTTTAAATAAAACATCATTTTCACCCATTTCCTTATATCTTCACCGAAACTGTTAAAAACTTTTTACTTATAATGTAACTTAAATTTATGCAGCCAAATTCATACTGAAGACTCGGTAAGTGGTCGGTATCAAGGGCTAAAAAGGTAGGAAACTCAGATAAAAAAATCTCTGTTTTATACAAACACAAGCCAAGTCAAAATTAATCACTACGGAAAGTTGCATGCCAACTTAGAATGAATATTGTTATTATTTTCCTCATAACTCTACTAAAACTACAAAACGAGTAGGTATTTACACACAGAAATTAGATACAATACAATTAAGTTAATAGTTAGTCATGGAGGTCCAAGTTAATTACTGATTAACTGGACCAATAGTATACAAGGTGTTTCATTAATTATGAACGTGTTCCAATCAATGAGCTTCAGTTATTAGTTTCAATATTGTAAGTGAAACCAATATAAAGTCGGGCGTCAACAACTGTCAAGTTATCTTTGCCCTTTTACCCGAATGGTGCCAAACGGGACCCTATTACTAAAATTTAGAATTGAAATACCTAAAATAATGCAAGCTTATTTAACTTTTATCCATCTGCGTTAAAGCCTATTTTGCAATTTAAAGTTTTAGGTTATGGCAGCTCTAAATCTAGTATTTGCTAGATGATAATAGGTGTCATTGTGATATGGTCACTATAAGATGTTGTTAGGTTAGCTAATTATGTAAAAACAGAAAAAATAAAAATAGCATCACAATAAAATTAAACTTAACTACACAATCTAAAATCTTAAAATTACCTAAAACGTACAAAAAAAAGTAAAAATTATACTAAGTAAAATATTTTCTCTAAATCACCGCCGTCGATCGGCAGGATTCCCAAAAGGAAAAATTTTCAATAATTCAAAAAATTCCCCCGTTGAATGGCTAGGCTAATATTGTGATATTGACTTGTAGAAAGTAATTATGCTGTATTGTATTTATTTTTTGCAGATTAAATTATTTGATTTGATTTTAAAAAAAAAAAAACAAAAAAAAAATATTTTTAAAAACCTACGTACTGTAACCGAAAAGAAGAACCTTGTGCATGTGTATAATGCTCTGGGTCACTGCGTGATTAATTATTGTATAACTGCATGGGGTGGAGCTTCAAAATCCCATCTGATTGAGATGGAACGTGCCCAACGCGCTGTACTTAAGGTCATGTTGTACCTACCATGGAGACATCCTACAATATCAGTATATGAACAATCTGAAGTTCTCAGTGTGCGTAAGTCTTATATATATCAATGCCTTAGAAGGTATCATCGATATACAGTTCCACACCTTACTGAAGCAAGGCAACGCACAGATCGCTGTCCTTTACCTGCGGTCAAAAGCGTGTTTGCACGTGCTCACTACGATTTTCAGGCTCCAAATTTGTACAATGCTATAAATTGTACAGTAAGATTAAAAAAACTAAGTAATTATCAGGTGCGTCATAGGGTTTTCCAATGGCTAAGCGACTTAACTTATGAGCAGACTGAAAAACTGTTGTAGATTATTAATTGGCTTGTTAAACCAACTATTCAGACACAAATAGCCTTCACACACACGCACGATCTTTCACTCTCACATACACTCAACCGATCTCATAATATCACTCGCAACACACTCAATACCCACTCACACCTCTCACATACAGTATAAGTACAACCTCTTTTAACTTTGTTTAGACTAATAATATTATAAGTTATATTCTAACATTTACAAACACTACTACCAATGAATGTAACTAAACGTAAACAAACCTTATCTACTTTAAATGTTGTAAATTTTAGCTTTGCTCTTTTATTTATCTTTTTAATTTAAAATAACAAAAGATAATTTCACAGTTATTATTACAATTAATAATTGTGTACTACTGGTCTTAAATCATGTATAGCTATAATACTAACCCTTAGTTAAAAAAAAAAAAAAAACTTTTGTACCTTTTGGCTAGATAATATATTTAAAAACTGAAATTATGGGAATGTACTGACTCCTAGCTTACAGTTTATACTTTTATAGGAGTTGGATACTCATTGTTTTATGTAAATGTATTATGGTCAATAAATATATTTTATGTTATGTTTTATGTTATGTTATGTTGATTTGATTTGTCTGTCAGTCTCAGGGGTCTACAGAGTAGTTTCAAAAAATACCTAAAAGAACTGGTTTTTATTTATTGGTGTATCCGAACACTAGTTTCAGACCAAGACAACGTTTATATAGGTACTGTCTTTAGTCGGGGAATCCTGTTATAATATGTTACGGGTAATACTAGAAGATAGGGTAAACTTAGGTGTACCCGGGTAATGTTAAACTAAGCTCCACTTCACTCGGCCATAGTAAAAACAGACTATGGCTCGGCGTCCAATGTATAAACATTTATTATAAAAACATGCCAACCTAACACGCTCCTGCTCGCTTCTCTCGTCGTCGCACCTATTTTTGACTTTTTTCGGACTTTACCCGACTTCCGTATCATATAGTTTGCCAGCAACAACGTCTGGCTTCGGAAAGGATGTTTTCGAAATCGGGATATGTATTGTCATCCAGAAGAAGCAGATTGCATGTGGACGCTGTGGATCATATCTGTTTTATTAAGGCGACGCCACGAAATTTAGGCGACATGGATCTCCATTTTTCTCAGCAATAAAAAAACACATATGTAATTACCAATTTACTTAACACGATTTTGCCCGAATATTTAAGTGATTGATTCATTTTCATAGCAGAGAAAAAAATATTTAGAAAACCCCTTTTAAAACAGGGATTTCTATTTTACTGACAAACGGGAGCGAATGAAGCCTGTAAATTTCTTATTTAAATTAGTCTACAAATATACTTCAACTAGCTTTTTCCCGCGGCTCCGCCCGCGTTGAAGAGATTTTCGTGGAAATAAAGAAAACAAAAGAATATGCTTTTTTGAACGACTATATGCAACGGACACCATGTTTGACCAAAGCGTTAATAAATACCATGAAATAAGCCCAAACTCGAAGGGTCTGTTGTTGTCCGTTGAGGAGATCCCGTACCTATCTTCCAGTCCCATCATCAGACCCTGATCACCATGTGAAGTGCTAATAAAGACCAATTAAATTAGCCCAAACTCGAGGGGTCTGCTGTTTTCCGTTGAGGAAATCCCGCACCCATCTTCCAGTCCCATCATCAGACCCTGGTTATCATGTTTTACCAAAGTGCTAAGAAAGACCAATCAAATAAACCCCAAATCGAAGGGTCTGCTGTTGTCCGTTGAGGAGATCTCGTAACCATCAATACCATAAATACTAATTATAATAACCATTAATAGCTCCTTATTTTTAATAAGTGTATAGATGATGGTGTCTTTCCTGATTTAATAAAGTTGAGTAAATTGATCCCCCTTTTTAAATCAGGTGACAATGAAGACCCTTCTAATTATAGACCAGTGTCAGTTTTACCAGTTCTGAGTAAAGTTTTCGAAAAAATAATTTTAAATCAATTATTATCTCATTTTAACTTCAATAAGTTGCTCCATTGTGAACAATATGGAGTTACTAGAGGGAGGTCAACTACAGATGCGGGAGTTGCTTTAGTCAAGCACATATTTGATGCTTGGAGAGAAAAGCAGGATGCATTCGGTGTTTTTTGTGACCTCTCTAAAGCTTTTGATTGCGTTAATCATGAAACCCTTTCATGCAAATTGGCTCACTATGGAGTTAGGGGCAAATCTTTGGCGTTATTAAAGTCATATCTTAGTGATCGAATTCAAAAGGTGAATATTAACAGAGTGAAGTCAGCTGGAGCATTAGTTACAATGGGCGTCCCACAGGGCTCCATATTGGGGCTTTTATTGTTCTTAATATACATAAATGACCTTCCTTATTTAGTTAAAGACTTATCTAAGATAGTGCTATTCGCCGACGACACGTCACTTATTTTTAAAGTTAATAGACATAAAGATATCCTTGATGATGCGAATGTAACTCTATCTATGACTCTTGATTGGTTTACTGCGAATAATTTAGTTTTAAATGGGAAAAAGACAAGATGTATAAAATTCACATTACCAAATGTAATTCAAGTAGATGCTGATCTACTTTTGCAGGGGTCCAAGCTAGAGTTAGTCAACAAAACGAAGTTTTTAGGCATTACTATAGACTCTCGTCTTCAGTGGGGTCCCCACATAGAAGACCTTTGTGGTAAACTAAGTTCAGCTGCATACGCTGTTAGACAGATGAGGCAAATTACTGATGAGGATACTGCAGGATTGGTGTACTTTAGTTATTTTCACAGCATTATGTCATATGGTATGTTGCTGTGGGGTAGAGCTGCGGATATAAACGCAGTCTTTGTTTTGCAGAAGAGAGCAATTCGAACTATTTACAATATGAAGCACCGGGATTCATTTAGAGAAAAATTCAATGAAATTAATATTTTAGCAGTTCCTTGTGAATTTATTTACCAAGTTATTAAATATATCAAAAAAAATATCGATAATTTCCTTAGGCTCGGTGAGCATCACTCTATAGACACTAGGAAGAAACATAAACTGGCTTTTCCAAAAATTAGACTTGCAAAAGTAGGCACCTCTTTTGTGGGACATGGTATAAGATTTTACAATAAACTTCCAAAGGAGGTCCTAAGTTTTTCAGAAAATAAGTTTAAATTATATATTGAGCAGGGACTCTTGAGAAAAGCATATTATAAAATCAATGACTATTTCGACGATAATGATGCTTGGTGTCATGAGAATATTGATCCTAGCCATAATACTACTGTTCGTTAATTTTCTAACTGATTTGTGTTTTTCAAATCGTTTGTTTCTATGTGGACTAATATTTTCATTTTGTTTTTTTATTATTATTTTGACATTTCTTTTTACATATTAACATGAACATTTTATAACTTAACCTTAGCATTTATTAGTTGATAATCTGACTATAAAAAAAAAAAAAACTATATGAGACAGGTAGATGATGTTTTTCACCTCATTAGACAGGTAGACTAAGATGTATTTTTTTTTCTCCGTCATGACACAATTTCCTTCTGTCTTTTATATTTTTATCCTTTAGTCATTAAAGTTTAATACATTGTTTTGTATAATTTTATGTAAGTTGAAAAGACTGTAATAGTATAAAGACATATTGTAAAAAAATACTGATAAAAAAAAGACATGACTTTGCTAAGTTTCTTGCCCTTCTTCTTAGCAAGATTAATTGAATGGGCGGATTTAGGCATTATATCTATTTATAGTTTATTTATCTATTAACTTATTTATTCATTGCATTATGTATAATAATATTCTTATTCCAATAAGTCTTTATTTTATGCATGTGTATAACTTTAGTAGCCCAACTTAAATATAGTTTTTCTTTTTTATATTTCCCGTAAGTATCATATTTGTTTCATTACAAAATATTATTTTTATACAGATTAGATTTGACATGTAAAACGTATACTTTATGTATCTATTTTACAAATAAACATTTTGAGTCTTTGAATCCATCTTCCAGTCCCATCATCAGACCCTGGTCACCATGTTTTACCAAAGTTCTAATAAAGACCAATCAAAGAGCTCGAACTCAAGGGGTCTGCTGCTGTCCGTTGAGGAGATCCTGTAGCCACCTTCCAGTCCCGTCAGCAGACCTTGGTCACCATGTTTTACCAAAGTGCTAATAAATACCAATCAAATAAGCCTTAAAGATTAAACTGATACAGTTTTCTCGTATGGGAAAAAAACAATACATACACCTGGCTGTAATCACTTTTTCAAGCTAAATATTAGCAAGAGGTGTGTCTGGGTCGTTGTAGATGTAAATCTGTAGTCAGATTAGGCTGATATGATTTTCCCGTATGGGAAAAAGTCATTACTTAAACCATAGTATTGAATGTATCTATGTTTAAACCTGGCTGTAGTCACTTTTTCAAGCTTAATATTAGCAAGAGATGTGTCGGGATCGTTGTAGATAGAAATCTTTAATCAGATTAAACTGATACAATTTCCTCGTCCATCCATCCATCCATCAGCCTCTTTCTTCCTCAAACATACAAACAAACAAACAAATCTTTCCTCTTTATATAACAGTGTAGATGTAGATATGGTCGATTAGATTTATTAAATTACTTAAAGTTGTCATTATCAATGAAAAATACTGTTTTGCCGCATACGACCTTATGGCATAAGCTAGTTCATGAGCGCATATTTGTATGGAGTAAGCCCCCCTCACTCCACTCCCCTAAGGCGCAGATTTGAAATTATAAGTTTATCAATGCCTCGCCTTAATCAAAATTACACTACTTTTATGAATGATTATTTTATTTTGATTGGGTCATAAAGTAAAAATTAACACTTCGATGTAAGTATGTCGTACCAAGTAAAAAAAAATCAATACATAAAGAGGAGAAGCTTATGAGTTAGGACGTAGGAGGTAATGATCGGAACCGGTGATTCGATTCTTTTTTTTTTCAGAATATAAACTACATTACACTTGATTTTGAAGGCTTCAGCTTTTCATCTGTACATGAAATTTTTTTTCCTGGGAAGGGCAGTTTCGTAGGGACATAGAAATTAATAAATACCGACGGAATCAATTTTGAAAAATATTTCGCTGTTGTGTATGGTTAGATCTTCACTTGGACAAAGGCTATAGTTTGTTCACTGAGTAATGGCAGTTCCCTTGGGAAATAAATATTAATAAAGTTCACATGGGTAATCTCTGAAACTACTACAAATTTTGAAAGTCCTTTCTCTGTTGTGATGGTAAGACTTTTCACTTGGACAAAGGCTGCGGGTGGGCAGCTCCCTAGGGACATAATCATTTATAACTACTAAACCTATTTTGAAAATTATTTTACTCTTCGTTTGGATACATGCTATAGTTTATTCCCTGGGACAGGCAGTTCCTTAGGGAACTAGACATAGGGTCAGACGTATACATTTATTTTCATGAGAAGCAAAATTCAAAGTCAAATACGTACTATAAAATTATTGGTTCGAAAAATATTACCAGATTCGATAGGACTACCTAAAAACTAAACAACGCGGGCAAAGCCGCGGGCAAAAGCTAGTGCTGTCTAATAGTTCGTATCTGATACACCCTGTACAAAATTAAACAAAGATATTAAAAGTCCTTGTGCGTCTTAAAGAGTTTTAAATGAAACAATTGCGCGTGTAAGTTTTTAATTGCCGAAAATAATTGTCAATGGCCAGTATCAATTGCTATTACACACATTTTGACTGTTTTAAAAATATTTGGAGACGATAGTAGTCCTTATTTTGTAGAAGTTAAGGTTTAACTACAACGGTAGCTAATCTACGTGAGAGTCTACAATGGCAGTGCGTGACGCTTCATGCGGTTCCGAAGCCACTAGTGTAACCCTAGCACGCATTGTGTACAGCACGAATGGTTGGGAGTCCAGCGGGAGCAGACCAAATCGAATATAACCTGGGATGAAGAGCCCCTTTTAGAAAATACCTAAAACGGTATCCCTTTGCTCCCGGCACGGCTTTTTATGACGCCACGCCGGAACACGACCAAGCCTACCCGTTGAAATTAAAGAGTTTGTTTGTAAGTTAGGTCTTAGAGGGGGCGCCAATGGTTATCAGTAGTCAGAGAAGTATTCTCCATAGGGTCATTCGGGTGAACGCCCGGGGCGGCCCTGTCCCGAGGGGCGGCCCTTCAGTTTCGTACTTTATTTAGAATCTTTACCAATTTTACATTGAAAAATACGTGTTTGGCGGCTTACATCAGAGGGGTGCACGGCGGCGCGGCGCGGCGGTGGCGAGATTTCAGTACAGTAGGTATCATTGCCGAGGGAGCGTCCATAAACCACGTAGTTTCAATTTGTCCTCTTTTGACTCCCGACGACGTCCCCCCACGTAGTGGACCATAGCTTTTTTGTGGAGCCGATGGTTTGCTGTGTGCTCGTTTCATGGAAGAATTTTAAAATGCTCAGGATTCAGGATGAATTTAAATGTCGAAACAATGCGTGTGGGTCTAGGGTGCGTTCCAAAATAGTAAGAATAGTTTTTTAAATACAAAGTAAAACACACGTAGCCCAGTGTAGCTTTTTACTGGACCCCTTCCTCCCCTTAAGGAAAACATATGGTTTACAGACGCTCTCCAATGACCGTGCCCCTCCATTGCCCAGCTTGACCCCACAGCGCCGCGCTGCGCCACCGCACTCCTGCGCTCAGCTCAGAAGCAAAGCGACTGCTTTCTCAAATTAGTTCTTCAGAAACATCTATTATGCATAAATTGTGGGGGGCATTTTGAGACAATTCAAACTAGTATCAAAAACTTTAAAGGCAGTAGACATTGACACTGAAGTCATGTCAAAATTGTAAGATTCACTAATAGCATTAGTAGAAGATAAGTGAGAGACTGTTGATAATTTCGAAGAGGTTGCTAAAGAGAAATCTGAGATACAGTATTATAAAACGCACGATGAAAAATAAACTTCGAAATGACGAATCGCGAGAAGGTGAAGTGTGCTTGACAGGACCCCACCAATTTCACGTGTAAACGTTTTTGCCAGTTTATGACCAGCTTCTAGGAGAGTTAAGAAGGCGAAAAGTAGCTTAAGATGAAGTAAATGGCAAGTTTGCATTTATTCTGAAAGTAGACCAGATAACAGAAGAGGAAATAAGAACCAGTGCTCCAGTCCACATACCCAAAAGATCTTGCAGATGGACTTCAAGAAGAATGTCTTCTCTTAAGGTGGCAACAGAAGACCTCGGTGCAAAATGCACATCATAACATTGTTTTCCATACTTAAAAAAAAAATGCAATAAATGCGTTTTATGTGTATTCGCAAAAACCACTTCTCAATAATTATGTCTTCGCAAGAAAATTATGTCATTTTATGCATTAGATTTTGATGACATTGCTTACAACTGTAAACATGCTTTAAAGTTTGATAATGTAATGCATTCAAAATTTAATGCATAAGATGACGAAATTTTCTTGTTTTAACATAGTTATTACTAAGCAATTTTTGCGAATACACGTAAAATGCATCTATTGCGTACTTCTAAATTAAAAGTTAAGGAAAACAATATTAAGATGTACACTTTTCAACGAAATCCTCTGTTACCCCCTAAAGAGATTATATAGATACTGAGTTAAAATCGGGGAGACCTTGAAATAATTATTCACATTAATGAATTATTATAATTTTAGAGACTTGTTTCTTTCCGTAGATGGATATTACATTACGTAGTTTTCTTTGCAGTGCAGAGCGTTCAATATCCGTTCTAAAGAGGATAAAAAATTATATGCGCACAAGTAAGGAACGTCTGCATTGTTAAGCAATTCTCAATATAGAGGCCGACATAAAGAAGTCACTTATTAACTATGGATGTCATTGCTGACTTTGCTGATCAAATGACGCGTCGTCTTCCTGTATAGAGTGAAATTAAATCAACCGACCAAATTCATACTGGAGACACAGTTAGTGATCAGGAACTAGGTTCAGTAATCCTTTTGGCCAAATTAAAAATATATATTTTTGCTCCTTTACTGGTTGGACTAGTTTAAGTACAAGCTTGGACACAGCTACTGGCGGTGCGACTTGTGGCGCGATTTGCGGCGCGGAAAGTGGCGAACGGTGAACACAAATGTAGACAATTGTATGAAGTACGCTACAGCTACCGGAGGCGCGAATTGCGGCGCGGCAGGCGGCCATGTTCACCATTCGCCGCTTCCCGCGCCGCAAATCGCGCTGCAAGTCGCGCCGCGGGGAGTTTTGGCTGAGCTGCTAGTCTAAGCAGTAAGGAAGTAAAAAAAATATTTTTCGAATTTCACCAAAAAGGTAATTGAAGCTTGTTTCTGATCACTAAACGAGTCTCCAGTATGAATTTGGTCGTTTAATTTAATTTAATCTTCTATAAATAAAAAAAAAATTGATGATTAATGTTTAGGTTTTATTTATGTTTGTTTTTATTTTTCGTTTTTTTTCCTCCGGCAGTGGGTTATGGGCCCAATCGTATTCGCCTAGGGCATCCAAAACCGAAATACGTCTCTGTCAGTAGTTGTATCTCAGGTTAAGCCATTCGGGAAGGCTTCTTTTAATGCATCCCAAATCAAACATCCTACTTGTACTGTCATGGACAGATGCACAATGTGATCATATCTATGGCGTATCCTAGGGGTACCAATCCGACGGCGCAGTGCGCGTACGAAACGCCGCGCCGCCGTCGCCGCCGACGCGTATTTCGTGAGTTGGTATCATAAAATGCGGGCACAATATTCTCGCTAGAACCTACCTAAGTATTGATGACGACAGGTCGACATGGCAATTTTCTAGTGAGCTGACATCATCACATCACATACCAGAGGTGCAATTGTGTAAGCCAATCGTATTCAAATTCGATTTTAATATGGCTATTCGACTAAGCAAATAACCCCGTTTTACAATTGAAATCGTAGGTTTTTGGTTGCCAAAAACAAAACAAGACAATCGTATTCATTTGATAGCCAAAAATGTACGATCTCAATTGTCAAACGGGCTAATTTGCTTAGCCGAATATGCCGAATAGCCATTAATGACAGTCAATTTGAATACGATTGGCTTACACGATAGCACCTTCGGTAGTCGATATCGATAATTGTTTTGGTACGGAACAAAATGAGACGAAAATTATTAATACCTTTTTATTTTGAGCAACATTTTATTCATCACAATTAAAATCAAATGAACTTATATATAACATCGCAACAAACACCTGAGGAATGTGTTCTGAAAAGGAATTGTTTATCTGGCCCTACTGATTTTGTTCTTGACATAGTTCTTTTCGGTATATCAGTGTAAAACACAGCCCTCTCCAGTGTCTGATTGACAGGATATTAATGGATGGATTCTATTGATGGCTCTTGGTGGAATATCATCTTCAATAAATTATACACAAATTCTTGTACAGTGGAGCCCACATCAAGCTAAACACTTTCAGTATAAGCTGACCTCTCATTATATAGGCTTCCCGTACAATGAGAGGTCAGCTTATACTCAATGTGTATAGCTTGATGTGGGCTGCACTGTACCTTTGCTCCACAAATATTAATTTTTATTTTTATAAATATTAATTATTAAGTACAAGTAAAAATTAGAATAAAAATTTGTGGAATAAAAGTACAAGAATTTGTGTATAATTGATTGACAGGATATTTATAACAATTATTTTTCCGTTCAATGCATAGACATAATTATGGTTCAATGCAACAATTTTTTAATACTTTTCTGGCTAGTTCTCCTGCTTGACTGAGAATGGATTATTGTTTTTGTTTCTTATTTTAAAAGCAATAACGTGAGCGAGATCGAAATCGATAAACGCGGTCGATGCCAACTCGTGCAGCGCTACGAACGCTTCGATGAAGGGTCTATTTCATCGATGTACGAACGACTAACGGCTTGGACACAGCTACCCGCGGCGGCGGCGCGACTTGCGGCGCGGCAGGTGGCCTTGTTCACCATTCGCCGCTTCCCGCGCCGCAGATCGCGCCGCAAGTCGCACCGCCGCGCCGGTAAAAAAAAAGCTAGAAAATAGTAGTTATAGTCACAGTTAAAACCCGTTTTTCGTTAGAACTAGTTTTCTCTAGTTAAAACTTGTTTTTACTAAATGCCTTTGTTGAAAGTAGAAATACCTACTCAAAACTAGAATAGAAACCAAAATAGGATGCGACGACGAGCGAAGCGGAGCGGAGCGAGGCGACCCCCGAAGTTCTGTATGGCACTAACTAGTTAAACGGGTTCTACTAGTAAGAACTACTTTTAACTGATATTCAACCTGTAGAATTATGTGAATTTTTTGCAAATTTGCAAATTTTCCCGCCAATTTTGTTTTTGGCTATATCTCCGGAACTAGTTGTCCAATTCTGATGCGGTTTTTTTTCTAAAACTAGATAAAATTTCCTACAAGAAATAGATTGTTTTTTTATTTTTTTTTTCTTGGGGAAAGTGGGGGGTGGCTTTCTCCTTGAAAAAGTCTTAGTTATATATAGAAATATATGTATGTATACTATACCGGGTGTAAAAGCAAAGTCAAGAATCCTTTAAGGGTATGTTAGTATGACCGGTAAAAATATTATTTTGAATACTGGGATCTCTAGATAAAGTACCAGTACCTCATCATAAGACGATTTTCCTTACTCAAAATACACTAATCGCGTGTACACCCTCACGGTCGCGAACCACTTGGATGAGGGGTGCGGGTTGCGGGGTGCAATTAGGTGTGCGCCGAGGCCGGTGATCTTCGTAGCCATAGCTTAGAAAAATAATGGATTTTTTTGTGAAAATTCAAGGTAAATTTTTTTCTCGTAATGACATCAGAATCGTGTATACTTTCATACCCTAAAGGGATTCTTGACTTTGCATTTACATCCTGTATATTCAAATATATGTCTATTCAAATTTTATAATATTGAAAAAAAATATAAAGTATAATAAAAAAAATATAACTCTACACATATACTTAAAAAAAAAGAAAATTAGGGCCTAGAATTACAATCCACAACTTTTTTATATATTATTATAATTTATATTTTTTATTTTTTTTGTTGCTCATCTTAATAGCTTTCCAAGAATACCCATATCACTAGGTTTATAATATATTGTAACGCAACCCTGTATGCCATCACGCCAGCCCAGCCAGCCAATGCTAAGCCCAGCCAGCCAAGCCAAGCCAAGCCAAGCCAAGCCAAGCCAAGCCAAGCCAAGCTAAGCCAGCCAATGAGAGGCCGCCACGCTCTCTCGACTTGCCGCCAGCCTGCGACCGGTTCTCAGAGGCTATAAATACTACCGGGAGCTCATTTGATTCGGCATTCTGAATAATACACTTAACTAAGTCGCAACTCTGTCCAATTATTATCAGAAATACAAATTGATTAAGTACTGCTTATTTTACTTTGTACCCCTTCGTTTCACTCAGAAGTGGGATCCATCAAATAAAACGATGAAACGTAATCGCCATGACGATTCCAAGGAAAAAAATCTACGCCCACCTGGATGGATTATTTCACCTTCTACAACAAGTGACATGGAAGATTCGATAGATGTCCAAGATGATAATCAAGAAGACAACACGTGCTCGTCACCACCGGCAAAAAAATTACTGAAAAATCTGCTGCAGAGTGAGGTCCAGAGAGCAATTCGTGAACTAAACGAGGAAACTCCTGCAATCAGCAAAATGAAGGGTCACCGTGCAGCGTCACTCATCCCCGAGTTTGATCCCGATGGAGAAGACTGCACAGTGAAGGCGTGGTTGAAAAAGATCGATCAGCTGGGAGAAATACATGGATGGGATGACATTACGAAGGCGTTTCACTTGCAAGATAAGTTGCGAGGCCAGGCAAGGAAGTGGTACAATCGTCTGGAGGAATATGACCATTCTTGGGAGGCCTGGAAAGGTATGCTGATTCGAGCGTTTCCTAAACATCGTGACTTTAGTAACCTGTTGGACGAGATGATGCAACGAAAGAAGCTACCATCTGAAACCATGACAAAGTACTATCAGGAAAAAGTAGCAATGTGCTTTCGATGCAAGTTATCTGACAGCGCTAGCGTTTCCTGCATTATTAGAGGCTTGCCATCATCACTACAGCCAAACGCTCGAGCATACCAATGCGAGCGCCCTGACGAACTCTACGAGGGTTTTTTATGTGCACTCGATGACTATCGTTTGCCGCTGACAGAGGTACGTACGCTTGGCAAAGATATCGGCCGGCAAATATCTGATAGAAAAATCATACCTGACAATCCTGACATCGACCCGTGTCCACGTTGCAAGAAAACTGGGCACATCCTACGTAATTGCACGCTACCCAATTTGCGTAGCTGTTTTAAATGCGGTAAGAAAGGGCACATTGCCACTCGTTGTCTTACGATTGCCACGAATGAAAAGTCTATCAGCCCGGAAGTGATCAATATTAAAGAGATCAAGCTTTTGCAAACTTGCAATAATGTTTACAAGAAGGTAGTGAAGGTCAACGGTATTTTTGTAAAATCTTACATAGATACGGGTAGTCAGGTAAATGTCATGACCAGCCAAGTTTCTCGATTACTGGCACTGGAAGTTTTACCAACCAGCGTTGTTCTAAAGGGATTTTCTGGGGGCTTCATAACCAGTCGTGGAGAAGTAAAGTTTGATTTGGAGATTGACAACATTTCAATTCACTGCAAGGCATATCTGACCGAAATCGATATGGAAGGCATCCATTTATTAATAGGACAACCAGTTATAAACAGCGAAGGTATGTCACTGATCATGAGTGATGGAATGGTGACATTCAAGCGAGATACCGAATTGAACAATGACTTCGATGTAGTCGAGAAACCTGATCGCTTCAAGGTGGTAACTGCAAGCAAGGAATGTCTACCACCGGGTACTTCAATCATCAAAGTCCGCGTGTTGGGTAACCGCAATCATGACGACGTGGTCACAAATGCACGCCACTTCGAGCTGCAGGGTATATCATTTTCTCTGCCTGCGACGGTTCTTCGTGGTGAGGAAGGAATCATAAAAGTGCTGAACACTGGCACCAAAATGATCGAGTGGGAGCCCGGCGAGGTGCTAGCCAGGGCGGAGCGATGCGAGGATCAGCCATGTGCAAGCCAGGTTCGTGAAAAAACCATTTTATTAGTTGCCAATGCCAATATTGTCTCAAATGATACGAAACTAGGTGGGGTGAACATAGATCAAATTAGCACAGGTCCATTAAACAAAAAACAGCGTCATGATTTAAATTCTTTATTGATTAATTACAAGGATTGTTTCGTTAGTAATACACAAGATTTAGGTTGTACAAATTTAATACAAATGAAAATAAAACTTTCCTCTCAGGAGCCCGTCCATCGTCAGCCATATAGATTATCAATCGGTGAACAAGATATAGTTAAAACAAAAGTGAACGAATTGTTGGATGCCGGTATTATCAAAGAGTCCGAGTCAGAGTATGCGTCACCGGTTATTCTAGTTAAAAAGAAGGATGGTGATAGGAGAATGTGCATTGACTATCGGGCGCTTAACGCCATCACTATTAAAGACCGTCACCCACTGCCAAATATTGATGACCAAGTTTCTAAATTAGCCGGTAAAAACTACTTCACGAGTCTTGATATGGCGCAAAGTTATCATCAAGTCTTAATTTCACCAGAAGACACACACAAAACCGCTTTTGTGACAACACAAGGGCATTATGAATATACTCGCGTTCCATTCGGTCTAGCTAACGCACCGTCCGTGTTTATGCGTTTGGTTAATAAAATAGTTGAATCAATGCGTAACGAAACTGAGGGTAGTCGTTACAGCCAAGCTGACAGTCAATGTCATTCAAGTGAGATATTAGCATTCTTGGACGATTTACTCCTACCCTCTTTTGACATTTCTAGTGGGCTGGATGTTTTGGAAACCGTTCTCCGTAAACTGAAGTCAGAAAATTTAAAATTAAACATGAAAAAGTGTTCATTCTTGCAAACCAAAGTGACTTATCTGGGACACGAAATTTCTTCAGAGGGTATTCAGCCAGGTCAGTCAAAATTAAATGCGGTATCACAATTTCCCGTACCCAGTAACGTTCATGAGGTACGTCAGTTTATTGGGTTGTGCAGTTATTTCCGAAAATATATACATAATTTCGCAGTTATTGCTAGACCTTTAACTAATTTAACGAAGAAAAATAGCACCTGGGTTTGGAATAAAGATCAAATACAAAGTTTTGAAGAACTTAAAAATAGTTTGTGCTCTAAACCAGTACTTGCATTGTACGACCCGTCGTTACTAACCGAGATTCATACAGATGCGTGCAAACTTGGTATCGCCGGTATTCTTTTACAACAACAAACCGATTTATCTTTGCGCCCTGTCATGTATTTCAGTCGCGTAACAACTAAAGAGGAAAGTATGTACCACAGCTACGAGCTCGAGACGCTTGCAGTTGTGGAATCGTTGCGCAGATTTCGGGTTTATGTTGTTGATAAACATGTAAAGATTGTAACTGATTGTACGGCCGTTCGGGATACCCTCACCAAGCGTGACATAATACCACGGATAGCTAGGTGGTGGCTCCTGATTCAAGACTATGACATTAGTATTGAATATAGGCCGGGCGAGAGAATGAAACATGTAGACGCCCTTAGCAGGAACCCAGTCGATACTGTGAATATAAATCGTCTCGAAGTAACAGATTGGTTTTACACAGTTCAGTCTCAGGACGAAAAATTAAATAGAATAATCGAACAACTCAAAAACGGGTCTGCTGATTCAGAGATCGTTAATAGTTATGTGCTCATCGATGGTAGGTTATACCGCAAGACTCTGAACGGTAATAGGCTAGTGGTTCCTGGGCTTGCTAGATGGAAGATCGTGCAGATGCATCACGACGATATAGGTCACGTAGGATTGAAACGTAGTATGGATCTTATTAAAAATGACTTTTGGTTTCCCAAGATGACGCGTTTTATCCAAAAATACGTTACCTCATGTTTACATTGCGCTTACGGAAAGGGTGAACACGGAAGAAAAGAAGGAAAGTTATATCCAATTCCAAAGCCTTCTGAGCCGATGCGGATGATCCACGTAGACCATTTAGGACCTTTCTGTAGGACTCAGAAAGGACATGAGTATATGTTGGTTATAACTGATGCATTTTCCAAATTTGTCATTGCCGAACCGACACGTACAACGAATTCAATTGAAACGGTCAGAGCCCTGAGGAGAATATTCGGTCTGTTTGGATATCCGGATCGAGTAGTCACTGATCACGGTAAAGCCTTCACGAGTAGAAATTTTAAGAAACTAGCCACAGACAAACAGTTCAAGCACACACTGAATGCGATTGCGTGTCCACGAGCAAACGGTCAGGTTGAGCGCACCAATCGAACCATACTCAATGCCCTCCGTGCCACCGATCCGAGTGAAGCGGCTAATAACTGGTCCAATTGTTTACCTGACGTTGTTTGGGGTATAAACAACACCTTAAACGATACCACAGGTTTGAAACCCTTTGATTTAATGTTTGCTCGGAGTGGTAGGTCAGTGTGTGACGTAATGAATTCCAGACCGAGTCTCTGAACCGGTCCAAACTAGGCGCGAAAAAGCGAGTGCGCGGATAACGAAAGTGAGTGAACGAATGAAGAGAAACTTTGATAAACGCCGTAAAAATTGCAAAGTGTATAGAAAAGCTGATTTGGTTCTCTGGAAACAGGCCCCTACTAGTAGTGCTTCCAGGGTTAACACTAAATTAGACGATATTTATTCCGGCCCTTATATTATTACTCAAGTTGTTGGCAATGACAGATATAGAATCAGGAGTATTAAAGGTTTGAGGGGCTATAAAAGTTTCACCGGATTAGTATCCGCAGACTCCTTGCGCCCATACAGGAGTATAGCTCCTATATCTGATAGTGCCAGTAGCACAAACGACGAATTAGAAACTGAAGATCTTATAGACCTACTTGAGAGCTAATTGCGTGTTTTTCCCATTGCGGGAGCAATTGTTGCAGGACGGCCGATTGTAACGCAACCCTGTATGCCATCACGCCAGCCCAGCCAGCCAATGCTAAGCCCAGCCAGCCAAGCCAAGCCAAGCCAAGCCAAGCCAAGCCAAGCCAAGCTAAGCCAGCCAATGAGAGGCCGCCACGCTCTCTCGACTTGCCGCCAGCCTGCGACCGGTTCTCAGAGGCTATAAATACTACCGGGAGCTCATTTGATTCGGCATTCTGAATAATACACTTAACTAAGTCGCAACTCTGTCCAATTATTATCAGAAATACAAATTGATTAAGTACTGCTTATTTTACTTTGTACCCCTTCGTTTCAATATTAACTAACAATAATATTTTTTTTTATAATTCGGCCTAGGTGTGACGATCGTCACGACTGTGACTCTACGGGTCAATTTTGAGCATAGTCAATTCTAGTTTTAACAAAGGCATTTAGTAAAATCTAGTTTTAACTAGGGAAAACTAGTTCTAACGAAAAACGGGTTTTAACTGTAACATACATAACTATTAAAAATATAGCGGCGGTAGAACGCTGGCCTCTCAATCTTGAGACCCAGGTTCGATTTCCGGTCGGGCATGCACCACAAATGAGTTTTTTGGAATTTATGGGTATAGTAAGTATTTGTGTTCTTACCACAAATAACTGTGTTATTACTTATTACTTGGTAAACAGGGCGGGTATTCCAGCACGTGCGCAAAAATTGCGAAGGCAAATTGCGGGTGATATTAAAAGGGATTTTGTACGCATATGTGTTGTTTTTTTTACCGAAAACTTTGAATGAGCATTCCTTACATCGTATACTTTTTATTTGATGTAGTTTAGTCACTCTAACCGTCATCACATGGCATTTATCTAACTTTAAACAAATATCTAACGATTGATATTGCGAGTGAGAAATAATGCCGGAATAGCCACCCTGTAAAGGAAAAAAATATTGCTAATGGCAACAATTTTATGTAGCCTGTAAACAGCAACAACCTAACCTAAGCAGGTTATCCTTTAGATTGAAATAACAATAAACGGTTTAAAAATCACATAGACAGACATAAGTAAAAAAACCGGCCAAGTGGGTGTCGGGCCATGCGCCGTGTAGGGTTCCGTAGTTGCACAGTACATTTTATAAGTTGGTCTAATAATACAGATCGCGCCAAATTTCTAGTCCGCTCTGGAGTTGCTCTCCCGATAAACAGCCCATACATTATCGTATTTAGAGGGGACTAAAAATTTGGCGCGACCTGTACTCATAAACCTGTAAAGCCTACTTAGCTGTGATAGTTTTCCTTTTACTTCTGTGATTTTTTTCACATATTCATAAACAACCGTTTAGCCGGCACGGGAGGGATACTTGACTCTAACGAAAATTTGCACTTTAAAGCTTATTATTCACCAACAGATCCCTAAATCGGAAAATGGTTTTCACACATCCACAATGTTTTTGAACGTCCTATCCAACGATACTCCACACTATGGCAAAGACGAGAAAAAAAAATCATCCCTAATTTAGGTGTAGGTACGAGTAGGTACCCTTTTAAAAAAGAAACTAAATATTATTTTACCATTTTGTAGTGTTGCCAGATCGTCCTAAAAGGGACGATTTTCGTCCTTTTTGGTGATGAAACGTCCTTTTTTTGTCCCTTATCTTATCATCCACTGTACCTTTTTGGACTATCCGGAATTTCCATGTAATAAACATGAAAACAAACTGATTTCGTCGGTAATTTGTTGTGTATAAATAAGATGAATGAATGAATAAACACTTTATTGCACACAGAACAAGATATTTACAAATATACTTATTATATACTGTTATTGCTTAACAAACGACTTCTTAATTATTTAAACAAATATAACATATTATCTGACTGTCAGTTTGGTTTCCGACAGGGTAAGTCAACAGAGGATGCTGTGTCTGCACTTACTTCTTTAATTACTGAACACCTTGATGAAAGTAAATCAAAATGCGTATCAGTATTTATTGATCTAAAGAAGGCGTTTGATACCGTTTCTTACCCTATCCTTATACACAAGCTTAAAATGATAGGTATCAGAGGAACCCCACTCCTTTTGTTCATAAGTTATCTATCAGAGCGACATCAGATGGTAAGATTGGACAGTTACATCAGTGGAAGTGAAGAGGTGTCAATCGGTGTGCCTCAAGGTAGCGTTCTTGGTCCAACTCTATTTTTGATATATATTAATGATTTATGTGACACTCAGATCAAGAACGCAAAAATCTTCTCGTACGCTGATGACACTGCCGTCGTTTTCACTGGGGACTCCTGGGCTTCTGTCAAGGATAGTTCTGAAAAAGGATTAAAGCAAATACAAAAATGGTTACATAATAATATACTTACACTGAATGCCTCTAAAACTAATTATATCTGCTTCAGTAACTATACCAATACCCAACCAAGTGATGACTTTAATATAAGAATTCACAGCTGCAATATAACAACTGCTTCTGATTACTGTACCTGCCCGAGTTTACAAAAGGTCGCGCAAACTAAATATCTTGGTATCATCCTTGACCAGCGACTATCATGGTACGCACATCTTGAACATGTGACATCAAGAATTCGGAAATTAACTTGGATTTTCAAAACTCTAAGATGTGTGGTGCCAAGAGTAGTTGATGGTCCGGGAAAGACCAGTAGGGATCTTCTCAAAGAAATATATATAGCACTCGTACAGTCTATCATAAGTTATTGTATCCCTATTTGGGGTGGCGCGGCAAAAACTAAGTTCCTTGTGGTAGAACGGGCTCAACGTGGCTTGATTAAGGTCATGTATTTTAAAAAAAGGAGATTCTCTACAGATAGCCTATACCGACTAACTAAACTGGCTACCGTTAGGAAACTATATATTACCCATGCAGTGCTAAAACTTCATAAGAACCTGCCATTTGTCCCTAACAAGATTGACAGAAGAAGGAAAAACAATTCTGTGGATGTGCCAAAAACAAACACAACCTCCGCTAAAAGACAGTTCACCAGACGTGCAGCTCATCTGTACAATATAATAAACAAGGAACTAGACATATATCCCAAAACACTTCACGATTGCAAGAAAATTATTCCTTCATGGTTAGAAACAAAATCATATGATGAGATAGAAGCTATAATAGAGAAATAATGAAGGCTACAACTACATTTTATGCAGTACTCACACTTACACACACACAGAAACACACACACACTCACACATACACACGCGCCCTCTCACACACGCACGCACACATACACACACGCGCCCTCACACACACGCACGCACACATACACACAGATGCACCACAAGCCATACACGTACATGGCTAAATTAAACTTAATGCTGAAATTGAATTTAAACTTAAATATAATTACCTTAATGTATTTCCTGTGTGTAGTTTTAAGCAAAATGTTATTTTTAGGTATAATTAGTTTTCTAAAGAGGAGCGGTGCCTCCCAACTCAAGCCTTTCAAGCTTACAAGGAGACACCAGCCACTATTTATGTTAGTTTAACCTATTTAAACGAAATAAAATATATTTTATATATTTTTTTTTTATACAAAGAACAGACAGAAGGCAAGGGCGGACTTATTCCTAAAAGGAATTTCTTCCAGTCAACCTTGGGAAAATATAAAACATTTTTATTGAAGAAATTCACATCAGTGCATAGGTACATTCTAAGTTAGTTCTAAATCTATAATCTAATTATAAATATACTAAATACAAATACATACATAAATACACAAATACATACATACAAATAACCAAGTAGCTTAGTCAGTAAGTCATTCAGAGAGAGGAGAGGTAAAATTTTTTCAAGTGATATTTAAAAGAGGACACAGAAGGAAGATCTTTGAGATTTTGCGGAAGTTCATTCCAAAGCCGAACAGCATTGACCGTAAAAGATTTGGAGAAACGATCAGTGGTATGCGGAGGCATCGCCAGATCGTGGTGGTGACAGGAGCGAAGCGTTCTGTTACTACGGTCAATGCGAAGGACAACTCTTTCTTTTAAATAATTAAGATTTTAGTCTTCAAAGCCGAACTATTACAAAAAGTTATTTATTAATATGATTAAATTAGCTAAAATTTTAATTTTAACTTCTATTTCAGGGAAATTTGAAAAACCGTCCCTTTTCTTCCAAAATAGTCCCCTTTCATGTGGCCCGTCGTCCAAAATTTGAAGTGCATACTGGTAACACTGCCATTTTATCGGCTTAATTAATGTGTATTGTATACCCATACTAAATTACAGCTATCTAAAAAGGGGTTGTCTTTGGCTAATCAAAATACTTTAAAGCAACAAGATGAGACAAAGACGAAATGGGTTTAATAATTAACTTAAATTAATTTGACTTTAAACATAAATAAGATAACGTTAAAGTACGTCTTCTGTCGTGTTTGTCTCAATGCTGGCAAATTCCGTTAACGAAGTTTTCCATGTTGTGATCTAGAAATCGCAAAGCGATGTTACTATTGATTGCTATGTTTTTACAAATTTTTGGATTCACCCACCATATCGTCGCTAGGTATTTTAAAGAAATGAAATACCACATATTTAGTGGTTTTATTTATTGTAACTTTAAAATTCAAATGCCCCCTAAATTGACCAAATATGAAACATTTTGCTTATATTATATTTGAAAAAAAAAAGTTATCACGAATTGAAGATGTTAAAATTAGAGTGAGTTGAAATCATAAATGATTTAACAATGATAAGACTTACTTTTAACTGTGTAAGGAGTCGTATTCGTTATTGAAACATTTATGAAGGCGTTTTTTAGTAACTACGAGTATTGTATAATCATAATCAGTCATAAATCTTTCAGTGGCAGTCTTTTGTTTTTAATATAAATTCACAATAATCAAAGTATCAAAAAGGTAAAATTTTGGACGCGCACAGGAATAATGTACCTAAACAAAGTAAGTAAGTAAGTAAGTAGCGTTTATTCATGAACATGTGTCAAACAATATAAATAGGTCTTAAAATTACCCAAATGGGCATATGAATATTAATTAGCATACACCCAATTATAATTAAGTATTATCAAAAGAAATGAAACAAAGTCTTGGAGAATTAAATAATACCTATGTCAAAATTATTAGAATTGGATGTCAATATTATGAATAAATTAAATTGTTTTATCGTTTAAAAAGTCAATGACGCTGTAATAACATTTGTCAACAAGTAGCGTAAATAATCTAGTTTTAAACAAATTTACATGCATGTCTTTAATACAAAAATCACTCTTATGCATTAATGCAGTGATGGATTTTTGTAAACATAGTCTATGGCGATGTTGCATGCGTACACTTTTATTGTGCGTAGTGGAGACTTTAACAAAGTATTCCAAACAAAAATCACAAATATATATTTTTTTGTTTGTTTTAAAAAATAATTCATATTTTACGGAAAGGGTCATTGAAACTTGGTATTGACCACTTACCGAGTCTCCAGTATGAATTTTAAACGAAAGTCACCTTATACTTTAATTTCTGAAAGTCAAAATCTAGGGTATGAGGGTTTCCTTTTGACGGATAGTAAAAAAGGTTAAAAAACTGAAAAATTCTCGGCTCTGTGAGGAGTAGTGTAGAAAAACAACCTTATTTTAGTTTCTGCAAAGATACGTAAATTCAATAGTAATATTTGTGCGTAGATCCGCAATACCAATATTGGAGCTCAAACAATGTAGGTTGTCAAGGAACTTGACACACTGAAAATATCTAGATTCTTGACTTGTACTTGTATGTACGAGTATGTACGGACGCCAGTATGACAGGCTACCTATTGACAGTTCTCATTGCGTCGTCATTCATGCATGACCGTCAAAATCGATTATAACTGGGAGCTTGAACTGCTGGTGTACACGCTCTACAGTCTGTCAACTGCACACGCCAACCCAGCCAATGAGCTCAAGCTGTACTGTATAGATGTCAAAACCAAATTATGTACGTTTATTTAATAATATTAAATAATTTCTGTTATTGGGTTCGCTTCGCCCGTAGTAATTATATTAAATAAATGAATAAATAACAACAAAGGCATTGGTATTCAAATTGATTGTGATATGGCTATTAAGCAAATTAGCCCGTTTGACAATTAAAATCGTAGATTTTTTATTATCAAATGACACTTTATTGTACACATAAAATAAAATACATTATAATAAAAGAAGAACAGAGTTTCGTTAACATAATTATGTACAAAGGCGGACTTATCACTTAAAGCGATTATAATGAATACGATTGTCTTGTTTTGTTGTAGGCAACCAAAAACGTACGATTTCAATTGTCAAACGGGCTAATTTGATAAGCCGAATATCCATTATGACAATCGAATTTGATGACGATTGTCTTACACAATTGCACCTCTGTTCATCGTCCACTTTTCAGCTGATTGTATTACAGGAGCTTGAGTGCGTTACGCCAGCGGCATGTTGGCGCTTTTCAGGATTTCAGCTTGACAGATAGTTAGAGCGTCATCTCGTGTAATTGTGCCCGAAATAAAAAATTTGTGCTTCCAGCCGATCCAAAGATATTCACGAAAAACAGATTCCGCTGGAGTAACGTTACCCAGCGGCATGTTTTTTATCCCGTGGTCGTAGCTAAATAAAAATTAGCTACTTAGGTAGACATAATTAGTGCCTGATTGTGCCCAAAAAAGAAAATTAGTGCGTCCAGAGGTTTCAGAGTTATTCAAGATGCCGCTGGGGTAACGTTTAGCCAATTGCTGTATCTCTTAAACGGTATGACATACAGCTACGATTTTTTTTACTAAGGTGCGTCTTAATTATTTCCTAATTTGTGCAAACTTATTTTTTCTCTAATCGACGCCGTTGGTCAGTTATAATTTTTTTTCAAAAACCCTAAAATCGGCCATTGCGCTTCAATGAGAATACCTAGAAACTTACCAATTATGGTGGTTTATACCTTTTATCAATTCAAAGCACCTTGTGAAATTAGATGTTCCTACTTCAACTCCTTACAGAGTTATTCCATTTTTATTAAAATCTGGCTACTCTGTAATGTAACGCTTCAATACATGAGTTATTATTAAGTGACGGTATATTTGATTCTACTTATAATTAGTACTTTTATCACATTATTTATCTTTAAAAATTTCAGCTGAAACAACCTGCTAACTACTGAAACACAACGAAAAAACAACAGGAAAGCAAATCAGACGATTAACCTACCAAATTCAAATGAGTACATAAAAGCGGCCGCGCCGTACATTGTGCCGACCTTCTCAAATTTGTAGAACAACATTTCGTTTTCCGAAACAGTCTCGCACAAAGGTGTTATAATTTATTGTTTATAGGGTTCTGTAGTAGGTACCAAAAAGGTACAAAAGGAATCTTTATGCTAAGACTCCGTTGTCCGTCCGTATATCACAGCCTCATATCCTGTAACCCGATGCTTTTTTGGTACTTATGAACGAATTGCTAACATCATATGGAAGTGGCTTTTAATATATATTTTAAATATTATCTGTAAAATTAAAAATAAACTTACTATTGGATGTTCAAGTAAATTTTCAAGGGTACTGACGTAAGCCTGGTAACAATCTTGCTGATGAACTGGTCTGATGATGGGACTGGAATGTGGACATAAGATCTCCTCAACGGACAACTGCCGATCTCTCAAGTTTGGTATTATTTGATTGGTTTTGATGAGTAATTTTGTAAAACATGGTGACCAGAGTTTGATGATGGGACTGGAAGGTCGAAGTGAGAACTCCTCAACGAACAACAGCAGACTTCTCAAGTTTAAACTGTTTGATCGGTTTTGATGAGTACTTTTGTAAAATATGGTGACCAGGGTCTGATGATGGGACTGGAAGGTTGAAATGAGAACTCCTCAACGAACAACAGCAGACTTCTCGAGTTTGGACTATTTGATCGGTTTTGATAAGTATTTTTGTAAAACATGGTGACCAGGGTCTGATGATCGGACTGGAAGGTTGAAATGAGAACTCCTCAACGAACAACAGCAGACCTTACGAGTTTGGACCATTTGATCAGTCTTGATGAGTAATTTTGTAAAACATGGTGACCAGGGTCTCATGATGGTACTGGAAGGTTGAAATGGGAACTACTTAACGAACAACAGCAGACCTCTTATGTTTGGACTATTTGATTGCCTTAATAAGTACTTTTGTAAAACATAATTTTACTTACTACAAGATGGACATCGGAACTCTTTTACGAATAACAGCAGACCTCTCGAGTTTGGACAATTTGAACGGTCTTGATGAGTACTTTTGTAAATTTTTCGTTGATGAGTTCCCATATCCACCTTCCAGTCCCATCATCAGACCCTGGTCACCATGTTTTACAAAAGGACTAATCAAGACCGATAAAATTTTTCAAAATCGAGAGGTCTGCTGTTACTCGTTAAGGTGGTATCTCCATAAAAACTTCCTGATTAATATGTGTGAAGACGCAACAAATTCATGACTTAAATTGAGGCAAAACACAATGTACTTATAACATATATTGCGCAAAGTTGTTAAAATTGTAAGATTATTCCTTGGATACTCTAATAACAGGGTTTCAAAATAAACTCTTTTCGTCCGGTTTGCATTGGTATGCGGCTCACGAACAGGGCACTTACAAACACATACGCAGACGTCTTGTGTAAACACGAGTGCGTTCTGAAACCTAGAGCACGATCTATCCATTTTTGAATATACTTTTTAACCAATCTAAAATAAGAAAATAAATTGTAATGAGATATCAATTAATAAGCAATACCTAAATAAAGCAAAATATTTCGTTTTAATAATTTTTAATTGGATATTTTGTATACCAAGTATTTACTTTCCTAAAAATATTATGTTTCTGGACAATTCTTCTTCGCAAGCCGTCATGCACTTACTACAAAGGCGGTTATAATTTTGTTGGTTTCCTATATTATACATATTTTGTAAAGTAATATATTTATATTTATTTTTATTTATTACACTCATTGACATGGTTGTTTTAGTGGAAGAAGTAGTTTGATGGTTAAGTGATGTAGGGGGGGGGGGGGGGTTGTAGTCAACTATTATTCGAGTGGGGATAAAATCTGACATTTGACATTATTTAAAATTTTCCATGGTTGAGGGGGGGCTTAAAGTGAGGTCGTTTGTATGGGATTTTTTTTTCTCAAATCTTTTACCGTCTAACCGAGCTGGCGAAGCCAACGATGTCTAACCATGGTTTTTTTTTTAATTGTAACTTTTTAAGTAGTATCCATGGATTCCTTTTTGACATTTTCTCCAATTTCCGTTCCCGTTGAGATATTTGTATGGGAAAAAATTCCTACTGGATAGTCGGTTGAGTCAAAGTTCTTTGGACCCGAAAATTTTCGGAACCACCCCACCATACGGAGTAAAAAAAATATTTCAATATGTACAATAAAAAAAAAATGAAAAAAAAATGTCTAAACTTGTCAAATGTCAAATTTTTTTTTGCTCAAATTGTAACCGTTTTGAAGTCTTTTTGCATATTCGGGTAGATCTCGTCGAGCCCTTTTAAATGGACCCCATGAACATGGGTCTAGCTTCATTGGTTTGGGAGATATGGGTCGAAAAAGATTTTACACTTGGAAAAGAAGGAGATTTTTTTTGGACCCCAGGGGTCCGACATTGGGTGTTCCAAGCCCAACCATCGCGGAGATATGGCCGAAACAAAAAATTTTTCGTGGTTTGGATAAAAATTTTTTTAAATGAAAGAAAACTTTTTTCGGACCCCCGGGGTCTAAGTTTGGGGGGTCCGAGACGAACCGTCGCGGAGATATGTTATAATGTTTATTAATTTTTATAATGAAATAGTTCAAACTCGAGAGGTCTGCTGTAGGTCGTTGAGGAGTTCTCATTTTAACCTTCCAGTCCCATCATCAGACCCTGGTCACCATGTTTTACAAAAGTACTCATCAAGACTGATCAAATAATCTAAACTCGAGAGGTCTCCTGTTGTTCGCTGAGGAGTTTTCATTTCAACCTTCCAGTCCCGCCATCAGACCCTGGTCACCATGATTTATGTAAGTACCTATCAAATTTGATCAAATTATAATGTTTCATCTAGTAAGTTATTAATACACAATAAAATATTTATTTTCCTATACTAAAGTCCATTCCACACAATTGAACATTACTACTTTGGGGCAAAAAGCATTTGAATAACCTATCACTGCTAATAACTTATCATATTTATATAAAAGTAAATGAATAGTTCGTTAAACCATTTGTACGCACCTGTACCAATCAAAACTGAATTATAGAACTACCAATTTAAGAAGGTTGGCACCATGTATGGTACGGCCGCTTTTATGTAGTCATTTGAATTTGGTTGGTTAATCGACTGATTTGCTTTCCTGTTGTTTTTTCCTTAAGTTTCAGTAGTTAGGAGGTCTTTTCAGCTGAAATTTTTAGAATAAATAATGTGATAAAAGTACTAATTATTAGTAGAATCAAATATACCGTCACTTAATAATAACTCATGTATTGAAGCGTTACATAGTAGCCAGATTTTAATAAAAATGGAATAACTCTGTAAGGAGTTGAAGTAGGAACATCTAATTTCACAAGGTGCTTTGAATTGATAAAAGGTACAAACCACCATAATTAGTAAGTTTCTAGGTATTCTCATTGAAGCGCAAGGGCCGATTTTAGGGTTTTTGAAAAAAAAATATAACTGACCAACGGCGTCGATTAGAGAAAAAATAAGTTTGCACAAATTAGGAAGTAATTAAGACGCACCTTAGTAAAAAAAAATGTAGCTGTATGTCATACCGTTTAAGAGATACAGCAACTGGCTAAACGTTACCCCAGCGGCATCTTGAATAACTCTGAAACCTCTGGACGCACTAATTTTCTTTTTTGGGCACAATCAGGCACTAATTGTATCTACCTAAGTAGCTAATTTTTATTTAGCTACGACCACGGGATAAAAAACATGCCGCTGGGGTAACGTTACTCCAGCGGAATCTGTTTTTCGTGAATATCTTTGGATCGGCTGGAAGCACTAATTTTTTATTTCGGGCACAATTACACGAGATGACGCTCTAATTATGTGTCAAGCTGAAATCCTGAAAAGCGCCAACATGCCGCTGGCGTAACGCACTCCAGGAGCTTAGTTAATTCAAAATTAAGTTCCGTATGTTCTGAAGGCACTCATTCGTCAATTTCAAAATAAATATTTTTTTCGTTCGGTAACTCTTTCATTACCACATTTTTAACAAGGAGTAAGCGTGAAGAGCGAAGAGTGTTTAGTTTTATTTATTATAGTAATCAGATACAAATGGTGCCTATGTTAGTGCTTGTTTGAATCCATATTATTATTCCATAAAACCGAATCTCTGTGCAAAATGCACAACATAATATTGTTTCCTTTAATTTTGAATAAAAATATTGCGTTTTAAAGCAATTTAGCGGAAATTGATTACTATTAATAGGGTTCTCGTATTAAAATTATATTTTTTTATCCTTGATTACAATCGATTACAACAGTAAATATGCTTTTAAGTTTGTTAATCGAATGCAATCAAAATGTAAATCATAAAATGATAGAATTTGATGTGAAAATTTAATTATTACTAATAAATTTCTGCTAATAAGGAAAACAAAATTATGATGTGCATTTTGCCGATCATTCTCACTTTTTTCCATTGGACAGTTCCATGATGGAACTAGTGGGACTTTTTTCTCACTACTTCCATTGGAATGGAACTATAGTTGGCAATGGAACGAGTGAGACAATTTTTTCTCAATTGTTCCATGGAATTTAAGACTTAAAGAAATATTTATCAATCAGTAAAAATAGAAAACATATTTTACTGGAAAGCAACATTGAGGTGAATACGTACACAAATAGGGGTTTTATTTTTACAAGTATAAGATACGTTATTTTGGTAAATAACATTTGTTAAAGTTGTAATATTTGCTGTTAAAGTTTTTAGTGAAAGTCAAAAACGTATTGATTGTGTAACTTCCGCTCTGTTAGTTGATTCAAATAAAATGTTTAAAATATATTTTCACTTTTAAAACATGTGTAGAATTAATTTAATTTCTTAACTTTATTTGGATAACATTTTATGCCATTTAATCTATTTTGTGAGTAGTTGTATTGATTTTGTAGTTTGTGTCGGAATGATGACTTTAGAGGGAAAAATCTGATATGAATAGGATTGACCTCGAAAAGACTTCATTCCTTGCTACGACAGTTGTTAGGCAGAAACTCTGCCCGAATAAATTTTGGTATTTAAAAGTAATATTTTCATTTACGTGCCTTCGCCTTTTTTTATACAAGTACTAGGATTTTCAATTAACGTCTTTTTTTGCACCGAGATTCTGCTTTACCACCTTAATCCAAAGTAACGTGAATTTTTTTTGTAAAAATAAAATAGGATGGCATAATTTTCTTTTTATTTTACCTCCATCAGTTTTGTTTATACCATCATAAAATTGAAAGAAGAAACATGCCACGAGCGACCAAAACAAAAATAAAATGTTTTTTTTTTAATTCGTCAACTCGACCCATTGGGCCGACACGACACCCTACCTACTGTACTTAGCATAGATAGTAAGTATGAATGAATGAATGAATGAATAAACACTTTATTGCACACAGAACAAGATATTTACAAATATACAAAGAACAGACAGAAGGCAAGGGCGGACTTATTCCTAAAAGGAATTTCTTCCAGTCAACCTTGGGAAAATATAAAACATTTTTATTGAATAAATTCACATCAGTGCATAGGTACATTCTAAGTTAGTTCTAAATCTATAATCTAATTATAAATATACTAAATACAAATACATACTTAAATACACAAATACATACATACAAATAACCAAGTAGCTTAGTCAGTAAGTCATTCAGAGAGAGGAGAGGTAAAATTTTTTCAAGTGATATTTAAAAGAGGACACAGAAGGAAGATCTTTGAGATTTTGCGGAAGTTCATTCCAAAGCCGAACAGCATTGACCGTAAAAGATTTGGAGAAACGATCAGTGGTATGCGGAGGCATCGCCAGATCGTGGTGGTGACAGGAGCGAAGCGTTCTGTTACTACGGTCAATGCGAAGGACAACTCTTTCTTTTAAATAATTGGGGTAGAGGGGATTGTGAAGAACATTATATAAAAGGGAAAGGATATGCAATTTCCTGCGAAGTCGGATAGGGAGCCACTTTAATCTGCATCGAAACTCGGAGACGTGATCATACTTGCGCAGTCCGAATATGAATCGAATGCACAAATTCTGAAGACGCTCCAGCTTATCAAGCAGCTCTTCAGTGGGATCTAGATAAGCAACATCGGCATAATCCAGAAGGGGAAGAAGAAGAGATTGAGCTAACGTTATTTTCGTATCCAGTGGCAGGAATTTCTGTAGGCGCTTAAGCGAGTGATATGAGCCGAAAACTTTACGACTTACTTCATTGATATGTGGACACCAAGACAGAGTTTGGTCCATCCACAAACCCAAATTCCTCACTATCGTACAGTAAGGCACTACTTCCCCATCAAAAATCACATCTGAAACGTTGAACATGTCCAAGCGGGAGACATAATAGTTACTACCAATGAGGATAGCCTGTGACTTCTTCGGGTTGACCTGCAAACCAAAACGTTGCGCCCAATCTCTAATGGCAATAAGATCAGAGTTAATGGTGTCTACAGCCCTGTTTATGTCGTCTAGCGGTGCTGCTGCGTACAGCTGCAAGTCGTCAGCATATAGATGAAAGGAGGAAGACAGAGAGGTAGTAATAGAATTGATAAAGATCGAGAAAAGGAGAGGAGAAAGAACGCCACCCTGTGGGACGCCGGCAGTAAGGTTACACCATTCGGATTTGAAGGTATCGATTTTAACCATCTGCTGTCTACCGCGGAGATAGGAATTGAACCATGAAATTACCACTGGAGATACATCGAGAGACCTCAGCACGGCAACAAGTATGTCGAAGTCGACAGTATTGAAGGCGTTGCTGAAGTCTAGTACTTACTTTCTGCGAGCGCATTCCATATTTTTTAATAATTTAGTTGAGATTGAATAATCGTCGGTTAAAAGTAGCTGTAAGAGTGTAAGAAGCCGAGAGAATTAACGAGAATTATTTATTTACATTAGAATGTAACATTTACATACTTACGTAGCGAAAAACCTCACTTGCTTATCTCCTTGTGCATCCCCACAGTTCGTATGCTCAAATAGTTTGCACGCTTTGATACGCCAACTAAAGGGCCTCGTTGACTACTTTAAGGACACGGTATATAATGTACACCCTCGCATCACATTTTTATTCGCCGATGGTATGCCATCGCGCTTATTTATTTTCACGTACTATCCAAAATAGCGTGCGGCTGTACTGCAAACTATTTGGGCAAAAGGATTACACAAATCTCTTGGCTACCACTAGCCCATCAAATAAAAAAGATGAATGTGCTTATGATTCTACTTCATTTTTATTTACACAGAGTACAAAACTAGAGGTACACGTACATTATATAAAATATTGCACGCCTAAAACTTGAGTTTGAAGTTCTTGGGCTGAGGTTTAGTCGTACTACCGGCTGTGTGTGTTCCATCTATCAACATCCTGATGTATTTCCCTTGCTGTTCAGCAGTCAGCGATACGCCAAGGACTTCGCAGTTTTTGACGATTTCCATACAGCCGCGGCGGTCACGATTTCGCACTGAAAAAAAAAAAGACTGAATGATAAAAAATTGCTTGATTTAAATTCTCTATTCCACTAAAGTGGCGTACTGGGACGAAAGTCTTGAGGTCGTAGGTTCAAATACCGTAGGGGAATTGAATTTATGTCCGGTATGCGTGCTTCGGAAGGTACGTTAATATTTGTGCCCGATGTACGGCTGCCTTAACGCCTATCACGTTGGGACATAATAATCGTCAGTAAAATGTGGGTATGATAGTGTAGACTCGGAAACAGCTCTGACACCTGCTAGGCCTAGGGGATACGAGTTGTGACGATGTTTATTAGTTAATTGGAAATTTTCCAAGTCTTCCGACCTATCATAAAATGCATGGTACTTATTTGTCTTTCCACATTCGCAACAATATATTTTTGTTTGAGTTACTCGTATTTTGTTTAGTCAATTTGATTAATAAACTAAGAAAACAAGTCATTAACATCTTGACATAAATAAATAACTTTGCGAGGATTCTCCACTGTAGTATTTATTAAATTGTCTAGGTCTAAGAACTATTTATCAGTCAAATCAAGATAAATGCAAATATATCAGATAGAGGTACATAATTTAAAGTTACTCTGTGAATATTTACCAGTAGTTTTCCTTTGGCCAGATTTTTAATGTAAGAATGACAAAATAACTTTTGTTTTCGTGTAAGATTACTAATAAAAGTTTATTGTTAGGATTTATTTTAATATTTTAACAGTGATAAGATTATGGTGATAAAATTAAAATGGGAATTTTTAGTTTGTTTCTAGGATTAGTAAACAGATCAACCATTGTCAAATATGTTGATCTTCTTGCCTGTATCATTAATTCATTACAAACATTTATATTAATATATAATAATGAGTCATTATTTAGATGATGCATTATAAGATGTATAAGATGACGCATTTAGATGAAAAAACTTAACTACTAGAAATTGAGAAATAAGCTAGGACTTCAGTTATTTTATTACTAAAAATTTTCAAAATAAAATCCTTTGCAAAAAAAACCGGGCGGTTTTGATTTTTTTACATTATTGGTAATAATTTGGGTGCGAAGAGGCTATGTTACTATATATAATAAAGAGTCCGGGTAAGAAAAAGAGTTAATTTGTTTTTCAAAATAATAATTCCTTTTTCAGTTTGTGACTTTTTACTTTTCACGGGTTTGCTGTTAAAAGGTTATCAGGCAACTAAAACTAACTTCTTCTAATTAATTTTAGTAGAATAATTTATGTTTGTCGCATAACCCTGCCTTATCGTGATTTAAAACAGATATATTTGTGTCTATTGTGATGGCAGAAAAAGCAATAAGAGCTAGTAAAATTATAGCGCTGCTGGAAGAGGGGTGTAGTGTAGCCAATGTTACGTTTCACAGCGGTTAAACGTTCAACCGTCCAAAGAACCTGGACTCGATACAAAGAGTCAGGTTCCGTTCAGAAAAGGCAGGGTTCTGGGAGAAAACGTTGCACACAACCACGAGACGACCGCTTTTTGGTGACTCAGGTGCTGAGGAACCGCAAATGCAGTTGCAAAGACCTCAAAAGAAATCTTGAAGAGGTACGAGGAGAAGTTAGCCTATGGACTGTGAGGAGGAGGCTTTTAGCGGCTGATATACGCAGTCGACGACCAGCACGGGCCCCCAAGTTACTCCGTGAGCACCGGATTGCTCGATTGAAATAATCTCTCGGACAGTAGGTAACTGGAATAGCGTACTCTTCTCCGGTGAGGCTAGAATTTGTCTGCATGGTGAGGACCGACGTCGGCGAATGTTATGAAGCCCAGGAGAACGCTATGCAGACGAGTGTTTTGAAGAAATCACCCCTTATGGTGGAGGGTCCGTTATGTTTTAGGCGTAGTAGAGTTTAGAGATAGTATTAATTGAACATGGCTCACTCAATACGCAAAGGTACATAACAGAAATCCTTTGTCAATATGCACAACCCGCACTGAGTGTAATTGGTGAAGATGTCATTTACATGGACGATAATGCTCGGGCCCACCGTTATGGCGACGTAGATGCTTATATTAAGAGGTCGTTTGGATTGGCCAGCACGGAGCCCCAACCTTAACCAGATTGACCCCAGACGGGGACCTTTTAGAAAGGCTAGTACGATCTGTCCAACCGACTCCACAAAACATCAGGGAGCTTAAACCTGTGATCTCGGCTGAGGGGAACACATTCCACAGGACACCATCAAAAGCCTGGTGGAAAGTATGCCAAGACGATTACATGCTGTAACCGCTGCAAGGGAATGTCATACTCGTTATTAATTTTTATTTTTTAATGTATTTTTTTATTAAAATACCATAAAAATACCCGTAGTCTTAATTCCATTATACCCTTGAAAATCTCAATTTTAACACGGCTTTCTGTTTACATTGACCAAAACACCAATATTTATATTTTCATTGACAATAAGAAGTTTCTAGTCATAAACCAATGAAATATTAAAAATATTAATATTATCCATAGAAAAGTCAATGACTGTAATGTAAGGTGGCCGTGTTTTTGCAAAGCAGTGTATTTTGATTAAAATTGGGCACAATGACACGATTTTTAATGTAGTAAGTAATATGTATGTTACGGGTATTTCCTTTACCATCCAGACCACGCGACGCTTTATGATCAACTATGATAATTAGGCCTCTAAAATCAAGCAAAGCCTTTGCTTTCTACTACTATTGTCAATAGGTGGTAGAGCTGATGCCGGGCTTGACTGTGGAGGTACCACCATCTTACTCACGAAGTTATTCGGGGGAGAGTAAGAGAACAGCTCTTAGGCAAAACCAGGTGGCGCACCATTGCCTGGGACCGATGGATGGCGGTTTATCCATCCCCAATCGCCGCGCCGGGCCTTATATAAAACAGACTGGTGTCGGGCAGCGGCGTCACTGGTGCTAGGGTTTCGGCACCGCGCTCACAAACCCGCCTGCCCAGCGTGTGTGAGTATGGGCTTTTCTTCCAGGAGGACCGCCAAGAGTGGCGAAATCCTGGAAAGGCCTATGTCCAGCAGTGGACGAAACAGGCTGATGGATGGATGGATTATTGTCAAAAATATAGCTTGCAGTCGGTAAAAAAGGTGTTCTGGTGATGGTTGCTTGTGTCCCAGAGACTGTCCTTTGCCTTTAGGAATACTTAGGATGGTTTTACTGATGTGCTGATTGTGAATGTCAACCACGAAGCTTTTAGCCTGCGATAAAGTACAATTTGCCCTCAGTTTCCTTTTCAACGACTTTTGTTTTTAATAAGCTAAACATTCAGGCACGTCGCAATGCAATTATGACTATTAAAGAACAATGTACGTGTATCCCCAATTGGGGCGGAAGGGTTACACTTGCCAAAAATGTTGATCAAGCTTACATCATACAATACGTATAGCGATTTTTCTCAACTCGAATAGCTCGAGCAGAAATGAATGACAACTCGCCTTTCCCAAATTTCACCACTCTTGGTGGTCCTTTATCCTCCTCATCCAGCCCCCACCTGCAACATTTTTCAGATCGTCGGTCCAGCGAGCACGAGGTCGGCCTACGCTACGCTTTGCTGTACGTTGTCTCCATTCTTACGCCTTTCGGTCCCAACGGCCATTATGTCGGCAACAAATATTCATCAGACATATCCCAAGCCTAGCCCGCTCTATATTAGATAATTATCTACAATTGTGCTCCTTTTTTGTACTTACATTTGTAGCCAAAAAGGATTTGCAGTACTTTAACATACTCATTTATCAGATTGTACTTGAGAAGAGACTGCAGCAATCTGACTACGGCATCTTCATTGTATTCAGTCTTTAATGCTGTTATGCTGAAAGCAGTGGCCCTGAAAATGTTGAAATATATATACTTGGGAACAATTCAAATCATGTCATATAAATTGCAATAATCTTCTCTATCAATATCTAATAAAGTCTTTGCCATTGCCATAATTATAATGTTTGGTAAGTAGGTTGTCTAATGCAATACCTATATTTGTTATCTATAAAAGTATACACTATGGACCTTGTTGAAACTTGCATCAATCCCCATGAAATTTCTATTCATTGCGTATTTATGTGTAAATAATTGTGTATAGAAAATAGCCAACAATTCACCACACTTCAAGGCTATTTATAGAGAGTTAACTGACCACTGATTACTCTTACAAACTTGGGTTTTATTTCATAATATCCATTAACTTATGCAATTGACTGCAACGGAAAGGATAAAAAGTGGAAAAAGAACAACTCACTTGTCCTTGATGACATTGCGCAAAATTCTTGAAGTGTCAAACAGTTCATTCGCCAACATTTGATCAGAGAACCAACTACTCATCCAGCAAATATGCCACAGGCATATTAGAGGGTAGTGGTCATTCCACCTATCACTAAACTCTAAAACATTCTTCTTAAATATAACCATTGAAGCTTCCGATCGATTTAATACTGAATCTTGAATCAGTTCTTTAAATATCATCCTGTGTAGACTTCTCAATGGCTCATACTTCTGATAACATTCTTTCAGTATTGATAATCCTTTTTCTGAATTCCCTTTTAAGCATTGAGCTTTGGCTAAGTAATGCTGGAATTCTCCATTTCGGAAGTATAGTTCTGGGTCTAATTTTTCACAGTATATCAGTATACTTTTTACCATGTTAACATTGCCTTGAATACTGTATGACCTTAGGAGTTTTTTCAAAATATACTCACTGGCTATCTTTTTAATTAGTATACATTCTGAGATCAGTTCTTGTATTTGTTTGTCTTTATTTGTTGAGAGTAGATCGGTGAAAATATTGTCAAGTTCGTCAGGTGTTAATGCACTTACATTTCTAAGGGTGACTGTATGTTCAGATTTCATGAAGTATCTTATACTGAAGTCATTGATTGTATTTTTCGAATGTTGAATTCTCGTTTTATGTCTTTGCAGAAGCTCTGATGTGAACACATCGATTGCATCAATGTTGGGAGTACAGGATATACTAGAGACATGGTTTCCCAAGATCCTCTGCATACTGAAGATGAGCCGAAAGTAGTTCGGCTTTGTTATTTGCAAAGTCACTGTATTCATCTTGTTTACTTACGGTACAGGGATATTTTCGTCTTTTGTGTCACTGACTTTTGAAAGTGAGGTTATATACTTATCCAGGATAAATATCTGGTATTCTCGGCACTTTCATTTTGTTTTTCCAAGTTGCGATATTTTAATGGTAATTTACAGATTTATTTTCATTTTTACGACAAAATAAAACAACAAATCACCTGACATTTTGTTTTGAAAATTTGACATTTGACTTCACGTTTACGTAGCTTGTTTCTTTATCTGTTAGCAGTAGATGGAAAGCGCGGCCAAAGCCAGGGAGCGATTCCGGAGAGACAACCGAAGCGAGATTTTTAAAACTCGATCTAAGTAGTAGTTCGCCCCGAACTTTGAAGTCGCGCTCGCCCGGTTCGCACTTGAACGATTTGGGTAATGTTTGAACTTGAAAATTCTATTTGCCTTATTTACTCGCCTGCCAAATTTCATAACAAACATTCATACATACATACATATAAACGCCGGATTGTTCCAGTAGACTCGGAGAACTCGCTCGCTTCGCTCGCTCGTTCAATTAAACGAATGCAGACTTACACGACTTAGTTATCACTAGTAGTTCTCCACGAACTTTGAACTCGCGCTCACCCGATTCGCGCTTAACCGATTTGGCTCATGCTCGCTTCACTCGCTCGTTCAAAAATTTATGGAGAGACTGATAAAGTGGGTTTTTACGATCGAGAGGGCTAATTTGATAGACTGAGAATAGGCCTACTGGAGGCCTAACATGGTGGATTTTAGAACACCATTTGACAGAAAATATATTTGGTATAGGATTTACCATAGAATAAGGATTTAATGTCAAATGAAAGAAAGAAACAGAAAGAAATAAAACAGATTAATTGACAAAAAAAATTTAACAATAAAGTATATGTATAAAAATTAAAAAGACAATCTTATGAAATAGACTTAACAATAAAAAACTTAAAATAAAAAAGGTCATTGCTTAAATATTAATATTTTTTCTGTGCTGCTAAATTTTAAAAACTAACAGCGCTGTTTTTCAGCGTACACCTCGGACACAAAAAATAAAGTTTCTGTTATAAATGGTGTAGAAGGTGCATAAATTCATTTAGTTATTTATTTATTACACTTCATGTACATTTACACAAAAAATGAAAAAGGATGTTAAAAATATTTCATAGAGTACAAAGGCGGCACTTATTGCTAACAGCATTATTTCCAGGCAACCTTTGGGTGAAATAGTAGATAAGGAATAAAACATAAAAAGGGAGCGTGCAAACGAAAAAAGAGAGAATAATAATAAAGCAAAATACGCGAGTGGATAACATAGACTTATTAATAAGGGATTCCTACCGCTTTAATAAAGTGATACATAAACATACACAAAAGAAATTACATAGAATAAACTTACTTATATAAATACATAAACATACACAAATATAATAAATCAATGATAATTTTGGATGAGATATTCATAATTATGAATAGATGTTGGATGAGTCAGGGGTGTAGTTCACTATATAATTTAAGCTTTTAGTTTACTTAAAGAATGACAGTTTTTAACGGATTCAGGTAGACGATTCCATAGTCGAGCAGCATGCACAGAAAAGGAGTCGGAGTAAAAACCAGTTCTATGTATGGGTACAGATAAATTTTTTTGGTTGACAGGGCGTTGCAGCCTGCCTCCATCAGAAAAGAAACTAAAACGTTCCCGTAGATAAAAGGGTGCAGAAGCACTCTTAAGAACAGTGAAGAGAAGAGAAAGAACATGAATATTTCAACGAAAACGAATAGGGAGCCATTTTAGCTGTGTGCGAAATTGAGAGACATGGTCATATTTACGAAGGCCGAAGATGAAACGTACCTATGCACAAGTTCCAAATATGCGTTTAAAGGGAAAATGCTGCAATATTTTTTAACTTCACTGCTTCAGCTGACGGCCTTTCTACCGCTACCCCCACAGCTGATTGTTGTTTTCGTACTTTTAATTATTTAAAAATCACCCAGTAAAATATTATGCGACGTATTATCACTTTATTTTACGTGTTTTTTTACAAGTTCATGCGAGCACCTAACGCTTAATCCCCCCTTCACGAATCAGCTGACGATTTTTTTCAGCTCATTATGAAGTCAACTATCTGTGATAAAAGTTTCAGCCGGCGTATTATTACTTTTTTTATCACTTTCTCCACCTCCCACACCCACAGCCACCGCAGGTGCGTCAGCTGACGCTTGGTTCTCTTATTAGTCATTCCAGATCTATCGAAAAAGATTTTATTTTTCAAATAATCAAATATCACTACCTAAAATGCAAAAACGTGCATGCGAGCAGCTGACGCATCATCCCCCCTCCACGATGTAGCTGACGATTTTTTTTCAGGTCAAATGCCGTGTGCAACGTTAATCAAGTGCGAGTAGAACTGGGGCCCTGATAGTTTCGTTCAAGAAAAACAACTGAGAAACGGGTTATTAAATTTTGTACTAAAACGGTGGCGTGGCTATGCACCTTAATGCGTTCTAAACAATGAAACCCACCCCACATTTTGGGTGTAAGAAAAATAAAATTGTTCGTCTCCCTTTTCATGTCTGTATTCATCAAGAGCTGTAAACCTACTGTTACATACATGCAGACCTATAGACAGTGCATCGTCAATGTTGCAGCAAATAACTACGTAAAGATTTATAATAATTAAAAAAAGGAGGCTTTATAAACATGGAAAAATAGCCTTCGCCATCTAGCGATAAGTAGCAGAACAGTCAACAAAAATTGGAACAAGTTGAAAAACGTCTAGTTAGTACGACTACGCACCACTAGATGATGCAAAATTTTATAATATTAACTTTTCACAGTAGATGGCGTTCCATGTACTTTACATTTGATTTCTAATTGTTTCATACGATTTTCGAAAAATAATTATCTAGCGCGTTAGTTCATCGCTAGTTCACGTTAGTTCAGGCAAAATGTTCGTTAGGTTCCGACTCTTTCATGTATTTTTTTTAACCGACTTCAAAAAAAAGAGGATGTTCTCAATTCGACTGTATTTTTTTTATTACTTCATAACTCTGGCAAATCTGAACCGATTTGAATTATTTTTTTGTTTGAAAGAGTTTACTAGATATAGGCATAGATAAAATAAGGTAGGTCCCATTTTAGTTTGGTCTTGGTCTGATCATGGTCTTCAGAGATAGGCAGCAGACTTCCTCAACGGATGAGGGCATTCACTCGATATTGAGGCAAATATCTCCGGCATTTCTAAACCGACTTGAGATTTTTTTTTGTTTTATAGAATTCAGTAGAACATTTTAGTTTGGTCATGATCTGACGATGGTCTTCAGAGATAAAAAGTATGAAGGAATCGGATCCAAACGAAAATTTTGCCTGAATTATCGTGAAATAACAAATATTTATCGAACTAAATGAAAAAAAACTGGCCAAGTGCCTGTCTGGGCACGCGCTATGTAGGGTTCCGTAGTTGCCCGGTACATATAAGTTGGTCTACTAATACAGACCGCGCCATACTTCTGGTCCCATACATTCTAGGGGACCAAAAGTTTGGCGCGTCCTGTACTCGTAAACCTGTAAAGCCTACTGAGCTGTGATAGTTTTCCTTTTAAATTCATTATATATACTACTTCTCTGAATTTTTATCACATTTCTAAAAACAACCGTTTAGCCGGCAGGGGGGGGGGGACACTCCACACTAACTAAAATGTTCATTTTAAAGTTTAATATTTCGTCAACGGATCCCTAAATCGAAAAATGGTTCTCACACACCTACAATATTTTTGAACGGTTTATCCAACGATACCCACACTATGGGATAGACGAGAAAAAAAAATCATCCCCAGTTTACGAGCAGGTACCCTTAAAAAAATTTTTTTTCAATATTTTATTTTACCATTTTGTTGACGTGAGTAATATTTATATCCATGCCAAATTACAGCTTTTTAGTACTAATAGTCTCTGCGCTAAGCCGCGGACAGACGGACAGACGGACAGACGGACATGGCGAAACTATAAGGGTTCCTTGTCGGACTCCGGAACCGTAAAATAACTCGAAAAAGGGAACATGGGGTGGTATCGTGAACCCAGCCAACCTATTTTGTTTTTTAATAAAAAATTATAATAAATAAATATTAATTTATTAATATAAAATATTATAGCGAACATTCACGAAAAAGTTTAAAATAATTACATACTGATCGATGGTACCAAAATAACACTTTTGCCGACTTCTTTCTTCCTGAAACACATGTTCTCTAGAAGTCGGCGCTCTTATGTCTTTTGTCTTCTATACTATAGGGAATCAGGATCGTTGTAGATGGAAATCTGTAGTCAGATTAAACTAAGATGGTTTTCTCGTATGGCAAAACGACCAGTTTTTTCACGTATAACTAACCATTTGGTCAACGGATGCCGATAAAGCAGCCAAGCAGCGCGTTTTCTCCCGACTTGATTCACAAATGTTGAATTTTAAAACTGAAAACTTATTTTTATTATAATGAAATATAGCCTGTTACTCAGCGATAGTGCAGCTTTTTATAAAAGAAATGATATTTAGAATCGGTTCAGTAGTTCCAGAGATTACCCATAACATATAAACAAACAAATGAACTAAATCTTTCCTCTGTATATGTATAATAAAAGTGTTGATGCATATGTAGATGTGGATAAGTCCTAATGTTTTACTGTCAAAAATAAGAACCATCAAATATTTATGCCTAATGTAGTAGCTAATGCATATTTTGATTGCATAAATATGTGTAAAAAATCAAATTAAGCTTTAACTACTATTATTTTTTTCTCTGCTTTGCATGACAGTTTGCATTATGTAATAACGAATGGTTCGCAACAGTTGATTAACAATGACTGCATCAAGTTCTGTTAAACATTTTTGGGGTGCAAAGCGATCATCGCCCGCGAACAAACTGGGTAGCACCATTGTGAATCCCTGCACTTTATTCTTTATCAAGCACCAGAAAAGTTCGACTTCCAAAGCCTATTTTCCTTGGATGTTGTTTTCCTCTTATATTTCGTTTCTATGATTGGTTAGACGATTTCGTGACTTTTTACGAAACTAAAGTAAAGAACAAATGAACTTTGTAAATGAAAATAATAATAAATTGTAAATTCATTTACTTTCCATAATTTGGTAGTAACAATATCTTCTTCTCTATATAATTTTTTATCTTCTCTTCTTCTTCTCTTCTCTATCTCTATACATATAAAATACAACGTCTGTGTGTCTGTCTGTTCGTTCGCTTATAACTTGAGAACCAATCAATGGATTTTGATGCAGTTTTCACTAAAAGATAAAGCATTTCTTCGGGAAGGTTTAGGGCTATGTATCATCACGCTATGACAAAAGGGAGCAGCGCAATGAGAATTTCAGTGAGACATATGGGAGGTTCGCCGCCGTAGCATTGTCGATCGTCGCGGGCTCAAACCCCGACTGGTAAAATTTGTTTTCACTTTTTATTTTTCAATAAGATTTGTAGTTAATCGTGTGGTATGTACGCCTTGCGTAGTCGTACGTATGTAGTCTCATCGTCGGGGTTTCAATCATCCACTGGTAAATGTTTATTTTAGGAGACCTCTCAAGTTTAAGTTTATTTGATCGGTATTGATGAGTATTTTTGTAGAACATGGTGACCAGGATCTAATGACGGGACTGTGGGAGGTGGGTACGGGATCTCCTCAACGGATAACAGCAGACCCATCGAGTTTGGGCTTATTTTATTGGTCTTTATTAGCACTTTGGTAAAACATGGGGACCAGGGTCTGATGATGGGACTGGAAGGTAGGTACTGGATCTCCTCAACGGAAAACAGCAGACACTTTGAGTTTGGACTTATTTGATTGGTATTTATTAGCACTTTGGTAAAACATGGTGACCGTTGCATATTGTCGTTCAAAAAATTATATTCTTTTGTTTTCCTTATTTCACGAAAATCTGTTCGACGCGGGTGGAGCCGCGGGCAAAAGCTAGTTTCGTATAAAATGAATAAAACTCGAATTATCGACCTAGCTTCTGATTTTTTTCTAATGAGCGAAATGTAACGTATTGCAAATCGAACCGTTAATAAAACTGCGGAAAGGATATTTAACTAACACATATATTTTTTTCAGATATACAATATTACAATTTCACGGTCTAAAATGAATTTGAAAAGAGACAAATCCGGGATAACCCCCCTTAAGGGTGTAATTGGCCCACACTCACACTGTCACACTACGCGTCTATGTCCATCCCGCTCAAATCCCGATAGAGGGTCTATATATAAAGTAACTTGTGGTTATTTGCTTGCGGCAATCTTCGCATGGCGACGTAAAATACGAAATATTCAAAAAGTTGTGACCTTAAGAAAATACGTCCGGGTCTTTTCGAGCCATGCGCGACTACTGGCAGGTTAACAAGCAATAACCTGTAGGCAAGCTATTTAGAGATAAAGTTGATATCTCAAACAAATTACAACCTTGTTTTCTCCTCATACTTCAACTGCTCAAGCTACAAGCACCGATGGAGGTAGATAGCAAATCTCGCCTTTTTACTGTCAAGCTGTCGCTCTAATAAGATAGTATAGATAGTATCGACAGTAATGATACTTGCTGTCAGCCCATCACTAGCGCGTGAGGGCAACACTGGTCGAGTTGAATTGTTGAATGTTATCTGCATCTTTTTCGAACGAAGTAGGTAAATATCGGATGGTTTGAAGCTAGTGATGGTTTAGTATCTCTTTGGTATCCTTTTAGTTATTAGAAAACTAGTAAGTAGTTGCACTTTGTTGTTAGATATTATTGCGCAGTATTGTTTTTCCTGCGATAGTACTATTGGAATAATTATTGCAAGACAGCATGGCTATTGCAAAACTGCAAAACAGATTTTGATGAAAGCTTTTGTGTATAATTTATAGTTTTAGTAGTATTGACTACTTTGATTAATTTTAGCTTAGTAATACGATAAACTACAAGAAATTATTCCAAGAGAACGTTTCTTAATAAACGAAAACGTTGCCAAAAACTAGTTTACTAAAAATTCCACACAATAGTTATTCCCGAATGGTTTATTAAGAATATAAGTTGTAGATGAAAGGACAATTTCACTAGACATCATAGAGACTGATATTATTGTTTAGGCCCGCGTGCGAAGACAAGACAATAACTAGCTGAGGACTCTATACAATACTCTATTGAATGATAGTATCGACGACGGGGCTAGGGTATTTTAACTTTAATAAATGTCTAGCTGTTTTGCAAAAGTTATCGTGACAAAGGAATTATAGTGGATTGAGTTCTATGTGGGTATCGTAACGAGTGAAAAAAAAATCACACGAGTTATATAAAAGTATAAAAGAGTCCACTGTAACTAACATTGTTTTCTGAGATCCAATAAAGAAACAATTTGTTTACTTGTTCGTATAAACTAGTATATAGGATGATAACTTTGGTTTATATAGCCAAATTCATACTGAAAACTTGGTAAGTGGTTAGGAACAAGGTTCAATGATGCTTTGTGTGAAATATATGGTGACTTTTGTATTTCGACCAAGGTTCGATGACCCTGTTTGTGAAATACGAAAAATATAATTTTGTTCCTCTATACGTCTATTCAAGAACAACCTCAACTCAATTAGTATAGGAAGTCTAAATTTTATTTTCCGTAATTCACAGAAATGGTCATTGAACCTTGGTCCTCACCACTTACCGGGTCTCCAGTATGAATTTGGCTGTATCAACGAAAGTCATCTTAAAAAGGTAGCACAAGGTGAAATCAGGCATAGTAGTTTCATTCAAAGCAGCTACATAGGAGCAGAATCGAAGAAAATAGGAAACCCAAGTAATAACCAAAAGCAAAATGGTATGTGGGTATCGTAATGGTGAAAATACGAAGTACGCTAGTTATTTCTACGAGCAAGTCACTTTATTTGTCGTTAAAGCAAATTATTCAACAAAAAGCACCCTACCCATCTCACAATGCAACTATAATGTCACATCTCAAATTATTATCTCACCATCAATTAATTGAAAGAACAATTAGTCATATTTAAATGAGATTAATCCTTTCTTGACATTCCTGAGTAAGACTTTAGAGTAGAAGGAGCTTCTTTTAGAGCCATTATAAAAAGGTCTCTGTCCCTCAATGAAACATTAGTAAAAGGAACATGTGTAGGGAGAATTGGAGATCATCAAAAATTGGAGAAACGATTTTCTACGGTTGCTATTAAGGCCCGCAGATACTAGGAAAGTCAACTGTTTAATCGAATGAGTTATGTATGCCTCGTTGTATCCACCAGTTCTATTATAATAGAACTGTTGAATAACTCTTTAATGTCACCAATATGGTATATTGATTTTAGAATAATCTTTCTTATTATCCTTTCAAAGCCGTTAAACCCAAAATGGTGGTCTTTGTATTTTTTTATAATTTTTAAATTATTTTTTTATTTATTATTCAAGATTCTAAAATTTATTTGGTGGTAGAGCTGATGCCGGGCTCGACTGTGGAGGTACCACCGTCTTACTCGCAAACCCTCTCGAAGTTATTCGGGGGAGAGTAAGAGAACAGCTCTCATGTAAAACCAGGCGGCCCACCATTGCCTGGGACCGATGGATGGCGGTATATATGTTACGGTCAGAGTAATGAATAGGTAATTATTAATAATTATCGGTTATTATTAATACCAACCAACAAAGGCGGTTGAAGTGATAATTAATCACATTGACCGGTTTGTATTAATAATTCCCTCATTCATGTGGTAAATTTAATAAATTGGGTGCCTGCAACGTAGTGGGGGTAGCCGCCATGCGAGCGCAACGTGCATCGACATGTCAGTTGTAATACCTACGCTATTGAGATCGCACGCGCCTTTTCTGTACTGAGAAGTGAGCAAAACTTAAGTACAATGAGTGATGTGGAGGTTACGAAAACGTGATTTAACGACCAAATTATGGAAGCGAAATCTAAGAAAGGGAAAAACCATCCGTTATTTACACGAGATGAGTATTATTCATTTTTGGACCAAGTACAAGCAGCCAAAAACAAGTGGGGGAACAAGACACCTGAAGATTATCAAAGATTGTCAAGGTATGATACAGTACAAATTGGAAATGTTCAGAAGCTAATCGTGCCGGTAAAAAATGAAAGGGATCGGATTATATACTACAGGTATTTAGAGGAAACCTTTGATATTATTCATGAAACACATCTTTCTATCGGACATGGGGGGCGAAATAGAATGATGAAAGAACTCAAGTACAAGAATATTACCGTAGAAATAGTGGTCATTTACTTAAACCTGTGCGAAACTTGCCAAAAAAAACTGAGTGTTCCGAAGAAAGGACTGGTGGTTCAGCCTATAAGAAGCAGTGAATTTAATTCAAAATGTCAAGTTGACCTTATTGACATGCAGTCACAAGCAGATGGTGATTTTAAATTCATTATGGTTTATCAATATCATCTTACGAAGTTTGTGCAACTCAGAGCACTAAAATCTAAGCGAGCAGAGGAAGTTGCGTATCATTTGTTGGATGTATTTACGATATTTGGAGCACCATGCATTTTGCATAGCGATAACGGGCGAGAATTTGTTAACAAAGTAATAGACGAGCTATGCAAAATGTGGGATGAACCTAAAATTGTACACGGAAAGCCGCGGCACAGCCAGTCTCAAGGCTCAGTCGAAAGAGCCAACCAAGATATTGAAAAGATGTTATTTACATGGTTGGAGACAAATAACATCACGAAATGGTCCGAAGGATTAAGATTCATTCAGTTTATGAAAAACAGAGCTCATCACTCCGGAATCAATCGTAGTCCGTATGAAGCTATGTTTGGCTGCAAAGCTAAAGTAGGCTACAAACTATATTGCCAGCATTGGATGAATTGTCAAAAATAATTAGTGAAGAAGACCTTGAGTCAATCTTAGAAGATCAGTCTAATAATCAGCAGTCAGTTCAAGAACAAAATTTCATTGCGGAAGATGACACAGAGGGGAGCGATAAAAATGCTGACAAAATTAATGAACATTTACTGATTATTACACATTCTGCATCGATTGAATCTGAGCCACAAGATATTATCTTTCAAGAGGATAGTAATGAAATAAAAAGGCCCACTTCTCCACTTACCGAAGTATCACAAAAAATTCAGAAAGCTCGTGATTCAGCTAAAAAGTCACTTGAAGAGCAGGCCTAAAAAATGTTAAAGCGTTCAAATGCAAAATTTCCAGTTGCAGAAATAGGCCAAAATGTTAGAATAAGGGTACCAGAAGTAGATCGGGCCAAGGCAGACAGCCGTTGAAAACGAAAGCCTTTATAAGCTGGGAACCAAACATGGAATTTTAAATCAAATGTATTCGAGGAACGAATTCACTATCTGTAAAGAAAAAATTATTTCAACTGACGATGTTCCAGAAATTGCTATAGCTCTACGAGAATGTGCCTGAAAAGACTCAAACTTAGGTGGGCAAGGCTTTCAACATTGCAATTGTGCTGGTGGATGCAATTCGGACCGCTGCAAGTGCAAGAAATCACATATTTTGTGTAACTCGAAGTATCACAAAAGTCTATCGTGCCAGAATAAATAATTAAGTCTCTATTTTGTTACATTTTATGAGACATTAAAAAGATTAACTAAACAAATCGTTTGTTTTATTACTTTAACCGAAACTATTAAAAAAATATTAATAATAACCGGTTAAAATAATAAATTCATCAATATTAATTACATTAACCATTTGATAGGGTTATTATTAATATCTACCGGTAATTATTAAAACAAACCGGCTTTATTACTCTGACCGTAACATATCCATCCCCAATTGCCGGGCCTTATAAAAAACAGACTGGTGACGGGCAGCGGCGTCACTGGTGCAAGGGATTCGGCACCGCTCACCAACCCGCCTGCCCCGCGTGTGTGAGTATGGGCATTTCTTCCAGGAGGACCGCCAAGAGTGGCGAAATCCTGGAAAGGCCTATGTCCAGCAGTGGACGAAACAGGCTGATGGATGGATTTAAGAGGGACCGATAACCTATATTGAAAGTAACCCCTGTACATTTTTGTATAATATATTACACTGGGAACCTTTATAAAATAAAATGTATCCAGCACGTGTCAATTTAACAGCTCTCATCAAAATATTGCTGTCACTCGCAGTCATCACATCACAAATGTCATCATTTACAATGTGATTGATGACAGCTCATCAACTGAAGGGGGCTATTAGGCCCTAACACAATGAGTGAGGAAAACATATTAATAAAAACGTAAATTGCTTAAATAATCATACCGTGATCCCAACTATGACATTACCATATTAGAGCCATAAATTCAATGAGTGAACTCCCCTTGTGGTTTGTTATGGTTGCTTATTTATTTATTGGCCTAGGACCAACCCTTTCTTCTATTTGTGGTCGTGGTAATTGTCAGCGGGGCTTGGTATTTTAAAGGTCATACGCCTTTAGGAGGTTAGTAATTTGGATTCACGAACAAATGCCAGAATTTCACTTTTGTTAACGCTTTGTCAATACAAAGTTTTCTGAACTATTATCTTTATAGATGCGATTCTATTCTGTGTGTTGAATAATGATTGAACTGTTGCAGTTATAACATACTTCGCCCGCGTTTATTCAATCTTTGCCCTGTTTTCGGCTTGAGCGTTATTTTATGAACACGTATTATAGCTTATGTGTTGACTAGGGTCACTATGATGATAATAAAACAAAAAACCACATCCAAGTCCATTGAGTGGTTCCTGAGTTAAAATCGCTAAAATCTTTGCCCCGTTTTCGGCCTGGGCGTTATTTTATGAACACTTCTTATAGTCTATGTCCTGTCCAGGGTTTAAAGCTATCTTCATTCCAAATTTCATCAAAATCAGTTCAGCCGTTGAGTGGTTCCGGAGTTAAAATCGTTCATTCAATCTTTGCCCCATTTTCGACCTGGGCGTTATTTTATGAACAACTTTTATAGCCTATGTCCTTTCTAAGCTTTTAAACTATCTCTATTCCAAATTTTATCAAAATCGGTTACGCCGTTTTGACGTGAAAGCGGAACATACAGACAGACAAAACAAACACACATTTTCTCATTTATAATATTAGTAGGGGGACAGTATGTATGGTTGCCATTGGCGTAACTAGGATTTGCTGGGGGGGGGGCTCCAATTGATGAAGCCGTCAACAATCATCTGTTCTTGATTGTGTAATCGTAATAAGATTAATATACAGATAAATATACAGGAAGATCACAGATAACAAGTTATTTTGAAAATTGTGCACAAACGGTTTTAGAATTTATAAACGTTTGGATGAAACCCAGTGTCTTTTTGAAAGACATTCTCATGTTACTCCGAATTTTAAATGTTTTTCGTAAGCAATTTTTAGATTCCTTGAATCATTTAACAATGTTAAAACCTAAAAAAAAATTGCAAAAAACCTACAAAAATTATTTTGCAATAATTCAAAAAATAATGGTTAACCAACGGAGTTCGGAGTAACATGAGAATGTCTTTCAAAAAGACACTGGGTTTCATCCAAACGTTTATAAATTCTAAAACCGTTTGTGCTCAATTTTCAAAATTGCATTGCAAAATAATTTTTGTAGGTTTTTTGCAATGCAATTTTATTTTTAGGTTTTAACATTGTTAAATGATTCAAGGAATCTAAAAATTGCTTACGAAAACATTTCAAAGGCACAAAAATAAAACAGGAGCGAGAGAAAGAAATTGGGAAATAATACGCCATATTTTGATATTCAAATTAAATTCAAATGGTTAAAATAAAAGCGTGCCATTGAGACATGAAGAAATAATAAGGGTGTCTTCGCTACGGCCAAGCTATGAAACTAAAAAACTAGAGAATAGAAGAATATATGAGAATAGAAGTGTTATTTCAGAATAAATCGCTGTTGTCATACTGATGGAATGAATTTATTACTCACATGAATTCATGAATTTGATACTCTTACCAAAACCAACAAAAAAAAGTTCAAAATGCAGCTACACTCGTTTAATAAGTAAACTACACAAATACACGTATTAAAAAAAATCCCAAGACCTCCAAAATAACAACATTCTTTGTTTATTAACTTTATAATTTCCATGGTTAAATATTTTGAGAGCCAAAAGGGTAAATGTCCTAGAATGTATTATCATGTAGATTAAATTTTCTAATACCTAATTTTAAGGTCAAACCGCTGTTGTGTGGTTTGCGGCCATATACGCGCCTACAACGCAGGAATGTGAGTATCTATATACTCAACAGAACAGCATAGTTGTACACGGCAAAGAACTATTCTACGCAAAGAAGCGACACTCACCTCCCCGCTATCTTTAGACGACATAATAAAACCGGTCAAGTGCGGGTAGGGCTCGCACCCTGAGGTTTCCGTACCATTTCAATACGTAAATAGATTTAAGAGATTTGAAAACAAATAACAAACTTATCATTAACGAGAAAATGTATAAAACCAAACTGAGTAAAATATAATAAAATTTAGACTTTCTATACTAATTGAGTCGAGATTGTTCTTGAGCAGGTATAGAAGAACAAAACATTTTTTTTGTACCAAGGATGAGTATGAATTTGGCTATATTAACGAAAGTCACCCTATATAGATTTTTTTATAATTTTTTCTAGTTAAAAATAAAGGCTTTTAAAGATATTCCTATTTTTATATAGCCTTCGACAAAATAGTTTAAATAACCAATGCCTAGATGCTTAATTTTATTGTTTCTAGCTGCAGTTTAATTTTAAACCTTATCTGATGGAGTGCCTCATAATTACAGAGCCACGAGCTTGTCTGACCCTATAAGCCAAACTAAAATGACCTCTATATTCAAGAAGCGACAGTCCTCGTCACCGGGTCAGATAAGTTGGCTGCACTATACTCTTAAACTTCAATAAGTTTCATGTTATTACTATACAAATTCGTATAATTTATCAGAATAATCTTATCAGCAGACCCCTTTGATTTGACCGCTTCGCTCAATAAACAACCCCTAAGTGACCAATCAAGTTCTCAACTAAGTGCACTAAATTAATTGTAAGTCTAGAACAGTAGGCATTGGAACTGTCATACTTGTACTTAAATTAGGCAATGGAGCTCTAAAATGCCCGAGATATGAGGCTGCAAAAGCTTAAAATTAAAATATTTTTTCTGTAGATTACAAATAGTACAATATTTTTATACATATCGTTTTTAAGGATATTTATTTTTTGGTGGTTATATGTAAATTCTTTATTACACAAAAAATACATACACAAAGGTGAACTTAATGCTAATTTATAATTATTTCTTAATATTTACTATCTATGTATTATTATTTTATTTGGTAAAAATCCAAAGAATCGATTCTTAATTCAAATTCAAAAAGTAAAGGATATATGAATATAATTTGCAATATTCCGCTAAACAATTCTTGTCGTGCTATTCAAAATGCAGACTCGTGCACCGCCCGCCCACCCGCATAAAAACATGCAACAAGCAAGCGATACAAGCAAAGCAATCTTAAATAACAAGCAAGAAAACTTATCGACACGTGTTTCGCCTCTGAACGAGGCATCCTCGGGATGTGTTGCTAGCCCGGCTTCTCCGCAGCAACTGATGTGTTGCTCGCCCAGCCGCTCCGCAGCAACTGATGTTGTTCGCCCGACAGCTCAGCAGCTAGTGACGAGCCGCCGACCAAAACTCGCCTTTTATACACCGGCCTGACTAGTTGTTTGGTGGGGAAAATGGGGAGTCGAAAACATGCGTAACAGTGGGGTAGTGGTAAAGTTAGTTTGTTCGTTTAGTAAATCAGGGTTATTCTTGTTTTTTAGTATTTCTAATTGTTCTAACACACACATTCTTAAACCTTTTTTACAAATATGTTTTACTTCAAATGAATGGTTATCACGCAAACTATGACCGGAATCTAATAGATGTTTTGCAAAGTGTGATTTTTCAGGATGATTATTTCTATGGGCTGAGATATGTTCTTTGTACCTAGTTTCAAAACTGCGACCTGTTTGACCTACATAGACACCGTTAGAATCATTGCAAGACAATTTGTAAATACCAGACTGTTGTTTTTTATCTAATTTGTCCTTACCATTGCAAATACGCTTTATCTTATTTTTGGTTCTGAATGCAACGCGAACACCACAACGCCGAAAAATCTTCGCAACCCGTTCAGAAATTGGACCCAGATAAGTTATGCTTGTTTTATATTTGAGTTCTTTTTCAAAGTTGTCAGGACTTAGAGGCACCGTCATCAATCTGTGAACATAACAACGAAATGCTGCAAGCTTATGTTCCCAAGGGTGACAAGATGAAGAAGGTATTACAGTATCGGTGTGTGTTGGCTTGCGGTATATTTGAAATTCATGTTTATTCTGTGCCCGAGTAATCGTTAAATCTAGAAAATTAAGGGAGTTTTCTTGTTCGACTTCTAATTTAAATTTTATTTTGGGGTGAATTTTGTTCAATTTGTCAACAAATACATCGAGCTGTCTACCAGTACCAGTCCAGCAAATAATTATGTCATCAACGTATCTGTAATAATACAAACTATTCGAACTACTGACAATGTGTTTGTTCTCAAAACTATCCATGAAAATATCGGCCATTAATGGACTCAAGGGTGAACCCATCGCTAAACCTTCTTTCTGCATATAGAATCTATCATTGAATTTGAAATAATTTTGACGCATGCAAACTGATGCAAGGCTAATGAGGTCATCAATTTCGTTAGTGTGAAGACGTTGTTTTTCTAGTAAATTTCTAATAAAAATCAAACACTCATCGGAAGGAACATTGGTAAACAAGCTATCTACATCTAAAGATATCAACTTCGCATTAGAGGGCAAATGGACATTCTGAATTTTTGATATTAAGTCATCTTTGTTCCTAAGACAATAAATGGGCTTGAAGGCAGTTTTTTTCTATCAAAATATAATTTAACCGTTTTGACAAATCATAAGCTGGAGCACCTATATAAGAGACAACCGGACGAACTGGAATATTATCTTTATGAATTTTTGGCAAACCGTACAAAGCTGGAGCTACAGGGTTCATAGGAAGTAATTTTGCTTTATAGTGAGAATTGTCTGGAAAAACAAAGGAGGTGTTGTTGACGGCTAATTTTAACTCTGCTTGAAATTTCTTAGTTGGATCTGAATTAAGAGGAACAAAGGCGTCACCCTGAATAACATCATTTACCTTTATATTATAGTCATCACGATTCATTATTACTACTGTGTTGCCCTTATCGGCCTTGGAAATCACTAAGTTATTTTCGTTGACCCTACTCTGAACAGATTTAAATATTGCTAGTTCCGGATTAATTTTGAGACTTGATGAGACAACGGACTCTTGAATTTCATGCGTAACCAAACTCTTCACAATATTGTCTTGCTTAGAAACAATTGCAGTAATCTCAGCATCAACAGCTAAATTTTCTAATGAATTTTGGGACAAACTAGAAGGAATATTATATTTTAAACCCTTTTCTAAAAGAGACATCTCAATATTAGGAAAAACAACATTAGTTAAATTTTTTACTCGAGGGTAGAATGAAGAAGTTGATGAATTTTGCACGGGCTGTCGACTAAAATCGTTATTACACTGTATTAATCTATCTAACTTACTTTTCTGAATGAGATACTTCTCGTGCACAACCTTCGATGCCAAATCTCTAGCCTTTCTATCCAAGCTGTCAAATTCAGTGCTGTGTAAAGAAAAAGTTAATTCAGTATGGAGAACTTTGAGATGAGTTTTAAGGTTATTTCTTACCGAAAACCAATACCTTATTTCTTCATTTAACCAAGACAATTGTGCTCTTCTAATAGCTAAAAATGAAGACCTAGTGTGTGTGTTACAACGAATATTAAGTTTTATGTAGTTGGGGATAACTTGATTTTTCTTACATTGTTGATTAAACCAAACATTCTGTGCAGCTACTCTGTGTAATTTGGTGAGTTTAACATACAATTTCGCCTGTTCAGCTATGCTTGCTGACCTAAGATGATTAATTGAAATAGGCGTTACCTTGCGGAAGTCCATCACTAAGTAAAGGATATATGAATATAATTTGCAATATTCCGCTAAACAATTCTTGTCGTGCTATTCAAAATGCAGACTCGTGCACCGCCCGCCCGCCCTCATAAAAACATGCAACAAGCAAGCGATACAAGCAAAGCAATCTTAAATAACAAGCAAGAAAACTTATCGACACGTGTTTCGCCTCTGAACGAGGCATCCTCGGGATGTGTTGCTAGCCCGGCTTCTCCGCAGCAACTGATGTGTTGCTCGCCCAGCCGCTCCGCAGCAACTGATGTTGTTCGCCCGACAGCTCAGCAGCTAGTGACGAGCCGCCGACCAAAACTCGCCTTTTATACACCGGCCTGACTAGTTGTTTGGTGGGGAAAATGGGGAGACGAAAAACAAATTAGATAAAAAACAACAGTCTGGTATTTACAAATTGTCTTGCAATGATTGTAACGGTGTCTATGTAGGTCAAACAGGTCGCAGTTTTGAAACTAGGTACAAAGAACATATCTCAGCCCATAGAAATAATCATCCTGAAAAATCACACTTTGCAAAACAAAATATTAGATTCCGGTCATAGTTTGCCTGATAACCATTCATTTGAAGTAAAACATATTTGTAAAAAAGGTTTAAGAATGTGTGTGTTAGAACAATTAGAAATACTAAAAAACAAGAATAACCCTGATTTACTAAACGAACAAACTAACTTTACCACTACCCCACTGTTACGCATGTTTTCGTCTCCCCATTTTCCCCACCAAACAACTAGTCAGGCCGGTGTATAAAAGGCGAGTTTTGGTCGGCGGCTCGTCACTAGCTGCTGAGCTGTCGGGCGAACAACATCAGTTGCTGCGGAGCGGCTGGGCGAGCAACACATCAGTTGCTGCGGAGAAGCCGGGCTAGCAACACATCCCGAGGATGCCTCGTTCAGAGGCGAAACACGTGTCGATAAGTTTTCTTGCTTGTTATTTAAGATTGCTTTGCTTGTATCGCTTGCTTGTTGCATGTTTTTATGCGGGCGGGCGGGCGGTGCACGAGTCTGCATTTTGAATAGCACGACAAGAATTGTTTAGCGGAATATTGCAAATTATATTCATATATCCTTTACTTAGTGATGGACTTCCGCAAGGTAACGCCTATTTCAATTAATCAAATTCAAAAAGTTTATTTGTAAAATAGATACATATCGTATACTTTTTACGTATACTTTTTGCAAGTCAGAAATTAATCTTTATAACACAATAGAATGTGAATTAAAGCGATATAATATAAGGTGATTTTGATGATACAGCCAAATTCATACTGGAGACTCGGTAACTGGTCAGAACCATGATTTAATGACACATTTTGTGAAATACAAAAAAAATAGACTCCCTTTACTAATTGAGTCGAGGTAGTTCTTGAATGAAACCACATATTCTACAGACCCTATTGAACCACTTTTAAACAGCTTCAGGTTTCACGGACGACGCTCTCTCTAAACTCGCCCGTATGTCGGTGCGTTAGGGTGCACGCATTTTTGTTTGGAACTCAATTATTTCCTAAACTAAGGGTGTCCGCGCGTATGATTCTTGAGAAAAGTTGTTCAGTAGGGTCGGTAGAATATGTGATTTCATAAATATTTAAAAAAACGGATTGGACTCACTTTTTTATCTGTGCAAGGAGGCACAGGTCGAGCTTTCGATGAGATTATGACTCATCATTATCAGTGCCGTCTGTGTGACTGGACCTAGTGAAACACGTGACCCGGAAGTAGTAGTGAAAACTTTATCAAATGTCCGGTCGAGTCTGGCTTCGATACCGGAAACCTCCGAACGCAGCCGAAGAGCGGAAAGACGAGCGGCGACGAGAGAGGGGAGGAAGCTTAGTACTCGACTGACCGCCGTGGGCAAAAGTACTCCCGAAGAGTCCTGATGATGATGAGTCATAATCTCATCGAAAGCTCGACCTGTGCTTCCTTGCACAGATAAAAAAGTGAGTCCAATCCGTTTTTTTTTAAATATTTATGATGTCTACTCACTCTAATTTTAATGTATGTGATTTCATTTAATGGTCGCACTCTATTTACACCCGGTATACATTAAGCGCCATTTTACCGGCGCAGAATAGTGCGCGACACCATGGGCGGTCGGTAGGTATCACAACAATTTATGCGCCGGCGCCTTTGCGGTCCTATCACCGCACGTTTGCCGACCGGGGTATAGGGACATTCAAATAACGGAAGGGAAAGATTTTGACAGAACGGCGGAAGATGCTATTCTGACAAGAGCTAGGCTCTTAAATAAAATTAATTAAGATTCTGAATAAATATATATTAAACTAATTTATTGAAATTGGAGTTACCTTGCGGAAGTCCATCACTAACATAAGGATATATTAAACTCTTTTTGAGCCTTGTTTATTATTTTGTAGCAATTAGTAATGAAATTTTTTTTTTATACTAGGTATATTTCGGCCCTCGGATGACGGCCCCATAACATACTTTATATTCTCTGCCCATATCGTGGGCCGAAATATCGAGTATATAAAATATATTAAATTTTCTCATAATTAACATTTTGGAATACATAACTTAATACAGTTTAGGGTTGCATGAAAAAAGTCTCTCAGAGTTGTGTAGAGTATTAGATTAGAACAGTCTGGCTTAACATAATTAAGGCTTGGCCCATGATGCACGATAATCTTACTGAGTGATTTTGAACTTCAGTGTGTTGTCAGACAGTCTATATTAGAACGCTCGCTTCACGCGTTGCCGGCACGCAAAATCAGTGAATTTTCGAGGATTTTCTGGATTTTACGAAAAAAATATTTGATATAGGAGTTTTTGCACCTGACATCGGAAAATAAATCATGTTTCCTCGTTACAGCACTAATTTCAGACATAAAACGAATTAAAAACTTAAAAAGGCATAATTTTCAAAAATAAAACTATCGAATGTAATGTGTCCAATAGGTAAGCGACCTGACAACGGAAAGACAAAGGTCTGAAAAAACACGTGTCCAAGTTTTACATTGATCAGATAAGTGGTTGACTCAGCATATTTAAGCAAAAGCCGTAGAAAGACCAAAAGCAAGCCCTTAAGGCCGCGTTTATTCAATCTTTGTTCCATTTCTTGCTCAGGTGCTATTTTAACGGAACATACATACGGACAGACAGACAAATAGAGAGACAGAAAAAAAAAACAAATCATAGGGCCCCAAGACAAGAGGCTAAAATAAGATTTGAATAGCCCTAACTGAATCAAAGATAATGTAAACAAGACAAGTGACGCTATCGGTGCCCTGTTGCTATTTGCGATGATGATCTGACCACTGCTTCGTTTGATTTGTCTAATTGGTAATTCAATTCGTGGCGCGTGTTTGCAAACTTTCGTTATGTTGCTGGTATGGCAAATAATAGGCATGATGACAAAAAAAAATTGTATTAGTCTGTCAGTTAGATTATCAGAAAATATTGGACACGTATTTTTTAATGATGAAGATATAGCCCGCTGAAGTTCTGCGTGACGTCACATCTACGTATAATTTTACATAGAAGTGACGTCGTTTTTCCCCACACCAAACTTTGACGCGCTTTATCTCTGTACTTTTTTGTTTGATTGAAAAAAGAAAAAATACGTGTTCAATATTTTTTGATAATCTAAATGACCGACTAAATAGAATAATATTTGGTTTACCCTGTCTACAAGCCTATTGTGTTTGTTACACGATGATTTGTAAATACTATGTACTTGAACAACATCTATATCTAAATAAATAATAAAATACTAAAAAAGTCGAGTCATTGTTCATTGATTGTTTTCGCCAAAGAAGTGTACTGAGGCCAAAACCACAATTTTATGAATTTTTGTCTCTCTGTGTGTATGGGAACCACTCAACGGATTTGGATGCGTTTTTTTTATTATCATCGATGTGTCTCTGGTCAACACAATCATAGGGTATAAGGGGTATTCATAAAGTATCGCCCAAGCCGACAACGGGGCAAAAATTGAATAAACGCAGGCGGAGCCGCGGGCAAAGGCTAGTAATAAATAACAGTTGTAAATATAGAAGTAACAAGAAAAGAAAAAAAAACTTTAAAAATAGAAAAGATTTCTTATTTTTTATTCATTAAGCTAAACTATGGTGTATAAATTCTAAAATTAATAAAATGAGACATACTACAAAAAAATAAATGTTCATAATGTTATTTAAAATAATAACTAATAGTTACTAAAACCAAAATTGAAAAAAAAAAAAAATTAATGTCCCAGTATAATAAAATTAAGTAAAAATAAGCAATAAACTAAATTAATATTAAATGTTTCGGTCGTTTAAATATTAACAATGCATGTAGGTATTATGTATTTTTTATAAATTTGATTTTATCACACAACGCCATTTTTATAGACAAAATTGTGCTGTTTATGCATTTCTCTGTAACCAATAGAATAAGTGGTTTTATTAAAAGTAACCTGTGCTGCAAGGTATTTCAGAAGTTTGTTTATGTGACTTTAATTTTTGCCGCCAAATTCTTACTGAAGACTCGGTAAGTGCTCAGTAACAAGGTTCGATTACTCCTTTTTGTGAAATTCGTAAATTATTCTTCTCGAGTTCCTTACAAACGCAAGCTCAGCCCCGAGTCAATTAGGTACTATGGGGCGTCAAGATTTATTTTGCGAAATTAGCAAAAAGTGTTATCGATCCGTGTTACTGATGATCACTTACCAAACCTCCAGTATGGATTTGGCTGCATAAATAAAAGTCACCTTATATCATTTTATTAAGGTGGTAAAAGTGACAACATTATATTTAGGGTAGCCTACATAAGAATTTTAGAAAATTGAATAATATACAGGGTGTAAATGCAAAGTCAAGAATCCCTTTAGGGTATGAAAGTATACACGATTCTGATGTCATTACGAGAAAAAAAATATACCTTGAATTTTCACCAAAAATTCCATCATTTTTCTAAGTGGCTACGCTGCTCACCGGCCTCCCTCCACACACCTACATAATTGCACCACACAACCCGCACCCCCCATCCGAGTGGCCAGCGACCAGTGAGGGTGTCCACGCAATTAGTGTATTTTGAGTAAAGAAAATCGTCTTATTATGAGGTACTGGTACTTTATTTAGAGATTCCAGTATTAAAAATAATATCTTTATATATACCGATCATACTAACACACCCTTAAAGGATTCTTGCCTTTGCTTTTACACCCGGTATAATATGTGGCTATCTACATACTACAGTATGACACGTGTAATATAAATTGTCATGTAAATAAAACAGAAAATTTAAGCGATATTCCCAGCATTAATAGACTTCACAGAAATATGATTCATATAAGGTACTATATATACCTCCCCGGTTTGCGGATCAAATTCGCACTTGCTCGATTCTTGATTCTTAATACAGTTTATATTGCAAAGATTCTGAATCACTAATACTTTTGTTTGACTATCCCTTCAATATCAAAGAAAAACAGTGAAGCGAAGTGAGATAAACAAATACAATGGGGAGGATGCAATCTTCCGTATTCATCTTATAAAGTAACTTTAAAAGCGTGCATAGGTACAATGCGGATGTCTAGAATAAATAATATTAAAAGATATAAATAAATTGTCGCAGTCGTGGAGATCTAGCTCAATATTCGTATGTAACAGGGATCACCCATTTTTAGATAGGTAGACTACATCAAGTATTTGTGACTGCAGTTTCACTTAATCCTGAGATAAACGGAGTGGATTTTCATATTAAAAGTGTAAAAAACTGTGTTTGAGATATGCTTCATATATGACAATAAAATAGAAAATCTGTAGGGATGATTCTGCCATAAATATACTTTTAATAAACACTATTATTTACAGTACAGAACCCTCGGCGCGTGAGTTCAACTCGCACTTGGACGTTACTTTTTTAATCATTAGGTCATGGCTATAGATAGGTAACGGGTAAATACCGCCTATTCATCGGGGTAAATACCCAAATGGAGAGTATTATCATTATTTTTAATAATTAGTTATCACAAATACCATCGAAAATAATGTGTTCCCAATATTTAATAGAGTCGTTAATACACTTTAAATCTACGTATCTACTTAAAACCTCTATCTGTTCCAACCCCTGATGCTTAGGTAACCAAATCTTTGATTTTAATTTTATGATTGATAAGTGAAAATATAAAGAAAAAACTGGACAAGTGCGAGTCAGACTCACCCGCCGAGGGTTCCGCACAAATAAGTAAAAGTTTTAAAAAATCAACAAAATGTTTTAGTCACCCGTACAATTATGACCACGCATACCGTTGCTTAACCTCGATGATTTTTTAAATTACAAATGTATAGTTTTAAGATTCTTTCCAATACTTGTAGTATGAGACGGTATTACTTGCCAAATTTCATAGTTCTACGTCAACGAGAATTACGCTACAAATTTTGATTCCTTTGAGAGGGTCGAAATACTCGTTTTTTGCGGCATAAACGGCCGTATCTTTTTTACGTTAACTTAGAAGTTTGATTTTTTCACAGCTTTAAGGTACTTGTAGATTTGAATTATGGTTTTAATTTCAACTCGATAACTCCACGCGTTCCCGAGATAAAGGGTATTAATAGACAGACGGACAGACGGACAACAAAGTGACCCTATAAGGGCTCTGTTTTTTCCTTTTGAGGTACGGAACCCTAATAAAGTAGGACATTCTGCTACAATACTGTAAATCTACATATTTCTTATTATAGACAGTTTTTATTTTAAAATTCATTCGAAACAACAACAAAAATTAAAACGCTCGAATATTTACAAAATCGGGTATTTTCCAGGAATTTAACCCCAATCGGGAATTTAGCCGGGTAGAATCCCATCCACTTTGCATCAGCCTGTATCGATCTACTGAAATGGACCTCTTCCACTATTTTCGGAGGATTTTCCCTCATCACCACGTTTCTGTTAGCTATAAATCCATGTACAGGGATGCCCTCTATTGTGCCGGTGCATCGGTACGCTCGAGGCGAGTCGTGCTTGTCTGTATTGTCTCTGCGCAGAAACGCTACATTTGTTTTACCATTTCTTTATGAGGACGTGCAGCTATTATAGCATTCGCGACAACTGTTACTTGTCCTGTCTCTTTGGCTTCTCTTAGTCTATGATGGGAGAAGATATTTTATAATTCAAATTAATGTGGGAGATTCTTGTTAAAGCTGAAGTTGGGAACAGAAAATCAATTGGACCATTCCACAAATTTAATATTTTGTCAAAATTTAAGGGCCATAATACCTCAATTCGCAGTCCTGTTCTAACGCTTCCGCTTTTAACATTGTAAATGTTTTTTCGTTCGCTCCAGTATAGGCTCCAATTTCACTAAAAAGTGCGATCCCCTTATATCTCGGAGAGTTGTGAAGATATGATATTCAAAACAGACTGAAAAGACGCGTATTTACAAGAGCTGTAAGGTGCAAAAAAAATTATTCAAGAAAGTCAAAAACAAAAAAGTTATGGCCGAAATAGTGAAAAAGAAATGATTTTTTTCCGTTTTGGCGCTTGATATTTTTGAAATGAAAAATGATATCAAAATTTTGAGAAAATCTCCTCTGGACAATTTAGCCAGCTACTTTGAGTCTAAAATAAAGACGATAGGGTTAAGAGCCCGCGACGACAACAACTTTGATCAAAAACAATATGTTAAATATGTTTCTGGCCTTTATCGTGATGTTTTTGGAATAACTGGGGACATACACCACTTTATATATATGTTAAATATGTTTCTGGCCTTTATCGTGATGTTTTTGGAATAACTGGGGACATACACCACTTTATATTGACCGTTTAAATGAAGGACTAGAATTTATTTGATTGAATTGTTTCTCTTTTGCGAGTTATTTTATTACTTACGAGCCCGCTCCGAATCTTTATTCATAATATCAAGGTATCAAAATAACGCGCAAAGTAGAAATAATTGAATCAAATCAAATGTTGTAAAAATTATCGGGATTACGAGAGTTTTTTGTTTTTTTTGGCAGCTTTTGAGATTAACGAGGGTTTTTTGTTTTTTTTTGCAGCTTTTGACAGTTGTGGCATTTTCGCTAAATCCTGTTCCCGTTGAGATATTTGAACGGAAAAATTTCTACTGGATAGCTGGTCGATTATAAGACTTTTGGACCCCAAAAATTTCGGAATTTTATTGTTTATAAAAAATGTTGTTTTGGCCATATCTCCGGGACGATTGGTCTTGGAACCCCCAAAGATGGACCCCAGGAGCAGGTCCAAAAAAAAATGTCTTTCTTTATTATGTGTCAAATAATTTTCGGCCCATATCTCCTAAACGGTTGAAGCTAGACCCCTGTTGATGATATTCTAAGAAAAGGGCTCGATGAGATCTACCCGAATATGCAAACAAAATTGTGCCCGTTTGTGCCCATTTTTCGCTTCTCCATCGCGGACGAATTCGGATGCACAAATACGCGTGTGGAAATTTTGCAATTTGTTTGTTCACAGGTGTTATGTCGAGGATACTCATGTTAATCTAGGAATAAAATAATTAACATTCAATGTTGTAGTTTTATTTTGTTACCTTTTCCTTATCCCGACTTTCTCGTCACTCAGTGACAATATAGATTCATTTCCAATGTGCTCGATAGTCGTGTGAGGCAAAAAATCCTACTCTAATCAGAATGCTAAGTGCGAGTTGCCATCGAATGACTTTACTACCGCGTGAATCGAGTTAAGCCGGGTCTCCAGCGCCCGTTTCGTACTACACATTAAACAAAAACGTGTACACAAAACACTGTTTCGCTACACATTTTTACTGATAAGCATGCAGGAGACACGAGGCTTATAAACACAAATATATAGCGGAACAATATACTGTGTAGACGTTTTGGTGTAGTGTGTAAGACAATACACGCACTGGAAACCCAGTTTAACTCGATTCACGCGGTAGTAAAGTCATTCGATGGCAACTCGCACTTAGCGTTCAGATGCCGCGCACGCAAAACATCAGTTATTTCGAAATCGCGGCTATACTGATGGTTTTTTAATTTTTATGTTATATTCTGTTTATACTAATATCAGTTATATTATGCAGAGTTTCAGATCTAATTTCAAGTATTCATTGAATGCTATTGGTTTATTGTACGGTTTGGAGGTAACTTTTTTTTTTCCTTGCATGAAAATTTAATGGAATCAAGTTTTCACCAGAGCATTGACTTAGCATTAGTCCTCAACCTTACCATATATTATTTTAGAGTGATTGTTGCAGTATTTGTTGGTGTAAAACAGGATCATGCGAAGCGAAGTGGGGTATTATACACTAATTTAACCAATAAATTTATGGTGAGTATGGGCATTTCTTCCAGGAGGACTACCAAGTGTGGCGAAATCCTGGAAAGGCCTATGTCCAGCAGTGGACGAAGCAGGCTGATGGATGGATGGATGGATAATACAGGTGATTTTCTGTCATCATGTATTCCAAATTCCGCTAAATGCCAATAAGCAACAGTACCAATCAACATTCTTCAAAGTGCTTTGCAGTCAAATAAAATTATGAATTTTTTTTAGGGGCCTCTAAATTAAATTAATTAATTTACTTGTATATCAGGCTCTAAGGCCAACATATAGTAAATAAATTCAAATCAAGATACGGTAAAGCCTATTTTTTTTATGAAACCTAATATAAGGTGACTTTTGTATAAATAGTAAAATTCATACTGGAGACTCGATATATGAATATTTTTTTGTTTTTTTACACTTGTTAATGAACAACCTCGACTCAATTAGTATCGGAAGTCTACATTTTTTATTTTGGGTATTTCACAGAAGGGGTAATTGAACTTTGGTCCTGATCACTTACCGAGTATCATATTCGCCAGTATGAATTTGGCTATATAAACGAAAGTCACCTCATATTTACATCACACTAATATTATAAATGCGAAAGTTTGTGTGAGTGTGTGTGTATGTATGTTTGTTACTCTTTCACGCCGAAACAGCTGGACGAATTTGGATGAAATTTAGAATGGATATAGCTTATACCCTAACTTAACACATAGGCTACTTTTTATCCCGGAAAAAAGCATGTCATTAAACCGAGTAACACGCGGGCAGAGCCGCGGGCAAAAGCTAGTTCTCTATAAAATACACCTTGGTAAGTTACTCGCTTTAATAACTATCAAATCGGAGTTTGCAAGGAAGGAAAATATTAATTAGAAGCGTGAAAATTTTGTAATTTTCACATTCGTCATTAGTCATTCATCATTATTGTGTGTGTGACACAGTTTCCATCGGCATATCAGTCCATCCCCTGTAAAATACTTTACTGAAGTACTTATTGCATGACAAATAAGGGTGATAATCCCCTGATTGAGGGGACAATGTCGCTACGTCTACGGAGAAACGGTCTGGTCAATATGAGCGATAAAGCACCGATAATTCTCGTTCTCGGTAAGGTCGCTGGCAGCTGCTATTGAACTCGATAATATTTTATTCAACAACCAAGTGTTATGGTTAAGGTAGGAAAGAATATGCATGTAAATTTTTTAATGCACAAATCGTTATTATATGATCAAATTAGGGCTATGAATAAGAATTTACAACTAAATTATCCATATTTCATAATTATAAAATCAAAATAAGTTTCATGATAATGGTTGCCATTTTAGCGCGCATCAAGTGACGTCACATGATACTGCTCTTGCTTGCGGTGTATGACGAGTGGCCGGTTTTTTCATTATTTTTGATTAAAACAACCTATTACAAAATATTTGAGGGTTTTATTTTACATTTCTTAATTTTGAACTTAATATTTTATGATGAACGTTTTGCAATTGCGTTTCATCTCATCAAAATGTTGTATTTTTAAATGGAAATAAGGTAATTATAAAACTATAAAATATAATAGTTTCCCATTGTCATCATTAAATTCTACTAAGTAAATAGAATACATAAAACGCAATATATTACTTTTTAAACGACATGCATATTCTCTTATACTAGTTAAAATAAATCAACCGACCAAATTCATACTGGAGATTCGGTTATTCATCAGGACAAAGGTTCAACGACCCTTTCTGTGAAATACGTAAAATAAAATTTACACTTTCTCTACTAATTGTGTCGAGGTTGTTCTTGAACAAGTAGAGGCACAAAACAACTTTTATTTTGCAAAAAGAATCATTGAACGTCGGTTCTGACCACTTACCGAGTCTCCAGTATGAATTTGACTAAAATAATAATAATAACATATATTATCAGTATCACGGTTCGATAACACTTTTTGCTAATTTCGCAAGATAAAATGCGGGTTGTGTTGAGAACTGGATAGCTCAGTTGGTAGAGCAATCGCCCGGTTAGTGAAATGTCCCGGGATCGAATCCCGGAGATTTACTTTTCTACTGATCTATACCGCAATGATAATAAGCCAAAAAGAAAATGTAAATGTGGAAAAGTGGTAGAACACCGATTTAAAAAAATATTTCTTTATATATATGTTGAACATGCATTTATATTAAGGCTGTACCTAAGCTTAGAACATGAACAAAGCAGATTTTCAAAGGTTCTTTTGAGGAAATTAGGACTATCTTAATATTGCAAAAAATATATTTGATTTATAGATCTTTTATCTAGGTTATCTACTTATAAATAATGTACTCAGATTTATACCTTTGTCAAAAAAAATAATGTTTTCCACCCTCTTTTTTTGGTTTTCAAACGTACGTTTCAAGAACGCGGCTAAGTCGGCTTAGGCCCAAAATGAGTTTTTTTTACCACTTTGCTCCGATTTTTTTTCTCTACAAAATGGTCTAGATCTTTAAAAACACCGGAGATAGAAATGGTTTATATACTTGAATATTTTCGTGGTACACAATGGTTTAAAAAGAGTTAGTCGCATGCTGAAATATGCACATTTTGTGAAATTAGGTGTAACTTTAATTAGATCGACTTTACCGTTTTTTTTTGTTTGTTACACATTTTCCATATAATATGGCAAAAAGTACAAACTCTATTTAAATCATAATGCATTTAACAATGCATAATTTTTTTGGTTTATGTTTTCTAGGGGCTGAACGGATACAAAGTAATAGAACTTAATGTTATCTACATGACCCTTTGATTTTGTTTACGATATTTGTGAAAAGTTCGCAAAAAATTTTTTTTTCTGCATGTCGTTTTGATTTTCGGCTCTCCGTATTGCCCTTCGGGTACGGAACCCTAAAAACAAATAAGCTGGTATGTATGAATTGGGTAAATATCCCATTTGTGGCCTTGTCTGAACCTCGCATTTGTATTAGCTTACACATCGACAAGTTTGCTTGAAAAACTTTGGTTGGGCGACTTGCCGTACGGTCCGAAATAGAATAACATCGCTAAAATCGATTACAAATGAATGAGGTGAATGGCAAATAATCCATGAGTGAAGCAAATGTCTTCATTCATTCGTATGACTTTTGTAGCTCATGCGACAGAGGTGAGGCAATGAGAGCTTTGAACGGAATGAAACGATAAAAAGGATTTTCGTTTCATAATTTTAGACAAAATTTTGAAGTCTCGTGGAAAACACGTCGAAATGGAAGAATTTATATTTGTGAATGTGTTTGTGGAGTCGATAAAAATTGCTATCGTCGCTATCAGAGTCTACGTTAAGGAACAGTCTTACAAACTCTTCTTGTTCCACCACGAATCACAGCACCGTATAACTGTACGTTTATTACAGTCTTTCACGAAAAATAAATGAACAAAGTAATATACTCGTATTTTATTCTGATAAGTTAAGAGGTTATGAGGTATATTTTTTAATGCGGTCCGAATTATGAGCTATCTTTCACATCATTCTAGCTCACAAATTACGGACCAGTCATCGCTCACACTCTAAATCAATCATGGCTTTGAGCGATGTAATTCTATTTCGGACCGTATGGTTGGCGTATCATTCTCGATTATATGATCGTAATAAGGTAAATGTAGATAACCCTACTTAAAAAGGGATTGCATACAAACGAAAAGACAAAACAAATAACATCAATATTATATATAGCATCTTTTTACATCAATGACACCCTTATTTCTGAGGGGGGGGGGGGGTAGACGGTACTCCGGGGAGGGCCATGCCCCCTTATCCCTTACCTAGTTACGCCTATGTCGAGCGATTGTAAAAAGCCATATATTTTATTATCCATAAACAATGCCGTAATGTTATAGCAAAAACATCTCTTAATCTTACATTTATTCAATGTATAAATAATCTTTGATCATACTAACAAAATAACAGTTCAGCTTGTATAACAGGAAACATCGATTAGATAACCTATTGTGAATTTTAAAACTAATGCATCACACACACTATCCCAATACATAATATACAAAACTACAAAGAACTATTGTGAAATTTTATCAACAAACATTTCTGTTAGAAATGTAATCGTTGACGTAATAAATCAGCATCACAACAATGTGGGGGGAGGGTGGTTGATAGATGAAGGGAGAGGGAAGGGAAGGTCGATTGTAAATGGATCTGTTGAGAACAGCTTTATGGTTCAGCTCGAGCCACAATTAGCTGTCATCGGCGGCCGCTTTTCTACTTGAGGAATGAAGAACAATGATGCAGTAGATACGATCATTATATAAAGAAGATTTCTCTATACCTTCTTGTTAAATTTTAAGATAATCATAGCACATTCCACTAAATGGTAAGGTTTGTTCAACTGAGGTTTTAGCCCACGTCCATAGCAGCAACTGTGTGAATAAATAAAATTATTAATTTGCAAGAAAGTTTCAGCTTTACACAGTTTCAAATAAAATATTTTTTTATATCTACGACACTACGGTTTGGGCCAGACAATCCACTAACTACTGAGTTTATGTAATAGTGGACCGCGAATACCAAACCTAGGTCATGGAAGGGTCTTTTGTAACTCGAACCCAGAATCAAATAAATTCAAGTTTGTAAGGGCGGCGATTACGCATTAGCTTGCACCGCTAAAGTAAATGACAGACGTCAACTTACGTATCGACAGTACATAGGTATTCGCTTTTTACCGAAACAAGCCGACATCCATAGACATCTTATAATATTATTCCGACATCGCATCCACGTTGTCTTGTTTGTCTACCTGTGTGAGCAGCAATGACGTATGAATCAAAGGTCATGACAGGATAGCCCCAGACAGGACGAAGCGCTGCTGCTCCGTCGTCAGACAATAAACGACAATATTATGTACAGTTCGGGCTACGGCCAAGTACAGAAGGCAGGCAGGAAGTTAATCCCAGATGGGGATGTCATAATTACACGTTCACGAAGCTTCGACGAGAATGCAGGGTTAGGCGGATGGATATACTGCACAGTTGATCCCTTACTATACGCACTTCTCCTTTGCCTACCTTGTTAAAGAATGAAGATCTCTCTTGTGCCAATTGTTATATATTTTGTCCTCTTTTTAGAAACATTGTTGATCGTACTAGTTTTCTCCATATTTAAAGAATTTGAAGACTAATCTTCTCCAACCCATTCCTATTCAACTATGTACACTGGCCTGCGTGGCGTCGTATCGTCGGCGGCACCTATGATGCTCCTCTCGACAAACACCACTTTATTATATTATATTTAGAAACCCATTTCACATCTCACCTCCTTGACCATCCATTTCAAAACATCTATAGCGAAAAGAGAAGGAAGATAGTCTACTCTTAAGAGTTCCGTTAATAGGGCTACAGGAACAATTCAATCAAGTTTGCGACGCGTCACCCCGACGTGACAGTATTTAACTGGACCAGAACAATTACAGTGCAGTTGTATTTCTAGATTCATCGCGATTAATGTAGCAGAAAATTGACTAGTTAATCTAGATTTCTGCAAGTATTTTAACATGTGCCACAAATCTTTAAAACTCCTAACTTTGTCTAGTGCACTTCTTGTCTAGGTAACATTCTTGAGAGTCAGGTATTATATTCTAGACCAAAACTATGATATAAATAAATTTCTATACTTGAAATACCTATTTGGTGATTTATCAATCGGAAGGATATACTTATAAACTCAGATGAAAAGTAAATCTGGATGTGAGGTTCATACTTTACTTTTAATCTGCGTGTCTATATCGCAAACGCAATGATATAATGTTAATTGTAGACCAAATGAATGTGTCATCTTAACAAGGCAGGTGTCTGTTTACTAAACTGAATTAGAGAAACATGAGACCCTAAATGCTATACCGACCTACCGGGAAATCGGAACAATTTAAAGCTATACTCCTACTATGTTGCTACAGGAAGTAATAAATAACATTTAAAATATTTGCTACCTATAAAATATAAAATATAATGCTCAGGTTTTAAATTTTACAAAAGGGCTTAGTTTGCACCAGGGTAGAACCAAGCTTTGTTTTTTTATGTACTCGTTTAATATAGTTGATATATTGTTGGTACTTTGTGGAATTTACTACATATTACGAGAATGTTTAATTTAACTCTTGTTCCTCTCAACTTTACTTGGTATCTATTGTGGATAAGTACAAGTATTGATCAGTATCTGTGGATAAGTGCAAGAGCTTTATTAAACACCACCTTTGCCCGCGTTTCTTCAATCTCTGCCCCGTTTCCGGCTTCAGCGTAATTTTATCAACATTCCATATAGCATAGGTATATGTTGGCCAGGATCACTACGATTATAGTAAAGAAAACCGCATCCAAATCCATTAAGGTGCTTTAAACCGACAAACAAATGGGCACTTTCTTTCTAAACGCTACCCCTCGTTTATGGCTATACCAAAAACAATTAAAAAAGAAAATATATACATCAAGTAAGTATATCATCAAGACAACAAATGGAGCATTTTTTCGGTTTATCAAAACTTCTATGTATAAAAAATCTACGCTTTTTAATATGTACTTTACAATAAAAAGGAAAAGAAGAAAAAGAGCTTTAGTTCCCATTGTATATTCCTACTGTTCGCAATATTTTAATTTTATTGGTTACACGAATTTATACGGGAACAAAAAAGCTAAAATAATATTAGAAATTTTACGAAAATCAATAAATTAGATATTAAAAGAGAAAAAAAAAGAATACATAAAACATAGACATTGAATAATATTAAAAATAAAGTATGGGCTGTATTGTAATCAAAAGCAACATTAAACATTTTAATCTTAATTCATATATATAATAACAATATTAAAATTATAACAATAACAAAATCATAACAATCTTACAAAAATGTGATTGATGTACTGTCAAAATATCTATTTCGGCAAGCTCTTGCACCACTTCTTAATTGACTCCTATATTTAGTGATCAAAGCGCAGGAATTAACCACTAATAAGGTGTAGAAGATTTCGGGAAAGAAAGTGATAAATGATATTGCCTTCCAACCTTGGTAATGCAACGACTGGAAAGAACCTTGACGAGTGGGATCAAAGTTTATTTTGGCATGGTCTGGTGATCTTTTTCGTGGAGGTGACTATTAGATACATTTTCGGTGTATGGTTTCTAACACCGCAGCCGTCGTGGGAACATTGTCAGCTTTCGGCTTCGTCTAAAGTTTCACAGATCGGATTGTTTTGTTTGTTCTCTTTGACGGACACGAGGCAAACACTGTCAACGGTTGTCAAATAATAATCAATTACTATGTGGCTAAACTGTGGTTCTATAGAGAAGTTCGCGCGGGAAGACTTCTTTTTCAGGAAAGCTTGAGTACACGTGTAGCTTCACGGTAAGATCGTAAGGTGCTCTGCGGGTGCAATACAATTCAACAACACCTTCAGCTTCTGCAGTGCATCTGGCATGTTTTTATTGTCATCGTAGTGACCTTAGTCATCAAATGGGATGTTGATAAAATAACTACCAAGTCAAAAACTGTTGATAATAGATTGAAAGTCACGGGCAAAAGCTTACCTTGAAAGAATGTTGGAAAATTTCATTTTTCTAAATTCGTAGTTATGGTCCTGCTATCTATTTATTCAGCGATAATGAGAACTCAACCGGCTAAAGATGGATTAATAAAAAAAGATCTGAAATGAATTTGTCATGTTTTAATGACGTTTTAACATATTTCTTTGCCAAATACCTGTTATACCAAATAACAACCAATTTGGTAGTGTCAGGTTATTTCGATTGGAACTTAATCTTACTTGTGAACTAATTTATGACGATGACAGAATTGGTTTTTCATTTGCTTTACCGTTCTTTTGATGAGAATTTGATGTCTTACTCAACTTATTTGTCGCAATCTATTTTTGGTGGTTATATCGTCAGTAACAAAGAATAGCTTCTGTCTACTACTCTTTCTATTACAAACTTGTAAATTTTAAACTGTTTCATCTAGAAAGCTATTTTGTATAGAGCTTCATAGATTTATAGGTGGATTTTTTTGTAAGAAAAGTATAAATGCCGAAAAGGTCAGAAACTTTTTTAATGAATAAGTTTCAAAATTCAAAAAAGAAAAAAACTAAGAGCCCCCAAATCCTAAAATAATTCAGGGGATGTAATTAACCTTAGCGAGAGAATATTTAATACAAAAGCAGAAAATTCATTGCGTGCAGGAGAATATACAAGGACTGTTATTGTTTCTGCAGTTACAGAAAATATATTCCAAATTTCTTAAAGCTCGCATGGTGATTTTAAAGATAATACGGATATGTTAGAACTACCTCAAAATAATAATCGCAAATGTGGAAATAACGAATTGGAATCTAACCGTTGGTCCAGCTAGGAGATAATCCCAATAAGGATTATACAAACATAGATATAAAAAACACCTAAAACGCATAACCCCTCTTTTTTCGGGTGTTATAGTACACTGATTATGAATGAACAACTTTCCAAAAACACATAGCAGATCACTGATGTATACGTACTTGGCAGAATGAATAAAATTTTACTCGCACATTACTTTGAGTTAATAAAATTTACTGGGTTGCCAAATTTCAAAAATTTAATAATCTAAATAAAAATTGTCCTGTTAACAATTTATTCAACCAAAAATAATCCAAACAAAATCATCTCGTTTACTCGGAAATAGGGTGCGACGTTGACCGATGCGCGGGAAACGGAAAAAGTCTACCGCTGACACCGTTTCCATTTTCATTGACGAAAAACCGGGCCGTTTCGGAGTTCACTTCCTATCTATAGTCAACCATTGTGCCGGTACACACGTGTAAATAGAGTCTAGTTGAAGTCAGTTTACAGTACGTAAACTAAACGCCGGTGACAGTCCGTATCTGGGTGTGTTGGAGCTCAGACGTTGAAACCACGCGGCACGAGACGCGACGCGACGAACTACGACGCGCTAACGCATGCACACTTCCTTATTTTGAAAATTGAATTAAAAACTTTTTGAAAATCCTTTTCAACCATAGACAAGCCAGTATTCGACCTATTGAAGGTTTTGAGAGCACAACTCACGGCTAGTTTCGGAATTTTATTCAGTTAAAGTTTTGTTTACACGTGAAACGTTCAGTGAATGAAATTTCAGTGACCTGTGTTTTTAAAGGTTTGTATTGTAATTATCAAGTGTTACGTTACTTTTCTAACCTACTATAACAATGATAAATCTTTAGAAAAACACTGATTCCGTTTTAATAAGTTGATTAAGTTATGTTGACATATACGTTATCAGTTTAATTGCTACATAAACTAAATTGGGCTTTGATAAATTTATTTTAATTGAAATATGTGTACCGTTCTTTGATTTGGATAACCTTAACTCGAGAATATAAAAACTAATTATATTCTCATTCTCAACAGCTTTGTTTTTGCACAAATTTTTCTCGCACTAATAATATAATCATTTCCTGCCTAAAAGCTTTTCAAGCAGGATTTTTCCGTAGCTGATGATGATTCTAATTAAATATTTTTAATGGTGTTCTTTTAAAAAGAGCTGATAAGGGTAAATCTGGAAGTTTTACATTTCTTTTCAATCACTCACATCAATATTTTCAATAACACCTCAATATTTTCCTAACTTACATTGACATGATTTTGTGCGCAAGTTACGGTGACATTGGTTTAATATTAATGTTACTAACCTAGATAAGGGCTAACGAATTCAACAATTCATTTGTATTAAATTATGTAACTGTTTCGAACGCACTTTGTGAGGAATACCTTTGTAGTAACAGTAGCTATTCATTCGGAATTAGGTTTAGTATCTTTATCTTGTAGGTACAGAGCATCTCAACTTTTCTCATCCTTAACTTGTTAGTTTTTCTTAATTCTAAGGCCAGTTTTGCACTTGAAGCAATCGGTATTAGTAGATGATACTAAATAAGTTCCATCTACGAGTATGACTTTCTGCAGCAAAACTTAAATTTGTTCGTCAAAAGCCTGTTTTATTATTGTCCGAATTGGTTTCGGTTTAGTTTGAGATTGGAGATACGAGGCTTTTAGGAATACTTTTGGATCTTAGAGGATGAATTATTCGCCATGAAAATATTTTTTTTATCGATTCCTTTTTATTTTTAAATACTTCATCACTTGCCGACCAAATTGCTGACATACTCAAGAAGGGTTAAGTCAAATATAAAAACTTGTATTCTGTAGTGGATTTTTTTAGGCACAGTAAAAATAATAAATGAAATTTTTCAAATTTATAAAATTTAATACAAAAATCATTTTTGTGAAAAGCTTACTTTAACCAAATATATAAGGTCCTACAGTTCAAAATGAAAAAAAATAAAGAGATAATAGTGTATCCATAACAGATAATTCAAAATAAAAAAAAATTTTTTTTGCTCGATCTTTTTTTTTTACCTTTTCATAGAAATTTAGTCAGCTGATTGAACTACTTTGTACTGGGAAGTAAAAAAAATATTTCACCAAAAAAAATTTTTCTTCTGGATTGTGATGGTACATAATCTACCCTAGAATTATTTTCAATTATTATTGTAGGAATATATTCATTACAAGTAGTCGAATTTTTAAACATAATAATTCTAATTTAATCTGACTGAAAACTTTGCAATGGCAGTATTCAGGTTTTGTAGGGTTAATAAATTTGTTTTAATTCATTATAAAAAGGCAACCCGCAACCTGTTTATAATCCGCCTGCAGTACGGCTCTAATGTTTTCTGTCACATTATTTTTACTCGTCTTACCAACAATGTCTGTAAGTTTTGCAACGTTTATTTGCAAACTTTATTGATTGTAATCCATGTCAATTGATTTGGACTAGTTGTTTGATTTCTTACCTATATTGGTATTTAATGAGTTGACATCAATACATTTAACTACCCAACTATCAAAATCCAGCAATTGAGATCGATCTAATGGTTATTGTACAAAGTCTACAATACAAAGTGAAAAAAAATCAAGAAGAGTATCGGTAATAGACGACTCTCCACCGATTTTCTTGGCATGAATTTTTTTTTGTCTTTTCCATAAAATATAATTATTTTTTAACTTCCCAGTACAAGTGGTTCAATCAGGTGGTTCAAATTATAATTTGACCAAAAAGGTTTTTTTTCGTGTGACTTATCAGTAAACGATACACAATCTACCCTAGAATTATTTTCATTTATTACTGTTTAATTTTAAACTACTGTGCCTTTATTATGTACTTATATAATTGAATTTACATTTTGAATAAGCTAATATAATTTTTACATTCAAATAGTAGCCATGTTGCTACAAAAATTGTACAAAAGCTCTAGTTTTACAGTATAATTAGCTAGACAACAAGCATCCACGTAATCCGTTTCGCAGATACCTAATTGGCTTTGGCAGACAGACAACGGTCTGTGACGGCCAGACTGGAAGCTATAGGAAAGCTGTGAGGCAACCTCATCGAGCGTGTCTTGTGTACGACAAGGGCTAGGAGGATTTAATGCGTGCAATGAAAAGCGACTTTCAATATAGAATTTAGATGATCAAAAGTTTTGGAAGCAGTAATATAAAATCTTTAAGAGAAATGATGGGTTTCCATCCATCCATCCATCAGCCCGTGTTCGTCCACTGCTGGACATAGGCCTTTCCCAAATTTCGCCACTCATGTCGGTCCTCAATCCTCCTCATCCAGCCGCCGCCTGCAACGTCCTTCAGGTCGTCGGTCCAGCGGGCACGAGGTCGGCCTACACTACGCTTTGCTGTACGTGGTCTCCATTCTAGAGCCTTTCGGCCCCAACGGCCATCATGTCGGCGACAAATATGCCCTGCCCACTGTCACTTCAACTTACTGATTCTGTTTTTAATATGATGGCCGTTTTATATCACATTTTTCACGATGTTTATTTTAGTAGATGTTTTATTGTCCAAAACTTAATATAGCTCAAATGAAATTATATTTAGATCGTAGTTTAGACCTAGCTTTGCGATTTAATCGGATCGAGAAAAGTGTAAGGAATTGTGTATCGAACAGCCGAAGTTTTTATTCGTTTAAAATTAATTTGAAAAGAGACAAAGTCGGTATAACCCCCCCTTAAGCTTCGGAGAGTCTAAAACTTTATTGATCCCTAAGATTCTTAATGCAGATTTTTCATCCTATGCGAACATTTCATTTTTCGTACATTGAATGTTCCAGATTATTTTTTTGCTTCATGCTGCACATAAATTTGGTAGCCAGCCTGTTTTCGTAAAATCTTAGGAAGTGAATCAAATCAAAATATTGATTTTGTAAAATAGATACATAAAGTATACTTTCTACAAGTCAAAGTTAATTTTAACAATATATATCTTTAGAATATTAGAAAATATACGGGAAATAAAATATACACCTGCATAAAATAGAGGAATCTAGGAATAAAAATATTATATATACATAATGCAATGAACAAATAATTTGATAAATAAATACGAGAAATACATACAAAAAATATGAATGTTGGGCTACTAAAATGTAATAAAGTTATACACCTGCATAAAATATAGAAAAATAGGAATAAAAATATTATATATACATAATGCAATGAACAATGTGTTGAAATATGAACTAAATAAACCATACATAGAAATAATGCCTAACCATCCGCACAATTCGATTAGTATTGCTAAAAAGAAGGGCAATAAACTTAGCAAACATTCCTTTCCAAGAAGATTTACCGATATTCAACTTATTAGTACCATAATTTTGTTCAGTTTCCATTGAGTTTGTTTCTCTTCGTGTTTATTTTTTAAAAGACGAGTGCATGATCGCGTACGTCACAAATCGAATGCCCAGCACACGCATGACACAGTTTAGGGCCACATCGATAACGTTATCGGCGGATGGTTTAGCAGTTCAATCAACTAGTACAAATATTAAATACCAATGTTACCGGTCAAGTCTGCTTGGTACTGCTGACCTTGCCCGGGCAATCACGAAGATAGATCAATTGTTATAAGCTGGCTTTCATTGTTAAAGCCAAATTTGTATTTATTGATGAATCGGTATCCATCCATCCATCAGCCTGTTTCGTCCACTGCTGGACATAGGCCTTTCCAGGATTTCGCCACTCTTGGCGGTCCTCCTGGAAAAAATGCCTTTACTCACACACGCTGGGCAGGCGGGTTGGTGGGCGCGGTGCCGAAACCCTTGCACCAGTGACGCCGCTGCCCGTCACTAGTCTGTTTTAGATAAGGCCCGGCAACTGGGGATGGATATACCGCCATCCATCGGTCCCAGGCAATGGTGGGCCGCCTGGTTTTGCCTGAGAGCTGTTCTCTTACTCTCCACCGAATAACTTCGGGAGGATTTCCGAGTAAGATGGTGGTACCTCCACAGTCGAGCCCAGCATCAGCTCTACCACCTAAATTATGAATCGGTATGTGAGTGATAATGGTTAAATGAATCCCTACAAGAAATTCAAAAAATTAAAATTTATATAGAAATAATTGAAAAAATTAAGTTTTTACATTTGTTTCGGGCATGTACGGTCTGTTGACCAAGTGAGGTATCCACCCTTCGATCTATGTCGTTAATTATAAAATTAATAAAAATGATTATATATTCTTTATTCAGCTAATATGTAGTATTTCTACCTTTATTATATTTTATAGAATTAAACTATACCTAATACAATCAAAATCTATTGTGCTTCATACACTAAAATATATATTTTAATACTAACTTTATAATTAATATTCATTAATAATCTAACTTTATAACTATTTTTTTTTTTTTTTATAATTTGGTTGACTTAAGTACACTTACCTGAATTAGTAAAATAATTGTATTTCATATAAACGACATATTTGAATACGGGTACCTTATAAAAAAATCAACTGTACATTATGCATAAACAACAAACCTAATAGAGATTTTTCAAAATTTTCTTTTATCTTATTCTCTAGTATGATTTTCGCTGTATGTGTTATTTTCTTCTTTACCGATATAACGATATTATATTGTTATTTTCCATACAATCAATGCGGTTTTTTTAACATTGTCTTAATTTTATACATAAAAACCAAACTTAAAACTGTTTTATTTCGATGGTTTGATTTTTGTAGACGGTTAAGATTATTTGGTTCCAACAAAGCCAGCATTGCCCGCAACAGCAAGCGAACACACAGAAATTGAGTCATAAATGTAAAATAGTGTCAATCGGGTACGATTTTTCTATTCAACTCTGTCAAATGTGGGTCACGACTAAGAGTTACGACGTGGCACGATAAACGCCTGGAATTCGTTGTGTACTTGTGTAACCACTAAGATTTCATGTGTATTTTTATACCACACCATTAGGGAAAGGCAAATCTGTTTAATATGGTATTGTATATGTCGCTGTAAGATTGTAAATTGTTTGTATTTTCACTAGTGAGATTATAATTTAACGGTAGGTTATTGTTAATTTGCTTAAAATCTTACTTAGGTAAATTATAAACTATCGGATTTTACAATCTCACGCTGTCATATATGTATAAGGTGACTTTGGTTGATATAGCTAAATTCATACTGGAAACTCACTAAATGGTCAGGATAGAGGTTCATTGACCCTTTCTGTGAAATACGCAAAATAAAATTTAGACCTCATACTAATTGAGTCGAGGATATTCTTGCACAAATAGCTATATGTACGGGCACAGAAAATATTTTTTGTATTTCGCAAACATATAATCCCTGACCACTTACTGGATCTCCAGTATGAATTCATATCATGCGAATTCACCTAGCTTTTGTAATGTAACCTTTAAATCAAATGTAACATGCATGTTTAATTACGTAACTAGCTTTTGTCCGCAGCTCCGCCCGCGTGTTATTCGGTTTAACGACATGCTGTTTCCCGGGATAAAAAATAGCCTATGTGCTGAGTTAGGGTATAAGCTATATTCATTCTAAATTTCATGCAAATCCGTCAAGCCGTTTCAGCGTGAAAGAGTAACAAACAACACACACACACACACACACAAACTTTCGCATTTATAATATTATTATAGTGTGATGTGAAGTGTGATGAATCGTAGAATCATTTACAAACGAAGTAAAATCTTACAAGGGGATTTACCCCTTTGGTTGATCGGTAAGGGCCCGTTATCCGTTAGATAGATAGGACTGAACATTACGAATGACGTTTCATTATGAAAAACGTGCGCTCTCAAAATTCGCGTTGTTTTTCAAAAAATCAGACAAGTTCGAGTCAGACTTGCCCACTGAGGGTTCCATTAAATTCCATTTGGGGTTCCTGTACTTCAGTTCTCGTAATTAACACGGGGCCCCGACTTTAAAATTGTTTTATGTATGTAATCTTGATGAATAAACTTATTTTATTTTTTATTATTTATTAAAGACTATATTTCTTATATCTTTTTTTTTACTTGGAAGTTTGATTTTTTTACATCTTCAAGGGACTGTAAACTTGAGTGTGGGGTTTTAATTTCAACTCGATACCTCCACGCGTTCCTAAGATAAAGGGTCTTGACAGACAGACGGACGGATGGATAAGACGGACAACAAAGTGATCCTATAAGGGCTAGGCCTTTTTCTACGTATTCACGGTGAAAAAAAAACCGTTGATATATCTACTCAGTGAAGTATCTTTTGTTTAATTTATCTGTAATTTTCATTTAATTTAGTCATGTAAACGTATAAAACGAAAAAATCTTTAAAAATCAACCAAGTATCCGTTTCTTTTTTTTTTTGGCCAGCCAAAACAAAAAACAAAAAAAAAAAAAACGAAAACTTGGTTGATTTTTTAAGATTTTTTCGTTTTATACGTTTACATGACTAAATTAAATCAGCCCCGACGCTGAATACCCACGCCCCAGAAAGGGGGATGTGTGAGATATCCAACTTCATTTCTTTTTTTATAGAGAAAAGTGTAACGTATCGCAAATCGAACCGCTTTAGGTCCACATGCTGGCATCAGACGATCCGCAGTAACCGCATCAAACGGATTTTAGCATTCTTTGTATGGTTTGCCAAACAAGCGCGTCCACTTATCGGCAGCGCACGGAGCGGACGCATCGGACTGTCGGCAATGCCGGCGAGGATTCTCGATGGGGCAACTTTTCCGCTTAGTGCGGATGACGTCATTCGGATTGCCGATCAGTGGACGAACTCGCACGCCCGCTCCGTCTACTTTACCTCCCCTCCCGCTGATATTGTATGTTTTTCATTAGCGGGTTTTTATTTGGGAGTGTTTCTCAGCCGATGGGTAGTGTGTAGTGTCAATACAACCTACATTTTTCGTTTTTTTTTATTTGTAAATAAAACTTACACATAACCAATGATAGAAAACCATTTTATTGTCTAGTACTCGTTGGCAAGTGAAGGTCCGTTTTCAAAAACATCAGAGTCCGGTTGCTACGAAAATCATTCATTCATTCATTTATTTATTCATTAGCAATATACATCACATTTGAAAGTACTTAGTAACTAACTTAACTAAAGTTTACATACAATTGTTTTATTTTTAAAATCATGTTCAAAATAATCTAATGAAATTTGTGTTAATTTTTTCATAATTACAATTCATATTCAATTCATAACTTAATTTAAAAAATATGTCAAATCTACAGTTAAAAAATATGTCAAATGCACAACTTAAAAAAAAAACATGTCAAGTCCACAATTCAAAAATATGTCAAATCTACAAATCATGAATGTCATACAAACACCTTTTCAGTAAAAATTGCTTCAATTCCGATGTCAATGTTGAAAATTCGTTTGCAAATGGCGATCGCGTCGGCAATCCGGTTGCTGCGGTTACAGTGGACGCACCCCCGGCATTACGCTCAAAAAATCTGTCTGATGCGATTACTGCGGAGCGTCCGATTCCTGCATGTAGACGCGTGCCTTTATAAATCTGCAGAAGGGATGTATCTAAAATACATTTTTTTTGAGTCATAAAATACTACAATTTCATGGTGTAAAATGAAACTGAAAAGAAATAAAACCGGAATAACACCTCCTCAATATCACAAGGATAGCGAGAAAGACATAATATATAAATATTATATCTTGTCTGTTCTATGTAATGCAAGATTGATGGTCTAACGTCACTTTCAAACGTTGGTGTGTTTGTCGAAAATTAATATATGCCCTTTACAAATAGAAAGCAGACATAGTTCCGCAAAACACATTATAGCTTCAAAGGAAATTTCAGTTAATTGTTTCTAATGATAAGGCCAAGTGCGAGTCGGATTTGCGAACAAAGGGTTCCAAACAACCACACAATATATGTACGGAACCCTAAAAACATTAAGACGACGTAGGTAGTAAAAATGGAGTTTTTGAATAAGTAGTACTCCCAAACTACAAAAGACTTGGTTCTGAAATAAATACATGTTATAAACAAAGTCTTTTCCAAGGCGATGTAACAGCCCAAAACGCGATAGAGAAACATTGGCTATTTTTTCAAAAAGTGAAGGCCATTTTTTCATTTCAAACAAGCAGTCTATCGAAACTAATAAAGTAAAAATAACAATGTTTACTGTTTTAAACATGTAAATCTACACTCGGCGTCAAAAAAATCGCACCTTTTGAAAAATTTACTTCAAACCATTTTAATTCCTATTTGAAACCAAATATGAGAGAACTATTTGGTATCAATTGAAAGGGCATTAAACGACCTTGAAATAAACAATCGTTTCATTTTATAAATAAATAATTAATTATTTTGTTGTAGAGCGTAAATAAAGATGATTTTTCTTTCCCAATCAACCTGTATTTTTTTATGCCCTTGTAATGAAAAACACTTTTTTTTTTCAATATTTAAACAGTCTGTTTTATTACCTTTCAATTGATACCTAAAAAATCCCGCGAAATTGGTTTCAAATAAGAATAAAATTTGTTTGAAGCACATTTTTTAAAAGGTGCGATTTTTTTGACGCTGAGTGTATTATCTAAATGATAGCACGGCGTTTTTTTTCAACGCACTTGTGTTCATTTATATTAAATATTATTCCTTGAAAAACAGCATTATCCACTCTCTTCTTGATTTACCGCTCTGCTCAGACACGCGCTTTTTCAGATATGCTTATCTCTTTCGTTTTGCGATCGACCTACTACGCCTTAAGGTAAATAACAACAAAATAAATGCCATCGCAACATCAAAGCTAAAAAAATGAGGCGCTAAAATGGTAGCGCCTAACAAAAAAATTGTCAACCTCTGCATAATATGGAACTCAAATTTTTAGTGTTCCGTACCCGAAGGGTGCCAAACGGAACCCTAATATTACTAAGCCTCCGCTGTCTGTCTGTCGGTCCGTCCGTCTGTCACAGGGGTCTACAACTTCAGCCGTAATAGGTAGAAGACAATTGAAATTTTCACAGGATATGTATTACTATATGGCCTCCACCATGACAAAAAATAAAAATTTGAAAAACATGAATTTTCCTTAATCAAATAACAAATTTTCTTTCGATTAACACATTAATCAATGAAATCGGTGCACCCGTTTGGCCTGTAGAATTTTTTGAATATTTTTTTTAAGTGGCACCATCTTTTTTCTTAAGTGGTGAAACTTCACTTATCTTTAATTACTTATCTTTGTCCCTTTTATGATGCTGAATAAATTAATCGACTTGGATTCACATGGATCTCACAACTTTTTACGGTAGAAGAACTAAGTTGCGAGCCTTGGTTTTTTTTACAAGTTTTGTTTTTGATAGCTTCTCATTTCTTTTTGTAGATAGTCCTATTTTTTTTCCTTTCCGGTACCTTCTACTTACAACTGAAAATGTACCTTTGTAATCCAATATATTTTTAGGGGATTACAAAGTTGGTATTAATGCAGTGGGTGTATCTAGAGCACTGGACCGAAATTGCAAAATATTTTAGTTTTTCCTTGATTTATACACTAAACACTAATTGTATTCCAAATTTGAAGCTCCTATGTGTGCTAGAAGTGCCTTAGAGTTTTGATGATCGGTCAGTCAGTCAGTCAGTGAGTGACAAAATTGAGAAACTTTGACTATTTATAATTCTTAAACTACTGGTTCAAATTGAATGAAATTTAAAATTTACCGTGTTTATACAATGCCTATTTGGTTACCAAAAATTCAGGCTTCTGGTTTTATCCACAATGAAGTTATAGGGGGTTGAAAATGGCCTGAACTGCTTCGAGAAAAGGATGGTACGGCGGCGTGCCGCTTTTTAGCTCGACTTGGCGGGGGCACTGCAGTGCCCCCAGTTAATACTTTAATTTCATTTTGCAAAATTATTCAATGTACAGACACGAATTTTTACTAGGTAATTTATTATTCGTCTAGATTATTTTTAGATACACTTGTAGTGAAAACTAGTCATAAGCCGTATGTTGATGTTGTTAGTCAGTTTTCCTTGAATATAAATAAATATTCTGGTAAACCACGACAATGATCTTTAAAGAACCAGCCATATGAATTGCGGATATAAATAAATCTTAAATATGAGCCCATCAAAAAGAAAAGAGACCTAACCAACCTGTTTGAAAAAAAACTCGCTTCTATGAAAGTAGGCACTAACATGATGTCTTTATTAAAACCCTGCATTATTTTATACCCTTCTTAATTAAGTTTTTTTTTCTGCTGACAGACAAGCCAATTACTGTCATTGTGACTGCTACTGTTGCATACATAAAAACAATAAAAATAATTTAGACTCTATTGCGAGGTTTTAAGGGTGTACAAAATGTATAGGACAAGTTTGTGGAATTGGTTTATTTCCGATCAAGGTAGAGGCGACCCCACACCGAGTGAACGCGCAACAAACAGGTAATTTTATGGAAAAATGAAGTAAAAGCTTTCGAAAACGCTTTTTGTGTCGCTTTAATTCGTAGCGGTTTCCATTTTTAAAGGGAGTTTGTCGTTGCGATTAATCAAAGACTTTTGCTTTCTTTTATGAAATATCTATCAGAAACAGGACGCGGCTATTTTGGCATTATTTTTCATTCGCAACATCATTCGTTCGACTTTTGTTTTCAGCGTGATAAATGCCATACCATGTAAAGTGGAGTAACTAAGCCTTATCAAACAAAACTATGAAATATAAGGAAAGCTCATCAAAGGTCTTCAATAAAAAAAATTGACACACATCCGTACTAAATCCCTTTTAAAATCACCCAAAATCTGCCATTTTTGCGCATGTGACAGAAAAGCCGTCCCGAATACGTATCAGAATACAAAAATATCAACACACGCCTTTCAGTAAAATAAAATAATAAATCTTGAGATTTCGAAATAAGCCGCTTGGTTTTTTTAAAGCATTTCTTTGTTTTTTCCCATGCGTCCACGATCTCCATATAAATGGGTATTATTTCTTTGCTAAATGAGAGTAACACTATCATTTAACTAAGCAATAATAGATAAGAGAACCGGTAAAAAACAAATCCATATTGGAAAGAAACCCGTCACACAAAAACCAATCAATACAAGAATTTCTCTGCCATACATTGAAGAGTTATACTAATTTTATACGATCTATTCTAGGATGTCTCTGTAACAGACAGTCTTGCTTTTCCTGACGTAACAAATTTTACCTAGGTAGATAAAAACATTTTATGTATAAAAAAAAAACAGTACAAACCATATTAACTTTTAGGCGAATTTAACTTTAATTCACTTTCATAACTTTCAGAATTGTGAGACTTTCAGAAATCCCATGAAATTGTTGTAATTTGAAGAGTTAATTTTTGACACTTCGTCAGATTTCATTTTAGATATGAATAGTATTTTCTTTAGTATTAGTCTTTGGTCAACGTCGTGGTGGAATTTAAATTACCCCAAAAACCAAGGTTCGTTTGAACTCTCAGTGTTCAACCGCTTACCTCGAAATACCTACCTGCTATTGTGTATGCATTTGATAATTTTCTTCTTGATCTGAACCCGAAGGGTGGCAAACGGGACCCTATTTCTAGGCTCCCGCTGTCTGTCAGTCTGTTTGTCCGTCACAGGAGTCTACAGCTTCAGACGTAATAGATAGCCAGTTGAAATTTTTACAGAATACGCGTTACTATGGCTTCTATCACGTAAAAAAAAATAGAATCCCGAGAAAAGGCCGAAAAAAAATATTTAAAATATAAACAGTAAAATAAGTTTCAAACGTCAAATTGTTGTACATACTTTAAAGTAAATCAGCGAATAATAAATACGAGGGTTCCGTACTCAGAGGTTGCTAAATTGTTTGTTTTATAGGCGCTATGTTCTTAGGGCACCTTACCAGTTGAAAATGAACTGTCTAGCTATAACAAAGGAAACTGTTCTATGTTTGAAATAACAAATACATGTCTTTACTTTTGTAATGTTTCATAATTAAAAAAAGACATCGACCGCCAAATAAGCGCTAACACTCTGGTGACAGAGACGACGCTCTGCAAAACCTATATGTGTGTGTACTTAGCCTGTGTGCATTATTTACCGCCGGGAATATGTACGGTCTATTGTCAGACACGTGTGACGTCGCGTAGGTTGGCCATTTTTTCGAAATTTAAAAAAAAAAACTTTTTTTCTTTTTTATGTTCATTCTGATTCATAGAGTTCAATAATTCATGGGTTCATTCTCAACTCTAAATTTAAGGTTTGCTGCACGAGAATAGGTCACACTTTCAACCTGTATTGTTGTCATTTAGCATTTGTTTCTTAGAGTTCCGTGCCCCGTATTGTGTTGTGCGGCGGAATCCTTTGTGCACGAGTCCTACCCGTACTTGACCGGTTTTTGTTTTTATCAAATTGCCCGCAAAGACTTTTACCGTAACGTATGTCTATCGGAGTAATCCGTCGAGTCGTGTGGTCAGTTTCACCGCTAATGGTTCACCCTACACTTAGACAAACTACTCCCTGCAGTTGTATCAATCGATATTGGAACTTATCGCGTTAAACATAAAATTCAAGGGATGTAAAGGGATAAGATGAGCTTGTCCGTCTCATGTCTGTCTTAAAATAAACTTTGGTCTATTTAGCGAAGGCGATTAATACTTGTGTTACATTTCTTGATAAATATGTACCCTTTGATTTTATTCCCAAAATGTTGCACCTACCGTCTATTATTGCTTAGTTAAATTTGGATTATTGGTGTTGTACTGAGGCCAAACATAAAATTGTTTGTATTTTTGTTTGTGCCTCTATGTCAGTTCCGTTTTTAATCTTAAGAGCAAGAACTGGATGCGTTTTTAGGGTTCCGCGTACCTCAAGAGGAAAAAATGGAGCCTTTATAGGATCACTTTGTTGTCCGTCTGTCAGCCTGTCCGTGCGTCCGTCTGTCTGTCAAGACCCTTTATCTCGGGAACATGTGAAGGTATCGAGTTGAAATTTAAACAGTAACTCAAGTCTACAGTCCCTTGAAACTGTGAAAAAATCAAACTTCTAAGTTAACGTAAAAAAAGTTACGACCGTTTATGCCGCTAAAAACGTAATATTTTGACACTCTCAAGGGAATCAAAATTTATAGGGTATTTTCCGTTGACCTAGAACTATGAAATTCGGCAAGTGATACCGTCTTATACTACAAGTATAGGGAAAAGTCTGAAAACTTTACATTTGTAATTAATTCATAAAAAATATAGTCTTTAACGGAACCCTCAGTGGGCGAGTCCGACTCGCACTTGTCCGGGTTTTTTATTATCATCGTAGTGACTCTGGTAAACATATATAGGCTATGTGTTCATATATAAGTATTAACCGCCAATCCAAAAACTTTCGATGATAGTTTTTATCTAACGCGCAAATAACAGATACATGGATTGAAAGACACTATTTCGACGCGAGCAATGTCGCCAGCAAAAGCTAGTACATTTTAAACTCGATATCCACTGGATTTTTAGTCACCGAAAAGCTTTATTATACATAATGTAAATGCAAAGTCAAGAATCCCTTTAGGGTATGAAAGTATACACGATTCTGATGTCATTACGAGAAAAATAAGATACCTTGAATTTTCACCAAAAATTCCATCATTTTTCTAAAGCTATGGCTACGCAGCTCACCGGCCTCCCCACACACCTAATTGCACCCCGCAACCCGCACCCCCCATCCGAGTGGCCACGACCGGTGAGGGTGTCCACGCGATTAATGTATTTTGAGTAAAGAAAATCGTCTTATTATGAGGTACTGGTACTTTATTTAGAGATCCCAGTATTTAAAATAACATCTTTACCGATCATACTAACACACCCTTCAAGGATTGTTGACTTCGCTTTTACACCCGGTATAAGTAGAGATACTCGTAATAGTTCTCTATATGGATAATTTTTACACTGGAGACAAACCTTATATCGCAAATAAAATCTGATGTGGACACTGTATGTTCTTGTAAGCGCGAAAAGAAAGTCATCTGTTCACATAGCTATCGATTTTATTCAAAAATTTGATTTAAAAGTCCCTCCATCCACTTTTGTATTTTAATGTTGAGAAAACAAATAAACCGTTCATATAATTTTATTATACAAGTATTAGCAAAAATATTTAAATAAAAATTAGATTTATTTAGAAAAAGTATTCATATACTGGATGGACTTTTAAATAAACTTTTTGAATAAAATCGCTAAAAATTATTTAATAAAAAAAAAACCTCTGGAATGTGATCAGTTAACGATACATGATCTACCCTAGAATTATTTTCACTTATTATTGTACTTCTGTGAATTTTTCCACATATTCATAAACAACCGTTTAGCTGGCAGAGGGGGGGGGGGGGGACACGTGACTCTAACAAAAATTTGCACTTTAAAGCTTAATATTTCGCCAACGGATCCCTAAATCTAAAAAAATGAAAACACACTCATAATTTTTTTGAACGACCTATCCAACGATACCCCACACTACGGGATGGACGAGAAAAAAAATTCATCCCCAATTTACGTGTATGGGAGAAGCCCTTAAAAAAATGATTTCAAGATTTTTTTTACGGTTTTGTCGGCTTGATTTATAATATATGTATACCCAAACCAAATCACAGCTTTCTAGTACTAATAGTCTCTGAGCTAAGCCGCGCACAGACAGACGGACGGAAAGGTGGACATGGCGAAACTATAAGGATTTCTTGTTGGACTACAGAACCCTAAAAACACTTTGAATTGTAGGACCTTATATATTTATTAATGTACAACACGTTTTAAACTGAGATACTGAGACAGATAACTTTTTTACGAGACGTATGATAACCTAATTACAAGTTTTATCTGCGTAAATTGTATTAGATGTGAGCTTTATATCTTCCCGCCCTCTTGTGAAATGGGTAAAGTACTATTTGTTATGAGAAAAAGGGAAAATACTACTTGTTATAAGAAATAGGTAAAGTGTTACTTGTTATAAAAACAGGTAACGTACTACTTGTTATAAGAAATACTGTTTTAAATAAATTTCAAGTTTTTAATCAATTATTCTCATATTTATTTTAAGCTGCTACCTTTTTGCTTTATATGTACTTCTATCTATATGTGGAAACTTTACTGGTCTCTACGTTTCTTTATTTTTAATTCCATTATATTTTGTACTGTATGTTTCCTTGAAATAAAAAATAAATAAAAAAATAAGTACTACTTGTTATAAGAAACAGGTAAATTACTATTACTAGTTATAAGAATGACTCTGTGGTTTAGTAGTCGACTATAATCCGGAGGTGCCGGTTCAATTCCCGTAGGAGCACTTTTGGGTTCGGTGTGCATGCTTCGGAAGCCACCTAAAGCGTGTTAATATTTGTGCCCGAAGTACGGCGACAGGGTTCATCATCACACTACACGCTGGGGACGTAACAATTTTCGGTGAAACATGCTATTTGTACGAGGGTGGTCTGTGACTTGCATTACAGAGATACTTAAGAAACACCTCTGAAACCCCTTCAGAGATTCATGTCGTGACGATATATATTTTATTATTTTCTAAATAATTTATGCAGTAATCAATTAATTAAAATAATTAAGGGTTTAATTTTTTGAAAAAAACATACTATAAATACACCTGAGCATTTGAAAGAAAGAAAGAAAGAAAGGTACACTCCCATCCCATAAATTAGCATACACAATTGGAAACAAAAACCTTAGAATAAACAATCAAACGGGATGTATGTACATAGGCTATTTTTTTTTTAGTTTGTTTCTTAGTTTGTCCCTTCATTGTGATCAATGATATTGTAAATAATTTGGTAGAAGAAACGTTTTCTTTTGTTAACCTTGCATTTTCACCGCGTTTTTACTTTGATAGTGTCACGGAAAAAAGAGTTTTTAGTTATGTCAAGCTTCTGTAGTATTTCGAAGATCAAATACTCCTACATAGTTTTAATATAACTACATAAATCAATCCAATTATTAACGGTACTTTGAAGTTTCTCTACACAATTACAGTTTCCCCGATCTGTTGAGTTCTTACATTTTATGTCTAGACTTATTGTTGTGCTTCATTTATTTAACTGTCTGTATGTTTTCGATGTGTTCTGTATGTTGTTGCCAAATTATTTATTATTATGTTTTTAAATTCCGCACCCAACGTGTAATAAAAAGGAACCATTTTAGTATGGTCTTCGTGAGTCTATACATAACTTATGTCTTTTGTTACAATAGAATTTATAGCACACCGTGCGTAAAATGACCACTTTACGCACGCTGCGCTTGCGTAAAGTCGGCATTTTCCGCACTTTTGCTATAAAATATTATACGATACTCGTGCGAGAAACTTTTTCTCGACTCGTGTGATTGCAGCACTCACCTTCGGCTCGTGCCGCAACCTCACACTCGTCAGAAAACGTTTCATCGCTCTCGTATCGTAATGTACTATTATTTTATTCATTTAGCAATTTCACCCACAACACCACATCAAAGAAAAATAAGTAACATAATAATAATAATATAAATATAAAATATGAATATAAATGATAATTTTGATACTATGGCAAAAATGTTTGAATAATACAATTTGCCTATCCTATACATAATAATATTATATTATTATAATAATAAATAGTATACTAAAATATTGTATAGTTATGATATTGCTTGCATAAGTTTTGGGAAATCTACAAAAAATATATTTCCCTCCTATATCGAAACTAATTTACCGAAAACTACAAAGAAATATCTAGCTGTAATACCTAATTACCAATTACGAGTAAAAATTACATGAAAATAAAAAATCCTTTTTATTTTTTTCTCTGTAAGTAAGTTTTATGTAAAATAATTGTCATTCTCAACTGAAGCCGGAGTAGGGCCCGAAATATATCTTGAGCTAATATCTCCTTTATTCCAATTTATTGTTTACCTCTTTATATAAAATACAAAAAAAGCTTTTTAAAAAAGGACTTAAATAATTTATTTCATTAACTTTTCTACATCACATTTGTTCTTTATTGTTTTTCAAGAGGCCTTCTTATAACATATATTTTCTTAGAACCCTATCTATAGTAGTATGAGAATAATGTTATAAAACCTCATTTCTTACTATCTACATCTTGTTTAAAATGTAGTGAAACGACGGAAAATTATTTTCAATTTTTCTTATACTTTCTCAAAGTATAATTATTTTATATAATTTTAAAATAACAAGCAGCTATCGCTAGGAACAAGGTAAACAAAGATTAACCACAGTTGCTCTATCTCTTGCAGAATAAACTGAGCCCGCTTGCTATAATGCATGACTGCTGTTACAATCTTTGTTATCGGTCAAAGATACGAAGTCTGATTCACATTATAATTTCTTGTTGATTTTGCATAACTTAGGTAAGCGAGTAGCTTTTACTCAAATATTTTACTTATTATATATTACTTAAGAATAAATAACTCTTATATAATTTTATAGTTGGTAGAGCTGATGCCGGGCTCGACTGTGGAGGTACCATCATCTTACTCGGAAATCCTCCCGAAGTTATTCGGGGGAGAGTAAGAGGACAGCTCACAGGCAAAAAAAAAAACAGGCGGCCCACCATTGCCGGGGACCGATGGATGGCGGTATATCCATCCCCAATTGCCGGGCCTTAAATAAATCAGACTGGTGACGGGCAGCGGCGTCACTGGTGCTAGGGTTTCGCACCGCGCTCACCAACCCGCCTGCCTAGCGTGTGTGAGTATGGGCAATTCTTCCAGGAGGACTGCCAAGAGTGGCGAAATCCTGGAATGGCCTATGTCCAGCAGTGGACGAAACAGGCTGATGGATGGATGGATGGATGGATGGATATAATTTTATTGAATACTAAACGCATAATTTATTTCTCTAATGTCAAGCATTTTTAATAGAATTTGAAGCAAATAAAGCGTAATGTATGTAATTAGTTCATGGCACAAACTATTTGACCAAGTGCGTCGCAATTCAATGAAATATAGATATTAAACAATACAGTTTGAACTACTGTTGGAACAACATGTGGCATCGTTTTCTTAAGAATTTAATACGGTCAACGAAATGCAAATACGACTTTGGTGATCATATTTCATAATTGAAACGTAGCTTTTGTAATTTTGTGGTTTGATAGACTACAAGTTTTAAAAAATACCACTACTAGGTACGTTTTCCTGCAACTTGTTACCTGATCTACGTGCTTAATATGTAACTTACGTATATAGCAAACTTATACATACACGAGCATCTATTGGAAATGTAAATTGTATTATACATATTATTGCAGTATATAAATACTATCCGTCAACCGAAATCATAATTAAACCAAAAAATACTAAATAGCTTTCATCTAAGTGAGTATGTGCCTTATAAACATTAAAAATGTTTTTCTACTAGAAGGATGGGTAAACTAAAGCGGCAGACAAAGACCACAGTTTTTATTTGCTACGATCCTGACCCCCTCCCCCCCTCTTACGCATCGCACGTCTACTGTACGTCTACCTCCCATAGTACCCGTTACTATAGGTATAATAGTCATTAAAGTTATCTTTACCAGCCTTATTAAATTTCATCCATATTTTCTACATGACCAAACAATCAAGGCATTCCTTTTACTATTTAATCGCTTATTGTAAGTAATTTAATTTCGCTGTTCTTTTTTCAATTGACACAAAACTGTTGTGTTAACATTTGCTGTTCATAAATTTTAACCAGGATTTTAATTAATAACTGGGCTTTGCTAATTGGCCACACCAGTTTCGCAGACTTTAACACTTTGATAATGAATGGGGCTTTGTTATGTGGGCCTAACCGACTTAGTCTCGTTGTAAACGTTTAAGAAAGAAAATCATTTTAATACCATTATATTATTTTACTCAAAACTGTTGAAATACCTACAAAAAAATGAAACAGATATTCAAACGCACGTGCTCACGTATGTAGAACAACAGTAGATACTCGTCCAAACTTAAATACAATAATCTGGCTAGAGTCAAGAGTAACAACATAGGTAAATAATACTCCATATTTCAAAAGCTCGTTAACCTCAGACTAAATATAAAACTTGAATTTTATTAAGACAAATTCTCACGTGGCTTCCGAACGTACCTGTCCACTTTAAACAATGTAGGAAGATTAAACCGTGTCAATATACAAATTGAAACGTCAAAAGTATTGATTTGTGATACCGCTTGCGGGTCAAGTTATGGGAGTGAAATTGTTTGACCTAGACGTCAGTTTTGGGAAATAAATGATAACATTATACAGGCTGTAAATAAACTACAAAACATGCTCTTTCGATCACGTGAATGTAAAAAAGGACATGTGCATCGGTGGCGAAGGGTAAACATTTTAAAAAGGGAAGCCGGGTAAAAAATCGCTTTTCTCAGAAAAGCAACCAAGGAAAAATTTACATTTTTGCACTTTACAACTCCCTCTCAGCCAAGTGTATTTATCGTAAGGAGATTTATAGACATGTTTGACAAAGCGAAGAGATTTCCTAAACGGAGGGAAGCCGATGGGAATTACGTTATATGGACCCTACGCCGCTGATGTGCACATTATAGAGTAAAATTAATAATTAAATGTGTTTATTTTACAACTTAGTCTGTATTTTGTTTTAAAAAATGTATTTAATCAGGTAAGTAGGTAGTGGTATATAAAAATATCAGTAGTCTGTTTACTACCTGAAAAAGAAGATCAAACATTCTAACGCCATAAAAAGCCGTTCAAATGTGGGAATGAAAATGAATAATTTATTTTTCAGTGTAGGTAATCAAATTTAAGTATTTATTTCATTTCAATTAAATTACAAACGTGTGAGTGACCCGGACATCATAATTACAAACTTTGGGTCCCGTATTACAGATGAAAAATATATTTGAAGTATTGTATAGCAAGGATTTGAAGCTTACTAACTTTCATTCTTTTATACCCAGGTATCTACACAAATCTCAATGTTTTTATTCTCTAAAGCAGCTAGGAAAAGAACAAGAGACCTCTTCGACAAACCAGCTACAGTGCTAAAGCTAATAATAGCAGTAAGTCAGTCTGTAGTCATATTAGCGACAGGAAGAGGATGTGTCATACAACACCACACAGTCGGTCGAGAAGACTATTACATACTACGATAGTAGTATGTAGTAAGATATAAGATGCTTTGAGATACGACAGTTTAAGATAGTTTATTTTACTTATAGCCTTACTTTTTGATGTCACTATGAATATCATTGATGTAAATGGCAAATAAAAATTTAGTTTTGACAAATTGCACTGTAGATCTTACAGAATTTAAAGACGTCAACAGAATAAAAGTGTTTGACAAATTTATATTTCGATAGTTAGACCTGGAAAAGAAAATAATTTTTTGAGATTAGAATTTAAAAAGACAATGGTTAAGAAAAAAACTGGAAGAGACCATCACATCTAAGACTACAAGTGTTCCAATAAGTATTACAAATAATGTAGATCAGGGGTGGGCAAACAGTCGATCGCGATCGACCGGTTGATCGTGAGCTGTTTTAGGGTCGATCGCGTTCATACTTACAGCTTGGCAAAAAAGAGTTTGGAAAAAATGAGGGCGCTATAACCACATATTTAGCCATACCACACACTACGAGGAAAACTGTATACTACGACCAAAATATTTAGTTTCATCTGTCACCGCGTAAAACTCTTTTTTTGCCAAGCTGTACAAAAATATATCTAATTGTTTACAAAGCCCTGCCCGGCCGGCCCAATAATAACGGAATTGTACTAAAAAAGAATACTCATCAGGAAAACAATTTAAAATAGACTAAGACTAAATATTCTCTGTGAGTTTGAAAAACGTTTTTCCGACTTACGAAAATTGACGAACATTGGTATACTTATGATTATCAATTTTCTTGTGAGAATGTTGAAATAACTGCTTCTGAAATATCGAATACCTTTGACATGGACTTGCCTTCTCTTGAAAACGAGACGATGCAGATAATTAAACCTCATAGCCAGAGCAAGAGCAATAGATACCAAATTTTGGTCTCTTTTAAGCCAAGAAAAATACCCAAATCTAAAAAGCAAATCGCCCAGCATTTGACTGCTTTGTTTGGATCAATGTATTTGTCCGAATCTGCTTTTTCTGATATGAAAATAATTAAGTCAAAAATACCGCAATCGGCTTACTGACGAACCTCTGTTTTCGTGCTTACGTTTGGCACTTAGTAAATACGTTCCATCCTAAGAGGAATTAGCGGAAAACACGGAGTGCCATTCATCTACGTGTAAGTAATATGTACGTAGCTAGATACCTACAATAAAGGCCTTTGTAATTGCTTTTTTTCTGCTTGCGAGTCGATCCCTTGTCGTACAATTTTACTATGGTAGATCGCCGATGGTGTAAGTCTGCCCACCCCTGATGTAGATGATACAATTCAACAAGAATTTTAACCGGTCGGGTCTAAAAATATATATCAAGTCTGGCCATCCATAGTCCTATTAGCGTATGGTGTCGTATGGCATGCCAGTCTTAAACTGACCACAGTCGATGAACTACTTGGCCAATGTAAAATGGTCTGTATTACCTCAGTTTTAAAATGGTGTAATCGGTCTTTTTAACGCGGTGTATTGGGATGTCCAAGAGGAAAGGCGTGTTGGACCATCGCACAAGATAATTGGCTAGCGTTGTGTTGATTTCATTTTAGAGTTTCCTGCGTTCATTTATTTTGGTGGAAATTGTGTAATAAAATAAAGCATGGAATAATATTAAGGAACCTATGGTAAACTTAGTACGAGAAAATGAAACTATATTATTATTTCTTTGGAAAAGTTTCCTAGTATGATTTAGTAGATTACGTGCTTTCATTTGAAAATAGCTGTCTATTACATTCGATATATTAGTCATATATGTAAAAAATAGTAGTACCTTCGTGAAATCAATAAATACTCGTAGTAAGATAAAACGACAAAAACTTTTATGAAACAGAGTGTGTATACTCATAAATCACTGTAACCACAGCAACTGGTACCGGATTTCATCAAGGATCGTGTGGGAATACAGGATCTCTTGTAGACAAGATATTGACAGATACGAAACTACGCAACTTGAATTCGATCTTGATCTTAATCAAAGCAAAGTTTATCCCTACCTAGAGTAAGAAAGCCTCAAAATCTTGCGAAAGATATTTCGTGATATTTTGCTACATAATAATAAATTACTATAAACACGAACTGATCTTAATTTTTACAAGATCACAAAAGCCTGTTCATTCGATACATATTAAGTAAGATTATGTTTTTTGGAATACTCTAAATATTATTATTAGAGTGCAATAAGTCTAAAGACTCTTTATTTATTTCGTTATCATTTTGTCTAAGAGTTTTAAAACTGATTTTTATTTACCACCAGTTTGCTATTTAATCATCAGTAAGTTATTGCTTTATAACAAGGCACATTATCACATTTAACGTCCCGCCATCTTGATTGATCTATATTAACTTGTTTACATCAACTGTCCTATCTGTCTTTACACTATTACAATTGTTCTTTTCTCAAAGTGGTGCACGATTTATTGAATTATCTATTTGTTTTACGTCAGAAGTTGATCGATCATAGCCGACCATTGATCTATTATTTTTAGACATTACTTCACAACGTGGCACGAGCTCCCATGGGCATATTCTGGGAAATCTACCATCAAATTAGAATTATTATGGCGCTTCAGTTTAGTTTCTAAGCTGTTATATATAATACCTAAGCATTTTTGGGTAAAGAATAAATAAATTTCTAATAGGTACATTATATTATTCCATATTCTACCTTTTATTTTGTCAGTAATTGTCTTGCTACGGAAAAGTTCTCTTAACTTATTTATAAATCAATACTAGATTAAATAATAACAAATAAAATAATGAAATGTGCTGACATATTTTTAGCACACACACTCCTTATAGTAGGTATTTATCAATCAATATAGAACTTATAACTAACATAACTACTTATGATTAAAGGATTTTTTTTTCCAGGTTCTGCACATTCTGTCCTGTCGATCAAAAATTTAAAATGACTGAAGTCGGTGTAACATGAAGACTTGAAAATGATACTCTGGCTTTCGTACAGTTGCCAAGCAATAATACGAGAACACTTGTTATCAAGATCAATAAACCTTTGAAGTATTTACTCAGTGCTAAAACATGAGTCATACAACCTTTTTAGACCAACCTTTTTGTAGTGAGTGAAACACAATTACATACAGTGATACCACTAAAGTACCAGTGAGTTCAATACACCAAAATGCTGCTTCGACGGGCTCTTCTGTTCTACGCTACTACCATGTAAGTACCATTTCATTCCATAAATTTTTAGTGCCGATACATGGCCATAAACACAGGGTCAATTAAATTAAAGGGTACCATGTTCTTGCTATTAAACAGTTGTAAAATCACGGCACTTGGATTATAATCTATGAAATTCCTTCCCCACATCGTTTAGTTAATTGAGATTTATATATAATATTTATAGATCTAAGACATCCGTGGTTTTATCGAAAGACGTGGTGATAACATTGCCGCCTTCGGTTATTGTCTTTTAAGATTTATTTTATGGCTACACATCATAAGTATTGGATATTTATGCGGCATCGTTCCGGGCGTAAAAGTTATTAATGCCACTATAAATTTTATTTGATTCAACTGTAGACAATTATGTTAACATTTTAATGGTGGATAGCATTGCTTTGTCACAAAACTGCTTCTTCATTTGAAATTCATGTTGTAGATTGCAATAAATCTCAAATTGTCCCAATCAACTCTTACGAAGATAATAATAATAACACAATCAACTTTAATATAAAATGTAAGAATACCATGTAATTTGTTGACTTAATAATCGTAATCGTAATTTTTCTCAATAATACTACAAATAATCTCTAATCTGGGGGCACGTTAGTGCCCCCGCCAAGTTGAGCTAAAAAGCGGCACGGCCGTACCATCCTTTTCTCGAAACAGTTCAGGCCATTTTTCGTTATGGATAAAACTAGAAGCCTGAATTTTCAGTAACCAAACAGGCATTGTATAAACACGGTACATTTCAAATTTCATTCAATGTGAACCAGTAGTTTAAGAATTATAACTGGTCAAAGTTTCTCAATTTTGTCACTCACTCACTCACTCACTCACTGACTGACTGACTGACCGACCATCAAAACTCTAAGGCTCTTCTAGCAGACATAGACATAGAAGCTTCAAATTTGGAATACAATTAGTGTTTAGTGTATAAATCAAGGAAAAACTAAAATATTTTGCAATTTCGGTCCAGTGCTCTAGATACACCACATACAATACATACATACTATAAATACATAGGATTACAAAGTTACATTTTCAGTTGTAAGTAGAAGGTACCGGAAAGGAAAAAAGTAGGACTATCTACAAAAAGAAATGAGATGCCACCAAAAATAAAACTTGTAAAAAAAACCAAGTCTCGCAACTTATTTCTTCTACCGTAAACAGTTGTGAGATCCATGTAAATCCAAGTCGGTTAATTTATTCAGTCCCTATGGAACTTTCTGTCTTAAGTTATTACATAATTAGCTAACCTAACAACATCTTATAGTGACCATATCAATATTAAAAATCTTTTATGTTTTAAATAAATAGATAGACCTGGCAATCGCACTAAATAATCTAATTTAATGTAATATGTATTACTGTGAGCTACATTTGTGTTTCCATACGAATTCTAATATTCACGTTAGTACCTACTAACATGAATATTAGAATTCGTTTCATCTTTATCACTAAGAAAAGGCAAGAAAATCAGCGGCGACATTTTATACGTACAATTTTTCTAGTGGCACCCAGTGCGGATGTCAATGATGTCATATCAAGAGTTTCAATTGTTATAATTTAATTTTTTATTATGACTTTCTACAACGATGACTTTTTGTCCACAATGATCAGTTAAGACAATTTTATCTTTAAAATTACAATCACGAAAAATATTGCCAACACATTTTGCTAAAATAATACCTATTACACAAATAAAATGTATAAAATAGTCATGTGAAAAACGTGTAATAAGTGGAAAGTCAAATATATGAGTTTTATTTTTGATTGAAGGTGGTTAGAAGATATGATAAATAAATAATCTATCAACTTAATCTACACATTTAAACTTTATAGTAGAGTATATTTTCTTGCAAAAAATCAAGAACTCACCTTTGGTACATGTCGTTGCTTTATTGTTGTTTTGGTCTCAAAGGTTCTTTTATAATTTAAGCTAATGGAAGCCGAATCAGTTTTGTTTTAATCGAATTTGCGTAACTTGAAAGTGGCTATTTTGTGAATGGTTTCTCGTGGTGTGGGCGATTCAGGTCCGAGCGGGTCCAGTGGATTCCATGCCAACTAACTAGTCGTGTTGTAAGTGTGAAGGTGTTTATTGAATATCGCGAGGAACGGTTGGCTGAGAACTTAAATTCTAGATGTATTTTTATGATTACTGTGTGAAATTTTCACCTTTTGAGATATTGAGGTTTTTATAGTATTACCGGTAATAGTGCTTTTTCCTCATTGATATGGAACTGACTGGTCGTTTTTCTGTTTTAACTGCCTAAGGAGTTAATTTCAAAGTTATGTGAGCTAGCTGTACTGATAGCCAAAACAGACATTAAGAATATAGACAAAAAATAGATAAAAATATGTATGCCTTCAGTAAAGTAAATAAAGGACGAATATTGTTTTGTGAGTTATTAGCTATTTATAGCGATAACATAATTTATGTGCAAACCATATAAAATATTACTTACACGTATCACACAGAGGGGTGACAGAGCACCCCTCACACGCCTTTTTCAATACATAAATGCTCGAAATATACGTTGACAAATTCCCAGTTTTATCTTAATCTTACGATTAATAGATTACATCTGTTGGTACTATGGTCATGTCTTGTACCTATGTTGAGTACGGTATAGACAGAATAGTGTGCTAGAGACAGTTTTCGTTTTTTATGGCTACTCTCACTTATGGGAGAGCCATTTTGCCAAATTAAAAAAATATTGTTGTTTTTTCGGATATTATCAGCATGCTCCACACAATGTGCCTTCCATTTTATTTCCTCTGTCAAGGGCCTGATATGACTCGGGTATTTTTTTATTATGAACATTATTCGGATCCTCGACAGAGTACCACTTTACTTTTTAGTGTGCGACTCTCACACATTACAGTTCGGAAAATTACAAAACATTTTCATAATTTTATATAAAAATTTAAATTGTTTATCCTATTTATTCAAAAAGGCATGCTCAAATATACTCTTTTGTATTCCTGAATTCAATATGGGATTAATAACATTTTAAGATTATTAGTATCAGTTTGTATGTATGACAATTATTCTTCTCGTTCCAACTAGTAGAGGCAACATTTCTTTACTGTCCGTACGTTGATTAGCAGGTTTCGGTAGGTCTATTAAAATGGAAGTAAGTAATTGTATTGAGTAGGCAGCGCCTAATATATTGTAATTGGGCGAGTATATCGCCAGCCTATTATCCATTTTGTATGGGTTTGTAATTGATCGATGACGTCATCGCTATCGTCTATGGTATGAATGGTGTTTGCTACTGTGTCTTTATCCGGTCAGTGGGAGTTAAAGTTATGACAACGCTGTTGTTAAATAAACCAAATGTGACATCAATCTTCTTGTTATCATACTTTTCGACTAAAACAGCACGTTATACTAACTTGTTTGTATTTCTTTTGGTATAAATAAACTCGTATTATAAAGGCGGAACGTTTCAAGCTCGGTGCAAAATGCACAACTTATGATTGTTTTTCTTATTATTTAATAAAAAGTACTTAATAAATGTGATTTATGGCATTTCGCAACGATAGGGTAATTTTGTTAGACTTTTCTACCAAAATTTTGTAATTTTATGCATTACATTGTAAATGAATGTCAACACCAACTTAAAACACGCTTTTAAGTTTGTATGGACATTCGCGCTAACTATAATCCATAAAATGACGCAATTCTGCTAAAAACCCCTGATAAATATTAAACAATAGTCGCAAAATAAGATGGAACTATTTTATTTCATACATTTCATTTAAAAATGAGATAAACAATCATAAGTTATGCGAGAATAGGTTCCGATTGCATTGATCGCTGTTACTCCATGCCGAAAAACCTGCAGTGCGAGAGGGACGAATTCTGGAAAATTATCAAAATGACGACTTTTATCACGAATTTTATTATTTAAAAAAAAACTAAAGTTTGTATCAAATATCTGTTCGGATAACAGTATAATAAAGTTCATACAGATTTTAATTAATAAATAATATAATATGATTTTGCTCAAATAATGTTAAAACTCGACATGAAACCTTTTTTTGGAGTCATCTTTGATTTTTTATGGCTCAATGTTGGAATGACTTCTGAAGATTCTGTTACGATAAGAGTGTACATTATATTCTTGACAGAAGTCCAAATTTTTTTCAAATATCTAGTATTGCTAGATTCTTCAAACCAGGAAGAATAAATTATGGTTTTTCGGAACCTATCCTCTTAAGTCCTTGGTAGATATAGATTTTATTATTAGGTGAGTATAGTTTTTTTGGTTCCGTTGTTTTTACGCTGAACAAGTACAATATCTGCTATTGTAACATTTTACTTTATTTTTTATTGTGTCTGCTTGTAAGGACTTTAAAACTTGTTACTACAGCACATCATCTTTGCATACATTTAATAAAACTGAATAGTTGTCTGCTGTAAGTTATGTTTTGTAGAAATGATTGCGTGAGCACGCACTCATTGCAAGAATTGCAAAATACTGTGTACAATTATGTTGACACGTTACAGAATGCAATTAAATTTGAATGGTTTTAAAATTCCGCACCTCATCGTGAAAAATCGGAACCTTTATAGGATCACTGTGTTGTCCATCTATCTGTCTGTTTGTCCGTGCGTCAAGGCCCTTTTTGCTCAGGCACGAGTTGAGGTATTGCCTCGAAATGAATATTGAATACTAGGTCTTTCAAACCGCATACTGATGTATAAAAAATTTTTTTTTTATTTATTTATTTATTACACTTTTTGTACATTTACACACATATTTAACAACACATTTTAACAAACAGAACAGACATAGTGTACAAAGCGGCACTTATTGCTTTTAGCAATATCTCCCAGGCAACCTTTGGGTGAAAAGAAAAGACGTTAACTAAATTAAACTTTAAAAGGGGTAAATGCTATCAAAAAGGAAAAAAAAATACTAGGGTGCTATTTTATCCAAAATATAATTTTAACATATTGATATAATATTTATATTGTTTAACATAAACATACTTAAAAAATACATAAACGTACAAAGATTAAAATAAATTAAATAAACGTAAATATATAAATACTTATACATACACAAATAATAATAGGGGTGGGATATTTATATAGAGTGCTATTTTGACGGGTATTCAGAATGAAAGAAGTGCTTCACTTTGATCTTAAATGAGTTTACATTTTTCAACTTTTGTAGAGAAAACGGTAAACGGTTCCAGAGTCGCGCAGCATGAAAAGTAAATTAATCATTATAAAAACCTGTTTTCGCTTCTGGAAGAGCTAATGTTTTGTTATTGCATTGCCGCATCACTCTATCGTGATCGGAAAGGAAATTAAATCGTTCTCGCAAGTAACAGGGAGCACAGGGATTGTTAAGGACCCCATGAAGAAGAGAAAGAATGTGAGCATTTCTGCGAAGACGAATGGGGAGCCAGTTTAACTGCGAACGGAATTGAGATACATGGTCATACTTGCGAAGAGAGAAAATAAAGCGAATACAAAGATTCTGAAGACGTTCAAGTTTATTGAGAAGTTCCTCGGTGAGGTCTAGGTGACAAGAGTCCGCATAGTCTAAAATAGGGAGGAGAAATGATTGTGCTATCATAATTTTGGTTTTGATTGGCAAAAAACTCTGCAGGCGCTTCATTGCGTGGAGGGTACCGTACATCTTCCTACTCAGGAGTTCCACATGAGGTGCCCAAGAAAGTGTTTTATCAAACATAACTCCTAAATTTTTGACAGTATCACTGTAAGGTATTACAGTATCCACAAAAATTACTTTAGAAATTTGTTCATTATCAACTTTAACTAACATTCTTGAGCTGCCAATGACTATTGCTTGCGATTTGCTAGGATTTACTAGAAGACCGAAAGCCTTTGCCCATTCAGCAAGTACCTGTAAGTCTTTATTCAAAGATTTAATGGCTTCATTAAGGCCCTCTACAGGCGCACTAACATACAGTTGCAGATCATCAGCATAGAAGTGGTAGCGAGAAGATAATTGTTTCGCAAGGATGTTTATAAATATAGAAAAAAGTAATGGAGACAAGACGCCACCTTGCGGTACACCAGTTATTAGCGGGCACCAATCCGAAATGACATCGTTTACCTTCACGCTCTGCTGGCGACCGCGAAGATAGGATTCAAACCAGGAAATAACAAGAAAAAGTTTCTGTCCTAAAGTTTCTACACCGTACAATGATTTCAATTTCAAAATGGACTGGATCATCAAAACTAATATAAGGTGACATAAATTTTTGCAGCCAAAGTCTTAGGGAACACTTGATCAGTAGTCGGTATTCGATGACTCTTTTTGGGAAATTCGAAAAATATTTTTTTCCCTACAAACGCAAGCCCAGCCTCAAGTCATTACTATGGAAAAGGAAATCTGTAGTCTCTGCCTACCCCTCTGGGAGACAGGCGTGAGTGATTGTATGTATGTAGAAAATCAGAAAAGTATATCTGGACGTGAGGAGCTCTGAACCGGAATTCGAAGCCGGGACCTCTCGCTTACCGGGCGATTGCTCTACCAAGTGAGCTATCCAGTTCTCAACACAACCTGCGAATTTACCCATACCCCAACGAAATGTGAAGATTAATAAGCCACTTGGCGTCTCAGGGCTCCTCATGTCCAGACTTTTTATTTTCTATACCGCCATGATATAAATTTAATTTGTTATCTCCGATGAGAATGATGCGATGGATAAATCGCCAAGTGTTTAAAATATATAAATTTATTTTTCTATCTAGAATTTATTTTTAAAATTTCGCAAAAAAATATTATTGATTCGTAATAATAATTACTCACCAAACCTCCAAAATGAATTTAACTGATGTCAAGCAATAACACAGGACGATGAATGGATGGATTCCAAATTAGTCAAAGTCAGCGCCATTTTGGGAGTCAGATCAAATTATCAGATAATTTTAAAACCACAATTGAAGCCGCAAAGCAACAGCTTCTGAATTGATTTTCACAATTTGCCTCAAACATTGTTTTATCAGTATTCGAAATTGAACGTGTGTGGTCAACTGACCCATCGAAATGGTCATTTGTTGTCATATTTATTAGTATTCGCGAATTTATCATTAATTAACATGTCTGTTAACAAGATACCGTCTGATGTACCGAATGATGACGCCAATAATAAATTATTAAATTCTCTCGTGATTGTATCGGAAGCTTAAATTGTAAATTAAGGAGTTTGTAGGCCTATTTTGTTACTTATTGTTTCCCTGATAACATGCTTACTATAATATACTATTATATGCAATGTATTCATACAAACATAAATTTACCCATACCTGTCTCCCAGAAGGATAGACAGGGACTACAGATTTCCATCTGCTACGATCCTGACACATGCCATTTCTTAATCCTTCAGTGTATCATACAAGCTCATGTATTTCGTTTACTTTTGACATTGCCCTTCTTCAATATATCGCTTTGATCGGCATAATTATTTCCTTCTAGAGCGACTCGGTCTTCTACTGCGGACCATATATTTCTTTCGTCACTCTTCTTTCATTCATCTATTTGTTCAACCTCTTGCGTAATGCATTTATTATGAATGAAATCAACCTGCCGTTAAATAATTACTGTCAAAAAATTACAGATTAACCAGATTGGTTACAGGTTGTTTCGTAGTACATAACCGTCACGTCTGTAACCAGATTGGTTACCGGTACGGCTTCTCATGTATGCGGGATTACAAACAAAACTTTAGCAGCATGATCTCCAAAATTCTTTTTTTTTTGCAAAATTACAAGACAATGCAGCAAATTCTGAAGGCTATTTTTATAATCCTTAATCTATTGAGTGTTCATCTCTAAAATAATAAATCAAACAATAAATAACAGCCAAGATTGCGGCGAACCCAGTATAGGTAATAAAATATATAACAAAAATTCTAATTTACAGCTAAATTTAAAACCAAGGCCTTCAGGTATTTTCACCTAAATATTTTCTTTACATTAGCTTCTTAGTCAAGCATCAGTTGCTTAGAAATTACCCAATGGCTTCCCGTAACTTAGTTACTCTATTTTTTATTCAATTATCTAAAAGGCTTTATGTACCAACATTAGTGATAGACTCTACATTATTGTACTTATACTAGTGAAATGAATGAATCGATTTGTTTTGATTTATCAGAACACTAAAAACGGTTACATTCAAATGTATTATTATTTATCAGCAAAACTACTTTGGCGCCGTCGAATCGTTATCAAAATTAACTGGACACTTCATTCCAGCTCAAAGGGTCAGAACGAATGCTTCATCAAATTTAATGCAGAGGCTGCTCAAATGCTCACCAAGAGTTAGCTGTTGTATTACTTATAGCTTTTTTTAGGGTTTTGCTAGAAGTACCAAAAGGAACCATTTTAGTAAGCCTCCATTGGCTGTCTGTCTGTCTGTCTGTCAGAGGGGTCTACAGCTTCAGCTGTTACAAGGAGCCAGTAAAATTTTTCACAGCATACGTGTTACTAGAACTTCTATCACGGCAAATAACAAAAACAATGAAAAAATAAACCCGAGGAGGGTCCCCTCCCCATCAGTGGCGAAGGGTCCATATAACTTGGTTCCCATCGGTTTGTTTAGGAAATGGCGTCCATACTACATTTCTTTATTCCGTGCTCTCTTCGCTTTGTCAAACATTTCCATAAATCTCAATACGACAAATACACTTGGCTGGTGCAAACAGGGACCTCCAAACAGGGACTAAAAAGAAATTATGTTTTCCTTGGGTGAACCACGAATCTTTTAAAATAAAATAGAATAGAATAGAATAATGTTTATTTGGTATACATAATAATAACGTTTTACAAAAAAAGAAAATAAACAAAATATTACTTAAAGTTCGCACAGAATGTACAAAAAAGGTCTACGCTCAGCTTAATGCCATGACAGGGCCACGGCGCTGATTTTCAGCGGATGCTTATTACTTATATACCAAACACTTTCTTGGTTGCTTTGAAATTTAATGTCCTTTGCGCATAAGAAATTTCTACCGTTAGTGCCGCCGCCGGTGTCCATTATGGGAACCGGCGGCGCCGGCAGCCGATGTTTTTGATATTTTTTGGGTGCCGGCGCCGGCAGCGGACGCACTCCCTATTTTTTACGTTATTTCTTTTCAGCTTTATCTTAAAGACGGTATATCATTTTATGTTTTGTGTCACCTTGATGTTACTACGTCTATAGTATATTGTTTTTAATTACCATGATTTTAGGGTTCTGTGCCGTTTTAGTGGCACGGGATTCTTTGTGCGCGAGTCTGACTCGCACTTGGCCAAATTCTTATAAATACAATTAATCATGATTGCGTAATATATCAGAATGAGGAGGACGGAGAACCGTAAAGACTGGCGAAATCTGGAAAAGGTTTATGTCCAGCAGTGGACGAATACGGTCTGATGGATGGATGGCTGGAATATTTCAAAATACTCACTTCATAATGACGTGATAATGTGACGGTACAATCTCACAGCGGGGATCTAGGTCGAGTACATGTGTTTTCCTGTAACATTTCAAAATCTTCAGATACTCTCGCAACCTGATGTAGGGTGCATGAATAATTCTATTCGGAACTAGGGATTTTAAAGCAGACCTATTTCTCAGCATCAAAAATGCATGCGGTGATTCTCTTTTTCGTCTTCTCTTTTTAATACGAGTATAACACTGCACAGTACGCAAACTGACATCTGTCTAATATTATCTGTACTTCTACACTAATAATGAAGTAGTAAAAAAGTCGTGTCTCTAAATTTAATTGAATAGTTCTGCGAACTTGTATTGTATTGAGGCCAAAACGATAACATTTCGAATTCTCTGTCTGTTCAGAACTCGAGAAACACTCAACGGATTCAGATGGAGTTTTTTGTTATCATCGTAGTGGGCTAAAAGGGGCGTTGATAAAATAACCACCAAGCCAAAAACAGTCGAAACTACTCAAATTTTGAAAGACACTTCCACGCGAGCGAAACCACGGGCCAAAGCTAGTGCAATATAAAAATTACATCTATCAGCTTTAGCGGTCGACTGCTTGACCTCTCCAACGGTCGATAAAGGCCGTTTTAAACGCATACAGGAAGACTTCATCATGATCACCACTTTGCGCTGGGCTGGCAATTGTAATTCCTCGCACCGAAGACGCTGCTCCGCGGTCTGAAAATGTCCATTACGCGCCATTATTGATGTTCTCCGATAAATTCCTATTAAACCGGCTGACTTCTCAATTGTCAACAGTTTGCCGCTGTCTGGCGCTCGAGAAGGTGATAAAATTATTAATTAAGGCGAACGTTTGATTAATGACTCCGCGATAACTAGTAGCGATGTGCTCTCGCGAGTGGACGGCGTTATGCAAGACATTTAAAAATAATAATAATGGAATTTAGAATATCTATAGATTTACATACTTTCCTGTATAATCTAGACACTATTCGAACTAGCCAGGTCAGACCTTAGGCTTCAATATATTATCCTAAGTTATAGGAAGAAATGATATTTTAAGTTGTTATAAAGTATTTTATGTTGTTATAAATAAATTTCAGGACTGACCATTGAACTTGGCACCCATTTAGATCTCGACTCTTTTGTCGTTGAAGTCAACAAACAAGGCATGAACTTGGCTCTCATTTAACATTTATGTTTTTGATGGGATTTACTTTACTACATTTACATATTGGTGATTGGTATACTACATAAAAGTCCGTACATCAGACAAAACTATTTTCTATATACCTATATAGGTTATGTATAAAGTTTATCTGAAAAGTTAGACTTTTGATCATTGCTCGTACGAGATTATATCTCAACCAAAAATAAGAAATTTAATCAATAAATATACCAAGAGCAGAAAATATCTTTGACTTTGTAATTTATAGCGAGATCCATCTTGTTCGTCTCTAAATAATGTTTAGAAAATATCTTTGTTTCTTTTGAAGTAATATTGTATTTTATTTTTTCAGTTAAATACTTTGTAATATTAACTGGGCTTAGTTTTCAACCATTACAAATGTCAATTTATTTTAGTTTAGTCACGTATTGAATAATCTCTTCACAAAAAGAATTCGGAAGGAGATAATAGTGTTAACTTCATAAACAGCGGTGTTGTTTAGCAACCACAAAGGCATCAATGTGAAGGCAGTACCTGTTTGGCTGTCTATAGCGCTTCCTTGTAGTTTTCTTCGACCGGATATAATGCTTTTACTGTCATGTTAAAACATAACTTCTCCTTAATAATGACAGCTAATTTAATGTTAGAGATGTTTGTAAGCTTGGTTTTAGAACTTGTAAAAATAATCTTAAGCTTTTTTTAGTTTGTCTTAAGTACAATTTTTGTAGTCCATTTTTTAAATCCTAAAACTGTATGATAGATCCGAGCCACGATGTAGACCACGATTAATTGTTTTAGCGATAAGGAGAATTAAAGTTGTTTTGGGTTGCGCCGAGTGTACGACGATTAGACACCTCGCTCTGTACTCTCGTGGTCTTTTTATCGTGGTCAATTTTATTTACTGCTTTTCATGGCGGATTTGTGGTGTATTTTGAATAAATCGTATTTAAATTGCCAGGCAATATTTCTAAAATGTAAGTTGGATAAATTGTAGTTCATATTTTGGTGATTGTTTGAAATTAATTTGAGAATACATTCTACTGCTAAGTTGTTAAAATGACTTAAACACCAATACGCTTTTTTTACATTTTGGGCTTAGTTTAAATAGGGTTGCTTTATAAACTATAGATTATTTTTAATTTTTGCTTCGGATAAAGTATACTTACGTTTTCTGTGATGGTAAATATGATTTTTTAAAATTAATTAATTAAATATTATTCATTAAATCAAGTTAACTGTGACTGCCGATTTAGCTTTTTTGGTGCGCTGCTCGACAATGTCCAATTAAATATCACGCAACCTCAACGTAAAATAATAAAAGTTGTATGAAACTCCCTCGGGAATAAAGTGATTTGAATTTGGAACGCCAAATTCGTGTGGAAACTCGTGGAGAACTCTGAATAAAAAAATGCCCATATGGCATTGTAAAGAGGTTTGTTCGAAAATCAAACTAGCCACCATAAGCAGAACTCAAAAAAAAAGGTGCGTTTACAAAGAATGTAAAACAAAAGACGTTGTTTGGTGCTGCGATTGTCAGTGAATTTTATTGCAATATTCGTGTTGATATAAAATGTCGAGCGAGAGTGATTCAACTCCATAGTTTATCAAATTAGGCGCTTTAGAGATTATTAATAATCTGCTACCGGATTAATCAAAACACAATGTGAAACAACAAAACATATGTCATATGGAGCCCTGGCTTTTTATTGTCTCGCAGAAGGTGTGAAAAGTAGGGTATGCTTCTCTGGAGTAAAGCCTGTCTACGTCTTGGGCAGCTTGAACCCCTCGCTTCACTCAGGACTCTATATAACTCCCAGGGTTCAATATGCCGCCCGCGACATAAGATACTGCTTTATTCCCTTAGTGCATAATCTACTATTATAGGTGTGCAATTCAAGTTATGTTTTGACCACAAATCGGAAGGGTTTGCCATCTATCACTCTGGGACGGAATAATCGTTGCTTAAATGTGGGTGCATGAGTGTGGACTGTGTGACACCTCTGATATCTAACATGAGGTGAACAGTAGCCACTCAAGTGAAACATGTGGGGGGGGGGGGGCATGGATGGAGCCTTCCGGAAAGAGAAGTCCCCATTTTTGCAGAAGTTCCTGTACAGACTGATTAACGCCTTGCCCGCTTTCACTCTCTCACTTTCTGGGCGAGTGCCCTTCATCCCCAGGTCTCATTAATGCTCGTAGTGGCCATTTGTAAGAATATGTGTATAAAAAATGTCCTGGCCGTTTTTATTCTCCCACCTAGAGTGTCAAGCAAAACTGTATCTCGTCAATGCAATATAATTCTTAAAAATGCATACACAAAAGTAAAAAGTCATATTTGACAATATGTCATTCAAATTTAATATTTTTTATGTATATATATTTTAAACGAAACGAAACCTGTCTGATGAAGCTTAAATAAAAGGAATACGTGGAAGAGAAAGACCGCAAAACCAGAAGAGTAATCACAGACAGCTTCGTATAGGTATCTATAATTTATCTGTTACCGACTTTCGTAGATTTTTGATGATGATGCCTGATGCCGTCACTCTCTCAGTTTCTGGACGGGCGACCTTCATCCTATGTCTTAAGCTTTCATCATCATCAGAGATGCAATTGTGTAAGCCAATGGTATTCAAATTCTATTAGGTACTTCGTACTTAAAAGGATGCCCCATCCACTGATGTAATTAGCATGCACAATAAAGAAATTTATTATTAATTATTTATTTAATTGTCATAATGGCTATTCGGCTAAGCAAATAAGCCCGTTTGACAAATTAAATAGTACTTTTTTGGTTTTCAACAATAAAATAAGACAATTGTAGATATTCATTTGACAGCCAAAAATGTGCGATTTAGCGAATAGCCATATGACAATATATTTGAATACCTCCATATTGGCTTACACAATTGCACTTCAGGCATGGGTTAGTCAATTTGTTTCCAAAAAAACATCGTGCCATAGTCGTACAAAAGGCAACAGTTTGTAATACCGTCGACTGTACGCCGCCGCCACACACCGTGATGTCTATCACCGTATCCAACTCAAATAAAATCAAAGGCCAGTAATGCAATAACTACAATTTGCACGGCGATAAGGAAGCTCCGCGGAGGCCCCGCTCTGTAAGAAATGTCAAATAAATTGGAGTGGCGCGCCCAATGAGCCGTGCGAATATTGTTTCTTTATTGCATTTATTGCGGATTCGTTGCGCTCGTTTGTGAGATATATGAACACTGACTGAAGATGTACGGGTACAGTAATGATGTCTCTTAGATTTTTTTGTAATTGTCAAACACAACGTAAGTTACTGTTGTCGTACGTAAGTTTATCACGTTGTAAAATAAGTTGGGGATGGAAATATGATTAAAATGACGGTATCATCCTTCTAGCCGCACACATTCCTTCCAGGTGCACCCACTCCTTCCACCCATCCCTACCTCTTCCACCCGCTCCGCTCCCCTTCTTTCCACCCGCACTTCTATAATGACATTTGTTTATATGTATAGCCAAATTCATACTGGGGACTCGGTAAGTGGTCAGGCCAAGCGTTCAGTGACTCAGTGAAACTATACGAAAAATATTTTTTGTGCGTCTATACGTGTTCAAGAACAACCTCGACTCAATTAGTATAGGATGTCAATATTTTATCTTACGCATTTCACATAAAGGGTCTTTGGTCCTTACCACTTACCAAGTCTCTAGTATGAATTTTTCAATGAAAGTCACCTTATATTGATGTCATTGTTTCATTATTTGCCCGCGGCTCCACCCGCGTTAGTAAATCTACACTCGGTCTGTTTTATTTGACATGTTTCCACAGACAAGATTGTCTATGCATGTTTCACAAAAATGATTACTGCTCAGCGCCCTTTATTTATCTTGGAAAAGCCTATGTTCAACGGTGGACGAACTAGGCTGATGGATGGATGGCAGTGGTATAAAGCTCAATGGGTTGATGGGTTGTCGTAGAAGGACGTATGCCGAACAGATTTGCAAAATATTGGAGACCGATCAAATTAAAATCACTTGGAACGGAAGAGCTCGTCAAGAAAGCGAAAGAGGTAGGTATGTTGCAAATGAAGATCTGTGGTCTCTGTCAACCCATCTGAGAGACTGGCACGAGTAATAAATGTATATATACGTCTTGTGCCATATAACACATGGCTCTTCAATCTCAAATTCATGTCAATCAGTTCAAAAGGCCAAAATTGTACAAGCCATTTTTTCCAAAAAGAGTCAACAAGACCTCGATATTGATATCTTGCCAGCTCTCAAGTATGGATTTGGCTATATAAATTACAGTCACCTTATCACGGTTATAAGTACTTTTACTGTACTGTTGTATTTACAGAGTTAGTGGCATGGCAACGTGAAATTGCTCTCAAAACCTACACTAGACTTCAATAGTACCAAATTCATTGACGAACTCAAAAATAGACTTTAGGTTATTGTATAAGAATCTATTCTGATTTGTTTTGTCTTTTACATTTGAACAATAGAAAATTTTTATGCCAATATTTTTGTCTTCCATTAAATTTAATGATCCTTGGGAAAATATTCAATGAAGCTTTGATGTTATATGAATGTTCGCCAGGCTTAGGAAAACACCGTACATATGCAAGTAGGTCTCGCACCTTGTAGGTTCTAAACCATTCTACCAAGACAGTAAACTTGAATAAAATTCTAACAAAAATTGCAAACTTAATGTAATGTATGAAACAAAACTGCAAAATTAAGTTAGCCAACTAATATTCCACAGAGAATGAGACATTGCAAACTTTTGGATATATTCCTTTACTTCACTTGAGCCAGAAGACTGACATTACTTGTGAATGAAATTACAAGTTTCTAAGTCAACTGGAAATGCCCTGTAGGTTTCTATGAAGAGCCAATTTTTATTAATTTGGTGGGAAAATAACATTGTTTTATTTTAGCGTTGAGTAATAAACCTGATTTCTTAACAGGACCGGGATTCTTAGATTTCTGTAAGAGGTATCAGTTTCAACATGATATCTCTCACAGAGAACGAAAAAATGGTTATTGATGGACAGACAGAACGACAGACGGACGGATGGACTGAGGGATAGAGAGACGGACAACAAAGTGATCATATATGGGTTCCGTTTTTCACTTTGAAGTACGAAACCCTAACAAATAATAATCTGTAAAAAGATCCCCGCAACAATCGAATGTCCCCTTTATCCTGTTCTTTTTTTTTTTTTTTTTTTTTATTTATTTTATAACAGAATTTTACACAAGTATATACTTTACAATTTTCGCCAAACTGCTAAGCAGTTTGTTGGCGATACGCTCTTACATTTGATTAAGAGAAGGTACTTAAAATCTAATACTATATAGTCTTAAAACATATACATATTTGTAGGAAATCATTATGTAAGATATAATAAGTTCTAGTTATGTAAGGGAAGATAACAATATATTTTTTAATTTATGTTTTAGGGTGCCAATTTTTAACTTATTTTCTTCCAGTAGGAGAGGATATTTATTACAAAGCTTGGGAGTTATGTACTTCCGAGTTCTCTCTCCATAATAGTTTTTAGATGATGGCTGTGATAGTTTGCCAATTTTTACTGCTCTAGTGAAATGTCTATTTGGTTTAGGAACTTTATAGTCTTTAGTGTAGTAAATTTCCAAACCTATGAGATATTTAACTTTCTGGTTTACTGGGAGAATTTCACAAACTGTAAACAATTTTTCATACTCTCCCTTATATTTAGCTTTGATATTTTTACCTACTAAGTGTTTAATAATTCTCAACTGTAATTGCCTAATTAGATCCAGGTATGTTTTAAAAGTCAGTCCATAACAACTTAATCCATAGCTCAGAAGTGAGTCAGCAAGCGCATGGTAAACAATGTACAGGGTTCGTTTATTTAATATTCTACGTAGGTGATAAAATTGTCCTAAAACTGATCTCAATCTTTTGCAGACTTCATTAGTATGTAGTTTCCAATTAAATTTGTTATCTATTAATAATCCTAAATATTTAAATTTATCTACTATTTCTAAACCTTTGCAGTCACACCCTTGTTTATTTTTATGAAAACAATCGTAGGTGTGACCTAATATTTTAATATCCGAGGGTTGTAAGTTTTTGGCTAGAAACTTCTCTTCATAAATATAAGCAAATATTTTATGCAAATCTGTTTAGGCTTTACAATGTGATTTGTAATGAAAATTATGATTGTATTATAATATTAATAGGTATATAAAATAAAATATAATATTATAATATAATCACTATATTACATTATAATATGAATATATTTATTTACAATGCGATTGACTAACAACCATCCATTAAAACGTTCAAACATTTGCTCTTACGAAGACGGCATTCGCAAGCTTTGAGATAATCAAAACAAAAACCAACGTGTCAAAATAGTGCCATTTGAGGATGAGACGTGTACATTGTTTAATACGTAAACTTAACGTCTTTTTCGAGGGGTATACAGAAATCACCATCTACTGCGATCTTGACACACCCACCTTACTCCATCATGCATCAGTAACAGTAGCCTAAGCATGAAAACATCACGGTTTCGTTTCAGTTGCGTTCACGTTAGATTTTGTATGGAATCTGAAAAGTTCCGCTACTGTCCGCTTGGGGCGGTTATCAGATTCCATATGAAATCTAACGTAAAATATAACTTAACCATGATATTTTCATACTAAGGATACAGATCTGTCGAGGGAGTCATCAAGCATTGTTACTCCAGGTGATTTGTGGATAAGATGTTGAATATTCCATCCATCCATCCAGCAGCCTGTGGTTATCTAAAAAGTGGGCAAAGCTCCTCAAATACTAGGGCACTTCAAATGCAGAAAGGGGGCAAGTACACCGAACAAATCGCAATAGGTGTTTCCAAGATTTTACCACTCTTGGCGGTCTTTCGGCCCCAACGGGCATCATGTCAGCGACCAATATGCTTAATCAGGCGAAATCTGACTATATAAAAATCGCGAGTAGCCGTTTCAATAGCATTATGAATCGAAACCACGAATCTTTTAGTAGTAAAATTAATGTTCAATCTCTATCATGCAATATGATCTACTAGCGTTCATTGCATCGCAACTCATGTTGCATTGTTGTTTACTACGCTGTTCAAAACACTATAAACCGAATGATTCATCAGTTTTCAATTTCCACCAAATTGTTTTGGCAGACGCAAATCGATTGGAACTCGGTATCAGAGTTCGGTTTTCAATTGCCATCAGTCATTGCCAAGGTTGATGGCTGAATATAGACTGAACATACTGTTCCTCAAAATAACTGTTAGGTGGATCGTTATAAGGCTATCAACCAGTTACTATTGGAGAAATTACGGCAGCTTACTCAAGGCTTTGAAAATGTTTGCGTTCATTATTGGGTAAAGTTAAACTTCAAATTTGATTGCGAAATCTTTTACTTTTGAAATTATTATAATGCATTACAAGATAGCAAAATCTATAAGAAACATTATTTTAACATCTAATTATATCAGAGTAGGAGAAACAGGTAATTCTAACAAAACGACAATTTGCGAAGGCCGAAAGCGAAGCGAGTAACGACCTTATACTTAAACCTGGCTACGTCCGTGCTATTGGTATTTTATTAAATAACATTAAATATTCCAATCACTTATCGGGTATTCATTCATATTGTATCTTATGGCCAGCACTATGGTGGTACCGTGGGGACAAAAAAATACTCACATTACCCCCAGGGGTGCGGTAGGTCCAACAAAAAAAAATCCCCACCGTACCCCCAGGGGTATGAGCCAGTGGTACCGTGTGTCCGACACGCGATCTATTTCACCCTGGCTAGATATGTGAAAACTAGCCAAATCAAATGTTGTGGTTCAATAGATCATAAGTTATTTGCTTTGTGTAAATAATTCGACTAAACAAATTTAAAAAGTCATCTTTTTAAATAGGAAACATTGTTATAGCAGAAAAAAACAAGAAATTGTGTTTTAAATTTACTTATGAATGTTATACGTTCTTATAAATAAATTTCAGGATTATCTACAGAACTTGGCACCCATTTAGATATCAAGTCTTCTGTCGGTGAAGTTGACAACCTGGCTCCCATTTTCACATTTATATTTTTGGTGTGATATCATTACTTTTTGTAAAAAAATGTATTTCTAGGTCATCTGAAAGTGGGTTAGGTTTTTGACCTATAAGTCAGTCAATCAGTCATAAAAATGACGATTTTTTGACGTTATTATACATATAATAGCTAAGCTGTGTTTATAAAATTTGGGGTGCTAGTTTATCTAGGGGGTATACCTATTAATTATGTTAAATAGTTATCGAGTTATGAAGGGTTCAAAAGTGGCTCCAAATGGTTCGTGCAAAATATGACACGGGTGCTGCTCGACATTTCTCTTTTCTTGGCTTGAACTTGGCTTTTTTGGCACTTTTTGGCCCACGTTGATAGCTATTCTTGGGACCTACTGTCATTATATTATGTACTACCTAATAGTCCACCTGTTGATATATTCTCACAAAGGGCCCCATAAGCTATCCGTCTCGCCTTAACAGCCCTGAAGGTCTTTTCCATGGCACGTAGTTATAACTGGACGAAAATATACATAAGGCACCCCGTCTGGCATTCTGGACTTGTTCAGATATAGTTTAGTTTATGTTTAGTTTGCTTGCAGTTCGTATTTAGACGAATGACGTAAGATTTTCCATTCAGTAATACCTATTAAATTTTACAATTTGTTAAGCTACTAAAGCTTATACCTAAAAGGTGACTTTCGTTTTTATAGCCAAATTGCCAAAATAATCCTGAAGACTCTGTAAGTGCTCAGGACTAAGGTTCAATGACCCTGTTTGCGAAATACGAAAAATATTTTGTGCCTCTATACTTCTTGGAGAATAACCTTGACTCAATTAATATAAGAAATTAGAAGATCTAAATTTTTTTATATTTATTTCAGGAAAAGGGTAGTTGAACCTTGGTTCTGACCACTTATCGAGTCTCCAGTATGAATTCGGCTTTATAAACGAAAGTCACCGTATAAAGGTTATTATAGGACTTTGATTGGTCCCGATTTAATCTTCTGCAAAAAGATATTTAGTATGGTGTCGTATAGCGGGTGTAAATAGAGTGCGACGTTTAAATAAAACCACATACTCTACTGAACATACTAAATAACTTTGTGAAGAAAAATACCCGCGCAAATCTTCAGAGAAGAAGATATTCAACTGTAAAACGTAGGAAGAAGGTCTATTTTAGAACGCTGCACCGTAACAGCTGTTTTACGGAAGCCGCTGTTTCAAAAAAACGCCCTTATGTCGGTGCGTTAAAGTCGACGCATTTTTGTTTGAAACTCAAATATTTCCCGAACTCATAGTTAGCGCGGGTATGATTCTTGGGAAAAGTGGTTCAGTATGATCCGTGGAATATGTGGTTTCATTTAATGGTAGCACTCTATTTACACCCGGTACATAGGTAGATACGAGTATATAATATATGTGGTGACCAGATCATAGAATTGAACATTTCATGAAATGGTCGACCATTTAATCCATTATACCCAAATATTTAATGGAATCAGTTTTATGGATGGCGGACATGCATAAGGAAACACAATGTTAGAATTTAGAATGTAAATTATAAACAAAACTTACCTGAATTAAAAGGGTAAAACTAACCTAAAATCATTGTCAAACCTGTAATAAAAGTAAACTAAACTATTGTGAATAAAAAATCCTATCTAAATTGCTACCGTCATGTCAAAGGGTAACTAGAAGGCTGGCAGCGTTTCCCCTTTGAATGGCCAGGCTGATTTAGCACATTTTAATTTGTGTTTTTAGAGTTTCGTAACCAAAGGGTTCCAATCGGGACCCTACTACTAAACCTCCGCTGTCCGCTCCGTTCGTCTGTCACAGGGGTCTACAGCTTTAGCCGTAGTGTGTAGCCAATTGTTATTTTCACAAAATACGTTTAAGTACGGCCTCCATCACGAAAAATTATAAAAATGAAAGAAACTGACAAACAATTAAGGTTCCCATACAAAAACCTTGAAAATATTGCGTTTTTAAGCGTTATTTGTTTGATCTCTCTCTAGAAAACGGTAAGTAATACATACGAAATTTGGTCAAACTTTAGTACAAACTCTAAAGTAAATCAACAAATAACAAAAATTGGTTTCCGTTATCAAGGGTTGCCTAATTGTTTGTCAGGCGATACCATTTCAGCGTCTTGTTTCTGATCGCCTTTGTGTTGCTATTGCATCCATATTGTGTGGTGTAAGCGTGGGTGCGCGAGTCCGACTCGCACCAGTTTCGATAAATTTGCTACGCTCTAGCAGGAATCTATAGCACAAGATTAGAATAATCAAATAACTTGATACACTTTAATATAATGTTTTAATTGATCTCACAAAATACCGATAATAATTGATCCCATTTACATTTAAGTGTTTAGAATTTCGTTGCAAAAAACTAAAATCGTAAAAGTTCTTACAAATTAATCAAAAGCTAGTAGGCGTACGGGACGACGACATGTCAACTAGAGCCTATTAAATACATGTTGGATTGGATGTTCCAAAAGCCTTATTTTTATGATAATAAAGAATACATTAGCGTGTATTCATTGACAAATACTATATGTATTGTAAACAGCTCTGTGAACAGTTCAGTGACATCACTATTTAACTGGCTCTTGTCGTAAAACACTTTTTTATGTTAACAAAACGTAAAATCATGACATCAGACGTAGTATGAGAGCTGGTGACCATCAAAATGCAAACCTAGCTTTCTCACAGTTGTATTTCTAAGTTGTCTGAAACTTAGATAAGTTTTTTTTTCAGAAAGTGATGCAACTTTTTTAATGCTTTTAGGCAAAGAACCCGATCCGTCTTAGCATTGTTCTAAAAATAATACTTTGGGATTTTCTAGCTTACTTTGGGACTCGCTCTATCTCAGCTAGTCGTAGGTTTTCTTGTTCAGTTAATTAAGAATTCAACTGTGTCCTAAAGTTACATCATTTTGATTTTCACCATCTCTCATACTATTGTTTCCTTGACAAACGCTTTAGCTGATCGGTAACAGATCTCAATCAAATAAAAAAAATATTTTGTTACATATTTAAGGCAGTTTTATAAAAATATAAACCTTTAACAAAAAAAAAAAACCGACTTCAAAAACAAAAATTATAGCAGCCATTCAGAAAAAAAAATTATTTACGGACCGATGGTACCAAAATAACACTTGCCGACTTCTTTCTTCCTGAAGCACATGTTCTCTAGAAGTCGGCGCTCTACTATTGGTTTTTGTGTTATTTACTATGGGGAATGCGCCGACATAGATCGTGTATGCACCAAGTTGCGTGCGGTCATGGCTAAATTATACTTAATAAAAAATAAAGTACCCTTCGCCATTTTATTGGATATTTACAAGTCTTTAGCTGACTCCATCATTTCATACGGACTTAGTAGTTACGGACGGACATTTAAGACATATCTAGACAAAATATATTCACTTCAACTTCGTATCCTTAAGCTAATTGTTCCGGTGAAAATAAAAGAAAAATTTCGTGACAATCCAATGGGTCTGTTTAAATTTTGTAGGTCACTGCCTGTTCATCTGAAGGTGGAACTGGCAATTTTAAAAGAGCAGTTTCACCGTCAAGATATTCAACTCCCTATCCATCATAAGGTCTTAACTCGAAATATAACTAAAAATAAACTACTTGTTCCTACAACGACAAATGTATACGGCAAAAGAACCTCTGAATTTATGCTGCCTAAATTAATTAACAGTCTACCAAACACCCTCAGAGATTCGATTAACGCACGAAACGTTAAGCATAAATTAAAGAGGTATTTTTTAACTGTTATCTAAACAACAATTCTTTATTATAATTGCTATTATTTATCAATCTGTTACGTTTTAGATTGAAGTTTCATTGTTTTATTAGGTTAGAAAGTACATTCTTGTAAACTTCTAACAATAAATCTGTTATTATTTATTTTTCATATGTAAAAGTGATTTTATCAAAACAAGAATGATATCATTATAATATATCCTCCTATATAGCCAGTGTAAATCCTTATATTCCATCTAACAATTCAAACTGATTGTAATACGCTGTTAGTAAGCTCAAATAGTCCTTATGATAATAGTATTAAGAATGTATCCAATTAATATCTACACACGTAATTTTATTTGTTATTCTGCATTCTTAACAGGCACGATGTGCGACTGTGTTCTTTAATGTGTGTAGTTCTACCCTCAGACATAATCTGTTTTTTATAAAATAACTACCTACTTCTACTATGTTACTCGAAAAGCTAGGAGAATAGTTGAATAATGTTTTCAGACGAGACTTGGAACTGGGTGTACATAAAAACCCCAAAAGGTTTCTGATACACCTTCGTGTAAAATTGCATGTCATGTTATGTTTGATTAAAAATAAATAAATAAATAAATACTTCTAGATAACATATTTTTCAGGAAGAAAAAAGTCGGCAAGTGTTATTTTGGTACCATATCATCGGTCCGTAAATAATTATTTTAAACTTTTTAGTAAATGGCTGTTATAATATGCCAGTCGGTTGTTATTTTTTAGTTAAAAGTTCATTTATTTCACGCTTTTTAGTGTTGACGGGTTAAATTGTGAAAAATGGGTAGACTACAGTGAGCACTCTGATTGCCTTCATTGCCTCAAATACCAAAAAAAACAGTCCAATTGAGAACCTCCTCCTTTTTTGAAGTCGCTTAAAAATATAATAAAACATTAATAAAGATATCTAGTTGTTCATATTATATTTAATTTCGATTAAAATAAATAATAATTTATTTGTAAATAAAATGTAACTAAAGAATACCATGCGAATAAAAAAAATCACGAAAATATTGCACTATAATCCATCTATCCATCTGCCTGTTACGTCCACTGCTGGACATAGCATAGACCTTTCTAAGATTTCGCCACTCTTGGCGGTCCTCCTGAAATAAATGCCCATACCTCCTCACATACGCTGGGCAGGCGGATTGTTGAACGCGGTGCCGAAACCCTTGCACCAGTAACGCCGCTGCCTATACCGGCATTAATCGGTCTCAGACAATGGTGGGCCGCCTGGTTGTGCTTGTCTGCGAGCTGTTCTCTTACCCTCCCCCGAATGACTTCGGGAGGATTTGCGAGTAAGATGGTGGTACCTCCACAGTCGAGCCCGGCACCAGCTCTACCACCTAAGTTCTACCACCTATATAGTCTGTCAAAAAAAATTTGAAATGAATATTGAACTTTAATAAACTTTATTGAGCTTTAAACGTTAAAGTAGTATAAAAGGTTAAGTAATAAAAGTTAAGTTAGGTAAAATATTTATGAAATAACAACGCGGTACTTGCTTGTTTGGTGTAACCACGCGAAAGAAAATAGTTCCTTCAATATTCATTTCAACTCTTTTTTGAGATTGATGCTGCATGTTGTCACTTCTTGATGGAACATTTTCACAATAATAGAAAAATATTAAAATTACTTGTACATTTGGTATTTCTTCTAATTTTTAATTGTTATTTTATTTCATGATTTTTTATGTATAATTTTATTTGAGTAGTGACATCATAGTAATTTTTTAATTTTTTTTACAATTTGCTTGCAAAGACGAAACGTTAACTAGACATTCTACCTACCTTCTTTTCTTATAATTTTTTCTGGTTTTAGTCATCGAACATGTAATTTTATAATTAACGTATTTAAGTGTATTTAATGTTTTTCCTTATTGTTTTCGCCTGAAGATGTCGATAAATCGATGAAACCGGTAGCGTGATCATCCTTAATTAAATACTAGTGGAACAACGTACAAGTAATTTATATATCTTTTTATTATTCTTTTTTGAGAAGTAGTGTATGTATATTTCTAGTCAATATAAGCGTAAACACATCGCAATATCTATTCTCCTTAAGATCTACGGTACTTATTTAAAAAACGAACACAAAAAAGATAGAGTCAATCTCCTATTCGAATGTTACTCAACGGTGACGCTACGAGTGTTTACAAAAGAATGTCAAAGAACTTTAAAACTATGAAAAAATTCTATTCACAACGAGGCTATTTGCTCTTTTTATTGATTAAGTGTGGATGTACGAAGGTAGCTAACAGGTTCAGTACACCGTACACGTACCTATCAAATAGACACAACAATAAAAAACATGGCAGGTTATGGAAAAAAAAAATGATACAGATTTAAATTTTTACTTTCTTCGGATATATAAGTCATTTACCCAAAGAAAGGTATTCAAAAACCGTTTAAAGTTAAACCAGTTTTAAGATACACCTGTTTTTTTTAAATTATTGTTCTTTATAAATATTTTTTGAATACTTGTTTTCGCTATTAACAAGTTTTTTTTTTTTCTCCAATTGGTAACACTTATCGTTATGTAGAGCTTTAGCACTCTTTCATTGCGAGTCTGAAAGAATGTTGGTTTCCGTAGTTTTACGCAAACTAAAACTAATTTGAGTGAGTACGATAAGCTCAAAATTAAGGGCTGCCAACCTGGATGTATTTTTTAGCGCTCACAAGAACTAGAGCGTAAAAATTTTATACTTTGCAGGAACTATCGAATAACATCGGCCTTGTTGTTACACGATTACGTACATAGGAATAGTATTTCAGGGTTCACAAAACAATAAAAAATGGAACCTCTATATATTTTAAAATAAAAGTAAAACTGGTCGCGGTAGATAAAAATTCAGTTCTTTTTAGGGTTCCGTAGTCTGACAAGGAACCCTTATAGTTTCGCCATGTCCGTCTGTCCGTCTGTCCGCGGCTTAGCGCAGAGACTACTAATACTAGAAAGCTGTAATTTGGCATGGATATAAATATTAATCACGCCGACAGAATGGTAAAATAAAATATCGAAAATTTTTTTTTTAAGTTGTTCCTCTCATACACGTAAACTGGGGATGATTTTTTTTTCTCGTCTATCCCATAGTGTGGGGTATCGTTGGATAGGCCGTTTAAAAGCATTGTGGGTGTATGAAAACCATTTTTCTATTTAGGGATCTGTTAGCGAAATATTAAGCTTTAAAGTGAAAATTTTAGTTACAGTGGATCGTCCCCCCCCCCCTGCTGGCTAAACGGTTGTTTATAGAAATGTGAAAAAATTCATAGAAGTAGTATATATAATGAATTTAAAAGGTAAACTATCTCAGCTAAGTTTACAAGTTTACGAGTACAGGTCGCGCCAAACTTTTGGTCCCATATAATGTATGGGACCAGAACTTTGGCGCGGTCTGTATTAGTAGGCCAACTTATATGTACCGGGCAACTACGGAACTCTACATTGCGCGTGGCCCGACACGCACTTGGCCGATTTTTATTTGTAACTGGGTAACAGTCAAGTACTCCCCTAGTCGAGCGAAAACACTTCGTTGATTGGTATCAACATTGAAACTGGAGCAGCCGAAGTTAGGTCTGGAGTCAAGGACGGTCAACCGCAGTTCAGTCCTGAGTGATGGTGTCTGCTCTGCCAAGGGATGGTGTCCAGATGTGTAGCCTTAGACTTAGTCCCCAAAGTACGGAGACACAATTAATTTATGAGTAAAGATGTTAGGACGTTATCGCAATAGCGATGGAAGGTAGCTGGCAGACAGACGGTGGACTTGCTTTGAGGTACTGCGGAAAACTCATGCGCTGCTGAAAGAAAAGTAATTCAATGGCCGCACGGGGAGGTGCGCGGGCCTATGTAGAAGAAGGGGTCAGTAGGGATTAAGCAGAAACATTGAAGTTTGAAGTTTTGTTATGAATTTATGATAGTTAAATATCACAACGTGACAAGATTATGTTTTTATTGCGAAATCCATCGCTAAATATTATTAGAGTGCATTACAAACTAGAAAAGATAAATTAGAAACAAATGTAAAGACAAGAATTTGAAAAAATTCCTCGGGCCAGGATTCGAACCTGCGACCTCTTGTTATCAAGACAAGCGCGCTAACCGACTGCTGTCTTTACATTTGTTTCTAATTTATCTTTTCTAGTTTGTAATGCACTCTAATAACGTGACAAGGACTCGTTTCAACCAAATTAGCAGCGGCTGGGACTAAGTTGGCTTCATACTGGGCTCTTTGCTAAGCAAAGCCTTTTGATCCAAATGGCCTCATCAATTGAAAGAAACTTCCGCCATGCAATGCATCATGCGCATTTACTAAAAAGAAAAAAAGAATAGATTTACTGTAAAAACACGAAAAAAATATTATAATGATAGATAAATTCTTAATCAAGCTAATTCGAGAAATGGTCAAAGATCAAAAGGAATACTCGTACAGGAAGCACTGCCTAATTCTAACTAAAGATTCTACGAGTTCCTAGATCCTCGTAAAATCGATCTTCATAAGCGCCATGCGTGTTTTGGATGACTTATTGCATCGTGCACGCGCATCGACAGTTTACCCAGCACTAAACAAACACAAACGCAGATGGCTCACCCACCTTCTCCTGTTGCCGCTTCCGTCCTTTCCCGCTATCGTAAGTCTTAAGAGGATAGGTTCCGAAAAACCATAATTTATTCTTCCTTGTTTGAAGAATCTGGCAATAATAGATATTTGAAAAAAATTTGGACTTCTGTCAAGAATATAAATGCACACTCTTATCGAAACCGAATCTTCAGAAGTCATTCCAACATTGAGTCATAAAAAATCAAAGGTGACTCCAAAAAAAGTTTTCATGTCGAGTTTTAACATTATTTGAGCAAAATCATATTACATTATTTATTAATTAAAATCTCTATAAACTTTATTAAACTCTTATCTGAACAGATATTTGACTCAAGCTTTAGTTTTCTTTTTAATAATAAAATTCGTCATAAAAGTTGTCATTTTGATAATTTTTCAGAATTCGTCCCTCACGCACTGCGGGTTTTTCTGCATGGAGTAACAGCGATCAATGCAATCGGAACCTATTCTCTTAAGGCGAGGTTATCGAGAGAAATTTGTCCTGCTCAAACGCTTTCATTTTACACTTTTCTATCCCGCTCAGTGGGAAAACTCGCGATTTCCAGGTGTTTTTATTTATTATTTCGTAATTAAGAGGACGCATTTTTAATATGACGGCCGTTTATATCACATTTCTTGCGACGTTTATTTTGATATGTAAGTTTTATTGTATAAAACCTAATATAACTCAAATCAAATGCTATTTATGTCATAGTTTAGACCTATCTTTGCGATTGTATTGAATGCAGTAAAATGCAAGTATTTGTACATCAAAAGGCTGAAATGTTAAGATCAGAGAGTGACATAAAATATATATATTTTTTCAAATGCAAATATTACAATTTCACGGTTTAAAATATATCCGCAAAGAGGCAATATCAGAGGTGCAATTGTTTAAACCAATCGTATTCAAATTATATTGTCATATGACTATTCAGCTAAGCAAATAAGCCCGTTTGACAATTGAAATCGTACTATTTTGGTTGTCAATAACAAAATAAGACAATTGTATTCATTTAACAGCCAAAAATTTACGATTGTCAAACGGGCTAATTTGCTTAGCCGAATAGCCATATGACAATCAATTTCAATACCATTGGCTTACACGATTGCACCCCATAATAACACATTTCTGATTACTGCTAAGGAAGTATATACAATTTCTAGGTGATGTGTGTCGTGTCACGAAGTTGTCGTGTGTCTTTATAATGTACATAATTCCGGTGATCCTCAAAACGAATACCTCATCCAGTTACCTCATTTCCCTCATGCATAATGCATTCCTGTGTCAGCCATAAGGAACGTAAGTCAGCGTAACTGATTCATTCTGACAGTCAACTACTGGATCTGTCACCCTGTCGCTTCCACTTTTGCAATTAGGACTCTAGCTTGACTTGATTTTCTATACATTGGAAATGAACTTGTTTTTAAGGTGGTTGGGATGGATTTCGTTCCCAAACGCACTTTTTGATTAAAAAGTATTAATGGCACTTGGGCACTTTTTTGTGGCACAACAACAACTTTAAAGCATTCCTTTTTTGTACATTTCATTTTTGTTTCATTTTTTAAGAAGAAAGAACAAAAAAGAAACTGTGCAAGTGCAAGTAGGACTCGCGCCCTGATGGGTCCGTACAATTAAAATAAATTAATAGACTTTACTGATTCGAACAAAAATAAACATCTTGTCATTGCTTAGAAAATGTATGAAACAAAACTGCAAAATTAAGTTGGTCGAGTATTCGGGTAGGTACGTATCCTCAACTTATATAAATAATCGGCGTTTTCGGTATTTGTTATTGATATGGAATATTATAAACAGAAAATTCCAAATTTCTAACTAGCTTAGTTCTACTGACAACGGCCCCCAATTTCCCTAGTTTTGGAGATTTAAAAAAATAAAAAATACATTTGGTCTCAACTGAATGAGATCTAGCCAATGACACCTGACATGTCCAGGTACGAAAAAAAAGATTTTTTCTTTCTTTAATGTATAGGACGGCCACTGAAAAATAATTTAATTTAATTTAATTTAATTTAATTCGATAATCGCACTATCACACTAATATTATAAATGCGAAAGTTTGTGTGTGAGAGAGGGTGTGTGTGTGTATGTATGTTACCCTTTCACGCTGAAATAGCCGGACGGATTTGGATGAAATTTAGAATTATACCCTAACTTAACACATAGGCTACTTTTTATCCCGGAAAAAAGCATGTCATCAAACCAAATAACATGCGGGTGGAGCCGCAGGCAAAAGCTAGTATTAAATATTTGGGGTCAACACTCTTCATAACATATCCGTTTTCCAGTGGCCTTAGCATGAAAACATTACGGTTACGTTTAGTTTGAACGTAACGCGGTTTTGTATGAAATCTGATAACCGCCCCTAGCGGTCAGTAGCGGAACTTATCAGAATTCCATACAAAACCGCGTTACGTTCAAACTAAACGTAACCGTAATGTTTTCATGCTAAGGCTACAGATCTGTAACTCATTCCGTCTGCAAACTAGAGACCCATGACATACGGATGGAAAGACGGACAGACAGCAGAGCGACATTAAATAGGGCTCCATCTTGCCCTTTGGGCACGGAACCCCAAAAAAGAGGCTTGAGCAGTTAAAATGGTGCCAACCTAAATAAATTAATAGAACTATAAACATTATGTAAGCAAACTTTTTTTGCTACTGATTGGATATAGTCGGGTTATTGATATTTTTTTTAATTTTCCATAAAATATATTTTAGGTCATATTTTACTAATGACTATAACTGCAGTTTTGCTATACAAATTACTAGCTTTTGTTTTGTGATATTCCTAAAATTCCTATCGAATCTGTCAATATTTTTCGGGCCAATAATTTTATAGTAGATACGTATTTGACTCTGACTTTTGGTTCTCATGAATTTATTTTGTATGTGACCGCCTCTGTAGCCGAGTGGAGAGCTCAGTGAGGTCGTGGATTCAATCCGTGTTCGGTCTGCGTGCTTCAGAATTTCTGCCCGGAGTACGGCGATGAGCCTCACCACCCATCACGTTCGGGACGTAAAAAATTTCGGTGAAAAGCAGGTGTCCAAGTGTGGACTGTATGTAGAAGTCGGTCGGTATAAGTAACAGAACACGAAACCAATATGAGAGCGCCAACTTCTAGAGACCATGTTTTGTGTTTCCGGAAGAAAGAAGTCGGCAAAAGTGTTATTTTGGTACCATCGGTCAGTATGTAATTATTTTAAACTTTGTAGTGAATGTCTGCTATAATATTTGAAGACGGTTGGTAATTTTTTGTTAAAAGTTCACTTATTGTAATATATAGTATGACTTTCAAACAAATCCCGACAATTTTAGAGGTTATTAAGAAATGTTAGTAGAACACATTTTAAATGTAAAAACAATTAAAATCAAAAGTCAAAATATTATGAAAAAATTGCCATTCCCATACGGAAAAAGTTGAAAATAATCCAAAACAGTGGGATCAATAATAAAAATAACTTCGCCCGATCTAATTATCTTATCTTGTCTGGTGACCATGATTTCTTTGGATTTTATAAAAATCTTCAAAGGGCTCCTACTTTAAAAATAATTATGAATATGAATTTGAATGGTTTTAATGAAACCAGTTTGTATTCTTCTACAAATTACTAAATTATCGGGGTTAGGTTAAAAGTCACCCTGTATAGCTTTTGTTACTCAGCGATAGTGTAGGTTTTTATTAGTGAATGAATTTTAAGAATCAGTTCAGTAGTTCCAGAGATTACTTATTACATACAAACAAACAAACAAACATTTCCTCTTTATATACGATAATAGTGTAGACAAATCACCTTATTATTGTGTCTTGTGATCGTGAATTACGTATGCGTTACGGAATACTCAGTATAATACACATTTAATTAGATCAGAAAGCTCAATAACACGATTGTTATTAAACAATACGTGATCCACGTCACGTTTCCACTCAAAACGTAACTCTATTTAATTGCTCATATTAGATTAACCCTTTATCTAAATCTAAAACAGTATCAATGGATCAATTTACGTTTCATTACACTCAACCGACAATGAGACAGTGGTGCATTATTACTAAACCACCTCAATAACTTGAATATTATGTTACTGAAATACCAACTCTTTCTCCTGATGGTAAGGTTTAAGCTGGTGATTTATCGCATGCGCAATGTATAACTTTTGTCTGAGGTAGGGCGCGTCGATTGATCCAGGTCATTGGTCAGGGATATGGGACACCCCGGGTATGTTACATGACCCATTGAACCTTAATTCATTTGTACTTATGTTGGTCTGCTAATTTCACTATTAAGTGTTTTTGTGTGTACTTGTAAATTTATGAAGTGACTGGGTTGTCTTGATTTTGTAAAAATAAACTTGGAAAAACACATGAAATTCAACAATATGACAAGTAGAGCTGGTGCTGGGCTCGACTGTGAAGGTACCACCATCTTACTCGAAAACTCCCCCAATGTTTTTAAGCTCTCAAACAGGCACAACCAGGGGGCTATTATGTAACTCAGTGTCAATTGAGCTGTAGTTGCTATTCACCAAAAACAGATAAAAAGTGAACGTACAAAATAACCTTTATTGGGTATTGAACTATTTACGAATTCTGAAGTCATTTCATGTTTTAAACGACAGGCACTTGGTTTGGCAACTGAGTTTACGATACAGAATCAGGGGGCAGGTGACTGACAGAGCCTTTAGATAGCTGGGACCGATTGATGGCGGTATATCCATCCCCGGTCTGGTGACGGGCAGCAGCATCACTGGTGCGAGGGTTTCGGCACCGAGCTCACCAACCCGTCTACCCAGCGTGTGTGAGTATGGGCATTTCTTCCAAGAGGACCGCCAATTATGGCAAAATGGCCAGCAGTGGACGAAACGGGCTGGTGGATGGACACACAGCCCAGTGTGTAAGTGATGCTGGGCTAATTGATTTTCAAAGTACGAATTACAGCCCCAAATATTAGGAGCATCTATAACTTTAAAAAATGTAATCTTCTCTGGTTGCAACATCTACCTTTAGTAGTTGTTTTTTACTTATATTTTATTTCTTATTTTACCTTTTTACAGCACGCCTATACTTACAACTGTTGCTTTCTTACTTTTTGTCGAGTCGACTGGGATAAAATGCTTTTATTTTAAAGAAATACTTCTCTTGAATTTTAAATACAGATAAAATTATGTACTTGTCTTATTTTATTTGTTTAAACATATTTCTTTGGCTACACATGCAATTTTATCCCAATTTTCATATTTAAATTAGGTAAGATATGGCACAAATAATAGAATTAAGCCATTAATCAAGATTAATCAGTCTAACCACAACGTCATGAAATCAAAACAATATTAGCAAGTAATTTGGCAAGATTATCAACTTGCAACATCAAAACCAACGTAGATATCTTAGTGGAATTATACATTACTGGTCCACGCAGATCATCCTTAGCTTAACATAATAATAAATATTAGGTCCTAGAGTTCAAAGTAAAAAAAAATCAAGAGGTGATAGAGTATCTCTAATAGACCACTTTCCAAGGATTTTTTTTTCTTGTGCCATCTTTTTTTTTCCATAGAAATTTAATCAGCTGATTGAACCACTTTGTACCGGGAAGTGAAAAAAATATTTGAGCGAAATATTTTTTTTCTTCTGGAATGTGATCCGTTAACGATACATGATCTACCTTGGAATTTTTTTCACTTATTATTGTAGGACCTTATAATATAATACATACTTAAGCTTTTTCTCTGATTATTTTTTTGTAAAAGTTGAAAAGAAACAGGATAATATTTTGAAACGAGAGAACTGTTGTTTTTGTTGTTGTTGGGCCGATAATGTGTAGTGCGAAACCTGTTGCCTAAGTAATAATAAAAATAAATATTTGTGGGATAAAAAGTACCAGCATTTCTGTATAATTTATCGAAGATAATATTACATAACGAACCATCATTTGAATTCATCCAATATAGAAAGATGTCGCTATTGAGAGTCAAAGTAAAAAATTTACTTCTTTTTTGGCACAAAATTTTCTTTTCAATCTAAGGTGACTTTAGTTAATGTAGCCAAATTCATACTGGAGACTCGGCAAGTGGTCAGGACCAAGATTTTGTCATGACTACAGATGTGGTCCTACTTTAAATTCCTTCAAATTTGGGGTCAAGATCGAACACTTAATATAAAACTCAAGGTGTAAGTTGTGCGACTATAGATTAAGGTCAAAACGGCGCGTGCGGCTTGTGTATTCAAATCTTCCCACTTAAAGTTGTAATCAGCTTATAAAAACACAATGTAAAGACGTTCAAACTAAGGAATGATTGATCTTCTGGCGTCTGTCGTCGATTAAATTAGACCCGTTGGACTTGAAGTTTGAGCAAGACCCTGCTCCCGTAATTACTTTCTTCAAGTAAAACCTGACTAGAAAAATAAAAACACATGCTCTAGGAGCGCTACATTTGGCTTTTCAATGCAGGTGCTCGTAAAGACGTATTTTATATGCTTCAAAACTGTTGTCAATGTCAACTTTACAACACTAGTGTTTTATCTTTATTTATTGAAATATGCTGCCAGTCTTTTGAAACTGAAAGGATCTTATTTCCGTCAAGTTGGCACTTGCGTGCAAAGAAAAAGATAAAGAATGCCCGCCAAAAGTTCATTTGGAGTGTATTTATTGTTTGTTTGTTTTTTTACTTACGTTTCTTTATTTACTCACACTATGCATTGTAAAACGTAGTATGATAAACATGGTTAAGGGCAATAACTTACTCGTAACGTTTAAAACATTCGTTTGTCGCTCGTGTTTCAAATCCTCCTCGTAAGCTATTGCCTCCTTACCGCAGTTACAGCATAAACTACTACTAAGATTGCTACACTCATATTAACACACACACAAATAACACCATACTTTGACAGCAAACATACCTACACACATACGAGAAAACAACACCACACATTTACAACAAATCGACATAATAACGTTTTTAAGTTATTTATACCAGTAGAAGAAATTAGTTTTATTGGTTTTTCGCAACATTGCGAGGTTATATATTTTTCTGTTCAGGCTATACTTGGGTGGGTTGTCACTGAATGAATTCATCAACTTTATAGTAAGTATGCCTTTTCCACAATGTTACTTCTTTATTGATGAGACGAATTCCGCATCACTGGGAGCTATAATGGCTTGGTGTCACGCAGCCCTAGCACTTTTATAGATTTTCTCACATTTGCGAGTCTACAGGAGATCATAGCTAATTTTTCCTTGTTTCTAGTGTCGTATTGGGGATAATAGCCGAGGGTTGCGTAGTCGTCGATGTGGTTACAAGCATCCTTGGCTGCCTCTAGTAATATGAAGGCTTTTGAGGATTCAATGCGCTGGGCTGGAAATAGTGATCTCGCTGACATATCAGGGGCAACTCGGGGTCGTTACCGCTCTTTTTTGCATTAACAGTGACACAACACAACACAACATAGCATAACATAACATAACATAACATGACATGACATAACATTATATAACATAAATACTCCTAATTGTGCACTGAAATACAAATACCAATTTTATTTTTCTCAAATGTTAGTAGGTACAAAAAAATCTAGCCTATGGTTAACTTAAGAAAATGACTAATGTAATGTTAACTTAAAATACACATTAAGTACTAATGAAATATTATATATATTCAAATTTGTACAAACTAACTTAATACACGTCGCTGAATAGAACATGCGTGCTCTCATGGGATGCACACGTGTTTTTTTGCCAGAAGGCGCCCACCCGTGCTAACATAAATAAATTAAATTAAATACAAAATAATTCATAAAATAACTTTTTCAAAACAATTGTATGGGGACTTTATCGCAGGGATTTTTGTCGCTGGAAAGCGATATTAGGTTATTAAGGCGACTCTATTCGCCTTAACTCCCATACTTGCGCTGTTCACTGATAATATCCTTATTGATAGGTACTTGCTTATTATTTTTTCTTTTTCAACATATCCCATACAATTTCCATGGCTTGAACCTAAAACATTTATCAAAATCAAATACATAGAAAAGTTACAAGCGTATAAATTCCTGGATTTTACACATATTTTCATGAATGTTTATCTACCGTAATGTCCTAAAAGCGATACAACAAAGCAAATAATTTTTGGGTTCACAGCATAGTATGTTTTATAATATTCAAAAATATTTTCGTTTTATTTAGATTTTTGGAGTATTTCCCCTGAAATCATAGGAAGACCCAAAACCATTCTCGAATTTTTTCAAGAGATGAATTTTGTCTCGCATTAGCTTAGTGTTCGGTTAGTTCCGTACGAGCTTGGGAAATGAACGTTCGGGCCAACAAATAACAGTCAGTCAGTGCTCTATAATCCGAAGTTGAATGTAGAATGAAATAGCAAGCATAGGGACCCCGTGCGCGACTGACTTCAAGCCGGCGACTACAGGCCTCTTAAGTCAGTTTTACGGGTTCGATTACATTAGTTGCGTTAGCGTTGACATAAACCGCTTTTAAAATGAAACACATTCGGATTAAACAATTAATAAACCAAAGGGAATAAATAGGATTTCATAATATGTACTACAAACTTTCACCAGTTTATGCCTATCGTATCTGTCAAAGGTTCTAGGTATGCGTTCAGTTATAGTTATTGACACCAGTTCAGGTTTTATTTATTCATATAAGTATGTATTAAAAAAAAAAAAACAAAACAAATAATTGGAGACGAGGATCTGGCTTTATACAGGTTGAAAATGAATCCTCTAGCTTTATTGAACTCTATGAATCAGAATCACTAACGGGACAAAAGATAAAAAAGTGTTTTTTTTTTTGTTTTCAACCTACGTGACGAAAGATGCGGGTAAAATATGGCGGTAAATAATGCACATAAGCTATGTACACAGGTTTTGTAGAGCGTCATCTCTGTCACCGGAGTATAGTGCTTCTTTGGCAGTCGATATCTTTTTTTTATATGAATCATGACAAAATTTGATTTTGAACATAGAACAGTTTACTTTGTTATAGCTAGAGGGTCCATTTTTAACCGGTACTATTATGTCCTATAACTTTCTTGAAGTATGACCACCGCGGTATGAAGCACTGCCTCCACCCCCGTTAAACTGCTATAGCCGGAATTTTGACAAAATACTGTTATTTTTAAATACGTTTTACTTATCCGAAAAAATACATGCTTGTATTATTGTGGAATCATTAGCTTATCGTACAGTAAAGTTTTCTTTGATCTATTGTTTTAATTTATGTATAAATGATGAAAGTTGCGGACCAAATTTAGGGTTTTTTCAGTCTCGTAATCCTCAATATAGCTACAACAAAAGAAAAACAATAGATTTCAGTCCATATCATGACTCGGATCCATCTTACCTATATAAAATTGTATACAAATGCCGTACTAAATATCTTCTCTATACATTTAAAATACAACGTCTGTCTGTCTGTTTGTTCGCTATAACTTGAGAACCACTCGGTGGATTTTGATGCAGTTTTCACTGAGAGATAAAGCATTTCTTCGGGAAAGTTTAGGCGATTTATCATCACGCTATGACAAAAGGGAGCAGCGCAATGAGAATTTTGGTGTAAAATGGGAGGTTCGCCGCCCGTAGCATAGCCGATCGTCACGGTTCAAACCCCGAACGGTAATTTTCTTTTCACTTCTATTTTTAATTTTTTTGTTCATTTTCAGAATAAATATTTTCTTTTGTAAAAAAAAAGGTGTCCAGGATCTGATGATGGGATTGGAAGATGGGGACGGGATCTCCTCAACTGACAAAAGCAGACACTTCGAGGTTGGGCTTACTTGATTGGTCTTTATTAGCAATTTGGTACAATCATATTCTTTTGTTTTCCTTATTTCCATGAAAATCTCTTCGACGCGGGTGGAGCCGCGGGCGAAAGCCAGTAATAATATATTTTTATTGTATTAAAGGCCTTAAAATATTTGGATTTTAGGTAGTTGTGATTTAGGCTGTGAATTCTCAAAAAACATCATCACAATATATCGAATAATATCAAATTAATTTGAAGCTAACATAATATTATCATAAAATGTATTTGCACCTATTCTTATTGTTTATATGTATACTTTTTCTTTTTAGAATAGAGAGTAGGTTTTCGTCAGACCCTATTTCTTTTTTTAATGATTACGTTGCTGCTTGGCTCATAATCATGACATTAACATTTCTCGAAAATAACAAACTTGAGAAAAGTATTGTGATTTCCACTCTGTTAAAAAATGCCCCCTACCACCATTATTCAACAGCTGTGCTGTTTTAAAGATTTAGTCGATTAAAACATGTTTAACCCCTGACATGAACCAAAGCAAAGTCAAGAGAAAGGGTTAATCAAAAGCGTATTTCAATGGTCCAGTCTGTTCGAAATGATTTTAATCTGTATTGTATACCTATACCTACTCGTATATAGTCTGTAAACAAACTGGGAAATGTAAACAATCATTACACGGCGCGGTCAAGCGAGGCATCTCTGTTGGCTTTCGCCATACAAGCATATTTTAAAACTGTCCACATTTCTACTGTTTTATAATACGAATGTGCTGCTAAGTCGTAAAAATCTGATAAAATGATTTGCACGTATCTTGCATCTACCTATATACCGGGTGTAAAAGCAAAGGCAAGAATCCTTTAAGGGTGTGTTAGTATGATTGGTAAAGATATTATTTTAAATACTGGGATCTCTAAATAAAATATCAGTACCTCATAACAAGACGATTTTCTTTACTCAAAATACACTAATCGCGTGGACACCCTTACTGGTCGCTGGCCACTCGGATGAGGGTTGCAGGGTGCAATTAGGTGTGTGAAGAGGCCGTAGCCATAGCTTGGAAGAATGACGGAATTTTTGGTGAAAATTCAAGGTATATATTTTTTTCTCGTAATGACATCAGAATCATGTATACTTTCATACCCTAAAGGGATTCTTGACTTTGCATTTACACCCTGTATATAAGTATATTATGGTGACTTTTGTTTATAAAGCAAAATTTACACTGGAGACTCGGTAAGTGGCCAGGATCAAGGTTCAATTACCCTTTCCGTGAAATACGCAACAAAAAATCTCAGAATATAGCATAAAATGTAGACTTCTTAAGTTCTTGAACTAGCATACAGGCACAAAAAAAATCCGTATTTCGCACACAGGGTCATTGACCCTTGGTTCTGACCAGTTACCGAGTCTCCAGAATGAATTTGGCTATTCCTATATAGCATAATACTTATACAATCAAATAGTAAATTGGGTTGACTAATAACGGAATATATATAATTATATAGCACAATATATATAATTCAGTATAGTTCTATCTTTCCCCACTACAGGACGCTAAGTTATTTTGAAAGAATAAATGAATTGACACTTTACTGTACACAAAAGGTTATTTATTTCAAATATTATATTTATTTTTAGATATATTTATATTTATTCTTAATGTACACAGAAAAGATATTAATAAAATACACTGGAAAAGTTATTTACAATGGCGTGCTTATCTCAATAATGAGATTTCTTCCAGCAGACCAAGGGTGGATGAAATATACGAGTATATATGATATACGTAAGTATTCATAATGTGCACATAACAATACTTCCACAAAACAAGTTTAAAGTAATAGTACCTAAAATATACTAACAAGTAAAAATATATAATAAACTACATACAATTTACATGCATATACCTACACAGTATAAATAAATAAATAAACATAATTATATACATATCCTGTCAATAAATACATAATCATACTTATATATATATATATTATGTATTTGTATTTTTACGTCTAATATTTACTGTTTCTTTTAAGATGGTTCAGTGGTTTATTTTATGTAGTACTTTTTCTTAGTTTTATGCCATTATTTTGATGTAATCATCGTGTAATAAATAAAAGAGGAAAGATTAAAAAAAGAAAAACAAAGTTTCGATAAAATAATTTTGTACAAAGGCGAACTTATCACTTGAAGTGATTTCCTTCATCCAATCTTTGGATGGTGACGAAATTTTAATAACTCGAAAGTGCAACAGTAGGACATCGGAGCAGATGTACTGGCCAATATTCCAATATTAATTTGATCAACTAGACCACTTTAAGAATGAGAAAGCTATTTATCTACTTCAAAAGATATAAGCGGCATTAAAAGATAACTCCCGAATTTTCGCAGGAGGCAAAAACGTGTCGTTTGTTAGTTAATAAAACATCACTTTATTATGCGTAAAAACGATAACACCATGTATACTCAAACTGCAATTTAGACCTATCTTTGAAGGCCTACTCCTCCCGTACGAGAGGTCCAAATACAAAAAAAAGCATAATAAACATACTTAATCAAAAATAAAATTTAAGTTCAATAAAAAAATGTCTTTTCTTTTGACAAAAATTAATTGGAATGTAATCGAAAGTTTCCTGTGATTTCCATCCATCCATCAGCCTGCTTCGTCCACTGCTGGACATAGGCCTTCCCAGGATTTCGCCACTCTTGGCAGTCCTCCTGGAAGAAATGCCCATACTCACACATGCTGGGCAGGCGGGTTGGTGAGCGCGGTGCCGAAACCCTTGCACCAGTGACGCCGCTGCCCGTCACCACTCTAATTTATATAAAGCCCGGCAATTGGGGATGGATATACCGCCATCCATCGGTCCCAGGCAGTGGTGGGCCGCCTGGTTTTTTTGCCTGAGCCCTTGCCTCTTACTCTCCCCCGAATAGCTTCGGGAGGATTTGCGAGTAAGATGGTGGTACCTCCACAGTCGAGCCCGGCATTAGCTCTACCACCATTCCTGTGATTTACGCAATAATTTTCCTACTCATTTCGAATACTTCAAGCGATTTTAATGATTCCTTCACCATACTAAAGACAATTCATAGATCTACAAAACTATTGTTCAACATATTTTTTCTATCCATCGCGTCCATGTGAAAAGTATTATTTTTTCCTATTTTGCGCTATCCAGAGACGCAGCGATCGTCTTTGCAATACGCGCTGATATGAACGATATTTCAATGTAGTTTCCGTCAATTTTTGGTACTGACATAATCGAGATGTTAATTAGCGTAGGCATGCACCTTGAAGAAAAATTTGATTTATAAACCACGGGAACATTTGCAGTGATTTTGTTGTCGTCTATTCGTGCAGTCGTGCAATGTCTGTATTTCCGAACGTTCAACATGCCGAAATTACATCACCACATCAAAAACTATTCCTATAAAAATACTGATACCGTGATGATTTTTTTGCACAAGGGACAAAACGCACACTGGTGATATTTAGATATTACCGAATCTGTCTCTTAAATTATCACTTTACTTAGGTACGATAAAAAATATTATTGATTTTTTTATATCTGCATAATAACCATGGATAAAATGGGATCCAAGGAACAGTTCAAACGTGGAAATTGTGCTAAAGGCCAATGTTGTCTTATTGAACAACAAGGTCGGGGTCAATGTTTTTATGAACGCACGCGGCATTATTCACATCAGCTACCTTCAAAAGGGAAAAACAAACAATAGCGAATATTGTTCCAATTTATTGGACCGTTTTTTGAAGGAAAAAACTACGCTATTCGTTGAAAAATAAAAATCTCCTTGTACATGAATCCCTCATCCCGTCCAGTCCATAAGCCGATATTCGTCCACTGCTGGGCATAGGCCTGTTCAAGGGCACGCTACAATTTTCAATCTTTAGCCACTTCTGGCCACCCATCAGTTACCTACATGAAGATAATGCTTCAAACACGTAGCTTCATATGGTCAAATTTCATAAATTTTTTTAAACATTTGGATCTAACTAGAACGCTTATTTCAAAGGGTTAGAGAAATTAATCAATCGTAAGGAATCAAATTTATAGAATAGTATTGGACTAAGCAGAGATTCAAAGAGACTACAAAAGGTTTCCAAATTGCAAAAATGTTCCGTTACAAACAAAGTGATTTTTATTGGGCCAACAAAGCGTATTTATTTTAAAATTAAGCGTAATTTATTGATCCTTCATCTGCTACTTTCATAAATAACCTATGTTTACAAATAATTAAATGATAATGGTGATGATAATGATAAAATAAAGAAGTTCTAAGAAGGGTATAAGAAAGAAGAGGATTATAATAGAGATAGAGAGGAAAAATGGTCGGACACATAGTGAGACATAACCACTTTTTAAGAAACATATATATACTAGACTAGAATATATATATACAGAAGGAAAGATACGAAGTGAAATACCCTGGAGGAGTTATGTGGCATGTGGACCAAATTAAAAGAAAAGATTAAATTCGTGTTATAGTGAATACTGAAGGGATTGGCAATTAATAAAACTCAATGGAGACAACTACACTGACAAGAGCTACGAGTATACGACGATTTTAGCTTAAATATACGACGATGATAATATATAATATTAAAATTACAAAGAACACTGCAGCAAAACTTGATTTTTCTTTTTCGTTCTTTACGTGTCACAATATGCTCGCCGAGCTATGCACAACGGCTAAGAAGTTGTGTTTTCTCTAAACACGTATTAAAGCTATCAGTTCAGTTCAGTTTATTGCAATAAACATAAAAGAAATATATTTAGTAGGAAGCTGCATTGTAGAGAAGTTAATAATAAACCTATTGTTTTTTAAAGGACTGTGTGTCTATAGTAACTACGTAAATATACGATTATGTTTTACTTAATACTGAAAAAGTATTTGTTTAGGTTCTTTGGTCATCATTAGCTACCATTCATTTAGCCATCATTCTACTAGTAAGTCCGATACTTGAACCGAAAAACATTTTATTTTAGGAAAATCTCTTTCATTTATAATGTAATTTGTCACACAATCGTCAGTTTTCTGAATTCTACTTGCAAGTCTTACACTGTGTTAACATAGTGCTTGCTATCTTTCTCATTGTTTGAGCCAACCCAGCGCTAAGTATCCTTACATGTCGGAAATGCTTTGGCTTGGTGTTTCTGTGTATCTTCAAATATACGACTTTGGAGTCGGTTTGAACATAAGTGAAGTACGGTACGGTAGATCCTAAGACTTTCATGCCTGTTATAAGGACTATTTAAGTATTAACTCTTGTTTCCCTCTACTTTGTTATTTTCAACATGTAATGTGTCTGTTTATTACTTACACAAATATATACATATGAATAATACACGTGTTTTTATTTCAGAAATTTTAATTTAGTAAGATTTGTCTGTTTGAGATAATTTATAATAATATCCTGGTCAAAAGAAAATTTTCAATTTCTTGTCTTTAAATTTGTTACTTAATAATCTTCTCTAGTTTGTAATGCGCTCTTAAAATAAATTTTATAATAATAATAATTTATGTTATATTTGTTTTACAAATAAAAAAACTATAGAGATGTATATTTCATGAAGCTCAAAATCAGAACACATAATATGTCTCGCCTCGTTTGGGCGTCATCAGATAAAATAATATACGAACACATATTGTATCTTCCAATGCTCGACAAGTGGTTGGAAATAAAACAATTATTTTTTAATTCCTAAAAGCTAGATACAGGATGGTATGTCGTTTCTTATTTACTAACAGATTCTCAGTATTAATAAGGCTAAAATCCATGTCACCTCCTGTATTTCAAACAATATTAAAAAAGTCAATTTCCTTACTGCGTATGCATTTAAGAAAATGTAGTACAAATTAGCTGTCCACAACTTCCTTTTACGCTCCAGACGACCATCGAACTTTAATATCTTCCTGTCAATGATCTTTTATTACTTCATAAAGGTAAACACTGTGAAGTTGTCCTGCTGGCGTGGACTCGTTCTTGGTAAAGCACTGAAATATACCAAATGTTCTCTGGCAACGTTTTGACATAGGTACCTACCTATTTGTTAGCGTGCAGCATGGAAAACTATTGCTTATGGGTGATATTCAATCATCTCTTGAATTTTTTTCTCTTTAAACTTTAGGACCTTAAGGTGACATTAATTTATGCAGCCAAATCAATACTGACGACTCGATAAGTGCTCAGTATCAAGGTCCGAATAACCTTTTTTTCAAAATTCGTAAATAAAAACATGTTTTCTACATGCATTTGCGCAGCCCCGAGTCAATAGGGGTCAATATTTTATTTTGTGTGTTATCGATCCGTGATATTGATCACTTACCAAGCTTCCAGTATGAATTTGGCTGCATACATTAATGTCACCTTAAGGTCCTAAAATTTCAAATGAAAATAATTTAAGGGATGATTGAATATTACTAAAATATCACTTTCCACAGTTTTTTTTTATTTGTGCGTTTTTTGTCAGTTGTTTTGTTCAGTTGATGGAACTTCCATAGAAAGGGAACAAAAAGGAAATAGTGTGGGTATTAAAGAATAAAAATTGGTTTGTATTTCGCAAACAAAGTCATTGAACCTTGGTCCTGACCACTTACTGAATTTGGCTATATGAACGAAAGTCACCTTATATAATACGAGTAGTACGGGAAAGTAGTGATATACTTTTTAGTAATTTCGCATGAATGGGTGAGTATTTTTCTTTCTTCTATAAATTATTGCTTGTTATGCTGGATCAACTACAGACTTTATCAGCCTATCAGAAGCAGTAAAATACCATTTGGTCTTAATAATAATGCAAACATAGAATGACCTCCGCATGATAGACCTTAATTTATGGAACGTTGTCATGTAGAAGAACATTATTTTTGGTTTGTTATTTAGTTCATAACGATACATCATATTGTTTTATAGTTTTCATATTTTGGTATTTTGTTACTTTTTAAATGGAGATATTTTTTCTTTTATCTTGCATATCTAGTGCTTTAGTCTCTAAACAGATTCAAGTCTAAAGTTTAGATCTCGAAACGCGCTCATAGAATAGATGCCATACTGTTCCACTTTCGTAGCAAGCTCCCGACGGAAACAAGGCACACATAACAATATTCAAGTTGCCATAACAGGTGCCATAGCTTCTGGCTCCTCTATAAATTCTGGCACAACAAGATAAACTCCTGCACCATATCATGATCTATTTTCTAGTCCAGTTATCTGCATTTATCTCTACTATCTGTACTGGGAGATAGCCCCGTTTGTTGAGTTCAAACGTCTTTTTGAATTATGCAATATTTGTGGCACACTTGCTTTTTTGTCGCCAGTTTCGTAATTTCGCACCAGAAATCTTACCACTGCAGTTGTTTACATATTTGTTCAATCTTTTTAACATGATTTAATTGGAACATGCCTTATTTGTCTTTGTATGTAAGAAATTAGTTGTCAGCTTTTGTGACATAAATGTTTATAAAATTTCAACTTAGCATAGGATGAATTAAACTTTTCGTAAGTAATTCTTAAGCTAATAAGACAATAATTGTGGCATTCATTTATTTTCTAATAAAGTCAATCTTACTTTGATTTGATCACCTTAATTATTTGAAAAAAGATTATCTTTAAATTGTTAAAGGATTTTTAAATCAAGGTAATCAGTTAGCTCTTAACCACTTTTAAACTTTACATAACATTGTGAGAAGTGTTCAGTTGATGCTTTCCGCGATTGTACATTTTTGTGTTCTAAGCCTATTGAAGCTTTAATAAACCAGAATGTTAATTTGAATAATTGCCTAAACAAATTTTATAGCTCAGCGTCGGATTCCTAGCTAAATTAAACGAGTCGTTAATTCCGCTAAATCACTTTTTCGCCTTCGCGTTGGCGCCTAACTCCTAACATACGAGTATACCTATCATAATATGCATATATACACTACCTACTCGTACTTATTTGTGAGTGTATAGAATAATAAGATGTCCACTATTCTGCTGTTGTTAGGGTTGCCAACTTTTTTTAGGATAAATAACGTATATATGATACCAGGGAAGATAAATAAATATAAAGTACCCCAAGTAGCACACAAAGCAATTTAACTAACCACACTTGAACTTATCTAGAGCCTGAGATTTGTTTACTGAATTACAATAGTCCATTCAACATGTTAAAGCTGGATATTAGAACTGCGTGACATTTATCACACTTTAGTCTGTAAAAAAGCCATAAAATGGTTCATAGAAGTCATTTAAAATGCTGTTTTACTACTATTGGAGGTCAACGATACCCTAAGCATACTAAAAGAAGTTTAAAAGTGGCAGTAATGTATATGGGCTGCACAACTGAACACGCTAGCTGGGTCCACAGTAATGCTTGCATTTTAACAGTGTAACTGTGAACCATTTAATTTCTGCTAGTTCTACAACAGAATATCTGTGGACGTTTACAATGCTAACAGATCTACTAACAATTAATTGTAGACCGTTTTAATGCACTAAGCTGTGTGTTAGTAGTTTCAGTAGTATTTGTCAGCCATTTTTTATTACAAGTATACAATACTGTGTATGTTACTTGTAACTTTTTTAGTTAATTCAATGAGTTATTGATTTTTATTTTTTTCTTCTTTACTTCTTTATTCCAAATTAAATCCAATGCAACAAATAGTTATGATTTAGGGTTTTGATTATCAGATCCAAAAATTGCACAAGCACTTAAATATGCCCCCAATAAACCATTCATGTGGATCTCTCTAATTCTAATTTACAGCCGGTGACAGCATTAAGGTATACAGAATTACCTTTATCCAGCTTTAAGCTGGACAAGGAATCTCTATAATTCTATTTTACAGCCTAAGGCCGCATTAAGGTTTACAAAATTACCGTAACCCAGCTATAGCCTGGACAAAACAGCTTATGTGCATGTTTATGCAAAGCAAAGTGTAATAGGGGATTGTTAGAGGTGCATCAAGCTGTTTTAAAATCAACGCCATTTTGTGCATCTATTATTACCTATCTTGTTGAATTAATTATGCAGTCACAGATAAAAGAATAATGTTAAAAAGGTTATGAGGATGTTTATTTTTTATGTTTATCTTATAAGCACACATCGACAAAAACATTGTCGTAAAATTTACAAATTAATACACTGTTTATTTGTTACGTAAACATTTTTACACATATTTCATGGCCAGCACTGATTATTTTGAGGCGCGTTAAAAAGTTTACTACATTCACAATAAAATCACAATAGCAATAATTTTGATGGCAGATAAAGCAAATACACTTTAGTATTTTAACTAATTAAATAAAATTTTAAAACGCGAACGACACACCGCCATCATTAAACTCATTTGACATCGTGCACAATATCTTATTTGATGGCTTTATCTATCATCGTTAAAGACACTGTATTTCTTTGACCGAAAACACATTTTTCCTTAAACTTCAACTTTGTGTGTATTCTTTAGGCTGTACAGAGGATGTCGCGGAGTGTATTATCCAGACCACAGCTGTTAAAAATATCACATGATGCCCTCAAGCAGCCGTTAACGAGCTCTTATCTTTTTGTGGTCCTAATAAATGCTTCTATAATGCTTCTGTACCGCAAATTAGCACAAGTGTGTACCATAGGATGTATAATTTGTGCCCAACTAAGCATTACAATGGCTGAGAAGGGGTATACAACGTGAAATTTAAGTCATTTTGTTAACGAATACTGGTGATAGTACTCGTCCATATGAACAACTTTTACTATGGAGCCAACCCTGAAATCACGAAAAAAATATCAGCTGTTCCATAGAAAATTTAAATACCTATTCGACCCAAATGTATAAAACAGCTGATATTTTTTTCGCGATTTCAGGGTTGGCTTGATAGTAAAAGTTATTCATATGGACGAGTACCATCACCAGTTTTCGTTAACAAAATGACTTAAATGTCACGTTGTATAGTTTTTTTATGCGGCCTGGTTGTGATGCTTGGAGTTTCCATGTGATTAATAAGATGGCTACTACACAGATATTTGTGCTACTTGGGAGTCCTTTAAAAAAGAGTATCCTTTAATTAAATTTGCGGAAGGATATTATTTTGTGCTTTTTGCACAAACCTAAACGTACACATCATAAAATTTTGCTTGGATTTTCTTACAGCTGTATTTTCGCTGGCTGATTCTATCAGTTCACGTTTAATTTCACGTCGAGATTGACATTAAGGTTAAAATAATGTATTTTTATGTACTTCATTGCTATTCAAAAGTATAAAGTACAGAGACTCAAAATAACGTAAAATATTTTATTTTAAATATTATAAGGTACGGTTGGCAATCCTAGTTGTTGTAAGAATATGTAGTATTTTTCTGTTTTTATATGTATTTCTTGTACTAATAATTGATTCTGTCTGACACATCTTAATCATTTTTTCCACATTCATCAATAATTGAATTAAAAATGTGTGTAAGGTGTGTCAGGATCGTAGCAGATGGAAATCTGTAGTCTCTGTCTACCCCTCAGGGACGTGAAAATATTTATATAAACAAATGATCATTTTTAACAAGCAGTTTGTGAAACGGGCACAGATGATAGTTTCTAAAGGTATAGGTGCCAATTGAAATGCGGGCAAAGAGAAATTTTGTGGTGTAGAACTTAAAATATTAACGATTTTAGAATGAGGTTTTCAACAGAATATACTCGTAGAAGTAGAAATATTAGATAAATTACATAATGTATTACAGGTCAAGTTTTAATGTAAAAATAATCAATTGAACTAAATCCAATACAATAAAATGCAAAAAAGTCCCGTATTTTAATTTCATAAAGTAATAAACTAATTTATCCTAATAATTAAAGAATAAGTTATCCTAATAATTAAATAATAAATTATTAATGTTTAATGCAATATATGTATGTGTTAAATATGGTGTACTGAATTGAGCACACTAAGTACAAATAAGTTAGTTAAATAAATATTTGCCTAATTTCGCCCATTTGATTAGTCTTGCTGAAAGGAAGTGCAATAAACCTATCAAGATATGTTTGTTCTCCTTTTTTAGGGTTCCTTTCCTCAAAGTAAAAAACCGGTCAAGTGCGAGTCAGACTTGCATACCTAGGGTTCCGTAATTCGACAGTTTTGGGAACAGTCAGGAAGAAGGTATTTATAATCTTACCCATAACTGTTTATGATAACTAAAAAAAGAATTGATGGTACCACAAAAGAGAGACTCAAATATTTTTATACTGTACTCAAAATAAAACTCGTGGATGAAAAAATTAATTTTGTAATAAGTTATCATGAATTTTTCACCCGCTATATTTTTTCTGTAATCTTTACGTAATCCTAAATTAACTTGACTTTTTTCGTATTTTTTCGTTGATTAGTTTCGGAAATAAGCAATTTATTTTTTGATTTTTCAAAGATTTCTCAAAATGGATGCCAGTAAATATAGTAAAAGCATATATTTTTTTAATCAGCTCTTTAATATCTACAATTTGATACCCATATAAAATTTTTATAAAATATTTTTTTTATTAATTTTACATATTTTTTTATATTTGTCATTTGTTGTCAACTTTTTTTATCGCTATAGTTTTCCTGTAATTGGCCTGTTATGACCTATGATCGTCATTTTTTTTCATATTTTTCGGTCCACCATTTCGGAAATAAGGGGGGGGGGACATGCATTTTTTGTGGTTTTTCAAAGATTTCTCGAAATTGGTGCCAGTAAATATAGTAAGAGTATATATTTTTACAATCACTTCTATAATATCTACAATTTGACACCCACATTGTATTTTTAAGAATTTATTTTTTATTTTTCTCACTTTTGTATAGGAAGTATTTTGAACAATTTCAAATTTCGATTATTTTTTTATACGGTGTTAGGTAAGCAAGTGAATGCTATTTTTTGTGCTAAAGTATGAGGCTGTGACATACGGACGGACGGACAACGGAGTCTCACCATAAAGGTTCCTTTTGTACCTTTTAGGTACAATGGAACCCTAAAAAGGAACCCTTATAGGATCACTTCGTTGTCCATCTGTCAAAGCCCGTTTTTTTTCGAGCCCCGTTACAGATACAAAAAATCAGGCTTTTAAATTAACGCGAAAAAAAGTTACTGCCGTTTACATCAATTGTATATAAATTAGCTTACATTGAAAACATATAGTGTACTTCCAGTTGACTGAGAAAAAAAAAACAAATACTTTCCGTTCACAACTGCCCTATAGGCCACGTCCCTGAAAAAATCTGGAAATTACGTATATTTTGCTAATAAAATATATATGTTACCCTTCGGCTTTTCTTTATAAATATTTGTATACATTTTCTAGTTAAAGTATGCACATAAATAAATTAGCAAGATATATTTCGAGTCCTTTTGGACTCGGCATCAGTTGCATTGACAATGACAAACAAATATAAATATGACAGGTTAAAAAAAAAGAAAGTAAGAAAATAGTAGTTTTGTGTCACTAGTCACTAGACTTCTTGTGCTGCGTAGCAGGCACACAAAACTACTATTTTCATACTTTTTTTTTTTACCTGTCATATTTATATTTATTTGTCATTGTCAATGCAACTGATGCCGAGTCCAAAAGGACTCGAAATATATCGTGTTTATTTTGATACATAGATATATGATTTTGATACACTTAATACATCGTTAGTGTTAAGAAAACACTTGACCAGATATTTTTAATCTTTCAAAATACAAGGCAAGAGGAATTTTCGCCATGAAGCAAAAGATTAAAATACTAAGTAATTATCGCTCAAAACATTGTCTACCTGTCTCATATAGTTTATCACTTTTAACAGTCAAATTAACTGATAAGTTAATAAATGGTTGTAAAATGTTTTATTTATGTCAATATATATAAAAAGAAGATGAAAGAAAATAATAAAACAATAAACTTACATTGGAACAAATAATATGGAAATAATAAATAAATAAAAACTAGCCAAGTGCGAGTCGGACTCGCGCACGAAGGGTTCCGTACCATTATCTATAAAAACAACAAAAATATCATGTCTGTTGTATGGGAGTGCGCGGGTCCAACTCGCACTTGACCGGTTTCAAAGTTACAACATAACGGAACATCTAAGATATTATAAAATATATTTTGATATTTAGTTTTGACATCGTACTCGTAAATAGGCAATTTTATTTACTATTGCAAAATTTACCACAATACCCAAAATTGGAAAAAGTCCTGCAAATTGAAATCATTATAAACGGCAGTTTTATGTCAAAAGCTATTCTGGACTCTGCAGTAATAATTAGTGTTAGGTTATTTGTTACAGTGGGTCACTGAATAACGTCACATTAACACAAAACAAACTTTATCTTTCAACTAGGTAATTGCGTCACTTACTGAAATATGACATCTCGCATTGCATGTCAAAGCTTAGTATCTATCTTTATTTAGAAATTGTAGGTCAAAAGCAAGACTAGACATGACATGAAATGGCCGTTTATACCTCTAAATGACTATAGCAATGTTGTCGATTTGAGAGATTTTTTCCGATTGTCGGGTATTCTTGTAAATTTTGCAAATGTAATAATAGTTGCCTATTTACGAGTATTTCAATAATGAAAAACAAAATATATTTTGTAATTACGTTGTAACATCCAAGCTGAAAATTGACTTCAATATTCAAACTTTCTGAATCTCTTTGATGGTATACGTTCGTGACTGTCCTATTACGATATTTAAGGTGTTGAAAATGTACGAGTAACAATGCGTGCCTCAATAGAAAGTGACTTTGTAACAAACAAAATTACAAAACAACCACATATCCTACTAATATTATAAATGCGAAAGTTTGTGCGTGTATGTGTGCGTGTGTATGTTTGTTACTATTTTACGCTGAAACGGCCCAACGGATTTGGATAAAATTTAGAATGGTTATAGCTTATACCCTAACTTAACACATAGGCTACTTTTTATCCCGTAAAAAAGCATGGTTCCTGTAGGATAGATTAATATCATTGAAAAATCAGGTGTCTAATTAGCGCGGTCCTTTTCGTTTGTGGTGATATAAGACAAGGCTATGTTATCTCATCACACTTCACACTAATATTATAAATGCGAAAGTTTGTAGGTGTGTGTGTGCATGTTTGTTACTCTTTCACGCTGAAACGGCTGGACGGATTTGGATGAAATTTAGAATGGATATAGCTTCTAATAACACATAGGTTACTTTTTATCCCGGAAAAAAAAAAAGCATACCGAATAACACGCGGGCGGAGCCGTGGGCAAAAGCTAGTTATAAATAATCCTTTGTATTTCTCAACCTTCGGGTAGTTATTAATCTCCTTGATTAGCAACATTGAACATAAAGGTGACGATTGCGACGCATCATCACCATAAGTGCATGCAACGAATGCAGTATGCACTTAAGGCGCATAGGCACGCCACCGTTTTAGTACAAAATTCGATAACCCGTTTCTCTGTTGTTTTTCGTTATAGACTCAAGATATAGACCTCAATAGTCTAATACAGGCATTTACAAAGTCGCTATTTGACTGAAATGTTAAATTTTGATATAGGTACAACCTGAGGCAAGAAAACAACTTTGTATGTAAATCTGTCCAGCTTAATATGTTTAAAACAAAATTAATATTCAAAATTTTGCCAAAATGGTGCCTTTTAAAATACCAGCACCAGATGATGTAGGTCATATAGTTTGGTCTATTGCGAAAAACAACTGAGAAACGGATTATTAAATTTTGTACTGAAGCAGTGGCGTGCCTAGGCGCCTTAAGTGAAATTTAATATTTGAATGTTTGAATTCTATGCGAACCACAATGACTGCATCAAAATGCAAATTTTATTAACTTTCATTCTTTTATGAGCTTCTTTCGAAAGCAAAAATTACTAACTTTGTAGGTAGTATTTTAATATATATAGGCCTGTTTCCTAAAGGGGCTGGCAGATAGTACTAATCCCCATCTGCTACGATACAGACACACCTTTTTGGCTTCTTCAACAACTATTCCAAAATGAAATTATCTTATTATTTTTTTAAGTTGGCAAGTAAAGTCATTTGGTCAGTAAATTTTTCTTCCAATACAGAAATAATATTTAATTAATTTAAGGTTTTTATTGTAGTTTAACATTGAATACATACATCATAGAAAATAAAAATAACCCCAAGATATATTTTGGGCCCCACTGGACCCGGATAAATAATCAATGTACACCTTCACGAACACATATTTTTAGTTTCAGCGCTCATGTTGATTTTGTTAATATGATACTACGCTACACCTTTCTGCTTAGTTAATAGTTACTTAGTGTACATATCAAAGTAAAAACATGTTTTGATATTAAAATTAACATGGACATTCTTGATTCATTGCTTAGCGTGTGATCGCTGCACAGGCTGTACTCATCGTAAATTACTTTGAATTGAACTTTTTCAAATGTTGGTTCAAAAGTTTGATCCATTCCACATGATGAATAAACGGCACTTGTACTTGTCTCAGAGTTTTTACCCTTGATAATGGTGTAAAACCGAAACTGGTTGGGAGAAATATACTTACTGTGAAACAAGTACAAGTGCCGTTTATTCGTCATGTGGTTTATCCAAGTTTCACCAAGTGCCGACAATTGCAAGTATTAATCATATTTGATCCATTCTATTCTATTAGCTTGCCTGTTACTCGTTCGCTATTATTTTAAAGTAACAACAGTAACACAGCCCCAGATTTGAGAACTCAGTAACAATACTTCACAGATATTATAAACCAACCTGTTGCAATTGAGAATGTTTTTACATTACACTTTCTTAATTATTTTAGGGGTACAGTTTTGCCACAATTTTCCTCCAGGACTTTCTCCTATCTCCCGCGTTATGCTTTATTTGGCATGTTATCAGTCCTAGCGTCAACAATCTCTTCACAAAGAGTTTTATAAAACGCAACAGAATCATCATGTCTAGCCACAGAGTTGTTTTATTATTCTTATTGTGCACAAACCATTCCCACTATCCCTCACGCAAATCCGGAATTTTCACTAACGAGTTATCTGCTTGTTTTTAATTCTGAAGAATGTCTTTCCCAGATACACAATGAATTCAAAGGGAATCAAGACGTCCGTCGCGTCTTTGGACCGACTTCGGGTCTTAATTGAATAAACTTGGCCCCAACATTGGCCACATGTGTAAACAGAGCGTTCCGCAAAACCTCGTCCTATTCTGAACCAGACCTTGTTAATTACGAGGCAGCTCTGGACCGTTAGCTTACTTAGTGGGATCGCGCACTGCCGTTTGTAAACGTTGCGCTTTTATAAACGCGTCGTTTTAAATTGTTACAAGTTTTTATTTACTTTTTTTTGCTTCTTATTCAGTGCAGGGAAAACTGCTTCTAATACAACCTTAAAAAATTGGTAAGTACCTGGGTATTAATCAACACTTATTTGCCTTTTGTTATTCTGAATGGGCGTGGCTGTTATCGCGCATGATCTAAAGCGTCAATGAGATCTAAGATGAAGAGTGCTCCCACCAAAAATGAAAGTCCCATGACACATGCAGGAACACGACGAGTCGTGTGGCGGCATGGCTTTCCCAGAACATGATGATAAGCCACGACTGAAGCCTTCTACCACTTGAAAGGATTTGTCTATTTGTCTGTCTTACTTTCCTGGGTGCGTCAGGCAAATTTGTTGTTATCAGTGATTGTATCTAAATGTATGTCATTCAGAATTTTAAGGCTCATTTCATGCTACCCATGCTTTGTGTAGCTTAGCTGCTACGTTTATTGCGCGATCGTTTTACAAAAATGTAATTAAGCAACTGTAATGGGCATTCCATTTAAAACAATTTTAAAGTATCGGAGATAGTTAGTTCTGTATATTATCAAGCAGTATTTTTGTCAAGCCGTTTAATCTCAATTCGAGATTTCAACGCATATCACAGCCTAGCGCTTTTAGAAAACCGGTGCGGGTTTTCCTGTTAATGCGTTCTCAATAAATCTCAAATAGGTGCTACGGAAGGCGCGCTAGATGACTATCCCTTGTTATTGGATAGAAATTAGTTGTTTGAAATATTAGGTCATCCGATTAAACGCTGCAAGTGGATAGAAACGTAAAATATGGACTTGGTAGATAAATAGAATTTCCAAAGAAGAAACTGCAATTAGATTGTATTTGATAGAGCTGTTTACAAACAATTCAAGGGCACATAGGCATGCCACTGTTTTAGTACATAATTTGATAACCCGTTTCTCTGTTGTTTTTCGTTATAGACCAAGGTAAAATCTTGAATGTTTACTCAAACTGTATATAAACCCGTCTTTGAAGATACTCTGCTCATGTAAGGGCAGTCCAAACACTTAAAAAATACGTAATAGTCATAACATAATCAAAAATAAATTCTATATTTAATTAAAAAATCTGGGGTCTACTTTAGACAAAAAAAATATCGAAAGTTATCAAAAGTTTCCTATGATTTACACAAGAATTTTCTTACTCCTTTCGAATGCTTGAAGCGATTTTAAGGGCGGGTTATCCCATTGTATCTCTTTTCAAATTAATTTTAAACCAATAAAGAGCGATGATTAAATTTTGTAAAAAATATTGTCATATTTCACTCTTTGATTTTTATATTTTGGCCATTCGATACGTGATTTGTTACATTTCACTCGATCCAATTAAATCGCAAAGATAGGTCTAAACTATGATGTAAATATCATTTCATTTGAACTGTATTAGGTTTTGGACAATAAAAGTTATACTAAAATAATCGTCGTGAAAAATGTGATATAAAACGGCCGTCATATTAAAACCCATCCCTCTAATTCCAAAACAATAAATAAAACACCTCGAAACCGTGAGTTTTCGGAGCCAGTCCGCTTCCGCTGAGCAGGATAAACATGTGTAAAATTTCTCTGGATAACCTCGCTTTAATGATTCTTTCACCATACTTAGGACAACCAATAGACCTACAAAAAAAAACGAACATTGCACCCATATGAAAAATATTATTTTCTCCTATTTTGCGCTATCCGTAGATGCAGCGATTGTCTTAACAGGCACTTTGCAATACGCGCTGATATGCATGTTATATAAACACATCGAGTTTCTAATCTAGGGTGGGCATGGGCATCCACATAAAAGGTGGCTAATGATTAAGCTTATCTCTAAAAAGAGATTTCTTCTGACAAACAACAGAGGGAGACGGTTACTCATAAAAAACCTGTACCAATAAAGGGATTCATTGATTTCATTGATTATAACAAAATTTTACACAGGAGTAAAATAAATTTATATGTATTTAAATATACTGAACGAAAAAACATGTATATATTTTATGATTATATTCAATATTATAAATACAATAAATACATATACAACGTACATACTTTAAGTATTTTAGGTTTATCTTAAACAGACTAATGGTAGGACAGTCACAAATACCGTACGACCATTTTTAGTACTTTCGAACAATTTCAGCTGCACTGCAACACACGGATCACTTTCATTGATTTGCTTATCATCGTCAGATGAACAACCTATAGTTTGTTATTTACCAGTGGTGGTATTTTTTGGACATTATTTTGAATATTTTTTTTAACCTGCGATATGGATTGAAAACTGAATGTCGAATTCAATTCATCCAAACCTATAATTTCATAGCCCCTTAATACCCAACAATACCATATCCCCAGATGTGACAAACATCAGGCCATAACTTGTATTCGCACAGTTGGAGACAACAACAAATCATTACCATGTACAACAATTAGTCACAAAAGACAATGGCCATAGGTACGTTCGATGACCGATTTTCAACCAGCGATTATTTTGAAGGTGCGGTCGATATTTGCAATGGTACAAATTCGTTGGCCCATACACAGCATTCGTGATGTCATGTCCTGTTACATCATGTTCAATCACTGTCTCAACGACATTGGAATTGTTGCCATTGATTGCACTGACTTCCTAAATCATTGCTTATTTACAAAAAACTATTGAAGAGTCACATTTTGAAGGACTATTCATTACTTCATTAAAACCTAGTGTTTATTAATTAACTTGATAATTAATAATTATATAATATTATATATAATTGTATTATATTATATATAATTGTACTTGATTAATTAATTTTCAGTTTAGTATCCATTTTTAACATAAAGTTAAGCTAACACCCGTCATATCCTAAAAAAATACAATATTTATATGGAAAAACACAAAAAAATATATATTAAATATTTACAATTTGATGATGACGGCCCCATACCGTGGGCCGAAATATATCAAAAATTTTAAATACATATATTTTTGTGTTTTTCCGTATAAATATTGTATTTTTTTAGGATATGATGGGTGTTAGCTTAACTTTATGTTAAAAATGGATACAAAACTGAAAATTTCTTGATTTATTCCATTAATCAAGTACAGCCCAGAATTGACCATGATAAGAACTGCACTGCAGAAGGATAAAGAAGTAAGTAAATGTTTAAAAGTATTTTGCGAAGAGGACATTAGGTTTAAGGTTTAAGATATTTATTTCTCAAAAAGAATAAAATTCACTTACATGAGAAACAATAAATTATCACAGTTACAATTTATAACAGCGAACGCTTTAATCGCGTAACAAATAAAAATATGTGTTACAATTTAATGATGACGGCCCCATACCGTGGGCCGAAATATATCAAAAATTTTAAATACATATATTTTTTTGTGTTTTTCCATATAAATATTGTAAATACAGGCTCAAAAAGAGTAAAATATACATTTATTGATACTAAAAAAATTCAAAAATACATAATTTATTTATTTATACATAAGCAATTTATAAGTACTTTGGACCCTCATTTTAAGCTAACAAAACCTGTATTAGGAGGGACCGTTCTTCCAGTTGTTACATTATTCTTTTGCTAGTACAACTACAGATTATATAAATTAATAAAATAACAGAAACCTTTATTTTGAAGAAAAAAGGCGAGATAATATGTATGTGTCTGTTTGCGTGTGTAAGCGTATTTGCATTTGCGTAGTTAAGAATCCATGGTATATATGTATAAATATAATAATATGTTTTAATAATGTTTTAAAAAAGTATTAAATATCGTTTACAACTAATAATCATTCTCGTAAATATACGTATAAGGTCCTACGATAATAAGTGAAAATAATTCTAGGGTAGACTCTATCCTAACTTACCTAGAACAGTCCGAGTGTTCATACCTACTTTGGCAACTTTATGGCATGCAAAATTGCTATAGATTCGTAACAAAACCTAACGATCCACAGGCCTATAATGAAACTGTTAACCGTGTAATACCCAAGACCTCTCCACTTTATAACCCCAATTTTGGAGCATAAGCGATTGAGACGAATTATAGCAATTACTTTTATGGGCGTTTATACAAAAGGCTGCTCTTATCTGTGATGTAAACAAATTAATGTATGGCTACCGTGTTGCTCACCACGTGGTTGCGTTTTTAGAAACCACGAAATGTTGTTGCCGAAATTTGAATATTCTGTACTAATAATAAAGTAGTAAAAAAGTCGTGTCTGTAAATTTAATATTTTTTCAAAGTTTTAAATGAAATGGGTATTTATGAAATGTACAGATTTTAAAGAATCTTGTCTGCCTGTCTGTTTGTAGGTCTATGTGTCTTTATGTATGTTCAGTTTTAACACGAGCACCACCCAACCGATTTGAATGCCGTTTTCTTTATTAGTGACCTTGGGAGAGGCTATACGAGGTGTTAAGGCGAGGTTATCCGGCGAAACGTGTCCTGCTCCAACGCTTTCGTTTTACACATGGTCATCCTGCTCAGCGGAAGCGCGCCGCTCGGAAAATTCGCGGTTTCGAGGTGTTTTTATTTATTATTTTGGAATTAGAGGAATGGGTTTTTCGTATGACAGCCGTTTTAAATTACACTTTTTATGACGTTTATTTTAGTTTAAGTTTCACTGTTCGAAACTTAGCATAGCTCAAATGAAATGATAATTAGATCATAGTTCAGACCTATCTTTACAATTTAAATTAATCCAGGAAAATGTAAGTAATCGTGTATCGAATGGCCGAAATATCAAGATCAAAAAGTGAGATATAACATATATTTTTTACAAAATTTTATCTTCGCTATTTATTGGCTTAAAATTTATTTGAAAAGAGACGAAATCGGGGTAACCCCTCCTTAATGAAATAACGCCCAAGCCGAAAACGGGGCGGAGATTGAAAAAATGCCGGTTTTAAGGTTTTTCTGTGTTTGTGTTATTGCCCGAATTGCAGTGTGGATTGAAAAACCTTGATATGTTTCAAAGCCTTAATTGTAACGCTCAATGGCATCATGCAAGTTCACCTAGTTCAACAAAATTTTATGCTATGTCCTTTTTTCATAGAAAATCAAATTCTTTATAACAACCTAGGCACAGTATAGGTTATACTATGACCTAGGCTACGTAGCTTGTTTAAAGTGGGCCTAAGAATCTTTGCACGGTTTCGTAACTGTAAAACTAGTTTTTGAAATTTTTTAGGCTCCTTTACACCATAACCGCCAAGCCGAAACCTGTTGATAATCGTTTTTAGACACTTCCACGCGATCAAACCCGCTGGCAATAGCTAATTGTATAATTTATGTTGTTATTCCTTATATTTTAGCCTTAACTTAAGGTTAAGGCCCTTAACCTTACACCACTGAAAAGGTGTTTGCGTGTTTTAGTTCAGCGTATGGTGTTTTTTGATACGTTGTGGTTTGTAAATGCGCGTATTTGCATTTACAACTCATATATTCTGTGTTGGCTTGGCCCCTCACCTTAATTCAATTAGACAAAATAATTCCTCATGCTGAATACGAGTAGATACGACTTTTCTAATTGCGTGTCTGATTTTGTGACAGTGTGTCAGATAAGGGTGTTTTACTATATAAAGGTGAACATTATTAAGTTACATTGGATGTTAAATAATTATTTCTAATTTAATAATGAAATGAGATATAAATCTTAAACTTATGTAATTATCAAAAAATACCATTGTCTCTATTACTTTATTTAGTATATTCCGTAATCATAGCAATAACAAACTTGACAAAATACAAAAAAAAAAGTTCAACTAAAAAGAAACGCCTCCAACTAAATAGATTTTCTGAATTATTATAATATTTTAATAATTATTTTAAAAACACTTGCTTATATAACTGCATCTTTAAGGTAGTACCTAACGTTTAATATAGTTGCAAAATGCATATAATTATATTATTACTAATACCTATTTCTGAATAAAAATCATACAGTAAATGCGTTTTATGTAAATTCACGCAAATCGCTTAATAATAATAGGGCTTTAACAATAAATAAGTTATGTATTTAAGCATTGCATTAACACTCTATTTCATGTTATGCAATCAATGTAATGCATAAAATGCCATAGTTTTCGCGAATTGCCATAAACGCATTTATTACATACTTTTTATGCAAAAGCAATAAAAATGAGTGTTATAATAATAAAACTTTCACACCTGAAGTCAACGTCTATCATAATAATTATCAACGATAAATATCAAGGTTCTAAAGTATTTAACTCGAGGTATACGTTGAAAACTCGCATCTAGGTATCTCCGGTAGGCACATGATGTGGGGCAGGGCGCCAACAGTCAGTCAGGTTCAATTATCACCAATTATCAACTTCGTGATGCGCGCGCACATTCGTACGTTTACCTTTTATTACGTAAACTCTTTCAACTTGAACTTCAACGTGAACTGTACGATCCCTTGCGTAAAATTGTTTATTTTTATGTTGATCACAAAGTTCGTTGTTTGTATAAAGAGTAAGACATGCGTAGTCAATACAATTTTTTTTAGATCTTAAATCGAATATTCAAGGTTCGACGACGTATAAAATTAGCTAACGAACAGATTAAAGCATTGGCCCGAATTCTGTTGATAATTTATTACTACACTAAACACTACCATGTGCTTCTGTCTTTCAAATAAAGCCCACATCAAAGATTGACTCATTATGTATAAATCCATTGGCATTATGATCGCAAATGTTGAGCATATACATAAATCAGGTTCGTCTTTCAATAGGAGAGCGGTCGTTTGGATGGGCAAATACAGCTGAATGGTTGAGGCCCATGATCTCATTGGGAAGCCTGATCCAGAAACTGGTGATTTATTATCAGATTACGCAGTGTCGATCGCTGACGCAAGATTCAGTCGCCCGTGACTGTCGAACACTCCTTGATGGTATGCGCCAGCGCTGTGCCCTATTTTTAAACATGGAAGTGTTTGCTGAATTCCAAAGTTGTCTGTTGAATTTTACATGGCGCACTTGCTTGTTGTTTGTTTTACCCAAAATTTGAAACACATTCTAGAGGGACATTCTATAATTATATTCTGATAATTCTGAATAATCTAATAAAGTAACAAATGAAATATTAAAGTGTCAAATCAAGTAGTAAGAGAGTTTCATGGAACATTTTAGCTTTCAACTCTACAATTTCATTTTTATCTATGGGGAGATCAGTCTCCAATCTCGAATGCGAATCACAATGCGGAAGTTTTGAAAGCCATTTCAAATATTCAAATGCGGCATTACTGCTGTAAGAACAAGTAATGATCCAATGGAAATAAAGGGTTTCGCTGAGGATATTTTGTTTTCAAAACTGAAAATCATTTTTTATAAAAGTCAACCCACAAAAGACAAACACTCACAGGTAAAAAAAACAGACATTATATCCTGAAGCTGTCTTTTTGTTTGTGACCTGGAAGATTTTCAGATTTTGCAATCAATGGTTATTGTATCGTCACAATAACGTCTAATGCAGTTAGATAATCTTAACTTATTATGACCTAGATATGAGCGCTAAATGAAAGAAAAGGAGGAAATCCATGTAAATTCCATTATTAACAACCTTAATCTTAAAGCAATCCTTGCTAACCCTAACGTCTTACACTACGTCCATTCATAGTACCTCCTATTAGCATTTTACAAAAGCAGGCCCTTAGATACTATCGGACACTTTGTATTCAGAAGGAGAATCATATCGGCGATATAAAGAACAATCACGCCAGTACAAATGCTAATGATGTTTGACACTCTATGATTTATACAAGTATTATGGTGTCTTCTTTGTTATTAGTACAGATAAAGATTTTTAAATTGGTTATCTAGTAAATCGGTCAGTTGTTGATGTTGTTGTTAGCATGGCATATGAGATACCATTTTACTGTCAATTTTTGTTTTTCTGTTAAGTTCACTGAATCTTCTATTGTTTTACAAGCTTTGATTTATTAAATGCGTTTTCAACAACCTTTTATTTACCATCAGAGTCAAAACCCATAAATCGTTCCGAATTCATGACGTAACGAAAATTTACAATGTTTGTAAACAATGTATTTAAAAGCGATGTTATTGTTACAGATTCCTCACCGTTTGTACCAGAGTATTGCCATCACACGCACAGTTAACCAATAACGAAGTTGGACGACCGGTAAGTAAAATAAATACCGACCAAAATGCGCCCTTTCGAAGGAAAACGACTTTAGTTAAGTCGGATTTATATGAAGAAATTGATCAAAATTGTTTGAACAAGTACATTTTACTAGAGCCTGAGCAACTCTTCCTGCATTCATTTGTTAGTCAAATGAGGTTATACACAGGCGAAGATTGCAGATTAGTTCCTGTCAGGGAATAGTTGGATGTTCAGCTGGTTGGTCATCGTCAATCATGGTAAGCAATATTGTTCATGACATAGCTCATGATGGAAATAGAAGATGACGAGTTTAATAATTGGAATGAACATAAAACTGTAAACTTTCTTTAACGGGATGAATTCAGTGGCTTTACTAACGTATGTTAATTTTAAGATCATTTCAATTGGCATATCTAATGGGACAGTTTTACAGTCTAGTAATTTTCAATTAGAACTGAGTCATCGTTTTTTTACGTTTATTTTCATCATAAAAGGCTAAAACCATGTTTTTTTTTAAACCATAGTTCGTGTACTTTTCGTGGGTGTAAGTGATATTAGGTATATTAAACAGCACAACAAAAACAAACGAATTTTTTGTTGTTTAAATTTTTTATACTTTTGCTGTAATTTGTGTGCTGAATCTAAATCTGAACCATGGATGAACTTAATTTTGTCTATGTCTGAACTCAGATTTTCTCTATCAGCTCGTAATATTTATCTGACACAGAATGAATGTTGAAAAATCGTGTGATTTTAGTGGATTCACGCATAAAAAAATGGTTTTCAGCTTTAGTTTTCAATACTACTTCTCTTCAAATTTTAATAATAATATAAAATTTCACAAAACGTATGCACAGAAAGAATAATCTCTTAAAAAAATATTGTTTATCGCGAGAAATAAGGATCAATCACAATTTCTGTTATTTTCGCCATAATACATTGATTTGGAGCATGTAGTAATGATAAATAAAAAACCGGCCAAGTGCGAGTCGGACTCGCGCACGAAGGGTTCCGTACCATTATCTATAAAAACGACAAAAAATTCATGTCTGTTGGATGGAAACCCCCCTTAAATATTTATTTAATTTTAATTGAAATATTTATTCCTAAAGTGAATATATAACTAAGTATTCTGTGAATATTTCAAGCTTCTGCCTGTTGCCGATATCAATATCAAGCAAAAACGAGCAAAAAAATGTTGTATGGGAGCCCCTTTTTTACTTTAGTCGGTTTTTTAGTATTTGTTGTTATAGCGGTAACAAAAATACATCATCTGTGAAAATTAAATTTTTCTACCTACCACGGTTCATGATATACAGCCTCGTGACAGACGGTCGGACGGACGGACGGATCTTAGTAATAGGATCCCGTTGGTTACCCTTTGGGTACGGAACCCTAAAAATAAATTTCTAAAATAAATGGGAATAAGTGCAAAATCCCTTTACAATTATTAAAAAAAAGTAAAATTTCAATATTTAAAGGTTATTTCACCAAAAGTTGAGCTGATGGAAAAAAGAAATAGGAATAAAAAAAAACAGGAATAACAAAAAAATGGTATTCAAACAACAAAAACCATGTTGTCCTGGGCTATGCTGCTCAGCTGCCATAGAAAAATACTCAGGGTGTTTAGACGTCTTGATAGATTTAAACACAATGAAACATAGCACACATCTTCACTTATGATAGGATACAGGTATGTCCCTGTGAACAAACTAAAACTCTTTTTATGTTTCTCATACAAGACAAAAAAATACATATAAATGGACTTTTATTTATGCAGCTAAATTCATACAGTAGGCTTGGTAAGTGATCAGTATGACGGATCGATAGTACTTCTTTTCTAATTTTGCAAAATTAAATATAGATCTCCCATAGTAGTTGATTCGGTCGGCGTTGGGCTTGCGTTTGTAGGTAAAAGGAAAATAATAACCCCAAAAAGGGTCGTCGAACCTTGATACTTACCGAGTCAGTATGCACATGGCTGCATAAATGAGTCACCTTACAGAGTAAATTGTTTTGTGTAGTTATTGGCGTTAACATAGCCATTCAACGGATGTGTTAAGAAATTCTTAAAGATCAGCCTGGACATGACGTCACAAATAAAGGCTTTTTGTATTTTCAAAACCTCAACAAAGTTACAAATTCTGCAAATTCTGCAGTATAATTTTTTTCCAAACTTCCAGGAGCTGCAGCCAGCGCTGACTTCAAAGACGATGATCACAAACACGACGGCGTACGCGTGGAGTGCTTGGGGTAGCTGGAGCCCTTGCTCCAAGAGTTGTGGTGGCGGAGTCTCCGTGCAGGAGAGACAGTGTTTGTCGAGGGATCCTTCAAGGTAAAATACATGCATTTATGTATGTAGCATTATATAATCTGTTAGATAGATCCGGGTCACAATCTAGGCTGTGATCTATAGTTTTAGAAAAAATGAAAATTAAGAAGGTTAAAATATAAACAGACTCATTTATTAAATGGATGGTAGATGGTAGAGCTGATGCCAGGCTCGACTGTGGGGGTACCACCATCTTATTCGCAAATCCCCCGAAGTTACTCGGGGGAGAGTAAGAGAACAGCTCTCAGGCAAAACCAGGCGGCCCACCATTGCCTGGGACCGATGGATGGCGGTATATCCATCCCCAATTGGCGGGCCTTATATACAACAGACTGGTGACGGGCAGCGGCGTCACTGGTGCAAGGGTTTCGGCACCGCGCTCACCAACCCACCTGCCCAGCGCGTGTGTGAGTATGGGCATTTCTTTCAGGAGGACCGCCAAGAGTGTCGAAATCCTGGAAAGGTCTATGTCCAGCAGTGGACGAAACAGGCTGATGGATGGATGGATGTTTAAGATATGGTGTTTACATTGTTTTTAAGGTTCGTTTGTATGTGCGTCTGTCAGTTTATCTGTCAAAGAGATATCAAGTTGAAACTAATACCTCCTATAAAAAACCACGGCCCTAAAGTGCTGTAAAAAAAATTTGTCTTCTAGAACAACGAGAAAAAAAGTCGTCAATTTTGTGAAAACTTATAGTAATTTCGTTCACAAGTAGGTCTTGGATTTTTTTTTGAAAATTAAATATGCTTAATTCAGGGCAAGAGTCTGTAAGCTAAGGGAAGCTACATAATTATATTCAAAGTAATTTAAAGTATATGTTTTATTTTTTGCTTGAAATCTATATTTGATCTATCTATCTATTATAATGAGGTCGACAATGTTTTGGCCTCAAATGTAACCTATAACGTTTATCCTAAAGGATGAGGCGCCAGATAACAGCATCTTATGAATCTTCAAAACACTATCTCTCTACTTACAAAAACAGAAATACACACCAATGGATCCCTAGTTTCTTGGAATAAAGGAGGTTATTGATTGCCAGAACTAGTTTCAAATGGTATTCAAGGATACTAATCTATAGTAATCCTTCTATTTAAAAACCAAATACGTGTTTGACATTCGAAAACAAACAAGCGGACAAGGAGAATAAGATTAATGAGGTGCGACGAAATATTTAGTTTTTAGGATCCCATACTGATTTAAAACAGAACTTTCACGGTGTGGTTGCCAACGCTATTGAAAATTATATTTTTTTTTACTTATTTGACTATACTGTTTGTTTAAACACAGAAAAAAATGTTTATTTCTCCAGATAGCAGTAAACTTATTCGGAACCATGAATACGTCTTTTCAAACTACTTCTATTATTTATTTTTCCTAGGTTCTTTTGTGTTGGTTTTGTCTTAATTGGTTCACATCATAGTACCGTTTGCGGGCTATCAAAGAGATAACATGTCTTGTTGCGGATAGACAAGCCAGTATGCTTTTATCTAAGAGTAAGATAATTGTGTAACAAGGTATTCAAGATAAGTCCTTAAAATTATTAATCTCGAGTATTGAATATTTTAGTACAAATTATATATGACCACGTGGTATATAAATGTAGAAATCGACGAGTAATAAATAACTTTCTTATTGACTGTAGTTAGATAGAATTAGATTTGCATTTTTTTATTTAGATTTTATCTAGATACAAGATAAAATCTAGGTATATTATAGAATAATGATAAACGGTACGAGTTTGATAATAAAGTCGGTACAAAATTTGGTAATCGAGTTGAGCTGGAAAGTTATTGCCTCAAAGGAATAAATCACAATATCCTTAGACACCAACGACAACAAAAAATAAACTTTAACTACCATGTAATCCTAAATCCCAGCTCAATAAAAAATAAGGACTTCCAATTTATTGAGTTGTAAGTTGTAGCCGGTGACAGCCCTGCCGGCGCGCGCGCACGATTCATCATAGATCACAATGATATCTAATGATACGGCGTGTGATCGATAAAGGATTCGAAATTCGAACGACTACCCACCGCGGGAGAGCCGTACGCGCACTTTGAATTACTGCCTTCTGGCATAGAGATGGTATATCATGGATCCCTGAGGCCAGCTTTTTTTTTATCGGAATAAATATTTTCCAAAATATTTAGTCTCAAGCAAGGAAAGGTTGTATGAGTAACCCATTTTATTTTTTTTTTGGTCTCCTCCTTTATCTGCATCATACTTCTTAGATGCTTTATTATACTCATTAATGTCTTATAATTATAAGACAAAGTCAAGGATAAAAGCGACTTTCTTAAATACAATGTCATTAGCAGATTGTTTATCCTGTTCAGTAATTACGTATTCGTTGAGAATGCAATCGATATTATCACAATATTTCCGTTCAGTCGAGAATTCTTGATTCCGCAGACAGCATGGATCGAAGGAATCGAAGCTTTATGCTGTTGACCCAGGCTTTTACGCTGATCTTGTACCGCGGATGTCATAATTTACCTTTATAACACGACTGTACCAGTCGCTATACGGTACTTCGTATCGGTGTGTTTGAAGTGTTTTCTGGACTTTAATTATTGGGTTACAAATGTAATGTGTTGTTTACGTCTCTTTACTTTCTTTATTTCTACAAAATATACATTTTAGACGTAGTTATTACTAGTAAGGTACTCTCAACATTGATACCAACATGTTTCTCGAACAAATTTCTCGAACCAGCGGGAGGTATAGCTAGCACTTCTGGGATACAACCTGTGTTATAACGATGTTTGTAACTACCCATTTCTAATGCAAAACGGTAAATGAAATTGCCCTTCAGCTTAGTAAAACATACTAGAAAATCTTGGGCCTAGATTGAAGGCTCTAATCACAACTTCATGTTAGATGTGTCTATTTAAATATGTCTATTTAAAATTTAATTTTCTCTCAATATAAATCATTGCAAGAATTATAATATATTTGTTAATAACAGACTATACAGTTTAAGCGTTTTAATGAGTATTATTAACACAGGCCGACATGATTTTTGGTGTTTTGCATTTGACGAGTGTTCTTGTCTAACTTTTGTACGCTGATTCCGAATATGCATTCGGTTTGAGTCCATAAGGTCACGATTTTTCACAAAACGAAAAAACTTACAGTTTTTTTGTATTAGGGGGCAATATTACCTCGTTGGGAAAGAATGGCCAGCCAAAGATCGACTCGAGCCCGGGCACAAAAATGTGCAGCGTGATGCATTGGTTCATTCCAAGTTATGTCTTTTGCCTCCCCTTCACATCAAGTTAAGACTGATGAAACAGTTTGTAAAAACTTTAAATAAAGAAGGCTTTCTGAAGCAAAATTAAAGGAAGGAATTTTTGTGGGTCCTCAAATTCGATCCTTAAAATTTGACAGATTGTTCCAGAATACAATGACACAGGATGAATCTGCAGCATGGAATTCTTTCGTAAAGGTCATAGACGGTTTCCTCGGAAACAACAAGTCTCCAGAGTACAAAGAAATTGTAGCCAAGATGGCTCAAAATTATAAAAAACTGGGATGTAATAGAGCGTTAAACTCAATTTTTTAGATTCTTTTCTTTCCTGAAAATCTTGGGCCCGTGAGCGAGGAACATGGAGAGAGATTTCACCAAGAATTAAGGAGATGGAGAGACGTTATCAAGAAAGATGGGATGTCAGAATAATGGTGGACTAATGCTGTACATTGAAGAGGGACTCGCTGACTAAAATGCACAAAAAGAAAACACCAAAATGTAGTTTTCAGGGAAAAAGAGAGAGATTTCATTAAAAAAAACTAATGCTTGTGTAATTCATTTATAAGGTGACTTTAATTTATGCAGCCAAATTCTTACTGAAGACTTGGTAAGTGCCGAGTAACAAGGTTCAGTGACCCTTTTTGTGAAGTTCGTAAATTATTCTTTTCGTGTTCCTTACAAACACAATCCCAGACCCGAGTCAATTACAGGCTTAGCACGCGATGATGGCAAGCGGCCCGACGGAATGACGCTCATCCCTTGGAAAAATGGGCGGTCCTTGGTATGGGATGCTACGTTCGTTGATACAATGGCACTGTCCCATATTCAAGCGACCGCCATCAAGGCAGGTGCGGCAGCTGCCACGGCAGAAACACTGAAACGACGTAAATATGAAGCCCTGGGCGAGGTTTATCTGTTTATGCCATTTGGTGTAGAGACCTTCGGGCTGAGGGGGCCGGACGCGCGGCGATTCTATAAAATAAATATATATATATTTTTTTACATATATATAAAATAAAATTATTATAATTATTAAGTTATGTCATATATAGTTTTTAGGTAAGTTTTTTTATGTTAGAAGAAAAGGTTGGATATTATTATTGTTGTTTCTTTGTGAATAATATTTTTAAATATTGTCATTTATATAATTGATATGTCATTGTCTAGAGCTCATTAATTAAATTACTAAGGGACGTCAACATTTTGTTTCGCGAAATTAGTAAAAAGTGTTATCGATCCGTGTTACTGATCACTTACCAAGCCTCCAGTATGAGTTTGGCTGCATACATTAAAGTCACCTTATATAACAACTCTATTTATGTGTCTTTGTTTTGATAGGTATCTTTGTTTTAATAAATATTTTCTCAGTACTTATGGTAGTTAATATGAAAATTTACAAAATAATATTTACACGTTTTTCCTTGAAACCTGACGTGCTGGAAAAAACTATTCACAGATTCGTGATCAGCATACCCCAATTACTATTACACCTAACAGACAAGAAACACTTTTTCATGAAAAAAAAAATGTAGGCCTGTGTAATGTACGGCTTAGTACTATTTCTCCTTAACTTGATGTGATTTTCCTAATGCTTGTAAAACATAAGTTCTAATATTATTAATATCCTTCTTCAAGATCTATCATGTCTTTAATGATGACGAATGATCCAGTTTTGTTAATGGTTGTGCAATTATTGAAGATTTTACACAATATGGAGGACGACACCTGCTCGAGGTACAAAAATTCATATATTTGATCCTATCTTGTATGTATTATTTATAAGTACATTGGTTAGATTTTATGCGTATGTTTTTATATTTATTTAAGATTGTTTTATGTTTATGTTACTCAGTTTTCCCTTAGACGTACAGGTTAATAAATAATAAAAATTATCTTGAGTAAAATCTCGAAGCTAACGCTGTCAATATTTTAGATTCACTTTCGATTGGTGAAGCTTATATTATACCAAATCCCGTCATGTGGTATCAACGAAACACTGATAGATTAGACACGAGTACAAGTGTTCGATCAGCTCTTCAAAATGACAATGATGCTTACATTTCAGTACAATCATGTCAGCTTTCACATTTCAAGTAAAACCAAATCATACAATTAGGTTTTTTGTCCACACCGTTCCGGTAAATTTGTTTTTGGACATTTTGATTGAGTCGATAAAATGGTCTCCCCTATTGTATAATTAATGGAGACATTAAGAATTGTTAAATTTACATTATTTTAATTGGAAAAGGGTTGCAACAGAATAATCATTATTCAGGCAAAGGAAATTAAATGACAGATGGTTGGGTGGGGCTAGTATTTTAAATTAAATCATTCCAATGTTGCGAATTGGGGCTCGGTTTTTTTGTCCTTTATCAAATATGACATTATTATTTTATGTATCTATTTATTAATCCTGAGTACATAGACCACTACTGTTAGTTGTCAAAATTGTAATACTCTGATGTGATGAAAAACAAAATTTAACCAAAATCAAACCCCCGCTATCCTCATTTCGTACCAAAGGTCTGGTTAGAGGCTGTTTTCGCTACGTACACCAAAGCCAAAGGCTAAATACATCTTCGTTCGTAATTCTGACCCCAACCGCCCTTTTCGCATCCAATCAAATTAAGGTAATATTGAACATTAAAAAGATGGAACAACGTTCAACGCTCGTCCGTACTGATATTTCCGACAACGGTTTTTGATTGACGCACAAGAGTTTGTTCTACTTACTACGAGTATTTCTGTGACTATTTTTCCGCGTCCGAAGTAGATTAGAAGAAAAAATTGGTTAGGAATGGATTATGAATGACTTTTCCATCTGCTATACATTTTATCGATATATTTATTGATTGAAAAATATATCCTATGTGTGCGGACGAATTCAACTCTCTGTTTATGGACGATTTAAACGTCCCAACAAGTCAGAAAAGCTTATCGATGCACTTCGGTCATAAATACACGCTTTTAGGGAATGCAGGCTTAGGTCACGTGTTTGTTTTCACCATCAGCAAGGGTAAGTATATAAATATGCTTGATGCTTTGATGGACGTGATTTGGTCTCAAGATTCGGACGTCTATCATATTAATCATCTAAATATATCCATAAACTCTTTGTAAATTATGTTTATCTTCAGTGTTGCATCGAATTCACTTTCGTCTAAGAAAAGAATAAAAATTTGAAAAAATATGGTTCTTACTTGACTTAAGACCATTTTTAATTTACACTTCATGAATATAAATAGTTAAAGACTAAAAAAGACTTATTACATGAAAAATTTATAGTTTAATTCCGAATGTAGCTGCAATTTCAAAATAACTGAATTTTTACGCGCGCTGCAGTTGGTTAGAGCAGGATAGACGATTAAAAAACTAAAGCGTTAGAGCAGGACTGAAGTTTATCATTGTGGAGCCCCCTAAAGAGCTCTATAGCCGCATAAGTTTAGTGACGGACGATCTCAGTAGAAACTGGTAGAAGAAATCACGCACATTTGGAGCCTTTCGCTAATACTTGATTGTTATCTTTTTGTTTACACGCTCTGAGAAAATGCTAAGAACCGCTGAGTCAGCGTGCAATCGTGCATCATTACTAAAGCATCTTGTACGATTTCAAAAGTAGTCTGTTTGTTTATGACCGCTGCCTGCAGAATGCAAGGTACGGTTTATTTTATCGGATGACAGACAAAAAACGTGTTCAATTACAATCGTATTGATTCGTTAATTTTGGACACCGTTTTTGGATTCCAGTTTTGGTAAGTTTTCACAACAGTCCTATTAAGTTACCTACAAAACTGAAAAAGGCTGAATCATAAAGGTGTTTATCTGAATAATGATAACTTAGATTCTCTTAAAAGGAGAGTAAATATGTGCTTTCTGGGCAAGCGCGCTTCATCCTACCTAGGTATCATCGACGCGATGTCTATAATGAGGCACGTTGGGTGCTAAAATGAAAAATAAATAAATTAAATTAAAAAAAACGTAAGCCCATTGAGAATTTAAAATATGTATTTTGTCAATAAATATTTATTATCCGCCCGCGTTTATGTAATCTGTGCCCCGTTTTCAGCTTAAGCGTTATTTTATAACTTATATGTTGGCCAGAGTCCCTAATAAAAAGAAAACCGCATCCAAATCCGTTGAGTACTTCTCGAGTTAAACGGAACATACATACAGACAGACAGACAAAATTTCTAAAAATGGTAATTTTGGCTTCAGTACAATACAAATAACCTAGTTCATTAAACATTTTGAGAAAATATTCAATGTACAGACACGACTTTTTTACTACTTTATTATTAGTATGGATATAATATTACATGAATGTAGGTCAAACATTCAAAGTCAAGGTTTGAGACATTTTGATACCGATACAATAAAAATAAATTACTCATTGAATTGAAATTAAAATCGAGTATGAATCAGTACAGTCATTTAGAAATGACAATAAGAGAATTGAATCCGCTGTTACCATTTATCCTATAAAGTCAATAAATTGGGGCAATGATTATTGAAAAAGGCTGCTCGAGGAAGCTCCAGTTGAAAATTAGTAAAATTGAGTCACGGAGAAAATAAATAACCCCTACAAAGCCACAAAACGATAACAGAAAACCTTTATCCTTCTCGACTGTACACAAACGTGTGGTCATTCGTGCGGCGCGCGCGCACCTCCCGTAATGAAACCGCATTGTTTCAGTACAACCATTAGTTCGCAGGATCGCCGCCGTGGGGCGCCACAGCGCTCCCTTTTGTCTCGTAATTAAAATTATGAAACCATTATCCGGAGATTGGAGTTTGATTAGTTTTGTTACTGATATGGTTTAAGAACAGTTTAATGATATATTATTACACACAGATGAGTTTGAATATAATATAATATGTAGAATATTATGTAATTACTTCTTATAATCTATTCGAAGAGGCGCAGGAGGTGTTTATTCATATGGCATTAGTAGTGTTCACCTTTTAATTTGTATTTAATCTCATGGCTCCACTAAATTTGCAACTTGATTTGTGTCAGTACAAAAATCAAAGGAAACGACATTGAAATGACATTCTTATCAGCGTTTATTGCGAAGTGCCTGTTAACCCTTTCTAGGGCAGAGAAAACGACCTTATGTATGTAAAAAAACACTTGCATTATAACATTAAATATCAAAATAAAAAAATAATTTTTTTTTTTATTCTTTATTATTATTATTTTCTTTATTTTGAGTTTTTTTTTATTGTTGATATTTAGTCTTTTTTTTATCTGACTTTTCCAACAACTTTGAAATAAATGTCAATTTACTACTAAATGTTTTATTGTTTTTTTTTCACAAAGTGGGCGAAAATAATGTGTCCAATATGGCTAGAGTCCTTCGATGAAATGTCAGATCTTCGGATAGCGCAAAATAGGAGAAAATAATATTTCTCTCATGGACGGAATTGTTCTTAAACATTTGTTTTGTAGAGATCTTTAAGAAGCATTAAATCGCTTCAAACATTCGGAAGGAATAAGAACATTCTTGGGTAAATCATAGGAAACTTTCGATTTATTTTTGTCAAAAGTAAAGACATATGTTTTAAATTAAATATGTAATTCACTTTTGATAATGTTATTATGCTTATTATGCTTTCGAAGACAGGTTTAATATTGCCATTTCAGTAGTGACGATAGTACCGCGATATTGGACTATTGTTAGTCAACTAATATGGGAAAATTACTAAATAAACTAAACCTTCTTCCATACAAACTAACTTCCCGTGATAAAGCATACATGCTGAAGTGTTTTTAATTACTTTTCGAGGTTACAAATTTCCTTTCACCTTATTCACAACGTTTAATATTTTCTCTATACAGTGTATTTTCATATTCCCTTCATCTATAACCCGTCCTCTTTTAAATCCAGTAAACCAATTAAATACTGTTGCTTGAAAAATGTATTTTTAAACAAGCAGACTCATCAAATTTAGCCAAAAAATTAAACACTCTTGAGGGTTTAAACCATTTTTATAGTCTTAATAATTCATAGCGCGAAAATCATGTCGACAGAGCTCCATTGCTGTGAGCGAAAATTCGAGCCAGATTTTCTCAGAAATAAATCTTTTCCAAATAAAATAAAAATTAAATGATGTGTGTTCTATTTTCAAATTGATCAGTAAGCAAAAGGCTATAAGATGCTGTATGACTTGCCAGTGTCAATTTTTTTTTCATTAACTTATTCTGTGCCATCTTGCTTACGGCGACGATGCCTATTTTGTAGTCACTAAATCAAGAAAGAGGTAATATAACTTTTATTTTCAAGTACATGAGAGTTTTAGTCTAATGAAGTTTAAAATGTTGACAGACCTAGTTTTTCGATTTATAATGACTACAGAAGAGGCGTCAACTATCTACTGCCGGGATTGAAGTTACAATAAGGTTTATATTTAAAATTATTACTTGCTCGTGATCGTGAAGCTGATTCTTCTTCTGAGTTTTTGGAAACAAATGCGAACTAAAAAATTTGGAACCAACCAATATTTTTTCTTGTATTAAAAGTTATTCTCTTATTCCCATTATAAATAGTTTGTAATGATTTATGGAATAAATTAATACATATATTTTCGAAAAACCAGATATTGGCTTTTGATTTATAGTAAATTGTGTTTTTTTTTTATAAAAGCAAAGAAAATATATTTAAAATATGTAAAATATATTTATGTATTTTTATTAATTTATGTATTTAGTATTTACCTACAAATCTACTTATCTATTTTATTTATTAGTACATTCATGTCTTTTTTTTTCTCACTTATTTTTTTTATGTCTTAAAGCCTTTCTGCACGCCTGCCTCTGTTCATTTCTTGGGAGAAAATGCTTTTAGCATTAAGTCCGCCTGTTGCACATGTAACTTTTGTTTTGTGCAATAAAGTATTTAGAAAGAAAGAAAGAAAGAAAATACAGTAGATTGCGATATATTTCGACCTATCATTTCACCTGATGACGACCCCACTGAGGGGTCGAAATAAAGCGCAATCTACTGTATTTTCTTTGCTTTTATAAAAAATACACAATTTACTAATGTTTTTTGGAAGACCCTAGTTTCCACATCGCGTAGTTATTTTCCTCTGTGCGTGGAATCATTGTAAACTCTTTGCATTACCCTATTTCAATCCGTATGATATCACACAAATTGTGTCCTTACCAGCCCCGTAGCATGGATGACACCATCCATCCATCCATCAGCCTGTTTCGTCCACTGCTAGACATAGGCCTTTCCAGGATTTCGCCACTTTTGGCGGTCCTCCTGGAAGAAATGCCCATACTCACACACGCTGGGCAGGCGGGTTGGTGAGCGCCGGTGCCGAAACCCTTGCACCAGTGACGCCGCTTCCCGTCACTAGTCTGTTTTAATAAGGCCTGGCAATTGGGGATGGATATACCGCCATCCATCGGTCCCAGGCAATGGTGGGCCGCCTGGTTTTGCCTGAGAGCTGTTCTCTTACTCTCCCCCGAATAACTTTGGGAGGATTTGCGAGTAAGATGGTGGTACCTCCACAGTCGAGCCCTGATGGATGACACATGATGGAGAAATAACTAATAGAGAAGTTTTGTCTCTCGACGAAGCGTTTGACCAATGGAAACGCAAGAAAAGTCATATCACGAGGCAATGATGGTCACGTAATATAGCTTTTATGCGTTTCCATTGGGTACACGCTTCCTCGAGAGTTAAAACTTCTCGAATATTTTCATCCATGCTACCAGGGCTGTAGTAAATTGTAAGAACTTTACCAAACATACATTCTGTATGTCAAAATTTACAAAAATAAACGGAGCAATCAATTTTACGGCGCCTTTTACTGGAATAGAAATCGTGTCGTCGCTGTTTAAGAGACCATTAAAATCGAAGGAAACACTTTTGGTTCCACCGATAAAACACAATTGATTGTAAAATAGAATTGTTTTTAATGAAGAAGTAGTAAGTAGTTTTATGAGCAAATAATTATTGTAACTATTCCGAGTGTCAGTTCATTTTTTCCCAACCAAAGGTTGTCTTGAAAGAAATCGCTATAAGCTATAAAGTCGCCAATTGTAACGTTTATTTTAAATAATTTTAATAAAACGTTCATACGTCACATCAGTGTTCCCCTCTCCACAGAATGTAGGTCAATTTGTTTGTCATTCATAATCCCTAACAAACCATCAAACTTGACTTGCCTGCAACAATGGAGGTCACCCGTCACAAAAAGATCAAGATGCGGAAGAAAAAGGGCCAATCATAGGATCTCTGCCTCCGTCTGTCCGCTTCAGTAAACAGGAATTTGATATTCGAACATCGTAAAGTCGCATTTCGTGTAACATGAAGCCAGTGCCTTGGCTAAATGTATTGATTCTCACCTTTGTTGTAGGGTTCGTGTTTAGTCAATGATGAACGAATATTTAGTATCTTAATCTATACTATGATCACTATTAGTCCGATAGAAATGGGTTTGCAACAACCTTTAATTCACCAGTTTTTCGGTTTTAATAGACAGAGTTAACTATGTTGAAGAAGACCTTAATGTTTTCTAACGGATCTTGGTCCAGGTGTAAGTATTTTATATGCGATATATATTATGAATATCTTAAAGGAAAAAAAATGTTTAGTCACTTCTGCAAACATAGATTTTTTAAATATGGTAAAAAGCATGCTTTATCATTTTATAACAATTTTAACAATGTAAGTATACAACGTGAAATTTAAGTCATTTTGTTAACGAAAACTGGTGATAGTACTCGTCCATATCAACAACTTTTACTATTGGGCCAAAGCTGAAATCGTGAAAAATATATCAGCTGTTCCATAGAAAAGTTAAGTACCTACTCGACCTAAATGTATGAAACAGCTGATTTTTTTTTCACGATTTCAGGGTTGGCTCCATAGTAAAATTTGTTCATATGGACGAGTACTATCACCAGATTTCGTTAAAAAAATGACTTAAATTTCACGTTGCATACATTTTATTAAAATACGAAAAGTGTTTTAAAATTATTTATATTGTTGAAATTGTTGTAAAATCATAAGGCATGCTTTATTACCGTATTTGAACCTATAAACGTTTGCAATAATGATTCGTCTATTTTCCCTTTAAATTATTCACGTCAGCTCCTCGACCGAGATCAGTTAGAAAAGTGTAAAATAAGTAAAGTACTCAATAGACCACATTAAAAAAAAACTTGACTCAGAAATTAAATAATTTTTAATTGATTTCATTAGTATTTCCGCTGGGCTATAAATTCGATTGTCATATTTTTTATTTTATTTTATTTTATTTTATTTCAAGGTATATACAACAGATTACAGCCGAAAATTGCTTATAATAACGTAGTAACTGTTTGAACAAGGCTGCTTTCCAAAACGTATACACACAACATGCACAATTAAAAACTAAAATTAAACATTCATTAAGTACTTAACTATTATACAAACAAAATATAAAATTACAAAATTTAAATTGAACGAAAAATAAAATTTTTAATAACCTTTTTCATAAAGTGAGCACAATGTTTTTTTAAATAAACTATAGTTGTTTGAAAAAATATCAAAGTTATCGCTATGTCTTTTAGCGCGTCATACGATCTGCACATTCTTGCTAATGGTGTATTATAAGTAATGTTGCTCTTAAAAGTGTGAAGCCCAAAAATGCGCGGGGCACGCTCTCTAATTTTTGCGTTAAAATTTATCATGTTTAAGAGTTTAGGACAATCTATGTGAGAGTTGATGATCTTGAAAAGGTAAATCAATTCACTGATGTTCCTCCTAGTCGATAGGTGCTGTAATTCGAAATATTTAGTTCTTGATTCATATGTTGGTAGCTGACGTTTTAAACCGTATCGACGACATATAATACTCATACAACGCCTTTGTATGGCTTCTATATTATGAATATGAACTTTATAAAATGGTGTCCAAACGATAGAACAATACTCGGCAAGGGGTCTTATAATTGATAGATACAAACTTAAAAGACTTTTGGGGCTTTTAAAGTTTTTGGTAATTCGTGTAAGAAACCCTATTAACTTGAAACATTTCGCAGTTAAGTAATCATAGTGCTGTTTAAAAGATAGTTTCCCATCGAACAATATGCCTAGATCCTTCGCTAATGATTTTCGTTCTAAGCAAGTATTATTAATTTTATAATTATAAACATATTTCGGCGACTTGGTAGCAAAAGAAATTGCAAAACACTTACTAATATTTAAATACATTTTATTTATAGAGCACCATTCATAAACAGCTTGAATATCTTGTTGTAGGGCCAAGCAATCAGAAGCATCATGAATGGCTCGGAAAATCTTGAGATCGTCCGCATATAATAGGCAATCGCCCCCAATGCACTGTACAAGATCATTTATAAAGATTATAAAAAGCAGCGGACCTAAATGTGACCCTTGGGGAACACCTGATGTAACAAAAGCGGGAGAAGACTGATAACCTTTAACAGCTACCAATTGGTTACGATGTGTTAAGTAAGATTCTAACCAACGAAGTAGACTACCATGAATACCATAGTGAGATAGCTTTGAACATAGTATGCTGTGATTAACCTTGTCGAAGGCTTTCGAAAAGTCTGTGTATATGGCATCTACTTGCTGTCGTTTACAAAAAGATTCATTAATAAAACTTTTAAAAACTAGCAAGTTAGTGGCTGTGGATCTACCCTTGACAAAGCCGTGCTGCTGTTCAGTAATAAAAGGTTTAACATGACTGTAGATGTGGGTGTATACTAAGGATTCGAACAATTTAGCCATACAAGAAAGGATACTAATGGGACGGTAATTTTCACATTTAGTTTTGTCACCAGATTTAAATATAGGAATTATAAAAGCAGTTTTCCAAATACTAGGAAAAATACCCGAAGTAATAGATTTATTAAAGATAATTTCTAGGGGAATACAAATTTCATCGGCGCACTTTTTAAGAAACATTGCTGGTATCCCGTCTGGACCAGCAGCTTTATTTGCATCAAGCCTCTTCAACTTTTTAAGTATTTCAAGCTTAGATATCCAAATTTTCGACAAAACAGGAAAGTTAACTGCTTCAGTATTGTCAGGTACTGACGAATTAGTAGGTATTTCAAAAACAGATTTAAAATATTCGGAAAATAATTCACATACTGCTTTGTTATCCGATGCAGGCTGACCATGATAAGTCATTGTCTGTGGTATTGAGTTACTGGATTTTTTACTGTTAACGTAACGCCAGAACACTTTAACGTTATCTTCTAGTCCTTCCTCGACTGAAACCAAAAAGGATCTATAGCACTCATCAATCATTATTTTACAACGAGACCGCAATGTGTCAAATGTATCATAATCTCTGGGGTTACCAAACTTTTTATATAACTTATGATATTTTCTCTTTTCTTCTAAACAGCGTCTAAGGGAGTAACTAAACCAATAAGGATAATTTTGAGATCCTGATTTATGAGTTGGTGTGTATAATTTAATAATATTGGTTATTTTGTTATAAAATTCACTAACAGCAGAGTCTGTTTCAAGACCGGCAAGCAACTTGTGCCAGTCAATCGTCCTTAAGTCACGCTTTATAAGTTTATAATTACTTTTGTGATAGTTTAGTTTATCAACTTTAGGATTATTTTTCATAGACTTAGAAACTGATTTCCAAGTTATGTCAATTGCAAGCGCAGGGTGATATCTATCAACTTTACTAAGTGGTTCGGTACTATAAACGTTGACAGAGTTGTTGTCTGTCAGAACAAGATCAAGTATGCGCCCTTGATAATTCGGAATATGATTAAATTGTGAAAGGTTACAAGTAGCAGTCATATTAATAAGAAGAGTGGCTTTGTCACCAGTGGGATCGATAGGAGATAGACTTAGATCATCAGTATTACCCTGACGTAACCATGTAATATTCCTCGTATTGAAGTCACCTAAGACCATAAAAGAACCCTGATCACTGTTATTTAAGATAATATCTTCACAGTGTTTGTAAAAACAATGTATATCTGGAAAAGGCATTTTAGGAGGCAAGTAACATACACAAATATTTATTGGTGATTGGTTATTAGAGTCAGATAATATAGTTAACCAAATATTCTCGAAAGTACTGTCCCATGACGATCGACGCATAATGCTTAAGTGCTTTTTAGTAGCAATCAATATACCTCCTCCGTCCTGTTTCTGCCTAGATTCGCATTCTTCCCTGTCTCTACGAAAAACATTATAACGCTCATCAATAACCTCCTCATTGTGCACACTTGAATTGAAATTGGTTTCAACTAAACAAACAAGGTCATAATCGCTATTTAGAAGGTTTAAATATAGTTCAGTGGTTTTAGATCTAATTCTATTGACATTTTGATAAAAAACTAACATTTAAAATTGACAAAAATACAGAAAATATTCTTCTAGATATATACAGAATAATTTTTATCAAACAAGTTTACTAAAGCTAGATTTGTCTTTAATATGGATCGCGCCAGCTTGTTCATCTTTTCTGACGTAAATCTGGCCGTACTTTACCCAAACAAATTTGTAGGATTTCTCTTTAATAGCTCTACGAGCCAGAGCATGGAGTTCTTTACATTCTGGTGAAAGATGTTCTGACACGTACACGTTCTGTTTTTCGCAAGTAAGTCCAAGATGAGTGGAGTTGAGCTGATCGCTACGATTTGTCTTAGATTTATTAAAGCGTCTAACAGCAGAGATGATCGTGTCACGATGACGTATGGAGAGGAGCGTTACCAAAATGTTACGTGGACGATCAGATGATGTATTGGTTTTGGCTACTCGTCTACATGCATTGATATCAGAGTCAGCAATGGGCTGATCTATTGCACTACATAAGTTTTTGAAAAGAGCGACGACGTTTTCATTTCGTTTTTCCGGAACTCCCTGAATCTCAATATTCATACTGCGAGATATTTTCTCAGTAGTTTTCAAACGATGCTCTAGTAAAGTCATGCTCGATTTCAGTTTAACATTTTCAGATTCAAGCTCCCCAATTTGTTGTTTGGCTGCATTCAAGTCCGATTTGAGTTCTTTCTGTTCAGCTTCCATAAAATTGGTGGTTTCAGTAAACTCATTTCTTAAGCTTGCGATGGCTGAGTTTATTTCCGATTTAATGGTCCTCTTAATATCGGCAAAAAATGATACTCTGAAGTTTTCCAATTTAGAGTCCAAGAGGTGACTAAAATGGAAAATTAGGCTGATCAAATTAGCATATTTGATTGTCAACAACAAAACCAGACAATCGTATTCATTTGACAGCCAAAAATGCACGATTTCAATTGTCAAACGCGCTAATTTGCTTAGCCGAATAGCCATATGACAATCAATTTGAATACGATTGTCTAACACAATTGCACCTCAGATCTTTTATTGCATTCTGAGCACAAACCTCTAAAATAAGCAACATTACCAAGAAACTCATCTCAACACGGATAACGATATATAAACGCCTAAATGATATGCTCATAAGGCGGACTTTACACTTCAGTTTACTGTAAAGGGCCCTTTATATCTCCCTACATTAGCGGAATAATTGTGCGGAATTTAGAATAATACAGAACACATGGTCTGGTTTCTCACAGACTGCGGCACCTCGATTTACTTTAAGACCCTTGTTTACATACGAATATTGTAGTTAGAATAGCTATGTAAATTAGTTGCTGATGCATCCATAAAGACACATCTTCAGTTGTATTTTATGTTACTATCTTCTTGCCTATGGCTTGGAGTAATAATATCTTCTTCACTAATAATAAAGTGGTAAAAATGTCGTGTCTGTACATTGAATACTTTTGTCAAATTTTAAATGAAATAGGTTATTGGTATTATACTGAGGATAAAACTAAATTTTTTTGAATTTTTGTCTCTCTGTCATTTTGTATTTATGTTCCGTTTTAACTCGAGAACCACTTAACGGATTTGGATGTGGTTTTCTTTACTATCATCGTAGTGACCCTAATCAACAGGCTATATGAGATGTTGATAAAATAACGCTCAAGCCGAAAAGGGGCCAGAGACTGAAGACGGAAGGCGGAGAGCCCCGCGAAAGGCTAGTCCACGACATAAGTCGGACATCGCCATTCGCTATAAGTAGTAACACCGGGTGTAAGTATGACCGGTAAAGATATTATTTTAAATACTGATTCGACTGATGACGACTCCACTGAAGGAGTCGAAATATTTCGTTAATTTTTGTAATTTTTTAGTAACTGTGTTTTAAATATAATAAAACTAGTAAAAATAAACGAATGCGTGGACATCCTCACGGTCGCTGGCCACTCGGATGAGGGGTGCGGGTTGCGGGGTGCAATTAGGTGTGTGGGGAGGCCGGTGAGCTGCGTATCCATAGCTTTAGAAAAATGATGGAATTTTTGGTGAAAATTCAAGGTATTTTTTTTTCTCGCAATATCATCAGAATCGTGTATACTTTCATATCCTAAAGGGATTCTTGACTTTGCATTTACACCCTGTATAGCTTCTGCGAAGGCAACCAAGTAACAATCGTGTCAATAAGCGGAGAACCACGTTTACATTCAAACCCTTTATAGGGCAGATAAAACGGGCTTATGTATGTAAAAAAGAAAAACACTTGCATTCTAATATAAAAATTAAAATCAATATTAAAAAAAAAATCTTTCTTTTGTTTATTATTTTCTTTATTATTACTTTTATTTTTATTTTTGATCTTTAGTCTTTTTCTTTTTTTATCTGATTTTTCCATCAACTTTGAAATAAAAATGACAATTTATGAATTTTTTTTTTATTGTTTTTTTTTCAGAAAGTGGGCTAAATTATGGTGTCCAATATATGGTCAGAGCCTATAAAGCCTATAAAGAGCCTATGTTTTAACAACACACTGTTATAGTTGCCTACAATTTTGTATGAGACAACATCAGAACCTGGGATTTACCAAGTATACGTGGGACGCACTATAAGTTTCCGGAATGAATATGAAAAAATACTATTAAAGGTACAAAATTAATTTATTGTTTTTCAAAATAATCTCCCTTGGCGTCTATGCACTTTTTCATTCGATCAAACCAGTTTTGAAAACTTTTGTGCCACTCCCCTGTGGTGACCTCTGAAACGTGTTTTTCATACTCCTCGACAGCCTCTTCTGGTGATGAAAATCGTTGACCGCGTAATTGGTTCTTAATTTTTGGGAACAGAAAAAAGTCACAAGGTGCCAGGTCGGGACTGTATGCAGGATGACTCATGAGTTCTACATTTTTCGTCTTCAAAAAGTCGTTTGTCTGTCTGGCCGTGTGAGAACTAGCATTGTCGTGGTGCAGGATGATACGGCGTTTACGGTTATTTTTACGGAGTTCGTCAATAACTTCCGGCAAACAAATGGTCGTGTACCAGTCACTATTCACGGTACGACGATTCTCTAAAGCAACAGTAGCCACGTGTCCAGTTTTATTAAAAAAAGAAGCAATCATCCGCTTAGATGCACTTTTCACGCGCGCCACTTTGGTTGGTTTCGGCTCATCTTGAAAGACCCATACGCTCGATTGCTGCTTTGTTTTGGGATCGTAGCAATAAATCCATGTTTCGTCACCTGTTACTATGTCCCACACCAAATTTGACGCACCTTCGTTGAATCTGGTAAGCATGGCACTGCACCAAGTGACGCGGTCCGTTTTTTGAGCCTCGGTCAAGTTGTGTGGGATCCACCGCGAGCACAGCTTTCTCACACCCAAATGTTTGTGTAGGATTGATTGTATTTGACTCATGCCTATTTCTAAGGATGCGCGAATTTTATGGTAGGTCACATGGCTGTCTGTTTCAATCATACGGCGCACAGCATCGATGTTTTTGTTGGTCACAGCGGTGGACGGCCGACCATCGCGAGATTCGTCACTGAGATTGATACGACCACGCTTGAATTCTGCAAACCAACTATAAACAGACGTCTTGCATGGTGCTTCATTGCCAAAAGCTGTTTCAAGCCGAGCGATGCTCTGTTGAGCTGTCAAATTACACTTAAAATCGTAGAAAATCATACTACGAAAATTTTCCCGAGTTAAATCCATGTTGATGCAGACACACAATTTTTTAAATGGCGCCACATGGTAAAAACAAAAGACAGTCAGATGAAACAAACTGCATTCTACAGCCAAAGAGTTCTATTTTCAAATGTTGCAATAAATTTTTAAATATTGTTTATGTAAGTGGCCAGTTCCGGAAACTTTTAGTGTTACCTATGTACGAACGTAGCTCTGGGTTTGCACATAGGTATATGATTCAACCATTTTCTTTTTACACTTTCAGATGGCGCCGCAGTAGAAGAAGAAGGAAGATGGCGTCAAACACAGAGCGAGTGCGACGACGCGTGCGAGCGGCGCGCGCCCGTGCAGTTGCGCAGGAGTGCCCCGGGCTCGCCAAGCGGTACCACGAGTGCAATACTGAGGTACGGTGACCAAAATAAGTATACAGATTGAAAATTAACCCCTACCTTTATTGAAATCTATTAATCAAAATCACTAATAGAACACAAAACCGTAATTTTTTTTCACCTCACAAGCTCGGAAAGGCTCCGTTTATCATTCGAAATCTGGGTGGAAAAGCGCACTTTATCCACTAGCGTGGAAAGTGTTTTTAAAATTCAAATATTTTTATTCAATAAAGATTTTGTATAATAAAATTACATATATATAGAACCTCATTGCTTTCGTAATAGTTTATATTCTCTGCAGCCAGTCCACTGAATTTCATGCGCCAGCCTCATTTAAAGAATAATAGCACTGGCCAGCAAGAAAATTTGATTAAAAAAAATATTTTAAAATTTCCTTCTCTTTATTCAATTCACTTTCCTTCCATTATTTAGGTCTGTTATTTAATAAAATCGAAAGAAAGCATAAAATATGAACGAGGCTAGCGGCGACAAAGATATAAATTTAACACCTGCAGAATTAGTGCAAGCGGTACATAATGCCGAGTTGAGTTTTCTTCCGGAAAAATCGCGCGAAAAATACATAAAATCGTACGATTTGTTCAATACATGGAGACATTCCAAAGGCGCGAGAACGTTTTCGGAGACAATAATGCTATCATACTTCATTGAACTATCTGAAACAAGAAAATCAAGCACACTTTGGAGTATTTACTCGATGCTTAAAGCCACAATAAACAGTTTTTCTTGCACCTAACATTTTCGTCGCTTTAGTGAGGTGAAAAGTTGTGTGTTTCGCTCGATTATTTAGCGTCTCGTACCTTTGAAACGCGCCAAAAATTTACTTTCTGGCCTTGCATAACAAATAACTTTTTTTTATTTTTTTTTTATTTGGACGTCCATAGAAATAACGTTCAAACGCACCGTGATTGGCTAGAAATGACATCACACAAAAATTGGACACATTATCTGTAGCAATAAATATTGAAGTTAGACAATAAGAGGGCTGGTCCTTCCGCATGAAAGCTTGTCGACATTACCCCAAACAAATACTCGTGATGACTTTGCCTTCCCTAGTGCATCACCGCACATGATTGCCTGGGGCGATATTCGGTACAATATTGCAAGAGGATCGGCTGATTACCATAATCGTGATAAAATGCAGTGTGAAAAAGGCAGTTAGTAGGTCAATTCGAGGGAGACTGCAATAATGTGACACGGATCAATAAAACAGAAAGTGAAAACCAGGTTAAAACACAATGAAACTTTTCAAGTTGTATAGGTTCAGTGGTCGCAGAGGCAAAAAGCATGCTTGATCTTGGTTTTTCTTAGTCATGTTCGTGCCATATATCCCATATTATCCCATGTCTCAATCAAAAGAAGGGTAATAGGTGGCGCGGTTCAATGTATTGACTTTCAAAGATCTTCCATGTAACAACAAAAGATAATGCTAGAACCAGGCTTTACCAATTCTAAAGACAACTTATGATGTTGGTAACTGAAAAAACATGATAGAACCAGTTGTTTGTTCGATGCTGGTAAAATTGAAACCTTTTCAGCCCAAAACGTATAGACTACATAACTGTAGCATTCTAGGTTTTATATAAATCATTTATTTCCTCTATTCCAGCCATGTCCTGGAGCACCGAAGGAGCCCCGGCAAGAGCAATGTGCGTCTTACGACCGAAGACCTTTCCGAGGACGATTCTACACGTGGGTGCCTTACGTCGATGGTAAGTCGAATGCGAATTCCAAGTTTATATTTTATTTTTTATGAACAATATGTAGAGCCTTAGCATGAAAACATCACGGTACGTTCACGTTAGATTTTGTATGGAATCTGAGAAGTTTCGGTTATGTCCGCTTGGGGCGTTTATTAGATTCCATACGAAACTAACGTGAATGTTTTCATGTTAAGGTAAGGCTACTAGTTTCAGTTTCCTAAGTGCTTAAAAAATCTAAACCTAGTTTACTATTATCATGAAAGTTTCTTATTTTAAAGGCGACAAAAGATAACGGCAATAAAAATTCTCACAGATGAACGTAAAGTTTTACTCTATTGATTTTATCTAAGGTAAAGAATTGTAACTATTTTTTGTTATGCGAGTACGAGTGTCTAGCAACAATTATATTTCCTATCTTACAGGTCTGTAACTGCCATCTTTTCAGGTAACCAACCTTGCACTCTGAACTGTCGACCACGAGGGCAGCAGTTCTACGCGTCACTGGGGCTGGTGACTGATGGAACTCCTTGCACCAAGCCAGGGTTTAGAGCCATCTGCGTTCAGGGTGCTTGTAAGGTTAGTGGACACAAAGTTTATTGATAGTCAATTCATTATCGGTAATTTATTCCAAAGATAGTCTTACAAAACCGGCATAGTAAGTACGCAAGCATCGATTCGACAAATTTGACTGATAAACTGGATAAATTCTAAACGACAACTCTTATTGCTATGAAATAAGAGCTACATTTTTGGTTATCAAAGCGATGTTGAGTCGATACTTGGTACTTGGTAGTACCCGGCTTTGGTAGAATACGGTAAAAGAAAAATAATCAGCGCTCTCTAGCGGGCAATAGCGGCAAAGCGTTTCAACTTCAACTACCCTGAAAGAAAAGATTTTTCCGACGCTGCTGCCATCTGTTGCACTTGTCCTGGGTTTGGTTAAATATGTTCTTATAGTTGAAATAATTTTATCAATATAAAATTTTCTTTATGCGAAAGTCCGTGATAAAAACCTGAAAATGAAACTATAGAAAACTAACTGCTTGAAAAATATCTAAGTACCACTTTTAGTATTTTGCAAAGGTTAGGTTCAAAGTAAATGGTATTTCGAAAGTTGGGGTGCCATGACGGAAATGTAAAACTATTATCTAAGCTGGCTTTAATCAATCTCTGCTAAACCAGCTAGCAAATTACAATGCTAAGTGCATGTAATTTGATAAATTACTAGAGCTTTTGAAACCTTATTTGATTAGAGTTGCAATAATTATTTTAATCGGTTCTTGTTTTGATCAGTGAACATTATCTTAAGCCCACGCAATATCGATCTATAGAATGACCAGTTTTGGTACGAGTCTGAGTGCCTATAATATGATCGTCTGACCAATCGATACGGAGTAAGTTGTTGTGAATTGTTAGGTGCTAGCATAATTTGAACTGAATGTTGTGTAAGTTGAAAATTTGAAATTATGTAGTTTGTGGAACAAAATGTTGACATGTTTGATTTTTTTCTTTTAAATCAGTACTTGTATTTAAAGAGTTTGACCTCAAGCTGATAAAATTATGCGCAGACAAAGAATATGGATCCACTAATGTCCTGGGCCTCTTAAAATATTTACTTAGGATAGGCACATAATATTTGTAAATTAAATACATATAATATATATTCGATACATCCATATTGTGCTCATCATTCATTTATATCCTAACAGTATTATTTTATTAATTATTTTATTAAATAATAATATTATTACAAATAAAACGAAGTTTTTGACATTGGTACTCAAATCACAAGATTGACAAGCAAGTGGTGTTCAGCAGGACACTTTGACTCGGCGGTGTAATGTCTAGTAAAGTGAATCTCTGAATGAAATATGGTCAAGAGATGACGGCTGTCGACGAATCAGCAAAGCGACCATGTGGGACGAAGACACCTGCAAGAGGACACGGAACTGGGGTTGCAGTAAAACGGACGCTTGTATACTCAGAAAACGGACTACTAACCAAGCTCTATAAAAGCTTAGTTAATAAAATGTAATTATACCTAGTCTGTTCTTAAATACTGTCACTGGCTATTTATTTTAAAAATAGAACACCTAGAAAAAAAAATGAAATGATGTTCGATTTTCATATATTTTGTGATTAATAATCTGCCAAATCACAATTACATTCATTCATTTTTTACGATGGAGTGGACTCGCAAAGAGGACCGAGTAGCAGTAATTGCATTGCATCGTTGCGGCCATCCACCGAAGACGATATTCAACTTGCTTCAAAAATTAAAAATCACGAAGAGGTTCGTGTACCGTACCATCAAGAGGTACAATGATACCTCTAGTGTCGATAACGAGAAAAGAACTGGCAGACCTCGTTCCGTTAGGACTCCAGGGGTCATCAAAGCAATCAAGGCGCGTATTGCAAGAAATCCCGTCCGCAAGGAGAAACTGATGGCTTTGTAGATGGGATTAACCAGAAGTACCGTAAAAAAAGTACTCAATGAAGACCTGGGACTACGAGCTTGCTGAAAAAAGAGTGGACATCTTCTGAACGCGCGTCTGATAGCTATGAGAGCCAAAAAATGTAAAGTTTTGCTAAAGCGGTACGCAAGAAACTGACACCGCGATATCCTGTTTCAGACGAGAAAATTTTTAATATCGAAGAGAAGTACAACAAACAAAATGACAGGGTGTACGCTACCAGCTCTGCGGCCGCTGGAAATGCCATTCCTAGAGTGCAGCACGGCCATCATCCATCATCAGTCATGATTTGGTTGGGAGTGTCCTACTATGGCCCTACTGAAGTGCATTTTTGTGAAAAAGGTGTCAAAACCAGTGCAAAAGTGTACCAAGACACGATTTTAGATCGCATAGTAAAAGGTCTGCCCCAGACACTCTTCGGAGGACGGCCATTTGTGTTTCAACAGGACTCCGCACCTGCTCATAAGGCCAAAACAACTCAGGAGTGGTTCGAGCGCCAGAATATCGAGCTAATAAGGCATCAAGATTGGCCCTCATCTAGCCCTGACCTCAATCCACTGGATTACAAAATTTGGCAAGAATTGGAGGAGAAGGTCTGTTCTAAACCTCACAAAAATTTGAGCAGCCTAAAGTCATCATTGATTAAAGCAGTGGCCGATATCGATATGAATATGGTCCGTGCGGCTATTGATGATTGGCTTGTGTGAAAAATAGTGGCAATAATTTTGATTAAATTTTGTGTTTAATGTAAGCAAATTAAATTACCTTTTAAAAAAAAACTTTTTTTTAAATATCATGATTAGTTTTCATTTTATAGCCAATTTTGTTTGTGACAGAATTTAAGCACCGACTAGGTAATTAAATCAAAAACGTGAACAAGCTTTCCCATCCCAGTTGCTGTTGCAGCCTTTGGAAAAAAAGGCTAATTTCTAAAATTGCTATAATTATTAACGAACACACCTAAGTATTAATGTCAACCGAGATACATTGTAATACTTAAAGTATTGTTTTGCTAATTTCACCATAGCTAACTTGAATAAAATAACTAGCTGCAGACTTTCATCACCTTTTAAGTTAAGTTACATCATTTTAGCAACGAATACTTCAGGCTAAAACTTTAAATTTAGTACAAAAATTATATATTTTTAGGAGACGTTTTCTGAGTGTACCCAGGATTAGGCAGAAACGAGATGCTAGTCAGTGTTGACGTCTCATCAGGATTACAAACTATCGGTCACACCTACGTAAATACTGAAACTCCACTAAATATTCATACAAATAGGTTTATAATGTGTTTGAAATACTCTGTATCCCTATGTCAGTAACCGCTAGGTTCCTACACCGTTTCCCTGTCGCCTTTGGGCCTGATCAATCATATACCATGCCTCCTTACTGCATTGTTGGCATAAGCATAATAGTGCTGTCAACAATATACCTAATACTCTATCGATATTTTATCAAATTTAAATGGTCCAAGATGGAAGGAAAAAGAAGGCCTAGAAGAAAGAAAATGTCATAGTTATTATGTAATTTCAAGGAATAGACACCGGTGTCAAAACCGCAGAAGCTCTATTGAAACATGCAAGGAATGGAGACCAACACAAAGAGTGCCAACCTTCAATGACGGATACGCACTTAAAAAGAAGATCTTTTAAAAAGTATTTACATTATCGAACAATTATAAACAGTATTATTCAAGAGCGAGTTAACATTCGAACATAATCACAATTATCTCGACTGAAATGACATTAAAATAAGGCTCAGATCAACGCTCTAACATCTGAAGAATACCGGACCTTTATCGTAGTTTTCAAGGTCATTGGCAGGTATTAGGCCCCTTGAGGAACAGGTCGACCTGACTCTGAACTCTACGATGTTTTATTATTGTTTAAAACAGCGCGTTCTGAGCCGTGGCTGTTACGAAAACCGAAGCTACGTGCCTAAAAAGCGGCCGCGTTTTTCACTAAAAAATGTATTTTGCAGTGAAAATATTGGTTAATATCTAAAATGTGAAATATCAAGGGCGTGCTTTATATCCATCCATCCATCCATCAGCCCGTGTTCGTCCACTGCTGGACATAGGCCTTTACCAAATTTTGCTACTCATGTCGGTCCTGTGTCCTTCTCATCCAGCCTTCAGGTCGTCGGACCAGCGAGCACGAAGTCGGCCTACACTACGCTTTTGCTTTATACTGAGATCAGTTATTGTGCAAGGTTTCATACTCTCATTTTAAGTATTTATTGAATAACAGCGACTGTACGGTTTAGAGGTAAGTTTGCATAATTTTTCCCTCGATAAAAATTAAATATGGAATCAATATTTCGCCAATTCTGGGCGTAGCAGTAGTCCTCAATTTTACCATGTATTTATTTCAAAATTATTGTTGCTGTATTGTTCGGATAACAGAGGACCATTAGAAGCAATGTGAGGTATAGACTGCCTGTAAACGTAACCTATCGATAGATGGTAACATCCCTTGCAACCTCAAGCGTGTAGAGGGATAGGTTGCCCACACCTGACTGGAGCCGCGGGCCGCAGTAACGGGACCCTGGTTGCCATTGTTCTGACAGTAATCGTCGTGGTTATCCACGATCTGCTCGAAATGACCATTTTAGGGTGAACCACACGTTGAGTGCTTGGACTATGACTGTCATTATACCGAGTACAGTGCATAGTCTTACTATCTACGAGACAGATTTTATTTAATAAAAAAAAGTTGCGGTTTGTGTCAGTAACCGTAAATTATTTAAGTGGATACTTCTTAAGTCGCCTCTATTTTCAATCAAAGAGGAAGGAGTTAATGACGGCTATAGGTAATCATAATAATAAAAGTGATGGCAGCGCTTTCGCCTACGAGGTAATTAATTAATTTATTAATCCTGTCAAATAAACATTAACTTATTATGAATAATAACTAAAAACCAATATATAAGGATCAAAAACCGTAATTATCTATAACTAGAAATCAGAGGCTATGTAAGTTTTATTTATGTCACTCTCACTCCAAGCGAAAAAACGCGCAGTGCGAGAGAGGTGGATTCAGCGTAAAAGAGGAAAAAATATGTATTTTAATTTTATTCTTAAATAGCCCGCAACATTTCCAAAATCACATATTTAGATATTGTTAAAATCCATCTAATAAACTATGTTTGAGTTCTGTACATGATCCCCATTCGTCAAACGAGGAGAAAAAGTGCGTTTGAATACATCATTTCAATAATTATTTCTATCGAGGAAAATTTATCGAAACGTGTTTTTCAAAAAAAAAAACCCCAGATTATATAGTCAAAATGCAGTGGCGTGTATAAAACTTTTTGCTGGAAATGGCAATGAGAAGGTCATGTTTGACAATAAAAAAAAAAAGAAAAAAATTAAATGTCACTTTGAAAAATCATTAGTGCCAGAGTAGGCACTGCCTACCCGAGAGTACATAATTTCATACAAAAATATTTTTTTTTCGTGTTATTTTTATCGTCAATCTTCTCATTTTACAACAAAAAGTTCTATGCACGCCACTGTCCAAATGCATACACAAAAAGTTCATTACAATTTTCCCTGTACTTCTTGAAATACACAGAAACAAAGCATCCATATATTATATAACTTTTATTACTGTTATAGGTACCAAAAAGTGCTTGTTTTTAAATAAATTTCCAGGTTAAAATATGGATAAAATTTAAAAAATAATATATGTGCTTCTTCATGTCCTTAATCAAGTTATTATGAGAATTTTAATGATTTTTTTTAACTTCACTGAATTGAAATCATTTTGAAACGTGTACATAATCTTTATACCTACTAATAATAAAGTAGTAAGAAAGTCACGTCTGTACATAAATTGAATATTTTCGTGAAATTATAAATGAAATTGTTATTGTAATGAGGCAGAAACAACTATTTTTAGAATTTTTGTCTGTCTGTCTATCTGTATGTATAGGTATGTCCAGTTTTAACTCGAGAACTTCTCGTAGTAACCCTGGTGACTCTGTAGTCACTGGTAGTCACTCTGGTCAAGACATAAGTTACAAGGAGTGTTCATAATCATGAATTAACGGCCAAGCCGAAAACATGGCAAAGGTGAATAAACGCTTTTATTACTTGTAAACCACTCAACGGATTTGGATGCAGTATTTTTTTTATTATCATCGTAGTCACTCTGATCAACACATCAGCTATAATTATATAAATAATTTAATTACTGTGGAATTATTATTGTGCCCTGAAGAAGAAACAAGTGAAGGGATTAAGTATTGTCCTGTTTTTTATGGAAAGAATATTTTGTTAAATTATTAAAATAAATATTGGAAACTAATCGCGAGTTTTCTGAGCGGCGCGTTTCCAATAAGCAGGATAGGCGAGTTTAACATTTGGAGCAGGCCAAATTTCTCTGAAGACCCTCGCTCCGTATAAGACTAGATGCCCAACTTCAAATGAGCATATCACATTGTGTAACTTGGTTAATCGGTGTAGTAAAAATAATATAGACAGTAGACTATATTGCTGATAGGCTGATCTTAGAACAAACGCAAAATCTTTAGTTCACTCGATAAAAAAATATTACGAAGTTACCTCTACATTTAATGTTTTTCGAGTGTTAAAGGGCCTTCCTTAAATCATACAGCCTTGAAATTTTTATTGAAAAAAAGTTAACAAATGACATCGTCAGCTCGTCTTTGAATATTTTAAAAATTGCATCTAGAAGAAGAGTAAATAAAAACGCAGATTTTTGCGAGAGCGTGTTTCTTGGTGGTCGTAACAGCCACGGCTGAGAGCGCGCTATTTTGCACTAAAAGCAAACGTCGTAGAGTTCAGTTCTGATTGATGCAAAATGAGGTGCTGAATCTGACCTTATATGAAGCCTTAAGGTAACGCAACGCCGCAAAGAATTGGCACTTTTTGTGGTCGTTTGACTACTTGCAATAAGTTTGATAAATTACTAATGCTCGTTTTCACTAACCATAGGAGACGCCGAAATCAGTGCCTATGTATTTAGGAGTTGCCTAGAGTAAAAACACGTTTCACTAACTCCTAAGTCATGACTAATGACGTTAGCAATCACCTAAAGTTACGACACCGATTCGGGGGTGCGTAATGCTTAGGCGCCCCTAAAATGACATATGCTTGTGACAGTCGCGATTATGAAATTTAAGCTTATTGTACTCGTAGTACTGAGAAACGTCAAAAAACCGCAAACAGACAACTTGACAAACAAAACCAAAGACAAGTATCAAAAACTAATCTTGGGTTAGCAATCATTTAGTAAAAATAGTTTGGTGAAACAGAACTTTATGGTAAGCATGGACCTAAATTAGGAGTTAGGCGTCGTCGCCTTGTTCGTTGTTAGTGAAAACTGGCACATTTTTGAAACCTTTTTATTGAAGATCTTTCACTCGATAGAAATAATTATTGAAATGAAGTCTTCAAACACACGCTTTCACAAAGTTTGACAAATAATAATTATGTATAGAATAGAACTTAAACATATTTTATTAGATGGGTTTTAACCTTCATTTTGGTGATTGGAAATCTATAACAGCTATTTTCCGCGCATTTTTCCGCATGGAGACTTGGGACTTGGAGTGACGCGGACTGTTGAAAACTTTATGTCTCACCTTAATAAAAACGACCCAGTAATCTATAGCCTTATTCCAGTTTAATTTCTTAATAGCAAGACTTACAGTCCTGAAAATGAGTTTATATACCTATATTGTATGATCTTTTTGTTACATTTAAATCTAAAGTAAATTCTGCAGAATAGAAACTTAGATAATGCTGTGCATAGCTTCTGGTACACAATATGGTATAGTACCAGGGCTCTACCGGCTTTGGTTGCGAATACGACCGTTAAATTTACAAGTTAGAGTACAACCCCCGACGGTTACAGTAAATCTCAACAATTGTCCTAACTGATCCAGCAAAATAACAGGCTTTGTTACCTCCTTATTTATTACTAACAAACCAGTCGTTTTTGACAATGCGCCACTCAAAAAGCAACTATATGCCAACTCATTAAGGTCTTCCCTGGTTGCGTTTGCCCTGGTAACAAGATAATGTCATTCTGCGTAAATGTGGGGCTGTGCTGCAGAAATTACGGGATGGCTCTAGCCTCTGGTGTTGGACGAATGAATTGGCGGAATACCCATTTGTAGACCGCTTTTGAAATCAGAAATCGAAATTTTGTTTGAATGCAACGGTAAATCATAATAACAATCTCAATCCGATAGGATTGAACAGAGACCAATAAGTTTTTCGAAATGTACGTACCACTTGCTGATGGTGAACAAAAATACTATTAGTTAAAACTGTATGATTCAGATTTAGATTCATTTATTATGGATGGATGGATGGATACTTACATATATCGCCACAAAAAAATTAATAAACACGGTATATTTCAAATTTAATTCAATTTGAACCAGTAGTTTAAGAATTATAACTAGTCAAAGTTTCTCAATTTTGTCACTCACTCACTGACTGACTGACTGACCGATCATCAAAATTCTAAGGCACTTCTAGCAGATATAGAAGCTTCAAATTTGGAATATAATTAGTGTTTAGTGTATAAATCAAGGAAACACTAAAATATTTTGCAATTTCGGTCCTTTTTTCTAGATACACCAACTGCATAAATAACTTTATGATCCCATATAAATATATATTATTAATTTGCCTTGACAATCGCACTCAATAATCTAATTTAATATTATATGTATTACTTATGAGATACATTGTGTTTTCATGCGATGGCCAAATTAATATATTTATTTAAAACATAAAAGATTATTAATATTGATATGGTCACTATAAAATGTTGTTAGGTTAGCTAATTATGTAATAACTTAAGACATAAGTAGGGACTGAATAAATTAATCGACTTTGATTTACATGAATCTCACAACTTTTGGCGATAGAAGAATTGCGAGACTTGGTTTTTTTGCAAGTTTTGTTTTTGATGGCATTATTTGTTCCCGAAGTACAGCTTTTAGGCTCACCCCCTCAGTTCTGTTTATCATTGGGACCTTAGAATAATTATTCTAAGATTGGGCCGTTAAAAGCGTCGGTGAACAAGTGTGTTACGAGTGTTAACTGTGCTAGTGACAGTCCACACTCGGAAACACCTCTGACACCCCCTCGGAAATATAAGTCGTGACGAACTATTTCCCAAACCTGACACCACAAATCTGAGTTTTAATCTGACCTCCTAATTTTTGATATGGTTTTCATTACTGACAAATATTTATCAAATCTTATCCATTAAATCAGGACAAAGAGCTGTCCAACAGCTGGTATATTGCAGAGCCAAGACGAGTAAACAAATAAATTGATCAATTTCATCGTGGAATAGGGACCAAAATGAATAGGCTGAGTTTTCTACCCAGTATGGTCGATGGGTAATTGATTGCAGATGTGCATGCGCTTATCTAGAAGTGGCCCTTTGATTCAGATGCGGAGAGAAGCCTGGAGGGACTAATCGGTTGAATGTGTGACATGCAAAATGAGTTACTCAATATAAAAAATAATACGTTGTAGTTTAAATATTGCCTAGTACTATATTCTTACCATCAGAATGTGCAACTTTTTACCGGTTTGCATATAAACAAGTTTTTAGTTAATTTACATGTACCTATCAGTCCAATTAATCTGATAAATCAAAGCAGCGATAAATTCCCATTGTAACAAAGTAAGCATTTAAGTGGTCAATGAAAAATTTCAATTCCTGGATCGCTTGACAAGTCAAAGGACAAGATAGACAGGTTTATGTAAAGATTCACTAAGAAAACCCAATAGTGCAAAACATTATATACCAAGAAGACGGCAAAATTGCGGCGAATCCTTTAAAGGGACCAACAGTGCCATTCCTGTAGACCGATTTGTCTTGGATCAAATCCAATTCATCTCTGAAACCGGGAAGTGAGACATCACAACATCTCACAACGGTAATGGATGTAATAGCTATAAAAGCTTTCGTGATGGTTCTATTTCTCCAGTGAAGGCCTGCAGCTGTGTTTGCTTTGCAATGAACGACAAATTAATTGTACCATAATGACAAGTCGGCATGGTACAAACACACAAACTTATTCTTCCAGCCTAATACGACTAAGCAGGTCCTTATTATATTGCAATAAAAGCAATTTTCAAGTGCACTAAGTGAACCGATAAGTGTTAGAAAGATGTACTGAGGGCTTGTTAGTCCATTTCTATCACCAGCTTATTGGCAATAAGATGGCACTGTAATTGTACCAGATGCATAATTTGTATGCTTGCAATGTACCTACTTGAGATTTTCGTATTCTTTTCGTAACTGGCTTTTAAATACATGATAAGTGTCCATATACTCGTACTTCATAAATGGTTGAATAAATTTTGTGATAAAAATAATAAATAATTTTAATTATTTATTTTATATCCCGTGTTATGTTTTGTGTAAATTAAAAAAATACAGTAACCTATTAATAACCAATATTTATATAAACAAAATAAAACCGATACAAATAATTTCAAAATGACTTCTTTTTGTTTCGTTATTGTAAATATACCAGTTTACGTTTCGGTTATTTTCCTAAAATAAGTACTGATACATTTAATATTAACTTAAACAATTACAGTATCTTGGCATGGACAAATCCCTATCAAACTGCAGGATTTTCTCACCATTGGTTACCTCATACGGTCATACCTGAATATCCTGGGTAAATTCCTCACGCACTTGTAATATCCAATCACAACTTATCAATCATGTAACCGACAGTCTTAATCACAGTTTGTAAAGCTCCCCGTCTGTTTATTCAGACTTCCTACTTTGTGTTTCCTTGTGAAAGGCTTCACAAGTCCCAATTACTTCTGGGAACCAAGAAAAGTGTTCCCAACTACCAACCAAATAAATTATTTTTGGGCCTTTAGAACTGCCATTAAATCTATTGTAATGTTCGTTTTATAGTATATGAAAAGTTGTGGCTTGCTTTTTTTTAATTTGCAAAATATATTCGTGTAAGGGACTTGCCAAGCTAAACCGTGCTTAGAGACGTTTTTGACTCGCTTTAAATGGATCGATGGTACCAAAATAACACTTGCCGACTTCTTTCTTCTTGAAACACATGTTCTCTAGAAGTCGTGGCTTGTTAAAAGTTTATTTATTTCACGCTTTTTAGTGTTGACGGGTTAAATTGAGAAAAATGGATAGACTGCAGTGAGCACTCCGATTGCCTCATTTGAGGAGTTTCCAATTCAAAAGTCCCGTGGCATAATGACAATTTTCAAGCAATATCCTGCAATGAGCACACTAACACAAAGCGGTTGCCGCCATTTATAGTAATGTGCTGTCATTCGTTCAGGAGTTCTATGGTGACGTGGCCAGGATCAAAGGTTAGTGGGCATTTTGTCAATTTTCAAGTAATACGCCTGGAATCAGCCAACTCACATAAATTAACTGCCGAAATCTCGTGTTATGTGCTGTCATCCGTTCAAGAGTTCTATGGTGATGAGGCCAAGATCAAAGGTTAGGTGGATTATGTCAATTTTCAAGAAACATCCTGCAATCTGCATCCGGGTACAAAAAGTCCTGATATGCTGTCATCAATTGAGGAGTTCCATTGCCTATTTCTAAAGACCATTATCAGGTCACGACTAAACTAAAATGGGACCTACCTGGAAGCATATTCTCCCAAACGAAAAAAAAAAATTTCAAATCGTTTAAGATTTTCCAGAGTTATGGAGTAACATACCCCAAGAAACTACAATCATATTGAGAACCTCATCCTTTTTTGAAGTTGGTTAAAAACAAAAATAAATCGCTAAAATAGCAGCGCCTGACAAAAACTTTGGCAGCGTCTGCGTAGGGAACCCTACTTTTTGTTATTGTCCTGCAATCTAGCTCAATTTAAAACTTATATGTATTACCGTCTTTAAGTAAGAGCCAAAACAAGTAACGTTAAAATAATTCGATTTTTCGAGGTTTCTTGTATGGGGACCCCAGTGGTAGAGACCTTAATAACACGTATTTTGTGAACATTTCAACTTTCTACCTATTACGGTTGAAGCTGTAGACCCCTGTGATAGATGGACAGACAGACAGACAGCGGAGGCTTAGTATTAGGGTCCCGTTTGGCACCCTTCGGGTACGGAGCCCTGAAAACAGCTGCCTTATGTTTTTTTACTCCTCACAGAATAATAAAAAAAAACTTTTACTAGTTTAAGTGCTAAGAGGATGGACTTTGGGACATTTATAATCTTTACAAAAGCAGTTATGGCAACACTCGCGAACCTAGAAATCGTGTTAACGACAAATGCCATATAATTTGTCAGATCGCCAACGAGCCAGATAGAGGTAGATTCATGCATAATTGAAAGTGCTTAGAAACCGCCACCACTTAAACAGAGGCTGGTATTTTTTTCTACTTTTGTTACTTACATTTCGTTTGACCCTAATGGAATAAATTATTTGGTTTGTCCAGTTTTTGCTACATTCCCAATGTTCACATTCAAATAGTTCATTTTGTACTTAGAGGTTTTGTAGCAGTCGTTTTAAAATTGAACCTTTATTCAAATTTTTAAACAGCAGAGCAACGTCGCTTTTGCTTGAAAGAGTTTGCTTTTCTTCTTTCAGTGCAAGTTTTTGCGGTGCAGTTTCTTTGGATGTTCTATTTCAATTTCACTTTTTATTTTTATTTCTTTCTTAAATATTTATTAGTCGTTGAAATTCTTGCAAATTCCTTCATGTTGAAGCATAACTGAAAACCGTGAGTTACCAGCGCAGCTAGATTTGTCTCTCGACGAAACATTTAATCAATGAAAATGCAGAACGAGTAATTTGTTGGGGTGATGCGTTCATATAGCTTTCCTTCATTTCCATCGCTTTGTCGAGAGAAAAAACTTCCCTATTATTTTTATCTGTGCTAGCTATGCAGGGAGTCAAATGCCAAGACATTACTGAGGATAACCCAAAGTTACTCAGACAGATTGTAAGGGAAAGCTTCTATTTGCATCTAGAAGGCGCCTGACGGATCATTGTCGGGTGCTTGATCATGTTGTAAACATCCACTAACCTGTCGCAAATCGACTCCACCCCACAAATTACTTCATTCCAGTGATAGTGACAAAGTATCATGACGATTACCACGTCCAGCTACATATTTTGCAACATTTTAATTTCTTGATTTTATGACTGCCATACTTGTAGTATAGATAAATATTTGTTGCGCAAGAAGTTTTTTATACAAAAAACATTTGATACTACTCGTATACTGAACGCAAAATATTGCTCTGTAATATTTAAATGACTAGCTGCAGCCTTTTTAGTTTTCAGGATTATCTTAAGTGCAAAGAATGACTGGCAATTCTATCGCTTAAAAAAATATCTTGTTCCATTTCTTTTTAGTCCTTCGTAAATTGATCCAAATTAACATCAATTTTGTTTTATTGTTCTTCTACGAATCCCATTTCAGTCTAACCTTTACATTGCGATACTTTTTAAGTCTTTACGAGTTAGTGTTGCAGACTAAACGGTCTATAAAAACTTATTTTAAGACTAAAGGGCACGAGCGTGAAGCGTGAGTGACCAATCAAAGGGACTAATTGGTAAATTGTACCATTTTGTGGTTTGCCTGTACCTCCGGTATATATTGTTAAGGGCAGTACACGGAAAAAGAGAAGAACCACCTTGTCAGTTTGGAGTCAGTAATCAAGATTGTTTCTTTAGGTATCGTTTCACAAATAGCTCTAGATTTCCTAGTGTCTTTTTGGCTTGGAACTAGAAATATTTTAGGACTCTTGAGTTCTGTTACAAAATCACTAGAAATAATTAAACACGAAAAATTAGCTCCAAACTAAAAATAATTTATGCTAACAATATACTTAATGCAAATGCAGAAATATTAGTTTTTTGGTTATAATCATTATTTTTTACGGATATAATGACATGAATTCCCGAGAGTGTGTCAAAATGTGTTCCCAAGGAGAATTGTGAAATGCATGTCATAGTCCACGCTCGGTACCCGCTTTTCACCGACGATTATTACTTCCCAAACGAGATGGATGGTGAGCCCACCTTACGTCGGGCATAAATAGACCAACAGCCCGAATTATTATGCACCGCGGGCTTAAACCCACAACCTTTGGGTTAGCAGGCGAGCGCCCTAACCCTCGGGCACAAAGGCTGTCAATATGACATTGTAACAAAACCGAGAAATCGGCCCTTGAAAGTGTATCACGCATATTTGTTCACTCATTTGGATTTATTTATTTGCGGCACACGACGCATCGCAATGAATCACGGCTACTAAATTCCTAATCGAAAATATTCGCCATTATTTTACCAAATTACCGAAGGAATAGTTACATGACGCATGATTATGCTTGACTCATGACGATTACTTGGTTGCCCTCAAACCAAAATTGTTTGTCGAAGTTCTGCTAGAAAACATAATAGCACATAATGTGGTAAAATGTCTCTCAAGAGGTCAAACACTTGTAACAAATTCTTGGTATCCCGAGATTGCTTTCAAAACAAAATTATGGAAAATATGTGTGGTTTGTAAATATAGTTTTAAGGTCACAAGTAACATCAATTTTACTTTTGTATAAATGGTTTTGGTATAATATCAGTGACAACCCGCGAATCACTTTATTTTATGACACTAATAAAAAATCGGAGATATAGCTAGGTTTCGACTCGGTATAACACAACTTAACTTATTTGACAGTACTGAAATTAATTTAAGCATTCTTTCTTTTATTTCTGAATTTCAAGTGCCTAATTCATTATTTTAGGAAACACTTTTATACTGCAATGCAAGTTAAAAAACCAATCTTTCGTATTGACGATTAATATAAAGATATATTTTTTTTTGTTAGTCTTCTATCTCTCACACCTTGTTTACGGAAAAATACTTAAAAGAGTTAAATCTTTCAATTAAATTCAATAATTTTGCTAAAAATATTTGCCAAAACAGCAGGCATATAAATTTGTTGACAAATAATGCCCCATAATATTTATTACTTATAATACACACAGTTATTAATAACTGTTTAAAAAACTACTTCCGTCAATTTTCCCGATTAAAGTCGCCAGTTTACTGAGATTTTTTGGTATTGAGTAAAGCATAATTACAATCAAATTTCATGTCAAACTCACCTTTAACCAATCGAATCCTAAAATCTTATTGACAATAAGTTTTTCTAACCTGTAATAAAAAAACTGTTGTGATTCTAAAACTTTGGTTATCATATCATCTTCTTTTCTTTTGTATAGATTGCTAACATCTTGTACAAAATAAATTTTATAGTTGTATTTGTTTCTGATTACATAACTGGAATATGTTTAAATTTGTATCGTTCTATAATAATTACGAGATTAGAAGCTATTCCTTTTTTTCAGCTTTCTTAAGACTTAACTTTTGAAAGTGTTATGCATAGTTTTATTTCCTCATTTCAAGATAACTTTAAAATATTACAATAAGTTTTTGTAACGTGTAATGCTCTTTATTAAGCAATACAAAACTGCTGTGACTCTGATTAGGCAGTAGCCGCAACACAGATTTGTCCAATGCGGGTACTGCGGATCTATTATTGTGTACCATGTATTGTGTTTTTTAAATAAACCTTTCCTTTCATTCCTTTCATTTAATTAGACCGTAAAACATAATTAACATCACTCAAAGTATCCAAGATTTAAAAAGAATTACGATTCATGAAGGCGCCCTACAAAAAGCGTAATTTTGTAAACTGGCCTTTCAGACTAGATGAAAATATGGCTGTAAATCGAATTATCTGAAACCAATACTGTTACTGCGCACACTCGAACTCGGTGAAATCTATAAAATTGGGTGTTATTAAATTAAAGGGTGTAAAAGCGCAAGTGCTCCAATAAAGGCTGCACTGAGCCCTGTGATTACTATATCGACCGACAATGTGCTGGTAATACCATAATATTGTGGAACGATATAAAATACTGAATATTTGTGCTAAAGATAAAGTTGGATTTTTTTAATCGGTTATTGTCTGCCCACCCACAAGAAAACCTTTTTGGCACTGTAACAATATTTATTGATATATTATAATCGTAAGTGGCGAAATAAATAAAGAAAAATATAGTTTAATCTCTAAAAACGACGGCAATTACTAATAACATATGTTAACACGTATTCATGTTTGTTTTGCTGTATTTTTAGGAAATAACTGCGAGTCCTAAAAATTAACAATATTTATTCCAAATTCTTTCTCTAAAATGATAATAAAGCCGATTATGAAGGCTTTAATTTTAGCTCTAGTTCTGTCAAAACTAAATTTTCTTTATTCCAAAATAGTTCTTTACTATAAACAACAGAAGCTATATTGCTTTGGAAAATTTCAAGTTTTAACAGGACTAAAACTAAAATTAAAGCCTTCAGAATCGACTATTATCTAGAAGTCGGTGTATTAACTAAAGGAGTGGGAAGCCATAAATAAAAAAGAAGAAGTCAGCTAAGGGAGGACATAGGGTTATTTATTCTTGGATTACAGCTTTAAGTCTATGTACTTTTTTTTAAGAGTTCTGTACCCGAAGTGCCAAACGAAATCATATTACTAAGCCTCCGCTGTCTGTCTTTCTGTCCGTTCATCTGTCCGTCCCTGTTAAAGGGGTCTCTACAACTTAAGCCGTGATAAGTAACCAGTATTTTTTTTTACAGAATACATGTTAACTAGCCCTAAAAATCCATCTAGGTCTTCTCATACTAAAATCCTCAATATTAAAAGGTGCCAAATTGTTTGTCACGCCAAAGGTACACCTAAAAACATTATGGTTAATAACAAAATTATAGCCATTTTGTTATTTACCATAATGTTTTTAGGTGTACCTTTGGCGCGAGTCCGATTCGCACTTGACTAAATTATTTAAGCAATTTTTCGATCATGAATATGTTTTTTTCAGTTGGTTTTAAATCCTGATCAAAGAACTTTTAATTTGACGACAAATTCTCGTTTTCGTGCAAGTCAACAAGATTGCAATATTTATCTTTATTTCATGAGCGTCCTGAAAATCAAAGGTACTGAAGTATTCCTGGAATGCAGCTTTGAAGGAATTCGCTCCAAATACATCGAAGGAAACCACCACGCACTCTGTTTAATATTCGTACTGGCTCGTAAATTTAGAAGATTTATCCGAACAACAAACAGCATTTTGTTTGGAAAATGCTTCCTTTCTACATCACTTTAAATTGTGCGATACATTTACGTATTTGTATATACTTGTATCACGTACGTTATGTTCCTTGTCTGGTTTTAAAAGCTTAAATAATTTAGAATGCAATATGTGAAAATTCTGGTCTCTAAAACCTCTGTCACAAAACTTCACAAAAATGTTTTTTAATTTTATTCTATTCGATTTTAAATTCATCTTGTAGGAGAACATGAAGCATTGTTGCTTCATGCAACAATGCTTCATGTAGGAGAACAATATGAATAAAAAACATCTGAAGGCAGAGTTTCGTCTTCAATTTGCGTTGAAAGCCTATTATTTTAAAGATAAAAGCTTACAATAATGTTTTAGGATAAAATATACCTTTGTACAATTTGGCGGTAATCACTAAAAGCAAAGATGTTCAGCGTAGTTACGGTACCTACTTGTTAGTCATATTTTTGAGATCGTTTACCTAAAAGTTTGTTTAAACAAAAAAGTCGGTCAAGGAAGTAGGAACGTAGCACAAAATTTACGGTTTTTCATCTGCTTACAAATACATACTTTACCTGCAGTGTGAGGGCAAATACATTCATCCATCTATCAGCCTGTGTTCGGCCACTGCTGGACATAAGCTATACATTTACATAATTTCCCTATGAATTGGCTCCAAAATAGCGGACAGAAGAAGGGATAGATAGACAGATAGACACGAAGGTTCCAATTTTCTAGGGATAAAAATCACATTTAAGATCCTTTGTTTAAATTTCCTATAATAATTTTGACATAATGTAAGGTTTGTTTTTGGAAAACACGTTTGGACAAATTTTCCTCGATAGAAATAATTATTGAAAGAAGGTCTTCAAACACACTTTTTCTTTTCGTTTGACGAATGCGAATCATGTACAGAACTCAAACATATTTTATTAGATGGGTTTTAACAATATCTATATTTTTGGTTTTGGAAATTTTTCTAGCTATGTTTTTGAAATATAATTAAAAACATATTTTTTACTGATCCCGCTCTTTTATACTGCGTGTTTTTTCGCTTGAAGTGGCAGTGACAACATTTTTCGTGGGGTGTCTAATGAAGGCTAATGTTACACAGATACGTTGATGTTGAATATATACGGTACGGCGGCGCGGCGTACTGTCCAACTTCTTCATAAGTCTTTCTATCTTTTCATCTTCAACACGGGCTGCGTCGACTTTTATCGTGCACACTATTTATCTTAAATAGCCCATAATTGATCTACTCATGTAAATACTTGAGTCATGCTTAGGCTGATTTATAACGTTAGCTAAGTACATGCATACATACATACCCCGTGTATGTTTAACTTAAGTAAGGCCTAAGCAAAGTAGCCTCGGGCTAGCTCGTCGTACATCATAAATACTACTTAAGTTTGATTTAAAAGCCGATTGCTTCCTTTGTAAATGGTATATTTAAGTACAAACTACCGATCCCTTTCGTCGCTGAGTTAGATACTTAATAGACTTTTCCATCCAGCACCTAAATGAAAGTTTCCAGAAGCCATTTATTGGAACCAATAGCTTTTTTAAATTAAGCAGGGTGAAATTTAATTTACTAAGAATTTATTCTCACTCTTTGATGTACACATAACAAATACACAAAATACAGTTAAAAAAATTAAATAAGTACACAGCGGCGAGCTTATCTCTAGGAGATATTTCTTCCAGCAAACTGAAAGAAGATCAGAGGTGCAATTGTATAAGTCAATCATATTCAAATTGATTGTCATATGGCTATTCAGCTAAGAATATTAGCCCGTTTGACAATTGAAATCGTACATTTTTGGCTGTCAAATGAATACGATTGTCTTGTTTTGTTGTTGACAACCAAAAACGTACGATTTCAATTGTCAAACGGGCTAATTTGACTAGCCGAATGCCATATGGCAATCGAATTTGATGTCTTAAGTCTTATACAATTGTACCTCAGAATGTATATAAATTGGACTTTCCCAGCAATATTGTTTGGATTCTAGGGTCCAAAAACTTAATCTTGACGTCTTGAAAACTATCAGAGCTATGATCAACAAAGATCTCAAACAGTCAATGATTTATTAGCTGGTAAATTTTGAAATTTTGAAAAATATTCAATGTACAGACACGAATTTTTTACTACTTTACTATTAGTATACTAGATAATAATTACATGATAAAATTAATAAATTTTTGTACAAATATTTGTTCATTTGAATTATTTTTATATTAAATGTTTTCAAAGGCATTTCAAATTGAAAAAAACAATCTCAAAAATCTCAAATAGTATACTACGTAATATTATTTTAATAACAGTAATTTTCTTCATGACCTTCAAAATTTTATTGCATGCATTTAATTAAATGTCTCTTTAAGCGAGAACCCCTCATAAACAGTGAAGTGATTACTGGAAGGCAACTTTCAGTATTTTTACATTCTCAATAATTCTCATTATAAATCTTTACTATAAATCTACCTAGAGTCAATGACCAAAACTTTTTATCGATCAGAAACTACATTAGGTGGCTTGTTTGCCGATCATAATGATAGTTATCAGATATTGACAGCTGTCAGTCTTGCTGACCTTGGCTACCACCACCATCATGTGATTATGGGAGGTACTTTGAACAATAATAGTGACGTAAATGAAGACTTCGATTTGGTCAATGACATACCTACTTCAAATTATAATATCAAAATTTTACTTTTCAATATTATTACACTTGATACAATTAAAAAATATAAAATAACCAGTAACGAATTCAAATTAACTAAAATGGACAACACTTGGAAGAGACACGGGTCGATGCAAGAAATGTTCGAAGCATGCTTCCAGTTAAACTTAAGAAGAAGGGTGCAGACAGCTGTTTGCTACATGGCCTTACAATATTGACAAATTTCGCTATTAACAAAAGATATCATACGAAATACCAAAGTATATCAGAGAAAAATTTAACATGTTTGAAAATTGTTAATGTCAAACTTAGAGAAGGAATACCAGCTAAAGAGTGAATTTAGAAACGAAACCAAATTAATCAATGCCAGATCACATTCTAAAAATGAAAAGGCACTGGACAGGTCATGTAGCAAGAAAATACGGGTAGATACAAATACTAACCAGCTGGAAAATCCAAATCGGCAAAAGAAAAAGAGGAATGTAAAAAAGACGCTGGGAAGACGACATTGTGTTGACCACAGATAAAGACTAGATGGTTGTTGCTCTAGACAGAGAGAAGTGGAAACTATTGGCAGGTTAGAAAAAAATTCCTGCAAAACAACTAAGAAAATGACGAGGAAAAACAAGGTCTTATAGACCTCTAACTCACTTTTTGTTTTTCTATATTATGATTTACTTTGCTTCACATATTATATTAGCTAAATATGAAGCATCTTTAGTGTTAAGACCACAGAACATTTTCTGTGGTTAAGACATTTGTTAAAGCCTATTAAACTAGAACTAATTGGCTTATAAACAAATAAATAAAAAATAAGATTTTTTAAATCTTATTTAGTTTTCTGGTATTTTCTAGTTTAACGGTGATAAACGGACAAGTTTTGCCAAAATACATAGTTACCTACTTAAATGTAACAAACATTCTAATTTTTTCATAGCAATAGATAACATTATGGTCTTTTATTTTCTTCCAATCCAAATACTGCTCATATTTTTACATAGTCAATACTAAACGGAAGAACACTTAATTGCGGTTCGCTAAAAACCATAAACGAACGTTGCTATGGACATAAAATTGTATGACGTCATTAAACCTGAGAATAATATTTTACTAGGAGTAGAAGTGACATTCCTTAAGTAAAAATTCAACTTGGCATATTTAAGAATGCACTACAAACATATAGAAAACTGATTAGGCAACAAATTAACTCAGACAAAACAAATGTTGAACGTTAATAAATCAAGGATTTGAAAACAAGCCTAGTTTAACCAGTTCCAAAAAAAAATTGATTTAAAAAGCAGTAAAAAAAAGGTTTCTGCACATTTATATCTACTTATTTACAAGGTAAATTCCACACTATAAGACACTAGGTGCTAACTTTGCAACGGATCGCATACAATGTATAAAAAAATCGATGTATTATTATATCATAGACTAAATTGTATTATTTAGTCTATGATTATATCAACGGGCTGTTTCAATTTATTTAAATGGCATCTGTAATGGCATCTTTGGTTTTCTTTGCTAAAAGGCTGTTTCAAGTTTATTTTGTCACAAATCGTTTGCAGTGTCATATCTATTTGATTTATCTATTCTTGTGCCTACGATATGGCGCCAAGTGCTAACGCCGTAGCACTGTCCGACCGTAAAAACTTACTTCAAGAAGTAGACTTAGAGCTTATACAAATTCAACTTTATATTCTAGTCTTTAAGAGCTTAATCTTATCATGGTGAAACCAGTAACCGCATGAATCACTCGCATGCTGTATTACTTAACATTCTTCAGTTACTCATTGATTTTATTCACGTAATATTTCACATATTCAGATGAGCAATTAATCAGGAGTTTCAGATGAGATTACATACTGAAATAGCGATGCATTCATGGTTTACATTTAAAGATTTGCTTTTGATAACATATAAAAAAAAAAAAATCTCAGACTCCTTTTTGTCCATACAATTATGGTAAAATATGGTACATATGGTTGACCGTATTGTTTAAGGTGGTTAAACCGAATCCCGGTGCAAAATGCACATCATTATATTGTTTTCTTTACTTTTGAATAAAAATTATAAAGAAATTGCGTTTTAAAGCAATTGGCGGAAATTTAGTAATAATTAGTGTTTTACATTCAAATTCTATCATTTTATGATTTACATTTTGATTGCATTCGATTAATAAACTTAAAAGCGTATTTATTGTTGTAATAGAATGTAATCAAAATGTAAGGCATAAAGTAACATAATTTGAATGCGGGAACCATACTATTAATAATAAATTTTCGCTAATTGCTTTAAAACGCAATTTTTTAATTAAAAGGGAAACAACAACAACAACAACAACAATACAGCTTTATTTGTACACCAAAAAAAAAAGGAAACAAAAAATAATGTAACACTTAATGTAACATATTGGGTAAATACAAACAGGCGGCCTTATCGCTTAAAGCGATCTCTTCCAGACAACCTTTGGGTGGAAGAAACTGGTCAAGAGGATAACTCATATGGTGGTGTACTAAATTTGTGTATAGGTAATATATATATAAATATATTGAAAGATATATAAATGTATATTAATAGATATATACATACATATTGGTAAATATATATTGTTATGAATGGTAATTTACATGCTAATAATAATATATATACTTAGAGAGAAATAATATTTATGTAATCAGAGTGAAAGGTAATGATGTTTGACTAGTCTCTTGAAGACAGGCAGGGAAGAGGCTCTTCTAATAAGTAAAGGAAGATCATTCCACAATCGAACAGCTTGGACTGAGAACGAATTATTAAAGAAATACGATGAATGCATCGGCGTGGTAAGAAGCAGATTCTCAGAGGACCGTAAAATGCGGTCATGAGTACCATGAAGATATCGAAACCGAGTTTTAAGGTAAGAGGGAGTTGAAGGATTATTCAACACAGAATACAAGAGAGACAGGATATGAGCATTACGGCGACGACGAATGGGAAGCCAATTTAATCGAGAGGGAAACAATATCATCATGTGCATTTTGCATCGGGATTCGGTTTTACCACCTTAAACAAACGCTACACCCATATACTGCGTAAATATAAAGCTTTGTTAAGGTGACTTTGCACAATATAGCCAAATTTATATTGGAGACGCGGTTAAGTTAGGGCTCTTTCTGTGAAAAACGCAAAATGAAATTTTGGCTTCCTATACTAATTGACATGGGGTTGTTTTATTTTAAACAAGTAGTTGGGGCACAACTAAACCTATTTTGCAAAAAGAGTCTTGCTCTTGACCACTTTCTGAGACTCCAATATGAATTTAACTACATCATGCAAAACCACTCTATACAATAACGGTTTTAGGTCACCTGTAGATCAAAGTATTTGTGAAAATCGTAGATTTGAAAGTTACACTAAACTATCTTGCACGTAAAATTTCATGAAGTTTCATTCAAATAAAATTATGTTTGAAACATAATTCAAAATGTTTTCTCCTAAAACAATATCCGAACATTTTAATCATAACAAAACCCTACTTTGCAGAAGTCGACACACAAACAAAAACTACAAATTGGGCAATGTTTATGTTCTAATTAACTTTAGGCATTCTTCTCGTTCTTGGGAAAAATTCACAAGAAAACAATTTAATGGCAACAGGAAATTCTTTCCAGATAATCTCCTGAGCAAATGTGTTTGAGGCTCGTGTAAATTTGGTTTAAAAAAATCGTGTGGCTATTTCGGCCCACGTTCCAAGGCTGTGAGTTCATTGTGCCTCCGTATAGGGCGAGTGATACCAAAAGTACACAACTAGATGACAATATGATTTATGGGAGAATCAACTGACGACAGTTTGCTCTACCTTTTATGGGAAATTCTTTTTCAACACACAAACACCGCTCGTCTTAGGTAGAGCTTAGGTGGGGGTACCTGTGTGTCAGTAAAGTGTAATTGTGTTGACGTAGAGGTTTCTATTGCGTTCTTATATTATTTTGCTTGTTTATGTGAAAACTGTGACCAATAGTGAACAATACAGTTTCATGCCTCTACATAGCAAAGAGATTTTCATTTTAATCTATTTCTGCAATTTCTTAACCAACTATTACCAACATAAATACGTCAAAAAATTGTACGAATGTCGACAAAAACGAGTACAAATGTCGTCAAAAATGCAAATGAAATTCGCAAATCAAATAAAACAACCTGAAACTGTTACATGCAAATATTTTTGTAACAGTTCCACTCGTAGTTGATATACTCATCAACTGAGAATCTTTCATGAAATAACGCTCATTATCTCGGCTTGGAATGTAGAAAATACACAGTTTTATCAGTTCTCTTAATGTTTGTGTAGCCATACAGTTGCATAACATATTTTGCTGAGTTATTTGCGAGGCAAAAACCTTTAGCTACCATTTTTGGACAGCCTTGCTCTTAACATGCGCCAGTTTACTATTTTGAGCTGCTAAAATTTACATTACGCCTTTAATTAAAAGTATCGATTGTATTTTCTTCATGCTAGATGACCAGTTTTTAATAATAAAATCAAATTGTTTAATACATAATATGAATTTCGTCTTACTTACAAAAAACTTAATAAAAAGCTTTCGTTTCTGGAAGTTTCCTGAATGTCTTTTTTGCATAGTGATGTTTTTTTCTGGACTTTGTCACAGTCAGGTAAACTAAACGTGACAACTAATACTAATATCTGTCATCTGTACGTAATTGCAATTTACTACTGAATTTCTCTAAACATACCTTTCAATTTTTATCCTTCAATCTCCATCCATACCAAACCAAATTCAAATACTTTAATTTGTAAAATAAACAAAAAATGTTTTGTTAATCTTAAAGAACAATAGAATAAGGTAAAAAAGTAAAAACAATATGGGAAAATACCACAAAAATATTCAAAGGCTAACTTAAATTAGATTTAAAAAATATATATAATTCGGGGAAGTACAACACAAAAATTTAAGAGTCGGTCTCAACTAAATTGAATACAAATATATACCAAACTAATAAAACATATACAAATATAAATATTGTACCTAACATACAATCGTTTCAGTGCAAACAAACACATACACACAAACAGTGATACCTCGCAAAGCCATCCCATCTATTTGAATTAATCTCGAAGGGCAGCGGTACGCTCAAGCTACAGCTTGTGCCACCAAACCAGTCTCGCAGCGAACTCCTTATTGAAATGAAAGTATGAAACAGAATGGCGTAATTCACGGGTTTGCTTAGTACGGGTTCTACTTCGCTGTCGCATCTGTTATCACAGGCCCTCGTTCGCCGGCTTGCTGATTAGCTAATTATACCTGTCCGTCAAACCTATCGAGGCTTATCGACCGTTCACCGGACAAATGCCTCCAGTTTCGTTTTGAATCCACGGGAGATTATTGTTGGTCAGTAATAGATTTATTGGTAGGTTTAAAACTAGAAATGTACAGATAACGCGCGAGTTGAATGCGGTCGGGGGCTGAGGCGAAGGACGAGAGCACGTCTCCTCGCCGTCCGCACACCTCTCTCACTCCCTCGCACTCCTGTGTACGTAGAGAGAACGGCTGTGTTTGAATATAGAGTTCTGCATTCAACTCGCGTGTTTGCTGTACATAGTACTTTTCAGAAACGAACACTACTTGGTACTGTCTAGGGTTCCGTCATAAAATGTAAACCCTATAGCGAAGTATTAATGTCATCACCAAGTAAGGCAACGCGATTGAGCTGAACTGATGAAAGTGGAAAATTTGTGTAGGTTAGAACAAGAAGCGCACAACTTCTGTGTCGTCAATTTCATGAATTCCAATTATGTCTTTGAAACCGATTATACCCACGTTGCTGGAACCCATACATTGCTTATGTTATGACGTAGATTTTTTATTGTTCATGATCGTACTGAACAACTTTCGCAAACACACAAATCCGCGCAAATAAAAAATGACCCTGCTCCAATACATATCCTAATAGTATATTTTCTCCGCTTACACAAATTTTACAGTAGGTTTTTAAACTCGGAAAGTAGAAAAAAAACAGTCTCGCGGGTTCGTTTCTTTGAGAAAATAGTTTCAGAATATTTTGTAGTTTTATTTGAAGATACCTGTCCATTTATCACCGGTATTTTTTAAATTAAAATTAATAATAATCCAATAGCACAGTATACGAAATATACAAGAAATGACCAAAAATATATTTTTATTACTAACATTACTGCTAAGACCAGGAAATTAGCAATCCTGGAAGAGTAAGTTAAAAGTCCGAGCCCGAGGGCGAAGACTTTTATATACGAGGCCAGGATTGCTAATTAATGGTCGAAGCAAGCATTGTGCTTTTCTCAAAAATAAAATGAGACATTTTCGTGTTTTTCATGATAATGAGTTATATCAAATAAAACAAACTGACTAGGAAATATTAAAAGTTACTTACTTGCTTATATTTGCACAATTAGTCATATTTATTGTTATTGATTTCTTCAGCATAGCGTTAGTGGAGTACAATCTATATCAGAGCCCGCTTCTGAACTCATTTTGTAATTTATTTGCACAGACACTTTCAACTAAAACATAAAGGAACATAAATTCCCGCTTTTTTATTATTGCTTGCTGGGCTAAGGTATTTGCCGCCATGCAGCCTTCTTCATGGACAACGCAATCTAGAGGAACGCTAAGAACTAATAAAAAAAAAACAACGAGAAAAATGCTCATTGAGGTTAAATTTTAAGTATTCAATGGTTATAAATATACCTATCAAATCAATAAAAAATATTTATTATTGTTATTGCAGTTATAAAATATAGCAAACATTTCTACATTCTAAACATGAAATTGTAATTCATTTTATTTTTCTTTGTAAATTGGCCGCTTAAAACTTTATTCATAATCGCCAAACTCCTTAGTATCTTCTAAACATAGACACGGATAGCTTTAAAAAGAAAACATATGAAATGTACTCTGTGAACATATGGTACGTAAAGGATTTTGATACGAATTTCCTGGACAGTTATTCAAGATTTCCTGGACACTTTAAAGTAGCTCGCCAGGATGAAATATTTTCTTGTAGGTCTTTACAGTATGTAATGGTAATATTACAATGTATTTTTGAGAAAAATATTTTTATTGTCTTTGAGACCATTTCCGGATCCTAATAATTCCGTCTATCATACACTATAATGCCGTCAGTCACGAGATAAATCAAATAAAGATATTATATATAAAAGATTTCACTTTAAACTCGATTATGTCATAATTTAAAAACGTGTCATCTCTTTATATTGTATCTAAAACCTCTTTAGAATACGTACTCGTCACTAAAATTATGAAAAATCAAAATTGCTACTTTTCATCTGTGTAAATTATTGTAAAACTTTGTAGTACAAAATTGTAATCATCCTATAGAAAATACCACCCAAACGATAGAAAGAGTCGGAAAACAAGTATCCCAGAGCGAAGCAATAAAACTAATTAATGACTTTATTTCACACAAAAGTCATATAATTTTGACCACGAAACTTTTTTGTTAGAAATCACTGATGTTTATGCGGCCATCAATATTTTTTATGCTCATCTAATGCGAGTGGTAAAAGTTTTCATTAATTTTGTCGTCCGCCACGTGATTTGCCACATTTCTGCGTCACAGTAGTAATTTGTAAGGCAGCTAGGAGCCGGATGGGTTGGAACACTGCGCTCTGACAAACTTCGCAGTGTCTAACGAGAGAGCGCCCGCGCTCCACCGCGCCGCTTCCACTCGTCTTTCGCGGCTTTTCCGGAAAATTGGCGCGAAAATGCGGAAACGTCAGAACTTTCGAATATAGTTTAAATTTCGAAGAGGCACCGTTACGCCGTTTACAGCCAGAGACATAAGTGATATGTGATTTTGTTGCGGATTTTCATTAATTCGTGCTATCAAAATTTTGAAGGGTTTGGATTTGAGTAATACTAATTTTTATCACTGGTACTTTTTCCATTATTTACTAGGTACTGAGGCTAGATATATTTTTTTATGAATTAAGTATTTTTTAAACCTCTTGTAGAGCTTTCAGTGAAAATTCTGTAGAGCAAAATATATTAAACAATTAGTAAAATGTCACACGGAAACTCGGCAGCTAGAATGCGCAGGCGTCCCTCGTACAGAAACATGAGAGGAAATGTTAATATATTATACTGTTTTGACTAGCTAAACGAGTTGAGTGTGCTTTTAGTTCATTATTTGGATCTGTCATCTTTCTTCAAGACCCGTCTACTAAGACAGGTGTCTAAACTAATGAACAACATAAACTAAATTAATAATTGCCGCGATGAAAATTTTGTTACGAAAAGGCAGATTATAGCAATTTATTATGTTGTTTTAGTAATAACTCACGATTCCTTTGCTGAATTTTACAACGGTATAATTTTTCAAAAATAGAACGTTCTAAAGAATTTATATCCACAGGCCCTTTTAACCAAGTTTTTTTGTAGTTTTATATCTTGTTTCATTACACAAAACAGCAGCATAAACTACTCCAATTGAATTTTCGGAGATGTTCAAAAATCTTTAACCTTTATAGCAATGCCTTGTTGTTAGTCGGTGTTGGTTTCCACAAACGAACGTTTTCTACAGACAAACAGCCAGAGAACAAAGCTTTACTACAGGTGTTTCAGTTGTTGCAGAGCCCTAAAACCCTCAAGGTTGTCACAAATAGCCCAATGTCATCGTAGGTAAAGTGTTATCAGTTTATCTTTCTAATATCCCTTATCGCCTCCAATGTAGGGCAAGCGAGAGGCACACAATGGAAAAGGGACGCTTCGTGCGTTTTTATACACGTTAACATATTTTCAGTGTTTTTTTTATATAAATTGTTTTTGACATCGATTGATCTGAAAAAAGCATATTCATAAGTATGAAATTTATGAACAATGTGGGTTTGTTTGTTTATCTTGCCCTCATTTTTTGATTTTACATCTAAAACAAGAACCCCGCACGTTGCGCAAATATTAAAACGGTAGTTGTAACTTCGTGCTAACATAAGTACCAATATCTGATAATGATAATACAAGGTGTGCAGTGACTTGCAATTAAACCACATGTGCCCACTAATCAAACTGAAAGTTAAATTTGTTTATAGACGACAGCTTTTGCCCGCAGCTTTGTTTTCATTCAATGTATATTTTATTTGCGCGTATGTTGAAAATTGTTTGTTTATTGATTTACTTGGTTTTTAGAACATGCATCAACAACAGCGAACACGTTACCTAAATATAACAATAGAAATATAAGCAATAAATAGGGCAAATATAATAGCTGTGCCTCGTGAAAGAATTAACTTGAAAATGTGTTAATTACATACAATCTTAACAAAACTACGAAAAAAAAAATAGGTATGTATACTTATAGGAAACATATACCAATATTATCGCCAGTTTTCGGCTTGGCGATTATTTTATCAGCATCTATAACCCATACGTTGAATATACTATGATGATAATAAAGAAAACTGCATCCAAATCTGTTGAGTAGTTCTCGGGTTAAAAGTTTAAACGGAACAGAGAGACAAAACAAAAATTCTAAATGTTTAGTTTTAGAATCAGTGCTATACTTAAAACCATTTTATTCAAAATTTCGCAAAAATATTTAATGTACGGGCACGACTTTCTTACTACTTTATTATTGGTTTCGATGTAGAAGATAATACAGGTTTTTTAATATGTAGTGACTAATATATTGATAACTACTATAAAAATTGTAACGAATCTGTTATAAAATAAATATTTAAGTGATAATTTTGTAAATAAATTTACTCAATGAAATTAGATGAGTTGATGATAACAATAATCTCACTCTAAGATAGAAAGACGAGAATAAAATTTCCTAAACAGCAATAATTTTATTTCTTTCTTTATTGTACAAAAAACAAATAATATCAAAATATCAAATGAAAGGGTACAAAATACAGATTTAAACCATATTAAAATTATTCAAAATGTCCTCCTCTTGCTTCGATACAAGCCTTCAACATTTCGAATAATTTTAATGTGCTTCAAATCTGTATTTTGCACCCTTTCATTTGATATTATAAATGGTTGTAATGCGTAACTCAATGTGTCATTTATTTTACTTTACATATGTGAAAAAACTTATGACCAGACTATGTATTAAACAAAGGCCAGCTTAATACTAATTAGTATTTTCTACCAGCTATAGTATGTAATTATTATTGCTATTGTTGTCTAAAATACAAATTAAATATTCATTTCATACTTAACACAAAAAAACTTATATTACAGAATTAATCTCTACCACAGATATGTAATAAATCGTTTCCCTTGATTGTTAAGTATATTATAATAATGAATCACGTTGCCCAGCTACTCATATTCTAATTTATTCTCCAAGCTGCCAAAGTCAACAAGATATCACGTTAATTTGGAAACGCGACAGTGTGTGACGAATAAATATGTTGTAGATAGTAATTTGTGTTAAGTACCCGATATCTGGCCTACAAATTTTCCAAATTTTTAGAATAGTTTATTAAAAAGATTTTTTTTAATATGTAGGTATATCTCTACTATCTTTTTGTTTGCATGAATAAAGACATATTCTATTTTATTCAATAATAGTGACTATCGATCGGTTTCTGAGATAAGGAAATCTCGCTAAGCAAATGCTTAAGCGACGAATCAACCAGTCACAATGAGCCCGGGTACGTGCGTCTCACTCCCTCGCACGACTTGTCCCGTATTGATCTCTCCGTCGCTCGATGGGGAATCAAGTTGCAAACGCACTAAAATGTACCTAAATAATTAATTACAACTATCATAACTAAAATTCATCACAAATAATCAAAGGAAATCATTTGTTCATATAATATCTTCAATTTGACTAAGTTTCAATTTGTTTCTTTGCAAACTAAATTAATTAAACCGGATATTCGCTTTAAATTAGACCTAGGTTTAGTATTTATTAAGTTAAAAATTTTGATGGAAATGTAAAATTATAATAATTTCGGACTTTCAAGGTCACGAGCATGTATTGCCCTCTTAACTTCAAATTTTCAACTGTGAAATCCACCTGACACCTGTGACTCTTGGTTTGAGACTAATGTCGTGTTTTCTGTATATTTACAGACTAAAGTTGTTTTATTTCAGCTGTCTATGTTACTTTTATTTTCATTTATTTTTATTAGAGGCATAAAATATATCATATATACCATATAAAAGGTGACATATAAATATTGTTTTTAGTTTGACATCACTATAGAGAATTCAGGTAGCTAGCAAAATAATGGCATGCTATCTCTGAAATGTATGTCACAACATAAAGATAGCGTATCACAAATTAGGGCAATTTCAAAATATATAAATATTGCAGGGTTCCAAAGTACACAATTTTGTCCTCGGTGGCGCCTTAAATACACAGTTTGCTTGCCCTTAATGTGAGAAAAAAGGGCTGATGTTATCGGTGTTTGTCATAATTTTGATGCATTTAGTTTTCCTTTTAGGGCATGAAGCTTCCATTTACACAGTTACGCCAGTTTTTTAACTACATACTTTAGATCGTTATTTCAGATAGTATCGTGAAGTAAAAAGGTTTTTAAGGTTTTTCGTTAATACTTTCTGTATGGGTTCCATCGTACGAGTAACAACAACGAAATTTCACTTAATAGAAGGCCTTGCTTCTTTCTTTGCAGCTGAATAAATGTCGGTTAAAATGGTGCTACGAGGCATTCCTTTTAAGTTTTGTCGTTTGAAGAAACAAAAACAACTGGAACCTAATAGTTTAACCTATTGTTTTTCAAAGTATTCTCCACGTAGTTTACAACACTTTTCCATTCGCTCGAACCAGTTATTAAAACATTTATTCCACTCCAAAGTGGGGGTGTTCAATATGGCTGGTTTGAAAGCGTCGACTGCTTCTTCATCGGACTGGAACCTTTGACTACGAAGAGTTTTATTAATTTTAGGAAATGTAAAGAAATCTTTAGGGCTTAGGTCAGGAATGTATGGAGGGTGGTCAAGAATTTCTACGTTTTCCTGCTTCAAATACTCAATCGTTTGATGAGCGCTGTGTGAGCTTGCGTTGTCATGATGTAGGATGATGCGTCGCTTTGGGTTAGATTTCCGAAGTTCGGCGATGAACAATGCGCATTAACCGTTCTACGATCTTCAAGTGCAACTGTCACAACATGCCCGGTTTTCGCCACGAACGTAGCCACCATCTTCTCTGAAGTGCTTCGAGAGCGAACAACTTTAGTCGGCTTTGGTTCGTCTTTGAAGACCCAGATTGTGGATTGTTGTTTGGAATCAGGATCGTAGGCATAAATCCAAGATTCGTCACCACTGATGATGTCGTAGACGTGATTTGACTGTCCTCGGTTAAACCTTTGAAGAGTTTTCTTACACCATCTGACGCGGGCCTTCTTATGATCGTCGGAAAGCAAATGCGGGATCCAACGGGAAACTAGCTTTCTCACACCAAGCGCCTCATGCAAGATCTTCTGAATGGTTGTCCCTTAGATGCCTAATAACGCCTCTATCTCCCGATATGTCACATGACGACCTTCGAGGATCAGATCTCTCACAGCGACAATGTTATCTTCAGTGAAGGCAGATTTTGGACGTCCTTCACGAGATTTGTCACTAAGACTGGTATATCCACGTTGGAATTCTAAATACCAGCGTTCGACAGTCCGCAGACATGGGGCTTCATCATGGAACACAGATGTTAGCTCTTCGGAACACTGAATCCGTATTAGGCCTCTTCAGAAGTTATAGAAAATGACTGCACGGACATTTTCCTTAGTAAGATTCATTTTCGTACGTGACCTGACAGATTCAAAACAACGCTGTGACTAAACAATAGCATTAATCCTAATTCTTTCAATTATTTTGAAATTCTAAATTCACCAAATTTGAATATTGAGCAGTTCTAAATTAAAAATTGGCGGCAAATATGTAAACGACAAAACTTAAAAGGCATGCCTGGTAAAGGATAAAATTATTTAAATTTTACTAACTATTACATTGGTAAATTTTACTATACTAAATTCATTCTTTGAGAAATTTCATAATTTAACAATAATTATGAAATTATTTAAATCGGTTGGTGCCATTTTAACCGTTTTTTCAGGGTTCCGTACCACAAAACTAAAAAAACGGAGCCCTTACTTATAGGATCACTTTGTTGTCCGTTTTTCTGTCAAGCAAGACATTTTATCTCGGGAACGTGGGAGGTATCGAGTTGAAATTAAAACCATATACTCAGAAAATCCAACTACAAGTTAACGTAAAAAAAAGATACGACCGTTTATGCCGCAAAAAAACGGATATTTCGACACTCTCAAGGGAATCAAAATTTATAGGGTATTTACCGTTGACCTAGAACTATGAAATTTGGCAAGTAATACCGTCTAATACTACAAGTATAAGGAATAATCTGAAAACTATACTTTTTTTATTACATCATAAAAATATATCCTTTTGCGGAACCCTCGGTGGGTGAGTCTGACTCAAACTTGTCCGTTTTTTTTTCAGAGGACATGCTATTTTAGTATCGCTGTCTTAATCAGTTTAAATTTTTTCGATGGAACTACTCGTATTTACTGCAAGAGGATAAAAAACGAAACCAACAATATTTTCTTCATAAAAATTTGTCGTTTTTTTACGGTTTTCTAAAATAAAACATATCTTAATAATTTACACTTTGCTATTGAAATTAAAGGGATAGCGAGTCTTAACAGAAACATCAGTATGGTAATTAATTATATTGCTTTCTTTGATTATTCCGTTTACCAATTAAGTCGTCTTAGGTAAGAATATGAAGACAATTTGCCAGTCTTAGGACGAGATTTGTACATAAAACATATTGATTATTCTGAAATATCCCACTAATCCCATCCCAATAATATTATAAATGCGAAAGTTTGGATGTATGGATGGATGGATGGATGTTTGTTACTCTTTCACGCCGTAACTACTGAACCGATTGGGCTGAAATTTTACATGAATGTAGTTATATACCTAGAATAGGACATAGGCTACTTTATATCCCATAAATCAGTTTCCATGGGATAAAAATGAGCTTTCAAATTTCTATAGAAAAGTGATGTGTCACCCTTTCACGCCATGCTTACGAAACCGATTAGGCTGAAATTTTGCTTAAATGTAGTTCTAGACTTTGAATACGACAACAACAACTTTTTTCCTTTGTTCGCAGGGAAAAACTATAAAAGAGACACACAAAATGGGAAACAGAGGCGCATAACACACACATTTCACCAGCTGTGTTTACTGTAGGTAACAGTCCGAATAATATTGACTGATTGTTTAGGAGTACACAAAAACTAATTCAACGCGGGTGAAACCGCGGGCAAAAGCTAGTATAATTATATTTATAAAATGTGATATCACTCAATCATTCCATCAATCATAATTATGTTTATTGCTGTAACCTCTTATACTCTGTGGATGAAAATGTTTGGAAATCTACACTGGACCAAAAAGTAATTTTTAAAAGATTGTATCCTTTGTGAAAGAGTTAATAAGGATTAACATAAATACAGGGACTATAGGAGACTATGTTGAGTTAATATTACTAAATTTTCAACGTAATCAGTTCACCAATCAGCTCGTGTTACTTGTATAAAAAAATTGAAATAACGCTTATGTCATCTTTAGTTTTTTTTTGACACATGCTAAACGTTACGTCAGAGCCCAGCCGTATAAAATTACGTTTGGTAGCAAAGCATCATTTCTTAGGGTTCCGTAACTCCACACCCGAAGGGTGCCAAATGGGACCCTCATTGCGCGAGTCCTACTGGCACTTGGCCGTTTTTTATATTACCTACGCCGTGATCCAACATGGGGATACTTGTTGACTACGGTACCCTAAAAAAATTAAATGAAAGCGAATGGTTCTTCATATCTTTATTATTTTATTTTTATAAAAATGCTATTTTTTTAGGTTAATTGTTTCAGGTCTATCTTAAAGACGGTTAAAGTTAAAAAGTTAAAAATTTGGTTAAATTGTTAAACAACTTTAAAGTAAAACAACAAATAATAAACTCAAAGCAATCCCAATTTTTGTCAGGCATTATCATTTTTTAGATGGTAGGCGTTTGTAGGTGGTAGAGCTGATGCCGAGCACGACTGTGGAGGTACCACCATCTTACTCGCAAATCCTCCCGAAGTAATTCGGGGGAGAGTAAGAGAACAGCTCTCAGGCAAAACCAGGCGGCCCAGCATTGCCTGGGACCGATGGATGGCGGTATATCCATCCCCAATTGCCAGGCCTTAAAACAGACTAGTGACGGGCAGTGGCGTCACTGGTGCAAAGGTTTCGGCACCGCGCTCACCAACCCGCCTGCCCAGCGTGTGTGATATGGGCATTTCTTCCAGGAAGACTGCCGAGAGTGGTGAAATCCTGGAAAGGCCTATGTCCAACAGTGGACGAAACAGGCTGATGGATGGTTATCATTTTAGCGCCTTGTTTTTGTGGCCTCGATGTTGCTATAACATCTATATTATTGTTATTTGCCACAATGTTTTATGTTTTCGAATTCCGTACCCGTATTGTGTGATGATACGGAAACCTTTGTGCGCAAGTCCGACTCGCACTTAGCGAAATTATTTTATGTTTAGCCTGTAATAATGACCTGTAACTTCTTATTATTATCTCTATGCATTTAAAATGCGTCTATGTACTATTTATGTAATATCTATAATATGTACTCGTATATTACCTAATAGATCGAGAATTACTTAACGGATTTTAATACAGTTTTTACTATCTTGAGAAAGATTTCAGGTTATGTACTATCACGCTTTAAGTAACGGGAGCTGGGCAGTGATAATTTGGGTTGTTGTATATTCGTCACACAGTAAATTCGGCACATGTAAATCCGTCACTTTTGCGTACAGACAGCAGAAAAATCAAACATTAATAAAAATAAAAATCACACTAATATTATAAATGCGAAAGTTCGTGTGGGTGTGTGTGTGTATGTTTGTTACTCTTTCACGCTGAAACGGCTGAATGGATTTGGATGAAATTTAGAATTGATATAGCTTATACCCTAACTTAACATATAGGCTACTTTTTATCCCGGAAAAAAGCATGTCGTTAAACCGAATAACACGCAGGCGGAGCCGCGGGCAAAAGCTAGTATTATATATTTATTTTTCATAAGCTTTCAAGTCTGTATGCATAGTATTTGCTTATTCGCTCTGGATTAGGTTTTAATTTTCAACTAGAGAGTTCCTTAGGATATGTATAATTGTTCAAATTGTTCTATTGCGTGCGAACGCGAGCCGCGTTGTGGCTTTTTTTCGTAAAACAAGTCATAGTTAAGGCCGCCCGGGGCGGGGACTTTATTCGCGGTATAAAGGGAAGTTTCTTCTATTTATCAACTCGGTCCTTAATGAGGTGCGGACGTACTTACAGGCGAGTTGCTGTTTTTACTAGAATCCGGATGAACAGGGCAAAGTGAGCCAGTGAACCACATTCCTACACATTCTAACTATGCATGAGCAGCTCAAAGCAGGTCCGGTTATGCTCCTTGGTGGTTCATAATTAGGAATGCTTACATAACCAAGAAAAAAAAAGGCTAAGTGCGAGTCGGACTCGCGCCCTGAGGGTTCCACACTAATCTGTTAATAGACTTAAATGATTTGAATAACAATTACAAACTCATCATTGCCTAGAAACTGTATGAAATGGAACTGCAAAATTAAATTGGTCGAGGATTCGGGTACGTAACCCTAAACCTATATTAAAAATAGACGTTTTCAGTATTTGTTATTTAAAAAGAGTATATAGCATATAATGTACAGTAAATTATAAATTCCTAACTAGTTTAGTTTTTGAGATAGACAGACGGATAGACAGCAGAGCGACATTAATAGGGCTCTGTTTTGCCCTTTAGGCACGGAACCTTAAAAATTATGTTATTCAGAGATTTTTTATTTACTTATTGTATTTGTCGTTGGTTTGCCACCCTTATCTTAATCTACATCGGCATTTTAGTCCTTAGGATTCCGCCAAGAATTGAAAACCATTTTAGCATAGCTTCGGTTGCGGTCTGTCCGTCTGTCCCCTTGCAGCACACGTCAAAACGGCAGGCCCGATTGAGTGGTTGGAAAGATAAATAAATAAACAATCAGGGATCGCGGTAAAAATACCAAAAAAATCTTCAATGGCGTTACATTGTGAAATTAGATTCAGATTCAGATTGTTTATTGCATATCACAGTGGGAAAAGTAACGGAAGGAACAGGTGGAAAAGTGATACGGTTTCATGCGATACCCTGTTAGGGCGTAACAACATTTTAAAACTTAATTTCTAAAACTTAATTTCTAGATTTATTAAATTCATTATCATATTTAATAGTCAAATTAATAGTCACAATTTAACAAATACCACTACCTAATTAAAAAGAAATTTTTCTATTAAATTTATTTTTATATGACCAAAACAAAAATGACTTGTTTAAAGGACAGATAATAGAGGTTAGAGCCACTGATAGAGATACAACAAGCCTTCAGATGTTACAGCCACTAGATGTTACAGAGTTGTCCTAACGTCCAATTTGTCATATAGTTTATGTGTGTCCCATAGATGTATCGTTAAAGTATTCTTCTCGTGCCGCAAACTCACACTCGTCAGAAAACGTTTCATCGCTCTCGTATCGTAATGTACTATTACTTATTAAAAATTCTTTCGTCTTTTTTATGAATACTGTAGTTTTTTCTATATTCCTGATATAATCTGGCAAATTATTATATATTTTTATAGCCATTGAATGTGGTCATGATGATACAATTTTTAATTTTGTTACCGAGTTTTTCATTTTATTTTGGTTTCAATTGTTGCGTTTGACATTAGAATTATCTACAGGGGAATAAAGGTTTGGGTGTTTATTAACAAATTTGCATGATTCCAAGATAATTAGGAAACTATATGTGTATATTTAAACAGACTGTATATAATATAAACACGTTGACCGAAGCCGTGCTTTGTTTACGACGTACTTTAACAAGCTTCTTAAACGCCTCAGATATACGACATAAAAACACAAATATCCTCAATAAATTAAACTTAACTTGCTTCAGGCAGTAGGTCCAATTTAATCAAAAATACTGTCATCTCACAATCGATATAAATCAAGGTTTTAATCTGTCATAAACTACGATAACACCATTAAATCGCGATATCCCAGAATTACATGTGAGCATCATAATTATTTTGTTAAAATTATAGCCTTCGCACGGCAATTAAGTCACATTATGTATACTCCCAAAGTTATTCATCCGGTTATCAAAAAGCTTTAAGCTTGAAAAGTAATGATTCAGTGCTAACGAGAACATAAAACAGCGTAAAACATTTTAGTTTTCCGCAACTGAACCGCGGCGCCAATTTTATATCTCTCACCAAATTACCTAGTTGGCCGAATCTTTATCTGGTTGTAGAGTAAATAAATATATAGTGACCACTCATACTTTTTATAAGAAAAGGTATTCAGATTTTTTTTCTGCAATAAATGATGGTAAAATAATATTGAGACATTAAAGATACTTTCAAGAGCTCCAAGGCTTAAGAAATTCTTTGAAAATAGTAACTTTTTGTTACATAGTAAGTTCTAGTAAATCATGAGTATACCGTTATATTTAAACTACCGGGTAATATTAAATTCTACTGGACATGTTGAACAGCATTCATAAACAATTGAAAATACTTGTATGGAACCGTAAGTTTCCATTTTTAGGTAAGTTTGTGGTTTCCTTAAATTTTTCCTTTACCGGTTTACTGGGCCAATATGAACAAAAACACTTGTACTCGTTTCAAAATACTTGTATATATGTTAATCCCTACCGGTTTCGATATTACACCATTATCAAGGGTCATTAACTAATTAATAACACCAAATTTCACCAAGTGCCGACAATTGCAAGTATTAATCACAATAGATATGTGTCACGGGTAATGTTATAAGTATGGTTACATAGATTTCGGAGTTTACACGTATAAACCTAGTTTACCCAATCTTAGTTGGGAAAAATTAGATTCATATGGAAATTTAAAAACTAAATGAGCCAAAAATGGGTGCGATGACGAGCGAAGCGATGCGGAGCGAAGGGGAGCGTATAAGGTTGGTATAGTAAATAAATTTATGTAGGAACCGAGCGAAGCGGCGCGGATCGAGGCGACCCCTCAACACCAATTTACCAAACCAATCGGACTTTACTCAATGAGCTTGGGTAATTCTAAGTTGTAAAACCTCTAGGTTTACCCATTTTTCTCGCATTCGAACTGATACACTGAATTTGTCTAACCTATGGTTCAGTTGACCACACCTTTTAAACAATTTGAAACAATTTATTATTATCATCAAACAGATAGTCCGCGATCGACATGGCAATTAACACGCCTCAACTCGTTTTAACAACCTCAAATAATATAAATTATACAAATTATTGGGAAACGTTTTATTTCAAACAAGCCATTTGTTTTATTTTAACAATCGTGTAGGACGGTGTTGTTGAATCTGCCATGTCACTAAATCTTTGGATTGAAAATGATAACCGCATTACATAACTATACAAAATTTGCATACTACCTTATACGACTCCATTGAAGGAGTTGAAATATATCGTAAATTTATTTGTTTTTGTTTTATACTTGAGAAAATAAATCCCTATATAAAAGCCATGAAAGGTAAGAAAAAAATTATTAAAAAAACGTATTTTCTAAGACCACATTTTTAATATTATTACTCATTTTTATTACAACCTTTAGGGTAATTTAAAATTTCATTGCATATCACTGTTGTAATAAAACGTATAAATAAAACAAAACAGACAAAAATTAAAACAATCTCCATCAAAAAGTTTCACCAAAGCTTCTTTCAATAATCTTGAGAATAAAGAACGAAAGTTGTTTTTATAGATTGCTCTAAAACACAAATTAACCAACTCGTAAAAATCGCATCGGGTTCAAACAAGACTTTGATTTATTCGTCTTTTATAGAAATCTTAACATAAGACAATATATTTCTTAATAAATCTGCCTCTACCAAAGACTTCCCCTGCGGGGTCAGCAAAACTATATCTTCCGGGAGGCAGGGTAGCTATTTTTACAGTAGCAGTGAGATGGTAGCATATTATGAGGAAACAAAGCAATCAGTGATGTTGGAAAGATGCCCGCAGCACTCATTCAGCCACCGTCATTCATACGAACGATAACAATTGGAAACAAATCTTGCATAACAAGTCACATCATAATTGTAGATTTAATAAAAAACTTTGAAAGAATTATTCTGCGTAACAGAATCATGAAATAAACAAAGGGTTTAGGGAATATTTTTGTTTTAAGGCGAGGATGTTTGGAGAAATCAGTCTCGCTCCAACGCTTCCATTTTATGCTTATCTATCCTGCTCAGTGGGAGCAGGCCGTTCAGAAAATTTGTGATTTCCAGGTGTTTTTATAATTTTGCAATCCTACTAATATTATAAACTCGAAAGTTTGTGCGTGCGTGTGTGTGCGTGTGTATGTATGTTTGTTACTCTTTCACGCTGAAACGGCAGAACGGATTTGGATGAAATTTAGAATGGATATAGCTTATACCGTAACTTAATACAAAGGCTACTTTTTATCCCGGAAAAATGCATGATTCCTGTAGGATAGATCAATATCATTGAAAAATCAGGTGTCTAATTAGCGCGGACCTAATTGTTTGAGGTGGGATAAGACAAAGCTTCGTTATTTCATACATCAGGTGTCTAATTAGCGCAGTACTAATCGTTTGTGGTGAAATAAGACAAGGCTATGTTATCTCATCATACTTTATACTAATATCATAAATGCGAAAGTTTTTATGTGTGTTGGTGTGTGTATGTTTGTTACTCTTTCACGCTGAAACGGCTGGACAGATTTGGATGAAATTTAGAATGGATATAGCTTATACCCCAACTTAACACATAGGTTATTTTTTATCCCGGAAAAAAGCATGTCGTTAAACCGAATAACACGCGGGCGGAGCCACGGGCAAAAGCTAGTGTTTACATAAATATTTCAACGATGTATGAAATTTTACAACGATATTCTATACAAAATAATAATATTTTTTTTGGTAAAATTTCTAGCCATAATATTCTTATTATGTATGTCAAAACTGTTTGTTTCCCAATAAAGAAAAATTTAAAAATTAACACCGTGCTTCATCGTGTAATAAAATTTATGCTTTGAATAATATATATTATGCCTAAGAATTTAGATTAAAATCTCGATGAAAGGTTTGCTTTGGGATTTCTAACGATCGAATGAAGTTGATTATTTTGAGTAATCAGTGACGAGTTCCTTTAGATCTAGTTCTAAGTTATAAAAAACATGTTTCTTTTTTTGGGATTAAAAATGGCAATAAATCTTTAGACCCATATTAAAAATTCGGTTTCATTCGAACAAGCCCGCCTTAAATAAAAAGCTATAACATAATTCCAACTCGGAATTCACATTATCCGGGAACTGATATTTATATGCAATTTATATATTATGTGTATATATAATTTTACGATTTCGTCACGACATACCTAGACAATGAACTACTATCAATAATCCGTATTCTTCTCTAAAAGAAGCAAGTAAATAGCTTAGATATCTTTACAATCCATCCATCCATCAGCCTGTTTCGTCCACTGCTGGACATAGGCCTTTCCAGGATTTCGCCACTCTTGGCGATCCTCCTGGAAGAAATGCCCATACTCACACACGCTGGGCAGGCGGGTTGGTGAGCGCGGTGCCGAAATCTTTGCACCAGTGACACCGCTGCCCGTCACCAGTCTAATTTATATAAGGCCCGGCAATTGGGGATGGATATACCGCCATCCATCGGTCCCAGGCAATGGTAGGCCGCCTGGTTTTTTTGCCTGAGAGCTGTCCTCTTACTCTCCCCCGAATAACTTCGGGAGGATTTCCGAGTAAGATGGTGATACCTCCACAGTCTTTACAATATCATCACTCAAAGTACAGCCTAACATTTCACGTATATTCATATGATACATAGTTGTCTACAGTGAAGAAAACATGTAACGCTGTAGGCATAGATCTCTATAAATAAACGTACCAGAAATGAAGGGAAAATAGACATAAATCCAGTGACGCAGGCAGCCGGTGAAGTTCATTTTATTTAGTTTAAAATCGATAGTGGTTAATCTATTTGTAGATGATATAAAATTTGTTTGCTCTAAACAACGTTCCGACCTAGTCAAGGCTGAAAGTCCACAAATATAGTTAGAAAACTCCATTGAATTAATTCAATTGTATCTCCGTATGAAAAACAACGAAAGCTGTTATCAAACGACACCTTTGTTACTTTGGATTTAAAAGATGTGGATGTTTGGAGACACAAGAATGTATTACTGTAGTCTAATAGTGTCCTGCTTGTAAACACTTTTAAACCATTTGTATTTATCGAACATCTGATCATTTAGACAACACAGAATATCTCGAGAATCCTTCAGTTACTTATCTACTCACAGCCATCAAATGTTTGCTTTGGCTTATGGATCGTATACACAGTGTATCTTTAAGGAATTCATGAAAAGATTGCCATTTAGTTATTCGCATTTTTACGTAGGTAATTCAAGTCTTGTTAAAAACTCGGTGACCATTTAGTTGGCAAAAATGCAAATGTATAAATACCACACCACTGTTTGTTTTTAGTTTAAATTATTTTTGAGAAGTATTTCGGGAAAATGTATGAGAAAGCCTTATTTGAGACAGGATTTTTAGAAGAAAGAACGTATACCGATCAAATAGGTGACATACTGAATAAGGGCAAAGTAAATAGTACCCGGAACAGAAGAGCTTGTATGACTAGATTGATGGATGTAGGAGAAGCAAAAATATATGTGTCAGGATCGTAACAGATGGAAATCTGTAGTATCTACCTACCCTTCTAGGAGACAGGCGTGTTTATATGTATATATGATTTTTAAACAGTTTGAAAATGTACCAAAAACAAAGAATAAAAAACACGATCCTTAGTCAAATCATGTTTATACTGGCAAGTTATAAACCGTCTCTTCTTATTGTTTTCTTAACTTCATACTAAAACGGTAAAATGTATAGAAAAATCTATTAAAAAGTATTTTTTTAGAGTTCCGTAACCGAAGGGTGGCAAACGAGACCCTGTTACGAAGCCTCCGCTGTCCGTCCATCCGTCTGTCGCAGGCGTATGTCTGTCGCTTCAGGCGTATAATAGGTAGCGAGTTGTAATTTTCACATTAGTCGTGTTACTAGGGCGTCTATCACAACAAATAATAATAAATTAACCCAAGGGGAGTCCCCTTACAGAAAACCTCGAAAAAGTTGTATATATTGTTATTATAAGTTCTATCTCAAAAAAAATTGAAATTTTGTCATCTACTAAACTTTAAAGTAAACAAAAACAAATATAAAAAATGGGTTTCATACTCAGGCAGAAGGTGCCAAATTTTTTGTCAGACGCTCGCTACCATTTTAGCGCCTTGTTTTTTGTCGCCTTAATTTTGGATATGACACCTATATTGCTGTTATTTACCATAATGTTTTTAGGGTTTCGTACCCATATTGTGTGGTGGTACGGAACTCTTTGTGTGCGAGTTCGACTCGCACTTGGCCAGTTTTTATTTATAGACCTCGATGCAATCATCAAAATCGATCATTGGGTTATATAATTTATTCGCAAAACAGTTGATGTTTTATTTTGACATACATTCTACTTAATTAATTTAATTTAGGTTTAAATATAGATTTATAGTTTGATTATAGACTTATCAATTAAGTTCATTGCAAATGTCTTAATGTCTTAATAAAGTGCAGGGACTTCTTATCGGTTACCAAATGCATTAAAATTATTGTATAATCTTCTACCAATGAATCTAATCACCGAATTGTTAATATTTGTGCCACACATATGAATTTCTTCAAAATATAATTGTTCTATCTATACGTACGAGTGTGTACTGTACAATTATATTCTAAAATTCCAAGGCTTGTTACCAAACGTTTTACATAAATCAACAGATAAAATAAGAAGTTCAATACCTTTTTGAAAAGTAGAGCATCTACGGCGAACACGATAAAAGTTTGATTATCGTGTTTATTCATATGTAATCTTGCCTTTGTTATTGATAGATGTATTACTTAGAAAATCCTTCAAAATTGTTCTAACAAAGGAAATGAAAATTTATTATTCCACTTGTGAACAGGTTAAGTGAACGTTCTTTGCTGACAAATTGTGGAGTTTGTCCCGTATAAGAAAAAGGAAAAGACGAAAAGAGTGAAAGTGAAAGTGAATTTTTAACGAACAATCACAATGACGAATTATTTACTAGTGTTTCTTTTAGCTTCTGCATGGGTAAGTAAATTCATTGTTTTCAAATATAAATTGATCCTTTTAAAGCCGATTCTGAAGGCATTCATTTTGGTTTTAGTGCTTTCAAAACTATTTTTTTTATTCCAAAACATAGGTATATACATGGTGTTAACAACAGAAGCTATATTACTTTGGAAAAAAAAAGTTTTGTGTAAAACCAAAATTAAAGCCTTCAGAATCGAATTTATTATCGCACTAATCTTACCTTCTAATTATGAATGTCATAGTTTGTATGTTCGCCGTACTTCGGGCACAAACTGGGCCCACGTATGCCTTTCGAAGCACGCAGACCAAACAGAAATGTGTTCCTACAGGATTAGAACCCGCAACCTCCGGGTTAGTAGTCAAGTACTCGGAACTACGGAACTACTGGGCCACAGAGGCGGTATATACAGAATGTAAATAGTCAAATTTAAAATTTAAATTTAAACCTTTAAAATCACATACTCTACTGATCATACTTAACAATTATTTGAAAAAAAAACGCGCAAATCTTCAGAGAAATAAAATATTCAACTGTAACTCAAAGACTCGTAGGAGGAAGGTCTATTTTAGAACGCTGTACCGAAACAGGTGTTGCACTGACGACGCTCTCTCGAAACCCGCCCGTATGTTGGTGCGTTAGGGTTCACGCATTTTTGTTTGGAACTCATTTCCCAAACTAAGGGTTAGCGCGGGTATGTTTTTTGGGAAAAGTGGTTCAGTGTGATCGGTAGAATATGTGGTTTCATTTAATGGTAGGATTCTATTTACACTCGGTATATTAAAGAATATCTCAGAGAAAATCACAAAGGGTAAATTATATTTTTCAAGATTGAATTTTTAGACACGGCTTATTTTGATAATTAACTAGCAGAAACTAGTCTTCCAAATCATATGTAAAGCAAGTTTAAAAAATTGGGTCGTCAAAGTAAGTGTCAATATATTTGCCATCAATTTAAAGACTATTCTTTTTATTATGGTTTCATCTAGCGAAATCGATAAAGTATCAAAAGCCTATAAAATCGATAAGTAGGTGCCCATTACAATAAAATAGATTGCCGGGTCTAGACATTCAATCGAAACGATTATGGCCAGTAAAGTGTTGATTAGAAAATTTGTGGAGTATAAGCAATTAGGGTCACTCGCCATTTATTTTGTCATTGATCTTCTTTTCTCTCTTTCCGGCATTTCTTATGGACGCTACTTTGTATTTAATGTAATTTAAATATTTTAAAATTTATTGGAAACATCAGAAAAGGAACTTTTATTTTCTTTGATAAAATGCGTCCACTTAATATTGGCAGAGTTCACTTTTTCTTTTTTCTCCTTCGTTTCAAAAGCTAAAGCAAAGGATTCATCCCAAGGCTACGGCTATTAAATTTACGCGGGTTACTAAATTTTCTAGTCATAAAATTTGACATTGAGATTGTTGGTTTGGTTTTACAACCAGGAAAACAGACCGTCGCCAAATGCCATAACGGTTACAGGCGCTGGCTCGCTGCTTGATGGTTTTACGAGCGTTCTCTTATTTGCGTACGCGCATAGTTACCTCGGTTTCGGCAATATGTGGCTTAGGCGCCATCCTCAACACGAGATTTGTGTAATTCTTGTAAAGATCCGGTGTCACAGACAAATTAAATAGTCACGACTTGTTGGTTTACGACCAACGTAGGCACCAGTTTGATAATAAAACATCGTGTTATGATATACGTTCATTGTTGTTTAGTTGATAAATATAAATTGTAGAATGCCAGGCTCATTCCCTATGTAGTAGAATGTTTAAGATGTAATTATTTAGCAAAAGTTTGACAAATTTTCAAATATTTTGTTATGAATATCAAGAGGGTAATCATGTAGGGATTAATATCTTAGGGTCTAAAACAAAATCACTAGAAATAACTAGAATGCCCAGAAAATTACTCATAGCTGAAAAAAGTAAAAGTCAATGCATTTACACGTCATTTTAATAATTGTATGTTTATTTAAAATATTTTATTTTAATATCTTGAATAAAGTCTTCTATTTAACCTTAATGAATTTTTACTTAGTTTAGTTTATAATATTTTTATCTTTAGGTCTTTGGTTTTTAGGATTATTTAGTTTTAATTTTATATTATGTTAGTTGTGGCCTTACTTGTCAAAATTGTGGTATAACTATAAGGAATAATAGTAGTATAACATCTTGTTATATAATTTATATAGTTATAAATAAAAAAACAATAATTTCAATAACTATGATTAGATTAAAAGTCGAAACTTAAAACTAAAAACATAAAACAGAATGAACGATTAACAGGTAACAATAAGAAGTCAAGAGAAATATAAAATTTTTAAGCAATCAAAAATAAGATTATTTTCTTTAAAAAAGTTTACTGCTTAGTAGTATTTTTTCTTAGTTCAGCTAATCTTAATAGCTCTTGAACTTTTTTTCATTAAGGCGAGGCATTGATAAACTTTTAATTTCAAATCGACGCCTTAGGGGAGTGGAGTGAGGGGGACTTACTCCATACAAATATGCGCTCACGAACTAGCCGGAAGGTCGTATGCGGCAAAACAGTATTTTTCATTTAAAATGACAACTATAAGTAATTTAATAAATCCAATCGGCCATATTGAAGTGTATTTGTAGACTAATTTAAATAAAAAACTCAGAGGCTTCATTCGCTCCCGTTTGTCAGTAAAATAGAAATCTCTATTTTAAAAGAGGTTTTCTAAATATTTTTTTCTCTGCTATGAAAGTTAATCAATCAACTAAATCTTCGGGCAAAATGATGTCAATGAAATGCTTAATCTAGTATATAAATTGGTAATTACATATGTTTTTTTATTGCTGAGAAAAATGGAGATCCATGTCGCCAAAATTTCGTGGCGTCGCCTTAAGGCTTTGGATTGTCTCAGGAATTTCGTTATAAATCTTAACGTTGTTTTTTATACTTTGGTTAGTCGAGAGAATGGTAGGAGTCCATTTCTATTTCTAGTGTAGTAACTATGGATATCTTAAAATAACGTAGTAAATATGAATAAATCACGTATATCGAAATCAATCGCTGTGAATACTCAAAACATAATTTTGAGTGAATTACAAACTAGAAATTATCAATATGAAACAAATTTTAAGTAAAACAAAAACATTGAAAAAATCTTTTCTTCAGGATTTAAACCTGCGAGCTCTTACTTACATTGCAAGTACATGACTACGCCACTAGACTTGGATTTTTCCACCATACCTATAGTTTTTAATTATATACTTAAGACATTAAGAAAAAAATTTGAATAACATGTTCTAATGTGGAGGCAAAATCAAATATCTGAAGTTTTGCAAGCGCGGTAGTAGATTAGAGCAGAATAGACAATTAAAAGGACTGATGTTTAGCTTTGTACTGAGCCTTAACAGAATCTCTAGTAACGAAATATGTTTAAACTTTATTTTAACCTCAGTCTGTTCTTTTATTTTATCTTTATACTCATATGAAGCCTTTGAGTCTAAAATATGAACCTAAAGTTATTCTGCTCTAGAATCTGACCATTTAATTCATTCTAGCCACACTGTTATGCAAATTGTCAAGTTTATAATATCTACTTATTCATATTAGCGCATAATGTGAATAATGAGTCTGCGACCCAGTTGCCCGCAGTGTTTGCATTGTCGCCTCGCTTCATATACCTATACCTAATTCGAAACCTTACTAGATTTCAGAAGTGTTTTTTCGTTCAAATGTTTCACTTTTTTCACAAGCAATCCTATTTTTGTTTGTGGTTGTGACGTATTTTGACAGAGAATGTACAGCAATTTGAGTGAACACGAAAACAACCTCGGGAGAAGGTTTATATAGTTACGCGACTGTCATTTACTGTTGTCAAATTAAGATATCTGTGCAGTTAGAATATATTAGACGTGAAATCTTCGGTAAAATCCTTGTCTCTCTCATTTTCTATGAATGCTAGTCGTAATTTCTACACATGTATTTTAGGTTTTGTTATTGAGTTAAAAAACAAAAACAGTCTGAGAAACGTGTTTTTGCTCGTGGTTGCGTTTCTGAAGTCACGTAGTTAAAAAAATTAAAAAATCGTGAACATTTTTAAGGGAGCGAAAAACGCCTCTGTGTTAACTGTAACATTAAAATTTACAGCAATATTTCTGTAAATTCAGTTGTACCCTCAATTTGTGAAGATTCACAACGAGCAATTTTTTTCGGTTAAACCGTCTTGTTACTACATCTTTAATGCTTCGTATTTATGACGTACCATATTCTCACAATCATGCATTTATTGTCTGTCCTGTCCACCACTCCACGTGTTCCTCGATATTTGTATAACTCAAACTAAGCCTGACGGTTTTTCTGCCAATCTTTTTTTAACTTGCAATATCAGTCGTTCGACTTTTGTTTATGTTCAATAAGGGTTTTCAATCAAAAATATAAATACGGAGCGGGGGCTATTCTGCCATTATTTTTCACCCGCAATAGTAGTCGTTTATCATTAGATAACAATATGATAAATACCATGCGATGTTAATTGGAGTGACATCATTGAATGAAAACTAAGTATGGGAAATAAAAAATGCTGAAAAAAACTTTAATTTAAAAAAATCAATACAGGTCCGTAAAAAATCCCTTTTAATGTTACCCGAAATCTGCCTTGACAATTTTCCGCACGTGCCAGAATAGCCGCGGACGCTTAATCTAACACATGCCATTTGCAAAGACGGTAGACGAGTTATATTTAGAAGCCAGAAATTCATAAATATTTTAAAATAAAAACCTTTTACCCAGTTTCATAACATGTTTTACATGTCTTTTATGGAGTTTTACTTGAAGAATTAACATCTGAACTAATACTCCGCAAGCATTTATCACGTGATTAATAAAGTCGTATGGAAAAAGGCGTGTGAAAATTTTTGCGAAAATAGATCCTGGAGGGCCATTCCGGCATTATTTTTCACTCGTAATATCAGTCATTAGATATTTGTTAAAACTTTGATAAATGCCATGCCATAAAAATGAGAGTGACCAAACCACATCAAATAAAAACTATAGAATATAAGGAATGCTCATTATAAGTTTTCAAAAAAAAAACAATACCTATCCGCAAAAAATCCCTTTTAAAATCACCCGCAATCTGCCTTCGCAATTTTTGCGCACGTGCCGGAATAGAGGGCCTGGACGGCGATTCTCGCACATGCAATATTTTGCGTAGGCCGAAAGCGGGTGATTTTTACAAGCTCTTTATGAAGAAACGTAACAAACTTTTAAAATATAAACATGTTGTACGTATTCATAACATGCTTTGCGTGTCTTTTATGGAGTTATATTCAATCGAATTATCATCACACAGCATTTATGACGCGATAAACAGGGGCGTATAAATCAAAGGCTGTGAAAAATTTTGCGAGAATAACCGCCCTGATTTGAATTTCACATGAGAAATCTCAGAAATATCAAGTTCTTAACAAGAACAGTAATTTGCAGCTCGACGGCACTCTGTAGTCACCTTTGTTCATTTGTTGACTCCAACAGAATGGCTAATTATGGGTTCTACTTATCAGATTCAGCTGTTCAGTCGACCTGAATATTCGGCTTCATAAATATTACGACTACGTCATTGACTAGTAGGTACCATTGTCTCCTAACCAATATCGGCGATAACATCTGTTAGGTTAGTAAGAACATTACATGTCATATACAAACCATGACTCTAGTAGGTATCTAACGTTAGAGTAACTGACAATTTGAAATTCTTTGATTTCTTGAAATTTAAAATACACGACCCATATATGATATGACACAATCAAACGTACTTTCTTATCTTTATTTATGTCTGCTAGGAGGTTTCGGCCAAATTAGCGTTGGCTTTGGCGTGTATTTGTATTAGTGGACATCAATATCTAATACTTAATGTTTATTTCGTTGCAGTGTGAGATGACGTAAATAAGGGGGTTCGGATAGTCACCCTCGCGCGTGTCTGCCAAGTTTCGGCCAACGAAGAATTGGCAGAAATTATGATTTTTATATCTTCCAATAAACGGTTCACTGATACCGTAAGTTGCGTTCCGGTATCTGATGACGTGAATCTGGGCTTATTTCGCATACCATAAGTAGAACATTTTTTCACAATTCCGGCCACTTTATGTTTGTGGGACACGCTCAGCCGTACTTGTCAAAGTCAGGGCAATACCTATTTCGTTTCTGTTTGGATACCTTATGACGTAGCTGAACTTGCACACCGGCCGCTCGGACTATATCTTTTTCTTTTCAAAACTTCTATAATATCGAAAAAACCGTTTGTGCATAATTAATTTCCAAAGTTTTAAAAAGAACGTCCCTACCCCCCCGTCACTAGACTTGTTCCCCAATGGATTTTAAGTGGCAGCATATCAAAAAACTAGTCAAGTGCGAGTAGGACACGTGCCCCGAGTGTTCCGTACATACTATTTAAAACACAAACTTATTCTACGAGCAGTTATACACGAGCAACTTAACTTTACACTTACGATGATGTATCTAAAGGGTCTAATTAAGTTGGAGGTATTATCATAGTAAAAACAGCATAGTAGAACTCCTGCGCCGTGCGAGGCTTAAATGCCTACTGCTGCAGGGCTGTCAATTTATTTTGCGACGAGCGGCACGCGGCCACAAAATACCTATCTGTTTTATAGCGCGGCGTACGTAAGCGCGACTGCGGAGCTAAGCCGACCGACCCTAGTCACACCGCCAGAAACGGACAACAAAGTGTTCGTATAAGGGTTCCGTTTTTTCATTTTGAGTTACGGAACCCTAAAAAGGTAAAGGCAAATTGTTTAAAAAAATCAAACTAAATTTTGCTTAAATTTTTCGATATCCTTATATGTTAAAGTCAAGTCAAAAGCACCCGCATAGAAGAGCTTGTAGAACTCAATTGATGATTGTCTAAGAAAGAAGCGAAGTGTGTCAGGGTCGTAGCAGATGGTGATCTGGGGTGAGTACTAACCTCATTTGGAAGTATGTATGTATATATAAGTATAGCATATATAAATAATATATTGTATAACAATAAATAAATAAAATATGTTATACTTATATATTCATATAAGTTTATACGCTACGAATCCCTAAACGCATGCAGTTGATTAATTATTTTAAATACAAACTAAACACATCTCTTGTTATTTTAACAAATGTACCGATATGTAGTTGTAAACGTTGCAGTGGAATATGTGGAATCTTAAGAAAAATAATTATATTATATTACTCGTACCCTGGCATTATTTAATAAGAATATGTGCAAGATCTGGCAACCTTCATGTTTTGATCATGAAAGCAAGCAGAAGTCGTCTAGACAAATTTAGCCTGAGTAAGAGGGACACAAACCAACAGGCCAGCTAGGGATTAACTCACTTGTCAGTGCAGCTCTTGTGGTGGATGGTGGATGCATCCAGGATCGTATGCTTATTTACAAGTAGTTCTACGTGCTTGAAAGACTGTTTACAAAGAGAAAACATTTCTAATATAATGAAAATCATAATACTACTAGCATACATTTTTCTATACTTTAGCAACCATTTACTAAAGAGCTTTATAAACATAATGCTATTGCAACGGCTACTCACGATTGTTATAAAATATAAAGTCAGATTCCACCTGACTAGTTTCACTGTATTCATACAGTTTCTCCGGAGGCAAACATGGTTACGCGGCGGTTCCCCGTTTGACCCTGAATCGCCGCGTAACCATGTTTGCCTCCGAAGAAACTGTATGAATACAGTGAAACTAGTCACGCGAAATCTGACTTTATACAATCGTGAGTAGCCGTTTCAATAGCATTATGAATCTAAACCACGAATCTTTTATTAGTAAAATAGCTTTATAAACCTTGAGACGTTGAGTACTTTTTTCGAATTTTTAAACAATATCCCTCCAGGGTTTAGTTAAAAAACAGAAAACCTTACCTCGAAGCCTTGTTGCAGCTACATAATTGACAAACATAGTGCTTATGTATGAAGCAGGCCTAACAATTTTTTAAATGTATTTGCCGTGACAAATCTTGATTCAATATAACATAACCTTTACTGCGTAGAATTTAATTTATAGGCGAAAGTGCTATATAAGGTGACTTTCGTTTATATAACCGAATTCATACTGGAGACTAGGTAAGTGGTCAGGACTAAGGTTCAACGACCATGCTACGAAAAACATTTTTTTGTGTCTCAAAAACTTGTTCAAGAACAACCTCGACTCAATTAGTACAGGACGTCTTAATTTTATTTTGCGTATTTCGCACTGAACGTTGGGCCTGACCACTTACTGAATCTCCAGTATGAATTTGGCTGTATAAACGAAAGTCATCTTATATACTGAAAGCTAGATGCCCAACTTCAAATGAGCATATCAAATTGTGTAACATAGTTAATCGGTAGGTATAGTAAAAATAATATAGATAGTAAACTACCTATATATGGCTGATAGACTGATCTTAGAAAAAAGGCAAAACCTTTAAGTTCGTTCGATAGAAAAAAAATACGAATTTACCTCTAAATTTCAAGTTTTTTGAGTGTTAAAGAACCTTCCTTAAATCATAAAGCATTGAAATTTGTATTAAAGATAAGTTAACAAATGACATCGTCGGCTCGTTTTAGAATATTTTAAAAATTGCATCTAGAAGCAGAGTTATTAAATAAAAACGCAGATTTTTGTGAGCGCGTGTTTCTTGGTAGCCGTAACGGCTGAGAGCGCGCTATTTTAAACTAAAAAGAAACGTCGTAGAGTTCAGTTCTGATTGATGCAAAAGGAGGTGCTCAATCTGACCTTATATGCAGCCTTAACCTTTTCACGGTTAATCTTCGCTGCGTACTATACCCTCGGTATCAGTGTTAGACGTTCATTCATTGCAGAACTACGCTACCCAAAGAAGATTTTACGAAACAAATCAGCGGGCTTAAAATAACCCTTTCCACGCTGCGAGTGTTGTGGACGAAAACATTCTGACATGTTAATGGACCACATAACTTCCTGACAAATGCAATCTGCGAAATAGCTAACGCTGAGTTGGGTAATGAATTTATAACTTTGCGGGAGCATGTGCTCATTTAATATGATAATCCAAAGTCAACGTATAACTCTACTGGAATAACAATGGCGCCTCCAGCTTTAGGCTACAACAACAAAGCATCACAAATTCCTTATGAATTTCCCTGGAGATATACCAGTATGCTTGGGGAATGTGTTCAGAATTTAAAGCTTTGGTCACGCTGATTTATATCCTGTTCTAAATTCGCACTAGCAGTGATTATTTTATTTGAAATAATCAGTGACATTGAGGCAGGCATTCTTTTTCTTTTTATGCAAGTTGCCAACTTGACGGAAATAACTGCTTTCAGTTTGATGCGTTCGTAGTCTGCTTTCAGTCACCTCACATGCCTTGATACTTGCCTTCTGTCAGTAGTGGACGGGGGTCATCCTACAATCCAGCTGAACGCAGTCTACGAACGCATCAAACTGAAAGCAGTTCATTTCCGTCAAGTCTATCTATGATACACAAGAAAAGACTGCCAACTTTCTCTCAATAAATAAAATATAAAGCACTAGTGTGGAAAAAATTACTTTGCCAACAGTTTTGATGCATATAAAATGGGTCTTTACGAGAGCATTTTGCATTTAAAAACATATTAATTAAGATACATCGCTTTCGATGCGTCTGAAATACACGCGGGAGTGACCGGGCAACAGCAATAATTGTTAAATTAAAATAAATTTTCCCATCAGCATCAACATTTGGTATAGATAAATTATCGTCCTCAATTTGCGCATATATGCAACAAATTGCATACCTTAAATGTTCTGGCCTTGCCCATCTGGGGCGTATCCATAAGTGACTGACAATTGAAAGTAATAAAGTTACTTATACCGTTGACTTTGTTGGTGAATTAGGAATCAAGAGCACTGATTGCTGAGATAGAAATGGGGCACTATAAAGTGTCTTGATTTGTTGCATTACATTACATTACAAAGTAGAGCAAGTTCAATGCGGTCACAATAAGAGTGTGCCTAGAAATTAAATATTTACTAAAATATGTACTACATACATTTTCTAAATAATTTGTGAAATACCATTTACAAAATATTAGATATGATAAAAGCCATAGAAAAGTCAGTTCAGCATGCGTCTATGTTTGTCAATGAATGGCTTTCTGACCATACGAGCAAAAAACTTTATAATAATTCCCTCCGGAGTTCCCCAAGGATCTCATTTGGGTCCTTTACTCTATTTAGCGTTTACTTTTGACATTTATACATGTTTTAACCATGCGCAGTTTTTGCTCTACGCTGATGACAAAAAAGTTTTCTTTAACATTTATACACAGGAAGATTGTGCTCTCATGCAAAACGATCTTGAATACTACACACGTTATAAAATATCTGTTAACGCTGATAAATGCGCCACTATAAGATTCACCAGAAGGCGTAAATTAATAATAATTTAATATATACCAAAAACTTGATCATTTGTAGCTCGTTAGAAATTTATTGTTATAATAATAGTGAAAATCACCTTTGGCTGTAATGTTATCCTTATTTTGTATCATTTATGTTTAAATTTGTATATTGCTGTAGATTTTCCAAAATAAAGAATAAATAAATGAATAAATAATTAAGATGTCATCTTTTCTTTGCGTAACCCTCTTTATATATTGTTGTATATTGTATAATTCTAGACCATTCAGCAATCTGGCTTTCGAGTACTCAAAAATTACAAAAGGAACCATTATGGCGTGGCACGTGTGTCAGTCCGTCTGACTGTCCGTCTCCGAGGCTAGTTTAAGAGGTTATTGATATAGAAATATTTTTCCTTTATGTGTGAATCAAATGGCAAAAGAAAAGATGAAAATTTATGAAACATGTTACGTTGTTGAGCACACGGGTTAAGGCAAGACAGAGAGCAAGGTTTCCAAAAATATTTCTTCTCTGTTTCACTTTCATGAGTGATACTGATCATGTATAAGGGCATTGCATATAGATTCTTAGACTATTTTATTTCTTTCCTCTAACTATCTAGCTTTTGCCCGCGTTGCTTAGTTTTTGAGTAGTCCTATTGATACTGATAATATTTGTTCATAAAAGTAATTTTATATGTCTGACTCTATTTTTATATCCCTAGGGAACTGCCTGTTCCCAGGGAACAAACTATGTCCAAGTGAAGAGTCTAGCCATTACAATAGTGCAAAAAATGTTTCAATCAATTCTGTGGTTCCGAAGATTCCCCGCTTGAATTTAATTAATTACTAGATTGCTAATAATTATAAGAGGGAAAGAAATTTAAAAATCTGTTCAACGGAACTACTGTTCCAGAGATTACGCGTGTGAATGTAATGAATGGCTATGTCCCCAAGGAACTGCCCATCCCCAGGGAACAAACTATAGCCTATATTACTCTGAGATAATGTAGCTTCCTATTATAATTATCAGAATCGGATCAGTAGTTCCGGAGATCAGAGATAGTGTAGAAATGTAAATAGTACGAGAATGCGACCGAAAAATCTGAAATAACTTTTTAATTTAAAGGATTATTTGTGATTTGAATAAAAAAAACTAGCGAATTTCGACAACATTAGTAGAATTTACAGAAACACAATTTAAGTACAGAGGCTTCGGTTCGCGGATCTATTTCGCACTTTTCCGATATTTTGATGGACAACGGCTATCAACAATCCTAATTAAAAACCGCAGCTACAGTCAACAAAATGTGGCTTGGCTGTCAGCATACCAATGTCGTTACTTAAGCGTATAAAAGTTTAAAAGATTACATATGAAGAGTACAGGGGAAGAACAGGGAATGTCACATTATTTCAACTTTGTGTTTTTAATGTCAAAACATTGTTTTTATATTTATGTCTCGTTTACAAACACAAAAAACTGAAATACAACAATAAGGGATGGCAACCAAAAGTACGTTTTTCGCTTGGCCTGAATGCGAAACAACCGGGAAGACGATGTTTCATTGCCCTAATAATAAAATAAACGCAACTTTTATTTAAAATTTTTTGTATTATATATATCATATAAATCAGTGAAAATGTAAGAAATATATTTCATATGAGGTACGAATTTTTTTTAAGTATGTAAACTTTCAATTGTTTAAATTATCATTAAAAAGATGTATGCACTTTCAAAGTTTTAAATGCGTTTTTCTCGAAATGTATTATATGCACAAAGAAAATCCACCGATATTTTATGTCAAAAAATTATGCATTGCGTAACACATTTAACAAAACGTAATTTGTGGGATGGGATGAGTTCACTATATCAACAACGTCAATATTTAATTTTGTTTCAGGTGCATACTTCATGCAATATTCATTTCAAAATAGATAAAGTTATTTATTTTATTAAATTAATATTTGTTTTTGTCGCGAACAGAAAGTGTGTCATCCTAACAGACGCAGCCTTTTGTTTGTGCCAACTTGATTAAAATTAGTCTCATTTAATTTAGTAACAGTGGCAGTGGCAGGAAAATCTAAATTGGGCATAGCGGGAATTGCTAAAAGGAATTTCTACTTGATTATTATTAAATGAATTGTAAATTTGAAATTATATTATCATTTGTTTATAAAATTAAAACTAAATTAAATTTTGTATCATTGCGGTATAGAAAATCAGAAAAGTAAATCTGAACGTAAGAAGCTCTGAACCGGGACTGGAACCCGCTCGCTTACCAGAACTGGATAGCTCAGTTGAAGAGCAACCGCCCGGTAAGCGAGACGTCCCAGGTTTGAGTCCCGGTTCAGAACTCCTCACGTCCAGATTTACTTTTCTGATTTTCTATACCACAATGATATAAAATTTAATGTTCTTCCAACTTTGCTTTAATTTGGGCCTTACAAGCCTAAATAGTGTGCACAAAGCGGCACTTTTCTGCTCCAGAGCGATTTAATGAAAAAAGTATACACGAAAATCCATTATTGCCCTGAAAACAATGCAATAATGGATTTACATACATACTTTACTGCCGCGCCACCACTGAAGTCCCGCGTCAGTATTTATTGTTTTGGAATATGAACCAAAATGCCTTAATTCAGAGGGCTTCAGTGCTGGTGCTGACTCTAAAGCTGCAAATCCCAAGTGACCCCTACCGATGATAAGCCATAGGCCAATCAGCGCTATTTTTATTTTCGCAAGCAATTTAAAATAAAGAAAACTGGTCGAATGAAAACGAAAACTATGAACAAAAAAAAAACTAGAGCGAGCGTGTCAGTATTTTTCATAATCGAGTATTCATGTCGTTATAAGCAAACGATTACTAGCTTTGAACTACCCAATCAGCGTGCCGATAATAAGTCATAGGCCAATCAGCGCTATCATCAAATAACGGAATCAATTAACTTCGGTCAATCAACATCACCGCGTCCACCTACTTCTCGTGAAAATGTAGAGATCGAACGGAGGCAGCCATCTATAGGTATATCTACTTTGTCACAAGTAAAACAAACAAATATAAATGTGCCAAATAAAAACGTCAACCACGCCTTTAATAACTGTACGAAAGTAACTATAAATTTTTCTAAATATTTTTTATTTTATTATTTTGACTTCAGTTCTTTATTTAAAAGTTGAAAGAAAAGTAGATTATGAACCTCGCGAAAGTGACTTTCTGCACGATGCAACAATCTACTATTGTTATCTTCTTATTTTAATTTAATTTAAATTTAATTAATATTAAATTTATTTCTATCATAGTAAAACTAAATTATCCTACAATATACTAAAAACTTAAACGAACCTCAAGACCTAAAAATAAATATATTACAAAGTAAATAAAGTGAAAATTTATTTAGATTAAATAGAATACTTAAAAAAAAGTCATCAGTTTAGCAATCAAGAAATTCTACTGTGAAATGTTTACTTATGGAACATAATAATCAGTAGTCAAACAAAAAAACTTCAAAAGTACACAAGATAATTTTGGTTGATATATCAAATTCATAATGGATACTTGGCAAGTGGTCAGGACCAAGGTTTCATGACCCTGTTTGCAAAATACGAAGAATTTTTCTGTGCCCCGATTACTTGTTCAACAACAACCTCGACACAACTAGTCTAGGAAGACAAAAAGAGTAACTGAAACTTGGTCGTGTCTTCACCGAGTCTCAATTATGAATCTGCCTACATCAACCAAAGTCACTTTATATACAAAATGCATTATTTCTATATTTATAGGTGGTAGAGCTGATGCCGGGCTCGACTGTGGAGGTACCACCATCTTACTCGCAAATCCTCCCGAAGTTATTCGGGGGAGAGTAAGAGAACAGCTCTCGGCCCACCATTGCCTGGGTGGGATGGCGGTTTATCCATCCCCAATTGCCAAGCCTTATATAAAACAGACTGGTGACGGGCAGAGTTTCGGAAGAAGTGCGAGAGTTTCGGCACCGCGCTCACCAAACCGCCTGCCCAGTGTGTGTGAGTACGGGCATTTCTTCCAGGAGGACCCCCAAGAGTGTCGAAATCCTGGAAAGGCCTATGTCCAGCAGTGGACGAAATAGGCTGATGGATGGATGGATGGATTATTTCTATACCCAGACTCTTACACACCTCTACGAATTTCCCCATCCTGTATGCATATTTGACGTTCACACTTGTAGATTGATTAACAATCTGAAATTCCAGTGTAATTGGACCATTATTTTATATGGAATTCGGTGTTAATTTATTGCTACAGTAAATAAACATCAACGTCAATATTGAAACCGTTTGTCAAAGAATCTAAGCTATGTTTGAACCCCAAATTGGGACAGAAGAATTTTTATTGGACGGTAGAGTCAAAGCCTAATGTAAATAGTATGGCAAGATCAATATTTTAAACATTCAAGTACTGGCCCAAATTAGATAGATTGAAATAATAAGGAGTGGGATTTTATGGAGGCGTATATTGCTAGTGCTTGATAAATGTTGGTATTCCGCTCATTAAGCCAGTTAAAAAGTAGACCATGGTAAAAAATAACTCATTTTTAAAGAAAATTTACTACGTAGTTTCGCTCTTTTCAGCTTAGTCATAGCGTCATATTTTCCAGGTATTGGTTTACTCTACAAATATAATGGTTATGGGACAGAAGAGATACATGTCCCATATTTTTCGTTTTACTTGTGTTGTTTTCTTTCCAGTCCGAGGGTTAAGATTGTACATAATGCTATATTTCATTCGAATCTCTACTTACGTCAACTAGTGTTCGTCATCTGAAGTTTAAACCGAATTTGAATATCAAAACATGAAATTTAGAACATTATAGTTGTAAGTTTCTTTAATTTAAACAATTTATTTTCGACGTATGACACAGTAGGAGTAAAGAGGAGGTATCCACATACCGCGTTTTGCTCGCGCGAGAGCTCGCGCCAAAGCACTCGCGCGTAGTCGAAGTACTAGGCTCACATTGCAATAAATTCGCGCGCACTCGCGCGTTAACGCAGGTTCTACGCAAGAATCTCGACTACGCGCGTATACGCGCGAAGCCCGCGCGAGTCGAGGTACTTGGACCACTTGGAACCTGTATGTTGCGCGCGTCTAGTAAACGCGCGAGCGTTGGCGTAAACGGACGTGTTCAAGGGAAAAATGGAGCATGATTTCGATACCGATTTTTTTATTTATGAAGTGGAAAAAGACCGGCAATATGAGATATGAAATCTACTGGTTATGCCAATTCAAATTTTATTTATTTAGTTTATTTATTTATTTAGTTTTACTATATTTTTTTTATAATTTTAACAATACCTATGTTATTCATGAGTTAAATTTAAAGTAGTAGTTTTAGTTTTCGATAACGATTTTTTTATTATTGAAGTGGAAAGAAGACCCGCAATATGGGATATGATATCGCATCCATTGGTTACGCCAATGCCAATATTATTATTTCAAAACAATTAATTGTTATTCATGAATTTGAATTTAAAGTACCGAATAGTTTTAGTTTTGCCTGATCATACTGAACTGTTGTTGGTTTTTTCAATTTTGCAAGCCAAAACTCAACCGCTTGGTCCAAATCCATATTGAATACTCACTGAGTTCTACACCAAATCCACGCGCGTACATCGCGCTATGTGGACGCAACACGCGCTCTTGTTCGCGCGAGGCCTCGCGCGTACACAACGTCGCATCTGGACAAAAAAAAATTGGCTGTAGCCCAAAACAGTGAACCGCTTTAATGTGGCATTTAGGAAGTTAAGAACATTTTCTTTTTCCCCTTCTTTTCGGCATATTGTTATTGTACTGTTGGACAACATTGTACTGTTGGACAACATTGTACTGTTGGACAACATTGTACTGTTGGACAACATTGTACTGTTGGACAACATTGTACTGTTGGTCGTATGTCTCTTGTATTGCTTTCCGGTTCGATCTGTTTGCGGCGATCCTGGTTCAGGTCGGCCCGGTCGTCTTTTTTATAAAATACTTTTTCTTCGACAAACTCTTTATTTTATGCCGTTGCATGCATCGTCTCTAAACAAGTAAACGCGGTATTACAGAACAATTATGTTTTGATAATTTTGTTACAGTAGATAATAAAATTTGGCGCGACGTCTCACTATCATAGCAATAAAAATTAAACCAATGAATATACGGGTGTAAATAGAATGGGACCTTTAAATAAACCCACATACTCTACTGACCATACTAAACAATTTTCTGAACAAAACTACCGCGCAACTCTTCAGAGAAGATGATATTCAACTGTAACTTAAAAAGACTTTATTTCGTAGGAAAACGCTGTTTATTACGGAAGACGCTGTTTCAAAAAGCACCCTTATATCGGTGCGTTAGAGTTCATGCATTTTTGTTTGAAAGTCAAATATGTCCTCTACTAATAGTTAGCGCGAGTATGTTTCTTTGGAAAAGTGGTTCAGTATAATCCGTAGAATATGTGGTTTCATTTAACGGTAGCGGTCTATTTACACCCGGCATTTTTTTAAGAATTCGGAATTTGAACCTTAAATTCAAACTATAGGTAGCAGTGAGTTTAGGCGGTAGAGCTGATGCCCGGTTCAACTGTTGGTACCAACCAATTATTCTCAAACCGCCCGAAGTTATTCGGGGGAGAGAGACGACAGCTTTGGAGCAGATACAACCAGGTAGCTCACCATGCCCGGGACCAACTGATGCCAGGTCAACAAAACTGTCTGCTGACGGGCAGCGGCGTTACTGGTACGAAGGTTTCGGTACTGCGCTCACGAACCCAGCTTGTGTGAACATCGATTCCAGGAGGGTCACCAAGAGTGGCTAAATCTTGGAAAGTAGACGAAGACAGGCAGAAGGATGGATGGATTTAAACTGTAACCGTTAATCCAAACCCTAACAATCCCGCTACTTGCACTTACTCGAAGATAAATATCCCCTACTCCAGAGAGATAGTCGAGCAAGCTATGGGCAATTAGTTCCATTGTAAATCCCAAGTGAGTTTGTTCCAACGAGGTCTCTTGGCTCCGCCTATTATACGATTTAGATGTCCCTATCGTAGACAGTCACAGTTGGAAAAGAACGTTTCTGACTTTTAGTTTAAGCCCTTGCTGGATTTACTTTTATTATGATTTAATTTTTAGAGCTCCGTTAATGTCAAAACCATTATCGTGAATGGAGTCGGGACGTAAATCAAAAAATATTTTAGGAACAGTCTCATCTGTAAATATCTAATCCCTCCTGCCCATCTATACTAATAATAAAGTAGTAAAAAGTCGTGTCTTTACATTGAATACTTTTGCATAATTTTATAATTTCAATAATAAAGTAGTTAAAAAGTCATGTCTCTACTATGAATAATTTTTCAAAATTTTACACCAGTGTGTTATTACTTATTAGTATTGTACCGAAGCAAAGACTACCATATTTAGAATATTTGTGTGTCTGTATGTATGTATGTTCCGTTTCAACTCGAGAACTTAGGCATTATTTTTATTTATGGTTTATTTAGTTCATTTTTCAACACACTTGTTCATTTCATTATGTATGTATAATATTTTTAATCCTCTATTTCTCTATTTTATGCAGGTGTATAACTTTATTACATTTTAGTAGCTCACCCAAAATATTTTTTCTATGTGTTTCCCGTATTTATTTATTAACTTATTTGTTCATTGCATTATGTATATATAGGTAATATAATATTTTTCCTATATATTTCCCGTATTATGATATGTATTTTTTATATTCTAAAGATATAATGTATATTGTTAAGATTAACTTTGACTTGCAGAAAGTATACTTTATGTATCTATTTAAAAAAAAAAAGATTTTGAACCACTCAACGGATTTCGATGTAGTTTTTTTAATTATCATCGTGGTCAACATATAGGCTATAACATATAGGAGTGTTCATAAAATAACGCCCGAGCCAAAAACGGGGCAGAGATTGAATAAACGCAGGCAGAACCGCAGGCACCGTGATTTTCTACATAGTGTAAATAATAAATCGAAAAATCTCCAGTAATTGTAATTAATATATAAGGTCCTACAATTCAAAGTGAAAAAAGTTCAACAGATGATAGGATGATAGAGTATCCCAAATAGAACATATTCCACCCGAAAAAAAATTACTTGCTTTTTTACCTTTCTGTAGAAATTTAGTCAGCTGATTGAATTACTTGTACTGGGAAGTAAAAAAAACATTTGAGCAAAAATGTTTTCTTCTGGAATTTGATCAGTGAACGATACGTGATCTACCTTAGAATTATTTTCACTTATTATTGTAGGACCTTATAAGTACTGTAATTTTAGTAAGTACTGACAGTTTCCTGGGTTGGTTCGTATTGCTACACGTTCAATAAAAACTTTGAATTCTCAATGTTTGTATGTTCGCTGATATGATCAAAAAATCAAAATATTTATTTTGTAAAATAGATACATATGTAAAGTATACTTTCTACAAGTCAAAGTTAATCTTTACAATATATATCTTTAGAATATAAAAAATACGGGAAAAACATACAAAAAATATGTAGGTTGGGGCTACTAAAATTTAAATAAAATTATACACCTGCATAAAATGGACAAATCTAGGAATAAAAATATTATATATACATAATTCAATGAACAAATAAGTTGATACGGGAAATGCATACAAAAAATATTTAGGTTGGTATGATAACCGAAGAACCACAAAACATATTTTGATGCGTTTTTTTAATTCGCTGCAGTATATTATGAGAAGTTTTGAGTGTAGACAAAATTATATAAAATAAGACAAATACTATAATTGTGCACAATATAAAAAGATTGAGGGGAAAAACAAAATGCAGAGTACGTAACAATTAGCAGCTTTATCGGTTAAAGCGAATTGTTCCAGACAATCTAGGTTATATAGTCACGTTGTATCAAATAGTAACTGGACAGAGAACTCGAAGAAAATGGTCCAATGGCAATTTTTCCTATACTCCGTTATTGGTGTTCAATGTAGACTTTTTGGGTCCAACCCTTGGTCCCAAGTAGTAAAACAAGCATAGAGTGGTCGCTATCGTCTAATGTTCGTATCGCATTAGCGTCACATTAAGTCTTACGAAATGATGCGAGATTACACTTTACTGACCACATGCACTACATGGCGGAGCAGTCGTTGCTCGGTGCGAAGGTACGCAGCTATACGAGAATAATAAGGAAATAAATAAAAAAACCGGACAAGTGCAAGTCGGACTCGCCCACTGAGGGTTCCGTACAAATTATTAAAAGTTACAAAAAATCTACAATAAGTATTGGTCACCCGTACAATTATGACCGCGCATACCGTTGCTTAACCTCGGTGATTTTTTAATGATTTAATTACAATTGTATAGTTTTAAGATTTTTTCCTATACTTGTAGTGTTAGACGGTATTACTTGCCAAATTTCATAGTTCTAGGTCAACGGGAAATACCCTATGAATTTTGATTCCCTTCAGAGTGTCGAAATACACGTTAAACGACCGTATCTTCTTTTCACGTTAATTAAGAAGTTTGATTTCTTCACAGCTTTAAGGGACCGTAAACTTGAGTATATGGTTTTAATTCCAACTCGATACCTTTACACGATCCTGCGATAAAGGGTCTTGACAGACAGACAGACGGACAGACAGGCGGACAGACAGACGGACAACAAAGTGATCCTTCAAGGGTTTCGTTTTTTCCTCTTGAGGTACGGAACCCTAAAAACTCTTGCACTACATAAAAGTGAATCTTACAACTTAGCGCTAAAAGTCATTTCTCCCAGTCAACCCGACAGAAATCAAGAAAACAACAAAGGCAGGCGTGCAGAAAGGCTTTAAATATATAAAAATAAGGGAGAATAACTGTAATAACTCTTTTCAAAAAACTCTCATTGCAGGATATTTTGAAAATTGTCATTATGCCAGAGACTTTTGAATTTGAAACTCCTCAAATGAGGCAATCAGAGTGCTTACTGTAGTCTACCCATTATTCGCGATTTAACCCGTCAACACTAAAAAGCGTAAAAATAAATAAACTTTTAACAAAAAAATAGCAACCGACTTCAAATATTATAGCAGCCATTCACAAAAAAGTTTAAAATAATTATTTACGGACAGATGGTACCAAAAATTCAGGAAGAAAGAAGTCAGCAAGTGTTATTTTGGTACCATCGGTCCGTAAATAATTATTTTAAACTTTTTAGTGAATGGCTCCTTTAATATTTGAAGTCGGTTGTTATTTTTTTGTTAAAAGTTCATTTATTCTAGCTTAATTACCAAATTGATTAATATTATAGCATTACTAGCCTTTCGCCCGCGGTTCCACCCGCGTTTTTTCAATCTCTACCCTGTTTTCGGCTTGGGCGTTATTTTGTCAACTCCCCCTATAGCCTATATGTTGACCAGGGTTACTACGGTGATAATAAAGAAAATAGCATCGAAATTCTCGAAGTAAATGGAATATACATACATACAGACAGAAATTCTAAAAATAGTCGTTTTGGCTTCAGTACAATATTAATAGCCCATTAAATTTAAAATTATGAAAAAATTATTGAACCAATAACATTGCTTGCGAAATTGCAAAAATATTTTTACAGGCCGTTCAACTTAAGAAAGATTACAAAAAAATAAGTCTAAGGAACCAAAAAGTTTGAAGTTGCTTGTTAGTGTTTTGCAGTAGCGTGCATGACTTTTTACTGGAAATGTAATCAAAAGGTCAAGTTTGACAATTTAAAAAAATATGACAAAAATTAACAGTCACTTTGAAAAACCATTATTTGTATGACGCCAGGGTAGGCACTGCCTACCCTAGAGTACATGATTTCATACAATTTTTTTTTTTCAAATTGTTTTTTAAATTGTTTCATGCTGTTTTATCGTCAAACTTGACCTTCTCATTGCTTTTCCAGCAAACAGTCCTATGCACGCCACTGGTGTTTTGTTGAAACAATTTCATAAATAATATATGCTAATCTTATTCATTTTTTTCCTAAAAGAATCCGAATCGTCTTCATTATGACGAATAACACAACATCATAACGAAACGACACAAGAATGTAACAGTTATAATTATGTCTTTGATAAATTAGAAATGCCGGTACCATACTATAATCTAATAATCTCAAACCAACCGAGTCCAAACTGTACACTAACATAAACCATAATCACATAACTTGGGACTGGTAATTATTGTCCTGGGTGTAATGGCCGTAATAAATAACTTTTATGAAAATGTATGATCATTTAGTTGTCCTTAGAAAACATCATACAAAGAAAACGAAAAAAAAAACGCGAATTAAATTAATTTGGTAAATCTTCTAACTAATACCGCAGCGGTCCTTAAGAGATGATAAGGGAGAAGTCTTGCTAAGAAGAAGGGTAAGAAACGTAGCTGGACTTGTTACGAAGGCTCATACAAAGTACTTACACCTAGTGAAAGGATAAAAAATACAAGACAACAGGAATTTAAATCATGAGGAATTTTTATTCTTATTCCACTCGTCTCATATACCTAGTCTATTTGTTACCTTACTTCACTACTTTAGAGGAATTAAAAATTGGGGAAAATTTGCTAATTTCTATTAATTATTACACCATGGTTCATTATCATCCAGATAATCATTGATTTTGTATTAAGCTCTTTATAGTAGTTCCTGCTTAATATAGAGTTTTAACTTATTTTTTAGCAAACTATCGACCACCTTATTTTATTTATTTATTTATTTTTAAAGACCCTTAAGCTTACGAAGTTTTATACCAACTCCCAAGTTAAAACAGCAGTGGGATATCAACAAGAAATCTATTTATTTCTTTTACCAAAGTCATTATAAAATTTTTTGTTTCACGAGCATCAACTTCATTATAAAATCTTATACCATGTTGACGAAAGAGGAACTTACTTTGGCAAGTCTAGTGGAGAACTAACTAATATACTAGTAAGATACCGTAAGTTATACTCGTTTTAAGGTAACCACGAGTATACATAGTATAGCAAGTAATAGCAAACACGAGGTGCTTTGTATTGATCCTCAGATTATGTTGCACATTTGTTGTGCCTCACTGCTCTTTCGGTATTTGTGCTCGTCCTAGCTTACACGAGAAACTAGATAACTAAAGCAGAGTGTACGAGTATCTATGTACTTTTGCTTCTATCTGTTTGGATGGATTTTCTGTCATCAGAGGATATTGCGTTACCTAACAAGTATGCCACAACCGCTTATTCGTAAATATTTGGTCGTTCACGTTGTTGGCAGCAATAGTAACTTGGAAGTTTTGGGGTTTTAGGAGCACTTGGATTGCTCCTAGCTAGAACCCTGTCCAAAAATTGATTTACAAAATTTTCATTTTAGATAGGTCAACTAAAAGGGAATTTAAAAAAAAAAGGCATTGTAAACAGAGACTACCTGCAAATTGACGTAAATTGAAAATAAGGTAATTTTATTTACAATACAGTTTTAATTTTTTTTGTGTTTATAAACTGCATAGACCACTTTAAAATTAGTTATATGGATCATATGTAATTATTTACAAATAAAAAAACATTTAGATACTTCGATACATATATTTCGAACAACTTGGGGTCGTCGATGACAAATGTATTTTAGAAGAACGTATAATGCGTTGGTGATTATTGAAATAATCAGAACACATTTTTTTATTGTTTTAGTAGCGTCGGTGTAATAAAATCACACCGGAGGAGTTATACCTATTTAAGTAGATTTTGCAAAAGTCACTGGAAAGACTGATTAAACGCCTCACCTGTTACTCTCCCAGTTTCTGGGCGAGCGCCCTTCTACCTAACCTTTCCATCAGGGTGGTAGTGGCCAAGCGTGGACCCATAGCAGGTAAAAAAATACAGTTAAGTAGCTAAAATAATTTGCAAAAAAAACTTGTCTTAAGAGTGTTGATTTTTACGCGCATTTTCCTGTAATTTTCCTAATATTAAAACTCCCAAGTCAGCTCCTGACTCATAAGTTTATTTAACTTCGAAATCCCCACACAAAGGTAGCCATGTCATGTCTTTAGGTATTTACGGGGTAGGCACAAGGAGCCAGTCGGCTTATATCATTTCTAAAGCACTCCGGAATAGTACACAATACTCGTGAATCTATTTCACTTTATTGCAATACGTGCTTCAGAAGACAGAACACAAACATTGTAATTTGTTTCAAAGTCTCGCCCGAAATATCGTTTTATACTCTAGGCTTCTTAAAATTCCACACTGCATATACATTTTAGGTGCACTTTATGAAATTGCAGAATTCTAAAATATACTAGCAGTTTTTTGTCTTAGCAAAGCACACTGATATAATCCATCCGTCTTTCAACTTGGTTCATCTCTGCAAAATATTGCTCGCATACTTTCAACCTTTTATAATTACGTATGAAACCATCAAGCTCCGTTTTCTCCGCTTTACTCCAATATGCATTGACCAACCCAACTTACTATTTTTCCAGTTCTTATTTGCAGGCTTTTAGCTTGCTTTTTGTCTGTTTATCGAGAACCTAACTTTGTCAGGCCGTACAAGATCCGTGAAACGTGATGACAAGTTAATCTGTACCATACCAGCATGCGGGACGTCCACGGATGTAAATCATATCAGCGCCATCAGGAAATACGCCTTCTGATCGATATTAGACTTTATTGCCATTATGTAGAGTTCCGAAATAGTTCAGCAAGATTTTCGCCGATTCTATATGAGAAAACGCGTGACTAATTATTTTAGTTGCTTAAACAAAATTTATTGGTTGGTGTAGTATTTATGATTGACAGTGCTATCTATACAGGGTGTTAGGAATCGTACTGCGATCCTTTCTTACTTCATTTATTTTTCAGTTTCTCTTAAGAGATCAAATCTACATTATGTATTTTTAAATCAACCCCGAATCTGTGGCAGTTTGCTAGAAGTTTGTTTTATCTACAAATTCTATAGATATATAATTACTACTGTGTCTTTTATGTTAACTAATAGGTATTTTTCGAAATTGCTAACTTATGAAAATAAACATACCTATACATCATAAATTTAAAAGACTTGCTTAAGGTCTTGTCAATCTGTCCTTGTTCTGCGGAGTGCACTTCTTAAAATATTTCTGCTTTTGCCAGCTTGACTAAGGGGTCATCTCGGCCTTTCGATTTAATCTATTTTATTGGGGGTCAACTCGGCCTCACATACAAAGTACAGTCAATCTAAGAAAGTATTGGATCCAAATACCTACTATAAAACTTCGAATGAAGCTATTAAAAAAATTAAAAGCAATCTTGTTACCAGAAAAGAACATGCTTTGTTGAAATCATGATGAGTTCTTACCTGTCTCTTCCTTTCCATATAGTATTTGTTTTTGTCTAACGTGTTTTCTTTAAATATATTTAAATAATGTCTTTAAAAAAATCTTGCAGCATCAAGTGACGGCACTTTTGAAGTTTAAATGCATACCAAGCTTAGTTATTACTTATACCCAGAAAATGTTTATTTTTTCATTTGTTTGGTTATAGAGATAATAAGTGCCATATGCTTGAAACTTTGTGGTACCTATTGGTGATTAAATTAATTACGGTTTGGTATAGTATTAGTTCATATTTTTGTGATGTTGATTTTTATAATGTATACCTATTTAAATATTGATATGTTGTTTTATTCTGAAGCCACATCGTTATTTGTCTTAAGAATTTAAATCATATTACATACTACCTCAAATTTTCACTGTCGGCCGAGTTGACCCCCAATAAAATCGATTTAATCGAAAGGTGTCAACTTTAGCCACCAGCTTGAAAGTATTATTATCCTTGGACTTACGATTCCGTCCTTATTTATGTACTGATTTTTGCCATCTCTCCTTTTTAGTCGCTGAGGTCTACCTGTTACCATAGTTATACCCTAAGTTTATACCTAAGTCTATGGTTATACCATAGACCCGTGTCATACTCAATAGAAGAAGGCAGGCTGCTATAAAATTTCAAAGAAACATAGATATAAAAGGCACCATAATATACTGTTTATTTGTTACCTATATAAATGTTCAACAAAAGTTTTATTTTTACTTTTATAGGTGGTTGGCCGTGAAGGCGTGCTAGCATCAAGTGGGTCGCGCGAAGTGCGCTGCGGCCGCCGTTTGGTGTCAGGACTGTTCTCGCGGCCGCGTCTGCCGCTCGGCTACTCGTATGTGGCGACGGTGCCGCGCGGCGCCTGCCGACTCAACGTCTCCGAGATGCTGCCCAGTGACAACTACATAGGTCAGTTAAGTTACCAATGTGCTATAGCATCAAGTGGACTGCGCGAGATGCACTAAGGCCCCTGACAGTTATGTTTTTAGGGCATTTCATTTATCACTATCCGAGGGTTATCCTGTACCATTCAGCTCAACAATCGATGTAGTACGACCATGGATGAAATGGTACGACATACTCTTTGGTACCTGATTATTTTCATTGAGACATCCAGGGTTGTCTGCCATCAATAATAAATGTTAAAACAAAACCTGTTGCATGATTTCGATCATTCGAAAATAATTGAAAACAATACAAGTGGTTGGCATAGATGCTCAAGACTTAATCGAGAGATGAAGTGCCAGCTAGTGCAAAGATCGATGTCGAATCGATTAGTTGGAATTGCACAGCGCACCGCTGCCATTGCTCTTCAATAGCGGCGCCTACGCTGCGGATTGTTGAGATAAATGACCTTTACAATTGATCCCTAATTATTAGCATGACGCCGGTTTGCTTCCCTTTCAAGAGGTCATGACTAGAAATAGATACTACCCTATTATTCTTTTAACTTTCAGCTTTAAAGCTTATGAATGGCTCATACATAATGAATGGAGAGTTTGCTGTTAGCGCCCCAGGAAGTTACGAGGCAGCTGGAGCAAGATTTCATTACAATCGCATCGCCAACCTTGACACTGTGTTCACACATGGACCCATACAGCATCCCATCGATATAATGGTAACTTCGTTATACATACATTATTTTAAAATGCCCTCATTTGTGCTAATAGCTGTAACGGCTGGATTTCCTTTGCAGATCCTCTACACGCAACCGAATCCGAGTATAAAATACGAATACCTAACAGATGCACCACCAGACGAAAGTAACGACATACCAACTAACAATGGGCCTCTACAAGACGCTCCACACAAGAGGCATCACCGGCACCACAATACAGATAATCAGATGAAAGGCTTAGAATCCAAAGCGGAAACCACTCTACACAAGCCCACAGGCAAATCCTTGGAAAGTCAATCTCAGGTCGAAAGCAACGTAATAGGAGACAGAAAGTTCACGTGGAAGGTTCTGCAGTTTACAATGTGTTCTAGAACGTGTGGGGGAGGTCTTCAAATCGGGAAGTTCAAATGTGTTGAAGTGCTAGAGAATGAGGACAAGGAAGTTTCACCAGCACATTGTTCCGGATCTCCTCCATCACCACGTCGACGACGATGTGGAGTAGCTCCATGCCCGCCAAGATGGCGTGCGGCTCCTTGGGGCCCTTGCCCTGTATGCGGCCCTGCCCACCGGACGAGGATAGTGGGCTGTGTGCAGGATCATGCCAAAGGAATTACCAAGGTACTTACATGTTCAATTCTCTAATCACTTTTGTTTATTTAACATATCCATGACTTAATTTTCTTTTTTCTTTATTATAGATCAGTGATCAAAAGTGTTCACTACCTATGCCACCAAGCAGCGAGCCGTGTGACATTCCCAACTGCGATGGTACTGCAGTAACAACTGAAGCTCCTCGACCAGATGCAAGGCGTCACATCCTCAGAGATCGGACCGATACCTTCCGGGATGGACCTGTTATATCGCTTGCTACAAACGCTTCAGAGAACGAAGTGGGACCAGCGTATGAACCGAATTACAGTTTCAGTACGGGAGGTGGATGGCTCCATACTGAATGGTCTGAGGTAATTTATACTTACTAGTAAAATTATTCATCTGGTCTTTTAAAATTAAACGGTAGCAGCTCATCGTATGGATAGAGCATAACTTGTTTTTCTTGTTTAGAAGTTAAAAGTGTAAAAGATTTTGGTCTGTGGCAATCGACGACAATAGTTCTGTATTCGTTAGGTTTATGCAGCAATAGTTTGTCGTCATTGGACAACTGTTGTCGTCAAATGCAACAAAACAAAATCTTTTTCACTTTAAAGTTAAACAACTTTGCACCGAGCGGCTGACGTGAGATAAGTGACAAAAATAATTTTACCGTCAATAGGTACATGTCATAATTTCTTAATAACTTCACATTGTTTGTGTTTTAATTTCTTATTTTAGGAACTTAAATAAAAAAATCTTTTGTACCAAGTCAGCCTTTCTTGACACTGACGCTAAAAATGAAATGAAGAAAACTTCTGTTCAGTTATCTTGATAGAAGTCACATATAAATACATTTTCGAAAAAAAAAGTGCCAACTATACATATATTTAAAAAACTAATTTCCTAAATTAGTAATTAACATGTTTAAATAAATTTATATTGACCTTAAGAGCTTAGTTTTTATATTATTGTTATATTTAAACATAAATAAGAGATAATTCATTAATGAAACTCACAAAATCAAGACATATTTTGGGCCCTGCTGGGCCCGACATCAGGATTATTGTTTTAAATAATTAACATGTTAGTAAGATAAATAAAACAGGTTTGAATAGTACAGTTTTTGAGCCAAAAAGCGTATTAAAGGCATTAACGTTTTCAATTTAAGGCGACTCTATTCGCCTTAACTTCCGTACTAGCGCTGTTCGCTGATAATATCCTTATTGATAGGTACTTGCTCATTATTTTTTCTTTTTCAATATATCCCATACAATTTTCATGACTTGAACCTAAAACTTTTATCAAAATCAAATACATACAAAAGTTACAATAGCGTATAAGGTCCTGGATTTTACACATATTTTCATGAATGTTTATGTACCGTAATGTCCTAGAAGCGATACAACAAATCAAATAATTTTAGGTTCACAAAGTAGTATATTTTATACTATTCAAAAATATTTTTGTTTTATTTCGAAGACCCAAAAGCATTCTCGAGTTTTTTCAAGACATGAATTTTGTCTCACGTTAGCTTAGTGTTCAGTTAGTTCCATACGAGCTCGGGAAATGAACGTTCGGGCTAACCAATAACAGTCAGTCAGTGCTCTATAATCCGAAGTTGAATGTAGAGTGAAATAGCAAGCATGGGGACCCCGTGCGCGACTGACTTCAAGCCTCTTAACAAAAAATCTTACTACATGTCATCTTTGTCTTCAGTGTGAAGGATGGTGCGTTGGAGGTGGCATTCAGACGAGAGGAGTGAGATGTGCTGACCCAGCGGGCTGCGCACCTCGACGCGCGCCTCATGGTACTCAGACCTGCAAACCGAGACTTCAGTGTGACCCTCTTGAGGGGCAGTGGTTTACCGGTAAGGAAAAAGCCTCAAAGGTTTAATATATTCATGTTCCTTTATCAAAACTGCATAGCAAATAGGTAAGTATCGATTCGATCAATTCGACAGGTAAACTCGATACATTCTAAACAACTCTGTTTGAGTTCATAATGGTCTAGATTGTAAAACGACTTAGTAGGCAAAACGTCCAGATTGCAAAAGGTCCTGGTTGTAAAATGTCTAGGTATGCAAAACGTCCAGATCGCAAAAGGTCTTGGTTGTAAAATGTGTAGGCAGGCAAAACGTCCAGATTGTAAAAGGCCATGGTTGTACAATGTCTTGCGATTGATCAATGATCACCTTACCCCGTCAAACTACATTTTTGTTAATCGAAGCGATGTCGAGTTGATAGCATGTTCGGACTTGGTACCCTGATCTGAATGTAAAGGCCTAGGCGTGACCATATTAAAATGTGCTTACTATTTTTGTCACTTTAGGTGAATGGTCAAAGTGTTCAGCTGCTTGTGGTGGCAGACAAGTCCGGGGAGCACTTTGCATCGGCGGTACTGGACGACGACTGAGAGACAACGCTTGCAAGGGACCTAAACCTGATACCGAGAAAAATTGTGGAGGCACATGTTCACCTTCTTGGTACCTCAGTGATTGGGGAGAGGTGAGTTCCTAAGTCTTAGATTTATCAATATTAATGTAATCTACTACAAGCGATGAAAATCTAAATTTTAGGCCTCAATTCTTAAGTTCAAGGCTCTTACGTTTTTCTTAATTCTTAAATTCATGGCCCTTGGGTTTTCCTGGAAGAATTATTTTGAACCTACTTAATGCTTTTGAGCCTAATTGTAGCTTTAGACTAGCTGCAAATATAAAGACAACCGAAGAAGCTTGTTATTGTTTTTATTTTGTATTCTTTACGGTTTATCCATTTCAATACAAGGTGACATTAGTTTATGTAGCTAAATTCACACGGACGACTTAGTAAGTGCTCACTATCAAAATTTTATGACCTTTGGTGTGAAAACTGTTTTTTTTTTGTTTTTCCTTGTATTCCCAGCCCCGAGTCAATTACTATGAGAGATCAACATTTTATTTAGCTTTTTTGGATCCTTTGGTCGCCCCCTGCGAGAAAGCTAATAGCTACGCCCATATCCAGGTATACCGACAATCCAACAGGAATTATACCACATTTGACCCTAAAAAGTAATAATTGTTCAACAGTGCCAAGGTCCGTGTGAAGCTGGTATCCAGACGCGAACAGTATGGTGCGCGCGGGGAGGAATTGAAGGAGCTGCGGGTGCAGCGCGTGACACGGACTGCTCTGGGACGAGGCCGCTTGCGAGAAGAAACTGTGTGCCAGCGAGATGTTCCACCAGGCCTTCTGCAAGGCCGACAATACTGAATCCTGCACCTACTGGTTCGTTGGAATATCCTCTCTTCTATCCATATGTCTGCATATCATTTGTGTCAATGATGGTTTAAAATTTCCTGGTCAAATCGTCGTATTCAGCAGATTGTTACTAATTCATTATCTACAGTTGCAGATCCTCAACAGCGGGTGACTAGACACCAAAGTCGTAATCCTCAGAACGTTGACATCAAGGAACGATCTTTCACTGATGGTAATTATTGCGCTATTATTTTTTGTAAGATCAAAGAGAGATAAAGAGAGAGAGAGAGAGAGAGACACATGACCACATCGTTTTCTACTCTTTTTTAGGGTTGAACAATAGGAAACGTTCGTGAAAGCGAGGGTATTCAGAGATATCTGTCATTTTACACTTAGAGCTAAGTGGAAACGGACGGCTCAAATACCTCGCGTTTTCTAGATGTTGGTTTTACAAATACTGTTTCCATAAAAAACTAAATAATAATTGAAACTGCTTTTTAACTAATTTTCCAGAATTTTTTCATAGCGGTAAAATAAATAAATTGCTTAAAAAATCCTGAAATAATTTGAATATAGACAAGAGGAAGCACATAATGTTATTCTTAAATTTTTATTCCATGTCATTCTAAAATTGGTTTTAAATAAATTTCCACGGCATTAAAATTACTCATTTAGCCTTAGCTAAAACACGCTTTCCGTAGCCTAAAGTTCCAAGGTTACAACTCCCGAGTACCGCGCGTTTCGGACAGTGCGCCTATACCGTTTGTTTTATAGCGCGCTTTGCTAGCTATTAGCGTTTCATGTCGTCTTTCAGGTTCCAAAGTATGTGAAGATCGTCTCAGCAACTGCGCACTAGCGGTTCAGGCTCGCCTCTGTCACTATCACTACTACGCGGCGTACTGCTGTCGGTCATGTCATGGACGATAAGAGATTTTAGTAAGTCCTTTTAAGGTGGATGTGACAGGTGTAGTTCCCAAACGCACAACTTATTGCGCTTTAAAGTTGTATTGCACGATCATATACAACGTCCATAATACATAAAATAACACAACTTTGCTATAAAAGCCCAATTGACATTAAACGGTGGTTATCTTATGCCATACATAAATTACATTAATTTAATACAAAAAAAAGTTGAGCGTTTTGGAGTAAGATCCATCGCATCCGCCTTAATTTTAATAGCCAAATTCATACTGGAGACTCGGTAAGTGCTTAGAACCAAGGTTCAAAGACCCTGTCTGTAAAACACGAAACATATTTTTATTATGCCTCTATATGCATACTTGGTCAAGAACAACCTCGACTCCATCAGAATAGGAAGTCTATTTGCGTATTTCACAGAATATACCTAATACGAGTATATACGAAAGTCACCTTATATAGAAAACTTGAAAAAGGTCGTTCAACCAGTTCGTGCTTCTCTTATTATAAGAGGCGGCTTACATTTTCATGCGAAAATCTAAAATTTCTAGTGTCTAATTTACCATCTTAGAAAAGACGTTCAATATAGAAGTACATTTGGCATTGAACATTAATGATTTGCAAATACTACTTTATATTTTTGTGGTAATTAATCTCCTACACCTCGTTTACAGAAAAATAAAAGAGAGGTCCCGGGTTCGACTCCCGGTTCAGAGCTCCTCGCGTCCAGATTTACTTTTCTGATTTTCTATAACGCAATGATATGAAATAGATTTTTTATTTTTTATCAGATAACTGTTGAAAAATAAATACTTTGTCAAATTTTCTGAATAATGTTGCCAGTTTACCACGATTTTTGTAATGATTAAAGCATTAATTACAATTAAAATATGATCCAATTCTGCAATTATATTGACAATCCATTCATATTTTAATTAAATCGTAGAACATAGTTAGCATCACTCCAAATTCCAAAAAAATTACGATCCATAAGGAAACTCCATAAAAAGGCGTAATTTGGTCTGCATTGTTGAAAATAAAAATAAGTAATGTGTTTTTCAATAATTCAGATATTGCATAAAATAAAAGTTGAAAATTAATAGTTTATTTGGAAACGTGTCCAATACCTATTCATTATTTCCATATAGCTAACAAAAAAAACTAATGCCGTTGCTTTTTTTCAGATGCCCGGTTATTGAAAGCCATGCACATTGCACAAGAGGCGCTTGGATACAAGAAAGCTTTGTGATAAAATGGACGCTTAGTGAGATGAGCCGTATGTCATGAATGTGTGAAAAGTTAAAGAATCATAGATAATACAGTGTTTCGATAAGTATTAGGAGTAGTTTTGTGATCTCCAGTGATTAGTTAAAAGTGGAGTCGATCTGTGACTGTTGTTATACTAGGTTGATTATAGGATGTTATTCTGCAGTGGACCTCGAACCACGCTCTGCTACCAATTATTTGTTGGTCGCGTCAAATAGGACTTTGTGCAACTAAAAATAAGGTACATAGTGATAACGAGAATGAGCATTTTTCTTAAAATATAACTGAAGCACGACATTTTATAAGCAGCACTGTGAATTTTAGAGTATAATATGTTATGTAGAAAATTGATCTACCTATAACTTGCCTGTATGATTTTAAAATTGTTTTTTTAAGTAACTTTATTTTACTTGGTTGTACCTGTTTTATCGAGGCAAATTCCTGAAATGTGTTACTTGAAAGTCTTTGGATTAAGAAGATTCAGTTTTATTCATAGAAAGAACAATTAAGTTTTTGAGTCCTTAGTTTTTACTTCATCATGTGTTCATAAGTAAAGATAATTTATTAAAAGAGTTTTTTTTTTTACTTTCTGTTTTAGTTTCTCTGACATGTAAATATTTTCTTTATGTCTAGATAATACCAACGTAAGCAAACATTTTGTGTAGCGAAGTAAACTATTTATGTTATAATTTTAGCATTCATCACATAGAAATTGAGCATTTATAATAACAGAATCAACATACCGATTTAATTTGAAGTCTGTACTAATATAACAATGTTGCATAATTATAACAATGTACAAAAAATAATAAAGCTTTAAACCCTTTTCATGTCTTTAATTTTTGAGAATATACCGGATGTAAATAGACTGCTAACTTCAAATTAAGCCACATACAGTACTGATCATAGGGAATAATTTTCCCAAAGAGGCATACCCGCATAAATGAATATTAACTTTCATTTGCCCATACAAAATGTACGATATGTTTTTACATTAGTATGGAAAGGAAAATAAATTTTGTCGTTTTAACATGAATACTTCTTCGGGGAAGTTATTTATATCAGTGGAGAATGTAGTTTTATTTAAAGAAAGCAGTCCCTTTGCACCCGGTATATAAAACTAAGGGCCACTTTAACCAGATTTTTTTTACTTCATGACAGGTCTAACAGTTGCAATCGCAAACCAAGTATTATTGGCATTGGTGTACCGAATAATTTAAGCAACAACTAAGTTGTAAAATGCTTGTTGAGCAAAAAAATCTCGAAAAATTCCCAAACGCAGCACGGGAGTCAGTTTAAACCACAAATGGGGAAAAAGAACAGAAAATCTTGTAACTGTATTCTAGAAGTCATAGCTAATAATAAGAAGTAGCCTAATATATTATTTCAGAACCGTGTTTTCCCTAACTGGACGTCCTGTCCGGTTCGAGTCTATACCAACACCGTGTACAGACAGTAGGTGTTGACTATACTCATGTCACGATCATGATGAAGTTAGCTGGCAACCACATTTTTCCCTACGAGGACGTTCAAAATCAAAATATTTATTTTGTAAATAGATACTTTTCTACAAGTCAAAGTTAATCTTTACAATATATATCTTTAGAATATAAAAAAATATATATACTAATAAGGGAAATACATACAAAATATACATTAGGTTGGGCTACTAAAATGTAATTATACACCTGCATAAAATAGAGAAATCTAGGAATAAAAATATTATATATAAATGATGCAATTAACAAAAAAGTTGATAAATAAATACGGGAAATACATCCAAAAAATATTAAGGTTGGGCTACTAAAATGTAATAAAGTTATACACCTGCATAAAATAGAGAAATATAGGAATAAAAATATTATATATACATAATGCCTAACCATCCGCACCATTCGATTAGTATTGCTAAGAAGAAGGGCAAGAAACTTAGCAAACACGCATTTTTTTTAAAAATTGGGTCAAAACCATATTGCAAATATACAAAAAAATGTATACCTACTTAAGTAAAGGCATAAAAAATATAAGACTGCAGGAATTATGTCACGAGAAAAAATGTATCTTGGTCAACCCGTCTCATATTATCTATTACCTTTAACAACAAAGTCAGTTTACATATTAATTAATTTTAAGCCTTTAGATGAACCATAGAGTATTCAAATATGCTAATTATGAATTACAATTTTGATTATGATTATTATTATTATTTATTACACCATGCCCCATTATCGTCCAAATAATCATTGATTTTATAATAAGCTTTCTTAAGTAGTCGCTGCTTAATATACCTATATAGTTTAAACTTATTTTCAGTCAAACTAAGGATCTCCTCTGGAAGCTTATTGTAAAATCTTATACCATGTCCTACAAACTACTACTACTCCTACTTTGGCAAGTCTTAATTTTGGAAAAGCTAGTTAATGTTTGTTTCTGGTTTTAACAGAGTGGTGCATCTTGGATGTTTCTTGTGGAAAATTGTAGTTTATTGTGGTTCCATAACCACTCACCAACAGTTTTAATTGCCAACAGTATGGCCATTCAGCCAAGTAACTACTGTCAAGGAACATATTCGACATGTGGTCATTGTGGGCAACTCGGTCATTCCATCAAGGACTGCACTCGGCCATCTGACATAGCAGTATGTTTAACATGTCAGCGCTTCAAAAGCAAGCAATCATAAAACATTGCCCTGTACGGAAATATGCTGAAACGAGGTATATCAACTGAACATAATTTATACTGCGATATTTAACTTTTTAGGTATCTTTATCAAACTAGTTCATAAAATCCATAAATCCTCCGTCCTCCTCATCCAGCCGCCACCCACAACGTCCTTCAGGTCGTCTGTCCAGCGGGCACGAGGTCTGCCTACACTACGCTTTTCTGTACGTGGTCTCCATTGTAAAAGCCTTTCGGACCCAACGGCCATCATGTCGGCGACAAATGGCTGCCAACTGCCATTTCAACTTACTGATTCTGCAGGATATGTCGGTTACTTTCGATCTCCGACGGACCTCCTCATTTCAGATTATATCCATCAAAGATACATCCTTTTGTCGTGTTGCAGTTTCTTATTTATAGCACGGAACACATAATGTTCTTAGTCTAATTAAGTTTATCTTTTTTAGGGTTCCGTACCCAAAGGGCAAACGGAGCACTTATTAATGTCACTCTGCTGTCTGTGTCTGTATGTCCGTCCGCATGTCACGGGCCTCTTGCTTGTAGAATGAGTTACAGATCTAAAATTTGGATAACGTTGGGTAGAATGTTAACTCAAAAGCGTTCACTGAATTGAATATTTATTTATGTATTATTAACTGCACAGCATAACAGATTAAATCCAAATCACCGTACAGACATAAAGAAAATTACAAGGATACAGAAGTGAGACAGAAAAGTAACGACAAACAGAAAAATGAAATAAAAATGTTAAAACAATCTAATATTGCAAATCTAAGGACATGGTCATTGAGGCTTCACTCTCACAGAACTTCAAGCATTCACGCATCACATCCGTCAATCTATCATAGAAAAGATCACACTTAGGTGCCGAAACCAAAAGTGCGTTGATCTTCGTGAGCGCGCGCGCTAGTGGAGACTTACTATGCGCCACGGAGACCGAAGGGGGCACCGCCAAGAACCGGTGCGAACGTGCACGGAGATAATTGTCTGGCACCGAAAACTGACAGATCCGCGTAGCCAACTCAGGGCAGTCAGAGCTTCCACGTAGTATATGGCATGCAGTCACCATCAACTCATAAGCTCGTCTCACCTCAAGAGAGTTGAATCCGAGCGTGCCGAGCAAGAACTTCGTGGGATACATGAACGGATAGATGCCATGCTTTTTCTTGTACAAGAAACGCAAGAATGCTTTCTGTATTTTTTCAAGCATTGTGGCATACTTTTTCTTGTACGGATTCCACACGATGGAACTCGCTTCTAACTTGCTTCTTACCAGTGCCATGTACAGTATCTGGATTATTCGGGTATGATGGAAATCTCTAGCGTTGCATACTAAGAATCCCAATCTTCGATAGCATGCCAACGCAAGGCTCTTTATATGCTTGTGGAACGTGAGTTGGGCATCAAACAAGACACCCAAGTCTTTAATAGAGTCAAGACGGGTAATGATTTCGGAGCCAAGCGTGTAATCGGCAAGTAAAGGTTGTCTAGCACGAGTGAAAGATAGTACGTTGCACTTTAAAACATTAAAATGGAGCTTGTTCTTGACACTCCACTGAAGAACTGAATCCAGGTCTTGTTGGAGTAAACAACTATCAGTGAGATCTCTGACACACAGAAAAAGCTTTACATCATCCGCATAAAGAAGACAACCAGCGTGCCTCAGGACAGCCTCAAGGTCATCTATCATTATGGTGAACAACAAAGGACCCAAGATTGACCCCTGACTAAGACCTGATCGAGTATGATAAGGTTGAGAAGCAAAGCACCCATACTTCACGAATTGCTGTCGATCACGCAGGTAATCAGCAAAAAAGCGAAGAAGCCTCGGAGCGAAACCAAATGAACACAACTTATCCAAAAGCACGTCATTATCTACACGTTCAAATGCCAAATTTTGAAGTCCAGATAAGCTATGTCCACCTGGCCTCCCCGCTCCATATGCGTAGAGACATAGTTAATAAGGGTGAGTAGATTTGTGTTTACAGACCGTTTGCTTGTAAAGCCATGCTGAGAGTCCGAAAGAAGAGGCTTGATTTGCACTGATATTTTCTCATGCAGTAACGACTCAAAGACTTTAGCCAGGGCATTCAGATTGGCTATAGGAAGATAGTCCTCAACTTTAGACAAATCATTTGTCTTCGGGATGGGGCTTACTCGTGATAACTTCCATTTGGAAGGATATTTACCTGTTTTCAGGGAAAGATTTAGAATGTGGGTTACTGGAAGACTAAGAACATCACCGCAAGCTTTGATAATGTATGGAGGAATAGAGTCTGGTCCGATGGAGGCTCGTGGTTTAAGTCGTTTAAAACCCAATGCTACATCTCGCTCAGATATGTTTGAGATAGAAATGTAGTTTGCTGATTTAACCATCTTGTGGCTACTGGTTTCTTTGGGATTCAACTTCGGTGAGTCGGGAAGAAAAACACTTGAAAAGAAGTCAGCAAAAGCTGTAGCCGCAGCTTCCCCTACACATTCCTTATCCTTGTAAGTAACACAGGGCTCAAAACCACCTTTTGTTCTCAAACTCGCTACGTGTTGCCAAAACGAGCGTGGATTGGTCTTAAAACTGTTTTCTACGTTACTTATGTATTCGTCGTACCTTATGGATATCTTACTCTTGATTTCAGATCTAAGATTGCTAAACCTCTGGTAAACATCTGGGTCCTTCGTAACTTTCCACTCACGATGTAAAGTGGCCTTACGATTGATATCATTAATAATATCTTTTGTAAACCAGACTGGATAACGTTTTTGTGGGGATTTACATCATTTACATAATATGTCATGTTCCACTGTCTTTGCATACCTATGTACCGAAAATGCCGATTTATAATGTAGTTTTAGGGTGACGTAGCCGAATACTCGACCAATTTAATTTTGCAGTTTTGTTTCATGAATTTTGTAGCTAATGATTAGTTTGTTATTTTTGTTCTTATTATTTAATTGTACGAAACACTAAAGGCGCATGTTCTACTCGCACTTGACCGGTTTTTTCTTTGTTAACTTGACGAATATTTCTTTTGTGAAAGAGTGAAAATGCGTTTATTTCGAATGCTACACCAAAACAAAAACCAAATACACTCGATATGTTTCAAACTACAGCTTAAGGTAGTTTATAAGATGCAGCAAACAAAAAGGTACATTTTCTTTCTTTCCTTCCTTTTTTCAGTTGATGAAACAAAACTAGATTATAAACCTCGCATGGCGTGTTTTTAGAGGCCTCGCTTACGCTCAGGCTCTATACCAACTTATAACGAAATATTTCGTTTCTGCCAGGTAAAATATCTACCATTAACCCCACATTAACAAAAAGGCAAATAAAGAATCTAATAATACTTTATATAGCAACACATGTAAATAAAAGCAGGAAAATTTCAGCGCCCTGTTTGACATTGATATAATTTGAAGGCACACAAACAATACATCAACATGAAAAAATCTCTGGTCAAGAATTTATGTACTATTTATATCATACAAGGAAATATCCCTATCATAAGTTGTATGTTAAGAGATATAACTAATGGCATAATTGAAAATGATATTAGTTTAGCATAAGTTTATCGTTTTATTAAGGTTACCGCTTATCTTTGCCTAATTTAAGGTACCTATTTAGATAAATAAGTAGGTTCGTAATTGTATCTATAACATATGCCAACAATTGAAAGCGTACATTAGGAATATAACCTTTGCCTTTTCCCGCGGCTCCGCCCGCGTTTATTCAATCTCTGCCCCGTTTTCGGCTTGGGGTTTTATTAACACCCGTTATAGCCTTTATGTTGACCAGGATCACTACAAAGATAAAAAAACGAATCCAAATCCGTTGAGTGGTTCTATAGTTAAAACGGAACATACATAAAAACAGATAGAAAGAGACACGAAAATTTAAAAAATTGTGGTTTCGGCTTCAGTAAAATACGAATGGAAAGATGGATTTATGTATATAGTCTCTGCCTACCCCTCCAGGAGACAGGCGTGAGTATTTTGTATGTATGTAAAATAAAAATAACCCATTTCGTATAAAATTTCGCGAAAAAATAAATAAATACAGACACGACTTTTTAAATAATTAATTATTAAATGATGTTGTCCAAGTTGACTACGGTGATAATAATGAAAACTTCATCGAAAGCCGTTGAGTGAATCTCGAGTTAAAACGAAAAATACATACACACAGAAAGAGAGAAAACAGATACACAGAGAAAAATTCAAAAAGCTATGGTTTTTGCATCAGTACAAAACCAGTAACATATCTCTATTTCTTATAAAATTTCAAAAATATTACCGCGCCGGCGTGGTACGTCTTTGTATCGGAGACTAACAAGAAAAGGCTCCGAGCTCAAGAGAACCTGGCTCTCCGATACATTTTCGGCGCGCCTCGCTATGTGAGGAACGCTACAATCGCGAGGGACCTCAACATCAAAAGCCTGGATGACTTTATCCGACGGTTGGCGGCTGGGATGTTCGACCGTGCGGAACACAACTCGTTCCCGCACATTCGCGACCTGGCACCGCACCACGCGCGCCCATCCGACCGCCATCGCCTGCCACGTGACCTCGTCGCAGATCCTGCGGTGTAACCCCCCCCCCCCCATGACCACTGGGTGCCACTCCAAGCACCACCGCCACAGACCTGCCCATAGTGATGGGCAGCGGACAGCACATAACACCCGCGGCTCCTCCCTGAGTAGAGCCGAGCTCCTCCCTGAGTCGAGCCGTGCTCCTCGAGAGTAGAGCCGCGAACACCACCGGACAAGACAACCCAAGGACATGCCCATAGTCATGGGCATCGGAAGACGTCTCAGCAAGGGGGCACCCGCCCCGACGCTGAATACCCACGCCCCAGAAAGGGGGATGTGAGACAACCAACTTCGTCGGTACAAGACCTCAGGCAGGGGGCCACAGCCCCGAAACTGAGTCCCCACGCCCCCACCAAGGGAGTGTGAGAAGACCTCCTTATTTCACGGCAATATATTGGTAGATCTTGCTGTACACACATGCAGTTTCAGTTCTAACCTACCTACTTCCGACCAAGGTTGTGGCTAGGAATAACCCCGAGTGACCTTTTACGGAAACAATATTTCAGGCAATGAAAGCAAGAAGGGAGGCCAACATTTCCAGACACGATTAAAAATCAAATAAACCCATTGTTGGGTAACTGTCAGTAACATACGTAGGGCAAATAGACCTAGGCCCAACTAAAAAATAGTGGCCAAACCCAACTGTTGGCCAACTAACGATAGCTATGTGGACCAACCGTGCGCCAACAATAAATGCTACTAGGGCTAAGAATGTAACTGCTTAAATACTAAGTTACCGAAAACTTCTGTGCTAATAAATAAACTACCAACTACCGATTGAAATACTGAAAATTCCGAAAACTTAATACATCAAAAAGCGGACATAATACTATTTCACCAGCTGAAAGTACATTTCAGCGAAAACTATTGTCAGCTTTATTTGTCGTAAATCTCCGAATAAAAATTCAAAGTTGCTTGACCATAATCAGGAATTCTGTTAAAACTTAAGGGATCGCCTCGCTCCGCTCCGATTCGCTCGGCTCTCAATATGTATTTACATGTAAACCACTATGCTAGTCGTCGCACCTATTTTTTGACTTAACAGAACATTTTTTTGTTAACTTAGTATTTCTTTCGGAAGTTCAGTAATTTATTCGGAGGTTCATTATTTAAACCAGGTGGTCGTAAGGAATTTTAGTTTGCTATTTTTTAATTATTTTGTCGGTAGATGTTACACAGTTAAATTAGTATATTTTTCGGTAACTAATTTTACCGCTGCTTAGATAGTATTACAGTGTGCAGCAGTTCGCTGGGATTTAATTTGTTTTTCGGAGGCTTCATTATTATTATTATCCATTACGTTTACATTATAGGTGGTAGAGCTGATGCCAGGCTCGACTATGGAGGTACCACCATCTTACTCGGAAATCCTCCCGAAGTTATTTGGGAGAGAGTAAGAGAACAGCTCTTAGGCTAAACCAGGCGGCCCACCATTGCCTGGGACCGTAGGATGGCGGTTTATCCATCCCCAATTGCCGAGCCTTATATAAAAGAGACTGGTGACGGGCAGCGGCGTCACTGGTGCAAGGGTTTCGGCACCGCGCTCACCAACCCGCCTGCCCAGCGTGTGTGAGTATGGGAATTTCTTCCAGGAGGACCGCCAAGATTGGCGAAATCCTGGAAAGGCCTATGTCCAGCAGTGGACGAAACAGCCTGATGGATGGATTGATGGACGTTTGGGACGAAACAATTTTTGGTGAAAAGCGAGTGTATCAAGTGTACCAAATACTCGTATTTCACACTTAAACTTGGAAACACCTCTGACACCCTGTCAGGGATTCATGTCGTATCGATTTCAATCACGTCTTAAATTGTGAAATATGGGTAAGCATGGTGTTCATATGAAACGAAGGTCAAGGTGGTATTTTGGTAATGGGTTCAATCCCCATGCTGTACATTAATGTGTCTACGGTCTGCGTACTTCGAAAGGTACAATAAGCTGTTAGTCCATTTGTCCCCGAAGTTGCAAGCCAAATTTGCAAGAGCTGTGTCAGGATCGTTGTAGATGGAAATCTGTAATCAGATTAAACTGATACAGTTTTCCCGTATGGGTTAAAATCTTTACTTAAACCTGGCTGTAGTCACTTTTCCAAGCTAAATATTAGCATGGTTTGTCCGGATCGTTGTAGATATAAATCTGTAGTCAGATTAAACTGATATATAGTTTTCCCGTATGGAAAATCACGTATAACTAACCATGTGGTCAACGTACGCCGATAAAGCAGCCAAGCAACGCTTTTTCTCCCGAATTGATTCATAAATATTGAATTTTAAAACACAAAACTTATTTTGCGATAGTGCAGCTTTTTACAAAAGAAAGAATTTTTAGAATCGGTTCAGTAGTTCCAGAGATTACCCAAAATATACAAACAATCAAATATTTCCTTTTTTAATGATATAGTGTAGAAGGGTAGATAAGTGTGGCCTTTGCCTTGCCAAAAACTATGCAAATAAAAAACGGGCAGAGTCAGGCCAATATATAGGCCATACTATAAAAATTATTGGTCCAAAAAATATTGACAGATTCGATAGAACTACACAAAAACAATGAATAACTGCCGGCTAGCTGCGGCCAAAAGCTAGTAAAATTATTTACCTAATAGATTTGGTTAACAATTACATTTAACAGATAATAATGACACTTCCTACTATGACGTAATTTTTTATCCGAATTTGCGATAAATTTACGATAAAACGCAAATCTAAGCGATAAAATTCATCGATTGCAAAACTTAGTCCATTCGTTATAGGTGAACTCATTTCAACCTTCCTTTACAAACATTGGATTTGTAATAAAATTTATTCAAAAAGAAAAATTGTATTAATCAAGATGGCAGTTTCAGATGAATCTTTAGGAGTTATTATCCTTAATGTAGCAAATACAATCACACATATTCTGATCGGTGGAATAACAACTGTATCTTGTGTCTTTGCTATGGGGTTCAGTGGTCATTTTAGGCAGCATATTATTTTGTGTGTCATTGGGGTAAGCATAACATATTTTATTACTAATAATACTACTACTAAGTACCTCGATATTTTTTTCTGTCATGATATGAAATGGCAACGTGTGGACGAGTAGACAGGTCTAAAATTATAGTACAATGTAGTAGTGGGACCACGAAAAGATTCAATGAATGAATGTTTGAAACTTTCTTACTTCAAAAACACAATAGTAATGTATGAACCAATTTCAGTACATACTACTAATGGGCGAGGCCATCCAGACATTTAACAGCAGGAATGGTTGGTCTCTGACCCTTCACCACAAGGAGAAGAAGATGGCGCATTTGGTGATCCAGGTTGCAGGCACCGCGCTGGTCATTGCTGGCAGCGCCATTCGGATCCAGGGCTACGGTGGCGAACATTTCAGTACTAACCATGGAATTGCCGGTAAATTATATTATAAGTAAAAAAGTGCATTGAGCTCATGATAAAAAAACAGACCAGTGCGATTAGGATACGGTGCCCTGAGTTTCCATATCGTTGTATTAAATAAGTTAAAGACTTGAAGAATTTGAACACAAACTTACTATCACTACCAACAACACGTGTGTGTTTTCAAAAGCAATTTTGATTCAAAATAATCAGTGTATTTTATTTATTAACAGATATACCCACTGAAAGTAAATAAAGAAGCAGTATAGTAGGGGGAATTTAAATAATTGATATAAGAAAGAAGAGAACTTAATTCAAATTATTAAATTTCGTGATATCAATCACTCATTACGAAATTTTTTGAAAAACTAGAAAGGCAAATAGGTTCCTCATACCTCGGGGATACCTACTAAAAATGAATTTTATGAATTTCAAATAATAAAGGTGTGATAAACAGTATTAGTTTTTCAATTGGACGTGAATGGGCATATTCGAAATAGGGAATTGTGCAAAATTGCATCATTCGATTTTTCCCTAGGCGAGAATCGAAACCAATGATCTTCAAAAAGAAACACCTATATAACATTATTGTACCATCCGATAAGATAAGGATCAAATTCTGGGAAGTAATGTTAAACGGCATACCGAAGAAAATGGCTCATTTTTAATAGAATACTATTTAACTTTTATCACATAAATTGAACTATTCCAATACTTAGCTGGATTGGACGTCTCATCACACAATTATTGATTCCAATACATACCGGTACAATCGTTGAGTTCGGATACATCTGAACTTACTAAAAACTTTAAAATATGAGCCAGTTTATTGAACATTTTAATTTTTCTTTAGTTTACCGTATATCATTACTTCTCAGTATTTGATCCTTATCGGCGACACTTTTATATTATACAGTGTTTTTTTTTTAATCAAAGGTTTCGATTCGGATAGAGAAATAATTTTTCCAGAAAGATTAATAAAAAGTTTTTATCAAAATCGGCCCAAGACTCGTTTGAGCATTTTACACTGGTCCCTTTAATGAGGTGGGTGCGATCTAATGTGGAGTTCCGTTGACCTCGTTTTGCTTTTATCACTGTCCTAATTGTCAGAAAATTTATAAAACGTTACATTTTGCAACAAAATGTAGTTGTCTCTCTATATTGTCTCTTTTGCTTTCGAAATTGAAAGCGATTTGAATATTATTCATTTATTTATTTTACTTCAATAATTTGACAGGTATATTGGCACTCGCACTGAGTATCGTCAGTTTCATCGGAGGTATTTTCAACATGTACCTGAAGCAACGCGGCAAGCTAATCAAAATCTGCCACTCGTTAGTTGGCACAGCCACTGTGATCGTTGCCATTATCAGCCTTTGCTTCGCCTTCGACAAGACCGCTTTCCGAACATGGTCCTCCGATAGCACAGCTATAACTATGATTACTTTTTCTGCGATACTTTTACTTGGTACTTTGTATTCGGCGTGCTTGACTACGTTCAAGAGAGTGGTGAATTGATTTGAGATATAAATTGTAAGTTTTTGGTTATCTTATAAATGTAGTTACAAATAACTTTTATGGTGCCTTAAAGAATTTGCAATAAACAATCTAATGTATTTATGATGTAAGTGTAATTTTATCTTTTGTAAATATTATTATATCCACTTCAACTGAAGTGCCACGTAGACCCACTCCAAAAAAAATTCAATATATAGTAGTTCAAATAGACGTCTAGACAAGTTTCAGTCTCTTCCAAGCAATTAAAACAAGTAAAATATTAAAATATGTCATCAGAAAATATTGTTAATGGACAAGCCGAAGAAAATCCTTCAAGCCCAGTTGCAACAATTCCTTTGGAAGCAACTAAAGAAAATGTGATAGTTAAAACTGTTGGGCTTACAGTGAATCTCTTCAGTCATATTTTTATATGCATCACTGTGTTTGTTTGCTTGTCGTATTCTTGTCTATTGTTACCCTTGAGCACCATGCAACTTCATATTGTGTTGTGTGTTTTAGGAGTAAGTTTAGCTTATATTAAATCAGATAACAAGAATATTGTGCGATTCCAAAAGTTGTAAAGTGACATATTTCTATTCTCATATAACACCACTTTCTTCTTTTTTAGTATCAATTTTTCATGTGTGAAGGAATGCTAGTTCTCTCAAAAACAAACAGTTGGTCATCATTTCTCCGCTATTCACATAAAACAAACATTCATTGGATTGCCCAAATTATAGGTGCAAGTTTAGCTGCAGCAGGCAGTGTAATTATTATAAAAGAAAAACATGAGAATTTTGAGACCGCACATGGGATACTAGGTTTGTAAATAACTTACTAAATAATTAAATAGAATATTAATTTACCTCATCACATTTCACAGTTAGTTATTTTTGAAAAAACTGTTCAGGAATACCTACATTAGGAACGTTTACTGCTGATTAAAATATAAATTGTATGTAGCTCTAAAATGAATTGTTTGTTAATCTTATATTAAGTAAAATAAAATATATATTCGTATTTAATTACGAAACCACCCTACCCATGGAATTTCTAATCACAAAAACAATTTTTCTTTTCAGGTTTATGCGCTCTGTTATTTTGTATAGTGTCTCTGATAAATGGAGTATTGGTTAAATTTATTTATCCATTGACCAAATACGTTAAAATGAGAGGAAAATGGTTAAAACTAAATCACTTCATATCTGGTGCCTTAACCCTTATACTGGCATCTATAAGTTTGTGCCTTGGATTTGATAAAGCCTTTTTCAGAAAATGGGCAACTGACGCTATAGTTACAACATTGATCATTTTTACCATTATATTTACATTTCTTGTCATATTTGATAGAATCTGGCTTATGATAAGGACTAGGGTAACTACTCTTTAATTTATAATTTTGTTATTTGGTGTAGTTACTTAATAAAAGTTATAAAAAATAATAAAACTTATTTTAACTTTATACTTTACTTTTTCACTTATTTTAATTAACCGATATATTTTGGTCCTCTGTATAGGGCCATCATCAGTCGAAAAAAAACAAGTATTTGACAATTATATAAAAAAAAAATATATATTTATTAACCCCTTTTTTTATTAAATTTAATTAATTATTTCGTTGTACTAACGAAATTCAGTTTTATTGTTTTAGTATTAATTGTTTATAAATATATATTTGCTTTCTGTGTTTTATTTTAACCTTCTTTTTTAGGGTTCCGTAGTCAATAAGGAACCCTTACAGTTTCGCCAAATCTGTCCGTCTGTCTGTCTGTACGGAGCTTAGCTCAGAGACTCTTAGCACTACAAAGCTTTAATTTAGCCTGGGTATACATATTAATCACGCCGATAAAGTGGCAAAATAACAACTTGAAAACATTTTTTTAGGTTGCCTCCTCTACACGTTAAGTGGGTGTGAATTTCTTTTTCTCGTCTATCCCTGCGTGTCCTTTGTAGTTGTTGGATGTTTGAGAACCTTTTTTGATTTGCGAAATATTAAGCTTTAAAGTGCAAATTTCTATTAGAGTCAATTCCTCCTCCCCCAAATTATCTGTGCCCAAACAGTTATTTTTGGATATGTGAAAAAATTCACGGCAAAATAGTCTTCTTCTTCCTTTGTAAAACATATAAATACAACGTCTGTCTGTTCGTTCGCTTATAACTTGAGAACCAAATCCATTGAGATGGATTTTGATGCAGTTTTCACTGAAATATAAAGCATTTCTCCGAGAAGGCAGACAAAACCTCATAATTTGAAAGGCGATATGAAAGTTAATTTTGGTAAGATGAGAAAGATGATTTCGAAGTTTGTTCTGCCAAGTAGGGAGCTACAGCATCGTCTAGGACGGGGGCTTCTAGGAGGCGAAGCGACGTTTTACCCATTGTTTTGGTGTTGTGTTTGATGGGAGTGAAATTTTTGATAAATGATTGTCTTTTCAGAATCGGGTATGATTTCGCTGAAATGAACTTCGCATTTATTTGGATTTAATTCTAGGCCTATTTCTCTTAATTTTTCTTTAAATTATCTTTAAATCTTCTAGTACTGTGTCTACTTCGCTCCCAAGGGTGCCGTCGTCCAAGTTTTAGGTTACTTATAATTTTGTGGATGGCGAGGCTGAAAATGGCAGGCCCGAGTGGGTCGCCTTGCTGATAGCCTACTGCTGAATAAGGAAGGTGGTTCTGATAAAGTAATTTAGATGGGGCACTGTAGCTTTGGGTAACTAGAAATTTCAGGGGTGTTTTCTTTTATCTCAGTGAGCAGAGCGCCTCTGTCAACAGAGTTAAAAGCATTTTTTATGACATGTAATGAAATAGTTTAGAATTAAGTGGTCACATCTACACTTCTATACCTTCCTATATAAGAGGATTTGTTTGTTTGTTTGTTTGTTTGTTTGTATGTTTGAGGTAAACTTTAGAACTACGGAACCGATTCCAAAAATTATTTCTTTTATAAGAAGCTACACTATTGTTGAGTAACAAAGGCTATATTTTATTTTATTAAAGTTAAGTTTTCAGTTTGAAAATTAAATATTGGTGAATTAAGTCGGGAGAAAAAGCGCCGCTTAGCTGCTTTATCGGCGTGCCTTGACCAAATGGTTAGATATACGTGATAAAATCGGTCGTTTTTCTATACGAGTAAACTGTAACAAATTAATCTCTCCAAATATTTTGATCTACAACGATCCTGACACACCTCTTGCTAATATTAAGCTTAAAAAAGTGACTACAGCCAGGTTTAAGCATAGACACATTAATACTATGGTTTAAGTAATGATTTTTTACCATACTTGAAAAATATATCAGGTTAATATGTCTACAGATTTAAATCTACAACGATTCGAACACACCTCTTGCTAATTATTTATTTATTTATTATTTATTACAATCAACTAAAACTAACATTACAGAATTGCCTATTGCGTTAATTTAGTAATTCTAAATTCTCACTTAATAATAGAAATATATAATTAAATTACCAAATAAATACAAATCCCAGATAACTTAATTACTACTTAACCTAGTACATAATAATATTTAGCTTGAAAATGTGAGTACAGCCAGGTTTAAGTAACGATTTTATCCCATACGAGATAACTGTATCAGTTTAATCTGACTACAGATTTCCATCTTCAACGACCCTGACACACCTCTAGCAAATTTTAACCGACGTAAAATAAGAGAAGGTTTTCAATTTTTGACTGTATTTTTAATAGATTTTTTTTGGGTATATTACTCCATGACTCCGTCATTTCTAAGCCGATTTGTACAATTCGTTTTTTGTTTGAAAGGTTGTGCTTTCAAGTAGGCCCGGGATTAGTTTTGTCTTGATCTAATGATGGTCTTCAGAGATAGGCAGTAGAACTCTTCGATGGATGACAGCATATCACTTGACATTGAGGCAAACGCTTTGTATTAGGGTGGTGATTACGGGGTATTATTCGAAAATGGTCATAAACCCATTTGACCTTAGATCCTGACCTCATCACCATAGAACTACTCAATAGATGACAGTAGATAACTAGAGATTTCGGCACTTACCTTGTGTTAGTGTGCTTATTGCAGGATATTACTTGAAATTTGTCATTATACCACCTGACCTTCGATCCTGGTCTCAGCACCATAGAACTCCTTGACAGATGACAGCACATAACTCGATATTGCAGCAATCACTTGTTAGTGTGCTCATTACAGGCTTTTACTTGAAAATGTTTCTTATGCCACCTGAACTTCAATCCTGACCCCAGCACCATAAAACTCCTCAACGGATAAAAGCACATAACTTAAGATTGTGGCAATCACTTTGTGTTAGTGTGCTGATTTCTGGATATTACTTGAAATTTGACCTATAAGCCACCTGACCTTCGAATCTTAAACTCTTCGATGGAAGACAGCGCACTATTCGCGATTGAGAGAATCGCTTTGTGTCAGGGTGCTGATTGTACTTAAACACTGTCATAATACCAACTTGACTTTCTTTCATATGAACTACGTGCTTACAATAACTAGGTACCCATATTACACAATTTAATCCGTGATTTTAATCGTTACGACATGACGGGGTGGCAGACGTGTTGAAAGGAAGAAAATAAATTTATTGGCCCGTTTACCAAAAAAAGAAATACTTAAAGCTAACACAGTAGAAAAAGGGAGTAATCTATAGATAAAAATAACAACATGACAAAAGGATGTAGCTCAGCTATGTGCTATCCAAAACATTGGCGCTGGTTTTCAGCTACCTCCGTTACAATTATTGCCATAAAAGTTATGTACGAGTAGTTAACAAATTTATTTACTAAATTGAATTTGAAATTGAAGTGTTTTCAAGTGTAAAGTGTGAAATGCGAGTCACAGTCCACACTGGGTAACCCGCTTTTCACCGAAAATTGCTACATCCTAAGCATAATGGGTGGTGAGCCTTAAAGAAAGATTTTTTGCTCAGTATTTGAACTTATTACCTCATTAGACAGGTAGACTAAGATGTATTTTTTTTCCCTCATGACACAATTTCCTTCTGCCTTTTATATTTTCTTATATAATTTTATGTAGTTAAAAAGACTGTAATAGTATTAAGCCTTATTGAAAAAAAAATTACTGATAAAAAAAGACATGATCTTGCAAAGTTTCTTGCCCTTCTTCAAGATTAATCTAATGGGCGGATTTAGGCATTATGTCTATTTATAGTTTATTCATCTATTAACTTATTTATTCATTGCATTATGTAGGTATATACACTATTTTAATTTTTTACTCATGTTAGTACATATTTGGTTGGGCATTATATTTATTTATGGTCTATTCAGTTTATTTATCAACCTATTTATTAATTGCATTACGTATAATAATATTCTTATTCCAATAAGTCTTTATTTTATGCATGTGTATAACTTTAGTAGCCCAACTTAAATATAGTTTTTTTTATATATTTCCCGTAAGTATCATATTTGTTTCACTATAAAATATTATTTTTATACAGATTAGATTTGACATGTGAAACATATACTTTATGTATCTATTTTACAAATAAACATTTTGAATATTTAAATCTTTGATAGCCGTACTTCGGGCACAAATGGGCCAACAGCTTAACGTACCTTCCGAAGTACGTAGACCGTACACAAATTAACGTGCACCATAGGGATTGAACCCACGACCTTTGGGAGAGCAGGCGAGCGCTCTACCACTCGGCTACAGAGGTGGTCAAATAAAAATAATTTTCATGAAAACCAAAATTCAAAGTCATATACGTATATATCTATACTAGTAATAAATAATTTTAAATAAAATGTGCTATTATTATATGTTAAGCGGCATTTTTAGATTTTATGTCTGTCTGTCTTTCTGTGTGTCTGTCTGTAGTTCCGTTTAAACTCGAGAACCACTCAATGGGTTTGGATGCGGTTTTATTTATTATAATTGTAGTTGCCCTAGACAACAGCTCTACTAATAATAGACTAGTAAAAAGTCGTATCTGTATTAATTGATGTTTTTCGCAAAAATTTCAATGGAATAGGTTGTATTATATTTTTATTATATATTTATATTTCTCGTTATGATATCAGAATCGTGTATACTTTCATACCCTATAGGGATTCTTGACTTTGCATTTACACCTTGTATATATATACCTAATCTAAATGTCAAGTACCTATCCTTTCTTCATTCGACTAACGACGACCACAAGCGGGTCGAAATATGTATATATGGAGTCATTTTAAAAGGTTTTTATTTATGTTACCTGTAATAAATATCATTAAATTAAAGACTCCAGTAATCACATAAAAAATATGTATCTAACCTCATATCGTAAAATCCTCATTACGAACTCAAAACTACTGGCATAATGAAAAATATTTATCATGAACGTTACTAAAAAATTAAATTGTACAGGTCTCCGAACAACATAATGCTATAAAAAAACTTTTTCTGAGATTACAGGGACCTTAGCCCAAACAGCCATGTCTGAGGTTTAATATCAAATACCAATGAGGTTATCATATAATATTCTCTAAAACGTACTAAATAATATTGCGCCGTGACAAAGGAGGTCACAATTTAATTTTATTTTCAGCCTGCATTGTCTATGGCTACAGCCGGCGCGCGCAACGCCTACACATTCGTGGTGGACTGTTGGATTTTGGCGCCATAGCTTACGTGGAAATTATTATTTAGTGTTGTTTTATGGGTCAAACCAAAAGTATTATTTTGGCCTAAAAATACTAACAGCAGTGATGGTGATGATAATTTGACTCCACCTGACATTCTAGAAATAACGACGGAAATTACGAACACTTTTAGAACGAGCTTGGCAAGAAAAATCAAAAATGGCTAATGACAAATTTTATCAAGATTTTATGAAAACAGGTTGTTAGGCATGAGTTAAGTTAAAGTAGTGTATGAAACTATACGTAACTAGGTATTAAAAAACTCGCCTTTGGAACGTTTTAAAAACTGACACTCGTGTTTTTAATAACTTTTTTATGTACCAGTTTCATAAACTACTATTATTGAATTAAATAATGACTCATCTATTTCTAAAAAAGTATCCGTTAATATACTTGGTAAAGTACTGTTTCTTTAATTACCTGCAATTTCCATATAATTTGGTCATGTAAATTTCATCTACACTACACGAGTATTTTATCTACATCTACATCTACACTTCTTATACACTAATAAATAAAGAGGAAAGATTTGTTTGTTTGTTTGTATGTTTGAGGTAAACTTTGGAACTACAGAACCGATTCTAAAAATTCTTTCTTTCGTAAAAAGCTAAACTATTGTTGAGTAGCATAGGCTATATTTTATTTAAATAAAAGTAAGTTTTCAGTTTGAAAATTCAGTATTTGTGAACCATGTCAGCAGAAAAAAAGCTGCTTAGCTGCTTTATCGGCGTGCCCTGACCAAATGGTTAGTCATACGTGATAAAACTGGTTGCTTTTCCATACGAGGAAACTGTATCAGTTTAATCTGACTAAATATTTCCATCTACAACGATCCTGACACACTTCTCGCTAATATTAAGCTTGAGAAAGTGACTACAGCCAGGTTTAAGCACAGATACATTAAATACTATGATTTAAGTGATGATTTTTTCCCATACGGGAAAACTATATTAGTTTAATCTCACTACAGATTTACATCTACAACGACCCGGACACACCTCTTGCTAATATTTAGCTTAAAAAGTGATTAAAGCCAGGTTTATGTTTTGATTTTTTCCCATACGAGAAAACTGTATCATTTTAATCTGACTACAGATTTCCATCCACAACGATCCTGACACACTTCTTGGCACTTTGCTAAAACATAGTAACCAGGGTCTGATGATTGGACTGGAAGATGGGTACGGGATCTCCTCAAGGGACAACAGCAGACCCTTCGAGTTTGGGCTTATTGATTAGTATTTATTAGCACTTTGGTAAAACATGGTGACCAAGGTGTGCTGATGGGACTGGAGGGTGGGTACGGGATCTCTTCAACGGACAACAGCAGACCCTTCGAGTTTGGGCTTACTGATTGGTATTTATTAGCACTTTGGTAAAACATGGTAACCAGGGTATGATGTTGGGACTAGAAGATGGATACGGGATCTCCTCAACGGACAAAAGCAGAACCTTCGAGTTTGGACTTATTTGATTGGTCTTTATTAGCGCCTTGGTTAAACATGGTGTCCGTTTCATATAGTCTTTCAAAAAATCATATTCTTTTGTTTTCCTAATTTTCACGAAAATCACTTCGACGCGGGCGGAGCCGCGGGCAAAAGCAAGTATAAAAAAATGGAAATTCGACTAATATTCCAAAGCTAAGTGTAACGTAGCGCAAATTAAACCGTTAAAAAATCTACTGAAAGGATGTATCTAGAAATTTTTTTTAGACATAAATTATCACAATTTCATGGTCTAAAATTTTAAAAGAGACCATGTCGTGACCACCTCCCCTTAAATGTCATAGGTGCCATTTTTCGATGACTCGCCACTCCCTGTATTATTCTTATTACACTCGTAAGGCGAAAAAATTTGTCAAAAGTGACAGCTAAATATCTCAAAAGTGATATGTCAGAAATGACAGTTATTTACTCCACCTGACATTCTAGAAATAACGACGGAAATTACGAACACTTTTAGAACGAGCTTGGCAAGAAAAATCAAAAATGGCTAACGACAAATTTTATCAAGATTTTATGAAAACAGGTTGTTAGGCATGAGTTAAGTTAAAGTAGTGTATGAAACTATACGTAACTAGGTATTAAAAAACTCGCCTTTGGCTCGTTTTAAAAACTGACACTCGTGTTTTTAATAACCTTTTTATGTACCAGTTTCATAAACTACTATTATTGAATTAAATAATGACTCATCTATTTCTAAAAAAGTATTTAATTTACAATATTTTTATGAATTAAATAAATGTCTAAATGTCTTACTCTGGTAAATTGCTCGAAATTTAAAAAAAGTATATAGAAAAGGAACTAAATGGATTTTCATAAAACTTTATTCCCGTAATATTATTAAAGTGGCGTTTTATAACTGTATACATGTATGTATACTTATGTATAGTGTCCTTTTAGGTAAATAATGATTACAACGATGTGGAAGTTGAAAGAAAAAATCTTTGAGCACTTACGTTATCTAATAGTTTCGATAAAGTGAACATGTAAAATTTATACAAATTGAGTAGCTCAACACTTCAGTTCGGTATTCTAATAAACAATTACGTCATTTTAGACACATATAATAAAATTTTAAAAAAACTTCTCCGTATGAAGCTCTATATAATTTTAATTAATTTTATATTGCTCGTTATAATATAACGCCAAAACATTACATTTCACTGTATAATAGTTTACCAAGATGTAAATGCCTAGAAAAATATTAGAAATTATAGTTATGTAAAGTTTTTCGTTGTCCCGAATCTAAGTTCAGTAAAATAAATCGCAAAATAACTAAATTAAATTTTTACTCACAAAGTACGTTCATCATAGGCAAGTTTTTGTCATCGTTTGCATTTCATGATATGAAACAAAATGCAATGATATTAAACAAAAATAAACGTATAAAATTCGACCCATTCAGTGGAGGCGTCATCAGTCGATTGAAAATAATTTTGCAACACATTTTCTCGAAAACTATACTTTCAATAGCAGTAAATATGCCTTGAAATGCATCAAAAAAATAATTGCCAAATGCGAGCCGAAGCGACACAAAACAAGGTGCTGAAATAGCAGCGCCTAACAAACAATTCGGAGAAATTTTGCCCGTTTTCACTAACGACGAACAGGGCGACGCCTAACTAAGTAACTCCTAATTTAGGTGCATGCTTACCATAAAGTTCTATTTCACGAAACTATTTTTACTATGTGATTCCTAACCCATGAGTAGCCTAAGTTTTTTATACTTGTCTTTGGTTTTGTTTGTCAAGTTGTCTGTTTGTGGTTTTTTTACGTTTCTCAGTACTACAATAAGCTTAAATCTCAAAATCGCGACTGTCACAAGCATATGTCAGTTTAGGGGCGCCGAAGCATTTCGCACCCCCGAATCGGTGTCGTAACTTTAGGTGATTGCTAACGTCGTTAGTCATGACTTAAGAGTTAGTGAAACGTGTTTTTACTCTAGGCAACTCCTAAATACATAGGCATCTGATTTAGGCGTCTCCTATGGTTAGTGAAAACGAGCATCTTGTTACTCGTATTTGTTGTTTTACTTTATGTGTATCTACTAAAATCTGATCTTTGAAACTTGTATGTAATACCGTCTTGAAGATAGAGATAGTTTCAGCTCTAGCATGAAAAAAATGCTACTTTTTCTAGGAGTTTATTGTGGGATTGGATTTAAATTTTTTGTTCTACATATTCTAAAGTAAAATAACAAATTATAAAAATTATGTTTCCTGACTCAGCGGAAGTCGAATTGTTTTCTGTCGCTCTGATTTAGCTACATCTATATTGTTGTTATATACCATGTTTTTAGGGTTCCGTACCTGTATAGTGTTGTGCTACGACTCGTATTTGGATAAATTACTATTTTTTCGTATTTATTAAGAAAAGCAAAGTAATATTAAAAATAAAATACGCTATATTTCGACCCCTCAGTGGGATCGTCATCAGGCGAATGGGAAATAAAATTATGACATATATAACGTAAAAAACACTAAGATAGAGCTGAAACAAATTAAAAAATATATCAGGATTTTATTTTTTTTGCATGGGAAGGGTTATTTTATTATTAGCCGTGATTCAGGATAAGCAACACAATTTTCTATAAAAAATTCAACTGCCTATCTATTATGGCTGACCCTGTGACAGACGGACGGACCGACAAATGGACAGACAGCGGAGGCTTACTTAGTAATAGGATCCAAATTGACACCCTTCAGGTACTGAGCCCTAAAAACTATCAAAACTATCTATTTTTATTTAACCTATCGTTTGTGTGATAAATCGGAAGACATTCATGATTATCTCATTTCTTTGCTTTTATACAGTTTTGGCTAGTGCAGAGGACGGGCCTGAAGTTAGTCACAGTACATCTGTGACTCACAGATGGCATCCCTGCTGCTCTTTCTCAGACTTATGACGCAGATGACAGCTAACTTCACATGTGCCTTCTGTATCTACTAGCCCCAAGAAGTTTATTACCAGACTGGAGTGCTAACCTCAATTATTGAAAGCCGCAAGCTAAAATAAATGAACTCTAATCTACTATATAACTCTTGAAATTTTTTGGCTTGTCCATGATAAGGGAAGTTAGCGCTCCAGTATGGTCATAAGCTTCATGACGAGCTCGAACTGTTCAAACTCTTCAAATGTTTCAAAAGTGGCCAGAATCGTATTGTGATGAGTGGTGTGCCTGTCTACAGTGCATTTAGAGAACTTCTCCATATTATAGACATTATGTTCTTTTTATTATACCTATATTATAAGTAAAGATATAATTGCTATGTTTAGCCTTTTATTTTCTTTAAATATTACTACTTAATTACAAGAAAAATAAAATAAAAACACAATTTTCAAAATATTTCGGCCTCTGAGGCCGTCATCAGTTGAATGACAGTTAAAATCTATGCTACCGACTATTTAAAGAAAAAAATGAAAATTAAAAAAATAAAATAATGATATTTACAGAATTAATGTGTGATGAAGATGATGATGATGATGATGATGGTGATGATGATGTAATACGAGTAATGCCGTTAATGAGTTTAAAAACAGCGAGTGTTGTTGATTTTTGCTTCTGAAAGCCATGTTGTTCTTGTTTTAAAACTTTATATTTGCCAAAAAAATGTATCATCCTTTTTCAAATTAATTTTGAGAGAACTGGTGTGAGCGTGATGGGACGATAATTTCCTATTTCATATTTCTCACCCTTTTTGGCTTAGGGCTTTACAATAGACATCTTTAGTTTTTTAGGGAAACTTCCAGTCTCTAAAGATAGGTTTATGAGATAAGTTAATACAGACGAAAGTTCAACTTTGGATGCTTTTAATATTTTTGTTGTTATACCATCATATCCCTCAGAATTTGTATGATTTAAGAGGATAGGTTCCGAAAAACCATAATTTATTCTTCCTTGTTTGAAGAATCTAGCAATACTAGATATTTGAAAAAAATTTGGACTTCTTTTAAGAATATAATGTACACTCTTATCGAAACAGAATCTTCAGAAGTCATTCCAACATTGAGCCATAAAAATCAAAGATGACTCCAAAAAAGGTTTCATGTCGAGTTTTAACATTATTTGAGCAAAATCATATTATATTATTTTTTAATTAAAATCTGTATAAACTTTATTATACTGTTATCCGAACAGATATTTGATACAAACTTTAGTTTTTTTTAAATAATAAAATTCGTGATAAAAGTCGTCATTTTGATAATTTTCCAGAATTCGTCCCTCTCGCACTGCAGGTTTTTCGGCATGGAGTAACAGCGATCAATGCAATCGGAACCTATTCTTTTAATGATGATATCATTTTAATTAACTGTCATTCAACTGATGACGGCCTCATAGAAGAGGCCGAAATATTTTGAAAATTGTGTTTTTTTTTTTTTTTTTTTTGTAGCTAGTTTTATTATATCTATTGATTCATACGGAAAAATCATCAACGGAAATTTATACCAAGGGCTCAGAACTAAGGTTCAATTTCCTTTTTAATAAGTTAGTTATATGATGGAAATTGCATCCTAATCAAACCACCTTAAGAAAACAGCTGACAAACATACATACAGAAAAGGCGTGGAAAATAATTTAGCCCGCTCTTTTGTGTCGCTAGTTAAAGTATGTATCAACATATAATAAGCTTTTCACATCTTCATGGTAATCAAACATTAATCTAGTACAGTTACAACTACACGCGATTGTAGCAAAAATGTCAAACACAGGAGAAATAGATGTAGTATCAAACGTTTCTGAGAATATGCCAAGGGAATATGATCCATCTAACATTCCTATCGAAGAGCTTAACGAAACAGGAACCAATGACGTGCATGCTGTAGAACATGTTGAACAAGAAGTTGCTAGTCCAAAAGGTAAACAATTTGGAGAGAACGTGGAAAAGGAAAGAATATGGTTAAAAACAATCAGACTTATGGTCAATCTGTTAACTCATATTCTTATTGCTATAACTATCTTCGAATGTATAAAATACTCCCTGAGTTCTGAATTCACTACATTACAGCTACATATTGTTTTGTGTGTATTGGGGGTAAGTAAATAAAAAACAATTATAACTTAGTTGTTACATAAACTCTATACAATTATTAAAATATAAAAAAATAATACGTGGTCAACGACAGGGTGTCAGAGGTTTTTGCGAATATAGAAGGTGAAGTGCAACACACAGTTCACATTCGTACACCCACGTATCACTGACCATTATTACTTCTCAACACGTGATGTGTTACTGATCTCAAACGCCGTACTCCAGGCATAGAGGATCTATGTATAATCTTACCGTGCCTTCCAAAGCACGGAAATGTGCCGTTACGGGATTCAAACCTCCAGCTTAATAGGAGGCATTATAATAATTAAAATAATAATAATAAAATAAAAACTAAACTATAATAAAACGAAATTATTTTTTTTTTTCGCTTTAATGGAAAATATTTTGTGTTAGTATATTTTCTTTTTCAGTATCAATTCTTCATGTGCCATGGTGTTTTGGTAACATCCAAGGCCAATGGCTGGTCAATGTTTCTGACTTTACGTCACACGAGGTACTTCCATGGGGTACTACATCTTGTAGGCTTGATTATGGCCGCCGCAGGAACAGCCATTATGGTTATTTATCAAAATGGCAACTTTAGCACTGCTCATGGGCTCTTGGGTAAGATACTTACTTCTATTGACATACTCTTGACTACAAGAATGATATGGTTTGAACTTAAAATCGAAATGATTATTTTTTATTTTACAGGCGTTGGTGCTTTAATACTGAGAATTTTATCAATGTTCGTATACGAATTAAGAACTTACGTAGATGGCGTATGGCTGAAAGTACTACATGTTGTCACAGGAATTGGGACACTGCTCGTTGCATCAACCTGTTTGTGTTTAGGTTTTTACTACTATTTTTCCAGGGACGTGGTGACAGACGACTTTGTTTATGTTCTAATGGCATTCACGGGAATTTTTACTGTTCTTGTAATTGCTGACCGTTTGATTCCTACTATACATACATATAAGCTTCCTATGATATAAGTATTTTGATAAGAATTTATCCGTCCTCCATTTTAGGATATCAATCCTCGGGGTTGTGTCAGAGGTGCTTCCAAGTGAGGGCTGTAAAGTGCAAGTTATTTAATATATTTTATTTATATTTAAAATATCAAACTTTTAAAAGGTAGAATTTTATATTCTTTGCTTTTGTGGAAGATATCTAAACCTTAGTTTTTGTGAGGGCCCTATTGTTGTAATTCGATATTAAATTTTATGAAAAATAAAATTAACCACAGTATTGATAAACTCATAAAGTGCTATATTTTAGAAACATTCTCAGGATGAATAAAATAAAATCAAAAAAAACACTTCATGTTTTTCTATTTAAGAGATTTTTCCACCTCTATTTTTTCAGAAGATCTTAGATCTTAGAAGTAAGATTGGGGTACAAACTGGTTATTTTTTTAACTTAGATGTCGATTACTTTCACGATACGATCACGATTACTTTATTGATGATTATGAAATTGGCAGTCAATAAGATAGTAAGTTGGTACAGTCGGGAGAATTGACACCAAAAAGAATTTGCTAGCATAAAATTTATCTATACTAACAATAAAGTAGTAAAAAGTCGCGTCTATACATTGAATATTTTCGCGAAATTTTAAATGAAATGGGTTATTGGTATTGTAGTCGAGAACCACTCAACGGATATGAAGAACGAAGATCGATATCAAACGATGATTTTATCAAAATAATGGAGATAACAAATCTATAGTATTTCCCAATACGAGCGAGATCTCGTCGTTTTGGAGATTACAAACAGTCTCTCTGATTCTTGTGAAACAAATACTGGAACTGTGTAAAAATGACTGCAGAAATGCCGAATGTAGTGAACCATGAAAATGGGGGTAATGCTCCCGAAGATAAGCCCCCTCCTCCAGAATTTATACATTTTATGAATATAGTAAATACGTTAACACATTTGTTGCTAGGTGGTGTGGCTATTTTAGCGATTTGCTATGCTAATTATATAAAAGGGATAAATTCCATTTTTGGCTCTCAAAGTACATTCAGCACGCATATCTACTTGTGTGTTACTGGGGTAAGTACCTACAGTTTAATTGTTAAAAAAGGATAAAAATAACCGAAAAAAAATGTGGACCTCCGGACTGGCACGCTCTTCCTCCGGTCTCGGGCTTTAGCTGAGTAAGAATGAGATGCGCTCGGCCTTCGCCTTTGCTTAAAAAACAAAAAAAAGCAAAACAATCTAAAAATAATGTTGGTCCTTCGGACTCAACCTTCGGCTAAGTAAGAATAAAACGGGCTCGGCTCTCGGCTTCGCAAAAAAAAAATTCAAGTTACGTCCCTGCAATGATTAATATCCATTAAAAATTTCCAAAAATTCCATGCAAAACACTGTTCAGTACCCGTTGCTTGACCATTGGCGTAATCAGCTCAAACTGTGCCACCTGTAGAATGACATAAATTCGAAAAAAAATCTCACCCACTTTTCAAATACATGAATGACTTTATAATTTTTCCCACTCCCATACAAAACAGGGTTCAAAAAAAAAGAAGCAAAAAAATTAAAAAAAATTCAAAGGCTAAGAATTTTTCCCCAGTCAGAATGAGATGCGCTACGATTCACCCAAACCACTTCCACCCCTGAACACTCCTTCCGACTAAACGACCGTTTTGTAATTTTATGTATATTCAATGCGATCTGGGCCCAGTTTTTTTATTTATAACTTTTAGATTTATTTAGTTATCTTTTAGATTATTATTTATTTGTAGGTAATTAGTTTGTTTAAGTTTTTATTCTAATATGTAAATATATCGTAATTAGATCTGCTAACATTCGATTCAATAATATGTATGTCTTAGCTGTACAAGTTTTATTCAATTTAATTTCGTAGTTCGGTAACCTCGTTGATTAGACCCTTGATCGAATTTTATTCCTTCCGTCATGTTGAAAAATGAAGAAAAGCACTGCGAGATTAAACCTATATTCCTTGTTAATACCAGAGCACGCCTTAAAGACAAGTATTTATCCTCGAAGTACATAATCTTACTTCTTATGTTTGGCCTGCTTCTATGTAGTATTAATGTGAAAATAATAACATATTCAAATTTAAAAAAAAATAGTTTTATCAATTATCGTTTCTCTCACTTCCAGTACATTATTCTGATGAGCCAAGCAGTTTTAACAATGAACCCTTTCAACGGTTGGACTTATGCTTTTAAGCACTCTCAGAAGAGGGTCACTCACTGGATACTCCAAATCTGTGGTTCTGCACTTGCGATCATAGGTAGCATAGTCAGGATCAACGATATGAACACCAACTTTGAAACTACTCATGGAATACTCGGTAAGTTCTTTCCACAATCCAACAGAAGATTTTATCAAAATAGGTTCCGTAAGGAGCTTTAATAGAACAATCGTTGTGCTGCAAACGAAAAGAATCAAAAAACTTATAACCTTGTAGAGAAATTTTGATGTCTAACTTGTCTGTCTGTAGTAACTCAAGAATAGCTGGATGAGAATTACCGGGAATAGCACTCTTTTCTTCAAGAGTTTTTGGACTCTGTCATTTAGAAAAATGGCAGATTACATTAACTGGTATATTGTGTATGATATGCTTGTATATTTAGATCTGATCGTGTGGGGTGTTGTCTACAACATATTATATAATGGTAATATAATAATTTAAAGGTAATTACAATTATTTTCCTTTTTCCAGGTTTAATCGCTCTCATCTTCACAATCATAAGTCTGATAGGCGGTGTCCTCAACTTGTTTTTATCACAGATAAGTCCCACTATATTCAAGATTCTTCACAGTCTTATCGGAACGCTCACTCTCACTGTCGCTTATCTAAGTCTTTGCTTCGGTTTCCACGATAATAGGATATTTGGAGACGTTAATGCTAGAGTAGGCATAGCTCTTACTGTATTTGCTCTTATAGGTGTCCTTATGTCCGCTTTCATAAATATATTTAGAAGAATATTTCGTTGTTAAGTAATTAAATAAAAATAAGAACACCTAGTTACTCAGGTAGTAACTTTTGAAGTGTTCTTTTATGGTTAACTTTAGTATCGTTTCAAAAACACATCTTTATGTGCTTGGCATAAAGGTTCTTGTTTATGTGATTCGTCATTATTATAAATAAAATAACTGTAAACTTTAATTTTATTTATTTATTTGTATGAGGCTATCTATTTACAGTGATTTAACTAAGCTCTTAAATATTAAATACATTTTAAAATACTTATTTGAATTCAATTTTGTTCTTACACAGTCGAAGTCATAACTTACAGATAACATAAAAAACAACGTTTTTTTATTCAATTGTAACAGTAATTGTTTTTTTATTGTATTACATTAAATAAATTTATATTTATTTGCATAAAGCTGTTTTCTTTTTGCTTGGCGAAATATATTTTGATTTAAACAATATGAATATATTATTTATGTAAACTTGTAATCATAACAAAATTACAAAGCAGTTTTATGGAAGTAAATATTTATAATATAATAGTAGTAATATTATTATTGTGTACGAATATGACTATTTAGGTATCAAAAATAATTCAAATATCACACCAACAATAAAACTAGGTAATTTGCAGCAATGATAAATTATTGAAAACCACGAAGTATAAAATGAATGATACTTATCAAAATGTGTTTAGTGTTTTTAGTGCTTATAATTGTATTGTGTACGCCAAATCTATATAGTATCATAGAGAAATAAATACAGATTAGATACATTATATGTACACAATGAGACATACGAGTATTATGTGAAGTGACATTGCTGTAATGAATAAGTTCCAATATTCATAAATTTGTACATAGTATGATACGGACTGTTTCGGGTCGATACCAAAAGATTTATATGCATTAAGGGAAAATTATTCTAAGATAGATTGTATATTATAGCTTATTGATCATAATAATTTAAGAGTAAACAATATACATGAAGTTATTTTTACTTTTCTACATTTCTAATCGGCTGATTAAAACACTTTCTAATGGCAAACACGAAAAAGTCTATTGTATATTATACAACAGACTAAGAGTTAAAAAATATACACAAAGTTATTTTTACTTTTCTACATTTCTGATCGGCTGATTAAAACACTTTCAAATGGAAAATAAGAAAAAATCTATTGTATACTGTATAATTATAGACTATTATAGACTTTTTCTTGTTTGCCATGTTTTAATCAGACGAATCAGTAGAAAAGTAAAAATACCTAACTTTGTGTATATTTTTTTTACTCCTAAATTTGTTTTAATTTAATTTGTAGCACCTTAAACATTTGCTATGAATTTGATAAACAATACTTTTTATCACAAAGACACTATTACAAACATTGAAATGTAAGTAGGTATGTAGATAGCAAAAACTACTTATCTGTGTTCGATACAAGCATCAAGAATTGCCTTTGAGTCGATTGACATGCTGACATTCCTACATTTATTTATAAGAATTTGACAAGATAAATAAAACTTTATCTACGTTTATAATACTTAAGTATTTTAATGTTACATAGTAGAATGAAATTAATAAATTAATCAAACAAACTTGTCAAATAACGAATGCGTATTATAAAGGCGAGATGTCTAACTAAATAAACAAATTGCAATGCAGAATAATTTTTTTTTTCAAAGAAATTCACTTTGATCTGAAACTTATAACTCGTTACGTCTCAATCTAATGATGAGGTCATCAACAGCGAGTGGCAGCATCCAAAAATAATGGTGTATTGTTAGTAATCCATTTTACAGTCCATCTACAGATATATTTTGTTCCCAGGGATTCATCTTCCTCTACAAGAATGGCAACAGTTTTGTGTATAGTATTTGTAATGACACAGGCGAGCTTGTACTGCCAATGCGCAAGTACCTAGTCTATCTTCACAATCTGAAAATAAAGAAAATAAATATACTTGAGATAAATTGCTGAGCAATGAGCTATTTCATTTTTTTTAATCATTAAGATATTTTCGAAACATATTTCGGCTCTCTATCAGACTAATACCAGCCCTATAGTGGGCCAAAATATATCTCGAAATATATATTTTATTTGTGGTTTACTCTTAAAATTAACTAAAAATATAAACATAATTAACATAAGTACACATATAATAAAAGAAATGCGAAAAATACGAAAAAAATACCTTTTGATTTGTTATCTTCTACAGCTGTAGTGGTTTCTTGCTTGTTTGTCACCTCATTTCTAGCAATTCTTTGTGATTCTGAAAATATTTTTATTCAAATCGCAATATAATATCATCAATAAATTTAAGCCTGAAACTAGGTCTCAGTCTAGGGATCTGATTTCTAATGATGAATGATTTAACAAAGATAAGAACAAATATAAGAACAAATCAAGATATTTATTTATAATAAAGTAATTTTTAATCGTCAAAAATGCAATAACCTTTTCAAGTATGTTTAATAAGTTTAAGTGCGGCTCTATGTCTTTTTTGTGGGAAAGAGGGATTATTAGAGTATTCTCACCTATGCTCAATTCAGTGGCAGTAGTACTCTTGGCGCCAGGAGTGCATTTGTCAGGCTTACAGACTCGTTGCGCAAGCGGTTTAGGTCCAGCGCATTCTTCTGATGGCACGCCGCTGTCGCCGCGCGCGCACCATACTGTACGACGTTGTATCCCTGTGCTTTGTTCACAAGGACCAGTACACTAACAAATAAGATTACCTCTATTATTTTCTTTTCTATGTACGTATATAATGTATATCTATATTTAGGTATATGGATTTTGATTTGGTTAGCACTTTTAGCTAATTTAAGATATAAAATTTAAAGTTCCTAATATAGATAAATTGCAATGAAAAGTCTTACCAGTAAAGTTCCACAGTACAGTACAAGTAAGACTTTTCATTGCTATAATGGAGTTCCATCAAGAACCATCAATCAAATCTATTAATTATATGTCAGTGAAACGTGTGTGTACGAGTGTGAACTGTGAATTCTATTTCCCGTCTCTTACTCTTAAACACCTGACACAACTTCGGGGATTTATGAGGTGACGATATAAATTATTTCGGAGTAACTCCGAGGTATAGCGTATATCGAAAAATTACTATGGACAAGAGAAAAACCGCATCAAAATTCATGAGTGCACAGATAAGCTTGGGAAAAGTCTAGTAATATAATTCATAAAACTGAGAGCATCAGCAGACACACGACATAGTTTCAAGATTTGTGACCAACGTTAACCAGTTCTAATACTCTTAATGTCTTGAGCAACATCGACACTCCCTCTGGGAGTATAGCGTCTATAAAAAATTGGGTTAGTAGCAATAAAATAAAAATGAAATAGTGAAAAAAAAACTGTTGTTACTAACTTGACTCCAGTCACTAAAATACCAAGCAGGAAGACATTCGTTGCCACAATCGCGCTCGTGATCTGGCCTGGGATCTTTGCATGCTGAATCTCTTAAATGTCGACCACTTCCTCCTATGCAGAGTACACCCCTTACTTTTTTTCCACCACACGTAGAGGAACAATGTGACCATTCTCCTTGAAAAAATAAAAGTAAAAATGTAAATGTTGCAGGATATTCAAAAGAAATAAATAATTGCAAAAATTGCAATGGTTCAGAGCAAAAAGTTTAAAATTTTTTAAAATTAAGATATTTTCTAAATCGCAGTTTTTTGTTTTCTCAGATTTGGTGCATTTAGGTGTGGTCCAAGTACCCTTACTGTAATCAAAGCCTATTGAACGCTTTAAAAGTCTCGCCTCGTCATTGACGGTAAACAAGAGATAAACAATCAAATAAATATTATATGTTACTTCAGACAGTTAAAAAATACACAGTTCTAATTAAGCAAGCGATAGATTTTGCTATAAATAATATGAAATCAAATATGTCGTTGAACGTATCATGTACGTCTTGATTTTTCACAAAACACTTGTATACTGGATGCATTTATTTTATTACAATTTTCCAACCGGTTTCGGAAATTAATCCATCTTCAGGGGATACATAGGTCTTAAGAGCTTAAGAGGCCTGTAGTCAGCGGCTTGAAGTCAGTCGCGCACGAGGTCGCTATGCTTGCTATTTCATTCTACATTCAACTTCGGATTATAGAGCACTGACTGACTGTTATTGGTCGGCCCGAACGTTCATTTCCCGAGCTCGTACGGAACTAACCGAACACGGTGTGAGAGGCAAGCTAACGCGAGACAACATTCATGTTTTGAAAAAACTCGAGAATGGTTTTGGTGGTTCCTATGATTTCAGGAGAAATATCCCAAAAATTGAAATGAAACAAAAATATTTTTGAATAGTATAAAATATACTATGCTTTGAAACTAAAATTATTTGAATTTTTGTATCGCTTCTAGAACATTACGATACATAAACATTCATCAAAATATTTGTAAAATCCTGGACTTTTAGACGCTTGTAACTTTTTTATGTATTTGATTTTGATAAATGTTTTAGTTTCACGTCATGGATATTGTGTGGGATATGTTGAAAAAGAAAAAATAATAAGCAAGTACCTATAAATAAGGATATGATCAGCGAACTGCGCTAGTATGGGAGTTCGGGCGAATAGAGTCTTCTTACGGAGGATCTCGGTGCAAAACACACATCATAATATTGTTTTCCATAATTTTGAATAAAAAGTTTGTAATAAATGCGTTTTATAGCTATTCGCGCAAACTGCTTGTTAATAGTTAGGTGATCACATGAAAATTATAAAATTTTATGCGTTACATTTTAGCTGCATTACATTACAACTGTAAACACGCTTTTAAGTTTGTTAATGTAATGCTAACAAAATTAAAGACATTAAAGTAAGTAATTTTTTTGTGAAAACTTTATTATTCATAAACTTGTTTAATAAACGCAAGTTTCTTTAAAACACATTTATGGCGTAATTTTTATTTAAAAGTAAGGAAAACAATATTATGATGTGCATTTTGTACCGAGGTAAAAAGCCATTAATAAAACATCGTTTTTCAAAAAATATTGTGAGAAAAAATACTGTTTTCTGTCTATGCTGTCTATGTTTCATCAAGTGCCGACAATCGCAAGTATAAATTATATCATGTACGTATTTTAAATATTTGTACGCGAAATATGGCACATCACGGCAATAAAAATTCATTTCATTTCATTTCAAATATTTTATATAAATCTAATACTTGTGTTGAACAAATAAATAATTTGAAACTGAATTTAAACGTACATAGATATGTCACAGGCATTTGGTTATATCAGGCAGAAGAGAGGCGGTAGCTTAGGCATGGTGAGTCGCGCCACGTGTCACGTAGTGGCGTGACGACCATACGTAACCTTCGTGGTTGTTTTTTTTTTATGACCACCATTTAAACCAAAAACCTAGTCATTTAGTTAAGTCATTGAATTTAACCAGATGCCTGCGACAGATACACTGTGAATAAAGACTTTAATTTATAGTTGAAAAGATAGAATATCTTTTGTTTATATTCTATCCTTCCACCTATAAACGTACACATAAATTATTCACAGGAAAAAGAAGACTCGCACAATTTTATTCAACTTGAAAAATATGGCCTAGGTCAACTTTATGTAAATTAACTGTGTATAGAGCTGATCTAGGTGGTAGAGCTGATGCCGGGCTCGACTGTGGAGGTACCACCATCTTACTCGCAAATCCTCCCGAAGTTATTTGAGAGAGAGTAAGAGAACAGCTCTCAGGCAAAACCAGGTGGCCCACCATTGCCTGGGATCGATGGATGGCGGTTTATCCATCCTCAATTGCCGAGCCTTATATAAAAGAGACTGGTGACAGGCAGCGGCGTCACTGGTGCAAGGGTTTCGGCACCGCGCTCACCAACCCGCCTGCCCAGCGTGTGTGAGTATGGGCATTTCTTCCAGGAGGACCGCCAAGAGTGGCGAAATCCTGGAAAGGCCTATGTTCAGCAGTGGATGAAACAGGCTGATGGGTGGATGGATGGAACTGAATAATATCACGTTACCAGTAAACCACTGTCCTTGGTAAGGCTCACAAGATAGTTGAGGAGAGCAGGACTGCGTCACATCAGGCGATCGGCGTGGTGCACATCCAGCTGGATCTGCACACCTGACGCCTCGTGTCTGAATACCACCACCGACGCACCAGCCCACACACTAGAAAACCAAGATTGAGACTAAGAAACAAAAACCAAAACTGTGTATAAGAAAGCAGAACAAGATGAAATACCTCAGACCATTCCGTGTACAGCCAACCTCCTGCAGAACTAAAACTGTATTCTGGCCCTAAATCACCATCGGTACTGTTTAGACTAACTGTGTAAACTGGGCCATCACGGAAAGTGTCGGTTTGAATTCTCGGTTGAGCACGTCGAGGAAACTCTGCTTGTTCCCTTGATTCAGTGGCTTCAAAAATGCCACAATCAGGGATATCACAGACTTCAAGTGTTTCAGGTTTTGGTGCTGGACATTTGTGGTCACTCACCTGAAAATAAAGCGTCAATCTTTGTTAATTGTAATTGGAAATTTACTAACTTATACTACTCTCATACATAATTCAATAGATATTGCGAATATTTAATCACCTCCCGCTTCATAGGATGATACACTTCACAGATTTGGTTCGTTTAAAAAATCTCAGAGGTCAATGTGTCAAATGAATATTTCTAACAGTAATTATAATTTAATTTAAATAAAAACACACTATACTCCCAGAAAAAATTCAACTTTTGTACATACTACGTAAAACTTCATCATGAATATCGCGTTAGATATCTATACCGTTATATCAACTTACTTTAGTGATACCTTTCGAATGGTCCTGTACACATCCAACAATCCTCGTGCGAGTGGCTGGACCACACTTGGGACACGTAGACCAGCCTGCAGCCCTCCATCGTGGGGGACAAGGTCCTACCCCACATCGCTTTCTTCGACTTGCTGGAGGGGATCCAATACAGTGGACAGGAGACACTTCTCTATCAGATCCCGTGGAGCTGGACTCAACGCAACGGAATTTGCCAATCTGAAAAATCAGGTCTATAGCCTCGATACAAACTTTAATTATTCTTATAATCAAAAAGTTCATATTTATGCCTCGATAAAAACACTATCTTTGTCTCCGCGGTTTTTCGCGTGTAGTTTTAGACTTTCGTTACCACAGAGGTATCAGCCGATATACCGGGATAAAAATAATTTAATAAACTGTGTATATAATAGCTAAATAAATATGATTTTCTTCAAAAAACCCGTTAATGGCTTTTATTTGTTAGTTTTTATTTTTACTAATGAACACACGGAAATAATATAAAGTAAATTGTGCTATATTTCGACCCTTCAGTGGGGTCGTCATCAGGCGAATGGAAAATAAAATTATGGCATATACATTAAACGTACAAAACACTGACATCTATTGACATAATTAATTATAAACTTTTTAGAAAGGAGTTGTTAATAGCTATTGTAGTTGCTCAGAGTGCTCCGATCGTGAAATTATAAATAATATACTAAAACAACTGTAAATTTAGATTCCATGTGAGTTTACTAAACATTGTCGTTTGCTAAGTAGTCAGATTAGTCAGGTCAAGTCGTGTCGGTATGTTAGTGTTGTTTATTCAGTACATGTCCATAATGAGCCCCAAGTGACCATATAAATGATGTCTCCCATGTTCTTAATTCGATGTCAGTCAATGGAGGTGTAAATGATTTAATGATACGTAAGGTGAAACAGTCATTAAAGGTATGGTTATGGAGTCGCGTGTGTATAGGGATGGGAAGAATGTTGTTTTGTGTGCGGTCTGCGGTGTGTCGGTGTTGGTTCATCCTTTTGTGTCTCGGGTTTTTGGTCTCACCTACATATAATGCCGGGCAATGACGGTATTCCAGTAGGTAGACGCAGTTGCTAGTTTTGCACGATGTTTTTGGTAGTGTTCTGTACGTGTTTGTTTTGTGGTGAGTATTGATGTGAGTAGCTGTATTGATAATGGGACATATCCACTGACAAAATTACCTTCCTAGACGTAGACTTTATCATTGACTAAAACAACCATATCGACACTTCTGTACACTTCAAACCCACTAACAAATTGCACTATTTACACTTCAATAGCTGCCATCCTGCTCACATCAAAAAATCCATACCATATTCACTTTCCCTCCGCGGCCATCGCATTTGTAACAACCAAAGTGCACTTAACAACTACTATAACATAATTCATAATGCTCTTTTCAAACGAAACTATCCAAACCACTTCCTCCCACACTTTCACAGATAAACAAGAAACATAAACACTTCCAAACCAACACGTCTAATCACCACATACTTCCACGGCAGTCACAAACTTAAAACACTTATTAAAGAATCTCTTCCTATTCTCAGACAACACAACGAAACCAGATAACTACTACCCAATAATCCACAAATCAGTTACAGACAGAACCCAAACCTCAGACACATACTCAGCAAAACAAACACAAAACAATTCATCAATCTCACCAACTCATCACCCGGTACATCTCCTCGCCAACAGCTTCGGTACAAAACATGTCCCATTATCAATACAGCTACTCACATCAATACTCACCACACAACAAACACGTTCAGAACACAACCAAACACATCGTGCAAAACTAGCAACTGCGTCTACCTACTGGAATGCCGTCATTGCCCGGAATTCTATGTAGGTGAGACCAAAAACCCGATACACAAAAGGATGAACCAACACCGACACACCGCAGACCGCACACAAAACAACATTCTTCCCATCCCTATACACACGCGACTCCATAACCATACCTTTAATGACTGTTTCACCTTACGTATCATTAAATCATTTACACCTCCATTGACTGACATCGAATTAAGAACATGGGAGACATCATTTATATGGTCACTTGGGGCTCATTATGGACATGTACTGAACAAACAACACTAACATACCGACACGACTTGACCTGACTAATCTGACTACTTAGCAAACGACAATGTTTAGTAAACTTACATGAAATCTAAATTTACAGTTGTTTTAGTATATTATTTATAATTTCACGATCGGAGCACTCTGAGCAACTATAATAGCTATTAACAACTCCTTTCTATAAAGTTTTTAATTATTTATGTCAATAGATCTCAGTGTTTTGTACGTTTTATGTATATGTCATAATTTTATTTTCCATTCGCCTGATGACGATCCCACTGAGGGGTCGAAATGTAGCACATTTTACTTTATATTATTTCCATGTGATCATTAATAAAAATAAAAACTAATAAGTATGTATATGTTATTCAGGATCATTGCCTTTCGCAATACAAATGTTTTTACGCTATCCGAAAGTCCATAAGATTCAAGCATACCAGTGTACGTGTATGAACGTGTCACACTAATATTATAAATGCGAAAGTTTGTGTGCATGTGTGTGTGTGTGTATGTTTGTTACTCTTTCACGCTGAAACGGCTGGACGGATTTGGATGAAATTTAGAATGGTTATAGCTTATACCCTAACTTAAAACAAAGACTACTTTTTACTCCGGAGAAAAGCATGTCGTTAAGCCGAATAAAACACGGACGGAGTGTACACGATGAACGTGCTGGCTTACCTTGCAGTGTACGAAATAATTAGTAAACATGCTTATAATGAGAAAGCGTTATTGGTTTTTCAGCCTAGGTTTTACCTGAATTCCACCTCCACAAGTCCGAGTACATTGAGTAAAAGACAATATTTTCCACATAAACCTTCTCGAGCCCACCAAATTTTCTTCCATTTCATCTTCTGCGCTGTCTTCTCTAGATTGATCTGGGTACCGAAACGTGTTATCACTGGGTAGCACCCTTGGATGGTTCTTATAACCATGGTGTCTTCTAAAATGTTTTGGTGTTGTAGTTGTTCCCGGTTCTAAGTCAAAATTTGTTTTAGCTGCAGATTCAATTTCGAGCTCCCCTGGCAATGATTCTGTTAGGTATTCGTACTTTATATTTGGATTTGGTTGGGTATAGAGTATCTGAAAAGCACAGTTTGACATTGTAAAATAGTGAGTTTAATTTAAACCAGCGTAGTTTACGATGGGAACACATACCATAATATCAATAGGATGCTGAATGGGTCCAAGAGCAAAAACGGCATCAAGGTCAGCGATTCTTGTGTACAGAAACCTTGCACCAGCTGCATCGTAAGATCCGGGAGTGCTCACAGCAAACTCGCCATTCATTATGTACGATCCATTAGACAGCTTCAATGCTGAAAAGGTTAAATTAATCCTTGAAAATCAATTAAATTCAAAAGATGAAAAAGGCTCAGCGGAAGTTCTACAATATACCAATTAAATAGATTTGCTTATTGTTGGCTCAATATTGTCGAAATTGATTTGAAAGCAAGATAAATGAGTGCATCCATATTTGCACAGAACAATGTGGGTGTAGCCATTGTCAGGTCTTGCAAATAATTGATGGTTCAGTTGGTTTACAATCCAGATAATCAGTGAGTGATCTCTCAAGTTCACGGTCTATTTGCGATCATTTGGCGCCTATGAATGACTAGTGCTAACAAATTGTTATTCTTTAATAGGATGCCACTATTGCTTTGTCGGAACCTATCAATGCCCATCCATTGAACGTTAATAGCAGCGGTTTATTTTATTTGTAACTTATTAAGATATTTTTGGATTAAACAACAAACTGAAGAATATTGTTCTTTATTTATTGTACTAAGGAGACTATATCCCTATATTAGGGAGACAGTGAATCTTTTTAGATTTTAATTTGATCATGTATCTGGCCAGAATTACTATAAAAACGATTTTTTTAACGGACGTGGGCGAGAGAACAACCCCGACACCAGGTGGGGGTCACAGCACACTTCGCGCTACCCACTCGATGCCAGCACATCGATGTAGTTGTCACTGCGCAGCATCTCGGAGACGTTGAGTCGGCAGGCGCCGCGCGGCACCGTCACCACATACGAGTAGCTGAGCGGCAGACGCGGCCGCGAGAACAGTCCCGACACTAGACGGCGGCCACAGCGCACTTCGCGCGACTCACTCGATACTAGCACGTTGATAACTTAACTTACCTATGTAGTTGTCACTGGGCAGCATCTCGGAGACGTTGAGTCGGCAGGCGCCGCGCGGCACCGTCGCCACATACGAGTAGCCGAGCGGCAGACGCGGGCGCGAGAACAGTCCCGACACCAGACGGCGGCCACAGCGCACCTCGCGCGACCCACTCGATGCTAGCACACCTTCACGGCCTACTACCTAAAAGAAATAAAAAACATATAAATTAAAAGCTTAAAACAGTGTTATAATTTTTTATATCAAGTCCATAAACATTCAGATTAATGAGATAAAATTCTTGACTCAAAAGATACATTTTATAAATCCTTCCCGTTATTATATATTTTTTATTCAAGAAATTTTATCCGTTATCCAGAGATAGTTCAAACGAGATTACGATCAACTCATCCGTAGAGAATTTCCATGGCTTTCAGAACCCTGCTGTCTGCCAATCGAACTGTCAAGGCTTGGCGAAGAGGGAAGAAATTATAGAAATCCTTTTACCATTACTAAATAAACGAGTCTTTCATGATTTACTGTTCTTACTTACTCTCAGGTTAAGTTGTGTTAAACAACTCTTCACCCTAGCTACGATGGTAATAATTAAAAGTTGAATAGCAGACATTGACGTCAATGATGGCAGAACTTTTCCTGATGGGAACTCAGAATATACATAATTAATAAATATGTATTTTGAAATAGTCCCGGGCTCATTTTAATAAAAACCAAATTTCCACCATTAAATTTTGGAAAAAAAAACCCTAACCGAGAATCGAAAACGCTGATTTAAGATGTAATATTGTTGCACCACCCGATAGTGTCACTTAAGAAGGATCAAATTCTAGGAAGTGATGTGAAATGGTCAAAATATTGAATTTTTGCAGTGAAGTAATTTATTTGCCCAAAAATCAAGCTGATATCTCTCTGAATATAATTAAGGTCCGACCGAGCCTGGATTTTAAGTCTCGGCCGAGAACGAGACCGAGACCGAGAAATAAATGTATTTAAGTCTTTAAGTCTTACAATTTGGAAGGTTTACTATAATCACTATGTACTGATAAATTCGCCCTTCATGAACGAGTCTCTGAAAAAACTGATTGTGATGTCTACAGCCTACTAATTTCTGGTTTTTAGGGTTCCGTAGTCCGACAAGGAACCCTTATAGTTTCAACATGTCCGTCTGTCCGTGGCTTAGTTCAGAGAGAAAGCTCTAATTTGGTATGGGTATACAATACTTATACATATTAATCAAGCCGACAAAATGGTGAAAAAACCTCAATTTTTTTTAAAGGGTCTTGCACGTAAATTGGGTATGATCTTTTTTTCTCGTCTATCCCATAGTGTAGGGTATCGTTGGAATTATGGATTTGTAAAACCATTTTTCGATTTAGGGATCCGTTGGCGAAGTATTAAGCTTTAAAGTGCTAATTTTTGTTAGAGCCAAGTATCCCCCCCCCACCCCGCTAAACGGTTGTTTATGAATATGTGGAAAAATTCACAGAAGTAGTATATATAATGAAGTTAAAAGGAAAACTATCACAGCTAAGTAGGCTTTACAGATGTACAAGTTCAGGTCAGGTACTTTTAGTCCCTTCTGAACACGACAATGTATGGGCCGTTATTTGGTAGAGCAACTTCCGAGTGGACTAGAACACCAAGTTATAAAATGTACTGGGCAACTACGGAACCCTACACTGCGGGTGGCTCAACGAGCACTTGGCTGGTTTTATTTTTTCATGCATTCTAATAAAGTTTAGAGTTTCTAAAGCGATGGATTTCGCTATAAAAAATATAAGGTGACTTTTGTTTCTACAGTAAATTTTATACTGGAGACACGCTAAGTGGTCAGGACCTAGGTTCAATGGCCCTGTTTGCGAAATACAAAAAATATGTTTTGTGCCTATCCTTGTTCTAGATCAAACTCGACTCAATTAGTATAGGAAGTCAAAATGTTATATTGCGTATTTTACAGAAATCATTGAACCTTGGAGACCACTTACTGAGTTTCTAGTACGAATTTGGCTATATAATCGAAAGTCAGCTTATTTTATTTTACTCTAAAGTCTTGTCATGGTGTATTTTTAGGGCGTATTTCTAAAAATATAACCTACCTAATTATTCTCGGTGCGGCCGAGAATCTCGGCGTGTTTTGGCCGAGACCGAGACCGAGAGATTCGGCTGTAAATTTTGCCGAGACTTGCCGAGACCGAGACCGAGATCTCGGTCGGACCTTAATTATAATCATAGTGCTGAGTTATCACTATCCACCCCGGCCAAAAAAAAGGTAAGCCGGTTTTCCCAAGAACAAAAAATTCAAGTCTACTCAAACCAATTTTACGATTAAACACTAATGGGTACACAATAAAATTAACAGCAGAACTGACATAAACATAAACAAAGTTAAAAGCGACAGAACCGAAGGTTAACAGAGGCAAACAAAATTATAGCTGTCGACATGGTACTTTACACATTTTATTACAAACTTGTATATTTAAAGTTGCACTGGTAATGGGATGAAGTACATAGAAATGTCAGTATTCTAGTTATACAGGTAACATAATATTATCTTATATATGTTATACCATAAAAATACGTACATATATAATAGGTTTTTACCTATGAAGTTGCCGAAATTTTCTAACAGATTCATAATTCCTGTAAATCAATAGCCATTTCCATTAATTGTTTTTTGTTTGAATGATAATTTCAAGGTTTTGTCTCCGTATTAAATTTTGTTTTTATTTTCAGTTTGGTCCGTTTCCATGATAAGATTCGTAATAATAATAAAAGGTCACACTTTTCAAAAAATTTATTGTATTTTCCCTTTCGGCCGTTCAGGAAACCGGAGTTTGGAAACCAGTTTCCTAAAAGGATTTTTTAATCCTTTTACGTAACTGGTTTTGTCTCATTGATTTACAATTAATTTTGAAAAATTTGGATTTGTTATTCCTAAAATAAATGGAAAAACATTTGTACTGAAAACTGAGTTTTCTTCAAATTTTTCCTACAAATAAACAGCAATTCCAAAGGTAAAGACCTATCATAAAAGAAAATTATTAAAAATTTAGACATACATATTTACCCTCTTTTGAGGCGGCATTAAGTGAAATAATACTTGTGTCGTCACGATATCGTAGAATTAATATCTGCATAATTTCAGAAAATAATATCTAAATTTATTTACAACAAATCAGTTCCTCAATTTCCATAAAGTGTCACAAACATTATTGTCCAATAACACGAGTTTAATGGCCCCTGGCGCCTTTGTCCCGATAACCAAATACAAAATGTTTCACATCTTATTGCCTTATTCAAGGACCCTCTTAAAAGCCTTGGTGGGTCTCTTATCTTTGAAATGTCTTCATTAGCATGTGAATATTTCAATAACGGCTGCCTACACGTATAAAATGTATAACTAATGGGTTTGCAAGAGTTTTCAAGGTTTCGTCGTATAACAGAAACCCTTTTAATGAAGCCTCAATATTTCATTATCAAATTACGAAGAAACTATTGTTTACAAAAAAAAAAATTTGTACCAATTTGATGAATACATTTAAAAAAAAATTAATGAAACTTTGCAGCAATTATCGTATTATTTACAGGGGAATTAAAGAAACCTATACATACATATACTCTCGCCTGATCGAGAGGGGTAGGCAGAGACTACAGATTTCCGTATGCTACGATCCTGACACACCCATTTGCTTCTTCCACATCCATCAATCTAGTCACACAAGCCCTTCTATACCGGGTGCTTTTTTCTCTTTTTCAGTATGTATGTCGCCATTTAGGTATACATCAGTATACATAATGTACGTCTTTCGGCGGCCCGGTCAAGCATGAAAAACTATACAGTGTGTTTTTTGAGACAACGTTGAAATTAAAATATAGGCTTAAAATGAGAAGGGAACTACGATTAAAGAATTACGCCATAACATCCACAAAAGCTATGGGTTCGATTGAGCTTCGTATGTGCTATCAGGAAAAATCTCGCAAATAACCCACAACGCATTGGTAATAAGATTTAAAAGCGGATTAACAAAACATTTCCTAAAAAAAATTATGTCATTTGGATACCTAATTAAAGAAACGCCTACACTGTGTACACGGTTCATTTGATTCAAGTTTAATCCTTATGTGAACAACATAAAGAAGTAAGATTTTTAATAACACAGTGCTCTTAGACGATATAACCATATACGTATCCTTGTCTGGATTTGTAAATGCATCCTTATTTTACCAAGTAATGTTGATATTATTCTGTGGTGTAACAAAATGAGTCACAGCTATACTTAATTTCACAACTGCACCTATGATCAAATGCAGCAATAAATATTTTATAGTTATCGGATCCTGTTTTTGGGACATCTAAACATTCCATTATCAAGCAATATATCAACGATACACGCCCAAACATAGGCCGATACGATTAAACACGAATTAATAGACGCTAAAGATGTATATAACTCATCTAATCTGATCTCATAATCTTTGAGAAAGCGTTTATCAAACCAAAGATAGATACAAAAGCCGAAGATAGCTTGGAATTCACGAGATATCATTTTGACTGTGTAGACTGACATTATGAGTTGCCTTAGTGGAGAATAAACCTGAAAATAATTTATAGCCGTTCTCTAGACCAACCCAATAAAACAACCATATTTGATTTTACTCGGTTTATGTTTATCAAAAAAATTAATAATATTTCTGACTTTTTATTGAAAGACGTTGTCCTAGTTATTATAATCTCGCTTTTTCGTAATAATATCAGGTTTTATTGCTTTTTCGAAAATTCGAAAAAAAAGGTTCGAGGTATCGCGTAATGGGTCGGCCTTTACGCTGTAATCTAGTTTTCGCGAAAAAGCAGTTTACGTAATAATACTACGGCGATATATACATGACAGTTTAATACGCAAAGCAAGAACTACCAAATTTTGTGGATAAATACAAAGTCCTTCTCCAGTACAGCTAAGAAATAAAGGATTATTTTTTGTAACGAGCAAACATTAGCGTTGTTTTTAACCTTTGGTCCCAACGAGTCACACCGAAACCAGTCACGGTGTAACGGAAAATATTACTCCGCCTTAGATCGTTATTTTCTACTTGCTTTAGGTAACAGTGTTACCTAACTAAGAAAAAAGTTGTCAACGTGTAACAGATTTTAATCCCATCGAGTTACACTCTTGTTTTAGGGGTGTGACTCGTTGGGACGAAAAATAAAATGTTGTCCGATCGAGTAACAGTGTGACTGGTTGGGACATTTTATTATTTTTTGTCCCAACGAGTTACACTGTAACTGGTTTCGGTGTGACTCGTTGGGACCAAACGGTTTTTACAAAATGGCTTTTTCTTTTTAGAAGTCAGAATTTTTTCAGAATTTTCTTTTCCACGACCTTTGAAATAGGATCTTATGAAATGAAGAACTGTTGAAGACTTAGTAGCATACTCTTGGACGCATTATCTTCCGCTGCTAAGCAAACCTAAGCCAGCCAACATTTCCTCCCGTGAACTGCCCTATTAGCAGCGACTTTATGCTGGAAATAAATTAAACTGCAGGTAATTGAAAACGTCAACTAATAGCCTATTAATTAGGCTTAAGTGTGATTTAATTAATTACCTGTCAGTAGATGTAACAATGTTGCGTATAGAATGTAAATTAGTATTAAAGCGATTGACTTTTTGTAACGCTGCGGTAAATTATCCGGAAATAAACAATAATGTAAAGAGAACAACAATTGAAAATTTCGCTCCATACCTTTGGAATAAAAACGAAAATAAGATCATTATCTTGAAGGTATCACCATATATGGATATTTTCGTAGTTACTAAATACATTATATTATGCAGAAAATATAACTTTTGGTCCAATGTTTACATTTACAGTACCCTTATACTACTTAAAATATATGTTCCGTGTCAATGAAGTCGATTTAAACTAATGTCGGCGTTTAAAGCAAACCAAAAGGTACATGACCATAAGCTGTGATAGTAATTGGTCAGGCACTTTAATTGGCCCTAATGTGATCATATAAATCAATTAAAACGGCAACTGCTTCTTAGAGCTTACTAATCAGACCACCAATACAGAAACCATTTAATAATGTTTTATTGTAACAAAAAGAGGTATTAGTTTTAGAACCGTGAAAAACTTTTAACCCAATCAGCATTTTGAAGATTTTTTTAATAACGTTCCAAGCGGCAGCTTATGTAATACTTACAACAACACTATAGATACACAGTAACACGCATAAAGAAATTTAAATCTAATCTAAGTAACACAAAGATTATCTAATGAACTACATACAATTTTCAAAAAAGGTCTACTTACAAAAGTGAGAAGAGTAAGAAATAGGCCGGAAGTCACCATCTTGTACACTCGCCGTTGTTGTCGTCCCACTCAGATAGGCTTCGGCACTTCGTTGTCTATTCCATAGATAACAGTTTCTGGCTCACTTTTGATCACCTTAATTACTATGTTTCATTGAACACTTTGTTTAGTCTTCATGGCTTACGCCTAATTCACCAAGGAGTTTATAATTTAAGAAATTCTGGAAGCAAAGTCTGTGATTTAACCACAAATAGATTTTAAAAATATATATTTTTTAATTTTATTGTACTTGCAGTCAATAAAGTTGAAGGACTGTTACAAATTATTTTGTAAATAGAGACGTCTGCTGTTCAACAAATATCAAAATTGTTTATCAATTAAATTCAGATCGTTGTTTCTGTTAATGAAAAGGCCTTGTTTCCATTTCGTCAATCCATTATAATTTTGTAATACTAATACTACAGAAGCGCAAATACTCGTAGTTTACGACTATTCTCAAGCAAGCAAACTCATTCATTTAATCTATTTGAGCATCAGAATCCTATACACAATCGTTTTTGGATCACAGTGTTTGTATACTAAATCAAAACCAATGTTTCTTGTATTGAAGGTTAGCTTACAGAAGCACCAGTATTTTACTATAACATGACTGCCCAAATTATCAGAGTAAACACATATAGATTTTTTTCATTGTAGTTCCAATATTTTCACATAAAAATGTAGAAATTCATGCAACAATAACCACAGGCAATTTGCGTTACTTAAAAGATTTGTTCCTAACGGTTGATAAATCAGCAGTAAAATAAAATCGTTGGCTAAAGCCCTCAGTAAATAATTCCAAGTGTAATGCAAGCTTTGATCTCCACTACAAATGCTCTGCATTTCATTGAGTAAATCTATAGAGACGCGAAATTATTCACCTCTTTGATATTGATATCTTTATTATAAGAGCAAGTCCGTGAAATCTGTATTGAAATAAGCTTGGATTACGCCTACGAGTCGCACGTACCTTGGAAAACAAAGTTGTTTATGGAGAATACGGTATCTGTCATTATTGCGGTCATATTTTCATGCTTGAATACATTAGTATAAATATAATAGTAAAATTTCGCAACGACTTCTGGAGAGGAATGATGTAAGTTAGCAGTGGTGAAGGCGTTGAAACGCACATGAAATACGTCTGCACTTTTGGCGATGAAAAAACAAAGGACAATGGGGTATTTAAATGAGACAAATATGATGTTGAAAGTAAAATAAAAGATAGAGGCGTCACATGGAACACAATACAATTTTAGTTAGAATTAACAAAGACAAAACAGGAATTATGCCAACATAAAACATGTTAACCTTTAAGACGGGTTAACAAACAGTAAACTTCAAACTGGTAATCAATATAAAATATTGAAGAATCTAGTTCAAGTATGCCTCCAGAATACTGAGTATGGCCTGACCTACCTCGTGTATTAATGTAAGATCATAAACCAAGCCCTGCCTGGGCAGCAGCCAAACAGCCCGACTCAATGAAATAAGCCACTTACACAGGCTAATACTCTGTATGAATATAAATGGCAATAAAATGAGAATTAACTTTGCAAATAAACTTTGCCTTGACTCTGTTTTAACCTTCAATATTTTTAGTAAATAGTAGAGAAATGCAAAATATAGCAAGGTACACAACACCAAGACTTTTTTAAATGTTTTTGGAAGTTGTTTTTTACTGTACATAAATATAGTGCAATTGATTTAGACCAGAAACCAGAAGTAAAATCTTAATCTACCTACCTTATAGTAATCAGATCGTAAAAATAAACAATGAAGCCTTAATGTTGACACGAACTATCTTACAGTTAAAATGAGCTTTAGTTTTGAAATTTTACGAGCTCGAATTGAAGTCTCTTTAAATGCAATATTACTCCAGGTAGTGAAACTCTTAAATATAATATAAAGTCAATTATGCAAGACAATTTATCGAGCGATCCTTTGCTATATAGACCGATATTTTAGTGCTGACTACATTTACCCTTACACAATAGGACAAAGTAAGGGGCAATGAGCAATTTTATAAATTACTTTGTGAGCAGTAAAATAAAACATTTGAAATCACCAAACGGTGCCTAATTTAGAACTTACGACATTACATCGTAAAGTCTGCGCTTCAATGCGTCAGCTTCAACTGACATCATGAAACATGAAACAATAATACAAGTCATGATTGACACGAGTTCATGGCCTAGTATTTTTTTGTGTTCCTGTGAAAATCTTCAACGATTCATGCGCAAGCTAGTCTGGTTATCTCAATTCTAGACTCTTGAAATAAAAAGAAAATATGGAGCAGCATCGTGTTTTATATACGAAAACTTATAGTTATTTGGGATACTGATTTGGGCTTTTTATTAATGCCTACAATAAAATCACTGTTCAAAAATATTTTTTTCGGGCTTTACAATAGTATCGACATCAAATTGCAAAAAAGTGCTCACTCGTTAAACAGATATTAAAGATATTTGAATTATCATGTTTCAGGTAATAAAGATATCGCAAGCAAGGTGCCAAATAATTTGAAGTATGTTGCGAATGATTGCATCGTTTATCGAGTTGGATGTGACATGGCTTATGGAGGTTGAGAATGTTTTTATTCAGTTAAAAGATTATAAGATACAGAGACTCTGTAAGGGGTCAGAACCAAGGTTCAACGAACCTTTTGGCAAAAAACTTTTTTTTTTTATTACAAATAGTTTTTTTTTAGTTAGTTATTGCTAATTAGATAAGAAGAACTAAAAGTAGTTCCAAAGTAGGCCAATGTAAATTATCACGATGGCACGAAAACTTCAGCAGGAATTGCGACACAAATGCATTCTTTATCTGGACATAAAATATTTACATAAAATAACACTAAATGAAAAATAAAAAACAAAAACTAGCAACTTTAAAATACTAACAACTAGGTCTGAAGCTACTATAAAATTGAATTTACTAAAAATATAGCCCAATTTACGAAAAAGAAAAGAAATAAGTTAAATTAAAATATTACATCTAAATCATTTCCCTATGGAATAGTTCCCAAAATACTGGCAACATTTCTTATTCATTGAAGTCATTATTTATCATTAAAACGGCGTCTCTTTTAACGTCAAGTCTGTCGCATGTCACCACTAAATATTTCAACTATATTGTTATCAATTTATTGATAAAACCCAAATAAAACCATAAACAAGAACTGAACAAATTAAAAAATATCACACTTTCAAACGTCAGTATTTCAGAATCATCTGCTCAAGTATTTGTAAGCTTTAAACTATCCCGATTTTCATCCATCTTGTCTTATTGAAAACTTATATTTTAGAATAAACTAAACATTATTGTACTAACTATATACAACTACCTTGAACATGTATAACTGAAATAAATAAACCTCATCCAAACTTATTTCCAAAAGTTAAAAATACTGGCCAAATACGTGCCGGTCGGTCATTGGAAGGGGTGCTCCAAAAGGCTTACTTTGGCCGTAATTACTCCGCCTCACCTAAACTAGAGCCAACGAGAGATGGCACCTATGGCGTTTAAATGCCTACCAAGATAATTGTTTATGGGTAAGTTTCACTAAAATAATCTAATACTTCATTGTTGCTGGCAGCGAAAAGTGACGTACTACTCGTTTCGATCATCCTTTTTCGAATTTATAAAGACTTTATAGCAAAAGTTTCTAATTTTTTCCAAACTCAAGGGATCATGAGAAATTTTAGTGACTGAATTGTAATCAATAAATAACGGGTTCTGTTCTCCTTAATCGTACGGCTCCGTCTGTTTACAACCTATATCTTTTTATAATAAAAAAATTGTAAACCAGTTTTCTAGATTTAATGGCTGCTTTGTTAATGTAAGCAAATGCACATTTGCCATTTGTATTATTATGATGCATGTTGTATGACGTGTCAAATAAATCGATATTTTATTTACTCAGGTCGCTAGTCGCATTTTATTTTTACTTATGCCGAAATTAAAATGCACCCCATCACTAAACGCCTGTCATATGTGCCATCTCTCGTTGGCTCTTCTATAGTGCCATGGAATTTTTCCTTATAAATTTGAAAATATTTTCAACATTATTAATGTTAAGTGACGCATTAAATAAAGATACTCGTTTATAATTAATAACTCATCGGCTCAGAAAATTATTCCATTATAAATAACCTGATAAATTGATTATACAATAAGTTTATGGTAATTATTATACAATTATTTATGGTAAGATTAATTGTTAAATATTATGCTTGTGAGTCTCGAAGTCATATATTTATCTACATTATCCAAAATACATGCCTTCATATTAGTATACATCGAATTATAATTCGATTAACATTAATGTTTACAATTAATTATTATTGAATAATTATTCTAGCATTCCTAGTAAATAGATATTAAAATATTGGCATAGTTGTGAATATGTTACTAATCAATCTAATAATACAGGATAATAACTACATAAGTGTCCAGTCCATGTGAGCCACAGATCTATGATGTAGGTAGGCACATTCCATGCGAGTGTTTATCCATTTGGCGCAATGAAACTATTGTTCCCATTTTTACACTATTTACGCCGCTGACTTATAATTTATCGTATATGACGGAGAAACAGCCTTGGTTGTATTTTTAAAAAGTGTGACGTCAGCAGTATTTTCTTGGTGATCACTCATCTTCAATTTTCAAAGAAAACATTGAAGGTATTACCAAAGCTTCGTTTATTCAACTGACAGCGCAACAACTTATTAGAGAGGTCCGCACTGTCCGACGGCTCGAGCAAGACTGCCCGAGCGTGGGCTGTGCGGCCGTATTTATAGTGTGCAAGCACGTGTTTACAATTTTAGGTTAAGTATTGAATGTATGTGAATTTACGTTAATTTTACATTGCAATAATCACAGTTCAATTAATTAATGGCTTATGAACTAGTTTTAATCTAATCACATTATTAAACAGAGTTATTTAATTAATAATCTTCTTTTATCAACAATGAACCATTGCTGATGCGCCGATACGGCCATACTGACAGGCGGTGCGCGCTCTGCACCAGCCTCGTTGATTCTGGTTCTTATTTTTATCTGTAACAATAGATTGGACTTCTTTTGAGTCGGATATCTGTAAGCAACCTGAGTTGCAATGCAAATATTTTTATCTTTGTATGTTTGGCAATATTAATGTTACTAAGTTTTTGGGAATATAATAAAGGGTTTTTGGAGTTTCTCGTAGGGTCTCGGCGATTCTCGTAGGGTCTCGGCGATTCTCGTAGGATCTCGGAGGTTCTCGGAGGGTCTCGGTGATTCTCGGAGGTTCTCGGAGGGTCTCGGTGATTCTCGGAGGTTCTCGGAGGGTCTCGGTGATTCTCGGAGGTTCTCGGAGGGTCTCGGTGATTCTCGGAGGTTCTCGTAGATACATAAGTGAAAGTTTTTCTCGTGGAATTAGTTTCGGTTACTAATATTGAATTTATGTAGTGTAGTGTTTCTTTGTAAGTATTTAGTTATATTGAACTAAGTTACTCACAGTTTATTCTGATGAATTGCCTTCATTCCGTAGGTCTTGTCTTGTTGGAATTTGCAGCCCTTCTCGTGATGTCGACGGGATGGGCTCAATTGTAGCAGAGTCTCGAGGATTAGGTGATAAATGTCCCGCCGATACGGTCAACTGCTCACCGGGTTGTGGAGCACGACGCAGCTGGTCATGAGCCACCTTGCGAGGTCGCCCTCTGCCGACCACCTTCTTCACCAAATAGCGGTCGTTTTCCAGTATTCTAGACACTTCATATGGCTCGCTGAATTTTAGGTCAAGCGATGTTTGGTTGCGAGGGTTATTCTTAATCAACACGTAGTCTCCTCGTTGGAAATGATGAATTTTTGCTTTACGTAAATTGAATCGTTGTCGGTCTTGTTCGCTTGAACGCAACATTTTCTGTTGTACTTGATGAGTAAGCGCTTCATTATCCACGGTCTGATCGTCAATATTCACCAAGTTGAGGAGCTCAGGAGGTACACAGTGCTTTCGTTGTGTAATTAATGTCAATGGAGCAACCCCCGTGACACGATGACTTGTACAGTTCATTGCCAGTTGTAGTTCCTCAAGCGCAGTGTGCCACTGCTCTACTTCGTAGTTTTTGATCATCACCAACGCATTTTTGAGAGTCGCAATGACCCTTTCTACTTGGCCATTCGCTCGGCTAACTCCTGGAGCTATGGTATGAAGATCTATTCCAAAGTGGTCACAATAGTCTTTGAACTCGCCAAGGAATTCTCGTCCTCCATCGACTATGATTTGAACTGGCGCACCGAATAGATGCACAGTGCGTTTCAGGGCAGCTAATGTACTGTGTGGGTTTTTGTTGCTGGAGAAGTACAGTAGCACGTACTTCGAGAAGGCATCGATGGTAACTATAACATACTGCTGATCATCTGGTGTGACGAAGGCGGTCTTCTCTATTGAGTTCTCAGCAATTGGTATTTGATGAAAACCAGCTGCCATATCAAGGCTTTTGTAGAAATGACCATTTGCTAGCTGGTCAATCTGATCAGAAATCAGCGGAAGTGGGTAATGGTCACGCAGAGTATTCGAATTGAGCTCCTGAAAATCAACGCAGAGTCGGTCATCCCCATTCTTCTTCTTCACTAAGATGATAGGGCTTGAGTAAGGAGACTTGCTCTCGCGTATTATGTTGTTTTCCAAGAGTTCTTGAATTATGGTGCGTACCTTTTCCCTTTCTACTGGGCTGAGACGATATGGTCTTCTTTCGACGAATTTATCTGGGTTTTTCAGTCTGATTTCGAGCTTTCCAGTATTGACCCGAGTTTTGGGATAACCACGAATAAACAAATGTTCATATTTATTCAGAAGTCCACGTAGCTGCGTGATTTCATCTTCGTTGGTCAGATCGCAGTCCAAATTGTTGAAGAGAGGAGAATTCAAACTTACATGATTGACGCGTGTGTTGTGAACCAGTTTTTTCCCATTGGATGTGATAACCATACTCAAATTGGTATCATGAATCAGGTTCATACCCACTAGGATGTCTGTTGACATTTCATAATCCGGTAGTATGTAACTCCAGCTCAATACAGATGGTGTCTATAATACATACAGTTGTAAGCTTGGCCAACGATAGTGCGGGAAATTGTCCGATCCCCTTCCAATAATTGACTGCTGGGCTTCTTTGACCTTGGAGAACTGCAGCAACGGATTCTCGTATAATAGAGCATTCTGCCCCACTATCGAACACAGCCTGCAAAGTCTTCTCACCAATTCTGATGGCGATAGGTGCTAGCCTGTCACTTGACACATAATTGACGTTGGATGTCAACAAACGTTCCCGTCTGAAGCAAGTTTCATAAGTGTGGCCTGTTTTTTTGCAATAGGTACAGGTAGATATGGCTTGTGGTTTAGGGTCCTTATTGCCGGCTTCAGGTTTAGCCTCTGGTGGTTTAAATCTGCAATCATTGGTAGAGTGATTTGTCTTCTTACATATGCGGCAACTTGATGTTGATTGTTGATTGTCCGTAAATCTTGGACGCTTGTTTAGCAATGTGGAACTTGAGTTGGGATGGGAACGCTTCTTCCGTATAGACGTTGCAACTGAGATCAGTTCAGGCACACTGGTTGCTCTAGCGTTCAGTAATTCAATGCGCAGACGCTCGTCGTTAACGCATCCAATCACCGCCTCAACGGCGTGCTCATCTTCTAACTTGTCCTTGGTGATCCTTCTCCAAAGGACCCAGGCTCGTGACAAGAATTCCGCAATATCTTTCGACGAGTCGTAAACGTGTTCCCTGAACATCACAATATCTCGGGAGTACCTGTTCTCAGGTTCAAACGTGGTGATGAGATTCTTCCGTAACTCTGCCCATGTATTAGTAGTCACCATCCAATCATCAATCCACATTTTTGCACGCCCTTTCAACAGGCTGCAGACTTTCATACGAACGTCAAAATCGTTCAGTTTGTATGCTTCAATGGCTTGATCTATATGCTGACACCATTCTCGTATTCCGACGTAGGCATCCGGGTCAAATGATGGTAAGTAAATGTCTTTGATCCTTATTTTTGCCTCGGTGGGTGGAGCACACAAGCGCTCTGACATTTTCTGCATCATTTCCATCATTTGCAAAAGGTACTGTGGTGGTACCCCATCCATCCGCATACCTTCATAGGGGTAGGTATGTGGTCCTGTCTGTGGTATGGCTTCCATTGGTGCATTGGTAACCAGCACATGCTCCTGATGATGGGTATTGGCTGGTTCCAGTTACTCAGGTGGTAAACGAGCTGATGAGGAGGTGGCTTGGATCGGAATCCCTTCCGATCCCACTTCTGATGACGGAGAAACAGCCTTGGTTGTATTTTTAAAAAGTGTGACGTCAGCAGTATTTTCTTGGTGATCACTCATCTTCAATTTTCAAAGAAAACATTGAAGGTATTACCAAAGCTTCGTTTATTCAACTGACAGCGCAACAACTTATTAGAGAGGTCCGCACTGTCCGACGGCTCGAGCAAGACTGCCCGAGCGTGGGCTGTGCGGCCGTATTTATAGTGTGCAAGCACGTGTTTACAATTTTAGGTTAAGTATTGAATGTATGTGAATTTACGTTAATTTTACATTGCAATAATCACAGTTCAATTAATTAATGGCTTATGAACTAGTTTTAATCTAATCACATTATTAAACAGAGTTATTTAATTAATAATCTTCTTTTATCAACAATGAACCATTGCTGATGCGCCGATATATATTATATTTTTTAAATGTTTGAGTTCTTCATAATAAGTGAATTTTTAGGGTTCCGTACCCAATGGGTAAAAAGCCTCATAATTAAGAAAAAACTAAGTTTTGGCAACATAACATTTATTTTCGTAGGTTAGGTAATTTTTAGAGGTAATTATTAAACCATATACAGGCTGCAAAATGCACTGGTATTTTTAAATGTAACTACTGACCATACTGAACCACTTTCTTTAAGAAACTTGCGAAATGCAAATTAAAAGGAAGGACTTGGTTGGCTAAAAGTATGGCATAGGCTAGGAAAAAAATGTTACTTACCACCATAGATTAATCTATGCTTACCGCCCAACACAAAAAGGCCAATGTCAAATACTTTATTAGGTTTTGTTAGGAGCGATTATTTGTTGGCTGATTTTTCGATTTGTGGATCCGTTTAACCTATTTGTCTTGGGCAATACTAATAATCAAGTGCGAAACAGCAGTTTGGAGGGTTTTTAGCTAAAGCTGAAATATTTTATGGGCAAAATTTTTTTTTTAATTAGTATATTCCTTTCAAATTTGTATTACATATTTCATTAAAAAACACAAATAAAACATTTTAAAACCAAAAATTATAGGCTTGAAATATGTTGTTGTTTGGACAAAAGTATAAATGTAAGATATTAATTATTTATCCATTAATAAAATAAAAAATAAAAAAATCAAATAACTTTTTTTAATATGAAGTGAGTTCTAATTTCTTCAAACGAACCCTCGAAAATCTCGAATTGTACATATTCTAGGCTCGGGTACAGCATGTTATGAAGCAGATTTTTCGCAGAGTTTTCGATTTTTGTCCGGTTTGATCAGTGGAGTGCATTTAAAAAATAAATAGTCCTTGTACACCCGGTATATTTTTTTTTTGCGTACTTCCAGACATCTTTGAAAAATTTGTTATACCCTTTTTTTTAATTAATGGCAAAAAATTATGAAAATTATAAGATATGCATGAAAGATACTTAGATAATAAATTAATTTAAAAATACTAGAAAAATAAAGCGGTCCAGAAACTCAGAAAATACCTATTATATTTAAATAAATATAATATACTGACAATTTTAGTTTTTAAAATTTTTTTACTAAGCTACTAATAAGCTGTATTTTATTTCTTACTACTTCATTAAGACTGCTGCCGAGCCTGAATGGCCTGAAATAGGTAACTATATTTCATATTATTAAATTATATGTGTTTTATTAAGAATATTTAGACAAAACCTGATTTCAAAAATGTTACGTATATAGCTGTAAAATCCGTAGATATATTATCTTTAGGTAAAGTGCGAAGCCCACAGCGCGTGAATTCCACGTTTACTTGACCGGTTTTTGAGGAACTAATTGGGTGCAAATGTAGAGATTATTTGCTTCCATCACACACGAAGCTCTGCCAATTCATTCGTTCTACTCTCATACCACCACATTTAGACGTAATAGTTGTTGAAAAATCTTCTTTAACGGAAGACAATAAGGTTTAACATTCGTCCTGTAAGCGGAATTAATTGTTGTGTGTCTGGTCACCAAGCGTTACTAATCTCGATGACAAAGATGAATGAATGTATTGTGATTAAAACATCTATAATAGAACGCGGCTATGAAGTTAATCCTGACACATTGCGCAACTATGAAGTTTCTGAATAATGACAATGTCAACCACATAGGAAAAAATTACATAATTACTTATTGCGTGTGACAGAATAGTGAGTGGCAATAATATCACAGACAATATATCGATACACGTTAAAAAGTTCGTATAGCTAAAAATATTGTTATGTTTTATGATGATGTGCATTATTGTAAATAAAACGTAAAATTAGATATATTAGTAATATTCTCCTTCAGTTAATTATAAATATTAATGAATAAATGAGTTTGTTTCTTTATTACTAACCTCTGGGAATTGAACTCTTTTTACCTAGAGAAAACTTTTTGAATTTGAATGTAAAGTACAATATTTCCTGTCAATTAATTCAATGACACGTCAATAGGTATGATAAAACAATTTTAAGTATTGCCTTGATCGCTTTTCCAAAGGTTGATACTTTTGATTGTGCTAAACTTGTGCATGTTTTTGGCTATTAATACCTAGTGCCATCCCCCATCTCACCCATTGACCAAGGGGCAGATTGAAGCAAGGGCTTGAACTTGGAATTTGAAATGCTTACTACTTGGAATTGTTAAAATGCCAAAACGATCGAAGAAATTCGTTCTTAACAGTCAGTCTCGTGAGCTTATCATACGTGTTCGTGACTTTTTTGAACGAGAAGCTCAAAACGGCGGACCGATATTGCCCGTGACATCGGTGTTGGATCGAGTTGCAGATGCTCTCGATATCAGCAAAAAAACTATTATAAAAATCACGAAAGAAAAATTGGGTGAGACTGGCATCGAAGATAATGTTCTATATTCTCCCAACAAGAGAAAAAGAGCGAAGCTTACCGATGTAGATAATTTTGACGTTGACGCCATCCGCAGGCATATTTACAATTATTATTTACGTAAAGAGTACCCAACGTTGTCGAATTTAGTGCAGACATTAAAGGAAACTGGATTATTTTCCGGATCAAAAAAGTCATTGTCAAAGGTTTTGAAAAACATTGGATTCCGATATAAACAATGCAACAAACGAAAGGTGCTAATGGAAAGATCGGATATTGCCATGAAAAGGACTGATTTTTTACGCGAGGCGAAAGCTATAGATGATTGGGATAATGTAGTTTTTTTGGACGAAACGTGGCTAAATGCGAATCACACAGTTGGTCGCTCGTGGACGGACGATACGGCGGCATCGGCATCCAAAGTCCCCTCCGGAAAAGGAGCCAGACTAATTATTTGTCATGCTGGCAACGCCTGTGGTTTTATAGACAACTGTTTATTGGCCTTTGCGTCTAAAACCACAGGTGATTACCATGAAGAAATGGATGGTGAGAAGTTTACCCAATGGTTCACTAATATGCTGACTAGCCTTTCTGAGCCATCAGTTATTATTATGGATAATGCACCTTATCACTCCATGTTAGTTGATAAGCCACCTTCAAACTCTGAGAAAAAAGCCCATCTGGTTGCATGGCTTCAAAAAAAAGGTGTAGACGCAAGTATGTCTATGTTGAAAGGAGATTTGATTAGATTGATGAATATTCACAGATCGAGAGTAAAACGATACGTCATTGATGAACTAGCACTGCAACATGGGCACCGAGTACTTCGTTTACCGCCGTATCATTGCGAGTATAACGCCATCGAATTGATATGGGCACAGATCAAAGGACATGCGGCACGCCATAATACTGAACCTCCATTTTCCACAGCGAAAATGATGAAATTGTTAGAAGAAGCGTGCAATCACGTAACCAAAAATAATTGGAAAATGGTAGTGAATAAAACTAAAGCCAAAATATGGGACGATTGCAACAGAGACATTAAAGTGGATAATATTTTAGATAATGACTTTGAGTTAGTTATTAATACAAACGATTCCAGTAGTGATAATGGTGATGGTGCTTCGGAAAGTGATACATAATAAAGTAAAGAATATAAATATTATCTCTACCATAGAAGTATTAAGTAATTAAACTACTTCTATGATCTCTACCTAGATGTTTTTTTTTTCACTTTCTTCATATACTTACATCTGATAACTGCATTCGACTTTACTCACACTTGACGAATTTTATCGATACAGTGATCGAACGTATAACAACCCTAGAGGCATGTGTCAGGATTGACTTCATAGCCGCGTTCTATTATAGGGTTGCTGATGGGACATATAAAAGATATATAAAAAACAACGTCTCTGTTTATGCCTGTATACAAACTAAGCGGGAACCATTAAACATAATGTGATGTGAACTTTGTTATTTCATGGTGCTTTTGGGTAGGTTTTAGGGTATTTGTAATTCATTAATTACGCTGTGATTAATATGCGCCGGCTAGTGAACGTGTCAGTCTGCAAGACTGGATTTAGGGGAGGACAACAGGGGGTAAAGCCCAGGGGCAAGTTTTTAAATTCAAATGCAACTGAATAATGTTCTTATAAATGTTACAGTTAAAACCCGTTTTGCCTAGTAAAAACTAGTTTTGACTAAAAGCCCCTACATGCAAACTATTGCATTTAGGAGTTTGACAAAGTAAGTTTATATGTAACATACAAGAGACATGCGTTACTGCCAGATAATAGATTTTTGAGCCTCCACACTTGCGATAGATTTTGCCTCTATATTTTTTCTGATTTGTTAAAGAAGAGTTATTTTTTTTTTTCATGAAATCTCTTTTTATTACCAAATGTTGTTTGGCTTTCATTTTTACAAACCAATCAAATAATAATTCTTTGTTTGCTATAAATTTTTTACAGCAATATACGAGAAAATTTATTCAAATTCAATCTCGGTTTTCAAATACGCGGACAGGCCTCTACTTCGTTGCTGCGCAGGAGCACGCCTTATGATACGGCCCAGCCAGTACCAGTCAGCCTGTAGATATGTACATATAAGTACTAACTTATTTCAGTTTATGTTGTTAACTATGGAATTTCTTCAAAAAGTTTATAACAATATAGTACGTATCAATGCACTGTAACCAAATAGAGCTTATCTTACCATTTAAGTGAAACGAGCGGGCAGAACCGTGGGCAAAATGATGTATCGAAACTTCAAAGGAACCTATCGACTGGTGTCAAGAATGACACGCAAAAAAGAACCAAATGATCTTAATCATCGCTATTAAAATACGTAAGCCAAAATATTATTAACTATTATATGTCAGCTATTTTACAGACAAATTGCTCTAGGAGTGCCACTAGCTTTGTTATAGTCAACTTGTAATAAAACATCTTAATATATATTTTGCCCCGGGGCTAATTGGTCGTGGGTATAGTTTTTTTTTTGTCCAAAACGCTGTAGCTATCTAGAGATGGCTTGATTAGATTATCAAGTTCGTTTATTGTGCAGGACAGATTACTCTGGATAACCTCGCCTTAAATTTCCTGCACGAGGAGAATACGGATCAAAGTACAATTCAACATTTCGTTAAACAGTTGCTGGAATGTCAACGATTTCCGTTTAAGCTGTTGTGTCATTAAAATGCCAAAAAGGAGTTATGGAATGAGTTCATTAAATGATCTCGCTGGAAAAGCTTTCAAATGTTCCTAAACAGGATTTTTATTACTTTATTTATACGGCATTCAAATTAAATACATCGTCACGACATGAATCCTCAAGGTGTCAGAGGTGTTTCCAAGCTTGTGAAATGCAAGCCACAGTCCACACTCGTACATCCACGTTTTACCGACGATTATTACGTCTCAACGTAATGGGTGATAATGATAAATTTATCGGCGGATTTCAGGCACAAATACAAGCCCACACAACTTAACGTGCCCTTCGAAGCACGCAGGTCAATTGTGCCTACGGGATCTGAACCTGCAACATCCGGACTAATGGTCGAGTACTCTAACAATGGCGGACTTCACTGACTTCAATAAGTCATCGTTTATTGGGGTTCCGTGCCCGAAGGGACCCACACGGGAGTCCCCTTCGGAACCCTATTACTAAGCCTCGCTGTATGTCCGTCTGTTACGGTCTACAGCCTCAACCGTTATTGGTAGAAAGTTGAAATTTTCACAGAATACGTGTTACTATAGCATCTATCACAAAAAATAATAAAATATTTAAAAAATTAAAATTCAAGGGGGTGGCCCATACAAGCAACCTAAAAAAGTAGCATTATTTAAACGCTATTGGTTTTGGCTCTTACTTGAGGACGGTAAAACATAAAAGTTTTTAATTTAGTCACATTGTAGGACGTACTCCAAAATAAACCTATAAAATGTGTATTTCCAAAATATGTATTTTCCGTATTTATTTATCAACTTATTTGTTCATTGCATTATGTATATATAATATTTTTATTCCTAGATTCCTCAATTTTATGCAGGTGCATATTTTATGTCCCGTATTATTATATTTTTTTTTATATTCTAAAGATATATATTGTTAAAATTAATATAATATTTTGATTTGATTTGAAATATTTTGATTTGATTAATTTGATAAACCAAAAATAATAAAATATAGGTTTCCGTGTGCAGAATCATTACCAAATTTTGCCAAATTTTTTGTCAGGCGCTACCATTTGTGCCTTGTTTTTTGTAGCCTTTGATGTTGCTTTCTCATGTACCTACTCGTATATTGTTGTTGTTTACCATAATGTTTTAGGGCTAGGTGTGGGGTGGGAATCCGATTCGCACTTGGCCAAATTATTGACGGTACCTCATGCTCGGCACACAGAAGGCGGGGCGGAATGACAGTTTGGCGTTGGCGGGCAAATAAAAATACACGGTGAAATTAAATCAACTGACCAAATTCATACTGGAGACTCGGTTAGTGATCAGAAGCAAGCTTCAATTACCCTTTTGGTGAAATTCGATACATTTTTTTTTTTTTACTTCTTTATTACTGGACTAGGAAAACTTGTCCAACCACCAAAGGGAGCAAAAAAATATATTTTTCGAATTTGGCCAAAAGGATTACTGAACCTAGTTCATGGTCACTAACCTAGTGTCCAGTATGGATTTGGTAGATTGATTTAATTTCACCCTATACAATGATTTATTTATTCATGAAATGCAAAAGATGCGGCTCTTATGGGGGTAACTTTTTACCTCTGTGCAAAATGCACATCATAATATTGTTTTCCTTACTTTTGAATAAAAAGTTTGTAATAATTGCATTATTGCAATGCATTTTGTACCGAGATCCTCCGTTACCACCTTAATATTTAGCCCGTCGATGACGCTACGCCCCGCTACTGTGTGGCAAGGCCTTATAAAAGCAGATTCTTCACACGGTGCGAGTCTAACATCATCAAGTATCAAGACTGTTCAAGATTGTCACAAACACACCGGTTACGTCTGTTAGCACATTGGGGAAATTATTATACATGTTTAGAACGTTTAGCGAGTATTTTTATTGTTTTTGGGGTTCCTTCTAGAAATGAAACTGCTTTACTAATTTAGTTCCCTTATCCGTCTCTCTGGTTGTGTACAGTATAAAAAAATATAAAGCCAATGGAGTGGAAAGACTAAAGTTATAAATATAGAGATCCAAAATGAAGAATGTTTAAGGGTTTAATGTTTTTAAAATATCATCTTTCAAAACGCTTTTTGGACGACGACGGAACCTCTACACTGTGTACAAAGTACACTTGACAGACTTTTTATTTTATAATTTTCTCAGGTTTCCCTACATCCTCAATAGATTATTATGTAACTGAAGAATTTATTTGATTAATATGAATGCTTATGTGCAATAAAAAATGTTGAGTGTAGATAAACTGTACGCAAAATATGTATAGGATCCGCATTTAGTTTTTTTTTTAATTCTTTGTTTTTGATTGTATCGCAGACTACGGACAGGAGAAAATAGTGGCAACGACATTTATTTATAAAGCTAAATTCACACTGGAGGCTTGGTAAGTTATCAGTATCACGGATCGATAACAACTTTCGCGTAATTTGAAGAAGAAAATTTTGATTTTCCGTTGTACTGACTCGAGACTGGACTTGCTTTTGTAGGGAACAGGAAATAAATAATTTTTGATTTTCCCAAATAAAGTCACTGAACCTTGATACCGACTACTTACCGAGTGTTTAGTATGAATTTGGCTGCATAAATAAATGTCACCTATATAAAAGGAACATGAAATTTTGAATTTTCACAAAAATGTACCTCATGCAATGACAAAATAAATCATGGAAACTGAATTTAATAGTATTTACCAATTAGCTGCTCTACCTAAATGCTCAATATCCTACACATAATCACACAGACAATACTTTCAAAGCATCCACCAACCAAAGAAACACAAAACAATATAAAATCGAAAATTTGAATTTGGAACTCGCGTGTTTTTTTTTTCTGGGCATGCGAATGCGTTGCGCGCGCCGGCTTTTCCGTGCACTACTGGCTGTAAAGCGAGGGAGCGTGCAGCGTTCGGAAAATCAACGGAACGTATGTGTTGAACAGAAGCTGCTAAAGCTTGGTTTAAGGGGAAAGCTATGATAGTGAAACTACTGATGCATAACTTTAGCGTTAAAAAAAAACTTCTTGAAGCATGGACTTGAGACCTTAGTAACATAAAAAAATCATCGGTGATGGCACACTAACCCCTTTATTCACTATTGTGAATTTAGAGTAAAGTAGTGCTTAAGTATGAATTTCAGCGGTGATTGGCTGATTCGTCACCTATGTATCGCTCAAACTTGTCTACCCTGATCAGTGGAAGCGGGCCGCTCAGACAACTCACGATTTCAAGATGTTTCTTTTAGTTTTCAATATTTATTTCAACTATTTAACAATTAAAACTAGACAATACTTTAATTTTAAAACGAGCATTTTCGGGTAAAACACAAATACATAATATAATCTTTATTTCAAGCAACGGGGCTCATAGAAAACAAAAACCCTGACCTAAATAAATAATAGTCATACTTTATTTATTCACTTTTAATGTAGTATGTATGTGTATTTATTTATATCATTATATATTATTGTTTTAACAAGTACCAATACAATTATTTTATAGAGCACGACATCATATTTTTGTGTTCATTCAACAATAATATAAGTACCAGGGAAATACAGGTTGAAAATTAAGTCACTAGCTTTATTGAACTCTATGGTTCAGAACAATTCCGTCGAGAAAAATTTTTTTTTCAGTTTATTTTTTCTTTTTTTTTACCAAATTTCGAAAAATGGCAAACCTAAGCGATGCTACATGTGACTAACAATAGACCGTACATATTTCCGGCGATAAAAAATGCACATAGGCTATGTACACATAGGTTTTGTCTCTGTTACCGGAGTGTTAGTGCTCCTTTGGCGGTCGATATCTTTTTTTTAAATATGAATCATGACAAAAGTAACAAAACATGTATTTTTTATTTCGAACAGAGAACAGTTTCCCTTGTTATAGCTAGAGGGTTCATTTTCAACCGGTATAGTAGTAAAAAAACAGAAAATGTCCCGCGTAAGGAAATTGTATCTAGTATTGACCCAACTCGTACACTGCCCATGTAAAACATTTTAGTTTGACGTCGAAGCTCAAGAATGGACCAACGGAAATATAATAAATACTGGTCAAGGTCTTGCAATCACAACCTCGCCTGTCTTCAGACAGGCGTTTCACACTTTGGTGACATGTGATTGACAGAACAACGACACGCGACGACAAAACATCCTTATGTTTTTAGGCAGTCATGTTGGTAATTTGTTTTAGAATATAATTCTTTTAACAGCAGATATTGGCAGCGATATTGTATGCACAGACTTTTTCATCCATCAAGTGTGTGCGTGTGTAAGTATGTGATTGATATTAAAAAATGGCATTATTTTGAAATTTAATGATTAAGTATTTAGGCCATCCATCAGCCTGTTTCGTCCACTGCTGGACATAGGCCTTTCCAGGATTCGCCACTCTAGGCGCTCCTCCTGGAAGAAATGCCCATACTCACACATGCTGGGCAGGCGGGTTGGTGAGCGCGGTGCCGAAACCCTTGCACCAGTGACGCCGCTGCCCGTCACCAGTCTGTTTTATATATGGCCCGGCAATTGGGGATGGATATACCGCCATCCATCGGTCCCAGGCAATGGTGGGCCGCCTGGTTTTGCCTGAGAGCTGTTCTCTTACTCTCCCCCGAATAACTTCGGGAGGAATTGTGAGTAAGATGGTGGTACCTCCACAGTCGAGCCCGGCATCAGCTCTACCACCTATAGTATATAGGCCTGTGAAAACTAAATAACTAAAAATTTAAATTATTGATGAAAATTCGAAAACAATGTCAATGTATCGTTTGGAATTTTCAAATCTGTTCGGTCATTTTGTATAGCTTCTTCTATTAATACTGTATAGCTTGCACTACACCATAATTCTAACCCTAATGCATCGGACGTCATAGAGTTAGAGATTCAGTTTCGTTAAACACCCACGGAATCGAATGATTTATTCAATTAATCGACGTCACTCGGGAGAATCGAATAAATCCAAAATAACTCGACTGTAATGATTAAAGCCTATTCGGTGGATTGGATGAGATTATTATTTTATTCCGTGGTTTATTGGGTCGAGTGAACTGTTTCATTACATGTTAGTCTTGTTGAAAATGGATTTACAATATGATTAATTGTTCTATGAATTGATGTAAGTTATGCTTATGGTTTGATTTCATTGAGTTCATTTCTTCAATAAAATTCATGATTGCTATATTTTTAGGGTTCCGCACTTAGAGTGCAAGACGAAGCCCTATTAATGTCGCTCTGCTGTCTGTTCGTCTGTCCGTCCGTATGTCACTTCTATAGCTTCCAGACGGAATGAGTTACAGATCTGAAATTTGAATATGTTGTGTAAAATGTTGACCCGAAACCAAACATTTTCAGAGGAGGTCCTATAAATGAAAAGGGAACCGAAAAAAAATATCTTTTCTATTGCTCCTGCATGTGTGGTGTCATTCATTGTCTAGAACTACAAATATTTTTTTCATTTCTTTTGTATCTCCAAAAATAAAGAAATAGGGTACCATCAAATTTGACAGTTTTAGGCAATTTTTGTTACGGGACCTACCTCAAAAACTAGTCAGGAATTAGGATTGTTTTGTTATACTTTTACATTTAATAAATAATTAATAATAAACTTAAGTTAAAAGCGACCGTCATCAGGCGTCGCGGGTGACACTGGCAAGCGCAACATCCTCGCGATGTTACTTTTTAGGGTTCCGTACCCGAAGGGTGCCAAACAGGAACCAATTACTAAGCAGGTACGACTCGCACTTTGCCAAATTATTAAGGGTTCTGTGCCAAAATGGTTTCAAACGGCCTTCGTTGTCTGTCCGTCCGTCCGTCTGTCACAGGGTTCTAAAGCTTCAGCCGTAACAGGTAAACAATTGAAATTTTCAAAGAATACGTATTACTATAGCCTCTACTATCATGGCAAGTTATCGAAAAAAACGACGCACTTTTTCAAGGTTATTTGTTTCAGTTCTATCTTAAAAACGGTAATGCATACGACTTTCAAATTTAGTCGGATTGCACGAGTTTTACATATACTGAAATAACACAGCAATTGATAACAATTTGGGTTTCTTACTCAGATGGTGCCGAATTATTTGCCAGGCACTACCATTTTAATGCCTTGTTTTTTGTCGCCTTGATGTTGCTATGGCAAATGTGTTATTTTATACCTTAATGTTTTAGGGTTTCATACCCATATGTGGTACGGAACATATTGTACATGATTCCGGCCCGCACTCAGTTTTTTAAGAGTATGGCATAGGCTAGGAAAAAATGTTATTACCCGTCCAACACAAAAAGGCCAAGGTCAAATACTTTATTAGCTTTTCATAGAGGCGATTATTGGTTAGCTAATCGACCTATTCATCTAGGACGCGTAATACTAATAATTACGTGCGAAACAGCAGTTCGGAGGGTTTTTAGCTAATACTGAAATATTTTGTATGGAAAAAAATATTGGATTTAAGTAGAAAACCTTTATATTTCTATTACCTATTTTATTTTAAAAAAATCAGGTCTCTTAGCCGCGTTCTTGAAACGAACGTTTGAAAACCAAAAAAAGGGTGGAAAACTTTTTTTTTTTGACAAAAGTATAAATCTTACTACTTAGTACTTTGTTTATAAGTAGATCACCTATAGGTATAAAAGATCAATAAATCATTTTTTTTTCAATATTAAGATAATCCCAATTTCTTCAAAAGAACCCTTGAAAATCTGCCTTTGTTCATGTTCTAGGCTCAGTTACAGCCTTAATACAATAAATTATTATAAATATAAAATATCCCCTTTGCACTTGGGCTGGTAAAACTATTTTTCAATGGTAGGCCCACTCAAATACATTAAAATATTTATCCTTACTATAAAGCATATGACACAGGGCCGGATTTAGGGGAGGGCAACCGGGGCTGAAGCCCAGGGGCCTCCACACAAGAGGGGCCTCCACAAGTTTTTATTTAATGTTGTACACTAATTGTTTTTTCGAATAAATGACTCACCGTGTACATATTTTTAACTAACAATACATAAAAATACAGTAAGTACAAATTGCATTAAGACGTGTAAGGGCTCATGATGTTTTCTTTTTATTTGTATTGGCTTTATCCATGAGAACTATATTTTTCGTTTTACCTTACTTTTTTAAGAAGTGTAACTATACTTATACAAAGAGCAATGTTGAAACACGAAATTTTTACCACCCACCTTACTTCGTTCTTGCCCAGGGGCCTCCACACCTTAAAATACGGCCCTGATATGACATATTCCGAGGGGGTTGACAGAGGTGATTCCGAGTGTACTCTAGAACACAATCGTAGCGTCCTGTTTCGACCAAAGATTTTAACGTATAACAAAGGGGCTGGGTGTATTTTTGAATCATTCGAATTTCAATTCGCATATGAATCCGCGTGATTCGCATACGAAAACTTAAAATTAGTATAGTATTCGTACGCAAATCATGCGGATTCGTATGCGAATTGAAATTTGAATGATTCAAAAATACACTCCCTGAGCCTTATCGCCTCGCTTCGCTTTTTACTGCATGCAGGTTTATCTCACTATGTTTTCCTTCAACAACGTCAGTAAAATTGTAAACGTAAAAGCATACAAATATTACGACAATGTTTTGAACGTAACTTCGAAAAACCGATTTGGGTAAGATTGGAAAAAAGGTTTTATTTAGCGGCGTCCTACCATAGACAAATTGTTCGTCCATGGTCCTACTGTAAACTTCGTACCTTCACCAAATTTTCAGAATGTTTCACGAATATGATTGTATAATTATAGCAACTAAAATCTTTTTAGATTAAACTTGCTTTAAGAAAAAATAAATTGTGTTTTTTTTACATAATAATAAAACTTTAAATGGCTCTCTCTACTGTAAAGTTGCGAAAATGCTGGTTAGTCAAATGGTTTTAACACTGTTAATATTTCTTATAAATATTCGAGAATCGGATCATCCACGCCCTCTTGAAAAACTAATCCTGTATAATTCTTCCTGTATTGTATATTATCGGTCATTTAAAACATAATGTAACCCTTGCCTTTTTTGGGTGTCCCATGCATTTTTTTTTTTCTATTTCCAGGCTATTAGCCACGGAAGTTTCTTATTTTTTACTTAAATAAGAAGTATCTGTGAACCAATTACAATAATTGCAATTTTAATACATAACATATTTAATAAATTTATCGATTATTGAAAATACTGAAAATGACGGTGTCATACTGTCCCTGACTGACGGGCGTTTTAAAACATTTTTCTTCAACATAAGTTATTATTTCTTTGATGTGAAACAAAATACTATCTTAAGTTTTATTTTATATTAATGATTTATTTAAATAATGAATATTTCTCGAAAAAAACTATTTTAATGCTTGTCCCTCGATTTCACATTTTTGACATGTGTCTACTTTAGTAACGGTTATTACTAAAACAACTTGCCGAAATATGCGAAATAATTTAGACTGGAACAACACTACTCGGGAATATGTCACGTCCACTTAGCGGCAGCTTTGAGATTAGTCGAGAAAGCGCCGTGCTGAGCAGCAGAAGAATTCTTTCACTTTTTGTCGCAAAAAATTGTTACGAAATTTACTAGGTTTATTTATATTTTATCTTTATTTATAATGGGAAACATGTTTGTACTGCTTATAGATATATCTGTGAGGAATTTTAAAATAATTAGAAATTTCTATGACAGGGCCCTGATTTTGTTACGTCTTTTTGTTACGTAACTATAAATAAAATACAAATAATGAAAACAAATAGCTTTATACACAAAATATATTTTGTGGACCTAAAAATGTATTAAATTTAGAAGGTAAAGGTGAAGGTGAAGTAAGGGAAATTTAAACTTAATCAACACTTATTTATTTTTCTATCGTTCAATGATAGGGTTGCATTATTTTTGAAATGGCCCTTATAGTGAATGTTAGTTGGACTCGGGCGTTTTGGCACACCTTGAATTTGAAATATTTGCTTTAAAGATTTACATAAATGCTATTTTAATTTTAATGACCTCAATAAATCATACAGATATTGGTAATTAATGTAATAAAACTTATGTTTCAGAATATGTGTTGTTTGTATGGCTGTCTGATCGTTTAAAACACGTATTTACTTATTTATCAAAGATTATTTTTTATTGCTTTAGGAACAAAGCTGGAATATTCTGGATTCTACTTTTCGTATTTCCGCTCTTAAAATATAACAATTTGACTGCCTCTTAGAAAATACTCTTCACTTATTATTGTGCTTATAATATGTATATAATTAAAAATAGAGAAAAGCTGCAAAAAGCACTAGTCGTAAATAAACAAATATCGCTAAAGGCAGAAGCCAGTACTGTAATTAAGTTGTCATACAAATGACTGCAAACTATCAATTATGGTGGCACATTTGCACGTTTCCAGAATTCTGGTGCGAGATTTTACACAAATAAATACTGTAATGCGTTACTGGAGAGATCACGTCGCTTGATTTTTAGGGTTCCGTAGTCAACAAGGAACCCTTATTGTTTCGCCATTTCCGTCCGTCTATCTTTTTGTCTGTCCCCGGCTTTGCTCGGAGACTCTAAGGCTGAGATTCAGAGTGCATTTTGAGTCCGAACTCAATCTTACAAACGTCACTCTAGTATGAGATCACGTCGCTTTTCGACGTTTGTAAGATTGAGTTCAAACTCAAATTGCACTCTGAATCTCAGCCTAATAGTACTAGAAAGCATTAATGCTTAAATTTTTTTGATATTTATATGATTTTAAGTACTGTTATTTAAATAATGATTATCTGCCTGAGCGTTGGCTAAATACGAATAATGAAAAAAAAACTTTGATATATAAATTATTTGACGTGTTAAACATAATAATTGTATGGAAATTCTAATATATAAATCAGGAAAACGGGAATCGGGACAAATATTTTAATCGCTCTATAAGCGAGCCGTCACTTGTGACCATAACGGCCATAACTGAATGGTCCAAGCAAATAGCCGATATTTCTTTGTTGTATTTTGATGACAGAGAAACCCCAAATCTACCATCATCAACTCTCGACAATCCGTAACAAAACCTTGACTTCAATGGCGTCCAGAATACATCGGTCGTCATCAAGTCAACATTGGTGGCAATCACAGCGGTGGGTGGCGCTAAACATCCCTCCATATTCGTTTTGCAACGAAATAAGCAATTTTAACCCGTTTCACAAAGTATTACGAGTAGCGCAGGGTCACTCTCTCTAATCACCTGATCTCTGACTTGGTCTGCGCCGGCGCCGACGTCTTTTATGAATTCCTGCCGCGTCTGGCAAAGAGATGCCTGGATAGCTTTCAAGACTTTGCTAAGGGCGAGAGCTTAGCTGCATTAGATAAATCTTAGACAGATCTTGGCACAACTCTCTTAATGTATACGTTATGTATGCTTCAAAGTATACCTTCTAGTCTTACTATTTAGTTTACTTGGTTTGCCGATTCAAATATAAATAAATCGCACCTTTAGAACGAAACTGACCTAATTCAAAATTACTAAATATTGGGAATCGTTAAAAGAATATTTGAAATTGGGACACTTTCATATTGTTTCCATGATATTTCCTTAATTTCTTATAAGAGTATTAAAATCTATCTAGCAAAATGGAAAGTAAGGTTTCAGCTATGCAACTGTTAAATAAAAACATGGAAATAAGGCAAGAAAGTAACAGAAAAAAATATTTTTATTTCGTAGGTCAATTTAAAACCGATTTCTAAATTATTTAATCGATCTTAATGTGAATTAAGTCTTTTTCATTTTTATTACAAGAAATAAGTTTTTAGCGTTTTCAGAATTGAACCTGTTTTGTTCCTAATAAATCTTGTGTTTTTGTGCGTCTCCCTCTCTGTTGATTTAGTCTACAACTTCTATTATTGTAAGCTCTAAAATCTGACGGAAGTAAAATACACGGAACATAAAGACAGAATAAAAATAGACAAAAAAAATAGTTTTGGCCTTAGTACAATAGTAATATAATATTATTATAATATTATTATATATAATATTATAATATAATATTATTATATAATATTATTATTAACTATTCATTTAATATTTTGCAAAAAAGCTAGTATAGATAGAGATAGGTCAAATCAAATCCAATCAATCAAATCATTTATTTATTCCACATAAACCTTTTAACTTATAACACATGTATAGATGATTAATCTTTAGTACTTATACGCGATTGCTTGAACAAAATTTCTGTATTTATTACTATATAAATGCAACAATTTCGTTTCAAGTTAATCAATCACAATTCGGTAATATGAGAATCCAATCCTCACTGAAAATATTGTGTGTTGTTGAATTACATAATTTAGTTCTTAAGTGTATGTAAAATTGTTAGAAATAAATAAATTTTATCTCATTTGATCTGTATCTATCGCAACTTCAGTGTAAGATACACAATATTACTCGTAACATTGTAAAAGCATTATTTACTTTACAAACAAGGAGTTAAGGTCAAAGTTGCATCGCCAAGTATCGTTTACTAGAGAGTTCATTATTTGAACCAAACTTGCTTCAGTCTTAAGGCGAAAAGCATCTACGTGGGATGCGTTCGTATCTGTCTGTGGTTTCCAATAATTGCATCTCGATATCGCTGTTACGCGTGAAACTTTTTTCACGCACGCCCAAGTAGCATTCGGGGTTCTATATAAGCTGTCTAGTCGTTCACATGTACTCCAAAAGCTGTGTAAATTAGCTGTATAAGAGCTGTATAGCTTGCTATAATGCTCTTATAGAACCAGTTTGGGCACAAATTAGACAGCCTTAAGTTCACTATGGCTGTACATTAGCAGTATAATAGCATTATAATAGCTGTTTAAGTAGTAACATCGGACTTAAGGCTGACTTACGGCACTATATGGGACGCAGTGTGAACCATACTAAGTACATGAGTGTAATAAAGAGTAACAAGTGGCTAAATACACAGCCTTCACAGTTATAAAATCCCACAAAATTACTCCAGTGTTACCTAAAGTTCACGTGTGTCCTAAATTATTTCTTTATTTTATTATTAATTATTATCCTCATAGTTGATTTTGTGTGTGCCATCAGAAACCAAACTCCGGCGGATCAAGGATAAAAATGTATGATAACACGAGGTAGTACCTGTTTTAAATACTTAATAATGTTAATGCCATGGGAATGCAACTTTATCGTGAAATATATACATATTTACAGCTAAAATATTCACGCGCCTCTGTAAAAACGCGATATTCATTTTAAAATATTTAAAACTGGCTGAGAGGAAATCTACAATTTTCAGTGTTTGATATTATATTGGCATTATAATTATACTACGGTAATTAATTATAACATGAAACCAAAACTCAATCGCTCTATCTACGTATTTTGTGATAAATCTGCATGATAATTTTGGAGATTTATTTGTTAAATATTTTAGGTTAGAACAAAATGGTGGAAATGAAATACGGCTATGTGAACTGTTATAACTCCAATTTAATGCGGTGGAGCGTATATAGGTTCACATGTGTTCTGTTAGAATGCTGTTTTCTATTTAAAGTCCCACATTTGCACCACTACAGAGCCAATGTCTATAAACTTATTCTAATGTGAACTTATGTACAGCTTTAAGATGTAGTTCAGGTCACTTGTGTCATCGTTTAATTATTTTAATATACTGAAATTTGAGAGATCCGCAATAATAATTATTGTCCGTTAAATCGCCTAGCCCAGGTACTAAGTCAAGTATGAGTACCTAAAGTAAAAATGTTGTAACAAACTAACAAAAATCACTTTTTGTTTTCGTGTGAGACACACAGTTTGGTCTCAGAGTATTTATGTTACCGGCTTTCTGTATAATCCGGTATTGTATACAATGCCTAGGCAATGTATACAATGCCAAAAAGATTAAGGTAATGTATGAAATATTATTTATTTAGTACATTGCCTAGGCATTGTATACAGTACCGAATGCGCAGCCGGTAATGTATATAACAGACGTGAGCAGGAGCGGGAAATTGATTAAGGCATGTATTTAAATGATTTTTTATGAACAAAGCTTAGCCTTTTGGTTAAATGGTATTTCAGGGTGGTCATAAAAAAAAATAACCACGAAGATTATGTATGGCGGTCTAACCTAACCTACCGGCTCTCTTCTGCGCTGGAAGACTTCCAAAAAACTAATTCTGACTGTTTAATATTATTCCATTAATTAGTAATAACTTTACACTTTGCCGGTTGACCAGCAGGTACTCTATACAATGCCTAGGAATTGTATTCATTGCCTAGGTAAAGTATGTAACGGACAATAATATTCATAATATTTCATACATTGCCGGGACGCCCCAGGCATTGTATACATTACCTAGGTACTGTATACAATACCTGAATTATACAGATTGCCGGTGACATTTACAGTTACAAAAAACACTACTCTGTTCAAGGAGGTATTTAAAATAATGTAAACAAACTAGATAAAGAGGGACAACATTTATGCCCTGCGACAGAAAAGGACAGAAAATAATAGTTGTCACTCAGCCATAGTAACAAACACTGTTTACAATCTTTTAAAGTGCCGAGTCAGCAAGTGTAATAGTGTAACCATAGTATAAATAACTGTGGTGTGACCACATTTTGCAGAATTTATCAGATAAATAACTGTTATTCCTGTTATTTATGAGATAAATAACTGTTATTTCTGATATTTATCTGTTAAAATTCTGTAAAATATGGTTACACTAGCAGACTTGGCGCGTACGGAGCTGACGGGTGTACGATCACCAGGCACGTATCCAGACTTTTGTTTCGGGGGGGGACATTCATTGAACCAACAATGTGAATTGTGAAAGAAGCCTCTGTAATCACTGTACTTATATTATTAGTAGGTAACAAAAGTACCCTACCTTTTTTATTAAAACGTACTTTACAGTGGTTATGAATAAACATTCCTAGTCCCGTGTATGTCACGCCAAATTTCGGGGGGGGGGGATAAATCCCACCTATCCCCCCCTGGATACGTGCTTGATGATCACCTTAAATATCTACTTAGAGAAAGTTTATGCTATTTCTTTCTGAACTTGAAAGTAATCATGCGCATTCCTTTGAATAAGTAAGCGAGAAATAGAGGCGGCAACGGGATAGGTATAGATCCTCTGATCAATCGCGTGCGCCCGTGGCGTGCGTGATGGCCAGGATAGGATTAGTTATTGTCAGTGTTGCCATTTTGGCCACTTTGTGGGTAGATCTAGCGGATTTTCAACAGTTTTAGCCAAAAAATAATCCATTTTAGCCACCAAAACAAATCTAGCTACTTCTATCTATTTCTGGTATTTTTTTAGATTATTACTATTGGAAGACTACGGAGTAAACAGACAGAAGATATTTCAGATTTACCAGAAATTGTAGACCTATAAATAAATTTAAAAAAATTTGCTGAAAATTTTAAACTTTATTATAACCAGTTTTTAATACATTTTTAACTTCAATTAGAGACCAAAGCCGATTCTGAAGGCTTTAATTTTAGTTTTAGTGCTGATAAATATACATTTTCTTTATTGCAAAATAGATCTTAATGTTAACAAGAGAAGATATATTAACTTTGGAAAATATTAAGTTTTGACAGCACTAAAATTAAAATTAAAGCCTTTAGAATCGACTTTAGTCTCTAATTGAAGTTAAAAATGTATTAAAAACTGGTTATGATAAAGTTTATAGCTATATATTTGTATCCATATATAATTATAATAGGATATCAATAGTAATAGGATATTTAAGTAGACCAATAATATTATGATATTTAGCATCTTAGACCCCCATCTACATTTTTTAAAGTTACATTAACGGGAGTGCATAAAATTGTTCTAGCATCAAACGTTAGTGTTCCCGGTTTAAATTCGTTTATTATGCCTGACAATTTATTCAAAGCGGAATGAGGAATACGATTTTCAATAGCCCATGTTCTTATTTTCTTGCGAAAGGTTAAATGATTGTCCAAGTCAAAATTGTATTCACTATCACTAGAACTGCAATCACCACACTCTGATATCTGTATATTTTGAAGGGAACTTTCAGGTTCAGGCACATTTTCCTCTGCATCATGTACAGAACCACCATGAACAACGGTTGAAGTCGCACTTGTTGAAGCCGTATCGACGGGCTCATTTTCGGGCGTCGTTGTCAATCGACTGTTTATTTTTATAATTTGCGAATATTCTTTTGCAATTTTTCTTCTTATTCCACCGGTTCTCGCTCTTATTTTCCAGGATTTTTTATTCATTTTCACAATTTTTTGCACGAGACGTAATAACACGCAGCTTGTGGGATAAGTGTAATAGAATATCACATTCACATTCATGTTCAGCTTACAGCCAATAAAAGTAGTGCTTGTGGACAAATAAACTGCTATTGATGTTAATAGACAACACATGTAGTCCTTTTAACAGCCTACAGTGCACATGTGAACCATTTAAACACTTCTGTACAGCAGTAAAAAAAGGTTATTTTAATGATCACAAACAAGTCCTACTACAGCTCTCAGCTGTATAACAGTCTAAAACAAGTAAACATAACAGCCTTTGGCTTTATAAATGACCACATGTGTTCTATTAAAATGCTAGCTCTGCAACATCGTACAAGTAGGCCGTTAAACAGCGGTTGGCGTATCTCTACCCACCTATAATGCTCTTAGTCAGACAGCTGACTAAAGGATAGTTGTTAGAGTATTATAACACCAACAATCGTATAACAGTATAACTCTACACTCCTATAAGTCCCTTAGACAGGTATAGGTGTAATTAATCGCAATAATGCAGCTTATACATCACGAGTGAACTGTAATAATGCTTCAAGTACACCTGGGAACTAAATGTGTACTCTTAAATGGAGTAAAATGCTACTTGGGCGGTTGCCGCGACACCGCCAATATTTCGCATCAAAAAGCGATACTATAGCACAGAATAACTACGAAGCATGAGCGAAATGACGTGTGTGTCAAATTTACAGAATTTCGCTGTGATACAAGATGGTAGAAGAGAAAAATTCAGCAAAAGATTGGATGGTAAGTTGCTGATACGGTAGATGTTAATTCGAATAATACTGCCTAAAAGACTGGTTTGGATGGTTTGTAAATTTTCATGTTTTGGTATACCCAAAGGGTAAATAAGAACAATTTTGGTAAGCCAATTTCCGTCCATCCGTCCGTATGTATGTAGAACTATAGAACAGACTTTCAAACCAAAAATTTTCGTACTTTTGCATACGAGAATCCAATGTGCTTTACATCGCACGGTAGTTGAAATTCTAATACTTACATGTTCGAAAATTCTCCTACATATAACAACCCTGAAGTACCGCTATTGTTTCGCATTTTCAAAATTTTTGACGTGAGGCAGTTGCGTGTTTATATCGTAATATGTAACATTTTCGTATTGTGCAGCGTCGGTGCGTAAGGGGCGTACTTCTGAATATAAAGTTCATTGTTTTATTAATTATTTCATTATTATTTCAATAATTGTATCACAGTTTACGCCTAGCATCGCACAGCGTAGCATGAGGTCTATCGCACATCCTAAGTTAATTTTTTTGTAATGTAAGGAAAGAATTTCAAAAAATTCCTCGCGCCTTGATTCGAACCTGCGACCCCTTGTTATCAAGACAGGTTTGCAGGTTCGAATCCTGGCCCGAGGATTTTTTTGAAGTTCTTGTCATTAATTTGTTTTTAATTGATCTTTTCTAGTGTGTAATGCACTGTAAAAATAATATTTAGAGTATTCCAAAGCGATGGATTTCGCAATAAAAACATAATCTTATTTGCTTACCCGTCTAGTATTTAAATGAAATGTAGGCAGTCTTTTTTGTATTCGTTGCGATAAGACCCTAGCCTTAAATGATAGAGGTTACCACACCATAAGGGGTTATTAGAATTTATGCATTTTCTTCTTTATGTTTATTGTAAATGGGTATTTTTAGAAAGCGTTATCATCGCTTTAAACTTCCGAGAACTTATTTAATGTATTAAAGATTATAATTAATTTATTGAGGGGAATATGGGGTAACTCATCGTAATTCCGTTGCCAATTTTATCCCAAAATAACTGATAAGCAAGGTATATTTGATAACTAAAGCTAGATGGGAGACGCAAAGTTTTAAGTAGCAAATATTACATTTTCTTGATGTTTAATAAATATAGTGAAAGTAAGTAACTTAAAGTTAAATTTGTGAAAATACTTCTAGTATTTTCATTGAAGCTGACCTAATTCACAACTAGATATGAGTAAATCCACATTTCGTTAAAATCTTTGCATCACCTATTTTTAATTTTTATCATGACCGACGTTTTCTAAGGACACGAATAGTCTTAATTTCAACTCAAAGTTACAATTATTTCTTTATTCATATTCTATGCATCGCTATTTCACCCATCAAAAATTATTTTGCGTATTCCCCAGGAAGCCAGCCCATTTATTTGTTTTCTGCTGGAAAAGTTGACTATTGATTATTTAATTGCACAAGGTTCCAGATTTATACAATATTTAGTATGGGGATTTAGGTATAAGGATTTACATTATAGAAGTACTCGTACAGTGGAAAATCTAAACACCAATCCTTCGTAAGAACGTAAAAACCTTCACTTGCGGTTATTTTGTATAAGTTTCGACGAACGAGTAGCATGTTGTAAGGTCTGTAAAATTACAAACAATGGTTCATAGAGAATAGGCTTGTTATACAGTACGTCGTCTTACATAGACTCTATGTACACGTATGTCATCAAACGATTTAGTTTTAGCTCTATAATTTACAACATCGTAAAAGTCTCCATGTCAAAGGCAAAGTCATAAACAAACCGAAAGGACAACGTAATTTTGACATTGACAGCAGACGTATTTATCACGTAATAACGTCACTTAATGCGCATTTAAATTATTTGTGATTTATTTTTGTCTTCAAGATCGGTACATAATGAAGATGTTCTGATTTACATTGTATAATATTTACTTCCATTAGACATTGATTTGAATTTTATTGCTTTGCGTTTGATGTTGGAATTTGTCTTCCAAGATTTATGCAGTTTGAGCTGGCAAACAAACTGATGGCATATTAACTTTCACAGATTTAGTTTCCTTTTAGTTGTCACCTACAATCCCTTGTAGTGTAGTAGAATTACGTATATAAGGTGACTTTCGTGTATGTAGTCAAATTCTTACTGGAGACTCGGTAAGTGGTTAACACCAAGGTTTAATGATCCTTTCGGTGAATTTAGACTTCCTATACTAATTGAGTCGAGGTTGTTCTTAAACAAGTATCGAGGCATTTTTTTTTTCGTATTTCGCAAACTGGGTCATTGAACCTTGGTCCTGAGTCCTGACCATTTACCGAGTCTCCATTATGAATATAGCTATATAAATAAAAGTCACCTTTTATTTATTGAGTCAATAACGTCACTCCAAAAAAAGCTTAAAAATTACTTACCGTTAGGTATGGGTAAGCAACTTACTCGTAGTCCGTAACTAGAGCTTACAAACATGGTTCTGACTGAGTTTATTTTTTTTAGCTCCTTTCTATGCTGTTGCTGTTGGCCATTTGGTCTTTTACAACTTTACCGTGCCATAGGGAAAACGCCAAAAACGTTCACCTCACGATTTAGCTACTATAGTTTTATTATTTAGAGTGCATTACAAACTAGAAAAGATCAATTGAAACAAATATCAAGAGAGACAAATATTTAAAAAAATACCTTGAGCTGGGATTCGAAATTGCGACCTCTTGCTTTCAGGGCAAGTGCGCTCTGCTGCGCTACAGTCCCACTTTTTTTGTAACTCCTTGATACATCAGCCTGTAATGCACATACTGCACGCTACTGAAGGCGTTTGTGTGATTCCACGCCTTGTTCCTATGCACAAATGAATATTTCCACTAATCTATACGAGTGGAAATCGACGGTCCTTTATAGATCTCGGTGTTGTTGCTGTGAAAGCAAGAGGTCGCAGGTTTGAATAGTGGCCAGAGGTATTTTTATATCTATTTGTCTCACTTGAAATATTTCTTTCAATTGTACTTATCTAGTTTACCATGCTCTCTAAATAAAGCTTAGAGTATCCAAAGCGATAGATTTTGCCATATAAATCTTAACCACAATTTTAATCTGAGGACTTCAGCTCCGGACAGTGATGGTTTGTCAACCAGACAGATTCCGAGCATCCACAAAGTCAAAACTCGAGAATTGCTTTGAATGGAACTACTGCGAATAGGTAATTTTGGTATTCGCGGTAGTTCCATTCGTAGCAATCAATATGCGATAATGGAACTACTGCAAATGAAATTTTATAAAAATTCGCAGTTGTTCCATTATGGAACTTGGCAATGAAACTACTGCGAACGAAGGGAACCAACCATAATGACTATAAAATTTATAAATTCTATTCGAACGGTCTCAGTTTGAAATGCAAAGTTGAAGAAGAGCTACAAGCTGAGCTCATTGCGTTAGCCGTGTGCACTACTGTGCACCTAATATGTGTTGCCATCAAGTCGGTGGCAGATGACAGCTATTAGGGACCGAACATAACTATGCGGTACATAATTAAGTGAAGTTACAAATTCGCAGTAGTTCCATTATGGAACTCGGCAATGAAACTACTGCGAACTAAGGGAACCAACCATAATGACTATAAGATTTATAAATTCTATTCGAACGGTCTCAGTTTCAAATGCAAAGTTGAAGAAGAGCTATAAGCTGAGCTCATTGCGTTAGCCGTGTGCACTACTGTGCACCTAATATGTGTTGCCATCAAGTCGGTGGCAGATGACAGCTATTAGGGACCGAACATAACTATGCGGTACATAATTAAGTGAAGTTACAAATTCGCAGTTGTTCCATTATGGAACTCGGCAATGAAACTACTGCGAACTAAGGGAACCAACCATAATGACTATAAGATTTATAAATTCTATTCGAACGGTCTCAGTTTCAAATGCAAAGTTGAAGAAGAGCTATAAGCTGAGCTCATTGCGTTAGCCGTGTGCACTACTGTGCACCTAATATGTGTTGCCATCAAGTCGGTGGCAGATGACAGCTATTAGGGACCGAACATAACTATGCGGTACATAATTAAGTGAAGTTACAAATTCGCAGTTGTTCCATTATGGAACTCGGCAATGAAACTACTGCGAACGAAGGGAACCAACCATAATGACTATAAGATTTATAAATTCTATTCGAACGGTCTCAGTTTCAAATGCAAAGTTGAAGAAGAGCTATAAGCTGAGCTCATTGCGTTAGCCGTGTGCACTACTGTGCACCTAATATGTGTTGCCATCAAGTCGGTGGCAGATGACAGCTATTAGGGACCGAACATAACTATGCGGTACATAATTAAGTGAAGTTACAAATTCGCAGTTGTTCCATTATGGAACTCGGCAATGAAAGTACTGCGAACGAAGGGAACCAACCATAATGACTATAAGATTTATAAATTCTATTCGAACGGTCTCAGTTTCAAATGCAAAGTTGAAGAAGAGCTACAAGCTGAGCTCATTGCGTTAGCCGTGTGCACTACTGTGCACCTAATATGTGTTGCCATCAAGTCGGTGGCAGATGACAGCTATTAGGGACCGAACATAACTATGCGGTACATAATTAAGTGAAGTTACAAATTCGCAGTTGTTCCATTATGGAACTCGGCAATGAAACTACTGCGAACTAAGGGAACCAACCATAATGACTATAAGATTTATAAATTCTATTCGAACGGTCTCAGTTTCAAATGCAAAGTTGAAGAAGAGCTATAAGCTGAGCTCATTGCGTTAGCCGTGTGCACTACTGTGCACCTAATATGTGTTGCCATCAAGTCGGTGGCAGATGACAGCTATTAGGGACCGAACATAACTATGCGGTACATAATTAAGTGAAGTTACAAATTCGCAGTTGTTCCATTATGGAACTCGGCAATGAAACTACTGCGAACGAAGGGAACCAACCATAATGACTATAAGATTTATAAATTCTATTCGAACGGTCTCAGTTTCAAATGCAAAGTTGAAGAAGAGCTATAAGCTGAGCTAATTGCGTTAGCCGTGTGCACTACTGTGCACCTAATATGTGTTGCCATCAAGTCGGTGGCAGATGACAGCTATTAGGGACCGAACATAACTATGCGGTACATAATTAAGTGAAGTTACAAATTTGCAGTTGTTCCATTATGGAACTCGGCAATGAAACTACTGCGAACGAAGGGAACCAACCATAATGACTATAAAATTTATAAATTCTATTCAAACGGTCTCAGTTTCAAATGCAAAGTTGAAGAAGAGCTATAAGCTGAGCTCATTGCGTTAGCCGTGTGCACTACTGTGCACCTAATATGTGTTGCCATCAAGTCGGTGGCAGATGACAGCTATTAGGGACCGAACATAACTATGCGGTACATAATTAAGTGAAGTTACAAATTTGCAGTTGTTCCATTATGGAACTCGGCAATGAAACTACTGCGAACGAAGGGAACCAACCATAATGACTATAAAATTTATAAATTCTATTCGAACGGTCTCAGTTTCAAATGCAAAGTTGAAGAAGAGCTATAAGCTGAGCTCATTGCGTTAGCCGTGTGCACTACTGTGCACCTAATATGTGTTGCCATCAAGTCGGTGGCAGATGACAGCTATTAGGGACCGAACATAACTATGCGGTACATAATTAAGTGAAGTTACAAATTTGCAGTTGTTCCATTATGGAACTCGGCAATGAAACTACTGCGAACGAAGGGAACCAACCATAATGACTATAAAATTTATAAATTCTATTCGAACGGTCTCAGTTTCAAATGCAAAGTTGAAGAAGAGCTATAAGCTGAGCTCATTGCGTTAGCCGTGTGCACTACTGTGCACCTAATATGTGTTGCCACCAAGTCGGTGGCAGATGACAGCTATTAGGGACCGAACATAACTATGCGGTACATAATTAAGTGAAGTTACAAATTCGCAGTTGTTCCATTATGGAACTCGGCAATGAAACTACTGCGAACGAAGGGAACCAACCATAATGACTATAAAATTTATAAATTCTATTCGAACGGTCTCAGTTTCAAATGCAAAGTTGAAGAAGAGCTATAAGCTGAGCTCATTGCGTTAGCCGTGTGCACTACTGTGCACCTAATATGTGTTGCCATCAAGTCGGTGGCAGATGACAGCTATTAGGGACCGAACATAACTATGCGGTACATAATTAAGTGAAGTTACAAATTTGCAGTTGTTCCATTATGGAACTCGGCAATGAAACTACTGCGAACGAAGGGAACCAACCATAATGACTATAAAATTTATAAATTCTATTCGAACGGTCTCAGTTTCAAATGCAAAGTTGAAGAAGAGCTATAAGCTGAGCTCATTGCGTTAGCCGTGTGCACTACTGTGCACCTAATATGTGTTGCCATCAAGTCGGTGGCAGATGACAGCTATTAGGGACCGAACATAACTATGCGGTACATAATTAAGTGAAGTTACAAATTCGCAGTTGTTCCATTATGGAACTCGGCAATGAAACTACTGCGAACGAAGGGAACCAACCATAATGGCTACAAGATTTATAAACTCTATTCGAACGGTCTCAGTTTCAAATGCAAAGTTGAAGAAGCTTATCGCGTTAGCCGTGTGCACCTGAATATGTGTTCTCATCAAGTAGGTGGCAGATGACAGCTATTAGGGGCCAAGCAGAACTATAAATATAAGAGATCTTTGTGAAATGGGCTGAAGAAAGCCACGACCAGGGTTTGTGGACTCGGGTAAAGGATTTACCTACTAGCTATGAGAAACTAACTAGGCTATTCTAAGAAACTCACCTTGCAAACGCCCTGCACGCAGATAGCTCTGAACCCTGGCTTAGTGCAAGGAGTCCCATCAGTTACGAGACCAAGCGATGCGTAGAACTGCTTGCCCAGTGGCCTGCAGTTTAAGGTGCAAGGAGAGTCTCCTGTGAATAATATAAACACAGAGATACAAGGTTATTTTTTCAAAGGGTTGTGGCTGGCCAATTCCGATTTTGTTCGCTATTTGAGGATTGATTTCATAGCAAAAGCTGTTCGTACTATCGCCGGTTTCCAGCTTCCGCAACATCAGCCCGTATACAGGATAAGTTTTTCAAGTGGGCTTGGACTCGTTGAGGGCTAAATCCGAAACTATAAATCTCTAAAGATTTTGTAGACTAAAAGAGTAGTTATTTTAAAAAGTGTCTCGGGACCGATTTTGGCAAAAACCAAAACTGTATCATTAGATTTAAAAAAAAGATTCCTTAGCCGGGAATGGAAACCACTGATAAAAAAACACATTATTACACCATCCAAAAGTATCACTTATTTATAGGGATAAAATTCTGGGAAGCAAATATATGCGTCAAATTAAAGTGATCATGTTTGATAAATTAGTTTTTGATTTTCTGGTAACTCATCCCTCAATGTACTAAAGGACATACCTAAATACTGACTCATTTGCAGCTCAAAATAACAAACAACAAAATATTTAAAAAATCACGCATCCCGAAAGAGTAGGCAGAGATACAGGTCAAAATAAGTTACCAAATGTAGAAAATTACCATCAACATACGGCACCCAGTTGAAATATCTTCCTCTGAATGGCCTTGAGTCGTACGCCGTACACTGATCAGCTCGCGAGTCTGCCGTTTCACCAACTACTCCTGGGCACGGCTAGACAAAGTTGTATCACATTATATACAGAACGGAAGGTTTTTTATCACTTAGAGGCCTAAAAAGATTTTTTAGAATTTTATAAGTTTCTACGCAAAGGGGGCATAAATAATAATTACACCTGTTTTTCATTGACAAGTCATGTATCTATAGCACAACAGTATTTTGAAATAGTTATTATCTAAAAATTTATCACTCAGAGGCCTAAAAAGTAATTTCAGGAATTTTCAAATTTACACCTATAAGGGGGTAAAAATAGTAAAACCTTTTCCAATGATATATGTAATTTTGACATTGTAATTTTGTTTTGAAACAATTATCACGTAGGAAAAGGGTGGTTAAAAAGTTACATTAGAAATTTACAAACCAGGTATTTCCATTTACGATGTTTTGCCCAATAATGTAAAATATGTTGAAATGTTTATTGTTCTAAAACATTTACCACTTAGAAGTCTTAAGACAAGTTACATGTATTTTGAAATGGGTATTGCAAAGTAATTCAACCCCAAAACAGGCGAAAAGAGTAACAGATATTTTAAATAAAACGTTGATACATACGTAGCACTATAATTAATAGGTAATTCTTCTGTACAGATATACAAATCAGAGCAGTAGCCTTAGCATGAAAACATTATGGTTACGTTTAGTTTGAACGTAACGCGGTTTTGTATGAAATCTGATAACCGCCCCTAGCGGTCAGTAGCGGAACTTATCAGAATTCCATACAAAACCGCGTTACGTTCAAACTAAACGTAACCGTAATCTTTTCATGCTAATGCTACAGGGCTCGAAATATTATAACGTATAACGGTAAGAAACGGGGTTCTTTTTGTTAGATAAAATCTGAGCTCTAAGATACTATTTCGTTCGGAAAAATAATTTTAAAATGCATTTAAAGCTATTCACAAAACAACTTACACGCAAACAAAAGCTTGTCTAAAATAATCAGTATATTACTTCAAAAATTTAACTGTCTTAAAATCGTGCATTTTGCTATGTTATATCATTATAATCGTGCATCGAAAATCTAATTTAAAACCAATAATTTAGCTTCTATATATCCTGCTGACCCCAGGTCTACTCCTTCATCAATCGTATAAGAAGTTACTCGTATCGTAATCAACCACGTACCTACCTATATTTTATCGCTTGATTGAACTCTTTTCTCAGTGTTACGATATGACTCATTTGAACATCAATTAGCTATAAGCACATTAAAAGAAAACAATGGCAGGTTATTGTGACTTAAAGTACTTACAACCAGAAAGTCAATTACTACTTTGAGAAACTACACATTTCTGTTTGACCTACTGTATGAAACACCAATATAGTGATAGAACCTACACCTACACAGAAAAAGACCTAGATTATTTAGCTTTAGATTTTACATCCGAAATAGGCGATATGTGTTTTTGTACTTGGAAAACTCCAAAATCATAGTTGCTCTAGTTTTACTAGCCGCAATACTCATGGTATCTCTTTGTGACACACATTTGCCTGCTTTCACCATCAATGGCAGAATTTGACAAACGTCTAGAAATCTAATGTTGCTTTAGTTTATTCATGCATAAGATTTGCCAACAAAGAAAAACAATTTATGCGAACCATTCACATTTCGTACACAAAATCAAAGGGTCATGTAGACAACATTAAATATTCTATAACTATGTATTCAGGCCCTAGAAAAACACACCGTCTTGGAGATACATCGTTCAGAAGCTGAATTAAACCATTTGGCACCAAAAATAAAATGCATTGTTTTAAATGCATTATGATTTTTACCTTTTACCATATTTAGTAAACGTGTAAAAACAAAAAAAAATAAACGTGAAAATCGATCTTATTAAAGTTACAATATAATCTAATTTCACAAAATGTGATATTGATATACCAGTATGCGACTCTACGAGTATTTTTAAACCATTGACACCTATTCTCGTGTAGCAAATATTAGATTTAGAGCTGCCATAACCTAAAACTTTTCATTGCAAAATAGGCTTTAACGCAGATGGATAAAAGTTAAATGAGCTTGTATTATTTTAGGTTTTTCAACTCTTAATTTAAGGTTTGCTACACGAGAACAGGTCACAGTGTGTACCGAAAAAAAAATTACTTAAACCATTTCTATCTCCAATGTTTTTAAAGATATCAAAATTTCAGTTAAACCATTTTGTAGCGAAAAAAAACGAAGCAAAGTAGTAAAAATCTCAATTTGGGCCTAAGTCGAGTTAAACCGTTATTCACCGGACCCATAGTACTATAACTTTCTGGAGTTGTTGTCTATCTCTCTCTACTTCGGAATAAAATAACTCGTGTCCACACATTGACCGCCCATCAATGTGTCTACATCTCCATCGTTTTAGTTGTTCTTACCGCAGTATTGCACTCATGGTATCTCCGTGCCGACCCCACACATTCGCTAGTTCTCACCACCAGTCGCAGTCCCGACGCGAGTGTGGACGGAGATGATGACGTACTGGTATTTTCGCCGGACTCACTCGACCTGCAACCAAATACTAGTATAAATTTATATAACACGAAAAAAACTGCTTTGTCCGTCTGATTGCGGTTAAGACAATGAAACAATAAAAATTTGAGTGTTTTTAGAGCTTGATTTAGAGACTGGTTTTACCTTTAGGAGACTATGTAAGCGATAAATAAACACGTTAAAAACCGGACAAGTGCTAGTTACTCGCAACTGAAGGTTCCGTACTATTTAAACAACACTTAAATGATTTTAATGAAAATTATAAACTTATTGTGTGAAAGAAAACTGCAAAATTTAGTTGGTCGACTATTACTCGTTAACTTGTAAAGCCTACTTAGCTGTGATAGTTTTCTTTTTAACTTAGTTATCTCGTACTCTGCTATAAATTTTTTCACATATCCAAAAACAACCGTATCCAAAAACAAGCTGGCAGGGACACTTCACTCTAACTAAAATTGGCACTTGAATGTTTAATATTTAGCAAACGGATCCCGGTATCAAAAAATAGTTCTCACACGTGCGCAATATTTTTGAAAGGCCTATCCAACGATACCTCACACCATGGGATAGATGAGAAATAAAATTAATCCCCATTTTACGTGTAGGAGAGGTAAACAAAAAAAAAACAGTTTTTATTTTATCACTTTGTCGATGTCGGCGTGATTTATATGCACACCCATGCTAAATTACAGCTTTCTTGGACTAGGGCTGAGATTCAGAGTGCATTTGGAGTCCGAACTCAATCTTACAAACGTCAAAAAGTGACGTGATCTCATACTAGAGTGACGTTTGTAAGATTGAGTTCCTCTTGAGTTCGGACTCCAAACGCACTCTGAATCTCAGCCTAAGAGTCTCTGAGCTAAGTCACGGACAGATAGACAGGAGGGACATGGCGAAACCATAAGGGTTCCTTATCTACGGAAACCCAAAAATTAAAAAAAATTATTTAAAAAATGCAGCGGCTGCTTTTCTATATGAGGTCTAAACACACTGATAATAGCTATAGTGCAGCAACCTAATCTGACCCGGTGACGAGGACTGTCGCTTCTTGAATATAGAGGTCATTTTAGTTTGGCTTATAGGGTCAGACAAGCTCGTGGCGCTGTAAGTGGATGTTGTTAAAAACGGGCAAACCTGGGTAAAGTAAGCAGGTGTGTGTTGCTTTACTTCATTATATTGCTTGCATGAAATTTGCTTTTAGCACGTAGAAATGTATTCGCACTGCTGAGCAAATGTGTAAACATAGTTTCTTTAGTTTATTCTATATCCACATTTTGTTGATCACCTATAAAATCAAAAAAATTATGCATGCTATTTGGGCAGGGATAAACTTTGTGGTTTAAACATTACTCAGACTGTATTAGTAATGTGTTCATTATGTTGTTATTTAAAGTACAAATAAATAAAGATACAGAAATGAAAAATGTAGTAAACTAAAAAACTCTCGTTAAGAGTAAATTTACTTTCAAAAAAATAAATCAGAGAAAACTAGAAAAGAGGTGCGGCTAACACAAACGAGACGAAGTTAAATATTTTTAATGAAATTAACGACGTCTCTAACAAATAGCTTTCTAGGCGTTCATCTAATTTTCTTCTCATAGTTGACCACGTTAATTTTTAAGCTACTTCTGGAATAGTCAAATAAGAATAAAATTTCTCCCTCGTGGATTTTTTACAAAACTTTGTTTATGGTTTCATCAAAATGAAACATGAACTTCATCTTTATGAACAAAATTACAGAAATAGATATTTTTCTGTAAATATATTTTCTCTAGAAATCCCTTTATGCAATTTCTTCCATCCCAAGATTGTCTGAGCAATAAGGCCACCTATTTGTTCTTAGTAGGGTTCTCGTACTCGTATTTTTAAGGGGTTGTTCCACCGCGCTTAAATCCTATTGTTCTCAAAATTTGAATCTTCATACATTTATTCCACCAAGCTCCAAACATTTTTAGCAATAATAATATCAATAAAACATTTCAATATTTTAGTTCTACCGCGCTCCAAAAAACTTTGAGTAGAGTTAGCAACGAAATATTTTAGTGTGAAAAATTATAAAAAATATAATAAAAAGGAAAAAAAAAACATATTATTTGTATATTATGTTTATTCAGTCATAATCACAACGTAACATCCAACAATAAGTTATTCTTAAAAATTAAGTTAAAAATAAAGAAAATCACAGCTTCAGATAAGAAAGTTTTCTTAAAACTAGATAGTTCAACCTTAAAAATATAATACAAAAAAAAATTGAACTTTGTTAAACATTATTTATGCTTTGCCTTTTATGATGACTCTACTTATTCAATTTTGGAGCGCGGTGGAACGATTTTGGTACTTACAATTTGAGAAATAATAATAGGTATTAAAAATTTGGAGCACAGTGGAACTCATTTCTGGAGCGCGGTGGAACAACCCTTCTTAAGTTCAATTTTGTTTTCTTTTTATTTGTGGTGGTGACAAAGCTATATTGTATTGTATACTTTTCAATATACCAAGTTTGGGAAACGAATAAAGTTTATCATCCGGTCCAATATCTCTAGTACAGAAAATGATAGTATATAAGTACCTACTTACATATACATATGTAGTATGTAAGTACTTACATATGAACCTAGAAGATTGAAGAGATACATTTAATTTTTAGAAATGAAGGAATACCAATTTCACATACCACATTGGTCGTATGGTCGTATGTTAATATTATGTATATATGTCGGAGAATGTGAAATATCCTTAAAACTGAACGCTTCCATAGATTAATCTGTGATTGAATCGAAGTTTCATGTGTGTCAATAGTTGCGTTCGCGGGCTAGTCGAAGATTGGACAGTCGGCGGCGCCGGCGCAATTCGTGCCTATTGACGCATTTATTCCTGAAATACCTCAAAGTGTAGGTAGTGATTTCTGATGTGGAAAGGCTAAATGGAACAGAATAACAGCCCTTCCCCCTCATATATATTTGTTACCTAAATTGAATGTGATACGTCACTCAATCTGTGTTTATTTTTCTATTTTTGGGTTCCACCACAAAAATAATAATAAAAATATTAAAAATGTGTAAAAAATATGAAAAACAATCACAGATGTATGGTATTATCAAGAGAACATGTGGTCACATTTAAGGTGAACGTATTCTAAAATTACAATATTAGATCTGTCTCTTAGGCCAACTCCTGCTATACGGGTGGTGGTCCAAACAGTTGAAAAAATACATAAAAGGCATAAAATACTCGAAAATATATTCCATGTTTTGTTTTTGCTGTCAGAAACAAATCGCAAGTTATCGAAAGTTTCCTATGATTTTCACAAGAATTATCTTACTCGTTCCGAATGCTTGAAGCGATTTTAACGATTATTTCACCATACTATAAACAATTTGTTGATCTACAAAACTATTGTTCAAAATTCTTTTTCCTTGCATCGTATCCTTGTGTCTTCTCCTATTTTGCACTCTCCGGAGACGCAGCGATCGTCGCAGCAGTCACTTTGCAATACGCGTTGATATGAATGTTATTTGAATGGCGTTTCCGTCGATTTTAGTAGTAACACATATCGAGTTGCAAATTTAGCGTAGGTATGCCATCCATCCATCCATCAGCCTATTTCGTCCACTGCTGGACATAGGGCTTTCCAAGATTTCGCCACTCTTGGCGGTCCTCCTGGAAGAAATGCCCAAACTCACACACGATGGGCAGGCGGGTTGGTGAGCGCGGTGCCAAAACCCTTACACTAGTGACGCCGCTGCCCGTCACCAGTCTGTTTTATAAAGGCCCGGCAATAGGCATGATGACTAAAAAAAATTCATTTGTCCGTCAGTTAGATTATCAGAAAATATTGGACACGTATTTTTTCTTTTTTCAATTAAACAAACAATTATGAAGATATAGCCCACTGAAGTTCCACGTGACGTCACATTTAGGTACAATTTTACAGAAGTGACGTCATTTTGCCCCACTCCCAAACTTTGACGCGCTTTATCTCTGTCATTTTTGTTTGATTGACAAAAGAAAAAATACGTGTCCAATATTTTTTGATAATCTAAATGACGGACAAAATAGAATAATATTTTGTTTACACTGTGTACAAGCTTATTGGGGATGGATATACCGCCATCCATCGGTCCCAGGCAATGGTGGGCCGCCTGGTTTTGCCCGAGAGCTGTTCTCTTACTCTCCCCCGAATAACTTTGGAGATGTTTGCGAGTAAGATGGTGGTACCTGCTCAGTCGAGCCCGGCATCAGCTCTACCACCTCTCACCTCACCACCTCAAGGCATGCCCCTTAATTTTATTCTATTTACACTCGGTACATTTTGCAACTATTCTTTCTTGATTCCCCGCATTCCCTTCTGGATGACTTATAACGTCCTGTCAGGACGAACCGTCGCCGCCGGCACCTCGACTAATTAAGAATGACGGTATTTTGATTACCTACTTATCTGACTAACTGGCTTCGCTATCTAGCCGTATTAATCCTGCATCCTTCGACTCACTATTATCTGGTAAGCATTCATTTGTACGCAAATAGACTAGACTAACGGGTACTTTTTTGTTTTTAATTATTTATGGCTGGAGTGTCATGTTTGTGTTGTTTGAAAGACCTACATCGATGTACATATTTAGATGACGCTTAGAACTATAAGTTTTGCTTTTTTTGTAGCTTTTTTGTCTTAAAGATACAACTCAGAACAGAACTCTCAATTATAGTGTTTCTAAAGCCATAATGATTAATACTTGTTTATATAGATGTAACCTCAACTTTTAGTTTTAATTTCTTTACCACTTTATAACTATTTCTCGTAGTTCAAAAGCAAAACATCCATAATCTCGGATTGCTTACACACTTGTGGTAAATCAAAATAACGTTCGTTACAGCGAGCGAGATGTTATTGGTAAAAGTGTTGTTTATAAAATAATGTACATCATCAAAATCGTTTGCGAAATACGATAAATATTTTTTGTGCCTCTTTATTTTTTTTTATTACTCTTTTTGTACATTCACTTAAATATTTAACAACACATTTTAAAATAAAGGACAGAAATTTTGTGCAAAGGCGGCACTTATTGCTTATAGCAATATCTCTCAGGCAACCTTTGGATGGAAATGAAAAATATATCAACAAAATTAATAATAAAGAGGAGGAATGTAAATGCTAACAAAAATTGCAGTGCTATTTACACGAAACATAAAATTTACATAATATTATAATACATATTTCTTATCGCTTAACACAATACTTAAAAAATACACGTAAACGTACTAAAACTAAAATAAAATAAATACAAATATATAGATACATAAAAAAACTTACTTCAATAAAAATGACGGGTATTCGGCATGGAAAAGGTGGTTTACTTTGATTTTAAATGAGTTTACATCTTTAAGCTTTTGTACAGACAGCGGTACACGGTTTTAGAGATTTAAAAACCTGTTTTCGCTTCTGGAAGTGCCAATGTTTTGATTTTGCACAGCCGCATCTCTCTACCGCTATCGGAAAGATAACAGAATCTTTCTCACAAGCATTGCTCGCAAGTAACTGGGGGAGAGGGGTTGTTATGGACACCATGAAGAAGAGAAAGAATGTGAGCATTTCTGCGAAGACGAATAGGAAGCCAGCTTAACTGCGAACGGACACATGGTCATATTTGCGAAGAAAGAAAATAAAACGAATTTAAAGATTCTGGAGACGTTCGAGTTTATTGAGAAGTTCCTCAGTGAGGTCTAAGTGACAAGAGTCCGCATAATCTAAAATAGGGAGGAGAAATGATTGCGCTAGCATAATTTTGGTTTTAATTGGCAAAAAGCTCTGCAGACGCTTCATTGCGTGAAGAGTCCCATACATCTTCCTACTCAAGGATTCTACGTGAGGAGCTCAAGAAAGTGTTTTATCAAAAGTCACCCCTAAGTTCTTGATGGTGTCACTGTATGGTATTACAGTACAACCAAAAAGAACCTTGGTCATATAGTTATTGTCTACTTTAGCTAGCATTGTTGAGCTGCCAATGACTAAAGCTTGTGATTTGCTAGGATTTAAAGCCTTCGCCCACTCCGCCAGTACCTGTAAGTCTTTATTCAAAGATTGGATGGCTTCAATAAGGCCCTCTACGGGTGCATTAATATTACAGAACAGAATTTTCTGTGATTAATATACAGTTGTATATATATACTTGTTCAAGAACAACCTCGACTCTATTACGAGTAGTATAGGAAATCTATTTTTTTTTTGCGTATGACACAGAAGGGTCATTGACCTTTGGTGCTGACCACTTACCGAGTCACTAGTATGAATTTGGCTATATAAACGAAAGTCACCTTCTATAAAGTCCTACAATAGAAGTGAAAAAGATTCAAGAGATGATAGAGTATCGCTAATAGACAACTAAGAAAAAACAAAAAAAAAAATTCCTGTATCCTTTTTTCTCTTTTCCACAGAAGAGTCAGCTGATTAAACCACTTCAAAGTGGGAAGTAAAAAATTATGCTATCAAAAATTTTTTTTATTTAGTTTAAGCACAACTAATAATACATAATCTATGAATTATTTTCACTTATTATTTTGCATGACCTTATATATGAAAAAGGACGCCGTGCCGTCATCTAAATTTATTTTATAATATAAAGAGGCATATTTTTAAAGCCCATTACACCACATTACTTTCTTAAAAGCCTGTTATTTTACAATAAGTATTCTGATTATAATCGCGCGAGCAAATCAGTTAGTGTAAACGCTTCACAAGCTGTGTCAGAGGTTAAACATGCCTTCACAACCTTAGCGGCGCTTATATGGAGCTACAAAATAATGTTAAAACTTAATCAAACCTTTGTTATAAAGCAATAAGGTTGATTTTAGACTGTCTTAAGGCTTTGCAGTAGAATACGGTTTTTATCCACTAAATTAAGGTAATGGAAAACCAGCATATAACAAGCTATTATTGTTGTTAACCCATTGATTGCTTGCACTCTTGGCTAGTGCTGTGATTATATCGTACGTAATCTATATTTTATCCAAAATATCTGGTTTTAAATAGATTTTAAGGCATGGTGTTATTTATTACACAGACCGATCTTTACTTTGCGTCTTGTCTTGTTACTAACCATTGTATAACAAATTGTTTTTTGCGGTTCTATTTAAAAACTGAAACCGAAATCTAGTCAACTGTGACATACATTAATGAAAAATGGCAAATAGAGCTGAAATTAACTTATATAATGCTTATATACGAGTTATTTTTACTCGCATCCCCCCCCCTTCCCCGCGACTTTTTCGCTAGACAAGATGGCAGAAGTAATAAACGTGACGAGTAGGGGTGCCACTGATTCGAGTATTTGAGCACTATGCCCATCAATCCGTCTGCCCAGCATGTGTGATTAAAAGAAGCGGAAGATTTGAGGAGGAAATGCCCCTGGGACATTAGGATACCAAAGCTCCAAGCAATGGGAATTGGATGAAATAGCTTAGAGAATTAGGGAACCGACCATTAAGCCCAGCAGGCGTCCCACCTCAACATCACCATGTGTAATTATGGGCATTTCTTATAAAATGATCGCCAAGAGTAGCCAAGTCTTGGAAAGGCTTGTGTCCAGCAATAGACGAACCGCCGATGGATGTATGAATGCACTGGTAAAAGAAAACAAGTGAAATCATTTATGACGCTGCATTCAGGATGACAATAGACCACGCACTAAACCATTTATTTTTCTACAATAGTGTTTTCGGGTTGATCTGTAACATTAAGCATATCCCAGGTCCTACCTGCTTTGTAAGTTATTTTTTATCAAATATTTTAGCACTAATGAGAAGTAAGGTGCCAAATACAAGCGCAATTGAAAGTGGATTAATGTTAGAATATTAAAATTTCGTTTACCAATATTTTATAACTTGAAAAATTGTTACGATTTATTTAGGATACTAATACGATTTCACCCGGTCCTAACCCCAGCCCTATATTCGGCTTAAGCCACTGATTGACGTGCATCAGCTTCAAATGGCGTCGATGTACCGGTAATGACCCGCGGTTATAGTCAATTTGACAAAAGATCTACGCCTCACCGCGTTTTGTCTTCATATTTGTACTAACATGTTCTAATGAGGTGATTATAATTTTTGACCGACGCGAGAGTAGTGAGTTTCGTCATGGGTTTGTTTAGCACTCAAATAGTGAGGTGTTTTCCCATGCTTCTTTGTTGGTACATATTTTGATAGCGTTTTCAACTTTCTTAGAAAACCTAACACCATTATAAAGCAAACGTACTAGTAGATGTTGAAGCTGCATAGCTGTCGAGGATTATGGGTTTTATTTTTTTTGTTTTGCTGCACTAGATTAGCATTCGATTCGTCCTGGTTCGACTACTACTGGAGTTCGATATTTCGCCACTCTTAGCGGTCTTCCTGGAAGAAATGGTCATAATCACACATGCTGGGCAGGCCAGTTGGTGAGTGCGACACCGAAACTGAGTCTTTTTTATTTAAAGGTTGGCAGTTGGGGATGGATACATCGCCATCAATCGGTCTCGGGCATGGTGGGCCACCTGGTTGTGCCTGTTTGAGAGCTGTCTCCTACTCTCCGGGAAAATAACTTCAGGAGCGTTTGCAAGTAAGTTGGTGGGTGGTACCTCCGTGGAGCCTGTCATCAGCTCTACCACCTATCTACACCTACTAGATTAGCATTATCAGTAAATTCGTATTTTTTTTGAAGCAGCCAAATTATTCATGTCTACAAGATTATTACTCGTACGACTACGAGGTTTAGCCTAAAGAAGGTGTCTTGACTGCTACAGACAAAGTTACACTCAAAAGCTGGATAAGTAATTTAAAATATAATCCAATAACATTGCAAAATCCAAAAATATTGTACATTCCCTCAAGCCTAGGGTTGCCATACGTCTGGAATTTTCCGGACATGTCGGGAAATTTGGTTCTTTGTCCGGAATGCGGGGGGAATTCTAAGATGTCCGGAATATTTAAGGAATTTTTACACAAATGAAGAAAGATAAATGTTTCTAATTAGATTAACATCAAAAGTACCTACGAGTACTATATACCTATTTGACATAATTATGATTTTCATATTAAGTAGCATTGATATGTATCTATTAATGTAAATCTAGAATTTAATAAATATTTTAGTTATGAATCATTTTTGTATTTAAGACTCCCAGAGTCTATACCATGCATCTTTTCTGTTTCTTTTATAATAATTTTATAAAACACTAGCTTTTGCCCGCGGCTTCGCCCGCGCTGAATTCGTATTTGTGTACTCCTATAAAATCTGTTCATATTTTTCTGACCGTTTATTTTATAGTACCTATATGAACGAACAATTTTTTTGTATTAGTATCGAGGCCGAGCTGTAACTGCAAAACGCTTTTTTACAGAAAATGTCCGGAATTTTCTGTAATTATCCGGAATTTTCTCCGGATTTTCTATTTTGTGATATGGTAAGCCTACTCAAGCCCAATTTCGAGTCAATCAGTACAGGAAATGAAAAAAGGATCTACGAATTTGGGTCCTTGGTTCTGACCGTGTGAACTGAATTGTATTAATCAAAGTAACTGCCATATCTTTTGCTTCTTACCTGAGATGCGTAATTTGAAATTACATTTGTAAAAGTCACATTCTCAGATGTGTGTGATTGAAGGGCTAGCCCACAGGTCAGTTTGATCGAGGAATGTAACAAAATATTTGTGTTAAACATTGTAACAGCACTTTCTCCGTATTCTCTGATATGGTCATTGGTCATTCTATTCTATTGTTAACTTTGTGTGACTCACTTTTGTACAGTACAGTTGTAATTATTTTCCTCTAAAGAAAAATCTTAGTTACTAGAGTTATAAATACAAAAACGCGAGGGAGGGTATAACGGATGACTGATATTACGCAACTACCTGTAACCACTATCCCGGTACGGCTTCTAATGTCGTCATGTAACACGACGAATCACTTGGTGCAATGGATTCGTCATCAGGGTAGTGACACAGTAAAAACAGAATAGTAGAACAACTCCCGCGCCATGCCTACTGTTGCAATGTTATCAATTTATTTTGCGGCGATGCGACGAACGGCTCGCGGCGTTACTGCTGACTACTGCGGAGCGCTGCCGACTAGTGCCGACCCTAGTCACACCGCCAGAAACCACCTGAGATATTGTCGTTGTGTGCGTGCTGCAATTCATGCGTGCAGCCCTGCACAGTGCATATAAGCCGCGCGGGCGACATCTCTGTGAAGATAGCTTACTATTCTGTTTTTTATACTATGGTAGTGATGAGCCACGGCCGAAGCCAGGTGAGGTGAAAGGATTTGTCAGCTAATTCGGTGTTTGTCTTACTGTCCAGGGCGCATATTTGGAGGAATCAATGGTTTGTATTCTATATGAGTTTACATCACTTGCACTTTCTCCATGCTCTGCCCCTGCCGGTGTGCTGCTCTCTGTGTTTGTATTTTTAAGGTTTTTAGTCATTTCATGATTATGTCATCCTCGCTGATTTTCGTTAAATATTTTGTTTGTACAAGATGGCTTTCGTTTGTATAGCCAAATTCATACTGGAGACTCAGTAGGTGGTGGAGATCAAGGTTTAATGACCCGGTTTGCGAAATATGAAAAGTATTTTTTGTGCCTCTATACTTGGTCAAGAACAACCTCTACTCAATTAGTATTAAGAAGTGTACATTTTATTTTACGTATTTCACAGAAATGGTCATGGATCCTTGATTCTGACCACTTACCGAGTCCCCATTATTAATTTGGCTACATAAACGAAAGTCAGCATAAATACAATTGATTGATTAACTATTAATGTAGTCGATTTCTTACAGCCATTCCAAACCTCACAAGCGGGCGTCGGAAGGGAAGGGCAGTTGCCCCCCCTCCTGGAAACGGAATGTGACAGTAAAAAATTGCAGTTTATGTTTGCACAAAAGTACATTTTTTTATTTTTCAGCTACAAATCCCGATGATACTTGAAAGCAGTTGCCCCACCCTAAACTTGCGTCTTTAGGACGCCCATGCTCACAAGTCTGAACAGCATCCTGGCCCCTCGGATCACGGGAGGGACAGGACGCTGTTACAGCCACCCGCCTCTATAAAGATATGGTTGTTGTAAATTTGGGCCCTGGGCCGAGTTCAGTTTGATCGCCCGCTTATCACTGACAGCAGGATAGCAGATACAAAATCAACGCGTGCAAAAGAGATGTCATGATCGCCGGGCATGAGCGGGCGATCAAACTGAACGCGGCCCTGATGATTTCGTTTCGGACACATTTACACTCGATGCAGTTCGAAGAGTTTGCTCTACGCATGAGGAACGCATTACATGGGTTTGTTGAACGATCGAGCGAAGCAAGCGAACTTCTCCGAGTCTACTTGAACAATACGTCGTTTGTATGTATGTATACAGGTTGAAAATTAAGTCTCTAGCTTTATTGAACTCTAATTACTAGTAGAACACAAAACCGTAAAAAAGTTGTTTTTTTTCAGTCTGTTTTTCGAAAAAATGGCAAACCTACGCGATGCAACCGAGGATGCAATATGTGACTGACAATATAGATCATACATATTCCCGGCGGTAAATAATGCACATAGGCTACGTACACTTAGGTTTTGTCTCTGTTACCGGAGTATTAGTGCTTCTTTGGCGGTCGATATCTTTTTTTTTAAATATGAATCATGCATGACAAAGTAACAAAACATGTATTTTTTATTTCGAACATGGAACAGTTTCCCTTACTGTAATAAGGTAGGTTTCATTTTTAACCTGTATATGAATGTTTGTTTGACGATAACTCGAGTATTGTTGATCGAAATGTCATAAAATTTGGCAGGCGAGTAAATAAGGCAAAAAGAATTTTTAAGTTCGAACATGAGCCAAATCGGTCAAGCGTGAGTCGGGCGAGCGCAAGTTCACAGTTTGGGGTGAACTACTAGTTATAAGAGTAACAATCAGTAGATATACCAGGGTAGGCACTGCCTCTTCTGCACGGAGACGCCACCACCACAGGACTTGGAGCACGGCGTCCAGCTACTCCATGAGCTCCACGCCCAGCCCTCACCGATGTGCAGTTCTGGGTTTATTATCTGAAATATCAATTCATTATTGCTTTTCATCTCCCTTCCAAAATACTTCAAGCTTAGATTTCAAGCCTGCAGTGTACCTTTGCCGATTTGCTTTTTCATTATTTGACCCCCCTAACGCTCGTTTCTCCGGATTTGTAACATTTTGTAACAAAATCATAAGAATTATAATAAATAAATATCATTATGATAACGCCCAAAATCCAACTTTTTGCTACGAACAATGTTTACAAATAGTTTGATATATGCATTAACTTGTTTTTAGTGATATTATAGTAGCTTCAAAATAATAGGATTTTCCATAGTCGTGATTACAAATACGAAAAATCTCGAAATGATCGTCATCACCACTATGGAAAATCTTATTATTGTAAAGCTACTGGAATATCTCATGAAATATAAGTTTGTATGTATATTAAACTATCTGTAAACATTGTTCGTAGCTAAAAGTTGTTTTTAGGCGATATAATTATTTCTTATAATTTGGTTACAAAATATTACAAATCCGGGCAAGTGTGAGTCGGACTCGCGCACAACGTTTTCATACTACCACACAAGTACGGAAACCTAAATGGTAAATAACAACAATATCAATGCCATTGCAACATGATGGCGACAAAAAACAAGGCGTTAAAGTGATAGCGCCTGACAAATAATTCGGTACCTTCCTTTTGAGTGCGGAACTTTACTATAGAGTACCTACTTTAAAATGACCAAATTTTAAACTTTCATGTATTGCTGCTTTATAGACAGAACTAGAAAAAAATGTTGAAAATATGCAATATTTCAAGGTTCCCTTGGCTTTTAATTTCTTGAATATTCAAAGCCGTGATAGAGGCCATAATAACACATATTCTGTAAAAATTTCAACTGTTTGCCTATTACATTTAAAGATATAGACCCGAGTTACAGATACAGATAGACAGCGGAGACATAGTTATAATAGAATCCCGTTTAGGACCCTTCATGTACGGACCCCTAAAAGGGACATGGTACTTACCTCTGGAGGAGCAGTTGCATTGTCAGCGATCGTCAACATTGCACCTTGCATAATCATAACTACCCTGAAATAACAAACAAGGTGTTATTCTTCCCACGAAAAACACTGCCCTTTTCTTACCAATTTGTCAATCGTTTGTCTAGTTCACACTAATAACTCAAAAAGAAAACTTTGGCTTTCAAAGAAAAATATTCCTTTCCTGCAAGACTTTAGAATTTAAAATTGCTTGATCGCTTGCAGCAAATTAGGTACTTTGTTGTTTACTAGCCTCAGGTGAGATGTAATGAGCTGTAACAACATCCACTTAGCTATTCAGTGTGTTTAGACCTCATATAGAAAAGCAGCCGCTGCATTTTTTAAAGCAGCTAATTTTTAGGATTTCGTAGACAAGAAACCCTTATAGTTTCGCCATGTCCGTCTGTCCGTTTGTCAGCGGTTTAGCTCAGAGACTATTAGCACTAGAAAGCTGTAATTTGGTATGGGTATACATATAAATCACGTCAACAAAATGGTAAAATAAAACAACAAAAAAAAATTTTTAAGGGTACTTCCCATACGCGTAAATTGGGGATGATTTTTTTTTCTCGTCTTTCCCTTATTGTGGGGTATCGTTGGATAGATCGTAAGTTTGGCGCGATCTCTATTAGTAGATCAACTTATAAAATGTACTCCGCGTGGCACGACACGCACTTGGTCGGTTTTTTATCATACTAGGGCTACATTCATCGGGTAGCATAGCACACAATAGTTGAGTATCGATATATTTTAGAGATGTTGCGTCCAATATCATGTGAAGTTCAAGTGGCTACTTCTACAAAGGTTCTTTTTGAATACAGCTAATTTATTTAACCATTTAGGGCTAGATTCAATGGATAGCATAGCACACCACAGTAAAGTGTACCTCGTATTGACACTAAATATACGTATTTTAGAGTTCTTGCGTCCAATATCGTGTGAAGTTCAAGTGGCTGCACCTACAAAGGTCCTATCGCTAGATACGTTTGGACTTGCGCATTGTCTAAAATACTCGAGGTGAGCATGGCTTCTTATCGGATGAGTCCAGCGTGGGTGTGACCTGTGACTCTAATTTGTTAGATGTTTACCTATTCACTTCGGTTTACCCAGTTTTTTATAGGGTTTGCTGTATTAAATATAAATATTTTACACTAATAACTCAACTTAGAAAGACGTATTCCAACCAAATGGGCGACATACTGAAGAAGGGCAAAGTAAAAAGTACCCGGAATAAAAGAACTTGTATGACTAGATTGATGGATGTAAAAGGAAAAGAGGTATGTCAGGATCGTGGCAGATGGAAGTAGTATTCTCTGTCTACCCCTCTTTTGTTTTTTCTTACTCCCAATTTTCACTATCGAACTCAAATATATGAACTTACTTATCACAATGAATAAATTGGAGGAATGTCACCTAATAAATGTCCGAAATAGAGACATCGCAGACAAAGCTACTCACAAGAATTTACTCGCACCGTATCAGAAACATTTATCCTAATGTAAGCCTCGATCGACCACCTCTACGCATTACAAATACCAGGCCATAGGATATCAAAATAATAAGATCTTATCACTCGTAAAAAACGCTGACAACCCTGAAGGGTCAAGCTGCACCCACACAGTTTACACCGACTCTTGCACAATCTGACAACTCCATTAGACGTTTGAAGTTTAAATTTCGAACGTTATGTTTTCTTCAAGCACCCGTTCAACATAACGCATTAAAACGATCAAACGGCTCTCTGGAACGCCCTAATGAACGGTTTAAGTGGTATATTGAGTGGTGATCGCCGTTATTTTTATAATAAAATTTACTATGCGCTGATCTGTCTTATGGAAATTTAGATGTTATGGCGTTGACTCATTGGAATCATGGCTTACTTGCATTTTCTACTGCATCGCACAGCTGCCCAAATCAAATTCACACTAAGAATTTGTTATGGTGGGCGAAAAATAAATAATTTTTTCAGTAATGAAAGTACATTGGGAAAAAAGTCTACGAGAATTTAAGAAATCCTTTTGCACTGACTTCTGTGACTGCACTTCGCCACCCAGTCAGCTGATTTGGTGCAGTACATCAGAAAGAAAACTAACATAGTTTTGAGAGTTGAGAAGCTGCGTTCGCGCAACAACGTGAGTTTTACTTAATTTGTTGTGCGAGTACCTACTACAGTTCTCGCTCTCTTTACGAAAGAAGATTTCTGGCCGAAGGGTGTCGTATTTCGGCGATTTCGTGGAAGGCTAACAGACCCCCCCCCCCCCCCCCCGCCTCCACAAGCACGCAGCACTTCAAGTATTAGGAAGTATTAATTTACAAGATTGCAGTATGTATCCCTAGTTTTAAGGTATTTATTATATGGGCACTTAGTGGCCTGAAATAAAGAATTTTATTATTTATTTATTATTATTATTTAGCGCAGTAGTAACCTGGTAGCGAGCACCACTCCAGTTCAAGACTAGCCGTAAACAACCTTCATGGCGTTTTAGAAATCTTTCAGTGCAGAAGATTTTGCCCCCTTAGCGACATTGACAAGCAGGCAGTTTATGTACTACTCTGTCTAAAAAGTACCAGGAATTCATAAATTACAGTTTTCTTCGATTGACGCAGTGTAGTGCACTACGAATTTCTTCCAGAGGAACAAACGGTAAATAAACAATATTATATAGGCGTCATGAGGCGTTAGCGAGAGAATATCCGCCGAAAACGGAGAGATTTATGGAACGAAAATTCGTCGATTTTACACCATAATAATGCACCATCGCACAAAGCCATAATTGTGCAAGAGTTTTTAGCCAAAAACTCGACGAATGTCATCGACCAAGCGCCGTACTCACCTGATATGGGTCGGTCTGACTTTTTCCTGTTCCCGAGGCTAAAATTACCACTTCGAGGAAGGGGTTTCGGGTCGATTGAAGCTATAAAAGAAAATTCGCTGAAGGAGTTGAAGACCATGCCCCACTCAGCTTACAAAAAATGTATGGAGGACTAGGTCAATCGCTGGGGTAGCTGTATTTCAAGCGAAGGGGCCTATTTTGAAGGTGACAAAATAAATTTCGACGAATAAAATACTTTTTCGGTTTTATTGAACAATTCCCGGTAGTTTTTACACAGAATGTATGTAACTCTCACGCAGGAGGTTATATTTTTTCTTTTAAAAGATAAAGCACCTATGGCAAAATGTAAACACATCAATGCGTAATTGGATTTACGCAGCGACAATCTTACCATACGAGTATTCAATGCAAGGAATACGTAAAACGAAACGAAAAAGATGGGATACGGCTTTGTAAAGTATGTCCTCGTAACAAGTTATGCAAAAATTACCTTGGTATAGTTCAGAAGGTGAGACTAGAGAATTGTGATTGTGTGCGTGCAAACCATTGACACTGGAAAGTCTGTTTTCAAAAAAATATGGTTTGACTTTTATCTTATTCTTCTTTTGTTACGATGATGCATACTTTATGTTTCCATGATTCTTTTTAAATAGACCTTGCTTGCACCGCTATAAGATTTGTTCTTCACAATGTCAATGGTGTGCACGCACACAATCGCAATTCTACAGTCTCATCTTCTGCACTGTATTTACAACATAAAACTAAAACCCGATTACTGAGCCAGAAGCAAGTAGGAGTTTTTGCAGTGTTTCAAAATTCCTAATAGTGGCGTTACTATGCGTTTCAGGTACTATTAGGATAGGACCTTGGCATACCTGATTCCTGTGTGGTTAGCACACTATGTGCATCACTTACTCACGTACTTCCATCAACGTTAACGCACACAGACATCAGATATGACAAGGGCCTATCCTAGTAGCATCTGAAACGTAAATAGTAACGCAGTTTCTTTGACATTGTGTCTCAGATGGCTTTATTTTAAAGCACTCGATATTTGTTGACCGAAGCAAACGCAAGTGGAAATCTCTAAATCCTTGCCACGGCTGATAACTGTCAAACATTTGACTTCTTTTTTTTTCTTTTTAATCCTGAGCCGCGCGTGCTTATCCTTGAATGGTGAGTTTGATTTTTATTTACTTTTCCGTCTAAGGCAACTCAAGCAGGCGCATGAATACAGCTTTACCGTTTGAGGACATATAAAAATATTTATTGTGGACAAATGTTTCTGTAACGGGCTGTTCTTATCCGTGTTTTTTTTCCACTGCGGGACTGTTTTTGTTAAAGCCCTAAGACTAAGACCTGCGAAAATGGTGCCACATGAAAAAAATCATAACATGGCTACTGGAATAATAATTAAAAGTCTGTTCAATTAAATGTCTAGAAATAGTAATAAACTGTTTTTCAATAGCATAGTTTTCAAAGACAACGTCTCCGATGAGCTAAAATTTGAACTTTTGCAAAAAACGGCCCTTTTTAGCATAAGTTTTAGATTTAGATATAAATAGACGTTGTGTATGAAAACTTTGCTATTTCACAATAGTTAATTGCTTTTGTCAGGTATTCTTGAATATTTATTCCCGTAAACACGAAATGATCGTTTATTCTAAAGTGGCAGCCCTTTCGCAGCTCTTAAAGCATTAAGGCGGAGGGGATTTAAAATGTTGAACAGGTATTTAATTTATTGGTCAGCCAACATTGAATTATTTCTATATTTCTGATAGGTCAATAATAGGTCTGCCCCCGTCCTGTCTGATGGAAAACTGAGACAGAAACAATTTTAGTCATATTTTAGTTGGCAACGAACGACTTGAAATATTTTCGTCTTGTTCAACAAAAATATATAGATCTTTTCATAACATCCTTATACGACAAAGTTATCATCGACACATATATTATAGTATAGTAGACTGAAACATCATAGTTTGAAGTTTATAACTTGGGACGATGCAACGGCAAATAAAGAGGCCACAAAGATTTATTGAGTATTGAATGGTTGCAGTTTTGTCTCAACTAGGTGTCAACACTTTCACTATAAAAACAGATAGGATTCTTGAAATGGTCCTTTTGAATGCAACACATGATTGTCTAGGAAAATATGAACACATTATTGTTGATTGGGTCTAAGGTAGTGTTGCCACACTACTTTTCGCGATATCCTATTTCTACATTTTAACCGTAAACGCCTAATCATATTTTTGTAGCCTTAAAGCCCAATCATACGTCAAAATGACGTATAATACAAAAAAAACCTGTTAAAATATATATTAATACTTAACTGCAAATGCCGATTTTTATGTTATTTAGTTAAAACCGGCTTTAATTAAGTGAAAAGAGACAAATAACGAAATAACTGCATGGGTTTTACAACGTTTTTTTTTTGCATGAAACCATATTCTTAGTGAAGCCTATATATCCGTAAGTGGTAAGGAAACCCTGTTCAATTTATTTTTGGGGTTTCTTTGAGCTTACTCGCTAAGGCTAAGCGTGTTAGACTATTAAACCCTATCCATAGACTTAATGTAACCGCGAATAATCTGAAAGTCTATCCCTATAGAACACGATCAAACAGAAACTCGCGAGAAAAAAGCTTTGTGTTAAAGGGCGGTGTTGGAAGAATTAAGAAACCTGTATAACCCTACCCAATGAAGGGTGTCAAACCTAATGTAATACTATGATAGGCTTAACTTCCAAACCTAATGTTACCCTATGATAGAGTAAAGTGGGTAATCTTTATTTTTATTTCAAACACACAATGATAGAATATAAATTATAAATAAAACTTACCTAAATTAAAAAGGGTAAAACTAACCTAAAATCCTTGTTAAACTTATAATCAAAATAAACTTTGCTACTTTAGATAAGACTATTCTACCAACTTACCAGAAAAGTATTTGTTTGCAGGAAAGCCATCGCCCCCTCCCCATTTTTGCCTTTACTCTAACCATCTGCTTTCCTTATATTTTAATTTGTCCATCATTATTTTCTTTATAACTGAACTCGACACCAAAGGTAAATTGTCATTTTTGTTTATTTTAAGTCGCATGGCTAACATAATCCATAGATTTGACTTGAACATATCTTGAAGTTTTCCATATTTGCAGTTTTCAGTCACATCTGTAACAAAAGACAAGTTATGTTTATTTTACTTAGTTCATAAAAAGTAATTTTAGTCAAATTGTATTTACTTTACTGCAGGACTAGTTTATATAGAACCCACAAGGAAGTAAAATTTATATGGAATTTTATGGGCGTCGCCAGTGTTGTAATATCCATTTTGATAAATTGATAGCCGAATTGTTGAATTTTTGATTTTGATATTGAATTGACTATAATATGTATGTATAAACATTAATTATTTCAAGATATCTTAACCTTAACCCATCTAATTTCACAAGGAACATTCGCGCTTCATATCCATTACCAGCCTTTTCCCGCGGCTTCACCCGCGTTCATTCAATCTTTGCCCTGTTTTCGGCTTGAGTGTTATTTTATGAACACGCATTATAGCCTATGTGTTGACCAGTGTCACTGCGATTATTATGAAAAAAAACGCATCCAAATCCGTTGAGTGGTTCTCGAGTTAAAAGTGTTTATTCTATCTTTGCCCCGTTTTCAGCTTGGGCGTTATTTTATTAACACCCTTTGCTTATGTGTTGACCAGCGTCACTACAAATAATTAAACAAAAAACCACATCCAAATCCATTGAGTTGTTCCCGAGTTAAAATCATTTATTCAATATTTACCCCGTTTTCGGCCTGAGCGTTATTTTATGAACATATGTTTAAAACGCATACTTCTGAGTAATTATGTGTATAAGCTGATCTGATAATGTTTAATGATTATAATAAAGTATGATAACATTGGCAATGAAAGTAAAATAAGAAAAATTCAGAAAAAAAATCACTCTAGGTGATGACCCACACTAAATTACACATGTATCTATTTAATATAATTATATATAAATATATATATATCTGAATCTAATTTATGTAAAAGTTACAAAGTTACAATTAATTGAATTAACGGTATCTATAGACTTTTCTGAATACTCCTATTTATTAATGAAATAAAACCCACATCACTCTACAGGACAAATATAAAAATAGTAACTATATGTACCAAAACAAAGGCCAATTACGGATTTCTCTTTTGTTGCTTAAACATATTGGTAAATGCAAGTTCTAGTTTCGTTTCGACTAAGTTTTTGTGTTTTGTGTTGTGGCACAAACAAAAAAACTAAACCATTTAGTGAGTACTTCGATTTGAATATAAAATTGCATACCATACTCCCAAATCTCATCTCTTCCACGCTCTGAGAAGTCAGCCGGATAACAGTTATCAGCGGGTGTTACACTTTAGGTAAACAAAACGCAGCGTTGCGCACACGCATCTAAGGTAAATAGAGTGCGGGAAATTGGGTCGAACGTTGGATGCTGGCTGTGTGCAAGACAATCTATCTTCCATAGGATACGAGAAGATTGGACTATAGTATTTCATTGCGTTCCATAATATTACACTACGCAATTTAAGTCACTGCCCTTTTTTGGGAAACTTTTAACTCTATAAAAATTATATATCTATGCAGTCTTTATCTTTTCATAAAATGTTATCCAAAAGAGTTATTAGTTTAAATACTTTACCTAAGACCTTACCCGGCTTTCAAGAAACGCACAATGTAAAGCATAACCAACACTTCCCTAACAAACTAGCATAATGTCTCTATCACTTCATTCATAAAGCATATTTCGTAAAAAATATCTCACGACAATTTCACAAAAAAATACATCAAAGGGCTATCCCGACTGCGCGTACGCATGACCCGATGTACGTGCGTGTGTTGCCATGAACAGACTGGACGCACTCGGGTACTTCCGTCGCTGGGCCACAAACCAACTCGGACCAACACTAGGGCAGAGAAGTATCTGATAGATAAGGTTCCAGGCTCTTACAAGAGAGTTACGTGACGAAATAAGACCGCGTTTAGTACAATTCATAAGGAAAGACCTAAGTGGTAACTATAGAGTGTATAAATTGAATAATTATGAGATTAGGTCAAAGGAAAAAAGATTATTTTGGTAATATCAAATAATAAATAATATAATTCCATTGATAAAAGCAAATCCTCCCGAAGTTATTCAGGAGAGAGCAGGAGAACAGCTCTTAGGCAAAACCAGGCGGCCGGCCTACCATTGCCTGGGACCGATGGATGGCGGTTTATCCATCCCCAATTGCCGGGCCTTATATAAAACAGACTAGTGACCGGCAGCGGCGTCACTGGTGGAAGGGTTTCGGCACCGCGCTCACCAACCCGCCTGCCCAGCGTGTGTAAGTATGGGCATTTCTTCCAGGAGGACCGCCAAGAGTGGCGAAATCCTGGAAAGGCCTATGTCCAGCAGTGGACGAAACAGGCTGATGGATGGATGGACAAAAGTAGCCAGAAGACTAACTTAGAATGCTATGGCTACTATTTTCTAAGCATACTGACCATCAAAGAACTTTTCACTTATTACCATTGCAATACGGATGAAAAGCGGAAAAGAGAGCAGAAAAAGGTACAAAACTTGTAAAAATAAAGGAGTTAATTTTCACCACTTCCCGTTTCCAGTTTGGTAAAAACAGTTGTATACTATAAAAAATTTACATGGTCAACAATGTATGTCCTTTCTATTTAAAACTAACGTTCAATAACAAAGGTGAAGCTTTTCTCATAAATACTCGTAATAAAAGCATTTGAATCGTCGGTCACAAGCTTAGAAGGCCTATACAAGAAGCAATAAACCTAATTTATGACTGTAGTTTTACGACTTTACATTGTTTTACTATTGGCAGCTTTTTATGTCATTGGTCATTGATTCGGCTTCGATTCGCAAATAGATTTTTCGTTAGCTAAATTATTGTCGACCATTTGTCATTCAATTCTACGACTATGAATGTCTGAAACAATCTGCGCTGATATTTCCTACTTTTTATGACTTAGTATAATGAAAACTAATCGATTGGCGGTAGTTTGTAAAGTAAAACAATCGAAAGTCAATGACAAACCTAACACAAACAATTGACAAAATATTTGAAATTGAAATAGATAGATTAAGTAATGCGATACTATCATGTACACATATTACAAGTATTTTAATGTAAATAAACAATTCAACCAAATACGATGGCAGGCCGTACAATAAAATATTATATAATAAGTAAATTGTAAAAACAGATTATCCTTTGAACTTTGAACTCGCAAAATAATCGCACCTCACCTAATTGGTTAAGTGCGTTAGGAGCCTCAAGTGAACTATCAAGCATGAAATCCCAAATATTTCGTCACAGAGGTGGTCTTTCACTAAAGCTTCCTTTTTCATTATTTTCCTCTTTTGTCGCCTTAATCCCTCGATATGGTGGGTTTTATTGTCTTCCGATAGCATTCACTTTGTTCCATTAAAGAACAAATAACTTACTAGTTATGGGCAATTGTGCTTAGTGTTAATGTCTAATTTTAACGTTAAAACGTACTTATTGAGATGAAATCTATGAACACCAACGAAGCTTTATAGAGACAAGAATATTCAATGAATCAGCAAATATTCTGAAACATGTTTCAACATACTCTCCTACTATATCAAACAAATGGAATAGGTTTTTGGGAACGGAAATAAAGGCTTTTCAAACATAGCTGACTTGCAATGTTTATCGCTTTAGACAAAGAAACGCAAGAAAAGCGAAAAGCCTACTACGGTGAAATTCCTCATTGTCTTTTGGCTAACATTGACTTCTCATTAAAGCTGAGGTGGCAAGGTGACTATTTATTATTATTAACGCGTTAGGATAAATATAAACACGTAAACGTAAATTTTGTAAGAAATGAATTAAAGGAGAAATTAGTTATCAAAATAAACGTCTAGTTAATTTAGTAGAAAGTCATGTCGTCCTTGGAGTTTTCTGTTGCTGCTGCTTTGGTTATTTAATCAGAACATCATTTGTATACCATGACAGTTTTGAGAGTACTTGAGAATTAAAATACTGAGCTTCTTTCATTTAGACTTTCGAATTCTTTGTATAATTATTAAATAAATAATTTCCACCAGCTTTTCAATTAAACAAGTGGATGTTGGATTTCTTCAATAACAAGAAGTTGGTTATGTTTAATAAGTACCTATAAGCACATACGCAGAAAGATTTTATTTCAATATGTGTTGTTGTTTAATATGCATTAATATTCCCGATAATGTTGATAGTAACCTTGTTCACTTATAATCTGAAATGTATTAATTGAGAAGAATTTACTATTCGGTTGCATTATTATAAGGTGCAAAATATCTAAGTCACACCTTCCCTTCAGAATGTGGTACATAATTACTCACACCTTTACGAAAATGATAAGCTACTATACAGACTATACATTTTAAGAATTGAAATACGCAACCGATCGTATAGTATACCACATTAAGGACTTTTTACTTCTTCTGATTTTGTACATTTATCTAAGATATCATAAGTATGTAAACTCTACAAGCCCTCGTCAAACCCAACAAACCCCATCGAAAATTGAAGGTTCTCATCATTAATCTCCTCTACCATAAAGAGGCTGCGACATCCGATGATGAAGTCTAAGTGCTTCGACAAACAATACTCAAATTAGTAGGATGAGTCAGGTTAGGGCCCAATTATCGACTGTTAGCGGCTCCAAAAGGGCATCTACCTTTGCCCCGTAGGTTCCATCGATACAGTGGCCTAGTTTGTTTTTGGAACTCTCTTTTTTGATATCGTTGGTTTATTCAGTAAGAAAATGTGAATGAAATTAAATTAAATTACGTAATACTTTTTTTATTTGTGCTCCTGCTATTGCTTAGCATAAACAAAAAGAACAAGCAAATTTTAGATGTAGATGACCTATTTATGCCCAATTTTAAGTTTTGGAAAGTTAGAATTAACACATCATATAAATTCAAACATTAACGAACTTAATAAAACATAACATGATATAATCTCACTCTGCCCTAGGCCGCGGAAATTATATTGCAGATAAAAAGAATTTATTGTTTTTTATGTTTTCTACCAAGTTCACTCACGAAAGTGAATCCATAAATTATATTGCAGCTAACAAGAATTTATTGTTTTTTTGTCTTCTACCAAGACAAATTTCTTCCAACGAAACTGTCTTCTTACGAAAGTTAATCCATGAATTATATTATACAGGTACGATTTTTGATTAAAAGACATAAGGGGTAATCATATCCAAAAAAAAACTAAAGTACAAATATAATATATAGTAATAAAAAAACAATGCCTTAACTTAACATTTTAAGCTTTGCAAGAGTTAACGTGAAATAATAATAATAATAAATTTCATTTATTTCGGATAACAGTGATCCATATTTGTTTGCTACGTAGGTACATGTTTGAAATCAAATAATTAATAACTAATATCAAATTACAAAACTAAAATGAAATAAAAATTACAATAATAGAATTATACAATTGAAAAAAAAAACAATTTCAATACCTTCTCCCCGGCACCGCTAATGCGATATGTCTATCACAGCAGTGCTGGAGAAAAGGGCAGTCTAGTCTGTCTCAATCATTTTCAGGACAACATTGGAACTGGCCCGAACTCCCCGCACAAAGAATGCGGCGCGCTTGCGCGTGGTGGTGGAGAAGCAGTCGGTACGTGCCTCTGCGACCAAACATGCCAGAGGCGCAGCAGAATCGGGGCAGCCCCAATATTATCCTGAACGCATTATTGTACAGGACGCGAAGGTTGCTGTAACTTCGCTTAGTGTAGTCTGCCCACAGGCTGCTGCAGTGATGTACAGTACGCCTTAACATCGTGCAAATCTATGGGCTATCATGTTAGCTCTTATTGACAGCGCCCTCCGCACCCGCTCACAATGAAAGTATAAGTCTGTATGAGTAACAGTGTAATTTCTGCAGACACACGACCGCGAATCAAAAATCATCGGGTAAAGCAGTTGACACAGTTGCTTTGCCTGCGGTTTCAGCTTAAAGTTTAACCGCAAGTGTATGTTGCAAAGTTTTGTGAGTCATTAAAAGTTAATTAACATGGGCAAGCAACAAAGAAACTCATTGTTGCGCTTGCCACCAAAATATTTTAAACACTTTGATCCTTAGACTCACTGACGGGTTATATAACATATTTATTATGACGTAAGAAATACTTCATTAATAGTGCATATTTGCATGTTCCTTTCATCATATGTGCTGTATTTGTGTTCAAATTCTAATATTATGTATTTATGTATGTACTTAATTTAATTGTTCTAGTTGTGTTCTTTTTGAGTTTATTCCGTGTCGTTATACCTGTGTTCGAAATTTTTCAATATGTGAATGAATCAATAAACACTTTATTGCACACAGAACAAGATATTTACAAACACACAAAGAACAGACAGAAGGCAAGGGCGAACTTATTCTTACAAGGAATTTCTTCCAGTCAACGTTGGGAAAATATGAAACATTTTTATTGTAGAAATTCACATCAGTGAATAGGTACATTATGAATTAATTCTAAATCTATAATCTAATTATAAATATACTACATACAAATACATACTTAAATACACAAATACATACATACAAATAAACAAGTAGCTTAGTCAGTAAGTCATTCAGAGAGAGGAGAGGTAAAATTTTTTCAAGTTAAATTTAATAGTGGACACAGAGGGAAGATCTTTGAGAGTTTGCGGAAGTTCATTCCAAAGCCGAACAGCATTGACCGTAAAAGATTTGGAGAAACGATGTGTTTCACCTTTATGGGACGTTAGGTCTGTTTCTGTTTTTCTTTTATTTCCTTTTGTACTAATTGTAAACGACTGTGTGTTTCCTAAATAAAATAAAATAAATAAATATTTATACCCTTACATACTTATGTTAGTATTTTAGCTGATGATAAAACCTAAATTACCTTGCAACATTTTCAGTTTTGACAGTACTAATTATAATATTAAAGCCTTTAAAATCGGCTACAGTAACCGAATATTCTTGATCTCACCTGTCACTCGGCTGTGTGTCTGAGGATCAAAGTTTTAGCAGTAGGACTGATTACTTATCTCTTTCGTTGACTGTATGTACCGACTATGCATTCTCTAACTTCACGGTAAATCACAGGATTTATTTCAACAAGGAAAATTCAACAGTAGGCCGAGCGAAAACTCTACGTTATGGATCTATCTTTCCGGTGCATTTAGGAATTTAAGTTAACATACACACTAACCAGTTGAACTATACGTATAGTTTATATTCTGAAGGTTTTTATATATACGACGGAAGCTATATAACGTAAATAATGAACAAGATGAAGATGCAGCATTACCACAACTATTAGACGATGAGCTAATTAACAATCATCTTAGTTGCTTACAAATAAAAGTTAAGCTCTCCTTCTCAAAGTCGTTAATAGTATCTTCCAATTGCCTGGAGCCAATAACAAACAAGTTGATCCTGGGATAGAACAAATGAATGCGCCTTTCAATGCTGGAGATGATAACTTTGTCTAGGAAATACTTCATTTGTAACATCGTTAGCAAGTTTTAGATTAAGAACTCAGTAAATATTGTAAATTTTTTTTACGCATATGTCTCACTTTGTTAAATACTATCTTCATTTCTCTGAATTGAGTGATTGCGTATCTTATTCCCCAATCACGTGGAGGCGTATTTATCGTTAATACTACACTGACATTTCAAAAATACACAAATCTTAATAAATCGTAGGATTTCTCAACTATCCTTAATATTAATCTCATACCTGTAAAAATAACTACTAGATGATTAGCTCCGATCGTTTTCGGTCATGGCGACTACTTGGACTACTATAGTCGGTAAGGCGCTGGTGTTTCCGAAGATGCCTAATATAGCTGATCTTACTGGTAATCCTCCGTGTGCACGTGTGTATACCTTCTACATAATTGTAGTGAATGGAACACTGCTCCTCGTATTTGCGTATTTGCCTCTGTATAAGTCCGCGCCACTCAGGTCGCTGTTCTGCCAATCCTTCTCATTTAGAGGGCTCAATATTGTATCTGTTCATGTGTCGCTTCTGAATATCTTTGTACCTTAGGAGATGGCTGCCCTGTATTCGCTTGGCCTACTCCAGTTCAGAATAAAAGATGTGCTTCCCCACTTACTCCTCCGACATCCATGTGACGTGTCCACACCACCGAAGCTGCCAACGCATCAAGTAAGACTCAATGCTACCAATATTGCCTCCTCACAGAACTTCGGTATTTCATACACGATCTGATCATCTGATCTTCTAATTTTATGTGGATGGTACCATGGATGAACTACGGTGGTACACATACCATGTTTCAAAGGAATAAAGGAAGTTTGGCAGCAAACACGCCATACATACTTAGAACTTGGTAGCCAGTCTCAGGTCGTGTGAGCGGAAGACCTTGGAACTCAGCTTCCCAAATGCGGCGGAAGCAGCGCCGCTTCTGCTTTCGTTGAAAAGTTATACCTAGATACAGCACATCCTCACTAAGTTTGATCAACATTACATTACCTTGAATATGGGTAATAAAGACACCACCTCCGTCTTTATGACACTGATGTTTAAGCCGAACTTGCAGCTAGCTAGCAAATTATTCTAGATGGAAGATGCTCATAGTCGTCAAAAGCTCTCGCAACGGAAAAGTGTCCACCAAACTTTTATGAATGTGGTACTACTTAAACAGTTTGTAGTGTCAATGTCAATTCAATATTAAAAATAAATCGACGCATACACAGATTTTAAATATCAATTACCTGTATTATGTTTCAGACTTTTAGCAACAGATGCAATATATTTTGGTAATTCACTATGATTGTGTGAAATTTATACTAGATTTTTTCACTTGCGTATGTTTTTAATCCATCTCAAGGCACTGCGACGGAATAAAAGCGCGTGCCTTCGGCATACTTGTTCACAAAAAAGTTAAGGTACGTATTTTCTGTCAACTTTGGATAGGTGCAGCCGATGACATTCAGTCAGTAAGTCAGTAAACATTTTCGCTTCAACTTTTGACTGAACTTAAGAATTTCATAGTGCAGGTAGTGACGTCATAATCATATCACTATGCACATGCCATTCCTAGTCACGTGCAACGGTGCAACTATTAAATCCTTTTACGAGTTCAATGCATAAGACACAATCACAGGACATGCTTTAAAAGCTACACCTGGTACAAAGCTACACGTTTCTAGATTAATTATAATGGAATGGCCAAGCGTAAGCTGATGGTTAGGTAAAAACAAATACTAAATTAACTCTCTTAATTCTCATGACCGCTAGAGCAATAGTAAAAATATGCAATCAGACTGAATGATGTCCAAAAACTAGACGCGACATGACAAAGGATCGGAAAAGCTGAGATTAGAAAGAAAAGGCCAAAATTAGACGAACATTTATGGTGCTTACATACAAGTAAAACGTAAGTAAAAGATAAATAAAGATATAATTGCTATGTTTAGCCTTTTATTTTCTTTAAATATTGGTAGTAAAAAGATAAATAAAATAAAAACAGAATTTTCAATATATTTCGGCCTCTTCTATGAAAAAATAAAAACTGATGACGGCCTCATAGAAGAGGCCGAAATATATTGAAAATTCTGTTTTTATTTTATTTATCTTTTTACTACCAATATTTAAAGTAAGTAAAAGATAAAATTCACGTAATCTTATATAATATAATGGTATAAGAACTAACAGTAATGAGATGATTTCTTACAATAGTATTGACTTCCCTCAGGCCTAGATGATTCCGCAATAATTTATAGTCTTGCTTATTTTTACGACCTGAGTAGAATCAGATAGCCTCGGACGTGTATTGAAACTTCAAGGTGTAGTATCTGTAAACAACATCGCTTGACGCATGTGGACACCGTATTATCCAGCTATTTACATTTTTGATGATATCTATCTAAATTCTATTTGAATCAAATACACTCAAGATGGTCAGTACGTCGGAATAACTTTTCTTTTACTATTTCATTTTTTTTATTCATCACTAGGTTTTTGCCCGCGGCTCCGCCCGTGTCGATGAGATTTTCGTAGAAATAATTAAAACAAAAGAATATGATTTTTCAACGACAAAACAAAATAATATGATTTTTTGAATGATAATATGTATTGGTTTGTTTACCAAAGTTCTAATGAATACCAATAAAATAAGCCCAAACTCGAAGGGTCTGCTGTTGTCCGTTGAGGAGATCCCGTACCCAACTTCCAGTTCCATTATCACACCCTGGTCACCTTTTTTTTACAAAAGAAAATATTTATTCTGAAAACAAACTAAAAAAATTAAAAGTATAAAAATATTTGCCAGTCGGGGTTTGAACCCGCGAAGATCGTCTACGCTACTGCGGTGAACCTTCCATGTTTCACTAAAATTCTCATTGCCCTATTCCCCTTTGTCATAGCGTGATGATACATAGCCTAAAACCTTTCCGAAGAAATGCTTTATCTTCCAGTGAAAACTGCATCAAAATACATTGAGTGGTTCTCAAGTTATAAGCGAACGAACAGACAGACAGACAGACGTTGTATTTTATATGTAAAGAAAAGAAGAAGAAGATTACAAAATATTATGTAAGTGTACTACTAGATAGAAATATCAATCATAACAAAAACATAATTTCTAGAAAAATCCGACGATGCTTGAACCCTTATGTTATGATTACATGTCTATTGTGGGCGTCCATCGACTTTTCCGAACTTACTAGTTACCCGTTATTTTGACTTTCCCAAGCAATGGATTCTGCTGAAGAAAACTATACATTTTTGTCTTATTGGTATACATTTCTCAAAAGTGGTTAGTGGTAGGGGTAGCGAAGTGGTTCATGCTGGTGAATTAAAAAAAAACATGCAAGGAGTGTTTCTTACAAATACAAAATTGCTACCAGACACTCAAATCGATAGGCTCATGATCATGACTGGTTTGTACTGTATGTCATGCGACACAAAGCCAGCCATTATTGGCCGACTCATACAATAACAGCTATAGGAGCAAAACTGTTAAGAACCCTTCTAAAAATCAATTTCAAAAAATCAGTACCATTTGTACCATTGATGGTACTAGTGGGACAAATCAGTGCCATTTGTACCACTGATGGTACTAGTGGGACAAATCAGTGTACAAATCATTGATGGTGCTGTTCAATGGTACTAGTGGTCCGGAGGCGTTTTCGCGGTGTCATTTTTCAGTCGAAGCCAGGAATCGATTTTCATTCTTCTAGATGGTTTTTCTCACGACTTTCTTGCGAAATATCCATTTACATTGTAACATTTGTTTTAAGGTAACATTTATTGTAAACTGCAGTACAAAATGGCCCTTGCTTCAAATATATTAAAATTTGAGAACTAATTATATAACATATTTAATTAGCTACCTGGATAGACTATTGCTCAAAGCCGGCTAATGATTAGTGGAACGAAGTGATTTTATTAACGTACTGTAACGGCAGTCGGGAGACCCAGGCCATTCATCCCGTTAATATTTCTGTTTTTCCAAATTGTAATGTTATTTTAAGATAGGATAATTTGCAAGCATTGCTAAATGTTATTTTACCAATTATTAAAACAAAATATTTGTGAAGCGGTAGCTCAAAAATGAGCGGTGATAGTTAAGACAATAGAATGCCGACCTCAATCTTGAGACCCAGGTTTGATCTCTGGTGGAGCATGTACCAATGAGATTTCGAAATTAAGTGTTCTTACTTTTTACCTCATACCTACCACACTTGTTGAACGGTGAAGGAAAACACGCAGCTGAAGGCCCAAAAATGCGTGTATTTGTGCCCAACATATGACAATGGGACTCACGTCACCACCCATCACGTTGGGACGGATTAATCAAGTGAATACGACTGTGAACGGCGACTTGCATTTTACAACAGTTACCACTCGTGAACACCTCTGACACTCCCTTGGAAATTCATGTCGTGACAATATATATTGAATTTTTTAAACTATAAGGTCATTTTACTTTCTTGAATTTAACTTTTCCATCGTAAAACTTTAACGATGCATCTCTTTCAAATATCTCTACATTCATTTTTAATTTAAACCCTCCTAAGAAACTAATAAAAGTGTTATAAAAACAACAACCAGTTCAAAATATTTTTCTCAATCAAAATAAAGTTAAAAAAGCTCTATCGCGTAGGAATAATTAAATTATCGGCTCCTCAGGAGTGGAATTCAAGACGTTTTACGTATTTGGCCCATAAATTTTCAAAACAATGGAAAATACTCTTTATCACAAAGTATCAAGAACCAACGCAAGTGGTTAAAGTTGTTCAAAAATTTCGTTCACTCAGTGTATCATATCTGTATGTAAATAAATTAAATTTTACAGCTTGTCTAACATTAATCGGTAGACAGTGCAGCCACTTAAGGAATTATATAGAGCAGAATTCATTTATGACGTTCAGTTGTGCTGCACCCACCATTACCACTTTCCGAACATTTAATATTACTATTATGCCTCCGCCTTTGCAATAGTTGCGATTATCAAGTCTTATAAATTCCTTTTTCATAATAAGGCTCTTGAAATAGTTAAAACTACAGGTTCACTAAAATGTATTTTATCTAAATTTTCAATGAAAATAGCCATGTCTGTTTGGTGCCATTTAAAAGTGAAAAGAAAGGACCATTGCAAAATGTTGACAGTACTGGACAGAGTACAAAGTTTCTTATTCATGAACTTAACATTTTGAACACTATAATATTGGTTGTCATTAGGGGAAAAGTTAAATGTAGCTGACCCAAATTGTTTTTTTTTTCTTGTTTGTTTGTTTTTCAGAATTCTTTATTAAATAAAAACAAAAAGTAGCACACAACAAGACACTGTCAAGTAGGTACTTAAACTAATTTAGGAGTTACTCCGTAGGCTTATACGCCTATTAAAGCTTATAACATGAGTATAATAGAATTTTACACATAATTAACTACATACAAAAATCACAATACATTAATATATGAACTTTTTGTGAAGGTTTCAATTATCAATTTTTTTTTTTTGTTGATATTGATCACATCCAACATTTCAATAACTAAAAAATGCCCACATAACTCTTTTCTTAGGGCAAAAATGCAAAACATCCCACACAATATCAACGTGAGAGTAAATTTTAAAGGAGCTACTGTGCAAAAAGTAAAGTAAAATATAATCAGATACAATAAATAGAGCCACTCCATATCGATCTTTCTCCATCGATCTAATATAAATAGAGTAGATCTCGTTGAAATCAATTCGTGACGTATCTGACGGCGCTAGTTGCTCTCTCACATAGACTGGACTATTAAACTATGTGGAGAAATTGATATTTTCTTCAATTAATAAAAAAACACTGTTCATCGACAAAAAAGCAACATTGATGATTTATGTAATTCAATATAATCTGAGTCACGATTTTGTAGCAGGTATGTAAATAGTTGTAAAAAATGTCTATGAGATGTTTGGGTATCTTTATGTTAACGACATTGTTGAAATTAATATTTAGGACGCAAAATGTTAATACGCCTGTTTGAATACCTATAGCAAAACCAAAGACGTAAAACTTAGCTCTCAGCTACTCAAGGCGATATCTCTCTCTTTCTCCTTTGAAGTGTTCCATACATGCAAGCTCTGTACACTTTTTATTTTATCTTTATTAAATGGTCTGTAATCTCAAAAGTATCGTGTCATTTCATCAGGTTATGGGCCGTCTCATACCTGGAAAGTGAAAGTTCAAAGAAAAAGACAGTTTTTGAAAAAATAGCAGTGAAAAGAAAATTTCTAACCTAAAAATTGCATGCGGCCAGACTTGACCGCACAGATTTTCGGCACCGAGTAGGTTTTTATTTCAGCCTTTCAGCATATTTCAGGCAAGATTAACCGAAATGTCGACTGATAATGGCAATGGAGCCATGCATATTCAAAAGTTATGCGGTCGAGAAAATTATGCAACGTGGAAGTTTGCAATGAAGGCTTATTTGCAGCTGGTAGAACTATGGAAATGTATAGATATCAGCCCTGGCGAGGTTCCTGATGAAAAAAAGGACATAAAAGCTAAGTCGAAATTAATTTTATTAATTGATCCTACACTTTATGTGCATATAAACGAGGCCGAAACTGCAAAAGAGGTTTGGGACAACTTGACGCGTGCTTTTGAAGATTCAGGCTTGACTCGTAAAGTTGGCCTACTGAAAGACTTAATAAACACGACTTTAGAAACTAGTACAAACATTGAAGACTATGTAAGCAAAATTATGTCGTCCGCACATCGGTTAAGAAACATAGGTTTCAAGGTGGACGATGAATGGCTTGGAACACTGATGCTGGCGGGCTTGCCGGATGTATACAAGCCCATGATCATGGCTATTGAAAGTTCCGGAGTAAAGATATGTGCAGATTCCATTAAGACTAAATTGTTACAGGAAGTAAAGTCACCAGAAACAAGCGCATTTTACTCAAACTATAAACATCAACCGAAAAGCAATGTTCAACAGCAAAATAAATCAAAGGGGCCGAGATGCTTTAATTGTAATAAATTCGGTCATATAAGTAAAAATTGTTGGCATAAGAAAAATAAAACAAGTAACAAAGATAACGGTTTTATTGCTGCTTTTTCAGCCACCACACTCAATGACTCGCTGAACTGGTACGTCGATTCCGGTGCATCGATGCATATGACGATGCACAAGGAGTGGCTCGAGAATGAAATGGCACCACCAGTAAAAAGTATTCGAATCGCTGATAACAAAGTGCTCCGTGTGGAAAGTTGTGGCAACATAACTATCAGAGTACCGGACACACAGGGCTGTATCTGTAAAATACAGGTAAGAAATGTTATTTATGTACCAGAATTATCAACAAACTTAATATCAGTGAGTAAAATGATTAAAACGGGCTGTAAAGTTGAATTTAATGAAAATGGATGTAAAATTTTGAACCAAAAAGGCCAAAAAGTAGCGCATGCCAACCTGATAAATGATATGTACAAGATGAATGTGGTTCATGATGAAGCCCATGCTATGCCCGCCGTTACTGAAAATGATACCTACTTGTGGCACCTACGAATGGGCCACTTAAACTTTGCTGATATGGACAAAATTCCAACCTGTACTACAGGTGTAAAATTATCTCCGTGTAAAGAAAATATAACCTGTATTAGTTGTATTGAAGGAAAGCAGACTAGACAGCCATTTCCAAGTGAAGGCTCCCGGGCAACTGATTTGCTAGAAGTCATCCACTCCGATGTATGTGGACCGATGCAAGCTGCATCACTTGGAGGTGCCAGGTATTTTGTCACTTTCATAGATGATTTTTCACGTAAGGTATTTGTCTATCCGATTAAAAGTAAAGCCGAGGTACTGGAAAAATTCATTGAATTTAAAAATAGAGTTGAGAATGAATTAAGTAGAAAAATTAAAAAGTTGAGGACTGACAATGGCAAAGAATATGTAAACAACAATTTTGACAGTTATCTCAGGAAATTTGGCATATTGCACCAGACCAGTAATACGTACACACCGGAGCAGAACGGGCTTAGTGAACGTATGAACAGGACGCTTATTGAACGGTCCAAATGTATGGTTTTAAATGCTCAATTACAGAACAGTTACTGGGGTGAAGCAGTGGTCACGGCAGCGCACATCATCAACCGCTCGCCGACGAGAGCCCTCTCCTACATCACTCCTGAACAAGTGTGGACTGGCAAGAAACCGAGTTTAAGCCATATAAGGGTTTTTGGGTGCAGAGCTATGGTGCACATACCGAAAGAACGCCGCCGAAAATTAGATGCAAAATCACATGAGGTAATATTTGTCGGATACAGTGATTGTGTGAAGGGCTACCGATTTATAGACCCTAAAAATAAACAAGCTATAACAAGTAGAGATGTTGTATTCCTCGAGGCCACCGTAAAAAGAAATTTGGTCAGTGATGGTAATAACTCAGCTCCTGAAAAACAAAATATAATTAGTAACATAGAGAAAGAAAATCAAGTCAATGTAAGTAAAATGGAAGAAAATAAACATGAAGGAAGGAAAATTGAAGAAAAAATTTATAACAGAGAAGAAAGACTCTTACCATTGTCTAAAATGTATAACTTACCTTTGTTTGAAGATGAGGATAAAGAAGTCCAGAGTGAAGAAGAAAACAGTGCTATGGGTGATGATCATGGTTATAGAGTAGAAGAGGAGAGTTCAATATTACAAAATGATGCATCGCCAGTATCATCAACATCATGCTACTCTGACCCCAATGATGAAACTTACATACCAGAAAACTCATGCCTATCCGATAAAAGCTCTGAATTTCCAAAATCCTGTATGTCTTTACGACACAGAAGACGTGATGAGGTTTATGAACCTACTCCACTTGCTGATTATCGAGATGAAGATAACAATGTATCTTTCATGTGTATGAGTGGTGAGTCTGCTATGAGCATCTTAGACAAAGATCCGCAAAGCCTATCTGAAGCACTCCAATGTAGTAAGGCAGACAAGTGGATAGAAGCTATGAAAGAAGAACATCAAGCCTTGCTACAAAATACCACCTGGACATTGGTTGAGAAACCGAAAAGTATAAATGTTATCCCTTGTAAATGGGTTTTTAAAACTAAAACCGATGAAAATGGTGATATAACAAGGTATAAGGCTCGACTTGTTGTGAAAGGCTATCAACAAAAAGAAGGTATAGACTACCATGAAATTTATGCTCCAGTGGTTCGCTACAGTTCCATTAGATACATGTTTGGTTTGTCTGTGAAATATAACTTGAAAGTTCACCAGATGGACGCAGTGACTGCTTTTTTACAAGGTGATGTTGAAGAGAGTATCTATATGACACAACCACCATATTTTGAAGACGGAGACAAAGTTTGTCTTCTCAAAAAGTCTATTTACGGCCTGAAACAGGCAAGCAGGCAATGGAATAAAAAATTAAATAAAACTCTACTAGAAATTGGAATGTCACGATCAAAAGTAGACCCATGCATATACTACCGTATAGTTGATGAAAAAGACATCTTGTTTTTAACAGTGTATGTTGATGACATTTTATATTATTTTAATAAAGAAGAAACTGCCTTGATGATAAAGAAGAAATTAAATGAAAAGTTTCATATGAAAGATTTGGGTGAAGCTAAATGTTGTATTGGATTTAAAATTATACACAACCCGACCAAGAATGAAATTTCACTAGATCAGTCATTGTATATTAAAAAAATATTAACACGTTTCAATATGAGCGATTGCAATCCTGTGTATACGCCATGCGAAGCAAACTTGCAATTAAAAAAAGCTGAACATGATGAAGAAATCATGAAAAACATTCCCTATCAAGAATTAATAGGTTGCCTGTTATATTTATCACAGGGAACGAGACCTGATATAGCTTATATTGTAAACCAGCTCAGTAGATATAACAACAAGCCCACATCTCAGCACTGGACAGCGGCAAAAAGAATACTGAGGTACTTGAAAGCCACGCAAAACACAAAACTTACATTCAAGAAAAACAGTAACAATATAGAGGGTTATTGCGATGCTGATTGGGCAACAGACACTGAAGACAGAAGATCATGTTCTGGATACATATTTATGTTTCAGGAAGCTGCCATTAGTTGGTGTACTAAAAGGCAGCCTACAATAGCTTTGTCAAGCACCGAAGCAGAGTATATGTCATTGGCCACAGCTATACAAGAGGCTATCTGGCTTAAGCAAATGGAAGAAGACTTCTGGCCTTCTCTGTCAGGTACACCAATTAAAATGTACTGTGATAATCAGAGTGCTATTAGCATTTCAGGTAACGACATCTATCACGCTCGAAGTAAACACATAGATGTCCGCTACCATTTTGTGAGGGAGAGGATCTCAAATAACCAAGTCTCCGTCCGCTACAAGAACACACATGACATGGTGGCTGACGCTCTAACAAAGGGACTTCACCGATCGAAGCTCCAAAACTTTACCAAGGCAATGGGTTTGCGTCCAGAGGAGGGTGTTGAAATTAATATTTAGGACGCAAAATGTTAATACGCCTGTTTGAATACCTATAGCAAAACCAAAGACGTAAAACTTAGCTCTCAGCTACTCAAGGCGATATCTCTCTCTTTCTCCTTTGAAGTGTTCCATACATGCAAGCTCTGTACACTTTTTATTTTATCTTTATTAAATGGTCTGTAATCTCAAAAGTATCGTGTCATTTCATCAGACATGCTAAGCAATACAGAGATAGATAACATCAAGTGAAACCACATGCTCTACTGATCATACTGAAATTTTATCCAAACAAAAAATTACCTAAGGGGAGTTGGTTCGAACGAAGCCACAGTAATCGATTTTTTATTTTGTTTTAACGATAGTTATTGCGCTTTTATACCTATTATAAGATTATATATAACTGAGAAAAATGACCAACTTCAATTTTTCATAAAAAGATAACTTTTTATTTGTAAAATGTTTGAAGGAATTAGATTTATTTATAATGCTATTGAGACGGCTACTCGCAATTTTTATATATTTAGATTTAGCCTGGCTAGTTTCACTTTATCAAACGGGGGACCGCCGCGTAACCATGTTTGCCTCCGAAGAAACTGTACGAATACAGTGAAACTAGTCAGGCGAAATCTGACTATATAAAAATCGTGAGTAGCCGTTTCAACAGCATTATGAATCTACACCACGAATCTGTTAGTAGTAGAATTAGATTTAGTTTTAAATATCTGATATTTTCATTTAAAAATAATACACGTGGTAATGGAAGGGGAGAGGGGTAGCTTCATTCACGAAGTATCTCCAAGGAGGGGCACAAAAGTGGCCTAAAAAGCCTCAAGTGATTAAAAGGATGGCCCATAAGCAGGATGGACAAGGGTAAAATGAATGCGTTGGAGCCAGTGAACGAAGCTGGACATATTTCTCCAAACATCCTCGAAAAATCCGAATAGATGTTTTTCATTTGTATTTTATGTTTCAAAAGTTGTTTAGTATATAACAATATATGTGTTTTATTAAATTAACACTTGGTATATCTTTAGACTTTTTATTGATACTTTTTAAATTTACATAAATTATGATGCTGTCAGTAAACCTTACAAAATATTGATAATTTTAACATTTTTATTATGATGGTCTCAAAATTACAGTCACATTTATGTTTTAATCAATCTTGAATTGTTTTGAATAATAATTTATTTTTAGCACACGAATAATCATCCCACATCATGCAATAGAAAAATTCTTTTAGAAAATCTATACTTAAATAATACTGAGGCCAAAACTACACTGTTTTGGATTTTTGTCTATGTCTGTCTTCCTGTATTAATTTCCGTTTTAACTTGAGAACCACTCAAAGAATTTTTATGAAGTTTTCTTTATTATCATCAAAATTACCCTGGTCAGCATATAGGTGGGCGTTATAAGGGGTGTAGATAACAACAACAACAACAACAACAACAATACAACTTTATTTGTACACCATAAAAGGAAACAAAAAAGAAAAAAACATAAACATTTAAATATCTAACTTAGGAAACAAAGAAATATAACTTACTAACTTATTAGGTAAGCACAAACAGGCGGCCTTATCGCTTAAAGCGATCTCTTCCAGACAACCTTTGGGTGGAAGAAACTGTTCAAAAGAATTACTGACATGGCGGTGTACTAATTTTGTGTTAAATACATATACAAACATGTATCAATGGATATATAGTATTATAAATGGTAATATACTAGTAAATAAATACGTAATAATATACACATATACATATATATATATATACATATATATATTTATATACCACATACATATTTTATTATATATAGAGAAATCACATTTCGGTAATCAGAGTGTGAGGTAGTGATGTTTAACTAGTCTCTTGAAGACAGGCAGGGAAGGGGCTCTCCTGATAGGTAAAGGAAGATCATTCCATAAATAAACAGCTTTTACTGAGAACGAATTGTTAAAGAAAGACGATGAGTGCACCGGCGTGGCAAGAAGCAGATTTTGAGAGGACCGTAAAATGCGGTCATGAGTATCATGAAGAAATCTAAAGCGAGTTTTAAGGTAAGAGGGAGTTGAAGGATTATTTAAAACGGAATACAAGAGAGACAGGATATGAGCATTACGGCGACGACGAATGGGAAGCCAATTTAATCGAGAACGGAATTCAGAAATATGATCGAATTTGCGAAGACCAAAAATAAACCTAATACAGAAATTTTGAAGACGTTCGAGTTTATCAAGTTGGCCCTCCGTAACGTCAAGATAACAAACATCGGCATAATCGAGAATAGGTAGTAGCAGAGAATGTGCAAGCGCAATTTTAGTAGCAGTCGGAAGGAAGTTCCGAAGCCTTCTTAGAGCTCCTGCTGCCGCAAATAATTTCCTACAAACTTCATTTATTTGTGGATCCCAAGACAAGCAACTATCTAACAGGAGACCTAGATTTTTTACTATGTTGCTGTATGAAATTATTGTCCCTTCAAACATAATATTAGGTAGCAGTTGCCAATTAATCCTGGCTGTGAACCAGGGACTACCCATAATAATAACTTGGGTCTTGTTGGGATTAATCTTTAAGCCATATTCACTACTCCACACAGACATTCTAGATAAATTTGAATTGGTTGTAATTATAGCTTGTGAAAGATCTTCCAATTTGGCTTGTGTGTAGATTTGGAGATCATCTGCGTAAAGGTGGTAGGAAGAAGATATGAACTGAGAAATATTATTAATACATATACTGAAAAGTAGAGGAGATAAGACGCCACCTTGAGGAACGCCGATAAAATAAAATAACCACCAAACCGAAAACTGTCAAAAAAGTTTTTATTTGATACACACTATCATGCGAGCGAAGCCGCGGGGAAAAGCTGGTACTAGATTTAATATAGCATTCACCAAAAGATGCCCTTAGTACTAAATCGACACAGTTGTAAGCTTTCGTAAAACTAAACAGTGAGCAATGCGGATTCTACACACAAAAAGTCATCTCTCCTAAGTCAGCTGACAGGAAGAGAATCGGACACCGCGCTAACGTTAGAGCTACGAGGTATATACAGGCTGCAATCAGTTTCTTGACTTTTAATTACTTGTTTTGGTATATTGCAGTAATACTCAATTGGTTTTTGCTGTCGTAGTAATTGTTTGAGAAAAAATCTAGGTGAGTTTTTTTTCGTGAATTCGATGATTTGCAAGGAGATTTAATAGGGAATCCATATCAAAATTTGATTTTAACTATACCTTTTTTTCAGTGCTCACTCCCGCCGTCTATGACGTCATCTCGGGGAGTGGAGGGAGGGCAAATTATATATTTTTATATTGTCACCAAATGGATCTGCATAACGATATAACTATTATTTTTGTAACTTTGAAACTTTAGGAGAATGAAGCTTTCAAATGTACATTAATTTTTTGTCGCAATTTTTGTAGATTACCCGCCGGGGTGACGTGGAATCATCGAATTCACGTCAAATAACTCACGAGTTAAGCACCCCTCTATCACACGATTAGATATTTACTATCGTAGTATTTGTTTGAGAAAAAACTTGACAGTCAAACACCCGTCTATCCCCTTTTCAACAACACTCTTTTCTTTGCAACGCGATGAGTAATAGATGAAAATGATAAGCCACGTTCCTCGGATACAAAATAAAGACAGCTGCTATCTGTGACCGGACACTTTTATTATCTCTTAAGTATTTTATCTTGTTATGTTCTAGCTAGAACAAAATTATTTTAGTAAATCATGCTGTATAAGAAATATATCTTGTTAAATGGTGCGTCAAACTGCGCTCGCCATCTTTGGGATAAAATTACCGCAGGAAGCTTTGCTAGGGCCAAATGATACCTCTACTATGTATTATGAATATGCCATAAAATAATAATAATCTGGTCAAGCGCGAATCAGACTCGTGCACAAAGGTTCCGTGCCCCCGCATGAGAAGCTGCTAAAATGGTAGCGCCTAACAAACAATTCAGCTCCCGTTTTGGGTAAGGAACCATTGTTTTTATTATTTTTTGTTTCACTTTAGAATATGTACAACAATCTGACCAAATTTAAAAACATCTGAAACCAATAACGTTAAAAATATGCTACTATACTATAATATGGGGTTTTCGTATGGGGAATATGGGGGTTGAGTGTCCCTGGACTCGTAGGTTTTCTTTTTTTGTTTAAGTATACCTATTCTGTGAAAATTTCAAATGTCTAACTATTACGGCTAAAATTGTAGACCCACGTAGCAGACAGACAGCGGAGGCTTAGTTTCATATAGTATTCCTTCGGGTACGAAATCCTAAAGAGCCAAAAATAAAATTGAACCATTTGTTTTAAACAACTTGTTTGGGTAGGTGTAGCATGATACGGCATGGTCCTTAAAATATTCTTGGAAACCTTTAGAAAATTCAACGATTTTGATTTATAATAGATATGTACTGAAAATAGACTGAATACCCATAACAGAATATTAGCAAGATCATATATAACATTAAGTATATTGAAGCAATTAAGCTGAACACATAATGAAAGCTTCAACACTATAGTATGTTCGATTTATCATGATATGGGTGGCAGTTCAAAGTTGGCAGTTATAGTTATGTGCCCTAACTAAATAGAATCGATTTTTTTAAGTACCGAAAACGCACAAGGGCTGTCAAATCGATTTTTTATTTGATTGATCTTTTATTATCCAAACTACTTTTTGTTAATTTCTAAATGAATTAAATTAAACGAACCAATAACTCCCGAGCTTGAGAGATCAAAGATTATTTTTTGTTTTTCTTGGCTTTTTACCAAAAACAAACAACAAAAACAAAACAAAAATCAAAAAAAACTGTAACAAACTTCAAAACAAATAGCACATAAACCAACCGCAACGAAAACACAAACCGCATACAAGATGCACTCATACCGACGCGATCCTATATGATGGCCGCACCGATTCATCGATGTATTTTCGATTATGTCGTGTCCGTACCTATGGGTTAGCGTTCCGATCCACGCATCATGTATCAAAAAGACATTATTCTTTTCTGAATCTTTTTTTGTTAAATTTAACGAATACATTGTGGTTATTGTTTAATAATTTATTGTATTTTTGCAATGATGATATACATTATTTCTAAAACCTAATATTTTCTTTTGCACCTGGGTGTATGTAGTATGGTGTGAGTAGTATAGGTGAAACGGAAAATTACGATCTGTCACCCATATCATGATAAATCGAACATACTATAATTTTGCAAACGATCATGCAAATTAGAATGGGGCGCCCAGAACAAAACCGCGTAAGTGTCAATTTTGTAATAATTTTTAATTATTCAAAATGAGCCGTTTTGCCCTAAACTAGTTAGACCAGGATGTCGTGGACATACGACAACACTCGGGATACCATTTTAAGCCGGATGTACTTAGGGCAGGAATTATGAGCATATTCTCACGGTAATGCTAGTACTAAACGACAACTCTTATAGTTGCTTCACTTTGTGAGGTTGTCATAACCGGCAAGTATAATAAATATTACGTACGGTCACGCTTTACGGTATAACTTTTTGTACAATTTTCACCTTTATGATAAGGTAGTAAGAGATGTTATAGTATAGTATATATATATATATACCTTGATGTATTGGAGACTGTACTTACTGTAACTACCTATATATAGTGATAAGCAAATAAATAATAAAAACGCACAATATATTGATCTATTTACACGAATAATCTGTTTTAACAATAGCAAGATATTTTTTAAAGTTTCCTTTTTAATCACACTAATATTATAAATGTGAATGTTTGTGTGTGTGTGCGTGTGTGTATGTTTGTTTCTCTTTCACGCTGAAACGGCTGGACGGATTTGGATGAAATTTAGAATGGATATAGCTTATACCCTAACTTAAGACATAGGCTACATTTTATCCCGGAAAAAGCATGACGTTAAACAGAATAACACGCGGGCGGAGCCGCGGGCAAAAACTAGTAGAACCAATAAATCTCTTATAAATAACCTTTTTGACTAGAACCGTTTAGTGATTGAGTTATCAGAGATTTTGAGAGCTTGTTGGCTGTATTGTTCATGTTGTTAGCCAATCACACAGCAGGCTATTTGAGAGCAGTGCTCTAAACAGCGGTGTTTTATGAAAGCAATCATTGATAACATTAATTTCCACACCGCTCGTGGTTCCTCTCATCACTAACGCCCCTCCTGAAGGCGGAACCTGTTATCGTGCACTGCACGCGCGCTGCGCGTCGCTGCACGTGCCTGCATCGCTTCTCAATACAAACAGACAGCCGGTGCTGCACACACGATACACTACGCGAACTCTTCTTAAGGTGGTAACGGAGGGTCTCGGTGCAAAATGCACATCATAATATTGTTTTCCTTACTTTGGAATAAAAAGTATGCAATAAATGCGTTTTATAGCAATTCGCGCAAACTGCTTGTTAATAGTTAGGTGATCACATGAAAATTATTTCATTTTATGCCTTACATTTTAGTTGCATAACATTACAACTGTAAACACGCTTTTAAGTTTGTTAATGTAATGCAAACAAAATGTAATACATTAAAGTACGTAATTTTTTGTGAAGACTTTATTATGAATAAACTATTTCCGCAAGTTGCTTTAAAACACATTTATTGCATACTTTTTATTCAAAAGTAAAACAATATTATGATGTGCATTTTGTACCGAGGTAAAAAGTGGCTTGTTTTGGGTCTTTCGACGGTTTTTGTTTTAATATGCAGAGTCAACTACTTATCTCATCAATGTATAATCAAATCACTATAACTTGTTTTTTCAGACCTTTGTCTTTCCGTTGTCAGGTCGGTTACCTAATTGGACACATTTCGCCCGATAGATTTTATTTTTTTAAATGATGCATTTTTAAGATATTATTTCGTTTTATAGACATTATATAAAATAATAAAAATTTAGATAAACGGCTTGAGTTTTATGTCTGAAATTATATAAAATATAGTAACTGCTGACAGCTTCTTTCTTTTATTATTTAATATATATAATTATCACTGTACAATAAAAATAATATGTATATAGATAATTATTCACAAGATATATTTCGGGTCCGATCTGGACCCGGCATCAGTTGAATATAAATACAAATAGACATTTGTCATGTCATTTGAAATTACTGCTATAACAATAAAATATGTTTTATTTTCCGATGTCAGGTGAAAAAACTCATACATAAAATACTTTTTCGTAAAATCCAGAAAAACCTCGAAAATTCACTGATTTTGCGTGCCGCCAGCACGCGAAGCGAGCATTCTAATGTAGACTTTCTGACAACATACTGAAGCTCAAAATCGCTCAGTAAGATTATCGTGCACCACGGGTAAGGCCTTAACACATAAACTACTTTTTAACGCGTTACTAGTATTTATAGCGGCTTTTTGTGGAGTTTCATTCTCAATAGAATAATGAAAGGGACAGGAAATTTTTGATTTTCAGAAATCTAGGCAGGTCATTTTTGAGATTGTTTAAACATTTGGTTACAAAATGTTTGCATTTTTAAGAACTCCTAAAATTTATTGTCGAAATGGTTTAAATTTCGAATTACTTCAGTTTGCTTCAGCGCTTTCACCGCCAGCGACGCACGATCTAAGACATGCATTGATGCATGGATATGTCGTCGGCATATCGTAGAATTCGGTGCTATATCATCTGTCTAGGCAGATCGTATTTTTGTTAAAACTAGGGCTCCCAATATTTATTTACATGTAAACCTAACACGTTCCGCTCGTCGTCGTTTTGGTGGATGATTTTCGATTTCATACTTTACGATCTGCCGAGGCGAGGGAAATCATGATACCGAATTCTGCGATTTGCCGACGACAACACACTTTTGTTTACTAGTTATTGCCTGTGGCCTCACTCGATAGTTTACTATTACGTAGGCCTACCATGAGTTTTGCTTACTATACACGTCACCATCTGCGTAAATTATTTTGGATGAGAAATGCTGGTTCCTCTAGTAAGCCGGTAGGGGCGCTGCACAATTTCTCATATAAATATTTTACGCAGGCGTTAACGTGTATAGTAAGCAAAACTCATGGTAGGCCTACATAAGTATAAGTTATAGTTTCGATATGTTTTGACGAAAAATGGGATAAATTTATATAACGTGATATTGACAAAAATGTACTACCAAATTTCTTGTCAAGATATCTACAGAACCAAAAATAACGACACTTTACTTTTTGTCTACTCAATTGGTTTCTCATCTATCGGTCCAGCTATTTGATCTTGTTAGGGTTCCGTCCACAACACGGAAACCTTTTTAGCTCTGTGTTGAATAGTTTGCATCATAAACGACTTTGCGCTTTCTAAGCTTCATTAGTATTTCAATAATAATAAATAAGTACGAGAATATGAAAATTAAGGAAAAAAATACCAATTTAAGAAACTTGTACCTGGATATTCCGTACACTTGACCGAATTAATAAAATATAAAGGTTAGCTACATTAAAAACTTTGCAATTTTAGCTAGTTTTACTACACTCGCATTGTTAAAATTTACAAAACACCTATCATCTTTTGAACACAAATTACACTCTAAAAGTACTCACCACATTTTACACCAGTCTATCCCAAAACTCAACTCCAGAAAGCAAAAAGCTCAATCTAGTTCGAAAATCACCACAAAAATCCTAGTACTTTTTTCCGGAAGAGTGGCGCATGACAGCTCGAGCCCGCGCTTGTACACAACTGATGAGAAAAGGGCCAGCACTTTCAGAGCGATATGAGTGTTATAGAAACTTGGAGGAAAGTAACGAGCTATGAGGAAATTATTAGACCTGCGGCGGTAGCTCGGTTCGCTGACGGGTTTCTCTATCTTGAGCGGGTTCGAATCCTACCGCTCGAAATTGCAGCAATGAGTTTTTCGGAACTAATTCTTATTCTTTATTTTATAATATATTTAAACAAATTAATACGAACAAGCGTAGACGTATCTCTAAAAAGAGATATCTTCCAGTCTACCTCTGGAGATAAAAGAACATAATTTTCATAAAACTAGACGTTCATGTAGTAATTATTAAATAGTAATTTATTAAAATTTTAAATATAATGAACTACTTACTCGTATAATGTTTATACTTTATTTAACTCTGAAACAATAGATATTTTATACAACTTTTAGTTTTTAGGGTTCCGTGCCCAAAGGGTAACCACATTATTACTAATTACTAAGACTCCGCTGTCAGTCAGTCTGTCCGTCCGTCCGTCTGTTACTAGCCTGTATCTGATGAACCGTGATAGTTAGACAGTTGAAATTTTCACAGATGATGTATTTCTGTTGCCGCTATAACAACAAATATCTACTAAAACCGGCGAAGTGACAGTCGGACCCATACATACAACAGACATGATTTTTTGCCGTTTTTATAGATAATGGTACAGAAGCCTTTGTGTGCGAGTCCGACTCGCACTTGGCCGGTTTTTATTTTTAAATCGTACAAATAGATTGATACATTGATTGATAAGTACAGACAGACCGTACAAACAGACGCTAACAAATAAAATAAGTACCTATTGCGGTTTGCATTGCTGAACCATCCCTTTTTTTGGCATTCTGTCCCGGTTTCCCCAACAAGAGTTTCGGGATGCAAAATTGTCCCGTTTTCGCAGAAAAGTAGCACGTATTAGTAGCGGACGGCAGCAGCTACAGGTTTCAGTTTTTCAGGCACTGTTAATCACTAGGGTGAAAATTTAAAAAAAACGTGCAAAGAGTTTCATTCTGACTTTAAATCGTGACCACCTAGCCAACTTAAGCCGTTGTTAAAATATCTGGAGATCTTCCTGGGATTCGGAAAAAACTACCATATAACACCTCCTAAAGCTCGATTATGGTTTGTTTTTTATTTTACTTAATATAACAATCTTCATTTGTCAGTGGATATGATAAATGGAGCTAATTTAAAAATGCGAAATGGGCGTTTCTTACGAGGTGTCCCGCACGCCCGACGATACAAACCACTTTCTTGAAAAACAATTACACCACAGATCACGCTTTCGCAGACAAAACCAGGAGTATACATACATAACCCCCCCCCTGTTCTCGGCATCTCTTAGGGCATCTGATATTGTTAAACCTTGCAATTCCTTAACTTGATCTACCCAGCGGGTAGGTGATCTGCCCTTAGGTCACTTTCCTTCAACTTTGCTGACCAGAAGAAGTTTCTCCAGATTATATGGGTCTTTGCGTGCTACGTGGCCAAAGTACTTCCACGGCAGTCAAATTCAAAATACCATTCTTAGACAACACAACGAAACCAGAAACCTACTACTCACTAATCCACAAATTTGTAACTGACAGAACCTCAGACACATATGCAGCAAAGCAGCAAAACAAAAATAAAACAATCTCATCAACTCATCATTTCGCACATCTTTTTTCCGACAACCTCAGTACAAAGCGTGTCCCATCATTAACATAGCTAGCTGCACACATAAGCACTCACCAAACCAATACCAAACACACCCTAATAACCAGCATGCCATGCAAACCAAGCAAAACCAGCAATCACATTTACCTACTCGAATACCGTCATTGCCCACCATTCGACGAAATGCCAAAAATAATAAAATTTAGGCCATATTTCGTGTCAACCCGTTCAATAAGGTCATAATTCTTTTTTTTTCGTATGACAAAAAACCTATGACATAAACACAGTGAAATCTAAGTGGTTTTGAAAACGAAAACAAACGAACAACTTTTACTATGAAACAAACCCTAAAATTGAGGAAAACATAAATGCTCTTTTATAGAAATTCTAAACCTACTCGGCCAAAATTTATCAAACAGCAGTTTTTTATTTATTTCACTATTTTTCAGTACTGGCTCCATAGTAAAGTAAAGTAAGTAAAAGTTGTTCGTACAGTCGCGTGCTAGCATTAGTTTTTATTTCCCAAGAGCTAAAAATCATTGTGATTTCAATCACGTATTTCTTTTTACACAAATATTAAATTTTAACCCATTTTACCTAATGGTCCAATAATGTTGGCATGCTATGTGGATGAAACCGAGAAACAACGGGTGAATTAACCAACACACACCAGAAAAATTAAGTTTCTAATTCATAAAAAATTAATGCTGTGTCAATAGATGTCCAAGTCCAAGTCACTTGGACCAAGTGCAATCACTTAAAAAAAAATATTCAACCCACTGAAGGGGTTGATTGACACTATCGCTTGATTGAGAATAATGGGTATGTAGATATGTATGTATGCTGAATAACCGTTTTGAAATTGGGTAATTTTTTTCCTATTTTGAAAACCACCTCCCGTACGTCGCGTCACCTTAAAAAGACAATTTGAAGATGTTCTTCCTTCTATTATAGAGGTTCCCTAGGGATGATTGTTTGTACTTAAACATTCGTTGCGCTAAGAACGATGCGATGGCTACGTACGATTTGCGAGATTATCGTGAGAATGAAACAGTACGATTGAAACTAGCACGCTTCTTCCTGTAATAATGACAATATTTTGAAAGTTAGATGCAGATAAAAGTTTGATGCTCGCTTTTATCAGAAGGTTATGGTAAGAAGCACAGAACATCAGAAATTAAAATTAACTTTTAAGAACATTGTTATCATCCAGGGGGGCTATTAAGTAACTCAGTGTCGGTTGCTAGCTATAGTTGCTATTCACCAAAAACAGATAAAACATGAACTTCCAAAATAACTATTAATGGGTATTGAACTATTTACGAATTATGAAGTCATTTATGATATGTATGTTTTAGACGATAGGCACTTGGTTTGGCAACTGAGTTTACGATACAGAATCAGGGGGCAGACCTGTGTTCAGCAATGGACGAACACGGGCTGATGGATGGATGGATGGCCATTATTATTAAATTTGTGCACTGACTCTTTAGCAATCCTTTTACAACGGCTTCTTTCACACAGAGGTTGTCCTGAAATGGATTGCTTTAAGCGATAAGGCTGCCTGATTGTACGTTTATTAATAAAATCTTTTTCTTTCCTTTTTCCATGGTCTGCAAATAAACTTAAACAAACTAAGTGATATTAACTAACCACAGGTGAGATGAGACAAGTACTAAACTAGCCAAGAAGAAAATAAAGTCATTCGCCCAGCAAACATCTGGAGTCTTAACCAATTAAAAAGAAGATAATTTTCCACACGCAATACAATTAGTTACTCAGCTAAAGCATCTAGGTCACGAGTAACAATTACTGAGATTATAGGAGCACTAGTCTTAAATAAACCCTTCAATACGAACTATTGATGGGATAACTATGAAACAGTGCTGCGATCAATATGGTAAGAACAACATTATTTATCGAATCGATAAACAAAAAAGTGCTATCCAACATAGTATGTATGATCACCTTTGTTTTTCTTTCAAGGTTTATGCTTTGATTACATTTTATTTAGTTCATCATGCTTTCATCATCAATTTAGTTCTTCTCATCATGTGGTTAGTTGTTATTCTAATGTCAATCTCGTTCTGGCTGCCAGTAGCCCAGTAGCCTTCAAGCAAGTCTAAAAAAATATTGATAAAATTCACTTGGAGGTCTGTTTCCGAAATCAAAGAAACATCACCTAATATCATTTTGTCTGCATCACTACACTCTAAGAAAGCGATTTTCAGTAAAAGCACCATATGCAATAATAATAATACCAGAACTTCCTTTCCGTTAAAACTTAATATCTTCTTCTTCCCTTGATCGATTATGCTGATGTCTGTTTTTTTGATGCAAATGAGGAGTTGCTAAATAAGCTTGAGTGCCTCCAAAATATGGCTATTCGTTTCCTCTATGGCTTACACAAATTCGAACATATCTCCAGTTTTTGCAAAGAGCTTAAATGGCTCCCTATCCGTCAGCGTTGTCATTTTCACATTATCTCCCAGCTTTACAGCGTTCTCAGTAATCCTCGCACCTCTTCTTATCGTAGTGAACAATTTGAACTTTTGCTGTTTTCAGGGACAGGCCGGCTCGTTCACGTACTGCCTCTCTTCTGTACAAATCTTGTGCGTTCGGCCATTCCTTCACAGTCGTGGCCATCAGATTATGGAATTCGCTTCCACAAAACATCAGAGACTGTCCTTTCGTAAGTATGTATAGATAGCACAATGTATATCTATATATATTTTTTATTGTTACGTATATTATTGCTTATTTATTTAGTTATCTTATTTATTATAAATATAATGTATGTAAGTATATTATATTTTAGTTTTATATTGTAGGGTGTAAGTATATTAGTATATTTTAGTGTATATCTTCTTATTTATTATACCTTCTCTTCATAATTAACTTGGAACTCACATATCGACGGACTCTGCGGTAAACTGGCGGGAGCATGTTTTGCGCTCAGTCGCCTTTCATCATGTTTGCCGCGCGAATCTGTTCGCGCATGTTATTTCGCCTCTGTACAGTCTCTGCTACAGTACGGCATCGACTTGTGGGGACGCGCTGCAAACTGGGAGCGTGTGTTCCGTCTTCAAAAACGAGCTGTGCGAGCAATCGTACGTGTGCCGTGGGACGATCACGCCAAGCCCCACTTTATAGCGCTTCATATCCTCACCATGCCATCCCTACTTATTCTGCAAGTAGCTCTGTACGCCAGAGAAAGCTTGGATAAATACCCGAAACTCGGAGACTGTCACAAATACGACACGAGACACGGCAACAAACTAGCGAATGTGAAGCGTAGGTTAGCAAAAACGGGGAAATCTATTGAAGTAATGGGACCAACTGTTTATAACAATCTACCTGAAGATATAAAAGCCGCACCTAGTCTATTTATATTTAAAAAAAAACTAAAGAACTGGCTAGTCGAGAAGGCGTTCTACTCATATAACGAATTTTTAAACTATTGTTAGTTTAAATCTATTGACATCTACTATTTTAAGTGACATTGAATTTTGTTATTCTTGTAACAATGTAATTTAATTATTTGTAGTTTTATTTATTTACATATTACGTGTTAATAGTATAATATTTAGTACGGCTACACAATATCGTGTAACCTCCTACTATTGTATGTGTGACAAACGCATCTTATGAATGACCTGTAATGAATATTACTAATAAATATATGTCTATGTCTATGTCTATGTCTAAATCCGAGTATGCTGAAATCTCTTTTTAGAGATAATCTCGCCTATGTACATGACATCTCTAAGTGAAATGTATAAATTATGCTTTGTGTGTGTACAAATAAAGAATATGAATAACTATTTGTCAAACAACGTTCCCTTTAATATAAATAAAGATATAATTGCTATGTTTAGCCTTTTATTATCTTTAAATATTACTAGTTACAAGAAAATTTTTATAAAAACACAATTTTCAAAATATTTCGGCCTCTTCTATGAGGCCGTCATCAGTTGACAATAATAATTTTTAATACAAACTCAAAGCTAAGGAAGCATCGATCTTCATTTGCGAAATCATTTTATCGGCTGTAGAACCCACCATCCTGCTATGCGTAGACATTCACAATCCTAGATACGCATCTACGCTCTCAGAAATACTCTTGCTTATCGATGAATCGAGTACAGGCATCCCTAACAATGTGACGTCGGGTGGACCACACAGACTCCTCCGGCGATTATGGAGCCCACCCCGTACCCAGTAATCTCTATTGCTTTCTTATTAAGATATTAACTACCGGTCGCAAACGGAGTATTAATTGGAGACCGCGAATGTTCAGTGTACAGGTTGCTTTACGGTTGATGTTTGTTTATTTGAGTCAGTGTATCAGATTTGATGTCAGATGGAGTTTTGATTGGTGGCTTTGGTCAGAAGATTTGTTAGATACGGTCAATAGTGTCATGCATGATATAACATAAGACAATCTTTGCAGAAAACCTTTAGTAAATTAGAAGTGTAATGAATTGTAGGGAAGAAAAGCTTGGTCGAAAACGGAGACCAAAATTGACAGAAACCCATTTTCACTTTCTAAGCACACCTTCGTAAGTATGAAATCATCTGTAATCTAAATTACTCGTGAGAGAAGTGAAATATGATGAAAAAAACCTTCCCACGTTCAAGCGAACAAGGCAGCAAATTGTGTGGAAGAATCACGTTGTCGAGTCAAACTATAAATCTAATGATAATCGAATTCTATCGAAGCATCGAGCACCGGCGACGTGGTATCGATACTTCATTTATAACAATTAACTAAACAGCCGTCAAGTTTTAAAAGTAACTTGGAAAACTATTTAGCTCTTTTTCAACAAATTTTGCTTATGTTCTTTTTGGTATAAAATAAAACTATTTACTTACATCTTCTTATATTACCGTAGCTTTATTTTTGTTGGAAAGAGTGGGTTGGGTTTTCTCACAAAGAAATTTGATCAATAGTAGTTGAACATTTCATTTTATTTTTTTATGTAGCTAATATTTACACCTTAGTAGGATATCTCAACTCTTTCGCAACAAAGATTATGTCATTTGATAATATTGTGAACGTTTAAAAGTCGTACGAAAATGAAGGCTCTATTGTTATATTTATCGAATTATATCGAAAATCATTGTACTATTCAAGTGTCAACTTCCTATCGCTTAAATAAGCTTGATTTGTTTATGGACGGTTCAGAATGTGAACTTTACCATTCCATCTCTAAATAGAACATTCCGAATATTCTGTGATATCTTTTTGTATGAACTTATGCGCACTTTTATTCGTCTGTCTGCATTGTTCTACTCTGACCACTCAAATACTTTAAAATATAAGATTGATAACATGTTTATTTTGTGTGGATGATAACTAAGAAAACTTTATACGGATTACTTACAATTATACACAGTTCTGCAGAAGTCTTCTAAATTTCAACCCATCTTTCTGAAAATGGAAGTAGTCTTTCGTCAAGGCCTTTCTTTTTAGTTAAAAAGTCACGAGTTTTTCGCGAAACTATACAATGTATACCCATTAAAATGTTGACCTTGCCCATAAGGTATCTACTTGAACCCTATCGTTACCTTTACCACCTCCCATCAACAAAGTTAAATTAAAACTCCCCTAGAAAGATGTAGCGTCGCAACCGTGGCACGATAAATTATAATCGAGAATAGCCATAATCGATTCCAATGTCGAGAATCGATTTATAATCGTCTTACACGAGCTATGGGAAGTTGGGAAGGTTCTATGGGATAGTAAATGCTTCTCAGTGACGTAGGCACTAAGTACCTAGATTTAGTTAATAATCAATATCGAAAAAAAATACATAACGTATACAAAATGTTAAAACTATAATTTGCTTTCTTTCAAACAATGCTGGGCTTACGCTTTGACATTACCGTGCCTAATGAAGTGCCAATAGACCTAGCATGAAGTGCGCTTAGCCAGAAACTAGGAAAATGACAGCAGGCGAGGCTTACTCAGTATTTCCAGGGAGTTTCGCTAAACATACATATACTCACGCCTGTGGCCCAGAGGGGTAGGCAGAGACTACAGATTTCCATCTGCTATGATCCTGACAAATCTCTTTTGCTTCTACATCCATCAATCTAGTCATACAAGCTCTTCTATTCCGGGTACTTTTTACTTTGCCCTTCTTCAGTATATCGCCTAATTGGTCGGCATACGTCCTTCTAGGGCAGCCCGGTCGAGCTTTACCTTCCACTTGTGCAGCATAAATTTCTTTCGTCACTCTACTTTCATTCATGCTCTCTATATGCCCGAACTTATATTTCGCTAAAATCCACGGAAATCAGTAACAAACGAATGGCCGATACTTGACGAATAATTGAAATTGGCCGGCCCAGCTGATTTTGAGTGCCTTTAAACTTTGCCAATTCAAGTATTTTGTCAATTTAAAGTTTGCTAAGTTTCTTGCCCTTCTTCTTAGCAATACTAATCGAATGGTGCGGATGGTTAGGCATTATGTATATATAATATTTTTATTCCTATATTTCTATATTTTATGCAAGTGTATAACTTTATTACATTTTAGTAGCCCACCCTTAATATTTTTTGTATGTATTTCCCGTTTTTATTTATGAACTTATTTCTTCATTGCATTATGTATATATAATATTTTTATATTTTTATTCCTAGATTCCTCTATTTTATCTATTTTTTATTTATTTAAAAACTTACGACTATCGTTTATTTATGCAGGTGTATATTTTATTTCCCGTATTATTTTATATTTTTTTTTATATTCTGAAGATATATTATATTGTGAAAATTAACTTTGACTTGTAGAAAGTATACTTAATGTATCTATTTTGCAAAAATAAATATTTTGATTTTGATTTGATTTGATTTGATTGATTTAGTCTCCTAACCTCCTACCTCAAGCTTTTACTTCATACTAGGTCTATCCATCCATCCATCCATCAGCCTGTTTCGTCCACTGCTGGAAATAGGCCTTTCCAGGATTTCGCCACTCTTGGCAGTCCTCCTGGAAGAAATGCTTATACTCACACACGCTGAGCAGGCGGGTTGGTGAGTGCGGTGTCGAGACCCTTGCACCAGTGACGCCCCTGCCAGTCACCAGTCTGTTTTATATAAGCCTCGGCAATTGGGGATATACCGCCGGTCCCAGGCAATGGTGGGCCGCCTGGTATTGCCTGAGAGCTGTTCTCTTACACTCCCCCGAATAACTTCGGGAGGATTTGCGAGTAAGATGGTGGTACTTCCACAGTCGAGTCCGGCATAGCTCTACCACCTAGTCTGATTGTAACAGCAGAACTCATACTAGAAACTCGGTAAGTAATCAGTTACTGTCCAAAAACCCCTTACATGAAATTGGCAATTTAATTTTAGTTTCCCATTTAATTGTCTCGGGCTTTAGCCAAAATCCTTGTGTGCAACAAAAATTCTTAGACCTTTATAAAATGGGTGATTGAACCTTGGTTCTGATCACGTACACTGTATGAATATGGCTGTATTAAAACGACATGGGTATATAGTAAAAAATGAGTTATTAAAACAGTAGAAATCACAATATAGGGTTCTGAAAAAAAACATGTTATAAATGAGGCCTTTTCCAAGACGATAACAAAGCCCAAAGTGTGTTAGAGAAAAATTCGCTGCATCGAAAAAAATTGCAAAGCTGAGGCTGTTTTTTCAGTTCAATGCAGTAGTCCATTCAAACTAATAATAAAATATAAAAAAAACATTTATTGGTATTTCACAGCACATGTAGATAACAGGATAGAATATACCGGGTGTAAAAGCAAAGGCAAGAATCCTTTAAGGGTGTGTTAGTATGATCGGTAAAGATATTATTTTAAATACTGGGATCTCTAAATAAAGTACCAGTACCTCATAATAAGATGATTTTCTTTACTAAAAATACACTAATCGCGTGAACACCCTCACTGGTCGCTGGCCACTCGGATGAGGGGTGCGGGTTGCGGGGTGCAATTAGGTGTGTGGGGAAGCCGGTTAGCTGCATAGCCATAGCTTAGAAAAATGATGGATTTTTTGGTGAAAATTCAAGGTATATTTTTTTTTTCTAGTAATGACATCAGAATCGCGTATACTTTCATACCCTAAAGGGATTCTTGACTTTGCATTTACACCCTGTATACCTACATAGAACAATGATAGTGCCAATAACGAAATTACACAAATATGAAATTCAAATATAATAGGATCAATTGAAGACAGGACGTTACTATAGAAAATACTTAGATATATTAAAAGAAAAAGAAAACAAAATTATACACAATTATACAGACATAAAATCACTATATATAATTACAATATCACTGTTGTAAACATATAAACCTATTATCTAAAATATAACTACGCGTTTTATTTTTAAACGCTCTCATCTGAATTTATATTGAATATTATTCACTAAAAAACAGCAATATCCAACCTTTCTTGATTCACTGCACTACTCTGCCGCCCACTTTTTCAGATATGTTTGTCTCTTTCGTTATGCGATGGACATATTTCGTCAAAATCATAGTCACCTTAGATCACCTTAGATATCCTCTCTACAGTCTGATATGCCCAAACAAACGGGGCATTCCTTTTTCTAGTTACTAGCAAGTACGTGCAGACACCTTGAAAAAATACCCAATATTTCATCGCTATCAAGTGCTACGGTGACAAATGGGTTCCGCCTCATGCGGTCAAATAGGCCCTCAGGTAGGAATTCATTAGTGTCCTTATTAATTGGAAGGCGGTCAGTTTGACCCTCCTAATAGCCTGCAGGAGAGGGTTACCGAATGTTTCGGTTTTACTCTTGTTTTGGTGCTGATTAGGAATTTTGAGGCGGTTTCTTTATGAGAATGATAATTTGAGGAGGTTGAGATAGTGTTACTTTTTACAATTCGATTATTGAACGAGCGAGAGAAGCGAACAATCCGGCGTTTGTATGTATGTATGAATGTTTGTTCGACGATAACTCGAGTATCGTTGATCGGAATGTCATGAAATTTGGCAGGCGAGTAAATAAGGCAACAAGAATTTTCAAGTTCAAACATGAGCCAAATCGGTCAAGCGCGAATCGGGCGAGCGCGAGTAGGCTTGTACACAGGTAAAACAAGATATTATTCTATTTAGTCCGTCATTTAAATTACCAAAAAATATTGGACACGTATTTTTTCTTTTGTCAATCAAACAAAAAATGACAGAAAATGCATCAAAGTTTGGGAGTGGGGGAAAATGACGTCACTTCTAAGTAAAATTGTACCTAGATGTAACGTCACGCGGAACTTCAGCGGGCTATATCTTCATAATTTCTCGTTTAATTAAAAAAAGAAAAAGTACTTGTCCAATATTTTCTGATAATCTAACTGACGGACAAATAATTTTTTTTTAGTCATCATGCCTATTCACAGTTCGGGGCGAACTACTAGTTTATATAATTTGATTCCTTGCCTCGCCAATCTGAACGGAAAATCTTTGTTGCAAATAGTATTAAAGGACTACCAATTACTATACTTATACCAAAACGGAGTACTATTCTACCCATATGAACAACTTCTATTATGGAGCCAACACAAACAATCAGCTGTTCCATAGAAATGTTAAACAGATACTCGAACAAATTATATAACAGCTGTTTTTTTGTTTTAATTAAAGTTGCTCATGTTAATAGGTAGAATACCCCATTTTAAGGAAAAAGGTCATCGTCATAAATATAACAACCTGTACAAGATCATGTATTTATTCGTATAGAATAAAATTAAAATACCGGTCAAGTGCGAGTAGGACTCGTGCACTCTGGGTTCCGTACCATTCAAGTAAGTTAATAGACAAACGATTTGAACAAAAATTACAAACTTCTCATTACCTAGAAAATGTATGAAACAAAACTGCAAAATTAAGTTGGTTGAGTATTAGGGTACGTAACCCTAAACCTGTACTAGTAGTTTAAATACAGTATATGGTAATAACATACAGAAAATTCAAAATTCCTGACTAGTTTGTTACTAGTATTATTGGATGTCTGTGATTAAAACATTTTGTAATATCAAAAAAAAGTAAGTAACAAAAGTCGTGTAAAAATTGAGACTTTAAACGTTAAATAAAAAAAATATTTTTCTCTAGAAAAAGTTGATCGTTTAATCAAGTTTAATGCTAATATGATTCTTGGAAAAAAACGGTAGCGACATCTTGTGAAACTATGGTTTTAATTACCTATTAGCACGTCATCTAGCATTCAGAAGCAGAACTATTCCAAATCGCTGCTCATCTTCATTCCTATTTGCTACTTGACGGTAGATGGCGCACTGTGAGGTCATTGTACTATTGGTTCTGATTTTGTTCCAAAGATGGTCACTATTAGCGTACGGCTCTTAAGTTTTGAATGCAATGCGCTGACTTCTAGATAATAAAATTTATGATGTTTCAGGAAGAAAGAAGTCGGAAAAAGTGTTATTTCGGTACCATCGCTTTGTTATTTTTTGGAAAAACGAAACTTTTCAAAACCTTTGTTTTTTTTAGAAAGGTTCTTAAAAAATGCTGCTGATCTTGAGTACAATAGACTAGACGGTAAAAAATGAGCACATTTCTTTACTTTTATTTTATTTTATTTTCTTTATTGGGAAACAAACAGTTTTAATTTTTTTATCTACTTCGGTTTCGTTATATTCGAATTACAAAATTGACAACGGTTTCATTATGATACCCATAGCGACATCGGGTTGCATTATGCGAATCGTCATAAATTCTAAAACACAAGCAAAGACATTCTGAAGATACAGCCAGGTACCTATAATATTACTTCGAAACCGAGACAATGTAAATGATGTTTTTAAAAATGGAACAAGTTTAGAACAAAAGTATCGTATACTATTTGGCTGTTGCGGCTACAAGATCTTTGCCTTATACTTATACCTAATAAATAAAGCGGGAAAAAAATTCTGAGTGAAATTTTATTACAAATTTTATTAAAAATGTCTTCAACATCAAGTGATATTTAAAATACTCCACCAGATATAACAAATAGAGCAGTTGCGACTACAAATAGTTTAAAAAATCAGGACACGTAAGTATATGAGAAATGTTATGAAGATTTCGTGATAGAACGTAACAATATTCCAAGCACATCATTTTCTGAAAACGTCTTGTTGGTATATTTTGTTATGTATATAAGGAAAGCATGGAAAGGAATGTCAATCACACACGGAGTACGAGCTGAGACTAACTGTTTATTCAGTACTCTTCGAGTACCCCATGTTTCCTACCTACATAATTATCGACATCTTCCTTCTTTAAACAAATAAGAAGAAAGAAGAGGTTAGGAATTATACAATAAGAATTCGGTACATTAAATACAAATTATTGATAACATTTTAACATCAATAAATGAACAATGCATGTGTTATAAATAAAAATAGTGAACAAAATTTAAAACATGCAAAATTTTGATTCTTACTATTATTAACAATTAATTTAATAACACTTTTCATTATCATGTTTGATTTAGTTGATCTAAACCATGATACAATCAATAAATAAATTAAAATTTATTCTAATATGTACAAAACATGCATTTTGACATGCATGCATGCTCTTTATTCTAATACTATAAAATAAAATTATAACGAGGTACCGTGCTGATCTCACTTCGATTCATCACGGAGAATGATGCGGATGAGATGTGGTCACGGAGTAAGCCCACCGATCAGGCGGCCTCACTGTCCTGCCATAACGAGTGACGTAAATATTAGAAGGACTGGCTGCCCGACACTGGACACGGGGACTGCGGGACTCTGTAGGAGAAGCTAACGTACCCGGGACGACTATATCGTCATAGATCGAGTGTTGGTTGCATGGCGGTGAGTCATGCCGGCGCTCTGAATCCGGTCTCAGATGTCTGCGGTTCCGTACTATTGTACCGCCAGAGCTCAATTTAATGGAGTAAGATCGCGGACGCAGCATCTTCAATATGAAACCATTTTCCCACTTGTTATTTAGCCATGCTTTAACTTTTTGACCATTATTTAATTTAGGAAGATCCTTAGCATTTATATCGTAGTATTTCTTTTGAACTTTACGTCGTTTTTCTATATTTTTACTAACATTATTTTGTATTTTGGGTTGTAATAATACCGGAGAACACGGCACGACACTACGCAACTTCCTATTGTTCAGAAGTTCCGTTGGAGATGCCAACCTAGTATCTATGGGTGTATTGAGGTATTCTAAAAGTGCTAATCTAAAGTCTGTATGATCGTAAGAAGTCTTTTTTAGGATATTCTTTATGGTTTGAATAGCTCTTTCGACCTGACCATTAGACTGCGCATATCTTGGAGAAGAAGTGATATGCCGAAACTTCCACTCGTTTGCAAAAATTTTAAATATGTCTGAACTAAACTCTGGACCACAGTCAGATACGAAAAAATCAGGAATGCCTTGCCTACTAAATATTATTTTTAGTTCCTTAATAACGCGGTCTGAAGTTATAGATTTCATTTTTATTACCTCTATAAACTTACTGAAATAATCAATCACTAAAAGAAATTGTTGACCTGAGAAGTGAAAAATATCAGCAGCAACTTTAGACCACGCTCTGTCTGGTATTTCATGTTGAATTAGCGTTTCCTTGCTGTTCGCCTTTTTGTATGTCAAACAAGCCTGACAATGAGAAATCATGTCCTCTAATTGAGAATTCATATTTGGCCAGTACATGATTTCTCGTGCCCGTAATTTACACTTTTCTAATCCCAAATGACCAATGTGAATTTTTTGTAATAGTTCTCGTCGCATACATTTAGGTATTATTATACGGTCACCTTTCCACACTAAGCCATAAGATACCGTTAACTCATCTCTTGCATCCCAGTAACATCTCAACAAACTATCTACCTGATCTTTGTGCTCTGGCCATCCTTTTCTAATAACTTTCATTAGTGATTTCATTTCTTGATCGCCTTGTGAACATTTTTGTATAAGTAAAAAATGTGAGTCGGTGAGCGGGTTGCTACTGGCTATCGCACATATCTGCGCTTGCGCTTCCAGGTGGTCGCGTGGCTCAATGTAGCCCGGATTGCCGTTATCAGCACAAGCGCGCGACAGTGTGTCCGCCACGTACATATATTTACCCGGCTTGTAAACAAGTTTGAATGTATAAGGTTGCAGTCTCATGAGCATTCTTTGTAGTCGCGGAGGTGCGCTATTTATCGGTTTCTTTATTATGCTAATTAGGGGCTTGTGATCCGTTTCTATTATGATATCAGTTCGACCGTATAAATACGAATAAAACTTTTCACAAGCAAACACACACGCATATAACTCTTTTTCTATTTGTGCATATGCTTGTTCTGTTTTTGTTAGTGATTTAGAAGCATAACTTACAGGGTGACCATCTTGTAGGAGACAAGCACCCATACCGTTTTTTGATGAATCTACAGATAGTGTGATTTCTTTATCTAGACTGTAGAACTTAAGCGTGGGGGGGCTAATTAAACATTGTTTAAGGTGTTCAAAACTATGTTTATGTCTTTCGTCCCAATGCCATTCCACTTCTTTTTTTAACAGCTCACGTAGGCTTTGTGTCTTTTCTGATAGATTGGGTATGAAACTACCTAAATATGTAATGAGGCCTAAAAACCTTTCTAAATCTTTTATATTTTTTTGGTTCTGGCATATTTTTTATAGCTGATGTGTGCGATTCATCAGGTAATATACCATGTTCACTTATTTTGTGACCTAGATATTTTATCTCTCTCAATCCTACTTTACACTTCCTCCTATTTAATTTGATGTTGATGTCACGACATCTTTGTAAAACTTTGCGTAATCTACAATCATGTTCCGCTTTTGTAGGCGCATGTACGAGTAAATCATCGACAAACTGACAAATTCCTTCTCCCATATCATCAAAGTGTTCCATGAGTTTCCTATGAAAAACCTCCGAGGCCGATGAAATTCCGAAAGGAAGACGTAAGAATTTATAACGACCAAATGCCGTATTGAATGTACATAAATCAGTGCAAGATTCCGCTAGTTTGACTTGCCAAAAACTATGTTTACAATCTAATACGCTGAAGTACTTAGAACCTGACAGTGTCGCTGTTATTTCGTCAAGAGTTGGTAATTTAAAATGCTCACGTTTAATAGCATTATTTAGATCCTGAGGGTCTAAACAAATTCGAAAATCCCCATCTGGTTTCTTCGCTAAGGTCATGCTATTGACCCAGTCCGTGGGTCCCTCCACCTTTGAAATAATACCTTGCCTGACCATTTCAGCTAACTTGTTTTTCACACTCTCTCTTAGGGCAATAGGAAGTTTTCTGGGGGGATGTACAACTGGGCGTACTGTTTCATTTATTTGTATCTTATATTCTCCTGGTAGGCACCCAACTCCCTCACATACATCGGCGTATTCATCTAATATTTTATTATTTGCTACTTCTGTATTTACTGCCATAACGCGTTTCACCAAATTCAGTTCTTCGCACGAACCCCTACTCAAAATCGGTGGTGAATCTACGTTAGCAATAATAAACTTTAATATGTACGTTTTTTCTTTATGAATCACCTTGAGATTACACTTTCCTATGACCGTGATATAATCACCCGAATACCCATGTAACTTAATCGATGAGGGGGTTAACTCATTTTCAAATACCGAGATATTTGCTAGGTACTTTTTCGGGATAATATTTACATCAGACCCCGTGTCCAGCTTAAACTTTATTTCAAAACCATTTATGCACAAATTTGTAGACCAGTCACTATTAGATGAGACAAGGCTACATACCTGATCAGTGGAGGCACCATCGACGTAATACGCTTTACACATCTTAGCGTAGTGATTATATCGGTTACAATTATCGCACTGCACTCCAAATGCTGGACACTTATAAAGTTCGTGAGTCAAACCGCACTTTGTACAGACTCTCGTGAACTGACGGGATTGGGCGGGGGAAACCCTAGTATCAGTGGTCTGGACGGCGCGACGATCGCGTCCGCGCCCTCGTCCGCCCCCGCGCCTGCGACGGTCACGCGATCCTCGCGTGCCGGAGACGCCCGGCGCTGACGCTGCACACCGACATTGCGTGCCTCGCACCCAATGCACTGCCTCGTTCCCTTGCTCGTACTGAGAACATCCAGATTGCTGACATATCTCGTGAATGTGATGTGCCGTCGTTTCGCCTTTTCCAAAACTGCTGGCTTGTGCACGCGACATTTCTGCCAATTTACATATTTCAAGTGCCTTATCAAGTGTCAAATCAGATTCCCTCAGCAGTCTTTCTCTCATTGCATTATCTCTCAATCCACAAATCAGCCGATCTCGCACTAAACCGTTACAAAGATCTTTGAACTCACAGGATGACGCCATCTTGGTGATTTCGAATACGTATTGTTCTGTAGATTCCGATTCCATCTGATTACGACAAAAGAATTTATTTCTTTCCACTGTGATATTCTTTTTTGGTAAGAAGAAATGGTCAAATTTGGTTAATACCGCATCCAAAGTTGTAAATTTTCCGGGAAATTGGTCGTAAACTTCGCGGCATTTTGGACCGATGACGTGTAACAAGATGTTGATCTGCACCGTTGCCGCTTTCGTATCAAGTTCACAAGCTGCAAAATATACTTGAAACGACTTTCTCCAGTTACTCCAACTTCTACAGATGTTGCCAGAAGTTACGTTCGACACAGTATTGTCAAACTCAAATGGCGGCGGGGGCTGTAACACGGCCTCCATTGCACTTTGTAATTAGCAAACACAGTACGTATAACAACAAAATTTATATTTATTTTACTTTACTGGTTTTAAAATAACACTCTTTATAACTTTTATATCTCGCAAGTTCGGAAAACAACTGCGGCTGCGCCATGTTATGTATATAAGGAAAGCATGGAAAGGAATGTCAATCACACACGGAGTACGAGCTGAGACTAACTGTTTATTCAGTACTCTTCGAGTACCCCATGTTTCCTACCTACATAATTATCGACAATCTCAAAATACAATGTACCGCAATGCATGTCTCCAGGCCCATCTACCTAGGTACAAGTTCAGCCTGTAATTCTGCAATTCCAGTTTATTTTAATAATTGTACAATACTAAATCTACATATAAATAAACAATAGTCAGTGTGTAGTTAAGTTTCTATTAAAAATACTTACCAATTTGTCTATATCTGTGTTTTATTCCTTCCTTCGTAGATAAAATCTTGTACGCAACTGTACGTTAATTGGTCTTTTAATAAAACAATTGCATAAATAGCTATTACAGTTTATTAGTTTGTCGTATCTCAAACATACATAATCCTTATACTTACTTACTTACTTACATTTGGGTCCATTTCGGACATTTGGCCAACCCCCAAACAGACAGGGACATACAGTCAAAATTTCATGTTGCAGACTTTTGGTCTAGGCGTTGACAGATCAGTCAGTCAGCCAATCAGTCAGTCAAAGCGGCCGTCAGCGGCCTTTGAGGGTAGCGAGCACTGCTCTTGGTCCGGGCTCTTGCTTTTGCAGGGCAAAGATGAAATCTTTGTTGCAGGGGCCTTGCGCAGTCATGCAACAACCAAGTAGAAAAATATTTAGGTAAAAAAAGGTAAAAAGTAGGTACCAATAGTACATAAATTTCGGCGCTGAAAGATAAAAAAAAATTATCTGATGTCGAAGTAGTCCTGAGAATTATAGCCACGACCTGTAACAGTTGCTTTATTGAAAATTAACAAAAAATTATAAACAGAAAGATAGGTAACAAATTATTATTCATGATAAACTAAAGTGCAATAAATGTTTTAAGAGAATCAGGGATTCAGAAATGATGTTTGCGGCTTTTTTTAAGACTAAAATGATTAATTAAATCATAATAATTAAACGAATGAGCTACATAATTTTCAATTAAAATAATAGCAAGAGCTGAAAGCCGATCTTCTGTCATAGCATTCCGCAGATATGTTTTAATATTTTTTAATTGAAAATGATGATGATGATGATTTAATTAATTATTCTTGTCTTAGAAAAAGCCGCAAACATCATTTCTGAATCCCTGATTCTTTTAATACATTTATTGCACCTTAGTTTATCATGAATAATAATTTGTTATCTTTCTGTTTATAAATTTTAGTTAATTTTCAATAAACAATTTTAACACTCTAAATTTATTTTAAACTTTGCATTTCTCGTCAAACATCATCATGAAAACTAATTCCACAAAGACAAAGGCGGCGCAAAGATCTATCCGCCCGGGGTGCCTCGCAATGGCTAAGGCCGCCTCTGCTGTCAGTCAGGGTATTCTTTTATATCCAAACTACTGAGTAGTTTCGGAACCAACTTATTTATCTAAAACAAAATTCAGGTCAAGTTGTCGATCTACGGAACAATTGGCACACCTTCAGAAAACTTGCGACATTTTCCAAATACCAACAGAATCTGATAAATCTATCTCTCACTATCAGACGCTTACGAAAACCGCTAATCTCAAAATATTTCCCGATATCTCTTAGAAAAACCTATCGGGTCTCTCCCCTTATCAAGAGCGTTATCGCAAAAGATGACCAAAAAATTTAGTGCAATGAAACTGAAGCTCCTATGACCGTGTGTCTAGTGTAACCCATAGTTTGTGTTAGTGTCATAGTTCAAAACGGTACGTGGTAGTTATTCTGTGCACCGAAGGACCATAATGGACGCCCGGCCGAGCACCAGTCAGCAGTCGGTGGAGAAGGTGGAAATGTACGAAGTCCGAGAGCATGTGCCTTACCAGCACGCTGAAGTCACGAGGGCCCCCACGTATGACGAGGAAAGTGGGGATGTGTACAACACTTCTTCGTGGGAGTCAGCGTGGACTGCGGTCTGCCAACTCTTCAATCTGATACTTCACATGATGAGCGCCATCGTGGTATTCAGCATGTGGCACTTCGCGTTAACTACACCGAATGGGGAGATCAACAATTTGAAACTGCACATTGTTTTTGCCGGAACCGGTGTATGTTGATTTCGTTTCTTATTGCTAAAGCCTTTTAGATTAAGAGGGTATCTGTGAAGATAACAGGAACACGACAATTAAGTATATTACTTACTAGCTTTTGCTCGCGTAGAAGTGTCTTTCAATCATTAAGTAGTTTTGACAGTTTATGGCTTGACTGTTATTTTATCAACAGCCTTTATAGCCTATAGGCCAGTTTCTGAATTAAGAAAGTCTCGCTAAGTGGATACATAAGTGACGAATTGGCCAATCACAGCGCTGCATTTGAAAGTTAAGCACTACTTAACTAGAAGTTCTCAATTGTGAAATTGGGGGTATATGTTGACCAGGGTGACTACGATAACATAAAGCATCCAAATCAATTGAGTGTTAAACGGAGTGTGTTAAACGGAACTTATGTTCTCGTACATCCCCCCAATAGATAACCTCTCCCTCTTTCGAATGAAAATGATTTACTTGTGGCCGTACGACAACGTAGCTCATTAGAATACTTACCAAATTTATTTGCCTTTTCTTACAATTCTTGTTCCCTCCAGTCCCTGGACTCTCTACACGGAATCAGTTACAGACCTGAAATTTTGATATTTTAGTGGAATAAATGAAGTTGAAATTCAATTCAATTATTTTTACATTATGAAGGAGCTGAAAAAAAAATGTGTATAGACTCTGGCATGTGGGGCGTCGTTGTCTAGAGTAGAGTGCATAACTATATCCCTACAATAATAAGTGAAAATAATTCTAGGGTAGATCATGTATCGTTCACTGATCAAATTCCAGAAGAAGAAAAAATTTTTTGCTCAAATGGTTTTTTCGCTTCCCAGTACAAAGTGGTTCAATTAGCTGGCAAAATGTCTGTGGAAAGGTAAAAAAAATATTTTTCTGTAGAATGTGGTCTATTAGGGATACTCTATCATCTGTTGATTTTTTCACTCTGAACTATATAGGACCTTATATATTTTAAATATTTTTTATCTTCAAAAATAGAAAGTGGTCACTTTAGACAAACTTACGGTAATACAGATATCCTATCTCAGCATATCCGTTTGTTTACCATGAAAAAATCTACGTCTTAATAAAACGTTTAAAAATACATAGGCTAGGTACCCAATTTTGAATTGGAAATTTATTAATGCTACCTCTATTTGAAAACGTTAAGAGAAAACCTTGGACGAATAAAGGAGAAAACTCAATGTCATGATCAAAGACTAGCAAGTACGAGAAAACAGATATAAAAAATTATGTTGTTCAAATAAAAGAGTTATACATACTCATAATAAGGATTTTAACTTTTATATTTTACTATGTAAAAGTTTTAGCTACAGCCTCGGATTTCGCAAAAATATTCAAATTACAGGCACGACTTCTTACCTGTATTATTAGTACATACATGAAATAAGGTATAAAATATTTCTGGGGTAGATTTTTTTAAAAGAAAAAGAAAAAAGTATGTGAAAAATGTTTTTTGGTCCTATTTTTTTTACTTCTCTGTACAAAATTATTCAATCAGCTGACTCCATTTTTAAAGAGAGGTGAAAAATAACTCACGCGAAAAAAATTTGGTGGACAATGGTCTATTAGCGATACTCTATCAACTCTTAAATTTTTTTCACTTTGAATTTTAGGACCTTTTTAAGGTTCCATTCATCCATCCATCAGCCCGTGTTCGTCCACTGCTCGACATAGGCCTTTCCCAAATTTCGCCACTCATGTCGGTCCTCCGTCCTCCTCATCCAGCCGCCCCCCGCAAGGTTCTTCAGGTCGTCGGTCCAGCGGGCACGAGGTCGGCCTACACTACACTTTGCTGTACCTTTATAAGGTTACTTTCTTTCATTTAGCCAAATATACTGATAACTGATATATATTATAATCTATCATACTGGAGGTTCAGTGACCCTGTTTGCGAAATACGAAAAATTTTTGTTTGTTTCTCTCTACCTGTTCAAGAACAGATTAGTATAGAAAGTATCTGGGGGCACGGGTGGCCCCGCCAAGTCGAGCTAAAAAGCGGCACGGCCGTACCATCCTTTTCTCGAAACAGTTTAGGCCATTTTCGACCCCCCTATAACTTCGTTGTGGATAATACTAGAAGCTTGAATTTTCAGTAACCAAGCAGGCATTGTATAAACACGGTAAATTTCAAATTTCATTCAATTTGAACCAGTTTTGTCACTCACTCACTGACTGACTGACTGACCGATCATTAAAACTCTAAGGCACTTCTAGCAGACATAGAAGCGTCAAATTTGGAATACAATTAGTGTATAAATCAAGGAAAAACTAAAATATTTTGCAATTTCGGCCCAGTGCTCTAGTTACACCAACTGCATAAATAATTTCGTAATCCCAAAAAAATATATAGGATTACAAAGTTACATTTTCAGTTGTAAGTAGAAGGTACCGGAAAGGAAAAAAGTAGGACTCTCTACAAAAAGAAATGAGATGCCATAAAAACAAACTTGTAAAAAAAAACAAGTCTCGCAACTTAGTTGTTCTACCGTAAAAAGTTTTTATTTTTTTATTTTTATTTTTATTTACTAATAACTAAACAATATTATGACAGGTTAACCTAAAGCAATATTGTTAAAAATTAAAAAAGAAGAATCTGAAAACCTATGATCTTAACAGACATGAAAATATAAGCTACATAAAAAATATTAACTAAAACACTTAATACATATCATCTACTTAACCTATTTACATAACAAACACAGTGCTACTCTTGTAAAGTCAGTCAGCGAACAGTAAAAAACGTCAATATCTGTCTCCTGATCAATTTTATTCAAAAATCGGATAGCTGTCGTAACTGGTGCCTCCTTCAGCATATTTGTCCGCACGATAGGCTCATAGAACAGCTTGTGGGTTCTTGCTCTTTGGTAATTATTCGGCACAAACAGCCCTATCGACAGTAACACCTGTGGATTATCTTGTTTTCCACGAATAAGTTTGAAGAAATAGACTACTAGCGCCAGGTTTCTTCTCACTTCAAGCTTACTGTATCCAACCATACCCAAAATAAATAGGGTTGGATACATAAGTGGAAAGAAAGGGTAAACTCCATATAATTTAAGTTAAATATAGTTTAAATATAGTTTAAGTTGTGAGATCCATGTAAATCCAAGTCGGTTAATTTATTCAGTCCCTACTTATAGTTATAGTAAAGCGTTTTTTGCATGCGACTCGCGTGGATGTATCTTTTAAATAAAGCTTTTGTTGTCACTTTTCGGCTCGGTAGTCATTTCGAGTGTTTACCCGTCGTCCCGGTGGATGGACCCATTACCGGGTCCACGGGTAATTTTAATGACCCGTGGTCCCATTGCACCAGGCATTACAATTTGATGAATAATTCGACTTCTGATTATATCGATATAAAATTAATTATAACCATGAACCTACTTATGATTTTATACAAATCCATAATAACAGCATTTTAAATTTCATCAACACCCCTTACAGCCTTATATCTTGACCGGGATCACTAACTAAATGACAATAAAAAAATGCACCCAAATCCGTTGCAATTTAAATCTCTATATTCTATTTAAACTCTATAAGTATGCATTATTTTTTTAATACTTAATTTGAAAAAAGACAAAATTTATCCACGAGGTAATTGTATTCTTTAGTGGCCCAAACAAAACTTTACAGATTCAGAATCAGGTTTCCATTTTTAAAAACTTTTTGTTATATTCCAGTACCAACTGTTCCTAGTGGAAGCGGTGCTGACGCTGCATCGACACAACTCCTGGTCCTTCCACCTCTCCAACGATGGCAAGCGGATCGTGCATGGGTGTCTGCAGCTTATAGGATCTGTGTTCGTGATGGCCGGTACCTTCCTCGCTCTCTCCGAGACGAACATGACTGTGAATTCTGCTCATGGGATTTGTGGTGAGTTCTTTCATGACGTGTTCTATGATATTCTACTCGGAGGCAGACAACTTTGAAAACAGTTTGTCTGGAACACTGTTGAGGTGAACTTTATTTTAAAGTTATAACAAAATCGTACATTTCTACTACCTAACTTACAAAAGCTTTTGATGTCCTGCTGGTGAGCATGCCGTGAGTTTCATTAGCAACATGCTAATATTTATTTATTTATCAGAAGGTTTGCTAAAATCTTCTGCGGCAGACGTTTGTAGTTTTGGATCTAAGTCCTTGCTAAGATTAAATTATTATTACATTAATTTGTTATTTGGATTAAAATTATCTGTTGGCATAATAAACAGTCAAATATGTCTGTACTATAAACGTTGTATTATTTTTAAAAACTCTAAACTCTTCAGTTTTCTTCGACTTTTAAAATCACAATGTATCCAATTTTCAGGAGTAATCGCCTTTGCGTTCACGCTCATCAGCTTCGTTACCGGCATCGTGACCCTCTTCTCGTCTAAAGTCCGCCTCATGGTCAAGACTGGGCCTATCAAGATCCTCCACATAGCGGTCGGCCTCTTTGCCATATGCTTGGGCCTTATTTCTATAGCTATAGGGTTTCATATGGACTACTTTAGAGCTGACCAGCAGCAGATGTCTACCTCTCTTATGACTTTTACTCTGATCATTTTACTGTACGTACTGGTACAGCCACTGATTGACTTGGCTTCGACGACTAGGAAGGCACTGTGACTAGGCGGATTGAAAGGTTCTACATCTGATTGTGACAGTGAAGTCACTAAAGTTTGAGGTCTTCGAAAAAGTACCAATACATTGATAGATACCAAATTCGACCTATTCCACATTTTTTATACTATTATAGAGGAAATGCCTTGAGTGTCGCAAGCTTGAATATTTTGAGTAATTCTCAAATTTTATATTTTTATGCGTAAGTTTGTTTACGTATAAAAATACATGTTTGTTTCTGGCGTATTCATGATCACAAATAATGCTATTACTTATAAACATTTGATTGTGTTTTGCAACCGTCAATACCTACATAAGCTATGTTAAGTAATCCTAAGTTAATTTTCATGAGTGACTTATATTGTTATTTGTATAATAATAATAAGTTAATTAGTGATCGAATACGTATGTGTGTGTTACATTAATTACTAAAATATTATTTTAAATTATCTACATTTATTATTAAATATTTAAATATTATTATAATGCTTCTTTTTCTTCGCATCTACAGTTCTTCCACGGAAATAATGCGTATAGAAGTCTTCACTGGGTTTTGTACTCTCAAAAACAGCAGAATTTTAAATTATAAGAGCCCTAAACATGCATTAGCATTTGAAAATTTACAGAGAAAATAGAAGTCAGAGTAATTTTAGAACAGGACCTCAATTCCGGGCTCGATGGAAATATCACGACCATTGAGATAAATCTCTGTTTCAAATCTCCACACCAATGTCCGGTTCAAATCTCGACACTACTAAAAAACTCTATTCTCGTAGACAATGGAGAAAGATTACAACGGAGAAAATTATCTCTGCTAAGAGACGTTCCGTTTTTATCGATTCACTTTGAATATAATCGATATATGATCTATGGATATGCTGATCGAATTGGTGAATATTGGTAAAGCGTTAGACCAAAAAACTGTAATAAAATATTTTGTATGATTCGATGGTCAATGTGGAACAAGTCGAAGGAGTAAATATTCTGTATTATGTTCGAGATCGTAGCTGATGAGGATGTGTAGTCTTTTTATACAGTACTATTACTTTTTTATTTTTTTATTTACTATACAGTGTATTTGTCTTGTTCATTGGTTTTCATAAAAAAACCATTGCCAATGAAATATTACGAAATATTAAATTTACGTGGGTAAGTAGTAAGTGGGTCCGTGGTCATCAACGGAGATTAGTACAAATATTATGTCGATGATGGAGATCATAGGTTCACTCCTCAGATGAATAAAACACTCAGTTGGGAAAATGCGACATTGTCAAATCCACGCGCATGCTTGATACAGGTTGACTTTTAACCTAACCCCGATAATTTAGTATTTTGTATAAGAATACAAACTGGTTTTATTAAAAACATTCAAAATCATATTAATAATTATTTTTTTGTTTTAATAAGTTGGAGCCCTTTGATGTTTTTCGTAAAATCCAAAGAAATCATGGTCATGCGAAGAAATAAGATAATTAGATCGCACTAAGTTTTTTTTTATTATTGATCCCACTATTTTGGACTCTTTACAACTTTTTCCGTAAAGGAATGGCAAGGATAACCATAAACTTTTATTCCAAGTACCTAATATTTTTTAATAATATTTTGACTTTTAATTTCAATTATTTTTACATTTAAAATGTATTCTACTATCGTTTCTTAATAACCTCTAAAATTATCGGGGTTTGTTTGAAAGTCAACCTGTATATAGGTGGCTGTGGCAGTCAAAGACTTCTATCTTCTATATAAGTTTGGTGGCAGTACCCATCAAAAGCACAGTTACAGGTAACAAGAGTCCGTAAAACGTGGCCGAGTCAAATGATAAATAACATACAATAGGAAGATAGGTATGTAAGTAAGTACCTAATAAAAATAACCACACACAATCCACTAAAGACTTCAAAATGATAAACATTACTTTGCAATTTTTCAAATGACCAGTCGTAATATCTCGCTGAATTGCGGTCGAGAAATCTCTGTATGGAGATCGTGAGAATAGCATTTTTTGGTTTTCGGCGGAGATAAGCAGTATCTCGCCTGATATTTCGACCATGGAGATCATCTCCATACCACCAGAATTGGCCTCCTGAACCGAAATCAATTCAGTGTCAGTGTCATTTCGGTTGTCTACAGTCGACCGGACGACGAGCACTCTCTGTCACGGATTAAGTATAATAATTACGGTATTATGAGTAAAAAGCAGAAACAGTTAAAAGTAGAAATAGGAGAGGAGAAAGGAAAAGCAAAAATTAGACACGGGGCAAGACAAGGGTGTCCACTGTCACCTCTTATATTTAACATCTTTATAGAGTGTGCAGTAAGAAAACTAATAGAGTCAGGAAAAGGGGGATCAAGTTTAATGGAACAAAAATTCAGTTCATTCGTTTTGCGGATGGTATTGCAGCGCTTGCGGAAAGTCAAAATCAGTTAGAAAAAAATTCATAGATAGTAGCTATGGATTGAGTATTTCAAGAAATTGGTCTAAAAATTAATATTAATAAAACTAAACTTTAATAACATCAAAAACTTCAACAAGTCATAACCCAATTAAATGAAATTCAAAACTTATAAAAACAAGTGAAACAGTTTAGATACATAAGAAGCCTGATAACCAATGACTCCAGATGTACACCAGACATAGTCGCTAGAATAGCAATGGCAAAGAAAGCTTTTAACAAAAAAGTATCTTTTCAAAGCTTTTATCACGGAATATTCGGAAACGTCTTATAAAAGTACCTATACATCTGGAGCATTGCTTTAAATAGATGTGAAACGTGGACCATGACAAAACGTGGCAGAGAATGATTGCGAGCCTTTGAAATGGGGTGTTGGCGAAGAATGGAAAAAATTAGTTGGATGGAAAAGAAGAACAATGAAGAGGTCCTGCAGATTGTAAATAAAAAGCGAGATTTGATGAAGACTATAGATATTAGAAGACGAGAGATGTTGGGATATCTGATACGACATGATAATCATATCAAAAACATCATTTAAGGAAAAGAAGAGGGAAAAAGAAAGAGAGGAAGGCCCAGGAGAACATTCATGGATCAAGTGAGAAAAAAGTAAATGTCGTATCATATCAAGAAGTTAAAGAGAAGGCGGAGTGCAGGGGCCTTACCACGGTCGAATTTGCGAAAAGAGCCTTTTGCTCTTTTCTTTCGAAAGTCACCTTCTCTCTTTTGAAGATACTCTTTTTTTTATCCGTAGAATGTGCACACTTTTCTCTAATGCGCTCTTCTCACTTTTGGAAGCCAAGACACAGACAACCATTCATTCAAAAAAAAAAATGGGTATAGACAAAAAAGAGTGTCAAAATCCAAAGTGTATGCAATGCTGTTAGCGGTGCTTTAGCGGTGAGAGGTCACATGATAAACTGAAAAATATTCGCTGGATGGGTGACTTTAAATATCGAATCATTGGTACAGTGGCTGACAGTATTAGATGCAAGTAACCAGGGGCCTTATTGTCTAACTTCACTTTTGCTTTCAAATGTATTGCGATGGGCTAAAAATATATGGCTCATAGTTTTAACAGAAATCATGTTACACACAAAATTCCTTCTTGTTTTTTAATTCACGGCACCGCATCCTAACGAAGAACACTACCGCTAGCAGCAACGTATCGTCTTCTTATTCGTAGTTGATACGTTGTTTATTAGGGTACCGCTAGCGGCAACGCATACATTTCAAAATATATATACCCAATAATGTATGTAAGGAAAATAAATAATAGGTACCTAGGTATTTCTTGTCGTTTATACTTATCAAGTGAAAAGAAGGAAACAAATCACTCTTTGATGAAAAAGGAGAAGAATCTAATTATGTTGGAGTGTATGGAGAAGTAAGTAGACGTTTACTATTCTTCGTTTTACACAGGAAAAAAATTGCCTTTCTACTCTTTCCCCGATGTAAGTATACTCCAAGTTTCCCCGTATTTGAGAGTGGCTCCTATCCCATTTCAGTGTTGGAAAAGTAGATTGCTACTTCACCTACATATATACACGCTAATGTCGATCATTTTTATTTCAGACATTGCAACCTGTCCCATGTGCTAAATAAGTCTCAAAGTCTTATAAGGTCATGACTCCTGCTTTGGTATTCCCTATCGTGTGGCTAGTGGTGCTAGAAAACTGCAGGAAGGTAAGACAAAGTTTTTGTTGTCTAGTACTTTCTTCTCATTTAAATGTTTGAAGCAGCGGTAGCTTGCTGGCCTCTCAATCTTGCGACCCAGGTTTAATTTCCAGTCTCCACCAATGAGTTTTTCGAAATTTATGTGCACAGTATCTGTGTTCTTAGCTAATATTTACCACTTAATGAACAATGAAGTAAAACATTGTGAAGAAACCTGCATGTCCTAAAAAGCGTGTAATTTTGCCTGAAGTGCAGCGATATGGGGTACCATGTAAACTGTTTGAAATTTCTTTGCACTAAGTACCATATTGTTTGCTACTACTGACCAAACTAATGTGAATGTCTCCCAACTAAAAACTCACTCTAATAAGGTAGCATTTCATAGATTCCAAAATTGAATTGGAAATTAGAAGCATCGCCTCAAATCAAACCCTGGTTATTTAAACCTTGTAATGCAAAGCACATATTATTGCCTTCATAAGATCTTACATAGATGTTTTTGTCTTTTCAGAAAAGGATTTGCTGTCAACTAGGTGCAATGACACCTTTTGTCAGAGCCACCGTGCTACTGGTGGAGAGAATCCTGACCCTCATTAAACCAACATTGGTTGGAACTTGAGACAGGAAGGAACTGGAGGCACATGAGTTTTAGTAGAAATCTAACAAATAAAAAGATCTTTTTATCAGTAACAGGTGTTTAAGTAGTAAACATTTTCAAAGAATAAAATTTATCAAATATATTGTTTTACACTTTTTTCCACCCTCACAAAATTTTATTTGATGATGTCTTTCATGGCAAATTTTCAAGCTAGGTAGCATAAAAATTACTGTGTGTTTTCTTGCAAAAGTATGAAATTGTTTATAAATAATAAAACCTGACTGCCTCTGTAACGAATGGTTGCTCTGCACTTGCCTGCTAACCCAGAGGTTCTGTGTTCAATCTCCACGCCCTGCATATCACTGTTCAGTCTGCGTGCTTCGAAAAAAACATCAAGCTGTTGATCTATTTATGCCCGGCCCATCACATTTGAGAATAAATAATAGTGTAGTGCGTAAAAAAAGTGCATTGAAATATTGAAAATGAATTAAATAGAGATGGTATATACAGTTGTGGTTGTATAATTAGGAACTACTGGTAAGAAAGTCGATTTTTGACAAACAAGTAGCTGTTACTTTTGTAATAACTTACTGATAACAAATTTAAACCACACAAAATAACAGTTATATTTAGTAGGCTTTAATAATTATTAAATTATAATTTATACCCAATATGCAAAACAATTGCACTGCTATCACTTCAATTGCTATTGTATTTTAAATGTACTGGCCGCTTGACAAATAATTAGGAACGGAAAAAAATAATTCTTAATTTTGAATTTCGAAAATGGTTATCGCATTTTTTTGTTTCCCGCGTATTCTATGGTTACATCGCTTTATATCTCCTTTATATTGACTAAGTTGAAAGTGCATAATTATTCCGAAATCATGGGCAAAAAGGAGAGTTGTGATCCATCGACCCGGAAAATTATTATGGCTCTATATGAACGTAATTGGTCGTATAAAAAGATTGCTGATCATTTGAAGTGCTCTAAAACTAAGGTGTTTAATGCTGTAAATCACGTCAAACAGTTTAATACTACGAATAATGTACCTCGAAAGCCTAAATCTAGAAAAACAACATCACGTGAAGATGCTTTAATTGTTCGTGCAGCAAAGGCTTTGATCCTTTCAAGAGTTCTGAAAACATAAAGAGGGAAGTTTTTGGCGACGGAGGAGTATCTACACGTACAGTACGAAGACGCTTAACTGATACAAAGTTATTTGGAAGAATCGCCCGGAGTGTACCGCTTCTCACGAAGGTGCACCGAAAAGCTAGGTTAGAGTTCGCGAATAAATATGGCAACTGGACAGCAAGTCAATGGAAAAACGTGTTATTTTCTGATGAAACGAAAATAAATAGACTAAGGTCTGATGGTAAACAGTATGTGAGTAGACCGCCTAAGCAAACGTTGAATCCTAAGTTCACGAAAAAAGTGGTAAAGCATGGGGGAGGAAACATAAAAGTTTGGGGATGTTTCTCAGGTCATGGTGTTGGGCCAGTTAAAAAGATTGAAGGTATGCTAAACCAATTTAAATACAAGCAAATATTGGAGAGAGAGAAAGACTATGCTTCCTTATGCTGAGGAGAGGTTGTTGGACTACAGGTCTGGATATTTCAGCAAGATAATGAACCCAAACACACTGCTCATTCAGTTAAAAGGTTTCTTAGTGATCAAAAAATTACTGTGTTAAATTGGCCTGCAAATAGTCTAGATCTTAATCTGATCGAAAATCTTTGGAGAGAAGTAGAGTGTGGCTGTGAAAAGGACGAGCAATTTGAACAATCTATATGATGCCTTTGTCGAATCGTGGAACAATATTTCAGATGAAACCTGTAAAAACTTAATAGATTCCATGCCCCATCGCTGCAGGGCAGTTATTGTAAGCAAGGGCCACCCTACAAAATACTAATACTGCTTTTTGTAAGCTGTGTTAAAAGATTTGTAATAAATATTGTTTATTTCATTAAAATTGTTTCTGATACAGTTCAATAAATTAAGTTATTTTACCCGTTCCTAATTATTTGTCCATAGCTAGAAAGTTTCAAATAAATAGTTCAAATGGAACTTTAATTAAATTACCAATTGAAGCTCAACAATTTAACATTATATGTAGTATAAAAGCCTGCTTACATAGCTTTATTATCATGTCGTTTGAAGGTAGTAACAGTAATAAAGACTAAAGTTACAGCAACTTGTTTTTCTGAAAGTTACTTTGATATTAGTCGTTCCTAGTTATATGACCACAACTGTATATATGTCATCTCACTCACACTATCTAATTATGATACTTGCATCAGAGAATATGAAGTATTATCAATGACCTATAGAATCTCATAGTATTATGTATGTATGATGTTCAAGAACATATAGGTATATAACAATTACATGGGTGAAGTGTTTTGCTTGTAATTGAATCAAATCAAATAATTTTACTGTCAGGCATCTGTGGCCCATGCAAACAAACATTAAAGTACAAAGTATAACAATAATATAGCCTTTATTCTGTCCTACAGTGATTTTGAAGTTAATTTTTATAGAACATTTTATTCATTACTATTTATATTAGGTCACGTAGCACAGTGCCACATGGCAAAGGCCTAGTCCAACTCCTTTCAATGTTCTCTGTCCCATGCCACTCTTCTCCAGTATGGACCGGCTGTCAATTTAAGTTTGTTTTCCCAGCATCGCCAACCTCTAGTTATTTTACTTTCATGTGGGTACCAGTCTGTGATCTTTTTACTTAATTTCTCTGGGTTACTACGCAGGATGTGGCCTGCCAATGCTGGTTCCTGTAGTAAGCCACTAGGTGTGCTACACAATTTCTCGTAGGTCTTCATTTCGAGTTCTATCCTTTACACTTGACTCCCAACATGCTTCTCTCCATGGCTCTCTGGCATCTTTCGAGTTTGTCTTTGTGTTCTTTGTTTAAGGCCCACATCTCGCACCCATATGTTAGACAGGGAAGAATAAATGTGTCTTTTGTTTTCGTTGATAGCCTCAAGTCTTTACTTTTCATCTTTTTTAGGAACTAGTCTCCACCCGTTGGCTATTCGCTTGTTGATTTCTTTGTGTGTCTAGTCATTTGGAGAGATTATTTGACCAAGGTACACATATTCCTTTACATATTCTAAGTTACATAGTATATTAGTACAAAATTGAATTAGTAAATAGAGCATCAACTATGTTATTATCACTTCACTTTGCATTACCTATGTCATGGTGCTGTCCTACGGCACTTGTCCACGGAAGCAACGGAGAACTCTCACCACAAACGCCGAAAAGTTGACGTTGCGGCGCAACTCCAGCAACTGCACCCTAGGCGTACGGATGATACCCCATCTTTTGGAGCACGTACTCCGCGATGTCCTCCTTAGTGTTTTAGTGCAGGCGTGTTTGGCTTCGCAGCACGCAGCTTCTGTTTGGGCTCCCTAAGAGCTTTGCTTGAGTTCTAGGTCGTACGTGGTTGGCGCTTTCTCCTTTGCACAGTCTCGAAACCAATAACAATAGCCCGGTTCGGCGCGCCTTCTTACTGGGAGCGGTAGGGGCGCTCGCGGTAACGCTGGCGAAATCTCGATGACGAGGTAGGTACCTAAGTACATAACTAATACCTAGTCCAATTTAGAATTTTTAGAAAAATATTTTGCTTGTCGAAAGTTTTCTCATGAAATTTATTACAATGTACCAATGACCTATGATGGTCGTTGCAATGTAATAGTATTTTGTAATTATAATGTCTTTGAGTCATAAACTCCAATTTCATGACAAAAAACCTACGAAAACTTCACAAAAGGCACTAAATTTGGTCACTGTTTTTTAGAAGAGTAGAAGTAACTTTAGCTCTGCAAAAGGCGGCAAAAAGAAAGACCAAACGTTTGTCAAAATGCCACCGTTCTACGGAAATAAGCAAAAAAGTATCTTTTTGAATGAACGAAACTCGAAAAACGACACTCTTTATCTTTAGAAGCCAAAGTAAAAGAAAAGTCACTTTTTTTGTTCGGCTAATCTAAGAAATCAAGTTTGATACCTGAAGACTCTTTCAAAAGACACTCTTTTTGTGCCTCGTTCTAGACCCCCAGAAGTGAAAAAAGTAAAAAGCAAAAAGTGAGTAACTCCAAAACTTTTAAAGGATAAGCACCATGCTAGAAGGTGTTTCTTTGGTGATTTTAGAGAAGCTAAATGGTTTTCCAAAAAATATACAACTACATAGGTAGATACATAAGTATTAGTAGCTCTTCTGTCTAGGCTTTATCGCAAGTGTAACCATCCTTCCGTACAGGCGTATCCAGACTTTTGTTTTGGGGGGGGGGGAGAGGCACACATTAATTGAAACAACAATGTGAATTGTAAAAAAACCTCTGTAATCAGTAATCAATCACTGACAGTACAGTGATTCACTGTACTATAATATCCATCCATCAGCCCGTGTTCATCCATTGCTGGACATAGGCCTTTCCCAAATTTCGCCACTCATGTCGGTGCTCCGTCCTCCTCATCCAGCCGCCACCCACAACGTCTTTCAGGTCGTCGGTCCAGCGGTCGCGAGGTCAGCATAAACGAGGTGGTCTCCGTTCTAAAGACTTTCGGCCCCAACGGCTATCATTTCGGCGAAAAATATGGCCTGCTCACTGCAACTTCAATATACTGATTCTGCAGGCTATGTCTGTTACTTTCGATCTCCGACGGATCTCCTCATTTGAGATTCTATCCATCAGAGATACCCCAAGCATAACCCGCTCCATAGCTCGCTGAGCGACCTTTGTAAGAGACCACGTGTCAGCGCCATACGTCATCTACAGGAAGGACGCACTGGATGTACATCTTAGCCTTTAAGCACTGCGTTGCTGACGACGCAAATATGTGACGCAACTTTCCGAATGCTGCACAACCCAAGCATATTCTTCTGTCAGCCTCGGCGTCGAAGTTGTTTTTATCCAGCTGTATAACTTGACCCATATAAACATATTTTTGAACAACTTCGATGCTGACATTGCCGACGGTTAGTAGCCCTTGGATGACGTGACAGTTGGACATGACCTTAGTCTTATCCAAATTCATCCGCAGGCCCACTCGTCTCGAAGAACCGCTAAGGCTGCGCACCATTTCCTCCAGTTCCTGCAGCGATTCCGCCATTATCACGATGTCATCGGCAAAGCGAAGATGTGAAATGTAATTTCACAACAATGTGAAATGTACTCTCCGTTTACATTTATGCCTCATCCATTCCAGTCTAGTTTTTTAAAGACGTCCCCCAGCGCGGCGGTAAACAGTTTTGGGGAAATAACATCTCCCTGTCTCACGCCGCGCTGAAGATGTATCGGTCTTGTTTGTACACCCTGTACTTGGACGGACATCGTAGCGGAGTCATACAGACATTTCAGCATCTCCACGTAACGCCGCCAGTCAACTTGGCATCGCTGCAAGGACTGCAGAACAGACCAAGTTTCGATTGAGTCGAAGGCTTTCTTGTAGTCCACAAACGATAGATATAACGGCTGGTTATACTCTTGAGTTTTCTGTATAACATGCGTGCCTTAGCGTGTGAATGTGGTCCACGGTGCTGTAGCCTTTTCGAAACCCAGCCTGCTCTGGAAGTCGTGGAATCGTTGGGCGAGACGATTCGAGACTTTTGAGAACAGCTTGTAGGTGAGGCTTAGGAGCGCAATTGGTCTATAATTCTTAAGTAGGATTTTGTCCTCTTTCTTGAAGAATAAAATGACCAGGCTCCTGCTTCACTCCTTTGGCGTAGAACTTGTACGAATGACGGCATTAAAGAGGTCCTGTTGCTCTCTGAGTATAGGGTAACCTCCAGCTTTCAGGAGTTCAGTTGTGATGCCGTCCTCGCCCGGCGGCCCCTTGCTGTTTTTCAGCTGTTCAAGAGCTATCTTAAAATCTCACCCATTTCGACATCCGGGAGTTCATCGGTGTAATGGCGGACTAGAGGTGCACGTTTGTCGTCTTCATCGCGAGCAGTTGGCTTGGGAATTATAATTAATACTTAATATTATTAAGTATCAAAAGTACCGTACTTTGTTTATTAAAACGTACTTTAACGTGCTTAACAGTAGTTAAAGAACTAATTCCAAGTGAGACAGATATTAAAAAGGAAATACCTTGGGCCAGAATTCCAACCTGTGACCTTTTGCTTTCACGGCAACAAACAAGTGCACTACCTAGGTCTTTTCACTCAGTACATTTTAGCTACAGTACAAAATCCTGCCCGTGAAAAGTTACGGACATTACTCGACAGATGGCACTAATACTCTTGTAGACCACGGATCTGAAAAGAAATCGGACGTAACCTTGTTGAACCATGACTATTTAGCTAAAAATGTAACAGCCGATTTTTTTTCGTTGTTTCATTTGGTTTCATCGTGAAAGTTGTTCAGTTTCAAGAGTAGTGTCACCCCTGGAAATTTTTCTGGTATTCCAAATTTAGAAGTGTATTTCTTTATATATTTCCAGAGCCTCATAATAATACCGGGTGTAAAAGCAAAGGCAAGAATCCTTTAAGGGTGTGTTTGTATGATCGGTAAAGATATTATTTTAAATACTGGGATCTCTTAATAAAGTACCAGTACCTCATAATAAAACGATTTTCTTTACTCCTAATAAACTAATCGCGTGGACACCCTCACTGGTCGCTGGCCACTAGATGAGGGGTGCGGGTTGCGGGGTGCAGTCAGGTATGTGGGGAGCCCGGTGAGCTGCGTAGCCATAGCTTAGAAAAATGATGGAATTTTTGGTGAAAATTCAAGGCATACTTTTTTTCTCGTAATGACATCAGAATCGTGTATACTTTCATACCCTAAAGGGATTATTGACTTTGCATTTACACCCTGTATAAATAAACGCAAATTAACAAAAGGTGATTGCTGAAATCTTGAGTTATGTATTGTTATCCGTTGAGAAGTTCTATGGTGATGAGATCAGGATCGAAGGTCAGATGAGTTCATGAACATTTTCAAATAACAATCAACATCTTAGTAAAAAGCGTTTGCTTCAACATCGAGTGATATGCTGTCATCCGCTGCCTATCTCCGAAGACCACCATCGGATTATAACCAAAAAAACACAGAAGCTACCTGAAAGCATACCTCCCAAACAAAAAAAATAATTATTCAAATCGGCTAAGAAATAACCTAATTAGGGAGTAACATACCCAAAACAAGTCGAATTTAGACCCTTCTTTTTTGCGATCGGTTAAAAATTAGCAAAACGTGTATTTAGGCTCTTTGTAAATGGAAATTTGTAGTGAGATCAATTAAACTAGTACAGTTTTCCCGTACGGGAAACTATCATTACTTACGTAAATCTGGTTGTAATCACTTTTTAAAGCTTAACTAAATCATTGTAGATTAAAATTTTTCTTCAGATTAAACTGATACAGTGGGAAAACTATCGGTTTTTTCACATATAACTAACCATTTCGATAAAGCAGCCAAGCAGTGGTTTTTCTCCGGATTTGATTCACAAATATTGAAAAATGGAACTAAAAACTATTTTTATTTAATTAAAATAGAGCCTGTGTTACTCAGCAATAATGCAGATTTTTACTAGTGAGAGAATTTTTAGAATCGGTTAACTTTCAGAGATTACCCAATACGTAAAAACAAACAGTCAAAAAAACGAATAAACAAACAAATCTTTCCTCTTTATATACTCGTGTAAGTACTTATGTAAGTACTACAATCTGATCAAACCCTTTGAAACTTTTATTTTTATTTTTGTTTATTTTATGTTGTAAGATAGAACTGAAACGAATAAGGTTGAAAAAAATCTACATTTTTTTTAGTTTGTTTTGTTAGCGAAACCCTTTTTGAGTCCTAACAAAAAAATACAAAAATATTTATTCACTCTTAGTCGTACAATTACATTTTCAGGGACTGGAGTCTCCTTTTAAGTAAAATGGATACCTGTAATAGGAGGCTAATATAATAAAAATAGAATTATAATTATTAAATATTTTAATTATTTATTTATATATTCTCCGTGATAGAAGCCATAGTTACTACATAACAGGTATTCTGTGAAAATTTAAACTGGCTACGTATTATGGCTGAAAATGTAGACCCCTGTGACAGACGGACGGACAAACAGACAGACTTCGGAGGGTCATTTTTCGGGTATGGAACCCTAAAAATAAATTTAACTGTTGAGACTGAAATCAGAAATCGATCTCCTACATTTTAGGTTATTTTTGCATATGTATATTCATTGGCAACACTGTCCGAATAGTAGAGGTTTTGTGTTTTTAAATTGAGTTTATTTATTAAGTGCAAAAACACAGTATATAATTGAAAATACATTACACATTTAATAACTTAGCTATGAAAGGTGATCCCCTGTTGTTTTTTTTAAACAAATGTTATTTTTGCACGATTTTATAACGCAAGACGGTATTATGTTATTTTTTTCAACATAATCTTCTCTAGCAAGGTTCGCTGTGCATACTGGCGGCTTATTGTCATACTATGATATAAATGAGTGCGTGCCGGCTCGTGCGTACAAGCAGATTGGCATTTGAAGGGCTTTTTACAAAAACAACGCAACTAACAATATTATCGATTTTTTGTTACTGGTATCACTGAAATCCTTATCAAATATTCTAAAGAATGGTAAAATCCTCTTTTTACAAAAACAACGCTAACGACATAAAAACAGTGGTAAAAATATCAGGGTTTTTACAAAAACCACGTAAGTTTAAACTATTTTTACAAAAATCACGCATCTGGTGAATTTACGTTGTTTTTGCAAAAGCCAAACGTACGGTTAACTACAGTTCTGACATAACGCATAATACTTTTTTACAAAAATCATGTATCTGATGCATTAACGTTGTTTTTGCAATAACTAAACGAACATTTGACAAGTGAGACGTTTTTCATTTTTGAATTTTACTGGCAGAGCTGATGCAATTTGCTTCGCATTAATATGGAGAACGAGGTGGATATTAGTAAAAACAAGAAAAGAGCTAAGAAGCAGAAGAAAGAAGACATAATAAAAGCAAAAAAAGCGAAGGGTGAAGAACATATCAACCATAGAAACCAGTTGGTTTTAGCACGCCAAACCGGTGATGATTGCAGGTTAGTGCTTGTTAGTGTAAATCTGGATATTTTAAGTGATATTGTCTTGATTATTGTTTTTTCTTCTCTTTAGATGCAGCCGTCTACAGTGCTTTTCAAAAATATCTGCAGCTGAGAAACAAATAATTTTAGACCTTTTCAACAGTTTTGGAAATAAAAATGATCAAGACGCGTATTTGATGGGCTTGATTTCATCGTCACCTGCCCAACGACATACCAACGACAATCCTAAGGTATTCCGTATGTCAACTTTTAAGTACAAGATACGCATTGGGTTGCAAGAAGTTCCGACGTGTTTTACCGCATTCTGTAGTATTCATGGAGTTGGCAAAAACCGTATTCGTCGCCTGCAACGATTGTTATTGGCAAATGAGGCTGTACCTAAGGATCTGAGAGGAAAACACACGGTGAACAGAGCAAAAAAAACACCTGAGGCTATTTTGATTTTGATAAGGTATCACATATCCTCATTCAAGGCAAGGCAATCACATTACTCGCGAAGGGATAATCCTCACTGTTTTTATTTGACAGAAGATTTGACAGTGAATAAGATGCATAACATGTTTTTAAGATCACACTGGATTAATGTTAGCTACATGGTTTACTGGACTGTTTTTACAAAAGAATATAAGCTTAGGTTTGGCTTGCCTCGCTCCGACACTTGTGCAGTTTGTGATTCATACAAGCTTAAGATTAAATGTGCAGCACTTCCAGAGACTGCCAACATTCTACACACAGAACACAACTTACATCTTGCTAAGGCAGAAAAATTTAGACAAATGAAAAAAGATCTGAAACGAAGAGCACAGAGAGGTGAAATCATGTGCTTAAGTTTTGATTATATGCAAAATCTCCCTCTGCCACACATTCGAACTGGTGACGTTTTCTACAGCCGACAACTGTGGAATTTTGTTTTCGGTATTCATGATTTGGGAAGGAATAAAGTATGTATGAATAGTTACTTGGAAACAGAAGGAAAGAAAGGTCAAAATGATGTGACATCCCTTCTACTAAAGTATTTCAATGAGCATGAGATACATTGTGAAAACCTTGTACTCATTAGTGATGGGTGTTCCGGTCAAAATAAAAATTATGTCATGATTAATTTTCTATATGCATTAATCCATATTTTTGGTTTGTTTCACACCATAAAATACATATTTCCAATAAGAGGCCATACTTACCTCCCAAATGATCAAGATTTTTCACTAATTGGTAATTTAAAAAAGACAAGTACTGTGGAAACTGATGAAGAATGGAATGACATCATTGAATCAGCACGAAAAAATCCTTCACCCTTTGAGGTGAAGCGTGTGAAACATGACACGTTTTATGACATAAAAAAAGCTTTGGAACCATTCTTTTTAAAACAGAGTAAGCCACCAATGCGTATAAAAAATGTACGTATGGTGAAAATAAAGAAGGATTCAGCGTATGTATACGTAAAGTACAACTTTACAGGAGAATGGACAGCAATAAACATCAGGAATAAGAAACGTTTGCCTACTGAAGTTACCTTCAACTCTCTGTATACTTCTACGATTCCGCTGAACGAACACAAAGCGCAAGACTTGTATAAGCTAAAAAGCTTTTTGTCTTCACCAACAAAGTGTGAATTTTATGAGAAGATTTTGAATGGCAACGTAGATTCTAGTTTGTTAGATGTAGATATTGATTCAGAAGACAATAGTAGCGGAGGAGAGTAATTAAAATTAAAAGAAAGTTTGTTTTCTATAAGTAAATTGAGAATAAACATAAATAATAACATAACATTTTTCTTTTATTTTTCTTTTCCAACATTTTTTTTTACAAAAACAAGTTATATGCTTTGTTTTTACAAAAACAACATATGTACTACTGATACATTTCTATTTATTTCAAAAACTATGAATAATACAAATTAATACAATATGTACAAATATCACACACAAACTTTAAAATGTTAGCAAAATACATTCAGTCCCTCTAAATTAAATGTATTAATCTCAGATCATTTTTTGTCTCTCCTGTAAAACATAGCTCCATAAAATTACGTTATTTTTGTAAAAAACCCGTCATTTCTTAGCGAAATGACATCCGTATTTTTTTCAAATCTGTGCTACGTGGAATGATGGGAACGGAACGTCAACATCTGTCTATGACAACAGACGTTCGTCAAATTTTATTTTCATTCCGTTTTTATTTTCGGAAGTGCTAATTGTAAATTCTCCCGATGACTTGGCTTGGATTTATGGATTTTGGTAGCTCTACTACGAGTATATTTCAGTAACCTGTGTTTAGTTTTGGACTCTGACAACTCTGTTCTGTATTCGACCTCGGCTAACCTATAAGGACTAAGATTTGTTGCACAAAATAGTGTTGTATGAACATTCAAGAAGAAGCCTTTATTTATTGTTATAAAAGAAAACGAAATAAATGATATTTTAACATTTTAATGACATTTTTGTGTTGTAATTAAATGAAACCCTAGAAATAATGAAAAATAACAAGGGAGAGTTTACTATATGTACGTAGGGTATGTAAGTATTGATATTATATAAAAACATCTTGTAACTTTAACGTTACTCAATAGATGGCGTTAAAATGAGATAGCGACTGATGACTCTATACCCGTATATTCAATGTACCTACTCTATGTGCACTACGTACGGCTGCGCCATCGAAGTCCTCATGCTGGACCGTTAATTTTTTCAATGACCTGTGCATTGAATTTTGTAACTACTTGCTACACTGTCTCAACTGTCTGTAATTAACATACGAAGGCGTTTGTTTGTGTGATATTTCAGCATTTATCGCATTCACAAATCTAGCTAGTGTTGCCAGATGAATTCTGGTTAAAGTCGCCAAAATTTTGGCGCCAATTAGCCTAAAATCGCTCAATATTTTTTATTGAAAAATCACCCAATTATGAGTCTGGTAGCCTAAGTGGCTATTTCTATTATTTTATTACTTTCATATAAAATCAGGTGTTTCAAATGCGCCAAATTGCGCTACGTATTTCCAATACAATGCGTTAAATTTAGCTAAATTTTTCCGCTTAAAACCCTTCAAATTTTCACGAAAACAAATACAATATATGTACTCGTAACTAGCAAGAAACTCCGAAGTGAGATAAACCGTTTTTTTTTTAGTTAGTCAAATCCATTAGTATCGAGACAGCCATAATAATATAATACTTTAATGTAAAAAAGAGATACAAAAATAAACGCATCAACAACATTGTTCGGAATTACAATTCCCCCATTTATCAACTCATCACATTTTCCTAACGTTTTTCAGCTCTGAATTTTGACTTATTGACATCTTTTTTTACAAATTTTTATAAATATTTTTTACAGCTTTGTTTTGAAAATAAATGCCCCCAAACGGCAACTTTGACTCTCTTGAAGTTGATTAATTGAAATAGGGGTTACCTTGCGGAAGTCCATCACTAAGTAAAGGATATATGAATATAATTTGCAATATTCCGCTAAACAATTCTTGTCGTGCTATTCAAAATGGAGACTCGTGCACCGCCCGCCCGCCCGCCCGCATAAAAACATGCAACAAGCAAGCAATACAAGCAAAGCAATCTTAAATAACAAGCAAAAAAACTTATCGACACGTGTTTCGCCTCTGAACGAGGCATCCTCGGGATGTGTTGCTAGCTCGGCTTCTCCACAGCAGCTGATGTGTTGCTCGCCCAGCCGCTCCGCAGCAACTGATGTTGTTCGCCCGACAACTCAGCAACTCAGTCAGCAGCAACAGCATTACAAGGATTAATGTTTTGTTTGGCGATAAGTAATACCTGTCAATGTTGCATAACCTGATTGTGTTCAATAAAATTCTACCAAATTTTTAAAGTTTCTGAACGTTGCAATGTTTTAAATGTTTGCTGTCATCCAGTCCGGCGAAATACTTTAGATTTCACCAAATAAAAAGACCGGATTTAGGACGATTCTTTAATAAAATAGTGAAATCACGTTAAAGATTTAGTTAACTCAATCATGGTAAGTGATATTTGCCTTAAAACATCAAATACTCAAAATTGTAGGTTAGACTCATCTTTTCTGCTTGGTCATTCACGAAGGTAACAAATATTTCTCAAATTACAGGCTAGACGTTATGATACCCGCACCACTATCTTTTCGCCGGAAGGTAAGCACCTTTTATACTTATATTGTTTCATTCTTATATATCCACTTATTCAAAAATCTTATAAACTATATTCTCAGGTCGGCTGTATCAAGTTGAATATGCAATGGAAGCCATCAGCCATGCCGGTACATCCCTCGGCATTTTAGCTACAGATGGAATCCTCCTGGCTGCTGAGCGTAGAAACACTAACAAACTCCTTGATGAAGTGTTTTTCTCTGAGAAAATCTATAAACTGAATGATGACATGGTTTGCTCTGTTGCCGGCATCACTTCTGATGCGAATGTGTTGACCAATGAGCTGAGGTTGATTGCACAGAGATATTTGTTGCAGTACGGTGAATCTATTCCTTGTGAACAGCTGGTGTCTTGGTTGTGTGATGTTAAACAAGCTTATACACAGTATGGAGGTAAGTTGTTGTTTGTTATGAATGACCAAAACTCCTCTTTTATTATTTATACTTAAAGTGTGATACAATCTTATTAATCCTATTGAAATTCATATTTACAAGCAATGGTGATGCATTTTTATAAACTGTGGAATGCCACTATTAAAAAGTCAAATGGCCCTATCTATTTATGACAAGCGAAATAGGTAATTTAAAATGAGTTAATTTTACACTAAACAGGGTGGAATGAAACATTGTCACTTCTTGATGAAACATTTTTACAACAATAAAAAAATATTTTTCTAATAATATTATTTAATAAAATCACTATTTATTCATAGCACATAAAATCTTTTGACTACAGCTTAACAGCAAATAAATTCTGGCTAATTTAAGGTGCTACTGTGAAATTATTGATTTTTGGAATCTTGGAAACTACAAAACATTCACTTGATAGAAATTACAAGGTCTTCGCCGCTTTTTTTCTTCTTGTTTTTTTATAAAATGCTTTTCCACATCCCATCTCAGTGACCATTGAAAAATTCACATATCAGCTTAAGTGTGGTTTCATCCTCGTCAAAACAACTAGATCATCAGAAATTTCTTAGTGTTTACTTTTATCTGCCATCCATGTACTTTCTGACCTTATTATAGTAGAAGTGTTAGGTCAAAAATTTATTATTTTCTTCTCATTTGTTCACATAGATGTTTGAAATGGAATTCTCAGACAAATTCATCTGATTTTCAGGTAAAAGACCATTTGGTGTATCAATCTTGTACATGGGATGGGACAAACATTATGGGTACCAACTGTACCAGTCTGATCCCAGCGGCAACTATGGTGGCTGGAAAGCGACATGTATTGGAAACAACAGTGCTGTAAGTAATTAATTTTATTACTTATACCTTGATCGCAAGTGCTGTACCACTCCTTGTCTGGCAGGAGGAACATTGCCAAATGAAATGATAGCTGCTCAACCCCCCTCCCCACTCAGTTACAGCCGGTCAAGGTATTATTGATAATTTTAATAAATGACAGATATTGGTGTCGATTCGACTTATTTGACAGGACTGAACTTATTTGAAGCATTCTGTCCTTTGTCTTTTCAATAGAGAAAGAAAAAGATAGAATGCTTCAAATAAGTTTAGTCCTGTCAAATAAGTTAAGTTGTGTTACACAAAATCAATACCATTATGTTCTTGTCTAGTCTAATCTTGTTTGCTTAAAAAGAAACATAATCTTTAAAATAAATTGCAGGCCGCGGTCTCCAGTCTGAAACAAGAATACAAGGAGAATGAAACAACCCTGGCTGAGGCTCAAGCTCTCGCCATCAAGGTGCTCAGCAAAACCCTGGACATGACCAAGCTTACACCTGAAAAAGGTCAATAACACACTTTAAACTAAATTATATAGAAGAATAATTTATGCAAATATTTAACTAGCTTTTTTCCCATGGCACCACAAGTGCTGAATAAGTAACAAACTTGAACAATGTGTATCTCAAAGTCCTCTCTTAGCTTATTTAAGCTTGGCATTAGATTAGGAACCTACTTGCAAAATTTCGAGGCTCTATTGTTTTTTTTTTCTGTACATGGTATTTTTGTTTTTGATCAGTCCTCAAAGGAATAAAAGATTAAATATATTTTTGTACCGAAACCCACCCTGGTTTCGCCGTTTTTACGAGTGTGTTTCGAAAAAAAACTCAAGGCCCGTAGTTGAAGGTTTAAAGTATCTGTAGGTATCCAAAACATTAGACAAAATTTGATGTATTTGGAAGATGGTCCAAAAAACAGGGAATAAATTGGAAAATGTACCAAAAAACATTTTCTAGCTTAATAGGACAGGATAAAAAAATAAATGATATTAGTGGTCATGATCTTATAAATTTAAGAGGATCAAGTTAGTTTAACCCTAAATTAGAATGTTTCTTTATGCGTTGGTGGATAGCCTTATCTAACTATACATCAAATTCCACCGATTTTTTAAATGAAAATATCCATTATTTAAAATAACGGAAGATCGATTTTCCTTATTCCAGTCGAGATGGCAACTCTTACCCGCAAAGATGACAAGACTATCATCCGTGTACTGTCAAGCACAGAAGTGGAGAAGTTGATAGCAGACTTTGAGAAACTCGAAGCGGAAGCCGAGGCCGCCAAGAAGCAGCCCCCTAAATCGTAATTGCATTTTGTGTTGTTCTTAAGTTCTCTTCTATTGATCCAGTAAAAGGTTTTACAGTATTGCTTTGTTTTATTTAGATGTTGTTTTTACAAATAAAAATAAAGGTGTAAGTAATTCAGGAATGGCTGTGCTGATTAAACTGATTTTTGGCATGTAGAAGACAAAAATAGGTATAGAAAAATTATGCATTTTGAAATATCACGATCTTACAGTATTTACTAAAACAGAATTATATATTGAAAATAATAAACTATGCCTCAGGCGCTGCTGCCGGCCCCATTATATGGGGTAAGCAGGTGCAGGATTTTTGCGGTATATGAATTCTGTTAAATCTAGGGAATTTGCTTCGCTCTGCTCCCTTTATTTATTTACATGTAAACTTAACACGCTCGTCGTCGCACCAATTTTTGACTTAGTAGAAATTTTATAAATTATAGAAACTTCTAAGCTGTCAGTCCACTAAAATCCGTTTTAGCCACCTCTAGTGGTTTCAGTTGACGGCAGCCATCTAGCGGTGAGTAGCGAAACTGTTTATAACTATCATTACCAACATTAGAAAATAAATAATATCAAAGATTTCGGAAGTTGGCACCATTAAACAGACATGATCTTGGAAAGTAAAGGATATATGAATATAATTTCATATATCCTTTACTTAGTGATGGACTTCCGCAAGGTAACGCCTATTTCAATTAATTAATGATTTTGGAACATTATACAACAGTGCGTTCCGAGTCACAGCATAATTGATTATATCGCGTCTATCGTCATTCCGAGTCAATGTTAGTGTCTGTTCACAGGGCGCGTTGCGTTGTCGAATTTCATAAAAAAATACGCCAAAAGCCATGCGGTGCGTTTAAATTAAATAACTATAGAATTTCGGCAACGCAATGCCAACACAACGCGCCCCGTGTGGTCAAACCCTTACTGATGGGCGTAAGTTTGATGGTAGTCTTAGTACTGTTAGCACCATTCGGAACACGGTACAACTGTCATTTTGACAGCTGTTTTTGCTCTGTGGTTGTTTTGTTTGTTGACGATTGCAGAAAAATAACTTATTTTCTTTTATAATTCTCTTTTCTGAGTAAAAACTTATCGAAAACCACTAATATTCCGTTTATAGCTCGTCACCAAAATGAAGGATTTGCCGCCAGATCACTCGCTGATCATGAAGATGGATAAAATGAGACCAAAACCTCCGAACTACAAAAAGACCAGAACTGAGATAAATGTAAAGCTTTTACTGAATAAATGTGAAATAATCGCTAAACAAGAGCCTGTAGATGGTAACTGGAGATTGAATAAGTATGTGGAGTCTTTAGGAGAAATGATATCTGAGCTCAAAACTGGTCCTGAGTAAGTGCAATACGCTTTAATTTTATTTGCTTCTAACTTACGAGATTAATAAAAATAAAGAAATATTTACATAAGTTGCTACTGGGGAGAGAAGACTGGTTGGGATAGGGGTATAGCTAGAACTGCGAAACGGAAGATGTACCAGTTTTTTTTTATTAAGTTACCTAGAATAGAAGAGCTAGTACCTATGACTTGATTGGTAATCGTGGCAAAAGCAAAAAAGGTATGCCTGCATGTAGATGATGATCTGTAGTCTCTGGCTTCTGGCAGACAGATGTAACCATGCATGTGCATTAAGGTGATTCAAATTTTCACTTTTTTCCGTTTTATTACGGGCCACCCCCTCTATATGTTCTATCTAGCTAAAAACAAATCAAGTGTTTTTTCCATATTTTTTTAAAGAAATTTAGGGGTCGCTACAACAGTTTTAAAAATTTTAGTCTCCATACATCAAGCTTTTCTTTTTAACAGATACTGAAAATAATAAAATACAGAAAGTAAGCCTTAGAAATGTAGATAATTACTATTGCATTTATAAACTTTCTGTACTTGACCCTGTTTTTTTGTCAAAATAGAGCAAAATTTTGGCAAAATGGGAGTTTATTCGTGTTATGTGCTCTTTTTTAAAGTTTCAAGGCTGATCCACAGATAATTTTTTGAAATGTTAAAGTTTTTTATTATCTTCGTTTAAAAGGCTTAATTTCTGCACGATTTAAATTCTTTTATTTAAATAAAAAAAAACACTTTATGTATGGGGATTTAAATTTTAAAAACTGTGGTAGCGACCCCTAAATTTCTTTAAAAAAATATAAAAAAGTACTTCATTTGTTTTTAGCTACATAGGACACATTGAGGGGGTGGCCCATAATAAAACGGAAAAAAAGTGAAAATTTGAATCACCTTAATGTGCATGTCGTATACAACAAACAAAGCTACAAATACAACAATGAAAAATAACTCTCCCACCACGACTGGTCTCCGCGGGAGAAATAGACCACCACCCTCTAACAGAAAACAATAAATTATTAAATATTGCAACACTCAATACAAGATCACTAAGGACATCTGAAGCCTTATTAGAACTAGAAGAATCACTAAAGAACATAAATTGGGATATTTTAGGAATAAGTGAAATGCGAAGAGCAGGGGAAACAATTGAGGAACATCCAGGCTATGTACTATTCAATAAAGGTGAAACTGGAGGACAAAAAGGAGTTGGTTTCTTAATAAAAAGGCACTTGAAAAGCTATATAGAAGATATCATCGGAGTTTCAGACAGAATTGCAATCCTAAACATCAAACTACCCAGCTATAGAAAAACATGGACGATAATACAAGTTTATGCACCAACTGAACAAGCTGAAGAACTGGAAACTAAATCTTTCTACAAACATCTATCCCAAATAATAAGAAAATACTCAAACAACCTGATTATCCTTATGGGTGATTTCAACGCCCAGGTTGGAAATAAAAAGAACAAAGATGAATCTCCACTGGGAAACTTTGGTTATGGCAAACGAAGTGTCAATGGACAACGACTAGTGGATTTCTTATTAGAGCACAATCTGACTCTCCTGAACAGTATCTTCAAGAAAAACAAAACAAATAAGTGGACTTGGATTTCCCCAGATGGAAAATATAAAAACGAAATAGATTACATTATAAGCAACTTTCCAAGACCATTTACAAACACATCAGTGATATCAAAATCAAAACTAAATTTTAACACTAACCATCGTATGGTCAGAGCATCACTTAAAATAGAACCACCCAAAAAGCCCAGAAAACACATTAACTACGGAGCTATCAGACAACAGCAAAATTGATGTCAAAATTACCTACGCTAAATTAGAAAATCAGCTAACATGCCACAAAGTCAGGAAAACTGAAAAGCAAAAATATCAATTAAGCGACTCGACACTCCAACTTATAGAAGAAAGAAAACGCATATTAACTAGCTACCTCAAAAAAGAAAACACCAAACTGATAACAGAGTTAAGCAAAAACATCAAAGAAAGCATTAGAAAAGATCGTAAAACTAAAAGACTAAAAACTCTAGAAAAGCACATATTGACAACAGGAGGAACAAGAAAGGCTCTGAAAGAGATACGTGAATACAACAAAGATTGGATACCAAACCTTAAAAACAAACAAGACACTATTACAAACAGAAAAGACATAAACACACTAGCAACTAAATTCTACCAAAACCTTTATTCAAACCATATTTACAAACACCCAGAACATGTAAACAGAAGTACCAAAGTAACTAAAACCAACCAAGAACCTGAAATCTTACCGAGTGAAGTAGAGAAAGCCATAATCAGCCAAAAGATGGAAAAAGCACCAGGCCCAGACAAAATCTCAAATGAGATACTAAGAGGAACTTTGAGCGAACTTGTCCCTATACTCACAAAAATTTTCAATGAAGTTTTAATATCTCAACACATACCAGAACAATGGGAAACATCCCACATTACTCTTATACATAAGAAAGGCGCAAAAGATGACATAGGAAACTACAGACCAATAAGCTTGATGTCAAATATTTATAAAGTATTCTCCAAAATCATCTTAGAACGAATTAGCACCACATTAGATGAAAACCAACCAATGGAACAAGCTGGCTTCAGAAAGAATTATGCTACAATAGATCACATACACACCGTGAAGCAAGTTATTGAGAAATACAATGAATATAACAAGACTCTATACATGGCTTTCATTGACTACACCAAAGCCTTCGACAGTATCAGCCATGAGGCTATATGGGAAAGTCTAGAAAAACAGGGTATACACACAACATACATTAAAACAATCAAAACCATATACTGTAACAGCAAAGCAAAAATACAACTTGAAACATTAGGCAATGCCTTTGAAATAAAAAGAGGAGTCCGACAGGGAGATCCTCTGTCTCCCAAATTATTCTCTGCAGTGCTTGAAAACATTTTCCGAAAACTTGATTGGGATCAATTTGGTCTTAACATAAATGGAAGAAAACTTAACCACCTCAGGTTTGCAGATGATATTGTCTTATTTGAAGAAAACCCAGAAACTTTACGGAAAATGATACAAGATCTAAACAAAGAAAGCGAAAAAATAGGACTGACAATGAATATAGACAAAACAAAACTACTGACAAACTCTGTAAACATGGAAATTAAGATCAACAACAAGCCACTTGAGTGTGTAGACGAGTGCACTTACCTAGGCCAGCTCATTTCTCATAAAGACCAAACAACTAAGGAAATAAATAGACGAATAGCCAATGGATGGAAAAGGTACTGGTCATTGAAAGAAGTTATGAAGTCTACACATCTAAGTATTGGGGTAAAACGGAAAGTGTTCAATACATGTATACTTCCTTGCATCACATATGGTTGCGAAACGTGGTCACTCACCAAACACCACAGAGAAATGCTCGAACATTGCCAAAGATCCATGGAAAGAAGTCTGATAGGTATCAAAAAACAGGATAGAGTACGAAGTATACATATAAGAGAAAAAACTAAAGTTGTTGACGTGCTCTCCAAAATAGACCAACAGAAATGGAGATGGACAGGTCACATGATAAGATGTACCCAAGATAAATGGAACAAAATTATCACAGATTGGTACCCTAGAGATGGCAAACGGAGCAAAGGAAGGCAACAAAAAAGATGGGAAGACGAGTTAAAACTGACAGCCGGTCCTAACTGGAGAAGAGTTGCTCGAGACAGGAAACAATGGAAGATGTTAGAGGAGGCCTTTGCCAAGAGGCACACTGAACTAAGAGATATCCTATAAATACAGAAATAAACTCAAAAATCACAACTCTTAGTTCAGAATAAAGGGCTTATTGATTGATTGATTGAATGTGCATGTAGATGCACGAGTACTGATGTGCCGTTACCGGCAATATTGCCAGAAATATTGCTGCAATCGGAAATATATGGGAATTTTGACCATAAATATTTAAAAAAAGGAAATAAATATTTAGGTGTAATCTTAACTTGCAATCTATCATTTGGTCAGCGATAACAACACCATAATAATGTGATTATATTACCAAAACTGCCAATACTGCCAGCAATATTTGGCTGGAAACTGCTTTCTGTCGGAAAAAAGTGTAAAATACAAAGAAATTGTTTATTATTTTAAAAAATAATACATTTTGGGTAAGCAGTCAAAAAAATATTCAAAATATTAAATCAATCTTGAGATTTCAAATCGATTTCTCACACTTTTATTAATAAAATAGGAACTATTGTTCAATCTTTCCTTCATTATATAGGTTGTTAAGATGATCTTAAAGAAGCCGGAAAGTGGCGATAATAGTCATCCATATGAACAGCTTTTACTATGGAGCCAACCCTGAAATCACGAAATATCAGCTCTTCTATAGAAAACTTAATAGGTATCTACTCGACCGAAATGTATGAAACAGTTTTATTTTTTCATGATTTCAGGGTTGGCTCCATAGTACAGGTTGTTGTAAGTCAGCTGATACGTCAACAAAATCAACCTCAAATTCTTTATCCTAATTTTCGCTTTCTTCAGCAGCTTCATCGAGATCTTCTTCATTTGTTTGTTCTGAATAGATTCACCGCATGATGATGCTGGTGGTGCCGCAGTTTTATTAGAGTTTAGCAACTTCCAATTGTGGGCAATATAACACAGTTTTCCACTTCAATCAGTGGCCAGCTTATTTCTATTTTTCGAATGTTTGAGAGAAAATGTGTAAAAACTTCTTTTGACGCTGGCTGGCGTCGATGAGATCGAAAGTACTTTCAAAGCAGCTTTCCGGATTGTCAGCACTTGGTGGAACTTATTAGACATCTTTGTTTCAAATAGGACACTTGTACTTGTCCACATAATAGAAGTCAGACAGATTTTGGCTTAATTATGGTGTCCCAAATAAAACTTCTTTCAAAATCGTTTACACTAGCTTTATAATGGACTAAATTTTGAAGAAGTCCTATCACAATAGGCATTTCGAAACTGCCATCCATCAAGGTTTTGATTCCTGTCACAGGAACAAAAAAGACGTAGCAACGTAACAAAATATGCAACGATACTAACATGACCACTGCGCGCTCTTTTCATCCCCTTATTGCTATCTCACTCACACATTTCATGCTAACGCTGCCCTGAGACGGAATATTTAGGTACATTTTATATAATTTTAATAAATAAGTAAATACCTTACCTAATATAAACCATATTATATTTAATTATTCTTATAAGCATTTTGTTTTAATTTATTTAGTTTAAAACTTATTTTCTACAACTGGGAATATCGGCAATATTCCCGGCAGTGGCAATATTGCCGGCGGCACAACATTATAGCAAGACCCTTAGGCTGAGTTATTAAGTTTCTTGTGATTATCATATAAAAATATTCTCCAACTTATCAACACCAACCACAATAGGTTGTAAAATTGTTTTCTTAGAAACATGCTTCTATGTGGCTTAATTTTTATGTGTTAAAATTATTTTGCTATTTTTATAATTTTAAGCTCTGTCCTCATTTCAGAAAACCACCAAAAGATATTTTGATGGAATATTCTAAACGAGCAGCTTTCCTAAAGGGTTTAATACAGACAGCATCATTGAATAGCCCACAAGAAAAGGTGAGAATAAGCAGGTACCTTTATTATGATGTATGGAGGCAAAGCCCTATTATAAGTAATCTTTTTCCTGGCTTTACTCATGCTGCTGACATCTTAAAACAAGATCTAGTCAGCAGCTCCATAGTTGTACATCTAATTACATTGTTAAAGGTATCATAACCTAGATTTCACCTCATGGGTACATGAATGTATAGGTAACGAGTGTTGATTGGTTTTCAGCTCGGGCGTTATTTTATGAACACTCCTTAATTAAAGCCTCAAAGTTGACCAGAGTCACGACGATGATAATAAGAAACTGCATCCAAATCTGGCCAGATTTTGGCCTCAGTACATTACTAATAACCCATTTCATTTAAAATTTTGGGAAAATATTCAATTCAGTTTCATAACTTTACTAAGTACTTTATTATTAGTATACATGTATTATATTTGATTATAAGAATACAGAAAACATTATCCCGATTTCGGGTTTCCGTAGATAGAAAAGTATCTATAGGTAGTGGAATAAAATCAAAGTTGTAACTTTGCACTGAATAAAGGGTGTTTTGTAAAATATTTAATGACAAATGCCTCCAAAGAGTAAATTATTTATCGTCTAAAACAAAGTTATAAAAAATTAAGAATACTTTTCTTAGAATTGTCTTTGTATGGGTTGATTGCACAACATTTTTTTTACTTGAATTTATAAAGGAGCCCTAGGTCTCAAATTGTATTAGTTTAATAAATTAATTTATACATCTACGTAATTCTAGTTTTGGTTGCCTTTTCCAAATGTAGTATAACTTGTTGAAAAACACTTTTCAGTTAGAAGCAGTCCAACTGCTGTCGCACGGAGCAGCAACAATGTCCGCTGATGCCGCTGCTCAGGAGATCCATCAGAAAACTGTCGCCAAGTACGGAAATGAACTTCGATCAGACTTGTTTGGACTTGGTAATATATTTTATGGTGTATCTCTTCTACCAGCAGTCTAATCCTACTCGTACATCTAGGTTTTGTTTCAAAACGAGGATTTTCAATTGATACGTGATACGAATTTAACCCCACAGCTTACAAAAATTGTGTTGAGTGAAACTGAGTAAAAAAACTGTTACCTGACAGTTGTTGAAAACACTTAAAAAAAATTATTCATCATAATTGCATCAGGCTCGTAAAAGCTCTCTTTTAACCATTGCTCATCATCACTCTATTCTGCTGGATGACATTCCTGCTCTTTTTTCGGAATTACTCGATAGAATTTCTAGTAACTAGAAAAAGCAATTTTAGTTTCCCTCCCTTGAATATGACCTGAGACTGACGTTTGTTATCCAGGCTACTTCTAAAACACTTTTCTGACTGGAATCACTCGCAAGCGTTTGAAAATCAGATTTATCTGTCTCGTATATATAATTGTCAACTTAGTTAATACTCCGCAGTTGCTTAGCCAAATAAATTTCTGTCCATCAAGGGCAACAAGAAATTTAAAATTGTTTTCTGTGCCAGTAACCACAAAATATATGCAACAAGTTGCTTTTTTTATAGAACCTGTAATTTAATACTTAACAAAAAGTTTCATGATATTGATTTGTTTACTGTATCCCCTTTTTTTACTTAAATAATTAATAGAATCGAAATTGAGATTATGTTTTATTGCGAAATCAAGCTTTGGAAAACAAATGTAAAAACAAGAATTTGATTTTTTGAAAAAAATTCTTCAAATTCTTGTCTTTACATTTGTTTCTAATTTATCTTTTCTGGTTTGTAATGCACTCTAATAATAATATTTAGAATCGAAATTATAAAATTAAGTGTGGTATTTTCAATATCTGTTGATTTCTAATACTTAAATTATTTTTTTTACATTTTCTCTCCATCTTGTGTTTTGATACTGAACTGCTTGTTTTCTCATTTGTCTGTTATGTGTGGAAACTTGTTGGTTTTTGTTATTTCTTTGTGTATTGTTTTATGTAAAGCATAACTGTTTGTTTCCCAAATAAAAATAAAAATAAATAAAGTATATAGTCTGCCTCTTTCTTGTAAACGAGTGAAATTTCGCAAGACAGGCAAACCTTTTGTCACGGTCCTCTAAAGTAATCTAATGTCAGTATTTCATGACCATACCTTATAAGAACCCATACCTCCCCATAGTGTATATTATTATTATATAGGTATAAGGTTCGTTTAATTGATTGAATTGTTTGTTAATTGATTAATTGTTTGTTCGTTTGAATTGATTAATTTAATTGTTCGTTAAATTGATTTTATTAATTTATGTATTTAGTATTTACCTACAAATCTACTTATCTATTTTATTTATTAGTACATTCATGTCTTTTTTTTTTCTCACTTATTTTTTTTATGTCTTAAAGCCTTTCTGCACGCCTGCCTCTGTTCATTTCTTGTACTTTCTGTCGGGTTGACTGGGAGAAAATGCTTTTAGCATTAAGCCCGCCTGTTGTACATGTAACTTTTGTTTTGTGCAATAAAGTATTTAGAAAGAAAGAAAGAAAGAACCTTGGTCCTGACCAATAACTGAGTCTCCAGTATGAAGTTGACTATATGAACGAAAGACACTGTATTTGAGATCACTAGAAGTTGTTTGGTACTATTGTAGACATCTTGCAGCCAAAATATTCTTATGATTCAGGCTAACTACTCGTAAAATTATTTTCTATGAATATGTAGCTTTGGACTTACTATTAGCTTTACATGATCTATGTTTACTTCCAGATGATTCTGACGACGCGCTCCGGAAAAGGAACATCATAAAAGCGCCAAATTTCACAAGCAACAGTAGCAGCCAAGAAGACATAGACACGCTGCTCAAATACCATCAGAATATGCAGGAGAAAGTCGCTGAGAATATGGTCATGCTGACCAAGAATTTAAAGGAACAGTCCCAGATCGCCAGCACTATCATCAAGAGAGATACTGAGGTTAGTATAAGTAACATTATGTTTTTTATAGCGAAATCTATCGCTTTTGAATACTCTAAATATTATTAGAGTGCATTGCAAAATAGAAAAGCTCAATTAGAAACAAATTTCAAGTGACAAGAAAACTGGCAACTTCTTTACAATAAATAATAAAAAAACACTAGTGTGGTAAAGTTGACTATAAAATTACCACATATTGTATATAAAAAAGGTCTTCACGAGCACTTGCATTGATAAACATTTAGGTAAGTATGAAAGCTCAGCTCACGCGCTCTGTACCTTACGTTGTTAGCTGTATTTTATTCATACTTTTTTCCACAGGCTTTAAAGAAATCATCAGACCTGACAGATAAGAACTTGGACTCGCTGAAGGTGGAATCTGAACGGCTCTCCGAGCACAGTCGGAGTGCATGGAAATGCTGGCTGTGGCTTATGCTGGCGGTCGTGATGGTCATTTTTATAAGTGAGTATTTTTTACTTAAACCGGTATAAACGAGGAGCTTTTGTGCCTCCATACCTCGGTTCCGGCAGAATGTTTCAAGCAGTTGCAGTCCATTCATCCGATACCGACAGTATTATTGTTCCACGTTTGGATTGGGAATGAGGTGCTAACGTCAACTTTACGCGAATGTATGAAATGACGGTTACCAAAGGTAGGATGTGCAAAAATACGTAAAAACTTTTATTCAGTACTGCGAAATTACAATGTGGAGAAAATGGAACATTTAACCAAAATAAATAATATTGTGTGGAACTAAAATAAAATTATATTCTTAAAAAAATTGTCTGCTTGCCATTTGTTTTGATGATCAACCACTCATATTTTCATCAAATTCATCATCAATGCCAAATAGTGACAGATTTGTCAAATAAAATTTCAAGATTTTATTTTAAAACAGTTGAAAATAGATTCAGCAAACAGTTCAGAGAACTTTTTATGGTAAATTAATCCTAACTATTATAATTTAAAATAGCTTAAATAAATTTTCGTATACCAGATGTGGTGAAATATGCTGCACTATTTAATATTTAAGACCTTATGTATCTACCATATTTCAAGCGAATAAAACTTATTCTATTCTATTCTAACTAAATCAGCGATCATTTCATATTTTGGACAAGCAATATTAACGATCAATAAACTTTTATATACATCAGTAAGTACATAAAACGCAAAATTTTATTATTATTCTACTTGACGGGCTTACGTACCTAAGTATAATCAATTAATTTGTACTATTATGCAAACGGTACTTTTGAATCCCAATCCAATCGTGGAACAATAATACATGCTGCGGGAGTCCCTGGACAAACTGAAAAATGCTTCCCCTTTCTCTCGCATCGTAAGTGTATTTAAGTAAACTGGATAAAACATTTTTAGGGTTCCGTACCTCAAAAGGACAAAAAACGGAACCCTTATAGGATCACTTTGTTATCCTACTGTCTGTCACGACCCTTTATCTCAGGAACGCGTAGAGGTATCGAGTTGAAATTAAAGCCATATACTTAAGTCTACAGTCCCTTGAAGCTGTGAAAAAATCATACTTCTCAGTTAACGTAAAAAAAAGATACGGCCGTTTATGCCGCAAAAAACGTTTATTTCGACACTCTCAAGGGAATCAAAATTCATAGGGTATTGCCCGTTGACCCAGAAGAGGAGATACAAAATAGAGGAGAGGAACGTGGTGGAAAACGGATAGAAGAGGTGCACTGAGGGCGCGACCGCACCCGCGATGCTTCTATGTGGCTTGCACCTAACGTAACCATGATATTTTGATGCTAAGGCTACAGGCCTGTCCTCTGTCGTGGCCCGATCCGTATAGCTTACCGCTTTCTCGCCGGCAAGCCGTGGCAATCGGACAACTGAGTCTTTGATGCTAACCGCATAATCGCAGTGCCTCATTATGGGTTACAGTTTAATGTCAATTGGGCTTTTGTAGCAAAGTTGTGTTATTTTGTACTTTAATTTGTAAATTATCCTCTATAACAACTTTAAAATGTGTTCATACTTAGTTTTTGTGCAGAGTCATTTAAAAGTACTGCACGAATAACACAACTATGCTATAAAACCTAATTGACATTAAAATATTGTCGCCTAGTGCCATAATAGTAGTTTATGAAACTGGTACATAAAAAGGTTATCGGGTGTTTTAACACCTAGTTATGTACCTATATTTATTTATTTATTTTTACATAAGAACCTTAGCCTACTTACAGTGCTTGTCACCAACTCGTAAGCTAAAACAGTCTATATAGTTTCATACACTACTTTATCTAAACTCATGCCTACTAACCTGTTTTCATAATCTTGGAAAATTTTTCGTTAGCCATTTTGATTGTTCTTGTAAAAGTTTTGTTCTAAAAGTGTTCGTAATTTCCGTCGTTATTTCCATAATGTCAGGTGGAGTCAAATACCATCACCATCCCTGCTGTCAGTAGTTTTTGGGCAAAATAATTCTTTTGACCGAATCTAAGCCTAAGGCGCCGTAAGCCATAGACAATACCTGGCCAAAAATAAAGTTGACTGTAACCTCGTTACTGTTTTGTATGTATTATGTATTGGAGAACATTATATGATAACCTCATTGGTATTTGATATTAAATCTTAGACATGGCTGTTTGGGCTAAATTCCCTTTGCCTTCCTAGTTAGTATCACATGTACTGTAATCTCAGAAAAAGTTTTTTATAGCATTATGTTGTTCGGAGACCTATACTATAATTTAATTTTTTAGAGACGTTCATGAAAAACATTTTTCATTATGCCAGTAGGTTTGAGTTCGTAATGAGGATTTTACGATATGAGGTTAGATAAATGTAATTTATCCTCATTACGAACTCAAAACTACTGGCATAATGAAAACATTTTTTCATGAACGTCTCTAAAACATAAAAAAAAATTACATCCTAAAACTATGCATAACTAGGTACCTATTAAAACAATCGTATACTATTAAAAAACTTGCCTTCGCTCGTCTTTAAACTGACACTCGTGTTTTTAATAACCTTTCTATATGTAGGTACCAGTTTCATAAACTATTATTATTTAATACATTTTTATAAAAAAATGAGAAAATAATTATACAGTAGTCTGTTTGGGGACGAGACCACACGTTATGGTACCGACTTTAAAATACGCTGAAATAAGCTGCTAACCTAAGTCTCCTCTTTGCAGATATGGTGTTGTTCATGAAAGTTATGAGGAAGCGAAAAAGTGAAAGTGTTTAAATGTAAGTAGTTCTATTTTTTTATGATTTTATTTATTTTTTAGTAAAATAAATTTACTGTTATATATTTATATGTACATGTAAAGTGTATCTATGTGCAGTATCAATGTGAAATAATTTAATTATAAACATTTGCATGTAATGCTTGCAATCCAAATAATAAATGGTGATACATAATTATACTTACTTGTTAATTTCTTGTTCACATTAGAATCACTGAGCATGCGTGCCCTTAGCGCACGTTCTAATGTGTACTTTTTGACCATGAACTCAGTGCAAAATCACTTACCCCGATTTCATATTTGAACATTTTAAGTTAAGGGCCCTGTAGCCGAATGCTTGAAGTCAGTCGCGCACGTGTTCGCTATGCTTGCTATTTCATTCTACATTCAAATTCGGGTTATAGCATATAGCACTGACTGACTGTTATTGGTTGACCCGAACGTAATGATTCCCGAGCTCGTACGGAACTAACCGAACGCGCTGTGGGAGGCAAGCTAACGCTAGATAAAATTAATGTCTTGAAAAAACTCGAGAATGGTTTTTGGTCTTCCTATGATTTCAGGGGAAGTATCCCAATAATCGAAATAAAACAAAAATATTGTTGAATAATTTAAAATATAGTATGCTATGAACCTAAAATTATTTCATTTGTTATTATATCGCTTCTGGGACATTACGGTACATAAACATTCATCAAAATATGTGTAAAATCCAGGACTTTTATATGCTTGTAACTTTTGTATGTATTTAAATATTGGATGGATTCGATTGATGGTTCTTTGAAGAATTTGTGTATAATTTATTGTATGTATTTGATTTTGATAAATGTTTTATGTTCAAGTCATGGATATTGTATGGGATTTATTTATTTATTTATTTCATGGAAAAGACACAGAAGTAAACTATACATAGAAACATTAAAGTATAAACAAATGGTTAGTTTAATTTACTTCCTCTACGCTTTCCTCAAATACGTTATTTTTGTAGGGAGTAATTCGGTGACATTTCTAAACCATTCTCTGATAATGTTAAAAAAATAAAAATAATGTTGTTTACAAAGCAATGGAATTAAATTAAATTAAAAACTAAGATAAGCGTTCATACACACGGTTACACACATTCATGCAATCTCACATATTACCATCCATACACACACACACATGCCTTTTAATTTGATATTATATTTGTGTAGTTACACAATTTCTTACAATTTCTCGTTTTTGGTGTCTAAAATTTGCCTAACTTCCTTTTTAAATTTGATTTTACTATTATTAAATATGTCTATGCTAAGGAGTTTTTTATTGTAGGAGCTGCAGATTCTTCGTAGGGGGGCTCGACAGCCTGCGTTACTCTGTGAAGTAGGTACTGAGAATAAAGTCTTAGATCGTGTAGAGTGGGTTGGCGCTTTAAAGTTAATTTGCTCAAGAAGAGTAGGGCAGTCATATTCATTGTTCAATATATTGTAAAGGGTCTTTGCGTCTAATAGGAGCCTTCTGTCACAAAGTCTTTGTAGGTTATAGAGTTTAAGCAGGTCGGCATAGTGTCCTCGGGATCGAGTCAGTCTAAAATGGAGGGCTTTAACAAATTTCTTTTGGATCATCTCCACCCTTTCGGAATAAACTGCGTAGTATGGATTCCATATTATAGATGCATAGTCAAGTACTGAGCGTATTAATGATTGATAGAGAGATAAGTATGTTGATGCTTTCTTAAAAGGTTTGGTGATTCTCAGGACAAATCCCAGCATTTGATAGGCTTTAGTGTACATTTTATCTATGTGCTTGTCAAATATTAACTTTTCGTCAAAAGTCATGCCAAGATCGCGAATGTCATTTACTTTAGTTAAGTCTTCGCCACCGATGTTATAGGTATGTTCTATTTTGTTAAGGTTTCTAGTAAACGATATTTGTTTGCACTTGTCATACGCGAGCTTCAATTTGTTCCTTGTACAAAATTCCTTAAATCTATTCAAATCCTCCTGAATGAGTATACAATCTTGTTGCGATTTGACTTTCTTGTAGATTTTTAAATCATCAGCGAACATAAGAATGTTAGAGTTCTGAAAGCATTGCTCTATTTCGTTGATAAACAAAGGATATTGGAGAGGTCCTAGAATAGAACCCTGGACGACTCCAGACGAGACTATACTTTTACTTGATGAATACCCGTTAATAGTGATAATTTGATACCGGTTTCTGATGTAAGAGGCAAACCATTTAAGAAGGTTGCCCTTGATTCCATTATAAGCAAGTTTTTTCAGTAGTAGAGCATGATCGACCTTGTCAAAAGCTTTGCGAAAATCCGTATAGATTGCATGGACTTCTGTTCTTTTATCTAATGCTTCAAATAGATATTCTGAATATGATAGCAAGTTAGTTATAACGGATTTCTTCTTCATAAAACCATGTTGGTTTTGACTTATTTGGGACTGGACTATGGGATACAATGCATTATGTACAAGTGATTCGAATATTTTCGGTAATGTTGAGAGATTTGATATGGGTCTGTAATTAGGGATTTGGGCTCTAGGGCCAGATTTGTGGATAGGGGTTACATTGGCAAGTTTCCATCTATCTGGAAACGTTCCTTCTTCTAAACATTTGTTGAATATTATAAAAAGGGGATGGCTGATTTCTTTACATATATTCTTAAGGAATAGAGCACTTATTTTGTCAGGACCGGGACCCTTTGTTATGTCTTGTTGAAATTAATATTTAGGACGCAAAATGTTAATACGCCTGTTTGAATACCTATAGCAAAACCAAAGACGTAAAACTTAGCTCTCAGCTACTCAAGGCGATATCTCTCTCTTTCTCCTTTGAAGTGTTCCATACATGCAAGCTCTGTACACTTTTTATTTTATCTTTATTAAATGGTCTGTAATCTCAAAAGTATCGTGTCATTTCATCAGGTTATGGGCCGTCTCATACCTGGAAAGTGAAAGTTCAAAGAAAAAGACAGTTTTTGAAAAAATAGCAGTGAAAAGAAAATTTCTAACCTAAAAATTGCATGCGGCCAGACTTGACCGCACAGATTTTCGGCACCGAGTAGGTTTTTATTTCAGCCTTTCAGCATATTTCAGGCAAGATTAACCGAAATGTCGACTGATAATGGCAATGGAGCCATGCATATTCAAAAGTTATGCGGTCGAGAAAATTATGCAACGTGGAAGTTTGCAATGAAGGCTTATTTGCAGCTGGTAGAACTATGGAAATGTATAGATATCAGCCCTGGCGAGGTTCCTGATGAAAAAAAGGACATAAAAGCTAAGTCGAAATTAATTTTATTAATTGATCCTACACTTTATGTGCATATAAACGAGGCCGAAACTGCAAAAGAGGTTTGGGACAACTTGACGCGTGCTTTTGAAGATTCAGGCTTGACTCGTAAAGTTGGCCTACTGAAAGACTTAATAAACACGACTTTAGAAACTAGTACAAACATTGAAGACTATGTAAGCAAAATTATGTCGTCCGCACATCGGTTAAGAAACAAGCGCATTTTACTCAAACTATAAACATCAACCGAAAAGCAATGTTCAACAGCAAAATAAATCAAAGGGGCCGAGATGCTTTAATTGTAATAAATTCGGTCATATAAGTAAAAATTGTTGGCATAAGAAAAATAAAACAAGTAACAAAGATAACGGTTTTATTGCTGCTTTTTCAGCCACCACACTCAATGACTCGCTGAACTGGTACGTCGATTCCGGTGCATCGATGCATATGACGATGCACAAGGAGTGGCTCGAGAATGAAATGGCACCACCAGTAAAAAGTATTCGAATCGCTGATAACAAAGTGCTCCGTGTGGAAAGTTGTGGCAACATAACTATCAGAGTACCGGACACACAGGGCTGTATCTGTAAAATACAGGTAAGAAATGTTATTTATGTACCAGAATTATCAACAAACTTAATATCAGTGAGTAAAATGATTAAAACGGGCTGTAAAGTTGAATTTAATGAAAATGGATGTAAAATTTTGAACCAAAAAGGCCAAAAAGTAGCGCATGCCAACCTGATAAATGATATGTACAAGATGAATGTGGTTCATGATGAAGCCCATGCTATGCCCGCCGTTACTGAAAATGATACCTACTTGTGGCACCTACGAATGGGCCACTTAAACTTTGCTGATATGGACAAAATTCCAACCTGTACTACAGGTGTAAAATTATCTCCGTGTAAAGAAAATATAACCTGTATTAGTTGTATTGAAGGAAAGCAGACTAGACAGCCATTTCCAAGTGAAGGCTCCCGGGCAACTGATTTGCTAGAAGTCATCCACTCCGATGTATGTGGACCGATGCAAGCTGCATCACTTGGAGGTGCCAGGTATTTTGTCACTTTCATAGATGATTTTTCACGTAAGGTATTTGTCTATCCGATTAAAAGTAAAGCCGAGGTACTGGAAAAATTCATTGAATTTAAAAATAGAGTTGAGAATGAATTAAGTAGAAAAATTAAAAAGTTGAGGACTGACAATGGCAAAGAATATGTAAACAACAATTTTGACAGTTATCTCAGGAAATTTGGCATATTGCACCAGACCAGTAATACGTACACACCGGAGCAGAACGGGCTTAGTGAACGTATGAACAGGACGCTTATTGAACGGTCCAAATGTATGGTTTTAAATGCTCAATTACAGAACAGTTACTGGGGTGAAGCAGTGGTCACGGCAGCGCACATCATCAACCGCTCGCCGACGAGAGCCCTCTCCTACATCACTCCTGAACAAGTGTGGACTGGCAAGAAACCGAGTTTAAGCCATATAAGGGTTTTTGGGTGCAGAGCTATGGTGCACATACCGAAAGAACGCCGCCGAAAATTAGATGCAAAATCACATGAGGTAATATTTGTCGGATACAGTGATTGTGTGAAGGGCTACCGATTTATAGACCCTAAAAATAAACAAGCTATAACAAGTAGAGATGTTGTATTCCTCGAGGCCACCGTAAAAAGAAATTTGGTCAGTGATGGTAATAACTCAGCTCCTGAAAAACAAAATATAATTAGTAACATAGAGAAAGAAAATCAAGTCAATGTAAGTAAAATGGAAGAAAATAAACATGAAGGAAGGAAAATTGAAGAAAAAATTTATAACAGAGAAGAAAGACTCTTACCATTGTCTAAAATGTATAACTTACCTTTGTTTGAAGATGAGGATAAAGAAGTCCAGAGTGAAGAAGAAAACAGTGCTATGGGTGATGATCATGGTTATAGAGTAGAAGAGGAGAGTTCAATATTACAAAATGATGCATCGCCAGTATCATCAACATCATGCTACTCTGACCCCAATGATGAAACTTACATACCAGAAAACTCATGCCTATCCGATAAAAGCTCTGAATTTCCAAAATCCTGTATGTCTTTACGACACAGAAGACGTGATGAGGTTTATGAACCTACTCCACTTGCTGATTATCGAGATGAAGATAACAATGTATCTTTCATGTGTATGAGTGGTGAGTCTGCTATGAGCATCTTAGACAAAGATCCGCAAAGCCTATCTGAAGCACTCCAATGTAGTAAGGCAGACAAGTGGATAGAAGCTATGAAAGAAGAACATCAAGCCTTGCTACAAAATACCACCTGGACATTGGTTGAGAAACCGAAAAGTATAAATGTTATCCCTTGTAAATGGGTTTTTAAAACTAAAACCGATGAAAATGGTGATATAACAAGGTATAAGGCTCGACTTGTTGTGAAAGGCTATCAACAAAAAGAAGGTATAGACTACCATGAAATTTATGCTCCAGTGGTTCGCTACAGTTCCATTAGATACATGTTTGGTTTGTCTGTGAAATATAACTTGAAAGTTCACCAGATGGACGCAGTGACTGCTTTTTTACAAGGTGATGTTGAAGAGAGTATCTATATGACACAACCACCATATTTTGAAGACGGAGACAAAGTTTGTCTTCTCAAAAAGTCTATTTACGGCCTGAAACAGGCAAGCAGGCAATGGAATAAAAAATTAAATAAAACTCTACTAGAAATTGGAATGTCACGATCAAAAGTAGACCCATGCATATACTACCGTATAGTTGATGAAAAAGACATCTTGTTTTTAACAGTGTATGTTGATGACATTTTATATTATTTTAATAAAGAAGAAACTGCCTTGATGATAAAGAAGAAATTAAATGAAAAGTTTCATATGAAAGATTTGGGTGAAGCTAAATGTTGTATTGGATTTAAAATTATACACAACCCGACCAAGAATGAAATTTCACTAGATCAGTCATTGTATATTAAAAAAATATTAACACGTTTCAATATGAGCGATTGCAATCCTGTGTATACGCCATGCGAAGCAAACTTGCAATTAAAAAAAGCTGAACATGATGAAGAAATCATGAAAAACATTCCCTATCAAGAATTAATAGGTTGCCTGTTATATTTATCACAGGGAACGAGACCTGATATAGCTTATATTGTAAACCAGCTCAGTAGATATAACAACAAGCCCACATCTCAGCACTGGACAGCGGCAAAAAGAATACTGAGGTACTTGAAAGCCACGCAAAACACAAAACTTACATTCAAGAAAAACAGTAACAATATAGAGGGTTATTGCGATGCTGATTGGGCAACAGACACTGAAGACAGAAGATCATGTTCTGGATACATATTTATGTTTCAGGAAGCTGCCATTAGTTGGTGTACTAAAAGGCAGCCTACAATAGCTTTGTCAAGCACCGAAGCAGAGTATATGTCATTGGCCACAGCTATACAAGAGGCTATCTGGCTTAAGCAAATGGAAGAAGACTTCTGGCCTTCTCTGTCAGGTACACCAATTAAAATGTACTGTGATAATCAGAGTGCTATTAGCATTTCAGGTAACGACATCTATCACGCTCGAAGTAAACACATAGATGTCCGCTACCATTTTGTGAGGGAGAGGATCTCAAATAACCAAGTCTCCGTCCGCTACAAGAACACACATGACATGGTGGCTGACGCTCTAACAAAGGGACTTCACCGATCGAAGCTCCAAAACTTTACCAAGGCAATGGGTTTGCGTCCAGAGGAGGGTGTTGAAATTAATATTTAGGACGCAAAATGTTAATACGCCTGTTTGAATACCTATAGCAAAACCAAAGACGTAAAACTTAGCTCTCAGCTACTCAAGGCGATATCTCTCTCTTTCTCCTTTGAAGTGTTCCATACATGCAAGCTCTGTACACTTTTTATTTTATCTTTATTAAATGGTCTGTAATCTCAAAAGTATCGTGTCATTTCATCATGTCTAGATGTTTTAATGCTTCTTCTATTTTATATTTTGCTATGTGTAAAGAGACTATATTTTCGGCTAGTTCGTTAGTAGGAAGGTTGTCAAGATGGAGACTATCGATGGTAGTCGATGGTTCAAAAACGGATGAGAAAAAAGTGCTGAACATTTCTGCAATTTCATGGGGATTTTTAGATGTTTGATCACCAAGTGTCATAGTGTTAGGGTAGCCAGAGTCATTTTTCTTTAATGATGACACATATTGCCAAAAATGTTTAACATTTTTGGGAATGGCAGCTTCTGTATCAGAGATATAGTTATCTAGACATTTTGCCAGGAGTAGTTTGCAACGGGCTCGGAGCAATGAAAACTCCGTATAATCAGAAAGTGATTGATATGTTTTCCATCTGTGCCAAAGTTTTTTCTTACGGTTTAGCGTATTTTTGAGTGCAGGGGAAAACCAAGCTGGATGTTTTGCAGATTTGGATTTTTTAAGGGGTACTTCTTGATCTATGATTTCGTAAATTATGTCATAAAATGTGTCTAACGAGTCGGACGCCTTTGACCATTTTAGCTTAGTGTCCCAGTCTATATTTAAGATTTTAGTGCGAATAATGTCGTAGTCAGCCTTATTGAATTTGTATTTTAAGACGTTTTTGAAATTAATATTTTTTTGTACCGAGTGTTCCAGGTTAAACTCAATACTAGGGTGATGTGATCCTGATCGAGATATGTCAACTTGGGATCGGACACAAATACATGGGGTATTACTAAGAACTAAGTCAAGCACACGTTGATTTTTGTTAAAACAGTTGTTGTACTGGTTGAGTTTAATGAGGGTCATAGTGTTTATAAGTATTTTATGTATCTCAGAAATAGGTTGTGATGGTAGTAATATTATGTCATTATTATTCGGAGTCCAGTCAATATCTGGGATGTTGAAGTCTCCAAGAACGCAGTAGGTAAAGTCAGGGTAATTTAAATATATTCTTTGTATTTTCCCAAGTAGGTTTTCATAGATACTAGTTTTCGACTTGGGTGGTATATAATTTACAGAGATCAGCAAGGTTAAGTTTTGTACAGTAGGTATTGTAATTATTATATCTTCATGTAAGGGGTCTTCTAAATCATAGCGCCGAGTCGCCGGTATACTCTTTTTGATGGCAATAAATATACCACCTCCATCCAACTTTTTAGTTTTAGATAAATCACGATCTCTACGAAAAACAGTGTATCTGTCGTCCACCAACTCTGAATCGTACACTCCAGGTCGCAACCATGACTCTGTAATTACAATTATATCATAATTTGTATTTAATATACCCATTCGGAGGTCAGCTAACTTGGAACGCAAGCCACCACAATTTTGATAGTAAATACTTAGTTTATTGAAAGTGTTGAATTTTATTTGTGAGTGGGTATTTTAATTTAAATGTATTAGTTGTGGTTTCAGTTTGTTTGCTTTCCAGGCTGCCAACAGAAAGGTTAGTAACAAAAAATATGGGTTTAAATATTTTAAATTGCTTAGTTAGATTATAGGTTGTTAAATAGGCTGATACATAAGGAAATAACATGACAATTGTATTGAAAAATTCAATTAAAACGAATACAAACGTTAACAAAGACAACAACCGTAATATTAATATATTAATTATACATAGTTCTAGTCACATTTTGGCTATGTCCATGTTATTACGGATTGTGAGAACACGGGAGTCGTCGCTTTTTCGTGCAAGAATTGTCGAGTTCTTGATCCAAACAAATTTATAATTTTTCTCTATCTTAGCTTTACGAGTTTCTGCATATAGGATTTTGTTTTTTAGGGTTAGGTGCTCATTCATGTATATTTTCTGGTCGGCACGTATGTGACTGTCAGACTGGCTACTGCCACTTCTGGTACCACTAACGACTGCTTTTTGAAGTTGGCTGACGGTAAAACCACGGCGTACTCTGGCGGCTGCGAGGATATCATTGCGAACGTGTCTAGTGGTTAGCTGTAGGATAATGTTCTTTGGCCGGTCCGATTTAGCATTGTGTGCGACTCTATGCACGTCTTTTATCTGGTTAGGAGATATTGGTAGCCCTATGACTGTCCCGATGGTTTCCACGACATGGAACAGATTTTCTCCTTTTGTTTCAGGAACATTTTGGATTTCTATGTTACAATTACGAGATCTTTGCTCCAAATCTTCGATATGGTTTTGTAGAGTATTAAGATCGCTACGGATATGTTGAAAAAGAAAAAATAATAAGCAAGTACCTTTAAATAAGGATATTATCAGCGAAGATTATGTTTTTATTGCGAAATCCATCGCTTTGGAATACTCTAAATATTATTAGAGTGCAACTAGAAAAGATAAATTAGAAACAAATGTAAAGACAAGAATTTGAAAAATCCCTTGGCCAGGATTCGAACCTGAGACCTCTTGTGATCAAGACAAGCGCGCTACCGACTGCGCCACCGAGGTACTTACATAGCCCGTTGAATCTTTCCACCATACTTGTCCACCGAGTATTTTCTTTGTAACCATTTGATCTAACTAGCTTGTAATGCACATATTGAACGCTCACGAGGGCGTTATGTGATTTCACGCATCGTTCTTAAGAAACAGATAGCGCTGTCGTCGCTACAATATGTGTTGCTAATAATAATAATATTGGTAGTTTTACATTTACATTAAAATAATTTTATTTAATATTTTTGTATGTTTTATACACATACTAGCCTATGCCTAGCGTTTATTCAATCTCTGCCCTGTTTTTAGCTCGGGCATTATTTTATCAACTGTAAGGAATTTACAGCCTATATGTTGACCACTACGATGATAATAAAGAAAGCCGCATCCAAATCCGTTGAGTGGCTTTCGAGTTAAAACGGAACATACATACAGACAGATAAAAATTCTAAAAATGGTAGTTTCAGCTCCAGTACAATACTAGTATCCCATTACATTTAAAAATTTTGAAAATATTATTGGTACAAACACGACTTTTACTACTTTATTATTGGTATATATTATATTATGAACATATCAAAAACCATTTAATATAAATTCTAATATGAGCCGGCGAAGCCGCGGGCAAAAACGTAGTGTCTAACATAGTCGAAATAAAACAAAAATATTGTTAATGCACTATATTTATAAATTTTCTCTCTACTACAGGAATCTCAGCTGTAACTTTGACTACAGGATAATATAAATATATTTTATTTTTTCGCCAAATATATTTTGGTCCGACAAATCTTATACATTTCTATAAGCAGAATCAAAGTGATTTACATAATGTAAACCCGTCTAGTTATCAATTTTAGATATCAGTTGAAGAACAATAGATATGGAACGCCCTGTGAATCAAATAATCTTCTACTAGTGGGAAACAAAATTTGATAGTGAAGATTTTTTTAGGATAGTATCACCTACTTTCTTGTAATAGTAAAGATTATTTTTATAATCTTTTAGTTATGCATGTGCGTGTTTCTCATTGGATCAAATATTTAAATACTACATTCTTATCGGTACATAATATACTTATACACGCTAGTATATAATTATAATATAAATTATATAAATACAGAAGTTAAAAAAAACAAAAACTCATTAAAATAATAAAGGCAAAAGGTCAAATTTACTTAATTTTCATTATATATGTATATTTATGTTTTAAAAATACGTATTTTTATACAAGATATTTATTTCCTTCCTTTAGGCGTTATTGTATTAATAAAAAAATTTCATTAACTTAGTATTTTCAATTCTGAAATAAATATTAAAGGTTAAGTATTCTTTATACGTAGATATTCTTTCTTTATTTAAAGATATAATTTTAAAAACAGTATAGGTATGTACTTAACAAAGCAATTTAATAGTCTATGTTTTTCTGCTTATGTATACTTCAAGAATACTGATTGGTAATCTTACTACGCCGGTCCCCTCGTATTTCTATCTCTTTTCTCCATTATGGCACTGGCCACACACTTCTTAAGGACAGCCATCCCTTGAAATTATCTAGATCTATGCCAAATTAGAACTAAAAATAGGAAAATTGAATGATATCTTAAAAACAAACTCGCAAAAAACGTAAAGTTAACCAAAAGTGTAGCTTAGCATCGAAAATGTAGTCTAGATTAATTTTCACCAATAATATGTTGGAAACCTTCCCAGTATTGTCAGAATTTTGATTTTCCTGACACACGTTTTAAATTTTGTGCCCGCAGTTGGTGCGATTGTATTGCCTTCGCAAGTTTCACGTAATAGTGAAATGAAATAGCATTACATTTGTTCACGCCCACAACAGGTTGCTGCGCTCATGACTACCGTCATTAAAGATAGAAACACAAGCCTAGATATACCGTTCCGAAACCACGAAATTTACAGATCTTTTGGGCCCTTATACGCGTCTGTAAAAGATAAATCCTATATATCGATGAAGTATCGGAACCCGCCCTTGAACTATGCCTGAAGTGCTCCTAGTTAGCAGGTTTCGCACCCTAACGAAGTATCAAATGAAATTGCTGTTTTCTTCGCACTCATTAAAGTTGACGCGCCTGTTAACTAGGAAGACTATACCAATATACACAGAGAATTCGATTCTCATTTTCTCATCACATTAAAGCATTTCTCTAGGTTTTGTAGTAAAACTACATTTCGCTACGCGTTGCAGGATCGCTTTATTTCTTGTCGTATACGTCGGTTAGCTCGAACTTCCATATCTTGTTTGGTCCAATCTCAGTAACGTATAGATGTGAGCCGTTCCTTGTTACAGCTAGAGAATGGGGATTTGTGAAACCCTGGAAAAGGAAAAAGATAAGGTAGATTATGCTGGGGCACTTTGAAAATTAACCTTAGTCTAATACCAGCTTTAATTATAGTCTTGCGTGAAACATTGTATATAACCTACGTTACTCCCAGGACATTGTTACGCTACAAAACAATGAAAACCCTATTCAAATCCTTACAATAGTTTTTAAGTAAATCGCGAGTATACAGACAGATAGAAAAACAATTATTAATAATACTATTTTAATTATTTTATGTATACATGTTGAAAATGAACCCCCTAGCTTTATTGAAATCTATGAATCAGAATAACTATGACAACACAGAATCGTAAAAAAATATTCTTTTTTGTTTTTTTTTCCTCAAATTTCGATTGGATGACCAACCTAAACGACGTGACATGTGACTGACAATAGACCGTACATATTCCCGGCGGTAAATAATGCACATAGGCTATGTACACATACGTTTTCTAGAGCGTCACGTCGTCTCTGTCACATTATCTACAGTATTAGTGCTTCCTTCGACGGTCGATAACTTGAAAAAAAAATGAATCATGACAAAAGTAACAAAAGATGTATTTTGTGTTTCTTTTGTTAAGAGGGTTAATTTTCAACCGGTATAAATGGGCCCCAAGGAATCAGCTTTTAACTATTTTTTCGGAGTCTACGGACGATTTGTTAAGTGAACAGTCCTTCAAACTTTATTGTAAACCATAGAAGGAACTAAAATTGATAACGATTGATATATTGCAACGGCTAAAAGATGAAACTCTGATGTCTTCTGAAAGATATGTTTATGGTGAGGTTTTGAGATACGGTCCTAGTATACATCTAATTATGAATTCAGTGACAAAACGCTTTTGCACAATAACAGTTCTTTATATAGCCCTTTAAGACATGTTTTTGATTCAGGAAAAATAAAAAATACATTTACAAACAAAAAGCAAGAAATATAAAAGTTTTGCTTACCGTGCTCGGTTCCCAAGTATCCAAAATATTTCCGTACAAAGCATTAACCGTAAAGCCCCTGACAGCAATGTTCTGCGATGTGGGACCATTGACAGCGTAAATCATGTCTCCATGAGAGGTTACAGCAAACACTCGTCCCAAAGTAGGGTCTTCAATAATAGTCGCTGGTTCCAACATTTTAATATAACTCTTCAACCCAGCTTTGGGGCACACGATCCTCATATTTTCCCTGTCTGCAACACATACGATATCCAGATGCTCCAGCAAAGTTACACTGTGAGGTACATTCAGAGTTAGGGTATCAGAGTATGTTGGGATAGCTAAGAGCAAGGATCCAGCCGCGTTGAATTTCAAGATCTGGTTGTTGCAGTAGCCATCAGCAACAAAAATCTCGCCTGTTGTAGCCACAGCTACTGATGTTGGCATGCAGAGCAAGACTCTACGTCTGTAGGGATAGCCAGCTGTGAATGCCTCTCCGATAGTCAGACTCGGGTATTTGTGGTTGTTTGGTGTGTACTGGAAATAAATATTACTTTCACAATACGATTTAAGAAATCCTAATTTAAATTGACATAAAATATGCTATGTAAGTAAGCGTTTTTACATTGTAGAAAAGTACAATCAGATTATATTTACCTTGAAAACCTGATGCTTGGCCACATCAGTGACCCATACATTGTCATGATGGTCAACCGTAAGACCGTGAGGCATGTAGAAAGCATAAGCCCCCCAACTATGAAGTACGGAACCTGTGTGGGGATCTAAGGCCAATATTGTATCCTCTATAATTGGGCCCTTGTCCAGATTTTGGTACACGTTTGATTCGTTGAAGGTACTGTGGAGAAAAATCAAGAATAAACACAGTGTAAACAGAAATCACTACAAATCGTTGTATTATGTCGTAGTTTTACCTTTCGTCCCATACTCTCTCGGCTCTGTGAAAAATGAGTGGTTGTCCCAAAGAGTTGATCGAAACTGCTGTTATTTGTCCTACGTTTAGGGATTGCTGTGGCCAATCTTTAACTTCTTGAGGTCTCAGTACGATTTCATCTTTAGGCTAAAAATATACAACAATATTATGACCATTTTATGCAATAGATAAATAAAAATGCCGTGACGATGTTGCTTAATAAAACTTACCAGATGGAGGTCCAAACTCTTCAAAAGATCGTCATTATTGCCGTAACTAAAGTAGTCGAAATTTTCCCTTACCGTCTCTGGTTCACAATTAACACTAGTTAAAGCTAACGCAAAGAATACTATCGGTAACATTTTCACGCAAATTGTTGATACTTATGATCCCGGTATTGTCTAAATTCGTTTGCTGTATTGAGATATTGATTGTTGGTAATCTAACAGCAATGCGCATGCGTGTTTTGGTATCGCGTTGTGCTTATGTCGTAGTGAGCCCCTCGTGTCAACAATTAGGTACTCTAACTTTCAAGGTCAGAACACGAGAGAAAATCAATTGAAAACCACTCATTTTGGTACTTGTTTATTTTTCACATAACAAGTATCTTATCAGTCAACAAATGAAACGCATCACAAGGTATATAATTTGGAACTTATAAAAATAGAAGGCGTAACTTGATTTCATTTTCGTCTGAAAATATCAGTCTCAAACTATAATCGTTGGTTGGTTTTGGCACAATTGGACATTCGAAGCCTTTCTTTATTATTTCCTTGTATATTACATAAGCGAGAATCATTCAAATAAAATTGTATAGGTTTTACAAATCTTTCAAGACATTAGACCTTCCTCAAAGACTTTGTTTATTTGTGATATTTTTCATTGTGGTCTCCATTCAGAATTAGGTTGATCCCAAATATATCCTGTCTCAGTCATTGAACAAATTGCATTGTAATATCTTCCTGGGCTCCTACAGAAAGACCATGATGGACATTTACACCTGAACAGAGTTTGGAACTCTTCCTTGCATATTTCGTTCCACCAGCAAGTCCTCTGAAAAAATTTAGTTTTATTGATTTATATGGCTTGCAACCTACAAATCTGTTCCGTTTTAAGGATTATTGCCATAGTTACCTCAGTGACATACCCTCTAACGGATTGATCAGAGTAGCTCCTTTTGGTTATAGCACCATCCATCACTCCACTTATCAAAAGGACGAATAAAGTTACATATTGCTTCAGAAACATAATTTACAAACACACTTGCACAGCATACGCACACATTCACAGACACTTGATCACTTTACCTGAATCATATCAGAGTTTAGGTTGAAAATAGATATTTTTACTGTATAACCTTTTCATTGCACGCCCCCAACCCTGTTTCTGAGTTTGGGGCTTTATACGTCACTAGGTCGCAGGTTTCGTTGCTAACTTCACTCCGAATTAAGCTTTTAAAAGGTTACTTCTGTAATCAGTAAGCTATTGCTTTTAATATTTACACTCAAGAAGGATATATATCCATAAAGTAAAAGAATAAATGTTCTACAAAATAATATAATTTACAACTCACAATAACAATTGTTCTTCTTAATTCACAAAAAACTAGTTACATAGGACTTTTTACTTAACAAAATGTAGGCATAAAAAGTAAATTATAGCGAAGAAGTCATTTAGAGAAAATTGCTTAAAAATAGAAATAATTTGTTAATAGAATCCTAGTAAATAAAAATAAGGAATACATTCAGGAATGGCACCTAGAATAAATAAATTTTAAATAAGTATTAGACTAAATACAAATCAACTTTGGTTGGACTCTACCTCTACTTTTGGGATACGTACTGGCTAGGATCACACGATAAAATCATCTTGAACGTCTTGAATTTTTTGCACTAAAATGTCCTTTTACATCGCATGGACGTTTTCTAAAACATTTTTATCAACATCACCTTACTCTCGCTTCTGATGTAAATCTTCTGCATCTTTTTTGCACTAAAATGCTCTTTAACATAGCACGGACGTCTTCTACAACATTTTTATCAAAATTATCTTACTCTTGCCTCTGGTGTAAATCTTTTACGTCTTTTTTTGCACTACCTAAATACCCTCTTACATCGCACGGATGTCTTCCACAATATTGTTATCTACATTATCTTGCTCTTGCCTCCTATGTAAATCTTCAGCGTCTTTTCTGAAATTGAAATCGGTATGTTAAAGGCCGTTGCCCAGTTGCACTTTTGCTTTCTTATATGGTTATTTAATTTAAGGTGTTTGTAATGGGTCTCGTTCCCAAACGCACAAAGTATGATTGTTTTTGAATAATATTAAATAAATGTATGTAACTAATAGCATGACGAGACCATAGTTTAATGTCAATCGAGCTTTTCTAGTAAAGTTTTATTATTTTATTCATCAATATTATGAACGATCGTGAAAAACAACTTTAAAGCGTGTTTAAAGTTGTTGTGCAAGATCATTTATAACGTTATGCATAAAATAACACAACATTGCTAGAAAAGGCTAATGGACATTAAACTATGGTCGCGTGATGCCATAAATATTTAAAACTTTTTGTTCGAAAATAAGAAAAACATTCATGAGTTGTGCGTTTTGGAACGACGGCCGTTGCAACCATCTTAATGAAACTTACGAATATTTATTAGACGGTTGAAATATGCTCTTAGGGCATAACCGATAGTATGGCCAGCATTCACCGTCGTTTTCGCCAGCTTTCTGTGCTTCGATATATTCTTCGAGCAGTTTTGCATAAGGTGATCTGCTAGGTCTGTAAAGTATATTTCGGAATATTAAATCTTTTCATAAAACCTTAGGACAATCTATTGAAATGTTACTCACGTAAAAAACAACTTCATGATCTCTCCAAGGAACCCAAAATTGGTGAGGGGATGTGCATGTATTTCACAAATGGCTCGTAATAGGCACTCTTTGCCGGATAGTCCAAAATTTGCTAAGAGATCTTCTGCAATCCCATATAGAATAGCTCTGCAAAATTAAGTAGGTTAGTCAATATACAAGGATTTTCTGATTTCTTTGTTACGTCTAACGTTAAAAATTGCATTAACAATAGGAATGTGATCCACTTAGTGTTTCGATGTACGTAGCTTTTTGCTGTTATGTAATTTGGAAATGCAACCTAAACAAAGCATTTAAAGTACACCAGGAGAATTTGAAGCTATATTTGGCCTGAGACTTCCTGCAGACGTTGCCAGCGGACTTCCGTGACCTGAATACCGATCATCTTTATTGGAGAAGGGGAAAGTTACGACCAATAAGTAAACAGTTTTATGCTGGCTAACCATTGGTAACACTAGGCTTGATTCCGTGACAAATACATAATATACACATACGAGTGAATGCAAGTCATAGTCCACACCCGAGTTTACGCGGACGCTCTCGTCTAATCCTTTTCACCGACGATTATTACGTCCCAACGCGATGAGTGGTGAGCCCTATCGCCGTACTTCAGGCACAATTATATACTTTTTAGGGAATGCAGGTTTCCTCACGATGTTTTCAGATTGTTAACAGGGTTCAAGATTTTATTTGATCTATGTTCTTCGTTATTACCTTGAAAATAAGTATTATTGAGCAATTCAAGATTATATATATCTAAATGAGACTCTAAAGTAATATTTTATTTTAGATGCACATCCATCCATCCATCCATCAGCCTGTTTCGTCTACTGCTGGACATAGGCCTTTCCAGGATTTCGCCACTCTTGGTGGTCCTCCTGGAAGAAATGCCCATACTCACACACGCTGGGCAATCGGGTTGGTGAGCGCGGTGCCGAAACCCTTGCACCAGTGACGCCGCTGCCCGTCACTAGTCTGTTTTTTATAAGGCTTGGCAATTGGGGATGGTTATACCGCCATCCATCGGTCCCAGGCAATGGTGGGCCGCCTGGTTTTGCCTGAGAGCTGTCCTCTTACTCTCCCCTGAATAACTTCGGGAGGATTTGCGAGTAAGATGGTGGTACCTCCACAGTCGAGCCCGGCATCAGCTCTACCACCTCCAGATGCACACGCACACATAATATGCACTATGTTATAGTTATAAGTGTCGTGCTACAATGATATTCAGTGATTCGGTAGAGCATGTTATAAGTTATATAACAGTATTTTATATCGTTAGAATAGAATATCCATTTATTTTTCTGCCAAAACACAAAAAATTACAAAGGCAAACAAAAGAAATGAAACAAAATAATAAAATAATGTGACGAAAACTAAAAAAAAAAAAACATGCGTCGCAGCAGAAAAAGGGCTACATGTGCGGTTGTCCTACAAAGTTAGACGGTTACTGAAACACCTTGTGAATTTAATACGGAAGGTCACCATAAGAGTAACACCTCACCTTTCACCTCCATGAAGTCTATCCAAGACCACCTTCTCCACTTCAGGAGGTAGCTCATCCGCTGACCTCTTCCCTCGTCTTCTGTCCAAGTACTGCCCGACGTAGTCAGCCATGACAGAGGCAGCTGCTCGGCCCATAGACCTCGCGAAGATCGGAGGCAGGGTTCCATAGGGGTTCTCGTTGTCTGTGAGACCCAGCTTGTCAAAGTCGACTGAGGATTTCAAAATGTGAAGATTAGTTTTTAGTTCGGATTCACAGAGATTATTAGTCTACTGGTATGATTTATTTCTATTCTACTTATGATTTAGTATCTAGTACTACTCAGCTAATATTTTTTCCGTTGGTTCTACTTTACTATCTACAATTACAAACACAATCATATATTTTATTCTCTACAGATTTATTTGTAGCATCTTTGTTTAGAATGAAGTCTGTTTCAAACGCACAGGTGGAAAATCGTTAGAATTATGTTAACGTCAAAAGAAAACGATACGTATCGCTCGCTCTCGAAATACTTCTTTATCGCTAACGCTATTTACCGCGTTTCATAGTACAGGGTGTCCGTACTATGAAAAGCAATAAGAAGCGTAAATGATAAATAAGTGTATGGAGAGCGATACGTATTGTTTTATTTTGACGCTAATATAATACTTCGGGTTACTGACTGATTTTCTTGCTGCCCTTGAAACACACTTTAGTAGAAGTACACAAACTCATTAACCAGATGAGTTTCATGAAGTTTGCATACAGTTTACCGAATCCCAACAAATATTTTCAAAATATAATATTTCTAATCTAACTTTACTTAAAGTATTATACACATTTTACAAAATTTCACACGTCAAATCTAACGTTCTACGGTTATTGTTTATACATTAGCAGCTTAACGTTTCTAAATACTTTGACATAATTTAATCCACATTTGTTAAATTGACACAGCAGTTCTACGGTTCACATAATACTGACTTTTGAACTCCAGCTTGTACATGAGTTTACCTGCAAATTATTATGTAAAAGGTGTTAAAATTGTCAGAAAAAGCATTGAAGATTCCCTACTGGTTTTGAAAAGCATGTACTTAGTTGGTGCATGTAGCTCTAAGGTGCTCTCAATTGTATACTAGTGTAGTAAAGTTATCTTTTGCTACTCTTATATTGAAAATATTGTACTGACTCTTGAATTCCACTTTGTACTCTATTGTACCTGTAAATTATTGAGTACAGTTTTAAAATCGTATTCATTTCCCATTCCTACGTTAACCTGTGATAAACTGAAATAAGTGCACTTAAGTTGCACTCAAGTTTCTAATCGGGAGAGCGCGGGTTCGAAATTTGAAATTTGAACCTCAAATCCCGTAAGGAGGGGCACGGACTGCGTATGCATGATGACGTTAATTAATACAGCCAAATTCATACTGGACGCTTGAATAGTGGGGAGAATCACAGGTCAATAAAAAACAGAGAAAGGCCATTATAATAATCTGTGGCTCGGGACTCAGGAAAAACAATATATTCGAATTGTCAAAAAACGGTAATCGAACCTTGATACCGAATACTTACTGAGTCTTCAGTATGAATTTCGATGCATAAATATATAGCCTAATTCATACTGGAGACTCGGTAAGTGGTCAAGACCAAGGTTCAATGAACCTGTTTGGGAAATACGAAAAAAAATTGTTTGTTCCTCTATAGTTGTTCAAGAACAACCTCGGCCGGCTCAATTAGTAAAGGGAGTCAAAATTTTATTTTGCGTATTTCACAGAAAGGGTTATAGAACCTTGTTTCCGACCTCTTACCGAGTTTCTTAATTAATTATTGATTTTTATTATATTCATGTATAAATTTGGCTATGTAAACGAAAGTCACCTTATAATAATGTGATATTTGAGCAGCTCGGCGATAGGGCTCACCACCCATCAGGTTGGAACGTAAAATCGTAGGTAAAAAATAAGTAAACACACTCGGATATACTTTACTCAGACACCCTGTCCCGGATTCTATCGTGATGACAATAATATTTATTTTAATATTTTATTATTCTCAGACTTGTTTAGTCTGTGCGCGTTTACGTATGCATATTTCTCGAGAACCTAATTTATCGGTAGGAATTCCCCTAATTATATTAGTAATATTGTCTGATAACGCTCATCCGGTACATGGTCTTTCTTACCTCTTATTTATAATATAATATACCGGGTGTAAATAGACTGCTACCATTAAATGAATCCACATATTCTACCGACCTTACTGAACCACTTTTCCCAAGAATCATACCCCCCGCACCCACCCTTGGTTTGGGAAATAATTTAAACCAAACAAAAATGCGTGAACCCTAACGCACCGACATACGGGCGAGTTTCGAGAGAGCGTCGTCCGTGAAATAGCTGTTCCGGTGCAGCGTTCTAATATAGACCTTCCTCCTATGAGATAAAGTCTTTGAGTTACAGTTGAATATCTTTTTCTCTAAAGATTTGCACGGGTTTTTTTTTCGAATTGTTGTTCAGTATGATCAGTAGAGTATATGATTTTATTTAATGGTCGCACTCTATTTACAACCTGTATATCTTTAATATAGTTTGTTTTTAATAATCTCAGTCCAGAGGTTCCGTTCAAAATTTGATAAAACACTCTTATTATAATATTCCTACAATAAATTCACGATACATCTAAAATAATCTAAAACATTGTTAAATCATGGCACTTACTTGTAAAAGGAAAACTAACAGTCATATTTGACAAGAATCCTTTGGGCGGATTCCTTACAAACGGCATGGAGAGCGACGGTGATATCACCATCGTCGTGCCTGGTGGAAGGGCTAGGCGGCCATCATTTGTGATCCACAGGATTCTTTTTTGTCTTGAGTGAGGTATGTTTTCTTTGGCCAGCTGGTCCTCCGGCGACGCCATTGGCAACAGCGCTGCTAGAGCTATACTTAGCAAAATCCGAGGTATCGTTTCCATCGCCAACCTGAGGAGTAGAAAACTTGCGGTCAGGTTTGTTTCTTACAATACTACAGTGCGACAAGGCTCTTTTCGTGGCCACAATCGGAACTAACGCTGCCATCCTAATAAAACGTAATACTTGTTTCACAGCCGCGCCCCCCTTTCAGTAGAACCGTTGCACTGTAATGTTCTTCATATTAGATAATTTGTTTTTTCTTTCTTGGTGCCTATGAAAAGGTTTTGTATGTTATAGTTTTACAATTTTCAATCAAACGTCAATATATCTATTCGTTTGACACCTTGCATTGTTTGTTATTTGTTATAATTTTGGTATGTTTTATTATTTTAATGCTACAAATATAAGACATGATGAAACAGTCGAAATGCACGCATATTCGAATAAGAAACGATAATGATTACGAATTTAATATTGAGGAGTTTATAAAAAGCCTTGAAGCAAAATTTAGTACCGACATTCGTAATCTGCCCATGTGGAAGGAATTAATTCATCGTCTTCATCTCAATAACACTGATGTAAAGCGCAGAATCCAAGCCGCGAACTGGCGTAAGTCCATGATAATAGACAAGCTCTTCCAACAGTATACCAGGCGTTCGCCATTTGAATTAACAGATAATCTCGTTAGAACTGCCAAGATTTGGAAAAAATATAAAACTGATTACATTACGAATAAACCAAAAGATTCTCCGAAACTCCATTATGAGGATGATCTAATAAAATATTTAGATAAAGATGTATCATTAGTAGATGAATTAATTTTGCAACCTCATAACAACACGGAAAATTCTGTGTCACAAGAAACTGATAATATTGAAATGTTTGACATGGACAATGAAGCTGAAAAATCTCATCTGCCACTGAATATTTCAATAAATGATCACAAATGTGTATCTCCTTTCCGGTCATCTGAACAATTAGATATTCCACTAAATCCACAAAAAAGTAAATCAGACATAGAGATCAAATCAAAAGAGTGGATGACACTAAAACAATCTAAAGCAGTTGAATGTGTCCCAAAAGAAATTGTCATTGATTGTGATCTAACAAAACAAACTATTAAATTCAGTCTTATAAATCGTACTAATGCGTACATCAACCTTAAATTCAAATGTTTAACTGATGATTTTGCGTTTCTGAGTGCTAAAGTTTATCCGTTATTCTCGATCAAGTTGTATCCAGGATTACAAGTATTATTTAATTTTCAATTTATACTTTTAAACAATTTAAAGGAGTTATCATCTGGCTTGTATTTTCAAGTTGGCAAAGTTTTTGATAAAACAATAGCAGATCTTCCTAAAGAAGCATTTGTGGTACCTCTTGTTAGAATGGTGAAAAGTAAATCTGTCAGTGTTTGTGATATCGCCCATATTCCACCTGCATATGCTTGGCATCTTAATAGAAAATTAGGATACCCGATGGGTTTAGTCAAAATATCCGTTAATGATGATTTCTCATATATAGTTCGTGTTGTTAAACGAGAATTAGACTTAAGTCAGGATTCTATTTTCGCTCATAAATCCATCAAAGAAATTAGCGAAGTATATACCTATTCATACGTGAAAATGAAATTAAATGCCAATATCGATTCGCACTCTCACGCTGAAAATGTTACAGAAATTGTAATTGAAATCTTAGATAGTATTATCAATCGTTCGCTGGATGCGTTTCTTTTTAAAAATACTTATTTTAAACTATCACCACATTCAAAGTATAGCCTTCCTGTATATTTAACAAAATCAGAACACGTTGGCTTTCACCAATCCTATTACGATCTTGAGTTTTATGATGAAAAGAGTAGAAAACTTATTTTTGTTAAGACAATTGGAGTTTTTGCCAGGGTTTTACCCCACCCAATTGTAATAAGCCCAGCAAATATCCTTGATATGACAAAATCTCCTGTAAATTTCGGTTATTGTGAAGACCATTTTAAAATCATGAATACTCTAAAATTTTCTGCAAGTATTAAGATAGGATTGACACGTAAAATGAGAAAGCTGCTAGAAATCAGCCCTGAGGAAGTAGATATACCTCCAACATCAAGCACCTCTTTTTACGTTAAGTTTTGCTCTCGTGACAACCTAATTAAAGATCAGATTGCTGATGAAGATCAGGAATTTGCTTATTTTACAATCAAGATCATTGCAAAAGGAAAGAATTCTGTATTTAAAAATATACCCCCTTGTTTTTACGAAATTATTGCGCCCTGTGCATTCGAATTAAAACAGGTGTACCAAAAATACGATAATACTGATACTTTAACAGAAAATTTGAATATTAATGAATATTCTATTAAACCGAAAAAGAAACTTCAAACTAGAAAAAAACAATAGGCTAAAATTATGTTTTTATTGCGAAATCCATCGCTATGGAATACTCTAAATATTATTAGAGTGCATTACAAACTAGAAAATTTCTTAACTGTCTGAAGCAACACATATTGTAGCGTCGACAGCGCCATCTGTTTCTTAAGAACAAGGCGTGAAATCACATAACGCCCTCATGAGCGTTCAGTATGTGCATTACAAGCTGGTTAGATCAAATAGTTATAAAAATATTCGGTGGACAAGTATGGTGGAAAAATTTAACGGTCTAGGTAAGAAGCTCGGTGGCGCGATTGGTAGCGCGCTTGTCTTGATAACAAGAGGTCGCAGGTTCGAATCCTGGCTAGAATTTTTTCAAATTCTTGTGTTTACATTTGTTTCTAAATTATTTTTTCTAATCTGTAATGCACTTTAATAATAGGCTAATTTTTTTTTATCTTGGTATCGCAAACATTGACTGCTATTCCCAATACCAAGAAAATTATATTATATATATTTTAATTATATTTCACGTTGATATAGTGCTTGAGTAAAATGAAATTCTTCAATAAACCGTTTTTTATTATGTCGCTGTACATAAAAGTTGCTTGTCCCAGTGACCCTGTGTTCAAAGCTTATTAAAGGTCAAGTTAAGAACCTTTGTCGCTTAGACCTGCATAATAATACCAGTTAAACATGCAGAGCAGTTGTTAATCTTTGACAATCGATTATAAATCAGGACACGTCTTCTGATTTTCATTCTCATGCCCCTCATAAAGCATGTATCAGTATACCGCAAGTTTTATTAGGTTGTCATCTTGAAAATTACTAGATCTTAAGGTTTATTTACCGGGTCGCCATCTAGAAAACTACTATGTCACCGGAATATATTGTAAGCTTTTTGTGATCAAACGAAAGCTTGGACCGATTCTATACCGGCTGCCCCGTAGTGAGTGAATCATTGTGATAGGGAGAGGTTATAGCTGGGCTCATCTCTAAATAACGCAAGTCGACTACTGTAAAAATATCACCGGTTCTGAGATAATTGGATCATTCTTTCTGAAGAACATCAGCATTGATATATATCAGACAGTTTATATGACATTGTTGTTGCTTTTTTCTGAATTATATTTTTAATTTTCATAAAATCACCTGATTGTTTGGTATTTCTGAAGTTTAGGTTAGATAGCTTGACTACTTCAGGGCTTGGACTAGAAAACCAACTGGAGTGGAGCCGCGCACTAATTTCTATGCAGAAAAAGTCTGTCATTTTCGGTGGGGGACGAGGCAGCGCGGTCGCGATGCACGCACACTACAAAATACTCAAACACTAGCTTAAACTATACGCACACAATCACATTCACACACAGGGACATCTATCGTTTTTATATAACTAGTATGCCCGCGGGGCTTATACCTTTGGCAGAGGGGTTCGCCTGTTGGTGGCCTGTCCAGTTGGTTGGTTCGTCCGAACTTAAGGGTTACGGGATTATCAGGCGCGTTAAAAAATAATGTATATAAAAATACTTAAATTTTCCACTTGAAACAGAGTTTTTCGACGAACTCAGATCTGCTAGTCTAGCATAGCAAACCGTATCGAGCTCGATAGCACTTGATACAGTGCTCTGTCTCACACCGTTGATCTACTTAGAGAGGAACAGACAGTGTATATCGAGCTGTCAAAGCTCGAAAAATTTGACAGCTCGAAAAGCATATACAGCGTTCCGAATGGCGATAACATTGCTAAACATGCCATCTCTTTTGCACGCGTTGCGTATGTATACATGCCATCCTGCTGTTAATGAAAAACTAACGTCGTCCTACAACCGATCAGCCCAGAGGATTCAATATCTTGATAAGAACTCGTTTTTTCGTTTCACTATATTACTTTATTAACTCCAACCGGTATCTCCTTACGGCATCATCAAGGTAAAACTATGAAATATTAAATTTTATAAAAATGAAAAACTTACCTTCTGCAATGCCATCATATCAACGTTCTTAAAACGACATAGGTAATAAAAAATGAGATTTTAAAACAGTAGAACTCACATACTACAATAGATAAGATTCTGAAAAAAAGAAAACATGTTATAAATGAGGCCTTTTCCAAGACGATAACCATAAAGCAAGTACTTGCTTTATGACGATAACAATTGCCCCCCCGGGGGGCAATTCCGGAAAAACAATCGAATCGAGATCTCTAAAACTCGATCTAAAAATGTATGGAGTTCGACTGATAAAATGGGTTTTTACGATCGAGAAGGCAAATTCGACAGACTTGAGAATATGTATGAGGCTTACTGAGCTCAAACCGTGATAAAGAAAAGTTCGATGCATCGAAAAAATTTGCAAAGTGAAGGCTGTTTTTTCAGTTCAAAACAGTAGTCCGTCCAAACTTATTCAGTAAAAACAACAATAATTACTGTTTTCAACATACAAACCTATTATCTAATATATAGCGTTTTTTTTTCAAAACGGTATATTGTGAATTAATATTAAATATTATACAAAAACAGCAATATCCAACCTTTTCTTGATTTACCGCACTTCTCGACCGCGCACTTTTTCAAATATGTTTATCTCTTTCGTTGTGCGAAATGTCCATTGCACTCTAATCGTTATATTTCATAGTTTTTCCTGATGTTTTACAAAGTGCCGACAATCGCAAGTATTAATCATACTATAAATATGTAATTTGGACGTTCCTTGTATCACGCATCCCTATATCTGCAATGCAATGCCATAAAATTAATGTTATTAATTATGCGTTGGTATAATCATCCAATAAATTGTCTATTTATCAAATTTTTCATACAAAATGTGTTTCATTTTTAGATTTCAAACCAAAGGGTGCCAAATGGAACCCTATTTACGAAGTAATACTTTATATTGGTGTCGATTCGATGTAACACGACTTAACTTATTTGACAGGACTAAACTTATTTTAGGCGTACTGTCCTTGCCTTGTCGATACAGAAAGAAAGTCAGAATGTTTAATTAAGTTTAGTTATGTCAAATAAGTTAAGTCGTGTTACGCCGAATCAACACCATTCTCTGCTATTACTAAGCTTCCGCTGATTATACATACAGTCTATCGCAGGGGTCAGCGGCTTCAGCCGTAATAGGTAGCCAGTTGAAATTTTCACAGAATAGTATTACTATGGCCTTTATCAAGGAAAAAGATAAAATTTTTTGTTGATAATATTGCTTTTTTACGTTATTTCTTTTTACATCTTTGAAAAAAACAGTAAAAAAAAACAAACAATAAATTATGGATTCGTATCGCAAATATTTTTGTCAAGCGCTACCATTTTAACGCCTTGTTTTTATTACTTTGGTCTTACTGTTATGGCATCAACATTTTTGTTTTTTCATCACAATGTTCTTAGGGTATACGGAACCCGTAACGTATTGTGTGGTGGAACGGAATCCTATGTGCGCGAGGTCGACTCACACTTGGTCAGTAAATACGAGTGGCGCTGAGGTTGGATAAACTAGGTTAAGTTAGCTTGCTGGTCGCCGATTATATTTTTATATCTTAAATCATAATATCATACAGGTTGTAATCATGACGTCCCAGCAAACAATTTGGTCGTGTAGCCAAGCGCATATACATAAACGTTTTATTACAGTAGGTAATGTTGCTTACACTTTGTCTTATAGTGGTACATAATCGGTCTGTTTTGTTTTATAAGTTTCTTGGCATATAATAATGTCTTAAAGACGTATTTTCGTCTTTATTATAAGACACTTAAAAACTAGTCTTCACAACGCCGTCTATAGGCCTTGTTGGCGTGTAACGGTCACGGTTGTGTCGGTTATAATTATAAAACGTTTATACGTTCAGTGGTCGTTTATACGTCGTGATGCTAATCATTATAAAACAAGCAGGTAAAGGTTACGATTGCGTCTTTTATATGTCTTCCAGAGAGCTTATACGCCCGCTATACGTCACCTAGACCGGTAAACGTTTTCAAATAGACTTTTAAAACTTCCACTATTTTGAATGTGTAATTGTTTGTAAAATGGATCTAATGAAAAACTAATGAAAACCATTTTTAGGGACAGTAGAAATGTCCAGCTTTGAGATATTTTTTCTCCACAACTAGAAAAAATTTGCACGGGGAGTTTCACTTTTGCACTCAAAACACATGTCCGTATCGATCTATGACTTCAGTAAGAAATGTCCGAATTCAAGGGTTTTAAAACACTGTGTACTGCAATGGCGAACGAATTATTTTTGAACAGACAATTTATAAGTCCCGTAGACCTATAATAGAACACGTTACAAATTAAAATTTTAATAAAAAAATCATAATACTAAAGAATTTTGGAAGCGCATGAAAAAATTGTTTCAAACCAACCACATATTTATCAATAAACTTAACTCCCCAATAGATTGCAGCTAAGAAATACGCTATTTACGTACTTTTCTTTTTTTTTTTCAATGTCAAAAATGTATGTATGGCCACTGAGATTATCTAATAAATAAAGCGTCACTGTCACCTAGAAATTTTCTTTTTAGGTTAAGCTACGCTAGCATATTAATACGATAAGCCACCATGTTCCATAATGGTCCCATTGCAGACCATTACCCGCCATGCAGGCGTATATACATCGCAGCAGTTATCATTATACGCCTAGTGGACACAGCGACGATGTATATACGTCGACTATACGTCTAGTTAGACTAAAAATAAAAATGACTGTTATACGATGCTTATACGATGGGGAGACGTATAAAGTGGGCCCAAACGATGACCTTATAAAACAAGAAGACGAGACGAGGATGTCTACCGGACTACTAGATTGTTTACTGGGGTGCTCATTAAATTAAACCACATGCTCTACTGATCATCCTGAACCACTTCCATAGAAAAACTTTTGATTAAATGCGAAAAAAAAATAGTTTCTATAGAAAATGACAAGTAGGTATTAAAAATTTGTATGGGGAAGAGAATTTTTATTTCGCGTTTTTTTCAAAAAAAATCTGTGGGAGTGGTTCAGGATGATCAGTAGAGCATGTGGTTTAATTTAATGAGCACGTCATGATTACAGCCTGTATATAATTTTTATATAATACTGAATATTTGTCGCCGACATGATGGCCGTTGGGGCTGATAGGCTTTAGAATGGAGACCACGTACAACAAAGCGTAGTGTAGGCCGACCTCGTGCCCGCTGGACCGACGACCTGAAGGACGTTGTGTGTGGCGGCTGGATGAGGAAGACGGAGGACCGACATTAGTGGCGAAATTTGGGAAAGGCCTAGGTCCAGCAGTGGACGAACACGGGCTGATGGATGGATGGATGGATCATACTGAAGCAGCGCATATGATTAATTCAGGTCTTTCACCTGAGTATGTGCATCAGACTGATTTCTAATTGTTTCCCTTATATGAATGTGGCATTTATCGTATCGACTTGTGATCGATCGATAACTATCGATTTGGTTTGGAATGCCATCGCGAATCCCTTAGGTATTCAGTGCACACAACACTTTCACAGCCCCATTGTGCTAATGTGTAGAGAGAACATTTAAATCAAGGTTTAATATTTATTGAGGGGATTTTGCTTATTCTCGCTTCGTACAACATTTAAATAATGTTAATTGTGCTTCTGCCTCTTGGATGCAAAAGGTGGACAGGCACGCCACCGTTTTAGTAAAAAAAATTATAACCCTTTTCTCAGTTGTTTTTTGTTATAGACTAAAGAGAGGCACCATTTCGCCAACATTTTGAGTATTGATTTTGTTTCAAAAATATCAAGCGGGACAGATTTAATACATAAAAACTTGTTTTCTTGCCTTAAGGCGACTCTATTCGCCTTAACTCCCATACTAGCGCAGTTCGCTGATAATATCCTTATTGATAGGTACTTGCAAATTTTTTTTTTCAACATCTCTCGTACAATTTCCATGACTTGAACCTAAGCCATTTATCAAAATCAAATACATACAAAAGTTACAAGCGTATAAAGTCCTGGATTGTACACGTATTTTGATGAATGTTTATGTACCGTGATGTCCTAGAAGCGATACAACAAATCAAATAATTTTAGGTTCACAGCATAGTATATTTTATACTATTCAAAAATATTTTTGTTTTATTTTGATTTTTGGGATATTTTTCCTGAAATCATAGGAAGATCCAAAACCATTGTCGAGTTTTTTCAAAGACATGAATTAAGTCTCGCGTTAGCTTGCCTCTCATAGCGTGTTCGGTTAGTTCCGTACGAGCTCGGGAAAGGAACGTTCGTAGGGCCAACCAATAACAGTCAGTCAGTGCTCTATAAACCGAAGTTGAATGTAGATTGAAATAGCAAGCATAGTGACCCCGTACGCGACTGGCTTCAAGCCGCCGACTACAGGCTTCTTAAATTGTACCTATACCAAAATTTTACAGTTCAGCCAGATAGTGACTTTGCAAGCGGCACTACTTCACTAAAATCGGCACTTTTTGAAGTTATTTACCTGATTTTCAGAAGAAGCCACTAATTTGATAAATTAGTATATAAAGTTTATAATATTAGTATTAAGTAAGTAGTTTTCTTGAAAACAGAAACGCGATTGCAGAACTTTCGCTCGATAGAAATAATTATTGAAATGAGATCTTCTTCTACACTTTTTTTCATAGTATGCGAAATACGAATGACATATAGACCTGAACGATATTTTATTAGATAGATTTGAACAATATCTAAATTTTGTAAATGTGAAATTTTGATAACTATTTTAGTTAATTTTATATCAATTTAAAACCGACATTTTGCATTTTTTTCCGGAATCCGTCCCTCTCGCACTGTGGGTCGTTCCCCATGGAGTAACAGTGACCGTTGAAAAATTCATATATCACCTTAAACTATATAGGTCTCGTACTTTAGTCTATGACGAAAAACAACAGAGAAATGGATTATCAAATTGTGTACTAAAATAATGGCATGCCTATGCTTAGGCAACAATGAAAATTATATGTGAAAGATCTTGCACAACAACTTTAAAGCGTGTTTATTTATAGTGCATTGCTAGAACAGTCTTAATTGACATTAAACTATTGTCACGTAGAGCCATAAACCACATTTTATTCAATACTTTTTTTTAATAAGAGATAGAATAGGTATCTATATTAGGTGAAATTAAATCAACCGACCAAATTCATACTGGAGACTCGGTTAGTCATCAGGAACAAGGTTTTATGACCAGGTGAAATTCGTTTTTTTTTTGTCCCATTCTGCTTAAAACTAACCAGTAAGGAGCAAAAAAATGTATTTTTCGAAATTGGCCAAAAGGATTACTGAACATAGTTCTTGATCACTAACCGAATCGCCAGTATGAATTTGGTCGGTTGATTTAATTTCAGCCTATATAAGGTGACTTTAATTTATGCAGCCAAACTAATACTGGAGGCTTGGTAAGTGATCAGTAACACGGATCGATAACACCCTTTGCTAATATCGCAAAATAAAATGTTGACGTCCCATAGTAATTGACTCGGGGCTGGGCTTGCGTTTGTAAGGAACACGAATAGAATAATTAACGGATTTCACAAAAGGGTTATAACCTTGTTATTGAATACTTACCGAGTCTTCAGTAAGAATTTGGCTGGATAAATTAAAGTAATTGCAACATAAAAAAACAATAATAAGTGCCCTCCATTTTTCTGAGGCCTCTAGGAACGTGACCTATCAACTCAAATTCAAATTCAAATTTCAAATTTATTTATTTTTCAACAAAAAGATACAAACCATAAAGCAACTGGCTCCCAAAAAGTTAAAACTGAGATTCAGGAGCCAGTTTCTCCTCTTATTTACAAAATTAAATTTTTGTGTTAGCGTAATAATTATTTACTAAATTTACACAAATGTGTAAATTGTATACATTTTAGGTTTAATTTACTTTTCTATCTTATTATTATTATTTTTTTTTAAATTTCAAGTATAAAACTATTAGACGATAGATTGTCATATTTTATATTCTAAAATCTATCTTATATTCTAGAGAATAACAAACAAAAGAAGAAAGGAGAGTGTATGAGTGTGAGGGTGAGTATAGTATGTGTGAGTAGCGTGTGTGTGTAGTGTATAAACGTAGGGTGAGGATGAATGTGTAGTGTGTGTGAAGACGTGTATTTGTGTATTTAAACTAATAATATAATATAATATATGAATCTCGCCATATCTACTTTTTCATGTAGAAGACTAGTGGGTAGAGCAAATCTTCGGTCTCCTGGTATGTTAAATTTTGGATCCAGTCCTTGATGGCAATTTTACATCGTCGTTGAGGAAGAGGGTAAATATGGATTTCTCTGTTTATCTTGTTGTAGAGGCGTCCACACAAGCTCGGATAGTGGCGATTTGCTAATGCTGTTTTAAACAAAGGAATTTTGCAGACAAGGTCATTGCGGCGCTTTTCTGTTATCAAGTTCGGATCATAGGCTAGAGAAGCATGTTTTCGCAGAACAACCTGAAGTACAAAGAGCTGTCTTACGGTTAGAACTTTGCATTCTTGATATAAAAGTGTCGTCGGGTATCGAAAAGGTTTAGAATGCATCACTTTAAGAATAGCCCTCTGCGCTCTCTCGATACTGAGAAAAGATGATACACCAGCACCTCCCCATGCAGCAATGCCGTATGTTAAGATGGATTGGGCTAGGGCATGATAAACCATTAGAAGTGTTTTTTGGTCAGCACACGATCTAAGGTTCTTGAATATGTAAACAAGTTTCCTGACACGAGGTTTTAAGTATTCAAGGTGATGTTTCCAACTTAGGGTATTATCAATTAAAACACCTAGATATTTAACACAAATGGATCTTTTTAGATTGGAACATTGACAGTTTTGTTCCCAGCCGGAGCGATTGCAGCTATGGGCTGTGAGATGGTACGAGTCAAGAGGAGGCTGATTCAAAGCTCTAGCACTGAATGTAATGAATTGGGATTTGTCAATATTTAGTGTAAGCTGATTGGCGGAAAACCATCTCATAACTCTGCCAATCGCGTGTTCGGCATGCTCATGTGCATCTTTCCAAGTTTTACCTTGAACGAGAAGGGCAGTGTCATCGGCGTAAGATATAATTTTACAATTTGGAATTTGGAATTTACACAAATTATTAATATAAATTAGGAACAGGGTTGGACCCAGGACACTCCCTTGCGGTACCCCAAATGATAGCTGTTCATCCCTACTCGTAAGTCCATCAATACTCACACACTGAAAACGATTTGATAGGTAGTCACAAAAAATATCATGAGCAAGGCCTCTGACTCCTATTTGATGTAATCGGTCGAGAAGTAGAGGAACAGAGACAGTGTCGAAGGCCTTAGAGAGGTCAAGAAAAATACCAATAGTCTTTATTTTTTTGTCCACATATTCAGTCACAGTGTTTGTAAGATTAAGTAATGCATCTTCCGTAGATTTACCAGTTTGAAATCCGTATTGGTTCTTTGATATTAAGTTATTATTATGCAGAAACTGAACTAGTCGTGAATTAAGTACTTTTTCAAGGATTTTGGATAAAGTAGTTAGGACGGATATAGGCCTGTAGTTGTTGACACTGCCTCTGTCCCCCGCCTTAAACACCGGATGCACAATCGCCTTTTTAAATACGTTGGGAAAAGTGCCAGTTCTAAGACAAAGATTACAGACATGTGTTAGTGCAGGAATAATGCAGTGTCGGGCTGCCTTAATAATGGTTGAAGAGATACCATCCCAACCCACTGCACAGTCATTGCGAAGACCAAGTATAATTTTTTCGATTTCATGCTCATCAGTTTCGACTATAGCCAGCGAGTTACAGACAGAGTCGGATAGAGAAATAGAAAAATCATTATTGTCAAGAGGGGAAGATTGAAGTTTTTCAGCGAGATTCCTTCCAATGTTTACAAAGAAATCATTTATTGCATTCAGTGAAGATTCTGTATCAGGTTTTATTTTTAAAAGTTCTTTTGGTGGAGATGACTTTCGATTTATATTAGTAACTTTTTTTATAACGTTCCAGGTTGCCTTGGGATTATTTCTGGCTTTATTAAACTCATTTTGTTCGTAGGTGCACTTGACTTTTTTTAATAGACTGTTACAGAAGTTGCGATACCTTGTGTAAGTGACGTGCAGGATCATATTTTCCGGACTTTTTTTAGATTTTTTGTACAGCTTGTCACGGTTTCGTATACACTTTAATAGACCAGGTGTTATCCATGGTTTTATAGTCCTTTTTCGTCCCGGTATATTTTTAATGTGAGTATGTTCTTGTATTATAGACGAAATTATTGATACAAGTAAATCTGCTGCGTAGTTGGCATCATTAGAGTTCAAAACACGTGAAAAATCCGTGTTTTCAATATCCCTGACAACAGCTGCCTGATCTATTTTAGTGACAGTACCTTTTGTTATGAACGTCCTAGTTTTAATCTTAGTGCTAAAACAGACTGGGTTGTGATCCAGGGGAGAACAGATATCAAAAACAAGTGTAGTAGCATCAGAAGAGCTTCTAAGCATAATATGGTCCAGGCAGGAATTCTTCCGTGTGGGAAACATATGAGTCGGGATAAGACCGAATGAGGCTAAAGGTTCGAGATAGTCATCAGGATTTATACGATTACTGGGATCTGAGATAATGTTGATGTTTATGTCACCTATTACGGCTAAAGTTCTGAATGTTGACAACGTTGGTAGCAATCTATCTAAGCTCATCATAAAATTACTAATGTTATTAATCTGGGGTGATCGATAAATTGCAACCAAGGCCATTTCCTGTTTGTACTTGAGGATTAGGCAGTTAGCATCCGTGAGAACATGTTCAGTAACGATACAGTCAAGTTCTGCTCTGACGTATATCACCACACCGTCATTTTGATTATTATAACTTGACTGATAAGAACAGAAACCGTCCAAAGAAGGGATAGTCTCATTTTTACTTAGCCAGCATTCGGAGAGTATGATAATATCGCACAAAATATTGATCCTAGATAATAGAACTGTCAGTTCATTAAAGTTATGGCCAATACTACGAATATTCCAGTGCAGTATGTTCAAGTTGCAATTTCGTTCATCTAAATAAGAAGAGCTTTGCTCAGGTATACATATGAACGCTTTTGATGCGCATATCATGTCGATATCAGAGTTTATTTTCGTAAAATCATTATTCATTTTGTAACTAAATAAAACATAGGAACAAAAAACATTTCCAAAAGTGAATAACTCACCATTATCAGTAAACATTGGGTTTTGTTAACACGCACCACGCCAGAGCAGCACATCTCACTGCAGTAAAGAGGTAGGTCGTCGACGTATAGCAATATAGTCAACGCGCCAGAGTACATGTTAAATAGAAATATGACATTATAAAATCTTTTAGGCCATAGATGAGTTTTAAAGCCAAAGTTTGAACACAATGACATTGGAATATTATTGTGTATCCTGGAACATGATGTCTCGACTATTAAGTAATAATACAGTTTGCATAAAGCGTAATATTTAGTAGTTATGTTTGTGTAGTATGTTGTGATGTGTTTGTGTGTGTTTTTGTTTACAGATATACATATTATTTTGATACAATAAAATATTATAGTTTTTATCAGTAATATAAATCTAGAAGTAAATTGAAATAATATTTTTATTTCAGGGTACCTTGAAAATAAATTATTTAGTCACTGTTGAAGTTTAAGTTTAGCCAGGTCAGTCTCCGCTGACACACGGATAGCCGGTGCCCCTTCCTTCTTCCTGAGGTAAATGACTCCGTGCGAGGTCCAGCAGTAGGCGTAGTTGTTCATCCTTAGGAAGTCTCGAGCAAGGAAATGTAGTCGTTTTGCCTTAGGTGTGAGATTTTCAGATATGAACACGGGGGTAGATGGGCCGGGGATGTGCAGGTGAGAGGTACTTAACTTCATTCCCCTATTTCCTTTGTTGAACTGCTTCAAACAGGTAAGTACCTTATCTTTCATGATGTTACTTGTAAATTCGGCGACAATAGGTTTTGTTGTGCCAGGTTTGGAGTTGGTACGGTAGACATCTTTTAGGTCCGACGGTAAAATTGTGACATTCAATAGCTTTCCTGCATTGATAACGACACTGGTGAGGTCATCTTTAGTCTCGGGGGCTTTTGCAGGAATATTCCTTATTTCTAGGGACGCAGATCTGGAGCAGCGCTCGAATCCTTCTATTTTTTCTTCCAGGTTCTGGATGTACGACAGATGGGATTTACGTTCATGTTCAAGTTTGTTTAGTTTTTCTTCCATTTCTTTATTTTGGGCGGTAAGAAAATTTACAGAGTCGGCTATTGAATCATTTTGCCGCTTTATCTCTTTTACGGATGCTTGAAGATCTTTGTACCTTTTATCTTGCTTTTCTTCCCATTTATCGAACATCCTTTGTAGTTGTTCCAGAAAACAAGTTTGTCCTGATACACCTCCGTCGTCATTTCGAAGGCGCTTGTTACGATAAGTAATGTTTACGTTTTCTGAGCCTTCCGTTTTTGACAGGTTGGGCACAGAGCTAGAAAGGCCACTTATAGGACTGGAGAGTACCTTAGGTGAGACGAGGAGATTCTGAATGTCTTGGTTTTTAGACATTTTCTCCATCAAGCTTGACACCGCTACAATGTCTCACAATACAGATAATCAGCAAAATGTGAAATCGTTTGCTAGATTTTTGTGGGAGGCGTTAGTTGGCTTTTGTATGCACGTATACTTTTTACGTAGGTAGGCCTTACAAAAAACTTGGCTCAGCTTTAAGGTGATTTCACTTATTTCAAGCTTAAATTTTCACTTTCAGACACTGAAATCCATTCACGTGGCTCCAATAACAGATATTAATCACTTTTTGGAGTAAACGACTGTTTTAAACCACTCAAATTATTTTTTTAATGCGGGAGTAAACAAATCACGTTAACACTGGTTGAGGTGCGGGGGGAGGAGTAAGGCTTCAGTGGAAAGAATGCAAAACATTTGTTCAAAACTAAAGTTCCAGCTCAACAAAGACGCTTCGCAAATTGGGGATTCGTTATTTTAAAAATAGCATTCCCGTTTTTAGCGTTCCCTACCCGAAAGGGGGTAAATTTATGGGGGTACCTATACTAGAAACCTCTAAAAAGTTGCATTATTTAAACTTTATGGTTTTGGCTTTTACTTAAAAACGGTAACACATACAAGATCCCACACAGTCTCGCTTCTAAGAACCCCATGCCATTACACCGGTGCATTTGGAAATTCTTTTACCGTTCAATCAATTAGGTTTCGGAACTCACTTCCACATACAATAAGGGATAGTCCCTCAGTTAGCGTGTTTAAAAAAAGGATCAAAGAGCATTATATTTCTTCCTCTTAATTTGTCCTTCTTTAGGTAGTTATTATATAGTATGTGTAGTATATTTCTGTATTTATCTTATAAGTATTGTTATGTATGTATTGTAAGTACATATTAGTATGTAATTATTGCTTGTTTCGTAGGTTAGGATAATTAGTATAATTATTATGTTAATTTATTTTTATAAAGTTATTTGTTATGTGCACATATGTTTACCCTATCTAATATAATATTCACTTTCAGGCTTGGTTTGCTGGAAGAAACCTCATTTTTGAGATAAGCTCGCCACTGTACATTACATTTAAGACCAACATTGTATATATTTTTTCTGTGTACAATAAAGAATTAAGAAGTTTATACTAAATTTAGTCAGATGTATGACATACCTTAAAATACCGTAAAGTAAAACAAATAAATTATAAATAGCAGGGTCCCGTACGCAGAAGGCGCCCCTTTATTTTTTTAGGCGCTACCATTATAGCGGCTTATTTTTTGTAATCTTGATGTTGCTTTGGCATATGTATTGTTGTTATTTATCGTTTTTTTTTTTAGGGTTCCGCACTGGTATTGTGGGGTGGTACGGATCCCTTTGTGCGCGAGTCCGACTCGCACTTAGCCAAATTATTTAAAAGAGATACCCGTTCTTTACTTAGTTTTAGTGTCCGCATTGTCTAGATACGAACGTAGATATTTATTTATTTATTTATTTCATGGAAAAGACACAGAAGTAAACTATACATAGAAACATTAAAGTATAAACAAATGGTTAGTTTAATTTACTTCCTCTACGCTTTCCTCAAATACGTTATTTTTGTAGGGAGTAATTCGGTGACATTTCTAAACCATTCTCTGATAATGTTAAAAAAATAAAAATAATGTTGTTTACAAAGCAATGGAATTAAATTAAATTAAAAACTAAGATAAGCGTTCATACACACGGTTACACACATTCATGCAATCTCACATATTACCATCCATACACACACACACATGCCTTTTAATTTGATATTATATTTGTGTAGTTACACAATTTCTTACAATTTCTCGTTTTTGGTGTCTAAAATTTGCCTAACTTCCTTTTTAAATTTGATTTTACTATTATTAAATATGTCTATGCTAAGGAGTTTTTTATTGTAGGAGCTGCAGATTCTTCGTAGGGGGGCTCGACAGGCTGCGTTACTCTGTGAAGTAGGTACTGAGAATAAAGTCTTAGATCGTGTAGAGTGGGTTGGCGCTTTAAAGTTAATTAGCTCAAGAAGAGTAGGGCAGTCATATTCATTGTTCAATATATTGTAAAGGGTCTTTGCGTCTAATAAGAGCCTTCTGTCACAAAGTCTTTGTAGGTTATAGAGTTTAAGCAGGTCGGCATAGTGTCCTCGGGATCGAGTCAGTCTAAAATGGAGGGCTTTAACAAATTTCTTTTGGATCATCTCCACCCTTTCGGAATAAACTGCGTAGTATGGATTCCATATTATAGATGCATAGTCAAGTACTGAGCGTATTAATGATTGATAGAGAGATAAGTATGTTGATGCTTTCTTAAAAGGTTTGGTGATTCTCAGGACAAATCCCAGCATTTGATAGGCTTTAGTGTACATTTTATCTATGTGCTTGTCAAATATTAACTTTTCGTCAAAAGTCATGCCAAGATCGCGAATGTCATTTACTTTAGTTAAGTCTTCGCCACCGATGTTATAGGTATGTTCTATTTTGTTAAGGTTTCTAGTAAACGATATTTGTTTGCACTTGTCATACGCGAGCTGCAATTTGTTCCTTGTACAAAATTCCTTAAATCTATTCAAATCCTCCTGAATGAGTATACAATCTTGTTGCGATTTGACTTTCTTGTAGATTTTTAAATCATCAGCGAACATAAGAATGTTAGAGTTCTGAAAGCATTGCTCTATTTCGTTGATAAACAAAGGATATTGGAGAGGTCCTAGAATAGAACCCTGGACGACTCCAGACGAGACTATACTTTTACTTGATGAATACCCGTTAATAGTGATAATTTGATACCGGTTTCTGATGTAAGAGGCAAACCATTTAAGAAGGTTGCCCTTGATTCCATTATAAGCAAGTTTTTTCAGTAGTAGAGCATGATCGACCTTGTCAAAAGCTTTGCGAAAATCCGTATAGATTGCATGGACTTCTGTTCTTTTATCTAATGCTTCAAATAGATATTCTGAATATGATAGCAAGTTAGTTATAACGGATTTCTTCTTCATAAAACCATGTTGGTTTTGACTTATTTGGGACTGGACTATGGGATACAATGCATTATGTACAAGTGATTCGAATATTTTCGGTAATGTTGAGAGATTTGATATGGGTCTGTAATTAGGGATTTGGGCTCTAGGGCCAGATTTGTGGATAGGGGTTACATTGGCAAGTTTCCATCTATCTGGAAACGTTCCTTCTTCTAAACATTTGTTGAATATTATAAAAAGGGGATGGCTGATTTCTTTACATATATTCTTAAGGAATAGAGCACTTATTTTGTCAGGACCGGGACCCTTTGTTATGTCTAGATGTTTTAATGCTTCTTCTATTTTATATTTTGCTATGTGTAAAGAGACTATATTTTCGGCTAGTTCGTTAGTAGGAAGGTTGTCAAGATGGAGACTATCGATGGTAGTCGATGGTTCAAAAACGGATGAGAAAAAAGTGCTGAACATTTCTGCAATTTCATGGGGATTTTTAGATGTTTGATCACCAAGTGTCATAGTGTTAGGGTAGCCAGAGTCATTTTTCTTTAATGATGACACATATTGCCAAAAATGTTTAACATTTTTGGGAATGGCAGCTTCTGTATCAGAGATATAGTTATCTAGACATTTTGCCAGGAGTAGTTTGCAACGGGCTCGGAGCAATGAAAACTCCGTATAATCAGAAAGTGATTGATATGTTTTCCATCTGTGCCAAAGTTTTTTCTTACGGTTTAGCGTATTTTTGAGTGCAGGGGAAAACCAAGCTGGATGTTTTGCAGATTTGGATTTTTTAAGGGGTACTTCTTGATCTATGATTTCGTAAATTATGTCATAAAATGTGTCTAACGAGTCGGACGCCTTTGACCATTTTAGCTTAGTGTCCCAGTCTATATTTAAGATTTTAGTGCGAATAATGTCGTAGTCAGCCTTATTGAATTTGTATTTTAAGACGTTTTTGAAATTAATATTTTTTTGTACCGAGTGTTCCAGGTTAAACTCAATACTAGGGTGATGTGATCCTGATCGAGATATGTCAACTTGGGATCGGACACAAATACATGGGGTATTACTAAGAACTAAGTCAAGCACACGTTGATTTTTGTTAAAACAGTTGTTGTACTGGTTGAGTTTAATGAGGGTCATAGTGTTTATAAGTATTTTATGTATCTCAGAAATAGGTTGTGATGGTAGTAATATTATGTCATTATTATTCGGAGTCCAGTCAATATCTGGGATGTTGAAGTCTCCAAGAACGCAGTAGGTAAAGTCAGGGTAATTTAAATATATTCTTTGTATTTTCCCAAGTAGGTTTTCATAGATACTAGTTTTCGACTTGGGTGGTATATAATTTACAGAGATCAGCAAGGTTAAGTTTTGTACAGTAGGTATTGTAATTATTATATCTTCATGTAAGGGGTCTTCTAAATCATAGCGCCGAGTCGCCGGTATACTCTTTTTGATGGCAATAAATATACCACCTCCATCCAACTTTTTAGTTTTAGATAAATCACGATCTCTACGAAAAACAGTGTATCTGTCGTCCACCAACTCTGAATCGTACACTCCAGGTCGCAACCATGACTCTGTAATTACAATTATATCATAATTTGTATTTAATATACCCATTCGGAGGTCAGCTAACTTGGAACGCAAGCCACCACAATTTTGATAGTAAATACTTAGTTTATTGAAAGTGTTGAATTTTATTTGTGAGTGGGTATTTTAATTTAAATGTATTAGTTGTGGTTTCAGTTTGTTTGCTTTCCAGGCTGCCAACAGAAAGGTTAGTAACAAAAAATATGGGTTTAAATATTTTAAATTGCTTAGTTAGATTATAGGTTGTTAAATAGGCTGATACATAAGGAAATAACATGACAATTGTATTGAAAAATTCAATTAAAACGAATACAAACGTTAACAAAGACAACAACCGTAATATTAATATATTAATTATACATAGTTCTAGTCACATTTTGGCTATGTCCATGTTATTACGGATTGTGAGAACACGGGAGTCGTCGCTTTTTCGTGCAAGAATTGTCGAGTTCTTGATCCAAACAAATTTATAATTTTTCTCTATCTTAGCTTTACGAGTTTCTGCATATAGGATTTTGTTTTTTAGGGTTAGGTGCTCATTCATGTATATTTTCTGGTCGGCACGTACGTGACTGTCAGACTGGCTACTGCCACTTCTGGTACCACTAACGACTGCTTTTTGAAGTTGGCTGACGGTAAAACCACGGCGTACTCTGGCGGCTGCGAGGATATCATTGCGAACGTGTCTAGTGGTTAGCTGTAGGATAATGTTCTTTGGCCGGTCCGATTTAGCATTGTGTGCGACTCTATGCACGTCTTTTATCTGGTTAGGAGATATTGGTAGCCCTATGACTGTCCCGATGGTTTCCACGACATGGAACAGATTTTCTCCTTTTGTTTCAGGAACATTTTGGATTTCTATGTTACAATTACGAGATCTTTGCTCCAAATCTTCGATATGGTTTTGTAGAGTATTAAGATCGCTACGGAGTGAGTTGTTTTCGGACGAAAGTTTGTCGTTGGTTTTTTCCAGTGCTGTTATGGTAGTTTCCACCATCGTAAACCTTGCTTCCCATGATGCCACAGTGTCAGTAAGCTTAGTCCATTTGTTATTGATGTCTGTACGGAGGTTCTCTATCATGGATTTTAGTGTGTCGAAATTTTTGTTCATGAGTCCTATAATGTTATTTGCGTCGAGGTTAACAATTGAAGACATCAATTCGCTGCCCTTATTCAGGACTATAGGGCTGTTAACTTTTTCTTGGGTTTTGGTAGATTTACATAAAGGGCATTTCCACTTTCCTCTGTTCATAGGTAATATCTTCTTGTAATCTGCTTCAAGCAACCCAACACACGTATAGTGGAACGTATTCGAGCATCCCATACATTTTAATAGTTCTTCTGCCTTAACAGACTTCTTGCAATCGATGCAGTTCATGTTTGTGAAAACGCCCCCGAGATGAAAAAGGCCCTCTAGATTTAGGACTGGGAACTAATCTAATTACGCTATGGAACTGCGCGTGAGTGTGTGGCTGCAAGCTACTTGGTTGTTACAGTTGCGCTTCTAGTGATTCTAGTGATTATTGGAGATGGCGTTAGTCGTCCCTTCTCAGAAAGTTTGGTAAAAGGTGAAGTCGTTAGTCTACCCGCTATTTACTTCATATTTTTGTGTATAAAACACAAATCTTACAAATTAAGCTCTAATAAGTAATAATTTTCAGATGCAGATTGAGTGTATCGTAATCTCTATTACTCACGGTTGATCTATGGTCAGTTTTCTCTGTGACTATTGTTTGCTGTGGGTTTGTTTACGTGCGGGTTGTATACTGCATTTTGCACAAGTATTGGCACTATTTCCTATATAAGGGTCTTCCACACACTGAGTTACACTGGTATATATCACTGGATAAGCTGTTGGGAGGTTACAGCAGAATGAATTGGTTTTATTTTAAATGTTTGTTTACGTACAAACTGCAAGATTTTATTTTACTGGTTTAGGCACTAGTACACGCCTATATGCTTTGCAAACACTATATAACACTCATTAGTACTATATTGAAGCACTGAATATACTCCTAGTATGTTAGAAGAGTTTAAACATTTAATAATTAGGCAATAATTTTTGATCTGGTTTAGAATAGTGTTAACGCTCTAAGCGCCACCTAGCGAAAAAAAGGGGATATGAGGGGTTATGTCTTGGGTCACTACACTACCTCCAGCTTCTATTAAAACGGTTTATGCTATACAATATGCTAAGTCTGAAAAAACACAACTTATGCTTCCTTGTTTGAAAAATCGAGCAACACCAGTTTTAAATAACAATTTCAAAGCAACAATAAGAACGACCACGATAAAAAACTGAATATATCTGAAACAAACAACACAGATAAGACTACACAATCGACAATATTTCATTTTAGTTAATCATTGGTTTTTAATATTTATATTGAAAGTCTACGTAAAAAAGAAGCTTAAGTATTTTTTCATTTTGTTTAATTTTATGTTTTTCCTGCACATTTTAATGTTTTCTTATTCACTCATTCTAAAAGGACGTAAGTCGCAACTAAGGATTTCAAAAGACGATGTTCATTGCCAATGGATTATTAAAAAAAAAAGCTTGGCATGTTTATGTCTGCTGTCACATGGCATGTAAGTTTTTTTTTTTTTTAAACAAACTGAACTTAAAAGCAAAGGAAATTGTTTTTTAAATCATATTTCGAAATGGTTTTCAGTTTTGCACCAATTATTTATTTGTAATGTTGTTGATTACCTATAAATCAAATGTCATTTAATTCTATGTATTTCGCCAGGGCTAAAATGGCTTTTTATTTAGGAATGAGAACAGGGAATTCATCACATCATTACATTCACATCATCATGAGGAAGGGAAATATTGCATACACAATGCAGATATTTGAAAAAAATAGGACTTCTGTCAAGAATACAATGCACACTCCTATCAAAACTGAATCTTCAGACGTAATTCCAACATTGAATAACAAAAAACCTAAGATAACTCAAAAAAAAAACATATATGTTATTTATCGATTAAAATCTGTACAATAAACTTTATTGAACTTTGAAGCAAACAGATTTTTGATACAACCCTTAGTTTTTTATTTATAATAAAAAATAGGTCGTAATTTTGTCTTTTTTCCAAAATTCGTCCCTCTCGCACTGCGAATCTTCCCGCATGGAGTAACAGTGATCAATGCAATGGCGACCTATTCTCTGAATCTACACAAATACTGCCCATTTGTTCCGTATATATTGTAATTGTACAGAATCCTTGGACGGTATTCAAATTATCAATAGCATTGGAACCTGTCTGTCACCTGCCGATATGATGACGGATTAGATATTAACCTCACTACCAGTTCTGCTAAGCCTTTGGCTGACCTAAAGAGAATCCAGAACAATAAGCACGTCACTTAAATGAATGTTAACAATGTTGCCACATTGCGAACTCTAATAACGATCTCTTTATATAGGGTGACTTTCGTTTATGTAGCCAAATTGATACTGGAGACTCGGTAAGTGGTCGATACGAAAGTCACCTTTCATATGTTATTTTTTATGTTATTTATGCAGGGTAGAAATAAATCAATCCGAAAAATCATAGGCTCACAATATTAACTCTAAATTGCTGCTATCCCTCAAAAAAATGTTATTTTACATTTAATTTGTAGTATATGATACAAATACTTGTTTTCTGTTTATATCCAGTACATTTTATTCTCAGTCAATTTTGTTTAAGACTATAAATATTTCTTTTCAATTTTTTTCAGAAAGAAAATGACTAAATAGCCGTTAGTGGCTACGTAAGTTTTAATTTTATTCGTCCGCTAGGGATAGGTTGCGACGACGAGCGAAGCGAGGAGGATCGGTTAGGTTGACATCTAAGTACATATTAGGGAGCCGAGCGAAGCGGAGCGAAGCGGAGCGGAGCGAGGCGACCCCCATAGTTTTAACAGAATTCACGATATGCATAAAAAATCATTTTCCGAGCACTTTCCGATAACTTACGCCTCAATAATTTATAAAATTAAAGGACCGCTTCCCTTTTCGAACTGTACATTGCAAATTGAACTTTATCAGTTCGTGCTAAGAATAATATTCCAACTGCTAAACTTACTAACTTACTGTTCAATAATTTTAAAAATTAAAGGACCGCTTACGGCGCTTTAGTCACTTCCTTTTAGAAAGTGTGCCTCGGAGGGCTCGGGTGCTTTTTATTTGATTAAAATTGTTATAATTTCATGTACTAAGTTCAAGGGTATGAGGACGATCGCACTTTCCATTAGTGTTTCTACTTACATTTGATCAGATAACAGATGCCTTACTTTTCTGAAACATGCTCTAAGAAGTTGGTGCAATATGCACTTGTGGTGCTTACCAAAGTAATGGATAGCAAAAAGTCGGCCGAAGGGTTATTCATCCTTTTCAAAGTTGTGAAGTCTCTTATTTGCCTCTTTTTAGTTAAGACGCTATCTCACTAAAATTGGCACTTTTTTGAAGATGTTTACCTGCTTTTAAGAAGAAGCCACTAAATTGATAAATTTGTGTATATAGGTAAATATGCGTACCTTTTTATATTTTTCTTGAATACAGAAACGCGAATGCGTAACTTTCGCTCGATAGAAAATTATTGAAATGAGGTCTTCTTCTACACTTTTTTTCATAGTATGAGAAACAGAAATGACATACAGACCTGAACGATATTTTATTAGATAGATTTTAACAATATCTAAATTTTATGAATTTGAAATTTTGATAACTATTTTAGTTAATTTTATATTAATTTAAAACCGACATTTTGTATTTTTTTCCGGAATCCGTCCCTCTCGCACTGCGGGTCGTTCCGCATGGAGTAACAGTGACCGTTGAAAGATTCACATATCACCTTCTTAGTTCTTATATTTATTACAACTCAAAAGGTTACGCTACGTACTCAACAAAGCGCAAAAAATATTATGACTTTTTTCGTACTACCGATTAGCTAAAACTTATTGAACCGAATATAACGAGTACATATAACCGTGACCTAAGTTTAAAGACACCTAGATAATGAAACAAAGTTGATCTAGTGGTTAGGCTGACGAAAGACTGAAAAGAACAGTTTACCCGTTTACCCAGCAGTGGGCTGATCCCTTCTTCGTAACTATTAGACAGTAACTAACATAGTTATCTACATGATATGAAGAGTGATGTGGTTTTACCTATATATATATTTTTTAATCTACAATGGAAAGCGTCGATATGGAACAGCAGGCGATACGTTAATTAGTCTTTCCAGTGACTTTCGCAAAAATCTACGGAAGTCGGTATGGACGAATGACTGTTACACAACTGCTTGTAACCAATCCCCCGGTACGGTTACTTATGCCCATCATGGCAGAACACGACGTGTCGCTTGGCGGCATGGTTTCGTCATGAGGGTATTGACAAGCCATGGCCGAAGCCTTAACACCAATAAATAGGTGCCTACGTCGTCTGCAGACGGGGCCAAGCTAAGTTTCGATGAACTTATGTTTCTATTATAGAGCCAAAACCTTTATGATCCCTTTCCACAAGGAGACATGGAGTGACGATATCATTTTGATGACGTTGACACGCGTGAAATAAAAATCTAAATTTACCTTTATTTCTTGTTTTTTAGGGTTCCGTAGACCGACAAGGAACCCTTATATTTTCGCCATGTCCGTCTCTCCGCGGCTTAGCTCAGAGACTATTAGTACTAGAAAGCTGTAATTCGGCATGGATATAAATATTAATCACGCCAACAAAATGGTAAAATAAGATCACGAAAAACAATTTTTTATGGGTACATCCCATACACGTAAACTGGGGATAATTTTTTTTTCTCGTCTTTCCCATTGTGTGGGTTATCGTTGGATATGTCGTTCAAAAACATTGTGGGTGTGTGAAAACCATTTTTCGGTTTAGGGATCCGTTGGTGAAATATTAAGCTTTAAAGTGAAAATTTTAGTTAGAATGGGGCGTCCGCCTTACCGGCTAAACGGTTTTTTACAGAAATGTGAAAAAATTCACAGAAGTAGTATATATAATGACTTTAAAAGGAAAACTATCACAGCTAAGTAGGCTTTACAGGTTTACGAGTACAGGTCGCGCCAAACTTTTGGCCCCCTATAATGTTTGGGACCAGAAGTTTGGTGCGGTCTGTATTAGTAGACCAACTTATATGTACCGGGCAACTACGGAACCCTACATTGCGCGTGGCTCGACACGCACGTTTTTTTCCACTTGTAACGATAATATTACTGCAGCAGTTTTTATCGAAACAGAATAACAATTCATAAACTTTCAGAAAAAAATATTCGAAATGATATGGTTTTCAAATTTTTTTTGGGCACACTATTTTCGCTTTTTTGCAACCAGCATCGACTGACGTAACAGCCATGTTGTAGTGAGAGCTGATAAGGACTTTATTTTATTAAGGTTTTGTTCCAAATTTCATATAACCACGAATCGAGTTACTAATTTTTCCGACGGAATCGCCATAAGATTCGGAATTGATAATCACCTGTAGAAATCCATTATCTTTTTTGAAACTTGCACATTTTCAGGGAAAAATCTTTAATCTGGCAACTTTCGGTGATAAGTGATTGCGGTACAAATCTGGACGTTTTATCTTCGCCAAATGTGTTATTGTTTCGAGCACCGACCAACAACATAGCGGTCATGGTTGGATCCGTTTGAGTTCTATTATATTTCTAATATTATTTTACGTGAGCTTAACCAAAACTAAAAACAGGAACAATGCATTGTCGTATATCATTTTCATAATGTATCTATTGTTCCTTTTTGCACCGGTCTAATTTTAAAATTGCATCATACTATCATACCTATTATTTCTTACTTGCTTACATAATCTATCTTGAAGCCTATCAGCGATAATATACATAAGTTTTGCATCTACCAATTGATAACAAAAGTTATTTATTACTTAATAACTTAGTGTTTATATTGTTATTACAAGGGCATTATTTATTGCACGTAATATTGTCATGAATATGAGACGAATTATTGACTGCAAGTTTTATAGGTTTAACGGTTAGGTGTAAAACTATCATCCAATATTGCGTAGATGCACTCATTGCTTTCAATAAGCTGTTTGCGGCAAACGCAGTAACATTTTGTTCATATATTATATTACCGGTGATTTACCTTATCTGTGCTCGGTTGAATCAGATTATCAACTGTGTGTGTCGTATAATATAGGTATTTTTAATTAACTTTAAACTAAAGTCCACATATTTTTGTTGCTTATTATTAGCGGTACCTATTCAGAATTTACATCAACAACTTCGAAAAAATTAATTGACATAAACATTAATTTGTTACATTCCTTGCATTTAAATATATTTGCACGCCGAATCGTCATTAGATTAATTAACTTATGCAGAAAACAGCTATCTGCATTTATACCTGTCTCCGGTCTACCACGATTATTTATATCGGAAACCAAACGAACAAAATAGGCAAAACTCACCTTGATATCATCACTATTCAATGTGTCTTCGTCCCTATCAAGGACGCCACATAAGGAGTTTAGTGTTCCCTAAAATAGTTGGAATCTATCACCATATATCACAAAACACTGAGCGTCTTCCACGAGCGATCATCACTGGATGTCTTGGCAAATTGTAACTTCTCCTGCACGTAACTTTCGTTATTGTCTCATTGCCAAAATTTCGCCAACTAAAACGCTTCCTTGCATAACAAACGCCTTTTAGCCCCAAAAATTCCACTGTAAATCTTCTTCGACAGTTTCAAATTTTATTGTCCCCCCTCAAACATCGCGTTCGATGCCGCGTCCTTCGAATTTGACAGTAATTTCCTCGATAGCAGCACTATCGAAGAGGACTTTGTATTCAGTTGCCGCCGAAACTCTCTTCAGGCTAATCGGAATGCATCGGACGTCCTTCGCGTTCCAATTCGTGAAACAATTGACTGTCGCTTGGAGGTGTCGGGTGCCATCGTTTTACTTTTTTACTATGAGCCTCGTGAGCGAGACTTCGTTTCTGTTGATACGGCTCATGGTATGAGAGACTGCGATCTGGTCGCGCCGCAGTACCGGTATGGAATGAAGACTCGGCTGGTATAATCGTTCGACGTCGGCTTGCCAGTTGGCCAGTGGGTTAGCGGTGCTCCTTTTCCTGTTTTACGTCTTTTATAACATACATACGTACATAAGGGAATGCATCCACCGACTCGTTTAGGTTTATAGGCCGGGGTCAGGTCGTGAAAGGTTACAGTATCGGTTTAGGACCTGTTTGGGCTATAAATAAGGTACCTAGTTTAAAAGCAAAGTCAAGGGATGCTTAGCGAAAAGATTAAGTATGTATGTAAGGACGTCAGCATGACAGACTTCCTATTAGCGGTTCTTATTCCGAAGTCATCGTCATTGAAATCGTTTACCAATAGGGAGATTGAAGAGCAGGCGACTGTACCTACTAACAGACACCGTCTTGTGATAATCCTAGGACTCTTTTATTTAAGGGGCTATGTAAAAAATATATGGATGCTTTGTTTCTGTGTATTTCATGAAGAACCCGGAAATTTGTAATAAATTTTCAGTTTATGCATTTTGACTATAATATATGATCTAGGGTTTTGTTTTTGGAAAACACGTTTGGATGAATTTTCCTCCATAGAAATAATTATTGAAATGAGGTCTTCAAACGCACTTTTTCTCCTCGTTTGACGAATAGGGATCATGTACAGAACTCAAACACATTTTATTAGATGGGTTTTAACAATATTTATGTATTTGATTTTTGAAATTTAGCTAGCTATTTTAGTTTTTTTAATAAAATTAAAATTTAAAAAAATCTCTTTCGCGCTGAATCCGCCCCTCTCGCACTGCGCGGTTTTTCGCTTGGAGTGAGAGTGACAAAAATAAAATTTACATAGCCCCTTAAGCAGTTCACTCAATGTGGCTTCAGTATTATTATCTGTAAGTTTGCAACTGTTATCCTCTGATACTGATTAGGGAAGAAATTCCAAATATCCTCTATGATTTTCTAACAATATCCTAAAAATGTAATTTTCAAGCAATTCATTCTCACTTGTCTATTACCTAAGGGTCGATTTTGGCTTACTAATACAAAAGACGCTGGTTCAAATCCCAGTACCTTTGAATGTATAATTAGACCAAGCAATAACATACCGAGTGAATTAATGACGTGCTCAGAAAATTAAACCACAATATGCTCAACCATAAACTGCGCAAAAAGTATTTAATTTTGTTGGCATTTCTGGTATTTGCATCCTAACCTCACCAAGTGTATGCCCCAAATCAGTCGCAAACGCATCACCCAAAATAATAAAATGAAAGCGAAACCCCAATCAGACATACGCCTGCCATATACTCCATGTTACAAAGTCGGAAGTCGTGAGAGCTGATGATTGTGTAACCGTGACGAACTGGAACGGAACCAGTCGTGACGTTACTGGATGTGTCGTAAAAGTGGACCGAAAACCGTAGATCGTCATTCTGATTATTTAATGAGATGGGCTGAAAGGGGACCCTTGAAGAACCCTGAAACAAAACTGCTCGGACTTTATATTGTACTATACCTATTTTACCCGCGGCTTAGCTCGCCTGGAACTATCTTTCAATCATTTTCAATAGATGTTTTAATTGCGCGTTAGATAAAAACTATTATCGAAAGTTTTCGGCTTGGAGGTTATTTTAACAATACATCTTATTTATAGCCTTTATTTTGACCAGGGTCTCTATGATGATAATAAAGAAAAGTGCATCAAAATCCATCCAACAAGTGGTTCTCAAATTAAAACTGAACATAATATAATTAAATACCCCAAATAAAAATGGGAAAGGGCCAGGCAAAGAAGATAATATAATGACATATCTATATCATTTAAAATTTCGCAAAAATATTAAATGTAGGGACACATATTTTTTTACTTCTTTATTATCAGTAACATACAACTCACGCCTGTCTCCCAAAGGGAGACTACAGATTTCCATCTACTACGGTTCAGACACACCTCTTCCCACATCCATTAATCTAGTCATACAAGCTTTTCTATTGTATAGTTGGCCATTTTAAAAATCGACCCTTGTTTAAACATTAATATAGGTACCTGATGACGACGCTACTAAAGGGCTCGAAATATTGCATAGAATTGTATTTTTATGGTTTATATTTATGAATTACGATAATGAAAACAAAATATGTTTACATGATAATGACTTCGAAATTATATTATTACTTACAAGAAACTAGGTAATGTTATCCAAGAATCCTCTTAAAAACTATGAGTTAACAATAAACTTGTAAATTCATGGAGATTCCATCGTTTTAAACAAATTGTATGTAGGTAGAAACTGCATTACAAAGTTTCAACTAGAGATGAAACGAATAGTGATTTGTCCGAATACCGAATATTCGGCGGCGCTTTAGGCCGAAGCGCCGAATATTCGGTGGCCGTAAAATACAAGTTTCTTACAACGAACAATTGAAAATGTTAAACTTCAATAATCTGCCTCTGATTAATTTTAAATATTAATAATACATACATAGTTATTTATAGAGCAGATTGTAGTTGAATAAAACAAGTTTTTCTGCCAGCTTACCAAAAATATACTCACTTTCTGATTAAAATTCGTTTTTATTTTCACTTATTTATATAGCTTCATTATATTTAAATAGTTATTCGGGGGAGGGTAAGAAAACAGCTCTCAGGCAAAACCAGGCGGCCCACCATCGCCTGGGACCGATGGATGGCGGTATAACCAACCCCGATTGCCGGGCCTAATATAAAACAGACTGGTGATGGGCAGCGGCGTCACTGGTGCAAGGGTTTCGGCACCGTGCTCACCAACCCGCCTGCCCAGCGTATGTGAGTATGGGCATTTCTCTTAGGAGGACTGCCAAGAGTGGTGAAATCCTGGAAAGGCCTATGTCCAGCAGTGGAAGAAACAGGCTGATGGATCCATCCATCCATCCATCTGATGGATAGATGGATGGATTTATATAGCAGATTGTAGCGAATAAAAACAAGTTTTTCTGGCATCTTACCAATTATATACTTTCTTAATAAAATGTATTTTTATTTTCATAGCGAATGCTACACTCTGTCTTGCTCTGTAATACATACAAGTCTCAAATTTGGTCACATTGTATTGTGTATACGGAACCCTTTGTGCGCGAGTCCAATTCGCACTTGGCCAAATTATTTCGAGGTTTGTCAAACTAAATCTAAACAAAAGGTCAATACTCACAAAAACGTATCCGCATGTAATCTAGATCCATCTGATGGATAGATGGATGGATTTATATAGCAGATTGTAGCGAATAAAAACAAGTTTTTCTGGCATCTTACCAATTATATACTTTCTTAATAAAATGTATTTTTATTTTCATTATTAAGTATTCGGTATTCGGCCGAATATCATCTACTATTCGGCCGAATAACGAATATTTAAAAAATTGCCGAATAGGCCGAACACCGAATAGTTGCCGAATATTCGTTGCATCTCTAGTTTCAACACCTTTGACCGGTCGCTTTTCAATAAAGATTGCATTTTACTGAACTATTAACATAATAAGTAATACCAATTGCCCTACAAAAGAGGGAAACTCAAGATTTGTATGCGTTTTGACAAGGGTGCCTCTACGTTGTACTTAGCCCAGAATCCTACAAAAGATGGACCTGAAAGACATTTCAATAACAACAGAACGTCCATTTCAATGTTAGTTGCCCATTGTGCAGTTAATGTTGACTGAAAATAAACACTTATGAATATTTGCCAACAGTTGTTTTACCTTTCCAGTTATAAGTGTAGCCTAGATTACATGCGGATACGTTTTTGTGAGTATTGACCTTTTGTTTAGATTTAGTTTGACAAACCTCGAAATAATTTGGCCAAGTGCGAATTGGACTCGCGCACAAAGGGTTCCGTATACACAATACAATGTGACCAAATTTGAGACTTGTATGTATTACAGAGCAAGACAGAGTGTAGCATTCGCTACAGTTATTCAACCTGTTTCTTCGATTTTAGTTTTTCCTTATCTTTCATTCTTGTGCAGAATTTTCAAAATTTAAAATTTCGAAGATCTTGTCATGGTTTTTGTTTGTTTTTCTCATTTTGAAGAGTATTGTCGTCGAGTCCACAAGACTAAATAAACTAAATAAATTTCTGAATTTTAATTGGATTCGTAATACGGGATACATTTGCTTTGAAGTCTATTTTCAAGCCTTTTCTCTTCTTCTCCTGGTAAGTTTTGTGTACTTTTGGTTTCATTCTCTGAAAATCCCTATAATAATAAATAATAGTTTTACCTATATTAGAAAATTCTAAGCCATAAAAAAGGTGATTTACTAAATTAAGTTTTATTGTAAAATTTTTAGGGCTCGACGATATACTTTTCTACAATTTTGTTTTTATACCTTTTTTATTTTCTTTTCTTTGATTATTTCTAAATTCTATTTATATTTTTAATTATACTTTTAACGGGGTTGTTCAGCATTTTTTTTTTGGGGGCTGTCTCCAGGCTTCCCTGGCGGCAGCCTTTTTAAATCCAAATTTTTTTCTCGTAAAGTGTATCATTACAAGAGCTAAAACAAATAACGTTAAAAAATACTATTTTTAGAGCCTATTGTATGGGGGACTCCCCTTGGGTTTTTTTTATTATTTTTCGTGGTAGAGGCGATAGTAACACGTTTTCTGTGAAATATTCAACTGTCTACCTATTACGGTTGAAGCTGTAGACCCCTGTGACAGGTGAACAGGCAGACAAACAGACAGCGGAAGCTTAGTAATAGGTTACATTTGGCACCCTTCGGGTACGGAACCCTAAAAATACCAACCATTCTCGTAGCTAATGATATAGGTAAGGATTTCAAGTAAGTCCTTTGAATTCAGTTCTCATACAGCAGTGGACAATAACAAAACATGCCGCCAATTTCGCGACAAGTTTTGCCATTACGGCTATGATAAGATGGTAATGATTCTTCTGGTCCATGTAACTTGTCTTATTATATTTTATGACAAATAATGAGGTATATGTATTCGTGGCATGGAGAATCTGCATAACTTGTGATATTTAAGTAGATTATTTGCCCGCGGCTTCGCTTGCATGTCTTTCAATCTTTGAGAAGTATCAACAGTTTTCCGCTTGGCGATTATTTTATCAACACCCCTTATAGCCTATATGTTGACTAGGGTCACTGCGCTGATGACAAATAAAACTGCATTCAAATCCGTTGAGTAAGTACGGAGAGATAGACAAAATTTTTTTAAGAATTTGTTGTGTTGATCTCAGTACAATTCTAATAAGCCATTTCATTTAATATTTCGCAAAAATATAAGGTGACTTTCGTTAGTGTAGCCAAATTCATACTGGAGACTAGATAAGTGGTCGGGACCAAGATTTCAGTGAAATACGCAAAGTAAAATTTAGACTTCCTATATACTAATTGAATCGAGATTGTTCTTGAAGGCATACTTGGAGGCATAAAAATATATTTTTCGTATTTCGCAAACTGGGTCACTGAACCATGGCCCTGGCCACTTACCGAGTCTCCAGTATGAATTTGGCTATTTAAACGGAAGTCACCTTTATATTCAATGTACAGACATGACTTCCTTACTAGGTACTTTATTTATTTCATTTCTGTTCCTCTGTCAGGGAGGGAATCAGGAAAAAATAAGATTTATCAGGAATTTTAGGAGACAGTGAGTAAATGCTTAAAATTAATTATATTTGTTGAGTAACATTTTATTTAATTTATTTGTAACAAAAACTATTGTAAATCGTGCTGCCTCCACAATAGTACACAACTTTTACGAAAATGCCAGGAAATTTATTGTAATATCAGGGATTTTGTCAGAAACTCACGTTACTGGATCTGGTAACCCTAAACATAGGTTATTGTTAGGATACGGGATTCACTGTGTTTACTTTTATATTTTCGCGAATTTTTGTCAACGTTTCATCTCCCACGGTCACGTAATCCGCGTAACTGTATTAATATTATTTATAATGACCATTTAAACCTAAAACCGTATGCCAAACAACGTAGGTAGTTGTTTTTAATAACAGACTTTTTCTTTCTATGTATGTATAGTTTTTGGCGAATTTTACTAGATATCCGAGTTTTCTGAGTAATCCTGAGGCCACAATGTCCAAAGTCCAGTCGCAATAAATTACATGTCTTCTTCGGATAAGTAATTTTCACAGCCAAGCAGTTTGGTACCGCTACCTCATCATGTTTTATTGAAATCTGGTTTTGAACAACCTGCCCACTGACTTTCATACCCCATTCGGGTACTTACTTTTGCAAAAAGATTAAAACAATGCTGCGAAAAAGCCACTCAAGTCTACTCATAAAGATCGCCATGTCTATTACACTTTACACCTTTTCTTACCGATGTTATTTTCCTATTTAATGCACCCGTAGATACGGGAACTTGTTTCATTGAGTTAAAACATCTTGAATGTCTAATAAACGAGTGAGCAATACGTTCGCTTGAACAATGTGACGCAAAATGGTTTTACATATTTTTTCAGGCAGTAGATGGAACTTCTATGAACTTTTATATAGTGTTATTCGAGTGCATTACAAACTGGAAAAGATAAATTAGGAACAAAAACCCTGGGCCGAGGAATTTTTTCAAATTTTTTCCTTACATTTGTTTGTAATTTATCTTTTCTAGTTTGTAATGCACTCTAAGAATATTTAGAGTATTTCAAAGCGATGGATTTCGCAATAAAAACATAAATATAGTCTGTAGCGCATTTGCCGTGTAAGCAAGAAGTCGCAGGTTCAAATCCTGACTGGAAGAATTTAAAAAAATATTAGTTTTACTTGAAATTTGTTTCTGATTGATCTTTTCTAGTACCCATGTAATGCACTCTAAATAATGTTTGAACAATGAACTTGATTGTTTTAAGAGTAAGAAGTTGTTATCGTTCTCGTTTTGATACTTCAATTGGTTTAATGCTCCTTTTTAGGGTTCCGTACCCGAAGGGTGCTAAACGGGACCTTATTACTAAGCCTCCGCTGTCTGTCTGTCTTTTCGCGTCTCGCCATGGTGTGAAGTGGATGTGTGAAAACCATTTTTTGTTTCAGTGATCCATTTGCAAAATATTAAGCTTTAAAGTGCAAATTTCTGTTAGAGTCAAGTGCCCTGCCAGCTAAACGGTTGCTTTTGGATATATGAAAAAATTCACGGCAGTAGCATACACAACGAAGATAAAAGAAAAACTATCACAGCTAAGTAGGCTTTACAAGTTAACGAGTAATAGTCGACCAACTAAAATTAAAATATTTGTAATTTTAATTCAAATTACTTAAGTCTATTACTTTCAGGCGCTAGTTCTACTGCCACTTGAGCGGCTTTCTCGAGGTATTTTAGCAGCTCTAGAACAGCCTGTTTGAAGGAAAAGGGTTGTCTAATAAACAACTTGTATATCTCGCTCTTTGTCTACGTGAAGAAGCGCACAGCAACCGAGCGAATGCAACAACTCACGCGCAATGTAGTTACCTAATTACGTCCATGGCATTGCCCTTGCACCAGTACTGGTACCCGCCTATGCCTTCCTGCTTGCCGGATAAGCATTTTGCGTAACACGGTTACCTTGATGCCACATGAATATGTTCAGTTCACAGTTCAATTAGCTATTTGTTCGTTTGAAGTCTGATGTTTAGCTGGATGAGTTGGTTTCTAAAATGCTTCAATGTTCGTCATGGTCCTTCCGGGTCATGGCTGCACACATGACAGAATGTCCAAATTGTTCGATTACCTATACGCTAGATAATATGAGAGTCAAAATGCACAACAGACATATAATACGACTGTTTGAAAGAACGATTGTTATATGGATTATTAGTCATATAGATAATTTGTCAGAATGAGCTAGTATCAAAATGAACTAATAGTTACAAAGTGTAAGTGTTAGAACGATAGAGTGTCAGAATGTATAAAATCATAAAATCTCAATGGTCAATCATCTCACTAATATTATTAAATGCGAAAGTTTGTGCGTGTGTGTGTGTGTATATTTGTTACTCTTTCACGCTGAAACGGCTGGACGGACTTGGATGAAATTTAGAATGGATATAGCTCATACCCTAACTTAACACATAGGCTACTTTTTATCCCGGAAAAAAGCATGTCGTTAAACCGAATACCACGCGGGCGGAGCCGCGGACAAAAGCTAGTATTTTATATAAGTACTAGCTTTTGCCCGGGGCTCCGCCCGCGTTTATTCAATCTTGGCCCCGTTTTCGGCTTGAGTGCTATTTTTTTAACCCCCCATATAGCTTATGTGTTGACCAGGATCACTACGATGATAGTAAAAAAGCTGCATCGAAATCCGTTGAGTGGTTCCCGAGTTAAAAGCGTTTATTTAATCTTTTGCCCCGTTTTCGGTTTCGGCGTTATTTTATTAACATCCCTTATAGTTATAGCCTAGATATGTCTTGACCAGGATCACTACATTGATAATAAAAAAAACGAATCCAACTCCGTTGAGTAGTTCTCTAGTTAAAACGGAATGTATGTACATACAGACAGGCAAACATTCATTCATTTAAAATGTCTCGAAAATATAAAATCTACAGACACGACTTTTTTACTACTTTATTATTGGTATATACATATAATAAACTTGCCTTTGCCCGCCGCGCCGGTCCGCGCGTGTTTATTCATTCTTTGCCCCGCTTTCGACTTGGGCGTTATTTTATGAACACCTCTTATAGCCTACGTGTTCAACGGAGTGTAGTCACGACGATAATAAAAAATGCGTGTCCATTTAAAATATACAGTAGTATTTAAAGTATGGGATTATACACAGAGATTATTTATTATCTCTGTGGTATGGATAGGGGAATTTTTTTAATACGTTTCATTCGAAAAGTTTAGTGTGATCAGTTGAGTATGTGGTTTCGTTTAAGATACTAAGTACTTCGTAGATTTTCATGTATACAATACTAGATGAAATTAAATCAACCGACCAAATTCATACTGGAGACTCGGTAAGACAAACAAGATTCAATTACCCTTTAGCTGACATTAGTTAAATACATTTTTTTGTTTGCTTCCATACTGACTGGGCTAGGAATTGTACTTAAACTAGTCCAGTCAGTACGGGAGCAAAAAAATATATTTTTCGAATTTGACCAAAAGGATAACTGAACCTAGTTCCTGATCACTAACCGAGTCTCCAGTATGAATTTGGTCGGGTGATTGAATTGGACCCTATACAGTAACGGTCTTTCTAGATATGAGCAAAGCTTTTGACTTTGTAAACCATGAAATACTGCTATCTAAGTTGCAAAGATATGGTATTAGAGGATTAGCCCATGATTGGTTGAAATGTTATCTCAGTAACAGATATCAATGCACAGAGATCTCAAATATTTGCAAGACTCACAAAAAAGCTCTGAAACAAAGCTTTAGATCCGACTATAGGTTAAATGGAAGTGGCGTTCCACAAGGTAGCATATTAGGTCCACTTCTGTTTCTCCTATACATTAATGATTTACCGAACGCTACTATACATGAGTGTTTACTATTTGCGGATGACACCTCGGTTATTATAAAGTGCGAGCAAAAAGATTCGTTTGAAAAAAATGTTAATGATACACTGGCTCAAGTTATACAATGGTTACAGAACAATAAACTCAAAATTAATTTAAGTAAAACCAATTTTATGCAATTTAGAACATACCAAGAGCAACATTTCAAATTAAATATCGAACACAATAATGAAAAAGTAAATGAAGTTGATTATACGGTATTTTTAGGTGTAACGTTGGACAAAAATCTAAATTGTAAACAACATATTAAAGCTGTTTGCAATAAACTCGATAAATTTGTGTTTGCTTTGAGGCGCCTAAGAAATACAATATCTCAAACAGCAGCGATTACCGCCTACCATGGGTACGTCTCTTCAGTCCTCAACTATGGCTTAATTATGTGGGGGAACTCTGTAGAGGTTGAAAAGGCATTTAAGGTCCAGAAAAAGTGCATACGAGCAATCTGTGGCGCTTGGTACAGGGATAGCTGTAAACCTCTTTTTAAAAAATTAAAGATTCTACCTCTGCCGTGCATGTATATTAAAGAAATTTGTTTGTTTGTGGCACAACATCAAAATTGTTTTTTAAAAAATACAGATGCTTATGAAAAGCAGACAAGGCATAAAGATAATCTTTATATGCCAAAATGTAAATTAAACATATTTCAAAAGAATGTTTCTTGCATGGCGATCAAAATTTTCAATACATTGCCACAAGAATTCAAAAGCTTGCCAATAAAAATCCTAAAAAGGAAATTACATACATGGCTCCAAGATAAATGTTTTTATGATATCAAAGAATATTTAAATAATTAAAATGTATATACTTATATTAGGATGTTTACTTTCATATTGTGCAAATTTCATAATAAATATCTAATATAATAAATAATAATATGATAATGTATATACGTACAGTATAATAATTAATAACGTAAATACAATACATATGAGGTAAATTAGCTTATATTGTTGCATGTTAGTTTTTTTTTTTTAAGAATAAATATTTGCATACTATATAATATGGTAAAATGTGCTGTTTCTAATATTAAGATACAATAAGACCTGTACTTACAACGCATGTTTATGCAAATAAATTTTTACTTTACTTTACTTTACTTTACTTTACAGGATGTAAATGCAAAGTCAAGAATCCCTTTAGGGTATGAAAGTATACACAATTCTGATGTCATTAAAAAACACAAAAGTAAAAAATTTCTTCATCACCAGAATATTAATATGGTACCCTAAATGTATAGGAGCTACGAACATACATATGTATATCTGGTTTTAAATGGTTTGCCGGAATTACGAGACAAAAAAATATACCTTTAATTTTCACCAAAAATTCCATCACTTTTGTAAGCTATGGCTACGCAGCTCACCGGCCTCCCCACACACGTAATTGCACCCCGCAACCCGCACCCCTCATCCGAGTGACCAGCGACCGTGAGGGTGTCCACGCGATTAGTGTATTTTGAGTAAAGAAAATCGTCTTATTGTGAGGTACTGGTACTTTGTGACACAGTACAAAGTGAGTTGAACCAATTAAATTTCTATGGAAAGGTGAAAAAAAAGTTTTTGCCAAAAATAGTTTATTTATCAACTTATTTATTTATTGCATTAGGTATGTATATTATATTATATTTTTATTCCGATATTTCTTTATTTTTTGCAGTTGCATAATTTTATTGGATAAGGTTTTAGTAACCCAACCTAAATATTTCTTTCCAATGTATTTCCTGTAGTATTTTTTTATCATATTCTATTTTTATATAATGATTAATTAATATTGACATGTAAAACGTATACTTTATGTATCTATTTTACAAAATATTTGAATTTGAATTGAATTGAATTTGAATTTGGTATAATAAGAATAAATATAGGCAGGCACGTATCCAGACTTTTGTTTCGGGGGGGGAAATTAATTGAAAGAACAATGTGAATTATGAAAGAAACCTGTGTAATCACTCACTCACTTGTACCTCAATAGAAAAAAAAGGAGCCCTTAAAGGATCACTTTGTTGTCCGTCTGTCCGTCCGTCTGTCTGTCAAGACCCTTTATCTCGAGAACGCGTGGAGGTATCGAGTTGAAATTAAAACCACATACTCAGTTCTATAGTCTCTTGAAGCTGTGAAAATATCAAACTTCCAAGTTAACGTAAAAATAGATACGACCGTTTATGCCGCAAAAAACGTACATTCCGACACTCTCAGGGGAATCTAAATTCATAGGGTATTTCCCGTTGACTTAGAACTATGAAATTTGGCAAGTAATACCGTCTTATACTACAAGTATAGGGAAAAATCTGAAAACTATACATTTGTAATTAAATCATAAAAAATATAGTCTTTAACGGAGCCCTCGGTGGGCGAGTCCGACTCGCACTTGTTCTTTTTTTTTTATTAAATTACACTGGTTATGAATATACATTCTCGGTCCCGTCTTTGTCCCGCCAAATATCGGGGGAGGGATAAATCCCACCTCCCCCCCCCCCCTGGATGGATACGTGCTTGAATATAAGTACAGCTATAGTGAGAAATATTGCGACTTCGTGTTTTGTCGGCTAAGTTAGTTTTTTCCTTATCTTTTTGACAAGTCCATAAAACTTAGTATTAAGTTGCACAGACATATAATTAATATATTATACGTCTGTGATTAAGTTGTCATAAGACGTCATTAAATAAATAAGTACGATTATTCATACATTTCGCGAATGCCGAATTTGCAATATTTCTCACTAGACCTGTACTTTAAGTACCTCCAAGTACAGAATGATTCATAACAAATACTGAATTTCTTGGCGATACAAATGTTACATATTTCGCTCATTTTCGAACACTCGCAGAATGTTCTAAACTCCATAGAGACGACCCAGATGTTTCTCAACAGCGACCGGTACAGCAAATATTCCATTTCGTACATATTACCGTAAAATATTTACCATTGTCTTCACTTTGTATACAAGATTCAGCAAAAAGAATCCCCATTGGGCAAGACTCGTTTCACTTGTCTTTACCGTTATCCTTACTGATGCTCCCTAAAGCTAAAATTATTACAAGATTGCAACCTAGAGGCCTACTTTTCTCGAAAACTTTCTCGATTTCCTTTAAAATATTGTAATTTAAGGACTGGATTTTGTCATGACCGCTGCAGTAAAGACGCGCTTAATCAAAAAGTATAATCCTGGATTATTGAAAACGAAATTATTGGCTCCGTTATACAAGGTGACATTTATTCTCGATGACCTTTATTTGTGAAATGCGTAATTATTTTTTTATTTTCCCCACAAACGCGAGCCCAGCCCCGAGTCAAGTACTAGGGAGGTCAGTATTTTATTTTGCGTAATTAGCAATAAGTGTTATCGATCTGTGATACTGACCACTTACCAAGCCTAGTGTGAATTAGACTGCATACATTAATGTAATATGTATATATACAAAAAAACACTGCTCACAACGCAACGCAACGGGATTCTCTCTTTCTCAATATGATTTACTTTGTTTGATGAGCCTCCGATTACGATGCAGTTGCATCCACCATGACTAGGTGTAGGGCTCAGGGAGGCACGGCAGGCCCTCTCCAGCCAGTCCACAGAGCACGGTCTGCCCCCCCCCCCAGAAATTTAATACGCTTTCATTGATGTAAAAATATACTTTATTCAATTTAAGGCGTTATTTATTTTGTTTATTGGTTTGTTTGTGATCTCGTTGCATGGAGGGTTATATTTAATTATGTTATAATGATCTGATAATCGATAACAGACACATTGTTGATGGCTTCATGAGTTAGAGCTCCCCCTAGTTAAGCCAATGTGAGTATCTCCCGAGTTCATCAAAATAAGTTAATCATTGTTTAAAGAAATTATTTGTATATTATTATTCAAGTTGATTGTTGTGATTGACGCATAGATTAGATTGACGGCACTTAGTGACAGTTATTGTTATGAAGATCTACTTTCAAGTTAAAACCTTGATAATTCTGTTATAAGTAGTAGGATTTTTTTTTAATGACGGTTTCGGCTTAAGACCTTATCTTCTAATCAATGGCATTGTTATCTATTGTTAAGTTCGACCGCTAAATGAGCAGTGCATAACGAAACGAATAAACAACAAAATATTTAGCCAAATCCAGCTCCACGTGCCTTAATTTAATCTTTGTATAAAGACTCTACCGTAAATGTTCAAGAAATGGGCTCTTCTGATCATAGGGGAGTAATATTCATTATGCCAAATGTTTTACCGATTATACCATATTTTTCCGTAGTAGATTATTTACTGAAAATAATATAATGAAATTCAAAACTGAACTCGTAAATATAAATTGGAGCGAGAAAATTAGTCCAAACAACTCCTTAAATGAAAACTATAATACTTATAATAAGACTCTACAAAAAATACTCAATATGTGCATGCCGCGAACACACATAAAAAACAATACAAAAATTAAGAAACCCTACCTAACAACTGGACTCAAACTATCATGTCGAAAACAAACGATTACTAAAGTTACTATCCGCTCAAACTAAAAGCACTAATAAACAAAACCACTATAAAACATAATTGTAAAATTGTCAAAAAAGCAGCACAGAAATTTAAAAAACTATGCAATATACATAAATTCAAAAGTAAGGAAAATAAAACACGAGTAGGTAATGTGCCAAATCGTAAAACATGAAACAAATAAAAACCTATCCACGGTTAAAATAATATCCGACTAAAAATAAAAATAATCTTCTGGTCGAACCAAGAGAAATAGCAAATAACTTTAATACCTTTTTCACTTTACTAGACAACACACAAACCATTTCCTCAAAAAATAAAAACATAACTTATCTCGCAAATACAGTAGAAAACACGCTTTTCCTACGCCCTGTAGAGCCGATAGAAGTAAAAAAGATTATAAACAACCTTGAAAATAAAAATTGCTCAGGAATAGACGAAATCCCTGCCACATTAATTAAAAAGTGTGTAAATCAACTGCCATTCCCTATACTAATCTCATTAACCAATCCTTTTCTGAGGGTACTTTCCCAGACGCTCTTAAAATTGCATTAGTAAAACCTATTCATAAAAAAGGAAATAAATCAGATCCCAATAACTACCGTCCTATTGCTCAATTAACTACTTCATCAAAAATATTTGAAACAGCCATGTTTATGAGACTACTCATTTTAACACGGATTTCGAAAAAAACACTCAACAACACTGGCCGTTTATAAGTACATGCAAATGATCTTAGACGCTATAAATAATCAGAAATATGCTGTTGGACTATTACTTGATATGAGCAAAGCATATTACAGAGTCAATCACGAAATTTTATCAAACAAACTACTCCATAAGACGGGAATTAGAGGAGTTACATACAGCTGGTTTATGTCCTACCTCAAGCATAGAGCACAGTTTGTCGAAATCGAAAATACAAACTTTTCAACGGGAAAAATACAACATGTGAGGTCGGACTTAATACCGATTTCAGTCTCTATCCCACAAGGTAGCGTCCTAGGATGCATTTTATTTCTCATTTATATTAATGACCTAACGAATGTACTTAATGAAAAGTGCATGTTATTTGCTGATGACGTTTCCATTTTATTAACCTGTTTGGAAGTTACAGAGTTAAAGGGAAAACTTAATGAAACGCTAAATAGAATAGAAGACTGGCTAGAATACCATAATCTTAAGATTCATTTCGATAAAACAAAAATAATACAATCCCGGCCTCACCAAAGAACACCTTTACAAATAAATTATAAATATAAAACACTTAAATAAAAAACAGTCGACTCAGCAAAACTTTTAGGAATCGACCTAGATAGTCAATTAAATTGGAAAATACATGTACAAAACTTATCAAATAAATTGTCTTCTTTTATCTATGCACTTAATCATTGAAAAAAGGTAACCCACTTCAAAACATCACTCTCAGCTTATTATGCATTATGCACACTCTAGACTCTCCTACGGTATCATTCTATGGGGAAATTCCACAAAAATAGACTATATTTTTATTTTTCAAAAGGAATATATTAGAATTTTAACTAACATAAATCGAGTGGATTCTTGCAAAGCAAACCCCACTTTATAAAATATGGAATACTTACACTTACATGTATCTATGTCTCGTGAAAGCTTATACTCTCCCGAGATGATAATAAAAAGAAACAACCGTGACCAAAACAAACTGAAAGCTCCTTTTTCCAAATTTAAGATGTTTACGTCTGGACCCCACTCTATGGTGATTAAGTTATACAATGTTGGAATAGCATTATATTAAAAATTCAGAATCGTACAGTACATTCGGAAAAACATTGAAACATTACCTTATAGGCAAAAGTTATTACACTATAAACGAATTCTTCAATGATATTTAACAATTTTACCAACCCGATTTTCAGTTTAAAAATATAATATGTATATTCTTTATAATAATTATATAAATCTGTAAAATAGTTTATATCAAGAAACTATGTACAATGTTATAAACTACAGTAGATAATAAATTAATATGTGTAAATGTTATAATATTGATCAAAATAAGATAGTAAGTTGCTGCGTCCTTACAGGGCGTCACATTTTTGTACATTTTACTATATAAACATACAATCTAAGACCACAATGTGACATGCAATAAATAAATGAATGAATATGAATATTTCATGTCAATAGCAACTTTACCACCTAAACAAAAAGGCTCAAATTTGAACGCCAAGTCTCCAACGCATTTCAGATTCCATTCCATTCAATTTTTAAAATTGAAAGCGGCAGCCATTTTGTGTGTCAGTTACAGGAATGCTGTGTTTTACTCTGGATATTTCGTAAATTTGACCCTGGCCTACGTTTATAAGATATTGATTGCTTACTATTTGGATTTTTGTGAAAATTGTGCTCGATAACGACCCCGGGGCTGTGTATATATGGACTTTGATTTAGCGGGAATAAGAGGTACACAAATGTAATGTATGTAATTTTAAATGTATCTTCAATAATTACCGTAGATTGCAGCCATACATTTTTTTTTGTCTTTATAGGTACTTACTGGTTTTTATTGGAATTATATAAGTATAAGTAAACATAGTTATTTAACAAATGTGTGTTAAATTAAAGTTTCAAAGAGACAAATAAACTTTTTTAAACTTAAATACTGTTTTTCTTAATAACATGCATAAAAAAATTATGTAAAAATCTTAAATCTTTTCACGCTGTATCACACCTGTACCTTGCTGCCGCTTTAAATTTCAAAAAGTACTATCTGGAATGCGTTGCCGTTCAAATTTGACCCTTTTGTTCAGGCGTTAAAGTTGCTATTAACATAAAATATTTTGTTGTTTATGCGTTTCGTTGTGCACTGCTAATTAGCGGTGGAACTTAACAATAGAACAACACCATTCATTGGAAGATAAGCTCTTAAGCCGATTCCGACATTTAAAAAAATTCCTACTATACAACGGTTTGCAATACGGAGACTCGGTAAGTCGAATGGTTATAGCCCGGGCGGTAGCGTTGCATTTTAGGTAGTGATTTTACGCCGATTGATTTCCATCTTTTTCAATTGATCTAGAATGGCTAATAACAGAACCAAGCGTCAGCTGACGCACCCGCGGTGGGTGTAGATGTGAGAGGCTGCGAAAGTGGTAAAAAAAAGTAATAGTACGCAGGCTGAAACTTTTTTCACAGATAGTTGACATCATACTGAGCTGAAAAAAAATCGTCAGCTGACACACCCGCGGTGGGTTTGGGAGTTAGAGGTTGCGAAAGTGGTAAAAAAAAACAGTGATAGTACGCCGGCTGAAACTTTTCTCACAGATAGTTGACATCAAACTGAGCTGAAAAAAAAATCGTCAGCTGACGTACCCGCGGTGTGTGTGGATGTGAGAGGTTGCAAAAGTGGTATAAAAAAGTGGTAGTACGCCGCCGGCTGAAACTTTTCTCACAGATAGTTGACATCATACTGATCTGAAAAAAAATCGTCAGCTGACGCACCCGCGGTGGGTCTGGATGTGAGAGGTTGCGAAAGTGGTAAAAAAAAAGTAATAGTACGCCGGCTGAAACATTTTTCACAGATATTTGACATCATACTGAGCTGAAAAAAAATCGTCTGCTGCATCGTGGATTCGTTCGTTTATTTTTTACCACTTTCGCAAACTCTCACATCCAGACCCACCGCGGTTGCGTCAGCTGACGATTCTTTTTCAGCTCAGTATGATATCAACTAGCTGTGAGAAAAGTTTCAGCCGGCGTACTAACTCCCAAACCCACCGCTACTTGAGCAGCTGACGGTCGATTCACATATCAGTCATGTGAGATCAATGTCAATATCAGCCGGCTTACTATGACTTTTGTATTTGCAACGGTACCTCCCGGACTATTATAATCGTGGTTCAATTAACCTTTTTGCAAAATACGTGAAATATTATGTGTATCCCTAGAAGCCTAAATTTTACGTACGTGGTTTGCGTTTTTACAGAAAGGGTAATTTAACCTTGTTACTGATCACTAACAAAGTCTCCACTATTAATTTGGGTATATTAAACAGTCACCTTATATATACGGTGACTGATAAACCTATAATATATATACGTACTAAGATGATAACTATAAATAAATAAAGACGAATAAGTCATTAAAACATATGTATTGTTATAATATTATATACGTAGATCAGAGTTTCTTAAACTGGGGTCCATTGACCCTTTTGAGGTCCGTGGAATGAGTGCCAGGGGTCCACAGCCACTCAGTTAACTCTTAACATATTTATCATACTAAGTCCAAACAACAGCACCATTTGCATTAACTTAGTTTTGATACAATTTAATGAAGTATTAATGTAAACTAAATAAAAGTGATTTTTAATATTATGCTTTATTTTCTGCTCCAAAATTTTCTTCGACAGGGGTTCGTGGAATCTTTGAAATTCTGAAAGTGTTCCGTGGCTACAAAAAGTTCAAGAACCACGGATATAGATTATTGACTGTGTCTGTTGTTATATTGCTCGTAGAATTTTCGATTACTTATCTGATTAAGAAGTGCTGATATCTGAGAATGGACTAGAGCACCCTTTTGTTTCCTTTAAGTTATAATTATAATCTACAAAATGAATTATTATTCGTATTATCTAATCGCAATCACATAATATAATATTACTTATCAAATTAATCAAAATCATTTAATGACCCTGATAACCGCATTCAGTCGCAAGCTCATTGTCTTACACAATGGCTGAAAAAGTGAAGAAAAAGCCTGGGCTTTTTATTACCCTGAAGAGATGGAATAGTCAGAAGTCCGTGCATGAACCTAGTAGTCCACGAACTCCGACTAATACGCCAAATGATCCTCGTGTTCAGGCGTCAAGTAATTTTGGCCAGGTATCTTCGGCTACTAAAATAAATGTGACAAGACCTTCTAATTCTACATCTTCAGCACCTTTGGTTTCGTCGGCAGCACCGATAGAGTAAGTGTTATTTTGATTATTTTTCACCGAAATATCTACTTCCGTTATTAAGGGGCTATTTCGATAAAAAGGCACTTTTTGAAGTTGTATACCTGCTTTTCAGATGAAGCCACTAATTTGATAAATCAGTATATAAATTTCGGAACCCTTTTCTAGTTTTGTTCAGTACAGAAACGCGATTGCGTAACTTTCGCTCGATAGAAATAATTATTGAAATGAGGTCTTCTTCTACACTTTTTTTCGTAGCATGACAAACAGGAATGACATACAGACCTGAATGATATTCTATTAGATAGATTTTAACGATATCTAAATTTTCTCAGTTGGAAATTTTGATAGCTATTTTAGTTTATTTTATTTTAATTTAAAACCGACATTTTGCTATTTTTTCCGGAATCCGTCCCTCTCGCACTGCGGGGCGTTCCACATGGAGTAACAGTGACCTTTGCAAGCGCGACATATCCTCTTAATTAAAGTTAGCTAGTATCTAAGTGTAAAAATATTGCAGTGAGTGTATACAGGCTACAGAGTGGGAATGGGTGGCAAAGTTCTAAACTATAGGGAATAGCGACCAATGCTCAAAGGAGTTGGGACCGATTTTGATGAAAAGCAAAAATGCATCATAAAATTATTGAAAAAAATATTCCCATAGCCGGGAAGTCGATTTAAAAAAAACTATATTGCTGCACCATCCTGTGTTTCGCTTATAAGGATCAAATTCTGGGAAGTATGTATGGCAAAATAAAGAGAAGTGCTCAAGGGATCCAGATACAGAAATAGTATATAATATACAATGAATTTAAAAGGAAAACTATCAAAGCGAAGTAGGCTTTACAGGTTTACGAGTACAGGTTGCGCCAAACTTTTAGTCCCCTCTAAACACAAAAATGTATGGGCCGTTCTTCTAAATGTATGGGACTAGAAGTTTGGCGTGATCTGTATGAGTAGACCAACTTATAAAATGTGCTGGACAACAACGTAACCATACACTGCGCGTGGCCCGACACGCACTTGGCTGGTTTTTTTTTAAATATTGTTTCAATATGAGTATTTTAAAACAATTCTTGGTGCTCACTTTTCACGGGAACTCAACAATTTTACCAGTATGTAGATATATTATGTATTGGAAACCCATCAACCGTTAAGACGCCCAATCCGGGTATGCATTGGAATAAATAAATAAATAAATAAATAAATAATGGGTATAATTTCGAACAAATAATTGGTTAAGGCGAGGCATTGATAAACTTTTAATTTCAAATCGGCGTCTTTGAGTGAGGGGGACTTACTCCATACAAATATGCGCTCACGAACTAGTTCATTTAAATTTACAACTATAAGTAATTTAATAAATCCAATCGGCCATATTGAAGTGTATTTGTAGACTAATTTAAATAAAAAACTTAGAGGCTTCATTCGCTCCCGTTTGTCAGTAAAATAAAAATCTCCGTTTTAAAAGAGGTTTTATAAATATTTTTTTCTCTGCTATGAACATTAATCAATCAACTAAATCTTCGGGCAAAATTATGTCAATGCAATGCTTAATCTAGTATAAATTCGTAATTACACATGTTTTTTTGTTGCTGAGAAAAATGGAGATCCGTGTCGCTAAAATTTCGTGGCGTCGCCTTAAGTTTTAATAAGTGTAATAAAAATTTAATAGTATTTCCTTCAAAATCAACACTTTCGTTTGTCATGTGTTCATTGACTACTCATTACAGTCATTACATTACTGCCCAGAATTTGATCCTTATAAGCAAAACTCTCGGATGATGCAATAATATACACCGTGTTTAAACCAGCACGTTCCTTTCCCGGCTAGGAAAATTAGTTTTTCAAAAATCGAATGATATAGTTTTTTTCAAATCAAATCAAGTTTCTTTATTGAACATCAATAAAGATAGTTAAGACTCTGAACCCCGAACTAATATAATTGTCCTTTGGGGAACAGTGTTTCCAATTCGAGGGTACTTAAATATTTTACACGGACATAGGTACACACAAAGAAAATTGATTTTAGCTATTATCTAAGTTTCTTGCCCTTCTTCTTAGCAAGATTAATCGAATGGGCGGATTTAGGCATTATATCTACCTATATTTATAGTTTATTTATCTGTTAACTTATTTATTCATTGAATTATGTAGGTATGTATATACAATATTTTAATTTCTTACTTATGTTAGTATATATTTGGCTAGGCATTATATTTATTTGGGGTCTATTCAGTTTATTTATCAACTTATATTAATTGCATTGTGTAGTTATAATAATATTCGTATTCCAATAAGTCTTTATTTTATGCATTTAACTTTTGTAGCCCAACTTAAATATAGTTTTTTTATATTTTTCCCGTATCATATTTGTTAATCATAAAATATTATTTTTATACAGATTAGATTTGACATGTAAAACGTATACTTTATGTATCTATTTTACAAATAAACAATTTGAATTTGAATCTATAGGTAGTTTCTGATTTGATTTTTGCATTTGTTTAATGATGACTTCAGGAATTCAGCCTCTGGAATACGGGATTTGGTGCAATGTCCACTATGTCTGGAGGTCCTGCACAATCCGAAAATGTTACCGTGCCAGCATACATTCTGCTTGGCATGTCTTACGGTCTACGTTGCACGTAAGCAAATTTATCATCCAAATATAATAACGTCCGGAAGAGCTAGGTATAGCCGCGAAATCATCTAATTACAGATCTCCCAGTCTTCGATTGCCCCACATGTCGTACTCGGATCCAAGTGACAAGCCCTACCTTCCTGAAGAAACTACCTTCGAACCTATACATTGACTCTTTACTTAGACTTGTTGGTGGTAACGGTTTCGAAAACAACAATGGGATGCAGGAGCCTTCAAAAAACTCAGTTGTCGGTCCGGATAGTCCAAGCGGGATGCAGAGTGTTGAATTGTTTGCTGGTGGAGTGAGGTGTTATCAATGCAAGACGGTTTGTGATAATACCGACGTGGCTTCCTGTGATCATTGTAAACAGGTGAGTCAATTTGATAAACATATCGTATCTTAGACTCGTAGGCTTTATCAACATCATCAGTGATCTGGATTTTTTGTACAGAAGACGCTGCTATCTGTCGGTGGTTTTTAATATTAAGACACTTGTAGACTTTTGGAAAGGCCCGGGATTCAGCGCCTTCTTTCTAACACATCGACAATGTTCTAACACAATCTTAAGTATATGCTTGCGAAAGAGGTGGTCTTCTTGGAGTATTCTTAGGCTTTATAACGCCACTGTCAATTGTTCTAGAGCTTGTGCAGGGTATGCTGGTCACAGCATCTGGATGACATGCAGACACAGATAAGTTCAATTCTAAAACAGCTGGACTCTGCATCTAGTCGCCTGGATCACAAAATTGAAAATTACAAGGTACGTTTTGACCTTCAGCCTTTGAACCAAGTGGAAACCGTGAAACTGATAATCATATCCTTTCAGGATCGCTGCGAGCACCTAACAGAGCAGATCCGTTTAAAAGCAGAAGAGAGAATCAGTGAAATCAAAGAATCGGAAGAAAAACTGCTACGTGAAGTAGCAGAAATCGTCAAGTCTGGTGACATGACAGCTCTAGCGTTGAAGACTACAGTAAATGAGGCTAGATCGGTCGCCACACGCACCATCCTGGCCAATGAAACGTCAAAGGATGAGGAGAAAGTAAGTTTGATGTTATGTCCGTAGAAAAACCATCAAGAAACAAAAACCTTTGGTAGCCGTCTTCGGAATAAGTCTAAAGCCGTTGGCCCGATTGATCTAATCGGCAAAGACGTGTTGATACTGGGTTGATCTTTGACGTCGACATACAATGTATTGAACATTAATTGGGGTGTCAAAATAAAGCGTATTTTCAATATTCACACACCAACATTGTGTACGCTTTGCATTTTGCAGCCTTTTTATATAATTTACGGGAACATTTGGAAGGATTAGCATTTGGTTATTTTTAGAAGTTGTTGTTTAAGGCGAGGCTATCCAGAGAAATCCGTCCTGCTCCAACGCTTTCATTTTTCACATGTTTATCCTGCTCAGCAGAAGCGCGCCGCGCAGAAAACTCGCGGTTTCGAGGTGTTTTTATTTAGGGGGATGGGTTTTTAATATAACTTAAATGAAATGATATTTAGATCGTAGTTTAGACCTATCTTTGCGATTTTATCGGATCAAGGAAAGTGTAAGCAATCGTGTATCGAACAGCCGAAATATTAAGATCAAAGAGTGAAATCTGACATACCTATATTTTTTTGAAAATTTAATCTTCGCTTTTTATTGGTTTAAAATTAATTTGAAAAGAGACAAAGTCGGGATACCTTGTTGCTATTAATTTCATATTGATTGAAATGCACTAAGCTGCAAGGTCGCACGTCAAAATAGGGTATGACGAGCCGTAATTAATACAAACTGAATCATATCAAACAATCGTTATCACAAAATTAAATCACGGCAATATTGATGTACTACCTGTGCAAATACCGCTTCGATGTTTGTTGTTATCTTTAAAAACACAAACGGTAAAGTACCTTAAGTATTTTTATACCAATCTATTTATTCTCTAGTTTTTGAATGGTACCTAACTCAAGCTGAAATTATGTAAATAATTAACAATACTTATTAGACACTGAATCAAAGCCCTAGTTCCACGAGTATGAACATATTATCAGAAACTTTGTGCCTGCACTGGGATGTATATAACTCGTAAACCAATGTTTCGGCAGGATTAAAGAAAGGGTCCCAAGATCGAGTCTTACCTACTGACTGAGTTACCGCTGCCCTATCAACTTAGAACTATTTCCAGGTGAAGACATTCATAAACCTCCATCAGAACGCACTGCAGATCCTTAACGATATCTCCAAATGGGACATAGAACGGTTCGTGTTCGACAAAGACAACTTCCGTATTGAAACCGACGCCTCCACGCCTTTAGAAGCCGAATCTGATGAACCTTTGCCGGCGGGGGCTAGACAAAATAACCCGCTCGAGAGTGAAGATAGCCTGGTGTTGCATTACAGGTAAAAAATATGTATTAACTTACCTTTAGTCATAGTATAATGAGGCATACCTTGCAACTTCCTATGTACTATACGTAACGTAACTATCAAACAAGGTTTATCGTACCAAATAACTTAAGGCTGTCGAACCAAATCTCGGTGCCAAATGCACATCATAATATTGTTTTCCTTACTTTTGAATAAAAAGTATGCAAAAATTGCGTTTTAAAGCAATTGGCGGAAATTCATTAGTAATAATTAAGTTTTCACATTTAAATTCTATAATTTTATGATTTACATTTTGATTGCATTCGGTTAACAAACTTAAAGGCGTATTTATCGTTGTAATCGAATGTAATCAAAATGTAAGACATAAAATAACATAATTTTAATGCGAAAACCCTATTATTAGTAATCAATTTACGCCAATTGCTCTATAACGCAATTTTTGCATACTTTTTATTCAAAAGTAAGGAAAACAATGTTGTTATGTGTATTTTGCACCGAGATTTGGTTCGATCACCTTAAGGCCTTACCCCTGGTGCACGATCATCTTACTGAGCCATTATGAACTTCAGTATGTTGTCTGAAAGTCTACATTAGAACGCTCGCTTCGCGCGCTGCTGGCACGCAAAATCAGTGAATTTTCGAGGTTTTCCTGGATTTTACGAAAAAGTATTTGATGTAGGAGTTTTTTCACCTGACATCGGAAAATAAACCATGTTTTCTTGTTAAAGCAGTAATTTCAGACATAAAACGAAATAACAACTCAAAAAAGCATCATTTTCAAAAACAAAATCTATCGAGCGAAATGTGTCCAACTAGGTAACCGACCTGACAACGGAAAGGCAAAGGACTAAAAACCAATTGTTCAAGTTTTACATTGATCAGTTATGTAGTTGAGTCAGCATATTAAAACAAAAACCGTTGAAAGACCCAATACAAGCCCTTAAGGGCTTATTAAATTAGGACGTTTCCGTTCGAGAATCAACGTATCCGGGGGCGGGTTATGGCGTTAACTTAAGCTACTGGGTACTGTAGTATAATAAATTATATTTATTTACTGATTTCGCGATCGTGAGTATTGTGCACTCACAACCAGTTACTAGGACAGCTTCTTGCACCGAATACCTAGCATTGGCATGATGGCATGACTGTTTGGTCAGTTTAGGAAAATCTTCAGTGGTAAAATATTGAGCTCCACTGTCACATCATTATGGCTTCCTTTGTTTGTGGGGCGGTATCTTTATTCAGGTTATACATAGTTTCCAGTTCAGTTATGTAATTATGTATGATAGATAACTACAGACTAGCTAAAGAAGCCGTGAGTGGCATTATTGAGGGTTTGAAAACTTTAACCTTTTTTTCCATTCATTCATCAGCCTGTTTGGTCCACTGCTGGACATAGGCCTTTCCAGGATTTCGCCAATTATGGCGATCCTCCTGGAAGAAATACCCATACTCACACACGCTGGGCAGGCGGGTTGCTGAGCGCGGTGCCGAAACCCTGGCACCAGTGACGCCGCTGCCCGTCACCAGTCTGTTTTATATAAGGTCCGGCAATTGGGGATGGATATACCGCCATCCATCGGTCCCAGGCAAAGGTGGGCCGCCTGGTTTTGCCCGAGAGCTGTTCTCTTACTCTCCCCCTAATAACTTCGGGAGGATTTGCGAGTAAGATGGTGGTACCTCCACAGTCGAGCCCGGCATCAGCTCTACCACCTCTAAACTTTTTAACCTGGTTTGAAATAATATCGATGTATGATACGTATAATCTGTATATTACATGCGATGAACAGTTATTTTTTTTTAAATTTCAGATCCCGCAATTTCATTCCTCACTACACTTGGCGAAAGACCTCCCGCCCCGGCGGCGTCGCCATCGGTCCTTGGAACAATCACCTCTACATCTGTGGAATGGACATTCATAGTGTGCTAGTGGTCGAACGGGGGCAAGCCAAGATCGTCGCTAGACTGACGAGTGAAGACATGCTGTGTCCCGTCCATATCGCGTTTATGAAGAGTTTGGGCGAGGTTTATGTTACTGGTGAGTTGTCTGTACTGTAAGAACATCTGTAGAATAAACATTATATAGTTTACTAGTGCTCGAGCGGGGACAAGCCAAGCTAGACTGTAGAGTGAAGACATGCTGTGTCCCGTCCATATCGCGTTTATGAAGAGTTTGGGCGAGGTTTATGTTACTGGTGAGTTGTCTGTACTGTAAGAACATCTGTAGAATAAACATTATATAGTTTACTAGTGCTCGAGCGGGAACAAGCCAAGATCGCCGCTAGACTGTAGAGTGAAGACATGCTGTGTCCCGTCCATATCGCGTTTATGAAGAGTTTGGGCGAGGTTTATGTTACTGGTGAGTTGTCTGTACTGTAAGAACATCTGTAGAATAAACATTATATAGTTTACTAGTGCTCGAGCGGGAACAAGCCAAGATCGCCGCTAGACTGTAGAGTGAAGACATGCTGTGTCCCGTCCATATCGCGTTTATGAAGAGTTTGGGCGAGGTTTATGTTACTGGTGAGTTGTCTGTACTGTAAGAACATCTGTAGAATAAACATTATATAGTTTACTAGTGCTCGAGCGGGAACAAGCCAAGATCGCCGCTAGACTGTAGAGTGAAGACATGCTGTGTCCCGTCCATATCGCGTTTATGAAGAGTTTGGGCGAGGTTTATGTTACTGGTGAGTTTTCTGTACTGTAAGAACATCTGTAGAATAAACATTATATAGTTTACTAGTGCTCGAGCGGGGACAAGCCAAGATCGCCGCTAGACTCTAGAGTGAAGACATGCTGTGTCCCGTCCATATCGCGTTTATGAAGAGTTTGGGCGAGGTTTATATTACTGGTAAGTTGTCTGTACTGTAAGAACATCTGTAGAACAAACATTAAGTATATAGTTTACTAGTGCTCGAGCGGGGACAAGCCAAGATTGTCGCTAGACTCACGAGTGAAGACATGCTGTGTCCTCAAGTGTCCTGTACATATCGCCGTTATGAAAAGTTTGGGCGAGGTTTATGTTACTGGTGCGATTTTTGCCTTATGGAAAGCGTCGATTATCGACGGTCGATAAAACTTGGATTGAGTTCGCCCAGAAAGCAGAAGAGTCAAAGCAGGTAAGGCGATAATTAGTCCGTCCAGAAACATCAGCAAAATCTTCAGAAATCGCTAACGGAAGGATGACTGACACTACGCAACCACTCTCCTGGTACCGCTTCTTATGATGAGAGAGGTGACAAGCCACGTCTGAAGCCCAATAAAGAAATATATACCTATTGACGAGGCCAAGATCTGATGATTTTATGACCCTCAATACTAATATTGCTGACTAACCTATACAATCCCTTAGACGCCTATTACGACATCCGCTAGAAGATATGGAGTAACAACGACAATATTCAGTTTACGTCATATAGACGCCATAACTTGCATTTCATTCAGTAATTCTGAATAAATATCCTAAAGTTGCAACTGATTTTGAAGCTCAAAAAATATGATCTCGTATAGTATGGTGTTAAGCCCGGACAAGCAAAGGTTATCGGTAGACTAACGAGTGAAGGTGTCCCGTCCATGTCGCATTTATGAATATACTTTAGCCAGTGCCAGGGTTTATGTTACGGGTGAGTTTTGTTAATGCTCTCTAAAAGATATGGGTATCCAGATAGTGCGTTAGTAGTCGAAAAGAGACCAACGAAATTGATAAAATTGAAACTGCGCAAGAGTCAGACCATCAACACTTGGGAATTTCTCCGCATTTTTTAAACATCCCACCATAGGATATGAATACGCTTTAAAGTTGTGCACATTTATGCAGTAACAAATAAAATAACACAACTTTGATAGAGCTTTTGTAGAGTGTGGCAACGTCATCTAAACATAATATGTACTCTTGGCCATCAAGTCAATTGACCAGGGTCACTACGATGATAACAAAGAATACCTCATCCAAATCTGTTGTTTTCGAGTTAAAAAGGAACATAAGACAAAAATTCTAAAGATGGTAGTTTTGACTTCAGTGCAACATGATAACCCATTACACTTGAAGAAATTTTGTAAAAATATTCGATGTACAGACACGAATTTTTTACTACTTTATTATTAGTATATATAGAAGATAAAAAACAACCATAAGTAGTGCGTTTGGTAACTAGAGCCGTCGCAACCATCTTAACATTTTATCTTTCTAAGGCTGTATTAATTCACCGGTGTGCTCATTTTCTCAACAATAAAAGAGACGCGGTTTTAGGACAGGCTCCATAGTAAAAGTTATGTTGATCCCAAGCCTGTATAATTATTTATAGCTTACCTACTCACCTAATTCTATTTACGAAGGTTTCTCCCCATTTTCAGACAAATGGAAGCACTGCGTGCACGTATTCTCCAAGGAGGGCGAATACTTGCGGGCCATTGGACAGAAAGGCAGCCGTCCCGGGACCTTCAGGTCTCCAGAGGGCATCGCGACTGACAACGCGAATAACCTCCTTTATGTCGTCGACACCGGGAACGATAGAGTCCAGGTTTGTCTCTAACACGCGGCATAACCCAAAAACTACTAGACCTATTATATAATAATCATAAACACTTTATTGCACAAAAAACACAGATAAATACAATTCACTTTATTGAAAAAATAAATGTCAAAGGCGGACTTTTTTCTAAATGAAATTTCTTCCAGTCAACCATATATAGCCAAATTCATACTGGAGACTTGGTGAGTGGTCAGGGCGAAAGTTAAATGACCCTGTTTGCGAAACACGAAAAATATTTTTGTGCCTCTATACTTATTCAAGAACAACATCGACTCAACTCATTGAACCTTGATCCTGACTACTTAGGTACCAAGTCTCCAGTATGAATTTGGCTGCATAAACGAAATTATATTTTATACCTTACAAGTATATTTACAATCTTTTCAGATCCTCCAACCCGACGGAAAATTCGTCGACCAATTAGGCGTCCTGGTTAAACATCAAACAACAGACTCCAACAGTATTTACCACCACAAGGAGACCACTTGCACCGAACTGAATTCTCCCACAAGCATCGCAGTTACCAACGACCGAGTCGTCATTCTGGACAGCGGAAACAGAAGGGTCAAAATCTACAACAAAAAGGACAAAAATAAAATCCTCGAATTCGGTTCTTTAGGGCAACGGAAAGGGCAGTTTAGACAACCCGAAGTCCTTACTGTAGACCCAATGGGTTTTATTCTTGTTGGGGATTCCGGCAACAGCAGAGTCCAAGTGTTCAAACCTTCAGGGCAGCTGGTGAGGGTTTTCGGAGGTTTAGGCTCCGAGCCAGGGAAGTTTGGATGGATTTCTGGTATCCATGTCACAAAGCAGTTGGATATTATTATAAGTGATACTAAGAATCAAAGCGTCAATTTTATTTAGGACTAGACTTTAATACTATCAGACTTGTTTTACGAAAATGGTTACTGCTTTGTTCCCTTTGTCACGTCGCAAAGATAGGGATAGACAGATGTTGCATTTAATTTGTACGAGTATAGAGGTTGAGTATAGAGTATAGAGGCACGTTCTTCAGTGACCTGAATTTACACTTGGGCCTTAGTTTTCTTTTTTACAATGCCTTTTGAAGCCAAGGAAATATTTTCTAAATAACAGATAAATAATACTAGTAGATATTTATATCAAGATGTTTAATTGTGATTTATAAACAAAATCGAAAAATAAATTATTTTAAAATTAATCGGTTATATTATTTCGTGTGTTCCTTTACATAAAATTAACTGGGTAAAAATCAATGGCGTCAATAATACAATTTTATATGAAATCAGACAGTTTTACAAATGTCCTGAGACTCGTTTCATTATAAGTACTCTTAATAAATAATTTATTAATTTTACATTTTAACTTTTATACAACTTCTGAACAAATCATTAACAATTACCTTGTTTACACAAAGCCCTTGACAATCGAATTTGAATACCATTGGCTTACACAATTGCACCTCTGATCTTTATTGTTAGTGGTTCTACTTTTAACCCTCTCAATTATCATTATCACCAAGATCGCAGTCCAGATCGTAACTCTGATCCATCTTACAGATCTACAGTGTACTACAGTGTCTTAAGGATCTTACAGTGTTACAATCAGTGTCAAACTTAATGGAGCCTCTGAAGTTCGTCTATGCCCACAGTCTATGTCTCCGTCTATTTCTCTCTTTCATCTATTTGTCTCGAAAGAGCTAACTTCAGTCAGGCTCCTTTAAGTTTGGCACTACTTTTAGTTAGGGGGAGGTTATCCCGACATTTGGTGTCGATTTGGTGTAACACGACTCAACTTATTTGACAGGACTAAACTTATTTTAAGCGTCCTGTCCTTGTCTTTTCGATACAGATAGGAAAAGACAGAATGCTTAAATTAAGTTTAGTCTTGTCAAATAAGTTTAGTCTTGTCAAATAAGTTAAGTTGTGTTATACTGAATTGACACCAATGTCTCTTTTCAAATTAATTTTAGACCATGGAATTGTGATATTTTATGTCTGAAAAAAAGATATGCTGTAGATATATCCTTTTTGTAGACTTTTTACGGTTCAATTCGCGACACGTTACATTTACATTTGTTCGATGGAAAAGAAATTAGGAACATTTTTTTTCGTTTTATACACAGACATATAATCATTACTAAGTAGCAGACCAAACAAGGATTTAATAGCGTAGCAAGTTTTCATATGAAAAATAAGCTACATTTAGGCTTCATGGTACAAAGAAACGTATAAAATGGGTTGTTTTGGCTGGCTTATGCTTGGAACATATTTGTTAATTTCTAAACTAATCTCTAGTATATATTTCGTTTGGAAACAAGCAATATTTATATTTAAAAGAGCCCGAAGTTCACTGAGCTAAAACTGCCACGCGTCGACTCTATGCGTTTATTATTAATGTTAGGTCTGCTACTATATTATACGTCTGTGGTTTTATATGACATTTATTTAATTACTTATGCATATTAAAGAATACGTTTTTTGAAAGAAAAACAAGAATTATGAGAGCGCGCGATGTTTTGGCTGTCGTCAACAGCCACGGTTTAGAGCGCGCTATTTTAAACACATAAGAGTTCAGTTCTTCTACGTGACGCAAAATTAGGTGCTCAATATCAAGGGATAACGGGGCCTTTACGATGCGTTTTAACGGCTATGTGTAAACAAGATTACCAACTTATTCGTAAAAAGATAATAATTTTGTGACAAATAGCATAATTACTAGACTGTTTATTACCTAATAACAACAACGCAAATTATTTAGATTTTATTACCAAACCAGTGAGATTCAAAGTAGCTATAGTCTGTTACAATTTAGTAATTATTATATTGGACACGTTTATACATGCTTTGTATGTGTGCTGGACGTCACACCATTAACATAGTGTACTAGCTTAAATTGTTTATATAATTTATTTAGTAATTAAAATAAAATACACGTATGAAATACACAAATACACGACAAGCATCAAATAAAAAAAACAGGTCACTTTTGCCGCCTGAGGGTTCCGTACCTTTCAAATAAGTTAATAGACTCAAATTATTTGAAAAAATAATTACAAATTTATGAATTGTAGTAAACAAAAGTGAAAATTTAAGTTGGTCGACTATTACTTGTTAACTTGTAAAGCCTACTTAGCTGTGATGGTTTTCCTTTTATTTTCGTCATATTTACTACTGCCGTACATTTTTTCACATATCTAAAAGCAACCGTTAGCTGGCAGGAGGAGGGGATACTTGACTCAGCAAAAATTTGCACTTTAAAGCTTAATATTTCGCAAACGGATCCGTGAATCGAAAAATGGTTTTCACATACCCACAATATTTTAGAAAGATCTATCCAACAACACTCTACATTACGGGTTAGACGCAAAAAAAACTTAATCCCCACATTCGTGCAGGTACCCAAAAAAAATTTTTTTCAACGTTTTATTGTACCACTTTGTCGGCGTGATTAATATGTATTATACCCATGCCAAATTACAGCTTTTTAGTACTATGAGTCTCTGAGCTAAACCGTGGACAGACGACGGATAGACATGGCGAAACTATAAGGGTTTCTTGTTGACTACGGAACCCTAAAAACCTGGTATAACTAAAAATTACATATAGTATGCGTTGGAAAAATTTTCTTTTGATTATTGATTTATTCACAACTGTAGGTAAAAGCTTAAGGCGACAATGTTGTTTAAATTATCCTGTTTATTGGTTTTATAGCCTAAAAATAAATCTCAACGTAGAATACTTTAAACATATGGCTTAATTCAGTCTCGATAAGGTTTTTAACATTACATAAATTATTTACAGTATTTACAATATCGAAACTGCAATTAAAACTTATAATTATTTTACAAATATAATTTTAATTAAGTTAAAGAAAAAACATACAATGTTATTTAAATCGTCCGGGTTACAATTGTGAGTTAACACTTTTAGGGACAGATAACGAAACACAATAGAACGAATAATGGAATCACGTCTACGGGCGTCTTTGTCTCTGAATTAATTCATATGAAAATTAAAATATAGCACCAATTAATTGAATTCAATCTAGATCTGATAAGCAACATTATGATTACTTTATGGTGTTACTTTTTAATTAAGTCACTTAGATACCTTAATGTTTAATATATTTTTACTAGAAAACAGTGTAAATTGGTCTAATATAATTTCCAACCATAGAATGAAATGGATAATTTAATTTCATTTTTTTTATAAATTGCATATCAATCAAATGGCTCTTCACATAAAAGGGTGATACGCATGGTTGCACTGCAATACATCTTTACATCAATTGTTCAATGGTTGACTGCATTTTAACAATTTTAAGCAAGCACTAAACAATTTGCGTTTGACGGAATACTACGGTAATTCTTATTACAACTGCGTAAAAGTTGGCAAGAATTTCGTTCCAGCCAAAGGCAGAATCCAATCTTGGTATGTACTGCACTTTGAGAGGCTTAGGATTATTGCAACATGCAAGTGGTTTGTGAAGTTGCCTTGGAAAACAATATGCACGAAGGTATTGACAATACTTTAATTTGCTTCAATAACTGAAAAGGTACTTTTCTGACTGTTAGCAAATTAGGATATAATATATAGTTCGGAACTTTGAAAAACAAAAACATACAGTTGGTGCCCTTACCATAAGAAATAATAGAACTACAGAAGATCCACTCTTCAAAGACACTTGAATAAAAAGCTACTCTCGCCATGCGGCAATAAAGTGCAATTCAGCTCGCACAGCACTGCGTGGGAAAAATTGTGTTCACCTACGAAGCGCCTCTTTGTTTCACCTTCCTTCGCAGAGTGGAACAAGCCTGCCCTTACCCAGGCCATCGGGACAGATCATACAGAATTTTCTGGTGTCAAAAACTTTACAGGCATATTGTTGCGTTTTGGGACAGGTGAATTTGCAAGTACCTAATTGCATTAGCTTGCTTCAAGCAATGTTTTATTTTCAGTTTTGTTTTAAAAAGTTATGCTGGGTATGTATATGTAGGGATATATATATATATATATATGTATTAAAATTTTAATTTAATAGTGTGATGCGTAGTTTTGTGTACACGTATGTCTACTTATTAATTTATTATGATTTTTTTTATTTATCACAGGGGTTTGCTGGAAGAAATCTCTACTTAGAGATAAGCTCGCCTGTGTACATCCTATTTCTAACCTCAATTGTAATTATATTTATGTGTACAATAAAGTATAAAAAAAAAGTATAAAATGATTCCATATTTGGTACTTATGTTGTTAAATCTGTCTTTTAAGTATTGCAGTTCATTTAAATGCTTCTATTACATTATTCTGTAAATTTTTTATCATCTGTTCTGTTTTGTTTATTAAAAGTTTCTGGTTGCATTTAAAAATTCAAATATTTCGAATATATATTATATTTTCTGTTTTATTATTTTATTACCTACTTCCAAAACTGCAAATGTTCATAATATTATTGGGAATAATCTCACAAGTTGTTTCTGACTTCATTATGCTCACGGTACATATTCTTTGACAGTCGGATCTACCTAAGGTTTTAATTTTTGCTTCGTGGGATAATAAATTATTATTACTTGGTCCAACCAGTCATGCAAAGAAGGTCGGGTTCTGTCAGTCCGTTCCTCTCTGTTGTTATCTGTTATATCTCCTCTGTAGCCCATCCTGTAGCTGAAGGTTTCAACATCTTCACATGCTACAGATACTGGAGGCTTATTCCTAAACTTAAGCTAATCCTTGAGCTTTTCATTCTTAACTTTATGACTCATGGTGGCCTGGTACACAACAACCACCTAGTCATTTCAATTTACTTTGCCATCTTTATTTAAGTTTAGTTTAGAAGAGGATAAATGACTAACTAGAAGTACTAATGTTATGTTAAACCGGTTTAAATGTGATGCGAAGATATCAAAGTTGTAGAGTATTACGTGAAATTTTCTGGGAAACTATAGCGATAAGAAAACATGATTTAAATAAAGCTTAAAAAAATAAACTACTAGAGAGGTAGTAGGCAGATTACAGCACTTCATCCGCTACGACCCTAAATTCCCAACATAAAATATGTTTTTTTCTTTGTCGACTCTAATCAGTACTAACATGCAGGTGAGCTCTTATATTTTGGGTGCTGTTTGGGAAAATGCCAACTTTAATATTGTCTGCAGCAAGACATTTTCTGTTGCGAATTTCGTTTTTCCTACTAATTACAATTTTTTCTATACCTTAGTCAGAGTCTTATTCGAGATTACTAAGTTCGTTTAGGTACTTTCACCTACATTACAAACAGGTTAAAGCTCTAAAAGCAATATAGTAATAGTGTATAAACACACAATATTGATGGTTTACAAGATACCATGTCACTATGGCTACATAAACCACATACAATACAGATTTATGTGTGTCTACATATGAGTACCTACCATGCTACACAAATATGTAGCAGAAACAAAAGAATGCAATGAGTATGACACTTATCTAGTATTATCTAATAATGAGACTTATTATGAGGTCCGGCAAAGTTGACATGACCCCAAGACTGGGTGGCTCTCACCTAAAGTGACAGAATCTGAGTCTGCTGGTGGACCTTCACTGCTGTCATGCTGCCTCTAGAATATAAAACAAACTGGCATTGGTCTTGTGATCAAAAGTAGTTCAATAATCAGAAAGCATTGTGATTGACGATTGTTTAGATGGCTATTTTAGATTTAAATAACAATAGTTGACAATAGCCTTTAATGCTTTAAGATTTTTAACAATAGCACTCTAAACCAATAGGTAATTCATAGCTGCAACAACTTCCTACAATGTTTTTTTGAATGAACAAATGATTGCTTCATAAGTAAACATAGATGATGACTATTAACCTGCTTACTAACAGAAAAAAATATAACAATAGAAGTCTCTTGTTACAATGGACGAATTCGGGTAGGTAATTAAGTAAATACAGATCCCATGACATCAATATCTGTCAAATGACAAAATTTATGTTCTGAGCTCCTTTGTTGGTTAAAATTAACAGTGGCAATGATTTATTTATTTATTTTTGTATTATATATCTGCACAGCATAACAGGTAAGGTGGTAGAGCTAATGCCGGGCTCGACTGTGGAGGTACCACCATCTTACTCGGAAATCCTCCCGAAGTTATTCGGGGGAGAGTAAGAGGACAGCTCTCAGGCAAAAAAACCAGGCAGCCCACCATTGCCTGGGACCGATGGATGGCGGTATATCCATCCCCAATTGCCGGGCCTTATATAAATCAGACTGGTGACGGGCAGCGGCGTCACTGGTGCAAGGGTTTCGGCACCGCGCTCACCAACCCGCCTGCCCAGCGTGTGTGAGTATGGGCATTTCTTCCAGGAGGACCACCAAGAGTGGCGAAATCCTGGAAAGGCCTATGTCCAGCAGTGGACGAAACAGGCTGATGGATGGATGGACAGCATAACAGATTAAATCCAAATCACCGTACAGACACAAAGAAAATTACAAGGATACAGAAATATGACAGAAAAGTATTATTATTATTCTAATATTGTAATATGTCATCAATTACAACTAATTTTGAAAAAAGGTTTGGCTCTTATGTATATTACCTACCTTAAGCTCTGTGGCCAAATTGCGGAAGGTATCCTCGACATTAGTGTTGTCCTTAGCTGAAGTTTCCATTACAAACATGATCTCTGGGACGTATCTACAGAAAGATAATGGTTCTTCTGATTCCACCTCTCTTTGGTCTATCAAGTCACATTTGTTCCCAATTAGTGACACTATCACATTCGATGAAGTATATCTTCGTACCTCTTCTATCCATTTCTGGAGTGATAAGAATGTTGATCTTTTTGTTATATCATATACTGAAAGGCAAAAGATTTCTTTTGGGTATTAATATAATAATAGCATTATTTTTGGAGAGGACAATGCCTATTGCATTATCGGTTACATATAATTATTACATAAAACTTCAGAGTGAAAGTGACCAGTGCCTAGATTATGCATTATTAAGTCTGTTGCCAACAAGTTGCTAAACATTGAAAACAGATATACTATCAAATTCTGATTATCTATGGATACATTTGTGTTTAAAATGATCACACAGTTTGTGAACAGTTCAATATACAATGAGGCAATTTTGAAAATTCAAGTTTTTGTCTATGTTTTTAGTGTTTGGCAACCAGTTTCCAACTGATATAAAGTTACATAATAGCCCCGCATTTCTCCACTTCTTCATGTGGAAACTAATTTTTCCATTAAGTTGCCAGTGCTGACTTTGTCATTAGGCTGTATCAAGTCTAGAAAGTACAGGAAGGCAGACGCAGCAGGCACAACAAGGAGTTGTTTAGTCATTTCTGGGATACCACACTGGCAGTTTCCACCCACATAATCAGGATAAATTCCTTAGAGCTTAAGGTTACGCCTAGACCAAACAACATGAAATCTAAGCCTATTTAAGGACTTTCAAATAGGTCAGTTTTGGTCACAATGTAGTTTTAGGTAGAATTGAGGATATATATTGATTAATATATTATATCATGATTTTTATATCTTGATATACAGGGTTAGCTTTTCAAGTATGCCCAGTTGGAAATAAAATGGTTTAATATTAGTTATGTCCAAGAATTTAAACCCACATGTATCCTAGGTATGATTAGAACAAGGGGTACTGAGGAAAAATAGGTGCAAGACCGGCCAGCCAAGCTGTTAGTTTACTGCCATCCGTTTTATGCCCCCTTTTTGTCAGTAATGAGCAAAATATTTGGGGCTTGTAGCTATGGTTACAAGAGCAAAAACCATGAACCAATATTTTAAACATGGGCACTTACACATGTTAGTAATAAAAGGATAATTTATTTAGTACCTATAATTACACCATTTGCAGAGCGATAATAACTTTGAGTAATCGTCCTGAATCTCTCTTGACCTGCAGTGTCCCATATTTGCAGCTAAAAAAAACAATACATTGGTAATTTGATAAAATAAAAGTGAGTCATTTCTAGGGTTTCCTCACGTTGCACGTACGCAAAAGTGCAACGCAATTAGATAAGCTCACCTTGACCTTTTTTCCATCTACTATCAGCGTTTTCATTGAAAAATCTACTCCTATTGTATTTCCGTGTCTCTCTATGAAATTTCCTGATTTCAGTCGCTGAACTATGCATGTTTTTCCAGTACCACAGTCACCAATAAGCACTATTTTAAATAGATAATCAAATTGCTCGTCTGGCACGCTCATCAACGTGTTTGGATTGCGGGTACCCATGGTGTAAATAATTAAAATTGATAAAAAATCGAATTAAATAAGTATGTACAGTTGTTTACTCAACTATTCTTTAAAAAACTGACATGACAACATGCTGCAACTGCAAATGACAATGACAGCAGGACCCAGCGTTGCCAGATAAGAAAATTGAAAATGCGGTAGTGGTTCATCAAAAACGCGAATTTTCAACAAAAAAGCGGAGTATAATGTTTTCAGAGACTTAAAGATTGTTTTAACATTTATACATCAATTTTTCTCTCTCAGTTCATATGCTTATTGATGTTTTCAATTGGAGTATTCTCGACGCGACGACGTGCGTGTATAACTATGTGGTATAACTAAAGTAAGTAGGTACCTATATTTTTTTGCACGAAGGAGGAATTGCAACATTTAAAACTTCGCGACAATGTGAAATGGCTAATTCACGATAGGAATTAAAAGCGCATGTCCTATTCCTATCTTACTCTACCCTACTATCATGAACTGTCAGTTTCCTCCTTCGTGCAAAAAATATACTTACTTTAGTGCTTTAATGTACAACCCGGTCACATTATCTCGAGGCCTCGCTGGAATGCGAACCACCCGCCCCGTTCTCCTTTTACCTCCCCGCGCTCGCCACGGCGCATCAGTACGGTTAGCACTTTCGTTGCCGATACGCGTCGACTTGTTTTCGTGGTATATTTTTAAACATTCCAACGTAACAAGTTTGGACTTTTATTGTTTTTTTGTTATTGCTGTTACGTTAAAATATTGTTTTTGTTGCAATCATATCATTATAATAATATTACCTACATTAAATTAATTAACACAATATTTGTTTTGTTGGAAATCTTATTGTTTACTAGAGGATGCTTGTTTTGCGCACCATATCTGAGCGCCGACGCGACGTGACGTCATCGACGCCAGGTCTTGAGATAATGTGACCGGGTAGTAGTGGTGTAACCGCCATGAGTCATGAGTGAGAAAAAAACGGGATGTTTTAAGAGATCCGAAAAAAACGGAACCGCGTAGATTATAAGAGGAAAGCGGATCCATTGTCAAAAAACTGGGGTAAAACGTGGAAAAGCGGTGTGTCTGGCAACGCTGTCAAGACAGCGTTCAGTTTGATCGCCCGCTCATCACTGACAGCAGGATAGCATATAAAAATTCAACGCGGGCAAAAGAGATGTCATGATCACTGGGCGTCGGCGGGCGACAGTGTTTCCAGAGTAGATTTACTCTATTACCTATATTTTAACTCTATTTACTGCATAATGTATTGCTATGAATACAGTGTATCTAGAGAGCACTGTAATTTTCGTTTAGGAAAAAAATCATAGTAAAATATGAAAATACGAACATTCTGATAACTTAACAAATAAATGAATTACCTTATCGCCAACTATGATATTTAAAACATGTCAACTGTCTTAATTTGACGTTGATAAAGAAAAGACAATGACCATTACATTTTTTTTTGTATGGGTCCTTCCTAGCTATAGCCTCCTTTGTCCCTGCCTAGCCTTAATCAGCCAAATCTGTGGCGTCATTTAGAGGTCATATGAAAGTGATGTTGGTTGTTTTATATTTTTGAAAATATACAGGATCTCATAGTTTTTAAAACTATATATAGAAAAATACGTTAGGAACCTAATATCTCGAAATGGTTTCGGAATCATCACCGTGTACTTGATACTTTATATATCGAATTGTGTAAATTTGGCTGATCATTTCATTATTTCTGCATTGCTACGTCTTCATATTTTTATGGTAGATAGGTCTGGTTACAAGATATAACATACTCAAATTTCAGCTTGCGGAACCCAAAGGTTTTCAAGATAAAAAAATTGTAATATTTTCTTTTTATTAAATTTTTGCTTTATCTGCATTATCAAAACGCTGATGAAGTGTCAAAATGAAATAAAATTCCATTTATCACAGTGACAACTGTCAATAGAATGCACAATTCCTAAAAAAATATTAGTTGTAAAATTATTGAGCTAGAATGGAAGTGTTTAACACGGGAGCGGCCATTTTGTAATTTATCGAATGATATAACTGTGATAAGTGGGTGAAAATCTTTAGCCAAACGTTAAAAAAATAAGTGCGACGACGAGCAAAGCGTGTTAGGTTGGTATGTAAGAAAAAATAAGGAGCCGAGCGAAGCGGAGCGGAGCGAGGCGACGTCCCTAGTTTTAATGGTAAAGTCGCCGTTTTCAACATTTTTATACGCCCATGGTCTGTCACTCAGTATTTTTGTCACTCGTTTAAATACAACTTTGGCAATAATAATACATAATTTATCAAATAATGTTGAAAAATCTGATAGACAAACAACATGACAGCAAAATTTTGACAAGGAGTGATACCATTTGCCAAAATGACTTCAGGGGACAAGTTATGTATGATGAATGGTCTTTAGTAGCATTCCTTAAGTCACTAAAGAGCATAAACTATATGACCTAACTATGTTTTCACTAAGTGTAAACAGTTTGTCTAAGGGTTTGGGAATAGAAACTTTATTCTATAAGGATAGTATATCTGTAGCCCACCAATACTAAGGCTTAAACAATACTAAAGTTAAATGTGTCTAAACTTAATGCTTAGTTTGTTTTATCTTATACCGACTTAAGATCAACCAAGTATACCCGTAAAAGTGCACACCCGAAAGGGGGTGAAACTAGACCCAATTTTATCGACAAAAAAATGGAAAAAGTTAGTCTGACATTTTTTTGTTTTTTTTATACTAATTTATTTTTTCGAAGTACTTGTGGTAGACCCTGTTTGAAAAAATAATCGTATCTTTTGAAATACCAAGTGTATCTCGCCGAAACAAAATTATTAATGGTTAGGAATAATAGACACACAAGATCAAATAATTAAAAAAGCCATAAATTTACACATTTAATTAAAAAACAGGTTTTTGTAAAAAAAACATCAAGTTTTTGTTTAGAATTTTTCAGTTATTACTAAATTTCTCGAAAAAACTCCCCCTTTAAGCGAATTTATTATTACTTATTTTGATTCTACATTTAATTACACGTAAAATAAAAAAATAGTGGACTTCTATCTTCAAAAGAACTCTTTCTATGAGCGAACAAAACTAGTCAATACGTGTTTTTAGGAATTACAGATTTGGATTAAAGTCATTAATTTTCCTTACTTTTTAATTGATTTTAAGCTAAGAAGAAAAAAAAATTTGGAAATTAAACTTTGCATGAATAAGACGAATCAAACATTCATTTAGGAAGAAGTTTACAAAGATTACAATGATAAATAAATAAACCCAAGATGTACTTAATCTAACAATGATTTCACCTAACGCATCAAATGTTCGAAGTGATCGCCTCTTTGTTGCAGACACATTGCTGCACAAACAGCTATTTGTTGTGTAGCTCTGCTAATCATGCCTGGGTCATCATTAATATCTCTGGCACAATTGGTAATCAGATCTTGTAGCTCGGCCTCAGAGTTTATCTGGTTGCTATAAACGCGCTGTTTCATGACTCCCCACAAAAAATAATCTAAAGGCGTCATGTCGGGAGAACGAGCAGGCAAACCCACCGGCCCATGCTTGCCAATCCACCTGTTTCCATATGCTTCGTTTAAAAAATCTCTCACGATTATTGCTCTATGGGCGGGACATCCGTCCATTTGCACAAACATGTGCGTTCGAATATCAAGTGGCTCGTCTTCTACCAAAAGAGGTAAATCTTCACTTAATAAACTTAAAAAGGTTATGCTATTTAATGTAGCTGGCAGTATAACTGCAATGAGCTTGTCACCAATAAGGGCTGCCCATACATTGATTGAAAATTGCACCTGAAAGTTGGTCGATCTCTTCAGGTGTGGATTTTTATGTCTCCACTCGTGCAAATTCCTGCAGTTTGTGATCCCATCTCTCGTGAATCTAGCTTCATCCATCCATAGAATCTTTTTAGAAAATTCCGGATCGTCAAAAAATTTTCTTTGAATCCCAATACTCATTACGCACCTGGCACGAAAGTCGATGTCACCATGCAGACGCTGAACTCTCTGGTAGTGGTAAGGATGCAGTCCTTCCTTCTTTAAAATAAACACTGATGTTTTAGAAATGCCATGACGCAAAGCCAAACGTCTAACACTGGTTATTGGCTCAGCAAATACATTGTTCAACACGGCTTCTTCAATAGTCACGTCAACTATGATGACTCGCTCGCGTTGAGGAGGAGCCAATCCTAGTCCAATGTTAGCAAATCTTCTGTGAATTTCTTGGAAGTTTCTGGCCGATGGAACTGGAACTCTGTTTGGGTATATAGCAATGTAAGCTGCACGGGCAGCACTTGCGACCCCATGTGACATGCCATAAAAGTAATGCATATCAGCAATTTGTCTTGAGGTGAAGTCACGCAAATGTGGCATTTTTAACGCAATGAATGAGCAGAAAAGACAATAATACATCAGCAGCGACGAAAGTTTCGAAGCAACTACCTGACTTGGACCTTGCTGGTATCAAGCCCTTCCCTCTACCTCGCCGCTTCTGCACACTAACAATACCCAACAAAAAGATTTCTTGGAAAAAATGTGCCGTTACGACACAGAATACCGTTATGATTGACGTTGCGCTCGAAATGACTAGTTTTGTTCGCTCATAGCAAGAGTTCTTTTGAAGATAGAAGTCCACTATTTTTTTTATTTCACGTGTAATTAAATGTAAAATCAAAATAAACAATAATAAATTGGCTTAAAGGGGAAGTTTTTTCGAGAAATTTAGTAATAACTGAAAAATTAGAATCAAAAACTTGATGTTTTTTTACAAAAACCTGTTTTTTAATTAAACGTGTAAATGTTTGGCTTTTTTAATTATTTGATCTTGTGTGTCTATTATTCCTAATCATCAATAATTTTGTTTCGGCGAGATACACTTGGTATTTCAAAAGATACGATTATTTTTTCAAACAGGGTCTACCACAAGTACTTCGAAAAAATTAATTAGTATAAAAAAAAAACAAAAAATGCCAGACTTATTTTTTCCATTTTTTTGTCGATAAAATTGGGTCTAGTTTCACCCCCTTTTGGGTTTGCACTTTTACGGGGGACACACTGTATAATAGATCCATTTTAGCCTTAGTTGGGAGGTAAAGAAAGACCATATTGTTATAAGTCTATCGTAGAATTTAGTTTTAAGTCGGTTGTTATGACACGGTAAAGATAAACTTTAGTGTGTCTTTAGTGTATGTTTAGTCGGTTCTAAATGATCTTACTTTGTTTTATCTTAGACCGACTTAAAATAAAATAAATAAATTTCATTTATTTCGGATAACAGTGATCCATATTTGTTTGTTACATCGGTACATAAATCAAATAATTAATAACTAATATAATATAAAATCAAATAACAAAAATCGAAATAGAATAAAATAAAAATTACAATAATATAACTATACAATCAAAATAAAATAAAATGAAAATATCAATTTCAATACCTTCTCACCGGCACTGCTAATGTGATATGTCTATCACAGCAGTGCCGGAGAAAAGGGCAGTCTAGTCTGTCTCCAATCATTTTCAGGACAACATTGGAACTGGCCCTAACTCTCCGCACAAAGAATGCGGCGCGCTTGCGCATAATGGCGGAGAAGCAGTCAGTGCGTGCCTCTGCGAACATGCCAGAGGCGCTGCAGAATCGGGGCAGCCTCAATATATCTAGCAACCGACACACTGAGTAACATAAAAGCCCCGCTGAACGCATCCATTTCGACATAATTATTGCATTATAATGTAAGGTCGTCGATTTTTTTAATTCACCTATTTTTTAAATATCAATGTGCTATTTTTGTCTGCTTTTTGGAATAAATAGACCACTTTTGGAATTTAATTTGAATAATATATATTTTTGTACCTTAAAAACCGATTTTATAAGCATTTTAGTATTTACAGGAAATTACGTCATCACATTAGGTTGGATCACTATTGGCATCACTCCGAGTGCAACTCACTCGTTTTGAAACGGAACCCAATACAAACGAACGCAAAGCAAAGCAATCAAAGTGGCAGACCCATCACTATCAGTGTTTCCAACAGCAACAGTAATTTTTAAATTTCGACCGCGGTATTTTTTTTTCAAAACTTCGATTCTGATAGAACTTAAGAATATGGTACCTACCCAGCTAGAATGAGTTCGAACAAAAATCATGAATCTACATTTAACACCTAAATCAGGTTCATGAACCGACATTTCTGTTAAAATAAACTAGCTTTAAATAGGTACCTATTTGTGCAATGACCTCTGTCTAATATAAATACTCTATTTCTAGAGTATATAGGTATACTCTAAAGTAACAATGGGTTTCGGTGATTGCGCCTTTAGCGAGGTTTGATTTTTTAAGGAGTACTTGAATTTTTTGTTTTGATTGAGGGTGTAAGGTAGTTCTCGAATTCTGATAATTATTGGCAAAATACCTAATAAAACAGGGTTTTTTGATAAAGTTGAAAACATTTAAAGTTTGTCAGTCTTTCGAAAGCGTTCAAGAAAAAAATAAGTCTTAGGATACGTTCAAAGAAAATGGAAATGTGTGGTCATGACGTCACTGAAGATCAAATTATTGTAATCGCTTTTTTTTTCATTTAATAAATGTTATAAACGCTTATTTTAAAATCTGTCTACTTAAACCAGTTCAGGAAAGCTATTCCTCGAAATGGTTTTCGAATCGTAAATATTGGTGAAAACAAGAATAAGCCATTGGTGCGGTACGGTTGAAATTTTCAATAATTATTGAAAAATGGTTAAAAAGTGCAGCTACTGTTAAAAACTATGCATAAATCAGTATTTTTACTCAAAAAATATCATTTTGAGGGGAATGAATCAAAAAGAAGCAGGGAATTTCGGGGAATTTACAACACTGACGCGGGGAATCGAGAAATTTTTATTGGAGCACTGCCCAACTGTCAACTGTCAAATCATTATGTATGAAAGGTTGTAAATAACAACAAATCAAAATTTCCATGAAAATTTCTTATGTGAAGTGCTGTTAATGTGATTTAAAATAATAGAAATCAGGGGAAACATGTTTAAGTTGGTTGAGAAATGGTTTCCATTACTATTATTTACTTTTCTTTTGCATCTTGGCTCCGCTATTGAGGTAAAATTATTTACTTTTAAATTACATACACTAAGCAATAATTTAATGCTCTAATCAAACTGTCCTTAGATTCCAGAGAAATTCCAAAAGTCAAATCATACAAACAACTGGGCGGTTTTAGTAGACACATCTCGATTTTGGTTCAACTATCGCCATGTAGCCAACGTGTTGTCAATATACCGAAGTGTGAAGAGATTGGGGATTCCGGACAGTCAGATCATCCTAATGATATCTGACGACATGGCCTGTAACCCCAGGAACCCTCGCCCGGCGACCATCTTCAATAATGCCCATGAGCAGATCAATGTATACGGAGATGATGTTGAAGTGGATTATCGGGGTTATGAAGTGAGTATACCCTTATTAGGTATGTTATTTATAAAACAAATTTTTGATACTTTCCTTATGTTATCTTCCCTTTAATAATACAAGGAAAAAGAAATACCACTCAGTTGTTTTTTAAACTTATAAGAGATTTTAGTTCAATGGAAAGTATCAACACTGGTTGGTTTGCAACAATACAGATAAGGCTGAAACGGCTCGTTTAAAAATGGATGGGCTCTATGAGTGTTTGGTTTATTACCCATATTGTTTATGTTCAAGTGGAAAGACACCAGCTAATTCTGAATAGAAATATAAATATAATATAACTAGGTCTACCTAAAAAAACCAATACAATATGGGCTAGCTTTTAGCAAGTCCTTTAAATTCTTGACTGGAAAAAAATTATTCTAGAGGAGGACCTCTGTGCAAAATGCACATTATAACATTGTTTTCCTTACTTTTGAATGAAAAGTAGGCAATAAATATGGTTTATATGTATTTGTGACCCTTGCCTATTAATAAAATTATGTTCTCACAAAAAATTATGTCATTTTATTTATTATATTTTGATTGCATTACATTACAACCGTAAATATGCTTTAAAGTTTGGTAATTAAAATTCAATGTAATGCAATGAAAATTTCATGAATAAGGTGCTTAGAACAATAAGGAGACCTAATTTTCTCATAAAAACATTATTATTTCTGAACAACTTTCACAAAAACACAAAAAATAGATCTATTGCATAGTTTTAATTCAAAAGTAAGGAAAACAATTTTAACATATGAATTTTGCACCAAGATCTTCTGTTACCCCTTAATGTAATAATGAAAAATTCTTTTAATTTCTGCCTTTTTTTTCTGTAGCCGCCTGCTTGAAGGCAGGGTCCCTATGCTTGCTATTTCATTCTACATTCAACTTCGGATTATAGAGCACTGACTGACTGTTATTTGGTTGGCCCGAACATTCATTTCCGAGATCATACAGAACTAACCCAACACTAAGCTAACGCGAGACAAAATTAATGTCTTGAAAAAACTCGAGAATGGTTTTGGGTCTTCCTATGATTTCAGGAAAAATATCCCAAAAATCGAAATAACTCAAAAATATTTTTGAATAGTATAAAATATACTATGCTGTGAATCTAAAATTATTTGATTTGTTGTATTGCTTCTAGGACAGTACGGCACATAAACATTCATGAAAATATGTGTAAAACCCAGGACTTTGTATGTATTTGATTTTGATAAATGTTTTAGGTTCAAGTCATGGAAATTGTATCGCTAGTATGGGAGTTAAGGCGAATAGAGTCACCTTAAAGCAATAAAGTTGTTTAGTAGGTACCCATAAAATCACTTTTTAAATAATTTGTTTATGCTGTGTTTACCTAACTTCAGGTATCAGTGGAGAACTTCGTCCGTCTCCTCACCGGCCGACTCCCACCTGACACTCCACGCTCAAAGAGACTCCTCACCGATGAGGGAAGCAATGTACTCATCTACCTCACTGGTCATGGAGGAGACGGCTTCCTTAAGTTCCAGGATTCTGAGGAAGTTACTAGTCAGGAGTTGGCTGATGCTCTCGAGCAAATGTGGCAGAAAAGAAGGTAATTACATGCTACTTACATCCAAACATTTATTTGCTAATATTCCAAGTAGTGATTTAATTATAGTTTGATTGTCATTTTATTTTAGTTATTTGCAGAATTATGGTTTAACTATGCAAGTTCACCATTATTTTTCTAAAAAGTAACTACATAGAATAAATTAAGTTTGAACTTTTATTTATCTCTATTTTGATAGCCTTTGAGGTATTGTAGGTATCTTATAAACTATTATTTAGTATTAAGTCAAACTACAAGATATCTTAAAATAAGTTTTAAGAACATCCTCAATCCCGAACTCTTAAGTAGAGCTAAAGTTCATCGAAAATGTAGTATAAAGTTCATCCTAAAACTCATTTTAATCTAACTTTTCCCTCACAATGTCTTGAAGGCTATCTACAGGATGTCCTGAGGGACATAATAGTTTTAGCTAAGGCTATATCTGAGATTCGATATGTCGCCTTCAAGATATCTACAATACCTTTTTTAGGCAAGCCAATGCTGCTTGGAATAAGAAAATATTGACCCTCAAAACTAGATTTGTTGTGTATTCTTACTCTGATACTAGCCTTTGCCCGCTGCTCCGTCCGCGTCTATTAAATTTCTTCCCCGTTTTCGGCCTGGGTGTTCTTTTATGAACAACTTTTATCAACGCCTATACGTTGACTAGGGTCACTATGATGATAATAATAAAAACCGCATCCGAATCTGTTAAATAGTTCTTGAGTTAAAACTGAACATACATACAAACTTCTAAAAATTGTGGTTTCGCCCTCAGTACAGACAATAATAATAGCCCATTTCATTTAAAAAATCGCGAAAATATTCAATGTACAGACATGACCTTTTTACAACTTTATAATGAACTAGCTTTCGCCCGCGACTTCGTTGGCGTGGGTTTCGGATATAAATTGGAATCAGACTTCCCATAGATTTATATTATAGCCTTTGCCGTTTGCGTCAATTCAATCTTTACTCCGTTTTCGGCTTGGGCGTTATTTTATGAACACCTCTTGTAGTCTATGTGTTGACCAGGGTAACTACGATGATAATAAAGAAAACCGTATGCAAATCCGTGCTAGTGGTTCTCGAGTTATAAAATCGTTTATTCAATCTTTGCCCCGTTTTCGGCTTGGGCGTTATTTTATGAACACCCCTGGTAGTCTATGTGTTGACCAGGGTAACTACAATGATAATAAAGAAAACTGCATTCAAATCTGTTGATTGGTTCTCGAGTTATAAAAGCATTTATTCAATCTTTGCCCCGTTTCCGGCTTGGGCGTTATTTTATGAACACACCTTATAGTCGATGTGTTAACAAAAGTGACTACAATGATAATAAAGAAAACCGCATTCAAATCCGTTGATGGGTTCTCGAGTTATAAAAGCGTTTATTCAATCTCCGCTCCGTTTTCGGCTTGGGCGTTATTTTATGAACATCCCTTATAGCCTATGTGGTTGACCAGGGTCACCACAATGATAATAAAAAAAACCGCATCCGAATCCGTTAAGTGGTTTTCGAGTTAAAACGGAACATACAGACAGACAGACCAAAATTCTAAAAATTGTTGTTTCGACCTCAGTACAGTACCAATAACACATTTCATTTAAAATTTCGCGAATATATTCAATGTACAGACACGACTTTTTTACTACTTTATTATTAGTAGTATAGATATAGATTATTAGTATGGATATAGATATGACTGGATTAGGTAAATGTTTTACAGCCCCTAGGTCCTTCAATAACAATACAAGGATTGACTTGCGATTTAATTTAGAGAGAACCCTAAGTATTGATTGCAATTTCTTATTTTCAGATACAATGAGATATTCTTCATAATAGACACTTGCCAGGCGTCATCAATGTATGAGAAGTTCTATTCTCCTAATATCCTGGCGACAGCAAGTAGCTTAGTTGGAGAAGATTCACTCTCTGTAAGTGTCGTATAAAAAAAGTGTGAGAGTTTTCACAAACTGCATGTAATTGGTGATAAGATAGCTGTAATACTAGTTTATGCTATAAGTGCGGTAAGGAGGCAATAGCTTACGAGGACGATTTGGAACACGAGCAATAAGCCAGTGTTTTAAACATTACGAGTAAGTTATTACCCTTACCCACGTTTAGAATACTACGTTTATCAATGCATAGTGTGAGTAAATAAATGAAACGTTATTTGAACTCCAAATGAACTTTAGGCGGGCATTCTTTTTCTTTTCCTTTGTACGCAAGTTGCCAACTTGGCGGAAATAGCTGCTTTTAGTTTTATGCGTTCGAAGACTGCTTTCAGTCATACGTCAACATAACATACCTGTCCTGCTGCCAGTGGTAGGTGGTTGTCGTCCGACGATCAAACTAAACGCAGGCTACGAACGCATCAAACTGAAACAGTCTCATTTCTGTCAAGTCTATTTATGGTACACAAGATAGGACTGACAACTGTTTCACTAAAAAAAAAATTACTTCAGACATGGCTGTATGGGCTAAGTTCCCTTTGCCTTTCCCATATGTAGGAGAACAAAACAAAAAAAAATAAAAAATAAAACACTTGTGTGGTAAAGTTGACTTTGACAATAGTTTAACGCATATAAAATTGGACTTTACGAGCACTTGCATTGAAAAATTACAGTGGTCAACAAAATTGTAGAAATTTTCTGTCACAGAAACGATTTATTGAAATTATTTTAGAAATTTGTGTGCTGAATCCGAATATGAACTCAGATTTTCTCTATCACGTCGTATTATTTGTCAAAGACAGACTGAATTTTGAAAAATCGCGTATATTTACTACTTCTGGTGGGGATTTACGCTTAGCACAATTAGTTTTTCAGCTTTAATTTTCAGTAATACTTCTTCTCAATAGTTCTTTTTAATAATATGATAAAAAGATTCACGTAACCAAACTTCTCAAAACAATCACACCCAATTTTTCATAGTAAAAAATTGGTATTAAAGGTATGGACAGAACAAGCTCTCACAAAATATAATTTATTTTGAAAAATAAGGTTCAATTGCGAATTCTCTTATTTTTACCTTGATAAGTATTGATTAAGGATTTGTATTGTGAAAAAGAAATATATAAAATACATTTTGTGATAAGTAAAAAAATTGTTCAGAAGCATTAAAGAAACGTAAAATTTCAATACTTAAAATTGATTTCACAAAAACTGGGATCTGATAGAAAAAGTCCGAGTCCAGATTTGGATTCAGCACACAGTTTTTTGCAAGAAATTAAAAATATCGTTTCTGTGCAGAAAACTTGTTGACCGGCGTGTGATATAAGGTCCTACAATTCAAAGTGAAAAAAATTCAAGAGATGATGGAGTATCCCTAATAGACTAGATTCCACCGAAGAAATATATTTTTTGCACGAACTTTTTTTTTAGCTTTCCATAGGATTTTTGTCAGCTGATTGGCCCACTTTGTACTGGGAAGTAAAAAAATTATTTGAGCAAAAAATGTTTTTTTCTGGAATTTGATCAGATAAGGGGAGACGTTTCGAGCTTAGTGCAAAATTCATAACTTATGATTGTTTATATCATTTTTAAATAAAATGTATGAAATAAAATAGTTTCATCTTATTTTGCGACTATTGCTTAATAATTATCAGGGGTTTTTAGCAGAATTGCGTCATTTTATGTATTATACTTATCGTGAATATCCATACAATTTTAAAAGCGTGTTTTAAGTTGGTGAGGACATATTCATTTACAACGCAATGCATACAATTACAAAATTTTGGTAGAAAAGCCTAATTTACATAAACTATGGTCGCGAAATGCCATAAATCACATTTATTTAGTACTTTTTATTAAATAATAAGAAAAACAATCCTAGGTTGTGCATTTTGCACCGAGCTCGAAACGTTCCGTCTTAAGGATACATGATCTACCCTAGAATTATTTTCACTTATTATTGTAGGACCTTATATATTATTGAATGAAGGTGTATTCGCCATTTGGTCCTACACCTATAATTTTTTTTAAACTTTGATACTTTTTCAGCATCACGTAGATTCAGCAATTGGAGTGTATATTATAGACAGATACACATACTATGTATTGGAATTCCTGGAGAATGTGCATCCAAACAGCCTGAGAACTATGTCAGAATTTGTAAGTTTATATAAATAGGTATTTAAAAAATGTATGGTCTGTCAAGTGGAAAAAAATTTTGGAACTGTTTTACACTTTGACGTTATAATAGCTCTTATTAGAGTGCATTACAAACTAGAAAAGATAAATTAGAAACAAATGTAAAGACAAGAATTTGAAAAAATTCCTCGGGGCAGGATTCGAACCTGCAACCTCTCGTTATCAAGACGAGCGCGCTAACAGATTGATTTTGTTAAGGTAAAAAAATAAAAAATCTCTGGAGATATCTTTTAATTCTTATTCCGAAAAGCGTTTAAATTTTTTTTATGCCTCATTTCTAGGGATATGTTGAAAAAAAAAACAAATTTTAAGGATATGGGCTGAACAGCTAGAATACATTTGCCTAGCAGTAAATAAAAATACTAGTTGTCAAGATATCAAGTTTCAATGACATTTATATATTCAGCTCTATGGTCATTCCATTTCGTTTTTTTTTATTACAACCAAAGTAAAACTGGCATTGGTACGAAAGTCATTATGCCTACAAGGCTTTTGTTGAAAAGTCAAAGTTAAAAAAAATCATTTAACTACATTAATGTAAAATTAAAAATTTTGGAAAAGGAATATATACAAGTCCCTTAGCTTTTTACCTACTTTATAAATAGCTTATAAAATTAGTGGGTGAGTATTTCGAAATGTTATGGATTGCGCCACCGGGGTACTTACCTAGACCGTTGAATTTTTCCACCATGCTTGTCCGCCGAATATTTTGTAACTATTTGATCTCACCAGCTTGTAATGCACATACTGAACGCTCACTTTACATTTTTTTCTAATTTTTCTAGTTAGTAATGCACTCTAATAATTAGAGCTCTTGAATGGTTATCCTTTGCAGATAGCGAAACTTTTTACTTTTAAATTGTGCTCATGGTCGGTGTAATGTATTCCATAACTGGATCATCTTCAAATAAAAATCTGCATATGTATTTTTTTTTTCAGTTGGCTGTTTGTCCTAAGAGTGCATGCCTATCTACAGTAGGCGTCAGACGAGACTTATTTAAAAGGGACCCAACTAAGGTCCCTATAACTGACTTCTTTGGTTCCGTACGATCAGTTGAGATCACCACAAACCCTATTGATATTTTAGACGTTCCAAAAAGGAAGAAGAAGACTGAGTAAGTAACAAATACTTATCTACTTGAGTTACAAAACATCTATATCTATGAATATACATTATATGTCTATGGTGGGTACTAACGACCTAAATAGGTAGTTTGGCACTGTTAACGTAGATGTAATCTTCCTAAAAAAAAACATTTTTTTGTTTTTGCCTGATGTTCTCAGTTTATTATTCATGTAATTATTTATTACACCGCAGAAAGGTAAACTATAAAGGTTTCCATTCTCTTGACGGAATCCTGTACAATTGTTTTAACTAACATGACAAAACAAGCCATTTTTATGTTGGGGTAGGAAGGCTCAAAATTCCACTTTTTTCAAATTTCATGTTGTAATAGTGGAATTACTTTGAAGAGATCTATAAAGAGCCCGAACAAATATGGACTTATGTTATTTATGGACTTAGCCTTCTCGTAGACCAATTTTGAAACGCAAGCTGTGGTGGTTCACCTTTGTTTATATTTGCTTGCTCGAGATGTTTTCTTTCTACAGTTTAAATCGTTATTAAAATTAATAATTTGCTGGCCCGATGATGTGTTATACGAAACCGGTAGCTTAAGTAATAATAAAAATAAATATTTGTGTAATAAAAAGTAATAAGAATTTGTATATAATTTATTGAAGATGATATTCCACCAAGAACCATAAATCGAATCCATCCAATATCCGAATAAATATGTTTTACTTTGAATCGATTGCGCGAGCCGAGGATGAATTCCAAAATCTATATTTTATTTGAGCTATTTATTTTGATCGCTTCAAAAGTGTTTCGACTATTACATCATGAAGTTCTAAAAAAGCAGGATTTCGAGACACCCTCATGTTGGGGGAGCAAATAATTTATTTCAAATTCTCTTTCAGGAACAAAACGAAAGTGTCAGAGAAGATGGGATACCTGCCACAGTTTCCGCTGCATCTAGTCAGAACTAATTCATAAGTAGCTGTCAGAATAAATAATAAATTATTTGCATTAGAATAATTAAACATTTTTAGAAAAACCTCTACTTTCAATCTTCTTAGTAAGTAGGGCTATTTATTTTCCGTTCTATGGTTATATTTTTATTCCTGTGCGTATATCTTATATTATTCTCAGCCCTTTACTTTAGCTTCATCAGCGATTATATCGCTTCATGCTAAGTTTCAGCAAAATCGGTTCTGTGGTTTCGATCATTAGCCCTAGGAAACTAACAAATAACGTTTCATCCAAATCACTATATTAGCACAGTTTAATAATCCATGCAGTTGTACAACGAAGCCGTTCGGACGGAGTGGTTGTTTGGGGCTTGGAGGGCGAGACTCCAAACTGCTTGTTCGAAATTGTTTGTAGCTCGGTGACTTACCTCCCGTGTCTCCCCCCCGCAGGCCCCGCACTATTGCTCTGTCTGAGCGTAGGTACTTCGGGCGTAAGGTGGTAAAGCAGAATCTCGGTGCAGAATGCACATCATAGTATTGTTTTCGTTACTTTTTAATAAAAAGTATACAAAAATTGCGTTTTAAAGCAATTCGTGGAAATGTATTAGTAATAATTAGATTTTCACATTCCAATTCTATCATTTTATGATTTACATTTTGAATGCATTCGATTAATAAACTTAAAAGCGTATCGTTGTAATCGAATGTAATCAAAATGTAAGGCATAAAATAAAATAACATAATTTTATCGAGAACCCCATTATTTAGTAATCAATTTCCGCTAATTGCTTTAATACGAAAATTTTGCATATTTTTATTAAATAGTAAGGAAAACAATATTATGACGTGCATTTTGCACCGAGATTCTGCTTTACCACCTTAAATGCACACGTTTTAGTTGATGCGTTTACCTCAGTTTTATTTTTTCAAAATCAAGAATCCAGCATCCTACTGGCTACTGGACGACCGCTAGCTTTGAAGTATTAGACAAAATAAAACACCATATAAATATTAAATAATTTATTCTTCTAAAGAACTATGCTATAACATAAACACAACCAAATTTATGTATGTATTTATAAATTGGAATTTATTTAAATAACACAATTTAAACTTTATATTTTAACATTACGCTCTGCATCCATATCTCACATTCTGATATGAGATCATTTCTAAACTATAGCACCATTACCGTTACAATCGTAGGCCATATTAATTTTTGGTCTAGAATTCATTCCTTTACGTTCTAAAGGTATTTACAATTTTACGCTAAAAGATCGTACTATGACACTGTTCAACAAGTCATTTTTGGTGTATGGTACTAAACTGAAGCTAAAAAACGTGATGATGATAATTCCAGAATTACATTTTTATTTGTAAATTATGCTGCTTATATCTTGTACCACATATTCGACTGGTCAATACTTAACTATCACACTGAAACGGCTGAACGGATTTGGATGAAATTTAGAATGGATGTAGTTTATACCCTAACTTAACACATAGGCTACTTTTTATCCCGGAAAAAAGCATGTCGTTAAACCGAATAAACCGAACAGCAAAAGCTAGTATTGTATATATTTATCATAATACAGGTTGAAACTGAACCCCCTAGCTTTATTGATATCTATGAAACAGAATCACTAATAGAACACAGAATCGTAAAACATTTTTTTTTTCTTTTTTTTGTTGGTTTCCTAATTTCTAATGAATGGCCAACTTACGCGACGCGACATGTGACGGATAATAGACCGTACATATTCCCGGCGGTAAATAATGCACATAGGCTATGTACACAAAGACTTCGTAGAGCGTCGTCTCTGTCACCGGAGTATTAGTGGTTCTTTTGACGGTCGATATATTTTTTTAAATTATGAATCATGACAACAGTAGCAAAACATTGTATTTTTTTATTTTGATCAAAGAAGTTTCTAGCGTTTCTAGAAGCTAGGGGGTTCATTTTCAACCTGATGCCGGGCTCGACTGTGGAGGTACCACCATCTTACTCGCAAATCCTCCCGAAGTTATTCGGGGGAGAGTAAGAGAACAGCTCTCAGGCAAAACCAGGCGGCCAACCATTTCTTGGGACCGATGGAGGGCGGTATATCCATCGCCAATTGCCGGGCCTTATATAAATCAGACTGGTGACGGGCAGCGGCGTCACTGTTGTAAGGGTTTCGGCACCGCGCTCACCAACCCGCCTGCTCAGCGTGTGTGAGTGTGGGCATTTCTTCTAGGAGGACCGCCAAGAGTGGCGAAATCCTGGAAAGGCTATGTCCAGCAGTGGACGAAACAGGCTGATGGATGGATGGATGGATATAGAACAGAAATATATGTAGCATATTTTAGAACGCTGCAGGCTGTAATGTTCTCAAATATCTTCTGCTCGCGCTACCGTGAGGAGGGTCGGTCATCTTTTGACCTGAACGTGTTTCTCGGAACTTTTTTACTTTATATATAACCTATATAATGTTTAGCGGAAGGTGTGGTTTTAGTATGTTTGCTCTTTATTTACACCAGCCTGACTAGCACGCTACGTGCGCCCGTCCTCACGCATACCGCGTTTGTCAATGTGCGATGGAAAGACACTGTATCGAGGGTGGCGCGTGCTAGACCCCTGGGTATTATAGCTTGGTACACGCGCAGTTGCAATATTTTTGAATATTACTACTTCGTAACAACATGAATGGCAACTAAATAAATCAAAACATCTTGTTGACCAGTGTGATGGTTCGTCTTCGACATCGCCTTGAGTAACCGCGGGTTGGGACGGGGGGAAGTATAAAGATGGTGGATGGTTATTCGAATTTGGCTCATGAAAACAGTAAAGAAAACTATCGCGTAAGGATATTTTGACTGTGACAGCTTAGAGTAAACTCTTATTTAAAAAGAAAACTATTTCGGGTGTAAATGGAAAAATCTTTAAGGGGGTTGCTCCGGGTCTCGTTCCCAAACGCACAACTTATGATTGTTTTTAGGGTTCCGTACCCAAAGGGTAACCAACGGGACCCTATTACTAAGACTCCGCTGTCCGTCTGTTACCAGGCTGTATCTCATGAACCGTGATAGTTAGACAGTTGAAATTTTCACAGATGATGTATTTCTGTTGCCGCTATAGCAACAAAATACTAAATGACAGAACAAAATAAATATCTATTAAATGGGGCTCCCATACAATAGACGTGATTTTTGCCGTTTTTATAGATAATGGCACGGAACCCTTGTGCGCGAGTCCGACTCGCACTTGGCCGGTTTTTATTAGATTATACTCAACTTTCCCAAAGAGAAATGCGGAAATGAAAAAATATTTTCGGTTTACAAATTTTACAAACCTACTGTGAATTTGGTATGTGCAGATCCATCAATCTTTTTCATTTGCGTGGATATGTTTCTTTAGAATGGCTGTACATTATGGTACGTAAATCCGAACCAACTATAAATTGTAACAGGCCCTTTTGTATATTTTTCCTGAAAATATAGGCTAAATCATGAAGATACATGCTGTTCTTTAACTTTCAGGTGGTATTTTTTATAATGAAATATTTTTTTTTAAATCAGTTTGGAGAAATGGGAATGTGACGTAATAGTCATACCGTTTAGGCTCAATAGGGAGAGTTCCTTGATGTAAAGAAATAATGAAAAAAAATTTAGGAGATAAAACCTAAAGATGGGATTATTGAAAAAAAAACAGACGTCGCTTTTGCGTTAACATCACTTTTTTTTCTTGTGGGCAATGGCCTATTTCCTGTAATGCCTAAATGACATGACTATTACGTCATCAAAGCTATTTATTCAGTTCCTGAATATTTTCATGTATATCTTTTGTATTTCAAGGAGAAATAAAATATACTTTTATACGACCTTAAAAAGTCTATTTTAAAACGTTCACCCTTCGCCATTGCTATTTACATTCAGTGTATAAAAACCAGGTGATAAAGCTGATGCCGGGCTTGACTGGTGGAGGTACCACCATCTTACTCGCGAAATTCGGAGGAAATTTGCTCTAAGGCAAAACCAGGCGGCCCACCATTGTCTGGGACTGATGGATGGCGGGCAGCAGCGTCACTGGTGCGAGGGATTCGGCACCGCGCTCACCAACCCGCCTGCCTAGCTTGTGTGAGTATGGACATTTCTTCTAGGAGGACCGCCAAGAGTGGCGAAATCTTGGAAAGGCCTATGTCCAGCAGTGGACGAAACAGGCTGATGGATGGATGGATATAAAAGCCAAATGCCATTTATTACAAACTCTTTGGAACAAGAGACCACAAACTTGAAAATAGGCAGGTAGGTTCTGTAAACGATCTAGGCACCCACTAAGAAAGGATTTTGTCATACAGTCCGTTAGTTCTTTAGCGCGGGTGCAGCCGTGTGCAAAAGGTTATAGTCCGCAATGTATTCGTAGGTCCGTCGACCAAAGTATAGCGTTATACACGTGATTTCTCAAGGCGATGTACATCAGTACTCAAAGAGATAGAAGGAACTAGAGCGTTTTCATACCAGTGTCTTAGATAGCCAATACATTTCGATCATAAGTTTTGTTCTCTTTCACATAATTGAAGTATCAGTAACTATTGAAGACGATTCCTAAGTAAATAGTATAATCATAAGAAAGATTATGTTAAATTACCTTATAATTAATGTTCTTATTTCTTTAATTGTTGAATTCTTAACAGTTGTTTATTTGTTCATGTTATGTATTACTGTTCAGAAATACAAAACTTGCACATTGTAATGAGTAGGTATGTTATGTAATCAAACTTAATTTTCACAGCTGTATTAAAGCCGATTTTGAAAAATTTTGTTTGTATAGGATTAAACATACTGCCATGGGCGTCGGAAGGGGGGGAGGGCAAGGGGGGGCAGCCCCTCCCCCCTGGAAACAGAATGGGACAGTAAAAATAGGATTTCGTAGCACGTCTAAAGTACACATACAGCGGACATATGAGACAAGACCGATCGGCAGTTTTTGTTTGCACAAAAGTACGTTTTTTATTTTTCAACTATAAATCCTGTTGATATTTGAAAGGTTGCCCCACCCTAGTCTTTCGTCTTCCGACGCCCATGCATACTGCTGACATTTCTCGAGAGAAAATCTTGAAAACTTTATCAAGACTATACGATGTGGATTGATTTAAACAGCCCAAGTAATTCTGAAGACTCTGTTAGTTATGAGAAACAAAAGTTATCAAAAAATCTTAAACTTGGAAATTTAAAAAATATTGTTTTGTGCCTCCATACAGGTTTAAGTTAATCCCAACTGCGAATCGGTTTAAGAACACAAAAGTTGGGCCCTATTTCTGATACTTACCAAGTCCTCAGTGAGAATTTGGCTGTATCTATCAAAGTAGTAAAAAAAGTACCTTACTCAATGAAAATAAATCACTTTTAATACGTGTGGTATCTTTGAGAACATCATCGTTATCAGTAAAGTGATATTACGGCACCACACCTTCCTTTAATATTTAGGAAACAAGCACAAACTTTTAGTATGTGACATATACACTTCGTCCACGACACATACCCTCAAGGGGGTGTCAGTGGTGTTCCGAGTGTGGACTAACTAAAACATTCAGCACTCGTAACTCTCTCGTTTCACCAAAGATTTCAACGTCCTAACATTATAGTAGGTGGACGTACTTCGGGCAGAAATACACGCTTTTCCCCTCGCAGCGTTTTCCTGTCCCTACCTTACAGCAGGTGGTAAATGTATGGTGACTATGAATGCAAGGTGACATTATTTTGTGCAGCCAAATTCATTAATTCAGTAACAAGATTCAATGACCCTTTTTTTGGAAATAAGAAAATATGTTTTCTCCTCTTCCCTAAAAACGCAAGCCCAGTCCCGAGTTAATACTACGAAAAGACAACATACATTTTTCGAATTTCGCAAATTACTAATGCGTAATACAGATTACTTAGCAAGCCTCCGGTATTAATTTAGCTGTAGAAATTTATGAAATTCAAAATGAATTACAAAAAGCTTATTGGCTAACCGGCAGTATACGAAATCCCACACTAAACACTGATTTTAGATTAATCTACAGGGTGTAAATAGAGTGCGACCATTAATAAATACAACCACATACTCTACTGATCATACTGAACAGTGATTCGAAAAAAAAACCCGCGCAAATCTTCAGAGAAAAATATATTCAACTGTTAACTCAAAGACTTTATCTCGTAGGAGGAAGGTCTCTTTTAGAACGCTGCACGCTAACAGCTGTTTCACGGACGACGCTGTCTCTGAACTCGCCCGTATGTAGGTGCGTTAGGGTTCACGCATTTTTGTTCAATTATTTCCCAAACTAAGGGTATCCGCGGGTACGACTCTTGGGAAAAGTGTTTCAGTAGGGATTTACACCCGGTATAATATATCTAGATCGATCAGCCACGATCCAGACTACAATTTATTGTTTTAGCGAGAATGACAATTAAGAGAGTTAAGTGTATCCTATTTAACATAGGTACTACAAGTTTGTGCTTGATTCCGTACGTGAAATGTAGTTTCCATATAATACAGAATTATGTGTTTCAGGTTTCAGTACTTGGTCTGTATTTTGTGACCTACATACAAATTTCTTTGACTGATCAACCGATTTTTTTTTCACTAATTAATTGATTTATCATAATAGATTACCTACGATTTTATAGAATGTAGAATGGAGAGAATTTTGAAATTAAGTATTAACATTTTTTCTACACTACGACTAGGTTTTTTTTTCTTAATTTTACAAATGTTTACGCTACGTTTGAAGTTACAATCCGGTAAAACAAAAAAAAGGATATGAAAAAGAACAATTTTATATCTCAAAATATCAGAAAAAATATTTTCAAATCCCATAATGTTAATAAAATTAAAAACCCTGCTAAAAATATAAACATTCATAAAAGGTTGTAGGTATTTAAAAATACATGATCTCTTCACATCAAACGTTTTGTAACAAATCTTGAAAATAATGTGTGTATAGCAAAATTGATCTGCTGTAACAAAATTACATACCACATAACTGCTTACGTTTTAGAGTTAGGAATAAAATTTGTACTTATATTATTAACTTACTATGATATCAAAGCGGATGGCACCATACTAATGCATTCATTTACTCCATAAATCTAAATTATGGAAGCACTAAGGAATTTTCAATTTGTGCCGTACAAAACTAACTTTACCTAATTCATCTCTACCTAAGCCTCTATTAATTTCAACAACACTTTTAATATTTAACTCACTCTTTTTTTAAATGATGATCACAAGTTATTTTCATTGTATCGAACAGGAACTACGACAAAATTGATAAGCAAAATCATATCTATTGATGCGCTAACTATTAACATTCCAAATAAAATTTAAAATGTATAACGGGATAATCTTATCTATGGCAAAACGAAAACAAGATAGAATATGTTTTATCATATCATCTAAACGATTGACGAAAAGGGTGCGCTTGGTACTTACGGGTGACAATCCCCCAAAAACCTTACCCGTGTTCAGTAGATACTTAATGTGAAGATGGCCATAGGAATGAGGTAGGTCATAATGTGAAGGAGGTATGGGGGAAAGAACACCCTTGCGTTAACATATCAGTAGATCCATTGGATCGAAGTGCCATTTCACAGAATGTTCCATACAATCAGTCTTTCCTGTTGACGTATCGTCAACTTCCATACGTTGCCTTGCAATAAAAAAGTTAAGCGTTCCAAATTATGAGTATTACGCTTCATCCATTGCTCGTCTCATCTTTGCTGACAATGTCGTAGTAGCTCTCTATGGTGTAGTTGAATAGTTGGAAATCGTTCCTGAAAAGATAAATGGCGGTGAGATTATGTAACCAGGTATTTTCAAGTACAACACATCAGATTCTTTACTGAAAGGACGACTGCCTTCAATATCTAATATTATTATCATAAGATACGAGTCCCTTATGAATGGACTTAGGCATTCATAGTATTTTGGTTGTAAAGAAAAATAGGTTGATCTCCTTTGAACTTTGTAACTACATATTAAGTACAAATGTAAGTACATATCTCAAGTCAAAGCAATAGAAAACAATAGCCCATCGTGGCATCAAGGTTTGTTGGTAGAGCCTCGGTTTTCCATGTAACACTAAGCTACAAAACAACTAAACCAAAAACTATTCGACTACATACAATATAAGGAATCACCGAAACCACCTTCCTTTTATCTCCCGAAACAAAAACTATGCGACTACATATAATATAAAGTATCACCGAAACCACCTTTCTTTTTATCACCTTTTATCGAAGGAAATTGGATACCAATAGAATTATGGTCGTTCATTCTGCCGTGACAGACAAAAAAAGCTAGGACTGATATCGTAGTAGTCTTTTATATCAGCAATGACGACAAAATCATGGCTAAAGGAAGGTATTGCCGAGCAGTCCAAAACATTGCTCATCCGTACGCTGCCAGAATATATGTTATCGATCAGACGAAAATGAACTCACTTGTACAAATTGTAAAGTCCATCGAGCTGGTGCTTGTTGAGCCGCGAGTAGAGGTGGTTGATGTTGTTCCTGTTTGTCCCCTTGCCGCTGTTCCTCCACTCCGGCTTCACCACGTCCGCCAGCCGCGCCAGCTGGATCAGGAACCTTTGGTCCTCCTGGAACATTATTGTTATAAGATCATAATTGGTACCTATTATTTGCCGGCTACCACGCTCGCACTGAATAGACTACTTTTTCTCGATGTCTCTCTGTTTAGCTAGCTTCAGTTACAGGCCTACGAGTATGTACCTAGTCTACTTAAAAAAAACCGAAAAACAAAGATTCCCTTGATATACGAGTACTTCAGGCTTGGGCAACCTTTGGATAATCGCGGGCCAAACAATTATATTCTTATGAAGTTGCAGGCCATAGGTTGATGAAATAACGACCTAATCGCAGGTTCAATTTATAATTTTATGCTCTTGGACTATAACTCAAGTTTAATAATAATAAACTACAATTATAATTATAATGTAAAATAATAGGAAGCTTGAGCCTGATTTTCAGATACAAGACCACTAATATCGGAATCAATTCTACTAATAAACGTCCGCAAAGAATTTTGCACATTTTTATCGGTCAGCATGATTCGTGACTTGGATTTATTATTTTTCATGCCTGCTTGTAACATAGTTGTTAATTTTCAGCTCTCGCTAACTCGCTTCTTCACCAATCGGCCAAGAAGTTTAGTGCAGCCTGTAATAACTCTTTCAGGGACCCCCAAAGACGTGATACGATTGTTCTTTCTGGACCATATCGAGCTCGATAGCGCTTGATACAGTGCTCTGTCTCACTCTATCTAAAGAGGGACCAAAGTTCGATTTGGTCTACCACGCTAGGTACCCTGAAAGTGAAAGTTGAGAATTGTATGTGCTGAATAGTTAACACCACCAGGCACGGATACCAAAAGATAGCTATGTGTCGATTCAGTGTAACACGACTTAACTTATTTGACAGGACTAACCTTTTCCTTAGGGTACCTTTTTTCTGATTAGTTTGGTAAAACATTAACTGTTATAGATGTAGAGTTGATTCCGGGCAAATACCGACGGAATCCACATTTACAATAAAAATGGTTAATTTCCTTATCGATCTACCACAACAACCATCACGTTTCTACTCACGTCCAAAGTCTCGAACTTCAATATGACGTCGAAGTTGAACTTGCACGGCGTACAGAAGGCAGTGTAGGGTGTCCAGTGCATGTCCAGCATTCGCTTCGCTTTGGCCTCATCCAAAACGTACGCAACGAACTCTTCGAACACGGGGTACTTCTCAGTGGGCGCTGGTTCTGAATCTGTCTTCTGGAATTTTGTAAAAACATAGTTGTAAGGGCGGATCCAGGAGGAGGGGGGGGGGGTTTCACGGCCCACGGTTCAAATAAAACAAGGAGTTGGGAGATTATTATTATACCGTATTATTTAGTTTTTTTTTGTAATATTATTGCTCCGTGTTAGATTGATTAGTACCGATTTTCATGCTTTCAACACCATTTGCAGCATTTTTTGGCGTACCGCTTGGACTTATAGGGCAATACTATGCGGGACACTCTTTGTTTATGTCTATACCTATCTAACCCTTGTGTCCCACCCAAAACTAAATCCTGGATCCGCCCTTGTAAAACTTGAAAAGATTTAATTCTGGGCTCGTGACCCGATCTACAATGCTCGCTTCCGTGTCGCCCGCTTCTCAACTTTATATAAGGTGACTTTTATTTATGCAGCCAAACTCATACTGAAGGCTTGGTAAGTGATCAGTTACACGGTTCGATAAAACTTTATGCAAATTTCGCAAAATAAAATCTTGACGTCCCTTAGTAATTGACTCGGGGCTGGGCTTGCGTTTGTAAGGAACACGAAAAGAATAATTTACGAATTTTACAAAAAGGGTCATCGAACCTTGTTACTGAGCACTAGCCGAGTCGTGAGTAAAATTTTGGCTGGATTAATTAAAGTCACCTTATATAAAATGACATCAAATTAATAAGCCAACAGTCTGAAGTAAATTTTTTTACACGAAGGAGGTAGTTCATGCTAGTGAAAATGCGCTTTTAAGGCTGTACCTGACCCTAGAATATGAAAAAAGCCAGATTTTCGAGGGTTCTTTTGACGAAAGTAAGACTATCTTAATATTGGAAAAAATATATTCGATTTATTGATCTTTTATCTAGGTGATCTACTTATAAACAATGTTATTTTTGACAATGTAATTAGTTAGTTTTCCACCCTCTCTTTTTTGGTTTTCAAACGTTCGTTTCAAGAACGTGGCTAAGAGATCAACTTGATTTTTTTTTCATAAAATAGGTAATAGGAATATAAAGGCTTTCTATTTTTTTCCCTACAAAATATTTCAGTATTAGCCAAAAACCCTCCGATCTGCTGTTTCGCGCGTATTTATTAGTTTTACGCGTCCTAGACAAATAGGTCCATTAGCTAACCAATAATCGCCTCTATTAAAAGCTAATAAAGTATTTGACATTGGACTTTTTATGTTGGAGGGGTAATAACATTTTTTCCTAGGGTGTGCCATACTCTAACTCCTATGATGCATGAGCTATTTTCACATTGCAACATTCAAAAGTTCGCGACAATGTGAAATGGCTCATGCACCAAAGGAGTTAAAAGCGCATTTCCTACTATCACGAACTGTCAGTTTCCTCCTTCGTGCAAAAAATATACGTTAAATTATGATGTGATCTATTTTATTTAGTAGAAATTATATTTTTCAAACTAAATGCCGACTTCACGATGCATACACCGATCCCCGCGCTCCTTTGTGGTGTGACACGTGTCTATATATGCGCTTACATAGGTGTTAGGCTACATACAAGTATTGACCGAAACTACCTTACAACTACTTAGATATAAATAAAGTAAATTGTAAATAGTGTTTTATGCCGATATTTTAGATTTCACAATGCTCACCTTTCTGTACTTCTTTACAATTCGCTGCCCCATCTTATCATGGAAAGATTTAGGCCACGCATGAACTATCTTGTCATTATACGCTGAAGCCAGTCTCTCCAACGGATGCCTGACAATGAGGAACGAAATGGAATCTCCTTGCGCCTTCTTGATCATTTCCCCTGTCGGCCGAGCGTATTTCCGTCTAGCCAGTTCTAGTGGGACTTCTTTGGTTTTATCGAGGAAAGCAGCCGTATAGTTGGCCATAAGGTTGAAATTGTACATCCACGATGTTGACGCCGCTTTAAATATATTACACCTGGAAAAGTCATCAATTTAAGACGCGTAAGGTTTGAGATATTTGTGGAAGGAATGTGGTTTCCAATTATGGTTAACTTTTTACCCAAAGGGGTTTCGCATGCCGAAAAATATGTGGACCCCTTTTGAATGCTGGCGTAATGATACAGTCGTAACAAAAACACCTCTTCCACACTGGCCTGTAGCCGGTTTTGAAAGGTTTTTTTGGCAGTTTGGTAAGTCGATTCTACACGTTAAAAGTTCTTTCACCGAGATAAGGACCTATTATTAAAATAAATGTTCTGCCAACACTACTTCCCATTACGCAATATGTAAAAATAATAACTATATACTCAATTAGTAGAAGTAGGTACTACTTTGCAATCGATACGTAACGGGACACTATCAGAAATATTTTAACATTCTACCCTTCTAAAAAGAAAAAAAGCATACGCAACTTCAGTACTCCACTCACCAAATAACATGATACTGACGATTGATGAGGTACTCCCAGGCATACGCTTTGTGACTAGAGTCGTCTAGGCCCAGTCTAGAGCATTCACTCCTGAGGTAGTCTCTTCTAGCGTCCATCCTGGCGCTCACCTCCATGAACTTCTCTCGTGATAGAAGCCCCTCTTCATGTGTGCTATTCTCTAAGATGTACTGAAACAATAAGCAGAATGTCAGAAGTGGGATCTAGGCTTGATGACGCCACCATTACGGCAAACACATTTCTGTTGGGAGCTGGAGGTACCGTTCGTTAGAAACTCTTGTCTACAGATTCAGATTGACTTCATAGTAGAATTTAAAAGTCTGTGTAGGTAGGTACTCTCGCTGGCTTAGAACGGATTTGTGAGGTGAGTCCGTCTGCTGTGTTCTTTTTGACGTCACCAAGCGCAACGAAATTATGCGAGCAAGCGAGACGCACTCTGACTCGTGACGTTCGTTCCAACATAGCAGACAGCAAACGTTCCTAATGGTTCTCCCAACTCCCAACACAGCCAGCTTGTTCGAGCGTTTGTGGCGGTCTAAAAGGAAGGATTGGAATGTTATTTCCAATTTACTTCCCTTGGTTTGAGTCTGTCAGTGAAGCGCTATACAACAACCATACGATCAATATTTAAGGCGGGTCGGGTGCGTGCGTGATTAAGATTGGCAGCAACTGTAAAAGTCGTTTAAAACTGCTGTTCATCGATAAGTTCCAGTGAAACAAACTTTATCTTCCTATACTTTGCGCTTTAGAAGTGAAGTTCGTGCGATAGTGCATGAAAAATTGTTTGTTTGTTCATTTCAAAACGATTTCGCAGTTATTTTCAAGCATCAATCAATCATTATTTGGTTAATATTTTAAAAGTTTATATGACATGTTTTCTTTTATGAGATCTGAATTCCTTCGAGCGTTCCTTTAAATACATAATTTGCTATTGACTACCTGCCCAAAGACTTCGACGATTTCTTTCTTGCGATACTTCGTGACTAAGCAAAACCGACTCTCTTTGGGGAAGCGTTACATTTCACGAAGCAATTTATTTTAGACGGCAATTAAGGCTCGAGCCAAGAAAAACATCCTGTAACAAGGATGATTTATTAGCTGAGCTTTCATTAACAGTATCTTAGGGGGTGGTGGGACATTGTGATTTTTAGTTATATACTATTAAAATATTTCCCTTAACCGGGTGGAAATGAAAATATATCTTCAAATTAAACCACTTAATATACTGATCATACTGAACAACTTTTCTAGAGAAATATACCTGGAATGGGCAAGTCAATTAATTTTTTATAAGAGTTTAATTTCAACCAGATGGATAATAATTTCCACTAAGTGCCGAGCACAACCATCAACAATTTTTTTTTTCACTTAGTTCTGCGCCAAAGTTCCTCGTTGGAAACAAAATGAAACCTGTAGCAGACACATAGAGGAACGCAAATGGAGATGAATAGGACACTTGATCAGGCGTGGTGATGACGTCCCAAAGGAAGCACTGATATGGCATCCTGAAGACGGAAGACGAAAACTCGGTAGACTACGCGAGACCTGGCAGCGCACAGTGAAGAGAACTATGTTTTATAATAATTAGAATGAATACTTTATTGTGCAACTATTTACAAATTATTTGGTTCCGTATCTGTATTGTGTCGTGGTACGGAACCTTTTGTGCGCGAGTCCGACTCGCACTTGGCCAAATTATTTAGATAAATAGATTCTTAACTCGATGGACTCGATTGGTTCTTGGTGTAATATCATCTTCAATATCTTGTATTTTTTATTCCACAAATGAAATTTTGCTGAATAAAAACTTTGTGTTATTGATGTATATTGTTCTGGGAGTGTATTTTTGAATCATTCGAATTTCAATTCGCATACGAATCTGCATCATTCGCATACGAAAACTTAAAATTAGTATTGTATTCGTATGCGATTCATGCGGATTCGTATGCGAATTGGAATTCGAATGATTCAAAAATACACTCCCTGAGCGTTGTGTACATGAATTTGTGTAAATTGCCAAGCACAGAGCAGATGAACACATTACCTACGCAACTTATTATTATTTATCGCTCCCGGGACAGCTAAGCCACGCCTAAGTGTACATAGGGCTATACTTAGGTCTTGTACTTCACTTTCTCTACTTAGCACTTTCTTACTCTCCCTTGTAACCTCGTCTGAGCCAGCTGTGTCTCCGAGATAGCGAAACTTGAAGCGTTTGTCGGAAATTCAAGGTTACTTTGATAAATACGCCAAATTCATACTGTAGAATGATAAGCTGATATGGGGGCTACTCCGAAGTGAACAAATTTGATCGTTTATCGTTAGGTCGTATATCCATCTCTATCACACTCATTCGCATGATCCTGCTTTATACCAACAAATACTGCAACAATACTCTGAAATCGATAAATATTATGATAAAGCTGAGGACTAATGCTATGTCAACACAATAGTGAAAACTTGAAGCCATTAAATTTCTCGATAAAAAAAATTACAAAGTTATGTACCTCCAAAGCGTACAATAAACCGATAGCATTCAATGAATACTTGAAATTAGATCTGAAACTTTGCATAATGTAACTGATATTGGTATAAAGCAGATGCAGACAATAACATAAAAATGAAAAAACCATCAGTGTAGCCGCGATTTCAAAATAACTGATGTTTTGCGTGCGCGGCATCTGATTAGAGTAGGAAAGCAGGTAGCGTTAGAGCAGGACTGCGAATAGAGATTCGTCTGGATGGACGTATTCCCGAACAATAAACGACGACCGGATCTTTTTAGGAGTACCGGACAAGGATAGGATAACTAAACCATCTTTATGATGTTGTTATAAAAAAACATATTTGTTTGTATAGTTTTTTTTCTTATACTTATACAGTTTAGCGCAATGTATGCCTGATGGAAAACGTCGATGAAGCCTAGGATGAAGTACGCTCGCCCAGAAAGTGGAGAGTGAAAATAGGCAAGGCGTTAATCAGTGTGTCCAGGGTGTTCCGAAAAATCTACGGAAGTCGGTAACAGACATAACGCTAAACTATCTTCTTATTTAATGTTATAAATCGTCTGGATGGACATATTATTGGCACAGGGTAATTAAATAAGTAATAGTTTGTATGAAAAGCCAAAGCTAAGTATCGTCTTGCACATGAAGTGATTTTGCTTTGTTTCTGATAAAATAATAATTTACTGAGTCTTCAGTGTTTTAAGTGTGTGTATATAAAATCCTCAATTTCTGAATTGAGATGTGAATTTTTCAAAGAAATTTTTCAACAGAAATCTAGAAAGAGTTTCCAAAAATGTTATAATATTTATCAAATTACTCGCTTTCTTGAAAGTGTTTTATTTATTTAACTATTTATTATTATATAAACAGGTACATCATCCTTACAGGCTAGCCTAATAAGTTAAGTTAAGTTGCAGGGCCCCAAAAAGTGCCAATATATGTTAGAATATGTGAATTTGTCAACGGTCACAGGCACTTCAAGCGGAAGAACGCGCAGTGCCAGTAAGATGGATTCAAAGCGAAAATGAATTTCGCTTGAATTTCTCTTGTGTGAAATCGGGGGAAACCGGGAAAGTCACCTTCGTAATTTAGCTATTATTAGGAAACTATAATTTACTTGGCTTTCTAAACTGTACTTTTCGTATTTTAATTACTCGTTTGGTTCCAAGATTGACTGCTTTAATTGCCATCTTTAATTACCTAAACACTGAGTCTGAAATTTTTGCTTACTATTGAAATTTATTTCAGACTAGCTTTTGCCCGCGGTTTCGCTCACGTCTTTCAATCAGATGCGTAAGGTAAAAACTGTTATGAACAGTTTTCGGCTTGGCGGTTATTTTATCAACATCCCTTATAGCCTATGTGTTAGCCAAAGTCATTATTAAGCCATGATAATAAAAAAAAATCGCATTCAATTGCGTTGAGTGGTTTCCGAGTTAAAACGGAACAGATAGACAGACAAAGAAAAATGTAGTTTTGGCCTTAGTTCAATATTAAATAACCCATTTTATTTAAAAAATTCGCAAAAACATTCAATGCGATATTTTTACTACTTTATTACTATCCATCAGCCTGTTTCGTCCACTGCTGGACATAGGCCTTTCCAGGATTTCGTCACTCTTGGCGGTCCTCCTGGAATAAATGCCCATACTCACACACGCTGGGCAGGCGAGTTGGTGAGCGCGGTGCCGAAACCCTTGCACCAGTGACGCCGCTGCCCGTCACCAGTCTAATTTATATAAGGCCCAGCAATTGGGGATGGATATACCGCCATCCATCGGGCCCAGGCAATGGTGGGCCGCCTGGTTTTGCCTGAGAGCTGTTATCTTACTCTCCCCCAAATAACTATTAGTATAGATTGAAATAAATTATTTTTTTTTGACGCCTAAAGAACCTGTCTTGACTCATTTGAAACATGTTACAAAAATCCACCTATTTGTTTTATTATCATTACTTCTCATATGAGAGGTCAATGTTTTCAATCTGTAGCAGTTTAAATTCTACTCCGATTTGTATCATTTTTGGACGTTTTCTAATAATTGTTTGACCAAGTAGACAGACAGACAGCTAGACGAACAGACGGACAAAAATTCTTAAAAAAATTGTTTCGGCCTACTAATACAATACCCATTTAATTATAAATTTCGCACAAATATTCAATGTACAAGACACAACTTTTTTAGTTCTTTATTATTATTAGTATAGATTTTAATTTACTGTTGTTTAGTCTAGTTGTGTAAAGAATGCAGACAATATTAGTTCACATAAAATCTAGGCCACAAGAACTGTTGGCAGGTACAGAAAGCAGATGTATGCAATTATTACAAATACCTACATAATTCTTTAAAACTCTAGTAAATTGAAACACTGAATTTTTGAAAACAAAAGAGAGGGTTATCCCGATATTAGTGCCGATTCTGAAGGCTTTAATTTTAGTTTTAGTGCTTTCAAAACTTAATTTTCTTCATTCCAAACATTGACCTATCATAAACAACTAGACACACAGTATCTATGAAAAGTTCGTCAGAAAACGTCCGAACGTGCGACGTGCATAATAGCAAAAATGCTTCAACCAAATTAAGACGTTATTTCATTAACATAAGATGCAATGTCATAGCTAGTCCATAGCGGTGACACGATGCATTGCGGACACGTTTTGAGCGAGATTGTGAGTCTTGTTGTTTATGAGACGTCAATGATTCCAATATGTCTTTGGAAAATTCAAGTTTTGACAGTAATAAAACTAAAATTAAAGCCTTCAGAATCGACTTTATTGTCTCTTTTCAAATTCATTTTAAACCGTAACATAGTTATTGAGGACGACTTTGACATTTGAAAAAAATAAGTAATATTTCCACGAAGTAGATATTCGCTCTTTGAACTTAATATTTCGGCTATTTGATTTAAGATTACTTGCATTTTACTGCATCCATTAAAATCGCAAAGATAGGCCTAAACTGTGATACAAATAGGAGCGGGCCGCTCAGAAAACTCGTGATTTCCAGGTGTTTTTATTTATTTATAATTAAAAAGATGGATTTTTAATATGACGGCCATTTTATATCACATTTCTTACGAAGTATATTTTTATATAAGTAATACAGTCTAAAACCTAATATAACTTAAATTAAATGGTATTTAAATCATAGCTTAGACCTGACTTAGCGATTTTATTGCATCGAGTAAAATCACAGATTATTACAATAGTTACTACGGTAAAATGCAAGTATTATGTATATCAAACGGCCGAGAGTTAAATATGATATGTACGAGTATGTCGCCGGCATTTGGTTAAATCAGTCACTTGGTTGTAATTAGTTTTTCGGAAGTCCTACAGCGCAGAAGAGAGGCGGTAGCTTAGGTTAGAAGTACGTAGTGGCGTATCCTTTTGGATATTTTTTATGACCACCCAGAAATATGATTTAAACCAAAAGAGTAGCCATTTAGTTAAGTGACTGATTTAACCAAATGCCGGCGACATGTATATTTTTCAAATGTAATTATTACAATTTTGCAAAGAGACAATATCGGGATAATCCCTCCTCTACCCGTATTACGAGTATGTAACGATGTATAAATGTTTAAAGAAGCTCAATTCTCTAAGAGTTCTAAAGAGGTTCCCAAAGCTCCCATCTTCAAATGCATTTGCAATGTTGTACTTGCGGATTCTTTTTATCAAAGAGAGTGCTAAGGTTCCAGTTTCTTGTACAGTGAAGAACACGTCAAGTTATACACTTGCATCACAACATTAGTATCTATGGTAAAGGACATAAGATAGGTTCAAAGTCCAATGTGTGCTTGATGTGTTCTTCACTGTTACAAAATGGAAAGTAGACGTAGTAAGATCTTGCTTTGGATATTCCATCCACTTTTATTTCGAATAGACTTCTTTTATGGGGAAGGCATGATGTAATACGAAAATGATAATCTTATTTTCCGTGACCAATTTTACGGTGATCTGTCATCATAATATTGCGCTACTTGTCTTAAAAACTCGACTTTTCCTCAAACGTTTTAATTACAGCATAATATTTTCCAATTATCACCAAATTTAAAAACAATTCATCGTAACTTAGGTATGTAATGCTATTTTATAATGAAGCCAAAAATACATTTTTCTCAGTGTATTATTTTTTGTTTTATTTTAAAGTATGTCTTACAATTTGACTAAATTTAAAACTTGTATGTATTACCGTCTTTATGCCAAAACCAGCAACGCTGAAATAATGCAACTTTTTGGAGGTTTCCTGTATGGGGACCCCCCATAAATTTTTGTTATTTGTGGTAATAGAGTCCACAGTAACACGTATTCTGTGAAAATTTCAACTTTATATATACTTGTTTTAGGGTTGAAGCTGTAGACTCCTGTGACTGTGACAGACCGTCAGACAGATATACAGCGGAGGAGACTTAGTAATAGGGTTCCATTTGGTGCCTTTCGGGTACGGAACCCTAAAAAATTAAATGACTTTATCTATCGCCCAACCATAATTCCTATCCGTTTTGAAAATTCTACATGGTGTAATAAACTATAACAAAAAAACATCTTAAATTTTTCTGGGATAGGAACTTTTTTTCTTGAATTTTAAAATATGTTACCCCAGTAGTATTTTATAAATATTTGAAAAATGCAGTAGATTCGTATGTACGAGCAGGATAGCAATAAAACGTTATGTAGGATTCGAAATTGCGGTAAAGAGTGCTTGACGTCGTTGGTGCACCCTTTAAATTTATGCAGCCAAATTTATACTGGAAGATTGGTAAGTGAACAGTATATCGGATCAATGACACTTTTTGTGACCTGATGTTGACCTATACGAGAACGGTATTCTGCAGACGGTGGCGAACAGCTGCGACTGTCTTGTGCTTTGGCACTGACTACAAGTGGCCTGTGTTCAAATGATTATTTAATTTAATTTTAATCTTAATTGACTAATATAGTTTATAAGATCATTGATACTAACACTTATGGATCAATGTTATCTGAAATAAATTGAGATTATTATTATATTATTATACCACAGATTATATAGCGCCTATACCGTAGTAATTGACTAGGGGCTGGGCTTGTGTTTTTAGGAAAAACGGAAAAAAGAATTTCACAAAAAGAACTTCTAACAAAAAAATAGTAACCGACTTCAAATGTCACGCAGACATTCATTTCTACATTCCAATCTAGAAAAAAATAACCCATACAAAAAAAATAAAAATCGGGTAAGAAATCCCAGAGTTATAGAGCAGCAAATCAAAAAAAAAATTGAGTACAATTGGGAACCTCCTCCTCTTTTGAAGTCAGCTAAAACGGTTCGTCGAAGCTTGATACTGAACACTTATCGAGTTTTCACTATGAATTTGGCTTTATAAAAAATTGTCACCTTGTATACAAGGTGAAATTAAATCACAGACCAAATTCATACTGGAGACTCGGTTAGTCATCAGGAACAAGGTAAAAGGTAAAAATCTAAAAAAATATATGTTTGCCCCATAGTGCCCCACTAGGAATTGTACTTAAACTAGTCCAACCAGTAAGGGAGCAAAAAAAATATTTTTCGAAATTAGCCAAAAGGATTACTGAACCTAGTTCTTGAACGCTAACCGAGTCTCCAATATGAATTTGGTCGGTTGATTTAATTTCACCCTATATTTATGCCAGTGACGGAGCAATTTAACGCCTACAAAAAAACGTCTTTTGAAAGCATTGCTTCGAATTTTTCATTTTATTTCTGCAGTTGTAAAAAGTAATATAAAAGGGAAAGAAACGCCGAGTTCTGTGTGATAGAAATTGTTTTGGAAACAAGACCTGAAAATTTTTATGAAGATTTCAGGCAAACCAGAACAGGGGTCGATAAAAATGTACTGAACCACTTGAGTGTACGAATACATAGAATCCACAATTCCATCTCGAAGATCGAAGCTGCGAGCCGTAAGAACTTTTGTTTTCATCTGTACAAACTTTTGTCCAAAAGATATAAAAAGATTCGTTCTACTTCGTACGATGAAACTCAAAAAAACCTTACAACGGACGAGTGCAATTCCCCGTCCAACGCTTTGATTTGGCCCATTTTCAACATTAGCAAAAACAAACCCGACCGCGCTACGGATAAACTCAAATAGGCTAATAGGTTGTTAACTACAACGATCGCTGCTGGATATTTCCATAAATTACTGAGCAGACGTGCGGGAAATTGCTTGTTTACATTACTGACTATTATTGCTGAGTCAGCCAGTCTGTAGAAACTGCCCGATTATTTGAAGTAATAATTGGAACGACATTCTAGTAAAAATGCTTTGATTCAGGATAATTGAGGTAAAGTACTCGTGATGACTTCAATTGTGCAGTTTGCAAATTATTGACAATGAAGCACATTTTAATGAGCATGCAGTTTAAATAATGTTGGTTTTTATAATAAATGTATATTTTTAGAAACAATTTATGAAAATTGGTTATTTTGATCAGAACCTAGACATATCCATCAAAAGCTAAACTCTTCAGTCAACTTACTTATTATGCTAACCACCCGCTCTTATTAAGGGGCTATACAGGGTGTAAATGCAAAGTCAAGAATCCCTTTAGGGTATGAAAGTATACACGATTCTGATGTCATTACGAGAAAAAAATATATACCTTGAATTTTCACCAAAAATTACATCATGTTTCTAAGCTATGGCTACGCAGCTCACCGGCCTCTCCGCACACCCAATTGCACCCCGCAACCCGCACCCCTCATCCGAGTGGCCAGCGACCGTGAGTGTGTCCACGCGATTAGTGTATTTTGAGTAAATAAAATCGTCTTATAATGAGGTACTGGTACTTTATTTAGAGATCCCAGTATTTAAAATAATATCTTTACCGATCATACTAACACAACCTTAAAGGATTCTTCCCTTTGCTTTTACACCCGGTACACCGTACCAAGCTAAACTCCGTTTAGAGATTTTTTTGATTGGACTAATATCCTGTAATTGTGGTATTTTACACCTTAAAACTTTCAATAAGAAAATAAAAATCTTTCAAAAATGCTATAAAGAAGTTTAAAAAACGGATAAAAAGCTGAAACTTTTTTAATTCAAAAGAGACCAAAACTAATGAACACACACTAGCAATACAAAAATCTAACATAATAATGTTTAAAACTTATAAATATTTAATTTATCATACATGAAAAGTATAATTTTCTCATTTTGCACTATCCGGTGACGCAGCCGCAGCGCTCGTCGTAACAGCCACTTTGCAATGCGCGCTGATATAAACGATATATAGCCTCTTAAGGGAAGAGGGCCACATAAAAAGATTTGTTGTCTTCTTTGCACGCTAATGCATAAAATCGAATAATAATTTGGCCAAGTGCGAGTTCGACTCGGGCACAAAGGGTTCGGTACCAGCACACAATACGGGTATAGAACCCTAAAAACATTATGGTAGATAACAACAATATACAATGATGCCATAGCAACAATAATGCGACAAAAAACCAGGCGCAAAAATGGTAGCGCCTACCAATTAATTCGGCACCCTCTGAGTACCTATAAGGACCCTAATTTTTATTATTTACTATTCCAAATTTTAAACTTGTATATTAAGGTTTATTGTGTGGGGACCCCTCTTGGGTTTATATTCTTTGAAATTTTCTTTATTTTGAAATTCATAGCAACACGTATTCTGTGAAAATTTCAACTGGCTACCTATTACGGTTGTAGCTGTAGACATCTGTGACAGACAGACGGACAGACCTTCGGATACGGAACCCTAAAAACTAAAATAACGTTATCATCTAACCTATACTTCCTATCCTTAAAATTTCGGGTGAATAACATTTATACAAAAATTTAAAAATCTTGTATTCTAAGCGCCAAAACGTCGGTATTTTCAAATAGATTTTTCTTAGATAACAAAATTTTTTTTTCAAATCAAATCCTTTATTTGATCATTTATTTTTCTTGAATTTAAAATCATTAACGCCAGGGTAGTTCATAAATATTTAAAAACTCAAGTAGTTTGGTATTTGGGATGTCTTATAATATAGGATAGAATAAAAAACGTTGAGCTAGAGGATCCGAAATCGCGGCAAAAAGTTACTTGTAGCCTTAACGGTTGTTTATTTTTAGTTTCATTGGCACAATGAGACTTTTTGCACTAGAAGTTCTATTCCGTAATGAAATAATTATAGTGATTCACGAGATTATTTAACCTCCCAGGCAATGAATGGGACTTCTTATAGACATAGCGGATAACTTGTGATTATGATTTTACCGTAGCATTGACAATTGTCGCTATTTCTTGCTCAGCGATCTGGAAAAAGTTCCAGAGGCGCAATTGTGTAAGCCAATGGTATGGTGAAATCAATAATTAAAATAAATTAATTTGACATACCGAGAGATAATTCTGCTAATAATAATTTACAAATAATTGAAGTGTTAGAATGTTCATTTCTTCTTCTGACACACGGATCAAATTTCTTATAGAAAGAATTATGAGTTTATTTTTTCATAATAAAATAATAGCATAAAATTAGAACTAAATTTTATTTTGTGTAATTCACAAAAAGGTTGATTGATCCTTGGTCCTGACCACATACCGAGTCTCCAGTGTGTATTAGTTTATAAACGAAAGTCACCTTATATAATTAACGTTAACATTATGCTTTGGCTGGGAAACAAACTATGAACCCTTGTGTTTACTGGTACAAAAAATCGATACTTTATCAATCCACTTATAACAACGCTCCGATATCCAGTAGGTATTTGCTATAGCTTGGCCATAACTGCTGTACACTCTCTGAGGTATGCGCGGCGAGGCGGGGGGAGGAAAGGAACTAGCATGAGTTCACCTGAGATCGATATTGTCGGATTTTACGAGATTGGATTACAATATTTTTAAGGATATAAACTTTATACATTTATTAGGAAATATGATACTACTATAAGGTAAGTGAAATAAGTAGCTAAGTACGTTATATTAAAATTATAATTTTTATTTCAATATGTCGTGTTTTATTAAAAAACTAAACATATAATTCAAATCAGCATCGAAATCAAATATAAAAAGGTATAATTTTAATTTATCGTACTTAGTAACTTGAATGATGTGAACTCATGCTACTCTTTCTTTTCCTCCCCCCGCCTCGCCGCGCGGCGCAAAGGCGGTGCACAGCGGTAACGGTCAGGCTATAACACATTACACCACGGAAGTGTATTCTCAAACTCCCATAGTTAAGTTTCTTTCCAAAGCCAAGTATGAGTCCTATGACGATGTTAGTAAGTTTCAGATTAGTTCTATCGAATCCAATAAAGTTCCGTCAAAATGGATGAAGGACACGATTTTACAGGCGACCTCCAGCCAGCGGGACACTTCCTATTTATAAGCCTCAGAAACTCCAAATGGGTGTCAAACTTTAGTTCTACTTCCTTGTATTATGTTCCAAAATTTGGAATCTAAATGAAAACAAATTTCTAACATGTATTATTTCGACAATCATTGGGTTTGAAACATTGACCTCTCATAAAACAACAAGACACACAGTCTCTAAGAAAAGTTCCGAATGTGCGACGAGCAACGTAGCAAAAATCTTCAACCAAATTAAGACGTTATGTTGTTAACGTAAGATGCAATGTCAGTTGTACGAAATCGTCATTCGATTTTGTTGATCGTGAGTCTAGTTGTTTTATGAGAGCTCAATGGTTTGAAACAACTTTCAGCGAGCGTACAACTTCTTTTTCATGAGGCTTAGGAAGTTATTTTTCCTCTTGATTATGAAAGGCAAAGGGAGCTCGACTATACCGCCATTAGATTATTTTAATTTTTTGATCAATAGAAGGGTTTATAAGTAATTAGTTAATCACACTATCACACTAAAATTGTAAGTGCGAAAGTTTGTGTGTGTGTGTGTATGTTTGTTACTCTTTCACGCTGAAATGGCTGAACGGATTTGTATGAAATTTAGAATGGATATAGCTTATACCCTAACTTAACACATAGGCTACTTTTTATCCCGGAAAAAAGCATGTCGTTAAACCGAATAACAGAGATTGACATGACTTCTAGCTTCCTAAAAAAAAAAAAGTTGGTGTGTAGGCTCATCAGTATGAGAGATAAAAGAACGATCTGAAAGTACGCATCTGAAACTTTCTTATTTGGCTTTGCTTTTATGTCGCCCGATATTCTAGCAGAAAAATATAACTCCGCGATACTCCGCATAGTAACTACTACTGTATAAAATCTATGAAATCAAATAAGGCCCAAAACAAACTGTCAAAAGAACCAAATTAACACCTAACGGAGTTTCCGACGACTGTGAATTGCTATAAAGTAGAAAAACGTGATGTCAACGTCCGATGTACGATGCCGTAAGTCGATAACAAGTTCACGTAAATCGTTTAATTGCGTATCTTTATGATTTGGTTTTATCTCTTACATAATACTCGTATATAAATAAACATTATTAGGAGTACGCGGCTTATCGTTCCGTAGTCAACAAGGAACCCTTATCGTTTCGCCATGTCCGTCAGTCTGTAGGACTGTCCCCGGCTTAGCTCAGAGACTCTTAGTACTAGAAAGCTGTAATTTGGCATGAGTATACAAATTAATAACTCTGACAAAGTAGTAAAATAAAAACATGAAATTTTTTGCTTTTTTTTAGAATGATTGAAAAACTTATTTGAATTGTACGGAACCCTCAAGTCCGAGTCCTACTCGCGATTGCCCGGATTTTTTAAATGTTTTCGACAAAGTATTCTTCATGGTCACGAGATTACTGGTTGATTTTCATGAATGCAGCGATAATAACACGCTTCTGTTACTATCGTAGCGTCGTCAAAGATTTGTATAGAGAACAAGACTGTGCACTACGATACGAAAAACGAGCCGAGCGAGATGGGTGTTGGCGAGTGTTGGTCCCTTTCTAACACGTTAGAAACTCAACAGCACTATTTAAGTATATTGTATATATTATATATATCGTCGTCTTAGAGTGAAAACCTCGTAAGGGCCTTATGATGAATTGTATAGGAAGCACAAAAAACTGCCTCGTTCTCACCAAACTGAGCGGTACGAATCAATAAATTATGAGGTTTTCCAACATATCAATAGATGGCGCTGTGTCACAAAAATGCATCACAATCAAAGTGAAATGATGCAATACGAGGTTATCATTCTAATGAAATAATAAAACTATTTTCGTATAATTTGGTCATCCGAGGTTTTCACTCTAAGGCGACGATATACACTGGCAACTTGCTAGACAAGGATACACGAGTAGCGACAGCTATCTCGCTCGGCTCGTTTTTCGTTTGAAAATGGTATCATAATAGTTATAACCTTATTTCTAAAGAAATAAAATCTAGTTGATGCTCGTGATTGTTGGCACTTGGTGGAACTTTTGAAACATTTTTTGTTTGATAAACACTTGTACTTGTCCACTTATTTATATTAATTTCCCTTACCGGTTTCGCTGTTAAAGCGAAACCGGTAAGGGAAATTAATATAAACCTTTGATAATGTTTTAACAGCGAAACCGGTAAGGGAAATTAATATAAATAAGTGGACAAGTACAAGTGTTTATCAAACAAAAAATAAAATCTAGTTAAGTTGAGCATAAATTGGACATGCATTTTTTGTGGTTTTTCAATGATTATCGAAATCGGTGCCAGTAAATATAGTGAAAGTATATATTTTTACAAATTTTATACCTATATTGTATTTTTAAGAATAAAATTTATATTTTTCTCACTTTGTTTTGGAAATATTTTGAACTATTTAAAATGTTTTAATATTTTTGTTGTACTCTTTATGTAGGCATGTAAATGCTATTTTAGTGGAAAATTTCAAGTCTTTATCTTTAACGGTGCTAAAGTTATAAGGCTGTGACATACAAACGGACGGACAACGGAGTCTCACCATAAAGGTTCCTTTTGTACCTTTTAGGTACTACGGAACCCTAAAAGTGCGTGGCCGAGTAGTGCGGTGAATCAAGAAAAGGTTGGATGTTTTAAAAGTTTTTTAGTGAATAATATCTGTAATTTAAATTCACAAGCGAGCGCTTAAAAAAACGCGTTGCTATGTTTTATATAGTAAATTGTTATTTTTATTTTGTTTCGTTTGGGCGAACTGAAAAAACAGCCTTTACTGTGCAATGCAGCGAATTTTTCTCTATCACGTTTTGGGCTTTGTTATCGTCTTAGAATAGGCCTCATTCATAAAAAGTTTTTTTTTTGACTACTCTATCTATTGTAGCATGTGAATTGTACTGTTTTAAAATCTCATTTTTACCACCTATGTCGTCTTAAACATTAGTAAACAGGTTTCAATTGGTATTGTACAGAACACATGCATGGCATTAATGGCATTTATGATATGTATGACTGATGTTATAGATTGACATCAATTCAATTCAATTTTTTTTATGGCAACGGAAGCCGGTGTCGACTATTCTGCCAGTGTCACGTAATAGATTGCAAACGCACTATCCGATAAAATATATATACAACAAAGAGGTTGACCTTGTAGATGCTGAATCAAACACAACATATATGTTAGTAATAGATACTATACGTATATAATATAAATATGAAAGCTTATATAAAAAAAAAAAAAAAAAAAAAAAAGTTAGTCGCACAAAAAAAAAAAAAAAAAACTTAAATCCACCACCTATAATTTAATTTCATTTTCTCTCACAAATCTAATTAAAGCCCTTATAAGATCCTTTGAAAAATGAGAAATCATAGTAGAAAAGTTTGCAGGAAGTTGAATATTTATTTTCGGGAGTAATTTGTATAAATCAAAAGACTTCTGGTTCAATTTACATTGGAAAAATATATGGTTAAGGTCACCATCTCCTTGTCCACATTCGCAAAGCGAGTTGTCACGGATTCTGATTTTATGCAAAAATACTGGAGTACAACTAAAACCTAAGCGCAGCCTAATAATAACAGAAATAACGCGCTTCGAAACTTTTTTAAATTTAAAAAACCATGGCTTACATTGAACTACTGGTTGTCCCTGAGCATAGAAGGAACCTTTTCTTTTGCTACTCCTGTTCCAGTCTTCGTTCCAAGATGAATGAATGTCTGTTTTTGCAGTATTCATAAGGTCATAAGAAATATAAAAATTTTTGTATTTTGGATCAGTCTGATGAGTGCAAGCATATTTAGCTAAGCGATCAGCACATTCATTTCCAGATATACCAGAGTGACTAGGAACCCAAGCTAGGAACACATCCAGTTGCTTTTTAGCACATCTAAATAGAGCAGACTTGATTTCTAAAATTATTTTACTATTAGTTCTACTTTTAAATTGATTTTGTAGTAAGGCACTTAAGGAACTCAAGGAGTCAGAAAAAATCAACGATTTTTTGATGGAGTGAGCTTCAATAAAATTAATAGCCTCCAGTATAGCTATACATTCTCCAGTAAAAATTGACGTTTGAGGAGGGCATCTGTAAGTCAAGATGATTTTGGAACTTGGGTAGTAGACAGCTACCCCGGTAAAGCCAGAGTCTGAAAATTTTGAAGCGTCAGTATAAAAAGGATCCCATCCGACCCATTGGTTATTCAAGATATCCCGAAAATCTAAATTAGCAGAAGGAGAACCTTTACGAATACCAAAACCAAGTAAAACATTGGGTTTATATTGCAAAATTTCATAATCATAATTAAAAATAGGAAATTTTGGAAAATGTATAATATGACCAGGAAGATTATTAAGCAATGAGGTACACAGAGAAAACGGAAGGGCTAGAAATAAACAAGCTTTGCTAATAACAACCGAGCAACTTATTATCAAACAAGTCAAGTTTGTTATCTATACTTATGTTATGAAACAATGCCGTACATACAACTAAGTACCTGTTTGATTTCACAAGTCGCATGTCTCTTATAGCGGGCTATGCTTGGGGTATCTCTGATGGATAGAATCCGAAATGAGAAGATCCGTCGGAGATCTAAAGTAACCGACATAGCCTGCAGAATCAGTAAGTTGAAGTGGCAGTGGGCAGGCCATATTTGTCGCCGACATGATGGCCGTTGGGGCCGAAAGGCTTTAGAATGGAGACCACGTACAGCAAAGCGTAGTGTAGGACGACCTCGTGCCCGCTGGACCGACGACCTGAAAGACGTTGCGGGGTGCGGCTGGATGAGGAGAACGGAGGACCGACATGAGTGGCGAAATTTGGGAAAAGCCTATGTCCAGCAGTGGACGAACACGGGCCGATGGATGGATGGATGGATGTCTCTTATACATGGTGACTTTCGTTTATGTAGCCAAATTCATACTGGAGACTCGGTAAGCGTTCAGGACCAAGGTTCAATAACCCTTTCTCTGAAATATGCAAAACAAAACACTAATCGAGTCTACCTATAGATTGTTTTTGACAAGTAATACAGGCACAAAAAAACAGGGTCATTAAACCATAGTCCAGGGTACCTAGCATAATAGACCCTAACGAGCTTTGACAGCTCGATATACATTGTCTGTCCCTCTTTAGGTAGACCAACAGAGTGAGACAGAGCACTGTAACAAGCGCTATCGAGCTCGATATGGTTTGCTATGCTGGACTAGCTGAACACTTACATGAATTTGGATATATAAACGAAAGTCACCTTTTATTCAATTTAAATTATTTATTAATTAATACAGGTCAATATATGTTGTACAATGTAAATGTTAAGATAGTATTTATAGTCCTCTCAGTGTTATATCGATGGGGGCATACGCATAAAATTGAATAATTTTCATGTGATCACAAGCAGTTTGCGCGAAATGCTATAAAACGCATTTATTGCATACTTTTTATTCAAAAGTAGGGAAACAATATTATTATGTGCATTTTGCACCGAGATCCTCTGTTACCGCCTTAAAACCATGAAGTCCTTTGGACTTTGGACCAACGTTACCATTATCTTAATTGAAGGTTGTAATGTACTTAGCTTGAACTCTAAACATTAAAGCCGATTCTGCAGGCCTAACATGGTTGCCACTTTAACACCATTTGACAGCAAATTCCTAGAATTTACCGTGAAGTGGTGTTTAAAATGGTGTTAAAGTGGCAACCATGTTAGGCCTGCCGAAGGTTTTAATTATAGTTTTAGTGTTGTATTAGTGTTGTCGTTACTTATTTTTTTCCAAAGTAATATATCTTTTGTTGTTAACATTTAGAAACTATTTTGGAATGAAGAAAATTTAGTATTGTCAGCACTAAAACTAAAATTAAAGCCTCGGCCTTAATGTAGTGCTAAAAACATGACTGAATGAAAATTAGCCGCATGTCGCGTGCGGTTTGTTCATGCAAGCGTTGCTTTTATAATCAGTTAATAATAGTGTATCACTTTTTACAGCCAAATTAGGGTATTATTTTATCCTCAAATGACTCAGGTATTACCGTTCGAGACCGCTATTCACGATGATGCCATTTTATTGTACCAATTGACCTCACGTGGAATAGCCCATTACTATCTGTTTCTGTTCCAATGAAAGAGCATCATTCTTATTTGAGTAACTGTAAATACAGATATCAGCACAGATAACGCAGATTTCGTACAACGGCTCTTATAGAAAACGGGCGTACGAAATAAATAAAGGAAAATCAGCGCATAATATATGAAATACAACTTGAAAAAATATTTCTTTTGTCACCTCAGAATCAATGGAGATGTCTGTCCCAATTACAATTAATTAAGGTCTTCGGTGCAGGCCCTTAACTTGTTTGTTCATTGCATCATTTATATATAATATTTTTATTCCTAGATTTCTCTATTTTATGCAGGTGTATAATTACATTTTAGTAGCCCAACCTAAATATTTTTTGTATGTATTTCTCTTATTAGTATATTTTTTTTGTAAAGATTTATATTGTAAAGATTAACTTTGACTTGTAGAAAGTATACTTTATGTATCTATTTTACAAAATAAATATTTTGATTTTGATTTTTTGACTCCCAAATTACTTATTTTCAACAGGTTTTATTGATTAACTAGAAAATGTTTACCTTCTTTGTGAGACGTTAAGGTGGTTAAACCGAATCCCGGTGCAAAATGCACATCATAGTATTGTTTTCCTTACTTTTGAATAAAAAGTATGCAAAAATTGCGTTTTAAAACAATTAGCGGAAATTTAATAGTAATAATTGTGATTTTACATTCAAATTCTATCATTTTATGATTTACATTTTGATTGCATTCGATTAACAAACTTAAAAGCGCTTTTTTGTTGTAATCGAATGTAATCAAAATGTAAGGCATAAAATAACATAATGTTAATGCGAGAACCCTACTGTTAGTAATCAAGCGTTTTTCTGATGCTGACGTTTTCTTCCTGAAGCGCGGTCAATACATATCGTATATAATTGAGCAATTACAAGTACAGAGCAAAATTTATTAGGTTGCCTACTTATGCCCATTATAAATAAATATGTATATACGCATGTTCACAGATTCTTTTTTTGCTTACACACACACTCTCACACATACACAATCTCTCACACCCTCCCTGACACAAATACACCTTTACACAATAAACACGCGTATATAAATTTTTTAAAGTACTCAGTCATACAACTAGCAACTCTCACATGAATTAGTTTAATTTCGCCCTATGTATTACTTCCATTTTTTGTTCTGTGTTTTTTGTATCGTCGCACTTTTGTTTGTTATTTCTATAAGTGTTTCTATTATTATGTTGTAAAATTTTACTTTTACCTTTTTTTTTTTTGTTAGTTCTTAATTTGTGTTCAGTCTGTGTAAACCTGCAAATATTAAAATTATTATCAAATTTTAGTTAATTAAATTCGTTATTGGCATTTTTAAATTTGTATCCTATGAATATTTATTGTGTCCATTGTATTTTGCTGTGAATTTAATAAATGTATGAAATGAAATGATAAAATCAATTACAATACAATACAATACAAAATTTACAAAATTTATTTATTTATACACAAGTAATTTATAAGTACTTTGGACCCTCCTTTTAAGCTAACAAAACCTGTATTAGAAGGGACCGTTCTTCCCTAGTTGTTACATTATTCTTGTGCTGTTTGTAGGTATTACAACTACAGATTATATAAATTAATAAATTAACAGAAATCTTTTTTTTGAAGAAAAAAAAAAGATGAGAGGTTATACATACATAATATGTTTGTGTGTGGTGTGTGAAAGGGTGTGTAGGTGTGTGTGAGGGTGTGTGTCTGTGTGCGTGTGTAAGTGTATTTGCATTTGCGTGGTTAAGAATTTCCGCTAAGTAATTGCTTTAAAACGAAATGTCTGCATACTTTCTATTTAAAAGTAATGAAAACAATATTATGATGTGCATTTTGCACTGGGATTCGGTTTAACCACCTTAATAGTTGTAATTCGAGTAGGTATCTATATTTATAGCTATAACAGGATTACATTAAAAGCGGAACTACGAAACTCTTCCTAAGATTTTAATTACTTTGTTTTTTTTTTGCTTTTAATGTACTTTTTGTTTCCGTCGAACTCGGAAATCTTTGTCGCATTCTTGGTTTACGTCAGTTTGATGTCAATGGTATACTTAATATTATTAATTACTTGGGAGAATACACTGATTTCTTCCAAGAGGGCCGCCAAGAGTGGTGAAATTTGGTGAACGAAACAGGCTGGATGGATCGCGGGCGATGGCGACACTATAAACTAATCAGATACATATCAGTTAAATTTACACAAAATGCACGCAACACTCAGGGTCTCCAGATAGGGAAATTTTTTTGAAATTTTAGGGAAATAATGTAGTTTTGGGGAGCTTTTGGGGAAACGAAAAGCATGGGGAAAATTTTTGGGAGGAAAATTTCGATACTGGGGAAATAAGGGAATTTATAAAATAGGGAAAATACCGTTAAGTATTTCTACTATGTTCACCCACGCTACTGTTGGTAATTATGTTATGGCCTTTAATTATAATTTTATACAAAGTAAAATTTAATACATTTTACTATGATAAAGGAATTTAGTAGAAAGTTTTAAGATATTTGGGGAAAAGTTGCTGAAGTTGGGGGTTTTATTTTTCTCATTCGGGGATTTTTCGGGAATTCTCATTTTAAAAACTCTATCTTCTGGAGACGAAACACCACACGCTGGCGCTAAACCCACTCATTTAGTACATGCCTGTTCTAGACCTCCAAAATTGACCAAGTCATTGTAATGACTGACATGATCTTGCCAAGTTTCTTGCCCCTCTTCTTAGCAAGACTAATCGAATGGGCGGAGTTAGGCATATATTTAACATAATGTAACGTATTAGTATTTAGTACATAATGTATATAGTTAGCTATCATCATCATATAGTAGGTATATATATTATATTATTGTATACATTAAATATATCTTTCATGTAGTATATGTACGTGTATTAACTTATCTCTATACATATAAGATACAACGTCTGTCTGTTCGTTCGCTTATAACTTAATGGATTTTGATGCAAATTTCACTGAAAGATAAATCATTTCTTCGGGAATAGGCTACGTATCATCACGCTATGACAAAAGGGAGCAGCGCAATGAGAATTTTAGTAAAACATGGAAGGTTCGCCGCCGAAGCGTAGCCGATCGTCGCGGGTTCAAACCCCGACAGGTAATATTTTTTTCACTTTTTATTTATTTATTTTATTTTCAGAATAAATATTTTCTTTTGTAAAAAAAAGGTGACCAGGGTCTGATGATGGAACTAGAAGGTGGGTAAGGGATCTCCTCAACGGACAACAGCAGACCCTTCGAGTTTGGGCTTATTTGATTGGTCTTTATTAGCACTTTGGTAAAACATGGTGACCAGGGTCTGATGATGGGACTGGAAGATGGGTACGGGATCTCCTCTACGGACAACAGCAGATCCTTCGAGTTTGGGCTTATTTGATTGGTCTTTATTATCACTTTGGTAAAACATGGTGACCAGGGTCTGATGATGGGACTGGAAGGTGGGTACGGGATCTCCTCTACGGACAACAGCAGATCCTTCGAGTTTGGGCTTATTTGATTGGTCTTTATTAGCACTTTGGTAAAACACGGTGACCGTTGCATATTGTCGTTCAAAAATTCATATTCTTTTGTTTTCCTTATTTCCACGAAAATCTCATCGGCGCGGGCGGAGCCGCGGGCAAAAGCTAGTTAATTTGTGTAGCCAAATTTATGCAGAAGACTCGATAAGTAGTGCACAGTATTTTTGTGAGTTTCGAAAATTCCTTTTTTTTAAGCCCAGCCCCGGGTGACTATGGGAGGTCAACATTTCGTTTTGCGAAAGTGGCAAAAATTGTTATCGATCTGTGATACTGCTCAATCACTTAAAAGCTCCAGTTTGAATTTGACTGCATAAATAATGTCACTTTATATCACATGACATGTGGGTTAGCAGAGTCCGTTACATTTTTTAACGATCTGCCTTTGACATAGACAGCCTTTTTTAATTTAAATCCCCGCAGTTGCCAAGTCCATCACACCAGGGAAATGGGGAATTCCGCTTGTAGGTTTCACAAAGGAGATTCGTATTCGACGCCATTGTGTAGGAAGCGCTGCATAAAACTATTTCTGTTTTGTTTGTTTATTCTCGTCTGTACTGCAAATAGTTCAAAGTTCAATAAAAGTGTTTGAGCTGCAAAATGGAAATGTAAGTAAAGAGTATCTGATCTGATACTTGTTAGTTTCCCTTAAATTTCCCAAAACCAATTTAAATACTTTTTGTACATTGCCTCATCATATCTTTGTGAAAAATATACGGATGCTTTGTTTCTGTGTATTTCATGAAGTACACGGAAAATTGTCATACATTTTTGGTATATGCATTTTCACTATATAATCTAGAGTTTCGTTTTTGGAAAACACGTTTGGATAAATTTTCCTCGATAGAAATAATTAATGAAATGAGGTCTTCAAACACCTTTTTCTCCTCGTTTGGCGATTAGCGATCATGTACAGAACTCAAACATATTTTATTAGATGGGTTTTTAACAATATCTAGATATTTGATTTTGGAAATTTTATTAGGTATTTTTTTGTTTTTTTTTTAATTTAAAACTTACTTTTTTCTCTTTTACGCTGAATCCGCCCCTTCCCCACTGCGCGTTTTTTCGCTTGGAGTGAGAGTGATAAAATAAAATTTACACTAATAGCTGACCTTGCGCATTTAATAAAGTAGTAAAAGAGACATATTTGTGTATTAATTATTTTCACAAAATTTTAATTGAATTGGGTACATAATACAGTACTGAGGAGACCAAAACTACAATAGTAGATTCTGCATTAAAGCAGTGTCTTATGTCGCGGGCGGCATATTGAACCTTGAGCGTAACGAAGGAGTTGTACCTGTAGAGTCCTGAGTGAAGCGAGGGGTTCAAGCTGCCCAAGACGAAGACAGGCTTTATTCCAGAGGAGCATACTCACAAATTAAGTATTTTCTTCATATGCTTTTTCGTATGTGTTTTGATTTTTCCGATAGTAGATTATTAATAATCTCTAAAGTGTCTGTTTTGATAAACTCTGGAGTAGAATCACTATCGCTAGATATTTTTTTATCAACATGAATATTGCAATAAAATTCACTGACAATCGCAGCACCAAACACCGTCTTTTGACTTTTGTTTCACATTCTTTTTCTTTTTTTTCAAGTCTGCATGTGGCCTGTTTGATTTTCGAACAAACCTCTTTACAATGCCATATAAGCACTTTTTTGCTCAGAGTTTTCCACGAGTTTCCACACGAATTTGACGTTCTAAATTCAAATCACTTTATTCCCTAGGGAGTTTCATACATTTTTATATCCCTTAAGAGATAATGCTTTACTTTACGTTGAGGTTGCATGATATGTAATTGGACATTGTCAAGCAGGTGGTGTGAAACAATATTTTCCTTTGAATTTTTGTCTGTGTGTAATTGTGTATATATATATGTACCTACTTATGTTCCGTTTTTTTAACTCGAGAATCACTCGACTTGATTTTCAATGTTACGTGGGGGAACTCATTGGGAAAAGTTTTAGTATTTGTAGCACTTTTGTAGTACTTGTAGCACTTGTATACTATTGTAGTTATCCAAGCTACCCACTGCACGAACGATTCGTTATCTCAGCTAAAGCATAAATTGTCTATGGCTAAAGTGACCAATCAAACGAACATAAACAACCAAATCACGTGACCTCCGGCAGGTGTTCCAAGTGCCGGTTCCGGCACCCGTCCCAAGTGCTATTTGGCAGCCGAGGCCCTTCCTTTTATTTAACAAAATCATTATGTAAGTAATAAGAAATAGTTTTGGCCAAGTGCGAGTCGGACTCGCGCACAACCCTAAAAACATTATGGTAACTAATAAAAATATACATGCCAAAGCAACAAAACACTAGCCGCTAAAATGGTAGCGCCTGACAAAAAATGTGGCACCGTCTGCGTACGGAACCCTACTTTTTGTTATTTTGAATTTTACTGTATAGTATGTCCTATAATATGACTAAATTTAAAACTTGCATGTTTTACCGTCTTTAAGTACGAGCGAAAACCAGTATCGTTTTAATAATGCAACTTTTTTGAGGTTTCTAGTACGGAGACCCGCCATATTAAAAAAAAAAACTTTATTGTTTGTTGTGGCAGAGGCCATAGTATTTTGTGAAAATTTCAACTTTATACCTATTACGGTTGGGGCTGTAGATCTCTGTGACAGATGGACGGACGGACACAAAGCGGAGGCTTAGTAATAGGGTCCCGTTTAGCATCCTATGAGTACGGAACCCTAAAAAGAAAATATAAACGCAACTATTTAGGTACTTGTTTATAAATAAAAGAAAGTTAGTCTAGTATATTGTTGTCGGGTTCTTGATATATAACTTTTTTATGAATAGAAAATGTTGCGGCTGAACAAATCCATTGTTACAGGAAAACAAAGCATACAGAAGTTCGTCCAACCAACCACTCCCAACTGTTTTACTGTTCCCAGTCCATTGTGAATTTAGTACTAGACTGGATCGAATGTAATCAAATCACAATACGAGAGAAATTAGGTATTATTGTTCCACTATTGGATTGGGATTCAAAACTACCGTTTGCATAATAGTACAAATGAATTGATTACTTTGGTACTTAAGACCATCAAGTAAAATAATTATTTAATTTTTGGGTTTTATAAAAAAATATAAATTAAAGTTTATTGACCAATAATATTGCTTGTCCAAAAAATGAAATGATCGCTGATTTAGTTGTCTAACTGTTTGCTGAATCTATTTTGAACTGTTTTATAAATTAAACCTTTAAATTTTATTTGACAAATCTGTCACTGTTTGTCATTGATGATGAAGTTGATGAACCCTGAGTGATTGATCATCAAAACAAATGGCAAGCTGACAATTTTTTTAAGGATATCATTTTTTGCACATCCTACTTTTGGTAACTGTCATTTCATACATTCGCGTAAAGTTGACGATCGGACCTCATTCCCAATCCAAACGTGGAACAATATTACATACATGCCTACATACAGTTACAATACAACCCACATACCATTACGGAAATTGAGAAATATAACCGGCCAATCCCGATTCAAGAATAAGCTTAAAAAAGATAATATTATGTAATTAATGATATACGTTAGTCGTCCTAAATCTTAGTAATTATATAAAATTATATAATAATTGACATCAAATCCATAGCGAACTAAAATTGAGAACTAAAGCGTTACATATAAAGTGACTTTCGGCTAAAATTACACTCGGGAAGAGGACAGAACCAAGGTTCAAAGTCTCGGAATCTGGAAAATAATAATTATTCATGCAAAAATAATAATTATTCAAGAACAACATCTACTGAATTATTCTAGTATAGGAATTGTTTTTTTTTTAAGTATTTTGCGTATTTCACAAAAAATATTATTGAACCTAGGTCCCGACCACTTACCGAAATGCCTTATATGTGTATGTATGTAGTGGCCATATCGTAGAATTGGCCGTATAATGAAGTATTGAAATAAGAAATTAGCTCGATCGATAGCCTTTCAACAAAAAGTCAAAATAAGTGCAAGACCCTTTTAGTTTTAAGGCGACGACGCATTGGATATTTTGACGACATGGATCTCCATTTAATTTTAATTATACTGGACCAAAGATATATAATGCACTTAATAAGTATATTAAAAACTGTGATAATTTAAATGTATTTTCTAGGAAACTCAAGACTTTTTTTATTAGAACGACCATTCTACAATTTAAATGATTTTTTTGATTGATATTTTATTAATTATTTTGACTTTCTTTTTGCTAATTATTTATTTATTAAATGTAACATAATTTCTTATTTACTTGTTTTATAATTTATCAGTGTCATATGTAAATTAAAGTTGCAAATGTCTTTTAAATAAGACGGGCTCTCGGGCTCTCGTATTCACTGTATCGTTAGTTTTAAGTTAATATCTAATTATTTATTTTTTGCATGCCTTGATACAATGTAAACCTTTGTATGGCTTTGTAATTCTGCAAATAAACGATTCTGATTCTGATATTTCTCAGCAATAAAAAAAAACATATGTAATTGCCAATTTATGTACTAGATTGAGCATTTCATTGACATCATTTTGCCCGAAGATTTAGTTGATTGATTAATTTTCATAGCAGAGAAAAAAATATATAGAAAACCTCTTTTAAAACATCTATTTTACTGACAAACGGGAGCAAATGAAGCCTCTTAAGTTTTTTATTTCAATTAGTCTACAAATACACTTGAATATGGCCGATTGGATTTATTAAATTACTTATAGTTGTAATTTTAAATGAAGAATACTGTTTTGCCGCATACGACCTTACGGCATAAGCTAGTTCGTGAGCGCATATTTGTATGGAGTAAGTCCCCCTCACTCCACTCCAGGCGCCGATTTGAAATTAAAAGTTTACCAATTCCTCGCCTTAGAGGCGGCTTACATTTTCATGCGAAAATCTAAAATTTCCAGTGCCTAATTTACCATCTTAGGAAAGACTTTAATACTGAATACATGTTAAACATAGAACAATCTTTCGCATTGAACATTAATGTGTCACATTTGCAAATACTATTTTAATATTTTTTGTAGCGCTTAATCTCCTACACCTCGTTTACAGAAAAACTATCACATTGTCAACTTCCATGTGCTAAATATTTCATTTAAGATCAATAACTTTGCTGAAAAATATTGTTCAATTGTAAAATATTTGGCGGTATTATTGCCAAAAGATCAGGCATATTTTGTAGGAACATAATGTACCAGAATTTTTATTATTCATCGGTCATCACATTAACTGTTGAAAAAAATATAAATCCGTAAATTTTACTGATCAACGTCGCCAGTTTACCACGATGTCTTGTATTGAATAAAGCATAATTACAATTAAAATTTCATCTCACAATAACCTTTGATCTTTAACCAATCGAAATCTGAGATTGTATTGACAATCCATTCATTTAAAAAAATTAGACCATTAAACATAACATCACTACAAATTCCAAGAAAACTACCTATACAATGCAGAAAGTCAGGTGGTTTAACCAAATCTCTGTGCAAAATGCACATTATAACATTGTTTTCCTTACTTTTGAATAAAAAGTATGCAAAACTTGCGTTTTAAAGCAATTGGCGGAAATTGATTACTAATAATAGGGTTTTCGCAATAAAATTACGTTATTTTGTGCCTCACATTTTGATTACATTCGATTACAACGATAAATACGCCTTTAAGTTTGTTAACCGAATGCAATCAAAATGTGAATCATAAAATTATATAATTTAAATGTGAAAACTTAATTATTACTAATACATTACCGCCAATTGCTTTAAAACGAAATTTTTCCATACTTTTTATTCAAAAGTAAGGAAAACAATATTATGATGTGCATTTCGCACCGAGATTTGGTTTGACAGCCAGAGTTCTTGATATGGTCGATCTGCTTCTATCTAGATAATGTATCTTCGAGTCTGTTGAAAATTGGTTGCCAAACATCAAAAACATAGATGTACTATTAAATTCCGATTATTTAAGAATTAAAGCTTTAAAGTGCTCATTTTTGTTAAAGTCAAGTGTCCCCCCTGCTGGCTAAACCGTTGTTTATAAATATGTGAATAAAATCACAGAAGTAGTATATATAATGATTCATATCACAGCTAAGTAGGCTTTAAAGGTTTACGAGTACAGGTCGCGCCAAACTTTTGGTCCCCTCTACTATTGTACCTATATGGGTGGGCTGTTCGGGAGAGCAACTTCCGAGCGGACTCGAAGTTTGGCGCGATCTGTATTAGTAGACTAACTTATAAACTGTACTGGGCAACTACGGAACCCTGCACTGCGCGTGGCCCTACACTTTTTATCTATGTTTTTAGTGTTTGGCAACCAGTTGGCAACCGATACAACGTTACATAAATAAGCCCGCAGATCATGAAATTGTCAGTTCTAAGATATGGCTGCACGCACGACACATAGATAGATACTAAGTTACTATTTGTTATAGTAAACATAATCTCAAACCATTTTTATGGTTCTTAAAAAGATGTAAATACGTAAACTGTACTGTAATGTGTTATTGTTATGTATATAATATAGGTATGTATTATCATGTTATGCAGGACACCACAAGGTTGTATTCTGTTGCATGCCATATCATGTTATGATTTATAAAGGTGAAAATAAACAGGTAACACTACATCAATGATCATTATACATCAATGATCATGATACATCTTGATCAATATTTTACTTTTATTCTAATAATCATCAGCATAATCAGTATTAGAAGACATAATAGACAAGATGAATAAAAGTAGAGAGATGCTGCGCAAGGGGAAGGTAAAATCAAACCGAGCCGCCCTAGAAGAACGTATGCGGACCAAATTGGCAAAATGCTGAAGAAGGGCAAAGTAAAAAGTACCTACCCAAAATAGAAGAGCGTGTATGATTACATTCATGGATGTAGAATCAAAAGAGATGCGCTAGGATCGTAGCAGATGGAAATCTGTAGTCTTGGGAAACAGGCATGAGAATATGTATGTGTGTAATCTCAGAACAGTAAAAAATAATATAAATAAAATCTTAGATTTAAATTGATAACAACATAAAACACGATAAAAAAACGGTCCATGGAGAAAAGGTTACTTGAAATTTCATGCTCTTTCTTATGTTTCTAAAAGATTTTTGTTTCTTATTTATCATGGACGCTATCGATAGGTGATTATTTTAGCTTTTTTCTGGTTCAATTCCCGGCTAAGGACAGCGGCTTTACAAAAAATCTTTGAATGCAGTTTTATTAACTTTAAAAAATAAAAGAATAAATAAATTTTGCGTTTGGGTAAATAAAATCTCCGATTTTATCAACATTTAAGGTACTTTCCCTGCACCGACATATTTTATTTTCCACACGTGTGTATGTGTTCATATATCACACTAGTAAAATCATGGACGAATGTTAAGAAAGTCGTACCGAACATTGAATATTTTTGCGAAATTTTAAATGAAATGGGTTATTATCACTGAGGCCAGAACTAATTTTTTTAGAATTTTTATGTGTGTGTCTGTCTCTGTGTCTGTATGTTATGTTCCGTTTTAACTCGGGAACCACTCAACGGAATTGGATGCGGTTATTTTTTATTATCACCTTACTAACGCTGGTTAACACATAGGCTATAAGGGTGTTCATAAAATAACGCTCGAGCCGAAAAAGGTGCAAAAATTGAATAAACGCGGGCGAAGCCGCGGGCAAATTGATTAAGATGCTAAAGCAGAATCTCGGTGCACAATGCACATAGTAATATTGTTTTCCTTACTTTTGAATAAAAAGTATGCAAAAATTGCGTTTTAAAGCAATTAGCGGAAATTGATTACTAATAATTAGGATTTCACATTAAAATTTTATCATTTTATGATTTACATTTTAATTGCATTCGATTAACAAATTTAAAAGCGTATTTATCGTTGTAATCGAATGTCATCAAAATGTAAGGCATAAAATAACATAATTTTAATGCGAGAACCCTTATTATTAGTAATAAGTTTCCGCTAATTGCTTAAAACACCATTTTTGCATACTTTTTATTTAAAAGTAAGGAAAACAATATTATGATTTGCATTTTGCACCGAAGTTCGGTTTTACCACCTTAAGGTGGTTAAGTCGAATCTCGGTGCAAAATGCTCATCATAATATTATTTTCAGTACTTTTAAATATAAAGTATATGCATAAAATGTGCTTGAAAGCAATTGAAGGAAATTAATTACTAATAATTGAGTTTTCACATTTAAATTATGTAATTGTATGCCTTACATTTAGATTTCATTCGATTACAACGATAAATACCCTCTTAAGTTTGTTAATCGAATGCAATCAAAATGTAAGGCATAAAATAACATAATTTTAATGCGAGAACCCTTATTATTAGTAATAAGTTTCCGCTAATTGCTTAAAACACCATTTTTGCATACTTTTTATTTAAAAGTAAGGAAAACAATATTATGATTTGCATTTTGCACCGAAGTTCGGTTTTACCACCTTAAGGTGGTTAAGTCGAATCTCGGTGCAAAATGCTCATCATAATATTATTTTCAGTACTTTTAAATATAAAGTATATGCATAAAATGTGCTTGAAAGCAATTGAAGGAAATTGATTACTAATAATTGAGTTTTCACATTCAAATTATGTAATTGTGCGCCTTACATTTAGATTTCATTCGATTACAACGATAAATACCCTCTTAAGTTTGTTAATCGAATGCAATCAAAATGTACCTAAAGCATAAATAGACATGATTTGAATGTAAAAACCTAATTATTAATATTAAATTTCCGCAAATTGCTTTAAAAGTTAACAAAACTGAATTACAAAAATAACAAATAGTAAGTTACTTAAACGAACACATAAAAAAAAATAGGAAATGGTAATTATTTAGGTAAGAAAGTGATGTAGCATTTTGTGTCCGAAATTGAGCACAGACATTTTTGTGTAAAAGGAAAATGTACCGTAACTTTGTGACCATTTCAATAGGTGCAGAATTTGTCACAGTAGAACAAAACAGTTTTGACATTTTACTTTTTTGCGTCTAGCTCCGGTTTCGTTGTTTTGTTGCACTATTATAATTAATTAGTGTACTTATAATAATATCTATGCTTGTAGCTATAAATAAATCCATATCATCTGTGACATTTAAAACCAGCTGCTTTATACGGGCAAATTGACTTTCAAATAATTTAATGTTTTTATTCAAAATAACAAGTCGAAGTAAGAAAGAGTGTAAAGAACAATAACAAGTCTTAGTCAAGCTTTTAGCATTAAGTCCACCCATTGTACATAATTACTTTTGTGCAATAAATAAGTAAGTATAGGTGGTAGAGCTGATGCCGGGCTCGACTGTGGAGGTACCACCATCTTACTCGCAAATCCTCCTGAAGTTATTCAGGAGAGAGTAAGAGAACAGCTCTCAGGCAAAACCAGGCGGCCCACCATTGCCTGGGACCGATGGATGGCGGTATAACCATCCCCAATTGCCGGGCCTTATATAAAACAGACTGGTGACGGGCAGCGGCGTCACTGGTGCAAGGATTTCGGCACCGCGCTCACCAACCCGCCTGCCCAGCGTGTGTGAGTATGGGCATTTCTTCCAGGAGAACCGCCCAGAGTGGCTAAATCCTGGAAAGGCCTATGTCCAGCAGTGGACGAAACAGGCTGATGGATGGATGGATGGAATAAATAAGTCTATAACAAGATTGGAATAATTCTGATCCGTGTTTCACACAGATCTCTTAAAACATTTCAATTATTTAACTGTATAACCCCTGATAACAGTGACACGACAGCACTTTGACATGACATGACTGATAGTTAACATTTGTCGTGTCTGATGTTAACTATCAGTCATGCATGTCAAAGTGCTGTCGTGCTGAACACAGTGCCTTTTTTTAGTATTTATCTTCTCAATGTCTTTTGCCTAGTACGAATTGTTTCTGTGTATGCCTCTATCGGACAGTATTGGTGAAACAAAAACCATAGATCAATACCAGGTCAAAAGTTATATTCTGCTTGACTGTACTCAGACAAAATAGCTACCAAACCAGACTTCATTTCATTTAAAACTTCATTCAGATGTTTAAGGCGCAATATTTCCATCGCACAACGAAAGAGATAAACATATCTGAAAAAGTGCGCGGCCGAGTAGTGCCGGGAATCAAGAGAAGGCTCGATACTGGTGTTTTTAGTGAATAATATTTAATATAAACACAAACGAGAGCGTTTAATAAAACGCGTCGTTATATTTTAGATAATAGGTTTATATGTTTACAACAGTAATTATTGTAATTTTTTCTTTACTAGTTTGGACGTTTGGACGTACTACTGTTTTAAACTGAAAAAACAACCTTCAAATTGCATTTCTTTTTCGATGCATTTAATTTTTCTTTATTAAGTTTTTGGTTTTGTTATCGTCTTGGAAAAGGCATCATTTATAACACGTTTTTTTTTCAGAACCCTATCTATTGTAGTATGTGAGTTGTACTGTCTAATATTAACTTGTCTTAAAATCTCATTTTTTACTACCTATGACGTCTTAATATAAAAAAAGTAATGATCTAACAGCTTTTGTCTTGTAATTATCTAATCGTATTGAGAACTTCGTTTTACGGAACCTTGAAACAGTATTTCGTGACATATAGCGCGAGCAGGTTTGAGTCCCATGAACTTTTAGATGACCTTTTAATGTTAGTTTTGTCATTTTGCTTCTTTTTACGTCTAGCTCCGATTTTGTTCTTTTGGTTGAGTACTTTATGAGGATGGTAAAATACGGATTGTGTCGCTTAACGCTACAATAAGTTAAAAGTAAAAATTACTACGTTTTATTTCACGAGAAAAATCAAAAAAACTGAGGCCAAAATGGCTTTTTGGAAAATATTACCCTTTTTTGACTATATCGAGTTGTTTAAGACATGAGCGCAATATTTTAGCATGGTGATTTTTTACATGTTGTTCTTTAGATGTCAAATATATAAAAAGACAATTAAAAAAAATTCGTTCGAGCAACGACTAACGTCTCGCAAATTGAATCGCTAAAAAATCTAGCGAAAGGATGTATCTAACACATAGTGTAGCATTCGCTACAGTTATTCAACCTGTTTCTTCGATTTTAGTTTTTCTTATTTTTGATTCTTTTACAGAATTTTCAAAATTCAAAATTTCGAAGATCTTGTCATGTTTTTTGTTTGTTTTTCTCATTTTGAAGAGTACTGTCGTCGAGTCCACAAGACTAAATAAACTAAATAAATCCCTTGGATTCGTAACACATTTGCTTTGAAGTCTATTTTCAAGCCTTTTCTCTTCTTCTCCTGGTAAGTTTTGTGTACTTTTGGTTTCATTCTCTGAAAATCCTTTTTGTCTTTTTTCCAAAACGTTAGTTTCCTTGCTCGGGTTTCATGAGCACTTCTTCATTCTGTTGTTTTGTCTCTTTACAGCGACCCTTCAGGCTTTTTAAGGGTTTTTAAAAAGTATAATTTCATTTCAGAATAACACCATCCTCCTGGTATCTTGTGTGGATGCACAACACGACCTCGTTTCCACTACATCTGGAAGACAATCCTGTCGCATAGCGGAGTCTGGCTGCAGTTCACGGCGTGGTGAGGATTGGATAACTACGAGCGTGCGCTTTGGGGACCACCCCATACCAGAAGGCCTGCCGAATCGACCCCAGGAAGGAACCAGATTCTTGGTAGTTTAGTAATTATTTTCTTCTGTTTAGGTCATTTTCTTTCCTTATGTAAGGCTGAATAACGACAGTTCTTAAAACTTTCACTCATTAAGATATATTTTCTCTCGCCTAAGATTTATTAATATTTCCGCGATATTTCTTGGGATCCCAAAAAAATTGATTAACTTTTAATTTCAAATTTATAATAAAATAAGCTTAAAGCGTCGTTTTAGCTATATTAGAAAATTCTAAGCCATAAAAAATTAAGTTTTATGGTAAAATTTTTGGGGCTCGACGATATACTTTTCTACAATTTTGTTTTTATACCTTTTTTATTTTATTTTCGTTGTTAATTCTAAATTCTTGATATTTAAATTATACTTTTAACCAGGTTTTTCAGCCTTTTCTTTTTTTTTCGTAAAGTGTTTCACTATAGTAGGTGTATATGTTTTTTTAGTCATAAAATATCACAATTTCTATAATGAATTTGAAAAGAGACAAAGTTTGGATAATCCCCGTTAACGTTGGACCGGAATTATCGTGAAAACTGGGTTTACAAGTGTCAACTATTGAAACAATAGTCTACACTCTGTCACTGATTTTCCCACCCAACCACTAATAGCGGTGTACCTAAAACCAAACTTCGTTAAACGTTAAAACGTTTTCTAATTCGAGACGTGCGTGACGTCTTCCATTCGGCTCCTGGCCCATTCTGGGTAGCCTGCCGTGCTATCTCTGGCCCAGTCTGGGTTATACCGTGCTATGCACTTGTCACATGGAGATATGGTCTTTGAATTATTGTAATTGAAACCATGTTTGCATGTCAAACGGTTTGTTTGATGTATGGTAAGCAAAAAAGTTCACGGTAGTTTTATACCTTGTGGCGATGTTATAGTTTTTCATATTTTCTGGTTGACGGCTTGCCTCGGTTGTCTACTAAGTAATATAAACCTGTAAAAACGGGAGAACGTTAGGCTTGTATTTTTATTGTGCAATAAAGTATTTGCGTTCATTCATAGATACTTAAGTTGGTGACGCAGACCAAAAACAAAGCCCAAATAAACAAATGTATTCACTCTTATGATGAAAAACACTTGTACTTTTCCACAGCTTATATTCAATATTACAATACCCAACCGGTTTCGCTATGTAAACATCATCAGGGGATTTTAAATTATAGGTCATATTTTTAAAACAATGTTTGTATTGCTAGATGTCCGTGCAATCGTCAACATTACAAATTAATAATTGGTACAATAAAAACTATTTCGAGATATTGACTTTCTGAGTATCATATATTTTTTTCAGAATTAAATTGTTATCAAATAAAGAGAGTATTAAAAAAATTCAAAAGTTGGTTAACACAGTTTAAAAACAATTACCTTCGCTTTCAAGTACCTACATTCGGTATTTAAAAAAATCAACTGTCATGTCATTGTGACTGTTGACATTGACAGCGAACATAAACATGTCAAGTTTCAAGGCAACAAACATCGAGTTTGAAATCCTCAGTTACGACTTACGTTCTTCTAGAATGAGTGAAAACATTAAAATGAGCATAAAAACACACAATAAAACAAAATAAAAAATACGAAAGCTTTATTTTTACGCAGACTTTCACTATAAATTTTGAAAACAAATGGTTACCTGAAATGAAATGATGTCGATTGCATTAATTCAAAATTTTCGATATGTACGCGTAATTATGCTTCTCAAATAGAGAAAATATATGTCTGAAATTGCATCGCTAATTGGGAAACAATATCTGTAGCGTTATTATCTTCTATAACTGATAATCTACACATATATATTTTTTTAATATGAACCTCTTTTACTGCTGACTGTACATTAAGGACGGTCATCGTGAGCGCAGCAACTCAGTTGTGCATGACCAAATGTAATGCTTTCGCTATTATTACGTGCACGCTCGATGAAACTTGCGAATTCAATACAATTGTACCGATTTTATTGCGGGCACAAGAAACAAATTTTGGCAATACTGTAAAGGTTTTCAAACATATTATTAGTTAAAATTAATCTAGCTTATATTTTTGATACGAGATTAGTTTTTATTTTTTGATATTATATATAAAGCGTATATTTAGGTAACTTTAATGGACTCAAAAATTATAAAAACATTTCATAATCACTTCATAATTTTGTGTTTGCGTTTGTAAAGAGGTTTGCGCGTAAGGTTCATCGAGCGTGCACGTAATAGTGAAATGAAATAGCATTACATTTGGTCACGCCCAAAACAGGTTGCTGCGCCATGACGACCGTCCCTAAGGGACTTCAGTAAGCTACATTAGCAGCTCGATGTGAGGCGGTCCAAATATAAGCGGAAGCTACTTTGAAATAATATTTATATCAGCGTGAAATGCAAAGAGGCTGTTACGACTATCGGTGCGTCACCGAATAGCAAAAATAGAGATAATAATATTTCTCTTAAATGATTAATCAGATTGTGGTAGGTTTTCTATGTTAGATTTTTTATCGCTCGTAGTATGTCTTAACGTTGTCCCTTTTAAATTACAAAAGATAATTTTATTAGTTTTTTAAGGCATTTTAGTGAATGTAAAAATTAAAGCTTTAACTACAGAACTAACATAAATAAATGTTAGCGATTTAAATTGCAGTTTAGCTTCCGAAGTCCCTAACTCTGTTCAAGCGTGACAGAGCGTCCGACCCGTACCCTCGTGATCGTGACGAACTGTAATCCTGTGCAAGTTGATGTTAATCAATTAGTGCTTTTAACCAATTAAACTTCGTTACTTTATACTCCATTTGCATTTTATTAACTACAGGGTCTTTGACTGTTTGCGTAGAAATAAAGTATGTTTTTGAAGCACTGACGATTTTTGTATTTAAATTAAGTTTCTTTTTCTCTTTTCGTTGCTGACCTTACTTTTATATAGCTCGGTTCAAGCGTGACTGACAGAGCATTCGCTTCAACCGCCCCCTCCCTCCCCCAATCCCTCCCCTCCGTGATCGTGACGAACCGTAATCCCGCGTATTTTATTTTATTAAGCTTTTAAGTAATTATAATGTGCTCTCTGGAATATATTTCCATTTTATTGGCTACAATACAATGACTGTGGGTAGGTTCTCTTTTCAATAAAATTATTTGAATAATCATACTTAGTTGTCGGTTCTGTTTTTACTATGGCAATATAAATTGTAAATTAAGGTGCTACCGCAAAAATATTTTCACATTTTGGAATCCAGTAACTACTTTCAAGAAGAAGATACTTCTTTGATAAATTTATTTAACATTTTTGTAATCTTTTTCTTGACTCCTACTGAACAGAAACGCGATTGAAAAACTTTCACTCGATAGAAATTATTATTGAAATGGGGTCTTCTAAAACAGTTTTTCTCCATTTTTGACGAATAGGAATCGTGTACAGAACTTAAATACATTTTATTAGATAGGTTTTAACAATATTTTAATAATGTCTGAAGAAAATTGTGCTGGCCATTTTTTTTTCTTTTTTTTATATATAATAATAATAATAATATCTTTATTTATCAGACAACATGGATCCATTATGTTAGTAACAATACACTTATTCTATATTAGTAATTAATAACGAAGAGTGATCTTGTCCGATCAATCAGTTTAAACATAAACGGATTGTCGAACCGATCGGATATAACACGTAGGAGGGTGTTGGGGCTGCCCCGGAGTCTGTGCAGCAGCGAGACAGACTTCTTTCGCCATATGGCATCGAAACCGTCGGTTCGTGCCTCAGCGAACATCACCGACGCACTACAAAAACGCGGCAGCCGCAGCACAGCCCTAAAAGCGTTATTATACTGGATACGCAGAGCATTGTAAGCCTTTTTAGTATAACTGAACCACAGGGCCCCCGAGTACAATGATGTGCAGTAAGCTTTAAATAATGAAATTTTTACTGCATCTGTACATCTGGAGAACCTGCGGGCCAGCATGTTTGCCCGGACTGACAATGCTCTGCGTTCCCTCTCCATGTCTACATCGTCTTTAAGATCATCTGTCACTAAATGCCCTAAGTATTTATACTGATGCACCCGATTTAGCGGTGCACCGTTAAGAATAACAGGGAGAACAGATGAGGGACACTTATTTCCAGCCCTGAAGACCATGTACTCTGACTTCTTAGTATTATAAATCAACCCGTGGGAAGCAGCGTATGACTCACACAACGCGAGTAGCTGGCGGAGGGCTCCGACCGAGGGGGCCAGCAACACCATGTCGTCCGCATAGCTTAAATTATCGAGACAAATACCGTCTATATAACAGCCGACATGCGTGCTGCTGAGCTCCCCGATCAGCGCATCCATGTACAGATTAAAAAGCAGAGGAGAGCTTAATCCCCCCTGCCTCACGCCGCACACCGGTTTATATGGTTCTGAAAACTCGCCCGCCCATCTCACACGATTCTCCTGGTTTAGATACCAGTACCTCAGAAGAGAAGCTAACTCCGATGGTAGCGTTGTCTCTTTTAGTTTCTGCCAGAGAACGTCGAACGAGACAAGATCAAAGGCCTTGGACAAATCTAGAAAACACGCATATACCGGTGTTTTCCTGTCAGTGTAGTACCTGACAGTATGCTTTAAACTGAGAATGGCAGTCTCCGTCGACAACCCAGGCCGGAAGCCGAACTGGGCGTCACGAAGCTTGACATGTTTATTCAGATGAGAGTTGAGCACACTGTCAAGAACTTTTGCTGTGATGGTAGCTAAGGAAATAGGCCTGTAATTTGTCCCGTCCGATACGTCTCCGGTTCTATTTTTGACTATAGGTACCACCAGAGTCTGCATAAGCTCTGGAGGCACGTATGAATGACTCAGACACAGGTTAAACAGGAGTGCGAGAACGCGAGGTAAATGAGTACCAGCGTGTCGTAGATGCTCGACGCTGAGCCCATCGTGCCCAGGCGACTTTCCTTTTGTCATCTTTTTTATTGCGAACCTGATATCTTTTGCTAGAATGATTGTTAAATGTTCTGCACTCTGGGATTCAGCATCGAGCTCTCGGCACGCCAATCCCAACGGTGATTCAATTGCAAACTGGCGTTTAAACATTTCGGCAATATCCTTAGGGCTGGAGATCCCGTCGACACTCACAGGAATGCTAGGCTTAGGGTTTAGCTTGTTTGTGCTTTTCCAGAAACTTTTAAAGTCTGAGTTTGCATGGTATTTTGCTATTAAATCCATTCTTATTTGCTCTTGGTGGCTTTGGCACCACTTGAGTTTTCCCTTAAAAACCTTACGTGCTTCAACCATTGCATGGAAAATTGCACCAGAAGACGGCTTTCCACACAAAGCCCACATATGAAATTCAAGCTTTGCTCTCCTGTGAGCTTCGGTCACATGCTTGTTCCAGCCGATCAAAGGTTTTTTACGCCCTTTGTACCCACGTTGATAGGTGGCACTTGCACTCGAACATAAAATATTTATAATCTGTAAATACATCTTATTTATAATATTATGGTGAGATGACTTACTACAGTATTTGCCGCAACATACTTGAAACTCACTAGGCAAGTCAATGTGCTTCAACTTTGAATTACATATACTCTTATAATTATTACATTGTTCTTCATTTCTCTGCCCCCATTTTACTGTATCACATACAGGATTATTAATTACAGTCTTTTCCTTGATGACATTAAGATTGCAAGTAAGAACTAATGGCATATGGTCAGACCAATATACGTCATACCGAACGTGCACGTCCATAACACACTGCATGGCTGCGCTGGTAACAATGCAATGGTCCAGCCAGCGCTTACACCCGTGAGCCTCACTAATGAACGTGAACGTGTCTGAACTTATCTGCAAACTTGTAACGTCCGCACACGTCCAATCCTGTTCCGTCAAAAAGTCTGTCATTTTGCTGTACAAACGCTCACCAGGGTGCGCATTGAAGTCTCCTAATATGAAAACGGTCTCAATATCACTCTCATCTATTATTGCATTGATAGTGCTAAGACAGTCTGTGAATTCTGGCACATTCTCTTCGCAATCCGTAGGCATATAAACTGTTATAATAAGCACAGGCCTGTCATTCGCCAAAGCGCGTATGGCTGCGATACGCGGAGTTGCACATGAAACCACTGATACACACTGAAATACTGACTTGCGCCACAGCAGCGCCACTCCTCCGAAATAAATATGCCAGTTTTTTCCATTTTGCCATGAATCCGTCCCTCCGGCGGCGCTGCGCGTTTTTCCGCTTGGAGTGACAGTGACCGTTGAAAAATTCACAATTAGAATTTTGTTAAATCATACTTTATTGTACCATTTTGCGTGCAACTTATATTATACGGTTGGAAAATAAAATGGCAGCTACCAGAAACGTTATAGATACAAGAAAACGTAATTATAGGAGACTAACTCGAACTTTTGGTATACTTATTTCACATATGAATATTGAAGAGAATTGCAGTCATCGAAAAAAACGGCAATTTTCACAAAAAATAATTCATTTTATTCGATTCCTTTACTGATAAGGAACATAAGTCCCTATCGGGTCGAGCGAGGTCAAGGTATTAGACCTCAAGAAAACGCAAAATAAAATTCCCATACCAACTAGGTATGTTCTATCAAGTATTGAAAAAGATGAAAAATTTCATTTTGAGAATTGCCGTTTTTTTTTGACGATAAAATTAAATCTGTGGATGCTGAAGTTAAATACTCCAAAAGTAAGGGTAAGGCTCTTTTCTTGTACTTATAACGTTTTTGGGTAATAGCTCTGCTTTTAAGGGTTCTCTCTAACCTCTAAAAAGTTGCATTATAAAATTTAAACTTTATTGGTTTTGGCTCTTACTTAAAGACATACATAAATAAATTTTAAATTTTGTCAGATTATAGATTAAACTCTAAAATAAAACAAAAAATAATAAAAAGTAGGGTTCCGTACGCAGACGCCACTTAATTTTTTGCCAGGCGCTACCACTTTAGCGCCTTATTTTTTGTAGCCTCGATGTTGTTTCGGCATGTGTATGTGTAGCCATAGTTGTTATTTAACATTATGTTTTTAGGGTTTCGCATCCGTATTGTTTGGTGGTACGAAACCCTTTGTGCGCGAGTCCGACTCGCACTTGGCCAAATTATTATGTCGCACCACCTATATAGTAAATATGACTATGTATTTCTGACCGCACCATAATCAGTAGCGTTTATTGCGTTCTTTCTATGAGTATCTTTTAAATTTATTGATACACTTGTAAATGTTCTGAATGTTGATAGACTGTAGATTGTTGGCACTTGGTGGAACTTTGAATACATAATGAACAGAAAATCACTTGTACTCTCAGACCATTTAACACGGGACCTGGCAAAGCGACTCTTGGTACTGAAATAATTCTGCCGTTTTCCACGGGAGGGGAGGTAAACACGCACAGCACACATTTACTCATTCACGCACACTCCTGCGAAAAATTGATATGTCACACTAAATCAAAAGCTGCAAGTGTTAAATGGTCTAAGCTTATAAATTCGTATTCCACGTATTCCACGAATTTATTTATTTCTTGACCGGTTTCTCCTTTATGGCATTTTCAAAGGATTTATATTACTTACAAATAGTTAATAGTTAAACGAAAATACGAAACCGGTCAGGAAACAAATAAATTCGTGGAATAGTACAAGTGATTGTCTGTTCGTTATAAATGTTCTGCCTGAAAATAACTGAAATTGGCCACTACCTTGAAAGTGAGCTCCGTTAGATATTACGTCAATTTACGTCGGAAGCTTTCACGATAACAAGACGAAGGTAGCGTTTTGCTGAATATCTAATCCCTTACAAAATTATGATTTTCTTATTCAGATTTTCTCTTTTCACTTCTGCTGTTGGTACCTTTAAGGTTATATTACAATAAGAAAATCATAATTTTGTCAGGGATTAGATATTCAGCAAAACGCTGCCTTCATCTTGTATAATAATAAGCATAATAAACTTACTCCATACAAATATGCGATCACTAGCTTATGCCGTAAGGTCGTATGGGGCAAAACAGTATTTTTCATTTAAAATGACAACTATAAGTAATTTAATAAATCCAATCGGCCATTTTGAAGTGTATTTGTAGACTAATTTAAATAAAAAACTTAGAGGCTTCATTCGCTCCCGTTTGTCAGTAAAATAAAAATCTTTGTTTTAAAAGAGGTTTTCTAAATAATTTTTTCTCTGCTTTGAAAATTAATCAATTAACTTAATCTTCGGGCAAAATTATTTCAATGAAATTTTTTATCTAGTATATAAATTGTTAACTACATATGTTTTTTTATTGCTGAGAAAAATAGAGATCCATGTCGCCAAAATTTCGTGGCTTCGCCTTAAAACCTAAACCAAAACATATGTAAACCTAATGGTTTGCGAGAAATAGACTTATTTTTTCGTAGATTCCCTCTTTTTAATCCTGTAAGCACTTTTAAGCAAAATTACGTTTTATTATAAACAATTTTAGTAAGGAATTCAGATAGCATAAAAAAGCGCCTCTATATGTACAAAAAAAAACTTGAGTAAATAATTCTGGTGATTCAAGTAATGTTTTTCAGACACAGATCATTTCAGGCTTTTTTTAAGGTTCCGTATCGGAAAAGCGTATAACACTTATATATATGTAAGATCTTTCAGTTGGCCGTATGTATATCAACCCTTTGTCTCAGGAACGATCAAAAAGATAACAAAATTAAATTAATAGCAAATACTATTACGGCCCCAACATTCCTGTAATAAGATTCAAGCTTCTATTCAATGCAAAAAAGATACGTCCAGTCCAATTACGTAATATAGGGTGAAATTAAATCAACCAACCAAATTCATACTGAAGACTCGGTTAGTGATCAAGAACTAGGTTCAGTAATCCTTTTGGCCAATTTCGAAAAATATTTTTTTTTGCTCCGTTACTGGTTGGACTAGTTTGTACAATTCCTAGTGCAGGCACTACGAAGTAAAAAAATGAGTTTCAGCTGGAGGGTCATTAAACCTTGTTCCTGATGACTAACCGAGTCTCCAGTATGAATTTGGTCGGTTGATTTAATTTCACCTAGTATAATGAAATGTTTCATGCCAAATAGCTCAGTCTAAAAAGCCAAGTAAGTATAGGCCACTTCCCGTTGACCTGAAAGTATCGAGATATAACATACGTTGCCTGGAAGTAAATAAAAACTAAGCACTGAGGGGCAATTCCGGCGAAACAGATTTCTAAAACTCGATTATAAAATGTATGGAGTTCGACTTCGACTGATACAATGGGTTTTTACGATCGAGAAGGCTAATTTGACAGACTGAGAATAGGCCTACAGGCTTAGACTAAATTTAAACTTACTTGGCCAACTTAATTTTGCCGTTTTTTTAAACATGGTTTGCGCAATGGTAATTTTAAAAAAATGTCCATGTCTACGTCATAACATAAATTAATAAAGCTGTATACAAATAGAAGGTGACATTTATATAAGCAGCCAGACCACAGATTATTACAATATAGGGTGAAATTTAATCAACCGACCAAATTCATACTAGAGACTCGGTTGGTGATCAAGAACTAGGTTCAGTAATCCTTTTGGCCAATTTCGAAAAATAATTTTTTTTGCTCCCGTACTGGTTGGACTAGTTTAAGTACAATTCCTAGTGCAGGTTCTACGGGAAAAAAATATTTTTTTTTCGAATCTCACCTGGAGGGTCATTAAACCTTATTCCTGATGACTAACCGAGTCTCCAGTATGAATTTGGTCGGTTGATTTAATTTCACCTAGTATACATAACTACATAACAAACTCGCACTGTAGGCTTGGTAAGTTTCACCGTTTCACGGGTCATTAATATTCTTTTCACGTAATTGGGAAAAGAAAATTTTGGCTTTTTAATTTCCCATAAATCGAATTTTGATATACCGACTACTTACCGAGTCTTCAGTATGAATTTGGCTAAATAAATAAATGTCACCTTATATAGGAACCCCCGGTCAAGGTGCGAGTCGTACTCGCCTATTGTCTTTCTCAGTAAGTTGGGCTTATAATAATTAAGGGGGAACGTTTCGAGCTCAGTGCAAATTGCATAACTTATGATTGTTTATCTCATTTTTAAATAAAATATATAATATGAAATAGTTTCATCATATTTTGCGACTATTGTTTAATAATTATTAAGGGTTTTAGCAGAATTGCGTCATATTATGTATTATAGTTAGCGTGAATGTCCACACAAACTTAAAAGCGTGTTTTAATTTGGTGTGGACATTCACTTACAACGCAATGCATAAAATTACAAAATGTTGGTAGAAAAGCCTAATTGACATTAAACTATGGTCGCGAAATGCCATAAATCATATTTATTTAGTACTTATTATTCGATAATAAAAAAAACAATCTTAAGTGATAGAATATAAATTATAAATAAAACATACCTAAATTAAAAACGGTAAATCTAACCTAAAATTATAATTGCACCAAGCTCAAAACGTTCCGCCATATGGTAGTAACAGATGATCTCAGTACAAAATGCACATCATAACGTTGTTTTCCTTACTTTTGAATGAAAAGTATGCAATAAATGCGTTTTATAGCAATTCGCGGAAACGGCTTGTTAATAGTTAGGTGATCACATGAAAACTATTCCATTTTATCTGTTACATTTCAATGCATTACATTACAACTGTAAATACGCTTTAAAGTTTGTTAATATAATGCAAACAAAATGTAATACATTACACTACATAACTTTTTTGTGAAGACTTTATTACCTACTAACAAACTACTTCCGCAAATTGCTTTAAAACGCATTTTTTGCATATACTTCTTATTCAAAAGTAAGGAAAACGATATTATAATGTGCATTTTGCACCGAGGTAAAAAGTTACCCCCTAAGAAAAGTATATTACCAACACATGAAAGTTAACAAAAATGACATTTGTGCAAACAAATAATTTGTTGTAAGTCATTGCTTAAAACATATAGGTATAATGATGTAATAGACGATTTTTACAAGCGCATAAACGAGTATGTAAATGGAAAGCGCCATCCAACCCTGTACTAAACTTATTTGATGACGTAAACAAAAAAAATAAACAGTTTCAACTTACATACGAGTTATTTAGACTCTGAAAATAAAAGAAAGAATATGAAAACAGTGAAAATAAAAAAAATACGAACTAAACATAAAATAACTGCACTGGTCAAAGACAACACAGATACCAAGACAAACAATTAACATGAAAAAAATACTTTAAAAAATATATACATTTGTGTAACTTTTAGCTAAAATAAAGCATTAAATCCTAAAATCATCAATTTCCTTTTCTATGTGGAATACTTGGCCAACTTAATATTGCAGTTTTTAATATATTTTGTACGCAATTATAAGTTTGTATTTTTTGTTAAAATTATTCTACGAATTTCGTTGTTTTAACAGCACGGCACAAGTCTTACTCGCATTTTACCGGTTTTTTTGCATCAGAATGCTAAGTGCGAGTTGCCATCGAATGACTTTACTACCGCGTGAATCGAAGCCGGGTCTCCAGCGCACGTTTTGTACTACACACTAAACGAAAACGTGTACACAAAACATTGTTTCGCTACACATTTTTACTGATAAGCATGCAGGAGGCACAGGGCTTTTAAACACAAATACGTAGCGGAACAATATACTGTGTAGACGTTTTGGTGTAGTATGTAGGATAAAACACGCGCTAGAAACCCAGCTTAACTCGATTCACGCGGTAGTAAAGTCATTCGATGGCAACTCGCACTTAGCGTTCAGTATCGTGTATATTAACAAGCTATGGACCAAATCAGCAGCCTGTATATAAAGTGACTTTTGTTTATGTAGCCAAATTCATACACATATTAATATTATATATATTATTCATATTGTTATTATTCATATTATTCCATATTCATATTAAATTCATTCATACTGGAGACTGGCTAGGACCACGGTTCAATGACAATTTCTGTGAAATATATTTAGTTTAGATGTAAATTGTTATTTAAGTTTAAGAATATTTACTGCATTGAATATATACAAAATATTATATATACCTACATAATGCAATGAGCAAATAAGTTGATAAATAAACAAAATTTAACCTAGACTTCCTATACTAAATGAGTCGAGGTTGTTCTTCAACAAGAATACGGGTATCAAAAATTATTTTTCGTATCTCGCAAACATGGTCATTGAACTTTGGTCCTGACAACTTACCGAGTTCCCAGTATGAATATGGCTAAATAAACAAAAGTCACCTCATATACGAAGCCACAAACTGGTGATAGTAATATTCAATAGGAACAAATATTCGTGAAAAAATATCAGTTGTTTCGTACATTAAACTTTACTTCTTTACGGGCAAAAGTGAATGAATGAAATATTTCTCGATAGTCCTATCAGTAAAAACTCTGCTGACGTACTTTTCGCCATTATACTACTGCAATAAGGGCGAAACGTGGGATTGCGCAGTTTTCCCAGATGGTTCATACATCATATTATACTCCTTATTACCCTTCTCACCGCAAATATTGATTTGATGGTTACAGTAGCTCACTCCGTTGTTCCATCAATAAATTTACTTCCGCGTGATTTTCCGGAATTCGGAAAAAGGCGGATATACAATTCAAAGTGAAAAAAATGTAAGAGGAGATAGAGTATTCCTAATGGATCACTTTTTAACGAAAAAAATATATTTTTGCGCGAACTTTTTCTTCACCTTCCTATAGAAATTTAGTCAGCTGTTTGAACCACTTTGTACTGGGAAGTGAAAAAATTATTTGAGCAAAACTTTTTTTCCCTTTAGGGTGTGGTCAGTTAACGATAATGATCTACCTTAGAATTATTTTCACACATTATTGTAGGACCTTATTTATAGGTCCTAAAGTGAAAAAAATTTAACAGATGATAGAGTATCCCCAAAAGACCGATTTCCAATAAAAAATATTTTTTGCGCGACCTTTTTTTTAACGTACCTTACAAAAGTTAGCTGATTGAATTACTTTGTAGTTTTATTTCGATGTAACTATTTGTATAACAAATCTGTTCCATGTTTTCAATCTGATTTAGTATGGAATGATACATCCAGGGTTTATTTGATCGAAGACTGGAAAGTGTTTTTTATGTGATCAGACTGAACAGTTACATGACCCACCATAGAATTCTTTTCACTTTATTGTAGGACGATTTTATGGTACGTATTTGACTTTAACTTTTGGTTCTTATGAAAATAGTTGTACATGTCTATGTCCCTAGGAAACTACCCATTCCTTGAGAACAAACTATGTCCAAGTTAAGAGAAACATTACAACAGTGAAAGAATTCTAATATAGTTTCAATAGTTAATAAAGACATGGGAACTCCCATCATTTGTCCAGCGAACAAACTATAACATAAATATGTCCAAGTGAGGAATTCAACCATAAAAAGAGTGTAATTTTGTTCAATATAATATACATCGTTTCAATAGTTATAATGAGTTTGCCTCTGGGGAACAGCCCATATCCAGGGAACAAACTATCACCTATGTCCAATTGAAAAGACCATCACAAAAAGAAAATAATTTTTAAAAACAGTCCAGTAGTTTCGTAAATAACCCGTGCTAATTTAATTAATAGCTATGTCCATAGAAAATTGCCCTTACCCAGGGAAGAAACCGTCCGTCGTTGCGCATGCAAAATCCGCTAATATATTTTTTTTTTGAAAAAATGTTTTTGTTGCCATTTTGTTCAACTCATAAAGGCATGTATGTGAGTCTGGGTTCTTGCTACCCGAATAAAGAAAAAAATTATTTCATTTTATTTATTTAAACCCACGTTTTGTTATTTCTGTTGGTTCATGAGATGACATTTTCAGCTATGTGATTTTAATCAAAACTCGGCAATGCAAAGTTTGCAAAATAAACACTAAAAATTTGGGTTTTTTACATAGCGAAATTTGAATGCGCAACGACGAAACTATAGCCTTTGTCACAGTGAAGATTAAACCATTAAAGCGAAATCGTTTTCAAAATCCGTTCGATAGGTTTTAATGACTATGTTCCTAGGAAACTGCCCGTCTATCCTCAGAGAAAACACTATAACCTATGTCCAAGTGAAGAGTCTCACCACTACAAATGTGAAATACGAGTAATTAGTATATCCAAAGATTACCCGCTTGAATTTTCTTAATAGCTGTGTTCCTAGAGAACATGATTGTTCCCAGATAATAAACTATAGTTTTTTTCCAGATGAAGTGTCTTACCATTACAACAACGGAAGAATTTTCAAACTCAGTTCAGTAATTCCAGAGATTACCTGCGCAATTAATGGCTATGTTCCTGCCCGTCCTTAGAAAACTCACTGTAGCGCCTATAGATGTTACTTAGCGAAAGTGTAGCTTTCTATTTGTGAAAGAATTTTTAAAATCGGTTTAGTAGTTCCAGAGATTACCAATTACATACAAACAAACAAATTCTTCCTCTTCATATAAGGTCCTACAATAATGAGTGAAAATAATTCTAGGGTAGATTGTGTATGGTTAACATCACATTCCAGATGACAAAAAGTTTTTTTGATCAAGTAATTTTTTCACTTCCCAGTACAAAGTGGTTCAATCAGCTGACTAAATTTTTGTGAAAAAGAATAAAAACGTTGCAGATTTTTTTTTTCATTGGAGTGTTTCTATTACGGATACTCTATCATCTCCTAAATTTTTTTCACTTTGAATTGTAGGACCTTATATAATAGTGTAGAAGACGTAGATAGATTTAGATTTGCTTATCTTATATCTGTAAAACATTCCTATCACTAAATTGTTTTTTATCGTCAATATATTCTGTGGTTGCGGGCATTTGGACAATTTATCAATGATAAGTATCGGTTTCCCTAAACAATAAATTGATTTTGTACAAAAATAAATCAATATCTTACTTTGTATTGCTTATCTTTAAACCTTTGAAACATATACCTACAGTAACTACATAAAATCACACACCGACAACCAGACAGGCCCCATTAATACCTGACACTATATCTTAAACCTTTTATCGATATTTTCTGTAAAATTGAATAATATGAGATAGAGCCATTATAATTCTTATGGGTTTTAAGCATTCAAACTATTTAGTGAGATCTTATAATATATTCAACTAACTCTTTACTTGTGTAACAAAACAAAAATGAACTCGCGAAAGAAACAGATCGTTTGTTTGGTGAATGCGTGCAGAGTCGTCATTAGACCTTTGATATTTCTGAAACTTGTTATATCTTATTATAACGTTAGTGAAGCGTTAGTGCAACATTTCAGGTCGAGGTTAGTGTGTCATTTATTAAGGACATTTAACACCAAATGTTCTTTACCTGCGTCCGTAACATAGCGGAAGTCGTTACTGCTAATGGAACGTATAATGTTCCGTTAAGTTTATAGAAGTCACTCTGTAAAAAAAGAAACATGTTGCCTGAATCTCGACCCATATTTTCAGTCACAGACAAAGTTATCGACACGTGGTCGACCGTGTTGGCCCTAAAATTTCGAGTGTTCATTGTGGGAACTATATCAAATTAATTTTAACTAGAACTGATTAGATTAAATAGGTATTTACTTAAGTAGTACTAAGTTCAAAATTCTCGAATGTACATCTTACTAACGTCACACTATAATTTAATTAATTATACTGTACTTACGTCTTTGACAAATACAACGATTTCCCGGACAATTTTAATAAACGAGTACTCAGACATATATACGTATAATTGTATATGTAATCTGACGAAAATAATGTCCGAAGGTATTGTAACCTTCAATTTGGTATCCAATGGAATCCCAACAAATTTGGGAAAAAAAAGGACGGCAGCAATTCTTTTACAAGTTAAACTATGCTATCACTAAAATTACCATAAACTAGGTAAAATTATAACTTGTACTAGTTTTATAATTTAAAATCATCTTTTTTGCACTATTTATTATGAGTATATTTAGGCATATATATATTTTTATATACATCATCTTTTATCTTTATAATTTGTAATGCAGGAATTTCGCTTTTATCTTGTCAAAGTCATAAGTTACAATTACATAAACCTACTACACATTACCTGCTAACTCCATAATTACTTACAAGTTAGTAGTCAGTAACAATACATGTATATCCACCACCGGCAGTTAGCCTCACACAACAAAAATACCCAAAAGCATGCTAATATGTTTTGAAAGACTCACCTCTTGATAGAATACCCTCTTTGAGCTGTATGTCAAGTTGTATTGTTGGTCGGCGACCATTACCAAGATGGTGAATGGCAGAAGAAATGCCGCTGCAGCGAGGAACGCCACACATCGGCCCAGCCGCATCACGCTGATGTTTCTACGTCCCATCATTTCGAACACTCACTGACAACCGTAATTAGCCACCCCATTTGAAATTTCATAATATCTAAATCACTTCAACTAATAAATCACGGTATCGCAATCAATTTTTCATAATCAAGAATCACCAGTTTTGTGTTTGAAAGATACGGGTAATTTTTGGGAGTCTCTGTCGAGCTAATTTATATTAAAGTGACTGATATAATCTGTGTCGCAGCAGTCGATATTGGCCGAAAAGCCCACCTCACTGTTGTTGGTAGACGGTAATTTTGTTTATCTTAGGGTTCAGTCCTGCTTTCATATTACTTCTACTGTGATCCCCTAACAAGAATTAGCAATAATCCGTAATAATGTGAAGATATTGTTCAATTTCATGAAGGACATTATGACACTTCCAAGTTGTTTGTGTAAAAACCTTTCCTGTTGAGTAAAATCAATGTATTGCATTCATTTTAATAGAAATGTATAATATCAACAACCTAAAATATTTATTTCTGCAATGACTGTATAAATTTCTTTCTGGTTATATCTACATTTAACGCTAACCTACTGCAGATTTTAAATTTTCATTTTGTGAATAAATACATAATATGCACAGACATAATATGATATATTGACTTTATTGTATTTTTTGTAATTTTATTATAAATATACTAAATAAAACACATTAAATTAAATATTAGTGAGTTGTGTCTGGCCTGAATGAGAGAAAGAAAGAAAAAGAAAGTAAAGCACTTTATTTCGGATACCATCAAAAATAAGGATAGATACAAAAACCACAGAGCCAATGTTAAATTAAACAGTAAATTTAATATGATTACGACAAAAAAATTACTTGTAGAAAGTATACTTTATGTAGGTATCTATTTTGCAAAATAAATATTTTGATTTGATTTGATTTGAAAATAAATTTAGGTGCTAAATAAAAATGAATACAGCTCAGTTTAATACTGCAATGAAGCCACAGCGCTGGTATTCTGCTGAGCCTGGGTTTAAAATTAAAACTATGCAACGATTACGAAGCGGTGCATCATTTTGCATCTATAATCGTAAATATTACGGTTTACAATAATGCAATGCATCGTTGTAAGAATCGTGATGATTATTAAATTAAAAATTATGCTCCGAGGGGGGGTTAGGGATCATCATCATCACCGATTCACTATCATTTTCATCATTCGTAAAACAAGAAAAAAAGTACCTCAGGTATGGCTGTATGGGCTAAGTGCCCACTGCCTTTCCACTAAGTGGACAATTTAAACAGTTTCCCGTTGTTAAGAGGGTAAAGCAGAATCTCGGTGCAAAATGCACATCATAATATTGTTTTCCTTACTTTTGAATAAAAAGTATGCAAAAATTGCGTTTTAAAGCAATTAGCGGAAATTTATTAGTAATAATAGGGTTATCGCAAGGAATTCTGAGAGGCTTTTTTTGACAAGAGGTTTCACCCAAACCAAGTTGAGAAATAGGGGATCATTTACAGCAGCTGAAACAGCAACAAAAAAATAATTTGTGTCAATTTGAATATCAAGAATTAATTTCGTCTCAATATAGAGCAGAAGAATCTTACTGTCCTAACACTGCTAGATTTCAGTTATGCCTTCAATACTGTCGATTTTGACATACTTGTCGGAGTGCTGAGATCTCTTAATGTCTCTCCATTGGCTATCTTATGGTTTGAATTCCATCTTCATGGCAGAAAACAACTAGTCAAAGTTGACAATTGCCATTCCAACTGGTGTAATCTTACATCTGGTGTTCCTCAGGTTGGTGTTCTCTCTCTTATTCTGTTTTCGGTCTTCATTAACTCCATTACTCCATTAACTCCCTCTCCTCCTCCTTTCAGCTTCATATATGCTGACGATCTTCAGTTGTACTCAGCGGCTCCGATTGACGAAATTAACAGTGCCATAGCCACAACAAATGCAGACCTTGCGGCTATTAGGGGTTGGACAAAACGCTTCGGGCTCACTTTCAATCCGAAAAAGTCTCAAGTAATTACATTGGTAGCCAATATTATATTTCGAGACTGGATAATATTGCAAGTGTGGTTTTTGATGGTGAAGTTCTACAGTATAGCGTAACTGTCAAAAACTTGGGCGTGATCATGGATCAGACTATGTCATGGGATAGTCATGTTAAGTTAGCCGTAAGATGTACGGTTCATTTCACTCACTGAAGCGCCTTTCAGTACTTCTTGCCTTTGCAAACTAGAATTACTCTCGCCCAATCTCTTCTTCTTCCTCTTCTTGACTATGCTGATGTTGTGTGGATTCCACCGAAGAGTTGCTCAACAAGCTGGAACGTCTTCAAAATTTAGCTATTAGATTTATTTTTGTTTTGCGAAAATTTGATCATGTGCCCGAGTTTCGACGCAAATTGAAGTGGCTTCCAGTACGTTATCGAAGGTATAGTCATATCCTATCTCTACTATACCGGGTGTAAAAGCAAAGGCAAGAATCCTTTAAGGGTGTGTTATTATGATCGGAAAAGATATTTTTTTAAATGCTGGTATCTCTAAATAAAGTACCAGTACCTCATCATAAGACGATTTTCTTTACTCAAAATACACTAATCGCGTGGACACCCTCACGGTCGCTAGCCACTCGGATGAGGGGTGCGGGTTGCGGGGTGCAATTAGGTTTGTGGGGAGGCCGGTGAGCTGCGTAGCCATAGCTTAGAAAAATGATGGAATTTTTGGTGGAAATTCAAGGTATATATTTTTTCTCGTAATGACATCAGAATCGTGTATACCTTCATACCCTAAAGGGATTCTTGACTTTCCATTTACATCTGTATAATGTCATAAATAATCCTTCTTCCCCCAAATACCTTAAAGATTCAAGCTTTTCACTGATATGAGCAAAAGGAATCTTCGGACTTGTCATGATCTAATGTTATTTATGACAAAATGTGTTTATTTTGTGCACTAAAGTGTTTATTATTAGTATAGATACATAACTAATATGTAATTCTCTTCATAAGACAAAGTATACGAATTTTCAAAATGTCAATGTCGATAATCTACCTACACTATAAATATAAAGAGCCCTGAAGTTATTCGGGGGAGAGTAAGAGGACAGCTCGCAGACAGGCACAAATCCAGGTAGCCCACCAATCCTGGGACCGTGTGATGGCGGTATATCCATCCCGAATTGCCGGACCTTAAATAAACAGACTAGTGACGGGCAGCGGCGTTACTAGTGCGAGAGGTTCTGGCACCGCGCTCACCAACCCGCCTGCCCAGCGTGTGTGAGTATGGGCATCTCTTCCCAATACATGATGTACACCAAAAATAAACGGCCCCCAGTCCCCGGCAGCCCCACTATTCCCGACTACGGTGGCGGTCGCGGTAACGGTGGGGCAGGGGGTGCTAAGAATCTCCGGTTGAATGGCCACCAACACCGAAAGGCTAAGATGTTCAACCAGTGCGTCCTTCCTGTGATGACGTATGGCGCTGAGACGTGGTCTCTTACAAAGGGTCTGATCCACCGGTTTAAGGTCGCTCAGCGAGCTATGGAGCGGGCTATGCTTGGGGTATCTCTGATGGATAGAATCCGAAATGAGGAGATCCGTCGGAGATCTAAAGTAACCGACATAGCCTGCAGAATCAGTAAGTAGAAGTGGCTGTGGGCAGGCCATATTTGTCGCCGACATGATGGCCGTTGGGACCGAAAGGCTTTAGAATGGAGACTACGTACAGCAAAGCGTAGTGTAGGACGACTTCGTGCCCGCTGGACCGACGACCTGAAGGACGTTGCGGGGGGCGGCTGGATGAGGAGGACGGAGGACCGACATGAGTGGCGAAATTAGGGAAAGGCCTATGTCCAGCAGTGGACGAACACGGGCTGATGGATGGATGGATGGAGGAGGTAATCTCCGAAACTTTTGATGCGATTCTGATTTGTTTTCACGTATAGGAAGCTACGTTATTCCTGAGTCCTGAGTGCTGTAAGCTATATTTTGTTCTCTGGGGATGGGCAGATCCCTAGTGACATAACCATTCATTAATTCGCACGAGTACAAGTCTCGCAACGAGTTATGAGCCCTCGGCAAAGGTGGTGGGGGACTAGCGCATGTGTTCACTCGCGCACAAAATTACTAAGTGCGATAGAGAAAAAATTAGTAGCGCAGTCAAGGTCAGCGTTCATGAACCGTTGCGACAATTGTAATCTGGAATTACTCAACCGATTTGGAAAATTGTTTCGCTGTTGAAATGTTTAGTCTTCACGTGGACAGGAGCTATAGTTCGTTCCTTGAGCACGGGTAGGTTCCTAGAGTTTGTCTACAGTTCCCGTGTCTTCAATGTTTTCGATGAAGGACAAAATAGACACCGTAGCAAAAGGGTTTCCTTTTTACGGAGCCATAACATAGTAAGTACATTAATTATTTAAGCGTCGATGTAGATAAATTAAAAAAATATGTAAATAAATTTCAGGGCTGTAATGTTTATCCATTTTTGTTGGTTTCATAGTTCATTACTTCGTCGTAGATTTTATCAAAGTATTAATGGACTCCATTATTCTGCCATTACATTTTGTGGATAATAATCTACAGCATAACAGAGACACTGAAAAGATCGGTTATAGGAAAAATTACATGGAAATAATTACATTAAATTACCTTTTGGGTGTCACTTTTGTTTTGTTTAGTTTATTATGTTGTACTTAAGTTGTGTGACTCCAATAAAGCTTTATTCTATTCTAAATGTGTTTTTATTGTTTTTTGTAATTCTTTTCTATTACAATCAATGCAGTTTTGATTGAAACAGACATTCCAGTCTGAAGATTACTAAGTCAAAATAGCTAATTTGTATCTCCAACAGCAATAAATCTTTAGTTTTACAGAAAGTTAAGGTATTATTAAGGCTTAGATAGCAGTATTAAAGGTGGTCGCGTTCATCAACTCAATGTTTTCCGTTTTCAGCGATTCGCTTGTTTTCCGATCGACGTTTGTTACCCACGGATTAGGGGTTACCTCTACACAGGTTGTGAGAATTGTGGCGACATAATATCCTCCTTTGGAACAAACGATGCGACCATTTTCTTCGATATGCTGTGAGAACGGATCACTTTTTCGATTTGATTTCGTCTACAAAGACCCAAACAGCCGATTGATGCTTTCTCTCCGGCTCATATGAATCAATCTATGATTCGTCACCTGACACGATTTTAGTAACTAAGTAACGGATGGTAACTCTTCGATCGCTCAATACAATTTTCTCGACTTTTATAAAATTTTCTTGGGTGACTGACGTCGATTAAAGGCCGCAACGATGTTCGTCTTCCGTGCTCATTCTCCCTACTCGAAATTGAGAATCCCACCTTGCGACAGTGGAGTACGGCGGAGCAGACTCTCCTAATGTTGCCTCCAAATCGCAGTGAATCTCTTGCGTCGTTAATGTTTTTACACAGAGGTTTTTAATAACGGCTCACACTTCGTTTTTCTCAATTTTCGAGAACACGTTCCAACACGAAGCAAACAAATGTCTACATTCAGAAAAAAAAACAAAAGAGAATCGAAGATTTTTTCTTTATTAATATTACAAATATCTGAGCTATGCCTGCCAGTATATTTTTTTTTTTACCAAGTAGTATATAATTATGCCGTTCTCACTACTTTTTGATCCTCCCTAGTATAAGCCCTGATCACAGCTTGACAACGACGCGGCATGCTTCGTATAATCCTCCGAATATCTTCCTGCGGGGTTATCTCTGATTCTTCGATTAATGCTTCAGTGAGCTACTGCAGTGTTTGAGGTGCAATAGGATGTTTCCGGATGCGTCTATCAAGCAAATCCGAAATGTGTTCTATTGGACTTAGACCAAGGCTAATGCAAAGCCATTTCTTATACGGATTTCATGATGCCGTACGTAATCTAACGTGATAGCTGCAGTATGTGGTCTGGCATTATCTTGCATAAAAACAAATTCCGGGTCGTACCATATGCTGCGGGCAAGACGTGGTTTTCGAGCACGTTTTCAGTGTAAGCTTGAGCATTCAACAGCCCGGGAACAACGATGACTGAACTGCTGCTGCACTGTGTCGCTCGCCTGGGCTACTGTAGACACGCGATGACCATCGTGAGTAAAGAGCACTGGCCTCCAATGTCGGAGTTGCCATTTGCGTGGTTTTGTGCTAACCGTCGGCGAGCTTGTCCATTTTGAATAGTTAGACACACGGCCTACATGGATCAGTGTGCTCTAAAATTGGCTTCCCTCAACCTATTCCTTATTGTCTGTTCAGAAATTTCTACACCAGTAGCTGTCCTCCTCGGTGTATTTGCAGTAGTGGTGCGGTTACGTAAAGCACAGTTGATGATGTAGCGACTTGGCAAAGGAGTGGTATTTCTCGTTCGATCCTGACCACCCCTTCTTGAGTATTCTCCCATCTCTAGGTATCACTTTCATGTCTGTAGATAACAGGAGAGGCGACTCTAAGATAAGATACATATCGTTTATTTTGACCCCCTTAAAGCAGAGCGACAGCTCGGGTGACTTTGATTTCATTCAGATCTGGCAAAGTGGCCTTCTAAACGAAATTAACACTCACTTCAATCAAGAGCCATTTAAAATGAGTTTTTCGTGAATAAAAAGTTGAGAAGATTCAATGGCGTCACTATTTTTGTCGGTGTACAAAGACTCTTAGCCACTACCTAATAATTGCTAACAAAAACGCTGATGTTCTTTTGTTTTCTTATTTCTGTAAGCAATATCACTATATTATTTAGTGCTCAGTTGTCATTAAAAACCTAAGCAAAAAGTAAAACGCTAATGTTGTTCCTCTTATTGTTTTGAGCAGTATATAGTCGTCTGAGATACTTCATTACTGCAAATAGACACAGGTTATCGAGACATTGTTGTACAAATTTTATGTGAATAAATCATTGACGTCTCATAAACAACAAGACTCACAATCTCGCTCAAAAAGTGTCCGCGATGCATTTTGTCACCGCTATGGCGTGAAAAATTGGAATAACGATTGCTTCAACTGACATTGCATCTTATGTTAACGACATAACGTCTTAATTTGGTTGAAGCAGTTTTGCTATTATGCACGTCGCACATTCGGACGTTTTCTGACGAACTTTTCTTAGAGACAGTGTGTCTAGTTGTTTATGAGAGGACAATGGAATAAATAAATAAATAAATTGCTTGCGAGAATTCTAGCAGAAAGTTTTAAAAAAAATATGTCACAGAAATTTTCTAATGTAAACTAAATTTTCTTTATTGTCCCAGACAATTTGGTTACCCCCCTGTGTATAGGCTAATGCTATTGTGTGTATTAAAGGTGTATGTAGATAAGCTTATCTTTATATGGATCAATAAAGATGATGCGGAATATTTTTATTAAAACACATCTAAAAAAAATATCAAACTTATAATAAATAATTTCGACTCTACCTTACAGCTCTAAAATAAAACATATACAAGAATTTCAGTTGTGACATAAAATATAATTTCATTTTGCAAAGTAAAATATGTAAAAGTGTTGTTCCCATAGCAAGAAAAAGAAACAATCCAAATAACGGTATTATTGTGCTTTAAAATACTGTAAAAGGGCGGAGGGTAGGGTTCCGTAATAACCAATTGAATTTTTTATGCAAACATTTTCCAGACTCTCGAGAAAATTGGTTCAAGACGGTTCTAATACGACGGGTACGAGAAGCACAACTTATGGTGGTTTTTCGTATTTTTTTTATAAACTACTTTACTACGCGACAATTAATTTAAGTCAATTAGGCTTTCTAGTTGTGTTATTTTATGCATTACGTAGTAAATAATCGTGCACAACAACTTCAAAACGTCTTTATATTTTTTTTTGTTTTACTTTTTAGTCTCAGTTATTCAAAAAAAGACCTAGAGCTCATTGTATAGACTACAAATATATACTTTTTTCTTTAACAAAAAAGAAGTGGGACTTTCAAAGTTGGGAATTTGGAATTTCTGCATAATACGAGTATGTACCATATTATATCATGGATAAAATGATTATATTTAAACTAAATAAAATAAAAAAATTACATTTTAACAACAAATACTGAAAATGCCGATTCATAAAATAGTTTTAGGGTTCCGTATCAGAATACTTGGCCAATAAGTTTGTAATTTTTGTTCAAATTATTTAACTCTATTAACTTATTTGAATAGTACGGAACCCTCGGGGAGCGCGTTACTAGCACTTGACCGTTTTTTTTTGTTCAGGCCGTCTATGTCATCAACTGTACCTATCTGGTTTTGTCAACCCTAACGACCCCAAGTGAAAAAATTACATCGGACATTGGAACGTGTCGAACTGAAAATTTTCTTTCCTCAAAGTTTGGTCAAAATTGAAACCAAAATTGGTTTAGTTTATTTCACCTTAGGGCGTTTTATATCAATAAAATAGGTAAGTAGAATTCCTATCCAATGGTAGATAATTACAGGAAGAGGCTGACGAGCGGATCGCGTGACCACAAAAATTCTTTGTGGCTATAGCAGGCACCTACCCAGGGGTGTCCACAGAGGTCCCCCCTTTAAGCACTACTCTGTATAGCTAGCATAGATGAAAATAATAGAGAAGTTTTGTCTGTTTCCATTGGTCGGACGCTTTATTTGAACTACTATATTTGTTTTATCTATGATAGCTATAATACAGCAGCAAAAGACCAAGCTTAAGGGGGCACGGAGTTTCAGTGGGGCTTGGCTAGGATGGGCGAAAAACGCGCGAATTTAGGTATTTCCTTCGTATTGTTAGAACAAACACACATTATGAAAATGTAATGTGTATAGGACACGTTATAAAAAACATGTATTTTTGCTATTATTCAAAAACTGATGGCGTTTCGTGAAGTATTTACGTCGTACTAATTAACTAAATTTCTTACACATTAATTGCAAAACTAAAGCTTAAGTAATAACGATACAGCAAGGGATTAAAACGAACGCAATTATTTCGCAAACAGGTCGATGTCACCTTAAGAAAAAAAAAACGTTTGAAATATTCACCTACCAAAATGCATAATATTATGCAGCGATTTTATGAGAGCGTGAATTTAGTTAAGCGATTTTTTACTTTTTAATTCTTAATTCAAATCCTGGAAACGTAACTGTACTATAGTTGTTGCATTTTTGAAAATATCGTTTTGGAATTGGAAAGCTATCCGCTCCACTACATATAAACGCTAAAAGCTTTAGAAGCCTCATCCATTTGAACTAAACGTATGACGCAACCAACCTTTGTATTCAGATATACCCACCGTTTACACGTTGTGATAGTCTTTGGTAATACATAGGTGGGTAATATGGAAAAAAATATATCGCAAATTACTTGAAATTAATAACAATGACAAATAACTATTGACACGAGAAATGTGTTTCTATTTATAGGAGCGTAAATGCAATTATCATTACCTTTGTGCCCCCAGACATCATAATAATAGTTTCCATGTCGTCTTTCCTTAGGTAACATTCCTATCTATTTCTTTAACATTCATGTCATAGTTGTCGATAGCCAAGCCTTGTAAATAATCTACAGTGCAACAAGAAGCTTTTTTTTGCTCCCTGTAATATGTTCACGGTTTTGACATTTTGTTTCACTACGTGACGTCATAAAAGCTACCACGAACAAAAATACGTTCTTCGGACTGTTTCCGTTTGTTTACTCAATATTATATGATATTGTATAAAATGAATACTTCTAGCGTTCAATGAAAACATATAGTGACCTGAAATAAGAATGAAATTTAAGGGTTCTTACCTTACTGTTAATCCCAAATCAACTTTTATGCCGTAATATGGACTCAGTTAATCCACTTTTAGCTCTAACTAGCGGATTACTAACGAGTGGATCTTGATTCTTTCGATCACGTGGGAATGTCTACATCATACATGAAACCTATAGTCTATTCATATTCTTTAGGTCCAGCCGTTTAGTCTAGGCGTTGATAGATCAATCGGGGTACTCTTAATTTGTGCAGCCAAATTCTTACTGAGGGCTCAGTAAGTGCTCAGGAACAGGGTTCAATTACCCCTTTTGTGAAATTCGTATTGTTTTCTTTTCGTGTTACTTACAAATGCAAGCCCAGCCCCGAGTCAATTACTATAGGACGTCAAGATTTCATTTTGTGAAATTAGCAAAACAAAAAGTGTTATCAATCCGTGTTACTGATCACTTACCAAGCCTCCAGTATGAGGTTGGCTGCATAAATTAAACTCACCTTATATACCTATATGTAGAAGACAGATATAGATAATACATAAACTAGTTATTACATAATTTTATTTCATGGTTCTTTTTTATTTGTTAGGGATTATTGATCCGCCGATTTCACTTACACTTCCGACTCGATCTGATCTAATTTTGTTTGAATAATGCTTCAAATGGACAGCCAAGCTAAACAACATCGAATCACACATCTTGAACCAAGACGTAAATCTGACCATTCTGAACGTAGTATTGCAAAAAAGAGAAAAAAAAGAGAAAATAAAGAAGATATACCTAATAGTATTAATAATTATGTAAACCAGATTTTCGAGTTTTGTTACATGGCTTATGTTATGTATGAGTTATGACTTTATTTAGCATTACCTATTCAATGCGAATTATCCTAAGTAATTATGCTCAATTCGAGATCAATTGCGTCTTGTAAATCTTTTAATGTGACGTCGTGAAATATGCCTTTGTATGCCTCTAAGAGTGTAACCAAAATTTTAGTTCTTAGATATCTAAGCCATCTTGTTCATTTCATCCGGGCTGTTTGAAAAGGCACCCGGACTAGAAGAGCTGGTAGGACTAGATTGATGGACGGAGAAGTAGAAGAAACGAAAGACGTTTGTCAGGATCGTAGCAGATGGAAATCTGTAGTCTCTACCTACCCCTCTGGGAGGCAGGCGTTAGTATATCTATGTAAAGTGTCTAGTAAAGCTAGAGGGTTCATTTTCAACCTGTAGATTTTTACGAAAGTCTCTGGAAGGTGGAAAGACTGATTAACGCCTCGTCTGCTGTCATTCTCCCAGTTTCTGGGCGAGCGCACTTCATCCTAGGCCTTATCAACGCTTTCCATCAGGCGTGATAATGACTAATATCTATAGTTCGTTGGGCTAAGCATTTAAGTACATTGCATGTAAAAAAAAATCTAAGACTTTGCTTCCAGGAAGGTTTGACACATTCTAAAAAATATAAGACTTTCTGCCCATCATTCAATTGGGGCATTTTAATACGTTCTTCGAGATCTAATTGCTTAGTAGTAATAATAATAATTTATTTCAGATACATAATTATACAATAATATAGGCCCATAGATACTCATTGTAACTTATAGATAAACAATAAAAATTTTAAAATATATTTATTTTTTCGCGAAGTGCTGCACCCGTAGAAGTGAGGGCTAGCATTCCTCGCTATCGCCGAAATACGACACCTTTGGCCAGAATTCTTTCATCGTAATGTGAGCTAGAATCGTTGTAGGTATTCGCACAACAAATGAGTTGAAACTCACGTTGATGCAGCTTCTCTACTCTCACAACGGTGTTGGTTTTCTTTTGTATGTACTCTACTGGGGGTGGTGTAGTGCAGTTAATTATAGTAACGTTTCATGTTGTTGACATAAACAACAATTTTTTGTTTTTTCAAACAACTAGGATTGTATCTTGTGGATGCCAGAGCCGTCTTTACCTATAGTGCAGGGTGTGCAGCGCACACGGGCGCAGGGTCTTAGGGGGCGCCGAACGCCGCTCGCGATACTTGCAAAGAAAGAGCATGGTCACTCGCGGCGACCCAGTGCTCTCAAAGACCCTGCGCCTGGGCCCGTGTTATGGCCGAAGCCGGTGTTATAGTCGAACCATAGCCAGGGCTATGTCTCTATTATCCTAGCATTAAGGCTACTGTCTAGCTAGATGCTGTCTGCATTTTCGCGGACATCGAAGCGTTAGATCACCGTATGATTTTTACACTGTGGCACTACACCATAACTTTTGTTTCAACGTGGAAACAAAAAAGTTGTGCCTTAATATTCTTGTAACCCCTTCCTTCCTAAAAATGCTTTTTAGTTGTGCACTTAAAATTGCAACATTTGCACTTGGATTTCCGTTCATTGGTGAAAATGTAACTGTAAGTATTCCATTTTGACCGCGCGCCTACTAGAGGGCGCCAGGGTTATGATTGCACACAGGCGCTACATGGGCTAAAGACGGCTCTGTGGATGCCTCAAGGGCCTACCTCAGGCAGAGAATATGCAACGAATAATTATTAAAAGTTGTTTCGCTGTCCCCCAGTGTGGCCAAACAAGTGGTGGACGTCGGGAGTAATCGCGTATCAGACTTATCAATCCAACGAGGTAATGCCGCCCAGTGTCTTAGACGCCCTGCCCGATGACATAAAGTATTTTACTTGGTCTGACTTTATCCAATTTTTTAGATTTGTATTTGTATCCAATTTTTCGGATTTGTATTTGGGTTCCCTAGTCCGACAAGGAACCCTTATAGTTTCGCCATGTCCGTCTGTCCGCGGCTTAGCTCAGAGACTATTAGCACTAGAAAGCTGTAATTTGGTATGGGTATACATATTAAGCACGCCGACAAAACAGTAAAAGAAATCTCGAAAAAGAAAAGTTATAAGGGTATCTCCCATATACACGTAAATTGGGGATGTTTTTTTTTCCTCGTCTATACCATAGTGTGAGGTATTGTTGGATAGGTCATTCAAAAACATTATCGGTATGTTAAAACCATTTTTCGATTTAGGGATCCGTAGGCCTACCATTAGTTTTGCTTACTATACACGTTATCGTCTGCGTAAAATATTTTGTATGAGAAATGCTGGTTCCTGTAGTAAGCCGCTAGGGGCGCTGCACAATTTCTCACATAAATATTTTACGCAGACATTAACGTGTAAAGTAAACAAAACTCATGGTAGGCCTACCGTTGGCGAAATATTACAACAATAAAGGATATACTAAGCTTTAAAGTGCTAATTTTGTTAATTTTGTCCCCCCCCACCACCCCTGCTGGCTAAACGGTTGCTTATGAATGTGTGGTATAATATATATTATACCGGGTGTAAAAGCAAAGGCCAGAATCCTTTAAGGGTGTGGTAGTATGATCGGTAAAGATATTATTTTAAATACTGGGATGTCTAAATAAAGTAACAGTACCTCACAATAAGACGATTTTCTTTACTCAAAATACACTAATCGCGTGGACACCCCACGGTCGCTGGCCACTCGGATGAGGGGTGCGGGTTGCGGGGTGCAATTAGGTGTGTGGGGAGGCCCGGTGAGCTGCGTAGCCATAGCTTGTAAAAATGATGGAATTTTTGGTGAAAATTCAAGGTATATATTTTTTTCTCGTAATGACATCAGAATCGTGTATACGTTCACACCCTAAAGGGATTCTTGACTTTGCATTTACAGCCTGTATAATGAAGTTAAAAGGAAAACTATCACAGCTAAATAGGTTTTACAGGTTGGACCTTGATGATGAATGTGATTCTTCGAATTATCGGAATTTGGTCTCGAGCCGACGTAATTTCCAAGCTTCTAAACAATTTTGTCATCAATATTACTGGCATTATTATACTAAGCATCCTACACGTGCGTCCTAAAGTAAATATTATCAAGCATAAAATGTACTGGGCAACTACGGAACCCTACACTGCGCGTGGCCCGACACGCAATTGGCCGTTTTTTTATATCGTACAATTTAACGCATATTTTTAACGTATAGATTAACCCTTCAATATTACATAATCATCAACATTGGAAATGTATTTATAATAATATTAATATATTAATTAATCTCCAAAGTTCAAAAATCAGGAAATTGTTATTTCTTTCATGATAAACAGCTAAAACAGCACCTTTAATATGAGGATTTCTTAGTTTTACGTTCTATCAGGGAAAGTTACGGTTGGCCACTTTTAGGCCCTATTGTGATGCTAATAAGAGTAGAAGGTGGGTCAGCATTACTTTCCACCATTGAACCTAATAGATAATTGCAGCAAACTCAGGAATTTCACGGTATCCTCTCATTACCTGTCACAATTTTATGGATCTATCATTTTATGCTGGCATTTACTGCTTGTCATAAACTTTCTATCTACTCTGGTAGAAAAGCCATTCCCCTAAAATGGCTGAAATATCTTTGTCCCAATGCCAAAAATAGGATTGGCGTCAGCGAGTCTTTTATTACTATTATAGGCATTTACAAAAATGCTTGGACCATCGATGAAATTAAACCAAAAATAATTAAGACAATCAACCTATATACGAGTACTCAATTTTAAGTCGAAAATATTTTAATCAATTAGGTATTTTGGATTTATTAAATTTAGTAATTACTAATTAGTAAATCCAAAATACCTAGGAAATTGCGTAAAATATTGTTGACTTACAATTGAGTATTGATTGTCTTAAACCTATGTTTCTGACTAAAGAATTGCCATCTTATACGTTTGTTGTACATAAGAAGTGATTTTAAAGGAATTTACATTATGGCATGTGATCGTCAGTGCAATCTGAAATTCTGCTTCAAATAGAGTGCAAGCTAGAAGCTATGGAATACCATCAGTTTCAACATCAGCAAGTTCCCAAGGTAATCATCTATAGAATTAACATAATATAATGTAGGTAAATGTAATTGTTTTGAAATATTTTACGTTTTGCAACAAAGCTGTAATTGAATCAGACTATTCCGCTCGCGGCAGACGCTTTGCTGACATTTATAGAGTTCCGCTCTTAATGTTATTTAATTTGTAAGTGTCAAAATGTTCAAAAGTAAGCGGTGAGAAGTAAAGAATGTCATGCCCTTAGAAACGTTATTTATTGCGCATGCAGGTTACATCATCGGAGTTTTGTAAGAGACCAGAATCGTCTTGTCTAAGAGTATATTCTTATATATCACTGCAAGTTTTTTGATTTGGAAAGGAACCGTTTTGGTTGCAGCGCAATGATAATTACGTGCCTCCGGTGAAAAAATGATTTAAACTTTAAACCAAAAAACCGAACTTTACAGGAGAGTCGAAAAACAAATTATTTTGTAAAAATTCATTTTTCTCAATCCATTCCATATTTCACGCACGGGATATATCTTAGAGATATGTCATTCAGAAGCCGAATTAAAACATTTCGCACCAAAAAGATTTTTTTTTTTATAATTATATTAATTTTTTTTTTTTTGATATGTATATATTAATAGTTTTTTTAGTTTTTTCTATGCATTGTTAAATGCACTATGATTTGAGCTTTAAAAAAGCCATTTCCATCCTGGCGAAATTCATAGAATTAAATGACATTAGGTTATAAGTGTGTTGTCTTATCTGTATTGTGTTTGTTTCAGGTATATTCAGCTTTTTTTTTCTTTTTTCCGTGGTCGTTTTTAGTGTTTAAATTGTGATTTGCTGACTACCTGATATTGGCAGAAAATGGTGGCAGAAAGCAAGCCAATGGCAGAATAGAAAAAAAAAGTTGAGTTTGTGTCTTTTACCTTATGAAGTAAACGTGTAAAAAAAAACAATAAAGAAACGTGAGAATCTATCAAATTTCACAAGATGATGTTTAGTATGCAACCACAGACAAGATAGCCTGTCTGTGTATGCGACTAACTCTTTTCAAACCAATGTGTATGAACCACAAAAATTTTGATGTCTATCTCCGGTGTTACAAAATATATCAAAATTTCAGTTATTTATAAACCGTTATTAACCGGACCCACAAACATGTAAGTTAAGAATTAGGAAACTATGAAATTCTGGTGTTAAAAGTTTATAAGCCTCTAAAACAGACGAGCAAGCGTTGCATTTATTCATATATTTATTTATTATTTAATCAAAAATAATAACTGAAGTATCTACATATTTTTCAATGCGCATTCGTGAAATCATAAAGTGTAAAAACGTAATCGTAAATAAAAATGGTCACTAAACTATTCTCGCCACATAAAGCTGCTTGATCCGAATCAAGATTCGGTTAATCGCCTCTATTGAGCAGATGTGGAATTTATGTCTGACATTTTAGCCATAGTTTCATGCAATACTAAGTTGATAAGATAAAGAATCAGACTGGTTACTTTATTTGTTGTTTTTAGGTCAATCTTTACGGTACTGAAAACTTCATGCAAGCTTGAAAAGCTTTTTAAATATAAATAGTAAAAAATGAAACGATATAAATAAAAAAATAAATATAGTCATTTTAATAAATAACGCAGCGTATGTTCATATTTTAATTTAATTATATTATAGCATTGATAACCCAGATACAAACATACAAAAATAAACTTACCAATCATCATTATGAATGATTCATGTCATGTTCCGTAAATACTTCGTCACACTCTTTATTTTAATAACGACCCGGTTTCACGGTTAATTAATTACTGCCGTCATTCAACATATTTGTATATATACAGGTATTTTGAAAATAAAATAAGTCCTTACATGTTGTCATTCTTTGCCTAAAAAAACTGCCGTATCATTCCATCATAAATTTCAACCCTATCTTTTACAAGTTGGGCTCTCATTCTTGCCAACATTTGCTTATATCCCCAAACCCGAGGACAGCCATCGATCAGCCGACCATTTCACAATATCTGGCACACAATTGATATTGATCGGAAGATTGATTAGATTCTGTACCGAAGATGTAACTGTTCTCTTATTGAAAGGGAATGGAGGCCCAATTCTCGTTATTAACGCTGCAGGGGAATTGATATGTTATCGTCATTCGGCGATATCATACTGTGGTGTATCATTGGTTGTATGCCCATGCCCAAGTAACTAGGTAATAATGTTGGCAGAATCGGAATAATGAAATTTGCCAAACTGGGTTGGGCCGCAAATGCTGATAAATAGAATAGAATAGAATATAATTTTATTACGTAAAAAGGGGATACAAGAGACTTATATAAACACAGAGCTTAAAATCTAGTATTAACATGTAGTATAAATAACAAATGTTTGCTGTTATCCTAAATAGGGTTTTACGCCTGTAGAAAGGAATAACAGTTAATCAATGGTGATGATTGAGAAAACAATAATGGAAAAACTGTTGAAGACCTAATCAAAGTTTGTTTTGTTTTAAATAGATGAACATCAGAACAAAAGTGTCTGCAGGAAAGAAAATAATGAATATAAATTTTAATGACTTCTTACATTGTATACAAAGTGTGTTTGTCTGCATGTATATGAGCGCTTATAATTTAAGAACTATGGTATACAAAGTGTGTTTGTCTTTATGTGTGTAAGCGCATATAATTTGAGAACTATGGTTGACCAACTTGGTTTTCTGAATTGGTTTTTGGTGAAGGTCAATAAAGTAAAACAAGGAATATAAACAGGAGAAATATCCACCGCGGGTAGATCCACGGACTAAAAGCTTCCAAGCATTATTTCCATATTATCTTATCCAAATGAAACACACCAGATTTTTGACCACTAGTTGACCTCGAGCAGAACTGACTCATCCGCCATATCTTATAGACAGGTAGTATCGTCTTAGCAACGTGAAAAAAGTAGTTCACCGCAAAGGACCGTTAAAAGATTTTGTGGCGAGTGAGAAATGCAAGCCACAGTTTGTTATACAACAGATCGCCTGGATGGAATGTAGAAGCATTTGGCACAACGCAGTGCTTCACGCCAAGTTCACGCCACATCTGGATAGAGACATCTGACGCCTTATTACTGCGATTTATAAAACATTTAACGTTTTTAGTAACTTATAAACTGTGAATTATTTACATATTCATAAAACAAAACGACGGACGGAAGTCGCACTTTTGAATATCAATTAATCTTGCTATTAGGTCATCGAATAATATTGTTTGTTAATTGCATACTGGTCTATCCAAATAATGAACTCATTCATTTAAGTTTTTGTCCTCCTGTTTAATATTCTGTACGGAAAAATATGTAATGTCGGTGATAAAGAGGTAATTTAGATCAATCTACTCCCACATTATATGAGGTAACTATTAATACCTATAATTTTATATAAAATGGACAACTATTTTGGACAATATTCTTATTTATGGGAGTGTTTATATTTCAATGAGTCTTTAACCCGGATTTACTGTATCGCGCGCGTTTGGCTATTTGAGAATCTGTGGAACAGCAAATATAAGAATCAGAAAACCCTATGTACATCCTACATCATTATAATGTCTAAAATAGACCAGGTGACAAAACTAAAAATAATAATACAACATTTATGGTTTATAAATTCTCATAAATTAAAATTGTCTCCGAACGATTCCGCTAGGTACGCGTACACAGACTATAAATATGCTCTGAGGGTACGTACGTAGTATCTACGTGATAGATAAGCAAGCACTACATAATAATATTGAAGTAGAAAACATTACGGATGTCATTTACTATTCATACTTTAGCTTTTTGGAATATGACTTCCAGGAAATAGATTCTAGCTACGCAAAAAGTCACTGGTTCTAAGGAGCCGTTTGAACCATTCGAGGCTATGATTTTATTATCGTGCATCATCCTCAAGCGCGACATGTACTTAAGTACGTCCTTAAGCAGTTACCAAGTTCCACTTAAGTTACTAAATCGTACCTCGGAAAAACATTATCGAAGAAATTTTCTATTGTCTTTCTTTTAACTCGTTCGGGCTTGCGTGTTTTCATGAAGTTAAAAAGTAGATCCTTCACCGACTTGTCGCGTGGTAATAAAACTTCTACTGTTTTCTTGCTTTAGTCATCACTGTCATGACATTAATGAAGATCCAAAGTATAGGCTTTACAAACCATTAACTATTTAATTTCATCATAGTTATTACAATATACCATTTTGAGCTTTTGTTTTATCTTCAGGTTAGACTAAACACGATTGAATTACGTAGGTCCTTTATTCAGCAAAGGTGACTTACGGATGACCTTCTCGGCCAGTTTTTGTACAGTCATATGTATTTGAATGTGACAAAGTGTGCACATTACGTGTATTTCTAGAAAAACTTATCAAATCACGTGTGTGCAAGCAGCAGTTTTTTATAATCTTCATGGAAATAACCTACTTATTAGAGTCATCCATTGACTTAGGTCTCATCTTTGCTAGGGTGACAGCGTGAAACAAGAGATTTGTCATGTTATAAGTCCAAAAGGTACAGCAATTTTAAAACTCTTTGAAATCAAACCTGAGTTCAACGTTCCTCTTTTGGCGGCGTAGTTTTTAAGAAATTGAAGTGTCGGAAAAATCCCTTCCTTCACGTCACCTTTTAAAAATGTCTTTAGAACGTTCAAATAAAAAGCATTTTCAGGTTGATTACATCTAACTTCATGGAATCGTGTACTTAATACGACGTATATTTAGGCAACATACTTTTTTAAAGTGGAATCTCATGAATTAAAACTTTCTTACAATTTTAATGCCTCGATGAAACAACATGGCTTGTGCCTGAATCATTTCAGATTGCTTTCGAATTAGTAGTTTAAAAGTTACCATGAATTCTTATCACAAATCACCGATAGAGATTTTATCGAAATAAATTTTTACGAACCTAAATTGCACTTATATCACTTATATATACTTATATAGTTTAATTTTTAATTAGCTTTACCCAACGACCTATAGTTTACTCTATTGATTTCATGGTTATGAGTAACTTTTTAACGTGATTTCGCATCCCAGCTCATCACTTTCTATTGCTATCCTATTCCTACATTTACCAGGTGGTAGAGCTGATGCCGGGCTCGACTGTGGAGGTACCACCATCTTACTCGCAAATCCTCCCGAAGTTATTCGGGGGAGAATAAAAGGACAGCTCGCAGACAGGTATAAAATAACCAGGTAGCTCACCATAACCTGGGTGCGATTGATGGCGGTATATCCAATCCATCCCAAACTGCCGAGCCTTATAAAAAAACAGACTGGTGACGGGCAGCGGCATCAATGGTGCGACGTGGGACTATGTCCAGCAGTGGACGAGGCAGACTGATGGATGGATGGATAGATATCCTACATATCGGACTTCTGCATTTTTCAAATATGTATGAACGAACAACCACGAGCTTAATATGTTTACAAACTCAAGAAAAATTTTTGTTGTCTAAGAGAAATCTATGTGAAAATCAGATGTAAAAAAGGAGCTTCAGAAGACGTAATTGTATATTTTATAATAAATAAAGTAATTAATATTTCATTAGATTTTATTTATTAGTGTACAAATGAGACGATGAATCTTTTTGTACCCGATCCGGATGTTTTTGTTCCTTGGCCTGTTTACACTTAAGCAATCTACTTCTGGGTTATATTTTTGCAGAAATCTGATAGTTTCCTTTACTATTTAAGGCTATGTGGACATTGGGAAATCCAACTATAGACAAGATTTTTTTAGAAAACTAGATAAATCTACAGAACTGGAAAAATACCATAGGTATCGTTTACGAAGATATGAGAAATCTTTTTACTATCTTAAAACTATATTTAAAACTGTCACAGTAATGGAAAAAAATCTCCTCAAGAGACCTCTAAAATTTTATTTATCTGATTTTATGTCTATAATATGGATAGTATCATTACAAAACCTGATACGAATATTTTTGAATGATTGGCCATCTTTTGACTACAGATATTTTTTTATATTCTGTAACATTTCTTTTTATATTATATCAAGTTTCAGACAGATTATTGCTTACGTTGAATGAATTTGATAAGGCTCATATATAAGGGCCAAATTCTTACTGAAGACTCAGTAAGTGCTCAGTATCAAGGTTCGATGACCCTTTTTGTGAAATTCGTAAATTACTCTTTTCGTGTTCCTTACAAACGCAAGCCCAGCCCGAGTCAATAACTATGGGACGTCAAGATTTTATTTTGCGAAATTAGCAAAAAGTGTTATCGATCCGTGCTACTGATCACTTACCAAGTCTCCAGTATGATTTTGGTTAAATATCTATCTTGCCAACTTGCGCTAGACTCTGCATAAGTTCGCCTTGCACTCTTACAGCACGTTTTACAACTTCTCCTTAATAAAAGCCATTTAAAACTACCCAAATTAGAAACGCTTTTTTATATCTTTACAGTTATTAATATTTATCCACCTATTTTATGAAAGTAACTAATATCCAATGTGATTAAAGAAATTGAATTCATTCAAACTTCGGTCACGCAACCTACATTCCAAATGTTCCAATTCTACTTTCCATGGTTCAGTTCGGAATCCAAAACTTTACGTACTTAGAGTTCTTTCGTATATTTTAGTTTATTTTAACTTACAATGGCCTTACTCTAGGCCATTACCCCGCCCAATGGAAAGTGTTGATAAGACCGGGGATGTGGCGCATTTTCCCAAAAACTGGGAGTGACAGCAATGGACTTCCGCAAAAATCTACGGAAGTCGCTAGCGGACGAGTGATTGATACTACGCAACTGCCTGTAATTACTCCACCGGTACGGTTATACTGACGGAAGGAACATGACGAGTCCGCTGGTGACATTTTTATGAGGGTGACAAACCACAAACCATGGTCGAAGTCTACTACCAGTAATATAAGTGTATACGCGGTCCTGCAGACGGGGCCAAGATAATGACACTCAATACTGCAGAGAGCTTGTTGGCATATCTTTTTATGATCCCTTTTGGTCGCCTTTTACGAGATCCACGAGAAGACATGAAGTGACGATATTCTTTTTGGAAGACTCGCCTCAAAAATAATTCGCTGGAGAAACCTATCTTTTTTAGACAGCCATAATCTTCGTATTCTTTTAAAAGATAAGGCTATATTTTTGAAAATGATTGCGATTACGTATTTAGATACAAATAGGCCAATCCTTAGTGTAAATACATCGGTAGATGGGTGAGCTTTCGAATGCCTAAAGATTGGTACATGATTGATACGACTTTCAAAAACAGGTAACAAACAAAAAAGAGGAAGATAAAACGTCCGTAAGTGTGCCAAGCGTTAAACTGAGCTTTTGCCATCTGTTTTATTTACAAGTTACTGGAATAAATAAATCAAGAGTATAAAAGCTCTACCAACGTTTTTTGTGATTTATTATTAGGAATTCGTTATCATTATATAATGACGGCAATCAATAAATCACCTAAAAATCTCTTTCCAGAAATAAATACATGGTAGCAGTAGCAACCATATCAAAGATACGGTATTAAAAGATTAAAAGAAAGAAAAAAAGTGACTATTTTGAGGGTAGATTATACAATTTTAAGTATAATTATAGGAAAAATGCATAGAGTATGCAATGCAGTTTCGATATTTTTAAAGAATAATCCAATTATATATCCAAAAGCTCCTATTTTATTATTTATACGAATACAATTTAGCCAAATTTATTATATGAAAAAAAAACTGACAGTATTTTTTAACTCTGTTTGCGTAAACAAGGCAGGTAGTTTCATGAGAAATAAATATACACCTTTAGCTTAAATTATAATTCACTCAGCTTGGTAAGGTTATTTGTAAAGCCAAGGAAACACAGTCATTGTCAGAAAAACATTTAACTTCTCAAATGCTGCGGTCAAATTTATTCAGTCACTTTAAGATAGGATTAGCGTCTGATACGTAAAATTTTATCATATTTTATTATCTGTGTGCTATCTGAATAATGTTGTCTATGCGTGGAATGAGTAGATTTATTATCCGATGTTATCATGTAACCTTCAAAAAATTTAGGTGTTGTGTAATAAATAAATGAAAGCTTTCCGTATCCTATAGCTGCATGTCTATTTAGGCCCTAAACATCACCCAAAGGTGCGGGTGATGAGACTGATGAGTAATCATTGCCAAATATTGTACATACAGCATCCTTAGGACCAGATGTGTTTTGCTAACACAAAACCGGTGATCGATGAGTTTTGACAGAAGACCTAAACAGCATTCGATTCGACACGTTACAAATAACATTCACTGGAGATGGGTGTAAATAATGCGCACTATGTCACAAACGTCAAAATACGGAGCGCGAGCGGTGTTGACCGATTGATGAAGAGCGGTGGATACAGACGTCCTCGCGCAAGTGGTGGCGCATCGCGACTGCCGAGGGCCATTCGTATCGACCTCCTCTCTGATATAACAATGAATGGAGGGCCACCGCAGTCTCCCGCTGCAAGCCACCAGCCCACCACTGCAGTGCAGCTGTATTTTTGGCAAGCCAAATGAAAGCCCCGTATTCTTGACAGCACCGAAAAGCGTGCCAAGAGCGGAGAGTCATGCAAGTAATTGATATACTAACCTCGTTACGCGGATCGCGGACAAGATTTTGAGAGAGTTTAATCTATTTACCCGTATCATGATGACGTTTACTTGAAATATATATTTGGCCCTTTGAAATTTAGAAATCTAAAAGTTACTCCTTGGAGAACTCCTAACTTAAACTGGTTGTCTGTTTTAGTAAATTTATGATTGACGATCAAGAAATTATGAACCAATTAGAATAAAGCTGGTAAATCGAATTAGAATTCCCGCCCAACGTTTTTGTACCAACGCATGCGTGCTAGAAGGCTGTGTTTGGCCCTCTCAAATACTGCGGGGTCGTGGGCGGAAGCCTTGCTTTATCCTCTCCGTGCTTACATTGTAATTATTCAAATTGCTCTAATTATGTTGGCCACTTCGATGTAATAGAGGTACCTATTAATATTTAATTTGTAAGTGTCCTAGTAGAGTTTCTATTGTTTGAATCTTTAATATAACTAATGGCCCTCATAACAATAATAAAAGTTCTTTATTATATAAAAATACAATTATTGACGAAGGCGAGTTTAATACTAATTAGTATTTTCTACCAACTTACCTTTGGCACTGGCACCCTTTGGCAATGTGGAAATTGTAGAGGGTATTGGCGAGTACCAAAACATTTAAAAGTTTTAATCATATGATAAAATAGTAGGTATTATAGTAGTTGCAATACTTAAACTTCTTTTAAGATTTAGCACAATATACATCATAGATATATTCTGCTAACAATTCTTTTTAACAGTTCGTATTAGTTAGGTATCTTTATGTTGTTTTTTTATGTCTTATGTTTCACATGATTATTAATATATTTAATGATGACATGATTGTTTTAATTTTGACAGTATTAATTATTTCCCTAGATTTTTTTTTACAAATAAGACAATACTTTTGTGATATTTTTAGAAGATGGTGTTTTTGAATATTATACGTACTAAATACTCGTACTTGAATGATCGCACAATGACATGTGCTTTGTTTTTGTGGAGCATTTTTTTAAGATTCATATTTAATTTTGTGACAAATCGTGATTGCTGATCTTGCATTTTGTCATGTTTTTGTGCTCTATTTTTACAGTCAGTTAATTACTTTTTTGTTGTATAGGTACCCCAAAAGATTAATATTTGTTAGTTTTTGTTTTTATTAATTAATACACATAAATAATATAAAGAAAAATGTGCTATATTTCGACCCCTCAGATTAATAAATACACTTAACTGAAATGGACTTATGAACAATCGGGGAAAGTTCCGCTAACTCTTTTTTCACTGTTATTGCCATGGCCATGGTAATAATAGAGCGAGAAGTGGGTCAGTGTTTATCTTTATATACTTCTGAACCATCGGGGAAAGTTCTACTGACCCACTTTTCACCGTTACTGCCATGGCCATGGTAATAATAAATTATAACAATAGAGTGCGTAAAGTGGGTCAGCAGAATTTTCCGCGATGTACGTATATTCACAACAACATTCATGTACCTAATTCAAAAACCAGCCAAGTGCGAGTCGGACTCGCGCACGTAGTGTTCCGTAGCATTATCTATAAAAACGGCAAAAAAATCATGTCTGTTGTATGGGAGCCCGCCTTGAAAATTAGTTTTATTTTAATTACTTATTTTTAAAGTGAATATACGGGTGTAAATAGACTGCTACGATTCGGTAGAATATGTGGTTTCATTTAATGGAAGCACTCTATTTACACCAAGCGTCTACCTGTGGCTGTTATCAATATCGAGCAAACAAATCATGTTTGTTGTATAGGAGCCCCCTTTGATATTTATTTTATTCTGTTTTTTAGTATATGATGTTATAGCGGCAACAGAAATACATCATCTGTGAAAATTCCAACTGTCTTAGTGTCACGGTTCATGAGATACAGCTTGGTGACAGACGAACAGACAGACGGATAGCGGAGTCTTAGTAATAGGGTCCCGTTGGTTACCCTTTGTGTACGGAACCCTAAAAATGGGAAGGTGAACAAAACAAATAAATTTAAAGAGTCTAACAGTATTTTATTTAGTTGAAACCAAAAACATTTTGTTGAATCTTGAAGGGAAACCACTTCTTGACATTCTCAGAGACCTTGCAAATGCTGCACCTGCAACCTCAAAAATAAACAAACGATAATTCCACACCCAAAACCTACGTACCAAAACAAATATAAGTTTGTGTTAGCTATTACAACAAAGTTCAAGTTAACAGTTATCTTGTAAATAATACCTGCTTAGCTATTAGTAGAGTTGCGTTGCGACATGCGTCTTTTTGTCAATTCGTTCCGATGCAACACGCCTACTACCACGGGTACCTCTTTGGTGCTGACACTCAGTACGTGACTAAAATCTAGAATAGTCTACGCATTGACCAACTTCACAATAGAAGTGAACCGTTTCCCCCTCGAAGTTCTATCTTTAGTATCTTTGCGGGGGCCGAGGAAGTCCTTTGTGCTTTGTCAAGGAATGCTGGACAAGAGTTCAAGACTGACTAACTAAACTTTGTACAAAAAGAACTCCTAGGTTTCTTTTTTTCGTATTGAAAGTCAAAAAGAAGTTTTGTTATGCTTAGTTTAAGGCTGTACCTGATCCTAGAATATGAAAAAAGACAGATTTTCGAGGGTTCTTTTGACGAAAGTAGGACTATCTAATATTGGAAAAAATATATTTGATTTATTGATCTTTTATCTAGGTGATCTATTTATAAACAATGTAATAAGATTTATACTTTTGTTAAAAAAAATATGTCTTTCACCCTCTTTTTTTGGGCTTTCAAACGTTCGTTTTAAGAAAGCGTTTAAGAGATCAACTTGATTTTTTTTCATAAAATAGGTAATAGAAGTATAAAGGTTGTTTTTTCCCTTTTAGTATCAGTTCAGTATTAGCTAAAAACCCTCCGATCTGCTGTTTCGCGCGTCATTATTAGTATTACGCGTCCTAGACAAATAGGTCAATTAGCTAACCAATAATCGCGTCTATCAAAAGCCACATTGGCCTTTTTGTGTTGGACGGGTAATACCATTTTTTCCTAGGGTATGCCATACTCTTAAGACTTTCCTTTTGAAACCGAATATAGACAGATGAGCGTCGTCATCGGTCGCAATGATACACCGTGATGTGCCGTCCTCGGCTGTATTCAAGACAAGAAGTCTTCATAGGATTCAATTCCCGAAGGGCGCCAGACGGGACCCTATCCTATACTGTGCTATTACTAAGCCTCCGCTGTCTGTCTGCCCATCTGTCACAGGGGTCTACAGCTTCAACCGTAATAGGTAGACAGTTGAATATTTCACAGAAAACGTGTTACTATGGCATAAATAAATGAAACTTGAGTGGACTACGCATAAAAAAATGTTTGCTAAGTTTCTTGCCCTTCTTCTTAGCAATAATAATCGAATGGTGCGTATGGTTAGGCATTATGTACATAACTTTGAAACAGCTCGACTGGAAGCCCTCGACGCTAAACGCTTACAACGCAAGACTCGCCCAAAGCCCTACATACAACTACACGTACAACTCAAGTGGACAATTACACTGTACTTCATGTAACAGAATATTCTTGACGAAACTCGGATTTTCCAGCCACATCCGAGCTCATGCCAGGAAGCAATAAGGGTCGCCGTCGACGGACACGTCGAGGAGGACATCATCATTATCATCATCATCATCATCATCATCATCATCATCATCATCATCATCATCATGTATATATAATATTTTTATTCCTATATTTCTCTATTTTATGCAGGTGTATAACTTTATTACATTTTAATAGCCCAATCTTAATATTTTTTGGATGTATTTCCCGTATTTATTTATCAACTTGTTTGTTCGTTGCATCATTTATATATAATATTTTTATTCCCAGATTTCTCTATTTTATGCAGGTGTATAATTACATTTTAGTAGCCCAACCCAAATATTTTTTGTATGTATTTCCCTTATTAGTATATATATTTTTTCATATTCTACAGATATATATTGTAAAGATTAACTTTGACTTGTAGAAAGTATACTTTATGTATCTATTTTACAAAATAAATATTTTGATTTGAAAACTCGAAAAATACAATTTTTTGAAGCTATTTGTTTCATCTTTGTTCTAAAGACGGTACATACAAGTTTCAAATGTGGTCAAATTGTTGTACATTTTCTAAAGTAAAACAATAAATAATTAATTATTCGGCATTATAATCAAAATTTGGATTCCGACTCAGAGAGTGCCGAATTGTTTGTCGGGAGCTACTAATTTAGTGCCTTGTTTCATTGCTTTGCCATCTAATATATATTGTTGTTATGTACCATAAGGTTTTTTGGGTTCCGTATCGGTATTGTGTGCGCCAGTTTGGCCAAATTATTTATTTCTTATATGACAAACGCAGATGCGGCAAACAAACAATCTCTAATGCTCATCATTTGAATATGTAATCTCAATGAATCAAGCGCTATTTTCAAGAAATTTTCTAACAAAATCACAAAACGAAAAGAGAATCGTTTTTATCACATGATTAAACCACGGGAGTAATGAAAACGATCATAAATTAAACTTACGACTCGTAAACATGAGTAATAATAAATTGCCAATGCAAGCAAGACACATAGTTCTAAGATTAAAGATGTTCCTTGTATGTTTCACACATGTTGGCTCCCTGAAGACATTTTAAATGGTGGGTAACATAGGCATTCTGCCAATTTGATATGCAATTGTGTTGTTCTTAATTGGAGTAATTAGAAAATTAAGTTAAGGCCTTATTATCTGCACACCAGAAAAATGTATTTATATAGGTTGAAAATGAACCCGTTAGCTTTATTGAACTCTATGAATCAGAATCACTAATAGAACACAAAACCGTAAATAAAGGGTTTTATTTTGTTTTTGGTTTTCATTTTCGGAAAAATTGCCTACGCGACGGGACATATGACTGACTATAAACGTACATATTCCGGCAGTAAATAAATGCACAAAGGTTATGTACACATAGGTTTTTGTAGAGCGTCATCTCTGTCACCGGAGTATTAGTGCTTCTTTGGCAGTTGACATCTTTTTTAAAATTATAAATCATGACAAAAGTAACAAACCATGTATTTTTATTTCGAATATAGAACAGTTTCCTGTGTTATATAGCTAGAGGGTTCATTTTCAACCGGTATACAGGTTTCATACTTTAAAATCTGCCCAATTGGCCTATTCTTGTTTTCACCAATATTTATGATTCGAAAACCATTTCGAGGAATAGCTTTCCTGAACTGTTTTTAATAGACAGATTTTAAAATAAGCGTTCATAACATTTATTAAATGAAAAAAAAGCGATGACTTAACTTGATCTTCAGTGACGTCATCATCACACATTTCTATTTTCATTAAACGCAACGCATCCTAAGACGTATTTTTTTCTTGAACGCTTTGGAAAGACTGAAAATTCTAAATGTTACCAACTTTATCAAAAAACCCTGTTTTAGTAGGTATTTTATCAATAATTATCAGAATTCGAGAACTAACAAAAAATAATAATAATAATAATCACTATCAACAAATAATAAAAGTTTAGGGTCAACTTTGAAACCTATTTATAAAAGAATTACTCATTAAATTATTATTAATTACTAACAATTGTTTATATTAGACAGAGGTCATTGCACGGATAGGTATTTAAAGCTAGTTTATTTTAACAGAAATGTATTGGCTGTCGGATCGTGAACCTGATTTAGGTGTTAAATGTAGATTTATGATTTTTGTTCGTACTCACCCCAGCTGGGTAGGTATCTATATTCTCCAGTTCTATCAGACAGAATCGAAGTTTTGAAAAAAGAAATACCGAGGTCGAAATTTTAAAATTATTGTTGCTATTGGAAAAAAAAAACTTTGACTGATTGGGTTCCGTTTCAAAACGAGTGGGTTTCTATCGGAGTGATGCGAATATTGATCCAACCTAATGTGATGACGTCATTTCCTGTAAATACTAATAGTACATTACGATACGAGAGCGATGAAACGTTTTCTGACGAGTGTGAGTTTGCGGCACGAGCCGAACGTGAGTGCTGCAATCACACGAGTCGAGAAAAAGTTTCTCGCACGAGTATCGTATAATATTTTATAGCACAAGTGGGGAAAATGCCGACTTTACGCAAGCGCAGCGTGCGTAAAGTGGTCATTTTACGCACGGTGTGCTATAAAATACTTATAAAATCGGTTTTAAAGCACAAAAATATATATTATTCAAATCAAATTCCTAAAGTGGTCTATTTATTCCAAAAAGCAGACGAAAATATACATTGATATTTAAAAAATAGGCGAATTCTACGACCTGCCGACGACATCACACTATCACACTAATATTATAAATGCGAAAGTTTGTGTGTTTGTTGGTGTGTGTGTGTGTGAGGGTGTGAGTGTGTGTGTGTATGTATGTTTGTTACTCTTTCACGTTGAAACAGCTGGACGGATTTGGATGAAATTTAGAATGGATATGGATTATAACCTAACTTAACACATAGGCTACTTGTTATCCCAGAAAAAAGCATGTCGTTAAACCGAATAACACGCGGGCTTAGCCGCGGGCAAAAGCTATACAGGGTGTAAATGCAAAGTCAAGAATCCCTTTAGGGTATGAAAGTATACACGATTCTGATGTCATTACGAGAAAAAAGTATATACCTTGAATTTTCGCTAAAAACTCCATCATTTTTCTAAGCTATGGCTACGCAGCTCACCGGCCTCCCCACACACCTAATTGCACCCCGCAACCCTCATCCGAGTGGCCGCGACGACGCGATTAGTGTATTTTGAGTAAAGAAAATCGTCTTATTATGAGGTATTTAGAGATCCCAGTATTTAAAATAAAATCTTCACCGATCATATTAACCCACCCTTAAAGGATTCGTGCCTTTGCTTTTACACCTGGTATAGTAATATATATATATAAACAAAAATAAAAAACAATATATATATATACCTAGCAGTGTAGGTAAATTATATATAATATATATATATATAAATTTACCTACACTGCTAGTTCTTTTAAATAAGCAACTTTAATGCGTAGCTTGTTTGTTGAAAACAAGAATATTAGATACAGCAGCATTGAGTGTCTTTCAAATCAAATAATGTTTCATAATTTTTGTAATTTGCATTAAAACTAGGGGTCATTCAGCAGACAACACAACACCATTTGTCCATGTAATTCCGGGACAAACTCGTCTACGCAGATACCAAAAATAAAATAAAAAATACGAATATTTTTTATAAGTATATTTTTATTTAGAAAAGTTACTATATGACCTAGTAACCGAACAAAACCATTTTGGAGAGAAAATAATGAAATTGTGAATTTTGTGCTTGATTACCGGCAATGATTCAAAATTGTTTAGGTAAAAAAGTTGCTTGACCAACCTACCTACCTGTACTGTAAGGTCCGACCGAGATCTCGGTCTCGACAAGTCTCGGCACAATTTATAACCGAACCTCTCGGTCTCGATCTCGGCCAAAACCCGCCAAGACTCTCAGCCGCGCCGCCGAGAGTATTTAGGAAGGTACTGTTTTTAGAAATATGCCCTAGAAATACATTATAACAAGAATAATAAGTAAAAAAAGAAATTAGTAGTGTGATGGTCTGCTAACTGACGTACTCAGCTAACCCCTCTCTACACAGATATAAATATACATATATGCATCGGCGCCAATACATACATATACATGCATACCTATGATATATCTAACCATGAAAGTCTGGACTAGGACTTGACTACTGAATTATTTTTCCAATTATGATCGTAGCAAATCATATCAACAATGTATCATAATTGCTAAATACGTTTAGTATTTATTAGATGTGGGATAGGAACAACTATAAAAGGGAGGAAAGAGAAAAAGACATACACAGACGGATAGTTTAGTGACTCTAATTTATTACTTTACTTTATCATTTTTTCTCATTGTTTCCAATGGCCCAAATCAATTTTATAAAGGGGAAGAACAATGAATGAACAAGAAACCCCTTTGGCCTTATTATCTATTACTTATCTAGTACATAAAGATTATGACAGATACAATTCTTTTCTATGATTAATTGCACGGTTCAGGTTTGAACTGAACCCTGACCCCTCTTGTAGAAACCTCTTGTTCTTACGGGTCTGACTTGTTTATTTTAACAAAGGCGTAATCATTGAAATTTCGCTTAACAACATAATATCTCCCACCACTCTCTTATAAAATATATTATATAGCCGGGATATAATCTGCGTCTTTCTTTATTGATAGTAGTAAATATTGCCAAATTGAACGGCAATTTATAGACACAGCTTCCTAAGTTACTGAATTTTAAGCTGTTGGTGATTTAGCCCTCACATGGAGATGTAAATTAACGTTATCTCTAGTTACTATACTCTTTGGTTATCTCATTGGAGTATAACTTCACTGAGGACAGCTAGGTATACCTAGGTGTAAAACGCTCGTCACCGGGATTCGAACCCGGGACCTCCCTTTCTCTGAGCGTTTGCTTAATCACTCCTTCTCATTTGGAGTATTTATAACATACACCGAAACATTAACATTTGGCAAATCAAAGATTGCCCAGTTTTATCAGCTTAAAGTTCCTCGTAATGGGGCACAGATTTCAAAGAAATTTGTATAATTAAAAGTATACATAGACAACATATGGGCACGGAAAGTGTCTATTGCGAGATCATACTTTTATCCACATTTACTTTGTCTGTAACTGTCTCGATTGTGATTATAAACTTTGGCAAAGGAAATCTTATCCGATCAACTTTAATCATGATCTCGCTCAATAAACTCTTTATCCGCAAAGGTTTTAAACACTTAGCTTTATCTGTTGTTCCCACGTACAGCTCACTGACTGATACTGACACTTTGTAATTTATACTGAGATTTCAGTTCAAGGTTTTATCAACATTTAAGTTTTATCTAAGAGACTAGGTCGTCTCTTGGCGCTCCAAGACCAACTGCCTGCCTGTCTTGTCTTCCCGCTTTTCGGAAAAACCTCCAACTTTTTAGGTAGATAATAATTTACAATAAATCTTACTCTAAATTAACATCTATGCTATACATATTTAGCGTCCAATTTTCCCTGCACTATCTCACTAATAGCACCCGTGCACACACACTAACGCCGTCGGCGCATAAGCACCCCCTGACGTCATTGGCCCTCGGTTAGACAGCCTATCCGCGCCTGTGCTTCACACGCACTCCAAACTCCGCTATCCAGTCAAACTCAAGACTTAGATCTTGTTTTGCTAGACCAATCCTCCACAAAGTAACTCTCAGCTACTCAAATCAGGTCGTTTCCTGAAAGTATAAAGATAGACTCCAGCACAATATCATTTGTAAATAATCATTGTTCGTCGATATTTTTAAGTCGTTAAGGTTCACATTTGTATGGCAAATGTAATTCGATAGCTTAGTTGCCAATTCGAATATAGGTACACGTGCGTTTTTGTCTTTTCCAAGAACATTAGACCTTTCGTTGTTGAAGTGTGTGTGTGTCCATTAATTTTTAATGTTTTTGTAACTCTATAGAATTTGAGATCCTGGAAAGCAATTTATGAGCATTATTTATTGCTTACTTTCGAGAAGGACGTTTTGTTTTCGAGACGTTAGCATATTGAATTTCACTTTGCGTTAATTGTTTGTATCCTGCTGCCTTATATTTAACTTGCTTGTTCCTTTTTTCTAAATAGATTTAAATAATTATTTTGTCATGGCAAGTTAGCCTCCAAAACGACGCCATCACAGTAGGCGGTAGACGTCACAATCGGTTTACTCCGTTTGTATGGAGACACATCTATTAAAGGTGACCTTATCAGTACATAGTAACTTTAAACCTTACAAATTGTAAGACTTAAAGACTGAATTAATGGTGAAAACCTGTAAGATTTATTTTAATGGTTTTTTATTTTTGTTTTGTGTCATAAAAGTTATTGATGACACTTCCATCGTAGTTTTTTTTATTATATCTATAAGTGTCGTTCTCGATCTCGGCCGAGACTGAAAATCGGTTCGGTCTCACCCCACTGTACCGCTTGAGGCAGTTAAGTAGTTTTATTGTACGTAAACAACCAAACAAACCTTTGATAATGCTTTAACAGCGAAACCGGTAAGGGAAATTAATATAAATAAGTGGACAAGTACAAGTGTTTATCAAACAAAAAATGTTTCAAAAGTTCCACCAAGTGCCAACAATCACGAGCATCAACTCTAAGTAGTTTTAGTTATCTGCCCGTTACTGACTTCCGTAGATTTTGCGGAAGTTCTTACGCCTCGCCTTTCATTCAATATTAAAGTAATAAAATGTCGTGTCTGTACATTTTATATTTTGTGAAATTTAGTGAAATTGGGTACCGTATGAAATATCAGTGCAATAGCACTGAGGCAAAAACCAAATTTTTTAAATGTTTGTCTTTATTTATGTTTGTTTCATTTTAACTCGAAAACCACTCAACGGATTGGGATGCGGTTCTCTTTATTATCATCGAAATGACCCTGGTCAACATGTAGTTACAAGCAATGTTTATGAAATAACGTACAAGCCGAAAACGGGAGGGAAATTGAATAAATGCGGGTGAAGCCAAAACTAAAATTTTTAGGTTTCCGTAGTCAACAGGGAACCCTATATTTCCCCATGTCCAATAATGTCCATACGTCTGTGTCTCCGCAGCTTAGCTCAGAGAGAGAGTCTTAGTAATAGAAAGCTGCGGTTAAGAAGTTCCAAAGATTACCCGTTACATACAACCAAACAAACCAACAAATCTTTCCTCTTTATATAATATAGTGTAGACAAAAAATCGTGGTAAACTGGCGATATCATTCCGAAAAAAAATCGGAAAAGTCTTTTTTTATACAATTAATGTGAGATACATAATAAAAATGTTGGTAAGATATGTTTTCACAAATTTAAACTCGTATGTACAATTTTTTGGCAATTCTTTTCGGCTATGTTTTCACCAAAGTTATTGAACTGGAATCAGCTCTTTCATTTTGAAGTTCACAATGTGATTATTTTTCCGTAAATGAGGTTTATGGGAAAGATCGCTAAAAAATATATATTTATAAATGGAGGGTCAGCATGGTCGGGGATAGAACATGCTTTGTCACATTTTGGATAGATGTATGTGGTAAATAGATTTTTCTCCAAAATACATTGTTTAATACCATTCATACTGTAAAGATCTACCAGAAAATACTTCATCCTGGCGAGCTGTTTAAAAGTGTCCAGGAAATCTGAATTACTGTCCAGGAAGTTCGTATGAAAATCCTTTACATACCTTATGTTCACAATCTGGAATCAGCTCTTTCATTTTGAAGTTCACAATGTGATTATTTTTCCGTAAATGAGGTTTATGGGAAAGATCGCTAAAAAAAATATATTTATAAATGGAGGGTCAGCATGGTCGGGGATAGAACATGCTTTGTCACATTTTGGATAGATGTATGTGGTAAATATATTTTTCTCCAAAATACATTTTTTAATACCATTCATACTGTAAAGATCTACCAGAAAATACTTCATCCTGGCGAGCTGTTTAAAAGTGTCCAGGAAATCTGAATTACTGTCCAGGAAATTCGTATGAAAATCCTTTACATACCTTATGTTCACAATCTGGAATCAGCTCTTTCATTTTGAAGTTCACAATGTGATTATTTTTCCGTAAATGAGGTTTATGGGAAAGATCGCTAAAAAAAATATATTTATAAATGGAGGGTCAGCATGGTCGGGGATAGAACATGCTTTGTCACATTTTGGATAGATGTATGTGGTAAATAGATTTTTCTCCAAAATACATTGTTTAAGACATAAGACATAAGACATAAGACATTTATTTCATAAATATTATTACACGTCATTTTTTAAAAATATTACCTAATAGCGTAAATCAAAATAATAGTATGTCATGCAGATCAAAAATTATATACAAAATTGGGATCATTATTAAAATTAAAATCAAGATATAAATTAAAATCAAAAATTACAATTCAAATTTAAAATTATTATCAATTTAAAAAAAATAATCTTCAAATTTATAGAAAGTTTGCTCGATGAGATAGCGTTTCAACTTGAATTTAAAGCTGTTTAGGCTTGATGATTGTAAAACGTGTTCGGGTAGATTATTGTACACGTTTGGGCCCATTACGTGCATCAGTTTGGAAGATTTAGCGAGTCCGCATCCTATAACTGCCAGTCTGTTTGCGTGGCGAGTATTGTACGTGTGGATGTCTGCATGAGTACGATACAAGCTACGGTTTTCCCTGACGTAGACTGCAACCTGATAAATTATTATGCCTGGCAACGTCATGATACCTAACGATTTAAAAGATGTATGTGGTAAATATATTTTATTATAAATAATTTACTTAATTTAAAAGTTTATATATCGTTGTTAGAAAAATATTTTAAAAAAATAATAATATTTTAAAATTAAAATTAAAAATTAAATCAGATCAAGATGTAGTTTATAATTAAGAATATAATGGATTACAATAAAATTATTGTTTAATACCATACATACTGTAAAGATCTACCAGAAAATACTTCATCCTGGCGAGCTGTTTAAAAGTGTCCAGGAAATCTGAATTACTGTCCAGGAAATTCGTATGAAAATCCTTTACATACCTTATGTTCACAATCTGGAATCAGCTCTTTCATTTTGAAGTTCACAATGTGATTATTTTTCCGTAAATGAGGTTTATGGGAAAGATCGCTAAAAAAAATATATTTATAAATGGAGGGTCAGCATGGTCGGGGATAGAACATGCTTTGTCACATTTTGGATAGATGTATGTGGTAAATAGATTTTTCTCCAAAATACATTGTTTAATACCATTCATACTGTAAAGATCTACCAGAAAATACTTCATCCTGGCGAGCTGTTTAAAAGTGTCCAGGAAATCTGAATTACTGTCCAGGAAATTCGTATGAAAATCCTTTACATACCTTATGTTCACAATCTGGAATCAGCTCTTTCATTTTGAAGTTCACAATGTGATTATTTTTCCGTAAATGAGGTTTATGGGAAAGATCGCTAAAAAAAATATATTTATAAATGGAGGGTCAGCATGGTCGGGGATAGAACATGCTTTGTCACATTTTGGATAGATGTATGTGGTAAATAGATTTTTCTCCAAAATACATTGTTTAATACCATTCATACTGTAAAGATCTACCAGAAAATACTTCATCCTGGCGAGCTGTTTAAAAGTGTCCAGGAAATCTGAATTACTGTCCAGGAAATTCGTATGAAAATCGTTTACATACCATATGTTCACAGAGTACATATCATATGTTTTCTTTTTAAAACTACCCGTGTCTATGTTTCTAAGAGACTAAGGAGTTTGGCAATCATAAGGTTTTAAGCGGTCAACCATATTTTGAGCAGGTGTATTAAAAATATATATAAGAGAAATATACAAAAAAAAAAATTGGGCTAATAAAGTTATACATATCCATAAAATAAAGACTTATCGGTATAAGAATATTATTATACATAATGCAATTAATAAATAAGTTGATAAATAAACTTAATAGACCATACGATTAAATAAATATAATGCCTAACCAAATATATACTAACATGAGTAAAAATTTAAAATATTTTATTTACCTACGTAATGCATTATCTATTTCAATTATTCACACATATGTTTTACCTCTTCCATACAAAGTGATGTGACAAAGCATGGTCTTTCGGACCCTTCAAATGTGATACAAATACTTTCATGTTTAACATCTATTCAACAGTATAAAAGTTTTTGCCTACTTAGGCGCTGGAAATTTTAGGTCACTCGCATGAAAATGTAAACCGCCTCTTAATTATTACACGAGTAACGTCAAAAAAGGAGTGTATTGTTTTCAGGGTGCAGGTGGGTATTTTTTTTTATTCCACCAAAACTTCACCGATTTCGAAGTGTGTGGTATCGTTAGCATCCTGAGTGGAATAGGTTATAAATATATACAAAAATGTATTAAATACAAATACATAATAGTTTCCTTTAACTTGTAATAATAATAAAAATTTATTAATTTTCGAAATATATTTCGGCCCACTATGGGGCCGGCATCAGTCGACTTAAAGGAAACTAAAGGCTTTATATAGCTAAAAATATATATATTTATTTCAAATACATAATAGAAAATATTAAATAACACGACTGCCGGAATAGAGATTTAATTCGGATTTAATTGGATACGTGTTGTTTTGTATTTACCCGACTGCACTGAAATCCGAATTAAATCTCTATTCCGGCAGTCGTGTTTTTTTGTATTTTGTATTATTTATTTTCACGTTCACTACATTTGACAATGCAATTCGAAGCGCCACGTGCGCTAATGTGTGCACGATGCCTAATATTTTGACGTAACATTGACCATTGATGGACAGTGCGACTGTAATCATTGGGAGGAAGTACGCCATTTACAGCGACTATTTCGAGCCGGCCAACCGCTATCTGACGGATGGCGTCGGCACTGCATTAATAAGACTGTGGTCATCAACACATCCTTTGACTTTCTTTGGTCCTGTTAAAAGTGGAGCCTATAAAAACGGTACGTATAACGTAGAAATGGGTAGGCCTGAGTTAAATTTGGAATGTAAGAATTTGCAGAATTGAATTGGGCCTTGCGGGAAAAAGATTTCAGTCTAAAAATACATAGTAATAAAGTGTCAGAATAAACCTGCGGAAATTTAAGGAACTCGTTCATTGAGTGAAGACACAGAATATTTATTTATTTATCAAATCCACTTACTACTATCGTTACAGGTAATTTACCTAATTATAAGGTCCTACAATTCAAAGTGAAAAAAATTCAACAGATGATACAGTATCCCTGATAGACCATATGCCACCGAAAAAATAAATTTTTCGCTTACTTTTTTTTTACTTTCCATAGAAATTTAGTCAGCTGATTGAACCACTTTGTACTGGGAAGTGAAAGAATAATTGGCGCAAAAATTTTTTCTTCTTCTGGAATTTGATCAGTAACGATACGTGATCTACCCTAGAATTATTTTCACTTATTATTGTCGGACCTTATATATTATGGCGCCGCCGCCGCCGTCTGGTTAAATCAGCCGCCTGGTTGTAATTAGTTTTTAGGAAGTCCTGCAGCGCAGAAGAGAGGCGGTAGCTTAGGTTAGAAGGTTAGGTATGGCGAGTCAGGCCACGTGACCGCCATACGTAACCTTCATGGTAATTTTTTTATGACCACCCAGAAGTAAAAATTAAACCAAAAGGCTAACCATTTGGAAGCGGCTGATTTAATCAGATGGCGGTGACATACAAGGTGAAATTCAATCAACCGACCAAATAATACTGGAGACTCAGTGATCAAAAACAAGGTTCAATGACCCTTTGGGTGAAATGAAAAAAAAAACTTTTTTAATAATATCGCCTGCACTAGGAATTGTACTTGAACTAGTCCAACCAGTACGGGAGCAAAAAAATATATTTTTCTAATTTGGCCAAAAGGATCACTGAACCTTGTTCCTGATCACTAACCGAGTCTCCAGTATGAATTTGGTCGGTTGATTGAATTTCACCCTATACATACATGTCCATGTCATGTCAGACTATGAGTGAACAATTCACTTGTCCTGTCGTCGAAATAGTAGATTACACAACAAGTGAAAAAAAAGGGAATTTCTTTCGAGGCTCAAAGGTGGATCCCGAGAGGAGCGAAGAATTCTAAAGTTGAATCCCGAACGAAGCGAGGGATTCTAGAGTAGAATCCTGAGCGGAGGGAGAGATCCAAGAGCCGAGATGGAATTTTTTTTTCACGAGTTATGTACTCTACTTTTCACCATTGACTATGAGAAAAAAAACAGTACCATATTAACTATTTGAATCAAATTTTATTATACTTACAACCAATCGGTACATAGTAAATTAATAAGAGAACAAAACATAAAAATGGCGGTTCTTTTTTTTTTTGTCTTTTTGCCAAGCGGCCAGCCAGTACGTTTGGTAAGATATTTTTTTATATTGTGCATTGACGCTTGTTCCAAATTTAAAATGCTTTATTCGGGCATTTTTGTGGAACATAAAATGTAGTGATTGCAAGATTTATAGTTTATAGCTTCTCGGGTGATTATTTTTTAAGATGGCTGTATGGTCACAGATACCTTTGCCATGCCTTTGCCTATCGAAAAAGTTTAAAAAGTTACTTGTTCTCACTCAGTGAGGAAAAGAGCGTTTTATTCACTGTTTTTGGTGAACCAATAACCCCTTTTCGAATAGTAATGGTGAAAAATAAATTTTGCGATGTACTGTTGACAATCGTAGTAATAAGTCATAAACTCATAATATTAACTTTTTTAGCATCTAGGCACTGTTTTATAGTAATCCAGCTGGCTATCAAATGATATGACTTATACTAAAGTGATATAAAGGTCACTGCTATTTTTAGCAGTTATCTCCATTATAGTCCCACGTTCCTTTACAAGTTTCATTTAGCTCGGGAAGGAATCACAGTTCATAGAGAAGAAATATTAAATAGTATCCCACCAAAAACATAAATGTGAAAAAGGGGCCGAGTTCAGTACAAAGGCAGTGCAAGATTGTCAGCTTCACCAAAAAAATAATTGAGATCAAATTGGGTGCCGAAGCCTCCTCAGTCATAACTGCAATAATGTAAAACGTTCTTTACTTGTTTTAAGAGAAAGATTTTTAGAGGCCTTGCTACTGAATATGTAGAACTTGGCAAATTTTCACAATTAAAGTTTAAGGTTGTCGAACCAAATCCCGGTGCAAAATGCACATCATAATATTGTTTTCCTTACTTTTGAATAAAAAGTATGCAAAAATTGCGTTTTAAAGCAATTAGCAGAAATTGATTAGTAATAATTAAGTTTTCACATTTAAATTATATCATTTTATGATTTACATTTTGATTGCATTCGGTTAACAAACTTAAGCGTATTTATCGTTGTAATCGAATGTAATCAAAATGTAAGGCAAAAAATAACATAATTTTAAAATGTATTATAAAATAAATAAATAAAATAATGAAATATGTTTTATTTCGTTTAAATAGGTTAAACTAACATAAATAGTGGCTGGTGTCTCCTTGTAAGCTTGAAAGGCTTGAGTCGGGAGTTTCCACCAATTGCTTTAAAACGCAATTTTGCATACTTTTTATTCAAAAGTAAGGAAAACAATTTTATGATATGCATTTAGCACCGAGATTTGGTTCGACCACCTTAACCGTTTTAAAGTTACAAAGTTTCAAAGCTGATGTTTAAGCGTTTTAAAGTATGACACGTGCAGATAATTGACTAAGAAACTTGCCAAATTTATATAAAGTGACTTTCGTTTGTGCAGCCAAATACATACTGGAGACTCCGTAAGTGGTCAGGATCAAGGTTCAATGACCCTTTCTGTGAAATACGCAAAATAAAATTTAGAATACACCAAAACCAAAACCACACCAAATTGAGTCGAGGTTGTTCTCTGACTTACACTACACAGTCCGTACTTGGAAACACATCGACACTTCCTCGGGGTTTCCTGTCGCGACGATGTAAGAACATACCCCTACTGTAGCGATTTAAATACCAGCGTGTGCGTGGGCGCCGTTGAGTAGGTGCAAGGGGGTGCACTTGCTCCCCCCTGTCTCGGAAAAATCAAGTTGTCGCTGTGATAGCCAGGCCAATTTTAACGTGACGTTAATTCCTAAACCTATTACCTTATATTTGTTCCTATAAATAAGGATATAAAGAAATATTATATCACAATACAGGTAGTGCACCCTCCTGACAATAACCCTGCCGACGCTGATGATGAGAGCGTGTGTCTGTAATCTTTTTTGAAAACCCATCCTTCAGCAGGGTATCCCGATGGAATCGGAAGAACGATCATCGAGCAGCGGGCGACATTCTATTTCGAGTTAACCTTCAGCAGACACGCCCTTGTCGTTCCACGTTCGTTGTCCATTCATTGTTAATTAATTAGATACAGCTTGCAACGCAAGCAGTTTGCTGACGTTATTATTGTTTTGCAGTAGTCTAGTTACTCGTTAATACATTAGAAGATTTGATGTTCTATACTTTTATAGAATGGACAATTTTATATTGAAGGTTACACATAAAAAGATTTTCGTATTTCAAACTCCGCCTGTATTCTTGTTTCGGGACGCTTCATAGATGAACTTTGGAACTATGTATATATAGGGTAGACACTTGTTTGTTTGTAAACCCGTAGAAGTTTAATAAACTCGATTCTGAAGGCTTTAATTTTAAATTTAGTACTATCAAAACTTAAATTTTTGCAAAGTTATATAGATTCAAATAATTAATAGATTTGATTGATGGTTCTTGATGGAACTCCATTATAGCAATGAAAAATTTTACTTGTACTAGTTCCACAGTGTTTATTTCTCCTCTGTTAGCGACCGGTTTCGTTTAAAAACATCTTCAGGCAAATTAAAGAAAGATTTATTTATATATTCATTGTCATATAGGTAGCTTGTGTTGTTTACATTAAAACACTATTTTGGAATGAAGAAAATTTTGTCAGCACTAAAACGAAAATTAAAGCCTACAGAAACGGCTTTAATATAATATATAGGTCTTGATTATCTGGAAAAATGTTTTATAATTTTATTTTGCCATTTTGCGACCATTTAAAATTCTAGATAAATTTCTTGCGGTCGTATTGCAAGCAAAGAGTAATTTTGGCGAAAATTTAGCATTTAGAAAAATCCGTATTACATAATTTGGCAGCCGTACTACTTAGTTAATCGTACGTAAATGATTGAAGCAAATGTACAGGAAATGTTGTTGCTAACTGTACTTTATAGCAGAACTACCAACAATGATGACACGATGACATTGATAATTCAATTGTTGTAGTTGTAGGTGTTACAAACTAACAACAGTATCAACGACGGTCATAGGGAAAAAAATACTAACTTTTTGATTGTAAGACCTTGTCCACATGCCGCGTTTTACTCGCGCGAGAGCTCCCGCGCAAGCACTCGCGCGTAGTCGAAGTACTAGGCTCCAATACATTGCGTCCACATGCCTCGCGCGTTGGTTCGCGCGTAGATACGCGCGAGTCTTGTGGACGCATTGTATTGGAGACTTCGACTACGCGCGAGTACTTGCGCGCGAGCTCTCGCGCGAGTAAAACGCGGCATGTGGACAAGGTCTTTTAGCGGCAAATCTTGACATTATGGTAACATTGGACTTATTTTTGTTACGAAACATGATTCAATCAACAGACACTGAACCAGTGAACTAAATCGTTCACTACACTAAACGTATGTGTAGATTATATGTACATATACATATATAATAGGGGCCGTTCAAGTATTACGTAAGCAGATTAATTACAATCATTTAGCCCCCCCCATCCCCCTTGTCAGCAAAAGTAAGCAAAGCTCTTACCCCCTCCCCCCATGCTTACGTAAACATTTTTCAATTATAAATATATTTTTTTTATATTATAATGTTATAATTATAATTTTAAAAATAAGAAAATAGATTTAGGATAGAGATTAGATTTTACTGATACAGTATTCAACATAGAGTAAGGGGCAAAAATATACCGATGACGTAATCATCATCTAGACTCCCCTACCCCCCATGTCATCGAAAATAAGCAAAACAAAGACCCCCCCCATAGTGCTTACGTAATACTTGAACGGCCCCATAGGTATGTACATGAATATAATGTAAATCGACCGCCTGTGTGAGGAATCAGGGATTCGAATGTCGCGGGTTCAAATACCATAGGTGCCCTTTGTGTTCTGTCTGCGTACTACGGAAGTCCTTTGTGCCCAAAGTACGGAAATAGGGCTAACCTCACCACCCATCACGCTGGTACAGAATATTCGTTGGTGAAAGATAAGTGTATGAGTGTGGAGAGTGACTTGCATTTCACAGTCCATACTCGGCAACACGAGACCGAGGATAGGAAGGAAACCCTCGTGGATTTGGTGTATTGTAAACATTGATATCGGAAACTATAGTCTTCAAATGTGAAAACTGGATAGTAGCTAGGTTTCTTATAGCACGCAGGATTATTTTTAGGGTACCGTACCTCAAAAGTAAAAAATAGAACCCTTATAGGATTACTTCGTTGTCGGTCTGTCTGTCCGTCCGTCCGTTCGTCTGTCTGTCTGTCAAGACCCTTTATCTCGAGAACGCGTAAAGGTATCGAGTTTAAATTAAAACCATATACTCAAGTCTACAGGCCTTCAAAGCTGTGAAAAAACCAAACTTCTAAGTAAAAAAAATATATGGCCGTTTATGCCGCAAAAAACGTATATTTCGACACTCTCAAGGGAATAAAAAGTTATAGGGTCTTTCCCGTTGACCTAGAACTATGAAATTTGAAATTTGGCTAGTAATAGGGAAAATTCTGAAAACTATAAATTTGTAATTAAACCATTAAAAAAAATAACAACCTACAAATTTGTACGGAACCCTGGGTAGGCGAGTCCGACTCGCACTTGTCCGGTTTTTTTTACAGGATGTATAAGCCTTTTGATATAGATCTCGTTTTTTATTTTGCCTAAAAAGGTGGTTTACCTCTGACCTAGCGGTAAAGAGGCATAGCGATACAAATACAATAAGACCTGCGAACAAAACTATTAATTGCCCTGTGCTGATCCATAACGGGCCCTATTTCCAATCAGTAAGAGTCTTCTCAATCAGTATAAGTTCTCTTCATGGTAGGTGCTAAAGCTAATCGTGACTAGGGTTACCAGATCTAGTAATGTGAGTTCCTGACGAATTCCCTGACATTACAATAAATTTCCTGACATATTCGTAAAAGTTTAATACTGATGTACATAGAAGCAGTACGCTTTACAGTAGTTTTTGTTTTAAGCACAATGTGTTTAAAACATTTACTCACTATCTTAATATTCCTAACAAATCTTATTTTTCCCGTATCCCTGATAGAAGGCCTAAATTCCCGAGATGTCAGGAAAATTCCTGTCACTGGTAACCCTAATCGTGACCATGTGGTCGTGACTAAAGCGCAATGCTGGGAAGAATACCTCGAAACTGTACTTTTAGACCAAGATTTTTTTATTGGCACTAGTTTTAGCCCTTATTCGCAAGAAATAAAGTCTATTTTTGATGACGTTAAGCTTCTAAAGTTTACTAGGATGAGGATGACCTGATGACATCTCGAATCTTGCACGATATTTCATGATGACTCCATCTTGGTCCTAGTTTGAGCATTTCGTTGTTTCCAAGACATGGTATAGCAGCAGTGATAGCTACTCGACAGTCATGTATTGCTTCCTAGCGGAAAGAACAATTTGTTAGGCCAGAAGGACAAAGTTCAACATAGGATATAAGACTGTAAACTGTGCGTCGTATACAATCTACAGGTAATATTTAGAAAATGGGACGTCATCGAACTATTTCCCTATATTTGTCCCGTGTCGCAGATCATTTCTCTACCTAACCCTTTCTTTCAGTTCAATCCGAGTAGCCGAGCTCGGGCTGTGCCGGGGACAGACTGAACTTTGCTCAAGGTGACAATCATTAATTCAGCCAAAGTCATACTGAAGGGTCAGTAAGTGCTCAGTATAAAGGTTCAATTACCCTTTTTGTAAAATTCATATATATTTCAGGCCCAGCCCCGAGTATGGAAGATCAAAATGCTTTTTTGGGAATTTTGTCGATCGGTGATACTATCATCACTTACTGAGCCCCCAGTATGAATTTGGCTGCATAAAATGTCATTACATAAGTGTTTCTGTTTAATATTAAAACACAGAATTATTTCTCCTTCATGGAGATTGTAAAGATATAGCATATTTCAGAATTATCGTCCAGGTGTTCCAGCTTTGTCCTGATGATTAGTCATAATCTCAACGAATGAATATCTGTTTGACACTCCATGCAATAAACGCTTACAAAGTCTTTATCATATTTCCTGTCTTGGAAATCAAATGGCACACTAATTTCCAAAAGAACCGCAATCTAAACAATTTACTTCTTTCTGTAGGACTCACGTCACGGCCTAATTTCCAAAGGGCTCACTGGTAGGACAATCTATTGATCCATTACTTAATTAGGTAACTATCTTGGCAGCTCTGAGCCATTCAAGAAATAAATGGTACAGGGAAAACAGGCCTCCCAGGGCCAATACAAAACATTAATTCGCACATGTGTTGTTTTTAGTGAAAATATTAGAATCAAATAAATAATATCTGTGGGCCCGGTGGATAACGGTTTAACTCGACTTAGGCCCAAAATAAGATTTTTTTAACCACTTTGCTCCGTTTTTTTTTCTCTCTACAAAATGGTTTAACTGGAACTTTGATATCTTTAAAAACAACGGCAATAGACATAATATGACAAAAAGGTTTAATTTTTTTGCGGTACACAATGGTTTAAAAACTCTTTTTAGGGTTCCGTACCCGAAGGGTGCCAAACGGGACCCTATATTTTACGAAGCCTCCGCTGTATGTCTGTCTGTCCGTTCGTCTATCACAGAGGTCTACAGCTTCAGCCGTGATAGTTAGAAAGTTGATATTTTTACAGAATATGTGTTACCATGCCTCTACCAAGATAAATAATAAAAATTTACACCCAAGGGGGGTCCCCATTCAATAAACCCCGGTTTTTTTACGTTTATTTCAGCTCTATCCTAAAGACGGTAATACATAAAAGTTTCAAATTTGCTCACATTATTGAACATACTCTAAACTAAAACAAAAAGTAATAAAATTAGGGTTCCCGTACTCAGAGGGTGTTGAATTGTTTGTCAGGTGGTACCATTTTAGCGCCTTGTTATTTTGTTGCCTTAATGTTATGTATAGCATTTATATTGTTGATATAGTATGTTCTTAGGGTTCCGTATCCGTATTGTGTGGTGCTACGGAACCCTTTGTGCCCGAGTCCGAGTTGCACTTGGCCAGTCGCATACTTAAATATCACATTTTGTGAAATTAGGTGTAACTTTAATTAGATCGAGATTCCCGGTCTTCTTTAAGGGTTCCGTACCCAAAGGGTAACCAACGGGATCCTATTACTAAAACTCCGCTGTCCGTCTGTCCGTCCGTCCGTCTGTCACCAGGCTGTATCTCATGATGAACCGTGATAGTTAGACAGTTGAAATTTTCACAGATGATGTATTTCTGTTGCCGCTATAACAACAAATACTAAAACCAGCCAAGTGCGAGTCGGACCCGCGCACTCCCATACAACAGACATGATTTTTGCCGTTTATGAAGATAATGGTACGGATCCCTTCGTGCGCGAGTCCGACTCTCACTTGGCCGGTTTTTCGTTTGTTATACGTTTACTACATAATATGGTAAAAGGTACAAACTCGACTCAAATCATAATGCATTATATATAATTTATATAATATTATGTATATAATAATATATAAAATATATTTTTATTATAAAAATCTCGAAGGAAACAGATTGAGACCGGGGAAATTTAAGGTATTCGTAAATAACACTATTCATATTAATGAATATAGGTATAACCATATTATGCTATGTAACATTATATTTTATATTATTTTAAACTTATTTATAAAATAATCATTATTTCCATCCATCCATCAGCCTGTTTCGTCCACTGCTGGACATAGGCCTTTCCAGGATTTCACCACTCTTGGCGGTCCCCCTGGAAGAAATGCCCATACTCACACACGCTGGGCAGGCGGGTTGGTGAGCGCGATGCCGAAACCCTCGCACCAGTGACGCCGCTGCCCGTCACTAGTCTGTTTTAAGGCCTGGCAATTAGGGATGGATATACCGCCATCCATCGGTCCCAGGCAATGGTGGGTCGCCTGGTTTTGCCTGAGAGCTGTTCTCTTACTCTCCCCCTAATAACTTCGGAAGGATTTGCGAGTAAGATGGTGGTACCTCCACAGTCGTGCCCGGCATCAGCTCTATCACCTACATATTTATTTATGAACAACAAAATCAGACTTTAATTAAAATAATAACTTAAATCTATTTTAAGTATGCTGGATAAATAAAAAAACAAATTAAGCCTACAAGTCTTAAATATGAAAATTAAATTAAATAAAAGGCTTTTTTCAAATCGCTGCCAAATGGGAAGGGGCCCAAGACACTGGCAGTGTAAGGTACCTCGTTGGATGGCTAGATAACTTGTTGTCCGAGGTACGCGTCAGCCGTTGAGTCACTGGTAAATGAACTTGGACTTGTATATCAAAAAATTACATACACGTATGACATCACATTACACACTGATTGTAAAATTACACAATAATGCCGTAAGTATACCACCTAAGGCACAGTTAGATACCCTTTCCTAACACTTTGCCCAAGGTTCAGTATGATTTCTAACTTGATTTTGCCTTCAACTCCAATACCTGTAAAAAGATACTAGCCTGATTTTTCACTTTTTCGATCACTGCTTACTGCTCATCTTCTCCTTAACGTATTACCATATATTTTTTCCTATAAATAAGGATCCATCCATCAGCCTGTTTCGTCCACTGCTGGACATAGGCCTTTCCAGGATTTCGCCACTCTTGGCGGTCCTCCTGGAAGAAATGCCCATACTCACACACGCTGGGCAGGCGGGTTGGTGAGCGCGGTGCCGAAACCCTTGCACTAGTGACGCCGCTGCCCGTCACCAGTCTGGTTTATATAAGGCCCGGCGATTGGGGATGGATATACCGCCATCCATCGGTCCCAGGCAATGGTGGGCCGCCTGGTTTTTTTGCCTGAGAGCTGTCCTCTTACTCTCCCCCGAATAACTTCGGGAGGATTTCCGAGTAAGATGGTGGTACCTCCACAGTCGAGCCCGGCATTAGCTCTACCACCTACACTTATAAATAAGGATATAAGGAAATATTATATCACAATACAGGTAGTGCACCCTCCCCAGACAATAATCCCGCCAGCGCCGATGGCCACAGCGTAAATGATTATACAAAATATAATACTTTTCCAAAACGATAGCTTAGCCACAGGGCCACAGCACAGCCCAAAACATAGTTGTCTATTATCATAATAAGCGAAAATAATTCTAGGGAAAAAAAACATTTTTTTTCAGTTCAATGTTTCAAGGTTCAATCAGCTGACTAAATTTATATGGGAAAGATTACTAAGATAGCGCAAAACAAATTGTTCGTTAGAAAGTAGTCTATTACCGATTCTTTATCATAATGTTGAATTTTTTTCACTTTGAATTGTAGGACCTTATGTAGATATATTTTCCCTTATTTTGAGAGTAAAAAAATATGATAATAATAACACTAAAGAGCGACTCCACTGTACTCTATTCATGAAATGCTACCAAGTGTCCTAACCTTGGTGATGTGATGTGATGATACATAGCCTAAAACCTTCCCAAAGAAATGATTTATCGTACTGTGAATACTGCATCAAAATCCATTGAGTGGTTCCCAAGTTATAAGCGAATGAACAGACAGACAGACGTTGCATTTTATATGTATAGAGAAGAAGAGATAGAGAAGAGACGAAGATAGAGATATATAGGTGGTAGAGCTGGTACCACCATCTTACTCGCAAACACTCCCAAAGTTATACGGGGGAGAACATGGAATTATCCCCAATTGCCGGATCTTATATAAAACAGACAGGTGACGAGCAGCGGCATCAATAGCGCATGGGTTCCATCTGCCCAGCGTGTGTAAATATGGACATTTCTTCCAGGAGGGTCGCTAAGCAAAATCTTGAAAAGGCCTATGTCCAGCATTGGACGAAACAGGCTGATGGATGGGATAGACGGATAGATATACCGGGTGAACCAAACGAATGCCCCCTGGAGGGAAAGTACCTTAAATATTAGAGTTAGCAATTAAACTTTTACTTAAAGGAACCTTTATTTTATTTTTAAAGCTAAGGAAAACTGCATTCAAAGAAATAAAAAAATAAAAAAATCTACTTCTAACAATATTGAATTTTGGGATATCTTTAAAAGTTTTGTTATTAAAATGTAAAATTTCATGGTTTTCCTTTAATTTACAATACTATGTCACTTGGATGAATTTGGTTCATATGTTTGACCCTTTTGATTGGTATCTTAAAAATACAGGCGAGTAATTTACTGTCATCTGTTTAGGAGTTCTATGGTGATGAGGTCAGGGTCGCAGGTCAGGGAGCATAATGACAATTTTCAAGTAATATCCTGCAATGAACACACTAATACAAAGAGATTCCCGAAATCTCGAGTAATTTACTGTCATTCGTTAAGGAGTTCTATGGTGATGAGGCTAGAATCGAAGGTCAGGTATGTATAGGTATTCAATTATCAAGTTACACCCTGCTATTAGCAGGCACAAAGCGTTTGCCGCAATATTGAGTGATATGCTGTAATCCATTGGGGAGTTCCACTGCCTATCTCTGAAGACCATCATCAGATCATCACGACCAAACCAAAATGGGAACAACATGGAAGCAAACTCTTAAAAAAAAATCAAATCAGTTAAGCTGTGCCAGAGTTATGGAGTAACACACGAAAAAATCAAATTACAATCGAATTGAGAACCTCTTCCATTTTTGATGTCGGTTAAAAACTTAAAAGCCGTTCGGAAAAACTAGTGTGTGAATAAATACTTTGGATGTAATATTTTTTTCTTAGTATCTAATGCTTAGAGTAATCTAACATCTTATACTAAATTATCCAAAATATACTTCACATTTATTCAGTTTCTTGTGTTTTTTTTTAGCACAGCCTTATATGACAACAGGATCTAACATCCTCCAGCTCAAATTCATACGTTTTTTCAAGAGATAAGCGTAGAAAAGCGCACAGACAAAACGTTGTAGGTATTTTGCAAGTATTAGAAGATGGTCGCCCGCCGCCTATTGCATCAAGTGTGTCGCATGTTGGTTGACACTCCATTAGACAGCTGGTTGACATAGAAACTGTGTGTATTTTTGCCTCACCTACCAACTGGATGGCATTAGCAGGTTTCAATGGAAGATATTTACGACGCAGTAAATACCTACAGGTTATGTAATCTCTATGCATATTTACATGAAGGTAAAATCATCACTAAATTGAGTCATTCCATTTTGTTCGTTGAAAAATTGTAAAATAACGAAAAAAACTCGTGCACGAAGGGTTCCGTACCATTATCTAGAATAAACGGCCAAAAAAATCATGTCTGTTGTATGGGAGTGCGCGGGTCCGACTCACACTTGGCCGGTTTTAGTATTTGTTGTTATAGCGGCCACAGAAATACATCATCCGTGAAAATTTCAACTGTCTAACTATCACGGCTCATGAGATACAGCCTGGTGACGGACGAACGGACGGAAGGACAGTGGAGTCTTAGTAATAGGGTCCCGTTGGTTACCCTTTGGGTACGGAACCCTAAAATTCAGCCAAGTGCTAGTCAGACTCACGCAAAAAGGTTTCCTTACAATACAAGTACAGAATCGTAAAAACACGATTATCAATAAATCGATATCGTAAATAACATCATTATACTGGGTGTTAAGATGATAACCTTTTTCCTTCAAACGGGATGTTTTACCCATCAATATGAAGAACTTTTACTATGGGGCCCATCCTGAAATGTCGAAAAAAATCAGCTGTTTCATACATTTAGTTCAAGTAGGTATTTAACTTTACTATGGAACAGCTGTTTTTTATTCGCGATTTCGTTGTTTCTTCCATATCAAAAGTTGTTCATATTGATGGATAGAACACCCCGTTTTAGGAAAAAAGGTGTTCATCTGAACACCTTGTATAACATTAAATAACATCGATGCCATAGCAACCTCAAGGCGACATAAAACAAGGAATTGACAAAGAATTCGGTAGCCTTTAAGTGCGGAAACTCAAATTTTTCATTATTTTTTTGTTTACTATGAGTATGTAGGTACATGGTAGTATAGGTGGTAGAGCTGATGCCGGGCTCGACTGTGGAGGTACCACCATCTTACTCGCAAATCCTCCTGAAGTTATTCAGGAGAGAGTAAGAGAACAGCTCTTAGGCAAAACCAGGCGGCCCACCATTGCCTGGGACCGATGGATGGCGGTATATCCATCCCCAATTGCCAAGCCTTATAAAAACAGACTAGTGACGGGCAGCGGCGTCACTGGTGCAAGGGTTTTGGCACCGCGCTCACCAACCCGCCTGCCCAGCGTGTGTGAGTATGGACATTTCTTCCAGGAGAACCGCCAGGAGTGGCGAAATCCTGGAAAGGCCTATGTCCAGCAGTGGACGAAAAAGGCTGATGGATGGATGGATGGATGTAGGTACAACCAATCTTACCAAATTTGATACTTTTATGTTTTACTGTTTTAAGGCGACAATTACTGCTGGTGACCCCGGTTGCGTGCGTCTCACTCACTCGCACGACTCGTCCCGTATTTATATCTCCGTCGCTCTTCGAGGAATCGAGTTGCGAACGCGCTAAAATGTACCTAAATAATTAAATACAATTATGATAACTAAAATTCTTAAGGGGCTATTTCGATAAAAATGGCACTTTTTGAAGTTGTATACCTGCTTTTCAGATGAAGCCACTAATTTGACAATTCAGTATATGAATTTCGGAACCTTTTTCTAGTTTTGTTCAGTACAGAAACGCGATTGCCTAACTTTCGCTCGATCGAAATAATTATTGAAATGAGGTCTTCTTCTACACTTTTTTCATAGTATGACAAACAGGAATGACATACAGACCAGAACGATATTTTTAAAAATATCAAAATTTTCTCAGTTGGAAATTTTGATAACTATTTTAGTTAATTTTATATTAATTTAAAACCGACATATTGCTATTTTTTCCGGAATCCGTCCCTCTCGCACTGCGGGGCGTTCCACATGGAGTAACAGTGACCTTTGCAAGCGCGACATATCCTCTTACATATATTAATTCTATCTCGCACTGCGGGGCGTTCCGCATGGAGTAACAGTGACCTTTGCAAGCGCGACATATCCTCTTACATATATTAATTCTATCTCGCACTGCGGGGCGTTCCACATGGAGTAACAGTGACCTTTGCAAGCGCGACATATCCTCTTACATATATTAATTCTATCTCGCACTGCGGGGCGTTCCGCATGGAGTAACAGTGACCTTTGCAAGCGCGACATATCCTCTTACATATATTAATTCTATCTCGCACTGCGGGGCGTTCCACATGGAGTAACAGTGACCTTTGCAAGCGCGACATATCCTCTTACATATATTAATTCTATCTCGCACTGCGGGGCGTTCCACATGGAGTAACAGTGACCTTTGCAAGCGCGACATATCCTCTTACATATATTAATTCTATCTCGCACTGCGGGGCGTTCCGCATGGAGTAACAGTGACCTTTGCAAGCGCGACATATCCTCTTACATATATTAATTCTATCTCGCACTGCGGGGCGTTCCGCATGGAGTAACAGTGACCTTTGCAAGCGCGACATATCCTCTTACATATATTAATTCTATCTCGCACTGCGGGGCGTTCCACATGGAGTAACAGTGACCTTTGCAAGCGCGACATATCCTCTTACATATATTAATTCTATCTCGCACTGCGGGGCGTTCCGCATGGAGTAACAGTGACCTTTGCAAGCGCGACATATCCTCTTACATATATTAATTCTATCTCGCACTGCGGGGCGTTCCACATGGAGTAACAGTGACCTTTGCAAGCGCGACATATCCTCTTACATATATTAATTCTATCTCGCACTGCGGGGCGTTCCGCATGGAGTAACAGTGACCTTTGCAAGCGCGACATATCCTCTTACATATATTAATTCTATCTCGCACTGCGGGGCGTTCCGCATGGAGTAACAGTGACCTTTGCAAGCGCGACATATCCTCTTACATATATTAATTCTATCTCGCACTGCGGGGCGTTCCGCATGGAGTAACAGTGACCTTTGCAAGCGCGACATATCCTCTTACATATATTAATTCTATCTCGCACTGCGGGGCGTTCCGCATGGAGTAACAGTGACCTTTGCAAGCGCGACATATCCTCTTACATATATTAATTCTATCTCGCACTGCGGGGCGTTCCACATGGAGTAACAGTGACCTTTGCAAGCGCGACATATCCTCTTACATATATTAATTCTATCTCGCACTGCGGGGCGTTCCGCATGGAGTAACAGTGACCTTTGCAAGCGCGACATATCCTCTTACATATATTAATTCTCTCTCGCACTGCGGGGCGGTCCACATGGAGTAACAGTGACCTTTGCAAGCGCGACATATCCTCTTACATATATTAATTCTATCTCGCACTGCGGGGCGTTCCGCATGGAGTAACAGTGACCTTTGCAAGCGCGACATATCCTCTTACATATATTAATTCTATCTCGCACTGCGGGGCGTTCCGCATGGAGTAACAGTGACCTTTGCAAGCGCGACATATCCTCTTACATATATTAATTCTATCTCGCACTGCGGGGCGTTCCGCATGGAGTAACAGTGACCTTTGCAAGCGCGACATATCCTCTTACATATATTAATTCTATCTCGCACTGCGGGGCGTTCCGCATGGAGTAACAGTGACCTTTGCAAGCGCGACATATCCTCTTACATATATTAATTCTATCTCGCACTGCGGGGCGTTCCGCATGGAGTAACAGTGACCTTTGCAAGCGCGACATATCCTCTTACATATATTAATTCTATCTCGCACTGCGGGGCGTTCCACATGGAGTAACAGTGACCTTTGCAAGCGCGACATATCCTCTTACATATATTAATTCTATCTCGCACTGCGGGGCGTTCCGCATGGAGTAACAGTGACCTTTGCAAGCGCGACATATCCTCTTACATATATTAATTCTATCTCGCACTGCGGGGCGTTCCACATGGAGTAACAGTGACCTTTGCAAGCGCGACATATCCTCTTACATATATTAATTCTATCTCGCACTGCGGGGCGTTCCGCATGGAGTAACAGTGACCTTTGCAAGCGCGACATATCCTCTTACATATATTAATTCTATCTCGCACTGCGGGGCGTTCCGCATGGAGTAACAGTGACCTTTGCAAGCGCGACATATCCTCTTACATATATTAATTCTATCTCGCACTGCGGGGCGTTCCGCATGGAGTAACAGTGACCTTTGCAAGCGCGACATATCCTCTTACATATATTAATTCTATCTCGCACTGCGGGGCGTTCCGCATGGAGTAACAGTGACCTTTGCAAGCGCGACATATCCTCTTACATATATTAATTCTATCTCGCACTGCGGGGCGTTCCGCATGGAGTAACAGTGACCTTTGCAAGCGCGACATATCCTCTTACATATATTAATTCTATCTCGCACTGCGGGGCGTTCCGCATGGAGTAACAGTGACCTTTGCAAGCGCGACATATCCTCTTACATATATTAATTCTATCTCGCACTGCGGGGCGTTCCGCATGGAGTAACAGTGACCTTTGCAAGCGCGACATATCCTCTTACATATATTAATTCTATCTCGCACTGCGGGGCGTTCCGCATGGAGTAACAGTGACCTTTGCAAGCGCGACATATCCTCTTACATATATTAATTCTATCTCGCACTGCGGGGCGTTCCGCATGGAGTAACAGTGACCTTTGTAAGCGCGACATATCCTCTTACATATATTAATTCTATCTCGCACTGCGGGGCGTTCCACATGGAGTAACAGTGACCTTTGCAAGCGCGACATATCCTCTTACATATATTAATTCTATCTCGCACTGCGGGGCGTTCCGCATGGAGTAACAGTGACCTTTGCAAGCGCGACATATCCTCTTACATATATTAATTCTATCTCGCACTGCGGGGCGTTCCACATGGAGTAACAGTGACCTTTGCAAGCGCGACATATCCTCTTACATATATTAATTCTATCTCGCACTGCGGGGCGTTCCGCATGGAGTAACAGTGACCTTTGCAAGCACGACATATCCTCTTACATATATTAATTCTATCTCGCACTGCGGGGCGTTCCGCATGGAGTAACAGTGACCTTTGCAAGCACGACATATCCTCTTACATATATTAATTCTATCTCGCACTGCGGGGCGTTCCGCATGGAGTAACAGTGACCTTTGCAAGCGCGACATATCCTCTTACATATATTAATTCTATCTCGCACTGCGGGGCGTTCCACATGGAGTAACAGTGACCTTTGCAAGCGCGACATATCCTCTTAATAAATAACCAAGTGAAACCATTTATTGTAATAATATCTTTAATTTGACTAAGTTTGAAGTTATTTCTGTGCATAATTAATTAATTAAATCGGATCTTAGTCTTAATTGTATCCCTAATTTTGGTATTTATTTAGTTCAAGAGTTCTTAATGATAATACAAAATTCTAAACAAGGAACATCATTCTATGTATATTAGGGGAAATTAAGTCAACCGCCTAAATTCATACTGGAGACTCGGTTAGTGATCAGGAACAAGGTTCAAAGATTGGCGAAATCATAAAAAAAAATGTTTTGTTCCCATTACTGCTGGCCTGGTTCGTCTGGTTCGAGTCATAGATTATCATCTATGGGTTCAAGTACAATTCCTAGTGCAGGCACTAAGGGGCAAAAAAATGTATATTTCGAATTTCACCCGTAGGGTCAATAAACCTTGTTCCTGATGACTTACCGAGTCTCCAGTATGAATTTAGGCGGTTGACTGAATTTCAATATGTATATTCTGTAGTTTTCTATGTATTAAAAAATATAGGTATATACTCAAATAACATCCGAATTAAACCAGCCCTTAAATCAAATCAAAAAACCTTGAAAATATGTAAATAGATTTTAGGTTTCTTTTATGGGGTTAAGAAATTTAAGCCAAAGGGTTGATATACAGGTTGAAAATGTACCCTCTAGCTTTATTGAACTCTATGAATCAGAATCACTTAGAACACAAAACCGTAAAAAAAAGGTTTTATTTTCATTTCCTTTTGGTTTTCAAATTTCGAAAGAATGGCCAAACTACTCGACGTGACATGTGACTGACAATAGGCCGTACATATTCCCGGTGGTAAATAATGCACATAGCTAGGCTATGTACACATAGGTTTTGAAGAGCGTCGTCCGTCTGTCACCGGAGTATTTGTGCTTCTTTGGCGGTGGATATCTTTTTGTTTATTATGTATGAATCATCACAAAAATAACAAAACATGTATTTTTTATCACAAAAACAAAATTTACAAACATCTTTAGATTGGTACTGTAAAATACATTAAACTTAAATAAACTAATTTAAAAAACTAAATTATCCTAAGAAATAAACTAAACTAAAACTACTTAGCAAAAATATGTAATAAAATTATATGATTAAATTAGGTAATTAAGCTGAAATGTAACATAATAGTTTCCTTTGTTATAAGGTTCATTTTCAACCGGTATTTTATTATTCATGTTGTCAGTTATAGACCATTTTTGGTACGGGTCTATCGTAAAAACTATTCAGAATTACTTTTTTATGTGTGGCAAATACTGTATTTACGTATAATAATCATAAATTTTTAGTATTTACAAATATATAATATAAAACATATACCGAAAATGACGACCACACTACATATATCACACTAAATATTATAAATGCGAAAGTTTGTGTGTGTGTGTATGTTTGTTACTATTTCAGGCTGAAACGGCTGAACGGATTTGGATGAAATTTAGAATGGATATAGCTTATACCCTAAATTAACACATAGGCTACTTTTTATCCCGGAAAAAAGCATGTCGTTAAACCGAATAACACGCGAGCGGAGTCGCGGGTAAAATTTAGTTTTTAATATAGGTTTAGTGTTACGTACCCGAATACTCGACCAACTTAATTTAGCCGTATTGTAACTAGTTAACAATGATTCACGTGAGGTGAAAATAGTACATTGTTCACCGAGTGGAGAAAGAGGCCGATTATTTACCAACGAGGGTGTAGTTTGAGGTCCGAGGCGCAGTCGAGGGCCTCAATACACACGAGTTGGGAATCGCACTTTCTCCCGAGTGATACATAGAGCTTTATACTACACCTGCGAGGAAAATAAAAGACAAAATCACCCATTCTTCTATATCACTACTAGACGACATTTTGAGTTACTTTTAATAAAGATACAACCAAAGAAACAGATTGATGACTCGCGTTCGATTTCCAGTTTTTAATTTCTTTTTTGTATTATGTAGGTACATAAATAACAAATGGCCAGTATTATTTTGCAAATTTAGACATAAAAACTTTTTGACTTTCACTTTTTTAATTTTTTTATGATCATAAATAGCAAGTGGCCAGTATTATTTTGCAAACTAAGACATAAAAACTTTTTGTCTTTTGGCATTATTCTTCAAGCTAGGTTATGTACCAAGAAATGCTTATCGTACGGATGTTGTCAACAAATAAAAAAACAGCATGTTAACAATGGATTTTCATATACTTTTTCTGCCCACTCAGCACGTTAACAATGGATTTTCATAAACTTTTTCCGCTCGCATTTTGGTATGACAGCAATGACGTATATTCTCCATCGTTTTCGAAAAAGTAAGAAGGAACTTTCCAAGCAGGTGTAGTAAAAAGATAATAAAAAAAAATCTCCATTGATAACCCGCACCTCCATACCTTACATCATGTGCGAAGTACGTTTGACATTACATTACACCGGTGCATTACCTATTGCGTTTGCAATGCAATTACAGTTTCATTAGCTCTCACATGCTATTATGTCGCACGTTATCGCAGGACAGCGTGTGATGGGAATTACAAGCAGCATGAGGTTAAAAAAAAAATAAGTCATAATGCGTGATTTGGGCAAAGACATTGTATAATAACTTTAGGGTGTAATTAGGGTTGCCAGATGGGAAAACCAAAATATCGGGGCAAAATTTCAAAAAGTCGGGATTTTTGGATTATGGTCGGGACAAACCACAACAGATATTACGAATAAAAAATATTTTTCATTATTAAATATAAAAGTAATTACAACAAAATATTTTTTTCGGCAAATTATGAGATTATATATACAGTTGAAAATTGTAACATCAAATTATGAGACAAATAAAACATACTTTTATTTTCTACTTTTCCAGGAGCATTTTGCAATTAAATTCACTGACTCAACCAATTTGGTGCCCTTTCATCTTTCATTCAAAAAAGTTTTAAAAGTTAAATAATTGTTATTATTCAATTTTCGTTATTTGTTACTTGTCGGGACGGTTAGTATTTTGTTGGGACTCTGGACATCATTGAAAGTCGGGACAGTCCTGATAATGTAAGCGCTGCTAGTCACTACGAATGTCAACATCGTGCTTCAGCGGATGAATGAAGCTTTTCTTTTTATTTTAGCGCCAACGCCGTGTATGAGTTTTTCGGGCCGCCATACTTACAGGTCTCTGATCTGACATGTATTTTAGGTCTTAGTTTCTCCCCATTTAAGATTCAATGTTTTTGCCAGCGGCTTCTAACGCGTTAATTTTGGTTATAAGGTTCCGTAGCCAACAAGGAACCCATACAGTTTCGCCATGTCCGTCCGTCTTCTGTCTGTCTGTCCGCGGCTTAGTTCAGAGACTCAAAGGCTGAGATCATAGGCTGAGATTCAGAGTACATTTTGAGTCCGAACTCAAGAGGAATTCAATCTTACAAACGTCACTCTAGTATGAGATCACGTCACTTTTTGACGTTTGTAAGATTGAGTTCGGACTCAAAATGCCCTCCGAATCTCAGCCATAGAGTAACTTATAGCTGAGATTCAGAGTGCATTTTGAGTCCGAACTCAATCTTACAAACGTCACTCAAGTATGAGATTACGTCGCTTTTTGACGTTTGTAAGATTGAGTTCGGACTCAAAATGCACTCTGAATCTCAGCCTTAGTACTAGAAATTTGTCATTTGGCATAGGTGAGGCTAATTTTTGTCACTCTCACTCCAAGAGAAAAAACGCGCAGTGCAGAGAGGGGCGGATTCAGCGTATAAAAGAGAAAATAAGTGCAAAATTTATTTAAAAGCAAAAATTTAGATGTTTGAATTCTGTTCATGATTGGTTTTCGTCAAACGAGAAGAAAAACTGTCTGTGAAGACCTCATTTCAAGGAAAATTTCCAAACGTGTTTCCAAAAAACAAAACTAGATTATGTCGAAATGTATTTACGTACCAGAAATTTATTGTAATTTTCTGCGTACTTCGTGAAATACAGAGAAACAAAGCATCCATATTTTATTAACATATCCTCTTAATCACGGCGACGAAGTGGTAAAATAAAATACTGAAAAAATGTAAGTACATCTATCATCGTTCAGACATACCAGACACAACATCCTGCAAAAAAATCATTTCATATTAAATCCCGTTGATAACAAGTTCATTGATTTATAACATCCTTTGATAGGATGGAGGCACGTTAACCCTTCTTCAGCAAAACCCGGTTGTTAGTGCTGATATTCTAACTCGCGAAGTCTGTTTGGCTATGGTTGTAATGGTGCGTGCATACGCACTTTTTAGGGTTCCGTAAATCAAAAGGAAAAACACGGAACCCTTATAGGATCACTTTGTTGTCCGTCTGTCTGTCCGTCCGTCTGTCTGTCAAGAGCCTTTATCTCGGGAACGCGTGGAGGTATCGAGTTGAAATTAAAACCATATACAGAAGTCTACAGTCCCTTGAATCTGTGAAAAAATCAAACTTAAGGGCATTTATGCCGCAAAAAACTTATATCGTATTTCGACACTCTCAAGGGATTCAAAATTTATAGGGTATTTTCCGGTGACCTAGAACTATGAAATTTGGCAAGTAATACCGTCTTATAAGGGTAAAAGTTAGAGCCGAATCAAATTTGGCCGAGTCATTTTTGAGAATTATGAGATAAGGACTAAATTAATATAAAATGTTAGTCAGTTATGGGTTTGATAAACCGAAAATATTTTACGTCATTTATTTAAGGTGACTTTAATTGAACTGAAGACTCGGTAAGTGCCCAGCAACAAGGTTCCTTACAAACGCAAGCCCAACCCCGAGTCAATTACTATGGGACGTCAACATTTTATTTTGCGAAATTAGCAAAAAGTTTTATCGATCCGTGTTACTGGGAGCGTATTTTTGAATAATTCCAATTTCAATTCGCATATGAATCCGCATGATTCGTATACGAAAACATAAATTAGTATTGCATTCGCATGCGAATCATGCGGATTCGTATGCGAATTGAAATTCGAATGGTTCAAAAATACACTCCCTGATCCTCAACCAAGCCTCCAGTATGAGTTTAGCTGCATAAATAAAAGTGACCTTAAATATTTATGTAGGAATAAAAATAATTTAGACAATCATCATTTTGAATAAGTGTAACTAATAAGTTAGGTATGTATCTACTACATATTATACTTTATGCATAGACTATTATGTAGTCAGCTGATGATACTTAGGTACTAAATAACCAGTTCAAAGAACGAGAATCTCATAAATGCATCATTTCAAAGATATTCACTATCGGTCCGGCACCCCCTTACCTACATCAGGAAAAATAAATATTCGCGTAAGTACAGAGTGGACCAAAAGTCCGTTAACATTTGAATCGGTTGCCGCCGCGTCTAGCAGCGGCGGCGGAGGGGGGTGGAGGGGTTACGCACTGCAAGAGCAGCCAATGGGAATTTAGTACCATGGCGTCGTTCAGCGTTAGTCAACGTGCGTTTTGTGTACGCGAGTACTATCGAAACAACGATTCTGCGACCTTAGCTCAACGAAAGTTTTGCGATCATTACAAGATACGACACAAAAATCAAGCTCCATCAGGTGTGTTATTTAAAAAATGGGTGCTCAAGTTTGAGAAGACGGGTTCAACAATGGATTTACCTCGATCTGGTTGGCCTAGAACGTCGAGGGACCCCAAAAGTATGGGCTGTTTTATCAGCAAGAGGCATTATTGGTCCATACTTTTTTGAAAAAGCAAGAGGACGTGCGGTTACAGAGAATTCCGAGCGGTATATCACCATTAATATTTTATACTCTATGATCATCATGTTACGAAACTTTTTCGCTCCCGCGCTGCAGGATTTTGTTGGTTTTAATCAACGCTCATGGTTTCAGCAAGATGGAGCCACTTGTCATACATATAATGACTCGTAAGGGCAGCTCGAGACATTTTTGGCCCAAAAGTGATATCGAAAAGAGGGCACATTAACTAGCCGCCTCGTAGCCCGGATCTATCCCCAATGGATTTTTTTCTTTGGGGATATCTTAAGGCTAAAGTTTACGACACCAACCCAGTAACTCTTGACGAATTTAAGGATCGTATTCGCACAGAAATCCAAAACATCTCAACAGAAACATGTAAAGCTGTTATAGAAAATTTCCGCTCTAGATTGCAGCAATGCCAGAATAATGAAGTATTGCATATGGATGAAGTGATTTTTAAGAAATAAATTCCCCTTTTGTTTACTATCGAAAACAATAAACAATTTTGATGTACTGTGATTAGTTCTTTTTTAATCATCATTTCAAATATAAACGGACTTTTGGTCCAACCTGTATAATATTATTTACATTTTGTATCCGTTACGGATTATTCGTACCATAAAATACAAATTACAAACCAAATTAATAGGTAGGTACTGAAGACTTGGTACTTAAGTGCTCACTATCAAGATTCAAGATTTGGTGACCCTTGTTGTGAAATTCGTAGATTGTAGATGCAGTGGAGCCCACATCAAGCTAAACACATTGAGTATAAGCCTATACAATGAAAGGTCAGCTTATAGGTACTCAAAGTGTTTAGCTTGATGTGGGCTCCACTGTACAAACGCAGCCCAGTCCCAAGACCATGGGAGGTCAACATTTTATTTAAAGTGTCACCGATCCGTGATACTGATCACTTATCGAGCGTACAGTATGAATTTGGCTGCATAAATTAATGTCACTTTTTATATGTGAGCGTGAGGTTGTTAATTCCAATAGTAATTATGGTAATTTTATTTTGCATTTTTGGATCCTTTGACACCCGTTAATAAAGCTAGAGCTGAATACACCCCCCCATACATATCTATCCATAACATGTATAGGGGCTAACACCAGCGATATAAAAGGCAAGTAATTAAATTGTATTTATTTTAAATATTCGGTCAGCAAGAAAAATCTGCTGAAAAGTTATTTTGACAGCACAATATGTTTTTGCCGGCCGTAAAAAAACCACCAGCAAAACTTGGTCAGCAACTAAATCAAGGATTATCCGAAGATAAGTAGATTTGGTCATCTTGATAATGTATATAATATGTCTGCTAAATAAATAGTAGAACTATCCGCAAATCCGTTTAGTGGTTCTCGATTTATAACGGAACATTCATACAGAGAGACAGACAGGTATATTTAATTACCTATGACATCAATTTTAAAGCTGTCCAATATCACATTACTTGCTGATCAATTTAGTTATTTTTGCCGATTACTAAAAGCAGCTCAACTCTCTTTATTTGCTGACAAAATATATTTTGGAGCTGACCAAAACCTTTTTAATTTTTCTGACCATTTAGATGATAGCCTTTATAAATTACTTTATATCGCTGGCTGCGACGACATGGCGCAATTTTTTCCGCACAGATTTGGTTGCGCAGTTTATTACGCACGTTTTTTTGTGCGTGAAAGTGAAACTCAAAAATAGGTGCGACGACGAGTGAAGCGAGGAGGAGCGTGTTAGGTTGACATGACAATCATGACATGCTAATAAACATTGGGCGCCGAGCGAAGCAGAGCCTAGCGAGGGGACCGCCAAAGTTTTGTATAGGTAACATTACCCAGGTAAACCTAGGTTTACGCTATCTTGTATTACCCTTACCCACGAAGTAGGTATGTAGTACCCGTAACATATTACTTATCTACCTACATTTTCTTGGGAAAAAATCGCGCTATTAAATTTCGCAGAGCATGTTAGCCGTACGTACATATAGGAATGTATTTTATTTTATTTGTGTTTTGTACTCAGAAGACTAACAATTTATTCTTCTGATGTTTTGTTTGTAGCTTGGGTTCATTTCGAAACGAGCAAAAATCACTCGGAGTGACGCGAATTTCACCTTTCAAAAATGGACACGAGTTAAACCGAGGGTAAACGAACCGTTACCTGATAGTTGCACGTAAGTGTTTTGAAACGCTTCGGAGTCATGTGAAAATCACACTGGGCCACTTGATATTTTGTGCAACCAGATTTTTCTTTCTCTTTCTAAAAAACGAATGAAATTTCACACTATGATCGCACGTTTCGAAACGATTTGTTGGTCAGGGAGGGTGTATTTCGTTTTGGTGATATGCCACTGGCAAAATTCGCAATGCTGGGAATGTTCCCAATTGACCACAGCTCAAATTGTTGGCTAAGGCATTAAATAGTATTATCTAAAAGTATACTTCAAACGATAAAATATGAAGAAAGAATAATCTCGATTAGTTAAGTATTTCATTACTTATTCCCATTTAAAAAACTTTTCATTCTAAAAGGTCTTAAGTTCAAATCGTTGGCTCTACGGGACTGAGATCTTTGCCCCATAGAGAAGTTTGCACTGATAAAAAATTCATCTGTCAAATATGATATTTGTCAAAGAATGAGTTCAATACTTAACTCTGTCAAATGTGTTAAGTCAAGTCACAGTATGATGATTATACGAGTTTTATTAACGGTCTTGTATTGTTATGCCTTTTTGTAGTATTTATATTTTTAGGTTAGGACAGAAACCCTTCAATTCTATAGGCTTTAAACATATTTACGTGCATTTGTACCGAGTAACATGCTATAATTATTTAGACCGAGACGGGTTACTTTTTGAACGGCCTATAATATTCGGTCTAGTTTGAATTTTTTATTGTGGTAAAGGTTCTATTGCTTGCAGTCAACCATTGAACGAAATGAACGAATATTTAGTATTTTGCAAATATCTCCGAAAAAAGCCGCAAATAAAATTTCAAAATAATCTCCATGAGGTGTTAGAATTTTTGGTGTCTTCTCAGATGCTTGTGAATTATTCCACTATAGACGACAATGGTGTCGATTCGGTGTAACACGACTTAACTTATTTGACAGGACTAACCTTATTTTAAGCATCCTGTTCTTGTCTTTTCGATACAGAAAGAAGAAGATAGAAAGCTTAAATTAAGTTTAGTCCTGTCAAATGATTTAGTCCGCATTTTTTTCTAGCATTTCAAAAGCAGTGCAAAAAGCCAAATCCGGGTGTTGGTGTAATCAGGTACCTGACTACAGATAGGGAATTATTAAAACAGGAACAGTACTTTTCCATATCATGAATTTTGTTAAAACTACCTCGAAACTAGTTTCGAAAATAACAAAATCTGTTTTATGTATTAAGTATTAGTTTTTTTAAATATGTTTTATTTAAGTGTTAGTTTTATGTAATGTAAATATCATTTTGTATATGGACTTGAAATTGTCTGAAATAAAATTACTATTATAATTATTATTTAAGTAAATGTTGTACTTTTTACAAAACTTTTTGGTACATATTAACAAGAAAATGTAATATACATATACTAATAAATACTCGAAAAAAATACTAATAAAAAAAACTTTTATTTCAAACCTCGGATGAACAAACCAACTGGACAGGCCACCAACAGGCGAACCCCCCTGCCAAAGGTATGAACCCGGCGGTCATACTGGTTATATAAAAACGATAGATATCCCTGTGTGTGAATATGATTGTGTGCGTATAGTTTAAGCTAGTGTTTGAGTATTTTGTAGTGTGCGTGCATCGCGACGACGCTGCCTCGTCCCCCACCGAAAATGATAGACTTTTTGCATAAAAATTAGTGCGCGGCTCCACTCCAGTTGGTTTTCTTCTCCAAGTTTCAAACATCAACCCTCTTTCCTTTTTTGTGTGACCAAAATACTTTGACAGTTTAAGTAACATTGCATGACAGCTGAGTTGGTTTTTTAAATGTTCCTGATTCCTGTACCATACAGGCTACCATATATTTTTTGGATATCACGTCACGCAATCGCATTGATCTCCAAATTTCAACAAAAAGACGAATATTGGTGCGACAAGGAACGAAGCAAAACGGAGGTTTACGTGTAAATAATTTATAAAGTAAAGGAATTCAGGTTATAAGTAATAGCAGTGGCGTGCATAGAATTTTTTGTTGGAAAAGCAATGAGAAGGTCAAGTTTGACGATACAAATAACAAGAAAAAAATTTAAAACCAATTTGAAAAAATATTTTTTTGTATGGAATCATGTACTCCAGGGTAGGCAGTGCCTACCCTGGCGTCATACAAATAATGAATTTTCAAAGTGACATTTACATTTTATTTTCGTTTTAGCGCCATTTTGCCACAGATCAATTTAACTTCGGGGCAAACGAAGTAAAATGATCACGGACTATTAGAATAAGATTAATAAAAATTATGAAAAAAATTAGAAAAATAGCATTGATTTTAAAGTACCACCTGAAACAAGACAGACAAATATGTAAAACTTCACAAGACAACACAATATAAATAAATTGTACTTATACTTTAATATTATTAATTTGTATAAACTTAGTGAGTATAAATATTACTTCTTTACAAGGAATAGACAATAAATATGATATATTAGCAGGAAGGGATATATTAAATTCTGAAAGCGAAGGATAAATAGGAGCACAATTATGGTTAAGAGAACAATTGAAAAATATATGATCTAAAGATCCCTACTCCAAACCACAATTGCAAAGGGACGAATCCCTTAACCGAACAAGAGAGCAGGTGTGACAGAGCCTCATTCTAATGAGGACACTCGTGACTCGTTTGCTAAATTTACGATATTTATAAAACCGAGGACGGGGAGGTATTTAGGGGCTGAATTTGACAATAAAAAAAAATTTAAGCAATCTCATTCATCCTGCCACTCAACTGAAAGTTTTTTAGTTGGAATGGACATAAGGTCCTGACAAAAGTTTTGGTAAAATATGTTATCCCCCACTGAAATAGCATCCTTTGTCGATCGAACAGCTTCCTCCTTACCGACGATACCAGCATGCCCAGGGATCCAAACCAAGGTAACCCGGGAATTATTGTTAGAACAAAACAAGAGTAGTTCATTTATTTTACACAATATAGGGTTACGTACACAATTCTTATTGGGATTTTGACTAATAGACTCTATGGAACTTAAATTACTGAATTGTCATTATGATTATCAGCAATATAAATTAGAGCACTCAAGATAGCATGACACTCTCCTGAGAAAACTGTAGCTTCCGGGGTTAATTTATGTAGTTTCTTATGCCCCGAGTTTAAATGAAAACAAGCTGAGCCTACATAGCCATCTTCTGACGACTTTGAGGCATCAGTAAAAAACAAGTTCGAGGAGGGCCACTTGGAATAAACAGACTGATTAAAAAAAACATTGGCATTTGGGGTATCTTTGTGGATATCCAAGGTAACAGTGTCTGGAAGAAGACAAATAGTTGTAAGGGGAGTTTTATAAATGGGAAGACAATCTAACTGCCAACATGAGCTTCAATGTCACTAAGCCGGGAAAGGCTTAAGGTATACTTTTATGCAACCAATAATTATTTGTACAGACTAGATTGGAAAGCTGGACCAATTTAGAGAAAAATGGATGGGAACTTGTTTTGGCAGCTCGGAACAGGAATCTGTCCGATAAGAACTGTCTTCTGAGGTGCAATGGCGACTCAACCGCCTCAACCTGCATAGCACGGATGGGTGAAGACCTCACGGCCCCCATAATCACACGAAGAGCCTTAGCCTGCACAGCATCCAGCTTCTTTAATGCCATATAAAATATTCAACCGTGTCGTATCTGGAGGAGCCCAAACTCGGTATGTTTTGAAAATGATTTTCATTTTAATTTAAAACAAGTGAATGAAATGTAATGATGTGATAAATTTTTAGAATGGGCTCAGAAAGCCCATTTATTTGATACCTACCACACATGATACCTAGTTTTGGAAGGAAAAAAATTGTTTCTTAAACAAAAAAAGACTCTTCCTTTTTTGTGGTACTAAGGGTTAAATTGTTTCATACGGTCTAAAGATCTATCGTTCCGATTTTCATCCCTTTAACACAATTTGTAGCCATTTTGGGCGTACCGCTAGCACTACTGCCGGCATTTGAGGCTCAGCCACAGACATATTAATCCGTCTGTGGGCTCAGCTCATATTCTAGCTCTTAACTACTCATAAGAACCCGGTTCGCAACGACGACAACTTTGATGAAAAACAATAGGTTAAATATTTTTCTGGCCTTTATCGCGATGTTTTTGAAAAAACTAGGGACATACACCACTTCATATTGGCCTTTAAATAAAGGGCTAGAATTTATTTAATTGAATTGTTTCTCTTTTGCGAGTTATTTTATTACTTACGAGCTCGCTCCGAATCGTTGTTCATAATATCTAAGTATCAAAATAACGCGCAAAGGAGAAACAATTGAATGAAACAAAATTTAGATCTTCATGTAGATGGCCAATATGGACTATGCCCCTGATTTTGAATGAATTCAAATTTTGATGAATAACGGATTCGGAGCGGGCTCGTAAGTAATAAAATAACTCGCAAAAGAGAAACAGTTTAATCAAATAAATTCAAGGCCTTTATTAAGGCGGGCAATATGAAGTGGTGTATGTCTCTAGTTTTTCCAAAAACATCGCGATAAAGGCCAGAAAAATATTAACATATTGTTTTTGATTAAAGTTGTCGTCGTCGCGGACCGGGCTCTTAAGCGCAATCTATTGGTCCGATCCGACCAAAACGGAAAACACCCAACACAACACAACACAAGTGTAAATAAATGTAAAGTTAATTTGGTGTATGCAAACAAACAAACAAAAAATATCACAAGCACAAAAAACACAATAGGTACCAAAAAATTTCTTTTTCTGAAAAAACGGCGTGTGGGGTAGACAGGTATTTACCATCTGTTTTATTTCCTTTTAACAATTATTGGTATTTGCAGTCCAGGATGTACCTATACATAATCACATCTTATGAGGTTACTGCAACCTGCTGTTTTGCAGAACTTTTGAGGCGTATTTGTATCTCTTAACATAGACACTCTAAAATACTCTTTAATTCACTCTTACAGTAATAATGGACCTGAGTACCAAGTTAACAATGGCTCGTTACAACACCGCTTTCAACGAGAAATCTTATGAAAATCTAAGGAGTCTCAGACAAGCTGCTGCCTTTGCGTTGTACCAGTCTATACATCCAAACCTGACTAGTGCTGTGTTCAACAATGGTGTTACTGCTGTGAGTAGTTTTCTAGTATTCTGCTGAGAATTGGATGCTTTTATTCTTGTTCTTTCTTTGCCCGTCAGTCTATCTGGAGCACATGGCAAAGGCAATTGGGCCACTTGAGCTAAGTAGTATTTTTCCGTAAGTATATAACTGCAATCAGCTCATGAAGCCTTTTAATTTGATTGATTCCTCATAATGATAAGAAGCAGAAAAAAAAAGATAAAAAAATCCATACAAAAATTATGATGAGACCATTACTATTCAAATTACTAGTTCAAATTGAACTAAACAGTGCAATTTGAAGGTAAATATTCACTATGTACCAAACAATAAAAGTCTGGTATAGTGCCCCCTTATCGACACTCTGACCAAGAGAATCCACATAATCACACTTTTGCTGCTCAAAACATTCCAAAGAATACAGTTTGTGCCTCGACTATAAACCATAGGCATATCTAGGTAGCGGCCAGGGGGCACGGCCCTCCCCAGAGTACCGTCTGCCCCCTCCCCCAGAAATACAGTTGTTGTTAATGTGAAAAGATGCTTTATCCAATTTAAGACTTTAAGACGTTATTTGTTTTGTTTTTTGATTTGTATGTGATCTAGTTATATGGAGAGTTACAGGTTACCTCTATCAGTCTTATTATGATCTCATAATCGAGAACAGACACTTGTTATACTGCATGTGTTGGAGCCGGGGGCCAACCCCCCCCCCCCCCCAGCTAAAAATCCTAGTTACGAATGCTATAAACTGCACCCCAACTGTTAAATTGAGTTGTAGACTTCATAAATATCAAACATGCAGGTACTAAATACTCATTTTCCTTTAATCTTAACCATGAATGTTTATAAATTACATTTCAGATTGCAAAAGCTTTAAAGATTCAAACAGAATGTCCATGGCTGAAAACATGCAATCAAAAAGTGATTCTCGTGATGCCTTTGTGCAATCAAAATCCTGAGTAAGTGGAAAATTATTACATTTCATATCTGGGATGAAGATTTTCATACAGGCTCTCCAAAAATTTTAAAATATGAATAATGAACTGATATGTAATGGACCATAATATGCATATTGTTGCCTAAGTTCTAGCACTACATACATAGCATTTCAATCATTCTCTAAACCATAACTTCAGAATTTAGAATAAAATTTTAAATGCTTAATATTTTGACTATAAGCGGTTTTGGCGATCTAGAGCAACTAATGAACGAAAGTTCTATTGTTGAAAAAATATTTACCTACTGTTTTATATTTTATTAGTATTTTGAAGTTAGGAGGCAGATAAAGATCAAAACTGAGATGCAGTGTTAGAACATAAGCAATGATATGCAGCTATTTCTAACTGCTAGCAATAAGAAATTGCTCTTCAAAATATATATTATAAAAGGCATACTTATTTCTTAATTTCCAGGCCTTTAGAAGAAATTCAAATCCTTCTTCACGGTTGCAACACAACTTCGATAACGTACACTACAAAACTATATCAATTAACCCAAGAAGCACCATACTGGAAAGAAATTAAGACTCAAAATATCACAAAGAATACTCTGTCAACAGTAGCTGCAGTCATTGATCTGACAGAATTGAAGAACAATGTGGTCAGCAAGATAGAATTTGGTGGAGTGATAATGTATAAGATTGATGGAAAAGAGAAGCTGTTGCCGTTTGAAAAAGTTACACTTTCTGCTATGGATACCTTGGCAGAGAAGTTTGATGTGTTATCAAGCAACAAATTAGGTACAATTAAATTTTCCTTGACACTAGTATAGGTAGTAGAGATGACGCTGGGCTCGACTGTGGAGGTACCACCATCTTACTCGGAAATCCTCCCGAAGTTATTTGGGAGAGAGTAAGAGAACAGCTCTTAGGCAAAACCAGGCGGCCCACCATTGCCTGGGACCAATGGATGGCGGTTTATCCATCCCTGACTGGTGACGGGCAGTGGCGTCACTGGTGCAAAGGTTTCGGCACCGCGCTCACCAACCCGCCTGCCCAGCGTGTGTGAGTATGGGCATTTCTTCCAGGAGGAACGCCAAGATTGGCAAAATCCTGGAAAGGCCTATGTCCAGCAGTGGACGAAACAGGCTGATGGACTAGTGTAAATCCCCAAACACATGCCCCATTTCGGCTCTGTTAACAAAGCTATTTTTAATTTATTCTGGAGATAGACCCTGCATTTTTATTTTAACAAATAATTTAATTTTAATAAAAACATTACATGTGTTAATATGTCTTTTGCAGAGAAAAATAACTTACTGGCCATCTTAGCTACATCACAGAAGACAGACCTCATATTTAGACAAGTCCAGAATGAGGACAATGACACTACAACACTCATAAACTTATTATGCACCAATTTAAAGATGGAACGAGTGACGTACGCACAAAATCTGGTTCTTCTTAGACAATCGCCTTACCATGCCTTGAATGGACTGATGATAGTTTTCCATGATGGGACTGTTGGATACCAGAATTATGTAGAGGCATCTGTTTACACAAGGTAAAATATTTATAATATTACACAGAACCAAAACTTCCCTAAATCCATTTAATTTCCCTTACAAAAACAATTGATGAGGTTGACTAAAATGAATTTAATTTTTGTTTATATTAAACACTAAATCATGCGATATCTGGTCCTACACAATAAAGTTTTTAGTTTTCTGTAATTTCGAATAAACTTATAAATATTGATGTCAATAATTATCTTCTCACTAGGTCATAATAAAGTAATAAAATACATAGTTGTGTCTGTACAATGATAATTTTTTTAAAGTTTTAAATGAAATAAGTTCTTAGTATTGTACTGAAGCCAAAACAATCATTTTTAGGATTTTTGTTTGTCTGTCTGTATGTATATTCCGTTTTAACCCTGGAACCACTCAACGGAATTGGATGCAGTTTTTTTAGTATCATTGACCCTGGTCAATATGTAGGCTATAAGGGGTGTTAATAAAATAACGGCCAAGCAGAAAACGGGGCAAAAATTTAATAAACGCGGGCGGAGCCGCGGGAGAAAAGCTAGTAGCTTATAATTACTACAGTGCGACAACCAGCGATTTATATCGCTGGCGACAACGATCTAAAATAATCTAAATGAACATGGATGACAGCGATGGATAGCGCTGCAACAACGCGGCGAACTGTCAACATGTGACGTTTTATATGAAGGCGGTGTTAGTTCTGTTGTCTGCTTTTCGCCATTCATTTAGATCGCTGTCTTACTGTAATTTGTAACTAAATAATTCAGCAAGTACAAAAAATATTAAATTCTTTTTACAGGAGTGAATCCCAAGTGCTGTCTTTAATTCATTACATCAACGAAGCAATCCCTGAAAAAATTATCATCACCACTGCCACCCAGACAATGTCACGTCGAAACCAAGATCTGATGATTTCTGGATTCCATAACGAATCACCAAGCAGGCCAACACAGCAGATCAACTTACAGCCACTTGCAAATTCACTTCTAAAACAAATGTCCATACTAATTGAATATTATGACAAGTGTATGATAAAAATGAACGAGAGTAGAAATGAAAATGTTATAGAAAAGATTGGATGTGAAATAGATTTGTTTGCGTGCGGCGTGCCGGATTACTTAGAAATTAAGAAGAGATTGAATGAACAAATGTCGCAAGGTATTTCAATGGTGAGCATTGAAGCATCGCAGCCAAGTGTGGCTGATTCGGAAAGTATGCATTTTGATAGTGGTGAGTAGATCTTATAATATTTGTAAGTTGATTATTTAAAAAGGTTGTGCTGTGATTTTGTCTAAAAGACAAGTAACGATAAGAAAAGTAGTACATAAGAGCCGTAAGCGCCCCAACAGTACACATAAAAAAATCTGGCCCTATTTTATAGACTGGCAAAATTATCAAGGAAGGATAAAAATCTACGAAGAAAAAAACATTTTAAACTTTTTGCTGTTATAAAAAACAAAAAAAGTTCATTTATCACTGAAACGAGGATTATATTTGTCTTTGTGTCACTGTGTATAATTGTCAACATTTAAAGGTTTGTCACTTCGAATTTCAACATTTTAACCATTCCTTGTTGATTATTTATAATATTTATGCCGGGAGCAAGCCGCCGTGCTGCTATATTATTTCCGAAAATGGGTTTCTTTGTTATTGATCTTACAGTATTTATAGTACTTCTGGTGATTCTTTTATGCTTGGTGGTAGTCATGGTGAACTACAAACTTTATCCCAATGCAAGGTGTTAGCGATGGTGAACGATCTAAACTGTAAGAAAAATGGGTGCTGCATGCTACGACAACAAAGTGTATTACTTTAAGGCTGAATCTTTGTACTATTAAGTTTAGTAGATAGTCATTACATTAATATGTGAAGAAATTAGTGATACCCACAAGTTATTTTTATAAGAAGCATGAAATAAATAAATCCCAGGTTTAATTTATAAATATTGCCTTTTTTATCCATTCAATGAATTGTTACTTAAAGCAAAATTCTAAAACTAGCAAAATCTATTTTGTCAATTCTCGAATACTTGTCAAGAATTCACTCATATGGATTTCATGTTTATTTGCCAATAATAAATGTTAACGTAGTTATGTTTATACATTTTATTATTTTATACTTATTGTTATTTATTCACTCTTTGTTATAAACAATAAACATAACTAAATGATACGTTATTAGAGTGCATTTTGATGGCTTTTTGTCTTTATGATGAAACAATAAAAAAACTCATTCTTGCTGAAAATTGAAATCATAAACCATATGAGATTGTGCTCTAAGTTAAATGTTTAATGTTAAATATTATTAATTATTTGTGATATTGAACTTCAGTATGTTGTCAGAAAGTCTACATTAGAACGCTCGCTTCGCGCGCTGCCGGCACGCATAAATCAGTGAATTTTCGAGGTTTTTCTGGATTTCACGATAATATTCGATAATATTCGAAAATAAACTATATTTTCTTGCTATAGCAGTGATTTCAGACAGAAAACTCAAGCCGCTAAGATAAAAAGACGTATTTCTCATTAAAAAGGCATATTTTCAAAAATAAAATCTATCTAGTGAAATGTGTCCAATTAGGTAACTGTCTTTAGAAAAGAAAGATAAAGGTCTGAAAAACATGTGTGTGAGTTTTACATTGATCAGGTAAGTAGTTGATTCAGCATATTTATGCAAAAAGCCTTGAAATATAGAAGATATGGCATATTAAATATTCTTGAATAGAATAGGTCTAGAGAAAAATATTTCAGGTAATCTTTCCTGCTCTTGGGATATAAAGCCCGTTTTTCTGAATGGAAGAAACATTGACTGCTTTGAAACTTATATAGTAGAGGCACCTTACAGGAATGTTGTTACTTATACATTTAGTATACATTATACTTATACTATACTAAGGATGACGGAGCTCGAAAGAAAATCCTGCAAATGGTGTGGGGAATGCAGATAAGACAATTTATGAATCTTTTACAAGACGCATAGAGGAAAATCTAGTTTGTGACAAGACGTAACAGTTAGCTGCTGGAACTAGCACTTAATAGAGCTCGCGCAAGAATACGACCCAAAACTTGTTGAAGTGGCAGTGGGCAGGCTAGTTGTCGCCGACATGATGGCTGTTGGGGCCGAAAGCTGTTAGAATAGAGACCACGTACAGCAAAGCGTAGTGTAGGCCGACCTCGTGCTCACTGGACCGACGAGCTGAAGGACGTTGTAGGTGGCGGCTAGCTATATGAGGAGTGCGCAGGACCGTCCAGAGTGACGAAATTTGGGAAAGACTTATGTCGAGCAGTGGACGAACACAGGCTGATGGACTGATGGACGAACCAAAATGCCATAATTCACAGAACTTATTTGGCTATAACTGCTCCATCCATCCATCCATCCTGTTTCGTCCACTGCTGGACATAGGCCTTTCCAGGAGTTCACCACTCTTGGCGGTCCTCCTGGAAGAAATGCCCATACTCACACACGCTGGGCAGGCGGGTTAGTGAGCGCGGTGCCGAAACCCTTGCACTAGTGACGCCGCTGCCCGTCACCAGTCTGATTTATATTTATATAACTGCTCAATAACAATAAAATAAATATTAGTGTCATTATACTTTTTGTACAACTTTTTCTTGAAAAAGAAAGAATTTTTCATTACATAATTTCGAGCATAATATTTATATAATTTGTTGAGTGATAATTCAAAACTTTTATGGAATCTTACAAAAGGACGAGTAATTAATTTAGCAATACGATATTTAATGTGATCATACGATTTTGACAAATATTATTTCCTGGGCCAATGAAATATTGTAAATGGGTTACATAGTTTTGGACGCGACGTTATTTTTCGCTCTTCTTATTATTCTGGTGATACTGGTGGTGCTCATGGTGAACTACAAACTATATCCGCATGCAGATTGTAGGTAAAGTTTTTAGTTAGCGACGGAGAACAACAAGAAACAAGCTTTTAGAACTATTCGTATCTATCGACACATCGAGAGAAACAAATATGTGATCGAATAAATTAATTGTAAAATTAATAAATTTGTTATACCCAAAATGTGTTTTTATGAAAAGTTGGCTAAGTGCTGGTCGGACTCGCGCACTCCTGGCAAACAATTCGGCACCCCCTGATTACGGAACTCTAATTTTTATTTTTACTTAAGAATGAGTACTAAAATCAGATCTGATTTGAAAATTGTGTGTACTAGTTTTTGCCCGCGGCCTCGCCCGCGTTGTTAAAGATTTTGGATATTTCCATAAGTATATAATAGTATATTTCTGTTGGATCTGTGAATATTTTTCAGACCAACAATTTTGTATAATACATATGCGATTTTTTTAAAATATTTATTATGTCAACTCACTCTAATTTAATGAATGTATATAAGGTAACTTTAATTTATACAGCCAAACTCATAAAGGAGACATGGTAAGTGAAGAGTAACACGGATCGATAATACATTTTGCTAATTTCGCAAAATAAAATCTAGACTTCCCATAGTAATCGACTCGGAGCTGGGCTTGCGTTTGTAAGGAATAGGAAAAGAATAATTTACGAATTTCACGAAAAGGGTCATCGAACCTTGTAACTGAGCACTTACCGAGTCTTCAATAAGAGTTTGGCTGCATAAATTAAAGTCACCTAATATACATATTCGACTTTGAAATCTGGTTCTCATGAAAATTATTTTTTATGTAACCGGCTCTGAAGTCGAGTGGCAGAGCACTCGCCGGCTAACAGAGGTCGTGGGTTCAATCCCCGTGGTGCTCATTAATTTGTGTTCTACTGTTGTAATGGTTACTATTCACTTGGACATAGGCTATAGTTTATGTGACCGGCTCTAAAGTCGAGTGGCAGAGCACTCGCCGGCTAACAGAGGTCGTGGGTTCAATCCCCGTGGTGCTTATTAATTTGTGTTCCAATGTTGTAATGGTTACTCTTCACTTGGACATAGGCTATAGTTTATGTGACCGGCTCTGAAGTCGAGTGGCAGAGCACTCGCCGGCTAACAGAGGTCGTGGGTTCAATCCCCGTGGTGCTTATTAATTTGTGTTCCACTGTTGTAATGGTTACTCTTCACTTGGACATAGGCTATAGTTTATGTGACCGGCTCTGAAGTCCAGTGGCAGAGCACTCGCCGGCTAACAGAGGTCGTGGGTTCAATCCCCGTGGTGCTCATTAATTTGTGTTCTACTGTTGTAATGGTTACTCTTCACTTGGACATAGGCTATAGTTTATGTGACCGGCTCTGAAGTCGAGTGGCAGAGCACTCGCCGGCTAACAGAGGTCGTGGGTTCAATCCCCGTGGTGCTCATTAATTTGTGTTCTACTGTTGTAATGGTTACTATTCACTTGGACATAGGCTATAGTTTATGTGACCGGCTCTAAAGTCGAGTGGCAGAGCACTCGCCGGCTAACAGAGGTCGTGGGTTCAATCCCCGTGGTGCTTATTAATTTGTGTTCCAATGTTGTAATGGTTACTCTTCACGGGTTCAATCCCCGTGGTGCTTATTAATTTGTGTTCCAATGTTGTAATGGTTACTCTTCACTTGGACATAGGCTATAGTTTATGTGACCGGCTCTGAAGTCGAGTGGCAGAGCACTCGCCGGCTAACAGAGGTCGTGGGTTCAATCCCCGTGGTGCTTATTAATTTGTGTTCCACTGTTGTAATGGTTACTCTTCACTTGGACATAGGCTATAGTTTATGTGACCGGCTCTGAAGTCGAGTGGCAGAGCACTCGCCGGCTAACAGAGGTCGTGGGTTCAATCCCCGTGGTGCTCATTAATTTGTGTTCCACTGTTGTAATGGTTACTCTTCACTTGGACATAGGCTATAGTTTATGTGACCGGCTCTGAAGTCGAGTGGCAGAGCACTCGCCGGCTAACAGAGGTCGTGGGTTCAATCCCCGTGGTGCTCATTAATTTGTGTTCCACTGTTGTAATGGTTACTCTTCACTTGGACATAGGCTATAGTTTATGTGACCGGCTCTGAAGTCGAGTGGCAGAGCACTCGCCGGCTAACAGAGGTCGTGGGTTCAATCCCCGTGGTGCTTATTAATTTGTGTTCCACTGTTGTAATGGTTACTCTTCACTTGGACATAGGCTATAGTTTATGTGACCGGCTCTGAAGTCGAGTGGTAGAGCACTCGCCGGCTAACAGAGGTCGTGGGTTCAATCCCCGTGGTGCTTATTAATTTGTGTTCCACTGTTGTAATGGTTACTCTTCACTTGGACATAGACTATAGTTTATGTGACCGGCTCTGAAGTCGAGTGGCAGAGCACTCGCCGGCTAACAGAGGTCGTGGGTTCAATCCCCGTGGTGCTCATTAATTTGTGTTCCACTGTTGTAATGGTTACTCTTCACTTGGACATAGACTATAGTTTATGTGACCGGCTCTGAAGTCGAGTGGCAGAGCACTCGCCGGCTAACAGAGGTCGTGGGTTCAATCCCCGTGGTGCTCATTAATTTGTGTTCCACTGTTGTAATGGTTACTCTTCACTTGGACATAGACTATAGTTTATGTGACCGGCTCTGAAGTCGAGTGGCAGAGCACTCGCCGGCTAACAGAGGTCGTGGGTTCAATCCCCGTGGTGCTCATTAATTTGTGTTCCACTGTTGTAATGGTTACTCTTCACTTGGACATAGACTATAGTTTATGTGACCGGCTCTGAAGTCGAGTGGCAGAGCACTCGCCGGCTAACAGAGGTCGTGGGTTCAATCCCCGTGGTGCTCATTAATTTGTGTTCCACTGTTGTAATGGTTACTCTTCACTTGGACATAGACTATAGTTTATGTGACCGGCTCTGAAGTCGAGTGGCAGAGCACTCGCCGGCTAACAGAGGTCGTGGGTTCAATCCCCGTGGTGCTCATTAATTTGTGTTCCACTGTTGTAATGGTTACTCTTCACTTGGACATAGACTATAGTTTATGTGACCGGCTCTGAAGTCGAGTGGCAGAGCACTCGCCGGCTAACAGAGGTCGTGGGTTCAATCCCCGTGGTGCTCATTAATTTGTGTTCCACTGTTGTAATGGTTACTCTTCACTTGGACATAGGCTATAGTTTTTTTCCTGGGGATGGACAGTAGGCCTACCATGAGTTTTGTTCACGATACACTTTATCAATTACGTAAAATATTTTTTATGAGAAATTCTGGTTCCTCGCGTAAGTTGCTGCTGCATATTGCTCATATAAATATTTACGCAGACGTCAACGTGTATCGTGACTTGACCAAAACTCATGGTAGGCCTACGGTCTTCTAGGGACATAATCATTAATAGGACTACCCAAAAATTAAATAACGCGGGCGAAACCGCGGGCAAAAACTAGTAAAATAGCGTACAAAACCCCCTTTTTTAAATAAAACGCAGGTTGATTTCAAAACGCATTGGATTTTTATTATTAGATTTTGCAACTAAGGCGTATCAACTGTGTCGATAAATTATATCTAAACAATAACATTCTGGAATTTCCAAATCTGCATGCAAGATTTTGTATGACATATTTTACTAAGTATCAAAATATACTAAATCTAAAAAAATTATAAGTTACTTAGTAAATACTGGGTCGTAAAGAGAGCATTTTTATTAGCAACTTAATCACTTTTATCCATATTACAAAACAAACAATAAATAGTAAACATTAAAGGATTCCTTAAATCAACTTTTTCACATTATAACATGTATTTAGTTACCTACCTATAATATAAATTATATAAGTACCTTTAGCGTACAAGTATCTCTAAATAATAACATCGTAAATTTATATTTTTTAATATTAATAACAAATAACACGCAATGCGTAATTTATATCTAAACAAATCCAAACTTAGAGACTCCGAAATCAGCCTTTTAATCGTAGTTACTAGTGTTTAGAATATATCACTGTAAATAATATTCTGAATTATTACCCGGTTGCCCGTCTATGGAAAAGTGTAGCACCATTTGATCAGCTAAATATATTTATAACAGCTTCTCTCCTTAAGTAAGCAGGGGGGCGGGGGGGTTAGTACTCATAGGCGTAACTAGAGCGTCATTAATGTAAAAAGATGTCACATTTTTTTGATTTTTGCGTTGTTGTATGAAGGGTTGTCTCTGTTTATTTTATTACGATCACATAATATAGGACAGATACTTGATGGGGCCGATCCCATCCCAGCTGCAAATCCTAGTTACGCCAATGATGGTACTTGGTCACAAGATTTAGCCATTTATGGTTGTTGTTAGAGTACAAGTTACCTCCTGCCCCGCTCTCTTTCTGAACTAAATCAAAACTTAAATAATGGAACTAAAGGAATATTTTTAATGAGACAATAAATTATAGCATAAAAACCCACAACCTTTGAAAACCCCTGGCTGTTGGTAATAGGCGATCCACTCTTCTTCACATTTGCTAAGTTAATATCAGCAGTAAGCAAACAATGAATTCGGTATGTTCAAAATTCTTTTAAATACAATGTATTGTATACCTATTTAATCGATTTATAATAAAGGATGTCTGTGTTATGGGACCAATTTTATGTATTTTAGGAAAACTTATTACCAACATGGAAATGAACCAGTTTTCTTGAGCTCAGTAACAGAAGGGAACATTGTATGTTCACCTCTCTGGAGCACTTTTGTCAGGTACTAGGAAGCTTAAGTTTGCTGCCTGACTCTTTTAAATTATTTACATTTCAAGTTCAGGATCAATAAAGTTTAAAAAGTTCCTTAATTAAAAATATGTTATTTACAACAAAAAAACTGTACAAAAACAATTAATTATGTTATATATCCTTTATTTATACATACTTCAATGAAGATGTTTAAAGCGGTTCTTAACCAAGGATGATTTTATATTGATTTCAAACACAAAAAGTACCTAGAAAGAAATTTTCTTATCGTTTCGAATGTGTTTTTAAAACTCATCTAATACTTAAGGCTAAAATTAATAAAAAAAATATATTAACTCTATGTATTGCATTGCACATCCGGCCTTTTATTAAACTTTTATGTTTAATTGTATTAGAATTAACTGTACAGTCTATTGCTAGTATGTGTATGTCATTTACGAGTAAGTAGGTGCATAAATAAGCCATAATGAGCATAACACACGATTTAATCGGTGATATAAAAAATAATGTTTATTGCACAAAAGTATTGCACTTATTTTACCTTTATTGCACAATTTATATTACTTTAACTATTTAGGTATGTTTAATGTTAGTGGAACATGTATTATTAAATTCGTTAAATTTATTATACGCTATCTCAAGACGATAAAAAGAAGCACAACTTCGGTAAAAAAAAACCATAATTAGAATTCCAGTAACCATTAGCGCCATAGAAAAATAGTCACCTATCCTATTTGCGATCAACCCGCCCCGTCCATTAGTAAAAAAATATCACTTACGTAACCCTATTTGAGGCTTATATTTCAATGCTTTGCTTTGAGGTGGTCTGGTGCCGATTTCTTGTAATGGCGACGACCTTAATACAGCGTCTGACCACATGCATAAGATCAAATAGGGTGGAAGGATGCTGTGTCTATGGCACATGCTATGTGCACAGAAAAGTAATTATTTCTACCAGTGCAGTAACATAAAATCGCATGAAAATCGGTAATACTCGTATTATTTACATTATATCTATTTTCGCACTAAAACTCAATGCCTAAGAAAATTGATTTGTTGTATAATTTCTACTGCTATTTCTTAACTCTCTCTTAGTTCTATCAAAGTTACTTTCATTTGCTTGCAGTTTTCTAAAACTGCCGAAGAAAACTGAATGTGTCTCTACACTTTCTGCACCAGATTCACTACGCGCTTCATTCTCCGAATCGTCACTTTCACTACAACTTACTAGTTTAGGTATAACAATCCTTCTTTGCACTTGTCTAGAACTTGCTGAGTCACTACTAAGGTATCCCGAGTCTTCTATATTGGACCCCTTTTTACGCCGAAATCTAGTTTTTGAATCGTTGGCTTTCACAAAAGTATTTGTATTGATTGCAACGAAACTTTTTCTAGATCGTCTTTTGCTAGAAATTCTGCATAGATCCCCTCTTTTACTTGTTTCTCCATAACCGTAGATAGGATTTATGTTTTCGTAGTCCGAGTGTAGTGATTGGACAGAAGCTCTCGTTGGACTGCAGGGGGATCCAACTGTGATTATGTGGGGTAAAGAATTTGCGTTCGTTACTTTTTCAATTGTCATATTCTTCATAAATATTCTCGGACTGAGGCTTCTGCCGTTCAAGTTTTTTTGATCGTCTATTAATATACTGTCGCATTCTACTCTTCTCGGTGGGAAAGATGGCTGTTCATATATTGGATTGTCTTCTGTAGGTGGTAACGGTGGTAAAATATCAGGTCTCGCTAGGTTTTTTAGTTGTTTTATGGTGGGTGGTGTACATTGACGTTGCCTCTTTGAATGTCTAAGCTCTAACGTTAAAATTCTACCTTCTTCTGTATTCCATTCGGCGATTGTTTCATCCCAACTGTCATTAGCGTTTTCTTCCAAACTTTTAGTTGATCTACTAAAAGTGTCTGTTGATATTAATGGTCTTTCAAATGACGAATTCTTCCCTTGTTCATAGATATGGCGAAGGCTGTTAAATTTTGAACTATTTACATTAAGCTTTTTAAATGTACCACTACTTCGTAGCTGAATTCGTTGACTTGAGGGGCTATTGGAACTTTCTTCTGTGTTTAAACTTTTAATCAAGTCTCTTCTGCTGAATTGTATGCTCTCAAGCAACTCTTTTTGTTTTTGATGCTTACGATCTAACGTATCTGGTTCAAAATCATCTGATTCGTGAATTTTTATATAGTTTTCTGGCGAGTCCTTTACTTCTATTGTAAGGCACCCAGGTTTTTCCTGTATATCATTATTTCGCTTTCTGCTACCCATCGAACAATCTGATCCACTAGGTGAAGTTGGTGTACTTCCAAAGTTATAGTTATTATTTACGTAAACTTCACTAACCAAACTGTAGTCACTGTTCTCTTTACTATTTATATGTGTTTTATTTTTTCTGATTTCAGGTTTGTTTTCATTAATACATTCGTAAGGATTTTGTTTTTTAGTAACTTCTCGAAAAGGGGATGGAGTTGTACTATTGCTGTCTTTGTAAACGGCATTTCTCATTGTAAGTTCTTCTTCTAAAGGTAAAGCGTTGCTTAAACTGGGACTTGCTTGTGAGGAAGGAACGTCAGTATATTCCGTAGGTGTTAAAAATCCCTTTTTTTGAGACATTCTTTCTAAGCTATCAGTTTCATAATCCCCTGAAGGACTTTCTGAGTTTTTTCTTGCTAAGGATTTAAGTGTTGGATGTTTTGAAACTTTGTTATAAATTCTTTCTTCATCAGAACTACTTTGGTGGTATGTTTTCGCACAATGTTCAAGTGCAATAGCTTCATTGACCATGTCTGGTAAAACGTTTTTATTCGTGATGAATTTATTTATTCTTATTGATCTTCTTACACTTCCTGGGTGGTAATTGCTAAGACCGATTGGTCTTATATCATCAACACGTGAAATGGTTTGACCATAATAGTTCGTATGAACACATTCCATCGGCTCTAAGTCTGGGAGAGGTAAATTGTAATTTCGTATAGGTGGTTCTGATCTTACTGACATTGTTGATGTTTTCTTGGGAACGAAGAAGTTATCTGAAGACCGTATAGGTTGTTTATAAGCTGTAAAACTGTTTTGTTTTTTCAATTTAGGTTTTGTCACTGATGTTAACGTTGGAAGAGAGAGAAGGGAATTCACTAGACTATTGTTCTGATTCATATTTGGGAAATCATTATAGTGGGATTGATTCTTGACTGTTGGAATATTTTCCAGCCACTTTCGAATGCTATTCTGCTTATCCCCTCTATTGTGCATACAGTTGGAGCAAGATGGTACATTGTACTTTATGAAGTTTTTTATACTATTGCCATCATCAGATTTACACCCAGGACATCCAACACAAGCAATTGACTTCTTTCTGCTATTCTCTCGTTTGAGACTAACAACACTTTCAGACCTCTGACTACCTAATCCTTGATATATGTCTAAACTGTTGCCGTTAGATGGATAAGTTTCTTCTTCTGGTATTTCGTTTAAAACTGGCTGAAATCGTTTTGCTGCCATCTTGTGTTTCGCTATTGCTATAACTTCTCTGATTTTTACTAGGAACTCTAAAGCCGCTGGTGGAGGTTCCTGAAATACAGTCAAAATCACGTTTTAAAAATACCTCAGTCATTTTATGAGCTACAAATTTCTAAAATATGTAATCCTTACCGCCATAAGATGCGGCTCGAAGTAAGCTGGGTTGAAGTAGAGTTTTCGCCTTGTTGTGCCGACTGGCCTAGGGATGTCACGATCATCTGTTGTCTCCACGATAGAGACATGCTCATCAGGTAACCTTTCTATTCCTGATTCATCTCTATGAGCTGGCTCAGAGATATCTTCTCTTAGTATTACTTCTCTGTGTTGAGGGTGGACTATTGCTGATGTTGTTTGATTCTGTAATATATACAATTTGTTTTAAAATACTTAATTTACCTTTCTATATAATATACCTACATGTTTATAAATTAATTTATCATCGACTTACTTTAGACCTGTTGTCATCATTTCGTGAACTACTGTCAGGGAAGTCTTCTGAATCAGATTTGTTACTGCCAGAATCACTTGGAAAACTATTCCTCATCTCATGCAGTTGTCTTCCCATTGCCAGTAACGGGTTCTTCTTGATAATACCATCTGCATCGACCATCGAATTAGTGATTGTCTGAACCCTTTCATTGTTGATACGAACTATATCGTGTTCCGTTATAACAGTTCCGTCTTTCTTCTTTATCCCTTTCAGTCTTCTGGTACTTTCTTCTTCCGATACAGTCTTTTTTCGTTTTCGTAAGTGTAAGTAAAGGAAGACTGATGCTACGTATATGAGACCTAAAAGTAAGGAGCTTATACCGATGGCTACGTATTCTGAGACGCTAAGACCAGAAGAGGAGGTAGATTCAGAAGTTTGAGCATTTGGGGCGAACTGGACTTCTGTTACATCTGTAAAGGAATAAAAAGAATGTACGCTATTGTGTTGACTCCAATTCAAGATCCGTTTAGTCTGAATGTTATTAATTTAACCTACTGCTGATATGCCTTGGAGGTGTTCCTTGAACACGAAAGGCGACGCACGGAGTGAAGACTCCACGAAGATCGAGGGGTGATGCAGGAGTAGCAGCGACGTCTCGACAGAGCAATCGAACCACCATCACTCGACCTGACATACGAAGTCGGAGCTCGTCTTCTCCGCTCCACTGGAATTAAGAAAAGGTCGCTTTGAAGGCGGTGTTTGCCATTTCTGTGGTCTAAGGGTTTAGATATCGCGACGGTATCCTGAATCTACGAAAATTGCTCATCCATTTGATAAGGTTTCAAGCACAGATTTTGGAACAGTCCAGATTACTCTCGCTTTGCTAATAATTCGTCTTTGGAGACCTAAAACTGACTATTGAAATGATAAATAAAGTTCACCTGCAGGAAGGTTCTACCCTCATCTCGGAAGAGACTGAAAGGGACGTCCGCGTCGAGAGTGTTGCGCAAATCCACGAACCCTTTCCGAGTCAGGAACTGCGCGCCGGAGACCGCACATATCGGAGTTTTTACCCCTAAAATAAATTAGTAAATACAAAATTTTACATTCAAATCAAAACATTTATTATGTAATACAATGTGACTAAATAATCATATACACATATAAGTACACCATATAAACTCACTACATGTTAATTTCAATGTAAAAAAAAACTACTAAATAAATAAAATAACTAAGTAAATAAATTAAGGAGAAATACAATAAAAAAATCAAAGTTGGGCTTAAATTTAATAAAATAATACATTTTTAAATCATATATATAAAGCTTTTTCTCCCGCATAAGAAGCGTTATCCTCGCTTGCAAAAGTGGTTACCATCCAGCTCTTTTTAAGGTTCTTTATTGAAAAATAAGAAGAAGGTACTCTTTCTATCCGTTTTTCTGTTGTCTGTCAATAACAATTACTTTTCTCCGAGACAGATAAAGCTATCTACCTGGAATAGTTATAAATTATCCTTGTCTACCCTTAGTTAATCTGTTGAGTCTTATTACCGCTTAAACGAAGATAGCAGGCAAGATCGTGGCTCAAATTCATCTTAGGGGTAAAGGGCTCAAGGCTTCAAAAAAGTTGCTCTATTCAAGAAGACAAATTCTAAGAGAAACCGGAAAACGTTTATGGGTGAAAAAAAAAAACCAAGATACCAATTTTATCGAGATTTTAAAACTATTTTTATATAGGTTAAATTAACCGACCAAATTCATACTGGAGACTCGGTTAGTGATCAGAAACAAGCTTCAATTACCCTTTTGGTGAAATTCGAAAAATATATTTTTTTGCTTCCTTACTGCCTAGACTAGGAATTGTACTTATACTAGTCCAACCAGTAAGGGAGCAAAAAAATATATTTTTAGAATTTGGCCAAAAGGATTATTGAACTTAGTTCCTGATCACTAACCGAGTCTCCAGTATGAATTTGGTCAGTTGATTTAATTTCACCTATATACAATCTAAACTAGGAATCTTTTAGTAGAGGTAGTACATTTTTTTATTTCATTTATTATTACTTATCATATATTAATTTTCATATTCATATTAATTGTATATTACGCGCGATCTACGACGAAATAAGTATACAACGTGAAATTTAAGTCATTTTGTTAACGAAAACTGGTGATAGTACTCGTCCATATGAACAACTTTTACTATGAAGCCAAACCTGAAATCGTGAAAAAAATCAGCTGGTTCATATATTTGGATCGAGTAGGTATTTAACTTTTCTATGGAACAGCTGATATTTTTTTCACGATTTCAAGGTTGGCTCCATAGTAAAAGTTGTTCATATGGACGAGTACTATCACCAGTTTTCGTTACCAAAATGACTTAAATTTCACGTTGTATACCTACTTCTTTGCGCGCGATGCGATGGAAAGAAAGTGTGACTGTGGCATTTAAAAAAGAGTAAATGAGGAAAATGAAGTTAGCGGATCCCTTGTAGCTTGTACCCAATTACGAGCAGCCAAAATTAATAGAAAAAGAAATGCTTCTGTTGTTTTGGACATATAGAGCACATATATGTAGGATGACGGTAGAGTAACGGAAGAAGCTTTTGTCGCGCAAGTGGAACATAAAGCTCGAAGGACGTATGTCGACGAAATTGGTGACATGCAGAAGGAAGGGCAAAATCAAAGTGCCCGGAATAGAAGGGTTTGTCTTGTATGATTAGGTTAATAGATCGTAGAAGAAGGAAATCTGTAGTCTCTGCCTACTCCCCTGGGAGATAAGCGTGAGTATATGAGTGTATGTACTTTTATTTAAAGATTTTGTTGATTCTTTTGAAGTAAATTGAGAAAATTTACTAAACCAACATGTTTCCCTCCCTTTATTTCTATATAGAAATCTGAAAATGTACAATCAAGAAAACTGTAGCGGCGTGTCCAACAAGAATATAAACAACAATAGACTTTGTAAAAACATGATTTACGAGTAAGTACGGAATCTGCACTTGCCCGGTAGTTAATTAATATATTGCGGAGTACCTACTTCAAAGCTAGGATTGTCTCTGCCACAAAAGCATCGTTAAATAAGATTGTGATATCTTCTTTATTAGTCAAACTCGATTTGTTTTCATTACCCAGCTTATTTATATTGCAACAGTATTCAGTTTAAAGTTATTTAGCACAATATGGAACAGTTGCTTTTATTTAATAACAAGTAAGTATACTGTACTTGCACAGTAGCGATTTAAACGAATTTGGTTTAACGAACCCAAAATTCGATAAAGAAAGTTGCCCTTATTTCAACGGATATAAACAAAGTTATAAAGTTGTGTACTTTATTGGATTAAATAACGAAATTATTAGCTCTGTTTTGAGACGTGTTTTTCATCTCAGCTCGTAAGATGCCAGGATCTAACTCAGAAGACCGGGGTTCGATTTCTTAATAGTGAATGGACGTTTGACGATTTTTTATAAATAGAGTTAAGATAGTTGTTACGGTTAACAAGATCTTGTTTAATTAACATTTATTTTTTTCAGTGTATTAAGTTAAAATTTAAGGTGGTAGAGTTGATGCCGGGCTCGACTGTGGAGGTACCACCATCTTACTCGCAAATCCTCCCGAAGTTATTCGGGGGAGAGTAAGAGGACAGCTCTCAGGCAAAACCAGGCGGCCCACCATTGCCTGGGACCGATGGATAGCGGTATATCCATCCCCAATTGCCGGGCCTTATATAAAACAGACTAGTGACGGGCAGCGGCGTCACTGGTGCAAGGGTTTCGGCACCGCGCTCACCAACCCGCCTGCCCAGCGTGTGTGAGTATGGGCATTTCTTCCAGGAGGACCGCCAAGAGTGGCGAAATCCTGGAAAGGCCTATGTCCAGCAGTGGACGAAACAGGCTGATGGATGGATGGAAGTTAAAATTTATATTGAATTGTAAGGTCTATTTCCTGATACTGCTATAAAAAAGTCAAGCTCTGGGTTAACGCAATAAAAAAGTCATTTCAAAGCGTATCACTAACTGAATACCAAAACCGTACCCTACAGATTATCTATAATCTGAAACTTGGCACGAAGTTGTCTTTTGACACAAGTGAAGGAAGAAATCCGAAAATCGATCTCTTTGTGGAATACTACATGACTTACTTAATTTTGCAGTTTCTTTTATAAATTTGTACGTTCCTAATTCCGTGTCTGAATTTTTGTTTCAATTATTTATTAAGTATATATTTTTAATAAAGCCTTTAATATCATATAAAATTTTCAAGAAAAATATTTTTTTATTTGGTCGTGTCTCTCACTCTTACCACTGAACTATTTACATTCCTCTTAAAGTTTATGTATTTAATATATAATATGTATGTATATATTTATTTATTCATGTTATTTATCTATAATACATATATTTTTTTAATTTATCAATGTAGATTTTGTATAGTATATTTAAATATTATTTTAAAATTAGTGCACCGCCTATATTCATCAATCTCCTTTGTATATATTTATTTATTCATGTTATTTATCTATAATACATATATTTTTTTAATTTATCAATGTAGATTTTGTATAGTATATTTAAATATTATTTTAAAATTAGTGCACCGCCTATATTCATCAATCTCCTTTGTATATATTTATTTATTCATGTTATTTATCTATAATACATATTTTTTTTAATTTATCAATGTAGATTTTGTATAGTATATTTAAATATTATTTTAAAATTAGTGCACCGCCTATATTCATCAATCTCCTTTTAAACCAGATTCTACCCAAAGGTTGTCTGGAAGAGATCGCTATAAGCAATAAGCCCGCCTGATTGTACCTACGTTATTTGGCTATTGTAATTTATATTATTTTTGTTTCCTTCCGTGTGGTGTGCATAGACGAAATAGTACAAGTATAGACTGACAGCTCTCATACATCAGTTTGTAGCCACCTAAAAGGACCAAAATTCTAACGAAATCTAGATGGCGTTGCTGAATTTTCTAACGAATACGATGCTAAAAACTACCGATTGGTGGCGCTAGTGGCGCATCGTTGCCACGTACATAACAATATTCCAACTTCGTTAATAGATGGCGCTGAAACAGCCGCACGTCTTATTCCTCTGAGCGCACGTCGATCCAAATCGTTGTGTGTATTGTGCATGCTTGCTTTAAATTTTTTGTAGGTATGTAGATTTTATTTTAATGATTTGTACCTAATTACTGTAAGAACGGACACTGGACTATGACATTGGTTTCTCCGAAGTTTTAGAATTTACATGATATCTAACAACTTTTTACGGTAGAAGAACTGATTTGCGAGACTTGACTTGATTTTAATACAAGTTTTGTTTTTGATGGCATTTTCTTGTCTTACTACTGTTCGACGCGAAAATGACTTGGCGTGCGCGCTATCTAGTTTTTTTATGCAAAACTTTTACAGTCACATGCTAACTTAGGAATCATGAGAGTTTAATTGCAGCATAGACTCTATCATTGCAGTCAAATAAACAAATTACGCTTAGTCGCAAACACGTGGTGACATCTACTGTGGGATCGGCGCGTACAAAATTCATTACCCCTTGATATATGGGAGCTGCTGGTCTATACTTGTACTATTTAGTCTATGGTGGTGTGCAAATAAAGTTGTATTGTATTATATTGCATTGTGCCAAAATCTTCAGTAATTTTGATTTTTACCTAATTAATTAGTCAAGGAAATTCAAATTGTTGTGCCGAACTGAGACTTGACATAATGATTTATTTTTAAGAGGTTTGTACCTTAAGGTGATAACAGATGATCTCAGTGCAAAAAGCACATCATAACATTGTTTTCCTTACTTATTGAATAAAAAGTATGCAATAAATACGTTTTATGTGTATTCGCGAAAATTGCTTACTAATAATTGTGTTTCAACTCAGATACGAGATAAATCTCATAAATGTTACTTTTTTAATTTTAATGGTATTTTGTAAAGGGTTATGTATGATTTTATTCTGACATGTTAAACTAGATGACGAAAAATTGCATTTCTTAGAGCGAGACGGAGAGGGTGAGGGGCTGATACGGCCTAAATATATTGTGTTAAAATTAATATTGAAAGAGCTATTAGAGCTACAGAACTTTTTATTATATAATTACTCTAAATTTGCTAGAAGTTACCGTTCCCCCTGACCTCATAGGTATCTAAAGCTAAACTTTCGATTTTAATAGGATCTGTATATGTTACGTCATAGGCTTGCCACCGTTTTAGTACACATTAGATAACCCGTTTCTCTGTTGTTTTTCGTTATCGACTAAAGTTTAAGACCTCTATAGTGTCATATAGGTATTTATAAAGTCACTATCTGGCTAAAAGGTAAAATTTTGGTATAGGTACAATTTAAGGCAAAAAAAACAACTTTGTATGTAAATCTGTCCAGCTTGATAACTTTAAACCAAAACCAAATTTCAAAATTTTGGCATAAAATATCTTTTAAAATATCAGTACCAGATGATAGAGGTCTTATAATTTGGTCTATAATGAAAAACAACAGAGAAACGGGTTATCAAATTTTGTATTAAAACGGTGGAGTGTCTATGCGCACTAAAAGAAAACTGCAGGTCCTTAAAAAAATTAGGTGTTGTTTATCTGCTTACTCTAGGATTGGTACAGAACCCGTCTCACTCTTGGCCAATTCTCTTTGGGTAGGTAATAAATAACAAAAAAACAACGAATTGCTCACCTTGAAATGTTATCTCTCTTGATGGATGTATGATTTGTCCCTTCAAAGGCAGGAAGACGAAAGGGATTCTTTGTACTCCATTCCCCGTTCCAAAAGTAGCCAGCGCACATTCTGGAATTAAGAAAAAGAAAGTAAAAACTTGGATTCTGTAATGTCTGAAACCTTTAAATATATAATTTCAAATTGCCGGAAGTGTGATTGATCATCAGTCTAGTCATTTAATTACTAAAGGAAGTTTTAAATTCCAATGTAGTCCAACATTTTATAGAGTTTCTTGACGGTAAATTTTTTTCTACAAATTGTGTATATTTGTTTTTTTTTACACTGTGTTTGACTACACGTTCTTGATGCCAAAAAAAATCCTGTTGACAAAAAGTTGCGTCCTAAAGTTGATTTGATTCGTTATGGACTATAAAAAGCAGACGACCTGAATCCTATATTTATACCTTCCATTTGTAAGGATATCGAGACTAATTCCGTGTCATTTATAAAATAAGCTTAACTCGAAAATCGACTACTTTATTAACAGTAAAGTTTACATTTTAACATTCAAATTCCTGATATTTCTGAGGCGACCAAAAATATTCTTTTGAAAATTGAATGGTGTCGTGCGGAACGATTATTGTTTTACACTTCGACATACCCGGCTATTCCATGAAATTGAATACACTCAGCTAAATTACTTACGGAAATGTATAAGACATTTCGCAGTCCTTTTATTAAGGAGCTACGAAAATAATTTGGTGTTTAGAATTCTCGTTAAAATGAAATACCAAACTTTTTTATCTTGAGTATTGCTATAATTATATATTATATATTTATGATATGACAAAAATTAGTTTATATTTTGTTTAAATGTGCTACATAAAATTTACTACCAATGAAGGCTTTATGATGACATCAAAATAGATAGGTACTGTACCTTACCTTAAATTTTCAAAAGAATATTTTTGGTCGCCTCGGAAATATCAGGAATTTGAATGTTAAAATGTAAACTTTTCTGTTAATAAAGTAGTCGATTTTCGAGTTAAGCTTATTTTATAAATGATACACAGAAAGTAGAAAGTACACGTAGACGTAGACAACTCTAAATTAGGATTGTTCCACTAATCCCCATTAGTTTAGAAATAAAACATAAATAACAACATAGTAATTTATAATCACGATGTCTTTATTTCTTATGGAGGTAAATAAAATCTTAGTTTTACACTCACTACTAAAATCACAGATTTTCAACTGTCGTATTATTTAATAAAATCACAGTATTGAAATTATTAATAAAATCACAGTTTTACAATCACACAAATAAGAATAAGAAATAAAGACTCCGTGATTATAAATTACTATGTTGTTATTTATATTTTATTTTTAAACTAATGGGGATTTGTTAACTTTTCTGAAAAAAAGTTCTCAAATCCCTATTGATGGGGATTGTCAATGGGGATTAGTGGAACAACCCCTAAATTACTTCATAATTTGTGCGAGGGGCCACCAAAAGATAGACAATGCGTGTAAAAAACGTTGGAGCAGAAAGAGATTCAGTCCTCAGTATCGCCTTAAGAAATTCGGTATCGGTTTCAAATTAGTTACTTTACCCATTCCAATTTGTGTTTAATTTACGGCTCGAGGAGCGGATGATGACTTTATACTTGACAATTTGATAGGTTACAAGCATGTTTTGGTTAATGTAACCTCGGCTGCTGTGGGTGGACAGGTAACCAACTGACACGGCTTAGGATGGTGTGGTGTAGACTTTGGTTCAGAGACGGACAGGACATGTAATGTAACGACCACTGCTGGAACTCAGTGGGAGGTCTTTAGCTGCGGTCAGACTTGATGTATGACTGCTGAGAGACTTGGTAGTGTTAGATCCTTCAAATTAACAGCTACTTTACGAACCGTTTTTTACAGCCTCTCCGCTGCATGTATTGTTTTTATTTTTGTTTAAGACAAACGTGACAACGATTCGAAACAAACACAATACATTTGAACTGATTTTGGCAACCTTAACTAAAGCTACCGTTAAAAAATAACTATCTACATATTATCAAAAATATAAATATGTACACATAAATCATATATTATTTTTTTTTAAATACATGTCGACCAGTTTCTCTCATTATTACTAAATTTAAATTAGCTTTTTTCTCGAAGATTTCAAACAACTGGAAAATTATAGACTGCGAAGAATCTATCAAACATACTTTGCTTTAGCTATTATTACAGAGTTTAAATGAGAGCGGAACGAAGAACAGAAAATTTAACTGACTAACTTAGTTTTAAATTATGAACAACCTTGATTTATTATCGTGTCCGGTGAACAACTTTACTGTCAACGTATTATTTTTTAATGTAGAATGATGGTGCCTAAACCTTTGTTCCTATAAGTCATTTTTCTCTATGCTATACTATTATATTATTATTATAATGATTGTTGGATCGTTGCATATTTTTTTGTAGCCACACGCTTCCACGCCCCCAATATTAATCTCTAAATCAATTATCGTATACAAATTCAGGTGTTGAGATTGGTATTCATCGGCCATTAAACAGATTGGAGATAAGATGGCTTCCTAATAAATTGTATCACGTATGTAACAAGTAACGTAATGAAACCCGACCGCCTAACTGCTTGAGTGAAAGAATTAATTGAACCGCCATCTTTAATCGCCAACGCTTCGTAATTTTGAATATCGATCGGCATGTAATCGAGATTATTTCAGTTTGTTATTATTTTATGGCTAACGCTGCATGACTGATATAATATAGATCAGGTTCAGTTTTTGCCATGGATCGATAGGTCAAAACGGTTTAACTGGCTCGATTAACGTTTTTATGCATTATGCTAGGTTATGGCACAGTTAGTTTAGTGTCTCAAGGCCTGGCCCATGGGGCAGGACAATCTTATGCCATCGAAAACAGAACTTGTAAAAAAAAAAACAAATCTCGCAACTTAGTTAGATCCATGTAAATCCAAGTTGGTTAATTTATTTAGTCCCTACTTAAGGGACCTTCTGTCTTAAGTTATTATATAATTAGCTAACCTAACAACATTTTATAGTGACCATATAAATATTAAAAATCTTTTATATTTTAAATAAATGGATTGTCTTGGCCATCGCATGAAAATACAATGTATCTCACAAGTAATACATATTATATTAAATTAGATTATTTAGTGCGATTGCCATGTCAATCTATTTATTTAGAATATATTTTTTTTAAATATTGATATGGTCACTATAAGATGTTGTTAGGTTAGCTAATTATATAATAACTTAACACAGAAGGTCCCTTAAGTAGGGACTGAATAAATTAACCGACTTGGATTTACATGGATCTCACAACTTTTTACGGTAGAACTAAGTTGCGAGACTTGTTTTTTTTTTACAAGTTTTGTTTTTGTTGGCATCTCATTTCTTTTTGTAGATAGTCTTACTTTTTTCCTTTTCGGTACCTACCTTCTACTTCTTGAATACCAACAACGGAGCCAACTCTCTGTCTTATGAGCTTTTCTTATTTTTGTAGGTAGTTAAAGTTAATCCTTCTGTAAAATTGTTATCTCTCATTCACTTTAAATACTGTCAATGAGCCTAACAGAAAATTAAAACTAATTCATTGAACTAATGTACCGCACTCATTGCCGCAATCAAAGTTTTTTTAAATTAATAAATTACTTAAGCCATTATTTTTCTATACCCATACTGATAGGTACAATTTGCGTAAGTTAGGTAAAACTTGGTTTGTGAGTATATCTGCGATATCGCAGTAAGACTCAAAGGTTGCCTGGAAGAAAGTGCTTAATTAATTAATTAAGCGTGCAGAGAAAAATATTGAAACTTAAATAAATTATACACAAATTCTTGTACTTTTATTCCACATAAATATATTTATTTTTATTCTAACTTAGGCTACCGGTTTCGTATTACACATCATCGGGCCAACAAATTATTAATTATTTACATTACAGAAAGAAAACAAAAGAAAACATTTTTAAAGGTTAAAAATTTTTGTTTGTTTTCTTTTTTTAAAGGTTAAAAATGTTTTCTTTTGTTTTCTTTCTGTAATGTAAATAATTAATAATTTGTTGGCCCGATGATGTGTAATACGAAACCGGTAGCCTAAGTTAGAATAAAAATAAATATATTTATGTGGAATAAAAGTACAAGAATTTGTGTATAATTTATTCAAGATGATATTCCACCAAGAACCATCAATCGAATCCATCCAATATTGAAACTTAGTTAAATTGAAGATATTATAACAACAAATTATTTCCCTTGATTATTTTTAACAATTTTAGTTATGCATGATAATAATTGTATTTAATTATTTAGGTATATTTTTGCGCGTTCGCAACTTGATTCCTCGAAGAGCGACAGAGATATAAATACGGGACGAGTGGTGCGAGTGAGTAAGACGCACGCAACCGGGGTCACCAGCAGTAATTGTTGCCTTAACGCTTCACCACAATTTGGGAGGTATACAAATGACTTTTTGGTTTCCATTTCCAAAAGTCAATGATATCTTAGATGTGTGTGCACGCGCACTTTATATTAAGTGAGCGGCAAGGAGAGATACGCATACGATATCAGCTTTCAACAAATTGACGGAAACGTGTAAAAACTAGCAAAATGTAACTAGATAAAAATCTACTAAGTGATGAGATTGCAAAATGAACGTACGATAGAGGTAAGCATCGCTGGAGTGACAGACACTTTCACAAGAGGATGATGTTACAAAACCAAAACATCCACTACGTCTACTTTGTTAATATAGACCATGTAAAGCAAAATACACAGGTTCTTGTACCTAATAGAAAAGTATGTATTTAGATACTTGACTCTGTTATTAGATTTTTGTGCCTTTAAAGATCCTTAACTTTCGGTACCGTTTAAGTTTTGTCCAGTGACTTAGTTACCTAGTATTACCTGTATGCGTAATTTGAAAGGACGAATATTTTTAGCGTCCATTTTACAAGATTATGAGCCCGTAGTCCTTAGTATTTGTTATTAATTTCGATACATTGTACTGTTCCTAGGGAGCAACAAGGCGAATCTTTAAAAGTAACGTTTATTTTCGTACCATAAAAAAAAACAGTTCTACCTATTTAATGCAGAATCTAGCTGTATAAAGATTCTATTTGAGTAATGTCGTAGTTAATCACTTTCGAATTCCTGGTTTTTATTAACGTTAATAACAAAATCGCCGCAGGCGCCGGTGAGCTCATTGACTCTTTGTATAATTTGATGTCTAACATAAAATTTCATTAATAGATGTTTTTATACAAAGTTTGTAAACAGACATTCTTCATCCTCAAAAACGGTTTTATTTTGAGCGATAAATGCAGTGTAATCCAAAACACTATGTATATGGCTCCATACAATACGGATTCAGGGCGACGCCACGAAATTTTGGCGACATGGATCTCCATTTTTCTCAGCAATAACGCAACCGTTTTTGCAATAAATCTATTTTTCTTCTTCTTTATAAAACAACATATGTAATTACCAATTTATATACTAGATTAAGCATTTTATTGACATCATTTTGCCCGTAGATTTAGTTGATTGATTAATTTTCATAGCAGAGAAAAAAATATTTAGAAAACCTCTTTTAAAACAGAGATTTCTATTTTACTGTCAAACGGGAGCGAATGAAGCTTCTAGGTTTTTTATTTAAATTAGTCTACAAATACACTTCAATATGGCCGATTGGATTTATTAAATTACTTATAGTTGTCATTTTAAATGAAAAATACTGTTTTGCCGCATACGACCTTACGGCATAAGCTAGTTCGTGATCGCATATTTGTATAGAGTAAGTCCCCCTCACTCCACTCCCTAAGGCGCCGATTTGAAATTAAAAGTTTATCAATGCCTCGCCTTAAATCAAAACCCGTGTAATTCACAGTGTATCGTATTGAATTATTTTTTCATTTAAATTATCATGGCACTTATGTGGTCAATTATTATTAAATTAAATTTAATTTTATTAATTAAATTAAATTTTTAAAATTTTTAAATTTTTATTTTTTTGTGTAATCATATGGAACCCAGTTCTGAATTAAATGATTTTTATTTTTATTTATTTATTTATTATAATCCTCAATTTGATATTTTTAGGGTTTTCCGTAACTCAAAGAAACGGAACCCTTGTGGGATCGCGTTGGTGACCGTCTGTTTATCTGTCCGTCTCTCAAGACCCTTTTCTGAGGCCCCGCGAAAGATACCAAGTAAGAAACTACTAAGTCCTTAAGAATTCTGCTGACCCATGCTGCTGTTAAGAAATGGAAAAAAAGTTATTGTCCTTTACGTATACCCGTCAGTGAATTTCGCTATATATAAAAAGTCACTTTAATTTATACAGCCAAACTCATACTGGAGGCTTGGTAAGTGTATTATTTGGTATTCAAATTTTTTATTGTACACAAAACAAAACATAATTTATACATTTCACTTAGAGATATCATGTACATAGGCGAGTTTATCTCTAATAAGAGATTTCTTCCAGCAAATTCGGATTTATAGAGAGAAGTTAAAATAAATACGTAGAAACGTGTACACTAAATTGATCAGTAACACGGATCGATAACACTTTTTGCTAATTTCACAAAATAAAATCTTGACGTCCCATAGTAATTGACCTGGGGCTGGGCTTGCGTTTGTAAGGAACACGAACAGATTAATTTACGAATTTCACAAAAAGGGTCATCGAACCTTGTTACTGAGCACTTACCGAGTCTTCAGTGAGAATTCGGCTGCACGAATTAAAGTCACCTTATATTATATAAACGATAGTCAACTTATATTATTGGCATTAAAATGTATAGATAACTTTTTTAAGATTATGAATGACATATAGAATAGTAAGTATTGTGATCTATGTAGTAACTGTGATTGCCATTGTTTAAAATAATTTCTAATTGGTGGCTTAAACAAGCTTATTTCCATACACAAAAGTATAATCCCATCCCACCAAACCAAGCGAGCAGTCATTTTAATAACAACACCCAGTTTGTTACTGGTTATCGTTTTATAACCTTTAATTAATTATTTTTTTGTTGATGTAAATAACTAGTAGAGATTCTTTTGTTTTTACTATTAGGATTCTTCGTATAGAGTTTTAACTATCGATATAAAGATACTTATTATCGTATTATGTCATTGTTTAATTTTTAAACGGTATTTTACTTTCGCCTGATTTTTTCCATTATTTTTAAAATATTGTTGATTAAGATACACTTTGTACAACTTTATAGAAATTGTAGTATTATACTGTGTTTTTTGATATTTATGATCTAGACAATGTAGTTATGTCATTCTGATAGTTCTTTTTATGAATAACTCATTTTCAAAGGTTTCCCTATCTTATTAGGTAACTTCACCCCTTGCAAGCGCGTCTAGTGCACATTTACAATAAACCAATCAGAGGTGCAATTGTGTAAGTATTCAAATTGTTGTCATATGGCTATTCGGCTAAGCAAATTTTAATTATTATATAATTTCAACTGTCAAACGCAACCATATGACAATCAATTTGAATACCATTGGCTTAAACAATTGCACCTCAGATCTTCGAATCACATTAATATTATAAATGCGAAAGTTTGTGTGTGTGTGTGTGTGTGTGTATGTTTGTTACTCTTTCATGCTGAAACGGCTGGACGTATTTGGATGAAATTTAAAATGGAAATAGGTTGTACCCTAACTTAACACATAAGCTACTTTTTATCCCGAAAAAAAAGCATGTCGTTAAACCGAATAGCACGCGGGTGGAGCCGCGGGCAAAAGCTAGTGACAAATATAATTTAGCTTAGCTATTGGGTTCAACGAGAGGCGAACAGCACTTTAACAACACGAAGAACACTTACAGAGACCTCCTCTCCTCTCTTCAAAAGCTTCACATATGGATAGCCTCTAAGTTATTTACAAACAGATTGTACTACTGACCAGGTAAGTCGTCGACGCACAGCTCTCGGTCCTCTCTGAAGAGCGGCGCGCGTTGTGGGCATGCGCACGCGCACCGCTCCCCTTCTGAAGCCGACTCGAAGGACCATGCTCCTGCGCCGTGCTCCGCGCATTGGGCTGGACCACACTTGTCACCTGGGGGAGTTGTTTATACCGGGTGTAAATAGAGTGCGACCTTTAAATAAAACCACATACTCTACTGATCATACTAAACAACTTTCTGAAGAAAAATACCCGCGCAAATCTTTAGAAAAGAAGATATTCAACTGTAACTTAAATACTTTATTTCGTAGGAAGAAGGTATATTTTAGAACGCTGCGCCGTAACAGCTGTTTTACGGAAGACGCTGTTTCAAAAAAACGCCATTTATGTCGGTGCGTTAGAGTTCACGCATTTTTGTTTGAAACTCAAATATTTCCTAAATTAATAGTTAGCGCGGGTATGATTCTTGGCAAAAGTGGTTCAGTATGATCCGTAGAATATGTGGTTTCATTAAATGGTAGCACTCTATTTACACCCGGTATAATGACGGCTTGGTATCCAGGGTACCTAGCATGGTAAACTATATCGAGCTTTGACAGCTCGATAAACCACTGTCTTTCCCTCTCTAGGTAGATCAACAGAGTGAGACAGGGCACTTCAAGCGCTATCGGGCTCGATATGGTCCTTCATTTTAGAGGTGCAGGAACAAATTCTTGGTTTCACAACTAACGGAATTGTAAAACTACATTTCTATAAAAAATTAGAGCTACATATAGGCATAAGGTGAAATTAATTAAACCGCCTAAACTTTTATTGCATGTTCAGTAGATGTAATACATTTGTAAAGTTTTAGGTGGATGAGCCCTTTTTGGAATTTTTTCTTGACATAACTTGACCTACCATAACCTTGTCTTATCCACCTGAAACTTTACATGTGCAGTCTATCATCTGCTGAACCTGCCATTATTTCACCTTATGTAGATGAATAGTCTAATCCAGTATAGGAAATCAATGGGAAAATAAATTATCTAGTTTTATTTTTATGGATTATGGTTTCTGTTTGATTTTTATATCTCTGAAGATAGTTTTTACTGGAAAAGCAATAAGGAGATCAAGTAAGATAATAAAAAAGATTATTTTTATTATTTTGTTTTTAAATTATATCCATCCATCCATCCATCAGCCTGTTTCGTCCACTGCTGGACATAGGCCTTTCCAGGATTTCGCCACTCTTGGCGGTCCCCCTGGAAGAAATGCCCATACTCACACACGCTGGGCAGGCGGGTTGGTGAGCGCGGTGCCGAAACCCTTGCACCAGTGACGCCGCTGCCTGTCACCAGTCTGTTTTATATAAGGCTCGGCAATTGGGGATGGATAAACCGCCATCCATCGGTCCCAGACAATGGTGGCCCGCCTGGTTTTGCCTGAGAGCTGTTCTCTTACTCTCCCCCGAATAACTTCGGGAGGATTTGCGAGTAAATTATATGACATGAAAAAATGAAATTTCTGAAAATTAGTCACTCTAGACCCTAGGGTAGTACTACCTACCCTGGCGTCATACAAATATATATTTTTAAAAGCGATACTTACATTTTTTCATATTATTTTATAGTCCAACGTGCCACTAAACACAATACTGATATTGCCAATTGTATTCTGTACTATATAAACATTTAACTTATTCCCGTACTTGGAAGTGTTTCAATTATCGAGAGTTTTTGGCTTGGTGGTTATTTTATTAACACTACACACGATGATAACAAAGAAAGCCGCATCCAAATCCGTGGAATGGTTCTCAAGTTAAAACGGAACATACAGACAAGACAAATTTGTAGTTTTTCACTCAGTACAATACTAATAAATAACCAATTTTATTTAAAATTTGGCAATCATATTTAATGTACTTACAGACACGACTTTTTACTAGTTTATTATTTGTGTGTAGATTTATGTTATAAAAATTTCTGCTCGAGATGAAGAAACCTTTATTAATAAAATCTTGACAAATGAGGTACCTACAAAACGGCCGATAAAATCTGTGGGGCCTACGCACTCAAACGGGCTAGCATGACAAGACACATAAGATGCCACAGTAGATGCATCATGGGATACATCGCAGATCGTGATAGATATCGTCATTTGCACTCGGACTCGGGATAGCAGAACCCTTATCGTGCTATCAGCGGCGCCGACGTCTGAAGTGACAGGCGGCATAAAAGTTTATCTATAGTGCGTATACTTATTGCCTGTAATTGATTTGAATACAAACACCCAAGTGCAAAATCAAGACGGTAAATAGGAATATTTTCGGATTCAATTTGCTTTCATAATACCACAGTGTTTGCATTAATGGTGTACCTATATCATTTTGGCTCCAGCCCCCTGATTCTTTATCGTAAAAATCAGTTGCGAAACCGGGTGCCTATCGTCAAAAACATACATAACCGCTTATCTAAGGAAACGGTCGCACTTGAAATGACGTCACAATTCGTAAATAGTTCAATACCCATTGAAGGTTATTTTGGAAGTTAATTTTTTATGTTTTTGGTGATTAGCAACCATAGATGGCAACTGACACTGAGTTACATAATAGGTCCGTAGTTTCTGAAAGGTGAGTGTTGGTGGAGCAATTTCATATTATGCATCGACACGAATATGATAAAAAGGTAAAGTTTGTTTTTATTCTAAGGGGACTACGGAACTGTTCACTGGTGTTATGGTAAGATTCCATAGTTGGATATTATGCTCCTTTTATCCTGGACTAGCTTTTGCCCGCGGCTCCGCCTGCGTCGAAGAGATTTTCGTGAAAATGAAAACAAAAGAATATGGTTTTTTTGGACTGGAATGTGGGTACGGGATCTCCTCAACGGACAACAGCAGACCCTTCGAGTTTGGGCTTATTTGATTGGTATTTATTAGCACTTTGGTAAAACATGGTGATCGTTGCATATTATCGTTCAAAAAATCATATTCTTTTGTTTTCCTTATATCCACGAGAATTACTTCGACGCGGGCGGAAAGCTAGTACGAAAATAAAACAATTCATACGAAATATGTTAAACATTTTTGGGAATTTGTTTTTACTTAGGTATCCTTTAACGTATCCTTTTTATGTTTATTGTGTTAAACGCAACTCACTAATCAATGTAAAGGTGTCGCCAGTGTCGCGGCGCGTCAGGTCGCCCAATCGTTGGCCAGCAACGGTCGTCGCCAACAAGAGTAGCAGCGTGGCGGCCATGCTAGCCCCCGCCCTCTGGCCACCAGGGCTCGCCTGACACGCGCATCGCTCTTATTACCCTGGAACAAAGTAAAATATATAAATTTTCTTAATTTTTAGGGTTCCATTCCCGAATGGTGCCAGATCGGAAGCCTATTACTAAGCCTCTGTTGTCTGTTTCTCCGTCCGTCTGTCACAGGGGTCTACAGCTTCAGCCGTAATAGGTAGCCAGCTGAATATTTCACAAAATACGTATTACTATGGCCTCTACCTGGTTATTTGTTTCAGCTCTATTTTAAAGACTGTAATACATACAGGTTTTATATTTGATCAGATTGATATACATACTCGAAAAAACAAATACAAAAAAATTGGGTTTCGCACTCAAAGGATGCTGAATTATTCGACAGGGCGCTATCAATTGAGCGGCATTTTTTGACGTCTTGATGTTACTATGTTGTTGTTATTTATTATGTTTTTAGGGTTGCTTACCCATTTTGTGTGGTGGCACGGAACCCGCGCAACCTGACTCACACTTGGCCAAATTTTTAATACATAATTTATTTCCAAATCAATTCTAATCTAATAACACTATGAAAGGTTTCCTCATCTGGGGGCACGGCCGTGCCCCCGCCAAGTCGAGCTAAAAAGCGGCACGCCTACCATCCTTTTCTCGAAGCAGTTCAGGCCATTTTCGACCCCCCTATAACTTCGTTGTGGATAAAACTAGAAGCCTGAATTTTCAGTAAACAAGTAGGCATTGTATAAACACGGTATATTTCAAATTTCATCCAATTTGAACTAGTAGTTTAAGAATTATAACTAGTCAAAGTTTCTCAATTTTGTCACTCACTCACTGACTGACCGATCATCAAAACTCTAAGGCACTTCTAGCAGACATAGAAGCTTCAAATTTGGAATACAATTACTGTTTAGTGTATAAATCAAGGAAACACTAAAATATTTTGCAATTTCGGTCCAGTGCTCTAGATACACCAACTGCATAAATAACTTTGTAATCCCATATAAATATATAGGATTACTAAGTTAAACTTGTAAGTAGAAGGTACCGGAAAGAAAAAAAAGTAGAACTATCTAAAAAAAGAAATGAGATGCCATTAAAAAAAAAACTGAGATGCCATAAAAAAAAACTTGTAAAAAAAAAACAAGTCTCGCAACTTATTAATCTAAATAATCTAATTGAGTATAATATGTATTACTTGTGAGATACATTGTGTTTTCATGCGATGGCCGAGTCAATCTCTTTATTTAAAACATAAAAGATTTAATATTGATATGGTCACTATAAGATGTTGTTAGGTGAGCTAATTATGTAATAAAATAACTTAAGACAGAATGTCCCTTAAGTAGGGACTAAATAAATTAACCGACTTGGATTTACATGGATCTCACAACTTTTTACGATAGAAGAACCAAGTTGCGAGACTTGGATTTTTTACAAGTTTTGTTTTGGGTTTATATTTTGCTGTGGGGCCTGTGGGGTAATTTATGATCCGGGCCGAACTACGAAGTATAGCCAAAAATATTGTAAAACATAATTTTTTGCAATAAATTGTTTCGTTCAAGAAGTCAAGGTTTCATAAGTGTGCTAGCAAATCGCAATATGTATTCGCATCAATCAAGTCCCAGGAATAGAATAAAAATATATTTTCATTCGTTTGATTTAATTTACCACACCATGACTAGATTAGCACACAAAAAGTATGTGAAATTACGAATTGCAACCCATTAATCTTGATTACTTTTATAATATAGCGCAACTAATACATTTTATTGTTTCAATATGTCTGGGCCCATTACCTCCACTTATGACAGCAGAATGAAATTAGCCTGACGAGAAAATTTCTCGAGCTAAGCTATAAGAGTCATCATCAGTGAAAGCTCATGCTCACGATTGTAAAAATTTTACGGCATTGTCTTAGTTATTCAATTTCACTTGGTTCACATGATTTCCTATACTCTTAGCGCTCCAGGTGACGTATGGAGAAATCCATATCGCATCATCACATGATGTTTCTACTCGTAATAGTTGCTATATTGACATAACTCGAGTGTTGACTTTTGCTCGCGACAAAATGTCTGGTTTCTGTTTCGTGTTTCCGCGTTCAACAACTCCTTGGTAGTGTTTGTGTAACAGTTTTGTGTCAACAATCTCGTTCCGAAACTAAAGTTTTATATATTATCGAAGTGACGATACTTGTCGGTGTAATGACTCTGTTGAGCAAAGCTCGTGCGGTGGCCGGCCCACCTGCTAGCGACCCTGCTCATACTTTCTTAGAAAACCCCGTTTCTCACACAAACACGAATCCGTCTCCGCTAAACCTCGTTAAAACTAAATTTACGTCAACATGTTAAAACTTAAATACTTACGTAAATAGTTGCCTATTACTACAGGGAAGAGGACGTAATTCTTGCTGGAATAGGCGGCTGAAGATAGTCTATTGTTATCCAGAAAGATGTTTCGGTCGACAGATAGGGCAAATGCCACACGCAGGTTTCATTTACTTTACAACCAGTTGTAGATTTTATTGTACTTCCAGCGAAAAGGAGCCTATTTCGTGGTGCGAAATTATAACTGTAAGGGCAGGTTTGTACTCAAGGGAGCTAAAATTATAATATATAATATTAAACGGGAGCTGTTTCTTTAATAGAAAACCATTGTACATTTTGTTCATCTTGGAAAATAAAACTACATCTAACTATAGCAGTAGAGATACTAGACCTACCGGCCGGCATTAAATTATGCGTATGAGCCTTATGTGAGTTTCTACTTTTGTTACTGAATATTTTAAATAAAATATCAATTATACTTGTTTTAATATGGCCATTGAAATGGTAGAACCGCGCTGTTACTGTGCTGTGCTACTTTAAATTGGCGGTTGTAATTTATGGCATATCCTAATAGGTCTATTAGATAAAAGTACGCCCTGATTGGCAGCACGGAAGTCTTGTATCGTCTAAATATGAACTAGTTGGTAGCGTGGGAGGTATTACAATAAGTTTTTAAAGTTATTAGCCATCCATAAAACTAAACAATAGCCCGTAGTGTGCCATAGCAAATTGTGAACATGATGGATGTGTTCTCTTAAATCTTTAAGTGTCGTTCCTTGCTAGAATAGCCATAAAGGTAAGAACATGATATTTCAAGTAGAATAGTGACTTTTGCTACATTTTCTTGTAGAATGCCAATAAAAAAGGCATTTACAAAACAATTCTCTTCAACCAAAAGCAACAACTTGTTTGTTACAGTTAATTCAATACCATTTCATACGTAATTACACACCACAAATATTGATACTCCATCGGTTGCTATGGTTAACGCCCCGGAAACGAGCTGCCTGGTCTAGAAATTCTAGATGATCTAGATGCATCCTGAGATATGTGGACTCATGCACTACCCCAGGATAATGCATCAGATGCAGCCGATAACGCGACCAATGGAAAGAGATGACTCATTGTGCAAGGCCTGTAGACCACTTATCAAGGAGCTTTTGATTTTGATTTGATTGAGAGACAAGAACATATAAAAACTGTTAATGGTTATGTATTTATCGTATGGCAATTGATTTTAATAGCGGTATGAGAATATATTTATTATACAGTAATCCGTGTGGTCCTCTCCGACCAACTAACGGTTTATGTGCTTTCAGAGACATGTAAATCAGATACAAATTGTGTCACAACAGGATTTGATCCCGCGGGATCCGTTTATCAAATGGTGGTCACCTTACCCTTATATATTGTTGCATGTATTCACATGAACTTCACTTTAAACGCAAGTCTCGGAACTTGTTGTGCAAACGTGTCGCAATAGTCATAATTACTCGTCTTAACACAAAAATGAGAAATTAGCAAACGCTAGGGCACTTAAGTAGGCCGGAAGTACAAATTGCAAGGAAAGACCAAGTTCTTGAGGTTGCGGAGACTTTTCTAGTAGGGTTACCAAATATCGGTACCACGGTGCCAAATATTTTCGGGATCTATGGAGTTCCACGTTTTCGTTATAGAATAGACGTATCTGGGTTGCGGGTCTTTCCCTGTCGCAAAAGTTCCTAAATTATTTTGGTACTGTGGTATGTTATTAGGATAAGACATAGGTAAATAATAAATTTATGTGGTAGTATTTCTCCTGACTCTGACGATATGTCAGAATATTTGTTTCTTATTATTAATTATCATTCATGTTTAAAAGCGAAACTAAGTTAGTTGTTAAAATATAAAAAAGTATAAAAATCACAATGAACTTAAAATATTTGCTAATTTCTATTTTATAGCGCATTAACATTATTGTAAATAGCGCTCTTGGGATATTATGAAAAAAAGGCTTTTTGCCTGTGATAAAAATTGTTGCATTTTTATTTTCAAATCAGTGTTTGACAAAAAAGTTCAGGTACAACATGGCAACCCTAGGTCCAAGTCGAACTGGATAGTTATCCGGCATTATTTCCACCTAATGTTTGGTTTCTACACATAGTTATCTACTACTTGCAGGACTAATGACTGGCAAGGGTTTCTCAGAAGACCTTTCTCCTAAATGGGTAAGGTTACTTTATATTAGTAAATATAATAATTGCTCCTTAAAATATTTCGTATTCGAGTAGAAGAGGAACTGATAGTCTGTCATAGCCACTTTAATCTGTAATATTTAAGTGTGTGTGAAAAAGATTTTATTACTCTTTATTTGGTTAAAAGTAAAATAAAATGATTTTTAGACACACAAGGTAGGAAGCTTCGGGAATACCACTGAAGTCCCCTCGGGAATACTTATAATTATATCGTGACAATATTATTATGTTTATGTATTATAGAGGCTGACACAGAAAATATACATTTTTGATCCCGGTTAGTAGGTTATTTAAAATGACGTTTGTTAGCATCTCAAAACTGTTATTTGTAAAGTCCATCCATCCATCCATCAGCCTGTTTCGTTCACTGCCGGACATAGGCCTTTCCAGGATTTCGCCACTCTTGGCGGTCCCCCTGGAAGAAATGCCCATACTCACACACGCTGGGCAGGCGGGTTGGTGAGCGCGGTGCCAAAACCCTTGCACCAGTGACGCCGCTGCCCGTCACTAGTCTGTTTTAAGGCCTGGCAATTAGGGATGGATATACCGCCATCCATCGGTCCCAGGCAACGGTGGGCCGCCTGGTTTTGCCTGAGAGCTGTTCTCTTACTCTCCCCCGAATAACTTTGGGAGGATTTGCAAGTAAGATGGTGGTACCTCCACAGTCGAGCTCGGCATCAGCTCTACCACCTACCTTTGTTAAGTATCATCTCTTAAAATGTGCTTAAGTTAAAAGTATGTGACAAATACTAGGTATTTAGATTTAGAAGAACATGGGGTTAAACTGTTTCCTGATATGATTTATTGATATTGACACTGGATTTGATATTGGGGCATATTGATACATCAAGTGACAACAATATATCCTGCCAGACATTTTCTAATTTGACATTAATTAATATTTATCAATTTGATAATCTCTTGAGCCAAAGAAATTTTTATTTTGAAGTTAAATACTAAACCTACGAATTTTTGTATTCATTTACCTCCTACGACAGCGCATTCAGAACTTCCAGCAGCTTGATGTGCGCGTGACGTGACTATACGCCGTATTTGGCTGAAAGCAAGGTTTAGTTCTAAAGTTCATTGCTCAACAAACTCTACGTAATCGACAAATGATATGTCTTACCCTTCTTCATTTACCGACTAAACATTTTATAATAACGTAACATAAGAAGCCTTAGCTAATATTTCTTGATCCATCATCATTATCACGTTACATTGCCCGATTCTTTCTTATCCCAAGTGTTTGTTTGTTAAGTGAGCCATCAGTTTATGCTGTTTAGGTGTTTCTTTAGTTTAAACAACGTGTATTGAAGCTTTTATCGTCTTTGCTTTGATCCCTTTACGCTCTACCAAGTGTTATTATTATTATATTAAGGTCACGATCATTGTTCTATAGTATCTACGATCTTTGTATTTGATGAGGTTGCTTAGAACTTAGTAAGGATAATTTCAAAATTTGGTATCAACACTATTTGTTTAAAGATGTTTCATGTCGTCTACGCTGCCATTAATCAAAATTGAATCTAAGACCTTGGAGTCGTTTATATCTGCCTATTATAAGGTGACTTTCGTTTATGCAGCCAAATTTATACTGGAGACTCGGTAAGTCATTAATCAAAATTGAATCTACGACCTCGCAGTCGTCTTTATCTGCCTATATAAGGTGACTTTCGTTTATGCAGCCAAATTCATACTGGAGACCAGTGAAGACTCGGTAAGTGGTCAGGACCAAGGTTCAATATCCCTTTTTGTGAATTACGAAAAATCTTTTTTGTGCCCCTGTACAAGAACCACCTCGACTCAATAAGTATATGAAGTCTACATTTTATTTTGCGTATAATACATAAATGGTAATTGAACCTTTGTCCTGACAACTTACCGTGTCCCTAGTATGAATGTGGCTATATCGGTTAAAATCACCTAATGTATATTCAGCTGGCATTAGCAAATATTTGCATAGAATTTTATGTTTGTAGGATGTTGCTCGTACTACTAACCACTGGTCGACCAAAAGGACTTGGAATACCTTTGACTTTACACCTTCTTCTCAGGATATAAAAGCGAGAATACTGCTCAGCTTTTGTTGCTGTATTACTGTCTGTATGTACATAAAGTAGCTCGTCGATTTGTCAATGTTCCACCGTTTGAAGCCGTATGCATCATTCGAAGGCAAATTACCAAGTTTCATTAAGAACGGTGAGAGAACTAGTTTACAAGCAAGCTTAATAAGCACCTTTCAAACCTTAACAGTTTCACAGTAATGTCCTTAATTATACACGAAATTTTAATAGGCTTACAAACAAACAAACAAATACTCTTTATTGTGCACCTTATGAAGGTGGTAGAGCTAATGCCGGGCTCGACTGTGGAGGTACCACCATCTTACTCGCAAATCCTGCCGAAGTTATTCGGGAGAGAGTAAGAGGACAGCTCTCAGGCAAAACCAGGCGGCCCACCATTGCCTGGGACCGATGGATGGCGGTATAACCATCCCCAATTGCCGGGCCTTAAAACAGACCGGTGACGGGCAGCGGCGTCACTGGTGCGAGGGTTCCGGCACCGCGCTCACCAACCCGTCTGCCCAGCGTGTGTGAGTATGGGCATTTCTTCTACGAGGACCGCCAACTGGCAAAATCTTGGAAAGGCCTATGTCAGTGGACGAAACGGGCTGATGGATGGATGGATGCATGGTGCACCTTATTAAAAATACATAAAAAAAAATGCTTTACCTTCTGAATACAAAGGAACTATGGGTAAAAAGCTGAATGTGGCTAGCCCTTAACTTCATGATGGTAGTTTTGATTAATTATCACTGCTCCTTTGATCCAAAGATCATTTCGAATTTCTGATATAAGCAAAACCTGTTAGTTTATTTACGCTTCGTATGAAAGAAAACACATTATCGATAAAAAGAATCTACTTATGGACGCACTCTCCATACACCTGTTATTGAATATACATACTTCCAATGAATTGATCAGGGCTTAGCAACCTAAAGTTCGAAATCCACGGTAGACGAATCTACTTTACAACGATAAAATTAGAGCACATCAAAAATTTCCATAATAAATCTGAAAATTGAAAAATACCTAATCGAGCATTTTTGTCAAATTGTAATTTCTGTTAGACCCCCGCGTTTTAACCTAGTTTTGGGGACGACTCGACTGTCAATCATATACCTACATTACTAGCTTTTGCCTGCGGCTTTGCCCGCGTTTAATTAGTTTTTGTCTACTCCTATAAAATCTGTCAATATTTTTCTGACTGCTACCTACAGTAAACATCTTGTGAAATGTGTTTGTGATACGCCTCGGTGTTTCCCATTTTATTATGTCTCTTTTATAGCTTTTCTATGGAATAAAACAGTTGTTGTGCAAAGTTACAGCCCAATCGGTTCAATCGGTACGGCATGAAAGGGTGACACATCACTTTTCTATAGAAACTTGAAACCTCATTTTCATCCCATGGGAACTGATTTATGGGATAAAAAGTAGCCTAACAATGTCCTATTCCAGGTCTAGAACTACATTCATGCAAAATTTCAGCCCAATCGGTTCAGTAGTTACGGCGTGAACGAGTAACAAACATCCATCCATCCAAACTTTCACATTTATAATATTAGTGGGAGTGGGATGGAAAGTGGGATAGGATGGGATGGGATGGAAAGTGGGATGGGATACTGTACCATTGTCTTCGTATTTCATCACCGTTTTTCTTTTGGTAAATAAACGCTTATTAGAGGTATTAATATCATTATTTAAATTGCATCTCTACATGTAGTTAAATCCAATTCTCATATTAACTTTGGAATCGTAGTTACTCAAGAAGAAATTAATTTAGACACTTTGGATTAATATAGTAAAGTTATGTAGTTTGGTCAGTAATAAAATAACTGTTCGTGGAATACGTTTGTGGTACTGATATTAAGTACGCCTCAGGGCACGAGTACTACTCACACTTGACCAGTTTTATTTTAATTGCAAATTTCTAGAAAGCTTCAGTTTTTAAAGTATCAGATTCTGTTCTGAGTGAGTATAAAATATGTCGTGGGCAGATCGTAAGGTATGAAATTAAAAATTAATTACCAAAAAGTCTAGGTGGCTTACGTAAATTTTGGGAAGCCGAGTGACGCAAAGGGAGCCAACTCCTCTATTTTAACAGAAATACGATACGCCTAGGTAGACCATGATTTGCCCAATTTTACGATGTACCGTGCCGACGACATAAATATCTCAGGCCATAGCAACTTGCCAATAATGTTTGATACCCCTGGAATATGGTAGCGGCAGCGGCGCGATGCTCACGCGCATAGTGTCGATGTAATCATGTTTTAATTGAGTAGCCGTGATCAATTGAGACCTACCGTTGTGCGCAAGAGATTTATGATTATATCCACTATTCTGCTACTGCTGTCTATGGAAGAGGGCATAAAATCCCGTACAGCCAATTACGTCCCCCATTCAATTTTTCAAATCAAAAACGTAAAGTTATTCACTTCCATTTGAAATGTCGCCGATACAGCAATTTTTAGGGTTCCGTACCTCATAGTGAAAAAACGGAACCCTTATACGATTTTGTTGTCCGTCTGTCAATAACCTTTTTCTCGGGCCGTTGAAATTAATACCCCCTACAAAAGTCTGCGGCCCTGCAGTGCTGTCAGAAAATCACGTAATCAATTTCATACAAATTGGCTCACCAACCAATCGCACTTTTATACCCCTCAGTTGTCTTAGAAACTCGAAATTCCTTTTTTTTATTTTTTTTTATTTATGTAATATAACTTACATGCTAGTTAACATTTTCTGAGCCATCCACGAAAACTCGCAGAGTTTATCTGTGGCAGCGAGGCGTTCAATAGGTTTTTTATATGACGTGTATTTGTAATCTACGTATTCTATCTTACATATAATTAAATGTGGAAGGGATAACGTAGGTAAAACAATTTGAATGTTTTTATTTATAAAAAGTAGGTCTTACAAGTAGGTCTTATAGCACACGACAGGAGAAAAAAACGAAAAATTACCAATATTTCATTATTCAAGAAGATATAAAAGACTAAGTAAGAAGCATTATTGTATACATTAAGTTTAATGGATCGTAAGTGTCAAGTTAAGTTGGTCTTCTATAACTGCACGGGGAATAAGTTTGTATTTAAACGGTATCTACGGAACCCTTAGGGCACGAGGCCTACTCGCACTTGTTGGTTTTCGTTATTTCTTTCCGTATTCGTTTGACATGAATGGAACTTCTTGATGACTTACCTACGAATAAAATTATAATTTAGTAATAATGGTTGAATAAATTGTCATTAAATTTATATCACTGCGGTATAGAAAATCAGAAAAGTAAATCTGGACGTGAGGAGCTCTGAACCGGGATTGCCAATACTGTATCGGAATAAACGTTTTGGTATAGTGTATATATATGTCCATGAATGATAATGATATGATTCAACTGTAATGTATACTCAAGGAATATAAAAAAGCCGTTTTCACAACACAAACTCAAGTTACAAACACTTATTTTCAAGACGGTGCCAAAACTAGTAAGTACTAAACTAAATTTTTACTGGTAAATGGTAATCTTGAAAGCACAGACAACCAGGCGGGCAAATACTAGAAGAGCAAACAGTCGATATTTAAATAGAACCATATTTGTTAAGTAAAGAAAGCTGCCACGCGCCATTGGTTGCCTAAGACGAGCTTATGACTTCCAAGTTTTGGAGTGATGATTTGAATAAAATCACTCATAATTATGAAACATTTTCTATGAACGCTTTTTTTTGTTTTAAAGATGTCTTAAATTTAAACTTTTTTGTTCTACCTGATTTGGGGATTAGTATACACTCATGCTGACTTTTTATTGGTGCATATTTTGGTTTTGCAATCAACTTTTATATAAAACCTTTAAAATATTTTAAATATCGGATAGAGTAAGTACGTACATACACCCATACATGTATGTATTTATTGACTATTGCATTATTAGTATTATTATAACCACAGACATCCAATATATCTAACACGTGTGTACGTTAAGTATCAATTCAGAAAAAGAAGATATCATTAAGAATTGCAAGACTAAACACGTTTAGAGTATTTGAAACGGTGCCGTTTCTCATTTTATCGGCCCCATCTTGAGCCCTTGTGACACTCTGTGACATCCTCGGAGTTTCCTTCATAAAATGCCTATAAAACCAAAATCAACGGGGGTATAAAATTTATCGACGATATAATATAAAATTGGGACCGTACGGTCGTTGGCGCGAGGCATCGTTACTTGATGTTATTACTTATCTTAGATTTAAAAATGTATTTACATTAAAATTACTGGGAAAATATTGTTTAATATACATAAATATAACTAAAAAAATATATAAATATTTACGATGGCAATTTTATCTTCACTTTGTGTCTTCCTTTTCTTAAGGCCACAGGAGTAAGACGTCTTGTATACATATTTCAAAATATGGCACAAACGATCTCATTGCCCTATATTTGTAATGGAAAAACATTATTAGTAAATAAAACTCCTGTTTTGGTGATCATCGGTGTCATTGTCTTTGTGCCTCTGCTCTTATTTCCTTCTTTTTTGTTTGCTCTACCTTCCACCAGTACCAGAGCTGTGCGAGAAGGCGGAGTGGAAAGTTAAGAAACATAAAATTCAACAGGGTCGCTCAGGGTACCTACCAGTGGCGAAGGGTCCATATTACACGATCCCCATCGGCTTGTTTAGGAAAGGGCATCCACACTACATTTCTATGTTCCGTGTTCTTCGATTGGTCAAATATTCCCATAAATCTCAATACGACAAATACCCTTAGCTGGCAGGGAGTTGCAAAGTACAATTTTTTAATTTTTTCCTGTGTTGCTTTTCTAATCAAGGCGATTTTTTTGTCCGGCTTCCCCTTTTAAAATGTTCACCTTTCACCACTGGTACCTAGCATGCTAAACCATATCGAGCTTTGATAGCTCGATTTACCACTGTCTGTCCCTCTTTAGGTAAATCAACAGAGTGAGACAGAGCACTGTATCGAGCGCCATCGAGCTCGATATGGTCCTTCATGCCAGAGGTGTGCGCGGGATAGGAAAATTAAGTGATTCTTTTGGTGCATTTTCCCTGTCTTACCGCACGCTTTCTCGCACAGCTCTGGTGGACAGCCAGCCTTATATAGGTAATTCCCAGTGTACAAACAAATATGGCTATGTCCATCGATAAATTGAATTTTACCTATTGTTATATATTTTTTGCTTGAGAGTGAATCGACGTTTTGAACTGACTGATCGTCTCCTAACCTAGTTAGTACCGCCAACTCCATAACCGTATACACAACGAAAATTTTTAGACATTCAAGAGTATCCAAATTACTGATAATAAATGAAAAGATTTAAATCCAATCGATCAAAATATCTGACTAAACAAGATCTATTCAAATGTCTAATTAAAATGAGTTAGCTTGCACTAAAAGGTATTTTATTTCGGCTTGCACCTACTTCCACTCGTAATTTCAAATATAATTTTGTATTTAATTTGATAATAAGATAATCAACTATTTGTTACAGACAGGCGAATAAGCAATTACATATAATTAGTAAGAGATTAGGCCAGTAGCTGGTCTATTCACAAACATTTAATTGCTATTGACAAATTGAGATGCACTCGACTAAAAATGTTGCCTGTTACGCGGCCTTTTCAATCATCAGCTTTTTTAAAATTGTAAAGTCGGTAGCGCGCTTGTGGTGATAGCAAGAAGCCACAGGTTCGAAACCTGGCCCGAGAATAATTTTTAAATTCTTGTCTACTTGAGTTTGGTATCTAATTGATTCTTCATAGTTTGTAATGCACTCTAATAATATTTAGATAGATTAAATATATGTAATGTGAAACAGTACAAGTGTTTTCTTCTACCAATATTTAGATCATTAATATTATTAACTTTATTTCTCGAGAAAAGAAAGTTTCCTTACACAATTTTTATCGAAAGTACAGGTACGGACGGTTCATCTATCACCAAAGAGTACTTTATATAGGACTCTATCACCTACCGTGTGAACCACCCATCGTGAGTCCCATCGGGGGCAAGACTATTGTCAATCATTTGCCGAGTTCGGCAGCCGATCGGTTCCCATCGACTACAAGTCTTTAATGCTTCATAATAAAGCTTATTTTGATTCGAAGTAATTTACATAGCAGTTTCGCACAGACACGTGATGCGGAGTCTGCGTGTCGTCTAATTATTTTCACAACTCTTTGTCGAGAATGACAGGAGGGTTTCCTTACAAAATTGGCTGTGTGTGATCTATGTATAATGTATTCTAGCGGGAAAACCAACTTAAAGCGATGTTATCCAGAGATATCTGTCCCGCTCCTACGGTTTTCCATTCCATCCGGCTCAGTGATGAGATGGATTTTTGATATGACGACCATTCAGTATCTCATTTCTTCCGACGTTTATTTTTATATAAATTTTATTGTCTAAAACCTAATATAACTCGAATGAAATGGTATTAATATCAATACAATACAATATCGGGATATTTTCATCGTCGGAAGACGCACTCTGCATTCGAGCAGGCAGTAAAAGAGGTGACTGATTCGGACTGAAATAAATGTTTTCAAAGTTAATTTAGACGCATGAAACTTTGTATCAAAGTGTGTAATAAAACTATTATTTTTTTTCGCATAACTTTCCGGGTGTCCCGCATATGTCAAGGTCACCGAGGAAGGACAACCGATCGGATGACGTATCACATGTAGGTATGTTTTTTTTAGAAATGTCCAAACATTGTCGCTATCGGTGATCGCCCGACTGATCGTATCTATATCGAGTTGATGCTCGTGATTGTTGGCACTTGGTGGAACTTTTGAAACATTTTTTGTTTGATAAACACTTGTACTTGTCCACTTATTTATATTAATTTCCCTTACCGGTTTCGCTGTTAAAGCATTATCAAAGGTTTGTTTGGTTGTTTACGTACAATATACGAATCGCTTGGCATGTCCATCATTGTCCTACCCGCATGCCAAGCGATTCGTATATTGTACGTAAACAACCAAACAAACCTTTGATAATGCTTTAACAGCGAAACCGGTAAGGGAAATTAATATAAATAAGTGGACAAGTACAAGTGTTTATCAAACAAAAAATGTATCTATATCGAAGTAAAGCGGCACCAGTACGAAATTGTTACCCTTCTCTTTCTTATGCATTTAAATTTATGATGTGATTTTTATCAGTGATTTTAATTATCGGTATTTTGAAAACTCGATAAAAAGATATCAATTTACTACAGGAGGCTTAAAACGTAACATGTTACTTTTAAAACGACGATTAAAATGTATTGATTGACATAATAATTCGTATCACTTTATTCATCGTTAAATTGCAAAGGTACCCATAAAAACTTGAATTAAATTAATTCGCAGTAATAAATGTAAGCGAAGAGATTACCTGTGTTGATTTTACTGCTGTTTGCACAGTCGATCCTATAAGAATGTGCCATCAAAATGTGTTCAGTATCAACAAACGCGTTGCTGTATTGGAATTGGTCTACAGGATAATGAATACGTAAATTTCCCAGATTATGACGTTGGGTTTAAACACTCGATTTTTTCGAGTTGCGTACTCGTACGGTGCTAAACAGGACCTTTTACCAAGCCTCTGCTGTCTGTCTGTCTGTTCGTCCGTCTGTCACAGGGATCTACAGCTTCAACCGTAATAGGTAGCCAGTTGAAATATTCACATAATGCGTGCTACTATAGCTTCTATCACAACAAATAATAAAAATTAAAAATGCACAACTTATGATTGTTTTTATTATTATTGAATAAAAAATGCTAAATAAATTCTTTCTTTATTCTTTATTCTTTATTGTACACAAAAAAGGAGATTACAAATATTTGATACAATAATTTGAGTACAGCGGCGAGCTTATCTCTCAAAGAGATTTTTTATAGCAAACCGAATGAGTATAGGAGTGCTTTAAAAAATAAATAGGTAACCATATGTGTACGTACTACATACTAAAATACTTACATAGGTGTATAAAATATATATAAATATATAAATATATCTAAATGTGATTTATGGCATTTTGTGAGCATAGTTTAATGTCAATTAGGCTTTTCTACCTACATTTTGTAATTTTATGCATTGCGTTGTAAGTGAATGTCCACACGCTTTGAGGTTGTATGGACATTCACGCTAATTATAATCCATAAAATGACGCAATTCTGCTAAAAACCCCTGATAATTATTAAACAATAGTCGCAAAATAAGATGAAACTATTTTATTTCATACATTTTATTTAAAAATGAGATAAACAATCATAAGTTATGCATTTTGCACTGAGCTCGAAACGTTCCCCCTTAAGTGAAAGATACTATAGTTGACATATTATTATGATATCTATGGCTGCCATTGATCTCTTTCGCTGTAATTTAGTAAAGAGGTAGCTTAAGAAGTTACCACTTAAATACTTTTCGGTTGTGCTGTGTGCTTCATCTGAGTTATTATGAGTATGCAATGAAAGGGCTTGTTGAGTAGGTTTCAGTTTTCAATCAATAAAAAAAAATGTACTTTACATATTTTTAAATACGTTGCTGGAACCATAAACGTGAATGTGTATAAACTGAGATGTACCTTTAAGATAATACCTTATAATATCTTTGTTTCAATATATTACGTGTGTACAATTTATTAAAGTAATACACACTTGTCTAGTTATTTGATTATTTACATATAAATTTATTCATACACGTTTTTGCTTTGATAAAAATATAGATTTGTATACACCCGCCACCGCTGCAGGTGAGATGGGAAAGATGTGGGGCAGTAGGAGAGGAGACGCAAACTGCACTGAGTCAAAGACAATATAATCAAAGAATTCAATGTCAGCTTAAAATTGATCTGCCATTTTTCTTTTCTCAGAATACTTACATTTATTTTACAGGATAAAATCATATTTTGTATTAAGATATAAAATGTCTACCGTAGCTACGGGTAGCAGCATCAAAAAATTTATTAAAGTTATCAGTCCTGAAGGAGAAATATTCGTCTCGTACTTTTCTGAAAATACGCTCGTAGAAAAGGTAAAAAGCCGTGCTATACACTACTTCTACCCAACCAGAAAGTCTGGTCAATGCCGCTACAAAATCGTAAGGGTTCTCAACGGTACAACTTTACATGATTTTCTCACACTCGCTCAAGAAAAGGTTGTCACGCAAGAAGAGCTGCTGTTGGTGGCACGGAGGGTCCCAGAAGCAGCTACACTATGGGATCTAAGAGCTCCTCAATACAGCGTAATAGCTGCTGCAACAGCCAGTCTACCGGCACCACAAAACATGCTGCCGCAGCCTAACTTGCAATCTTTGTTATCAACTAACGAATTATCTGTGGAACTACGAAAGATACTCATTTCTCTCATAGAAGCTGGAGCCAAATTGGTAGCTGCTGGTACGAATTATGAAAACAGTTTAGCACTGCTTTGCGCCGCTCTAGACGAACCAGGGTGTCAACCATCTGATGCTGGCATTCAAACTACAACAGCTAAAGATATCGCTCCTAAGCAAAACCAACCAGAACACCAAATGCAGATTAAAACTGAAGTTAAAACTCCCGTTACAACAAGCGTTATCAAAATGTTTTGCCGCGCGGAGCATTTGCAAAAATTCATGGACAAATTCCAAGAATGGAAGACAAAAATAGCTGAACCAGTTAATCCAAAAGACGTGATGGTCTTAACGGATTTAGGTTTCCCCTCACAAGCAACTGACCAAGCTTTGCGATTGACTGGAAACAACATACCAGCGGCGGCTTCTTGGTTGGTAGGAGAACGAGGTTCTAGTGTCTTCGAACTTGTTAACGGTTTGCCAGCTGGTAGTACGATCTTGGAAACTTTGCTGAAGCAACCGTCGATACAAAGGAGTCTGCTGAATACGCGTATGTTGCTAGCGTTCATAGCAATTGTAAGTCAGAGTGCTGGCGCGTCGTTGTGGCTGCATTCGCCTCATGGAAATTGGTTGTTTGCCCAAATAACAAGGACGTATCATTCGGAGAAGTACTGCATGGCTGTGAATCAGTTTACTGGAGGCCAGACGAATATGTCAAACGCACCGTCTATTTCGAGGCAGGCACGTGGTTGTGTTTAGATATTGGTGTTATGAAATTCAATTATAACATTGTAAAATTAAACGTTTATCAATTTAATTTTGGTACTCTCAAAACTCAAAGCGATGCATTCACTTGCTTTATACAGATTTATAGTATTGGAATGACGACATCGGCTTTCTGTACTCAGCTAATATAATTTCAACTTGCGTGCAACATTACAGATATACTTTGTGTACAGGTTTCTTGAACTTGATGTTATTTGGCAGTAAAATCTTTAGAGAGACGGGTTTTTTGTTTGTTTGCCTTACATTGTCCGAAGTCTGCAGCAACAAGAGTAATACAGTGGACAATGACCATCGTTAGACCATAATTCACAGAAACGGTCGTGGCCCGGTGACCTTATAAATGTCAGCCGAGTTTCCTTGAAATAGTCTTATAGACATTTCGACTTGCATCCCGGATCTTGGTACGGAACACTTAATGTGACAGCCCAAATTGTTTAGCCGTTTTTGGGGTTCCGTACCTAAAAAACTATCATGGTAAGCCTCCGTTGCCCGCCCGTCTAGTGTATGTATTGCCAACTTTAGCGATAGTAAAGCTAGATATTAATACTTAAAATTAAAACACATACATCATTTGTTTACCCACACATAAAACCATTACTAGAACACGTCAAAACCAAAAACTTTTTTTTCCTAGGAATACAATATGGGTATATAAAAATATAAAGTCATGCTAAGTTTTTACTTGCATTTGGTTTCGATAGGTCTACGAAAACTACAAAAAAAAATTTGTAGGGTCTTTTTGTCCCTCTTTATTAGAAAATAATAGAATGGAAATTGTGAAAAGAATTAAATTAAAAGTTATGTAAATTAATAATAGAAAGATAATATTTAATTAATGCAGTCACAAGATACTAATAAATAAAAAAAATGCAGAATTCTTATATGCTTTCAAAACTCTTATGTAGATTGGTGCTAGCTTTGACATATTTTTATTAAGTAAAGTACGGAACCCTCGGCTCGTGAGTTCCACTCCCACTTTACTGGTTTTTAAAATTCGAATGCTCATACACTGCAATCACTACATTGTCTGCAAATTTCTTCAGAACATCCAACATTCTTAACTTGTAGAGGTTGGTCTACATTGATAGGTCCTCCTGGATTTTAATCTAGAACAATAAATTTTATAAGAGAAGAGACACTGACGGATGGATTTATTGCTTCAACCGATACTTATAGCTCCTGAAGCTCATCTATGTAGAGGTTGTATCTTTCTGTTCGATACTAAGGAGCTACTCAACAGAGGTTTCCAAACAGTCTTATTGACTACAGAAATGAAGGTTTGTCATGTATCATTCGGAAAAGTGCCAGTGTCGGTTATTATTCGGGTCCATGGGTCCTGCCAATAGGACGCTATTACAGGGGGATATAATGACCGCGATAAATGATCGAAAAATTTAACTTTTTATAAAAAAAAATAAACATACTGCAAATGTTACAGCAGATATTCACTAAAAGGTTTTAAATAAATATACAATACTGTCATAATTAAATTCACTTGTACTTGTTTCACTGGTTTAATTTTAAAATTTACACGTTAATACCGACCGGTTTCGGTTAATACACCATTCTCAAGGGATTCAGGAATTCAGGAAATTAAACTGTAAATCTTAAAATTAAAACAGTGAAACAAGTACAAGTGAATTTAATAATTATGTTTTCCAAGTTTCAGCAAGTGCCGACAATCGCAAGTTTAAATTATATAAATGATACAATACTGACCGATTGCACCAAAATAACACATTTGCCGTGCTTTCTCCGACTTCTTTCTTCCTGAAACATATGATCTCTAGAAGGCTACTGTCATCCGTTTAGAACTTCTATTGAGATGAGGCTAGAATCAAAGGTCAGGTGGGTTATGAGAATTTTTATTTAGCATCCTCGTACAAAGCGTTTTTCTCAATAACGAATGATATGCTTTCATTCGTTGAAGAGTTCCACTGCCTATCTCCGAAGACCATCTTCAGATCACAAAAAGACTAAAACGAGACCTACCTTAAAGCACATTCTTCCAAACAAAAAAGGATTGTTTTAATTGGTTAAGAAATGACGAAGTTGTGGAGTAGCAGACCCAAAAAAAAATAGTCGAATTGAGAAACTCCAAATTTTTTAAAGTCGGTTAAAAAAGAGCCCTTTTCTTGGCAGGAATAAAGTAGTTTTAGATGAGTATGAGTTTCAACTTGATATTACAGTATCAAATTGAAACTAATACTTCTTACAGAAGTCTGCGGCGCCATGATGCTGCTAAATAATCAAGGCCATTTTTTTCAGACCCCGTTAGAAACTCAACGCGACTTTATTGCCATTTACGAAATTTACTTCCAACTTAATTAAACCCTTTCGATACATTGAGTTTAAAAGATCGCAAGTGTCAAGTTAGTTGGTTGTCTTAACTGCTCGTGGAATAAGTTACTCTGAACTGCTACTCGCACTTGGCCAGTTTTTATTTTTCCGTACAGGGTATTCTTGTTGTTGATACAGTCCTCCAGTTATTGTGATAGTATTTGTAACGAAACTCATCCTGTTTTTCATTTTACAGCGTTTTTCGGAAAAAACAACACCAGCCTTGTGGTTGAAGGTTTGAGGTATCCTTAGGTAGCCAAATATTTGAAAAAAAAAAAAGTATTTAAATTCAAAATTTTGTAAAACATCCTTAAAACCACTTCCTAACAGGTTATCATTCCTAAGAAAGCTTAGGAACATTAATCGCGTTTATATTGGCGCAATTTTCCTGGGATTGCTGTTAAAATTGATCTTTTATAACAGTTTGGTATTTTATAACGTAATTAACGGTAAATTCATGATTAGACAAGATTTAAGGCCCGATGTGTCGCTGTTTTAAGGACTGAGCTCATCCTAAGTTGTAAAATACTTCATAAAATCTACGACATCACCGTTTTAGAAATTATGGGCTTGTCTTTTTAAGTTTTCTCGCTATCATCGCAACATCTATCAAGGAATAAAAAGACGTTATGTTTTATAGCGAAATCCATCGCTTTTGAATACTCTAAATAATTTACATCTACACTATCATATAAAGAGGAAATATTTGTTTGTTTGTTTGTATGTTTGAGGTAATCTTTGGAATTACTGAACTGATTCTAAAAGTTCTTTCTCTTATAAAAAGCTGCCTTATTGCTGAGTAACATAGGTTATATTCAATAAAATATAGGTTATATTTTTATTTAATAAAAATAAGTTTTCAGTTTGGAAATTCAATACTTGTGAATCACGTCGAGAGAAATAGCGTTGCTTAGCTGCTTTATCGGCGTGCGTTGACCAAATGGTTAGTTATACGTGATAAAACCGCTAGTTTTTTCATACGAGTAAACTGTATCAGTTTAATCTGTTAAAAGATTTCCATCTACAACGGTCCTGACACACCTCTTGCGAATATCAAGCTTGAAAAGTGACTACAGTAAGTTTAAGCAAAGACACATTAATACTATGGTTTAAGTAATGATTTTTCCCATACGGGAAAGCTATATCAGTTTAATCTGACTACAGATACCAAGTGCGAGTCGGACTCGCGCACGAAGGGTTCCGTATCATTATCTATAAAAACGACAAAAAATTCATGTCTGTTTTATGGGAGCCCCACTATATATACATATATATTTATACACATATATATATATTCATTTTTATTCAATTATTTATTTTTAAAGTGAATATTTAACTTAATATCTGTGAATATTTCAAGCGTCTACCTGTTGCTGTTATCAATATCGAGCAAAAAAATCACGTTAGTTTTATGGGAGCCCCCTTTAATATTTAGTTTATTCTATTTTTTTGAATTTCTTACTATAGCGGCAACAGAAATACATCATCTGTGAAAATTTCAACTGTCTAACTATCACAGTTCATGAGATACAGCCTGGTGATAGACAGACAGACGGACAGCGGAGTCTTAGTAATAGGGTCCCGTTGGTTACTTTTTGGGTACAGAACCCTAAAAACCCGTGTCTGTAATTCGAATATATAAAAAAATGTGTTTTTTTTTTTCAATTTTTGTCTGTTTGTCTTTCTAAATACCGGGTGTAAAAGCAAAGTCAGGAATCCTTCAAGGGTGTGTTAGTATGATCGGTAAAGATATTTTTTTTAATACTGGGATCTCTAAAGAAAGTACCAGTACCTCATAATAGCACGATTTTCTTAATTCAAAATACACTAATCGCGTGGACACCCTCACGGTCGCTGGCCACTCGGATAAGGGGTGCGGGTTGCGGGGTGCAATTAGGTGTGTGGGCAGGCCGGTGAGCTTAGAAAAATGATGGAATTTTTGGTGAAAATTAAAGGTATATATTTTTTTCTCGTAATGGCATCAGAATCGTGTATATTGCATTTACAACCTGTATATGTGTAGGGTGTTCATAAAATAACACCCAAGTCGAAAACGGGGCCGAGATTGAATAAACGCGGGCGGAGCCACGGGCATAGACTAGTATTGAATGCTAGCCAATGCAGGCCAGGGAATAAGCTGACTTATTCTACAGATAAGTCGGTAGCACTGTACGTTGAAAACTGTTACTTGGATAAATTTTTCCGAAAAACTTACTTTTTCCCCCAAACTTTAACAAATCGTGTAATTTTTTCCAACTTTTTGCACTTTGTATAATGCACGTACTTTGATTTCTTGATAATGCCGCTAAACCGATAAAATTGCGGGCCGCCACCTGCCATGATCCTTTGTCCCATAGTTTTCTATTAATGCCTGAAATATTTGAATTTTATTTCTCATTGCGACGTAGTCTCCAATAAGAAATAAGTTTTAATGGTTCTGTTGTTTTTCCTCTTACTACCTTCATAAAAGTATTGTCTATCGTCAGTTTATTGAATAAAATTTATGTTTGCCACCCAAGATTACTCAATTGTTTATAGAAATCGATCTAGGTGGTACAATTGGTATACATCTAGTATTATTGTTGCTACATTGATATATGTACGCATTAATATTTATGTGAGTTAAAAATTAAAAAATACTGAAATTAAATTTACCAGTTAGGATTTTATTTCTCCTGGGTAGGTACACAGCAAAGCTGGTTTATCATTGTACAATTCCTCACGGTACACAGTGAAAAGTATAGGGCTGCTTTTTCTTACACATAATAAGTAGTACATATATAAGGAATTAAATTTATATAATTGCGGTATAGAAAATCAGAAAAGTAAATCTGGACGTGAGGAGCTCTAAATCGGGAGATTTACTTTTCTGATTTTCTATACCGCAATGATATAAATTTAATTTGATATCTCCTTGCGATGGATAAATCGCCAAGTATTTAAAAATGTACACATTTATTTCTATCGTAGTTAGATATATATATATTTCTTTTTTCGTGACATTTGAAATGAAAAAAGAAAATAAAAAAGAATTCTGTGAAGTTTCTGCCTATCGCTTATTAAATATACCTACATTAGAAAATGCTCTAGATTTTGCTCTAGATCTCGATTTTCCTTTTTCTAATTTTTATCACATTTCCCCAGTAACTTCGGAATCTGCAAATGTCCCAAGCTATTTTCTTATAAATTTTTCTTATGATTATAAAGGCTACAAATCCACATTAAATGTAAAGTGTGGGCAAACATGTGTAACTATATCAAAAGCCTCGATGAACTTTAAATATTAAGATATTTTTTGTTATTAAATAATTGTCTTAAATAATATGCAAATGCAAAATCTTTTTTTTATCATTTTCACGGTCAAAGGGTTTGGTCATAGTGAGGTTCCGTAAAAAAATTACGAACAAACAATAATTTAGTATTTTTCTTTGTTTTTTACTAGATAAGAATTAAAATATATTATGTTTGGCCTAACGCCATTATTACATTGAACATAATAAGGACGTAGGTAGTTACGTAACAACGGATCAAGCGCCACTCGGAGCAAAATGAGAAAATGAGCCACAAAGTATTTAAACTTTAAGACGTTACTATGAGATGTTGCTTGAATCACCCCTTATTTCTAAGGCAAGAGGATCGATTTCTGTTCGAAAAACCACTTGAGGTTTAACGTTCGCTTTGGCACTTTAATTGAAAAAATATATTGGCATCTGGCTCATATCTAACGTAACTACCTATATTTGGAAAACGGCACATGAAATGAAAGGATTTTACGCCTAATTTAATATAACTTTGTTACTGCACAGAAAACATTTATTTCAATTCAATACCTATCGATATTTCAAATATAAAGTCCATAATTTTCTAATAACTAATGCTAAAACTAAACAAATGAATAGCTAAAAAAGAAAATAAAACAAATTTAAGGAAATAAATAATAATAATATCAATATTTAGTCTTATATTCGTATGTTTATCTGCTTTACACCAGCTTTGAAAGTTGCTTAAGCAACTTTTACAGATACAATTTTTTTAAATATTATCGCTCTAACACGCTAAAAATATTATATTAAAAAAATGTATCTGTAAAAGTTGTTTAAAATCAAAAGGACTGTCATGTTAAAAAAAAATCATGCCGATTTACTAACCTTGGACCCTGAGTCCCACATTTTCCAGAACGGAACCAGTGTGCGACGGTGACAGAACAACGGCATATCACAAAAGGTTTTATCAATTTCGCTACCTGAGGATTAATCATCGAGGATAATGCCCTCTATAATTATTTCCAGGTTTCATTTTAACCGCGCTGCGATTATGGAAAAAATCGCCAAAAATCATTTTGCTCCATACAAAAATAAAATACAATACTTTTTTTGAGTGTTAGAGCGATAATATGAAAAAAAATGTATCTGTAAGAGTTACTCAGAATCAAAGGGCCTGTAATGTTAAAAAAATTTACCAACCTTGGACCCTAAGGGTGAGATTCGGAGTGCGTTTTGAGTCCGAACTCGATCTTATAAACGTCAAAAAGTGACGTGATCTCATATTAAAGTGACGTTTGTAAGATTGAGTTCCTCTTGAGTTCGGACTCAAAATGCACTCTGAATCTCAGCCTAAGTCCCACATTTTTCAGCATCGAACCAGTGTGCGTCGCAGGCGCAATAATGAAATCACGTCAAGTCGTGCTTTGGATCAAGAAAACGGCAGCAAACCTATTGGTTATTCAAATGCAAGAGAAGCTGATGGATCTTTAGTGTTGTGATGGCGCGATGGCGCTGTCTTTGACCTGATAGATAACAGCTAGGATCTAAACCTGATGGTACTAAAACCCAGCTTTAACAATGAAATATAGATCTTATGTTTAATGGGTTGAAAGCGAAAACACCGGTGCCGAGTTTAGATTGAACGAGTCATGTTAAGCAAATAGCTAACTTGTATTATAATAAATAACCACACAGGGCTTTTGAAGGGTACTTTGTTTGTATGTCAAATTGATATGGTAACGAGCGAATGGTCATCATATTATCTGTTTTGTACCACCCACATGCTTGAGTGTTTTACACATGTTTTTCGCACGATATTTTGAACTTGAGAGGCTGATGGTAGTTGTACAAAAAAGGTATTGTAAATGATAATATTTTTATCAAAGCTGATGTAAAGCAGATAAACGTACGAATAAAATACGATAAGGACTGTAAATATAAATAAGACTAAATATTGATATTATTATTATTTATTTCCTTAAATTTGTTTTATTTTCTTTTTTAGCTATTCATTTGTTTAGTTTTAGGATTAGTTATTAGAAAATTATATTTGAAATATTTTCTGTGCTTAATTCCCGGTAGTAATCAAGTTATATTAAACTAGGCGTAAAATCCTTTCATTTCATGTGCCGTTATCCAAATATAGGTTACCTTAGATAAGAGCCAGATGCCAATATATTTTTTCAATGAGTGCCAAAGCGAACTTAAAACATCTTATTATATTCAATGTAATGGCGTTAGGCCAAACATAATATATTTGGACTGATCTCATGATAAATCTTTATTTATTTGCATATAATATATTTTAATTCTTGTCTTGTTAAAATACAAGGAAAAATACTTAATTTTTGTTTGTTCGTATTTTTTTACGCAACCTCACTATGACCAAATCCTTTGACCGTAATAATAATAAAAAAAAAGATTCTGCGATTCAAACTGAGGCCCTCGTCGTTTTTGCAACTTCTAAAAGACCTTAGACTGCATCTTGAGATCTAATTTGAATATTAAGAAACTCTTATATTTGGAGAAATCTCGTTTAGGGCCGAGCTAAGCTAAGTATCCGCCGTAAAATTTAGTCCATTTAAAGTTTTCAACCTAATCTGATGGGAAGAATGTGTAACAAATATTTAGTTTGCACCTGTTATTGGAACTATTTACATATTAAACGTTTTAAAGCGTTACTTACGAGTATGTTATTTATAAACTCAATTTCACGTTGGATGTAATTGTCTTTTTATAAACTTGCGGACTTCCATACAAACGAAAACGCAAAATGGTCTATGGGATGTTTTTAACATATTTTTGCTGAATCCATATAGATTATGCCATATTAGAACTAAAAAGCGGGAAATTTTAATAATATCTTAACAACAAACCCCTAAAAATTAAAATTTTATATTTAAGGTGGTAACAGAGGATCTCTGTCCAAAATGCATATCATAATGTTGTTTTCCTTACCTTTGAATAAAATGTATGCAATAAATGCGTTTTCTATCAATTCGCGCAAACTGTTTGTTAATAGTTAGGTGATCACATGAAAATTATTAAACTTTGCGGGTTACATTTTGACTGCATTACATTACAACTGTAAACACGCTTATAAGTTTGTTAATGTAATACAAACAAAATGTAATAAATGAATTTTTTGTGAAGACTTTATTGATAATAAACTATTTCCGCAAATTGCTTTAAAAGGCATTTATTGCATACTTACTTTTTATTCAAAAGTATGGAAAACAATATTATGATGTTGTGCATTTTGTACCGAGGTAAAACGTTAAGCAATAATATGTTTAAAAACTTCCACAGCATTGCCAAAATTTTGTTTTTCTTGACACATACATTGATATACTGACAAAAGATTATTATAAAATCAATTATCGTTATTTATCTGGACGACATTATATTGTGTAGTGATCTTCAACAATCTTCGCCGTAAGTTCATTTTCCTGATTTATGATTTCTCTAAAGGCTCTCTGAGGTGCAATTGTGTAAGCCAATAGTATTTAAATTCGATTGTCATATGGCTATTCGGCTAAACAAATAAGCCCGTTTGACAAATGAAATTGTACGTTTTTGGTTATCAACAACAAAACAAGACAAAATTGACATTTGACATTTGACAGCCAAAAATGTACGATTTCAATTGTCAAACGGGCTAATTTGCTTAGCGGAATAAGCATATGACAATCAATTTGAATACGATTGCTGTCTGTAAGTCTGTAAAAGATTGTGGACTATTTTTCCGTATTGAATGCCTGTGACTACAGGAGGCAGATAGACAAAGATATATTTTTCGTTCATGACATAAATTATTTAAGAAGTGGAAAAGACATGATCTTGCTAAATTTTAGTCGAATGGGCGGAGTTATGCATGGTATTTATTTATTTAAAGTCTTTGTATATAAGAAAATTTTATTGATATAAGATCTTTGTTCTATTTATTGCATTACATTTATTACTTATCTCTATATTTCTATTTCTGTAACTTTTTTTAAATTGTATTTCCCCGTATATTTAGTTCAGTTGTTTTCTCCTTTACATTAAACTTATAATAAGTGTTGATAATGTGCCTATATTACATGAATAATTTATTTATATTTCTAAACATTTGTTAAAACAGTAAAATAAATATTATCTGACACAATACAAATTGTTTTTGCATAGTGTATAGCCCGGATATCATAATTTATATCAAAACATGGTTCAGAGATGTGTTTCTATTTTACTATAATTGTTTAACTGACAAATAAGTTTATTTCTAGACAAGGTGTAACTTAACTCACATAGCAGGTTTTATTGTTCTGAGGGTCTTATTGAACGAAAGCCAAAGAAGGTTTTACAAAGTTATGAATCAAAACTTTGTAACTTGAAGGGCGCAGAGGAAGAATGTCCATCTGAGTACATTTCGAAAAAACGGATTTAAACCTCTGAAAATGCATACATCTTTTTAATTACAATTGAAAGTTTTTTATAAATACAATTGGAAGTTTACATATTTACATAAATTCGTACTCAATATTAAATATATTTTCTTATATTTTCACTAATTTATTGCTTTATAAAATACAAAAATATTAAAATATAATTTGCGAAGGGAGTCAGAATTAGGCACGAGTTCTATAACACCTAAAATTACAGCTTATGACCACAGGGGAAACCTAAGGTATTTTGTGACACCTTATGGCACCGTTAATAGTTAGATTTGTAGCTTTTTTGCCACTTTTAGTCGCATAAGAGTTCGCATGGCATTTTTGACCACCATTTCCTGCATCGTAGTTATAATTGCACTTTCAGTTGCATTACGGTCCCGCGTGGCACACTTTGCCATGCTCTCCTGCATAGCATAGGAAATTGTGACTAATTTACTTCTTACAGTTTCTGTTATGCATTAGAGGTAAAACTTGCTCCTCAGCTCGTAAAATTCCTTTTTGTAGAACTACTATGCAGTCTGCAGTGCTTAATAATAGAAATTAATAGCTTTTCAATAAAATTGAGAACACTGTAAACTTTGGCCGCACTTTTTGTTTACCTATTGGTTGTTATTATATTAATTCACGTATATTTGGTAAACCAATACAAAATAGACATGGAGAAAATATCAAATACAAGTGACAGTTATAGGCGCAAAGTTATGAACGAACATAATAAGATATTGGAGAAGGAATGTCGATTTTATTTTTAACTTCATTTTATTTGACTATTAATTCTTTAAGTTACAAGTTTACAACCTCGTCAACCTACAGGTACATTGCCCTTGCAGTTTATTTTCAGATCGTTAGTGGTTAAGTATAACAAAAGAATTTATCAGCATAATACTACTAGTTTTTTCAAGCAAGGGTTTCTAGCAATGTTTTGCAGATCTCTAAATTATATTTAGTGTATGTGCTGCAATGCAGGTCCGAGCTTTATATCATATCAAATTCGCACTGTAGGTTATAATATTCACTGTATTGGAGGTTGAAGTTCTAGAACAAACAATTAAGCAGCATATATGGAACTAGGAGCTTCAGAACGCTGATTTTTCTCACTTATTATTGCAAAAGGGGGCTACAGTAGCGAAAATTAGAAACCAAAGCTGCAATAATATTAACGCTATTTTCCGAGACAATTACTTTATTTTTTCATATATTTCTGTTTATTTGAACACACAGCACAGTTTAGTATGATCAAAAACAGAAATCAGCGTTATACTTATCAAAATTAAGACAAACATTTTAGATCCGCAGCTACAAATTCATTAGATTTTCATAAGATCTTCAATAAATTGAGGTTCCAATAGTTTTATTCCGAAAACACCATCTTATATGTTTTACAGTAAATTAAATTTGCCGATGTTTTTCACCTAAACAAGCCGTGTAACTTCAATCTTGTATTTACACTATAACTCCACCATTTTATTATTTCACTACACGTTGTCATAGCCATTTATCTAACACTTCACATAAAATTCAATATGTACTTTCATTAAAAACACAACAAATTTGACGTTCGTTCATTCAATTAGTGTCAATATCAGCTTTCAGCTGCTATTTTCACTTCTCCATAGTGCTTAAGTAGTGAAAATAGCAGTCGAGTGTGCTTAAGGAGTGAAAATAACAACTCTACTGGATCTGGATCGTCTGGGGGCTCGCACCAACCTCGCAGCCGAGGCCCCTCTCAGCCGCGTGCTTCGCTTGCTCAACGGTATAGCCAGAGATCAACAGTGGATATTTTTTCTGCAACCATAGTCCACATCCACACACGTGTGGTAAAGTACTTAGAGAAGTGATTGTCTACTTTTTAGTATATTTTAAGTGTACGAGTATATGTGCATTTTATATATCGATATATTTTTTTCTTTTTTTTTCTTAGGGCAAATAAATTTATTAATATTTTGTCTACCATGTTATACGCATTGGATTTGTCTCTGTAATGTATTTCGTGGGTGTGTTAAATCAATAAATAAATCTATTAAATAAGGTCTATAAGGTGCCCCTTTAGTGATATAGCAGCTACAGAACAGCTGCTGCAGTAATTGAATGTAAGTACAGACCTCCACAATCACTGATAAACCCTACGGGTTTTTGTTGATTGTGCATATTATGTACATACGTAAGATTTTTAAAAATAAAAATTTTATAAAAAAAAGAAAAAAAAATTAAATCTTTGCCCCGTTTTTGTCGTTATTTTCTTAACACCCCTTAAAGCCCATGTGTTGACCAGGGTTATTGGTATAGATTTGGTTTCAGTTTCGAATTAAATAAAACTACCAGTTCAGTGTTAATATTTTTTCTAATATGTGTATGTATGTATAGCAAAATTGACAATATAATATGGCCAGCCAGAGACTTCCAAAAACATTAAACCCATATAACGTCAATATTTTGTTTCGTCCCTATATTTTTATGGAATCAAGAAAATAATATAATGTTAATAATAAATATGTAACATTAGTAAAGTGGTTAAAAAGTCGTGTCTGTACATTAAATACTTTTGGAGAATTTGAAATGAAATGAGTATTAGTATTGTAAAAAAAAATTGAACTTTTGTTTGTCTGTTATAATTCGAGAACTACTGTACGAATTTGGATGCGGTTTTCCTTATTATCACCTTGGTGATCCCGTAGCCTTAGCATGAAAACATTACGGTTACGTTTAGTTTGAACGTAACGCGGTTTTGTATGGACTTCTGATAAGTTCTGCTACTGACCGCTGGGGGCGGTTATCAGATTTCATACAAAACCGCGTTACGTTCAAACTAAACGTAACCGTAATGTGTTCATGCTAAGGTCAACACATAGGCTTTATGGAGTGGTAATAAAATAACCGTAAGATTATTCAAAGATTGAAAAACACTTTCACGCGAGGGAAGCAGCGAGTAAATGCTAGGTCAGTCAATCATCCAAAAAATAAATAAAATGTTGAAAAATGGAAGCATCTGACTTACAACATTGATTTCCATAAAATCTTGGTTGTATTGTTTTGCCGCTATAGTATATAATTTAGCGGCGGAAAATTCTAAATAATGTAGTGGTTTGCAAAGACAGTAGTAAAATAATAATACCTGTAATGCAGCTAGTTGTGTTAGTCAGGAGTAGTCAATCTTGAAGGCTCAAGTCTTCACATAAAACATATCAGTTTTGAATCACTTATTATTTATTACTTATTTATTTGAGTAGCAATTTTATCAACCATCGTTTTCGCTTTCAAAGAAAACGGTAACAGTACATTTTCAACAAAGTTTTCATTAATGCACCTCGTATAATATCTATTCTATGTAATAATAGAATAGGAAAAAAGTCATGTCTGTACATTGAACATTTTCGCGAAATTTTAAATGAAATGGGTTATTTTATTACTATTGTACGGAAGCCAAAAACAAAATTTTTAGAACTTTTGTCTGTCTCTCTGTATGTTTGTTCCGTTTTAACTCGAGAAACATTCAACAGATTTGGATGCGTTTTTTATTATCATCGTAGTGACCCTGGTCAACACATAAGCTATACGAGTTGTTCATAAAATATCGCCCAAGCCGAAAACTGGGCAAATATTGAAGAAACGCTTTTACCTCGAGAACCAGTCAACGGATTTGGAAGCGGTTTTTTTTATTCATATCGTAGTGACCCTGGTTCATAAAGTAACGCCGAAGCCAAAAACGGGGCTAAGGTTGAATAAACGTGGGCGGAGCCGCGGGCAAAGGCTACAGTAATCAATAAATTCATAAAGTTGTTTATTTATTTCCGAAGGGTCAGACCAAATTTTTTTTTTTTTTTCATGTGGTCCAGAAAGATGATATTTATTGATAAGTTTTCATTCATAAAAATAACAATAATAATTTAAATTGTTGTCTTAAACTCTCAAAAACTATGGGACGAGCCGCTCTGCAGGAAATTACAACAAAACCTTCTGGAAACCGCCGTGAACCCTGTGGAGCGTGCCCGTCTCCTTGCTGTCGGGGAGCACGAGGCCGGATACTGGCTGCAAGCAATGCCATCAGCTTCAATTGGCACACTATTAGATAAAACCACTTTGGCCACAATGGCCGTCTGTCTGCGACTAGGGATTGCAGTAAACGTACCACATCGCTGCCAATGTGGCACAAGCGTTGACGAACTAGGCCACCACGGCCTATCATGTCGTCGAAGCGCCGGCCGCCTGGCCGCCTGAGCCGCCATGCGAGTATAAACGATGTCATCTGAAGGGCCCTTGCCACCGTCAACGTGCCGGCAATATTAGAGCCACAAGGTATTGCACGTGACGATGGCAAGAGGCCTGACGGAACGACATTCGTTCCCTGGAAAAACGGACACTCGCTGGTGTGGGATGCTACATACCCTCGCACCGTCCCACCTCCCAGCGACCGCAACAAAGACAGGCGCGGCGGCAGCAACGGCAGAATCGGCTAAGCGGCCCAAATATGTGGCCTTGGGAGCCAGCTACATATTTGCGCCGTTTGGCGTTGAAACCCTAGGGCCGTGGGGGCCAGAGGCGCGTCGACTCTTCCACGAATTATCTTCGCGCCTTATAGACGCCTCGGTTGACCCAAGGGCTGGCGCGTACCTCGGACAACGCATAAGTTTAGCGATCCAACGGGGTAACGCAGCCAGCGTCTTGGGCGTCCTCCCATTTGGCAGCGATTTGGAAAAAGTTTTTTACTTAATTTAATTTTTCTGTTTTAGATACGTAGGTTTAGTTTGTAATTTTTTTTACAGCTTAGTTTAGATTTTAAATTATTATTGTTATTTTTATGAATGTTTTCATTCAATAAATATCATCTTTCTTTATAATAATAGGATGGTCCATATATTTCTTACGTAGGATTATGTGACATATTTTCCAGTAGCTGATGCTTTATCTAAATGGCTATTGAGCCCTCTTAGGTTAGTCCAGACTTATAAATGTTCTCTTTTCTCCACAATGTTAGTCTTTTTGTACGCTTACCAATAAATTTGGGTTTTCATTCTATAAAGTCATACGTAAGATTGATTGGGGGGAGAAGAGGTTCAAGAAGGTCTTATTATTTCTTACCTAGGGGGAAGGGGGTCAAAAATTGTCTCACGTAATAAATGAACAAACAGCCCTTAACGTGTAAGAGTTTGTAAACCCTGTCTAGTCTAGATATGTAATATAGAGCAGAGATTAGTATCGATCTAATAGTTTTGCTGCTGATCTTGGTCCAGAGCTCTGTAACGGTGAAGTATTGGCTGCGTATTTCGTCTCTGTGCTCGTGTGTTGCATTTCAAGCACTGGTACGTGGGAGGGTTTCTATATCTCGTCTGAGAAGTGAAACGTAATCTTATTTAGATTGCGCACGCGTCCCGCGTTGACGTGACGTCATCTTGGATTGCCGGTGCACCGGGGGATGGATAATTCAATAGCAATCTTTAGAAGGAAAATGTAGGATTGAAGGAAGTATTATATGCAATATTAGGCTTAACTTTTAAGGGCCACTCCACCTGTATGGGTGGTCCAAACACTTGAAAAAAAAACCATGGTAAGCATAGCATAATCAAAACAAACTTTTTTTACTTTTGACAAAAATAAATCGAAAGTTATCGAAAGTTTTCTGATATATGTAAGAACTTTATTACTCCTGTCGAATACTTGAAACGGTTTTAATGATTCTTTCACCACACTAAAGACAAATTATAGATCTACAAAAATATTTCTCAACATTTTTTTCGTACATCGCGTCCATATGAAGATGAGACATAATTGTTTAATTTTTAAAATTTCGTGATTTTTTTAATTCTTTTACTTATTTCAACATCATACATGAGGAGGAAATCCAAAAAAAAACTTGTATTTGTTTCAATAAAAGTACCAACTTACTCAATAATGTTTTCTTATTATAACAAATGAACATACACAAAGAACCATAAAAACTAGCTTTTTAAATAATGAACCACCATGCTTCTTTTATTACTTAAAAGAACAACAGATAAAAAATTCAATGTGGTCGTTGCCTCCCGGACTTATACATATATAGGTATATATTAAATTAAAGAAGTTTGTATACTAACTGATTTTACTTGAAAATTTTAGGTTAAGCGGTGCAACGAAAGGAAACGTATGATTGTGTGACGTACCTGAAGGTCAAATGAAAAAGGTCATTTAAAAAAGGGATATGCCAGCTTATTTTAAAATCTGTCTACTAAAAACAGTTCAGGAAATTTTGAATCGTAAATATTGGAGAGAAAATGAAGATGCTTTGAAAATGAGAGGTTTTTACCTCAGTACAATAGGTACTAATAAACCATTTCATTTTAAGTTTCGCGAAAATATTCCACGTACAAACACGACCTTTTTGCTTCTTTATTATTAGTGTAGAAGTATAGATATAGTTGCAGGACAGTACACAAGCTATTAAACGAATCATTCATTAGCTACGGCCACACCACAATTTCTCTAAGGGATGCTTAGCAATCCTTACGGCTAAATTCTCCGTTACGAGACGCTTCCTTATCATAGCTGAACGATTTCAGCCACAGAAGCCGCCCGCGCATACTACTTTGTAAGTAAATAATAGACACTTGCAAGGTATGATTATCCGGGACATTAGATGAAATGAAAGAGAAGTTCGAATATTAAATGTTAAGTCGAAGCATAAGAATGCAAGTAGAGTAATAACTTGTAATAAGCATACGTGTTTTGATTTCTAATTTTATGTAAGTTTACTGTCGTTTATGTAGTCAAATTCGAACCAACCATAAATTGTAATAGGCCCTTTTGTATAAATACTAATTTTTTTATGAATCTCTCAAAAAGGGTAATCGAATCTTGTTACTGAGCACTTACTGAGTCTTCAGTAAGAATTCGGCTGCATAAATTAAAGTCACCTTATATACACACACCGCTCTTTACGCACGCAGCACTGTCTGCAACGTGCGTGGGCGCTTTGCGGACGGCAGGGGGATGTACTCTCGCCCTTCGCCCCAGCCCCCAACTGCATTGAACTCGCGCGCTAACTGTATGTTAGTTCCTAATATCCAACGATCGATCGGTAATCGAATATAATTATATTAATTGTTACTGACACATTGGCGCTTCGGCATCTCTAAGATCTGTCGTTGAGAAAATAACAAGATGGAAAGATTAAACTATTTACCAAATAAAATAAATCATTATGTTTAATCTATTCTATCGAATTAGTAAACATGACGAGGTAGTTTTTAGATCCCATCCCACATTAAATAAATAGTTAAACGCAGTGTTGTTATCTACTTAAATATCTGAATTATATCGCTAGGCTAACAGGGCCGTCTTAGGCCATGCAGGGGCCCACGGGCTCAGAGTTTGGGGCCCTTTTAAAAAGGAAAAAAGGGAATGAAAACATTAGTGTGGTGTGCGTTTGTTGGTTATTTTTCATAAATTTATAACTAAACTGTGTATAAATTCAAACTATTGATAGAACTGTAAAAAATATGAGTTTAAATTGTGCAAATATAAAGATAAATTGTTGAAAACCCGTCCATACGAACATCTAAAAACGTCGCCATTTTGAGGACCCCATCAAACCAACCCTGGACTCGTGCCCCATGTGCCCTTATGGAAAAGACAGAACTGCTAGGTATGGTATCTATACTTCAAAGTATAAAATATTATAAACCTAATTAGGAATTAAAATGGTATATAGACTGGACCAAAATGTTTTTTTATGCTCTTTATGTTAAGATAGTAAGTTTACATCCTGTTTCATACATTTGGGTCGAGTAGGCATTTAAATTTTCTATGGAACAGCTGATATTTTTTTCATGATTTCAGGGTTGGATCCATACTAAAAGTTGTTCATATGGGCGAGTACTATCACCAGTTTTCGTTAGCAAAATGACTTAAATTTCACGTTGTATACCTTTAGTGCGTAGTGTGAAAATGTCGCTCATGAACCAATTACGCGCAAAACTAGAGCCGTAATTCTTCCTTTGACCGAATCACCAAGTAACTTCCCTACAGATCTTTAGATCATCTAGCTCTTATCCTCTAGAATTTACAATGCTTTTTGGATTAAGTCGATAGTAACATCTAGAAGATTATTTCGAAGGCAACACCTCGTTTATTTTGATCCAACCTGCTTTGTTTATACCTCCTTTTGTAGACATTGTCCAGGAGCTGGTTGGTACGTAAATTATTATGTTTGAATAGGGAAATAGGGAGGGATAATGATGTTGACCACCACTGTATACCGGATTTGTGAATTTATATTTCGTACGAGAACGTATAGATTTGGATTTCTCATTTTCTGATAAAATAGAAAGAGCGGTGGACACATCTTTTCATCGATCACCCAAAAATCGTTCCTTTGTTCTAGTACTTTATTTCGTTTAATATTTCTACTACTAATTATGCAGAATTTTGTGTCCTAAGTACTCAAGAATGAGTTAAGATGAGAGTAGGGCAAGGTGTCGAAATAAGTCATTATAAAATTTATGAGTTACATATAATCAGCACCTGTCCGTTGGCATGTCGGTTATTATGGTAATTGTATTAAGGAATTCGTTCTAGTGGTTAAAACTAGAACTCCCACGTGGTGAAAACATCTTATTAAACATTATGATGATAGTTTTACTTTAGGTAGTCAACTACTTATCCAATGGAGAATGGATTTAATTGTGTTTGAAAAAAACAGATTCCATTTCTTTTAGTTTAATAAGGGTTTTCACTACGGTTACACGATGCTTTCATATTCTGAATTTTATATATGTATGTGGTTTCAAATAAAGTACTTGACTAAAGTAATTGAGGGAATTTGTGTATTAGATAAACCATGCAATTGGCGGATCGCCCGCGGTACGAGGGGAGCGTCGGGCGACGAGGAGTAAGTAGCGGCCCTGTCCCGCGCTCGCACCACCCCTTCCCACCCCGCTCGCCTTTTATCTCCGCGCCGCCCACCTCTCTCCTCGTATGCGGACGACCTGGGAGTGTATTTTTGAATCATTTGAATTTCAATTCGCATATGAATCCGCATGATTCGCATACGAAAACTTAAAATTGGTATTGTATTCGTTAATTGAAATTCGAATGATTCAAAAATACACTCCCTGTCAAGTGTATAGTTTATTTAAACATAATATTGACGCGCGCTCAAGTTTTTTTTTAGTTGTCACAACCACTTACAGACCAAAGTATGTAGGCTAGCCTTCTATCTCTAATTAAGAAACCTGTCTCTACCCTTCAACCATCTCAGAATATTTAGCACCAGCAGTGTCCGTTACCTATCAAGTGCGGTTCCTGACTAATCTATTCGACAAAACAACCATAAAGTGTTCCTCCTCCGCAACACTCGAACCAAAGACTGAACACTTGAACACTCCGTCTTGCAGCTGTTCATCAATCAGAGATAATAGCCCGAGATATCCTAATGATGGAGCCAGCATTAGCATCTCCGCTAAAGAACAACTAATGATACTAGTGGTAGATTATTCGATTAACTTTTTATCGATGGTGTAATCGAATTTTCGTAGTGATTGCGATTAATGCTGCGGGTTTTCTTTCTCTTCCTATTTCTCTAAGAGTTTTCCTGATTGATTCTGGGGTAAGAATATACATTTCACTTAAAATATTTCCTTTTATTTATAATACATATACGAGTAACACTGTACTAGAGTAGATCTTATCAGATTTTTGTCGATTTATTTATAACATGAATTCTGTTAAAATGGTCTAGCTCTATCTATCTAGCATTGATGAACTTTTGATTTCAAATCGGCGCCTTAGGGGAGTGGAGTGAGGGGGACTTACTCCACACAAATATGCGCTCACGAACTATCTTATGCCGTAAGGTCGTATGGGGCAAAACAGTATTTTTCATTTAAAATGACAACTATAAATAATTTAATAAATCCAATCGGCCATATTGAAGTGTATTTGTAGACTAATTTAAATCAAAAACTTAGAGGCTTCATTCGCTCCCGTTTGTCAGAAAAATAGAAATCTCTGTTTTAAAAGAGGTTTTCTAAATATTTTTTTCTCTGCTATGAAAATTAATCAATCAACTAAATCTTCGGACAAAATGATGTCAATGAAATGCTTAATCTAGTATATGATTTGGTAATTACATATGTTTTTTTATTGCTGAGAAAAATGGAGATCCATTTCGCCAAAATTTCGTGGCGTCACCTTAATCCCTTCTCAATAAAAGTCAGGTCAAGGTCGCCCAAATTTTGGGAGCATTTCGTTGAGCATTGGCTCTAATACGTGTTAATAAGAGTTACCTAATGAAATTTCAAAAAACGAATAAGATAGCGGCTCTAGTAATAGAGCAACTTATAAGATATTAAAAATTTAATGCTCTCTCTATTATTTCGTAAACCACTGGCTGTTCAATTTGGTTATTGGTTTAGAAAGTCATGAAATTTTGGGAGCATTTTCGGACATTATAATTATCAATAAATAAACGCAAGAATATTCTAATACATAATTAATACAGTAACAGTTACCTATTTCTATACCTGCATTGTGTGTGAGTAAATTAAACGACGACGGCAGAATATTGAAATAATAATCCATGCTCTACATGCAACAAGTTTTCTTTACGTACAATGTTGTTTAAAAAAACGATAATGGCTGCTGATCAAGTGCACTATCTCAACGGTAAACAGACAATGGTGCATGTATTAAAACGTGCGCGCACGCACCTAAACGCAGACTCGCAGTAAAAAGGCTTTGTCGCTAGCTACAGTGACATTGGCACTGTCGACACTTAGCTTTCGTTTTTTATTCCCCGCGGCAACGATTTCGGTGTCAATGTTTTTCCAGATCTTCGTGGCACCTCCACTATTTTACTTTCTTGCGGCCGGACCGCCACCGGTGCTTTTGTCTTTGCCGTTGGGTAAATTGACTATGCCTCTTGTACAGTACCAAAGCTTTTTTTTTAATAAAACAAGGTGACCAAAGTTATCTTGTACAATGGTTTTATATTTCTATTTACTATTTGAAGAACTTTGTTCCAAAAGATTGAATTTCTTGTTGCTGTTAAGAACGTCATCAGTGGGTCATAGGTAGAATCGTGTGATTTTACTTTGCAAAATACACATTTTTTGTTATTATAGAAAAACTCGTGTGCATATCAGACATCTGTAACTTAAAGTTTCTAATCATATATGGAAAAAAAGTCGAGCCTACCTAACAAATGACGTAAAAATGATGTCACCAAATATTTAAGAAATATTTATAATCCTAAATTGTTTTCCCAAAAACATAGCAAAGTTTGGTTGAAAACGGATTTTGCTCGAAACGAATTTTAAATCAGCATACCTTAGAATTGTCTGTGTCACGCACCATATCATACAAGAGAGTTAGTAGCTAAGGAAAATGGGGAAGTTATTTGTTTAATTTTATCCGATTGGTTGTGTTTACAGTAGTGTTCTTTCGTTACTGATTAATTATTTTTAACATAAGGTAGGAACAAAATGAAATACATGATTGAGCCCGTATAAGAGAAGGTAAATGGTCAATTGATTCTGAAACAAGAAAACTAGCTTTGTTTATTGTTTCGTTTTTTGTTGTTATGATTGTAGTATTCAATGAATATGAAGTATAAGGTCTTATTAAAATATTCATGTAAAAAGCTCGTAATGACAAGTGATTTATTAAAGCAAAATTATGGCATCAAAATTATTTTTATTGCCAATTTAAGAATTAAAGATTGCCTTAGCAAATATTTTCAAATTTGTCATCAACCAAAATGACATCAAATCTATTCGTTCATTGCTAACCGTTTTGGTACTAAGATTTTAGAGTTTCCTTAAAATAATGCTGTGACGATCGTCCAAATTAGAGAAAATATCGAGATTTTAATGAAAACCTCCAAATTGGACACGAAAAAGGTAACATTAAAAACTAAAATGTTGAATTTCATTCATTTTAACTGCGATATTATAAAGATTGTAATAAAGATAGACAACCATAACATAACATCGATTTTTTGTCGCTCCATCAATATACCGTCAGAGCGGTTTGTGTCAGGAAACTATGACAAGAATTTCAAGCGATATTGATGTTTTCCCAGGAATTTATCGTTCATATGATGTACTTTTTTCTCTCTCTTTACATCGTGTTTTTATTCCCCTTTCATTGTTAAAACTTAACTGAGCCTAAACTTTAACCTCGGGTGGATTCATTTAGTCATGGTTTATTCATGGTATAGCATTCAAACAATTATTGTCAAACAGTTCAAGATTATGATCTGCAGAACAATTAGAGGCGGTGAAGTATCTATGCACAGCACAAACCACGATAGACATCATGTATAGACATTCTATAGACATCTTAATTAAAGTAACTAAAGGAACATTGTTAAGATTGTATTTCTTTCTCACACTCGTATCTCTGTATCGACCTTTTGTACTGTGATTTCTTCTTTGTTGTGTTTTACTGTACAACCGAATGTAACTTCTTTTTCTATATAACAGTTATAAGCCGCAATCAATAATGAGTCGAAATATACTTACCTACTTGTATTATAAAAAATATATACATTTATCTTTGTTGGCTAAATTTTTTTACTTTAAAAGTAACATTCAGTATCTATTCAATTGAGAGTCATTCACGTTACGAGTTAGTGAATAAAATTTTTATAAGTACAAAAAATAGTGTTGAGACGTCTGATGCTAGATGATTGACAATGCATCCAGGATATGACAGCACTCGCCCAGGTCATCCAAACACTTTTATATTCGTTAATAGTATAATCAACAACACTTCATGGTGTTCCATTCCGACTACTTAATACTTATGATCAAATATAACGTGTTACTTTTGGTGCGTTCCAAATAAATGTATATTTACAGCTTTGTTTAAAAAAAAATATATTATCATTATAGATATATATATATAAAATAAAACTTGAAAAAAAATTAAGATATATTTCTAGCCCTGTTGAATTTATATCTTGGTGTTGTAAAATTTACTCTTATTATGTATTTCTACAATAATTTACTCATAAAACGAGAAATTTATTCTACCTATATAAATAGTATATATGTTTTGTTTGACTCTAGACTCTAGAGGGGTGAGTTACAAAGTACGAGATATATCACCGAGTGCGGCACGTAGGGAATAACGTACAACAACAAAAAAAAGTATAAGATTATATTATCTGTGGTATAAGAATATGTATATGTACACATGTGAAGTGACGGATCGTTACAGACTTTATAGTGCAGAGGAATACAGTACCTACTTACCGATAAGTGATCAGTACCAAGGTGTCATCAATGAGAATATATTTTATACGGAAATGTGAAAGTTATATAATTTCCATCGTGTAACGGGGGATATTTTTGGCATTTTTCCCAGTCATTGGGAATATTCACATCCGGCACAACGCTAAATGTGACGCGCAACTCTCCGTCTCGGGGCGAACCATAAAGAGGCACGAGCCGTGAACCTGTTACTTACTGAGAAAGTGTCCAAGTTTCCAACGAAAAAAATGTAAAACTCCTGCGTCATGTCGACCGTTCTGCTTGTTTTGATCACGTATAGAGAAAGCTTTTATGACTATTGCAGTCTTGGACTTTTGAAAGCATCTAGCCGCTAGACTACAGATCAATCCTATCTTTATAAATGGAATTTATATATGCGGTCAAATTCATAAGTTTATAAGTAATCTTATAAATAAAGATAAATAAATGAAATTTGGCTCTCCGTAGTATTGACTCGGCGCTGGGCTTACGTTTGTAGGGAACAGGAAAAAAAACATATTTCCCAAAAAAACTCAGGGTGGGACTTTTGCCTAAGATACGATAAAAGGGCACCACCCATCACGCTGGGACGTAATAATCGTCGGTGAAACGTGTATATGAGTTTGGATCATTTCACAGTGTACAACTGGAAACACCTTTGACACTTCCTCGGAGAACCATTGTGACCCTATCCGACATAAGCTTTTCAATTTAGAAGGCCAAAATCGGACGAATAAACGACATGACAGGTTATCTTTACAAAAGTCTCCAGCTATATTCAGCAGCTAAAATGCTAGACAGTCCAAGCCGCACCAATTGGTACAATCATTAGGTAATAGAACATATGGTGTCCGTGGCTGCGCAATGGCAGGATTATTCGCAATTTGCGGCAATTCCGCAACTGTCACATGGCAAAAGTCCAGTTGATGTGATCAGTAATTTCAAGCTCACTTCGAAGACAAGACCTTGAGTGTAATCACGGCGTGCCAGCACGACGACGCTGATGTGCTTGATCGACAACTAAAGAAACATTTTGTACTTATGCAAATCTACGAGTTATGTGAAACAAGCAGCAAAATAAGATGGCTCGTGTGTTAATCTTAAGCGCCTGTTCCATTCGGCAAATGAAAAAAAAAAGAAGACGCGTTTCTAACAAAGTGTCATTCGAAAATGGCAGCAGAATATTAAAAGTCCATAAGGATCCGAATTGCTTCGTACTTTGTATCAAGCGACACTGAACCAGCCATGATTGGCTGACTCATAGACACATTTAATGCTATTGGAGCCGTTGCCATACTTACCTGTGTTTAACACAGGTGTTTGTGGGATCATTTCTCATCGCTTATCAAACTTCTACAATCAAAGCAATTTCCTGATTTTTCTTCGGAGTTTAACCTTCTGACTGCGTTTCCTAACAAAAATAACCTTTTCCCCCCAACCTTTCAATTCGGAAAACTGCAGTTTTCCTGCTATGATATAGAAGGATTTCTTAGATTTTAAATCAAAACGGACGAAGAATTATTAGAAGAATTGAACGAAGATGGAATTATCTTCTACATTAATATCCCCTCCAACAATTACCCACCAATTCAAAAAACTGCAATTTTCCTATCGGAATTCAGAAGGATTTCTTGGATTTTCAACTAAAACAGACGAAAATGAGTGAAGGAGATTTATTAGAAGGATTGTACGGTGGTGGGAGAATATTCTACATAATATTCTCGCCAGCAATTAACCACCAAAATCCATCTTAATGGAATGGAATTTTTCCATCTGAGTCATAAGGGATGGATTGATCTTCTATTTTTGGAAGATTATTTTTATCAGTTTTTTTCGTTTGCTATTACATGTTCGATAAGTGCCATATGACAATGTGGAAGAAATCTGCTAATGTTGCGAACTGTGGGGGCATTTCTATCGCCTGGCCCATATTTTGCGTTCATACCCGTCAGTTTACTTATCTAAATCTTTACTCAAAATAAAGGTTTATAATGTTCTTTAGACCTCACTGACTTGTATTATGATTTTCCTTTTCTGTTTTTTAAATTGGCTACCCCTAAAAAGATTTAGAGGCCACTGATTTTTGGAATAATCAAATGATAAAATGTTAGGCACACGCACGTGGAAGGAAGGTAAAGTTAAATTTCTTCAAGGTTTTATAGGTTTTTAGTAAAGTCCTAAATTACGGGCATACATTTTGACAGTAGCATAGATTGTTCTTATTCTTATTCTTATTCTTTATTGTACACAAAAAAAGGAGATTACAAATATTTGATACAATAATTTGAGTACAGCGGCGAGCTTATCTCTCAAAGAGATTTTTTATAGCAAACCGAATGAGTATAGGAGTGCTTTAAAAAATAAATAGGTAACCATATGTGTACGTACTACATACTAAAATACTTACATAGGTGTATAAAATATATATAAATATATAAAATATCTAACATAGATACTAATATAACTAACTCTAATATAAACTGACTATATATAAACATGACATAACGATACATGATAATTGATAATACAGCAATAAATAATTAAACATATTTAGGATAGCTTAAGGATTTGCTGAATAGTATTCCTTTAGTTTCTTTTTAAAAGAGGAGATAGTGCGACAATCTCGGATTGTGTACGGAAGAGAATTCCACAGCCTGATGGCTCTAACAGTGAACGAATTTGCGAAAGCTCCGGTATTGTGAGAAGGCGTTTTAAGGAGTGTGACTGTGTGCGACCTGAGTGGTTTATTGATATCTCTGCTAAACAGGAAGTTGAAGCGCTCACGAAGATAATCCGGAGCTGTTGAACTCTTGAGGACATTGAAAAGGCAACACAACGTATGGAGATTTCTGCGCTTCCGAATAGGGAGCCATTTAAGTTCCGCGCGGTAGTATGAAACGTGGTCGTATTTGCGCAAGCCATACACGAATCTGATGCCCAGATTCTGCAACCTTTCCAATTTACCCAAGAGCTCTTCATTCGCGTCTATAAAACAAACGTCAGCGTAATCGATTAGGGGTAGAAGAAGAGACTGTGCGAGAGTGACTTTAGTTACGAAGGGGAGGAATTTCTGGAGGCGTTTGAGCGAATGGAAAGCAGCAAAGACACGTCGGCTAATCTCAGTAACGTGCGATGACCAAGATAAATTGCAGTCAAAGATAACCCCTAGATTTTTCACCGTTTTCATGTAGGCAATCGGGATGTTATTAAAAGAAATCTGTGGTACACTAAATGAACTAAGGGAATTGGTCATGTATCTAGTTCCAATGATAATGGCTTGAGATTTCTTTGGATTGACTAAAAGACCGTAAGATTTAGCCCAATCATGAATGTTATTTAGATCATGGTTCATAAAAGAAATGGCAGAGTTAATTTCAGCTATGTTAAAATGGCGGTAGATTTGCAAATCGTCTGCATAAAGATGGTAGCTAGAAGAGAGAACATCAGAAATGGAATTAATTAATACGGAGAAGAGAAGTGGAGAAAGGACGCCGCCTTGAGGTACACCTGCAGTTAGTTGGCACCACTCCGAGGTAACCTCGTCCGAGCGTATGCACTGTAGGCGATCCCTCAGATAAGTATCAAACCATTCAGTAACCAGAGGAGATACGTTAAGAGAGTCGAGAATACCAAGAAGGACATCGAAGTCTACGCAATTAAAGGCACTGCTAAAGTCTAAAAGTGTCAATATAGTAAGTTCCTTATTGTCCATTGCTAGCCGTATGTCATCAGTTACTTTTGAAAGAGCGGAGACAGTACTGTGACCAGCGCGAAAGCCAGATTGAAATTTATTAAGAAGTTTGTTATCAGATAGGTACAAGGATAATTGGTTGTGTACAAGGGTTTCAAGGACTTTAGAGAGAATCGGTAGGATGGATATGGGACGAAAATCTGAGAAGGAGGTAGGATTTGAGGATTTAGGAAGAGGAATAACATGTGCCTTTTTCCATGCTGCAGGAAATGCACTTGTGACTAGTGAGTAGTTAATGATATGAACCAAAATATGTAGCAATTCTTCTTGGATAAGATGTAACATATGATGACATATTTTGTCATCACCGATAGCTTTTGAAGAAATTGAAAGGATTGCTCTCTTAACGTCACTCTTGGATACTGTTTTGAAGCTAAAGGGAGTGCAAATGGGTTTTGGCTTATTTTTTAAATACGAAAGAGTGTTAGTTTTAGTGGAGTCATCTAACGTGACAGGAGAATGAGAAAAATGCAAATTAAGTGCATCAAAGTCAAGATGACCCGGATGGGTTTTAGGAGATTTGCCAATCCCAAGTGTTTTTAAAAACTTCCAAACCTGTGCAGGATTGTAGTTTTCGATGGATTCGTGAATATGGCGCCTCTTAGCATTTCTACACATCCTTGTGCAGCGATTGCGCAGTTTCTTATATGCCTCAAAGTTATCATCACTAGGATATCTCTTATACTTACGCTTTGCTTTATCCCGTTTGATTGTTGTTATTTTTCTGATAATATTGGCAATATGGCTCATGTTCTCCCCGCATTTTGATGATTGCTCTAGCTAGGCCCAATGGCCTATTGTTCCTCAAATAATGATTATAATCATTAGTTACCTTGATGTCATTAACCTCACTTATACTAAGCGCGATAAACTGCTGTAACTTAAAGTTATTTGTAAAGTGATTGATTTGAATATTTTGGTTTATTTTTTGTCTGTTGAGTTCCGCATAGTATTTTTTTTTAATCATTAGGTCTTACGATCTGACGTTTTCACGTATAAATAATCTTGCGTGATTATTTTCAGTAACATAATATATACAACATAAATGATTTATATCCACCTAATTGAAGCCTCCCAGTGATATACAAAACTAAAAGCATTTGGACACCTACGTTGCGTTCTATCAGCTGTATTAAGACAAAAAAACTTTTTAGGAATTAAATGGTACAACTTTATTAAAAAACCTCTTGAAAATGAGATAATAAGATAATTTTGCTTCACAAAGATGAAATAAATAGGTCTGTACAATGTCATTTGTAATAATTACAATTAATTATTAATAGCCTTTCTGGAAAAATTGTTTCGTACGATGACTGACACATGGTTTCCATTTATATCAGTGTTTCATACGGAGCCCTAAACGGAAAGACTAATCGCGGCGCGTGAGTTCAAGTGCCACTCATCTTTTTTCTGTTTGATATTTTAATTGATTTTGGTAATCATCCGCACCTGTAAACTGTTGGAGGTGAACCGGCTGGTGATCGACGGCCATTTTAATTACATTACAGCCATATAAACATAGAGTTCTAATTAACTTACATTGGGAGTTTGGGAGTGCTGTTTTATAACATTTCCTGTTTTGAATTTACTGTAATATTTTATATGTTTTGTGACTAAAGAGTCATAAATTACATATTTAGTAGATTTTATAGCACTTTAAATGACATAGTACCTGTAGTTTTTTGTGCTACCTTTTTGTTGCCCTAATGACAGACTGTATGTTTTTTTTTACGTTTCAAAGTTTTAAAGTAAAAAGACTACATATTGTGGACTGGCATTTTTCTCATGATTTTCTTAAATCATTCTGGTTACACACGACATTACCTAGATATCTAAATGCGTTTATAGTAGATCATTATATCGAATGGTTTTTGTTATTACCCCGAGCGTGAGTTTAAGCCCGCCGAGCTCTACTATTTATATTATTATTAGGACATGTAATTGAAGCGAATAATAACTTTATTTCCCTACGCTATTTGGATGAGTTATCTATCAGTAGTCGGAGGAAAAAGTTGAACATAATTAATATATTCATAAAAATCCTAATAAAAATATGATATCATATCAGTACAGCACGTATTTAGTTCTGCTTAAAATAAAATGTCTTGTAAATTATTTATTTCGATGTATAAAGTACCTCTACACAGGGATCTGTTATTTAACTGCATAGCCATTATCGATCGAATCAACAAACGTAATACTACACCATCACCGCCGAGAATATGCTTTTATTTCCGACGTATTCACCATTTCCTTCCAAGATTGTTAAGGTATTTCATGCAGGTAATATGAGTGGACATCGCCTAGTCAATTATTGTCCATCGCACAGAATGGGCGGTGAAAAAACCGCATACCACAGATGCGCCGCACACGCCACTGATTGCGTTGTGCTTACAACTTAGTTCCCATCAGATTATTCTTTTTGATAAAGATCTGATCACATGGGTCAGAACCACACCCTACGTAACTACTTAGTTAAGGTTATAGTAGACCGCCAATATCAACTCGAAGTTTTTGAAAGGAGGTCCTCTGTAACTTAAACTCAAATTTAAATTCAAGTATGAATTCAAGTAATCACTTTCCTATTGCCCCGCTCTGATGTTATTGACAAACGTCAACTAGGACCAGTACCTACGATCGTCACGTTTTACCGCAACAGGCACAGGTCACCCGACATCGCACCCACCTCATGCGCACTCTGCCTACCCGTGTAAGCAACAATGACGCCTCAATCAAGAGTCAAGACAGGATAGCCCCGAGCAGAACCAAGCGCTGCTCCGCCGTCAAACAATATACGATATGATTTACTCAACTGTGTAAAATTGATGATCACATGAGCCATTTTAAAATTATCACGATCTAATGCAAGCAGATGAGAAGTAACAAGGAATCTTTAACTATTTTTAAAGATTTCGGCTGCCGCTGAACAACTCTCCCAAGATTTAATCACATCGGATAGTAATCCATCTTGCCAAATAGCGGACAAGTCTAGTGATGGTGACCACCTGTTGGCAGTCATATTTCTGCCAATTGTAGATCAAATCAGTACGTCAACGGCAGTACAAAATGTGTAAGAAAGTCTGGCACGCCCATCACCAACGGGCCAGCGTGGTGACTTCAACAAATCCTCCCATATGGACGCCTACACACCAGCGTCTCTCAGTGCTATACCCAGCAATGCAAGCTATTGGCTGAGAAGGGCGTGAAAACCACGTCCAAAAAGTAATAAAATTATTTAATTTAAACAAAACCAAAAACATTTAGCATGTAAAGTGTCTAAAAACTCCCGACAGATTTTCGACAAAACGTAGTAAACCTGGTAAACTGACATTTCCGCTTGATATCAGACCGGAACTCCAGGCTTACAAACGCATTCTTCTGATTCGCACATGCGCATGACACACAGGTATCGCGTGCTCAAACTCATGCGCAGCGAATGCGCACCATTTGCGGTTGGACACACGGCCGTATTACCATTGTAACGTAATGGTCCAAGATGTAATGGATCATACAACTATGCGATGCGAAATCATTCGCAACGCCCCGATTGCCGGATCAATTTTTGGTAATTGAATTTAGGGTATGAATCGCGATAACTTTGAACGATTTTGTTGACTTCTTCGTTGTATGTTATATCCTAGAATACCCAAATACCCACAAAGAGTTGTAATTCATCATCGTCATCAATCAGCCCACATTCAACCAAAACCTTCGATTTAAATACAGCGGAACAATTATGCTTCTTCATGGTTAGTAAGGTTTTGGATGGCCCCATTGGACGAATGACCGCTTTTATTTAAGCATCAAATTCATATGAAGTTCGAATTAAATATTTCCGGTCCAAACCCATGCTCATTGTATTGCAATATTTTGTAGCTATACTTTGAAAATCGACCATAAATCACTTTAAGCCGATCTCTTCTGGGAATGAATTTGAAACTTCTAGCCCAAGCTCCAAAATCAATTTGAAATTATTTGTCCGCCCCGATGCTCATGAAGATGGAATGATTAATGGATGATATCCAAGTAGTGTTCTTGTCTTGGCGATATGAATTAACTTTCCATAAGATGTATGTAATTGATTAGACTGGTATGAATGTGTGGAGAGTCATCATAAGTGAAAAGATACAGAATTAAAACTAGAGAGATCTAAGCTGGGCATTATGTTTTGTATTATGTTTGTAAGAAAGTTTTGACGTAAAAAAGTCTAAACCTATGAGAGTCGGTTTGGAATCTGAGTATTACGGGAATGGTACAAATTTAAAATCCACATACTTATATACATTTATTTTATAGGTGGTAGAGCTGATGCCGAGCTCGACTGTGGAAGGTACTACCATCTTCCTCTCAAACCCCCCCGAAGTTATTTGGGGAATAGTAAGAGGACAACAATTCTTAAGGCAAGGCATTGATAAACTTTTAATTTCAAATCGGCGCCTTAGGGGAGTGGAGTGAAGGGGACTTACTCCATACAAATATGCGCTCACGAACTAGCTTATGCCGTAAGGTCGTATGGGGCAAAACAGTATTTTTCATTTAAAATGACAACTATAAATAATTTAATAAATCCAATCGGCCATATTGAAGTGTATTTGTAGACTAATTTAAATCAAAAACTTAGAGGCTTCATTCGCTCCCGTTTGTCATAAAAATAGAAATCTCTGTTTTAAAAGAGGTTTTCTAAATATTTTTTTCTCTGCTATGAAAATTAATCAATCAACTAAATCTTCGGACAAAATGATGTCAATGAAATGCTTAATCTAGTATATGAATTGGTAATTACATATGTTTTTTTATTGCTGAGAAAAATGGAGATCCATGTCGCCAAAATTTCGTGGCGTCACCTTAAACAGGCACAATCAAGTAGCCCACTATGCCTGGGACTGATTGATGGCAGTATATCCATCTCCAATTGCCGGGCCTGGTGACGGGGAGCAGCGTCACTGTGTAGGTATGGGCATTTCTCCCAGGAGGATCGCCAAGTGGCGAAATCTTGAAAAGGCCTATGTTCAGTTCAGCAGTGGACCAATAAGACTGATAGATGGATATGGATGATTGGTAAGTTCTTGCCGAAGTACGTTGGTATATTTATTTGAATAGAATAAATTTATGTTGACTTTATGAGCTATATTTTTTACTAGCTTTTGCCCGCGGCTCCTTCCCGCGTGTTTTAGGTTTAACGACATGCTTTTTTCTGGGATAAAAAGTAGCCTATCTGTTAAGTTAGAGTATAAGCTATATCCATTCTCAATTTCATCCAAATCTGTTCAGCCGTTTCAGCGTGAAAGAGTAACAAACATACATACACAAACATACACACACATACACACACACAAACTTTCGCATTTATAATATTAGTGTGATGAGGAGGACGGAGGACCGATATGATTGGTGAAATTTAGGAAAGGCCTTTGTCCAGCAGTGGACGAACACGTGCTGATGGATGGATGATGGATGGATGGATTCTTACTTATCTTCAATAATAATATATTTGAATAGAAATAACTCGCATAAAAATATTAAATCAGTTTCAGCGGTCTAAACTAATTTTATTCTTTTCAGTCCTTTTCAAAAACAGGTTTTGTATTTATTATTTTGAAAAACTAAGAAATTTTTTCTCTGAGGTGACCCACTTTTTTTTTAAAACATTCTCGAACTTTGACAGTAAAACATAAATTGCCCAGTATAATTTTCAAAGGAATACAACGAACAAAAGAATTAGCCAAAAAAATCCTCAGTAAAGTTAAAAACTGGTTGAGCGAAGGTTGCCGCGACAGTACTTGAAGCTACTTCAAATATTAGTCTGTGGTTTGAAGCTAAAGCCTGTGATTACCTCAGATTGTTCAGAACGAAACCTAATGAGTTTGAACACCGCTTTCCTTGTCCAAACAAGGATAGTATTGAAGACCGGACTGATCATGATACCTCGCGATTGGAATGGAAATCATCAGCTTACGTTTGCGATTGCGTAATCCTTGATCGATGATAGTTTACACGTTAACCACAAAATGGATTCAGAATTCTAGGTTATACGTATTCTTTAATAAACGAATGAGATTGATAAGAATAGAACTGTGATATGTATATGATTAATACTTGCGATTGTCAGCACTTGGTGAAACATCATCAACACCTTAATAAGTACACTTGTACTGTTTCATTGATATTAACTTTATTTAAGCTCCAACCGGTTTCACCCTACGGCATCATCAAGGAACAATAATTAATACCGGGTGTAAAAGCAAAGGCAAGAATCCTTAAGGATGTGTTAGTATGATCGGTAAAGATATTATTTTAAATACTGGGATCTCTAAATAAAGTACCAGTACCTCATAATAAGACGATTTTCTTTACTTAATCGCGTGGACACCCTCAGTGGTCGCTGGCCACTCGGATGAGGGGTGCGGGTTGCGGGGTGCGGGGAGGCTGGTGAGCTGCGTAGCCATAGCTTAGAAAAATGATGGAATTTTTGGTGAAAATTCAAGGTAGGTATAATGCAGCAAACTTATCTGACCCGGTGACGAAGACTGTCGCTTCTTGAATATAGAGCTCATTTTAGTTTGGCTTATAGGGTCAGACAAGCTCGTGGCGCTGGATATTTTTTTATCGTAATGACATCAGAATCTTGTGTACTTTCATACCCTAAATGGATTCTTGACTTTGCATCCTGTAAGATAAGATAATAACAAATAACTATGGATATTATAAATGTGACAGTTTTCATTGCAGGGTAAATAAAAATGTCTTAGAGGGTATCACGATATAAAATTTTAAATTTAATTATCAAATTAAGATGTAATAATGAATAACGCTTTCTGGCTTTTACAATCACCTAAAGTCGTTAATAATATTGTTTCCAAGCACTACTTTAAACTCACTGTCTTATAAACATTTACCTATAAGTTCGTTATATAATAAGGTCCTACAATTCAAGGTGAAAAAAATTTAACAGATGATAGAGTATCCCTAATAGATCACATTCCACCGAAAAAATATTTTTATGCGTAATTTTTCTTTTTTACCTTTCCTTAAAAATTTAGTCAGCTGATTGCATCTTTGAATCACTTTGTACTGGGAAATGAAAAAAATATTTAGCAAAAATTTTATCTTCTTCTGGAATTTGATCAGTCAACTATCATGATCTACCCTAGAATTATTTTTACTTATTATTGTAGGACCTTATATGAATGACACACATACTTAAACTCACGCCTATCACCCAAAGGGGTAAGCAGAAGTCATGCGGAATCTGGCTAATACCTCAACGTGAGTAGCCGTTTCAATATCAATATGGGTAAGCAGAGGCTACACATTTCCATCTGATATGATCCTGACACATAATAAGTGAAAATAATTTAGGGTAGACCATGTACGAAAAAAAAATTTTTTTTTCTTAAATAATTGAACATCAGCTGACAAAATTTCTATGGAAAGGTAAAAAAGTACACCCAAAAAACTTTTTTTTCGGTGGAATGTGTATGTTTGATAAACCCTCCCTCTAGCCAGGTACAGTTTAGATCTTGTGTGCTGGGCCCATCGTGTTGAATAGAATCTAAACCCTACTAGAAAGGGGGTCTCCAAAACAAGGAAACTTATATACTAAATCCAGTTATATGGGTAAACGATTCAAAAACTCACATTTCTATAGGAATTTTCACCTTCCTGTCCTTGACGGGACCTCGGCGCTCTATCAAGGTTGCGACTCAATCTTGGTTCAGAGGAAAGCACAGATCCCCTGGACGTGCTCGTCTTTCCTTTGGAGTTGGTTGCCGTCGTCGCTCTCAGCACGGGTTTCTGACAAACGACCAGCCCAGCCAGCAGTTTGCAGATGTAGATTCGTATCCTATACGCAAATATCTAACCCCAAGACTAGCCTTCCCAAAGAAACTCAAGTGTCAATTTCACTGCGCTATTTCAGTACAACGTGCTGATGAAAATCTACCTATAGTTACATCACTTTTCACAATTATTGAATTCACGAATCCTTTCGCGTATGGGTTTCAGACACTAATTAACTGGTTTATTTCACACTTTTATCTACTTAAGGATTTCCTAGAAATCTTAATTATATAACCTCTCGCAACTCTAGTTGTCTTCAAAGGTAATCCCGGAAGGACGTCTACGCCACAATTGATAGCTCGACAACGCGTGTTGCCATATCAATAAAAATAAACACCTTAACCGCGTTCCGATACGTTTTAAAGCGAACAGTGTATATGTATATACTCTAAGGTTCTAAGTATTACTATTAGGGATACTCTATCATGTGATTTTTTTTTCACTTTGAATTGTAGGACCTTATATAAGTTTAATTTATGCTACCAAATTCTTACTGAAAAGTCGGTAAGTGCTCAGTAACAAGGGTCGATGACCCTTTTTGTGAAATTCGTAAATAATTCTTGTTGCGTTAATTACAAACGCAAGCCCAGCCACGAGCAATATTATGCAAAATTAGCAAAAAGTGTGATCGATCCGTGTTACTGATCACTTACCAAGCCTCCAGTATGAGTTTGGCAGGATCAAAAAGTCACCTTATATAAGGTGACTTCTAAATATATAGCCAAATTCATACTGGAGATTCGGTGAGTGGTCAGGACAAAGGTTCAACAACCCTTATTGTGAAAAAAGCAAATTATAATTTGGCTCCTATACTAATTTACGAACAACTCCGAGTCAATTAGTTCAATGAGCCTAAATTTTATTTTGCGTTTTTCACACAAAGGGTCATTGAACTTCGGTGCTGATCACTTACCGAGTCTCCATTGTGAATTTGGCTGCATAAAAGTCGCCTTATATTTTTTCTCTTCAAAGTACAAAGCTGACGAAAATTTCTATGGAAAGGAAAAAAAGCAAGCGCAAAAAAAAAACTTTTTCTTTGGAAAGTGGTCTACTAGCGATAATCTAACATCTCCTTTTTAGGGTTCCGTACTACCTGAAAAGTAAAAGAAACCTTTATGGGGTGAGACTACGTTGTCCGTCCGTCCGTCCGTTTGTCACAGCCTCATAACTTTAGCACCGTTAAAGTTAAAGATTTGAAATTTGCTACAAAAATAGCATTCACTAGCTCAAACAATATGGACTAAAAAAAAATTGAAAAATTTTATGTTGTTCAAAATATTTCCAATACAAAAGTGTCAAAAATTAAAAAAAATATCCTAAAAATACAATATGGGTATCAAATTCTTAATATTAAAGAGGTAATTACTATAATTAGGTGAAATTAAATCAACCGACCAAATTCATACTGGAGACTCGGTTAGTCATCAGGAACAAGGTTTAATGACCCTCCAGGTGAAATTCGAAAAAAAAATCATTTTACCCGTAGAACCTGCACTAGGAATTGTACTTAAACTAGTCCAACCAGTACGGGAGCAAAAAAAAATATTTTTCGAAATTGGCCAAAAGGATTACTGAACCTAGTTCTTGATCACTAACCGAGTCTCTAGTATGAATTTGGTCGGTTGATTAAATTTCAACCTATATTTACTTTCACCAATTTCGAGAAATCTTGGAAAAGCCACAAAAAAATGCATGCCCCCCACTTATTTCCGAAACTAGTGGACCGAAAAAAAAAAATCACTTACAGGCCTTAACTGGCCACTTACAGGAAAACTATAGCGATAAAAAAAACTTGAACACAAATGAGAAATATAAAAATACATGTTAAAATAAATAAATAAACTATTTTATAAAAATACAATATGGATATCAAATTGTAGATATTAAGGAGCTGATTATTAAAATATACAATTTTACTATATTTACTGGCACCGATTTCGAGAAATCTTTGAAAAACCGTAAAACATGCATGTCCCTCCCCCCTTATTTCCGAAACTGGTGGACCGAAAAAAATGAAAAATATCGTAGTGATCTGGGATTATGTAAAGATTACAGGAAAAATATAGCGGTTGAGAAATTCACAATTGTTAAATGACAAAATTGAATTTTTCATCCTCAGTTTTATTTCCAGTACGGTATAATAATATTTGTGTTTCTCTTTTGTGGTACAATCAATTTTTTTTTAATTATCATTAACATTTAGGTGGTAGAGCTGATGCCGGGCTCGACTGTGGAGGTACCACCATCTTACTCGCAAATCCTCCCGAAGTTATTCGGGGGAGAGTAAGAGAACAGCTCTCAGGCAAAATATTATGTAAAACAAAAAAACTATGAAGAAAATTGTTTTTCCTGTAAAATTATGTTTTGTCTTTTACTACATTTGATACCAACCCGAAGTGTCGATATATTATATAATATGAAATGGTGCTACCTAGCAGTAGGGTTCTTAGGTTGCAAACAATGCCATAAAACTCAAAATGAGATAGAAATTGAAGAGGTTATTATTATGAGTGACTTAACGAGATAAGGACACTAAATAACTCTAAACTTTAATAGAAAACTGTTAAAATGTATACTTACATAAAATATTTAAAATTAGTTACAAAGTTGTAGCTGTCCTCTAGGTAACGCAAGAGAAGACGTTAGGGTTGATACTCATCAAATATACCGTAAATGACTTACTTTATGGAAACCAATCATTAAACTTTCTCATGTAGCTGTACATATATGCAAGAATGTTTATATCCTATTTTGTCCAAACTGTTATGTTATGACATCATTAAAATACTCGTTGCAAGATTGCATGTTCCTAGAAGATGTGATAGTTTTTAATTTAATGCGACCTTCTCTGAAACGTTTAGATTTTTGCAATTTCGTTATGGGTTTAAAATAAGAATGAAAACAATATTTGTGACATGAATCACTCTTACAGTAGTACCAACTTATCTGTAGAATGAACTAGCTTATTCCGGGCTTGTCATTGGCTAATATTCAATATTATCCAATCAGATGTGCTAGTTCCGCTATTTTCATTCTGTTGGTTTTACTGTAACTGAACCTACGTCAACGATCAACTGGGTTCATTGCTATGCTATTTTAATTTGAACACCCTTAAATCCCATTATTGTTTTTTATTCTGACTTGTAATACGTGTGTATAATGTACCTAGTTCTTGAGTTAAAACAGAACATACAAACAGACAGAAAAAAATCAAAAAATTGTATTTTTGGCTTCAGTAAAACACTAATAAACCAGGCCATTTAACCACTTTATTATTAGTATAGTCACAGATAACACAATTAGGGTTTGTAGTATTTAAACAAATATAATTCTATTTCTATTTACCACTGAAACCATAGATCGCACTCCAAATGGTGGCTGAGATTCATCTTAATGCAGAGTAAACCGTCACGCAACGTAATAGCCAGTTCTAATGCCTTCAAGGCAGACGGTAGACAATGCAAATCCTATTATTCAGCTTTGTTTCAAACTGCCTGGAGCCAGCAACACCATCCAATCTTGATGTATCCTGGTCAAACATGGGTGGTACTTCATTATGGACATCAGTCACTGGGCAACGAGTAGATTAGCTGTATTATAACATTATTGCCCCCTAATGGAACTACCTGAGAAAATTACCCAAGGGCATCACCTACATAGTATGATAGTACACTCTGAGATTGCGAAGCTCTAAGCTGTGGATGCAGATGGATGGTGAATATGTAAAGTTCACTTAGGGAGTCACTTTACCTAATGCAAAACAATAGCAACAAAGATTTGTTGTTTATGTCATTTATTTAGGTGTCCTATGAAAAAATTTAGTTCAGTTTATTTGGTAGTCTGGTAATTAATTAATCCACTTATCAAAAGCACAAGAACCAAAGCCTTACCCATAGATGAGACTAAATCGTATTCCTATAGATTGTTAAATTAAGACCAAGGCTCAATATATTCGCTTATAGTAAAATCTAAAAATATAAAGCAGTCCAGTTAGTTGCAAACGAATAAATTCTAATTAAAACAAACAGCAATCCTTTGCATAAGTGTTAAACTTACAATCTCCATTAAGCGTGCAGCGTATTCGGCTAGAATTTGATTGCTGATAATTTGAAATATTATTATAGCTTTAAAAACTCCTTAAAGAGTACATTACACATTAAAATAATGAATATAAACTGTTAGAAATTCTTTGAGAAGTACTATCAATTTCAAATAGAATAGGAATGTCTAAATTTGTTTATATCTCACTAGAAACACTTAACAACTTTTATCATATTCATAATAATGCACTATTTCACTTTTATGACTTTCTTTTAGCATATTTTAATATTTTTTATGACATCTCATATTCAAAGTTGTACCTGAAATCCGAATTTATTGCTACATATTTCCTGTTCTTAAAATTTTATGATACTCGCAGCTAATCATTTTTGCAAGCTTCTTGAATTTCGTCTCGTGAATGGTGTATGAATTATTTTTATAATACTTATCTAATTTCGAATGAAATGAAACTTGAAGTTTCTTATTTACTTGATTCATTACAGAAGTAACCAATTGTTTCATATTTCAGACAAGAACAAACATATCTTCTTACAAATAAACTGTGGCTAAACGAACATTCGAATAATCAAACGAGTATTTTGCATTGTTTGTGATCTGATAAATAACTCGTTCAATTACCTTATTCTCTTCTAATCACTCTTATGTCGTAAGACAGAGAAATGGTTTTCGTCTGTTTGTTTGTGTGGTATTTTAGATCCCTTGGGGACTATCATCGAGCCATGATAAATGTTTTTGACGGGATTCGACGCAGTTATTATAACGAATTTCATAATCGCTGTGCATCCTTAATGCAGGCAGAAAGGTACAAGTTTATTATTTTAGGGCCATTCCTAAGGAATTTTACAAAGCTAGTTAAATATTTGCCAATAGAAACTATGCGGCGTGGAAAGGCTTCTTTTGAGCATATTGAAAAGAAATCCTTACCTTATAGCCTCATCTCAGTGTCGTGTTCGTGTGTTTTATCTGAAAAAGAATAAAAAAAATACAATCAGAAAACATTTATACGAGTACTTTGTACATAGATGGCCTCGTGTGATATAAGGTGACTTTCGTTTATGTAGCTACATTCTCACTGGAGACTTGTTAAGCGGTCAAGGCCAAGGTTCAATAACCCTTTCTTTGAAAACACAAAATAAATATTTAGACTTCCTATACTAATTGAATTGAGGTTGTTCTTGAAGAGGCATAAAACGATATTTTCGTCTTTCGCAAACAGAGTCATTGAACCTTGGTCCTGACCACTTACCGAGTCTCCAGTATGAAAGTCACCTTATATCACCTTGTAGCAGCGATATCCTTGTAGTACTAGCTTTTGATCGCGGCTTCACCCGCGTTGTTTTAGTTATTGGGTCGTCCTATCGAATCTGTTAATATTTTTCGGACCAATAATTTTATGTTACGTGACTTGACTTTTAGTTCTCATGGAAATTATTTTGTATGTCAGACCCTATTTCTATGTCCCCAGGGAACTGCCCGTCCCCAGGAGCAAACTGTAGCCCGTGTCCAAGTGAATAGTCTAACCATTACAACAATGAAAGAATGTTCAAAATTGGTTGAGTAGTTCCATAGATTACCCGCGCGAATTTAATAATAGCCATGTCCCTACGGAACTGCCAGACCTGAATATTAAATTTTATTAATTATTTCTAAAGATAACTCGCGTGAATGTAAGTAATTAATTGGCTCTCTACCTAGGGAACTGCCCATCCCCAGGGAACAGGCTATAGCCTATATGACTCAGGTCAGGACAGGAGTAATGTAGCTTACTATTAGTGAAAGATCGGATCAGTGGTTCCGGAGATAACCCACTACATCAAAACTCACAAACTAATAAATTCAAACGTCTCCTCTTTATAATATTAGTTTAGATCGATCAAATTCAACATCACAAATTTGCACTATCTTCCATCGTCACTCTTCTTTTATCAATTCCTGATATCTACATATATTCCCAAAATATGCTAGTTTTAACTATTCAAATCTACCAAGCCATAATATTAAAAAGCTCCGAAATTTAGATACTTAGATCAATTCAAATATAACTTTCCCAACAAATAATTACTTTGTCGCCTGAGGCTTCATACTCGGTATCTGCCAAATTATTCAAAATATTGTCGTTATTATTTCAATAATGAATAGTTGCTACCAATTCTGATTCAGTAATTGAACCCTGGAGGCTTTATTGCTTTTCATTGGTGGTTAGAAAGTCCATCCTTCATAGTTGGATCGTAAAAATTTACTACCTTTATCGTCACGGGTTTATAAAAAAAATTGGTGTACATATTAATTTAAGCAGTTACTGTGAAACAGATCATGTGCATAAATTGGGCCATGACGCCCTCTCTTGTGTCAGCGCAGCGCTCTTTGGTGCCGGCTATTTTATATCAGAATGGTATTATCGCACGTAACGTCAGCAAGAGATCCGACGAATTACGCTAATAAGAATGGTATATCTCTGGTGTACAGGACGCGACGTGCGACGATACTTTCGCGAGCATTCGCCTGCCACGGCTGGTGCGGATGCTGAAACGGCGCAAAGTTGTACCTACCGTTTGGAGTCAAGATAGTTGGGCCATTGTGATCTGACGCTTGACAGCTATATAAACATATTTGTTTGGTGAATACCTCAAGGGACCCGAGGGCTGGAGCTTATTACGGGCAAGAATAATAGCCGGCAATGTCATGGGTACCCTGCTCTGTGACGGCGACGACCTCTTAGCTCTTAGTTTATTTTTTCCTTTTAGTCTAAAGTTCTTTTATTATATTTAATACTAGCTTTTGCCCGCGACTTCGTTCGCGTGGGTTTCGGATATAAATTCGAATCAGACTTCCCATAGATTTATATAATAGCCTTTGCCATTTGCGTCTATTCAATCTTTGTCCCGTTTTCGGCTTGGGCGTTATTTTATGAAGACACCTTATAGCCTATGTGTTGATCAGGGTCACTGTGATGATAATGAAAAATCCGCATCCAAATCCGTTAAGTGGTTCTCGAGTTAAAACGGAACAGACAGACAAAAATTTTAAAAATGTTTGTTTCAGCCTCAGTACAGTACCAATAACACATTTCATTTAGAATTTCGCGAAAATATTCAATGTACAGACACGACTTTTTTACTACTTTACTATTAGTAGTATAGATATAGATTTTGAAAATAAAATTGTTATTCGCCGTAAAAAATCTGAATGCAGATTTATTCGGAGCATTTTGGGGTCTACAAACAGCCTGTAAAAATACATGTTTGTGTAAGTTTGGCCGTATTAATCAAGTTCTCATTAGGTTCCTTAGTCTGAGCATTAGATCGAGAACAAATATACAAAACCCATTGATTATTTGATGCTTTAATATTGGGTACAAAATGCACAGTAGGTACTTATTTATACCTCTAATAAGAAAGGAAAGTTGGAGAGATTTTTCATTGACGTGGTTTATTTTTTCGAGCTACCTGGTCATATACACCTTGCTAATTATCTTCTTTTATTTGATTTACAGTAACCGACAAGTACCCACTTAAATTGTTTACTGCCCATAACGTGTGTGATTGGACAGTCATAAAACGAATTATTTGATGCCAAACTCCATGTTTACTTATTAATTGTAAATATAACAAGGTTTTTACTTCGTGCCTACTTCTATTCTAATGCTTTAAGCGAGGCACTTGAAAGATCAAACAAATCTGTTAGCGTACGATTTTAAGAGCCCTTGTTACAGTAAAATCGCCGTAGAATTCTAAATTTTCCCCATGTTTAACTCCATGTTTACCATGTTAATTGCACTTCCCTGATGTTCAGAGGCAGTTTACTGTATTTACCCACCTTTTTTCAACAGCTTCGGTTAAAACACCGTTATTCAAATTATATTCTTTAAGAAAAGCATAATATGAGGCTGCAATACGAATATAATAATATGCGCGTAGTTCATTCACTTAAGAGCAATTATTGTTAGCTCGTTGATGGGTTTGTTTTTATACCTTCGGTAACATTGAGTCTTATTTTACAAGTCGTAAGGGTGATATTTCTGAAGGTAATATGATTATGACGTGTGGCCAGCCGGTGCGATATGGTAGGATGAGCAGCACTCAAGCGTTGGTAATAATTGGCATCGCGCTACGTAAGCTGTCCCGTGAATTAGGCAATTTACTTCCTTAATAGAATGTTATAAGAGTTTCGTCATGGGATACATAACGTGGCACGATGTCTTAGCAAGCGCGCGTGGCTAAGATTTCTTCCTGCTCGTAGTCATGGGACGGAAACAGGTGAAAGAAATATCAATAGAAGTAGTACTTTACCTATGTCTGATATGGATGATGAAGTCTCTTCGGATGAGCGATTGATTAATATTACATTAGAAGAAAAATATTACAAAATATTAATAGTAGAATAATATTAGCGCCTGCCTGAGCTACAGAACGCAGGCCTCTCAATCTTGAGACCCCAGGTTCGATTCCCGGTCGGGCATGTACCAATGATATTTTCGGAATTTATGTGCATAGTATTTGTGTTCTTACCTAATACTTACCACTTACTGAACGGTGAAGGAAAATATCGTGAGGAAACCTGCATGCCCTAAAAAGCGTGTAATTGTGCCCGAAGTACGGCGATACGGCTCACCATCCATCACATTGGGACCTAATAATCGTCGGTAAAACGCGGGTCTACCGGATCTGGACTGTGACTTGCATTTCACAGTTCACACTTGGGAACACCTCTGACACTCCCTTGGGGATTCATGTCGTGAATTAGGATTATTCAGGAATATTATATTACAATAAAAGTTGTTTTTATGTATTGACACTTATAAGGAAAAAAACTCTTTGACGTGGATAATATGAATGATTTTCCTAAAATAAAAATAAGAAATGGAAAATTGAAAATTTGCTCAGGGGAAGAGCAACCGCCCGCGCCCGGTAAGCGAGAAGTCTCAGGTTCGAGTCCCGGTTCAAATCTCCTCACGTCCAGATTTACTTTTCTGATTTTCTATACCGCAATGATACAAAACTTAAATTTAAATTTTTTATTTTAAAATCTCTCTGAAGAAAATCAGTTCAAATCAAATGAAAATAATACATGAACAAATGTGAAAATAATAAAACATAAAACCTCTAAGGGAGCATAGAATCTGATGAAGCTCACTCATAATCACCCCTAATTCTCATATGTTTACATTTCTGTGGTCGAATCTCCCAAGGTTTCCCAGAGCAGGTTATAGTGAGCAAATTAAAAAGCCGCAGCAGAACTCCAGACCCCAGAAGCTAATGCATTAATACTATAACGTAATAGGTAATAAGAGGCCTCATCGTGTTTGCACCAGTAATGAAGATGAGGGTGCTAGTTGGGTTACCAGCTTTGATATCTTTAGCTTAGCTTAGCTTCGCTTTACACACGAAGCTAAGAATTTTCCTCGCAAGGTGATTATCATCCTCCTATGAGACCTACCCAGATCAGCAGGTTAGCTAATGATGAATAATTGTAAAATAACAAATAGACCAGAAGAAAGAAATGTTAAATTTTAAATTCAATTTGTTGAAAAGAACACATCGTTAGTTTTTCTTACAGTCCCTTTTTTACCACGCATTCATATATAGGTACAAAGTGATAGTGATAAAGTTAGTGATAAAAAGATAGTGATTTACAAAGATAAAGATAGCTAGGTAGTGATATTCCTGGATACTCAGGGAACACCCGCTATTTTTGGAACTGCGAAAATGACGTCTTTGCAAAAAATTTAACTGGGCCTTGTTTCTGATAAAAGATAATGATAACTTCCGAGACTTAGATGAAAGTTTTGAAGAATAGTTATGACATTAATATAAGCCAGATGATAAAACACCTGCATATGGTAACCCCTTCTCAGATGCTAAGGCACCGGTCGCGGTCAAACGGACACGTCGTAGCAACCGTGCCGGAACCGGCGCAAGCGCATGATGGATGAAATATTTAAACAGTGGATCTAGACATTCTAAAATGAAGTATGATAATTTGGCGAAGTGTGAGAGCTAAGAACTGGATCATTACGGAGACTAATAATAATAATAATAAATAAATAAATGTCTAGTACGCAAAAACTGACATAATTTAGAATGATTAATTGATTTTGCGTTCTGGATCGGTGCCCACAAAAGAGTAAGACATCAAAAACAAAATGCCAACATATTCAAAGAAAGTAAACGGTATCGTCTTCCATTTTATGTACAAAGCGATGGTCAGTTATCTTGTCTATTTATTGCAAACTAAAACCAGAAGCCTCAGGGGATATTAACTTGTATGAAATAGCAAACGAATTGCCTGGCATTTTGAATTAAAGAAATGGTCATTGATTGCTAGCAATAATTCACAATAGGAATGTTTCTTTGCAAAATAACCGACCGTAAAAAAGACCAACGGACCGCCAGAAGTCTCGGGCTTAGGAGCAATCTGTTTGTAATTAATACCCATAAAATACGTAATCATATTCAAACTACGACTTTCTTAGAACCTGTTATTACTGATGTATTGTACCTTAATTTCAAAACAGCGTTACATTTCACAATCGTCTTTTAGTCGTCTAACAACGTTTTTTGCCTCAATAATTCGACTAACTGTTCTATGCAAGTAACTTTAATAATCAATTTGTCGATATTTTTATACAGGTGCCCAATTCAGAGCTCACTGCGTTATAATTCATAATTCCAGTAATTTTACTGGTTTATCTATTGCAACATATCTGTTGTTTTGATTGGTAGTAAAATTTTATCTCTTTTGATGAAACGTGAATGTTCTCTATTATGCTGTTAGCACCTCATAAGGATATTTTAAAAGACGCCTAATTTTACGTTCGTGAATAAATAGCACTTATTTCCAAATCAAATACCCATTTAGAAGTGCATTTATAGAAAAGAGTCGCCAATTGATTCGCAACACGATTCGAATGACGATAAAGTTGACTTTGTAGATTGTCGTGGTAATCCCAAAGCTTTAGTAATTTTTACCACGAAATATTAAGTAATTTTGAATCATTTGGTTGTTCGTCACGTCGGTCATTTTCATGTTGGTTCAAATTGTTGATGTTGCTCTATTAACCGACACATGAGTTTGTCACGATGTGACTGAAACAGTTCTTCCACAAAATTTGTCGAACATAGGTGAAATGTGAAAATCGTGTATCAAATTAGTATTGTCAGTGGATGAGTAGATTAGAATGGATAGAGGATGTAAAAACGTGATCCTCGATTTCTATATGTTCAATATAGTAGGTATATCATACTAATATTTCTCCTAACAAATACTCTTAAGGTGGTAACGGAAGATCTCAGTGCAAAATGCACATCATAATATTGTTTTCCTTACTTTTGAATAAAAAGATTGCAATTAATGCGTTTTATAGTAATTCACGCAAACTGCTTGTTAATAGATGTTAATAGTTAGGTGATCACATGAAAATTATTCAATTTTATGCGTTACATTTCAGCTGCATTACATTACAACTGTAAACACGCTTTTAAGTTTGTTAATGTAATGCAAACAAAATGTAATATATTAAAATACATAATTTTTTGTGAAGACTTTATTATTAATAAACTTTTTCCACAAGTTGCTTTATAACACATTTATTGCATACTTTTTATTCAAAAGTAAGGAAAACAATATTATGATGTGCATTTTATACCGAGGTAAAACGTTACACCCTTAAATTCGAAAGTTCATTTATTCGTTACTCTCCTACTCTGCAACTAAAACTGAACCAATCATTATTAAAATTATTCCGTGGCAAGGATTAAGTATGACCCAAGCCGACATAAAAGATTTCATGTCCTTTTTAGGGTTCCGTACCCCAAAAGGAAAAAACAGAACCCTTATAGGATCACTTTGTTGTTGGTCTGTCTGTTCGTCCTCCGTCTGTCTGTCTACCAAGACCCTTTTTCTCGGGAACGCGTGGAGGTATCGAGTAGAAATTAAAACCATATAGGTCTACAGTCCGCCACGCCTCGGATCCCTTCTAAATTAACGTAAAAAAAATATACGGCCGTGTATGCCGCAAAAAACGTTTATTTTGACACTCTCAAGGGAATCAAAATTTAAAGGGTATTTTCCGTTGACCTAGAACTATAAAATTTGGCAAGTAATACCGTCTTATACTACAAGCATAGGGAAAAATCTAAAAACATTTGTAATTAAATCATAAGAAATATAGTCTTTAATGGAACCCTCGGTGGGCGAGTCTGACTCGCACTTGTCCGGTTTTTTTCCATGTAAATCTGTCCATTCCCTAAGGATTACACAAAGAGAAAAACTACTCGGCTGAAACATATTTGTTGAAAATTGTTTGTGACAAAGTAGCATGCAAGTGAACAGAACCGTGGGAAACTTCATAAAATTTATAGGGATTATTCAAACGTTTCCATCCTGGCAGTGCCTGCCTATATCTATCAAAAATATGATCTTAATAAAAGCAGATTACAGCTACGGAACCAGTTACTTTATTAGCGACAAGTCATCTCAGCAGGGCACTGGGCTTTGCAGCAAGCTCTTATTGCAGGGATATTCAGGTTGAGTGAACGGGATGGTCTGATTCGATTATGTACTAAAATGAACACCAGAGTGATCTGGTGACGATTATAGTTCCTGATAACCAAGTATTATAGCCATTTCTCGCTGTCAACTTTATTTAATGTGCAATTTATTGTAATGCATGTCTTGTCTTAACAATCTTTTTCTATGTAAGCTGTGAGACTTCTTGCGGTCCTGTTCATCATATTTTAGGGTTCCGCATCTGTAGGGTGCCAAACGGGACCCTATTACTAAGTCTCCGCTGTCTATCTGTGACAGGACTCACAGGGGTCTACCTACAGCTTCAACTGTACCAGGTAGAAAGTTGAAATTTTCACAAAATACGTATTACTATGGTCTCTACTACGACAAATACTAACATATTAAAAATATTAAATTTAAGGGAGGTCCCCTGTCCCCTTACAAAAAACCTCGAAAAAGATGATTTTTTAACGTTATTTGTTTTGGCTCTAAAATAAAATTAAAAATATTAAAATTAGAGTTCCGTACACAGACGGTGCCAAAATTGTTGTCAGACGCTACCATTTTAGCGGCTTGTTTTTGTAGCCTTGATGTTGAAATGACATGTATATTATTCTTGTTGATGGTTGTGATTGTCGGCACTTCGTGGAACTTATTATTTAACAAGATGTATATTATTCTTATTTACCATACTGTTTTTAGGGTTCTGTAACCGTATAGTATGGTGTACGGAACCCTTTGTGCACGAGTCCGACTCACGCTTTTCCAAATTATTTATTTCATACCGCATCCCTCCATTACCCCATGTCTCACTATTTTTGGGCTCTGAGTCACATTAATCCCTGCAATAAATTAAAGGGACAATAGTATCTACTTTATGTCAGCAAAATGTGTCTGCCGGGGTGCGCGTTGCAAACGTTTTGCTGATCATATTACGCCCACGACCTGTCTCTAGGCAGAAGGCTGTAAATTAATATTATCGTTTTAATAAATTGAAAACGAGTTGATAATTTGAGCGTAATGGACCGCCCTTGTAGTTTATCATTACTATGGAGTCGTTATTAACAGGTAGCTAGGATGTTGCTCAATTCTGCTATGTTTAGGTTTAGAGATGTTTATGACTAAAGATCGGCAGTCAGTGTCTGGACTTTATATTAGACTTGGCACATGTAGTCAAATTATGGATAGGACATAATTATCTTCTATCTGAAAGTGTCATCATGATCATCACCAGTGATCGGAATCTCGGGGCATTTTAGTATGATGTATGAATATGCCTTTGTATATGTCAAGTTAGTATTAAATTGTACAATTTGAATTAGGAAAACATCATAGTGTAACGGAGGTTCTATAAAAAGTTTTAAGAGATGATAGACCAATTTTCAATGGAAAAAATATTTTTGCTTGGTCTTTTTTTCACCTTTCCATAGAAATTTAGTCAGCTGATTGAAACACTTTGTACAGGGATGTGAAAAAATTATTTGAGCATACATGTTCTACTCTGGGATTATTTTCACTTATTATTGGAAGACCTTATAATTATAACAGGATCAAAATCAATATCGGACGCGTTCTGTTAATGATAATCCTTAAGTAGATATATTCGCACGCTTTATTGGCGGCAAAACCTGTCGTTTGGAATTACCTGTTCATAAAATGTATTATTGTGGTGACTTTTTTTGCATAAAATAGTAAAATTATACCGATTTTTCTGGAAATTTTCTGTTTTTTTTATGTGGGTTGTTTTAGCACCGGTAATCGGCACAAGGCATTCCTAACCTTTTTGTGTAAATTTCACTATGAATAAAGCATATTCTATTCTATATTCTTTTATTGTATAGCATACATAATATATATAATATATCCCTCTCTAATTTTCTAAAGTTTCGGAATTTCTGGTATTTGTAATAGGTATTGCAATGGCATATCCTGTCATATCCATGTTATGAAAATTTTCTTAAATGTCCCGAGATTCCGATCATTGATCATCAGTATCAAAGACAATAAATAGATTATAATCTCATAATAAACATTATTTAGAGCATCACAAGCACAAGCCCATATCTAAATTATTATTACATTCACAAAAAAACAACATTGTTATAGAATTAAAATAATATAAAAATAACTTTATACTAATGAAATAAAACGTTAAACAGGGACTTAAAACATTTAGTGTCGGTAGTAATACTTAAAATCTTATATATTATTCCTTTTTTTTAAGTACATGAATCCAATGGCTGTCCTAAGGTCTTTGTTAAAACAGATTTGGAGCTACCGCGCACTCTCTACAGACCATCGACGCACATCTCTTCCGGATGGCGGTGAAAAAATAATCTGTGTGCGCGTCAGCGAATGATTCCTGTGACGCTACATGCGCGGGCGGCAGCTCAAATAAGGTTCGGAAATAAGATGACTTTGGTTGATATAGCCAAATTCATGTTGGAGACTCGGTATAAAAGAGCATAAAGCGCTGTAGGGGGCGCACAGAAAGGCAACGGTGCGTGCGTGGCTAAGAGCAAATTAAGATCCATCATGGACCTGTGTCCCCAGATTATGTTGGCCTACTTTGTTTATTTAATATCTAATTTTTTATTTTTATTTCCAATGAACTGTGTTACGTGTTAGTATTCTGCTGTAATGTTAAGGGGGAACGTTTCGAGCTCGGTGCAAAATGCACAACTTATGATTGTTTTTATTACTATTGCATAAAAAGTACTAAATATATGTGATATATGGCATTTCGCGACCATTGTTTAGTGTCAATTAGGTTTTTCTACCAAAATTTTGTAATTTTATGTAACACGCTTTTAAGTTTGTATACCCATTCATTTACAACGTAATGCATAAAATGACGCAATTCTGCTAAAAACCCCTGATAATTATTCAACAATAGTCGCAAAATAAGATGAAACTATTTTATTTCATACATTTTATTTTAAAATAAGATAAACAAACTTATGTTATGCACTTTGCACTGAGCTCGAAACGTTACCCCTTAATAATAATAATATGACCTTGATGTCGTAAGTAAGTTTGGGATTGTGGTGGGATTGGTGGAGCCTCGGTAAGTGGTCAGAACAAAGGTGTAGTGAAATACGCAAAATAAAACATAGACTTCCTATAGTAATCAAGGCGAAGTTGTTCTTGAACAAGTATACGGAGACAAAAAAATATGTTTCTTGTTTCGCAAAAAGGGTCTTTGAACCTTGGTCCTGACCACTTACCGAGTCTTCAGTATTAATATGGCTAAATAAGCAAAAGTCATCTTATACATATAAGGTCATACCACAGAGATGGTTTATAAAATAACTTTCTATGAAAACAGCGCTATTTGTTTCCTACGACATAGGTAATTAGCATGCCTCACTCACACTCTGTATAGAACTAAAATAAACAATAATGAACTTAAAGCGCAGAATATTGTGAAGTTGTAATTTTATTATTTACTCTTAGTTACTACAACAAAGTCAATAACTCTTCGAGGCTGTTTGTAAATTTTCCTGAGAATCAGAATTATGCAACACACGTGAGTAATAAAACCTTAATTTATTTGTAAAAATAATGACTTTTATTTTCTTTAGGTAAGAGCTACATTCGCAGTACATGACGACTCAGGACTAAATGTCTCTGTGGTTAGTTTTATCCCTATTCTAATGGGATAAAGTTTGAAATGCCGTATTTATATTACATATTTGCTAACTGCCGTTGGAAGAAGACGTGATCTCACATATGTTTTAGTTACATACAAAATGGTTTGAAATCTTTACTCTCGTGTGTTTTCTATTTTGGTTAGCGGAAACTTAAAAGGACCTCTAAATATGAGTGGACTGGGAAGCTCATGTGTAATAAAATAAAACATAAAGCTTTTCACTTAAGAATTCCTGAGAATTTTGTAAACAATAACGGCAAAATATCAAGAATATTTGGTTAAGTCCCGCGCAAAAAGCAGCCCCTAAACCTATTATATATTTTTTCAACGCGTACTATTAAATACCCATATACTTAAATTTATCTAAGTTTGATCCGAAGTATGCTACAATTATCTAGCCCAATTTCGTCAGCCTTTACACCTATAATCAAGAACTTGACCTCAACAAAAATAATGACCTTAAACGACAGCCCAGAAGCTTTGGACAAGAAGCTTTGTAGGGCGGGCGGGCCTCATAATAATGGGTAGTTCTTTCTATGCTGCCTATAATTAATTGCGTATGCCTTTATAATCATAATGGTTTTTAAAACTTTGAATGATGTGCGTGACCCATAATGAGTCAATTTTAACTATTCTTTATTACCGTATCGGATAATGCTTGGCTGCAATGGAAGTAAGCATACCTAGTTGATTAGTATTCAAAATTCAAAAGAGTTATTTAGTTATTCATGCTGTGTAGGTAAAGTGAAATTTAAAGAATGGGTCAATTATAATGGGGTGATAACCTTTCAACAAACAAAGATGTCTGACACATGTTTTAAGTTTTCAGTTTTTTCCGGTCACTAAGAAATTCAAGGTCATATCGTCGAAATAAAAAAATATATATAATTTTCATTATGTGTTGTTTATTTACTGTCGGTAAAATCAATGTACTTTAATGAACATTGGTTCATATTGTTCACAGAAACTGATTACACACATAATAAGTACATTGTGTGTAATTGTGATAATTTTGATACGGTAGCGTGCGTGGCCGGGGGGGGGGGGGGGGTTCGAATCCCACAGCTGTCAATTGAGACGCTTAGAGTTGATAAAGCTTATCAGTGACCTGCGGTGACTTGGATATACCTAAGTATTATTTATGAGTGACAGTTAAATTATCATATTTATTACAAGATTAACGGAAATAATAATAAAATTACACAGAAATCAAATTAAGTTAAATGAAATCCATACGTAGAGAAGATATGTACTACTGACACCAGATATCTTACTAACGATACTCTACTTTTCCAAAACATACCGGAGCAAATGAAATCAAATGATTTTTAGGGTTCCGTACCCAAAGGGTAACCAACGGGACCCATTACTAAGACTCCGCTGTCCGTCCGTCTGTCACCAGGCTGTATCTCATGAACCGTGATAGTTAGACAGTTGAAATTTTCACATATTATTTCTGTTGCCGCTATACAAACAAATACCAAAACCGGCCAAGTGCCAGATAGACATGATTTTTTTTTATCGTTTTTATAGATAATGATACGGAACCCTTGTTCGCGAGTCCGACTCGCACTTGGCCGGTTTTTAATGTTGATTTATTCATAGACAATTCTCTAATAAAGCCAAATTTTTCACGGGTTCGGGGGAACCGGAATCCACATAATGAGCAACGGCGAGGGCGCGGGCGTTCGCTAGTATATAAATAAAAAGAATATTCTCAAACAATCGAATATCTGAAAACATGGTTTAGAATGAAATCCTCTTGGGATCAAGTATTTAATTTTAGCATGAAACTGACAATATCGATAATATCACACGTGGTAGCGTGGCCGAGCGGTCTAAGGCGCTGGTTTAAGGCACCAGTCTCTTCGGAGGCGTGGGTTCGAATCCCACCGCTGCCAATACCTTTTTGATGATGAAAAATTATAAGAATATCATAATATATTTTTTGAAGTATTTCTTAACATATTTAATTGAACCTGACTTACCCGCAGTTGCACGAAACCAAAATATATAATAATATTTCTGTAATTTCTTATGAAAAGGGAAGCGACAGTATCAATTTAAAGACGCCGTTAAAGTAATCTTGGTTTTATTTTTATTTAGACTTAACAAGAATTAGTTGCTATCTCAAAAAAATGTCCTTTTAGTTTGTCTATGCTTTTAGCTTATCACACTGGGCCCTGAATTGCGCTACTTTCTGACGTGGATCTGCAGGCAAACAACAAAACTAAAATAGAACCAAGATTGGCCAGTCATAAACATAAATTCATAAAAACTCAGGATCTATCTATATATAAGGCGATTTTCACTTGGTAAGTGGTCTCAGGACCAGATTTAACGACCCTTTCTGTGAAATACGCAAATTAAAATTTACACTTCCTATACTAATTGAGTCGAGGTTGTTGAAAAATATTTTTCGTATATCGCAAACAGGTCTTTGAACCTTGGTCCTGACCGCTTACCGAGTCTAAGTATGACTTTGGCTATGTAAACAAAAGTCACATTAAATACTTGTAGGATAATTTGTAATGCACTCTAGTAATATTAAGAGTATTCAAAAGCGATGGATTCTGCTATAAAAACATAATCTTGTTAGACAATACTTTAGAATGAGTGCGACAAGGGCGGATCCAGGACTTAATTTGGGGGGGGGGGGGTCATTCTGACAAGTTCGGGGCTAGGGTCCAAATATCTTTATGTAACCAAAAAACATAGTTTTGTTTGTTAATTTAATATAATCACATAATAATAAGAATTTCATTCGTTTTGTATTTAAAACCATGAAATTAATAGGTATTTAGCCCATTGTCTGAAAATAACGTCTTCATCGTTATTAGAAATTCACCTAAGGTGATTACATCCCCCCAACTGCAATTTAGACCTGTATTAGAAGCTCTACTCCTCCTGCAAGGGTGGCTCAAAAACTATAAAAAAATATATATGACAGGCGTTATATAGTTAGAAATAAATTTTTAGTTTGATAATTACTTTTTAGTTGATATTTTAGACACAAAAAAATCGAAAGTTATCGAAAGTTTCGTATGATTTAAGCAAGAAATCTCTTACTCCTTCCGAATGCCTAAAGCGATTTTAATGATTCTTTCACTTAATTACAGATAATTTATAGAGATATAAAATTTAAGTTCAAATTTTTCTTCCGCCGAACGCGTCTATGAGAAAAGTATAAATTTCTCCTATTTTGGGCTCTCCGGAGTCTTAACGGCCTCGTTATGCAATGCGCGCTGATATGAACGTTATTTCAATACAGTTTCTGCCGATATTCGTACTAACAAAAACGACTCAAGGTCGTTGGCGTATGTAAGCGCCTTAAATAGGTTTTAATCTCTAAGAATTTAATTAATTTATTTCAAAATCTGAACTGGATGTGGTTGCGGGGTGGGTAACTAGAGATTTTTAAGTATGTGCGTGCTTGTTGCAAAAAATATATTGCCTTTTATGACTTATGATATGACTTAAACAAAATTGAAAAATCAAGTCGAAAGTATGGAATACCCAGCACTGGGACAAAATATAGGACAAACAAAAAATATGTCATTCATAATTTTACTGATAATAAATCAGAATTTACCTGAATTTTCGTAGGGTGAAAAGCTCGCCCAGAAACTGGGAGAGTGTTAGTAGGCGAGGCGTTAATCAGTCTTTCCAGGAAACTGAGCAAAAATCTACGGAAATCGTTAACAAACGAACAATCCTCGATGAACCTATCTTTAATGACTGATTAATTAATCCAAATATTTGCTCTTAGCTTTGGGTTTATGTCGTCGTGGAAACGTATTACTCGTATAACAATCTATATAAAAATAAAAAGACATTGGCAGCGGTGGGATTCGAACCCACGCCTCCGAAGAGACTGGTGCCTTAAACCAGCGCCTTAGACCGCTCGGCCACGCTACCACGTTGTCATAGTTTTATTTTCACTGAATGGTACGCACTGAAAGCTAATTTCACCCGTACATTCACATAAGCTTATGTTCATTATGGCTGTCTCAATAGGCATTGTGACCAAACAGTCTGTTTAAACATTGTATCTAATTGATTCTCTTTTGTTAGTCTTATTGAGATACTGTTCTAAAAACAGATTCGATATCTGACACTTTATCTGGTGATGCAGACTTTAGTTCTCTCAGGTAATTAATAACCATCTCATATACATAGCACTCTCGAGACTTTGTCTTTAGTTGGACACACCTAGGTTTACCATACGTCCGGATTGGTCCGGAAATGTCCGGGCTTTCGGCCTTATCCGGACTTTGCCCGGTTTTTCACTTCGTCCAGATTTTTGACTAAGATGTAAAAATTTCCTTTCGCATTAAGTTATTTAAAAATAAACCATAATAACTCTTCAATCTTCCCCCCCGCACTCCGCACGCACCTCTATCGTCCACTATCTCTGCGCGCGAGATATATTTATTTTTGTGACTAAAATACCCGGTCTTTTTTTTAATGGTCCGGCTTGTTGCCAGTATTTTTCAAATTTCGAAATAGTAACCATAGACACTGCATTAAATGATGATACAGTTTGTGTTGTTATGCATTATTCATACAAGATAGCTTTGTAAATCCAAATATTGTAATTAATCACAATAATCATCGTATTGTCTATGAACAATCATCCGGTGCATGTCTATTGTTTATTTCCGAATCGCATGCGCAGGCGCAACGCAGGCGGCATGTTTCAATAACACGGAGCTATTTTGATTGCATCTATTTCCCGCTACAATGTCAACGCGAACTGTGAGAAAGTCTCCGTGAAATATATATTCGGAACTTCAGCAATTTTCAGTTCCGTTCGTTTTTTCGTGGGTTCGTTGACCTTACTCTACATTTGAAATGTGATTTGACTGATATCCGGTTTTATTTTCTACTCTGAAAGTGAACTGACAACTATCATGAATAATAAATTAACTAAAATATGTAAACTCATATTAATTATTTAAAGAAGACTTTAAGAAAACAAAGTAGGAACATTACAAAAATTTATAAATTAAAAAATGTTATTTTTATTTTTTAAATTCGTATTTGTAATTCCATCCATCCATCCATCAGCCTGTTTCGTCCACTGCTGGACGTAGGCCTTTCCAGGATTTCGCCACTCTTGGCGGTTCTCCTGGAAGAAATGCCCATATTCACACACGCTGGGCAGGCGGGTTGGCGAGCGCGGTGCCGAAACCCTTGCACCAGTGACGCCGCTGCCCGTCACCGGTCTGTTTTATATAAGGCTCGGCAATTGGGGATGGATATACCGCCATCCATCGGTCCCAGGCAATGGCGGGCCGCCTGGTTTTGCCTGAGAGTTGTTCTCTTACTCTCCCCCGAATAACTTCGGGAGGATTTGCGAGTAAGATGGTGGTACCTCCACAGTCGAGCCCAGCATCAGCTCTACCACCTACACCTATTTGTAATTAACAAAAACTAATTAAAATTAGAACTAAATATTCCAACGAATATGTGAGTGAAAAGAGTATACCTATTCCTGATGACCACGTCCCAGGGAAGAAAAATTTTTGCGGGGACTTTTTTTTCTCCTTTGCATAGAAATTTAAACAGCTGATTGCACCACTTTGTACTGAGAAGTGAAAAAATAATTCGAACAAAAATTTTTTTCTTCTCCTTCAATGTGATCATTTAACGATACATGATCTACCCTAGAATTATTTTCTCTTATTATTTATTGTTGGACCTTATATATTATACCCTATGCCTAATAAAAATACAATTTTTATTTAGTTTGATTTTATCAATTAGTAGATAAACTGTCAAACTGTATTAAATGTTCAATCTTATCCTTGTGTGTAGTGCCTGCCTAAACCGCTGACTGACCCTTGAAAATAATACAAGTTTATATAACTAGAATATATCTATTTTGCAGCACCGTTTGCTGTATAAATCAGTCAACTTATAAAGAAAATATTACAAGACCAATTGATCGTAAACTACATCAATACAAATCCAATCGATCGACTAAGAAACCAAATAATGACATGAAAAATTAACGAGACGTCGTTATTTTTAACGACAGCGCGAGCTTTTCGCCGATCAACGAGTCAATAACATTTCCACGGCAAGGTTCTAGAATGATTCGTTTTTTTTTTGTTTTCGAAAAGCTTGCCCAATTGGTACACTTCTCGAAGTGGACTGCCACAGTAAATCTGTAAATTCATTGCCCGTTAACCATGAGTATGAGTGTTATACATAAATGTGCCGTTATTAAATGGACCATAGTACACCGAATATAACGGATGCGCGTGCGCAACGAGTTTTAATCACTTTTGTGTTATTTTTTAGGATACCGTATTTTTGGAATGCTCATGTATTCTAACTGCTAGACAGGCCGGCTACAATAATTTTATAGTACTCGACATAGAGCATGCAATCTGCTTGAAAAGTCGTTTAATTTGACCTGGGTTTATGCGACGCTGCGAATTGCCACTATTTGAAATCGTTTTACTACTTTCAGTAAGAAGCTACTAGACTGATAAATTAGTATAACATTTTTGGAACCTTTTTCTAGATTTATGTAGTACAGAAACGCGATTGAAAAACTTTCCCACGATAGAAGTAATTATTGAAATGAGGTCTCAAACACACGCTTTCTCATAGTTTGACGAATAAGTATAATGTACTGAACTCAAACATACTTTATGAAGTGAGTTTTAACAACATTTTCATTTTTGTAATTGGAAATTACGCTAGCTATTTTAGATTTTTTTATATAAATATAAACACTAATTCCTTTATTCGCCCTGAATCGTTCCCTCTCTCACCGCGTGTTTTTCCGCTTGGACTGACACTGACCGTTGAAAACTCAATGTGTCTTAACGGCAAAAATAAAAGAGTTGCTTTATAAACATGCTTGTTCGGAAAAGTGGGTCTATGGACACCCAGATTACGTCCAGCAGCAGTGCACACACAACTCGCTTTATCTAAAAAATAAGTTTACAATAGCTGTCTGGTAATATAGAATTATTAGATTAAACAGCAAAAATAACATGCTCAAAATATGATAGATTACGTGCCTGTTTAGCGTGCGTAAAATGTCTGTCATATTTCGCACTTGTGCTTTTTGTTTTTACTACTGACGCATTCTAGGGGAAACCGGCCACATCATTTACTAAGCATATAAATCTTTGTTTTACCGGATACTCTAAAAACTGTTTAAGATGAGTATTTTCAAACTTTTATATTTTATTATTAAATATATTATGTATGTTAAATTGCAAAGATGTTTTAAAAGTTCAAAACTATTTTAGACGTCCGTCATAATTTATATTCTATTTTAACTTAGAAATTATTATTAAGAAGATTTTAAAAATAGACATTGTTCTTTGTAGTACAGATTGGCGCCAACGAAACATGCATGTTCTACTGTTTGTATCTGCTTTGATTTGCAATTATTTCATTTAATTTTTCGCAGGTGTATTAAAAAACGTCGTTTGATACACGTGCGAAAGTGTTGATATTTCTCGTCCCGATTGTGTTTCGGTTAATCGTGACTCTAAATATCAACCTTTTCGCACTTGCATCAAAATGTACTATTTTAAATGTGAAATATAAGAATTAAAAAAAAAGTAATCCAGACAATTTAAAGAGCAAAACAAAATTCTCTGCCATCTTTAAATAACGATAAGACCTCACGCACGTAATATAATAATTAATAACATTACTTTTTATCGTGGGTTAATACCCTAAAAATACCTAATATAAAATGTTGATGGTTGTGATTGTCGGCACTTTGTGGAACTTATTATACATCTTTGTTCAAATAAGACACTTGAATTTGTCCACAGAATAATTTTATATTTCGATACGCCCAACCGGTTCCGGTTATAAGGATTTTCAAGGGTTCTTTTTAATTAAAATAACTTAAATAATTACACAATATTGTTTAAGTTCTATATTTATTACTAGCTTTTGCCCGCGACTTCGTCCGCGTGGAGTTCGGTTCACCACATTAGGGGGCGAATTTTCAAAAATCCTTTCTTAGCGGATGCCTACGTCATTACAACTATCTGTATTGCAAATTTCAGCGAAATCTGTTCAGTAGTTTCGGCTGTGCGGTCATAGATATGTCAGTCAGGTTTGCCTTTTATATATTCAGAGAAGATTAGGGTATGTTGTGTACCAATTATTTAAGTTCTGTTTTATTAAATATATTCACATTTAAATAGGCAATACAGTTTAACTATAAAAAATAAAAACGAAATAATCCTAATATAAAAAAAAACAAAATATATACCTATACAAATAAATAAAAATACCTACAAATAAAAAACCTCATCCAAATCGCTGTTCCGCGGCAAGGTGCCCAGTATGCTGGCGACATTCCCATTATTTAAGTTATTTTAATTTTAATAAACCCTTGAAAATGTTTATAATATAGGTAACTCAACGAGAGTTGAGGCAAACACAGTACTCACACAAACACATTTATTGAAATAGAAGAAGGTTCTGATTTCTGTGCTAGAAGTGGTTTTCGCGTCAACTATTGTTGAGCGACCTACACTAGCAAATACAATATCTTCCTAAAAATCCTATGTAAAGTAAGTAATCTATTTTTATTTTACCAAAATGTTAAAAGTGTTTTCGTATAACGTCTCTCATTCCCAAATCGTTATGGTAATTTTATTAACGAGTTATTGCTGTAACAGTTAAATATTCGTTGCTGCGGTAATTTTCAACGCAATATTTTATTGTTGAAGCACGTGCCTCGATCTCTCAATCAGGCTTTACAAACTACATGTGCACCTGACTCGTATGAGAAACTTATAAAGGTTGTTTTGGATATGCCGCTGTTCTTAGTGTCGTCATGGTAAATCGTAAGAGATTTTAAACTATTGAACTGATTCATCTACTTGAAATATTGCTTCTTTAGTTACCTCTGTAAATGCGATTTGTATCATTCTGCTTTGTTTTATAAGATTGATTTCATAATTACAGAGATTTTCAAGTATAATTTTATATCGTTTACAGCGAATAAGCGAAAGTATTTGCCAACAATAATGTCTGCAACAGTCATAGCATAAGCTTGTTTATCTTAGGATAATCGGAAAAAGCGAATAAACGTACAAATTATAAATAGTCAAAAATAGCAAAGTAAAAAATACTCGGAATAGAAGAGCTTGTATGACTTGACTAGATTAGATTGATAGATGCAGAAGAAGCAAATGTAAGTGTTTCTGGATCGTAGCATATGGTAGTCTGTAGTCTAGGACATAGGTTTGAGTAAGTATGTGTATGTGTATGTCAAAAAAAGGTGCGACAACGAGCGAAGCGAAGAGGAGCGTGCTAGGTTCACGTGTAAATAAATTCGGTAGCCGAGCGAAGCGGAGTGGAGTGAGACGATCCCTTTAGTTCAACTTTAACAGAAAGTTTCCAATTTAGCTGGACCATTTTGCAAAAATCGTGGGATTTTCTCGTTGATCCGTTTTTTTTTAATTTCCTGCGATAAAGAAACTTATAACTTTTGCAGACATTTTTGTTGGCTAATACTTTCACTTTTGCGTTATAAACGATTAATTGATTCATTATTATAATGCCATGTAGTACATTATCATAATTTAAGTAGATCACAGTAATTTTAAAGATTATAATAAAGAATCAATCCAGTCATTTCTCCGTACTTATTTAACTTTTAAACTTTCGCAAACGCAGGTTCAAATAAAAAATAAGATTACTTTAAAAACTATAGTGATATGGGCCGGTCCACACACGAAGTGGTTTTTCTATAATCAGAATTATTTATGAATTAATTTATTTATTTTCCTATGGCTATTTTTGTTTTATTGTAAATATATTACTGAATAAATTATTATTATTACGGCTTTCACACTCATTGATGATGACTATGTACCAACTGTTTCATCGATACAATTAGTGTCGTTCTTAGGACAACGACGCAGCGGCGTTAACCATATCGTTGTCAAACGGCCCCTGGTAGCCACCAATCGGTGATCTATCGGTGAAACAGTTGGCATATAGTCAACAACAATATTTTTTTATGTCAGCTCACGTGAGTTTTAATATTATCATAATTAATACTTAAAATATAGGTACATTAGTTTACGTATTCAGTAAATAATATTATTAAAACTCACGTTAACTGACATAGTAAATTTTTATTAAATACGATATACATATTAAGTGAGTGAAAATACTAAAAGCCGGCTTCAGTGGAATGACTGGGATGCGTTGAGAGACTACTTTCTGACAACTATACCAGGGACAAACAGCTTTCAATCCAAAAGTCGATCACCAGCCACAAAGTCTGTGTTTCAAAGAGCTGGATGTATCATTCCCTGCTGTTTTCTACTCTAGCAATTTGTATGAACGCCCTTCACACACTGATTTGTTAGGGAGTCGCTAGGTCAGCCAAGAATTTCCTTGCGTTATTGCCTATTTGTCAATGTCACCTGAAACTCATTGGTGCGGGTAAGTGATAAATAATAATCATAAACATATTGTTGGGGAAGTCCCTGGGCGAGTTTATTAATGATGAAATCAGTGATATCCAGGTATTAATTTAAAAAAGCATCGATGTATATGCGTATTAGAAAAAGGGATACATTTTGCGTAAAATGTTCGCAGAGGAGACAATCTGTCAGGTTATCTGAATGATTGACAAAACACTACAGTGCGACAAACGCTCTTACGTTTTAATAGATAAGCGGCGTTATTTCCGATTTTGGCTGCGACCAATCCACGCGCCAAAAGAGCATTGTCGCTATATTGAGTGAAAGAAACAAAGAACAAGGTTCAGTAATAATTTTGGCCAAATTCGAAATATATTTTTTTTTGCTCCTCTACTGGTTGGACTAGTTTAAGTACAATTCCTAGTGCAGGCACTAATGGGGAAAAAAATTGTTTTCGAATTTCACCTGGAGGGTCATTAAACTTCGATCCTGATGACTAACCGAGTCTCCAGTATGAATTTGGTCGGCTGATTTAATTTCACCTAGTATATAGACAGCTCCGAACTGCGTTGTCGGTGCAACTACCTACTATATTTTTTTGTAAACTATACGCTTTGGGTAATCAACCCAATACACGAATCTAAGGTGTTTTGGAAATGAATATTGGTGATTGAACTCGTATGGATAGCACCACAGAGCAGACTAGCACTATCACCAGTTTTTGTTACCGAAACTACTTTTTTCCTTGAAAAAGCGTCGGTGTGTATGCGTCATTCATTACATTATACAAACCCAAAATCTCTTTGGTTTTATCCGTACACATAGCGATAATGTAAAACTAGCCAAACGTTTTTGCGAACATTAATTTAGGTTCCGTAATTGGCCAAAAGTTGACTATCCTTAAACAAGGTATGTATTTTTCAAGAAGTATGCAAACATAGTATGTTTACTCTTTAATCAGTAATTATAGTGGGAGGTACAGTTACTTATCTCAGACTGACCACTCGGGAGGGGATTGGAACACCTTATAAGACCGTTATATGGTCTTACCTCCACATTATTGGCCATCTAGCAGTAACGCCTTCATCGTACTTGACCGAGAGGCGGTATGACAAACAATGCCAATCTTAGAGAACCTTTTGTTTGGATTCGTAAAATACTTAATTAATGTACGGATTCTACACAATTTATAATTTATTAGAGAACTCGCAATGTTTCTATTAGAGAGCTGAGGAGTTCTTTGTCAAACTTAATTTATTCGTGTAGTATTCAACGCCAATCTTTATGGTTTTTATTACAAAAGAAACGGTAAATGAGCGAAAGAGAGCAACACCATAGTATAAATAAGTAATAGTATTCTATCTCCATTCAATCGGGCCGAAACGAAACCCCCCAAAACTCGGTACAACTCGGTTTACGACAGTCGCGGTCGCACCGCAATTACGTACGCACGTTGTCTCTGTGACGTTCCCGCGCATTTTCGTAAATTATGGCACCAAATTACAGAGTAAGTTGTGCATTGTATGGTTGCTTAAATTCAACTTTTATCATAATAATGTAACTTATCAAATACGTAAACAGTCAGTTGGTAGCCCTAGGGCGTGTTTAGGCCCCGAGTGGCCGTAGGTATTGATTTCAAGGACACCGCCTAGTTAAACTACTGTTGTTACCTATACTGCGGCAACACGCGCTAACGATGCGTATTTTCAAACTACTGTTCCCGGGCGGAACTATTTTGTAATCAACGAACGTAGAAATAACGGCTAACTGCGAGTCACACTCGCGCACAATCGGTTCCGTATCACTACAAAATATTAAAGGCGCATAGGCACGCCACCGTTTTAGTACAAAATTTGATAACCCGTTTCTCTGTTGTTTTTCGTTATAGACCAAAGTATAAGACCTCTATCATCTGGTACTGGTATCTTAAAAGGCACTATTTTGCCAAAAATTTTAATATTGATTTTGTTGTAAAGATATCAAGCTGGATTGATTTACAAACAAGTTGTTTCCTTGGCTTAAATTGTACCCATACCAAAATTTTACATTTCAGCCAGATAATGACTTTGTAAATGCCTCTATTAATATATAGAGGTCTCAAACTTTAGTCTATAACGAAATACAACAGAGAATGGGTTATTAAATTCTGTACTAAAACGATGGCGCGCCTATGGGCCTTAATACGGAACCCTTAAAATAGTTTGGCAAATAACAAGTAACATAGATGCCATAGCAACATCAAGGTGACAAAAAACAAGGCGCTAAAACGGTAGCGCCTAACAAACAATTCGGCACCCTCTGAGCACGGATCCCACGTTTTTATTATTTGTTGCTTTAATGTACAACAATCTGACCGTATTTGTATGTACGTTTATACAAAATAACGCATACAAGAAAGAGCTGAAAATAAATCTAGGTTGTTTGTATGAAGACCGACCCCAACACAATTTTTTTATAATCGACAACATTTCATTTTAGTTAACCATTTGTTTTTAATATTTATATTGAAAGTCTGCGTAAAAAATTTTTTCATTTTGTTTTATTTTATGTTTTTCCTGCATAATTTAATGTTTTCTTATTCACTCATTCTAAAAGGACGTAAGTCGCATCTGAGGATTTCAAAAGTCAATATTCATTGCCAATGCATTATTAAAAAAAAAGCTTGGCATATTTATGTCTGCTGTCACATGGCATGACAGTTGTTTTTTTTTCAAACAAAATGATCTTAAAAGCAAAGGAAATTGTTTTTAAAATCCTGTGTTTACCATATTTTTAGTATTTTGAAAATATCTCTTTATCTAATCACGATTTAATACTGAAAAAAAAAAATATGATGCTGAGAAAGCCCATATCTCGAAATGGTTTTTACTTTTGCATCAATTATTAATTTGTAATGTTGTCGATTCTGTATTTAAACAGCGAATACTGAAAACTCCGATTTTTAATAGAGGTTAAGGGTTACGCGACCAAATAAATTTTGCAGTTTTGTCTCATACATTTTCTAGGTACTGATTAGTTTATAATTTTTATTCAAATCATTTAAATGTATTAACTTATTTAAAGGTTACGGAACCCTCAGGGCGAGTTCTACTCCCACTTGACCGGTTTTTTTATTCTGCCTCAGAATACTCTTTAATGTGTAACAATTATATCGATGGTGACAAGTTTCTTTAACTATTCTCCAATGAAGTCTAGTGAATCACTATACATTTGTATGCATGTGTAGTTAACTCGAATACACAAAAATGTGAAAAAAATTGTGAAAAAAGAAATTTTTTTTTGTACTCTTGTACTTTTGTTTTAACAAATATCTATTGAATAAATTATAAACAAATTCTTGTACTTTTATTCCACATATATTTATTTTTATTCTAACTTAGGCTATAAGTATATATAAATATTTTTATATTTGCTTGTTCAAAATGTTTTCTTTTGTTTTCTTTCTGTCGTGTTAAATAATTAATAATTTGTTGGCCCGATGATGTGTAATACGAAACCGGTAGCCAAAGTTAGAATAAAAATAAATATATGTGGAATAAAAGTACAATAATTTGTGTATAATTTATTCAAGATGATATTCCACTAAGAACCATCAATCGAATCCAACCAAATATCTATTGTTATATTCCCTTAGGCTACCGGTTTCGTATAGTCAGGCCAAAAAAGTATTAACTATACATTATAAAATAAATGGATTAATAATAAGTAAATTAAAAGTGTAACAATTTTAACGCAAACAAACAGACTTCTACATACACTGAATTTTCGCTATAAGGTTTTCAGTTTTTCGACGGAATCCTAAGAATATATTTACGGTGAGTTTACACATCGAGTAAATTCAAATACATAATAGTACATAATTTACATACAAACAAAGTCTGCTTCTCTTACTTTTATATGGTTATTCATCGATTGTGAATTCTTAACAATCGTTTTAACACTTCAATTGCCGGAGAAAATGGTGTTTAGAAACTTTCAAAGAGCAATATTTGCGAAACTGACAGTAAGTTTTCCCTTATGTTTAAAGGTTACGATAAAAGCGAGGTGTTTTATTTTAGCTCCTACATGAAACGTGGTGCGTACGATTCTATTTGGTCCTAAAAGAACAATGTTAGAACAAATAACAGCTAGAGAGTAGTAAAATATATTTTAAATTTTCGTTTTTCCGTTTTCCTGTATAATAATGCGAAGTATTTTTGTATTGATTGCATTTTTTCGTCCGGTTAGAACAAAATGATTTGCGACTTTGCATTTAAATAACAATTCATAAAGAAATTAGGTTATTAAAAATGAAATTTTTTGGAAATCTAAGACCAGCATTTTGAAAATTTTTAGGGTATCTTACCCGAAACAAAGGGTGCTTAATGGGACCTTATTGCTAAGCCTTCAGTGTCTGTCTGTCCGTCTATCCGACTCTCTGTCTGTCGCGTGTTACTATGACCCCTATCACGGCAAACAAAAAAAAAGAAAACAATTCCAAAAATCTCGTATACGAAGCATTTTTAACGTTGTTTATAACTATAATGTATAGATTGTTGTACATACTTTAAAGCAACACAACAAATTATAAAAACCCTATAAGTAGGTATTTGGCATAAGATCCATTTTTTTTCCATAATGTTTTCAGGGTTCCGTTAACTTTCATTTCAGTTAGGGAAAGATTTGTACTTAGTATTTTGTAGATATACGAGTGTATACTTGTAGTAAACCATATTGAAAAAAAAATGTTCAAAGAGCGCTTTCCCAAGCGCAAATAAAAACAACATGGCTAGAAAAGAAGCCGTTGTGTTGCTTATAATTATGTATTACTTGCAAATTTCTCCATACTTCAACACTCTTATTATTTCAGTCATAATTTGATGCAAAATTAATTATACGGGAGGGAACCGACTCCTGGTGCACAGGCATGTATTAAAAAATGCAGACACAAAGTATCATCGAAGAAAGTGCAGCGGACACACTTTTGCGCTGTTATTACGATTGCAGTCTTGCGAAAAGGGATTAAGGCGACGCCACGAAATTTTGGCGATATGGATCTCCATTTTTCTCAGCATTAAAAAAACATATGTAATTACCAATTTATATACAGATTAAGCATTTCATTGACATCATTTTGCCCTAAGATTTAGTTGATTGATTAATTTTCATAACAGAGAAAAAAATATTCAGGATACCTCTTTTAAAACATCTATTTTACTGACAAACGGGAGCGAATGAAGCCTCTAAGTTTTTTTATTTAAATTAGTCTACAAATACACTTCAATATGGCCGATTGGATTTATTAAATTACTCATAGTTGTCATTATAAATGACAAATACCTTTTTTGCCGCCTATGACCTTACGGCATAAGCTAATTCGTGAGCGCATTTTTGGATGGAGTAAGCCCGCCTCACTCCACTCACCTAAAGCGCCGCGCCGATTTGAAATTAAATGTTTATCAATGCCTCGCCTTAAGCGCATGTTTCTTTGATAGTACCAATGTTTACAATGGAGCGCCTGCAAAGCATGGTATAGATAGTTAATTAATTACAAGTATGGAGTCATGCGCCTCTATGTCCGAGTGGTAGAGCGCTCGCCTGTTAATCCAGAGGTCGTGAGTTCAAATCGCGCGGTGAACATTAATTTGTGTTAGTTTGAGTGCTTCGGAAGGCACGTTGAGCTATTGGTCCATTTGTATCCGAAGTATAATCATCGGTAAAAAGCTTGAATTTCACATTTCACACCTGGGAATACCTCTGACCCCCGCTCGGAAATTCATGTCGTGACGATATGCTGAAGTTATAGCAGAGTTAACTGGAGTGGCCTCTGTGTTTACTGACATGAAGGCCTGATTTTTATTCCGGTTCAGGGTTCACATCCAAAACTTTCTTCTGGGTTTCTATTCCGCAATGATGTAATGTTACATTGTTATAAGAAAACGGCCAAGTGCGAGTCGGACTCGCGCTCGAAGGGTTCCGTACCATTATCTATAAGAACGGCAAAAAAATCATGTCTGTTGTATGGGAGTGCGCAGATCCGACTCGCACTTGGCCGGTTTTAGTATTTGTTGTTATAGCGGCAACAGAAATACATCATCTGTGAAAATTTCAACTGTTTGACTATCACGGTTCATTGAGATACAGCCTGGTGACAGACGGACAGCGGAGCCTTAGTAATAGGGTTCCGTGGGTTACCCTTTGGGTACGGAACCCTACAAAATACTTGTACTTTTACACGAATTAACTATTAAAACCTACTATGCCCAACCGGTTTCGCTATATGCATTATCAAGTACGTTAACGTAAAATTAAATGAGCACAATTTAAAAATTTCAAACCTATAATTGCCCAGAAAATGTTTATGAAATAAATTCGGTGTAACCGATTCGGTTGAAGACGGCTTCCTGTACCTTGTCTTTTAGAAAAAGAACAAAAATAGGTGAAATTTTTTTTTCGGATTTGGTCCCTCTGATTTTATTTTTAATTATTATTTTAAATTTCATTATAATTCAATATTCAAAAGCAGCTGGGCAGATGTAACTGTTTTTAGCATTTACGTAGATACAGAACAACAATGGCAAATAGGCAAACGATCTAGGTATAAAAAAAATCGATGACGTCATACTTAAGTCGGTATGTTGAAATTTCATTGGGCGTTGGGCGTTGGGGTGTTACATTTTAAGCGTGATTTCCAGATAAAGGCACCTATGAGCTAAATTTATCAAGTATTCTTCATCTGTACTAATAATAAAGTAGTAAAAAAAAATGGCCATGTGCGTGTCGGGCCTCGCGCAATGTATGGTTCCGTAGTTGCCCGGTACATTTTATAAGTTACATTACCATACATTAGAGGAAACCAAAAGTTGGGCGCGACCTGCACTCGTAAACCTGTAAGTGTAAAGCCTACTTAGCTGTGATAGTTTTCCTTTTAAGTTCATTATATATCTACTTCTGTGAATTTTTTCACATTTCAACCGTTTAGCTGGCAGGGGTGGGGGGACGGACGATCCACTCTAACTAAAATTTTCACTTTAAAGCTTAATATTTCGCTAACGGATCCCTAAATCAAAAAATGGTTTTCACCATCCATAATGTTTTTAAACGACCTATCCAACGATACCCCACACTATGGGATAGACGAGAAAAAAAAATTCATCCCCAGTTTACGTGTTTTTGTTGGCGTGATTAATATTTATATCCATGCCAAATTACATCTTTCTAGTACTAATAGCCTCTGAGCTAAGCCGCGGACAGACGGACAGACGGACATGGCGAAACTATAAGGGTTCCTTGTCGGACTACGGAACCCTAAAAAAGTCGTGTTTAATTGAATATTTTTTCAACATTTTAAATGGAGTGGGTTACTTTAGTAGTATTGTACTGACGGAAAAACTACCATTTTTAGAATTTCTTTCTCTGTCTGTCTGTGTGTATGTATGTATGTCCCGTTTTAACTCGAGAACCACTCAACAGATTTGGATGTTTTTATAAAATTATCAAAGTAGTGACCCAGGTCAACACACGGCTATAAAGGATGTTCACAAAATAACGCCCAAGCCGAAAGGGGCAGAAATCTAATAATCGCAGTCGGAGCAGACTAGTGCTTTATAAAAGAAGTATGAAGAATACTTGGTAGACTTTGCCCGTTAAGAAATCATGTAGTTTTATCCTGTTTTGATGATACTCTTTAAATCCATAGCGTTACGTTGAACATTTTACTTAGGGCATTGTTCTACACAATGTAATTTCCCCAGTGAGTATTTCTCTGAGAGATATTGAAACCACTAGTAACATGGAATTTCTGAGAGGAAATGTTTACCACAAGTCATTGGATCAATATCGAGTTTGGTAATTGTGATAAATCGACAGAAACAGAGTATTTGCTATAAGGATATCCGATTTTATTTTAGAGCAACCTAAGGCGAGTTTATCCAGAGAAATCTATCTTGCTCTAACGGTTTCATTTTACACTTTTCTATCCTGCTCAGTGGGAGCGGAACGTTTAGAATACTCGCGACTTCGAGATGTTTTTGTTTTTTAAAAGGATGGACTTTTAATATGACAGTCGTTTTATACCACATATTTTACAAGATTTATTTTGATATAAGTTTTATTGTCTATGAATATCGTCTATGAATGTCGAATGATATGGTATTTGTTTCTAGTTTAGACCTATCTTTGTGATTTTATTGGATGCAGGAATATGCAAGTATTCGTATATCAAACGGCCGAAATATAAAGTTCAGCGAGTAAAATATGATATAATTATACAATTAATGTGTTAGCAAAGAGAAAATATCGGTAAAACCCCACCTTAAAAAAAAGAAGTATTGTGTTGTGAATAAAATATTTACCACAAGTCATTGGACCAATTTGTTAGTTGTCGTGATAAATCGACAGAAACCGAGTATTTGCTATAAGGATATCCGATAGAATTTTCGGGCGACTTAAAAGAAAGGAAGTATTGTGTGAAAAAACAGTCAAGTAGTTTTCTACCTATTAATAAGACTAAAACACTTAAGGCTGTACCTGACCCCAGAACATGAACAAAGCCAGATTTTCGGGGTTTCTTTTGAAGAAAGTAGGACTGTCTGAATATTGGAAAAAATATATATGATTTATTGATATTTTATCTAGGTGATCTACTTATAAACAATGTACTAAGATTTATACTTGTGTAAAAAAAATGTTTTCCACCCTCTTTTTTTGGTTTTCAAACGTTCGTTTCAAGAACGTGGCTAAGAGATAAACTTGATTTTTTTTCATAAAATAGGTAATAGAAATGTAAAGGTTTTCTACTTGAATCCAATATTTTTTTCCCTACAAAATATTTCAGTATTAGCTAAAAACCCTCCGATCTGCTGTTTCGCGCGTAATTATTAGTATTACGCGTCCTAGACAAATAGGTCGATTAGCTAACCAATAATCGCCTCTATCAAAAGACAATAGAATATTTGACATTGCCCTTTTTGTGTCGGACGGGTAATAACATTTTTTCCTAGCCTATGCCACACTCTTATTGCGAGAGTATTCAAAGAAATAGGTCCTGCTCCAACGCTTTCATTTTACACGAGAAACCTCGCCTAAAATGAAAACTTTACGTACGAGTTATGTCTGCATCAGTCCGAGCTCTGCTCCTAAACCAATGCGCCGATTTCATAATGTGATTGAATAAAAATATGTATATTATAAATTTATAACATCTATAAAAAAAGTTACGTAAGAATCAATGATTTCCTTCAAAGAGTAAATTGATCAAATTGTTTATTTTTATAGTACAATCAACTTTACTTATAATGTATTAAATGTCCCGGAAATATCCAGCAATACTAGGTGAAATTAAATCAACCGACCAAATCCATACCGGAGACTCGGTTAATCATCAGGAACAAGAGGAACAAGAGGAACAAGATTTAATGACCCTCCAGGTGAAATACGAGAAAAAAAGGTTTTTTGCCCCATAGTGCCTGCACTAGGAAAACCAGTAAGGGAGCAAAAAAAAAAAGATTCTTTTGAAATTGGCCAAAAGGATTACTGAACCTAGTTCTTGATCACTAACCGAGTCTCCAGTATAAATTTGGTCAGTTGATTTAATTTCATCCTATATACACAAATAGAGATCTGTACTAACAATAAAATATTTTTAAAAATGGTGCCTGTGCATAAGAATATTTTTGCGAAATTTTATATGAAATGGGCAAAACTACAAATTTTCAATTTTTTGTCTGTCTCTCTGTTCAGTTTTAACTCGAGAACTGATTTGGATGCACTTTTCTTTATTATCATCGTAGTGACCTGGTCAACATATAATCTGTAAGGGATGTTGATAAAATAACTGTCAAGTCAAAAACTGTCGATAATATTTTTATCTTACGGGCAAATACATTGATTGAAAGACGTAGCTGCAGGCAAAAGCTAGTACAAAATAGAAAGAACAGAAATTGTAAAAATGGTAAATCTAAAATGCTAGACAAAATATTTAAAATTTAAGGAATTATGTAAAACATGCGGAAATCGCAAATGCATAACAAAGTAGCACATTTGCAAACTACATTTTCGTACACGGAAAGAGACACCTCTAAAAAACTTTCTCGCTAATCCGACATTGTGCTCGGATCTCCGCAAATCCAATGTTTGTCTTGCTCGAAGAAATCTTTATATCCCTCATTGTAATCTCATTTCTGCAGGTTAACTACCACTATGTAGCTGCAACCATGTCAATTATCAGCGCTCATTATCGGGCTCTCTTTTTATTGTTGTACGTCTGTGGGAACAAACCGGAACAAGGAGGGTTATTCTCAGTCTATCGAATAAGCCAAAGCCCGTTTGTATGTCGAACTCCGTGTATTTTTATTAGAATGAGAATTTTTAGCTCGAGTTTCAGAAATCTTGTTTCTCCGGAATCACCCCCCAGGCGCGGGCTTTTAGAACAACAAGTTTGAGGTTTGCAATAATATAATATTTATCAAAGATGTAAACTAAATTATTTTTTAATTAGGTACTTATCTTATATTTATTTTATTCATATCTGGTATGAATTTCTTGTCTTATTTGCTCATGTTATTTGATTAAACAAAATTAAACACTTTATTCATTTTTCTGTACTAATAAAAGATCAGGGGGTCATGGCCTTGACCTCTCCCATGGCGTGCGCATGACCAGATCCATTAAATAGCTTGCTGGGTGTGCTGCGCTCCTAGTATCAGATTACATGTGATGTGACAGGTATTTAGGTTTCATTAAAATACGCGAAGCCTTAATTTCCGTCGGCGGCATCATTGGCGGAATAACCTGTCCAAAACATGCCGATGGGCTAACATCCTTCTATATTTAAATCGCTGCTTTCTTGTCTATGATTTTTTATGAACGCATCGTATAAATGCCTAAATTGGTATCATTTATCTTATAATAGGAATGTAATTTTATTAACGTTCCTTTTTCAAACAGTTCTACGATGTCGTTTTGGTAGATATTTCATGACATGAGTACATTTCATTTAGGTATTATTTTCATATAAAATAAGCATTTTTTCAACAGTACATTTATGGATATTTTATTATAGAATTAGATACCGCATTTATTTTTCTCATTTTACATAATATATGAAAAAAAACATAGTAATATATAAAAAAACATATTTACACCTGTTGTAGAATGAAAATATGTTTAGATGATGATGACAATAATTCAATTATTTTTACTTCGCACTTATAAATCAATATCTACATAGAAATTCAGTTTATTTCCTCTAGAAAATTTATGTAGTATTTGAATAATTTATTTGGTATTTATACATAATCTTATTAACTTATATCCTTCTAAAAATAAGTAATTTTAAATCTAAATGACAGATTTGATTAATTGTCGGCTTGTAAATGACCTCACTACTACTTATAAGAAAGTTTTCACATGTGATTGTCCAAAAACATAAATAAATCATGCAAATTAGGCACCGAAATAAATTGTAATGTTTAATAAAAATTAAAACCTTACCTAGTTATGGTTGTTGGAGCAACGTGGGAACTTCTCAAATTGTAGAACAATACATCGTTTTGACAATGGTCGCAGTCTGTAAGTATAATCGTTAACCACTTTACTCACATTAATTTTAATTAAAAACTTCTTAATTAATTGTTAATAATAGTCTTATGGCATAATACACTTACAAACGTTATTTTAAAAATACGCGAGTCAAATCCTGTCCAAGTTTTGGTTTTGAAATATTTCCAATTTTGAATATCGAACACGTGAAAAATGTATCCTGGCTGGATAGTATAATTGAGAATCGATTGCCGCATTCGATTTTTTCGCACGATCTCGCGTTTTCCCGCGTCCGCGATTGTATCGTGCGGGCGGACTCGTCAGCACCGCGTATGCACGATAAATGGCAAGTAGATAGGAAAGCACCTGTGCCTTCGCGTCATAGAGGTATAGTATATTGCACGGGGGTACAAGTGTGGTGTTTAATTGAATGGTTAACTGGTATGTGCAGAAGTGTCATTGATGTCTCGAATTAATTGACTGACATATTTCATTACTAGTGGTTGTGTATTTGTTACGTGTACCGTAGATTCGGTACATGCCCCTTTCTCGTTCTCTATTTTATAATATACATATATTACAGTTATAACTTTTATATATTAAATCATTATATATATATATAATAATATACATTATATATAGGGTGAAATTAAATCAACCGTCAAATTCATACTAGAGACTCGGTTGGTGATCAAGAACTAGGTTCAGTAATCCTTTTGGCCAATTTCGAAAAATATTTTTTTTTGCTCCCGTACTGGTTGGACTAGTTTAAGTAGGACTAGTTGTCCTAGTGCAGGTTCTAGGGGAAAAAAAAAATTTTTTTCGAATTTCACCTGGAGGGTCATTAAACCTTGTTCCTGATGACTAACCGAGTCTCCAGTATGAATTTGGTCGGTTGATTTAATTTCACCTAGTATATAACATTATAATAATATACATTATAATATAATATACATGGTATATAATATGGTACCACCATCTTACTCGGATATCCTCCCGAAGTTATTCGGGGGAGAGTAAGAGGACAGCTCTCAGGCAAAAAAACCAGGCGGCCCACCATTGCCTGGGACCGATGGATGGCGGTATATCCATCCTCAATTGCCGGGCCTTATACAAATCAGACTGGTGACGGGCAGCGGCGTCACTGGTGCAAGGGTTTCGGCACCGCGCTCACCAACCCGCCTGCCCAGCTTGTGTGAGTATGGGCATTTCTTCCAGGAGGACCGCCAAGAGTGGCGAAATCCTGGAAAGGCCTATGTCCAGCAGTGGACGAAACAGGCTGATGGATGGATGGATGGATAATAATATAAATAACTTTTATATATAATAAAAAGTTAGGTATATATTCAAAAATAGCCATGTATAACTAACTATACAGTTTTCTAGATCACAACTTGAATTTCAATCTAAAATAAAGAGTTTTTTTTAACAATACCCATTTTATTCTGTTACAGAATTTATGTGTGTCAAATTGAAACCAAGTTCAATGTCTGATTAAAATTAACTCATATTGCCATTGATTTTGTTACTTGTATTTGTTAATTATTCTTTTTGGACTTCTCACTCTTATCAATTGCTTGATAGTATTTTTTTAATTTGCTCTTATTATAATTTACAAGTAAATAAGTTACATCAATATATTTGTACTCAAGCTCTAAAAGTTTATATAACACACATTTTCATCAATAATGCTCTGAAGTAAGTAAGTCGTATATAACTCGAAATGCGGGTATATTCGGATTTTGATGCAGTTGGATCCTAACATTGGATACGTGTTATTTTGTATTATATCCCACCCAAACCGACTGCACTGATATCCGAATTAAATCTCTATTCCGGGAGTCGAGTTTTTTAATTTTTTTTTTTTTTTTTCGCTTTGAGTTAGAAGCCTGATCTTTTAACAGAACTATGAAGCTTATTCACTTAATTGACCTCATATGAGGCGAAGATAGTACAATCTTGCTGCATGTTTACAAAAATATTTCTTGCTAATGAATAAGCAGCGATGACAAGTTGACTGGCGTTACGTGGAGATGCTGAAATGTCTGTATGACTCCCCTACGATGTCCGTCCAAATACAGGTGTACAAACAAGACTGATACATCTTCAGCGCGGCGTGAGACAGGGAGATGTTATTTCCCCAAAACTGTTTACCGGCGTGCTGGAGGACGTCTTTAAAACACTAGACTGGAATGGACGGGGCATAAACGTAAACGGAGAGTACATTTCACATCGTCACTTTGCCGATAACATCGTAATAATGGCGGAATCGCCGCAGCAAATGGAAGAAATGGTGCGCGGCCTTAGCGATTCTTCGGACGAGTGGGCCTGCGGATGAATTTGGATAAGACTAAGGTCATGTCTAACTGTCACGTCATCCATGGGCCACTAACCGTCGACAATGTCAGCATCGAAGTTGTTCGAAAATATGTTTGTCTGGATCAAGTTATACAGCTGGATAAAAACAACTTCGACGCCGAGGCTGACAGACACACCCTCACACACACCTACACACCCTTTCACACACCACACACAAACATATTATGTATAACCTCTCATCTTTTTTTTCTTAAAAAAAAAAAGGTTTCTGTTAATTTATTAATTTATATAATCTGTAGTTCTAATACCTACAAACAGCACAAGAATAATGTAACAACTAGGGAAGAACGGTCCCTTCTAATACAGGTTTTGTTAGCTTAAAAGGAGGGTCCAAAGTACTTATAAATTACTTGTGTATAAATAAATAAATTTTGTATTTTGTAAGAATATGCTTGGGTTGGGCAGCATTCGGAAAGTTGCGTCACATATTTACGTTGCCAATACCGCAGTGCTTAAAGGCTAAGATGTACAACCAGTGTGTCCTTCCTGTGGTGACGTATGGCGCTAAGACGTGGTCTCTTACAATTACTGATCCACCGATTTAAGGTCGCTCAGCGAGTTATGGAGCGGGCTATGCTTGGGGTATCTCTGATGGATAGAATCCAAAATGAGGAGATCCGTCGGAGATTGAAAGTAACCGACATAGTTTGCAGTATCAGTAAGTTGAAGTGGCAGTGGGCAGGCCATATTTGTCGCCGACATGATGGCCGTTGGGGCCGAAAGGCTTTAGAATGGAGACCACGTACAGTAAAGCGTAGTGTAGGCCGACCTCGTGCCCGCTGGACCGATGACCTGAAGGACGTTGTGGGTGACGGCTGGATAAGAAGGACGGAGGACCGACATGAGTGGCGAAATTTGGGAAAGGCCTATCTCCAGCAGTGGACGAATCCGGGCTGATGGATGGATGGATAATGAATAAGCACACTACAGATAGGAAAAGGCAACAAAAAAAATATGAAAAAGGTATTGGCAGCGGTGGGATTCGAACCCACGCCTCCGAAGAGACTGGTGCCTTAAACCAGCGCCTTAGACCGCTCGGCCACGCTACCATTGGTTTCCAATTGCGAAATAAGCGAAGTGAATCGCGTTCAGTCTATCTCTTTCTATTTTTCCTATCAGGCGAAAAGGGTCTCCTTTCCTTTTGTCATGCAAGAACCCGGGCCTCCGGGCTCGGGTCATGACATGAGTCATGAGTTCATGACCACATGGCAGATGGCATTGTGACGTGACGACAGATTATTTTTCACACAATCAAGACTTACACGAGTTAATTCCTACGATTACTTTTTTCAACAAGACATGCAATGGTTTTGGTACGATCACAACTTTTACCAGTGAAAGCGGCTATTTACAAAAACAATATATATTTTGCTATCATTTTGCTGTTTACTTATTTCACAGTGGCTTAAAACATTTTCAGAGGAGGATTTTCATCGAAATTCCATTTGAAAACCAACAGAAAGAATTGGAAACGCCTCGCGATAACGCGTTTTGTACACCGACAACACGCTGTCGCGAATGGTCGCGGTATTTAGGTAAAAGGTGGTTTCCGTACATTCCTTCATAATCGAGCAATTTTATAAAACTGGCAACACCTGGCTGGATGAAAATGACGGCGATTTCAGGAGGGCTCTTTGGACAAGAAAAAATAAGATGGCGCCGAGAAGCTGGTCGACGATAGCTGTGTGACAAGAAAAGAGTTTCTCAGAAGATTCTGGTAAGTGAATCAGTGTTATGATTCTTGTACTAATATTCTTGCCTGTGTATGATAATGATATTCGAGAAGGCATCTGAGCAATTAGTGAACATCAGATAAATCAGTTTCACGAGTATGTTGTCTGTCGCTGCGGTGATTGTATGAGTACCAGATCAGTTGTGAGGAATGGGGTGACTGTAAGGGGAGGTCGGAGGTCACAGGGGTTTTGTAAACCGATTCAGATTATTAAGCTTCAGTATGATTTAATAAGAGATACCAGTTTAGACCAGTCAGATACGTGTGCACTATACAGTGCAGGTACGTATGTTAAGGCGACGCCACGAAATTTTGGCGACATGGATCTCCATTTTTCTCAGCAATAAAAAACATATGTAATTACCTATTTATATTCTAGATTAAGCATTTCATTGACATCATTTTGCCCGAAGATTTTGTTGATTGATTAATTTTCATAGCAGAGAAAAAAAAATTTAGAAAACCTCTTTTAAAACAGAGATTTCTATTTTACTGACAAACGAGAGCGAATGAAGCCTCTAAGTTTTTCATTTAAATTAGTCTACAAATACACTTCAATATGGCCGATTGGATTTATTAAATTACTTATAGTTGTCATTTTAAACGAAAAATACTGTTTTGCCGCATACGACTTACGGCGTAAGCGAGTTCGTGAGCGCATATTTGTATTGAGTAAGTTCCCCTCACTCCACTCCCCTAAGGCGCCGATTTGAAATTAAAAGTTTATCAATGCCTCGCCTTAATGAAATACGCGGGCCAAATTGATGCCTTGGCGACACACGACGCGAAACGCGAAAATGTGGCTAATTGATCACGAAACCCGAAAATAGACGGAGCGAGATGCAACACGCAAATATGCTTTCATTTCGTATATTGGACACATTCGCGTCGTCTGTCGCTCAGCAAAGGGCTTATGATTTTTGACGAAACTATGAAAAAAAAGAGTGTACTATTGGGTACCTGCAGAATAAACAAAGTTCTTCAGTGTTTATAATATTATATTCGTGTAAGCGCTCCCATAGTTAAAAAAAATATTTTTGTAAAATCAATGTCGATAATGAATCGATAAACCTGTCAAATGCATAATATGCAATCCCTCCCTAACATGAAACTTTCTTCGTGCATAAAATATCATTCTCCTATTTATTTATTTATGATTTGAAAGCTTAAACCTGATATAGAATCAATATTATCTAGCTTCACAAAATTCATCTCAGTTAGATCTCAATGAATAAATATTAAACAAAATGTTACATTATTCACGAGAAATATCTACAAAATGTATTATTTCTGCGGTTAAATTTTATGGTAGAAGCACAATTTAATAACTGAAGAAAATTACATGGCTGTCGAACCAAATCTCGGTGCAAAATGCACATCATAATATTGTTTTCCTTATTTTTGAGTAAAAAGTATGCAAAGATTTCGTTTTAAAGCAATTGGCGGAAGTTTTATCGTAATAATTAAATTTTTACATTTAAATTCTATAATTTTATGATTTGTTTTATGATTTGCATTCGGTTAACAAACTTAAAGGCGTATTTATCGTTTTAATCGAATGTAATTAAAATGTAAGGCATCAAATAACATAATTTTAATGCGAAAACCCTATTACTAATAGTCAATTTCCGTCAATTGCTTTAAAACGCAATTTTCGCGTACTTTTTATTTAAAAGTAAGGAAAACAATGTTATGATGTTCATTTTGCACCGAGATTTGGTTCGACCACCATAACACGGTTTCATAAAAATGTATTATGAATTTCCGAACTATTGATTTAAAAGGTTAACGTTGTGAACCCCAAGAATACTATTTATTGTTGACTTCCGCCATTACTTAACTGAGCCGCGAAACTCTACTGAACTCATGTTTTATGTTGTAATAGCCCTTGCCCGCGGCTCCGCCCGCGTGTATTCGATCTTTGCCCCGTTTTCGGCTTGGGCTTTATTTTATGAACACCCCTTATGTGTTGACCAGGGTCACTAAGATGATAATTAAAAAAATGTTTCCAAATTCGTTCAGTGGTTCTTGAGTAAAAACGGAACATACATACAGACAGACATACAGAGCGATAAAAATTCTAAATAAATGCGGTTTTTGCTTCGGTACAATACTAATAACCAACATATTTGATTTAAAATTTCGCGAAAAAAAATTAATGTACATACACACTTTTTGTTACTTTATTATTAATATAGATGTAGGTATCTTGCATTTTTTTATTTGTGCTGTCACTTTCGTGCTCATGACGAGTCATGACATGACATGACGAAAAATCTTGTTTCACATTGTCATCTCCTATTAGGGTAAATACAAGACCTATCCTAATCCTATGTTCTAGTCCAGACCTTCTCGAAAGAGGTTGTTACGAATTAAATATTAATTTTAAAAAGCAATAACTAAGGTATTTACTGTATCCAAATGTTAATATTTCAATATAATTAATAATCTAATCTCGTTTTTCGAGGACATCCTTATTAGTCTAGACTGTAGACATCTAAAATGATAATTATGTGACACAATAATTATTTATATGCATACAAAATGTCATAAAATACTAAATATTTTATCTAATAATACTATACATTATAGCAGGCTTCCTCAAACGTATAGCCAGCCCCACGTACCCCTATGAAATTTCCCATACAAAGGCGAAAACCTAAAATAACTGCCTAGAAGAAAATAAGATATTTTATTAAGAAATATACAGTCACGAAGAAAAACATATTTTTAATTAGTGGGATGCATGGATGGGGCTTGCTTCTTGCCACAAATCTCGTCTATTTTAGGCGCAATTTTAATCTTAAATCAGATTTAGCATTCAATTGATTCCTGTACTTCGATTTTATCATATCGTAAATCTTATCGCGTACCCCGTAAGATCAAACTAGGGTAGTTACCCCTACGGGTACTTTGAGAAACCTTGTTGAATTCATAGATAGATATAGTGTTAGTAATAGATCGGCTATGCAGTAATGAAGGCGAGACCAAAAAGCTTAATCTGGGGAGATCCAGGTAGAATTCGAAAAAAAATTTTTTTTTACCCGTAGAACCTGCACTAGGAATTGTGCTTAAACTAGTCCAACCAGTATGGGAGCAAAAAAAATATTTTTCGAAATGGCCAAAAGGATTACTGAACCTAGTTCTTGATCACTAACCGAGTCTCTAGTATGAATTTGGTCGGTTGATTAAATTTCACCCTACATATACTAAATCTATGGTTGAATTATAGTATTAAAGTAACCTCATAATTGTAACACATAAAAGGTTATTGTATTGTATTGTAACACATCTCTTTTTTGAAAATATTGGGATAAATAAATAAAACTGAATTATTATTATTTACTTATTAAGTCTTACAAGAGTAAAAGAAAATAGAACTACCATGTACCTAATTTTACTTCCTTGGGAAATATGTTTATATGGGGTTTTCAGGATACCGTACCCAAAAGGTAACCAACGGGACCCTATTAATAAGACTCCGCTGTCCGTCCGTCCGTCTCTCACCAGGCTGTATCTTATGAACCGTGATAGTTAGACAGTTGAAATTTTCACAGATGATGTATTTCTGTTGCCCCTATAACAACAAATACTAAAAAACAGAATAAAGTAAATAAATATTAAAGGGGGCTCCCATACAACAACGTGATTTTTTTTGCTCATTTTTGCTGGATATTGATAACGGCAACAGGTAGACGCTAGAAATATTCACAGAATATTTAGATATATGTTCACTTTTTATATGGTCTCTTGGTGCGCATTATGGCGATGGCCTCAACAAACAACATTAATATTCAGACCCAGACTGGCTGGCCTATCATTATCATTCAATTCAATCGTCGTCGTCGTCGTCGTCGTCGTCGTCGTCGCGAAATATATCTTGTGATTTATCTTTATTGTACAGTAACAATTATATATATTAAATAATAAAAGAAAGAAGCTGTCAGCAGTTATTATATTTTATATCACTTTAAAAATAAATAATTAAATAAAAATAAAAATAATATTTAAGGGGAGGCTCCCGTATGTACAACAGATCTGATTTTTTTGCCGTTTTTATAGATAACTAGCTTTTGCGCGCGGCTTCGCTTGCGTTATATTAGTTTTTGTGTACTCCTATAAAATCTGTCAATATTTTTCGGACTGTAACCTACAGTAAACATAACTGGTGAAATGTGTTGGTTATGCGCCTCTGTGTTTCCCATTTTGTATTTCTCTTTTATAGCTTTTCCATGGGAACTTATTTATGGGTTAAAATGTAGTTTTTGTCCTATTCTAGATCTAGAACATTATTTGTCCAAAATTTCAGCCCAATCGGTTTCGTAAGCATAGCGTGAAAGTGTGACACATCACTTTTTAATATAAACTTTAAAGCTCATTTTCGTCCCATGGAAATTATTTTGTGGGATAAAAAGTAGCCTATGTCCTATTCCAGGTCGATAACTACATTCATGCAAAATTTCAGCCCAATCAGTTTTGTAGTTACGCCGTGAAAGAGTAACAAACATCCATCCATCCATACATCCAAACTTTCGCATTTATAATATTAGTGGGAAGTAGGATAGTGGGATGGGATGGTACGGAACCCTTCGTGCGCGAGTCCGACTCGCACTTGGCTGGTTTTTTCATCGTTATTAACAGTTAATAGGTACTTTAACTCATACAAAGTATTGATAAAACAATTAATAAAATGCTTACTAATATAAATACATAACCGTACGCTAAAATTTTATGGTTCTGGTAAAATAATTGCACAGTATTAACACAAACTAGACGCGATCGCCGTAGTCTAAATGCTTTGCAGCGACTGCCGTCATTAAATCACAGTAAAATAGTCATTAAACGTTGGAAATTGTTAAAGTAGACACTTCAGATTGAGGAAATTACACATATTACCTATACTTATACAATATGTTCCAGCTACTGTAATGTTGATCATAGCTCATAGCTTTGACTTTGTAAAATAATACTTCTGTGGTTAGACTTAGGTGCGATTGTCAGCAAGAAAATTTTAATAGATGTCATATGAATTAAAAATAGTATAAAAATAGGTATGTAGTCTAAGGGCCTGTCCGCACTGCGAATTTTCACCGCGCGATATTTACTCTCGCGAATTATTTCCGTGTATTATTATATTTTATTTTATATCGCTAGTGCGAATACTCGTATAAGATTCAATGTGTTACAGAATTGCGAGAAAAAATCCGCGCGGTGAAAATTCGCAGTGCGGGCAGGCCCTAACTAGTAGCAGTCTCTGACATGCCATCATTTTCGTACAATAGACCTGTGTACCTAGCATAGTAGACCATATCGAGCTTTGACAGCTCGATATACACTGTCTGTCCTTCTCTAAGTAGATCAACAGAGTGAGACAGAGCAGGGCGGATATTCAGCTACTTTTAAAAAAATTGCGAAGGGAGATTTCGGGTGATATAAAAATGGTTCGTCAATGAATTTATATCTATTTTATCGATTGAAAATCTTTGGTACGTATTCCTTACATTTCATAATCGCTATTTGACTGGTTATAGTTATTCGAATTTACATCGCATGGTATTTATCTCAATCAAAATAAAAGCCGAATAATTAATATTTCGAGTGAAAAACGGCCCAAGTATATCCAGGGAAGGCATGAAAGCGTCCGGTTTCATCATTATAAAGTAGAAAAACAAAATTGTTCGTGCATTTGCCCTGGCAATTTTAATCCCTAAATTATGATTTATATCTTCTGGCTCTCACAAATTCAACTGTAGCTATATGCTCCCTGATTTTATTCGAGAGTATATAAATATGAGTGACAGAAAACGTTAAATAATAGCAAAATTTCGACTTTATACCGGGTGCAAAAGCAAAGTCAAGAATCCTTCAAGGGTGTGTTAGTATGATCGGTGAAGATATCATTTTAAATACTGGGATCTCTAAATAAAGTACCAGTACTTCATAATAAGACGAGTTTCTTTACTCAAAATACACTAATCGCGTGGACACCCTCTCTGGTCGCTGGCCACTCGGATGAGGGGTGCGGGTTGCGGGGTGCAATTAGGTGTGTGGGGAGGCCGGTGAGCTGCGTAGCCATAGCTTAGAAAAATTATGGAATTTTGCTGAAAATTCAAGGTATATTTTTTTTTCTCGTAATGACATCAGAATCGTGTATACTTTCATACCCTAAAGGGATTCTTGACTTTGCATTTACTTCCTGTATACCACGGAACAAATGGTAGTATTTTTACTTTTATATACTAACCTTTCCTGTGTGAGTTGTTGACTAGTCATTATAGTCCCGTCCCGTGGCAGCCGTCCCCTCCCTAGTAGCATTTTCCGTTGGCCTTCATTCGCCAACGATCGGCAAACTGTTGGGTTATAGTTAGTTAGTTGGCTATCATAGTGCCAACATCGGCCCAATGATACTAATATTAGCAATATAGCCACCCGTTGGGTGAACAATGTTGGGATAAAGCATTGTTAACGACGTATGCGCAATGTCGTAAACCGTATGATTTTATTTGTATTATCACGACTATTTTATAAACTGTACGTATGAAATATTGACCAATTTAAATAGAAATAGGAACACATTTTTAAAGTACTTTTATCGTTTTGTTTCGATGTATGATTTTATTCCCTTCCTCAGTTCAATAAAAAAAAAGTGACTGGCAACACTATGTAGAAGTAGGCCCTACGGTCACAGAATCTACAATATTTAGCGGGACAAATGCGGGGGTAGAGGGGATAGGCAGCGCGCGCGCGTGTGCTCAAGCAAGTGTCACAGCGTCACGTTCTTTCTGTCACCATTAATTAGGTACCCATTTAGTGAGTCATTTGGTGCTATGCCAACCCTGCGTTAGTTCTAAGTAATTACAATAAATTCTATTGTATTTATATAATTAGTGATATGCAATTATACATATTATGTGATTACATACAAATACATTTTTTTTGTATCTAGTCATATAGGTTGTTCATGTAAAAGTTTCGAAAACTTACAACTAGATGGCGCTGATGGTAGTTACATCGCGATATAGTTTTGTCACTGTCTAACTATGGGATGTCGAAGTCAAATAGTCACTGCAAATGTCACTGTTGTATTAAAATTACAATGTAAGTTATTAATACCTGAGAGGCTCTCAGTGAGAGCTAGGTATAAATAACCCCGAGTGACCTATTACGTAAACAATATTTGAGGTATTAAGAGTAAGAAAGGCTAACATTTCCAGACACAATTAAAAATCAATTGAATGAACCCATTGTTGGGTAACTGTCAGTAACAAACGTAGGCCCTACAATATAAAGAAACCATTGGCCCAACTAAAAAATAGTAGCCAAACCTAACTATAACGATAGCTAAGTGGGCCAACCGTGCGCCAACAATAAATGCTACCAGGGCTGATTCTGTATCGCAAAATCAGTTGCCAACCGAGTGCCTATCGTCGAAAACATACATATATACTATCGAATTCCGCTTATCTAAGGATACGTTCGCACTTGAAATGACGTCACAATTCGTAAGTAGTTCAATACCCATAGGAGGTTATTTTGGAAGTTCACTCTTTCGGCAACCGATTCAAAGATACGTAATAGGCCCGCTGGTTGTATTAGTGAAGTTGTTCATAAATTTAAAGGAGGTTTGGAGAATCTAATTCTACGAATGAAATTACGCTAAAAACAAACTGCTTCCCCATACAACATTTAAAAACCTCCGTAGTGGAAGGTAATTTTACTAGGATACTGTTTTGAGAAATTATTTTAGTTATATTTTGTATATATATATTTTTTGTGTCTTGGCTAGCCCATAACATATTTGTGATCATACTCGTAAGTCTAAAAATAGCAGCTGCAAACTGTTTTGTACCTAGTGACCTAGCTAACTCAATGACTCTGTGGCACCACGGGAGTGGAATGAAGATTTATGAAAGCTATCTATCAATTTTATCTCACGTCAATTTGCATACTTGTTGATCCATCCGTGATGATCCGTGCCTTCATATGATAAGCTATTATTTGCTCTTTAATTTGATATAAAATACCATGCTAATTCTTAAGATAAGTCAATAGGGACCGTTATTGTTTGTCAATTAAATTGTTTTTGTACATCTCAATTATTGGTACGTCCGCACATTCCGAAGACAGTAGTTAAATTTTTTCTAGTTAAGCCACCATTCGAAAATCGTTCAGTGGCTACCATTATATGTAATTATTTGTACATTACACACAGTTTTTATGGTTCTACATATTTGGTTCCCATGGTGTGGATACAATGGGTGGATCAGTTTAATTTGTATGGCATATGGAGCATTGGAATCTCATCATAAAATTACATACGGGGTGTAATTTTTTATAGTATTCATTCATTCGTATTATTGTGCTACCCTTTTGGATTTAACCTTACAGAAATTCAATTTATGATTATCTTGAGTTCTCGTATACATATTTAACGGTGAACTGTCGGCTCAAATAAAATTCGTGATATTTTACTGAGCAGAGAAAACTATAGAGAATCATGATCTAAGAAAAAAATCCAAGGAATATTTCAGAAGTATATCTTTAACTGTGATTGACAAGGTTTCAAAGCAGATTACATTACAGCATAGCTAACAAGGACGCAAATAATACAGAAGTGTTTTCTCTCGAAGAAACGTTTGACCAATGGAAACGCAGGAAAGAAAGAAAGAAAGAAAGAAAAGAAAGAAAATGGAATTTATTGCCAAACAAAACACATGAAACAAAATTAAAACAATAAAAAGGATTAGACTAACTTAAATACAAATTTTGTTCGACAAAAGGTGGCACGCTCAGCATTTGCTGTCGGAGATTTTTGAAGGATCCCTACAGCGCTGATTTCCAGCGAGCCCCTAAATACTTTGTCTTAATAAAATAAATTTAGAACTTAAAAATTTACAGCGGGCGCTCTAGTAAAACTATTTAATTAAAACTATTTAATTACATCATTATTAAACTATTAAATTAACAGGACTAATCTATAACAATCTCATTATATTATATTTATATATAAATATATATATGCAAGGTTTATACATAACAGTAAAGTATAGTATGGACGTTTTTCACACTATTTGATATGAATACATATATAAAAAAGAATAATAATAATGTACATGAAGTATTGTAGAAATAATTTTAATTACATAAAAATCTTTTTATGTTTATTTGTTAATTTGTGGGTCCACCTTTGCCAGCATCAAAGGATCAACAATCACTTTTTTTTTCTATGATACCTATATTCAGTCAGTGAGATTTGTTTTTTCAGTAGAAATGATTTGAATTTAAATTTAAAGGAACAGGTAGTCATGTATTTATGCAATGGTGGTGGTAAGTCATTCCATATCTTTGATGCTGCAAATTTAAACCCTCCCCTAAAGTTTCCAGTCTTGTGTTTCGGAATAGTCATCTTATTTAACTCCTTACTTCTGGTATATTTATCGTGTGTGTCACTAAGCCATTTAAATTTGTCGAACAAGTAAGTAGGTCGTCCAGTATGCACAACTTTATGTACTAGGCCGGCGAAGTGTAACACTCTGCGACCCTCAATTTTCAGTTTTTTTTTTTCGTTAAGGTAAGGTGTTATATGTGCTCGTTTTGGTATTTTGTAGCAGAATCTTACGCAGGCATTTTGGACCCGTTGTATAGCACGACTTGTTTTTTCAAATAACCTTGGACCATAGATAATATCACAATAATTAAAAACAGAAAGGACGAGTGATTCGGTTAGAAGCATTCTGACTTCTTCTTTCAAGAAATCTCGAATGCCATACAAAACCTTTAGCCTATAAAACGCAGTTCTAATTTTTTGGTTAACATGCTGTTCAAAACGAAGCGTTGGATCCATCACCAACCCCAAGTTTCTCGCGGTCAAGGCTCTCTCTACACTATTATTGTTTATGGTAATTTGTGGTGAGTGCTCCATGATCTGTTCACATTGACGTTTTGTTCCCAGCGTCATGAATTTTGACTTGCCTGGATTCAAGAGCAAAGCGTTCTGCTTGGTCCATTTGAAAATTACATCAAGATCTTCATTTATATTTTGCACCGCTTCTGTAGTAGTTTGATGTCTGAAAGAGTGATACAGTTGAGTGTCGTCTGCGTATAGATGAACTTTGCAGTGTTTAAGGTTAGTTATGAGATCTGATGTGTAAAGGATGAACAGAAGGGGGCTGAGTATAGATCCTTGTGGACAGCCTCGAGTAATTGTTTTGACTTGAGATTGTCTCACATTTCCCTGGTCATCCTCAGTTACCACGTATTGCTTCCGATCTGTAAGAAAAGAGCGAAACCAGTTGCAGGCAGATTCTGAAACCCCATAAAAGGACATTTTGGCCAGGAGTAGTTCAGAACTGAGGCAATCAAAAGCACGTGAGAAGTCTAACAGCACGAGTATGCTACCTTTTCCAGAATCAGAAGCTGTCAATATGTCATCGGTTACGTGAGCTAAAGCCGTGGTAGTGCCATGTTGACCACGGAAGCCTGACTGGATAGCAGGCAGGACAGTTTCGTTTTCTAGAAACTTGGTAAATTGAGCGCACACGATCCTCTCCATTACCTTGGACATTACTGGCAAAATGCTAATGGCTCGCAAATCTTTATATTCTTCAACTGTAGAACATTTTGGTAGGGGTTTAACCCTAGCCATTTTCCAAGCATCCGGAAAAATAGACTCTGAAATAGATCTATTCAATATCTCAGTAATTATGGGTAACGTTATTGGTAGAGTCATGAGAATCATTTTGATTGTGATGGCATCATACCCATAAGCATTTGTATCTATTGAATTTATTATTTTCAACACCTCGTTCTCATTGCAGCTCTTCATTTCAAAGACTCCCTGGCCAAATTTATGGGTTTTATAGAAGTTGAGAAGGTCATCGTCAATGTTGGGATCGCCGGGAACATCCAAAAAAAAGTCATTGATTTTGTCTGGGTCATTTATATGTTGGGGAATATTTGGGATATTAACGTTACCTAAAATAGAAGTTTTTTTAAATATTTCCACATAATTCTTGGATTGCCTTTGTTATTATTAACATAATGCGTGAAGAATGCTTCTTTTTCTCTTTTAATAGCACCAGTTACCATGTTTTTAAGGTCCTTGTAATACCTCAGATGTGAATCTCTTTTCGTCCTGTGTGCACGTTTTAAAGCTTTATTGCGGAGAATCATCATTTGTTTTATGGTTTCTGTTATCTATGGACATGGATTTTCTTTTATTTTGGTTATGCGCAGGGGTGCGTGTTTATTGAAAATTAAAGTAATAAATTCATTAAAATAATTAATCATTTCGTTAATGTCTTTGGCATGATATACGTCATTCCATGGTATTTCTAACAGGTCCTTATTAAAGATTTCTTGGTCAATATTTCTTAGCGAACGACACCAAATAAATGAAGGGGCCTGTTTTGGTCTCTTAATTTTGAATTCTCCCAAAACAAGCCCATGGTCACTCAATAAAGGGTTATGATGCACAGATATAGATTTGCACAGGTCAGGTTTGTCAGTTATAATTAAGTCTAACAAAGTTGCAGAGTCTTTTTGAATTCGCGTGGGCTCTTGACCAACTGGTGTAAATTTTGTTGAGAAATAAATGAGAGTAATTCAGGAGCCGCGCCTTCATTTGGCTTGAGTAAATCTACGTTGAAATCAGTTAGTACAAATACAAAATCGCAATACCCAAATGTACTTACCGATTCGCTTAGCGCATCGATAGCTGTACCAGGAGATACACCGGACCCGGGACGGTATGCAGTACCGCGGGGCTATTATGTAACTCAGTTTCGGTTGCTAGCTATAGTTGCTATTCACCAAAAACAGATAAAAAATGAACTTCCAAAATAACCTTTAATGGGTATTGAACTATTTACGAATTGTGAAGTCATTTGAAGTGCAAACTTATCCTTAGATAAGCGGATATGTATGTTTTAGACGATAGCCACTTGGTTTGGCAACTGAGTTTACGATACAGAATCAGGGGGCCGATGGCTATTCGTCCCACACCGGTCAGAGTTAGCTCTAACCACATCTGTTCGAGCGAAGAGGGGGGATGCGGCTTGTGCCGGACGCGTAGTCCGCGTCGCACATAAAAACCCACACCACCGCCTCTTTGGTCTTTGGGTCTGGGAGTGTTTTTTAATATATAACCCGGAATATTAGGAGCGTATTTATCTTGACCATCTTTTGTCCAGGTTTCGTTTAAAGCTAAAAGATCTGGCTTTAGGTTCTCTATTATGACCTGCAGTTCATCTCGTCCTGTATTAAGAGACCGTATGTTTAGAAATGCTAGTTTTAGATTCCGAACCTTATTTGTATTACACATTGGAATCATTAAAATAACTTTTTAGAATTTCGTTACAATAGAAAAGTTGGTATAGTGGTGAATATATCATGTTTGATTTGTATATAATAGAATATTGAAAGTTTTGTAGGAATAAAGATTGCATAAGTAGTACCTACATAATTAAATGAAATATGTTCTATGATAACGTAGTGAGTGAAATATGTCCAGGGACCTTGCAAAAAAAATATAAACAATAAGTACAAATACAGCTTTTTTGAAAAAACATTGCCCATCGCTTCTTTATAATGACCAGAATATATAAATATTATAAAGCTCTATTACGTGATCATCGCCTCGATAAAAACGACTCGTCGCTGCGTGTCCATTGGTCAAACGTTTCTGCAAGAGACAAATTTTTTCTATTCCTGTCATCTATGCTAGCTATGCTTTAAACGCACACTACATCCTGACTCTTTTAATTCGTCGATATTTATTAACACAAATAATCCTGGTGTATTTACTATAAAGGACACGCTGTATAATAAAATCACACAGTACCGTCAGAATCATTACGAACACCGGCGCTGGCGCAGCCTCGTCATCAAAAGAAAGCGGTAGCACCAACATGCTGTTTAGAACTTAAAACGTGCCCACGGAAGATCAGATCAGAAACTTTAATTATAGGTACACGGTGTTGGTATACTTTAGCCATTAATTTTCGTCAAAGCATGCATTGAGTGGGTAATCTTTTTTTAAAACTTACATTAAAATGTAGTGTAATTTCCAGCTAATGATAAATAACATAATTTACAGTCCAACAAAACTTTAGTAACTAAAGAAAAGGAAGTGATCAATAAATAATTCTACAAATGAATTGCAATTTCTGACTTGCTTCCGAGGACGGAAAGGCAAAACAGTTTCCTGTAAATTAGAATACTATTTATTAGCTTTTAGGGTTCCGTACACGAAAGGCAACACGGAGCCCTATAAATGTCACTCTGCTGTCTATCCGTCTGTCCGTCCGTGTATGTCACGGGTCTCTAGCTTGCAGACGGAATAAGATACAGACCTGAATTTAATTTCATTTGAATTTTAATTATTTTTAGGGGGGCCCCATACATATTTTTTTCTTATCCCGGTAAAGTGTAGTGTCATTGTCTAGAACTCATTGAGTACCTAGGTAAAAATGATTGTTTTTTTATCTCCAAAAATAAAGAAATGGGGGCCATCAAAGTTGTCAATTTTAGACCAATTTTGTTACAATATCTATCTCAAAAACTAAACTAGTTAGGAATTTAGACTTTTCTGTATGTTATGTTCCCATATACTGTTTTTAAACAAAAAACACTGAAAACGCGGATTTTTAATCCGGGTTTAGGGTCACATTATACGTATACCCAAATACTCGACAAACTTAATTTTTCAGTTTTGTTTTATACATTTTCTAGGTACTGATAAGTTTGTAATTTTATTCAAATCATTATTTGAACGGTACAGAACCCACGGGGTGCGAGTCCCACTCACACTTGACCGGTTTTTTAATGTTGTTGTTGTTTAAATTATTATAATTATAATAATGGGGAAATAAGTTGATAACAACACGTATTATTACTTAATTTTAAAGTTAAAACAACAACAAAAAGAAAGATAATATAAATAAACCAACACCCACATTATGACAATTAATAGAACAATGACCTTCTAATTTTACGGCAGTACACCAATAGCTGAATATTTTTGGGTAAATTTTAGGCCATAAAAAAGCCTAGCTTAAGTCTTATCTAGTTTTTATCTTTTATTTATTGGCTCTACAAAAACCACTAAGAAAGCATTTTTTGTACGGGTTTGACGAGCTCCTATTTTTAGGATATAAAAATAAACATTCGTCGGTATACAACAAGGACGTAATTTGTTTGGAAGAAATTAAATATTTTGTTGTGAATATCCTTCAAAATACAGAGTTTAAAAAGCAAGCATATGCCTACTTATTCCTGATCATACTTAGAACATCCCAAGAAACATAATTATAACGTGACTTTCGTTTATTTAGCAAAATTCATACCGGAGACTTGGTAAGTGGTCAGGACCAAGGTTCACTGACCTTGTTTGCAAAATACGAAAACAATTTTATGTCCCTCTATACTTGTTCAAGAACAACCTCAACCCAATTAGTATAGGAAGTCAAAAATTTATTTTGCGTATTTCACAGAATAGAATTGGTCCTGACTATCAAAATCAAAACTATACCTAGCTCTCCTCTCCCAATTTTCAAGCAGTGCTCACAAACAAACACTTTTATAGATCATTAGCATTTACTCACCCTATCGCTATCTTGTTTCACAACTACAAAAGCAGCTTTAAAAATAAACTAGACATCATTGATAAAATTCTGATATATTTTGGACCAAAAAATTGAGTTCAATAAAAGGTCACCTACACCTGTATTTTTTTACTACTGGAAATAGTGTGTCATTCGTAGATCTAAGCGATTGGCAGAAGTCTAATGCATTAGACTTCTACTACAGTGCAGAAGGTGAGAGCGATGATTGTGTGCGTGCAGACCATGGACATTGTGGAAAACAACTCTTATAGCAGTCAAGGCAAGGTCTGTTTTCAAAAAATTATGGTTTGACTTTTATTTTATTCTTCTTTTGTTACGATGTATACTTTATGTTTCCATAATTTTTCAAAAATAGACCTTGTCTGCACTGCTATAAGAGTTGCTTTCCACAATGTCAATGGTGTGCACGCACACAATCGCAATTCTCCAGTCTCACCTTCTGCACTGTAATCGCTGAGATCTACGCTACTGATTGTACTGAACCACTTGCACAAACACGCATAGAAAGCGCCAATACAAACAGTTTTAAATAATTTAGCCAAGTGCGAGTCGGACTCGCGCACAAAGGTTTCGGTACTACCACACAAAACGGGTAAGGAACCCCAAAAATGTTATAAAACATCAATGTAGATATCATAGCAACACAAAGGCATCGAAAAAAGCTGCTAAAATTATAGCGCCTGTCAAATAATTCGGCATCCTTTGAGTAAGGAACCCTAATTTTTATTATTTATTCTTTTACCTTAGAGTATATTTAACAATCTGAGCTGAAACATAAAAATATAATTTTTAAGGTTTCTTGTATGGTCCCCCATTTGTTTTTCATATTTTTAAAATTTTTATTATTTATCGTGTGAGAGGCCGTTAAAGTACCTAGTTCATTTTCTGTGAAATTATTACAGCTGAAGCTGCAGACCCTGTGACAGATGGACAGACAGACAAACAGACACACGTCGAAGCAAAGGCTAATAAGGTCCCGTCTGGCGCCTTTCGGGTACGGAAACCCAAAAAAAAGGAAAAAAAAATAATCCAGCCGTTAGCGACTTCACTAGTTTTAATTTTATTCGACCGCCGCCGCCGCGCCGCAGCGCCGCCGCCGAGCGATGCGAGGAGGAGCGAGCGGTTAGGTTGGCATGGAAGTACGAGCGAAGCTAGGCGACCCCCGTAGTTTTAACAGAATTCACGATATGCAGAAAAAAACATTTTCCGAGCACTTTCCGATGACTTACGGTTCAATAATTTATAAAATTAAGGAACCGCTTCCCTTTCCGAAATGTACATTGCAAAATAAACTTCATTAGTTCGTGCTAAGGAAGATATTCCAACAGCTAAATAATTACTTACGGTTCAATAATTTTAAAGTCACTTTGAAAAAAATATTGCGATTCTGCTCGTTTGGACTAAGTTATCAGTTTTATATGTTGTCGACTTCTGTGTATCTGAAGAATAAAATACAGTACAACAATTATAGAAGCGTTTTCCTAAAATTTCTCTTTGATAAAGTTTTATTAAACAGAATAAAATTTAAAAGAAATTGTGGCCCATGAGGGGATCGAACCCGCGACCTTCGCGTTATTAGCACGACGCTCTAACCAACTGAGCTAATGGGCCGATGTGGGTTCACACTGAATTTACATACATATCATAAAATGTTCGATAAGAAAGTTAATCTATTTAAATTCCTTGCCACAATAAATTAACAATAGTTGTTAATGAGGTAAACAGTTGCCAAAGAATTATTCTTTTAGATGATTATCGTCAATTCACCTTTAATTTATTTATTACGAGTGCTAGTACCAAGGTCTTTGGGTAATCTCAGAAATATTATTGAAATAAATAGTGGGTCCATCCATCAGCCTGTTTCGTCCACTGCTGGACACAGGCCTTTCCAGCATTTCGCCACTCTTGGCGGTCCTCCTGGAAGAAAGAAATGCCCATACTCACACACGCTGGGCAGGCGGATTGGTGAGCGCGGTGCCGAAACCCTTGCACTAGTGACGCCGCTGCCTGTCACCAGTCTGTTTTATGTAAGACCCGGCAATTGGGGATGGATATACTGCCATCCATTGGTCCCAGGCAATGGTGGGCCGCCTGGTTTATCTGAGAGCTGGGAGTGTATTTTTGAATCATTCGAATTTCAATTCGCATACGAATCCGCATGATTCGCATACGAATACAATACTAATTTTAAGTTTTCTTATGCAGGATCATGCGGATTCGTATTCGTAATTGAAATTCGAATGATTCAAAAATACACTCCCTGTTCTCTTACTCTCCCCCGGATAACTTCGGGAGGATTTGCGAGTAAGATGTAAATGAATTACAAGTTGGGGTGTGAGTGTGGGGGTGTGTGTGTGAGGGTGTGTGCATGTATGTATGTCATTGGTCGTCCATCTTATTTATTTTATTAGCCCTTATCACTGACATCGTGTGAACGCGGTATATTATATAATATTATAATAATACTGGCTGCTATTAGACCAATGTCGGGAGTCTAACCAAATAGAATTGACACTTTAAACCTTTTTTAGGGTTCCGTACCCGAATGGTGCCAAACGGGACCCCATTACTAAGTCTCCGCTATTTGTCTGTCTGTATGTCTGTCCGTCTGTCACAGGGATCTACAGATTCAACCGTAATAGGTAGAAAACTAATATTTTCACAGAATACGTATTACTATGGCCTCTATAACGACAAATAATAAAATATTTAAAGAAAATTAAATTTAAGGAGCAAGAAAGAATAAGAGAAACCTTGAAAAATTTGCATAATTTAAACGTTATTGGTTTTTAAAATTTTTTTTAATAAGATTGTAGGACGCATACTCTAAAGTAAAACAAAAAATAATAAAAGATACGTTACGAAACGCAGACGATGCCAAATTTTTGCCAGGCGCTACCATTTTTTAACCGACTTCAAAAAAGGAGGAGTATTACTACGTAAACCCGGCATTTCTGAACAGATACAAAAATTGTGTGAGTTAGCTTCCAGATAGGTCCCATTTTAGTTTGGTCGTGGTCTGATGATGGTCTTCAGAGATAGAAAGTAGAACTCCTCAACGGATGACGGCATATCACTCAATATTGAGGCAAACGCTTTGACCAGGACGCTGATTGCAGAGTGGTACATAAAAATTGTCATACTGGTATACCCACCTGACCTTCGATCCTGGCCTCACCACCATAGAACTCCTCAACGGATGATAGAAAATAACTTGAGATTTCGACAATGAAAGAAGCCGGCAAAAGTGTCCTGACGGCAAAGTTTATTTATTTGTACCCTTGATGTTGCTTAGACATGCATAGTGTTCTTATTTACTATAAAGTTTTTAGGGTTCTGTACCCGTGTTGTGGGGTGGTACGGAACCCGTTGTGCGCGAGTCCGACTCACACTTGGCCAGATTATTAAAATTGATTGAAATAAGACACGTGAAAATATTTGGACGGTAAAAATAAATTAAAGAATTACTTTCGGAAAATTTTCTAATTTGCAACGGCACTCTTAATTATTTTAGTAACAAAATTCGGAGAAAAAAATCTATGAAGTAATGACATTACAGTCAGCCTAATCGTTCTTGATTCACGCTACGGAGTCGGAAGGATACACAAAAAAAAAGTTTTATGTTTCTCGATTGTAGTTTTCTGAAGAAGCTATAATATCTATCCTTTGAAACAAATAGACGTTGAGTGATCTTTTGTGAAGTGCAGTTAGAAAAAAATAATTTGTAAAGCTCAGTTTTCATGATTTTTCATGTTTAAAAAATTAATTTCTCCTGTAATATTCAACAGATTCTCTTGGTTTTTATATAGTAAAATAGGTGTTATTGATACCTATTGCAGTTACCTAAAATTGCAGTTATTTCGGCAAACATAGATAAAGAAATCTAAATAATGTGTTTATTTCACGAACGCGATGCATATCTGTCGTCGTAACTGCCAGGAAGAAGAGCGCGCGATTGTAGACCAAAATGCAACGTAGTAAATATTGTTTTCGCCTGATGCAAAATAAGGTGTTTAATCTCGCCTACTAAAATAGTAAGTAAATACATAATTATCTCTCCATTGTAAATCTTTATTACATTTCGTTGTTTCGAATAATTATTATTTAAATGTTTCATTGGTCTTCGTTTTGATTATCAGTTTTCATCGGCCCATTAGCTCAGTTGGTTAGAGCGTCGTGCTAATAACGCGAAGGTCGCGGGTTCGATCCCCTCATGGGCCAAATTCTTTTGAATGTTTAGGTTCATTCATTATTCATTACAAACGAGTTCAATAAATACAAATTCGATAATTTCATACATATAAATTTTTGTAGAACTTACATGCTGATAAAAATATATTTTTTTTTCTAGGCATATCAAATAACGACTTACCGATTTTGACCGGCTATAAGATTACATTAAATGTTACAAAAAGGCTGGAAGAAATTTCTTTTGACATAAGCTAGCTTGCCCTTGTACAAACTATTATTCATGTATATAAGGACCTACAATAATAAGTGAGAATAATTCTAGGGTAGAAAATAATTTTTGCTCAAATAAATTTTTCACTTCCCAGTACAAAGTGGTTCAATCAACTAACTAAGTTTCTGTAGAAAGGTAAAAAAACAGCACGCGCAATTTTTTTTTTTATGTGGAATGTTGTCTATTAGGTTTACTCTTTGATCTGTCAAATTTTTTTAACTTCAAATTATGGGACCTTATACCGGGTGTAAAAGCAAAGGCAAGAATCCTTTAAGGGTGTGTTAGTATGATCGATAAAGATATTATTATATTAAATACTGGGATCTCTAAATAAAGTACCAGTAAAATCAAAAATCAAAATCAAAATATTTATTTTGCAAAATAGATACATAAAGTATACTTTCTACAAGTCAAACTTAATTTTAACAATATATTTCTTTAGAGTATAGAAAAATATATAATAATACGGGAAATAAAATATACACCTGCATAAAATAGAGGAATCTAGGAATAAAAATATACGAGTATATACATAATGCAATAAACAAATAAGTTGATAAATAGATACGGGAAATACATACAAAAAATATGAAGGTTGGGCTACTAAAATGTAATAAAGTTATACACCTGCATAAAATATAGAAATATAGGAATAGAAATATTATATATATATAAGGTGACTTTAATTTATGCAGCCAAACTCATACTGGAGGCTTGGTAAGTGATCAGTAACACGCATCAATAACACTTTTTGCTAATTTCGCAAAATAAAATCTTGACGTCCCATAGGAATTGACTCGGGGCTGGGCTTGCGTTTGTAAGGAACACGAGAAGAATAATTTACGAATTTCATAAAAAGGGTCATCGAAACTTGTTACTGAGCACTAACCGAGTCTACAGTAAGAATTTGGCTGCATAAATTAAAGTCACCTTTATATACATAATGCAATGAACAATGTGTTGAAAAATGAACTAAATAAACCATAAATAAAAATAATGCCTATAACCATCCCCACCATTCGATTAGTACCTCATATTATGACGATTTTCTTTACTCAAAACTTTAAATCAATGACTCAAAATACACTAATAGCATGGACCCACTCGCTGGTCGCTGCCCACTTGGATGAGGGGTGCGGGTTGCGGGGTGCAATTAGGTGTGTGGGTGGGGAGGCCGGTAAGCTGCGTAGCCATAGCTTAGAAAAATTATGGAATTTTTGCTGAAAATTCAATTTTTTCTCGTAATGACATCAGAATCGAATACTTTTATACCCCAAAGGGATTCTTGACTTTGCATTTACACCCTATATATTGTTTTATTTAAGATTTTTGACAATGAAGAATAAACAAGGTTTTTATAAGTCAGCCACATATCTATTTTATTCAAATATTAAAACTATTATAGGGCTGTAGTGTAGAGTATAATCTATGTAATTCGTATTATATTCAGCTAGATTCTTCTTTTTATATTTTCTTTTTTTAAAGCGTTTGGTGACGTAGAGACCATGTCACCCTAAATTGTACACATATACAAGCTTAACTAAACAACAACACTTCTTAATTTAATCCCTATCTTAACTAATTTAAGTAACACCTTAGCCTCGTCCGAATAAGGGCAACCCAAAGCACTGTTACATCCACCCAGTTCGAATATTGAGTCGTAATTTATTTGTCTTCTTTGAGCCTCGTTCCTCATACACTCCATCAAAATGTACAGTTTGGTGTATCTGACTTGCGCATCATGTAAGCATAATATATTTTAATAATATATTAATCATATATTTTTCGAAACAAGTTCTGTACCAAATTCCCTTTTCCGAGGATCTCTTGTCTTTCTGTTTCAAAATGGTATCGTCGAGGAATGTCCGTTTGCTTATCGAAAAGCATTGCGAGTTTAACAAATATTCATCCATCCATCAGCCTGTTTCGTCCACTGCTGGACATAGGCCTTTCCAGGATTTCGCCACTCTTGGCGGTCCTTCTGGAAGAAATACCCATACTCACACACGCTGGGCAGGTGGGTTGGTGAGCGCGGTACCGAAACCCTTGCACCAGTGACGCCGCTGCCCGTCACCAGTCTGTTTTATATAAGGCCCGGCAATTGGGGATGGATATACTGCCATCCATCGGTCCCAGGCAATGGTGGGCCGCCTGGTTTTGCCTGAGAGCTGTTCTCTTACTCTCCCCCGAATAACTTCGGGAGGATTTGCGAGTAAGATGGTGGTACCTCCACAGTCGAGCCCGGCATCAGTTCTACCACCTAACAAATATAAGATCTTATTAAGTTTTATCGATTACGCAAAGGCAGTTGATTGTGTGCAGTGGTCCGGGATGCTTCACATACTGATAGGAATGGGCGCCCCTCCCCAGTTAAAACTGATTGACTTTCCAACTGACTGTCTAAGCTGTGCCAATTGTTTTTGTGATGACCGTGACCACAGGCATATCATAGACAGACTACACTCTGACATTGTTGCCGCTCTCCGTGATGCGGCAGTGGTGAGTCGGGGGAGCACAAGGAAGGGCGTGAGTGGCGCGCGCGTTGTGGGATGGAATAAACATGTCAGCGGGGCTCACGGGTTGGCAAGATCAAGGTTCAACGAATGGGTGCTTTGCGGAAGACCGAAATCCGGCCTCGTATATCAGGAAATGTATCAAAGCAGACGAGTATTTAAGTCCCGATTAAAATGGTGTCAAGACCATCAACATCAAATAAAAATGGACTCTCTTGCAGAAAATCATTCCAAAGGTAACTTTCGCGGCTTTTGGCAGGGAACTGGTAAAGCGAATGTACGACCTGGCCTTCCCGTGAGCATCGATGGTATGAACCAACATAAGGACATTGCTAATATATTTAGGGATCATTTTTCTGTGACATCCCCACTGGGCCCGGCGGCGGGGGAGGTGCTCGGTGCTGGCATGAACCATAAAGCGTTAGGTGATCCTATTCTAGCGAAAGACGTGGCTAAGGCCATAAAACGTATACAAAGAGGCAAGTCCCCGGGTCACGATGGACTCAGCATTGAGCACCTCCAACACGCCGGGCCACACATTGCTAGGGTCTTAGCAATGTTCTACTCGCTATGCGTGAGTCATTCCTACTTGCCTGATGACTTTATGAAAACAGTGGTAGTGCCTGTAGTGAAAAATAAAACTGGTGACCTTGCCCATAAAAGTAACTACAGACCTATTTCTCTTGCCACTGTCATCGCTAAGATATTTGACGGTTTGCTTAACACACAGTTAAATAAATACATAACACTGCATGACAATCAGTTCGGCTTTCGCCCCCAACTGTCCACAGAAAGTGCGATACTGTGTCTTAAGCACACTGTCAAATACTATACAGTTCGCAAGACGCCTGTTTACGCGTGCTTCCTCGACCTATCCAAGGCCTTCGACTCGGTGTCGTACAATATGCTGTGGGCCAAGATGAAAAGTATTAACTTGCCAACGGAACTGATCACCATGCTCCAGTACTGGTACGCGCATCAGTCCAACAGTGTCAGGTGGGCGGGGGCGATGTCGGATCCCTATCAACTCGAATGCGGAGTCAGGCAGGGTGGACTAACATCTCCAACTCTGTTCAACCTATACATCAATGATCTGATCGTCGCGCTCAGCAGTCAGCATGTCGGCTGCCATGTTGACGGAATTTGTGTCAACAACTTGAGTTATGCAGACGACATGGTGCTGCTGAGCGCGTCGATCTGTGGCCTGAGGAGGTTGGTACGGACTTGTGAGGAGTACGCAAGTGGTCACGGGTTAACATATAACGTAAAGAAAAGCCAATGCATGGTCTTTGAGGCCGGTATAAAACGGCCCTTTAATTTACCACCGGTGCTGCTGAATGGTATGCCTCTAGAAAATGTTGAGCAGCTTAAGTACCTAGGGCACATACTAACTACCGGCCTCGAGGACAATGCGGACATTGAGCGGGAGCGGAGGGCGCTGTCAATAAGAGCTAACATGATAGCCCGCAGGTTTGCGCGATGTTCACAGGAAGTCAAAATTACACTATTTAGGGCGTACTGTACATCACTCTACAGCTGCAGCCTGTGGGCAGATTACACTAAGCGAAGTTACAGCGACCTTCGCGTCCTGTACAATAATGCATTCAGGATATTGTTGGGGCTGCCCCGATTCTGCAGCGCCTCTGGCATGTTCGCAGAGGCACGCACTGACTGCTTCTCCACCATTATGCGCAAGCGCGCCGCATTCTTTGTGCGGAGAGTTAGGGCCAGTTCCAATGTTGTCCTGAAAATGATTGGAGACAGACTAGACTGCCCTTTTTTCCGGCACTGCTGTGATAGACATATCGCATTAGCAGTGCCGGTGAGAAGGTATTGAAATTGATATTTTTATTTTATTTCATTTTGATTGTATGATTCTATTATTGTAATTTTTATTTTATTTTATTTCAATTTTTGTAATTTGATTTTATATTATATTGGTTATTAATTATCTGATTTATGTACCTATGTAACAAACAAATATGGATCACTGTTATCCGAAATAAATGAAATTTATTATTAAGCGTTCCAGAAACAGAATCTGTAAACGATACAACCAACTTTGTGAAGCGGGAACACAACCCATGGAATCCGTTCCATAATGAAATAGGTGTCCGTCATGGGTGCATAACATATCCAATCTTTTTCAATCTGTACGGCAAGTATGTCATGTGGCTGGCACTCGAGGACTGGAACGGATGTGTTACAGTTGACGGTAGAAAAATTGCTAGTCTAAGATTTGGCGATGACACTGTCACATGGGCAGAGCGTAAAGTATGAAATGTAACATCTTTTACAAAAAGTCAAAAATAAGTGCGACACGACGAGCGGAGCGTTTACATGTAAATAAATTTGGGGAGCGAAGAGGTAACCTCTCTAGTTTTAACAGAAATATGACATGCTTTGGCAGATTATGCTATACCCAATTCTACGATCCGCCGACGACAATACAACGATCGTTGCTGCATGCGAACAAGAATTAGGAACCCTTCTGCTCTGAATAAAAGAGTAGAGCATCAAACTATTTAAAAACAAAGATAATAATAGTTGTGCTCTAGGCTGCTAATAAACAATAAACCTTCTTACGATGCTGCGTACACTCGGCAACAATAAGTATGAAATAGGTGTTAATTTGTGTATCTTGGCTCCGTTATCAGTTTATCACCGCAGAACCGCTGCAATGACCAGCCTCAAGAAAATTTGGAAAAGCCGAAATGATAATAATAATAAAACGGCGTAGGGATGTGACGACCCCATCGCCCTCTGGTACGTACAGTGCAAGCAGTCACCGCAGGGCGGCTTGTGGCGAGCCGATGGTGAGTGGCGACATCTCGGACCCTACCTCCAGGGGAAGCACACACACATGCACTTACACACACATACACACAGCGACACACCTCCCCGCCTCTGCGCTTGCCTTAACCAGCCGGCCAGAGTGGAGTCGCAAGAGCGGAACCTATGCTCCAGGTTGGAAGTGTAAAATGTCATAACGCCGGGGGCACTTGACTGTATAAGGATCTTGCGCCCCGCAGACTCACCTCTTGACAACATTAGCTGCTTACATAGTGTTGCCCCCTGGCCACCCCATAATGGCTAGACAGGGGGCCCACAACGGCTATCCTTCTGGGTAGTCACCAAGCAGCAAGTCACCATCTGCCAGACATAAATTTGTGAGAGATTTTTGAGGCAGATGTCCGTTATCTCACTCCATAGCCCTGTTATCCGGCCCATCTAGCATCCCATCCTCATAGCCCACTCCAAGTCTTCCTTCCTGGCAATAGTTTGGCAACTATAGGGGACTGTCCGTTAATGTATCCCAATGGTACATTGAGGGAGAGGCCTCTATGGATGCGGCCATCTCACATTTAGATTAAATGGTACTAAGGCCTCTTCAATGTTGGCTTCGGCCCCATGAATGCCTTTCAAATGACCGGGTCCCTATGGGCCCGTGACTGAAAAGTGTACCTACATAATAATAATAATATACTGAAAGACAAAAGTAAGACTGGTTAAAACCATTGTCTTCTCCATCTTTTTATAGCAGGTACCCACCGTCATTCACCCAAATGTTAAACATACTTTTCCACATTTTAAATACTGTACGTATGAATTTATATACCTATGCCTAATATACCTATTAAATACCTATGAATTTTCATAGTAAGACATGAACGATTTCCACATTCCGGGTAATTTTAATAAATGTGCGTACATACCTCGGCCTAGTTATATTTGGGTTTTGCCACGGACATACTGACACATTCTTATATTCTTCATTTGCATTTTAAATAATTTACCTCAGCTCAAATATATTAATACTATCAAAGTTTAAATAACTTGTTTGTCTAATAGCAATCTTTAAATAAATGCAGAATATTGCAGAATCACAGCCTGGTTAATAGATTTATGTTTTAAATTATAAATTATTATATAAAATCTATTAGTATTAAATTTAATCAGCAGGAGCTTATTTAATATTCTATTAAGAAAGTTGAGAAAGTGTTGTTTCTAACTATGAATACGAAAATTTATAATTTATTTTACACAAAAAGTGTAAATTTTGGGTCACAACGACTGTGTTTTGAGATAATATTCGTATTGTTTACCAAATGCTGACCTACCTACAGATACCTTTATAATGCGCACAGAAATCTTCGCTTCGTTTTCGTAATTTTTGAAAATAGCCGAGCCCTATAGGTCGTTTATCGCACGATGACGCGCAAGTCAAGCCGCTATAAGTCCTAAGACGTTGCAATAAGGGTTTATAGGCGTCTTCGTGAGTTGAACGATCTATAAACATGTACTACTAGCATCAGATGTGCGACTTATTTGAAATACTTGTATTTAAAATGCAAAATACATATTTTATATTTATATACCTTTTTAAAAAAAGCATTTTGTATTTTATTTCAAATACTTTTTGAAACGTATTTTCTATTTGCAAAATACTTTACTGTTAAGTTTTCGCCTGAATTTGGAATGATGTCAGGTATTCTGTTTGGCAAACCTTTTCGTTTGATTGATACCCATCTCATGGATGTGATTATGAAAATTTTATGCATCTTGGGGTGTCCGTCCGCCATATCGGATTGAAAGCGACTACGTAGCCGTTAGCGGCTTCCTGTTCGACCGCTAGGGATAGGTCGCGACGACGAGCGAAGCGAGGAGGAGCGATTAGGTTGACATGTAGGAAGCCAAACGAAGCGGAGCGGAGCGAGGCGACCCCCGTGATTTTAACAGAATTCACGTGAAGCAGACAAAATCATTTTCCTAGCTATTTCCGATGACTTACTATTCAATAATTTATAAAATTAAAGGACCACTTTCCTTTCCGAACTGTACATTGCATATTAAACTTTATTAGTTCGTGCTAAGGAAGATATTCCAACAGCTAAATAATGACTTACGGTTCAATAATTTTAAAATACAAAGGACCGCTAGCGGTCCTTTAGTTACTTCCCATTGGTTTTAGTTTAGAATGACGTCGCTTGGCTTGCTGCCTCCTCCTCGTCAAATATTTATGTCAAAGGGGTTGTTGGTATGGAAATAATTAATCGCCCCGTCTCAAGGCGTGCGCCATATTAAATTTAGAATAACGTCACTTAGCTGATCGTATTCTCCTTATTAAATCCTTTTTCTTTTTGGTGCCCATGTCAAGAGGGTTGGTATTGAAATATTAAGTCACCACGTAGGGGAGTCGACCATATTGGGTTAAGCATTATGTCACTTAACTTATTATATATCGTTTAATCCAATATTTTGATACACATTTCAAAGGGGTACGATATTGGATTTAGAATTACGTCTAATAAAAAAAACCGCATCCAAACCCATTGAATGGTTCTAACCTCGACTTAAAACGGAACATATAGACAGACACACAGACAAAAAAATATTGTTTGTGTCTCAGTACAAAACCAATAAACCATTTTATTGAAAATTTCGCGAAAATATTCAACGTACGACATTTTTACTACTTTATTATCTGTACAGATAGATACATTTTCTCCCTACCACGTCAACCTGTGTATTGTACCAGAATTAACTTTATGATTTGATAAAATCAGATGAAGCGATATTCCGGATGAGCCAATCAGCCACGGATAAGTGAATTCCAATACTTCATTGCATACCAAAATTTTCTTTAACCTGTTTTCTTACAAACGGACAAATTCATTCAACAACGTTACAAATTGAGTTATTGTTACATTTTTTCCATAAGTAAGCAGGTCAACAGAAGTTAGTGCTGCTGTGACTTTGTTATATATAATTCGGTTTTCTAGTGGCCGCAGTTTTCAAGAGAATGTAAAATTATATGTATTTGGTAACTATGACAATACCAAAATCTTTGAACCACATAACAAGAAGGTAGATTAATAGGTCTAAGTTTGTTACTCACTTATATAAAGTTATTTAGACGTCCTATGTTGGAACTCAAAGACTACAAATTCTATTCAGTGTTTCTTCATCGCCGTATCTACAAAAATTTTCGAACAAAGTTTTCCGTTTAGAATTTTTTTAAGAATGAATTGAATCTTTGTAATAATCTGGCTCGTACGTTCAAGATGTGGAAATAGATTGGTTCAGGGTTTATTAGGTATGTAATTTTGATGAGTGCGTCTGACATTTTTCTATTTAGCACATGATAGTTTTAACTATGTCCAGAAATCACAACGCAGGTTGGTATATTTTCAACGTTTATTGTTTTACAAACATTTTGACAATACGTTATCGCTTTGACAGTTCTACCGATAGTGCCGGCGCGCCCGTGCTAACCGCTTTTTATATCACCCGACTTTTAACGCTGTCAAGCGGATAGCACGTGGGCGTCGGAACCATCACAACTTTACTTTTAAATGTACAAGCTTAATACTAAAATAAGTGAGCACACACTGATTATAGTAAAATGCCTAGAAATATAATGTTAATTATTTAAGATATCTAACAGTCGGCCTTTTCTGACAAAATTCACGTCCCGTGAAGAAGTAATCATAATAATTAAGTTAGTACATAATTGCAATCACATTTAATTGAAATAACAGTGAAATAATAATCCTAAAACATTAAACATTTACATTACGAAATAATGCCTATTAAGCTGCGTAATTACTTTTAACAAATCAAAACAATTATCTCATATTGTACTGAAGCCCCATTCACGTCTTCAATACAGATTACAATTCAAAATAGTCTTAACTTACACGCTGTACTGAAGCCCCATTCACGTCTTCAATACAGATTACAATTCAAAATAGTCTTAACTTACACGCTGTACTGAAGCCCCATTCACGTCTTCAATACAGATTACAATTCAAAATAGTCTTAACTTACACGCTGTACTGAAGCCCCATTCACGTCTTCAATACAGATTACAATTCAAAATAGTCCTAACTTACACGCTGTACTGAAGCCCCATTCACGTCTTCAATACAGATTATAATTCAAAACAGTCCTAAGTTACACGCTGTACTGAAGCCCCATTCACGTCTTCAATACAGATTATAATTCTACTTTAAATTTACAAATAAAAAATATTTCAACTCGCACATTGTACGTACAATACCTATAATAACCGACCAAGACCCCATGCATGTTCTTGGAACGGTTCTTACTTTTAAACTCTAACAAGACCCCATTCACGTTCTTGTCAGCGTTTTATTGGTTACCTTTATCAAGACCCCATACACGTTCTTGATAAAGTTTTTCCATCTAATGCTCATGTCGTGACTGATAGAGCAGCTCCATCAAGACCCCATTCTTATTCTTAATGAAACCTTTATGCCAGATTGACCAATTTATTTACAGTGCATATATACATGTACGACACATTTTGTTTTTATTTATTCCATTATCATAATCAACTTTTCATTAATTCATTAATATCAATAATACCTGACATATTCTGTTTTAGATGAAAGTATCTTAAGTTTATAAGATGCTCTCATAAATTTTATCATAATTTTATTTTACATTACACAAACTTTAAATTGTATATAAAAATTTTACTATATTTTAATACAATCCTATCAAAATATCTGTAATTACTCGTCACTTTTATCATCAGAATCCGAATAATTTCTCTGAAATACAAGCCATGGGTGTATTTTATCAACGGAAAAAACTCCTTTGAATGGTCTGTTACCTTTTCGTGACAACGGGGTATCCTCTACTACGTATCTATCATTGTCTAATACTTCTACAATACGATAGGGCCCTCTCAATTTGGGTACTAACTTTCGGCTTTTCCCGATGGAAGGAATATCCCTTTCTATTCTCACCAGATCCCCAACTTGGAAATTTGCACGCTTTCTATGTTTGTCATATTGTTCTTTTTGTTTTGACTGAGACTTCCCTATATACTCTGAAACTTCAGCTCTGGTTTTTTTCAAATTATCAGCATAATCGCTTGTGTCATTAGTAATATTTAGATTAATCAATGAATCGTTTGTGCCTATCAACTTGAGACCAAAGAGTGTTTCAGCTGGAGATTTTCCCGTTCCCTTGTTAAGTGTATTATTCAATCCCCATTGCACTTCCGAAACCCTTTCGTCCCATGTGTTTTCAGTTTTTCCATAATTAATGGCGGTAAGACTAGCCAGGACTGTTCTGTTATATCGTTCTACTTGGCCATTTGCCCTAGGTGTAGCTACTGCATTTAAAACGTGTTTTATGCCCAATGAATTCGTATACTCTTCAAACTTCTTTGACGTAAAAGATGTTCCCCTATCTGAAATTAACCTTTTGGGTGTACCGAAAGTATGAAAATAATTTTTTAACGCTCTAATTGAATGTACTGTTTTAGTGCTTTTTACCGGGACGAGTATAATAAATTTAGTAAACGCGTCTATAATTATGAGCAAATATGAGTTTTTCTTTTTGCTGCGTACAAAAGGGCCCAAGTGATCGATGTGAATGGTATGGAACGGACAATCTACCTTTGGGATTGGGTGCAATACACCAGCCCTTTTACCGGCTGGTACTTTGGCGTGTGCACACTCTAAGCATGATTGGACATATTTCGTTACAAATTTTCTCATTTTAGCAAACCAATATGTACTTTTAATTTTGTAAAGTGTCTTTTCCAAACTAAAGTGTCCAATGTCGTCATGATTAGCCTTCACAACTTGCCATCTGACCCCCTTTGGTACTACCCAACGATCACCATCATCAGTTTTTCTGTATAATAAACCACGCTTTACTAAAAAGTTTTTCTTGATTTCTACTACGTTGTCACTATTTTTATCTTTAAGTATATCTAAAATTATTTGTAACTCTGTATCACCCTGCTGCACCGTAGCCAACCAATCCACGTCAATATTTCTAATAACAAAATCATGTGGACTGACAAAAACTGGGTTGCGGCTCAGTGCATCAACGTGAGACATAGCTGTACCGGGCTTGTAAATTATATTGAAATCGTATTCTTGCATTATATTCCACCAACGGGCTACTCTATGTAACATATCTCTTTTTTCAAATGTCGCACGAAGAGAATTGCAATCGGTAACAATGGTAAATGGTATTCCTAGTAAATATACTCTGAAACGTTGCAAAGATGTTACTACTGCTAAGGTTTCCAAGTCATACGACGTGAATCGAGACTCTTCGGGTGACGTTTGCCTACTATAATACGCTACAGCATTAAATGGGGCATCTTTGTTAGGTCTTTGTAAAAGTATACCAGCGATTCCTAATTTTGAAGCATCTGTATGCAATTGAGTCTCATAGTGCGGATTATAGAATGCCAAAGTGGGGCGTTTTATTAATTCCTTCTTTAACGTTTCAAAAGCACTCTTTTCTTCGGTACCCCACATCCAAGTGCAATCTTTCTTCAGCAGATTCGTCAGAGGCTTAGCAATAACAGAAAATCCTCTAACAAATCTTCTAAAGAAACTGGCTAAACCCAAAAATTGTCTAACCTTGTGCTGATCAGTAGGAGTAGGAAAATTTTCTACAGCATCTGTCTTTTTTCTGCCAGGCCTTATGCCTCCTTTATTCACCTCAAATCCTAAATACTCTATGGACTCCATTAGAAAATTGCACTTTGTTAGATTCAGTGTTATTCCAGATGCCCGGAATAATTCTAACACGTCGCGTAATTTTTGTAGCCCTTCGTCCAATGATTTTGATGGAATTATAATGTCGTCCATGTATGCAAAGGCATCTTTGAATCGAGCATTACCTAGTATCGTGTTAATTGCTTTCTGGAAGGTTGATGGCGCATTGACTAGACCGAATGGCATCCGGTTAAATTCATAATGCCCATCGGGTGTGACAAAGGCAGTGAGATGTTTAGACGATTCAGCCATGGGTATCTGATAATAGCCGGATGCCAGATCCAATGAAGTATAGTATTTGTACCCCGACAAACTATCTAATTGATCATCTATGCGAGGCAAGGGGTAATGTTCTTTGCAAGTTTTCTTGTTAAGCCCTCTGAAATCTATACATAGACGGTAGTCGCCAGTTTTTTTTCGGACTAAAATTATTGGTGATGCATATTCCGACGTAGAGTTCCTAATAATACCAGAATCTTCAAGTTCTTTTACCATGCCTCTAACGACTTCGCGTTCTGTATAAGGAAGACGGTAAGGTCGATATACTACAGGGGTTGTATCACTAAGTTTGATGTTCATTTCGGTTGAGGAAATGCAACCTAACTCGTTGGTCGAAAAAGCAAAGCAGTTCCGGTATTCATTCAAAAGATGTGTTAGTTTGCTTGCATAGTTTTCTGCTATGTTTTCATTGGTTTTAATCATAGATTTTTCGATCATCGAGTCAGGGCTTAAAGCTGAATTCTCGATTCTATTCACATGTAATAACTGTGCGCTGATCAAAGGGTGTGCACGAATTATTGGTGTATTTTGTTCTAATATGCATCCTGAGTGATATATTCCTTTCACCAAAATTTGCCCACAGCCATCAATCAATTTTATGACACTTTGTATGACTTCATATTCTCGCTGTGAAAATTGACATAAACTAGGTTCGATAAATAAATCTCCTGTGTACTGAACGTCAGAATGTACTCTTATCTCACGGTACCCAATTACTTCTACCGTCTCATCAGCATATAGCATAATAGGTTTATCTGAATTCGAAGATTTAGTTGTTATTTTTAATATGTTACCCGTTTTGTAGACTACAATATGTTCCAGTTCCGTGAGAGTCTGGCCAATCAATAAAGGGACTTGAAGCAAGTCATCAGGAACAACCAGAGCTTCTATACATGCATTTGCGCTGTCTATTGTGATGTCAATGTTACATTTTCCTAGACACGTTACTTTTGAATCCCCAAATCCCCTTAAAACTGGTAAATCCGTCAAATTCCATGTCGATGCTAGATTCCTAGCTACTGATGCCCTAATAAGAGTACACTGACTTCCAAAATCAATGAAACACTCAATATTTTGGCCGTTCACCTTAGCTATCTTGTAATACTTAGTGTCATTGTTTGTTTTTTGAGTGCTATCTAGTCAGCTAATATTCTTAATATTTCCTGTGTCTGTTGCTGTTATTGGACATTGTTCAACCCTGTGGCCTACTTTGTGACACTTATCGCATCTTTTAATCGGTTGTTTACATCTGTAAAATGGGTGTCCTTCATCACCACAGTTGTAACATTTTACCTGAGATTTATTTTCTCTAGTGCTGTGGTTTGGTTTGGCCAGTTTATTGTGCTGTTTACTGTCGGAAGTGCTTGATTGAGGCTGCGTATTAATTTTATCGGATCGCTTAGTAACCTTAGTATTTCGTAAATAAACTAGTAATTGGTCAGGCTCAGTGAACTGAACGGCTTCAGCACTCGTCCTCACTGTCCTATCCTCTATTCCAAATAAAATGCAATCAATTGCGCTTTTACCGGTTATTTTGCATCTGTTTATCAAGACAATTTTTTCGTAGAAATATTCTTCCAATGAATCACCAAATCGCGCCTTGCATGCAAGCATTTCCGTCAGCAATTGAGCGTAATTCTCGTCACTAGGGAACGCTAATCTTAGCTTTTGTTGCCATTCGGACCATGAAAACAAAAGGCTGGGCAAACCCTGGTACCATCGTTGAGCTAGTCCCACTAATTTTGGCAGAGCATAATGGATCGTTTGTCGTTCTGACCAGCCATAAATTTGAGCACATTCGTTTACTTTAGAAATCCACACGTGAACAGTCTGATTACGTTTAGACGGATCGAATTCTGGTATAACATTTAAATTTGGGAATCGTTCATTTCCGGAATCTGTTTTCATGTTGTTCATGAGTTCTCTAAATGCTAATAATAAAGATCTCGTACCTGAATCTCCATTGACACCTTGATTAGACGACTGAGGCTGCTCGTGTTGAATGCCGCTATCACCATTGACATCTTGATTAGACGACTGAGGCTGCTCGTGTTGAATGCCGCTATGAGACGGGCGCTGCTGACGCTCCGAATCATTCCATGCATGACTTGGCGCGTTGCCAGAACCACGCTGTGACTGGTGGCTCAAGCGCTGCGACTCGATGTGTGACCGGCGTTGCAAGGGCCGTAAGCAGCTGCGTGTAGGGTGTCTAGTGCGCCGTGTGACGCTCCGCGATCGGCGTGGTGCGTGCTCAGAACCACTTCGCGACCGTCGATGCGCGCTCCGTGAACTGCTGCGTGTACGGCGTCTAGTGCGCCGTGTGACGCTCCGTGATCGGCGTGGCATGTGCTCGAAACCACTTCGCGCCCGGCGATGCGCGCTGCGTGAGCAGCGGCGTGTAGGGCGTCTAGTGCGCCGTGTGACGCTCCGCGATCGGTGTGGCGCGTGCTCGGAACCACTTCGCGACCGGCGGTGCGCGCTCCGTGAGCTGCTGCGTGAAGGCGTGCGCCGCCGGGTCTTCTTTTTCTTTCGATACGATTTCTTGCAATTACGTGGCGGCGGTGTTGCTGCCTCTGAACTGCTGGTCTCGTCTCGTTTTCTCTTGCACGAATTGCGACCCATGTTGTGTAGGCGCTTCAGGTCCTTTTATTAAGTGTTGATGCCACCCAATAATATCCCGGCTTCTGAACTTTTAACTATGTCCAGAAATCACAACGCAGGTTGGTATATTTTCAACGTTTATTGTTTTACAAACATTTTGACAATACGTTATCGCTTTGACAGTTCTACCGATAGTGCCGGCGCGCCCGTGCTAACCGCTTTTTATATCACCCGACTTTTAACGCTGTCAAGCGGATAGCACGTGGGCGTCGGAACCATCACAACTTTACTTTTAAATGTACAAGCTTAATACTAAAATAAGTGAGCACACACTGATTATAGTAAAATGCCTAGAAATATAATGTTAATTATTTAAGATATCTAACAGTAGTTTGCAATTTTAATATAACCAAGCACCACATGGTATTTTCAACTTTCTTAATTCGCTTTCGAATTGGTACAGTTTAAATTACTTGGATAAATTAGTATTCTATACCGGTTTGGTCTTCGTACCAAATTAGTAACATAAATTTGCCAGTTTTTAAGTTTTTAACCCAATTAATACGATGTCGGCATCGTAAAACTGGATTTAGTTTACCTTTAAACAGCGTCTTGAAGAGAATTACTATAATTTGCATAGCTGGATCAGTTAAAAATATACGATCGAGACTGTTTCGTTACAAAAATATTCGCAAATTAAAATATTGAGGATAATCTTTAATATGGTTTTATTAATAATTAAAATAAGATCTCTATTGATCAAGAATGTGGGGTCTGTATTAAAATTGTATTTTTTTAAATAATACTTTATTTTCTGTTTCCACTTGTGTTTAGAAATTGGTTGGATGTGAACTTTCAAAAGTAATGTTTGGAATAATAGGACATTATAATTTTAAATAACCTTTAATCATACAAAAATATAATCTATATGGTTTGGGAATATCTCTCTACTGCAGATAACATTATTATCCCTACTTACACATCGAGTAACATCATTAGACAGTTTTGTTACAAATTTTAATTTATAGCGTAATCATAATAAATAATTGAGCCTCTTATAAAATAAACCAAGCACCAATCCAAAGACTATCCAAATTTGTTCATAAGATGATCATATTATGAAACAAATTAACAATAAAAATTTAATTGCACAACCGGCCGGTTATAAAACTTACAAATTCTTGACGATAATCAGCTATTTACATTAAATATAACCATCACACAACTTTCATATTCAACATAACATGTCTTAACCAAGATTAAGATTAAAAAAGAAGTACCTTAAGAAATATACGACCGAAATATTCGACTATTTAAAAAAAGATAAAATATCTTGTTTAGCAGTTTAATAAGCAGATAGTAAGCTATGCCACATACAACACGGCTTAGATACCTAAAACATGGTGGGTAAAAAAGATATCTATCAAACTTTACAAATGAGGTAATGTACGGTAATATTTAAAATATTGATTGACGACTTCTCAAAGAATGGTATTATTCACAAACTATTTACAACCAAGATGGGAATGTATAAAACTTAAGTCATGCACTCTTTCTCAACAAAGTTCCACGGAGTGCATGTACGGAGATTCGTCTAATTTAGAAATAGACGCTGAAGATGCACGTCCATCGCGGCCTGTAACAATCGATATGACACTTCTATGTTCTGAGTCACTGTCTCCACTCAGAATAATATTAGTCTCACCCATGAACCCTGAATCAATCTGTTCATCACTATGCCCGATCTTCGTGTGGCGATGATGGTGATGGTCAAAATCATCCAAACACAGATCTTCTAACATTTGTTTGGATTCATCGAAATTTCCAAAGAAAACAGAATCAGTTTCGATGCTTTCACCTCCAGATTCACTTCTTCCATCGCAAATGGATTCCATATCATCCGTATCTGACCCTAGCTGTATCATTGGCATAGGCATCTGTTGACGCGCTTGTGTCATTGCCGATGGCATCAATTTAATGGGTTCAGGAAAAATGTTATTTATGTTATTTCTAGGCTTAAGTTGCATCAGATAGCTAGCTCTTCGTTTCGATTCATTTGAATCAGTACTAAGATACCCAGAGTCTTCTGTCCTTGTAAGTTTTCTCAAGTCAGTTCTACGGGACCGGGTACGGTTAGACCGACGCCCTGAACGTCGAGCGATGACATTTTCATTCATCAGACGGTTGTAATGTGGGAAGCGCTCTCGTTCTTCTGGTGAGCGTCTGCTGGTTGGACTTTCACGGACAATATTAGAGTAAACAACATCTGATACGCGTCGCTGCTTAGGTGCAACCGGTGGCTTCTGAATCTCAGTCTGTCGTAACAAGTCTGGTGTTTTCACTGATCTAACAAAAGCAGCAAAATCATCACTGTCATATGATGCTGCTGCAACGCTAGCTCGTCTTTCATAAATACCCCTATGATACCGTATTTCTTCCTCCTGAGCCTTGGCCTTAGCTTCGTAGATTTGTCTCAGACTGCCAATCTTCCTGTTGAAAGCGATATCAGGAGGACTTCTGCGTAAGTTTCCATTATCAAGTAGTGATTTGTATTTAAAGCTTCCACCAGATTTCAAGAGTATCTTATCTACACGTTTCTTTTCTTCAGATTTCGGTTTCCGATCAAGAGTGTCTGGATCGAATTGATCAACACGAGTATTTCGTCTGCTTTCAACTGGCGAGCCACGGACTTGAATGGTCAAAGGTCCTGGTTTAGGCATGCTGCCCATATTACCGTATAATGGTTCAATGGTACTGTTAACAAATATTTCACTTACTGGCAAGCTTCGATTTTCGAATTCAGAACTGCCTGTGCTGGTATTTGTGTTGGTTTGAGTGGTCAGTTGATATCCTTCAACTGCTTTTCTGACATCATGCCAAGTAGACTGATGTTCTATTTCCCGAATGGGGTGACTCTTTCCTATTTCAGGGCCACAAGCAACTGAGAAACGTCTCTTGTTCAGCTTACTGCGTTCTAAACTATCCAAATCCAAGTAACGCTCTCGTTGCAATATAATTTCTCTTTTACGATGTTCAGATAGCATGTTGTCGTCGCTGTAATATTGGTTGTCAGCTGCTAGAACTGGAATAACAATCCTAGGAGCAGCAGCAATTGGGACAACAGTTTCTGTTTTTATTTCCTCAAGTACACGTGGTTCAACCCGTGTACATTTATGCAATTCTTTTATTACTGCTTCCATTTTCTTCTTAACTTCTACGGGGATTGGCACATCATCCAATTTAGGTGGTTCTGGTGTTGATGCACCAGTTGAAACTGGAGGTGGTGGTGGTGGTGGTAACTTCTTTCTAACTCTCCTTGTTGCGTTGTTTATGTTCTTTGGAGATACATTTTCTGGCTTGTTATTGTTCATATTATGTATTGGTACAGCTTTAAGTTTTTCATCAATGATGTCGTTTGTGATAACCTGTATTTCTAATTTCCTTTTATCTGCAAGTGCTGGTCTTGGTGCTGGGGTAGGTATAGATTTAAGTGCTATAGCCTTAAGTTCTTTTGCAACAGTTACAGTTTCAAGAGGCTTTCCTGTTTTTGTTTCTGTTGGTTTCAATGACTTTGTTTCAGATGTTTTTCCTGTTTTGGTCTCAGTTGGCTTAACTATTTTAGTTTCTATGGGCTTAACAAGTTTCTTTTCTGCTGGCTTTAAAACTTTAGTTTCTGTTGGTTTTAACAACTTAGTGTCTGCAGGTATTTCTGATTCTGTAGATTTTATAGTCCTTTGTTCCCCTGGTTTATTTTCCTGATTTTTGGGTATATCCTCCTTGGACTTAGATTGTACTACTCTTGGAGGAGTTCCTTCCTTTTGCTTTGATTCTACTACTCTTGGAGGAGTGCCCTCCTTTATATTTGGTTCTACTGATCTTGGTGTGCCACTCACTTTAGCAACAGATTTTACTGGTTTAATGGGCTGCGTAGGTGAAGGCACTTCATCTAACCACTTGCGAACAATCTTTTGCTTGTAATCGTCACTTACACAGGACTTGCATGAGTTTGATCTTGTCAAAGTTACCTTTTTCTCGAGTTCTTTTACCTTATTGTTGTCACAACCTGGACATCCTCCACAATGAACAGCTCTTCGGCTGTTTTCACGTTTGAGACTAATGACACTGAATCTGCGTCCCCGCCTTGCGCAAGGAATATCCCAACCTAAGTCGATAGAGTGGTAGTTTTCTTCTTCTGGTATGTCATATAGAATTGGTATGAATCTCTTAGAGGTCATCTTTTCTTTAGCGATGGACATAACTTCTCGTATTTTTACCAGGAAATCTACGGCTGCTGGCGGAGGATTCTGAAAAAGAAACGACAACGTCATTGGATTTTAAAACTACCTAATTTATACAAAGCTCGGTCTGAATTTTGCGATCGCAAGTTACCAACAAACCTTTAGGTGCTCTGTTTCAAAGAAAACAGGGTTGAAGTAGAGCTTTCTTCTAATAGCAGGTTCAGCATTTGAAGGTTGTATATGTTGAACAGCATTACTGTCAACACTACAATCGACTATGGACAGGTCGGAATGTGGAGCTCTCTCAAAATCTGGAGACGCCGATCTTCTTTGCAACCTTTCATGCATCTTTTCAGGAGTCCCTGACCGTATTGTAGGTCTCGTTGGTTTCTTACGACGCGTATGTACCATTGCCGATATGACGTTGGAGTTCAGCTTCTGAAACTGATCAAAACAGAAGCTGGAGTTACTAAGAGCTAAGACAATTGTAAAAGTGTTAATGATTGTCATTGGTAAGAATTACCTTCTGACTATTACCGCTAGGAGAAGAGTCCATGGTTTCTTCGGTTCGTTCACTGACATCCGAAAGACCGGCATCATGTAGAAAATCCGAGCCCAAACCTTCCATACCCAGTAAAGGGTTGGTTTTAAGACGCTGTAAAGAAAGTTAATGTAAGTATTAATAAAAAAAGGTTTTTATACATATGATACTCATTCTGAGTCAAGATTCCTTACGACATTATCCATATCAATCCTCGATTCGAGACTAGACCCGTTTTCAGTAGACATCGTATTCGATCGATTCATCTCGGGATCCTTGTCTTTCCTCTTCTGCCTTTGCTTGTAGTGTATGTAGAAGACAATGCCAGCTGCATATACGAATATCAGCATGAGGACACATACGCCAATGGCGAGGCACTCCAGTACGCTCAGTCCTTGGGTCTGCGATGAAAGCTCCGATGACACTATCTCACCGGCATGAAAAGGGATTGAGCGGACATCTGAAAAAAAAAAACGTTCTTTTTATGCTATACTTTTGAACTTATAGACCACTGAAAGAAGAGAAAATCTTTGGAAGAGGCAAAATTAAGGACACTAAAAGGTCGCTAGGAATTCCTGTTGTGCTTGCTTGTGATTTGAGGTCTTAATATTACCTAGCAGGGCGTTTCGCGAAGTCCCTGCAACGCGGAAGGCGGCACATGATGAGGCAAGGCGCGCAGGGTTTTGGGCGGAACACAGAACATGCGCTGCCACGAGACGACCTTCCAACCGCGAATGGAGTGTCACTGATCCACGCCACTGAAACAAGAAATAACATAATGCTTTTCTTTTCGGTTACGGAATCCTAAAACGCTTTTAAGAGACGTTCCATCTATTAGCTTGTTTTGTCCACTGCTGGACATAGGCTTGTCCAAGATGTCGGCACTCTTGGCAGTCCTCCTGGAAGAAATGCCCATACTCACGCACGCTGGACAGGCGGGTTGGTTAGCCGCTGCCAGCTACCAGTCTCTTTATATAAGTTTCGCCAATTGGGGATAGATGTACCGCTATCAATCGGTTCTACGTATGGTGGGCCACCTGGTTGTGCCTGTTTGAGAGATGTTCTCTTCCTCTCCCCTGAATAATTTTTAGGGGTTTGCTAGTAAGATGGTGGTACCTGCACAGTCGAGCCCGGCATCAGCTCTACCACCTACAATAGCCGTTCATACGGGTGTAATTGCTTAAGACTCACAAACTTTAATTCCAAGATGAACTCGGTTACTCATGTTAAAATACCCGGCTCGTAAACATCCTCAGACATCAGCTGCCGGTCTCGGACAGTCGTCACATAACGCACCGACATCATTCAGTCGTATCTTAGCAAAGCGATCTAAATGTTAAGCATTCGGACATTGGACAAATTGCTCCTTGACGCCGTCTTTTTTACACAGAACGTACATACCGCATTTCAACACTTACACCCGACCGAGTGTCTGCCCCTTCCGAACCTATATAAGGTGCTCTAAAAATATCTGCCACGGCTGCAATGGCTAAATAGATTACAGTAGTAACGATATTTTATTGATTTAACGTCAAGAAATGTGCGTGTAAGTTAGAATTGATTTACTTGTATGAAACCGTCCCACAAAACAGTTAGAAGGAGTTGTCGAAACAACACATCGCGCGTAGTTTGTGATTGTGGACCACGTTATGCAGAATAAAGTAAACATTTATTTATTTACTTTATTTTCTCAAATTTTACATAACTATTCCGGGGTGCAAAATTTCTTCACTATTGTAATTGTAATCTACATATACAACGTGACATTTAAGTCATTTTGTTAACGAAAACTAGTGATAGTACTCGTCCATATGAACAACTTTTACTATGGAGCCAACCCTGAAATCGTGAAAAAAATATCAGCTGTTTCATACATTTGGGTCGAGTAGGTATTTAACTTTTCTATGGAACAGCTGATATTTTTTTCACGATTTCAGGGTTGGCTCCATAGCAAAAGTTGTTCATATGGATGAGTACTATCAGCAGTTTTCGTTAGCAAAATGACTTAAATTTCACGTTGTATACTAGGTGAAATTAAATCAACCGACCAAATTCATACTGGAGACTCGGTTAGTCATCAGGAACAAGGTTTAATGACCCTCTAGGTGAAATTGGAAAAAAAAAAATTTTTTCCCGTAGAACCTGCACTAGGAATTTTACTTAAACTAGTCCAAACAGTACGGGAGCAAAAAAAAATATTTTTCGAAATTGACCAAAAGGATTACTGAACCTAGTTCTTGATCACCAACCGAGTCTCTAGTATGAATTTGGTCGGTTGATTAAATTTCACCCTATATGTACACAATACTGTCTCTCATTGCAGCCGTGGCAGATATTTTTAGAGCACCTTATATTTAATACTTAATCCTCAAAATAAGATAACAGCTTTCAAGAAAATGTGCACAATGGCGGGGTTCCATCAAGGCAGGCTTGGAAAGCCGCGTATTTTTTTCAAGTTGTTTATTTTTTTTGTGGATGGATTCCTATATTTTTTCTTGTACATAAATAGGTACATGCTGCAGCTTATTTAGCCCAGCCGGTCTTTTATATGCCGCGTGCAGACAGACAGAGAAACAGAAGCTTCACTCATTAGGGTTTCCGGCCGTCAATGGAACCCTAAAACGTTTTTTGCAAGAGATAACATCTTTATCCGAAGAGATATTTCATTGGTTTGTGACCGATATTAAATCTTTTTAATGCTTATTTACAACTTCTGAACACATTAAAAAGTATGAAGATTTCACCGGTGGATTTGTTACAAATAAATCAAGGATTACGGTTGACAATATTCAATTTAATTGTTTTTATTACATCTGTGTAAGGCATTAAACAATCTGTTGTAGAATGGTTTCGGTTTTATTTATGTTTTGATTCAATTTATCTCGGTGAGTTGATTGATAATCTCTTCCACATTTTAATAGTACATTATGATACAAGTGAGCTGCGTTGGACATTACAGTCGAGACGGGATTGCAGGCTGAGCCGAAGACGAGGCCGTAATGGAGCAGAGAGTGTAATGTCTAATGCTCACGCGTTTCATACGACTTTTTCAACACACTTTCGAGGAAAAATAATGAAATTTCACTGTCTTTTTTTTCAAATAATCCAAACTACAGCTTGAACTGACAATTTTCTTTGAAAAATGTCGGCGGAGATTTTGTTTTTTGCGCAGATGGAAATAGAGGCACTGACGCATCCGCCAAACAGCCAAATATTGCCAAACAGCCAAATATTAAATATTAACAAATTGAATATTTTTGTATTTACAACAAAAATTTCAGTTAATTAGTTGATAGAAATAAATAATTCGATAAACTTAAATTATTATTTATTATATTTTAACGGAGACAGTTTATTTATTCGCAAAAACTTTACTATTTCTCAAGACATCAAAACTCTTTGCTAAGATTAAAAAAAAACTGTAATGTAAAAAGCACGCGTGTTTAATATGCTGCATTATAACCCTAAGAACGATGCAATAAGGGCCATTTTATAAGCAAATGTGTTGAAAATAGTGTTTTCACTTCTCATGCTCTTAAAGTTCTTGTTTAAGCTAGGTGTAAGCGGACTAAAACTACTTTTTATGTTCTAGTGCATAAAAGTGTTTACTTCTTCTTAGACTATGGCAATAGGCCTAACAGCCAAATACACAGTACAACTTCATTGACAAACTTACTAAAATTCTATCATTTTAGCGCTAACTGACAGGACAGCGAACGAAGAACACCGAATCTTCAGACAATGCTCAGAAGGATAAACAGATAAAATAAATAAACCTTAAACATGCATGTCTAATTATTTATTTACGTTATTTAGACATGGCTGTGTGGGCTAAGTTACCTTTGCCTTCCCAACTGTATTAGTTAATAAATAGATCAAATAAAATGTCTGCTTTTTTTGTATTTTCTGTCAATTCGTATTATGTTTTAACTATAAAAGTATAATTTACAATGACAGTAGCATAAACAAAATATGATGTTTTTGTTCGGGTAGGTTTTGCTTCGATCGCGTGGATGTGTCTTTTTAGGGGCACGGCAGTGCCCCCGCCAAGTCGACCTAAAAAGCGGCACGCCGTACCATCCTTTTCTCGAAACAGTTCAGGCCATTCGACCCCTATCCCCTAATCCTAATCGCACTAAATAATCGAATTTAATATTATGTATTACTTGTGAGACACGTTGTGTTTTCATGCGATGGCCAAGTCAATCTATTTATTTAAAACATAAAAGATTTTTAATGTTGATGTGGTCACTATAAGATGTTGTTAGGTTAGCTAATTATGTAATAACTTAAGACAGAAGGTCCCTTAAGTAGGGCCTGAATAAATTAACCGACTTGGATTTACATGGATCTCACAACTTTTTACGGTAGAAGAACTAAGTTGCGAGACTTGGTTTTTTTGCAAGTTTTGTTTTTGATGGCTGTATATTTATATGCGCGTAAGATAAAAAATTGTCGACGGTTTTCAGCTACGCGATTATTTTATAAACACCTATAATATGTTGAACAGGGCAATGATAGTAAAAAAACTGCATCCAAATCTGTTGAGTGGGTATAAAGTATAAAGGATGTATGTGTCACAGGTAAAGGCCTAAAAAAGTCAAAAATAGGTGCTAGGACGAGCAAAGCGAGCATGAGAGTGTTAGGTTGACATCCGAAGTTTTGTATAGGATTACCCGGGTAAACCTAGGTGTTTCCTATTTTCTAGTATCACCCGTAACGTATGTATAAAGTGAGTATAAAAGATGTTGATAAAATAACCGCCAAGCCGAAAACTGGTGATAATAGTTTTAAAAGATATATTGATTGAAAATCACTTCCACGCGAGCGAAGCCGTGGGCAAAAGCTAGTCATTCTCTATTATATTAGTATTAAAAGTAAAAAGATGGTATGAATTAAAATAAAATACAAAAATAAGATATTTTCATTGATTTGACTCATATGTTTTTTTGCAAAACTTTGTTCTTACTACTAACATCATTTTTGCAAAATGAGCAGGTTCGACTCCAGCGCTAAGGCAAGTCATTTTTAAAAAAGCTTTAGGTAAATGCAGTTTTTATTTTCTCAAAAATCTATAACGAGAGTCAGTCGAGCAAATTTCTTTGTGACTATAGTTTAGACTATTGTAAATATAGTTTAGATATTCCCCATACTGTATAGTATACATATGTTATTAGAGTGCATTACAAACCAGAAAAGATTAGAAACAAATGTAAAGACAAGAATTTGAAAATATTCCTTGGGCCAGGATTCGAACCTGCGACCTCTTGTTTCCCAGACCTTGTTGTAAATTATATTTAGAGTATTCCAAAGCGATGGATTTCGCAATAAAAACATAATCTCAGTATACATATGAACATTATACGTTTTATTAGTATATTTATACCAATAATAATCTCCAAAATTAACGACGAGAGTCCTTTAAGCAAATTTCTCTATTTCATATAGTTTAGATTTTCCCCATACTGCCCCTTGTCTGTGCGCTATTCAGTATAATAGTATACATATGAATATTATACTTTTTAGTAGTATATCTATACCAATAATAATCTCCAAAATTAGATTTTCCCCATACTGCCCCTTGTCTGTGCGCTATTCAGTATAATAGTATACATATGAATATTATACTTTTTAGTAGTATATCTATACCAATAATAATCTCCAAAATTAGATTTTCCCCATACTGCCCCTTGTCTGTGCGCTATTCAGTATAATAGTATACATATGAATATTATACTTTTTAGTAGTATATCTATACCAATAATAATCTCCAAAATTAGATTTTCCCCATACTGCCCCTTCTCAACGCGCTATACGGTACGAGTATAATAGTATAACTAGTGTATATATATCTATACCTTATTCATAATACTTTTCTCTATACTAATAATAATCTAAGTAGTAGTAATAATAAAGTAGCAATAAAATCACGCCTGTACACTGAATATTTTAATAAAATTTCAAGTGTAATATTATTATTTATTATTGTACTGTAATTTCTTGAAGGTAAGGACAGAACGGCATATTGTAACATCCGTCCATAAACAGATTGTAAAGCACATGCACATTTGCGTTTTTGTCATAGCCAGATTTCTTATCAGAGTTATTCCTCTGCCCTTAAGATATCATCGTGACAACTATGCTTCGTATTTATACCATCGGGGGAAATAGCGCTGAATTACTTGTCGCTTTTACTGCAATCAGAATAAGGGCTAAGGTTAGCCCTCAAGTACTTTCCCAGATGGTACACGCGTACGACAATATACCAGTAGCACGTGTCAAAGAGATGTACTTATCAGTATTTATCATCGTACAAGTTACGCAGGTTTCTCGCTCATCTCGATGAACCTGACAGTCAAATGTGCAGCAAGTATGACACAAAATGTGTAATACGGTAGATTCTTCCAGTTTCATCAAGTGCCGACAATAGAGAGCCATACCAATGCGGGGCTTTGGGCACAGTTTGCTTTTTCCAGAATTATATGGGGTAGGTAACTTTCTGGTGACCTTGAAAGTCAGAATTAAGGGCTGGTTTTATTTAGACATCATTGAAGTAAAAATTCTGAAAACATATATCATCACTACACAATATCTGTAATGATATTACTATTTTACTGGTCGACCAAGATCCGATGTAATTGTAATGCAAAGAAACAAATTGAAACTTCGTCAAATTGAAGATATTATAACTAAAAATCAGATACATTAAGTTATAATAATTTTAATTATTTATTTAGGTAAATCTGACCGCGTCCGTAGCTTGATTCGCCCTGCGACAGAGAAATCAGTATGGGACGAGTCGCTTGAGAAAGTGAGACGAACGCACATAGGTCAGGGGCTGTTCATTTATTACGTAAGATAATTTTAACTACTTTCTGACCCCCCCTCCCCCTACGTAAGAAAAAATAAGACTTGTTTGGACCCCCTTTCTCCCCAAATCCTCTTACGTAAAAATGAACAGCCCCCATCTTGCGACAGTAGTTGTCGCCTTAACAGTCTCTAGAGTAAGTGGTCTGTGAGTGTAAAGGATGTATAAAAGTCAGTCTATATTTTTTGTAGAACGTACCTACATCGCACGTGGGATCAAAGATAAATTAACTTGTGCTGCGCCTTGCTGCGCCTGTTTTACTACGAGTCTTGGTTAAAATGAATGAATTTATTGCGAAATTTGAACAACTGCCGCAGTATTTGTTGTTAAACGTAAGTAACCAAAATGTTATGACTACTATTGATTAAATACGTATATAACCATCAGCTAGTTAAAATTTACTTGACGTTTTTGTTGTTATTTTTAGCCATTTATAATTCGTCGGCTGCGACCGTAACATCAGCGGCAATTTGAGAGCTGATTCACTGTTTTTTTTCTGATCTTAAATCGATCGTAACTTACTGATGTCCGTTTTCTGAGTGTGGCTGAAACAAAACGGATTTTCCGTTCTTTTACCTGCAAGAAGGTCTTTCCCTCGTCCCGATAGAGGCCAAACGGCACGTCATTGTCGATAACATCTCGAAGTGTCATCCATCCAGTGGCCGTCAGATACTGCGCACTGGTTACTACACACATGGCCTCGTCCACATCTGTAAACATAATATATACAGTTATTTCACAACTGTTCTCATATCCGATATGGTCTAGTGGCTAGGATACCTGGCTCTCACCCAGGAGGCTCGGGTTCGATTCCCGGTATCGGAAATTCTTTTTGCATTTTAACCAAATTTTATTTAAGGTTTACTTACCAGTAAAAACAATCTCTTTGGTGGGGTAAATAATTTGGCCCTTCATTGGCAGGAAGACGAAAGGAATTTGTGGTTCCGTCGCGCCTCGGCCAAAGCTCGCCATTTGACATTCTGAAATTTGTGAAAAACGAACTCGAATCACAATTCTTGTATTCTCAGTATTTACAGCAGCTGATTAATTTGTACGCCTACATGACTGAACATACGGTTATCGTTTGACCTCACGGTAACAATTTACATATTATGCTTTGTTTAAAAACTGTTGGTTGCTAATTTCTAAACAGAATTTCAATAACTATTCTGGTGACTAAGCTAGGAAGACTTTTTGAAAGACAGTATAAGTACTTATCGACCTGAACTTTCCCCATTCTGACTCTGGACTTTCTGAATTTGACTGATCTTCTCCTCTTCTTATATCTTCATGAGCACAGTATAGAATATTATATTATATCGCATCAGCGAACTCATAAATGTCTGCGTAGATCTTTGTCTTGACTTTTGCTCTTGCATCTCAGTTACAATGGATTGTATTCTAATTAGGATTAACAGTTAAAGAGCCATAGGTGCAAGCCAAACATGAGTGCTGATTAGAACACCGTTTCTTGCAGTAATTTATTAGTAAGAAGCCAGTTCTATGTAATTAGTATAGAATTCCCAGGTTTTTGTAGATGTTCTTTAGCTTACCATCGATATTGTTCACACAAATCCGCTGATCCTCACGGAAGGCCGGAGTATTTATGTGACATTGGCAGACGCAGTCACCTCCAGCTCCCATGGTCGACATAGCGGTCCCGTGTGACACCTCCATGCATCTTGTGAGCCCGCAGTCAGTGCCTAAAAATTTTAGATTAGCAACGTTTTACATTACATTTTTAAACTTCATGTCAGAAAATTAAGGCGCTTATTTTGTTTTTATCTTTTGTGTCTAGTTTATATTGAGTAAAACATTGGCGTAACTAGAATTTGAACCTTGGGGAGAGGGGGGGCTGCCTCCAATTCATAAAGGCTAGTAATAAAAGCTCCGAAAATTTAATAAAAAATGAAGATGTTCAATTTATGAATGTTACTGCTTTAAATACTTAGTTACCGAAAACTTCTGTGCTAATAAATAAACTACCAACTACCGAAAACTACCGATTGAAATACTGAAATAGCGAAAACTATTGTCAGCTTTTTTTGTCGTAGATCTCCGAATAAAAATTCAAAGTTGCCTGACCATTATCATGAATTCTGTTAAAACTTAAGGGGTCGCCTCGCTCCGCTCCGCTTTACTTGACTCCCAATATGTATTTACATGTTAAGAAAGAATTTTTTTTTGTTATTAATAGCACTCGGGGGGTACGATTAAATAAAAGTGAGATTTCCATATTCACATTATATTTCAACAGAGTTTCAACACTGACAATCGTAGCAAGACTGACTTCACTGTACAGCGGAGCTGTATTTATATCTGTCCAAAGTGACTTCATTCATGACTACCCACCAAACTAATATTACTACTAACAAAATATTCTTAATGATTCTAAACACTCTTCAAGCAGTATAATAACTGTACAACAAGGTATCTTAGCATCTAGATCGTGAATATAATAACTAAAACCTTACATAATTAACTTAGTATTTCTTTCGGAATATCAGTAATTTATTCGGAGGTTCATTATTTAAACCAGGTGGTCGTAAGGAATTTTAGTTTGCTATTTTTTATTTATTTTGTCGGTAGATGTTACAAAGTTAAATTAGTATATTTTTCGGTAACTAATTTTACTGCTGCTTGGAAAGTATGACAGTGTGCAGCAGTTCGCTGGGATTTAATTGTTTTTCGGAGGCTTTATTATTATCCATTCATAAAGCCATTAGTAAGTACCTGTTCTCGATTATATGATCGTAATAAGATAGGTAGAGATAATCCTTTATCCACCAAGAACACACTGCTAAATCCAAAATGCTAAACAAATCCATCCATCCATCAGCCTGTTTCGTCCACTGCTGGACATAGGCCTTTCCAGGAGTTCACCACTCTTGGCGGTCCTCCTGGAAGAAATGCCCATACTCACACACGCTGGGCAGGCGGGTTGGTGAGCGCGGTGCCGAAACCCTTGCACTAGTGACGCCGCTGCCCGTCACTAGTCTGATTTATATAAGGCCCGGCAATTGGGGATGGATATACCGCCATCCGTCGGTCCCAGGCAATGGTGGGCCGCCTGGTTTTTTGCCTGAGAGCTGTCCTCTTACTCTCCCCCGAATAACTTCGGGAGGATTTCCGAGTAAGATGGTGGTACCTCCACAGTCGAGCCCGGCATTAGCTCTACCACCTAACAAATACCAGCTAAACAAATAAAGCCCTAAATTGGATAAAGCATATTGAGTATATATCGGGGGAGGGGGGGGGGCAGAGGGTACTCGAGGGAGGACCGTGACACCCTGGCCCTTCCCTAGTTACTCCTATGGAGTAAACATGAAATAAACACATACAATATACTTACCGGGTATAGAAAAAAGATCTCCTCCTCCAAAATTAAATCTTGTTATGTTGGTTAGCGCCATCTCTGCGTTGGTTGACGCAACTCGCGTCAAGCCAAGCGCCAAGAGGAAGACTAGTAGCGCCATCGTCACCAAACACGACGCCAACTTAATTTTGTGAGTCCATTTCCGCCGTGAATATCAGTCCTTTAAAGTTTTCAGGTTAAGGTGCCATTGTTAATTTTCTTCCACCCGAATCGATTCAGTCTTGATTTATTGTACAGCCACCATCATCTGAAAAGATACAAATAATTGTTTAATTCCAGGCAGAAATGTATTTTGTGTTTGAATTAGTAATTTATCTAAAACGGCGGTGATAACTATTAACAAACAAATAAAAAACTTCGAACAACCAAAAAATTCAACATTATTTTATTAACATAAAATCTCCAATAACCTGAATGATAAATGAACCTTTTTTTCGGCAACACGGAATCGAAATCGTCTGGCATTTCGTGTTTATTTCTAAACATTTGTATCTTTATCGCGTCAAAAAAAGTTGACTAGCCATAAGTTACTTTCCAATTTCTTATTAATTATTCATAAACATCTTTAATAGCCGAATATCTGAATTAAAACTAAGCGGCGAAATCATTTTAATAAAATAGAAAAATGCCTAATTCTGAGAATGTTGAAAGAAAGTTTTGGTGTAGCCGCTTCATAACTATAAATCAATTTAGACAAAAATATTCTGGTAGAGATAATAAGATACGGTCTCAGAGCGGTCTCTAATACGAATAAGTCACTCATTCTGTGACGTCACGAAGATATGCCATGTCATGACCGACCTACGCCCGCGTAAAGGTTAAAATACCGAAATAAAATAGGACATCGTCGCAGAGATATTACAATAGACAATATAGATCACGTGTTGCTGTTTATACAAGGCTAAACGTAATTTAATAAATATTTAGAAGAATAAAAGTTGTATCCCTTTAATTCGACTGATTTAAAATCTAACATAAAGGAAACAATAAAACAGATGTCTGATAAAGATAAAGTCGGTGCATAAAAAAACACCTGTCATATTATTGATTATTATTGAGGTGATTGCTACTACTTATTGTGTTCCAAAGCTTACTGTTGATAACTTTATGGCTTGCTGATAGATATCTCAATAAATCATTATTTGTTATATTTTGTACATATATTATCTTTGTTAGAATCGTACTGCTCTTTACGCTTCAATTCTAAATTTCGTGTAAGTACCTATTCTATTGTGAGTCGTCGGTAACATTTTGAAGATTGACATAATGGTCAGCCTATTCTACCTCATGTCCGTCATCAAGTCTTTAATTTTGTCTATGATAGAGACTACGCGATTTAAAATTAGGTACCTACCTAGGCTAATCAACTTTTTCAGCCACACCGCTAGTTCTTTTATATAAGCAACTTCAACGCGTTGCTATTTTGTTAAATACAAGAATATCAGATGAAGGGATCATTGATGTCTTTCGAATCAAACAATATTTCATAATTATTGTAATTTTCATTAATACTAGGTCACTCAGTAGACAATACCGTTCTTCCATAGTAACTCCGGGACAAACTCGTCTACGGAGTCACTATAATTTTTTCAAAATATACAAATATTTTAATATATTTTTATTTCGAAATGTTACAAAATGATCAAGTAAGCGAAAAAAAAAAACATTTTTGGAAAGAGAAGAGTGAAATTGTGAATTTTGTGGTTGATACAAAAAGTAGTGAAAAAGTTGATTGACCCACCCAATTTTCAAGTCTGTGTTATTTCCTTATTTATATTTTACGGTTGTTAAGTAAAACCAGCAGATTCAGCCAAGCTTGATCCCTGTCTAAAACAAGTAATAATTTAACTTCTTTGATGTCGTAACGTGATGATGATTTATGAGGTTTAATTTTTCTCGAGTCGTTTAGTTTAAATTTTCAGTAGATTTATTGCAAATATTGCAATACAAGAATCCATTCCACGACAATTTTACTTGCATTTACTGTAAAACTTTCATAAAAAGATACCTACAGATATTTCTAATCGAAGCCGTCATCAAACAAAACAACAGAGACCAAAAAAGCTACGGCTAAATAATAAATGGCAAAAACAAAACATAAATAGATTAGAAGATGCGGTGCTAGCCGGAGAAGACTAGGTTTAATATCAATTTATTAATTTCTCATTTTAAGAAAAATATTTCTCCAGTCAGTATAATGAATCTACAAAAACAAAACAGTGATATAATTTTACTACAGCGTGTTGTCTTTTTGTTAGACATCGCGGCTACTTAAAAGGAATAAAAAGGGAATACTTTTGGATAAAAAATTATGACATTATAGCATAAACCACACGAGTCAAATAGAAAGTACTACGAGTATTTCAAATACGAAGTTATTAAGACTGTTACTCTTAAACAGTCCTTCGAATTTTACGGTTTTGTTTTTTTTTGCTTTATTGTATTATCAATATCTATTTTATTTAGATTTGTCATAGTTCTGTAAAAATTATAAATATGACGAGTTATATTGCGTACGTTCTAAGAAAAAAAATATTTTTTTTCTTAACCTCGAACTTGGCGACTTTTAAAGTTTCTTCAATTCTGTAGACACAAAACTATAATAAATATACCGGTATAAATAAACTGCTATCTTTAAACAAAACCACATACTCTACAGACAATACTGAACTACTTTCATATCGAAACACGTTTGGCGGTTCTCCTGGATGTAATTTCCATGCTACAATTGATGGGCACGCGGGTTGGAGAGCGCGGTAGCGAAACCCTCACACCAGTGACTCCGCTGCTCGTCACCAGTCTGTTTTATAAGGGCCAGCAATTGGGGATGTATATACCGCCATTAATCGGTCCCTGCCAATGTTGGGCCCCCAGTTGGTGCCTTTTTGAGAGCTGTCCTCTTTACTCTCCCCCGAATAAGGTTTGCGAGTAAGACGATGGTATAACCTGGTATACTTCACAGTTGAGCCCGGCACAAGCTCAACCACATATATTATAAGGTCAAGCATACGAAGAAATGATATCTGAATAGTTTCTCTCACCAAAATCACCGATTAAATTGTATATCAGAGAAGCAACGCCCTTTTTTTAAAAAAAACGTAGAGCGATGGGTCATTAGTTGGAAATTTAATTAACATAAAACTTTTTATTAATACGTTTAGGGGCCAGAGGTCAAAACAGTATGACCTCTAAGCTGCTTCGAAGCGGTCTATACTAATCTATCTAATCAATTCACCAAAAACCGTTATCTTTTAAAGTGTTTAACGATGGTTGTTACCTCGGTAATAAAACACGCTTCATGAGATAAACAAAGAATAAATAATAAATACGTTATATCTAGAATAAATTTTATAGTGTACCTAATTGTTGTAGTTTTAGTAAGGATAATAGAGAAACTAAAAAAGGAAAAATATACGATATATTTTATAGCGTAAGAAATTCGAGAAAATTAAATGAAATGGGTAGAAATATTGACATGAGAAGAAAATTTAAAACTCATCAGCGCGCTAGAGATATAATAGAAAGACACTGTATCGACTGCGTGTGCTAGACACTCAGAACATGTTAAAAACTTCCATCAACAAACGAGTGTTGATATAAGTTAATCTTTTTGCGAAACTTACATTAATCTTTTACCTGTAATAGATGCAATTATATTTTTTGTTAATTTGATATCATTGGCCGATCCTTTGGTTTATGCATGCCGCCCGTCCATTCTGCCCAATCACTTTTGCATATAGAAACTATATGGTTGTTTACTTGTAACATTTATCGCTGATTTATGAAAATATTTCAAGAAGATTAGAAACTTACCGGTTTGTAATGAATGCATGTCGTTATTAACCTTTTAGAAAGGGATTCTATTTTAAATTTTAATAGAAAAAGCTATCTGAGAAAGGTCAGGTGAGAAGAAAGATTTTCTCTAGGCATTACATTTTGACACAGGTGTCCTAGATTTTTATTCATTTGTCCGTCTGTTTAATTTTTAACTCTTTGTTCATTTTAGTGTACCCGTATCATTAATGTTTAATTTGAATTTCATTACATTCAGGACACGTCAATTTGTGTTGTATTGTCTTACAATGATGCAGCTTGTGTTGTAAGAGTATATCTAGCTAGTCAACGGGTTCCGTCTATATTTGTTTATATTGCTGTTTGAATTGACTCTCATAATGGTACTTACATGATTTCTTATTTTATAAAAACATTTATTCGGCCAACTTTTTGGATTTTCTTTGTGTGTCTTGACTTGAGCAAATTTTTTTTTTCTCTACTTGCCAAAGGAAACGTTTTGTTATGTAATTATTCTATTAATCTTTCAAGATTTCTACAAAAACTTGAAAAACTTTTAAAATTTTTGCTTTTGCTGACGAAATGAAATATTCAAGTAATATCTATGATATCTTTAATAATTTTAACAAAAAACTATGTCTTAAAAAAAGGTTTAGTTCAAAACGGTTTCTTAAACAACTTTGCTTGGAGATAGCGCTGGTTGAAAGACCTACAAGCTTTCAGTCCTTCAGACTGCGGGTTTCAGCTATCCATGCAAAGGTGTTCCTCAGCCCGGACTTTTGGATAGAGGGGATAGTATTTCGACGCTACAGGGAGGCTCCACAGAAAAGAAAAATACCTGACAATTAGGCTAGATAGTTTTTTTTCCAGTTTTTTATTTATTTATTAATTAAGGTATTTATAATATGGGCCAAGGGCCTGAAATAAAGAAATTTATTATTATAAATCAGCATACGTCATACAAAAATGTATGCTGATTCAAAAAACCGTACTAAGGTTTTTGTTTCTTGACGGAATCCTAAAAAATCTTCTTTTGTTGTTTTTATTGGAGTTTCGGATCTTCCGATGGGTACTTGCCTCTACCACATTGTCATACCTACAAGTTCTTGTCGTGATGATGGTGCAATGTCGATTTCGTTGCTTTGTATTCAATTGTTTGTTATATGTGTAATGTAATTATTAACTATGTCCCTAGAAAACTGCCCGTTCCCAGGGAATAAAACTATACCCTATGTGCAGTTTAAGAGTCTTATCATTACTACAGTGAAAGACTTTTCAAAATCGGCTCAGTAGTTCCATAGATTGGCTGCGAGTGGCATTGCATCAAACAACTGGGAAGAGCTAGCTCATATGCGACCCGATTGGCGAAAATCTGTACAAGCAGGGACCGAAAACTTTGAAACAGCTCGACTGGAAGCCCTCGACGCTAAACGATTACAACGCAAGACTCGCCCAAAGCCCACACACAACTACACGTACAACTCAAGGGGACAATTACTCTGTACTTCATGTAACAGAATATTCTTGACGAAACTCAGATTTTCCAGCCACATCCGAGCTCGTGCCAGGAAGCAATAAGGGTCGCCGTCGACGGACACGTCGAGGAGGACATCATCATACAAACAAATTTAACCTCTTTATAGATAATAATATTGGTGTAGATTTGCCCGGGTCAATGTAACAGAACTTAATTTTGTAGCTTTTAACCGGCATCGGTGGTTCACTGTAGCCTAAAAACTTATTTTTTCCATAATTATATGCAGCGGTAGCAAAACTCGCTGCCATTTGACTAGACTTACAAAAAACCATTAGGAACGCTAACGATGCAGTTCAGGGAAATAATTACTATTGGTGAATTTTTTCTTAGCTACCTGGTACATCTCCGGTGGAAAGGCAGCCTCAGAGCGAGCATTTTGATAATTTTAGAGCTTTGTTGACAATTAAATCGTTTATTATTAAATTAAACTTGTATGTCTTTACGTAACTTGGGTTTACAATTACAATTAATTCGTCGAATTCAGCCTTTTCACCGTCGAAATGAAAGTGAAATTATTTCACTTATTAAATTGTAATTATTGTATTTTGTGAGCCACTAAATAACTATTGCCCTGTGATATTTCAAAAATCAAAAGTCAAAATTCAAGGACGATAGAAAAGATTAAAAAGAAATGGCGTCGATATAGCTAAAATGTTGTGGTAAATGTCATTGACGTCTCGTATTATTATTATTATCGATAAACGTACTCATACAAATCGTGCAGTTTCGATGTAGGTGATACAATTTTTTTTTTGACAAATCTACATCTATAGGTACACTATTATATTAAGAGGAAAGATTTGTTTGTTTGCTTGTTTGTATGTTTGAGGTAAACTTTGGAATTACTGAACCGATTCTAAAAATTCTTTCTTTTGTAAAAAGTTACACAATTTCTGAGTAACAGCTATATTTTATTTGAATAAAAGTAAGTTTTCAGTTTGAAAGTTCAGTATTAGTGAACCATGTCGGGAGAAAAAACGCTGCTTAGCTGCTTTATCGGCGTGCCCTGACCAAATGGTTAGTTATACGTGATAAAACCGGTTGTTTTTCTATATGAGGAAACTGTATCAGTTTAATTTGACTAAAGATTTCCATCTACAACGATCCTGACACACTTCTTGCTAATATTGAGCTTGAAAATTTGACTACAGCCAGGTTCAAGCATAGATACATTCCCACACGGGAAAACTATATCAGTTTAACCTGACTACAGATTTACATCTACAACGACTCGGATACACCTCTTGCTAATATTTAGCTTAAAAGGTGATTTAAGCCAGGTTTATGTATTGATTTTTTCCCATACGAGAAAACTGTATGAGTTTAATCTGAATACAGATTTCCATCTACAACGATCCTGACACACTTCTTGGCACTTTGCTAAAACATAGTTAATCATAGTTTACCAGGTTCTGATGATGGGACTGGAAGGTGGGTACGAGATCTCTTCAACGGACAACAGCAGACCCTTCGAGTTTGGGCTTACTTTTATTAGCACTTTGGTAAAACATGGTAACCAGGGTATGATGATGGGACTGGAAGATGAGTACGGGATCTTCTCAAAGGACAACAACAGACGCTTCGAGTTTGGGCTTATTTGATTGGTCTTTATTAGCGCCTTGGTTAAACATGGTGTCCGTTCCATATAGTCGTTAAAAAAATCATATTCTTTTGTTTTCCTTATTTTCACGAAAATCTCTTCGACGCGGGCGGAGCTGCGGGCAAAAGCTAGTTTTAAATAATTTATGCATCAAAACTGTTGGCAAAGTAATTTTTTCCACATGCTTTATTTTTATTTTATTTTAGTTATTGAGGGAAAGTTGGCAGTTTTTTTTTTAAACAACTCCTCCGGCATGTGTAAATCGGAGATTTTGATTAATGCGGTTATGACCGTATTTATTCTATATATTTTTTATGCTTTAATTTTACAGAAGTAAGTAAGTAATTAGTGTAATATTATTATAGGTTTTAATTAAATTATTAAATAAATAAATATCTACATATAACTACACAGTTAGATACGTTAGGTCTTGTGTCTAAGTATTTTAATCTTCACTATTCTAGTTGAAAATTCAATAAAATGTGCCCTCATAGCGTCGTCTTGCATAATATTTTGAAGATTTTCAGTTGAGATGCTTGAACCCATCTTACATTCTGTATTATATCGGGGTACACTATAGGCTGGACAGTAACAAAGCAAGTGGATCACATCTTCTTCTTCGTCAGGATCGCATATACAACTAGGAGCATTTATAATACTGCAGTTGAACAAATATTTAGCAAAAGCACCGTGCCCCGTTAAAATTTGTGTCATCATATAATTTGTTCCCATTTTTCTTATGACTTTGTAAGCAGATGATGAAAGTTGGCAGTCTTTTCTTGTGTACAGTTTGATGCGTTCGTAGGCTGCATTGAGTTTGATCGTCAGATGACTCCCGCCTACTACTGACAGCAGGACAGTATCAAGACATAGGCGTTTTTTGGCTCGACTGCTTCACGTTTTTTTCATAAAAAATCCCATTTTTGTTTGTGGTTATGATGTATTTTGACAGAGAATGTTTAGTTGGCAGTTTTGAGAGAGGTTTATGTGGTTACGCTACTGTTATTCATAGTTGTTAAATTAAGATATCGTCGCGCATTTTGTAAGACTTTTATATAATACATAATTGAAGTACAGTCTTCATTATAATCCTTGTGTCATAATTTTCCATGATTGCTAGTCGTAATTTCTGCTTTACTATCCATTTTAAACCCAATAGGTATTTTCAACACATTTATTTTAGGTTATGTTTTTGAGTAGATAAACAGAAACCGTTCTTAAACATGTTTTTGCTAGTGGTTGCGTTTATGACGTTACGTAGTGAAACAAATGTCAAAATCGTGAACATCTTTTTGGGCACCGAATCACGCCTCATGTGAGGTGACTGAAAGCAGACACGAATGCATCAAACTGAAAGGAGTTTATTTCCGTCAAGTTGCAAAGAGTCGGTGGTCGTCTCGCCCGAAAGAAACTTGACCGAATGGGCAAGTTGAGTTACTCCTTTTTAAACCTATTTTTGTTGTAGTCAACTCGACCTACAAAGTATCAGTTAAAAAAGGATTGAATCCAAATATTAAAATGGTTTTTGTCTGACATGTTTTTTCTTTAAATATAATTTTATTAAACAACAAGAAATTTTTTAAACTACAATAATTTGCTTAACCAACAAATAATAGTTTATCAAATAGGAAATAAAAATATAAATTGCTTTTATCCACTAAAAAAATATTGTCTGCCGCAATTATTATACAACTTAAATGACAATAGTTAATAATCTTGAAATCCTAAGAGCAAAAAAAAGGAAGAACCTAAACCTTAAAATAAAACATCTAAACCTACTATAAAAATAAAATTTACTTACAAATAAAACCCTAAATATCAAAAACTCCGCCCCTTATCGTACCCGGCGCAAAGTCCCCATTATTACGCTAGCCGCGTTCCCGCGTTGGATTGCTGGTGGTGGGGGTGGGGGGCCTCATTTAGTTTTGCCGCCCCGGGCCTCAGACGGGATCTGATGGAGATCAGTATGGGACAAGTCGTGTGAGAAAGTGAGACGCACGCGCCAAGGTCACCAGCAGCAGACCTACGAGTAGTTTCCGTGAACAAAATAAGAGCAGATAGGTATTCTAAGATTTTTCCATTATATTAATATCAAAGACTTGTTCTTTTCCTGTATAACTGATCGAATATCAGCAATTAGAAAGTGTTCTAAAATATATATATATATATATGCACTTTTTCCGCTTTTAAATGCGCATAAAATGCAAAAATCCGTTACCTTTAGGAGATTTCTAATTATAATTTTATGGTTTTTCTGGTTTTTGATGTTGTCCAAATAGTACCGTTAATATCAATATATTTTATCTATAACACCTATGTAAAGTAGAACTCGTCTATCTAGATTTCAAACCAGAAATAATTAAGTCTAGTGTGTACACACGAACATGCGCTACGGTGTACGGACGCCAGCGAAACAAGCTACCTATTGTCACTTCTTATTTGTATAGAAATAGTGAGTTTTAACTGCAAGGTACATAAGCCAGGAAACATCTATACTAATAATAAAGTAGTAAATAAGTCGTGTCTATACATTGAATATTTACGCGAAATTTTAATTGAAATGGGTTTATTAGTATTGTACTGAGGCCAAAACCACAATTTTTTGAATTTTTGTCTGTCTGTCTGTGTATGTTCCGTTTTAACTCGAGAACCATGTCAACGAATAATGACGGTTTGTGCACTGCGCCCAATTTTTTTTTCAGGATTTTCTGTTTCTCTAAGCGTACACTTCATAATTAAATTCACTTGTACTTGTTTCACTACGGTTTCTATTTTAACAATTACACGTTAATCCCGACCGGTTTCGGTTAATACACAAATACAAATGGTGTAATAATCGAAACCGGTCGGGATTAACGTGTAAATCTTAAAATTAAAACCAGTGAAACAAGTACAAGTGAATTTAATTATGATGTTTTCCAAGTTTCACCAAGTGCCGACAATCGCAAGTATAAATTAAGTATACACAACTGTGAAATTCCAGGTGGTAATGAAATGATGATTGTGCAATAAATAAAGAAAGTAACTAAATAGCCGTTAGCGGCTTCCTTAGTTTTTATTCGACCGCTAGGGATAGGTTGCGACGACGAGCGAAGCGAGGAGGAGCGGTTAGGTTGACATGTAAATACATATTAGGGAGCCGAGCGAAGCGGAGCGAGGCGGACCCCGTAGTCTAAACAGAATTCACGATATGCGGATAAAAATCATTTTCCGAGCACTTTCCGATGACTTACGGTTCAATAATAATTTATAAAATTAAAGGACCGCTTCCCTTTCCGAACTGTACATTGCAAATTAAACTTTATTGGAGATATTCCAACAGCTAAATAATAACTTACGATTCAATCATTTTAAAAATTAAAGGGCCGCTAGTGGCCCTTTAGTCATTTCGATAAATAAAAGCACACGACTGCTGCTAGTCTTGTCGCTACACGCGCCGAGCAGAGTGTATGTATGTATGTCTGTATGTGTGACCCGCACGTGCCGCCCGTCCTGTCTCGGCCCTGTTTTGCGCGTATCTAAGAGCGTTTTTTCTGAAAATCTAGGATCGCTTAATGCAATGTGGTGATTATTTTAATTGAACTCTCCCAATCAAATATTTTTGCTAATGTGCTTCAGACTTCACAATAACTTGACTACACCTTCCATAAAAAATTGGTCGGATGAATTAATGTCAACCTATATTAGGTGACATTCATTTATCCAGCCAAATTCATACTGGAGACTCAGTAAGTGGTCAGGACCAAAGTTCAATGAGGCTTTCTGTGAAATACGCAAAATAACATTTAGACTTCATAAATTGAGTCGAGGTTGTTCTTGAACAAGTAGAAGAGGAACAAAAAAAAGGTCATTGAACCTTGGTCCCGACCACTTACCGCTTCTCCAGTATGTTTTTTTTATCTTGTGTTATTGTTTTTTAAGACGGCGTGTGAAAAATATATTTTATGTACCTATTTCACAATAGTACCTATAGTTTATGCTATAAGTGCAGTAAGAAGGCTTATGAGGAGGATTTCAAACACGATCGATAAGCGAGTTCCGATTTTGGCCACGATCATTTCAGGCGCCAAAAGAGCCTTGTCGCACTATACGGTTACCTAACATATCACCTGTCAAAGCGTATGGAAATAAGTGATCCAACAGCATTGTTACATAATCAAAGATTAAGAGCAGATTATTCCTTTAGAAACTAGGGCCTAATGTATCGGTGCTGAAGCTGAGTGACTTGGATCTTAATTTACGATGTAATACTTTCAAACTTTAAGCTTAAAAGCGTGTTTATAGCTGTTGTGCAGGATTATTTACAAAGCAATGCATAAAATAACACAAATATACAAAAAAGCCTAATTGACATTAAAATATTGTTTCGTAGTGCCATATGAAATTGATACATAAAGAGAAAAGAAAAATAAATTAAAAATTCATACGACAAATACCAAGTTTTTGTGTATTGATTAATAAGTAGATGACTATTGTATAAGTTAAGACAAAGTAGTGTATGAATCTGTACATAACTAGGTATTAAAACACTTGTCTATAAAACTACTAGCTTAAGCCCAAGGCTCCGCCCGCGTGTTATTCGGTTTAACTACATGCTTTTTTCCGATATAAAAAGTAGCTTATGTGTTAAGTTAGAGTATAAGCTATATCCATTCTAAATCCGTTCAGCCGTTTCAGCGTGAAAGAGTAACAAACATACACACGCACAAACTTTCGCATTTATAATATTAGTGTGATAGTGTGAAGTGTGATTAAAAAACTCCCCTACGGTTTACGTGTTTTAATAACCGCTTTATGTACCAGCTTCATATACTACTATTACTATTATAGCATCGTCTTGTAAAGTGAACTATGCTATAATTTAATTATTTTTTACATTTTAGAGATGTCCGTGACAAAAAAAAATTACTATGCACTATTTTTAAGTTTATAATCATGATTTTACCATACAAATTTAGATGAATCACATGCAGTTAATACCTACTTTTTATTCAAAAATAAGAAAAGCAATCTTAAGTTGTGCATTTGGGAAAGACAACCGACACAACCACCTTAATTGAATACATAAATTTAATAGTGGTTTTTAAATTATGTGAAGCTCTACATTTAAATTTAATATTAATGATGCATGATGCTTAATTTATCCAAGTATGCAAGTTTTATTGCCACACCAAATCCTTAGCAAAAACATTGCGTTTAAATTAATATTTATGATTCAAACTGAATGTTGAATATGACCCAAGTTGAAAATGTCATCGTTACCTTCACTTTAGGATTATGCAGAGGTCTCTTAAAATAGCATGTTATTCATTTTTTATTCCGTGTGTATAAATAATAAGTAATCCATTCATAAAATATACATTTTAAGACCTTTAGCGAATATTGGTTTCAGATTAAGGTCAAGAGGTCAATATTGAATTATTTAAAACCATAGAAGCGGGACAAAACCGACTTTGTCTGCGTTGAGCACCAAATTAAGAAAAGTAAATAAACAATCATAACTTAAAATCTGAATGGAATATATTTAAATTATTTTTACCCTCTACAAAACCCCGTGTAGTTATGATTTTATTACAAGTAGGTTAAATAGACTCATCGATTGCAAGTAAATGTGAAATAAAAAAGGTTGCAAAAAAACACAATAAAAAAAAACTTCTATTTATATCTCTAAAATTAGAATGAGTGTCCACCTTCAGGCACTTTGATTTCACTTTGATTTTTACGAGAAAACCTCAACGTTTCGGTCAACCTTAATTTCTGCTTAGTTAATTTCTGCTTTTTAGGAGTTTAGTAGAAAACATTGAGGTACAATTATAGTAGCATAAAGTTCCAGAATATAGTTAATTATACGTTTTATTTGGGCCACGGGAGAGCTTAATATTCATATCTGCGAACTAAACTAAATTGTCCGAAACGTCGAGTCATTCCTTACCTTACACTGATAAGTGACACTTGTTAATTATAACTTTTAGTTTGGTCAAGAGCCCTACAAGACGTCTCAAGTTCGAATCGGTACTGAGGACAATCCAAAGTCAGGATTATTTTATCCCAACTAAGGATAAGGTGATAGCGAAGATTCAAGGTTTCAAGTTACCCAATATTATGCGCCCAAAATTGCATGCTCATTTAAAATACAATGCAATATTTACTTTTATGGAAATTTTATTATTTCGAATAAAAAATACTCTTCATTCAATTAGCCTTTCACAATATCGCACATCCTGAATGCTGTTTCTGTTTATGTTTTTTTTTTATTCCGATTTCATTTGCGGATCAAATTATAAGAAAATAATAAAATCACATGAATTTTAAATTTCGAAGGCCAAAAATGTTCAAGGCCATTCTTTATAATATGTAACGCAATAAAATTACACTGAGTCTTTCAAAAACGGTGCATTATATTATTATGTGTGTTATTCTTATTACTTATTAAGAGTGTAATTTTCTGGTGTATGTAGTAATATCTTTATAATTTTATCTATATATACCAAGTCACCAAACAATATTTACGGATTTATCTCGGGACCGTCTATGTGGCCGCGTGGTAGAGTGCTCACCTGCTAACCTAGAGGTCATGGGTTTAATCTCCGCGGTGCACAATAACTTATGTTCGGTAAGCTGTTGGTCCTTTTGTGCCCGAAGTACGGCATCAGGGCATCATCACCCATCACGTTTGGGAAGGAGTAATAGTCGGTTAAAACTTGGGAACACCTCTGACACCCCTCAGGATTCATGTCGTTAAGATGTGTTTGTTAAATTATAAGTTTCTTTTGTTCCTTGCTTGGCGCACTAAGTACTTATAGAAACATTATGATATTATAAAAGCAGCGGTAGCTCAGGGGTAGAACTCTGGCCTCTCAATTTTGAGACCCAGGTTCGATCCCCGGTCGGGCATGCACCAATGAGTTTTTCGGAATTTATGTGCATAGTATTTGTTTTTACTTGCCACTTTCTGAACGGTGAAGGAAAACATCATGAGGAACCTGCATGCCCTAAAAAGCATGTATTTGTTCCCGAAGTACGGCGATAGGGCTCACCACCCATCACATTGTGACTTAATAATCGTCGGTGAAACATGGGTGTCCCGAGTATGGACTTGACTTGTGACTTGCATTTCACTGTTCATACTCGGAACACCTCTGACACCCTCTCGGGGATTCATGGCGTGACGATATATACCTTATATTATTTCATAAAGGGTTAAAATTAAATAAAGAGCTAACATTAGTGAAACCATACATTTTACTGGTCATACTTAGTACTTACCAACTTTTAAACAACGGAAATAAAAAAAATGCGTTGCCCATACAAAATTCACAGTAAAAATTTGTATGGAAAATTAAGAAGAACTATTGAATATAGAATTGTCTTGAATTGAATCCAGGTGGTAGAGTTGGTGCCGGACTCAAGCTGTGGAGGTACCGCCATCTTACTCGCAAACCTCCCGAAGTTATTCGGGAGAGAGTAAGAGGACAGTACTCAAATAGGCACAACCAGGTGGCTGAACATTGTCTGGGACCTATTGATGGCGGTGCCTTGTCGGGCCTTACAGAAACAGACTGGTGACGGGCCGCAGCGTCACTAGTCCGAAGGTTTCGGTACCGCGCTCACCAATCCGCCTGCCCAGCGTGTGTGAGTATGGGAATTTCTTCCAAGAGAACTGCAGAAATGTCCAGCAGTGGACGTAACAGGCTGATGGATGGATGGATTGAATGTACGGGTAGTTTCGTTGGGAAATTCATTCTGTATGAGTGGTACCTACAGGAGAGTTTATTTATGTTCGATACCTGTTTAATCACACTAGCTATATGTTTAAAACTGCCCACACATTGTATAGAAACTAAGGCTATGTCACGCACGCACGTGTCTTTATGCAATTATTACGCAGTTCTGTACTAGTTTAAAAAATAACTTGTTAGAATGGAACCATACAAAAAACGGTTACCTATTCACATTTCCTAGTCACTTTCAAGTTTGACTAGTTCAAGTGGATACTTTTTTATGGTTATGCATTATGCACGGTCGATGCTCTAATTACGAAACGCATAAAAATATCAGTCCGCTAATCTATTTATCTTAAAATATTAACTGCTTAAACCGTTGTAATTGAATTTTTGAGAGAGTGCTTTTTATTCAGTTTGTATGCTAAAATGTTTTCTGCATTAATTTGAATTAAAGCACTGCAATTGACACCGTTCGGTGGTAGAAGTTTATTTAATAAACTAATAACAAATAAGCACCTTATCACGCCATTACAGCTCGGGCCAGTTCATTTCTTTAATTTATTATTATCATTCATTTATTTAATTAAACTAAAATATTGCACTCTTTTTAATATATAAGGTGACTTTCGTTTATGTAGCTAAACGTACTGGAGACTCGGTAAGTGCTCATGGACCAAGGTTTAAAGCAAAGACCCTGTTTGCAAAATACGAAAATATTTATTCATCACTAATGCTCTGAAAGTAAGTCATATATAACTCGAAATGCGGAAAGTAAATTCGATTTACCAACATAAGGAGGTAAGTAAATTTAAAAAACGAATGAAATAAGTCGTTAATCAATTATGCGAATATGTTTGAAACAACGTTTTCAACAAGATAATTTTACTGCCGCCATTTTATTTTCATGTCACTTTTTCTTTTTTTTTGTGTAATAGCGTCTTACTGGCCTGTGTGATTGTTTAAAAAAAAACTACTTTAGTTGCTGTTTTAAGTCATAAATGTCTTTTTAAGATTTCATTTAGCGTTTCACGTTGTTGCAAAAAGTAATTTCATAATCGATTAACAACATATTTCATTGATTGCACGTCGAATTAATTTTTATATCCTGCAAAATGTGTTATTAGTTATTTATAGCAAGGGTAAAGTGGTATAAAACCGAAACCGGTTGGGATAAATATACTGTGAAACAAGTAAAGGTGCAGTTAATCATCATGATAATTTTGTGAGTTTTTTTATTTTCTCGCATTAGTGATGAAAATAAGAGTGTTACACACGGGTGTAAGTGATCAATTCCATCCTCGAACTATGTGCACCCTCACTCGCTTCGCTCGCTCGTGCGCCTAAATATCTCAGGTGCAATTGATCGCTCACCTCCCTTGCATAACAATCTACTATTTATGCCTGTATACTTCTTCAAGAACAACCTCCACTCATTTAGTATAGGAAGTCTAAGTTTTATTTTGCGTAGGTATTTCACAGAAAGGGTCATCGAACCTTGGCCCTGACCACTTGCTGAGTCTCCAGTTTGAATTTGGCTATGTAAACGAAAGTTACCTCATATACCGTCTTTTTATTCTAATGGTTCGATTACTAATCCGCAGGACGCGACTTCAAATCCCGTAGGGGAACTTTTGTGTGTAGTCTTCGTGCTTCGAAAGGCCCAAAATACGTTTTTGATTGAAAAACACTTGTACTTGTCCACTTATTTATATTATTTCCCTTACCGGTTTCGCTGTTATAGCATTATCAAAGGTTTTTTGGTTGTTTACGTACAATATTAGCGATTCATATATTGTACGTAAACAACCAAAAAACCTTTGATAATGCTATAACAGCGAAACCGGTAAGGGAAATAATATAAATAAGTGGACAAGTACAAGTGTTTTTCAATCAAAAATGTATCAAAAGTTCCACCAAGTGCCAACAATCACGAGCATCAACCCAAAATACGATTTTGTTACGTAAAAATTGTTATATTGCATATCACAGTCCATTTACCGAAACACCTTCGGGGATTCGTATCTTGACGTTGTATATAATTTTTTTTTTTTTTTATATGGTTCTTGAATTAATTACACTTGCTTCCAGTTTTACCAAGTAAAAAAAAAAAAGACTTAATCTGGTATTCATGTGACCGACCGAAACGGAAGTGTTCCCATTAATTAAAAACCCATGCCAAACCTACGCCAAGTATTAAGTTCCAAAAAGGTATCAGTAACGTCCAAATTGAATAAATTTCCATAATCAGACGGACCGTCTTCCATACTAAAACTTTCAAAATTACACATAAATGCATACCAATTTAAATAAGGAAGTGTGTCAAATCTAATAACAAATCGTGCGCTCAAAAAAACCTGCAGTTCACGAAAAACATCAGCTTGTTTTTTCTATTAGAAACTGTGTTAAAATTTGCATCCCTACACAAGCAAATCTTTAGAAAGAAGGTGAGAGTGGATCATAAGCGAATTAGCATATTCATCTCTAAAACCCATGTATATAATAATGTATTTATTATAACAAGCGATACTGATTACTCTGTCAAAAAGTCAGATATGGTTTGATTAGCCTATTCGGTCTTTCATTTATTTTTTACTCCGATGTGATTAGATCACTTTGTCTTGTTAAATTCTTTCTTTAAACCGTGTGTGGGGTTTATCAAACGTTAGATAAACTGTCAAGGTTGTCTATCATAATAATACTTCTTACAAATTGTGGTCTATTTTCAAACTTGTTATTTGTATAGTAACCGAGGCTGGTTTAATCGGCCCTAAATGTAAGGTTTGTCTAGCGACACTATTTAGTTTCAGATACCATTTTTATGTAGAATAAATAAAAAATATGTTTGAAGCAATCGTTAAAGGCTAAGAAGAAAGTTTGCTATGCAGTAAACAAGTGAGTGGCTCTGGATCTATAAAATTCTTACGATCGAAGCTATGGGTCAATTTTGCATATCCACCTAGTAAAAATATTATTTTACAGGCAAATATAACGAGTTACGACTGGATTTTATATTCAAATAATTGAAAATGTGAAAATTTTGTATGTAACTACTCTCGAGTAAACTCCCCCGACGCACTTTTTGCTTTTATTATTATGGAGGGGTGAAGCGTGGGTCTTCGCAACTTTCCCGGATAGTACAATAGTAGTAATGTGTTTAAAGATATATCTGACAGAGGATTTCTCATCAATGTATATAAGGTGACTTTAATTTATGCAGCCAAATTCTTACTGAAGACTCGGTAAGGGCTCGGTAACAAGGTTCGATGATCCTTTATGTGAAATTCGTAAATTATTCTTTTCGTGTTCCTTACAAACGCAAGCCCAGCCCCGAGTCAATTACTATGGGACATCAAGATTTTATTTTGCCAAATTTGCAAAAAGTGTTAACGGTCCATGTTACTGATCACTTACCAAGCCTCCAGTATGAGTTTGGCTGTATAAATAAAAGTCACTTATATACTAATAATAAAGTAGTAAAAACGTCATATTCGTAATCTGAATATTATTGTGTTTTAATTTCAATGTGTTTTTAGTTAATTACTAAGACCAAAATTTGTATAATTTTTGTTCGTCTGTCTCTCTGTTCCGTTTTAACTCGAGAACCACTCAACTGATTTGGATGCGCTTTTCTTTATTATCATCGTAGTGACTCTGGTCAACATACAGGCTGTAGAGGGTGTTGATAAAATAACAATCTAAGCCGAAAACTGTCATTAATAGTTTTTAATTTTACGCGCAAATAACTGATAAAACTTCCACGCGAGCAAAACCGCGGAGATAAATCAGTATTATACAAAAGTGTATGCGTCGGTAGGTAGTCGGTCTAACACTATGAAAACTATAAAACCGTACCGTGTTATGTACCTTCGAGGCAGCGGTAAATGAATAATCAAATTGATTCAGTAGTTTCAATAAAATTTATTTTTTATTGTTATGGTAATCAAATTTAAAGCTACTTTTAGTGTGCAATTGTTATTTTTGAACTTTGGTTCAGTTTTAATGTAACGTATTTGTAAACTACATAAAAACGCCATTCCTAATTCGTTAGGTTGTTGTTTTTACGTGATTCTAGAGAAAACGTCACAGATATTTTAATAGTATTATTCTAATATATTAGGGGTATAGGTAACCATCCATCCACCAGCCTGTTTCGTCCACTGCTGGACATAGGCCTTTCCAGGATTTCGCCACTCTTGGCGGTCCTCCTGGAAGAAATGCCCATACACTCTGGGCAGACGGGTTGGTGAGCGCGGTGCCGAAACTCCTGTACCAGTGACGCCGCTGCCCGTCACCAGTCTGCAATTAGGGATGGATATATCGCCATCCATCGGTCCCAGGCAATGGTGGGCCGCCTGGTTTTGCCTGAAGGCTGTTCTCTTACTCTCCTCTGAATAACTTCGGGAGGATTTGCGAGTAAGATGGTGGTACCTCCACAGTCGAGCCCGGCATCAGCTCTACCACCTCAAGGTACAGATATATGTATAGCTATGTGTTTATGTCACGAATTCCATTTGGCTATGGTTGTAGTAGATAAACGCGTTTTGTGTGTGTGGCGCGGTTTGTAGCTCTCCTAGGGTAACGCACACTAGCAAAAAGTGCGTGTGCGCGGGTGCACGCACTACTACAATCAAGCCAAACGGACTTCGTGACTTGTATGTACACAAACAGACGAAAATAATTGACCTCGACCTTTCTTAATCCTCAAGATGGATCCGAGCCACGACATAGATCACTTGTCTTTCTATTGCTTAAGCGATATTAATAAATAAGGGTGTTAATTGTTGTATCTTTAAAAGGCCCCACAAAATCTATTTGGAGCTTCTCTTAGACTGTAAGAACCTATTTTACCTGACATTAATTAAATTATTGACAGAAATCACAGAAACTTACACAAACTTCGCTTCGCTCATCGTAACATCTATTTTTAATTTTTGTTTAAGACTTTCGTAATTGTTTTAATCTCGCTTTTTAGTGAAGTATTTGCTTTTTCGCGAAAAAGCGCAATAGTTTCGTATAATCGCGTAAAGGATCGGCCTTAAACTAATCGACCAAACTTATGACATGCTAAACAATAATTATATAAAGAATACAGGAAAATAAAGCATTTTAGAATTTTGGAATATATAAAAAGCATGCTCTAATTTAGATGGTGCTAGCTGTAAAATATGTCAAATGATATTTTTCTTGTATGATACGGAACCCTTGCCGTGAGAGTACCGGTCACACTTGACCAGTTATTTTATGAATGACCGATTGGTAAACTCATTTTAGGTCTAAGCCGCCACTTTGAAATGGTTGCGGGTGGATAATCTTCAGCATTAGGACAAGGATCCATAATCAATATCTCCAATTGGAGTCGTCTTCACATCGATGATTGAAGTTATTACTGCTGGTGGAAATCTGTCACGCATTCACTGACAAACCCTAGGGGGAGACGTGACCATGGCGCCATATGACAAAAGCCTTAAAACACTGATCCTTATGCGATGGAACATAAGATTGAAAATATTACTAAGTTTCATTTCTGGTAAGTATCATTTCAAATCGTGGGAATTCAGATAGATTGTAGGTTTGATGCTTAAGCTCATGTTGTATGGGAGCTAAAAGAATGCCAGACAAGGTACTTTCTTCCAGAGCGAGACAATGAAAAAGAATATTGAAAAAACCAGCCAAGTGCCAGTCGGACTCGCGCATGAAGTGTTCCGTACCATTATCTATAAAAACGGCAAAAAAATCATGTCTGTTGTATGGGAGTGGGCGGGTCCGACTCGCACTTTGCCGGTTTTAGTATTTATTGTTATAGCGGCAACAGAAATACATCATCTGTGAAAATTTCAACTGTCTAACTATCACGGTTTATGAGATACAGCCTGGTGACAGACGAACGGACGGACAGCGGAGTCTTAGTAATAGGGCCCCCTTTGGGTACGGAACCCTAAAAAATTGATGATTTACGTAACTAAAACGAAATGCCTAATCGTAATTGTGCTGTCCATTCCAATTAACAAATCAAATATTTGATTTTGGAAAACGTTTTAAAACAAGCAACGGAAGGTGAAAGAGCAGAAATTATCTCATCACATCACATGCAAGCGAAAGTATAGGTATACCACTCGTATCATCGCTCTCATGCATACTTCATACATTAATACAAAAGTGTATGGACATCCCCTCGAGTTTACGCTGACTCGATCTGTCATGTTGCGTATCATCTCGCATCTATTAACTATAATCTTATTCGAAACGAACTTTTGCTTTTTACATAAGCCTTTTATACCTCCGGTAAATTATTATTTATCTAAATTTACGTATGTGCTGCCTGCGGCAAGATGTGAAACATTAATCGGTCGAATCAATTATTATATTTTATGTAGAATTACCAGACATCCGGCGGAAAATGCGAAAGTCGACTGCAATGTATATACGATATATATTTTATGTACGTATACAATGTAAGTTTGATTCATCCGGCTATATTTGTAATATAGAAACTCAGATAGTGATAAAAACAATAACTTACATAAATTATTGGATATGAATAGATAATATTAATTTAGCTCTCATGCATGTTCAAAAACCTTCTCATGCATGATCCTTTATTATAAGTCATAGCGCCAGTTTATAAATATATAAAAAATCCCTAAGCGTATACTTACGCGAGGTATTAGCCAATTACGGCGCTGCATTTCAAAGCTAAGCACTACTTATCTTGAAATTCTCAACTATGAAATCGGGAGATAGTTCATGAAGGAGGGAAAAAGGGAAAAGAGGAATAAGCAGACCGAGGGTCCAATTCAGTGAACACCTTAAGGTAAAAGCAGAAGTCGCACGTTACCAAGAACTAAAGGATTTGCCTCTGGGCAGAGAACAGTGGAAGATGCTACACAAACAAGAGCAAGGCTCTTAAGTTATTGAGAGTCTATGGTGGTAACGGGGGATCTCGGTGCAAAATGCACATCATAATATTGTTTTCCTTACTTTTGAATAAACAGTTTGCAATAAATGCGTTTTATAGTAATTCGCGCAAACTGTTTGTTAATAGTTAGGTGATCACATGAAAATTATTCAATTTTATGTGTTACATTTTAGCTGCATTACATTACAACTGTAAACACGCGTTTAAGTTTGTTAATGGAATGCAAACAAAATGTAATACATTAAAGTACGTATTTTTTTTGTAAAGAGTTTACTATTGATAAACTATTTCCGCAAGTTCCTATAAAACACATTTATTGCATACTTTTTATTCAAAAGTAAGGAAAACAATATTATGATTTTCATTTTGTACCGAGGTAAAAAGTTACCCCCTTAAGTCATTAAGTATTTGAGGAGACAAAGTTTCATATACAAATTCCGTTAAAACAGTCATTGCACCTTGTTTCTGAGAGCTTACCAAGTTTTCAGTATGAATTTGTGTGTTTTTCGCAATTTGAACCAAATATAGCTTGTTTGAATTAGCAGTGACATGGTTAACTTTTCAGTTATTCTAAAATAATATATCTCTTGATAAAATAACAAAACTCTTTAACGTGCGATATGATAACTACTCGTACAGTGGAGAACACATCAAGCTATACACATTGAGTATAAGCTGACCCCTCATTGTACGGGAAGCCTATACAATGAGAGGTCAGCTTATACTGAAAGTGTTTAGCTTGATGTGGGCTCCACTGTACAACAAACAGATTGTTGGAGCAAAAGACATCAACGCGCGACCGCGTGAAGAAGTTTTCACTTTATGAAAATGTCTATATCTTTGTGTGGAAACTTAGTTGGCTTATGTTATTTATTTGTGTATTGTTTTATCAAATGTGTAACTATAATTTTCCTTATCATATAATATATTTTTTATAATAATTTTTATTATAAATGCGGATAAAGAAAAATCGAACCTTCTGTCTGTTATGTTCAAATCTCGATTATCCGTGTTGAGTTTTACTCCTGACAATCGAATCGGATATAATCGGAGAAATCACAAGTTGCTTCGTGTCCAGTGCGCGCGCACTAATGTTCTTAAAGAGTCTCCTGTTGTAAAAACACTTCGTCACAGAATTGATAAGTTTACAGATACCGATTTGTTTAGTTGTTCTTTGACGGAGTTCACAAAAACTGCTTTAAATATAATTTGTTACCAATAGCAATAGGTGTAAGCCTGTAAAGATTGTATAGCATAAAATGTATATAAATAAATAAAAATGAAAAAAAAGTCCAAATTTCTATTGTTTTACTATTGTTTTTTTTCTGTCCTGTGAGGGTTCTAGCAGCATTACAGTGTGTTAGTCAAGGATTTTTGCTGGCTTAAAGCTTATACTCGTTTGTAAGTACTTTTCTTCCTGTTTTAGGACCATAGAATGGTAGCACTTAATCACTTAGACTATATTTATATAAGGTCCTACAATAATAAGTGAAAATAATTCTAGGGTAGTTCATGAATCGTTAACTAATCAAATATCAGAAGAAGAAAACATTTTTTGCTCAAATAATTTTTTCACTTCCCAGTACAAAGTGGTTCAACTAAAGTGGTGACTAAATTTCTATGGAAAGGTAAAAAAAAGTAAGGGCAAAAAAATTCGTTTTCGGTGGAATGTGCTCTATTAGGGATACTCTATCATCTGTTCATTTTTTTTTCACTTAGAATTGTAGGACCTTATATATTATGTATTTGTCTAGAAGAATCGAAGAAAAGAGAGGAAAAGGAAGACTTAGGATGAATTATGTAGACCAAATAAGTAGACTCGTGTTGTCATACCAAGAACTGAAGGAAATGGCAATTATAAAACTCAATGGACACCACCAGGAGCTTTGCTCCCAAACGACGACCTCCTGGGTGACAGAGATTTTTATATCGTCTTTTGTTGAAAATAAGTACTTATAGGGATGTCAATTTGGTAAGTATAAAATAAAAACAATCGAACAAATTATTTTTTCGATTTTTTAAAAATAAACAACTAATTATATAACAGACAAACTAAATAAACTAAGTAAACAAAAACTAAATTATCCTAATAAATCAATAAAAATAAAACGAAATACATAGCCACATAAAAAGAGAAAAATTCCTAGAAATAATAAACCTCGTCCAAATCGCTGTTCCGCGGCAAGGTGCCCAGTATTCAGATTCAGACACTCCCGCGTTGAATTGCTAAGCTTATTCGTTGTTCCAGGAATGTGCCAGCCCGTGTGTCACCCGTGACGCTGACTGATTTGATTAGGTTTAGTCTATATCAAGCACGCACTCACTTGTTCTTAATATAAATAGGGAATGAAACTTCCATTCGCAGCGCAGTATATAGTAGTTAGGTACTGTTTTTCATTAAAATTCAGCCTCAGACCTCATTTCTTGCCATAATACGTATTCGAAGCGATTAGTCGTTCATAATTGCTTCCATCACCAACATCATCATGTGTGAAAGGGGATAAGTTTTTTTTTCTTTTTTATTGAGCAAAGTATTCAATGATAACCTTAGGCCTATCATTAAGCTCTTGGATGTTTCAAGTTGACATGGTTTAAGTGATTATTTCGGTATAATCGAAAGATAAAGTGATTGGTTTAATGCTTTGTGTGTTTCAGACTGTTACATAAGCTTCTTTTTTTGAATGCCGCCGAAGCGTTTTTTTTTGGATCGCAGAGAAAGGATACGGTTTGGTTTTTTTTATTATTACGATAAAGCCGATTCTGAAGGTTTTAATTTTAGTTTTAGTGCTGTCAAAACTAAATTTTCTTCATTCCAAAATATACTTAGTTCTTTAGTGTTAACAACAGAAGCAATATTTTGATAGCACTAAATTAAAATTAAAGCCTTCAGAATTGACTTTACTATCTTATCTCCTTCCATTTTATTCAAAACTAGCGTTTGCCTGCGGCCTCGCTCACATGGAACTATCTTTCAACCTAAGTATCTATAATTTACGCGTAATATATCGTCAGTTTTTGGCTTGGCGGTTATTTTATCAACACCTATATATACACAGGCTGAAATTCAATGAACCGACCAAATTTATACTGGAGACTCGGTTAAGTGATCAGAAACAAGGTTCAATTACCCTTTGGTGAAATTTGATAAATATATTTTTTTGCTTCCTTACTGACTGGGGCTAGGAATTGTACTTAAACTAGACCAAACAGTACGCGGGCAGAAAAATATATTTTTCGAATTTGGCCAAAAGAATTACTGAACCTAGCTCCTGATCACTAACCGAGTCTCCAGTATGAATTTGGTCGGTTGATTGAATTTCAGCCTTTACAAGGTGACTTTTATTTATACAGCCAAACTCATACTGGAGGCTTGGTAAAGGATCAGTAACACGGATCGATAAAACTTTTTGGTAATTTCGGAAAATAAAATCTTGACGTTCCATCATAGTAACTGACTCAGTGAGGGAACATAAAAATAATAATTTACGAAATTCACAAAAAGGACCATCGAACCTTGTTACAAGCACTTACTGAGTCTTCAGTAAGAATTTGGCTGCATAAATTAAAGTCATCATATAATATATTGGCCTATACGCATCCAAATCCGTTGTGTTGTTCCCAATGTATAACGGTACAGACAGAAAAAAAAAAAAATATATATTTCGCCAGTACCAGAATTGTTCAATACCAATAAAACTTTTTTAATTAAAATTACGCTAAAATATGCAATGTACACACAGACACGACTTTTTTGCCACTTTATCATCAGCATTGGTATGCTTTTCTCAAAGTAAAGTTTAAACAATAAATATTTTTCCGGGATAAACCTGGTCCTTTGTGAATCGGAGCAGCAGTTTTTAATCATATAACAAAATTTTACTACGGTTCCTTCTTGAAAATCGTAGGAACTAACATAAAAAGCTTACATGGAAGTTCATTATTGCTTCGCTCGTCCTATATTATTTTATCCCTAAGGATGTAAGTAAGTAAAATATGCGTGTATGCTTTTGTCTTCCGCTTGCATAAATTAGGTAATCGACTAACCTTAGACTTTCTAGGAAATTACTCCCGAACAAAACAAAGGGTTGTAAATTAGTAACAATAAAGTGCATAAAATGTATGGTATTTATTTATACTTTAAAATGAACAGGCGGTTACTAGGATTATTTATGCGGGAGTTAACATGTTTCCATAAGTCGTTCAAAACTCGCAACGAACCCGTATGGTATACCTACCATTAGGTCAAACGAAGTTGCACGATTTCTACTTGTTCTAAAATTTAAAAACAAAACACTTGTGTCCTGTATTTTTGTTGAAAACATAAAATCTCACAAATACCACACAATAAACTAGAAATAGAAACTCCTAACTGTTGGCATTCTGGGGAACCTGTATATCACGTACTACCTTTCTAAGACAATAAGGCCAATGAGCCAACCTATAATCGCTTTCAAATATGTCCCATCGGCCTAATTGTGTTGGACGGGTATTACATCAAATTTATTTAGGATACTATTACAGAATGTTGAATTATTCCCTGTTTAACGGCACTTTTTCGTTACATTTTCCGACACTTACTTCTAATTTTGTCTAATGTTTTGGGTACCTCAAACCTTCAACCGCGGGGCTGTTTAATTTTTCTGAAAAACACAATTTTTAATACTTTGAATCGTTTTTTTATTAAAAAACAAATGTAAAATGTTATGTGTAAGGTGACATAAAATTTGATATTGTTAAAAAACCTCGAAAAAAAAAAAGAAACTTCATTAAGTTTGCTCTACCACGACAATCTTATCTTTTCTGGAATAAGGTCTAGTTTACTTAGTAATTTTCCCAGATTAGTAATCAACTTACGATAGTCCACAACTTATCGCGGCCATTTTGTAATTTTGTAATAGCGTCTTTAATTGATCTCAAATAATGCTGACACCATAAATATATCATTAACAAGGAGGAAGCAAACTGCTTACATAAGTAATAGCAGGGCCTCATGAATAAATTATTAATTATACTAACGTTTTATGGCCTTTTGGTGAAAGTGTATGGTTTAAGTAGGTAATTCCCTAACAATAAATTCAAATATACAAAACTGTGTGTTTAGGAACGCGGTCGTAACGAACTACCTTAACTGATTCGTCGCTTAAGCACCACTTGGCGAGATTTTATCAGAATCTAGGCCTTATTTTCGATTTTATTATGGACTACGTTTTTTGTACGAACCACATAATCTCAATATAAACCAAACGCTATCGTATCAAAGTACCTTAGTAGCCCAGCAAACGAAGCAACTACTCAAGTATGACGAAGTTATTCCCCACTCAATAAACTGTGCCATTTTATATTTTCTTTGACTTAGGTTTTTAAATACAAGCTGACTTTGTTATCATTGTCGACACGCAAACTGTATGTAGTCGTCTATACAGACGACTTAGTCTAAAAAGCGAGAAAAAAGTTTATGGTCTGATACAATCATCGGTAAAAAGTTATCATTTCACACTTGGAACTCCTGTGATGTCCTTCTAGGATAATGTCGTACTTTAAGATAAACCTCAAACTGAAACCACATTATCTGCTGATGATACTGAACAACTTTCTAAAAAAAACGTAAACAGTCAACTGAAGAAAAAACTTGTTCAATTCGGTTGTTTTTTAAACATCGATGTGCTATTTTTGTCTGCTTTTAGGAATAAATATATAAATTTAACTTGTGCTTTTAAACCGATTGTGTAAGCATTTTAGTTTTTACAGGAAACTGCGTCATCCATCATATTAGGTTTAATGTCAGATCCTTGCCAAACTTTAGGATGCGTTCAAGAAATGTTTTTTTGTATGTGAAATGTGTTGTGATGACGTCACTGCGGTCAAATGAAAGAAAACGCTTTTTTTTTTCAATTAATAAAGTATATGCACGCTTATTTTAAAATCTGTAAATTATAAACAGTTAAGGAAAGCTATTCCTCAAAACGGTTTTCGAATCGTAAATATTAATGAAAAAAAAGAACAGGCCAAGATAATATTTACTAGACGTACCGTCTCCAATATTTTTTGTTCCACGCGGTGAATCCCGTCTTTCATTGCCAAACGGTAATGAGCGGGAAATATCTAAGCGGAACGTAGGAAAAATAATCTTAAAAAATAGTCTTCGCCTTAACTTTCCAAAAATAAAGAGCTTCACATAAAAGTCATTGGCGGATACAGGCGGATGGCTATACCCTCCCCACCAAACACCAAGGTATTCCATAGTAATTGACTCGATTTTTCAATTCAATTCAGGTGCACTTTTACGCAGCATACCTATGTATATTAGGCATAGAAAAGTTTGCCAAAAGCGCCTCAAGTTGGATTTTCTTTATTTAGTAAAAAAGCCAATATTATTTACTTTGTGATATACCATGTCAGAATACCCCCCCCCCCTCCTCCTCCTCCCAAAATGAAATCCTGGGTCCACCTTGAGTGTGGTATTTGTCACACATTGCCGGCTGGCTTTGAGTACGCTAGGCGAAAAATGAGATGGGTCAGGGTGGCTATTCTATCATATTACACTCTTTGCTTTTCATAACTTTTTTTAAAGGTGTGATAAATGCGGTGTCATTATAATTTTACGAACTATGACTCCTTATATTACATGCAAAACATGACAAAAGTCTGGACAAAAGGGTTATATTTTAAAAGCTTGGTACGCTTCTAAAGAATATTTACTTTTTAAAAATCCGCCTTCGGCCTCCCCAAATTGTCGCATACGTCGTAATATTGCCGCCATGATGCGATATGGCGAGTCAAGCGGAGTCTGTGCGGAGTCCGTTCCACCCGCAGTGGAATGCAGGCTCAAAGCTCCTAAGTGGATGAGAATAATCTAACAATAAAGTAGTAAAAAAGCACAGACATATAATTATTCACGGAGCTAAAATTGCCACGCGTCGACTCTATGCGTTTATTATTAATATTAGGTCTGCTTAGAGTAGTAAAATGACCGTCATATTCAGTTTATGACCGTCACGTTCGGTAAATTACAGTAAAAATGCAGTCACAAACGGTCATTACTTTTTGGTGAATAAAATTTTAATTTTCGTTTGGTTATAGTAAAATTTCCAGGTTTCATGTCAAAGAATGACATAAATAAAGATGTCAAGCAAAAATGTTAGATCAAAAACCAAAAATATTAGCTATTTCGAGTTTTTTATTACAATCTGATTGGTCTTTGAACAAATATGCCGCGTCCTTTGGCTGCAGCACTGCAGTTTGGAACTATTTCCAAATATTATATGTTTCCAGGCATAAAAAACATGCTGTGTGCATATTTTGCAAGGCAGAATACCGCTATACAAATGGTACTAGAATGGCATTACATTACACTTGGTATCTTAGTAAGGGCAAGGAGTGTCCTCGGGACATAAAAACAAAGTATCAAAGAATAAAATAGTGTCCAGCTTTTAATAATTAAAATATTAAATTAAACTTCTACCATTTTACCACGACATTTGTAAATAATAGGTGAAATATGTTGAACATTTTTAAATTTAATATTTTTTAGCTTTGTATGTACCATTTTTGAAGCAAATAAAATTAACTTTATCCCTTTTTCTTTTTAGATTTATTGATTGATTGAAGAATGGGAACTAGGTTTATTTTCTGGCACCAAAATTTATATATGTCATCAACTATTATGAATTATGATAGAGTTCATCCCAGGGCTGAGTTCAGTTTGATTGCCCGCCGACGCACGGCGATCATGATATCTCTTTTGCACGCATTGATTTTGTATATGCTATCCCGCTGTCAGTGATGAGGGGGCGATCAAACTGAACGCGGCCCGGAGTAAAAGTTTTGATATCAAAATAATACATTATTTTCAAAAAGCCCAATCAATAACAAAATTAGTACCGATTTGATTAGTGATAGCTCAAATCATAGATAGCCTTTATGGAATCTTTTAGTGTGTGTGTGTGTCACATCACTTCCACCATCCATCCATCCATCCATCAGCCTATTTCGTCCACTGCTGGACATAGGCCTTTCCAGGATTTCACCACTCTTAGCGGTCCCCCTGGAAGAAATGCCCATACTCACACACGCTGGGCAGGCGGGTTGGTGAGCGCGGTGCCGAAACCCTTGCACCAGTGACGCCGCTGCCCGTCACTAGTCTGTTTTAAGGCCTGGCAATTAGGGATGGATATACCGCCATCCATCGGTCCCAGGCAATGGTGGGCCACCTGGTTTTGCCTGAGAGCTGTTCTCTTACTCTCCCCTGAATAACTTCGGGAGGATTTGCGAGTAAGATGGTGGTACCTCCACAGTCAAGCTCGGCATCAGCTCTACCACCTACTTCCACCGTTGAAATCAAAATACGAGCAAAGTTCAACTTTTAATATAAGTTTACATCAGCCAGTGAAAAAAAGGGACATTATGTGTCCTGGTCAGAGGTAAATCGGGACGGGTCCCCAGACCACCAAAAATCGGGATGTCCCGCGTAAACCGGGACGCCTGGTAACCCTAGTTCTGACAGTTCCGATCAAAACTTTCGACCTGAGGTTTATTACAATTGTGACTGAAATTTATCGATTGTAACTGAAATAAATGAAAATTTCATGTAATTTTCACTTGTATTTTTCTGGTAGTAATTTTCCTCGCAACTCTAGGTCTGCTAATATATTATACGTCTGTGTAAAAAAGTCATCTCTGAGCATTGATTTTTTTTTTAAACTTTTTATGTGTTTTTATCGTATTGTATTAATATTGTATTGAAGCCAAAACAACCGCTTTTAGAGTTTTTGTTTGTCCTCTCTATATGACGAAATAACAATGAAATAACTCACAAGCCAAAAATGGGGCAGAAATTTAATAGACGCGGGCGAAGGGCTAGTTCTATAAGGTTCTACAAATAATAAGTGAAAATAATTCTCGGGTTGACTGTGTATTGTTGACTGATCAATCACATTAAAGAAGGAAAAATATATTTTATTTTATGTAATATATTATTTTGAGTTTCCAGTACAAATTGGATCAATCAGCTGGATAAATTTCTATAGAAGAGTGATAAATAGTTTGCCCAAATAAAAATAATTTTCAGTGGGAAATGGTCTATTTAGCAATTCTTAATCATCCGAAATTTTTTTAATTTTTACTTTTTGGACCTATGTATGTATATGGTCCTAAATTCAAACTGAAACATTTTTAATAAGGTATCGCTAATAGACTGCTTTATACCGAAATGCTCGATCTTTTTTTACTTTTCCATAGAAATTTAGCCAGATCACTAAACCACTTTGTACTAGGAATTAAATACTGGCCAAGTGCGTGTCGGGCCACGCGCAATGTAGGGTTCCGTAGTTACCCAGTACATTTTTGGTCTACTGATACAGATCGCGTTAAGCTCCTAGTCCGCTCGGAAGTTCCTTTCCCGAAGAACGGCCCATACATTTTGTCGTGCTTAGAGGGGACTAGAAGTTTGGCGCGACCTGTACTCGTAAACCTGTAAAGCCTACTTAGCTGCGATAATTTTCCTTTTAACTTTATTATGTATACTTATTCTGTGAATTTTTTCACATATTAATAAACAAACGTTTAGACGGCCCGCGGCGGGGGGACACTTGACTCTAACAACAAATAGCACTTTAAAGCTTAACAATTCGCCAACGGATCCCTAAACCTAAAAATGGTTTTCACACACCCCCAATCTTTTTGAACAACCTATCCAACGGTATCCCACACTATGGGATATACGAGAAAAAAACATCACCCCCAATTTACATGTATGTATGTACATATAAATTTTTTTTTTAGAAATTTCGTTTTACCATTATCGGTGTGATTAATATATTATTCATGCCAAATTACAGTTTTCTAGTACTCTGAGCTAAGCCGCAGACAGACGGACAGACGGACATGGCGAAACTATAAGGGTTCCTTCTCGGACTACAGAACCCTAAAAATGTCAAAAGATTTTTTTTGCTTCTTAAATGTGATGAGTTAACGATACACAATCCACCGGAGAATTATTTTCACTTATTTTTGTATAGGACCCTAAACTATAAGATCTGCAAACTAACTCAATAATTCACCTAAACACGCTAACCTACTAAACTGGATGTAAATAAAACAACATACTGGACCGATCATACTCAACACTTTTCTTTTTTATGGGATATCTGTACCAAATTTTGAAATGCAAAGATATCTTCTATATCATAAAACTGTCTTTGGTATTTGGCACCATACAATTTATGACTTGATATTTATGTCAGTAGCGGACCAATCTTACTGTAGGTATAAAAGTTTGAAACTTTTTTATATTTAATCTATAACATCCAATTAATTTAAGTGACTTTAAGTCGTAGAGAGTGCTTTTATAAGATCTATTTTATTTAATTTTTGTCTATCACGTCTAGTAGGTTACCATATGACAGGCATTTTATTTATTTTATTTAACTGTGATTTATGACTAATGGTAAGTGACCATAAAATAACCATAAACTTTTGGACCAATAGAGTTGAAATTCAATTTGTTTGATCTAATTGCATTTATGTAATACGAGTATCATTAAGATATGCAAATTGCACTGAAAAATTGGGTAAAGTGCGCTGAAAATGAAAATCGGCGGTGTTTTAAAGGGTCAATGCATAAAGAATCCAAATATATTTACAACTTGTGTCCCCAAGGGCGTGTCAGAGGTGTTTCCGCGATAACTGCTACTAGAACAGTCAACTCGTACACTCTCTTTCCACCGACAACGTTTACGTCCCAATGTGATAAGGTGACCCATATCGCCGTACTTCGGGCACAAATACACGCTATTTAGATCACACAAGTTTACCTCACAGTGTTTGTACTACGCACATAAATTCTGTAAAACTCATTGGTGCATGCCTGACCGGTGAAAATCGACCCCGGGTCTCAGATTCAAAATCCGGCGTCCTACAAACTACTCCGGCGTCTACTGAGCACAACAGCAAAAGAAAAGGCTTGCTTTAAATGACTGTAATAAAATAAAATTTCAATAATATTATATATATTAATAAAGCGAAAGATAAAAAGGAAAAATGCTTGTGTTCTTATGTTAACAAAAACAATGACGTTTAAATATCAAATAAAAATTTTCAGTTATTTTTAACTGATTAGCGAAATTCAGTCACGTTATTAGCCCAGTCTAAATGCTCCACGTTTTATTTGCTTATGATAGATAAAACCCTCAAATTTCAGTCCGTAAGTAAAACAAAAACAAATCAAAAAAACAATATTCCGCATACGCACCTCCCACCAAAGCATCAATCCTTTCCAAAGATAACAAAAACCACTCAAAAATCCATATCAAAACGAACTTCAAACATGTCCTTCACTTGGAACAACACATAATCACTTTCATTTTTAATAAAAAAAAAGAAAACGCAGAATTATGCAGGCAAAGGAAGAACAGGTAATGCCAATCGCGTCGCGCGCCTATGTTCCGCTATACCACCTCTTCGGTGGCAGCGCAGCGTATCGGTCTGACGGCTGAACAACAAATGGTGCGGAGTCACCGCGCGATTCCCACATGTTACCAATGATGCTTGATCTAGGACCGGCTTCGATAGAAAAACTAAGAAGGTCAAGTTTCCTAATCATTGGGTGAAATATGCACTATTATTGACTGGAATTCTATGGGTGACTTTCTGCTTATTGAACTTTTAATGTTGTTGTTGTGAAGGTTGTCGCTTTTAGTAGTACACTTTCGCTGATTATGCGTCTATGAATATGGATTATTGTGGATCCTATGAATGTTCTGTTTTTTTTCCAGATATTAAGTGTCTCTGAGAATGAAGCTAATCTTGTAACTATTCGTTTATAATCAATATCTTTTTCAATATTTTAACGAGCACGGGACTCGCCTTCTATTTAGTTTTTCCATTGTAAAGTTTTGAAAAAAACAAACACGAAAAGTCCCTCACTCCAATTTTAATGTTTCTTCTGAACGTGTACACCAAAAATGTAAGAAATATCATTTTATGTTCAAAATAAGAACTCACAACAAAGTGCCTACATATTTTGCTCTAAGCAAGAAAGTTTTCGTAGATGATGTTTACCAGGTTCACACGGGTGATTTATCTACATTTTATTGCATACCAACCAACATAAGTATGATAATAAAGTAAGGATTGATTTAGAGCCAGTAACGTGCAGCATCCCATACTAAGAAAAGCTTATAGTAAATACTTTCTCTAGTTTTTTTCGGTAATTAAAACTTAATCATCGAAGGCCGTCCATCATGGCGGCCATTACTCGTTATTATTACGATAGTAGTAACAAACTCTATAATTATTTATAAGTCTTAAATATACACCGATAAGAGTCATGTTTGATTGAAAATGAACAATGTTGTTTCTTAGAACCCTGTGGTTTACCCACCATATACAAAGTGTTTTTGCACAGCTTCAGAAGTTCAAAAGTTTCATTATCCCTGCAAGATATGCCACCTACGTGTAATAAAAATAACAATTTGCATGCAAACGACGGATTTGCACTCTTTTAATGTGAGCACGCCTTTTAGGGTAGCCTTTAAGTTATTAAAAATGTATAAAACGTTTCAATATTGTTAAAAGCTTTCAAGTATACGAACGTTGGTTCCCGGATGTGAGAAAAAAACTCTTCAGATAACATTAAATTATTAAAAATACATAAGTGTTATGACTTAGACCCCTTCTGACTCAATTTCTACAATAAGCACGCTATCTCTATCTACATCTACATCTATCTACGACCTAGTCCCTGATAATAATCTACATCTACCCTAACATAATAAAGAGGAAACCTTGCTTGTTTGTCAGTTCGCTAGAGCTAATCTTTGAAACTGCTGAACCGATTTCACTGAAATTTAGCATAGAGCTAAAATAAGGGACGGAAAATGATTAGGATACTGTTATCTCGGAAAAAAAGCATAGTTCCTGAGGGATCTGAAAACTTTTGACATTCGCCACTTTTGAAATCTGTCGCTTTTGTTATTGTCACTATGGATATGTCATTTTTGACATCTGGTACACACCTGTCACTATAAACACTTGTGACTTTTGACATCTGTCACATTAGGCTTTTCAAAATTTATCATCATACATACAACATACCGTTACGAAATAATACTCCCAAGGTGGTGTCAGAGGTGTTGCCTCTTTATTTGTATACCCTTTTGTCACCAACGATTTTTCCATCCCAACGTGATAGATGGTAAACCTTATCGCCGATTTCGGGCACAAATACGAAGTATGCAAATAAACTCCGAAACACTCAAATTCAAACTAAACCGGGCAGGAAAGTTCTACAGACTGGCCTATATAGCTGATTTGAAAATATACGACATAAATCCCCGAGGGGGTGTTAGAGGTATTTCCGAGTATGGACTATGAAAATGAAAGTCCACACTCGTACACCCACGTTTCAACGGGGATTTTTACGTATCAGAGTCACGGTGATGGGTGATGAGCCCTAACGCCGTATTTTGATGAAAATACGCATTCACTCATAATACAAATGAGAACCTACGGTACTTAAACCCATCAGCTTTGGTTTAGTGGTCGAGGTGCTTGAACCATTAGACCAGAGGGAGGCTATGTAAATTTTATTTTTATCACTCTCACTCCACGCGAAAAAACGCGCAGTGCGAGAGGGGCGGATTCAGTGCAAAAGAGAAAAATGTATGTTTTTTAATTTTATAAAAAAATTAAAATAGCTAGCTAAATTTACCAAATTGAATATCTAGATATTGTTAAAACCCATCTAATAAAATATGTTTGAGTTCGGTACATGATCCCTATCCGTCAAACGAGGAGAAAAAGTGCGCTGAAAGACCTCATTTCAATCATTATTTCTATCGAGGAAAATGTATCCAAACGTGGCTTCCAAGAACAAAATCCTAAATTATATAGTCAAAATACATGTACCAAAAATGTATTACAATTTTCCGTGTACTTTATGAAATACACAGAAACAAAGCAGCCATATATTATTTACATAGCGCCTTCAGTGGGTAAGCGAATATTGATTTTACAAACGTGTTTATAATTTTAATTTACTAATCACATTAGTTGAAACACACACAATATTATTTAACCTGTCTTCACAAATCCTATAATCTGCATACATTACTGTCATAACGGCAATACTATTAATTCCAAGATGTTTTCTCTAAAGCTAGATGGGTTACATACTATCAGTAGCAAAGCAATAAGCATGTTTCATACGACACCTCATAGATTTTAGTATAAATGATGTTTGTATTATACATAGCATTTGCCTCGCATCGATTAAAGTGATATGTGAATCTTTCAACGGTCACTGTTACTCCATGCGGAACGCCCCGCAGTGCGAGAGGGACGGATTCCGGAAAAAAAATGCAATATGTCGGTTTTAAATTAATATAAAATTAACTAAAATAGTTATCAAAATTTCACATTCACAAAATTTAGATATTGTTAAAATCTATCTAATAAAATATCGTTCAGGTCTATATGAAAAAAAGTGTAGAAGAAGGCCTCATTTAAATAATTATTTCTATCGAGCGAAAGTTCTGCAATCGCGTTTCTGTATTAAAGAAAACTAGAAAAGGGTACCCGTATTTATATACTAATTTATCAAATTAGTAGCTTCTTCTGAAAATCAGGTAAATAACTTTAAAAAGGGCCGATTTTAGTAAGGTAGCTTAATCCAAGCCACGATCTGGACTGCGATCTATTGTTTTTATTATTGTTTTCTCGATAATGAGAATTAAAAGGGTTTATAAGCATGAAACATCTAGCAATAATACAACGTGAAACATGACATTTATTTATGCAGCCAAATGCATACTGGATACTTGGTAAGTGATCAGTATCACGGATCAATAACATTTTATGCGTTATTTGAAAAACGAAATTTGTCTTTCCGTCGTATTGACTGTGAGCTGGGCATGCGTTTGTACAGAAGTAAACAATAATTTTAGAATTTTCCAAAACGGGACATCGAACCTTCATACCGATCACTTACCGAGTCTTCAGTATGAATTTGGTTTTGTAAATTTAAATGTCACTTTATACAGTGACTCTACCTGCCGTTCCGTAGTGAAAGAACTTATGCCAGGCAAATGGGTAATATAAAGGGCAAAAAACGTGTATCAGGATCGTAGCAGATAGATATCGGCGTCTCCGCTCATCTCTCTGAGAGACAGGCGAGAGTCTTGTGTATTTAAAATAACACACAATCCAGTGATTGGCACTTTATTAGTCGAGGACATAAAGCTTTTTAGTTTTGCATACAAGAAAGGCCATAAATAAATATTTTATAGGGGCCAAAGGACAGCGACTTGTAAATGGAAATATTACGACCGAAACGCTAGGTTTCTTCATATATTTCCTTGAAGCAGGTGCTAAACTCTAAATCTTATGGGTTCTAAATCTTCAGCACTAAGGGCTCTGCTTCCAGTTATATGGGTGACGCTTTCTTCTCTTCGAAGTTCGCCCTTATTATAATTGTGTCACAGAAAAAATAATAATTAATATTAATATTAAAATCAACGTTCGATCGATCGATGGTTTTTCGTTTTAAGTTCATTTATTGAAATTATTAAAACTATTAAATAGCACATTGGCATGTGCTAGCTACTTTTATTCACGTCACGTGCACTTTAGAAACTGCAATTAAATCTGATTCTGATTGAAGCATTAAATGTAAAACCTGAACATTAAGAACTGCATCTAACAGTTTAAGGTATATTACTATGTATTGCCTCAAATAATCGTAAAGATTTTGGTCAATCAAGCTGATTCACATTTGGAAATTTCAGATTAACCGTGCTTAAAAATGAAATGCAATGCTGTGATTGACTGATTCCTTGCCCATGTATCCCTAAGCGAGTTTTCCTTAATTCAGAAACTGGTTCTTATTAGTAACGATGTTTTTTTTATTGCAAGATATGTCATAACAGGCAATATCATTTATATGATGGCGCATAATTCTAAGGTTTGACCTATTTAAATTTACAACCTTACACCTTAAAAACAGTGGTATCTGACCTCTCAATCGATATCGAGCCACCCAGTACCACAGTTAAAATAAAAGCAATCACTTAACAGCTACCTTCATTATTTTTAAAAGTAGGTACTGATTGAATTAAACCGTATCTCAACTTCATAGCTTAAATTGCATAATATCAAAAAATATGATCACGACTCACAAACAGATCTACAAGAGAGAGGCAGCCATCAGCAAGTGCCATTTTCAATTACTCGTACGTTTCAAAATGTAACACCCGCAGTTAATGCGTTCGCCGAAAGGGTTTGTGTTGCACTGAAAAAAAAAATGCAGTTTTTCTTTTTTAATTAACATTCATTATTAAGTTGTGTAAGGAACATTGAATTGATTGAAATGTACTAGTAATCTGTAGAGAAAATTCAAAAAGCAATAAATAAGTCCCAATAAAGAATATTTACTAAATGTTTCTACACGCAACGTTTTGTTTCTGGTTAGCTTTTAAGTTTAGCCAACTGTTGCGAAATACAAAACCTTACAAAATAATCTTTATCTTAAATTTTCATTTTAATTATTTATTTATTTTGTTAAATAGACGCATAGCATCTTAGTTAGTTGCAATATCTACACCAAAGGTAATGCTTTCAATGCATTAGTTAGAAACATCCATCAGCACAGACATTAGATGACTCTAGGCAAATGAGTTAGCACAAAAACTGAGGTCTTCGTACTGATATCTCGAGAGAGAACTGGAACCTATTGGAATATGTCAGTCTTGTAGCCCTTTAGATATTAGTATAGTATAGGTGGTAGAGCTGATGCCGGGCTCGACTGTGGAGGTACCACCATCTTACTCGCAAATCCTCCCGAAGTTATTCGGGGGAGAGTAAGAGAACAGCTCTCAGGCAAAACCAGGCGACCCACCATTGCCTGGGACCGATGGATGGCGGTTTATCCATCGCCAATTGCCGAGCCTTATATAAAACAGACCGGTGACGGGCCGCGGCGTCACTGTTGCAAGGGTTTCGGCACCGCGCTCACCAACCCGCCTGCCCAGCGTGTGTTAGTATGGGCATTTCTTCCAGGAGGACCGCCAAGAGTGGCGAAATCCTGGAAAGGCCTATGTCCAGTAGTGGACGAAACAGGCTGATGGATGGATAGTATATCTTCCTGGGCGGTCCCGTAGCGTTTCAAATTCGGTTCTTTCATACACACATACACACTAACTACACTACAGTCACCAGAGCAAAAATATCTCAAATTCTATTATTCTCGCCATGATAAATATTGATTTAGAGCTTGTAATGATAAAAAAGAAACTATAAAATAAATGGTATTACGTGTATAAAAATATTAAAAAAAACGTAAAATTACAATATTTAATTTTGATTTCACAAAAATTTCGAGCTGGTAGAAACAATCTGAGTACAGATTCGGATTAAGCACACAATTTTGAATAAGAATAACGAAAAATTATTCAAACAACAAAATACTATTGTCCTGTGTTATGGACATCCATTTTTTATATATGAAAATGCTGTATATGAATAAAAGATAAATATTCAAGCAGAGTTATTGGTATATTTTCATAGGCCCCCCATAGCCTCTGTAACGCAAGCTGTCCGTTGTTATAAACTAGTTTTCTATGATGATAGGTTATTGTGCCACATACTTGAATTGCAATTATATATTTATAAGGCCTTTTGAAGTATTTTGTAGACCGTTGGCGTACTAATTGAAAATGAATTGTATGTAATGTATGCCTTCAGGCAAAATGTAATGTTATTCAGACTAGTTTTGACATTTTATGAGGCGTAATGCGTACCCTGTTTTTGATTCACTTTCAATATTCATAGGTGATATAAATATTAGGTTAATTATTTTGGTTAATTGACTTGAGGATGTGAACACTTCTCTAAACGAGAGCTTCGCTAAATTTGTGATGTGTTCGTGAAATGTAATCACTAATCAGTCGTACTCGTTACATAAAACAAACATTACGCCACACTTTATAAATTAATATCTTCTAAGAGGTCCGAAATACAGTTTGGTTGTTTAACATTATTTAGAATGCTTTACGAACTGGAAACTGTCTGTCCGTCTATCACAGGGGTCTATAGCTTCAAGCGTAATAGGTAAAATGTTGAAATTATCACATAATATGTGTTTCTAGCACGACAAATAATAATATATTGAAAAATAAATAACTTAAGGGGATTATTGGTTTGTTCATTGTTTGTCGAAGTGTCATTATTGTTTGTTTCAACTGTCCACTTGGGGTATTTAAAGTAATTAGTAGCAAAATGAAAAAGTTTTGAGCCAAACAGATTTCGAGTTTGTGTTTCGTAACGGAACCCTAAACGAATAATCCAGAAGTTACAGACTAGGGCTTCCTTATATCAGACTTACTTTCCGCCATCTAAATCAATAGGAAACTAGGCCTCGTCTGAGACTCATTTGAATAACGAAGCATTCAAATAGTCGCATTGTTGACAATTAACTTTATCGTTGATTCTTAGAAGTTTCGATGACAGACTCGAGAACAATGAATGCAGCTATTCTAGGTGTTAATTGGATGATCTAGGGTTGTCGAATGTTTGTTTGTCAACATGGTTAAAAGAGGTTTGACTTAATAATTATATTACTGTCGGACGTGTAGGCACTGTGGTCTGAAGTCCAAGATTTCTATACGTATTAAAACGTTATGACAGCGTGACAAAAAATGCGACCGTATACCTGTTTTAGTGCAAAAATGCTTTTTGTTTATTTATGCACAGCAAAATTTGATATAAAAAACATGTTACATAAACAACAACTCTTGATATTTGAGGTCTTAAATAATTGATGATGATATTTCCTGACAAATCTTGCTATACAATTGAATGAGAGAGTAAATAAAATAATCATAGCAAGATGCAGCAACAGCTTCCCAAGATGTGTGCTTCTATTTTCCCATGGTTTAGGAAATTGTACACTCATTTGCAAAACTCATCACAACCGTCTGATTCAATCGCAACAACGGATGGCAACCCTATTCAGGCCGTGTTCACACTTGGCTAATCGTCGCATACTTCCCGGATAGCGAGCGTTTTTCTCATAGCCCGGCGCTCATTTCCTGACATTTGTTTATTGAGTGCCGCACAGAGGTGAAAATCCAAAAAAGTTGGCCAAAGCTATTTATTTTCAAATTTACATAAGGTTGGGTGAAGGATTGTTCCTGGTCATGTTTTAGGGTTATAGGGATAGTGGAGGTGGAGGAAACTACCAAATACCCTTCTACTTTTGCAACAAGGGGTCAAAAATGACCTGGGATGGTTACTTTTGGGTTACAATTCATATGGGTCTCAAAAATATACTTGCTAGTGTTAAAAATTATTATCCCCTCCTTTCTCTTCTACTAACTTCCCTCCCCCTTAATATCACACAGGTCAATAATATAAGTACACAAACAAAAAGCAAGTATTTCATAATCAAAAACCATATAATATATATTTATGTTTAGTTTATTATACAGTGTCAAGTTCAGGATCCTCTAATAAATTTAACACGCTTTGACACAAAGGTAGAGATTTTTTGGGCACAATGTTTCTCAGACCAAGTATTTCCTCAGATCCTTGTTTCTGCTCTCTCAAAGAAAGGGCTTTGTCTGAAGAGTTTCATGTTTCTCTGAAACGTTACTAAAGCTAGTATCACCAAGAGCAGTTTCTTTTATTATTTTGGATGCTTGTACATTGCCACATTCACGATACTTCATTTGTGCAGCAAACGCAAGTTCTGCAGGTTCAGACAGTTTTCAAATACGTTCAATTTTTCGTCGTTTTGAGCGATCACTAGTTTCTTAAAACTTTTTGGAAGGTCGGCCACCTCCTTGGTTGTGGGCTGAATGCACAACAGGGAAAGTAACATAGGTATTGAACCAATCTTTGTGTTTGTTGGCGCACCGTGTAAAATTTTCGTGTGCTTGATGGAGTTTGGTCTTATAATCTGACACTAATCTTGTTAACAAGCACTTGATTTCGTGAAAAAGATCGGTGACACGTAGAGCACTTTTCATCTTTTACAGCAAATATGACACTTTTTCGTGATGCTTTCGGGAAGTATATAATATAATAGCTATAATAGCCGATAAGAGTGTTTCTGCTAAAGTAGGCTTCTTCGTCAGTTGATCCTAAAACACCAAGAAATTAAAATTAGCACACATGTCTAATCAAATGAAATTTTTGTTAGAGCGACGGTTACGGACGGGAAAATTTTTAACTGCTTTAGCAAGACTAAAGATCACTCTTTGTAACAATGTTAACATTAAAGCCGGATCTGCCAGGAAATTCACCTTTATCATTTCATAAAAATTTCTAAACAGAAAAATTAAATTTTCCCGTCGTTTTATTGTCATTAATGTTTTAAAAAAAGTCACTGACTATCTAAAATAATTAATAAAAAATTGTTAATTACCTCCTGGAACTGAATCCATCGCAAAAACACAAACTTTCACTAACAATTTCGAGTAAGAAATTAATAACCGCAAGACTTTAAATTATCGAAAACACATCAGAATTTAAACAAGTTCAAATTTGGGCTGATATAAGAATGACAACCCGTTTCTCAGGTACCACTGATTGCTGTGAACCTTTTCATTGTTTAGTCAAGTAGTAATGAAAATTAGTTTTGTCGTGTTCCGAGAACTTTTACGTTTTTAGGTTTCGACCGGCTTTTATGGATTTTTCACCTTTGTGTGCCGGTACATAGTGCAAACGATTGATATATTTCTGGTGCCACTTTAAATGTATTGGCGAATGGTAATTATACAATGCCATCAAAAACAAAACTTGTAAAAAAACCAAGTCTCGCAACTTAGTTCTCCTATCGTAAAAAGTTGTGAGATACATGTAAATCCAAGTCGGTTAATTTATTCAGTCCCTACATAAGGGACTTTCTGTCTTAAGACTTAATAATAACGTAATAACATAACAAAATCTTATAATGACCATATCAATATTAAAAATGTTTTATGTTTTAAATAAATAGATTAACTTGGCCATCGCCATCCATCCATCCATCAGCCTGTTTCGTCCACTGCTGGACATAGGCCTTTCCAGGAATACGTCACTCTTGGAGGTCCCCCTGGAAGAAATGCCCATACTCACACACGCTGGGCAGGCGGGTTGGTGAGCGCGGTGCCGAAACCCTTGCACCAGTGACGCCGCTGCCCGTCACTAGTCTGTTTTAAGGCCTGGCAATTAGGGATGGATATACCGCCATCCATCGGTCCCAGGCAATGGTGGGCCGCCTGGTTTTGCCTGAGAGCTGTTCTCTTACTCTCCCCCAAATAACTTCGGGAGGATTTGCGAGTAAGATGGTGGTACCTCCACAGTCGAGCTCGGCATCAGCTCTACCACCTTTTGGTGAAAACACAATGTATCTCACAAGTAATACATATTATATTATTAGTTATTTCTTCTATATTAATATGGGATTACATTACATGGTGTATCTAGAAAACTGGACCGAAATTGCAAAATATTTTAGTTTTTCCTTGATTTATGCACTAAACACTAATTGTGTTCTAAATTTAAAGCTTCTATGTCTGCTATAATAGTGCCTTGGAGTTTTGATGATCGGTCAGTCAGTAAGTGAGTGAGTGAGTGAGTGAGTGACAAGATTGAGAAACTTTCACTAGTTATAATTCTTAAACTACTGATTCAAATTGAATGAAATTTGAAATATACCGTGTTTATACAGTGTCTGCTTGGTTACTGAAAATTCTTGCTTCTAGTTTTATCCACAACGAAGTTATAGGGGGTCGAAAATGGCCTGAACTACTTCGAGAATAGGATAGTACGGCCGTGCCGCTTTTTAGCTCGGCTTGGCGGAGGCATTATCGTGCCGCGGGGGATTTTTCATTTATGGAGGACCTGTGCTTCTAACGGAGACAAAATGGCGATTATTATGGATAATGATTTCATTAATTTATTCATTCATTCGTTTTTATTCATTTTGAGGTTCTTCATTTTTTTATTGGGTTTCATAAGATCAGAGAAAAACTAGTTTTGTGCACCAAATAGTTACAGTGAAATGAAAGTACAAGATAAACAAGGCAGTAGTTATATAAAATAAGGGTACAATTAGGTTGATTTCTAAACTTCAGTGTGGTATTTTATCTGCTTATTGAAATAAATAGACAAATTTAGAAATTTAATTTCAATAATATACTTTTTCGTGATTATAAACCGATTATTTATATATGTATTTTAGTATTTTCCAGGAAGTCGACGTCATCATATTTGGCCGAGTGGTCGGATCCTTGTCAAACTTTAGGATGCGAACAAGAACAATAAATATTAGTACGAAAATGTGTGATGATGACATCACTGAAGGTCAAATGAAAGACCTGTTTATTTTAAGATCTGTGTACCATAAACAATTAAGGAAAGCTATTCATCGAAATAATGGTTTCAGAACTTTACATACTTAGTCTATAAATAATTATATAGCAGGCGTAAATGAAACAGTTATAAAATATCTAACTAATTACGTATATTTCTTAAGTCCTCTTCAAAATGCTAATAGAGAAGGTCAACTAAGAATGTCAACTGAAAATCGCAATTATAAACAGCATAGAGACCATTCTGATTGAAATATTAAAAGCTTTAATTACAAAATAATAAATAAAACCTTGACTGAGCATTCGACGAGCACATACATTAATGTAGGTAGGTACTAGACTAGACGAAGTAATACTTTTACAAGGGAAAGTGTACAAGAATTCCTAGTTATTTATGAAGAGGTTCTATAACGATCAGCATGGAATCCTTTGAGAAATTCACTGACTGGCTAATAGTAGCGATTCAATGCACTAACTAGTCGCCTGTAATTGACCCTTCATAAATGGCTGCTACAGAGCTTACTTCACTAACTTATGTCTTCGACTTTGCTTGCCATTTAAGGCATTTATGGGGAATAAACTATTATAATATCTATCTCTATTTAGGACTAGCTTTAACTGACTTATTCTGGAAAAATTTAGTATCATCACATATTGATAAAGTACGTATGAATAGGTATATTACCATTCATTTATTTTTTAGGTTCCTCTTGCACAAGAAAATCTCAGTAATTCTAACTAGCGATTCTGTAAAATTCAATTAGAATTTACTACAACACTATCCAAAAAAAATTACTCTTATAATTTTTTTTGAGTTCCTAACACAAACACTAAATAAATTAAAACCTGCCAAGTGAGTGTCGGGCCACATGCAGTGTAGGGTTCTGTAGTCGCTCAGTAGATTTTATAAGTTGGTCTACTAATACAGATCGCGCCAAACTTCTAGTTTGCTTCGAAGTTGCTCCCCCAAAGAACGGCCCATACATTGTCGTGTTTAGAAGGGACTAAAAGTTCGGCGCGACCTGTATTCGTAAACCTGTAAAGCCTACTTAGCTGTGATAGTTATATATTATATACTACTTCTGTGAATTTTTTCACATTCGTAAACAACCGTTTAGCCGGCAGGGGGGGACACTTGACTCTAACAAAAATTAGCACTTCAAAGCTTAATATTTCGCCAACGGATCACTAAATCGAAAAATGACTTTCACACACCGAGAATTTTTTTGAACGACCTATCCAACGATAGCCCACACTATGGGATAGACGAGAAAAAAAAATCAACAAAAATTTACGTGTATGAGAATATAAAATGTACCCATAAAATTGTTTTGTTTTTAATTTTATTTTACCATTTTGTCGGCGTGATAATATATGTATTATACCCATGCCAAATTACAGCTTTCTAGTACTAAAAGTCTCAGAGCTAAGCCGCGGACAGACGGACATGGCGAAACTATAAGGGTTCCTTGTCGGACTACGGAACCCTAAAAAGGAACCATTATAGTGAGACTCCATTGTTTATCTGTCCGTCCAGCTATATACGTCCGTCTGGTATGTCACATCCTCATACATACGTCCGTGTGTATGTATGTCACAGCCTTATACGTAACTTTTGATCAGCTAGACTAAATAGACCGCCTCTGTGTCCAAGCGGTACAGCACTCGCCTGCAAATCCAGAGGTCGTGGGTTTAATCCCCGCGGTGCAAATTAAGGCGACGCATTGGAAATTTTGGCGACATGGATCTCTTTCTCAGCAATAAAGAAACATATATAATTACCAATATATATACCTACTAGATTAAGCATTTCATTGACATCATTTTGCCCGAAGATTTAGTTGATTGATTAATTTTCATAGCAGAGAAAAAATATTTAGAAAATCTAGAGATTTTTTAGTTTCTTTTTCTTAGATTTTTCAGAGATTTCTATTCTACTGACAAACGGGAGCGAATGAAGCCTCTAAGTTTTTTTTTTAAATTCGTATACAAATACACTTAAATATGGCCATCCATCCATCCATCAGCCTGTTTCGTCCACTGCTGGACATAGGCCTTTCCAGGACTTCGCCACTCTTACCGGCCCTCCTGGAAGAAATGCCCATACTCACACACGCTGGGCAGGCGGGTTGTTGAGCGCGGTGCCGAAACCCTTGCACCAGTGACGCCGCTGCCCGTCACCAGTCTATTTTATATAAGGCCTGGCAATTGGGGATGGATAAACCGCCATCCATCGGTCCCAGGCAATGGTGGGCCGCCTGGTTTTGCCTGAGAGCTGTTCTCTTACTCTTCCCCGAATAACTTCGGGAGGAATTGCTAGTAAGATGGTGGTACCTCCACAGTCGAGCCTGGCATCAGCTCTACCACCTATAAATTAAAACTATGGCCGATTGGATTTATTAAATTACTTATAGTTGTCATTTTAAATGAAAAATACTGTTTTGCCGCATACGACCTTAGGCATAAGCTAGTTCGTGAGCGCATATTTGTATGGAGTAAGTCCCCCTCACTCCACATTTGAAATTAAAAGTTTATCAATGCCTCGCCTTCAGGCGAGGATATTCAGAGTAATCTGTTCTGCTCCAACGACGTCATTTTACACTTGTCTATCCTGGATGGCTATTCTGGCAAGTGTGAAAAAATTTGCTACGGTAGATTTCGGGTGATTTTATTTTGCAAGGGATTTACTACGGAAATGATTGATTTTTCTACTATCGCAATTTTTTCGCACGCGCCAGAATCGCCGTCCTGCTCAATGGAAGCGGGCCGCTCAGAAATCTCGCGATTTCGATGTGTTTATACAGTTTTAAATGTTTATTTCTCATTACAAAGCAACGCTTTTGGATTAAATGAAACTGTTTTTACATATTTCAGAATAATTTCAACCCAGTGAAGGTAAACAAATTACTTAAAAATTCCTATAATAATTTGAATAAAACATTAAGAAGCACATATTTCAAAATTTTTATTTAATTAAGGTGAAATTTATTTATGCAGCCAAATTCATTTAAGAGGCTTGGTAAGTGATCAGTGTGACGGATCCCAACACTTTATGCTAATTTCACAAAATAAAATGTTAACGTGCCATGTGGACTTGCATTTCACAGTTCATACTTGGGAACACCTCTGAAAATCCTTTGACATGAATCCTGTCCTGACATTATGTAATATTTTTAGAAATTTAGTACCAATATTAATTGACCGATATTTTCGAAACTGTAAAGTTCTCCCCGTTTCCGTAGTGAATTTTCACAATTTTTATACGTTGCTCGACTGAAAAACGCTTCATGACTTAACCTCAAACTTTGCTGATTAAGGGCTTGTATTGGGTCCTTCAGCGATTTTTGTTTTAATATGCTGAGTCAACTACTTATGTGATCAATGTAAAACTTGGACACGTGTTTTTTCAGACCTTTGTCTTTCCGTTGTCAGGTCGGTTACCTAATTGGACACATTTCGCTCGATAGATTTTATTTTTGAAAATGATGCCTTTTTAAGTTATTATTTTGTTTTATGTCTAAACGGCTTGAGTTTTATGTCTGAAATTATTGCTATAACAAGAAAACATGGTTTATTTTCCGATGTCAGTGGAAAAACTCCTACATCAGATACTTTTTCGTAAAATCCAGAAAAACCTCCAAAATTCACAGATTTTACGTGCCGCCAACGCGCGTAGCGAGCATTCTAATGTAGACTTTCTGACAACATACTGAAGTTCAAAATCGCTCAATAAGATTATCGTGCATCACGGGTAAGGCCTTAAACGAAATTTATACGAAATTCAAATTTCAAATAGGTTTAGTATAAAAAAATATTTTTATCAATTTCATTTAGGCCTGACAACCCAATCTAGCGCAAAGATCAGGTTTAATTTCACCAACTCCACTTAGATACCATAAAATATCAAGAACGCGAAATTAATTGATAAATTAAGACGAATTACGACCAACCAAGTAGGTGTAGGTTTATAGTTGAAAGTCGGGTTTGATAAATAAATAATATATAATTTGTGTAGAAAAGAAAGCCTGAAAAAACATGTTTAGATTTTGCGACAAGTTTTCACATTTGCATATATTTACGTACCAACCAAACAAATGTTTACCTGTCTCAGGGTAAAGAAGACTGGATATTTTTGCTTCCAGCGCTATTTTAACTTTCACTCTACGTATGAGTAGTTCGTATATTACTACTATATGTACTACTATAATATTATGTACTAAGATACAGTTATTCCATTTTGCTGCCATATTTCCATCCATTCATTTCTTATAAAAAAGAAATGGGTACTACTCGTATAAAGTATCAGATAAAATAAAATACTCGCTTATCGCTTGTGTTTCAAATCGTCCTCGTTAGCTATTCTATTGCCTTCTTACCGCACTTATAGCTACTATTACATTTTTAAAAGTTAGATATATTTAGTACTGTAGTCTCCTATGTATATAAACAAACTAAGATAATAATACTTAGATAATATTCAAGAAAAAACATAACTAAAAACTAGATATAAAATAACTTAATTATGCCGTCGCCGCGCCGTCGTGCGTTGCCGTCGCTGGGAAGGGAGCCCAAAAGGTTGGCGGCGTTGCCACGCTGTATGGCCAACCTTATTCTTTGACCGAAATAAGCCTAGCCCTTCGGTCACCCGAAGCGTCGACAAGACGCGACCAAATTTTCTTTATATATGTATATATTGCTGTTTAAATCAAAGATTCCATGTAATTACACGAATAATAAAGCTTGGAACAAAATGCGTCTTTACTGAGTCCAAATGAAGCACACAAAGCTATATCTGGTTAGTTACTATTAATAATAACAGTAAAAAGCTAGACTAAATGACAAGAAAAGTCTAAATGTAGCTATCTAGACTAAATAAAAATTTCTCTTCGGATGGACTAGATTTCCTACTTTACGATTATTATCTAAACATGCAAAAATACCAACACATCGCAATATATTAAATTCAAACTCGTCAGATAATTTGGTGGAACAGATAACCGAGTCAAATGAACGACGTTTTGCACCAAATTGTCTTAGGTTGAGGTTACAATGGAGGTGAATCCATGTATATAGTTGAATTATAGACGAGAACAATTTCAAACGACAACAAACCAACAACTCTGCTCAATCACTTGAAAATTAAAAAAAAATGTGTGTGACACAATGAAAGAACCTATTGTCTGTATACATATATAATAAAATCATAACTGGAGTTTTGACCGTATAAAGTAAAAGAAAACAAAGTAGATTTCTGAGGGCAATCCCCTTAGACTCGAAAAAATACTATGTATATCAAAACGGTTTGTCTGCTCACGACGCTTCTTCATTGCACGGTCCGGCCACGGCACGACACGGCCACGGCCACAACGTAATCAACGACACCGGTAGCTACATTCTTCATTAGATGACACGACAATAGCTCTCCCCGGCCCGACACTGCTAGGGTTGCCAACCGTACTTAAAAATAAAGTAAGTTCTTTTGGGTGTCTGTACTTTATATTTTTGAATAGCAATAAAGTACGTGAAAATACTTTAATTTAACCTTAAGGTGAATCTCGATGTGAATAAAAGTAAACGTAAATAACAACAGCTAGCGAAAACACATCTGAGGGTTTAGAACAAGGCACAAAAAGTGTCTTCAGCTGTCAAACTTGATTTCTTACAATACTAAAAAACTTTATCAAAAGACTCTTCTTTTGCCTCGTTTTAGGCCCCCTGTAAGAAAATCCAAGCAAAATTTTATTACGAGTTCGAAGTTTGTGCAAAAAGCACTAAATAATACAGGGCACGACACCAGTGGGAGCCGGTGACGACATGTCGTTGTCGGGCCGTGGAAGTGAGGAAGCGTGCAGTACAATTTCATTTCGTGCCGTGCCGGGGCCGTCTCGTTCAATGAAGAACCGCCCATTCACATGAATACAACTGAACGGATTTAGATGGGGTTTTTACTTTCGTGTAACTTATTATACTGGCAGTGAATCAGGATAGGTATATATTCTTTGATGAAAATAAAAATACTCTGTCTTTGCATACTATATGATACTACAAGTCTACGAATATCCGTAGCACAACACCTTTTACAAAGCGATAATAATTACTTCATGGGTGTACAACTAGACGGCGCTGTATATTGAGTCCCGTATAAGGAGGTCAGCGCAAACGGAGTCACGGGCAAAAGCTAGTCTTACATAATTGTGTGCGAATGTCGCCTGTCTCTCTACTAAGACCAAAGCCTTAACCAATGGAAGTATCAATAAACCAAAACGTAGCGTAACAAACACGAAACGCGTTTATATAACAATGTTAACTTGTTTACAAGCATACACCTTCCTTCACGCGGCCATAATGACGGAAATGTGACGATAAACTATCGCTTTACGGACATTTTGGTGGCGCAACTACGGCTAGGTCGCTTCTCTACATAGCTTTTTGGATACGAATTTGCATTGATTTACTGTCACAATATGCAAATTTTGGTAACTAGATTTTTTCTAGGGCACTTAGACACTTAATGTTTTAAGTCTAATTTAATAATGATTTGTTTGAAACAGGATACACATAAAAGTTATCTTAATGACGATATTGAAAAATGTCGCCGGTAGCTTGAAAGTGTCTAGGTTTGGCAAGCGCAAGGAGTTCAGAATATATGGGTTCTGTCAATGTAACTGTGGCTGAGGCACAGTTTAGTCTAAGTAAAGGATATATGAATATAATTTGCAATATTCCGCTAAACAATTCTTGTCGTGCTATTCAAAATGCAGACTCGTGCACCGCCCACCCGCCCGCATAAAAACATGCAACAAGCAAGCGATACAAGCAAAGCAATCTTAAATAACAAGCAAGAAAACTTATCTGATAAGTTTGTTTAGCGGAATATTGCAAATTATATTCATATATCCTTTACTTAGTGATGGACTTCCGCAAGGTAACGCCTATTTCAATTAATCACAGTTTAGTCTCACGAAGGAGGACGCAGGTTTTAATCAGCTAGGGCGTTAATTTTTAAAACAAATTAATTTAAAAATATTTTTTTGGGACGTCGTGTTTATCGAACGTTTACGTTCTTTCAAAAGATTGTACTCGTAATGTATGTAGATATCGATGTTTCAGCGTTTTTTTTAAGGCAAAGTGGGATTTGAGAGATCACACAATATAAAAAAAATTAAAAAAGCAGATTGATATACAGAACTAAAAAAAATACATTTGTTTCCGATGACATAAGAATCTTTTGACTATCTTAAAAAAAAAAACTTTCACAATAATGGAAAAAAAGCATAAAGGGACCTCTAAAAATGTCATTTATCTCGTTTTATGTCTGTATTAAGGATCGTATCATTACGAAACTTTATATAAATATTTTTTGAATATTTGTACATCTTTTGAGCACAATATTATTTTTGATATTGTGTAAGGTTTTTTTCAGGTGGTGGAGCTAATGCCGGGCTCGACTGTGGAGGTACCACCATCTTACTCGGAAATCCTCCCAAAGTTATTCGGGGGAGAGTAAGAGAACAGCTCTCAGGCAAAACCAGGCGGCCCACCATTGCCTGGGACCGATGGATCGCGGTTTATCCATCCCCAATTGCCGGGCCTTATATAAATCAAATTGGTGATGGGCAGCGGCGTCACTGGTGCAAGGGTTTCGGCACCGCGCTCACCAACCCGCCTGCCCAGCGTGTGTGAGTATGGACATTTCTTCCAGGAGGACCGCCAAGAGTGGCGAAATCCTGGAAAGGCCTATGTCCAGCAGTGGACGAAACAGGCTGATGGATGGATGGAAGGTTTTTTAATAAAACTTCAGTCGGATTATAGTTCATGTTGAATATGCTATGTCTATCTTGCTCACTCGAGCTCAAATTTAGATAAGTTCGTCCTTCACCGTCGCAGCACGTTTTCCCAATGCCCAATTCACCTTAATCATACCACAGACAACCTCCAAGCTTCACTGTAGGTTTTTTTAATGGATCTCTAAAAACTGTATAAAACTTAGCAAAGCTGGTCAGTTGGAAAAAGTGCAGATGAACTCATTGGTGCAAAAAACTAGTGTAATAAAGAATCTAGGTTGTATTAAAGGTATTTTCAAGCATTTTTATATAGAGGTTGGAAGCCATTAAGGTAATGTTTATTGGTCAGATAACAGCTTGTTTTTAGGTATTTCTTAAAAACTTCGCCATTTCTTTGAAAAGTGGCACCTACAAAAAATATGATATCACTTCCGAACATTTATTGAAATGAATTTTACTGTATTGAACTGTTGTTTTTAAATTTTATTGTTTAGCTATTAAAGTGCATAATTTTATCCGTATTCTAACTTATATCAATAATATATCTGAAGTCCTTTTCTTTTATCTATTTTATCTAAATCTACTTAAATGGTTTTTACGTCTTTTTAAGTATTATCCTTATTATTATTTTTACCCCAATTAGGGGTCGAAATATAGCGTATTCGATTGAATATTTCTTTGCTTTTCTTAAAAAATACTAAACATTAAAAGTCAATGTCTCGTTCGTAAGAAAACATACCGGGTGTAAAAGCAAAGGCAAATATCCTGTAAGAGTGGGTTAGTATGATCGGTAAAGATATCATTTTAAATACTGGGATCTCTAAATAAAGTACCAGTACCTCATAATAAGACGATTTTCTTTACCCAAAAAACACTTATCGCGTGGAAACTCTCACTGGTCGCTGGCCACTCGGATGAGGGGTGCGGGTTGCGGGGTGCAATTAGGTGTGTGGGGAGGCTGGTTAGCTGCGTAGCCATAGCTTAGAAAAATGATAGAATTTTAGGTGAAAATTCAAGGTTTTTTTTTCTCGTAATGACATCAGAATTTTGTGTACTTTCATACCCTAAAGGGATTCTTGACTTTGCATTTACACCCTGTATAGAGACATTAATTTTTTTATTCATTTTACGCCCTCAAGGGTTTATAACGCAATATCTGCTCTTTGAAATATTTTCGTGAACAACGCCGATGGAACTTGTACATGCCATTCCCCTTTTTCTATCTAGGGGCACGGTAGTGCCCCCGCCAAGTCGAGCTAAAAAGCGGCACGGCGGCTGTACCATCCTTTTCTCGAAACAGTTCAGGCCATTTTCGCCCTATAACTTTGTTGTGGATAAAACTAGAAGCCTGAATTTTCAGTAGCCAAGCAGGCATCGTATATACACGGTATATTTCAAATTTCATTCAAAGAAATTAAGAATTATAACTAGTCAAAGTTCCTCAATTTTGTCACTCACTCACTCACTCACCGACTAACCGATCATCAAAACTCTAAGGAATTAAGGCATTAATATGTACCTATTACTTGTGAGATCCATTGTATTTTCATGCGATGGCCAAGTCAATCTTTGTATTTAAAACATAAAAGATTTTTAATATTGATATGGTCACTATAAGATGTTGTTAGGTTAGCTAATTATGTAATAACTTAAGACAGAAAGTCCCTTAAGTAGGGACTGAAGACTGAATCTCACAACTTTTTACGGTAGAAGAACTAAGTTGCGAGATTTGGTTTTTCTTACGAGTTTCTTACAGTTTTGTTTTTGATGGCATTTACTTTACCGGGGGAGTATTTATAATGAAAACCGCCAGGTATTTATTATGGCTGCCCAAACGCATATATCTAAATCTGAGCACAAGTTCTCGTTAAAAAACTGGCCAAGTCTAATCGTTGTTTTTAAATTGGTTTCCATAAATACTATCTGGATTCAAACGTCGATATGTGATAGCAATCTCAGTGATTTTTAAATTGCAAATCTAACATAAAAACATATCGTCACGCATTTCGTTACGACATGAATCCCCGAAGGGGTATCAGAGGTGTTCCCGAGTGTGAACTGTGAAATGCAAGTCACAGTCCACACCCAGCAAACCCGCGTTTCACCGACGATTATTACGTCCCAACGTGATGGGTGGTGAGCCCCATCGCCGTACTTAGGGCACAATTACACGCTTTTTAGTACATGCGGGTTTCCTGATTTCCTCACGATGTTTTCCTTCACCTTTCAGCAAGTGGCAGTTATCCTGTTTTTCACATTATTGTTTTTGAAGCGCCATTTTTTCGCCTACCAATTAAATAATTACTAGATAGGTGTATGATTAACGCACTTAGCAAAGCCACTTGTTCATTGGCGATACGTTTTGTTTAATTGCAGTTTCCTTTCCTAATTCTGAGGAAACTTACACAACGTACATAATTATGTATAATTTACGAAATTGATACTATAAAACTCGTATAGAGAGAATTAGGCCTAACTAAATAGTGTTATAGCCTATCGCAGCTGATTCCGGTACTTTTGGTGTGTTAATGACTAGCCTTTGCCCGCAGCTTCGCTCGCGTGTCAGTGTATTTTTACATGCCTGAACTTGTTGAATATTGTAGCGGTGGTCACTTCGAAAATAAATTAAAGTATGTGAAAACAGTGCATTTTGTTCATTTGAGACATCATGTTTCATAGAGCCGTTTACTGCTTAAGACCTACACAATCGATATCTAAATAGAAATAGTATAAGTTTATTTTTTTCAAAACAACCGGGTTCGATTCCCGAGCGGAGTACAGGTTTTTTTTAAATGTATGAATGCAGTTTTACTTGTTATTAAAATCGATGACATGGTTCCTAAGAACAGATCTTCGTATGTCTTATAGTTTCGGACTTTCCCATACTGACCGATTTAAATGAGACAACCTGTATACCGGGTGTAAATAGAGTGCGACCATTAAATGAAACCACATATTCTACCGACCCTACTGAACCACTTTTCCCAAGAGTCATGCCCGCGGAACCCCTTAGTTTGGGAAATAATCGAGTTCCAAACAAAAACGCGTGAACCCTAACGCACCGGTATACGGGCGAGTTTAGAAAGAGCGTCGTCCGTGAAACCTGCAGCTGATTGAGGTCAACGCTCTCTCTGCGGGTATGACTCTTGGGAAAAGTGGTTCAGTAGGGTCGGCAGAATGTGTGGTTTCATTTAATGGTCGCACTCTATTTACACCCCGTATATATTTTCATAAATTGCAATACCGAGGCTCTCTATTTACATATTTTTTTATCTTAAAAAGTAAATATTCTTTACGTAATATCTGCTTGAAGAGAAAATTGTTTACCACCATTTTCAGTTTTTCGCTAAAATTTCGATTTTTTGTACGGAAGGGCATTACAATAAAATTAAATTTGAATTCCTTATCTTTAATTTATACGAAAATGATATCAAATACGCCTTTGTGTGAAATAACGATGCCTTGGCATTTTTTGTTTACGGAGCGGCAGGAGCGTACCCCGCCCCCTTGTCTCCCCCCACCTCAAGTCCGGGACTGCCAGGGCCAGGCCTCAATCTGCTCATTTTGACCTAGGCTACACCTGTACCAAGTTTCATGCTTCGATCACTATCCGAGTGATAAGAGTTGATAAGAGAACCTCAGGTAAGTCGGAGGTTGGCCTCCCAGCTAATCCTCGTTACGACAATGAACCTCGTGGACCCCACCTTTCCTAGACACCGCAGACCCGTTCATTAATTAACACTTTCGTCAGGTTCGAACACTGACAGCAGGATGGCGTATATGATTTTCAACGCGTGTGACAGAGATGGTAATGGAACCCGTGTGGCGACCACTAGTTTATGAACGCGTCCCTGTAGGGTATCGACCGACCTGAGAAATTGGCGACCTGACTGAATGGGTTCATCACCATCAATATGGGCTGACTGGTCATGAGAGCGAAAATTGACAAGGACTGATAGTGTAAGAGTGAATTATACGAATCGAGCGCGGGAAAACAATTTTGCAGGTACGCATCCATCACATAGTTCATCTCTCGTTATAGGGGCTTAGAAGATGTTGGACACGTCCTCTCCTCTCCACGTCTCTTGACTTCATTAGAGAGGCATTAAAAAAAACACAATATTTTTTTAATTCTAAAACTTGTGTCTTCAAATACTTCTTTGTGGAATAAATAACTTAAATAAATTTGTTACCAATGGTAAAAAATAGGGTAGTTCCAGGATAAATATCGCAGTGGGATAGTTGCCCCAATGTCAAAACCTCGCACTTCCCGATAAGTGAATAAACCCGTGCCACAATAATTCGAAAGCGCACCCCTTTCCCACCTCAGTGAATTGGCGACGTCTCGGAGTCATGCACGTGGCTCGAGTAAAAAAATAAAACGTTTTGTGCCAATTTCTGTTTCACCCGAATAATTCAGTAGTGTACCAAGTATCTTCTGTATATAATCAAGTCTACAGTTCCTTGAAGTTGTGAAAATATCAAACTTCTAAATTAACGTAAAAAAAGACACTACAGCCGTTTAAGCCGCAAAAAAGTATTTTTCGACACTCTCAATGGAATCAAAATGTATAGGGTATTTCCTGTTGATCTAGAACTCTGACATTTGGCAAGTCATACCGCCTTATACTACAAGCATGGGAAAAAATCTTAAAACTATACATTTGTACTTAAATCATAAAAAAATCATTCAGAGGTTAAGCAGTGGTATGCGCGGTCATAGTTGTTCGGGTGACCAAATCTTTTTTGTAGATATTTAAACTTTTACTAATTTGTACGAAACCCTCGGTGGGCGAGTCCGACTCGCACTTACCCTTTCTTTTATAGCATAAACCAACACGTTTTATATTTTTGCTATTTTTTGCGATTTTCGTAGATACTTATCTTACGTTAGGTTGCAAGGTATATAGGTCTATAACCCTTGACAGTTTGTATATGCTCTGCGTAATATGCTGTGTTCAATATTATGATGTGTTCAACATGTTTCGGGCTCCCGTACCCTATGTATCCGTCACGCATGCGCATCATTAGGTATTGACAACCGTTACTAATAGCGACGAAAGACATGTTATGCAAAACCAAACATTGACTGATTTCAGAAAAACTTTCACTGTTCTTTAGATTCAGGTAAAAGATGACGTTTATTAATTGAATCGTAAAAATAATGATAATAGCCATTTACGCGGAAAACAATCTCGTTCTAGTAGTAAAAATCTGCATTAAATTTCTATAGAGAAGTTACGATTACCTTGGCGACAACAACATCAATAAAATACTGAAGCCACAATTTCCGATAGACTTTCTACCTACCCCACACACAAAATGTAAATATCCAATACATTTGGTCCAAATGGCATTATATCGTCTCGCGATGTCTCTAAGGAGACAGTGCAGCCAGCCTTTCATATGCCGTTTGCCACCACCAAAAATAGCTAGCACCAGTCATATCTTACCGACTTGGGTGCCTTCAAAATTTATCGTACTTTTTTTGCTAAATTTCCAACATCATTTCAAAATTTTGGGCTTAAGCTATTGTTAGGACTTATTATTTACTTATTATTATTATTTTTTTTATTTATATACATGAAATTTGCACAGCATTACAGTTATCCATTGCGCTATACAAATTAAAATAAGAAAACCAGATATAAAGATACAAAAATATTAAATCATCAAATATATTATTAAAAACACTATAACCACAAATGAAAATAAAACACAAAGGATTATGATTTGATACGAATTACTCATATTTTAGATTTACGTGAAAAGCTCGCGACAGTTTCTAGTTGTACCTTGGTCGAAGTATTCTTTTAGAGAATACCCCGGTATTACTAGCTCTTCGAGTAAATATAAATTGTAAGTAATCCATATAAAATCTTGTTGTCATTTCTGTGTCACCACATCAGTTCTCCCATTTCTTCAGGTTAGTAAGACACAGAATTAATGAATATTAGTAACGTAGTTTAATCTCCGGTCTATCAATTGATAGGAATTTGAAGTAACGTGTTTCAAGAATATGATGCCGCTAGGCTTCACTTGTAAGTACATATTGTCATCTTGTGATACAAAATGTCAGTAATCAATATTTTAGTAGACCACCACCGAGCGGGCTTTCTCCGCGACGCCTCCATTATTAGTATAAATGTCTCATAGCTCTACACTAATCTTGTTTTACCTTCTGCAGCTGCTGGTTTTGACATAAATACTCATAAATTATTGAAGAATTGGTGTTGGAGACCAGACGTGAGTGGGTTCAGGAAAAAAATATTTTTTGCTGGTTTCTATTTGTACTTTATGACTAGTTTTTCAACGTACAGCAAGGCGTAGTGTAGGCCGACCTCGTGCACGCTGGACCGACGACCTGAAGGACCTTGCGGGGTCGGCTGGATGAGGAGGACGGAGGACTGACATGAGTGCCGAAATTTGGGAAAGGCCTATGTCCAGCAGTGGACGAACACGGGCTGATGGATGGATGGATGGATGGATGGATGGTCTAGCCTTTCGCCTGCGGCTCAGCCAGCGTTTATTCAATCTCTGCCCCGTTAAAAAATATATATATATTCAATGTACAGACACATCTTTTTTAGTAATTTATTATGACGAGGTTTAACCGATTATACTGAATCACTTCGAAAGAAAAACGATAGAAACGATGCGAAAAAAAAACACTTCCCCATTATACATTATTAATGCCTAGCTAGCTAGCTACTCGTAATTTTTTACTTGCAAGTTTTTAAGGCGAGGATATCCAGCGAAATCTATCCTGCTCTAACGCTTTCATTTTACACATGTTCCTCCTGCTCAGCAGAAGCGAGCCGCGCAGAAAACTCGCTGTTTCGAGGTGATTTTATTAATTATTTTGGAATTAGAAGGATGGGTTTTTAATATGATGGCTGCTTTATATCACATTTTTAACGACGATTATTTTAGTATAAGTAAGTTTTATTGTCCAAAACTTAATGTAGCTCAATGAAATTATATTTAGATCATAGTTTAGACCTATCTTTGCGACTTAATCGGATCAAGGGAAATGTAAGTAATCGTGTTTCGAATGACCGAAATATTAAGATCAAAGAGTGAAATATTATATATATTTTTTACAAAATTTAATCATCGCTATTTATTGGTTTAAAGTGAATTTGAATAGAGATGAAATCGGGATAGTCGCTTTGTTTCAATATTTTTCTATGGAAGTGGTTCAATATTATCAGTAGAGTATATGGTTTGATTTTCTGAGCACATTATTAATGGACCCGGTATAGTAATAAAGTATGTTTAGCTAATTTCACCATAATTACCTAACAGCCGCCTATATAAGTGAATTGTAACTAGCTGATGACGGTGATTTAACTATTGTTTTTGTGCAGTTTAGGTACTATATAAGGTGACTTTCGTTTAGGCAGCCAAATTCATGCTGGAGACTCGGTAAATGGTCAGGACCAAGGTTTAGTGATACTTTCTGCGAAATAAGCATAATTAAATTTAGTCTTCCTAAAGTTGTGTCGAGGGAGGTAATTCTTGAATAAGTATAGAAGCACAAAAATATTATTCGTATTTCGCAAACAGAGTCATTGAACTTTGGTCGTGACCACGTACAGAGACTCCAGTATGAATTTGGCAAGATAAAACGAAAGTCACCTTATGTCACGAATACCTGAACCGTGGTAGCGTTTATTGTTGAAATTAAGCACAAAAGTGATAAATTTTACTGAGACGTTTTCCGAGCGTAAAGATAGAAAAAATAAAGTGTCTAGTTCACCTATAAATTCATTTACGCTAATCAACTCCGCTGACCCACTTTTTGCCATTATCAAAGTAATAAAATCAAAAAGTGGGACTTTCTTGGGTCTATACTCTCCCATAACGATAAAATAAATAATATTCTAAAACTATTTATTATTAGGGCCAAAGCTCTAGGCGATTCGTCTTAGACGAAGGGAAGGACGACCTTCGGTTATCAATTTACAATGCCTTAATAATATCATCCAAGATCATCTTATCTATAATCATGATGCCGCATTATGTTACTCGGCAACCATTAAAATGAAAATTATGCCTTTGAAATTATAAGGTAGATCCAGCAGGAATGAAAATGCAGTCATGCGTATAGTTTTCAAGAAGGTAGAGTATTTTATTGAAATGGATTGAAAAGGTACAAAAAAGTCAAACTAATTATTACTATTAAAATCACTCATCTATAGAAAATATGAAACATAAAAGGTCGTTCCGTCCTCTAGAACTTGTTTTCTTTTCTATTTTCGGGAAAATTCATCCCTCAACTCATAACATACATGACCATTAAGTACTTCAAAATATTATTATTTCTGGATAGTACAATGATAGTGAAAAGTGAAAGCAGAACAAAATAACAATTGCAATTAACATATACTACAGTAAGTATATAATCTTAAAAATACGGTTGCAGATGGCACTTTTCCGAAATATCAGTAAAATAATAATAACAGAAGCAGTAGTTGAATAATCACCGTATTTAAAAACAGACTAATTCATACTGGAGAGTTGAGACGAATTAATATAATTGTAGTTAAAGTTTTGACAAACAAAGTATAAGGTAAGCACCGCTATATTTTCTGACAAGTTCTTCTCAGAACTGGGTTCTTAATAGGTTTTAATTTTGAGTTCTATTCTGTATAATTCAATATTCTAAATAATATTATTAGAGTGCGTTACTAATTAGGAAGATAAACTAGAAACAAATAAGGCTCTCTAATTATAATAATTAGAGTATTCCAAATCGATGTATTTAGCAATAAAGACATACAATATTTTACTAAAAAGACAGTAGTTTAATTGCAATGAATATCTCAACCAGACGTTCTGTAAAAAACTCTCACAGCAAGCGGGAAGTTAATATTCAAACTGCATATTTCAACAAAGTTATAATTATGAGAATGTATTTCTTTCTTGTTTGCAAATGAGCTACATATTTCCAACGCAAGAGGTCGCAGGTTCGAATCCTAGCCTGAGGTATTTTTCCAAAGTACTTTTCTCACATGAAATTATTTTCAACTGATCTTTTCCAGTTTCTTAATGCACTCTATATAGTATTCCGCTATAAATCATATAACCTTAGATACATTATATACACGTATCACAGGTCAGGTCTTAATGTAAAAATAAATTATTTATGTATAATGCAATTATATATATTGAGCACTCTCAGTACAAATACGTTAATTAAATAAATATATAAGGTGACTTTAATTTATACAGCCAAATTCTTACTGAAGACTCAGTTACAAGGTTTGATGACCCTTGTTGTGAAATTCGTAAATTATTCTTTTCTTGTTCCTTGCAAACGCAATTCCAGCCCTGAGTCAATTACTATGGGACCTCAAGATTTTATTTTGCGAAATTAGCAAAAAGTGTTATCGATCCGTGTTACTGATCACTTACCAAGCGTCCAGTATGAGTTAGGTCGAATATATTAAAGTCACCTTATATACAACCTAAATGTTGTAATGGTTAGACTCTTCACTTGAACAATAGCTGTAGTTTCTTTCCTGTGGTCGCCATTTTTCCTAGGGACACAGTCATTAATAACTAAAAAACTGATATTAAAAATTAATTCACTGTTTTAAAGGTTCAATCTTCACTTGAACAAAAACTATAGTTCGTTTCCTGGGTACGGGCAGTTTCCTAGGGGTTCCTTACAAAATGCAAAACGCCCAGCCCCGAGTCAATTACTATGGGACGTCAAGATTTTAAGATAGCAAAAGGTGTTATTGATCCGTGTTACTGATTACTTAACAAGCCCCCAGTATGAGTTCATCTGCATGAATAAGTAAAACTTCACTTGAACAATAGCTGTAGTTTCTTTTCTGTGGTCGCCATGTTTCCTAGGGACACAGTCATTAATAACTAAAAAACCGATTTTAAAAATTATTTCACTGTTTTAAAGGTTCAATCTTCACTTGAACAAAAACTATAGTTCGTTTCCTGGATATGTAGGCAGTTTCCTAGGGATATAGCGCGGTTTATCTATGGAACTAATAATCCGATTTTGAAAATTCTGTCGCTGTTGTAATGGTTATTCTCTTGACTTGGACATATATGATAGTTTAATCCCTGGGAACGGGTAGTTCCCTAGGGACATAGACATAGGATCTGACATATAAAATTATTTTCATGAGAACCAAAAGTCAAAGTAAACGGAGTATAAAATTATTAGTCCAAAACAATTAACTAATTCAATAGGATTCATCCATCCATCAGCCTGTTTCGTCCACTGCTGGACATGGGCCTTTCCAGGATTTCGCCAATCTTGGCAGTCCTCCTGGAAGAAATGCCCATACTCACACACGCTGGGCAGGTGGGTTGGTGAGCGCGGTGCCGATACCCTTGCAACAGTGACGCCGCTGCCCGTCACCGGTCTGTTTTATATAAGGCTCGGCAATTGGGGATGGATAAACCGCCATCCATCGGTCCCAGGCAATGGTGGGCCGCCTGGTTTTGCCTAAGAGCTGTTCTCTTACTCTCTCCCAAATAACTTCGGGAGGATTTCCGAGTAAATATTCAATTCAATAGGACTACTAAAAACTAATTAACGCGGGCGAAGCCGCGGGCAAAAGATAGTATGTAAGAAATATATAATAGTACATATGTACCTATATTATTTACACATACAATTGATGTTAATACTGCTTTACAAGTCATACAAAATCTTGATCTAAAGAATTCACAATGACTAAACCAAAATAGCGATTACTATACTCTTGAAGATATGTTACTTTTCACTTCTTCGTGCATGACCTCGCCAAAAAGCTATTTATCGATATAGGTACCATCACGGAAAGCGTTTTCGTCCACTATTTATTAGATTATAACTGTAGTAAGAACAACGCTATGAGGTTCAAAAGTGCGGAATGACTGCTCTTTCGGGTTCACACAGTACAATACCTAGTTACTTTGTCAGAGTCATAATGGTGTTGTAGATACTCAAAGGTACAGGCAAAATTACTTGAAAGAAGAGAAAATAAATTTAAAAAATGCTCAAATATGTTTCTCTATGAAAGTTATTGTTCAGTGTGATCAATAGAAGAAAAATATAGATTTGTTAAATATTGTTGGTGTTTTTACACTCAGTAAATGTTCATGATCTGATTGGACATATCGTTAAAACTGAAGGGGTCGCCTCATTCCGCTCCCAAATTTATGATAACCAACAACATAACATAGCCACGACAAGTATAACCCGTGCGGATAAATAAACCGTCTATAAATAGAAGAGAATAGAATAGAATGACGTTTATTTCGATCGATTAAGATCATAATTATTAATACACATATACACAAAAAAATCAATTATCAATTAGTACAATAAAATATACACAATAAAATATATATAAAATTAAAACAATATTTTGGCTGCTGTCAGCACATGAATCATGCTGCAATGATTCAGGTACTGACAGTCAAACCGTTCCGCAAATGCGTTCAGGATACAGTTGCGGCTGGCCCGCACCCTGCGCAACAGGGATGTGCACCGCCCGCGCATCGTTGCATAAAAGCAATCCACATGCGCGTCCGCGAACATCCCCGATGCACTACAGAAGCGAGGCAGCCCCAAAATCATCCTAAACGCATTGTTGTATTGGACTCGTAGCGCGCTGTACTGTCTTTGCGTATAACTCACCCACAGACTGCTCGTGTAGAAGGGCGTACAAAATGCCCTGAACAGGGTGATTTTGACGTTTATTGAGCAGCGAGCAATTCTGCGGGCTATCATATTAGCACGAACAGACAACGCCCTACGCTCCCCTCTATGTCTGCATCGTCTCTCAGGTCCGAGGTTACAACATGTTCAAGGTATTTAAACTGATTGACTCTATTAAGAGGATACCCGTAGAGTTTAATAGCTGGTATATTATGTAGATGTTTTCCTCGGGCCTGAAAGACCATGCATTCGCTTTTTTTCACGTTTTACAACAGCCCGTGATTGTCAGCGTACTCTTCGAAAATGCCAAGCAGCTTTGATAAACCGCTCACAGAGGCGCTCAGCAGCACCATGTCATCAGCATAACTAATATTGTTAATGCTAATTCCTCCAATATGACAGCCAACATGTGTGCTGCTGAGCCTCTCAATCAGCGCATTCACATAGAGGTTGAAGAGCTTAGGTGAGGTTAGCCCTCCTTGCCTCACTCCGCACTCCAACCTGTATGTGACGGTCTCATGCTATCTCGCTCACATCGTCGCTCCGTCTATACTCGCACAGCATGGTACTAAGTACAAAAAAAAAACAGTTTGGATTAGCATTCACCGTGTTTCGACCTACGTACAAAAAAAAATGTTTGGATTAGCATTCACACTGTCTTTGCCTGTACGCAAAACGCCAAGATATATTTTTAATTCTTTATTTTTTACAGAAAAACAAGTACGGATTAAAGTAAAATAAATAAATGTTCTCGGGATAATGTTAACTATTTAAAAGTTTATTTCATAAAATAAACAGTTGCTAGCAGCAGTATATATACTTCCTAAAATATATTCAAAATTAATGAATGAAATATTGTTTGGCTGCCGCTTGACTTCTTTTGCTGATGCTACTCTAAGTATTTACAAGTCGCCATTTATAGGTTGTTTCTTTAACCGCACGGGTAAATACATTTGTGATTTTATTCAAAGATTTAAATGTATTTTTTTTGTAATTAATATCCATATAAAATACTTATCCTGTATAATTTCCCGCGTTTTCGAAAATCGCGCCCGTTTCTACCAAATACAGATATCTCCAGTTGTATAATGTTGCATTGAATATTATGTTTTTGTATGGACCATAACATTTCCTTTCTTACATTGTTAAAATAATAAAGGTTTATTAAAGGATCTCTAGCAGATTCAGTCAATCAAAAGGCGTAATGATCGGGTCAACGACTTCTTCGACAGGTGATTACTTTAACAAAGACCTGCTCCTTGCATTCATACATAAATAATCATCAAGTATTTATTAGTTTTTACTGCGCCCTCGCAAATGGACCGTGGTAAGTTGTTTTTGTTTCCATACTCGTACTAGAATCCACATTTACTGCCTATTCATGAAAACTTACAACTTTATTATCATATACTACCTTTTGCCCGGAGCTTCGCCCGCGTTCAAAGAATCTTCGCCCCGTTTTCGGCTTGGTGCTATTTTATGAACACCTCTTATAGCTTATGTGTTGAACACGGTTACTACGATGATAATAAAAAAAAAACGCGTCCAAATCCGTTCAGTGGTTCTCGAGTTATAAAAGCGTTTATTCAATCTTTTCTCCGTTTCCGGCTTGGACGTCATTTTATGAACATCCCCTATAGCCTATGTATTGAACATGGTCACTACGATTATAATTTAAAAAAACGCATCTTGTTCCGTTCAGTGGTTCTCGAGTTAAAACGGAACAGACAGACAAAAATTCTAGCAATTGTTGTTTTGGCTTCAGTACAGTACCAATAACACATTTCATCTAAAATTTCGCGAAAATATTCAATCTACAGACACGACTTTTTTACTACTTTATTATTAGTATAGATTGATAAACTTCATATATTTTTTTTTTTTTTGATTGTTAAAAACCTTTGATAATGCTATAACAGCGAAACCGGTAAGGGAAATAATATAAATAAGTGGACAATTACAAGTGTTTTTCAATCAAAAATGTATCAAAAGTTCCACCAAGTGCCAACAATCACGAGCATCAACTCCATTCATAGATTATGTTCCCCTTTATTAATTAATTGACTTGTAATTTGTAAACCAGAAAAAATTGTGTACTACAAAAATACCTTTAAAATGATTGTTAGATTTTATCCACTGACATACCAACCATGGACCTCGGGTCTAGTATAAAATTTACCAAAAAAGTGTCCTTAGTGAAGTGTCAAAATATTAAGAAACAAAACATTTTAATTTGAATCGTATGTCATTGCTGCACGGCTTAATTTTGATTGACGTGTGATTGACACCCTTTTTTAGTTTTCAATGGTTTTGACTCTCTTTTGGTTAGGACACTTTTGAGCACAGACCCGATGTCCACTTGGTAGTACGTCAATGATTTTATCAAATGTATTGTTTTTAGTCATCATTGATATTATGTTTTAATGTATTATGCATTTGTATTTGATAAGGAAAAATAATTAAATAACAAATTTCGAAATATTCAAAGTTAATTTGGACGTGCGGATTTTTCAGAATTTAAAGGCCGATTCCAAGCCGATTCAACTAGCCTTGAATATCGCAGGGAATATTGAAAATGGAACACAATATTTGTATGAATTATTGAAAGGGTGGTTAATTTGACAGCTTATCTAATGACTGATATACCTAATAAGCAATATAACGGGAATGTTTAATTTTAACCCTTGAATTTTTTATGTAAAGTCGGTGTCTCCCTTCATATTGGCGCGCTTATTTCTGCCTTCAGTTCGTATCACGTAACGAAAGGTTGTTAAAATAAACATTTTGAAAATTTTGTATCCAATAGGAGACAAAATCATCGGTCTAAAACAACTGTAAAAAAATTAGTTCCAGCTTTTATCATCAGATCCAAACGCATTTCTTCTAGCTTTTTAGAGGTCTGCCAAAAGACGAAATTGGTCTGTGTGTCTAGTCTGCCCACTGCATATTAGAAACGGCGCAGAGGGACCGAATTATAAAAAATTTTGCATGCACGTGTATGTACAGTACGCGAGCCCCGAGGAATCTTAAAAAAACGTTAAATGGTTGCTTATAGTTACATAATAAATAATATTCTTATAATTAATAGATTTGATTGATGGTTCTTGATGGAACTCCATTATAGCAATGAAAATTCTTACGTACTAGTTCCACAGGGTGTCATTCTTGTTGCAAATGAAGTAAACACATCAAATTAAATACATAAATGTTTCTTTAATTTGCCTGAAGATGTTTTTAAACGAAACCGGCCGCTAACAGAGAAGAAATAAACATTGTGGAACTAGTACAAGTAAGACTTTTCATTGCAATAATATTCTTGTTTATAAATTACTATAGTTATAATCTCGAGTTTTCGGTCCACTGGGAGGGTCGGGGAATGAAGTGAAGATCGGGCAAATTATAAACAACAATTAAACACTTTTAAATACTCTTTGGCGCTCGCACGCGGACTGTACAAACGTAGGTAGATGTAAAACTACATCGGGCCCTCGTGATAAACAAAATGGATATCTTCGATGACGTCACATTTCGGAAATATACGTTTATGGTGTCAAATGAACGAGCAAAATCAAGTTTACGGAACCCGTACCGTGTGCGTGACCGCCACTTGACAGACTAATAACAGTTTCACTAACACATGTACCTGGGTATATTAAGGCAGTGTTTCTTGATGGAGCTCCCTGATTATGCAGTAATAACTCTTGGTGTGGGAATACTCCACTAAACGATGTCTTAGACCAGCTTTTGAGCAATTTACAGCTTAATTCACCCATTGGCCAACAACGCATTAAAAATACTAATTGCCCTTTTGTGAAGGCAGAAATTTAAAAAATCACACATTCATTGACTGATTCCAGTTTTCATTGTAACACTTTTGAAAAAAAAACGGTGCTTTTGCGCACTCATCTTACTTTTAATCTCAGGTGACCGTTATAAAGCTCTTTTGTCAAGTAAAAGTTTTCTGTGCCTTGTACAGAAGCGTACTTCTAAATATATATTCTTGATTTATTCGCCACTAGCCTTTGCCTGCGGCCCTGCCCGCGTTTATTTAATATCTGCGGGCCTATTACGCATCTTTGAATCGGTTGTCAACTATGGTTGCTATTAATCAAAAACAGGTAAAAAATTAACTTCTAAAATAACCTGCAATGAGTATTGAACTATTTAAGAATTGTGACGTCATTTCAAGTGCGAACGTATCCTTAGATAAGCGGAATTCGATAATATACGTATGTTTTCGACGATAGGCGCTCGGTTAGCAACTGATTTTACGATACAGAATCAGGGGGCTGCTCCGTTTTAGGCTTGGGCGTTATTTTATCAACACCCCTTATAGCCTAGGTGTTGACCGGGATTATTACGATGATAATAAAGAAAAACGCATCCAAATTTGTTGAGTGGTTCTCGAGTTAAAACGGAATATTCAAACAGACAGACAAAAATTCTAGAAATTGTAGTTTTGGTCCCGGTAAAAAAGTAACATAATAAATAACTCATGTCACTTAAAATTTAAAAAAATATTCCTTGTACACGTCATTTTTACTGCTTTATTATTAGTGTTACAGAAATCTTCACAATTAAAGTTTAATGACACTATTATGACATTGGCATTTGAAGATTTCTTTCGCTCGCGTGTTTGGTTGATTACTTGAACTCTTGCCATCCATTGTTATACCACTTGGTATAATTACTTCACCTCTCCATTTCTATAGTGCGTCTCTATTACTGCTAATAATTTTGTCATCCGGCAAGATCTTTTAAAATGTCATTTAGTCGAAAACAGAAAGTCGGTATTTATTAACGACCTTCATAAAAATGCATTCTAAAGCATCTCTATGCGCCATATTTTAAGTCAGAACCCAAATGTTAAACCAGACAGAAATGTGACGGTAGAAACTTTTCTAAATCGAATTAACAACATTTGGCAATAACAAAAGTAGGCTGTATTAACCAGAGTCGGAAAGTAGAAGAAACTTTCGACGCCTTCTGAGATAGAATTAATATTATGACCCCAAGTCTAAAAAAACTTTCGCAGAAACCCACGACAAAATTTATCGATTTCAACAAAACTGGTCTAAAGAATATCTCCACGGTTCCGTAGCTTTCGATGTAAAAAGTGGTCTCGAAGAAAGTACTAGATTAATTCATATTTTAACAGCTGTTTGTGTACCAAAACTTTTGTCATATGATCCCTTAATTGGTTAGAAGGTTATAATGTGACAAATAATTACATATATAACTTTATTTTTATTAATAATAAACACACACAAATAATATATAGTAAAATTTGCTATATTTCGACCCCTCAAATATAGGTTCGTCATCAGATAAATAGAAAACATAGTATGATATATATAAAGTAAAAAAACTGACATCTATGACAATGAACCAGAAATATTTATTTATAAATATTATAATAAAAATAAAAACTGACAAATAAAAGCCATTAACTGGTTTATCGAAGAAAATTACATTTATGAACTTTAGGGGGACCTAAAATTAAGGCAAATTAAGCAAAGAATGTATGTTCTCCAGCAAAGTAAAATTGCAACACAGAGGGTAAGCTTTTCAACTCTACAGTCAAACTAATCCTAACAAATTCTCCATTTTTGAAATTTGATATTAATTGCCTTTGGCTGCATCCTATCATTTAAAATTCTAAGCGAAGATAAAAAACGGAATAAGCTTTTAAACTAAATGATAAAAATCACGGCTAAATGACTTTTTGCATTGTCTTTCTCTACATTTCTATCATTGTCATTCAAATTCATTACTTATTCTTGTAGAAAATAAATCAATTTCAGGAATATTAAGAAAACAAATCGTAGGTTGGTTAAATCGGTTAGGCATTTTTTAAAGTAGCGGTAGCTCAGAGGTAGAACGCTGACCTTTCAATCTTTGCACCCAGGTTCGATCCCCGGTCGGGCATGCACCAATGAGTTTTTCGCAATTTATGTGCATAGTATTTGTTCTTACTTACCACTTGCTGAACGGTGAAGGAAAACATCGTGAGAAAACCTGCTTGCCCTAAAAAAGCGTGTATTTGTGCCCGAAGTACGGCGACAGGAATACCACCTATCACGTTGTGACGTAATCCATCCATCCATCCATCAGCCTGTTCCATCCACTGCTGGACATAGGCCTTTCCAGGATTTCGCCACTCTTGGCGGTCCTCCTGGAAGAAATGCCCATACTCACACACGCTGGGCAGGCGGGTTGGTGAGCGCGGTGCCGAAACCCTTGCACCAGTGACGCCGCTGCCCGTCACCAGTCTGATTTATATAAGGGCCGGCAATTGGGGATGGATATACCGCCATCCATCGGTCCCAGGCAATGGTGGGCCGCCTGGTTTTGCCTGAGAGCTGTCCTCTTACTCTCCCCCGAATAACTTCGGAAGGATTTGCGAGTAAGATGGTGGTACCTCCACAGTCGAGCCCGGCATTAGCTCTACCACCTACCGTGCCGTACCTACTGTGACGTAATAATCGTAGGTAAATACGGGTGTACCGAGTATCGATGACTTGCATTTCACAGTTCATACTCGGAACACCTCTGACACCCCCTAGGGGATTCATGTCGTGACGATATATTATTTTTAAAAGCGTTTTGTTTTGCCCGCGGCTCTGGCCGCATCGATTGTATTTTCGTGGAAATAAGGAAAACAAAAGAATATGATTTTTTGACCGACAATATGCAATGGTCACCATGTTTTTACCAAAGTGCTAATAAAGACCAATCAAATAAGCCTAAATTCGAACTCTTTGTCCGTTGAGGAGATACCGTACTATAACTTCTAATTACTACCAGTAGAAAATTAAATTCTAAAAATGTTTAAATGTCGATAACTTTTTTTTTCGAGATCCGATTTTAATGAAATAGATTGGATATTCTATTCCAAATTAAGCTCTGTACAGCTGTGAAAACTACATGAAAATCCGTTCAGTAGTTTTGGATATGTGCGTGAACAAACAGACAGACAGAAAATTTATTTCTAAAAATCTATTTCTATTACTTTCCTTCAAAGCGGTTTCTACTGTTTTATTATAAGTAGGTATATTGATATTGATTGATTATGCATATAATACGAGAAGTTGATCCGGTTTAATGTAAAGCGTTACGGTCTTGGGTCAAATTCTGACGGATACGGAGCATTACGACCTCGCTAATTCTTCTCTTCGTAGTTCCGCTGTCTTCAGATTTAAATACTGTCGTAGCTACAAAGCAAATTATGTCTGAACATCAACGAACGATATATTTCTAGTGAAGATGTTAGAGTCTCACCAAATAAAAGATTCTCTAGTTGTATTCAAATAGTTTTATGTTTTGACTATAATACAGTAATACTCCGCTTTGCGCGAGAGATGCGTTCCAGGGAAAATAGCGTAAAGCAAATTTCGCGTATAACGGGGTCTGTTAAGTCTGTAATAAAACATCAAATCGCTTTAATAAAAACTAATCATCATTTGAGGTAATTACAATTATTAAACCACTTGTACACAGAAGTATTAACATGTTACTTAAAAGTAATATAACATCATAAAGTGCTTTTTTTTCTATAAGTCTAACGCTCTTTTTCCATTTGTGGAGGCGTTTTAAATATGTACACTTTTTTACTCAAAACACTAAAAAACGTAATATCTTTTACTCAAAACACTTCAAAACGTAACGCTAGAAGGTAGATAAATACCATCCGAGGTAGGGCAATTAGCCACTCGTAAGTAAATAACCAATAAAATATCAATTCGGTGACCAATCAGTGCACTCGCGTAAAGCGGGGAAATTTAGCGCGAAAATTTAAAAACCGCGTTATAGTGAATCCACGCCGCGTTAGACGGGGTCGCGTAAAGCGGGGTATTACTGTATTTGTATAAGTAATTTTAGAGATTATAACGAAGGTCAAATTGTCGTCAGGTCATACCGTGATGTACACTTTGGGTAGAGAAACAAGTGAGTATTATTAAGATGGAACTCACAGTGTTTGTTTTTCATATTTTCCAGAATTTCCTTGAAAAAATTAAATTGTGAGCGATCATGTAAAAAGGGACCTGAAGAGATACAATTATTCGCAGTAAAACTTATACATTTTTCAAATTTCTTCAAGTCCCTTTTCACATGAGCGCTCACACATAAATAAGTGAATAATTAAGGCTGTACCTAACCCTAGAATATGAAAAAATATTGATATATTATAATATCTTAATATTGGAAAAAATATATTTGATTTATTGATCTTTTATCTAGGTGATCTATTTATAAAAAATGTACTAATACATTTTAATAATTATAATTAATTTTGTCAAAAAAAATGTTTTCCACCCTCTTTTTTTGGTTTTCAAACGATCGTTTCAAGAACGCGTTTAGGAGATCAACTTGATTTTTTTTTTCATAAAATAGGTCATAGAAATATAAAGGTTTTTTACTTAAATCCAGTATTTTTTTCCTGCAAAATATTTCAGTATTAGCTAAAAACCCTCCGATCTGCTGTTTCGCACGTAATTATTAGTATTACGCGTCCTAGACAAATAGATCAATTAGCTAGCCAATAATCGCCTCTATCAAAAGCTAATAAAGTATTTGACATTGGCCTTTTTGTTTTGGATGGGTAATAATATTTTTTCCTAGGGTATGCCATAAGGCAAGCAGAGTCCTGACCACTTACCGAGTCTCCGGTATGAATTTGCCTATATCACTTCGTTTTCATATGACAGCAATCGTGTTTATGACCTTATTAGGTCATCATAATATCCGACCTCACCTATAACACCAGGAAGTCATATTTTATCTGCAAAAATGGCGAAAGTGATGACTTACCGTTGAAATGGTAAGGCTATCCCAAATTACCGCTCTAAGAGTATGTTTCCAAAACGAGTTTTTAATAACTTGACTCTGTCATAGGGTTATGAGTCCAGCAATTAAGTTTTTAGTTTTAGTAAAGGTTATATAAGAATTTTCAAGTGGAGGTAAATATAAATGTTTCAATGACAGCATGATTTTGATGAATGTGATAATATATTTAATGATTTTAATGATGATGTTATAAAAATAGCGTCTACTCTTTCTATCTAAATAGTACAAACAGACAAGTTATCTTTTATGTTATGTAACAAATTTGGAAGTAAGATTTTGTGACATAATTGGAATGATGATATAATTGATTTATTAGATGATCCGTGGCAGCATCTCCATTTTAAGTGTTTAATTGTTTGATACGTTACATAAAAAAGCGCTTAGCTCGTCAAAGGAAGCACCAATCTAATTAATGCTCATATTGTTGAATCTGATGTTGAATCGTTTCACACAAGTGTCATTGTAACCTGTTTAGTTGTCTGCGACAGCTTTATTGTTACTTTATAACGCCTCAAGTCTCAAATCATCTCCAAAATAGGCTTTATGCGGCTCCTTATCGTGAAACCGCAGGCCATACTGCACCATAAGTTTACTTCTATGGGGATTAAATTACACCCAATTTAAATTTCGAACGATCTGAATCGTCAATGTCTCTATTGGAGAAATAACAGCGTCGGCAAGCTGGTAAACATAACCTTCGTTACCAACACTAAAATGCGATCGAACAAAGAATAGTTTTACTATATGGTAGGTATAGCTTTCATATTCTTCTCAATTTTCTATTTGATTTAATGAAATAAATAAATAATTAATTTCTGATTAAATTTTCTATTAAACAAAAGTGTTTGAAACAGTGTTTGCAAATTAATAAAACAATGACACCTATTCTCGTGTAGCAAATATTAGATTCAGAGCTGCCATAACCTAAAACTTTTCATTGCAAAATAGCCCTTAACACGAATGGATAAAATTTAAATGAGCTTGTATTATTTTAGGTTTTTCAACTCTAAATTTAAGGTTTGTTGCACGAGAATAGGTCACACTGACGGCTTTAATTTTAGTTGTAGTGCTGTCAAAACTACGTTTTCTTAATTCCAAAATAGTTCTTTAATGTTAACAACAGAAGCCATATTACTTTGGAAAAATTTAAGTATTGACACCACAAAAACTAATATTAAAGCCTTCAGAATACATGTAACACACATAAGTACACAAGAATGTCTCTCTTTTGCCAATAAATGGTTAAGGAAATTTAAAACATAAACTTGTAACTATGACTAGAATACTTGAGGGGTTAACTGAAACCACGAATTGTGTTCGTAAAGTCAAACTCAGTTTTAGCTGTGCTATCTAATTTGTTAAAATTGACACTGCATCCAAAATTTTAGCGACATTGACACCTATTCTCGTGTAGCAAATATCAGATTTAGATGTGACATAACCTAAAAATTTTCAATGCAAAATAGGATTTAACGCAGATGGATAAAAGTTAAATGAGCTTGTATTATTTTAGGTTTTTCAACTCTAAATTTAAGGTTTGTTGCACGAGAATAGGTCACACTGACGGCTTTAATTTTAGTTGTAGTGCTGTCAAAACTACGTTTTCTTAATTCCAAAATAGTTCTTTAATGTTAACAACAGAAGCCATATTACTTTGGAAAAATTTAAGTATTGACACCACAAAAACTAATATTAAAGCCTTCAGAATACATGTAACACACATAAGTACACAAGAATGTCTCTCTTTTGCCAATAAATGGTTAAGGAAATTTAAAACATAAACTTGTAACTATGACTAGAATACTTGAGGGGTTAACTGAAACCACGAATTGTGTTCGTAAAGTCAAACTCAGTTTTAGCTGTGCTATCTAATTTGTTAAAATTGACACTGCATCCAAAATTTTAGCGACATTGACACCTATTCTCGTGTAGCAAATATCAGATTTAGATGTGACATAACCTAAAAATTTTCAATGCAAAATAGGATTTAACGCAGATGGATAAAAGTTAAATGAGCTTGTATTATTTTAGGTTTTTCAACTCTAAATTTAAGGTTTGTTGCACGAGAATAGGTCACACTGACGGCTTTAATTTTAGTTGTAGTGCTGTCAAAACTACGTTTTCTTAATTCCAAAATAGGGTTTTAATGTTAACAACAGAAGCCATATTACTTTGGAAAAATTTAAGTATTGACAGCACAAAAACTAAAATTAAAGCCATCAGAATACATGTAACACACATAAGTACACAAGAATGTCTCTCTTTTGCCAATAAATGGTTAAGGAAATTTAAAACATAAACTTGTAACTATGACTAGAATACTTGAGGGGTTAACTGAAACCACGAATTGTGTTCGTAAAGTCAAACTCAGTTTTAGCTGTGCTATCTAATCTGTTAAAATTGACACTGCATCCAAAATTTTAGCGACATTGACACCTATTCTCGTGTAGCAAATATCAGATTTAGATGTGACATAACCTAAAAATTTTCAATGCAAAATAGGATTTAACGCAGATGGATAAAAGTTAAATGAGCTTGTATTATTTTAGGTTTTTCAACTCTAAATTTAAGGTTTGCTGCACGAGAATAGGTCAGAATATAAAGGTTATTTGCAACATCTGACGACCCATAAATAAAGATTACACCATGCCTAGTGTCGCATCTCTGAATTAGCTACTCTACATTGAACATCATCTATGTCGCGAAGTCCCCAATCACGTCGTCATCATTACGCCACCAAGGCCTTCACGCCCTTGCTTATCAATAATCATCTTTATTACTTGTTCATAAGAGCCAGTCAAGAAACTCGGTGCGAAGTTAAACTTAGGTAGAATTAGACCCTCCGACTCCGGACATCGCTCTGATAACTTTCTGGATCGCGTCGCGTCGTCGCTTGCGCAGCTATCTATCATATTGTTATTTATTATTATTGTTTATTTACGAGTAGTTATCAAATTTTGTGGTTTTGTTTTCGGCCTGAATAACGTAGCGTAAACTTGAGTGATCTTTAAGGTACAGTTTTTTTAAAGAAACGTACCGTTTTCATTAATTTCCTGCCTACCTACTCAATATATTTTTATACTATATTATATTTTAATAATGTTCAAGATTTCTTGAGGTATATAAAAAAAGTTCTTTCGTTTTATGGGTCGCCGAAAAAAAAAACGATGGAACAAGTTTTAGGGTTCCGTAGTACCTAAAAGGTACAAAAGGAACCTTTATGGCGAGACTCCGTTGTCCGTCCGTCCGTTCGTCCGTCCGTCCGTCCATCCGTATCCGTATGCATCGTTAAAGATAAATACTTGAAATTTACCACAAAAATAGCATTTACTTGCATACACAACACGGTGTAAAAAAAATTGATATTGTTCAAAATGTTTTCAATACAAAAGAGAGAATAAAAATAAAGGAATTCCTAAAAATACAATATGGGTATCAAATTGTAGATATTAAAAAGCTGATCCTCCGCCCTGATTTCCGAAACTGGTGGGCCGAAAAAGATGAAAAAAATCACGGTAATTTGGGATTATATAAAGATTACAGGAAAAATATACGGGTGAGAAATTTACGATAGCAAAATGATAAAATTAAATTTTTCATCTACGAGTTTTACTTAGAGTACGGCATAAAAATATTTCAGTCTCCCTTTTGTGGTACAATCAATTCTTTTCTTAGTTATCATAAACAGTTATGAGCAAGATTTTAAATTCTTTCTGACTGTTCCGACAACTGTCGGAATACGAAACCCTAGGTGTGCAAGTCTGACTCGCACTTGACCGGTTTTTTTTTGTATGAGGTTGCGTAACCAGTCATCTCTGAAGAGGAAAAGTAAACAAATAAGTTCCTAAAAACGGCAGTTTTATTATTTAAAAGATTAAATAATTATCTGTGAATAAAGTCGATGAAGGCTTCATTTTTTAGATTTAGTGCTATCAAAAAAAAACCAAACTAATACAGCTTCTGTTGTTAACACTATTTTGAAATGAAGGAAATTTAGTTTTGACAGCACTAAAAGCAAAATTCCTTCAATCGGCTTTATTATTATTATTATTATATAAAAATCACACTGTTTTATTAAACTCGTAATAGCAAGTATAAAAATTCTGCTACATGTGTTAGTAATTTTTTTTTTCATGTTCGGAGACAAACAGTCACACAAAAGAAAAATTTACAAGGTTTACACATTAACCTAAATATTACATAATTTATAGACCTATAGTCCCCCTAATTGAATTAAGGTTACAATTATCAATAAGTTAACTTCTTACCACAAACAAAACTAAAGAAAAACAAAACATGAAAAAATTTAACAATTAAAAAGTAGAAACTCGCCCTTAGAAGAAATTTTATCAGCTACTGCTTTTTTGTACTTTGTTAAGGACGTACTACTAAAGAGATCAACATCAACAAGCCTATTATTATTATTTACATGCACGTCTAATGAAACTATTACTTACATAACAAGCATTACTCTTAGCTATAGAGAATGAAGGTTTTTTATTAGTCAGAATACTGTACCAATTTTGAACAGTTTGGTTAATCATTATCTTGGATGATTCTCAAATTCTTCCTAACTTTACCTTCGACCAGTGTCTATTCTTTCTGTAGTTATACCACCAATACCTAGATAAAAGTAGAATGGCTTTTGTGATTACATTATAAAAGTGTTTAATGGATTGGTAATTACGTACTAATATCGCTCGAAAGTTGGTTTTTAGGATAACGTACCCAAAGGGTAAGAAAAGACCCCATATATAACGCGACAGCTGTCCGTCCCTCCGTCTGTTTGTGTTCCAACTTGGTACTACTAAGCCTCGAGTTATTTGAAGTGTATACGTTATTCACAGGATGTGTCAAAATAAAATGTTGTTAAATTTTGTGATTACTCAAAACATAACACTAATATTATAAATGCGAAAGTTTGTGTGTATGTTTGTTACTCATTCACGCTGAAACGGCTGGACGGATTTGGATGAAATTTAGAATAGATATAGCTTATACCCCAACTTAACACATGGGCTACTTTGTATCCCGGAAAAAAAGCATGTCGTTAAACCGAATAACACGCGGGGGGAGCCGCGGGCAACAGCTAGTAAGGTAATAAGTTGTAAATAACAAAAAAATAATAATAATATGTATTATATGCATATTTTTTTTTTATTACATCCGTGGTCCAACGGTTCAAGTACTCGAGTTCTAAAACGGAAGTCACGCGTTCAAATCCCGTAGGGACAGTTTGTGGTCGGTTTACGTGATTCGGAAGGAACGTCAAACTTGAATTGATATTTGTGCCCAAAATACGGCGATAGATCGTTGACGATGTATAAAGTGACTTTCGTTTATATACATATAGCCAAATTCATACAGGGAACTCGGTAAGTGGTGGGGACCAGGGTTCAATGTCCCTTTCTGTGAAAAATGCAAAATGAAATTTAGACTTCCTATACTAAAAGAGTTGAGGTTGTTCCTGGACAAGTATCCCATCCATCCATCCATCAGCCCGTGTTCGTCCACTGCTGGACATAGGCCTTTCCCAAATTTCGCCACTCATGTCGGTCCTCCGTCCTCCTCATCCGGCCGCTCCCCGCAACGTCCTTCAGGTCGTCGGCCCAGCGGGCACGAGATCGGCCTACACTACTGTTTGCTCTACGTGGTCTCCATTCTAAAGCCTTTTGGCCCCAAAGGCCATTATGTCGGCAACAAATATGACCGGCCCACTGCCACTTCAACTTACTGATTCTGCAGGCTCTGTCGGTTACTTTCGATCTCCGACGGATCTCCTCATTATTATTGGATAATACTTGCATTGCCAGTTTGCAATCAAAATACTCTTTCTTATGCAATAGTGTCAGCACAATTTTTGTATTTTTTAAATTTATTTTATTTAAAAATTAACATTTTGTACTTACTACGTTTTGTCTTTCATTTTGGTTTAAATGCCAAAGTTCTCAATTTTGAGGCATTATTAGGGCGCTACCATAATAAGTCAAAATAATTCTAAGGTACCGCCAACGGAATGAGTTCAAGAAAAAAAATTTGGTCTTGGAGTTTTTGCTTTCCAGTATAAATTGGTTCAATCAGCTGACCCAATTTCGATAGCAAAAGGAAAACAAATTCGCAAAAAAAAACATCGAATGGTCTACCAGCGACACTCAATTACTTTTTAAAGTGTCACTTTAAATTGAAGGACCACTATATAAAAATCAAAATTTATAAAAAAAATTACTAGTGAAATATAGCTAACATATTCTTGACAAAAGTATACCTACATGGTACGATATGTATTGAACTACATTTCCAAGAATGTAATGAAATATTGCCGATATTTTACAAGCAATGTTACTATTGATTTATCAACACAACACGCACTTAGACACGAGACTTGGAACTGGGTGTACATAAAAACCCCAAAAGGTTTCTGATACACCTTCGTGTAAAATTGCATGTCATGTTATGTTTGATTAAAAATAAATAAATAATAATAAATAAATAAATAAATAAAATGTCATATTAATTACCAAATGATTATTTCAAAAATAATAAGGCTTAGCATGGATTCTTAGAAGTAGATTTTAGGGTTCTGTCTTTTATATTTAACAATAAAATAAACAAACGAAATGAATTAAATTAATACTCTGCAACGTGACTTCATACAACTCCAGTATTTTATAATCTGCAAACAAAAAGTTTTGAAATACTACTAATCGGTAAAAAAACCCCTGAAAGGTATTTTCAGCTATTGATATTTAATGATAATAAATAATTTAAGTAATCTGGGATTTGTATTTGTTCATTTAATGATACATTTCTATTAAGTGAAAATTTAGAATTACTAAACTTACGCATTGGGCAATTCTGTAATGTTAGTTTTAGTTGATTTAGTATTATTTATTTATTATAAATAAATAAATAAAATGTTCTCAGTTTCGCTAAAACAATAGATAACAGACCAAAGCGTGGCTCAAATACATTTTACGAAAATGATACCAAATACATAAGATGAAAACGAAAAAAGACAAAGTTTTAGCGTCAAAAAGAAATGGGTACGAAAATGGCGGCCCCTATGTAGATAAAACACGGTATAACTTTACAAAACATTCGGAATGTTAACGTAGCAGTCCGTAGCACAAAACGCAACAAAGGTAAACACGGACACGGGTGTCGATGAAACAACGATTTACCGATTCATGTAACAATTCACGATTGTATTTATTGACTGGAATTCTGCAATTTACCGATTTACATACGTTTTCTCACTCGTTTTGTAAGTAGAGTAGGTTATTGTATTATGTACGATTATTATTACTCACATCTTACTTCAAAACAATATGAATAATTTAATAAATCTATACTAATAACAAAGTAGTTATGAAATTATAGGTATGGGTTATTATTATTAGTACTGTACTGACAAATTTTAGAATTTTTGTCTGTCTGTATGTATGTATATTTGTATGTTTCGTTTTAACTCAAAAACACTCGACGATTTGGATGCGGTTTTATCATCGTACTATCATCATTGTGACCCTGGTTAACATATAGGCTATAAAGTATGTCCATTAAATAACTGACAAGCTGCAAAGGGGGCAGATATTTTAAAATAACGTGAGCGGGCTAGTGAGATGTAAAATAATGTACCTACTAGCAATAATAAGATTACTCGCAAACCCTTCCGAAGTTATTCGGGGAAGAGTGAGAGAACAGCTCTCAGGCTAAACCAGGCGGCCCACCATTGCCTGGGACCGATGGATGGCGGTATATCTGTCGCAGTAAAGTAGTTAAATCAGAGAGTTAGTTGAATCTCTAGAGAGTTAATTAAAGATCGACATTCAATCAAGTCGCTAAAGTTCCGTCAGACAAGTGAGTGAACGAAACGTTTAACGAGTTTCCTAAACGTTCCTAGGCGCATTTCAACTTTGGTAGGGTGACCTTTGTGAGGCGTCCCCGAGTAGGATACTAAATAGTCGCATAATGGATAGGTCGAAATGTATTTAAAAACACTAGGTTAGGTTAGGTTTGAACATTATGAAACAACTCAGAGCCGAGCGAAGCGGAGCGGAGCGAGGCGTCCCCGAGTAGGATACTAAATAGGTGCATAATGGATAGGTCAAAATGTATTTAAAAACAGTACGTTAGGTCAGGTTTGAACATTATAAAACAACTCAGAGCCATCATCTTGTTTTACATTATTAATCAATCAACACGCTGGCTTTCGGTCAGACAGATAGTTAAACGTTTTCGACGCTGCTTTATTTGAATCAAAATGCTAGCGACTTGATTGAATGTCGATCTTTAATTAACTCTCTAGAGATTCAACTAACTCTCTGATTTAACTACTTTACTGCGACATATCCATCCCCAATTGCCGGGCCTTATATAAAACAGACTGGTGACGGGCAGCGGCGTCACTGGTGCAAGGGTTTCGGCACCGCGCTCACCAACCCGCCTGCCCAGCGTGTGTGAGTATGGGCAATTCTTCCAGGAGGACCGCCAAGAGTGGCGAAATCCTGAAAAGACCTATGTCCAGCAGTGGACGAAACAGGCTGATGGATGGATGGAATAATAAGATTGGTATAGTTTTAAGATGCCTCGGAACGGGCTCCATGAAGAAAGATTCTCGATAAGCACCTGGTAAGGTAAGCAATAAATAGATCAGCAAGATTTTCTCATTTAAAAGTATCAGAAAGAAAAACTAAAATGGCAATTGTTTTGATTAATTGAATGCTAATCTCTCCATCGTCGTGCACAATTATCCAACGACTACTGAAAGCAGATGCAATCAGATATCACTGGCAATGGATATCTTTTTATTAACTTTCTCAATAATTCAAGTTGACAGGGACGCAATTTGCAATGATTGAATTCTTTAGCTAGACGAGATTCAGCGATCGTGGATTTAGAGTCTGGGAGGCAGAAACGCAGCAGCCTAGCTCTTTTTGTCGTTTCCCTTCTCGACTATCGTAGAAAGAGAAAATAGAGAGTTAGAGTTCATCCCAATGGCCATGGGATAGACTAGCACGGAAATGCCTGGTTTCGGTCCCAGACTCCACGGAGAAGAAAAGGGACTGGATAGAAAGAAATAAAAACCCGAAATTTCGCAACGGCAACAGCCTCTTTTTAAAGTATTTATAGATGTCATAAATTAATTTGGTCAAAGGGTTCTGTATCACCATACAATATGGGTACGAAACCCTAAAGAATAATGGTAAATAACAAAAATATCATGCCACCTGCCGTAGCAACATTAAGGCTACAAAAACAAGTCTCTGTAATGGTAGCGCCTAACAAAAAGTTTGGCACCCTCTGCGTATGGAAGCCAATTTTGTATTATTTCTGGTTTTACTTTCGAGTATGTACCTACTGCAATCTGACTAAATTTAAAACTTGCATTTGTTACCGTCGTTTGTAAAGAAAGGCGAAGAGGTTTCTTGTATGTACCCCTCTTGGATTTCAATTGTAGAGGCTATAGTAACACGTATTCTGTGAAAATTTCAACTTTCTATCTAGGTTACAATTGTATCTGTGGAACCTTTGCAAGATGGACAGATAGACAAACAGCGAAGACTTAGTATAGAGTCCCGTTTGATACTTTTTGGCACTCTCCGGGTACAGAACCCTAAAAAGAGGACCCCATCAAAAATAAACCTAAATTCTTGAAGACTGAAAACAATATTCGACATTTATTATGTTCTGTTTAATTATTTGCATTTAATTCAAATGAATACTTGATTTCCGTTACTGGCTCCATGTCTAGATAACAAGCGACTGACGACGGAGTCCACTCATGCGCAGCTCGTGGTGAACAAAGAATTAAAGGAACCGGCAAGAGTGTTTAATTTTATTTGTAAATCGGAACTAGACGTTTCAGTTGAAATTCTGGAAATAACAATTGGAATTGAAAACAAGACAGCTGTTCATTTTTATTTGGTCAATTTACTTCGTCATAAACAAACATAAAATGACATATCAAGACAATACCCGAAAGCATGTCAAAGGTGTTTGAGTGTGGGTTCTCAACCTATAACTCAAGAACGTTTTTAGAGTTCCGTACCGTATGCTTGACCGTGGGCACAGAGTACCTTTAGATATCCTGGGTCTCAAGATCCCGACTGAACTACCGCTGCTTTTCCATCATTATTGCTTTACAATGTAAGTAGCCGATTATAAAAGCTTTAATTTTAGTTTTAGTTCTGTCAAAACTAACATTTTTGCAAGAATTTTTAGTTTAAGTACTACCATTGCAATGAATAAATTTTGACAGTGTTAAACCTAAAACTAAAGCCTTTAAAATTAGATACATTGTGACCTATTCTCGTGTAGCAAACCTTAAATTTAGAGTTGAAAAACCTAAAGTAATACAAGCTCATTTAACTTTTATCCATCTGCGTTAAAGCCTATTTTGCAATGAAAAGTTTTAGGTTATGGCAGCTCTAAATCTAATATTTGCTACATGAATTAAAATTATTTAAAATACCATAAGTATGAAAGTAAACGGCAACGGCGTTTTATTTTATATCAAAACCTCGGTCTTTAAAACTTCATACGAGTATTAACATAGAAAACCCATTTTGGTGTTTAAGCAGTTGCCTCAATGAAATCGCTATCTATGGTGTGCATAATTAAGAATGGGCACAGTAAGGTGAACACAAATCTGGACCTACGATCAAGAGGTCACGTGACCGGAAGTAAGATACTCTGCTGAGCCCAAAGCTTGAAGATTTGTAATACAGATACGATGGTCATTAAGTGACCCAAATGGCTTCTAGAACATACGAGTATTAGGAGGGGAATCTTTGTATCGCAAAACCTACTAGGAGGCAAATTGAGGTGCGTAAGCGCAGAATAAACTAAAGGATTTAAAAAACCTACTGGTGCACATTATATTATTATCGAAAAGTTGGTTTGTCTTTTAGCTTATAAGAGCTGAAGTTTTGGCAGCAGCCACGTTACGTAACATTGTTTATTTTAACCCTTCAGAACGGTCGCGTAGAGAGATTCATAATTGTGACTTTTAGGTAAAAATGGTCACTTGGTGGTTACGTACCTACAGCAGGTTTGATTGTGATGTAGTTGGCCAACAATAATACACAATCCCCAGGGACTACTCAAAATGAAATCTACGCCAGCCAAGCCACTTTGTAAAAGCTGAACTTTATAGATATTTTCTTGATAATTTAGGATCACAGTTGAAACAACAGTAGTAAATAAATGTTACAAACTGTTGATTTAGCATGAATGGCGAAATACGCAACCGGCTACAGGCAATCGGTTTCGTAATATTTTAATCGAAATTATAGTTTTGTAGCACATAGTTGTGTAAATCACGGAACTCATTAGTTATTCAAAATCTAACCCGCATGTCCGTGTCATTCGGTTCACTTTGGCTTTTAGAATAATTTGGTCGCGTGTGGGTACGAACTTCCATGAATAATTAGCCCATGGCAACACTCTAAACAGTCAACCTATTCAATTACTGATTTTCGATAACAATCAGCGCCAGAGTGGTTTATCTTTTCCAGACACAATTGATTTTCTGTTGAAGGTCGGTGATCTAGATTCAATAATCTGAATACCTCAAAATTTCTGATTATTCTACAAATTTCTTGACTGTTTTATGTGAATAAAGCGGCGCGATATTCAACAGTATAAATATAAATAAACTTTAAACTTTCACGATTTTCACACATTATTAACTTTGTATTGGGGTCTTACTCGCGATAACTAACAACATACCTTAATAGAAACGTCAAGCACATATCTATTAAGATATGTTGTTAGTTATCGCGAGTAAGACCCCAATACAAAGTTAATAATAAATAAATATTATTTCCATTTTATTATTCGTGACAAAATCGATCTTTTTGTGACAGAGTTCCAAAATTCCTGACATGTCAGGAAAATTCCTGTCATCTGGTAACCCTAATTGAAGAACAATAAATACGAAACGGGATTGCACCATTAAAATTACATAGACGATTTAAATTATATACATTATATTTGTAGGTATATACTTTGTTGTTTATTTTTCGTATTATTACAGGTTTTGTTTTGCTATGAGAGCTCTGGTGCTTTTTATTTCTACGCACAGACGTGGGAGGGGCACCTGTCTGAACTCAAGGGTTAAATCTCCAATCTGTGCAAGCAAAATCACGACAGTAACCGGAACGAAAACGCTACACGACACGCAAAAATACTTTGCGCATTTGTCTCGGGATTTGTTGAGTAAAACACGAAATCAGAGAGATAGAGAGGTATGTCAAGAACCAGCCCCCTGATTCTGTATCGTAAAATCAGTTGCCAAACCGAGTGCCTATCATCTAAAACATACATATCCGTTTATCTAAGGATACGTTCGCACTTGAAATGACATCACAATTCGTAAATATATTAGTTCAATACCCGTTGAAGGTTATTTTGGAAGTTAATTTTTTATCTGTTTTTGGTAAATACGCAGGAGTCAGGAGGCAACTTGGATTTGATACAGCCAAATCATACAGAAGACCATAGACTAAATAGTACACTTAGTGGAATGACAATTAAGGAACCTGGGGATAGAAACTTTTAGAAATCTGAACATCATTTTCTATCAGACAGACAATGCAAGATGGCATTTGTTTATAAAGCCAAATTTATAATGAAGGCTTAGTAAGTGGTCAGGACCATGATTCAATGAGCCATTTTGCGAAATATAAAAATACTATCTTTTGCCCGCGGCTCCGCCCGCGTGTTATTCGGTTTAACGACATGCTTTTTTTTCGGGATAAAAAGTAGCCTATGTGTTAAGTTAGGGTATAAGCCATACCCATTCTAAATTTCATCCACATCCGTTCAGCCGTTTCAGCGTGAAAGAGTAACAAACATACACAGACACACCCTCACACACACACAAACTTTCGCATTTATAATATTGGTGTGATATGATTAATTACTTGTTCAAGAACAACTTGGTCATCATGGCCTTTCGTGCCAGTACAGTGCTGGTCGCTTGCCGCGTCATGCCGCTCTTAATGACGTCATCCGTAGGGCCTTAGCCAGTGCCAGTGTTCCGGCCATTTTGGAACCAAATGGCGTCATACGTGAAGACGGCAAAAGGCCCGACGGAATGACGATCATACCATGGAAGCATGGTAGGTCGCTGGTATGGGACGCTACATGTGTCGACACGATGGCAGCGTCTCATCTCCAAGCGACCTCAGTCAGAGCGGGCGCGGCTGCGGCATCTGCAGAGGGCTCCAAGAGGCGCAAATATGCGGCCTTAGGAGAGGGCTACATGTTTGTGCCCTTCGGCGTAGAGACTCTCGGGCCATGGGGACCAGAAGCGCGACAACTCTTTAAGGAGATCTCGTCGCGCCTGATCGACGCTTCAGGTAACCAAAGGGCTGGGGCATATTTTGGTCAGCGGATTAGCCTCGCGATCCAGCGAGGCAATGCCACCAGCCTTTTGGGTACCTTGCCCAACGACGGTAGCGATCTGGCCAGCATATTTTATTTATTCCATTAAATAGGTGTCCAAAATTTCCCTTTCTTTTATTTATTTGTATAATATTTAAATTGCTAGGTAATTTTAATTTTTAATTAGTTTAGTTTTGATGTAAATTGTTATTTAAGAACAACTTCGATTCAATTAGTATACGAAGTCTAAATTTTATTTTGCGTATTTCACAGAAAGGGCCATTGAACCTTGGTCCTGACTACTTATGAATGGGAAAATGAATTTGGCTGCATAAACAAAAGTCACAAAACAACACAAAAATGCACAGCAAAAAGCAGAAATCGAATTACAATTTTAAAATAGATACATGTTACGGTTTTATCACTATAAAGCGATCTCTTGCAAAAAGAATATTTGGTAAATAAAATTATCGAACGCTTACGAATATTCTATAAGTTGCATGTGTATGAAATCGACGTCGTGATCTTGATAGGATCTTAGAAGTTCGATCAATCAGTCATAGCAACCTGTTTACAAACAGTTCTACGAGTACGTACTTGTAAATCAAAGCATTTATCATTTGACATGATTGGATCAACCGGATCGACTTTATTCGGGATCTATCCCAACTTTACGTCCGGGATATGAAGTTTTCCAGGTAAGGGAATAACAATCTTAGAAATTATGATTCATTGGATGAATCCTACTGCTATCCGAAGCGATTTTTTTTTGTATGATGAAGCCAACCAAGTGAAAGGACTTGATTGTTCACGAAGGATTGAATAAATCATCCGCTCATCACTATTACAACTCTCGGTTAACTATGATGCCAACATACTCGTACTTACGTTATTCAATTATAATTATGATATTATGTTTTTTAAGACAGGTTTCTACTAATGTAACCGATGTAACTAAATTAACTAATAAATTAAAGACAATTAAATACACACAAAATGACTTGTGTTAAGACAGCAAAATTAAAATTGGAGTCTCTGCAAAACAAAAAAAAATAGTAATATCATAATATGTATTGTTTTTTACCATACAAATCCGAGGTGCCATTACTTGAACTTCTTGTAATATACATAGTCTGAATTCAAAAAATCTTTCTTAGTGACAAGAATAAAATTTACATGTACACCTAACACGCTCTTCTTCGCTTTGCTAGTCGTCGCACCTCGTCGCACCTATTCTTGACTTTTTGTTGAAAGACTTTCATAATTGTTATAATTTCCAAAAAAGCGGCTTTTAAGAAAAAAAAGTATTTTACGTCATCATACGGCGACATATAATAAGTACTACATAAATGACCTTTGATAAATATTTTGCAATACAGTAATATTTTATCGATTCCTATGGCAGAAAAATAAAGATAAGTCATTAAAAATAAACAACAGAATAATAGAATAAGAAATATGTCAAACGATACACATGCACAATTTTCAGAAAAATACCAAGGTTAGTTGCCTTGCAGTTCGATTTTGACAGAACTAATAATTTGAATACCTATACACGTGACATCGTATTAAGAATGCTACTAAATGAGCAGACGATTCAAGTAATTTTCATGATGTCTTATTTAGTTCAGTAAAACTAAATGGCGTGTGACGGAGTGACGTGGCGGGCGTATCTACGTTACTCGCATCTTAACATTCTCGCATGCGCTCATTGACATCGTGACAAACGTCATTGGAAAACTGAATGGAGGGTAGTTGAAAGAAAACATAATTGATTGGTCTTTTACCATAGCTCTCCACTCGGTGTTGCTCTACCGTCGCGTCGTTTGTTTTTCTGTGATTTGCGGCTGCTTGACCCTCATTTACACAAAAACCCAGTGCTCTCAAATCAAATTATTCTCAAATGCCAAAAACCTGTGGCTAAACCAAGAAGTTTAGAAATGGTTTCTTGGACTAAAGAAATTGAAATGGGCAGTACCTCTTAACGACGGACAGGAAATTTAGAAAATGTTAACCAATATATTACTGTCAACATCAATACATTTATCAAATTAAATACCATTTTAATAGTTGTGCAAACGGCCTTAATAGTAATTCTGCGACATAAAGGTATAAACATAGAAGTTCATACTACATGATACATTTTTAAACACGCTTGAGCATGGATCACAGAATTATGTAACTTGGGTCGCTTATCTTGATCTGATGATGAAATATGACACTTATCAAATCGTTTGATACACCATTAGGTATGTAGTAGATACTTTCTCCTTAAGATCCCAAAATAAGTTAAGTTCTAGAGAAATAAAGATAGAAAAACTTTTGAAACAATGACGAGTTTAGTCACATGTTGTAGGAAATTCCTACAATGCCTTTGTCAACATTCGTAATTATTGCTTTTTAAAATTGGTAGAGATAGTTACTTCCAAAATCGCACTTTATTTTGATCCGTAAATAAACTTCGGAAAATGGTAATAACTTGACCGTTGCGATTGTCGGCACAAAATTTAGCTCCAAACTCTTTATTCTTGACCATCTGCAATGTGAACAATGATATTATATTATTCATAGTTATTTCATTCAGTTCAAGTACTCCTTGATAATGCCGTAAGGCGAAACAGCTGTCGTCTGTCTGTCCGTCTGTCACCAGGCTATATCTCATGAACCTTGAGCGTTAGACAGTTGAAATTTTCACAGATGATGTATTTCTGTTGCTGCTATAGAAACAAATACTAAAACCGGCCAAGTGCGTGTCGGACCTGCGCACTCCCATATAACAGACAGGAATTTTTTGCCGTGTTTATAGATAATGGTACGGACCCCTTCGTACGCGAGTCCGACTCGCACTTGGCCGGTTTTTATTCAACTACAAAAACCAACTTATTTGTCTTCTACAAGGATTTTAGCTATTGGGTTGGAGCTATTAAGTGAAACAGTAGAAGTGTTTTTATCAAGAAGACTTGTCCGTATTTTCGAATACATTGCATAGTGCGATATCGAACATCTTCAATTAACGCACTATCGACGGGAAGACCTGTTTCATTAAAATATTCTAATTTTCAAAACACTATTAGCCATATCACGAATTCATAACTTTCTAACTTATACTTTACAAATAAATCGTGACCAACGGATTCGTAGGTATCAAACTTGATATAAAAAATGTTTGAATACTTAAGTAGGCTTTCGAATCTTCAAGAAGTTTATGTGCTTCAATTTGTTATAACATTTTAGATTAATTGATTGAAGGTTAGTCGATGTGCAGAAACGTAACCAACATACTACTCGCGCAGAGAGCGATGTTACGGTAGGAGACGGACAAAAGAGACAGATTCTCCTTAAAACCACGATCGTAGTATCAATCAATCAAAAGAGAGATTGAGTTACATTGGTAGGGCGCTTGTTCCGTTGTAAAGGCGTGCAAATATTTAAAACTTAAAAACTTAGATCAAATTAAATTAAATTACTGATATGATACCAAATAATAAATCGCACATTTACGAATGTCATGCGTGAAAAAAGGGTTGATTTATATTTAAATTACACCAAACAACACATTTCATAACAATAATCAAGCCAGAGCAAGAAACACAAATAATAAAACAATGTCATTAAATATATGGTAGGTACTCGTAGTATAATAGCTCATATTATCAAAACAAAAATTAACGATCAAATCTCAAGTATATGATATATGTAGTGTCTGTATATCGTATACGATTGGATAATTTCAGTTGCAAAGTGCCAATAGCATGATGAAATCCATATATACATTCTCTATATTATTATGAAAACTCTATTATTTAAATTACACCAAACAACACATTTCATAACAATAATCAAGCCAGAGCAAGAAACACAAATAATAAAACAATGTCATTAAATATATGGTAGGTACTCGTAGTATAATAGCTCATATTATCAAAACAAAAATTAACGATCAAATCTCAAGTATATGATATATGTAGTGTCTGTATATCGTATACGATTGGATAATTTCAGTTGCAAAGTGCCAATAGCATGATGAAATCCATATATACATTCTCTATATTATTATGAAAACTCTATTATTTTGGTCTTTCACTGTTTCTAATTTCGACGTAACTAAGTTATTTGGTGATATAGTGAAACAGCGGTGCCGGGCTCGACTGTGGAGGTACCACCATCTCATTCGCAAATCCTCCCGAAGTTATTCGGGGGAGAGTAAGAGAACAGCTCTCAGGCAAAACCACGCAGCCCACCATTGCCTGGGAACGATGGATGGCGGTATAGCCATCCCAAATTGCCGGGCCTTCTATAAAATAGACTGGTGACGGGCAGCGGCGTCACTGGTGCAAGGGTTTCGGCACCGCGCTCACCAACCCGCCTACCCAGCGTGTGCGAGTATGGACATTTCTTCCAGGAGGACCGCCAAGAGTAGCGAAATCCCGAAAAGGCCTATGTCCAGCAGTGGACGAAACAGGCTGATGGATGGATGGATGGAAGTTTTTTTAAATGTCGATTAATTTGGTATACTTTGTTTTGTTAGTCACAAACAACGAGCTAAAGATGTTACAAACCTAAATGCGCACAGCGACTCCGTTATGAATAAGGTAACATAATAGCTGCGTTATGTCTGAGAAAAGATGTTTCCTACTCAGTTTTAAATATTTATCTAGTAGGTATTTTATACTGCAACACCATTGAGGTAACTTACAGATGTATTGTGAATTTCATGTTAAATAAACCCAGATTTTTGTCAGTGGCTCTACTTGCATTAAAGGAAAAGCTCTGTAGGCCTATTCTCAGTGTGTCGAATTACCCTTCTCGACCGTAAAAACCCATTTTATCTGTCGGACTCCATACATTTTTACATCGAGTTTTAGAGCTCTCGATTCGATTGTTTCCCCCTGCTCTCGGCATTCATCTCTTTTTTAGAAAACTAGTGGGTTTATAATAAGGACCACCAGCAAAAGCTTTACTGAGGTATATGTAGAATTTTATAACAAGAATTGAATTACATTATTTTTCAAAATTGTAACATACTCGATTATTCGTTTTTAAATAGTTTAAATATCGTCTATTTTAGTCAATTGATTTGCACGGTCAACGCCTTCGTTAATTTTTAAGCGTCCATTATACCTACAGCATTGATGAATACCGCTTGTGTTTTATTACTATATAAAATATAATGTACGTGCTAATAGGAACCATAGCACGTATAAACACCGTTATTTAAGATCTAGAAGTAAATGAAGATCTAAATGGTTTTATATTTCTCTTTATGTTACTTTCTGTCCATCCGTTTGACCTGGGCCACCTCTTTAATCACGCGTAGAATGCACGATAAAGTGCAAAAAGATCGTTATTCAGTTTTCGCCGACACATACCAACGTGATATGGCGTATCACCGTTCTTCGTATCCACTAACATGCTTTCCAGTCGTCGAAAATCTATTATTTTAGTGTCCACGGGGGTACCGAATGTAATCGATCTCTACTCCATGAAAAAGTCATCGCTTGTAATTATTAAGCAAATTTTACGGAAACTGCGTCCGTATGCGTGTACGCAGACTTCAGCTGTAGAGGAAGAGAAACCGTAGCGGGGAAGTGCATCTACTTCCTTCTTTACACTTGAGAAGCCGACGATTAGTTGAATAATTTAGTACCTACACTCAACGTTATACCGGCAAAATGACCTACGACAAAAACTGCAGTCTGTGTCTACCCGTCTGTCTGTCCATCCGTGACAAAATACAAGAACAGGTGGGCCCACAGAAAAAAATGTTCTGTGAAATGTTGCAAAAATATATATCTACATTTACAGGGCCCAGGGAAAAGCATTTGTTGATAAAACAAATGTAGCGTCTTTTTTAGTATTGCAAAATAATTGTGTAATTATTCCATTATTGAAGAGATCCGCTTATTTTGCATGACGTATGAACCCTTAGATACCTTTAATTGGATATCCATCGAGAATGTTCGCTACGACCCTAAACAAAAACATATCTTGCTTACATTCTTAAGTATTCTCAATAAAGTACAAGTTGCTGACAAAATTAAACTTACTGCAGTTCCGGTGTTGTTTCATTCAATCCAATCGATACTTTGACCCATCCTCCTCCGCGCCACTAATAAAACCAGCCACAAAACACTAGTTCCAAAACAATAATTATCACTTTCAAAAAACCGCCCAGAGGTCAAGGGTCAGACTTTACTCACAAACTTTTAATTAAATTCTGCGGAACGACCTCGTCATTTTGCATAAATCACGCGCAAGAAAGTGGCTGCAGATAATCGAACCGGTAGGTTTTGGTAACGACTGAACAAAATTCAAATAGAGAATGTTACATACGGGCGTAGTGTAAGAAACGCGTATTCCGTGTGAACTAGTGCGCAAATCGTCGCGTGCGCATCATCGCATGAGATATTCCCGTCAGCTTACGCGCTGGGTTGGCGCTCATGGATTATGGACTCTAGGAAAGTTTTTGACACGGGGCTATTAGTCGGCGTTACGGGAAGATTGGTCGTTGTAATGGTGAGGACACCGTAAGAGCACTACGATATTGGGTGCCGATGTATCATCAATGGGTTCATGTAAGTAGGTTAATGTCAGAGGTAGGTTGACTTACATACAGCCGCCGCTGGCGCAACACCGATGTATTGGAGAGTACCAAGTTATTGGCTTAGGACAGGAACAATGGTAAGTTGGATAGATGTTTAGATGATTCCAGAAATAAACAAACTTATAGATTTATCAAAATATGGAATTTTATTAATTAATACTATTAACTAAACTTAGCAAACTAATCTGTAAGAAATGTATCGCCCGGCCGTCTCCGAAGATCGAATGATTTTAACCACCTGAAAAGAAAATTATCAAAATTAAATGTGTGGTACATAAAAGGCAACATCTTATAGCTGAATGAGATTTGTATAATCAAAATTAACTCGTAAAATGGATTAGAGTCACGATTTTGCCTGTTATCGATGTTTAACTATACAGGCTGTTAATTTGATAACCTTTTTTTCCTTCAAGAGGGTATTCTATCTTAAGATGGGCAAGTTTTTTACTATAATGCCAACACTAAAATCTACTCGACCTAAATCTATGAAACTGCTGATTTTTAGGGTTCCGTACCTCAAAAGGAAAAACCAGAACCCTTGTAGGATTACTTTGTTGTCCGTCTGTCTGTCTGTCTGTCCGTCCGTCGTTCCGTCCGTCCGACAGACGCCAAGACCTTTTACCTCGGGAACGCGCGGAGGTATCGAGTTGACATTAAAACCATAATGTACTCAGATCTACAGTCCCTCAAAGCTGTGAAAAAATCAAACTTCCAAGTTACCGTAAAAAAAGATACGGCCGTTTATGCCGCAAAAAACGTACATAATTATTTCGAAACTCTCAAGGGAGTCAAAATTCATAGGGTATTTTCCGTTGACCTAGAACTATGAAATTTGGCAAGTAATACCATCTAATACTACAAGCATAATATGTAATTAAATTACAAAAAATATAGTCTTTAACGGAGCCCTCGTTTGGCGAGTCCGACCCACACTTGTCCGCTTTTTTACTGTGTAAAGTAAAGTGTGTTTTTTTTTAGAGGTATAGAACTTTGAAATGCAATAAAACAAAGATGATTTTTTTTATTGATATGAAATTTATTTTATTCGAAAGACAACCTTCTGGCATTATAATTTAAATATGACTTCTGGCATATGTCCGCCACGGCTGGCTCGGACGTAGTCTAATCTGGAAGTCCAATTTTCGATGACTTTTTCCAACATTTGTGGCCGTATATCGGCAATAACTCCCAGAATGTTGTCCTCCAAGTGGTCAATCGTTTCGGGCTTATCGGCGTAGACTTGCGACTTCACATATCCCCACAGAAAATAGTCAAGTGGCGTTAAATCGCAAAATCTTCCATAAAGTGGATGGACACATATCCAATTCCTGTGCACGGTGCTGGATAGACTGATTCGGGTCTTCCTCTACGTTACGCTCTATAGCAGCAATGACTTCTTCTGTACGCACTGTACGACAACTCTGTGGATGCGTATTATCATTTAGAGTAAACGTGGTGCAAAAACGTTTTATAGTTAATTGAATTAATTGCTCTGATGGACGATTATGTTAACCGTAAATTGGACGTAATGGGCGATACGTCTTTCGAACAGAACCATGATTTTCAAAATAAATTTGCACAATTTGGAAGCATTGTTCAGGCGTCAATCTATTCATGTTGAAATGCCAAACCAAACTAAACATAAATCACTTTACAGCTGACAAAATGACCGCCAGTTAAAAAAGTGTTGCCAACTTAAAGTTCTATACCTCTAAAAAAAACACCCTTTACAATGTTATCTTGTAAAATCAACAAATCTTAAAATCATATAAAATATAGTCTTTAACGGAACCCTCGGTGGGCGAGTCCGACTCGCAGTTGTCCGGTTTTTCTTTTCACAATTTCGGGTTTGGCCCCATAGTAGCAATTGTTCGTATTTTTTAGAATAACCGATTTGAATACAATGAGTTTTTTGGAATTAATGTGCATAGTAAGAATAGAACGGTGATGGAAAACATCGTGAGGAAACCTGCAGGCCTTAAAAAGCGTGTATTTGTGCTCTAAGTACGACTCACCCATCACGTTAGGACGTAATAATTGTCGGTAAAACGCGGGTTTGCCGAGTGTGGACTGTGACTTGCATTTCACATTTCACACTCGGAACACCTCTGACACCCCTCAGGGATTCATGTCGTGAAGATATACTGTACGTACCTGTCCTCTCTTTAGTCCGAAGTATCTGGCAACCGGATCTCCAGCCTGGATTCTCATCAACATGTTCTCTTTCAGTTTACTGACATGGGAGTTGAGGAAATATGTAGAAATGGATCGATACAAAGAATCATTTGTACTTATTTAAAATAATTGATTGAAATAGGTGTTACCTTGCGGAAGTCCATCACTTACTTATGGATATATGAATATAATTTGCAATTTTCATATATCCATCAGTTACTTATTTAAAAAGCTACTTTGCCTTTAAATCTACTTTAGTAGCTAGTTTACTGCATTGTATTATTTTATTTATGTATATTTACAGTTGATTTGGCAGTCCAAACACATTTTTCTTGCATAATGTGTTCAACATTAATTCAACAGTATTTTAATAGAATTGCAAATATTTTAAATTTCAAACAAAATAGTCTAGACGCAGTAAATTATTTAATAATAAATATTTATGAACTTTGGTATCTGAATATTAAAGCCGATTCTGAAGGCTTTAATTTTAGTTTTAGTGCTGTCAAAACTAAAATTTCTTCATTCCAAAATAGTTCTTTAGAGTTAACAACAGAAGCTATATTACTTTGGAAAAGTTCAAGTTTTGACAGCACTAAAACTAAAATTAAAGCCTTAAAAAACGACTTTATTGTCTTTTATTTTTTTATTTATAGATTAGTAAGCGCTTCGGCCACGGTTTACCCACCTCGGCGTCGAACTAGGTTTTTGAACATCTGCAGGGACTGCATTCTTCCCATTCTTAAAAACTCGGGATAAAAAAGAGGTAATTTTCAAAAATTCTCAAATTATACTGAAAATTGTTTTATAATAATAATAATAATAAAATCATTTATTTCGGACAGGATCCATAAAGTGTTAGTAATACAATATAACTTATAAACTAGTGTTAGTAAGAGATCAGGCGAGTAAAAGTTGTATTAGAATTAAATTGACTTGTGGAGCTCTATCCACTTTTTAAGAAGGGGCGAGTCCCACCTGTCAGATAATACCTTCAGGACACTATTGGGGCTGGCCCGAGTTCGACTGAGCAACGACGCACAGCGCTTTCGCATGATTGCCGCGAAACCATCTGTGTGTGCTTCCGCGAACATGACAGAGGCGCTGCAATATCGCGGTAACCCCAACAGCATCCTGAAAGCATTATTATACTGGACACGCAGGTCGCTGTATGCCCGCTGCGTGTAGTCCACCCAAAGACTGCGCGTGTAAAAGGACTGGCAATATGCTTTGAAGAGCGTCACCTTTACCTGATTCGTACACCGTGCAAATCTGCGGGCAAGCATATTACATCGGACAGCCAGCGACCTGCGCTCCCTCTCTATATCCATACAATCACTGAGGTCCTCTCGAACCCAGTGCCCCAAGTATTTGAAGTGCTTGACCCTGGACAACGAGGTACCGCTGAGTTTGACTTCAGGCACAATAGGATAAGTTTTAGACCCTGCCTTGAATACTAAAAACTCGCTCTTTTTTGCGTTGTACTTAAGGCCATGCGCCTCAACATACGATTGGCATATGGAAAGAAGCCTCCTCAACGCGCCTACCGATGGACTCAGCAGCACCATATCGTCAGCGTAGCTTATGTTATTGACGCTGACTCCGTCTACATGACAGCCGACGTTGGTGCCGCTGAGCTCATCGAGTAGCTTATTGATATACAGGTTAAAAAGACGGGGAGAGGATAACCCACCCTGCCTGACCCCGCATTCCAACCCATATTCATCCGAGAAGGCTCCTCCCCACATAACTTTGTTTTTCTGGTTGTTATACCAATGTTTAAACAGACATATTATCTCGTCTGGTACAGTGTCCTTATCATAAAATTATAAACAAAATATCAGAAAGAATGAATTTTTCGTCATATGATGGTCGTAAATAACTCATAGGAAAAGAATCAAGAAAACAATACAGCAAATATATCGAATTATTATAATTATTCATTCATATCAAAAGCTATTTATTTAATGCAGTAGTATTTTCATGTCACCTATGCACATTTTGTAGTTGTGTGCTTTTTTTGGTAATTTTATCGGGATACAACTGTCTCGTCAGGTAAATTCATGAATGAAACACAATGAAACAAAAAGCATGTGACGTGCACTACACACTTCTGGATTTTATATTCTTAAAGCTAAAAAATGGGTCAGCAGCACTAAGAAATTAAGCTTTTTAATGAAAATTTTGAAAAGGTTGTTGTGTTCCGTATTGTTACAGTTTAAAAATCCATAGTTTTCCGACGGAGCGGTTAAAAACTAAAAATATTGTAAACACAGAATTTTTAAAAACAATTTCCTTTGCTTTTAGGTTCATTTTGTTATTGAAAAAAAATCAACTGTCATGCCATATGACAGCAGACATAAACATTTTTTTAAATAATCCATTGGCAATGAACATCGACTTTTGAAATCCTCAAATGCGACTTACGTCTTTTTAGAATGAGTGAATAAGAAAACAATAAATTATGCAGGAAAAACATAAAATAAAACAAAATAAAAAAATACTTATGCTTCTTTTTTACGCACACCTTCATTATAAATATTAAAAACTAATGGTTAACTAAAATGAAATATTGTCGATTGCTCTGTCTGAGCGCTTTCGTGGGACAACTGTACAGATTTCTAAACTGTGGTTTTGTCTTGATGACTATAATCGTCGGTCGGTATAACATATGTATAACATGGTTTTTGTTGTTTGAATATTTTTTTATTATACCTATGGAAAGTTGTGTGCTGGATCCGAATCTGAACTCAGATATTAATTTTCAGATGAATTTTTGTGAAGTCAATTTTAAATATTGAATTTCTACGTTTTTTTGATACTTCTGAAGAGATTTTGCACATATTACTTCAAAATAACTTTTGAAATTAATAGTACATTACGATATGAGAGCGATGAAACGTTTTCTGACGAGTGTGAGTTTGCGGCACGAGCCGAAGGTGAGTGCTGCAATCACACGAGTCGAGAAAAAGTTTCTCGCACGAGTATCGTATAATATTTTATAGCATAAGTGGGGAAAATGCCGACTTTACGCAAGCGCAGCGTGCGTAAAGCGGTCATTTTACGCACGGTGTGCTATAAACCATATTTTGTAACAGCTTGTTCTGTCCATAAATTACTCCATTTTTATATGAAAAATAGAGTGTGATTTTGTTCACTTCGCTTGGTCTCATTAATCTATTTATGTTACTATTCAATATGTCTCAGACAAATGTTACGAGGTGATAGAGAAAATCCGAGTTCAGAATCGGATTCAGCACAGTAATTTCTACAAGAATATGAAAAAATATTTCATACATCAAAAATTTGCTTATTTTTGTTGTGCTGCGAATCTATATCTATAGGCTGCGATGCATTAAAAAGGATACTATCTGGCCAGCAGCTCCTGTTTCTCATCTGGAGTGAGCACAATGTGCTCCGGCACCAGCTCGTGCTCTGTGATGTTAATCAACAGCTCGGACTCCAGGAACTGTTCGAGGATGTATTTTGGCGCCATGTCCACTAGCGACTGCTTGGCTGAGGGCGTCATGCCTGAGGAAGGAGCAATCTCAATTAAAATGGATTCATTGTTACGAGTATCTGTTGAGTTCTCATTATCCGTAAAATAATAGTTGGAAAATATAGCAGACAAGATCGTTGCTTCATTAATTTTAATGGTTAAAATATGAATTAACTACTTAAGATACGAAAGGACACCTTTATATTGTAATAAGTAATTTCTATTCAAATTAGATTGAAATTTAAAAAAGTTATTGTCTGTAATATATTATAGGTGGTAGAGCAGATGCCGGGCTCGACTGTGGAGGTATCACCATCTTACTCGCAAACCCTCCCGAAGTCATCCGGGGGAGTGTAAGAGGACAGCTCTCAGGCATAACCAGGCGGCCCACCATTGCCTGGGACCGATGGATGACGGTATAGCCATCCCAAATTGCCGGGCCTTCTATAAAATAGACTGATGACGGGCAGCGGCGTCACTGGTGCAGAGGTTTCGGCACCGCGCTCACCAACCCGCCTGCCCAGCGTGTGTGAGTATGGGCATTTCTTCCAGGAGGACCGCCAAGAGTGGCGAAATCCTGGAAAGGCCTATGTCCAGCAGTGGACGAAACAGGCTGATGGATGGATGGATTGTCTGTATGGAGAGCCTTAATACCTCAATGCCATCCAAGTTAAATTGAAATCTTTGAGAAGTAATCCTGTGAACCAGAAAGAATAAGCACAGTTCTGGCGTTTACTATGACAGTTACCTAATGTTTGTCATTATATCTTGGTTATAAACTAACATAGGTACAAGTTATAAGCAAGTATGTGCTATCTAGATTTTATACAATCAGTTTGATTGTAATTAAAGATGAGATCACTACCTGCTTGCACAACAACGATTGCTCGATGAATATTTTCTTCTTGCATTCTCGTACAGTAAGTTTTGATTGTTTTTATTCCAATTTTAGCTTCATCTGGGAAAAACACGAACATCTGATCTGTGGGGTCATCGTTGTGAGCTACTAGTACTATCAGGTCACTTCGAGCTGGACGTTTTTCACTGAAAATATAATAAATTTATGTATATTTCACTGTTACAGCCTCAAAAGAAATAAGGTGAAGATTGTGTGCATTACGCCAGCAGAATGTTTTTTACGATATGTAAAATCTTACCAGTGGATAAGAAAGTGAATTATTTATTAGCATTAGAAACATACTATAGTGAAGAGTTCAAGGAAAAAATCTGTTATAAATACTGTACTAGGTCGAAAAAGCAAGAAAAGTTGATACAGAGAGGAGTTAATAATTACTACGGCCAAAGAACTAGAAAATACTCAATCCCAAAAATATGTAATAAGTACGCGATGCTGTTGGATTCAAAAAAGGTGAAATGTTTGCCACTTCTAAAAGAAAAACCTAAGCGATGCATGTTAGAGTAATAGATAGATAAGAGATATAAAATGTAAGATATTGTGGTAGGTTTTAGAGAAAATATGTATTATATTAAGGTAGAATAGTGAAATTGTAAGAGCGTAGTCGCCAACAAACTACTCAGTAGTTTGGCGAAGATTATTATTTGTAACTACCTATGATATTTTGGTTAAATAAATTAAAATAAAAATAAACTTTTCAAGATTTCAGCTTGACAGATAAAATTAGTACCTCATCGTGTGTAACTGTGCCTGGAATTTAGAATTAATATGACCAACGGATATAAAGATATTCACGAAAAACTGATTCTGCTGGGGTAAACCACTCCACCAGATTTTTTTTACCCATAGACGTAGGTAAATAGAATTTAACTAATTAGATAGCGCCTAATTGCGCCCATCCATTAGCCTGTCATCATCCACTGCTGGACATGTAGGTCCATAATTGTGCCCATAGAACAAAATTATTGCGTCATGAGGTTTCAGAGTTATTCAAGAATATTATTAAATCAGGCAACGTTTATCCGCATGTTGTATCTTTTAAACTATCTAAAACGAGTCTTAATTTGTACAATATTATTTATAGAAACCACATCAGAATTAGGTTTTTTATTTTTTTCAAAAATAAGTCAAATTGTGAAGATATAGAGATTAAGAGAAATCCTAGAAACTTTCCTATGATGGTGGTATCGCTTGTTTAACTTAGATCTATTCCAACTTCATAAAGAGTTATTCCATTTTAAAATTAAAATCTGGTTACAAATAGGTATAATGTAATGTTCCAATACATGAGTTTTTATTAAGTGATGATTTATATGACTATATTAGGTATAAGCACCTTTATAAAACTGCAGTGTCCCTGGAAGCTAAACGGTTGTTTATGAATACGTGAATTTTCAATGAATGAATTTTTTCACATATTCATAAACAACCGTTTAGCTTCCAGGGACACTTGACTCTAACAAAAATTAGAACTTTAAAGCTTAATATTTATTATTAAAGCTTAATAGTTTTCACATACCCATAATGTTTTTGAACGACCTACCCAACGATACCCAACACTGGGATAGACGAGAAAAAAAAATCATCCCTAATTTACGTGTATGGGAGATAAAGGTAAAAAAAAATTTCAAAATTTTTTTGCCGTTTTGTTGGCGTGATTAATATGTATACCCATATCAAATCACAGCTTTCTAGTACTAATAGTCTCTGAGCTAAGCCGAGGACAGACGGACATGGCGAAACTATGAGGGTTCCTTGTCGGGTTATGGAACCCTAAAAACATTCTTACTGCAGAAATATAAGAAAAATCAATGGCAAGACAAACTGTAGGATTAACTGACCAAATTTAAAATTACCATATAAATGCGCAAACACAATACATTATGCTCATCTTCTTAAATTGCTTAAATTATAGCTAAATTTTAATTGACATATTGTTTTTAAAATATTTACATTGTTGATGGTTGTGAAGAACTCCTTGGTGGAACTTCTTATAATACATCTTTAATAAATTACTTGTACCTGTCCACAGAATGTTTACATTCTTACAGGGCTGGCCAATATTAGTAAGTGAAACTCATATGATAGGTAGTACTTGTGTATATTAGCAATGTTTTCTATGAGGGCTACGCAAAATTTGCTACTTTGTCATTTATGTATCAAGCTGAAATCCTGAAAAGTGACAACATTCTGCTGACGTAACAAGTGCAGATGGGTGGAAGCATGGTGCGAGTTGGAACGTAAAAAAGTTTTCAGAGCTTTGTGGCACTTTTAAGTAGGGCTCCCAGATCAATCCGTTTTTGATTAAAATGATTAATTGCTAAATGAACAAACATTGTCGGTGACGTTTCTCAAATCGAATTAAACGTAACATACCTGGACAACCATGAAGGTTTTCAAATAGATGTCTGAATAGTTTTGGTAGGTATAGACAACAAATGAGTATGATTTTAAGTGACAAATACAGTCTGTCAAAAAAGTGTTGAAATGAAAATTGAAGAAACTATTTTTCTTTCGCCTGGTTACACCAAAAAAAAAGTACAAAATCTGTTAAATCGAGTTAACCGCGTTGTTATTTCATAAATATATTACCTAAATTATACTACTTGAATGTTTAAAGTCCAAAAAAGTTCATTAAAGTTTCATTTTCATTTCAACACTTTTTTGACAGACTACATATATATGTAATTGTCATCTGAATGTCAATTTAATTTTGCAGGCTTATACTACAATCGTGCGTAAGCCTAATTGTCGTGCATTCGTTTTCATGTTCGGGTTGTTTTATAAAAGCGAATGTTTCGATTAAAGGGATATTTGACAGGTCATCTGTTTGGACGATTTTGAGAAACGGATGTGTCAAACACCGTTTATTTCAATCAAACGTTTTAACATTTAATAGGGAGCCCTACTTTTAAGGAACACAGGCATACCACCTTTTGAGTACAAAATTTGATAACCCATTTCTCTGCTGTTTTTTGTTATAGACTAAGAAACTTTTTGTTTGATGCCCTGCTTGGTAAAAAAACACATTTTACACTCCTAAAAATTAAAACATAAAAACTAGCTGTTCAATGACATTTTGTACTTTGACACTGCCATTTTTATATACCTTTACACTCATAGTTATAAAGATATCAGGAAAATTGTGAAAAATATATAACTTTTGGACTAACAAAGTAAGTATGGCTATAAGATATAGCAGAAAGTATATGTATCCCTTTATACTTATATAATACAATTTTAAGTTAGCATTTGTCTATACAAAATAAATAAAAATTATTAAGGTTTTTCAGGGCCCCGTAAACCTGTACCCAAAAATATTGATGCTCAATTTTTGCCTGTCTGTATGCTCAAAATTCACATGAAAATTATATAAATGGATTTAAATAAGAGCTTGCTTTGTTGGCTTTAAAACTCCTAATGCAAAAAAATAATTTTATATGATGGGCTTGCATCTACTTTATAAAGGTACTTGTGTCAGAGAACAAAAATAATTGTTTTGGGGAAGTACCACCACAGAACTTGAGTCTTTTTAATAGGGCGTTGGGTATTATAATGTAAAATTATCATTCACTAGAACTAAAGTTATGCCTGTACTGCATTTTTAAAGAAACTCTGCCTCTTCAGGTTTATTTACTTTAAGCTTAAATTGGTGTTCAGCAACATCGCAGGCTAAAGCTAGTAATGATTTATGGTAATAATACATTTATTACATCCCGACATGGTGACTAGTGGACCTATCACCACATTGCGGCCAGGCATAAATAGATCCTGGAGAGCATACAGGTTTCTTTGGTGTTTTACTTTACTATAAACTAAGTCATCATATACTATAAATATTGAGCCTGAATTTATGGGTGCATACTCAAATGACAGGTTTCAAACCTGGATCCCCAGGAGTCTCCAGAGTCACTCTCTCACTGAGCTGGTTCTACTTTTCTATGTTAGAAGTTCTCACATAACCTAATACCTACAATATTGTATTTTAGGAGAAATTTAAAATGCAGAAATTGGATGAGAAAATAAAAGAAAAAATACGAAACAAGACCATATCCGAAACAGCTAAAATATACATAGGTAAGATGAAGTGTTTTCTAACCTTGGTTTGTCTCCAAATTGTTCCTTGAACTGTTCCAGTGTTTGGTCCAACTCATCCTGTGTCACGAGATAACCACGGTCGTGACACAACTGAAACGAAAAACCAAAGAATTGTGTAATAAACCAACAATAACTCTCTTCAGAACCAAACTAAACCTAACCTATAAAGTTCTAACCTGCATTACGGTTTTACGAATCCTCCAAAGTTTATAGGTTTCTGCATCATCATCCATTGTCAGAAACTTAGTAAATCAAGTTAGAAAATACTAGCAGATACTGTAAAAAAACGAAATAAGTATGTAAGTGGGAATCGTAAAAACCAAAACAAAAGTTTCGACTAAGGCCGGGTTCCGAATGGCGCTGACAGCACTAAAAGTACCATCAAACTACTCACGCTGCGCGGCTATCTTGATTCGGAATGACGATAGACGCGATGTAATCGATCATGTCTTGACTCTGAACGCACTATAATATCGAATGGGGCCGGGGCTGGCGACGGTATTTATCCGAGTTTAAACTCACCATTGGATAAAAACTGAGTTTGTACCCATATTCATCCGGTTATTAACTCAAAAGCAGGATAAATACTATTCATACAATTTTTACTTTTGTTTTGTGTTTCATTCTTTATGGTGATTTTACCTTATGATTATTGGTCTTGTGTGCACATGACCTGACCATGAGAATTGAATATTAATAGAATATCAAACATTTTCATCCTTATTGACATTTTATTTTACACATTTCCTTTTTTAAATGCACTGTAGGTACTCAGTAAATGATCTGGAAGCTAAATGTAACAAAATGAAACTGGTTAAGTGCGAGTAGAACTCGTGGCCTGAGGGTTCTCTACATACAGTTTAAAACACAAACGTATTCCACAAGCAGTTTTATCTAATATATCTATTTAATGCCTTATTTTGTAGCTACAAAACAGTCACTGATTCACTGATTGACATGGTAGATTAATTGGTTGGGGGGTCTGACATTAAAATGATGTAGGGGGGGGAGGGTTTATAGGGGACTATTATGCGTCCCCCAGAAAAATCTGACATTTGTCATTTTTTGACATTTGACATAACTTAGGGGGCTCAAAGTGAGGTCGTTTGTATGGGATTTTTGTATGAAAAATTTTTTTTCTGTCTAACCGAGCTGGCAAGACCGGAAGTCAAGCCAGCGAAGAGTGTCCATGGAATAAACTTTGACTTTGATATTTTTGACTTTGACTTTGACATTTTTTTTACATTTTCTCTATATCTAGTTCCCGTTGAGATATTTCTATGGGAAAAAATTTCTACGGGTGTCTTGCTGAGCTGGCGAGACCATAGGTCAAACCTACGAAGAGTATTCATGGAAAAAACTTCGACATTTCTTGACATTTTCGCTAAATCCTGTTCCCGTTGAGATATTTGAACGGGAAAAAAAACCCCTACTGTCTATCTGAGCTGGCTAGACCGAAGGTCGAGACAGCGAGGAGTATCCATCGAAAAAACTTTTGACAGTTTTGTCATTTTTCGGTAAATCCTGTTACCGTTGAGATATTCGAACGGGAAAAAATTCCTCCTGGATAGGTCGAGTATAAGACTTTCGGAAACACAGGCGGTTCCAAAAAAAAATGTTTGAAATTAAAAATTTTTTTGGCCATTCGAGACGGTTGGTATTGGAACCCCCAAACTTGGGCACCGGGGTTTCAAAAAAAAGTTTTTAAACTTTGAAAAAAATATATATCCGAGGCACGGAAAAAATTTTGTTTTGACCATATCTACGGATCGGTTGGTGTTGAAACCTCCAAACTTGGACCCCAGGGGTCCAAAAACAATTGTCTGTCTTTTTCAAGTGTCAAATCTTTTTCGGCCCATATCTCCGGAACGGTTGGTCTTGGAACCCTCAATCTCCTAAATGGTTGAAGCTAGACCCCTATTCCTGGTGTTTTTTTTAAAGGGCTTGGAGAGATCTACCCGAATATGCAAAAAAATATTTGGTCACATTGCTATACCTCGGGAAGAGTTAGAGCTACCGGGTTTTCACAAAATGGCTTGACAAGGGCAACTTGATGATAAAAAAAATTACATTTTGTTTTTTTTTTAAATTGCTATATCTTCGGAACGGCTGGGGCTAGCGCTTTCGGGTTTGTACTCGAATGACGAGTATCACGGGCAATTTCCGACCAATGATAGTTTTTGACATTCGAAATTCCTATGACACCTTAGAAACTGTCCCAACATCATTTCTAAGTTATGAAACAAATTTCGCCCTTATTGACATTTGAAACCTCTTTGTTTTTTTCATTCTCATATAGTCAGTAAACTACGTCGAAGCTGAATATAACAAAAAAATATAAATGTCAATAAAGTTGAAATTCGTTTGACACCGTAGAAACTGTCTAGATCACTTGGACATCATATCTAAGGTATCAAACAAATTTCGCCCTTATTAACATTTTTAAGCCCCTTTGTTTTTTCATTCTGATATAACCAGTCAACTACGTGGAGGCTGTATACAAAATGTAATCATGACGTGCTCATTAAATTAAACCACATGCTCTACTGATCATCCTGAACCACTTACACAGGAAAAACTTTTGAAAAAACTCACAATAAAAATTCACTTCCCCATACTAATTTTTAATACCTTCCTGTCATTTTCTAATATATTTTCATTCATTATCAATTTTATCAAAAGTTTTTCTATAAAAGTGGTATAGGATGATCAGTAGAGCATGTGGTTTAATTTAATAAGCACGCCATGATTACAGCCTATATAACAAAAAAAAACATGAATGCCAATAGGGTCGACATTCCTATGACATTCATTAAGCATAATTCATTTAACAAATTTCGCCCTTATTGTCATATACTCAGTAAACTACGTGGAAGCTGAAGATAACAAAAAAACATAATGTCCATAAGGTCTAAATGTTAATAAGGACAAAATTCGCTCAACAGCTAAGAAACTGTCTATTCAAAGTACTTAGCTAAATATATTATTTTGAAAATTCAGCGGATATTATGTCGTAACGTCGATAGTTTTCCCACTTTTGTGATTAGATTTATATTTTCCATGTCTTGAGTCAGATTTTATGACCAAATCATGAGCATATGTAGCTTATGCTCTTCCTCGTGCATGTCTAAAGAATATTATTACAGTGGCGATTGCAGTTTTTTCAAATTTCCATAGAAAAAGTATTTATCCTACGTTTTGAGTTTTTATCCGATAGAAACGGAAAAATACGAGTATTTATCCAAAAATTGATAAGAACTGAGTTTTTTCATTTCAAAAAAGAGTTGCGTTAAAACCCGTCGTTAGCGTTTATAAAACGTTCTATTCGTGAGTGTTCATACTAACTCTTTAAAATCACTCCTTTCTCGTCTCTCGCTTCAGTAAGACGTGGCAATGGTTTCTGCTAAATTGATAGCAATAGCGATTTGTGCTGTTAGAAGACGAAATGTTATTTATGTTATGATGTATGGTTTCTAGGATTAAGTATTTAAAATTGATGGTTATGTGTATAGTAATTGAAATGACTACAATTTAAAATTTGCATGCTCTATTATTTAATTAGCTGAGAAGGCGAAAACTTATGTCAGTACCATTAAATCATCTTATTACAACCTTCCCTTTCCAAAGCAAATAAATGATTCTATTCTATTCAGTTAATTGCCACGAGGCCAGTCCTTGGGTATAGTAATAGCTTAACATACAGACTACTAGAATCTTCAATCCATATGTTAAGACTTTTTGAGACTTTCGAATAAACTGACCAATTATATTTTTCTCCATACAAAAAAATAAAAAAGTCGTTTATCGGCTAAGATAATAATATTAGAAAGAAAAGTCCTAAGAATTAAATCATTGTCGTAATTAGTAAAATACGCTTGCATCAACAAAAACTATGAAAAGTAAAGTTGTTTTTTATTCATCAATAATTCTACGAAAATTCGATGTCAGCTCACTTTGCACGCCTAGCGCTGAAAATACAACACTGCTCGACAAAAAAGCGTCGCGTTTTTAAAGCGCTGACGTGTGAACATATATTTGGGAATACATTTGTTCCATTTGCACGCTTTTTTAACGTCCGCTTAAAAAGCTCTCGTACGAACCAGGCCTAAAAGTACCATACCATCAAACTACTCACGCCGCACGGCCATCAGTAATTCGGAATGACGATAGACGCGATGTAATCGATTATGTCTTGACTCGGAACGCACTATCATTCCGAATCACTGATGGCCGTGCGGCGCGGCGGCGCGGCGTGAGTCGTCGTGAGTAGTTTGATGGTACTTACTTTTAGTGCTGTCAGCCCCATTCGGAACCCGACCTAAGAAAGTGAACACGTTTGACATTTCGAAAAGCATAATATTGCCACTTTCCAGCCAGTGCTGCTCTTATCGATATCATAGACAGGGATGCCCTATTTGTCTATCTATACAAACAATCAGTTATACAAATATCACGTATTTCGACATTGTGCTCATTAAGATAACGTTGTTTCATTTTAACAAACTTCAATATAACTCAGTAGAAAAGGAGTACACTATTTTTGTCTTGACATTATTGGCAAGTTTAAATAAGTAACGTCACACTTCACTTAAAAAGTTTCGTGCAGGGCCGCCATGCTTTGTTCCAATTTTCTATGGTACTTGGACTGTCAAAACACGGTTGCTTTTTATGTAAATTGATGTAAATAAATATAATTTGTGATTATCTAGGGCTATTATTTGCAAATAAACGTGACAAGAAAGTTTTTGATTATGCCCAAAAGTAGTGTTGGTGGATGTGACTCATGAAAGTGCGAAAATCAACCATGTTTGTCATTGCACCAGTATGTAAAGAATTTCTGTTGAAATATCGCTTATTTCTGTTATTCTTTGAAACTTTGCCTTTGTTTAATATGTATAACTGTGGTAAGATAAGATACACGGAAGAAATAGTATTTCTGCTATTTTCATGTAGTATTTTCACATACTACTCATACTAGTGTTGTTGTTCTTTTGTCCTTTGTAAAATTTCATTAAAAAGTATTAAGGTATTTTTGCTCTTTTTAAGGCTACCAAGAAGTGAAATAAAAAGATGTGGCTGGACGCAATAAAGAATATGCGTGTTAAGTTTTTAATGCACTTATCGTTAATATAATAATCAATTATGGGCTATGAATAAGAATTAACAACTAAATTATCCATATTTCATTGTTTTAAAATCAAAATAAGTTTCATAATAATCTTCTATAGTTCAAATGGCTGCCATTTTAGCGCGCATCAAGTGACATCAAATGATACTGCTCTTGCTTGCGGTGTATGGCGAGTGGCCGGTTTTTTCATTATTTTTGATTAAAACAACCTATTACAAAATATTTGAGGGTTTTATTTTACATTTATTAATTTTGAACTTAATATTTTATTATGAAATGTACTGACTTTGTCACAAAAGGCAGTTAGCCAATGGTGACGCGTTTTGCTTTCATTTCATCAAAATGTTGTAATTTTTAAATGGAAATAATTACAAAACTATAAAATAAAATAGTTTCCCATGGTCATCATTAAATGCCACTAAGTAAAAAGACTACAAATTTCGCAATATATTACTTATATATTATATTTTATATATTAAACGACATGCATATTCTCTATTGGAAGAGAAAATATACGAAAGTGTCATATTGAATTTACATCGATTCTAGACACTTTGGTCTTCATGTACAGTACACTTTTGGTCACAATAAAATGCATCTTAACTCACTTTTTGACAAAACTTTTCAACAGAACGATCATTCGTTTTTTCTAATGGCAGCTGCACATTTTTATCTGTGTTACACAGATTAGAAAAAAATCCAATGAACATTAATGACAAGAAGACGTTGTGTTTTTCCAACAAAATTTACCGAAAGCACGTAGAAAATTACATCGCTTAAGTTGAAATGAAGTGATTAAAATAATTTCGTTCATAGGTAGGTCTGTCATCGCTCAAGCTTTCGCAAAATTTTTGACATCCCGAATCATAAGGTAAGCCAGCTTTCGTAGAATTTCGTATGCACCATGAGGGCTTAAACATTACAGATCATTCATTGCCCTTAGTGCAGTCATTTATTTTAGTTTTATAAGGTGAGGAAATATTTTATTATTTATTTCAATTTTAATAACGTTTTTAAATTTTTGAAGCCCCGCAGTGCTGAGATCTCAGATCAATAATGGACGGACATCTGAGCTGTCACTGAAATAGTTTAAGGCTGAGATTCAGAGTGCATTTTGAGTCCGAACTCAAGAGGAACTCAGTCTTACAAACGTCACTCTAGTATGGGACACGTCACTTTTTGACGTTTGTAAGATTGAGTTCGGACTCAAAATGCACTCTGAATCTCAGGCTAACATCGACACGTTAAAAAGGTACTCAAGTACATCAGTTTTAACAGTGTCGATGTCGGTAAAGTGATCTTTAACTGTCAAAAGTGGTCAAGTGGCAGCGCCACTATAAATTGAGAAGGCGGGTTGTCTTGAGGGTAAAAGCGGGTATTTTGTATTGTAGACAATTTTAACTCAAAAAAATGTTGGCTGTTTGGAAGTTAAGTCAATGCCGGTATTTTTAGAATATGAAACAATTTAAAGTGCCTATAGTGAGGGATTTACCTTCTAAATGGATACGCTATTACCGCAGGCATTGCATGTATTGAAGGTCTGTAGGTAGCTATTGGTCATTTTAATTTTCTCCATCACGCGTCGTACTGCCAAAATCCATTGCTCTGATTATTAGAAAGTCTGTCAAACTAGGTTGAGCTAATCACCTAGGCGAGTGAGTGTTTTGTTCGATTTTAAATCATAAAAATAATGAAAAGTGGCTAAAAAGAACGAAAAAAAGTGATTGTGACATTTCAACCTAATGCTGAATGCTAAAAAGAAAACTGTGGTAGGTAAATAAGTTAGCTTAGGCAAAACTATTAAATATTTCATTAAGTTTCAAAATTATATGTGTCGATTAGGTACAAAAAATTGGTTTTATTTCGGTTATTTTGCGGGTATTTTGTGTTTGAAGGCAGGTAAAAGCGGGTATTTTTGTGACTCGTTGTGGGTAATCTGACAATTCATGTCTGGCAGCTCTGTCAAGTGGGAAAGAATCTTTTATTTGTTTATATCGTTTACATCACTGCTCAAATCGACTTGATCGTAGTATAGATGACTATGGTTTAATGAGACCAAAACGGAATACAACCCACGAAGCTTACCCTCGGTTTGACTCTTAGGCTGAGATTCAGAGTGCATTTTGAGTCCGAACTCAATCTTACAAACGTCAAAAAGCGACGTGATCCCATACTAGAGTGACGTTTGTAAGATTGAGTCCGAACTCGATCTTACAAACGTCAGAAAGCGATGTGATCGGATACTAGAGTGACGTTTGTATGATTGAGTTCCTCTTGAGTTCGGACTCAAAATGCACTCTGAATTTCAGCCTAAGAGTTAAACCGAGGGTAAACTTCGTGGGTTGTATTCCGTTTTGGTCTCATTAAACCATAGCCTAAGGCTGAGATTCAGAGTGCATTTTGAGTCCGAACTCAAGAGGAACTCAATCTTACAAACGTCACTCTAGTATGGGATCACGTCGCTTTTTGACGTTTGTAAGATCGAGCTCGGACTCAAAATGCACTCTGAATCTCAGCCATAGATATAGGATTCGCTTGTTTAACTCGTGTCAATTTTTGAACGCTCTAGGGTGAAATCCTCAGACTAAGGAACCCAAGTGAAATCACTACGAGTGATTTTCGCTCGTTTCCAAAGATCATATAAACTAGTACTCGTTTCGAAACGAAACCCCATTCTTTTCTATTTCTTTTTGGAAGTGACTAAATAGCCGTTATCGGCTTCCATAGTTTTAATTTTATTCGACCGCTAGGAATAGGTTGCGACGACGAGCGAAGCGAGGAGGAGCGGTTAGGATGTCATATAAGTATATAATAGGGAGCCGAGTTTTAACAGAATTCACGTTATGCAGAAAAAATTATTTTCCGAGTACTTTCCGATGACTTACGGTTAAATAATTTATAAAATTAAAGGACCGCTTCCCTTTCCGAACCGTACATTGCAAATTGAACTTTATTAGTACCGGCTAAGGAAGATATTCCAACAGCTAAAGAATGACTTACGTTTCAATAATTTAAAAAATCAAACGACCGCTACGCGCTCCTGTGCCAAATAGAGAGAGAAAAAAAAGGACCGCTAGTGGTCCTTTAGTCACTTCCTTTATTTTTTCATTAGAGTGATTACTACGAACTTTTTCGCTCGATTGTGGAATTTTATTTTACTGAATTTAGATTAAGAGTTTCTTAATTTGTTAAGAAAAATGGCTGGAATTAAAGGTAATGATGGTTGTATTGTATTTTTTAATCTATTTATTTACTCAACTAAAAAACAACTTACAAAATGGTGATTTTGTACCTATTTCTATGAGTCATGGACCTTTATTTACTAATAAAAACTTATTGATATGTTTACAGAATCTGATCTAATCGTTTTCTTGCTTTTCATGTATTCTCCATCTACAATGTAACAGGGTAAGTAAACAAACAAACACAAACTATAATGATTTTTTCATCGAAACCTTGCATTGCAAGTTCCTGGAGTTTCTTTTCTAATCGAACCCACGAAGTAACATATACTACAGGTGTAATCTTTTTATATTTCTTTTCACTTTATCTTAGTCAATATTGTTGGAAAGGAAGTTACAAACATTTTATGACAATCTTGAACCAACCAAACAAACCATCTAGTTTTGGTAATACAAATCCACTGGAAATGGAAAAATTTTGTGTGCTGTTTTCATTTAAAATCAGTTTATACCTATCAAATAAAACTATAACTTAATAAGAGATGGAAAATGATTTAAAAATCCTACTCCTGTAAGACCTTTGTTCAGTTTATCATGGTTGTGTTTCTTAACTCCTGATAGGAAGAAATTTGATAAGCAGTTAAAAAAACACAATTTGACAGATAAATCTTTGGTTGGGGTGTAGATAAGGGTGTATAATACCTTACTTCGCTTCGCATGATCTTGTTTTATACCAACAAATACTGCAACAATCACTCTGAAATTAATATAGGTATGATAAAGTTGAGGACTAATGCTATGTCCATGCTGTTGTGAAAACATGATTCCATTAAATTTTCTCAATAGAAAAAAATTACAAAGTTATCTCCAAACCATACAATAAACTGATAGCATTCAATGAATACTTAAAATTAGATCTCAAACTTTGCATAATATAACCGATATTAGTATAAAGCAGCTGCAGACTGTTCCATAAAAATGAAAAAAAACCATCAGTGTATCCGCAATTTCAAAGTAACTGATGTTTTTGCATGCGTGGCATCTGATTAGAGTAGAATAGACAGTTAAAAAGCAGAAGGGTTAGAGCAGGACTGCGAATTGAGGTATTATGGGCCCCTTAAGGGATACTAGGGGAAAAAAGACTTTTTCATAACCCAGAAATCCATGGCAAGTCATGGAATGTAGGAAGGAATATTATAAAATAAATGAATATTTGAATGATAATGAAGCATTGTGATATTTTTCATAACATAATAGTATATAGTGAGTATAATTTCTAAGCTTATGGTTCCTCTAAAGACTTGATGCTAATTAATTAAGTACCTATTAGATAAACGGTAAAAGGTTTTGAACTATACGAGACTGGTAGACTAAGATTCCTGCTGTCTTGTATTTATCACCCCTTAATCTAATTCTTTGTATAATATAAGATTTTGGAACCAACATTATTTAAAAAACAGAAATATTTATAAAAAATACAGTTTCTTGCTAAGTTTCTTGTCCTTCTTCTTAGCAAGACTATCCAAATGGGTGGAGTTAGGGTGTTTTCTGATGACATCAATTCCTGCTGTCTTGTATTTTTTACCCCTTACTCTATTAAGTTCTTTGTATAATAGGAGACTTTGAAACCAAAATTATTTAAAAAAGGGAAAAAATTATAAAAAATACATGATCTTGTATATTGATATTAGACATGTAAAAGAGTATTTTATGTACCTATTTTTTTTTCAAAATAAATTATTTAAATTTGAATTTAGTGGAGCCTTCAGTAACCTTCAGCTGTGCCTGTGGCCCCTTACAACACTCAGACACTATTTAATTTATTGATTCTGTTCAATTATTCTTCGAGATAGATCTGAGCCACAATCTATTGTTTTAAAGATTATGAGACCTAATAGTCCGGGAGGTACTGTTGCAAATACAAAAGTCATAGTAAGCTGGCTGATGTTGACATCGGTCATAGATCTAACATGACTAATATATGAATCGACTGTCAGCTGCTCAAGTAACGGTGGGTGTGGGTGTGAGAGACTGTGAAAGTGGTAAACAAAAAGTAATAGTACGCCGGCTGAAACTTTTCTCACGAATAGTTGTTGCCATAGCAAGCTAAAAAAAAATAGTCAGCTGGTCGCATGAACTTGTTTAAAAACACGTAAAATAAGTTATAGTACGCTGCATGAAATTTGACTATAGCTTGGCCATAACTGCTGTGTACTCTCTGAGGTATGCGCGGCGAGGTGGGGGGAGGAAAGGAACTAGCATGAGTTCACCTGAGATCGATATTGTCGGATTTTACGAGATTGGATTACAATATTTTTAAGGATATAAACTTTATACATTTATTATATTTCAATATGTCGTGTTTTATTAAAAAACTAAACATATAATTCAAATCAGCATCGAAATCAAATATAAAAAGGTATAATTTTAATTTATCGTACTTAGTAACTTGAATGATGTGAACTCATGCTACTCTTTCTTTTCCTCCCCCCGCCTCGCCGCGCGGCGCAAAGGCGGTGCACAGCGGTAACGGTCAGGCTATAAGTGATTCTACAAATAACTAAAAGTACGAAAACAACAATCAGCTGCGAGGATAGTGGAGGAAAGACCGTCAGCTCAGTAGTAAAGTTTAAAAATATTGGAGCATTGCTACTAAGCTGTTTTCCTTTCAACACATATTTGGAGATAGATTCCGGAACAGCTTGAGCCCATAACACGACCTTCGAGCTACCTGGGCCTCTCCCCAAAAAATTCCAAAGAAACATCTGCGTGTGCGTGTCTCTTTGTCGTATTATGTGTAAAACGGGATTATTATATTTAATCTGTATCTTTACTGCGTCAGCTGACGGTCTTTCCACCGCTACGCATGCAGCTGATTGTTGTTTTTATACTTTTAATTATTTAAAGAATCACCTAGTCAAATTTCATGCGGCGTACTATAACTTTATTTTACGTGTTTTTAAACAAGTTCATGCGAGCAGCTGATGTATCATCGCCCCTCCACGATGCAGCTGACTTTTTTTTACCACTTCCTCTACCTCCCACACCCACACCCACCGCGGGTGCATCAGCTGACGCTTGGTTCTCTTATTAGTCATTCCAGATCTATTGAAAAATATGGCAATCTATCGCCGTAAAAACACTATTACCTAAAATGCAAAAAAGTTCATGTGAGCAGCTGACGCATCATCCCCCCTCCACGATGCAGCTGACGATTTTTTTTCAGCTTACTATGGCGTCAACTATCTGCGAGAAAAGTTTCAGCTGGCGTACTATCACTTCATATTTTTTTACCACTTCCTCTACCTCCCACACCCACACCCACCGCGGGTGCGTCAGCTGACGCTTGGTTCGGTTGGTATCGGCGTAAAAACAATACCTAAAATGCAACGCTACCGCCCGGGCTATAATGGTTACCTAACCATGAGGTATGGAACACAACCTTTAGAGAAGCCATCAGTAAAAATCTTTTCTTCGTCTGAAAACTTAATTGAGCACCTTGGTTTGATTATAAATTAACAAATACAAACTGAAGTAGAAAAAAAGTAAAATTGAGAGGCTTTTATTTTCAGGAGTCTAGTTCGTTTCACTAATTAGTACAACATAAAACAAAAGTATACAGATTTGTGTCCCCATACCGGGTGTAAATAGACTGCTACCATTAAAGGGCGAGTTTAGAGAGAGCGTCGTCCGTAGACACCTTCAGGTTTCACGGACGACGCTCTCGCTAAATTCGCCCGTATGTCGGTGCGTTAGGGTTCACGCATTTTTGTTTGGAACTCAATTATTTCCCAAACTAAGGCTGTCCGCGGGTATGATTCTTAAGAAAAGTGGTTCAGTAGGGTCGGTAGAATATGTGGTTTCATTTAATGGTAGCAGTCTATTTACACCCGGTATATTGAAATTTATTGGGTAGGTTAACATGCAGGCTCTTTCTTTATAAATATTTGCTTTTATATGTTTACAGTTTGGTGTCTCTGGCGTTTGCAGGCTCCATTGGTATGACATTTGTCATCCTAGCATGTGCCCTACCACAATACAAGTGAGTATGACAACAACATGAAATTTTTACTATCATTTATATCCCAGACATTGTTTTAAAGTGGATGACCTATGGAACAACTTTTCTAAACGGAGGATTATTTGATTTCTGATTTATAGATTAGGTACTGAGTTTTTCAATAATTCATTATTTGTTATATTCATGATAAGTTAATGCTTATTTGATCAGAATAATAAAATTTTTAGCTGCAACTTAGTATCCAGACATCCAAATTTGGGGACTTCGGTACAACCCCCCCCAACCGTATGTGCCTAAAGTTCCAAAATAATTAATATTTGATCTCTCCAATATTGTTCCTAGCCATGGTCCTTTTTAAGCTGGTTAGTCTTCTGTACCGACCTAGTTAGAACCCTATTGTAAATGTTTTATTAAATAAAACAATTACGACATAGAAGCCCTATGGTGCAGAAGTGTGCTGATAATGGCAGGTTAGGTTATTTTTTATGGCAACCCAGAAATCCTTAGGCGCAAGCCAAACAGAAGCGGTATCGGTGGTATTCAAGTGTTTCATTTTGATCTGACAAGATGTGGGCGAGGTGGCGTGCCATCTCGACGCCTTTCCAATGTTCTTTCATACAAAATATACGACAGGGACGTGGTGCAAAAGAGATAGAAGAGCCGCGCCGTTTTTGTCTAGCTCTTGCCTTAAGCGCATTAGCGAACCGGTTAGGATTAGATAATAACACAATGTAATCTGTCTTTGTTGGAAATTCCAGACTATGGTGGCCATTCTTCGTGGTTCTATTTTACATACTCGCTCCGATCCCCACAATGATTGCTCGAAGACACACGGATAGTGCGGGGGGAGCCAACTCACCTTGCATGGAGACTGCTATATTCATCACTATGGGACTCATTGTCAGTTCGTTTGCACTGCCCATAGTGCTAGCAAGAGCTACTACGGTCAGTAGTAGGTGTAATAATGTAATGCTGGATTTTGTCGGCTTCTTAGACGAAAATAGTAGTTCATGAAACTGGTACATAAAGAGGTTATGAAAAGACGAGTGTGAGTTACCGGCCAAGTGCGAGTCGGACTTGTATGGGAGAGCGCGGGTCCGGCTTGCACTTGGCCGGTTTTGGTATTTGTTTGTATAGCGGCAACAGAAATAATATGTGAAAATTTCAACTGTCTAACTATCACGATTCATGAGATACAGCCTGGTGACAGACGGACGGACGGACAGCTGAGTCTTAGTAATAGGGTGTCGTTGGTTACCCTTTGGGTACGAAAGGCTCGTTTTTAGTAGTATCACACGAGTCTTTTAATATCTAGTTAGCCATTAACAATCCTGGCCGAAAATAAAGTTGAACTGTAACCTGCTTAGTTTGGTGGCAATATTTTTTTGTACGTATTGGAGAATATTATAAAACCTCATTGGTATTTGATATTAAATTTCAGACGTAGCTGTATGGGCTAAGTTCCCTTTGCCTTCCTAGTTAAGGTCACATGTACTGTAATTTCAGAAAAAGTTATTTTATTGCATTAAGTTGTTCGGAGACCTATACTATAATTCATTTTTATCTAACCTCATATTGTAAAATCCTCATTACGAACTCAAAACTACTGGCATAATGAAAAATATTTTTCATGAACGTCTCTAAAAAAATTAAATATTAAATTATAGTATAGGTCTCCGAACAACATAATGCTATAAAAAATCTTTTACTGAGATTACAGTACATGTGATACTAACCAGGAAGGCAAAGGGAACTTAGGCCAAACAGCCATGTCTGAGGTTTAATATCAAATACCAATGAGGTTGTCATATAATATTCTCTTACACGTACTAAATAATATTGCGGCGTGACAAAGGAGGTCACAATTTCATTTTATTTTCGGCCTGTATTGTCTATGGCTGCCGGCGCACGCAACGCGTAACATTCGTGGTAGGCTGTTGAATTTTGGCGCCATGGCTTACGTGGAAAATATTATTTACTGTGGTTTTATGGGTCAAATCAAAAGTATTATTTTGCCCTAAACTTACTAACAGCAGTGATGGTGATGATAATTTGACTCCACCTGACATTCTGGAAATAACGACGGAAATTACGAACACTTGCACGATCTTTTATAAGAAAAATAAAAAATGGCTATCGACAAATTTTATCAAGATTATCAAAACAGGTTGTTAGGCATGAGTTTAGATAAAGTAGTGTATGAAACTAAACATAACTAGGTAATAAAACACTCGTGTACTATTAAAAAACTCTCCTTCGGCTCGTTTTTTAACCTGACAATCGTGTTTTTGATAACCTTTTTAGGTACCACTTTCTTAAACTACGATTTTAGGTCCGCGTCCAAAAGACGAAGACGAAATGTTTGTGATGGGTCTCTAGTTTGCAGACGGAATGTGTAACAGATCTGAAATTTGGATATGTTATGTTAAATGATGACCCAAATCCGATTATTGAATTAAAAATTAAATTAAATTAATTTTCAAATAACGTCAAACATCTAAAAATATCTTGGTATCCATTGGTGTTGCTTCCAGATTCTGTGGGGCGCGTGCTACCTCACGCTGGCCGGCAACGTGATAGTCTACCTCACGATCCTTGGCTTCTTTACGATCTTCGACATGGACGATACGGACTACGCCATGTGGTGAGAGATCTAGACCCTCGACATTCACGGATGACGAGACTAACGCTTCTTAGTAACTACTCCGAATTCCATCACCTTCATTTTATGTCCGGTATACGCTGGAGCGAAACTGCGAAAGACTGCAAGTTGTTATTTGTATATAATACTCCTATGCCACAGGATAGTTAACATGGACGAAAATAATAGAGAAGTTTTGTCTCCGAAGAAACGTTTGACCAATAGAAGCGCAGGTAAGCTTTATCACGTGATCATTGCCTGTATAAAACGACTCGTCCGGCGTGTCCATTAAGTCAAACGTTTCTTCGAGAGACAAAACTTCTCCATTCGTGTTATCTATGCTATACTGGTCACTTTTACCCAGACGTGTTCTACTAAAATGGTCACTGCTAATCATTTATTTGCAAGAAAAAGGTTTCTAAATCTCTTTTTCTTGTAAAAACTGCATCATTCGTCCAGCAGTTATTTACTTATAAGTTTATAAGCCGACCATCATAGACAGACAAGGGGTGAATTTTATATGCGTCCTAGCCTTTGGCTTGTGGCTTCACATGCGTCAGACAGGCCTGTTCCACTCTGCGAAGGCTACAAGCTACAAGTACATAGAGTTACGCGATAGAAAGAGAGGGCGCCTTTTAGGTGAATAAAATTTTAGCCATGCAGCACTGTGCGAGCTGAATTGCACTTTATTGCCGCGTGACGAGAGTAGCTTTTTATTATTGTGTCTTTGAAGAGTGGATCTTCTGTAGTGCTATTATTTCTTCATCCCTGCGCTTAATAGAATCTCCGCCCTTGGCCGCGTTTTCGCCCATTTGTTCAATTAAAATCCCAAGCCCGACCAAAGAAATCTTTTAGGTCACAACGAAATCCGCATTTAAATCCGTTAAGTGATTCTCAAGTTACATTCAGACTGAAGTCACTACTTGTTTTCTGTCAGTCACATCGTGAAACGTTACCCTAAAACCCTTCCCAAAGAAACCATCTAGGTAACCCCATCAAAATTCGTTCAGTGGCTCTCTAGTTGAAAAGGAACATTACATACAAAAGAAGAATAGGAGAAAGGAAGATGGAGATGAAGTAACTAGGTTTTTCGCTCCAAACTTAGCTCCAGAGGCATGCGAATGATTGTGGAGATGTCGATCTTTCATCGCGTCGCTTTCAATAAACACGGTAATTGCGATTTTTTTTAATTCGAATTTGGGAAATTCTCTAATATCGATAAATTGATGGAATTCGGGTCGTCTACTACGATACACCATGTTAAATCACCATGACTTTTAGACGCATAAGGCAATCAAAAATCGTCCTTATTGCGTGCAAGAGATTAGCCATGCGTCTAAAATTCTTGGTGCATTAGTAACTTTATCCGTTACTTTCTTTATCTAGAGTAAGTTGATTGATTGTCGTCATAAGTCTGAAGCTGATAGTAAATTTTGTTTGTTTTGTTCTGAAAGATCTACTCTTTCATTAAGAGGTTTTGTCTGTATTTGGATGAGTTATATATACGATTAAGTAACAATGTATTTAAATGTTATACATTGAGATCAGAGTACCAAATGAGGCCATTTTGTTGTGAAAGAGATAAAACATAATTAATTGAAATAGGCGTTACCATTGCGGAAGTCCATCACTAAGTAAAAGATATATGAATATAATTTGCAATATTCCGCTAAACAATTCTTGTCGTGCTATTCAAAATGCAGACTCGTGCACCGCCCACCCGCCCGCATAAAAACATGCAACAAGCAAGCAATACAAGCAAAGCAATCTTAAATAACAAGCAATAAACTTATCGACACGTGTTTCGCCTCTGAACGAGGCATCCTCGGGATGTGTTGCTAGCTCGGCTTCTCCGCAGCAACTGATGTTGTTCGCCCGACAGCTCAGCTATATTCATATATCCTTTACTTAGATAAAACATAATTGTTTAAAAATATTGGTCTTCTGTAATGAAACTTGGAAAATCAAACCCTAATATATTCTTTTAACAATATGTACTTTATCAAATGAGTCGGTGGATTATAATATAACATTTGAAATATGATTGTTTGTGTAGGAAATGTACCAGCCATACTATTTTTCGGAAGACCAATGTATGTATTTTTAGTCCACTTTGTACTCTATGGGGTAATAATGTTTATAAAGGTAAAAATCTTGCTCGATAATAGAGATATATTGCCTTAGATAAACTGATTAGCGTGTTCCACATAAAATCGTGCAATTCAATCGATTATTTTAATACCCAAAAAATATTATGAACAAAATATGTGTCTTATCCAACGAAGTGATGTTATATTATTAATTACATAAACATTTATTTTTGGGTCGGTCAAAAAGTTGCAAAATATTAATAAGTATTTGAATTTGTTTAATATCGTTAACCCTCAATTCACCAGGTAAAAATCGGTAACTCATCTACCTTCTATGAGTCCCAAGGACTCATTTAATATTTTGTATTACTTTTTTTTATTATGACTGATATTTCAACAATATTTTATTTTTATCTATACAGTTACAGTATTAGGCAACAGAAAACTAAAATATTTTTAAGAATAATGCTACAAGAAAGTCATAGGAACTTGACTTTCTTTGCTCATACGATAATCACATTTTGATTATCTGATTGAATCTCTTATAATATTTTTACTCGTAGAATAATGAAAAAATAAATATATACAACCTCATAGCAAAATATAAAACCTGCAAAGGCTCATTATACCTATATATTTTCACCTCCAGTGTTACCGTCGACATCTCGGTCAAGCAATGAAATCTCTTGATGCTGCATCATAATCGCCCAGGTTACCTGAAGAAATTCCTGATCGACTGTGACTCATGTTTCGATTCTCAAACAACAAATGAATATTAATTTCTACACAAATGAAAAATTAAATCTCATACATACATAAAAACCTGCCGTGAGTCCCCCGGACTCACAGTAGTATGACAACTCACCTCAGCAGCAGTTTTCGTACACATCCTCGCTGACACGACGCGTTGCTCGCTTCACTATAGGAATGTACTTCAAGGTACTAAGGCGTACAATAAAATAAAAATAAGTATTAAAGTTTTGATGTGAGTCCCATGGGCTCTGTAGTGAATTGAGGGTTAACCAGTTTTAATTGAAATGGTGATCATTTAGTTTCAGATAAATTTAATTTAGTATTTTCATTAAAATTTTATTTTAGCCTATGCATAGTTATTTATAAGGCAAATTTATTAGTGTTATAAAATTTAAATATTTTTTTATCATCTTAAAGTTGTGTCTTTTGTTAATAATTTTGTAATTGCATTTTTTCAAAATATGATAAAACAATGTCAACTGCTACATAACAATGCATACCTATTTTAATATAATTAAAGGATTTTAAAATCAGTTTTCTTATCTATGATTAACTTATTTATCTACACTTGTATTTTTTTTTGTTATAAACACATTCAAGTTTGGACTTCGCACAGCTTGGGACAAAAGGCAAAACTATGAAGTAGTACTAACTTACATCGGTCTTAGTCTCGAATGCTTGCTCAAGCTGTAAATTCTTAAATTTAGTTTCAGTCCAACAAAGACAAAATATTTTCGTTTCATTTTGCAATTGTTTTATCAAAAATGTATTAAAGTTTAGTCTTTGTTGAACTTTAACAAAAGCTAACCAACTTACAATTACTTGACACATACACATTATAACGTGGGTGTTAAATTCGCTGCCAGGCTCGCAGTCGCGGCGCTCCTAAAATGCATAAAGGTTGATCACACTGACCTGAGATGCAACAGAGTGACGCATCACGGCGCGACAAAATAACGTTTTCACTCAGCGTAACTGTCGCTGCAGCTACGCTACCGCTATTTTACAAATTTATATGAAGATTTTGTCGCGCCGCCGTGGTTGTGATACGTCGCTCTGTACGACGCCATTTGTGACTGTATTTACACGTAAATAGCAGCATAGACGAATCTATGGGTAGCATCGTAGCTTCATCATAAAACCTGTACTTGATGCTGTGAAAAATGTTTCCGTACATTTATTAGTTTATTATAATAATTATTGATACATTTTATAATAATTAATTTGACTCCCTTATAATCTGAAGCCGGAACCTCTCAAACTTTTCTTTCCTTTGCAAATTTTAACTTTGTGGGTGAAGACTTTCATATCGGCTTTGTAAAAGCAAGAAAATACTTATATAAATTATTTACCTTTACTTTGTTATCTTTATTGATTTGCGTTATAAAAGCTTGTAAGCTAAACTCAATAATATTTACCTACGGTCCTTCCAATTTGAGCATTATGGTAATGAAATAACTTACTTAAATAAAAAATATATATTGCTTTTTGAAAATTGTGTGGTACATTCCTGTGTCTATCATGTAAATTTGTGTAAATATAGCATTAGAACCAGGTCACAAGAATTATATAATTTACCTGCTTTTCAAATAAAAATGGGAAGTTTTATTTTAGTTTTCCTCTCGATTCATCCCTGAATTCTAATGTGTCTTTATTTATAGCTTGAATACGTCAAGCAAGGGCTTGGGTTTACTTATACTTAATATTTTATGTATAAGTACACCCAAAACCTAATTTATATTTCCTATTTTATTTCAAGCAAGCAATGTGCGGGCTCGGCCACCTACGCATTATGAAGTCACCATAATTTTGTACTTAGGTAATTTTACAGGTATTAATATAATTGGGTCTTGTGATTTCGCATAACCGAATAGGTTCCTGCGGCAGCGAAGCGGTTTTCAGTTCACCTAGTATTGCAGTTTCGACTCACACTGTGCGCCGTACAGTTTAAAATTCATAAATGGCGGGCTGGAAGTGACGTTTTTCGTTCCATTCTCTTTAATGGCAGCTTTTGAAATCGAATTGTTGGTGCAGTGGGTAAGTGCACTGCTTTTATCTACCAAGTTTTGTACAGATCATTCATCATAACTTGTCTCTTGCCGTCATGTTGGCATCACCGCTTGTCAAGCTTTTGCTGTCATTATAGTTGACGGTCAGATTTTCCAAAATTATTTGATAAAATTATGTATTATTATTGCCAAAGCCGTTGAACAATAGTGCAAAAGAGATTGTGTTGAAGGTACGCCTTTTGTAAAAGATAAAATGCAAACAATGCACCGTGATTCCTCTTGATCAGGTTCGATCTCGTGTCAGTGCCATGACTAGATCATTCGTATTGTTTGCGAAATACATATCAATAATTAATTGATAATTTTGATTTTTTCATTCTGTAGATTTTATTTCCATTAAAGAGTAGTCTAATTAATGTATAAAAAAACGCAGTTTAGTAAATATTAGGAATGTGTAGTAGGGTGAAAGCTAAGTGAGCGATTGGCAACATTATATGCAGTGCTACCATTTCCTAAGCCAGGGGACTTCTTATAGCGAATGGTCTAGTTTAAATCCATGTCCGAAAATTTACTTTTTTTAATCGGTGTTTTCTCAGAAAAAAGTTTTAACAAAAAGTAAAAAAATAGGTTCGACGACGAGCAAATAAATTAAGGTAACTGAGCCAGGTGGCCCCGTATTTTTAATACTTATAATTTATAATATACCTACGCTAAAATTCTACACCTGTTTAGTTTGCTGTCTTAGCGCCTGAGGCACGGCACAGCATAGCTAGGTAGGTATGTGATTTATTCCAAAAACCATCGCTTTAGAAACTTAATATAGGTATTAAGAATATTTTTAGTGCATTAGGTACAAGATAGAAAAGTGTCATTTGAGCCACAGATATCTTTTAGAAAATTTCTCAAAAAATAAATTTTAGGCGTCGCTCGATCCTGCATGTCGTCTATGGGTCTAACATTTTCCAAAATTTTGTAGAATAGATGGCGTGGTTGTAAAGCATTTAAAATTATTATACCTATTTATAAAAATCCAGGGTACCTACTCGAAATGTCTGAACCCGCTTTATTTTTTCTACAATCTTTAGGTAGGTACCTACTTACCTACATAATTTATTATTAGCATTTTAGGTTCATTCGCGTAGTAGATTCTTAGAGCTAGTATTTTGGTATTTTTATTCCTTTATTCCCCGTGGTCCCTTCCGTAGTCCCTGGAAGGGACCATATTGCCGCTGGTTGGTATTGTTTCTCTGGGAAAGTTTTTCACTATAACTAGTACCTAGTCTAACACATAGTAGTAAACATAACATGGAAATGTAGCAGGTTCTGTCAGAGATACTGTAATTTACATAGTTTCTTCATATGCTGCTTCTTTACTCAATAACAGGGGAAGGAACTAATGACTCGTAATGAATATCGCTCGTGTCAATGATGTCGCCACAGAAGATTTACGCATTCGCTTACGAGGTTATTTCAATATTTTTATTAGATACCTATACCAATCAAATAAACATAAACTATCATTTTGACAAATCAATAATACACGACAAAATAACATGGTACCTACTAATCAATAAGTAATCTGAAATGAAATTTTTCCTTGTTTAGAAAGGTCGTTCCGGAAGTGACATAAAACTCCGTACAAGTTCTGAACCATAGACTTAAGGGTATACTGTAGTATGCTAAGTCTATGTTCTGAACATGCCTCCCTTTACGAAATGCGAACACGAACAAAGAAGTAGGTACTTCAAAACCCGCAATATCGCTTATGTCTAAAGACAAAAAATGATCTCTCGAGTATGGAAGCACAAAAAAAGGCGAAAGGAATTTCGCTAACCAAAAATGAAGCAACCATAGTAAGTCTACTCAAAGATTTCTATTTATTTATTTACCATATTTATATTTGGGAAACAAACTATTAAACATTACATAAAACATTAGGTACACAAAGAAATAACAAAAACCAACAAAGTTTCCACCTCAGACTAAGGAACCCAGTTTCCACACACACATAGACAGACAAATGAGAAAACAAGCAGTACAATATCAAAAGACAAGACTGAGAAAATGTAAAAACAAAACAAAAAATAAATTAAGTAAAAAGAAATCAACAGATAGGTATTGAAAATAACACACTTAATTTTAAAATTTCGATTATATTAATTTTTATAAGCAAAAAAATATCATGAAACTTTTTGTTAAGTATTAAATTACAGGTTCTATAAAAAAAGCAACTTGTTGCATATTTTTTGTGGTTACTGGCACAGAAAACAATTTTAAATTTCTTGTTGCCCTTGATGGACAGCGGAAATTTATTTGGCTATGCAACTGCGGAGTATCAACCAACCAAGTTGACAATTATTTTATACAGAAGTTCAATGTCACAAGAGCTTCGTCTATCCTTAAGATAGATATCCTTAAGATAGAAAAGTATCAACTAGAAACAAAACCTCTGAGAAACCTGGCCGATACCTGAGCCTGAGGCACTTTTTAAACTAAGTTTGTTTGAAGTTGGACCGGTTGAATATAACAATTTAAGTATTCTGGCAAAAATACAAACAAGGAACGGAGCGCAAAATTAGACCGGGTTCCGAATGGCGCTGACAGCACTAAAAGTACCATCAAACTACTCACGCCGCACGGCTATCAGTGATTCGGAATGACGATAGACACGATGTAATCTTGATTCGGAATGCACTATTAGTCATCTCTTCTATCGTTTGTTTTTGACAAGTGACAGCCAGTACTGCCATACTTACGAATTTTTCCGTGTTTGTACAGATTTTGGACGTTCCTTAATGAACTTAATCTAAGATTAAAGATTTTTAAACGGATTTATGATATAGACAGACTCAACCTATACTATATTACTGATGAAAAACAACGATTTAGTTATGATAATAGTTTCAGGGGTCTTAATTAGGGACCAGCGGGGCTATTACGTAACTCAGTGTCGGTTGCTAGCTATAGTTGCTATTCACCAAAAACATATAAAAAATTAACTTCCAAAATAACCAAATACAAATACAAATACAAATCATTTATTGATAAATAAAAATTTACAAGTCAATACCTTTAATGGGTATTGAACTATTCACTAACTCTGAAGTCATTTCAAGTGCAAACTTATCCTTAGATAAGCGGATATGTATGTTTTAGACGATAGCCACTTGGTTTGGCAACTGAGTTTACGATACAGAATCAGGGGGCAGAATTGGTGAACATTACCAACGAAGATCAAATTACTAGCGAAGTTCACTGAGGGGCCGCCGCGGTAGCTGTGACGTCACTGTGACGGTCGCCGCCAATTAGTCGTTGGCAGGGATAAGGTGTGTTTTGTTTAGTTAATTGTGACTTTGAAACAAATTAACTGTTCGATTTGTGTCAATTCACCTTTTTAACAATGTATCAATATTGTATAGTGCCGAAATGTACAAACACTTCTATTAAAACGCAAAAAAAAATATTTTTGAACGTGCTGAAAGACGAAAAATTTCTAAAAAAATGGTATTCCGTTGCAAAAAGAGATGATAAAACTCCACCCTCTGTCCAGGCGACAAGACATTGCTGTGAAGATCATTTTGATGTATGTACTTACATACATATATGTACCTATTATTTAGTTGATAAGGAAATAAGTTGGTACCTACTACTACGTGTAAAGTACCTATGAAATCTCTTATTTTAGGCCTGCTGTATTAATAAAAACATATGTACCTACTTACTTTTTCTGAGTTTTGTGGACCTATAAACCTACGTAGCTACCTATCATAGTGTCGTACAAGGCAATTAAAGGAATACTGCTTTAAATGTACTGATCCTCATTGTTTCTGGCTGGGCGTTTGGAAGGATACAGCGGTGTTCTCAAGATTTTTCCGTCTTTTTTATTCCTTCTCAATATGGCAGCACTAAATTGACAACTCGCTCTCTCGTCTCTGAGATAGGTATTCGATTCGTCAGTCAACCACCGCGCCCTGAATATTCACGAAAAACAATATTTTTCTTGCAATTTTGCCGCATTAAGAGTAAATAAAAGTGGACTAGTTTATTACAGGCCGCATAATGGGCGATCACTTGCCAGCATGTGTTATTGATGTGGGGACCGGATACACCAAGTTGGGTTTCGCCGGCAACAAGGAGCCCCAGTTTATCATACCGTCGGCCATAGCGATAAAGGAAACTGCGAAAGTCGGCGACCAGTCTACTCGACGAATGACCAAAGCCGTGGAGGACCTAGATTTCTTCATCGGCGATGAAGCGTTCGACGCTACAGGCTACTCGGTCAAGTACCCGGTACGTCACGGTTTGGTTGAAGATTGGGACCTTATGGAGCGATATATTGAGCAATGTATCTTCAAATACTTGCGAGCGGAGCCTGAGGATCATCATTTCTTGCTCACAGAGCCTCCACTCAACACCCCTGAGAACAGAGAGTACTTAGCTGAGATTATGTTTGAATCATTCAATGTACCAGGGTTGTATATCGCCGTACAAGCTGTGCTGGCTTTAGCTGCGTCCTGGAAGTCTCGTGCGTCAGCTGAACGCACATTTACTGGGATTGTAGTTGACAGTGGAGATGGTGTGACTCACATAGTACCTGTTGCAGAAGGCTATGTCATCGGATCATGCATTAAGCACATTCCTATTGCAGGAAGAAATATCACTTCCTTCATCCAATCTTTACTTCGTGAGCGTGAAGTTGGTATCCCACCTGAACAGAGTCTTGAGACTGCAAAAGCAATAAAAGAAAGATACAGTTACATATGTCCAGATATTGCAAAAGAGTTTGCTAAATACGACACTGACCCAGCTAAGTGGATGAAAAAATACACTGGTGTTAATGCAATCACCAAAAATCCCTTCACAGTTGATGTTGGATATGAAAGATTTTTGGGCCCTGAGATTTTCTTCCATCCTGAGTTTTCTAATGCTGACTTTACAGTACCTCTTAATGAAATGGTAGATGAGGTGATCCAGTCTTGTCCGATTGATGTGAGAAGAGGATTGTATGGGAACATTGTTTTGTCTGGAGGGTCAACCATGTTCCGCGACTTTGGTAGAAGACTGCAGAGAGATATCAAGCGCACTGTAGATGCAAGACTGAAATTATCAACGCAATTATCTGAAGGCAGGATCACTCCTAAACCAATTGATGTGCAGGTCATATCTCACAATATGCAAAGATATGCTGTTTGGTTTGGGGGCAGTATGCTGGGCTCAACACCAGAATTCTACCAAGTCTGTCATACTAAGCAAGCATACATGGAATACGGACCAAGCATTTGTAGGCACAACCCTGTCTTTGGAACCATGACATAATGCTCCGTTAATTTTCACTGCCAGTATTCAGTCATATTTATGTTATGAACTACTAATCTTAAACCTGTTGGTCACCGCCAGTCAATATGACATTGGAAATTCATTGTTTGTTGATAATTTGGCAGTCAATGTGTTAAGTATAACTATGAATTTATTTTTAGGTTTCTACTTTTGAGTACTCAATTTTATTATTTAGTAAATATAGTGTTTTAATCAATAAAATCAGTATGTTATGCATAAGAGACAATAAATTATAATTATGTTCTTTGTTTTATGGAATTATTAGCAAATAATTAATTTTTTATGTAGCTGGACACAAAATAATTACCCTGTATGTAATTTTACTAGCATTTAATTTTGGCATTCCAGCGTTTACCAAATATATTTCATTCTTTTCAATATATACCTATTTTTTATTCTAGCCATGACTAGTCTCTGCCTCTAGGTCTGCCTGTATGATAACGATCAATAGATCAGTGAAACAAGATAACAAAATACAGAAACCGGCAAAGTGCGAGTCGGACTCGCGCACGAAGGGTTCCGTAGGTACCATTATTTATAAAAACGGCAAAAAATCATGTCTGTTGTATGGGAGTGCGCGGGTCCGACTCGCACTTGCCCGGTTTTAGTATTTGTTGATAAAGCGGCAACAGAAATACATCATCTGTAAAAATTTCAACTGTCTAACTATCACGGTTCATGATTTACAGCCTGGTGACATACAGACGGACAGCGGAGTCTTAGTGATAGGGTCCTGTTGGTTACCCTTAGGGTACGGAACCCTAAAAAGTAGGCACATTTTATGAAGATTTGCTGTTACTTTACCGTAATGTTACTTTAGAACCAGTAAATAGCCTAAGCATGAAAACAATGTTCAATTTGATTTTGTTGATGTTAGATATTTCGTTAGATTTTGTATGGAATCTGAAAAGTTTTGCCACTGCCTGCTTGGGGCGGTTATCACATCAGACACCATACGAATGTTTTCATGCTTACCAGTAGCTGCTACTGAAAGAGTTTTTGAGATAGACTTCTCAAGTTTTAACTAAGTTTTGAAAGCAATAATATTCTGTGGGTTATTTCAAGTTTCAAATGGTGTTTTTTCTTTATCTTTGCTTTGGGTCTCAGATATTATTATAAATATCTAAAACGTTCATGATCTAAAACAGGTATGGGCAACCTTTGGGAAGTCGCGGGCCAAACAATAATATGTTCATGAATTCGCGGGCCATAGGTTGATGCGTATAGTATGTAAAAACAACGACGCAATCGGTGAAACGTAGGTTTAATTTTTAACTTGTTGAAATTCAAGTTTCATAATAAACATGAAAAGTTACAGTTTTCCTTGGGCCTGATTTTCAGATGCAAGACTACTAATATTATACTTAATCAATTCTACTAATATACAGGCAAAGAATTTTGCAATTTTTTATAGGTAGGTCGGTCTGGTTCGTGACTTGGATTTATTGATTTTCATGCCTACTTTTGTACATATTTGTTAAATTTAAGCTCTCGTTACTCGCTTTTTACTCAGATCGGCAAAAATTTAAGCGCAGCTAACTCTTTCAGTAACAAGGACCGCCCATAATGGTTCTAAGTGGTTCTATTGTTCTTTCTTTTTCGTCTCGTTATGTCCCTGAAAGTAGTCTGATTTTTAATTGTTCCTTGCCGCGAGCCGTATTAAAAACTGTTACGGGCCGGTGGTTGCCCATCCATCCATCCAGCTTCGTCCACTGCTGGACATAGGCCTTTCCAGGATTTCGCCACTCTTGGCGTTCCCCCTGGAAGAAATGCCCATACTCACACGCTGGGCAGGCGGGTTGGTGAGCGCGGTGCCGAAACCCTTGCACCAGTGACGCCGCTGCCCGTCACCAGTCTGTTTTAAGGCCTGGCAATTAGGGATGGATATACTGCCATACATCGGTCCCAGGCAATGGTGGGCCGCCTGGTTTTGCCTAAGAGCTGTTCTCTTACTCTCCCCCGAATAACTTCGGGAGGATTTGCGAGTAAGATGGTGGTACCTCCACAGTCGAGCCCGGCATCAGCTCTACCACCTAACCATAGATGATCTGAAAGCTCAAGGCACAGGCACAGTAGAGTTAGAGGTCTTGCTACTGAATCATAGATGGCGCGCGCTACTAAGAGTTTACAAGGACTAGAACTTTGTACTTTTTAATAAAATACACTTCTCATCAAAAAATGGAAACACTTATCAAGTTTATGTTTGTCATGGATTATTAGAAAAATATTTTATTTTACGGAAAAAAATTAAAATGTCGTACAGCAATAGGTAGAACAGTGGAGCCATTGATGTACATACTACCAAGTGGACATCGGGTCTGTGTTCAAAGTGTCCGAACCAAGAGAGTCAAAACCATTGAAAATTAAAAAAGGGTGTCAATCACACGTCAATCCAAATTAAGCCGTGCAGCAATGACATACTATTCAAATTAAAATGTTTTTTTTTTCTTATTATTTTGACACTTCACTAAGGACACCTTTTTGGTAAATTTTATACTAGACCCAAGGTCCATGGTTTGGTATGTCAATTAGTGGAGCCCACAATTATTATTCTGAAAGTGATTAGCTTTGTGTGGGCTCCACATCAAGCTAAACACTTTCAGTATAAGCTAACCTCTCATTGTATAGGCTTCCCCTTCAATGAGAGGTCAGCTTATACTCAATGTGTATAGCTTGATGTGGGCTCCACTGTACAAGGTTTCGAATTCCCTATAGGTACCTATACTAACGTTCCAAATTAAAATTAATTATTTTTTAAGGAATTAATCCTCTTTTTGGTTATTTGTCGCTAGAATGAAAGTCTTGGTAGCACCTTGGTAGTGTTTCGATTTTTTTAATGAGAATCCTGTATGAAAAGGAATATACTGATTTGTCGCAAGTCGTACAAATAAGTATCTGTTTTATTTACTTGTATAAAGAAAGGAAAGCACTTTATTTTAGATACCACATAAGAATAATAATATTAACATATACCACCAATACATACACCAGAAACAAATAATCACAAATAAAAAAATCATAAATCACAAACAATAACATTTTAGAAACAGTAAGAATTATTTTATGTACCTATTAAATATGGTGTGGATACAAAATACAGAGAAGGTGGTAAATAGAAAAGGATTCAGCTCAGCTTAATGCTGCAATAGGAGCTACAACGCTGGCATTTTGCTGAACCGTGATTTAAAATTAAAATTTAAACTATTCTTATACTAGTTGGCTTAAATTTATCTAAACACTATGAATAGAATTAGGAATGTGCCGAGCAAGAGTCATGTTTAAATAATTATATAAGGTGATTTTTAATTTATGCAGCCAACAAGGTTCGATGATCTTTTTTGTTAAATTCGTAAATTATCACGGTTCATGCATTATCTATAAAAACGGCAAAAAAATCATGTCTGCTGTCTGGGAGTGCGCAGGTCCGACTCGCACTTGGCCAGTTCAGTATTTGTTGTTATAGCGGCGACAGAAATACATCATCTGTGAAAATTTCAACTGTCTAACTGTCACGGTTCATGAGAAGCCTGGTAACAGACGGATTTCCCAAAAAGAATCATACCTTTATACCGAGTCTTCCGTATTACTTTGGCTGTTTAAATTAATGTCAAAAATTCAAAATATTTATTTAGAAATATATAGATAATATATATGTACTTTTTACAGGTCAGAGTTAATCTTTACAAAAACAATAGAATATGAAAATAAAATAATAATACGGGAAATAATACATCAAAAAAATATTTAGGTCGGGCTAATAAAATGTAATAAAATTATAAAATACTTATAGGAATAAAACTATTAAGGTGAATCGGGGCAAGTGCGCCATATTTTTTTCATACATGTATTCAACACAATATACATATCTTCTTTATAATTATTATAACTTGCACATGTAAATTTATAAAATTTACAATATTTGGTATTTTGAGATTATAATATCATGTTGATTCTGTGAATCACAAAATGGGGCAAGTGCGCCTATATGAAATAAATCCCGAAAAGTAATGCATTGTAGAAAAACATTTAATTTACTTTAAAGAACATCTACAACAAAACGCAATATTTTTGCATTTTTTTTCGTAAATGGAAATAACAACGTAGCGGCTTTCAAATTAAATTTGGGGCAAGTGCGCCATATATTTTTAATCAGGGGTTCTCAACAATTATAGTAACTAGATTTTTTTTTACTTTTGATAAATACTTTAATGTAGGTGTAGATGAACTTTTAACCCTAAATTATGGCAAGTTTTAAAAATAGTAAAAATTTCTACTTCAGGCAATAATTATGTTTATTAATGAAACATCAAAACAAAACGAATAAAACAATTTTTTCTTAGTATCCTGAACTTAATAATAGCAGTCAGTCGAAAAAGTCTTCGTTAACCTTAAACAAAATAGATATCTCTTAAAAAATACCAAATACAAAAAGGAAGGGGGAGAGGCAAAAAGACTGCTTTCGATGCTTGGAAAGCTTACCCTTTTCAAGCGCTGATGTCGACTGGAGAAATAAACGATCATGCTGATTCTATTATACAAAAGTATGTGGTGACTATGTACGATAGGTAAGATATTACCGATAGGTAAACATCAATGCAGTAACAGATGTAGTCGTAAAAAACAAGGGCTGAACTGCACTGAGTTGTGTCTGTGTTGTGGAAAACATACTAGCTAGTGTTGCAAATTTGTTTGTAGCAAAATGTATTACATAAACCTCAAATATCTTTTGTTTACGGAGAAGATTAACATTTTTTTGACATGAGTTCGTAACTTTTTTTTTGGTTATTATTGTGTAGTAAGTATATAATAATATGGTATATATATTTTCATAAATTGCAATAACGAGGCTCTCTATTTATATTTTTTTTATCTTAAAAAGTAACTATTCTTTACGTAATATCTGCTCGAAGAGATAATTGTTTACCACCATTTTCAGTTTTTCGCTAAAATTTCGTTTTTTTTTGTATGGAAGGGCATTACAATGAAATTATATTTGTATTCCTCATCCTTAATATATACGAAAATGATATCAAATATACCCTTGTGTGAAATAAAGACGCGTTAACATTTTTTGTAAATGGAGCGGCAGGAGCGTACCCCGCCCCCCTGTCCACCCACCTCAAGTCCGGGACGGCCGGGGCCAGTCCTTAATCTGCTCATTTTGACCTAGGCTACACTTCTACCAAGTTTCATGATTCAGTCACCATCTGAAGGGTTCATGTCTCTTAGCTATATGTATATATTATCCATATATCACACTTCACACTTATATTATAAATGCGAAAGTTTGTGTGTGTGTGTGTGTGTATGTTTGTTACTCTTTCACGCTAAAACGGCTGGACGGAATTGGATGAAATTTAGAATGGATATAGCTTATACCCTAACTTAAGACATAGGCTAATTTTTATCCCGTAAAAAAGCATGTCGTTAAACCGAATAACACGCGGGCGGAGCCGCGGGCAAAAGCTAGTTTACCATAAAATAAAACCCTCATTAATTAAAGAGCGAGCTCTCTTACGTTTTGTGGTAGGTAATTATGTAGGAAGGAATATACCTACCCTCTTCTCATTGTTACCGTAGAGGGTGCTATTCAGCAATATTTATCAATAGCTGCTCTTTTATACCGATTGCAAAAAAAAGGTATTTTTTCTGCACGTGCTATGATGTATGGGTATGTTTGTTTGCTTTTATTTCGTAAGCAACTAAAACCTTCTGTGAAAGTTTCATTTATTAGATATCTATATCTTCTGTATAGTAAGTAATAAAGTTTTTTATTGAAATAGGTTATTACTGTTGTACTGAGGCCAAAACTAAAACTTTTAGAATTTTTGTCTATTTGTCTTGCTGTCTGTCTGTATGTTCCGTTTTAACTCGAGAACCACTCAACCGATTTGGATGCAGTTTTCTTTATTATCATCGTAATGACCCTGGTCAAAAAGCCGAAAACAACGCGGTCGGAGCCGCGGGCATAGGCTAGTTTTATATAAAACTTGAAAATTCCTGTCTTCTAAAATTTATATAATATTTAGTATGTATCTTATAAGATATATATATAATTAGAAACTCAGCAGGCCTAACATGGTTGCCACTTTATCACCATTTTAAACATCATTTGACAGTAAAGGTATGGAATTTACTGTCGAATGGTCAATGGGCGTATATAGAACTTTTTGTTGGAAAAGCAATGAGAAGGTCAAGTTCGACGATAAAAGTGACATTAAAAAAAAACATTTTTTTAAGTGTCAAACTTGACATTCTCATTGCTTTTCCAACAAAAAGTCCTATATACGCCCAATGGTGTTAAAATGGCACCATGTTAGGCCTGCAGAAGCATCAAATCTCTGAGATAAAAATGCAAAAGAAAATATGCCCGTAATGAATGAATTAATGTATAGCCACGTTATTTTACACAAAATAAACACATAATACAAAGTTAGGTACAAATAAACAATATTGTACAAACGCTAGCTTATCACTAAATTCTTGTTTGTAGACTAAAAGCAATTTTTATCCAGCCATATGTCTGTGTTTAAAGTCGGTGTAGTTATGTTGAAATTGTTTTTATTCAGAAGACGTTCTTAATTAGTATCTGATTTAAGAGCATGCATTAGCTCGCACGCTAGCTTTTGTAAGGGATGTCAACTGCAGGATGAAAGGCTGTGTTTTGCTATCTACTCCTGTAGTGTAAATACATTGGGATTTACTATCCACGTTCTTGGAACCGTGTATCGTGCGTGCACACAAACACACACACCCTCGGTCTCCCACTCACACACACACCCCCACCCTCTCTCACTTTTGTTTCACAGATTCGTAAAATTCACTATTTAATTTACTTTAAATAGAAAAACTGCAAGTAATGTAATAAATATTTCTGTTGTAGTGTCGTTTACATACTATACTATTTTCGAATATGATGATATCTATGCATCCATCCCCTGCCATTCGTTTTTATTATGAAAATTCCATTCATATAATTTTATTATTACAGTCGAAGTAAGGGCACAGAATAACTACGTGAAGTCCCCGTCACGAGAAGCTATAAATTTTGTAAACACACATTCAAGGGTTCACAACCTTGGGATTGGAGATATATTCGAAACTCGAATGACAGCATTGACAGCGTCAGCGTGAACTTCCTTCAAAATGCCTAAGTGTTTACGAGACGCGTTCCAGTACCCTAAAACATTAGACGACAGCCATTTATATCGCTAAAATATAACCCGACCAAGTGCAATTGCTCGTTAGTTTCGTATTACACGTATGTTACTTTGAGTTGATTGAATTTGGTATTACTTGTTGTTGATTGTATTGTCGCTACGTTACTTAGTAGAAGTTCTTTATTTACAGAATTTATAGCTTCTCGTGAAACTAAGCTCGTGTTCCTAGGGTAGGTAGGAACACCGGGGTTGCAACACTCAGTTTTTGAACGGGTTTGGCCGAGTTGCTACACTCCAAACGTCATTTCACATGTTTCCAATAGATTTCGCATTGATTTATAACTGTCATTTTGACGTCTCTATACGAACCTTGCGAACCCTGCTCCTCCTCAGAGTTGGTGTTGAAAAATTCGACACCGGTGTAACGACACTGCTATTTTTGAACGGTCGGTGTTGCGACCCCTGTTGATTTTTGAACGGTTTAGTGTTGGAACCTGGCGGCGTATGAACCCAACCCGGTGTGAGTTTTTGAACGACTATCTGAACGCTATGCTTCACGTAATAAATTTTGTGCAAATTGGCTCACTAAAGAAACTTGAAACTCCGTTCAACGACGTTGATCAATAAGTTGATTGCAGTGAACGAAAAAAGCAGATTGCCTATAACTATACGTGGAATAAGTTTATGTTTAAAAAAATAATAATTTTATATATTTCGGTAACGAAAATCAGAAAAGTAAACCTGGAGGTGAGAATTATTTCTATCATAGTTAGTTAAGAGTAATGTGTATTCTTCACTACCCGATGCTGTAACAGGTGACGGGAGAACTGGATACTATAGCTCAGTGGAAGAGCAACCACCGGTAAGCGAGAGATCCCGGGTTCGAGTCTCGGTTCAGAGCTCCCCACGTCCAGATTTAATTTTCTGATTTTCTTTACCGCAATGATATAAAATTTAATTTGTTATCTCCTTGCCATGGATAAAGTGTTTAAAATATATAAATTTAATTCTATCATAGTTTAATGTTTTAAAAGGTATGTATGTAAACCCTCAGTTTTTGCTTGGCCCGGTTTTGTGTAAAAAAGCTTGCCACAATTTAATTAGCAACATTCTGTATACATATACAAGTTAGAACGTAGCTATAGGGTCTGAGTCAACGAACTAGCACAAAAGCGCCAATTTCCGACGAAGCCGCGCAAATTCTGCCCTTTCCCGTAATATTTGCTCCGAAGCCTTCGATAGTTTGATACGCTTGAGGCTTTTAACCTACATACGGTGTTGTTTGTTGTAGGAAATGGTGTGTGAACAAACAAATATCAAGTTTGTTTATACCTGTAATCGAAAATCAGAGTACAAATTGCAATAGGAAACTTTTGATTTCAATTTGAAATAAATATATATTTTTGGCTATAATAATGCTTTTTCGTTAAATTAAACACTCTTAGGCACAATAATAACTACCTTTATTTTGAAGACATTTTTTTGTGCCTAAGAGTTTGAATTACTTACGAGATATAGGTATCTTATCTTTGTATAAGTATAATGTTTAATTTTAATTTTTATACAACCCTTTGACATAATATATTATGTTTATGTAACAAACAATGTAAAGTTGATTAAGATTAGAGACGAAAACTTTTGTAGTAAGTCAATAGTTTTGGCATTTGCAAAGATATGAACCCTTTATCAAATATTTGGAGCACCTAATCAAAATGTAGAGTTAAGATTATATTGCACTGAAGCAGGCCGTTATAGCTAAAATAAGTGGACGCAACGCTTTTATTTATCTAACAGTATTCTCAGTATTAGCACCCCTCGGGCACAGAACCCTAAAAATGAGTGTAGTTGGCCTAGGCCCAAGAGGGGGTCATTGACCCCCTGTGATCCGACCCCCTTGGGGGCCCTGGAGCCGCCGTTGAACCCTAATTACTTATATCAGTCCAAATAGGCACACCAATGTGCTCTAACCTATATTTGATTAACTTTTGACAAAGGGAGCTGTATCGAAAACCGCACGCGATCCAATATAAATTCTCAGTGTGAAATTGTACGGAGGCGAGCTCAAATATTTTACCAAACTCGCATCAGTAAAATTGTAGTAATTATTTAATCATTTTACCAAACCAATTTTACCTTGATTCGTGGTCTTTGTCGAAGTGAAGAGAGGGCATACAGGCACAACTTTTATTGAAGTTTTAGTTATTTCCGGTATGAAACTTCACAGCTCCCAGCCTTTGGAGAGTCGGCAGGATTTCCTGAACATCCATACCAAATAAACCATTTATCCAATCAACAAACACCTTTATAGCCAGGAAACAAAAGTCGTTTTTTGTGTGAGTGCCGTCGTGGGTTTTATGTACAATTAGTTGATAACTTTAGAGAACTTTCTATAAAACGAAGAGTATTTGCTCCTTGTTCCTTGACTTTATCTTGCCAAATTAATAAAAATGTTGGCGCAGGATTCGAGCGAGTTCGAAGAATAAGAATCTTTTAGGCGGTCACGTTTTACAAATTTACCCTTGTGTAAAAATGAAACTTGAAAGTACTTGAAAAAATCCAGTGTAGTAGATTTTAATAATAATTAATAAAGCTTATTATCTATTTTAGATTATATTTACTAACTAGATTTTGCCCGCGGTTTCACCCGCGTTGTATTAGTTTTTGTGTACTCCTATAAAATCAGTCAACATTATTCGGACTGTTACCTACAGTAAACACAGCTGGTGAAATGTGTGTGTTATGCGCCTCTGTTTCCCATTTTGTGTGTACTCTTTTATAGTTTTTCCATGGGAACAAAGGGAAAAAGTAGTTTTTGTCCTATTCAAATTCTAGAACTACATTTATGCAAAATTTCAGCCTAATCAGTTTCGTAAGCATGAAAGCTCGTTTTCATTCCATGGGAACTGATTTATGGGATAAAAAGTAGCCTATGTCCTATTCCAGGTCTAGAACTACATTCATGTAAAATTTTAGCCCAATCGGTTCAGTAGTTACGGCGTGAAAGAGTAACAAAAAAAACTTTCGCATTTATAATATTATTATAGTGGGATGGGAGTGGGGTAGTAGGATATGAAATCGGTAATGTAATCATCAAGCTTGTTTAGAACCAAATGGAACTGAAATAAAGTCTAGACTTGAGTTAACTGGTTTTCTTTCAGAACATGAAACCGTAGTATAGTGACTACACATTAGAATTTTTGCTAATGTGCCCAATATTACTAATGTGCCTTTGCATCAAAGCAGACCTTTGTGGAAATTATAAACAGAGTACCTAGTCTCCGCAAAACCAAAAATTTTTCTTACTGGTTTAAAGAATCTAGCGATACTTAAAATATGCTTTTGCTAATTTAAAAAAATTTAAAGATAGCGTCCCTCAAGAGTACATCGACACTATAAAATCTTTATACGAAAATAGTACGGCCCGCATTAAACTAGATCAAACTGGACCAGCCTTCAAAATTGGCAAAGGCATGAAGCAAGGTGACTGTCTATCCCCAAATTTTTTTTAATGCAGTTTTGGAACCCATGTTTAAGCAGTTAGCTTGGGAAGACAAGGATATCGTAATAAATGGCAAATACATATCTATCAAACATCCGATTTGCAGACGATAGCTATATCATTTTCGGACAAACAGAAGATTAATTACAAGAAATGCTATTAGATATCAATCAGAAGTGTAAAAAAATTGGTCTTTACATAAACAAGAAGAAAAGATAAAGATAAAGAGAAAAATGTATTTATTATTGCTTAAATTATAACAAATATTATCCTTAACTATATAAATTGTTCCACAAAACAGATGTTTGTTAGTAAATAACTAAACTTATTAGGATAGTTCGTTGGTACCTATGCTAGTGGTTAACACTGTACTATAGATACCAGCGTCTGCTGCCTATACATTTCCTTTCAATACATCTTTATTTCGAAACTTCGCTTATTAGGATGAATAAGAACAGATTTGGTACAAGTACCTGAGAACAATAAATCTTAAAGAAAAACAAGAATTACTAGTTTTCTCACAGTTACAGTTGACAGAATTAAACATGATTATTAAAACTAAGGTTATGACAAATACTGATAAAAAACTAAACATCCAACTAGAAGATGAAATCTTAGAAACAGTTTGCAACTTTGATACTTATCCTTTAAAGACAGTCATAAGATTGAGATCGATAGACGTATTGATAATACCTGGAGGCGGTACTGGCAACTCAAACATATTTTCAAAAACAATAATATTTCAATATCATTGAAGAGTAAAGTTTTCAACACATGCCTGCTTCCAATATTGACATAGAGCTCCCAGACATGGGCGGACAAAGGACGAAGGAAGATACAAAGAAAATAAAAGTTACACAAAGGAAAATAGAAAGAAGTTTTCTAAATTTAAAATTATTAGACAAGGCGACAAATAAAGCTCTTAGACAAAAATCAAGATGCCGTGCGCCACGCGAAGCAGCTAAAATGGAAATGGCCCGGCCACGTGATGCGACTCTCAGATGGTAGGTGGACACGTGAGGTGACGGAGTGGTGCCCCCGACATGCATCGCGGGCTCCTGGCCGGCCGCGCGTGCGCTGGAGAGACGAGCTGGAGCAGTTTCGTCACCTCGGAGTGCGCTGGACACAGTGCACTGCCGATAAGCTCGCAAGGAAGAAGATGGGGAAGGCCTTTGCCCAACAATGGGATGAACTATAGTGAACATTTAAAATGAACATGGAAGTGAAAAGGTGAAAAGTTAATAAGATTAATTATTTTTGACAACTGACATTTTCATGCAAGCTTGATGACATATTGTTAAATTTTTACTTTTTTAAGCTTGACATGTTTCCTTAATTTTATAACTTTTAATTGTTTCGTGTCTGTGTATCTATGTGAAAATCTATAGCTTGGCTTGAATAAATAAATTTAAAAAAATCTGCTAAGAATATAATGCACTCTCTTATCGTTACAGGATCTTCTGAGCTTATTCCAAAATTGTTTTTTTTTTGTACAAAAGATGTCTCTAAAAAGAGTTTTTATATCGACGTTTAAAGTTATTGGTGCAAAACCCATACATATTATTTTTTTATTAAAACTTGTAAGAACTTCATTTAATTCTGATAAAAAATATATTTCATTAAATATAGGTTTTTTCATAATAAAATTTGTAAAAAGAAATCTTTTTTGCTTTTTTTTCTGGAATGCTTTCCTCTCGCACTGCGGATCTTTTCAATTGATTGATGCAAGCGACCGTGATCTATCATCCTAAAAGAATATAAAGATATAGATCCGTTTTTTTATATAGAGAAAGTAACCAAAGAAACACAACATCTTATCATTGAGGGTTTGAACAGGCATTCAATGGATTCGATTGACGGTTCTTGGTTGAAAAATAAATTATACATAAATTCTCGTACTTTTTACTCCACAAATGTAAAAAATTAGTAGAATTTCTGTATAATGTATTTGAACAGGTGTTAATCTCGACGTATTGAAATCTATTTTATTTATATTATTATAATCATTTAAAATATTAGAATTATAATTATCTACAATATAATAATTGATATTTTTATACAAAGCCACATAATCAACTAATTATAATAAATAATATTCCGAAATAAAAAAAACCGTGCTAACGAAAAAAATATAATGGACCCGTCCTTACAAATATCACAGTAGGTTTTAAAAATTTGCAAAGAAATAAAAGTGTTTTTTTTTTCCACAATTACTTTTCTATGGGAAATTTTTTATGCATGATCATAAGATTATATGGTTTCATTTAAAGATATCTAATAAATGTCCATTCACACTCATCCATCCATCCATCAGCTTGTGTTCGCTCGTCCCAAATGTTGTCACTCCTGGCGGTTTTCCGTCCTCATTCAGCCGCCACCCACAAAGTCCTTCAGGTCGTCGGTTTCACACCCGGTTATATGACATTTGTGGAAAAGTACGTGTTATCTTCATAAAAATGTAATGGGACATCTACCAAGTGCAGGCAATCCGTCAAAATCAACTTCCAATTAAGATCGCATAATGACTGCACCATTTCAATTATCTACAATGTAAGAACATTTTAGCAATGGACTCTAAAAAAGTTAAAGCCTCCTCACAAGTTAAAAATAAACCCTCTAGCTTTATTGAAATCTATGAATCAGAATCACTAACAAAACACAAAACCGTAAAAAAATGTTTTTTTAAAGTTCTCTACGGTAAATAATGCACACAGGGCTATGTAGCTTCGGTTTCGTAGAGCGTCGTCTCTGTCACCGGAGTATTAGTTCTTCTTTTGACGGTCGATATCTTTTTAAAAAATTATGAATCATGCATGACAAAAGTACAAAACATGCGAATTTATTATTTTGAACATAAAACAGTTTCCTTTGTTATAGCTATAGGGGTTCATTTTCAACCGGTATATTTGAACTGCCAAGGCATATAAGCGATAACAATAGCTAACTCCACTGACCGCAAAAGCGCTACGCGCGTAGCTACTAACTACGTCGTAGAGGTGAGTTAAGGACCAGCAAGGACGTAGTGGTCAGTCTACCGAGAATCAAAATAGGCTTTGTAGTAAAATATTGATTATGGGCTAATTTAAGGCGCGTGTTCCCGCGTCATCCGAAAATTACCTCCATTGATGAAGTTATTTCACTTAAACGGCTTACTTAAAAATTATTAAAAAATATATATCATTATTTAAAGTATAAAAAACAATCTCATTGCAGGAAATTATTCTCGCCTATAAGAAACACCATGAAAATATTTCCCAAAGTCAAGCTGTTTTTTGAATAAAAATACAAAAAAGTACAGCTTTTAAAACTCATTGCGGCAAAAATATAAAAATGTTGATTTACAGCAGAGTTAATAAATAAAAACTAGATATTTTGAGAGCGCGTGGCGTCAACGTTGCCGTAAACGGCAAGTTTCGGAGCAGTTCATTAAAAAATCAAATGCAAGGTTTTAACGTTAATTTTGACTTTGTTTAAAATATCTCAAGGTTATTGGACACGGGCCTTAAATTAAAAAACTGGTATAGTTCTTGTATTAGTAATGTATGTATGACATGTATTTAAGCCCGCCTCCCATAGGGATAGAGGGAGGCTACAAATCTCTATGTTCTACGCTTTTGAAATACACATAGTACTCATTTTACATATTCTTCAATGCAATGATGCAAATTCTTTATTCCAGGTGTTTTCGATTAAGATCTTCTTTAGTAAATATAGTTTTCTTTGGTAAAAATATCTTTCTATAAAAATAAAAGAAAGAAGTGGAAAGAAGCTTTAGTTAATATATTAGACAATACTTAACGCCTGTATGCCCAAATGGTAGAGCGCTCGGTTGCTAGCCCAGAGGCCGTGGGTTGCACATTTTGTGTTCGGTCTACGTGCTTCGTCCAGTCATGCCAGAAGTACGGTGATAGAGGGCTCACCACCTATCACGTGTGGAACGTAATAATCGTCACTGAAAAGCGGGTGTACCAAGTGTGCATTATAACTTGCATTTCACAGTTCACACTTACGACCACAACCGCTTACGATTCATGTCGGGACGAAATGTTTGTTATAAAAATTTCAAGTATCAACGTTTTATTCCTCTGTAAGTACAACCTTCTGCACTGTACCTAAATCCCTGTCCTTGTAATTACAAAAGCGACCAATCAATAGACAACAATAACGGCAACGCTAGTTACGGAGACACATCGGAAGATAGTTTGTCAGACACAATGACGAGCCACAGTACATATCATTCTCGTCAGAGTCACAAAGAAAGCCTGCCTACAAAAGACAGGCAGACACAAATTGCATGCTCGCACAATAGGTATTGCGGTGCGTGCGGCGGAAAGGCAGTGACACTACGTTTTTATTTGAGACTGATGGCAATTCTGGCACAAGTAAAAACAATGGCAATTCGAGTCGAGTGATTTTTATTAGTTTTGATTTTCGTACAGTAATAATAATATCTATTTATTTCAGGCAAATACAACCCATAGTATAAAAATAAAGGAAAAATATAAAGGTAAACATAAAAAAAAAATATTAAAAATAAAACCGAAGACTGAAGAAGTTTTGCTGTCAGCTACTTCAGTTTATTTTTAATAATGTAGCTGACAGTGTAATTTCTTTAAAATTTATTTATATTTTTGTTAATGTGACAATTATAAATGTTTTTTTCTAGATTTCTTGTTTAAAATCCAAATTTGCGTATTCCTTAGATTTTGTAGTCGTCATTTGACGACGATTTAGTCATTCGACTTTGCATCTTATGGTATTTATTACGTGTTAAAATAAAGTCGAATGAATGATTTGTATACTGAAAAACATTTCCAAAATAGCAATATATTGTAATGCAATATTTTTGTTCCAGTTCCTCCATTTTACATTTACGAAAGTATATGCATGAAAATTTTTTAATGCACTAATCGTAAATATATGATCAATTAAGGGCTATGAATAAGAATTTACAACTAAATTTACATATTTCATAGTTATAAAATCAAAGTAAGTTTCATAATAATCTTCTACAATTCAAACGGCTGCCATTTTAGCGCGCATCAAGTGACGTCACATGATACTGCTCTTGCTTGCGGTGTATGGCGAGTGGCCGGTTTTTTCATTATTTTTGATTAAAACAACCTATCACAAAATATTTGAGGGTTTTATTTTACATTTATTAATTTTGAACTCAATATTTTATAATGAAATGTACTCACTTTGTCATAAAAAGCAGTTAGCCAATGGTGACGCGTTTTGAATTTGCGTTTCATTTCATCAAAATGTTGTATTTTTTAAATGGAAATAATGACAAAACTATAAAGTTAAATAGTTTCCCATGGTCATCATCAAATGCTACTATATACGTAAAGAGAATACAACAAACGCAATATATTACTTATTTACACGACATGCATATTCTCTATTATTATTATTTATTTCAATAATTTGTATAACTTTACAGTATAAACTAAAGCGCTATACAAATTCAATAAAATTTTACATAAAATATTGATTCATACTTAACAGATGTTACAAACATAGACATAGGATCCGCTTCAAAAATAAATAAAAGCTAAAAATAAACACTATGCACGTTAGTCTACCTACAATATTTAGGACTAACTGCGTATTGGACGAAACGCTTACTGGACAAACCGCGACTTGGACAAACTGCATGTAGGACGAACGGCTAACAAATCATATTATGTCATTGCTTAGGAATTTATTCATCTTACAATAGAATTAACATCATAGTATTAGTGAGAATTATTGACAATAGAGCACAGACAAACGGTTCACAGTATCAGGTGACATGTACGGACAGTATTAATTTTATCTATGAAGAATCAAACATGAAGTACAAATACAAATACAAAATATCTTTGTTGGTAAAACATAAATAGTTTACAATAATCGAGTTGTTGAAATCACATTTTAAGCATACAATGCCTGTGCCAGGTGACTCCGCTCTTCTATATCTTCACATAATTCACTGATTTTGAAAACAAGAATTTTTAAAAAGTAGTTTAATAAAGATAGCTATTGTTAGATATTATAAATATGTTATGTAGGTATATTTGTGTGTGAGAAGTGTATATTATTAAATATACATATATGTAATATTTGTTTAGTTTTATATGAAATGTAGAACAAAGTAAATAAGATTCTATTTTTAATTTATATTATTTCAACGATAAAAGTAAGGGTATATAGGTATTATATAATATTAATATATTCATGTGTATGTTGACTATTTTGTTATTGTATGCGGGTCAATAAACATTCTGTCTGTTCGTAGTTTAGCGGTTGTAACCAATTTGTGATTGCTTTCTTACATTCGTAATAAGGATTACTATAAATGTCTAATTCAGTGTTCAACTTATTGTACAGGTATGCTGATCATTTTGAGTACTGTTTGCTTGCAAATTCGGTTTTAGTTGCTGGAATTTTAGCTACATTGTATTTTTTTCTCTTCATAATTACTCCTGCATCATAATCAATATCTTTGTGTTTTTTTAGAACAGTATGAAGTATATACAGTTTCCTCACGGATAAACAGTTGCATAATTCATAAAGGCTACTAGTTGGGAATCTTCTTTTTTTAAAATGCATTATCTTCAAAAGTCCACGCTGGGCTCTTTCTAGATCTAAGAATTTGGTCTTTCCTGCACCTCCCCAGACTGGAATACAGTAAACTAAGATAGTACTATACTTACCTATTGATAGGAAGTTTGTACACCAGATTGTGTAGTAGTGTCATATCATGTTTATGCCGATCTATACATATATATCGTAATATTTAGGTATGAAGTGCCCACTGGAAAAAAAATCGATACTTCCCACAGACATATAATTATTACTAAGTAGCAGTCCAAACATAAGGATTAAATAGCGTGGCAAGTTTCCTTACAAAAAAAAGCTACATTCAGGCTTCATGGTACGAAGAAACGTATAAAAATGGGTTGTTTTGGCTGGCTTATCCTTAGTACATATTTATTAATTGCTCAACTAATGTCTAGTATATATTTTGTTTGGAAACAAGCAATACTTATTTTTAAAAGAGCTGAAGTTCACTGATCTAAAATTGCCACGCGTCGAATCTATGCGTTTATTAATGTTAGGTCTCTGAGGGTCTGCTACTATATTATAGAATACGTCTGTGATACTTCCGCAAGTATTAGATGGTAACACCACCAATTTACTAAGAAAAAAATTGTTGGTTTCGCTAGCCCACAAGACGGAAAATAAATGTGACCTACCAACTTATCTGTGAAATGAACTGGCTTATTCCGGGCCTGTCATTGGCTAATATTCAATATTATCCAATCAGTTATGCTAGTTCCGCCAATTTCATTTTACAGATAAGTTGGTGGGTCTGTACTATTTTATTCTTTCTTTTTTATGAAAAGTAGGTTTAATATTTTTTGTAGAAATGAGTCTTCATGTCAAAGACATTTTCTGAAAATTCAGAAAAACTCGCACGTGTGTGTTTTCAAATATTGAAAAATTTTTTTTTTTTCATAAAAATCTTCAAAATGATATATGTCAAGAACGGTCAAACTTAGAAAGCTAATAATTAGGGGAAATAATACACAATATTAGAGGAACCGACTCCCTATCATGAAAAAGTTGCAAGTGTATGGAGACCATGACCTTTTATACAGTTTACACAAATAACTGGATATATCCAGACAATAAAACGATTTATTTGTTAGTGTGTGTGTGTACGTATACATACAATAGTCCATAACTATTTGGGGTAGCAGCACAAATCGATTACTCCTATGTACCGAGTACGATAATAGATCCTGGAGAGAGCTTCGGTCTGTTGACCCATCTCAGCCAGATTTCTCATTTTAGCGACGTCAGAAATAGCGGAACGAATCAATAATCCTGGTCACCGCGTGTCGTGCTTTTCTTCAACTCTACGGACTTGAAGGACACCCTTGATGGATAGTACATACTTGATAAAGTAGACATATCGTAGGCATATCGTAGAATTCGGAAGATTGTGAATAGAAAGTCTTTCACCAAATAGTTAGTCAAAAATAGGTGCGACGACGAGCGGAGCGAGAAGTAGCATGTTAAACTAATACCAACAATAAATTTTGGAAACCGAGCGGAAAGAAGAGACCTGTAGTTTTATACAGAATTATGATACTCGTATGACTAGGCAGATCATGATACACTGAATTATAAGATATGTCGACGACATACAGTCAGTGACACAAGAGCGTACGGGGTGAAAATAAAAAATGGTGGACCAGGGGAAAGGGGGGATGCTACTAATGTATACAGCGGAGCAACGACTCTGATGCACAGTGCATGGTCTCGGGAAAAATATGATTGTTGAGTTCTATCTAGGTTTTGCTATGTAAAAGTGAGACCTAGTCTCAAGCCTAACCTTAGGTCTCTGTGAATATGAGCGCAAAAACTCTTTACTGTTAACCTGTAAGTGCACCTTGTTGTAGCATTGGTTGTAGGTAGCAACATCCATATCAGTAAATTGTTACAGCATTAGAACGGCCACCCGCGACGGCGATAACGCTCTTATCGCTGAACTTAAATGGTATTTATATTAATTTACTCTCATTCAATTAAATATGTTATCGGGCTTAATTAACCGATCTCATCCTGTCCGTGGGGTTTATTGAAATATTAATAGTTCGGAAAAATGAAACAATACACCATTGTTCGATAAGGTTTGACGTCATACCTACGGTAAGGCATACCTACGGTGAGGCATACCTACGGTAAGGTGTACAGGTACCCCTGCGGAGGTAATTAAGTGTTCATCACCTAACGATGGTGTGCATGGACGATTCAACAAAAACCCAAGTCTCTCGGGTTCGCTTGGTAAACTGCTTTGCGGACATGAGTGCACGCTGCAACGCTGTAGTGGAATAGCTTGTCGGAGCCGAACATCCGAAGAACATACAACATAGTCAAGTAAGACTGCAGGTCACGTAGCAAGACTGCGTGCATACTCAGCATGCCGGGGTGCTTGCAGTTAGAGTTGAAACAATCGTTGGTTGCATTTGTACCGTAACGAGCACATACTGAAGCTTACCTATACTTTTTTCCATACGGAGCATGATTGTGCTAGCTAACAGAAGTTAACACAGTGTATGATATGACTCCCGTAATAAAATGTAAAACTGTATGCATTATCCTTATCAATTTTTTCCTTTTCAGCTGAAAATAACTGGGTATTGCCGATATATGCATGTATTACCCGTTGACATCATCGATATTGCGCCATTTTACCACAAAATACGTTTCTCTACCTAATTTGCTTATCAATTCTGTCGTTACTGCGGTACACCATGATGTCACGGTATTTGAATTATCCCTCATTATAACGAGCTTATTCAAGTGGGAAAAAATTCGCGATAATTATGGAACAACGAGTCCTTATTAGGTAGGTTTCGGGTTAGTATAAATGGAGGAAAGTACATATACAATCAATCATTAGCACATATACACTCGCCATAATCACAAGGCTGTGTACAATCGATCAGTCTTAACAAAATCACCATGTCATCATTCACAAAATCATCATCCACCATGAGCGGAAACTCTGGAGAAGCCGTTCATCGAGACAACGGGGAAAAATCTCGGAAGGAGCAAGAGCGGGCGGAAGAAGAAGCAGAAAAGCGCAGACAAGACTTGGAGCGGGAGGAGAGAAAACGTCAGAAGGCAGAGCAGCGGCGACTGGACAGGCACTTGATGCAGTATGCACTAGCTTTGCGTGAGCAGGCATCGTGGCGTGGAACTCTCAACCGGCCGAAGTAATGCTAGTCATAGATATGATCATTTGTTTATATAATAAGTATTAGGTATTTGTGTACATCAGTATTAAGTATATTGTGTATGTGAGTGTTTGTTTTTGAAAATAAAAAAAAAAACTTGTTCCCGATACATATTTATTTCATTTCAAAATGCATGCCGACTTACAAATGTCACGACATACCAGTTTCCTTCATGATACTAGTTCTATCCACTAAGATGTTGTACAATCTACATCCATGCATAGATAACCGTGGTCACTACACTTTGTAACACGATAGAGGGGCACCGCGACATGCTATGCAGCGATAGGTAGGTACGGTGCAGTGTTTAGGTAAGGTATCTGTCATACCATAGTCCTAACATTACAGCAATCATGAAAAGTATACATATTTAGAATGATTTTTTTTACATCATTATAGTCTAACCAAACCTGTAAGCTATACAATGACAAATCTTAAGTATAAGTGAGGTGTATACGTGTATGAAGCACACGTGTATGTCCCGGTAATTTTCCATGGTCACTCATCAGTTATGATTTCGTTTTGAAATACACGCCGCCAGTTGGATACAGATCATAAAATGAATATAGCACGGGTTTTCCCGAATATTTCAAGACAGTGCCAACTAAACGTGGGTTGCCGTAATACGCTGGAGCTACTTACGTTCGGCCGGCAGCCTGTAATAATATTTCGATGAAGGTCCCGTCGTCTGATCATATTTACCTATCTTTTGAGTAGTGACACATAGTTTGTTCCATATTTAAACGATAGCGTGCCATGTGGTCATACGTATTATCGGTTCATAAGGAGTTATAGATGTAACGCCAATTGCCGCCAGTCTTTGTCATAATACTGTTTGCGGCTTACATGCAGTTATTCATGGATATAAAGTTAAGAAAAACCTTATTTAGACGTCTCATATTCCTGTATGGTCGGCTCCATACCTAAACGTCGCAGATACACGTACTCAGAGGCGAATGCACACTCAGGCCTTGCTCAAGACATATGATAAGCATATGCCAAGCATAGTTTGTGATAACGGAGCTTTGCATCCCATGTGCACATAACGCTAATCATCACGCCTTGCAACTTATCTGCGTTAGTGATGTGACGTGCTATGCAGCGGCTAGTAGCACGTTACCTAGACGTTACATCTGGTGCAGTCCAAGCTTGACTTGATTGTATCTAACATAGAGTGGTCACGAGAGAAACTAAATTTCAACTTGAAGCAACGTCAGAGGGAATGATCTCAGTACCTTACCTGCACAACTCTCCATCATCCTACACTCATAGGGGTACAAGAAAAAAAAAGTAAACATATTATAAACACAAATATTTATTTTAATAAGCGAACGTCACATTGCAGCAGCATTGCTGCACTATTTAGCACTATTGTCACTGATGTTGCGAGCCGAGTGCAGCAACATTTCTGTGTCCGTCCGGTCACCCGTCGAATAGTATTCGAGGATTTGCGGATCACCTTCATGCACTTTCTGGATGACCTCTCTAAAGATTTCTTGGGATTCTTTCAGCAGAATCGCCGGGACCATGTACTTGGTTATCCACGCAGAGACGTGCGCCGTGCAGAAATGATGAAAGTGCTGTGGGATCCTGCACTCACGTCCCGGTGGTACCACTACATTAGGCCTCTTGCCGCAGGAGCAGGTGTCCCCGGCGACCGCCTTGCACTTCGAAAAGCGAATCTTCGTTTCAACAAACTCCAGTATAGTGGGCAGCCTCACGAGATCCCTCTCACCTGGCGGTGGCCCCCAAAATAAGGGCATGAGCCAGTCCCAGTTCACCAGCAGACGATCTTCTTCTGGCCTCGTCGGATCAAAGTTGTAGCGGACGGGGCATGGCTTCCCGTTAAGGAAAGTCAGGTCGTCCAGCTGTCGTTGCGCCTGAAGAAACTGTTTGTATGCTTTGTTGAATTGCAGCATTTCGCTGGGGCTGAAAGGGGCCTCGTCGGGTATAGAAGGCCCGCGCGTCGTGAAGGTGTCCACCGGGAAACTGAGTATTCTGTCTTGGGACTGCATCTTGAGTTCTGGATGGATGTCACGGGACTCGTAAGTCTGTATGATGTTCTCTCGGTAATGTTGACCGTGTAGTGTCTAGCGACTGACTGCCCGCATAGCAATTTATACCACTCCAGTTGTTTATCGTACCGAAAAAAGAAAACAATATAGGGATAATATCGATTTGGAATTCCCCACAACCTCGCGTGCGGGTTATCGTTCGGCGCGGTAATTGGATCATTCCTAAAATAAACGAGTGAATACTAAAATATTCTTGGACCACGTCAGTCAAACTTTCATCCTTATGAAAATAGACGATTTACAATTCATCCTGCGCTCCCATACTGGGGCCCCGAGAGTCATTCACGTGTTCACATAGTCACTATAGATCGTATCACATACCTACGATAAAAATTACGCTACAAATTTGGGACATCGATAACAACGTTTAATTGCTGTACTCGATGCATTGTCTTAGCTCGCAACACCATAATATAAATGCCGGGCATTCATAGGGAAAACCAGGTCAAAAGTTTGTAACTTTAGTATACAGGTAAAACATACCTATTAAGCACATACGGCATTGTGTGCGCGATAAGAGCGTGTCTTAACAACGACAATGATGCAGATCGGATGCAGTTTTAGTAGGGTGAAACAACTAGTATGTGACTCTTGACCGAATACTGATAACACAGAAGATATAAACAAAATAGACTGGGTTTCTCCAAAACGCGAAACTGTTAGGTTATCGGGCGACTTAGTGATAAGGTATTTAACTCGTGTAAAAGCAATGCTGAGACCACGTCAGCCGATATTTAGATACACGTCGCACTTAGGTATCATCCCACTTTAGTACTCCTGTTTGAAAAAGAACTACAATTATAGCACTAGTGGATCTTGTGAGTGCCCGCTATGAATGCTGCGCTGCAGTCCAGCGTCATGCTTACATTATGCAAAAGTGGCAAAGCGGTGCATGGCCTATGAGAGGCGGGTGACCGCTGCATGGCAACAAAGCAGATAATTCTACAAGAAGTATGTTTATTCTAGGCGTTCTAGGTACCGTTCCGTGAGAACGTGAGCTGTAGGTTTCTGGGAATTCGGCCCCAGCTTGGATGCTGATGCTGCGGCCCCAGCAATTCATGTTACCTGCTGCTTTGACCCATACTCATATCACTTTAGAGGCGGCACATACGAAAAAAGTCAAAATTTTCGGAAATGCATCTGACCCCTATGCACTATAGAATCTTCATCACTGAATACGAAAATAGTACCCTTGCCTTACCTAGATGTTTAATTTTGAAGTTATAGACCGTACGCTACCGTGTCATTGACTGTATATATAGATGGGTAGGGTCCATCAAATCCGTTGGTCCTACAATTCAAAGTGAAAAAAATTCAAGAGATGATAAAGTATCCCTAATAGACCCACTTTCCAAGGAAAAAAAAATGGGCGATTTTTTTTTCATTTTTCCATAGAAATTTAATCAGCTGATTTAATCATTTTGTACTGGGAAGTGAAAAAATCATTAAAGAGAAAAAAAAATGATGTCACACTTAATCAAAATCATACATAACTTATAATGTAATTGTAACAAAATTTCACTGCTTATGAAATTATCTTTTCTGTACCATTTTAAGGTTTAGGGGGGCCACTCCTTAAGGATCCAGCGCACGGTCTCGGTCCCGAATGCTTATAAATTGTTTTTGTTATTTTTGAGTTAAAAATATTAAATAAATGCGATTCATACAATTCATTAATATTCATTGAATTCATAGTATTATGCGACCAAAGTTTAATGTTAATTGGATTTTTTGAGCCCAATTGTGTTGTTTTAGGCATTACTTTGTAAATTATCCTTAATAACAACTTATTATAGTTATAAGTTAACTGCTAAATTTCGCTTTTTTAAGAGAAGCCTCTAGTTACCGGTGACGTGATTGACATTAAATATGTCTTTATTACTCTTCCATCCATCCATCCATCAGCCTGTTTCGTCCACTGCTGGACATAGGCCTTTCCATGATTTCACCACTTTTGGCGGTCCACCTCGAAGAAATGCCCATACTCACACACGCTGGGCAGGCGGGTTGGTAAGCGCGGTGCCGAAACCCTTGCACCAGTGACGCCGCTGCCCGTCACCAGTCTGTTTTAAGGCCTGGCAATTAGGGATGGATATACCGCCATCCATCGGTCCCAGGCAATGGTGGGCCGCCTGATTAATCAAGTTAACTTCGGGAGGATTTGCGAGTAAGATGGTGGTACCTCCACAGTCGAGCCCGGCATCAGCTCTACCACCTACAAAATTATTGACTCTTACTCTGTTTAAATTTTGAATGATATTTTCGATCATTTTCTTGATATTTTACGGTCCAATATAGCCCAATTTTACCTCAACTGGCAGGAATGAACCTAAAGCTGGGTACTATTTTACGTAAGCCCAGCGCAGACGCCAGTCACGCCACTGACACAGCAAACGTGCGTGTGATATGATAACCATGCTTGTACCATAGTAAAAACAGACTAGTAAGCTATCTTCACAGAAATGTCGCCCGCGCGGCTTATTTGTGTGCGAGCCACTGCGAGCCTGCACGCACGAACCGCACGCACACAACGACAATATCTCAGGCGGTTTTTGGCGGTGGGACTAGGGTCGGCCGCGCTCCGCAGTACGCACGCCTAGCGCCGCGCCGCGCCGTTCGTCGCAAAATAAATTGATAATCCTGGAACAGTAGACATTTAAGCCTCGCACGGCGCGGGAATTGTTCTACTATTCTGTTTTTACTAGGCTTGTACTAAGGTTGATGAGGGTAATTGGGCACCTTCAGCTTTAACGCCACACCAAAGAAATTAAAAGAGAGGGAAGAACATAATAAGTGCAGCAGCAGCTTTTTAATTATAAACTCTAACTTTTAAAATGAAACCAATGACTGTTATCTCAATAGCATCGGAAAATAGCTGATCTACTTAATGTTTTGGGTTTCAATATAGAAAAGCCCTTCTTTGAAACTAGGAGTTGAAGAAAGTGTCAAATCAAATGATAAAAAACCCGAAAAACCGGCAACGTGAAAAAAAACGGGATTTTTAATAGTATCAGAAATGCAGAAAAAAACATTTTTTCAGTTTTCTGTAAAACCGGTTTGCATTCCCTAAGTGCCCTCAATGCGCACGGTTTTTACGGAGTTTATTAGTAGAGTCGAAGTAGTCGCCATGACCGAAAACGGTCGGAGCCAATCATCGTCATCATGCTATAATAAAGTTTCATTTTATTTTGTCAGAAATGTGTACCTTCTTTCATTACACATTTATTTATTACAATCAACTAAAACTAACATTACAGAATTAGATGCGTTAGTTTAGTAATTGAAAATTTTCACTCAATAATAGAGATATAATAGATATATAATAATAAGAAATATAATAGAGAAATAATAATATCATTAAATCAACAAATGCAAATTCCAGACTACTTATACCATTACTAAAAATTACTACTTAACCTAATACATATAATAAATATGGCCCCCGCAAACTCGTTCAGCGGACAAGAAAACACATCAATTAGTTTGGTGCAGCAGGTGGCCGCGCCGCCTCCGCGACACGCACTCGTCGGGCACGCACAGCTGCAACTCCCGAAGGACTCGGTTTGTGCACTTTGCCACGCAGCACTTTAAACAACTACGTGCCGATAGACGCTTCCCTCCTCACTTCTAATTTGTAATATCCTACCATGCCATGAACAAACAAAGTCGGATCTAACAATGGAAATCCAGGATTAACACCGTATATTTTTTTAAATACACCTGCTCAAAATATGATAGGTTACGTGCCTGTTTAGCGTGCCTAGAATGACGTATTTCACACTCGTGCTTTTTGTTTTTACTACTGACGCCATCTAGGGGAAACTGGCCACGTCATTTAGTAAGCATGTAAACCTTTGTTTTACCGGATACACTAAAAACGGTTTAAGATGAGTACTTTCAAACTTTTATATTGTATTATTAAATATATTATATATGTCAAATTGTAAAAGATGTTTTATCAAATCAAATCAAAATATTTATTATTGCAAAATAGATACATAAAGTATACTTTCTACAAGTCAAATTTAATTATAACAATATAATATATCTTTAGAATATAAAAAAATATATAATAATACGGGAAATAAAATATACACCTGCATAAATACAGGAATCTAGGAATAAAAATATTATATATACATAATGCAATGAAGAAATAAGTTCATAAATAAAAAAGGGAAACACATACAAAAAATATTAAGGTTGGGCTACTACGTGGGACGCACTATAAGTTTCCGGAATGAATATGAAAAAATACTATTAAAGGTACAAAATTAATTTATTGTTTTTCAAAATAATCTCCCTTGGCGTCTATGCACTTTTTCATTCGATCAAACCAGTTTTGAAAACTTTTGTGCCACTCCCCTGTGGTGACCTCTGAAACGTGTTTTTCATACTCCTCGACAGCCTCTTCTGGTGATGAAAATCGTTGACCGCGTAATTGGTTCTTAATTTTTGGGAACAGAAAAAAGTCACAAGGTGCCAGGTCGGGACTGTATGCAGGATGACTCATGAGTTCTACATTTTTCGTCTTCAAAAAGTCGTTTGTCTGTCTGGCCGTGTGAGAACTAGCATTGTCGTGGTGCAGGATGATACGGCGTTTACGGTTATTTTTACGGAGTTCGTCAATAACTTCCGGCAAACAAATGGTCGTGTACCAGTCACTATTCACGGTACGACGATTCTCTAAAGCAACAGTAGCCACGTGTCCAGTTTTATTAAAAAAAGAAGCAATCATCCGCTTAGATGCACTTTTCACGCGCGCCACTTTGGTTGGTTTCGGCTCATCTTGAAAGACCCATACGCTCGATTGCTGCTTTGTTTTGGAATCGTAGCAATAAATCCATGTTTCGTCAGCTGTTACTATGTCCCACACCAAATTTGAAGCACCTTCGTTGAATCTGGTAAGCATGGCACTGCACCAAGTGACGCGGTCCGTTTTTTGAGCCTCGGTCAAGTTGTGTGGGATCCACCGCGAGCACAGCTTTCTCACACCCAAATGTTTGTGTAGGATTGATTGTATTTGACTCATGCCTATTTCTAAGGATGCGCGAATTTCATGGTAGGTCACATGCCTGTCTGTTTCAATCATGCGAGCACAGCATCGATGTTTTTGTTGGTCACAGCGGTGGACGGCCGACCATCGCGAGATTCGTCACTGAGATTGATACGACCACTCTTGAATTCTGCAAACCAGCTATAAACAGTCGTCTTGCATGGTGCTTCATTGCCAAAAGCTGTTTCAAGCCGAGCGATGCTCTGTTGAGCTGTCAAATTACACTTAAAATCGTAGAAAATCATACTACGAAAATTTTCCCGAGTTAAATCCATGTTGATGCAGACACACAATTTTTTAAATGGCGCCACAAGGTAAAAACAAAAGACAGTCAGATGAAACAAACTGCATTCTACAGCCAAAGAGTTCTATTTTCAAATGTTGCAATAAATTTTTAAATATTGTTTATGTAAGTGGCCAGTTCCGGAAACTTTTAGTGTTACCTATGTAAAATGTAATAAAGTTATACACCTGCATAAAATAGAGAAATATAGGAATAAAAATATTATATATACATAATGCCTAACCATCTGCACCATTCGATTAGTATTGCTTAGAAGAAGGGCAAGAAACTTAGCAAACATTCCTTTTTTTCAAAATAAAACATATGATACAAAATCACATACATACCTACTCGAGTAAAGGCATAAAAAAATACAAGACTGCAGGAATTAGTCACGAGAAAAAAAAATCTTAGTCAACCCGTCTCATATTGTCAAACATACATAACATAGTAAGTTTACATATTAACTAATTTTAAGCCTTTGAGGAATCATACAGTATTAAAATATGCTAATTATGAATTACAATTTTGAATAAGATTATTATTATTTATTACACCATGCTTCATTATCGTCCAAATAATAATTGATTTTATAATAAGCTTTAATATAAATAAAATTTTATAGTTTAAGCTTATCAAACTAAGGACCTCCCCTGGAAGCTTATTGTAAAATCTTATACCATGTCCTACAAAAGAGGTACCTACTTTGGCAAGTCTTAATTTTGGAAAAGCTGGTTTATGTTTGTTTCTGGTTTCAATTTTAAAAATTCAAAACGATTTTAGACGTCATAATTTATATTCTTATTTAACTGACTTAGAAATTATTATTAAAAAGATTTTAGAAAGAGACATTGGTTTTTGTAGTACAGATTGGCGCCAACCAGACTGTGTGTTCTTCTTGTATCTATTTTGATTTGCAACTATTGCAATTATTTTATTATTTCATGTAATTTTTCGCAGGTGTATTAAAAAACGTCGTTTGATACATGTGCGGAAGTGTTGATATTTCTCGTCCCGACTGTTTTTTTCAATCGTTACTCTAAATATCAAACTTTTCGCACTTGCATCAAAATGTACTTATGTAAGAATCGCATGAGTTTATTCTGAATGCTCTCTAACATTATTCTATACTTCGCTTCGTGTGGAGACGAAATCAAAGCTCTGCTTTCCAGATGACTTTTTACTAGGGCTTCATATAGGGCATGTAGTGCGGATATATTGTTGATATACATAGCTGACTTATAAAAAAAAAACCGGACAAGTGCGAGTTGGACTCGCCCACCGAGGGTTCCCTTAAAGACATTTTTTATGATTTTATTGGAAATGTACAGTTTTCAGATTTTTCCCTATACTTGTGGTATAAGACGGTATTACTTGCCAAATTTCATGGTTCTACGTCAACGGGAAATACCCTGAAAATTTTGATTCCCTTGAGAGTGTCAAAATATACGCTTTTTCCGGCGTAAACGGCCCTATCTTTTTTCTAACGTTAACTTAGAAGTTTTATTTTTTACAGCTTCAGGGAACTGTAGAACTGAGTATAAATATGGTTTTAATTTTAATTTGATACCTCCACGCGTTCCCGAGATAAAGGGCCTTGAGAGACAGACAGACAACTAAGTGATTCTATAAGGACTCCGTTTTTCCCTATTGAGATACTGAACCCTAAAACATGGTAATTACTACGTATGAATGATCCACGACACAGATAAAATAGTTAATACCACGCGCGCAAACCCTTCACTAAAATTGAGGTGTATGTCTATTATAACGAATTAGTTAATACAGCTAAGATTCATATTGAAATGACGAGAAACTCTCGACTTTTGTGATAAAGGGCACTTATAAGTATCTATGACCGAAACGTTGAGATTCTCGTAGCTGGCTGTATTATCTAACTCAGTGGTTCCCAAACTTACTTGAATCGCGACTCACTTAAAACAAAAGGTGAGATTCAGGACCTGCTAATAGACATACCCCCGATTTCACAGTTGAGAATATCAAGTTTATTAGTATTTAACTCAAAAATGCAGTGCCGTGATTGGCCGATTTTTCCGATTTTATTAGTTCAGAAACTAGCCCAATGGCTTATTTTAAGAGAACAGTAATTATTTAATTTCAAGTATAGTCAAAAAAGTGTTGAAATGAAAATGAAACTTTAATGAACTTTATTGGACTTTAAACGTTCAAGTAGTATAATTTAGGTAATATATTTATGAAATAACAACGTGGTTAGGTCGATCTAATAGATTTTGTACTTATTTGTTTGGTGTAACCAGGCGCAAGAAAAATAGTTTCTTCAATATTCATTTCAACACTTTTTTGACAGACTATAACATAAATGTTTAATGAATTTAAAGTTATATGTAATATTGTTTATTCGTTTTTTTTAAACTAAAACGAGTAATTTTAGTGTGAAAATTGTTCTTGTTTTCTATTTCTCATATTTTTTTGCGTCCTACCAGTGGGTCGCGACCCACACTTTGGGAAATGCTGATCTAACTCGTTATCTCACAAACCATTGGTACGTATTTGTACCTACATACATATGTCCTAGATACATTTTTTTTTTTTTAATTTATTAACTTTACATTAAATATTTAAATGGACCAGTGATGCTGTAAGATCACATGTGATCTATCCCAGCATCACAATACGTTATACAGAGAAATTAGCCAATAACCAGTGTGCTAACTAAAGTACAAAAACTTTAACACCTATTTAATTTACTCAAATAAACCAACATAAGCAATAAAATTATACAATAACCATAAAATTGTGCAAACTAAGGTACAAAATCTTTACATTTATTTAATTTACTCAAATAAACCAACCTATGCAATAAATTAGTATACAAAGAATTTAGCCAATAACTAGTGTGCTAACTAAGGTACTAAAAACTTAAGCACTTGTCACTCAAATAAACCAACTTAAGCAATAAATTATACAAAGAATTTAGCCAATATCCAGTGCGCTAACTAAGGTACAAAAACTTTAACACTTATTTAATTTACCTAAATAAACCACCTTACGCAATAAAGATCAAGAGCATTAAAATAGGTATAACCACGAATCAGCGCTGCTAGGTACTCAGCGTTTGACAGACGAAATCACGCAGGCTTTTTCTCTCTCTGTGTAACAGAAGGTTTTTCTGTCTTTGTGTAACCAAAGTAGCCAATATTGGTCTTCCTTCCGTGGCAACAAAATAATCATTGTGGCGCATAGCGAGCACACACAGAGAAAAATAAATAAATGAATAAAACGCAATCAGTCAATTATGCTACAATATACTTACCACAGAAACCGTGATGATATCGCTCACTTTAACTTTTTCATAACTACTATACAGTATTTGATTTTAGTTTTTTAGATTACAACTTTACATAGGAAATACCAAAACAGTTCTAATTCTAATTGTATCACAGACAATTTGGCACAGTAACAAAGCCTTCATGACAAGAAACCATTAGTAATAATTAGCAGAGAGAATAGTAAACTTTGTTTCGTGCTACTCCGTCATCACGCTCATCTATCAAGATGTCACTGGCAGACTCGAACTCGATACTGTTATCTTGTAAATGGATTACATTAACTTAATCGTGAAAATCCTTTATTGGTTGGGTTTCGTCATTAAACGGAAAGCCTTACAGAATTACATTTCTTGGTCCGATTGCAAAAGAAGTTATTATGCGACATCGACTAAAATAGCCAAATTCATCCTAGAAATTCAGTAGAGATAGAAAACGATAATCTTTATTAATGTTTGTGAAATAAAAAGCAATTTTTTTTGCTCGTTTATTCGTGTATAGATTGGTACACGTTCAACCTGAACCTCAAATCGATCGGTATGGAGAGCTTATATCATCTTGCAAATTTGGGCCTTGTTTCTGATCACTTTGCAAGGCTCTACTATAAGTTTGAATAAAGATAAGATGAGCTATATATTGAGCCTTTGGTTTATTGTTTGTATATGTATAATACTCGTATACAGGTGTTAAGAAAAGTACTGCGATTCCTTCAACCACGTACCCAGTATAAGTGAAAAAATATAATAATAATAATAACCCTGTATGTAATTTTATTAATTATTAAGATATATTTGGGCCTCTCGAATTGATACTGACATCAATAGAATTAATGACAAAAGGGTACCTAAATTTTTTTTATTACTTTATATAAAACGAACAATTTTGACTCCTCTAGATTATGATATTTACAGAAAAAAAAGGAATAAAAAGCAAAAGAAGAAAGAAAATTTTGAAGGGAAATAATAGATTAAACTCAGTAACTAATATAATAGGGAAAGTGCAGGATAGATGCCCAACATTTCAATTTTCATCTGTATTTCTTTTAATAAGAAGCATATTAGTGATTAATTATTTATATAGATAGTTTCCATTATTCTTTGTGTATGTTCACTTGGTATTCTTTGTAGGAAAACATTATTAGGTATGCTATAATTGAATTTTTTATACCCTATTTTTTGGGATCGACGCGTCAGGTGTGGTATTGAGATCCCATTGATAAAGTAGTTAAAAGGATTTATAAATATACTAAATTTTCAAGATTAAACTATTCTGTAACATCTCTAGAGCATTCTTGACGGGGTAACGAAAGTCCTTTACATTTCATTAACTATAACACCGGGCTCGACCCACCATCTTACGCGCAAATCCTCCCGAAGTTATTCGCGGGAGAGTAAGAGAACAGCTCTCAGGCAAAACCAGGCGGCCCACCATTGCCCGGGACCGATGGATGGCGGTTTATCCATCCCCAATTGCCGAGCCTTACATAAAACAGACTGGTGACGGGCAGCGGCGTCACTGGTGCAAGGGTTTCGGTACCGCGCTCACCAACCCGCCTGCCCAGCGTGTGTGAGTATGGGAATTTCTTCCAGGAGGACCGCCAAAAGTGGCAAAATCTTGGAAAGGCATATGTCCAGCAGTGGACGAAACAGGCTGATGGATGGATGGATGGAACTATAACACCCATCACATAATTTCGTCAATTCTTCCATAGCTGCAGCTAGATATTCTTTAGTCCAGGTAACTGTCCGCTGTTGAACGATAGATTTTCTTTAATTTTTACGTAACATCGCGATCTTGCAAATAAAATTGATTTTTTTCTGTTGGAAATTTCTCAACCGCTATATTTTTCCTGTAATCTTAACATAATCCCAAATCACCATGATTTTTTTGGTTTTTTTCGGCTCACCAGTTTCAGAAATAAGGGGGGACTTGCATTTTTTTGTGGTTTTTCAAAGATTTCTCTTTAGATATTTTTATAACCATCTCTTTAATATCAATAATTTGATATCCATATTGTATTTTTATAATTTTTTTTAAAAATATATTTGACATTTATTTTTATGTTAGTCATTTGTATTCAACTTTTTTTTATCGTTATAATTTTCCTGTAATTGGCCAGCTATGGCTTGTAATCGTGATTTTTTAAATTTTTTACGGTTCACCAGTTTCGAAAATAAGGGGGGGGGACATGCATTTTTTGTGGTTTTTCAAAGATTTCTCGAAATCGTTGAGAGTAAATATAGTAAAAGTATGTATATATTTTTATAATCAGCTCTTTAATATCTACAATTTGATACCCATTATGCATTTTTAGGATTTATTTTTTTATTTTTCTCGCTTTTGTATTGGAAATATTATGAACAATTTGAAATTTTTCAATTTTTTTACGCCATATTGTGTAGGCAAGTGAATGGTATTCTTGTAGCAAATTTCAAGTCTTTATCTTTAACGGTGTTAAAGTTATGAGGCTGTGACATACGGACGGACGGACGGACAACGGAGTCTCACCATAAAGGTTCCTTTTATCTTTCAGGAACCCCAAAATCATCAAAAACGTTGTGTCACGGGTTTGTCCACTTTTGGGTCAACTATCCCACTGCAGCTTCTATCCTGGAATTACCCTAAGTAATTAAATAACAGATGGTGCTAGCTAGTGTTATCGTTGCCAATATATATAAATACAAAATTAATAAATTTATTTTGCACTACAGTTCAGTCAGTCAGGTTTTAATGTAAAAATAAACAATCTAGCTGAACCCATTTCAATATAATAAAATTTTTCTCATTTAAATTTAATAAAATAATATAATTAATAAACTAAAAATAAAGGAATCACTTATTATGTATAATGCAATATATAGGTATATGTGATAAATATAATTAAGTATTGAGTACACTATACATAAAACTAAAGCATTAATCAATTTTATAAGAAACGACCAAAATCTAGCTTTTTTTTAATTTCATCTTTATATCAGGGCGTTTTAGCCGTAGCCAATAGACAGTAACAGCGGTTAATCTCGATCTTGTTTGCATTAACTATTGACGGTATACAGGCACTGCATAACTTCTACGTTTTGAAAAGGGGCTGTCATATCATATATGACGTCATTCGAAATTAGGGGGGGTCTAGACTGCAGATGACGGTAATATCATGAACATAGATAGGGGGCAATAATGGGGAGTCCTACCAAAAGAAAAAAAAAACTGGTGTTTAAACAACATTACTGATTTTGTAATACAGATAATGAAAATTACATCAGTTTTGTGAGAGGGTAGGTAGGAGTAGGGAGGGTCGAAAATTGGCAAAAATCGATGACGTAATATATAGACAGCCCCAAAACTATGTTTTGTGTCTTTACGCGTATATAATTCCGTAAATAATTTTATCTAACCTCATATCGTAAAATCCTCATTAAGAACTCAAAACTACTGGCATAATGAAAAATATTTTTCATTAATGTCTCTAAAAAATAAAAAAATTAAATTATAGTATAGGTCTCCGAACAACATCATGCTATAAAAAAACTTTTTCTGAGATTACAGTATATGTGATACTAACTAGGAAGGCAAAGGGAACTAAGCCCATACAGCCATGTCTGAGGTTTAATATCAAATACCAATGAGGTTTTTATATAATGTTCTCCAATACATACAAAATAGTAATGAGGTTACAGTTCAAATTTATTTTCGGCCAGGTATTGTCTATGGCTTACGGCGCGTTGGACTCGGTCTGTAAATGAATGAACTGTTTGATGCGCCATAGTTTTCGAGGAAATGTATTTATTACTTACAGTGGTTTTATTACTTACAGTAGTTGGTTATTGACAGCAGGGATGGTGATGAAAGATATTTTTGACCCCACCTGACATTCCGGAAATAACGACGGAAATTACAAAGAACAAGCTTTTACAAGAATAATCAAAAATGGCTGACGATAAATTGAGAAAAATCTTGAAAACAGGTTAGTAGGCATGAGTTTAGATAAAGTAGTGTATGAAACTATACATAACTAGGTATTAAAACACTCGTGTTCTATTAAAAAACTCGCCTTCAGCTCGTTTTTTAAACTGACACACGTGTTTTTAATAACCTTTTTATGTATCAGTTTCATAAACTACTATAAGAACATTAAAATCCAATGCAAACTTAGTTATTCATATCACAATAACAGTAACATTTTCTATCAGCCGTCTGCCTAAAACACTTGTAACAGATGTAACAGAATGAATAGGAATGTAAAGCACAATAATGGATATCCAAAACACATTAACACAATAATCTGCGAAGGCAGTACCCTCGTCTCTTCACAGCGATGAACAGAGACATGGCAATCGTGGGATATTGTGCTAACTAGATGGGATTGGGATAATGATTAATTGTGTAATTGGTTTAGGTAACCGAATCGAAAAGTTACAAAATACCCTTTGAATTCTAAAGACAACCGTTTCGTTTGTAATCACAAACTTTTATTGAACCATTGCTCACTTTAACCGTAGACGCTAGATATGTAGTTATTGTAAATCTCAAAGTTGTTTGTTAGTTGGCTTATAATTATAACCCTGCAAATAAGTTTTGCAGCGGGATAGATTGTGACTGTGTGACCGGACGAATGCTTCGTTATCGTTATCAGTTCCAATCAGACGACTTTGTAGAGAAATTTCGTCCTGCCTGGGCGGCTATTTCGGCATTATTGCGCATTCGCAATATCAGTGATTAGATATTTGTTTAAAGTTTGATAAATGCCATGCGATGGAAATAAGAGTGACTAAACCACATCAAGTAGAAGCTATAGGGAATTTTAAAATGTATTGATTTTATTGATTGAAAACTTATAGAAAGCATTCCTTATATCCCATAGCTTCTATTTGATGTGGTTTAATTATTCTAAATTCCATCGCATGGCATATATAAAACTTCAAACAAATATCTACTGACTGATATTGCGAATGCATAATAATGACGGAATAGCCGCCCAGGTCGACGATGCTTCGGATGGCCGAAGGACTGGAACCTGTTTTGGCTAAATAATAAGCAACGCCATCAGCCTTTTGGGCTCCATTCCTAGTGACAGCGGCTCTTTGTAAATATTTTTCATCATTTTTTCAAGTATGTATTTAAGTTTGTAGCGAGCGGTAAATGTATCCTGCAGTATGAGCGATGATAAGAAAAGTGGGTATCTAGCAGTACCGTAATTTAAAATCTAACCTGAGTCCATTTTTAGGGTTCCGTAGTCCAACAAGGCATGCTAATAGTTTCGCCATGTCCGTCTGTCCGTCTGTCTGCGGCTTAAATTAGCTCATTATAATGAACGCCAATTTACTGGTAAAAAAATCTCGAATTTTTTTTTTCAAGTTTCATGCCATAGTGTGGGGTATCGTTATGTATCGTTAATAGGTCATTAAAAACAATATGGGTGTGTGAAGATTATTTTTAGATTTAAGGATCCGTTGGTGAAATATTAAGCTTCTAAGTGCTAATTTTTGTTAGAGTCAAGCGTCCCCTCCCCCTGCCGGATAAATGTTATTTATAGATACATAGGTAACACTAAAAGTTTCCGGAACTGGCCACTTACATAAACAATATTTAAAAATTTATTGCAACATTTGAAAACAGAACTCTTTGGCTGTAGAATGCAGTTTGTTTCATCTGACTGTCTTTTGTTTTTACCTTGTGGCGCCATTTAAAAAATTGTGTGTCTGCATCAACATGGATTTAACTCGGGAAAATTTTCGTAGTATGATTTTCTACGATTTTAAGTGTAATTTGACAGCTCAACAGAGCATCGCTCGGCTTAAAACAGCTTTTGGCAATGAAGCACCATGCAAAACGACTGTTTATAGCTGGTTTGCAGAATTCAAGAGTGGTCGTATCAATCTCAGTGACGAATCTTGCGATGGTCGGCCGTCCACCGCTGTGACCAACAAAAACATCGATGCTGTGCGCCGTATGATTGAAACAGACAGGCATGTGACCTACCATGAAATTCGCGCATCCTTAGAAATAGGCATGAGTCAAATACAATCAATCCTACACAAACATTTGGGTGTGAGAAAGCTGTGCTCGCGGTGGATCCCACACAACTTGACCGAGGCTCAAAAAACGGACCGCGTCACTTGGTGCAGTGCCATGCTTACTAGATTCAACGAAGGTGCGTCAAATTTGGTGTGGGACATAGTAACAGGTGACGAAACATGGATTTATTGCTACGATCCCAAAACAAAGCAGCAATCGAGCGTATGGGTCTTTCAAGATGAGCCGAAACCAACCAAAGTGGCGCGCGTGAAAAGTGCATCTAAGCGGATGATTGTTTCTTTTTTTAATAAAACTGGACACGTGGCTACTGTTGCTTTAGAGAATCGTCGTACCGTGAATAGTGACTGGTACACGACCATTTGTTTGCCGGAAGTTATTGACGAACTCCGTAAAAATAACCGTAAACGCCGTATCATCCTGCACCACGACAATGCTAGTTCTCACACGGCCAGACAGACAAACGACTTTTTGAAGACGAAAAATGTAGAACTCATGAGTCATCCTGCATACAGTCCCGACCTGGCACCTTGTGACTTTTTTCTGTTCCCAAAAATTAAGAACCAATTACGCGGTCAACGATTTTCATCACCAGAAGAGGCTGTCGAGGAGTATGAAAAACACGTTTCAGAGGTCACCACAGGGGAGTGGCACAAAAGTTTTCAAAACTGGTTTGATCGAATGAAAAAGTGCATTGACGCCAAGGGAGATTATTTTGAAAAACAATAAATTAATTTTGTACCTTTAATAGTATTTTTTCATATTCATTCCGGAAACTTATAATGCGTCCCACGTATGTAAAAAATTCACAAAAGTAATATCACACTAATATTATAAATGTGAAAGTTTGTGTGTGAAGATTTCGGACTGTGTCTTGCATTTTACAGTTTATACTCGGAACACCTGTGACACCCCTCGGGGATTCATGTCGTGACGATAAGTGGATACTGAAATTTAGTGTTCTTTATTAATAAAATCAGTGATTCTACTATCTACACAAGTATCATATTTATTATACTACAGGAACCTTCAAATATACAGAGTTCCCAAGATTTATCTAGGAACGTATTTCATCTCCTACGCGGCCGTATCTACAGCCTCTTCATCATTTCTAAACATGCACTCTTGTAGGCAGAACGCCAAATAGCCGTCGTAGTAATAGGGTCCAATGCACTGTAAGTCTTATTACAATGTGATAAGACCTCAAATACCTCTTTTCTTAATGTTAGTGAATATTGGCGCGGAAGAGCAATTAAACACTATAGGTATTTCTGGCTACGAATTTTCGTATCCAGGTAAGTCGTGTCTATACGTTGAATATTTTTGAGAAATTTAAAATGAAATGTGTTATTATAGTATTGTACTGAGGCAAAAACCACAATTTTTAGAATTTTTGTGTCCGTTTGCTTGTTCCTTTTTAACTCAAGAACCACTTATTGGATTTAGGTGAGGTTTTCTTTATTATAATCGTAGTGATCCTGGTCAACGTTAAGGTTCTGAGGAGTGTTGATGAAGTAACTGCAAAACTGAAAACTGTCCATAATAGTTTTTATCTTACACTGATTGACAGATACTTCCACGAGGGCAATGCTGCGAACAAAGTTTCTGCTAGTTTTAAAGGAAATGGGTTGTCTTGTACTAAGACCAAACCTAAAGTTTTGAAAATTTTATTTTCAACACTTTCTTATAAAGTGGCCATTATTGCAGCGTCCTTAGGGTCATAACATTATGCAGCATATTAAACACGCGTGCTTTTTACTTTACACTATCGCAATGTCTTTTTACATTACAGTTTTTTTAAATCTTGGCAAAGAGTTTTGATGTCTTGAGAAATAGTTAAGTTTTTGCGAATAAATAAACTGTCTTAGTTAAAATATAATATATGATCATTTAATTTTATCTACAAATTAACTCAAATTTTTGTTGTAAATACAAAAAATATTCAGTTAATATCAAGATTTTATATTTGGCTGTTTGGCAATATTTGGCTGTTTGGCAATATTTGGCTGTTTGGCGGATGCGTGGGTGCATCAGTGCCTCTATTTCCACCTGATATATTTCCCTTTATAAACAAACTGTCCGCCGCCATTTTTCAAAGAAAATTTTCATGAATTGAGCTGAGCTGTGGTTTCGATTATGTGGAAAAATAAGACACTGAAACTTGTGTTGAAAAACGTCGTACGAAACGCGTGAGCATTAGACATTACACTCTCGGCTCCATTACGCCCTCGTCTTCCGCTCGGGCTGCAATCCCGCCTCGACTGTAATGTCCAACGCAGCTCACTTGTATCATAATTTATATGTATCTATCTATATGTATGTTTGTTCCGTTTTAACTCGAGAACCACTCAAAGGATTTTGATGCAGTTTTTATATTATCATCTTAGTGACCCTGGTCAACACAGGGGCTATACGGGGTGTTGATAAAATAACGCCCAAGCCAAAAATGAGACAAAGATTGAATTAACGCGGGCCGAACCACGAGCGAAAAAATAGTAAAATAGTAATAAAATAGTCACATGAATCCCCGAGGGGGTGTTCCCGAGTCTGAACTGTGAAATGCAAATCACAGTCCACACTCAGTTTACCCGCGTTTCACCAACAATTATTACGTTCCTACGTGATGGGTGGTGAGCCTTGTCGTCGTACTTGGGGCATAAACACATTTTTTAGAGCATGAAGGTTACTCATGGTGTTTTCCTTCACAAGTGGCAAGTATTAGGTAAGAACCCAAATTGTATCCACATAAAATTCGAAAAACTCTATTGTGCATTTTCATCCCGGGTTCGAACCGCGGTCTCAAGACTGAGAGGTCAGCGTTCCACCGTCCGAGCTACCACCGCTATATATGTATATACTAGGTGAAATTAAATCAACCGACCAAATTCATACTGGAGTCTCGGTTAGTCATCAGGAACAAGGTTTAATGACACTCCAGGTGAAATTCTAAAAAAAATTTTTTTTTCCCGTAGATCCTGCTCTAGGAATTGTACTTAAACTAGTCCAACCAAAACGGGAGCAAAAAAAATTATTTTTCGAAATTGGCCAAAGGGATTACTGAACCTAGTTCTTGATCACCAACCGAGTCTCTAGTATGAATTTGGTCGGTTGATTAAATTTCACCTATATAATATTTACTTTTTATTTAAAAAAACAATAAATTAAACTCAACCATAGGTTTAAATACAATTATTCAGAATAAATAGTATTTCTACCCCCCGTGCTAGTAAAACTGTAATACGGCAGGGTAGCTTTCCCGTCCTCTAAATACAATATTATATAGGTATATTGCGTATGGTAGTAGTGTAAGTCGCAAAGTGCAAGCAATATTATATTTAATTATTAATAGTGCATGCAATACAACAAAAAAAAAACAAAATCATTACAATAATAATTATGTATAAATACTGTTATGTATAAAAGCTTAAATTACAAGTCAAACGGTCAATAAAGAAATGCTCGATTTTCTGACAGAGCGTCGAGTTAAAGTTCTATTTTGCCCTACCCCACTATAAGGTAAAATTTCCCCTGACCTTCTGACAAATTACTGGATATTCAACAATGATTTTTGATACTTGACCTTTTATATACATATTTTATTTATAAATCAGAATATGGGCATGAGAACTGACGACTCAGCTGCACTCTCCTGTGACAGTACTAGTACAATGAGCCTCTTTCTACTCACGTCACCCCCTCGCACTGTGTTGCCATAACCGATGTTCTCAAATATGTCGTATAGTCCCTGTTAATATAACAATTTAAAGGTTTTATTTACATTTCATAAAACCATCCCCTTATTTATTTACGCCCATATTTATAATATACCATAATGATCTGGGTTCTCGAGGGAGTGTCAGAGGTATTTCCAAGTATGGACGGGCACAAAATATTGACCCACAGCTACAGGACAACGTCTAACATATATGATCCTACGGGATTTGAACCTGTGATCTTCAGGTTAGCGATCGTGATGGCACGGTCTGTTCGCTATTCGCCGACTTTATTGTTTCGTCGACTTTTCCTGGGCCTCCTTATGTTATGTTTTGCCGACTTTTCGAGCAATCTATGTACTGTACTTGTATTGCTTTTTGCCGAGTTTGTGCAGACTACGCCATCATAATAATGGGCGGACATCCTTGGAAAAATACGAAATACCTTTAATTTCATCAGTCATACACCACAAAAAAATATACTTCGGAAAGTTGTGTCTAAATGCTAAATGTAGATTACATGTACGACCCATAAATTGCTATCCACGAACATCTTACACAGAAAATGATCAGTGAAGGCTTAGCTTATAACTTTCAAACCACTGATAATTTTATAAATTTGTAGAAAAGTTTGTAAGGTTGGCATCCCTGACGTGTCTACGGGACGATGAGGGGGACTGAGGCGGGAGAGGGCGGAGGCCTATGTGTGCATGCTCGGACAGCCTTCCCGCAAATGTCGAGGTCTGAAATTTTGATGCCTCAGCTTAGCGAGATTCATTTGTTTTATTTTTTGAGTCTTGTGAAGTCGTGACCCCATTATAGTCTTTTGTTATTTGCCAACCGGTTTTGGTTTAAACTGTTAATCTAAGTGTTTTTTTTCTTCCAGTTTCGTCTGCAACCTTTTATTCACGCCCAATCATTTATGATTAGAAAAATAAACCGTCGATTTTGATTGCAGTTTTCTACTAAAAAATACAAATACTATGTTAAATAGTAAGTACATGTTCGGGAAACCAATGATACTTTTATATATTTGGGTAGACTATAGAATAATCAAAGCTAGTTACACAGCATCGATTCGATTAACAACCAGGCGCTGTCGTCTGCGGCGCTATCCCCCCCCCCTGCCCTTACCTGAATGCCATTGTCCACATACCAATGATGGAATAATGTTCACATACAGTAGAATATGGCTCCTTATCTATGTCTTATCTGGTTAATCAGACTAATATTATAAATGCGAAAGTTTGTGTGTGTGTGTGTGTGTGTGTGTGTGTTTGTGTGTGTGTTTGTGTGTGTGTATGTTTGTTACTCTTTCACGCTGAAACGGCTAGACGGATTTGGATGAAATTTAGAATGGATATAGCTTATACCCTAACTTAACACATAGGATACTTTTTATCCCGGAAAAAAGCATGTCGTTAAACCGAAAAACACGCGGGCGGAGCCGCGGGCAAAAGCTAGTTTAAACTATTGTTTTGCTTAGTAACATTTTCTTCTGTATTTAATACATGTGAATGTGCGTTTGTAAATGTGTAATGTGTTATTAAGGAGTTTAATTGAGAAATATTTAAGGGTATACTTTACTCCGCTGACCCTGTGACCAAAGGACCAGGCGGGCGATTCTGGCGCGTGCGCAAAAATTGCGAAAGTAGAAAAATCAATCGTTTCCGTAGAAAATCCCTTGTAAAATCACCCGAAATCTGCTGTTGCAGATTTTTTTGCGCTTGCCAGAATAGCCGTCCAGGAGGGCGATTCCGGCATTTGTTTTCACTCGTAATGTCAGTCATTAGATATTTGTTTACTTTGATAAATGCTATGCGATGAAAATGAGAGTGACTAAACCACATCAAATAAAAACTATAGGATACGAGTATAAGGAATGCTCATTATAAGTTTTCAATCAAAATAATCAATACATATCCGTATAAAATCCCTTTTAAAATCACACGCAATCTGTTTTTGCAATTTTTGCGCACGTGTCAGAATACCCGCCCAGGGCGGCTATTCCGGCATTATTTCTCACTCGCAATATCAATCATTTATTAGTTTGAAGTATGATAAATGCCAGGCGAGGGAAATTAGAGTGACTAAACCACATCAAATAAAAACTATAAGATATAAGGAATACTGTGTATAAGTTTTAATCCATAAAATCAATATATATCCGTACAAAATCCCTTTTACGATCACCCGCAATATACGTTCGCAATTTTTTCTTAAAAGGGGTTTTGTACGGATATGTATTGATTCTTTTAATTGAAAACTTATAGTAAGCATTTCTTATATCGTATTTAGGTAGATAAATCTGATGTGCTTTAGTCACTCTAATTTCCATCGCATGGCATTAATCAAACTTAAAACAAATATCTGATGAGTGATTGCGAATTAAAAATTATCCATCTTGCCCCCTGATTCTGTATCGTAAAATCAGTTGCCAAACCGAGTGCCTATCGTCAAAAACATACAAATCCGCTTATCTAAGGATACGTTCGCACTTGAAATTACGTCACAATTCGTAAATAGTTCAATACCCATTGATGGTTATTTTGGAAGTTCATTTTTGATCTGTTTTTGGTGAATAGCAACTAGATGGCAACCGAAGTTACATTATTAGACCCGCTGGACGACTGTTCCGGCATTATTTTTCACTCGCAATATCAGTCATTAGATTTGTTTACAGTGTGATAAATGCCATGTGATGCAAAGTGGAGTAACTCACAAGGCCTTATCAAATAAAAACTATGAGGTATAAGGAATGCTCAATATAAGTTTTCAATCATAAAAATGTTAAAATCATAGGTAGAAAAATAAAAATGTTAAAATCATAGGTAGAAAATCCTTTTTAAAATCAATCGAAATCTGCCTTAGCAATTTTTTCCGCATGGGCCGGTATAGGCGTTAAGGGTTTAGAAAGTAGACAATCTCCTGAAACGCGGATGAAACCGCAAAAATAAGGCTTGTCTTTGATAAAATATTGGGTAAGAGCAGTAAAGGTAAGAGTGGTTTATAGTATAGACCACTTTATCACGTGCAGACTCATATAATATGTAATAAAAAGAGTAAAATATAACAATAATAATTATATTCTATACTAATGATAGAGTAGTAAAAACTACCCGATGCTGTAACAGGTGACGGTAGGGCAATAATAGTCTCAGACTTGTCTTGAATACACTAGCGTCCTCTAGGCGCCAAGAGGCTCACTACTAAGTGAGTACCTATACATATCGTTGCGGTATGGGAAAGCACAAGCTTGCTTTCTCATGTTGAGAACTGGATAGCTCAGTTGGTAGAGCAACCACCCGGTAAGCGAGATACCGCTTAATAAATAAAAAATACTTGTCTGTACAATAAATACTTATTAGAAATTTTGAATGGAATGGGTTATTGCATTGTACTGAATCCAAAACGACCAATTTTAGAATCTTTGTCTGTCTGTATGTTTGTTTCGTTTTGACTCAAGAACCACTAAACGGATTTGGATGCGTTTTTTTACTATCGTCGTAGTGAATATAGGCTGTTAGAGGTGTTGATAAAATAACGCCCCGGCTGAAAACGGGGCAGAGATTGAATAAGCGCGGGCAAATCGTTCAATCTTAACATGTACCTACGATGAATTCCATTCATAAGAAGTGACAAAGACAGGCGAATCGCAGATGGCTTCCAAGTCTATTGCATATATTTACACACACAGCTGCCATACATTCGAGTAGCGGTGGTTCGTTGCATTTTAAAGACATGCAAGTGAGACCTCTTGACGAGCGCAACACGCAGGCGCGGCGCGGGCCAGCGAAGCCTCCACGGTTTAATTTTAACTGGCAGACCGTGAATCGATAGCCACAAATTTAAGTCTTAATTAGCCGATCGGAGTGGAAGATCTTGATGAACTTCTGACGAGCTGGAAATTATCGAAGGCACAGCTTAGTTTGCAAAAAGTAAAGTTAAGGATCGTTCATTTCCTTCAAAAAGTTTCCTATAACATATACTTACACAAAATTAGGTTATTCCTCGAAATTGATGACGAGTATTTCTCAAACAAACTTTTTGTTGATTTTTTATCAAACTCCTTTAACTATCAAATGAACGCACGTGTCACACTAAATTCAACATCAGTTTCTGAAACTCCGAAATTCAATTTCCCTTTTGCAAGTAATCGCGAAGTTCCTACCCCTCCGTTAATTCAGTGGCAAGTGTCGGTCTCGTTCAGCCTTATCTTCTGAAGGCTGTTATCTCACACAATTCACTAATTTACAATCCGCGAATGAATATTTAATGGGAGTGTGTCACCCCTGAAAATTCAGAATCTCTTAGTGTCGGCCATAGATCATGTGTTGATAGAACAAGCTGGGAACTGTGCCTATGAGTGCGTAGTCTCTGTGAAGGTTTCTGATAGACGTAATAATAATGAAAACAAGTAATATTTGCTTATCTCTTGTTTAGCTTTTTATGAAAACTCTTTTAGTTACTTTTTTTAAATTATTTTTGTTTTATCATTCTAAAAGATCGTAAATATAATTGCATTAAAATAAAGTTTTCTTTGTTTTAAACAAACACTCCTAAACAAAAGTTCTTAGATTCTTTACGTTTTAACGAACAAGACATACATGTCTTTTAGGGAAAATATCTTCATCAAACTAGAACACTTTTTCTTTACAGTTCGTATCTGTATAGGCGAGCGTAAAATCAGTTACAGATGGCATCACATTTGCACATGATATTCTCGGAATTCCGACAAGAAGCGGAGATGTACAAGGGGTACTGCGTAGGGGACAGCTAACTTGACACCTGCCTTCTGTAATGGCCTGAGCTGTATCATTCAACGTATCTTATGAATACCTAGTCCCACATCTGCAGCGGCACCGCACCGGTAGTAGGCTACGCGCGGGGGGCTGAGGCTCGAGTGGTGGGGCGGGGAGAGAGGGCGAGAGCGACGCAGCCTCCCTTCCCGGCAACGATTACTGATTAGTGTGGCGGCTGGCGTGGCGGGGCCGCCCGCTAGCAACCATGCCGCTTTATCCCCTCGCGATATCTATGACAACCGGCGCGGTTATTAAACCAGAGATTTTGAATTCCGAACCTCAACCACGTTCCGAATTGTTCTCAGACGCGTAGAGTGTTTATCCGAGTGGGAAGGTTCCGCGGTTGTAATCGCGGTGAACAGCTGATCGGGTAGTGGCCGCGTGTACCGGTTTATCGGACGACACCCTACATGTGCTCGGTCGTACGTACGCACTCACTACGTTTGTGTCATATTGTGTAGAAGGATTCAGTGATCGAACCGTAATATTGGTGTATGAATTTTGGACGGTGTTCTGTGTTTTCTCTGCTGTGTTCCAAAGTAAGTATTAAATTATTATGGTGTATACAAACACGAGTGGGAACGTCTATGTATATACGCAGAAAGTATCTAAAGAATGAGACTTGTAATGCTTCCGGGGAAAAAGCGTCATTTTAGCGAGTTTTATAGCCTCTACAAAGGCTCTACGAAATGTCGTAGCGGCGCGGCGTAGCGTTCTTGGCTCTAGGCTTTTTATGTTTAACACTGATACTTTTCGTAGTAAATATGAGCTAACTGTATTTTTTTTTCATATAATTTAATGTTATATTAGTAAAATACATTTTAAGTATTAATATAACTACGTAATGTATGTGAAGGCAGACTCTTTATAGTCAAAGTTATTGTACAATTAACACCAAAGTCTTGTGAAACATTATCTTCACTATGTAATTTCTACTTTCCCGAAATTTACGAGCACATAAAAGTAATAAGATACGCGAAAATGTGTGTGTGGGCGTTGATGTCTTAATATTATGGCATTAAAGTCGATTTTGGCAGCGATTTATATGGGTATCCAATAAAGCTTAGCACTTAATGGTTTTTTGGTGTTGGCTCTAATGGTTTCTGCATACATAATCTCACTTTATGAGGTTAATTTTGTACAAAGCACGGATTTGTATTGTGCTTTCAGAAAGTATTATGAGAAAAATCTTTCGACCATCACGTTATATACTTATAATCGCATGTGTACCATTAGTTAAAACTATTAACTAAAGCGAAAAAGGAGAAGAATACTATTTTGATATATCGATTTAGGTAAATTGTTACTACTTATTTACTCCTACATCATGCATGATATATTTACAGAAATAAAATTATAATAAGTTAGTGTGGAGTCGTCCAGGGTTCTATTCTAGGACCTCTCCAATATCTTTTGTTTATCAACGAAATAGAGCAATGCTTTCAGAACTCTAACATTCTTATGTTCGCTGATGATTTAAAAATCTACAAGAAAGTCAAATCGCAACAAGATTGTATACTCATTCAGGAGGATTTGAATAGATTTAAGGAATTTTGTACAAGGAACAAATTGCAGCTCGCGTATGACAAGTGCAAACAAATATCGTTTACTAGAAACCTTAACAAAATAGAACATACCTATAACATCGGTGGCGAAGACTTAACTAAAGTAAATGACATTCGCGATCTTGGCATGACTTTTGACGAAAAGTTAATATTTGACAAGCACATAGATAAAATGTACACTAAAGCCTATCAAATGCTGGGATTTGTCCTGAGAATCACCAAACCTTTTAAGAAAGCATCAACATATCTCTCTATCAATCATTAATACGCTCAGTACTTGACTATGCATCTATAATATGGAATCCATACTACGCAGTTTATTCCGATAGGGTGGAGATGATCCAAAAGAAATTTGTTAAAGCCCTCCATTTTAGACTGACTCGATCCCGAGGACACTATGCCGACCTGCTTAAACTCTATAACCTACAAAGACTTTGTGACAGAAGGCTCCTATTAGACGCAAAGACCCTTTACAATATATTGAACAATGAATATGACTGCCCTACTCTTCTTGAGCAAATTAACTTTAAACCCCCAACCCACTCTACACGATCTAAGACTTTATTCTCAGTACCTACTTCACAGAGTAACGCAGCCTGTCGAGCCCCCCTACGAAGAATCTGCAGCTCCTACAATAAAAAACTCCTTAGCATAGACATATTTAATAATAGTAAAATCAAATTTAAAAAGGAAGTTAGGCAAATTTTAGACACCAAAAACGAGAAATTGTAAGAAATTGTGTAACTACACAAATATAATATCAAATTAAAAGGCATGTGTGTGTGTGTATGGATGGTAATATGTGAGATTGCATGAATGTGTGTAACCGTGTGTATGAACGCTTATCTTAGTTTTTAATTTAATTTAATTCCATTGCTTTGTAAACAACATTATTTTTATTTTTTTAACATTATCAGAGAATGGTTTAGAAATGTCACCGAATTACTCCCTACAAAAATAACGTATTTGAGGAAAGCGTAGAGGAAGTAAATTAAACTAACCATTTGTTTATACTTTAATGTTTCTATGTATAGTTTACTTCTGTGTCTTTTCCATGAAATAAATAAATAAATAAATAAATTCTATCTCTCAGAAATACTCCCACGAAAACAAAACAGTTACATTGCTATCCATAACTGCACAAAATTTAAATACAAACATTTATTATCGGTCTTTTTTTATTCTGTACGTGCCATATACAGGTTGAAAATGAACCCTCTAGCTTTATTGAACTCTATGAATCAGAATCACAAATAGAAAAAAAAACGTAAAAAAAAACATTTTTTGTTTGATAAACACTTGTACTTGTCCACTTATTTATATTAATTTCCCTTAAGGTTTTATCAAACCTTTGATAATGCTTTAACAGCGAAACCGGTAAGGGAAATTAATATAAATAAGTGGACAAGTACAAGTGTTTATCAAACAAAAAATGTTTCAAAAGTTCCACCAAGTGCCAACAATCACGAGCATCAACTCCGTAAAAAAAAACATATTTTTTCTTTTTTTTTGGATTTCAAATTTCGAAAAAATGGCCAACCTACGCAACTTGACATGTGACTGACAATAGACCGTACATATTCCCGGCGGTAAATAATGCTCATAGGCTATGTATACATGAGTTTTGTAGAGCATCGTCTCTGTCACCGGAGTATTAGTGCTTCTTTGGCGGTTGATATCTTTTTTTAAATTATGAATCATAACAAAAGTAACAAAACATGTATTTTTAATTTCGAACATAGAAAATTTCCTTTGTTATAGCTAGAGGGTTCATTTTCAGCCGGTATATACTAAACTAAAATCTTATGCTTTTCAAAAATATATATTTTTTAATAAACCTGCTCAAAATATGATAGATTACGTGCCTGTTTAGCGTACCTTCGTAAAATTACATATTTCGCACTAGTGTTTTTGTTTTTACTACTAACACCGTCTAGGGGAAACCAGCCATTATGTAATTTAGTAAACAGTATATAAACTTTGTTTTACTTGTCGTTTTGTTAGTATTTCTGGAAGTAACCGGATTCACCGATCCACCGATTTAAGGTCGCTTAGCGAGCTATGGAGCGGGCTATGCTTGGAGTATCTCCAATGGATAGAATCCTGCAGAACATAGCCTGCTGAATCAGTAAGTTAAAGTGGCAGTGGGCAGGCCATATTTGTTGCCGACATGATGGCCGTTGGGGCCGAAAGGCTTTAGAATGGAGACCACGTACAGCAAAGCGTAGTATACGCCGACCTCGTGCCCGCTGGGCCGACGACCTGAAGGACGTTGTGGGTGGCGGCTGGATGAGGAGGACGGAGGACCGACATGAGTGGCGAAATTTGGGAAAGGCCTACATCCAGCAGTGGATGAACACGGACTGATGGATGGATGGATGGAACCGTATTCACTAAAAACTGTTTAGGATGAGTATTTTCAAACTTTTATATTATTATTAAATATATTATATTGTTAAATTGTAAAAGATGTTTTAAAAATTCAAAACGATTTTAGACGTCATAAATTATATTCTATTGTATCTATCTTAGAACTTATTTAAAAAGATCTTAGAAAGAGACATTGGTCTTTGTAGTATAGATTGGCACCAACCAGACACAACTTGTCTCTGGTTTGTTTTGCAACGAAATTGCTTTTATTTTATTGTTTCATGTAAATTTTCGCAGGTTTATTAAAAAACCTCGTTTGATACATGTGCGAAAGTGTTGATGTTTCTCGTCCCGACTGTGTTTTGCCTCGACTGCGTTGTGACTTTAAATATCAACCATTTTGCATTAGCATAAAAATGTACTGTTTTAATTTTGATCAAGAATGTTACGTTAGTATGTTCACCCTTACAGGACAGGAAAAAGAAGACCAATAGTATATCAGAGGGGACATACCCCATTCGTCTCGCCAGGTTATCACAGGAAATAACTACTTTACAACGCAATTTTTTTTTCAAACTTAATTTCAACGTTAACTAGGAGAGTAAATGCAACAGCTTTTTGTAATTTTATTTCATATAAAAGTAACTGCAAATAAAATTAGAATAATTATATGTATTTTCTGCAGTTGTGAATTCACATATAAATTCCCAAATAATCTTTAATCTACAACTCTTGCAAATAAAATCATTTTAAAGCTATAATACCCATCACATATTTTTTCACCTTTTAGAACCATATATTTAAAAAAAAATGTTTATAATTTTGGGTGTTACGAATATTTCTTATCTATAATTTCTTAACAAAACTAAATAATCGTTTAGTTAATAATATTATACAGTAGTCTTTTTTATTTCGGTTTATTTGTATCTTGATTGTTATTGGTCTAAATCACTATTTAATTTAGCCCCACATTTGATTAGGTTTGCGTATCAAAAGGATTTTCAGTTGATTCCGAAAAAGCTTCCAATCGGATCTTAATTTGGCGAACCAATCAACATTCCAGAAGCAGCTGAGCATAATAGAGCCTGAAGGCTTTACCACGTTCGTTCACGGAACCCAATTTCAGTAGTATATTTTTTTCTATTCTTTGATCGAAATTGCGAGTGATTTCGTAGGCATTGTTCAGTGACACTAAGTAAGCGGGACGCATTAAATAGGTCGATGTAATGTCCATGGTTTTAAAATGTAAACTTAGATTCCTCACTGGCATGATATTTGTTAACTAAAAATTATGACTACAAGTACAGAGATATCATAAACAAATTTTTGTGCCCAAAGTAAAATAAATACAGGAAACACAGCTTTGAACATATAATGTTGTAGAACGGCAAACTTATTGCTAAACATTTCTTTTTGCCAAACTTTGGGTGTTTTTATTGGTAAGTAGGATAGACAATGGAGGAACAAAAACGTCAAATTACAATATTCATTTAAACAAAATTGAAACTGGAAAAAAAGCAATTGCAATCAAACAACAAAAAACTTGTTAGATGGGTTGATGCCCGAATGTTTTGTTATTTATTGAAAGAAAAATGAAAAACTTTGTAGTACACAAACTTTGAAAATTTTAATCGTAGTTATAAAGTGAAATAAATACCTAAATAAATTGTTGTGTCCCTCCAATAAAATCTGTATTGAAAACACCAAAAATGTTGCCCATTTTTTTTTTGAAAACCTAAACAGACAGTAAAATTTCGTTACAGCGAGGCTTCTAAAAATATGACGTCATAAAAACGTGAAAGCGCGGTTTTTACTAAGTACTTACGTCAGATTTATCCTATGCTCGGTCATATTTGTGAGTAAATAGCAAACATAATATTGCTTTTATGCTTCCCTAACGTAAATCTATTACCTTGTGCCATAAAATACATGAAAGTGTTTTATTTTGATTAGGTGTATAACTGTTATTTGTGTGTAAAAGGATAAAGCTTTTTAGGTATTTGCTTTTAAAGTGAAATCATATATTTTAGCTTTATACGCAATATTTAAATAAAAATCAATCAAATAATATGAAGTTTAAGGTAAATCGAAAAAAGAAAACAGGTCAACAATAAAAAAAACACGCATATTACCAAGTTTTTCATAAACTGTCTGGCAGTTACGGCTATAAATATGCTAATAGGGCACTAAGCTTGTTTTTGGGCCCAAACTGAGACCCAGCAAACACCTAGGTCCTACGAAAACCACCTCTAACACAAGCTACAAAGATTCCCTAAAGGTCTGCATTCTGGTTAGTCGACTATCACACTGAGTCAGCAAACCCTCGTTTCTCACTGTCCGAATCAGATGCGAAGGTCGCTTCTTTAGGCCAACCAATTTATTTATACAGCCAAAAACGACTTTAGTTAAGCCCTATTAGTGCCAGATTTCCTTGACTCAGGTGTCAGACAGTGCGATTAGGTAACCGAACCCTTTATTTAAAAAATCCCGGTGACTGTCATATCTAAAAACAATGTAGGACAAATACGTTAAACAACAAAATTTGATTGAAACACGATCTCAGGAAATATTTTGTTTGTAAGTGTAGGCTGTTTTCCAAAGAAAATAATATTACCACGAACCGTGCATAAGTAATGAAGCCTGTAAATGGAGTCGACGCCTTTAATGCCAACTCTAATTGTCCGGCAAACTCACCGGCTTTTTAGTTCTCACGAGACTATAGTGCATAAAGTAATTTCCCCAAGGCTAGCTAAGCTGAAGTTCAGTCATGAAGCTGAAAATGTTAAAATCATAAGTCATTGTCGCAAGCAGACATGGAACACAACTTTGGCGACGAGTAATTAGTTCCAGAAATTATTTCTGGCAAGGATGCTGTGAAGAGTCATTTTGGTTGTAAATTGTATGCTTTTAGCAAAATTTTCTTCGACTTTTAAGGAGCGATTTGCCTTGTAAGAAGAGTAGTTTTAAAATATTTATGTCAAAAGCGTTTGTCTCTGTTATATTTGTAAGTACAATAAAACTTTTTACGAGTTGGGTTTATCAGTGTTTAGGGTGGGTTACGAAAAGCGTCATGCTCGTATTAAACGAGTAATAAAACTATAAAATCCAGAAGCGGACTCCCCAGTCTCTCTCAAAAGACTTTGCTAACAAAACTTGTTAAATTGAACAAATAACCGAACAGACGCATCTGTCTGAGAATTTTGCTTTGATTTCGTGTGCAAATATTACAATGTCTGCCAGAGCATGGAATTTCTAAAGCAGACTGCCATTATGTACGGATGTCAGCTGTAATGAAAACTGTCGTAGATCGTAGATAATGCCAGAAATGTTCAACTTAAATTGCGTCTCTGACTTCTAAGCACCAGACACGAACAATGCTGATCCGAACAATGTAGACAAGGGTTAATAACACGCAAGCGTGTGAAAAATGGAATCCAAAGTTCTACTGAAAATAATTCCACTCCGAGCTCGTTAAATGTCGGACAAAAAACAGACGGCCTCGTTCATTACAATGCACAACAATAGGCCCTCCAATAAATTAGATCCGGGCGTTTCTTAAATAAAATAGCTGGTGAATAAAAGTGAGCGCGTTTAAATAGGCGTCAGCAAACGCGCTTGTGTCAGTGAGGAGGTCACGTTTCCAAGATGGCGGCGCGTTGCCAGCCACTTTAGGCGCGAAACGTGATAGGAGATTTACATCTAAAATCAAAATTGAGTGTTGGTATCATGACGTACTGGTATCACGAAGTAGAACTCGAAGAAAGTTTCTTTGTGATTCATGAACAACAAACAGCTCATAACATAAACGATAACACGACGAACTTTGGATATAAGCTCGGTATTATCCGCAAAACAAGACTGAGATAATACACTAAACTTCGCTTCGCTATCGCTTTCACAAAAGAAGTGAACAGTTATTACGGGCAGTAGTAGTACTTTTGTTACTTATAACTCGGTCCCAATATCTGTGCACCTCGCTGGAATGTGGCGCCTCTCCCGCTTCCCCTGTCACCTCTCCGCGCACTCCCCGGTGCGACAGTACGGTTAGCATCTTCGTTGCCGCTACACGTCCCGATAATTTTGATATTTTCGCTTTATTGTTGTTTTGTTTTTTAATGTTTATTGTTAAGTTTAGACTGTTTACTGTTAAGTTTGGACTGGTTTGGTTGTTATTAAAATTGTTGTAGCTGTTAAACTGAAGTCATGGGAAAAACAATACACAGCGAATCAAGAAATTTAATCTTGAAAGTGCTCAAGTTTTTTGAATCGGAGAAGGCAAACAAACAAACTGGGAAAAGGATCATCTAGCAGATGACAACATCACACAACTTTTAATATCACTAGGGGAAGACAGTTCGGCGAGTTCAGAAAGTGAGAGTGAGGAAGATACAATTTCAGGCATAGAGTCAATAATTTATAGTGACTGAGTTTAATAATAAATGTTTTTGTAATCAAAATTATTGTTTTTTAATAACAAACCCTTCATCAATAATAAATTGATTTGAAAAGGTTAGTAAATTTTTTTTACCTCCACATTTCTCGAAAATACTTTTTTTCACACCGTACCCAGACTGCCGATATGACGTCACGAGGTCAGGTGCACAGATATTGTGACCGGGTTGTATATCTCCATTATTTTATGTAACCTTGTCCTTACTCAATACTCATAAAGGAAACAAGGACCAGCTAAAACGTACATAATAAGAAAAAGCTGTCAAAATCATACTAGCCAATCTAAGTAACCACTAATTAAATTACAGTAAACCTTATATTGCTCTTGAGATTCCAAATAAAATTTCGTTTGATTGAGTGCCTATTTTCAAATATTTATCGTACAAAGGCAATAGCAAATTTTCAGTATTTCCAGGATTTTGATGCGATTCTGCTCGGACACACCAATTTTGCCGTAACAGACGGAATAACAAGGTACACTTCTCTTTCTTTGTAGGGATTCCATATTGCCGGAATTATAATCTGTACTTCTATTTGAAATAGTAAAAAAGTCGTGTCTGTAAGTACATAATTTTTCAAATATTTAAATAAAAGTGTTATTAGTATTGAACTGAAGGAAGCTTAAAGCTCCAACCTTTGGAATTTTTGTCTGTCTGTCTGTATGTATGTTCCGTTTTAACTCGAGAACCACTCAACGGATTTGGATGCGGTTTTCTTTATTATCACCATAGGGGTGTTAATAGAATAACGCCCAAGCCGAAAACTGGGAAGACATTGGCTAGTACCTAATATATAGGAATATATTGAATGTGACATTACAAAACGATTGCGAGAGCAAAGATTTAATATCAAGGGTAGTGTGTCATTTAAAATCTCAATTATTAAATGAGAATCAAGATAATATTATGAAAATATATACGGTGACTTTAATTGATATAGCCAAATTCATACTGGAGACTCGATCAGTGGACATGATTAGTATGAATTTGGCTTTATCAAACAAAGTCACCTTATTATATTGCAGAATATCCCAGCGATACCTAAACCAACAATAATGTGAATTGTAAACAATATCCAAGTTATCTCGCCCCATTTGTAACTTTAATTGAAAGGGAAAGCAAGCTGGAATTTAATAATACCAAAATAATGTGTATAACTTTGGACGTAAACTCTGTTACATGACAGTTTAGATTATGGAAATGTGTGTCTCCCAACTGCCTAAACAAACGTTACGTCGACAGTTAGTTTTTGTTTCTATATCACGTTTACTGGAATTACTTTCAAGCTTTCCTTTACTTCTTTATAATCACAGCCTTATTTGAGATGTTTTGAGTACTTTAACAAAAATCGTAATAAATATTGGGAAGCATTTCTAACTAAAACGAAATATCATAGGATAGGAGCAGCTTAACGCATAGCTATACCTAACTAGTTAAACTACAACAAAACTCAAGAACTCGATCGCTTTATGGGATGTAATATTTCATGTAATAGTGCCTCCGAGAGGTCATTACTGAAAGGCTTACGTGCCAACATCAGAGAACGTTCTCACCTCCTGAAATATGTCCCACCCGTGACTTTTTGCTTCATTTATCGTACAGTTATTGATGGAATGAGGCAACTTTAGTTGTGCTATGATCGACTTGGTTTTCTAGCTTGTGTTGGGTTTTAGTACCCACTAGCCTGATTTTTGGAAAAAATCTCCTGTGTTTTCAGCTTTCCGTTATGTTAATATTACCACTACAGAATGTAGACTTTTCAAACCAATTTATGAATGAATTAATGAATAAACATTTATTGCACAAAACGAATGTTGTTATAAATATACAAAGAACAGAGAGAAGGTAAAGGTGGACTTATTCCTATAAGAAATTCCTTCCAGTCAACCTTGGAAAAACAGAAACAATAAGAAGTTTGCATCAGTGCATTATTAATAAAAAGGTGCATCTGATGTTAAATTCATATTAATATTCTCAACTCGAAGCTAAAATATAGTGTATATTTTGCAATGTGTCAAAGTTTGCTTTCCTATTGTATCAGCTCTTGGGGTGGCGCGGCAAAGACCCATTTGTTAGAAATAGAGCGAGCTCAACGAATGGTTATTAAAGTGATGCTTAACAAACCATTTCGTTATGACACATATCTTCTACATAAAGAAAGTGCCATATTAAGTGTACGAAGATTATTTATATCAAACATCATTTTAACATCTAGCACATCCTTAGAAATGTACGCTCCAAGCATTAGTACACAAAGCAATAGGTCAGCAAGACTGGAAGGAAAACTTTCCGTCCCTAGAATGGGTAGTAAATTTGCACAGCGTTTCAAAAAGTTTTTGCATCCCTTTATTCATAACCAAATTTATAAAGAAATTAAGTTGGCAGACAAATCAAAATTAAAACTCCAATTAAAAAGAGAGTTGAGTTCTTGGCTTCTAGCAAAATCGTATGAGGAAGTAGAAAGTCTTTTGGATGTCATTCAGTAAACAATCATCTTATTATTATTCTATTGTTTTGTTTTGTATTTATTTATTAATATTGTCTTAACGTTTTTGGTATCACTTATATAAAGTAGCAACCTTTTTTTTTTTTTTTTTTTTGTTAATTTAATACCTTCTTTTTCTTGTTGCTAGCATTTTATATATACTTATTTAAAATCATGTACACACGAATACACATTGTTAAATATTTATTTATTATAACATATATATTTATTTTATAAAAACATATTTAGATTAAAGTTTAATTTATATAAGTTAGCACGGGTGGGCGCCTTCTGGCAAAAAACACTTTTGTGCATCCCATGAAACGGAGAATTCTGGTATGGGAGCACGCATATTCTATTCAGTGACGTGTATCAATTTAGTTTGTACAAAATTTTAAATATGGATAATATTTCATTTACTTAATGTGTACTTTAAGTTAACATTACATAAGATTTTTTTTAAAGTTAACCATAGGCTAGTTTTTTTGTTTGTACCTACTAACATTTGAGAAAAATAAAATTTGTATTTGTAAAAAATATTTATAGGTTTTAGTGCAATAATTTAAAGATCGACGATTATTCTGTAAGCGGAATCTGAGCTATGATCTCGACTGCAACATTGTTTTGCGATAATGACAATTAATACGGTTGATGATATTCTCCAATCATTACTTACTTGTCACCCGAACCTATTTATGATTTGGCAATGATAATATCACTTACAAATTAATAAACTAATAAAGTAAGTAAAAAAATAAAATAAATCGTAAATCTCTATTATTTTTCTAAATACTGTTTTTGGGACGATCCATACCCAAAATAAAAATAAACAGACTGATGACGGTTTAATAAGTCCAACAATATATCAAGGTCTAAATATTCTTTTATTTATAATTATTTAAAGTAATATTGCATATATCATATCATACAAAATAAAAAGCTCGTTTATAGCTAATTAAATAATTTATTAAAATTTAAAAAAGAAACGGAACCCTTAGAGGATCACTTTGTTGTCTGTCTGTCAAAGAAGACCCTTTTTGTTGGGTTTCTTTAGAAATATCAAGTGAAACCGATACCACGTACTGAAGTCTATGGCCCCTAAGTGTTGTTAGAAAATCGGGCTTCTAACGCGAAAAAAGTTATTTAACACAATCATGAAAACCTACAAGGCACTTTCTGTTGCTTTAGAAACTTGAAAAGCACAAAGGAAGATCTTCTGGCTTAAGTGAAGCAATAAATCCGAAAATTTTATTAATTTCTGATTCTGCGTGATATATTACTTGACCAAGTTATTTATACATTTGGTAGGTAAATGTATGAAACAAAACCAAGCTGTAAACTAATGTAATTATTTTTAAAACGTTTACTTATTTTTACGTTTAATTATTTTTATTAAACGGTTATTATTTTTGGGATGGTTCCCTCTCACAGAGGCGTGAGAATTGTTTTCTTTTTTATTATTTCACGTCCAAGTATCTGTTGGACAAGTCACACTAAGTGCTGCTCATTTATGGTCATCTCACTTAGTACCAACAAAGTGTAGTCCAATTTGTTTCCATTTGTTGCCTGCCATCTTCAGAAGACAACATATACAAGACGCAAACTGCTACGTTTGGTTAAAAGATAATTCTTTCGTTTGATTTGGTTCAATATGTCCAGCTGCACAGTAACATAGCGATTAACTCTCTTATTTCGACGATTCTTTTGTTTTTCTGCTTAAACGGTGTGCAGGTGTTTGTTTGCCTACTGGGCCATTAATGTTTTCAATAACAGATCTTGAATATTATTCAAATAAAAGTTTCTCGTAATTGCTTATATAACCCTCTTATTATTATTATTTATTCAAATAAATTGTAAAATATTACTGTGTTACACCAATTTGCTATGCAATTAAAACATTTTTTTTTACAAAATATAGCGCAACTTAAATAACTTAATTATATTATTACCGTTAAAACAATAGATCGAAAACCAAACCGAAGCTTGGATCCACCACAGATTAACGGGCAAAAAATATCACAGAATGCTTACACTTCATAGACCCGAGAAGCCTACGTAAGAAAGAAAGATATAAAGAAATAGTCCACACTAAGAAAGGGTCAAAGGTTGCTTGGAGCAACAAGCATCATTAACCTACAGTAAAGTACAGAACCCTTATTTTCATTGTTTGTTCGTTCATTCTGAACCTTTTTGGACGAACTTCACAGAGTTTTAATTTTGTTTAGTGCTTGATATACTACGTTTTCATCAATTATCGGAGGTATGAAGTTCAATATTGCAAAAATATGAAGTGTACGTCACATGTATCAGGTGTGTGGACGATGCATGATTTGATTAAAAATATTCACTCTGCATATAGTGCCACAAGGATCTAACTAAATGAACGTGGCCAAAGCAGAACTTTAAACTTCAAAATTTTGACAGCTCGAAGGGTGGTCATTTATATAAGGTGATATTTATTTTTACAGCCAAATTCATACTGAAGACTCGGTATCAAGGTTCGTTGACCCTTTTAGGGAAATTCAAAAGTTATTTTTTTCTTGTTCCTAATGCGTCATAGGGTTTTCCAATGGCTAAGCGACTTAACTTATGAGCAGACTGAAAAACTGTTGTAGATTATTAATTGGCTTGTTAAACCAACTATTCAGACACAAATAGCCTTCACACACACGCACGATCTTTCACTCTCACATACACTCAACCGATCTCATAATATCACTCGCAACACACTCAATACCCACTCACACCTCTCACATACAGTATAAGTACAACCTCTTTTAACTTTGTTTAGACTAATAATATTATAAGTTATATTCTAACATTTACAAACACTACTACCAATGAATGTAACTAAACGTAAACAAACCTTATCTACTTTAAATGTTGTAAATTTTAGCTTTGCTCTTTTATTTATCTTTTTAATTTAAAATAACAAAAGATAATTTCACAGTTATTATTACAATTAATAATTGTGTACTACTGGTCTTAAATCATGTATAGCTATAATACTAACCCTTAGTTAAAAAAAAAAAAAAAAAACTTTTGTACCTTTTGGCTAGATAATATATTTAAAAACTGAAATTATGGGAATGTACTGACTCCTAGCTTACAGTTTATACTTTTATAGGAGTTGGATACTCATTGTTTTATGTAAATGTATTATGGTCAATAAATATATTTTATGTTATATTTTATGTTTATGTTATGTCTTGTTCCTAATACATAGGTAACACTAAAAGTTTCCGGAACTGGCCACTTACATAAACAATATTTAAAAATTTATTGCAACATTTGAAAATAGAACTCTTTGGCTGTAGAATGCAGTTTGTTTCATCTGACTGTCTTTTGTTTTTACCTTGTGGCGCCATTTAAAAAATTGTGTGTCTGCATCAACATGGATTTAACTCGGGAAAATTTTCGTAGTATGATTTTCTACGATTTTAAGTGTAATTTGACAGCTCAACAGAGCATCGCTCGGCTTGAAACAGCTTTTGGCAATGAAGCACCATGCAAGACGACTGTTTATAGCTGGTTTGCAGAATTCAAGCGTGGTCGTATCAATCTCAGTTCCGAATCTCGCGATGGTCGGCCGTCCACCGCTGTGACCAACAAAAACATCGATGCTGTGCGCCGTATGATTGAAACAGACAGGCATGTGACCTACCATGAAATTCGCGCATCCTTAGAAATAGGCATGAGTCAAATACAATCAATCCTACACAAACATTTGGGTGTGAGAAAGCTGTGCTCGCGGTGGATCCCACACAACTTGACCGAGGCTCAAAAAACGGACCGCGTCACTTGGTGCAGTGCCATGCTTACCAGATTCAACGAAGGTGCGTCAAATTTGGTGTGGGACATAGTAACAGGTGACGAAACATGGATTTATTGCTACGATCCCAAAACAAAGCAGCAATCGAGCGTATGGGTCTTTCAAGATGAGCCGAAACCAACCAAAGTGGCGCGCGTGAAAAGTGCATCTAAGCGGATGATTGCTTCTTTTTTTAATAAAACTGGACACGTGGCTACTGTTGCTTTAGAGAATCGTCGTACCGTGAATAGTGACTGGTATACGACCATTTGTTTGCCGGAAGTTATTGACGAACTCCGTAAAAATAACCGTAAACGCCGTATCATCCTGCACCACGACAATGCTAGTTCTCACACGGCCAGACAGACAAACGACTTTTTGAAGACGAAAAATGTAGAACTCCTGAGTCATCCTGCATACAGTCCCGACCTGGCACCTTGTGACTTTTTTCTGTTTCCAAAAATTAAGAACCAATTACGCGGTCAACGATTTTCATCACCAGAAGAGGCTGTCGAGGAGTATGAAAAACACGTTTCAGAGGTCACCACAGGGGAGTGGCACAAAAGTTTTCAAAACTGGTTTGATCGAATGAAAAAGTGCATAGACGCCAAGGGAGATTATTTTGAAAAACAATAAATTAATTTTGTACCTTTAATAGTATTTTTTCATATTCATTCCGGAAACTTATAGTGCGTCCCACGTAAATGCAAGCCCAGCCCCGAATCAATACAACGAAATTACGCAAAAAATGCATTGACCTCTCATAAACAACTGACACTCAGTCTCTAAGAAAAGTTCGTCAGAAAGTGTCCGAACTTACGACGTGCATAGTAGCAAAAATGCTTCAACCAAATTGGGACATTATGTCGTTAACATAAGATGCAATGTCAGTTGTACGCAATCGTCATTCGATCTTGTCACCTCCTAGCGATGACAAATGCATCGCGGACACTTTTTGAGCGAGATTGTGAGTCTAGTTGTTCATGAGAAATCAATGAAATTTTTTATTGATCCATGATACTGATCACTTATCAAGCATTTTGTATGAATTTGGCTGCATAAATAAATGACATCTTGTATTATGTTGTCCAAGCTTATGTGCAGAAACTTTTAGATTGTGACGTGATCAGATAACGCCATGGAAAGTTAGACAATGATGCTTGGCTTTTTGACAGAACCTTTAAAACGCCCGCTGTATGTAACATTGTTGACTTGTAATATATGTAAATGAAGAAGTGACACTTCATTTAATTTGAATTTACCGCGTTTTCACGCGTCAATCTATGGAAGGATGACAGACATGTTTGAAGGTTATGTAAACTGTTGTCAGACGAGTGTATCACAAAGAAAACATCAAAATATTATAAGTAAATGAATTTGTGAAATAATAGCTCTAAATGTTGTTTCTCTTTTCAGGTAAGATTAATAATTACTTGCATTAAACATGCATAACTTAAAAGATAAATATGTAACTAGTGTTTAATAAAAATATTCTCTTTTCAGAGCAACTCAATTTGGTTTTTATTTCACGGTTCTGATAAAACGGGGCCTGTTTATAAAGCTACATTATAAAACAACATTTCTACAGCTGTTTTTAACAACAATGGAAAAATTAAAGTTTGAATTCATGGTGAAATCTGGTGAAGATCCAAAATCAAATATAATCAGCATAACCTCAATTACGGATACCGATAAAAACACATTTTACATCCCGGAACAGCTCCAACCGGCAAGACTACATGAGGCGATTATAAAAACACAAGCTTTTCAAAAAGTCAAAGCTACACTACAACGGAGACATGAAAAAAGACAAGTATGGATTTCATTGACATCGGAGATAAGTGATGTGTATATAGATCAAGATGGAAATATGCAGTTTAAAGGATATTTGCTGGAAGAAGCTTCACCGGAAACACAACAATGGGCTTCTACTTCAGGAGTCTCAGAAGAGGTTCTAACAAGAATTCTGGAGAGCTTCGCTGAAATGAAGAAGGATACATCTAAATCTCATCATAATATGAAAAATTTGTTAGAGAAATTTGTTATAGGAAAATTCAACAGTAAAACGTCAAATGTGTCCCAATGGATGATTATTTTTGAAGCGGAATGTGTGCGTTTAGGAATTGATGAAGACGTTAAGAAAATTGAAAGTCTTAGGTTATTTTTGGAGGAATCGTGTCTAGACTGGTACAGCTCCATGCTTATAAAGTATACGGTTAACTCTGAATGGTCAACATGGAAAAAAATCTTTTGTGAGACTTTTGCAGCCAGAGGTTGGTCACCGGTCAGGTATGCAATTTTATTTAAATATAGACAGGGCTCATTACTAGAATACGCTTTAAAAAAAGAAAAACTATTACTGGAGATAAATAAATCAATGGATAAACCCACTCTTATTGATTTGATTGCTACGGGGATACCAAATTTTGTAGCAGATAAAATCGATAGGAACGATTTGAATGAAACTGAAGATTTATTTAATAATATTAGAGGTTTAGAATATTTAGTGAATAAAAAGAGTTTGGAAAAAAGATAGTCAGTTTTGAAAGTAAAATTAAGGATAAATATGTTAAAAATATAGTCAGTCCGTGTAAAATTTGTGAAAAAGAAAATAAAGGAACTCGTTATCATCCTGAATCCTTATGTTGGTTTAAAAACAAAAATGGTGATAGACCAAAAAGGGATCAGATAAGGAGCATTAACAATTCTGAATTAGAAACGGAATTAAATGAAATTGATCCAAAAAACTTGTAATTTCGCCATTAATTAAAATTAAATTATTAATAAATGACACATTGGAAACTTCGGGAATCTATGATTCTGGATCGAATGTGTCTTTAATAAATTCGAGATTATTGTCGTTAAAGAAAAACACAATTAATGATAACAAAAAAAAAGCAAGCTTAAAAACGATTAATGGCGTAAAAAAATCTATTGGAATGGTAACTTTAAAGATAAAAATTTTTGATATTGAAGAAAATATTAATGTTTTTGTCATAGATGAAGAAAATTTCGATTATGATTTCTTAATTGGGTTAGATTGCATTGAAAAATTTAAATTGATCCAAAATGAGGATTTAAAAATTACACAAAGTATCCCTAACCCCAAAGAAGAAGATAAAAAAAAAGCAATAAATCCTAAAAATACAAAAATAATTCCTGGCTTTACAGGTAGCAACGAAGAGGAAACACAAAGTATAAATGATAAAAACAAGGATGTGGATATAGTTCAGAAAATTAAAAATGAAACAAATTATGAATGTAAAATAAATTTTAATGAAAACATAGAAGTGGACAACTTTTCTATATCAATAAACCATCTAGACCTGCTAAAACAGTCACAAATAGATAAATTGATATGCAAATATAATTCACTTTTTGCTAAAGACAAGTATGATATAGGCACTGTAAAAGGTTTTGAAGCTCATATTGATTTAATAATAGACAAATATTGCAGTAAAAGAGGCAGTAGGTGCACTATTGATGATATGAAAGAAATAGAAGAACAAATATCAAAATTATTAAAAAAAAAATTAATCGAGGAGTCATATAGTCCTTTTGCTGCTCCGGTTACATTAGCCTTTAAAAAGGAAGAAGGAAGAAGGTCAAGATTATGTATAGATTTTCGTGATTTAAATAAGATTGTGGTTCCTCAATCACAACCTTTTCCATTAATTGAGGATTTAATGGTCAAAACAAGAAGATGTAAATTCTTTTCAACACTAGATATAAACTCAGCGTTCTGGTCAATCCCTTTGAAAATTGAAGACAAACAAAAGACAGCATTTGTTACTCAAGAAGGCCACTTTCAATGGACTTGTTTACCATTTGGTTTGAAAACTTCTCCTGCGATTTTTCAGAGAATATTATCTAGCATAATAAGGAAACATAAATTATCCGATTTCACAGTGAATTACATAGATGATATCCTGGTATTCTCTGAGACATTTGCAGAACATATTAAACACCTATCACTATTATTAGAAGCGATATTAAGGGAAGGTTTTAAATTGAAATTTTCAAAATGTAATTTTGCGCAGGACTCAGTCAAATATTTAGGCCACATAATTAAAAGCAATACAATTACTCCGCTAAAAGACAATTTAGTTGCCATAAAGGATTTTCCTATTCCGAAAACACAAAAAAATGTTAGACAGTTTCTGGGTAAAATAAATTTCTATGGAAAATATGTGCCAAATATATCAATCATACTAGATCCTTTACATAATTTGTTGAGAAAAGGATAAACATTTGTTTGGTCACAAAAATGTGAAGAATCTTTCGAGACAATAAAAAAACTACTTTGCTCAAAGCCCATTTTGGCAATTTATGATCCAGATCTACCAATTAATATTTATACGGATGCAAGTATACAGGGCATAGGCGCAATTTTAAAACAACCACAACTCAATGGAGAAGAAAAACCCTGCGCATATTTTTCCAAAAAATTAAATGACTCCCAAAAAAGTAAAAAAGCCATATATCTGGAGTGTTTAGCAATTAAAGAAGCGGTAAAATACTGGTACCATTGGCTTATAGGAAAAACATTCACGGTTTTCTCGGATCATAAACCTCTAGAGAAAATGAATATTAAGGCTAGAACGGATGAAGAATTGGGAAATCTTACATACTATTTATCTCAGTTTAATTTCGATGTAAAATATTCTCCTGGAAAATACAATTTAGAAGCAGATTGTTTGAGCAGAAACCCTGTATTAGAATCGTACGAAAATCAAGATAAAGGTTTAAAAATTGTTAACTTTATTAAACTAGAAGACATACAGAATGATCAAAAAAAAAATGAAAGTATAAAACAAAATACAAGTAAACTAATATTAAAAGATACGATATACTATAAGACAATTGGGAAAAAGGAAAAAATATTACTAACTGAAGAGTTTAGTATAAAAAAAATTAAAAAAATACATTATCTTTACTGTCATTTAGGTATACAACAGATGGAAAATAAAATTAAGCCATTTTATACAGCAAAAAATTTAACTCATAATATTAGAAAAATTTGTGACAACTGTGACATCTGTATAAAAAACAAATCCAGAGGAAAATATAAATTTGGGCTAATGTCTCACTTAGGTCCAGCTACTTACCCTTTTGAAATAGTATCTATAGACACCATTGGTGGATTTGGTAGCTCTCGTTCTACAAAAACATACTTACACCTACTTGTAGATCATTTCACCAGATATGCCTATGTTTTGACATCTAAAACTCAAAATTCCAGTGATTTTATAAAGCTTGTTAAAAAAATACCACAGGGAAATAATAAAATTGGCATGATTTTATCTGATCAATATCCAGGCATTAATTCAAAAGATTTTAAGAACTTTTTAGTTAAAGAAAATATACCCATTATCTTCACTGCAGTAAACTCGCCATTCTCTAATGGTTTGAATGAAAGATTAAACCAAACATTAGTAAATAAAATTAGATGTAAGATAAACGAAAAGAAGGATAAATTGGCCTGGACGACTATTGCCCATGAATGTACCAAAATGTATAATGAAACTGAACACACTGTGACAGGATTCTCCCCAAAATATTTATTAGAAGGGCAAAACATAGATATTTTACCAGAAGAATTGAAAAAAAAAAAAACACAAAATGATTTATTTCAAGATAGAAAAATTGCATTGGAAAATACTATTAAATCACACAATTATAATAAGCAACAATTCGATAAGAACAGAAAACAATGTGAATTAAAAATAGGAGATTTTGTATATGTGGAAAACGGTAATCGATTAAACAGAAAAAAACTCGATGAATTAAAAATTGGCCCTTATAAAATCTTAGAAAAATTGTCAGACTCAATTTATAAAATAAACACAGGGCATAGGAAGTCCGAGTCTAATCTTTTCCATGTCACAAAACTTGTTCCGGTACAGGAAAATTAAAAATGTAAGCGAACACATCCGTATAAATTCTTGGGGAGGGGAGATGTAAATGAAGAAGTGACACTTCATTTAATTTGAATTTACCGCGTTTTCACGCGTCAATCTATGGAAGGATGACAGACATGTTTGAAGGTTATGTAAACTGTTGTCAGACGAGTGTATCACAAAGAAAACATCAAAATATTATAAGTAAATGAATTTGTGAAATAATAGCTCTAAATGTTGTTTCTCTTTTCAGGTAAGATTAATAATTACTTGCATTAAACATGCATAACTTAAAAGATAAATATGTAACTAGTGTTTAATAAAAATATTCTCTTTTCAGAGCAACTCAATTTGGTTTTTATTTCACGGTTCTGATAAAACGGGGCCTGTTTATAAAGCTACATAATCGCATAAATATTCCTAATAACAGCTCTTATGCTGCTGCGATAGAAGTTAAATTCGTATAAAATTTATAGTTTGACCTGGGATAGACTGTATAAGTAAAAAAAATATTAAAATATGTAGGTATTTATTGACACCAACAGAAAACTTCACTTTACAAAATAATTTGGGGCACTAGCCTCCATACTAGGATTTCTGTCAGCGTGAGATAATAGAATCCGATAGTTAGTTTATACTTTCAAGAGGTTAGATCATTATTCTGTGGTTAGGTTAGGGTAGTTTATAAACTAGTGAAATTATGAACTATCGGATTTCACAGTCTTCCATAGCTACGCGGAAAATCAAAGTAATGTTTTTAGTTTAAGGAATACGATAAGTACTTCATTGAAATCTAAAACTATACAAAATTTAGAAAAGAAAACAGGCATCATAAGCTCGTTTCGGAAAAAGAATGCAATATAAGTTAAAATAAAAATTAAAAAATATTAAGCCGGCACCGCACTCTAGCTAGCAAGCGACTGCCGTAAATATCTATCGTTTTATTTTATTTGTTATTAAAGAGAGGAAGCTCAACTCTCTAGGTCTGTACAGAACTTTACAAAAAAGAAAACAATTTAAAATACTTTAAATGTACGGTCAAAACAGTAGAACGCAAAAAGAATTAACTGCATGGATCTAATAAAATAGCTCTAGTAATGCTGATAAATATAATCGCGTAGCTTTATTCTTAAAACATTACTATTGTGTTTTATAATATTACTTATCTTCTATTACATTATGTACAGACTGATTAATCTGTACTAATAATAAAGTAGAAAAAAAATCGTGTCTGTACATTGAATATCTTTTCAAAATTTCAAATTAACACTTCCAATGCGCCAGCGCCAGAACCAAACTTACTTCCAGAATGTATAAAAAATGCCAGAATTGCGTTACGACCTTTATTTTCCCGTATCAGATACCAACTTCAAAGGTCTTTGAAGACATGGAATCTCATCGCATCTACAACATTTTCGTAAAAATCAATTAAATAATAACCTTGTGTATACTCAGCTGCGGTCGCATGCGGGGATCTATAATATATATTATATATATTTTTTTATTATTGATATTACGGTACCTTACTTCCCGTGACGCATAGAAAGTATGCTAGGGATGTGGTAAATACATTCAAATTTATATCGACTTTTGAGCTGCATTAAATAATTTTATTATTTAATTAACAAAGTATTTAAAACATTTAACATTTTTACTTATTTACCATGAATATCAGAGATAACAAGAACTTCACATGAGATCAAATCTTGTAAGCTACGGAATAAAAATAATATTACACATATAGACTAACTTTTATTTAACTAGCATAATTTTAGCATCTTATTATTAAAATGATTTAACGTAATTATGAATTAACGTAACGTGATAATAATAATAATTCAACAAGGAGACGTGTGAACTGGGTACAATACTATGGCGAACTAAAGCCCCGCGCGCGCTTACGCCGCCGCCGCGCCGGTGCGATACGGCATGGCCAAATATTTCCCGTATCGCAACGAAGGAAAATAATTTCAGTTCTGTGCGTTACGTAAAAATATTTCCCGTATATATGTTTTTTTATTGACAATACTTGAAGCAAGAATATCGAGAATATAGTTGTCTCTTTTTTGCGGAACAGGAACGTAACGTAACCACCCCCGCACCGAGCGTAAAACAAGGCTAGGTAGCTGCCGCACAGTCCCACGACCAAATACTTCCCGTGACGCAGTGAATGTGTTAATTGTGTTATTAGTATTGAGCTGAAGCCAAAACTATAATTTTTAGAATTTTCGTCTCTTTCTCTCTGTCGGCCTGTCTGTATGTATGATCCGTTTAAACCCGAGAACCAAGCAACTGATTCGGATGCAGTTTTTTTAATATCATCGCAGTGACCCTAGTCAACTCATAGGCTATAAGGGATGTTGATGTAACAACGCCTAAGCCGGAGACGGGGCAGAGATTGTATAAACGCGGATGGAGCCGTTTTTCATATCATGTTTGGAAGAATCAGTAAGGACTGATTCTCGTAAATGTACATTAATTATTTTTCATAAGTCGAAAGTCGAGCCCTGGCCTGGTAGATTTGACTTAATGAAACAAATCTTATTACATTTCTCACAATAAGGAATAGCTACAAAGTCTAACGTCTGTATTTAAGAGTGGAGTGAAGTATATAATATAGGATACAGGTTGAAAATGAACCCTCTCGCTATAACAAAGGAAACTGTTCTTTGTTCGAAATAAAAAAAACATGTTTTGTTACTAGGTCATGATTCATAATCTAAAAAAAAGATATCGACCGCCAAAGAAGCACTAATACCATAATTTAAATACTCCGGTGACAGAGACGACGCTCTACAAAGCCTATGTGTACATAGCCTATGTGCATTATTTACCGCCGAGAATATGTACTGTCTATTGTCAGTCACATGTCGCGTCGCGTAGGTTGAACGCTCAACCGAAACTTAGAAACCAAAAAAAAAAACTTTTCGTTACGGTTTTGTTCTAATAAAGGTTCTGATTCATAGAGTTCAATGAAGCTAGAGGGTTTATTTTCAACCTGTATAAATAAGACTACACCTACATAGTATTAGCAGCCTGCGTTTTGTACATTTTACACAGAATGTTTTCGCAACTCTAAGCTCTAGAGAGCCATCCATAATTTAATTTTAATCCAGCATAAAGTGCTATATAAAAGTTAGTTATCCCAGGATACAGGTAGGGTTATGCAATTTATAGTAGCTATCTGTGAGCTTTCATATCTTATACTATATGCTTCTCCTTAGAGATTTTCCTAAGCAGAGTACGTAACATATTCTGGTAAGTAAGGTAAACTTTTAGAGAAGAAGCGAAAGAGATGTGTCTCAAACGGCGATCAGTCTCTTATTTACTCTTTACGGGGTTGTATTAGTTATGCCCGAATATAATTTATACTTGCGATTGTCGGTACTTGGAAAACATCATAATTAAATTCACTTGTGCTTGTTTCACTAGTTTTTTTACACTTTAATCCCGACCGGTTTTGGTTAATTACACAATTCTCAGGGGATTCAGGAATTCAGGAGATTAAACTATCAATATGACGAGCCATTAAAGATGTACATAATGATCATGTCGAAACGAAAATAAAAATATTGGTAGGTATGTCAAGCTAAAAAAAAACCGGTGATGTGCGAGTCGGTCTCGCATACCTAGGGTTCCATAATTCGACAGTTTTGGGAACAGTCAAGAAGAAGGTATTTAAAATCTAGCACATAACAGTTAATGATAACTAAAAAAAGAATCGATTTTAGCACAAAAGAGATTTTCATAATTTTCGGTTAATTAGTTTTGGAAAAAGGGGGAGACAAGCATTTTTTGTGGTTTTTCAAAGATTTATCACACTAGTATTATAAATGCGAAAGTTTGTGTGGGTGTGTGTGTGTATGTTTGTTACTCTTTCACGCTGAAACGGCTGGATGGATTTGAATGATACTTAGAATGGATATAGCTTATACCCTAACTTAACACATAGGCTACTTTTTATCCCGAAAAAAAAACATGTAAAACTGAATAACACGCGGGCGGAGCCGCGGACAAAAGCTAGTATATAATATAATCGTCATTTTTTTCATTTTTTTCGGTCCATCCGTTTCAAAAATAAGGGCATATTTACATGCATTATTGTAGTTTTTCAAAGATTTATCTAAATCGGTGCCCGTAAATATAGTAAAAGTATCATATTTTTATTATCAGCTCTTTAATATCTAGAATTTGATACCCATATTGTATTTTTATAAAATATTTTTTTCATTTTTTCTCATTTGTTATCATCTTTTTTTAATCACTATAGTTTTCCTGTAATTGGCCAGTTATGGCCAACAATCTTAATTCTTTTCGGTCCACCGGTTTCGGAAATAAGTGTTGTTGTCATGTCCCCCACATGCATTTTTTGTGGTTTAGCAAAGATTTCTCAAAATTGGTGTCAGTAAATATAGTAAAAATCTATTTTTTTATAATCAACTCATGATTGATACCCCTATTGTATTTTTAGAATATTTTTTTATTTTTCTCACTTTAAAAAAGAAAACAAAATATTTTTTGGACCATTTTAAGAAAGCAGAGAATGCAATTTTTGTAGCAAATTTCAAGTCTTTATCTTTAACGGTGCCAAAGTTATGAGGCTGTGACATACGGACGGACGGATAACGGAGTCTCACCATAAAGGTTTCTTTTACCTTTCAGGTACTACGGAACCCTAATAAAACCAGTGAAACAAGTACAAGTGAATTTAAATATGATAATATCATATATATTGTACCCAGTGTCTTGGGCGCCCTCCCATTTGGCAGCGATTTGGAAAAAGTTTTTTACTTAATCTAATTTTCTGTTTTAGATACGTAGATTTAGTTTGTAGTTTTTTTTTCTTTTATAGCTTAGTTTAAATATTAAATTATTATTTGTGTAGGTTATTAGTTTATTTAAGTTTTTAATTATTAACAATTTTAAATTAAATAATGTCCATTCAAAATGTATGACTAGGTTGTACCCGAATACAATTTTAAGGCTGTGTTTGAAAAGATAGTATAAGAACGAGTTACATACCTACATTATATCTATAAGTAAATAAAGTAACTTTTGCATACATATTCGAACATATATTCTCTTTTGTTTCTCACTGGTATAGTAAGTTATACTTCAGAGTTTCAGAGTTCTTAGTTCGAAACCTTCGTGTGTGGTGCACAAATTTACACCGAGTAAAATATAAATATAATAAATATTAATCTTAAAGATTATATTTTACCCGGTAAATATGTTCGAAATTTATGCAAAAGTTACTTTATTTATTTATAGATAATGTGACCTATTCTCGTGCAGCAAACCGTAAAGTTAAGAGTTGAAAAACCTAAAATAATACAAGCTCATTTAACTTTTATCCATCTGCGTTAAAGCCTATTTTGCATAGGTTGTGGCAGCTCTAAATCTAATATTTGCTACACGAGAAGAGGTGTCATTATGTAGGTAGGTAATGTACTCTGTGTATGTAACTCGTTAAAGTAGTCTATAGAAAATACCAGTAAGAACGGTTGTTACGGTATTTTCTATAGACAGGTACTTACTTTAATTTTTAGGGTTCCGTACCCGTAGGGTGCCAAACGGGACCCTATTACTAAGCCCCCGCTCTCTATCTGTCTGTCTATCCGTCTGTTACAGGGGTCTACAGCTTCAACCGTAATAAGCAGAAAGCTTAAATTTTTATAGAATACATATTACTATGGCCTCTATCATGACAAACAAAAAATAATTAAATTCAGTTCAAGGGAGGTCCCCATACAAGAAACCTCGGAAAATTATTATTTGACCTGGCTCTAACTTAAAGACAGCAATATACACAAGTTTTAAATTAAGTCAGATTGTAGATACTCTAAAGTAAAATAAACAAAGATTTAAAGTAGGTTTCCGAACGCAGACGGTGCCAATTTTTTTGCCAGGCACTACCATCTTAGCGACTTGTTTTTTGTAGCCTTGATGTCGCTTTGGCATGTTTATTGTTGTTATTTACTATAATTTTTTAGGGTTTCGTACCCGTATTGTGCAGTAGTGGGTAACCCCTTGTACGCGAGTCCGACTCGCACTTGGCCAAATTATTGCTTTTACTCCAAGTAAGTTTTGTATTTGCGCACTGCAAACTAGAAAGTTCAAATACTAATTAGGTTACAGACAGTTCGAACAATTTGCGTAATGGGCGTGCTTCTAGAAAACTTTTTGCGGTTAATAAAAATGCAGAAATAAATTTCCAGATTTTTTTTTTACATTGCAAAAAGTATTTTAACTATAATATTGTATACTAATCTCTCAAGTAAGTATATGATGTTTTTTTGCCATCATGCCTATTTCAAAACGTTCCGTTGACTGCCAGAATGCCAGGCTAAAACAAACCTACATTATTTATTTTTATAATCGACCAAACGTTTTACGGTTCCCGCAGAAAAGGTAACCTATTAAGAATAAATAAACTTTAAAAAAATAGTAACCGACTTAAAATGGTACAGCAGCCTTTACTAAAAAGTTTAAAATACTGACCGATCGATGGTACCGAAATAACACTTTCGCCGACTTTTTTATTCTTGAAACATAATTTTCTCTAGAAGTCGGTGCTCCTGTATTGGTTTTTGTTCTGCTACACCATAGGGAATGCTTCGATTTCTAGATAACATAATATATGTTTCTGGAATGAAGAAGTCAGCGAAAGTGTTATTTCGGTACCATCGGTCAGTATATTTTAAACATTTGAATGAATGCTGCTGTGCAATTTGAAGTCGGTTAATAATTTTTAAAGGTTTATTTATTTTACACTTTTTACTATGACGGGCTAAATTATGAAATATGGGTAGGGAATTATTGTAGTATGTAGCTATGGATTTAGTATTTCAAGAAATTGGTCTGAAAATTAAAATAAATAAAATGAAAACTATAATAACTTCAAAAACTACAACAAAAAATCCATCCATCAGCCTGTGTCGTCCACTGCTGGACATAGGCCTTTCCAGGATTTCACCACTCTTGGCAGTCCTCCTGGAAGAACTGCCCATAGTGACACACGCTGGGAAGGCGGGTTGGTGAGCGCGGTGCCAAAACCCTTGCACCAGTGACGCCGCTGCCCGTCACCAGTCTGTTTTATATAAGGCCCGGCAATTGGGGATGGATATACCGCCATCCATCGGTCCCAGGCGATGGTGGGCCGCCTGGTTTTTTGCCTGAGAGCTGTTCTCTTACTCTCCCCCGAATAACTTCGGGAGGATTTGCGAGTAAGATGGTGGTACCTCCACAGTCGAGCTTGGCATCAGCTCTACCACCTAGCCAAAACATAACCCAATTAAATAAAATTCAAAACTTATAGAACAAGTGAAACAGTTTAAATACTTAGGAAGCCTGATAACCAACGACTCCAGATGTATACCAGACATAGTCGCTAGAATAGCAATGGCAAGGAAAGCTTTTAACAACAAAAAGTTTAAAGGCCAGGAATATCCGGAAACGTCTTATAAAAGTATACATATCTGGAGCATTGCTCTATACTATATGGATGTGAAACGTGGACCATGACAATGAAAAGAAGAGCAATGAAGAGGTCCTGCAGATTGTAAGTGAAAAGTGAGATTGATGAAGACTATATACCCAGATAATAAAAGGGGAAAGATGTTGGGACATCTGATACAACATGACAATAACTAATATATCAAAAACATTATTGAAAAAAAAGTGGAGGGGAAAAGATAGAGAGGAAGGCCCAGGAGAACATTTATGGATCAAGTGAAAGAAAAAGTAAATGTCGTGTCGTATCAAGAACTTAAAGAGAAGGTGGAGTGCAGAGGTGAATGGAGAAAACTTCACCGACAAGAGTACAGCCCTTAAATTTAAGATGAATTAATTTTAAGCGCGCTGTTCATATGAAATGAAGTTCAAGTGGGTATTATGAAAATGTTAACAATTAGCACCCTGACACAAAACGATTCTCTAAATCGCGAATGGTGCGCCGTCATCTATTGGGGAGTTTCAGATTTGAAGGTCAGGTGGCCTAATGACAATTTCGAAGCAATGCTCTGCAATCAGCACGCTAACACAAAATGATTTCCTTAATCTCAAGTTATGTGCTGTCATCTGTTTAGGAGTTCCACTGCCTATCTCTGAAGACCATTACAACCAAACTAAAACGAGACCTACTTAAAGCAAACAATAAAAAAAAAGATCCTTACAAATTGGTTAAGAAATGAGAAAGTTTGGAGTATCACATACACAAAAAATACAGTCGAATTGAGAACCTACTCCTTTTTAGATGTCGGTAAAAAAACCTTTTGTATTTCCATTCTTCAATCAGGTAAAATAGTACAGCTTACAAAAAACTCTTTCAAAGCATCGATACATATATAAGCAAAATTAAACTTTACAGTCTCCAAAAAGCCGTGACGTCAATATCCTAAAAAAATAACGAAAGTAAAATTAACTATTGGTTTCTGAAAGCTATTTTTGACTTCTACACTGCCAACATAAACTGGTCTCCCATCCCTTCTCTGAGACTTGATGTCCTCCTACTGAATTCTGTAAATAGTATGTCTAAGTAAAATAGTTGAGCCACGGCATATCGCGAGCCTCAAATGGCTTTAATCGCTGGGGCTATAGCGAAGCCAGCATCTGGGTTTGACAGTTTGAATTACGGGAGTGAGGACTCACGCAACCGAGTTGAAAACTACCGAGGAACCTGTTATATGTTTCGTAATAATTCAATGTTGTGAAGCCACAAAGATAAGATACCTGTTTTCGTCTAATTACGGTTGTGTTGTATTTCAGGGCTTGCGAGATGGAGAAAAGCGAGATATGTGTGGGAAGATACTCAAGATAATAAATATTACGGGTAAAGAATGTTTGGTTACCAAACACACGTGTAAAATATGTACATTTATGTCTTCTTACAAATCTACACATGTACGTATGTTTGTTAGCTTCTTAAGAACACTTGTATCATTTGTAATTCGCTTTATTTTTAAATCTAATATTACATTAAAAATATTTAAATATCTATTTACTGCCGAGGACTGGAAAGTTGGGTATTGGCTGACGAGGTGAGTTAGCTATAATACGAGTTTATTTTTTTACAGTCAGCAAAAATACTGTTCGATAGGTCGATAAAAAATATTGCGGGGGTGTGAAAACCATTTTTCTTTTGGGGATCCGTTATTAATCTAATTTTTGTTAGGGTCAAGTGTAGCCAGTAGTGCCAGCTAAACAGTTGTTTTTGGTTATGTGAAAAAATTTACGGCAGTTGTATGAAGGGTCCTACAATAATAAGTGAAATGATTCTATGGTAGATCATGTACCGTTAACTGATCACATTACAAAAGAAAAATAAATAATTGTTCCACTCCCCAGTACAAAGTGGTTAAATCGACCAACATACGAGTATTGTGACGGCAACTACGGAACCCTACACTGCGCATGCGCATGGCCCAACATGCACTTGACTGGTTTATTTTTTAAATCTGTGAATTACGAAATAAAATAGTTACTCGAAAAGTTAGGTTTAGCTTTGTAGTACGTATTTCAGTAGGTTTTTTTTTATTTGGATTTTATGGCCTGGTATCCTTTAAGTTGTAGGTATGATATGCACTCAGTAAGTTATTATATTTTCTGTATGGTATTTTCAATGTATTTTTAAAGCGGTTTAGATGTTTTAATGTCTTTCAACAAGCGGAGGCGGGCGGGAAGAAAAATCACCGTAATTTTGTAACACTTCTGTCGCGCCTTCTGTAGCATGATCGAAATGCCTTGGGTTTACTACAGAATGAACATGGGCAACAAAGTATAAATATTATACGACAGAAAGGATGAGTCGACCGTGCGTGACTAAATGTCTATTTTGTCTTTATCTTATTCTTATTATGGATCTGTACTACAGATCCTTAACGGTCGACTACTGCTCCGGTTTGTAGGCTGGCTAGTGGACTGTCATAGCCCTACACTGTGCAGGGGTTGCTGAGGGTCTCTGCATCGCGCTACCTCCCCCTCTCGTGCACAGCAGCTGGGCTATCATCTCACTTTAGCTGCCTAGGGACCTCTTAGGAACTCCGCATGAGTTACCTATTGCCTGTCCCATCCCGGACGTGAAGGGGGTTTCCCTTCACGAGGACCTCCACCTTCCCCATAGTCCTGCCTCGGTTGCTCCATCATCATAGTCGACCGTTAGCGCGCTCAGCTCGCGTCGCGCTCTTGGGTGAACATCCCGACAAGCCTGGTGGGTCTACGCTCACGGGTTAACCACCAGTTGTCATCTGAATGTTCTACTGCCCAATACCAGACGTAATGATACGCCATTTTGTAATATATGAGAGACTCACTATTCGCTTAGTCCACTCATCCCTTCACATCTCATGGATTGCAAAGCAACGGTCTAACTAATTAGATACATATTAGTATGAGCACTCACCCGTAGAAGCTGGCAACCATGTCCTGGCCTTTGCTGCTCCTCGCAACAGAGCACAAAACCCCGCACTTCTTTTGCGCCGCCTCGTCTTTTTTCGCCATCTTGATTATTCCCAAGAAAGGTACCAACACAATGGTTATGACAAGCGGAAGCCAGAGTAGCCAGTCAAAAAATTATGTCATGATACTTGACACTTACCAATTGGTCGGATAGCGACTCGCGTACAACGCGACACTCCCAAAGGCGAAGACGGTCACTCTAGCAGGGCGAGTAGGTGACGCGTCCACTCTCGGATGCCAGGGGGCTTGAACCGCAGCGTCCCTTCGGTTTCTGGTGTTCACCTCAATTGGTTGCTGTGGCTCATCTGAAGTTGTGAATTCTTCCAACTCTGGTGTTCTACTATTAGTTGGAGGGCTTGGCTCGCTGTGGGATTCATCATTTCCAGTCTTTTCAACTTCGAGGATAGAGTCTATTTCCATTGGAGAAGTATGCTCACTAATAGTGTTTATATCTCTGTGAGACTGCAGATCTCCATCCTGTTCTGGCATGTGCCTCGACTTAAATTCCAAATCAAGGTCTAGGTCCAAGAAGCGAACAGGGACGTCTACCATTGGAACGTCAGTTTGTTCCAAACCTTGTTCGGTATCTTGCTCAGGTTGTACCTGTTCGTCTGAATCTACCTCCAGAGGATAGAGATGCCCAATGGAACGTGTGAGTATAGAGCCATCCACATTGATCTTTGCAACTCTACATTTACCATCTGCCCCCTCAATCAAGGACTCAATTTTCCCAACTTTCCAGTTGTCGCGGTTTTTATAGTCAGACTTGACTTGCACGACTTCACCTACTCGAGGTTCATGATCGGATCTAATTCTTGGCTGTTTAGGTGCATGTTTGGATCTCTCTCTCAAACTCGCGAGATATTGTCCCACAAACATCTGTTTGAAGGCCTCTAGAATTTTAAGTCCCTTTTTCCAACTTTCGATCAGGTCAGTCTTTGTAGTTGTTCCTTCGTAAGGTAATTTTTTGGAGGAAGGTTCGACTATTAGGCATTTTCCCAAGCTAAGGAAATCCGCTGGTCTCAATATGTGGATTATCTCTGTGCCTACTCGTGTTAGTGGTCTGGAGTTTACTACTGCTTCAACTTCCTTCATCACTGTAAGCAATTTGCTGTCGTTCAGTAGACGTTTCTCTAAAGTTCGTTTTAGACAGTGCTTGACTAATGCAACCAGACGTTCGTAAAATCCCCCATGCCAAGGGGCCAGCTGTGGAATAAATTTCCATTGTATTTTCCTTTCGATACAGTATGGCTTTACCATCAATTCAGAGGTCAGCTTGAAATGGGTAGCATTATCTGAGTATATGCGTTGTGGTACTCCTCTGGTCGCCATGAATCTTCGAACAGCTAGGAGGGATTCTTCAGCTGTCAAATCCTTAACAATTTCTAAGTGGATAGCGCGAACTGTTAAGCACGTAAACAAAGCCACCCACCTCTTTTCTCTTCCAGTCGCTGAAGCCTCGTACAGAGGGCCAAAATAATCAAGACCACTGAATGCAAAGGGATAGCTGTAGTTTACTCTCTCTCGCGGCAGGGCTGGCGTAGGTGGTAGCTTATAGGGGCCACCACCATGTTTCACACATTGACGGCATCTTCTGAGTACCTTCTGCACTTGGGCTTTTCCTTGCGGTATCCAGTATCGCTCCCTGATGATAGCTAAGGTGTGTGCAGTGCCTACGTGATAGTTTTTTTCATGTGTGTCGTGTATAACTCTATTCGTGAACTCGCAATCTTTTGGCAACAGCACTGGATACTTCATGTCGTAACTCCAGGTGGTATTTGCCATACGGCCTTTGCACCGGAGTACTCCATCGACGTCCAAGAATAAATCCAAATTCCTTCCCAAGTGTGTTCTCTTGCCCATTACTTCATCAAGAAAGTATTGTCTTTGAAGTTTTTTTATTTCAGTTGTTGTCTCATCAAGTGTGTTATAGCTGTCTTGGACAATTATATCTGATTCGCTACTTTCCAAAGCGTCATCAAACTGCTCGACATCCATCTCTCCTGGATGCTCGTCCAGGGCCTCCCCAACTGAAAGGAAGGTCTTGTGCGCATCGTAGTGGCGATTAGAAGGCCAACGAGACTCATGTTCTTTCAAAAATTCTGGACCATTGTACCAGAGCTCTTGTTTTTGTTCCCAGAGCTCGGGCCTCGTCGCAATATCAGCAGGGTTAGACTTAGTGTGAATGTAACACATTTCTGTTTTTTGGTGATTACGCTTGATCTCGTTGACTCTATTTGCTATAAACGGTGGGAGAAGCTTGTTGGATCTCATCCATCCAAGAACAACCAGGCTGTCTGTCCACAAATACATCTTCTGAATTGGTAAGTCTATGTTGTTACTAGTGTATTTTAGTAACCTGCTCCCTATCAGGTACCCTAATAGCTCTAGCTTGGGTATTTTGAAATCGGTCTTATCTTCTGTCCTTGATATGTGTGATTTTGCCATTACAAATGACACCACTGTTTCACCATGTCCTTGTGCCTTTAAATAGACTACGGCTGCATATGCGTTCATGGACGCGTCAGTGAAGCAGTGTAGTTCATATATGGTTTTTTGATCAGGTGATTTGATTCCGATGTACCTCTGAAGTTCCACACCTGATACAGCCGTTAACTGTTCTAAAATTTTCTCTACTGACTGTGTCAGGTCTTCAGGCAGCTTCGTGTCCCACTTCACCTTTCTCTCACATATGTGTTGAAACAAGAGTTTCATTGGTAATATCAGTGGGCATACAAATCCACAATCGTCGTAGACTCGAGCTAGAGCGCGAAGAAACTTCCTTTTGGTGCTTGACAGAGTTTGTTGGCTGAAATAATCGTCAGCAGTTTTCAGTTTCAGAGTGTCCTTTTCAACATCCCATAATAAACCAAGGACTTTCACTTTATCAGTTTGTTTGGCCTTGTATTCATCGGGTATCAACTCCATAAACTGTCTGCTGTTGGAGACCCAATCCCTGATATTCATGGCTAGCTGTTGAAATGAGGTTCTTGCTTTCTGAAATGTTTCTTTGGCATCCTCGACTGAGTCAGCTCCCGTCACCAAGTTGTCGACATAGCATTTGTCAGCAATCACCTTCATCAAGTTTCCATCGGTTTGGGACATATGATGTCTGATAGTAGCAGTGAGTAAGAATGGGCTTGATATCACACCAAAAGGTACTCTACAGAATCGCAGATGCAGTAGATTATCTGGAGTTGGATCTTGGTCCAGATCTTTAACCCAAAGGAATCTTGTCACGTCCCGTTCCTCACTCTGAAGTCCAACTTGCAGGAAGGCCTTTTCTACATCTGCCGTCAGGCCTATTTTCTTGGTGCGAAACTTGAGTAATAATGCTGTCAGGTCTTCCAGCATGGATGGTCTACTATAAAGACACTCATTGAGACACTTCTGTCCTGTTATCTTGGCCGAGGCATCATAGACCAGTCTTCCTTTCTTTCCTTTCTGTTTCACTATATGATGAGGAAGATAGTGAATCAGACCACTGGTCTGGCTGGAATACTGATCGACTACTTCTATGATTCCTAGCTCTAGCTGTTCCTTCAGTATGCTAACATATTCATCACGAGACTCTTTATCCATTCTTTTTATCAAACTTTTGAGTCGTCCAAGAGCAAGTCCAAAGTTAGATGGGAGATCGGGTGGGTACTGGATCCAGGGCCATCTAACCTCATATCGTCCATCGCGATACTGAACTGTCTCATTAAAATGGTGTACTGCTTCCTCTTGCCATGTAGCCTTGGGTGAATCAGTGATACCAATACTTTCCAGTGACCATAGAAATTTCATGTCAATGCTCCTTAATGGTAGATCTGGTTCCGTGAAGTATGGACAGCTTGGTATATGACATTGACAGTAAGTAGTGATGGATAGAATATTAGGCGTTTCTTTCTGTATTATATTGCCAGACAACACCCAGCCAAAGTCGGTGTCCATTAGGTATAAGTTTGTGCCAATCTGAGTTTTGTCATCTCTTATGAAGGAGCAGTAGAAATCATTCCCAACAAGTAGGTCAATACCATCCCCAGTCGTGTCATCATCAGCAAGTATGTCCACGCTGTCAACCTTCAGGTTTGCTACTGACACCCTAACTGTAATGTGAGGAACAACATTAACCTGCATTGGCCTGATGATACCACGCTTAGTTTCTAATATAATTTCTGTGGATGGACTTGATGTTTCTGTAGGGCTGGAGGCTCCAAATGTATAAATTAGCAGCAGATCATCCTTTTCTATTGACAGGCTCAGTTCGTTAGCTAACCTTGATGAAATATAACTACGTTGGCTGCCACTGTCCAGAAGGAGTCTGCAATTTTGACTCTTGTTACTTTCGGGGCTTATGATTTTTGCCACGGCAGTCTGTAAAAAGGTATGACCATGAGAAATCTCACACACAGTTTCTATGGCATCTTTTGTTAAGGAATATAGCTCACCTTTATCAATATTCGGACACAAAAGTTTCATATGATCCCCCTTGCACTGGTAACAGGTCACCTGCTTCTTACAATCTTCCGTTCTATGGTTCTGATTCAGGCAACGCAGACAGCGACCAGAAAGCTTCTCCTTCCTTGCTTCTACTGTCCTTACAGTCCTACATTCGGAGCTTGAATGGTTAATTCGCTTACAGAAGATGCAACTGCGTCTGGGCTTCTTTGTCGGTGGTACTCTGATGTAGTTATCAGCATTTCTCTTTCGATTTGGCTGCTGTCGCTTTGGTTCCACTCTCACTTGCAGAGCTTCAGTGGTACTTCCGGAAGAACCTGGTATAGGTGATATCACTTCAACTGTGGATGGAGCTGATGTCGACTTTTCCATCGCTGTGATGATGCGGTGCAAGTTCTTTCTGATAGCTGCCATTGAATTTCCACTGTCCCTCAAGTGATGTTTCTGTACCACTTTATCAGGAAACTTGCTAAGTATGATTGCCCGAAAGTGATTTCCATCTGCCGGTTCTCCAAGCTTCTCCAAAACCTTGAGATGTCGTTCAATGGTGTCTAAAGTCGACCTACAACTCCCACTTTTGTAGTCCGCACATGAGAGGCCATTGAGTGCAGTGTAGTGCGCATCTATTAAAATGTCATCAGAGCCAAATCTGTCCTGCAGAGTCTCAATTGCAATGGTGTAGTTGGCATCCGTTGTAGTCAATCCTGAGACAGCATCTAGAGCAGTACCTTCAAGACAGCTGAGCAGGTATGACAATTTGTCAGCTTTTGCTAGATCTCGATGGTGTATGTTGGCTCGAAAACGGTCCCAAAACTCACTCCACTTTAGTCTATCTCCATTGTACTTTGGTAATTCGAGCTTCGGTAACCTCGTGGCCTTGTCATGTTCGTGATGGCTTGATTGCTGAGTCTGGACAGAAAACTCGATCTTGTTTATGAGATCTTCAGCTGCCAACTGAGCTTCCAGTGCAGAATTTATTACGTCAGGCTGTGTTCCCGTGAGGTTGTGGTATAATGTTTGATTTCATCATCAAATTTTTTAACCAAGTCTTTCAGCTGACGTAATGAAAATGCTACCTTTTCGCTGTCCAATTTCGCCTGCTCATACAGCTGTGTCGTTGTGTTGACGAAGCTGGAGAGGCGTTCCTTTCTCAGCTCAACTCTTCTAAGTAGAATCTGCTCCATATTGACGTCAACTAACTTTATTTTGGAAGTAAATCACTTCGACAACCACGTATGGTATAACCAACAACGTCACAAATACGAGTACACTAAAGCCCCCAAACAATTGCACTAAACACGGTTTTAGTTATTCACAAGCAAATATTTCAACACACAAGTATAATATTTTCTCAGTACGAGGTGAAAATAATACCAACACCGGCCGGAGTTTTCTTTCATGTCAAAACAAACAGTAGTGCGTTCCGATTCAAGACATAATCGATTACATCGCGTCTATCGTCATTCCGAATCACTGATGGCCGTACGGTGTAAGTAGTTTCATGGTACTTTTAGTGCTGTCACTTCCATTCGGAACCCGGCCCAGTTCGGAGATGGAAGTCAAAAAAAAAGGAAAAAAAAAATCCGGAAATTTTTAAAACTTCAATAAATTTGTTTAAAGCTGAGCTGCGTTCAGTCGCCCGCCGACGCCTGGCGATCATGACATCTCTTTTGCACGCGTTGAATTTGACACGATGAGCGGGCGACCAAACTGAACGCGGCATAAAATAAAAAACCGGTAATAATCGAAAAATATCAAGGGACAACATTTATCATAGACAACCTGCCTTTCCTTTTCCAATGGCTTGTGGCTTCAAACTGAACGCGGCATAAAATAAAAAACCGGTAATAATCGAAAAATATCAAGGGACAACATTTATCATAGACAACCTGCCTTTCCTTTTCCAATGGCTTGCGGCTTCTCAGTGTTGCCACCCAAATAAAAAAATAAAATAAGAAATCACAGATTATAATGCGCGTACTTACTGCACACTGGGCAGTAACGTAAAACAAAGGAAAGAAAATTTTAATAGAACACAATAATGTATCCTAATTTCAGAGTAGACAGAACAAAATTACATGCAAAATTAATCATGTGAATCTGAACAGAGAGTAACCAGAACGAATCTGGCTTCCCTGATCAAATCCCAGCTCCTCCACCATTTTTGTCGCGCCTTCTGTAGCATGATCGAAATGCCTTGGGTTTACTACAGAATGAACATGGGCAACAAAGTATAAATATTATACGACAGAAAGGATGAGTCGACCGTGCGTGACTAAATGTCTATTTTGTCTTTATCTTATTCTTATTATGGATCTGTACTACAGATCCTTAACGGTCGACTACTGCTCCGGTTTGTAGGCTGGCTAGTGGACTGTCATAGCCCTACACTGTGCAGGGGTTGCTGAGGGTCTCTGCATCGCGCTACCTCCCCCTCTCGTGCACAGCAGCTGGGCTATCATCTCACTTTAGCTGCCTAGGGACCTCTTAGGAACTCCGCATGAGTTACCTATTGCCTGTCCCATCCCGGACGTGAAGGGGGTTTCCCTTCACGAGGACCTCCACCTTCCCCATAGTCCTGCCTCGGTTGCTCCATCATCATAGTCGACCGTTAGCGCGCTCAGCTCGCGTCGCGCTCTTGGGTGAACATCCCGACAAGCCTGGTGGGTCTACGCTCACGGGTTAACCACCAGTTGTCATCTGAATGTTCTACTGCCCAATACCAGACGTAATGATACGCCATTTTGTAATATATGAGAGACTCACTATTCGCTTAGTCCACTCATCCCTTCACATCTCATGGATTGCAAAGCAACGGTCTAACTAATTAGATACATATTAGTATGAGCACTCACCCGTAGAAGCTGGCAACCATGTCCTGGCCTTTGCTGCTCCTCGCAACAGAGCACAAAACCCCGCACTTCTTTTGCGCCGCCTCGTCTTTTTTCGCCATCTTGATTATTCCCAAGAAAGGTACCAACACAATGGTTATGACAAGCGGAAGCCAGAGTAGCCAGTCAAAAAATTATGTCATGATACTTGACACTTACCAATTGGTCGGATAGCGACTCGCGTACAACGCGACAACTTCACTAAGATCATTTGCAAGCACTAACCTATCAATAAGGAAGTTTTGACAGTTCAATATGAAATGCTCAATGTTTGCATCAGTAGCTCCACAGAATGTGCAGATGTTACTTTGAATTATTCCAAATCTTGCGCAGTGTGATGGTGCAGTATTATGTCCAAAACGTAGTCTATTCATGGTGGAAATGAAATATCACTGCTGGCTTCACGTAGATTATCATACCATGGCCTTGCTCGTAAGCTTTCTTGAATGCTTCCATATCATCTTCCTTTCGTCTCTTGATCTATCTTCCATAGTTCTTCCCATAACGTTGTTATAGCTAGCTTTATGCAACATAAATAATCAGTCATAGGAACGTTCATGACATTGGTAACATCAAGTGTATTTATTCCTTCATATGCAGCTTTATCTGCCATTTCATTTCTAGTAATGTCCCTTGAGAAGGCCTACATGAATCATCTTTGAGATAATATTGATATTTCAGTATATAGCTATATGGATTCTGGTAGCCGCTCGTTGTGACACATCTCAACGTTCCAGAATATCCTTAATTTACTCTCAATACCTCGTTTTAGTTGGACTAATAAATTATTGTTGAATAATATACTCAAAAGCCCTCTAAATGCCCTCAACTACCAATGAACACTGTTTCAGAAGGTTATACGCCAAAAGGGCTAATTGTTATAGACACCTGTCTCATCCGTGACCCTTCTCGTAGACGTGACACCTATAAAGATGGCCCTTTTGACAGCCCAATACACTAACATGTTTGTAAATCACTCGTATAGCTACGTACGAGTACATAATATATGTTCATACGTTTAAATAGCATAAACATAATCCAATTTGCTATGCTGGATATTTAAATGTTTATCCAGTTTAATCATTTTTAGATAACATCAAGAACCTGAAAATAATTTTTAGATGTCAGTATTAAACAGAAGCCTTTTTATCATAGCTTCTTTGGTGCCTACCATATCCCATTAAGGCGAAGTGGGCGTTGGGAAATGCAACTTTATACAAGTTTTGCAGAAAACCAGATGTACATACAGAACTGACAAAACTACATATTATTTTCGAAGATATGAGAAATGTTTTGGCTATATTAAAATCATGATTGGAATCTTTCACATAATGGAAAAAAATCCTTCAGAGAATTCTGAAAATTGTATTTATTACGTTTTGTGCCTGTAATGTTGATCGTATCATTACAAAATTTGATATAAATATTTTGTGTATATACCTACTTTATACTTGTCTTTTGACTACAAGAACCTCAAAAGGAAAAAACGGAACCCTTATAGGATAACTTTGTTGTCCATCTGTCTGTCAAGATCCTTTATCTCGGAAACGCGTGGAGTATCGAGTTCAAATTAAAACCATATACTCAAGTCTACAGTCCCTCGAAGCTGTGAAAAAATCAACTTCAATCAAAGCGATCCGATTAACGTGAAAAAATTATACGGCCGTTTATGCCGCAAAAAATGTAAATTTCGACACACTCAAGGGAATCAAAATTTATAGGGTACTAGCTTTTGCCCGCGGCTCCGCCCGCGTGTTATTCGGTTTAACCACATGCTTTTTCCAGGATAAAAAGTAGCCTATGTGTTAAGTTAGGGTATAAGCTATATCCATTCTAAATTTAATCCTAATCCATCCAGCCGTTTCAGCGTGAAAGATTAAAAAACGTACAAACACACACGCACACACACACACACACCCTCACTCACACACACAAACTTTCTTATTTATAATATCATATATAGTGTGAGCGTGATTTCCCGTTGACCTAGAACTATGAAATTTGGCAAGTAACCGTCTAATACTACAACTCTACAAGTATAGGAAAAAATCTTAAAACTATACATTTGTAATTAAATCATAAAAAATCATCAAGGTTAAGCAACGGTATGCGCGGTCATAATTATACGGGTGACCAAATCTTTTTGTAGATTATTTTTAAACTTTTACCAATTTTTACGGAACCCTCGGTGGGTGAGTCGGACTCGCACTTGTCTGGTTTTATCAAAATTGAGTCAGATTATCGGTTACGTTAAATTTGTATACCATGTCTGTCTAACTTGCTCACTCGCGCTCCACCGTAGATAAGTTCGTCCTGCACTCTCACAGCATATTTTTCAAATGCTCACTTCACCTTCACGATACTGGGCAGGTTAGAATAAATAAATATTTAAATAAAATGTCGCAGGTGTCTCCCAGAGAGGAGATAAGGGGGCTCAAAATAATAAAATAGTCAAACATGTATGTACTTTTCAGTATCGATTTCTACGTTCAGATCTAAAAGATGGTTAGACTTAATTAAGTGCGCTTTTCCTGGAATCAGTAACGGAGAAAGATATTAAATGTTTATTTAGAGGAGAAATTTCCAGGATAAACATGAAGTTTTTCGTTCTAGAATTCATATTTAATTAATATATTTTCTAGGAGCGGCCTCCCATTTACTTACAAAGCTTTCTAAATAGTTTACTTTGTGGCACGTTGTGGGTAATTAATCCAATCACTGAAACATTAATTAATCCACAACAGTTTATGTTGGTTTCTTCAACCGCGCTTTAATTTTCAGTCTGAAAAGTGGTTTTTCAGGTGACATCACGCCAGGAGGCTTTACAGGAGAGGGGGGAGGTAGGCAGCAAGCCCAATTTACTTCGGAGCCTTATACACATAACGATATATGTACGTAAAATGTAAGTTGTAGCAATACATGAAGTCGTTAAGTACGAAATATGTTTTGATTTAATTGCAGTAGCTACGATTGCGGAGTTTCAGAATTTATTCATTAAATCACGTGACGGAGGCAACAAGTGTGTGGAACGAGCACATAAATGCGCGACCGAACTTGCCAACTGAAAATACGTACAGTGTGCAACGAAATATACGAAGTAATTTTTATATAACGATATAAGGGTTCCGTACCCGAAGAATTACAAACGGGACCCTATTACTAGGCCTCCGCTGTCTGTCTGTCTGTCCGTCTGTCACAGGGGTGTACGGCTTCAACCGTAATAGGTAGTTACTTGAAATTTTTACAAAATACGTGTTACTATGGCCTATCACTAGAAATAATAAAAATAACATAAGGGCGGTTTCCATACAATAAACCTCGTGTTAACCAGCGCCATCCAAGATGACTTGTTTGACAAGCTTGTCAAGCTTTTTATACCGAGGTTCATTAGTAAGATGGCAGGTGGCGCTAAGAGTGCTTGTCAACCTATTTATACCATAATGTTTTAGGGTTCCGTACCCGTAATAATTGGTGGTATGGAGCCCTTTGTGCGCGAGTTCGACTCACACGTGGCTAAATTATTCTAAGTGCGCGATCATCATCAATAATTGATATCATCGTCAATCTGTAGCAGTCCACTGCCACAGACATGCTCTTACAACGTGTCACAATACTGTGGATCGTTTTAAGGACCTAAGAAGTCACTGTCACCAAATTTCTGATCCGATTACTAGAACTTTTTTTCTAAAACGTTATGTAGTTGAAACATCTGTCTCAAAACCTAAAACAATATACTTTTCCTAACTATCTTTTTCCTTCCTATAATATATAAGAGTTCGTAACAATTTTCCTTTCTAGCTTCGTGGATATTTTATATTGGCGACAGTACCTTTTGATATTGCATCACAAACCGTAAATAATTTGAAACTTCAGCCTCCTTTTGAAACGAAACATTCACTTTTGCAACATTCATCAAAACTATCTATGATGTTGCTACCAGATGATAAAAAGATTTTTACTTGAATAAAGGTCCAATATGTATTAAATAAATGACTTCAGAAATGGAGGTTCTTAATTCGATCTGTATATACAGAGCCGTTATATAAAGTTTAGTGGCCCTCGGGCAACAATAGAGTGGAGACCTTTCTAAATATTTTGAAAGCAAGATATTGTAGAATTGATATTTTGAAGTTCAATTTGCGAATTTCAATTCCATTGCTTAAATTCTGTGCATTTTTGGATTATTAAAATGAAAAAGAAGACAAGTTGTCAGAAATACAACTATAAATTATTTAAGTGGATACTTCCTATGTCGTCTCTTTACTCAATCAGGGAGAAAATAATCAATAGCGGCCGTAGATACCATAAAAATGTCAGTGATCGCAGCGCATCTCAACAATACGAGGTCATTTCAACATTTTTATTACTCCGATCAAATAAGCAACTCACCATGAATTGCAACAAAAAATTTACGATTAAAAAAACATAGTCTTTAATCAGAAATTAAATTATCCTTAATAAAAAAAAATGTTCCAGACGTGACCTACAAACTCTAAACATGCCCCCCCTACACGAGATGGGAACAAAGAAGTATCCACGTCAAAAAGTATCAAAACGAGCCTTCGGTTTCGGAGCCATGTTCCTTGCGACTGATTTAATTTGATTCTTCTCGTCTCATTGACGGATACTTACCAAAGCAAAACTTGAAGCATAAATATGGAAAGTAATTACAGTCAATGACGGGAGAGCGTATGGTCTATAACTTGACAATTAAGCATCTAGGCAAGGCAAGGGTGATATTTTCGTATTCAGTGATAAAGATATTACAGTGCATAGGGATCAAATGCATTTTCAAAAATTTCCACCTGTTATATGTATGTGCCACCTTGAAGGTGCTATGAATGTGGGTCGAAGTAACAGGTAACACGACTTGCTGAGGCTGCAGCATCAGCATCCAAGCTGGGGCCGAATTATCAGAAACCTACAGCTCACGTTCTCACAGAACGTGACGCTTAGAACGCCTAGAACAAACATACTCCTTGTAGAATTATCTGCTTATCGTTGACATGCAGCGTTCACCTGTGCATCTCGTAGGCGATGCACTGCTTGCCACTTTTGCACAATGTAAGCATGACGATGAACTGCAGCGCAGCATTCATAGCGGGCACTCACAAGACCCACTAATGCTAGAATCAAAGTTAATTTTCCAACAGGACTACTAAAGTGTCATGATACCTATAACTGCAGCCAGCAACCGGGACATGGGATGACGTGGTCGCAGAATTGTTTTTTACACAAGTTGAATTTCCCAAGTCGCTTGCTTATCTCAAAGTCGCCCAGTAACCAGACCGCTACTTTGTTGGGTAAAACCCAATAAATTCTGTTTATACTTTATGTGTTATCAGTACATTCGGTCAAGTGTCGCATACTAGGTGTTTTAACCTACTAGAACTGCATCCGATCTGCATCGTTGTCGTTGTTAAGGCATGCTCTTATCACGCACACAATGCCGTATGTACCTGGAAGGTACAAACGTTTGAACTGGTTTTCACGATGAGTCTCCAGCATTCCTATTACGGACTGCCTAGGTAAGACAATGAGTCTGGTACAGCAATTAAACATCGTTCACGATGTACCAAATTGGTAGCGTAAACTCCCGACCTTCAGGTATGGTAGCGCAGGATCATTTATTTCCATCTATTTATAGAAAGTCTGGCTGAAGTGAGCGGTTACATCAGCGTCGCCGCGGATAACCCGCGGGTTAGGCTACGGGAATTCCGAATTGCTTTGTTACCCCTATATCGCTGCATTTATCCTGTTTCACAATCTACTGGCTCGGTATAAATTGATTTGCGCCCAGTCGATAGCGACACACACTGAACGGCGCACGTTCACGAACGAATATTATTTAGACGGAGAAGCCCCGTGACATCGAGAACTCAACATGACGTCCCAAGAAAATCAAGAGTATCAAGACAGAGAACTTACTTTTCCGGTGGACACCTTCACGTTCCGCGGGCCTGCTATACCCGGCAAGGCCCCTTTCAGCGTTGGCGAATTCATGCAGTTTCACCAAGCATATACACAGTTTGCTCGGTCAATCCGAAACCTGGACTTGACTTTTCTTAATGGAAAGGCATGCACCGTCCGCTACAGCTTTGATGCAACGAGGCCGGAAGAGGATCGCCTGCTGATAAATTGGGACTGGCTCGTGGCCCTATTTTGGAAGCCGCCGCCAGGTAAAAGAGATTTTGTGAGGCTGCCTAAGATAGTGAAGTTCGTCGAGAAAAAGCTTCGTTTTCAGAAGTGCAAGGCGGTTGCCGGCGACACCTGCACCTGTGACAAGAATCCCCATAAAGTGGTATCTCCTGGAAGCGACTGCACGAACGAACTCCACTGGCATCATTTCTGTACCGCACACGTCTCTGCGTGGTTGACCAATTATATGGTGCCGGCGATTCTTCTTAGAGAATCTAAAGAGATGTTTCATGCGATGATTGCAAAAGTGCATCGAGACAATCCAGCCATCTTGGAATTTTATTCCACGGGTGAAAGTACGCACACACAATTGTTGCTTGACTCGGCTCGCAGTATTGGTGGTTCCGGCTCTGGTGCAGCCGCATCTCGATGGTGTTAATAGTGTGAATAGTCTGCATTAGTCTAAAGTAGCAGTAGTAGTAGTAGTAGTAGTAGTAGTAGTAAATAGATTGAAATAAATAGTTGTGTTCAATATGTCTACTTTTATTTTTTTTATTCCTATTAGTAGTGTAGGATGATGGAGAGTTGTGCAGGTAAGGTATAGAGACCGTTCCCTCTTACGTTGCTCCAAGTTCGTAGTTTCCTTCATGACAACTCTGTGTTAGATACAATCAAGTCAAGCTTGGACGGCACTAGAGGTAACGGCTAGGTAACGTGCTACTAGCAGCCGCATAGCACGTCACACCACTATCACTTACAGTTGAGTTGCAAGGCGTGATGATAAGAGTTACGTGCACATGGGATGCAAAGCTCCGCTATCACAAACAATGCTTATCATATGTCTTGAGCAAGGCCTGAATGTGCATTCGCTTACTGAGTACGTGTACCTGCGACGTTTAGCCGCGGAGCAGACCATACAGGAATGTGAGACGTCTAAATAACGTTTTTCTTAAGGTGGTTCATGATTAGTATCTACGCATAAGCCGCAAACAGTATAATGTGTAGACATACACGTAGACGTAGATTTCCCGATAATACGCCGCAAGACGTGGCGCACTTTAGTTTAAATATAGAACAAACCATGTGTCACTCTTCAGAATATAGGTAATATGTTACGAGTGCGAGATCGTTATCAAAACATTGTTATTGGGTGCCTTGAGACAGTTAGTCGGGCTCAGCGTCTTACGATAACCTAGGATCAGTTGGCACTAGCTACGAATTATTGAGGAAAACCCAAGGCTAAATATACTTTATGATAAGTATTCATCTTTAATATAAATAGCAGATCTTCAGTCCCAAATCACTTTCGGTTACTGAACGTTACGAACGTGCCCACTTCTTTGCCGTCTTTATTGAGCTAAGGAAAGATAAACGTAAAACAATGTCCGCACCGGCAAAAGCAAGCTGTTCCAAACGGTTGCTGATAGAGTTGAACGTGAAGACTTTCGAAGCGACATTCTACAATGGAAAAAAGCTGAGCATCGAGTACCTTTTCCATTCCGAAGTTATGGGAGAAGAATGTCTGCAAGTAGGCCTCAACAGCTTGAAACCACTGTTCGGAGGTATCATACCTCCCGGTATACCTCAGTTCACCCATATCTCGGAACTCTCCAATTTCCTCCGGCTTATCAACATGGATGACTGTTCACACGGTGACTACGCTTCTTGCGCGTGTCGGCACAAGATCGAACCAGGTCAAGAGCATTCCGACTACCGTTGTCGAGATAATCACTGGCATCACTACTGCACGGGACACGTCCATCAGTGGCTGCAGTTCTACCTGGAACGTGCGATTCTGTTGAAAGAATCTCGGAAGCACTACGAGTACCGCGTGAGCGAAGTGCACGGGCCAGTCACCGGCTTTTATTATTCATGCGGCGAGATGGCAACTGCAGAATATTGGCTAAGGTGGGCTTGGACGAGTATTTTGTGGCGGCGTGTATGATAAAACCTGATGAGTTAGCGTAGACGACTACTGTGACATAAGCATGTGTTTAATACACCTTACTTATATTTAAGATTTGTCATTTCATTGCTTACAGGATTTGTTAGACTTTATTTTGCCTGAAATGTTAGGGTATACTATCACAGATACCTTACCTAGAAACTATGTAACGTGCACCGTACCTACCTATCGCTGCATAGCATGTCACTGTGCACCTACAATCCTCTTACAAAGTGTAGTTACTAATCTTGACATTTATGAGGAGGTACACGCAAGCTTGGCATTCGTTGCTAAGCTGACATGCACTTTGAAATGAAATAATCATGTATTAGGAACGAGTTTTTTATTTCTAACAATAAATACTATTATAAATTATCACATATGTATACGGTTAGGATGTATTACTTCGGCCTGTTGTGTGTCCCGCGCCACGATGCCTGCTGGCGTAAAGCTTCTGCATACCGCAAGAGGTGCTCCTCAAGTTTCCGCTGCTCTTCCCGGTTACGCTTTCTTTCTTCACGCTCCTGCTCTTGTCTCTTCCACTCTGCTTGTTGGTCCTCCCAACGTTGCTCGGCGGCTCGACGAGCGGCTTCTCCAGATCTTCCATTATTATTGCTTCCCCACATGGTGATTATATGTCGAGGGTTAATAGTATGCTGATTGACTATATAACTCCTGGCGATTGTGTCGAGGATATATGTCCGACTGATTGATTGTATAGGGCTTTCCTTCAATTTATACTAATTCGAAACCTACCTATTATGGACTGGTTGGAATTCCATAATCATCGGGAATTTATTTGTGGTTTGATTATCTCGCTGAAATAAGGATAATTAAAACGTACTAACCGCATGGTGTAACGTAGTAACGAAAAATTAATTATTTATAACTGAAAAAGGAAAAATGACGTCCATAATTCATACAGTTTTATATTTTAATAAGCGAGTGATGTCATAGACTGCGTTAACTTTCCCGTTAGGTTGTGCAATCATGCTCCAGTTGCGCAATATGGATAAAAATATATAGGTAATATTCAGAAGCTGCTGGTGACATGCTGAGCATGCATGAAGTCTTGCTACGTGACCTGCAGTCGTACTTGACCGTGTGATGTTCTCTGGAGGTTTGGTTACGCCAAGCTATTCCACTAAAGCGTTGCAGCGTGCACTCATGTCCTCAGAAAAGTTTACGAAGCAAGCTCGAGAGACTTGAGTTTATATTGAAACTTTCATTTACACCATCGTTAGGTAATGAACAGTTGAATACCTCCATAAGCGTACTTGTGGTTTACCGTACGTATGACGTCAAACCTTATCGGACAATGGTATATTGTTTTATTTTCCCGAACTATGAATAATTTTATAAATTCAAATGACCGGATAATATCAATTAATTAAGCCCGATAACCTATTTAATTGAAGCAAGAGAAACTTAAATAAGTATCGTTTAACTTCAGCGATAACGGCGTTATCGCCGTCACGGTTGGTTGCTCTAATGTTATAGTAATATGCTTGATATGGATATTGCTCCTTACAACGAAGGTGAAACTTACAGGTTGACAGTAAAGAGTTTTTACGCTTGCATTCGCAGGGACCTAAGGTTATAGAAGCTTGAATCGATGACTCATGGTCTCATAGCAAAACCTAGAACTGCTCGAACAGTCATACTTCTCCAGAGTCTACTATGCATTAAAGTCGGTTCTCCACTGCATACAATAGTATCACCCTCCCCTTCCCCTCGCCCACCGTTTTTGATTTTCGCCCCGCACGCTCTTGTGTCCCCTACTGTATACAAATAACATGTCAGACAAAAGAACGAAACCGATTAAAGCTTTATCTCACATGTACTGAGATATGTAGAATTATATTATTACATAGGTATAGATACAGAACCCTGTATGTGATATTAGAATATTTGTGAGTGTTACGTTTAATGTTTGAGCCATTCGAAACTTCCAGAGCTTTCAATCTTAATTAGCCTCCGTAAAAGCAATACGGATACCTATAATCATAAACGGGCGGGCCCAATAACACATATTGCATTCGGGCCTCACCCGTCAACGTATTTCAAGCAATGTCTGCTCCAGTTCCTATCAAATATTTACGGGTGCTAAAAACAACAGGGGTCTGACGTTTTTCTCTATTCAAATTGTCAATAATGAACGTTGTATAACGGATGGGGCGGGCGGGGCGGTGGGCGGCACGTATCACGTTTAGGGTGAAGACCTATTTGGTCGTCACAGCTACTGGCTTTTCGTTTATAGGGTTGGAAATTCTCGATGGTTTTGTGGCGTAACCTGAGATAATCTAGAGGTTGTGGCTTTGTTTTCTAGTTTGGACCGGTTCGCAGCTTCGTGTATTTTTATTCAGGTATCAAAATCAGTTAAATTTGATTTCTTTAAGTACACAAAAAGTACTTTCTTATGTATATGCAGATTACAAAATTTAAAATGATTTAGCTTTTACATACAATAACATCAGTCCTACAAAACATTTTTAGGCGCCCAATTTGGACGAATGTTATGTGATAACGTTTTGCTAGCTGCTTTTTTATTATATTAATTCGGGGTGGGCAAAGAATCTCTGTTGCAGCATCGAACGCTTCCCCAAATAATATGGAGGATTCAAATAAGTGAATTAAGTGAATCATTATTTTGAAAGTAAGTAGATATACGATTTATAAGCCCCAAAGCGGCGGTGAATGCTTTTCAAGAGGTTATGGAAGACGTATACGAAAGACTGGGCCAACTTTTTATGAAATTTCTTTTAAAATAAAAAATATATCTTTATTTCTGAAAATAAAGATTAACATTTTTTACAAAATTAAACATAATGTGGCTAGCGTACTTGTTTTTGATTCAATACGAAACTCTTGTTAAAATCAGAAGGTTGTATCGTAATTAAGTAAGTAAGTAGTAAAAGCACCTGAGCTAGGCCATAAAACATCAGTATTGAAGGTGCAAGTTCCAGAAAGGAACGTGATAGGTGAGGTTGGCCAGCCAATGTTTTTAAAGAATGCAAAAGTGTGGGGGATTATACTTTGAAAAACAATAAATATGTCATAAACATAACATATGGTCATAAAATGAGAATCCAGAAACGTTCTGTATAACCTAAGTAGTCCATCGTCCCAGCCCTTACATTACAGCAAGCATTTTATAATGTGGGGTGAGTTATTGGGCCAAAAGGGAACTAAGTACCTGTGACTAGATATTGTGTTTGTTTCACATTGTTTGTATTCTATTTTATCAAATTTAATATCTGTACGTTTCATTTTGAATACGAGTACAAGTCAAATGAATTGTTACCGTCTCTCTGAACTCTGAACAATGTTATAGAATAATTTTATCTACATTATTGTATTTCATCTTTAATAAATGTATTCGCATAATATCACAATTTATGAGGAAATATTAACACAGAAGAAAATATTTTACGATTTTTGAAATTATCTTTGGATTTCGAAGCATACAATCATGAAAAACTTAATTTGCTTAGTATTATACTGAGCGAGCGTTCACTAAGCACTCTGCACACAAAGCTCGTAAAACCGGACAAGTGCGAGTCGTACTCGCCCACTGAGGGTTTTTAAAGACTATATTTTTTATGATTTAATTACAAATATATAGTTTTCAGATTTTTCGCAATACTTGTAGTATAAGACGGTATTACTTGTCAAATTTCATAGTTCTATTCTAGGTCAATGGAAAATACCCTACAAATTTCAATTCCCTTCAGTGAGTGTCGAAATATACGTTTTTAGCGGCATAAACGGCCGTATCTTTTGTTTTGCGTTAACTTAGAACTTTGATTTTTTCACAGTTTCAAGAAACTGTAGACTTGAGCATATGGTTTTAATTTCAACTCGATACCTCCATGCGTTTCTGAGATAAAGGGTCTTGACAGACAGACGGACGGACGGACAGATGGACAACAAAGTGACCCTATAAGGGCTCCGTTTTTTCCTCTGAGGCACGGAACCCTAAAACTTGAAGTTTTTTTGTAACATATAATACCGGATGTAAATGGAGAGGTATCTTTTAAAGAAACCACTTAATTAATCTTATAACTACTATACTTAACATCGTTTCTAAATAAATATACCTACCTGCGAAAATGGAAAAAAATTCACTTGTTTTGGAAACCTACTATTAATTTTGTTTGGCCATTTTGTTTTTAGTACAGTCAGCAGACTATAATATGGTTTCATGTAAATACCTGCCCACTTACAACTAACATAGAATAATAAAATAATCAATAAATATAGTATTTACGTACGAGTACGTGGAAGGTACAGCCCGTCATCATTTCTCCAAGATGTGGAAATGTGAAAGACGTCGTGGTCTTCATATTCTCTGGCTTTTTAAAAAAAGCTTGTTGGATCTCATCCATCCAAGAACAACCAGGCTGTCTGTCCACAAATACATCTTCTGAATTGGTAAGTCTATGTTGTTACTAGTGTATTTTAGTAACCTGCTCCCTATCAGGTACCCTAATAGCTCTAGCTTGGGTATTTTGAAATCGGTCTTATCTTCTGTCCTTGATATGTGTGATTTTGCCATTACAAATGACACCACTGTTTCACCATGTCCTTGTGCCTTTAAATAGACTACGGCTGCATATGCGTTCATGGACGCGTCAGTGAAGCAGTGTAGTTCATATATGGTTTTTTGATCAGGTGATTTGATTCCGATGTACCTCTGAAGTTCCACACCTGATACAGCCGTTAACTGTTCTAAAATTTTCTCTACTGACTGTGTCAGGTCTTCAGGCAGCTTCGTGTCCCACTTCACCTTTCTCTCACATATGTGTTGAAACAAGAGTTTCATTGGTAATATCAGTGGGCATACAAATCCACAATCGTCGTAGACTCGAGCTAGAGCGCGAAGAAACTTCCTTTTGGTGCTTGACAGAGTTTGTTGGCTGAAATAATCAATAAATATAGTATTTACGTACGAGTACGTGGAAGGTACAGCCCGTCATCATTTCTCCAAGATGTGGAAATGTGAAAGACGTCGTGGTCTTCATATTCTCTGGCTTTTTAAAAATTTATCAAGTTATACATGCAAGCTTTTCTATTCTGTCATAATATGCGAATTAATCATTTTGCGTTTTGGTGGTAAGTATTCAACAGCAGCGGCAGTCGGGCCAATGAGTTTTTCGGAATTAATGTGAATTTTATTTGAGGTCTTAGTTAATACTGAACGGTGATGGAAAACATCATGAAGAAACCTGCTTGCCCTAACAAGCGTGTAATTCTAACCGAAGTACGGCGATAGGGCTCACCACGACAATATGTTCTTTGTATGTTATGTTATGTCAATTATGTTATTGTGGCACCCCCTTTGTTGAAATACGTGGCCAAACCGGTTCAAACCACAACACATCCAGACGTTCTTTTCTTTTTTCATTTATGTCTTCTTGCGATGTTTCGCCAATACAAGTACATTTGAAAAATGTGTTTGAACTGAAATCATATATTAATTTAGGCATTTTAAATGAGAAACCTGTAAAATGATTAAATTGATTGAAATAGGCGTTACAATGATTTCTTCGAAGCTCTACATAATTTAAACATTACAGATTTTGTATAATTTCTGTAAAATTTGTATAGTGTTAATACGCTATTACGTTACCCAATCTTCGGCGGAGACCTAAAAAGTACTGCACATAACGTGAATATCGTATCTGAAATCGAAGCGTGAAAAATAACTTTTCTCTCACTATTGGAAGTGGTTCCGTAGGTAGTAGAGGCGGTATGAAGTGAAAAATGTACGTAATAAGAACCGTCGATGCGAAGGCACGATCCTGTTATGTGATGCACTCAGGGTGGTAGAGATCATACAGTAACTTAGGACTTACCAAGAATGCTTTTATTTTCTGATGAGTGATGCGAGCTTTTGATTGGTTTTCAGAACTCTCTATTGAAATAATAACTTTTTACATTGTTAACTTAAATAATAACAAAATTAGTTCACATTATCTATTAAAAGTTTTTATCACATGGAAACACCTACGAAAAAACTCAACATAAAATGAGCTTGAGGTATTTAGACATTACTAAAAAAATAAACTACTAACTACTTAAATAAGTTAGGTGTCTTGGTAGCAATGAACATTTGTTAATTTAAAACTGACAAATAAATTAATACAAACACAAGTATTCACTTTAATTGATAATAATCATTTATTTTTTATTTATTTATTCCACTTAATGTAAATTTACAAAATATACATAAAAACAACACATAAAAAAGAACATATTGTACAAAGGCGGCACTTATATCAAATATAATAGCAATATCTACCAGGGAACCTTTGGGTGGGACAAGATGAGAAGGAAAAAGTATAGAGGGAAGCATGTAAATGTAAAATAAAGTCAACTACTTATTAAAGAGAATTATTAATCATTCCCAAAGCTACAATAAACGATTACATGAGAACACACATACAAAAAAAAGATATACATAATTAAGTACATACACTTACACATATATAATAAATTACGGATAATCTTATATGGAGTGCACATGAACAATAGTGGACCAGTTAAGAGTGAAGCTCACTAAAGTAATGAGCTTTGAATTTAATTTGAACGGATTGAGGTAGACGATTCCATAACCGAGCAGCATGCACGTTAAAAAAGTCTGAGTAAAAACCAGTTTTATGTGTAGGTATACACAAGTTTTTCTGGTTGACAGGGCGTTGCAGTCTGCCTCGATCAGAAAAGTAAATGAAACGTTCCCGTAGATAATCGGGTGCAGAAGCATTGTTAAGAACAGTGAAGAGAAGAGAAAGGATATGAATATTTATACGAAAACGAAGAGGGAGCCATTTTAGCTGTGTGGGAAATTCAGAGACATGGTCAAATTTACGAAGGGCGAAGATAAGCGTATACACAGGTTTTGTAGGCGCTCAAGCTTGTCAACAAGCTTTTGAGTGAGATCAAAAAAGTAAGAGTCTGCATAATCGAGAATTGGAAGTATCTGGTATAACAATGACAAAATGTTTAACCATCGGACGCTCTGAAGTCGGCACCAAAGGTGGACTACAGTAAAAAAAAACTGGTCAAGTGCGAGAGTAATCCATACATATCTTTTAAAACACAAACTTATTCCACGAGCAGTTATGAATTCCATCTCAATTTAACACTTGCGTTCTCTTGAACTTTATGTATCCAAGGGTCTAATAAAGTTGGTGAATATTTATTCTTTAATTAAATATAGGTAATTTTCTGGTTTTTTAAACGTATTTGATAAGACCTAATTTTTAACGGAATTCCTAGTTTTTTAGTCAACTGGGTGAGCGAATTTATAAATGAAGTTGAATACGTAAAAGGCAATTTAGGTTAGAAGCTTGATTTTTTTAACAGGACTTTGGGTCCGTAGACTTCTGTAGGAGGAATTGGTTTCAACTTAATCTTACGGGGCTCGAGTAACATAGAGTCTTTACAGACGGATAGACAGATAGACAGACGGACAACAAAGTGATCCTATAAGGGCTTCATTTCCTAGATTTCAAGAACGAAATCCTAAAAATACGAAATTGATCTTGCTTAAGTTTTCACCAAATATATTTGTTCAACATTTCTTAGATCTCTATCTGAAATTGCGTCTCTTCCAGCTCAACGCGTCAGTAGCTTTTGAGTTGAGTTACACTAAGATTTTAATAATAGAGAGCTGATGTTCACGAAAACGAAACAACTCAAATGTTTTAATATAATAATTTACTCCTACGCTTTATTGTACACTCCGAAAAATATCTGAGACGTGGGACTGGATACATTCTCACTTGCAGCCGCCACTTTCCTAGGTAACAAACACTCTCAGATACTCTATACCACGATGTAGACTATCTAGGTGCTTATGTTGTACTCCGAGCGATTGAGACTTAGCACGCCTGCCGTCGTGCATTAATTCATATGCATGAAGTAAACGAGTTGCAACATTTATTGAGTAAATGGGCTTAGAGGTTATAGAGACTGAAAACTGATAAGCCATGTTAATGACATGCACAAAATTTTATAAAATTAATTTTAAAAGTAAGAACACACCTCATGGCAAAAACTTAAATAAACTAACTATAAATAAAACAGAAGATTTAATAACAGAAATTAAATAATCCTAAAAAAAACACCAACCTGTACAAACACAACAATCACAAAAAAAAGGTTGCCTCCATGTTAATAGAGAATATCCATTCGAAATATCCAAAATTGATACTTGAAGTAGTTTTTATTCTCCTCAAGTGTTAAAGCCATTGTTGTCCTAGTAGTGCTCTCTTCAAAACATTACTAAAGGGTAATTTTATTTCTCCGTAATTGTGTGTTAAATCCATCTATCTCTGCTACAAATATTTATTTACATGTGTATTTATTTTATATTAGGTATTTGTTATTTGATTTAATAGGTAATTTATTTTGTGCACTACTTTTGCTTCTTTCCAATAATTTATATCCACCCAAAGGTTGTCTGAAAGAATAAGGCCGCCAACTGTTATCATCTTTTTCAACATTTCTTTTGAGTATTTGTTTTGTCTTGTCTAGTCCTTCAGGAAACTAAGTTCCCTGATAAATTCAAAACGACTGCAATGAATTCGAATTTATTTTACAGCCATCGTGTATCCCATGAGAATGATAGTCCAAAAAAAGAAGATAACGAGGACTATTTTTGATAATTTTATCTTCAAGATTTACTTTTTGATATAACATGATAGCAAGCCTACATCTCTAGAGGAGTCGTAACATTTCGTAAAATGTATGAGTAGAGTACTCGTACACCTTCAGAGTATACCTAGATAAGTATGAAACTAATTAGGTACTACTTATACATTTAATTTATAAAGTGTGGGACTATATAATATGTATCAATCTATTTCAGTAAACAAGATTACACTGAGAAAACTGTTTATCATAATTCGTAAAATAAAGTGAATTCAGCTGAAATTATGATGAATCACGTAAAATAGGGAGCATACGGACATCACAACAAAATACGATGAAACTACTGTTGCTGCTGCTAGCGTTATAATATGACGCACTGTCACTATGACTTTGTAAAAAGCAGATAGAATTACGTGCTCCGTCACAGCTTTTATGGTGACAGTAAGCATACCGCAGTGTGACGGACCTCTTTTATGGGGAAGGCATGATGTAATACGAAAATGATAATCTTATTTTCTATGACCAATTTTACGGTGATCCGTCATCATAATATTGCGTTACTTACCTTAAAACCTAGATTTTTTCTTCAGACGTTTTAATGACAGCGTAATATTTTCCAATGATCACCAAATTTAAAAACAATTCACGATATTATAAACCTATGTAAATGAAGACAAAAAGACATTTTTCTCAGTGTAAGACGTAATATATTTGAAACTAGCTTTTTTCCGCGGCTTCAGACGCGTGGAAGTGTTTTTTTTTATCAATGTACTTTTATTTGTGCGTAAGATACGAATAAGAAAGGTTTATTGTGGCCAACGCTTCCAAATTAAAAAAAAAGTAACGTAAAATATAACAACTATACTTAAATACAAAATTTCTCCACAAAAGTGAGTTACTTATGTATTTTACAATTCAAAGAAGTTGTTGGCGACAAAAGGAAACATGCTCAGTATTTGTTGCGTATATTAATCCAGGATTCACTGTTCACAGCACAGAGCTGGTTTTCAGTAAGACCCTTTTCTAAGAACTATAATGAAATGAAAATTATATGAACTATTATCGTAAATTTTAGCTTGTATTCACTACGATAAAAATAAAGAAAACCACAACCAAATCCGTCAGGATGTTCTCTAGTTAAAAACGACACAGACAGAAAGACAGACAAAAAAGATAAAAAAATGGTTTTGTCATCAGTACTTCAAATTTCGCGAAAATATTAATTGATTACGCAGTCATGACTTTTTTACTACCTTATTACTAGTGTAGTAGAAGATACTCGTAAATACGGTGTGGATGACTTGGATTTGATGATTTTTTTAAAAGTAATAGGACCAAATATTTTCTTAAATATTTATTTTTCCTTTGAAGATGTTTGTATCTATCAAACTAACTGCCAGCTTTTCCTTTGTTTCATTGCCTTTTTGCATAAAGAAAGTAAATACAATATCAGAAAAATAATAACTTAATGACATTAAACAGCAACAAGTTGAAAACTGTAGAAATGTGTTATCTCAGAATAATAAATACAATGATGGTTTGTGCCATAGTGATCCTGATTATCATGATGGTCACAATTTTTGGTATGCGCGAAAGTGGACACAAAAAGTGCTCAAGTGTTTGGTTCTAATCAGATACGAAACTTCTGCTCAATCTGAACTCAAGAAGAGAATGTCAAGATCACAAATACCTACCTGTATGTTTATGCCACAGTTAAATCAAAGACACTAAGGGCACAAATTTGCACAAGAGAAACAAAAAAGAAACTGGCTATGTGTGATATAACTAGATAGTTCTCAGAATAATAAATACAATGATGGTTTGTGCTTTAGTGATCCTGATTATCATGATGCTCACAATTTTTGGTATGCGCGAAAGTGGACACAAAAAGTGCTGAAGTGTTTGGTTATAATCAGATACGAAACTTCTGCTCAATCTGAACTCAAGAAGCCGTTTATGCATTCTAGAGAACGTCAAGATCACAAATACCTACCTATATGTTTATGCCACAGTTAAATAAAATACACTAAAGAAACTGGCTATGATAAACTGGCTATGTGTGATATAAGTAGATAGTTCTCAGAAACCATTTCAGTATTTTATTTACAATGTCTTGTATTTTGTAATGCTTCTTGACTATTAAATTTTTTTTTTTTCAATTTTATTCGAGTATTTTGCCAAACAAATTAAAACACAAGGCATAGATGACGTGCTGGGAATTTAACAAATGTGTCATATAAATACGTTGAACAATTTTAATTCTTTGATTTTATTTCCATGTAAGTACCTATTAGGTGTTAAGAAAGCGTGTGGTTTCGAAGAACTGGATAAATGAAAGTTCCAAGGGCATCAAATTCTACATTTATGCTGTTCAAAAGTTTACAATTTGGCAATACCTTATCGATAATTATTCATATGGCTTCTAAATAAAATTGAAGGCTTTCCTCCAATCCATGGTGTTATATATGTATTAGTATGACACAATTCTCCGTGCTGCTACAGTCATTTACTTAATCAAATATAGCAAATGACGTCTATCTACTACAAAATGTACTTACACATACTCAATGACGACGTCTCAATTTTAGTAAAATCTTCTATAAATGTCGAATCTCTTTGTTTATAATTAATTCAATTTTAATGAAGGAACATCTTGATGAAAACACGTATATAAACTTTTAACTGACCTCATAACGTAAAATACTCATTACGAACTCAAAACTACTGGCATAATGAAAAATATTTTTCAATAACGTCTCTAAAAAAATTGAAAAATTAAATTATAGTATAGGTCTCCAAACAACATAATGCAATAGTATATTACGATACAAGTGAGCTTCGCTGCGGGATTGCAGGCCGAGCCGAAGGCGAGGCCGTAATGGAGCCGAGAGTGTAATGTCTAATGCTCACGCGTTTCATACGACGTTTTTCAACACACTTGCGAGGAAAAATTATAAAATTTCACTGTCTTTTTTTTCCACATAATCGAAACCACAGCTATAAACTGACAATTTTCTTTGAAAATGGCGGCGGAGATTTTGTTTTTTGCGCAGATGGAAATAGAGGCACTGACGCAAAAACCCAAACAGCCAAATATTGCTAAACAGCCAATTATTAAATACGTGTTAACAAACTGAATATTTTTGTATTCACATCAAAGATTCGAGTTAATTTGTTGATAAAAATGAATAATCTGATGAAATTAAATAATTATTTATTATATTTTAACTGAGACAGTTTATTTACTCGCAAAAACTTTACCATTTCTCAAGACATCAAAACTCTTTGGTAAGATTTAAAAAAAAAACGGTTATTTAAAAAACGTGCGATAATGTAAAGTAAAAAGCACGCGTGTTTAATATGCTGCATTATGAATGACCCTAGGAACGCTGCAATAAGGGCCACTTTATAAGCAAGTGTGTTGAAAAAATACTTTTTCTGAGTTTACAGTACATGTGATACTAACTAGGAAGGCAAAAGGAACTTAGCCCAAACAGCCATGTCTGAGGTTTAATATGAAATACCAATGAGGTTATCATATAGTATTCTCTAACACGGACTAAATAATACTGCGGCGTGACAAAGGAGGTCACAATTTTATTTTATTTTCGGTCTGCATTGTCTAAGGCTGCCGGCGGGCGCAACGCGTAGTACACATGCGTGGTGGACTGTTGGATTTTGGCGCCATAGCTGACGTGAAAATTATTATTTACTGTGATTTTATGGGTCAAACCAAAAGCATTATTTTGCCCTAAAATTACTAACAGCAGTGATGGTGATGATAATAATTTGACTCCACCTGGCATTCTGGAAATAACGAGAGAAATTATGAACACTTTTAGAACGAGCTTTTACAAAAAAATCAAAAATGGCTAACGACAAATTTTATCAAGATTATTATGAAAACAGGTTGTTAGGCATGAGTTTAGATAAAGTAGTGTATGAAACTAGACATAACTAGGTATTAAAACACTCGTGTTCTTTTAATAACCTTTGTATGTACCAGTTTTATAAGCTAGTATTATAACTCAAACCGGTTTTACCTTACAACATTAGGTAAGAATAATAAATAAAAGAATTGAATTTAATAACTATGAATATGTAATATAAATATGCTACTTTAAACTGCCGATGTCATTAAAGTTAATTGAAACGGTACTTTGAGAATATTTACAATAATACGTAATTTCTTGTTAAACAATTTACAATACACATAACCCCCTTTAAGTTATATGCTAATATTACTGCTAAAGATACAATTATTTATTCGCAAGTACTTCTTATTTTTAGTGGGTGAATGAACAGATAACAGCTTAAATTTTAAAAATTTGTAGTTGTCTAAACTTATCGAGGCACGCGCCAGAGATATAGCGTCTATCTACTGCGTTTGTTGAAGTGCAAGACACTATTTATACGGCGCGTGCTAGACCCCCTGGATAGACTGCGAGTGTCACCATTTATATTTTGTTCTGTGATAGCACCTCAATATATCGTTACTCAATCTCAATCACACAGACACGCCTTAAAACGACATATTGGCTATTTTTCTTCAATAAATCTTTTCCCTAACCGACATGTCGACAATATCATTACGGTTTGTTTGTTGTTGAACATTGTCAAATGATGGATCACTTTAATAAGTTCACTGGGAGAGAGAAAGCACGTACACTAAACATCATAGAACGGCTGATATAAGACCAAGGCATTAAAACAATTGACTAGAATCTTATTTCTTATGAATAAAAGTGATTCTTATGAGCACAATTGTCTTATTACCTTGGCTATTTGATTTTTATTTTTCAACAAATTATATTTAAAATTACAATACCCAACCGCTTTCGCTATATAGGATGTATGCGTAGTGAAGAATCCCTTTAGGGTATGAAACTATATACGATTCTGATGTCATTACGAGAAAAAAAAATTCCTTGAATTTTCACCAAAAATTCCATCATTTTTCTAAGCTATGGCTATGCAGCTTACCAGCCTCTCCACGCACCTAATTGCACCCCGCAACCCGCAACCCTCATCCGAGTGGCCAGCGACCAGTGAGGGTGTCCACGCGATTAGTGTATTTTGAGTAAAGAAAATCGTCTTTGATCCCAGTATTTGAAATAATATCTTTACAGATCATACCCTTATAGGATTCTTGCCATTGCATTTACACCCGGTATAAGCATCATCAAGGGCTTTAAATAAAAATAAATACATGTTTATAAATGATGTTTGCATTGCTAGATGTTCGTGCAATTTGTTGCATATGATATTATAAGTTCCACCTTGTGCTGACAATCTCAACAATCAACTTCCGATAAATACATAGGTACGTTATTATTAGCATAAAATTCGTTTAATAGTCTAAATAGTACAGTTTTCTAATATTTAAATCTTACATAGTCAAAAAATTCAAGACAGAAAGTGAAATATCCAGAAAACCAGCAGGGAGCAAGTTTTGTGCCTTATTAAATTAAAAGAAAGCCAATAAGTTTGTAATTCATATAGAGTTTCCAGAAATGCTTCGATACCAATGATTATTCAGTCAGTTAGAGTTTCCGGAAATGCTTCGGTAAATACCAATGATTATTCAGTCAGTGGGCATGTGTTGCATGGGATGATACAAAAAGCTATGTTAACCCAAGTTAGGTCCTCAGCTAGAAAGGTTCGTTTGAAACCTCATCTTTAACCCATTATGCAGGTAAACTAGCTACCCCGCCCGCCCTACGCCCTGCCGCTCACTCTGCCTTGAACCGCCCGCTCTGCATCGTAAGCAACACTTTAACTTGCTCGCACCTAATTATTCAACATAGTTTTCGTCACTTACGTTCAAAATTCACTTCCAGCTAACACAATAACGTGAGTTAGGTTATATCTGCATTGTTAATACTCGGTTTAAGGCCAGTCTTGGGGTATCCCACTCTTTGTAGTGTTTCTCTTAAAGTAATCCTGTGTTGGTTACTAAGCTATTGTATTTATTATGAAGAAATCTGTGCACTTTTATTAAAGCAAAAAACCTTTAACTCTTTTACCATAAAATCTCTTCAGCTGCAGAGCTTGAAATTTGACACGTGTGCTCCTTATACAACACGTACCCAAGTAACAAAGAGTGTTGTAAATCAAAATTATATCGCTTAATAGCGATATAAATACTCTGAGAATTTTTGTATCGCCTTTCTGTGATGTATCTGAATTTATATTGCTATTTAGCTCTATTAGCCAATTAGTAGCATATTAATTATATAGTGCCGTATGTCACTAATAAAGTTACAGCTTTGACGCTGCGTTATGATGTTTTTCAATAATACTGTTGTATTACTACTGAGCTCTATACCTGCTGTCCAGTAACGGGGTTAAAGGTCTAAATAGCAATGTTATTTCAGTTCTGTAGCTTGTATAGTTTATTGATGTATTGACGGTGGTACAGATCAGATTGGCAATATACCATGTAATCACGTTACCTTTTGTTTTTAATTGATCATATAATATTCTCTTGTTTACTTTTATAGTTCATTCATTATACATCAGCCATTTTAACTCCTTTACAACACTAGGGAGCTTCATGAGGGTGGGTTTAGAACACTTATAGTTCTACATATTTGTAGTGTCAAAATGAATTTATAATTGAAATTATAGTGCTAAACTGTAATAGATTGTCAGTAAGTCCATTACCTATAGCGCTAATGTTAATGTTACATTCGTTGTATTTGTACCTTTTATTACCTGTTGCCTCCATTGCTAGACGCGTCACTTATGTTGGTAAATTGAACGAAGAATAAATAAGTTAAATTAGTATTTCTAATGGATTTCAAAGACTGGAAACGGTTAAAAAAAGTGAGTACTACAGGAGGAAAGTATTGAAACGATGTCTAGGAAACTGTCCTGCTACAACTGAATTACCCAACGTGCCATTTTTATCATGGCCGCCATTAATGACAAAGCAATCACATATAGCAGCAACTAGTTATGTAAAGGTGTCCGATGATAAAAATGTTTTTTTTTTAACTTATTTTTGTTTACAAAACGATGGCAAAATTGAGGCGCATTAAAAATTTAGCATAAACTACCTACTAGTTACTCAGTAAAATTTACACTGCATGTTCTGTCACTTGACAATCATCAAACCACACGTATGTAAGTTTCTATATTACCGTTTAGAGTTCACGCACGCCATTTTATTTAGGTAATAAAAACACAACACTTACCTTGGTAAACAATACTGTCATTTTTTTGACAAAGACAGACATGTGTCTTTTCTTTTTCCCTTTGTTCTATAGTGATGTTTTTGACACTGGTTCAGAGCCAAGTAATGTTATTATGTGATCTCGGTGACTAATATAACGCTACATACTGATAAACAGACCGTTTGATCACTACTTTATCACAGAGTAGTGAAAAGCTATGACTGTTTATCACTCTTATAGAAGCTAGTTGTATTTCAATAGAGATAGTATATCGCTACAATATCTCTTATTAGCCATGTAAAGTGCGCCTTTTCCTAGGGATATAAACGCTTACAGTAATGATATATAGAGCTGATTCCATACACTATTTAGAGGCGTCAACTCGCTTATAAAGCTTCTATGTAACACCTTTTTGCTACTTGGGTAGGCACAAAAGACTCAAAACAGCTTTATGTAAAGCCTGACCAGGAAAATAAAAAAGCTCGCCATGTTGCGGAAACAAAAAAACTAATTTCTCCTACTGGCAACACTAACATTAAAACGTCATTATGCCATCATTGTTGCTGTAAATTGATGGTATTGTTATTTTGTATGTGTGTGTATGTGCGGTCAAGGTGTGGTGTTTTTCTTTTGTTTGTGTGTGTGAATTTGAGTGTTGCAAACATAAAAGCGAATGTGGCGCTGCGAGAGAAGGATTTTTTTTTACTGGTCAGGTTTTACCTACAGCAAGTACATAATGTTTAAGTCTTTCAGCTGCTGCGGGGCCGTGGGCTTAAGTTCTAGGTTTCTATGTTGTTTAAAAAAACTTATCAAAATGGATAATTTGGAAGCAAAAACTTTTTTTTAACAGATACCTGATATTATTTACAACTATTGGACATAAGGATGGTCAAATTCCGATCGATCCAATGCATAAGTTTAGAATATCTTAATTTAATGAAAAGCCCTAATACTTGTGTTAAACTTGAGTCTGAATTGAAACATGGCGTAAGGCTCTAGGTCAGTAACTTAGTTCGTCCCTTTGGAGCACCTTCACAACAATACACTACTTGAGGGGCGGGTAACCCGAGGATTTATTGGAGACCCTTCACATACCATGTATTGTTTATCACTCAGGAGAATACTGGGTTTAAAAATACTGCTAGCATTCACTTAGTGAATCTACGTATTCTACTAATGTTGCAAAAAATTGCTCCCATGTATGTAGGGTGAAAATTTGTTACCAATCTAAAATAGAACCAAAACGTGACAAGGTCCATTTCAATTGTTTTTAGGGTTCCGTAGTACCTAAAAGGTAAAAGGAACCTTTATGGTGAGACTCAGTTGTCCGTCCGTACGTCCGTCCGTATGTCACAGCCTCATAACTTTAGCATCGTTAAAGTTAAAGATTTGAAATTTGCTACAAAAATAGCATTCACTTGCTTACATAAATTGTTCAAAATATTTCTAATACAAATAGTGAGAAAAACAAAAAATAAATTCTTAAAAATACAATATGGTATCAAATGGTAGATATTAAAGAGGCAATTATAAAAATTGTACTTTTACGATATTTACCGATTTCGAGAAATAGAAAAATTTTTTGAAAAAATCATGGTAATTTGGGATTACCTAAAGATTACAGGAAAAATATAGCGGTTGAGGAATTCACGATAATAAAATGACAAAATCAAATTTTTCATCTACGAGTTTTATTTCGAGTACGGTATAACAAATGTATTGATTATGCTCTCTTTGGGGGTAATACTAGTAATTTATGGCACTTACCTTCAGTTATCGTCTTTGGCGATTTTAATATTGATTTTAGAAAACATCCCGCTAATGAAATTTCTAATTATTTCACAAGATTTCATTTAACTGCCTATCTTAATGATGAGTCAACAACTCGCAAAGACACGGCCAGAGATAATATATTTTCTAATGTTAATTTAAAATGTGGTACAATCAATTCTTTTTTTTAGTCATCATAAACAGTTATGGGCAAGATTTTAAATATCTTCTTCCTCACTGTTCCCAAAACTGTCGAATTAACGGAACTGTTATGATACAATTTTCCCAGCTGACTATATAAAATAAAACTGATGACCTGTTCGGTCATCAGGTTACATTGCTGTTTCTCACACTTGTATCTGGGCTTTGTCGTCAGACCGGTTTTGATCTTCCTAGCGGACACTTGTGTTTTATTTTTGTAATTGAGTTTCGGGAATAAACTTTCTTTTGGGGTAGTAAATCGTTTTTTTAAAAAGCTACCTGTGACCCACCCCGTAATAGTGGTGTCAGAAGTGGGATCGCTGGATGAAAACTTTCTGTAAATCAAAACGTGCCAGCATCCCACATTTCGTGTTTGCAAGTGCCAAAATACTTATAAAATCGTGTCTCCGGGGTCAAAACAACCTCGTAAAACTCTACATGTGTGCGTGTGTATCTAAAGTGTGTAACTAAAGTGTGAAAAACTACCGCTGAATCTTTGAACTCTCCACTGAATCTTCTCTCGAGTCCTCCTGAGTCATCGCCGAATCACTCCAAAATCGTCTCTGCATCTCCCCTCAACTTCGAGGTTACTGCTGCGGTCTGTGTAGGCAGGCCACTCGTCAAGAATCTCACTATTGCTGATTGCCTATCACAAACTTCATCGGGTCAACTCTCCTCGCCTTTACCCTTGTCACTGGTGTGGCAAATCGCTGCTGCAACAAAACCGTCGAAGCTGCTCGACTTCTACGTGCAAGCAAACGTTTGCTTTCTAAGCCGTCGCATCCCAGTTGCTGATGAAGGTTCTTCTGACTCCCTTTTTCGCGGCCTTGTGAGTAAAACATTCTATTTGTAAAGGTTAGAGACAACCCTTCTATTTCCAAGATGACATCTCCAATTCCTACTACTAGTGACAAACAAAAGCTAACACTAACCCTTCCGACCTTGACTACTGAAGCTTTCCCTATACAAGTTTTGTGCAATTTTATAAATTCTTACAAAGGAGAAAGGGAAACGCTGCCAGCATTTTTGACAAATTGTCAAAATGCCCTAAATCTTGCGGCCGAAAATCAAAAGACGCTTTTGTTGAAATTTATAATTTCAAAGTTGGAGGGCAAAGCTCAAATAGCATGCTCTAATAAAGTCTTTGACACTTTCAATGACCTTAAGTCATTCTTGAAACAAAATTTTGGAGAAACCAAGCATTATAATCACCTCCTTTTGGATTTGCAAAATTGTAAACAACAAAGTAATGAATCAGTATCCCAATTTGCTTTGAGAATCGAAACATGTTTAACAAGCCTTCAGACTGAAATTCATAATTCTGAAAGTTTAAAAAAAGAACTGGCTGGTCGTATTGCCATGACGGAAGACTTAGCACTCTTCACTTTCACTCTAGGACTTAATCCCCGCTTAAGCACAATTGTCAGATGCAAGGAGCCGAAAAATTTGAATGCTGCCGTAAATATAGCATTGCAAGAAGAAAAGATCCAAAACTTGTACTCTCAGAACTTTCAAAATAAAAAATACTTTTCTCAGCCTTCAAATTCTTCAGGCAGCTTATCATCTAAAAAAATGCCTGAACATTCCTCGCCGAAATCAAGCGAACAATATTCGTCAAAACCATCATCAAAAACTCCAATATGTTCGTATTGTAAAAATAAGGGACACCATATCTCACAGTGCCGAAAAAGGCAATATAACAACAGTCATAAAAATAAAAATCAAACTGTTGAACAAAATAAACATGTTGAAATAAATGATGGACTTGGCGAAATTGAAGACTTACCGTGTGAACATTACAATTTACACGAATCAAACACGGATGAGGATTTAAACTAGAGGATCAGGTGTCGCCGTCGTGCCAACGACAACCTGATGCTTTAGGCACTAATATTTTTTCAGGTAAACAACCCGCTACTAAATCGTCACTGTATCGTAAACAGGGTTGTTATTCTGGATCTACTAAATCTTCACTGAATCCTAAATCAGAAGGTCAACCCAAAACTTCTAAATCGTCACTGAATCTTAATTTGGGGGGCTCTTCTAAATCACTGAATCGTTGCTCGGGCCAACCTGAAACTCCTAAATCGTCTCTGTCTCTTATTCCAGGTTGTAGCCCTGAAATTACTAATTCTACTCTGTATCAAGATCAAGGCCATAATGGGCCGAATAACACTGAATCTTTATTTAATGAAATTCTTGACAATTTCAAATACGAGTCGGAAGGTTATATTTTTGACGTCTTACCATCTCGTAGCCCTAAGCTTCCTTATATCGAGGTTGAAACTTCTCACACAGATAAACCCATTCGATTGCTAATTGATACCGGTAGCTCAATCTGCCTTGTAAAAAAATCTTCTTTATCCAAATTACCGGTACTTGAAAATCATATTGTCAAATTTAAAGGAATTAATGACGTAGGCTCTTATTCAGAAACCCTAGGAAAGTTTTTCCTCTACTTAAAATTAAATAACGAATATAGTTTTCCTTACTATTTTCATGTAGTAGATAACGTAAATCTAGACTACGATGGTATAGTAGGAAATGACTTCTTTGATGCCCATAGAGTATCCATCCAATATTCAAAATCACGGTTAATCATGTTAGATGACCCTAACCGGTATTTTGACATGAAAAATTCTGAGTTGATAAACGTTATCCCTCCAAGAAGTGAAATGTTTATTGAATGTAGTGTTACAAATCCTGAATTAAAAGAAGGGTTGATTCTTAATACTAATCTCAGAAAGTATCCCAATGTTTACTTTTCAAAATGCCTCGTTCGTGTTCAACCTAATAAAAAGGTTACCATTTCGGTACTAAATGCCTCTCACCAAGAAGTCAAGTTAGACGAAATCACGCTGACCCTAGAGCCAGTCTCTTATATCCTAGAAAATATTGACGTCACCAACTCACAAACTGAAGTCTCTTATTTTACGACCTCTGACTCAAACCGCGAAAATAATATTCAAAATCAGCTCAGATGCGGACATCTTAATCAAGAAGAAGAAATCATGTTACGAAATCTTTGCTCTGAGTTCACTGATATCTTTTATCTCGAAGGAGATCATCTTACTACTACTAAAACTATTCAACATGAAATCAAGACTACTTCACAAAATCCCATTCATGCAAAAACGTATCGTTTTCCCGAATTTCATAAAGAAGAAGTGGCCAAACAAATCAAATCCATGTTGGATCAAAAAATAATTCGTCCTTCCATGTCACCTTGGTCTGCCCCAATTTGGGTCGTCCCGAAAAAACAAGATGCATCTGGTAAAAAGAAATGGCGCGTCGTAATTGATTACAGAAAATTAAATGAGATAACTGTAGGTGACGCCTACCCGATTCCTAACATTACGGATATCCTAGATCAGTTAGGTCACAGCAAATATTTCACAACGCTGGATTTAGCGTCCTCTTTTCACCAAATTAATATGTCAGATGAAGATGCTCCAAAAACAGCCTTCAGTGTACCTGGTACTTTAGCAGGACACTATGAATTCACGAGAATGCCCTTCGGGTTAAAAAATGCCCCTTCTACCTTCCAAAGGTTGATGAATATCGTCCTTACAGGACTTCAAGGAATACACTGTTTCACATACATGGATGACGTAGTAATTTTTGGCCATAACCTTGAAGATCATATTTCTAAACTAAAATTGGTATTTATGAAGTTACGCGAACATAACCTTAAGCTACAGCCAGATAAGAGCGAGTTTCTTCGTAAAGAAGTCCAATATCTCGGACACATCATTTCTGAACACGGTGTGAAACCTGATCCTAAAAAAGTGCATTGTGTCACTAAATTCCCGATTCCCAAGTCTCCGAAAGACATAAAATCATTTCTCGGGCTTGTAGGTTATTATCGACGCTTTATCGACCACTTCTCTCATATTTCTAAACCCCTAACAAGTCTTTTAAAAAAGGATGCAAAATTCGAGTGGTCGTCCTCGCAACAGAAAGCTTTCGATACACTTAAAGAGAAAATAACTACCGCACCTATTCTCCAGTATCCAGATTTTTCAAAACCTTTTATTCTTACTACGGATGCATCATCTCACGCAATTTCAGCGATTCTTAGTCAAGGTGAAGTTGGAAAGGACCTTCCTATCGCGTATGCTTCAAGGACACTGAATAAGGCTGAAGGCAATTATTCTGTAACGGAAAAGGAATTCCTCGCAGTTGTCTTCGGTACTAAAGTCTTTAGACCCTATTTATTCGGTTACCATTTCAAAATCATAACGGACCACAAACCATTATTATGGATTCTTACAGGCAGCGGTACTGACCATAGTTCAAAACTAGTGCGTTGGCGCCTTAAGCTCGCTGACTTCGATTATACGCCTGAATATAAAAAGGGCCGAATAAATTGCAACGCAGACGCGTTATCACGTAACCCGATCCTACCGATCGATCAAACTACTAGTCCTTCAAATCTAGAAACGTACGAAAAATACTTACAAGTCAGTCGTCAATCCACTGTTTCTTACGACACTGTTATCAAGGAAAATAACGAATCGCTGCTCAAGGCTAAGTGTAAATTAATTGTATATCCTACTTCAATAGATTTAGACGAGTCGATCCCATATTGTTCAGAAATATTACAAATATCAAAAGGTGACCCTGATATTCGACACGTTGAACGTGAACTCCTCAATAGCTATAATACATCCAATGAAAATCATCTATTTACTCACCTTTTCTTACGAGTACATCACTATGATGAATATACTTACAAGGATATTTTTAACATGCTTCGTAATTATAGAGATATGATAGTCGTTTGGTTTCAAGAAGAAAAGGAGTTTGCAATTTCAGACTTTAAAGACCCTTTCAATAAAGTCTCATATACGAAGCTTTATAATATGCTCGCATTCCTATTTCATGGTACCGGTATAAAAATAAACATTTACCGAAACAATATCCTATACCCTACACCTGAGGAGGTCAAACGCATTCTAAAAGAAAATCATGACTCACCCTCCGCAGGTCACCCCGGAATTACTCGAATGTTTGAAAGAATTAAATCGATGTATTGGTGGAAAAATATGCGTCAAGACATCGAAGACTATGTCAAAAATTGCAAATCTTGCCAAGTCAACAAACCCTTAAGACAAACAAACCGAGCCCCTATGATTATTACCTCCACTGCCACTAGGCCGAATGAAAAACTTTTTCTTGACCTTGTCGGTCCTCTGCCCGAGACCTTGGAACATAATTATAAATTCATTCTCACTCTGCAGGATGATTTAACCAAATACTCACAAGCCTATCCTATGGTCAGTTGCTCGGCTGAAGAAACAGCCAAACGTCTCGTTCACTTTATTTCCCATGTAGGAATTCCCAAAATGATAGTTACCGACTGTGGCACAAATTTCTGTTCTGATCTCTTTATGCAGCTTGAACGTCTTTTCGGGATCAAACATATTTTCGCGTCCCCGCATCATCCCCAAACATGCGGCGCCCTTGAAAGAAGCCACTCTACTCTGAAAGAGTACCTCAGGTCTTATGTTGACGAAAATAATCAAACTTGGGATCTCTATCTAAATACTGCCATGATAGCATATAATTCAAACGTTCATTCTACAACTGGATTCTCTCCTCATGAACTTCTTTTCGGGTACAAGCCCTATATTCCACAAAGCATCGATTCTTTGGAAAATAACTCTTATTCCGATTACATACGAGCTCTCAATCATAGACTATATTATAGTCGCCAAAGGGCTCGTGAAAATATCGAAACCTCTAAAGAAAAGTCAAAAAAATATTATGACTCCCATACTAAACCTATCGCTTACAAAATAAACGATATGGTTTACCTCCGATGCCATCACAAGCAAAATAAAGCCTTGTCTCCAGTCTGGAAAGGCCCTTTTAGAATTGTAAAGCTTAACGGCAATCACTCCGCAACTTTACTGATAAATAGGAAGTACGTTCGTCATCACTTTGATGAATTAAAGTTTGCTAATTCCACAACCTAAAACTATGAATTTTAATTATATTTCAGGACAGCTATAGCGCTGTGTCAAGGCCGCTTCGTAACGCAAATTCAAGGAAGCCCCGGCCTTTACTTCGATGAACTGCAGAATCTTAAATTTACAAATGATCAATGGAATGTAGTCACATATCTCGACATTACTCATATCCAACCGCATCTGAATAAAGTTGAGTCCACATTTGAACAGCTATCTACGTTATGTAATAACATTATTTCTTCAAAAGTTCAAGTTGACTGCAGCAATAGTATAAACTCACTGAAAAGCCAACATGTAAACAATGTGAAAAAATTCTCCTCGATTTCATACCTTATTTCAACTCAACAAGCAAACCGCTCGAAGCGAGGCCTTATCAATGCAGGAGGCTCATTATTAAAAACATTGTTCGGAACTTTAGATTCAGATGACGCAGACATGTACACTAATGCTATTCATCAGGTACAGTCGGACGAAAATAAGTTTGCACATCTTATGAAAGATAACATACACGTCATTAAGTCAACTATATCTACTTTCAATAATTCTATGTCCAAGGTGAATGAAAATGAAAACCGTTTAAATATTAACCTTCAAATTATTGAGAAGTCCCTTCAAGAAATAGGCAATTCAAATGATAAACTAGAAATTAAATCGAAACTTAGTTTACTTCTTAACTCCTTAGAAAGTATCATTATATCCCTATCTTTTGATATTGATGATTTAAATAATGCAATATTGTTCAGCAAAAATAATGTATTGCATCCAACTGTACTAAGTCCATATAAGTTATTCACAGAGTTGGATCAAAATAAGAATAACTTACCTAAACACTGCGAACTACCAGTAACTTTATCTCTTCAAAATATACATGAAATCATAGATATATCTAGTTTAGTCTGTTTCTATAATTATAATAAAATAATATTAGTTTTAAGGATACCGCTCGTCCTTCCTCAAACATACAATCTCTTCCATGTTATTCCACTTCCAGTTCCCTACGATGTCTCGAAACCCGATACCTTTGCACTGGTTGCACCGAGTAAGTCTTATATCGCTATAACTAATGATAGAATGTTTTACTCTCTATTCGATAATCTTGATAATTGTAAGTCGATAGGCAAGAAGTGTTTTGTGTGCGTGTTGGAAAGCGTATTCTCGACAATCGCTAACCCTACTTGCGAGACAGTTTTAATCAGTGAAGTGATAACAACATTACCTAGAAGTTGTGAAACGAAACTTTTACACGGCTCTATTGATATTTTTCACAAGTTAAATAATAATAGGTGGATTTTTGTTCAGTCAGAACCGGGTAAATGTCATATTACCTGCGAATCTGAACCCAATAATAATGATGAAATATTGTTTGGAACAGGAATTTTAAGTATTCCCAAAAATTGTAAGGCTTTCTTTAAAACCTTGCAATTCAGTTACAGTGAATCTATTACCACAAATATTAGTCTGTATATTTCAAATTTTACTCTGATTGATGATGACTGCTGTGAAAAGACTAAAATAAATAAAACCCTTGCTAATCTTCCTTTTGTGAAGTTAAGTAACGTAAATAATTTAAATTCATTACTTCATGCAAGTATTCAGCTGAATGACTTAGAAAAGGAACTAAACAAATTGGAAAATCCTTCACATTTAGTAAAGTACAGCACTCACTATCTTTCTGCCATTTATGTTCTTATTGGTTTAGTTTTATTATACATGTGCATTAGAATAAGAAAGCTTTTTTGTCTTAGAAACCCTAATCATTGTGTTCAAATCTATAACCAGTGTAAAAACAGAAAATCTAAACATTCAAGTTTATGTCCCGTGCAGGATGTTTCATTAGGAAACCTAGATACAGAGTCCTCGAGCCAGGACGAGGACATTAGAGTTAAGGCACAGCCAACGCCAGTGAGGCGCAATATTATTATAGAGTAATTCTAAGCTATTTTTTGTTAGCCGACTGGAAAGATCAAATCGTTGAATTTCCCATCACTTTTCCGTGATGTTCAATTCTATCCGGGGGGTTGTTATGATACAATTTTCCCAGCTGACTATATAAAATAAAACTGATGACCTGTTCGGTCATCAGGTTACATTGCTGTTTCTCACACTTGTATCTGGGCTTTGTCGTCAGACCGGTTTTGATCTTCCTAGCGGACACTTGTGTTTTATTTTTGTAATTGAGTTTCGGGAATAAACTTTCTTTTGGGGTAGTAAATCGTTTTTAAGCTACCTGTGACCCACCCCGTAATAGAACCCTAGGTATGCGAGTCTGACTCGCACTTGACCGGTTTTTTTGTATTCTAGAAACTGCATTGTGTATAATTTGGCGTGAACTCGTTTTATGAGGTGCTTAACCAATACGCATCAATACACAACTCGTACTTTTTAACAAGTGAATGATTGACAAAGTTTCATGAACCGAGAGTCGATTTTCAAATCTTTTGATACAGCATGTTCCGCTGTAATTCCTCGCTGCATTCAGTAAGAGTCCGGGGTGCAGCCGCCACCATGCACATCTATTTCAACGTCATAGCTACATTGTTCACTGCTCCTACGTTTTGTTATTCGGAATGCATCGGGACAGTGCTATGGACCTGCAGATCACTTGTTGTAGTGGATGGTAGAAAAGCGCTGTATGGTAAAGTAAGACGCTTCCAATTATACGTTTATTTGAGTTTATAGTTTAATTTTCAAATGACGTGTGGGCCGGAAGAGCTTGTTAGCAGCTTAGTTTTTAGAATCGTGGTGACCGACAAATTTGTGAAATATAGATATTACAGCTATTTTATTATGAAATTATTATTAAATTAGCTGGAATATCTGCTTCGTTATGGTGGACTCCCAAATTTTAGATTGATAAATGATAATGTCATGTTAAATTGTAGATATTATTTTTATAATGTTCATATTATATAATGTTCATATGTAGCTGAGTCTAACAACCTGGGAGGCAAAAAAAGCAAAGAACTTTCAAAAGGAATTGTTTAAAAACCGCTAGTCACTTATTTTATGAAATAAAACTCCTCAGAAGCTTTTCACAGTTATATTATGTTCACACTTCAAATAACATAATAGGCTTTTCACAATTATAATTGAAATACAGAAGTACACTTTGCAAATCAACCGACATCGGACCGTATTGGAGCAGAGTAACGTTCTGCGACTGCGTTTTGAAGGAAACTGTGGTTGAACCGCGCGTGTACTCTTTTATAATTTGCCAGGCCCCATCTTTTCGCGCTATCTTTCCGCGCCACATTTTAGCACGTGCCCGAATCGACATTGTCATGATATTCGGGGTAATCGGTTCAACCGCGTTTCCTTTAACAACTAAATCGAATAAATGTGATTTAAATATGCTTATTAATTAAAGAAATAACTAAATTTAATACAATTTGGAATTAATTATGGATTCACGACATTTGGCCGTCCACATCCGTGCAACGTCCCGATGCACTTCCACCTTACTTAAGTTATATACCTAGATAATGATATTTTTATAAACATCCGTGATGAAGTAACAAAACATTTATTGACAAACTTAATATCGTATTGAAATTATACTTGCATGACTTACATAATTCACATCACGACATTCGTTTTAATAATTATAATAGTACAATACTTATACAAATTAATATAGATTTCTAATGTAATTAATAATATCTTACAATGATTTTTTCTTGTTATCTAATTTAACCACGTTTTAATTTATCATTACTACAATATTTTATTTTGTTTTACTTGGCCTATTCGTATGTTTTCATTCACTTCGTCTCGTACGTCTTTAATGTTAATAGGTGTTACATAAGAGTCTATTTCAAGTTTGTTCGATAGTGCATCGCGAAATCTTACGCCAAACAGGACTTCCGACGCCGTTTTTTGGGTAGAGGCGTTAATAGTATTGTTGATGCCCCACTGTATTTTCCCCAGACACGTGTCCCAGTTGCGTTCATCTTTGTTTAGATTATGTTTAGTCATAGATTGCAAAATAGTTTGGTTAAAACGTTCAGCTTGACCGTTTGCCCTGGGACACGCGACTGCATTTAATACATGTTTTATACCATAAAGATCACAAAACTTTTTGAAGGCCGCGGACGTGAATGAAGTTCCACGATCAGAAATTATTCTGGAGGGTAAGCCAAAGATGTTCTGTAGAACTTTCAAGGTTGTTTTTGTTTTTGTGTTCTTTACGGGTTTTACAAATAAGTACTTCGTAAATCCATCAACCACCGTTAAAACGTAGGCATTTCCATTTTCGCTTTTTACAAATGGACCAAGGCGGTCTATGTGGATAGTGTGAAATGGAATGTCTACCTTTTTGATTGGATATAAATATCCAGACTTCTTTTTAATAGAATTATCTTTGTTGAAAGCGCACTCTAAGCAAGATTCGACATATCTTTGTACAAAACGGCGCAGTTTCGGGAACCAGAATTGACTTTGGATCCTCTCAACAGTCTTTGAAACTCCTAAATGTCCCATATCGTCATGGTCTGACCTGCAAACTTGGAACCGAGCATTTCGTGGAACTACAAGATATATCTTATCGTCAACTTTCCTATAAACTTTATTATTTCTTACAGTATAATTCTTTTTTATTTCTTTTGACTCTTCATCATTTTCAGGCTTAAGTACTTTTACTATTCGCGATATATCTGGGTCCGCTATTTGTAGTGTCATCAACCAGTGATCTTTTTCAATGTTATATACTGTAGCGATGTTATCATCAAGTAATTCGGTCAATTTTGTGTTGCGGCTTAACGCATCTACATGACTCATTAGCGTGCCCGGTTTGTACTCAATACTGAACGTAAATTCGCTAATTTGTAGCCACCACCGGGCTATACGTGGGACTAAATAGCGCTTGGTGAGAGCAGTTCGGATGGCACTGCAGTCAGTTACCACTGTGAAATCGATGCCTAAGAGATATACCCTAAATTTCTTTAGTGAGCAGACAATAGCCAAAGTTTCAAGTTCGTAAGAATGAAGATGGCGTTCTTCTGGCGTCGTTTGTCTGCTGAAGTAGGCGACGGGTTTTAAAACATTATGATTCCCTTGCCATTGTAACAGTATTCCTCAAATTCCAAGTGCACTTGCATCGGTATGAAGCTCTGTTTTAAGCTTGGGATCATATAGTGATAATATTGGGCGATCGATCAATTTTTCTTTCAAGCAACTAAAAACTTGGGATTCTACCTCAGTCCATTGAAAAGGAACATCTTTTTTTAGTAAACGAGTAAGAAGCCTAGCAATTTCTCCAAAATTCCGGATAAATCGCCGAAAGTAGCCTGCTAAACCTAAAAACTGGCGAACTTCGTGCATAGTTTTCGGCATTGGGAATTCTTTCACGGCTAAAATTTTCTGCTCATTTGGCCTTATGCCATTCATGGAAATTTCGTAACCGAGGTAGTTGATAGTGTCATCGAAGAATCTACATTTGGACAATTTAAGTGTGAGGCCATTATCACGTAAAAGTCTCAATACTTCCTCTAACCTTTTGAATCCCTGCTCCAAATCCGCTGACGGTACCAAAATATCGTCTAAATAAGCAAGAGCTGACTCAAAGCGTTTAGATCCAAGAATTCGATTGATCAACCTTTGGAAAACGGCTGGGGCATTGGCTAAGCCAAACGGCATCCGTTTAAACTCGTAGTGGCCGTCTGGCGTTACGAAACCGGTAAACCGTCGACTTTCTTCTGCCAAAGGGACCTGATAATACCCCGAAGCCAAATCTAGCGTGGTGAAATAGCAGTGGCCACTTAGGTTAGTAAGTTGGTCGTCTATTAAAGGAAGGAGAAAACAGTCCTTTTTAGTTTTGTTGTTTAAAGCCCTAAAATCAATGCACAGTCTATGTTCTCCGGTCTTCTTTTTAACCATCAAAATAGGACTTGCAAAATCTGAACTTGACTCTTGAATGATGTCGTTTTGTAACAATTCATCAATTATGACGCGAACTTGCTCCCTTTCCGAGAACGACAACCGATAAGGTCGATACATAACCGGTTTTTCATCTGTTACTTCAATTGTCATCTCGACATCTTTCACACATCTTATCTCACTGAGATTCATCGCAAAACAGTCGCGATATGATTGTAAAAGTTCATGTAACTTGTTGAATGACTCTCTACTGACATGTTTACCTACTTTTATTTCCGATTTTTCAAGAGGTTCTAATGATGGACTGTGCCTAATTATTCTGTTTACGTACCGCACTTCTTTCTCAACAAAGGGCATCGCCCTAGTTAGTACAGTTTTGGGTTCCAGGACAAAAGCCACATTCGTCAAATTGCTCAACACTAAATGTCCTTTTCCATTTGTTAGAGTGTATGCGCCCTGATGAAGATGATACTCTTTGCCTGGCTGTCCGCAACTATACCCTTCTACGAAAACATCACCAGTATATAAGGGATCACCTGAACATACTTCAACTAAAGATCCCTTGCATTTCAGTCGCACTTGAAACTGACAACTTCACACGTTTGTCTTGATCTTGTAATTCAGTACTGGGACTTTTGTAAAGAAACAGTTTGCTGTTGTCCCTCAAAACGCACACAAATGGAAGCTCAGTAAAGTCTTGACCAACCAGTAATGAAGTTTGTAAAAATTTATCTTTGACGACGAGTACCTCGATTTGGGATTCGACTTGATCAATTTTCAGAGTTACTATGGTTTTGTAGCTGGGAGTTATAATCGAGTTTCCAAATCCCTTAATAGCAGGTAAGGCAGTGAAATTCTTTGTCAAATTTAGATTTTGAGCATCAGATTCACGTATCAAAGAACACTCGCTGCCAAAATCTACGTAAGCAACGAGATTTTGTCCTTCAATTGTCGCAGTCTTGAAGAACTTGTCATTACAATTGTTAAGGGTAGAGATCGCTAATGTCTTTCTTTGTTCATTACCCGCAGATTTATTTTCAGTTCGAGGAACAAAGGGAACTAGATTGCAAGTCGCATTGTCATGACCTATTCTTTTACATTATTGACATTTAGTCAATGGATTTGGGCACTGGTGAAAAGTATGACCTTTGATTTTACAATTAAAGCAAATGGCCGTGTTATTTTGATGGGAAGTGGAAGCGGAATTATTAACGGTACGGTTCCTAAATACACTTTCACTCTGTTTCCTCACAAATGGAATATCAACGGATTTCTGAGAGTTAAGAAAATCCAATAAGTCTTCCGGTTCCCCACAATTTAAGGCTTGCGCTCCGTTCCTAATTGACTTATCTGTGATGCCATAAATTATACAATCTACTGCTTTCTTTTCTTGAATATCACATCTATTTAACAAGGTAAGTTTATCATAGAAATAGTCATTAAAATTCTCATTATTCCGTGTGTTACGAGACAACATTTCTTCCAGAAGCCGACCATAACTTTGCTTAAAGGGAAATGCCTTTTTAAGTTTTAGTTGCCATTCGTTCCAACTATACACGACAGATGGTAAGGCTTCAACCCATTTTTAGCTAAACCAGTTAATTTTTGTAAAGCAAAATGTATGGTCTGCTTCTCACTCCAATCATAAATACAAGTACACTCGTTTACTTTCCTAATCCAGCTTTCAGTACTCTGTGTTTTACTACAAGGGTTGAACTCAGGTATAACATTGTTGAGGAAATTATTGTTAAATTCATTCGATTTTCCTTTCTCTTTTTGCAATGTGGAAAGGAATTTTTGTAATTCCTGGGCAGAATCATTCGCAGCGGATTCTTTGGGATGTTCTGGCGAATGGTTTGGTGATAGCAAGGGGTACGCATCATGACTGACCTCTTCGATAAGCCACGGCGATGCTGGAGCTTTTCTTCGCGTCTTGGAGGTACGGCTCTGGCGTACTGGTGACGGTGAAGGTGGCCTCCTCCGTTTTCGCTGACGAGCTCGTGCTCGCTCTTTATTTCCAGGACTCTCCATAACCCCGGAAAGAAAAATACATTTATATATATATATTTCATATAAATTAGTTACTTGCTCAGTAGTTGAACTTATTTAATCTACTGGATGAACACTCATCGTGTAGAGTTAATTAATTCCGTTCAGTATTTGTATAGTCCAATATTCTTGATTGTACCAAACAATGTCGTGGATACGACCAGTAAAAGAAAAACAAAACGTCAGAAAAGACAAATTAATATTTACTTTAAGCCTAGCTTACTTTGGGGACCGCTGCATTATATTACTCGTGTTTTAAACTTATTTTGGTAATAAATAAAATTTTCATTTTTATTTTTCATTTTCATTTCATTACCACAAATAGGAACAATAAAAAAAAATAGTAATTTACAAATAATTCCAACATTCATCTATAGCACACAAATTTGATAGTGACGCATCACTAATTACTCATAATTTCGAGGTTTATCATCGTTATTCAAAGTATGGTATTACCCATTGTTATAAGAGTACACAGTAAAAAATGGAGAAAAGCCAGAATGGACTTTTAGGCAAAGCCGTAATAATACAGAAGAAGAGGAAAAATAAGTAAAGGAAGTTTTGACTTCCTGCTTCATTAAATTTACTACAAAGACTACTATAGTGCGTCAAAATTAATGTTTTATTTATCTGGACATACAGGTTCAGTATGATCAGTAGATCGCTTCCCACAGGCTTGCAGGAAAAGTTAAAAGCTTAGATAAAACATACTAACTTATTTGGACCGAAGGCAATTACGTCAAGGCAGTTACGCCAAGGCAGTTACGCCAAGGCAGTTACGCCAAGGCAGTTACGCCAAGGCAGTTACGCCAAGGCAGTTACGCCAAGGCAGTTACGCCAAGGCAGTTACGCCAAGGCAGTTACGCCAAGGCAGTTACGCCAGGGCAGTTACGCCAGGGCAGTTACGCCAAGGCAGTTACGCCAAGGCAGTTACGCCAAGGCAGTTACGCCAAGGCAGTTACGCCAAGGCAGTTACGCCAAGGCAGTTACGCCAAGGCAGTTACGCCAAGGCAGTTACGCCAAGGCAGTTACGCCAAGGCAGTTACGCCAAGGCAGTTACGCCAAGGCAGTTACGCCAAGGCAGTTACGCCAAGGCAGTTACGCCAAGGCAGTTACGCCAAGGCAGTTACGCCAAGGCAGTTACGCCAAGGCAGTTACGCCAAGGCAGTTACGCCAAGGCAGTTACGCCAAGGCAGTTACGCCAAGGCAGTTACGCCAAGGCAGTTACGCCAAGGCAGTTACGCCAAGGCAGTTACGCCAAGGCAGTTACGCCAAGGCAGTTACGCCAAGGCAGTTACGCCAAGGCAGTAACGCCAAGGCAGTTACGCCAAGGCAGCAACGCTCCAAAGGCAATTACGCCCTGAAGGTATTTACACCCCGAAGGCAATTACGCCCCAAAGGCAATTACGCCTCGAAGGCAATTACGCCCCAAAGGCAATTACGCCTCAAAGGCAATTACGCCTCAAAGTAGTGTAAAATACTTAACTTACTGACTTGGTTTGACAATGAGCCCGTATGCTGTAGTTATATATTATATCAGTATAATTTTCATGATAACCGATTAATTAGTTAATACTTCCAACAAGACTTTTTGAAATATTCCTTATACAAAAAATAATAATAATATACATGTAAGTTAAGTCTAGCAATATTGATCACTTTTTGTATGAAATGGTGTACAATGACACCACGATACATGCAGGTTTTACGATGTTGAAGAGAGAAAAATAAAGTAATAATAACTTCACTACTATTTTTAGCCTTTCAAACGATTTTCATTTAAAAAGAATAAATCCTAATGGGTAATACAAGTTTATTATGACCAGGTTATCAAAAACAGATAGTCATTTATCAAATTAGTCTGGTAATTTGGTTTCCTTAAATCATACCATCGAGAAAACAAACGCAACAAAATATGCTCATTAATACAAAATAAAAATGACCAATGATTGAGGCTTATGATAATATTGTCGCAAAAACACATTATCAAGGAGTTGCCTTGACCAAACGGCTCGTACGATATATTACCATCAGTTTATTAGAATAACAATATCAAGGAGTTGCCCTGACCGAATGCTAGTCCAACTAATCACTGGTAATTTGAACAATTAAACATGTAATTTGAGCAGTAAACAGTGTAATATTGCTAGGAAGCATTGTCAGAGAGTAGCCCCGACCAAATGATCCCAACAACAAATCAGATTAACACTGTCGCGGAGTGCCTGACCAAATGTTAATCCAACTGTACTGCTTACTACCAAGAAAGGAAATAAAAATAAAAAGGTACGATAAAAGGAAACATAATGAAAAATTAGTTTTTCAAATAATTCATAAATTTACATACCTTTGTGGGCTGAAGATTTTGATCCCACTTCTGAAGTTTTATGAAATAAAACTCCTCAGAAGCTTTTCACAGTTATATTATGTTCACACTTCAAATAACATAATAGGCTTTTCACAATTATAATTGAAATACAGAAGTACACTTTGCAAATCAACCGACATCGGACCGTATTGGAGCAGAGTAACGTTCTGCGACTGCGTTTTGAAGGAAACTGTGGTTGAACCGCGCGTGTACTCTTTTATAATTTGCCAGGCCCCATATTTTCGCGCTATCTTTCCGCGCCACATTTTAGCACGTGCCCGAATCGACATTGTCATGATATTCGGGGTAATCGGTTCAAACGCGTTTCCTTTAACAACTAAATCGAATAAATGTGATTTAAATATGCTTATTAATTAAAGAAATAACTAAATTTAATACAATTTGGAATTAATTATGGATTCACGACACTTATATACGAGGCAGCATTTGAAAAACCTGTCACACTGAAATACAAATTTTTCACGTAGACTCCGCTGCAAGACGTTTATGCATGAAAATATTGTTCCGTGCACAACTTTGTTATTCAAATGATGCTACTTAACATAGATGTTGGGCAAGCTTACAAATTCGTATTGTGGGTAAACTTCGTGTTATTATGACAGTAACTGATTCTGTCATAATAAAACGAAGTTTATTTTGAGCATCTTACAGATAGTAGTCGTATATCAAATATCATTAAGGAAACTACGATTTTGGTTGACTTTTCCTATCGAATAACATGAAACCGGTTAATACCTACTCGTACTGGTACGTTTGGGTCCATCCATCCATTCATCAGCCTTTTTAGTCCACTGCTGGACATAGGCCTTTCCAGGATTTCGCCACTCTTAGCAGTCCTCCTGGAAGAAATGCTCATACTCACACACGCTGGGCAGACGGGTTGGTGAGCGCGGTGCTGAAACCCTTACACCAGTGATGCCGCTGCCCGTCACCAGTCTGTTTTATATAATTGATAAACCGCCATCCATCGATCCCAGGCAATGGTGGGCCACCTGCTTTTGCCTGAGAGCTGTTCTCTTACTCCCCCCGAATAACTTCAGGAGGATTTGCGAGTAAGATGGTGGTACCTCCACAGTCGAGCCCGGGCATCAGCTCTACCACCTAACGTTTGGGTACTTATAATTAATTTCATTTAGTTTTCGCATTAAGCTTATACCGCACTAATTAAGCTGTTGGACATGTTCAGTAAGAAATGCGAAAATCCTGGAAAAACGTATGGAACTCGAATGATGCGTTTCATGAGTCAATAGTTTTATTATTTATTTTGCCATCAAACATAATTTTTAAAATGTTGATGGTTGTGATTGTCGGCATTTGGTCATAGTAAAAACAGAATAGTAGAACAACTCCCGCGCCGTGCGAGGCTTAAATGCCTACTGTTGCAAGGTTATCAATTTATTTAGCGGCAATGCGACGAACGGCGTAAGGCGTACTGTGGAGCACAGTCAATCCTAGTCACACCGCCTGAAACCGCCTGAGATATTGTCGTTGTGTGCGTGCAGGCTCGCAGTGGCTCGCACACATATAAGCCGCGCGGGCGACATCTCTGTGATGATAGCTTACTATTCTGTTTTTACTATGACTTGGTGAAACTTATTATACATCTTTGTTAAATAAGAAAATTGTAGTTGTCCACAAAATTATTTAAAAATATTAAGGAATCTTTTAAATTGACCATTGATAATTGTATCCACAACATACACTTTCATATAAATGTTTGATCGTCTCTATGGTTCTGGAGGTTCGAGATTACCAATCAGGAGGTGGCGGGTTCAAATCACGAATACTATTTGTGTTGTCTACATCCTTTGGAAGGCACGTTAAACTGTGGGTCCATGTTTTGAACAATTTACGGCGATACAATGAAAAAACGTAATTGCTAAAAATAAACTATAATACTACTGAACATTTACCAAACATGTTCGTCAATATAGCACCTTCAAAATTTTGCAGATAAAAACAAATAAGTCATTTTTTCTAACTTGTCAAATATTAACCGTTAGAATTAGTTGAAAATACTTGTTTATTTTTAACATAGTAATCCTTACTGATACGCTTATTTGGATATAAATAAGTATTTTGGTTTAATAACCAACGGATTTAGCGATACTTGTTTTATATTAACAAAGCTATATTGCATGTTTTAAATTAGTCTTGCTCGCATGTAGCCAAGTAATTTATAACCAAATCAACTTGGTACTTTGTTGGTGATTCGTTTTTTCGGTGTAGAACTCACCACCCATAACATAATAATTGTCGGTTAAACGTGGGTGTATGAGTGTGGACTGTGACTTGTATTTTAAGGGTTACAATCGGAAACACCTCTGACACCCCCTCGGGATTTCATGTCGTGACGTTGTATTTTTCATACAAACCCAACAGAAATAAATTATATTCAGTCCATTTTATATCATAAAATAATGTCAAATATTAATTTACGAATAAAACCTTATAAAATTTATTAAACTGGGCGTCTTCTGAGTATTAATTTAGCGCAAAAATATTCATTGGGATACGTAAAAAGAATATCAAGGTATCTAATAATTTAATGAAATATCTAAATAACTTAATGAAGGTAGTATAATTTGAAAACTCAGAATATGTAAAACCTGAGTGCCATATAATCATTTTGTAATGACCCAACCGAACACATTATGCAAAGTGTGGTGGTTTTTCGAATACATTTGAGATAAAAAGTGAATTTTCCTTGTGCTTTCATGAAGAATTTACATAATGGTATCAAGTGGCTAATATAAGTTGATTGAAATTTTGTTTGTTAATTCTTTGATGTGTTTTAATTTGGGTTATTGAAAAATTTAAACATACATTTTAGCGGGGTTTCGATTAGGACTGGATAAATTTGAAACAAAACTGTTTATAGTCACTGTTTAATTTTTTGGAAATTATTGATAAATTCTCTTCACAAAATTAAATTCCTCCCAAACCATAGACTCTAGCTAGTCCCAGTATCTCTGCAGCAAGATGCCTCGAGTTGCGCGTAGGTCCCGCTACAACATACATTATATTCATATACTCACGCATGTATGCCAGAGGGGTAGGCAGAGATTACCGATTTCCATCGGTTACGAGCCGGGCACACCTCTTTTGCCTCTTCCACATCCATTAATATAGTCATCTAAGCTCCTTTGTTTTGGTTTTATCTTTGCCCTTCTTCAGTATGTTGCTAATTTAGTCAGCATACCTGCGTCCTTCTAGGGCGGCCGGGTCAAGCTTTACCTTCCACTTGTGTATCATAAATTTCTTCCATCACTCTACTTTCATTCATCCTCTTTATATAATATCAATAGCATTAGCATAAATATTCAGTTATTAATATACATACAACAGATTGAAATAAGTTTAACGCGGCTCCAAATCATAAATTGGTTTTTTCTATGAAAAAAGGTAATTGCCATCTTTCTTCTATATTTTTAAAATTTTATTATTTCGTTACGTCTTTGCAAACGCAGTGGCGGTTTATTGGTGCCTTTCTTGAAGAAATCAGCTGAACGGGAAGCAACAAATTCTTCTCTCGGGTATTTATTTTTTTTCCCGCTAAGAATTTATCCAAATTCTGAAAAGAGTAGAAGTCTGTAGGCGCAAGGTCTGGAGAGTACGGCGAATGATGCAGAGCTTACAACTCCAACTTTTCGGACGACCAGGGGGTTCATTTTTCAGGTTGAAATTTCCAAAACGAAAGCGGGCAAACCAATAACAGGTGGTGGGTTCGTTTGTAGTGTTTGCCCGTAAACGTCGTTGATGTTGCGTGCCGCTTGTGCCGCGTTGCTGCCACGACGGTACTCATATTCCATAATTACTCGAATTTTTAACGTATCCATGATGACGAAAAATATTCAAATGCGATAAATACATAACGCTTATCACTAAACAAATGACTAATTTTGAAAAACGAATATAGAATTCATAGACAAAAAAAAAATAATTTTGATTTTAAATGGCAAGTAGTGCAAAACGGCAACTTCAAAGGTAAAGAACTATTATAAAAATATATCAAAATCTTCTTGAATTTGGCACTAAATTTGGCACCCATTAATTCTTAATTAGAATTAAATCAGCTTGTTGTTGAACAATACCAAAATATAACGTGACTAAAATTTTTCAGCATCCAACGGTACAATTCACGCATTGTCTTATCTAAACCGTTCAAATTCCATTTAATCAGCTTGAAAGTAAATACTCCAAATAACCTTTCGACTGTTTATGGGGCTAAATAGGCTGCCATAAAAGTTAATACGCTGTCGATATTTGTACTTATAATGGGTGAACCGACTGAACCCTAATGCGATCGGGTTCCGACGCTCCGACGCGCCGATTGCCTCATTAATATCCGGTCATATGTGTACACATCAGGGTGGTGGTCCTTGCTGATATCACCAGCTGATTGACTAGCTAATCAGAACTTTCTAAAAGTAAATTTTCCGAACGGATCATCAAATTGCATATACTCGTAAGTTTCTTTACCACCAGCTGCTGGCAGAAAAACAACTATAAAAAAAAACTCTTAATTAACATACATAAATGATTTTGAATAATATCTTTATTTGTTACACGAATTACCCTAAAAAAGGAATGTATTGTATTCAGGATTCATGTGGTATTTTTCTTGATTCCACCTTAACATGACTGAACAGATTTCGAAGTGTATGGTATCGTTAGAATCTTTATAGCAGCCTGAGTGGAATATGCTATAAATTTTAACAAAAAAGTGTAAAATCAAAATAAATGTTAAAAAACACGACTGCCGGAATAGAGATTTAATTCGGATTTCAGTGCAGTCGGGGGACTATTACATTGGATACGTGTTGTTTTGTATGTGCCAGACTGCACTGAAATCCGAATTAAATCTCTATTCCGGCAGTCATGTTTTTTAATATTTTTTTAACGTTTATTTTTGTATATAGGTCTCTTATCCAAGTGTCTTATGTTAAATAGGTATATTAGTCGTGACCGTAAGAAGCATTGAAGCCTAGGCCAACGAACCTTATCAACGCTTATTATTTTAATTGTCGTTGCATCAAAAGTGCTCCGTAAAAATGACAGTTTTGTGTAATAAGACGTAATGAATCTGTGAAACTACCAATCAAGTACAACATTTAATTTTAAAGATATAAAGAAGGCATGAATACCGATACAAAGCTTTTGGAACAAATATATGAATAATAAATTGGTAGACCTAACAACGTGCAGTGTCCTTATAGGTTCGTATCAGTTAGGACTCTCCCCCCGATTGCATTGGGCCGAGTCACACCCTCCCGGTCGTTATATGATCTCTGTGTTACTGGCGCCCGCACACACGAATGCCGATAGCGTTTCAAAATTAATCGAACGATGGATTGGCTAAAAAAGGTTGATAAACGATGACTTCGACAATTTTTACTGGTTCTGGATGTCTCCCTGATGCTGCTGATGTTCCACCTTTTTTGTATGTCTACTACAAAAAGCATTTATTTTTGTTTTTGGCGTTCACTTGTTTGGTTAGCGATGAAGCCTTAAAACCGTCGTTACAGCTGCTATAGACGTATATGTCCTGGCCATGTCTTATAATTGGTCATTTCATGAACTGCTCAAATATCAAGAAATTAGTAGAACCTAACGCTCCACTCCGCTTCGTTCAGCTCGCGAATTTATGATCACAAACAAAACCTCACTTCACTCGTCGTCGCACCTGCTTTAGGCTTTTTGTTGTAAGTCTATCGTAAATTTCTCATTTCATACTTTACGTATTGTCGATCAGATCATGAAATGATCAATTTTATGATATGGCCACCATACATCTATTGAGACCAAAAAGCGATTGTATAAAACCTGAAGTACATTTATATTAAAACGAAAAAGTTGCTTATCTACAGAACCAATTGAGGCCGTAATTTCGAAGGAAATTACAGAATTATTCTGAAAAAGGAAGAGGTGGAAATTGAATTTTCCTTCTCGAGATACATGCAGTCAGTAGGAAGATGGGTGTTTTTGTTAGAAAGTATGAGAAGTATTTTTCGATAGAAATCTTATGTTGCGTTACATTTCAGGAATGTAGGTACTCAATCAAACTGATTTACTTCCAATCTCTTATTTTAGGAAGATATATGCATGAAACTTAGTACAGCAGAGCTACTTACTTAAAATACTTAATTTTTTCCGGGACTTTGTCCGTGCTAAACACTGATTTAAAATATGCACAAAGGGAGTTTTTTAGTTCTAGGTAGACATCGTAGTATCATGCTAAATTAAGCCCCAAGGTACTTCAGTGCATGATAACGTGCGACTTCATTTATCGCGCCTTTAAACACGTAGATCTGTTAAAATACGCGATGTAACCCACCTTGGTCGTCAAAACATAGTAGCCTAAGGCATAGGCGCCGAAATATTTGCCACTCGCGGGTTATTAGAGCATGCTACAGCCGCTGGGATACTTATATTATACCTTTACAACGGTGAAAATTCTATACAAATCCAAAAAATATACCAGTAGTTCTATAATTATCTTTTCGTGTTCCAGGAGACACCATGAAAAAAAGTTTAAGAAAAATGATACACCTAAGACTCACTTTGATTTTTTCCAGAAAAAAGACGCAAATTTTAATATAAATAACATTCATACAAACACCCCCTCTCCCTACTCCACTCACATACTCATCCTTACACCTATTCTCTTCCTTGTCTCTAAAAAGTTTATATTTTAAGAAAGTAGGCAGGTAAATTTCATTTTTTTCATCTCTTTTTAAACTAGAGCCAACGAGAGATGGCACATATGACGTTTAAATTCCTACTAAGTTTCTTAATTCTTTATGGGTAAGTGTCACTAAAATAATCTAATACTTCATTGATGCTGGCAGCGAAAAGTGACGTACTACTCGTTTCGATCATCCTTTTTCGATTTTATAAAGACTTTATAGCAAATGTTTCTAATTTTTTCAAATCTCATGGGATCATGAGGAATGTTAGTGGGTGAATTGTAATAATGAAATAACGGGTTCTATTCTCCTAAATAGTACGGCTCCGTCTGTTTATTTTTATTTTTGCCGAAATTAAAATGCACCCCATCACTAAACGCAGCTCTCATAAGTGCCATCTCTCGTTGGCTCTTCTATAATACTGATTGTCACCATGTTATTTTTATTTGCTATCATTTCATTGTAAATATGTAATTATTATATCAACTGATGCCGGGCTCAGTGGGGCCCGAAATATATGTTGATTTTTTTTTCTTTTGTGTATATACTGTTTTAGAATAATTATACTGGGAAAAAATTATACTTTTATAATTCTAATCTTAATGAAGGCAAATAATCATAAACAGCTAAAGTCTGTTAGCGTTTACGTAGATTATAATTAACTTTCTTTTATCTTTTTATTTCTACAGTGAATTGGATTACTCATTCTCGTTCACAACAATACGTAATTACCTACTCAAATAAAAATTAAAATTTGTGTGCAGCGATGAGCTTATATCTCTACGAAAGATTTATTTCAGCATACCGTAGGGAGATCAGGATTAGAATTTCAACCAGACAACCTTTGGGTGGTAAAGAAATAATTATTAATAAAAGTACAGGTGGGACAAACAAATAAATATTTGATAAAGAAAACAATAACCATAAAGTGAATCCACATAACTAAATCTACATCTTACTACTACTTATTTATAGTGTCAAAATAATAAATAGGTATAAATAGTTATAAATTCCATTTACATAGATAATGTATATAAATGTAATGAATAATACAAATAGACTGAGTGATAAAGTGCCATGACTACCATCCCAACGAGTCTTCATAATGAGACCTAATATTTCGGTTAAATAACTCTTGAGAAGACGACATACGGATGTCAGAGGGTAATTCATTCCAAAGACAAACGGCCTTGACCGCAAAGGATTCCCTACAAGCAACAGACTTGTGCTTGGGAAAATTCAAAAGTAAATTTTCTCTGCAGCGTAAGTAGCTGACGAGTTTAAATTTACTATGAAGATATTCAGGAGCGGAAGGATCGTTTAAGACGTTGTATAGAAGAATTAAACGAGCACAAAATTCAAAGATATGATCATACTTCCGCAATCCGTAAATAAAACGAATGCACAGGTTTCGGACAAGTTCAAGTTTGCTCAGTAGCTCCTCTGTTAGGTCTAGATAGCTTACATCAGCGTAATAGAGAAGTAATATAATAATTTTGGTAATGTTAATTCTGTAATATTGTGTAAATAAATAAACACCAAATAAAATAAAAAAATTACGAAAAGAAAAGCAGTACAGTAAATATAATTCCTGTCTACATTAGTATGTATGGTCCTTGTAAACTTTCTGGTTATATTAAAGTCAAATTAGTTAGGTACATTTAGTTATAGTGTGATGATAAATGAGGGATACTTCAAGCCTTTGATTATTATTTAAGCCGCGACAGTATAATGTAATAAAATTATAATTTAAAAGTAGTTTTATTTATTAATCATTAAAATATTTAAGATTTTACGTGCAGTACTAACTTTGTAGTTAACTAACTTAGAACCAACATAGTAGCTTAGATAAGTAACATACAGGCTTACAATGAAACCTCTATTATCACTAAACGACTAGTGTTACTCTACAAAGTTATAACAAGTCGTGGTATTCAATCACGCAATGTATGAGTGAAGTTCTAAACCTATAAACCAAATTTGGACTGGATTTGCATTTTAGTGTCAAACTTGATGTGTTGTTCAATGTTTTACAGACTTATGATCTCTACATTGCGGAGATATTCTCATGTAAGATTGTATGTACGTCGTCCAGTCAACAAAACAACATTTTTGCAACTAAATTGCCTAAACAAGGTTTAATTATAAACTAAAATTAAAACATATTTAATAATTGTCCGTGGATAAGTCCTATAAACAAGTTTTTTATCAGGACTACACAAAATTCGCAATTATATTTTTCGTCTTTTTATAGTGAACTGTCAATTGAATGACAAGTCGTGAAAAAGATAGTGAATTTAGTTTAGCCCCATAGCAAAAGTTGTTCATATAGATGAGTATGTACTACCTATGTAAGTTTTGCCAACTAACATAACATAAACATTATAAATCTTGGGTTAATCTTCTCAGTTCAGTTCAGTTTAGTCCTATTATAGCTACTGGATAAGGAGGACGGAGGACCGACATGAGTGGCGAAATTTGGGAAAGGCCTATGTCCAGCAGCGGACGAACACGGGCTGATTGATGGATGGATGGATGAATGGATGGACAATGATAACTAGTAAGACAATTATGTTTTAAAATCAATGTTTCATTAAAGTTTGAATAGGAATTAGGATCTCAGAAAATGCTATATTTGCTTAAAAAATCTTGTAACAAGTGTGTAAATTCGGACATTAAAATTTTATTCAACGACGGCATTGCCATGAATTTTATTAAAATGGTCTATCGCTTTGTTATTAAAAGTCAGGGCAAGCTACTGCATTTCGTAGCTCAACAAAATTTGCCTCTGTTACAAGTAAATAAGAGTTACCCAATGAAACCTCAAACAACTGATAGGTACGATTCCGTCACATCTACCTATATAGGGTTGTTTTATTACGGTTCTCAAGAATTTATTAAACTTCAATAATTTGGTTTAAAGAATGTAGCCCGGGCGGTACCGTTGCATTTTAGGTAGTGATTTGATTTTACGCCGATATATGAGGCGATGAGAGCCAGAGTGGCCTATCTTTTCCAGATACAAAAAGATGTTGATGATCTGGAATGACTAATAATAAAACCAAGCGTCAGCTGACGCACCCGCGGTGGGTGTGGGCATGGGAGGTTGCGAAAGGGGTAAAAAAAAGTAATAGTACGCCGGCTGAAACTTTTCGCACAGATATATAATTTAGGTGGTAGAGCTGATGCCGGGCTCGACTGTGGAGGTACCACCATCTTACTCGCAAATCCTCCCGAAGTTATTCGGGGGAGAGTAAGAGAACAGCTCTCAGGCAGAACCAGGCGGCCCACCATTGCCTGGGACCGATGGATGGCGGTATATCCATCCCCAATTGCCGGGCCTTATATAAAACAGACTAGTGATGGGCAGCGGCGTCACTGGTGCAAGGGTTTCGGCACCGCGCTCACCAACCCGTCTGCCCAGCGTGTGTGAGTATGGGCATTTCTTCCAGGAGGACCGCCAAGAGTGATGAAATCCTGGAAAGGCCTATGTCCAGCAGTGGACGAAACAGGCTGATGGATGGATGGATGGATGGACGCCGCATGAAATTTGCCTAGTTGATTCTTTAAATAATTAAAAGTACAACAACAACAATCAGCTGCATGGGTAGCGGTGGAAAGACCGTCAGCTGACGCAGTAAAGTTAAAAATTACTTACACCGCTACTTGAGCAGCTGACGGTCGATTCACATATTAATCATGTGAGATCTACGATCGATGTCAATATCAGCCGGCTTACTATGACTTTTTTATTTGCAACGGTACCTCCCGGACTAATAGAACTCCGCGGACTAAACTGTCAAATTATACGAAATGTCAGTGCATTTGAACCGAGCCTGCAAGTCGAGTTGCCCCACATTTCCATCGGGGATACCATAAAGATAATAGTTTAGTATTAGCGCTACATACCAACCCGGGGATACTTAAGTTTCATACCAAACATAGTACAGAATAAGTCAATGAATAGCGTAAATTTTGTGCGTATTTTTGATTTAAAGCATACATGTAGAAGTACAGACAATAAACACTTTTTTCTTTATAATACATGTAATTAATACAGTAAAAACACATTAATCTATATTAATATTAAATAAAATTAACGCACAACTATTAGTTTTAAATAAAACAATCAAATCAAATAAAAAATAAATGTTACTACACTCACCTCAACAACTTGAAAATATTGAATAGGTCGTTGTACTCACCCAGACAAAATCCACATTAATATTGCTTCAAAGTTAATAGTATCCTACGGCACGGTACTGTTAGGCCCGGATTATTAAATTTGATATTTGATTCACTTTTATATCGTTTATTGAGATATCCTAGAGATTTTTACATTGTTTTCCATATGTTTTGGGGGACGCTCAGAGTCAATCTGCCCTAGAACCATAGAGAATTATTTTTATATTCCTCTGTGCCTAGACCTAGAACCCGTGTCTTTGTCTTTTTCTAGACACTATTTTTTAGAATGTTTCGATAAATCTGTCAATACGACGTACAAATGTTCATAAAGATTATTGATTGCCAACTAATAACGAGTTCTATAATCTAATTGTCATTACCTAAGATTGCCTACCTACAATACAGTACATATATATCATCAATAGTTGCTGCAACTATAAAAACTATAATGGTAGCCATAAAAATTGTGCATATTGTTTTATATTTATCAAAATATCCTTGTAAGACGAGCGAAGACAGTTAAGAAATTCCAACCATCCTGTGAACTTGGACGTTTCAAAACTGATACCGACAGAGCCACAGTACATATATTCTACTGTTACATAGCGGGCTATGGTATCTCTAGTTAAGGGCTACCTCTGCAATACCAAATACCGCTGAATGAATATATCATGTCAGTAGTAAACTGTATTTCCTGGTACAAAGTGCACGACAGTTGCTATTTGCGGTGCAACGCAATGTTGCGTGCTACTCGAGTTATGAGAATTACTGTTAGATTTAGTTCATACCGGGTATAAAAAGACTGATATTATATACTGAAGAACATGACCGATAATACATACCTACCCACTGAAATTAATTTTATTTTTGTCTACACCAGACTTATTTCAAATAACGTGATTGGGCCGGTGAAAAGTTATTCAATATTATCGGTAGAGTATTTGGTTACCCTAGAACCCTGCTCATTTCTTTGTCTTTTTTCTAGACATTCTTTTTCAGAATGTTTCGATAAATCTATCAATACGACGTACAAATGTTCATAAGGATTATTGATTACCAACTAATAACGAGTTCAAAGAGTTTTATGGTCTAATTATATGACCTAAGATTGTCTAGATAAGAAGTTTGCTGTATATTTTGAAGGAAATTGAAGAGATTCCCAAACAAAGTTACTATTTGCACTACAAGCAGAGGTAGTGTAGGGCAGGGATGCTCACACTTATAGTGTCGGCGATGTATTAGAAAATATTTTGAAAACAAGAGATCGACTAAATTACTATGTACGTAGGTAGGTACTAAGAAACAGTCTTTTTAAATATGGTTTTACTGCACTTTCAATTGAATAGTATGTACAAAATGAAGGAAAGTAACTTACGAATCGCAAGCATGATATCAGGTGTTCGTAAGTGAGTCGATTGCGATATTTAGATTCAATAATTTTCATTTCTGAAAATGCAGACTCATACCAATAAGTCGATGCCAACAATCCTATTAACTGAAAAGCTACTTCTTTCAAACATGGGACTGAGTACTATAATAGGCATATTTAGAAAAGTTTTCGCGATCGCGATCGACTAGTTGGTCGCAATCGGCCGTTTAAGCACCTCTGGTGTAGAGGATCTCGTACAATTTTAATAATAAAACTAGTTATGTACCTATAGATTTTGATAAGGAAAGCCAGTTTGTGAATTCATTAAAAAAGACGTATCTTTTTATTGCATTGAAATAGAAGCCTATTTTTAAAAGGTTTGTAAAATTTATTATTCGTTAGTTCATCTGATTTTTCTTGCACCTAAGAAAAATAATCTTGACGGACAGACAAACACACAGACGGACAATAAGGAAATCTTATATGATTCCGTATTTTTATTCTGAAGTACAGAAATCAAATCTAATCTAATATCGAAAACTGTACCTTACATCATTGACGTTAGATACAGATTTGCTGAAGATACGAATATAATGCACATAGAAATCTGCCAGTCTCTGTATTCTCGAAAACAGCAGAATCATGAATTGTGCGAGTCCTAAAATTTTATTGCATTTGGATACTTATAAAAAAGAAAATAGGAGTCAAGGTAATTTTAATACATGTGCAAACAATCTGAACTGGAAATATGAAGCGTGTCATTTTGGTAGCTGTCTCTAGTTGACCGGACGTACACTATCGGTTGTAAATCTAATGTCCCTTGAAAATGGGGTAGTAAATATCCGAAAGTGGTTGGTACAAATGAATATTTTTTATTATTACATAGATAATCTCAATGTTAATATACCTACTTACAATGACATAAAGTAAAAATAACAATAAAAGGGATAAATAAATAAATAAATAAATAAAAAATAAATATTTAATTCAAGATAGGTGGAATATGTGTGAGAAAATTGTAAATTGTACCACCAAAGTCTAGTTTTTCGTACACGAGATCTCAATATTTAGATCCATCAATATTTTCGAGTGAAAGCGAGAATCAAGGCTTGACACCACCTTAAAAAGTATATTATTTTCAATGAGTAGAGTATGCGGTTTCATTTTAAATTACCTGTTATCCACACAAACTATTTTGTGTTATCCACAAAAAGGGTCACCCTAGAGGCTACATAAAAAGGTAAAATCAGAATTATTCCTAAGCTGCAGTATATTAGGAAGAAGATACATAAAGTTTGTCTTATACCATGAAGTCATAACAAAAATAATTATACTTTTAATTTAAATACCCAAACTCTTAGACAAATCAAACCCATAATTTGCTTCAATATATGTTTAGGTATAAAAAGAAAAAGAAAAAGGAACATCCGGTCTCGTCTTTATTCGTTATAATACTCAGAAATAAACTATTCTAGTGTCTAGTGCCTTAAGTTAGAGGGGTTTTTGTTCATATATTACAAGTTAGTATGTTCCCAATAATAATGCAGTTTCTCTGTCCACTTTAATATTAAATCATACACAGTTTAATAACAGAGCTCCTAAAATATTAAGAGCTATACGTTTTAGACAGTGTTTTCATGTTTCTGACATGAAATTCTGAATTCATATGAATATTTGGACAGCGCACTGGTTCCAAACTTGCTTGCATACTCAAAATAGCTTTACTGTTTCATTTTCATATCTTTTGTCCAGAATTGCCGTTCTAGTTTAGTAATTGAACAGTTAAACATAAAAATGTTTTAACTTCTTTGGTTTAATTAAGCACTTGTTCTTGTAAACAAAAGTGAATGTAATCTATACTAATAATAAAGTAATAAGATAGTCATGTCTGTACATTGAATAGTTTTGCAAAATTTGAATAGAAATGGGTTATTAGTGTTGCACTGAAGACCAAAGCTACAATTTTTAGAATTTGTGTGTGTATGTACATATGTACGTTCTGTTTTAACTAGAAAACCACTCAACGGAATTGGATGCGTTTTTATTATCATCGTAGTGAAACTGGTCAACATATAGGCTATATAAAGGATGTTCATAAAATAACGCTCAGGCTGAAAACGGGGCAGAGATTGAATTAATGCGGGCAGAGCCGTGGGCAAAGGATGGTTTACATAATATACACAATTTTCTTGAAAGCTCGACCTGTTCTTTACATACACATATTTTAAATTCAGCAAATCGGTTTATTTATATCAACTACAATTTCTAAATAATATCCTTTTAACTTCGCCGTAGTACGATGAGAAGTGGAATAACTAAAACATGAAAAAAAAAACGAAAGGTATGCAATAAACTGTTACCTTCTTCGCCTTTTGTCTTGAGCCATACCGTGGAAAGTGTAGTTTACGAAAACTAGACTGTCGCTAGGCGACAATGCCCTCTTCCAGGGGCCCCCGACTTGAGAAAGATAATTTAGCTGAAATTGGTTATAATTATAACTTACTAGCTTTTGCCCGCGGCTCCGCCCGCGTGTTATTCGCTTTAACGACATGCTTTTTTCCGGAATAAAAAGTAGCCTATGTGTTAAGTTAAAGTATAAGCTATATCCATTCTAAATTTCATACGAATCCGTCCAGCCGTTTCAGCGTGAAAGAGTAACAAACATACACACACACACACCCTCACACACACAAACTTCGCATTCATAATATTAGTGTGATATGGTAATCAAAAAACCGGTTAAGTACGAGTTAGATCTAATCTAGATAAATAACCTAGGGTTCCATATTTCGCAGGTTTTGGGAAAAGTGAAAATTATCATTTAATTTTCCTTGTAATCTTTACGTCAAACCTATTGCCGTAATGTTTTTCATTTTCCATTACATATTTAATTTTGTGGTCTTTAAAAATTTCTCAAAATTGATGCACGTAATTATTAGGGTTCTGTACCTCAAAAGGAAAAAACGGATCCCTTATAGGATCACTTTGTTGTCCGTCTGTCCGTCTGTCTGTCTAGACCCTTTATCTCGGGAACGTGTGGGAGGTATCGAGTTGAAATTAAAATCATAATACTCACGTCTACAGTCACTTGAAGCTGTGAAAAAATCATAAAAAAAGATACGACTGTTTATGCCGCAAAAAACGCGTATTTCGACACTCTCCTGGGAATCAAAATTTATAGGGTATTCCCCGTTGACTATGAGATTTGGCAAGTAATACCGTCTAATACTCCAAGTATAAATCTTGAAACTTTACATTTGTAATTGAATCATAAAAAAACATTGAGGTAAAGCAACGATTTGCGCGGTCATAACTGTACGGGTGACTAAATCTTTTTGTAGATTTTTTTAAACTTTTAATAATTTGTACGGACCCATGGTGGGTGAGTCCGACTCCCACTTGTCCGGTTTTTTTACATTCCGCTTTACTATTGACCTTTTTTGAATTTCAATAAAATATTTTATTTTCCCAATCTGTTCTTCAATATCTAGAATGAGATACCCATATAGGACTTTTTTTGGTGACAATTTTTTTTAAATTTTTTTATTACACTACATATTTAGGGCAAATTAATGCTATTTTTGTGCTTTTGAAGGCTTTTAAACAGTTCAAAATTGATATCATTGCGAGGCTGTGACCTACGGATGGATGGACAACGGAGTTAAACCACAACGGTTCCCTTTTTACCTTTTAGCTTTTTTACCTTTACCTTTTAGGGTTCCGCTAAAAATATATTTACTTAATTAAAATCGAAAAAGAACACAGAGCCTCAGTTAAAATTAAGGATTTTTTAAATATTAGAGCCACTGAGTCACCCTAACGCCTAGTATCACTCGTAAAAATTCGCTTTTCTTGTCGTTTTGCGCCAGCAGGCAAGCAGACGACGTCATGTGTTTCTGAAGTGAGAAATGAAACGCTATTAATTCACCTATGCTACTCTTGCGAATGGATTCTGAAGGCACGTTCCCCGAATGATGTGTGATTCTCCGTTTCGCGCACACTACACATAGAATCGGGAATTGCCGCATTTCTCAACGGTTTCTTCAATGAGATTATAAAGTTGAAGCTGTTATTGGCTACAGTGCAGCCATGTTTCCCGGGAGAGGCTTTCTGATATTTCACTCACACACTCGCAAAGTCAATCAATTTATTTGTTTATTGTTTATTTATGTATTGAAAAATTAAAAGTACAGACAACTTAAGGGCCCATAATACCTCAATTCACAGTCCTGCTCTAACGTTTTTGCTTTTAACCTGTCTATCCTACTCTAATCAGATGCCGCGCACGCATAAACATCAGTTATTTTGATATCGCGGCTACACTGATAGTTTTTTCATTTTTATGGAACAGTCTGCAGTTGCTTTATACTAATATCAGTTATATTATGCAAAGTTTCAGATCCAATTTGAAATATTCATTGAATGCTATCGGTTTATTGTATGGTTTGGAGGTAACTTTGTAATTTTTTTCTATCGAGAAAATTAAAATTTAATCAAGTTTTTACAACAGCATAGACATATCATTAGTCTTCAACTTTATCATATATTAATTTCAGAGTGATTGTTGCAGTATTTGTTGGTATAAAACAGGATCATGCGAAGCGAAGTGAGGTATTATACACCCTTAACATACATTGAAATCTAACTATCATAGAAATAAATTTATATGTTTTAAACACTTAGCTAATTATCAATCGCAAGGAGATAACAATGATATTGATTTGTAAATCTAATACGCTTTACCTGCTAAAATAATTTACACTATATATTCACTATATTTGCCCAGATTTACACAATACGCTTAAATAAATAATACATAATCACTCTATACTGCTATTTTTTGCATCCCTTTCAGATAACCTCAGATATTCTCGACACTTCAAACTATCAGCAAACAGATCACACAATCAGTCAATTAGGCAGTTTTTATGAAAACAATTCACTGTAATTTTTTTGAGCTTTAGGTACATAGTGTTATTTCAAGATTCTTAGATGTCCTGAAAATGAATTGCTTGAGCTACAGCTCCGAATTTATGGGATTTCCTCAAGCTTCAGGTTAGAAGTGCATTTAAGAAAAAAGACTTGGACTTGGACTAACATAATTATGAACGAGTAAACTAATCAGGTGGTAATAGATTCTAATCCATAACAAAACTTGGATTTTAAAACAAAATAAAAATCATTAATCACTGAGCCGTAAGCCACACAAAAAGGACAGTTCCTCGTAGCCGAGATACTCCAAAACCCTGAATAATTTTATGTAAGAGTCGATTTACGCAGCGTCCTTAAAGTTGTTTCATTCACGGAACACCTGCTCTCGGAACTTTGTGCTTCAGGCTTGACATTACCCATAAAATGATCTGATCCGGGAGCTACGAATTAAAAAGAAGTGATTTTTTACCAAATAAATTGATTATTTGTAATATTCATAATAATAAAAATCAGTTACACTGATTTTATCTGTAAAATCATGATAATCTTAGGCGAAGGTACTTTTACTATGCTAACTAAATTTACTTCTGAATTTGATTAAATCGTTTGGCAACCATATAATCTTATAATGATCCCCAACAACTTGTATATATAGGTAATACCTATATAGTACCGAATTATATCTGCCTGCCGTTAAATAATAACGATACATATATATGACTTAAACGTATTTATTTATTTATGTGAAATATAAAACTAATCATTCGCCTTGTCACTCACTTTGCCATAACTAGGAAATGTTTTCTTTGATTATTGGCATATCTATAACATTTTAATTTCAGCCTCGAGCATCTATCGAACTATTTTTAATAAATCATAGTTTGCTTAGTAGCTATTACAGAATACTAAGCATAGAATTACCTCAAAATACTCAAGTACTTTTAAGTTATCTTTGCCCAGAAACCTGTTTATTCCCCAATACTACGGATCAATGGTGGGCTAAAAATAAGCTACGTCGTAGGTCGGCTACGCCCCGTAGACGTGCTTCTACGTTTAACCTCTTTGCATATAAATTCACCGTCTGTCTGGTCTATCTTCGTCTGTACGCTTTTAATTCGAGAACTACACAAAATACTGTGGTGCATGGGACCAGGGGCATTTTTCATGAACCTGGGCCCACTTTTCAACATTTTTGTACAATATTGATCTGATCCATGCCTTAAGAAAGCTATTGGGTTCTACTTCATTTCATTTTATGGCATGTATGTTTAAATTCAGCGCAAAAATGGTGTCTTGTCACGTTTAAATAAATATACATAATGTATATTTAAATGAAAGTTCACCCATTCCATCGTTCACTATTTTTGCGCTGGATTTGAACCTAGCTGCCGCAGAATAAAATGAAGTACACCGCTAGAGCTTTCACTTTCATATGACATTGGAAAATTTTGAAAAATGGGCCCGAACTGACGCTTGGTTCTTTCATTATAACAGTTTTGATGTAAAAGGTTTTTTGATTTAAAAGCAGTGTTCATTTAAGATAATACAAAATATAATTAATATAGATAATTTAAAAAACCATAAAGGTCTAAAAGAGTCTCTTACAAATATAAAATATTAAAAATTACCATTGGCGTCATCAACACATTCAAATGTTATTTTTAAGAAATAAATGTCTAAAATCTTAATAGGTGGTAGAGCTGATGCCGGGTTCGACTGTGGAGGTACCACCATCTTACTCGCAAATCCTCCTGAAGTTATAAGTAAGAGAATAGCCCACCATTGCCTGGGACCGACGGATGGCGGTTTATCCATCCCCAATTGCCGGGCCTTATATAAAACAGACTGTTGACGGACAGCGGCGTCACTGATACAAGGGTTTCGGCACCGCGCTCACAAACCCACCTGCCCAGCGTGTGTGAGTATGGGCATTTCTTCCCGAAGGACCGCCAAGAGTGGCGAAATCCTGAAAAGGCCAGCAGTGGACGAAACAGGCTGATGGATGGAAATGTCTAAAATGTCTACATAAATGTCAGTTTATCAAATAATTACAACCATTAGCACCTACGTAGCTCGACGGCGCAGTAGAACCGAGATCCAAGCGTTCTTGGCGCGTTCAAATTACCATTAATGACAATGAATGTGAACGGTATTGATCCCACATTAACCTGGATACTGAACGGCTGTTCCTGAACGAAGCCTTGTGGATGTAGGCGAGATACGTCTTGTCGTCACGTTTCAGTCTATTTGCTCTCAATAATGTTTTCATGTGCTATTCAATTTCTTTCATTTTTTAAACATCATCATCATCATCATCATCACAAATACTTTATTGCGCAAAAAATAAGTACAAAAAGGCGGACCTAATGCATAAAGAATTTTCCACCAGTCAACCCACAGATACAAGATAAATAGGTAGGTGGGCGTGCAAGAAGAGTAAACTTAAAAATGAAAACTGAGATTTACAATTTTTTTTTTCTGAATTTTAATTTGATTAATTTCATTATAATTACGTAACCGCCCTTCACAAAAGATCACTCAACGTCATATATTATGTTTAAGTTTGACTCTGTTATTGTAATTTGTTTTAAATATTATTAATGATATAATTTGGCATGTAATCATAAATTATGAATAAATGAGTATGAGAATATTTGTTTCAAAGGTCGGACCTTATAGCTTCATCAGAAAACTACAATCGAAAAACTTGAAACTTTTTTTCTTGCGTCATGTTAAAGGAACTACTGAGACCAGATGGCCAAAGGGAACGATCGATGTGGGCACTGGGCAGGCAGTGCACGGACCTAATAAACAGAAGCGCAGTGTACCTAATTACTTTTAGAACCCAAAGCTGATGGCTGGCAAAAAATGGCTTGTCAACAGATGGTCAACAGATTTAATGACAGTTGTTGTTTGTGTTTGGTGAAAGTTTGGTCATCACACTAATATTATAAATGCGAAATTTTGTGTGTGTGTGTGTGTTTGGGTGTGTGTGTATGTTTGTTACTCTTTTACGCTGAAACGGCTTAACGGATGTGGATGAAATTTAGAATGGATATAGCTTATTATATCTTAACTTAACATTTAAGCTACTTTTTATCCCGGAAAAAAGCACGTCGTTAAACCGATTAACACGCGGGTGGAGCCGTGGGCAAAAGCTAGTTGTTTATAATTTTCTGTCTTGACATTGAAATAACTAGTGTTTCGCCCGGAACTGTGAACTCACGCTAGCCCGATTTGCGCTTGACCGATTTGGCTCATGTTAGAACATAAAAATTCGTTTTGTTATTTACTCACTTGCCAAATTTTATGAAATTCCGATCAACGATACTAGAGTTATCGTCGAACAAACATTCATCCATACACACATACAAACGCCGGATTGTTCTAGTAGACTCGGAGAACTCGCTCGCTCGTTCAACAATAGACTTAAGAAGCCTGTAGTTGGCGGCTTGAAGTCATTCGCGCACGGGATCGATATGCTTGCTATTTCATTCTACATTCAGATTCGGATTATAGAGCACTGACTTACTGTTATTGGTTGGCCCGAACGTTCATTTTCCGAGCTCGTACGGAACTAACCGAACACGTTGTGAGAGGCAAGGTAACGCGAGACAGACAACATTCAAGTTTTGAAAACACTCGAGAATGGTTTTGGTGGTTCCTACGATTTCAGGAGAAATGTCCCAAAAATCGAAATGAAGCAAAAATATTTTTGAAGAGTATAAAATATGCTATGCTGTGAAACTAACATTATTTGATTTGTTGTATTGCTTCTAGGACAAAACGGTACATAAACATTCATCAAAATATGTGTAAAATCCAGGACTTTTTTTCACTTGTAACTATTTCATTATTATTTTACAATTATGTATTTATTTTTTCATTTATTATTATTCCTATTCAGCCTCATTTTCTTAATAAATAAATACAAATAAATAATATTATATTTTCATTGAAAATAATCCATCATTCACATTACACTATAAGCTCACATTACAAAAGAACTCCAGCGCCTAGCGTCCGCGCGCTCTCCATAATGTACTTACTATTTACCTTTATTTATTACATAACATATTTCAATTCTATTGAGATTAAAATGTAGAATAGAATCATACCACGTGGTAAATTTTTAATTTTTAAAATACTTTAATTGGATTTTGAGATATGGGACTTTTAATTGCTAAAGTCGGAGAAAAAACGACAAAATTTTTCATTTTGTTATTTTTAACAGATTTTTCTATTTATTTTGTAGCTTTCGTTAGTGTTCACATTTTGAGACCTAAATGGTTACGATAGAACACATACTGTCAGAGTAATCGCCGTGTAACACTATCGCTGAAAACGTGCCCCTACTAGCAGCGAGCTTGTAAAAGTTTCTTTCTTGAGAAAGTTTCCTACGTTAAATGTACCAATTTTAGCAAGTTATTAATTTAATCCCTATAATGACAGTGATAGTTTTATTATAAGAAAAAAAATAACACATTTAGAATTTTTTAAACTTATTAATTATGTCTTCATTAATTTCCTAATAGAAAATGTTAGGCAACGATTACTTCTGCTGCACAAATTTTTAATAGAAAAGATGCGAGTTCTAATATATAAAGTAAAACTTACAAAGTATGTTTTTGTTTGCATGTTATTTTACACTCTCAGAGATCTACCAGCAGTTCTGGGACAATGTTTTTAGTTTTTATTCAAAGTTTAAAAGGAAAAATTTACTTTTTGCCGTCATCAACAAACCTAAATTTTCCTGTTAAGAAGTAAGAACGTCATCTATGGCGTAATCTCGTAAATACTAAACAGACACCGAGGGTTTTTTTAATGTTTTGGGCCCCGATGAGAGAAGCAGTATCGCCTCTAACTGCCCTTAATATTTACCCTCCTTTGATCTGGAAATAACTAGAGTGGATAAGTAGCCGTAACGTAAGTACTCTCTCAATATCGGCACAGAGCGGGACTCAGTGGATCGGAACTTCATTTCGGATAATTTTCTCCCGATAAACCGATTCTGAGCACTTCGGGCACTATAGCGGGGGAACAGGGCGATGTAAGATGGAAAATAGGCAGTTAGCTTTTATTTTAGCTAACGGAACGAGCAGTTTGAAGCGCTCCACCGGAGTTGTTTTTGCGTAATGAAACGTTGTAATACCATAAAAGATTAAATTTTAAGTCTTAGTGTATTTATAAACCGAGCGCAAAGTGAAATAATAATAATATTTTGGGGCCCGAGCACCGATCGTGTCTTAAAACGCAGTGATATTATTCGCGCTTATTCTTAACTAGCTTTTGCCCGCAGCTTCGCCCGCATTCAGTGAATCTTTGCCCTGTTTTCAGCTTGGGCGTTATTTTCTGAACACCCCTTATAATCTATGTGTTGACCAGGGTAACCAAAATGATAATAAAGAAAACTGAATTTAAATCTGTTGATTGGTTCTCGAGTTATAAAAGCATTTATTCATTCTTTGCCCCGTTTTTTTCGTTATTTTATGAACATTCCCTATATACCTATAGCTTATGTTTTTTTTTTTATTATTTAATATTTACATTATGTTGAATTGAACTTATATAATAAATACCACATAAACCTTTACAGGTTTGTGTATGGTGCACATGAATCTACCTTACAAACTTATATTATTAAATAAAAACATCAGTGCTTACAACTAAACGTTTAAGACGTCAAATATTTTGCCAGTTAGCAAATAAATACAAAGACCAAATTAACCATATGGTGATGATGTCTCTTTTTTGTTCATGAATAGGGGTTACTTTTCATTGCAAAGGTCTTAAAGATAATTTCAATGGAAGAAACTGATAAGGAAAATTATATACAGGTTGCTTCAGTTTAGTGGTCTAAATGATTTAAAAAATGTAATTTTAATTTATCCTTCATATTGATTGGGGTTATCTCCTGTCTAAGACTAATTGGGAGATTATTTATAAGGGTGGGGATTAGGTGCATTGTAGTGCGTTTGCCGTAATAATTATTAAATTTGTTCACTTGTAGTTGATTTTTGGTGATTTTTCTGGAGTTTGAATTTCAGGATTAAACGTGTTCACCAGGGTCACAAGTTCAGTGTTTCTCAAGTTAAAACGGAACATACAGATAGATAGACAGACAAAAATTCTAAAAATTGTTGTTTCGACCTCAGTACAGTACCAATAACTCATTTAAAATTTTGCGAAAATATTTAATGTACAGACACGACTTTTTTAATAGTTTATTATTACTATACCTATATAGATTGCGATAGACAACGATTTTCTTATAACCACATATCTGCTTAAACGACTTATACTACAGGACAGAATTTTTTGATCCAGAAATTTATTCAGTATCTGCCCCATTTTCGGGTTGGACGTTATTCTATGAACATCCTTTAAGATATATATGTTGACTAGGGTCCCTTCAATGGAAACGAAAAAAAAATGCATCCAAATCCGTTGAGTGGTTCTTGAGTTAAATCGGAACATTGTAAAGAGTGAGCAATTTTCCGCTGGTATAAGTATAATGTCACAAGGCGAGATTGCGTTCATATCTAAAGTTCTATGACTGTTTTCGACAATCTATAACTAAATGAGTTAATAAATGCAAGTTAGTCCACTTTATATTTTTGTTTAGTATACGTCTACACAACCAGTAGTGTATTTGAATTGTATTCTATATGATGTTAATTCCCATAAACCGCTAAAGATACCGTTGGTGTAATAACAACATCTTCGTTCATTTCCGTATGCAAGCAGCATTGCTCGTACATTATGCAATATCATAATTTAATGATACAATTATGCACAACGCTACCCTACCTTGTGGTGGCTGGCGGGGCTAGCAGGCTGTTTGTGTATAAACAAGCTACCTACTCGTATACAGGATGACTTTCAAACAAACGCCGATAATTTTAGAGGTTACTAAGAAACGTTAGTAGAACACATTTTAAATGTAAAAACAATTAAAATTAAAAGTCAAAATATTATAAAAAAATGTTACTTGGAAATAAAATTTATGGTTATCATAGGATACGAAAAAAGTTGAAAATAGTCCAAAATAGTGGGATTAATAATAAAAACAATTTCGCGCGATCTAATTAAATTGTCTTATCTCTTCGAGTGACCATGCTTTCTTTGGAATTTACGAAAATCTTCAAAGGGCTCCAACTTTAAAAAATAATTATGAATATAATTTTGAACGGTTTTAATATGGTTTTAATAAAACCAGTTTGTATTCTTCTACAAAATAACTAAGTTATGGGGGTTAGGTTAAAAGTCATCCTGTATAGACAAACATACACGGGAACATAGGACATCTTACTATGTTCGACTACATTAACAGGTCATTTAATGTCACAGAATATATATCAGGTACTTAATTAAAATATTCACTATTATACTAGTTTTAGTATTCAACGAGATACGACAGCGATTTCGGCTCAATTTTTTATCTAATTTAATTAAATATTTTTGCTTGGTAGTTTTAGTTTAGTTTATTTCGTCGAATAAAGTAGTTTTTTAAATTAGTTTATGCAAGTTTTGTTTATATCAAATTAAACTTGTATACTTAAATAAACACAAAATTTACTTCAAATAAATTTAATTAATAATAAAATATAAAAAAAGTAAATAAAAAACGAAATAATCGCTTATTGTGAAAGACAATATGAATAAAAAAGGCTGAGTTAACTCTTCAAAGAATTCTATCTGAGATTTTATAACACAAAGATTGGACTGGTGATGGCGCTATATGGATTTAATAATTCGGCCAAGAGCAAATCGGATTCGCGCACAAAGGGTTCCGTACCACCACACAATACGGGTACGGAACTTTAAAAATATTATGGTAAATAACAACAATGTATATGTCATTATATCAACATCAAGACTACAAAAAACAAGACGCTAAAATGGTAGCGTTTGACAAAAAATTTGAAGCCTACGTTTTTTATTAAAATTTAGAGTATCTCCTAAAATCTGACTAAATTAAAAACTTGTAGTTAGAGCCAAAACAAATAACTTTAAAGTAATTTTTTAATTATTTTTTATTATTTGTAATGGTTGCTAGGCCATAGTAACACGTATTATGTGAAAACTTCAACTTTATACCTATTACGGTTGAAGCTGTAGACCCCTGTGACAGACGGACAGACAGACAGTGGAGGCTTAGTAATAGGGTCCCGTTTGGCACCCTTCGGGCACGGAATCCTAAAAATTATCTTGATTGTAAGCACTTTGTTATTTGGAATAATAAAAAAATATACCGTTTTAATTTATTTTTTTAAAAATGCTACGGAACCCTTAACTCGTGGGTGTAAGACAACTTAAACAAACTTGGCAACTTTAAGTACAATGATTTTATCAGTACGCAGAGATCAACAACATTTATATAGGTACTGGAAGTACCATGACGTAGCAACCAAAATTTAATTAAAATTAATAACTCATTTTACCTCGTTTTAAAAACTTTGAAAATTTTCAGTTTAAGTTAAAAAAAATATTGTGTTAATGCGCTGCACGGGCTATTATTCTTTGCCTATTCCAAGACGGAGTGAAAAATTATCAAAGAAAAATCTGCTTGGCTATATAAAATTTTTCTATGGTCCCCTTTCTACAAGATTATCGTATCAGAAAAAATAGGGTTTCATACGTTTATTTTACTCATTCATTTCATTCATCCATTAAGTATTTTCATACTTCTTCTATGAGTATTTTTTATTTTATTTTTAAAGCTGGAAAGTACCTAATCTCTATGCGTGTTCGTTTTTCAAAAGAGAAGCGAACGCTGTCGAACATGTCTGAGAAAACCATTTAATCGGACCTTGGACTCGGACAGAAGCACTTCACTTTCACCTCAACCTGGACTCTATGTTGAACTTAACCAGTAGAGTGGAACTGAACCACGACCGTACCGGAAGCAGAAACATTAAAAAGAAACAACAAGTCTGTCACGTGAAGAGCAAAATTTGTCAAATCGCAAGTTTTATAAAAACACAGACATATAATTATTACTAAGTAAATATTCACAGACATACGAGTATAATGTACAGGTATTATACATCTGTGGTATAGATTACTATATTAAACGTCTGTGGTGTCTATGCGAGGCTATCGATTAAAAGAGGTCGTTTCAAATACACCTCTAACTAAGTAATGAAATGAGGTTTTTTAAGTGGATGCAATAAACCAATAGTTAGACGCCACAGAGTACCTTTTTATAGACGCTTAGACAATTTAATAAGGATCGTTGGAGGATTATAAAAATCTTTTGCTCTTACTGCAAGCTTGAAGTCCAAGTACTATGCATCAAATTTAATTAGATTTTAAAAGAAAAATATTTGGATGTTTTAGCTTGTATATTTTGACAGATTATTAAGGAAATTTGAGTCGAGACGATAGTGATGTTAATTAGTCAATGAAAAAACACGTCTTTGATATTTTTTCGAGACTACCTGTGGTGGTTTCGTTTTTTAGCTAGGAAACTCCACGGACCTGAAAACCCTCTTTGAAACTTGATAAGTTCTCGTGAGTGAGTTTCTCTACCCATCTTGTGTTTACTAGGACTTACGTAAGTTTAAATTAAACATTTTTCTTTCTTTTACAGGAACTCAGAAAGATGAAGCACAGCGTTCTTTTACTGCTAAGTTTCTTAGGTGAGTTCTGGATTTATTTATTCGAGATTTTAGAGACTTCTGGGCTATGCGTATGCATAATTTTGATAAAACTCTACACATTGTATATTTTTAGGTACAGAAACCTGAACAATAAAAAACAGAAACCTGAAAAATAAAAAACCAAAACTGGGTGAAAATGAACCCCATAGCTTTCTTTATTGAACTATCACTAATAGAACACAAAACCATAAAAAAATATTTAAAAAAAGCTAACTTCTACTTGAACGCGAAAAAAAGTTATTGCCCTTTTCGTAAAAAAAATATTTCAAATTAGCTCACCATGAAAACCTATACGGCACTTCCAGTTGACTTAGAAACTTGAAATTCCGTACAAAATTAGGTCTTCTGGCACAAGTGAACAAATAAATCGGAAAGTTCTTAATTTCTAAGTATTTGCGGAAAACAAATTGACTAACTTAGTTTTGAGTTTTGTTTCAAACATTTTGTAGGCAAAAGTATGAAACAAACAAAAAAAGTTTGTAATCTTTTTAGGGTTCCGTACCCAAAGGGTAACCAACGGGACCCTATTACTAAGACTCCGCTGTCCGTCCGTCTGTCTGTCCATCGGTCACCAGGCTGTATCTCATGAACCGTGATAGTTAGATAGTTGAAATTTTCACAGATGATGTATTTTTATTTTCCGCTATAACAACAAATACTAAAACCAGCCAAGTTCGAGTCATACCCACGCACTTCCATACAGCAGACATGATTTTTTTGCCGTTTTTATAGATAATGCATGAACAGTGATAGGTAGATTAAAGGGGGCTCCCATACAACGAACGTGATTTTTTGCTCGTTTTTGTTCGATATTGATAATGGCATCAGGTAGACGCTTGAAATATTCACAAAATGTTTATTTATATATTCACTTTAAAATTAAATAATTAATTTAAAATAAAATTTATATTTAAGGGGGGCTCCCCTACAAAAGACATGATTTTTTTGCCGTTTTTATAGATAATGGTACGGAACCCTCACAGTGCGAGACCTACCCACATTTGACGGTATTTCTTAAGCAAAATGATTAACAAATGTTCGCTTTAAAACGTATTTGAACGCAGCTTGTATTTGTTAAGATATTTTATTTTATTGATATGGCAACACGCGTTGTCGAGCGGTGAATTGTGCGTAGTCGTCCTTCCGCCATTACTTTTTCAGACAACGTTAAAAAGAAGTTAAAAAAGTGAAATAAACCAGTTAATCAGTGTTTACTGTGATCCGGGACTCGTACGCGAAAAGATTCGTAAATTAAATAATAGTGTAAAGTATGTGAAGATTTTCATTACCACGTTTTACTGAAATCGTGCTGCTTTTAACGGGATCAGGCTTGCCTAGGGTTAGAGGGTTGAGTATAGGATACGAATCTGCTGACATGCTGGCTGGGCTGGTCATTTGTCAGAAATCTCCGTGCTGAGGTCGACGACAATCAACGTCAGAAGAAAGGAAAAGCACGTCCAGGGGACCTGTGTTTTCCTCTGAGCCAGGGTTGAGTCGTGACCTTGATCGAGCGCAGAGGTCCCGTCCAGGAAGAGAAGGTGCACCTGAATGTGAGTCTCTGAACCATTTACCCTTATAACGGGATTTAGTATATAAGTCCCCTTGTTTGGAAAACAAGGCAGGGTTTAGATTCTATTCAATAATAATGGGCCCAGTCACGAAGAGCTAAATTGTACCAGTCGAAAGGGGGGTTTACCACACAGGTATGATGGATGGATGCTATCTGCTGATTCTTAACTATTAGGGATAAACATCTACTTAAAATGTAGGTGATTAATATTTCGATATCTATATATATATATATATATATATCTATATATTTTTACAATTATGATTAATCTCTACATCAGTTATCAAATACTAGGTGAGATTAAATCCACCGACCAAATTCATACTGGGGACTCGGTTAGTCATCAGGAACTAGGTTTAATGACCCAACGGGTGAAATTCGAAAAAAAAATGATTTTACCCCATAGTGCCTGCACTAGGAATTGTACTTAAACTAATACAACCAGTAAGGGAGCAAAAAAATATTTTACGATATTGGCCAAAAGGATTACTGAACCTAGTTCTTAATCACTAACTGGGTCTCCAGTATGAATTTGGTCGGTTGATTTAATTTCACCCTATATAGTCAATGAGAAAGGAGTCATTGCCCACTGTCGTATTAATGTGTCACGATCACGTTTTGATTGCTTTTATTCTGGATTACAATATGTGTGTATAAGTAAACAAAAGTAAACAAGGTCGTACTATCTATATAATGTATATGCATACATATAACATAGGTGTAAGTGATCAATTTTGCCCCCGAACTAAAAGCACCCTCGCTCGCTCACTCATGCGCCTAAATATCTCCGGTGTAATTGATCACTTATCCCTTCGTATAACAATCTACTGAAGTTCCAGAGGATCTTATGCTTGTATATTTACACAAGTATAATAATTTTATAATCGTTTTCACGAATACAAAGCTTATGTGGCACAAACTACTTGCGTTTGAGTAATCAACAATGCTTTTGGCTGTATCCGATTCGAATAAAGCTTATACCTATTATCTATTTTTGTATACTCGCTAACTTCCCATCGAACTTTCTCGCTGGAGGCGTTGCGTGAAATTCTGAACAGGAGTTACAGAAAGTAACGGGGAGTAACGGGAAGTAACAAGCAAACTTGCTGACAGCTCTAACAACTAGCAGTGATGCAAGAAGTTACACAAAAGTTAGAAGAGTTCAATGCAGATTTACCGATATTATTTCGGTAAGTATTTATGTGCGTTCTTGGAAAGGTGAATTATTTAAACGCTTTATTTGTTTTCTTATCTCCTTAATTCAAATGCTTACTTGTCTATATCATTTATATAAATTGGTTATAGTTACAGACAATTTATAAAAATACATTATTTTATATTCGCAACGTATACAAGGATGATTATAATTAAGTGCAAGATGGTTTCAGAAAAAAGCTGTTTCCATGTTTAATTTACTTCTAACAGTTCCACTTTTCTCAGAACTGCACATAATATTAAAGGATATTGATGCAAATTTTGCGTTATTAAGTTTCCGTCAAAAAACTGAAACCCTTAAACTGAAGCTTCGATTTTAGTCCGTCAGTCCATTGACTGTCTAATAATTACTGAACAATAGCTGGGCTGATAAGAATTTAAAGATGCATTTATAGGACTCCCTGAAAAATATGGAAAGTCATTTGTGACGTCAAATTTCCAAACTACTATTTTCAAAATAGTAGTGTTGTCAGATCTGTATTGACGAAGCCCATATTCGTACGTTTTACCGCTTTTTAAATATTGAAATATTTTCTTACACCTTTTTAGGTGTATTTTTAGGTATTCTGAATGTCAACAAAGCAATTAAACACATGTACATATTTTTTATCAACAAATTATAAGTTACTTGTCTCACGATGACGTGTTAATCAAGCCGTTATAAGTCTTGAGATGTTGCAATAAGGGTTTCAATAGGTGTCTTCGTTCCTTGAACGATCTATAAACCTACAAATATGTTATTTTTGGGGTACAAAAATAAAGCTCTTTGAGATATGCAGATTACATGGGTTTTTTGGTACCGTTAGGCAAATGGTAAGTATAAATGCTATTAGTGGTGGTTGAAGTTAAACACGAAAGAAGCAAAAGTACGGAAAGTAAGGTTCTACCCAACCTTGCACTTTGTTCTGCTGGGATGAAACTTAGCTAGATCTATAGGTAAAATTTGAAAAGGGGTTTTTCCCGGCCGGCTTACCTTTTTGGCTTTCTTTTCATAGCGGAATATTATTGCATTGTTTCATATACCAGCCTATATCCCTGGAAGAAATTGTCCAAGAACATAAATGGGGTTATCGTTGGATCGGCAGACAAAGAACAACCTTTTTAGAACTGATTTTTTTCTACCTTCTTCTACGCGGTCTTTCAGGAAGCTCTACAGCATCGTGCCACCTTCATCTCAGCAGAATAAAGTGCAAGTTAGATGCATGAACCATCATGCCATATAAAAAAACAACCTTTAACGATTCCATAGACGTCTTAGGTTCTCTTATATTGGATGGATTCGATTGATGGAATATTGGTGGAATATTTTATTTTTGGCCCGATGAATGTAATACGAAACCGGTAGCCTAAGTTTTAGTAAAAATAAATATTTTTGGAATAAAAAGTACAATAATTTGTGTATAATTTATTAGGTTTTCTTCCTAACGAGTATTTATATACGCTGTGAATTCAAATAATGTACGATTTTGAATTTGGTAATGACCTTATTAATACAAACAATGTGCTCTAACGGGGAACATGGCCAAGTGTAGCATTTTGCATGATTATCACCTAAGAGCAACCCTGTACCCCGTATTGCAGACTGAACAATCAACGAAACTATTACCGAGCGTAAACATAACCAATACCATATGTCAACAGGGGAACTCGCTCCCGCGTATAATTCCAACTTATGCATGTTCCAGTTACAAAGTTGCCAGCAGAAGGAGCAAGTTGTAAGTGTGCTGCAGATCTAGTATTTATGTTGTTGGAACACCCGCATGTGAGTGGTTGGAACTTGCAGGCGACAGGAGCGCAAACCGGAATGCGAAGTCTTTATTCCTCTAATTAAAAACTCGTTTAGTATCCGTGAGACGTGCTTGTAAGAACTTACTTGGAAAGCAGGGAAACTTGGAATAGAGTTAGATCACTACCAGCATATGTAGTTGTAATTGAAGACTACGAAAACATGTTGAACTAGAGACATTTTAAACTAACTGTACGAACCGTGAGTATTCACCCTACGGCTCGTTTTTTAAACTTTCACCCGTGTTTTTAATTTTTCATAAACTACTATTGTCATATTATTATTGCAAAAAATCAAACTGGGGGAAGGGAGCATCCATAATACCACCATAATTCTCTTCTATGTAACTAACTCCATCACGTGAAGATTTTAATCGGCACTTAGCAATTTATTATACATTTTTACTGTACCTATTTATCTGTTAATCTTCCCATCATAGTATGAGTGAATAAATAAATAGTAGTTTATGAAACTGGTACATAAAAATGTTATTAAAAAAAACGAGTGGCAGTTTAAAAACCATGCCGAAGGCGAGTTTTTTAATAGAACACGAGTGTTTTATTACCTAGTTATGTATAGTTTCATACACTACTTTATCCAAACTCATGCCTAACAACCTGTTTTCATAAAAATCTTAATAAAATTTGTCGTTAGCCATTTTTGATTTTTCTTGAAGAGCTCGTTCTAAAAGTGTTCGTAATTTCCGTCGTTATTTCCAGAATGTCAGGTGGAGTCAAATTATCATCACCATCACTGCTGTAAGTAATTTTAGGACCAAATAATACTTTTGGTTTGACCCATAAAACCACAGTAAATAATAATTTCCACGTAAGCTATGCCGCCAAAATCCAACAGTCCAACACGCATGTGTACGCGTTGCGCGCGCCGTCAGCCATAGACAATGCAGGCCGAAAATAAAATAAAATTGTGACCTCCTTTGTCACGCCGCAATATTATTTAGTAAGTGTTAGAGAATATTATATGATAACCTCATTGGTATTTGATATTAAACCTCAGACATGGCTGTTTGGGCTAAGTTTCCTTTGCCTTCCTAGTTAGTATCACATGCAGTGTAATCTCAGAAAAAGTATTTTTATAGCATTATGTTGTTGGGAGACCTACACTATAATATATTTTTTTAATTTTTAAGAGACGTTCATGAAACATATTTTTCATTATGCCAGTAGTTTTGAGTTCGTTATGAGGATTTTACAATATGAGGTTAGATAAAATACAAAATAAAATTAACTTTGTTATACACTTCTGGACACATCTATTGGCCCACCCTAGAGTTTAGGTTTCGATCGACCCTACCTAAATATGATTGCTAGATTGAACAAAAACTATTGATCCAGTTTTAAACCTGATACATTTTACCATATTTTTCGATCGTATTGTTTTAAATTTGAATTCAGAATACCACACGACATGGAGCTACGCCTAACAAGTCGGGTATGCGCCTTGATGAAGGCAGTTGATTTTTTAATAAAAAACATGTTTAATCAAATAAAGGTTTAATTTAATAACGCATGTCGCCTTCATGGGCATCTACGACAGCTCTCATACGATTAGACATAGAGTTTATCACCCGCTCTATGAAATTTTGAGGGATCATCTCCCATTCCTCTTCTATGGCAGTTTTCAACTCCTGCAACGTCTGGGCAACTAGCTGACGAGCCCTAACACGTCTTTTTAGCTCGTCCCACATGTGCTCAATCGGGTTCATGTCTGGGCTTCTGGCCGGCCAGTCCATAGCTGTGATGTTCACATCCCGAAGATATTCCCTGACGATGCCGGGCGTATGGGCTCTTGCATTATCATGCATAAAAAGGAAATTCGGGCCCACATGGTCCGCGTATGGCATCACGTGAGGTTCTAAGCACTCACGAATGTACCTTTCAGCATTTAATGTTGGCAGCCGTGGTCCCGTAACAACCTCAAGTTGAGTTTTGCCGCTCGCGGATATACCGCCCCAGACAGTCCATGAGCCTCCGCCATAAGCGACCCTCTCTACAAAGCAGCATTGTGCAAAACGCTCTCCCTTACGTCGGTAGACCTTCTTCCTTCCATCATTGCCATGTAACGCAATTTTAGACTCATCAGAAAAGAGTACACGGCTCCAATGATGCTGAGTCCAATTTAAATGAGTGCGCGCGAAATGAAGGCGCGCTGTTCGGTGGGCTCGCGTTAGTTTGGGGCCATTAGCTGGCTTGTGTGGTACCATATCGCGTTCTTTTAACCTTTTCCGAACAGTTCGAGCGCTCACAGATACTCCGTGGAAGTCGCGAAGTTGGTTTTGTATCTCAATGGAGGTAAGGTAACGATTTTTCAAGCAGGTCGTCACGATGAATCGATCCTGCCTTTCAGTTGTGACCCGAAATCGTGGCCTTCCTTAGCGACGAACAAAGCCGCCAGTCTCTAGGTACCTCCGATAAACATTTCGGACCGCAGATCGACCTAAATTAAGTTGAGCACTCACATTTCTTTGGCTGTGTCCGGCCTGGATAAGTGCCACAGCTTGGGTGGCGACTTGGTGGGTTTTTTTTTTTTTTTTTTGTTTTTTTTTTTTTTGTTTTTTTTTGTTTTTTTTTGTTTTTTTTTTTTTTTTTTTTTTTTTTTTTTTTTTGTTTTGTTTTTTTTGGGTAGGTGTGATAAAGTAAACACAAAGGATTTTGCTCTATTTACTTAATTTATTAAATTCACATATTTTAATACTTTTGAATATTTCCATAAGTGCCTAGTATATGGTTATTCAGTGAATAATTGTTATTGAGGCAGTCCTAAGCTTCTATGACATAAAATCAGTGCACCCTACCTGCTGGCAAACTTCAACTGTCAATTTCACTCACTATTCACAATGACAACACTTCAAGACGTGTTAGAGGCGCAGAAGAACATAACGCAGTCTGTGGCAGCTCAAATGGATGAGTTCATGCAAAGATTGCAATCTTCGGACTCCGCTGGGAAGGCTTCAGATAAGGACAAGCTAGCGCAGGACTTTGAGGACTTCAAGAAGTGTGTGTTCTCTATCCTCAATCTTATGAACACACAAATTCAAAAGCTTGCTCTCCAGTTAGACGAGATGGATACTCACAGCAGGCGGAAGGCTTTATTGTTTAGCGGCATCAGGGAGGAGGACGGAGAGGATGTTGCTGCAGCTGTAGTCGACATCATCACATCAAAGCTGGGCATCAAGGACTTTCAGGCTTCATCCTTGAGGCAGTGTCACAGACTTGGAGCCAAATCGGATAGCCGGGCACGTCCAGTCCTTGTCCGGTTCTCAAGTCTCCAAGAAAAAGGACTTGTATGGAGAAGCAAGACGAGTCTTAAATCCAGTCCAGTTGTGATCAGCGAGTTTCTCACGAAGTCTCGTCAGTCCATCTTCATCAGGGCGCGTAAGCGTTTTGGAATGCGTGCGTGTTGGTCCATGAACGGCGCCGTGTTCCTGAAACTGCCAGACAGTACACGCGTTAAGATCTCGACGGAGCTGGAGTTGGACGAACTCTGCGACAAACATCCTGCTGTTGCTATAAAGACCACGAAGGCCCCTGAGACCAAGTCCAAGGTGACTCCAGTGAAGCCCGCTCTACGGGAGAAGACAAAAAGACTTTGCTCTGTTGCCGCCGGGTTTTCTAAGACTAAACGCTGATGCAGTTCTCGAGCTGTGGATTCTCTTGTCTGTGAGTGACTATTGTGCTTGCATACTGCTGTTTAATTTTAGCTAAGTACATATTCCTTTTGGTACAAATATTCAAAGTTAGGTAGGTACCTGTCGTTTTATCTTATTTTTTTGGTTAGAAAATTGTTTGACAGGTGTGTTCCAATTTTTGTAATATGTAAATATTTTGTTAACCGTGTTTTTATGATGCTAACTAATATGAAGTGCAGTCAAAGAATGCAAGTTTATACAAATATTTTCTTACCACGAGTATCACAGCAGACATCCATTATATAAGTTCTCACTTTATGATCTAAATGTTGTCTATAATATTAATTTTCTATGTTATTCTCTTTTTTAATAGTTATATTGTACTCTTTTGTCTGTTGCCGGCAGGTACAGATATAGATTTAATTTTAGCAAACTTTTGTTAATTTGTAGGTTTAGTATTATTCATTTTTATATTTATTATTATTTTATTTTTATTTTTAGTATTTATGTATTATGTCTATAAATAGTGATAGTGATTCTCTTTTGACTGCAGAATCTAATTCAATAGATTGCTCGTTCGAGAGCACTGAAAGCAATATTGTTACTTTGGGTAACATCTTGCATAATCAATTTTCTCAATTTCATAAAAATTTCAACGTGTGTCATATCAATGCTGAGAGTATTAACGCTCATTATTCTGATCTCTTAGATACCTTTTCTTCGACAAACATTCATGCTGTTCTTGTCTCTGAAACTTTGCTCAAGCCTACACTTCCATCCACAGCTTACTCTTTACCTGGCTTTGTGTTGGTGCGCAATGACCGTATTGGCAGGGGTTGGGGTGGCGTCGCTATTTACCTCAGAAGTAACATTCCCTTTAAGATTATTGACAAATCTCCTGCAGCGCCTGATTCTCCTGCTGAACATTTATTCTTAGAGGTAGATTTCGGGATGAAACTGCTTCTTGGAGTGGTGTATTGCCCACCCTCTAAGGACTATTTTTCGTTGCTTGAGGGAGTTTTCGAAAATCTAGTTTCTAACTATTCCCACCACCTGATAATGGGTGATTTTAATACCAACCTTTTAAGTGTCGATTCTCGGTCCCGAAAATTGAATGCTCTTGTTCACTCAGTTAATTTAAAGATCCTTCCTTTATCGGCCACTCACCATAATAATGATACTGACGATACATTGCTGGATCTTATCTTAACATCTGATGACAGCTTTATCGCGGATCACGGTCAATATCTTGCTCCTGCGTTCTCACACCATGATTTAATTTTTTGTTCTTACCGACTACGTAGGCCCAGGGTCAAACCGGTAACACGACTTCAGCGGAATTTTGCAAGGATGGATTCGGATAAACTGCGATCTGATGCGGCGGCTATACCGTGGAGTGATATGCAAGATTTTGATAATGTAGACGATAAGGTTTCTTTTCTCTGCAATAATATTTTGTTATTGTTCAATAAACACGCTCCACTCCGCCCTGTCACAATGAAACATCGGCCTACACCTTGGATCAATGATCGTATTCGCAAAGCCATGGCATTGAGAGATCGTGCTTTTCGAAAATACAAGAAGGATCGGTCAGATGCAAATTGGTCTGCTTATAAAGTTGCGAGAAATCGTTGTAACCAATTCTGTAAAACCTCCAGACGCCGATATATCGCAGAACAGTTGGAATTATCCTCGCCAGCAGGTATCTGGAAGTTTCTCAAGTCTCTCGGTGTGGGGAAATGTACAAATCATAAAGAGATTTCTTTGGACTTAAATACCCTTAATCAATTTTTTGCCACTGTTCCTCCCCTTTCTTCAAATACCAAAATAGAAACTTTGCGTTTTTTACATAGTTTACCTTCCCCAAATACTGAACTTTTTAATTTCTCACCAGTTTGCAGGGAAGACGTCAAAAAAATAATACTATCCCTAAAATCAAAAGCTGTTGGCTGCGATGACATAGGTCGCATTATGATTACTCATTTGCTTGATGTCCTTCTTCCTCCAATCACTCACATTGTCAATTTCTCCCTTACTTCTGGTATATTTCCCGACATGTGGCGCATGGCGCATGTAATTCCTCTTCCAAAAGTTCATGACCCCCAACTTCCAACTCAGTACCGTCCGATTTCTGTCCTTCCATTTCTGTCCAAAGTCATCGAATCCCTTGTTCATCGTCAGCTCACATATTACCTATCGACGAGTAATCTTTTAAACCCTTATCAGTCTGGCTTTAGAACTGGTCATAGCACAACCACAGCGCTCCTTAAAGTGACTGAGGACATAAGATTAGGAATGGAGAAGGGAATGGTAACTGCGCTGGTTCTAGTAGATTTTAGTAATGCTTTCAACGCTGTCGATCACGACCTCCTACTTGCTTCCCTTGACCGTTTGAATATATCTCTCCCTGCTTTAAACTGGTTCACTTCCTATCTTCGAGGACGCCGGCAGGCCATTCGCTGTGATCAGACCCTGTCCAATTGGTGTGATTTAGATGCTGGTGTTCCTCAAGGTAGCATTCTCTCCCCTCTGTTATTTTCAATATTTATTAATTTAGCTACACCCTACCTTAAGTGTTCTTACCATCTTTATGCTGACGACCTCCAGCTTTATGGGCAGGCTAAGGTTGATGACCTTCACGATTGTATTGACCATCTTAACGTTAATCTACGTAGCATACAATTCTGGTCAGAGCGGTTCGGTATAGCGGTAAACCCAAACAAGTGTCAGGCTATCATTGTCGGAAGTTCACAACAAATTACAAAAATTGACTTTGACACGCTGCCACAGTTGAAATATAACGATTGCGGTATCAGCTTCTCTTCTACCGTTAATGATTTAGGTTTAGTTATCGATCAGGATTTTAATTGGGATGCTCAAGTCGAAAAAGTTTCTCGAAAATTTTATGCCTCTCTCCATTCTCTTTTTAGTCTGAAAAACGTATTACCTATTTCAACGAAAATCTCTATCGCCAATTCCCTTCTCATCCCTATTATTAACTACGCTGATACCTGTTATTTGGATGCTAAAGAAGAGCATCTCAATAAACTGGAACGCTTGCTTAACACCTGCATCCGTTTCATATTTGGCTTGAGGAAATATGACCACGTTTCAGAGTTTCGTGCAAAACTCAACTGGCTTCCTATTCGCGACCGTAGAAACCTAAGAATTGTTTGCCTTCTTTATAGTATAATTACCGATCCAAATACCCCCTCATACCTCAAGTCAATGATACATCTCTTGTCTGACAATCACGATAGAATGCTCAGATCCTCAAATAACCTTCTTCTCTCGATTCCTTTGCATCATTCCGGATTTGTATCCAATTCTTTTAGTGTGGTTGCTGTTCGTCTCTGGAACGAACTTCCCGACGATGTCAGAAAAGCCCCCTCCCGTAACTCTTTTAAGTATTCTGTGCACAGACACTACCTCTCCAAAAACACACAAATATGAACTTTTTTAATTCTTATTATTTTTTGCAGTCATGGTATGTATTTATTTATGTATTTATTTACAATATACTTATTAAAACTTGTATTTATTTATGTATTAACATATATTCTTTTTAGGTATTGTTACCTATAGTTATTAATTTAGAGTAGTATCTTCATTTAATTTGTAATTTTAAAGTTTTTACTCTTCTTGCACGCCCACCTACCTATTTATCTTGTACCATCTGTGGGTTGACTGGTAGAAAATGCTTTATGCATTAAGTCCGCCTTTTTGTACTTATTTTTTGTGCAATAAAGTATTTATGATGATGATGATTATGATGATGACTTCAGGCGAAGTATCCATAGATTATTGATAGAACCTCACCTTAATCTTAAGAATAAGTAATGTTTGTTGCAAAACCAAAGAGAAAAATCACACATTCAAGAATTAAGTCCAAGTAAACCAATAAAATCAAGTTAAAATCAAGTTTTCTTAGTATTCGATTGTTTGATATCAACGAACAGGCTCCAAATTGTCTTTTGTTTCTTCAAACCCTGTGTTCGAAATTCAAAAAAGACTATTTAATAAAATTATGAATGTGTCAGGTTCAAAACTGCATAAAAACCTTTTGCTCGACCTAATATGAATTTTTAGCTAGGACCAAACGAAACTGAAAATGCAAGGTGGACCAATAGATGTGTCCAGAAGTGTATTTAGTATAATTATGATTATGATTAACATAATTTCACACTGCAATCTTTTCGAGTTTTGATTTATAAGAAAGCTACCTTTAATTTTGGTCATCCAAAAAAGGGTATAAGACAGTTAAAAATATTTTAAATTTACTCTTATTACGAGATTGTCTAATGATTTGGGCCGATTGTTCTATCAAACACAAAAGAACAACAAAACTTATTTCATATTTCTCTAAAACTTATTTATTAGTAGGTATATTTAATTCAACTTGGAAAAGAAGTACCATTGTTTTAAAAACAATAATCTCTTTGAAGTGGATGGCTTTTCCAGCGAAAAGTTCTTTGTTTACGTTGGTAATATAAATTAATTTTGAAATCCTGAATCTGCTCTAACTAAACAAATAATATTAAAATACTTCTTGCAACTAACTGTATTAAAATTCAAGTTTCAAAGGAAAATATAAGTATTTCGAATTACTTGGAAAATTCTTGTGTTAACTTTCTTTGTCTGATATAATTCCTTTTCGTAATTCAATAAAATTAAAATTTACTTTACGAGATAATTTTTCATGCCTCCGTTTGATGCGAGAATGCCTCTACCTCTGGTCCCACTTCTACATGTAGCGCTGGCGTAAGCGGGGGAAATACACACCCACAAACACACCCCAACACACGAAATCACACGGAACAGGCGTAAACGGGACGCGGTTCGAGGGAATGTGACCAGAGGTAGAGGCATTGCAGACACATGGTAGGTATAAGTACAGTATTATGTATGGTCGCTTGCAGTTCAATTTGCCTATTTTTATACGTTTATGGGCGCATTAAGAACGCCCATTACGTCTCACGGGTAAGTGGACGGGTAGTCGATCATATGATTTCTTAATATTAATATGAAGCATATATAGAATTTTGATGTATCCAGCAAGCTAGCTACAAAGTAAGAAAACTATGCAATGGCAGCAAAGCTACGCCGCCGTACTTCGTAACAATGTTATTACTGCATCTATCACTGTCAAAGAATCTAAGTTATTGTGTTCAAAACTTTGTTTATATATCTGTACGGTAGTAGTTTTAACAACGAAATGAGTGGACCGATTTTAATATATCTGAAGATGAAAACAAACATGCAAACATATCTTCACCACATGAATCCCCGAGGGAGTGTCAGATGAAATGCAAGTCTCAGTCCACACTTGCTGCACCCGCTTTTACCGACGGTTTTTACGTCCCAAACGTGATGGTTGTTGAGCCCTATTATAGGGCTATAATAGCCGTACTTCGGGGACAACCCAGGTAACAAAGAGTGATGTAAATCCAAAATTATATCGCTTGAAAGCGACATAAATACTCTTTAAACAAAATTATATCACCTTTCTGTGATGTATCTGAATTTATATTGCTATTTAGCTCTTTAAGCCAATTAGTAACATATTTAATGATATACATAGTGCCGTATGTCAGTAATAAAGTTACTGTTTTGACGCTGCGTTATAATGTTTTTAAATATTACAGTTTTATTACTACTTAACTTTATAACTGCTGTCCAGTAACGGGCTTATAGGTATAAATAGCTATATTATTTCAATTAAGTAATTTCTATAGTTTAGTGATGTATTGGCGTCGGCGCAGAGCAGGTTGGTGATATACCATGTGATCACTTCACCTTTTATTTCTAATTGATCAAATATTCTCTTGTTTACTTTTCAATACAGTCACTACAAATCAGCCATTTTAACTTCTTTACAACATTAAGAGCTTCATGAGAGCGGGCTTAGAACACTTAAAGTTCTACACTTTTGTAGTGTCAAAATGAATTTATGATTGAAATTATAGTGCTAAACTGTAATAGATTGTCGGTAAGTTTATTACTTATAGCGCTAATCCGTGTTACATCAGTTGTATTTGCACATTTTCATTACCTATTGCTTCCATTGCAAGACGCGTCACGCATGTTGGCAAATTGAACGATCAATAAATGAGTGAAAATAGTGTTTCTCATGGATTTCACAGGCTGGAAACGGTAAAAAAATGGGCACTACAGAAGAAAAAATTATTGAAACGATGTCAAGAAACTGTCTTGCTACAACTATATTGTCCAAGCACCATTTTTATCATGGCCGCCATTAGTGACAAAGCAATCACATATAGCACCAACTAGTGATTTAAAGGTGATCGATGATAAAAATGAAAAAAATACTTATTTTTGGTTATAAAATGTAGCCGAAATTGAGGCGCATTAAAAATTTACCATAAACAACTCATACTCATAAAATTCACACCGCATGTTCTATCAACTTACAATCATAAACTCACACGTATGTAAGTTTCTATATTATCGTCAATAAGCGCACGCCATTTTATGGTAAAAATACAACACTTACCGTGGCAAGAAATACTGTCACTTTTTTGACAAAAAATAGGCATAGGTATATCTTTTTTTTCTCTTTGTTCCATAGTGATGTTTTTGACACTGGTTCAGTAAGCCTACCATGAGTTTTGCTTACTATACACGTTACCGTCTGCGTAAAATATTTTGTATGAGAAATGCTGGTTCCTGTAGTAAGCCGCTAGGGGCGCTACACAATTTCTCATCTAAATAATTTACGCAGGCGTTAACGTGTATAGAAAGCAAAACTCATGGTAGGCCTACAGAGCCAAATAATGTAATTATGTGATCTCGGTGACTAGTTTAAGGCTACAGACGATTTGATCGCTGTTTTATCACAGAGTAGTGGAAAGCTGTGACTGTTATCAAATTCAAACTCAAAATTATTTATTTGTTCAACACAGGTTCATGAGATGTGTAATTTTTAAAAGACCTTACACTGTGATGTGCCATATTTGGCGTACAAATATTTAGATTATACAACAATATTTACAAACACACAATATTATTTACATGACCAACGCCCTCCACAGCCGCAACAGTCACCATGACCAATCTCAGTCGGAAGAATCATCATCATCATCATCACCATCATCATCATCATCATCATCATTATTTACAAACTAAAAGACTTACTACTAAAGAAATATACTGCCAAACAAGATCCGAAATTCATGCATCATTGATGGTCCAGTCAATAATCCGTCGCCCATTAGGATAAACCTTGAAAATTATTCTGTTAAAAATTCACCGATTGTGTGGGACGCATTATGAATAAGAAAATCTCACATTGTTAAAGAAGCTAGTTATAATTCAATAGAGCTAGTATAACACCACAATATCTGAGATATCTGAGGGCACGGCAGTGCCCCCGCCAAGTCGAGCTAAAAAGCGGCTCGGCCGTACCATCCTTTTCTCGAAACAGTTCAGGCCATTTTCGACCCCCCTATAACTTCGTTGTGGATAAAACTAGAAGCCTGAATTTTTAGTAACCAAGCAAACATTGTATATACACGGTATATTTCAAATTTCATTCACTTTGAAGCAGCAGTTTAAGAATTATAACTAGTCAAAAGTTCTCAATTTTGTCACTCATTAACTCACTCACTGACTGACTGACCGATCATCAAAACTCTAAGGCACTTCTAGCAGACATAGAAGCTTAAAATATATGAATATATAGGATTACAAAGTTATATTTTCAGTTGTATGTAAATGGTACCGGAAAGGAAAAAAAGTAGGACTATCTACAAAAAGAAATGAGATGTCATCAAAAACAAAACTTGTAAAAAAAAACAAGTCTCGCAACTTAGTTCTTCTACCGTAAAAAGTTGTGAGATCCATGTATATAAATCCAAGTCGGTTAATTTATTCAGTCCCTACTTAAGGGACTTTCTGTCTTAAGTTATTACATAATTAGCTAAGCTAACAACATCATAAAGTGACCATATCAATATTAAAAATCTTTTATGTTTTAAATGAATAAATTGACTTGGCAATCGCAATAAATAATCAAATTGAATGTAATATGTATTACTTGTGAGATACATTGTGTTTTCATGCGATGACCAAGTCAATCTCTTTATTTAAAACATAAAAGATTTAATATTGATATGGTCACTATAAGATGTTGTTAGGTTAGCTAATTATGTCATATTGACACGGATCTTACAAATTTTTTGGTAGAAGAATTAAGTTGCGAGATTTAGTTTTTTTTACAAGTTTTGTTTTTGATAGCATCAACTGTATTAGCCACGTAAAGTGCGCCTTTTCATGGGGATATAAGCGTTTACAGTATTGATAGAGAGCTGATTTGATACTCTATTTAGAGGCGTCAACTCGCTTATAAAGCTTAGTGTAACACCTTTTTGCTACTTGGGAAATGTACCAACACCTCCAAAGCACACAGACCAAACACAAATTTATGTGCACTACGGGGATTGAACTCACGACCTCTGGGTTAGCAGGCGAGCGCTCTACCACTCGACCACAGGGAGATCAATTGTATTTTTATTATAGATACTGACAATCTTACTAAAAAGACATTTGGAGGAGGGCACTTTGGAGGCTACTTACCCTAGTAGAAACACAATTTCATTTATTTCTAAATTTCTTAGTTTCGTCTATTTATTTGGTATTTTGTGGAATTCATGTCGTGACGATATATTCATTTTATTTATTTATTTAAATAAATACCTACCCACATCTTGTATGTATTGTCAGTATTATCACAGGACGCTTGAGACGGTTAATATCCCAACTAGCACCATAGCGTTAAAATAACCTATATATAACTCGTATAACAGTTCCATCTGAGTATAAAAGTGTTAACACATACCTGTACAACTGAGTTAGAGCATACTCTAACTCTCTTATAACCACGAGAGAGGGCTACATTTTTACAGGTAAGTGTTATAGAACGCCTATAGTACGGTGATTCAAGGGTGTTAAACACCTGCACAAGAGCGTTTATTCATCGTCAGCTATTACTCTAACCGGTGTTACTGTTGCAATACTCGTTGGTCAACGCCACGGGAGGTAAGGAAACTTCAGATAAGAATGATTTGCCATTAACTAACTTATTGGACCTATGACTCGTATTAGTTATCTACAATGAACTCAGGTAAGTGTGTTACCTCTTCTTGAGAACATTATTACTCAACTGTATAATTTATAGCGTACGTCAAGTTTGAAAAAGCCTGTAAGGTTAATAAAATTATATAATATCTGTTTGCACCTAGTGGAAGTGACCCATCATTCAACACAGCAAAATAAAAGCAAAAAAATGGCAAACCATAATAAGTATCTAGGTAATTTATTTTTCCGAAGTGAAAAATTACTATCCTTGTGATTTCACGGTAAATGTATACCATGTTTATCATCTCAATTTTAACGTGCCTAGGAGTTGTTAAAGATTTAAAAGAAAAGTTATGACAAAAATATACGTCTTAAACTAACATTATTTTTTATTCCTGCTTCCTGAGCCGTGGCATGTAAAATTAAGTGGTATATTCATGGGACGTTTCGAATAATATAAGAAATGTAATATTTTGTAGTCAAATTTTGAATAACTCAAAGTAATATTGATAGTTAGTTTACCAAAACAATGGCGAACTTACTTTAAATATTAAACCTTCACTAACAGATGTTTCACTGTTTGAACTACAACATCGTTAGTCAAGAATTCTGTGCTGCCTTTGGTACACATAACAGTGTTATACTACACTTAGCTAAATACGTTTACTGCATATACCTTTAGAACGTCTTTAAAGGAAACTGCCTAACACAATAAGTTTTAGTTAAATTCCTATATAACAAGTTAAAACTAGTTAAAGGAGTTGTTCGATACTGTTAGTATCTCGTGTTAGTAAACTCTCGATGAACTGTATTTTATAACCTATGTTTGTAATAATAGTCAATGTAACATCTTAAGGTATATAAGACACTTCATGGCAATAGCTAAACAACAAAAGGTGGTAACAGGAGTCAGCGAACACTGTTGTTAAGGCTTGGGTCTTACAGGAAAGTTAAAGCTATAAGTATACTTGCTGTTACAAGCACTATTTTAACGCTCAAAGCTGTCCTACATCGTCCATTAAATTTCTAGTGCCACTGTTGAAACTAAATTTGTTTGCTGACTCCTCTATATCACTTTTAGTTAGAACTGAGATAATTGTTACTCTGTAATATCACTTTAAGTTATAAAAAAACCTGCAACTGACGCCAAAATGTTAGTTGGGATTTATATTAAATTAATGGAAGTTCACCCACTTTTTTTACTAATTAATGTAAAACTTAGAAGTCGTGTTTTCTACGTTTACTTGTTACCAACTTCTTTGAATTTAATAATAAATTACATAGTTGGGGAAGCAAATTTAATTCAAAAAATTTATGAAATTAAGTCGTATAAAATGGGGTTCCGTCCCATCCAACAGAAACCCTTGTTGTGAAGTCTTGTTATGTGTTTGTTCATTAAGCTAAAACATAATAAAGTTGCAAAATTTCCGGAACTAAGATTATGTTTTTATTGCGAAATCCATCGCTTTGGAACAAGCTAGTTAAATCAAATAGTTACAAAAAAAAAACGGTGGACAAGTATGGTGGAAAAATTCAACGGTCTAGGTAAGTACCTCGGTGGCGCAGTCGGTTAGCGCGCTTGTCTTGATAACAAGAGGTCGCAGGTTCAAATTATGGCCCGAGGAATTTTTTCAAATTCTTGTCTTTACATTTGTTTCTTATTTATCTTTTCTAGTGTCTAATGCACTCTAATAATATTTACAGAATTATTCAAAAATTATAGATGACGTACAATTTATTATTATTATTATTTATACAACGTACAATAAATAACCTATGTTTACAAATAAATAAATGATAATAATAATAATGATAATAATAATTTTTGGGGTTTCTTCAAGTGCGCTTTGAAATGAAGCCATCGCTTTTAGGGTTTGGTACCCAAAGGGTGCCAAACGAGACCCTATTACTAAGCCTCCGCTATTCGTCTGTCACATGAGTCTACTGACAGCTTCAACCGTAACAAGGAGATAATGTTTTTTTTACAAAATACGTGTTACTATGGCTTCTACCACGACAAATAACTAAATATAAAAAAAAACAAGGGATATAAGAAACCTCGGAAAAGTGCATTATTTTATCGTTATTTGTTTTGGCTCTTACTTAAACACGGTAATACATATAAGTTTCAAATTTAGTCAGATTTTAGTACATACTCTAAAGTAAAATAAAAATTTGATGTTGCTTTGGCATGTATATTGTTGTTATTTACCATATTGTTATAAGGGTTCCGTACCCGTATTGGGGGGTGGTATGGAACACTTTCTGTGCGAGTCCTACTCGAACTTGTAAAAAAGTCAAGTCTGTAGGTACCTTTAAATTGAATATTTTTGCGAAATTTTAAATGAAATTGGTTATTAATACTGTACCAGTAAAAATCTTTCTGTCTATATGTTTCGTTTTAACTCGAGAGCACCTCAACGGATTTGGATACAGTTTTCTTTATTATCATCTTAGCGGCCCTGGTCAACATATATAGTATAAGAGGTATTGAGAAAATAACCGCCAAGCCGAAATACTCAATACTAATCATAGATGGAAACACACTAATACGCGAGCAAAACCGCTGGCAAAAGCTAGTTTATATAGCTACCTAATTATGGTGCCACGAGTGCCTGACATAAACGTTGGCACTCTATATGTATATGTAAATGCACGGAGGAAACAACCACAAGTATGGCACTGTAAGTACATCAGTTAGGTTACAAAACGAATGCAATGTCTGTCTGGATATACACGTGCGCTTCCTATATAACTTTAGCGCCTGTGGACGAATGTTGATATGTATTTTCTTTTATACCTATATGTTTTTATATACAAAAATATTCTCCCAGGATATCAAGCACAAAACCACTAAAGCCTAATTTAAATTGATTTAAGAGTTTTCCGTGAATTGCGGGTATACAGACATACAGGAAGACCAAAGGCATCGCCTTTGTGTCCTCAAGAAACTTATTTTTCCCTTTTCCAAACTCAACACTGCTGAAAATTTCAATAAATGCAAAGATAACAAACTTTGTAGTAAAGTTTACTGTAAAAAAGAAGAAACAATTCACTCCAACTTTGTTTTAAAATATTTCATCAAACGTTCCGGCAATCAATAATCCCATTGACTAAGAAATGTCAATAACCCTAAAGAGCTTTAGAGCATTTTGCAAAAATTCATAATTTCCTGCAAGTCGCCCGAAGTCGCAAAAGTTGTCCGTATCCGACATCAAGTATTCCAACCACGTACAAGGGTTCACTTTGTAAAATGTACTTACTTGCGAAGTCTTTGTAAATAAGATTACATCCCTGAACTTTTCTCATTACATTACACGTATGTATTGTCGAAGATATTTCATTATTTTGCCGTTTTGTTGCGTCATCCATTCACGTAGATACATGCACCTACGTGGTTGTAAGCGTTTTGTTCGTTACATACATTCATACATATACTCACGCCTATCCCCCAGACTTATACCATCCCAACCCATCTGCTACGTGACTCACTTCTTTCGCCTCTTCCTTATCTATCAATCTAGTCATACAAGCTCTTCTATTCCGGAAGCTTTTGAAATTGCTCTTCCTCAATCTAGTTAGAACACGTCCTTCTAAGGCAATTCGGTCGAGCTTCATCTTTCACTTGCGCACCATACATTTCTATTGTCACTCTATTTTCATTCATACTTTTTATATATTAATTATATTAAACAATATTTAAAAAAGAAAAAGTCTCAGATGAAAATTGTTGTCCACAATATATTTTTTCTGCACTATTATCATAATTAGTTTACATTTTAAATAACTTTACCGAATTTTTTTACTGGCTTCAATATTTTTTATCTCTTAGCTTACCCAACGGACTTAAATAAAAGTTTTAAGAACCTACACAACTTTGATGGTTTCGTCAATTTAGTTTCTGAAATAATTTAAGTTATAATTTAAAAAATACCAAAATTCAAAGCGAAACAAGTTCAATAGATGATTGAGTAAAGTAAAAAGATCATAGACTTGACATTGACTAAACCATTTTATGTTGGAAAGTAAAAAAAAATATGTGGTAAAACGTTTTTTTCGTTCAGTCAACGATACACAATCTACTCTGGAATTATTTTCATTCATTATGTCAGGACCTTTACATACTAACAATACGTGTAAAATGAAGATTAAAAAAAATAGTCTTTACAAGACTGTCAGCCATTCTAAGATATGTTTATTTGCAATTCAGAGCTGTTGTGGTGTAATTAATTTTTCTGTATGAGTGTACAGTACAATGTACATCTGAATAATAATAATGGCCCAACCAGAAATAAAAAGGTCCAGTTTTATAAATCAACCTCGTTTATAAATCTTTATCTACTGTTATTAATAAAAAGGCATTCTTCTAGCAAAAGTAATCACCGAGATGAAGTTGGCGAACCACTTTTAAAGCGCACGGCTTTTAAGTTATTATACGGCCAAATTAAAATGTCATTTTTAAAATTTATTAAAACGGAGTATAAACATGCAAATGAGCACAAACACCCTTGAAGGTGATGTGCAGCTGTCGTGTGCATACTTTTCTGCTGGTTCTGTGTAAAAGACTTTCATCTGGAACTTGCAATGGCTTAAACGAAATATTCAGTTAAACAAGGATTTTAAAACTAACTTTTCCCTCATAGGGCTACAAAAATACATTTAAATGATAAACAGCAGTCCCTGACACATTTCTGTATAGGTCTCATGCTGTAGGAATTCTTCTGGAAGCTGTCAGAGAGCATATTCTTTATTTTTATACGAAAATCGACACTCAGAAATTTATAAAAAAAAGTTTTCATTCGTATGACCCCAGAGATACGTGCAAATGATATACACTAGCTCCTGGCATACAGCTGTACAGGTTTTATGCAGAAGAAAACCTTCTGGAAGCTGTGAGAGAGCATATTCGTTGTTTTAAAATTCAATTGCGCATTTTAAATCTTCCTTGAGGGAAAGTTTTTCATTCTAATACCCCAAAAAAATATAAAAATGATAGATGATAGTTCGTGGCATCCACCTGTACAGGTTACATGTACTGTCAAGTCTTCTGGAAGCTGTAATAATTAATTTAAGAATGAAATTTAAATCTTCTTTTAGGAAATATAACAAAGGAGAAGCTGAACCTTAAAATTGTTTAAAAATACATAAAAGTGAAAGCTTAAAACTTTTGCTATACACCTGTATAGGTCACATGCTGTAGAAAATCTTCTGGAAGCTGTGAGAGGGAATATACCTTATTTTTATATGAAAATGCACACTCAAAAATTATATTTAAAAAAGTTTTCATACCTGTGACCCCAGAGATACGTGCAAATGATAGACACTAGCTCCTGGCATACACCTGTACAGATTCCATGCAGAAGAAAACCTTCTGGAAGCTGTGAGAGAGCATATTCTTTCTTTTAAAATTCAATTGCGCATTTTAAATCTTCCTACAGGAAAAGTTTTTTATTCTTTTACCCGAAAAAAATATAAAAATGATAGATGCTAGTCCGTGGCATACACTTGTACAGGTTTTATGTAGTGTCATATCTTCTGGAAGCTGTAATAATTAATTTAAGAATGAAATCTAAGTCTTCTTTTAGAAAATATAATTAAGGAGAAGCTGAACCTTAAAAGTGTTTGAAAATACACAAAAGTGAAAGGTAACAGCTAGTGCTATACACCTGTATAGGTCACATGCTGTAGAAAATCAACTGGAAGTTGTAATAATTAATTTAAAAATAAAATTTAAATCTTCTATTTGAAAATTTATTAAGAATAAGCTGAACCTCAAAAGTGTTTGAAAATACATAAAAGTGAAAGGTTCTAGCTTCTGCTATATACTTGTATAGGTCACATGCTGTAGAAAATCTTCTGGAAGCTGTGAGAGGGAATATTCCTTATTTTTATATGAAAATTCACACTCAAAATTTATTTTGAAAAAAGTTGTCATTCCTGTGAGCCCAAAAATACGTGCAAATGATAGACACTAGCTCTTGGCATACACCTGTACAGGTCTCATGCAGAAGAAAACCTTCTGGAAGCTGTGAGAGAGCATATTCGTTCTTTTAAAATTCAATTGCGCATTTAAAATCTTCCTACAGGAAAAGTTTTTTATTCTAATACCCGAAAAAAATATAAAAATTATAGATACTAGTCCGTGTACAGGTTTTATGTAGTGTCATAACTTCTGGAAACTGTAATAATTAATTTAAGAATGAAATTTAAGTCTTCTTTTAGAAAATATAATTAATGGAGAAGCTGAACCTTAGAAGTGTTTCAAAATGCATAAAGGTGAAAGGCAATAGTATGTGTTATACACCTGTATAGGTCACACACTGTAGCAAATCATTTACGTATTTATTGCAGGCGTTATAACTTTGAGTCTTACAACTAGGACACAGTTTTTTTTATCTTTTTTTTTTGCTTTTTTTTTTGTGTGTAGGTGTGATAAAGTAAACACAAAGGATTTTGCTCTATTTACTTAATTTATTAAATTCACATATTTTAATACTTTTGAATATTTCTATAAGTGCCTAGTATATGGTTATTCAGTGAATAATTGTTATTGAGGCAGTCCTAAGCTTCTATGACATAAAATCAGTGCACCCTACCTGCTGGCAAACTTCAACTGTCAATTTCACTCACTATTCACAATGACAACACTTCAAGACGTGTTAGAGGCACAGAAGAACATAACGCAGTCTGTGGCAGCTCAAATGGATGAGTTCATGCAAAGATTGCAATCTTCGGACTCCGCTGGGAAGGCTTCAGATAAGGACAAGCTAGCGCAGGACTTTGAGGACTTCAAGAAGTGTGTGTTCTCTATCCTCAATCTTATGAACACACAAATTCAAAAGCTTGCTCTCCAGTTAGACGAGATGGATACTCACAGCAGGCGGAAGGCTTTATTGTTTAGCGGCATCAGGGAGGAGGACGGAGAGGATGTTACTGCAGCTGTAGTCGACATCATCACATCAAAGCTGGGCATCAAGGACTTTCAGGCTTCATCCTTGAGGCAGTGTCACAGACTTGGAGCCAAATCAGATAGCCGGGCACGTCCAGTCCTTGTCCGGTTCTCAAGTCTCCAAGAAAAAGGACTTGTATGGAGAAGCAAGACGAGTCTTAAATCCAGTCCAGTTGTGATCAGCGAGTTTCTCACGAAGTCTCGTCAGTCCATCTTCGTCAGGGCGCGTAAGCATTTTGGAATACGTGCGTGTTGGTCCATGAACGGCGCCGTGTTCCTGAAGCTGCCAGACAGTACACGCGTTAAGATCTCGACGGAGCTGGAGTTGGACGAACTCTGCGACAAACATCCTGCTGTCGCTATGAAGACCACGAAGGCCCCTGAGACCAAGTCCAAGGTGACTCCAGTGAAGCCCGCTCTACGGGAGAAGACAAAAAGACTTTGCTCTGTTGCCGCCGGGTTTTCTAAGACTAAACGCTGATGCTGTTCTCGAGCCGTGGATTCTCTTGTCTGTGAGTGACTGTTGTGCTTGCATACTGCTGTTTAATTTTAGCTAAGTACATATTCCTTTTGGTACAAATATTCAAAGTTAGGTAGGTACCTGTCGTTTTTAAAGGTGGAACCGATATATTAGTATTCGTTAAGATATTAGTAATATGGTGTATATTAGTGTATCAGTAATCCGACCAATTCTAATATCCTAATATTCCGGTATTAACTTAGCTCGGTGAATACCATATCGGTTGGAGAATATATATTACTCGGCAGTTGCAGTATTGGTTGGGTGAGACACATCGGTCGAATACTATTCTAATCCAATGCGGGCGGGGCGAAAAATAAATAGGTATGAAACGAAAATGTTTTTTTTTCATTCCAATTCATCAAATTAATCGTATTACGTTTAACCGTCAACGATATCAGTATCAGTCATATTAACATATTAGTTTATATATCATATTAGTTTAAATATTATAATATTACTTGACGAATATATCCATATTCGCTAATACTAATATATATCGGTATTTACCCATCTATAGTCGTTTTATCTTATTTTTTTGGTTAGAAAATTGTTTGACAGGTGTGTTCCAATTTTTGTAATATGTAAATATTTTGTTAACCGTGTTTTTATGATGCTAACTAATATGAAGTGCAGTCAAAGAATGCAAGTTTATACAAATATTTTCTTACCACGCGTATCACAGCAGACATCCATTATATAAGTTCTCACTTTATGATCTAAGTGTTGTCTATAATATTAATTTTCTATGTTATTCTCTTTTTTAATAGTTATATTGTACTCTTTTGTCTGTTGCCGGCAGGTACAGATATAGATTTAATTTTAGCAAACTTTTGTTAATTTGTAGGTTTAGTATTATTCATTTTTATATTTATTATTATTTTATTTTTATTTTTAGTATTTATGTATTATGTCTATAAATAGTGATAGTGATTCTCTTTTGACTGCAGAATCTAATTCAATAGATTGCTCGTTCGAGAGCACTGAAAGCAATATTGTTACTTTGGGTAACATCTTGCATAATCAATTTTCTCAATTTCATAAAAATTTCAACGTGTGTCATATCAATGCTGAGAGTATTAACGCTCATTATTCTGATCTCTTAGATACCTTTTCTTCGACAAACATTCATGCTGTTCTTGTCTCTGAAACTTTGCTCAAGCCTACACTTCCATCCACAGCTTACTCTTTACCTAGCTTTGTGTTGGTGCGCAATGACCGTATTGGCAGGGGTTGGGGTGGCGTCGCTATTTATCTCAGAAGTAACATTCCCTTTAAGATTGTTGACAAATCTCCTGCAGCGCCTGATTCTCCTGCTGAACATTTATTCTTAGAGGTAGATTTCGGGATGAAACTGCTTCTTGGAGTGGTGTATTGCCCACCCTCTAAGGACTATTTTTCGTTGCTTGAGGGAGTTTTCGAAAATCTAGTTTCTAACTATTCCCATCACCTGATAATGGGTGATTTTAATACCAACCTTTTAAGTGTCGATTCTCGGTCCCGAAAATTGAATGCTCTTGTTCACTCAGTTAATTTAAAGATCCTTCTTTTATCGGCCACTCACCATAATAATGATACTAACGATACATTGCTGGATCTTATCTTAACATCTGATGACAGCTTTATCGCGGATCACGGTCAATATCTTGCTCCTGCGTTCTCACACCATGATTTAATTTTTTGTTCTTACCGACTACGTAGGCCCAGGGTCAAACCGGTAACACGACTTCAGCGGAATTTTGCAAGGATGGATTCGGATAAACTGCGATCTGATGCGGCGGCTATACCGTGGAGTGATATGCAAGATTTTGATAATGTAGACGATAAGGTTTCTTTTCTCTGCAATAATATTTTGTTATTGTTCAATAAACACGCTCCCCTCCGCCCTGTCGCAATGAAACATCGCCCTACACCTTGGATCAATGATCGTATTCGCAAAGCCATGGCATTGAGAGATCGTGCTTTTCGAAAATACAAGAAGGATCGGTCAGATGCAAATTAGTCTGCTTATAAAGTTGCGAGAAATCGTTGTAACCAATTCTGTAAAACCTCCAGACGCCGATATATCGCAGAACAGTTGGAATTATCCTCGCCAGCAGGTATCTGGAAGTTTCTAAAGTCTCTCGGTGTGGGGAAATGTACAAATCATAAAGAGATTTCTTTGGACTTAAATACCCTTGATCAATTTTTTGCCACTGTTCCTCCCCTTTCTTCAACTACCAAAATAGAAACTTTGCGTTTTTTACATAGTTTACCTTCCCCAAATACTGAACTTTTTAATTTCTCACCAGTTTGCAGGGAAGACGTCAAAAAAATAATACTATCCCTAAAATCAAAAGCCGTTGGCTGCGATGACATAGGTCGCATTATGATTACTCATTTGCTTGATGTCCTTCTTCCTCCAATCACTCACATTGTCAATTTCTCCCTTACTTCTGGTATATTTCCCGACATGTGGCGCATGGCGCATGTAATTCCTCTTCCAAAAGTTCATGACCCCCAACTTCCAACTCAGTACCGTCCGATTTCTGTCCTTCCATTTTTGTCCAAAGTCATCGAATCCCTTGTTCATCGTCAGCTCACATATTACCTATCGACGAGTAATCTTTTAAACCCTTATCAGTCTGGCTTTAGAACTGGTCATAGCACAACCACAGCGCTCCTTAAAGTGACTGAGGACATAAGATTAGGAATGGAGAAGGGAATGGTAACTGCGCTGGTTCTAGTAGATTTTAGTAATGCTTTCAACGCTGTCGATCACGACCTCCTACTTGCTTCCCTTGACCGTTTGAATATTTATTAATTTAGCTACACCCTACCTTAAGTGTTCTTACCATCTTTATGCTGACGACCTCCAGCTTTATGGGCAGGCTAAGGTTGATGACCTTCACGATTGTATTGACCATCTTAACGTTAACCTACGTAGCATGCAATTCTGGTCAGAGCGGTTCGGTATAGCGGTAAACCCAAACAAGTGTCAGGCTATCATTGTCGGAAGTTCACAACAAATTACAAAAATTGACTTTGACACGCTGCCACAGTTGAAATATAACGATTGTGGTATCAGCTTCTCTTCTACCGTTAATGATTTAGGTTTAGTTATCGATCAGGATTTTAATTGGGATGCTCAAATCGAAAAAGTTTCTCGAAAATTTTATGCCTCTCTCCATTGTCTTTTAAGTCTGAAAAACGTATTACCTATTTCAACGAAAATCTCTATCGCCAATTCCCTTCTCATCCCTATTATTAACTACGCTGATACCTGTTATTTGGATGCCAAAGAAGAGCATCTCAATAAACTGGAACGCTTGCTTAACACCTGCATCCGTTTCATATTTGGCTTGAGGAAATATGACCACGTTTCAGAGTTTCGTGCAAAATTCAACTGGCTTCCTATTTGCGACCGTAGAAACCTAAGAATTGTTTGCCTCCTTTATAGTATAATTACCGATCCAAATACCCCCTCATACCTCAAGTCAATGATACATCTCTTGTCTGACAATCACGATAGAATGCTCAGATCCTCAAATAACCTTCTTCTATCGATTCCTTTGCATCATTCTGGATTTGTATCCAATTCTTTTAGTGTGGTTGCTGTTCGTCTCTGGAACGAACTTCCCGACGATGTCAGAAAAGCCCCCTCCCGTAACTCCTTTAAGTATTCTGTGCACAGACACTACCTCTCCAAAAACACACAAATATGAACTTTAATTCTTATTATTTTTTGCAGTCATGGTATGTATCTATTTATGTATTTATTTACAATATACTTATTAAAACTTGTATTTATTTATGTATTAACATATATTCTTTTTAGGTATTGTTACCTATAGTTATTAATTTAGAGTAGTATCTTCATTTAATTTGTAATTTTCAAGTTTTTACTCTTCTTGCACGCCCACCTACCTATTTATCTTGTACCATCTGTGGGTTGACTGGTAAAAAATGCTTTATGCATTAAGTCCGCCTTTTTGTACTTATTTTTTTGTGCAATAAAGTATTTATTATGATGATGATGACACAGCTATGAGGTGATCAGCTTCTTCGGAGACTCAGTCGTAAACCCGGTGCATTTAATGTGATATAGTGTAGTACCAGTGGCGGATCCAGGGGGGGGGTCATGGGGGTCATAGCTGTGTCCTATGTGTGAATGATTAAAAAATTAAGTGTAATTTTAGGTAAGTTCTGTGTGTGTGTTACAAAAAAAAGGTTAAATGAATCCCAGGGGGGGTAATGGGGGTCATGGGGGTCAATTACACTTAATTTTTTAATCATTCACACATATACATACTAAAAGTAAAGTTGACAGTATGAATTTCAAAAATACAGATACTATAATACTATACTACCTAAAATAATAATTAAAAAATGCATTTTAATTTTCAAGCATATAAGAATGTGATTTTAAATAAGTCAAGTATTAAAAAAGGTATATATAATTTAGGGTAGCTGTATTTTTCCAATTAATTGCAGAGGAATATTAATTAACCGCTAATAGACGGAACTCCAACTTCAGCAGTCGTTTACGATTAAAGATTATTGGATGGTCAAATGGCAAAGGACTCCGTACATTCCGCGTTCAATTCCTGAACTGATTAAAAATTGTGATACTGAAATGTATCCAAATATAAAAACCGGCCAAGTGCGTGTCGGGCCAGGTGCAGTGTAGGGTTCTGTAATTGCCCGGTACATTTTATAAATTGGTCTACTAATACAGATTGCGCCAAACTTCTAGTCTCATACATTTAGAAGAACGGCCCATACATTGTCGTGTTTAGAGGGCACTAAAAGTTTGGTGCAACCTGTACTTGTAAACCTGTAAAGCCTATGTAGTTTTAAACGTGTAAAGCCTATATAGTTTTCTTTATGGAGTTCTTTTAAATTCATTATATATAATATACTACTTCTGTGAATTTTTTCACATATCCATAAGCAACCGTTCAGACGGCAGGGTTGGGCGGACACTTGAGCTCTTTAAAGCTTAATATTTCGCCAATGGATTCCCAAATCGAAAAATGGTTTTCACTCACCCACAATCTCTTTGAACGACCTATCTTACGACACTCCACACTATGGAATAGATGAGAAAAAAAATCATCCCCAATTTACGTGTATGGGAGGCGAGGTAAACATATATTTTTTAAATGATTATATTCTACCGTTTTGTCGGCGTGATTTATTATGTGTACTCTTGCCAAATTACAGCTTTCTAGTACTAACAGTCTCTGAGCTAAGCCGCGGGTAGACGGACGGACGGCAGTGGCGTGCATAGGACTTTTTGCTGGAAATGCAAGGAGAAGGTGAAGTTTGACAATAAAAAAAATATGAAAAAATATAAATGTCACTTTGAAAAATCATTATTTGTATGACGCACTGCGTTAGTTAGAGTTGCCATACGTCCCGTATACATATACGGGACTGTCACTGAATGTGACCATCACGTCCCTTATTGCTACAAGTCCCGTATTTGTCCCGTTTTTCAACAGTTTTGACAAAATACGGAAATGGCCCATAAAAAAGGAAAATGAGATCATCGCAAAAGTTAAATCAAACTCAAAACATAATTGGGCAAAAAAATAAACTAATGACAATTTAGGTAAAAATCGTTACTTAGAATAAAACTTTGATCTATCGGTCTATTCTCCGGATTTGTAATATTTTGTAAAAAAGTCACAAGAAATAATGATAACGCCCAAAATCCAACTTTTAGCTATGAACAATGCTACAAATAGTTTGATATAAGCATTAACTTATTTTTAGTGATATTAAAGTAACTTCAACATAATAGGATTTTCCATAGTCGTGATTTGAAATCTCAAAATCATCGTAATCAAATCAAAAAAATCCAATTATTTTAAAGCTACTAAGATATCAATAAATATAAGTTTGTATGTATATCATTCGTAGCCAAAAGTGTTTTTTGGGTGAAATGGTTATTACTTAAGATTTAGTTACAAAATATTACAAATCCGGAGAATATACCCTTAAGTAAGTACTTTAGTTTTTTTAAGGTTCAGCTTCTCTTTAATTATATTTTCAAAAAGAAGACTTAGATTTCATTCTAAAATTAATTATTACAGGTTCCAGAAGATTTGACACTACATGAAACCTGTACAGATTTATGCCATAGATTAGCATCTATCATTTTTATATTTTTTTGGGGTATTAGAATGAAAAACTTTTCCTGTAGGAAGATTTAAAATGCGCAATTGAATTTTAAAAGAATGAATATGCGCTCTCACAGCTTCCAGGAGGTTTTATTCTGCATGAGACCTATACAGGTGTATGCCAAGAGCTAGTGTCTATCATTTTCACGTATCTCTGGGGTCATAGGTATGAAAACTTTTTTAAATTTAATTTTTGAAAGTGCATTTTCCTATAAAAATAAGGAATATTCCCTCTCACAGCTTCCAAAAGATTTTATACAGCATGTGACCTGTACAAGTGTATAGCACAAGCTGTAAGCTTTCACTTTTATGTATTTTCAAACACTTTTATGGTTCAGCTTATTCTTAATAAAATTTCAAATAGAAAATTTAAATTTTATTTTTAGATTAATTATTACAACTTCCAGTTGATTTTCTACAGCATGTGACCTATACAGGTGTATAGCACAAGCTGTTACCTTTCACTTTTATGTATTTTCCTACACTTTTAAGGTTCAGCTTCTCCTTAATTATATTTTCTAAATGAAGACTTAAATTTCATTCTTAAATTAATTATTGCAGTTTCCAGAAGTACTACATAAAACCTGTACACGGACTAGCATCTATCATTTTCATATTTTTTTCGGGTATTACAATAAAAAACTTTTCCTGTAGGAAGATTTAAAATGCGCAATTGAATTTTAAAAGAACGAATATGCTCTCTCACGGCTTCCAGAAGATTTTCTTCTGCATGAAACCTGTACAGGTGTATGCCAAGAGCTAGTGTCTTTCATTTGCACGTATCTCTGTGGTCACACGTATGAAAACTCTTTTTAAATTAATTTTTCAGTGTGCATTTTCATATAAAAATAAGGAATATTCCCTCTCACAGCTTCCAGAAGATTTTCTACAGCATGTGACCTAAACAGGTGTATAGCAAAAGCTGTACGCTTTCACTTTTATGTATTCTCAAACACTTAAGGTTCAGCTTATTCTTTATAAATTTTCAAAAAGAAGATTTAAACTTTATTCTTAAATTAATTATTACAACTTCCAGGTCATTTGCTACAGCATGTGATCTATATAGGTGTATATCACAAGCTGTTACCTTTCACTTTTTTGTATTTTTGAAAACTTTTAAGGTTCAGCTTCTCCTTTATTATATTTTCTAAAAGAAGATTTTAATTTCATTCTCAAATTAATTATTACAGCTTCCAGAAGATTTGACACTACATGTAACCTGTACAGGTGGATGCCACGGACTATCATTTTATATTTTTTTGGGGTATTAGAATTAAAAAATTTCCCTCAAGGAAGTTTTAAAATTCGCAATTGAATTTTAAAAGAACGAATATGCTCTCTCACAGCTTCCAGAAGGTTTTCTTCTGCATAAGACCTGTACAAGTGTATGCCAAGAGCTAGTGTCTATCATTTGCACGTATCTCTCGGGTCATACCAATGAAAACTTTTTTTTATAAATTTCTGAGTGTCGATTTTCGTATAAAACTAAAGAATATGCTCTCTCACAGCTTCCAGGAAATTTCCTACAGCATGAGACCCATACAAAAATATGTCAGGGACTGCTGTTTATCATTGAAAATTTAGTTTTAAAATCGTTTTAAATGTGTTTAACTGAATATTTCGTTTAAGCCATTGCAGGTTCCAGATGAAAGTCTTTTACACAGGACCAGCAGAAAAGTCTGCACACGACTGCTGTACATCACCTACAAGGGTGTTTGTGGTCATTTGCATGTTTATACTCCGTTTTTATACATTTTAAAAAACGACATTTTAATTTGGCCGTATAAAAGTTAAAAGCCGTGCGCTTTAAAGGTGGTGCGCTAACTTCATCTCGGTAAAGTAATCATGTAAGAAACACTAGTCAACCCTGAAGCTGATGTCGCAGAATTACAGAAACAATTTTAATGCGCCAGCTTAGTGGGAAGTCTTCACGATACCGGATCCTCTGGGATCCAATAGGTACTTACTAAGTAACTTGTTCAAACTTGGACAAACTTTTGGCTAAGTGCCTTAAATTTTAAGTCAATTTTGCGTCCGTATTCGTGATGCGCGCCACGACGCCATGTTTGGATTTAAATATTTATGTTAAGAGGACATGCAACGCGCATTGCTTGTGATTGCAGGAAGTTTATTGAAGTTTGTAAGTTTGTGTTATAGCAACTTCTATAACTTTTTTTTAACAAACTTGTTAAAATACTGCTCGGTGAATTAGTTGTGCTACGTAAAATACGTTGCCCATGTTTGTTTTATATACGTATGTTATCGTGGGATGGCCTAAACTTCTTTTTGTAAAAAGCGCGCTATTTTCCCAAAAAAACCAATCATGGTTTAACACAGTCCCTTTAACTTTACTTAATACGAAATTATTTTCTGTTAAAACTAGGGGAGTCACCTCGCTCCGCTCCACTTCGCTCGGCTCCCCAAATTTATTTACATGTAAAACTAATATACTCCTTCTCACTTCACTTCGCTTCGCTCGTCGTCATACTCGTACTTAGTGAACAAGAGAGCGAGTTCTCCGAGTGCACTAGAACAATCCGGCGTTATGTATTATGTATGAATGTTTGTTTGACGATAACTCTAGTATCGTTGATCAGAATGTCATGAAATTTGGCAGGCGAGTAAGGCAAAAAGAATTTTTAAGTTTAAACATGAGCTAAATCGGTCAAGCGTGAATAGGGCGAACGCGAGTTCACAGTTCGAGGCGAACTACTAGTTAACTTGCTTTTTTTAATATCTGCGTTTTCGTGATTGCGTAATGAGACGGCCTTTACGCAATAATTAGTTTTTTCACGAAAAACTTCTTCACTTCACTTCTTTACTTAAATGACTAAGGTATACCATATCCATTTTGAATGCCTCATCTCGTACACAATTTACTCATTATATTTTGCACAAAATTATTCTTTATTTGTTAGCGCTTTCCTAGATATTTTAAAATTATGACGTGACTTAATTGAACGAGCGAGCAAAGCGGGCGAGTTTTCCGAGTCTACTAGAACAATCCGGCGTTTGTATGTATGTATGTATGTATGTATGTATGAATGTTTGTTCGACGATAACTCGAGTATCGTTGATCGGAATGCAAAAAGAATTCTGAAGTTTTAACATGAGCCAAATCAGTCAAGCGCGAATCGAGCGAGCGCGAGTTTACAGTTCGGGGTGAACTACTTGTTATTAAAACATGCTTAATTTCACGTCAAACAAATAGGCTTTTTTAAAATAATGCTACGGACCGACAGTTACGGAGCCTTTCCTAAAACGGTTTTAATTTTTCTCACAGCCCTAAAACTGTTTTAACCGACTGAGTATTTAGGGTATTCCTTCCCAGAAGAAATATAAACTTATTCCAAATACCCTCAGTTCCCTCAATGTAGGCAGACGCTAGATAAAACACGTATTTATTTTAGTACCATCTGGGGTTCCTTGGGCATGGTCACAGTATTATTTCCACTTACTTTGCTCTTTGTGCCCAGCTCACGTACAGTCGCTTACGGAACCCGTCGTATTACCGACCCAAATGTAAATAAATAACTAAATATAATGTAACGCATTCTATTCTATTTACTTGTTGCTGGTTGATCATTATTTTTTATGAAGCTATGAAAAAGGTTGCGTGCAAATGGGCTCTTTAAAAATGCCGAAAGGAGAGGTACGAGTAACATATTGCTACTTCATTTAATTTAATATGGGTTTTCAGTGTTCTATTAAAAAGTTTGTTATGGGAAGTCTTTGTCTAGTTCTTTCATTATAATTATGATCATGACCTACCTATAAAATCTACGAAGCAAATTATATTGTAACATAATAAACATTCGATAGGTATTCGAGGTACGGAATGAAAAATTATCTAATTGCTCATAAAATCTAGTAAAAATTTGTAGGTTTGTAGATCGTTAAGAATACGGTATACAAACATGGTCGTGCGCAGCACGGTTACGTCAACGTTAAATTTTATTGAAAGTATCTTCTACATAGGTAACACTAAAAGTTTCCGGAACTGGCCACTTACATAAACAATATTTAAAAATTTATTGCAACATTTGAAAATAGAACTCTTTGGCTGTAGATGCAGTTTGTTTCATCTGACTGTCTTTTGTTTTTACCTTGTGGCGCCATTTAAAAAATTGTGTGTCTGCATCAACATGGATTTAACTCGGGAAAATTTTCGTAGTATGATTTTCTACGATTTTAAGTGTAATTTGACAGCTCAACAGAGCATCGCTCGGCTTGAAACAGCTTTTGGCAATGAAGCACCATGCAAGACGACTGTTTATAGCTGGTTTGCAGAATTCAAGCGTGGTCGTATCAATCTCAGTGACGAATCTCGCGATGGTCGGCCGTCCACCGCTGTGACCAACAAAAACATCGATGCTGTGCGCCGTATGATTGAAACAGACAGGCATGTGACCTACCATGAAATTCGCGCATCCTTAGAAATAGGCATGAGTCAAATACAATCAATCCTACACAAACATTTGGGTGTGAGAAATCTGTGCTCGCGGTGGATCCCACACAACTTGACCGAGGCTCAAAAAACGGACCGCGTCACTTGGTGCAGTGCCATGCTTACCAGATTCAACGAAGGTGCGTCAAATTTGGTGTGGGACATAGTAACAGGTGACGAAACATGGATTTATTGCTACGATCCCAAAACAAAGCAGCAATCGAGCGTATGGGTCTTTCAAAATGAGCCGAAACCAACCAAAGTGGCGCGCGTGAAAAGTGCATCTAAGCGGATGATTGCTTCTTTTTTTAATAAAACTGGACACGTGGCTACTGTTGCTTTAGAGAATCGTCGTACCGTGAATAGTGACTGGTACACGACCATTTCTTTGCCGGAAGTTATTGACGAACTCCGTAAAAATAACCGTAAACGCCGTATCATCCTGCACCACGACAATGCTAGTTCTCACACGGCCAGACAGACAAACGACTTTTTGAAGACGAAAAATGTAGAACTCATGAGTCATCCTGCATACAGTCCCGACCTGGCACCTTGTGACTTTTTTCTGTTCCCAAAAATTAAGAACCAATTACGCGGTCAACGATTTTCATCACCAGAAGAGGCTGTCGAGGAGTATGAAAAACACGTTTCAGAGGTCACCACAGGGGAGTGGCACAAAAGTTTTCAAAACTGGTTTGATCGAATGAAAAAGTGCATAGACGCCAAGGGAGATTATTTTGAAAAACAATAAATTAATTTTGTACCTTTAATAGTATTTTTTCATATTCATTCCGGAAACTTATAGTGCGTCCCACGTATCTCTCCGTCTGTCTGTCAGTCCGTCCGTCTGTCGGTCCGTCCGAGGCATTACTCGATGGGGCTGATTGGTATGTAGCTAACATTTTTCTTTCGCCTACCGCATTATTATAATAGAACCTAGTTATTCAATTTCCATCTCAATCCTGTTAATTCCAATAAAAAAAAAGTGACTGATAGGGATAGGGATAGGGCCCGAAATATATTTCACTATCGGTTTTAACTTTATTTTACTAACTATACCTATATTTAAACTCCATCATGAATTCAATAAAATAAATTTATTCCAACTTTTATAAAATGACGTAAATTTATTGCTGATATCGACAATTTCAAATCGATCTAGCAGTGTCTTAACAAGAATTAAATAGTTAAACACTTTAATAGTAAATTAAAATAATTTGGCCAAGTGCGAATTGGACTCTCGCACAAGTGGTTCCTTACCACCATACAAAACCGGTAAGGAACCTTAAAAAATAGATAAATAACAACAAATGTGGGACGCAACATGCGTTGACACAGTGGCACCCTCCCATGTTAACCAAAGCAGTAGAGCCGCTGGTTCGGCGGCAGCAGCCGCTGCAGATCTCAAACGGCGCAAGTATATTGTTCTAGGGAACAATTACCTATTTGCGCCGTTTGGGGTCGAAACGATGGGCTCGTGGGGTCCCGAAGCGCGAAATCTATTTAAAGAAGTTTCCACGCGCCTGATCAGCGTCACGGGTGACCCACGGGCTGGTACATTCCTCGGCCAACGAATAGGCTTATAAATTCAATGCGGGAATGTCGCCAGCATACTGGGCACCTTGCCGCGGAGCAGCGATTTGTATGAGGTTTTTTATTTGTGGTTATTTTTCTTTATTTCTATAGGTATATATTTTGTTTTCTTTCATATTTAAGTAGGTATTAAGATTATTTAGTTTTTATTTTTGTAGTTAAACTGTATAGCCTATTTAAATGTAAATATATTATATTATACTATTAAAAAAACAACAATATATATATATTATTATAAGAGTGCATTACAAACTAGAAAATATCAATTAGAAACAAATTTAAACCCAAGAATCTGAAAATATCCCTCGGGCCATCATTCGAACCTGCGATCTCTTTGTTATCGAAAAAGCGCGCTACCGACTACACCACCGAGCCTACACACCATCTTAGACTGCTGAATTTCTCCACCAAAATGAAAAATAAATGTCAAGGTCTCTTGTATTTGTTTTCCTTTGTTTTAGATATTTTTTGAATTTTATTATTTGTCGTGGTAGAGGCCATAATGCTAAGTATTCTGTGAAAATGTCAACTCCCTACCTGTTAAGGCTGAATGAAGATATATACCCCTGTGAAAGACAGACAGACAGACAGCGGAGGCTTAGTAATAGGGGTTCCTTCGGGTACGGAACCTCGATAAAAACTTGAAGTTGTATGAACTTATAATAAAATCTGTTTGGCTATACCATTTGCATCTGGCTGGTTTTGGTATTATTAAAAAGTTTAAATTTTAAAAAAGATAATTCCAAATTCAAATTAGGTAAAATGTGTGATTTTCATTTGTTTTTTTACGTTTAAGATGAGTGAATCTAATAAAGAAATTCGATACATTTTAAAATTTTACTACAAAAAAGGTAAAAATGCAACGCAAGCCACGAAAAAAATTTGTGATATTTATGGACCTAGTGCAGTGTCTGTGAGAGTAGCACAAATTTGGTTTAAGCGTTTTCAATCCGGAAATTTTGATGTCAAAGATGCACCTCGCTCTGGGCGCCTTGTGACGGATAAAATGGATGCCATTTTTGAAAAAGTGAAGCAAGATCGGCATATCAGTAGTTACGATGTAGCTGAAGAACTGGGGATTGACCACAAAACAGTTTTGGCGCATTTAAAAAAAGCTGGGTACACAAAAAAGCTCGATATTTGGGTGCATAATGAGCTCACTGAAAGAAACTTAATGAACCGTGTACTCATTTGTGATTCTTTATTACGACGTAATGAAACCGAACCATTTTTGAAAAACTTGATATTTTGTGATGAAAAGTGGATCACATACGACAATAACGTGCGAAAAACGTCGTGGTCAAAGGCTGGTCAGGCTTCACAGACTCTGGCGAAACCCGGGTTATCTCGCAACAAGGTAATGCTGTGTATGGTGGGATTGGAAGGGCATTATTCATTATGAGCTGTTACCGCCAGGCAGGACCATCGATTCTGAACTCTACTGCGAACAACTGATGAGATTAAAGCAAGAAGTTGAGAGAAAGCGGCCGGAGTTAGTCAACAGAAGGGATGTGGGTGGTTTTTCATCATGATGACGCTAGATCTCACACATCTTTAGCCACTCAGCAAAAATTAAGAGAGTTTGGCTGGGACGTATTAATGCATCCGCCGTATAGTCCTGACCTTGCACCTTCAGATTTCCACTTGTTTCGGTCTCTTTAGAATTCTTTAGGCAGTGTCAGGTTAACATCACGAGAGGACTGCCAAAACCACTTGTCGCGGTTTTTTGATCAGAAGCCCCAGAATTTGTATAGCAATGGGATCATGTCCCTACCTACAAGATGGCAGAAAGTTATCGAACAAAATGTCACCTACATACTTTAGTTAAATGTAAATAAACTTTATTAAAAAATTTTTTGAATTTTCATATAAAATGCGAAGAATTTTTTTCCCCAACCTATTATAAAGTAGTTTTATTATATTTTTACTATATAGGTAGGATATATTCCAACTGCTCCTCCCCCCTCACCCGCCAGACTACCATATCCATATTACTGAAACAAGTAAAACGCAACTATCTATAGATTAGATGTCATGTCCTGAGAAAACATAATTGAGAAATGCCGAGTAGATATAATAAAGCCGATTCTGAAGGCTTTAGTTTTAGTTTCAGCGCTGTCAAAACAGCATTTTCTTCATTCCAAAATAGTTTTTATGTGTTAACAATAGAACCTATATTACTTTAGAAACTACAACATGAAATTTAAGTCATTTTGTTAACGAAAACTGGTGATAGTACTCGTCCATGTGAACAACTTCTACTATGGACCAACCCTGAAATCGTGAAAAAAATATCAGCTGTTCCATAGAAAAGTTAAATACCTACTCGACCCAAATGTATAAAATAGCTGTTTTTTTTACTATTTCAGGGTTGGCTTCATAAAAGTTGTATAAAGTTTGCTGTCTAGCACTAAAATCAAAATTAAAGCCTTTAGAATCTACTCAAATATGTAAATACAACGATCAAACCTTTATTATATACCAAGTCATTAAAAACCTTGATTATGTTGCACGTTTTTTATACAAAGAGGCTTGTTTTAATTTACTTCATTTTAATATCCCTGGGGCGTGACGAAATTTTGGAAGGAAAAATAATTATAACAGCGTGGAAATTTTAAAAACATCGCAGTAATTTTTTACTTGTATGTAGAAACAAGATTTTATCGTATATGTTAATATTTTGTAGGTACATGTCACAGTAAGGTTGTAAAATCTGATAGTTTATAATTTTACCAGTGAGATTATAACTCACGTTTTTTTCACGGTTGTTTATAAACTAACAGATTTGTACTTAGGCCAAACTTACCAAATTTTAGTTTTTTTTGTCTGGCTGTCTGTCTGTATATAAGGTCCTACAATTCAAAGTGTTTTTTTTTTAAAGATGATTGAGTGTCCCTAATAGACTAATAGACCACATTCCATTGAAAAAAACAAATTTTTTTTACCTTTCCATAGAAATTTAGTCAGCTGATTCTTCCACTTTGTACTGGGAAGTGAAAAAATTATTTGAGCAAAAAAATTTTTTTCCTTCTGAAATGTGACCTGTTAACGATACGTGATCTACCCTAGAATTATTTTCACTTATTATTGTAAGACCTTATATATGAGAACTACTTAACGGATTTGGATGCGGTTTTCTTTGTTATCATCGTAGTGACCTTGGTCAACTTATAGGCTATAAGGAGTAAGGAGTGCTCATAAAATAGCCGCCAAGCCGAAAACTGTTGGTAATATATTTTACACATTAGAAACCCCATACGAAAAACCTGGAAACTATAGCGTTTTTAGTTCCAGCTCTATCTTTTAAACAGTAATACATACAAATTTCAAATCTGGTCAGATTATGGTACGTACTCTTTAGTAAAACAACAAATAATACAATAAATAAGGTGTTTCATACTCAAAGGGTAAAGAAATTCTTGTCAGGCGCTACCATTTTAGCGCCTTGTTTTTGTCGCCTCGATGTTGCTTTGACATCATAGATTATGTTTGACATATATTTGACCAATTCTCGTTCAGCAAACCTTAAATTTAGAGTTGAAAGACCTAAAATAATACAAGTTGATTTAATTATCCATCTGCGTTAAAGCCTATTTTGCAATGAATAGTTTTAGGTTATGGCAGCCTTTAAATCTAATATTTGCTACACGAGAATAGGTGTCATCGTTGTTATTTACCATGTTTTTAGGGTTCTGTACCCGTATTTTGTGGTGGTACGGAACCTTTTGTGCGCAAGTCCAAATCGTACTTATCCAAATTAATTATTTACTTTCGCACGACGTCGACAGCAAGAGTAAAGGAAGAATCTTTAGTTATGGTTTAAAAAACACGAAAATAGACGTTTGGCATACATCGAATTGTTCTTTTTACAAAAATTGCGTATTTTTACTGTGTTGCGGTACGGAACTCTTTATGGGCAAGTCCGATCGCTATTGCCCAGCGTTTTAACTCTTATTTGAGCTGATTTCCGTTGTTTTAAAACAGTTGGTTCTTAGTTAACACTAGGTTTTGCCCGCGGCTCCGCCCGCGTGTTATTCGGTTTAACGACATGCTTTTTTCCAGGATAAAAAGTAGCCTATGTGTTAAGTTAGGATATAAGCTGTATCCATTCTAAATTTAATCCAAATTCGTTCAGCCGTTTCAGCGTGAAAGAGTAACAGACATACACACACAAACTTTCGTGATATTAGTGTGATCACTCGTCTTTTATGTAATAAATAACCCAGTCTAATTAATTGCGGAGTCTTTTTTAGAAAAATTCAGAAAAAGTACTAAAAGGGTTTTTAATTCATATCAAGTTAAAGTTAAATAAAACGGCGTCCATTTCTATGTGGACGTGACCGGAGTATAGCAGAATGAATTATTGCAGCCTCCTTTTGTAATTACCTTTATAAATCAACTTTGTACTCCGTTGGACTGTTATTATTATTACAGTAAGATTGTTAAATGGCTATTCTAAATATTTCAAAAACATACCTTTATACTTATATAAAGCACCTCCCAGGCTTTATATAAGGTCCTATATTAATAAGTGAAAATAATTCTAGGGTAGATCAATGTATCGATCACTGATCACAACCAAAAAGAAAAAGAGATTTTTTGATCAAATAGTTTTTTCACTTCCCAGTAAAAGTGGTTCAATCAGCTGACAAAATTTCTATGGATAGGTGAAAAAGTAGATCGCGCAAAAAAAATATTTCGGTGGAAAGTGGTCTATTGGGGATACTACTCTATCATCTGTTGATTTTTTTTTCATTTTAAATTCTATGACCTGATATTGCATCCATCCATCCATTCATCCATCAAACTGTCATCGACCACTGCTGGACATAGGCCTTTCCGATATTACGCCACTCTTGGCGGTCCCCTCATCGTCGGTCGATCGAGCACAGGGTTGGCCTACGCTACGCTTTGCTGTACGTGGTCTCCATTCAAACGTCTTTCGGCCCCAACGGCCATCATATCGGCGCCAGATATGGTCCACCTACTGCCACGTCAACTTACTGATTCAGCAGGCTACTTTCGTTCACTTTTATATTGCATTTTCTTAAAAAACATTACCCAGAGTACAGCGAAAGGGCTCACCAACCATGTCCATATTTGGAAATACCTCTTACACCTTCTCAGGGATTCATATTGTGAAGATTTTTTATTTATTGTAGAATATACACGCGCAAATATATATTTGTGCCTATATGTTACTAGCCAAAACCGATTTTAGAACAAACTTGTTTGGTCTGTGCCATCGGGTTTGCCGGTGACATTATACGGTGACTTTAATTTATACAGCCAAACTCATACTGGAGGCTTGGTAATCAACACGGATCGATTACCCTTTTTGTGAAATTCGTAAATTATTATTTTCGTGTTCCTTACAAACGCAAGCCCAGCCCCGAGTCAATTACTATGGAACGTCAAGATTTTATCTTGCGAAATTGGCAAAAAGTGTTATCGATCCGTCTTACTGATCACTGACCAAGCCTCCAGTATGAGTTTGGCTGTATAAATTAAAGTCACCTTATATATGTATGTAGATAGATCAATGCCAGATACTAGGATAAATAATATAATTTAATAAAAATACCAAAAAATTCCCATCTGTTCTAACACAACGGAATAATAGGACAAAAGGGAACGAAGTCAATGAATTGGGTAATTCAATGTCCTTTACTCTTTACTAGTGTAAGTATGTAAATAAAACTAAGCAATTTTCTACTAAATGAAGTCCAGTGCCCATTCAAAGAACTAGGCACGTAACAACCTGATGTCTTTTATGCTCGCTGGCCTTAGGAAATAAAATTTCCGGCTGCCCACTAAAGGAAGGAAATAGAAGCCGTTAAACACACATTTCTGGCAATACAGCCCTAGATACCTCCCTGGACGGAGTAGAAAGTACGTTTTGAAAGCATTTATGGTCGTCCGTACGGCACTGATCGATTTAATGACTACGATTTTTCTGTTTATGACTCATTTTGTAGATTCGAGAGTATCATGGAGTGATTTTAGCGAAGTTCACGGCTCCTTTGGAGGTAACAGTTTGGTTTGCAATGCTCTTTTTGGACGGATTTTCTTAGCAATGGGTTTGATTTTTCTAGATCTATTGTATAAAATAATGAGTGCTTTTTTATTAGTACTTACAACCATGTTAAGTAATTAACTACCTCCTTTTTAGGGTTCCATACCTCAAAATTAAAAACGTAACCCTCATAGATCACTTTGTTCTCTGTCGGTCAAGGCCCTTTAGGTCGGGCCTCGTGAAATATATCAAGATGAAAACTAATACCTCCTACAGATGTATGCGGCCCCATGATGGTGTGAAAAATTGTCTTCTAGCTCAACGCAAAAAAAAGTTGTTGCCCTTTATGTAATTAATTTCACAAAATTGGCTCACCATGAACCTATAGGATACTTACAGTTGATTAAGAAAGTTGAAATTCCGGTTACAGGTTTTGTATAGAATCGAAAACTTACCAATATTTAATTGTTCAAGGAGATTTAAATTACTAAAATTCAAAATTCAAATTCAAATAGTTTATTTTGTGAAATAGATACATGAAGTATACTTTCTACAGGTCAATTTACGATTAGATATCTTTATAAAAACAAAAGAATATGATGAAACAAATATAATACGGGAAATATATAAAAAAATACTATATTTAAGTTAGGCTCATAAAATTATGCACCTGCATAAAATAAAGAAATAGAGGAATGAGAATATTATATTATACATTGTGCAATTAATAAAGTTATAAATAAATTATACTCCCTAATCAAATATATACAAACATAAGTCAACAACTTTGATACTATATATACCTACATAATGCAAACTTAATTAGACCCCTTGAATCCATCCATCCAACCATCAGCCTGTTTCGTCCACTGCTGGTCATAGGTCTTTCCAAGATTTTGCCACTCTTTGCGGTCCTCCCGGAAGAAATGCCCATACTCACACACGCTGGGCAGGTAGGCTGGTGAGCTCAGTGCCGAAACTCTTGCACCAGTGACGCCGCTGCCCGTCACTAGTCTGTTTTATATAAGGCCCGGGAATTGGGGATGGATATGTCGCAGTCATCTGGTTGAATCTGCTATTTGATTAAATGACTAGCGCGTCTATTGAATGACGACATTTAATTGAATGACTAAAGGATAACACGTCAAGTCGTTGAATGTAACGTTCAACATCTTAACTGAACGTCATTTAGCGAAGTCGTTGAATGGGATATAGCCGACTTTGTAATGTTTGGTTAGGGTGACCATGAGTTCGCAACTTAAAAGTTAACCTTACGATATTACTGTCGATTGCCCTAAGTTTCATCATTGGCCGCCAAAATTTTGGGTCGTCCATAGTGGGGTCCCATGTAGGGTGACCATAAAGATTAGGTTTGCTTATTAGATAGGATGCTCATGAGAATTTTGGGAGAGTTAAAAAATTACTGATTTATAAACTGCTAAGCTTAAAATAATAAAAGATTGTAGCATGATTTCCAATGCTCTACTTAATCTCATATTTTTGCTTCGTATAAAAAAGTGAAAAACATAGAAAAATTGATCATATTATTTCAAAGGTAATTTATTAAAATATGGGAGTCTCTGGGACTCCAAAAAGTTGTTAAATTAAGTCTTTGTCACCTAGTGAAATGAGGGTTTAGATTAAAAAAAAAATACTTAAAATCACAGGATCAGTTTCATTTACAAATAACGCACTTTAAAGTAAATTGAATCGAAAAATATATAAGCACAGTGCTATCCGTGCGAGCTGTTTGACGCCATATTTGTTTTGGTGACTACTAGCGCCGCAGTGGAAAAAAAATGAACTAAATTTGAATCACCTGACTGATTTTACGTCCGCTCTGTTCATAGAGCTGTGTTACAATCCGCTAACTAGTTGGACGTTGAGTGACGCTTGTTCAATCAACGTTCGGCCTAGTCATTCAATTGAATTTCGTCATTCAAGGAACGCACTAGTCATTCAATCGAATAGCAGATTCAACCAGATGACTGCGACAGATATACCGCCATCCATCGGTCCCGGACAATTAAAAGGTGGGCCGCCTGGTTTTGCCTGAGAGCTGCTCCTACTCTCCCCCTAATAACTTCGGGGGGGTTTGCGAGTAAGATGGTGGTACCTCCACAATCGAGCCCGGCATCAGCTCTACCACCTCGAAAGAGCCCCTTGCATACATTGAGTTTAATCGATCGTAAGTGTCAAGTTAAGTTGGTCTTTCATAACTGTACGGGGAATAAGTTTGTGTTTTAAACATCATGTACGGACTTCACTCGCACTTGACCGTCTTATTTGTAAGAATAGGGAATTGAAAAAAACTGAATACATGGTAACTGAAATACCTAACTATATATTTTTAAGCTATCGCTGCTGTCTAGTGCATAGAGATTTATGATTCGACCATAATGTGGCTCACAATTTTATTCATAAAACAGTGACGGTTCAAAGTTCCGGCAAATACTTAATTTAAGGAAACCATAAAAAATACCCGTCATTCTCGAATCTAATATCACATTAAAGTAATAACTCCAGCCCGAGATGGCAGAAATCTCCGAAAAATGGAGATTGAAGCTAGTGGGAATGAAGCCGTCTTTTACGAGGCTCGAAAATATAGCGATTATCATAAACGGCGCGTTTCCGTCATCCAGGGTTCGCCGTTACGTGCGGCTGCGACTTTCTGTACTGGGGCACACTCTTACGTGCAGGCATTAGGAGTATTACGTGAAAATGGTCCTGCAGATGCACACGAATGTACAAATTTCGACACATCTAATAAAAAGTGCTTATCTAGGTACCTTTTCTAAATTTTCATGCCAAATATACAGGTTAAAAACTTAAAAATGAATCCCCTAGCTAGAACAAAGGAAATTGTTCTTTGTTCCAAATATAAAATACATGTTTCATTACTTTTGTCATGATTCATAATTTAAAAACCGGCCTCGTGCGAGACGGACTCGCGCACGAAGGTTTCCGTACCATTATCTATAAAAACGGCAAAAAAATCATGTGTGTTGTATGGGAGCCCTCCTTATTAAATGTTTTATTTTAATTTAATTCTTTATTTTTAAAGTGAATATGTAATTATATATTCTGTGAATATTTCAAGGGTCTACTTGTTGCCGTTATCAATATCGAGCAAAAACGAGCAACGAAATCACGTTTGTTGTACGGGAGCCCCCTTAAATATTTATTTTATTCTGCTTTTTTGTATATTTTGTTATAGCGGCAACAAAAATACATCATCTGTGAAAACTTTAACTGTCTTACTATCACGGTTCATGAGATAAAGCCTGGTGACAGACGGACAGACAGACGGACGGACAGCGGAGTCTTAGTAATAGGATCCGTTTTACCCTTTGGGTACGGAACACTAAAAAGATATCGACCGTCAAATGAAGCACTATATCTATAATAATACTCCGCTGACATAGACGACGCTCTACGAAATTGTATAGCCTTATGTGCATTATTTACCGCCGGGAATATGTACGGTCTATTGTCAGTCACATGATATGTCGTGTAGGTTGAACACTCAATAGAAACTTGGGAACCAAAAAAAGGCAAAAAAATAATCTTTTTTAACCGTTTTGTGTTCTAGTGATTCTGATTCATAGATTTCAATAAAGCTAGGGTTTCATTTTCAACCTGTATACTCGTACTAGGCTAGTATAGGAAACACAAATGTACTAGCTATTAAGCCATATTTTCTTCCTCATTTTAGAAACAGCCCTGTTTTCAGAAAATCACAAACAATTTTTGTTGAAATGGATTGTACGAATCAATGTGTCTGCTTTTATATTTGAAAGCTCGTTGAAACATTCTTCACTTTGTGGAACCTTACCTCACAGTATATTGTGGCTGGCACAAGAATCGGCGAGCTTCTCTTACACCACGTATTTGTAATTTATGTCTCTGTGTGCATGAGAACACGTACCGCAACATCTGTGTGTGTAAACGAACCAGGCTTGCATGTATGGAATAGATGCATACATAGATATGGTTTTTGCGCACGTGTGCGATGTATCACGTAGCGCAATTTCTGCGGGTAGTCGTTTACCGACGATATGAAGTTACGAGTGCACGTATATTGTTGACGTTTTATTTATTGTTGTGATATCAAACCTCGTAGCCTTTAATACAAATAGGCTATCTTTGTTGTTTCGTAAGATCATACATACATATACTCACGCCTGTCTCCCAGAGGGGTAGGCAGAGACTACAGATTTCCAGCTGCTACGATCCTGACACACCTCTTTTGCTTCTTCTACATCCATCAACCTAGTCATACAGGCTCTTCTATTCCGGGTACTTTTCACTTTGCCCTTTTTCAGTATGTCACTTATTTGGTCGGCATACGTCCTTCTTTTCTTTTTCGTAAGATCATTGGAAGCAAAGGTGAAATTCTATTTTGTTTAGGTGGAGAAAAAGTATTGTTTATTAGTAATCAAACTGACTTAACCGGTTTTGTTTAACGTATAACCAACCATTTGGTCAAAGCACGCCAATTTGCCAAGCAGCGCTTTTTCTTCCCACATGATTCACATACGTATTGATATTTTGAACTAAAAACTTATATTTATTCAAATAAAATAGTGAATTTCCTATTAAAGAAAGAATTTTTAGGGTTCCGTACCCAAAGGGTAATCAACGTGACCCTATTACTAAGACTCCGCTGTCCGTCTGTTCGTCTGTCACCAGGTAGTATCTCAAGAACCGTGATAGTTAGACAATGGAAATTTTCACATATAATGTATTTCTGTTGCTGCTAATACTACTACTACTAAACTAAGCCACTAAAATCAGCCAAGTGCGAGTCGGACCTACGCACTCCCATACAACTATTTTTTGCCGTTTTTTAGATAATGCATGAACCGTGATAGTTAGACAGTTGAAATTTTCACGGATGATGTATTTCTGTTGCCGCTATAACAACAAATACTAAAACCGGCCAAGTGCGAGTCGGACCTGCGCACTCCCATAAAACAGACATGATTTTTTTGCCGTTTTTATAGATGTTTTTATTTTGGTACGGAACCCTTCGTACGCCAGTCCGACTCGAACTTAGCCGGTTTTTAGAATCGGTCCAGTATTTCTCTAGATTTTCTCGAGGTTATTCTGCACATACGAATAGTGTCATCTCAATTACATCTCAGACATTTTAACTAACCTCCGACAGAGTCACACCAGCTACAAGTATTACCATTTTTAGGGTTCCGTATGCAAGGTGTGCCAAACGGAACCTTATTACTAAGCCTCCGCTATTCGTCTGTCCGCACGACTTATCTGTCACACCGACCCCTATACAAACAATTCCGAAAAAGTATGTAGTCAATCAACGTTATTTGATTCAGCTCTATCTTAAGACGGTAATACATACAAGTTTCTTTGTTGAGATTGTTTTACGTACTGTGAAGTGAAACACTAAATTAGAAAATTTAAAATCAATCAATTTTAACGCCTTGTTTTTATCGCCTTGACCCTTAAATGCATCTTGTATCGAAAATGATACAAAGGTTTCTTATTTATTATTTACCTACAATTTTTTATTTTAAAAATTGTAATTATATGATTGTATGAGCTAAAATATGTTTGGCCACAGCTTTCAATTTTTTTTTAACTTTAAAATTCTCTTAGTATTTATTTTTCGTTGTTTTTTTGGTATTTTCTCGTTTTTGGCGGAATTTATTTTGAAAAAAAAAATATAATAAATATTCTGCTTGCATATATTTTGTGGTTTTTTGATATTAAAGCCAAAAAGAGTTCAGCTTTATGAGCAAGTAATAAAAAATATTAAAAATGAAATAAATAAAATTATATAGAAATAATTAATTTGTTTTTTTCTTTTTTTCATGTGTGAAAACCCCCTTTCTATCGAAAAAAAAATTTAATTATTTTTTTCATATAGGTTGGGGAAAAAGTTTCTTCGCATTTTATATGAAAATTCAAAACATTTTTAATTAAGTTTATTTACATTTAACTAAAGTATGTAGGTGCCATTTTGTTCGATAACTTTCTGCCATCTTGTAGGTAGGGACATGATCCCATTGCTATAAAAATTCTGGGGCTTCCAATCCCACCATACACACAGCATCACCTTGTTGCGAGATAACCCGGGTTTCGCCAGAGTCTGTGAAGCCTGACCAGCCTTTGACCACGACCTTTTTCGCACTTTCTTGTCGTATGTGATCCACTTTTTATCACCAGTTATCAGGTTTTTTTAAAATGGTTCGGTTTCATTACGTCGTAATAAAGAATCACAAATGAGTACACGGTTCATTAAGTTTCTTTCAGTGAGCTCATGAGGCACCCAAATATCGAGCTTTTTTGTGTACCCAGCTTTTTTCAAATGCGCCAAAACTGTTTTGTGGTCAATCCCCAGTTCTTCGGCTACATCGTAACTACTGATATACCGATCTTGCTCCACTTTTTCAAAAATGGCATCCATTTTATCCGTAACAGAGCGCCCAGAGCGAGGTGCATCTTTGACATCAAAATTTCCGGATTGAAAACTTTATTGAAAGCTTAAACCAAATTTGTGCTACTCTCACAGACACTGCACTAAGTCCATAAACATCACAAATTTTTTTCGCGGCTTACGTTGCATTTTTACCTTTTTTATAGTAAAATTTTAAAATGTATCGAATTTCTTCATTAGATTTACTCATCTTAACAGTAAGAAAAACAAATAAAAATCACACATTTTACCTAACTTGAATTTGGAATTATCTTTTTTTTAAAATTTGAACTTTTTAATAATACCAAAACCAGCCAGATACAAATGGTATAGCCAAAGAGATTTTATTATAAGTTCATACATACTGTTTGAGAAAAGAGTTTTTCCCCAACCTATTATTTTTTAGGTATTTTACTATCACTGTTTTCAATTTCATGCAAAAATTAAACCTCATGCATTTAAGAGTTAATGTTGCTATGGTATCTACATTGTTGTTATTTACCATAATATTTTAGGGTTCCGTACCCGTATTGTGAAGTGGTGTGCTAGTCCAACTTCCACTTAACCAAATCATTACTTCTTGGAACCAGTATTCTGATATAGTGGGGGAAGGAGAAATAGGCTGTCGTTTAAGAGGTCTCCAAAAATTGCATTTAAATTTTGTAGTTACTTCCTTTCAACCTGAAACAAAATTATTTAAAAAGAAATAGAGGAACAGCTTACACAAAGAGCTTGTCCATAAACCACACTTTAGGTACTGAGTCATGTCTAGCACCACGGTTGGTAACATGAGCGAAGGTTTGAGAGGATCAGCGTGTCTGTCACTTGTTACCCGAAAGTACTCCACCGCAAGTTGTTGCATAGACCTATACACATCTGATTTGGGTGCTCTTAAATATTAAATTGAGAACAAATATGATTGTACTCGAAGCGTTTTGAGGTTTTTTGTTATTTTTAAAGTTAGACAAAAATGAGGTTGAGTATGAAAAAAGCCTCACGGTGTTTGTACGGGCAGCTTGGCTACTACCGCACCTGGTGGAAAGCGTCGATAAGACCTAGGATGAAAGGCGCTCGCCCAGAAACTGGGAGAGTGATAGTTTTCCTTTTAACTCCGTTATACTCGAATACTCGAAAATCCAAAAAAAACAGGTGGCCTACCATTGCCTGGGACCGATGGATGGCGGTATATCCATCCCCAATTGCCGGGCCTTATATATATCAGACTGGTGACGGGCAGCGGCGTCACTGGTGCAAGAGTTTCGGCACCGCGCTTACCAACCCGCCTGCCCAGCGTGTGTGAGTATGGGCATTTCTTCCAGGAGGACCGCCAAGAGTGGCGAAATCCTGGAAAGGCCTATGTCCAGCAGTGGACGAAACAGGCTGATGGATGGATGGATACTCGAATATCCTACTGCCGTTATTTCTTCACACATCCAAAGACAACCGTTTAGCTGGTAGGGGGGACACATATTAACTCTTACAAAAATTTGCCATTTATAGCTTAATATTTCGCACACAGATCCCTGAATCGATAAGCGGTTTTCACACGCCGCAATGTTTTTAGACGACCTATTTAGCGACATCCAAGAATATAGGATAGATGAGAAAAAAACTCATCCCCGCTCTGTGTGTAGGGGAGGTATCCATTCCTTTTTTTGAGATATTGCTTTACCTCTTTGTCGGCATGATTAATATGTATAGCCGTGCCAAATAACAGCGTTCTAGTACTAAGTCTCTGAGCTAAGCCGGAGACAAACAAACAGACGGACATGACGAAACTGTAATTGTTCCTTGTTGACTAAGGGACCCTAAAAAGTTAAACGCATTTTCGGTGATAATGTTAAGACTAATTAAAAGAATATAAACGCTTTACTCAGCTTACAATATGTAACAGTTAACGTGAAGTGGGTAATCTCTGTTCGTTTCACACATCACGTCCTGTTTCTATCAGGGCTAGGAGATCCCGGGCTAACTGAATGTCTGTACTGATCTCGCAACCGACTGGTTCTGCTTTACTGCCTTATCTCCGGTCTCGGGGGACAAGACGTGATTTGTTTTTGTATTTTCGTTATTGGCTAGTTGTTTTTTAGGGTTCTGTACCTCAAAATGAAAAGCGGAAGCCTTATCGCTCACTTTGTTGTCCGCCTGTCGAGACCCTTTTTCTCGGGCAACATTAGAGATATCAAGTTAAAACTGTGTCATATCATATTTATTTAACATGCCAAATGTCTACTTTATCAACTAAAGTCGGGAACTTTATTCAAATCTTAAAAGTAAGAACACAGCTTATAGCAAAAACTTAAATAAACTAACTATAAATAAAACAGAAGATTTAATAACAGAAACTAAATAATCCTTAAAAAAAACACAAACCTGTACACACACAACAATCACAAAAAAAAGATTGCCTCCAGATCACTGCCCTGCGGGAGAGTGCCCAAAATACTGGCCGCGTTACCTCTCTGTATGGCAAGACTTATACGCTGGCCCAGATAAGAGCCAGCCCGCCGGTCGCCGCTGGTATCTTGAAAATATGCTTAAAACTAATATCTCCTACAGAAGTCTATGACCCTATAGTAATATAAAAAATCAGCCTTAACTTAACTAGTTGTTGCTTTTTAAATAATCAATTTCATACAAATTGGGCAGTTCCAGTTGAGTTGGAAACTTGCAAGTTACGCGCTGCCTGAGGTGATGGGTTAATTCGACAGCATCTTAGTATAGTCTAACGGGTTTTTCTTAAGAGAATATGTCACGCTTGCAAAGGTCACTGTAACTTCATGCGGAACGACCCGCAGTGCAAGAGGGACGTATTCCGGAAAAAATAGCAAAATGTCGGTTTTAAATTTATATACAACGAATTTAAGTTTTCAATTAGGAAAATTTATATATTGTTAAAATCTATAAAATAAAATATCATTCAGGTCTGTATGTCATTCCTATTTGTCATACTATGAAATAAAATGTAGAAGAAGACCTCATTTCAATAATTATTTCGATCGAGCGAAAGTTATGCAATCGCGTTTCTGTACTGAAGAAAACTAGTAAAAGGTTCCAAAATGTAAATACTGATTTATCAAATTACTGGCTTCATCTAAAAAGCAGATAAACAACTTCAAAAAGTGCCATGTTATCGAAATAGCCCCTTAATTTGGAGAACTAATATATATTGTTTTAGCGATAACTGGTCAGTTTTCAAATACATATTGTGGCTCCGATCCCTCTTACATTATTTAGTGATAGCATGTTTGAATTTTCAAGATTTTGAAATTGTGTAAGTGATTTAGAAACGTCAACAAAATTTGTACATGCTACGGAGTTGTAAAGAGCGTACGATGTACGGCGAAGTGATTTAAGAGTTGCGACAGCCAGATATTCGATTGACTAAAGATGTTGTTTTCTGATGATTATGGATCTGATCTGATGAAAGATTGGAACTAAACCCTAAAATGGTTGATAACCTTCTAGCCACGGCTCTGCCCATGCTAATGAGGTGCCTACGTAGTATTGTAGGCTTTATAGTGTTAGAGATTCCATAAGCAAATGGTAAATACCACTTTAATACTCGTTAGGATTGTTAATAATGCCGACACTCTTGATGAAACATTTTATTTTATGAAGTAGAACTCCTAAAGAATAAATAGAGTGGAATGAACAAGCTAAGGTTAAAGTTCACGCAGATCAAAGTGATCTCATCAAATTGTTGACTAAGTCTCGGAATCCCTAAGCAGACTAAGATTACTTTATCCAATCACGATGTTCGCCTTTAATCTAAACTGTCCTTTTAAAGAAAATGGAGTTACTTATTTAAGATAATAATGTGATTTGGTTACTGTTTTTGTAAACGCTGTGAACATTATTTACGAGTATGTTACCCTATTGGGGTACCATTTTTGTAACATTAGCTTTTTGCTTCCTACCACGTGGTTTATTATAATATCTTGGGTTAAAATGTGGCCTAAATATACATTTTTTTGTGTAAAAACTATCCCGCTGCAAAGTTTCATTGCAATTTGTTGATTGGTTATGGATTTTAATGCCAACAAACCAACAAACTGACTTTTATTCGTAGATCGTTTGGCTAGTTACATTTTACTTAAACTGTGTGAGCGAGCCGCGGGAAAATCGTCATATACAACGTGAAATTTAAGTAATTTTGTTACCGAAAACTGGTGATAGCACTCGTTCATATGAACAACTTTTACTAAGAAGCCAACCCTGAAATCGTGAAAAAAATCAGCTGTTTCATACATACATTTGGGTCGAGTAGGTGTTTAACTTTTCCAAGGAAGAGCTGATATTTTTTTCATGATGTCAGGGTTGGCTCCATAGTAAAAGTTGTTCATATGAACGAGTACCATCACTAGTTTTCGTTTACAGGATGACTTAAATTTCACGTTGTTGATCATACATGATCGTTGTTTCATGAAATACTCGACTACATCGTTAATTACGAAATAAGAAATTTACGATAGACTTCCAACAAAAAGTCAAAAATATGTGTGACGACGAGCGAGAAGGAGCGTGTAAGGTTGCTTGTGATCATAAATTCGGGAGACGAGCGAAGCGGGGCGGAGCGAGGTGATGACCTCTTTAGTCTTTATAGACTTTACGATATTTCCGCATATCATGTAATGACCGTTTAGTATCTAACCTCATATCGTAAAATCCTCATTACCAACTCAAAACTACTGGCATAATGAAAATTTATTTTCATGAACGTCTCTAAAGCCCAAAAAACTAAATTATAGTATAGGTCTCCGAACAACATAATGCTATAAAAAAACTTTTATAAGGCAAAGGGAACTTAGCCCATACAGCCATGTCTGAGGTTTAATATCAAATACCAATGAGGTTATTATATAATATTCTCTAACACGTACTAAATAACATTTTCGGCCTGCATTGTCTATGGCTGCCGGCGCACGCAACGCTTACACATGCGTGGTGGACTGTTGGATTTCGGCGCCGTAGCTTACGTGGAAATTACTATTTACTGTGGTTTTATTGGTCACATCAAAAGCATTATTTTGTCAAAAAATTACTAACAGCAGTGATGGTGATGATAATTTGACTCCACCTGACATTCTGGAAATAACGACGGAAATTACGAACGAGCTTTTACAATAATAATCTAAAATGGCTAACGACAAATTTCATCAAGATTATGAAAACAGGTTGTTAGGCATGAGTTTAGATAAAGTAGTGTATGAAACTATACATAACTAGGTATTAAACACCCGTGTACTATTAAAAAACGAGCCGAAGGTGACACTCGTGTTTTTAATAACCTTTTAAAGTACTAGTGTCATAAACTACTATTGTACGATTTAGCCACGACGACATATACATTATACTACATACATATGTATACGAAGATTTTATCTTCATACATATGTATACGAAGATTTTATCTTCTGTTTAGCTTTAAAAGACTGCTAGCTACAGTATAGCTAGATTCCCATATTCGAAACATTTCGTTCACTTGATATAACCTCAGTAATTTTTCAGCCGCAGCACATATGCAGTATTGCACGCGCGTTGCCAAATTGCCCGTCAAAATGCTTAATGTGCTCGTACTCGCCCGGCAACACGCTTTTGTAATAGCCGGTTAACTTTAACTTGTGTTTGCATTTTGAACGTTTTAATAAGTACTCTTTTTCTTGAGTAGTTTTTGTAATTATTTCTACAACGCAATTTGTTTTTCTGTCATAGTTGTTAAACTCAAGGGGAAATTATTATCAATGCCACTTTTTGTAGCATTTAAGTCCATCCATCCATCCATCAGCCTGTTTCGTCCACTGCTGGACATAGGCCTTTCCAGGATTTCGCCACTCTTACCGGCCCTCCTGGAAGAAATGCCCATACTCACACACACTGGGCAGGCGGGTTGGTGAGCGCGGTGCCGAAACCCTTACACCAGTGACGCCGCTGCCCGTCACCAGTCTGTTTTATATAAATCCCGGCAATTGGGGATGTATGTACCGCCATCCATCGGTCTCAGGCAATGGTGGGCCGCCTGGTTTTGCCAGAGAGCTGTTCTCTTACTCTCCCCCGAATAACTTCGTGAGTAAGATGGTGGTACCTCCACAGTCGAGCCCGGCATCAGCTCTACCACCTATATATTAAGTATTTTACTATAATAGTCAAAAGCTCAACACTATTCAGATGAAAATTAACAAAAACAGTTAACAGTTAAAAATTTATTGAAATTGGTTTAGTGTTTCAGTTGTATCAGAAATACAACCGTACATTATTTGAGTGGATTTTTTTTATGCTGCCTCTCTACTCAACCACATAACGACCGTTTTCATCGTAATAATAATGATGGCGGCCCATTCGCATACTAGTTAATTTCAAAATGTATAATGTATCAGTGAAAACGTTATTGTTACCAACTTTTTCTAGTTTTAAATTAGTACAATTTGTTTTAACACTGTTTATTTTATTTTTCAAATAAAATATAAATTTATATTATTCCGTACAAATAAGCATTAAAGTAATCATAAGTAATAAAAACAAAGAAGGAATTAAATTATCCTTTGTCAAAAAAGTCGTTTTCGAAAGTGACGCACACGTTTTAACCAGACGAGATATGAATAAAAAAGTATATCCGCCTCGAAAGTTTGCACATTTATTGAAATAAACAGCAGTTAAATATTAAAAGTTGAACTAAGTTTCCGGCTGCTTGAGACGTTAAATTATACCAGTAATACTTATAACAATTATTTTAGCGATGGTCATATCGTCATGAACGATTATATTCCAAGAAATCCCACTCTCCACCCACAGGCAAACGTAGAGGGTTCACTATAAAGGTTTCCATTAATTGAAACACTACAAAACTAAAACAATGTATTCTCTTTATCACACGTGAGTTTCATTAGCAATAGTACAACAGTAAAGTTTACTACGGTAGAACTCATGGCTAATGTAGCATTTCGTAGGCGATAATGTAGCAGTTTGGTAGCACGTGCCGTAGCGCTACGAAGGCGCTACACGGTGCTACGAGCGTAAATGCTGTTAGTGCCATGCCGTGAATTTAGTACGTTTTGTTGTATAAGAACGGCGTATAAGATAATATTACTTTTGTTTACGGTGCAAATTTTCTTTTGTTTACTACAAAAATGCTTTTCTTATTTATTTATGTAAGTAGGATAGTTATATAATAAAATATTCAACTGATGATGACATTTTGACATTATAGCAAGTTTTACTGTCGTAGGGTTATTACGAAAAACTACCAAGCTGATTCAAATTAAAAATTGATGATCATAAAGCTGATTATTATAAAACATGCTTAACGTAGAATTGGATATGAAATACGATAAATGTATGCATTAACGAAACCCACAGACTTTTATTGATCTCATGGACCCATGATTCAATATTTAACAATATTTTGTTTGGACATAACGCATGCTCGTAAATGTTTCCCAGATATAAATAATGAAATCAGAATTCAATATCGACGCCTTCTCCCAATTTGCTTAACCTTCACTTTAGAATTCATTAAATTCATATTCTGGGAGCAAAATCTAAGAAATATTTTCCTTTCCAGAGAAAATACCTGCAAAATACTCAGAAAGTACTTTAGTTGTGACATTAGTCAGATTCTCCTCGTTAAATGATAAATTCCGTTTTTATTTGCGCCTCAATAAATGGGCTAATATTGTAAGCGTAACCGAAAATGTGATATTCCCATTCGGATCGTATACATTTGCGCACATTTGCACACTTTTGCCGGAATTACGCGACAGTACGGAAAAACGACTCGTATTTACATTACGGCGACGTTGTGTGAGAATGATTGATACGACAGCGGTACATCTACATACAACGCAGGGTACAGTAAACCTATATCGGAGTTTTTAAAATTAGCTATTGTTCTGGGCACCATGCCGAGACTGACATTTAGATGACGTGTTTAGTTGTAGTAACGTATATTATTTTAATCCTATTGTAACTTGAAGATACTTAAAGATGACGCTGAAAAATGTATTTTTCAATCCATCCATTAGATTGTCTTCGTCTAGTGCTGGACGTAGGCCTTTCCAATCCATCCATTAGATTGTCATCGTCTACTGCTGCACGTAGGCCTTTCCAATATTTCGCCATTCTTGGCAGTCCTCTGTCCTCTCCATACCAATTTAACTTAGAGATACTTAAAAATGAGGCAGCAATGATAAATATATTTTTCAATACCAACGGCTAACAAAAGATTTAATTTTTGTTTCCCATTTGCAAAAACCAACACATTTAGTCCTCGGCAAGTAAGTATATGAGTTTAACTTTGCTCCCTGATAGCATATCGTGATTATTTATAGTTAAAGCTTCCTGAATACTACAACCCAATAAATTCCTAGGGGAAGGATCAAGTTGTGTTTTTCTAAGTGACTGTAAATGGGGAGTCCATTTACAGAAAATTTCAGCTAGCAAAAGTTTCTTTGATAGAAGTCAAACTTGAGATTTTACCTTGACTACCGTTTCATAATTGAAAGATCCCGAATTTAATTCCCCACTTCAGCTGCCTGTAGTGTGTAACAATTAAAGTATTCCACGCACAAAAAAACACGCATTTTTGACAAGATACTTACCAAGAAGCGCAGCTACTGTCCCATCCCACAAGTTTGTAGATCCCCTGTTGGTGGAGGCTTATTCCTCCTGATGAGCTCATTCATCATCAGCCGACAACGGCGCCGGCAGTAGGCATCAGCTCACTAGACATTTCAATAAATACACGCTGATCTTGTGATGCTGTATTTTTTATAGAGAAGTCTATGTTAGGGTGCGTCTATCCAAAGGTAATACGCTAATCTAAAAAGTTCGGTTTCGAGTTCGGTGTACTCGTGCACTGCACACACACTTTTACCTAAATGCTGACTGTTTGGCACTGCGTTGATATGATTAATTATAACTCTGACTATCAAACAAATATTGTTTTATTTCCTGGACCCTTATTGCCCAAAATCGCACTCCACGAGTTCTAGTTGGAATAACCTAGAGTCGGTAAGTCCACGGTCAAAAACGGTTGGGTAGATTTAGCTGAGGTAAAACATGAAAGTTATAAGATGACGTCACATTTATACCTATACATGTCAATTGTCTTTTCAAGCCTGTACTGGTGAAACCCGTGCTTTGTTTATGACGTACGCTTGACGGAATTTTCTATTTGTCGAATGCGTATTTCATGTGAACACCACAGAATTTCTTAAGTTAATGCCTCAACCAAGAAGGGTTTAGTGGCCATTCCGGCGCTCTGCGGTAAACACATACGTTCCCTATTAATATTACAAATCTGGAAGTTTGTTTGTCATCTTGTCACTCTGTATATAACCAATTAAAGCAAATAATACTTTGCAACATGCATATGTCGTGTGCATCTACACTTTATATTAAATATTATGTTGTGCCGTAGGTGACAAAACACTAACCTATTGTGAGCAGTCGTGTGTTAAAAGCTAATAAGCAAAATGAATTAAATTCAGATGGTTAATTCATGACCCAATTTTTTTGTCTTTGGATAGTTGCTATTCATCCAACGAACAAGTTTGAAAGTTTAACGAATTGAGTATGAATAGTTTGGCAAATATAATTTAACATCTGATGATTGATTAACTCACAAACAAATATTATACCTTAATATTTGCCGTTACATGTAGACGCTGATTAGTTTAATATTCAAATTTTCCCTTAGAATTATTCTCAGTATTGTACGAGTACCTCTATATTTTCACCCGAAATTTGGCTGGAAAATATTGATATAAAAATATTTTTTCACATATTTGGATATATTAATTTACTATCAAGGAACTACCTCCGTGGTCTAGTGGTGAGAGCCTTGGGTTCTCAACCCAGAGGTCGTGGGTTCAATTCCCGCGAGGAACACACATAGTGGAATGTCACTTAGTAAATTGTTCTCAGTTTGGTTAGGACATTGCAGGCTTGAATCACCTGATTGTCCGAAAAGTAAGATGATTCCGTGCTTCGGAAGGCACGTTAAGCCGTTGGTCCCGGCCACTTTCTAGTGGAGTGGTCGTTACATGAACCACGTCAGAGGCCGTAAGGCGGTTTAAAAACTCTGACCCCAGGGCTTGTCGGGCCGAATTGGCTTCTTACATAATTGTGATAAGAGCAAAAACTAGTCTTGCAGAAGTTTTCAAAATGTTACAAAAAATGTTATGAATTAATAAATAGTAATTGATTTGTGCTCGTACTTTACTTATAGTATAAAAATATTTTTCACTCTACTGGTGGTTAGATTAATTCTTTACAGATGATTATTTTTACAGATGGTTAGGTTGTTTGTTAGTTATTTATTATATAAACTATCTATAGGTTGATTTATGTCAGGTTGTCCTAAAACTGAGGTTAGAAAAACCATCATCTATTTAAATCGAATTATAGCAAAAGAGAGAGAGAAAATAGCAATGTAAGGAAAAGCAATATAATTCCAAGTTCACATAAAATGAGAAAATTAGCAATAAACATTAGTGAATATAATACCTGTGCAGCTGGCAGTGACGTTGATGAACCCTCTGCGGTGGCGCCGTGCCCAGGGAACCCTAATTACAACCCTCCGTGCCTGCTGATTAGAATGGCGTCGCGGTTTTGCCTTTTTGTTTTTGGAGTTAATGTGCCGAGTGCTAAGTTTTGTTTGCTTTGAATTTTTGTATATTTTTACGTATATTCCACCTAACTAGACCTATGCCTGCGGCTTTACGGTAAAATTCGCAATTGGTCTCTTTCTCCGACACGGTTCTAGAAAATGTTTTTTTTTAATGATAGAGTGTCCCTAACAGACCAATTCACACCGTTTTTTTTTTTATTTGAACTTTTTTTTACCTTTCCATAGAAATTTATTCAGCTGATTGAACCAATTTGTGAAAAAAATGTTTGTCCAAAAAAATTATTTTCTCCTGGATTGTGATCGATCACTGATTGATCAGTCAACGATACATGATCTACCCTAGAATTATTTTCACTTATTTTTGTAGGACTTCATATAAGGTGACTTTCGTTTGTAGAGCCAAATTCATACTTGAGACTCGGTAAGTGGTCAGAATAAGGGTTCAATGACCCTGTTTGCGAGATACGTGTTTTTGTTCCTCTATACGAGGAGGGATCAAAAAGTAGTAAGAATTAAATAGAAATGACTACGTATAACTTAATAATTTATTTTTCTACATAGTCTCCGAATCTCTCTACACACCGAGTCCAGCGCTTTCCCAAGGCTTTAATGCCTTTCAAAAAAAAAGTTTTGTCTTGGTCCTGCAAAAAGCTCTCCACGGCATCCATCACCACCTTATCGTCTTTGTACCTGTTTCCCTTCAAGTATTCTTTCAATTTGGGGAACAGATAAAAATAGTAGCCCAACCTTAATATTTTTTGGATGTATTTCCCGTATTTATTTATCAACTTGTTTGTTCGTTGCATCATTTATATATAATATTTTTATTCCTAGATTTCTCTATTTTATGTAGGTGTATAATTAAATTTTTGTAGCCCAACCTCAATATTTTTTGTATATATTTCCCTTATTAGTATATACATATTATTATTTTTTATTTTTTTATTCTAAAGATATTTACTGTAAAGATTAACTTTGACTTGTAGAAAGTATACTTTATGTATCTATTTCACAAAATAAATATTTTGATTTTGATTTTGAATTTCTAGGCCAGATCTGGTGAATCTGATGTGGTCAACCAATTTGAAGCCAGCTTGCTGAATGACAGCCATCGCAACCGCCGAGCTGTGCGCCCGCGCTGTCGTGAAGAAACAGCACGCCCCTTCGAAGTTTCCCTCCCTTTTCTCTTTGATGGCATTCCTCGACTTGGGAATTAAAGCTGCATAATATTGGCCAGTAATAGTGGTTCCACGCTCCAGGTAATCAATTAACAATATCCCTTCAGAGTCCCAAAATATTGGGGCCATAACCTTGCCAGCCGATGCCACGGCATGAAACTTCTTCGGGGTCGGTGATGATGTCGGTGTTTCCATTGCGAAGATTGCTGTTTTGTCTCGGGATCAAAATGGTAGACTCATGTTTTGTCCATTGTTACGAAACGAGACAAAAGTTTTCAGAATCTTCTTAAAACTTGTCCAACAATGTCTTCGAAACGTCAAGTCGATTTTATTTCTGACTGTCGGTTAACATTCTCGGCACCCATCTTGCGGAGACATTTCTTATATTCAAAGATTATTTCAATATGGATTGAATACTTCCAAATGAAATGCCCGTTTCTTGAACTAAGTAACGGATGGTAACTTTTTGATCGTTCAATACAATTTTCTCGACATTCATACCATTTTCTTGGGTGACTGACGTCGATGGACGGCCGCAACGATGTTTGTCTTCCGTGCTCGTTCTCCCTACTCAAAATTGAGAAGCCCACCTTGTGACAGTGGAATACGGCGGAGCAGACTCTTCTATCTCTTCTATTCTCTTCTCTGTTGTCTTCAAATTGCAGTGAATCTCTTGCATCGTTAACTTTTTTAAACAGAGGTATTGAGTAACGGCTCGCACTTCGTTTTTCTCTATTTTCGAGAACACGTTCCGACACCAAGCAAACAAATGACTACATTCAGAAAAAAACAAAAGAGCATCGAAGATTTTTTTCTTTATTAATATTACAAATATCTGAGCTATGCCTGCCAGTATATTTTTTTCCTTACTAAGGAGTATATAATAATGTCGTTATCACTACTTTTTGATTCCCCCCAGTACTTGTTCAACAACAACCTGGACTCAATAAGTACAGGAAGTAAACATTTTATTTTGCGTATTTTACCGGATTGGTAATTTAACCTCAGTCAATCACTTACCCAGTCTCCACTATGAATTTGGTTATATAAACGAAAGTCACCATATTAGTCAGATGAAAATGTCAAAATGTGCTTTAATTTTATTATTTCGACAGTATAGATATTCGTTCGCATTCGTTCTTGCCACGCCACGAGGTTTCGTTCGTTTTGTGATAGTATTAGAACACCCAAAATTACACTACAAGGGCAGATCGAAAAGTTCCCAGAATGTTGGACGTCTGTCGCTCGCACTTCCCGTCAGTAGCGCTACTGAAATCGGGGCTCGATGTCAAACTGACGGGCGCGACGCGAACTTTTCAGAGGCCAATATTCAATTAAAATCCATCCTCGAATCAGTTGATGGACGTTTCATTAACCTGCTTCCAGCCGAGTTTCACTTCATTTTCATTGAGCGCGGCTCATTAGATTATTATTTATACAACTTCCCACATTTTGGACTACAAAATTAGGTAAATTGTTAATTAAGTAAATTGTAAGACATATTTTTGAAAAGAAGTAGTGGTACGTTTGTGCAACCAATAAGATAAACAGGACTAAATATTTATTTGTCCGTACTAAATCGTAGCAACATCCATGTGCGAGCAATAGAGGGTTCCGCTAGGTATACGGACTTCAGTACGTGGTGTGTGTGTTACTGGCCAAACCCGATTTTAAGACAAACTACTCGTAGTTTGGCCTAGGCCAAAGTGGTTCTAGGTACTACCTTGTCGGTAGTCATAAAAAATAACCACCAAGGTCATGTCTTAGCTTAGCGGCTCTCTTCTGCGCTAAAGGATTTCCGATAAACTAGACTGGCCCAAACTATGATGATATTATATTGATGTAAAAATGTATGTTATCCATTTTAAGGCATTAAAATTCGTTCAAAACTAATAAGATTCTAACCCTCCCCTCCTTGTACATACTGGAAATAGCAAAGTATGCGAGACGAAACCTACATCAGTTCCGTAAAAACAGCGATGTAGGTACCGTAAACATAAGACGCCGTGATCGGCTGTACATACCTGCGAGGAGACTCGCGAAATCAAATAAATGTCTGTTTACGTTGGTACCTAAAATATATAATGCTATCCCTGACGACATAAAATGCGCGTCCAGTGAAGTGATGAATTGGTTATAATGAGACAAGATTGATTTATTTAGAAGGGATTTTATTATTGAGAGGTGACACACAAGTTAACATGGCGGCGGTTGACAGTGCAAGAAGGAGATGACACATAAGTGAACGAGACAGCAGATGATTGCGTTCCGTTTACATTTCTAACACTGGCCCTTAAACAATGCAATCATTTATCAAACTGGCCCTTAAAACAAAAGCTATAAAGTTTTTATGCAACTTAAAATGAACAGGTAACATTATTAATTGATTTTACAATATTTAAATTGTCTCCGCTAAGCCAAGTTGACTGACAAATTTTTCAGTTTTCTCTTTAGTTAAAGGTTTAGTTAAAACATCAGCCGTCATTTGATCGGTAGACAAATAATTTAAATCAATAATACCTTTGTTTACAATTCCTCGAATGAAATGATGTCTGACATCAATATGCTTAGTTCTAGAGTGATACATTGGATTAACACAAAGTTTTTGTGCTGATTGACTATCATTAAACATAGTAATTTTACAACTTGTACCTAAACATTCATACAAGAAAGTTCTGATAAACAAAGCCTCTTTACATGCGTCAGAGAGTGCCATGTACTCCGCCTCCGTGCTAGAAAGAGCGACCGTCTTTTGTTTTCTGCTTTCCCATGATACTGTAGACTTACCTATTTTAAAGACAAACCCAGTGAATGACCTCCGATCTATCTCATTGGCGGCCCAATCTGCATCAACGTAGGCGCTGACACCCATACTACTCTTTTCATAAGTAAGACAATGATTAACCGTACCTTTCAGATATCTAAGCACCCGTTTTGCTGCCTTCCAGTGTATTTCAGCATAACTATCGTTGAACTGACTGAGTATGCTGACTGCATGAGCAATGTCTGGCCTCGTGCAAACTGAAATGTACATTATACATCCTACTAATTCTCTATACGGAAAATTATTTTCATTACAATCTGCTTTTACAAGCTTCAGCCCAGATTCCATAGGAGTGCATGCTGGCTTGCAATCAGACATTTTAAAACGCTCCAACACTCTTTGAATATAACTAGACTGATCTAAAGTCCACTTTCCATCCCTTCTGCATAGTTTCATGCCAAGGACGTGATATGCTGGCCCTAGATCCTTCATTTCAAATTGAGTCATAAGCTTCTCTTTAATTTTCAGTTTCTCTTGTTTGTTATTCGAAAATAAGATTATGTCATCGACATAAAGTGCTATAATAGTCACAGTTCCAACATGATTCTTCATAAAAACACATGGCTCTGAAGAAAACTTTCTAAAGTTAAGTTTTTCTATTAAAACTGTATTTATCTTCTCATACCAACTCTTAGAAGCCTGTTTGAGCCCATAAATCGCTTTATTCAGGCGATAGACTTTGTTCGGGTTCTCTTTATCCTCAAAGCCCTCCGGCTGTTCCATGTAGACGGTCTCCTTGAGGTCTCCATTCAAAAATGCAGTCTTCACATCAAGGTGATCTATCTCCATATTCATCTCAGCGGCCAAAGCAAGCAAGATTCTAATAGTTGAGTACCTCACCACTGGTGAAAAAGTTTCATTGTAATTTACGCCATATTTTTGTGTATAACCTTTTGCTACTAATCGAGCTTTATATTTCAATACTTCTCCATTCAATCCTCTCTTCCTTTTATAAACCCACTTGCACTTCACAGGTCTCTGCCCATCTGGCAAGTCAGTCATGGTCCAGCATTTGTTATCCAAAAATGATTTATACTCATCTGACATAGCATCTCTCCATTTCTTGGATTCTATTCCTTGCAAAGCTTGTACCACTGTCTCTGGTTCGTCATCAAAGCGGCTTATCTCGGACAAGTGTGGAGACTGCGATGCTAAGTTCACAACTTCAGTGTACTCTTCTGAACTGTCCATCGATGTGTCACCTGGAACGTAAGTTTCATCGCGCGAATCATCTGATTCAAGGCTACTCACTGATATAATACTATCCCGGGGAATTATAGTAGATTTATCAGATCCCGCATTACTGGGTATCCCTGTTACATCATTTAAATCTGATAAGGACTGATCTAGTCTTGACTGCTCTGGTGACTGATCTGATATGGACTGTTCTTGTGACTGATCTGACATGGACTGGTCTAGTGACTCTGGAACAGTTTCATTGCCCATATTATCTTCAATCTCATGAGAAGTTGAAGAGTTTTGATTGTGAGAATATGTTAGAATTAGCTCAGTGAATTCATCACTTTTACCTTTTGGTAAATAAAATTCATTTTCAAAGAAAGTTACATTTCTTGCTTTAATGCATTCTGACGGACGTGAAGGGTTTAGTAATCTATACCCTTTTGTCTCTTCACAGTAACCCACAAAAATGTATTTGTTACATTTTGAATCGAATTTCTTACGTTTTTCTATCATTGCATAAGCTAAACAGCCAAAAGTTCTAAGGTGAGTAATATTTACCCTTTTATTTGACCATTTTTCCTCAGGAGTAGTGCCCAGAACAGCTTTGGTTGGTGTCCTATTCTTCAGGTAAACAGCAGTATTAACTGCCTCTGCCCAGAACCGCTGATCAAGGCCTGCATCGAGAAGCATGCACCTGGCCTTCTCCACTATGGTGCGGTTGGCTCGTTCAGCAATTCCATTTTGCTGCGGTGAGTGCGGTACTGTGGTCTGGTGACGGATCCCGCAGCTCTTTAGGAAATCCTTTTAAAAGCTGCATACTTCGCACATTGAGATGTCCAAGCCTTCTATGCCAAACCTCCTGCGACTCCCTGGATGCAGCCTGAGATCCTGGCACGGCCACCTCTGCAACTGGGTCTGTTGGTAAAACAAAATCTGTCCCCCTTCCACACACAGACGCAGCACATGACTTCTCTTTAGTAACAAAAGAAGCTTCACCTTTGGTATTGAGTACATAAATACCATTTTGAGATCTAGCCGTTGCAACTACCTCATGGCCATCACAAACTTTACACAATTTTCCCTGAAATGTTACACTAAAACCTTTACGTGCCATTGCACTGACTGAAAGTAAGTTAGTCGCTAGCTTAGGTACATATAACACATCACTTACAGTTCTTAAAGTGTTCTGTAAAGGAATTTTCACATTTCCTCTTCCCGATGACATCAGTTTTTCACCATTCGCAACACTCACCGATACTGGAGTGTCAAACACGAAATCGTGTAACATGTCTTTGTCATTACACATGTGACTGGTAGCACCCGAGTCCACATACCAAACATCCCTGGATAATTCAACAGATAACGCAGATAACAAGGCCTTATCTGAACTCTTTCCCTTTGAATGACCATCATCCTTGGCTCTGCGAGGACAATCCTTGATGCTGTGGCCCGGTTTCTTACATCTGAAGCAGCGAAACACCTTTGCCTGTTTCCTTACTATCAGCGCTGTGCTTGCATCGTCTCTTTCTTGTCTCCGCTGATATTCTTGAGTTAATCTTGACCTCACAAACTCAGTTGTGAGTTTCAAAGTCGAATTTTCTAAAGTCATGATGAGTGGGTCGTAGTCTGATGAGAGCCCGCTCAGCATTACGATAGCTAGAAAATTGTCTTCCACGCCAGCGCCTATATCGTCAAGCTGTTGGCCTATCTCGGCCACCTTCGTGAGATATGACTCTATGTTTGAGAAAGAATCGAGCTTCATCCCGAACAACGTGCGTAACAATGACAAGCGCCTGCTCAGGCCTTTACCTTCATAAACATTTTCAAGGTTGCTCCAGGCCTCGTGTGCCGTCTTCGCGTTTCTTATGTGCGGATATACACATGGTTGAACAAGAAGACAAATACGAGCTAATGCCTTCTTCTGTGTTTTGTCATCTTTTTCCTTCTTTTCTTCCACAGCGTCCCAGAGTTCTTCATGTATCAGTAACATCTTTGTTACAAACTTCCAAGTGCCGTAATTGTCGACACCACGTAGTTTTTCGATGGTCGTCTTGGGGTCGGCCATGATGCTTGGAATTACGAACTTGGGGGAAAACTATGACAATCTGTCTGAATTCAAAAAATATATTTAATTTAATCACAGGGAAGCAAGCTGGTGCCCATAACCTGATGAATTGGTTATAATGAGACAAGATTGATTTATTTAGAAGGGATTTTATTATTGAGAGGTGACACACAAGTTAACATGGCGGCGGTTGACAGTGCAAGAAGGAGATGACACATAAGTGAACGAGACAGCAGATGATTGCGTTCCGTTTACATTTCTAACAGCGCCGTGCCCAGGGAACCCTAATTACAACCCTCCGTGCCTGCTGATTAGAATGGCGTCGCGGTTTTGCCTTTTTGTTTTTGGAGTTAATGTGCCGAGTGCTAAGTTTTGTTTGCTTTGAATTTTTGTATATTTTTACGTATATTCCACCTAACTAGACCTATGCCTGCGGCTTTACGGTAAAATTCGCAATTGGTCTCTTTCTCCGACACGGTTCTAGAAAATGTTTTTTTTTAATGATAGAGTGTCCCTAACAGACCAATTCACACCGTTTTTTTTTTTATTTGAACTTTTTTTTACCTTTCCATAGAAATTTATTCAGCTGATTGAACCAATTTGTGAAAAAAATGTTTGTCCAAAAAAATTATTTTCTCCTGGATTGTGATCGATCACTGATTGATCAGTCAACGATACATGATCTACCCTAGAATTATTTTCACTTATTTTTGTAGGACTTCATATAAGGTGACTTTCGTTTGTAGAGCCAAATTCATACTTGAGACTCGGTAAGTGGTCAGAATAAGGGTTCAATGACCCTGTTTGCGAGATACGTGTTTTTGTTCCTCTATACGAGGAGGGATCAAAAAGTAGTAAGAATTAAATAGAAATGACTACGTATAACTTAATAATTTATTTTTCTACATAGTCTCCGAATCTCTCTACACACCGAGTCCAGCGCTTTCCCAAGGCTTTAATGCCTTTCAAAAAAAAAGTTTTGTCTTGGTCCTGCAAAAAGCTCTCCACGGCATCCATCACCACCTTATCGTCTTTGTACCTGTTTCCCTTCAAGTATTCTTTCAATTTGGGGAACAGATAAAAATAGTAGCCCAACCTTAATATTTTTTGGATGTATTTCCCGTATTTATTTATCAACTTGTTTGTTCGTTGCATCATTTATATATAATATTTTTATTCCTAGATTTCTCTATTTTATGTAGGTGTATAATTAAATTTTTGTAGCCCAACCTCAATATTTTTTGTATATATTTCCCTTATTAGTATATACATATTATTATTTTTTATTTTTTTATTCTAAAGATATTTACTGTAAAGATTAACTTTGACTTGTAGAAAGTATACTTTATGTATCTATTTCACAAAATAAATATTTTGATTTTGATTTTGAATTTCTAGGCCAGATCTGGTGAATCTGATGTGGTCAACCAATTTGAAGCCAGCTTGCTGAATGACAGCCATCGCAACCGCCGAGCTGTGCGCCCGCGCTGTCGTGAAGAAACAGCACGCCCCTTCGAAGTTTCCCTCCCTTTTCTCTTTGATGGCATTCCTCGACTTGGGAATTAAAGCTGCATAATATTGGCCAGTAATAGTGGTTCCACGCTCCAGGTAATCAATTAACAATATCCCTTCAGAGTCCCAAAATATTGGGGCCATAACCTTGCCAGCCGATGCCACGGCATGAAACTTCTTCGGGGTCGGTGATGATGTCGGTGTTTCCATTGCGAAGATTGCTGTTTTGTCTCGGGATCAAAATGGTAGACTCATGTTTTGTCCATTGTTACGAAACGAGACAAAAGTTTTCAGAATCTTCTTAAAACTTGTCCAACAATGTCTTCGAAACGTCAAGTCGATTTTATTTCTGACTGTCGGTTAACATTCTCGGCACCCATCTTGCGGAGACATTTCTTATATTCAAAGATTATTTCAATATGGATTGAATACTTCCAAATGAAATGCCCGTTTCTTGAACTAAGTAACGGATGGTAACTTTTTGATCGTTCAATACAATTTTCTCGACATTCATACCATTTTCTTGGGTGACTGACGTCGATGGACGGCCGCAACGATGTTTGTCTTCCGTGCTCGTTCTCCCTACTCAAAATTGAGAAGCCCACCTTGTGACAGTGGAATACGGCGGAGCAGACTCTTCTATCTCTTCTATTCTCTTCTCTGTTGTCTTCAAATTGCAGTGAATCTCTTGCATCGTTAACTTTTTTAAACAGAGGTATTGAGTAACGGCTCGCACTTCGTTTTTCTCTATTTTCGAGAACACGTTCCGACACCAAGCAAACAAATGACTACATTCAGAAAAAAACAAAAGAGCATCGAAGATTTTTTTCTTTATTAATATTACAAATATCTGAGCTATGCCTGCCAGTATATTTTTTTCCTTACTAAGGAGTATATAATAATGTCGTTATCACTACTTTTTGATTCCCCCCAGTACTTGTTCAACAACAACCTGGACTCAATAAGTACAGGAAGTAAACATTTTATTTTGCGTATTTTACCGGATTGGTAATTTAACCTCAGTCAATCACTTACCCAGTCTCCACTATGAATTTGGTTATATAAACGAAAGTCACCATATTAGTCAGATGAAAATGTCAAAATGTGCTTTAATTTTATTATTTCGACAGTATAGATATTCGTTCGCATTCGTTCTTGCCACGCCACGAGGTTTCGTTCGTTTTGTGATAGTATTAGAACACCCAAAATTACACTACAAGGGCAGATCGAAAAGTTCCCAGAATGTTGGACGTCTGTCGCTCGCACTTCCCGTCAGTAGCGCTACTGAAATCGGGGCTCGATGTCAAACTGACGGGCGCGACGCGAACTTTTCAGAGGCCAATATTCAATTAAAATCCATCCTCGAATCAGTTGATGGACGTTTCATTAACCTGCTTCCAGCCGAGTTTCACTTCATTTTCATTGAGCGCGGCTCATTAGATTATTATTTATACAACTTCCCACATTTTGGACTACAAAATTAGGTAAATTGTTAATTAAGTAAATTGTAAGACATATTTTTGAAAAGAAGTAGTGGTACGTTTGTGCAACCAATAAGATAAACAGGACTAAATATTTATTTGTCCGTACTAAATCGTAGCAACATCCATGTGCGAGCAATAGAGGGTTCCGCTAGGTATACGGACTTCAGTACGTGGTGTGTGTGTTACTGGCCAAACCCGATTTTAAGACAAACTACTCGTAGTTTGGCCTAGGCCAAAGTGGTTCTAGGTACTACCTTGTCGGTAGTCATAAAAAATAACCACCAAGGTCATGTCTTAGCTTAGCGGCTCTCTTCTGCGCTAAAGGATTTCCGATAAACTAGACTGGCCCAAACTATGATGATATTATATTGATGTAAAAATGTATGTTATCCATTTTAAGGCATTAAAATTCGTTCAAAACTAATAAGATTCTAACCCTCCCCTCCTTGTACATACTGGAAATAGCAAAGTATGCGAGACGAAACCTACATCAGTTCCGTAAAAACAGCGATGTAGGTACCGTAAACATAAGACGCCGTGATCGGCTGTACATACCTGCGAGGAGACTCGCGAAATCAAATAAATGTCTGTTTACGTTGGTACCTAAAATATATAATGCTATCCCTGACGACATAAAATGCGCGTCCAGTGAAACTAGACACATCATTAAGGTTAAAGAGTTGTTGGTCGGTATGGCATGTTACACTACCGCAGAGTTTTTGGACTGTATGAAATAGTAATATCAAATGACAAATTTTAATTAATTATTATAAGGGAACACCCTGCGTCTAGTACATCGGTTAGTGTGCGCCTCTTTACTTATCGCGAGCTAGCAACCTCACAGGCGCCGTGTCCTGGCCGCCTGTGTTTGGAAACGTCACAGAGATTTCAATTTCACCTGACGCACGCCCTTCATTCCTCACATGTCTGGCTTTATTATTATTTTATTCTTTGTTACCTCCGTCTGATTTTGTGTCGTAAGGATTGTAAAAACGTAAAATATTATGATGATTTCTTAGTTTGTGTATCATTCATTATATTATTTCAATGACATGTATAAATACATATTTTATAATATATCCAATATACAAATCTGAAATCATTGTTACTATTTATCTTTAGATAAATAACTACATTTATACTTTTTTGACGTGTAAATTTTTTTGTATTAATTAATGAGTATTTCAGTATTTGTTCGTTTTATGGTTTGTATGTGATTTCCTTGTACGTAGATGTACATGATGCCTTTATGTGTTAGAGATGGGGCCGGGCCCCCTAGCTACAAATCCTAATTACTCCAATGGCTATATGTGACATCGGGGGCAACTATTGCGTTATGTTATTTGCATTTCATAGTTCCTTTGTCTCCGCTTCAAGTAAAAGAAAGCAGCGGTGTAGAAAAACCGTCAGTTATTCACGATCACGAGCGTTCGCTGCGGCCTCGCGCATAAATATCTGAGCTTACTTTCCACCGTAGAAAATACCGGTTGGCGAAACTCTTACTGAGTGGGAAAAGAGTTGAATTTAGCTTAAATTAATGGTCTCAAAATCGTTGTTATAGAAATATCTCCCGCGCGCAGGTGGGTACGTAAATAACATAATAACTCGGCAAGCATCTGATTGCTTCGCCAATAAACCTACTGAGAATATTTTTAAAGGATCTGTTGTGTAATTTAGTAGTTATTAAGTGTTCTTTGTAACTTTATGAAAGTTAAATGACTTTTTCTACTGATTATATTGAATAACTTTTGTGCACTAAAATGAATTTTAAAATCAATCACATAGCGTTTTAAAAATCTCCTTTTATATCCTATGGGATATGAATATTAATATTCGCATATTTTGAAAGCCGTGCATATTTTAGGAATAAGTACACCCTAGCCTTATCTCTTTTTGTATTACATAAATATCTTATTAATTGATTCGCTAATCTTATTAACGCCGTTTAAATAGCTAAATGTAACTCTCTGGTTAGGTAGGAATGATCATTAAGCAACACACTTGTAACCTATACTGTTTAATTGTATAACTTGGTTATTATAACCTTAATTTGCAACACTACAATAATAATTTACGGTCACGTGGTATTGCCCGCTTACTGAATGTTGCGCGCGGAATCTGAACCGGAAATAGTGGCGCCAACATAAAGTCGCCGTTTTTATTCCTTAGTCTAAATATTACACGGCCTTTATTCCCAATATACTACGTGGAATTAAATCAACCAACCAAATTCATACTGGAAACTCGGTTAGTCATCAGGAACAAGGTTTAATGACCCTCCAGGTGAAATTCTAATAAAACATTTTTTTTTGCCCGTTAGTAGGAATTGTACTTAAACTAGTCCAACCCAGCAAGAGAGCTAAAAAAAATATTTTTTGAAATTGACCAAAAGTATTACTGAACCTAGTTCTTGATCACTAACCGAGTCTTTAGTATGAATTTGGTTGGTTGATTTAATTTCACCCTAAAACTACACAAAAAAACTTGAAAAGAGAAAAAATATATTTTTAATAAAATTTAATATTATTTGTAAATTTGTTGACTTTGATCTGGCCACGTTAGTCGTTTGTTGGCGGAAATCGCTACTAAATGAGTATTGGCTATCAATGGCCAGAGAGAATAAAAAGACGATGGCTGGCGGGACGATCTCCACTAATTCTTACCGGGATCGCCGAGGAGGCCTCTGTCTGGCAGGAACACGTAAGAGACCCTTCCGTATTTTTCGTCTGTTTGATGCGAAGCATTATTTTGATTATTTTTATTGTCATTGCCGCGATGTTTTTGTGAAAGTCCGGGACATAAATCAGTCCATATTGGCCATCTAAATGAAGACCTAAAATTTATTTGATTCAATTGTTTCTCCTTTGCGCGTTATTTTGATACTTAGATATTATGAATAACGATTCGGAGCGGGCTCGTAAGTAATAAAATAACTCGCAAAAGAGAAACAATTCAATCAAATGAATTCTAGGCCTTTATTAAGACGGGTAATATAAAGTGGTGTATGTTCCTAGTTTTTTAATAAAACATCGCGATAAAAGCCAAAAAATATTTAACATACCCACTGATTTTGGTCAAAGTTGTCGTCGGGCTCTTAAGGGGCCATATAATATTTATATATTAAAGGAACATAAACAAATAAAAAAAATAAAAAATAAAGGCAAAATTCATAACACACGGCGCCGCTTATATTCATAATTATTATCCTTTGGGCACCTATAATCGAGTACAGGCCACCTCCATATTTTTACACTTCTATTCTCTCTTCGTAAATCATCCCATCGTGATCTGGTATGTATGTCGGTAGTCGAACCGCTGCTGTCCCTACGCACGATTCCAATTTGAATGTGATTACTTCCTCTAATGGGCTTGTAAGCACTAATTTCCTCGGTTCATTAAGGACGTATTTCGACGATTTCGGACGACGATTTGACGGACGCTAAGAACCTTCCGTCTAGTTGAATGTTCATCCTATTACGAACATGTAAACCGTCTTCGTAATGCAGTGTGTGAAACGTCAACTACGTTAAAGTTTAATAAAGTGGACACACAACTACGGGTGTAAATACTAATAACTTTACTAACAGCTTTAATTAATTACCTTTAATCACTATTACGAGCCATCAAAGATGTACACCTTATAATAAAGATGTACAGTGGAGCCCGCATCAAGCTATACACATTGAGTATAAGCTGACCTCTCATTGTACAGGAAGCCTATACTGTGTTTACTGTAGGTAACAGTCCGAATAATATTGACTGATTTTATAGGAGTACACAAAAACTAATTCAACGCGGGTGAATCCTTGGGCAAAAGCTAGTTTTAAAATAAAACCAGTGAAACAAGTAGAAGTGAATTTAATTATGATGTTTTCCAAGTAGCACCAAGTACCGACAATCGCAAGTATAAATTATGTTAAATTTCATAGAAATTAGCTCACCATGAAAACCTAGAAGGTACTTTCAGTTGACTTTTCCGTACACATATAGGCCTTTTAGCACACAACTGGAAAAAAAAAGAAAATAACGCATATTTATATAATCAGAAACTTTGGATACATGTCATGAAGTTTAAAAGAGCTTTGTTATTTAATTTGTAACAATTGTTATAGCAATTAATAATGAATTATTATTATTATTATTCCATTGCTTGTGGAATACGTTTGTGTTTTAAACGATATGTACGGAACCCTTAGTCCTACCCACACTTGACCAGTTTTTCAGATTTATCATTAGAATAGAATAGAATAGAATAGAATATAATATAATAGAATATCCATTTATTTATCTACCACAACACAATAAATTATAAAAACAAATTATAAAGTCAAACACAAGGAAATAACATAAAAGAATAAAACAATGTGACTAAAGCTAAATGAAATCATGTGTCGAAGCAGACAAAAAGGCTAGAACTCAGCATATGCTGTAGTCTTACAGATTAAGACCGACAGCGCTGATTTTCAGTCCGAGCCCGCGTAGGTAACGCACGAACAAACAAAACAGCGCGAGTATTCTTGCACATTTTGAAAATAATAATTACGAATGGCAGAATAAATATGATATACATATACGAGTACATAATGTAGGTGCTAATATTTGTAGATAAATAAGTTCAATTAATAGGTAAGCTTTAAATAAATGTCAGAAACTCGTTGGTCAAAAATTATTAAAATGGCGATGAAGCGTCTAGTTTTAGGCAGGCGAAGACATTTGTAAGTCAAGGAGATACTTTTTTAGTTTAATTTTAAAAGTATACTTACACTGAAGGTCACGTAGCGGTGGTGAAATGTTATTCCAACATTTTGACGCCATGTAGTTGCCTGTCATTCAGTCTTTCAGTACGTAAAATGTGAGTTAGTAACTCATTCAGAGCATTAATTGGACTCTCTTATTGGAAACTGTGGCACTAATTTCGTATGCATGGTAACGTAACTTCTCTCACTCTGTGGCATAGAGAAAACCATGCTCTGTGGTCACGATTCACGCCGCGTACAAACCAAATTGACACACGCCGACCCTTTTTAACAAAAACGCCGGTAACGATACTTTATTACAGAGCGTGCAACTAATTTTCAGTAGTCTCTTCCGAAATGAACAAGCATAAAGTGACAACTTGTGTTTTTGGAGTATGTTCCTTTGTTTGTAGATTTCGTGTTTACGCACCAATAAACGTGAATGTCTAGTATTTCCCAATATTCCTTTTGTCATTTTGGATCTTTTGTTTGGATGAAGTAATTATTTATCAGGTACGTGGTTGGTTGGTTTAATGAGGAATAATAGTTGACAGAAGTTTGAATGTTAGATTTTAAAACAATATTTATAAGAAAAAATTAGCAGAATACTTGTTTAATAATACCTAAGACTATTTTAGGTAAATTTTAGGACGCCTGTTGCTCAACTCGTGGAGACGAAATTTTTTACGAATAAAATATCGGGTATACATAATTTTTCCTTTCAGCTAGTTTTAATAACAGTTCCGTAAAAAAAAAACGTGAATTTATATTGGATGACCTTTAGCAATATCGGAAATCTCATAACTACGACGTTACATGTCCGAAATATTAAAATAAAACGTTACACGTATAATTTTATACGTATACGTACATATATGTAAATATATTATATCATACTAAACAACTTTACTAAACTTTACTAAAAAAAAAACTTTACTAAACAACTTTTTAATAAAAACACATATGTACTTGCTGAATTAAAAATATTTTCGCGGTTTGTTACTAAGTTTAAAATTAGTTTAAAATTAGTTTAAAATTAGGTTGGTTTACTAAAATGTAATAAAGTTATACACCTGCATAAAATAGAGAAATATATGAATAAAAATATTATGTATACATAATGCAATGAACAAATGTGTTGAGAAATGAACTAAATAAACCATAAATAAAAATAGTGCCTAACCATTCGCACCATTCCATTGGTATTGCTATGAAGAAGGGCAAGAAACTTAGCAAACATGTCTTTTTAAAATTTTCTTTTTTTACTGTACAAAATCTTATTCTATTAAAAAATATATATACCTACATAATATTGGATGGATTCGGTTGATGGTTCTTGGTGGAATATCATCTTGAATAAATTATACACAAATTCTTGTACTTTTATTCCACATATGTTTATTTTTATTCTAACTTAGGCTACCAGTTTCGTATTACACATCATCGGGCCAACAAATTATTAATTATTTAACATGACAGAAAGAAAACAAAAGAAAACATTTTTAACAAGCAAATATAAAATAAACAGAGGTGAATCACCACAGCTTGCGGGAAACGCATAATTTGTTGAATAATTTGTTGGCCCGATGATGTGTAATACGAAACCGGTAGCCTAAGTTAGAATAAAAATAAATATATGTGGAATAAAAGTACAAGAATTTGTGTATAATTTATACCTACATAAGTAAAGGTATAAAAAATATGAGACTGCATGAATTATGTCACGAGAAAAAATGTATCTTAGTCAACCCGTCTCATATTGTCTAGTATGATTAGCGCTGAAAAATGACCGCACAAAAACTGTGCCGGGCACATGTCTGGTATTGACGGCTCCAATGGCATTCATTGTCTCTATGAGTGGACAGTGGATCAACAACAAATTGTTACCATTTTCAAATGTCAAATTGTTAATGCGTCTTCTATTTTTCTTTTCGTTCGCCGGTTATTATAAATGAAAAAGGTTTGTTTACGCACATACTGCAACTTTGAGAGACCGCGTTAAAACAGAAAGGGTATATTCATGTAACATTAAAATTTTTGTTTTTGTTCTTTGTAAATATGAGAATCATACTCGGACGCTAAAGTTCTATTTTTATACCCTTGCTTTACTCACGAAATTTGACTCTGAAATGTATAAATATTTCAGTATTTTTAAATTAAATACCTAACCTAGTACAAAAAACAGATAAAAACCCTTTCAAGTGCGAGTCGAACTCATGCGAGGAGGGTTCCGTTCTACATTTAAAAACTAGATATTGACATATTTTATAACTAGCGATTAAATGAGAGCTTTTTAAAATAATAAAAACTTGTTCTTGTTTTATTTTTCCGGTTATGTTAATACAATTTTCTGTTAGCGTGATTTCTTTTTTCATAACTTACGTTCAAGAAGTTTTAGAGATATTGGTTGGGGAAAAAGTTTCTTCGCATTTTATATGAAAATTCAAAACATTTTTTAATAAAGTTCATTTACATTTAACTAAAGTATGTAGGTGCCATTTTGTTCGATAACTTTCTGCCATCTTGTAGGTAGGGACATGATCCCATTGCTATAGATATTCTGGGGCTTCTGATCAAATAACTGCGACAAGTGGTTTTACCAGTCCTCTCGTGATGTTAACCTGACACTGCCTAAAGAATTCGTAAGAGACCGAAACATGTGGAAAGCTGAAGGTGCAAGATTAGGACTATACGGCGGATGCATTAATACGTCCCAGCCAAACTCTCTTAATTTTTTTCTGAGTGGCTAAAGATGTGTGAGGTCTAGCGTTATCATGATGAAAAACCACACCCCTTCTGTTGACTAATTCCGGCCGCTTTTTCTCAACTTCTTGCTTTAATCTCATCAATTGTTCGCAGTAGAATTCAGAATCGATGGTCTTGCCTGGTGGTAACACCTCATAATGAATAATGCTCTTCCAATCTCACCATACACACAGCATTACCTTGTAACGAGATAATCTCGGTTTCGCCAGAGTCTGTGAAGCCTGACCAGCCTTTGACCACGACTTTTTTCGCACGTTCTTGTCGTAAGTGATCCACTTTTCATCACCAGTTATCAGGTTTTTAAAAAATGGTTCGGTTTCATTACGTCGTAATAAAGAATCACAAATGAGTACACGGTTCATTAAGTTTCTTTTAGTGAGCTCATGAGGCACCCAAATATCGAGCTTTTTTGTGTACCTAGCTTTTTTCAAATGCACCAAAACTGTTTTGTGGTCAATCTTCAGTTCTTCAGCTACATCGTAACTAAAGATATGCCGATCTTGCTCCACTTTTTCATAAATGGCATCCATTTTATCCATGACAGGGCGCCCAGAGCGAGGTGCATCTTTGACATCAAAATTTCCGGATTGAAAACGCTTAAACCAAATTTGTGCTACTCTCACAGACACTGCACTAGGTCCATAAATATCACAATTTTTTTTCACGGCTTGCGTTGCAATTTTACCTTTTTTGTAATAAAATTTTAAAATGTATCGAATTCCTTCATTAGATTCACTCATCTTAATAGTAATAAAAACAAATGAAAATCACACATTTTACCTAATTTGAATTTAAATTATCTTTTTTAAAATTTAATAATACCAAAACCAGCCAAATACAAAGGGTATAGCCAAAGAGATTTTATTATAAGTTCATACATACTATTTGCGAAAAGAGTTTTTCCCCAACCTATTATATTTGGAGATAGGGGGTTAAACACATTCAGTAGTTTTTCATATTTCTACAAATCTCTGAAAGTAGATTTAGCATAAATATATTTTCCAACTCTTTCATTTATATATTATTTGTGAAATTTCACGTTGTGCGTGTTGCAAAATTCTCAAAATTAACATATTTAAGGCCATTAAATACGATTAGTATTAGGTCAAGTTCGTCTAGTTTAGCCAATCGGTTGATGTTTCACTTGAGCAGTTCATAATAAGCTCTCAATAATTTGATAGTTGTACAGAAAAAGGCTTAAAAAATTCTATCCGTTTTTTGTGCGCAATCAATTTTTTTTAATCAAATTTTAAAACGCTACCTTAGACGTATCAAAAGTAATAAGCCTGCAACAAAAAAGTGAACGAAGAGGCCGAGTCTCAACATAATTCCTTTTCTACCTTTGGATACAGAATCCCAAAAACTTACCAGCCTGAATAATGTTTATAAAAAAATTACAATACTATCAGTAAGTTATCTGTTACATAAAATACCAGTACATTGCAGTTTTATGTACGGGTATAGTATTTTACTTAACTTCCTTACTAACGACAGGCAGTAAAATATAGAGATACGCTCTTTTACATGTTTTGGTCTGCAATAACTTACAATAAACTTTTTCTCGGCCACATATCTTCATAGAGGTAAAACCAATTTTATACCTTTAGTTTTACCGAGGAGAGTAGAAAAAAAGTATTTCAAAATTAATTTTCTTTTGCGCTATGAATAAATTTTAAATTTACCATCATTAAACAATAAAAACCGTGACTGTGCTCAATCCGTCGCAAACGACAAACCCCTAAAAAGCAAAATTCACAACAAACGTTAATGTACAATAAACACGAGTAATTGAGAATTCCTTTTTTAAATTACTACACGTGTTATCAACAATTCATCAAACTGATAATAACCTTTTAGCAGGCGTGTCTATTGGTCTGTCTGTGTGTTTAGTCATAAAAGTTTAGAAAATGTGTGTAGCAATATTTTCAAGTATATCTTTGGTTCGTTGCGTTGACGGAAGCCGTACATTGTATACGACCTACACTTACCAGACTTTTGTGAACAATATAACGATTTGAAACTCTCCCGTGTTCAGAGTTTTACGAGGGGACCTAAGTCGAGTTAGCGGATCGCCTCGCACGCAATCTCTGCCGTAAACGATCTGCAAATAATTTATGTTTCAGAGCGCTTGCTCGCTTCTCGCCTTGTGACGTGGGAAGACGAGGTCTTCTGACATAATATTGTTCGGAAATATTATTATGATACCTATAAGACTAATGCATAATGCTTGATCAAAAAAGTATTTAACACAGAAAATTTGATTTTTTCGCATGCGTAATTTTTGTTTTTTATTTAGTTTTTATACTTTTGATATTTATTGGAAAAGAAATTAAGGGGATGGTCCAAAGTTGCTCTCAATAGAAACTTGTGGAAACCAACAACCACGACAAAAGTATTATAATTTCGTTGCGTTACTTTTTTCTACACGTTTCATCAATTCTATACCAACGAATAATCAGTTTCTTCACAAAAAAAAAGTTTTTATTAGCAAATTTTGCTGTTTGAAAATGTATGATAGTAGGTTATAAAAAGCAAAATTTCATAGTATAAAATTTTTCTTTACTGTTTATTCGCGGCTGTAGAATTGATGGAACGTGTAGAAAAAAAGTAAAATAACGAAATTATAATGCTTTTGCTGTAGTTGTTGGTTCCGACATGTTTGTATGGAAAGTGGCTTTAGACCATCTTCCTTAATATCATTGCTTAAAGAGGTAGATATTTTCAAAAGATTTTAAAATGTACTGGTTGCATAGAACGCATGTGGTGTGGCATAGATATCCTAACAGTTTAAATATCAGTGATGTGTATGCGGTAAACTGACATTTAACTATTGCAACTTTGTACGTAAGTAACAACACGATAGAAGCAAAATTAAACTTATTAACTTTATTATATTCATGTTGGTTGAAAGAAAAGCAGACAGTTAAACTCGCGTTACAAGTATTACTATAACCCGTGCGGATAAAGAAACCATCGCTCCGTCTATACTCGCACAGCATAGTACTAAGTACAAAAAAAAAAATCAGTTTGGATTAGCATTCACGCTGTCTCGACGTACGTACAAAAAAAAATAGTTTGGATTAGCACTCACACTGTCTTTGCCTGTAGGCAAAACGCCGAGATATGTTTAAATTATTTATTGCATACATAAGAACAAGTACAGAATAAAGTAAAATAAATAAATGTTTTCGGGATAATGTTAACTATTTAAAAGTTCATTTAATAAAATAAACAGTTGCTAGCAGCACTCTATACACTTCCTAAAATATATTCAAAATTAATAAATGAAATATTGTTTGGCTGCCGCTTGACTTCTTTTGCTGACGCTACTCTAAGTACCAGTCGCCATTTATAGATTTTTTCTTTAACCGCACGGGCTATATACATATAATATTCTAATACTTTACTAAGAAAAATCCAACATGTTTTCAACCATACGCTAACATCAAAGACGATGTACACTTAATTCAAAGGATCTACGGCTATGTTCATCCTCCCCTATTTGATGTTAACTTAATTTGTTTCTACTTACCTACGTATAAAGATACCTAGATGTAAACTCGACTCTGTTGCTTAGTCAATAAGTGTGTAACTGAAAGCTTCTGTGAGATAAAAAATAAAGAGATAGAGGAGAAAGTCATGTCAACGAGATTTTATACTGAAACGTGCAACGGTTTTCATTGATGGCACAATACATAACAGTAGTTTATGAAACCATGGGCCCATAATATCTCAATTCGCAATACCGCTTTAACGCTTCTGCTTTTTAACTGTCTATCCTACTCTAATCAGATGCCACGCACGCAAAACATCAGTTATTTTGAAATCGCGGCTACACTGATGGTTTATTCATTTTTATGGAACAGTCTGCAGCTGTTTTATACTAATATCAGTTATATTATGCAAAGTTTCAGATCTAATTTCAAGTATTCATTAAATGCTATCGGTTTATTGTACGGTTTGGTTACTTTGTATTTTTTTCTATCGAGATAATTTAATGGAATACAGTTTTCACCAGAGCGTTGACATAGCATTAGTACTAATAATAATAATAATAAAAATTCTTTATTGCACTAAAAATATTGTACACGAGGCGAACTTAATGCTATTTAGCATTGTCTTCCAGTTAACCTTTAGTGGTGTGGATCATTATTGGGTAGTGCCGGTAAATGTGTCGGTCGTAGACAAAAGCTAAAATCTATAGGGACGGGGGCATTAAAATATTCCAATTACATATCTAAATAATCTTAATAATAATAAACATCATAAACTTACTATAAAAAATAAATAATAAAAATAAATAAATATTACTTATAATGAGTGATATGCAATTAGGAGACAGGTTCAAAATTCATACGAAGACTGAGAAGGCAGGTTATTTATTTTGTAAATCTAAAAAGTACTCAACTTTACCATAATATATATTATTTTAGAGTGATTGTTGCTGTATTTTTCGGTATAAATCAGGACCATGTGAAGCAAAGTGAGGTATTATACACTCTTAAAACACGAGTGTCAGTTTAAAAAACGATGCGTTGGCGAGTTTTTAATAGTACACGAGTGTTGTGTTTTAATACCTAGATATGTATAGTTTCAACCATCACAAACCAAAATAATACTTTTGATCCATAAAACCACAGTAAATAATAAATAAATTTCCCCGTAAACTATGGCGCCGAATTCCAACAACAGTCCATCAAAGAGAATAAGAGTCGGGACTTCCCTATAACTGATTAATGCGTATTTGCCACGGAATGCCCCGCAACTAGTACCAAACTACAATAAGAAATGACAAATCACAAACAAAACTGCCAACATAAGTGTGTAGGGATGTACTACAGAAGCAATACATTTTATCGATATCGTTTTTTTTTTACTGTAGGAATTTCATGTGTAATGAAAAGGCCAATTACGAAGACTTCAGTTTTATCAGGGCTTTCAATAATTTGTATGTGACAGTTTTGCAGTAATACGTTTCTAGCTTTAACAGCTCTAGATAAAACTGAAGCCTTCGGTCTTTTTATGCAAGAAATGAAAATAAAAAGCTTCCTGTTCAATTAATTTAATTCTTATTACATAAAAAATATGAGCAATGATGTTGACTTGGACTTAGTCCTTAAGTAGATGGCTCTGAAAAAGGAAAAAACAATTACGTTTACATACTTTAAATGATAATATTAAAAAAGTAAATTTTTGCAACTTCAATCTGCCTGGCACATAAATGAAAGAACCAACGTACAAAAATAATTTTGCAAATTTAGATGTTTTCTTTACTGAGAACTTAATTTAAATCTTCAGCATCATTCTAACAGTTAGATTAAGGCGCATATTTACCCTAAATTAGCAACTTGATGTGGGTCGATGAAGTATCGACGAAAAGAACATGGAAATAACGTTTATATCGCGCGCATTGGAAAGCCTACGTCTCCGTTTTCTGCAATCGTCAAAGCCGGAAGGAGTAAAAGAATTATTGCCTAAATCATAGGAAACTTTAAATTTTGGTTGTCTATGTAGGTAACTTGAAAGTAACGGAAAAAAACTACTGTATGTAATTTTTTTTTATATTTATTAATACATACCGGGTGTAAATAGACTGCTACCATTAAATAAAACCACATATTCTACCGACCCTACTGAACCACTTTTCCCAGAATCATACCCGCGGACACCCTTAGTTTGGGTAATAATTGAGTTCCAAACAAAAATGCGTGAACCCTAACGCACCGACATACGGGCGAATTTAGAGAGAGCGAACAAAATATAGCGGACAAGATCATAGCTCAAATCCATTTTATGGGTTACAGCATATTTTGGTAACATCTAGGTAATATAATAATAAAAGTAACGTTACTGGGCCGCGTTCATAAACTAGGGGTGGCTACACGGGTTTTAATGCCATCTCTGTCGCACGCTTTGAAAATTGTATACGCTATCCTGCTGTCAGTATCGAAACCTGACGAAATTGTTAATTTATGAACAGCTATCTGAAGCGTTACGTTCAGACAATAGTAATTTTTATAAACCCTTGTAACAAACTCTCTAGTACGAAAGTTACTTACAATTATTGATTTTATCCCAACAAGATTTTCGGTAGAAAAGCCCTAAAAGGCGAATATTTCTTGCTAAAACGAGCCACTTAAAACTTCCTTTACTTCATTTTAATCCTCTCTTCTATGTATTTTATCATCGAGATTATTAATTTATGTTCTAGCTTTTAATTTTGTTTCCCTCTTAATGAGAATAAAGCTGAGTTAGCTGAATTATTAGTTTTAACATTTTATGATGATATTAAAAGCAAGAACCTTTTGTAATTAAAAGATGTGACGGATTAGCTTACACACAATTTATCCCGCGATACGCGAAATATTTCAATTTCTTTTTAAAATTATTATCAAGCGAGTCAGTGGACACTACAACAGACACTGAAATCGTAACATAAATTGTTCCATACAGGAGATGAGCGAATCGGAGCGGAGCGAGGTGACCTTTTTAGTTTGTACAGTTTTCACGATATTACCATTTGTACGATATGGCCATGACATAATATATAATAATAACATAATACATATACTACTACGTACTAAAAGTTTGCTGACAAAAGTTATCTACGAAATTCTGAGTAATAATTTCAATTTTCTCTTTTGACCGTTTATTCCTGGAGTATGAAAATTTCACAAAATAAGTATTATTATATGAGTTAAGTGGTTTAAATAATAACAACATTATCTAATGCTTAGCAGTTAATCTACCTAGGAAATTTTATTTCCTAGTGAAATTTAAATACATATCTAGTGAATTTAGTTTGGTAACAAACTATACGTAGTTAAATCTTACAATTCCGGGAAAGCGGCAAGTTATCAGTAACAGGCCTTAACGTTAACGGATAATGCAGAAAAAGTAGCATTCCTTTATACATGTATTAAATAATTTTTAGTAAATAATATCACACCAATAAATACTATGACATCTGCCATTCACAGAGTTTCCAACCTTTAAATCAATGGTTTCCAACGACATTTTGTTTGAAATGAAGTGAAGCCACTTTCCCAGCATTTAAAACCGATGACGTGTCCATTATGTTGAAACCGTACTTGAATATAGCTGAGAGTCTGTGCTTCATATTCATGCTGGATATTTCCTTCCATTTTGAGGCATTCAAGAGGGAAATAATCAAGAGCTTGGAGGCGTCGCGGCGTGCCGTATCTCTACCATCAGCGCCGTCTGCAGACGCTGCTCCTACCTATCATGAATATCTGAATGAACTGTACCACATAGATAATATGTATCAGATTCCTTTGAGAATCCTTGGTGGGAGAAGCCCGGTGCATTGCGAATTTGAATATCGAATATCCTTTAGAAATTAACAAAAGACTATCACTGTTAAGCCGGAAAAAAAAGTCGCCAGCTATAATCGATGTTTAAAACAAGGGAATAATATTTAGTATACATTAAAATAAGTTCTTTCTTTGTCAGTTTTGTGTAGTTTTTGGTGTATAAAATCAAACTATCTAAAGCAGTGGCTTTCATCAATAATTTAATAATACCGGTCAAGTGGAAGTAGGAGTCGCGCCTTGATGCTTCTGTTATTCTGTACCACTCAAAAAATAACAGATATAAATAATTTGAACAAACATTTGCCTACAAAATCAAAACTGCTAAATTTTATTGATTGAATTTTGGCGTTTTTAGTATTTTTTGTTTAAACAAATTTTAAGGTACATAATATAAAGCAATTCAGGGAACCCCCTGAAAATTAGTTTCATTATATTTTAATTCAATATTTGGTTCTGGGTCAATATTTAACACAACATATCCAAATTTCAGATTTAAAAATCATTCTGTCTGCAGGCTAGACAGACAGCAAAGCGACATTAATAGGGCTAAGCTTTGTCTTGCCCCTTGGGCGCGGAGCCCTAAAAAGAGTAAAATATATATTAGTGTTCTACTGAATAAGCTCTAGACAATAACACCCCACATGACAGGGGTGTTTTCAGCTCCTTTTCATGTATATGTGTATGTTTTTCACGGCCCCTGAAAAATATATTAATTAAAGTTCTAATTTAATATTGGGCTTTGGGTCAACATACTCAACATTATACGTAAAATATCAAAATTTCAGGTCTTCAACTTATTCCGTCTACGAGCTAGGGACTCTTAACATACAGGCGGACGGACTGCAGAGTAAAATAGGGCTCCGTTTTACCCTTTGGTTGCGGAACCCTAAAAATTGCCGAAGCGCAAAGTTTAGTTTTATAAAACTTTATTACTTTTAAAATGCTTATATTATACGAAGCAAAAAGAGCGTTTAACAACTTTTAAGTTTATACCTCAAAAAGAAACAACCTGAAAAAGTTTGAAAAACGTCGATGTATTTCAGCCTTAGTTATTAAAAAGTTCACCACAATTTGTGTGGCTCTTTTTTATCTTGTTCTGTGTAATGAAGTTTTTTCTTGTGTATTTACCTTCCAAAATCATAAAGTCCAGGCCTCCAGGCGGGTTAGGAAAATATTCACGAAAATCCTGAATAAAGAAGTGAAATACGTACAATCATAAACAAAACAAGGTACACACAATTTCTTTAAAAACCAAGGAAATATACTGTTATTGGAATGGTCAACACAATGGTATAAGGTGATTTTCGTTTATATAGCCAAATTCATATTAGTTTCATAGTCTCAATTTTAATTTTATTTGACGTATATCACAGAAAGGGTAATAAGTAATAAAGGGTATCTTGACTGACCACTTATCTAGTCTCCAGTATGAATTTGGCTACATAAACAAAAATCGCCTTATATATGTTTTACAGAACTAATAAAAAAAAAAAACGGGTAAGTGTGAATCGGACTCGCCCACCGAGGGTTCCGTACAAATTAGTAAAAGTTCAAAAAAATCTACAAAGAGATTTGGTCACCCGTACAATTATGAATGCGCATACCGTTGCTTGGTAATTTTTTTATGATTTAGTTACAAATGTATAGTTTTAAGATTTTTTCCTAATTTTGTAGTATAAGACGGTATTATTTGCCAAATTTCATAGTTCTAGGTCAACGGGAAATACCCAATAAATTTTTAGTGTTGAAATAAACGTTTTTTTCGGCATAAATGGCCGTATCTTTTTTTACGTTAACTTAGAAGTTTGATTTTTTTACAGCTTAAAGGAACTGTAGACTTGAGTATATGGTTTTAATTGCAACTCGATAACTTTACACGTTCCCAAGATAAAGGGTCTTGACAGACAAATGGACAACAAAGTGATCCTATAAGGGTTCCGTTTTTTTCTTTTTGAGGTACGCATCCCTAAAAACGATGGTTTTAATACTCTTAGTCTCTTTTAGGAACTTCTCTGCAATTAATAAATTATTTCTTGCACCTAAAAGTACCTACGAATCAGCGATCATTCGCTAAATAGAGATTTTACGAAATCCGTTGCTTTAGTACTCTAATTATTATCAGAGCGCTGAACAAATTAAAAAATGTATGAGAAAACAAATTTTACGAAAATGATATTGTCACGTGGGAACATCTTATGTTGTGTTCTTAGCTTTACGATACCACCTACAACTGTGCTGAAGACAGAGCCATGTTCTGAATTGAACAAGCTTGAATACACGTAACAGCCTGTAGGCGTAAATATAGGTATGTGCGATATGGGTGGCTGAACAAAGCAATGACCAAATGATATTGTCACGTGGGAACATCTTATGTTGTGTTCTTAGCTTTACGATACCACCTACAACTGTGCTGAAGACAGAGCCATGTTCTGAATTGAACAAGCTTGAATACACGTAACAGCCTGTAGGCGTAAATATAGGTATGTGCGATATGGGTGGCTGAACAAAGCAATGACCAAATGATATTGTCACGTGGGAACATCTTATGTTGTGTTCTTAGCTTTACGATACCACCTACAACTGTGCTGAAGACAGAGCCATGTTCTGAATTGAACAAGCTTGAATACACGTAACAGCCTGTAGGCGTAAATATAGGTATGTGCGATATGGGTGGCTGAACAAAGCAATGACCAAATGATATTGTCACGTGGGAACATCTTATGTTGTGTTCTTAGCTTTACGATACCACCTACAACTGTGCTGAAGACAGAGCCATGTTCTGAATTGAACAAGCTTGAATACACGTAACAGCCTGTAGGCGTAAATATAGGTATGTGCGATATGGGTGGCTGAACAAAGCAATGACCAAATGATATTGTCACGTGGGAACATCTTATGTTGTGTTCTTAGCTTTACGATACCACCTACAACTGTGCTGAAGACAGAGCCATGTTCTGAATTGAACAAGCTTGAATACACGTAACAGCCTGTAGGCGTAAATATAGGTATGTGCGATATGGGTGGCTGAACAAAGCAATGAATAAATGATATTGTCACGTGGGAACATCTTATGTTGTGTTCTTAGCTTTACGATACCACCTACAACTGTGCTGAAGACAGAGCCATGTTCTGAATTGAACAAGCTTGAATACACGTAACAGCCTGTAGGCGTAAATATAGGTATGTGCGATATGGGTGGCTGAACAAAGCAATGACCAAATGATATTGTCACGTGGGAACATCTTATGTTGTGTTCTTAGCTTTACGATACCACATACAACTGTGCTGAAGACAGAGCCATGTTCTGAATTGAACAAGCTTGAATACACGTAACAGCCTGTAGGCGTAAATATAGGTATGTGCGATATGGGTGGCTGAACAAAGCAATGACCAAATGATATTGTCACGTGGGAACATCTTATGTTGTGTTCTTAGCTTTACGATACCACATACAACTGTGCTGAAGACAGAGCCATGTTCTGAATTGAACAAGCTTGAATACACGTAACAGCCTGTAGGCGTAAATATAGGTATGTGCGATATGGGTGGCTGAACAAAGCAATGACCAAATTCGAATGATTAGATTTGACTCAGTTTCTATGTATGTGTGTGTTCTTGGTGCATAAGCAGTTTATATAGGTGTAACACCCATACACGCACGCTCTCACGTATTCTCATAAAGGGTTCCGCACGTTCCCACTACGTCATTGCCTGTGAAATTAGATACGTGGCGCCGAAGCGAGACCAGACATCATCTTTTATCTTTGCAATGAGAAAAATTCCATTTTGTCTGAGATTTTTCAATCTTCACTGCGTTGAACTTTCAAAGAGAAAAATGAAGCTTGTAATAATTTTCTTTTGTATCTTTTTCAGGTAAGTTGCTACGGTTAATATAACCTGTTCTTCGTGTCGGAATACCTCTACAGAAATGCCAAGTAATAAATAAGGAAGTAAAAAATATTTTAACTACGATAGAAATAAATTTTTTGTTTGATAAACACTTGTACTTGTCCACTTATTTATATTAATTTCCCTTACCGGTTTCGCTGTTAAAGCATTATCAAAGGTTTGTTTGGTTGTTTACGTACAATATATGAATCAAACAAAAAATGTTTCAAAAGTTCCACCAAGTGCCAACAATCACGAGCATCAACTCCAGAAATAAATTTCTTAATTTTTTAGGGTTCCTTTCCCAAAGGGTAACTAACGGGACTCTATTACTAAGGCTCTGCTGTCCGTCTGTTTGTCTGTCCGTCTGTCACCAGGCTGTATCTCATAAGCCGTGATAGTTAGACAGTTGAAATTTTCACAGATGATGTATTTCTGTTGCCGCTATAACAAAAAAATACTAAAACCGGCCAGGTGCGAGTTGGACCCACGCACTCCCATACAACAGACATAATTTTTTGCTGTTTTATAGATAATAGTACGGAACCCTTCGTGCACGAGTCCGACTCGCACTTGGCCGTTTTTTTTTTAAACTTGGTGTTTCATTCATCACAAGGAGATAACAAATTAAATGTTTATTATTTCGGTATAGAAAATCAGAAAAGTAAATCTGGACATGAGGAGTTCTGAACCGGGCGGTTGTTCTCTCCCGGTTCAGAGCTCCTCACGTCCAGATTTACTTTTCTGATTTTCTATACCGAAATGATATAAATTAAAAGTTCACTATGAGTATCATACCACGTAAAGTTATTCGGGGTAAAGTAAGAGGACAGCAGCTTTCAAACAGGAATAATCAGACGAACCGCCTACCCAGCGTGTGTGAGTGTGGGCTTTCTTCCAGGGGGAGGAGAAGAGATATACCTATATAATCCTCGCAAATTGCTAATGCGTTGGGACTTTGTCTAAATAATTCACAATGAATAAATAACGATATACAATATACAATACAGTAACGAGACAGACCCTAAATATATAGATCGTACTAAAATCAAAAGAACATCTCTGAATATATAAAAGGCAAACCTGACTGACTCATCTATCAACGCACAGCCGAAACTACTAAACGGATTTCGCTGAAATTTGGCATACAGATGGTTGTAAGGATGTGTGATTTTTGAAAATTCGCCCCCTAAGGGGGTGAACCGAACTCCACGCGGACGAAGTTGCGGGCAAAAGCTAGTAATATATTCGACAGCAATGCTAATGGTACTACTACTAAGCAGCCGAAAACAAATGACGTCTGCATGCATTAGCAATTTTCGAGGATAGTATCAGGCACGTCTTTTACATGCTCCAAAAACGAATTCACATGTTCAACTGTTCAGTTGTGTAAAATGATCAATAAAGTATGTGCTTTTATTTAAACCAACTTGCAACGTAAACGTGTTCAAGCTAGTGGTTTCTTCTAGAGAAGCACTTTTAGTTATCTTGAACTCTCAGAAAGTTTGTTCGCGAGGGTTTGACCTCATTTGACTTATCAGAAGTGAAGCCGCCATCTTTCCGGCTATTGTTTGAGCTGAGAGCTCTAGAAACTTCCTCAGTAAAATCTCTGCCAAGATAGATGGACGAGGGAAGAATTAACAAACGTGAATATGAAATAGTGTATTTTTGTGTTTTTTCCGTTCTGGTTCATTTGCATTGTCTGTTCTTCCATTTTTTAATTTCCGTTTTAGCTAGATTTGAGGAATGACATATCCTCACGACATGCATCCCTGAAGAACTGTGAGATGCAAGTTACAGTCCACACTTCGTACACCATTGATTAATACGTCCCAAAACAAAACAAGAAACAAATGAAGCATAAGTGTTCAATTGTATTAAAATAAATCATGAAAATGTATAGTTTGTAGTACCCAATTAAATGTTAATTTCGCCACAATTGCAGGATCAAAATAAATGCAAAAAAAACATCGAGAAAGGGTGATTATTAATTAAGAAAAAGTAAATACAGAAGTTTTTGATTACAAATGCGACGGTAATACGGTTCGAGTTTTCTCTCAATTTTACGAGGATTTTCTTTGAAACTATGTTACAACTTATATTTTCTGAATCAGCATGAATTTCATAAATTTTTCATATATTTAGGGTTTATTAAAAAAGGGAACTGCTATGCCAGATTATACACTACATTATAGTTTATATAAGAATTTACGGTGTAATATTTGAAAACTGTACATACTCGTACCTCGTAAAAATGTTTTTAAGTATCATTTTCGCTGCTCCTTTGTCTGCTGGTGATATGATGACGTCTACATTAAGTTCTAGTTTTTTCCGTACTTGTTGTTCAGCTAGTGTTATATTTGGGGTCTGGACTTGTAAATTATTAATATTCAGGGTCAAAGGTGGTCCCGAGTGTGAAATATGAAATCCAAGTCACAGTCCACACTCGAAACACCGTGTTTCACTGACGATTATAAACGTCCCAACATGACGGGAGTAGATAAGAAAGGCGGATTCTAAGTTCAAACGACCACGATAATTAGACCACGCGTAGTATGAGAGTGTGGAGTATCTCGAAGTCTAATTATCGTGGTGAGCAGAAAAGTTTCGAGTTCAAATAATTTCTCGTGTAGCTCTGTGTATGCGACGTCCGCGCCGACGGCCCCCGATGGTGTTGGTGAGTCGGAGTGGTCGTCGGAGTTGTCGTCGTCGTGGGGTCGGAGGAGGAGGAGGAGGAGGAGGAGGAGCACCAATAGTAGATGTGAATTACTTTGCGTCTAGAATTATTAATATTATTACATATAATTATGACATTTGTTTCCCATACCGGCGTAAGCCTGTAAAAAATAAAGAAAACCGTTGGGTGAATGAAGAAGCGCGTAATCTTAAGCGACTTCTATTTGACTTGCTAGACATTGACACAATATATTTGGACGAACCATCTCTCACTATGATTCAACAGATAAGACGTAACATCGGGGAGAAATATGACGCTGTACTAAAGAAGGAACGCACATCTTTCTTTTCTAAAAAAATTTCCTCAAGTTACAACATAAGTAAAGAGATGTGGAGCGTAGTTAATGAGGAACTTGGCCGTACATCTCGATCAGCACCTGACCATACCGACCTAATCAAGAAAACTGACGGCACCAAGTACAACTCAAAGCTTGACCTTCTGAACGCAATGAACTCGAGGTTTGTCGGTGCGGCTGTTGCATGCAGTGCACCGCGAGCGGACATTGCGCGCGTCACTGCAGCTCTGTGCAGCGCGATTGCACCGGCTGATCGATCACTGCGACTGGTACCGTTCACACAGTGTGAGGTACATCATATCATCACGAAGAGGATACCACACAAGCAGAGCAAAGACATATATGGCATATCGTGTGATCTATTAAACACTTTAGCTGACTGTCTTGCTACGCCTCTATCCCTTCTCTATAACGAGTGCCTGAAAAGGGGAATCTATCCAAAAACCCTTAAAAAGGTAAAAGTTTCTCCAATACACAAGGGTAAAGGGAAGAAAGAAGACATTGATGCTTACAGACCTGTTGCCGTCATTCCTGCTCCCGCCAAAGTTTTTGAAAATGGCTTAAGCTCACGAATTACAGGATTTCTGAACTCTACGGCAGCCCTCAGTGACCAACAGTATGCGTACAGGGAAGGACGGTCTACGAATTCTCTCGCCCGTGAGGTTGTTTGGAGCATATATAAAGCGCGAGAGCAAGGGAAGCAGGTAGCGTTGCTATCATGCGACTTATCGAAAGCATTCGATGTTGCAGATCATGATATCATAGCAACTAAATTACAACACTATGGAATCAGGGGACCACCACTGGCTTTACTAATCGACTTTATGACCAACAGAACTCAAGCAGTGGTTGGCGAGAGCGGTACAATTAAGTCAAGTGAAATGCAAACATATATTGGCGTTGCCCAGGGATCCTCTCTATCAAACATTATGTTCTCGTTGTTGTTAAATGATCTACCTGGTTCCATAAATGGTGCTGAAATCACTATGTTCGCCGATGACGTTGCAGCAATAGTCACTGGTAAAACAGTCGATGAGCTGGAGTTGCACCTGTGTGATGTTGCTAAGCAACTGGCTGAATGGTTCCATATTAATGGCCTTGTTCTGAATTCCAAGAAAACAAATTTGATGCACTTCAACCTGGCTGGACGTCCCTATCGTTCACTGAACGTAAAAATTAACGAAGACATCCTGTCTCAAATATCTACCACCTGTTTCTTGGGATTCAGACTTGATTTCGCACTATTGTGGGACGTTCACATTGAGTGGCTATGCAAAAGACTGGGAAGTGCATGCTTCGCCCTCTCTCGCTTAGCAGCCACTCTGCCTCGGGACGTTGTACGTACGGCATACTTTGCTACTATTCAGTCCCTTCTGTGCTACGGACTTGAGTTGTGGGGAAGAACAGCGGACTGGCACAGAGTTTTCGTCATGCAGAAACGAGCGGTGCGGACGATAGCCCGCATCAAGTATGACGACACAGCACGACCACATTTTGTTGAGCTAGGTATACTGACGTTGCCCTGCTTGTATATACTCCAAGTCGCGTTATTTATGAGGCAAAACCTCCACAAATTTGACAGGAGATGCGAACGTACTAGGGGCCGTGACAAGCTCCGATCAGTTTCTCGTAGGCTTGCGAAGAGCGCTCGATCGGTGTACGTATGTGGTCCAACTATTTACAACCGACTTCCAGATGACATTGCAAAAATCGAATCGTTTTCCCTCTTTAAATGTAAGTTGAAGAAATGGCTCATTCAGCAGGCATTTTATTCAGTTGATGATTTTTTAAAATAAAGTGGCTATTATTATAATTACCAGAATTAGACGATGTGATGACATTAAGAATATTAAAATTATTATTATTATTTTTTTTTTTTTTTTGTATTATTTGACATTATGATTTTACATTTCATACACTGTGCATGACAAATTTGCTTAGATAAATTACTTTGTGACTAGTTATTTAACTTAATTTAATTTTAATTTAATAATTATTGTTTTACTCCATTTTTTTGTTATTTGATAACAACATGACATGTAACTGACCGTTATGAATAAAGTTCTGTATTCTGTATTCTGTATTCTGATGAGGATGAGGATGAGGATGAGGATGAGGATGAGTGTAAGAGGTATAGGATGAGAGAGAGAGAGAGAGAGAGAGTTCTTGATGATGATGAACGGTGGCGGTGACGCCGACGGCCCCGGTAGCTGCCGCCGGCGGTGGCGCCCGGCGCCGGCGGTGGCTCCAGCGGTGGCGGTGGCTCCAGCGGTGGCGGCGGCTCCAGCGGTGGCGGTGGCTCCAGCGCTGGCGGTGGCTCCAGCGCTGGCGGTGGCGTTGACGCAAGTGCTGGCCAGGTGTGTGTGTGTGTGTATCTGATCAGTAGCAGCAGCTAACTAAAGAGCGTTGATGTAATAACGATGTAAACTTTTTTATGATTAGGTATATAATGTTAATTATAAATGATTTTAATTTTGCCTATTTTAATCAAACCGTCAATATTTTGTCACCGCACCACCGACAATTATGTTAGATAAGAGAAAACTCATGAGTTTCTTTGTTAACTACATTGTATTCTGATAAAGAGTGAACTTATATAAATTTTTTTGGTTCTGTAGATATTTAAATGAAATCTTCAATGAAAATATTACCTAATAAAAAACTAGATTTTTTGTTTATGCTCTATGTCATGTTAGGGTTCACAAACATTACCGATTCATAAATTGCAATGAATGAGTATTGCAACGGATGTTAGGAGATAAGAATTTTATTATAAGAGTAAATCTGATTGATTTTTATTCATTTGACGCTATAATCCTCTACAAGTTTATTGTTAAATATTTGTAATTACATAGTTAATTAGTGATGTATTTTTTCAATTTAATTCCGTTTTCAATTTTACTGCAATTAAAGGCAGTAGAGGACATGGATTTTAAAAACGTGAGTCTGTCACCGTTCGAAAAATACTATTTCCCTTCATGTGCAGCTAAATCTTGGTTGATAAAGAGCATGTTTGTATATCAGAACGATACATTATCTTTGCCAATAAGGTGGTCAATACAGTTTCATATGGGAAGAAAGGGGACAACAGTTCCAACAAAATTGATTGAATACCGACAGACAATAAGAGATTTACCTATATGCATTGATGGTGATATGATAATTTTTAAAGCTGAAATCTTAGGAGATGTTTTTATGAATAATCGTAGAAAACGTAGTTCAAAACGTGAAATAAACATTCAACAAACTTGGTCAAACAGCGATTACTTTCAAATGATAAACGATAACGAAGGTGTTGAGATATCAGTGAAAGTAACGAGAGGAAAGGAAAGGCGGAATAAAAATCAAACTAATACTACTACTACTAGTATCACTACAAAACAAATGGAAATTACAACAAATATACCTACCACTTCTACAGGCACTTCTACCGATACTACTATCACTGATCCTACTCCAATATTAAGTGCAGAGTGTGAAACATATAAACTAGCTTTAGAGCAAGTAATATATTGGGCTTATAATCAAATAGACAAAGTAAAAAAATTTGATATAGCAGAAACTTGTCAATCATCAATACCGCAGAACATACCTATCAAATGATAAACATATTCGACACTGGTGTTTTTATGGTAAGTAATAAGTATAATTTTATTTCATGTATTGCGGTTTTTTCACATTTTTCACACACTATTTCAATATAAAAGCAGTAGCTCTAACTCTAATGTCTCATATCAAGTTCAGTAACATTCAAGTGTGTTGTTCAAGTGTTAAATTGTAAGTAAATAATTACAATGTCTTCTTCTTCAAAAAGTATTGTGAAAAGGAAACTTCAATTTAAAAAAATTAAAGATATATTGAATCAATGTGGATTAAATGTCAAAACTTGGGTCAAGATTAGTGATCTTGAAATTAATAAGGCATATTTAATTCTTGACTCGTACAAGCAGCCTTCAAAATTTGAAATTAATAAAAAGGAAGTTATTGTATGTCTAAAAATGGGGCATGTAACTCTCCCATCCAGATTTAGTATGCTCGAATTTGACATCGTAGAATACCTGAAATCCGGTATTTATATCGTGAACAGAGGTCGATTGGGAAAAACTTGGAATATTGAGTTTATAGAAAATGATGCAATTGACATTGGTATAATTGCAAGTGATGACGAAAATGAAGACTAGCTATGTACATTTTACACTTTACCACTCTCAACAATACCCTCAACAAATTCATCATTAGCAAAGGTTATTTTTTATTATTATTATTATAGTTTTTTCTTACAGATATTTTAAGAAGTCTACTCAGATATATATATGTAAGGATAAAGTATCAATTTCTCATTTAAAAGGTAGCCTATGTATGTATTATCTATTTATGAAATTATGCTTTTTCCTTATACAGAATCATGATTGATGACTACAGGAAAAAACAATGGGTCAATAGCTTGGAGAAGAATATACTTATCAAACTATGGACCAGGTCGATACCATTAACAAAATTTCTACAAGATGTGGACAAACTTCTTCAGAAGATGTATGAATTAACAGAGGGAAATGATGAATTTTATGATATTATTCGTTTGTGGGACAATATATCATGGAATATTGAATATGCGAACGGTATGTCAGCGAATTTCGAAGATTTTATAAATATATTAAAAGAACTACCGTCTAGTGTTTTTCAAATTCAATTTACAATGTGTAGATTTCACAAGTTATTGAATATAATTTTTTGTGTTATTGGTGAATTTTTTTTGTTGTAATCACTTTTATACGTGTTTATTAGTATTTATATTTGTATTTTGTTAATATTAGGAGTCTCTCAATGTTTTATAATTGAAATAAATAATTTATAGTGTAAACCAATCAATGTATTTTTTCATTTTAATAATTTTAAATATGTATATTGTAAACTTTAAAACAAAATAAACTTGTATAATTATAGTCGTCAACCAGTTGTTTTCATTACTATCGCTTCCCTGATTCAGTATTGTTATCTCTCAACCTTGACCGAGTACAGTTTTACATTCAATGAACTCTACTTATCATAATAGTATAAAAATAAAACACAGTACTTTTAAACAATATCATCTTTATTTATCCAACTTTTTTCATTAATTCCAAGCCACTTTACAAATACTTTATTACCTTTTCGTTTTATCACTTTCTCTACTAGATATATATCTGGATACTTCACCTTTTGCAACTCTTGTTCATAAAATGCACCTAATATTGGCTTTTTATTCTGATCTTGTAGTAAATATGTGATTGGAGCAGTAGTCTGTATCTTTATTATTTTAAATATTTCAGTACTCCAATTACCTGTATAACTCTTGCTAAAGTTAGATTTATATTTACTCACTCGAACGTAATCGCCTATTCTATATTTGGAATGACGATCATATACTGTTACGTTTTTATATACAGTTGATAGAAGCTTATTAGCATTACGTCGATTTACGCTCGCTGGACGCATTCCGATCGTACGATGAACTTTTTCATTGTATACATTCAGTAAATCAGATAAAATCCCTTTACTCCACCAGATATAAGATCCGTTTAAGCTGAATTTTTGCCAAAGCCAACTTTTTATAGTTCTTATAAATCTTTCTGCAATAGATGCTTTCATAACGCTATAAGTAGAGTACAGATTAATGTTAAACTGGTTCATCAACCGTTTAAATGACTCATTAAAAAACTCTTTTCCGTCATCACTTTGAATGTTCTTACAGATGCGATTTTTATTATTTGTTAAGATTGAATGCATAGCTCGAGTGACCTCTGCACCTGTTTTACTCTTTAAGGGACGTGCCCATGCAAATTTAGAGAAAGTATCTATACATATTAGAATATACTTATATCCTTTATTAAATTTAGAATACTTTTGCATATCAATCAAGTCAATCTGCCATGTGTCATCCAATCCTTTTTGTATGAATCGTCTTCGGGGGAAATTTTTTCTTGCATTCTTATGTATCTCTTTAACCACTTGCAGTTTAGTATTGTTCATTTGATTGTTTCTGTTTTCCAATCAACTTGGAAGATGTGTCTAGTTTCTGTGCTCTTATCACCTCGGAAGATGAATCAGTATTGTAACTCGATGTAGGTTGTGATGGTAATGGTGGTAACGATATTGGTGTTATTCTTTTATAAAAATTATTACGTCGTAGTACTTCAATGATTTCCTGGATTTTTTTACTGTTTGCTTTACTTTTTATTAAACAGGTCTGTAAAGTCTCATCTAACTGTGCTTTAATGACTGCATCATTTTTTAACAATGCTCTTTTTAAATTTCTCAGGATTCTATTTTCACAATCAATCACACTTTTGTATACTTTTAATGAATCTTTTTTTTTTTGCTCGCTACTTTTATCGTTTAGATAACGTCCAAACTTGTTCACAGTCATGTTGATAATAGAAAGTTTAATGTTTGTATGGTTCAATTATACCTGCCTCGGTAAGTTCTTCTATGATAGAGATAATCTCATTATCATGACCTCCGTTACCAGCCTCATGAGAGGCTAACAGTAATCGTAATCTATCTATAATTTCATTTGAATCATTCCAATAAACAAAGTCTGTGTTCGGTTGAAATTTTTTCATGAGTAGAGGTCTTATTAAGTCTATGCTTCCACCTTTTTTCTTCTTCTTATTACCTTTTAATTGCTTTCTTATATACTTAGAATATTTTTCACTTCTGTCCCCCTGTATTTGACCAGTTGGAGTGTAATTTCTTCTGCATGCGTTCGTTACATCCAGTATATTATAATACTTAGCTATATCATCTGTAATAATCAACTTTTGGTTGGGAGTTTTGTTAAAAATCAACTCTAACAATCCAGGTGATAATTTATATTCAAGATTTTTCACTCTAATATGCTTATCATTAAGAGTTATTTTACTGTCACCTATATATATTCCATCAGATTTAACACGAGCACCAAACGGTACCTTTTTACTCGGTTCTTTATGTAATGCATTAATATATATCTGTGGAGATTGTATAGTCAGCTGCTCTTCCTCATTCTCATCCTCCATGGTACTCCTTTCGGTTAAGTCCTGTTCAATGTCGCTATTGTTAGCGTCATGAGATGTTGATGGAGATGTACTTAAAAAACTAGCGAAGGTATCATCATGCTCATTGGTTCTAGGTGTGGAATAAGAAGAAGACATCTTCTTAACAATCATATCGTTATCCTGCTTTACTCTCTGTGGAGTTTTAATTATTAGACGTTTTTCTTTTTCTTCCAACATTTTTCCGTTTTTAATATAATCATCAAACTGAGGAATTGAAGGTTTCTTTAAAGTTTCAGCGACTAGGGTGTTCAAAGGTTTCGTAATAGGTTGGAAGGTCTGTTCCAGTACGGAGGACATCATCGATGTATTTGATTGTAATGACTTGAATTTCTTCTTTACAGAATCTACTGATTTAATAAGTTTTCGTTTCAGCTCCTTGTCACCAAATATTTGATCTGTCTCCATTGAATTCATGTTAACGAATGTAAAGAGTAGTATATGATAGTTATATTTATAATGTTACAAACGTATCGAATCCCTTTCGATAACGACCTTTGTTAATTTCACTATCTTTATCGATAACAAGGAACGTATACTTTTTCTCCCAACAATTTCGACATAGATCTTGGAAGGTGCTCCATGACATATCTGTGTTAACATGATCATCATATGCATGTTTTAAATTTAATTCATCCTGCCGAAAGAGTACAATAAAGTTTGCGTTATCTCGTACTAATTGTTTAGGTATTTTACTATAAGTTTGACAGAGATAGAAACAGTCCAATTCCTTATGTCGACCCATTGAAAAGTATTGACGTATTGTTTCTTGATCTTCTAACACCACATCATCGAATATAACAACACTACATGGAACGATATCTTCAAGCGTAGTAACATCATTCTTATCTGTACATGGGTAGAATGTTATATCAGGCACTCTGTTTAACACTTCACTCAAAAACTGATATTTGGGTTGTTTTAACGATTTCGAATATAAATAAACGTTAGCAAATTTCAATCCTTTTAAATCGAGTAATAAACTCAATATTAGATTAGTTTTACCACAGTTTGACGGACCGCATATGAGACATCTGATGCTATCAGGTAAAAAGGAACCATGTTTCCTCAATAAGCTGTGTGAAGCGCTCCCCTTCACATCCCAGTCTTTTACAGTTAAAGACGTGTTTTGTCTGATAAACTTCATAATGATGTGAACCTTCAACATGCATACATCTTATTTTTAAATATGTTATTAAACGTCATCGGTTGGGAAGAGATAGTAAAATTGCCAAAGAATATTTTATTAAAATATTTTTCAAACGAGTTAGCATCTCTCAAGGATAAACTACCGGAATCATTACGCAACGATCTTGAGATTCGTCAACATTTTATAAGTACCGATCATCACCATCTCTTGAACTCGGATGAAGGTGGCGACTGCATCGATCTACCTTGGTTTACAGTGAAAAGTTGCCCTCATTGTATACATTAATATAATACAATATATAATGATTGATATAAACAATCATCACATCAGTAACACACGTACAGTGAAAGAGAAAAGAGGTGGGGGATTCGTCAACACTTTAATTAATAATTTACCGTTTGAACTACACTTACCTGGCTATAATTTTTGTGGACCTGGTACTAAGTTAAAAAAAAGGTTGCTGCGTGGTGACAGAGGTGTTAACGCGCTAGATGAAGCGTGTAGAGCTCACGATATCGCCTATTCTGAAAATCCCTCTTCACTGGAACGCCGTCATCAAGCTGATTTAGAGTTAGCTGCCGCTGCTGAAGAACGACGAAGATTATCAACAGACCCCTTAGAACGGTTACACGGACTTGCTGTCAATAAAATAATGAACTTTAAGGTTAAACATGGAATGGGAATTACCACCGCTGTTGGTGCAAGCAGAAAAAAGAAAAATAATAAAAGACATAAGAAAAATAATAAAATTTCACTTTCTAAGGTGATTAAAAAGAGTCGTGATGCTATAAATAAACTATCTTCAGACAAAAAGAAACCATCATGTCTTAAGAGTCTTGCAAAAGTTGCTTTAAACGTTGCGAAAAAAAGTGTTAAGGGAAAGTGTATTAAAGTACCTCGAGTGTTACCTGTACCGAAACGTGGTGGTTTTTTACCGCTGCTCCCAATATTAGGAGCGTTAGCGGCAGCAGGATCGTTAGCAGGTGGAGTCTCCACCGTTGCTAAGAATATATATGATATGACTAGGAAACGTAACGATAACACATCCAACACACCTGTTGGTAAGGGTCTTTATATGGCACCATACAAACAGGGAATGGGGCTTTATCTGAATCCATCACAGATAAAAAACTAGTAAATCGTCCTTCTCCTACCACCATTAGCACTACTACTCCACTACCTAATCGAGCTCTAACCGATTGTGATATTGTAAAGTATGTTGCTCAGAACAAAATACCCTATTTTCGAGGAGTTTTCATGAGGGATACACTACCACACCGAGTTAAATTAAACGAAACAGGCGTCATCAACTTGGATACAGTGGAGGGGGACGGAACACATTGGGTTGCGTATGCTAAACGAGGAAAGCACTGCGAATACTTTGACAGTTACGGTGACTTGAGACCACCATCAGAGTTTTTACATTATATGCGTGACTCATCAATTTTCTACAATTACACTAGATTACAAAATATAAATAATAACAGTTTCAACTGTGGACATTTGTGTTTAAGTTTTTTATGTAATGTAATTACACATCTTTTTATGAAAAAGTATAAATACAATTGAAGTTACAATTTTGTTTCATTACTTGCTAGATGTTCCATTGTTCACATGTTAAGAACTATGGCTTTCTCAATCACTTTAAATGGTACAGAATCATTGTTAAATGTAAACTTTTTTCCTGCAATAGAATTGAGTAAAAGTGATAGTGATTATCAAAATAATCAGTTTGAGTGTGCGCTGATTTATTTCAAAACATTCAACTCTATACCGAATGTGGATAAAAGTAATAACCTCTTCCACTATGGGGAAGAAAATGTTATTGAAATTCCTGAAGGATCCTACGAGTTAAATGATATCTTTAATTATCTAAATAAAAAACTATTAGAGCTATCAAATGATGATGGAGATAAACTTATTGATATGGATGTTAATTCAAATACTCTCAAGTGTACGATCTACTCACCGCTATACGATGTTCATTTCGAAAAGAAAAACAGCATTGGGAGTTTATTCGGTTTCTCATCAAGGTTGCTAAAGAAAAATGTCATCAATGATTCCGATATACCAATAAATATTTTAATTACTAACACTATAAGAGTAGAGTGTAATGTAGTGGAAGGGTCATTTATAAACGATACGCCGTCCCATATCATACATGAATTTTCTCCATCCGTCCCACCTGGTTATCAAATAATTGAAAATCCTTCAAACCTGATTTACTTACCAGTCAAGGGAAATAATATTCAACATCTCCAGGTTCGTGTAGTTAACGAACACGGTGACCTTGTAAATTTTAGAGGTGAAAATATCTCTATACGTCTACATTTTAGAGCATTATAGATATGATTATCTATAAAAAGGAGAATTCGACGAGTTCTGGTCTCAATATTGATCGTGCTCTCAACAAGACAGTACAACTCGACAGTAGCAGTAGCACCAACAGTAGCAACAGCAACAATTGTATTGGTAATCAATATCAAAATCGAATAAGAAAAGATAATATATTATTCCTTCAATCAATCGGATTAAAAGTATGTCCTACTCATCAGCAATCTTGAATATAGATCAGAAGATAGTTTTTGATGATAGTATAGAAAGTGTGGAATTGCATCCTTATAATCCCTATAATGACTCATATAAGAATAATGATGAGATTCGTATCAAGATAAACAGTCAGGATCTCATAGTGTTACCCTGTGAAAGTCAGCTTTTAGTGGAGGGGAACATTGAAGCGGACGCCACTTTCGTCAATAATGCACCAGCTTTCTTATTTCAAGATATTCGCTATGAGATAAATGGAACTGAGATAGACAGAATAAAAAACTGCGGTGTTACAACGTGTATGAAAGGTCTTGTATCCTATCGCAAAGAAATGAGTAATGTCTTGGAAAACAGCGGTTGGAATTTAGGTTCTATTAAAGAGGCTAATGGAGATTTCAGTTTCACTATACCTCTTTCTCATCTACTAGGCTTTGCTGAAGACTATAAGAGAATAATTATGAATGCTAAACATGAACTTATACTTAACCGATCCAGCACAAATGTGAACTGTGCCGTTGTTAAGGATGTTACAAAACATATAAATCTTACTTTAACTCGAGTCGTATGGCGGATGCCTGTTCTTCGTGTATCAGATCGAGAGAAACTCAAGCTGCTGCAGTATGTTGAAAACAACATCTCCATCCCAATCGCATTTCGAACGTGGGATCTCTACGAATATCCAGTGCTACCTACATCACAAAAACATGTGTGGGCAGTGAAAACCTCTACCCAACTGGAGAAACCACGTTTTGTTATAATAGGTTTTCAAACAAATCGAAAGAATGATGAACTAAAAGATGCAAGTGTCTTTGATCACTGTAACTTCTACAATGCAAGATTGTACTTGAACTCTCAATACTTTCCCTATGAATCATTCTCTACTGACTATGAGAAGGGGTCCTACTCTATTGTATATGATGCATTTGCCAAATTTCAACATGCTTATTATAACAACGAAGATGCATGTCCTCAAGTGGATCCAGCTCATTTTAAGACAAAGTCTCCTCTTATTGTTATTGATTGTTCAAGACAAAACGATTCCTTCAAGTCAGGTGCAGTGGATATAAAAATTGAATTAGAGAAGAACGTACCCGCCAACACAACAGCTTACTGTTTAGTATTAAACGACTCTTTATTTGAGTATAATGTGCTCACAAATTCAGTACGTAAATCAGTTTAGACCAGTCGTTTTCTATCGCTCAACGTAAACGGAGTGTTGTTACTGTTTTTATAAGTGTAAAAAAAAGTTTAAATAATGTTGGAATATTTGAACCCGTTTTCCTACAATCCAAGCACGAGACCTTTTACATGTGAACTAGCAAAAAGTCAGTATTTTCTTCAATATCCATTCACTACAACATCTGGAATTTCACATGTAACTATTTACTTGAAATTGGATAGTCATTCAACACCGCCCAACCAGTTAAAGATATGTATAAACCTTGACGGTAGAATTGAGCTCACTGAGAAAGAATGGAATACGCTGTTTTTGGATAATTCAGATAAAATAAGAGATTTTTTCAACGGGCTTTCTTCAGAGGTGCAGTGCAGCTTGATGCAAACAGTTATATCACCACATAATAATAATGCAAGATTCTTTATTATAAACAATGTATCGACAGTTGTTGATCAATATGCAATACTAAACAAACTAGACTGGTTTGGAATCGAACAACTCAAGGAGTGTATTAACGTTCATGTGAAAAACTTGACTATAAAGAAGGCTACGTATGAGAATCGTATGAATTATTTCACAAAACAATTTAGAGTGCATTTTCCGACAAATATGCAAGATGCTTACACTGTGAAAAAAATTCAATTGTCGAAAGTGAACTGAAATGTTTTGTATTAGAACATTTGCTGAACTCTTATCTTTTATAATAAAATTATAGTAAAATATCATATCTTTTTTCTTTACCCACTTCCTGTCGATAGCTGTAAAAGAAAAAACACTTATCTTTTTTTACAAAATTAGAATGTTAACACATATCTTTTTTCGTTTACCACTTCCTGTGGTTACCGTTACCTATAAAAACAACATGCTCCATTCAACTGTTATCACTCTTTTATTGAAGACTGCTTTTGCGCAATGTTTTGTGACTTTTGTAAGTTAAATGTTGAAGAAAATAGATTTATTGCACATTCAAGATCTAAAAGACACAAGCTACTATGTGTTCAAGACTCCGATAAAGATTACAACATCTACGTAGTGGAAACAGCGTTTAAGTGTCGGATTGTGACTTACCGCATTAACGGATCCTCAAATCTGCTAAACTTGAAAGTGTTCTTAGAAAAGATTGCATCAAAAGTAAAGAAAGTTCTTGATATAGAAATAAAGCAACATCTCAACGTGAAAGTAAATTTAGAGTTGTTTTGTACATATGTGAAAACAGTTGATGCTGAAGTGAGCAGAGATCTGAAATCATTCAACACTAAAAATGTTTGTTTATCTATATCATCAGATTTGGATGAGTTTTAAAGCGAATTGATTCCAATTTTACTGTGTAAATGTGACGATTTCCAAGAAAGAGATAGCGGATGGGCATTGGAAAAAATTGAATTTATGGATATAAATATAAACAAATATGAACCGTTGAAAGCCTCGAGCTACCTACCGCTTCCCGACTTCGTGAAGAATAAGAAGGCATGTGTAAATGTGAAAAACAATGATAACGCATGTTTCTTCTGGGCTGTGTTAAGTGCATTGTATCCTACAAATAAACAAAAATATCATCCTTCATCATACCCTTCGTATGAGTCTACGTTTAAATTAGATGATATTACATGTCCTGTGAACATAAGAGGTATTAAGAAATTTGAGACATTAAATAAAATCAGTGTAAATGTGTACGGTATAGAATATGGTAGAAACAATTTTATACCTCTCTATTTATCGCGAAAGATATATGTGAACCATGTCAATTTACTTTATTTAGAGAAAGGTGGGAAAAGTCATTATTGTTGGATAAAAAACTTATCGCGATTGGTGAGTAAGCAGCTGAACAAAAGTAAGAGCAGGAAATTTATTTGTGACAGTTGTTTAAGTTTCTTCTCTATTGAAGAAAAACTTCAAGTACATAAGAGATTGGGTTGTGAGGGAAAGTTCATTCAGTTACCAGAAGAAAAAGATAAAATCCTGAAGTTTACAAATTTTCATCACAAACTAACGGTTCCGTTTGTTATTTATGCAGACTTTGAATGTATTTTAAAACCAATTAAGGACTCTCGTACGAAATGAACTTCACTCATGAACATGTTCCTTGTAGTTTTGCTTTTTACATACACTGTAACTATGATGACTCATTGTCTAAATTTATATCATATCGTGGCCCGGACTGTGCGCGAGAGTTTATCAAACATTTATATTCTGAAGCGGAAAAAATTGCCAATATCATATCAATGGAAAAGCCTATGAAATTACAATCAGTTTTAGAACTGGTTAAGTTACAAAATCAGTTAAAATGTCACATTTGTGAAAAAACTTTTGGAACAACTGATGTTTAAGTTATAGATCACTGTCACTTAACAGGGAATGTAAGAGGAATGGCGCATAATTCATGCAACTTGAATTATCGTATTGCTAAATTCATACCTATTATTTTTCATAATCTAAGTGGTTACGATTCACATTTATTTATAAAACAGCTTGCAGAAATCAATGCAAACATAACGTGTATTCCTAAAACTAAAGAAAATTACATTTCATTTTCTGCAAATTTAAACTTTAATAAGAAAATAATTTTAAGATTTATCGATTCATTTAACTTTATGTCATCTTCTTTGGATAGTCTCGTGAAAAATCTTACAAGAAATAATTTCAATATTATATCAAAATATTTTTCATCTGATGACATTAATCTTTTACAACGTAAAGGAGTTTATCCTTATGAATACGTTGATTGTTGGGAGAAGCTTGATGATGAATCATTACCCGAGAAAAAAGTTTTTTTCAGTTCCTTGACTGACAGTCACATTTCGGACGAAGATTATATGCATGCGCTCTCAGTGTGGAAGACTTTCAATATAAAGACCTTAGGTGAATATTGTGACTTATACATTAAAAGCGATGTTTTATTACTTGCAGATGTTTTTGAAAATTTTCGTCAGGTTTGTTTAACGGCTTACAGTCTTGATCCATGTCAGTACCCAACAGCTCCCTCACTTTCTTGGAATGCTATGTTGAAGAAGACTAACGTTCAATTAGAACTCCTCACTGACTATGATATGATACAATTTATTCAGTCTGGAATACGGGGTGGTATTAGTCAAGCATCTCATAGACATGTTAAAGCTAATAACAAGTTTATGAGCGACTACAATCCAAATTTAGAGTCTTCATTCATTATATATTTAGACATCAATAATCTGTATGGAGAAGCAATGAGTAAAAAATTACCGATCAGTAACTTTCATTGGTTATCGAATAGTGAAATTGAAAACTTTGATTTAAATAAGCAACAACGGGACGCTGACGTAGGCTATTTTCTTGAAGTAGATTTAGAATATCCTCGAGAGCTACATGATTTACATAACGACTATCCTTTTTGTGCTGAGACGAAATCTCCACCAATCAGTAAAAATAAAAAACTACTTCTTACATTATACAATAAAACTAAATATATAATACATTTTTCAAACTTGAAACAGTGCTTAAACCATGGTTTAATATGTAAAAAAATCCATAGAGTGCTTTCATTCAACCAGTCAGCTTGGCTTAAGAAATATATAGATTTTAACACCTTGAAACGTATGAATGCTACAAACACCTTCGAAAAAAACTTTTTCAAGCTCATGATTAATTCAATTTTTGGAAAAACAATTGAAAACGTTAATAAAAGAATTAACGTTAAACTCGTGGTTGAATGGGCAGATGCGAAAACAAAAACAAAAGGTAAATATGGTGCCGCTCGCTACATAGCTAGACCGAACTTTCACAGCTGTACAGTATTTTCGGAAAATTTTGTTGCTATACAAATGAATCAAACAAGTGTAACGTATGATAAACCTATCTATATTGGTTTTGCAGTTTTGGAACTTTCAAAATGTACTATGTACGATTTTCACTACTCTTACATAATTCCAAAATTTCAAGATAATGCAAGATTATTATATACTGATACAGATTCATTTATTTATAAATTTAAAACGCTTAACTTTTATAAGGATATCGAATGTGATCTGTATGAGCGGTTCGATACTTCAGACTTTTCCCCTGATAATATTTACAGGTTACCGTTAGTGAATAAAAAAGTTCTCGGTATGATGAAAGATGAAGCTAATGGGAAAATAATAACTGAATTTATTAGTTTACGTTCTAAAATGTATGCTTTCTTACTACAAGACGATGGTGATAGTAGCGGTAGTAATAAATTGCAATGTATAAAGAAAAATAAAGGTACAACAGCACCTGTAGTGAGACGTTTAATGTTTGAAAACTATAGGGATGCTCTCAATCGTAAAACTGTTTCTTACGATAAGGTGCAAACCTTCAAAACTTGTAAACATAATATCTACACGCAAGTGAAACGTAAGAAAGTACTTTGTGGAAATGATGATAAGAGATATATAAATAATGATAATACTAGCACCCTAGCTTGGGGACATTACTCACTACTGTAGTATTAGTAATTATACATTTGTTAGTTTTGTAAGAATATTAAATAAAAAACCACATTGAATAACATAATCTTGTTTTATTTCAACTTTATCTGAACGTAAACTAACACATAGGTAATATATATAAGTAAATAAACCGTCGCTTATCGAACATTCTGTTTAAAGCGAACAGTGAACAGGTTCTGTAAAAACAGTTCAAAGCGAACAGTAACTGCATAAAACTGTTAACATTTACAAAAACAACCTGTTTCTGTTATTACATCAACGCTCTTTAGTTAGCTGCTGCTACTGATCAGATACACACACACACACACCTGGCCAGCACTTGCGTCAACGCCACCGCCAGCGCTGGAGCCACCGCCAGCGCTGGAGCCACCGCCACCGCTGGAGCCGCCGCCACCGCTGGAGCCACCGCCACCGCTGGAGCCACCGCCGGCGCCGGGCGCCACCGCCGGCGGCAGCTACCGGGGCCGTCGGCGTCACCGCCACCGTTCATCATCATCAAGAACTCTCTCTCTCTCTCTCTCTCTCATCCTATACCTCTTACACTCATCCTCATCCTCATCCTCATCCTCATCCTCATCCTCATCCTCATCCTCATCCTCCTCCTCCTCCTCCTCCTCCTCCGACCCCACGACGACGACAACTCCGACGACCACTCCGACTCACCAACACCATCGGGGGCCGTCGGCGCGGACGTCGCATACACAGAGCTACACGAGAAATTATTTGAACTCGAAACTTTTCTTCTCACCACGATAATTAGACTTCGAGATACTCCACACTCTCATACTACGCGTGGTCTAATTATCGTGGTCGTTTGAACTTAGAAACCGCCTTTCTTATCTACTGACGGGTAGTGAGCCCTATCGCCGCACTTCAGGCAACAAATACACGCTTTTTCGGGCATGCTAGTTTCTTCACGATGTTTTCACATAAATTTTTCAATTTCATATAAAATACTTTTCACATAAAAGGTATCGAACCCCGGTCTCAACATTGAGAGGCCAGCGTTCCAACCTCTGAGCTACCGCCGCTTCTATATTTAAATTTTTAACAATCAAATTCTTTAATACTAAAACAATAGCTCCAAAACTTCTCATAAATAATTAAAATGTCTTGGCAATACAATTTCTAAAACGCGTGGTTAAAACTTTGAGTAAAATCAAGCAGGTCTGGCTGAAGTAAAACAATTAACTGTAATTAGTCCCTGGGGCCCATTTGTTACTTTCATTATAGTATTTCAGACGGTAGGTGTAAATAGAAAATTACTGCACATACCCAGTTTTTTCGTTCCTCTTGAGCATAATAATTTTTGCAGAATAATGAAATTTTACGCTACAAAAGGTGTAATCTAGAGTGAATTACGGAAGCATTTTTTGCCATGGTTTCGAGCTTTAAAACAATGAGCTTTCCTGAAACTTGGGATGGTTTTATTGCTCTTGCAATAGTGAGCATTCTGAAGTAATATTGTTAAGTAGAAAATTATTTTTAGATATTTGTAGGTTTCACTTCTTGAGTATTTAAGAAAGTTATAAAATTATAAAAACATCACGAAATAATTGTATTACATCTATAAAGAATTAAATATGTCCATATCATTAGAATCCTTATAATTTTACAAGAATTAATCGAAATACAAATTTTGTATAAAATTATAGTCTTTGTCATAGTAGGGGTCTGTAATACGTAATACTTATAAGTATATATAGCGATGGTTTCACTCAAAACATACATATTACGAGTATCTTAGTAAATATAGTTTCTATACATTATTATTGGTTCCCATGGCTTTTACAATAACCAAACTTATCAGACTAACGACTCGTAAAAAAACTTGTGTCAGAAAATCATTAGTTTTTACTGCACTTTAACTGCAGTTTGTGTTTATAACGTGATATAATTTTATCACTTGTCGCTCAGAGCGGGTGTTGACAGCCCATACGACTGATATGAAAATATTAAATTTTTACGTAGCATATTATCAGAATTTGAAACTGCAAAACTTCTTTCCCATACTACTTTATACTTAAAACCAAGCCAAAATTGTATGCATATTATGTGTGTAATGTGTATACTATGTTTTTATTTCTAATGGTTTCAGGGTTTACTATTGTTTTCTTCCTATATATTGTGTATATAATAAAAAGGGGATTTGTAGAGCTTTTTAATTTTTAATCCTTGTAAATTTGTATAATTTTTTTACGAAATAAAAACTGAATGTCGAAAACTGATTTCTGTTTTTAGATTATGCATCCAACCATCCATCAGCCAGTGTTCGTCTACTGCTAGACGTAAGCCTTTTATGTTGTACCCGTCTGTAAACAGAAACACTCTTTATACAAACCAAGCGCCTATGCAATCATATAACACATTTTCATTGTAGGAAACTGGAAATAATGCACGACATACTGTTTTTTATAAAACTCATAATCCACCCACACCTACAAGCTGTTCTCAAGAGTTATCACGAATCGTCTCGCTCAACGATTCGACGACTTCCAACCTCCAGAGCAGGCTGGGTTTCGAAAAGGCTACAGCACCGTGGACCACATTCACACGCTAAGGCAGGTTATACAGAAAACCCAAGAGTATAATCAGCCTTTATGTCTAGCGTTTGTGGACTACGAGAAAGCCTTCGACTCCATCGAAACTTGGTCTGTTCTGCAGTCCTTGCAGCGATGCCAAGTTGACTGGCGTTACGTGGAGATGTTGAAATGTCTGTATGACTCCGCTACGATGTCCGTCCAAGTACAGGGTGTACAAACAAGACCGATACATCTTCAGCGCGGCGTGATACAGGGAGATGTTATTTCCCCAAAAATGTTTACCGCCGCGCTGGAGGACGTCTTTAAAACACTAGACTGGAATGGACGAGGCATAAACGTAAACGGATAGTACATTTCACATCTTTGTTTTGCCGATGACATCGTGATAATGGCAGAATCGCTGCAGGAACTGGAGGTAATGGTGCGTGGCCTTAGCGATTCTTCGAGACGAGTGGGCCTGCGGAGGAATTAGGAGAAGACTAAGGTCATGTCCAACTGTCACGTCATCCAAGGGCCACTAACCGTCGACAATGTCAGCATCGAAGTTGTTCAGAAATATGTTTATCTGGGTCAAGTCATACAGCTGGATAAAAACAACTTCGACGCCGAGGCTGACAGAAGAATATGCTTGGGTTGGGCAGCATTCCGAAAGTTGCGTCACATATTTACGTCGTCAATACCGCAGTGCTTAAAGGCTAAGATGTTCAACCAGTGCGTCCTTCCTGTGATGACGTATGGCGCTGAGACGTGGTCTCTTACAAAGGGCCTGATCCACCGATTTAAGGTCGCTCAGCGAGCTATGGAGCGGGCTATGCTTGGGGTATCTCTGATGGATAGAATCCGAAACGAGGAGATCCGTCGGAGATCGAAAGTAACCGACATAGCCTGCAGAATCAGTAAGTTGAAGTGGCAGTGGGCAGGCCATATTTGTCGCCAAGATGATGGCCGTTGGGGTCGAAAGGCTCTAGAATGGAGACCACGTACAGCAAAGCGTAGTGTAGGCCGACCTCGTGCCCGCTGGACCGACGACCTGAAGGACGTTGCGGGGGCGGCTGGATGAGGAGGACGGAGGACCAACATGAGTGGCGAAATTTGGGATAGGCCTATGTCCAGCAGTGGACGAACACGGGCTGATGGATGGATGGATGGATCTTGTTAAATAAGACAATTGTACTTGTCCACAGAATTATAATTTAACTTCAATACACCTGACCGATTTCACTTATAAGCATTATCTAGAGCTTTATATTTTTATGTTATAAAGTCCTAGATAATGCTTATAAGCGAAACTTATATTTTTATGTTATAAGTTTTACCAAGTGCCGACAATCACAACCATCAACATCTCATAATCCATAACTACTTATATTTGTACAAATGCTGTAGACACGACTTATAATTTAACATTCAATGTCAAAGTCTTTGATTTTAATCTTGGAAGATATGATGTCAAGGCTCCCATCACAAGGTACAGATTACTTGCTCGTGACGTCAAAGCTTTGTACTGTATCTCCTTACTCGACAATCTGAAACTTGGCACAATGCAGGTGGCTTATCCTGAATTTCATTAGTACGGGTTTATATTAAGTCAAACGAACTTACCTGAAGTGAAGTTCGACGATTATTATATGCTATCCTCGGCCTGAAGATGATTGATTATATTCACTAGTAGTACCACGCCTGGTGCGTGCCATTCCACAGAATTTAAAGTACTGAAAATGCTAAAAAAGAAACATATCGGAACGCTTCCTCAAGTCGCAGCGCTCGATCTCGCTGCACGATCTATTTCGGAACGTCATTTAGTTCAAAGCCAATACGAGAAGACCACCGTCTCGAGACATATGGGTGGGCTGGATGTGGGATTGTTATCATCTTCAGGCCGAGGATAGCATATAATAATCGTCGAACTTCACTTCAGGTAAGTTCGTTTGACTTAATATTATATGCTATCCTCGGCCTTCGATGATTGATTATATTCACTAGTAGATGTTTAAAGCTGGTCTCGGGATGCCAGGTGGGTCTTCTTAAAGAACAAACAAGAAATCACAAAAATCAAGTTTCTTTAATCTAATTCAGTCTTCAATCAGTAGTAACCTTCTTAATATCACTTAAGATTTGAACACACAACAATGAATTATATATTTAAAACATAAACATTATGTTAAGTAATAAGCATGCATCCTTAATTTAAAGATATTTAAGTAATAATTATAACAGTATTAAGCAGTTTCCTTATCAATATTCGGAATACCGCAAATAGCTCGAGCAAATATGGCTCCACTCTCTTTTAAAATGTCTTTGTTATAAAATTTGGCAAATACAGAAGAAGTACCTGACCAACCTGCTGTTCTTTTAATAGTATCGATGCTGACACCTAGACTCTTAGCAGCTGATGTCGATGCATGTCTGGTACTATGCGCGGAAAAAACTGATACATCTATACCACTAGCCTCGAGCGTGTTTTTTATCCACCTACTCAAGGTCTGAGAGGTGACTTTATAATGCGGACGCTTAAAACTTATGAATAAGGAGTCACAATTCCCTCGTATCTCCTTAGTTGCATCAATGTAGCTGCTAAGCGTCAGGGCTGGGCAAATTTCGGGTTTGTCTATAAAGTATGGGAGTGTAAGCACAGGTTGACTGGAATTTACTCTAGAGGTTTTAATCAGATCTGATATCTTAATAATGATTTTATCGTCAAATTTGACGATATTACTAATTTTAATGAAACCCAAGGTCTGGACTCGGTGAGCCGTAACTAGAGCCAGCAATGTCACGGATTTCTTTGTAAGGGATTCAAGAGAAATATTATCATTAGGGTATTGCTCTCCAAGATACTTAAGTAACATTGCCGTGTCCCAAGTAATGTCGTATTTTGGTGCAGGCCTACGGCATTTAAAAACCCCCTTTAAAAATCTCTTAATACTATCATCTTGAGAAATATTAGTCCCTAAAAGTAGGGCTAAAGCTGATTTAGCCGAATTTATACTCCCATATTTTTTGCCCTTATTAAAAATATCAGAAAGAAATTGCAAAACCTCAGGTGGCGTGGCGTCCAGTACGTTAATATTGTTGTTTTCGCAAAAGTGAAACCACTCACGGAGACATGAGTCATATTGTCGCATAGTGTTGTCGGAGAGCGAGGCCATCATTACGTCGAGGGCTGAGCTGGGCGTTCCCCTTCCAAGAAGCGCTTGCCGCACAAGATACCGGCCACCAGGGTAAGGCTTCTGCATAGCTTGTGCTCTGCACTGAAAGGAGAAAATAACAAATTGGCACTCGGGGGAAACTTAAGTAGATCAGAAGCTAGAAGCTTCTTGAAAAGTGGGAACCATGGCTGGCTTGGCCAATATGACACTACTATTATACCCCTAGCCTTATCTGTAATTATCTTCCGTAACACTTTAAGTATGATACAAAAAGGTGGAAAAGCATAAAAAAATGTATCCCATTGAATTGTAAATGCATCTATTGCAGTTGCTTCTGGATCCCTGTGCCATGAGACGAAAGATTTACATTTGGCATTTATTCTTGAAGCGAATAGATCTATGGTGGGGGAACCCCATTTCTCCTGAATTTCCCTGAATGCATAATGGGCTAACTCCCACTCTCCCTCATAGTCAGTCCTTCTGGACTCAAAATCAGCCTCTTTATTATCAGCTGATTTGATGTATGATGCAAAAATGAAAATTTTTCGTGCCTCACACCACTGCCAAATATTTCGAGCTATGTCATTTAAATGAGTATGTTGGATGCCACCCATTCTATTTATGTAGGAAATGGCTGTAGTATTATCAATCCTAAGGAGGACTTCACAGTTGCAAAGGGATTTAGCAAAGAGTTTTAGCCCAAAAAAGGCGGCAAACAATTCTAAGGAATTAATATGCATGTTAGCCTCTTCCTGTGACCACAATCCATTTGCTCTCTGTCCCCCACATTCAATTCCCCATGCAATCATTGATGCGTCTGAGAAAATCTCCATTACATACCGACTATCTCTTATAGGGCAAAAAGCTGAAGCTATGTTATTCAACCACCAATCGAAGTCTACTTGAAGTGACTGAGGTAGGCATAAGAAGGCGTCATAATTCTCATTATTCTCCTGCAATGCTAAGAACTTGGTTCGTTCGAAATTCTTTGTATACAACCAACCATATGCTACACTAGGGCAGGCTGAAATTAATAAGCCAATTAACTGTGCAAAATCTCTTATCTTACATTTAGGTTTAGACTTGAAACGTAGTATATCTTTCTTGATCTTTTGCCTTTTCTTTTTAGGAAGACTGACTGTTAATTCTTTCGAGTTTAGGATAAACCCGAGAAACTTTATATCAGTAGACGGTATGAAGTTACATTTCTTATTATTTATAATGAAGCCTAATGAAGAGAGTAGGGAAACTGTACTATTGAGATTATCAAGGCATTCTTGAGCTGTATGGCCTAAGAGCAGCAAATCGTCTAAATAAATTACCGAGATGTGGCCAAGGTTTCTTAGGTATTGTACCACTGGTCGCATAAGCTTGGTGAAAATATAGGGAGCTACGTTAAGGCCAAATGGTAAAACTTGAAATTCATACAAGACTCCTTCAAATTGAAACCGTAAATATCGTTTATGGCTCTCATTTATAGGAAGTGAAAAATATGCATCCTTAATGTCGATAGAACACATGAAACAACCTGGATAAATTAATCTTATTGCCGTTCTTAAATCTTCTAACTTAAAGTGAGAAGTCTCAATGTGAAGATTAAGGCTTTTTAGGTTAAGGATAAAACGATATTGACCGTTTGACTTAGGGACGAGAAAAACACTTGAAATATATTGGTCCCGAGAATGGTCACAAGCTTTTATGGCTCCCATATGCAGGAGGTTGGCGATTTCTTCCTTAATAGCCCGAGTTTCATCTTGGGAGTTGACATGATTAGTTGGGATGAAGGTCTGAGAAACGGGCTCCGTAAATGGAATCTGAATTCCTTGGATCCATGACAAGATCCTATGGTCATTAGTTAGAGTTAACCATTGATCTAAAAAGAATTTAAGCCTACCTGCCTCTAATGGCGGCGTTGCTGACGCTGATGATTGTAATTGCGGGTAGCAGCTTGAGGATAGTTCACTGACTGCAATGGCTGGAACTTCTTGGGTGTCTTGTTGACTTTTTTGTTGTGCTGTTGTCTGGAGTGCGGCCCACCTGCACTCATCCGCGGCTTGATGGGTAGGCGCGGTGGGCCCCGGTAGTTTAAAGTTGTTTTAATTCGGACCTCCTCGGCTGACCTTTTCAGAGCCTTGATGCTCTTGACTTTTTCGGAAATATCTGCCCCAAAAAGCAGCTCACTTCTCTTACTATCTTTAAGAGCTTCACGAACATTCTTATCCAGGTGGCTTGAAAGAAAATTTCTTCGGGTCTGACCCTCACTGAAGTGAATGTCACAAAGGAGCCGTCCTACGTCGCTGACCATTTTAATAATATCAGGGCTTGTCTTGTTCAGCATAGTATTTAATGCTGTAGATAGGCCTGCTATTGCATGCCCCAATTTTTGCTGCTTATTCTGCAGAATAGCATCTCTCTTTTCGGCACTGTCATTCACTCCATGTTTGAGTTCCACATTGAGAGTCGGGGCCATAGCCATCTTCAAGTTCTCAGGCCATCTCAAGTTTTTTAATAACTCCTTTCTCTCATCTTCCTTAAGGCCCTCAACTAAGATATCAGTCCAACGGATGGAGATGTCCTTATGTATAGGTTTTTCAAAAAGCTCCCCTTTCTCCGGCTCTCTTCCCAATAAAGTTAGTATCTCCTGGTCGATATATTCATCAATGGGTGTAGGCTCCACTGTCAGCTCGCCTATCTGCTCCACCTCAGGTGCAGATATGGGTGCAGCCACCTCCTCAACAACAGCCCTTCTCTCTTCTACCACATTCTCATGGTCTTCACCTGGAATATGATGATCGGGTCAGCAATGAAAGCCTGGGGAGGGCTAGAAACATGACACTGAAATAATCTCAAGGATTATCCTCTAGGACATGTGATTATTTTGCATGACATAACCTCTAGGGAGATGCTCTTACAAGACAAATTTTCTCATTAAAAAATGAGTAGGATTATGTATGACATACCCTCAAAGAAGCATGCTCTTACATTAGAAAGAAATTCATTCCATACTGGAAATTAAAAATCCTTGCCGTGACATAAAAAACATGTTTGACATCTTAGACCGCCATTGCACATTCCACCGATGAGGAAAAACGTTGAAGTGAAGACTGCCAAAGAGCAAGTTTCAACTCGACAGCGTGTTATAATTGCACCGCTTTCTTCCCAACCTACAAAATTCCATGCCTTTTGGAATCGCGAAGCAAAGATTTAATTAGAAACCTTACCTTCAAACTGTTCAATATCCGATTGACGATTATTCGAATTCTCGTCGGAGGACTCCGAGGAATGCTGACGGCGGCGTCGGCGCACTTTTGCCAACTTTTTCTCCAATTTCCTTAACTTTTTGGAGATTTTGTTCACTAACTCATCTCCTCTTCTTTTCCCCATGATACACTTGTAAAAAACACGATTAAAACAAGCCTAAAACACTTTTATTTATTATAAATATGCGGAGCGTAGAATGGCGTCGCACACAGAAAACGTGAATGACGTTCCGAAATAGATCGTGCAGCGAGATCGAGCGCTGCGACTTGAGGAAGCGTTCCGATATGTTTCTTTTTTAGCATTTTCAGTACTTTAAATTCTGTGGAATGGCACGCACCAGGCGTGGTACTACTAGTGAATATAATCAATCATCGAAGGCCGAGGATAGCATATAATATAAAAATAACAAGTATTTCTTATTTTTATAGAAATATTCTGTCTCATATAAATACTACACGTAGTTTTGTGACGATCCTATGGATATACCCTATATATAGTTGGGTGAAGTGAGGTGTTATATTTATTTATCTATCAACTTATTTATTTATTTAATTTTGATATTTTTGGCTTTACAGGTGGTAGAGCTGATGCCGGGCTCGACCGTGGAGGTACCACCATCTTACTCGCAAATCCTCCCGAAGTTATTCGGGGGAGAGTAAGAGAACAGCTCTCAGGCAAAACCAGGCGGCCCACCATTGCCTGGGACCGATGGATGGCGGTATATCCATCCCCAATTGCCGGGTCTTATATAAAACAGACTGGTGACGGGCAGCGGCGTCACTGGTGCGATGTTTTCGGCACCGCGCTCACCAACCCGCCTGCCCAGCGTGTGTGAGTATAGGCATTTCTTCCAGGAGGACCGCCAAGAGTGGCGAAATCCTGGAAAGGCCTATGTCCAGCAGTGGACGAAACAGGCTGATGGATGGATGGATGGATTTTTGGCTTACGTAAATAGTTATATAATTTATTTATAACTTTATAAGTATAGGTAATTATATTTTTTTTAATTTATAATTTCACCTTTATTCAATTTAAGTTATAATTCAGTTATTAAATTCAGTTATATTATATAATTATTCAAATTAATTACAGCGGGGTAACGCGGTAAGCGTCTTGGGCACCCTTCCATGCGGCAGCGACGACCTCGACAGCATTTTTCATTTGTTTTAATTTAGATAGGTTTAATTTTAATTTTATATTTTAGGTATAGGTTTTATGTTAGTTAATGTGTTGATGTTTGAATTATAAATGTTAATTTAACAGTTAGCATAAATATAGTTATAATTATTTTTATTGTATTTCCCCGCTTTATTAATTTTAAATGTCTTAATATCAGAAGAATAAAGCTACCTTGTGGCGGTGAAAATGACATCTTCTATGTTTGTCCATATAATTACCAACATACATAGATTGATTATGTTGATGGATACGATAGTAACTTAGTAATAATTGGAAAGTTTGTTAGCAGGTAATCACTTTTAAGTGCTAATCGTATTAAAAAAATAATGCGTTGCCTGTGGTGCGTGGTATTTGCGTTTAGACTACGGCGCGGCGTAGCAGCTCTACTAAGCGGGAAAACAATGATCATGTAAGTGATCGGTAGCACGGATCGATAACACTTTTTGATAATTTCGCAAAATAAAGTCCCATAGTAATTGGCTCGGGGCTGGGCTTGCTTTTGCAAGGAACACGAAAAGAATAATTTACGAATTTCACAAGAAGGGTCATCGAACCTTGATACTAAGCACTCAATTAGTCTTCAGTAAGAATTTGGCTTTATAAGTTAAAGTTACCTTATATTAAAGAGGTGTTATGTTTATACTTTTGGATTGTTAAACAATCTTCTAGGAAATTTATCAGCTTTCCAACGTTGCTACTCACTTCCAATCAAAATCAAGAACAAACGTTGGAATATGATATTAGTCATCCATCACTCAATCTTTTGCACATGTTTTTGCTTTTGTCAAGATCATAGCAAAGAACCAAGACAATAGGATGTGCTTTCCCGCTTTGCGCACCGCAAACGTGTTATTTACGGGAGTGCTACAAATCCGTAGATTTCCCACTCTGCAGACCGCAAACGGTCTTTATTTACTGTCCTAGATCCTAAAGTCAATTTCGGCGTAACAAAAATAACCTCATCTATATTGCTCTTTCTGTACCTTTTAAAGTTTTCACGATATACTTTCAAATGAACTCTCGAGACAAAGCACTCTAGTGCCACTTCCTTCGAACGTTGTTTATGGGGTCAGCCCCAACTCTTGAAGGATCCGTAATTAATAAAATCAATTCCCTCCCCCCATTTCCTAAAATTAATTTATCTCATTTAGTTTTTCCTCGTTCTATACAAGGAGAAGAGTGTTCTCCGCTATGTCGGAGCGAGCTGTGAATTTTAATGTCCACGCTTCGTCGTTACTGGGAAAAGGCTCCGTCTGGAAAGTGGAAGGTTTTCGCGAATATTAACTCTAAAATAAAACATTTTGTATGATATTTTTACGTTGGACAGTATTAGTAATAATAAAAGACGGAGGAATTAAAACTTTGCAAAAATAACATGTTACCTGCGTATGTAGCCTAATCCTATTTAAAAACATGTCTCTAGCTAAGACAAATGAAAATCGTTAACAATTAACAGAATATCGGTCAACCTCTAAAAGCTTTTCCTAAAGCAGTTTCAGCCCTTAGGAAATAAAAATATTTTTATTTATTTATTCGAAAATTTTGTACAGCAGTCAAAACTTTTGTGCTATACAAAAACAAAAAACTTAAATAATTATTTATATAAACAAAAAATTAAAAAATAAATAATGAACATTATAGGTAAATGTATATAAATTAAGTTAAGTGAATCGAGCAGAGTGAAAGCTAAGCCAAATTCATCTGGATTTAAAGCACTCAGACGAGCACGACTTTGTGGACAGACTAGCTAGACGAAGAAGAAACTAGGTATCAAGTATAGAAGCAGGTCTTAGGTGGAAGTAAAGTTTGCTTTTAGATTACTTGTACATTGAGTTTACATTAGTCAGGAGAGGAGCGGAGTGGAACGAAGTGGAAGTTAGGTCATTATGCCCCAACTTTTGAATTGTGTAGGGTTGAAGATGGTATGATTAATGTTTGTGATCGTAGTAAGTTTACTCTAAAACTAAAGGTTTATCAAAATATGCTTTCAGATAAGTCATATCAAAATCAAACAAACCAGGAAAAAGATATTTGAATGCGCTTAAACCTCGGATAAAGTATACTGAACGACTAAATAAAACCTCTATATCTATGAACCATGTACTGATATACTTTCAATGCAAATAAAAGACATCCTCTCCCCTAAAAGTCTACATACTCGTAGGGACGATCGTACCAAAGCAGCTCTCACCCCCAAAAATACTAAATTTTTATGTTAAAACGGTCTTTAAAACGCGCTCAAACGTCGAAATGAAGACTTACAACCTTGGAGGTAATATATTCCGGATTTCCGGGATTTTCCGAATGCCTCACGATACTGCGGGTTTGTATCCAGGGAGGCTATCCAATGCCAATGAATTAGCTAATAAAAGCAAATTGAACAAAATAAATTTCCTTTTACGCTGTTTTTCTGTTTTCCTTCAATTTAAAGCGTTCTGTAAAAATATGGAGCTACTTTCTGCTGTGGACGGTGCTTTATTGATTCTGTAACAGCAAGTTTACATATTGGTTGTGCCTTATGGAGTAAAATTATTGATGCTTTTAGATTTTTACGGTCACTAGGTATAAAAATTATAATGAGACTCACCACGTTGACGGAATAAGTTTGACGAAAAAAAAAAATCACTTTGAAACCGTACGGTTACCGTCCTAGATACATAAATTATTCACCTAAAAAGCCAGTTATTAGCCATTAAAATTGAAAAATACTATAAATATTTATATATATACATACACACACACACACACATATATATATGTGTGTGTGTGTATATGTATATATATAATACTACAATTTCTGATATAGTGGTCGTAAATAACATAAATTAGTAAAGGTCAAGCCAAGGCGCTGCTTGAGGTCCTACTGCAGGACCCGGCAAGACATGCCTGATTAACCCTTTTAGTTCTCATGATCGCAAAAACAATAATGAAACAAGAGATCCTAGTCCAGATCGTGGTCTTACAGAAATGAAAACAAAATACAGCGAAACTCATATTTATTTACTGTTTACAGATAGCTCATAATTTGCGTTGTAAAAACCTTGATTGCCTTAATTTTACGATTTATTTCCATGTTTGCTATTGTTGATCTCAGAAGACAGGCACTTGCACATGCATCAGACAGAACTTAATAAAGAGCGTGCTTCACACAGAGGTACCGTTCTAACTCCAAATTATAAGATAGATAGATAGATAGATAGACAGATATGTAGATTGCATTGTGCTGGGAAACTTGAAGCACAAGGTTATAGTGATAGACGTCAAAGCTAAAAGCTGTCCTAAGCAAAGTGGAATTGAAAATTCTGTATAATAGGACTGTAACATGAGATACACACTTGCAAACTTTCTTCGACGAGTTACAATTTTATTTTATATAGAATTTGATTTTCGATTGTCATAACATAAAACATGATGGTATTATTATGGTAGTTTCGCCCAATTCATTGTTTATTTTTCAAAAAAAAACTTTATAAATGTGATGTTTTAACAGTGACAACAGACAACAGCGATGATTTTATGTCCATTTTAATTTTCTGATGACATTTATTTATGGAACATATTATTAATAAAAATAATAAACAAGATAATATGTTAATTAAATTAATTATGTTTTGCTATAACAGAAATACAATCTGCCCAGGCAGATTATGATATGCCCAATTCTATGATATGCCGACGAGACATTCAACAGTAATAAGCTTAAGGTACTTACGAAAATGAAATCTTACTGTTTGTTTGTGCAAGAGATACAGTACTGTCGTGATTTTCAATAGATTTTCATTTTGTTAAATATTTTGGTATTATTTTTAAATACTAACATTACCGCTGTAACTTGGTTAACTTTCAAAAATCCACCAATCAGAGTCGAACACGATGAACCAATGAGAGAATGCCAACAGCCGTCGAGTTTTGGTTGGATATTCAATCTTGTTGGAGATTTTGAAGTAGACAGTAACTGGAATACAGTGTCCTTAAAATTGTATCCATGTGTATGAGTCTGTAAAATAAAGTTATTGAAGGTACCTGCAGTTGTTCATATTCTTCATATCAGTATTAAAAGCTAGCTTAGAGTATGAAAAATAAATAAAAACCGTCGGAATAAATTCAATCTGAAACTTTTTTTTCTGAAACAAGATTCAGCGACCGGCATTTAAACACAGCGAACTCCATAACCAAGGCAAGCTGTAACTCCATTAGTACAACTCCGTGTGCTGTATCTTGTATTACTGTACATGTCTTTGTGGTTAGGCAGGAAGTAATTAATGAGAATACGAAACCGTCGTCGTCTGTAGTACAGGCAGGCTCTGTGCACAGTATAGAGATCCCAATGGTGAAGATCCTAAGAAACGCTTTGGTTCGATGGACACACAGAGACGCAGCGTTTATGGAAACCCTTCCAGTATTCAGAACCCCAGTACCTCTGAGCTGCGGGAGGGCTTACTAGCATTTATTCACAGAAAGTTGCCTTAAACCATTCCACTATTCAGAGTTGCGAACGATCTGGATTCGGGTATTGTTTCCGGTGAAGTATTCAAAGACTGCATAATAAAAACGCTTCCTGTACTCAGATCCCTAGAAAGTATAAAAGTACTTAAGTGAGATCTGATCTGACACGCGGGACGGTGCGCGCCTCACATGGTTTGGGGAGTCGTTGGATAGGTCGTTCAAAAATATTGCAGGGGTGTGTCAAAACCATTTTTCGTTTTAGGGATTAATTTGCGAAAAATTAGCTTTAAAGTGGAAATTTTTGTTAGAGTCAAGTGCCCCCCCCCCCTGTTAGTTAAACCGTTGTTTTTGGATATGTGGAAAAACTCATGGCAGTAGTATATATATATTGAAGTTAAAAAGAAAAATTATCACAGCTAAGAAGGCTTTACCAACTTAATTTTGCAGTTTTGTTTTATACATTTTATAGAAAATGAGTAATTGAAAGTATTTGAAAGGTCTTCTTAGGATATCGTACCCGAAAGATAAGGATGTTGATTTTAAATTGATTTAATCGAAGATCGATTATTCAGGGTCACGAAAATTGATTTTAGATCGATCTATTAGAAGCGATTCGATCTTTGAATCTATCCGTACAACTGCAGAATCGTGGACACGATTTTTTGCAGTTTCACGGATAACAGAATTTGCTAACAAATCATAAACAATTATAAATTGTACCTACGATTTAATTACGATTACGTTTTATTTCAAAATTATTATTTTTGAAGAGCCTTACATTTGAAGATAGGAAGTTGGAGTAGGTAAGTGAGACTCAGAAATATTGTATAATATTAATTTTTATAAGGAATCGACATCCCTACCGTAAGGTGTCAAACGGAACCTTATTACTTAGCCTCCGCTCTCCGTCCGTGTCTGTCACAGATGTCTGCAGCTTCAGCAGCTAGTTAAATTCCTTACAGAATTTGTTTCACTACAGCCTCTATCGCGGCAAATAATAAAAAAAAAATCAAACTTAAGTGTGGTCCACAAAAAACCTCGAAAAAGTAGCAATTTTTTACGTTATTTGTTTCAGCTCTATATTAAAGAAATAGATACAAGTTTCAAGTTTGGTCAGATTGTTATGCATAGTACTCTAACAAAAATTGTAAAAATTTGGATTCCGTACTCAGAGTAGATATTGCTATTCTAATATTGCTATTGTCATATGGCTATTCGGCTTATCAAATTAGCCCGTTTGACAATTGAAATCATTTCATTTCAATCACTTCGATAATTATTGTTATTTTATTGCACGTATATTTTTATTTGTAGATTCTGACAATGTAATTAAATAAGTATTGTAGTAAAGCCCTTGAGAATGCTGAATAGCGAAACCGGTTGGGTATAATATTTAATATAACTATATTGTGGATAAGTACAAATGTTAATAATAAACATAATTTGTATTAATTTCCACCAAGTGCCAACAATCACAAGCATCAACTATACCATAGTAATGTTTTAAGGTTCCGTATTTTGGGATAATACGGAACCCTTTGTCTGTCTCGCACTTGGCAAAATTATTTAAACAAATCCTAGTACTTCTGATTGACACTGTATTAAAAAATGCTTCAAGCAATACCTACTTGTTGTAAACATCATACTATTGCATCATATATCATAGCTGTTTAAAGCCAATTTACGTCTAGCTTGAGGCTTTTGCCTCGATAAGAAAATTGGCTTAAAGCAAATACAATATGCACCAACTATATACATAATTTACCAGCATTATCACAGACAACATTGTACAGCTTTGTTCATTTACCACGCAAGCAAACTTGTAGTTCAAAGGTAAAAAGCTAATAACATAACATGTTTTTCATCTCTCCTCCGATAGAGGTCGTTGTCCATTTAAAAAGTAAGCTGGAAATGTCACTCAAGGGTAAAAAACAGTTTCATGACATGAATCCCCAAGGGGGTGTCAGAGGTGTTCTCACGTGCACCGAGAAAAAAATTTTGGTTTCATTAACCTGATTATAGCTAATTTAAACAGAAATATTGTACTATATGTGACGTCTATATTTATTGTTCAGTTTACTTGAACAATCTTGTTACAACAAACAGCAAGTAAACTTGACTTACTTCTGTTGTTATTAACCAGTATTTTATTCACAATACGATCTGGTAATATTGTAAAAAAAGAACTCGGGTTGTGTACTGTGAAACGCAAATCACAATCCACACTTGGTATACCCGCTTTTCAACGACGAATAGTACGTCCCAAATTGAATACTAATAATAAAGTAGTAAAAAGGTCATGTCTGTACATTGAATATTTTCGCGAAATTTTACATTGTACTGAGGCCAAAACCATATTTTTTCGAATTTTTGTCTGTCTGTCTGTCTGTATGTATGTTCCGTTTTAACTCGAGAACCACTGATTGTATTTGGATGTGCTTTTATTTTATAATCATCGTGGTGACCCTGGTCAACACATAGGCTATAGGGGTGTTAAAAAAATAAAGCCCAAGTCTAAAACGGGGCAAGGATTTAATAAGCGCTTAGCTCGAGAACCACTCAACGGATTTGGACGCATTTTTTTATTCTTATCGCAGTGACACTGAAAATCAAATAGGCTAGGGGTGTTTATAAAAAAAGTATGATATAAAAGGTAAATATTAATGAATTCAAGCTATGTTATAACTAACTACTTAAAAAAGGTTTCCGTTTTATTTGTGGAACCTTTAAAACGTTTCACTTTAATTAAAAACTTCAGGCACAGCACTTCCGTTCACAGTATTGGCTAGTAATAAAGTTTTTCCACCCGTATTCACCCGTGATGAACACTGATTTAAACGGGTACTATGGTTTCTATAATTTTATTTATTTTATTTTTATTTAATTATGTACAGAAATCAACAGCGATACACAGCAGATATAAAATAGATAACAAATTACTTAATATTAAGGCCAATAACAGATTTCAATATTGAATAAATTATACATATATGAGTTCTTATACAGTAAGATTAACAAAACAAATACACAAAAACTTAACCTAACAAAATAAAGGAGGGGGGCCAAATCCACTCAGTTGTCCATCTGGGGGTATTTTGAGAAAAGAGAGAGAAATTTTATGTTTTATTACTCTCACATCACATATAGGAAAATTTCAAAACAAATAAGTCTAGGGTTACATTGGGATTGAGAATAATAACTAAAATAATAGTTTTATACAAACTTAAAAAAAAAACAAAGAAAACAAAAGATGATACAAATACAAAATTCAAAATAATTTATTTCACCAAAAAGAACACTCAATAACCATCAATATATGTAAGCATCAATATATGTAACTTTACTATCTTCTAGTATAATTTTGCTATAGGTGTGATAATTTAAACTTAAAAAGTGTTTTCTGGGAATTAAACATAAGACAGTGAATTCACCATCATATTTTCCGTGGTGTCCATGTGGCGTATCTATACGAGTACTAATAAAAACCGGCCAAGTGCGAGTCAGACTCGCGCACGAAGGGTTCTGTACCATTATCTATAAAACGGCAAAAAATCATGTCTGTTGTATGGGTCCCCCCTTAAATATTAATTTTATTTTAATTTAACCATTTATTTTTAAAGTGAATATATAAGTAAATATTCTGTGAATATTTCAAGGTCTACTTGTTGCCGTTATCAATATCGAGCAAAAACGAGCGAAAAAATCACGTTTGTTGTATGGCAGCCCCCTTTAATAATTATTTTATTCTGTTTTTTAGTATTTTTGCTATAGCGGCAAAATAAATACATCATTTGTGAAAATTTAAACTGTCTAACTATCACGGTTCATGAGCTACAGCCTGGTGACAGACGGACAGACAGACGGACAGACAGACGGACAGCGGAGTCTTATAAATAGGGTCCCGTTTGTTACCCTTTAGGTACGGAACCCTAAAAACGTAGGAAAGAAGTCGTGTCTGTACATTGAAAAAATTTGCGAAATTTCAAAAAATATTGTAATATAATGTCCAAGATAATAATAAGGAAAACCGCACCCAAAATCCGTTAAATCCGTAAAGTGGTTCCTTAGTTAGAATGCATACAAACAGGCATGGACAGAATAAAATTCAAAAATTCTTGGCCTCAGTACAATACAAACCCATTTCAATTAAAATTTCGCAAAAATGTTCAATGTACAGACACAACTTTTTTACTAGTTTATTATTAGTATATCTTAATGTTCGTCTATTATCTTATCATAAATATGTATGTGCATTTTTGTTTTATTAAATAATATAGCTATTATTAAATAATAGCTGCTTTTTACGAGTATATTATTATTTAAACAGAGTGCAGATATGCGTGACACTTTGTCCCAACAAGGATGTTTTATAATCAATTGTTTGATGACTGTCAAATACAAAGAAGAAGCAGAAACAATTCTGGTGAGCAGTGGATCCGTTTAGAAACCGAACTGACGCCCATCGAACATTATTAGCCTGAGAGCCTCTTGACCTACTTCACTCGGCTCGGTTATTCCAATCTCGAAACGCGAACACAGATGATTTTAACATAGAGATTTGATCGACTGAATGCTTACCTATATTTTTCATACTAAAGTACTGTAACGCACTTGGGACCGGAGTTATTAAGATAAAGGTCTTCTTCACTTTTGAACTATTTATTCAGATCTCCTATAGAATTTTATATATAATCAATGCACTATCGGGAGCTCTAGGTCGATCTGTTCTAGAACTCTCCTCGTTTCTTTGTTTTTTCACTAGACATCCTTTTATTTTTAGAATACTTCGATAAATCTATCAATCCGACGTACAAATGATCATAAAGTTTACTGATTGCCAACCAATAACGAGCCTAAGGAGTTCTATAATCTAATCATATGACCTTTACACCTTGACCTTTGACCGTACAATACCATTTTGAAATCATTTGGCCAAGTGCGATTCGGATTTGGGTACAAAGGGTTCCGTAACACCATACAAAACGGGTACGTAACCCTAAAAATATGATTAAAAACAACAATATAGATACCATAGCAATATAAAGGCGTGAAAAAAGCCGCTAAAATGATAACGCCTGTCAAATAATTTGGCACCCTTTGAGTACGGAACCCTGATTTGTTTCATGATTTTTGTTGTTTTTATTATTTCTCGTGGTAGAGGCCATAGTAATACATATCCTGTAAAAATTTAAATAATCTATCTATTAGGGCTGAAGCTGTAGACCCCTGTGACGGACGGAAGGACGGACAGACAGACAGACAAAGGATGCTTAGTAATATGGTCTTGCTTGGCACCCTTCGGGTACGGAACCCTAAAAAGGTTATTTTTTGAGTACTTCCACTTATGTGGAACTGGAATTCTGCCTTCCAGGTTCCATTTTTAGACATAATAATACCCCTCTCGTTGCTTTTGAATAAAAAAGACATCAATTTTAAGTTTTACAATACATAGCTGTATTATTAGTATCATAGTTATACTCGTAGTAAAAAGAAATACCTATGTATATATAGCGACACATGTCCAAGTATTTTATTACTAACTAAATTAATATGTCCTTTTATATATATGCAAAAAAAGAAATAATAATTTCGAAATATATTTCGATCCACTCGGGGTCGTCGTCAGTCGAATAGTCGCGACTACCGCAACCAAATAGATAGTCGCGACTATTCGACTACCGCAACCAAATAGATAGTCGCGACTATTCGACTGACGACGACCCCGAGTGGATCGAAATATATTTCGAAATTATTATTTCTTTTTTTGCATACATATAAAAGTGTATATATTAATAAAAACAATGAAAAAGCTTTTATAAAGATAAAATATTTATTATTATAAATTAATATGTCAAAACACTAACTTTAGTTACTTTCTTCACGTTTATCTCAACTTGCTTTAAGCTAGTGAAATATTTTTTCATTCTAGGCTTTCAGTTAATCTCAGTTACTCGAAAGTACTTTGTAATCGGACTGTAAGTTCAGAAAGGCTTCAACGAGTATACGAATTTGGAAAACATACGCGTGAAACACCTAATCCTTCTGTCGGATGTCGAGGGTTTACTGAATACCTGAATATTTATCGTACGAGTCGAGTAGCATACGTATATACGCGTAAGTCCATTTATTCGTGTTTCTGTAAGATTCTTGTAAGTCTTTCTCGTGAGAATCTTACATTCGTTGTCCTTGACAAAGTTTCTTACAAAACATCTGGAGCTCGGTACATAACGGGCCGTTTAGTAACGAGCCCCATTAAGCCTATTTACGTAACGGCATTTCAAAACATATCTGTTCAGGGAAAACAGGATGTCTTGGATGTTATTCCCTTTGAATAAAGTTCAAATTTCATTACATCAAAAGTATAAGTTAATTTGTTTCGTAAACGGCATTTACTTAATGCCTTTTGTTTATTTTACAAAACTTTTGTTGGAGATTTCAGATTTAACCCGTTTAGCTATCGATTATCAATAACAATAATAACACAAGATATGTGGAGCGGTCGCACCTTTTGACATTAGAAGACAGCTGATAATTTTCTCTTTAAGATTTTTCTAGAGTAAAATATAATTATGTGTGAATTCAGTTAATGTTCAAGAAAATAAACATGTTCAAACAATTTTACGCATGTGGAAAAGACGGAGATACTTTTAGCATTATTACACTTTTAGGAAGCCATGTCAACCATATTACGAGCAGGGACTCAGGCAACATAAGTAAAACAATATTGTCTTAATACTTATGAAAAACTAGGAATTCTCGAAATTTTAAGACTGTACACACTCCTTAGGGCACTATAATATAATTATATACATATATTTTTTAAATTAAAGAATTACAACTGCATAGTCCGATTGCAAACTTTTAACTTAGTTGACTATAATTAGTTCTTCTGTGCTGCAGATTTGTCTTGTAGAGAAATATTAGAGGTATAGGAGCACAGAGCCCTCACATATAAACATGTTACAATTTTCAAAAATAGATCATCCTAATTAAATAAAAACAAAAAAATCCAAAATTATATAGTTCACTTACTAAAGCACGCACAAACAAACAATAATTTAAACTATTTAATTACTAATAAAAGAGACAACATTAAGTAAACTTGAAGCTTAAATATGTGATTAATAAAAATGTATAATATGAAATAAAATTCTACTCATAGTTCACAAAAATAATTGACATTCTCATCGGCATTCTTATCATAAATATTATCTATATTGCATTAATAACTTCATTTTATTTGGAATAGTCCTACTAATATCATAAATGCGAAAGTTTGTGCGTGTGTGTGTGTGTGTATGTTTGTTACTCTTTCACGCTGAAACGGCTGAACGGATTTGAATGAAATTTAGAATGAATATAGCTTATACTCTAACTTAACATAGGCTACTTTTATCCCGGAAGAATGCATGGTTCCTGTAGGATAGATCAATATCATTAAAAAATCAGGTGTCTAATTAGCGCGGTCCCTATTGTTTGTGGTGAACTAAGACACGGCTTTGTTAACTCATACATCAGGTGTCTAAATAGCGAGGTCCTTAATCGTTTGTGGTGAAATAAGACAAATCTATGTTATTTCATCACACTTCACACTAATATTATAAATGCAAAAGTTTGTGTGTGTGTGTATATTTGTTACTCTTTCACGCTGAAATGGCTGGATGGATTTGGATGAAATTTAGAAAGGATATAGCTTATACCCCAACTAAACACATAGGTTTCTTTTTATCCCGGAAAAAAGCATGTCCTTAAACCGAATAACACGCGGGCGGAGCCGCGGGCAAAAGCTAGTTGTTAATTATTATTAAACAACAAAATATATATATACTCGATATATATTTCGGCCCACGCGGCCGCCATCAGTCGAATAGACTTTCCCATCGTCTCGAATAAAATAACAAAAAAGGTTCAAATTTTGTATTCAATCTTTATTCGTAAATAACGTCAAATATTAATATTTTCATCCCAGACTGAATGTTATAAAATTGTGAAAATTACAAAATAAAATTGACAACCACGTTTGTCATGGAAATAAACCGAGAAATATACCGAGATGTAGTAATTTATCGTGAAAGTACCCTCTCTGCAGAAAATTAAGCAAGATTTTTTTTTTGTAGCCTTTTAAAATAAACTAATCAATAACCACCAAACCACCTCCTCGACGATACCAACTGTTTTTTTTTTCTAAATATAACGTCTCGGATTTCTTGGAGCCTTTATCTAATGTATTATTAATATTATTATTATAATATAATATTATAATTATAATTATTTAACTATTTTCCACATGCAAATTAGGGTGGAGCAAAATGCCACTTTTTTCGAATTTCATGTTGTAATGGTAGAATTACTTCGAAGCGATCTCTAAGTAGCCCAAATAAAATAAAATAAAAAATGCATCACTGCATTTTCTGCCCGCGCATTTGATTCAAAGTTTTACAAAATGTATGAAAGAAAAAACATTTTTTTTTTCCTTAAATGTCGATTTTTCTTGGCCTTAAGTAAGCAATTTAATTGTACATTCCAAATACAGTAGTTTTCTGATTATCCAACAATCTTATTTTCGAACGAACCTTGAAATTTGATTATATATCTTACTTAGCAACTTTGTGATCTGGAGTAAAATTAATTAAGTTGTCCTTCCAAAACTTAATCAAGAGGAAAATACAAACTTCCTTCCATCCAATTTTAACATAAACAAAACGATTCTCAAGTTACAATTAACTTTCAATGTTAATTTATGTTAAAATGTACGTTTTAAGATTTGTTTTATGTGAACCAGTTTAATAAATTCTATAGAATAATTTTTTAATCTACCTTCTCTTTTACCCGTAAGGAAATGGAACAAATGACTTTGGTCTACAGCAGCGATTCCTTACCTGGGAAGTGTGAGGTTAAAAGAGATATTCACCGGGGTAATAAGACTAGATAATTGGAAGCTAGGGCTTTCCAAATAATGTAAAAAACAAAACAATACCAATATTGCCTTTAACTAGAATTAAGATGAAGAGCACTGAACGATGGTGGCACAGTGTTTATCATAGCGAAAATCTGTTTTGATGTTGAATTTAGCGTATAGCAAAGAAGTAAAAAATATAAATTAATGAAACTGTTGCATAACAGGGGTTAATTAAACACAAGTATAAGTAAAATAGAAAAAAGCAGTTGATTTTTTTTTAATTCGCTTGAGTATTTTAATCCCTGTAAGTATACATACGAGTATATAGTTATAGTACACAGAAACACTAACACATATAGTAATAGTAAAAGGTATGTACATATGGGTTGGGTAAGCTTATCTCTAATAAAAGATTTCTTACAGCAAACCATTAAGGAATGAGTACAAAATATATAACAAAAGAGTAATCATACATGTGTACAAAAAAATATATAATGAAAGAAATTGCATAATTCCCCTTTCAGCACGAGAATATTTTTTTTCCATAATACAAGTTACTTTAACAGTTTTCTGAGTCTTGAGAACATAAGTACTTATCAGTGGCGAAGGGTCCATATAACAAGATTCCCATCGGCTTGTTTAGGAAATGGAATCCATACTAAATTTCTTTATTCCGTGCTCTTCGCTTTGTCAAACATTTCCTTCCATAAATCTCAACACGAAAAAAACAATTGGCTGACAGGGAGTTGCAAAGTACAAAAAACTTCATGTTGCCCTTTGTTGCTTTTCCGAAAAGGCGATTTTTTTGTCCAGCTTCCCTTTTTAAAATGTTCACTCTTCGTCACTGGTACTTATCTACTTTGAAAAATCCTTTATGAATTTACCCCCCCATCATACCCCCCGCACGATCTTATCATTTCGTCTTAACGCCCACAAAAGGCTAGTTAATATAATTTGCTTATAACCTAACAGGAGTAATTAATGAAAAACATTTTTAAATCAAATAAAGTAATTTTAGTAGTAATTGTATTACAATTTTTTTTCTATTATAGGCATATAATGTTAACTGTTACTTCCTGAAAAAGTCTTCGCGCTTCGTGCAGAAAATTTGACCCAACCCATGATTGGGGTGACCCCATAGGTTAGGTATGTACCACTGTACTCGCCCAAACTTACTTTAAAGAGCAACGTGGTTCCAGTACGGTAGGGGTCTGTCTCTGGGGATTAAAAATTCAAAACACTCACGAAGGTGAGCGGGGGAAAGTGGATTCTTCACTATGTTAAAAAGATAACACAAAATATGAAAAATTCGGCGAAGACGCATATTGGCAACCATTTTAACTCCTTACGAAAATGAGAGACGTGATCAAATTTACGAAGAACAAAGATCGGATAGCTAAGTTCTAAAGACGTATATAATATTGTATAAATTATAAGATACAATTAGAAGTATAATAATATGATACAAATAGTACTTCTATAATTTGAGATAAAAACGTAGGTGGAGTGGGGTGCAGTTTAAGGGGTAACTTTTTACCGCGGTACAAAATGCACGTCATAATATTGTTTTCCTTACTTATGAATAAAAAGTATGCAATAAATGCGTTTTATAGCAATGTTGGCAAACTGCTTGTTAATAGTTAGGTGATCACATGAAAATTATTCAATTTTATGCGTTACATTTTAGCTGCATTACATTACAACTGTAAACATGCTTTTAAGTTTGTTAATGTAATGCAAACAAAATGTAAAACATTAAAGTACGTAATTTTTTTGTGAAGACTTTATTAATAATAAACTAAGGTTGGGGAAAAACTCTTATCTCAAATAGTATGTATGAACTTATAATAAAATCTCTTTGGCTATACCATTTGTATCTGGCTGGTTTTGGTATTATTAAAAAGTTCAAATTTTAAAAAAGATATATTCAAATTCAAATTAGGTAAAATGTGTGAGTTTCATTTGTTTTTCTTACTGTTAAGATGAGTGAAACTAATGAAGAAATTCGATACATTTTAGCCGTCCTGTTACGGATAAAATGGATGCCATTTTTTAAAAAGTGGAGCAAGTTCGGCATATCAGTGGTTACGATGTAGCTGAAGAACTGGGGATTGACCGCAAAACAGTTTTGGCACATTTGAAAAAAGCTGGGTACATAAAAAAGCCCGATATTTGGGTGCCTCATGAGCTCACTGAAAGAAACTTAATGAACCGTGTACTCATTTGTGATTCTTTATTAAGACGTAATTAAACCGAACCATTTTCGAAAAACCTGATAACTGGTGATGAAAAGTGGATCACGTACGACAAGAACGTGCGAAAAAGGTCGTGGTCAAAGGCTGGTCAGGCTTCACAGACTCTGGCGAAACCCGGGTTATCTCGCAACAAGGTAATGCTGTGTGTATGGTGGGATTGGAAGGGTATTATTCATTATGAGCTGTATTCGCCAGGCAGGACCATCGATTCTGAACTCTACTGCGAACAACTGATGAGATTAAAGCAAGAAGTTGAGAGAAAGCGGCCGGTATTAGTCAAAAGAAGGGGTGTGGTTTTTCATCATGATAACGCTAGACCTCACACATCTTTAGCCACACAGCAAAAATGAAGAGAGTTTGGCTGGGACGTATTAATGCATCCGCCGTATAGTCCTGACCTTGCACCTTCATATTTCCACTTGTTTCAGTCTCTTCAGAATTCTTTAGGCAGTGTCAGGTTAACATCATGAGAGGATTTCCAAAACCACTTGTCGCGGTTTTTTGATCAGAAGCCCCAGAATTTGTAAAGCAATGGGATCATGTCCCTACCTACAAGATGGCAGAAAGTTATCGAACAAAATGGCACCTACATACTTTAGTTAAATGTGAATAAACTTTATTGAAAAATGTTTTGAAACTTTTTCCCCAACCTAACTTCCGCAAGTTGCTTTAAAACACATTAATTGCATACTTTTTATTCAAAAGTAAGGAAAATGATATTATGATGTGCATTTTGCACCGATGTAAAAAGTTACCCCCTTAAGGTTAGATTATCTCTACGCGTATGCGCCCCAACGCACGCCACCCCATAGTCAACGTATGGCCAACAAACAATTTAATTGTCATCTACTTGGTTGAGCCGCAATGTTTTGTTTTGTACGGATTAGGTATTAAATCCACAGATTTAAAAAAATGTAAGCGTTATTTTTATTGATATTAAAACGGCTACTTACGATGTATTAGTCAGATTTCGCCTGACTAGTTTCACTATATTCGTACAGTTTCTTCGGATGCAAACATGGTTACGCGGCGGCTCCCCGTTTACACTGAACGAATATAGTGAAACTAGTCAGGCGAAATCTGACTAATACATCGTGAGTAGCCGTTTCAATATGAATCAAAACCACGAATCTTTTAGAACCATTATTTTGTTACGAAAACAGTGCTTAATTTTTTTTGGCATTCGTAATTATAAACTACTATTTGGATTCATAGCCAGGATTTTACGAAGATATATACGTAAAATAAATTACGCTTAGTTTTCGAAGCATAATATAAGAAATTCTGCCAATATAACACAGTATAATATAATAACGCGATTCCCGTGATTACTTATGAAATTTTTCTACCAAGAACTGCTTATTTTCAAAATGTATATGTTAACGTGATGTCCACCCCGAATGCGTATGAATTCATAGGACACTGTTTATTTTAGAAATGTATACGTTAACGTGATGTCCACCCCGAATGCGTATGAATTCATAGGACACTGTTTATTTAAAAAATGTATACGTTAATGCACCATGATGTCCATCATCACGTTAACGTGATGTCCACCCCGAATGCGTATGAATTCATAGGACACTGTTTATTTTAAAAATGTATACGTTAACGTGATGTCCACCCCGAATGCGTATGAATTCATAGGACACTGTTTATTTAAAAAATGTATACGTTAACGTGATGTCCACCCCGAATGCGTATGAATTCATAGGACACTGTTTATTTAAAAAATGTATACGTTAATGCACCATGATGTCCATCATCACGTTAACGTGATGTCCACCCCGAATGCGTATGAATTCATAGGATACTGTTTATTTTAAAAATGTATACGTTAACGTGATGTCCACCCCGAATGCGTATGAATTCATAGGACACTGTTTATTTAAAAAATGTATACGTTAACGTGATGTCCACCCCGAATGCGTATGAATTCATAGGACACTGCTTATTTAAAAAATTTATACGTTAATGCACCATGATGTCCATCATCACGTTAACGTGATGTCCACCCCGAATGCGTATGAATTCATAGGATACTGTTTATTTTAAAAATGTATACGTTAACGTGATGTCCACCCCGAATGCGTATGAATTCATAGGACACTGTTTATTTCAAAAATGTATACGTTAACGTGATGTCCACCCCGAATGCGTATGAATTCATAGGACACTGTTTATTTAAAAAATGTATACGTTAACGTGATGTCCACCCCGAATGCGTATGAATTCATAGGACACTGTTTATTTAAAAAATGTATACGTTAATGCACCATGATGTCCATCATCACGTTAACGTGATGTCCACCCCGAATGCGTATGAATTCATAGGACACTGTTTATTTTAAAAATGTATACGTTAACGTGATGTCCACCCCGAATGCGTATGAATTCATAGGACACTGTTTATTTAAAAAATGTATACGTTAATGCACCATAATGTCCATCATCACGTTAACGTGATGTCCACCCCGAATGCGTATGAATTCATAGGACACTGTTTATTTTAAAAATGTATACGTTAACGTGATGTCCACCCCGAATGCGTATGAATTCATAGGACACTGTTTATTTTAAAAATGTATACGTTAACGTGATGTCCACCCCGAATGCGTATGAATTCATAGGACACTGTTTATTTAAAAAATGTATACGTTAATGCACCATGATGTCCATCATCACGTTAACGTGATGTCCACCCCGAATGCGTATGAATTCATAGGACACTGTTTATTTTAAAAATGTATACGTTAACGTGATGTCCACCCCGAATGCGTATGAATTGTTTTCTCAAATAAAGTCTAGTCCAAAGCACCAGTCTCTGATATCATTATCTAACAAAATTTTAAAAGTGTCGTGTATTTTTACGCGAGCCGAGCACAGTCCTGTTTAGCCCCCAGGGCTTCATGTGCAGATTGGGGACGCCTCGTTCACAATTAATTGCTAGCACTAATTGTTTCCGGCCGTGTGTACCAATTTAATTAAGTTTTTTTCCTAATTAATAAAATTACCTTAGTTATTTATTTTGTCTCGTTGCCGTTTTCCATTCGGCGAATTTCGTAATTAATATTTCCTAAGTAGGTACTCGATATTACAGTTATCTGTTCACCTGTTTGAACGTTTGTATGTTTTCATTGTTGAGTTTCTCGAAGAAGATTTTGCCACATTCAAAACACAAGAGCTGAGCGTAGTAGTAGCCATATTGTTTTATTTAAGGTGGTTGCGACGAGTGTCATTTCCAAACGTACAACTTTTTTTTAAGTAAAATTTATGAAATAAATGTGAAATAAAGCTAAATTCTGGCATTTATTGCATTTTGTTGCGAATGATCCTGTAAAACAACTTAAAAACGTGTTTATAGTTGTTGTGCAGGATCGTTTACAATGTAATGCATAAAATTACAAAATTGTCTTAGGAACTTTTGCACGTAATGCATAATATATCTACACCATATATATCTTAATAGTATTATTCTTTGAAGTCGATCAAAAATAGTGCATAATGATGAAATTTTTTTCACGAACGTCTTCAATACGTAAAAAAATTACAGCAGAGTTCTCTTAAAAGATAATGCTATAATAATAGATTATTAAACTGGTGCATAAAGAGGTTATTAAAGGTATATAAAGGTATATTTTATAGGTATATAAATACATGCCTAACTCCGCCCATTCGATTAATCTTTTTAAGAAAAGGGCAAGAAACTTAGCAACATCAGGATTTTTTTTTCGATCATAATTATATTTATATACTTACAACAGTGTTTTAGTAAGAGATAGAAAGTACAGGACAAGAGAAAGTCGAATAATCAATTAAAAACAAAACGAAATTAATAGATTATATCTTTATTCTCTTATCATCTCTTATAGTCAGAATAAATTGTATATATCTGTCTTATATAATTAAAAAGAACTATCCACACGGCTGATCGATGTTTGTGGGGACCAGAAGGCTGGTGCGTACCTTGGCCAGAGAATTAGCCTGGCCATTCAAAGAGGAAACGCTGCCAGCCTTCTAGGTACCCTTCCACATGACGGTGGCGATTTAGATAGGATTTTTTTAGTTTAGTTTATTTTTATTATAAGTTTAACAAGGATTTTAGGTGAGTTTTACCCTTTTTAATTTAGGTAAGTTTTATTTATAATTTATATTCCTTCAAATATAATTTTGAAAACAATATATTACGGTTGAAGAAAACACTTGTACTGTTTCACAAAATTATTATATTTATTATCCGACTAGTTTCGCCTCAACGGAATTTTCTAGGATTTAATAAATTTACGAGTATATCACAAAAGCTGTTCATGTATGTGATATTATTATATTTATTATCCGACTAGTTTCGCCTCAACGGAATTTTCTGGGATTTAATAAATTTACGAGTATATCACAAAAGCTGTTCATGTATGTGATATTATTATATTTATTATCCGACTAGTTTCGCCTCAACGGAATTTTCTAGGATTTAATAAATTTACGAGTATATCACAAAAGCTGTTCATGTATGTGATATTATTATATTTATTATCCGACTAGTTTCGCCTCAACGGAATTTTCTGGGATTTAATAAATTTACGAGTATATCACAAAATCTGTTCATGTATGTGACAACAGCTTTTGTGATATACTCGTAAATTTATTAAATCCTAGAAAATGCCGTTAAGGCGAAACTAGTCGGATAATAAATATAATAATTTTGCTAAACAGTACAAGTGTTTTCTTCAACCATGATGATGTTTCACCAAGTGCCGACAATCGCAAGTATTAAATTTACAATAAACTACATTTTTGTCTTGCAACAAACCTTAGCCTTTAAATTTATCAGAGGGGTTTGCTGGAAGAAATCATATTCTCTAAGTGCAAGTGTAATAATATTTTTGTGTACAAGAAAGTATAAAGCACTTAAACTGGCTGTAATAACTTTTTCAAGCCTAATATTAGCAAGAAGTGTATCAGCGTCATTGTAGATAGATATATCTTGTCACTTTTAACTGATACAGTTTTTTTGTATGGGAATACGACCGTATGGTTTTACCAACCATTTGGTCAACGCACGCCGATAAACCAGCCAAGCAGCGCTTTTCCTCCCGAGTTGATTCTTAAATTGTGAAATTTCAAACTGAAAACTTGTTTTTATAAAAATATAATATTACCTATGTTACTTAACGATAGTGTAGCTTTTTATTGGTAAAATATTTTTAGGGTCGGTTCAATTGTTCCAGAGATTACCCATTACTTACAAACAAACAAACAAATTTTTCCAATCAATTTCAACATTTGAAAGATTTCTTTTCAGGGTGTTCCCAGAAATGAAAATGTTAAACCTACAGAATTGGACATTAGTTGTTTTTTTAAATAATGCCTCAATTCTTCTGCACCGGTTGTCTGGATTAAAGTTGAAGTGAAAGGGATTATTAACCTTACAACAGAGCTAAAATGTAACAAAACTGAGTGCAAACAGATTATATAGGGATGAAATCATGCGGTGCTGTGCGGCCATGCGGGTCGCAACCAACCAACAGACCGTGAATGCGGCTTTTTGTTCACCTCTTCACACATGCGGAAAACATTTACAATACAAAAAACAAGGGCAAGTAGTGGAGCTTTTGATGCCTAATTTTACCTCGAAATGTTGACTTATCCCAACATAGATTAAAAAATCTAGATTTAACATATCTATAGTACAGATATAGTACAGAAACTTATTTCAAGGATGTGTAACGTGAGCACATGGGAGCTCCCGCATTTGCGTAGAACCACAGAGAAAATAGATTTTTTCCTCTGTGCGTAGAACTATCAAATAACACGTCTGCGTAGGACCTACACACAACCAACACCAAGATAATCACCACAAGTTACGCGGCAAAATTCCGAAGTTACCTCCGATCACAATGCCTTTTCGAGACGATGAGCTCGCAATTTTGGTCGATCTCACTTACCAACTAAAATGTCGTGTCATGTCACTACATCTTTCTATTTTATACTATATGCAGGTGGACAAAATTGGAATCCTTCCATTATTAAATTTCAGTGTTTGTTGTACCACTCAATGAATTCCCTCATTCCACGTGTAAGGGTTAGATTCTTTTTTATTGAATTCCAACCCCTTCGATGACCCTTTTTGAGAAATTAAAAAAAATCCTGACTACAAACGCAAGCCCGAGTCAATTACTACAACGGAAAGTCAATTATTTTTTATTACGCAAAAAATGTTATTGGTCCGTGATACTGATCACTCACCAAGCCTCCAGTATCACTTTCGGTGTATATTTAAATGTCACCTAGTATAGAGTTCAGGCAAGTTATTTGTCCTATTGTTCCATAAGAGCAGGGTCTTACAATCCTAACTAGGTTGGGTAAATTTTCAATGGAGTATCGTGGTTTGGCTCTCAGCCTCGGCAGGAGTCTCGAGTCACGTCTCCCCAAATCTTGAGGGTGCTCATGCCGAAATTAATCTGTTCGGTCGATCGCTCGTTGTATTTTGAAGCTTCTGGATTCAGGGGTGTGTGTTGCATGCGAGATGTTTTGCTTAGCGTACCAATTGTATATTTTATGCTCGTTATATTTATTTGCTTAAAAAAACATACAGCGTTAACTTACACATAAAATTGAAACACAAACTTAACACTTGTCAGTGATGTTTCCACTGATAAAAATTTGTTCATATTACACAATAAAAATAGATATACAGTAGTTGCAAACAAGAATATGTACTACTAGCTTTTGCCCCAGGTTTCACCCGCGTTGAATTGGTTTTTGTGTACTCCTATAAAATCTGTCAATATTTTTCGGACTGTTACCTAAGGCGGCAGTAAACACAGCTGGTGAAATGTGTGTGTTAGGCGCCTCTGTGTTTCCCATTTTGTATGTCTCTTTTATAGCTTTTCCATGGGAACTGATTTATAAAATAAAAAGTGGTTTTTGTCGTATTCTAGTCTAGAACATTATTTATGCAAATAATTATAAATTTCTTTATTCCAGGCCTTAAGCCCATATTATAAATACCTTAACTAATACATAAAAAAGTCTTAAATATCTAAACAAACTAGCTAGCCTATTTTTTCAGGGATTTTTCTTTTCTGTGGAGCCTCCCTGTAGCGTCGGAACACTATCTCCTCCGGCCAGAAGTCCGGGCTGAGGAACACCTTTGCATGGATAGCTGAAACCCGCAGTCTGAAGGACTGAAAGCTAGTACTTCTTTCAGCCAACAAAGGCGTTATCTCCAAGCAAAGTCCAATGCGATCACTGATATTGCGGAAGATGTAGTCCTCGACATATTTTTGCGTGGATCGCCTGCTGACTCGGGAAAGGTAGATGAGTGTTGAGGGCGTTGCGGCTTGCAATCCAGTTGCAGCTGTTTTAGCCCATTGGTTCAATAGGTACGGCGTGAAAGGGTGACACATCACTTTTCTATAGAAACTTGGAACCTCATTTCCATCCCATGGGAACTGATTTATAGGATAAAAAGTAGCCTATGTCCTATTCCAAGTCTAGAACTACATTCATGCAAAATTTCAGCCGAATCGATTTAGTAGTTACGGCCTGAAAGAGTAACAAACATCTATCCATCCATCCATCCATCCATACATCCAAACTTTCACATTTATAATATTAGTGGGATTAAGCTAAAACAATTGTAGAATTAAACAAATGATATGAAATAACAATAAATTAATTTCAGTATTTCAGTATTTCTTAATTATTCATTTAAATAGATACATGAGTCTTTTCAAACATTTAACCGTTTGCTTGTAACTCTCGTAAAAAAAACTGAACAGGGTACTAAGTATGAACAAGGTATTGAGTTGCCATAAACAAAAATGTAGCTCTTATTTTAAAGCAACAAGAGTTGTCGTTTAGAATTGATCGAGTTTATCTGTCAAATTTATCGAATCGGTGCTTATACGTACTTGCTATGCAGATTTAAATGGGATTTCATTGTTGTTAAGCCGAATATCCTGGTCCTGAGAGAATACCAGGATATTTTTTTTCTAAAAACTATGCTATAATTAAATTTTTCCTCTCTAGAAGTCTAGATAGTGCAGTACGTATCTACCTACATCACGATACCTTTTACAATGTGTACAAGCTTATTATATTTGAAGTATACAGGTAACATCCTAAGTTTACTTTTGACATTTGAAAGCCAACCTTTCTCACGATAGAAAAATATTCTTCTAGTTCTTTTCGGTCTCACCAACAATAAAAATGAGAGCACTTATCATAATTTTCTTCCTCATTTTTCTAGTTTTATTGCTCAATATATAAATGTTATCACTACTATTTCATTCTCCGATAAGATAAATAGGTTCATCCGTTCATCACTGTCTGGAGAAAAGCGAATTGATTTTTCCTGGTTAATTCAAGTTTCAAGTCAATATCAGTCAGTCAGTTTATCGAAGCAGGTATGTAAATAAAGAGTATATAAGTTACGAGTATGATAGAAGCTTTAAGTCGCATAGGCATGCCACCGTTTTAGTAAAAAATGTACAAATTATTAAAAAAACTTATTTCAATGCCACGGAACCCTCAGGGCGCGAGTCCTACTCGCACGTGGCCGGTTTATTTTAATAATATGTTAACATAATCACTTCATCTTACAATTGATCTAGTATCACGGTATTACCACAGTATAGGTAACAACAGTAGTTTAACTAGGCGGTGTCCTTGAAATCAATACCTACGGCCGCTCGGCGGCTAAACACGCGCTAAGGCTGCCAAATGACGGTTTACGTATTTGATAATGCTAAATTATTTTTATAAAAGTTGTATTAAAGCAACCCTATAATGCACAACATACACTGTAATTTCGTGCCATAATTTACGAAAATGCGCAGGAGCGTCACAGTGACAACGTACGTACGTAATTGCGGTGCGACCGCGACTGTCGTAACCCGAGTTGTACCGAGTTTTTGGGGGGGTTCGTTTCGGCCCGTATGTATGGAGATAGAATACTATGTGTTATTTATACTATGGTACTACTAACTTTATTTATTACTCAAATTCACACCATAGGTACTCTAAAAGAAAAGGATTTCCAATGCATTTTCTCTGCAATGTTTATTTCAGAAAGAGGAAATTGAAATCCTAAAAGGAAGACGTACGTAACTGTTAGTACTTATAACATATACTCGTATACGTCGGATGTAATGTTTGATTCAGAAGCAAGTCAGCAAATTATGCAATATTACAACTTGCGTGGCAACTATAACTCAACGGAGAACGATTTATTTTTGCTTTTTGCTCGGTTTTTCTGTCGAAACTTAGCTGCCGACAGGAAAATAGAGTGCCACTTTTCTCCGTCCAAATATAGCCCTTTCGGTTTTTTTCACTGACAGCAATCAATCACCGGCCGTAGCAGAAAGTGCTCGGCAATAAAAAAACTAAAAAAATGCTCTAACTCAAAGCTACTGTATCTACATGCCTAGAGCGTTGACATACCAAACCATGGACCTCGGATCTAGTATAAAATTTACCAAAAAAGTGTCCTTAGTGAAGTGTCAAAATATTAAGAAACAAAACATTTTAATTTGAATCGTATGTCATTGCTGCACGGCTTAATTTTGATTGAAGTGTGATTGTTGCCCTTTTTAAATTTTCTATGGTTTTGGTTATCTTTTAGTTCGAACACTTTTGAGCACAGACCCGATGTCCACTTGGTAGTACGTCAATGGCCGAGAGTTTCCAATACACCTGATAAGAGAATCAATAAACAGTAAGTATCTTTACTCTAAAACATCTACTTTCACGAAGATCATTTGCATAGTACACAAAGAACAATAGCAGAACAAACTTGCAACACATTTTACAACAACCCTTTCGCAAAAACAATTCTGCTTTCATCGAACTGCGAAAAGAACTTTTTGCACTCTTGTTGATTAAAAATAACCAGGTCATCTGCCCTGGTGCAGGAATGTCATTACGTGGTCTCTTCAGCGCTATATCAGCTAGGTGAGTAGATTCCTGGGTGATTCCGATCGGATACCAGAATCGACCGTTGCCACCCAGTGTGGATTCGAACATCAACAACAAGACTCAGTACCACAGCCTCCATTTAAGTGCCTTAAATAAATAAATGAACAGTTTTATGTGATATTTAGCTAAGATTAAGAAGTACAAAGGAAAATGGAGAGGAAAGACACTAAAAATTTAAAAAAAAATTGTTACTTGGGCCAGCTCTGAAAAAAAATGTAAATTGAACAAGATTTTATTAACCGTAAACAACATCTTAACTCCATATGAGCGCAACAAAATGTCAGGTTTGTGTTAGTACACAAGTGTGTGTTTTACTTGATCATAAAAAGATAGGAAACAACCAATAAGTTAGTTAATATAGCTGAAATTGACAAAGAAGCCTCTTGATAGGAAGCTACTTGTTTCAATGTATTTAAAAACATTATATAGGTACACTATATACCTATAGAATGACGATCAAAAACTTACATGAACCTTTCTTATAATCACAAGAAGCATAAATAGTTTGAGCTCTAGCACGCCATGTGCACCGTAGAAACATAAAATATAATTGTACATAACTATTTTACCACTTTTCGTTCTAGTTAGGAAAAGCCCTTATTACGAGTGCATTCCTATCCTAGAAAGAATTTTCACCTTCCCGATATTACCCGCCAAAGAAATACAAACACTTAGAACCGTGGAAAATGAAAAAGCCACTATCTGCTTATTGTCTGTAAGTAATTGAATTTTGTGCTGAACATAAAAGCCGATGAACTAAGCCATCAAATGTTATTTAAAATCACTTTGAATAATATTTAATTCCAGCGGTATCTTTCGAATAAACTAATTTATTAACAAGGTTATGATATACTATCGCTAAAGGCACCAACAGTCTCGAATAATTTGGCAAAGTGCGAGTCGGACTCACGCACAAAGGTTTTCGTACCACCACACAATACGGATACGGAACTCTAAAAACATGGTATATTATAACAATACGTACGATACGTCGTAGCAACATCAAGGCGATACAAAACAAGTTGCCAAAATGGTAGCGCCTGACAATGCAGCTCCTGCCAAGTCAGGAACCCAAATTTGTATTTTTTGTTCATTTACTTTGGAATATTTAAAATGATATGACCAAATTACAATTACAAAATACATCTTTATCAGAGTTTAACTCACCCACACACCCTCACACGTACACATACACACTTATCAATCTACCCACATATTCTCGCAAAAAAATTCATAGTTAGTAACCAAACACAGAGTCTTGCGTCTTTATTGGCTCTAAATTGAATTGTTTAAATATAAAAATTAATTATCATGTTCCCAGTTTAAAGTATGTATTTATTGTCTAGCATAGTGAAATCTTTTATTGGCCTTGTTATCTGATGTTATTCTTAGTTTATATTTAATGTATTTGCTGTGGATTTTTGTTCATAAATAAAATAAAAATTAAATAAATTTAAAATTTGCATGCACACCGTCTTAAAGATAGAGCTGAAACTAATAACGTAAAAAAATGCTCCTTTTTCGAGGTGACCCACCTTGCGTAATTTTTTTATTTGCCGTGATTAGGGCTACAGTAACGCGTATTCTGTGAAAATTTTAACTGTCTACCTATTACGGCTAAAGCTGTAGGTCCCTGTGACAGACGGATAGACATACAGCGGAGACTTATTAATAGGGTCCCGTTTGGCACCCGTCGGTTACGGAACCCTAATAGTTAATGTAGCTTACACGTACCTACTTGTTATTATTTTATATACATATACCGTTTTTAAATCTCTATTGTCCATCATGTTAGATAGAAAGATATAATATCAACGCATATATTGTTTGTACATATTAAAAGATACATTAGCAGTTTATAAAATCCCCAGACGTATAATATAGTAGCAGACCTAACATTAATAATAAACTCTTAGAGTCAACGCGTGGCAATTTTAGCTCAGTGAACTTCGGGCCCTTTTAAATATAAATGTTGCTTGTTTCCAAACAAAATAAAATGTACTATAGATTAGTTTAAGAATTAACAAATATGCTCCAAGCATAAGCCAGCCAAAAAAATCCATTTTTATACGTTTCTTATAGCTTATTTTTTGTATGGGAACTTGCCACGCTATTTAATCCTTATTTTGGTTTTAATTACTAAAATAATGTGGTCGTTGGAATAAAAAGCATATTTTTCGTGGTTCCTCATAAAATTTATGGAGAACTTGGGCCACATTTTCTCGAAGAAAAGCTAGGTCAAACAATAACAGTACGTTTTCTAAATAAATGGCATGAAATTTTCCAACAAAGATTACTCTTCGATGTAGCATACGATCACAAAGTAACTTGTCATACGAATTTATGTATTAACAACCGAATAAAACAGATATAAAAATTCTAAAATGAATATTCATTGCTGTAAAGATTTGAAAAAACGGTAGGTTTCTGTTAATGTATTTTTATACAAAACTCAAAATATGAAAAATAAATTATAAAACATTTGGTTTCCTTTTAAACAACCTTCTTTGCTCTATTGATAATATGTATATATTTTGCTCTTTCAGTGTGACGTCATCACGTAAGTACAAATGTACAAATTAAACGACTTTCATAGCAAGAACTTTTCCTGTTTTGGTAAAAGTTTGCTGATCTTGTCAGTAGCTTTCATATTTTAAAAAGATTAATCAATAAAATGTCTATTTCCCCCACGATATTAAACACTTCTTTGTGTAATTCGTGCTTTTATTTGTGGTACCAGAGCTATACCTCGCATGCTACGTCGTAGCATTTGCGCTATAATGTACTACGGGGCCAACGCCACCGGAGCAAATAATCTCTGGTAATCGTCTGCACAAACGAGAAAAAAAAATTTCATTGACTTTGTTCATAATAATGTATTTAATTTTGCTGAATTCTTGTTTTTTTGTATTAGTTCTGTGTTTTTGGCACAAGAATAGTCATATTCTCATACTTCTGTGTAACAATAAAATATACATTTAACTGGCAATATCAATAATATCTGAGACTTTTTGTGTGTTTTGCTTTTTCTCGATATAAGTGCGTAATGTGATTTCTCGTGAACATTTACATAGCGCGAGTCAGCGCCCAGATAAAAGCGGACCTACATTCAGTAGACCACTGTGCCAAGGCATAATCATCTCTACTTCGAGCCGATTAGGATTCATGTTTATTTTATCGTTTTGTGGTTTAATGCCCGTATTTATGTTCCTCGATTATTGCTGATTTGATTTGTTTATTTACTAAACGATTCGCCGATCACGCGCTTGTTTTGTTGGCTTTTTTGGGGAAACAGGAAAAATATACCTATATGTATATTATCTTTCGCTGTTGGTGTTTGGTTTGGGTTCCGGAAAATCCGAAGAAGAAAATAATTATTACACGTACAGTTATATATGAAACTAGCTTTTGCCCGCGGCTCCGCTCGCGTCGAAGAGATTTTCGTGGAAATAAGGAAAACAAAAGAATATGATTTTTGAACGAAAATATGCAACGGTTACCATGTTTTACCAAAGTGCAAATAAATGCCAATCAAATAAGTCCAAACTCCAAGGGTCTGCTGTTGTCCGTTTAGGAGATCCCGTGCCCACATCCCAGTCCCATTATTAGACTCTGGTCACCATGTTTTACCAAAGTGCTAATAAAGACCAACCAAATAAGCCAAATCTTGAAGGGTCTGCTGTTGTCCGTTAAAGAGATCCCGTACCCACCTCCCAGTCTCATCAGCAGACCCTGGTCACCATGTTTTATCAAAGTGCTAATAAATACCAATCAAATAAGCCCAAACTCGAAGGATCTGCTGATTTCCATTGAGAAGATCCCGTATCCACATTCCAATCCCCTCAGCAGACCTTGGTCACCATGTTTCACAAAAGTGCTAATAAATACCAATCAAATAAGCCCAAACTCGAAGGGTCTGCTGATGTCCGTTGAGGAGATCCCGTACCCATCTTCCAGTCTCATCATCAGACCCTGGTCACCTTTTTTTTTAGAAAAGAAAAATTTTTATCTGAAAATAGAATATAAAATAAAAAGTGAAAACAAATTTTACCAGGCGGGGTTTGTACCCGCGACGATCGGCTATGAGTGGTTCTCAAGTTATAAGCAAACAAACAGACAGACAGATAGACAAACAGATGTTTATTTTATATAGCTTTTTCCCGCGGCTCCACCCGCGTTAAGTTAGGGTATAAGCTATATCAATTTTATATTTCACCCAAATCCGTCCAGCCGTTTCAGCATGAAAGAGTAACAAACATACACACACACACACACAAACTTTCGCATTTATAATATTAGTGTGATTTATGATAATAGATTTAAGATGATTAATCGTAGAAAATTCCACTGACCCAGTCTAATAAACTATGTAAGTCTTACAACCTATTAAATATGACACTTAAATATAAATACGTACTAAGCTCCCGAAAATTCCGTCTTCTCCCGATTAGACTATGAGGACTAAAAATTATCAAAAAAATTGTTTTAAGAATACGTCGTCGTGTGCACAGTGGGTTCCGTCAATTCAGATGTGATGTCATCAGTCTAAAGATATACATAATGTGATATCTCACATGAATACTATAATGTGTTTAAAATCTGACGTATTCTAAGACAAACAAACACAAACAAAAGCCAAAACACCAAAAACGAAAAAAGTAATAAAATCCTTATAGTTAACTTAATAACACTGAAACTAAGACATTTCTACTATAAACCTAGATAATTATAGAAAAACAAGGTAAAAAATTCATTTTGAATTTATTTCTGATACTGACATTTTTAAAACTTTCCGTATTTTCTCAGGGTCATACCGTTACTGTGCCAAAGATGTTTGAAGATTTTAGTACGAACAAAACACCTGCAACCGTCTTTTGTTTTGTGCTTATTTTTATTGGCGGCTTCCAGTCTATACCTATAAAATTTAAATTAAATGGGTTATTAATATTATACTGAACCACCTAACTGCCAAAACAAATTTTGTCTGTCTGTCTGTATGTATGTTCCGTTTTTACTTGAGAAACACTCAACGGATTTTGATTCAGTTTTTTTTATAAGGACCCGTCAACATATAGGCTATAAGGGGTGTTCATAATTTAATAATTGATTAATTGAGATTGAATAAACGGCGTCGAATACCTGGGCACTTTTATAAGAGTCGATATTGGATATAAATACAAACAAAAAAATTATATTCCTTATATCCCCGAAACGTGACACTTTACAAGATTCTAACGAGGTATATTTCTGTTTCTAATGTCAGCCATCGATTTTTATAAGAATTATCCGAGACAGCAATTCTGAAAAAAAAAAAAATAAGATGGCCGAAAGTCGGTGGAGGCCAAAATCTTCAAACCATTTTCCCCTTTCTTAACCCATTGACACAGGCTTCACTAAAGGATGTTTACGTTCTTATACACAACTTTAATAACCAACCTTAGATGTAATCAAATTGTGATCACTGCAAAATGTGATAACATGTCATTGAATACCTATAGCTAGATTGGAGGGTAAAGGCGATCGCTCATTAGCGGCACAATAGCCGGCGATACAATGCCGTGTATAATGGCGCCTCATTCACTTACTGCCTTTCATCGCCTTGCCTTTGTTGTGCCGTGTCTCTTGCCCGGGTAAGTTACGGTCCTCGATGTAGGAGTGAGATGGGGCTAACTGATTTGTGCTTGTTTTAGTTGCGGAGGTTAATAAAGGACTCACAATGTACAACTATAACTTCTAAAAAAGAGTATTTATAGTCTCCGTTTCGGTATACCACGATTATTATAGTTAGTGACCGTATACCACACACTTTATTGTAGGAGTCAAAATATCGCCTTAACATTTCGTGACGTGTATAAAAGAAAGAAAAGTGCAACAGAAAATAACATCCTACTTCTACCGACATTTTTTACGTCCAAATGTGATACTTCGGGCACAAATACACACTTTTAGGGCAGATAGGTTTTCTTTACAGTGTTTTCCTTCACCGTCCACGAGGTGGTAAGAATACAAATATTATGCATACAAATTTTATAAAATTAATTGATGCATGCTCAACCGGCAAGATTAGAATCCAGGCCTCAGGATTACGAGCCCGGCGTCCAACGGACTGAGCTATCTTTGCTTTTTTAACTGTAATACTTTTCTGTAACTTGCAAACGTCGAGAACCCGCGGCTTAAAAAAAAAACTAGGTAGGTAACGTATGCATACTAGTACATTAGTTCTCTTATAAATAATTGCCCCCTTTTTGGCTTGAGCATTATTTTATGAACACCCCTTATAGCCTATATTTCGACGGGTCCCTTCGATGATATGTATATGTTGATGCACTCAAAACCGCATTCAAATCCGTTGAGTGATTTTCGAGTACTGAAAATAAGTATAGACAGACAGACCAAATTCAAAAAGATGTGGTTTTCGCTTAAATACAATAGTATTAACCCATTTCATAAAAAAAACGAAAATATTAATTGTACAAACACGACTTTTTTACTACTTTATTATTAGTATAGACAGATGATAGAGGGATTTGATATACATAATACCTACTCTTAAAGTACGTAGGTAAAGTTTCATAATAAAATAGAAGCTTCAAGTAAATAATATGCAAATGTTTGTGACACGAAATCAAGTTACGGCGGCCATTCGTTCAGGGGAATAGATAAAAAGGTTACGCTGTAAAATTTTTATGATAATTTAATAAAATATTGTGAGAAGTTTGCCTCGGGCGTCTTAAATTCCTTATTTCTGAAATATTTTACGCCAGAATTATGACTGCTAGACTTACAAAATATGAATGTACTAGTAATCGTAAATATGGTTAGGTTTTTGGTAGTATGGACGATTTTGTTCCCACAAAGTTTCGTTATGAATCAGTAAAATCGTGTGAGCACAGATTTTCAACGGAGTTATTTAAAAAATCCCACGTTATCACATCTCGCAGGTGTGTGTTTCCACACAGGTTTTCTTTTATTATTTTTTTAGGATTCCGTACTGAAAAATAAGGAACTGTACAACTTGTGGTGTGAGCCGTGCGATGGTGGGTCCGTCTGTCTATCTGTCAATCACAATCATTTGTCTCTAGAACACAAGCTTAAGCTTTAATATAAACAGACTACTTACTGAAAATCATCAGGTTCTCTTGTTTTCATTGATCCCACTTACTGTTTGAAAACTGTCAAAACTTTACGCCCTATTTAAATACCTTCAGTAGAGATTTTTTTACCAATCCGCAGAACGTGATGGTCAAGAAAGCTTCGTGAAATTGTTATAAGTAAGATTCGGAACTTTTAATGTGCAAGTCGGACGCCAGATGATTTTTTCATTTCTCTTCATCTATTTACTGCATAGCTAACATGGAAGAAAATAATAGAGTACTTTTGTTTCTCGAAGAAACGTTTGACCAATGGAAACGCAGGTAAGCTTTATGACGTGATCATCGCCTCGATAAAACGACTCGTTCTGCGTGTCCATTGGTCAAACGTTACTTCGAGCGACAAAATTTCTCTATACATGTCATCTTTGCTAGTTATAGTTACTGATATACTCAGAGTTGATAATGTAAGTAGGCCTACCATGAGTTTTGCTTACTATACACGTTAACGCCTGCGTAAAATATTTATATGAGAAATTGTGCAGCGCTCCTAGCGGCTTACTACAGGAACCAGCATTTCTCATACAAAATATTTTACGCAGACGGTAACGTGTATAGTAAGCAAAACTCATGGTAGGCCTAAAGGAGACCCTTGGGCAACAACTAAGTGGAGGCTTCTTAAAGTATTTTGAAATTTCCATAAGAATATATTATTATTGCTTGTATTATTGTAACAAAATTACAAGACTAAAAAAGGAAAACAATAAAATATTAAAATAATAATATAATTTGTGTTGAATCAATGAATAGACACTTTATATTACACACACGAAAAAAAAAACAGAATACAAAGTCACGTGAAAGCTATAAAAATTAGACAGCAGCGGAACCTTAACAACAAAACACAACCTGCCCTTTTTCTTTTCTTTCTCTTATGTTGAGTCCCACGACCGTCTGACGAAATAAAAGTAAACTAAGGACAGATGAAACGCAAACATATCGTACCTGCCAACAAAATTACGTTTACTTTCATTACTTCACATAAAAAAGCGGAAACGTTTTTAAAAACTGTTTGTTTAATCATATTAGCTAAAGGTACCATCAAAATTTAATTATGTTTCGGTAACGACGCGTTAAGTATCATTACATTAGGGCAATTTTCGTAAGAAAATTTAGCGCACTCAATCTGTCAGTTAACATTTCCCTCAAATTACTTAAATTGGATTCAGTAAAATTGAATATGAAAATTTAAAACGTCAGCTCAGTCGTTAAACTCTCAATCCTGAGACCCGAGTTCGAATCTTACCGGTTTGTTAAGCGCAAATGTAATATTTTGCATTTATATGCCTAATATTGGTTCACGTTTTCATTTGCTAAGCGGTAAAGGAAATATTGTGAGGTAAACCTTCGTGGCCTAAGAAGTGTGCATTTGTGCCCGAAGTACAAGTAAGATTCTCAACTCCTGTTTCAATGACGGTCCACTCCCGGAAACACGCCGTATGCCCCTTCGGGATATATGTCGTGACGTATATACAGGTTGTTAGAAAAAGTACTGCGATCCTTTCAACCACGTATAGTATAAGTGTAACACATACGAGTACCATAAAATATTGTGAGGTAAACCTTCGTGGCCTAAGAAGTGTGCATTTGTGCCCGAAGTACAAGTAAGATTCTCAACTCCTGTTTCAATGACAGTCCACTCCTGGAAACACGCCGGATGCCCCTTCGGGATATATGTCGTGACGTATATACAGGTTGTTAGAAAAAGTACTGCGATCCTTTCAACCACGTATAGTATGAGTGTAACACATACGAGTACCATAAAATTATTTTTTTAGATACTAGTTACTATAGTAATGAAGGTAAAATTCCTTTCAGTCCTTCCTACAAACGAAGTAAAATTATTCTTGACATAATTGTGGCAGCTCTTGTTTACACAATTAAAACACAATCAACTTGTTACAGTTTTTCAAACAAATTCAAAGTTTGTAGGTAGTGTGTATTTTTTAACAAGTAAGGATTATTAAAAAAATGTGTAAGGGCCTACAATAATAAGTGAAAATAATTCTAGGGTAAATCAAGTAACTGACCACATTAGAAAGGAAAAATATTTTTTTGCGGCAAATCATTTTTTACTTCCCAGTACAAAGTGGTTCAAAAGGTGAAAAGGTGAAAAAAAAATCATATAAAGTTTTTTTTTTTAGTTTCAAGGAAATTTATTAGGGATAGGTACTCTTTCACCTCTTGAATTTTTTTCGCTGTGAATTGTAGGACCCTATATACATAACATATACAGGGTGTAATCGTTAAGTGTGACCAGGCGATTATTGCGTAACTATTACAGATATGAAAAAAATTTAAACTGATATCGAAAGTATGTTACCTAATCAGTAAAATGACATCAATAACTTTTTGAAAATCGAACGAAAAGTATTCAAAATTTTGACATTAAACACTCCCATATATTTAGTATGAGATTAGTAGAACGGATTTAGTTTCCCGATAAAGTTTACCGTTAACCAAATAAAGTAATAAAACTATTTTTTAATTGAATAATAGTATATTTATTTCTTAGTAAATTTTGTATTCAAAGCAGATGTTCGAAGTGACGTCCTTGTTAACCTCATACTAAATTAAATGTATGGGAGTGTTTAAAGTCAAAATTTTGTATACTTCTCGTTTGATTTTCAAAAAGTTATTGATGTCATTTTACTGATTAGGTAACGTATTTTCGATATCAGTTTAAAATTGTTTGATATCTGTAATAGTTACGGAATAATAGGCTGGTCACACTTAACGATTACACCGGTATACAACGTGAAATTTAAGTCATTTTGTTAACGAAAACTGGTGATAGTACTCGTCTAAACAACTTTTACTATGGAGCCAACCCTGATATCAGCTGTTTCATAGATTTGGGTCGAGTAGGTATTAAACTTTTCTATGGAATAGCTGATATTATTTTTCACGATTTCAGGGTTGGCTCCGTAGTAAAAGTTGTTCATATGGACGAGTACTATCACCAGTTTTCGTTTACAAAATGACTTAAACTTCATGTTGTATACATATATGTTTGAGTATGTATATGGGGCAAAGGACCCAAACACCAGCACTGTTCCACTTATCAGCATCCACAAATTTAAATCGAAATACAAACGAAATGGTAAATTTTTAAGTTGGAAGGCATACCACACTCAAAGGGGATTTTTTATATTTTTTATATTTCAACACTAACACGCACCAAGTTACAAAATGGCGGAATAGTTTCGGCAAGAAAGTGCTGTTGCCAAAATTTAATTTTTTTTTGCCCTTTTTATCGAGAACCGGGTAAGAAAGTAAAATAAGTAATATCGGTTTTACTTGCATAACATTATTTTCATAAAGATTCTGTTGATGTTATCGATTATTTAATGATATTCTGTTCATAAATGTAGTGTTATATTTGAGGTTAGATTTTTAATTTGTTTCTTTTGTGTGGTGCTAGTAATTGGTACAGAAAAGGTGTATTAATCATATTATTAGCATGGTAGTGCTAATAATGGGTTGTTCTGAGTACCAAATTATTAGCACTGCTAGTATTGGGATATGTATTAATAAATGAAAGTGCTAATAATGGGTTATTCTGAGTATAAATTTATTAAATGGAAGTGAAGAACTGCTCACAATAGTAGCTACAAGTGCGTAAATGAGACAATAGCTCACGAGGAACGATTTGAAACTCGAGAGATAATTGAGTATTTTAAACGTTACGAGTAATTTATTGCCCTTACGCACGTGTGTCATACTACGTATTTTCAATGCATAGTGTGAGTAAATAAATGAAACATTATTAGAGAAACAAACAAACAATAAATACTCCAAATTAACTTTAGGTCCTTTTTATTTTTCTTTGCACGCAAGTTGCCAACTTAGCGGAAATAAGCTGCTTTAAGTTTGATGCGTTTGAAGGCTGCTTTCAGTCATACATAACATAAATTCGACTCCACCAGCTTATTCCAATAACGTAAACAACAATGGCTGCCCGAAATTGTCTATTCTTTAGATACAAAGACCGATTGATAACATTGTATTTTTTTTTATTATGTACAGAGAATGCAAGTGGCTAGCCAGTATCATTTTGCGAACTCGAACATTAAAACTTTTTGTATTTTGACATTATAATCGACGTCGTTATTAAAGTTGATTATAATTAATAATCCTAAAAGACAAAATTTCTTATTCATTACATACCAAGAAGTTTATTTTAACCAGATCCCAGTATCCTTCTTGTTACCTATATAAATTAAAATATAGAAATTCAAAATTAAAAATGAGGCGCGAATTGGTTGATTAAGTTTCATCAGAATTTTCAATTTGTAAAGTTGCTACCTACTCAAAATGTCGTCTAATAGTGATAGAGATTTGATGACGACGCCGGGAAGAAAAGGAGTCAGACATAGAGAAAGGACAACTTTTGTCCTTACGTCAGACATCTGGAAAAAACAAGAAGAACAAAAACGCAAAGATAAAGAAGCAAAGGAAGAACAAGTAAAAAAAAGAAAAGAAGATAGACTAAAGAAGCAACTAGAAACTAAAATTAAGAAAGAAGAAAAGAAAGCGACAGTCCCAACAAGATATTAAAAAGAATAAACGTAAGAAGAAAAACAAAAGCACAGAAGATCTCAAACAAAATATACAAAAGAAGAAAAAAAAACCGGTCAAGTGCGAGTCAGACTCGCATACCTAGGGTTCCGTAATTCGACAGTTTTGGGAACAGTGTGGAAGAAGATATTTGAAATCTTGTTAATATCTAATCTGTTGGTGGTTTTATATTATTTTATTACTATTAATAGTACTCTTGCGTGATGGATGATAAAATAGGTTATCTAATACCTATATATATTTCTTTTGCGTATTTCTAGAAACAAAAGAGAGACATAAATGGAGTTGATGCTCGTGATTGTTGGCACTTGGTGGAACTTTTGAAACATTTTTTGTTTGATAAACACTTGTACTTGTCCACTTATTTATATTAATTTTCCTTACCGGTTTCACTGTTAAAGCATTATCAAAGGTTTGTTTGGTTGTTTACGTACAATATATTGTGTATATTGTGTATATATTGTACGTAAACAACCAAACAAACCTTAAATATTTTTATACCGTACTCGAAATAAAACTCGTAGATGAAAAATTTGATTTTGTCATTTTACTATCGTGAATTTCTCAACCGCTATATTTTTCTTGTAATTTTTGGGTAATCCCAAATTACCATGATTTTTTTCAGTCCACCAGTTTTGGAAATAAGGGGGGGACATGCATTTTTTGTGGCTTTTCAAAGATTTCTCGAAATCAGTGACAGTAATTATAGTAAAAGTATATATTTTAATAATCAACTCTTTAATGCCTACAATTTGATACCCATATTGTATTTTTCGGAATTTAATTTTTATTTTTCTCACTTTTATATTGGAAATATTTTGAACAATTTGGAATTTTTCAATATTTTTTTTGTACCATATTATGTAGGCAAGTGAATGCTATTTTTGTAGAAAATTTCAAGTCTTTATCTTTAAGGATGCTAAATTTATGAGGCTGTGACTTACGGAGGGACAACGGAGTCTCACCATAAAGGTTCCTTTTACCTTTCAGATTCTACGGAACCCTAAAAACTAATGACAAGCTAGCAAAAAATGTAAATTACATGTAATGAAGGCCTTGAAATAAACATATGGATACTTTCTTGATATTTTATTTCGCTTGGTAAACGGGCATAGTAACTCCTTACAATAGAGCTTAGCAAAACTGACACCCAACACAATCAACTTTAGTCGGCGCTTATATTGATAGATTTAGCTTCCCCCACTACGGCTGCAGTGGGCGTGGATGGCGCGCATAAGAAATGGCTATGGCTTGGCTATGGCTTAGCGTAGCTGAACGTGACCTAGCTGACTTGGCGGGCTTGGCGTCACCTGGCATTGCTAGTTATAAACTACTTAAAAAACTTGCCAAGTGCGTGTCGGACCACGCGCAGTGTAGGGTTTTGTAGTTGCCCAGTACATTTAATAAATGGTCTACTAATACAGATCGTGCGCAACCAACCTGTACTCGTAAACCTGTGAAGCCACTTAGCTGTGATTCCTTTTAACTTTATTATACCGGGTGTAAAAGCAAAGGCAAGAATCCTTTGAGGGTATGTTAGTATGATCAGTAACGATATTATTTTAAATACTGGGATCTCTAATTAAAGTACCAGTACTTCATAATAAGATGATTTTCTTTACTCAAAATACACTAATCGCGTGGGCACCCTCACGGTTGCTGGCTACTCGGATGAGGGGTGCGGGTTGCGGGGTGCAATTAGGTGTGTGGGGAGGCCGGTGAGCTGCGTAGCCATAGCTTAGAAAAATGGTGGAATTTTTGGTGAAAATTCAAGGTATAATTTTTTTTCTCGTAATGACATCAGAATCGTGTATACTTTCATACCCTAAAGGGATTCTTGACTTTGCATTTACAGCCTGTATATACTACTTCTGTTAATTTTTCCGCATATTCATAACCAACCGTTTAGCTGGCAAGGGGGGCTAAACAACCCCCCCCCCCCCCCCTTCTTACAAAAATTAGCACTTTAAAGCTTAATAATTTGCCAACCGATCCCTAAATCGAAAAATGGTTTTCACACACCCATAATGTTTTTGAACGACCTACCTAACGATACCCCACACTATGGGATAGACGAAAGAAAAAAAATCATTCACAATTCACGAATACGGGAGATACCGATAAAAAAAAAACTTTTTTCGGCGTGATTAATATGTTTACTCATACCAAATTACAGCTTTCTATCACTAATAGTCTCTGAGCTAAAACGCGGACAGACGAACGGACAGACGGACATGGCGAAACTATAGGAGTTCTTTGTCGGATTATGGAACCCTAAAAATTAAGATATCAATCCAGAAAAAGAAAATTTAGTCAAGATGAATGAAGAAAATGATGAGAATGATACGTTGGATAAACCAATCAAAGGCAAAAGGAAGTCTTATACATTAGCTGAACTTTAAAAAATTCTAACAGAAGAGAATTCCTAGATTTAAACAGATTAGATATTTGGGAAAGGCCTATAGGTAGCAGTAATTGCAAGTAAGTCGCAGTGGACGAACACGAGCCGATGGATGGTTAGATGGTATAATTTTGTATATATTTTCCTGCGGTGCTAATAATTGGTTATGGAGATGCTAATAATTAGAAAAAATGGTGCTAGTAATTGGAACTAGGACTAAAATGAACAAAACAAAATTATTATGCCTTATTAATTCATTATATCACATGAAATTATTAAGAAGTGCCACACGACAAACAATAGAGAGTTTTCATTGTGTTTTTTTGCGTTAAAGATACATTTCCTAGCTTAAGACATCAGTTTAAATCTAGTTAGGATCCCTTAAAGTGCTGATAATTGGGTTCTTTACCTATTTTTTTTTTTATTTTGGAATTTATTACTCTTATACTACGTGGTTGAAAGGGTCGCAGCACTAACACCGTGTATAAAAGGTGACTTTTGTTTATAGAGCCCATCTCATACTGGAGACTCGGTAAGTAGTCAGGACCAAAGTTCAATGACACTTTCTGTAAAACACGCAAAATAAAATTTCAACTTCCCATACTAATGAGTCGGGGTTGTTCTTGAACAAGCTAACTGTCGTTTATATGTAGCGAAATTCCTACTGGAGACTCGGTAAGTGGTCAGGACCAAGGTTCAACGACCCTGTTTGCGAATTACGAAAAATATTCTTTGTTGTCATATACTTGTTCAAGAACAACCTCGACTCGGTACAGGAAGTCTTAAATTTTATTTTGCATATTTCAAAGAAAATCATTCATCAAGGGTCATTGAATCTTGTGCCTGACCACTTACCGAGTCTCCTGTATGAATTTGCCTATATAAACGAAAGTAACCTTAAAATAAATGCGATTTAAAAATTATACTTTGAACCATTGCTGTGCTACAACAAAGAGAAATTCTCCTGTAACAGATATTCTATCCCACGAACTCCTTTTTACTATGGTTGTAGTAGTGTAGTGACGATCACGTGAAAAATAAGCGTTATTTGTGTGTGTGGCGTGTTTTGTAGCGCTCCCAAGGTTACGCACACTAGAAAACAGTGCGTTTGCATCCACGCACTGCTACAACCATAGCCAAACGGACTTCGTGAGATAGCTGTACCTTCTGTCCCACTCATATTATAAATGCGAAAGTTTGGATGTATGGATGGGTAGATGGATGGATGTTTGTTACTCTTTCACGCCGAAACTACTGAACCGATTGGTCTGAAAATTTGCATTAATGTTGTTCTAGACCTGGAATAGGAAACAGGCTACTTTTTATCCAATAAATCAGTTCATATGGTATGAAAATGACCTTTCAAACTTCTATAGAAAAGTGATATGTCACCTTTTTTTTTTTTTGTTTGATAAACACTTTTCTATAGAAGTTTGAAAGGTCATTTGCTGTTGCTGTTAAAGCATTATCAAAGGTTTTCAAATTCAAACCTTTGATAATGCTTTAACAGCGAAACCGGTAAGGGAAATTAATATAAATAAGTGGACAAGTACAAGTGTTTATCAAACAAAAAATGTTTCAAAAGTTCCACCAAGTGCCAACAATCACGAGCATCAACTCCATTGATATGTCACCCTTTAACGCCATGCTTACGAAACAGATTGGGCTGAAATTTTGCATAAATGTAGTTCTAAACCTGGAATAGGACATATGATACTTTTTATCCCATCAATCAGTTCCTATGGGATGAAAATGAGGTTTCAAGTTTCTACAGAAAAGTAATGTGTCACCCTTTAACGCCGTATACCTATTGATCCGATTGGGCTGAAACTTTGCACAAATAATGTTCCAAATAATAAGAATAGAACAAAAACTTTGAGTAGAAAATACTTTCTATCCCATAAATCAGTTTACATGGAAAAGCTATAAAAGAGACATACAAAATGGGAAACATACACACACATTTCAGCAGCTGTGTTTACTGTAGGTAACAGTCCGAAAAATATTGACAGATTTTATAGGAGTACACATAAGTTCAATTACTCGTCAGTAATAACATCCGCTGAAAAGCGCTAAGCCCGCTAAGTAGAGCTAAGCTCTCTGCACCGCTGCAGGGATGAATGGGAGCAATCAGAGAGCCTGATTGGAGGATGGGAGACATCCTCGTGACATACTTTCTGACTAACGATAGCTGTAAAGTAGTAAGATGAAAAGTACTTTGGAGGCAAATATGGCTACTTATATTTTGCTAACATTTGCCTGCAGTTTCGTTTTCGTGGAGATCCACTTTTAAGTTGTTTTCAACTCGTTTTGGATGTTTATAAAACTAAGTACAGTATCTTTGCACTCTAATGTCGTGATCGTTAGAACTAGGACACTAGTAAACTATAAGTAATGATAAGTGGTTCTCCCCGATTCGAACTCCGATCAAGAAAATGAAAATACCAACACTAATTAAACTATACCTATAGTTTATTAACTTCAACGTATTAAAGATGGTAGAGCTGATAAGGGGCTTGACTGTGGAGGTACCACCATCTTACTCGCAAATCCTCCCGAAGTTAAGAGAACAGCTCTCAACAGGCAAAAAAAAACAGGCAGCCCACCATTGCCTGAGACCGATAGATGGCGGTATATCCATCCCCAATTGCCAGGCCATATAAAACAGACTGGTGACGGGCAGCGGCGTCACTGGTGCAAAGGTTTCGGCACCGCGCTCACTAACTCGCCTGCCCAGTGTGTGTAAGTATGGGCATTTCTTCCAAGAAGACCACCAAGAGTGGCAAAAGCCTGGAAAGGCCTATGTCCAGCAGTGGACGAAACAGGCTGATGGATGGATGGATTAACTTCACAAAAAACTCCAAAAATAAAATTTTGTCCCTATATTATTTTGAGTTTACATACTTATATATAATCTCGCCTGTCTCCTAAAAGGGGTAGGCAAAGCTACAGATTTCTATTATATACGATCCTAACACATCTCTTCTGCTTCTTCTACATCCATTAATCTAATCATGCAAGCTCTTCAATTCCAGGTACTTTTTACTTTGCCCTTCTTCAGTATGTCGCCTATTTAGTCGGCATACGTCCTTCTAAAAGGCAGCCCGGAGTTTTACCTTCCACGCGCACCGCACATTTCTGTAGTCACTCTATTTTGAACGTCTAAGAAAATAACTGTACAAAATCATGTATTTGTATAGACGCCTTTATTTCAGGGCATAGATGTTCGTGTTGTTCGTGGTGGTCTAAAATGGAAGTCAGTGGATCATCACAAGTTTAATTCATGTGACACAGGAAGTCTGCTGCTTATTTTTAAATACCTGATTTAAATTTATTTAGATTAAATTTCATTTTCTTATTTGGGATAGTTTTTAATTATTTTACTTCAGGACTTTACTTTGTTCAAGGTTTTAGTATTTCGTAGGATTATTTAGTTTTAATTTTAGTTTTTTTAAAGTATTGTTCAAAACTAATTTTTTTTGTTCAGGAAACAATATAAATAAACCTGATCTTTTAAATTTTTACAGTACAATATTTTCACACGAAAAAAAGAAATGTTGTAACATAAGCCAAACAAAAGATATGTTTTTAACATATAAGGTGGTAGAGCTGATGCCGGGCTCGACTGTGGAGGTACCACCATCTTACTCGCAAATCCTCCCGAAGTTATTCGGGGGAGAGTAAGAGAACAGCTCTTAGGCAAAACCAGGCGGCCCACCTTTGCCTGGGACCGATGGATGGCGGTATATCCATCCCCAATTGCCGGGCCTTATTTAAAACAGACTAGTGATGGGCAGCGGCGTCACTGGTGCAAGGGTTTCGGCACCGCGCTCACCAACCCGCCTGCCCAGCGTGTGTGAGTATGGGCATTTCTTCCAGGAGGCTGCCAAGAGTGGCGAAATCCTGGAAAGGCCTATTTCCAGCAGTGGACGAAACAGGCTGATGGATGGATGGATATACATTATTTTTGGTTTTACAGCAGTGAATATGGCGCGTGTGAACTTAATGTATAATAATTATAATAACAAAACTCTTATACGTATTCCAAAATTCAATAAAGTTGTTGATAAAATAACCACCAAATGAAAAATTTACGATATTATTACTAACTCCAATATAGCAATATTGAGAAGCCTCCAGTCATTATTAGTTTACAGAGATAATGCTCGTAGCTATATTATGTACATAATTTAATTATTATCACAGTCATTGAACATAATATACGACATTGTCTTATCGAACTACAGCAAATTCTGTGCGCGAGATCACGACACGGGGAAACTATTTATTGCCCCAGATACTTCAAGCAGTTTAATGTTTGGTAAATTATTGTTCGAAAACATAACCACCATGTTGAAGTTAAGTAACATGTGCAGATGTGAAAACTTTATAACAAGAAATTATGTAAACAGGGAAAGTTTTGTTCACCCAGTTTTTACTCTTCGTGGAAAGTGGGCCTGTGCGAATTTCCCCAATAGTTCATAGTTTTAAATCTCTTAGTAATGAAAATTGTCACAAATAAAATAAACCTGTCAGCAGCAGAAACAATCACATCCATCAGAATTAATCAACTGGACCCAATAAATTCATTTCCATCGTCAATTTATTATTATTGCTTTTCAATCACTACATTATCTTTTTATTTAATTGAGTTAATGGATGAAAAAGCAGAAGGACAGTGACATATTTCCAAAACTTTACTTTTTATTGAATATCAAATCCGCTGTTTCACAGAATACGTTTTTACTATGACCTCTTAGTAATAGGGTCCTGTTTGGCACTCTATGGGTACGGAACGCTTAAAGGAATAGGCAAGATAGTATACATAGGAAAAAGTAATTTTATTTAATCTGAAAGTCATCCACTAGTATCTTTGTAAAGGTTTCGTACCCAAAAATGAGAAAAATTAATTTAACCCTTATGGTTTGACTCCTGTATCAATATATCTGTCTGTCAGTTTGTTCAACTTGTTTGGAATAGCTGTAAAAGTTACTTTTCGGCACCTTGTCAGAGGTTTTTGTCTTAAATAAATATCTGAACATTTAAAGGGGAAGCAAATATTAATATTGCAACGCAAATAATTTAAAATTAAGTTTGTTATTATTTGAAAAGGCGTATTCTAAATCTATTTTAATTTCAACTTTCAGTTGCGTATCTTTTGAGTAAATTGAGAAAAAGTGCGTAATTACTATGTGGGTGAAATATTTTTAACCTTTATTTCTGATGGTATGAGACCAACAGGTTAGGAAATATGATGTTAAAAAAGGGGCGTATCTAATAGATGCCATCCTGGACGGCTATTCCGGCATTATTGCGCATTCGCAATATCAGTCATTAGATATTTGTTTAAAGTTTGATAAATGCCATGCGATGGAAGTTAGAGTGACGAAACCACATCAAATAGAAGCTATAGGATATAAGAAATGCTTACTATAAGTGCTCAATCAAAAACATCAACACATATCTGTACAAAATCCCTTTTAAAGTCACCCGCAATTTGCCTAAGCAATTATTCCGCACGTGCCAGAATTGAGGGCCTGACAAACAATTCAGCACCTTCTGAGTACGGAACCCTATTATTGGTTGTTTTGCTTTTAGAGTATGTACAATTGTTTTATCTGGTTTTAAGGTATGCTATGGGCCCTTAATAGTGGCCTCAAATAAAGAATTTATTGTTATTATTTATTATTTGCTAATTTGAAACTTGTATCGTCTTTAAGATAGAGATTTTTAATTACCGTCAAAAATGATATTTTTACGAGGTTTATTTTATCGGTTATAGTATACATTATGGGTTATATTAAGTTTAATTTATATTTTTTTTATTATTAGCCATGTAAAAGGCCATAGCAACACGTACTCTGCGAAATTTTCAACTTTCAACCTATTACGGCTGACCTCTGCGGCAGACGAACGGACAAACAGACAGACAGCGGTGTCCTAAGAGTTCCGTTTGGCACCCTTCGGTTACAAAGCCCTAAAAACTATAGCAGTAATTCCAACATCAATATATTATGTTAATAATAATAATTGCAGTACCAAGGGTATATTAGCGAATAGTACAAGGCACATGTGTTGTAACAATTGTTGCATGACTCAAACAAACTATACCGATATTTTAAAGTTGTTTCCTAACCTAAAGGTATTCCACATTTGTACTTGCTACGGAACAAGGTACATGTTACTCATGGGGGCAGTATCTCGGGTAAGAGGAGTCGCCGACAACTGCTAGTGAATAATACATTTTTATGAGAAGCTTTTGTCAAAGTGTTGTGTGTTCTTGATTGAAATCTTTTATAGCTTGCTTTAAGGTGGTAAAACCGAATCTCGGTGCGAAATGCACATCATAATATTGTTTTCTTACTTTTGAATAAAAAGTATGCAAAAATTGCGTTTTAAAGCAATTAGTGGAAATAGATTACTAATAATATGGTTCTCGCCTTAAAATTATGTTATTTTTTGCCTTACATTTTTATTTAATTCGATTACAAAGATAAATACGCCTTTAAGTTTAATAATCTAATGCAATCAAAATGTAAATAATAAAACCGGCCAAGTGCATGTCGGGCCACGCGCAATGTAGGGTTCCTTAGTTGCCCGGTACATATAAGTTGGTCTCTTCAAACTTCTGGTCCCATACATTATAGGGGACCAAAAGTTTGGCGCGACCTGTACTCGTAAACCTGTAAAGCCTACTTAGCTGTGATAGTTTTCCTTTTAAATTCATTATATATACTACTTCTGTGAATTTTTTCACATTTCTATAAACAACCATTTAGCCAGCAGGGTGGGGGAGGGTCACCCCACTCTAACAAAAATTTTCATTTTAAAGCTTAATATTTCGCCAACGGATCTCTAAATCGAAAAATGGTTTTCACACACCCACAATGTTTTTAAACGACCTATCCAACGATACCCCACACCATGGGATAGACGAGAAAAAAAATCATCCCCAGTTTAAGTGTATGAGAGGTACCATTAAAAAAACAATTCGAGATTTATTTTACCATTTTGTCGGCGTGATAAATATTTATATCCATGCCAAATAACAGCTTTCTAATCCCACCATACACACAGCATTACCTTGTTGCGAGATAACCCAGGTTTCGCCAGAGTCTGTGAAGCCTAGCCAGCTTTTGACCACGACCTTTTTCGCACGTTCTTGTCGTACGTGATCCACTTTTCATCACCAGTTATCAGGTTTTTCAAAAATGGTTCGGTTTCATTACGTCGTAATAAATAATGACAAATGAGTACACGCTTCATTAAGTTTCTTTCAGTGAGCTCATGAGGCACCCAAATATCGACCTTTTTTGTGTAGCCAACTTTTTTCAAATGCGCCAAAACTGTTTTGTGTTCAATCCCCAGTACTTCAGCTACATCGTAACTACTGATATGCCGATCTTGCTCGGCATATCAGTAGTTACGATGTAGCTGAAAAACTGGGCATCCATTTTATCCGTAACAGGGCGCCCAGAGCGAGGTGCATCTTTGACATCTAAATTTCCGGATTGAAAACGCTTAAACCAAATTTGTGCTACTCTCACAGACACTGCAATAGGTCCATAAATATCACAAATTTTTTTGCGGCTTGCGTTGCATTTTTACCTTTTTTGTAATAAAATTTTAAAATGTATCGAATTTTTTCATTAGATTCACTCATCTTAACAGTATGAAAAACAAATGAAAATCATATATTTTACCTAATTTGAATTTGGAATTATCGTTTTTTAAATTTGAACTTTTTAATAATACCAAAACCAGCCAGATACAAATGGTATAGCCAAAGAGATTTTATTATAAGTTCATACATACTATTTGCGAAAAGAGTTTCTCCCCAACCTAATAATACTTTTTATTTTGGAATAAGAAAACAAATCATATATTGTGCATTTGGTAACTAATCCCCTATTCCTATTCTCAGTTAGCTTTCTCGATCGTAAGAACCCATTTTATCAGTCGAACACCATACATTTTTAGATTGAGTTTTAGAGATCTCGATTCGATTGTTTCCCCGGAATTGCCCCCATGGAGTATCCACCTTAACGATAATCTACCTAATAAAGAAGTAAAAAGTCGTGTCCTTACATTGAATATTTTCGCGAAATTTCAGATGAAGTTAGGTTATTAACTTTCTATTGGGGTCTTACTCGCGATAACTAACAACATACTTTACTAAATAGATATGTGCTTGACGTTTCGACGCCTCTGTAGGCTGTCGTGGTCACAAGCTAACTGTTAAGGTATCTATCTATTAAGGTATGTTGTTAGTTATCGCGAATAAGACCCTAATAAAAAGTTAATAATGTGTGAAAATCGCAAAAGTTTGAAGTTAGGTTATTAGTAGTGCACTATTGTGAGGCCAAAACCAGATTTTTTTGAATTTTTGTCTTCTGTCTATCTGTATGTATGTTCCGTTGTAACTTGAGAACCACTGATCAACATACACGCTGTAAGGGTTGTTCATAAAATAACGCCCAAGCCGTAACGGGACAAAGAGGCGTGGGCAAGGGCTAGTCAATCAATGAATTACAAAATAATGTTCACTTCAAAAGGTTACACAAAAAGAACTTGCACTTGCTTTTGACTGGATTTTAATATCTACAAGTTAAAAGAAACACAGCCGGACGCCACCGGGAGGGTAATGTAATTTCATAAAATTAAAATTAAAATTATTATTAAAATCAAAAACGGGAAGAAATGAGATAAAATCTTCCTCTTTGTAACATTTTATAAACGCTCGTAAAAATAAATTCCTTTAACAATAACGGGAGATTTTCTACACAAATAAGAACCAATTTATTAAATTAACTGCGCTACGGTATACCGTTTTGTATTTCTTTACTGTATTGCAGAAAAGTAAAGCATGTCATAGTTAAGATTCAACTGTGATTTAAATTTAAAGTAGTCCTGTCTGAATATTTTTCCGAAATTGTAAATGAAATTAGGATTGTACTGAGGGAAAACAAAGCTTTTTACAATTTTTATTTGTCTGTCTGTGTGCCTGTATATGTTTTGATTAAACTCAAAAACCACCAAACGGATTTGGAAGCATTTTTTTATTATCATCGTAATAACACTGGTCAACATATAAGCTTTACGGGGTGTTGATAAAATAACCGCCAAGCCGAAAACTAGCGATACTACTAAAATATTGCAACACTTCTACGCGAGCTAACCCACGGGCAAAGGCTATTAAGGTTTATGAACCCACAAATTGACCACAAGCGTTCTTGTTTGTAATCTCGATAATCAGTCTACAGACAGGAATACCACATCTATGTACAGCTACATAATCCAGAAGCATCCGTTTTACTGCTTTTCACCCTTCTTTCAACGCAATAAGGTTTCAAAGAGGTTGCCCGACAAATTCCTTGATAGCACCGGAAGGCTTCGCTCCGCGGTCTGTCGCGAAATTAACAGGAAATAGAGCGCTGCGGTTACCTACCGAATCTTCGATCACCATCGAAGATGCACCTGCACTGGTATTGATTGTTCTATCTATTGCTTCGTTCACATCACTATCCGAGATAGATAATATGGAAGGGATAAGATTATATGATTTACAACGAAATCCATCCTTTGGATACTTTAATAACAGTTCATGAACCTGGCACATAAAAGAGGTTAGTAATAGTATCACATGAGTGTTTTAATACCTAGTTATGTACAGTTTCATACACTACTTTATCTAAACTCGTACTATAGTTATCTACTTATTTTTCAATCAATAAATCTTGGTAAAATTTGTCGTAAGCTTATCTTGATTTTGCCGTTAAGAAATTTTTCATCATGTTCGTTGCTCAGTATCACTCGACTTTTGTTGTCAGACATTTTTGCCCAGAATAAAACGTTTAACAACAGAAACACATAGAATTAATTGTCTAAATTATAGCGTAAAAATCTAGCATTCCACCGCCCACACATATGAGGTTAGGCAAAGGAGGTTTCATAGCGGTGGGGTCTCGCGCCGCACGAAACCTCCTTGGTCGGACCGCAATGAATGTGAGGTTCGACCACAAGGAGGTTTTATAGCGGTGAGGTCTCCCGCCAAGGTACCTCCTTGGTCGGGCCACAATTTACGTATTGTACAAGGTACACTGCCTAGTTTCGAGTTTCGCTGAGCCTTACCATAATTTCTAAGAAAAAATCTTAACCGTCAGCCTTAAAAAATAAAGCTAAATACCCATTTGGCACAGCACGTAAACTGATCAGAAATATTTCACTCAGACACTTTTAAGATCGGCAATTAATAAATGACCTTTATATTGGGTAAATCATTTTACTTTTCTTTTTCTCCCCCCTCTACACAATAGCGCAGTTTCTACCTGGTCCATCCACTATTTACACCAATGCTTACCTAAAACTTTAACAACTTGTAGTTTTAATGTTTTACGTACAAGAGAACCGTGAAAATGCCAAGTATTTCCCTTGTGACGTCACCTCTCACAGAGCTAGAGTAATATTGCGGTAATACTCAGGTCATGTATCTTCCTTTCTACACGGTGCATGCAATATGGCCACATTTCCAGCTTCAGGTCTTAGTTTGATAAGTTATTGCTACAGACCGCTACTTTATTTTATGGTTACATTATGAACAGCTACAGTATAACCTCAGACTATACCTATAATGCTTTATTTACTTTTGTAGTTTATTTCATAAGTCATACATAACGGATCTAGTAGAACGTCATTCAATAAGTCATCAGGAATCAAGGGGGCAAAATTCCCTTCAAAATTTTGTTTGAAATGATTTCAGATGCAAAAACCAAAATCTCAAACAAATCTGCCACGAAAACTAGATATCCTCGAGCACAATTTGTGAATCCTCCAAGTGCAGTTCCTCCACTTGGGTTTTTACTCACCTGAAATAGAGCCCTTTGTCTTCTAAGTATACTTCTAGATAAGCTACAAGGAAATTTATAGATCTTCTTTGCTTAACATGTTGTTATAAAGTCATTAGCTACCAAACTAGATGATTGCTCGTCATTTATATGTTGTATACTTATGATTCAGTAAAGTAGTAAAAAAGTCCTGTCTACACATTCAACAATTGTGAAAATTTTAAATGGAATGGGTTGAGTTTTGTTCTGTCCGTTTTGTTTTAAATTAGGAACCACACAACGGATTTGGATGCTTATTTTTATTATTATTGTAGTTGTCCTATTCAACATATAGGCTATAAAGGAGTGTTAGATATCTTAAATAATTAACATTATATTTCTAGGCATTTTACTATAATCAGTGTGTGCTCACTTATTTTAGTATTAAGCTTGTACATTTAAAAGTAAAGTTGTGATGGTTCCGACGCCCACGTGCTATCCGCTTGACAGCGTTAAAAGTCGGGTGATATAAAAAGCGGTTAGCACGGGCGCGCCGGCACTATCGGTAGAACTGTCAAAGCGATAACGTATTGTCAAAATGTTTGTAAAACAATAAACGTTGAAAATATACCAACCTGCGTTGTGATTTCTGGACATAGTTAAAAGTTCAGAAGCCGGGATATTATTGGGTGGCATCAACACTTAATAAAAGGACCTGAAGCGCCTACACAACATGGGTCGCAATTCGTGCAAGAGAAAACGAGACGAGACCAGCAGTTCAGAGGCAGCAACACCGCCGCCACGTAATTGCAAGAAATCGTATCGAAAGAAAAAGAAGACCCGGCGGCGCACGCCTTCACGCAGCAGCTCACGGAGCGCGCACCGCCGGTCGCGAAGTGGTTCCGAGCACGCGCCACACCGATCGCGGAGCGTCACACGGCGCACTAGACGCCCTACACGCCGCTGCTCACGCAGCGCGCATCGCCGGGCGCGAAGTGGTTTCGAGCACGTGCCACGCCGATCACGGAGCGTCACACGGCGCACTAGACGCCGTACACGCAGCAGTTCACGGAGCGCGCATCGACGGTCGCGAAGTGGTTCTGAGCACGCACCACGCCGATCGCGGAGCGTCACACGGCGCACTAGACACCCTACACGCAGCTGCTTACGGCCCTTGCAACGCCGGTCACACATCGAGTCGCAGCGCTTGAGCCACCAGTCACAGCGTGGTTCTGGCAACGCGCCAAGTCATGCATGGAATGATTCGGAGCGTCAGCAGCGCCCGTCTCATAGCGGCATTCAACACGAGCAGCCTCAGTCGTCTAATCAAGATGTCAATGGTGATAGCGGCATTCAACACGAGCAGCCTCAGTCGTCTAATCAAGGTGTCAATGGAGATTCAGGTACGAGATCTTTATTATTAGCATTTAGAGAACTCATGAACAACATGAAAACAGATTCCGGAAATGAACGATTCCCAAATTTAAATGTTATACCAGAATTCGATCCGTCTAAACGTAATCAGACTGTTCACGTGTGGATTTCTAAAGTAAACGAATGTGCTCAAATTTATGGCTGGTCAGAACGACAAACGATCCATTATGCTCTGCCAAAATTAGTGGGACTAGCTCAACGATGGTACCAGGGTTTGCCCAGCCTTTTGTTTTCATGGTCCGAATGGCAACAAAAGCTAAGATTAGCGTTCCCTAGTGACGAGAATTACGCTCAATTGCTGACGGAAATGCTTGCATGCAAGGCGCGATTTGGTGATTCATTGGAAGAATATTTCTACGAAAAAATTGTCTTGATAAACAGATGCAAAATAACCGGTAAAAGCGCAATTGATTGCATTTTATTTGGAATAGAGGATAGGACAGTGAGGACGAGTGCTGAAGCCGTTCAGTTCACTGAGCCTGACCAATTACTAGTTTATTTACGAAATACTAAGGTTACTAAGCGATCCGATAAAATTAATACGCAGCCTCAATCAAGCACTTCCGACAGTAAACAGCACAATAAACTGGCCAAACCAAACCACAGCACTAGAGAAAATAAATCTCAGGTAAAATGTTACAACTGTGGTGATGAAGGACACCCATTTTACAGATGTAAACAACCGATTAAAAGATGCGATAAGTGTCACAAAGTAGGCCACAGGGTTGAACAATGTCCAATAACAGCAACAGACACAGGAAATATTAAGAATATTAGCTGACTAGATAGCACTCAAAAAACAAACAATGACACTAAGTATTACAAGATAGCTAAGGTGAACGGCCAAAATATTGAGTGTTTCATTGATTTTGGAAGTCAGTGTACTCTTATTAGGGCATCAGTAGCTAGGAATCTAGCATCGACATGGAATTTGACGGATTTACCAGTTTTAAGGGGATTTGGGGATTCAAAAGTAACGTGTCTAGGAAAATGTAACATTGACATCACAATAGACAGCGCAAATGCATGTATAGAAGCTCTGGTTGTTCCTGATGACTTGCTTCAAGTCCCTTTATTGATTGGCCAGACTCTCACGGAACTGGAACATATTGTAGTCTACAAAACGGGTAACATATTAAAAATAACAACTAAATCTTCGAATTCAGATAAACCTATTATGCTATATGCTGATGAGACGGTAGAAGTAATTGGGTACCGTGAGATAAGAGTACATTCTGACGTTCAGTACACAGGAGATTTATTTATCGAACCTAGTTTATGTCAATTTTCACAGCGAGAATATGAAGTCATACAAAGTGTCATAAAATTGATTGATGGCTGTGGGCAAATTTTGGTGAAAGGAATATATCACTCAGGATGCATATTAGAACAAAATACACCAATAATTCGTGCACACCCTTTGATCAGCGCACAGTTATTACATGTGAATAGAATCGAGAATTCAGCTTTAAGCCCTGACTCGATGATCGAAAAATCTATGATTAAAACCAATGAAAACATAGCAGAAAACTATGCAAGCAAACTAACACATCTTTTGAATGAATACCGGAACTGCTTTGCTTTTTCGACCAACGAGTTAGGTTGCATTTCCTCAACCGAAATGAACATCAAACTTAGTGATACAACCCCTGTAGTATATCGACCTTACCGTCTTCCTTATACAGAACGCGAAGTCGTTAGAGGCATGGTAAAAGAACTTGAAGATTCTGGTATTATTAGGAACTCTACGTCGGAATATGCATCACCAATAATTTTAGTCCGAAAAAAAACTGGCGACTACCGTCTATGTATAGATTTCAGAGGGCTTAACAAGAAAACTTGCAAAGAACATTACCCCTTGCCTCGCATAGATGATCAATTAGATAGTTTGTCGGGGTACAAATACTATACTTCATTGGATCTGGCATCCGGCTATTATCAGATACCCATGGCTGAATCGTCTAAACATCTCACTGCCTTTGTCACACCCGATGGGCATTATGAATTTAACCGGATGCCATTCGGTCTAGTCAATGCGCCATCAACCTTCCAGAAAGCAATTAACACGATACTAGGTAATGCTCGATTCAAAGATGCCTTTGCATACATGGACGACATTATAATTCCATCAAAATCATTGGACGAAGGGCTACAAAAATTACGCGACGTGTTAGAATTATTCCGGGCATCTGGAATAACACTGAATCTAACAAAGTGCAATTTTCTAATGGAGTCCATAGAGTATTTAGGATTTGAGGTGAATAAAGGAGGCATAAGGCCTGGCAGAAAAAAGACAGATGCTGTAGAAAATTTTCCTACTCCTACTGATCAGCACAAGGTTAGACAATTTTTGGGTTTAGCCAGTTTCTTTAGAAGATTTGTTAGAGGATTTTCTGTTATTGCTAAGCCTCTGACGAATCTGCTGAAGAAAGATTGCACTTGGATGTGGGGTACCGAAGAAAAGAGTGCTTTTGAAACGTTAAAGAAGGAATTAATAAAACGCCCCACTTTGGCATTCTATAATCCGCACTATGAGACTCAATTGCATACAGATGCTTCAAAATTAGGAATCGCTGGTATACTTTTACAAAGACCTAACAAAGATGCCCCATTTAATGCTGTAGCGTATTATAGTAGGCAAACGTCACCCGAAGAGTCTCGATTCACGTCGTATGACTTGGAAACCTTAGCAGTAGTAACATCTTTGCAACGTTTCAGAGTATATTTACTAGGAATACCATTTACCATTGTTACCGATTGCAATTCTCTTCGTGCGACATTTGAAAAAAGAGATATGTTACATAGAGTAGCCCGTTGGTGGAATATAATGCAAGAATACGATTTCAATATAATTTACAAGCCCGGTACAGCTATGTCTCACGTTGATGCACTGAGCCGCAACCCAGTTTTTGTCAGTCCACATGATTTTGTTATTAGAAATATTGACGTGGATTGGTTGGCTACGGTGCAGCAGGGTGATACAGAGTTACAAATAATTTTAGATATACTTAAAGATAAAAATAGTGACAACGTAGTAGAAATCAAGAAAAACTTTTTAGTAAAGCGTGGTTTATTATACAGAAAAACTGATGATGGTGATCGTTGGGTAGTACCAAAGGGGGTCAGATGGCAAGTTGTGAAGGCTAATCATGACGACATTGGACACTTTAGTTTGGAAAAGACACTTTACAAAATTAAAAGTACATATTGGTTTGCTAAAATGAGAAAATTTGTAACGAAATATGTCCAATCATGCTTAGAGTGTGCACACGCCAAAGTACCAGCCGGTAAAAGGGCTGGTGTATTGCACCCAATCCCAAAGGTAGATTGTCCGTTCCATACCATTCACATCGATCACTTGGGCCCTTTTGTACGCAGCAAAAAGAAAAACTCATATTTGCTCATAATTATAGACGCGTTTACTAAATTTATTATACTCGTCCCGGTAAAAAGCACTAAAACAGTACATTCAATTAGAGCGTTAAAAAATTATTTTCATACTTTCGGTACACCCAAAAGGTTAATTTCAGATAGGGGAACATCTTTTACGTCAAAGAAGTTTGAAGAGTATACGAATTCATTGGGCATAAAACACGTTTTAAATGCAGTAGCTACACCTAGGGCAAATGGCCAAGTAGAACGATATAACAGAACAGTCCTGGCTAGTCTTACCGCCATTAATTATGGAAAAACTGAAAACACATGGGACGAAAGGGTTTCGGAAGTGCAATGGGGATTGAATAATACACTTAACAAGGGAACGGGAAAATCTCCAGCTGAAACACTCTTTGGTCTCAAGTTGATAGGCACAAACGATTCATTGATTAATCTAAATATTACTAATGACACAAGCGATTATGCTGATAATTTGAAAAAAACCAGAGCTGAAGTTTCAGAGTATATAGGGAAGTCTCAGTCAAAACAAAAAGAACAATATGACAAACATAGAAAGCGTGCAAATTTCCAAGTTGGGGATCTGGTGAGAATAGAAAGGGATATTCCTTCCATCGGAAAAAGCCGAAAGTTAGTACCCAAATTGAGAGGGCCCTATCGTATTGTAGAAGTATTAGACAATGATAGATACGTAGTAGAGGATACCCCGTTGTCACGAAAAGGTAACAGACCATTCAAAGGAGTTTTTTCCGTTGATAAAATACACCCATGGCTTGTATTTCAGAGAAATTATTCGGATTCTGATGATAAAAGTGACGAGTAATTACAGATATTTTGATAGGATTGTATTAAAATATAGTAAAATTTTTATATACAATTTAAAGTTTGTGTAATGTAAAATAAAATTATGATAAAATTTATGAGAGCATCTTATAAACTTAAGATACTTTCATCTAAAACAGAATATGTCAGGTATTATTGATATTAATGAATTAATGAAAAGTTGATTATGATAATGGAATAAATAAAAACAAAATGTGTCGTACATGTATATATGCACTGTAAATAAATTGGTCAATCTGGCATAAAGGTTTCATTAAGAATAAGAATGGGGTCTTGATGGAGCTGCTCTATCAGTCACGACATGAGCATTAGATGGAAAAACTTTATCAAGAACGTGTATGGGGTCTTGATAAAGGTAACCAATAAAACGCTGACAAGAACGTGAATGGGGTCTTGTTAGAGTTTAAAAGTAAGAACCGTTCCAAGAACATGCATGGGGTCTTGGTCGGTTATTATAGGTATTGTACGTACAATGTGCGAGTTGAAATATTTTTTATTTGTAAATTTAAAGTAGAATTATAATCTGTATTGAAGACGTGAATGGGGCTTCAGTACAGCGTGTAACTTAGGACTGTTTTGAATTATAATCTGTATTGAAGACGTGAATGGGGCTTCAGTACAGCGTGTAAGTTAGGACTATTTTGAATTGTAATCTGTATTGAAGACGTGAATGGGGCTTCAGTACAGCGTGTAAGTTAAGACTATTTTGAATTGTAATCTGTATTGAAGACGTGAATGGGGCTTCAGTACAGCGTGTAAGTTAAGACTATTTTGAATTGTAATCTGTATTGAAGACGTGAATGGGGCTTCAGTACAGCGTGTAAGTTAAGACTATTTTGAATTGTAATCTGTATTGAAGACGTGAATGGGGCTTCAGTACAATATGAGATAATTGTTTTGATTTGTTAAAAGTAATTACGCAGCTTAATAGGCATTATTTCGTAATGTAAATGTTTAATGTTTTAGGATTATTATTTCACTGTTATTTCAATTAAATGTGATTGCAATTATGTACTAACTTAATTATTATGATTACTTCTTCACGGGACGTGAATTTTGTCAGAAAAGGCCGACTGTTAGATATCTTAAATAATTAACATTATATTTCTAGGCATTTTACTATAATCAGTGTGTGCTCACTTATTTTAGTATTAAGCTTGTACATTTAAAAGTAAAGTTGTGATGGTTCCGACGCCCACGTGCTATCCGCTTGACAGCGTTAAAAGTCGGGTGATATAAAAAGCGGTTAGCACGGGCGCGCCGGCACTATCGGTAGAACTGTCAAAGCGATAACGTATTGTCAAAATGTTTGTAAAACAATAAACGTTGAAAATATACCAACCTGCGTTGTGATTTCTGGACATAGTTAAAAGGAGGTTGTTAAAATAACCGCCAAGCCGAAAACTGACGATTTAACAGAATAATTGTACCTCTAGGTAATTAAAACAAGCGTTTGCATAACTGTTACTAGAAACCTTTATTAGAAGAATCGTAAATTATGTGTACCATAATCGTTAAATAATCTTTGCCTGAGGAAATAACGCAACAGTTTTATTGTTAGAGTAAAATAATTAATAATGCTTGTATATAAATATTTAAATACGAAAATAACCCTGCAATTTTCTGAACATAATTTATAAAGGTACAACATTTAATTTTTTGAAGACGGAATCGAAGAAAATATCTGATTTCAAAAAATCCATTAACTGAATTACAAAAGTAAATGAACTTTTTAATAGAAAGTTTATGCCAACCAAATTCGGTCATATTTTAAACTTTTTGTCTGCTTTTCGGAATAAATAGATAAAGTTGGACGTTTAATTTCAATATTAAATTTTTTCGTGATACTGTACAATTCTTTTGTATTTCCTGCAAGTGACGTCATCATATTAGGTTGAATGATGGAACCTTTGTTAGACTTGAGGATGCGTTAAAAAAAATGCTCATTTATGGGAATGTGTGATGTGGTGATGACGTCACTTAAGGTATTTGCGACGGGTCTCGTTCCCAAACGCAAAACTTATGATTTTTTTTATAAAAGAAAGTAATAAATAAATGTGATTTATGGCACAACGCGACAAATAGTCTAATGTACAGTAGGTTTTCCAACAAAGTTGTATTATTTTATGCATTGATTTTTAAATAACCCTCCGTTTGCGTTTGGGGCCGAGACCCGTAGCAACCACCTTAAGGTCAAATAAAATATTTTTTTAATTGAATATACGATATGCACACTTTCTTTAAATCTGTGTACTAAAACATTAGAGGAAATCTATTCCTCTAATATTCGTATTATATTAAATATTGGCGAAAAAAGAAGCAGAGACCATACTCAAGTAAGTGCATTAAGCATAGTAAAAACAGAATAGTAGGATAACTAGCGCGCCTCGCGATACTTCAATGCCTACTGTGCAGGGTTGTTACTCTTGGTTTTGTAGTGAAGTCTTTTATAGTTTTATGGTCACAAAATCAAAACATACGGATACGTATGTATCAGGCTTGTTAATATTTTTTTTAATTTCCTCTCCAAGAATCAATGTTTTCATAACAACTTTTTTTAATTAATTTGATTTGTACCGGCAAAACAAGCATAAATGTTTTCTTTGTGTGCGTGCTGTGGTTCGTACATACTGGTACGCACACATATTAGCCACACTCGGTACCTATAAGTAAAGATAGATTACTATTTTGTTTTTACTACCAACAGGTCCAACAGCACCCGGATTAGAAATGTATATGTCAATTGAATAAATGTTAAAGAAGTATGCTTAGACCATATAACGCGGGACTAGGCATACGCACTTATCCCCCTCTGCCGAAGTACATTAACAAATTGTTCATGTAAGTTTGCTTGTGTGCGCGTTTTGTGTTTGTGTTGCAGCTTTTGATTTAGTGTGACATATCAATTTTTCGCAGGAGTGTGCGTGAATGAGTAAACGTGTGCTGTGCGTGTTTACCTCCCCTCCCGTGGAAAACGGCAGAATAATTTCAGTACTAAGAGTCACGCTTTGGCAGGTACCGTGTTAAATTGTCTAAGGAAGTATGTAATAGTTGTATCGATATAATAAATAAATAAATAAAATTGTCCTTTTTTAGTTAGCAAGGACCTATAATTAATTAAAAAACACACATATGAATAATGTACATTAAAATAAATAAGACACGAGATAAATATACTATTTAAAATTATTTACAAATTATAATTTTTTATTAGGTAGGTAAAGGATGTCGCGGTCACTGCCACTGGTTCTGTGGATAATAGACGCTATTTGTCTGCGCATGATCGCAAAAAAGTCATCGATGTGCGCCTCCGCGAACATTGTCGATGCATTACATATGTGTGATATTAAGCAACTCAAACGCGTTCTGCTTACCACAAAATGTATGAAAGACCCTGCTACCTGTCTGGCCTGCACAGAGAGTAACTCAGCTGGGCCCAGTATAAGATTACACACCAGCGGACAGTAACAAGGTTTTTCATATGAACGATTTAATAATCAAACAGGACACTCACATAAATCCAGTAAAATATTGACTGCGTCACGATACCTCCAGAAGTCCAAATCTGGGGTCCTCGCTGATTGTGCCGTTTCGCTGCTCCAGGGCTGGCCGAGTCGGTAGGATGGAGGGGAAATACAAGGCAGGGATCAGCAGGAAATCAAAGGAATGTGGCCACGAAGACTGGCCACGTGTCACCAAAATTCTGACGCAATCACCAAAGTATCTTCCTGGAATTAGCTCGGCTTCTACGAGAACAATTCCCCAATACGGTTTCACTAGAAGACCTTTATTTGTATACACATATAACCCTGAAGCAGGAATCTCTTAAAACCTTTCAGGCCCCATTTATATCACAATCAACCCGGGAGAGCAAAAATACCAAGTCCTGTCCAACCAAATCATAGACAAGAAGAAAAGAATAAAAAACAAACAAAATTACTACGCCGCCGCTAGCGGTCTCTAAATGTGCAGATTATAAAACTGCGAACAAAGCGCGTTCAGCTTGACTGTCGCGCGAACAACATATATGATTATGGTAGCAGGCAAAGATTTGTGGTGTGGTTTGTGGTCTCCTCCAGATAATAGACATAAGTAAATACGAGTAATGAGTATTTACATTGTGTTTATTCTTGAAAAAAAAACAATAGGTACGGAATCTCGAAGCATTTTCTGTTCGTGTAAACGTAGCTACAGAAAGAGCAACAGTTTCCTCCAAGTCACGGCGAGCGCGGGTCTTTGCGCCGCTTCAGTAATTCCTAATTGCACCCTCTTTGCCGGGTGACGGATGGTTCCGCAGTCGAACCCGATTATTGCCGAGAAAATGTTCTGTATTTACTCGGCTAATGGAAAATAGATGATTCTGTAGTTTTTGTTTCAATACTTTTTAGAGTTTTAAAATGACATGTGTTTAATAAAGTTACTGTTCTAAAAAGTTATAGATCTTTTCACACATTAAATATGAAATTAATTTTTCGACCTATAAAATTATGAATTATACATTTGACAACTAAAATAACAAGCTCTTTTAGAAGTTTTTGATTGAAAAACACTTGTACTTGTCCACTGATTTATATTATTTCCCTTACCGGTTTCGCTGTTAAAGCATTATCAAAGGTTTTTTTTTCTATTTTTTTTTACAAGTATTTTTCAATCAAAAATGTATCAAAAGTTCCACCAAGTGCCAACAATCACGAGCATCAACTCCATCTTTTAGAAGTGATTTGTGAATTAAATAAGCTTATCGCAAAAGCTTCAAGGTCCACTATGTTTATTTGAACAGTTAACCAAGATGTTCTTTTGTACTACCTTGAATTCCTTTGTCAAACATTTATCGAACTAAGCATTGACGTACTACCAAGTGGACATCGGGTCTGTGCTCAAAAGTGTCCGAACCAAAAGAGAGTCAAAACCAGTTAAAATTAAAAAGGGTGTCAATCACACGTCAATCCAAATTGAGTCGTGCAGCAATGACATACGATTCAAATTAAAATGTTTTGTTCCTTAATAATTTGACACTTCACTAAGGACACTTTTTTGGTAAATTTTATGCTAGACCCGAGGTCCATGGTTTGTTATGTCAATGGAACTAGGTATTATTATACTAAATCAAAATTACTACAGAACTAAGAAAATACTTTTATTATCTCTTAACTCTATAACCCTAACTTTCGTATATTTCGTATAACAATATCACGTTTCACATTATTTTCTTATTGAAAGGGCTCAGTGAAGGTATTTGTCACCGCACTTGATCCAATTCTCATATTTCAAAAGGCTTCGTAGGAGTAAGTATTTTCACACAAATTGCGGTAGCTCCTTTACCATTCGATTCTGAGATGACACGAAATTCCAGTGTTAGATAAACGTAACAGCTTCCTGTAATTTATTTGATACGATTAAAACCTTGTGAATAATTTACAAATTCCTTGCGTTTCGGATCTTACGTTTTCTTATAGTCGTTATGAAATCGGTAGTGTGGTAAATTAATCTGTGGGGCCAATTTTCAACTCGAATGAGCGCAAGCACCTGCTACAAGTGTCGCATTGGTTTATGAGCGGTGACCTTGACTGCGCTAGTAATTTTTTCTCTATTGCATTTAGTAATTTTGTGCCCTAGTGAACACATGTGCTAGTCCCCCACCACTTTTGCCGAGCGCTCATAACTCGTTGCGAGACTTGTACCAAACTTTCAACTCAAAGTTTTGACAGTGTGGCCGTTTCTTTTTTCAAATTCCAAACCACTAACACTGTGATATCTTTAATGTATTGGTGGTCAGCAGTGGCGTGCATCTCATATAGGCAAATACGCAATGCCTACCCTGGACTTGGCTTAGCTAACTAGACCACTATCTATTTACATATAGGAAGGTACACACAACTATTTCAATATTAAAATCAGGGAAGCTTCACCCGTTCTTTGAAATACCTACCTACCTGCTCAGCAGCGTTCACTCCCGTGGCAACACGCATAACTAAAATTAGATGCGAATTCTCTATGTGTGCATCTGTAACTATACTCCCGTGACGTCAGCGGCTCATGCCAAGCACGCACACGTTGGCATAAAAATACGCAACGCCTGTTCGAAGCAACCACGTCGAGTCGGACAGTTTGGACTTTTTACCTATCTTATCTCTTTCATTATAGTAGGGGCTAATTTCGTACTGCAAGTGTCCGGTTGATGTGGTCGCAATTGTGGTTGACAATAATATTTTTATAGGTACCTACTGCATTTTTTCGTATGCAAAATGAAACATAGTCTTATTTGGGATAAATTCCAAATTTTCAGTTTTGTGCCTACCCTACTTAAAAATCCTATGCACGCCACTGGTGGTCAGAATACACTCTTCTCCAGAATATTAATAGGCCTCAGTATACAAACTTTATTGTCGGCTGGGAACGCGACTGACCGAAATCACTCGTCCAGTATGCTTACCATGAGTTTCAGTGACTATACACGTGATCTACTGCGTAAAATATTTATGTGAGAAATTGTGCAGCGCCCCTAGCGGCTTACGAGAGGAACCAGAATTTCTCATACAACATATTTTACGCAATCGGTAACGTGCACGAAAACTCATGGTACAGGAGATTTATAATTGCAGGCCAAGAAAATTATTTTGGCAGAAACTAGCTTAGCCCTGCTGAATAGATTGGGTCAAAGACATTTTCATAAAATATTTATGGTGGCTAACGATCCTTCGGCCTCACCAACAAAAATTCTACAGAGGATTTTTGATCAAACACGTACAAAATTATTGCTAAAGAAAACGATTTTTTTTTTAATAGGACCTACACCAAAACCATTTTGGCACTGGTTAATATAATTAGTGGAATCGTAATTTCTCACAAAAATTTAGCTTTAACACAGTATTTAATTTAAAATCACAATTAAAGATAAAGTATTCTTAATTCAAGCACGAACACGAGTGATTTTACTTCAAAAGTTGAGGCCAAGTAAAAACTATCCGGTGTAGTTTCCCTGGTTAGTTTAGTTAAGAATTCTCCAACTTGTTTTCGCTTTTCTACTAACTATTCAACGAAGATCTTCCATTAGAGATGTAGCTTAGATCTAGATCTGTGGCATATGTGTGTGCTGTAAACAACGAGTTACAATATAGATTAAAGTAGTAATACACAGATTTATTTATTTTTTACTTATTTATTTATATAGGTGGTAGAGCTGATGCCGCGGGCTCGACTGTGGAGGTACCACCATCTTACTCGCAAATCCTCCCGAAGTTATTCGGGGGAGGGTAAAAGAACAGCTCTCAGGCAAAATCAGGCGGCCCACCATTGCCTGGGACCGATGGATAGCGGTATATCCATCCCCAATTGCCAGGGCTTGTAAAAAACAGACTGGTGACGGGCAGCGGCGTCACTGATGCAAGGGTTTCGGCACCGCGCCCACCAACCCGCCTGCCCAGCGAGTGAGTATGGGCATTTCTTCCAGGAGGACCGCCAAGCGTGGCGAAATTCTGGAAAGGCTTATGTCCAGCAGTGTACGAAACAGGCTGATGGATGGATGGATACAGATTTAAAACACCCGTAGTCTGCTAAGACTAGAGGTGGCATGGACTCATAGGATTATGTTTAATAGAAACACAAATAACGACCCCTAGTTGGGTAATTATTTTCCATGATCAAAGGTATATTAGATGAAATAATGCGGCCTACTATGTTGCTAAGAAAATCAAACTCAGAAGTACCCGGCACCCAAAATAGAAAAGATTGTATGACTAGATTAATCGATGTGGAATATGATAAAATGTAGTGTCAGGAATCAGGATCGTAGCCCTGAGCTAATTATCCTAGTCGTTTTTGAACAGACAGACACATAGATCCTCTATGATATAAGAGTTTCAAATGGAACCTGTTATAAATTTGTCATTGCTTTAACGTAAACAGCAAATAAATTCGTTAAGGTGGTAAAACCGAATCCCGGTGTAAAATGCACATCATAATATTGTTTTCCTTACTTTTAAATGAAAAGTATGCAAAAGTTGCGTTTTAAAGTAATTAGCTACAATGGGTTACTAATAATAGTGATCTCGCATTAAAATTATGTTATTTTATGCCTTATATTTTGATAAGATTCGATTACAACGATAGATACGCTTTTAAATTTGTTAATTGAATGCATTTAAAATTTAATTCAGGAGTGTTCAACCTTTTTTAGCTCGAGGGCGAATAATCTATTCCAGGTCTGTCAAACGGCCACATTGCCGCACGTTAACATACCACCTCAATAATAATTTAATACCAAACAAGTGAATTAAAATTTGCTTTATTTGTTAAAAAAAAGGATTGACACTGTTTACTTTTCCCCAGATTGTCGATATTTGCTTTTATTCTTATGGTCGTAACCCGCAGACTACCTTCCAGATGTACATCCGTAATCCTTGTCCTGGTTTTGGACTTTACATTTTTTATCATTATGTGCTTCTAAACGTGACATCATCTTTGTGGGCGTGATTTCTTATTATATAATCTATTCAATAAATAAATAAATCCTTTAAATAAATATTTCCTTTAGCCTCTTAGGGTCGCCGCAGAAATGTCCCGGTGGGCCGCATGCGCTTGATTTAAATCATAAAATGGTAGAATTTGAACGCAAAACTCTAATTAATACTAATCAATTTTCACTAATTGCTTTAAAACGCTATTTTTGCATATCTACTTTTTATTCAAAAGTAAGGATAACAATATTATGATGTGCATTTTGCACCGAAACTCTGCTTTACCACCTCAAGGTAGTTAATAGTTTGGGAGCTGAGTCCCATTACCAATATTTTGTCCTCTTGTCTCTCACATTCAATGACCTTTGTTTGTTATTCTTTGTTATCTTGTGTTATTTAACGATATTAAAACACAGCATCAATTGTTCCAGCAATCCGCGCGTCCCCAGAGCCCCGAAGGTTGCAGCTGGAGGAGCCTCCTCACCATGTGGAGTTCAGTAACGAGACCGGCGCCATGCTGACCTGCGGCACCAGGGGAAACTACCAGGTAGTCACTTTATTCAATCTCTGTCCCGTTTTCGGCTTGGGCGTTGTTTTATCAACACTTCTTATAGCCTATGTGTTGACCAGGGACACACGATGATAATAAAGAAGACAGCAACCAAATCCGTTAAGTAGTTTTCGAGTTAAGACGGAAAATACATACGGACAGACAGACAGACAGACAGCGAAAATTTCTAAAAATAGTAGTTTTAGTTTTAGCAGAATACTAATAACCTATTTCTTTAGTAGTAAAGTAAAAAGTAAAGTAAAAATTTATTTGCATAAACATGCGTTGTAAGTACAGGTCTTATTGTATCTTAATATTAGAAACAGCACATTTTACCATATTATATAGTATGCAAATATTTATTCTTAAAAAAAAAAAACTAACATGCAACAATACAGTCAATGACACGGTAGCGTACGGTCTATAACTTCAAAATTAAGCATCTAGGTAAGGCAAGGGTACTATTTTCGTATTCAGTGACGAAGATTCTATAGTGCATAGGGGTCAGATGCATTTCCGAAAATTTTGACTTTTTTCGTATGTGCCGCCTCTAAAGTGATATGAGTATGGGTCAAAGCAGCAGGTAACATGAATTGCTGGGGCCGCAGCATCAGCATCCAAGCTGGGGCCGAATTGCCATAAACCTACAGCTCACGTTCTCACGGAACGATACCTAGAACGCCTAGAATAAACATACTTCTTGTAGAATTATCTGCTTTGTTGCCATGCAGCGGTCACCCGCATCTCATAGGCCATGCACCGCTTTGCCACTTTTGCATAATGTAAGCATGACGCTGGACTTGCAGCGCAGCATTCATAGCGGGCACTCACAAGATCCACTAGTGCTATAATTGTAGTTCTTTTTCAAACAGCTAGGAGTACTAAAGTGGGATGATACCTAAGTGCGACGTGTATCTAAATATCGGCTGACGTGGTCTCAGCATTGCTTTTACACGAGTTAAATACCTTATCACTAAGTCGCCCGATAACCTAACAGTTTCTCGTTTTGGAGAAACCCAGTCTATTTTGTTTATATCTTCTGTGTTATCAGTATTCGGTCAAGAAGCACATACTAGTTGTTTCACCCTACTAAAACTGCATCCGATCTGCATCATTGTCGTTGTTAAGACACGCTCTTATCGCGCACACAATGCCGTATGTGCTTAATAGGTATGTTTTACCTGTATACTAAAGGTACAAACTTTCGAACTGGTTTTCCCTGTGAATGCCCGGCATTTATATTATGGTGTTGCGAGCTAAGACAATGCATCGAGTACAGCAATTAAACGTTGTTATCGATGTCCCAAATTGGTAGCGTAATTTTTATCGTAGGTATGTGATACGATCTATAGTGACTATGTGAACACGTGAGTGACTCCCGGGGCCCCAGTATGGGAGCGCAGGATGAATTGTAAATCGTCTATTTTCATAAGGATGAAAGTTTGACTGACGTGGTCCAAGAATATTTTAATATTCACTCGTTTATTTTAGGAATGATCCAATTACCGCGCCGAACGATAACCCGCACGCGAGGTTGTGGGGAATTCCAAATCGATATTATCCCTATATTGTTTTCTTTTTTCGGTACGATAAACAACTGGAGTGGTATAAATTGCTATGCGGGCAGTCAGTCGCTAGACACTACACGGTCAACATTACCGCAAGAACATCATATAGACTTAGGAGTCCCGTGACATCCATCCAGAACTCAAGATGCAGTCCCAAGACAGAATACTCAGTTTCCCGGTGGACACCTTCACGACGCGCGGGCCTTCTATACCCGAGGAGGCCCCTTTCAGCCCCGGCGAAATTCTGCAATTCAATAAAGCATACAAACAGTTTCTTCAGGCGGAACGACAGCTGGACGACCTGACTTTCCTTAACGGGAAGCCATGCCCCGTCCGCTACAACTTTGATCCGACGAGGCCAGAAGAAGATCGTCTGATGGTGAACTGGGACTGGCTCATGCCCTTATTTTGGGGGCCGCCGCCAGGTGAGAGGGATCTCGTGAGGGTGCCCACTATACTGGAGTTTGTTGAAAAGAAGATTCGCTTTTCGAAGTGCAAGGCGGTCGCCGGGGACACCTGTTCCTGCGGCAAGAGGCCTAATGTAGTGGTACCACCGGGACGTGAGTGCAGGATCCCACAGCACTTTCATCATTTCTGCACGGCGCACGTCTCTGCGTGGATAACCAAGTACATGGTCCCGGCGATTCTGCTGAAAGAATCCCAAGAAATCTTTAGAGAGGTCATCCAGAAAGTGCATGAAGGTGATCCGCAAATCCTCGAATACTATTCGACGGGTGACCGGACGGACACAGAAATGTTGCTGCACTCGGCTCGCAACATCAGTGATAATAGTGCTAAATAGTGCAGCAATGCTGCTGCAATGTGACGTTCGCTTATTAAAATAAATATTTGTGTTTATAATATGTTTACTTTTTTTTTCTTGTACCCCTATGAGTGTAGGATGATGGAGAGTTGTGCAGGTAAGGTACTGAGATCATTCCCTCTGACGTTGCTTCAAGTTGAAATTTAGTTTCTCTCGTGACCACTCTATGTTAGATACAATCAAGTCAAGCTTGGACTGCACCAGATGTAACGTCTAGGTAACGTGCTACTAGCCGCTGCATAGCACGTCACATCACTAACGCAGATAAGTTGCAAGGCGTGATGATTAGCGTTATGTGCACATGGGATGCAAAGCTCCGTTATCACAAACTATGCTTGGCATATGCTTATCATATGTCTTGAGCAAGGCCTGAGTGTGCATTCGCCTCTGACTACGTGTATCTGCGACGTTTAGGTATGGAGCTGACCATACAGGAATATGAGACGTCTAAATAAGGTTTTTCTTAACTTTATATCTATGAATAACTGCATGTAAGCCGCAAACAGTATTATGACAAAGACCGGCGGCAATTGGCGTTACATCTGTAACTCCTTATGGACCGATAATACGTATGACCACATGGCACGCTATCGTTTAAATATGGAACAAACTATGTGTCACTACTCAAAAGATAGGTAAATATGATCAGACGACGGGACCTTCATCGAAATATTATTACAGGCTGCCGGCCGAACGTAAGTAGCTCCAGCGTATTACGGCAACCCACGTTTAGTTGGCACTGTCTTGAAATATTCGGGAAAACCCGTGCTATATTCATTTTATGATCTGTATCCGACTGGCGGCGTGTATTTCAAAACGAAATCAAAACTGATGAGTGACCATAGAAAATTACCGGGACATACACGTGTGCTTCATACACGTATACACCTCACTTATACTTAAGATTTGTCATTGTATAGGTGTTACAGGTTTGGTTAGACTATAATTCTAAATATGTATACTTTTCATGATTCCTGTAATGTTAGGACTATGGTATGACAGATACCTTACCTAAACACTGCACCGTACCTACCTATCGCTGCATAGCATGTCGCGGTGCCCCTCTATCGTGTTACAAAGTGTAGTGACCACGGTTATCTATGCATGGATGTAGATTGTACAACATCTTAGTGGATAGAACTAGTACAATATATTATCATCATTATTAAACTAACTACCTAAATATCTAGTATCATGAAGGAAACTGGTATGTCGTGACATTTGTAAGTCGGCATGCATTTTGAAATGAAATAACTATGTATCGGGAACAAGTTTTTTTTTTTATTTTCAAAAACAAACACTCACATGCACAATATACTCAATACTGATGTACACAAATACCTAATACTTATTATATAAACAAATGATCATATCTATGATTAGCACTACTTCGGCCGGTTGAAAGTTCCACGCCACGATCCCTGCTCACGCAAAGCTAGTGCATACTGCATCAAGTGCCTGTCCAGTCGCCGCTGCTCTGCCTTCTGACGTTTTCTCTCCTCACGCTCCAAGTCTTGTCTGCGCTTTTCTTCTTCTTCTTCCGCGCGCTCTTGCTCCTTCCGAGATTTTTCCCCGTTGTCTCGATGAACGGCTTCTCCAGAGTTTCCGCTCATGGTGGATGATGATTTTGTGAATGATGACATGGTGATTTTGTTAAGACTGATCGATTGTACACAGCCTTGTGATTATGGCGAGTGTATATGTGCTAATGATTGATTGTATATGTACTTTCCTCCATTTATACTAACCCGAAACCTACCTAATAAGGACTCGTTGTTCCATAATTATCGCGAATTTTTTCCCACTTGAATAAGCTCGTTCATGAGGGATAATTCAAATACCGTGACATCATGCTGTACCGCAGTAACGACAGAATTGATAAGCAAATTAGGTAGAGAAACGTATTTTGTGGTAAAATGGCGCAATATCGATGATGTCAACGGGTAATACATGCATATATCGGCAATACCCAGTTATTTTCAGCTGAAAAGGAAAAAATTGATAAGGATAATGCATACAGTTTTACATTTTATTACGGGAGTCATATCATACACTGTGTTAACTTCTGTTAGCTAGCACAATCATGCTCCGTATGGAAAAAAGTATAGGTAAGCTTCAGTACGTGCTCGTTACGGTACAAATGCAACCAACGATTGTTTCAACTCTAACTGCAAGCACCCCGGCATGCTGAGTATGCACGCAGTCTTGCTACGTGACCTGCAGTCTTACTCGACTATGTTGTATGTTCTTCGGATGTTCGGCTCCGACAAGCTATCCCACTACAGCGTTGCAGCGTGCACTCATGTCCGCAAAGCAGTTTACCAAGCGAACCCGAGAGACTTGGGTTTTTGTTGAATCGTCCATGCACACCATCGTTAGGTGATGAACACTTAATTACCTCGGCAGGTGTACCTGTACACCTTACCGTAGGTATGCCTTACCATAGGTATGCCTTACCGTAGGTATGACGTCAAACCTTATCGAACAATGGTGTATTGTTTCATTTTTCCGAACTATTAATATTTCAATAAACCCCACGGACAGGATGAGATCGGTTAATTAAGCCCGATAACATATTTAATTGAATGAGAGGAAATTAATATAAATACCATTTAAGTTCAGCGATAAGAGCGTTATCGCCGTCGCGGGTGGCCGTTCTAATGCTGTAAGAATTTACTGATATGGATGTTGCTACCTACAACCAATTCTACAACAAGGTGCACTTACAGGTTAACAGTAAAGAGTTTTTGCGCTCATATTCACAGAGACCTAAGGTTAGGCTTGAGACTAGGTCTCACTTTTACATAGCAAAACCTAGATAGAACTCAACAATCATATTTTTCCCGAGACCATGCACTGTGCATCAGAGTCGTTGCTCCGCTGTATACATTAGTAGCATCCCCCCTTTCCACTGGTCCACCATTTTTTATTTTCACCCCGTACGCTCTTGTGTCACTGACTGTATAAGCTAATTTACCTCATATGTATTGTATTTACGTTATTAATTATTATACTGTACGTATATACATTATCATATTATTATTTATTATATTAGATATTTATTATGAAATTTGCACAATATGAAAGTAAACATCCTAATATAAGTATATACATTTTAATTATTTAAATATTCTTTGATATCATAAAAACATTTATCTTGGAGCCATGTATGTAATTTCCTTTTTAGGATTTTTATTGGCAAGCTTTTGAATTCTTGTGGCAATGTATTGAAAATTTTGATCGCCATGCAAGAAACATTCTTTTGAAATATGTTTAATTTACATTTTGGCATATAAAGATTGTCTTTATGCCTTGTCTGCTTTTCATAAGCATCTGTATTTTTTTAAAAACAATTTTGATGTTGTGCCACAAACAAACAAATTTCTTTAATATACATGCACGGCAGAGGTAGAATCTTTAATTTTTTAAAAAGAGGTTTACAGCTATCTCTGTACCAAGCGCCACAGATTGCTCGTATGCACTTTTTCTGGACCTTAAATGCCTTTTCAACCTCTACAGAGTTCCCCCACATAATTAAGCCATAGTTGAGGACTGAAGAGACGTACCCATGGTAGGCGGTAATCGCTGCTGTTTGAGATATTGTATTTCTTAGGCGCCTCAAAGCAAACACAAATTTATCGAGTTTATTGCAAACAGCTTTAATATGTTGTTTCCAATTTAGATTTTTGTCCAACGTTACACCTAAAAATACCGTCTAATCAACTTCATTTACTTTTTCATTATTGTGTTCGATATTTAATTTGAAATGTTGCTCTTGGTATGTTCTAAATTGCATAAAATTGGTTTTACTTAAATTAATTTTGAGTTTATTGTTCTGTAACCATTGTATAACTTGAGCCAGTGTATCATTAACATTTTTTTCAAACGAATCTTTTTGCTCGCACTTTATAATAACCGAGGTGTCATCCGCAAATAGTAAACACTCATGTATAGTAGCATTCGGTAAATCATTAATGTATAGGAGAAACAGAAGTGGACCTAATATGCTACCTTGTGGAACGCCACTTCCATTTAACCTATAGTCGGATCTAAAGCTTTGTTTCAGAGCTTTTTTGTGAGTCTTGCAAATATTTGAGATCTCTGTGCATTGATATCTGTTACTGAGATAACATTTCAACCAATCATGGGCTAATCCTCTAATACCATATCTTTGCAACTTAGATAGCAGTATTTCATGGTTTACAAAGTCAAAAGCTTTGCTCATATCTAGAAAGACCGTTACTGTTGGTGTACCTTTATTCAGATTTTCAGTCACATTCTTCACTAGTTTAAAACATGCAAGTGAAGTTGAGCTGTTTTTTCTAAAGCCGTATTGTTTCTGGGTTAAGATGTTATGCTTATTTAAAAAACTAGTTAGTCGTTTGTGCATAGTTCGTTCAAATACTTTTGAAATGACAGGAATCAGAGTTACTGGGCGGTAATGGTTGAGATCTGATTTGTCACCTTTTTTGTGTATGGGCCTAACAATACAAAGCTTTAAGGCTTGTGGAAAGTTTCCTTCAGAAAACGACAGGTTTATAAGAAAACTGATGGGTACGCAGAGGAAATATGCACACAATTTGAGAACTTTGGTACTAATTTCATCATAACCCACAGAGTTGCTATTATTTAACGACATGATTATTTTGAATACCTCTTGTGGATCCGTTGGTTGTAGGAACATTGTACTTTCATTGTTTGTCATGTCTTTGAAATTATTTTTACAACTTCTATTAACTTTACTTGAGGAATTTTCATTTGTAAGATCAATGAAGAAATTATTAAATATTTTACATATGTCACTAGGATCTGTATAGATGTTATCATTTAATTTTATGTTGTCAATATTGTTATTAGCTATATTTCGATTAAATTTATTTTGAATTGTGTTCCAAGTTGCTTTGCATTTATTTTTATTGTTTTTAATGTATTTATCATTTTGCTGTCTTTGGCTTACTAGGATACATTTTTTTAGTAAATTAGAGTATTTAGTGTACGCATTTTTATTCAAGCTTTTATTTATATTAGAGTTTCGATATTTGAAATAAAGATTTCTTTTAATCTGACAACACTGTTTTAGTATAAATGTTCAGGCATGAATTTTTTACTACTTTATTATTTGTAGTAGACTAGCGTTTTTTATTCAATCTTTGCTCCGTTTTTGTCTTTAATATAAGGTCCTACAATTCAAACCGAAAAAAAATTAAGAGATTATAGACTATCCTCAATAGATAACTTTCTAACGAAATATTTTTTTTTGCGCGATTTTTTTTCACCTCTCCATAGAAATTTAGTCACCTGATTAAACCACTTTGTACTGGAAAGTGAAAAAATTATTCGACCAATATTTTTTTTTTCTTTCTGGAATGTGATCAGTTAACGATACATGATCTGCCCTAGAATTATTCTCACTTATTATTGTAGGACCTTATATATTGATCAAGGACCCTACTATGGTAATGCAAAAAACCGCATCCAAATCCGTTGCGGTGGTTCTCGAGAAGCGACTTTTCAATCTTTGCCCCGTTTTTGGCTTGGACGTTATTTTATGAACACTACTTATAGCCTATGTGTTGACCAAGGTCACTGCAATGATAATAAAATAAACCGCATCCAAATCCGTTCAATAGTTCTCGAGTTAAAACGGAACATACATATGAATACATAATCTAAATTTGTAGTTTTGGCCTCCGTACAGTACTGTAGCAACCAAAGTTGATACTTTTGGCTACAGTACCTACTCATATATTCAATTATTTATTTAACTGGCCCCGTCTAAATGTGAATTTCAACAAACTTAGCCAGGGGCGGGACCAAAATTTATTATCATAATATCGACTTCGATCCTATGTCAGCTGTGTTTGACTTCAAAATAGAATGTGTCTTTAATCCCTTGCGATGTTTTAAATTTGGAACACTTTGCACTTTCCAAGAAGTGGTACGGTCGAATATGCCAAATCTGAACGGATTCGATAACATTTGTAACCTTATAGCTATAGCGACATAAGTGTCGTATTGTTTGGAGAGGAAACGATAATTTTACACTCTTTCTGTGGGCGAGATTTCCTGTGGCGCCGATATAATTTTTTTCAAAGTTTTCAGGTCATAAACCAAACGAATTTATTGCCATTTGGACAGGACGTCAAAGGTTAGATTTCAGAAAAATGTTAATATTTTTTTAGAGAGCAGAGCGCTTCCCGGAAAGTTACATTGAGGTAGGAAGCGGCAGAGCGGGCAGTTTAATAATAAATAAATTATACTTGAAATCTGAAGCGTAAAAGTGATGTAACCTCTTATGTAAGAACTTTGAATAATAATAATAAAACATATACATATAATTTAGGAGTTTTGATTTATTTATTCTATTTTTTTCCCACCTCATTTGCATCTTGAAACTTGTTGACTTGGTTATTCCGACCTCCATGTTCTTCGCCATAGCAAAAAAATGCAGTCATCAAGACATTAATTTTAGTTTGGCAGGATTTTTTTCAGATTTGGCAAATACACTTCAGATAGGTTTTGACGGACAATAAAATAGAAAATTAATGTGTCTACGGGGGCGGAACATAAAATAATCTAGGTGGGAGAAGGACCTGATTTAAAGGAAATCGGGGTTTTTGAACGGACAGTCAAGCGCGTGTCAGGGAGTGGAGTAGATTTCGAAGCACGTACGGGTCGTCAAATCGCGGAATAAAACCTCGGAAGGATATTGGTATCTACGTCGTGCGCGGATCTTCGAATCTATTAGAACCAAAGTCCAAGCGTACGAGTTGCGTAACGCGTTATAAGAGTGTCGAGTATCGTGTACGTACATCGAGAGGTCGGATTTGCAATAAATAAAGCTTCGTTATTTAAATATATTGAAAGTGTTAACAGTGCGTTGGTGAAGTGCGTTCGTAATTGCGTAAAACTGAATTAGCTAATTTAAATTTTTCCCGCAACGGTTTTCTCATGAAACTCAATAGAAACGAAATATGACTATTTCGCTATAGAGGCGTTGCGAAAATAGCGGATGTATAATATTTTTAAATATCAAGTATCTACATCAGAAATTTATTTATGTAACACGTTTTGTATTTATCCTTTATCCCTATAGCTATCTAGGTCCTGAAGGAGATTATATTATATTATTTTAGCTTTCCTTCGTCTGGCAGAGATACTTATATTTTGATCTAGTATAGACGGTCTGTGGAAATTACGACAGTTTTAGGTGAAGGAGCCAGCAGAAACATTTCTTACCTTTTTCCCTATATTTAGGTTTTTTTCATACAGGTGTTTCTTTTCTTTTCAGCTTTCCTTTTTTTTATAGGTAGATCAACGAGATCCAGGGCTGAAAATTTCCACATGACTGTTCTCAAACTTCTGTCTTTAGGGTTTATTTTAGAACCTTTTGTGAAAATGAAGTATTGTGTATATAATATTATTTTAGGAACCAAGGGGTTTAGGAACGTAGAGTTTTTCCAAGGGTAAAGCATTTAGGTGTGTGACCGGGCTAGGTATGCAGTTAGCTATGGAGGGAAGTCTTACTCTTTTGTTTGTGTCTGAAACCATAGCTGCCTAGTCGAGCAGGACCCCACTTGTCAGTATCTTGGAGAAGCTCTTCGTTCACCAGTCAAGCTTAGTAAGTTAGAAAACTTAAAACTGACTTGGCCACGTCTTTAGGAGAGATGTGTGAAAATTTGTGATGTTTTGAAAGGGTTTTTTAGTACGAATCAGTAAAATTCTAGGGACTTAGGGTTTAAATAGTAGTCTAGATTGGCGCTGGATTTTGTTTGGGAGCGTGTTATTCTGTGTATTACGTGGGAACGACTATTAAAGGTTGGCAGGGAGGTCGTTTTCTAAATCGTTAGGGCCTCCACTTCATTCTGGATTTGCAAGGAATCTCGAATTTCCTCAAATTTTAATTGTAGCTGCAGCTACGCTACGAGTATCAACGACCCTTCAATATTCCTTATAAAACCATATATATATCCCTAATATTATACCTAACACACATTTACGAAATAATTATATAACACATTATGTTTACACACTGAATTCATCTTCGGCTTACGTCAAATTTCGTATTTGCGTGGGTGTATATCATCTTTGTATCAAAACGTGTCAAATTAAAGTGTTATGCGGTGATACGGTATGTAATAATAATAATACAGTGTAATTGCTGGAGTCCTGGGAGTTGCTGAAACCTGTTGTTCCTGAAGGAGCGGTTTATCCAGCTAAGTCGCATGAAATACTTCAATCTTACGATTTCTCTCCTTTCATTTGATAAATTCTGAACTTGTGTACCTGTACCCATTTATTACGGTGTCCAGATCAAAATTAGAGTCTTATTTTGTTAATAAATAGATAAATATATAAATGACGAATAAGTACTCGCCCAGAGCCTTATTTTGTTACAGTACCAATAGCCCATTTCATTTAAAATTTCGCGAAAATATTCTATGTACAGACGCGACTTTTTTACTACTTTATTATTAGTATAGATTATTATTAGTATAATATACCTGCATAGCATAAGAGGTCCTACAGAAAGAAAAAACATCTTATTTTATATATTTTTTACTTTTCATAGTTTTTAATTAAACTACTTTTCAAAGGAAAAGACGTTTTTGTACAAACCATGTTATAAAAAGCAGTAAATCTAAATAGGTACAGTATTTATATACTACGAAAAAAAATACTGTGTTTTTGTGAGTTAAGAGGCTACGTAAAAAATATATAGCTGCTTTGTTTCTGTGTATTTCATGAAGTACACGGAAAATTGTGATACATTTTTGGTATATGCATTTTGACTATATAATCTAGGATTTTGTTTTTGGAAAACACATTTGGATAATTTTTCCTCGATTGAAATAGATATTGAAATGAGGTCTTCAAACAAAAAAAAAGTGTTTTCCTCGTTTGACGAATAGGGATCATTTACAGAACTCAAACATATTTTATTAACCTTATCTGGATATTTGATTTTGGAAATTTTGTGAGCTGTTTTAGTTTTTTTTATAAAATTAAAATTTTTCTCTTTTGAGCCGATTCCGCCTCTCTCGCACTGAACATTTTTTCGCTTGGAGTGAGAGTGACAAAAATAAAATTCACATCGCCACTTAAAAGATTTATCTTGCTCTTAAATGTCTGACAGCAATGATACTGATGGTAAGAGCAACTTGACTCCAGACCCTATATTTTGGAAATATTTGGAAATATATTTTCTAGAAAAATTAAAAACACCTTTCGACTTTATTAAGATTATTATGAACATAGATATAGATACTTGCCTATTCCATGAGTTTACATTATTGTATGATACTGCACATAACTAAATATTAAAACACTCGTCATTTAATAAACTCTGTTTACCAGTTTCATAAACTTCTATTTTAAAACGAACTAAGTATTTCTCAAAAACCGCCATATAAATAAAGATAGTAACAGTTAATGGTTCTCCAGGCTATATCCATTATTCAACTAAATCCTGTAACAAATGAAACAAACACGCCTACAAATTGAGACAGGGGAAGGTTTAAATGGAATATTTTCCAATTTGTTCGTCGTCCGCCGCGAATTCTTTCTAAGATAAATAAACAAATCTTTTCCGGGTTCCTTGCCTCTGAAGGTTTTCGATGCGGTCCTGATTTGACATGTCAACAGCTCTCCGTTAGCTATTGAACGGGGCAACAGTTCAGCAACAGTTTAGATATAGGGAACTTCTCAACTAGTTTCTGATTCGGAAATTCCAAGGTAAGCTACCCGTATCCCTCGATAAATAACTTATTTCAGGCAGATAAAAACGAACGAAAGGGTAACAGAACATAACTTTTTATGTGTACACGAAACATAAACAAAAACGTAAACGCTGAGGGAATCTTTCGATCTGCATGCTAGTCGTATATTTAAGTTCGGGAAAGAGTTTAACTCCACATTTGACATGAATTGACGGTACGTGAGCCACGCCTGTTACGCGCAAATCTGATTCTGTATTCACCGTCTCTTTCCCAACTCAAATATAAATAAAGTTTTTCCATTTCAAGAGTTTGGATGAAAGTTTACGGTCCCACAGACCCATCGGGAAATAAAGATATGCGCGCCCGGCCGGAGTCTCTTTCATAAATATGGAAAAGTGTGAAGTCTACACACAAAAATAACATGTTATCGAAACTACGCGGCCTGTAAAAACCTTACAAACATGCACAAGGTATTAGATTCAATTTACGTTTCGGTATTAAAAAGGAATACTAAATACCTTTTTCTGATAGCCCAGAAATATGTTGATAACTAACTAGGTTGTACTCGCATGAGAAATCAATCATAGTAAATGTCAATCTTTATTTAACTTTTTGATTAGCATAAAGCACCAGTAAAGATTTACAGAGCAACAAATTTGTAGAATGTAAATATTACTTCAAATACAATGAGTTCTTTAAAAATAATAAATAAATAAAAACACCATTCCCCAGCTTTCCACTTGAGATTTTCAAACTTAAGTACACAATAAAGTGTTATTATTGGTAGATTCGTCCCTTATCGCTTAACGAGGTTACAATTCGAAACAACCATAAATTGTAACGGGCCCTTTTGTATATTTTTTCTGAAAATATAGGCTAAATCATGAAGATACATACTTTTCTTTAACTTTCAGGTGGTATTTTTTAAAACGAAATTATTTTTTGAAAATCAGTTTGGAGAAATTGGAATGTGACGTAATAGTCATACCGTTTAGGCTCAATAGGGAGAGTTTCTTGATGTAAAGAAAGAATAAAAAAAAATTTAGGGGATAAAACCTGAAAATGGGATTACTGAAAATAAAAAAACAGAGGGTTGGAATGTCGGTTTTGACATTACTTTTTTTTTCTTGTGAGCAATGGCCTATTTCCTGTAATGCCTTAATGACAAGACTATTACGTTATCAAAGCTATTTATTCAGTTCCTGAATATTTTCATGTATATCTTTTGTAATTCAAGGAGAAAAAAAAATTACTTATATATATAATTAAGAAATTTTATTCCTTTCAAAAAATTCGACAATTAGTTGCTGTCATGGTATTTTGGACCATTAGGATATTTCTTCAATCGTTGGATTTACCTTAAAAGCATATTAGTTATCACTTTTCCATCTTTTTCGGCAAGAATAGAAAATAATTTTAATCCTTTAACTATTTTAAAGTTTTTTATTCATATACTGAAAAAAGTTTTGTAAACTATGACAGACCTTTCCCGACCTAAATTTGTATGGAAACTCCGCAGGTGTGTACATTTCTATTATCAGCAAGTCAAATCAGTTAATGGTCTCGGAACTAAACCGGCTTTGTTGGATTTGCGTAATGTTACTTTACCCTTCTTTGTAAAGTTTTCTCCTTTGTAAATACTATTCAGAATTTTACTGGTATTTTTAAAATGAAATCACATACTTTTATATTTATACTGCACTATTTTTCCAAAGCAAAATAATCCCACAAATAAAATTGATCTCTTCAAAACAAACTTTCAATAAATAATACACATATATTAAATACCAACTTTAAAAAATATCACAAAACTTGTATAAGTATCCTATTAACACCAAATACGTATAGTACAATTGCAAAAACAAAAGCTTTCAACACAAAAAAGCACTCTTCAGAAAAAGTGTTTTTGGAATGGCACCCTCTATCTTTAATAAGTTACCAAAGGCCATAAGAGATGCAGAAGACATCCAAATGTTTAAAACGAATCTTAAAAACTATTTACACGACAAAACTTATTATAGCGTAAATGAATATTTTTTCCGATGCACAGTGAGTCCAAAGGTATATGCATGTTAATTTTATTATAACTGACTAACTATTTTAGTATTTATTATAAAATGTGACATAATTGTGTATATTTTATTTTCTGTGTGAATATTTGTACGCCATGTGGCAGAGCACGGAGAGACGAAACCTATGTACTTGCTATCTAACCACTAACCTGTGACTCACAAATAAATGATTTGAATTTGAATTTGAATTTGAAAAAGATATTTCTCTCACTGCGCGTAAAGACTCTACGCCTCGATTATGCTAACCGTTGAATACTATTTAATCCTGTTGTCTCGTCCATTCACAGACGATTTTTATACACAGCATGATACTTAAGAAGTTTCTAACTCTAGTAACGATTGTGAGGCAGATTCTACTCCCCCCCCCCCCCCCCGCCCCCCAAATAATGCAAACTCACATCAACCGATAGCAGAACAGAACCGGCTTCGTGGTCGATTACAGAGCCAGTCACCTAAAACTTTAATTTCCCTAGGTTCCCAGTGTAAATCTCTCCCTACGTAACGGTCAAATTCCCCGTAAGAACTACACGTGAAATAAATGCTACGAGTATAAATTTTCTGGATCATGGATCATACAGGATCACGACCGCTTTTAATTTTGATTTGGATGTGTACAGATTTATATTTGAGCGAGTTTTGAGTCTACTTGAACAATCCGGCGTTTGTATGTTCGATAACTTGAGTATCGTTGATCGGAATGTCATGAAATTTGGCAGGCGTGTAAATATAGGCAAAAAGAATTTTTGAGTTCAAATATTAGCCAAACCGGTCAAGCGCAAATCGGGCGAGAGCGAGTTCACAGTTCGGGGCGAATATACTAGCTTTTGCCCGCGGCTGCGCCCGCGTGTTATTCGGTTTAACGGCATGCTTTTTTCCGGGATAAAAAGTAGTTAATAATTAATGTGTTAAGTTAGGGTATAAGCTATATCCATTCTAAATTTCATCCGAATCCGTTCAGCCGTTTCAGTTTACTATTTACTGTGTCTCTAGTATGAATCTAATAACAAAATATACTCATATATGTAACCATTTGTCTTTTCATTATAAATATTTATAGATATATCAGTATTTATTAAAACATGCACATTAATAAATTAAAGCAAGATATAGTATGAATTTAGCTGCGTAAACCAAAATACTGCGGGTACTCAGAAATCAAGTTTCAGTATCAAAACGAAAACTTTCCAAAATCTTTTATTTCTTCGAAATTATTTGCTAAGCGTTTACCGCTCGACTTTCCATAATTTAAACGCTAAATAATTTCAGAAGGCTAACAAAGTTATCAAAGTACCTCCCCTATGCCCTTTATAAAGGTATTATATTAAATTAAAAACTCCATACTCCCGGTTTGGAATTCAGAATGAAGTTTCTACATTGTGCGGAATTTAGACGACATTTTGCTGCGGACCGAGTCCCCAGGGCATCTGAGACGATCGGTGGGGGACTTTTTAAAAGAATATGGAAAAATATATGTTTTTATTTATAAATGGAGTATAAGATCTATCTTGTATATTTTATCCCAAATTGTGGTGTCTTCTTTTAAGAATAAAACTTTTATTTCCACCCAAAGGTTGCTTGGGAGATATTGCTATAAGCAATAAGTGCCGCCTTTTTACACAACATCTGTTCTTTATTTTAAAATGTGTTGTTAAATATGAATGTTAATGCTCAAAAAGTGTAATAAATAAATAAAATATAACTATGATAGTAATAATTCATATGTTTTGAGACGGCGGTTTTTCCATTGTAAAAGATACAAATTAAAACATATCTACTATTGTGGTATAAAAACGCTGAAAAAAGCCCTGAAGTGAGGGTATCTGAATATCTGGATCGCAATACGTCTTACAATCAGCAGATCACTCTACCACTGAACGGTTTGAAGATTTTTGTCTAGACCAGGCCGCTACTTGCGTAGATGTAACGACTATGGATCTACTGGGCTCATCATGCAAATTGAGGCAAAACGCACTTACATGCAGCGTGAATTTCGGTTTTAGGGTTCCGTAGTCCACAAGAAACCTTTTTAGTTTTTCCATATCCGTTCGTCTGTCTGTCTGCCCGCGGCTTAGCTCAGAGACTCTAGTACTAGAAAGCTATAATTTGGTATGGATATACGTACATATTAATCACGCCGAAAAAGTTGTAAAATAAAATTGATAGATTTTTTGTTTGATAAACACTTGTACTTGTCCACTTATTTATATTAATATAATTAAAAAAAAAAAAAAAAAAACCTGTGATAATGCTTTAACAGCGAAACCGGTAAGGGAAATTAATATAAATAAGTGGACAAGTACAAGTGTTTATCAAACAAAAAATGTTTCAAAAGTTCCACCAAGTGCCAACAATCACGAGCATCAACTAAAATTGATAGAGTTCTGAAAAAAAAACATGTTATATGAGGCCTTTTCAAAGACGATAATAGAGCCCAAAACGTGATAGAGAAAAATTCGCTGCATCGAAAAATATTGCAAAGTGAAAGCGGTTTTTTTTTTTCAGTTCAAAACAGTAGTCGTCCGAAATAATAACGTAAAAATAACAATAATATATTATAAACTACTAGCTTTTGCCCGCGGCTCCGCCCGCGTGTTCTTCGGTTTAACGACATGCTTTTTTCTGGGATAAAAAGTAGCATATGTGTTAAGTGAGGGTATAAGCTATATCAATTTTATATTTCACCCAAATCCGTCCAGCCGTTTCAGCGTGAAAGAGTAACAAACATACACACACACACACCCTCTCTCTCACACACACACCCTCTCTCACGCACACATACACACAAACTTTCGCATTTATAATATTAGTGTGATTATCTATAGATAAAATCTCTAGTATATATTTTGTTTGGAAACAAATATTTATATTATATACGATATATCATATATTTTATATATTTACATACGAGTGTTATACGTCTGTGGTGTTTATATTATAAATTCACTAAAAAACAGCAATATCCAACCTTTACTTGATTCACCGCACCACTCGGACGCGCACTTTTTCAGATATGTTATCTGTTTCATTGTGCGATGGACATATTGCGCCTTATTGATACATACTTTTCATCCCGGATTCTCTCCCGCTCACTCAACTCCTGTAAACTAGGCTTTAGTGATGTTTAAATTGATTGATTTACATTTCGATGAGATTTTTTTTCAAGACGAAATCGTATAATAATAATCTTTATCGGTTTATTGCTTCATAAATGTTGAAATTAATATTTAGGACGCAAAATGTTAATACGCCTGTTTGAATACCTATAGCAAAACCAAAGACGTAAAACTTAGCTCTCAGCTACTCAAGGCGATATCTCTCTCTTTCTCCTTTGAAGTGTTCCATACATGCAAGCTCTGTACACTTTTTATTTTATCTTTATTAAATGGTCTGTAATCTCAAAAGTATCGTGTCATTTCATCAGGTTATGGGCCGTCTCATACCTGGAAAGTGAAAGTTCAAAGAAAAAGACAGTTTTTGAAAAAATAGCAGTGAAAAGAAAATTTCTAACCTAAAAATTGCATGCGGCCAGACTTGACCGCACAGATTTTCGGCACCGAGTAGGTTTTTATTTCAGCCTTTCAGCATATTTCAGGCAAGATTAACCGAAATGTCGACTGATAATGGCAATGGAGCCATGCATATTCAAAAGTTATGCGGTCGAGAAAATTATGCAACGTGGAAGTTTGCAATGAAGGCTTATTTGCAGCTGGTAGAACTATGGAAATGTATAGATATCAGCCCTGGCGAGGTTCCTGATGAAAAAAAGGACATAAAAGCTAAGTCGAAATTAATTTTATTAATTGATCCTACACTTTATGTGCATATAAACGAGGCCGAAACTGCAAAAGAGGTTTGGGACAACTTGACGCGTGCTTTTGAAGATTCAGGCTTGACTCGTAAAGTTGGCCTACTGAAAGACTTAATAAACACGACTTTAGAAACTAGTACAAACATTGAAGACTATGTAAGCAAAATTATGTCGTCCGCACATCGGTTAAGAAACATAGGTTTCAAGGTGGACGATGAATGGCTTGGAACACTGATGCTGGCGGGCTTGCCGGATGTATACAAGCCCATGATCATGGCTATTGAAAGTTCCGGAGTAAAGATATGTGCAGATTCCATTAAGACTAAATTGTTACAGGAAGTAAAGTCACCAGAAACAAGCGCATTTTACTCAAACTATAAACATCAACCGAAAAGCAATGTTCAACAGCAAAATAAATCAAAGGGGCCGAGATGCTTTAATTCCACCACACTCAATGACTCGCTGAACTGGTACGTCGATTCCGGTGCATCGATGCATATGACGATGCACAAGGAGTGGCTCGAGAATGAAATGGCACCACCAGTAAAAAGTATTCGAATCGCTGATAACAAAGTGCTCCGTGTGGAAAGTTGTGGCAACATAACTATCAGAGTACCGGACACACAGGGCTGTATCTGTAAAATACAGGTAAGAAATGTTATTTATGTACCAGAATTATCAACAAACTTAATATCAGTGAGTAAAATGATTAAAACGGGCTGTAAAGTTGAATTTAATGAAAATGGATGTAAAATTTTGAACCAAAAAGGCCAAAAAGTAGCGCATGCCAACCTGATAAATGATATGTACAAGATGAATGTGGTTCATGATGAAGCCCATGCTATGCCCGCCGTTACTGAAAATGATACCTACTTGTGGCACCTACGAATGGGCCACTTAAACTTTGCTGATATGGACAAAATTCCAACCTGTACTACAGGTGTAAAATTATCTCCGTGTAAAGAAAATATAACCTGTATTAGTTGTATTGAAGGAAAGCAGACTAGACAGCCATTTCCAAGTGAAGGCTCCCGGGCAACTGATTTGCTAGAAGTCATCCACTCCGATGTATGTGGACCGATGCAAGCTGCATCACTTGGAGGTGCCAGGTATTTTGTCACTTTCATAGATGATTTTTCACGTAAGGTATTTGTCTATCCGATTAAAAGTAAAGCCGAGGTACTGGAAAAATTCATTGAATTTAAAAATAGAGTTGAGAATGAATTAAGTAGAAAAATTAAAAAGTTGAGGACTGACAATGGCAAAGAATATGTAAACAACAATTTTGACAGTTATCTCAGGAAATTTGGCATATTGCACCAGACCAGTAATACGTACACACCGGAGCAGAACGGGCTTAGTGAACGTATGAACAGGACGCTTATTGAACGGTCCAAATGTATGGTTTTAAATGCTCAATTACAGAACAGTTACTGGGGTGAAGCAGTGGTCACGGCAGCGCACATCATCAACCGCTCGCCGACGAGAGCCCTCTCCTACATCACTCCTGAACAAGTGTGGACTGGCAAGAAACCGAGTTTAAGCCATATAAGGGTTTTTGGGTGCAGAGCTATGGTGCACATACCGAAAGAACGCCGCCGAAAATTAGATGCAAAATCACATGAGGTAATATTTGTCGGATACAGTGATTGTGTGAAGGGCTACCGATTTATAGACCCTAAAAATAAACAAGCTATAACAAGTAGAGATGTTGTATTCCTCGAGGCCACCGTAAAAAGAAATTTGGTCAGTGATGGTAATAACTCAGCTCCTGAAAAACAAAATATAATTAGTAACATAGAGAAAGAAAATCAAGTCAATGTAAGTAAAATGGAAGAAAATAAACATGAAGGAAGGAAAATTGAAGAAAAAATTTATAACAGAGAAGAAAGACTCTTACCATTGTCTAAAATGTATAACTTACCTTTGTTTGAAGATGAGGATAAAGAAGTCCAGAGTGAAGAAGAAAACAGTGCTATGGGTGATGATCATGGTTATAGAGTAGAAGAGGAGAGTTCAATATTACAAAATGATGCATCGCCAGTATCATCAACATCATGCTACTCTGACCCCAATGATGAAACTTACATACCAGAAAACTCATGCCTATCCGATAAAAGCTCTGAATTTCCAAAATCCTGTATGTCTTTACGACACAGAAGACGTGATGAGGTTTATGAACCTACTCCACTTGCTGATTATCGAGATGAAGATAACAATGTATCTTTCATGTGTATGAGTGGTGAGTCTGCTATGAGCATCTTAGACAAAGATCCGCAAAGCCTATCTGAAGCACTCCAATGTAGTAAGGCAGACAAGTGGATAGAAGCTATGAAAGAAGAACATCAAGCCTTGCTACAAAATACCACCTGGACATTGGTTGAGAAACCGAAAAGTATAAATGTTATCCCTTGTAAATGGGTTTTTAAAACTAAAACCGATGAAAATGGTGATATAACAAGGTATAAGGCTCGACTTGTTGTGAAAGGCTATCAACAAAAAGAAGGTATAGACTACCATGAAATTTATGCTCCAGTGGTTCGCTACAGTTCCATTAGATACATGTTTGGTTTGTCTGTGAAATATAACTTGAAAGTTCACCAGATGGACGCAGTGACTGCTTTTTTACAAGGTGATGTTGAAGAGAGTATCTATATGACACAACCACCATATTTTGAAGACGGAGACAAAGTTTGTCTTCTCAAAAAGTCTATTTACGGCCTGAAACAGGCAAGCAGGCAATGGAATAAAAAATTAAATAAAACTCTACTAGAAATTGGAATGTCACGATCAAAAGTAGACCCATGCATATACTACCGTATAGTTGATGAAAAAGACATCTTGTTTTTAACAGTGTATGTTGATGACATTTTATATTATTTTAATAAAGAAGAAATTAAATGAAAAGTTTCATATGAAAGATTTGGGTGAAGCTAAATGTTGTATTGGATTTAAAATTATACACAACCCGACCAAGAATGAAATTTCACTAGATCAGTCATTGTATATTAAAAAAATATTAACACGTTTCAATATGAGCGATTGCAATCCTGTGTATACGCCATGCGAAGCAAACTTGCAATTAAAAAAAGCTGAACATGATGAAGAAATCATGAAAAACATTCCCTATCAAGAATTAATAGGTTGCCTGTTATATTTATCACAGGGAACGAGACCTGATATAGCTTATATTGTAAACCAGCTCAGTAGATATAACAACAAGCCCACATCTCAGCACTGGACAGCGGCAAAAAGAATACTGAGGTACTTGAAAGCCACGCAAAACACAAAACTTACATTCAAGAAAAACAGTAACAATATAGAGGGTTATTGCGATGCTGATTGGGCAACAGACACTGAAGACAGAAGATCATGTTCTGGATACATATTTATGTTTCAGGAAGCTGCCATTAGTTGGTGTACTAAAAGGCAGCCTACAATAGCTTTGTCAAGCACCGAAGCAGAGTATATGTCATTGGCCACAGCTATACAAGAGGCTATCTGGCTTAAGCAAATGGAAGAAGACTTCTGGCCTTCTCTGTCAGGTACACCAATTAAAATGTACTGTGATAATCAGAGTGCTATTAGCATTTCAGGTAACGACATCTATCACGCTCGAAGTAAACACATAGATGTCCGCTACCATTTTGTGAGGGAGAGGATCTCAAATAACCAAGTCTCCGTCCGCTACAAGAACACACATGACATGGTGGCTGACGCTCTAACAAAGGGACTTCACCGATCGAAGCTCCAAAACTTTACCAAGGCAATGGGTTTGCGTCCAGAGGAGGGTGTTGAAATTAATATTTAGGACGCAAAATGTTAATACGCCTGTTTGAATACCTATAGCAAAACCAAAGACGTAAAACTTAGCTCTCAGCTACTCAAGGCGATATCTCTCTCTTTCTCCTTTGAAGTGTTCCATACATGCAAGCTCTGTACACTTTTTATTTTATCTTTATTAAATGGTCTGTAATCTCAAAAGTATCGTGTCATTTCATCAATAAAGATAAGAAAATGCGAGAAATTTGGGGAGAAGGCAGACAGCTCCAAATTCCGTACATTTTCCCTTTTTTCTACCATTGCTTTGGGTCTAATAACATGGCCGATGGATTCTCACCCTAAAAATGCAAATTATATCGGTGTTTCTAAAGTAGATCATACTTTTCTGCATTTTAAAGAATTCTAAGAGCGTCCTTTAGGAACAGCTGCCTAAAGAATGACTCCCGTGGGACTGTGCCCGTGTTGCGAGACCAGTTTTACTCAAACTTTCTGATAAATTTTTCAAGTAAAGTTCCTCTTACAAATAGAAAACTTGAAGTATGATTTATAATATCCATATGTGCATTCAGTTACACGCATCTTTTTAGCAACCTGTGTTAAAATATATTTTTTTGTATACTTTTACATACATGCGTCAACAGAAATGGCAATCGCAATCCTACCCCGTATTTGTTAATGGTTATGGTTTCAAAATGTTCATATCTTTTTATTTTTTATTGTTTGTCGTGGTAAAAATTTCAACTGTCTACTACAAAATTTCAGCTGTAAACTCCTGTGACAGACGAACGGACAGACAGAGAACGGAGTCTCGTTTGTCACCCTTCGGGTACAGAACCCTAAAAAGAATTGAGATCAAATTGGGTGCCGAGCTTTACGGAAGTTCCTTTAGTCATAACTGCAAGTAAGAACTTCCATAAACCTCGGCACCCAATTTATCTCAATTCTTATTTGCTTGACTGTATTTGCGTGAACACTCTCTTGCCTCGTGTTAACATCAGCCAAGAACTTTGCCGCTTATTTATCGGTCACTCGAACTCCAACCTACTATGAAGTTATTTATTACGCTGTCTTATGGGTCTGTTTAATCGCACTAAAATAGGTAGCTTTAACTGAACATTGTAAACATTACACGGTGGAACGTTCTGGGACCTATAAACATTTTGTTCTACGCCGCTCATATGTTATTTACACATTTTTCTACGATTCGTAGGCGCGTAGCATTTTCGCAGCAATCCCGTGGCCCAGTTTTAATGCTGCTAGTAGACTTAAAATCGCTCATTAAAATACATTTTAAAAGCATACGCAGATGAGTAGAACGAAGTAAGAGGTGAGGGGAGGGCGGCTGAACAATCACAGAATTGCGGGTCACAGTTGGCAGCAAACTAATGAAGTGGCTTCGGGTCGGCTTTTAACAGATTAAGAATCAGATAAAAATGTGCATTTCCATCATTTGCTAGACATTAAACCTTAGGCGCCGACTACATAGAGCGCGTTCTGCGGTTCAAACAATAGAACGCACTTTATCGTGGTTTCTATGTGTAAAGATCCAAGCCATCGCATAGATTACTGTTATCGCAGAACGTTGGACGCGGAACGCAGATTGCAAAACACCAAATACGGTACGCAGGAAGCGGCTCTGTGTGGGCAGCCCTTTAGGAATACGGTCACAAAAATAATACAAGTTTTAAATTTTTTTCAGATTCTAGTCAATTCTTTAAAGAAACACAATAATAGTTATTTAAGATACACGTGCGGAAAGTAAGGTTTTATACGAATAAGTGCCAAATTGAAAACACGAGCGCAGCGAGTAAAATATATTAAATTAATATATTTAAATATTTAGAAAACCTCTTTTCAAACAGAGATTTCTATTTTACTGACAAACGGGAGCGAATGAAGCCTCTTAAGTTTTGTATTTAAATTAGTCCACAAATACACTTCAATATGGCCGATTGGATTTACTAAATTACTTATAGTTGTCATTTTAAATGAAAAATACCGTTTTGCCGCACACGACCTTACGGCATAAGCTAGTTCGTGAGCGCATATTTGTATGGAGTAAGTCCCCCTCACTCCACTCCCCTAAGGCGCCGATTTGAAATTAAAAGTTTATCAATGCCTCGCCTTAAATCTATAACTTCTTCATTAGAACTCATTTTACAAGATTACTAGAGGTATAACCACAAAATTAAGGTAATTTTATGTCACCAAAGCCTATTTACAACAAAATGGCGTGCTTTCTTTGCAAAGCGCGCGTTTCATACAGTTTTTTTTTCTTGAGGCAAAGGTACAGTATACATACAGCCAATAATGTGAAAAATATTTTTGTTTGCGGAAACAAAACACGTATTTTTAAATGAGATAATCAAGAATCTTATATGTTATGGTGTTTATCATCATTTAATTATTGCTAGGCGCGCATACTTATAAATATTTTTCGGACAGCAAAACCTCCTTGCATCCTTGTAATTTTTTAAATTTTATGACTTGCACCATGCACCATAGAGTCAAAAAAGTAAAAAAAATACTTTATTTTACGCGTGAAATAAAGGATTTCAGTACTATTTTATTTCCCGTGTGAAATAAAGAGTCGGTTTTCGCATAATTTTGTTACACAAAAAAGAAAACTTTACGAGCAACTGCATTGAAAAAAAATAAAATTTGGGTCTGTACTCAGAAGGTGCCAATTGGTTATTTAGCGCCTTAGGTTTTGTTACCTTGATGTGTCTATGGCACCTTTAAAGTTGTTATTAACTTGAGGGTTCCGTACCCATATTGTGTGGTGGTACGGAACCATTGGTGCGCGAGACCGACTCGTATTTGGCGGGTTTTTAATATTTGATTGACCTTACGACTAAAAAGCAAAGTAGCAGCTTTAAATTCAAATAAAATACCTCATTGATAAAACATATTACACAGCTTCTGAATTTTTGATTAAATAACAAACTTCGGTATGCACATAATCGTTTTTCCATTTCTAATTTACGTTAAATGAGTGGTCGTATGCAAAGGACTTTTGGGAAAGATTTGCATGTTTATATAATGTACTTTTTTAATGAAATTGTGTTTTATTATAATTATAATAGATTAAAATTGACATATAACGCATGGATGTACTTTGAACTTATGCAACCGATTAAGGCATTATATACGAGTAAAACAAATATATAGAAGTTGGTGTTTTCCGTATAAGTTTCATAAAGTACCAAAATATTCTTCATTTTTGGGTAAAATCGTAATATTCCAAGTTTGAAATTTTAATAACAGTCGGTCCTAAGATAAACAAAAGACGGCCACAGTTTTAATTAAACCATTTTGGCTGGCCTCTTTGTCTCGGCCTCCTTTATTCTACTTCATTTCTTTTTACCGTGATTTTATTATCCTTAGGTCAAAGTTGACTTTGTTTACATTAACATGATTCATAATACATTTGTTTCATATTCAGATTTTTTAATTGTATATAACTCTTTGTTTTTACATTGGATGTTTATTTGTTAACAGTTAACCTAGTATTCATCAATACAAAGAACTTTTAGTATGGACAAAATTCGCTTTTCATTTGTGATCGGTTTACGAAAGTTAAATGTATTTTCAATGCAAGTGCTCGTAAAGACCACTTTATATGCTTTAAAACTGTTGTCAAAGTCAACTTTACCACACTAGTGTTTTATTTTTATAAATTTATTGAAAAATTGTAGCCAGTCTTTTCTTGTGCACCATAGATAGACTTGACGGAAATGATTTACGAACGCATCAAACTGAAAACAGCTTATTTCTGTCAAGTTGGCAACTTGCGTGCAAAGAAAAACAATGCACGCCTAAAGTTCATTTGGAGTATTTATTGTTTGTTTGTTGCTTTAATTACGTTTTATTTATTTACTCACACTATGCATTGAAAAACATAGTATGATACACGTGGGTAATGGCAATAACCCTCGTGTTTCAAATCGTCCTCGTAAGCTATTGCCTCTTTACCGGACTTACAGCATAAACTACTTAAATTTTGCATAAAATAAAAATTTCGTATTGATAAACCCTTCCGTTTTACGGAAAACAGCTACCAACTTAACACCGAAGGATGACTTAAAACAAGTTCTAGTCCAAATTGTCTAAATCCGTCTACCCACAAAGGTGAAAATTAAAAATATATCCCATGTTTACATTGACATATTGGCCGTTCAGGAAGCCCTACGCAAATACGATCATAGACATCGCGCCGGGTGAAAAGTCTCCTTGATATGGCATATTCGTCCTTAATAAAACCCAATAGGAACTTGTACTGACGAAGCCAATTTCCCTTCTTGGTCAATACCTCTCCATGCTCTTGACCTGAACGCTTATTGAAAAAGTTTATGGCAAGAACCGAATGAGGTTTTTCTGTGTGCCTACTATCGAGGAAAATTGCAAGATGAAACTCTAAGATGAAAGATATAAATGGGTCAGCGGAACTTTCGCTTTACATCTATACTATACGTAGTAAAAAAACATCGTGTCTCTACTTTCATTTTTATTTAAATATAATGGGTTCTAAGTATTGTATGTGTATGTTTGTATGTATGTACGTTCCGTTTTAACTCAAGAACCACTCAACGGATTAAGATGCCGTTTTCTTCATTATCATAATAGTGACCCTAATAACAAATGCGCTATAAGAGGTGATTATAAAATTACGCCCAAGCCAAAAACTGGCCAGAGATTAAATAAATGCAGATGGAGCTGCAGGCGAAAAGCTAGTTAATAAATTATATACTAGCTTTTGCCCGCGGCTCCGCCCGCGTGTTATTCGGTTTAACGACATGCTTTTTTCCGGGATAAAAATTAGCCTATGTTTTAAGTTAGAATATAAGCTAAATACATTCCAAATTTCATCCAAATCTGTCAGCCGTTTCAGCGTGAAAGAGTAACAAACATACACACATACACACACACACACACAAACTTTCGCATTTGTAATATCAGTGTGATGTATGTGTGACATATTCAATTTGTGAACGAATGAATGAATGAATTCCACCGATCCCAGCGTGCTTGACCAGACTCGATTAATCGAATTAACCCATAGATTTACACTAGCCCCTAAAGTCTCCATGTCATATGGGACTGTAGAAACTATTGGATATCTAAGAGTAGACCGGGGGCACAGTATAGGTAACAACAGTGGTTTAACTAGGCGGTGTCCATGAAATCAATACCTACGGCCGCTCGGCGCCTAAACACGCCCTAGGGCTGCCAACTGTAGTTTCGTGCCATAATTTACGAAAAATGCAACTGTCGTAAACTGAGTTGTACCGAGTTTTGGGGGGGGGGTTCATTTTGGCCTGTTTGTATAGAGATAGAATACTATTACTTATTTATACTATGCCGGGGGGTACTGTAATGGTAGGGAAGACGTGCCCTTAGGATATGGAATGTATTGGGAGGCGTACCGGATATGCATCCTAAAGTACGCATCGGATTAGTGGAGAGACGGGCGATATTTTCTACGGGTGGGCATATTTTAGAGACGTCGATTCTGAGAGCTTCTCTCACTTGAGTTCCCGAGAGGTCATAGACGAGCTTCGTTGATGTGGATTCCGCGAAGCCATGGATGCTGGTTCAGCTGCGTTCTCGTAGGTAGGTAGGTCGGAATTTATGGTTGTGATGAAGGGACCGAACTTACAACCTGTCAGCTATTTTGCATAGCTTTCCTGTTTTAGTGCAGTAGAGAGTAATTTAGCTACTGTAGGCTGCTGTAGTACTGCTGCTACTTAGGCCGGTAGCGCGCTTGTCCTGATAACAAGAGCATGAGAATATTGATTGATTCTACTGTTCGTTTATTTTCTAACTGACTTGTGTTTTTCAAATCGTTTTATGTAGACTAATATTTTTATATTGTTTTTTTATTATTATTTTGACATTTCTTTTTACATATTGACATGAACATTTTATAACTTAAACTTAGCATTTATTAGTTGATAATCTGACAATAAAAAAGTGATAAACTACCTATATATGAGACAGGTGGATGATGTTTTGCTTAGTATTTTAACTTACTACCTCATTAGACAGGTAGACTAAGATATACATATATTTTTTTTTCCTCATGACAAAATTTCCTTCTGTCTTTTATATTTTTATCCTTTTTAATATATTGTTTAGTATTATTTTGTATAAGTTTAAAAAAAACTGTAACAGTATTAAGCCATATTCAGAAAAAAAAAACTGATAAAAAAGACATGATCTTGCTAAGTTTCTTGCCCTTCTTCTTAGCAAGATTAATCGAATGGGCGGACTTAGACATTATATATATTCAATGTTTATTTATCAATTAACTTATTTATTCATTGATTTATGTAGGTATGTATATACAATATTTAAATTTTTTACTTATGTTAGTATATTAGGTATATTTATTTATGGTCCATTCAGTTTATTTATCAACTTATTTATTAATTGCATTATGTAGGTATAATAATATTCTTATTCCAATAAGTCTTTATTTTATGCATGTGTATAACTTTAGTAGCCCAACTTAAATATAGTTTTTTATATATTTCCCGTATCATATTTGTTTCATCATAAAATATTATTTTTATACAGATTAGATTTGACATGTAAAACGTATACTTTATGTATCTATTTTACAAATAAACAATTTGAATCTTTGAATCTTTGCAGGTTTGAACCCTGACGCTTGGATTTTTTTCAAATTCTTGTCTTTAAATTTGTTTCTAATTGATCTTTTCTAGTTTAATGGATTTCGCTACAAAAATACTATCGTAGTAATCGTAAATCCAAATCTGGATTCTAGAATGAACTCTTAAATTATTTTGACATATGCATTTAAATTTGTTCCTAATTAATTTCGATAGAGTTGGTTACACGGTAATCGAACCTGGCTTATGTACGATGAAATTTAGACTTCCTATAAATTAAGTGGAGGTTGTTATTGAACAAGTATAGAAGCACAATTTATTTTTTGTATTTCGCTAGCAGGGTCATTGAACCTTGGTCCTGACCACTTACCGAGTCCCTAGTATGAATTTGGTGATATAAACAAAAGTCACCATATTTATAAGATCCTACAATTCAAAGTTTAAAAATTTCAACAGATGAAGAGTTTCCTCAATAGACATTGCGCAAAATTTTTTTTTGCACCTTTCCATGGAATAGTCAGCTGATTGAACCACTTTGTACTGGGCAGAAAAAAATAGTTTATCAATATTTTTTTTTTATTCTTTATTGTTATTAGTTAACGATACATGATCTACCCTAAAATTATTTTCACTTGTTATTGTAGGACCTTATATAACTTGAATTTTGTTTTTCCCTCTCAATGCTTTTCTGAGATTTTTCTTTCGCGTTTGTCTGACAGAGATAAAATATACATTTTTGTGGGAATGGGATGGTGTGGTGGTTTGATTGTTGGTAGCCGGGGCGGGTCCTTTTCTGACTCAATTAATTGTTTCATTTATTGACGTCAGAAAAATGTTTACGTGGTATTCTTACTTCTAGTGTGGTATTTATCTTTTTAAAATAAAGTTGAATATTTAATTTAGTAGCTAAATTACTTGCTTTTCCACTAAAATACTGAAGCAGTGCGAACTAGGCATAAGCTCGCGGTCTTTCTCCTATGTTCCTCTTCTCTACTCGTATAGCAGCGGTCGGCAACAGGCGGACCACGGTCCGTATGGTGGAAAACTGGACCACCGAATATTAAATTACTTACCCACCTATTAAACGTATGTATTCAGTATTTATTTGTTTATGAACATAGGTGATACATATTTAGGTGTTACTTTTAGGCGTTTAGGTGACACTATGTTCTACCAATTAGGCATACGAACTTGAAAAATTACATTAAATATCATGCATTCATACATCTAATTGTAATATAAAAGCCATTAATATTATTTGCAAATAAATAATATATCAATATTCGTATAATGTCATGTTTTAATTTAAGAAGTCAGATAATTTATAGTAGTTTTTCTCAGTCAGTAGTTTAAACAAAGCCTTTTTGAAAATCTTAAACGACAAGTCTTTCGGATCATTGGGCAGGTTGTTATAAATAATTGTAATAAATTAAAAAAAATGCCCTTCGGGTTTATCTGACGCCCACCTAAAAAACACTCTTCGCATCAGCTGAACCCCGCGTCAGCTAAACTTTAAAAATCTGGCTTAAGACCGCAGGTGTAATTTCTCGCATTGATTTAATTAATAAATCTTAAGAAATACCTATTAAAAAGTTTTTTATGTTAGTCAAAATAAAAAAATCAACTAGTAAGTATTACGAGCTTTTTTATGTGGACCTCGATAAAAATTTTCAACAATATCCCGGACCTTATTTAAAAATAGTTGCCGACCCCTGCTCTATAGATATACATAGGTATACCATTAAAATATAAGTATCTGTTTGTACATCTTTCGACATTCTTTTTTCAGAATTCAAACAAAGAAGAAACTTTCATCAAACACCTAGTCTCACAAATGATAAATACGGAAAAAAAGTTGTGAATTTCAAAGGGATGATCCCTTTATTCTCTTCTTTTGTTCCTTCGCAACACAACACCGAAGAATTGTATTGACGGGAATTTGGAAGGAATTGCTTTGAATGAAGTTGTGGCGTCAGAAAAAGAAGATATTTGAAGATTCTAGGTACTTAAAAGATCTATACTAATAACAAAGTAGTAAAACAGTCGTGTCTGAACAATAAATATTTTTCCAAATTTTAAAATTATTGTTTGTCAGTATTGTACTGAAGCAAAAACCATAATTTTTAGATTTTTTTTCTGTCTGTCCGTATGTATGTTCCATTTTAATTTGAGAATCACTTTACGGATTTGGATGTGCTTTTCTGTATTATCATAGTATAGTGACAGTTGGTCAACACATGGGCTATAAGGAGTGTTGATAAAATAACGTCCAAGCCGAAAACAGGGCAGATATTTTATAAATGCGGGTGGAACCGCGGGCAAAAAGCTAGTTATAAATAATCCATCCATCCATCAGCCTGTTTCGTCCACTGCTGGACATAGGCCTTTCCAGGATTTCGCCACTCTTGGCGGTCCTCCTGGAAGAAATGCCCTACTAAATAATATTGAGTCTTATATGCGGACTATGATGCAAACGGGTATATCTTCTTCATTTACTGCTTATAGCAATATCTTTTTTGTTGTTTATTATTCTATCAAAATCATCCATTATGTATCCACAATACCTTAATATTTAAACCAAGCGGAGAGAGAGAAGTTTATAATCTCTTTGTGAAGTTTTAAGTAGAGTTGGAATTTAATAATCCAAGATAATCCAAAGTCATTGCTCTTGATCGAAACTTTGCGTTTAAATTTGATTGTATAGATACCTATCTATAGAGCTAATTTTCAAAAGTGGTATAATATATCTTTATATGTATACTTGCTTTTGCCCGCGGCTCCGCCCGCGTGTTATTCGGTGTATCGACATACTTTTTTCCGGGATATAAAGTAGCCTATGTGTTAATTTAGGGTATAAGCTGTATACATTCTAAATTTCATCCAAATCCGTCCAGCCGTTTCAGCGTGAAAGAGTAACAAACATACACACACACACACACATTCACAAACTTTCGCGTCTATAATATTAGTGTGAAGTGTGATATACTAGCCTTTGCCCGCGGCTTCAGTTTTGCTTCTGTTCTGTTCGACTGAGCTATCCAGTTCTCAACACAACCTGCGAATTTACCCATGTGCTTTCCCATACCGCAGCGATATGTATAGATACTCACTTAATAGTAAGCCATTTGGCGTCTAGAGGGCGCTAGTGTACTCAAGATAAGTCTAAGACTATTATGCCCTACCGTCACTTGTTACCGCAATGACATAAAAATTTGTTATCTCCTTGCGATAGATAAATCGCCAAGTGTTTAAAATATTGAAATTTATTTCTATCATTGTTCTTTATATTAGCCTTAAGTCAAATATAGCCTATACTTTGAGTTTCTCAAAGAGCCTAATATGTTTACCAGCTACGATGATAATAAATAAAACGCATCTAAATCCGTTGGGCTGTTGTTGAGTTAAAACGGAACATACAAACAGACAGACCGACAAAAATTCTAAAAATTGTTGTTTAGATCACAGTACAATCTAATACAAAAAAAAAAAATACAAAAAAAAAATACAAAAAAAAAAAAAAAAAAAATAACCCATTTCATTTAAAATTCTGCGAAAATATTCAATGTGCAGTAAAAGACACGATCGTTTTTTTTGTCGAGTTCAGTTAACGATACATAAATCTACCGAAGAATTATTTTCACTTATTATTGTAGGTTCTTATATAAATGTGATTTATATCACTAGGCGACCGCAAGCAGTTTAATGACAATGAGGCTTTTAGCGATAACTTTGTAAATGACCCTGCACAATAGATTTAGAACGTGTTAGTTGTACAGGATCACAAAGTCTAGATCCAATCCAATGACGGTTTGTTAGTCTTTCAACACGGTGTGGGGACCGCGTTGGTCCTCCAGAATTTACCGGATCGTCTTTGTGTCACGCCGGATGATTGTATGCTGCTCGGATTCTAAGCTTGAGGCACAACTCACAACACCTGAGTGCGGTGAAAGCAATAGTCGTTGAACAGCATCTATGATATACTAATCGAATGTTGCGGATGGTTAGGCATTATGTAAATATAATATTTTTATTCCTGTATTTCTTTATTTTATGCAGGTGTATAATTTTATTACATTTTAGTAGCCCAACTTTAATATTTTTTGTATGTATTTCTCGTATTTATTTATCAACTTATTTGTTCATTGCATAATTTATATGTAATATTTTTATTCTTATATTTCTCTATTTTATGCAGGTGCATAGTTACATTTTAGTAGCCCAACCTAAATATTTTTTGTATGTCTTTCCCTTCTTAGTATATATATTTTTTATATTCTAAAGATATATATTGTAAAGATTAACTCTGACTTGTAGAAAGTATACTTTATGTATCTATTTTACAAAATAAATGTTTTGATTTGATTTAATTTGACTTGTACGAGTAAACTTAGAAAAATTTCAAATTTTTCGTCTATCAAATGTCTATTCTTAAAATGGGTAAAACCTGCAACTATCCAACCAGTTATTATCAAGAAACAGTGAAACATGCAAATCAATTTTGCATTTTGTATGAAAAGAAAACGATGTAAGATGATTTTTAAATCGAACGATAAAGTATAAATATTTTCCTAGTACATTCATGGTGGACATAATACATAAATAAAGTTATTTTTGCGAGTTTTATCTCTATTCTATTTTTTATATATTACTATTCAATGTAGAGCCACAAAGCTCTTCACATGTCAAGCATAGGAATTGCACAGTAGACAGACTACTGAGCTTTGTGGCTCTAAATCCTGAGGAAATTACTAGGAATTGGTTCTGCTTTGGCGTTGCACTGACGGCTTTCTTGGTCGTTAATCAAATTTTGATTAGAATTATCTAATCAATCTTTCATAATATTATACCTTCATATTAGTATATACAGGGTGTAAATGCAAAGTCAATAATGCTTTTAGGGTATGAAAGTATACATGATTCTCATGTCATTACGAGAAAAAAAAATACCTTGAATTTTCGCCAAAAATTCCATATTTTTTCTAAGCTATGGCTACGCTAGCTCCCGGGCCTCCCCACACACCTAATTGCACCCCGCAACCCGCACCCCTCATTCGAGTGGCCAGCGACCGTGAGGATGTCCACGCGATTAGTGTATTTCGAGTAAAGAAAATCGTCTTATTATGAGGTACTGGTACTTTATTTAGAGATCCCAGTATTTAAGATAATATTACCGATCATACTAACACACCCTTAAAGGATTCTCGCCTTTGCTTTTACACCCGGTATACAGGGCCAGTTTTTTAAGCGAGCGTGGATGGCCAAATCCGAAACTATAGGGGATAGCGAAAAATGCTCAAGAGCCTCGGAGCTAATTTGAATAAAAACTAAAACAGCATCATTAGATTTTTGAAAAAATTATTTCCGTAGCCAAGAATCTAACTAGACGATTAAAGAAAAACACTATATTATTGTACCAATCGATAGTGTTGCTTATAAGGATCAAATTCTGGGAAGTAATGTCAAACGGCAAACTTAAGGAAATGGCTTATTTTAAAGAAAATACGATTTTATTTCTGTCACATTCATTGAACCATAGCTTGCTTGTTACTAATCCAATTATGCCTATTATTCCAATATGCAGCCAAATTCGACATATCAAAGATTGTATTGTATTAAACATTATAAGATTATTGATTCCAACACTAATTGTTCAGTACAGATGAGTATTGAAAGGAAACACCAAGAAGAGTTACAGAACAGGTTTTATATGAAAACTTACAGTTTTAGTTTTTTTTTCAAAGTAACCACTTTTATTTAGTTTGCCGTATCATATCATTACTTCCAAGAATAGGCGTGATGACAGAAAAAAATATTAGTCAGTCAGTTAGATTATCAGAAAATATTGGATACGTATTTTTTCTTTTTTCTATTAAACAAACAATGATGAAGATATAGCCCGCTGAAATTCCACGTGACGTCACATCTAGGTACAATTTTACTTAGAAGTGACGTCATTTTCCCCCACTCCCAAACTTTGACGCGCTTTATCTCTGCCATTTTTTGTTTGATTGACAAAAGAAAAAATACGTTTCCAATATTTTTTGATAATCTAAATGACGGACTAAAAAGAATAATATTTTTTTTACCCTGTCTACAGGGGTCGGCACTCGAAGTGTTACCAATTCAAAATGCTGTAATTTTGTCAATTTTGTTTCTTTTTATTTATGAACTTCAATATATAGAAAAAAAATATTTAAAATTAAAAAGATAAAGTTATTGTTCGATGTGGCCACCTTTAGCGCGGATAACATCATCGAGTCTGTCCGAGAAGGCTTCACACGCTGCACGAATGTGGTCTGCTGATATTTTGTTCCATTCTCGGCAAAGAGCAATCTTTAAGGCGTCGACTGTCTCATATTTTTTTGCTGACACTTTGTCCTCTAGAATTGACCATATGGAAAAATCCATTGAGTTTAAGTACGGCTAATATGGTGGCCATTGTTGCGAAGAAATGAAACTCGGAACTTTTTCTTGCAAAAAAACTTGGGTTTCACGGGCTTTGTGGGATGGCGCCGAGTCTTACTGAAACGTCCAATGGTTTCTACCGAATTTCTTACGTGCCCAGGGTAACAAACCATCGTTTAAAATCTTTTCACGGTAGATTTGCTGGTTTATCTTTGCACCCAGCTCAATGAAAACGAGAGGTGAACGCCCCGTAGCAGTTACCGCGGCCCAAACCATCACTGATGCTGGTGCTTGCTTTTGCAGAGCAATTCGTTGGTCTAAATTGTCGTTTGATTTACACTTTAACCATACGCGATCATTTTGTTTGTTCACATATTGCTGAACCGTAAAAATTTTTTCATTGGAAAATACCAAATTTTCAAGCTTGCTATCAACGTGCAAGTGCTTTAACTCCTTAGCTCTTTCTAGGCGAACTGCCTTTTGTGCAAGTGTCAAGTCTTGTACTTTTTGTATTTTGTAAGGCTTCAGTTGTAGTTTATTTTTTAATATGCGTCCTATGCTTCGGGCAGATACATTAAGACTTTTCGCCAATTTAACCGCGCTTTGTCGTGGACTTCGTTCAATTCTAGCCTTTACCTTTCGAACCATTTCTGATGATGTTGCTGTTGTTGGATGTCCACCTCCATGGCGTTTCTTGATGCTACCCGTATCATTGTAACGCGTGATGGTCCGATACACAAACATTTTGTTCAGATGTAAATGTCGTAGCGCATTAACAATGGCTGGTTGCGATTTTCCAGCCAAATACAAAGTAATGACACTGTGGCGTTTGAATTCCATCTGGATAACTTTTTTTACCAGCGACGAAAAACAATGAGCTTCTGTATGTTTAGGAACAATACAATAGACTTACGACTGTGAAAAAATGGGCACCATATTTTAAACAGTTTGGTTGCTATAGCAAATTAAAGTTGGTAACACTTCGAGTGCCTACCCCTGTACAAGCCTATTTAATCCTCATAAGCGATACTATCGAATAGTGCAATAATATCACAGCCATACAGACTAAACCTAGGGATTAAATAGCGTTGGCAAGTTTCCATACAAGAACCAAGCGACATTTAAGCTATATGGTACGAAGAAACGTATAAAAATGTGTTGTTTTAATGTGCCACCCAGGCTTATGCTTGAAACATATTTTTTAATACCTAAACTAATCTCTCATATATATTTTGTTATGAATCAAGCAATATCTATATCTAAAGAGCCCGTAACTCACTGAGCTAAAATTGCTTTAAGTCGACTATATGCGTTTATTATTAATGTTTGGTCTGTGTGTCTGTGAATAATATGCAGTAGATTTTTTTAAATTATCAACGGGTTCGAATCTGAGCTAAGGAAATTATTTTTTTCAAAATTTTTCGAATGTTGCAATTTTAGTTTATCAAAATCGACCCCGAGACTTCTTTGAGCATGTTTCGCTATTCCCTTGTTTCGGATTTGGCAATCCACGCCCACTTGAAAAACTAACCCTGTATATCGAAAAGTTGAATATAAATTACAGTATGAGTATTGTAAGATTTCATCAGTGCATTTTGTATTTGTATTTATGTAAAAATCTTGAATAAGTATAAATTCACATGCGCATCGGAATCAAAATTTGACAATGTCTTTTGTTTATTTATAAGGAATAGGCTTTCTTTTATTTATAAGAAAATCTCTGTCCCAAGAAAGATCTGTATTATCAGCTTTATTATAAATATTGTCACGCTCTGGAGAAACATATCCGGGAAGCAATGCAAATTCAAAGCAACGTTTGGATGGTTCTGTTATGTATATTGCAAGGCAAAATTACTTATCCATTCAAGAAACTACTTGTACATACATAGCTTGTGTTTGAATCAAGTTATTTTATAACTATATAAGTATAGGATGTAATAGAACAATATTATACCCAAAGGAAAGAACTATTCACCAATACCTGACGGTTTTAATTCGTTTTCTCCTAAACTGAATAATTTGGTTGTTTTTAGAGTTCCGTACCGAAGGTCAAACAGAGTCGTATTAATGTCACCATGTGCTGTCTGTCCATCCCCCGTCCGTCCGTATGTCATAGGTCTCAAGCTCGTAGACAGAATAAGTTACCGATCTTAAATTTAGATAAGTTGTCTAGAATGTTGACCCAAAATTAAATATAAAAAATCAAATTTATTTACTTTTAGGAGGGGTCCCATACATGGAAAAGGAGCCGAAAAAGGTTTTTTTCTAACCCTGCCATGGAGGGTGTTATTGTCTAGAAACAGGGATTAGGAGATATACGTAACTCGTTGTCTAGAACTCAGTAAATACAGTTTAAGTTTATAAAATTAATTTACATTAGTTCAAACATTTTTTTATAAAAACACAATATGGGTATCAAATTCTAGATATTAAAGAGCTGATTATAAAAATATATACTTTTACTATATTTACTGGCACCGATTTCGAGAAATCTTTGAAAAACCACAAAAAATGCATGTCCTCCCCCCTTATTTCTTAAACTGGTGAACCGAAAAATATGAAAAAAATTACGATTGTAGGCCATTACTGGGAAATTACAGGGAAACTAAAGCGATTAAAACAGTAGATAAAAATGAGAAATATAAAAAATTAAAAAAATAACTTATAAAAATACATTATGGTTATAAAATTCTAGATATTAAAGAGATAATTATAAAAATAAATACTTTTTTTTATTTACTCACTCCGATTTCGAGAAATCTTGGAAAAATCACAAAAAAAGCATGTCCCCACCTTATATCCGAAACTGGCGGACCGAAAAATTTAAAAAAAATTACAATTATAGGCCATAACTGGCCAATCACAGGAAAACTACAGGATTAAAAAAAGTTGAAAATCTTTGAAAAACCACAAAAAATGCATGTCCTCCCCCCTTATTTCCTAAACTGGTGAACCGAAAAATATGAAAAAAATTACGATTGTAGGCCATTACTGGGAAATTACAGGGAAACTAAAGCGATTAAAACAGTAGATAAAAATGAGAAATATAAAAAAAATAAAAAAAATAAAAAAAATAACTTATAAAAATACATAATGTTTATAAAATTCTAGATATTAAAGAGATAATTATAAAAATAAATACTTTTTTTCATTTACTCACTCCGATTTCGAGAAATCTTGGAAAAATCACAAAAAAGCATGTCCCCACCCTATATCCGAAACTGGCGGACCGAAAAATTTCAAAAAAATTACAATTATAGGCCATAACTGGCCAATCACAGGAAAACTACAGGAATAAAAAAAGTTGAAAGCAAATGAGAAATATAAAAAGAAAATGTAAAAAAAATATGGGCATGAAATTCTAGATATTAAAGAGCTGATTATAAAAATATATACTTATACTGTATTTACTGATACTAATTTCGAGAAATCTTTGAAAAATCACAAAAAATGCACGTCCCCCCATATTTCCGAAACTAATGAACCGAAAAATATGAAAAAGATCATGGTAATTTGGGATTACGTAAAGATTACAGGAAAAATATAGCGGGTGAGAAATTCACGAAAATAAGAAAATGACAAAATTTTATTTTTCATCCACGAGTTTTATTTCGAGTACCTACGGTATAAAAATATTTGAGTCTCTCTTTTTTTGTGGTACAATCGATTCTTTTTTTAGTTAACAAACGTTTATGGGCAAGATTTTAAATAGCTTCTTCCTGACTGTTCCCAAAACTGTCGAATTGCGGAACCCTAGCTAGGTATGCAAGTCTGACTCGCACTTGACCGGTTTTTATGCTGTTTTAGGTTTAAGTACCTGAATAATCGACCAATTTAATGTTACAGTTTTGTTTCATGAATTTTGTAAGATAAGTTTGTAATTTTTGTTCAAATTATTTAATTTATCTATTAATTATTAATTACTAATTACATCTATTTAACTTATTATAGAATTGTATGGAACCCCCAGGGCGCGAGTCCGACCGTAAGAGTATTAAAACGTTGAAACGGTTTTACGCTCCATATATCCAATACAAAAACGCATTGTGCCACGTTCTCAAAATAAAACCTACTATTGACGAAATGGTTAAAAACGTTTTACAATTAGACCCCAAACATACATAAATAGGAAATTCTAGTTTCAGATTTGTAATACAGTGTATTCAGCATCCATTTAAAACTATTTCATAGGAGGATTGATAGACTTTGCTTGTAATTTTTATTTTATATATTAGTTGGGGAAAAAGTTTCTTCGCATTTTATATGAAAATTCAAAACATTTTTTAATAAAGTTTATTTAAATTTAACTAAAGTATGTAGGTGCCATTTTGTTCGATAACTTTCTGCCATCTTGTAGGTAGGGACATGATCCCATTGCTATAGAAATTCTGGGGCTTCTGATCAAAAAACCGCGACAAGTGGTTTTGGCAGTCCTCTCGTGATGTTAACCTGACACTGCCTAAAGAATTCTGAAGAGACCGAAACAAGTGGAAATCTGAAGGTGCAAGGTCAGGACTATACGGCGGATGCATTAATACGTCCCAGCCAAACTCTCTTAATTTTTGCTGAGTGGCTAAAGATGTGTGAGGTCTAGCGTTATCATGATGAAAAACCACACCCCTTCTGTTGACTAATTCCGGCCACTTTCTCTCAGCTTATTGCTTTAATCTCATCAGTTGTTCGCAGTAGAGTTCAGAACCAATGGGCCTGCCTGGCGGTAACAGCTCACAATGAATAATGCCCTTCCAATCCCACCAAACACACAGCATTATCTTGTTGCGAGATAACCCGGGTTTCGCCAGAGTCTGTGAAGCCTGACCAGCCTTTGACCACGACCTTTTTCGCACGTTCTTGTCGTACGTGATCCACTTTTCATCACCAGTTATCAGGTTTTTCAAAAATGGTTCGTTTTCATTACGTCGTAATAAAGAATCACAAATGAGTACACGGTTCATTAAATTTTTTTCAGTGAGCTCATGAGGCACCCAAACATCGAGCTTTTTTGTGTACCCAGCTTTTTTCAAATGCGCCAAAACTGTTTTGTGTTCAATCCCCAGTACTTCAGCTACATTGTAACTACTGATATGCCGATCTTGTTCCACTTTTTCAAAAATGGCATCCATTTTATCCGTAACAGGACGCCCAGAGCGAGGTGCATCTTTGACATCAAAATTTCCGGATTGAAAACGCTTAAACCCAATTTGTGCTACTCTCACAGACACTGCACTAGGTCCATAAATATCACAAATTTTTTTCGCGGCTTGCGTTGCATTTTTACCTTTTTTGTAGTAAAATTTTAAAATGTATCGAATTTCTTCATTAGATTCACTCATCTTAACAGTAAGAAAAACAAATGAACATCACACATTTTACCTAATTTGAATTTGGAATTATCTTTTTTAAAATTTAAACTTTTTAATAATACCAAATCCAGACAGATACAAATGGTATAGCCAAAGATATTTTATTATAAGTTCATACATACTATTTTTTGAAAAGTGTTTTCCCCAACCTATTGTTTTCTTTTTTTTTTTGTTGTTTGTATTTCGACAGATCTCGTCGCCATTTTTAACAAAGAGATACTCGTACGTAAGTGTTAGTATTCCAGAAAAATTCTCTAAGTCGTATATTACATTTTTATAGGTATGTACTTCCTCGATATTGAAATACGAAAATTGAATTTTATGCGAACTAGCTGCTCTCGTAAATATAGAAAGTCCTTGAGTATTCATGGAAAGACATATTCTTTGAAGACATTATTTTTCCTCTTTGGATCTACAATAATGTCATGAGAGTTAGTTTATATCTGGATACGAGTATTAATAATATTTCTAGCTTATTTTTTTGCTTACGTATCGAAGTACTCGTACATAAGTAGTTACCAATTTATTTCAAGTGAAGAAAGCGATTTGGCAGCTCCATAAACACTCTTATACTCAATAATAATACCCATGAAAGAATTTATATTAGTATTTATACTATTCCTCGAATAACATTGTAATTCTCTTCACATTTATTTTTGTAACGGCTTCGTTCCAAATCAGGACTCTGAAAACGATGCTCTGTTGATTTACACTAAAATGATTTATCATTTGCTCATCTAAAGCAAACCTTACATCGTAAAATGGTCTTTGTTGTCAGTGCTTGAGGTTTAAATTGTCATTTTGAGGTTTAGACTGATAGAGCTGCGTCGTCTTTGTTCTTCCAGTTCTACCTACAAGGATGCCTTTGGCAGTTCTGTAGCGAAAGTAAATATTTTGTCACTCAGACAAATTGCAAATGGATGTGGCAAGGAAAGAGCAACGGAGGCTAAGTGAGCTCGCGTGGGACAACGGACCAAAGATAAGTTTTATCACTGAATGGAGTAAATATTTGTACCACACAGTTTTAAAAAGCCTTATTTGATAAATGCTGAGGGCCACTATATACCGTCCCAAAAATTATTCCTATGTATAGTAGCAAATAAGTTTCCTACTTTTGTTTACCTGCTGCAAGCAATATAGACCGTATTCTGTCTGTGTGATGGTAATAATGATAAAATCAAAATGATAATAATCAATTTCTGATTTTAAAAATAACATCGCATCTTCACCCTGTTGTTATGTAATAAAAACCAAGCATTAAAGGTAGATACCAATGCCTGCAAAATCCTGGAAAGGCTTATGTCCAGCAGTGGACGAAACAGGCTGATGGATGGATGGATAGACCAATGGTAAAAAGGTAAAAAAGTGAAACGAATATGAAAAATAATAGGATTTAGTATAAACATTTAAAAAAATATATAATCTACCTAATACAAATCTATTCACTAATACAATCCAGAAACAACTCTTTTTGACTCGACCATTCTGCAGTATTTATAGGTACATGGTGACCAATTTGGAAAAAAATATCGGATAAATCTTCTTCTTCTCTATACATATAAAATACAACGTCTGTCTGTCTGTCTGTTCGTTCGCTTATAACTTGAGAACTAATCAATGGATTTTGATTCAGTTTTCACTGAAAGATAAAGCATTTCTTCGGGAAGGTTTAAAGCTATGTATCATCACGCTATGACAAAAGGGAGCAGCGCAATGAGAATTTTAGTGAGACATGTAGAAGGTTCGCCGCCGTAGCATAGTCGATCGTCGCGGGTTCAAACCCCGACTGGTAAAATTTGTTTTCACTTTTATATTTTATTTTCAGAAAAAATATTTCCTTTCATAAAAAATATGTTAAAGCTGAAATTATATTTCTTCACTGAGCAAAGACCAATAACTAAAATATTTTTATTTTAAAGTGCTTAGAAAACGCCATCTCTGGGAAGCTATCCTGGATAATGGCTCAGTAAGCTGGCGTTGACATTGTTTTTGTTTTAATACACTAGATGGCGCTGCATGTTTCAAAATATCGAATTTGACGCAGTCTGGTTCAAACCAACTCACGTTAAAGTTTGTCTACACTATTATATAAAAAAGAAAGATTTGTTTGTTTGTTTGCATATAATGGGTAATATCTAGAACTACTGGACTGACTTTAAAAATTCTTTAAGCACTCAATAAGATTTTTAGTTAATCGTGTGGTTAGTAGGTGGTAGAGCTAATGCCGGGATCGACTGTGAAGGTACCACCATCTTACTCGGAAATCCTCCTGAAGTTATTCGGGGGAGAGTAAGAAGACAGCTCTCAGGCAAAAAAACCAGGCGGCCTACTATTGCCTGGGACCGATAGATGGCGGTATATCCATCTCCAATTGCCGGGCCTTATACATCAGACTGGTGACGGGCAGCGGCGTCACTGGTGCAAGGGTTTCGGCACCGCGCTCACCAACCCGCCTGCCCAGCGTGTGTGAGTATGGGCATTTCTTCCAGGAGGATCGCCAAGAGTGGCGAAATCCTGGAAAGGCCTATGTCCAGTAGTGGACGAAACAGGCTGATGGATGGATGGATGTGGTATGTACGCCTTGCGTAGTCGTACGTATGTAGTCTCATCGTCGGAGTTTCAATCATCCACTGGTAAATGTTTTTTTGGGAGACCTCTCAAGTTTAAGTTATTGATGAGTAGTTGGTATTGATGAGTATTTTTGTAGAACATGGTGACCAAGATCTAATGACGGGACTGTGGGAGGTGGGTACGGGATCTCCTTAACGGATAACAGCAGACCCTTCGAGTTTAGGCTTATTTAGTTGGTATTTATTAGCACTTTGGTAAAACATGGTGACCAGGGTCTGCTGATGGGACTGGAAGGTGGTTATGGGATCTCCTCAATTGATAACAACAGACCCTTTGAGTTTGGGCTTATTCGATTGGTTTTTATTAGCACTTTGGTAAAACATGGTGACCATGGTCTTTTGATGGGTCTGGAAGATGGGTACGGGATCTCCTCAACGGACAACAGCAGACCCTTCGAGTTAAGGCTTATTTCGTTGGTATTTATTATCACTTTGGTAAAACATGGTGACCAAGGTCTGTTCATGGGACTGGAAGGTGGGTATGGGTTCTCCTCAACGGACAACAGCAGACCCTTCAAGTTTGAGCTTATTTGATTGGTCTTTATTAGCACTTTGGTAAAACATGGTGACCAGGGTCTGCTGATGGGACTGGAAGGTGGGTACGGGATCTCCTCAACGGAAAACAACAGACCCTTTGAGTATGGGCTTATTTGATTGATATTTATTAGCACTTTGGTAAAACATGGTGACCGTTGCATTATGTCGTTCAAAAAATCATATTCTTTTGTTTTCCTTATTTCCACGAAAATCTCTTCGACGCGGGCGGAGCCGCGGGCAAAAGCTAGTAATTTATAATACCCGGTATTAAGGCCATTAAAATAAAAGTGAAAAATATTAATTATCTACCATAAGATTAATATTTATAAATTCTTTCGTAAATAACATTGGATAAGACCTCGGGCCTTATTGTCTAATTTCAACATCAATCGCTATCGCTTTCAAATGTATCGGGATTGACTGTAAATGATATTTGATGTCATTTCTCGGGACTGGCTGTAAATTATATTTGATGTCATTTCTAGCCAATCACGATACATTGGAAAGCGATAGCGATTGATGTTGAAGTTAGACAATACGGGGACCGATCAAATAACGCATCAAATATTTTACACCTGAGTTATTGAACCATTCTTAAAAGTTTAGCTTGTAACATAACAATCTTACTTTATATTACTACTAGACTTTAAGTACAAAACTTTATGGACGATTTCATAACAAAATCATCTACTACACTGATTCACAACTGTGCTTATGTTTCAAACATCTAATGAACCTATATGGGACCCTATTACTAAGACTCCGCTGTCTGTCCGTCCGTCCGTCTTTCACCAGGCTGTATCTCATGAACCGTGATAGTTAGACAGTTGAAATTTTAACAGATAATGTATTTCTGTTCCTGCTATAACAACAAATACTAAAAATGGTCAAGTGCGAATGGGACATGCGCCCTCCCATACAGCAGACATGATTTTTTGCCGTTTTTATAGATAATGGTAAGGAACCCTTCGTGCGCGAGTCCGACTCGTACTTGGCCGGTTTTTCTAGTTGCATTCGCTTATTCTCAGGAAACTCTACTTGCTGCTCTAGAGTTGGGACTCTACAACTCAAGTACTTCTTGTGTCGTTTATTCGTTTCTGGGGTTCCGCGCCCAAAGAGCCAAATGTAGCCATATTAATGTTGCTCTGCTGTCTATCCGTCTGTCCGTCCGTATGTTTAGCCTGCAGACGGAATGAGTTACAGATCTAAAATTTGGATATGTTGTGTAAAATCTTGACCCAAAATCGAATATTGAATTAAAATAGATAAATTTTCAGGGGCCCATACATGAAAAAGGAGCTTAAAACCCTTTTTTTGTTGTGTCATTGTCTAGAACTCATTAAGTAGAGTACAAATATATTTTCCATTTCTCTTTCATCTTCAATAATTAAGAAATGGGGGATCGTCAAAGTTGGCAGTTTGAGGCCATTTTTGCATTTTCTGCATTTCATAGCTTACTGCAGCGCTTAACTTGTACTTCCCAAACGTGAAGTCGGGAGTTAAATTTTCAAACGATAGATTAAAGAAGCTTAAAAAGAAAAATCTGCATAAAAAAGCTTATTGCTCCATTAATAAATATCTAAAAGATAAAAATACATGATGTTAAATTCATCTGTAACGTTGTTGAGAAATGTTGCAATGCTCAAATGTATGCTATCCTACTGTTATTTAAATGAGTAACTAATTTAGTTTGTGCCATTATATTTTGAATTATTTTATTTGTTTCCTGGGGTCCTAGAACGAGGCACAAAAAGAGTGTCCTTTGAAAGAGTCTTCTGCTGCCAAACTTGGTTTCTTATAGACTAAAAATCAAAAGGCGCTCTTTTTGTGTCTCGTTCTAGGCCCCTGGACATGGTTTGAAACGTTTTCTTAGCTTTTTGATTTTTTTAAGCAATGTTATAGAATTAAGAGTTTTTAATTTTAAATTCTAAGTTCTAAGTAATGCAATATACCTATCCAACTTAAAACAAACCAGCCTAAGAAAATGGCAGCTTTGGGTAAAGACCAAATATCAAATAATTATAATCATACCTAACATTTTAAACACTCATTAAAGGCGAGCTTCTCTCGTCACTTTTCATCTCTTGACAATAAACAAAATTTAGGTAAACATTATCAAAAGAAAATTTAATTACTCAAACTCCTCTTTCACTCAAACCCTTAGTCCGTCTCATTCCCACATCCCTCCGCCAGGTTGATGTTTTGTTTTGTTATGCCCCTCTTTGCCTCTGTTTCACCCCCTCTCTGGCCTTCGTATTCATTCTAGTGAATACTCAGCTGAATTTTTAAAAGGCTTGGCGAGAATGTCTGACACACAAATCCTAAGGCTCAATATGTCGAGACCTATTTATGAAAAATCTAGGCATCTGGATGGGATTGTTTTCATTTGCGAAGGCTCTGCTGTTTATTTTATATACTTTTTGACGTTTTTACCATGTTTTCTGTTTAGTTTTTTGCCTTGCGTGCATATGTTTTTGAACTGACGCGCGATACCTTGAGTTTTGATGGAAATCTGTAAAATAAATAAAATCTTTACAGATTAAATTTTCTATAGACTTTCTAGCAACTTCGTCCCGAAAGGATAGGGTTAATGTTGAAGAACAAGCCCAAATAAAAGAGAAGTTAGGGGGCAGATTACCTCGTAAAAAGAAATTGTATTATTTTTTTATGTATAAAGTTCTCGAGAAATTTAGTCTTGAATAATTTCAGTGTGATTTAAAGTAAAACAGATGCTTGGAGGTGTTTATTTAAAAGAAATAGAAAGTAGAAATCTGTCACAGTTTCTTAAAACTTTACGCTAGAATAATAATAAAAAAATTAAAAACTACAACCAAACCACGGCTCAAAAGCACTTCCAAAGGCTTTGGAAGGGAATTTATTTGTCTAAAAAATAAATTGTTAAGAATCACGCAATCCACATTTTTAAAATAAACAGCAATTAAAAATAAATACTATCTTTATCTTTTATAGATGGCTTCATACCTAAATAAAGTTATCCAAACACTCGCAGACGAGTATCTTCTCTTGTTTTATTACATTTGGTTAAATTATTTTAACTTTGTGAAGGCAAAAACCACTCACACGACCTCTGACTGGTTAAAATAATATCACTAGTGTTACGTTTTCCAAGTACCTACCGAGTTGATAAAACCGAAATGCCGAATAGCTTACTTCAAAATGTAGTGAAAAGCGCTACTGAAAGTTAATTACCAGCACATAACCAAGGATTAATGTCATATCGGGCCTGGCAAGGTATGAAGGGATGGGGTAAAAGCGGGGGGCACATTTGCACAGCTGGCACTAGGGGCTCAACAAACGATCATGTGCATGTGCATGTGAATATATATTTACCTACATGACTCACACGGGGAGCTAGGATGGAAGCTGAGAATACTAGAATGCTGGACAAGTTTCTTTAATTTTCCATTCGTTAGAGACTAATTCTTGTGTCTCGTGTTATGCTGTTCTTTTATAAATAAACAATATTCTAAAGAGCTGTATATTTCTCGAAAAAATACGTAAATATAAATTTAATGCACACCCGTGGTAAAGCAAATAACGTCACCAAAGAAGATAACTCACAATCTCCTTTGTATATAAATTCCAGTTCCATAAAAAGGAAGTACGAAGGAGTTTTGAAAGAATAACACGTTAGCACTTCCCTCGTAGAATAATATTTTCTTTCTGAAAAGTTTAAATTGATCATTTGAATTTCCTTTCCCCTGTCTAGCTAGATTCATCAAATCATCATGCTTGAGGATAAAATATTCTCTAAACAAAAGTTGCCGGAAAAATACTCACGAGCGCGAGAAAAGACTCGCCGGGGAGACAAATTTCAAGGCTTGAACAATGCTGGAGATTCCCCGAAGTATTATAAATATCAGCCTGGAAAACTGCACGGGCAGTTGTCGTATCCGAAACCATAACGAAGAATTGGACTCACGTCCTTAAAAGCTCCGCAACGGATGATCAAAATGAGATTCTATAAATTTTTATTGGGTTCTTTGTGCTATATGGCAATATAAATTACATAGTTAATTACGAGTGTGTAGAAGACGATATTTTTTAGTAGTATTAAACTGAAGACAAAATTTTAAAGGACTATGGAACTCTAGTAAACTTTAGTTATTCCTTGGAAGAAGGGGTTTTGCGAAAAGCAGCTGACAAAAGGATAACAAAATAATCCTATTAGGGTTCTATTGTTTTCTTCCGAGAAACGAAATTTTAAAGTATGAGCATATAAAAAACAACTACTAAAACGTGGGCAGCTGAGCTTATTACATTATGTAGAATGCAAAATTTCCCGGTGCCCCTTCAGTTTTACGCTTGAAAATAAAACGACTGGCCCCGTTATGCACAAAGTTTGTTTCTACCAGTTTGTCTTCCTGCCAATTTTCTTTAATATTCTTTAGCTGATTTTCCGGAATTCCTCGTGGGACTAACTTCACTGGTTGTTTGAAGTCAAAAACTTCCACATGCTCTGGAACCTAGAAATGAGAACGTCACGTTTACATAATGTATATTTTGAACTTAATGGAGTGTCACTGTTCAATTTGTGTTTCTTGCATTTTAAATTGGTGTAGGCTTCTTGAAATTTTCATTTTTCTGCATTTGTGAACAATGGAGATGCAAATTCTTTCTTCTAGCTTGCCTAGTCCTAGCGTGATGCGTGGTGAGCTCTATCACCGTACATACATACTTTGGGCACAAAGAAATCATGATAATTTATCTATTTCATAAAAAATCTAGTGTCGTCCGTTATCTTACAAAGATAAAAGAGTGGGATGTGTTTTGAGGTCCAACCTACGTCATAGCATAAGATATCAATAAGACTTGCAAAACCATAAGGGGTTGCCAGCCCAGCCAGTTGAACTTAGCCGAAGTCTGCACTAAAAGTAGACATTGCAGACTTTTTTATTTATCCCGGTTCTGAATCTTAAAGAAACGAACACACAAGATCAGTGCCGAGATCGTACGTGCACTATTTAAGGCGCCTAGGCACGCCACCGTATTAGTACAAAATTTAATAATCCGTTTCTCTGTTGTTTTTCGTAATAGACCAAACTATATGACCTCTATCATCTGGTGCTGGTATTTTAAAAGGGACCATTTTGCCAAAATTTTGAATATTAATTTTGTTTTAAAGATATTAAGCTGGACAGATTTACATACAAAGTTGTTTTCTTGCCTCAGATTGTACCTATATCAAAATTTAACATTTCAGCCACATAGCGACTTTGTAAATGCCTGAATTAAACTATTGTGGCCTATACCTTTAGTCTATAACGAAAAACAACAGAGAAACGGGTTATCAAATTTTGTACTAAAACGGTGGCGTGCCTATGCGCCTTAAGTGTAATAGTCATAAAAGATACCTCTTCAACCCTACACGTAAATTTACTATTGGTGTTCACAATCTTTTTTCTTCCTCAGCTGGAATGGCTGCTGGTGGACAACTCACCCGTGACGTCAGTGTCTGGTCTTCGGCGCCTGCTTTCCAATGGCTCGCTGGAGTTCCCTCCCTTCGCCACGGAGAGGTACCGCCACGACGTCCACGGCGCCACATATCGGTGTCGGGTGACTCTGCCCACAGGTTTCACAGTGCTGTCCAAGAATATTCATGTTCATGCAGGTTTGTGACACAATAGTATTGTGGTGATGAAGATAATGATAGGCTAAAGTTAAAGGCTGAGTGATAATTTATTAAGATGAGTGATTGACAGCAAATGCTGAGCGTGCCACCTTTTGTCAAACAAAATTTGTATTTAAGTTAGTCTAATCCTTTTTATTGTTTTAATTTTGTTTCATGTGTTTTGTTTGGCAATAAATTCCATTTTCTTTCTTTCTTTCTTATTATTGAATATGCTAAGTGATCAATGAACGTGCTGAGTGATAAGTGAATATGCTGAGTGATCAGTGAATATGCTGAGTTGATCATTGAATATGCTGACTGATCATTAAGCATGCTGAGTGTTCATTGAATTGCGGTTTTGCGTGTGTTTTGATAAATCACGAAATAACTTGAAGAGAGCTCAGTTATTTAAGCTAAAATTTTGCATGTATGTGCACAAAGAACATAGCCCCCTAAAAATAAACAAAATTATTAATGGTATATTTTTGTTTGTAGTGCTAACCACACCTTGGGATATTCACGTGCCAGACGAGTACGTGATGGCGGGAAACTGCGCCATACTCCGGTGTGTGACGCCGGCGCACTGCACCGACCGCGTCGACAGCACCGAGTGGCTCACAGATGACGAGCTCAGTGTGCTGCAACAGTACGCAGGTTTGTGGATCGGATAATTTAACAAAATATCCAAATTGTTAAAAACTCGTGAAACTTAACCAGCAAATGAAAATAATGCTATTGAAAAATCCAGAAAAACCTCAAAATTTCACATATTTTGCGTACCGGCAAATTTAATTTAACGAAGCGAGCATTCTAATGTAGACTTTCTTACAATATACTTAAGTTCAAAATCACTCAATGAGTTGGTCGTGCCCCATGGGTCAGGCCTTAACGGTTACGACACCAAAATAAGAACTGCCAATAGGTAGCCGCAGTCACACTGGCGTCCGTTCATGTACTTTAAAAATAATAAAGTAATAATTACACAATGTTTTACCAAGCGCCATCATTAAAATCTACTCGTATACGTGTAATAAACCTTGAGCTTTAAGAGATCGCATAGAAAATGTTTGCGGCATGGATCTATATTTTTCTCAGCCATTACAAAACATTTGGAACTGATATTTATGTATTTCATTTATTATGTCCTTGACATCATTTGGTACTTGTTTTACTTAATTGGTTAACTTTCACAGCAGGGAAAAAAATACAAAAACTGGTCTTTAAAACCAGAGATTTTCATTTTATAGGGACACGAGACCGATTTAAGCCTCAAAACTCTGTACAGATTAGTATAATTATAATTACACACCTAAAAATGGTAATCGGATTTTGTATCATTAGCAATAGTCTATAATTTAAACAAGAAATACTCTTTTGGTGCATAAACAAATAGGATGCATACATTTCGAAATACTTATTCGTTTCCCCGTTTTCAAAAGCTGTAGTTAATACTAACTGGTATTAAGCTCGCCTTTATACATTGATTGTATTTAGTGCAATAGAGAATTTCATTATTGTTATTTGTGCATGTTCGACAGAAAGGATTTGATCCCGGGTCTCAAAATTGATGCAAATCATGCATTGACGCATCCTAGCGATTAAGCTACCACTGCTTTCTCAAAAAGCAACACAACATTTTTTTTTTTCATCAAAATACATCAAATTAGAAGTGGCGTGCGCAATTACGTTTTTATTTCATATTTTATAGTCAAGGGAACTGTAAAAATATTTCGCTAATATTTTCGCTTTCACATATTTCAGGACCTTTTTATTAGGTCAGAATAATTCCAACAGGTAGCTACGGTATGAATAAATGTATTCTGCATAATTATTGGTAGGTATAGGCAAGTATTGTAATGTAAAAGTACAAAACGAATAATAAACATGATACATGAATCATCACACACTTTTTATCCAAAATAAAACTCATTTTGACACGTTTAATGTGTCCATGTTAACAAATACTTGGTTCTACGAATAACTTCTGCTGAGGCCAAATCAAAAATGGTAAAAATAAAACGGCTGTTCTGTGGAAAATAAATTGATATGCCTATGTAGCTGTTTAACTCATGTGATTTAAATGTTCGCTCCATAGTAAAAGTTGTTCGAGTAGTGTAGACGATAACTATCACCAGCAAGCGGATCGATGACAATAAAAAATAGACTGCTGATGTTTACTGGAACTGGCCTACCATTACACTGGTAGAGCAAAATGTTGAACCTAATATCCTCAAAATTGGTACTTATATTTTTAAATATTATATTTTCCTTGACTAATTTCAAATGGATTAACCCCAAGAAGGTCCCATGTGTTGTTAAAGCCCGGGCGGTAGCGTTGCATTTTAGGTAGTGATTTTAAACCGATTGATTTCCATCTTTTTCAATAGATCTGGAATGGCTAATAACAGAACCAAGCGTCAGCTGACGCACCTGCGGTGGGTGTGGGTGTGGGAGGCAGAGGAAGTGGTAAAAAAAAAGTAATAGTACGCCGGCTGAAAGTTTTCTCACAGATAGCTGGGGCCATAATAAGCTAAAAAAAATCGTCAGCGTAGTCAAATAGTGGAGGGGGGAAGATGCGTCAGCTCCTCGCATAAACTTGTTTGCATTTTAGGAAGTGATTTTACGCCGATTGATTTCCATATTTTTCAATAGATCTGGAATGGCTAATAATAATAACAGAACCAAGCGTCAGCTGATGCACCCGCGGTCGGTTTGGGTGTTAGAGTTTGCGAAAGTTGTAAAAAAAAGAGTGATAGTACGCCGGCTGAAACTTTTCTCACAGATAGTTGACATCATGCTGAGCTAAAAAAATTGTCTGCTGCATCGTGGATTCGTTAGTTTTTTTTTACCACTTATCAACCTCTCACATCCAGACCCACTGCGGGTGCGTCAGCTGACGATTTTTTTTCCGCTAAGCATGATGTCAACTATCTGTGAGAAAAGTTTCAGCCGGCGTACTATCACTTTTTTTTTTACCACTTTCACAACCTCCACGCCCACCGCGGGTACGTCAGCTGACGATTTTTTTTCAGTTCAGTATGATTTCAACTATCTGTGAGAAGAGTTTCAGCCGGCGTACTATCACTTTTTTCTTTCTTACTACTTTCGCAACCTCTAACACCCAAACCCACCGCTACTCGAGCAGCTGACGGTCGATTCACATATCGGTCATGTGAGATCTACGATCGATGTCAATATCAGCTGGCTTACTATGACTTTTGTATTTGCAACGGTACCTCCCGGGCTATTACGTGTTGTTTAATTATGTGTCCATTTGTTATAATTATTTCCCTTGATGAGCGCGGATTATTAGTGAATTTGTTCAGTATCACACGAGAATATGTAGTTTAGTGAGCAGTCTGACCACAATTAGATACTGTTGTTTCGTTCTAATTTAGTTAAATTATGTATATACAGTACTTATCCAATTTAATTTTTTGCTTTTTCGTCTGCCATCTTGTACGTCTATGAGTCGCAGCATTACTCTTAAACAATTATTTCGATAAAGCTTAAACATCGTAGGCATCTGCAGCCTTGTACAAGAATTATAGAAATAGTTAATAAAACATCGTACTCACTCAACAGAACGGCGAAATTATTAATTGTGTACAACGTACAATTACCGGGCTTTTTATTTTTTCAGGTTCAAAATACCAGCTGCTCGATGACGGTTCTCTATACATCGGTGCTGTGAGCCCTGAAGACCGATACAACATGTTTCGGTGTCGGGTCCGAGACAGAGTCACGGGGAAATACTTTAGTAGTCCTTATTACGGTGAGTACAGGGTTCAAAATACTGCTAAAGAATTTGATATGATGTCAAATCCATCGGTTTACAGTACTGTCCCCTTATTCTGTATCGTAAAATCAGTTGCCAAACTGATGAGTGCCTATCGTCAAAAACATACGTATCCGCTTATCTAAGGATACGTTCGCACTTCAAATGACGTCACAATTCGTAAATAGTTTAATACTATTGAAGGTTATTTTGGAAGTTCATTTTTATCTGTTTTTGGTGGATAGCAACTATAGGTGGCAACCGATACTTAGTTACAAAATACATAATAGGCCCGCTGGTAATAGAATAGTATAGCAACCACTTCCTAGCACTGCTACGCTGCGGGCGCGGGCGGCGCGCGGCGGCGCAGTGGCGTAGCAATTTTCGATTTCGTAGCATAGTTACGGCGCGGCAGGGGGGTTTATTATTTACGGCGGCGCGGAGCTGACGGCGTAGCAAATAAGAACGCAATGTTAAAAAATTTACTGTTTTTATAATTTTGTGTAATGTTCTAACTATTTAAGCTATTAAGCTTTTGTCTAATATTTAAAATACTTCAAATACTACCCTTTTTTTATACAATAAAATGAAATTTCCGTACCTTTGTCCAGTAAAGACAACAAAAACAGGGTGGAGTTTCTATACGAATATCTCAATAAACTTGACAAAATTAAATTGAAAATTGACAAAGAACAAAAATACTTTTTACAAGAAGAAAACTTATGTCAGGGAGATTGAAAATCGATTAAACTAACATGGAAAACGAAAAAAAACATTTAAGTTTTCTGTTTTATTAGAATCTTATCTTGTACGAAATAAGGTTAAGTTTAGTTAGTAAATTTTTAGATTGTCAATTTACGACAGTCTAACTACTTGGTCAAAATTTGATTTGATTACCAAACTTAATAATTCTGCAAGTATTAATTCATTCCGTTTTAAGGGAACTAGCAATAATAATGTTTTAATAATGAAAGTTAAAACAGATTTTCATTTGGTTTGATTGGAAATTGGTAACTATTGAATTTGTATACGAATTTGTAATCCTATCTGACTTTTATCTGTATTTCAGGAAATACTGAATCCCATCGTGGCGGTATTTCTAAAAATAACTCCAGGAATTAATATCAAAATATAAAATATAGCCCGCATCCGTTCGGTTATGCCATGGTATCCAATGTTTGTATCTTGTGAAATATCACCAACGGGTAGATACAAATTATGTATTCAAAGTACCACCAAGTGTCAACAACCAACAGTAACAACATTCTGATCATAGATATCTTAATATATAATATTATAATTCTGATAGATACAAAATCGGTAGTGTGAAATAAGTAAATTTGAAGTTTCCAATTCAGTAAAACAAAATCGAAGCTGAAACAAAAACTGTTACACCCATTTACATAATCCCTAAAAGGGTTAAACTACGTTACACCTTCCCTACGTAAGTTTAGGGATAATTGTAGGCAAATCTTAAAGAAAAACTTTATCGCTGTATAAGATGACTTTCGTTTGATCTGAAGCTCAGCGTGTGATGATCGGGCAGACTAAATGTCAATGTTGTTGTTATTATTTATTTTAGATTTGTTGTGTGTGTGTTTTTTTATCATGTTCATTTGTTAATTTTTGAAAAAATTATGGATTGTATCATTTAAAGTTTTTAACATTATTTCTATTGTCAAACTTGACCTTCGCATTCCATTTCCAGCAATAAATTAATACCGAATAAAAACGAATATTCGCCCCATCCCTAATAATAATATAAAAAACGCAAAAACTGTGGTTTATTTCCTTTAAAATTTTACTAAAATATGCAATGTACAGACACGACCCTCTTACTACTTTATTATTTTGAGATGTGATTTCAGTTAAATTCTCTGCTAAATCACTTTCAAAAAAGTCAAATCAATAACGTTTCGATTCTAAGCAATCCAATTTGTACTACTTTCTGTGTAGGTGGTTTAATTAAGTAATTAATAACTGAAATCACGCAACCAATAACATTCTAGATGGAAATGGCTGGATCCATGTTTTTGACTTCAGTGTCGTATTTAGAGTAGTAATTAATTATTAACGTTGTATTGGGGTCTTACTCGCGATCACTAATAAAATACCTTAATAGATATGTGCTTGACGTTTCGACGCATCTGTAGGCTGTCGTGGTCACAAGCTAACTGACGAGAGTAGCAGCAAAAATGTCCTTGGCGAGCCGGCGGTAGGTAGCACATTATTTTTCTTTTTCCTACCCGCACTTTGTCTTTTGTTAATTAATTGTTTCTTTCGTCACACAACACTAACTAGTAATTAATTGTCAAATACGATTATTTTACATAGTGTAATTCGATGATTAACTCGTTATAATCTCATTATCAATAAGTCTGCAACCTAGATCGTGGCTTGAATCTATAATACAGATTAAGGGATTTCAGTGTTGTTATCTGACTATGTACAATCGCCATGAAAAAATCCTAATGCCCCGCATCGTTCGCTGTACCATTTATACAATCTATGGCATTTTTCATAAACGAAAACATAAATCCACGCTTACCACGTCCAGGAGCAGATTTATTCAACGCAATCACATCCCATTCTAAATCTGAGCATGTTGTTCTGCAGGGCACGTAATAGTGACAGAGCCGAAGGGCAGCGTCCGTCCCCGCGTTGCCATGGAGACGAGGGCCAGACGGGTCCCCGCGGGACACGACGTGCGGTTGCCGTGCGCGGCCCACGCTTGGCCTGTGCCCACTTACCGGTAAGTGAATTGTTTAGTCGGTCACTGGGACAAGAGAACTGAACATTATCCAACAAACTGGGTGAAACGAGAATTATTTTTAGGTTACTGGAAACCTTTTTATCGTTTTTATTTTTGTTTTGTAAGCTATTTGGGAATAAATTGCACAAAAACAACAACGAAAATAATAATAATATTCAAAATTCAATTATACTGCGAATTTAGCTGACTCTTGGAATATTACGATGCAATTTAATTACATTCTTCCTGACGCACGTATAAAAATGTTTATACAAATCAAAGTCATTAATCAAATGAGATTTCCAAGATAAATTACGTACTAAATAACAATTTCTGAAAGAAAAGCCTTTTATTTCCTCATCATGAGCGACACTTACAAAGAGCGAATGAGTTTGGTCCTAAACAAGAAGTGAATAAAACCAGTTTCGCATGACACAGAATGATTAGATAAATTTTGTGCAAGAGACGCTTTTAATTTGCGGTAATAGCACAGTTTAAAAATTATGTACTGTGGTAATAGTATAAGCACCAGTCATCAAAAAGAACTCAGCACTCAGATTTGGTTGAAAAAATAATAGCTGTACAAATAGTCACTGGTGAAATAGTTACAGAAACTCTTGATTTTCTGACCTAATTCTCAATATAAGAAGAAACCCGCATTTACTCTTTGTTTAAGGCTGTGGTTCTTAAAAATTTGTAGCTATGGACCACTTTTAGGATTTCAAAGATTCCACTGACGAAGAGATTTTTAGGAAAAGAAAATAAAGCACAATATTAAAAATCACTTTCATCGGTAGTTTACATCAATTAATTCATTACATTGTATCAAAACTAACTTAATGAAAAGGATACCGTTGTTTGGACTCAGTATAATAAATATGTTAGGAGTGAACTGAGTGTCTGTGGACCCCTGGCATTCATGTCACGTACCCCTATGGGGTCCATGGACCCCAGTTTAAGAAACCATGGTCTAAGGGAATGTTGCATGCCTCTTCAACATCTTCATAGTTTATTGGATTGTATCATATTATTGAAACTTTTTTCTAGTATTCCCAAACATGATTAAATAATATTTCCTAACTCCTTGTACGTGTACACACAAGGTGGTAAGATGATAACCTTTTTCCTGGAAACGGGGTGTTCTACCCATAAATATAAATTACTATGGGGCTAACCGTGAAATTGCAAAAAAAACAGCTGTTTGATACATTTAGTTCGAGTACGTATTTAACTTTTCTATGGAACAGCTGATTTTGTTTAAGCGATTTCAGGGTTGGCCCCATGGTAAAAGTTGTTTATATTGATGAGTAGAATACCCTATTTTAAGGAAAAAGGTTATTATCTTTACAAATTCATACTGAAGACTCGGTAAGTGCTCAGGTAAGTGCTCAGTATCAAGGTAAAATTACCCTTTTTCTGAAAATCGAAAATAATTCTTTTCGTTTTCCCTACAAACGCAAGCTCAGCCCGGACTCAATTACTATAGGACGTCAATAATTTATTCTATGAAATTAGCATAAGCAAGTGAAGGTACATAGGTACATACTAGAGGCTTGGTAAGTCATCAGTATTACGAATCTATAACACTTTTTGCTACGCAAAATAAAATGTTGACATCCCATAGTAATAGACCCGGGGCTGAGCCTGCGTTAGTAAGGAACACGAAAAAAATAATCTACGAATTTCACAAAATGTGTCATCGAACCTCGGTACTGAGCACTTACCGAGACTTCAGTACGAATTTGGCTGTGTAAGTAAATTTATATTATAATTAATTTATAATTTTTGAGAATACTAATAATAATACTAGCTTATTTCCTCAAATATAATAAAAGAATTCAATAGTAAGGTATTGAAGAGAGCTGATTACAAAAATGTAGAAACATGCTGTATTTTTTCGAAAACCACAAATAAATAACTCCTTTAACTCCGAAACTGGTGAATAAGATCAAGTAATGGACAATATAATTTTGATGGTGATGTTGAGGTGGGACGCCTGCTGGGCTCAGGCGGATGGTCCGCTCTCCACTTAGAGCTATTCCATCCAATTACCATTGTTTGGAGCTATGTTATCCTAATGTCCCAGGGGAAATCCCTCCTCAAATCTCCCGCTTCTTTTCATGAATACTTAAAATCTTCTTCCTTCATGTGGTCATCACCAAGGATCTCCCATCTCAAGCTAGAACATACAAAGCATTCACCTAAGTAGTGTTTTCTAGTTTCTTCCTTACCTCAGTGTGAGCAAGAGGGATCGTCTTGTACCTTCATAATTGACAGATGCCTGTTTAGCCTGTAATGGCCAGTTCAAATACCTCTATATGTATATCTCCATATTATATATCTAATCTCTGTTAAGAAAGCAGGAAATTTTACGTAAAAATTCTGAATTCCACTCGCACATGTTTTTACACAAGGAAATCTTTAAATCGCATTGTCAGAACTGCATATTGAAAGAGTTAGGTAGCAACTTATTTTCCTCGGTGTACACTGTTGCATACTAAACGGACCGACAGTGTGACGCGAGTGTATCCGCCGGCTAAAAGGTTTCGCCCGTCTCTGAAACTCTGAGCAAACAAATAGGACGGCTCCTGAAAGGGGCTATGCGACGGACGCTTCAAGTCTTTTGCCTTAGAAATAGAAGCGTTTCTCTTCTCGCAGTCGCGTGGCAAAATGATGTAAGTTGAATTACTTACATAGTTTATCTAGTTGTAAAATCTGGAGCCAATCGGCGAAAACAAAGTTTAAATTAACTTGAAAAACTATAGTCAATGTTTGAAAAAGTTCGGAAGTTTTAAAAGATAGGCGAAGGTACGATAATGATAAAAATAATAAAATAGGGAGATAAAAACTACTATCAGACCTAATTGTGTCAAATATTGAGTACCTACTAAACGCTTTGTGGAAGTTTCACTTGAGACAGCTTGTTTTCTCTTTTTTTATCACGTCGTCGTCACTTCAGGGGGCGGAGAGTTTTTTGGGAAATAATTGCGTTCGTTTGATCCCTTGCTGTATCGTTATTACAGCTATAACTAAAGCTATTTTAGAATTCACCACATAAATTGTTCACTTTATAAACACGATTACATGGTTTTAGTTTGCTCAATAGAAAAAAAAACAAAGTTAGCTCTAAAAACCAAAATAAACCCTTACTACGGCGTAAACACTTCACGTAAGGCCATCAGTTTTTGAATAGTAACAAAACTACTTACATTTTTTTATTACTTATGCACTTTACATTATCAAAATGTGTGTTTGCTATAATAATACAAAGGAAATACCTTCACTCGCGCGCGCATCGACCGCTCACCCTAGCCAGTGCTACACACACGCCTCGCTTGCGCTGCACGGTTTTAAAATACCGGTGTGTCTCACACAGAGCGTCACCAGAAACTCAGTGGCTCCTTAATATTACAACTATTTTAATTATTTTCGGAGATAGCTTGAGAGCAGTTTATCCAAATTTCCTTTAGGTACCACGATTTAAGCAAATAGACCAAAACCAAAAGTTAGTATTATCTTTTTATTAGTGTAATTAGTGTAAATCATTAAAACCTATGCTGAGAATGAAGAAAATTAACATTAAAATGATACATTACTTACACAATTTTACCATCAAGCAGAAGTGTTTTACATGCAAGACGCAAATCTTGAAGCAACTCCAAGTGATACGTTTAAAGGGATTCTTTACAAATAAACGATATAATGCTTTGAGATTCCGAGTCTTCACGTTGAGATGAAAATTCCTTTCCGTAACTCGGTCGCCATATAAAACAAAATTGTACCTTTAAGGGTGTAAGCTTTCTCTTTCTTTTTTTCAGCATTAAGTTTGGTTCCGCGGGTTGACCGCTTTTACTTTGACTTATTGAGATACTTTTTGCACGAGTTTCATACAACCTTTAATTATGTTATTTAAAACAACATGATCTTGCTAAGTTTCTTGCCCTTTTACTTAGCAAGACTAATAGAATGGGTGGAGTTAGGCATTATATTTATTTATAGTTTATCTATCTATCAACTTATTTATTCATTGCATTATATATATGTAGTGGGAAGATCTTAGAATTGGGCAGATAGTAAAGTATGAAACCGATAATCTTTCACCAAAAGTGAAAAATAGGTGCGACGACGAGCGGAGCGAGGTTTTAGGTTGCTTGAGATCATAAATTTGTTTGTTTCAACAGAAATACAATATGCCTGGGCAGACCATGATATAATTATGTCCAATTCTACGATCTGCCGACAACATATACGTATTTAAGATATATATAAATGTTACGGCTAGAAACCGAAGTGCGGCTACACCTAGTTTTAACCGGTCAATGTTATACAAAACTTCGGGGGTCGCCTCGTTCCACTCCATTTCGCTCAGCACCCAATGTTTATCAACTGGTTTTCCTAATAAAGAAAATAAATAAACATGTCAACTTAACACACTCCTTCTCGCTTCGCTCGTCATTGCACCTATTTTTTGACTTTTTTCGGACTTTAACTGACTTCAGGCTTTAACCATAACATATATATAGGTATCGTTTACCTTTATTATTTCGGCAAATATTTTTTTGAAATCTTATTTTCAGAAGTCTGACCTTTAAATATTTTTGTAGTATTTCCCCGTACTTATTATATGTACTAATTTTACAAAATGAAGTTTTTGAATTTTGAATTGGAATTTATTACATGTAGCAAAACGACTTGAAAAAAATGTTTTGTCGATCAATTTTGGTCTTGTTTCGCCCATATTCTTTTGTGCACTTTATCATGGGACACACTGTATATTAAGTGTGCTAAATATAATTAGATTACAAATATTAAACCATATATACGAGTATATCAATAGTATATCATCTTCTAAATTTGTCAAAAAGTCAAAGTTAAAGCATTATTCAGTAAATAGGAACAATATTGCACACTTTTACATGTCAATTTAATAATTGTATTGTATGTATATTTAACATTTTCAATTTCATAAATAACAATAATTATCACAGATTTAGTCCGAACTTAAAACTAAACATAAAATACAATAAAAGATTAATAGGTAGTAATAAGTCAGGAGAAATATACAATTTTTAAGCAATCAAAAGTGGATTCTTGTCATTAAAAAAGTTTGTAGTAGGATTTCTTAGTTAAGCTAATCTTAATATAGTTCTTAAATTTGTTGTCATCAAGGCTTTGGATTGTCTCAGGAATTTTGTTGTAGATCTTGACGCAGATAGTAACAAAACTTTTCGATATTTTGGTTAATCGAGTCCATGGTACAACGAGTTCATTTCTGTTTCTGGTGCAGTAACTATGGGTATCTTTGTGTTTAATTGAGGTGTTTTCTGACATACATAATGCAAGTATAGATGTAAAGACTTGACATTGTCATAATGTTTACTTCTTTAAAGACTTCCTTAAGGCTGTGCCGAGAAGGCAGTTTGAGTAAGGCCCTTATCGCTCGCTTTTGTAAGATAAATAAAATACTCGTTTCGCGTCAGCGGCGTTACCCCATGGCAATATCCCGTACGACATTATGCTATGAAAATAGCTGAAATACACTGCTTTTGCAGTCTCAGCGTCTGTTAGTTTCCTTATATTACTCACCGCAAACGCTTCTGAAGTAAGTCTTTTTCATATTTTATCTATGTGTTCGTGCCATTTTAATTTGCTGTCCACAGCAAAACTGTTTGTCTTGGAATGCAAGAATTTCGTTATTTATTGCAACTGTACTTAGTATTTTATCATGTATCAAATTAAATCTTATTGCGTTAGTTTTAGACGCATTCAATAGGAGATTGTTTATAGAGAACCATCTGCTGATGTCGTTTAAGATGTTGTTAATCGAAATTGAATCTATGTTTACCTTATTACCTTAAACATTAAGGACGTGCCATCAGCAAACATTACAATATCAGCCAGTTTTTCAACCAGACAAGGTAGGTCATTAACGTACACCAGAAACAAAAAAGGCACCCAAAAGGATCCTTGCGGCATACCCATTTTAACCTCGAAACCTGCCGATCTGGCTCCATTAACGTCAACTTGTTGTATCCTATTTTAAGATAGGATTGTATTCATTTTAGGTCTAAATTATTGATACCATAATAAGGAGACTGGTTCATTAGAAGATTTTCGTGATTCACATAGTCGAACGCCTTTGAGAGGTCACAAAAAATGCCTTAATATCAGCATAGAATTACACTAACACGCCATAATTGCAATATTGTAGTAAAACAGGAGAAGCTACTGGAACGAAGAAAGACAGAAGTTTTTAACAGAAATTGTTTCACTTTCAGTCGCGTCCTAGTGTCGAGTTTAGTTTCTGCTCGAAACTAGGCAGCCCAGTTTTAAACTAGGTTTAAACAGCCATTTTAAAAAACATTACGTCGTCTGTTAAAATGGTACTCTGCAAAAACAGCGCTGTTTGGAACCTCATTGTCCGACAGCATACGCTGATCATGTACTTCCTTTTACTAAAATAAGCTTCATTATTTTAGATTAAGTTAAGTAAAATAAGTTTATATTGAACCCATTGACTCCTTTTTCTGTGAACTGCAAACTTAACGTACAAGACATACTATCGAAGAGATTACCTCCAAATAAATTTTGTCTCGTATTACCGTAAGAGTGCACCTGTGGGTAGTTATTCAAAAGTACGTGTTCTTACATCATATTTTATTCCCAAAATTATGGTATTTTTCATTTTCATATTTCATAATTAATTTTTCATCTACGAATTAAATATGAAAATCAAGAGCGCTGATGGAGGCCCGCAGGCTTTAAGAGCTGGGATTTGAAAAAAAATCTTGCTTGCCAGAATAATAATTGAAAGTCAAGTAAATTAAATTCCAAGAAATAGCATAATTTTCATAAACAACGTCTATTTATACCTGAAATTTAAGCTGAAAGCGGCCGTTTTCTGAAAAATTTAAAATGTTAGCTCGTCAAAGACATTGTTTAAGAAAACTATGCTATTTAAAACCATTTCATTGCTATTTATAGACACTTAATTGAGCAGACTTTCAGTAATAAATTGACCGAAGAGTTTTTTTTTTTTTTTTTTCTAAATTAGCTATACTTTCGCGGCTCTTAGTGCCTTCATTTTGAGTTTTACTGTGGATAGATGGATGTTTAGATAAAGATTAGATGTTCAGCAGGGTCAATGATAGGAAACAAACGTCTAAGTCCATTAAATCTAACAAAATCAAAACAATGTGTCCTAAAATACTGAAGGTAGTGAAATACTCAAACGAGAATTTATAAAACTAAATTCTTGTTAAAAGTGGCTACTTCGGATCTCCTTCAACACAAAGGATATGACTGTTTTTCTTATTTTTTGATAAAAAGTATTACTGAATGTGATTCATGGCATAAGGCGATTATAGTTAAAGTCGATTAGGCTTCTCTAGCTAAGTTGTGATGTTATATGCATTTTAAAGCATGTTTACAGTTGCCGTATACCATCATTCACAAAGTAATGCATAAAATAACAGAAGTTTGCTAAAAAAGCCTAATTGACATTTAAACTTTTGTCGCGTAACGCCATGAATCACGTTTGTTTAACTATTTTTATTCAAAAATAAGAAAAACAATCAAAGGTTGTGCGTTTGGGAACGTCACCCGTCGCAATCGCTTTAATGAAGCTGCCGTCATAGATTTAAGCAAAAATTTTTAGATTTAATGGTCTGCCTCTAATTTAAGATACAATATTTCTAAGGACATTGGTTTCTTATCATTATCATTATTTGATCCCATTTGGTTTGTTTGTTTACAACAAAATTTGGTACCTAACGCTGTCAGTACTTTCTTTTCGTTTTTTTTTCGATTCAGTTTGCTGACATTTCAGTTTAAACCAACTGCTATTCGCCCCAACACAGCCCCGCCCGACTTATTTCGTGAAAAAGTGGGTGTTTAACTTAATATAAATTTAAGCTGTAGATTGTCGAGCCCATCTGAGGTGCTCCATCTAAGGCTCAGGGATGGATGAAACACGGACGTTTATGAATATCATAATTTTATTCCCCCGCTTTAGAACAAAGGGTGAAATATTATCATAAATTCCAAAACAGGTTATTCTTTTTCTGCGGTAAGATCCAAAATTTGTTAATCATCAAATTCCTAGAAGTTATGCTTATTTTAGAACTACGAACCTCACATCAGCGCTCTGAATTTGGCACATACTGTTACGTTATTCTGTGATAATGATAATACAAAAATCGTATTATATCCATGTAGCTTTCACGTACGTTTCGTCAATATAATTTAACATAAAAAAATAAATACTTTTTAATTCGTCTTTTGAAAAAGGCAATTAAGGAGCAGATTTTATAGCAAAAGGCAAAGTTTTAAACAAACGCACATATTCAACTGTAAACGATTAGCCATAAAACTATATTTTACATTTAAACTCACATTTTGGCCGCCAGGGTACTTGGATTTAAAGAGATCCATCACAACCTTTAAAAAGATGTTTAATTTTATCTTAGCAAGCTTATAATTCAAAATTATAAAACTCAATTCACCTTCTAGATAAATTTAGACCTAAGTGGGAGTGGAGTCTAGAATCACTCTCTTTATGTACACCCAAGATTGTATTATTTCCTACCTACGAGCACCTCTCAAATGAACAGTGTTTATTTACACTTTGGTTCCGTTTCTAAACGAGCGAAAATCACTCGGAGTGATGCGAATTTCACCCTTTAGCGTTCAAAAATTGACACGAATTAAACGGAGGGTAAACAAACTGTTACCTGACAGTTGCACGGAAGTGTTTAGAAACGCTTCAAAGTTCGGAGTAATGCGAAAATCACACTGGCCACCTGATTTGTGCAACCAGATATTTTTTCTCTTTCTCCTATAAAGATCTATCTTCAGGCGCGGTTGCAGCTCTTGATTTTGGGAGGGGGTCATTTTGCTTCAAGAATAGTTCAAGAGCCAAACTTTATCAGTAAATTCTTATTAAAATGAAAAATCTCAATGAAATGAAAGCTTTCTGTTAGTCTTATGAGGCATGCAGCTGGTTTGCACAGTTATTAATTACTTCTTATAATGTTTTTTAAATACTTTTGACCTAGACATGAATAGGCAGATAATAACTTGTTTGAAATGTCTGTGACCGCCCCCCCCCCCCCCTATTAGACCACCACCGTCTGTCTCTTTCTAATAAACGAGTGAAATTTCGCACTATGATCGCACGTTTTGAAACACTTCCCATGTATATTTTTGACAGTCGAGTACCTAAGACCCACCTTTGTTAAATATTATTTATGTGTGCTGTTTCTCTATAACACCTGTGGCTTTCAAACAAAAAAATCTACTATATATTTTTTCACGGTTATGCCTCCCAAAACCTTCATAAGATTTAATTCCCTTCGCCTTGCACCGGATTCCACCGTACACGTTCCCACAGCCTGGGTATATTACACGTTACACAATTTGTCGGGTTTTCGGGCTAAATTGCTACTTGACAGTTAAAACGAATCACACCCGCGTCGGGAGTGAATTATAAAATTGCGGTAAAATCCGGATTGCGCCGGTTACACGATAGATACAAACGTATAAATAGGGAATGTGTGTACAGAAGAAGCGAGGAATAATTGGTTATTTGTAAAAGCTCTTCATTTCGTTATATTTTTGGTATGCTCAAAAAGGGAGGGATTTATGTTTTAAAAATGTTAATCTTTGTTTTCTTTTTTTTTATACACATTGGGTTGGGGCTTACGCTTGGTCATTCATTATCACGGCTGATGGAAAGCGCCGTTGATACCTAGGAAAGTAATAGTTTATATTCTTTGCCTAGGATGAAGTGCGCCCACGCCTGCGTTTTTTATTGTCTAACAAAGATCCTTTTGCGTGTTGCTTGTGAACAGCCGATTTTCATGGCGTCCTCTGCTAAATACGTGTATTTTAATGACATGGATGTCTGGTTCTCGGTGGGCAGGATAGAAATTCTCACACATACAAAAATTGGCGAAGGCAAAAGGTAAATTATTTTTTAAGCTCTTGAAGAAATGTAAAATGTTTTTAAAATAAAAACTGCTCAGATTCATAACCTTTTTAATGTCTTTTAAGTAGTTATAGGGTTCATAAAATTATCATGACATAGCATTTATGACGCGATAAAAAGTCGTATGAAAAATAAAGCCCGGATCCTTTTCAGAGTGCAATAAGTACTAATAGTTATTTCATTCTTAAACGGCAATAGTACATTATGATACAAGTGAGCTGCGTTGAAAGCCTTCGCGGGTCGGGCTGGAATACCCCCTCCACTGGAATGTCTAATGCTCACGCGTTTTCTACGACGTTTTTCAACACACTTGCGAGAAAAAATAACAAAATTTCACTGTCTTATTTTTCCACGTAATCAAAACCACAGATGAATTGACCATTTTGCATGAAAAATGGCGGCGGAGATTTTGTTTATGCGCGCGCAGATGGAAGTAGAGGCACTGACGCACCCGCCAAACAGCCAAATATTAAATATTAATTAACTGAATATTTACGTATTTACAACAAATATTTGTGCTCATTTGTTGACAAAAATAAATAATTGGATAAAGTAAAATGAATATTTATTATATTTAAACTGTGACAGTTTATTTATTTATTCGCAAAAACTTCACTATTTCCCAGACATCAAAACTCTTTGCTAAGATTTAAAAAAATACTGTAATGTAAAAAATACTAGTGCGATAATGTAAAGTAAAAAGCACGCATGTATAATATGCTGCATTATGACCCTAAATACGCTCCAAGAAGGGCCACTTTATAAGCAAGTGAAAGAATGTTTTCGTGGTATTCTTAGTTTTAAAAATATAGTTCGTTAGTTTATGACGTCACGTTGGAGCACTACCAGCTACGGTCGAAGCCTACCCCGAGCATGGGTTTCCTGAGATTGAGCACCTTATTTTGCATCAAGTAAAATTAAACTCTATGACGTTGTACTATTGTATAAAATAGCGCGCTCCGAGCCGTTACGATAACCAAATTATCACGGGCTCTCGAGAAACTGAGTTTTAATCAATAACTCGGCTCGCAGTTTAAATGACCCACAATTTCAAAATCTCTAGATAATATTAAAATAAAGTTATAACGAAAATAGCAACTAAATCCTGAAACTAATACTTGAGATAAAATCATTAAGAAGTCTTAAATAGGGTAACTAGACATTTTATTTATGTTAAAGAAATGTATCAATTGACGCGGTTTGCTTAAAACGACTTCTAAAACGTGAAAAAACATAAGTATATTTTTGATAACTGATAAGATTTTGCATCATTATGTTGCAATCAAGATACCCACTCTCCTGATTGTCATGCAAAATCTGTAATTTTATTTCTATTTGTGTCGTCCTCCCCTACCGGTTAAATTATTGCGGATTTTTGCAATTTCGTGAATTTTGTTTTTGGCTATATCTCCGAAAGTAGTTGTCAAATTCTAATGCGGTTTTCTTTTTCCAAAATTAGATAAAATTCTCTACACAAAACAAAAAAAAATTCTTGGGGAAATTGTGGGGGGGGACTTTCACCTGGACAAAAGTTTTGGTTATATACATATATTAATATATGTATGTTTACTATATATGTCTATTCAAATTTAATAACATTGTAGAAAAATATAAAGAAAAATTAAAAAAATATAACTCTATATATGTATATATTAAAAAAAAACCGGTTAGGCGTAAAATTTGGGTCTCAAGTTACAATCCACAACTGTTTTTTTTTTATTATTATAATTAATTTTTGTATTTTATTTTCGTCGATCATCTTTCTAGATTTCCATTGAAACCATATTACTATATATATAGGTATAATAGTGTATATATAAATAGTGTAAATTTCTTAGGTGGTAGAGCTAATGCCGGGCTCGACTGTGGAGGTACCACCATCTTACTCGCAAATCCTCCCGAAGTTATTCGGGAGAGAGTAAGAGGACAGCTCTCAGTCAAAACCAGGCGGCTCACCATTGCCTAGGACCGACGGATGCCGAGCCTTATTTAAAACAGACTAGTGACGGGCAGCGGCGTCACTAGTGCAAGGGTTTCGGCACCGCGCTCACCAACCCGCCTGCCCAGCGTGTGTGAGTATGGGCATTTCTTCCAGGAGGACCGCCAAGAGTGGTGAACTCCTGGAAAGGCCTATGTCCAGCAGTGGACGAAACAGGCTGATGGATGGATGGATATATATAATATAATAACTACCCATAATTATTTCTTTTGTATGAGCCGGCAGAAGTGTGTCAACCGACACGCTCATAAGCCGGCGGGTTAGGTGAAAGGATTTTTAAGATATTGCGTCTTGTTTCAACTGTCAGGGTGCACGAGGCGTATATGAAATAATCACTGATTGGATCTCAGTTTACGCCAATCGAGAAGGTTCTTTTCATGTAACCCAGATGTAATTGTGATATTTAATCTTGGTTTATTATTAATTCCTTACAATAGTACTTGAAACTTACACAAACTAATTACGTAAAAATTGATATAATAATATTATTTAAAATATATGTACCTACCTAAAAATAAATAATAATCTAAAATATTATTTAAAAAATGTAAAAGCTATAAATAAAAAAACTGGGTCCAGATCGCTGCCCCTCGGTAGGGTGCCCAGAATGCTGGCTACATTATGGATGGCCAGACTAATTCTCTGGCCGAGGTAAGCCAGCCCTCTGATCACCCGAGACGTCGACCAGGCGCGGTGAAAATTCCTTATATAGTTTTTGTGCCTCCGGACCCAACGGGCCCAAAATCTCGACGCCAAACGGCACAAAATATGTACAAGGTTTCTAATGTGGCATATTTGCGCCGCTCGTTGCTTTAATTTGTACAATAGTTATTTTAAATGTACATGCTCGAAAAGGTAATACAAGGTTTTCCTGTTTAAACATACATACCGACTAGATAATTAATGGAATAAACATTACGTAAAAATAACTTACTTGGACGAAAACAATCATACAAAATGAACAAAATACTAGCATTGTATAAGAAAACTTGTGGTCTAAATACGAGTACTAGCAACATTAATGAATACAAAAGCTTGGTTTGGTTGTACATTTTCCGCGCGAGTATACCAAGCAAAGTTCAAAAATAATATTAGCACTCGCAATACACGAGTTTGTACAGTCAGCTTAGAGTTGTTTCAGGTGCAGTTTCAGTGAACAACACTTTCACTGTAAATTTGTTGAGTTGACCATATTTAGGAAGAAATTTAATAAGTCTGAACAAAAATATTAAATAATCCCTACACGCAAAAAATATAAACGAAAGAACACATTGGTACCGGACGGAGCTTAATTATTATTTTTTCTGAAAACGAACTAGGTTTTTGTAAAATAGTACCATGATTTATGTTGATGCCCTGTTTAAACTTTGGAAACACTTCAGACTGTAGGCTCAAGTCAACCATAGAACTATATAGTTTCAATAAGAAAGCTTATATTTCTTTTTAACTTTTCATGTTATATTATCCCAACCTAGGGCGCTTCTATTCTTAGATTATAGATAAGTATTTATAACTTATATACAGGGTCGGATTATGCCATGTAGAGGCCCCTAGGTAATGCAAGTTGCGGCACGCGCGCGGGGCCCCTCTCCCTTTAATTTCTAACTAACTTTGTCTATGGCTGTCGATGTTGTTGAGTTTTATTTTAGATAAATAAGTATGTACATATAGTACGCGTTGTACAACACAACTTAGAAGTCACATGGGTCAAGCTCGTGAAACCGATCATTGCCGAACTAAGTGTGTCTTAAAAATGATATTTTTACGCGAACGCAATTATTATTAAATTATCGCAATCAGTTCGGGAGTATTAGGTTTTGCGAAATTGACCGATGTCTAACTTGTGTCATACATACTGTATCTTATAAACTATAATAAATAATTACTGTAAGGTTGTATGTCCGTTAAAAAAATTAACCTAAAATCTTTGTAAAACGAAGGCACAGAAGAAATAATAATAATAATGCATTAAATTAAACTACTTCGACTTATTTTTCGCACGGGCCACGGGGCCCCAAGGCAGAATTGGGCCCATAGGCAGTGCCTACATTGTCTATTGGATAATACGGGCCTGCTTGTATGTAGTATGAATGTTTGTCAGCTTCATCCGATTTGTTACGTTTTATATCATAATAATTAATTACATTCGTCTGTAATACGTATTGTCTATCCACAGAAACTTGATTTATCTTTTTTGTATACCTACTTATTTGGAAAAGTCATTATTTCTGTTTATTTAAAAATGTTGAATTAAATAAACAGCCTCATATTATTCTGTGGGTGTCAAAAAAAGAGCTATAGTTGTTGTGTTTGTCATAGTTATTGTCTTGCACTAGAATCTGTTCAGTTTAGCCTTTTTTAAATTAGGTACTATTATGATTATGATTGTAAAGTTTATTTAAATCAATTCGATCGTGACCGTGACCATGACAGTTCTCTACACCTGCTTTATATTTATAGAATTAGGAATTTCATCAATGATTTATATAACAATTTACGAATTGTTATTTTTTGACAATGGTTATTGTTAAATGATAAAAAATTGATAAATGTCCGTAATCTTGCAATTTTAAGGAGGTAGCTGAAAACTAGCGCCAACCAAAGAATTTTTTGGATAGTACATAGCTGAGCTACATCCTTTTGTCTTGTTTTTTTTATTTCAAGATTACTTATGTAAAAAGGATATTTTTACTTTGTTAAATTAATGTATATTTTTGTGGCCAATCCATTTTTTTTATTCTTTTATAATTTTTAGGGTTCCGTACCTCAAAACGGGCGCCCTTAAAAGGATCACTTTGTTGTCTGTCCGTCTGGAACGCGTGGGTTGAAATTAAAACCATATACTTAGGCCTACTTAAAAACTTAACTTAAAAAAAGATACGGCCGTTTATGCCGCAAAAAACGTATATTTCGACGCTCTCATGGGAATCAAAATTTATAGGGTATTTCCCGTTGGCCTGGAACTATGAAATTTGGCAAATAATACCGTCTTATACTACAAGTAAAAATCTGAAACCTATACATTTGTAATTAAATTGACACACTGGCACCCTCCCATGTTAACCAAAGCAGTAGAGCCGCTGGTTCGGCGGCAGCAGCCGCTGAAGATCTCAAACGGCGCAAGTATACTGTTCTAGGGAACAATTACCAATTTGCGCCGTTTGGGGTCGAAACGATGGGCTTATGGGGTCCCGAAGCGCGAAATCTATTTAAAGAAGTTTCCACACGTCTGATCAGCACATTCCTGGGCCAACGAATAGTTTAGCAATTCAACGCGGGAATGTCGCCAGCATACTGGGCATCTTGCCGCGGAGCAGCGATTTGGATGAGGTTTTTTTTTAGGTATTTTATCTATTTGTATAGGTATGTATTTTGTTTTCTTTTATATTTAAGTAGGTATTAGGATTATTTAGTTTTTTTTTTATTTAGTTAAACTGTACAACTTGTAAAATAAATACCCAATTAAATAAAAAAAATACAGTCTTTAACGGAACCCTCGGTGGGCGAGTCCGACTCGCACTTGTCCGGTTTTTCCAAATGTTTACCGCTTTTTCCACCGCAACGGAACACACCATAAAGTTTGATATTCATAGCGGTAACAAGAGGAAATCTCTTCGAATGCAAATGTCTCACTACAATTCCTAGCCTTTCAGAACAGTTCTCAAAAGAAAATCTAACGTGGGATTTTCTGCAAATAGTCGTTTCATTTCCGCGTAATTTCGCTAAGGATATAAGACGACGTTCTGAAGAAACTTTTCTCTTTACTTTCCGCGATAGATAAGCGCATTGGCATCCTTTTCACGCTCATGGGATGCGAACGAGACAGCCAATTATCCATTGAAGTGACTTTTCCTAAAGGTGCTGCGATTGGAACTTGATTAAAGAAATCTTTTATAGTGGAACGTGGCAACTTCTGCGACCTCAATCAAACGATATAAATATTGACTATGCTAATAGAAATGGCCCACTTCTAGTTCAATATATTTAATTACGAACAGATATCTGTTACTGATATAAACAATGGCTTAAGTACCTTATTAATATAAGGTGACTCTCGTTTATATAGCCAAATTCATGTTGAAGCCTCGGTAAGTGATCAGGATCAAGGTTTAATTACCCTATCTGCGAGATAAAAGATATATAAAGTCGCCTTAAATATCTTTTTGATTTGATTTTAGTTGTTGTTTATTTTTTATTTTAGTAACTTTTTTGTCACTCTTTTTAGGGTTCCGTACCCGAAGGCTGCCAAACGGGGCCCTACAGCTTTAGCCGTAATAGATAGCCAATTAAAATTTTCATTGAATACGTGTTATTATCATGGCAAATAATTTAAAGTAAATGAAAAAATAAACAAAAGAGGGTATAAAAAGCCTCGAAAATGTAGCATTTTTAACGTTGGTTTCAGCTCTATCCCAAAGACGGTAACACATACAAGTTCCAAATTTGGTCTGGTTGTTGTAAATATTCTAAAGTAAAACAACAAATAATAAAATTTAGGGTTCATTACCTTCTTTTATGTCGCCTTGATGTTGCAACGACATATTCTTATTTACCATGTTTTTAGGGTTCGTGGCCGTATTGTACGGAACCCTTTATGCACCAGTCCGTCTCGCACTTGACCAAATTATTTGTTCCATGGGAATAGTGACTCTGTTACCCTGCTTCAATTAGGGGAACATAGCTACTCCCTAGACTCAGAATTTAGAAATAAATATTTCTAATCAAGATGTTTAGAAATAAGCTCTTCTAGTTATATGTACATAATTTAATTAACCTTGTTATTTGGCAAAACTTAAAATTATTAAATTAAAATATTATTCACTTTAAAAATAATAAAATTATATTTTCATTTAATAATTTTACGTTATTTCTAATATGTTCATATTGATAAAGTGCCTTTTGCAATATACAGACAAAAAACAGGAGTAAAAACTTATCATACTGAACAACTTTTAGTCAATTACTATGTGTAAAAAAATATTCAACGTACAGACACCACTTTTTTACTACTTTATTATTAATATTGTAAATTAGATGTAATATTTTAACCCACGGGTCAGGCTTTGCCTATATTGGGACCACTGTAAAACATACATTGTACCTCATGTTTTGGTGAAAATATTTTTTTTTTATTTATTTTTTTATGTCATCGTTTAACTATAAATAAAACGATAACATAAAATATGCTTCAAAGTATTGTACATAATTTGTTATACATATTTATCTTTAACTATTTTAGTACTATAGTGGTCCATACATTTCACAAATAATTATAACCAGTATTTTCTCTCATTTTCAATAAACTAAAACTTTCACAGTATTTTTTACTGCAACAAGCTTGAACAACAACTGAAGACCAATGATTAAATAGCGTGACCCCGTTAGAAACTGCTGCAAAACGAACAAAATAAGCAACTTTAATTTAATTTACGCTTATTTACTCCGCTCACCAGACTTTACTGCTTATTATTTGAATTCTGCTTCTGTTTTCTCTAACAATAACTTGTTGTAAAACATACCCCGCCATTTTGATAGTATTTCTTTGGACGCGGTCGCCTCGAATTAGAGGATCATAGAGATAGCGTATGGCACCTAGAGATACATAGTCCGCTATGTTTGTACTGGTTTTAAAATAATTGTTCTGCTGTTCATTCATTAATTACAAAAGACAGTTTTGGGCTTTTCTTAAGCCCGTCGTTCGATTTGTTTGAACCCCCCCCCCCCCCCGCAATTAATCTTAGGTAAGATCAAATTTAAAAAGAAATACTAATAAAAGTCCAAATTTATTCATACATTTATTGGTAGGCGTGAAACAAGACTTAAATTGAGGAAAAAATAACTATCCTTGAATTAGAGGGCAATTCCGGAGACATACCTAGTCGAAGTGAGATTTCTAAAGCTCGAGCTAAAAATGTGTGGAGTTCGACAGATAAAACGGATTTTTACGGTCGAGAAGACTAATTCGACAGACTGAGAATAACACTCCTGGACTACCACAAGGGCTCAACAACAGATAAAGGTTTAGCCACTGGCTGGAAAAAGTCACATAATCTTGCCTAAGACATATCTAGACCCCATGTAAGAAAAAGTAAGATTTAGTCTTACCCAGTATCCCCTTAAACGTCTTATTGAATAAATTTAAAAAAATCAATACAAGCCGATATTATAACACTTTTAAACTATGATAATTATTTCAAAACACTGGTAATAGATTATTTTGTCATGCGTCAAAAAAATTTAGTTGTGAAATAAATTTGTTCTGAACCAGGATAAAATTATACTTTGAATGGCAATGTGGTTCTAGTGCAATTTTCTAACTCATCCATTTCAGTAAATAGTTTCCACCTGCTCCGCTTCGGTAAATACGGCTAAGTGTCAGAATAAATAAAGAAACACTATGTTTTTCTGGGAAAAAACACCGATCTTGACAAGGGATCTAAAGTGGACTAGAGGGCAAAGGCGGATAATGTCTCTTGTGAAATATATTGGTAGCGTCTTTGTTTAGGGTTCCCTCAAAAACGGAAACACTTATCTTGGTATCAGATATCTGGAATAGGCTTGTAGACAGGGTAAACAAAATATTATTCTATTTAGTCCGTCATTTAGATTATCAAAAAATATTGGGCACGTATTTTTTCTTTTGTCAATCAAACAAAAATTTACAGAGATAAAGCGCGTCGAAGTTTGGGAGTGGGGGAAAATGACGTCACTTCTAAGTAAAATTGTACTTAGATGTGACGTCACGCGTAACTTCAGCGGACTACAGCTTCATCATTTTTTGTTTAATTAAAAAAAGAAAAAAATTCATGTCCAATATTTTCTGATAATCTAACTGACGGACTAATAGGTTTTTAGGGTTCCGCGCCCAAACGGGACCCTATTACTATGACTTCGCTGTCCGTAAGTCACCAGGCTGTATCTCATGAACCGTGATAGTTAGACAGTTTAAATTTTCACAGATGTTGTATTTCCGTTGTCGCTCTAACAAAAAATACTAAAAAACACAATAAAATGAATATTAAACGGGGCTCCGATGGAACAAACATGATTTTTTTGCTCGTTTTTGCTCGATATTAATAACAGCAACAGGTAGACGCCTGAAATATTCACAGAATATTTCGTTATATATTTACTTTAAAAATTAATAATTAAATTAAAATAAAATTAATATTTAAGGGGGGCTCCCATACAACAGGCATGATATTTTTGCCGTTTTTATAGATAATGGTACGGAACCCTTCGTGCGCGAGTCCAACTCGCACTTGGCCGGTTTTTTTGGGGTTCCGTACCCAAAGGGTAACCAACGAGACCCTATTACGAAGACCGCTGTCCGTCTGTCACCAGGCTGTATCTCATGAACCGTGATAGTTTGACAGTTGAAATTTTCACACATGATGTATTTCTGTTGCCGCTATAACAACAAATACTAAAACGGACCAAGTGTGAATCGGACACGCGCACCCCCATACAACAGACATGATTTTTTGCCGTTTTTATAGATAACTAGCTTTTGCCTGCGGCTCCGCCCGCGTGTTATTCGGTTTAACCGACATGCTTTTTTCCGGAATAAAAAGTAGCCCATGTGCCGACTCGCACTTGGCCGGTTTTTTTTTTAAGTTTATAATCACGATACGATGTAATGTAGATAAAATAATTTACACATCGACATGATAACTCATTGCATTTTCGTTTTTTTTAAGGAAATAGCATATAATATATGTATGCATTTTGGCATATGAAATATAAGTACATATAAGGTACATATGTACCTATATTTATTATTTATTTTTAAAATCTTGTCATAAATAGATTTTTTCTTTCAACGAGAGCAGGCACCTAATTTCAAGCAGTTTTCGAATACTAATAATTATGTATTTATTTAACCCGAAATAAACTTACAAAATTTTTGTAAATTTGTCGTTAGCCATTTTTTATTATTCTTGTAAAAACTTGTAAGTGTTCGTAATTTCAGTCGTTGTTTCCAGAATGTCAGGTGGAGTCAAATTATCATCACCATCTCTGCTGTCAGTAATTCTAGGGCAAAATAATTCTTTTGACTCATAAAACCACAGTAAGTAATAAATAAATTTCCTCGAAAACTATGGCGCAACAAACCATAGACAATACCTGGCTGAAAATAAATTTGAACTGTAACCTCGTTACTGTTTTGTACGTATTGGAAAACATTATATAAAAAAACTCATTAGTATTTGATATTAAACTTCAGACATGGCTGTATTAAGTTCCCATTGCCTTCCTAGTTAGTATCACATGTACTGTAATCTCAGAAAAAGTTATTTTATAGCATCATGTTGTTCGGAGACCTATACTATAATTTAATATTTTTTGAATTTTAGAGACGTTCATGAAAAAGATTTTTCATTATGCCAGTAGTTTTGAGTTCGTAATGGGGATATTACGATATGAGGTTAGATAAAGTTATTTTTTATTTATTTACAGATATATTATTTTATCATTCACCATCAAGTTACTTATTATAATTTTCCTCGATACCACCGAACATAAAAGAAAATCAACCTACAGATAGGGGCTTTAAATAACTTATTGATCGTATAATCTGGTACAAAATGCTAATAGGACTGTTTGAATACGCCATTTTGATGTTCATACCTTTCGTCAAACTATTTATACGCTTTCACAGATAGTTAAGTTATGCGAGTTAAATCATGTTTATTTTAGCTTTACTCGGCAGCCTTTGATGCCAGCCATTTAACAAACTACCAAATGATTTAAAAAATGAACCAAATCCTACAACTTATAATAACAAACTAAAAACATATTTAATACAAAAATGTCCCTACACAATTGAATAATACTTAAATAACTAGAATATTAAGATTTAAAGATAAAAAAGAGAGAAATTGTATTTACCTACATTTTAAGCACAAATTTATTCCATGTTTATGATATTTACTTAAATATAAGATGGATATGTTCCTTTATATCTCATAAGTATGTAGGTAATTGAATAAGAATAAATTGAATTGAATTGATTACCAAAAACAGAGTGTGATAAAAAGATATCCTTGGCAGGTGGTTTCGAGAGCACCACGAGCAGCTGACGCCAATAGAATCCACATCATTCTGGCCTCGAGTTGACCTCCTGGGTGATGGCAGCCTGCTCATCATCAGAGATCTTCGGAGAGAAGACGCCGGCCGCTTCGTCTGCTGGCTCAACAATACCGCTGGAGGAGAATCCATGCACTTTACTCTTAGCATAACAGGTAAATTCTTCAAAATATTGTTTCGGACGAAAATTGCATTTTCATTCCTGTCTCCAAGAGAGTAGAGAGGCAGACATCATAAGTGGTGATCGGTGAATCTCTATTGGCTATGATCTTGAAACTAGGGCTCCCATATTAAATGCTAAAACGTTTAATCGAACTCAACAGTATTTGACACATCCGTTTATCAAAATCATCCAAACGGATGAGCTGTCAAATATCCATTTAATCGAAATATTCGTTTTGATATGATATAACAACCCAAAAATGAAAACGAAAGCAAGAGAATACTCAAAGCGAATCCTATGTCTGTGACCAATAATATAAGCTTGCAAAATTTAAACAGCAACATTTAGTTGTACTTAATAATTCGTTGTCTATACCTACGAAAACTATTCACTCATTTGTTTGAAAACCTTCATGGTCGTCCGTTTATTCAAGTATTACGATTATTTCGATTATTTCGATTATTTGGTGTGTCCGGTACGTCAAGGAATTTTTCGTTTAATTCGATTTTGAGAAACGTCACTGACAACGTTCGTTCGTTTAACGTTCAATCGAATCAAGCCACAAACCACCGCTTAGAAGATTTTAGATATTTTTTAAATATTACCATAATATTGGAAATATTTATCACAAGGTTTACAGATAAATTATGAAAATATTTGAAGATTCCGCTGAAGCACAAAATTTTCGGGGACCACCAAATTATCGGAAAATTAATAATGTCAAGATTTTACTCGTGCGTACATCTTACACCTAATTGCCTGGTAACGTTGGGCTACAAATTGCGTTTTTAGGGTTCCGTAGTCCGACAATGAACCCTTATAGTTTCGCCATATCCGTCTGTCCGCGGCTTAGCTCAGAGACTATTAGTACTAGAAAGCTGTAATGACATGGGTCATATATTCACGCATATTATTCACGCCGACAAAATGGTAAAATAAAACCTCGAAAAAAAATTTTGGGGAAACCTCCCGTAGACGTAAGTTGGGGATGAATTTTTTTTCTCGTCTATCTATCCCATAGTGTGGGGTATCGTTGGATAAGTTGTTCAAAAACTTTGTGGGTGCGTGAAAACTATTTTTCGATTTATGGACCCGTTGGCGAAATATTAATCTTTAAAGTGCTAATTTTTGTTAGAGTAAAGTGCCCCCCCCCCCTGCCGGCTAAACGGTTGTTTGTGAATATGTGAAAAAATTAACAGAAGTAGTATATATGTACAACGTAATATTAAGTCATTTTGTTAACGAAAACTGCTGATAGTACTCGTCCATATGAATAACTTTTACTATGGAGCCAGCCCTGAAATTGTGAAAAAAATATCAGCTGTTTCGTACATTTTGATCGAGTAGTAGATTTAATTTTTATATGGAACAGCTGGTATTTTTTTCACGATTTCAGGGTTGGCTCCATAGTAAAAGTTGTTCATATGGTCGAGTACTATCACCAGTTTTCGTAAACAAAATGACTTAAATTTCACGTTTCATATTAAATTTAAAAGGAAAACTACAACTGAGGAGGCTTTACAAGTTTACGAGTACACGTTGCGCCAAGCTTTTAATCCCCTCTAAACACGGGTCGATTTGTATCGGCAGGAACAAAATGTATGGGCCGTCTTGGGAGCGGAGTAGTTGTTTGGCGCGATCTGTATTAGTAGTCCAGTCCGCATATTGTGTAGGGTAACTACGGAACCCTACACTGCGCGTGGCCCGACACGCAGTTACCCCGTTTTTTATTTCGGTATTGCTGGGCACGTTATGAAATCAGATACCTAACCTTGAATTTATTTCAATAGATCAGTTTCATTCATATCCAAAACCGTACATAATGCATTTTTTTCTTTGTAAAATTAAAAATTAAAAAAGTTGTTTTACTATGATGATAATCATAGTAAACCTATTTATTTTTTATTATTTAAAAACCGGCCACAGATTACAGCGTAAGAAGAGAATTTTTTTTTTACATTATACTTAAGGGGGTAACTTTTTACCTCGGTACAAAATGCACATCATAATATTGTTTTGCTTACTTCTGAATAAAAAGTATGCAATAAATGTGTTTTAAAGCAACTTGCGGAAATAGTTTATTAATAATAAAGTCTTCACAAAAAAATACGTACTTTAATGTATTACATTTTGTTTGCATTACTAACAAACTTAAAAGCGTGTTTACAGTTGTAATGTAATGCAGCTAAAATGTAACGCATAAAATTGAATAATTTTCATGTGATCATCACCTAACTATTAACAAGCAGTTTACGCGAATTGCTATAAAACGCATTTATTACATACTTTTTATTCAAAAGTAAGGAAAACTATATTAGGATGTGCATTTTGCACCGAGATCCTCTTAAGTTTTAAGTTACTTTACCAAATATTACGTCATTTTAAATTAGGGGGGTCTGCTCTGCGGATGACGGTAACATCATGAACATAGACGGCAATGAGGGGGGTCTTGCCAAAAGAAAAAAAACTATTGTTTAAACAACGTTATTGATTTCGTTATACAAAAATAAAATTACATCAGTTTTTTGAGAGTGGGTTGAAAATCGGCAAAAATCTATGACGTAATATATGGACACTGGACAGCCCCTTCGTCACAGAAAATTAAATTCAAGTTGTTAAATTATAAATTATGTACATTATTACTGGCGTTAAACACCAGAACACTGTCCAAAACTTAATTATAATGTAACAAAGTAACCACAACAATATGCTAAGCTGATAAACCTGGGCCAGATCTCAAGAGGATCCTTGCCCAGAGAAAGACGCAAAGGGACTCAAGGACGGTCTAATTTTGAAGTCATTGCCTAGGAAACTTGGCTCACAAAACCGTACGTAATGTAAATGTTATATACAAACTAGTTCACGGACTAAGACGGTAGTTTCTAAAACCACAAACAGACAGGATAACTTTGGTGCACTGCGTGCAAGTTTCTTACACAACTTTGGTTTATCTGACCGCATCATAGAGCATTCGCAAACACAGTCCAACTTTAAACATAATAATATACAACATATTTCCTACTTTCTCTTTCTTTGCAGAACCGATATCAGTTCGAATGAAGCCAGATGTTTTACGGACAAAACTAAAAAGTAATATCACGATTGAATGCAAGATTTCTGGACATCCAATCGAGTCGGTCTATTGGCTCCACGACAGTAGACAAGTTAAGCCTAATGAAAGGATAAAGATATCTGAAGACGGGCTGAGGTTACATATCATGAAGACTGATAAAGAAGACCAGGGGATCTACCAGTGCTTCGCCAGTAATTCTAAAGATCAAGCTTATGGTGCTGCGGAGTTCAGCATAGACGGTAAGTTTTTTTAAAAACTTATATAAGGTTCTACAATAATAAGATAATTCTAGGGTAGATCATGTATCCTTAATTGATAACATTCCAAAAGAAAAAAAATTTTTTGGCCAATAGATTTTTTCACTTCCTCCTAGTACAACGTGGTTCAATGAGCTGACAAAATTTATATAGAAAGGTAAAAAAAGATTGTGCAAAAAAAACTTGGGAAAGTGCTCTAGTAGGGATACTCTATTATCTCCAAATTTATTTTTACTTTGAATTGTGGGATCTTAGATAAGCACCTTGTCTAGACCAGAAGAAAGACAACGATTCCATATCTTCGCAATCTATCAAGACACAGTGTGGTCACTTCAAAACACACTCCAGCGTCCTTTTAGAGGATATTTGCGGAGACAGAATAACAAATAACTGTCGCTTATCTCGTCCATGTCTCCAGGGAGGCTGTACTTAGCGGGTATTTGCAGAGTCCGATGGCCGGCGGGCTGTAGGGCAAGTATCTAGAAGAGGGCATGTGCTGAGCTGGGACTAAAAAGGTGTCGAAATAATTATGTTGGATAATCGTTTCGTTTAGTATGACAGGTCTAAAGTTTTCTGAATTTATTTTCTTCTATGCTTTGGTGGACGCAGGGGTTCAAGTGTTTGTCACATAGAGGAACAACTCATTTCACTGTTAAGGTTTAAGATATTTATTTTCTCAAAAAGAATAAAATTCACTTACATGAGAAACAATAGATTATCACAGTTACAATTTATAACAGCGAACGCTTTAATCGCGTAACAAATAAAAATATGTGGGTAATCCTTAAAAAGTGATTAGCTTCACTAACAATGCAATGTTATGTAGGGTTGTGTTTACAGTGAGTTGATAGGATGAATATTTAATATTATAAGTGCGAGTAGGTTTCTACCAAAAGCTTCTATTAATAAACTAATAATTAATTAATAAACACTAGGTTTTAATGAAGTAATGAATAGTCCTTCAAAATGTGACTCTTCAATAGTTTTTTGTAAATAAGCAATGATTTTGCTTCTTTAATATCTTTCGGTAACTTGTTATACATTCGTGCTCCCTCAGCCACTATGCTACTATTACCGTAGTTGGTTCTCTGACGTTGTATGTATATATTATTAGCTTGTCTTGTTAAGCGCATTTTTAATTGTATTTTTTTAGTAAAAGATATTTGTGTGTGAATATCGTTGGTTAAGATTTTTCGTATCAATATACAGGTATTGTATTTATATGTTTGAGATATGTTAAATATTTTAGTTTCTTTATAGATTTTAGCGCTTTCTGTAAGGTAATTATAACCAAAAAGTGTTTTTATAATTTTGTTTTGAGCAGTTTGCAGAGTACGCAGATTTGTCTTCGCGGCTGATCCCCACACCTCTATCAAATATTCTATGTGAGGTTTGACGAGTGTATTATAAATTGTGTACCGGACTTGTTTTGGAAGGCAACGAGCAAATCCACGCAATGCTCCTGCTAGGGATATGAGTTTGGTTCTTATTTTCTCAAGGTGAGGTTTCCATGTAAGGCGGTTGTCCAAAATAAGACCCAAATACTTTTCATTAGTAGTACTTGTAATTATTTCATTGTTAATTGTTATTGGATTATAATTTGAGATTACTTTATTATTGGCTGCAAAAATAATATATTTTGTTTTAGATGTATTAATTGTGAGTAAGTTAATTTGAAGCCATTCATGTAACATATTTAGATCCCTCTGAGCCCTCTCTACTATGGAATGAATATCCTGGCCAAAGTAAAATAGGCTAGTGTCATCTGCATATAATGTGATATCTCCATTTAGACCAATGTCCTTAACACTATTTATGTATATGAGGAATAGAAGCGGTCCCAAAATTGACCCTTGTGGAACACCAAATGTGACCAATTTAGAATCACTATGATTTTTGTTTATTTTAACCACCTGATATCGGCTACTTAAATAAGATTTGAAAATTTCAAGAGCATTTTCAGCGATTCCTATATCTTTAAGCTTCAACAAAAGTATTTCATGGCTAACGGTATCGAATGCTTTTTTTAAATCAATAAATATACCCAATGCAATGTTCTTTTGATCTATATTAAGTTTTATCGTCGTTATTAAATCAGTTGCAGCAGAGAGAGTATTAGATTTGGGGCGGAACCCATACTGTTTCTTAAAAAGAAAACCAATAGTATTTAAATGCTTTTCAAGCCTATTATGAAGAATATTTTCAAATAATTTGGATGTTGTCGGTAGTACTGAGACAGGACGGTAGTCTCCAGGATCCGTTTTCTTCCCCGATTTGTTGATTGGAGTGACTTTAGCTTTTTTCAGCGAATCAGGAAAATTTCCTTCGAGAAGGCAAAGGTTTATACATCTGGTTAAAGGCTCAGCCAAAAAATCTTTTATACATTTAATTGCCTTAGGCCCTATTCCGTCAATACCAGCACTGGTGTTAGGTTTAAGTTTATCTATAAATTTAGCTACTTCATCACAGCTTGTTGGAGTAAAAAGTGTAGTTTCGATTTTATTTACCAGGTTGGTTGGTTTTTGTAGCGCTGAATTATTTGGTTTGTTTATTTGTATATGATTAGCTAAGATTGAACCAATGTTGGCAAAAAAAGAGTTAAAGTATTGACAGATATCTATAGCATCAGTGATAACACCAGATGGGGTTTCAAGGCTGTTAGGAGCAAGATCTGATTTATTTTTATTATTAGACAGAGAATTTATTAGTTGCCACATTTTGCGAGGACACTTTTCACAATTTTTAAAAGATTTATAATAGTAGTTGTTTTTGGCAGATTGAATATTTATAGACACTAGATTTCTTTCTTTCAGGAAAGCTGCTCTTATTTGTTGGTCTTCTGGATTTTTCTTTGTCTTCTGCCAAAGAACGTTTCTTTTGTTTATTCCTGCAATAAGATCCTTGTTAATCCATTCGTTTTTGGGTGGATTTAATACCTTGGTTTTAATAACTTTACTCTTTACCACCGCTTGTAGTATGATGTTCTCAATAGTCTTATAATCAGAGGTCTCCAGTTGTGATTTATGTTCTTTAACATATGAATACAGTCGTTGGTAGTCGATTGCTTCATAAGGGACTCGTTTAAGCGGTGCGGGTTTGTAGTTGTGAACTTCCAGGTAAATCTGCTTATGGTCTGATAGGGATGAGTCGATCAAAGCCATATGGAACATATTTTCTTTTAGATTGGTGCATACATGATCTAGGATTGTTTTAGTAGTTGAAGTTTCTCGGGTACAGTATTCTTTGCTAATTTTATTAAGTATTTTATATCCATTTTCTTTAAGTACTTTCTTATATTCCTGAACTGGCTTCTCATTGCACAATAAGTCGAAATTCACATCTCCAAGAACGATAACTCTTCGCATTTTTGACAGATAGTATGTGTATGTATTCAGAAAGTCACTGGTATTTGTTCTTCCTGGTTTGTATATTGCTCCAATATTTAGTGAAAACTTTTCAATATAGATCCATAAGTAATGGTTGTCATTTTCTGATTTTTCTTCTAATAATTTGTGTTTAAGATTATCGTGAACGTAGATGGACACTCCACCCCCACTTGTATTTGTTCTGAAGTTATAGTAGTGCGAATAGTTTGGGATGCTTAACCGTTTTGCCTCATCATCACTTTTGATCCAACTTTCACTAATGACTATAACATGAATTTTTGGCAATGCCTCAATTACACATCTTAGTTCTTCAATTTTTCCTGACTTGACCAGGCTGCGTGCGTTAGCGTATAGAAATTTCAAAGATTTGTGGTTGGATGTTATGTTGGCATAAGTCTTACTTATTTCGTAGGTTACACGTTTTGTGGGTTTTGGATTATCGATTAATTTTCCTTTGAGTTTTTTGGCAGCTTTTTCACTATTTTGGGGACACCTTTAATGTACTTAATAGTCAGATCTATTTCTCCATCTTGTGTTCGTTTCTCTAGTTCTTCTCTAAGTTTCATCATAAATTTCTGCTGGTATGGTGTTTGATCTGAGTAAATTTTGACCCCATCGGCCTTATCCTTGTTTTTTAAAATAATTCTGGCAATATGTGAAGAATCAAAACACACTTTAACTGAGCGTGGCTTTGCACTATCATACTTGCCCAGTCTTATTATCTTTAATAACTTTGGGGCCTCATCTTCAGAATAAGTGGCAGCTACAATTTTGTTTATCTCAAGTCGGTCGTGTTCTCGCTTTTCTTCGGTTTTGGTCGATGTAGATTCTGGGATACCTGCTATAACAATGTTTTTGTCTCTTATCCAGCGTTCTTGCATTTCTTCAAATATACCAGCTTGAGATGTTGTTGGTGAGATAACTTCAGAAAATGGTCGTATTTGTGAAGCTGATTTTATTTTTTGTAGGTAATTTTCCATATCTTTTATCTTTTCATCAGTGATAGTTTTGGAGGTTTTCAATTCAGCAATATCTGATTTCAACTTGACATTCTCCAAAACAAGAAATTCTGTAGTGGATTTTATATCAGAAAGTTGATTTTTGATTGATGAAATATTTTGACTAATAGTCTGCATGTTTTCACCTTGAGAAATAGTGAAGGTCTTCAACGTCTCCATAATTTCATTCTTGAATTTATCAAATTTGGCCACATAATCATCATCTGGGGTTTTTCTTTTCCGAAAATTGATTTGTTGGAATTCTTCTGTTTTAGACATATCAGATAAGTCTGGCTGAGATTGCGATCCAGTACCATCTCGCATTGTTCGCTCTACAGTAGCCTTTGGAGGGGTTCGCAGCAGGTGACTCATAGTAATAATGTCGAAAACTCGCTCCGCTTATCGCTCCGCTCGGTTCTTATGTCCAAACCGCTACCTGTGTGAGGCTGGCGGCCGATGGCCACAGTGAGCAGCCCGGATTTGAGTAATACCGCTCTTGTAGTTGAGATAATATGGTGTAGAATTAATTGCACGTTAATAATTTAATTTTAGTTAAAATCACTATTTTAATGACACGTCCGGTCACCGCGCGCGCCACAGTTACTATACGCGCGCTACAGTATGTTATATAATACGTATTAGTGTCGATTCGGTTTAACACGACATACCTTATTTGACAGGACTAAACTTAATTTAAGCATTCTGTCTTTTTCTTTCTGTATTGAAAAGACAAGGTTAAATAAGGTTAGTCCAGTCAAATAAGTTAGGTCGTGTTGCACCGTATCGACACCATTATGTTTATAACCCGTTAGCCGTAAAATGTATCTTATTTTTTTTTTTTATATGTACATTTGTTTAATCAAGATGTTAATAATGTTTTACGAAGTCGAAGTATTAATCACTAAGTCAGATTTACAATAATTAGAAACTGCCCCTAAGTTACCTTGTATTTTCAGATCCTGAGGGTAGACGGGCAGCTGGTAACCGATCCAGAAGAACGCCGTACGCGAGGAGTACCCACACACATGACGCTGACTGGAACTTTACTGGAACCAGAGGTAAAGTTACATTGTATATTTTCATCTTAATGCTTACAAGATTGTAGATAGGATTGTTCTTAAGTTTCATTAAGCGCTACAAAGATAAAACATACAAGGAAATATAAATTAAGAGTCAAACGGAAACCGCCGCCGCGTAACCATATTTGCTTCCGAACAAATTATTATTACACAGAATTACTAATTAGGCGAAATCTGACTATTATATCGTGACTAGTCGTTTCTCGTCAATTATTAATAGAAATAAGTTAATTTTGCAACAAAGGTACATTATATACACGTATTACATGTCATGATTTTAATATTAAGTATATAAATGAGGTAAATTCGTACAATAAATAGAATGCAAATTTGTCTTACAAGGTGGGTCATTGATTTACTAAATGCGCTGGTAGAGCAGCTCTATGACCAAAAAGTAATTTGAAATTCTACAGAAATTTCTGGCAATAGTCACTGGTTACATAGAAATCAAACAAATACGAGAATATGCTGATTTATCAATTAAAAAACCAGTCAAGTGCGAGTCAGACTCGCAATTCGCATACCTAGGGTTCCGTAATTCGACAGTTTTAGGAATGTATATTTGGTAGTAGGTACCTACGAGTACCTAGTTAATTGTACTCATGCATAAAATAGGTTATCCTTTTCGCGTTACCATAATACCTATATTTGTGGCAACGAAAGAGAGACACAGTATTTTTACACCACCGTACTCGAAATAAAACTCGTGGATGAAAAATTTAATTTTGTCATTTTGGTATCGTGAATTTCACAGCAGCTATATTTTTCCTGTAGCTTTTTTACATAGTCCCAAATAAGCATGATTTTTTTCATATTTTTCGTTTTATTCGTTTTGGGGATAAGGGGGGGGGGGACACAGATTTTTTTGTGGTTTTGTGTGGCAAGTGAATATAGTCAAATTATATACTTTTACAATCAGCTCTTTAATACCTTGAATTTGATACCCATATTATATTGTTATATTATAACTTATAACATTTTTTTTTATTTAATTTATTATATATTTTTATTTCTCGTTTATTTTCAACTTTTTTTTACCGCTATAGTTTTCCCGTATTTGGCTAGTTATGGCCTATAATCTTCATTTTTTAGTCCACCACTTTCGGAAATAACGGGGGGGACACATGCACTTTTTGTGGATTTTCAAAGTTTTCTTGAAATCAGTGCAAGTAAATATAGTGAATGAAAGTATATATTTTTGTAATCATCTCTTTAATATCTACAATTTGATACCCATGTTGTATTTTTAGGATTTTATTTTTTATTTATCACTCTTTTGTATTGGAAATATTTTAAACAATTTCTAATTTTTCAATTTTTTTTACTTACACCATATCATGTAGCCTAATTAATGCTATTTTATAGCAAATTTCAAGTCTTTATCGTTAACGGTGCGAAAGTTATGAGGCTGTGACATACGGACTAACGGACAACGGAGTCTCACCATAAAGGTTCCTTTTGTACCTTTTAGATACTACGGAACCCTTATAACTGACTTACGAACTTGAAAAAGCCACCACACTCCAACAGTGTTCGCGCTAAAATATTGTTCTTTTATTGACTTTTAGTTTGGCTCTGTGTCTCAGAATAATAAGGCTCCGTGTACAAAAAACGTTCGCTTCCATCCCCAATTTCAAAATGAGAATATAAAAAATCTACCAAAAAGAAGTAATTGACGATTTTCTCATTAAAATTTTCATTTTTATTGTTTTTGTTTGACTTCTATTTACTGTAATCTCAGTTGTGATGAAAAGCAAAATGTTTATTTATAGTGAAACTTTGAAAATCCAAGCTTCGTTTGTACGCTTAAATAAACATGATATTAGTAGTTAGCAGTCCTCAGTAATTATTATTATATTTATGTATGTAAAGCATGAGTTAATAAGCTCTCATTTCTTACATCAGAGGTGTAATTGTCTAAGACAATCGTATTTATTTGATGGCTTATAACGTACAATTTCGATTGTCAAACGGCTATTCAGCTAAGCAAATTACACCGTTTGTCAAATGAATATGATTTTCTTGCACAATTCCACAACAGTAGTCAGTCATATTTAGTAAAATAAAAAAACCGGCCAAGTGCGTGTCGGGCCACGTGCAATGTAGGGTTCCGTAGTTGCCCGGTACACATAAGTTGGTCTACTAATACAGACCGCGCCAAACTTCTGGTCCCATACTTTATATGGGGACCAAAAGTTTGTCGCGACCTGTACTCGTAAACCTGTAAAGCCTACTTAGCTGTGATAGTTTTCCTTTTAAGTTAATTATATATACTACTTCTGTGAATTTTTTCACATTTCTATAAACAACCGTTTAGCCAGCAGGGGGGGAACGCTCCACTCTAAAATTTTCACTTTAATGTTTAATATTTCGCCAACGGATCCCTAAATCGAAAAATGGTTTTGACACACCCACAATGTTTTTAAATGGCCTATCCAACGATACCCCACACTATGGGATAGACGAGAAAAAAAATCATCCCCAGTTTACGTGCATGAGAGGTACCCTTAAAAAAATCTTTTTTAGAGCTTTTATTTTACCATTTTGTCGGCGTGATTAATATTTATATCCATGCTAAATTACAGCGTTCTAGTATAAATAGTCTATGCGCTTAGCCGCGGACAGACGGACAGGCGGACATGGCGAAACTATAAGGGTTCCTGTCGGACTACGGAACCCTATTTTTTTTTAATATGTTTTACGGCCCTGGATTCAAGTCCTTTTGAGCCTAATAGTTCATATTTTTCCACAAACTTATTTTCTTAAGTCAATTTACTTCATTATTTATAATTTCTCCACTGTGTTCGTGATGTATTTATATACGGAACCCTAAAAACCATAGTTTTGCCACTAGAAGAAATTAGTTGTATTGGTTTTCCGCAACATGGCGAGGATTTTATGATGAAGTACGTTTGCTGCAAAGTAAGTAATAAATAAGGCTACGGAAATCTTAATGCTTTTGCATTAGAAATAGTATTGAGAACAATAATGGCTTATGCCCGCTGCTTCGCTCGCGTGGAAGTATCTTTATGATAAAAACTATTATCGACTGTTTTTGGTTTGGCGGTTATTTTATCAACCCCTTATAGCCTATATGTTCACCAAGGTCACTACAATTATAATAAAGAAAACCGCATCCAAATCCGTCGAGTGGAAATTTCGCAAAAATAATTAATGTACAGCCACAACTTAATTAGTACATTATTATTAGTAAGTATAGATTATAAATTTATAATCAATACTTACTTATCAATAATTTAATAATTAATAATTCACAAAATGCAATCCGTTTAGCGATGAAATACAGAATGGAAAGTTTATGTTTTGAAAAACATTTTGATTTAATTTACAATAGGGCTTTACCAAATATTAATAACTAGTCCTTTGTCCACCACAATTTCGTCCACGCTGAATTAGTTGCTAACTTAAACAACCTTAGTAACTAAATCCTTTCTTAGCGGTTGCCTGCCAGTATAAGAAACCTACCTGACAATTTTAAAGTTTGTAGGCTCTATAGTTTCTTAGATTTTGTGATTAATAGTATTTTGCTTTTTCTGCATATCATTCAATACTAGGTGAAATTAAATCAACCGACCAAATTCATACTGGAGACTCGGTTAGTCATCAGGAACAAGGTTTTATGACCATCCAGGTGAAATTTGAACAATTTTTTAAGTTTTGTTTATCGAGTTTTCATAACTCATATACACGGATAAAATTACTTGTAGATATTTCACCTCTACAAGTAATTTTATTAGTGTAATAATCATGAAAACTCGTGATGTTGATTGTTTAGGCAATCGTTTTTCGTGGAATAGGCTACATAATTACTTGAAATAGGAAACCAACAAATTAAGTTTAGATACCATATATCATTGTTTAACAAACAAAACTTTACTTCTCAACATTATTTATGACATCTACGAGTAATACAACTTTGCAAAGATAATCAAAAGTTCTAACAGTATGTAGGTATTATTGTCACACTTTTGCAACTGGCATTAATATTTTGTGACACAAAATAAATGAAGTTGTAAGTGACCACGATATGCTACAGCAGCTATCAATTCAAAAACAACTTTATTCCCAGGTACCAAAGTATTTTCATGTTTATGGTTGTTATTTCAAAAAGTTCTTTTGAGTTCTCGTAACAAAGTGGAGGGAGGGAGTTTGTTACAGGAAAGATCAATCTCAATCAGTCATTTTGGTATCTGGCAGAGTAATAAGAAAATATATCACTTTGATAGATTATATTTTGTTACTTTGTCATAGTTCGTTTCATGGCTAGCGAATTAGTATTACGAGATGCTTAATCTTACTTACTTTATGGCTATTGCCAAACATTAAGCCTTTTCTTGATCGTGTAAACGGTAGCTCTTTTAAATCATCAGGCAGTTCATTATAAACTTGAACTGCCATTTGTTATACATTCTGCTTGGTAAGGGATAATTTGCATGGTAGCACCACAAGACGTCTATTTATTGTCTTACATCGGAGTTGTTTTTGCAAACGTCCCGGAACTTTCGAAAAATCCCAGTACTTTGTTCTACGAACAAGCTAATTTGTTTAATATACAAACAAGGCAAAGGCAATTTTCCTGACTTTTTAAAATAGTGGCTTACAGTGATCCAACCATTTAGCAACATACAAGTAACGAATACATGCTCTGCCAACGTTGGTTGAGTTTCCCCAAAGTAAGAGGCCATACTGTAACGTGGATGCCACGTAGCCATGGTACGCACTTAAGGTGTTGGTAACGGAGGATCTTGGTGCAAAATGCACATCATAACATTGTTTTCCTTACTTTTGAATAAAAAGTATGCATAAATTGCGTTTTATAGCAATTCGCGCAAACTGCTTGTATAAAGTTAGGTGATAACATGAAAATTATTCAATTTTATGCGTTACATTTTAGCTGCATTACATTACAACTGTAAACACGCTTTAAAAAATAAAGTGTAATACATTATTTTTTTTGTTAAGACTTTATTATTAATAAACTATTTCCGCAAGTTACTTTAACACATTTATTGCATACTTTTTATTAAAAAATAAGGAAAACAATATAATGATGTGCATTTTGTACCGAAGTAAAAATTTACCCCCTTAAGGCTACACCAAGAGATGCAACCTCCCTAAAGCGCCGTAGAGCAAAACAAACCTATTTATTTTTTTACATATTGATGTGCTACGTTTTATTTCCAATAGCAATGTTTTTCTAACATGAACCCAAGAAATTTTAAAGAATTCACTTCTACTATCATAGTTAATGTTCAGCGGTATTTGATTAGATCGTGTTTTGTGGAACTGCATGAGTTTAGTTTTGTCGACCATTCGAACTTTAAACCTTAAGATTGTTTGTAAAAACAAGGATGTTTACCTACCCAGCAAATTTAATTATATTTAGGAGATTATACTTAACTATTTAAGTGAACCTGACAATGGCATAGTTGTTAAGATCCTTTCCCAGAGCCAATTTAATAAAGCTGCGGGCACATTTCCGTAGTTTGTTTGCTAAGACTCTCTCCTACATGTATTCATCGGGGCGTGCTCAGGCCAACATTTTCTATAAAATATTTACGAGTCCATTTTTACTCAGATCCCCTGCAAGCTATTAGAGTCAGCTCTTCAGCTCAAACAAAGAACTTCACTGACGCAACCACCCCCGCCTTGGGGCGAAAGGGTTAAATATTACCCACAGATTTTCTAATTAAGATCGTATCTCTTCGCGGGTAAGGTCGCTTTTTCATGTTTCCATTACGATATATAAGTCACTTATTAATCCGTTCCCCGCTATTTGGTGTCGCAACCCTTCGCATCGGTTAAGTAGTGTCGTATGCAGGCGACCACTTATTTCACTACCAAAATGTGGAAAAATCCTTTATTTTTCGCCCCTTGTCTCTCTCTGTTTCTTTTAAAAATGCGCTAGAATTCTAGACTGAAAATACATTCCTACCAACACATGCGCATATTACAAGTTAGTGTAGATATAAATAAACGCTAGTTTGTGTAACACATAAAAAATGCTCTAGGTAACAAAAGTTCGCGGTAAACATTTTCATGAAAAAATCTTCACGAGGCCTTAAAACAAAGGGGCGAAAATTACGCAAAGGAAAATGCTCTCCGCCACGAAATACATACTGTCTTGTGGTAAATTACGCACAATTTGTCCCAAATACATATTGTAGAGCAAAATCCGAGCCATGTTTGTGTTTTGTTAAATACAAACCAGAGTAAGCGGGAACAACAGAATCCTCAATGGAAATCATGTAAACACTCGAGCAAAAAGTATGAAAATCTAAACACAAATCATAAATGTGCGTATTATGTTTGAATTGTAGCAGTAGTTTGCTCAATATATTATACAAGGTGCATTAATATATGCAGCCAAATTAACACTGGAGGTTAGGTTAGTGATATTACGGGACCATGACTGTTTTTAAATTTGAAAAATAATATTTTGTCTCTTCATATTAAACAGAAAAAAAACGAATTTCGCAAAAACTATCATTGAACTATGGCTGCATAAATTAATGTCACTTTACATATTATTTAATTTTATGTGCAGTCGCCTACATTGAATTGAGTTCAAAATAGCCAAGATCCTTTTAAGCTGACAACAACAAAATAGTACATTTTGATGTAAGTGAGAAAAGGTTGATATTTAGAGTCACGATGGACTTTTTTTTCCGAGACGCAGCCGAGGCAAAAAAAAGTCGGGACGAGAAATATCAACACTTTCGCACGTGTATCAAACGACGTTTTTAATACGCTTGCGAAAAATTACATGAAACAATAAAATAAAAGTAATTTTGTAGCAAATCAAAACAACATACAAACAGAAGAAAACTCAGTCTGGTTGGCGCCAATCTATACTACAAAGATCAATGTCTCTTTCTAAAGCCTTTTTAATAATAAGTTCTAAGATAGATACAAATAGCATATAAATTATGTTATGACGCATAAATTCGTTTTGAATTTTTAAAACATCTTTTACAATTTAACATGTATAATATATTTCATAATAATATAAAAGTTTGAAAATACTCATCTTAAGCAGTTTTTAGTGTATCCGGTCACTTACAGAAATACCAACGAAACGATAAGTAAAACGAAGGTTTCCATGCTTACTAAATTATGTGGCCGGTTTCCTCTAGATGGCGCCAGTAGTAAAAACAAAAAAGTACGAGTGCGAAATATGTCATTTTACACACGCTAAGCAGCAGGCATTTTGAGCAGGTGTATTATTAAACGTATTTTTTTTAATACATCTGCTCAAAGTATGACAGATTTTAATAAACTTTGTTTTACCGGATACTCTAAAAACTGTTTATGATGAGTATTTTCAAACTTTTATATTTTATTATAAATATATAGTATATGATAAATTGTAAAAGATTGTTTAAAAATGTAACTTTAGACGTCATAATTTATATTCAATTTTAACTATCTTAGAAATAATTATTAAAAAGATTTTAGAAAGAGACATTGGTCTTTGTAGTACAGATTGCCGCCAACCACACTGCATGTTCTTCTGTCAGCTTGTATCTGTTTTGATTTGGAACAAAATTGCTTTTATTTTATTATTTCATGTAGTTTTTGGCAGGAGTATTAAAAAACCTCTTTTGATATACGTGCGAAAGTGTTGATATTTCTAAACTGTTTTTTGTCTCGACTGCCTCGTGACTCTAAGTATCAACCTTTTCGTACTTGCATCAAAATGTACTATTTGTATAGCAGGTCTTATTACGCTATCAATAGGTTTATAATTGTATGGCACGTGGCTTTACTAAAATTAATATTGAATTTAAAATTAACAACTGTCGTTATGCAAGAAAATAAGTGTCAGTTACGTCAGCAGAAATTCATATCATAACTTCTACCAAAACGATTTTGTTCATAATAAACTTTGTTTTTTTTTTATACCTTCCTAACTAAAAAGATTTCTAAGGTAGATAGAGACACATTTTTCTTTTTAGACATTGATATTTCGATTAAAAATAAAAACACGAACAAAGCCAGAAGCGGTCGCCAGTTTAAAGGATAAACGAAGTCGACAGCGAATATACTCAATAAATTATTCAAGTGGCTGACCTAACGTTAACAAGGTTCATTTGTTGAAGTAACCGACGTTGAGGAATTGCTTTCATTCTGGTAACTTGTAGGGAATACTTAGTATGAATACTTATTCGGAAGCGATCGATCGAAATACCTACCCTAACTTGGGGGCCGTTCAAGTATTACGTAAGCAGATTTATTACAATTATTTACCCCCCCATCCCCTTTGTCAGCAAAAATAAGCAAAACAAAGACCCCCCCCCCCCATAGTGCTTACGTAATTCTTGAACGGCCCCTTATGATAATAAAATTCCAAGTGAAATAAATAGATCCACCGAAACTAATATCTTCTAAGCATACTTTTTTTCCATGTTTTTATAAAATTTGATTTTTCCACCAAAACCACTTTGTTCTGAAAAGTGAAAATCAATAAATAAATGTGCTATAGGATATACTTATCTACCCTTGAATAATTTTCACTTCTTATGCTAGATTCAAATATGTATAATAAATGTACCTTTATTATAGGTCATTATTTGAAATTCAGTTATCGTGCCGTGCCAACTATTATTACATGTAAATAAGTTTACAAGAAAACTATTTCATATGATTGCGTAATGGGATTAAACGCCACAAAAGCGCGCTTTTTCGCGAAAAGCAGTATTCGACATCCTAGGACACCTATGCTAATAATAAAATACTTAAACATTGTCTATGTACTTAATAAAAAAAGTCGTGTCATATTGATTTATTTTATATTTTTAAATAGTGTATTAGTAAGTATAAGTACTGAAGCCAAAACTAGCATAGTAAGAATTTTTGTTTGTCTCTCCGTCTATGTCTGTAAGTATGTTCCGTTTTAACTCGGTTTACAACGGTTTTTTTTTTCAATATAATTGTAGTGACCCCTATAAGGAGTTTTGATAAAATAACGCTTAAAAGCCCATAATACATCAATTCGCAGTCCTGCTCTAACGCTTCTGCTTTTTAACTGTCTATCCTACTCTAATCAGATGCCACGCACGCAGAAACATCAGTTATTTTGAAATCGCGGCGACACTGGTGTTTTTTTTTTCATTTTTATGGAACAGTCTGCGGCTGCTTTATACTAATATCAGTTATATTATGCAAAGTTCCAGATCTAATATCAAGTATTCATCGAATACTATCGGTTTATTGTATGGTTTGGAGGTAACTTTGTATTTTTTTTCTAACGAGAAAAATTTAATGGAATCAAGTTTTCACAACAGCATGGACATAGCGTTAGTCCTCAACTTTGTTATAAATTAATTTCAAGGTGATTGTTGCAGTATTTGTTGGTATAAAACAGGATCATGCGAAGCAAAGTGAGGTATTATACACCCTTAAGCCGAAAACGGGGCAGAGATTTAAAAAACTTGTGGGAGCCGCGGGCGAAAAGCTAGTATATATCTAAACCTTATCTTTATAATAATATCCTTATGTAAATAGAGTATTAAATTAGTTTTTGTTCGAGACTTGACTTTGAAACTCAAAGTTATACGAACAATATTAGATTACTGTAACTTTGAACAGTAATCAATCTACGCCATTACTGATTGTACAAAAGGCAACGTGTAACTTAATAAAAACTTTGGGCTGCCAGACACCACATGTTTTTTTAATTTTACGACGACATGGGTAGTAAAAATTTGGGCTTGAAACAGTGTTCTTACCAACCTACAATAGGAAGGGTTCTGAAAAAAAAATAGAGAAGGCCTTTTCTAAGACAATTTTTATTCAATTTAAAAAAATAACAAAGCCGAAAACGTGATAGATAAAAGTCGGCTGCATCAAAAAGTAAAGTAAATGTGGTTTCTTTTTTAGATGTAAACGATATTCAGTCCAACACCAATAAAGTAAGAGTAACAATAATGAGTAATGACTGTTTTAAACATAGAAACCTATATAAGGTGCTATCAAAATATCTACCACGGCTGCAATGGGAAACTGATATTATAGATGTGAAAGTTTGTGTGTGTGTGTGTGTGTGTGTGTGTGTGTGTATGTTTGTTACTCTTTCACGCTGAAACGGCTAGACGGATTTGGATTAAATTTAGAATGGATATAGCTTATACCCTAACTTAATACATAGGCTACTTTTCATCCCGGAAAAAAGCATGTCGTTAAACCGAATAACACGCGGGCGGAGCCGCGGGCAAAAGCTAGTTGTCTATATAGATTACAATAGTAACGATATTTTATTGATCTATTGTCATATATTATTTCAAACAAAAAATGTGCGTATAAGTTAAAAATGATTTACTTGTATAAAACCGTTCCGCAGTAACACAAAACAGAAAGAGATAGAAATTATTTTCATTGACGAAACGACACAGCGCGCGTAGTTTGTGAACCACTTTATCTCTTTTCTATCTTTATACATATAAGAAACGAGTACAACGTCTATCTGTCTGTCTGTTCATTCGCTCATAACTTGAGAACCACTCAATGGATTTTGATGCAATTTTACTGAAAGATAAAGCATTTCTTCGGAAAGGTTTTAGGCTATGTATCATCACGCTATAACAAACGAGAGCAGCGCAATGAGAATTTCAGGTGAAAGATGGAAGGTTCGCCGCCGTAGCGTAGCCGGTCGTCGCGGGTTCAAATCCTGACTGGTAAAATTTGTTTTTACAATTCATTTTTTATTTTATTTTCAGAATAAATATTTTCTTTTGTAAAAAAAAAGGTGACCAGGGTCTGATAATGGGACTGAAAGATGGGTCCTCAACGAACGACAGCAGAACCTTCGAGTTTAAGCTTATTTGATTGGTATTTATTAGCACTTTGGTAAAACATGGTAACCAAGATCTGCTGATGGGACTGGAAGGTGGGTACGGGATCTCCTCAACGGAAAACAGCAGATCCTTCGAGTTTGGGCTTATTTGATTGGTCTCTATTAGCACTTTGGTAAAACGTAGTGACCAGAGTCTGATAATGGGACTGGAATGTGGATACGGGATCTCCTCAACTGACAACAGCAGATCCTTCGAGTTTGGGCTTATTTGATTGGTATTTATTAGCACTTTGGTAAGACATGGTGACCGTTGCATATTGTCGGTCAAAAAATCATATTCTTTTGTTTTCTTTATTTCCACGAAAATCTCTTCGACGCGGGCGGAGCCGCGGGCAAAAGCTAGTGCGGAATAAAGTAAATATTTATTTACTTTATTTTCTCAAATTGATATAACTATTTCGGGGTACAAATTTTCTTCACTATATTGTAATCTATATAAAATAAAATAAAATAAAAACACATTTATTGCCAAAAAACACAGAAAAAAGGAATGACACAGTACATACATCACCGCTTAATTATACAAAAAATAGTTTAATAGTAGGTAGGTACATACACAACAGAAAAATTATAAAAAGTGGCTTTTAGGCAAACGGAGATTATTCAGCTTTAATGCTGGACCGTTAGACGGTTCACAGCGCTGTTTTCCAATAAACCCCGGCTCTTTAGTTGCCGTGCAGAGCAAGAGTTACGAGTGGGTGGGTGCTTTTTAAGCTACAATTGTTGAAAATTTATACAAAAAAATAAAGAAAAATCATGTACATAATTCATTATATGTTGCAAGGGTGAGTGAGTTAAAAACCTATGAGGGTTTGTGTTTGTGTATTTGTGTGAGAAAGAGGGGGGTGGTGTAGGAGGGTGTGTGTGTGTGAGATATACACAATACTGTCTCCCATTGCAGCCATGGCTGATATTTTTGGAGCACCTTATATATTAGATTCAAAGATTCAAATAGTTTATTTGTAAAATAGATACATAAAGTATACGTTGTACTTGTCAAATCTAATCTGTATAAATATAATATTATATGATGAAACAAATATGATGCGGGAAATATATAAAAAAACTATATTTAAGTTGAGCTACTAAAGTTATACACATGCATAAAATAAAAAGACTTATTGGAATAAGAATATTATTATACCTACACAATGCAATTAATAAATAAGTTGATAAATAAACTGAATAGACTCTAAATAAATATAATGCCTAGCCAAATATATACTAACATAAGTAATAAATTAAAATATTGTACATAATTACATACCTACATAATTCAATGAATAAATAAGTTAATAGATAAATAAACTATAAATAGATATAATGCCTAAATCCGCCCATTCGATTAATCTTGCTAAGAAGAAGGGCAAGAAACTTAGCAAGATCATGTCTTTTTTAACAGTATTTTTTTTCTGGATATGGCTTAATACTATTACAGTTTTTTTTTTACTTATATAAAATAAAACAAACAATATATTAAAAAAGGATAAAAATATAAAATACAGAAGGAAATTGTGTCATGAGGAAAAAAATATATATATCTTGAGGAAAATATATATATATATCTATCATATATCTTAATGAGGTAGTAAGTTAAAATACTAAGCAAAACATTATCCACCTATCTCGTATAGTTTATCACTTTTTTTATAGTCAGATTATCAACTAATAAATGCTAAGTTTAAGTTATAAAATGTTCATGTCAATATGTAAAAAGAAATGTCAAAATGATTATAAAAAAACAATATAAAAATATGAGTCTACATAAAAACAAACGATTTGAAAAACACAAATCAGTTAGAAAATAAACGAACAGACGCGAAATTCTATATCAATCAATATTCTCATGACACCAAGCGTCACTATCATCCAAATAGTCATTAATTTTATAATATGTTTTTCTCAAGAGTCCCTGCTATATAATTTAAACTTATTTTCTGAAAAACTAAGGACCTCCTTTGGAAGTTTATTGTAAAATCTTATACCATGTCCTACAAAAGAGGTGCCTACTTTTGCAAGTCTAATTTTTGGAAAAGCCAGTTTATGTTTCTTCCTAGTGTCTATAGAGTGATGCTCACCGAGCCTAGGGAAAGTATCGATATTTTATCTGATATATTTAATAACTTGGTAAATAAACTCACAAGGAAATGTTATAATATTAATTTCTTTGAATTTTTCTCTTAATGAATCCCGATGCTTCATATTGTAAATAGCACGAATTGCTCTCTTCTGCAAAACAAAGACTGCGTTTATATCCGCAGCTCTACCCCACAGCAACATACCATATGACATAATGCTGTGAAAATAACTAAATTACACCAATCTAGCAGTATCCTCATCAGTAATTTGCCTCATCCGTCTAACAGCGTATGCGGCTGAACTTAGTCTACCACAAAGGCCTTCTATGTGGGGACCCCACTGAAGACGAGAGTCTATAGTAATGCCTAAAAACTTCGTTTTGTTGACTAACTCTAGCTTGGACCCCTGCAAAAGTAGATCAGCATCTACTTGAATTACATTTGGTAAAGTGAATTTCATACATTTTGTCTTTTTCCCCTTTTATCTAAAACATATACAGCAAAGCGTTTTTCGCCGCAACGCTCTTGTGAAAATTTATATTTTATTTATTACTCAGACACGTACTTTTTAGATATGTTTATCTCTTTCGTTCTGCGATGGACCTACTGCGCCTTAAAGCGAAAAACACATCCTTTTACTAATCGTATTTTTCTCAATTTATGACTTCTGTATTCTGTCAGTTTAATTACGAGAAGTAGCATGGTATTATAACAAGCGCGTGTGAGTCTGAGTGACAGTCGTAAGTTTAGAGTTTCTAGTATTTATACAAGAAAAAACCAGTCAAGTGCGAATATGACTCGTGCCCTGAGGGTACCGTGCGTACCGTTTAAAACCCAAACTTATTCCACGAGCAGTTATGAATAACCACTATAACTTGACACTTATTACGATCTAAGAGGGTAGATTTAAACTAATTAATTTTATTTTACAATTAGTGGTTATTCTCTGTTACTATTTAATTATTAATGCAATTTATTTTATTGAAATTCCGTGTTTATAAGTGACAATTTAATAAAGTACCTGATAGTTATAAGTGACATGTAATATACAGTGGAGCCCACATCAAGCTATACACATTGAGTATAAGCTGACCTCTCATTGTACGGGGAGACTATACAATGAGAGGTCAGCTTATACTGAAAGTGTTTAGCTTGATGTGGGCTCCACTGTACATTATCACATTATCACTCTAATATTATAAATGCGAAAGTGTGTGTGTTTGTGTGTGTGTGTGTATGTTTGTTACTCGTTCACGCAGAAACTGCTGGACGGATTTGAATTAAATTTAGAATGGACATAGCTTATACCCTAACTTAACACATAGGCTACTTTTCATCCCGGAAAAAAGCATGTCGTTAAACAGAATAACACGCGGCCGGAGCCGCGGGCAAAAGCTAGTTATCAATCAATTTGTTCTATGTTCTATGTTTCTATGTTCTAATAAACTCTATGTATCCAGAGAGTCACATTAAGTTGGATTTGAATTTATTCTTGAATAATTAAATATACGTAATTTTTAGATTGTTTTTTCAAGACGTGTGCTTAAAGACCTTATTGTGAACGTAGTTTCGAGTTTCCAAGTCAACTGAAAGTAGGTTTTTATGGTGAGCCAATTTGTATGAAATTTATTACATAAAGGGGTAGGTAATAACTTATTTAGAATTACGGATCCCTAAAAATCCATTCATCCATCCATCAGCCTGTTTCGCCCACTGCTGGACATAGGCCTTTCCAGGATTTCGCCACCCTGGCGATCCTCCTGGAAGAAATGCCCCTACTCACACACGCTGGGCAGGCGGGTTGGTGAGCGCGGTGCCGAAACCCTTGCACCAGTGACGCCGCTTCCTGTCACCAGTCTGTTTTATATAAGGCAATTGGATATGGATAAACCGCCATCCATCGGTCCCAGGCAATGGTGGGCCGCCTGGTTTTGCCTAAGAGCTCTTCTCTTACTCTCCCCCGAATAACTTCGGGAGGATTTGCGAGTAAGATGGTGGTACCTCCACAGTCGAGCCCGGCATCAGCTCTACCACCCTAAAAATGAAAAGGTTTAACTAAATGTTAATTTTAAAAATAATATTCTATCGGTGCTTATTTATCTGTACTTTTATAACTAGCAGGCAATTCAGTTATGTTCAATGTTGGTTAAATATTTTTCAAAACTTGATGAAAATTTATTATGATTAATAGTAAATATTGTTATTAGAGTGCATCACAAAGTAATTAGAAACAAATTTAAAGATAAGAATTTGAAAAATTCCTCGGGCCAGGATTCGAACCTGCAACCTTTTGATATAAAGACAAGCGCGCTACCGACTGTGCCACCGAGGTACTTAAATTTTTCCACCATACTTGAGACCATGTACAGCAAAGCGTAGCGTAGGTTGGCCTCGTGCCCACTGGACCGACGACCTGCCCTCTGGTTCTGTATCGTAAAATCAGTTGCTAAACAGTGCCTATCGTCGAAAACATGCATATCCGCTTATCTAAGGATACGTTCGCACTTGAAATAACGTCACAATTCTTAAATAGTTCAATACCTATTGAAGATTATTTTGGAAATTATTTTTTTATCTCTTTTTGTTGAATAGCAACTTTAGATGGCAACCGACACTGAGTTACATAATAGGCCCACTGAAGGTGGTTGCGGGTGGCGGCTGGATGAGGAGGGCGGAGGACCGCAAAGAGTGACGAAATTCGGGAAAGACTTATGTCCAGCAGTGGCCGAACACAGGCTGATGGTTAGGACCGGCAGTCACATGGTTGATCTAGGTTAATTAATCTTAAATGCTAAGAAAGACACGTTTATACACACCTCGCCGCTATTCTAGAAACGATATGATATGGCAATCGATGATCTTAGGTTTGGTTTAATCTTAGGTTTTATCGGTAAATCTTAGGATTCACTGCATTACGGGCCTTTACGGTAACATACCTAGTATATATGTACTATATACAGACAAAATTACTTTAAATGCTTTTTAAGTAAGTACTTTTTTTTATTTAGCTAAAATGTCTATTTCTTTCTTAAGGCCTACCAGTAGCAACATTATACGCTGTACATATATATCGCACTGTTTAAAACAAAGATGAATTGTAAGTTTTAATTAAAATAACTCCGAGTAAAACCAACCACCTCTCAAGCCGTACGCTAATTAGTAGCGCAAGTAAGACCAATTCTACGACAAAAACAGCCTCCTTGCATACAAATGAATATCCACAGTAACTTTAGCACAAAAACCTTAATAAAAACGCGCGAAATTCTTCATGCCATCAGCTCAATCACTCTAGACAATCTTTAGTTACTTCGTGGGCAGAAATAGACAACGAATCTTTGCAGACGTTTTTTGACGATACCCTAAAAACGAAAATTATTTTGAATAAATTGGATCTTAAACCAAGCCTCCGCCAGTTACTTAGACCATTTAACACGGGACCTGGCAAAGCACGACTCTTAGTACTGAAATTATTCTGCCGTTTTCCACGGGAGGGGAGGTAAACACGCACAGCACACATTTACTCATTCACGCACACTCCTGCGAAAAATTGAAATGTCACACTAAATCAAAAGCTGCAACACAAACACAAAGCGAATACACAAGCAAACTTACATGAACAAATTGTTCATGGACTTCGGCAGAGGGGGATAAGTGCGCTTGCCTAGTCCCGTGTTATAAAGCCAGTTATGATAAATGCAAGTGACAGTCCAAACTCATATAATCACATTTCGCCGACGATTATTACATCCCAGCGTGATGAGTGTAAAGCCCTTTTGCCGTACTTCGGTAAAGTTCTGCTACGGGTTCCAAACACCTACAGATTAGTGACTAAGCGTTGAAAATTTTTCAATTTATTTTATTTCCTTGTACCATTAAAATAAAACAGAAAATGCAACAAGATACCCTAACTTTATAAAGGACGGATCCTTAAATCCACCAACCATAATTAAGGGCGTATGGAAGGTAAGCCCTAATGAAGGGACGACGGCTCTTTCCCCACCATTTCATTTTATATGAAATTATGAACCCATCGATGCTCCGGGGAAATGTACCGGCATCTCGAATTTATTATTTTACTCGTTTCAGGTACTGTTGTAACCAGAATTGGGTAATTATTACGGCCTTGGCTCGGTATCGTTATAAAATATTCGGGAGTTTAAAAAACTCGACCCAGTCTTGAGAGTTCCAGCTCTTTAGTTTTAGAAACTTCGAATTTTTCCGTTATTTCAAGTATCGTCTTAAATAATATAGATCTTAATTAAATAAAATTTTATTTCCGTCATCCGGTTATAACAATTATTTTTCACCCAGAATTCCTATCTGATTCTGTACCTGTATATCATCACCAATCAGCCCACTATTGGGTATAGGTCTCTTCTATGCCACGCCATTCTCTTCAGTCTCTTGTCAAGATCATCTATTGCTCTCCATAGTTTTCCAAAGGAGATCCTTTAATTCTTATTTAGCGCTATCTGGCAAGTCGCAGCGATCGCTGTAACAGCCACTTTGCAATACACACTGATGTGAACATTATTTCAATGTCGTTTCTGTCGATATTTGTATCGACACACATCGAGCTGCTTTTTGCGCCTTCATCTCGTGACTCGTTTATTGTAGATATACAGAATCGATATTTCAAGTGGGACCCCTATTGTAGCAGCTTTTATTTCTTAACAGGGTTTTGGTCGTAGAAAACATGCCCTCGATTTTGATGTGATTCATGACTCCGTACTCGGTTTATTGAAAAACCTACAACAATAGGACTAATAAGTTTCGCTTAAAATTTCCACTCTGTATACCAAATTTTAGGTCAACGAGACCAGCAGTTTTTAAGTCACGCCTCGGACTTACCTAGCGACTAAAACCGACGCGCCGCTGTTTCAGCTGAGGAAACCCTAGTAAAAGCAGATAGTATCGCAAGAATATTAATGTCGGGTCAAATTACCGTTTATTAAATAATACGTAAGTTATACAAAGCCTTATGTAAATCGCTACAAGCCTGATTCTACGTCAATCCACCCATAGTAAATACTTACAAAATTATGATGTAGAAGGTGACTGATCTTATATATGTCGCAGGGATGTGATAAAAGCAAACATTTGACCGATGTTAAGAATGAAATTAAAATTAAGTAATCAACTGATTTGATCAAACTCCAAAACTAGTATTAGTGAAATGATAAAATAAATATGTCAGATCTTGCACAGCTCATTGAGGTCGCCTCTCTCCCCTCCGGTTCGCTCTGTTCCCAAATTTTTGATCACAAGCAACCCAATACGCTCCCCCTCGCTTCGCTCGTCGTCACACTTATTTTTTACTTTCATTCCAGGATTTTGATTGAACCAATATTGAGTATGGGGTAAATGTAATCTAGTTAATCACTAGATTTGTTTTCAACATCTCACGGGAATTAATCAAATCTCTGTTTTTCTCATAACCCTGCGACATATACGTACATCGTCACGCCATAAATCACCGAGTTTTAGTTTTGTCAGAGGTGTTTTCGAGTGTGGACTGGGAAATGCAAGTCACAATACACATTCGTATACTCACATTTCACCGACGATTATTACGTCCCTGCGTAAACACTACGGAATTTGAACTCACGAGCTCCGAAAGTATCATTGGATTTATACAGTCAAATTCAAACGTACTTCGGAATAAAAACCGACTACAGCATGTATAGCAAAGAAAGACTTGCAAAAAGGCTAATTAAAACCGTAGAAATTTAAGTTTTCACTAGGAATTTCCTTTGCTACGAATATTTTCATTTTATTTTTCATACAGTTTAACATAAATATTCAAAAGTAAATACGAGATCGGGTAATCTCTTGTTCTAAATGAGACTACCTCGTGCGATACCGACGATCCGTGCCGCGGAGCATTTTTCCCGGATTTAGCCGCCCTCCGCCGAACAGGCCCGTAATACAGCTCTTTGCTAATACATAGGTAACACTAAAAGTTTCCGGAACTGGCCACTTACATAAACAATATTTAAAAATTTATTGCAACATTTGAAAATAGAACTCTTTGGCTGTAGAATGCAGTTTGTTTAATCTGACTGTCTTTTGTTTTTACCTTGTGGCGCCATTTAAAAAATTGTGTGTCTGCATCAACATGGATTTAACTCGGGAAAATTTTCGTAGTATGATTTTCTACGATTTTAAGTGTAATTTGACAGCTTAACAGAGCATCGCTCGGCTTGAAACAGCTTTTGGCAATGAAGCACCATGCAAGATGACTGTTTATAGCTGGTTTGCAGAATTCAAGCGTGGTCGTATCAATCTCAGTGACGAATCTCGCGATGGTCGGCCGTCCACCGCTGTGACCAACAAAAACATCGATGCTGTGCGCCGTATGATTGAAACAGACAGGCATGTGACCTACCATGAAATTCGCGAATCCTTAGAAATAGGCATGAGTCAAATACAATCAATCCTACACAAACATTTGGGTGTGAGAAAGCTGTGCTAGCGGTGGATCCCACACAACTTGACCGAGGCTCAAAAAACGGACCGCGTCACTTGGTGCAGTGCCATGCTTACCAGATTCAACGAAGGTGCGTCAAATTTGGTGTGGGACATAGTAACAGGTGACGAAACATGGATTTATTGCTACGATCCCAAAACAAAGCAGCAATCGAGCGTATGGGTCTTTCAAGATGAGCCGAAACCAACCAAAGTGGCGCGCGTGAAAAGTGCATCTAAGCGGATGATTGCTTCTTTTTTTAATAAAACTGGACACGTGGCTACTGTTGCTTTAGAGAATCGTCGTACCGTGAATAGTGACTGGTACACGACCATTTGTTTGCCGGAAGTTATTGACGAACTCCGTAAAAATAACCGTAAACGCCGTATCATCCTGCACCACGACAATGCTAGTTCTCACACGGCCAGACAGACAAACGACTTTTTGAAGACGAAAAATGTAGAACTCATGAGTCATCCTGCATACAGTCCCGACCTGGCACCTTGTGACTTTTTTCTGTTCCCAAAAATTTAGAACCAATTACGCGGTCAACGATTTTCATCACCAGAAGAGGCTGTCGAGGAGTACGAAAAACACGTTTCAGAGGTCACCACAGGGGAGTGGCACAAAAGTTTTCAAAACTGGTTTGATCGAATGAAAAAGTGCATAGACGCCAAGGGAGATTATTTTGAAAAACAATAAATTAATTTTGTACCTTTAATAGTATTTTTTCATATTCATTCCGGAAACTTATAGTGCGTCCCACGTAAAACGCGTAATCCGGGAGCAAATGAAAAAGGATTTAATTGTGAAACCTTCATGCTTCGTCGCCTCCATGCGACGCTGAATTATGAGAACGCTACGATTACTGGTAATGGAATCTTGGTGGGAACATCAGATCTTCCTGTAAACTGAGGAGTTGAGGATACTGTAATCTGGGGGACAAATTTAGAGATAATCTTTTAGGTAATATGAAAAAATATTGGGAGCTAGAGGCGCCAAAATAATAGTATTTTTTGCAACTGTGACATGATGAGCTCCATTACGACGAAGCAATTTCACCTATACTGATTTTACTACCAATCACACTATCGCACTATAAAATATTATAAATGCGAAAGTTTTTGTGTGTGTGTGTGTGTTTGTTACTCTTTCACGCTGAAACGGCTGGACGGATTTGGATGAAATTTGGAAAGCATATCGTTTATACCCTAACTTAACACATAGGCTACCTTTTATCCGGAAAACAGCATGTCGTTAAACCGAATAACACGTGGGTGGAGCCGCAGGCAAAAGCTAGTACATATTACCATAAAAATATCTTCGCGTAACATTATTTATAACCTTTTCAATTATACAATAACTTCATGAAAAATGGAAAAAAGAAAACGCTAGATTAGCTCAGGCATAAAGCTTTAATCAAAAAAAAAAGATAACATAAATTCTTTCCCACTAGCAAGACAGGCACGAAAACGTCAGTATTATTTTAGCGTCAAAAGAAAACAATAAGTATCGCTCTCCGCACACTTTTTTATGGCTTACCCACAATAATACTATTATTTTACTTAACGTATCTATGCTTACGCTTCTTACCGCGTTTTATAGTACAGGGTCGGTGTACTCCGAGCGATAAGTATAGTGTTCATTTTCCTGTTTTCGGGCAGCCCAGAAACAGACGTAGTTATATTACAACACTGAACGCTTTAACCTTTCCACAGAATCAAAACCTGAGCTGGTATACTGGTTCTCGGAGCAGACCCTGCAACCAGGCCCCAGTGTGTCGCTGAAATGTGTCGCCATGGGACACCCGCCTCCGCAGTTCACGTGGACTCTCGACGGCTTCCCGATACCTACTAATGCGAGGTGAGTCCGCCGCAGATGATTCAGAATAAAAATATATCTATATATTTCTTCCTGAAACACATGTTCTCTAGAAGTCGGCGCTCTCATATTTGTTTTTGTGTTCTATACCATGGGAATGCGCCGACTTCTAGATAACATATGTTTCAGGAAGAAAGAAGTCGGCAAAAGTGTTATTTTGGTACCATTGGTCAGTATGTCATTATTTTGAACTTTTTAGTGAATGTCTGCTGTAAAATTTTGAAGTTTTTTTTTTTTGTTAAATGTTTATTTATTTCACGCTTTTTAGTTTTGACAGAATAAATTTTAAAAAATGGGTCACTACAGTGAGCACCCTGATTGCTGTCCCGTGGCATAATGACGATTTTCAAGTTATACCCTGCAATCAGCACACTAACACAAATCGATTGTCGCCATTGAGAGTTACGTGCTCTCATCCGTTAAGGAGTTCTATGGTGATGAGGCCAGGATCAAAGGTCGGCGGGCGTTTTGTCAAATTTCAAGTAATACCGTGAAATCAGCACACTCACACTAAGTGATGCCCGAAATCTCGAGTTATCTGTTTAGGAGTTCTATGGTGATAGACCAGGATCGAAGATCAGGTGGATATATGTCAATGTTCAAGGAACACCTTGAAATCAGCATCCTAGTACAAAGCGTTTGCCGCAATATCGAGTGATATGCTGTCATACGTTGAGGAGTTCCACTGCCTATCTCTGAAGACCATCATCTGATCACAACCAAACTAAAATCCCTTTTACTGAAAGTCACCCGCAATCTGCCTTCGCAATTTTCGCGCACGGGCCAGAATGAGGGCCCTGGACGGCGATTCTCACACATGCAACAATTTGCGAAGGCTGAAAGAGGGTGATTTTTACATGCTCTTTATGAAGAAACGTATCAAACTCTTAAAATATAAACCTGTTGAACGTATTCAGAACATGCTTTACGTGTGTTTTAAGGAGATAAACTTAATAGAATTATCATCACACGGTATTTATGACGCGATAAACAGAGACGTATGAAAAGCAAAGCGTGTGAAATTTTTTACCAGAATAGCCGTCCAGGATGTTTTACTATAAGCTTACGCGACGATGTGTTCCGGAATCCATACTACGCGTCTACACTAAAATGTAGTATGGTTTCATCTGAGTTATTTCAATTCGCAGTCCGGAATCGCTACTCGAGTTCAACACTAGGATGGATTCATTAGACTTATAAAATATTGCCAATGCGGAAATCATCCTCGACGTCAACGCCGCCGCGCCGGACTGTGTCTGTGCTATATAGGTCATATTCTGTCCCTTTCGGTAGCGTGGCGATTAGTATAATGGCTGTCTCTTTCCAAGAACAACCGATCTCGGGTCATTGCATTGTGGCTTATTTGATACTACATGTCTTGGTACCGTTTATTTTTATTGCAGACAATAATAATATTGCTTACTATCTAGTGTCCTACCAAAAAATCAAACTGCACATCAAAAGGTCAGAGTGTCGATAAGGAGGAGGCATTTCTGGGTTGTCGTAAAAAAAATACCACGAAGGTTATGTATGGCGGTCGATTCACTACGTTCAGCGACTCGCCATACCTAACATTCTAACCTAATCTACCGGCTCATTTTGCTGTGCAATAAAATATACACCTTTTTATAAACATTACCTCATTTATAAAAAAATGTCTCATTGAAAATTTTAATTTTAATGATTCGTAGGCAGCCACCGCTTCTACGGCACTTGAAAAAAACGTATTTCTAGAACTTATATATATAGTGACCTACGTAATTAACACTCTGTAAACCTACGAGTAGGTTTTCCAAAATTGAAACCTAGCAAGTTCATTCGCAGACAGACTATACATACAGGATCCATAGAAAATATTGAGTTAATGCCACACTAAAAGTTGTTCGTATGGACAAGTCATTCGTTTACAAAACCACTTAATTTTTTCCGTGACATTTACAAAATATCGTTTACGTATGGGCTGCTGCTGCAAATCACTTGGAATCTCGACAGATTTCCAATACTCACGGATGTGAAGGGAGCACTTCCCAAACTTCCAAATGTTTTGGAACTTTGGTTCGTTGTTTGATAGTTACTTTAAATGCACATGCAAAAGGTTTTTGTGGAATTCCTGCTCTAGCCAGAGGGGCTTCGCTTGGCAAATTCACTAAATATTTTTTGCTGCTATAGAGAATTCTAGAACACGCGTTTTATAACTGAATTTCAAATAGGTCTCGCCTTTTAGTTAAAACATTTTCGTAGCTTTTGGGGATGCCTAAAATATTTTTTTTGTCTCGTATATCACATGAATTAAACAAAACATAGATCAACTAGAATTGTATGTTTTATATGAATTTTATTTATATTCAAGACATCAAACACAGTGAAATAGAGCAAAGTAGACGTTGAAGTAAGTCTCCACTTGGTTATGTATTTGTTTTTTTTTTTATCGTCGCGTTATTTCGCCGCTGGAATGAAAGTCTCTAAAATTGAAATATCTAGTTACTAACAATTCATCGACTTCTACGTACTTTCTATTACATCAGTTTGACTGACTTCAATTATTATTCTTAGGTTCGTGGTCGGCCAACATGTGACTCTCCAAGACGACGTGGTCAGCCATCTTAACATCAGTAGAGTGACAGAGCAAGATGGTGGCGAGTACGCCTGTGTGGCGACGAACTCAGCCGGCAAAGCCATTCACGCAGCGCGAGTTAATGTATACGGGCTGCCTTATATCAGAGAGATGCCGAAGGTGACAGCTGTGGCGGGGAGCGACCTGGTGGTGAAATGTCCTGTGGCGGGATACCCGATAGAATCTGTCACTTGGGAGCGAGGTAAGACATATTACAGACCGAGGGTGCGGTTATGACTTTCAACAGAATAATCACGTTCAGCTATCGTTGTAATGTCGGTTACGAAAATAAACCAAATAAACACATTCAACCGACTCCCATTTTCCTTAGCATGGTCGTTCGTTGTGGCCTGAAGTTAGCCGCACAACACTTTTGACAGCCAATTTTTCCCAACGATTTTTGACATTTGGTGAGGGTCGTGACCGAATCGTGGGTGTTTATTGTAGAAAATTGTAGTTTATTGTGGACTCATAACCGCACTCAGAGCCATCAATGCAGAATGCGAGTGCATGGACGCCAAAATAAAATGCTTTACTCGTAAAGAGTATTTACTACTGTTTCTCGTATTTCAGATTATTAGACTTTAGTACTGCAACTCAAAATGGAAAAACAGGAAGTCCGTTTATATATAGTGACTTTGCATGATATGGCCAAATTTATACTGGTAAGTGGCCAGGATCAAGGTTTAACGACTATTTCTGCAAAAAACGAAAAATTAAATGTAGCCTTCTTATACTAATTGACTCGGGGTTGTTTTTAAACAAGTATAGGAAACAAGTAAAATGTTTCGTATTAAAAGGGTCATTAAACTTTGGTCCTACTACTTACCGAGTTTCCCGTATGAGTTTCGCTCTATCATGCAAAGTTACCTCGTGAAAATCATCAAAATTAAAGCTCATCGTTCATTCACAAATTCACATAGATATCATAATAATGTTATTCCAGCTCCACTAAGTAAAATTCAAATGTCCAAGAAAACCCCAGACGCAAAATAATTGAACCAACGATATAATTTGAACACACAGAAAGTCAAGAAGAACACGTGAATAATATCATCATGTTCTCCTTAGTCATGTATTATCTTGGAGGTAATTCTGAACATTTTATTGCCTATTCCGTGTCAATTCTTTGCCAAATTCCCAAACCGATATTTACTGGATATTTTGGCTCGGAGCCCGGTTCCTTCGGCCAAAATACTAAAGCGATGTAGCACGTGCGCCGCTAAGCAACTCAACCGAAGTGCAAATTAGCCGGAGCTTTGTTAAATAAAAAGAATACGGGATGTTCGTGGAACTTCAAATTAAAGGTATTATTGTTCTACGATTGGATTGGGATTCAAAAGTACCGTTTGCATAATAGTACAAATGAATTGATTACTTAGGTACTTAAGACCATCAAGTAAAATAATTTTCAATTTTTGCGTTTTATGTACTTATCGATGTTAATAAAAGTTTTTTGATCAATAATATTGCTTCTCCAAAAAATGAAATGATCGCTGATTTAGTTGTCTGAACTATTTGCTGAATCTATTTTCAAGTGGTTTATAAATTATGCAATCTTCAAATTTTATTTGACAAATCTGTCACTATTTGGCGTTGATAATGAAGTTGATGAACCCATTAGTGATTGATCATCAAAAAAAACGGCGGGCTGACAATTTTTTTTAAGAATATCACTTTATTTTAGTTCCACGAAATATTATTTTCGTAAAATGTTAAATTTTCTTCACATTATAATTTCGCTGTACTGAAAAAGTTTTTACGTATTTTTGCACATCCTACCTTTGGTAACTGTCATTTCATACAATCGCGTAAAGTTGATGATCGCACCTTATTCCCAATCTAAACGTGGAACAATAATAGGGGTTGTTTCCCCTTGAATCAGGGTTTTCTTTTAGCTTGTGTCAAATAATTGACTTTGATAATCTTCTCAGTGACAAGTTTTTTTAAGTCCCCAATTATGTACTATCAAACAAGTAATACTCGTTTTGAGTAAATAAACCATTACAAGGACAGATTTGTTTTACAACAGAATTAACACATTTAAAAAACACTTAATATTATCATGAACAATAAGGCCGCAATTATACACATTTTCTTCCAAACAAAGAGAATTTCCGGAAAAGGGACTCAGAAAAATATTAAATACAGAATTGAATTGCGCGTTACCTCACAAAAAATAATGCTACTGAAATAATACCACAGAGAACCAGGCAGATTATTATTTGTTTAACGTTAAAAGACGTCAACTAAGATTTTTTTTGTATTTTAGATACAATTTATTATAATCAACGTATTTTTTTTTTCATAGTTTTAAAATAGTAAGTTCATATGTATGTGTATATAATCATAAAAAATATTTTTTGCTTTTGGCTACTGATGAGTAATAATAATAATAACTTATTATAGAAAAAATGTAGTGCAAAAAGTAATACAAAAACTGTTTTTTTTTTCAATTGTCTAAATGTTTGTTGTTATGCGTTTTTGTATTTTAAGTGTATAACGCTGATTCTAAACAATTTATTACGCCTTTTAAATCAAAATAAAAATATTCGTTACAAGTAAATGCAGATTTAAAATAAGATTCACTAAAGTTCTGCAACTTGCTCGCGCATGTTGGAAACTTCATCGTCACCAACAATTTGCAGAACCAAAGCTTTACTCGTAAGTCTTAGCTTGACAGGAAACAAAGCTTTTTGACAAGATTGTCTTAGGAACTCTTCTTATTAGTTACTAGTTTTTGCCCGCGGCTCCGCCCGCGTGTTATTCGGTTTAACGACATGCTTTCTTCCGGGGTAAAAAGTAACCTATATGTTAAGTTGGGCTATAAGCTATATCCATTCTAAGTTTCATCCAAATCCGTCCAGCCGTTTCAGCGTGAAAGAGTAACAAACATACACACACACACACACACACACGCACAAACTTTCGCATTTATATTATTAGTAGGATGTATTGTATATAAAAAACAAATTTGTTTGTAAGAGTCAAATATAAGGTGATTTTCGTTTATATAGCCAAATTCATACTGAAGACTCGGTAAGTGGTCAGTGAGTGTATTTTTGAATCATTCGAATTTCAATTCGCATATGAATCCGCATCATTCGCATACGAAACTTAAAATCAGTATTGTATTCGTATGCGAATCATGCGGATTCGTATGCGAATTGAAATTCGAATGATTCAAAAATACACTCCCTGTACCAAACAATGACCCTGTTTGCGAAATAATCTTTTTTTGTGCCTCTATACTTGTTCAGGAACAACGTCCACTCAATTAGTATAGGAAGCTTGAATTTTATTTTGCATATTTCATAGAAAGGGTCTTTCAACCTTTTTCCTGACCACTTACCGAGTATCCAGTATGAATTTTGCTATATAAACGAAAGTCTCTTCATATTGTTGGATGTGGTGAATGTCAATGTAAATTTATTTGATGACTAGCTTTTGCCCGCGGCTCCCCCCGCGTTTTATTCGGTTTTACGACATGCTTTTTTCCGGGATAAAAAGAAGCCTATGTGTTAAGTTAGGGTATAAGCTATATCCATTCTAAATTTCATCCAAATCCATTCAGCCATTTTAGCGTGAAAGAGTAACACACACACACACACACACACAAACACACACACACACACACACACACACACACACACACACACAGAAAAATAAAATGACAAAGTAAAACAGAAGCAAATGAAACAAAATCTTAGAAAAGATTCATTTTATTGATTCAAAGACACCTGTTCCAAGAATCTGACAATTGCTGTAAAATATAAAGGTAATTTTCTTCTCGTTCATATGCCATAGCTGAGTGACAAGCGGTTTCCCAAAACAAATGTTTTATTCATGCTAAAGCCCGTTTAGGGTAGATTTTTACAAAAAAATAGAAACTGGGCTTCTAAACGAAATATAACATCCACTGGGTTCAGTAGCTTCCTGAATTTTAAGCAGGTAGTTCATAAAGCTACAAGATTTATTAAACGACCCTTTGTTTATGAGTTCACCTTTCCGTGGCGGCAAACTATAATAAAGCCATAAAACAAACAAATGAAAAGCACTGTTCATTACACGTGTACCTGTATAAAATAAGGTTTATTCATATTTCGAAATAACCTGTAGAAACCTCTCCCGTAAATTCAATTTTAAAATAATTGCTTCTCTATTGATTCAATTACTTCTTCGTTGATGCCCTTAATTTGTTTCATTAATATTGCTTCATGGAAACCAATATCCACAAATTGAAGCCTTCCGAGTATTTCTATATCCATAAAAGTGAGAAAGCAGTAATGAAATAAAGCGACACTCGAACAAGAGTATCAAATTGAAATCCCAGGGGAATCACAACAAAGTTGAACTTTCCTCTAGCAACAGGTCGTTAACTAGTAAGAAGTTAAGAAATGGCAAGAAAACGCGGTTTTTCCTCCCTTTTACTCCTAATGATATCCGATTATTGCCATTTCACTACTTTCATTCAATCTCGTTTTTATGTCTGTATCTATTTGAGTAATATTATTTTATTTGGAGCTTATGGATTGTTTACACGTAGACAAAGAAATAGTCACGGAATGTTAGAAAGTTACCCTTTTACTTAGACAAAATAAACGTTGATGTTATTACGAGAATGTTTCGTAACATAATGGAATTCTTTTTGTGTTTTACTTGTATCTCTTAACCAATTTCCTTCGCATATGAAGATATAACATCTTACTGCTGAATAAAAATTGTGTCGATATTCTCTTTATACAGCCGTTTTAAACCGCTACGTGCATATCGAAAAACCGGCCAAGTGCGTGTCGGGCCACGCGCAATGTAGGGTTCCATAATTGCCCGGTACATTTAAGGTGGTCTACTAATACAGACCGCGCCAAACTTCTGGTCCCATACATTATAGGGGGCCAAAAGTTTGGCGTGACCTGTACTCGTAAACCTGTAAAGCCTGCGTAGCTGTGATAGTTTTCCTTTTAAATTCATTATATATACTACTTCTGTGAATTTTTTTACATTTCTATAAGCAACCGTTTAGCCGGTAGAGGGGGGGACGCTCCACTCCAACAAAAATTTTCACTTTAAAGCCTAATATTTCACCAACGGATCCCTAAATCGAAAAATGGTTTTTGACACACCCACAATGTTTTTGAACGGCCTATCCAACGATACCCCATTGTATGTGATAGACGAAAAAAAAAATTCATCCCCAGTTTACTTGTATGAGAGGTATCCTTAAAAAAAAAGTTTTTTCAAGATTTTATTTTACCATTTTGTCGGCGTGATTAATATTTATATCCAGCCAAATTACAGCTTTCTAGTACTAATATTCTCTGTGCTAAGCCGCGGACAGACGGACATGGCGAAACTATAAGGGTTCCTTGTCGGACTACGGAACCCTAAAAATTAAGCTTTCAGTCATACGCTATGTACCTAGAATAGTGAACGTGGCATAATAGGCACTTTTCGCAACGATAAAAGTTTGAATTCGGATAATTCCGGTCTGGAAACATCTGAAACTTGCGAACTAACAAATGAAAACGGTTTTTGCCGCAGGTGCACCAGGTTTCCAAAAACTGTTGTTATTCTAATGAGTGTCCCGAAACTTTCTGCTATTTCAAACCTCACTTTTACAAGACAAAAATAAATTGAACGTGTACTAATTCAACAAAATATTTTAGAAAAATAAGGTTTGCCCTTCGCTTTCAAAGCCTTACAACCTATTACCAACTTCAATGCTAATGCTGTTCCCACGGAGAAAATATCAACACGAAACGTAATAAAAGATCTCTCGGCACAATCCGATTATGGAAAGAAATCCAAGATTATTCTCCAACTTTTTGTTCCAATCCTGTCGCTGTCACCCTAGTGTTCATTTGTCGCTACCACCGACGTTTTATCTACCACACCCCTACCGTTTATTTGCTTAAACGATTTGAACGTGGTCATTGGAAGCGTTAGAAAACTTTTATTCCATCAAGCATACATTCTGCACAAAAAGAAGGTTCAGTCCACAGACGTAATCTGCTTGAAAATAGGCTACATGATTTTTTTTTACTGTTGCGGTTGAAGAATTAACAGATTTGAAAAAGCGATCATCGTCATCAAAAACAGTCGAATGATCTACAATTTATTAATGACAAATCTGACAGATCAATTCTCAAATCAAAGTCGTTTTCAGAAATGCAATACGCGAACGGAAATTGACGAATTTTACCAAGGGTTTATAGGTATTATCCTTCCGTGAAAGATCCTAAAAAAAATCTCAATTTGTTGGCCCCAATCGTAGCCACGATTTTATTAAAAAGAAAGCTGACTTTTAATTAACGCTTTTGATTTACCGCCTTTTAATGTAATTACGATTCCCAAAAGATTTGGAAACCTAATGAAAATACAAAAGAGAAAATTTTAAGCAGTAAAAATATTTCTTCCTCTCTTTCAACAAAATTACAGCACAAGATCAAATTAAAAGACCCCAGTCACCTCCTTCGCCATTACCCCTTTAGGGACACAGGGCCGGCAACCTAACGCGACAAAAGGAATTTTGTGTAAACCTTGCAAACGAAACTGTTGTAAGGAATCCGTGGAATTTCAAAGATAATAATTATTAGATATTATAATTATAATTTATTTAATCAGTACAATTGATTCTCGCTAATAGTTGATCTAACGTGTGTTTTTTTTAGAGGTTTAGAACTTTGAAATGGAATAAAACAAAGATGATTTTTTTTATTGATATGAAATTTATTTTATTCGAAAGACAATCTTCTGGCATTATAATTTAAATATGACTTCTGGCATATGTTTGCCACGGCTGGCTCGGACGTAGTCTAATCTGGAGGTCCAATTTTCGATGACTTTTTCCAACATTTGTGGCCGTATATCGGCAATAACTCGCCGAATGTTGTCCTGCAAGTGGTCAATCGTTTCGGGCTTATCGGCGTAGACTTGCGACTTCACATATCCCCACAGAAAATAGTTAAGTGGCGTTAAATCGCACGATCTTGGAGGCCAATTCACGGGTCCGAAACGTGAAACTATGCGGTTACCAAACGTTTCCTTCAATAAATTAATTGTGTCACGAGCTGTGTGACATGTTGCGCCGTCTTGTTGAAACCACAACTCCTGCACATCATGGTTGTTCAATTGATGAACGAAAAAAGTCTACACCGATAAGCCCGAAACGATTGACCACTTGGAGAACAACACTCGGCGAGTTATTGCCGATATACGGCCACAAATGTTGGAAAAAGTCATCGAAAATTGGACCTCCAGATTAGACTACGTCCGAGCCAACCGTGGCGGATATATGCCTGAAGTCATATTTAAATTATAATGCCAGAAGATTGTCTTTCGAATAAAATAAATTTCATATCAATAAAAAAAATCATCTTTGTTTTATTCCATTTCAAAGTTCTATACCTCTAAAAAAAACACCCTTTATAATAGATTTCCGGCACGATCTTGAAATGAAATACAAAAATTATGAAAAAAGCTATTGTTTTTATTGCTTGTATATATTTTGATACCTTTTGTTTGGGAAATATTATATTGTTTACAAAACGCGAGAGTTTAAGTTCTATGTATATTTTGAGTTCCATAAAAAGTAAGAAATCTGTTAGCGAGGTCTCAGCAGTAACTATTATATTAGCCAACTTTACGAACTTCAAGCTTCGATGAGCAACTCTACACGACTGTTAACCTGACGGGTGTGAGAACCCAGCCTTATCTTCCTCATGGGAAATACTCATTAAGCTGACATTGAGGTTTTTGATACCTGTTCAGATATAAAAGGTCCGTCTTTTATGTCCACAGAATTTCGTGACCCAAAATAATTTTACTTTATTCTTCACAGCAAGGGCATTTAGGGAATTGAATCGACTTTGATGTTAGATATTTATAGATGTTTTAGGCTCGATTCTCGTATCAAACTCATATAGGTACCTACTAAATAAAACGTAGCTTTCAGCAAAATTGAATACCTGCGGTTTTTGAAAATGATTTTGGGGGCTTAGACTGACGAAGTTATTTAATTAATTTGATTAATGAATTTCGGCTTTCATACACACTTTCATATACATATTTTAAAATAACCTAAAATTGTTAAAGTTTGCTTTAAACTACGCGGCAGTCTCGACAAAAGTTTACGTTAGTCTCGAAAAAGTACGACCACACAGCAGCAAAGCATAGGATTAAAACAATTTTGTCTATTATATATTTTTTGTTTTTCTCTCAACGGTACGTTTATTCCGACTTTCCTTTGTTCAGCTAACTGGTGAAATTTTATTTAGCCGCATTTCGCCGTGAAGTGAACTCGCCCGCTGGTCCGAGTTCTACGCCGCGCCGCGTCGCGTCGTCGGAGCACAGTTGCTCCCGAACAATTTCAAATTAGGAATAACTTTATGTTCCCATTCCTTTTTGAATACGTTACTGCAGTAACTATACAGAGTGAAAGTAGAATTAGGTACCTAATTTTTTTACAAATTGAATGAACAGGTGAACAAAGGCAGATAGGTATTTGGAACTCGTATTACTAATTTTTAGAGTTCCGTACCTGAAGAGTGCCAAACGGAATCCTATTTAACATTTCGGATATATTCGGAATCCTTATCCTTTGCTGTCTGTTCCTCTGTCTGTCTGTCTGTCACAGGGGTCTACACAGTCTACAGCCTCAACCGCAATAAGTAGAAAACTTTACCCAAAACCCCATACAAACTTTGTGCTAACGACAGCGCCATCTGAGATGACTTGTTTGACAGCTTTTACCGAGGTTCATTGATCTGATGCGCTAAGAGTAGATTGTCAACCTTTTTGCACTGAGGTTGATTTATAAGATGATAGATAACGCGATTTGGGGTTGTGTACCTGGAATATGTGATGGTACTGGTATGTATGATGGTACTTATGCGCGAATCCGACTCTCACTTGGCCAAATTATTCTACGTACTATTTCAAATCTTTGAACAAAACTCATTCAGTATTGTGGATCAGCTGATATCGTACACCATTTAAATGATGTAATTTACCTCATGCTTGAATTTTCCCATGATCATAAGGCAAAACAAAAGTATTTTTATATAAACAGATATATAAAAATTTCCTTTCCACATATTTTCTACAAAGTCAACTCATCTCGTTTCTGAAGAGGCTGTCCGATGAATAGACTGATAATAGAGTAAGCTCCTTCGGCATCTACTGAAACTAACAGGAAGAAAGAATGGCGACATAAATTTACAATAAAGAAATTGCTTCACCATGAAAAATATAACACTCGACGACGTGAAATGAGGAATAATGGGCTTCATCCGTCATTTGATTCAATATTATAGTACTTTATTATACACATAATAGTAGTTTATGCTGCGAGTGCGTAAAGGATTAGAAACACGAGCGATAAGCAAGTAAGTTATTACGAGTAAGTTATTGCCCTTACGCACGTGTATCATACTACGTTTTTCAATGCAAAGTGTAAGTAAATAAATTAAGCGTAATTAAAGAAACAAACAAACAATAAATACTTACTTCAAATGAACTTTAGGCGGGCATTCTTTTTCTTTGCACGCAATTGCTTAAGTTGCCAACTTGACAGAAATAAGCTGCTTTCAGTATGATGCGTTCGAAGGCTGTTTTCAGTTAGTTATAAATAACGTAATTCGACTCCACCAGCTTATTCGATAATGTATACAACAATGGCTGCCCGAAATTATTCTTATAGATACAAATAATGTTGTTAACAAGGAAGACCGATCAATAACGTTGTATTTTTTTAAATAATTTACAGAGAATGCAAGTGGCCAGTATCATTTCACGAGCTCGCATATAAAAATTTTGGTCAAAAAGTTCTTATTCATATTACGATTAAATGAGGTTACCTACCAAGAAGTTTATTTTAACCAGATCTCAGTATCCTTCTTGTTACCTACCTTATATATTATCAAAAGAAAAGCGGCGGTAGCTTAGGGGTAGAATGTTGGCCTCTCAATCTTTGAGGTCCAGGTTCGATTCCCGGCCGGGGCATGCACCAATGAGGTTTTTGGAATTTATCTATTTAATACTTACCACTTGCTGAACGGTGAAGGAAAACATCGTGATGAAACCTGTATGCCCAAAAAAGCGTGTATTTTTGCTCGAAGAACGGCGATAGGGCTCAACACCCATCACGTTGGGACGTAATAATCTTTGTGAAACGCGGGTGTACCAGGTGTGGACTGTGACTTGCATTTCACAGTTTACACCCAGAACACCTCTGACACCCCCTCGGGGACTCATGTCGTGACGATATATTTTTATTTTTTATATATTACATCAAAAGATTTGTTGGTTAAGTTTCATCAGAATTTTCAATTTGTAAAGTTACTACCTTCTCAAAATGTCGTCTAAACAGTATTAATTTCATTTCATCAATCAAACTGAACGCAGCCTATGAACTCATCAAACTGAATCTGTCATGTCTATCTATGGTACACAAGATAAGACTGGCAACTGTTTTCGATAAATTAAAAAAATAAAACATACCTTGGACATGGCTGTATGAGTTAAGTTCATTTGTACGGAAAACAAAACTAAAAAAATAAATTTAAAAAAATGAAAACATTAAACATTCGTGCGGTAAAGTTGAACTTGACAACGGATTAGACGCATATAAAACAGAACTTTACGAGCACTTGCATTGAAAATATAATTACATTTGCACTTAGAAATAATAATTACATAGGCGAGCTTATCTCTAAGCAGAGATTTCTTCCAGCAAACCCCTCTGATAAATAAAAATAATAATAAATTAATAAGTAGACATACGTGTACACAAAAACTACGTAACGTACTATTAAATTAAATAAAAATTAAATAAAGATTAAATAAAAAATAAATATCCTTACATATAGATACACAGTATAACTACATTCTATTACATACATGACATATTTACACAAACAATATACCTATATAATGCACTGAGAGCAAGAAACGCCTAACATTTCCAGATACAATTAAAAATCAATTATGTCTGGAAATGTTAGGCCGCTCTCAATGCCTCAACCTACATAAACCATGTACGTATCTACAGAAGTGTGGGTGAGTACATACATGTCAGTATGAAATAGCCTGCACTCCCGCCTGTCGCTAAATATACACACCTACATACTTTACAAATTTACATATGGAAGAGAAAGATAATGCTCTTTTAGTCTTTTTTTTTAATACTGATTGTTGCACAGTCACGGATGTTCTGGAGAAGTGAGTTCCACAATCTGATAGCCACGATGTTAAAGGACTGGCCGAAAGCTAAACACCCGTGTCCGAAACAGCCTGTCCGTAGAAAAATGAAGAGGTACAATTCGTTCACGAAGATAAGAAGTTGTGAATGAAGTCCACTATAGTACTTTTTGTCAACAGATGGACAAACCCTGCCCCTGAACCGAAGGCAGAAGGTTTTCCCGAACGGAACCCTGATAGTGGAGCAGACCCAGCGAGGAGAGGACGCTGGGACCTACACGTGCCAGGCTGCCAACCGGCAGCGGCATGCTGCGAGGCGCGATGTCGAAGTTCAGATCCTTGGTCTGTACTTGGCTACTTGCTTTTCTGTTCTCCTAGTATGTCTAAGCATTAATTTTAAGAGTACAGCATTTTTAGGGTTCCATTCCCGGTGGGTGCCAAACGGAACCCTATCACGAACTGTCTCGCGTCTGTCACAGGGGTCTACAGCTTCAGCCGTAAAAGATAGACAATTGAAATTTTCACAGATTATCATGGCCCCTTATCACGGCAAATAATGAAAAATTAAAATCCAAGGCCTTAGCATAGCCTTTTTTAACGTTATTTGTTTGAGCTCTATCTTAAAGACATTAAGGTGGTAACGGAGGATCTCGGTACAAAATGCACATCTTAATATTGTTTTCCTTACTTTTGAATTAAAAGTTTGCAATAAATGCGTTTTATGGCAATTCGCATATAACTGATTGTTAATAGTTGGGTGATGAGATGAAAATTATTCGTTATTTTATGCGTTACATTTTAGCTTCATTACATTACAACTGTAAACACGCTTTTAAGTTTGTTAATGTAATGCAAACAAAATTTAATACATTAAAGTACGTAATTTTTTTGTGAAGACTTTATTATTAATAAACTATTTCCGCAAGTTGCTTTAAAACACATTAACTGCATACTTTTTTTTCAAAAGTAAGGAAAACAATATTATGATGTGCATTTTGTATCGAGGTAAAAAGTTACCCCCTTAATACATACAAGTTTCAAACTTGATGAAATTGTTTTACATATTCTAAAGTAAAACAAAAAATAAAAAAGTTCCGTACTTAACGGGAGCCCGAATTGTTTGTCAGACGCTACCATTTTAGCGGCTCGTTTTGTGTTTTGTGTTGTTATTTACCATGTTTTTAGGGTTCCGTACCCGTATTGTGTGGTGGTACAGAAGCATTTGTGCGTGTGTCTGACTCACACTTGGCCAAATTATTTATAAAGATTGTAAATCCAGACAACGCTGTTTAACTTCTGACCATAATATGAATAAGAATAAGGTTTATTGTGGTCAAGAACTCACAATTAAAACAGGAAAGTATCTTAAAATATAGCAACTATACTTAAATACATTTCTCCACAAAAGCGGGTTGCATACTTATTTTACAAATAAGCATTCATTGAAGTTGCTGGTGGCAAAAGGAACATGCTCAGCATTTGCGGCGCATGTAAATTCAAGATTCACAGTCACAGCACAGCGCTGGTTTCTAGCGAGACCCTTTTCTCACGTGAACTGGCTAAGTACACATAGTAATGTATAACTAATAAGGCACTACACGTTATTAAAGTAAAATAATATAGTATAACTACGTTTATTAAATAAATATAATTAATATTTTTGTATGTAGATAAATTATTTATGTATGTTCATCAGTGTCCTCGTGTTAAATTTAATTTATGTTGTTAAAAATAAGTTTAGGAGTTTTCTGAAAACCAGCGCTAATCTGTTTTTCAGGTGAGCATATGCTGAGCAAGACTACTTTTTCCACTCAGTGTTGTCTGAGTTATTGTAAACAATTTTGTGTTTATGTGGAAATAAATTTTTGTTCTATTATATTCTATTCTATTCTCTATAAAAAGAAAAACTCAAGGTTAAGTTTCGCAAATTGCGCTTAATATTAAGCAGCGATGCTAAAGAAAAAGGTTTTGGAATCACCAGTATACTCAAAATGGGGGTTTTGTTCGGATATTTATTAGAAGATATTAACTTACTAGCTTTTGCCCGCGGCTCCGCCCGCGTCGAACAGATTTTCGTGGAAATAAGGAAAACAAAATAATATGATTTTTTGAACGACTATATGCAACGGACACCATGTTTAAGCAAACCGCTAATAAATACCAATCAAATAAGCCTAAACTCGAAGGGTCAGCTGTTGTCCGTTGAGGAGATTCTATAGGTACCTATCTTACAGTCCCATCATCAGACCTTGGTCTCCATTTTTTACCAAAGTGCTAATAAATACCAATCAAATGAGCCCAAACTCGAAGGGTCTACTGTTTTCCGTTGAGGAGATCCTGTACCAATCTTTCAGTCCCATCATCAGACCCTGGTCACCATGTTTTACCAAAGTGCTAATAAAAACCAATCAAATAAGCCCAAACTCGAAGGATCTGCTGTTGTCCGTTGAGGAGATCCCGTACCCATCCTCTAGTCCCATCATCAGACCCTGGTCTCCATGTTTTACCAAAGTGCTAATAATGACCAATCAAATAAGCCCAAACTCGAATGGTCTGCTGTTGTCCGTTGAGGAGATCCCGTACCCATCTTCCAGTCCCATCATCGGACCCTGGTCACCATTTTTTGCCAAAGTGCTAAGAATGACCAATCAAATAAGCCCAAACTCAAAGGGTCTGCTGTTGTCCGTTGAGGAGATCCTGTACCCATCTTCCAGACCCATCATCAGACCCTGGTCACCATGTTTTACCAAAGTGCTAATAATGACCAATCAAATAAGCCCAAACTCGAAGGGTCTGCTGTTGTCCGTTGAGGAGATCCTGTACCCATCTTCCAGTCCCATCATCAGACCCTGGTCACCATGTTTTACCAAAGTGCCAAGAAGTGTGTCAGGATCGTTATAGATGGAAATCTGTAGTCAGATTAAACTCATACAGTTTTCTCGTATGGGAAAAAATCAATACATAAACCTGGCTGTAATCACTTTTTCAAGCTAAATATTAGCAAGAGGTGTGTCCGGATCGTTGTAGATGTAAATCTTTAGTAAAATTAAACTGATATAGCTTTTCCGTAGGGGTATAAATCATTACTTAAACCATAATATTTAATGTATCTATGCTTAAACCTGGCTGTAGTTACTTTTTCAAGCTTAACATTAGCAATAGGTGTGTCAGGATCGTCTTAGATGAAAATCTTTAGTCAGATTAAACTGATACAGTTTCCTCGTATGGAAAAACAACCGGTTTCATCACGTATAACTAACCATTTGTTCAAGGAACGCCGATAAAGCAGCTAAGCAGCGTTTTTTCTCCCGACATGGTTCACAAATATTGAATTTACAAACTGAAAACTTACTTTTATTAAAATAAAATATAGCCTATGTTACTCAGCAATAGTATAGCTTTTTATAAAAGAAAGATTTTTTAGAATCGGTTCAGTAGTTCCAAAGTTTACCTCAGACATACAAACAAACAAACAAATCTTTCCCCTTTATATAATATATATAGTGTAAATGTAGATGTAGATAATGTAGATGTAGATGTAGATATCGATGTAGATGTAGATAATCAGTGGTATTTAAACTCACTTAGGTTGTTTTTAAGATATGTCGCGGAATGGAAACGAATCCGGTTTTACTAAGGGAATGTAAGCTGAGGGTGCCCAAGGATTTCCTAAGGGTGCGAAATGGCCGACTATTCGTTATAGAAAGTAGTAGGACAAACCTTCACCAGAAGGCTCCCCTGACACGGGCGCTACAACTGCTCAACAAGATCCACGATCACACAGACCTTTTTCTCTGCTCTCTGGGTGATTTCACAAGAGTAGCATTATATCTTATTTGTTATGTTTAAATTTGTTGCTTGTGTCATGTTATGTGTTGGTAATTTTGTGAGAATGTAAATACTTGTGTTTCTTTTGTGTCACGTTGTGTGGTAACTTATATATTGTTGATTTTACTGCACTATTGAATTGGCCTAGCTGTAAAGATAGTGTAATGTAGTTAAATAAATAAATAAATAAAAATAAATAAATAAATAAACATTTCCGTGCATTAACATTACGGGAAAGTTGGTTCAGTATGTATAATTAGTCAGGGTTTAGTTTTAGCAAATGTAAACAGTCTAACTGAACCCTATATTGTGTATGTGAACATAAAGTTTTGATTGTCCCTTTGTGTAGTAAAATGGCATATTCCAAGTTTTAGGCATTTTCATTCTGGTCGAGTACAACTAATCACATTAAAAAAGTTGTAATGGGCCCTTGGAAATTTATAAGATTTATTTTTAATGACTCCTTTGAAACAAAGTTTATACAAGTCTATTCTTACGTTCGGCGCTACTTTATGGGTAAGGCATAAAAGCTTCCTCATTTTCAGTTGCAGCTTTTAAAGCTCTATAAAATCACAAATTTAAAAGGGGCGGTGTATCCATTCGTAATTCATTAAAGTTAGCGCGTTTACCACTCCCAAGGCATCTACGGAACGTTAAAACTCTTAAAGCTTTCCTCAGTTAATAGGGCAATAAAGTAAAAACAAAAATCGTGAAAGAAGCACTGCATATAAAGCAACCCATCCGTTCAATCTTGGATCTGGGCCATAAACAGAGCTTTACACTTTTCACATTAATTAAACGCTAGCAATTTCAGAACCTATTTCAGAGAAAATCTAGCCAAATGCGAAACCTTATTATGCACATGAGCGTTCCCGCTCTGAGCTAAACGTCTGAAAATAAAACCTTTTTCAAGATATTTTAACTTCCCTCGAAGGCCAAAAGTTATACCGAGTATAGATGGTAGGCCCAAATAGCTTTGCCAATACGATTTTCGTTTTTTACGTATTCCTACAAAAGCCTTAAACGCGTGAAGACCCACGCAATGACACTGATAAAATAATTTCCATTCCAGTTCAGCCAAAAATCCTGCCTATTCAGCCGATGACAAATTTACTGCGCGAAGGGATGCGGGCGGCCATATCTTGTCAGATCTTGGAAGGGGATCTGCCAATAGCGTTTCGGTGGGAGAAGAATGGGCAGCCGGTTATATCCTCACCTTACGCGCCGAGTGGCATCATCACTCGACGGATGGACGAGTATAGTGCGTCTCTAGTCATCGAGCATATCACTTCGCTGCACAGTGGGAACTACACGTGCATTGCTTCCAATGTAGCCGGGTCAGAGCGGTTTACTGTTCCTTTGACCGTCAATGGTGAGCATTTATTTTTATTTAATCATTTGTGAATATAGCATGGCTTAAACTTATTTGTGTTTGTTTTTAGTGCCACCTCGATGGCGATTAGAGCCGAACGACGTGGCAGTTGCAGCAGGCCAAGATGTGACCTTACAATGCCAGGCAGAAGGGTATCCAAAACCTACAATCACGTGGAAGAAAGCTGTAGGTGAGTATTTTATTTTTGTACATTAACTCTATGGCGTTACTAACGTTGGTCTTGGGAAACATATTATGGTTGTGCCTTATGTTCTCTTTTAGGGCCATTGGAAAAATGTTATACATATAATATGTTTCCTCCCAAAGATATGTTCTACATAACTTTTCAGGTAAGAAACCTTTATGAAATGTATTTCGAATACACGTCAGAAAGTTTCCCGCAAGGGTATTTGCGGACTACTTTCCTACTTCAGAAAAGTTTAAAACTTTTCGTTGTTTGTCTGTCTGTCAGTGGCAAAGTTTAAGAAACTGGTTTAACGGCAGTAAAGTTCTCGACGTGAAATTTAGTGCTTGCAACAAATCATGAGTTTGACTTGAGCTAGCTACTTAAGCGAGGCTGAGATGAAACGTGTTTTCATTCTTTTATGGACTTCTTGACTTGATACAGTGACTTAAATTTAAGGATTTCCAAAATATTTAACTTCGAAACACAAAAGGGATAAAACGTAAGTAGCGCGGTGGCAAGAAAGCTTGATCACGATATAAAAAAGCTGTACATACGAATGATTTATATTAGAGATGTTTATAAAAGAGTCAATAGTGCGATAACTAGCGTCAGGAAGCTTTGCATAGGTTCCTATACATTGCGTACAATCGACGAACCTATTTGCTCTGTACGTAGCTTCGTGACGCAGCAGAGACCGTGCAATTCATAAATTCGCGTCATTGTGTAATGAACGTCATATCTGTAGACCAGTAGGCTGATACGGGCCAGTAACTGCATATAACATTTATATGAGATATTGTACAGCGCCCCTAGTAGTATAAGAGGCCACAACGGATTGATTATACTATCGCCTGACTGACTGATTTATTATCAATAACGTGTAGATAACTTATGTGAATGCGATGGAGCTACTCTTGGTTTACGAGAGGAATCAGAATTTCTAATACAAAATATTTTACGCAGTCGCTAACGAAATCCGAGACCTAAAGTCACACTGTAGGCCCACAGAGCATGAAAAAGTTAATTCGGTGACTTGAATCACCTTTTGATTTATTTTTCGCAGGTAACACGCCAGGTGAATACAAGGACTTCATGTTTGAAGGGAGCTCCCGCGTCCTGGAAAATGGATCCCTGATCTTTGAACGGGTAGCAAAGGACAGCGAAGGTCACTACCTGTGTGAAGCCAGGAACGACATTGGCGCAGGGCTTAGCAAGCTCATCTTCTTGAAAGTCAATGGTGAGAATATATTTTATATAAGATAATATCTGTATATATATAAAAATATAATTCTATATATAAATAATATCAAATGGCATATCATGAATATATAACATAATAACATTACTATTTAAATATTTTATTGCATATAAAAAATTCTCGTCAAAGAAATATGATATAGGCAGAGACCCAAAGTTGCTTCGTAGGTTAAAGATATCGTAAGTCGAGTAAATTCCATATTATTAGACACTAGGGAGCGCTTGGTTCCAACTCAAAAAATCTTTATGAATCTCAATCTAAAAGTTGGTAGCCAAATACTCGTAGATACCTACAGTCCCTAAGCGGGGATATAATTTTAGGTTTCTGTACCCAAAGGTTAAAAAGAACCGTTATAGTGAGACTGTTGTCTTCCCATCCGTCTGTCCGTATGTATGTCACGGCCTGATAACTTTTGATCCGTTTAAATTTTTCTACACATGTTTGTAATATAATCTTTGAAATTGAATCAAAATTGTTTAAAATTCTTGTTTCCATAACAATAATTATGTACAAAACAATTTCTAAAAAAGTTATGTCTAGGTATTATGTAAAAAATCATGCTAAAAGAAAATAACGTAAAGTTTACAGGGAAAATAATGTAAACCGATAAATTTGTAGCCTACCACCTGTCATTATTCTTTTAGAATAAAATGTATTATTTTTATTCATCTTCAAAAATTACAATCATGATGGTGCTAGCCGTTAAATACGACTACATTTTTCTTCTTTTAAGTATAGTCGCACTTGCCCGTTTTTATTATGTCAGTAAATATTTAAGACTTTAACAATAGACTATTTTCCGCACAAAAAGATTCTTTGAGACATTCTTTGGTTAGATCGAAGATAAATCCTCCCAAATCGGTCCTCCGTAACTTGAAGTTTCGTAGGTCTAACTTGGTGCTAAGATTTAATTACCCTTTCCTTCGGGTAACTACCTAGAACCTATCTAGTGGTGCGATTATTACAGTAATATCACTAACTACAGTCTAACAGTCAGCAAAGTTACCAAAAGTTCTAAAATAGCTTCCGATTATTGACAATAGGACTGCTAATATAGCTGCAACTTAACTCCATTATATGACTAAACCGGCAGAATCTAGTTAACACATTTGCTTCCCCTGACGCAGATACCCGGTGCAGTAGTTACGTACTACAAACACCGTATCGTATTGTTCAACAATTTGTTCAGCGATTTCTTTTTTTTATTACGTAAATATGCATTTACTTTCCCATACAATGTACTGACACATTTCTTTAGTGAGTTATAAAAATATCGCGTAATAGCACGGACACGCTTTGTCCATATTATGGCGTCGTAGCGTGCTTACGAGGCGGGAAAACGAGTTGTAGCGTCTGCTACGCCGTAGCAACTGACAGCAGTAAACGCGTCCGCTTCGGTCGCGTCGAATACAAATAAACAAAAAACATAAAACTTAGGTTTAAAAATAAGTAAAGGAGCCGTAATAATAAGTTTATAAATAGTAAAGTTAGATAATGACAAGTAATGTTCTTACAAAAATAAATATACTGAAATTTATATCAACACGTTAATTACCGTGAGTCGCCTAAACAATGATAAAATCTATGTTTCATCTAACATTTAACAGTCAACCTGTAATCCAAAGCTTAACAAATTCTTCACATACATACCTATATACAAGGCAATGATTAAAATGGTGGCAAAACAAATTAAAGTTGGACTTGAGCCAAAATTGCGGCTGACCCACTGAAGGTAACGGCGTCTCACCTGTGCAATATAGATCAAGTTTTCAGTCAATCGTCAAATATTTACAGAACCAGCACCTCAGGTCAACGCAGCTACAACGTAAATAAAACTAAAACTAAAGTAAAGTTGTTACACACTATTCACTTAGTCTTGAAATTACAGTTTATCAATAATGAAAAATACTTTATTTACAGACAAGGTTAACAACTAATAACAGATTACCTATGACCCTTAAACTAAGCAAGCTTGGAACGTGAGGGCCTTAACAACGATATACCACAAAATGCTCCACACTCTGATACCAAAAACTCAAATAATTTTATGCGACTTAAATACATATCAATGAGTACCTACATGCTTTTCACAAAACTGTTAACAAAAATGCATAAACCAAATATTTACAACATGCAAAAATTTACAAAAACAAAAAAACTAAAACACTGCTATCCATCCGTCAGCCTGTTTCGTCCACTGCTGGACATTGGCCTTTCCAGGATTTTACCACTCTTGGCGGTCCTCTTGGAAGGAATGCCCATACTCACACACGCTGGGCAGGCGGTTTGGTGAGCGCGGTGCCGGAACCTTCGCACCAGTGACGCCGCTGCCCGTCAACAGTCTGTTTTATATAAGGCCCGGCAATTGGGGATGGATAAACCGCCATCCATCGATCCCAGGCAATGGTGGGCCGCCTGGTTTTGCCTGAGAGCTGTTCTCTTACTCTCCCCCGAATACCTTCGGGAGGATTTGCGAATAAGATAGTGGTACCTCCACAGTCGAGCCCGGCATCAGCTCTACCACCTAGAATGCTGCTAAGATAAAAAATAAAAATAATAATAAAATATAATGTGAGTATATTACACAAAATTACGTAAATTATTATGAATAAATATATAAATAACTGATATTTACAATTTCTTTTGATTTGGTTTTAGTATTATTAGTTCTGTCTCGTCATAGTTTAGTGATTGTAGCCAGTTCTGTACAATTTGTTTTATTCAATTACAAGTAGCTTGCATTTTTTTTATGATACAGTTCTTGGCTACCTGGTACCTTGCTACCGTCCTTAATGCAAGTAGACAGGACTAGGTAGATAGATAAGCACATATTCAATGAAACCTTCAACAAACTGCAATAAAATCCTATACATTTCTTTATGAAGTCATTCAATAAATATTATTTTTGGCTTCTTATAGTTACACTACGAAAGAAGTCCTCTTACGAAGTATTTATTGCCAAAGAATAAATTTGAAAACGCCAGAGATTTTTGGTGACGCTCACTCATTATTTGCAATAAGAAACAAATTTCAATACGCTATTTAACTACACAGGTAACAATAAATGAAACCAAACTTTTTTCTGACAATACTGAACTACTTACCGAAAAAATTACACACGTGAATTAAAAAAAACGATCTTGTCTACAAGTGTGTCGTCGACAAATCGTAGCATTCGGCATTATCGAAGAGGAGCTCGTTAGTTTTACATGGAAATGGAGAGCGGAGCGAAGTGACCACTAAGTCTTAATACGATCTGCCTAGGCAGATTATGATACGCCAAATTTTACGATATGCCCTCAACATATACACAGCATTTGCACGGATACGTGTTTTTTTTTTTGGAAAAATTTATCAGTGTGTTATGCAAATTACGAGTACATTTTGTATATTGTATAAATATATCTACATAGCTGTCACATCCACTTATAGAGGGTTTCCCCTGTGCGTGCATCTATCCATCTATTCCTTAAGATGTGTAAACAATCAATTACACGTTTAATTCACTGTTCATTAATATACTTAGGTTTATTTTAGGATATTTTGTTAGATTTTTGTAAACGTATATTTAAATGTAGGTATGATCCTTAATACGAAAATCATGCTCCCACCAGACCTTTTTATAAAATGGAGCACTTATCCCAACCAATGTCAGTCAAGGTCCAATTTTATCGCAATTTAGCCAATCCAGATTTTTATCCGGAAGTGGAACGATATTGTCGGTTTGACCTTTACCTACCTACAACAATATTTGGGAATCAGATAACCCTCTTTTCTATAATTAATTTTTACAGTAAGTACAAACATGAGGCTCAGTACCAGAATTCCTCATATCGCATAATAATATGATAACGACAGTATTTATTTTCAAAAAATAACTTTATAAAAGAAACGAAAGTATACACCGCTTTTACACAAACGTTAACGTTAAAAGCCATTTCACGTTTTCATGCATAATTTACCATTTTAGGAAAGACAGACATACTGTTGAATACATGTTAAACAAAACAAAGACCAATCTTTCGTATAGACAGTTAATTGACATTTACAAATAATACATTTTTATATTTTGTAGTGTATCTCCTACACCTCGTTTACGGAAAAATAATCACATTATCAACTTCAAAGAGCTAAATCTTTCATTCAAAGTCAATAACTTTGATGAAAAAAATTGCCAAAACATCAGGGCGGCTATTCCGGCTTATTGCGCATTCGCAATATCAGTCATTAGATATTTGTTTAAAGTTTGAAATATGCCACGCAATGGAAATAAGAGTGACTAAACCACACCAGATTGAAGTTATAGGATATAAGGAATGCTTACTATAAGTTTTCAATAAAAAAAATCAACACATATCTGTACAAAATCCCTTTTATAGTCACCCGCAATCTGCCTTCGCAATTTTTACGCACGTGCCAGAATACCCGCCTAGGAATATAAATTTTTTGACACATAAAGTACCAAAACATTTATAAGTCATTATATTTCACATTTTCCCGGTTTCAAACAAAGCATAATTACAATCAAAATTTACCTCATACACCGAAAATAACACTCCAAATTTTATGAAAATTACGATCCATGAAGATACGCCATACACAAAGTGTAATTTTGTAAAATGCGTCTTAAATTATCAAATCCGTTATAGTTCCTGCAAAGTCATAACAATGAAACGTGAATCATATATCATTATCACTTGGCATCATAAAAGCAATTTGCATTCGTAGCAATAAAAATATAGCAATTTTTTCTCCGAAATTCATATATATTTTCACATTTGGTTTCCGTCGTTTCGTATTTCTATTATGTCCCGACGTCCCGGTTCGACCTTCTGTAAGTTCACGCTAATTACGCTGGGGCTGAGCTGAGCTTTTTTCCGCTTTTTGAAGTAAAGAAGACGTAGTGTAATTTGGAGCGACTTGATGCCGAGGTGCTAGGCCTTTGTGGAGTGCTATTTTGTTATGTACATAATTATTTTTGATGATGTGTAAAAAATTCAACATTCTTAAGATAAAATATTGTTTTAACTATTTTGGCGTACGTCGAAAATTAATAAATGTATGACAATAAAAAGTATGCTTGCCTGCTACGACGTTCGTAGCAAAATAAGACCGGAGCGTAGCCAATGCTTAGCAACAATGCGCATAGGCTTGAGAATAGAAATCACTAATATATGGATATATGTTAAAGATTTGTAGAAACGTAAAATGAAATACTCTCAATATATAAAAATTATATCTAAAATAATAATAGTAAAAATGTTTTCCCAAATCTGTTTTAAAAAAAGGAATATTATAAACATAAAACGTGAAAAATGCTACCAAACAAATAACCCAATTTCTGCTTACAATTAATTCCAATTAAACTACACACAATATCCCATCATAGTGGGATTACATTACAAAAGACGGAGGTCTTTTTATCAGATGTTTGTCGGGAAAGTTGTGGAATGTCCAAAGGTATTCCGGGCGTCTTCGACGCTAGAGGGACGAGCGCGCCGAGATGAAATGAAAATTCTTTTCCCTCATTATTGCTTTGTGTGTAACTGTAGGCCTCTTCAATAACATAAGCTAGCTTTGACGTTGAGTTTTGCCATAGTAAATATATCATGTACTTGCGTTTCTTCGAAGATCTATATTGAGCAGAGACATATTTGGAATTCTATTGAATAAAAAATATTGAATTGGCTCTCAAAAAATATTCTCAAGAGCTCGTCCAAAATGTCTGAGTAAAGGTCGAACCTTAACATAATGATCTTACATTTCCAATTTCCCAAAAATACTTCTTTCAATTCTTTCTTCAAAAGCTCGAGACCTAATAACAGCCCTCGTTCTCAAGTCGGTACTCGATAATAATCCCTCGAATCACGTCCCTAAACTTTTCCTATAATTTTATATCTAAACGGTCGAGAAAGTTGTAATAATTCTATAGAATTTCGCTCGAAAAGCCATGCTGGATCCGATAACTTGCAGGAATTGCTGAACTGGGAGTTCCATTGTACGCTCAATATAAAAATTAAAGTCCATTTTCTCGGCACTTTACCACGTACTGATGAGCGTGGAGCGGCATCAGGCCTCGCGATGTGGGTCAATGATGGTACGTGGATCCTTTCTGTTCCGAGCCTTTGTCGTAGCTAGAGCAATGGTTTAATTGAGATGAAATGACTGCATTCACTGCTAGGCTTCGATCGGCAACGTTGTCAGTAAGTAATAAAGGAGACAACGTAATTGTTCTTGTTTCTTTTACTTCGATTGTAGCTCGACGCGAGCGTTTGAGCAGAAAACTCAATGACCGTGTCTCAATATGTCTTCTCTTTAAACGAGGCAGCCTGGCTCGCAATAGAACAAGTTTTGTACGTGTTTACGTTCGCGGAATATTGGCTTTTGTTAAAGCGCAAATGTCGTGAAATATTCCCGGACTACATTGTTGCCGTGCACAATGCTCGCGAGGTAATATCTTCTGTCATACATTCAATTTTCCGATACTGGGTATTTGTTTCTGTTAGAATTCAAATATTTATAGAATCCAGCTAGAACGTACTTACGTAAGTTTTGCGGAGCAGAATAGACCGCTGTTTTATTCAAATTGTGACTTTCTTGTTAGTTGTTCAAACAACCGTAAAAGAATTCTTTTATCTGCCGACAGTCGGTTGCCGGCCGTCTCCGGGCAAACGGATCACGTCCACACAGAGTTTGTTAGCAGTTCCGCTCTATTCGTTATTGTATTTCCTACTGGTTTATTTTGGCCACAAGAAGGCAGTGTTGAGCGAAGCCCAAACTTTGACTACGCAAACCATTCCGTTTGTGTACGAACAATAATCCGTGAATGCATCTTTAGTTACAATCGTTTGTTAAGCAACACGTTGCCTTAATCGCGTTCAATGTTTCAGTTAGTACTTGACTAAATACACGTAGTTCATGGAAACGTTTAGTTAGCTAAATCATGAACACAGTGGATTTGTAAGCAAAGTTAAAGGCAGTAAATTTTAAATAACGAATTAATTATAAATTTTTCGATATAATATTTCGTTCGACCCATTGTGGTTGTCGTCAGCCAAATGACGATCAATCAAAAGCTTTAAAAGGCATTATTTATAAATTTTAATTTAGAAATAAATTCGTATTATTCTAAGTATTTTTAAGGGTCCTATCAATAAAAATGCTTAATATACCGAAAAGGCTTCCCTTTCACGTGTCCCTTTGTGTTATTTAAGCTTCTGACCCTTGGACCCTTTCATTTTAGTTGTCTCCCGAAAGAGGCTTTGTTAACATTTTCACAATTTCTTTTCTATCGTAATAGGCTGGACCCTTACTAAAATGCTTATAATTTAACAGGAGTTCGTTATTGAAGAATATACGAAATTCACAAGAAAAAAAAATACATACATCATTTTCTATTAATGACTTCTAACATTTTATTTTAAAAAATGTAAATACTCGTAAAAAACCTTAGTGATCCAAAATATTTACTTGAAAAAATTAAATGTTACCTATTTGTCTAAAGACAAAAATAACGCTTATTTTGTAATCTATGAGTATGTGCCTGTATTAGCAAACAAAATTTAAAATCATTGGCTGTACTAGTTTCAAAAATTACTTTACCATAATGGTCCGTGGGCCTACCATGACCATACCCACTAGCGACTACATACAATATTTATGTTGAAAACTGCACAGCGCCTCTAGCTTTTTACGAGAAGAACCAGAATTTCTAATACAATTGTGTTTATGCTACACGTGCGGTAAGGAGGCATAGCTTACGAGGGCGATTTGAAACACGAGCGACAAGCGAGTGTTTTAAACGTTACGAGTAAGTTATTGCCCTTACTCACGTATATCATACTACGTTTTTAATTAAAGAAACAAACAAACAATAAATAAATACTCCAAAGGAACTTTAAGCGGGTATTATTTTTCTTCGCACGCAAGTTGCCAACTTAACGGAAATAAGCTGCTTTCAGTTTGATGCGTTCGTAGCTCATTTCTGACAGTCTATCTCTGGTACACAAAAAACTCTGGCAACTTTTTTCAATAAATAAAACAAAAATAAAAATAAAACACTAGTGCTAGGAGCTGAAGTTAAATGAAATAACCAGAGTAAATACCAAAACAGCGGACAACTATATTAATTAAAAGGAAACTAAATAATACATTATTTACATAATACAAACCAAACAAACATTTTCTGTTCCTGACACTTCTAATCTGATATTATACAGAAATATCAAAAAAAATATTAATCCAAAGACAAATTGTGATGACCTGGTGCCCAGCAGTTCATCACATGGTCCCCTCTTGTGAGGCCTAAAGCACTCACACACAGTTAGAGTCGGTAGACAACCGTACAAGCTTATTAGCTGGAAGCATTGGTCTTCACTTCAGCCACTCTAACAATTCCGTCACGTCCTGGGAAGCGCCGTCTTCGTTACTCAGGCATGTGGCCACGTTCCTCTTGGTAAATTACCATCTACCATGAGTGCCACGTCGTCGATAGAGAGATTGGTATACGGTACCTTTACTTTTTCCTTGGTCTAAGGCACGGAAGGTATTGACGAACCCATCTATTCCAAAAATAGTCAGTAAGTCTAAGGGACTTTTTCCAATGTGTACGGCCAAATAAGTCTCTGTCAGTAGCATTGTACGGAGAAAGTGCTCCTGAAGATGATCCCAAAAGAAAATGAGAAGGGGTAAGTGCTTCCGCTTCAGTCGGTTCTACAGAAATGTGGGTGAGAGGGGTCTAGAGTTCACTAAGGCTTCCGCTAAGTACAGTCGATAGGCATTCTTCGCTGGGTTTTCTCTCTGAAAGAGATGTTCTTACGCTTTTCGCCATTCTCTCCCATGCTCCACCCTTTCTAGGAGCAGCTGGAGGTATGAATTTTCAATTTATACCATTGTTTGCTGCATATTCTTCAATAAGCTTACCAAAAAGTTGAGGTGATTCTTTACTAGCAACGATAAAAGCAGTAGAATTGTCCACCACATGTGATGAACTGCTGGTCACCAGGTAATCATAACTTATCTTTGAATTAATTTATTTTTGATATTTCTCTATAATGTCAGATTAGAAGTGTCAGGAACAGAAAATGTTTATTTGGTTTGTATTCTGTAAATAATTTATTATTTAGTTTCCTTTAACTAATATATAGCTAGTTATCTGCTGTTTTGGTATTTACTCTGGTTGTTTCATTTAAGTTCAGTTCTTAACAACTAGTGTGGTAAAGTTGACTTTGACAACGGTTTCTAAGCATATGAAATAGGTCTTTACGAGCTTGCATTAAAAAATATTTTACGTGCTCCCTACCAAATATCAAAACTAAAAATCGTGGTAGGACAGGTAGTACAAGTAGTTTATTCAGTTTCATGATATAAATTTTAATTACATCAATGTGTAGGCATGAACGTATACGTTCATGTGAGTAGATAATAGTGATTTGACGTAATCGTACTAACTCAAACTCGTCTGATCCCGTGCATTGCCTGATTTTTTTATAAAAGTTTAAAGTTTATTTTTGGTCGAGCTATTCAAAAAAATGAAACAGCAATTTTTTCGCATTTTAATTATTGATCTCAAAGAGGCACTATTACGTAGATGTACTTACGTTTACTAAGATTTTTATTAAAAAATACTATTCTTAACTCTGTTATGTACTCATCAACATATACTAAATTTCTTTCCCAGCGCCGGCGCGATTTCCGATGAAGAGTAAAACGGTGCAGGTGACAGCTGGAGAAGCGGCTCACTTGCAGTGTGCTGCTTCCGGAGACGCTCCTCTAGAAGTCAGCTGGAGGAGTCCCCATCATCACACCATAGCTCACCATCTGGACCAAAGGTGAATGGCCTTCTGTGTTTACCACATGCAAGAAATTCTGGCATCGCGATCACCCATCCATCCATCAACCTGTCATCGTCCACTGCTGGACATAGGCCTTTCCAACATAATTTTTTTCGCCACTCTTTGCAATCCTCCGTCCTCCTCATCTAGCCGCCACCCGCAACGTTCTTCAGATCGTCGCTCTAGCGGGCACCAGGTCGGCCTGCGCAACGCTTTGCTGTACATGGTCTCCTTTCTAACGCCTTTCGGCCCTCACTGCCTCTTCAACTTACTAATTCGGCAGGCTATGTTGGTCACTTTCTATCACCCACCTGCCCAGTAACATGAGGAAACCAACTGTCTTACGCTTACAGAACAACGAACTACAATGTTGCGGCGTGCCTTGAGATTCCTTTTGCCACAAGTGGACTAAATTGCTGTTAATTATAAATCGCTGGCTTCATTTGCTGGCAAAAGTGATAAAACTCTTCAATTTAAATATACTGCGTTTTTATTTTTTTGTTTTGCTATGCCATCCACAGGTGCTGCATTTATTTACAAGGTGTCGTGCAAGCTTTTTTTGTACACTTTGTTGTCCCCGGCTTAAATTAAGCTTAGCAATTTACACCAAAAACACTGACTGTACTTTATTTAAAACTAGCTTTTGCCAGCGGCTCCACCCGCGTTTTATTCGGTTTAACGACATGCTTTTTTCCGGGATAAAAAGTAGCCCATGTGTTATGTTAGGGTATAAGCTATATTCATTCTAAATTTCATCCAAATCCGTCCAGCCGTTTCAGCGTGAAAGAGTAACACACACATACACGCACACACACACACACACACACACACACAAACTTTCGCATTTATAATATTAGTGTGATAATACTTACACAGTTTCGTACTACACTGAAACTACATCACTAACTGAAATCACCAACTGGAATCACTAACTGAAATCGTTAATTGGACTATCTTCGCACTGTATGGTAAACTTTCCACTTTTATCTTATTTTCTTCCTTATCGCATCGGAGCTTATAATAAATGGTCCACTCCGCGAAAGTCGCCCCCTTTTATAGTACGCGACGCACCGCCAGTCGATCTGAAAAATTACTAGGAAGTTCATAGAGTATTTCACACAAACATGGAACCTTATTCAACCTCTTCCAGAAACCACACGCATATACCGAAGTTCCGTCTCTGTGTAACGCATGTCAAAATCTCCAGTTCCATACATCCGCCCTTCTTCAACGACGATATTCGGTCCAAATGTCCGAATGATTCGGATCAATCAATAGCGAACTTGCTTTGAAACACGCCCACGCCGCTTTGTGTCCGAAATTACTAGTGTTTATGTAATGCGCCAGTATTACGTAGCAATACCGACGGAACCCGTATATTGTTCACGACGACGTCCCCTTACACAGCTTCATCGCTTTGGAAACTCCGTATTTCATCCAATTGCGTAAAACAGTAACAAGTAAGACAATAAAACTATTTTTGGATATTTTCAGGTATACAATACGAGAACAAGTACTAGACGACGGGATTGTATCAGAACTGAGCATATTGCAGACATATCGCCAAGATACTGGAGCTCTTACGTGCAGGGCTTCTAATGCCTATGGTCAAGACGAAATGCTCATACATTTGGTTGTGCAAGAGGTAATATTACGTTTCACTTTTAATAATATTTTTAGTGAATAATAAATTTTCATTCATCCTCAGTCGGTGGTAGAGCTAATGCCGGGCTCCAATGTGGAAGTACCACCATCTTACTCGTTATTCGCAAACCCCCCTAAAGTTATTCGGAGAGTAAGAGAACAGCCTAGAACCGATTGATAACGGTATGCTCATCCCCAACCAATTGCCGACCCTTATATATAACAGACTGGTGACGGGCAGCGTTGTTACTGGTGCACAGAAGATATATGAATCAGTATGTATACTTCAAGGAAACGCCCTGAATCGATACACACACACAGACGCGTGCATTTTACATGCCGTCTCGGGGATTGTCGCAGAACGTTAGCGTCGGATAGCAGTCGCGAGGGCTGCACCGTGTCATAAAGTTGCTTTTAGATTTTGCCCGATGCCAGCCCTAACGTGCATACTGTGGAGTATCCCTACTGTTTATATATCTACTGTGACCGGTGCTCCGGTTTCAGCACCGCAAATACCAATCCATGTCTATGAGCATGGGCATTCCTTCCAGGAGGACCGCCAAAAGTGGAGAAATCTTGGAAAGGCCAGCAGTGTACGAACTAGGCTGCTGCATGGATGGATGGATATATCCCCAATATGGTGAAAGTTGCAATGAAATGTGTTTTTCAGGTCCCAGAAATGCCAAAAAATATCCGAATAATAGACCAACAGTCGAGGACGATACAGATCTCGTGGACGCAACCTTACGCTGGAAATAGTCCCATCATCAACTATATCGTTCAGTTCAAGGAAGCTACAGGTATTTTTATGAAAAACAAAACTGGTTATAGTAGATACTCGTCTGTACAAAGTACAAATGACTTTTATTATGTGTCAGGTCTGAATTCGGAATCAGCAATTCTCACATTTTTTTTTTATTATGTAAGCATTTACTGGCATTTCCAGTGTTGACTCCACAGTAAACGTTATTTATTTAAAGACGTCCACGAAAATACCAGATTTCGTTTCCAAAACCACATAAATTTCTCGGTACATATATGTATACCCGTGTATAGGCTAATTTCAAAATTTTAAGCTAACCGTCGCCGTCTATAGTAATTTTTCATTTCATATTCTTTTAATTACATACCTATAAAACGTATAAGGTTTGAGTACCCTACGGTACACAAATATTTCAGAGGCCTGGCCAACGACGCCGCAGAAGGTGATAGTGCCGGGCAGTGTGACGTCAGCAAGCGTCCAGAACCTCCAACCGGCCACCTCGTACCACGTGCGCATCATCGCCGAAAACCGCCTCGGGCAGAGTGAGCCGAGCCAGCTCGTGCAAGTTACTACTACTGAAGAAGGTAAATAAGTTTATCACGAGCATACAGAATAATTAACACTCTTTCTGAATATTGATGATATTAAATAGAACATTTTTAAATTACATTTTATAATGTTAAATATTACGTTGTATAGTTCTTGTAATGCAGTTAGAGAACAAAAACCAAAACAAAAACAAATGCTCTCTCTGGTATGGTAAAGTTAACTTTGACAACAGTTTAGACACGTATAAAATAAGACTTTACGAGCACTTGCAGTGAAAAATATACATACTTCTATGATTCTTCTTCCTAATACGGATAAGACAATAATTACGATTTGATTAAAGTATAGATAGCGTAAAGAATAAAGAGAAGCTGACATACGGAACAAGTTGCTATATACTTTTATATTTTTTATTTAACTTTCCAGTGCCCAGTGGACCGCCGCTGGATGTGAGGGTAGAAGCTAAAAGTTCAACAGAACTGATCGTGAGTTGGGAGCCGCCGCAGAGGGACCTGTGGAACGGAAATATCGTCGGATATTACGTTGGATTTCAGGAGGTAACTTCAAATACCTTTACCCTTTTAAAGCAAAAGTCGCGGCTTTCAAAATGACTACTTACACTATTGATTTAAAAAAAAAATTAATATTATATAATATTTAATATAATATTTTAAGGTCCTACAATTTAAAGTTAAAAAAAATTAAGTGATGAAAGAGTATCCCTAATCGACCACCTTCAACCGAAAAAAAATGGTTTTGCGCGAACTTTTTTCACCTTTCCATAGAAATTTAGTCAGCTGATTAATCCACTTTGTAAGTAAAAAAAATAATTTCATACAAAAAAATTTTTTTTCTTCTTGAATATGATCAATCAGTTCATGATCTACCCTAGAATTATTTTTACTTATTATTGTAGGACCTTATAGATATTATGTTCGTCAAGGAAGTATTTATTTTATTGATTACCACACCAAACAATTAGCGAAACCTATTGAAATAATCTGCGTGTTACCGACCTTCAAATAATCACATACCAGAAATGAAGAAAAAAAGTTTTTCTGAGTACAAGATGGATGGATGGATGGATGGAGTACAAGAGTATTGATAAACTCGGTTTCAGCTGAACAGCAACAGCTCAGTCCTCAGCCCTCAAGGGCCGGGCGGGGCTTCCTACACCGTGAGAACTGTGGAAGGCGCCGGGACCTCCCGAACCAGAACAACTCTATCTGGTCTCCAGAAGCACGCGGCGTATGCGGTGGTCGTGCAGGCGTACAACAGTCGGGGGGCGGGGCCCGCGAGCCCGCCCACTACCGCTACTACCATGGAGGATGGTGAGAATAAACAAATAAATAAAATGAAAAACTGGTCAGTGTGAGTAGTAATTTTAAAATTTATTCCACGAACATCCAGCTTAACTTGACACTCGCGTATTCAAAGGGTCTAATTGAGTTGAAACGTACCTATGTACCTAGTTTCTTTTTGAATATAATTAAATATATCTACATAATTTCTAGATATTTCCCTACATATATGTATAAGATCTAATTGTGAACGGAATTCTAAATTTCCACGTCAACTGAAAGCATCCTATAGGTTTACATGATGAGCCAATTTGTATGAAAATTTTTCGCGTTGAGTTAAAAGCTTGATTTTTAACAGCACTATGGGCCCGTAGCGTAGACTTCTGTAGAAGGTATCTTTAACGTGGCCCGAGAAAAAGGATCTTGACAGTAGTACAGACAGATGGACAACAAAGTGATCCTTTATGTGTTTCATTTCATTTTGAAGTACGGACCCTATAAACAATATTTATCCATTTTTATAAACGGGAATTTTATTTAATGATTTGTGCCGGCAGCACCAACAATGAAAAGTTATAAGTGCAGAAAACCATTGGAAAATAATGGCGTGTCAAATAAAGCGTATTTTCAATAAGATTACCATTAACTAGGTACAACGTGTGTCGTACTTCTAGTTAGTTATGATATGTAAGTAAGCAATAGGCGCTTTTAGTAAAATGCACTAGGATCTCAGGGAAGTAGGTACTGGAAAATGATTGATTGCCTTCCTTGACTTACCTTATCTCTTCCAGTGCCAAGTCTCCCACCAGGTGCCCTTCAATGCACAGCCCTCAGTTCCCAATCAGTGCGTGTCGCCTGGGAACCGCCTCCGATGAGGGGTCGGAACGGGGTACTTCAAGGATACCGAGTCACGTATGCGCCGGTCACTGATTGGTATGGTAAGTCATGCCTATTGGTCTCCTACACTTGCTGACACTGTAACCGATATTCTCCTGCTCTTCAAGATGATAAAAACTGCACATGTACGTACTGGCTTAGCTATTAAACACAGGCAGAACACTTTGCATAATCTTTGTTACAAAAATGTCATCAGGAAGATTTCCAAACTCGATATCATGGCAAAATTTTCATTTGCAGGTAGTGAAGAAGCAGTTACAAAACAAATCTCCGGAACCCACACGACTCTCTCTGGTCTTCGTCGCTACACAAACTATTCGGTGACGGCATGTGCGTTCACTGCGGCCGGAGATGGCGTCAGGGCTGCCCCAGTATATTGCCACACTGAGGAAGATGGTAAGTAGCCATTTACCAACCAAAATCAGTGCCACGTTCCATGCAAATGCAATTTATAAACGGCTTTGGTCTTGGCATTAAATCCTTCGCTACAATATATATATATGTATATATATCCAGGATTTGTTTTTGAAAGGGGCTAAGGGTCGATTTGGAGGGGGCTTCAGTTCCTTAGCCCCCCCACCTCGGCTTTCTACCCGCCACTGCTTCACTAAGTAGTTTGAAATGAGATGTGTCTTTTACTCTAAAGTTGTTGTTTGGTTTCAGTACCATCTGCTCCAGCCGATATTAAGGCAGCAGTGTCATCTCGAAATAAGATTCTCGTGTCCTGGCTGCCTCCTGCACAACCAAATGGAGTTTTAGTTGGTTACACGCTATACATGAGCGTCATTGAAGACGGGAGGGAGGTAAATAATGCATCTACTCTGTCTGCAGACATGTCACGTCACGTCTCACCGAAATTCTTTGAGTTCAGCTTTATTCTTATTTTACCAATAAAATTATATTCATAAACCTTCAAACCCAGGTTTCTCAGTCTCCATATTTCTTGTATTTTAGGAAGGCACTCACAAACGAATGCTGTCTCCAAGCACACTTTCCCATGAGACCTCGAGGTCACCTCCTAGAGCCACTCATCAATTCTGGGTGTCAGCTTCTACCAGGCTTGGGGAAGGAGAGGCTACGAGGGTTGTCACTGTTCTGCCTACTGATTCTGGCAAGTGGTTTTTATTTAATCCAAACAGTACACCCGTCAGCTATTAGTACTTTTAGATGAGATGTACCTATTTGGTTTACATAAACATAACTTGTTTCATTTCCTAATAATTCTAAACAACATCTTTCTCAACAGCATTTCTGTCCGCAGTTCCAGCCAGAATAACCTCGTTCAGTAGAAGCATTGTGACTCCTTGGAAGGAAAACATTTCTCTGTCATGTAACAAAGTGGGGGTTCCCACTCCTTCCACAATGTGGAGTATGAACGGGGCCGCTTTAGAATCGACGCTCAGAAAAAATGTGACCAGTGATGGTACTCTGATTATCAGGTACATCCTTATTGTATTCATTGACAAACCTATGTTTATCTATTCAATATCTTCATGGAAATAATTTGTCTCCACCACCGTTATAGATTCTGAAATCTTCACCATCTGAGATGTTACACGCACCGACCCGATTACCGACCTTTTAATGACATGAACAAAAATATCCACCCTTATAATTGTTTGTTTCAGCATGACACAGTACGCAGACAGCGGCAACTACACTTGCGTGGTAGAAAACATCCATGGTCGAGACGAAGTGACTTATAGCGTAGAAGTCAAGGTGCCACCGCAACCACCGGTCTTGGCTGTTGTGGATTCTTATGCCGATTCCTTGCATCTACAGTGGAGTGATCAGGGCGATGGGGGCAGTCCCGTACTTGGTAAGAATTTTTGGAAACTTTTTACCATGTAATGTCTTAAATTCATTTATGAATGAACGACATTTATAACACGACGTCCTTTATGTAGGTTCAAAGAAACATCATGAAAAAACAAAAAATTATGCCGTAGAATTTTTACCAAAAGACCGCGCATGAGGAAAGTTGTTCAGTTGGTTTGGTAAAAGATCGCATTTTACACCAGATTATTTACTTTCTTTCTTGTTTATAATTTGCCATTCCTAAATGTTAACAAAAATAAAAGGGGGCTCTATAAATGAACCTGACCTGAATTTCCATTTTTTACCAGGATACGTAATAAATTACAAAAGAGAACACGGTGACTGGGAGGAACTTCAAGTGGAAGCCGGTACTTCGGAGCATGTACTACCAAACTTATGGTGCGGTACAAGATACCAACTCTATATCACTGCGTTCAACCGGATCGGCACGGGCTTGCCCTGCGATATCGTTCATGCTTACACGAAAGGAACTGGTAAGAAAATGACATAATATTATTGCGATTCAGAAACGCAGAAAAAAAGTAAATCTGGATTTGAGGAGCTCTTAACCAAGAACTGGTAAAACTTTGAATGACTGCAATAATTATAGAAAAGTAAAATAATTGTCTCTTCTTTTAAAGGCTGAGCACCCCAGACAACGTATTATTTGTAAAGTCATTTAACGTTTGATCCATCCATCCATCAATCCATCAGCCTGTTTCGTCCACTTCTGGACATAGGCCTTTCCAGGATTTCGCTAGTCTTGGCGGTCCTCCTGGAAGAAATGCACATACTAACGTTTGATGTTATAACTAATTCCATGAATTTCTTTTCTAGTTCCTGTTAAACCAAAACATTCTCAAATGATAACCCTGAATACTACAACAGTCACGGTTTGGTTAGACTCATGGGGAGACGGTGGATGCGGCATCCTTTATTTCGTCATTGAATATCGTGAAATGAGTCAATCACAGGTAATTTACCAATCAGCATCTTTCGTGTATCTCTGCTTAATCTTTATTTTTTTCGTTGCTCTGTTTGTGCTGGCCTTTTATTGACATTTTTATCTCGTATTATATTTTATAGGAGAAACCATAATCAGTAAAGGTTCTTTTCTAGTGGCGTCTCGTGTCCAACAGCGTCCAAGCGACAGAGCGGGTGTTCAGTGTTACAGCTTTGACTCCATCAACTCAATATCAACTGAGGATTACAGCTCATAACAATGCCGGTCATGCTGTGGCTTTGTACAACTTTACAACTCATTCCTTGAGCGGAAGTAAGTCAATAATTCGTTTTTTTATTCTTTTACTCGTTTTTTTTTTAATAATTAATAGTTTCAAGATAAATACAACAAAGATGTTGAATCATAAGCTTCTCCTTATAAAATTCCAGTGCTAGACGGAGAATTAGCTCCACCAGTAACAGCTGCCGGAGCAAGATCTTTAGGGGGAGCAAGAGTTATTCTACCAGCTGCTTTATCTCTTCTTGTTCTTGGAGCTTTGATTGCTATCGTGCTACTCGTTAGAAGGAACAGTAAGTACAAAAAAAAATACATTTTATTTCGTATTTTTCTTGCTCATGCATTATCCTAAAACAAAACCTCATATTCCCAGAAAACGGTGGTACGGAAACTGTAGCAACAGAAAGTGGAATTGGCGAATCACCTTCCGTTGCACAGCTACAAAACAAAGTAAACCGCGATCAACAATATTTAGCGACAAGAGCGCAACACCCTGCACCTCCACAACAGTACAAACATGCTTCTAATGGTAAGTATAAGCCAAAAAGAATCATTACAGACATACTGAACATAAAGTTAAAATTTTACAAACAGGAACTAACGATGCGAAGGATTCCTACTTACATCATATTTTAGGACTGAAAACTTGTTTAAAAAAACTTTTACCGACTTAACGTTACAGAATACATCGAAGACATCTGCCCTTACGCCACCTTCCAACTAACAAAACCGACTGCGTACAGCGAGAGCAGTTACAGCGGCAACGTGTACAGCGGGCCTTATCACTCCGTCAGGGGATCATTTGTCTACCACGATGTCAAACAAAATGATAAATATAAGGTTGACAAAAAATAAAATAACTCTTAACTCCTTACAGACCTATCTAATACAGTTATGTGAGTGTAGCACTCCTGCTGCAGCTACTGCACAATTAGCGCTCTTCCTCCAGCTGCTACATGCGATGCAGTAGCTAGAGGAGGAGAGTGACTGCGGTACAAAGGGATATTAGATCTTAACTGCTGAATCTAACTTGTTACTCAATGTAGTCTAAGTTTTCAAACTATTTTTGTAATAACTACGAGTTAAGGGGTTAACGACAAACAATCAATCATTTGTTACAGGGTAAAGAACCAGAATACACAAAAGTAAGAAGAAAAGGCAACCGGCTCCGAGATCCGCACTCTGAAAGTCAAGGTACGTAATAAAATTGCATCTAGTTCGCATACACTATCTAAGCAAAGCTTATCTTTAAGTAGTTAGCTATATAACAGTTTTTATTTTGGGTAGTTTGCACCTTCTAAGTATAATGTTTAATTTAATACCCATTTATGTTAAGTAATAAAATTTGAATTTGACAAAATGCTCACCGTTTATGCAACCTGATGGGAGCGTAATGGTGTTGTATTGTAAAGGTAAGCATGCACAAAGTATGTATTTAAACATACCTGGTCATTGTATGATTTTCTTATTACGTTTGTGTATCTATCTTGCTATCTCGTTGCATTATGTGAATGTCATAGATTGTTATTAACCCTCCTCCCTAAAGTAATAGCTTTGAGTCAGCATTTTTAAATATTTTTCTTACAAGCACAAATACATTTCACATTCACACAAACATGCTTTAGACTTTGCTGTATCAAAATGTCAAAAGATACAGAAAGTCATTTGAAAACGAAGACTCTGTTCCAGTACATTTTTCAAGAAGAGAAGAAAAAACATATTTTTACTGTTGATTTACATAAGCGTACCAGCAAATTCCACTACCCGACAGAACATTAATATTTACATGCCACATACAAAAAAAATCGTTTTCTATATTAAAGCCGTCTAAGAAGGTAATTTACTCGAGCCATTAATTTATCCCATCAAAATATTAAACAATATCTAGGACATGAAAAAATATTTAGACGATATTTTAATCACAGCAATATAAACTTCTCTTCTAGAAAAAAAAATATCGGAACATGGTCCAAGTGAAAACAATCCACTAACCTTTCCTTCGTTGGGGTATTTTCAGAGTCGGACAACTTGGGTTCCACGGACTCGGAGGTGAAGAAGATACTAACGCTGCACCTGCCCATTACAGAGTACGAGGACGACGCGAGCGACGATGCCAGTGCGCCCGCGCATTCTGACTCGGAAACTGGGACTAGGATATCGCGCCCGCCACATCCCACTTCTTGTTAGTTGAACGCTTTGAGGCTGCTTTTATTTTCAAGAGTGGTTGCCTTTTTGCAGCAGTCGTAAAAAATTATAAGTATTTTGGTTGATCTGCACCTTGTGTTACTGAATTTGTAGCAATAGTATGAGCATCTATTCTATTTATTTCATTATTGCTTGGTAGCTTTTCACAATGATACAACTCTCCACCAGATCCCAGCGTTGAGCGTGAAGAGTCGTCATCATCATCAGAGAACTCTGTCGGCGGAGTCGTTCGCAAGGCGTTCCCGTCACGTAAAGGAAAAGCCGGGGCGATGGGCAAGCGACACGTCCGCTCTTCTAGCGGGTACTCGAGCCACAACGACGAGACGACGTTCAGGTATCGTACGTGTACAGCCTTGATTACTACCTACTTTTTGATATTTATCATAAATAACTTCAAGTGCTTAGGGATGTTTCTTTAGAATTAGTCTGTCTAATTCCAGACACTTGTGGTCAGCTGGAAAGTAGTTTCAGTGTGTCCACTTAATGACATAGGTGAATCTATTAGTGAAGCAACACGGCGTGTTTACTATTTTATTCGGAATTTTGAAGTTAGGAGGTAGAGAATGACTAAAACTGCATAGATAGATGATGCATAGATGGTGTGATAAATCGTTGTTGGCGTTTTTGTATGGAAACTGTTCTTTAACCGCGTTCAAAAAAGGCTTCTCAATTCACCTGTATTATTTTTTTGCTTGACCGTACTCCGAAACTCCCGTAATTTATAACCGATTGTAATGCTTCTTTTTGGTTTGGAAGAGTATGCATGCATGTATGTCTTTAGAGATAGGCAGTGGACCTACTCAATGGATGACATCATATACCTACCAATGATATGATAGGCTACCTGAGATTGCGGTAATCACTTTGTGTTATGGTGCTAATTGCAGAGGATTACTTGAAAATTGCCCACTTGAAACTTCTCAATGGATGACAGCTCACTATTACATTAAAAGTTGATTACGATTTTTTTATTAAAAAGTTGATTTTATGAAACATCATTTCCATCTCTTTTCTATTGTGCCTAAACGCAAGACTAGGTTCTCCACTATGTTTAAATTTTCAACATTCAAAGTCTTCGTAAATACATGAATTGAGAATACCTATAACTGATTCAAAAACGTCATATTTCCTTCCAGTATATCAAACTACCCATCCTTCAACGAGCACATCCACCCCCCGTCGCGTTTCTCCGACGACACCGAGTGCGAGGGCCATCATCGACGCAAACGCATGCCCCACCCGCACCCCCTGTCCGGTGAGGGGAAGATGTCCCGAGAGGCCTTCCAGATCAACGTCTGAAACCGCGCTCCGGAGACTCAGAGATTCTCCTAGATACGTTCAACGTGATTAGTGGACTTTGAACTTTATATACAAAGTTTAAGATTGAAAATAGAGATATTCAAGAAATAAACGGTAAACTATTTTACCTAACAGTAAAAACAGTCCCAAATGCCTTCCAGGTCAACGGCTTTATTAGTACTGCGGATCTTCGAGATTTTCTTATCATTAACGAGTTTTGCGGACATTTGAACTTTTCAAGATAAATATGGAGATTCAAACTGAACTTTCCAGAGATGGGAAGATGAGGCCTCGCTAGAAGTCTTCAAAGACAGAGATTCCCCATGGAATATCCAACAACATTTTTGAAAATTGAACTTCTTTAACGTCTTTAAGATTGATAATTATTCAATCCGTAGTAAGACTACCTGAAGAGGAAAACTTGAGAAGTTCATACCAACCTCTAAAACGAATTTGGACTTTGCAATTCTAGGTGATATATCCATCAATATTACAAAAAGGTGTTAAAGGACAAAACTGAGCATTTACCTAAACTGAATATTCATTCAAAAACAACACATCTTTTGCAAAGCATTATTGCAGGAAAAAAATTGGATTTGTTGATCTTAATGAAGTTGTTACATGGAAAAATAAATACGTTTAGTAATCCTTTTGGTTAATCGATTTAGTTTAAATTGGCAATGAATTTTGTTACTCGAATATTGGTACTAAAATGCGACTTCCATCTCATTTTAGTCGTGTAAATAAGACTGTAGATAGATAGGTTATAGCCAAAATATTACTTAGTGCCACAATAATATAAACTATCATTTTATTACTCTCAAAAATCAGGTATTTTATTATATCATGTGCCACAGAGCCCAAACCAGTAATATTGACTACGGCACTTGGCTCATATAGTATGTAAATATTATAAGTAAGTACCATAATTGTGTAAACGTACTATCGAATGTAAATTAAGGAGAACAATAATTAAAATTAAAATGTATTTTAAACTTAATGCCTTATTGACCAAAGTCTTAAAACTAGTTAACGGATATGAAAATATAATTATATCCAATATTTTAATTATAAACTGTTTGATTGTTGTAAAGTTTATAAAAACAAATGAATTTCCATCAACAAACCTTATCTCATTGTCTAGTATGTTATGAAATGATTATATCCTTAGATCTGAATTGGATTGTAATAATAGTGTAAATGAAAGTTTTCACTATAATATTTATATATAAATGTCTAGCTAAATAATGTTAAAGTGCCAATGGAAGTAGGTACATAATATTAAACAACATGTAAAATCCTCTTCAGGAAATAATAACCTTCTTGCATTCGACAACTACATTCCCAATATGGGAGTCTTTTCTGATTTTAAATATAGCATGGCATTCAGAATATTTAAATATCTTGGTTATTGATTTGCCAAGTCTAACAGGTGTTAGAAAGGATAAGACAGTCCGCACTGTTTTCTTATGAATACACCATAACCATGTAGGACCTACTTATTCAATGTAAAACATAACTTAGTGAAATGTTAGATATAATCGATCCTCAGCAACACAGACAATACACCTATATATTTATAGTTTTGGTGAATATGGCAGAAAGTTGACTTTGCATAACGTGTACATTTTGAACTGTATTAGTAGTTTCATTTCATGGGTGTTGAACACTTCTACGAAATCATTTTTGTACATTATTAAGTATAACTATGGGTAAGTTTATATTTTTTCCCGTAATTCCAACGAAGACTGCCCTATATTTATTGAGATTTCTATGAAATCATCCGACATGAACTTTATCTAGTATAACATAGGAAAACGTTTTTAGACTTTGCAGATAATCTGTATAAAGTACATTTGGGCTTACTAATAGCGCTCATTTGAATGGGATAAATCACTACCTTATCCAATGTGGCCTAAATATTTCATTTTAACTAAAGTAAAAAAAGAAATCCTTAAAATTATTCAATTTGTTAAATCCAATGATAAGATAGTTTTAGTTACTCATAAGCTCTTTTTTACATCAGAATCTAGTCAATGTGCCATATCATTTTAAAAAATTTCCAAGCATTATAATTTATACGAACACATACTTCATAATATGTTAAGAGTTAGTTAATCATGTTGTTATAGATATGTTTTTATAATGCGAATGGGTTACTAGGCCAATATGATGTGAACGAAAAAATATAATTCATTTACTTGAAATAATTGTATTTTATTTTACATCCTTAATTTCTTCAACGATACACACCACAGTTTTCACTTGACATAAAAAAGTAATGCTACAAACGTACGCGATTTTCGAATTGAAAATCAGCTTTTACACATATAATCCTAGATTGTTGTCACAAATTCACGATATCGCAGTGACACAACTTCAGTCAGTATCACTGTCCTCGTCCTGTGTGAAGTCGAACGGCTTGAACTTGGCCCTGAACTTGGCGACGTGCAGATCCTCGTCCTCCTTGCTCAGCAGGCACTGGCGCCAGTCGGACTTGTCCTCGCAGTCGAGGATCGGGGTCGCTGATAGAACGTCCCTGAAACATTCAACAACTGAACTATACAAGACTTTAAATTGGTAGCAAGAAGCTCATAACCATACTGGAGCACCAACTTATACAAGGTGTTAAGAAAAGTACTGCGATATGGCCTATTCTAACTAAACTCGAAACTGAACTAATGCTGGGAAAACTAACTTCTGTTTTGCCATAAAAATTACACAAAAACACTTAACAATATTGATAAAGGTATAAAGGCTAGAAGTTTAAAAGAGAAAACAAAAGTATCTTTAGGCCCTAAAGTTTAGGGGATCGTATAGTTCATTTTCTCATTTTAGAACTTAATATCAAAAGAACCGAATTAGTCACCGAACTGGGTATGAGGACAGGTTATTGTTTTTTAAAATGCATAAATTATCAGACCGTAGAATTATGCTTGATTTGGCATTTTTGAAAAACACAATCGATGGACGTGCTTTTTGTGATGAGTTCGTTGATGGTGTGTCCTTGACTGTCCCTCGACTACAAGCTCGTCGAGTAGTGAAGGACACATTTTCAATACCTACTCGTAGGACAAACCTTGGTCGAAATGCACCAGATGTAAGATCTTGTAGCACTTACAATAAATTTTGGAATTCTCACTCCCTTGACATTTTTAACGATAAAGCTATTAATTTTAAATATAAGATATTACAGCCAAATCCATTATCATAATTATTTTGAATAACTGAAAATTTATATATATATATATATATATATATATACTTTTTTATTTTTTCTCTTTCTGACTGTTTCAAATGTAATTTTAATTTTCAATTTTTTCTTTCATGTTGTCATTCTGAATTGTGATTAATAAATTTAATATATAACTTCAATTTAATAATATTTTTAAATAATCTGTGTGTTTTGTGTGTCTAGATTTATAATTCAGATTTAAGATAGTGTATATATTGTAATTCAAATTGTTAATATTGTCCTGGTAATTGTGATTTAGTATTTGATTAATTATTATGTTGTTAACATTTTATTACACAATAATTGTATCGTAATAATGCTGTGTACGCCTGTAATTGATGGCAACACCAGATATAGGCCCTATGTTTACTTTCTTCTTTTTTTGAATGTGTGTGTTGACATTGTTGGTGTACCTTTTTGTAATAAATAAATAAATAAATAAAGAACCAACCTTGCAAACTGCAGCGGGAAATTCTTTTTAGTCTTTGCGAAGAGCTGTTCCCCTGAAGGCAGTTCAACGTGGAAGTAAGGCGCGCCTGGCAATGCCACTTGAGCTATGTCGGTGAACGGCGGTAGCACTTCTAGGTTTATGCTGGCAAGGCCGGCTTCATCCTGAAAGGGAGTTCTTTTGAGAATTTCGAAATCTGAAGAAAAATTACAAACTAAGAGTCCATAACCAAGACCCAAAAATAAAACAGCAAGCGCAAAAGATTGGCCTAGTGAATAAATAATAAGATGCTTCTAAAAGTCACAAGAACTGAGTTATGGGTTCTTGCAATCCACGAGCAAGCGCGGACATTCCTTTTTTGATCGGGCGTTCGTACACATTGAAGTAGTGTGCGTGTACGCTGCTGGCATAAAGGCGCAAAGGCACGCCACCGTTTTAGTACAAAATTAGATAACCCGTTTCTCTGTTGTTTTTCGTTATAGACCAAAGTAATAAGACCTCAATCATCTGGTGCTGATATTTTAAAAGGCACAATTTTGCCAACATTTTGAATATTGATTTTGTTTTAAGGATATCATGCTGGACAGATGTATATACCAAGTTGTTTTCTTGCCTTAAATTGTACCTATGCCAAAAAGTTTACATTTCAACCTGATGGTGATTTTGTAAATGCCTGTATTAAACTATAGAGGTCTTGAACTTTGGTCTATAACAAAAAACAACAGAGAAACGGGGATATCAAATTTTGTACTAAAACGGTGGCATGCATATGCGCCTTAAAGCACACTACTGCAATGTATACAACACCTTAAGGGGGTAACTTTTTACCTCGGTACAAAATGCACATCATAATATTGTTTTCCTTACTTTTGAATAAAAAGTATGCAATAAATGTGTTTTAAAGCAACTTGCGGAAATAGTTCATTCATAATCAAGTCTTCACAAAAAAATTACGTACTTTAATGTATTACATTTTGATTGCACCACATTAACAAACTTAAAAGCGTGTTACAGTTGTAATGTAATGCAGCTAAAATGTAAAGCATAAAATTTAATAATTTACATGTGATCACCTAACTATTAGCAAGCAGTTTGCGCGAATTGATAGAAAACGCATTTATTGCAAACTTTTTATTCAAAAGTAAGGAAAACAATATTAGGATGTGCATTTTGCACCGAGATCCCCCGTTACCACCATAACATAACGACGGCGCAGCCTTGCTTCTCGAATGCAAGAACTATACAAACAGTGTACCCGTATGCTAAGCCATGAGAACTGAGATTGGAAAACTAGATTCTGGACAGTCATATCATATGAGCGGACGTTGGCCATCTAAATAATTACAAAAGCGGCGTCGAATTCAAGTTTTAATGCCAGTATCTTACCTGAAAGGTCTCCAAAAGCTGCGTTTCACAGACCCTAGGCACGGGTACACACTGTATCTGCATATGCGAAGTTCGATAGTTCCTCTCATAAAACACGACCAGGTTTCCCATTGATGAGTAGAACTTCTTCAGTGCCTCTTTGAACTTCTTTATTTCTTCTATGACCTCATCTGGTGACTAAAATGGAATTTGATTATTAGTAAACTCGATTTAATTTTAAGGGTTCTGCCAAAAAGTTTCATATATAAGGTGACTTTAATTTATGCAGCCAAACTCATACTGGAGCCTTAGTAAGTGATTAGTAACACGGATCGATAACACTTTTTGCTAATTTCGCAAAATAAAATCTTGACGTCCTGTAGTAATTGACTCGGGGCTGGGCTTGCGTGGTGGTTTTAGGTGGTAGAGCTGATGCTGGGCTCGACTGTGCAGGTACCACCATCTCACTAGCAAACCTCCCCGAAGTTATTCGGGGGAGAGTAAGAGGACAGCTCTCAGGCAAAACCACGCGGCCCACCATTGCCTGGGACCGATGGATGAAAGTATATCCATCCCCAATTGCCGGGCCTTATATAAAACAGACTGGTGACGGGCAGCGGCGTCACTGGTGCGGGGGTTTCGGCACCACGCTCACCAACCCGCCTGCCCAGCGTGTGTGAGTATGGGAGGAGAGTTTCAGGAGGACCGCCAAGAGTGGCGAAATCCTGGAAAGGCCTATGTCCAACAGTGGACGAGACAGGCTGATGGATGGATGGATGGATGGGCTTGCTTTTGTAAGAAACACGAGAAGAATAATTTACGAATTTCACAAAAAGGGTCATCGAACCTTGTTACGGAGCACTAACCTAGTCTTCATTAAGAATTTGGCTGCATAAATTGAAGTCACCTTGTATACATAACAATATCTACGAGTAAGATTCAGTGAATGTCTCTCTGTGTCCGTCCGCGAAGTAATTCAAAAGTGAACCTTGACCTGAAATTTGGTATAAGATACAGGTCCCAGAAAAAAGCAAGGATAAATATTTTGATGAATGATACACAATACACATATTAAACTTTAAACTTTCGCGATTTTCACACATTATTAACTTTGTATTGGGGTCTTACTTACAACGTGCGGGTAGGAAAAAGAAAAATAATGTGCTCCCTACCGCCGGCTCGCCAAGGACATTTTTGCTACTACTCTCGTCAGTTAGCTTGTGACCATGGCAACCTACAGAGGCGTCGTAACGTCAAGTGCAAATCTATTAAGGTATGTTATTAGTTATCGCGAGTGAGACCCCAATACAAAGTTAATAACATATTAAACTTATTTAGAAATTTGTGTGGGATGTAAGTTAAGAGTATTTTCAAGCAAATCACTTTCTATAAATTAACGTAGCACATAATTTCCCGATCTTAACGAATCCGTGTGAACGTGGCTCTTACCTTCGTGAGAGACTGATGATGCGCAATCGGCAGTATGAGCACGTGGTATGGTGTGAGCGGACCTTTAGGCAGAGCCAAGTAGCAGTGGTTACCCACGCTGATGACCAGATGCTTTTCCACCGTCGGCGAAGATAGGCAGAACCAGCAATGATCTGAAAGTTTTATTACATTGTTATTTTTGCAACATCGCTGTTTTTGAGATAAATGGCTGATAAGGTTTTATTCACAGACATAAATTATTACTAAGTAGCAGACCAAACATAAGGATTAAAAAGCGTAGCAAGTTTCCATACAAAAAATAAGCTACATTTAGGCTTCAAGGTACGAAGAAACGTTTAAAAATGGGTTGTTTTGGCTAGCTTATGCTTGGAAAATATTTGTTGATTCCTCTAGTATATATTTTGTTTGGAAACCAGCAATATTTATATTTAAAAGAGCCCGAAGTTCACTGAGCTAAAATTGCCACGCGTCGACTCTATGCGTTTATTATTAATGTTAGGTCTGCTACTATATAGGTATTTTATACGTCTGTGGTTTTATTTATTCCAAGAACCTAAAACAACCAACCTTTTTAATCCAACCGATTTTACTTGGATTCTTCTTTTGTTCTTGGTAGAATTATAAATCTTCGTGGATTAGCTTTCTATCGATGGTAAAAGTCGACATAATGGAATCATTGTGTTTGAATTTTCTTTAGGCGTCTAGTATATCAAATCAAGATATTATTAATCAAAATGTATACTGCTGCCTTATATAAAATGAAATTTTCGCTTATCACTTTTTAAGTACTTTAAACAGCCTTATAGTCTTAATTTTGTATTTACTTTTTTTAAACCACATGACGTTCATTTCGGTCACAACAAGTCTGTATAAAATTTAAAAATCCCTTTTCATTAATGCTCTTACAACTTTCTTGGGAATAGCAAGCTTTAACGTAGCAGATTTGGTTCAATCTTCCATATATTTGAATTTACAAATAGCTGTAATTTTGTCCGTTCATACAGATTAAAAGCTTTATTGAAGACGAACGTCTTCTGTTGGTTGAACGATCAATCAATTGAACAGCAATCCCGTTAATAAAGGTTTTTTTACTGGCATGACCATAAGATCTATTTTTAAATGGTGGTGGTAGATTCTTGACGGCCTTTCTTAGCCATTGAAGAGAAGTCATCACAATATGTGAGCCTAAGTACACCTTCAGCGGATTATGCTCAAATGCGGGTAAAGGCTCAGAAGTCTAATTCTTAAAATATTTTGCATGTAGAGCTTATCGTGTCTTTTTAGTCTTGTCGAGTCTTTTCGAATACTTAGGTACAACGACAACGCTTAGATATGGGCTAAAAGAATCAGCAAAATCAAGACCCTTCAATGTAGTTCTGATAATGTAAGTTCTTTCAATGATTCATTGGTTTCAGCGAATCTCAGCGTGTCGATGTTACTTAGTAAGATAAATTATATTGGAGATGATTCACTCAGAGAATTCATGGTTAAAATCAGGTAATGTAGGTATTTCTCGCTCTGGTGGACCGGGAGATCTGATCCACCGATTAGATTCATAGTTTAAGTCCCCTGGCAACCAGGCCGATGTTTCTCTTTCATGAGAGCTCTTTCGCCAATGAGAGTCATAGTTAACCTCAGATCGCTCCCATGGTGACATTTCACGGTTTAGCCTGGGAGAGCTGATTCGTCGATTAGATTCCTGGTATAAATCAGGTCGCCTCTGCGTCGATATTTCTGGTTTCTCGGTCCACCCATCAGATTCACTGCTAACATCAGATAGCCTTATAGGTGACGCTCCACGTTGTAATAGACAAGTAGATTCGTTATTATAATCTTGTCGCGTTCGTCGAATTTTTTTTCGCGCAGACCGACGAAAATTGCTGGTTTGGTTCTTTGAATCATCATTAAAGTAATGACCTTCCCAATTTGATATTTCTCGTGCAGAAGGTCCAGGTATAGAAAGCACTGATGAGTCACCTCTTTTATGAGATTCTATCCTTGATAAAGCCAGCTTCAAAACTTCAACAGGCGTGGAGTTCTTATGCGTTGAAGGCATAAGAGTATCGCATTTTCTAATCGAAATTTTATCTCTAGCAAATTCATCTAAAGCAATTCTTGGAAAACTGTAATTTGAAATTCTTGGTTCGATAGAAACGTTTAGGCCTGATGTCCCAGGTACAGCACTGGTTGCAGACGTGGCTGTGCAAGGACTTGACACCACTGCAGTATCAGAGACTCGTGGACCACGTCGCTTTCTATTTCTTCTACGATTTCGCTCTCTTATGCGAAGCCGCTCCTTTTCTGATTTAGGTTTTTTTATCTTAGTAACACCTGATTGCTGGAACTGAATAGGCTGTTGAAGTTTTCCATGCGTATTGTCACGCTTTTCTCCTGTCAACCGTTGTTGAATTTGAACGCGACTCGAGTTACGATGAACTTCAGTGCAGGGTGTTAAGTTGGTTGTTGACATATCCGGCAAATTACTGATCAAGTTTTTATTTTCCCCATTATCCATTTTACGACTCGTTAAACTTCACCTCCACAGCGCCTCACCCTCCAAGGAGCCCGCAACGTTAGGGATATCCTGGCCTTAGCCTAGAGACACCAAGACATACTGCAAAGGTATAGGGTCCCTGCCGACCACGCCTAGGTGGGAATCCTAGAGGCCACGCGTGATCGACAGCACAGCAAGCGAGTTGTAGACGAGACGGTTCGGCATAAAGGAGTGTGAAGCTGCCAGTGACTTGGGAACGGCCCCAGCTCACTTCACGTCCCGTACACCGTCGTCTGCCCACCCCTTCACCCGGGACCCTCGCCCGTTTCAGCTTAGTCCGCCGAAGACGTTATCCGATTACCACACGGTTAGCTACTCCGTGGGCGCCGTCTGTGGTGAAACACCGGACCAAAGAGGGCGTGTTGCCGCGTGTGAACACTGACCCGGAACACAGTTGGCTCAGCCCTCCAGGCTACCTTAGTACCACCTACGGTGATCGACTGCGCACGGATTACAACGTTCAGACCTCAGCATCGTAATAGGATGTGGAGGTCGAAACGTAGCGCAGGAGCCTTGGCTATTAGATCATAGGAGTGAGGTGCGGCCCTGCACCAAATGAGTGTATGTTATCAGCGCGTGTGAAGTGTGTGTTGATTGAATGTTTATGTTATGAATCTTAATTGGTTGTGTAACTGACATGGGATATTGGAAGTGTGCGTCTGACCTAATAACCACCCGACAGGTCGGCTCAATTCCTGGCAGGTACACAGCTGGAAATACAATATATTCGTTCACAGCTGTGATTTCTTACAGAGTTCTTACTAAGTTTAAGAGCTTTTGGATTTCAAAACTTTGATAAGGGTCTGTGAGTAGACAACCAGATTCCTGGAAGAAATTGGGTTGCCTACAGGTGCCCTCCTCTTTTATCCGGGCTTGGGACCGGCACCATGCAGGGCACTAGGTGCTCTGAATGGTGGCAGAGTTTCTTAAAATAGACCCAAAAATAATTATTGACAAACTTCAACAACTTATTACCTCATGGAGCGCCCTTATTATTATTTTTTATAGTTTCATCAAAACAAACTATTAGAGAAGGGTTAACACTTATTTAGATTCATAAGTTTTACTCAAAACTTAAAAACATACCTCGATCAATGTCCGGTCTCTTCCGTTCAGGGTTATCACCATCGCTTCTTCGCTTCCTTTTGCTTTGATCATCATCTGTAGCATCCATATTGAAGAAAAACTGGCCATTACCACTGAACTAAAATAAAACATTGAAAAGTTGTTGAGAGAAGAAAAATATTTTAATAATCCTTGTTAAAAGTAGAATCAACTATCAACACCACATTCATTGGCAAAAGCAAAGGTTATTTTAATTTAGATACCTTGACAACTTTCCCAGGTTGGTGCTGTTTCAACAACTCGGGATCATAAGGACATGGAGTCTCATCTGTTGTCCCCTGCAATAAGTCTGTCATCCGCATCTTAGATACAGGTTGTAAGGAACAAGCATATATCCACTTTTCCTTAGCTTTGTTTCCAACTGGAGCCAGCGCTAAGAATCTAGTTGCACATTCCCTATAGTCTTGATGCACACTCAGATTTCTGAAATTTTTTAACATATGTTAATCAATCTTCACTCTTTTCAATACATCCAGCCATCAGCCTGGTTCGTCCCCTGCTGGACATAGGTCTTGCCAAGATTTCGCCACTCTTGGAGATCTTCCTGGAAGAAATGCCCATACTCCAATCTCTCCCGAACACTTTGGGGGGGTTTACGAGTAAGATGGTGGTACGTCCACAGTCGAGCCCAGCATCTGCTCTACCACCTTTTCAATTCATGAATAGATATCATTATAATAATATATAATTAATAATGACATTTAAAGTATATTGGAGAAAATATTAAAAAGTGGAATGACCAAATAAATAGGGAATATTTCATTTTTCTTACATACCTGTAAGGTTGTCTTTCAAAATATTTATCAGGTGATGGGACTAGGTGGTACCTTGGTTTTATATGAATAGATAACCATGCAATTAGATCTGAAAGTTGGTCTTGGTGCACTTCAATCTGAGAAAGAAAATTAAAATAAATGAAGAGACATATTACTTTTCAAAGATACTGGTTGTAAAGAAACAATCAATTAGTCAATAATATAATAATGCATAATTTTTACACATTATAAATAATAATATGGCAAAATTCTAAGGTATTCCCCGCGGTATATTTTATCCTTGATAAATCATGTAAAAAGTAAGTTTTAAGGTCTAAGACGAACAGCACAGAATTTAATTGTTAACTGTGCAAGTCGAAGAGGAGTCCCTGTGATATGCGTACAAAGATCATATACAGGATTTAAAATTAAAACCGGCATAGTGCAATTCGGACTCGCGCACGAAGGGTTCGGTACCTTTATCTATAAAAACGGCAAAAAAATCATGTCTTTTGTATGGGAGTGCGCGGGTCCGACTCGCACTTGGCCGGTTTCAGTATTTGTTGTTACAGCGGCAACAGATATACATCATCTGTGGAAATTTCAACTATCTAACTATCACGGTTCATGAGATACAGCCTGGTGACAGACAGACGGAAGGACAGATGGGCAGCGGAGCCTTAGTAATAGGGTCCCGTTGGGTAAGGAACCCTAAAAATGATTATTTCTTAAGTTCTTGAAATCTTAAATCCATCCATCCACATCCTTCAAATCGTCAGTCCAGCGGGCACGAGGTCGGCCTACACTACTTTACACATAATAAATAATATGGCAACATTCTAACCAAGGTTTTCCTTGCGGTATATTTTATCCTTTGGTAAATCATGTAAAAAGTAAGTTTTAAGTTCTAAGACCTACAGCTGGCCTAACTTGGTTGCCACTTTGACACCATTTTAATTTAAACATCATATAACCGTAAATATGATTTTTTTTCTGTTTTTTCGGCGTGATTAACATATGTATACTGTATACAAATTACAGCTTTCTAGTACTAATAGTCTCTGGGCTAAGCCGCGGACAGATGGACATCATGGCGAAACTATAAGGGTTCCTTGTTGGACTATAGAACCCTAAAAATGATCAAAATTAAATTTAATTATTTAAAATCTATCTTGTAAATGATCTTTGTACGCATACCACAGGGACTCCTCTTCGACTTGCACACTTTTGTTTAAAATGGTGTTAAAGTGGCAACCATGTTAGGCCTGCAGAACAGAATTTAATTGTCAACTGACAAAATCTGACTAAAAAATAACCTTTTGAGACTCATCCTGTTGTACCCCCATAGGCCACAGAGTTGTGATCAATATATCAACACCTCTATACTCGCTCTGACCTCGGAAGCAGGCATCTCTGACCGCGCTGGCATCACTTGGCTCAAAGGTGCACATGGGGATGTCTTTGCCATGCTCCCGACGAGATAGCCCAGTGAGATAGGCTATTTTGACATCAGAGCTGGTTGTGAAGAGACCTCTTTTCCCTGTTAATAAAGCAAGCAATAGGCTATTTTGACACCAGAATTGGTTGTAAAGAGACCTCTTTTCCCTGTTAATAAAGCAAACACTCTTGATATTATAAGACCACATGTATATGAACTACTTTAGGTCTTTGAAAGATGGGCAATAAGTATGGGTTTACTAGTTACTCTCCTTAACCTATAAATGCCCCTTTTGTTTGCTACACTCATGGCACCCCATCATGGTATAATAAAGTAGCTGAAGATGGATGGGTTGGCAAAATGATTAAACAGGACATTATTGGAGAGGGTCGAGGAACATTCCTGCCAAGTAAGAAATTTACCTTTTTTATTTTGGTTTCGTCCTGGTGGGTTTTACCAGTGGAGATTTGTGCCCCATTAATATAATTTACTATCCGTTTCAGATGCTATTAGCATAGGACATTGTCACATTATGTGCATCTCCCTCACTCACTCACTTCCGTCAACGTTGCCAACGCACACAGGCATTGGGTATGACAAGGTCCTATCCTAGTAGCATCTGAAACCTTAGTAAATTGGCAATGTTTCTCGAAAATTGTAAACTACAGTCAGTGTAAAAAGTGAAAATAGGATGGATATATATTAACAATCTGTTTTTATTTTAATAAAATTAACTGATATAAAGAACATGATATGTTTATTCTAATAACTACTAACACAGAAAAAATACTGATAAATTAGAAAAATGTATGTCATGTCCAGGACTGTTTTAATATCAAAACAATCAACACGATTTTGCGATTTAGGACCTTGAATATCAGCTCAAATAAGATGATTTACATTTTATTTTAATATCAAAGAACTTACTTACTTTTACACTTATTTTTGAAATGACTTTTTTGACTGACAGTACTGTAATATGAAATAACTGAAGTTTTTTTTCTTAAACTGTTGTTATGATGTATGGCACAAATCAACAATCAAAAAGGGGTCCAGTTTACATGAATATTTTTTAAGGAAGCATGATTAGCCTGGGGGGCAATATATAAGGTGACTTTAATTTATGCAGCCTAACTCATACTGGATGCTTGGTAAGTCTGTTGTTATGATTTATGGCACAAATCAACAATCAAAAAGGGGTCCAGTTTACATGAGTATTTTTTTTAAGGAAACATGAATAGCCACCCAAAATAAATATTATTGTCATGAATTTACAGAGCATGAATGTTCCCCAAACCATATGGGGTGGGGGATATATAAGGTGACTTTAATTTATGCGACCTAACTAATACTGGATGCTTGGTAAGTGATCAGTAACACGGATCGATAACACTTTTTGCTAATTTCGCAAAATAAAATCTTGAGGTCCCATAGTAATTGACTCAGGGCTGGAATTGCGTTTGCAAGGAACAAGAAAAGAATAATTTACGAATTTCACAACAAGGGTCATCAAACCTTGTAACTGAGTCTTCAGTAAGAATTTGGCTGCATAAATTAAAGTCACCCTAAATATGTTGAATCAATAGATTAATTTGAGTCACTTAATTTAACTATAAAAACAAAATAACAATTCTGGGTGTTTTTTCTTTTAAAATCTTTCTTGTCATAGTCATTAGTAATTCACAATTTTTAGCTTTCTGTGCCCAATAAGTGCTAAATAGGACCCCATTACTAAGCCTCTGCTTTCTGTATGTCCATCTGTCACAATATCAACTGGCAACCAATCAAAGCTTCAGCCTCTGCAGATTCTTTTCCAAACAACACTTTGAATGCTGCATTCCATTATTGTCTGAAATTTCAAATTTGTTTGATGTGTTGTTGCAAGCAGTCTCTGATAAACATTTTGAAATTTTTCAAAACCCTTATTAGGTAATCATAAGCTAACAATTGCACACATTAAAAAGTTAAACCAAAACTTGTCTAATAGCCCTTCCTGAGATGGACCTACAGTTGGGGTGTAGATAAAGGGGCCCTATGGGAAAATAGACCTACCAGTTGATAAAGTTCAAAAATTATCACTCACCCATATAGACAACATTTGGGACAATCTCTGACCCCTCATCACAGTATAATGGTGCATGCTTGCTCTCTGTTGGACCAAACACATAAGTTGGTACTGGAACCTTCCTCGTTCCCATTTTGTAGGCGTCCAGTTGCGAGTTATCATCTCCAAAGAAATTGCCCAAGCACAGCAGAACGTCAAAACAACCAGATTTCTTTACAATAGATTCCACTTTGGAGAACAACGTATTGAAGTTGCCATTGACGTCGCCGCATAACAATCTTTAAAAAAGGCGGGATGATTAATTGAAGTGTATGCTAACAAAATAGTTAGTGGGTATTTATCGTTGTTACACTTACGTTTTCTGTTTGTCCGACATTTTTAGGTTAACCACAGATGAAATAAATTAGTAGAAGATGGGACAGTCAGTCAGTCTGTGAATTGCGAGTATGTATAATTCCCAAAGAGTATAGTAACCGTTTGGTAGTTCCAATGTTTCCACAGTGGCGCTTGCTAGTGCCCACCGCTAGCGTTGTCCAACCATATCGATTGAAATTAGAATACCTATCGATATCAATAGAATAGGGGTGAAAAACTAATGCGAATCGATATAGGTGGTATCTACCGAATTTTTATTTAAGTATTCCAAATAAAACTACGAACTAACAGAGCATCTTTTGTTAAGTTATAAACAGCTAGACACATGAACACGACCTTGTACAACATGTGAGATGAACACGCGAGCGGTGCTGCTGCCAAGCGGATATAAAATAAATGTATGTACTTCTCTCTCTCTTGCTCCTGTCCACCATTAAGATGAAGACAGTGTTTAATAAAGTAAATATGTAACTAAATAAATAAGGATATTGTTCTTGCTTCCTGACCCCGCTTCATATAAAAATTCATCAGGTTATGAGCCCAGGTTTAAGCCAGATGGCACAGATCAAAGTTAGAAAGTAAAACAGTGCCAAAAATTGAAACTTAAAATCACAAGGAAAATTTTACAAGGAAGCAAAAATGGCGTCGTCGGCAAATATCGCAAATTACGGAACATTGCCCATTTTCAACGGGGAAAATTTTTCAAGCTGGATGTTTCGAATAAAAAGCTATATGGAATTTAAAGAATGCCTCGAAGCATTGTCAACGAAATCTGATTTAAAGACTAGTGAAGAAAAAGAATCATTTAAGAAAATGGACGCCAAGGCACGAAATATTATCGTTCAATCTGTATCGGACAGTCAACTGGAATACATAAAAGATGAAGAAACGGCAAGTAATATGATGAAAAAGCTCTGCGAAGTTTATGAAAGAAAAAGCACGTTATTAAACATTTATCTACGAAAGACTCTCATTGGGATGAAGTGCAAAGAAAACGAAAACTTGAAAGAATATTTTTACGAATTTGATAAAATTGTAAGGAAAATTGAAGATATTTCAAAGATGGAAGAAACTGACAAAGTCACCTATCTCCTTATGTCATTGCCCCAATGTTATCAACCCATCATCACAGCCATGGAGACATCTACAGAAATATTAACAATGGAGTATGTAAAAAGCAAATTATTAGATGCAGAATTAAAAATCAAGAATACTGAGCAAAACCACACAACATCATACAGTTATACAGCGCTGCAAAATAAAGATTGTTTCAACTGTGGACAACCAGGTCATCTTGCGAGAGAATGTCGCAGCATATTTAGACAAGCACGGGGAGAACGAGTTCAATCACGAGGACAAGGACAATTTCGTGGTCAAGGCCAAAGACAATTTCAAGGGAGAGGACAGTTTCATGGACGAGGACAGTTTCACGAACGAGGGCAGTTTAATAGACATGTACGAGGTCAGTATGGAAATAGAGGCAGAGGACAATATCGAGGAAGAGGTCATGGACAAGGACAAGGAAATTGGCATCAAGCAGCAGCAGTAGCAGTCGAGGAAGATGATGAGGGAAAATTTTGCTTCGTAACAGGTATTGAAGAGAATTGTTGTAATAGTGTAGACATAAATTTAATAGAATGGGTTATTGATTCTGGCTGCACAAAGCACTTAATACAACAAAGTTTTGAACCATACATGAGTAATATTAATAAATTAGATAGGGAAATGAAAATATACTTGGCCAATGGGGAATATATAACTGCTACTAAAAAGGGTACTATATTATTGAGATGTAATGGTAATGAAGTGTCTATAGATGCAATAATTGTTGAAAATTTGCAATTCAATCTGTTATCTGTGAAAAAGGTTATAGAGAGCAACTGCAACGTTAGGTTCAGTAACAATTATGTGGAAATTTTTAATAACAAAACCATGAAAAAGTTAATAGGTAAAAGTACAGGAAAACTATTTATTTTAGAGATGGAAATTTGCTCTAATAATGATAATTTATGCAATAGTGCATGTAATTCAGACTTATGGCACAGACGTCTAGGTCACCTGAACGGGAACTACTTAAGAATGATGAATCTACCAGCGAGTGAGGGAACCTGCAGTCCCTGTCAAATGGGTAAGTCAACACGTTTACCATTTAACCCAGTACCAAAGCCGAGGTCTTATCAGATTGGAGAACTTTTGCACACGGATGTGGCAGGACCGATGTCAATACCCGGAATTAATGGTGAGTTGTATTATCAGGTAATAATTGATGATTTTTCACACTTCTGCGTTGTATATCTATTGAAACAAAAAAGTGAGGCCACAGACAATTTATTGGACTACATAAGACAATTGGAAACAGAGAAGGAAATCAGAGTAAAGAAGATGAGATGCGACAATGGTGGAGAGGTTAAGAATCATAAAATAGACAATTTTTGTAGGAACAGATGTATTCTAATCCAGTATACACAGCCATACTCAGCGCAGTCAAACGGAGTTGCTGAAAGAATGAATCGAACGTTGTACAACAGAGCAAGGACTTTATTAATTGAGACAAAACTTCCAAAGCATCTATGGGGAGAAGCAGTAGCATGCGCTACATACCAGCTGAACAGATGCCCCTCATCATCCATAAATTTTCAAACACCGCAAGAACTTATGCATGGAAAGTTGAATCTATCAAAACTAAGAGTATTTGGAAGTAAGACATGGAAAATGGTTTTACCTAAAGGAAATAAATGGGAAAAGAGAGCAATTGAAACGCGAATGTTTGTTGGGATATTCTACAGCAGGATATAGATTATGGGTTCCAAAAGAGGACAAAGTCATATCTTCTAGAGATATATATCAAGAAACAGGGACAACAAAGGGAAACAATAATTATCAATACATTGAAGAAGAAGAGGAAGAAATCAAAAATTCTAAAGTAAATGAAATAAGCTCAAAGAAAGCAGAAGAAGAACAAATTTATGAAAAGGAAATGGAGAATGTACAAGAAACTGAAAACATCCAAGAGAATAAAACCAATGAAGACGAAACAGAAAGAGAAAATCAGAACATTAATCAACCTAATATGACAAGAACAGGAAGGGTAGTAAATGCGCCAAAGAAGCTAGATGATTATGAAGTTTATACAGCATACTGTTTATACACAGGAGATCCACAAGATTACAATGATGCAATGAAAAGAAAAGAAGAATGGGAAGAACCAATCAAAAAGGAAATAAAATCACATAAAGAATTAGGAACATGGGAAGTGGCAGATTTACCAAAAGATAAGAAGGCAATTGATACAAAATGGATATTCAAGACTAAACAAAATGATGTTAAAAAGGCAAGACTAGTAGCAAAAGGCTTTCAAGAAGAAAATACATACAATTGCTATTCACCAGAGGCTAGACTATCAACAGTAAGGTTACTGTTAAGCCATGCAGTACAAGAAGATTTACATGTTAGCCAATTAGATGTGCCAACAGCATTCTTAAATGGAAACTTGGATACAGAAGTCTATATAAAATGTCCACAAGGAGTAGAAATACCTAAAGGAAAAGTACTTAGACTGAGAAAAGCTTTATATGGACTACGAGAAGCTCCAAAGTGTTGGAATCAGCGTTTTCACGAATTTATTATAAAGAAAGGATTCACACAGTCTAAATATGATTGTTGCCTATACACAAAAGATAAAACATGGCTACTATTATTTGTGGATGATATTTTGACAACGGGAAAGGATCAAGGAATCATATCATTATTGAAGAAGGAATTTAATACAAACTATCTTGGAGAAGTCAGGGAATATCTGGGAATGCAAATTACAAGGAAAGCACATTCTATTGAAATCAAACAAACTGAGATGATAAAAAAAGTTTTAATAAAATTCAACATGCAAGATTGTAGACCAATTTCTACACCTATGGAGGCAAACTTTAATACAAGCTATACAGAACAAGAAATAATTAACGTTCCTTTCAGAGAACTTATAGGGTCACTCTTGTACATTTCTCTTATCAGCAGACCGGACATCACATTTGCAGTAACATTCCTGAGCAGATATTTGGACAAGCCAACCAGTCAATTATGGAAGGCAGGTAAGAGGATCTTGCGTTATCTCAAGAGCACTATTAATAAAGGTTTAGTATACACAAAGTCTAATACAGCAAAGAACATCACAGCATATTCAGATGCAGATTGGGCAGGTGATACCACTGACAGGAAGAGCACAAGCGGTTGCGCAATTTTTTACTGTAATAACTTGGTTTCAAAAACATGATTATAAACATACATATTAAAAACATGATTATAAACTCTAAAAGTAAAATAAAAACCATTTGGAATATTGTAAATCAGCAAACAGGTAACTCTAAAAATAAACGGAAAGCTAATAATAAAGATTGGGAAATAAATAATAATCAGGGCCAAACTGTCACTAATGCAAAGTAAATAAGTAATTTATTTAATAATTTTTTTATAGACGTAGGTAAAACAGACATAAATAATAATAAAAATTATAAAACTTATCTCAAAAACATTAATGTTAATAACTCTAAATCCATGTTCCTTAAACCAACTGATGAAATAGAAATTATAAAACTAACAAATACATTAAAAAACAGCAACTCCTGTGGACCCGATGAACTTAGCACTAAAATTATTAAATCAAATATTGACTTACTTGCCATACCCATCTGCCACATTTTTAATAACTGCATTGAACAAGAAACTTTTCCTAACAAACTTAAGCAAGCTAAAGTTATCCCTATTCATAAGAAAGGAGATACAAAAGACGTCTCCAAATACTGACCAATATCCCTACTATCAGTCTTGGCCAAGTTACTTGAAAAAATTATAGCAGCTAGAATTGGAAAATTCTTTGAAAACAACGGATATCTTAGTACGCAGCAATATGGATTTAGGAAAGCTTCAAACACGATAGCGGCAATAAGTGATTTAGTTGAAGAAATATCAGATATATTAAATGGTAAGGACAAATGTATTGGAATATTTTGTGATTTAAGTAAGGCTTTTGATTGTGTCAGTCATGAAATTCTGTCCGACAAATTAGAATACTACGGCATAAGAGGTTCCGCTCATAATTTTATTTTATCATATATGACAAATCGTACACAATTTGTTCAACTTACTTTAAATGACGATCATGAACGAGTAAAATAAGTTCAGATAAAAAAGTAATTAAATACGGTGTTCCACAAGGATCGGTGCTAGGACCATTATTATTCAACATTTTTATAAATGACCTGGCCTGTAATATAGCTGGTGCAACAACTTATTTATATGCTGACGACACCAGTTTAATAATCAGTGAAAACAATATCAACAAGCTTACAACGACAGCTTTAGCAGCATAGAATGATTTGTGTAGATGGTTTAAGGCTAACGGTCTCTCAATGAACTGCAGTAAAAGCAATTATATTGTTTTTAAGCGTCACACGAACAGCGCAGACTACACTATAAATTTACCCATTGACAAGATCAATTGTGTACGTTTCTTAGGTATTGAGCTTGATGATCAATTGAGATGGGGACAGCAAATTGCCAATGTTAAAAAGAAATTAGCTAGCGCTTGTTTTTCCTTAAAGAGTATGAGTAAAATTGTGGGCTCAGATACTCTTAAAATAATGTATTTCTCCTATTTTGAGAGTATTATTAGATATGGACTAGTAGTATGGGGAAACTCAAAACAAATTAAAGATATTTTAATCTTGCAAAAAAAAGCTGTGCGTATTATAGATAGTGCTAAATTCCGAGAACATTGTAAACCTTTATTTAAAAAACATAAAATACTAACAGTTATAAATTTGTATATATATCTAGTAGCAATTAAAATTTTTAAATCTTTAAATGAATACAAAAGAGTTTGTGACACTCAAACACATGTATTAAGAATTTGTAATAATTTAGCTTTACCTTATCCAAATTATGGCGTATTTCAACAAAATATTAATTACTCGGGTCTGAAAATTTTCAATAAACTTGATAATAATATAAAACAGTGTAATAATGTCAATGAATTTTCAAAAAAACTTAAAATGTATTTAATGGATAAACCATTTTATAATATCTCTGAATATTTTAAATGTAAGAAATAGGAAATTATTTAAGTAAATAATGTAGGAATACTTTTGTCACTTTATTTTGATCTCATTAAGTTTAATGTAAATGTCTTTTTTTTTTCTTGAATTATTTTCAAATAATCTCATAGTAATTTTTTCTTAGTCATTTAGTTTTTTATTTTTTATTTTTATTGTACCAATGTTTTTTGCATGCCTTAGTACATTATTTTTGTATGGCTTTACTGCAAATAAATGATCTTATGTCTTATGTCATGGTTCACTAAAAAACGGTCAACCGTAGCATTATCAACTGCAGAAGCAGAATACGTTGCAGGAGCTCTATCTGTAACAGAATTAATTTACATAAAAGGTTTAACAAGGGAATTTTGCAATGTTAACATAGAATCATACCTTCTCATAGACAACCAGAGTGCAATAAACATGATACAAAACAATGAAAATAGTAAGCGAACCAAACATATAGACATAAAATACCATTATATTAAGGATTCTGTGAAAAATAACTTGATTAAATTGTCATATGTACCAACTAATAATAATATTGCTGATATCTTAACTAAATCACTATGTCTGAACAAGCATACATATTTTTGTAAGAAACTTAATATTGGTTAACTGTACACTTACACTAGAACTGCATTTGTATAACTAAATATTTGTATAACTACATACACTTAAGATATTTTAACATAACTACATAAATATATAGATAATACTTCAGTTCATTAATTTTGTAATTTAAACATAAGCAAAGCATGATGTTAAAAAAAAACTTAATTATTTTTCTTTAATGTGCAACATTGAATTTATTTGATTTGTAAATTAATGTTGAGGGGGAGACAAGAGAGACAACCTTATTGAATTCAAAATTATTAAAAAAATATATATGTTGTAGGTTTAGTGAAGATTTTTTTAAAGTGTAAACTATTATAAACATTTCAAGTAAAATATTAAGTAGCAATTACAAGATAGTGTTTTGAATTTAAGTTGTTAATTTTATATGATTAAATAGAACAAACATGATCTTTGTAATTGAGAGGGAGTGTTAAGTTATAAACATGTGAGATGAACACGCGAGCGGTGCTGCCGCCAAGCGGATATAAAATAAATGTATGTACTTCTCTCTCTCTTGCTCCTGTCCACCATTAAGATGAAGACAGTGTTTAATAAAGTAAATATGTAACTAAATAAATAAGGATATTGTTCTTGCTTCCTGACCCCGCTTCATATAAAAATTCATCATCTTTTTCATTTTTATTTACAAAAATCAAATAACTATTCCCTATTTACATTATGAATCTTCCACAAACATATAAACTTTTTATGTTATACAAACGTTTTGTATGTGTGGTAACGGAACGCAACCGCTGCCCTGCCTCCCTCTCTTCCGCCATATGTGTGTATCACGGTATTTGTGGGTGGTTAATAAAGCCTGTGAATTAATTAATTTCATTGAGTGTTTCATTATTAAACCATCACAAAAGTATTCCTTGGATCACAGTGCATCACCACAAGTGTTTGCTGGATTCTGTAATGACTATCAGTTACTACAAATTGGCGACGAAAAGTAGAACCGGCGTGTGTGAAAGGCAGCCATATTTTATTTTGTTTCGCGTGCGTGGTTGCAGCAGCAAGCAGCCAACATTGTAAAGTTTATGGAACCTAGCGCCACCTGGTGTTCATGTTGAGTACTAATCTTGACAACAGCTGTCAGTGTCATTGTGATTTTAAGTTTACAAAATAAATTAAACAGCTAATGGAAGAGCTTATAGAGAAAATTAACTCTGGAAAAACCGCATGGATTCAAGAAGTACCTAAGGAATTGTTATTAAAGTTAGCAAAACAATTTAACTTTATATCGGAAGAAGACAATCCTACGATTGACGAGCTTCGAAGATTGCTACGAAATCATATAAAAACGAAAGACATTTCGGACGTACCTGAAAAAGTATCCACGACAATTATGTTGCCATCAAGCCTCGATAACTTTAACGGGGGCAAGTGGAATAGTTATGTGGAACAAATAAATTGTTACATGTTGTTGCATGATATACCTGAAGAAAAAAAAGTCCCACTTCTGTTGACTAAACTGAGTAGTGGGGTCTATGAAAACCTGTCAGGATTGTGTTCGCCTACTTCACCAGTGAAACTGTCATATGATGAGCTTTGTCAAAAGTTAGAGAACTTTTATCATCCAAAAACAAATGTGGCAATGCATAGAGCAAAATTTAGAGACAGAAAACAAGAAGGAACGGAAACTATTAAAGATTATCTGTTAGCCTTGCGGAAAATTACAAAGGACTGTGACTTCAAGGATGTTGATGAACAGCTTAAAGAAAGATTACTGAATGGTGTAAACAACGAAACGATTCGATACGAGTTACTGAAAATTGCAGAAAAATCTTTGAATGAGTTGACAACTACTGCAGAAACTGCAGAAATGGCCTTCAATATGTCACACAAGAATAGCACCAGGACGGTGGATATGTTTGCTCTGAAAACTTCTAGATCAACACCATCCAAGTTTTCATCGAAAACTCAAGGTTCAGGCAGAAGTAAGCAGCAGTTAATGTCCTCGCAAATAAAGTGCTTTTGTTGTGGTAAGATGGGGCATATGCGAAATGAATGTACATTGAAGAACAAATTTTGTAGCGAGTGTGGACAGCAGGGACATGTGTTTAAAACGTGTATGAAGAAAAATATAAAAACTGTATCAGTGGAAAGTGAAGACAATGGCAAAGAAGAGGAAAATTATCCTCTACAGAGCTACAGTGATGATGACAATTTTCAGGTTTTAAGTGTACAGAGTGCTACTTTAAAAAAGGTACCATCCCATTATTTAAAATTAAACATTAATGGTGTTTCGCTTGATTTTGAAGTTGACACTGGTTCTGATATAACTACTATAAACATAAGTGACAAAAATAAATATTTTCCAAATTTAAACCTGTCTCAGTCTGGTATAACATTGATAAATTTTAATCAAACAGCTTCAAAACCAATTGGAACCTTGAAAAATTTAAATGTTGTCTATGAAAAAGTTTCATGTAACAATCTGAGTTTGGTGGTGGTGCCAGATGGTCCACCTAGGATTCTCGGTAAAGATTGGTTATTTTACTTGAAAATGTGGCCACTGGATCTAACCCAAAATGTTAATGTGTGCTCTTCTATGTTGACTGTTGATCAATGTGTTAAGCAAATTAAAAAGGATTATCCTATTATTTTTGAACCAGGTTGGGGAAATTTCAAAAAGGCGTCTGTTTCTCTTAAAATAAAACCAAATACAGCTCCAAAATTCCTTCCTGCTAGAAGTGTGCCATTTTCTCTTAAATAAAAAGTGGAAGCTGAAATTAATCGCTTATTAGAGAATGGTCGCATAGCTCCAATTGAGTTCAGTGAATGGGGTACACCTGTTGTACCAGTTCTCAAAAATGATGGTTCTGTGAGATTATGTGGAGACTACAAAATTACTCTCAATCCTTATCTGGAGATTGACCATTTCCCACTTCCAACTATCAATCAAATACTATCAAATTTTGAAGGTAATGCTTTCTATTGTGAGCTAGATTTGAAAGAGGCATACCTACAGGCACCTCTGGATGAAGCATCACAGAAATTGACAACAATTATAACAGAGAAAGGAATATTTATAAGGGTGAGTACGGGGCCGGGTTCTTTCCAGCGATTAATTGTACAGCTCCTATCTGGGTTGGAAGGAGTTGTTTTTTTTATTGACAATATTTACATAGCAGGGAAAACCATAGAAGAAACCAATTTACGGTTAAGGTTGGTGTTAGCGCGTTTTGCAGAAGCTGAATTAAAATTAAAACTTAATAAATGTAAATTTTTTCAGCAACATCTGACTGTTTTTGGATACCATGTGTCAAAAGAAGGTATCAGAGTAATTAAAGAAAATATAGAGCCTCTTTTGAAGTCACCACAACCTGAAAATATTAAAATGCTACGTTCGTTTTTAGGCAAAGTTAATTATTATAACAGGTTTTTGAAAAATTTTGCCACTATATTACAACCTTTATATAATTGTTTAAAGAATAAGCATTTCATTTGGACACCAGAGTGTGATATTGCATTTAAAAAGATTAAAACAGCATTAATGAATACAACAATGCTGGCTCATTATAATAATGACTTGCCTGTAATTCTAACCTGTGATGCATCTGATGGTGGTGTCGCTGCTGTGTTATCAATCAAAACAGAGGATGGTGTGGTTAAACCTGTGGCTTATGCCAGTAAAAAATTAACAGATACTCAATTAAAGTACCCCACCATAGAAAAGGAGGCCTATGCAATTATATTTGGAATCACAAAATTCTATGAGTATCTTTTTGCTCGTTCATTTGAACTTGAAACAGATAATTCAGCACTGGTGAGGATTTTTGGTTCCAAAAAGGGGATCCCTAAAATGGCCTGTAAAAGATTACAGCATTGGGCTATTTTCTTATCTGCATTTAACTACACAATCCGCCATATAAATTCAGATAAAAATCCTGCTGATTATTTATCTCGGAACCCAATTGATGATAAAAGTACATTTAGGCATTCATTGTTAGATAGCAGTGAAGTTTGTATTCTAAATTATTTGTCATTATCAAATTTTGAAAATATTAATTGGAAAGATATTACAAAAGAAACACAAAAAAGTTTGTTGTTATCCACAGTAATGAGATACTGTGTAGATGGTTGGCCAGACAAAAATAATTTAAAGGAAAATTTTAAACCCTACTCTGATAGAAAAAATGAATTAAGTATAGATCAAGGATGTTTGTTATGGGGATTTCGTGTCATAGTTCCTGAAAATTTACAAAACATAGTCATGAATGAGCTACATGCCAGTCACTTAGGTACAAATAGGATGAAACAGATAGCGCGCTCTTATTTTTGGTGGCCAACAATCGATATGGACATTACTGATATAACAAGCTCATGTATAGTATGCTTACAAAAACGAAATGACCCTGAAAAAGTACCTCTGTCTACTTGGCCACCTGCACATTCTGTTTGGGAAACATTACATGCTGACTTTTTGGGGCCAGTTGGTGGGAAAATGTTTCTTGTCATAGTGGACAGCTATTCCAAGTGGACAGAGGCCTTTATAATGCCAAATATTACTGCTAATAAAACAATAACAGTTTTTAAAAATTTGTTCTCTAGATTTGGTTTTCCTCTCCATCTGGTGGTGGATAATGGGACGACATGGACCAGCAAAGAGTTCCGGGACTTTTGTAATTTAACCGGGGTTAGAATAAGTTACTCACCCCCCTATTATCCGGCTACCAATGGAGCGGCTGAACGATTTGTCCAGACTTTTAAGAGTCACATTAAGAGAATTGTAGAAAGTGGACATACTTTTGAGTATGCTATAAACTTATTCTTATTTGATTATAGAACAAGTGTTCATCGTGCTACTGGTGTAAGTCCTGCAAAATTAATTTTTGGAAGGGAGTTAAGAACTAGGTTTTCGCTTTTGAGACCACAACCTGTAAGTTCGAGATTAGAGATTAATGCTGAAAATTTTAAAAAATTTAGTAAAGGGGATAGAGTTGTAAATTTTTGTATCGGGGAAAAGGTAATGGCAAGGGATTATAGGAACAATAAAAATAAATGGATAAAAATAAATGGATTTTGGGGGAGGTGAAAGAGTGTCTAACACCAGGCGTGACATATACAGTTGAAATTGAGGGACGATGCATAAAGCGTCATGCCAACCAATTGATAAAATGTACACTGCCAGATTAAATAATATTTATCCACTGTTTAGATATATTATGTTGTAGTTTAAGTTCTTACTATTTTGTCTTTTAGTTTAGTTCTTTTTGTAGTGGAGGAGAGTGTGGTAACGGAACGCAACCGCTGCCCTGCCTCCCTCTCTTCCGCCATATGTGTGTATCACGGTATTTGTGGGTGGCTAATAAAGCCTGTGAATTAATTAATTTCATTGAGTGTTTCATTATTAAACCATCACAAAAGTATTCCTTGGATCACAGTGCATCACCACAAGTGTTTGCTGGATTCTGTAATGACTATCAGTTACTACAGTATGTTCCTGGCATATTGTATTTATCTCCAATTTAAAGATTGAATTAAGAATATCGTAAATCATAGAAGTGTATGATCCGTTTGGTTGTTTCCAGTTCATATAAAAATGTAATACATCAGTACCTAAATACATTTGTGTTACCTACTTACTACATTATAATCTTTTTAATCTGAATCAACATTTTATGCCGATGGACAGTATTACATTAGCATGATTAAATCAATTGTAACTTGGTTAATAAAATAGATATTCATTTTACTAGACAAAATATTAACAAGTACATTCTTTGTATGCAAATTAAGATAAGGTTCATCCCAAAAAAATATTAAGGAAACAGAATAGCAAAAATTATGGCCCTTTTGATTTATAAAATATGTAACACAAGTAATTTTGATTTAATTAACAAAGACATTATTTTTGCTCCTCCTCCCCTGCGTCTCAACCATTAGCAGTTTTCAGGACAAATTACCCAAGTACCTCCTATTGTATTTAATATAATACGATATTAATTTAATCCATTACTAGATGTGAATCGAGGACTCAAAAAAACAATAAAATAAATAACACCCTCATTTTTCTTGGCAATAAAATATTCCATCCGTCGCGATTGCTTTCATTCTTCAAGCCAAAAAGCCAGATTTCAAAATCACAGTCTTCATAATCTGTGTCAGCAGGAGATTTTGTTGTACAGTATCTAGTTATGTTCTGGATCACCTGAAAATATAAATGAGTACACTTATTTTTAGATGTGTACTTCAAAATATACCTACTAGTACTTTTTTCTTTGTTATTTAGTGAATAATAATAATAATATACATATATATTGATTGTCACGGCATGAATCCCCAAAGGAGTGTCAGAGGTGTACCTGGGTGTGAACTGCGAAATAAAAGTCACAGTGTATAGTGCATTCAATTTTAGCTGGCGTCTTTCCACTTGAACTTAAACAATAGGGGTAGTAAACCAAACACTCATAGAGCCCATTCATTTTTAAAGGAGCCGTTTCGGCTTTATCTGTTTTGTTGCAAACCAACCAGTGTTGATACTTTTGAATATTCATAAAATAATCTTAAAAAGATTACGTATAGGTATGTTGTATAAAATAAAATAACAAATTTAATCATTTATTTATTATAAAGTAATAAATCAAAATATGTGGTTTTTAAATTATGACGACTCTGATTCTGACTGATGTCTTCTGATTCCGAATTATTTTCCAGGGTTTCATTGTCCGATGAGTCGCTTCCAACATTTATTATAAAGTTAGTGCATGGTGTTTTTAAAAATCCTTGTTCAATTTTCTTGCAGTGATTGTAAGAATTCTTCCACATAAATGCTTGTTGAAAACATTCGGATTACGGTCTTTATTATTTTTGACACAGTGGAATATGATTTCACCCAAGGACGAAACATATTAGGACGTAATATTTCCACTGAACTATTAAAAAACAACTGAGTGGTATTTCTATTTGCTTATATTATTAATTAAAGGGAAGATAACATAAGGAAAGTATCAAAAACGTTTGAAATACCTCCTGCCGCACGTGTTTTACAAGTGTCTTGTAACAAAATAAGACTCTGGCGAGTACTTATTCGTCATTTATTTATATATTTATCTATCTATTTATTTATTTAAATATTTATCTATATATTTAAATATTTATTTATTTAATATTATGGCCATAGTAATTTATGATCGTCTAGTATACCTGTATTTTGGTAGGACCTCTACATTGTTTTCATAACGGTTAAAATAAACAGAGAAATAGAATTGTGATCCGGACGCCGTAAAAAATGGGTACAGGTACACAAGTTCAGAATTTATCAAATGAAAGGAGAGAAATCGTAAGATTGAAGTATTTCATGCGACTTAGCTGGATAAACCGCTCCTTCAGGAACAACAGGTTTCAGCAACTCCCAGGACTCCAACAATTACACTGTATTATTATTATTACATACCGTATCACCGCATAACACTTTAATTTGACACGTTTTGATACAAAGATTCGTATTACACCCGCGCAAATACGAAATTTGACGTAAGCCGAAGATGAATTCAGTGTGTAAACATAATGTGTTATATAATTATTTTGTATATGTGTGTTAGGTATAATATTAGGGATATATATATATATGGTTTTATAAAGAATATTGAAGGGTCGTCGATACTCGTAGCGTAGCTGCAGCTATAATTAAAATTTGAGGGAATTCGAGATTCCTTGCAAATCCAGAATGAAGTGGGGGCCCTAACGATTTAGAAACGACCTCCCTGCCAACCTTTAATAGTCGTGCCCACGTATTACACAGAATAACACGCTTCCAAACAAAATCCAGCGCCAATCTAAACTACCATTTAAACCCTAAGTCCCTAGAGTTTGACTCATTCATACAAAAAAACCCTTTCAAAACATCTCCAACTTTCACACATCTCTCCTAAAGACCTGGCCAAGTCAGTTTTAAGTTTTCTAACTTACTAAGCTTGACTGGTGAACGCAGAGGTTTTCCAAGCCTCGTCAAACGGGGTACTGTCGATACTAGGTCGGCTGTGGTTTCAGACGCAAACATGATGTAGGGCTTCACCCGCACAGCTAACTGCTTTTCCGTTCCCAGTCGCACACCTTGCTTTAGCTTGAAAAAGACTCTGCGTTCCTAAACCCCTTGGTTCCTAAAATAATCTTAGATACACGCTCCATTTTCACAAAAGATTCTAAAATAAAACCTAAAGACAGAAGTTTGAGAACAGTCATGTGGAAATTTTCAGCCCTGGATCTCGTTGATCTAGCTATAAAAAAAAAGGAAAGCTGTATATAAAAAAAGGAACACCTGTATGAAGAAAACCTAAATATAGGGAAAAAGGTAAGAATTGTCTCTGCTGGCTCCTCTAACCTAAAAACTCTCGTAATTTCCACAGACCGTCTATACTAGATCAAAATATAAGTATCTCTGCCAGACGAAGGAAAGCTAAAATAATATAATATAATCTCCTTCAGGACCTAGATAGCTATAGGGATAAAGGATAAATATAAAACGTGTTACATAAATAAATTTCTGATGTAGATACTTGATATTTATAAATATTGTACACCCGCTATTTTCGCGACGCCTCTATACACAAATAATAATATTTAATAATATTGAGTTTCATGAGAAAACCGTTGCGGGTAAAATTTATATTAGCTAATTCAGTTTTACGCAATTACGAACGCACTTCACCGACGCACTGTAAACACTTCCAGACTATATTTAAATAACGAAGCTTTATTCGTTGCAAATCCGCACTTTCGATGTAGGTACACGATACTCGACACTCTTATAACGCGTTACGCGACTCGTACCAATAGACCAATATCCTTCCGAGGTTTTATTCCGCGATTTGACGACCCGTACGCGCTTCGAGATCAACTCCACTCCCCGACTCGCGCTTGACTGTCCCAAAAAAGCCCTGATTTTCTTTAAATCAGCTCCTTCTCCCAGCCAGATTATTTCAGGTTACGCCCCCGTAGACACATTAATTTTCTATTTTATTACCTGTCAAAACCTATCTGAAGTGTATTTGCCAATCTGAAAAAAATCCTGTCAAACTAAAATTTATGATTCGATCCCTTCAGTTTTTGCTATGGCGAAGAACATAGAGGTAGGAATAACCGAGTCAACAGTTTCCAAGATGCAAATGAGGAGGAAAAAATAATCGAATAAATAAAATGTAATATATTTCTAGATGAAAGAACTCCATTCCTGTTTTTTATGCTTTGCAAACAATGCTGAGCCTTTTTAGAAATCCTTTCATCAATAAAACTGGAAGACAGTACCAGTCAAAACTCCTAAATTATATGTATATGTTTTATTATTATTATTCACCGTTCTTACATAAGAGATTACATCACTTTTACGCTTCAGATTTTAAGTATAATTTTTTACTATTAAACTGCCCTCTCTACCGCTTCCTACCTCAATGCAACTTTCCGGGAAGCGCTCTGCTCTCTTAAAAATATTAACATGTTTCTGAAATCTAAACTTTGACGTCCTGTCCAAATGACAATAAATTCGTTTGGTTTATGACCTGAAAACTTTGAAAAAAATTATATCGGCGCCACAGGAAAGCTTGCCCACAGAAAGAGTGTAAAATTATCGTTTCCTCTCCAAACAATACGACACTTATGTCGCTATAGCTATAAGGTTACAAATGTTATGGAATCCATACAGATTTGGCATAGTCGACCGTACCACTTCTTGGAAAGTGCAATGTATTCCAAATTTAAAACATCGCAAGGGATTAAAGAAACTCTATTTTGAAGTCAAACACAGCTGACATAGGATCGAAGTCGATATTATGATAATAAATCTTGGTCCCGCCCCTGGCTAATTTAGTTGAAATTCACATTTAGACGGGGCCAGTAGTTAAATAAATAATTGAATATATGAGTAGGTACTGTAGCCAAAAGTATCAACTTTGGTTGCTACAGTCTATTGTTTCATTCTGTCGAATTCACCAGCCACGACTTAATCCTATTGTTATTGCTAATAACGGTCTCAAGTGGAAAGACGCCAGCTAAAATTGAATGCACTATACAGCCGGTGGACCGGCGCGGCGTTCCACCAACAATTATTATGTCCCAACGTGATGGGTGGTGAGTCCTATCGCCGTAGTTCGGGCACAATTAAACGCTTTTAGGGCGTAGGTTTCCTCATGATGTCTTCCTTCACCGTGTAACAAGTGCTCAGTATTCTGAAAAACTCATCGGTGCATGCCCGAACTCACTCGTGGAAGGACATCCACCAACACGACACTTTCTTCGACCCACAACGTAAGAACTTACTTTCGATCTCTGTCTGTTTATGTAGATTCAAATTTAAAGAAAATTGCTTGGAATAGCACTCAACTCAGTTTAAAGCGAGGAGAAATTAAAAGCCACACACTTCAAAAACGAACGACGAAAATTTTACGAAAAAAATGACATTACTTGACAAATAAATCAAGATGGCGGCTGTTAAAAAATATGGCGGTGATTTCCTGGCGACCGCAATGCTAGGACGGAAACATCGGAACTAAAACTGACACAGCCCTGTTTCTTTCCTTTCACCCTAGAACGTTCAAAATTGACCTGAGTTAAACCGAGGGCATAGTAAAAACCACAGATGAAATAAATTGGGTAAAAACAGACTAGTAAGCTATCTTCACAGAGATGTGTCGCCTGCGCGGCTTATATGTGTGCGAACCACTGCGAGCCTGCACGTACGAACCACAGCACGCACACAACGACAATATCTCAAACGGTTTCTGGCGGTGTGAATAGGGTCGGCTGTAATCGCGCTTACTTACGCCGTGCTACAAAACAGATAGGTATTTTGTGGCCACGCGCCGTTCGTCGCATCGCCGCAAAATAAATTGATGACCCTGCAGCAGTAGGCATATAAACCTCACACGGCGCGGTGTTGTCTCATCACTGACAGCAGGATAGCATATACAAATCCAACGCGTGCAAAAGAGATGTCATGATCGCCGGACGTGACCGGGTGATCAAACTGAACTCAGCCCTGACTGCATAGACGAAATATTGATTGCTGACGAAGATTGCTGACTGACAGTTGCACGGAAATGTTTTGAAATTGGGGCCGGGTTCCGAATGGTACTGTCAGCACTAAAAGTACCATCAAACTACTCACGCCGCGCCAGCCGTACGACCATCAGTGATTCGGAATGACGATAGACGCGATGTAATCGATTATGTCTTGAATCGGAGCCATAGACATCTTATAATATTAATCTAATATTGGAACCCACTATGGGCGGGTCCGTCATGATACTCAACAAATAAACCAATTTTTCCATTAATATCAAAAATCATTGGGAAAAATTGGCTGTCAAACGAGTTGTGCGGCTCACTTCAGGCCACAACGAACGACGATGCTAAGCACTATTTTATGGGGGTTTGTTGAATTTGCTGTGGTTTTTCCCAGACTAAACCTAAGGATTAAATAGTGTTGGCAAGTTTCCATACAAAAACCAAGCGTCATTTAAGCTACATGGTACGAAGAAACTTATAAAAATGGGTTGTTTTGGCTGACTTATGCTTGAAACATATTTGTTAATACCTAAACTAATCTCTCGTATATATTTTGTTTGGAAACAAGCAATATTTATATCTAAAAGAGCCCGTAACTCACTGAGCTAAAATTGCTTCAAGTCGACTCTATGCGTTTATTATTAATGTGTAGTCTATATGTCTGTGGGTTTTTCATCATTTTTTGTCACAAAAAACGCGCGAAATTTCTTTCAAATCTTGCGTTCTCGTAAAATATGAGAAATTTAATCATAGAGTATCTGAATGGAACCCACTATTCCTTACAAGTGCCGCAATATATTTATACGTGGTGTGATGGCCTGCTGTCTGACGTAAATCAGCTAACCCCTCTCTACACAGATATATCTATACATATATGCATCGGCGCCAATACATAAATATACATGCATACCCATGATATATCTAACCATGTGGAGGCGCCACCACCATGAAAGTCTGGACTAGGACTTGATTACTGAATTATTTTTCCAATTATGATCGTTGCCAATCATATAATCAATGTTTCATAACTGCTAAATACGTTTAGTATTTATAGATGTGGGATAGGTTAAACTATAAAAGGGAGGATAGATAAAAAGACATACACAGACGGATAGTTTAGTGACTCTAATTTATTACTTTACTTTATCATTTTTCTCATTGTTTCCAATGGCCCAAATCAATTTTATAAAGGGGAAGAACAATTAATGAACACGAAACTCTTTTGGCCTTATTATCTATTACTTATCTAGTACATAAAGATTATGACAGATACAATTCTTTTCTATGATTAATTGCACGGTTCAGGTTTGAACTGAACCCTGACCCCTCTTGTAGAAACCTCTTGTTCTTACGAGTCTGACTTGTTTATTTTAAGGCCATCTCTATCTTGACCTCTTAACAAAGGCGTAATCATTGAAATTGCGCTTAACGACACAATATCTCCCACCACTCTCTTATAAAATGTATTATATAGCCAGGATATAATCTGTGTCTTTCTTTTTTGATAGTAGTAAATATTGCCGAACTAAACGTAAATTTATAGACACAGCCTCCCAAGTTACTGACAGTGACACATTCATATTATTTTAAACAGTTGGTGATTTAGCTCTCACATGCAGATGTAAATTAAAGTTATCTCATTGGAGTATTACTTCACTGAGGACAGCTAGGTATATGTAGGTGTAAAATGGTCATCACCGGGATTCGAACCTGGGATCTCTCTTTCTCTGAGCGTTTGCTTAATCACTCCTTATCATTTGGAGTATTTATAAGATACACCGAAACATTAACATTTGGCAAATCAAAGATTGCCCAGGTTTATTAGCTTAAAGTCCCTCGTAATGGGGTACAGATTTCAAAGAAATTTGTATAATTCAAATATTACATAGACAACATAATGGGCACGGAAAGTGTCTATTGCGAGATCATACTTTTATCAACATTTACTTTGTCTGCTACTGTCTAGATTGTGATTATAAACTTTGGCAAAGGAAATCAACTAATTAACTTTAATCTACAACCCGGTCACATTATCTCGAGACCTCGCTGGAATGCGAACCACCCGCCTCGTTCTTCTTTCACCTCCCCGCGCTCACCACGGTGCGTCAGTATGGTTAGCACTTTCGTTGCCGATACGCGTCGACTTGTTTTCGTGGTATATTTATAAACATTCCATTGTTACATTTGGACTTTTATTGTTATTTTGTTATTGCTGTTACTTTAAAATATTGTTTTTGTTGCAACGTTGGACATTTTTGTTAAGTTTGGACATTTTGGTTTAGTTTGGACATTTTTGTTACTATTTCGTTGCTTTGAAGTGGGACAGTGAAAGTTTTTTCAAGTATGAGAAAAACTATTCACAGTGAAGCAAGAAATTTAATCCTGAAAGTTCTCGCTTTCTTTGAATCAGAGAAAGCTAACAATTCGTAATACCTGTATATCAAGTTGTTAAACGAACCTGTGCTGCAACAGGAATATCAAAATGTACTTTGATGAGAATAAAAAAGGAGGCCAAAGAATTGCGGCATGTGTCACTGCAACATGCTACACCGAGTACGAGTTTCTAGTCAAGGTTCTAGCAACGACACACGTGAAGATGTTAGCCAGTCAGAAAAAGAAATAGAAAGATTAACAAGAGATGCGATTAATTCCATCACACCTTCCGACTGGAAAAAAGAAGTAAATCACGTTGAAAGATTACAACAGGAGTATTGGGAGAAAGACCACCTTGAAGAAGACCACCTTGTTCGTGAAATAATTATATCCCTAGGCGAAGAGAGTTCGGACAGTGAGATCAGCGATAGCGATAGCGATAATGAGACAATGACTGGCATCGAGCCAATCATATATTCTGAAGAAGATTTTTAGTCTGTAGTTTTGTGTAATAAACACTTCTTGTACCCACTTAACCAAGATTGTTTCATTTATTTTTCATCATTTTAATCATATCATTATAATAATATTACCTACATTAAATTAATTAACACAATATTTGTTTTGTTGGAAATCTTATTGTTTATATTAATATCCTACTAGAGGATGCTTGTTTTGCGCACCATATCAGAGCGCCGACGCGACGTGACGTCATCGACGCCAGGTCTCGAGATAATGTGACCGGGTTGTACATGATCTCGCTCAATAAACTCTTTATCTGCAAAGGTTTTAAACACTTAGCTTTATCTGTTGTTCCCACGTACAGCTCACTGACTGATACTGACACTTTATAATTTATACTGAGATTTCAGTTCAAGGTTTTATCAACATTTAAGTTATATCTAAGAGACTAGGTCGTCTCTTGGCGCTCCAAGACCAACTGCCTGTCTTCCCGCTTGCCTTCCGCTTTTCGGAAAAACCCCCAACCATCCCTCGTTAACAGTAACTTTTTAGGTAGTTAATTTAGAGTAAGATCTATTTACAATAGATCTTACTCTAAATTAACATCTATGCTATACATATTTAGCGTTCAATTTCCACTGCACTATCACACTAATAGCACCCGTGCACACACACTAACGCGCAGCGTCGAATCGATCGGCGGCCGTCGGCGCATAAGCAGTATAGGCACCCCCTGACGTCATTGGCCCTCAGTTAGACAGCCTATCCGCGCCTGCGCTTCCCACGTGCTCCAAACTCCACTATCTAGTCAAACTCAAGACTTAGATCTTGTTTTGCTAGACCAATCCTCCACAAAGTAATTCTCAGCTACTCAAATCAGGTCTTTTCCTGAAAGTATAAAGATAGACTCCGCACAATATCATTTGTAAATAATCATTGTTCGTCGAGATTTTTAAGTCGTTATAAGGTTCACATTTGTATGGCAATTGTAATTCGATAGCTTAGTTGCCAATTCGAATATAGGTAAACGTGCACTTTTGTTTTTACTAAGAACATTAGACCTTTCGTTGTTGAAGTGTGTGTGTGTCCATTAATTTTTAATGTTTTTGTAACTCTATAGAATTTAGGATCCTTTGAAAGCAATTTATGACCAATATTTATTGCTTACTTTCGAGAAGGACGTTTTGTTTTACTTGTGTTGACGTTTTTTCTTACTTGTGTTTTTATAGATTTAAATAATTGTTTTGTCTTGGCAAGTTAGCCTCCAAGACGATGCCATCACAGTGGGCTCATTCCGGTAAGTTAATAAAAATTGTGGTATTCCATGTTTGCAATGCAATTCGACAAAACTTCTGAGCTGTCTGCTTTTTTTCAAATTTCCTGCCAAAAAATAAAACGTTAGATTTATATTTCAATGGTCGGTCACAAGGTCATTATAGATTTGTTTAATTTGTTTACGTAACCTACATTAAAACGATAGCTGAGCGTGATTAATCTTTTGAAAGTCATAACCATACCACGTGACGTCACATTGTATAGAAAACAAGACTGTGCACTACGATACGAAAAACGAGCCGAGCGAGATGGGTTTTGGCACTCGTTGGTCCCTTTCTAACACGTTAGAAACTCAACAACACTTTATAAGTATACTGTACATAATAAATACACTGGCAACTTGCTAGACAAGGATACACGAGTAGCAACAGCTATCTCGTTCGGCTCGTTTTTCGCTTGAAAATGGTATCATAATAATTACAACCTTATTTCTAAGGAAATAAAATCTAATAATTTATACTGTAAGGTGTGACTCCTTGATGGAATAAGACGGGCTGAGTCCTCGATATCGGACACTCAAGCCGATCTCAGCGCTACAGTAGCGTTATCTACAAATCACAAAAATTACGTTTCTTTTGTTTCACTTACTCATTTGAACTTTGGATCTCCCATCTCTATTTAGTAACCATCTTATCTGAATTGTGAACTCGGTTAGGCACAGCAGAAGTAAAAGTCCAAATTTGTATGTGAATACAAAATTTGTGAGTTGCAGCCCGGAGCATGAGATTTAAACTCTGCTTAGCCACGTAGAGTTGTGTTCAAACGACGGCACTGAGAATCTCAGAGAGACGAAACTAGTCGCTAATTAATAAAAACATAGTGGAACTCGTATACGGAGACTTTTATTAGTGTTGAAATAAAATCTAGTTTAGTTGAGCAAAAATTGGACAGTGCAGTCTTGTTCTTAAACAATGTCTTTGTGTATTGTTGTGGACTCTTTCATAATCATAACCGCACTCGACCAAAATATGATAGAAAGGTTTCTAGGTTCTAAGGTTCTTGTAGTGCGTTCCGATTCAAGACATAATCGATTGCCTTCATCGTGTCTATCATCATTCCGAATCACTGATGGGCGTACGGGGCGTGAGTAGTTTGGTCGTACTTTTAGTGCTGTCAGAAACTTTACATACATTACTTCTCAACTTTTTTTACTGTTTTGCACAAGATTTAACGCGAATGAAATTTTTTAAAACATAGGTACAAAAAAGAAACAATATTTTAAAAGTGTATGAGTGAGAGGGTATGTGTGTGTGTGAGGGTGTGTGAGTGTGTGTGTGAGGGTGTGTGAGTGTTGTGTGAGGGTGTGTGAGGGTGTGTGAGTGTGTGTGTGTGGATAAAAGCGAGCGAGTGTATTTGTGTAGGTGCGTGCTTAATTAACTTTGTGTGCTTTATCTTGTTTGGGATTAGGTGTCATGTTGCAATAGAAGCTCTGTTTCGTCAGAAATAGATTTCGTTTCAAATACACTCATTCATCATACAAAACATCAGTCTCAGCATAGTTCATGAATAACATCGATGCATCTATGTATCGTTCATAAAAACATTGATGTTAAAACTCACTATAATTAAATCATGCAACCTTAAACACAAGATTTTACGCAAATGAAATACCTGCTACTGACCTACATACACTTATTCATCATAAAAAACATCGGTCTCAGCATAGTTCATGGTAACATCGATGCATCGTTCTTATAACATCGAAGTTAAAAATCACTAAAATGAAATCATGCAACTTTATATACATTACTTCTCAACTTTTTTTTACTGTTTTGCATAAGATTTAACGCGAATGAAATGCCTGCTACTGACTTAAATACTCTCATTCATCATACAAAACAACGGTCTCAGCATAGGTCATGAATAACAACTTTCCGATGACTTACGGTTCAATAATTTAAAAAATTAAAGGACCTCTTCCCTTTTCGAACTGTACATTGCAAATAGAACTTTATTGGTTCGTGCTAAGAAAGATTATTCCAACAGCTAATTATTGACTTACGGTTCAATCATTTTAATAATTAAAGGACCGCTAACGGCTCTTTAGTCACTTCCTTACTTTTCGGTTCAACGACCAATCCTGGGCCGCGTTCAGTTTGATCGCCCGCTCATCACTGACAGCAGGATAGCAAATACAACGCGTGCAAAAGAGATGTCACGATCGCCGGGCGTGAGCGGGCGGTCAAACTGAACTCAGCTCTGCGATAGTTTGGCCCTGCGTAGGGATGATCCGATACCACCTAAGTATCGATACCTACTCAAATGAGTAGTACTCAAATCGTATTACGATACTACTCATTTGAGTATCTGAAAGGTATCGATACTTACTCATATTGATACATTTTTTCAACTTTTTATAGGAATGAGGTAAACTCAAATTATATAAATTATTTATTTTATACACATAGCCAAATAAAACACATAAATGTGTTAATTTATATAGTTATCATCATTACAATCTTCACAGTTTTAAGGACTGCGCGGTACTTACCTAAAAAGCACGGTTCATCTACAGGTTAAAAAAATAAATCAATTTATAGAAAGTTTCAAAAAAAAAGGGTAGGTAATTACTGATATTTACAAGATAGGTAACTTATTTATCATCTAAAAGCACACACGGTGATGGTGCATTCGATCGAATTGACGCTAGATTTATCATTTATGGCGCCGGCCCATAGCTAAGATACGTTATAACACTGGCACCAGGATAGCGTATACAATTTTCCACGCGTGTGACAGAGATGGAATAAGAACCCGTGTTGCGACACCTATCCGTACAACCTCTAGGTTTTGTTTCAAAACGATTCGTTCGGTAATAATTCGGGAGCGTCGTGCAGGTGTCGACGCAGTAAGGATCATTCTGAATTTAGTGTCACTTGCGCGATTCGATTCGATACAAGTACTTATTTTCCGATACCAAGTAAGTATCGAAAGAAGGGATTCAATACCAAAAGTACTTGGTATCGAAACAAAAGTATCGAGTAGTTACTCGTATTTACTTGTATCGGAACATCCCTAGCCCTGCGTTTTGTTCATTTTGTTCGTCTGCAACTTAAATGGAGCAATTTTGGTCAAAGTAGTACCTTTTCTTCTTCTTTTCCTAATTATTGAAGTGTTTAGAAATGGCCTCATCTAGTAAACTACCAGGAACAGGCCTCGAAGATGTGGGTGTGCCGGGACAAGCGTATCTTCGCGACGCGCTTACAAGTTGTACAGATCCACTAAAAGCTATCGAAGAATTCCAGCTTGAGAATGGTATTCTATTGCCTTCACTACGACCTATGTTGCCACTACTCGACCTGCACGGCGTCCGCCGGCTAGACTTCCACACCTCAGTATTAGAAGAACTAAGAGACAAACTCATTGCTCACATCAACGAAATGGGATCAAAAGAAAACAGAGAGCATGACAAAAAACTAAAAGAGTTACTAGCTAAAAGTTTTCCTGTTGTTAAAGTCAAAGCATTACGGCCTGTTATCATGAGTATATTGAAGAACACACCCCATATTGATGATAAGTTTCTGAGAGTGTTGGTACGAGACAGAGATTTGTATAATGACACCGATACTGAAGTAAAGAGACAGATATGGCAGGACAATCAGTCCCTGTTTGGAGATGAGGTATCACCATTGCTTAGTCAATATATTAGAGAAAAAGAAAATGTTCTGTTTGACCATGAAAATCTTCAAAGTTTGTTCTTTTCCCCGTCACCTAAAGTGAGACGTCAAGGTGCTGTAGTGCAGAAACTTGCACATATGATTGGTAACAGTGTAAGACTGTATGACATGGTACTGCAGTTCCTTCGTACACTGTTCTTGAGAACAAGGAATGTACATTATTGCACTCTAAGAGCTGAACTTCTCATGGCCTTGCACGATTTAGAAATTCAAGACATCATATCTGTAGACCCTTGCCACAAATTCACATGGTGCTTAGATGCATGCATTAGAGAGAAAAATGTTGATATAAAAAGATCTAGAGAACTCCAAGGATTCTTGGACAGTATAAAAAAAGGACAAGAGCAAGTACTGGGTGACTTATCAATGACTCTATGTGATCCATATGCTATAAACTTCTTGGCCACTTCAGTAATAAAGATACTTCAACATTTGATCAACACTGAAGGTCTTCCCAGAGAAAATCCCATTCTGATACTGCTTTTAAGGATGTTGGCTCTTGGTTTAAGTGCATGGATTATGATTGATTCACAGGAATTTAAAGAACCAAAGCTTGACAGTCAAGTGGTTACAAAATATTTACCGGCTTTAATGTCATTGATGGTAGATGACCAAGTCAGAGCTTTACACAATAAGCTGCCACCTGATGAGCGGGAATCTGCCATTACAACCATTGAACATTCAGGACCACCTCCAGATGCCTGTGAAGCCTACATGAGAGAAAGTTCAGTATGTGGAGTCCTAGCTATGTACTACACCCTTCATGCTGCCAAACTACGAGACAGGGGGTCCTTACTCCGAATCCTCAGTATCCTGGGCAGTTGCAAAGATGGCAGAGCTTACGAAGACCCATTCTTACACACATTAGTTGCATTACTCATCCAACTACCAGACGAATTCCAAGGGGAAGATTTCAGTACTGTATTATTTGATGAGTTCTTCTTTGCAGGTCTATCCAAAGATAATGTCACTAGACATTTGTTGAAGTTGCTTTGGTATATTCATCCTAAGCTTCCCGAGACTAGAATACAGACTCTTGTAAAGGCTTTGCAACCAGGAACTCAGCATAATGAATCAGTACATAAGCTGTATGAAGGAATCCAGCAGAAAATCAATATTACCACAGAGCCAGTGCCTGTGGCTGCTGAGATGGAATACTTAGATTCACCTCTAATGAGTGTGCCTACTCCTGCTCCCTACCATAATATCTAATTTTAAATCATAATTATGATTAATCCTTAAAGTAACATCCCTAAATTATACTAATAAATTTTATACCAGGAATGATTATTTTTCACAAAAGTTAAAAAGTAGGTAAATAAAACTCTTAACTTTTGTCTTTTATATTCATGTCATTATTACATATTTGCTACTAATTTAGCCCCTAGGATGGCTCGAAGCTCTTGCTACTATATATGTATTTACATATGTGTTTATTTCAATTACATTTACATTTATTACTACTAACAAGAAAAGCCAGTTATTTATTTATATTATTTAATGCTATATTTCTTTTTCATGCGAGTGTATAGATATTTATTTTTTGCTGGAATTCCCTGTAATGCATTTAGTTATATTGTTTTTTTTAACATTATAATTATCTTGTAAACTGCACAACTTGTAATTACAGAATACGTGACTGGATTTGACATAATCTTAGTAAATAAAAGAGAGCTTTTATAAAGTTCACTGAAAATACTTTATTAGTACTGACTTACAATAAAAGCTTAAAATATTATTTCTCTGGAGATTTTAATACTGTTATGGACGGAATTAATAGAAACTTTATTTATGGCAAAATATTTTCTTTGTGGAACTGCCACCACTAGGTAGCTCGTATCCAAACATTTTACAAATATTAGCCCCAGCAGCGAATTTTAAAAATTGTAGCAGCATTGACAAAATTTGCTGCCCATAGAATTCGCTGTCGAGACGTCGAATGTTTTTAAAGTTTTCAGCCCTGAACAACAACAGCTGTGCTTTTAAAGATTTTTATAATAAAAAATGTTCGCATGTTTTATGCATGACGATCGCGTCGCTCGGGCTTCAAGTCCAGTGAATGCAGGGAGCGCAAAGACCGGGAACGTTCGAAGAGCGAGGGGTCCGTGTAGATCGGTTCACTGCCATCATCGAAGGCGCTGGCGAGGCGGCCGGACGACCCTGCTTCCTCACCTACTTCGGCGAATGTCCGACCTAGACCACTGAAAGAAATTAAACCAAGAATTATAATTATAACCATGCATGATAAAAATTAAGGTCTTGCATCAATCTGTCTCACCAAGATTTTGCTGCCTGGGAGCATGCTGTTATCTCTCAAGCTTTTTAGGGATCCGTCAAAACGGGAAACCCTTAAAGCGAAACTTTAATGTCTGTATCAGAAAATCACGAAAAATTATGATATTGCTTTGAGATTTAAATCAGGCACTTATTCTATCTTTTTCTATTCAAAGCAGTAAGACTATGTAAGTCGTGTTTATTCTTTTTTATGTAAATGAAAGAGCGTCCGCTTGCTTGCTTTACATACCTCAGTGAGAATGGTTTGTGCAGGTGTGATGCCGAGAAGAGCGAAGGTCTTGTGGGGCGCGGACCTGGAGTCACGGGGCGTAGCGCTGGCGCTGGACTCGAGGCTTGCATGTTCTTGCGTAGCACACGCCAGTAACGCCTGTGTAGGGGTCGTTCATAAGGTATTTGGGCAAATCGACTTGGCAATCTCAGCATCCAAGCAATTACTTGCTTTGATTTGGAAGAAAGTATTGTTTAGAGTGCATTACAAACTAAAATAATAAATAGGAAAAAAGTAAAACAAAATTGCTAATGATATATTTCGGGCCCGGCTTCGGTTGAGATGTATGTCAATTACATAGTATAATAGATAAGGTACGTATTTATTCTTTCTTATCTCTGTAAACTTGCTTATGTATACTCTAAGATCTCAACTGAAGCCGGGCCCAGCAGGGCCCGAAATATATCTTGAGCAATTTTGTTTTACTTTTTTCCTATTTATTATTTTTGTAATGTATATAAAATACACAATAAAAGCCTTTTAAAAGAGCATATTATTTATTAATTATAAAGCATTACAAACCAGAAATACGAATTTAAAAAATTGTCAGTCAAATGTTTTGAAAATATACCTCGGGCCAGGATGCAGTATGTGCATTATAGAGGCTGGTGTATCCAGGGGTTACAAAATATTCGGTGTATCTACAGATATGGTGGGAAAATTTAACGATCCACACTTTCGCAGTGCAGAGCACTTGCTGCGAAAGGAAGAGGTCACAGGTACGAATCCTGTCCTGAGTTACTTTTTCAAAATATTTGAAACTTTTCAACTGATCCTTTCTTTCTAAATATATAAATGTTTAGAGTATCCAAAGCGATGAATTTCGCTATAAATCATCTAATCAAAGTAATAATAGGTTAATTATTACAATGTTCTTCAAAAAACCAGTTAATGGCTTTTATTTGTTAGTTTTTATTAATAAACACACAGAAATAATATACATATAAGTAGTAAAATGTGGTACATTTCGACCCCTCAGCGGGGTCGTCATCAGGCGAATAGATAAAATACTCGTAGTATGACCCATAGACAAAGGATTCGCTTTAGGTATGACCACTAGTAATAATCATATGTCTGTGAGTATGACATATAAAGTAAAACTGAAATCTATGACGATGAACCACAAATAAGTATTTAAGTAAAGTTATTGGTTCATTGTCATCATCGGGTTCCTTAGTTTGAGATTGTCATAGATCAGTTTTTTATATTGTTTTTATTTTATATGTTTTTTCTATTCGCCTTATTACAATATAACTAGTCCTTACCGGTAAATGTATAGAGCAGCAGTCAACATAGCCAGCAGCAATGACAACAACACACACAGCGCCACCAACAGCGCTCGGTAATGATACGGAGACACGCACACACCCACAGCAGCCACCACTGGCTCTGACTCTGCTGGTCCGTTCTCTTCTAGAAGTTCGTTTCGGTTGTCGAACACCTACAAAGATCATCTTTGTTTTATCCGTAAGATAAAGAATTAAGTATACCAGTAAGAAATTAGTATTTTTATTTTATAAGAAATAATGAATAGTTTTTTTTATTTGAGGTGGTAACGGAGGATCTCGGTGCAAAATGCACGTCAAAACATTGTTTTCCTTACTTTGAATTAAAAGTTTGCAGTAAATGCGTTTTATAGCTATTCGCGCAAATTGCTTGATAATAGTTGTGATCACATGAAAATTATTCAATTTTATGCGTTACATTTTAGCTGCATTACATTACAACTGTAAACACGCTTTTAAGTTTGTTAATGTAATTAATTAATTGATTAATCCTGATGACGACTCCACTGACGGAGTCGAAATATATCGTTATTTTTTTTCCTTTTTTTAGTTACTGTATTTTATAGTAGATTATCAACCAAGGGCTGTATGACATCAATTGCATACGAGGTTTTTGGCGCCTGAGCGAAGCGAAGGCGCTAATTATCCCGAGTATGCAATTGATGCTTACGCCCGAGATAAATACTCTGCTTTACATATCGATTGTGAGGTAAGTAAACAACAAGACAGCAGGTTTCAATGAACATTTATTAAGAAGAAAAAAATGTGTATTTAATTAAAATTAATAGTAAAATTATTACAATTTGTAAGAGATATGTTCACGTTCTTTTTAGGAATATTTATAGTTTGAATATGAGTTTGTGATGATAAGACTTGAGTTTGAGTGACTTGAGGTTCTTGCATCGTAAATGGCGGCAGTTGACTGGTACTATTTTCTTCATTAAAAAATGGCTCAGATGATGTGCTTTGACGTGGTGATTTCAAGTTTATATTTTCTGTTATTTTAGAAGTAATTTTGCTTTTGTTTGCCACCGAATCTTCGATATAACCTTCGGCCACTTTGCTGGACTTCCAGCCGCCGTGCCTTTTTAACAGAGTGAGGTTGGCTCCCGAATCAGCCAATAGAGTCGCTGATGTTCTGCGAAAGCAATGCCCGGTGTATAACTCTACGTTACTCAGTTTTAAATATGTGGCTATTTGCTTTGGCATGCCTGTAAATTTGTTTTTTCCTATTACTTGTCTGTGGCATTTTCCTTTACTGTAATTAAGAAAAAAACGATTTGTATCCACGTTTTCAGGCCGAAGAGCTTGATATTTTTCAACATAATTTGCAAATTCTTCATGCACAACAAATGACCGGTCAATTTTAGTTTTCGTGTTAGGCAGTTTTATGAGTAGTAATTTGTTATATTTTTCTACATTTTCTATTGTCAAGTTTGTCAATTCCACGGTTCTGCAGGCTCCCGATATCCCAAAAATTAGAACAACCTGTAAAAAAGACATAAGTTGTATTAAAGGCACCAAATTCGCATAGTATTTTTGTGAAATATTTTGTTAACTTATTAAAAAGGGCAAGTAAATACGTAGGTACCTTTATTGCTAAATAAATTTCATCCGGAGCTTCATTTAAGAATTTCTGTACTTCTTCTGCAGTAAATACCTTCGATTTCTTGCTTTTAAAGCCGTCAGACTGCCTTTTCAAGAAAGCAGTTTAGAAAAATCTTTCAAATTCACGTCATGTTTTGTCATCATTGTAGATTTTAGCATGGAATAAAAGCACCATAAACTGGAAGGTTGTAGCCTCTTAGATAATTCATCAAAATATGATATAAAAACACTTTCAGAAAGAGATTTCACTTTTTTTTCTGACCGCCATTTCATAAATTCGTCGTATGCTTTTACATATCTTTCTTTCGAGTTCGGCGGTAATATATTTTCGACAACTGTTTTTGCCCTTTCTTTAATAAAATCGGGCGTTAGATCTATGTCTTCGTCACTAGACATGTTTAAAACTTTTGAAAAAGAACTCAAACAAGAAAATTAATTACTTTCGCGATGCTTTCGCGCCTACTAGTAGACTGCCTTTTTTTTTTTCACGCACGCAAGCGCGTCAAATCTTGCTGGCCAGTTTGATTTTTAAATCGATTCCATCTAACATACGATGTGGAAACAAATAGTTCCATATTTAAGATAAAATCTTTATAAAATAAATTGTCTAGATTCCGATTCGAGTAATTAATCGATACGGAGAAAAAAAATATTAACTTTTTAAAAATATTCTTCGTGCAGTATGAGTATGACAGTTCTTTTTTCAAATTCCAAAACCTATGCTGTAATGATAGTCATACACCCCGGCATTCAGGGGTGTAAGGGTGTACTTACAGAGCAAGAGATATGTAAAATAATAAAACTACAATAATTAATGTAATAACGTATTTTTTTGTGAAGACTTTTTTTGTTAAGACTATTTCCGCAAGTTGCTTTAAAATACATTTGTTGCATACTTTTTATTCAAACGTAAGGAAAACAATATTATGATGTGCATTTTGTACCGAGGTAAAAAGTTACCCCCTTAAATCAAACAATTTCCTTACCATTGATGAAAACTGTATTGCGTAGGAAAAGCTCGTATATTTTAGCGATAAAAATATTTAATAAGATTCCCAACTCAATTAAAGAGCTTCCACTACCTCTATTTCAAAGAAAATTGACTTTGTGGTTAAAATAAAAGCCCTACTATTCAATAAAATCATTTCTAGAATCCAAATTTTGATTATTATTATGTGAGTTGTTATTTGTTATAGGTAATTTAATTTTAATTGTGAAATCAATGATATTGTCTGACATTATGTTTATTTAATTGTCGTATATTATTATTTTGTAGATGTTGTGAATTTGATTGCTTTTTATAGTTTTATTTAGTTTTAATAATTAAATTTCTGCATGCCGAATTTTTTTTTTGGTTAAATTTGAATGAACAAAATATTTTGTAACACCTACAATGTACCATATTTATTGCAAATAAATGATATCTGAATCTGAATCACAGCTAATGTTATTAAGGTAGGTTTGTTTAAGCTCTTGCTTGTCCTACATCAGGTTGTTCAACCCAGACCATAATCCTTTTTAAAAGTAGTTGAGTCATACGATAAGTAAGCTCCTTATTAGATAACCTTGGTTAATAATTAAATAATCAGTTGACATCGAGCGTGAAATATAAATATAATACAAATTAAATACTTATAAATCAAGAGAAATAGTGATTTTGAGCATCTAAAAGAAACAATCTCACCTCAATCATTTTCCTCACGTGGCTCGGAGTCTCTTGGACTTCATCCTTCAGGTACTTATCCACCTCAGCATTCTCGAAGGACACCTTGTACACTGATCCCTTATCTTCAGACTTCTGTGTGCTGGTGCTGATAGCTTCTGGAGTTGCTTTAGCTGTATCGTTGGATACAGCTGCAAGGGTCGAATTGACGTCGCGGCGTCGACGACCGAACGAAGGTTCAGATCTTCCAGTATGGCTTGGACAATACGCCTGGAGAGAGAATTATTTGAACACCTATGAAAGCCATTATAAGCGAGTACAAAGTTTTGACATATTTACCTGAAAATGATTAATTATACTTGTATTGTATGAGCTATTGATATACCTGCAACTTTAATATTTATACGGGCAGGCCCTATGATAATGCTAATAGCTATCAATTAACGCAGCGGCGTCTTAGTGCGAGGGCTTCGGCACCGCGCTCACCAACCCGCCTTCCAAGAGGACCAACAAAAGTAGCGTAATCTTGGAAAGACCTACTCGTGTGTCCAGCAGTGTATGAAGCCAGGCAGTCATATAACTGTTTTATACAGGCTGAAAATAAACCCCCTAGCTATAACAAAGAAAACTGTTCTATATTCGAATTAAAAAAGACATGTTTTCTTACATTTGTCATGATTCATAGTTTAAAAACCGGCCAAGTGCGTGTCGGGCCACGCGCAGTGTAGGGTCCGTAGTTGCCCGGTACATTTTATAAGTTGGTCTACTAATACGGATCGCGCCTTAGTCCCATACATTTAGAAGAACGCCCATACATTGTCGTGTTTAGAGGGGGCCAAAATTTTGGCGCGACCTGTACTCGTAAACCTACTTAGCTATGTTAGTTTTCCTTTTAAATTCATTATATATACTACTTCTGTGAATTTTTTCACATATCTATAAACAACCGTTAATAAATTTAACCGATGATAAAAATATATAATTTCCGGCACCGATTTCGAGAAATCTTTGAAAAACCATGAAGAAATGCATGTCCCCCCCTTATTTCCGAAACTGGTAGAGCGAAAAAAATTAAATAAATCATGGTGATTTGGGATTATGTAAAGATTACAGGAAAAATATAGCGGTTGAGAAATTCAAGATAGTAAAATGACAAAATTAAATTTTTCATCGTCGAGTTTCATTTCGAGTACGATATAAAAATATTTGTGTCTCTCTTTTGTGGTACAATCAATTATTTTTTAGTTATCATAAACAGTTATGGGCACGATTTCAAATACTTTCCTCCTGACTGTTCCCAAAACAGTCGAATTACGGAACCCTAGGTATGCGAGTCTGACTCTCACTTGACCGGTATTTTTTTCTCAGGAACAAATTGTAAATTCTGCATAAACGTAGATAAGATTCATGAGTATCTATATAAAGTGCGCGCCAGATAAGCCTGCGCGCGACTGGTGGCGTTACTAACGTTTTACTAAGTACTTGACCTTTGGCATGATGATTGCCAAACTTGACCACTGAAAACTAATAAAAATGATAGACATTCTACACACTCACTAGGTACACCTGACATAACAACAAGTTGGCGGCCTGCGATTTATGATTTTAGCCACGCGCAGTCTGCGCGCATTTTACACACGAACTCATTAAAACCGTTTTTGAAGGCTTTAGTTTTAGTTTGACATACACAAAATTAAACTTGAGTATGGTTAAAACGAAGAGCCATTTTCAAGTCACCATTTTATAAACGTCAAACTAAAATTTCAATTTGACAGCCATAATTTACTCAACTTAGTGATTTTAACTTGTTTTGGTAATTTCAAGGCACATTTTAGAGCTATCATTTGATTGAATTTAAAAAAATTAGTTTGATTTATGAGCAATTAAAAGACTTGCTAATTTTAGTTGGTGTGCCCTTCAGAATAGCAAAATATAGTGCTGTCATGTAAAATTAAGTTTTTTAGTAAGTTTCTCAGATTAAAATTAAAACCTTCCAAATCGGCTTTATTGTCGTAATAAACAAACTGCATTTAATTTTATTAAGTGTATCACCCGCCACGCACTTTCCACGTGCTACCGATTGCACGCATAATGTGAACGACAAACATTAGGCGTTTAGGTCAAGATAATGAATATCACGCTACTTTTCTAAAAATAAAAATGTCGCTACTGCCACCAGTAAGTACGATAAGAAATTGCATTCATAACTATAAATAATAGTATTGCCACTTACAGTTCCCGACACAGATAACCTTAGGATAACCCGCTAAAATGCTGAGGATGTTTAGTGGATAAGACATATTTTTGCCACGATTGACGCACGAACTGTTGACATCAAAGTTTATTGGTTTTAAGGTTCCGTACCCAAAGGGTGGTTATTACTAAGACTAGGGTAGGGTGACCCTATTACTAAGACTCCGCTGTCTGTCCGTCCGTCACCAGGCTGTATCTCATGAACCGTGATAGTAAGACCCTTTGAAATTTTCACAGATGATGTATTTTTGTTGCCGCTATAACAACAAATACTAAAACCAGCCAAGTTCGAGTCAGACCCGCGCACTCCCATACAACAGACATTATATTTTTGCCGTTTTTATAGATAACTAGCTTTTGCCCGCGGTTTCCCTGCGTTGAATTAGTTTTTTTGTACTCCTATAAAATCAGTCAATATTATTCGGGCTGTTACCTACAGTAAACACAGCTGGTGAAATGTGTGTGTTATGCCCCTCTGTTTCCCATTTTGTGTGTCTCTTTTATAGTTTTTCCATGGGAACAAAGGGAAAAAGTAGTTTTTGTCCTATTCAAAGTCTAGAACTACATTTATGCAAAATTTCAGCCTAATCGGTTTCGTAAGCATGGCGTGAAAGGGTGACACATCACTTTTCTATAGAAATTTGAAAGCTCATTTTCATCCCATGGGAACTGATTTATGTGATAGAAATTAGCCTATGTCCTATTCCAGGTCTGAAACTACATTCATGTAAAATTTCAGCCCAATCGGCTCAGTAGTTACGGCGTGAAAGAGTAACAAACATCCATCCATACATCCAAACTTTCGCATTTATAATATTAGTGGGATGATACGGAACCCTTCGTGCGCGAGTCCGACTCGCACTTGGCCGGTTTTGTTGTAGTACAAATGTAAAGATGGGATTTAAGATTATAAAGGAAAGATCAAACTTATCTACCATTGATTTTAAATCGGCTTACTTACAGGTTGGCATCCTTCCCGACATGTCCGCACTGTAGCCTCGAACACCAGAAAGTTGGATTCGGGTATCTTGAAAGCATTGAATCTAGCTTCCAGAGAATCCCCACTGCGTCCTTTGTCTAGTTCTGGGAATACATCTGCATCCACCGGACAACTGAAAATATTAGTAAGTCACACATATATAACGTGATTGCATATAACCCACTATTAAAATATCTATGACAAAACGATTTAAAAAAGAAACAAAAATCTTTTAACTCACCCTACTCTATCGATTAGCTGCACTGATCGTCCAGAATAAGGATCTCTTGCGATGACATTTGTTGCGAATATATCCGTCGCGTAGTTGTATCCATCCTGAGCCTCCAGTCTGAAGGTTAAGGGATCTCCAACAGCAATGGTGGTCGTTGGACGTCCTTGGTACAGGATCATCAGACGGACCTTGGAATTGAGCGAGCTTTCCTCAGGGAGGTACTCAATGGGGATGGGGCTTCCCGACCTGTCAATCAAATCATGTCCAAAGCTAGTGTTAGACTTGAGGTTGACGTTTCTTGAAACAAGTTTTAGACTTTGGATGAACTCGATGATAGACTCTAGGACTTTAACAATTAGCTAAGTTTGATTGAGTTCATTCAAAGTCATTCGTTAGTATCTGGTTAGTGCATTAACAGCACTCAAAAACCGCCAAATATATAGGTAAGCTAAAAGCCACAATTCAGAACACCCCAAATGTAGGCCACCCGTTAAAACAGAAAAAACACGAAAAATTATTTTGGTCTAGGTAAATTTAAGCAATGAAAAATGTTTGCCTAAAATTAGCACTATTACACTCAAACACTCACGCAGATCAGTCAGTTAACGTTAATACTGATTAAGTAGACACAAATCTTAATATTTGTTATGATAGCTCATTTAAAAACATTGGTGTTGATGGGATCGCTTGGGAAAATATTCAAAAAATTTCCACTAATTTTCTCTAATTAGCAACCACAATATTTTCAAACAGGCACCATAACTATGTCAGAACTCTTTTCTCACCCAGCTCCGATGTAGTTGGAGGTAACAACAGCCTCAGCAGGGCCTCTAAAGAGACAGGTCAGGTTGAATCGTTTGTCTCGGGAAGTTTGCACGTTGTCACTGAACTGTACCACTACTATGTTTGTCATGGTGTCACCGTACTGAAATAAGATTATAGATAACAATAATAACATTTATTGAAAATCATATATGTATACTTGATTACTCTTAACAAGTTGCTAGTAAGTAGGCCTAAAAGACAATATCGTTTTTTATTATTCCAAGCAATCTAGAATCTATATTGGGAAAAAGTTGTCACATACCCTTTGAGTACCACATTCTGGATATCCATGTGCTCCAGAAATTCGGAGTACATTCACATTACCACCATTACCCCGGAAGAAGCATCGGTCATAGAAGCCATATGTATACATTCTACCGTAGAATCCCTCGGGCAAACGAAGTGTGAACTCCATTCCATCTTCATTGCAAACTTGCGACACTGTTGACACGAGAATATAAATTACAAAACCCTTTGTAAAGACTCCGATAAGATTTTTTGAAAATGTCCTCACCATCTAAACAGTCATCAGCGATTCGACCCAAGGCTCGTTCATAGAAGTCATATTCGTTAGCAGTGTTATCAAAGTGTGCAGGGTTTGCAGCATCCAATTCACGTGTATCACGATCGCTAAGCTCGCAGTTATCACGAGCTTCAGCACCAAAAGCAGTTTCCCTAAAAATGAAATCATATAAAATGTACCGTTTCCACAAAAAGCTTTCAGAAACAGAACTAAGGAATTTTATCTACCATGTAAAGTTACCTACCTGAAGTTAAAGGATCGGCAAATGAAATCCCTGGCCTCAATACATTCTCGCTGACAATGCGCCAAAGACTGAGCTGTTGTGAACCTCCTGACGAATCTTCTCTGCATACGTTGACGACCTACTTGTCTGAAACTGTCTTCTTCACATCGAGACCCTTGCCAAGGTCTGTGACCCCCTGGAGGTCCACCAACTGGACCGCCGATTGGACCTCCGATTGGCCCCCCAACGGGGGCACCTAATGGTCCAGGCACAGGCCCAATTGGGCCATCTGGTTCGTAGCCTCCGCCGTAACCACCATCTTAAAGAAAAAAAAATCTGTATTATATGGCTGTCTGGCTTAAAGACTTTTATCGATACCCTAAGTACTTACTGATAGGTCTCTCAAGTCCAGGCGGAGGATAGTTTCCACGGTAGCCTCCAGGTCTTTCTATTGGTCTTCTAATTCCGAAAATTGGTCTAGGTTCTACAGGGTATCTAAATTAGGGAGAAAATGCTTTAGTTCACCAGATACCATCTGCTCAAAAAGACTTAAGGATGGTGCACAATAGTATTATTACTAGTACCTTTCAGGGCCAACTGGAGCAATTGGTCGTACTGGAGCAATTCCTCTATCAGGGTAACGATCACCTGCATAATCTGGACCAGGACCATAATAACCCCCACGTCCGTAGCCTGCTATAACAAAATATCAGTAAGAAAGGTACCTAACAATGGAGAAAGCAAAGATTTCGATTAATTGTGGTCGTTAGTGCTTACCAGGATAAGAAGATCCGGTCGGCGGATACTTGTTATACAGGTCGGGATAGCGGTCTCCACCGAGTGGTATTGGATCACGGTTGACACCAACAGGATAACGACTGTAGGGATACCTCCCCCAGTCATTGGTGCCAGGATAGCCGCCCTGGTTGTATCGATCAGGGTACCTACTCGAACCACCGGGGTAGTAATCTGGTCTCGGCGGGTACCTTCCACCTCCTCGCATCGGGTATCTATCGACTGGATACCGATCGGAAGGATATCTTTCGGGATACACGTCTATGGGATACCTGCTTACAGGGTAACGGTCGGCAGCAGGGTATCTGCCGATATCATTGGATGGGTATTCATAGTAGGGATATCGGCCACTGTCAAGTGGATAGCGATCTCCACTAGCTGGGTATCTTCCCCCTCCAATGGCGTTGGGTGGGTAGCCTCCGGGAGTATATCTATCAGGCGGATATCTATCTACACCAGCCGGGTATCTGTCCGCAGGATATCTGTCGACGGGGTATCGATCAGGTCCAACTCCAGGGGGGTATCTGTCATCAGGATATCTCTCCCCTCCTGGGTAGCGGTCGAGGTAGTCGGGCGCGTCCGGGTAGCGGTCGTCGGGGTACCGGTCGGGTCTGCCTGGGTACCGGTCGTCGTCGGGGTACCGGTCATCATCGGGGTATCGGTCGCGGTCGCGATCGCGGTCACGGTCTACCCCGGGCGGGTAGCGGTCGCGATCGCGATCCCGATCCCGATCCCGGTCGCCGCCCCCGCTCCCTGCTTGAAGGAATATGTGATTGTTAGTAAGAGGAGAACTTCTAAAAGGAACTAACTACTGCTAGCTGTACTCAAATATCAACATGCAAAATAAATAGAAAGTAGAATAAATTCTAAACACAGAGCATGCAAACTACAAAATCCACACACGATCTTAGGTCTACGTTTAAATTAACAATATACCTACATAAATAAAACTACATAACTATCTACGGTTGTATAAGCGCTATACAAATCTAGTACATTAATATGTAATCTTACATTATACTTACCAACTGTAAACACAAAAATTATCTAAAAATAAACATCTACAGTAAGCAAACTGACATAGCGTTGTTTAGACAATATTATCCTTTTAGTATACTTACGTAAATAAAATATACAACATACAAGCAAAACAATAAGTCTACATCATCCCTGTTGTAAGAATAGGAAAGGTCGAATTCACACGAAATTTTCAGGTAGCAGTTGTTGATGTTGAATGTTATCATTCTCAGGAAATTTAATACTTTGAGGCTATCAGAACCACTGGTTCTTTGTTAGAACATTCCTGTTATTCTGGAAACTACTAATTGACCTATCAATTCCAAAACAATTAGTAGATCCTTGTAAAGATTAAGTACGAAATTCAGTCATGGATGGCAAACAATAACAGAAAATCCATTCATTGTAATAATTAATAAAGCAATAAAAATACTTTCTGATTTGTGTCAAATTCCTAAATGTCTGGCTGAAGTGTCACATTCATGCTCAAGCTGTTATTTTCTTACATTTTATTATGTCAAAGCTCACCGATCGAATTTAACTAATCAAACTGAGTATAATTCGAAAGGATCATACAATTTTTTTATCACTATCAATCAAATGCGAGCTCAACCAACTGCGAGCAATACTCAGGAAAATAAACCAAAAATCTAAGTTTTCTTTAGTATGCTTTAGCAATTCCTATTGTGCTAAAAATTACAAGTCTTATCCAGAATAAAAAAGGAAAAAATATCAAGACCAACAACCGCTACCCCCAACCAATCTACGAGCAGTCCCGCTACGCCATGCATCCAACCTGTAGTCGTGGGCCTGCCCCAGGGCTGCGCGTGAGCACCGCCGCCGGCGCCTCCGGGCTCAGCCTCGCCACTCACTAGCTGATCTAGATCCCCAGAGACGTTTCATGAGGAAACATTGTTTATTAGCATAAGCATATTCCGTCCAAGCCCAAAGCGACGTTGACGGTGAATTGAAGTATGGATGTAGAGTTTGAAACACAAGCACGTAGTCAAGAGTCAGTAATATATAATAGATGTCTTGTTTCAATCACTCTTACTCCGAATGAACCGCATTGCAAAAAGGACGGATTCCGAAAGAAATAGCAAAATGACACTAACTAACAAATTTTATTATCAAAAAGAACTAAAGGTTCATTTCAGAGTTCATAAATTTATACAGGTTTTATTATACTCATAAATTATATCTCATTTATTTATTTACTGAAAATAGTTAGTAATACAAAAACTTAAATAGACCTAACCTAGGGTTAGTAAAATACAAAAATATACAACGGTTCGGACTTATAGTATAGGCAGGATCCGACCCAATAAAAGCATTGTACAATATGTATAACCAACATACGTTGAACATATTATTGCGAATGTAAGTGCTCCGATACTAGAGTTCTCCGTAACACGGAAGCACTATGAAGTTATTTTTCGCCAGAAGGCGCCCAGTGCACAAAGTTCGTACAGTAATTTAATTTATTTTTGTGGTGTAAGCCGAATATATATATATATATATATATAAATACGTACATATATTTATATATAATATAATACATACAAATATAGGATTTTAAAGTCGGTAAAAATGTAATAAATGAAGTTTTTGTTTAAAGATTATTCAAAATTATGATTCGATACACATCAGTTTTTCAATATAGTCATAAGATTTTGATAAAAGCCAAGTACGGAGATTTCTTATTAAATTATTTTTTAGTTTAGTTTTATCAGCTAAAGGTATTTCTTTGATGATTTGATTGTAAACGAATGGACCTAAGAAAATTTTAAAGCGGTTAGCAAATGCAGAGCGTACTCGAGGGACTTTAAGTTTGCCTTCAAGTCTAACTGACCTGTAACCTTCATCTCGATTGGCTGCAAAAGCGACCTCTTGAAATGTCAATTTTGTTACAATATTGGAAATAAAAAGTCTACGAACACTTAGTATTCCACTTTCACGGTGTAGAAGGTTCGTGTCGTACCGAAATGGTTTTTTCAACATTACTTTGATAACCATTCGCTGAGCTCTTTCTAGTTGCAAAATTTTTGTTTTGGCTGCGCCACCCCAGGAGTCAATGCAATAAGAGAGTAAGCTTTGGCACATGGCGTAGTATACACTTAATTTAAGCTTATTGTGAAGAATATTCTTAAGGGACCCGAAAATGAAGGACAACTTTCGTATCCGCCCAGAAAGAGTTTTAATGTGTTCGTGCCAGTTGAGTCTGTCATCAAGAACAACCCCTAGGTAGCGGACTGTTCTCACACGTTCGATGGTATTGCATTGACAGCGAGAGACAGAGGAATCAGTGAAGTTGTTACAAGTGTGAATTTTCAGAGATTGACTGTCATCTACGACTGTGTGATATGTTTTTGTAAAGCATAAGTACTTAGTTTTGCTAATGTTCAGCGTTAGTAAATTCTTGTCGAGCCACTCTCCAATCAACGCAACTCCACGATTTGCTTTGCTGAAGACTGTATCCCAATTAGAGTCAGTAAAAATGAGGGCAGTATCATCCGCGAAAGACACTATCCTGCCATCTATAGTATTTAAATCCGTCAAACTATTTATATATATCAAGAACAATACTGGGCCCAGGACGCTGCCCTGTGGAACTCCGTAGGTTACAGGCAAAGATTCACTAATTGTTCCCTCAATATTAACTTTTTGATGCCTATTCTCTAGATACGAGCGGAACCACTGCATCGGAAGGTCTCTTATACCAAGGCTTTCCAGTTTAGACAGTAGTATTGGAATAGAAACTGTATCAAAAGCCTTGGCCAGGTCCAGGAATACGCCGATACAGCGCCGATCATTATCTAACTGCTCAACAAGGTAGCTAACCAAGTCATCTAAGGCGTCACCTGTTGATCTTTGGAGCCTAAACCCATATTGTTTATCCGACAAAAGCTCATGTTTTTCTAGGAAGCTGATGAGACGTCGTTTTACTAATTTTTCCAGTACCTTAGAAATGGTGGGTAACATAGCGATAGGTCTATAATTTTTGACGTTTTTAGCATCACCTCCTTTATGCAGAGGAATAATGGTGGCCAGTTTGAAATAGTCAGGAAAGGTGCCATTAGCGAAGCTGAGATTGAAGATATGGACAAGAGGTTCAAGAATTAGGAATCCGATTTTTTTCAAAATTTCGTTGCTTATCATATCCCAGCCAGCGGAATTAGAAAATTTTAGCTCTTTTATGGTAGACAATACTTCTTCCGCATTAACAGGAGATAAGAAGAATGAATTGGGATGTTTTGTTGTTGAATTTATGTCATTAGATAAGTCTTCTTCTGATCTATTAAGGCGATTCAATGTAGATTGAGCAAGTTCCTTGCCTATGTTACAGAAATAAGTGTTCACTTTATTGACGGCTTCTACATTGTTAATTTTACCATCTAAAAGTGAGATTGAGGCATTTTTTGACTTTTTATCGAGGTCCGCTGCTTCTTTAACTATATTCCAAGTTTTACGAGAGTTGAATTTATTACGTTCTATTTTGATTCCAAAGTAAAGATCACGAGCAGCTTTGGTTGCTATTTTACAGATATTTCGATAAGTTTTGTACGTTTTTTGGATATCTTCATTGTCTGGAAATTTTCATATAATTTTTTTTTCATTATAATTTTAAAAAATTATATGTATGGGTTTTTGCCCAAATAACCTTAAACCTCGACATGAAAACTGTTTTAGACCCATCTTTGTTTTTTTCACTTCAGGAGATCCTGTCACGATACTCGTAAGAGTATACATTCTTGACAGAAGTACTTTTTTTAACTTGTAGTTTTGCTAGAATGTTCAACCCAAGAAGAATACTTTACATTTTTGCAGAGACTATCCTCTAAAGATAATGGGATAAAAACAAATGATAAAAATGTTGTTAATTAAAAATCGGAAGTTGCCTGTCTACTCAAAAATGGCGCACGAGATGTAAAAATTCGATTTGAAAAACTATTCGGCCACATAAATCTTCTACTGTGTGCTTGTTGAAAGATGTAGGTAATAGTCGTATATTACAGAGGTTGTTTATGTAGGTAGATGGTAATTTTGATGAAAATCTGGTATGGAATCAAGAGATCTTACAAATACGATAATTATTACTATTTCTTTTGATAACTGTTTTATATTAATTACAATATAAAAATATAATTGACTTCTTGTCTTTTAGTATTTATATTATACATAAGGAAACACATACTCAAAGGTAGTTCTGTAAGATATATTTCGACCACTTGATGTGGTCGGCTTCAGTTACATAATAGAATTAAATAATATTTACAATAATAAACTATAAAAAGATAAAAGTAATGATTTGTTGATAAATGGTAAATTATAAATATAATATAATCATTATAAATCACATGTTTCTGTTGTTGGATTGTCAAGTTTGTAACAAAACAATGGAAAAAATACCACTGCTAATATTCTGGATTTCCAATAATAATATTTTGGAATTGATTATTAATTATTACTAACGTGAATTCGAGATAAGCAGAAGTACCTATACTTTGCCAAATGCAGCATAAATATTATTTTATTATAAACTCGCATCGCTTACGATAACCAGTTATAAAGTTTCCACTGTACATTTACTCGTTTAGGATAAAGAGCAGTTGGAATCTATAGCTGTATATTGGTAGTGGTATCGTACGATACGATATCTCGTGGTACGAGTACTAAACATACTCACTTAGCAATTGAAATCAATTTGAGTGTCTATTTCTGGAGCGCCCATTGGGGGTTCAATGTTAGTCAATTAGGAACAAGAAATTGGAGTAGGAGGATAGTTAGGTCTTGTTTGTTCCGTTATTCAATTTAAAAATACTACGCGCTGCTCTTTGATGGCAGATAAAAAATGATAGAGACAAATGAGAATAACAGTGTAAAAACATACCTATCGTTTTTGCTAATTTCGATCTGTATCCGTTTTTTTAGGGATGTCTAGATAAAACCAGTTGGTACTGAATTATTATTTTTAATAAAACATTCCAAGTTGATGAAAAAGAAACACAAGAAGTTCATAGAGTTGTTTATGTCTTAGTTGACGAAAAATATTAAAACTGCTTCTAGCTACCTACTAGGGATCTGGTTAAAGATCGAGTAAGAAGGCAAAGCATACTTACGCATTAGGTTCTCATAGTAATCGAAGTCAGGGTCGTACAGCAGTCGCATGCCATCTTTCTGGTTGTAGCGGCTGAGTCGGCAAGTCCTTGCGCGGTCGCTATATACGGCCGACCTACAGTCACACATTTGTCAATATTACCTGCATGTGTGTCATGTTATATCGGTCATTCAACTGTCCGATATACATGTATCGGTTTCTGTTATTTGTTGTTGGGGTCACTGATAATAATACAAAACTAGTGGGGAGAAGATTTGTTGTGAATCGATAACAAGTAACTAAAGAAGAGATAACGTACAAAACGAAAACCGTAATCTAATCAACATTCGTATCATTATTATTTGCATCTATATATCTATCAACGTCTAAAATGTAGGGCACCAAACATCATTTTTCAAAATAAAACGAACCTGCATTGAAAACTGGTCTGCCTCAAACACTCGTCCAAGCATTCACTGAGCGACCTTCCCGTGATCTCCGAGTGGAACTCCCCAGTGATCCTGCTGTTTCTGTATCTCTGGAAGGCAGTGTCCGGTCTTCTTCCAGGGCTGAAGAGGTGTGACGTCACGCTGTTGTCAGGGTACTCCGTGCCGCGAGCTGCCCGATGAGAAACTGATCATCATTGTGAGAAAAACCTTATTGTTGCTTCATGCCCCTGGTAGTTGTATACTTTGAATCCTAGCTGGTTATTTTGAGAGTTAGTTATTTGAAGCATGTTATTATTTTGTCTACCTGCCATTACAGTCACACACACCTATTTGGATTCAGTATTTCGTGTCGGTACCTACAATCATCCATCACAATACGAAGGAAATGTTTATGAACGATCGGTGTACTAGCTTTGTGAAAAATAGGTATATTTGATACTATCGCAAGTGTCAATAAACTTTATTTTATTTTATTTATTCTTAATGTACACAGAAAACATATTAATAAAATATACACTTGAAAAGCTATGTACAATGGCGCGCTTATCTCAATAATGAGATTTCTTCCAGCAGACCAAGGGTGGATGAGATATATAAGATATAAGTAAGGTATTCATAATGTGCACATAATAATACTTCCACAAAAACAAGATTAAAATAGTACCTAAAATATACAAACAAGTAAAAAATACATACAATAAACTACATAAAATGTACATACATATACCTACACAGTATTAATAAATAGTATCCTATCAATAAATATATAATCATACATATATTTAAATATAATTATACATATATTATATACATAATATGTATACCAGGAGGATAGGTTAACGGAGATAGTGCTCTTTTATTTTCCTTTTGAATACACCAATGGAAGGACTGTCTCTGATAGTGTGAGGAAGAGAGTTCCACAGTTTGATGGACTGTACAGTAAATGATTTAAAAGTTAAAAGTGGCATGGCAATTAATAAAACATCATGTTATGGATTAAGTTTCAATGATATCTTTAATTATGTAATAGTATATAACTCACGATTGTCAAGGCAGACTAGGTCGAAGAAGTGGTGCGTCGGGGAAGCACTGACTGTCACATCGTCTTTTTGAGAAACCGAGTCTTCTTCCGAAAGAACACATTGACGTGTCATTGCGTCATGTTCAATGGAGCGGCAGAAGTACCTGAACAAACATTAATCTTATTTCAAAGTACATGCCTTGAGTTTTAACAAGTAAATTAGTAGTTACACTTACTTCTCAGCTCTTACACACATGGCTTGACATTCTTCAAGGGTCATATTAGAGAAAACATCAGCTTCGAATGGTCCTCCTAAACGTTTGTTTTCTTCTTTGATGAACACTGCTAGACCATCACAACGTCTTTCAGCTGAAAATTATCAAACTGGTTGATAAAGTGACCTTCCATTAAACTGATTCTTTAAGGATAGTAATAAGAAATAACTTACCATTCAAGCAGGTGTTTTCTAAGTAATCTGAATTATGATCATCCTCCAGCATTTCTGGATGCGTTCTTCTTGTGAATCTACTCAGAGAGCAAGTCCTCAAAGCAGAGTCATAAGTAGCTGAACGGCAGACAAAACTGAACTCTCCAAGACATTTGTCCTCACATTCAGTTCGGTTGGCTACCATGATCTCCTTTAGGTCCGAAGGTGGAAGCTTCAAACGTTTTCGAGCGTGACGTTCAAAGACATATCGGCGGGACGGACATTCTCGTTCGGGCCGATTCGCTAAAATGTATCATTTTATTAATTAACTAATATTCACCATGTATGATATCAGAAGTGGGATACTTACAAGTCAAACAAATTTCGTTGAAATGCACACTGTTAGGGACAATCATAAGGGTGCCAATGCCTTCCGGAGCAGCTTGCTCTCTCGTCAAATAGCAAGTGGACTCTTCATACTCTGGTTCAGGACTGAAGGCAGCGATGCGTGCTCCTGGTTGAAAGTCAATGGAGTTGCAAGTCCGGACTAAACTGTTCCCTGATCGGTCACGTAGACAGAGGTCTTGGCATTTCTCCAATACGCGGAAAGGTGGTGCCGTCTCACGTACCTGGCGATGAATAATGGAGTATTCGTGATGGATTATGCGCTTAAACAAAGTGACTGTTTAAACTGTACTTACAACATCGTCGTCGAATCCATGCAGTTGTTGATTTGGTAATCTTTCGTACATCACTCGTCCCATTCCTTGGTTGCATGTCGTTTGGGCTGCAGCAGAAGATAAGGTCAATCTTAGTTCTAGTCTAGATCCATGCTAAGCCAATGCCAGGCAATAAGAAGTTTTAGTGATATCGAAATAAGGTACAAACCGTTAGCCATGGTGAGCATAGTAAGCGCGGTAAAGGCGTGCATGACGCTCGCCCCTCGCGGCTTCATCTTCCACCTTCAGCGATGCTGGCCCCACGGGTCACCGACCGCTCATATGGTTCTGCATCAGACAATCATACATTAGATAGAAATAAAAGCTAGATAAACTAGTTATCCTCTTCTTCATACTTATAATTCTGCCTGTCTGTGTGTCCTTACCACTAGACAAACAGTAAGTAGTTTTTAATATTAGGGTTTCCAACGATAGGTAATTGCGCCATGCTTTAAAGGGAGCTGAACAGGGGGAGCAGTAACCATGAAAAGCGGCTGAGGACAGAGATTCTATTCAAACAAAAATACGTGGAATAATAAATAGAATACGTAAGCTGCATACAAATTCTATAAAAACAGAAGTAAATATTGTACATTCGAACATGTAAGAGTAATGAACCCTCTTTTATTTATGGACGCAAACATCGAATTATCTCCCTCCCGGTATAGTTAAATTTTATATTGTAAGTGAAGTTTTCCCGTAAACAACAGATAAAATATTTTATTTATGTTCAGTAACAAAACATTTTCTGCGAGTATTTCTAGTATCTTCTATTACTCTACGTCGTGATTTATAGCGAATTAAGCTTGGAACAACAAAAACAGGTTATTTGCAGAGATATTCGTAGTTAAATACTAACATATTTCTATTGATGAAGTTATGTATTTTAGTAACAATTATATTATGTTTATGAATTATAAACTAGTTTGACCTAGGGCAAAGGGGTTCTGGGGTGTCATGAAAAAATAACCACGAAGGTTATATAGATTATATAGATTATATATAATATATATATATATATTTTTTTTTTTTTCGAAATATATTTCGGCCCACTATGAGGCCGGCATCAGTCGAAATATATTTCGAAAATTAATATTTTTTATTATTAATACAAGTTAAAGGAAACTAAAGGCTTTATATAGCTAAATTATATATATTTATTTCATATATATATATATGCGATTGTATAAATGTATATATACGTAATGTGATGTGTCTTGTGAGGTGGAAGCGTATATGCTAGAATACGTCGTCGTTTGGATTGGCCAGTCGAAGACCCGACCTAAATCTCATAGAGTATGTCTGGGACGTTCTGAAGCAACGAGTGAGATCAGTGCAGCCGGCTCCGCGGACCATCAGAGAGCTAAAGAATGTGATTACCGCGGAGTGGGAACATATTTCGCAAGAAACCATAAGAGATAATATTCGATAGCATACCCAGACGAATGCAAGCTGTGATTTCAGCAAGAAGGGGTCACACTCTATTCTAAACTTTTATCTCTTTTCACTTTATTAAAGAAAAAAACCGGCCAAGTGCGAGTCGGACTCGTGCACGAAGGGTTCCGTACCATTATCTATAAAAACGGCAAAAAAATCATGTCTGTTGTCTGGGAGTGCGCAGGTCTACCTCGCACTTGGCCGGTTTTAGTATTTGTTATTAGAGCGACAACAGAAATAAATCATGTGTGAAAATTTCAACTGTCTACCTATCACGGTTCATGCATTATCTATAAAAACGGCAAAAAAATCATGTCTGTTGTCTGGGAGTGCGCAGGTCCAACTGCACACTTAGCATAAAACATTGTGTTAAAACGGACGAAAACTATTCCTTGATAATTAATTAACGAAATTCTGAGGATAAGACTACCAAAAATTATCAAATAAATAGTAACAATAAAATTGGTTCTTTGGCTAAGCCGTTTTTTGTTGCAATATGTTTATTAAATCAGCAATATGGTTATTAAAACGCAACTAAACAATTAGTCGGTTTCGGTCTTTTGTCAAGCAGCACAATTTGCATCATTACCCTCGTGATGAACAGCATTTAGCAGACCAGCGACGGTTCGATGCATCAACTGAATGACCCAACGAGCAAGACAATCGGGAGCAAGGTTACACTGGATAAATAAATTATTGTGTGTTTACGCAGCATTTTGTAGATTATGCCCATTTATGTGAGTAGTAGCTGTTTAATTCATCTCCGACCTTCAGCGCATGGATTATGGCTGTTGCCTGCATTTGTAATGAGGTCGACCACAGATGTTAGTTCATTGCAATACCTGATTGAAAATGTGCTATTATAGACATAATTGTTACTTTTGATTTATGGATGCAAAGGTTTTGTTACTTTGTTGTATTAAATTGAGAGAAGCTTTATTCTACTGCACTGGTATCTATTCTAATATTTTGAAACTATGTTCGGAAAAGCAAGATGTCCTTAGTATAACAAGCTAGAAATTAATTATGCTTCTAACAATTGAAATACTCACCAATGAACATTAGGATGGGATAGAAATAGGTACTGGTTTGTGGCGTGGTAACTAAGAGTATATCTTGGATGGAAGAGCTGATGCCGGGCTCGACCGTGGAGTTACCACCATCAAACCCCCCCGAAGTTGTTCGGGGGAGAATAAGAGGACAGCTCTCAAACAGGCACCAACAGGTGGTCCAACATGCCTGGAGCCGATTGATGGTGATATATAGACTCCTAATTGCCGACCCTTATATAAAACAGGCTGGTGATGGGGAGCGGCGTCACTAGTGTGAGAGTTTCGGCACCGCGCTCGCCAGCCCACATGACCAGCGTGTGTCCGTATGGGCATTTCTTCCAGGGGGACCGCCAAGAGTGGCGATATATTGGAAAGGCACTATGTCCAGCAGTGGACGAACCAGGCTGATGGGTGGGAGGACATCACACTATCACACTAATATTATAAATGCGAAAGTTTGTGTGTGTGTGTGTGTTTTGTTACTCTTTCACGCTGAAACCGCTGAATGGATTTGGAGTGAATATAGCTTATAACTTAACACATAGGCTACTTTTTATCCCGAAAAAAAGCATGTCGTTAAACCGAATAACACGCGGGCGGAGCCGCGGGCAAAAACTAGTATATCATAGATGTTATATCATTTACAAACAAATATCAGTAAGTTAGTAAATAATTTAAGATAAACACTCTATTACTAAGGCAACTGTATATATTTTGGATTTTGTTATTCATTATAGAATACACGTGATGTATTCTCGTAGAAACGTGTGCAAATAAATTGACATTTACATCAGAAAGATAAGATACTACACAATATATCTACACCACTGTGGGTAATTTACTGATACCTATGTATACGTAGTGTATATTAATTTTCCCTTAAGAGACAGCTTACATTTTCATGCGAGTAATCCACGGTTTCATCCGTGGAGTAATCTAAAATTTCTAACACTAATTTAACATATGTATTAGGAATGACTTTTAAACTATTGAATACATGTTAAACATAGACCAATTTTTCGTATTGAATGTAAATTAATCAATCACATTGAAAACTTCAAAGAGCCTAAGTCTTTCATTCAAAGTTGCTAAAAAAAACATCAGACATAAAAATTTGTTGAAACATAATGTACAGGATTTTTATTGTTTATCACATTAGCTGTAAAAAAAGACTTTTATCATTTTTCCCGATTTATATCGCCGGTTTACTACGATTTTTTTTATCAAATAAAGCGTAGTTACAATCAAAATATAAATATACTAGCCTTTTCCCGTAGCTTCACCCGCGTTCTGTGAATCTTTGCCCCGTTTTCGGCTTGGGCGTTATTTAATTAACGCCTCCTATAGGTTATGTTTTGACCAGGGTCACTACAATGATAATAGAACAAAAAAGCACATCGAAACCACTTGAGTGGTTCCAGAGTTAAAGCGTTCATTCAATCTTTGCCCCTTTTTGGCTTGGACGTTATTCTATGAACACCCCTTATAGCCTTTGTGTTGATCGGTTCACTACGATGACAATAAACAAAACCGCATCCAAATCCGGTCAGTGGTTCTCGAGTTATAAAAGCGTTTATTCAATCTTTTCCCCGTTTCCGGCTTGGGCGTTACTTTATGAACACCTCTTATAACCTATGTGTTTATTAGGGTCACTACGATGATAATAAAAAAACTGCATCCAAATCCGTTGAGTGGTTCTCGAGTTAAAACGGAACAGACAGACAAAAATTCAAAAAAAAATTGTTTCTGCCTCAATACAGTACCAATAACCCATTTCGTTTAAAATTTCGCGAAAATATTCCATATACAGATATAAGCTACGATCTTATACCAATCGAATTCTGCAGTTTTATTGATAATCAATTCATTTAATTAGACCGTAAAACATAACATAACATTAACATCACCTTAAATTCTAAGAAAATTACGATCCATAAAGCTCCTCCATACCAAAAACGTAATTTGATAAAATGGGTCTTAACATATTGGCATTAGAGGACCTCTGGTCTTAGCTTATTTGTTAAGGAATTTTGCATATGCATAATATGAATATCTTTGTATAAATTATAATAATATCTACTTAGTTATTTTAAGCAGTTTTTATACCATAGCGAGCGTCCAAAAGTTAATTTTTGTATCATTTTTGTGATATACCATAAACTTTTGCCTGGTGCATAGAGTGTCCTAATTCAGTTCAGACGTGGCAGGAATCAAATCCAGACCCTCTTATTAGGAGTCTGGCATCCTAACCGATTGTTTTTTACTGGATTAACTGTCTTATAACAAAGGTCTACCCGAATCCGATAAAGTACACAAATACCATTATATCCAATAATAACTTCTCCATTTGGATATCCGGAAATTATAAATAGATAACGCAGTAATTTCATCAGTTCGAATACCTAAATAATTGGCAAAATAACGAGCTACTGTATCAATGCCATGCGTTTTCACAAAGCCGATTCTATTTAGTACGAAATAAAAAATGAAAACGCGTGACTTACGGTACTCAAAATGGTACAAAACGCTTTCTGGTACAAAGAACAGTTGATAACAACAATAACTGTACTGTTTGCTATTGATCGTTGTGTATGTTATTGAAATGGATCCGACAACGATGCCGTTATTCTGCGCAGACGCATTTGCTGCGCTGCAATTATTGTAATTATGATATTGATCCTGATAATATTGTGCTTTATGGTGCAACTACTTTAGGGCGCCGTACCGCAATATCACTAATGATTATTAACTTTGTCAATCAACTTTGTCATTTAACTTTGCCATGGACCAGGGCGGCTGGCTGCGAGGGGCGGGCGGGGCAAGTCCGTATTCAAGAATGTGATTCAAAGATTCAAAATGTTTATTTGTAAAATAGATACTACAGTGTAGGTACGTTTTACAGGTCGTATCTAATCTTTATATAAGCAATATTATATGATGAAACAAATATAATACGGGACATATATATATAAAAAATATATATTTAAGGGAGCGTTCAAGTATTATGTAACGAATTTGTGGGGAGGCGGGGTGTTGTAAGACGTTACGATGGGTTACAGGGGCGGGAGGGGGGGGGGGGCTTTGATCTACGAGTTACGTAACATTGTTTTTGGATGGTCGCGTAGAATTTTCTCAAAATTACAAATAACAAATCAAAAAATGGTTAGGTATCGTTTTACTAGGGGGAGGGGGGTACAGAAAAACGTTACGGCGCGTTACATGGGTTGGGGTCAAAAATCTCCAAAAATTGCGTTACGTAATACTTGAACAGTCCCTAAGTTGGGCTAGGAAAGTTATACATATGCATAAAATCAAGACTTACGGGAATAAGAAAATTATTTATTATACATAATGCAATTAATAAATAAGATAAGATAAGATGAGATAAGCATTTATTTATCACCACAACACAAAATACATGACATGACAAAATATAAGGACTTAATAAATATGTTGATAAACAAACTGAATACACTACAAATAAATACAATGCCTACCCAAATATATACCAACATAAGTAAAAAATTAAAATATTAAATATACGTACACAATGCAATGAATAAATAAGTTAATAGATAAATAAACGATTAATCTTGCTAAGAAGAAGGGCAAGAAACTGTGCCCTTTTAAAACCATTCTTTAAGTCTCATGTCATGACAGGGATAGGAAAAGTTGAAAAAATACAGGAAAACGTTTGCAACTATGGAGTCGGCTTTTTAAAATATCATTTATTTATTACGTTTTAAGCAATTCCGTAATTACGGAAATCACGGAATTGCTTAATACGTTACGATGATGTACCTAATACTTAATAGATGTTACCGTAAATGTATGTATATTTTTCAGGCATTGTATACAATTCCTAGGAATTTTTCAAACTTGCTATCGCGTTATTTTTGTAGCGCGCGCGTGTTATTTTACACAAACAAAACTCCGCTAAGCCTCCGTTTTGGAAGTTGCGGAGGGGGATGCGGAGGCGGAGTTACAATATCATGCAAAGCTCCGCACTTGCGGATGCGGAGGCGCAGCTCCGTTACATCCCTAGTCTCTGTTACCGCAGTATTAGTGCTTCTTTTTTTAATGAATCATGACAGAAGTAACAAAACATGTATTTTTTATTTCGAACATAGAACAGTTTCCTTTGTTATGCTAGAGGGTTCATTTTCAACCGGTATAGGAGCTGGTGTGTCAATTTTATTTTTTCCAAGTGATCAAACGCGTAGTGCGAGAGGGACGGATTCAGCGCAAAAGATGAAAAAGTATATTTTTTAACTTTATTAGGAAAACTAAAATAGCTAGCAACGTTTCCAAAATCAAATATGTATACTTAGGTAGATATTATTAAAACCCATCTAATAAAATATGTTTGAGTTCTGTACATGATTCCTATTCGTCAAACGAGGAGAAAAGGTGTGTTTGAAGACTGTTTGTTTCATAAAATGTGCCCAAACTTGTTATCCAAAAACAAAACCCTAGATGATATAGTCAAATTGCATATATCAAAAATGTATTATTATTTATCGTGTACTTCATAAAATACATAGAAACAAAGCATCCTAATTACTTACATAGCCTCCTAATTATGTATGACAGTTTTATTGAAGAATTTGTGAACCAATTTGTCTATCCGTTTTTTTTTTACATTGCCTTTTTGGTTTTTTAATTCCTTTTCATCATTTTCAGCCCGCATCAACACACTGCTGGATTTTATTTTATTTTATTTTGTATACATGAAGCAACAAACCTTACAGACCCAGGGCGTCAAATGTTAAAATACGCCGCTGACCATTGACTATATGAATCTCTGAACTAAATAATGAGGCTTAAAATTCGACACATCGATAACTGCTCAGATTTTTAATCATAACATAGGTTGGATAGTTGCGAATAGTGATGGGGTTCAAATTAACAGTATTATTATGTACCTTTATATCAGTGGTTTTAATAAATACTTACCATGAAAGAGTCATGTCAAAGGTGATGTCTTATTTTTATTTTGAAACAAATAATAGTACATTACGATACGAGAGCGATGAAACGTTTTCTGACGAGTGTGAGTTTGCGGCACGAGCCGAAGGCTGCGCTTGCGTAAAGTCGGCATTTTCCCCACTTGTGCTATAAAGTATTTTGTTTGGTGTTTTTTTTACGTATTTTAGTTTGCGGATGACAGAAGTTGAGGTTATTTGCAATACCTAATAAAATAAGTTTATATGCACACAAATTAAGGGCAATAGCACACTAGAGGGGCCTGGCGCGGCGGCCATGAAGCGCGGCCCGGGCGCGGGCGCAAGGGCAACGCGGCCAAAATCGCGACTACAATCGTAAAGGTTTTGTCTGTCTGTCTTTCTGAGTGTACCTAATATGTTTACTTAGAACTAATTTTCCAAAGTATTATTTAAAAATGGTTTTACACTCACATATTATTATTGCTCTTGAATCTATATACATATATACGAGTATATCTTGTAATTATTAATGTACTGTAATATATGTTAGTTTGTAAGGTATTTATCTATGGGTTACAGATACCTGACGACAAAAATGTTTTAATTTGATTTGATTTGATTTGATTATGCCAACTGTTTCACCGAGACAATTTCGTAATTTTCAAGGCGAGTGTCAAGTTGCGGCATTCCAGAAATTTCTTCAAAATCAACTACCGTCATCCGCTAACGAAAAAACAGAATAAAAAAATAAAATACTTCATTTGTTTAAAAAAAAACTCTTTAATCGTTAGTATTTTTTACAAGCACTGATATATACGAACATAAATAATACTGTGGATATCTATGATAACAACCCAGTACCACAGAATAAATACATACAGTACCGCCTATTCATAAAAATGACGTCATCAATACGTTTTACTGATTCTAGAACATTTTCACTAAATCTTTTTGCAATGTCAGAAGACTGATATTTTACAGGTTGATGAATAGAATTGTCTGTGTCATGCTAGGTTTTTCTTTGTGGAATTTTTAGTAAAATCTGTTTTATGTCCTTAAGCAGGCAGATAGCAACGAGTCTAGACCGGGTGAAGACCTCATAATCATTTAGCTTCATTCCACACGGGTCGTTGAGGTGAATGCGCTTGGATACAACAGGTCACGGTACACCACCCGTGAGAATACTGAAAATTGCTCTTTTATAAACATAGAGTTTATTGGATTTTCAGTCTATTTATTGTGTGCAACTTCTACTTTCAACCTATCAAGTCCTTTACTTGTTAGGACTTTTGTACACTTTACAAGTACAAGGAATTAAAGGGGGTAACTTTTTACCTCGGTACAAAATGCACATCATAATATTGTTTTCCTTACCTTTGAATAAAAAGTATGTAATAAATGTATTTTAAAGCAACATGCGGAAATAGTTTATTAATAATAAAGTCTTCACAAATTTGCATTACATTAACAAACTTAAAAGCGTGTTTACAGTTGTAAATGTAATGCAGCAAAAATGTAACGCATAAAATTGAATAATTTTAAACCTAAATATTAACAATTAGTTTGCGCGAATTCCTATAAAACGAATTTATTGCATACTTTTTACGCAAAAGTAAGGAAAGCAATATTATGATGTGCATTTTTGCACCGAGATCCCCCGTGTATACAATCAAACATGGAGTACAAAGACGGCGCTTAGTATTAAATAGATATCAAATAGCAATAGTCAGTCAGCTTTCTTGCAGTCAGCTTTTGGGAATTTATTAATATTTTATTGTTCATAAAACTTGTTGTATGTCTATGGGTTGTTACTTTTTCAGTATGTTAGCACACACGCATATAACATTGCGTATTTTTTGAAGTGGATACTTCTATGTTCGGATCTCGTATTGGGGGGCATGTTCAGAACTTATAGGTTATTTCCGGAAAAACCTTGTCAAACGAAACGAATGCTAATTTGGTTTCAGATTGTTTATTACGTTTTTAATCGTCCATTATTTTTAAACCATAAGTGAAAGCTTGTTTAAGTTAATGCTAGTCTCTGACACAACCTGCTGCTTTTTTCAAGCAGATTAAAGTCTTTATTAAAGGTAGCTTCTTTTATGTGCGCCGTATTTTTTACAAACTCTTGTGTAGATAGAACGAAACGATCTTCTAAAAAACCTTTAAAAACCTGCCCTCTTATCGTCTAACTTCAATATCCATCGCTATAACCTTCAAAAGCGTCGTGATTGGTCAAAAATGATGTGTGATGTCATTTCTAGCCAATCACGTCGCGTTTGAAGGCGATTGCGACGGATGTCGAAGTTAGAAAATAAGGCCCCTGATTAATTTCTCAGAAGTTGGAATTCTTAAGTTAGCAGTATAAGAGAAGTGGTAGCGTGAAACAAAAAGGTGGCCCTGTCACGAACATCACATATGAAGGGCATGGGAAAAAAAGGGACTCGTCGCGTCGAGATACAAAAAATCTAACAACGCAATAAGTAAACCTTTAAGGGTGTATAATACGTTACCTCACTTCGCATGATCCTACTCTATACCAACAAATACTGCAATAACCACTCTGAAATTGATATATGGTAAAGTTGAGGAATAATGCTATGTCAACACAGTGGTGAAAACTTGATTCCATTAAATTTTCTCGATAGAAAAACTTACAAAGTTACCTCCAAACCGTACAATAAACCGATAGCATTCAATGAATACTTGAAATTAGATCTGAAACTTTGCATAATTGATATTAGTATAAAGCAGCTGCAGACTGTTCCATAAAAATGAAAAAACCATCAGTGTATCCGCGATTTCAAAATAACTGATGTTTTGCGTGCGTGGCATCTGATTAGAGTAGGATAGAGAGTTAAAAAGCAGAAGCGTTAGAGCAGGACTGTGAATTGAGGTATTAGGTAACAAAATAAAAACTGCCAAAAAAGTGCTCATTTTGTTGGGGTCCTGGCTTAAAAAACACTCTTAAAATTAGGCTTGTTGTCAATGAGCCCAATATTTCTCTGTGCCCTTCATAGGCCACTGATCATACTGAACAACCAATGTTCTATTACTTTAATTAATTGAAAAATCCTGAATACCAAGTTTCTACATATAGCGTTAAATATACTCAAGGCGTTTGAAGTTTTGAACTTTTTTATTTCAAAACAAAAATTCGCTCATTTAACTTATTCCGAGAACAGTAGGTATAATTTAGACGTAGCCAAAATACGCAAAATTATAAATCTACATGACAATGAGTTTCGGAGGCCCGAGAGTCAAAATTTGTCCGTTTCCCAAAACCAGGCGATGGAAATCGGATGCCCACATCCGGTCCATTGTCGACCGATGTCCTCGTGGTTCCATTAATTATGTACCTCGAATTTTGTACAGTTATCTTTGCCGTGTAATCGACGTCTGGTTCAATTTTGTATTTGAACTAATTCCGTGGCAGTTTGATTGGCTTCATTCAATGGGTAAAATCTGGGCGGTTGTTTTTGCTATTTGATGAAATACGAAAATAAATATATCGTCACGACATGAATCCCCGAGGGGTTGTCAGAGGTATTTGAGGAACGGTAAAATGCAAGTCACAGTACATACTCGTACACTCACTTTTCACAGACAATTATTACGTCCCAGCGAGATGGTTGGTTACAATCGCCGTACTTAGCACCAATTGCACTCAAAGCTTAACGTGCCTTTCGAAGCATGCAGACCAAAAGCAAATGTGTCCCTACGGGATTTGAACCCTGTCCTCCGGATTAGTAGTCGAGTATTCGAACCACTAGACCACAGAGGTGGTCTGATGAAATTAATTATAAGTAGAGTAGAAGAAATACACGAACTCCTGAGTGAACGACTTTTAGCGGGACGGGGCGTGGCGTCAGGGCGTAGCGTAGCGCTACGAGTAACCGTAGCATAGTACACACGGCAACATGTTACGAAATACCTTTAATTAATATTATCACCTTTATACGGTCGTCATATTTAAGGCGAGGTTGTCCAGCGACATCTGTCCTGCTCCAACGCTTTCATTTTACACCGTTCTATCCTCCTCAGTGGCGTGTTTTGAAAGTATACAAGGCTAGTTACACACAGGTTGGGACTGCTCACGTATAGATTCAAACTGTAATAGGACATCGATTCCTTGGGAAGTATACATGATTATTATATACTTATCGCGTATTATATTCCAATACGTGCGCTAACATTGTGTACGAAAAGAATACTGCACTAGTTACCATTATGATATTATTATGGTAAGTGGACGAAAAATCTTTCACCAAAAGTAAAAAAATAGGTGCGACGACGAGCGAAGCGAGGAGCGTGTTAGGTTGACATGTAAGATAGTAAAAGGAGCCGAGCGAAGCGGAGCGAGGCGACGTCCCAGTTTTAATAGTAAAGTCGCCGTTTTCAAACAGAAATGGTTACAGTAGGCCTACCATGAGTTTTGCTTACTATATGTATACGTTAACGTCTGCGTAAAATATTAATATGAGAAATTGTACAGCGCCCCTAGCGGCTTACTACAGGAACCAGCATTTCTCTACAAAATATTTTACGCAGACGGTAACGTGTATAGTAAGCAAAACTCATGGTAGGCCTACAGACTATTTAATTCTCTCTTTTAAAAACTACAGAGTGTCAGTACGTGTTGGTTCTAGCCTTGTATAGTTTCCAAAACAGTTCACTTCATTGTTATTAGAAAGTATACGCGACCACTACGGGCAAATCGTGTATACTTTCCGAGATTTTTTTTGCTAATAAATTTGAAAGTATACACTGTAACTTTACTAAGGATGCGTACTGGCCTTGTATACTTTCAAAAGACGCTTCTCAGTGGGAGCAGGCCGATCAGAAAACTCGCTATTTTGAGGTGTTTTTATTTATTATTTTGGAATTAAAAGGATTGATTTTTAATAATAGGACGGCCGTTTTTTTTTACGTTTCTTACGACGTTAATTTTAGTATAAGTTTTATTTATGAAACCTAATATAACTCCAATGAACTGATATTTATATCATAGTTTAGGCCTTTCTTTGCAATTATATTGGATGCAGTAAAATTCAAGTAATTTTATATCAAATAGCCGAAACATTAAGTTCAAAGGGTGAAATATTTCGTTATTATTTCAAACGTAATATTATCAGTTTGGGGTTTAAAATGAATTTGCAAAGAGACATATCGGGATAACTCCCTTTTACGGTCGACCATGTTGTAGCGTCATGTGTTATTCCAGATTGTAGGTACTAGTCTATATTATTGAAAAATTATTTGACAATTCAATCGTAACATGTTGGACCAATTTTAAACAACAGCAACGTGCTTTGATGTTCTGAATGACGTCATTTATTAAACATGCTAAGTGGTAGCTTGCAACTGCAGCAAGCCGCCTGTCATCAAGACTGTTCTATTATGTCTGCTTCGAATTGTAAATTGCAAGTAAGCTGCAATAAAAAGTCGCGTTGCATCAGAGTCTATCTAAAAATAGGAATACTAAAGCAAGATTCATGACCTCTGAATACGATAATGATATCCACCAAACCAGAATACCGAAATTAGATACTGATATAAGATACTGTAGTTTGCACTGGCTTAACAGGATATGGGGCAAACAGAGCAATGAAATCACCATTGGTACACAGATAACCGATTAAATACATTCACTTCCTCATTCATCCAAAGATAGAACCATGTCGCACACTGGGATAAACAGTTATTCTTTCACTGTAACCAATCATGCGTAGCGAAACGGTGCGAAAACAGTTGACAATGTGGGACAATATAGGAAAACTGTAACCCATGGGATGGGCTAGGATGGGCCCGTGGGAAAGGGCCTGTAGATTCCATTTTGTGCTTATGCAAGCCCTTGCTACATTTTGGGCACACCTGTAACACTATGGATACTGTTTTTATTTGTAGTATATACTACAAATAAAAACAATAAAAAGCTTCAAAGAGCCAAATATTTATTAAATAAAAACTATGGATACTGGAGTGAATGATTTGGAAGTTTTTAAATCCGGGGGAACACGTGTGGAATATGCCCCGTCCAACAATAAAAGTGGAATGTTCTCATCAAAAACGTGGAACTGGTACATTTATAATACCTAGTTATGTACATTTTCATACACTTTTTACCTAAACTTATACAATAGTTATCCACTTATTTTTCAATCTATAAAAAATTTGTATTTGTCGTAAGCTTTTCCTTATTTAGCTGGTATAAAATTGTTTGTAATTTTCTTTGCTCAGTACCATTCGACCATAGTTGTTAGACTTTTTTACCTCAAGACACACAGCAAATGTTGAATTAATTATGTAAATTTTGGCGTAGAAATCTATCAGTCACCGCGTGCGCATTTTTTTTACTACAGCTACAGATAAAACATAGGACTACATAATAGATAACGACTTAAAGATACACTTACGTCGTTGCTTATAAGCTAATAGCGAATTTCATTAGCTTATCTAAAAAAGACGAAGTTGTAGGTACAAAAACGCAATGGCAGTTCAGAGTCCAGAAAGAATTAGTCCGGTGATAACTGCAACCAGAGCTGATAAAATTACATGCCTAAAACTAAAATCATGTCTTACGATTATAGCTACACGTCCTATGCTTTAATATAGTATTGTACTTATAATATAACAAATCGTAATTAGTGTTTTGTACAAACAAAGAAGTACAATTTCGTATTTTGTCCATGACAATAAGTACAGTCACCTGCAACAGTTCAAGCATTTGTAAACGATTTTAACGGCTATGAGTCCGCAATAAGTATAGCTTTTCATGCTGGCGTCCGTAGAGTGACAAGGATCTTGTTTCGTGACGTTCACTCTCTAGCAGGAGGCGTAGCAAGAACCAAAACTTTGTATAAACTTAGTGTAGGTTTATATAAACCGTCAGAATACATATCTACTAAACAATTATTTAATAATATTAAATAATTGCTGTAATTGGGTTTGCCCGTAGTAATTATAATAAATAAACATCCTTCACAAAAATTGTGTTTCATTTTTAATCTTGCCCCCTGCACAGCGCTTATCCGAGTTCCAAATAGATATTTGTTATCTTATTTTTTCTATCACTTTAATTGAACTTTGATACTATGCAAATAAAAGTTGATAACAATTTTTCGCATTGCTTTTTAACACATACTCTTGACAAAACTGTTGTCCACATAATTAAGAACGATTTTTAGTGTCATAAAATTTCAAATAAAACATAATATATTTTTTTCATGTTTCTTCTTAGTAGTAGGTAATTAGTTGTATTATAAAATAGGCATATGGATAAAGTAAACTAAATTAGGAAAACAGATACAAAAAAAAACACTCGTTTATTTACTAAGTGCACTTATTTTAAATAGTAACATAGTGAAACTGGACAAATAATTAAGAACGATCAATGAATTGTTCGAGAAATGTATCAGATGAAACTCATGGTCAATAAATTTACATCAGAGGATGAGAATTTTCATTAAAGAAGGCAAGTAAATACTTTTACGATCTAAAATTAATCCTTAGATGTCTACGGCTTTTTAATACAGCCTTACACCGGCGGCGTGGCATTGATTCTATCAATTTTTTGCATTTTGCAAGAGAAACGGAGTTCCATTCTTCAACAAAAACGACGTACAGTTCTCTTAAATTGCCACACTGTCCATTTGATACCATTTTTTTTTACCTTACACCAAAGATGTTCTATTTAACTTAAATCTGGGCTGTTAGGTGCAAGCCACACAGAAACGGCGCGGCGCGCATCGAGCGCGCGGGCGTCTTCAAATTGAGACTTTATTTCCATGCGTTTTGTACGAAATTTGAATGACGCCCGCGTGCTCGATACGCACCGCGCCGCTTCTGTGTGGCTTGAACCTTAACTGGCTAGTCTAAAATGAAAACAGATTGTTAGTCGAGGAATCCTTTTAATTCCTTTGAGATTTTTGGAATTCATTTGGAATCATTGTCATGCTGGAATGTTCAAATTGCTGGAAGCACGTCTTCAGCATAAACTAACATTGTTTCCTCCAGTATCTTTTTGTACTGGAATTGGTCCATATTTCCTTCTGTTAGCCTAACAGTACCAACCCTGTGACCAGAAAAGCACCCCCAAATTTTTTCCACCGCCATGTTTTAATGTCACTTTTGTTAACTTGGGGTCGAATGCTTTATACGAAGGGCGTCGCACATATCGTTTTCCGTCGGAGCAAACCCTGTTGATTTTAGTCTCATCAAAAAATATAACATTTTTTCACGTCTGCCGGTCCAGTTTTCATATCTTGCAAATGCGACTCGGGATTGCTATTTCAGAAGTTGGTTGTTAGCAAGGAAGATGGGTACCTTCCTTGCTAACAACCAACTTCTTTTCTATCAAACGCCTTCGAATAGTGCGTGCAGAGATTGCTGAGGGGTTAATTTCGCCAAAAAATATCTTCGTATCAGACTCATTAGACGCTTTAAAAGGATGTGTTTTGCCAAAACGAACGATATTTCTATCGCCTCGAAGAGATGTCTTCCTCTGTTTGGTCACACGCGGAAGTATTAATATGCTTCAGAGCTTTGAAAACCATAGTTTTTGAGCACTTCCGATCTTAGAACATTGGCAAAGCGCGACTCTTAGTACTGAAATTATTCTGCCGTTTTCCACGGGAGGGGAGGTAAACACGCACAGCACACATTTACCCATTCACGCACACTCCTGCGAAAAATGTATATGTCACACTAAATCAAAAGCTGCAACACAAACACAAAACGCGCAGACAAGCAACCTTACATGAACAAATTGTTAATGTAGGTACTTTGGCAGAGGGGGATAAGTGCGCTTGCCTAGTCCCGTGATAAAGTCTAAGTCTAAGCTTCGAATGGTCTGAAATTTCTTTATGCGACCAGTTTTTCGCGCGTAGATTTTTTATAACTTCTCTTTTAGATTTATTAAAACTGTTGTTTTGTACAAAATAATTGGTTTTATTATTTTCAGAGCAATAAATGGCACCAAAACTATAAAGTGACAAATTTTTGTAAAAATAAAATCTATGGTGTTCTTAATTATGTGACCACACAGTACTACGTTTAGATGTTAGGTTCTGTTGTGTATAAAATGTATTATTAGTTTTTTTTAGTTATTCCTGTGTTTTATGTATTCACAAATTGGCATGGAAATATTTTGCAACCTAGAAAAAATATAATAATGTTCATATATTATGTTATGCGACTTTGTTTGAAAACCGGTCAAGTGCGAGTCAGACTCGCATACCTAGGGTTCCGTAATTCGACAGTTTTGGGAACAGTCAGGAAGAAGGTACATATAAAATCATGTCCATAACTGTTTACGATAACAAAAAAAAGAGTTGATTGTACCACAAAAGAGAGACTCAAATATTTTTATACTCTACTCGAAATAAAACTCTTGGAGGAAAAATTTAATTTTGTTATTTTGCTATCGTGAATTTCTCACCCATTATATTTTTCCTGTAATATTTACGTAATCCTAAATCACCATGTTTTTTTTTTCATATTTTTCGGTTCATTCGTTTCGGAAATAAGGGGGGAGGGACATGCATTTTTTGTGGTTATTCAAAGATTTCTCGAAATCGATACCAGTACTTAAATATAAAAAAGTATACATTTTTATAATAAAATCTTTAATATTATTTTTGGGATATTTTTTTAAAATTTTTTTTTTCTATCGGGAACATTTTGAAATTTTTATTTTATTTTATTTCTTATTATGTCGGCAAGTGAATGCTATTTTTGTGTCAAATTTCAAGTCTTTATCTTTAACGGTGCTACAGTTATGAGGCTGTGACATACGGATGGACGGACAACGGAGTCTTACCATGAAGGTTCCTTTTACCTTTCAGGTACTTCGGAACCCTAAAAACATCTTGGCTTCTAATAATCGTTCTAAATTGTATGACTACCACGTATATGGAGCGATTAGCATTCTAGCAGGGTGTCATTGAAAATCGGGAAAATAATATGTTTGTAATTACAACCCATGAAAAAACTTGTTATTCATTCAAATGAGAACTGATTTGTTTACCTTTTCTAATTCATTCCTAATATAAAGGCTTAATTTTATCCCGAACGTTTTCCACGTTTACCTCGAATTACTAGACGGATGGTTAGACACTTCGATAAAATTTTATCGAAGGGTAGACAGGCTAGAGGATCTCGGTACAAAATGCACATCATAATATTGCTTTCCTTACTTTTGAATAAAAAGTATACAATAAATGCGTTTTATAGCAATTCGCGCAAACTGTTTTTAATCACATGAAATTATTCTAATCACATAAAAATTCTTCCATTTTATGTGTTACACTATGACTGCATTACATTACAACTGTAAACACGCTTTAAAGTTTGTTATTACATTAAAACGAAAATTGTACATTAAATTAGATGTTTTTTTTTGTTAAGACTTTATTATTAATGAACTATTTCAGCAAATTGCTTTAAAACGCATTTATTGCATACTTTTTATTCAAAAGTAGGGAAAACAATATTACGATGTGTATTTTGCACCGAGGTAAAAAGTTACCCCCTTTAGGGTTTCTATATTTTGGCGGTAACTGAATGACATACCAGTAGCAAGCTAATAATAAATAAAGAAGAAGGAGACAAAACATAACATTTTTATAAGGGACTTCAAAAGAAAAGCTCCTGTTAAAAAAAGAGCTTTTGAGTGTAAATAAGTCACCGCAAACAAAGACAGGACTTCGAAACCTTCGATAACAATACGTTTTAATAATCTATGTTATCCTAGTGCGAAGTTCGTTTATTTTCGAACTAGACCGACGACGATTGAAAATTCGTACTCTGTAAACGAAACTAGCATAACTTGATCTCCAACCAATAGATTATTCCATTGACAAAAAGGTCTCTACCACTGGAAACAAGCATGCCAGTCAGTACTCGATATTAGTTCCGCAAGCTTCTGGTCTCCTGGTACATCAGACGTACAATAACGTTACGAAACGATCTCTCGGTATTCTACAAAATATCGAGTGTTTGTCGAGACTAGTCTAAAAAGATCTCCCGCCTAAGTATTTTTTTATAAAAGATGCACTAAACGTGAAGGTCCCGATGATTGGACACGATCATTTTGAACGCTACAGTGAAATCTGCTCTCCTAGTACAATTCTTCGTATGTTTCGATTTCGATGGACGTTGATTGCTCTTTTCTTTTCTTGGTCAGAGTGAGTGAGTCACGGAGCCTGAGAAAAATCGAAAATTAAAATACCTAGATTATGAATTGATCTACTACTTACTTCGGACCAAATGAGAAGCATGCCAGCATGTCAAGTAGGGCACTTTCTATTCATACATAACACTCACATACATGGGACGAATAATGGAAATATACCTTTGAGACAAAAAGAGACAGAAATTGAATAAATATACAATTTTATTCAACTCTACTAACATATCAAGAACGATACGGGACCCTCAGGGCGCAAGAGGTACTCGCAATTGACCAGCGGGCCTATTATGTAACTTAGTGTCGGTTGCCATCTATGGTTGCTATTCACCAAAAACAGATAAAAAATGAACTTCCAAAATAACCTTCAATGGGTATTCAACTATTTACGAATTGTGACGTCGGATAAGCGGATTTTATCTGTATTTTTAACAAAGATCCCATAATGGAACGATCAAATTAAATTAGTTTTGCCTTTTTCATGTTTTTTCTTGTGTAACACTAGACTTTAAGTAGATGTAAAACTAACATTTAAAAAAATATGTCTATATCTTTAATTTTCTGAGCACGTGAAAAGTTAGTTGAGTGAAAATAGAAAAGTTAAATTTTCTTTTGGTATTATTATAATAATTGTTCAAGGAGTATGCGCCTATTCTTCAGGTCGTCGTCGGTCCAGCGGGCACGAGGTCGGCTTACGCTTATTTGCTGTACGTGGTCTCCATTCTAACGCCTTTCGGCTCCAACGGCCATCATGTCGGCTGTATAAGGAGGACGGAGGACCAATAAGAGTGGCGAAATCTGGGAAAAGCTTATGTCCAGCAGTGGACGAACACAGGATTCCAATGGTGTGCGTGGGTGGTGTCTATTTATATAATATATCACAAAATGCATTGTAAGCCTGTCGATGTGAAATCATTGATTTTCCCGGAAAACTTAAAGCAGCCTTCATACAGAAGTATGAAAAGTTTTGAGGTGGTGCCTATCTGAAGCTATAAGTACCACTTTTAATTACAAATAGTTATAATATACCTAACCTTTATGCGGACGAATTACGAGTAAGTACTGCCATGAGATATCGTGAATCGTGACGTAGCACGTCGTGAAAAAATTCGTTGTGGTAAAATTTTTAATAACTCATTAAGATAATGAACGGAAAGTCACTTGTACTATTCCCCTTTTATTATTATGTTTTCCAAGTGCCAACAATCAATCGTATCAACAACTCATTTAGAGGTTGTGGTTACCAGACAAAAATAAATTTAGTCCACAACTACTGATTTCAAAGAAATTGTGCTATAAGTTATAAAATAACATCGAGCACGCACGTGAAACAGATCGCAGCTGGCCAGCCGAGTAGGGCGCAAATATTTGAGCACATTCTTCAACTCTATGTTTTCCTGGTGTATAACATCGTCACTGGTTCGATTTTGCAGCATGGTGCCACGAGAGGGACGACTTTTTAAAAAATTACGCTGTAAATGTTAAGGGGCTATTTCGATAAAAATTGCACTTTTTGAAGTTGTTGCTGCTTTTCAGATGAAGCCACTAATTTGATAAATCAGTATATAAATTCCGGAACCTTTTTCTAGTTTTCTTCAATACAGAAACGCGATTACTTGAAGAAACTTTCGCTCGATAGAAATAATTATTGAAATGAGGTCTTCTTCTACACTTTTTTTCATAGTATGAGAAATAGGGATGACATACAGACCTGAATGATATTTCATTAGATAGATTTTAAGGATATCTACATATTCTTAGTTGAAAATGTTGATATCTTTTAGTTCATTTTATATTAATTTAAAACCGACATACATATATTGCTATTTTTTCCGGAATCCGTCCCTCTCGCACTGCGGGGCGTTCCGCGAGGAGTAACAGTGACGTTTCCTATTTAATTTAATGATATGACTGTCAATAAAATTGCAGATCTTGATTGGTTGAAGATCGTAGGTTATTCTGAAAAAACAATGGAATGCTTTATTCAATACAAAAATCGTAGTAAACTGGTGACATTAATCGGGAAAATTGACGGAAAACTTTTTGTGATGAATGAATAATAATCAATATACCATTAAGTATTTCAAAGTTATTGAATTTGAATTAAAGATTTAGATCTTAAGGGTATTGCATAGGCTATATTAATTTAGGAAAAAATGTTACTACCCGTCCAATACGGCCAAATGTCAAAGACTTTATTAGCTTTTGATAGAAGAGATTATTAGCTGACTATTTGTCTTGACTTGGACGGGTAATACATGCGCGCGCGAAACAGCAGATTGGAGCGTTTTTAACTAATACTGCAATATTTTATAGACAAAACTAAATAGGAATCATGGAGATTCGCATCATTTTTGTATTACCCTTTTATTCATAAAAAAACTCAAGTCAATCCTGTAACTGCGTTCTTCTAAGGAACATTTTAAAACCAAAATAACATGGGGTTAGAATTTGTGTGAAAAAGTGTCGTCTAAAAATATGGAGAGTGCAGTTACTGTTAGTTATACAGGCACTGTAAACATTCCTCAAGAAACCGCATCAAATTCCGTTCAGGTTCTCTAGTTACAAGCGAACATACACATGTATACGTAGTACGTATATACATACCTATACATACATACAGACAAAAAGTTGTCTTTTTTATGTACGTTTGAATATCTATATTAATGGCAGAGAAAAAAAACAAACAAAGTCCCCGTGAATATAGAACAGCTTGTAAGCAGTGAAAGTTAATTAACCAAACTAACTTGAGACTTACTATCTATTAAACTCCATGTATCCAACGGGTCTAATTATCTCGGTCAGTGTCTCGGTCGCGCTCGCCGAGAGCTTACGTGCGCTTGCGTTGTCACGTTGCGTTTCGCTGTCACCATATTATTATTTACTGCCTGCGTTAGTGGAAAGTGTGTTGTCTTGAACCTTGTTACCTAAAGGTTTTGTGTACCATGGCTCCAAGTGCTAAATGTGGCAAGTGTAATAAAGCCATAACGGTAAAAACTGAGACATTCTCGTGTAAGAACTGCCAAAAGGTTTTTCACAAAATATGTGCTAAAAATGGCTGTGAAAACTGTGCTTCGAATTCGACAACAAACACCCCGATAGCTAACAAAAATACTAAAGCTTTTATCGAGTTAGATCCTCAAAATCTTACAATAGAAGCCTTGCTGGAGCAGCTCAACAAAAAAATGGAGGTAGTGTTCGAAATAAAAGAAGACACCGGTTTCTACGCAGCGAAATACGATGAGATGATTCAAAAACAGAATGATATGCTGGACCTGATTAAAAAACAACAAAATCAATTTAGTGATCTCTCAAACAGATATAAAAACCTAGAAAAGGTAAATAAAGCGTTAGAGCAGAGAATTGAAGGTTTGGAGCAAGCGGAAAAATCGAAAAACCTAGAAATCTCTGGTTTAAAAATGGCCGACAAGGAAAACACGCCAGAAATAGTAGAAAAGATCGCTAAAAGGCTAGGAGTGAAAGCTGACGAGGTGGAAAGAGCCTGGAGAATGGGGCGCCCGATCCCCGGTCGGCGTCCCCCCCCCTCTAATTGTGAGACTCCGCTCGGAAGCGACTCGAGAGCAGTGGATTGGGAAAAGGGATCTTCTGCGTACAAGCAAGGATATTTTTCCGGAAGAAACGGACGATGACTCTTCTTTTGTGTACTTTAATGAAGATCTCACAAAATACAACCGGGAACTTTTGTGGAACGCTAAACAAAAGCTTAAGAAGGACCACAAACACATTTGGGTTAAGGGAGGACGGATTCTGTGCAAAAAGTTTGATGACTCGCGTACAGTACATATAACCAACCTGGAGGACATTGATAAGATTGCATCAACATGAACAATTTATCTCGTGAGAGTTCATTAAACTGTTAGACCGATTTCACCTAAATTCAATTGTAATGATTTAAAGGAAAATTACTGCAGTGTCTTTAATAACACACACACGTGGGTAAAACGCTTATCAGACAGTTGTCCTACGGATGTAAACATTGCACATTTAAATGTACGCTCCTTGAAGAAACACTACAGTGAAACCTTGACCCATTTTGGTGATGCTTTTAAACACCTAGACATATTAATTTTATCGGAAATTAACCTAAAAGATGATACTGTGTCCATGTACCAGCTACCAGGATATGAGGCACATGCTGTATGTCGTGAAACTCGCCGAGGTGGTGGTATACTCATGTTTATAAGAAAGGATCATGTCTTCAGTCGTGTACCTACCCATTTTACTTCGAGTGAATCATTAGCCGGCTATATTGAGGTGCGCGGTGTACGAATACACCTTCTTGCGTTGTATCGACCTCCTACTTCCGCAAGAGTGCAATCGAAGGTGTCTTTGTTTGTACATGAGCTTGAAAGTGCTATTAACTCGGAGCCTCGCGATCGGCACCTTATTATTATTGGTGATATGAATGTGAACACACTTGTGAAACAACACACGGATACAGTGTTATATGAGGACATGCTGAGTGAGTATGGACTACTGAATACTATAACAGACATTACGAGAGAAGAAATACGGGATGGCCAGTTAATTGTTTCTTGTTTAGACCATATCTTAGTAAGACAGTACCAAGCTTTAGAATTAAGTTCTCAGATAGTCAGATGCGGTATTGCTGATCACCACTTAGTATGCCTAAATATACTTACACCTCCAACAATAAATCAAAATAAAAAACAAATGAAAAAAATTCTTAATAACCACTTAGTGAAAAGGGGCCTAAAACACACAGATTGGTCTGATTTACTGCATCTGGACTGTCCACTATTAATGTATGAAAAAATGTGTAAAATATTTGAAGAAACTTATGAAAAAAATGTAAAAAATATTAAATTAAGGAAAAGTGAATGTAACGGCTGTTCTTGGTTGTCTAAGGAACTAAAAGACATGATAATACATAAAGACAGATTGTACAAGCAATGGAGAAATGCTCCAAAAAATATGGTAAAAAGACTAGAGTACACTAAATATCGTAATAAAACATTCAAATTAATTAATAAATCTCATAATGACTACAAAAAATCAATTTTGATAAAATGTAAAGGGAATAGTAAAAAAATATGGCAGTGTGTTAATAATTGGTTAGGTCGTAATAAAAAATCATTGGATGAAGTGATAATGCATCACATGGGTCTACAGTATGATTTGCCAACAATTTGTTCGAATTTTGCCCAAACATTTGCAAATGAGGTAGCACAACTTAAAAGTCAACATAACTGTAACTCCGAATTGCTGCATAGACAAGATTATAATCCAGAAATAAATGTATCCATGCGCTATATTAATGTATCTTCAGCTCAAGTAGAAAAAATTATTGATCAACTTGACCATCAGATGTCGCCAGGTATTGATCAGATATGGGCTTGTGATCTTAAGGAAATCAAAAAAGAGATAAGCCCAGTGTTAGCTAAAATGATTAATCTTTTTATTGAACAATCCAAATACCCAGACCAACTTAAGATTTCTATAATACGTCCAATTTACAAAGGAGGTAACCATAAAGACACCTCAAATTATCGTCCTATAGCAATTTTATCTTGTATCAATAAGGTAGTCGAAAAAGCTATCACTGGGCAAATCTTAAACTTCCTTACAAAAAATGACGTCATCGCATCTAGTCAGTTCGGCTTCCAGAAAGGGAAAAATACGTCTACACTGTTATCAAAATTCGCCAATGAAATTAACAACCACTTAAATAACCGGCAACACGTCGGTGTTATCTTCATAGACTTCAGGAAGGCTTCTGAAACTTTGGATCATGAAGTTCTCCTGAAGTCTATGGAGAAATGTGGTTTACGTGGGAAAATTAATGACTGGTTCAGAAATTATTTGAATAACCGAAAATTAGCAGTGAAGGTAAATGGCTATACTGGAGGATGCGAGGGCGTCAAATATGGGGTCGCGACCGGGTCAGTGGCCGGGCCAGCATGTTATATAATGCATGTTAATAGTATGGCTAATGTGGTAAAGCATTGTAAGGTGTATATGTTTGCCGACGATACTTGTTTGGTGTATGGTCATAAAGATCCGACTATAATACAACAATACCTACAACAAGATTTTGATAACATTACAAGATGGGCCCACGATAACGGTATCATACTGAATGTGAAAAAAACAAATGTTATACATATTTGCTCTAGGAATAAACAAGGTCGAGATACACAATTACTAGTTCAAGGGCACAGCTATGATTGTTTTCATAGTAATGTGTTATGTAATTGCCCTATAATACAGCAGGTTACTGAATGTAAATATCTAGGCATTATTGTCGACAATACATTTCATTGGATAAAACATATAATTCGTTTAGTAGATAAATTAAGAATATTGCTCAGACAGTTTCACCAACTGAAGTACTTTGTGACACGATCTGTCCTTTACTGCCTTTATTATGCTTTAGTGGACTCATTGTTATCATATGGCATTGTGACATTTGGTGCATCATTTAAAACTTATATTGGGAGAATTAAACAACTCCAATTGCGTTTCTTAAAGATTTTAGTAGATAATAGAATTAAACAACAGGCAAAAGGAAACTATGAAATATTATTCAAAAAATGTAATATTCTACCGGTAGATAAGAAATACTTATTAGAATTAGCGAAGGAGGAATACTGGCAGGATAGGTACAAAATTAAACTTAAAGCTAAAATAATTACAAGACAAGTTAATAAGGGACGGCTCGTGGTACCAAGAGTGAATAATGTTTATGGAAAACGCACAAAGGAATTTACTATTCCAAAAATTTTTAATAGTATACCTGACTCAACTAAAAATGTACTACCATTTAAATTTAGATCTAGAAATGTCTTACTGAGAAACCATTTTCTGTCGCAGCTGTAACATTTTAATGTTTACCAACCGGAAGCTGCACTGATTAATAACTATATACTTACTGTTGTATGAGCGTATTTACCCCGACAAACAACTATGTTGTTTGGGGTGCACTGTATATATTGTAAAAATTTTTGGAAATAAAAGTTTTTATCATTATTATTATATTATATTGGTACAATATTTCTTCTTAAATAAATAAATATCTGTATTCCCAGAGTTTTTTCCTAGATGTGTGCTAAAAGACCTAATTGTGTACGGAATTTCAAGTTTAACCTATAGGTTTTCATGGTGACCTAATTTTAAAATTCATTACGTAAAGGGCAATAAATTTTCTTGCGCGTTAAGTTAGAAGCCTGATTTTTTATCAGCACTATGAGGCTGTAGACTTGTAGAATTCTGTAGGAAGTATTTAGTTTCAACTTGATATCTCTAACGGAGCCCGAGAAAAAGGTTCCTGTTTGACAGACGGAGAACAAGGGCGATCGTATAAGGGTCCCGTTTTGTCATTTTGAGGTACGGAATCCTAAAAACGAACCCCAATTTGAACAAAAGTTGTAACCATTTCCTACAAAATTTATAAAAACTGCGAAGCGACGGTTCTCGTTTCGAAATACACAAGTTGTGATATTTTTTCTTATTTTTGAATAAAAAGTAATAAATAAATGTGATTCATGGTACTATGCGACAATAGTTTAATCACAATTGGGCAATTTCTAGGAAAGTTGTATTATTATATGCATTATATACTTTTTAAATGATACTGCACAACAATTACGAAAACGCTGGATTATTTACAAAGTAATGCACAAAATAACAGAACTCTTCTAGAAAAACCTAATTGACATAAAACTATTGTTGTATAGTGCCATAAACTACATTTATTTAATATACTTTTTATCACATTATATTATAAATGCGAAAGTTTGTGTGTGTGTGTGTGTATGTTTGTTACTCTTTCACGCTGAAACGGCTGAACGGATTTGGATGAAATTTTTAATGGATATAGCTTATATCCTATTTTAACACATAGGATACTTTTTATCCCGGAAAAAAGCATGTCGCATGGCAAAAGCTAGTTCAAAAATAAGACAGACTATCGGACAACAAAGTGATCATATAAGGGTTTCGGTAGCTTTTCCCGCGGTTTCACGCGGTAAGCTTTTGGGTACTCCTCTTAATGACTTTGTCCCTAGGGAATTGTCCATCCATCAAAAAAGAGAAAGAATTTTCAAATTCAGTGCAGTAGGTCCACTGATTACCCGCTTGAATTTAAGGCGAGGTTATCCAGGAAATCTGTCCTGCTCCAACGCTTTCATTTTACACATGTTCATCCTGCTCAGCGGAAGTGAGCCGCGCAAAAAAGTCGCGGTTTCGAGGTGTTTTTATTTATTATTTTCGATTTAGAAGGATGGGTTTTAAATATGACGGTCGTTTTATTTCACATTTTAAATGACGATTATTTTAGTATAAGTTTTACAGTCCAAAACTTAATATAGCTCAAATGGAATAATATTTTGATTATAATTTGGAACTATCTTTACGATTAAATCGGATCGAGGTAAATGCAAGTAATTGTGTTTCGAACGGCCGAAATATTAAGATCAAAGAGTGAAATATGACATAATATATTTTATAAAATTTAATCATCGCTATTTATTGGTTTAAAATGAATTTGAAAAGAGACAAAATCGGGATAACCCCCCTTAATTAACGTCTATGTCCCTAAGAAAGTGCTTATCCTCAAAAAACGAACTATAGCCTATGTTCAAGTAATAAGACCTAACCATTATTACTGATTTAATTTTAATTTCATTTATTTTTTGTCGCCAGCATACTGGTCACCTTGCCGCGGAGCAGCGGTTTGGATGAGGTTTTTTATTTGTAGGTATTTTTATTTATTTGTATAGGTACATATTTTGTTTTCTTTTATTTTTAAGTAGGTATAGGATTATATAGTTTTTATTTTTTTATAGTTAAACTGTATAGCCTATTAAATGTTCAAATATCCATCTTACGAGTATAAATAAATATTTTAATTTTTTTGTCACCTTTTTTGTTTGCATGCGGTTATTGACAGTTACCCTAAATTTCAGGATTACTTAGATTACGGCAGAGGGCTATGCCCTGGGTACAGCTTAAATTATAAAAAAGTGCAGCATACAGGTACCTAATGCAGGTACCTAATTTAAGAAACTTTATAAAGTTAATAAATAAATAACCTTATCTTATCTACCTTTATTGAACTTTATAACTACTTTTCTCTACCCCCCTGCCCCGTGTAAACTGTATGCGCGCGCGCATGTCCCGCACGTGCCCTGCGCAGGAGTTGCATAATGTTGCAGTCACACAACGTTGCGTCTGGTGCGTGCTTACTAGACCGCAAGACTTTTTTTTTAATTAAGCTAAAAGTAATGGCTCTTTGTAGTTTTAATGTTAATACTATCGTCGTTGTAGCATTTATGTACATAAAAATTCAAAACTGAAAGATATCAAAAATGCCGCTCTTTTTGTTGTAAAATTATTGCAAGGCTAGCTAACTAACAATCAATATCTACACCTAAAATTCAAAATTATTTAATAAATTATGTACAATTACTTAAATTTTTAATAGGATTTACAAACCCAATACGGTACAAACACTATTTCATTTCATTTCGTATTAACTAGTTCACCATCACAAAAGAGACACAATAAAAACTTTCGTAACTACAACAAATCGAATCGCTACGAAAGTGTAAAGACGAACTTTACTCACTTGCGTAGTCCAAGATGCTACGAACGTCTACGTCGTAGGCCTTGACGCGGCGGAACACAACACAGTCTAAGTTCAAATCGAGAACACCCACACTTCAAACTTTGTTCCTTTTTCTCGTCACCACAGGCACGGCTGCACCACTGGACAGCCTAAACTAAATAGTGGTCATTTCAACTCCATAATTCAGTTAAATCACATCTGGGGGGGACCACAATGGGAGAGCATTGATGTGAGCGAATCACACCATCGCTACGCATCGCTAATTTTTCATAAAAAACCACGATTACCGTGAACTATTGCCCACATGGAAATGGCATACTTTATGGGCGTACGTCGGCTGGGATCGTATTAAAATTCCTTTGTGAGGACAGATTCTGTGCTAGAACGAATCTATGACGCTATACCTATGAAATTACCTACTTATAGACTCATCATCTCTTTCGACTGGTCTAGGGACCAATGCAAAAAACCGTCATAATTCCTTCGATCTAATTACACATTTTTATCTCTTTTCTCCTATTTCAATTTCTACAATGCATAGCTACAGATTATTGAAATTCTTTTTTCTGTTCTCACTAGAGATATCATAACAGTCATAAGAACCGTAGAAAAACCCAAATTTTGCAATACCTATCAAATTAAAATTACCTAAAATTGAAAAGGCAAAACCAATTTCCCACCGTTATCTCCGCTTATTAATCTGAAATCTAACAAGCAAGGCAGGTAGACCGGTGACCCCAAACGGCGCTTTTCCGGAAGTGGGGACAATGGCGGCTGCCAACCAGCGCCAGCGCCCGCGCATCACCACGCCAACATGGCGGCAACGAACCCGACGCGGCTATTCACTGCTCTCACGCTACGAAACTTAGTGTTTCATGTTCTGATGAAGTCGGTAAGTCTGGAATACCTTTATTTCGTAAGCAATAGATTAAAGATTTGAAACTATACGAATATGTGGACAAGAAAAATAGACAAATCGACTACTTGATTGTTATGCAACACTAGTCTTACCCGTTTTTCACCAACCTTAGGAGACAGAGACACCTAAGTCAGATGCCCAAATTTTCAAGTTTTTTCTGAAGCAAAATCCAGTTTCACCAACCCTTAGATCATACATAACTAAAATTAGGTGTTACCTAAGTAGTAAGAGGCGCCATCGATAGGACGCCTGTTTCGTAGTTTCGAGTATTTTCTCCTAAAGTTAGGCAATTTTTCAATGTTTAGGGGATTTTTAGGGTATAAAATTACTCAGGGTAGTTTTAAGGAAAAGTTATTTGGGAAGAGTTTCGCGTGTAGAATTCGTATATCGGAACGTGGAGTGGAATTCTCTACCGCTAGCAACAAATAATAGATATTTTTCTTCTTACTTTTAGTATCTTAAAAATGTATGCTTTTCAAGACTGTTTAATGTTTGTAGTAATTAAACTAACAAAGTTTATGGTCACTACATAATAGTTAAGCTTAAATTGTGTTGCTCACAAGGAGGTAGGGGATAATCAAAATCAGAGAGTGCCAACCAGAGGGCAATCTGAGAAAATTTCGGCTTTTCAGCCCAAGAGCTAACTGTATTGAAAACTACTCTACGTACTTCTACAAAAAAAAATGTTTATACTCAGAAGCGAGACAAGACGTGAAATAGATATTTAATTTTAAAATATGATTTGTTAATATTTGATATCGACTTGTATTTTTTAGGATGGTCTATTTCAATTGAAAAATTATTGCTGAGACATTACTTCTTTATTTTATTTTCTTTATTTAAGGATTATTCTTATCTTTATAGTCTGATGTTTTAGAAACCGGTTGATTTCCGTGTAATCGTACATATTATTATCCTAATATTTGAAGGGCTTTTTCATAATCTCGTCGGTAGCACTTCTATTCCTTATGCAATAGGCTTTTGTATTTGATATCAAGATGGTTGAGACAGAAAGGGTTAGGGAGAATAAACGACTGTCGCATAGTGCCATAAATTACATATTTAATATTTTTTATGAAAAAAAAAATACAAACAAACATAAGTCAGAGAATATAAAGTATTACTTCGTACATAAGTTGAGCGTTTGGGAACGAAACCCTTCGCAATTTTTTAAATTAGAATAGGTATAATTTCTAATTAGGATCCAAAAAATTCAAGTAGAAGTAAAATCGAAAAACTTGACATTGTCCAGCGCAAATTTGATTAGAATCTCAATTAAAAATGAATACATAAATTATTTATTATTCGACAATTAATTGTTCGATGACCTTGTCAGCGGTTAACTCGCACGGTCATCTTGATCCTAAAATGTGATAAAAGGTTGGTCGGTTCAGAGAATCCGCTAAAAAGACTTTATTTATATTTTAAATCAAACATAATGGGGGGCGGATTATATTTCCGCTGCGGTATGATGTCAATGCTTATCGTATGTCTGTGGTTCCGTTAAAAATCGAAAACCCTTCTAACGAAGGTTCAGTCTCTGTTTGGTTTATGTATACCCTCTTTTAATAAAAAATGGGCCGGTAAATTAAAATTTTGACAAAGTGCTCAAAATTTGGTATATAATACCTACAAACAGTGAAAAAATATACTTTTTAAGTTAATATAACATTATATTAACATAAAAAAGTTTTTCTTTTACTGCTTTTGGGTGTCCAATTGTAGATTTCAAAAATCCCATTAAAAATATATAGAGAAAATAAAATAAATCACATGCTCAACTGATTATTCTTAACCAGTTCCATTGAAAAGCTTTCGAAACAACGCAAATAATATAATTTACTTCCATAGTTTTTCATCACTTATTATCATTGATTTTAAAATGATCGTTTGGCAAAGTGGGAGTCGGACTCGCGCACGAAGGATTCCGTACCACCAAACAAAACGATACGGAACCCTAAAAAAATTATGGTAAATAACAACAATATACTCGTAGACGCCAAAGCAACATGTTACGTCGAGGACTACGTCGTCCTTACCGACTCCAACAGTCTTCACACCACCACCGTACAGATTGTGCAACCTCCCGAATTGCTGATTCAAATTCAAATTGTTTATTTGTAAAATAGATACATAAAGTATACGTTTTACATGTCAAATCTAATCTATATAAAAATAAAATTTTATGATGAAACAGATATGATACGGGAAATATATAAAAAAACTGTATTTAAGTTGGGCTACTTAAGTTATACACATGCATAAAATAAAAAGACTTATTGGAATAAGAGTATTATTATACCTACATAATGCAATTAATAAATAAGTTGATAAATAAACTGAATAGACCATAAATAAATATAACGCCTAGCCAAATATATACTAACATAAGTAAAAAAATTAAATATTGTATATACATACCTACATAATGCAATGAATAAATAAGTTGATAGATAAATAAACTATAAATAGATATAATGCCTAAATCCGCCCATTCGATTAATCTTGCTAAGAAGAAGGGCAAGAAACTTAGCAAGATCATGTCTTTTTATCAGTTTTTTGTTTCTGAATATGGCTTAATACTATTACAGTTTTTTCAACTCATATAAAATAATACTAAAAAATATATTTTAAAAGGGTAAAAATATAAAAGACAGAAGGAAATTGTGTCATGAGAAAAAAATATATATATCTTAGTCTACCTGTCTAATGAGGTAGTAAGTTAAAATACTAAGCAAAACGTCATCCACCTGTCTCATATAGTTTATCACTTTTTTTATAGTCAGATTATCAACTAATAAATGCTAAGTTTAAGTTATAAAATGTTCATGTCAATATGTAAAAAGATATGTCAAAATGATAATAAAAAACAATATAAAAATATTAGTCTACATAAAAACAAACGATCTGAAAAACACAAATCAGTTAGAAAATAATAGAACAGTAGTATCAATCAATATTCTCATGACACCAAGCGTCACTATCATCCAAATAGTCATTGATTTTATAATATGCTTTTCTCAAGAGTCCCTGCTTAATATATGATTTAAACTTATTTTCTGAAAAACTAAGGACCTCCTTTGGAAGTTTATTGTAAAATCTTATACCATGTCCTACAAAAGAGGTGCCTACTTTTGCAAGTCTAATTTTTGGAAAAGCCAGTTTATGTTTCTTCCTAGTGTCTATAGAGTGATGCTCACCGAGCCTAGGGAAAGTATCGATATTTTTCATCGACCGACATTTTAAAAGGGCACTTCACCATTGAGGACGCCGCCTTTACGCTAACATCGCGGTAGTAGGTCATCACTCTGATCATCGAGATCACTTAGAAATAAGTTTAATGTAAGATATATTATCATAGATTTGTAATCACACATCGATTACACATTAATTAAAATTCCCCTTTGTTTTCTTTTAAAAACTCTTGCCGACGGCCAACTTCCGTAACATCAAAACATCAAGGCTGTTAAGAAGGTAACTTTTTACCTCGGTACAAAATCCACATCATAATATTGTTTTCCTTACTTTTGAATAAAAATTATGCAATTAATGTGTTTTAAAGCAACTTGCGGAAATAGTTTATTAATAATAAAGTCTTCACAAAAAAATCGTACTTTTTGTTTGCATTACATTAACAAACTTACAAGCGTGTTTACAGTTGTAACGTTATGCAGCTAAAATGTCACGCATAAAATTGAATAATTTTCATGTGATCACCCAACTATTAACAAGCAGTTTGCGCGAATTGCCATAAAACGCATTTACTGCAAACTTTTTCTTCAGAAGTAAGGAAAACAATATTACGATGTGCATTTTGCACCGAGATCCTCCGTTACCACATTTAAGAAATCAGGCTTCTCACTCCTAGACTTCCGTAGAAAGTATTCGTTTGAACTTGATATCTCCAACGGGGCCCGAGAAAAAGGGTCGTGACTTGACAGACGAACAACAAAGTGATCGTAAGGGTTCCGTTTTATCATTTTGAGGTACGGAACCCTAAAAAAGAGGGACATTAAGTTCCAGAATGGCTCTTTTTTTCTGTACTGATGCCTAGGTAGAATGAAAATGCTAAAATATCCCGAATTTAAGGTGCTCAAAATTGTTTCGTGCCGCCACATTCAAGTAATTTTGACAATAACAAACCTAAAATTTTCCGACAGAAGTACGAGTAGGTGTGTAGGTATCAATTATAAAACACTTGCATTTGCCCGCGGTTCCGCACGCGTTTATGCAATCTTTGCCCCGTTTTCGCCATGGGCGTTATTTTTTTTTAACCTATGTGGTGACCACCTACGATGATAATAAAAAAAAACCACATCCAAATCTGTTGAGTGATTCTACGGAACATACAGACAGACAGATAAAAATTCAAAAAATTGTGGTTTTGGCCTCAGTCCAATACCAATAACCCATTCAATTTAAAATATCGCGAAAATATTCAATTTACAGACACGAAGTTTTTACTGCTTTATAATGGTATATGTATTTATATTATCTACACAATTTAGTCAATATACATAATATCAAGCCATTATGTATAATCACTATTTAATCACTTTGTCTGTAACCTAAATATAGTAAACACAAATACTATGCTCAGCAATGAATTCATTATGCAGTTGTTGTAAACTACAGCAGATATATTTTTGTAATTGCAACTAATTTGTCTCAGTTCCATGTAGATTATTATTTTGCGAGAGTAATTATGTCATTAAGTTGTTTGTTGTCTCCGTAGAAATGAGTACTGCGTCCTGTCTGATCTTGGCCTTGTGAATTGTTGTCTGCATCCAGCAACGTGTTTATTATTTCATAATTACTATATGTTCATGCATACCTGTGTTAAGTTTTGTATAACAACTATCTGCCATAGTCATAATGATAAATATACTGAACAAGTTTTGTGAAACTCTGTATTTAACTAAGGCTATCATTTAAACGGTCAGCTTTATATGATCCTATAAGGGAAAATAATTCTTTGGTAGATTGTGTATCAAATAGCTGGGAATCTAAAAAGGCCATTTTGCGTGAAACATCTGTAATACGTTTGATCATACGCATTGATATTATGATCACATTAAAAGAAAAAAAAAATTGGTCAGATGGGTCAGATATTTTTTTTGCTTCCCAGTACAAAGTGGTTCAATGTGACAAAAAGTTCGTTCACGCAATAAAAAATTATTCTCTGTGGCTAGTGGTCTATTAGAAAATACTCAATCGACCACCAAAATTTTAAATTTTAAATTTTGGGACTATAGAGATTTTTAAGGTTCCGTACTTCAAGAGGAAAAAGCGGAGCTCTTAAAGGATCACTTTGTTGTCCGTCCGTCTGTCTGTCAAGATCCTTATCGGGAACGCGTGGAGGTAATCGAGTTGAAATTAAACTACAGATACTCAGGTCTACAGAACCTTGAAGCTGTGAAAAAATCAAACTTCATATTTATGCCGCAAAAAACGTATATTTCGACACTCTTAAGGTAATCAAAATTTATAGGGTATTTCCCGTTGATCTAGAACTATGAAATTTGGCAAGTAATACTTATACTACAAGTATAGGGAAAAATCTGAAAACTATACATTTGTAATAAAATCATAAAAAATATAGTCTTTAACAGAAACCTCGGTAGGCGAGTCCGACTCGCAGTTGTCCGGCTTTTTTTAGCTGTAAAATGTTTTCTGTTCGCAAGTAGTTAGTTGTTAGTAGACATTTGTCAATAACATCAGCGGTGCAATACGCTGCCCTTAAGACGACTCTATTCGCCTAAACTCCCATACTAGCGCAGTTCGCTGATCATATCCTTATTTATAGGTACTTGCTTATTATTTTTTCTTTTTCAACGTATCCTATACAATGTCCATGACGTGAAACTAAAACATTTATCAAAATCAAATATACATGTACAAAGGTTACAAGCGTATAAAAGTCATGGATTTTACACACATTTTGATGAATGTTTATGTACCGTAATGTCCTAGAAGCGATACAACAAATCAAATAATTTTAGTTTCACAGCATGGTATATTTTATACCTATACTAGATTTTTATTTCATTTCGATTTTTAGGATATTTCTCCTGAAATCATAGGAACCACCAAAACCATTCTCGAGTTTTTTCAAAACATGAATGTTGTCTCGCGTTAGCTTGCCTCTCACACCGTGTTCGCTTAGTTCTGTACGAGCTCGGGAAATGAACGTTCGGGCCAACCAATAACAGTCAGCCAGTGCTCTATAATCCGAAGTTGAATGTAGAATGAAATAGCAAGCATAGCGACCCCGTGCGCTGACTAAGTGGGAAAGTGATTACTTGAATTTGAATACTACTTTAAGTTTGAGTTGAAGTTACAGAGGACCTCCTTTCTATAACTTCGTGTTGGTAGCGGCGGTCCACTATAGCCTAAACTACTCGTTAGTAGTAACGTAGCTTGTGGCTCTGTTTGTAAGTATAGTATGTTTAGATCCTAGCAAAAAGAAAAAGATTGATCAGCGAATAACATCTTATGGAATGTAAGGAGGCAATATTTAATTGGTCCTAAAAGCACAAAATATGTGTGTGAAGATAATTTTTATGTAAGTTTGCTTATTTATTATTATTAATTATCTGTGAGTAAGTCTTCTTCCTTCGCAGGGCTTACGAGTTGAGAAACATAGTGCCTAATCTTACTTCTTAAAGTATAGTATATTGTCACGATATGAATCCCCGAGGTGGTATCAGAGGTGTTCCGAGTGTGAACTGTGAAATGCATCCGGCACACCCGCGTTTCACCGACAATTATTACGTCAGAACGTGATGGGTGGTGAGCCCTATCGCCGTTCTTCGGGCACAATTACACGCTTTTTAGGGCATGCAGGTTTCTTCACGATGTTTCCCTTCACCGTTCAGCAAGTGAAAAGTATTAAATAAAAAATTACTTCTTAAAATAACCATTTTATGGGAAATGCATTATATAATTGGATACACTGACTCTGCAGACCTTTTATTTGAGGCTCCTTACTCTACTCGGAGATCTATGAGTCTGAATATCCCTTGCGCGCGCACTAATTATCGCCAAAATTCCTACTTTATTCGAGCATGTTCCCTTTTCAATTCAGTTAGTGATAGAATCGACTTATTCTACTCCAAGCGTAACTTTTTGTTGATGATTTTTGTCATCACGTCAGTCAACCAAGTTAACTTCTTAGTTATAGATAAAATCCATAAAAAAAAACTTTAATAATTTAGAGCAATAAATGTGACCTATATTATATTTTTTCTAAATATCTGTTCTCCTAAGATCAATGTAATCTACTTTAGTGCTACCTGTGAGACTATTTAAGCTTATTTGTGTTCATCTCTCCATATTGTATAAAATATAAAAGCTGTATGTTCTCCATATTATAAAAAATAAAAATAAATAAATAAATAAATTATTTATTTGCCTATTAAATTGAATTTAGGAATAACTAGCTTTTGCTCGCGGCTCCGCCCGCGTGTTATTCGGTTTAAAAACATGCTTTTTTCCGGGATAAAAAGTAGCCTATGTGTTAAGTCAGGGTATAAGCTATATCTATTCTAAATTTCATCCAAATCCGTTCAGTCGTTTCAGCGTGAAAGAGTAACGAACATACACACACACACATACACACACACACACACACACACACACACACACACACACACACTTTCGCATTTATAATATTATTGTGATTGTGATAGTGTGATTAGTAGTGTGATTCACAAGTCACACTTCCAATGTTGTTATTTAGTAGTGATACGTAGATTAACTACATTTAATATCGATGTTTTTTTATTAACAACGTTTTGTAACTATATCTACATACCTATAAATAGATTTACTTCACACCGGGTATGTAAAAATAACGGAAAACTAAAAAACACATTCCGGTGTCAGGTAAAGCCACTGTATCGATTTGCTAGAGTCTAGCGGCTAGGCAAACTATTATTATTTAGATGTCAAATTTACACTTGATCATTGTCTATGTGTACCATTTTAATGATTATTTATTTCTGTTATTATATTACAAGTTGAAAACGACACCGAAAATCTAGTTAAATACAAACTAGTTGGAGGAACTTTAAAACTACTATGCACATAAATTGGGAAAAGGTCATTGGTGCTTGCCCGACCGGGGATCGAACCTGGGTCTCAAGATGGCCAGTCAGAAGTCGGACCTGCTCAAGATCATGCTTGACGACCTAAATAATTAATTAGATAAATTGGTACTTTGTTAAAAATTTCACTCCTTTTATTTCAGCATCTATTCTAGGAAAATTATCATTTTTTCCTTTAAAACAGTCTACTTCCATGGTGCTAGATAATATCAAAATATTAATGAAAAACTAAACACAAATTTTAATTGTAAAATACGTGTATCTTTTACATTGATATCGCATTTATTGAACAGCTATACGCAAAATAACTACCAAGTTGCACAGTGGCTCGGTAGCGTGACGTCACAGCGGGGTTAATCTCCCGCAGTCATTCTGCGCTTGACTATGTTAACTTAAATAATCTATTTCGCGGTCATTTAATGACGGATTAAAATATTTTTTTCGCCACTTTCTTGAGTTTTTTCTATATATTTGTCCTATGAAATTGAATACGCTATTATCGACATCATGAAACTTGTTCGTTTGGTATTATTTAATTTTATTATTTCCTTGCTGCATTTAACAACTGAATAATCTACCCTAGGTTTAACATTATAGCTTAATATTACTTTTCGTGCTACCCAATTACAAGTAAAAAGCTTGCTGACAAAGTATCAATTTGTATAATGACTAAGTAGTTACTCGTATTTATTTTGCATACCCATAAGTATTAAGCTAAATAAAGATGTTTTTGTTATTTAATTTTTTTTTAATCAAATATGTTTTAATTTTGCGAACCAAATATTGTTCCGTTTTTAGGGTTCCGTACGCGAATCGTGCCAAACGGAACCCTGTTATACTAAGCTTCCGATGTCTGTCTGTCTGTCCGTCAGTCACAGGGATCTAAAGCTTCAACCTTATACATGAATGCTTCAACCGTAATAGTTAGAAAATTTTAATATTTCACAGAATACTTGTTACTATGGCCTCTATCACGACAAATAATTAAAATTAAAAAAGTAAAACCTAAGGTCCCCATACAATAATAGCGCCATCTGAGATGTCTTGTTTGACAGCTTTTATCTACTGGGTAATAGATTGCGCTAAAAGTAGCTTGTCAACCTTTTTACACCGAGGTTCATTAGTAAAATGATAAGTTAGTAACAAGATCTTAAAGGCGGTCTTATTTACCATAATGTTTTTAGGGTTCCGTTCCACCAAATATTACGGGTACATATTATTTGTCCGCAAGTCCGACTCGCACTTGGCCAAATTATTTATATACTACAAAATATGGTATGATTTGCAAATGAATTAAAAGTAGTTTTTTCTTGCTGATACAATATTTATATGATGCATCAAATTTTGCTGCCGTTTTAAAGTACCTATCATCCGAAATTAGATGAGTTTTAAATTGGTTTTACCCATAAAGCAAGTTTACCGATAATTCAGTGAGTGTTTTTTTTGTATGATAAAATCCTTAATATTTTTGTTAAAGGCTTTATCTTTTTTTTCGATAAACTAGACAGTTCAATTTCTAACAGCAGTAGGAGGCTTCAGATGTATTTAATTATTTAAACCCGATACCTAAAGCCGTTCCTAAGAAAGAGCCTTGACGCGTGGACAGACAGACAGACAACAAAGTAATCCTATAAGGGTTCCGTTTACTTGATGTGATACGGAACCCTAGTCCGTAAGTATATGTTATTACTTATTAACCTCATTGAAAAGTACACACGTGGGAGGCTCTTACAGATGAACAATAGCGTATTAAAAAAAAGATTTTCAAACCATATTGTTCACCATTTTGCCATATCAAAAAACCGAACGACATTGTTGTGAGAGAACAAATGTACAGCCATAGTCTACCTACCTCATCTCTAGCTCTACCTCATCTCTAGCTCTACCCAGGGCCGTATTTTAAGGTGTGGAGTCTGTGGAGGCCCCTGGGCAAGAACGAAATTAAATGTACTTAGCGTTTGAAAACAATTTTGTGTTTTAACATTACTGTTTGAATAAGTATACATAGTTACATTTCTTAAAAAAGTAAGATAAAACGAAAAATATAGTTCTCGTGGACAAAACCAATATATAGGATGAAATTTAATCAACTGACCAAATTCATACTAGAGACTCGGTTGGTGATCAGGAACTAGGTTCAGTAATCCTTTTGGCCAATTTCGAAAAATATTTTTTTTTTGCTCCCGTACTGGTTGGACTAGTTTAAGTACAATTCCTAGTGCAGGTTCTACGGGAAAAAAAAATTTTTTTTTCGAATTTCACCTCATTATACCTTGTTCCTGATGTCTAACCGAGTCTCCAGTATGAATTTGGTCGGTTGATTTAATTTCACCTAGTGGTGAAATTTAATCAACCGACCAAATTCATACTAGAGACTCGGTTAGTGATCAAGAACTAGGTTCAGTAATCCTTTTGGCCAATTTCGAAAAATATTTTTTTTTTGCTCCCGTCCTGGTTGGACTAGTTTAAGTACAATTCCTAGTGCAGGTTCTACGGGTAAAAAAAATATTTTTTTCGAATTTCACCTGGAGGGTCATTAAACCTTGTTCCTGATGACCAACCGAGTCTCCAGTATGAATTTGGTCGGTTGATTTAATTTCACCTAGTATATAGAAAAAAAAAACATCGCGAGCCCTAACATCTTTATACAATTTGTACTAACTGTATTTTTATGAATAGTTAGTTAAAAATATGTATGCGCCGAGGTATTTATTCGAAAAAACATATAGTGTACAAAATTAAACACTTGTGGAGGCCCCTTTTGTGTGGAGGCCCCTGGGCTTCAGCCCCGGTTGCCCTCTCCTAAATCCGGCACTGCCAGCGATTCTACATTATTATTGACTTGTTGAATGTTAAGCAATAAACTCTTCTCGAAGTTTGAGGAATATACAGAGTACAAACAATATCTAACCTTCAAATCACCGATAACAGTTTTGGGTAGCATATCGATTTCACTTCAATACCTCTCACTGTTCGGTTTTGTAACAGTTGCTCAAATAGATAACTTGCGAAACAATTTATTTTCGTCGTTTCTGACAAAGGTTTCATATTTAATTCAAGTAGTTTCTATTTTACCATTACGATTTTCGTTTTATATGTACTATTTTATAGTAAGCAAGCGATTATTTTTCTTTTGAAACATTTATACACGTACTCGAGTTTTTTCAATATTTGATTTCGCCGTGAAGGCGTTATTTTTTGGACTTAATTTTTTGGATTTCTTTGTCGATAAAAAGATTTTCATATACAGGTTTAAAACGAATCTAGCTTTACCGAATTCTATGAATCATCATAATCACTAATAGAACACAAAACGGTAAAAAAGTTTCATTTTTGTTTTTTAAATTTCTACCTACGTGACGCGACATGTGACTGACAATCTATCTATCTATCTTCATATTTCCGGCGGTAAATAATGCAAACAGGCTATTATGTACACATAGTTTTGTAGAGCGTCGTCTCTGTCACCGGAGTATTAGTGCGTCTTTGACGGTCGATATCTTTTTTTTTATTTGAATCAATTACAAAACATGTATTTTTATTTCGAACATAGAACAGTTTCCTTTGTTATAGCTAGAGGTTTCATTTTCAACCGGTATAGGTAGTCTATAATCTCAGAAAAAGAACATATACTTACATACAGGTACACACTACACATACATACGTACAAAGAGCTAGACACGATCAAATCAAACTCACTTGTTTATTGTCCCGAACATGAGCTCTTTTTAGAATTCCGTACCTAAAGGGTAAAAAGGAATCCGTATGTCAGAGCCTCATAACTTTTTAACCGTTAAAGATAAGGACTTGGACAATTTGGGACAAAAATAGCACTAATTTGGACACATAATTAAGTAAATTAAAAAGTTTGAAAAATTCGAAATTGCTCCAAAGTATTTCCACTATTAAAGAGAGAGAAAAACCCTAAAATTTCCAATATGGATATCAAATTGTAGGTATTAAATAGCCGATTGGAAAATATATGATTTTCATTGTTATTCTTGCACCTGATATAAACACATCAAATGTATAAATAACTTTTCCTGAAGATGTTTTAAACAAAACCGGTCGCTAACAGGAGAAATAAACACTGTGAAACTAGTACGCAAGTAAGACCTTTCGTTGCGATAGAGAAAATTGTGTTATAATCATTTGTACAGATTTAGAGAAATAATTAAGACCAACAAAAAATAATCCTTATATCAAAAACCGGGGACCAGAAAAAGGTAAAAAAATGATAGGATGTAATTTATACGTAAACTATAGCGATGAAAAGAAATTCAAACACGTATGGGGAATCATGAAAAGGTAAAAGTAATTAAAAAAGTATTTTATCAAAATACGATACAGTACAGGTACGAAAAATGTCTGAATTTAGCCATATTTACTTTGATAAATCTTTGAAAAACCACAAAAATTAATGTCACCTTTATCTCCGAAACAAGAAGGCCAAAAAATATGTCAAATATTACGTAATGATTACACTCAGATAAATGTCTATGTGATTACAGGTGAAAAAATTGCTGTTAATTAAATAAACAAATGTCATTTTGTTTTTAATATGTTAGTTTAAGTTACAAAAATTAACTACATTAAATATATAACCTTTAATGATTGCTACAATCCATTCTGTTTCACCTTATTAAGGTTTACTTTTAGATTTAGAGTTTTTATTAGGTAATTTTTGTAGTTATTTATATTATTATTATACAAATATATAAGTTGTGAAAAAATATCAATTCCACCAAAAAAAATGGGGAGAACCATTGTTTTGTTATTTATCATAAACAGTAATAGGTATGATTTAAAATTCCATTTTCCTAACTTTCCTCAAAACTGACGAAATATGGAACCCTAGGTTCACCAGTCTGATTCGCACTTGATCGTTATTTTCACATAAGACTATTTTTGTTGGAATATTTACTCTTCATATATGAAAGTAACCGCACTAAAACCTTTGTCTTTATTTTCTGGATGCTATATGTTTCCTTTATACATGTCTAGACACCCTCCATTATATTATAACAATGAAAATATAGCCATCAATTTACCTCAATTATGATGGACAGTGCGTCCTTCCTGTGATGACGTATGGCGCTGAGACGTGGTCTCTTACAAAGGGCCTGATCCACCCATTTAAGGTCGCTCAGCGAGCTACGGAGCGGGCTATGCTTGGGGTATCTCTGATGGATAGAATCCGAAATGAGGAGATCCGTCGGAGATCGAAAGTAACTGACGTAGCCTGCAGAATCAGTAAGTTGAAGTGGCAGGGGGCAGGCCATATTTGTCTCCGACATGATGGCCGTTGGAGCCGAGGGGCTTTAAAATGGAGACCACGTACAGCAAAGCGTAGTGTAGGCCGACCTCGTTGTGGGTGGCGGCTGGATGAGGACGGAGGACCGACATGAATGGCGAAATTTGGGAAAGGCCTATGTCCAGCAGTGGACGAACACGGGCTGATGGATGCATGGATGATTGACTAGGAGCGCCCGGCTTCAGCAGTTACCCTTTGTTATCAACTCGCCACCAATTTCATTCTATAGTTTTACCCGAGAAGAATTTGACGCGATTGAGCCAACGCGTTTTTAACAATTTTCGTTCAAGCCAAGTTAAGAATAATCTAAAAAAATCTAAATGTACTACCAATTTTGTATCTTTAATTAAAAAATAAACTAATTAATATTATATGTATACTTGGAGTATAGAAACGCAGCAGAAAAGTAGATCTGGATGTGAAGAGCTACGAACCGGGATTTACAGATTTACTTTTCTACTGCATTTTTGTACCGCAATGATATAATGTTAATTAATATATTATCCTTGCGATCGATAAAAATTGTGTTTAAAACATAGTAATTAATTGTTATAATAGTTTAAAAAATAAAAAATAGTTGTATTATTATTTATTTATTATTATTATTATTTTTATTCGACTCTTATCTCCTCACTTTTTAGGCTCCTGTATATCGGACATACTCGTAATCAAGTTTATATATACTATGTACATCCCACTACCTATATCCCAATAATATTATAAATGCGAAAGTTTGGATGTATGGATGAATGGATGTTTGTTACTCTTTCACGCCGTAGCTACTGAACCGATTGGGCTGAAATTTTACATGAATGTAGTTCTAGACCTGGAATAGGACATAGGCTACTTTTTATCCCATAAATCACTTCCCATGGTAAAACTATAAAAGAGACATACAAAATGGGAAACACAGAGGCGCATAACACACACATTTCACCAGCTTTGTTTACTGTAGTTCAGTCCGAAAAATATTGATCGATTTTTTAAGAGTACACAAAAACCACAACCCATAAATTACTAAGTAGCAGACCAAACATAAGGATTAAATAGCGTGGCAAGTTTCCATACAAAAATAAGCTACATTTAGGCTTCAGGGTGCGAAGAAACGTTTCAAATGAGTTGTTTTGGCTGGCTTATGCTTGGAACATATTTGTTAATTTCTAAACTAATCTCTAGTATATATTTCGTTTGGAAACAAGCAATATTTATATTTAAAAGAGCCCGAAGTTCACTGAGCTAAAATTGCCACGCGTCGACTCTATGCGTTTATTATTAACGTTAGGTCTGCTACTATATTATATGTCTGTGACAAAAACTAATTCAGCATGGGTGAAGCCGCGGGCATAAGCTAGTATCTCAACATGACACAATATTTTTTCATTGAAATTTTCGTGCTTTTATACATACCGTTTTTATAAGTATTTTTGTATTTACAGGAAGTCATGTAATCATATTAGGTTGAATGGTCGGATCCTGATGCAAGAAAAACAAATATGCCAATAGAAATTTGTGGTGATGTAATGTGAGGCTGAGGTCAAATGAAAGACATATATATATTTTTTCCATTTAATAAAAGATATGCACGCTTATATTAAAATCTGTCTACCAAAAACCGTTAAGGAACTATTCCTCGAAACAGTTTTCGAAACATTAAATATTGGTGAAAAAAAGACGAGGCCAATTATTTAACGGAATAGCAAAGTGAATTTAGGTCATCGTTTATAGCTCACATTTTCATACTTACAAAATTACCCAAAATAAACTTTATTGTGAAATCAATCTGGCAACAGTTACGCGGAAAACGATACTCGTATAAAATTCGGAAAAAAGCAAACATGTCATGGATATTGTTTTGAACTTATTAAAGCCGATTCTGAAAGCTTTGATTTCACTTTTAGCGCTGTCAAAACGAAATTTTCTTTATCTCAAAAGAGTTCTTTAGTGGGAACAACAGAAGCTATATTACTTTTGAAAAATGTAAGTTTTAACAGCTCTAAAACTAAAATGAAAGCCTTCAGCATCAACTTTAATAACAGACTATATTACACTTAGTATCTATTGGAATCATCGATACAGAAATGTCAATGATAGGAGTCAATTCATACCTTTGTAGATTATCTGGTAGCGTGATGACTTTCATATTTTTGCGAACCAGTGCGATTACATTTATCGCACTGTATTAACAGTTCCTATACAAAAATCTTATGTTTAGCCTTTTTTACAAACAATAACGATTTATCATTTGCATTTTGATAGTTTTTAACTCATTTTATTTTGGGAAATCGTGCAGTTCCCTAAAGATGATTAAAAACTGAAACTATGCGGCTGAAATAGTTAACTGAATTCAAGTCAGCTTTCCAGTGAAAATAAATGAAAAACCGGCCTAGTGCGAGTTGGACCCGCGTACAAAGATTTCCGTAATACCACACAATACTGATACGGAACCCTAAAACTTTATTATAAACTACCTTTTGCCCGCGGCTCCGCCCGCGTTTTATTCGGTTTAACGACATGCTTTTTTCCGGGATAAAAGTAACCTATGTGTTAAGATGGGGTATAAGCTATGTCTATTCTAAATTTCATCCAAACCCGTCCAGCCGTTTCAGCGTGAAAGAGTAACAAACATACACACACACCCTCACAAACCTTCGCATCTATAATATTAGTGTGAAGTGTGATGAGATAACATAGCCTTGTCTTAATTCACCACAAACTATTAAAACTGCGCTAATTAGACACCTGATGTATGAAATAACAAAGCCTTGTCTTATTTCACCACAAAGATGCCGCGCTAATTAGACACCTGATTTTTCAATGATACTGATCTATCCTACAGGAGCCATGAATTTTTACGGGATAAAAAGTAGCTTATGTGTTAAGTTAGTGTATAAGCTATATTCATTCTAAATTTCATAATCCGTTCAGCCGTTTCAGCGTGAAAGAGTAACAAACATACACACACACACACGCGCACAAACTTTTGCATTTATAATATTAGTAGGATAGGATAGTAGGATATTATAGTGTGATAAGAAAAATATTGATGTCATAACAACACCAAGGCCACAAAAAACTATATAGGCGCTAAAATACTAGAGCCTAAAAATATGGCCACCCTCTGAGTAGAACCCTTATTTTTATTATTTGTGGTTGTACTTTAGAGTATGTACTAAAATTTAGCCAAATTTTGAAACTTGTATGTATTTCCATTTTTAAGCTAGACTTGAAACGGAATAACGTCTAAAAATCCTACAACAAGTAGGTAAATAAGTTCTTTTCAAATGCTTTACAAACCTGATAAAATGCTTAAACTTTTTTATTTCAAAAGAGGCGAGATTAAAACTTATACACACAAACGAGCAATATAAAAATCTAACAAATGATGCTAGAAACTCATAAATATACAGGTGACTTTTAACCTAGCCCCGATAGGTTTTAGCTCCGCTTTTGATTTTTGAATTGTTTAATGGTGGCTCATTCTCTCGAAATTAATTAATCAATTATCGTACTTTATTGTATGCATTTAAAATATTTAGGTACCTACTTTATATTTACTTCGTGCACGTGTATTTTTTTAAGAAAACAAACGCCAACTGTACTTTTGAATCCAAAAAAAGTTATTCAGTTTTTGCTCCAAGGGTTACTTATTACCTGCTCAACATTTAGGTCACCAAGCGAGTTGCAAGGGGCCGAGTTGCCGAAGCGCCTTGTCTCCGGATGCCTACGTGACGTCGCCCGCGTGGCGCTGCGAAGCCGGGCTGGAGAGGGGGGGAGAGGGGGACCGGGGGGTTCCAGTTTGTTTTGCTGGTGCGCACGCAGTTGGGACAGGGAAGGCTGTTTGATGGCATCGAATCGATGGAAACAACTTGGGGTTTGATCTTAGATAAAACAAAAGGAAGATACGGTACCATGCTTCTCGCGCGCGGCACTGCAAATATAGGCCCAATGGGCTTAAAGCTTGTCGCTTTATTTCTGTCGTTCGGTGGCGCTTGTTTAAAAAATAGGTAAATTTTTCAGTTAACGATATAAGAACGTACCGTCCTAAGTAGCATTCCTTGAGTCACTAAAGAGCATAAACTACTAAATATGACCTAACTATGTTTTCACTAATTGTAAACAGTTTGTATGTGGGTTTATGAATAGACACTTTAAACTTTAAGAATAGTACTTATATCTCTAGCCCACTCTTAACCGAACACATAAAACCAACACTATGGCTTAAACACTACTCAAGGTAAATGCGTCTAAACTTAATGCTTACTTTGTTTGATCATATATCGACTTAAGATCGACCAAGTATATGATAGATCCTTTTTAGCCTTAGTTGGGAGGTAAAGACCATATTGTTTCAAAACTGTCGTAGAATTTAGTTTTAAGTCGGTTGGTAAAACACGGTAAAAAATAAACTTTAGTGTATTTTTAGTGTATCTTAAGTCGGTTCTAAATTATCTTACTTTGTTTTATCTTAAACGGACTTAACATCGACCAAGTATATGATAGATCCATTTTAGTCTTAATTAGGAGGTAAAAACCATATTGTTTTAAATCTGTCGTAGAATTTTCGGTTGTTATGACACGGTTAAGATAAACTTTAGTGTGTTTTTAGTGTGTCCTTAGTCGGTTCGAAATAATCTTACTTTGTTTTATCTTGAACCGACTTAAGATCGACCAAGTACATGATAAATCCAGTTTAGCTTTAGTTGGGAGGTAAAGACCATTTTGTTTTAAGTCTATCGTAGAGTTTAGTTTTAAGTTCGCTGTTAGTTATGTCACGGACAAATAAACATAAAACCAGAACGGGTTCTACCTGACATAAGGGGCCGTTCAAGTATTACGTAAGCACTATGGGGGGGGGTCTTTGTTTTGCTTATTTTCGATGACATGGGGGGTAGGGGAGTCTAGATGATGATTACGTCATCGGTATATACTCTATGTTGAATACTGTATCAGTAAAATCTAATCTCTATCCTAAATCTATTTTCTTATTTTTAAAATTATAATTATAACATTATAATATAAAAAAATATATATTTATAATTGAAAAATGTTTACGTAAGCATGGGGGGAGGGGGTAAGAGCTTTGCTTACTTTTGCTGACAAGGGGGATGGGGGGGTAAATAATTGTAATAAATCTGCTTACGTAATACTTGAACGGCCCCTAAGAGTCAGAACAGTGAAATTTGTCTGGTGAATCTACACTTTGTTGTCAATCAGGATTATTTGACCCTAATAAAGTAAGTAGTTAGAACTATTTAAAATTGATAAAAATTTGCGTGAATGATATTATCCAGTAAAAACGAATAAATCGAATACTAGTATATAATAATCATTATTTTGTTTTGGATTAACTGCGGTATATTTTTTACTGGGTATTAAATCTTTTTATATTTCAAGGGAGTAAAATTTACGTAAACGTAATATTTAAAGTGGAGAAATTTCGAGGTTAAAATTATAAAGTAATGATCTTTCCAAGACTAGAAGATTTATAAATAATAAGACAGAGACAAAGACAAAACATCTTCTACAGTCTACACTTATGTTCTACATTAAATTTATGAAAATGAAATGTCAACTATGGGCGGAGCGGAGCTATTCCATATTATTTCACAGGCTCACATAGAGTTGCCAACTTTTTTAGAAGAAATAACGTATGTATGATTTCAGGGAAGATAAATATAAAGTACAGTCTTGAAAATAAGAGTATATTTTATTCAAATTTGTGAAACAGTATTATTTAGTGATTTTCTTACAGGGGGCTTAATAATAATAATAAATAATAAATTTATTTATTCCAGACGAGGTCCATAATTATTTCCATAATTCGCTTAAATCGAGGTACAATGAAAGTGTCTTTTGATAGTCTTCTGCTGTCAAACTTGATTTTCAGTATTTTAAGAAATCAAGTTTGACTGCTGAAGACTCTTTCAAAAGACACTTTTTGTGCCTTGTTCTAAGCCCCCCAGCTGTGTTTTCACTGGCTAGTGTTATTTACGTTTACCTTTGATTTCACATCGAGATTTACCTTAAGACGACTCTATTCGCCCGAACTCCCATACTAGTGCAGTTCGCTGATCATATCCTTATTTATAGGTACTTGCTTATTATTTTTTCTTTTTCAACATATCCCATACAATATCCATGACTTGAAACTAAACATTTATCAAAATCAAATACATACAAAAGTTACAAGCGTATAAAAGTCCTAGATTTTACACATATTTTGATGAATTTTTATGTACCGTAATGTCTTTTTTTTTGGGAGTATGAATTAAAAATATGTAAGTGAAGAAAAGAAAGCGAAACTACAGGAATAACCCACAGAACCACCAAAAATACAAAAAAAATGTCCTAAAAATATTTATCGTTTGGACCATCTCTGAAATCCAAGATTCAATACCTATCCGTTACAGGAATATTGTAACTCTTCTTGACCTATAATCTGCAATAATAATAAAGTTAATTAGAAAACAAAAACAATATCTGATGATAATGTTTTTGATATCACTAGAACAAACTATCGATATCGATGGAAGTGATGTAAACATTAATACCAACGCTACGCTTATTTTGGTACGGCGTAGCCGGCAAGAAGGAGCAAAACATAACAAAGACTCAGTTGGTCACACGAAGCCACGATAGTCAGACGTTACAACTGCTTCGATAACAGTTCCGATAAAACGCATTCAATTACTAACTTAAAGTGTGAGTATTAGAGAAGGTATTGCTACAGAATACCACAATTAAAATGTTTTCGACACGGAAGAGCCTGGATAGGATCGTGCAAGTCTACAAGAATGAGCTACGTCGTCAGATAAGCAAGACGACGAGTGTCACTAATTCTGATGCGATGGCTCCACGCCTAGACCAAGCAGCGCAGAACGACGACACTGGAATACCTAAGAAGCTGCTGTGCTTGCAGAAATATCACAGGTCAGTAAACTCGAATACCCCCTTGAGAAAGCAACGTGTGCGATGTGTCAGTACACTCTCATGAGTTGTACGACACCGCCCCTTACGCAACTTTCAACTCACAACAACTTCTCTGGTGACAATATTCAAGATAATGTTGTTTCTCTACTGCCGAATTTTGTAACCGATTTATGATAATTTGTTCTTTACATATTCTTTATGTAAAACAATGGATTAAGGTTTATATAAGAGGGCACTATTGGAAAAAGAATTCTTAGAATATTTTTGTGAGGAAACAAATGTTTTTTTTTCAAGAAAATGACAATATAAGTTTTACAATTGACAAGACTTCGTAACTAAACGTAATAAATGTAAGGTAGATATAATGGTGTCATGACCAGAATATTAATTCCATCCAGATTCCTGTCGACCCTGAACTCGCAACAGCTGCCGCTGGCGGCGCAAGGGTTGGCAGTGTCCAAAGACCAGTCTCGGGAGTTCATGGCGTGTTTCCCTGACATCGTGCGTGACCTCACCGAGACCGGCAAGCACTTTGATGTGCCTGAGGCCAGCAAATGGTTGGCGAAGGTACCTGTCTTGTCTGTTTTGTAGATGATCTTTGAGAGTCAGACGTAAGAAACGGTATTTCTTGAACGTTAAATTGTCAGCCGGATTTATGATTGAAAACCGTAGACGGAATTGTGCAGAAAGCAGTTCGTGTTGCAACTTGCAATGGTAATTGATAAAGACCTAGATAAGACATGTTGCAATCACGTGCGGATAAAAATTACCACAAATACTTATCTCCCGGTCCAAATGAAAGCTGGCTACAACAAGTTGCGATATCAGTTTTTTTGCACAAACCAGAATATCAGGACATACGAGTAGGTATATCGCTTTAAACAAACAAGTACAAGCTCAGTAACTATCTTTAGAAAAAAACTGGCTATGATTTATTTATAGCAATGAACTTCGAATATATGCATAACTATTAGATGATAAAAAATGACATGTTCGGGAACAAAAGATGTTTGACTTGAATATTACACGAAAAACGATGACTTAATCTATTCAAAGCTTAAATAAAATATTTGAACAATCAATGTTTTGATTGAAGAATCAAACCAAACAATAGCATTAACGAACCGACAGACAAAACACACAACTGTGGAACAATATTAATCCGATGTCAACATCCTCAAATTTCTTTTTCATGCGCATGCATATATTGTTTAAAATTTTCCCTTACCTAAATATTTATACACCTTTCTAAGTAACACTTTATATTATCTAGTATTGTTCTAAACGCTCTCTAATTTAAATTTTTGAACTTCAACACAGAAGATTCTTAAATAAAATGAGCGCGGTAAGGACGAAAAAGAATTTTATAAAACTTAAAAGCGTGGGTTAAATATAAAGTTTTGATAGTTTTAAATAAACGTGCAATTTTCAAAATCGTAGATGGACTCATCGCTGATGTACATTTTCCAGCTGTTGCAATACAATGTCCCAAACGGCAAGAAAAACCGAGGCCTCGCGACGGTTCTTGCGTACAAGATGTTACAGAGGAAAGAGAACCTGACTCCCGAGAACATTCATTTGGCGAATATCATGGGCTGGTGCGTCGAAATGGTAAGACTACTTTTATAATTTTTATCCTTTAGCGGATTGTAAGACACAAGCACAAGGTAAAATGCACGGTAAATGTTGCAATCTTATCATTGTCAGTGAATGAGATTTCTACCACACAACACAATAACTAAGGTCCTACAATAAGTGAAAATAATTCTAGGGTAGAATATGTATTGTTCAACTGATCACATCACAAACAAGAAAGAGATTTTTTTTCGGTCAAATAATGTTTTCACTCCCCAACGTTCATACAAAGTGGTACAGTGGAGCCCACATCAAGCTAAACACTTTCAGTATAAGCTGACCTCTCATTGTATAGGCTTCCCGTACAATGAGAGGTCAGCTTATACTCAATGTGTATAGCTTGATGCGGGCTCCACTGTACAACCAGCTGACTAAATTTCTATGGAAAGGCAAAAAAAAAGTTCGAAAAGTTGTGGAAATTGGTCTATTAGGAATATACTCTATCTTCCCTTGGTTTTTTTCCACTTAGAATTCCAGTACCTGATATTGTATTTTTAAAAAAGGTAACGTGATAATTATTATGTAAGTGTATAGTAAATTTTACGTTGTGAATTGTTAAATTAGTTCCATAGATAATATTATTATTATTTCTCACAGATTTAACTTATAAAACTCAAAGTGAGTGATGATGACTGAATGTGATGACGAATTACAAAAGATGAGTGATAGAAATAAATATAGAGAAAGTGATAGAAATAAATATAGAGTCGTCCATGTCCATAACCAAAGTAAATATGACTGACCTTGATAAAACGCCGTCGATAGATAGTATTGACATAGCAAGTACATCTGCCTGACAAGATTGAACAAATTAAGTTTTCCTAAAAAAGCAAGCAAAAAAATATCAATTAGGTATAAGTATATGGATGGACTGTTAAGTTCACAAAAATATTTAAAATTGTTACATCATTATTGAAAACTTTAAACCGAAATAAATTGTTTTCGATTGCAAGCAGAGCATTTTATATACATTTTTCAAGTTTTTTCACACATAAATAAATTACCTACTTAGCTTTTTGTTCAGATACTCATACCTACATAATATGAATTAAGTATCTATTGTATTCATCTCCCAGTAGCACATAAATATTATGTTAGTCGTAATTCTAAATATTTTATTGCCTTCATGTTATATGAGTATCAGGTGATCTGTAATATTAATTAAAATTCATGTTGTACTTTTCCTGTTTAGTACTATCTATCAAATCATATTTATCCAATCAACAATAGCTTTATTTTAACAATATTTCATCAACAATATGCGAGCATTATTAACATTTTCCAATACGTTTCCTCTCTTTACTTCGTTTTGATATTTTAAACATGAAATTATCGCCTCCTTGTGTTTATTAGCAGCTTACTGATAATATTACTACCTACCAAGCGTTACGTAATTTTTTATCGTATTTGGAGCCACGAAGGCAGAACATGGCATTTGTTTTTCGTATCGTCGATGCCATTTATATAGCAACCGGTTTAATCGCCACGCAAATAAATGGTAGAGGTTCAACAAAACAAACAACGTACTCGTATTGTATCATATTTATGTTAATGAACGGAGACAAGATCAAGTTTATTCTTTCCAGCGACATCCAAAAATGACTCCTATTAATAAAGTTATTTCTGTTCAAAATATGAAAAAATTAAATAATAGTAGATTATGCACTAAGGGCTAAAGGAATAAAGCAGCGTCTTATGTCGCGGGCGGCATATTGAACCCTGAGTGTACCGAGGGACTCTAGGTACCCAAGCGTAGCGAGGGAGTTGTATAGAGTCCTGAGTGAAGCGAGGGGTTCAAGCTGCCCAAGACGAAGACAGGCTTTATTCCAGAGGAGCATACTCTACTTTTCACACCTTCTACGAGACAATAAAAAGCCAGGGCTCCATAAATTAAGTATTTTCGTCATATGCTTTTTCGTATATGTGTTTTGATTTTTCCGGTAGTAAATTATTAATTATCTCTAAAGCGTCTGTTTTGTTAAACTAGAGTAGAATCACTATCGCTCGACATTTTATTATCAACATGAATATTGCAATAAAATTCACTGACAATCACATCATCAAACACCGTCTTTTGTTTCACATTCTTTGTAAACTTATTCTATGTTGTAAACGCAACTTTTTCTTTTTTATTTTTATTCTGCTTATGGTGGCCAGTTCGATTTTCGAACAAACCTCCTTACAATGCCATATAGTTTTTGCTGTAAAAGGAATGCCTTTGGTTTGTGGTCGTCTTGATGGTACTTTGAACTAACATGAAACTCAAATTGCAAATTCACGCAATATTTTAAAGTTGTACCTCATGTCATGATCATGACAAATAAAAAAGACGATGAATACTTGTTAGGTATATAACCTACTACGTTCTACCAGCCTTCTCGAAAAAAAAACTACAAGTAGAACTTCACAATCAAAAATGTCACAAGTCTTGTAAATTCAGTTCATAAACGCAGTTTACAAGGACTTGTAAAAATGTTCCTGTAAGTCGTGTAGCTTGTGAACTTGTGAGCTTTTCATAAACAGGGCACAGGTGGTGTGAAAATAATTTTATTTAAACTCTAAAGAATAACTTCGTTGCAAGAAATTATTCCCCATATAAGGAACAGCATGAAAATATTTTCCAAAGTCAAGTGTTTTAGACTAAAATCGAGTAATTCCTTAAAACCAGTAATGCTAAAATACAAAGAAAGTATGTATTGTTTATCAAACTCATTGTAGGAAAATAAATCTGAACAGTTTTTAAGGTAGACCTTTTACATTTTAACAATAAGAAATGTCGCGAGATCAGCGGGTGCTGCGCAGGCGCAGGCGGCAGCTTCAAGGTCATTGGGGATAGGCTAAGCTCACCTCAAGTTTAACCTTTGTTATATATAATGACGAGCAACGAGTTATAATAGAATTGATTTTGTCTCTTTTCAAATTAATTTTAAGCCAATAAATAGCGAAGATAAAATTTTGTAAAAAATATATGTTATATTTCACTCTTTGATCTTGATATTTCAGTCGTTCGATACACGATTACTTACATTTCCTCGATCCATTTAAATCGCAAAAATGGGTCTGAACTATGATCTAAATATCATTTCATTTGAGCTATGTTAAGATTTAAACAGTAAAACTTATACTAAAATAAACGTCTGAAATGAAATGAAAAACCCATCCCTCTAATTCCATAATAAATAAAAACACTTCGAAACCGCGAATTTTCTAAGCGGCGCGCTTCTGCTTAGCAGGATGACCACGTGTATAACGAAAGCGTAGGAGCAGGACAGATTTCGCTGGATACCCTGGCCTTAAATTAACAACCACACAATTTACCTCAGATAAAGAACCAATAGAGCGAGATCCCTTATCGGTTAACACATGTGAAAGAAAGAGATGAGAGATTTGTTTCTTGTCCTTGTCATCGTGGCTGGATCTCGCGTTTTGACAAAAAAACAACAGTGTTTGCATATTTCGAAGATTTTAACTGTTTAAGTGCATTTTAAGATAAAATCATAAAAATAAATACTACACCCTTTTATTGGCATCAGTATCGTATAATGGAAGCTGGGAACCAAATCAACACCATGTACATTTAATAACCAAAAGGAACCTCATAGATACACAAAACGATATATTTTTATTACAATATTCCCTGATTTTGGGGAAAAATTCCAACATTGGCAACATTCTAAACACCTATCGCTGTCTCATGCACAGCCACGGTAAGGTTCCATCTATTGGTTGGTTCTTAATCTGAGCAATTTACTGATCATATCGTACAACTTTCCCAATTAAAAATACCCAACATAAATAATATTGAATTAAATAAAAATGTAATAAAATTTCACTTGCCAATACAGAATTTACAGTAATATTTAAAGTTTGATTAAGTATAAGTATATATCGTCACGACATGAATCCCCGAGGTGTGTCAGAGGTGTTCCGAGTGTGAACTGTCAAATGCAAGTCACTGTCCACACTCGGCACACCCGCGTTTCACCGACGATTATTATAAGTCTTCAGTAACAATTTGACTGAATAAATTAAAGTCACCTTATATATTAGGTGACTTTAATTTATGCAGCCATATTCTTACTGAACATTCGGTAAGTGCTCAGTAACAAGGTTCGATGACCCTTTTTATGAAATTAGCAAAATAAAATCTTGACGTCCCATTGTAATTGACTCGGGGCTGGACTGCGTTTGTAAGGAACCTTGTTACCGAGCACTTACTGAGTCTTCAGTAAGAATTTGGCTACATAAATTAAAGTCACCTTATTATGAAATATCGTATTATTAGTATATTAGGTTTTATTTAAATATACCTGTACATTTACACCCGGTATATAAGGTGACTTTCGTTTATATAGCCAAATTCATACTGTAGACTCGAGATATGGTCAGAACCAAGGATCAATGACCCTTTCTATTAAATAAGCAAAATAAAATTTAGACTTCTTAAACTAATTTAGTCAAGGTTGTTCTTAAACAAGTGAGGTACAAAAAATATTTTCCGTATTTCGCAAACATGGTCATGAATGAATAATATGAATTTGGTCATATAAACGAAAGTCACCTGTATAAATACGTATTTATACTCTCTCACTCGTAGTTTTGCCGTTTAAAACTATGCCTCGCGTTTGTCCTATTGTTATCGGGAATGTGGCCTGATTCGTAATGTCATGCTAATTACATATTATATTAGCACATTCTTTAACATAATATCCATCGCTTTGTATGTTGATTCCAAGTCTGTTATTAACAAAATCTGAAAAGACTGCAGCCTCATCCTCTTCACTTTTATCAGCACAAAGCTCGACTCCTAATCCCCGCTTACCTTGCAGTTCCACACACATCAGCTGCTCTTGAATGACATCATGGAAGGCACGGAGATGCGTCGCGGGATCCCCTGCTGGTACCAGCGCCCTGATATCGGCCTCGGAGGCATCAACGATGCCATCCTCGTCCAATCCGCCATGCATTCCACCCTCAAAAGAAACTTCGGCGATAAACCCTACTATAAGAACGTGCTTGAGATGTACAATGAGGTAATTTTAATGTTTCTTTGAAACGGGTTATGCGCTATTCATTACAACAGACTCGCACTGCCATGTTTATAAACCACATTGTTTTGAATCCACACTGCGCGTAAAATCTTATCGACGCCTACTTACTTACTTGATTTGATTAATTAATATTTAATTAATTTAATTAATATGTCAGAAATTACACATATGAGTTTGCTTATGAAGAAAACAGGAACGTAATTACCTGATAAGAGAGATTCTAACACGTTACGTTTCTCCTATCTTCCACAGATGCTCCTAAAGTGTTCCATCGGCCATTATCTGGAGAAATCAATGACCAGTACGGAAAAGCCTGACTTGACCCAGTTTACGATGGACAAATACGTGGCCATCACCAAGTACAAGACTGCATACTACACCTTCCAAATGCCAGTGAGCCTTGCCTTGCTGATGGCTGGTGTGGACGATCCAGAGACTCACAGGCAGGCGAAGACGATTCTGTTGGAGATGGGACAGTTCTTCCAGATACAGGTACGTTGATGTATTATCAACGTTGTAACGTTGTAATCAACATAAGTTGATAAAGGCCACACCTGTTTCCAAGTCAACAGGATACCATTGTCAACTGATATGATAATAACCTAACAAAGTCAACACGCAAAGATCAATGTGAATAATGACATTCCACTATTCTTTCTTTGCTATTCAGCGGGTTATTGACGTGATCGACGTATCATCATCGTACAATGAATTCTATGTTGTTCGTTTTATTATGTTCGGTTGCACAGTTTCTTTTATGGTAATCTTATCTAGCTATTACCGAAAGTATCAAATTTATCAACTGTCATCCATCCATCCATCCATCAGCCTGTTTCGTCCACTGCTGGACATAGGCCTTTCCAGAATTTCGCCACTCTTGGCGGTCCTCCTGGAAGAAATGCCCATACTCACACACGATGGACAGGCGGGTTGGTGAGCGCAGTGCCGAAACCCTTGCACCAGTGACGCCGCTGCCCGTCACTAGTCTGTTTTATATAAGGCCTGGCAATTGGGGATGGATATACCGCCATCCATCGGTCCTAGGCAATGGTGTGCCCGCCTGGTTTTGCCTGAGAGCTGTTCTCTTACTCTCCCCCGAACAGTCGAGCCCGGCATCAGCTCTACCACCTTACTAATTAACTGATCAACTGTGATTGTAAGATATTAAAGCCACGTTCTTTTTCAGGACGATTTCCTGAACTGTTTCGGTGATCCCACCGTCACGGGAAAACAAGGTACAGACATTGAAGACGGAAAGTGTACGTGGCTCGCCGTAGTAGCTCTGCAACGGGCGAACTCACAGCAAAGACAAATCTTAGAAGACCACTATGGTAGCAGCAAACCAGAGGCAGTAGATATCGTCAAGAATCTGTATGAAGAACTCCAGCTCCCTCACACGTATTGCGTCTACGAAGAAGCCACCTACGATCTCCTTAGGACACAAATCCAACAGGTCACAAGGGGACTTCCTCATGACTTATTCTTCAAGATCCTAGATAACATCTTCCGACGGAACATGGAAAACTGAGCTGGTCTCATTAGTTTTAAGACTGCATGAATGAGTTCGCTGAAGAACTTCGATAAATAACTATTATTGATATGTTTTGTTAGTTTTAAGGATTAAATTAAGATCGTAGTGAGATGTCATAGTTGATGTATGAGTGATTTGAGTGTGTATTTGTATTTTGAAAAATGAGTGAAATTAGCTTAATTTTAAGTTAATATGAATCAAATTAAAGAACTGGATATTGTATGAGAAAAATTAAGGGTGTCTTGTCGATATAAGTAAATATGAATGTAAAAACAAAACAAAGATACTTGACTTCGTAAGCTATGAAACAGCAAAAGCTCTTTTATACGATTTTACAACAGAAAATAAATTTATATAACAAAAGTGTAGACTAGTCAACCAAAACAGTTTTACTAAAATACCTTGTCTGTACTTACACACTTTTAGGTATGTATAGGTAAAATATATTCAACAAAATTTTACTAGCATTATTCCTATAAAAAATAAACATAATAAAATTAAATAAATAGAATTTTCACTTTTTTATACAGTATTCCTATTATCATACCTTTTAATAAACGCCGAAACTTAAAGGTGTCGTCTTGTCGATTAATTAACCTCCTTTTTTCGGGCTTCTTAGACTACACTACTTGCTTTTAATTTAGTTTTATGAGATTAATACTCTTCACTTTATTATGAAAAAAAAAACAAACTAAAAAAAACCGGCCAAGGGCGTGTCGGGCCTCGCGCAGTTTAGGGTTCCGTAGTTGCCCGGTACATTTGATACTAATACAGATCTCGCCTAGTCCCATACATTAAGAAGAACGGTCCATACATTGTCGTGTTTAGAGGGGACTAAAAGTTTGGCGCGATCTGTGTGTACTCGTAAACCTGTAAAGCCTTAGCTTTTGATAGTTAGCTGTGATAGTTTTCCTTTGAACTTCATTATACTACAACCGTTTAGCCGGCAGGGGGGGGGGGGAGACTTATTGACTCTAACAAAAATTTGCACTTTAAAGCTTAGTATTTCGCCAACGGATACCTAAATCGAAAAATGGTTTTCACACACCGACAATGTTTTTGAACTACCTATCCAACGAAACCCAGCACTATGGGATAGATGAGAAAAAAAATCATCCCCAATTTATGTGTAAGTATGGGAGACAGATAAACATCAAAAATATTTTTTCGATTTTTTTTTTACCGTTTTGTCGGCGTGATTAATATGTATATATATCCATACTAAATTACAGCTGCAGCTTTCTAGTACTCTCTGAGCTAAGCCGCGGACAGACGGACATAGCGAAACTATAAGGGTTCCTTGTCGGACTACGGCACCCTAAAAATTAAGATTACAACTGACGACAGTGGAGCTAAACTGGTTTAAATTACATTTTATTGCCAAATTGAACTGTTTGCATTTTTGTCCCTATAAAATGCAATGACATTTTATACACTGTCATTGCTAAATGTTAAACTTATGTCAAACCGATAGATAAGGTGACTTTCATTTATGCAGCCACACTCATACTGGAGACTTGGTAAGTGATCACTCAGTGACACGGATCGATAATACTTTTTGCTGATTTCGCAAAATAAAATCTTGACGTCCCATAGTAATTGACTCGGGACTGGGCTAGCGTTTGTAAGGAACACGAAAAGAATTATTTACGAATTTCACCAAAAGGTTCATTGAACCTTGTCACTGAGCACTTACTGAGTCCTCAGTAAGTATTTGGCTGCATAAATTAAAGTCACCATAAACAGGTTGTAAATGCAAAGTCAAGAATCCCTTTAGGGTATGAAAGTATACACGATTCTGATGGCATTACGAGAAGAAAAAATATTCCTTTAATTTTCCCCGAAAATTCCATCATTTTTCTAAGCTATGGCTACGCAGCTCACCGGCCGCGGCCTCCCCTCACACCTAATTGCACCCCGCAACCCGCACCCCTCATCCCAGTGGCCAGCGACCGTTAGGGTGTCCATACGATTAGTGTATTTTGAGTAAAGGAAATCGTTTTATTATGAGGTACTGGTACTTTATTTAGAGATCCCAGTACTTAAAACAATATCTTTACCGATCATACTAACACAGGATGTTACATCAAGGATTCTTGCCTTTGCTTTTACACCCGGTATAACGTATTGTATGTGCATAAACAAAAGTTTACTAGAATAGAATGTTGCAATGCAAAAATCTTAGAATTAAAAAATCCTTTGGACATCAGCGCTGGTGTTTTACAAAGACAAGTAATTTTGCAGGGTAGTTACCTCTGAACGCCTGTAAGCTAGTGTTTTGCAATGACACACACACGTAATTTTGCACGGCAGTTATTTTTGTTCCACGTTTGGATTGGAAATGAGGTGCGATCGTCAACTTTACTCGAACGTATGAAATGACAGTTACCAAAGGTACGATGTGCAAAAAACGCAAAAACTTTTTCAGTACTGCGAAAATATAATGTGAAGAAAATGTAAAATTTTACCAAAATAACATTTCGTGGAATAAAAATAAAAATATATTCTTTAAAAAAATTGTCAGCTCGCCATTTGTTTTGATGATCAATCACTCACGGGTTCTTCATCTTCATCATCAATGCCAAAAAGTGACAGATTTGTCAAATAAAATTTAAAGATTTCATTTATAAAACAGTTGAAAATAGATTCAGCAAACAGTTCAGACAACTAAATCAGCGATCATTTCATTTTTTGGAGAAGCAATATTATTGATCAATAAACTTTTATAAACATCAATAAGTACATAAAACGCAAAATTTTGATAATTATTTTACTTGTCTTAAGTACCTAAGTATTCAATTCATTTGTACTATTATGCAAACGGTAGTTTTGAATCCCAATCCAATGGTGGAACAATAATACGTTCGAACGCCTACAAGCTAGTGTTTTGCAAAGATACACTTAATCAGTCGGTGGGTGACGAATGTTACTATTCAATAACACCACAGTCTACATTCTAAAACACCCCTGTAACACCCACGTCGTTTGTCGAAAACGAGACGAATGTTCTTTTAGGAAGAACCGACGGACATCATTTGCCGACCATGTTGGCAAAGGGTTGAAAGAACGCATCTACGGCGCGTTCGCGAGGCACGTCAGGACGATGTACCAGTGGATGAGCCTGTCGAAGAAGTTGATAACCGTCAACATTGACTTTGCCGGGATTTGTTCGGATATCGAACACTGCCAATAGCTGTATTTATGAACATTGCGAGAATGTTTCTGGACAGAAAATACCAAATGATATTTCAATGTGTCGTTCTTCTCGAGAAGCCTACGTATAGGTAATTACAATGGAAGAGGTAATTAAATTTTTGTAGCGCAAACTAAATATTTTTTGTATGTATAAACGACCCAGTAAGCCGGTTCCGCTCTGTCATCGTTGCCCCTGCTTTCGAAAACGCCTTTCCAGTCTGGAAGTGTCTGGTATTAAATTCACTCGTTCTTCAAAACCGGGAGGTGGCATTTTTTTAAATATGCCTCAACAGACCCACCAAACTAAGGCAGTTTCCACTTTATGTCCTTGTTTTACTTCGAATTACTTTTCGAAAAGAACCAAACTGATTAACGTTGTTAGTGTTGAATAAATTATTCCAAAATGCAATAACATTCATCAGCAGAGAATCAATCTCTACGTTCTTACCACATAAAGCAATCTAATGTATAAAATTAAAATAACTTCCAACTAAGATATTTTACGGTCTAATCCGAATTTAATTTTTAAATAGTCACTATTGATGAATTCCCAAAAACTTACTTACGACATAGCCAATGTAGTCTGTTTTCACCGGAATCGAGAGAGATAAGTACCGATAAAACGTCAAAAAGAGAAATGGTGACTTTGCGTAAAATTACCCTAGTGGACAAAAGTATCGAGTATATGAAAAAGTATCGATACCTAGTAAAGTATCGGAACGAAAGTATCGAGTACAAAAATAATAGGTATCGCAGAGAAAGTATCGATACTACTCAGGTATCGATACTTTTTGCGAATCCCTACCCTAGTTGAGTGAGAGAGAGGCCGAGCCGAGAAGAGCGAGCCCACACCACTGAGCAAATAAAATAAAACCGAACTGATCAAATCAAAGTCGTCCTCGTCGTCGACAAGACAAACAAATTCATATTTATTACAACCACTTGCAGTGATTTGCTGAAGTAAAAATTGCGATATACCTATTTACGCGTAGATTTTACAAGACTTATAAAAAATATCTACTTAGTACATTTTGTATCATAAACCCCAGTGAATGTAAACAAAAATCTACTTTGCTCAAACTATAAAATTCGGCCAGTGAAAGTTTTACGCACGCACCTAATATGAACGGTAATAATTTAATTTTCCGCTTTTTAAACAAAAGCACACGTTTCTTTAGGAAACATGACAACCATTCAAGGTAAGCTATCTTTTAGTTTCTTTCTTATCACTTTTATTACAAAGTTACTTCCCGGCCATGCTACTATGTTCAGTTCAAACAAGAACGTGCGGACTGAATATTAAATTAATTAAGAAAGTTTATTCATTCTGCAGGTATTTTAATGGTTCTCAAAGATCAATCAAAACTATGTACATTGGTTGGTTCAAAAGCTATCAATATTAGTCCACAGATATATCTGTTGATTTGATAATATTTTTTTAGAGACCTAAAACTTATTGCTCAAAAAAAATACTTCTGTGTACAGGCTGGAAATTTAAAGACAGTACCGTAAAGTGAAGACCCCTTACTCCGTCTAATTTTAAATCCTTAAATATATCCTTGATTTTGTATAACAAACTATAATAAAGAGTACCAAATACAAAGCATTTTTTAATTATGCAAACGATTTTGCACTCGAGTTGTAGCTGACGTCAGCATAATCAAATATTGTAATTTTTTGTGTGGACGGAGTGATACAAATTTTGTTGCATCGATAAAATTGGCTCTCGACAAGAAGTTTCATGAGGTAAGACAAAGTGTTTCCTAAATTACTATTGTAAACTAATAACCTTTTAATCAAATTAATCGCTTTGGAAATATCTTTTCTTTAAACAGAGTTATTTCATTTTGTATCGGTACAGTGATGGTGCCAGTCACGTCGTTGCCAAACTTCGTCTTCCTATAGGGCTGTCACCAAATTCACTTTGAGAAAATTTTACATGAAAATAAAAATAATACCCATTAGGTACATGCTTAGTTTGCACTTGGTTTGGTTAAGTGACAGGAAGTATGAATTATTTCTATGCATGCCACTGTCATTTAGACAATTTAGGCTTTATTTTGTTCCCTATGGACATGTTGCATAAATTACATTTTGTGTGGATGTAGGGCAAAAAGCTAGTCTTAAATATTTATTTAATGGCATAGAAGTTGTCTCATCCTTGATTTACGTATGTATTATAATAAATATCTTTTTATTTTCATAAATAGAATGTTTTAAATGTTTTATTTGATAGAATTTATGTTTGGATACCCACAAATGATTAACGTTCATTAAAAAAAAGGTTTGATTTTGCTCCTAAGTGTTTATTTTTTTATTTAAATTATTACATAATTTTGATTTGACAAGTCAAATTCTAATGAAATTCACACCTAATACTTTTTATTGTTTTTGCCAACCCTGACTGTAAATCAAGTAATGTATGGGAACAACTTCATTTTGATTCCTTACTTCCTCTATCAAAAATATCTTTTAAGGCGACGCCACGAAATTTTGGCGACATGGATCTCCATTTTTCTCAGCAATAAAAAAACATATGTAATTACCAATTTATATACTAGATTAAGCATTTCATTGACATCATTTTGCCAGAAGATTTAGTTGATTGATTAACTTTCACTGCAGAGAAAAAAATATTTAGAAAACCTCTTTTAAAACAGAGATTTCTATTTTACTGACAAACGGGAGCGAACAAAGCCTCTAAGTTTTTTATTTAAATTAGTCTACAAATACACTTCAATATGGCCGATTGGATTTATTAAATTACTTATAGTTGTAATTTTAAATGAAAAATACTGTTTTGCCGCATACGACCTTCCGGCATAAGCTAGTTCGTGAGCACATATTTGTATGGAGTAAGTCCCCCTCACTCCACTCCCCTAAGGCGTCGATTTGAAATTAAAAGTTTATCAATGCCTCGCCTTAAAAAGCTGCTTTCTAATAAAGTTTAAAGTCATCTTTGTTGTGATTACATATATTTTACTGAGTCATCCCTATATGATATGTAAGTACCTATCTTTTTCAATATACAAAGGCTGGTAGACGATGTTTGGAACTAAACCCGATCTTCGCCTAGCAGCTTCAGGTTTTTAGGGTTCTGTAGTCCGACAAGGAACCCTTATACTTTCGCCATGTCCGTCTGTCCGTCCGCGGCTTAGCGCAGATACTATTAGTACTATAAAGCTGTAATTTGGCATGGATATAAATATTAATCACGCCGACAAAACGGTAACATGAAATCTTGAAAAAAAATGTTTTTTAAGGGTACCTCTCATACACGTAAACTGGGGATGAATTTTTTTTTCTCGTCTATCCCATAGTGTGGGGTATCGTTGGATAGGCCGTTTAAAAATATTGTGGGTGTGTGAAAACCATTTTTCGATTTAGGGATCCGTTAGCGCAATATTAAGCTTTAAAGTGAAAATTTTAGTTAGAGTGGGGCATACCCCCGCCCCCCTGCTGACTAAACGGTTGTTTATAGAAATGTGAAAAAATTTACAGAAGTAGTATATATAATGAATTTAAAGGGAAAACTATCACAGCTAAGTAGGCTTTACAGGTTTACGGGTACAGGTCGCGCCAAACTTTTGGCCCCCTATAATGTATGGGACCAGAAGTTTGGCACGGTCTGTATTAGTAGACCAACTTCAACTTATATGTACCGGGCAACTACGGAACCCTACATTGCGCTTGGCCCGACATATCAGAACAGCAACCCTAATAAATCACATTAAAAAAGTTGAATTAATCTTAAAAACTAACAAATTAAAACATCTGAAACTTTAAATAAACATATAATAAACAGAATGACGTCATAAAAATTAATATATTAAACAGCGAGGGGATCTGAAGACATACTGTGATCTTAATAACTACTGATAACACTGATTGATAACTGATAATGATAATTGATAACACATATTATGTGAAAATTTCAACTATCTACCTATTACGGCTGAAGGTGTAGACCCATGTGACAAAGGGATAGACAGCTGAGGCTTAGTAATAGGGTCCCGTTTGGAACCCTTCAGGTACGGAACCCTAAAAAGCAATAAGAATATGACACAAGATATTTATATAGTCAGGTATTAAAATGTAGATGAAGTCATGTGCAAAAGCTAGTTCTTAACAATAGTAATAAATTAAATAACCATTCACTTTAAAATATAATGAATAAAATATAAACTAGAAATTATATATACCTACCTAGGGTAATATTGAATGAACTTAGGTCAACAGAGATAAAGATATTAACATAAACATGACATCTTTTCATCATAGGTACTCATAAGCGTTTATTATGAGATGAATATAGTTATCTTAATTTGTTTTTTTTTATCTCGTGCTATGATGTTCATATTAAATCTATTTTCAAGCCCTATATTTTTGTTCAGTACATTGTTGGGTAATCAGATCATTAATATAGTATGGTGCAATCAACCCCAGACCTCAACATCCAACGTAAAAGTATCATTCCAGCTGATTGTCCCAGATTGATTCCAGAAATTGTTCTATACAGGATGTAAATGCAAAGTCAAGAATCGCTTTAGGGTATGCAAGTATACACAATTCTGATGTCATTACGAGAAAGAAAAACATACTTACCTACCTTGAATTTTCCCCAAAAATTTTTTTTCTAAGTTATGGCTACGCAGCTCACCGGCCACTCACCCCACACACCTAATTGCACCCCGCAACCCGCACCCCTCATCCGAGTGGCCAGCAACCGTGAGGGTGTCCACGCGATTAGTGTATTTTGAGCAAAGAAAATCGTCTTATTGTGAGGTACTTGTACTTTATTTAAAGATCCCAGTATTTAAAAATAAATCTTTACATATCATACTTAACACACCCTTAAAGGATTCTTGCCTTTGCTTTTACACCCGGTATAGTTCACATATTGTTTGGTAAAAAGTTACACCATAGTGTTTTTAATTTTGTCTATCTCGCTCATGCCTATTATAAAGGTTTGGATAATGGGGAAGGGCCCGGCCGGCGCTAAATAAATACATTTCCAATATTAATCGTAAAATTTAATGTACTCGTATACTATGAAAAGTTATTAATTAAATTCATTAAGCTCCGAAATTACCTGTCTGACAGCGTCATGCATGAAATGTTTGCTATTGGCTATTGTTTATATTGCTTGTGTTTTCCGCCTAGCTCAAACCTCTTTGCGTTCTATTTTCACCTTATTTGTAAGCGACGTTCCTGACTATACCTTAGTGTAATTTATAGGTAAACTACCATTTCTGACGGTCAGATATTGTAGCTTACGGTCAGATAACAACCCTAGCCCTAATACTTTTCTTCTGACATATGAACACATCCTGCCTATTAGTAGAGTTTCCCCAGAATATAATCCCATATCTTAGAGTCGATGCTACAAAACCATGTTATGCGGTAACGACTGCACTTTGATTAAGAGCCCGGTCCGCGACGACGACAACTTTGATCAAAAACAATATGTTAAATATTTTTCTGGCCTTTACCGCGATGTTTTTGGAAAAACTAGGGACATACACCACTTCATATTGGCCGTCTAAATAAAGGCCTAGAATTCATTTGATTGAATTGTTTCTCTTTTGCGAGTTATTTTATTACTTACGAGCCCGTTCCGAATCGTTATTCATAATATCTAAGTATCAAAATAACGCGCAGAGGAGAAACAGTTGAATCAAATAAATTTTAGGTCTTCATTTAGATGGCCAATATGGACTGGTGTATGTCCCTGATTCTTACAAAAACATCGCGGCAATGACAAGAAAAATAAATAAAAATAATGCTTCGCATCAAACAGACGAAAAATACGGAGCTGCTTCTCAACCACTTTTTATAAAGCATACGAACACTTACTTTTACATAATTTGTCAATATGTGGTTTCCATGAAAACTGAGAGTCTACACTAAGTCCTAGGAACTTTGTTACCTCTATGTCGTCAATTTCGCTATCGGCATACCTTATATCCAATTTATCTGGATCTAGCCTTTGTCGGAAAGTCATTATATTTGTTTTTTCAAAATTTAATTTAAATTGTTAGATGTCACCCAGTTGATCAGCAACCCTAAAGAATGGTTTATTTCATCGTTAAGATTGTAGATGTCACCCAGTTGATCAGCAACCCTAAAGAATGGTTTATCTCATCGTCAAGATACTTGTCATTTGCTATAAATAGAGCTGTGCTATCATTAGCAAATAATACCATGTCATGATTTATAGTTTTTGGTAGATCATTAATATACGCTAAGAATAAGAAAGGTCCTAGCACGCTACCTTGTGGTACGCCATATGTTACATTACGTGGATTTGAGCTAAAAGTTTTTTCAGGTTTACTAACAGCGGAAATTTTTATAATTTGTGTCATTTGGTACCTGTTAGCAAGATATTATTCAATTACGTCACCTGCATTACCCCTAACATTCTGTGCCCTAATCCTATATCATCCCAACTTATCGATTAGTGTTTTATGATCAACATGATCGAAGGCTTTTGACATGTCCATGAACATAGCAGCAACCTTCTTTTTCTCATTCATATTTATAATCAGTAATCACTTTACGAAGAAAATTACTTTTTATAATTATTGCTTCTGCACTGGCAATATATTTTGGTCATACAGTCCATCTAAAACCCAGAACAGTCCATGTTAAATTTTATGATCGAGCTATGAGTCACTATGATGAAAATGAAATAAACTGCATCCAAATCTGTTGACGTGGTTCTCGAGTTAAAACATACATACACGCAGACAAAATTCTAAAAATTGTAGTTTCGCCCACAGAGTACCTACATTGGTTTCGGCTTCAGTACAATACTAATAACCAACTATTTATTAGTGTTTAGTATTAAAAAATTTGAAAAAAATTACAATGTCTGTGTTTTTTAAAAATCAAAAAGAATTAGGCCTTTTCTATTCTGATGGATTAAATAAATGGTCTCATAACATAACTCATATCATAAGTCATGGAAATAATAATCCTAATCATTTCTTCCTGGAGGACCGCCAGAGTGGCGAAATCCTGGAAAGGCCTATGTCCAGCAGTGGACGAAACAGGCTGATGGATGGATGGATTTCCTGAAGAACTTTTTGGAACCTCCATTAAGTTCCTTAGCCACATTTTGGGTCACTGCTCCATCTGAACTCAAAAATAAACTCCTTTGCAGACTTCTTCCACTAAAATGATAGACCCAGTTCTTTTCTTTGTACACAAAAGAGTTAACACGTTGGTACGAACATAGGCGCCTTCGTAAGTATGAAAAAACGCACAGCATTTTTCCATACTAAATATCCGACGTCGCAATTTACTTACATCACTCACAAAGAACCACTACGAATGTATAATTTCTCCTAAATGACGCACAGTGAGTTGGCTTACAGGTAATCTAGTGCAAAAGAGCCCGTTGAGAGACGTTGTGTATTTTTTAATATTTCATATTCCACCGTGTATAGACGTTGTGCGCTTTTGTGATGTACTTGTGTAACGTTGAATGACGGTTGTTCGTGCCAACGTGTTAAATAAAAAAATATATTCGCAGGGTTCTCCAGCAGTTCAGTGCTAGAAAAGCAACAAGTGTCTCCGTATCTCCACCGCAGAATGAGAAAGAAACCTTCCAAGATATTTTACCTTCAGTTATGGACACTGTTGTGTCCACACCAAAATTTTCACAAGTCCCAGAAGTAGCCAACTGGGTAAAAAAGGTTTGCCTCATTTTTCAAATTTCTTTGGCTTCAAACTTTGTCCACTTGATTTTAATTCTACGTGACAAATCTGCAAACATATTTTGAGTTATTCTGCAAGTTGCTGCAAAACGATGCACGAAGGATTTTCAATTACATCCTTTCTGAACGAAATGTCAAAGGCACGGCGGTATTATTATGTCTGAGTTTAATATTCTAAATGATTGTTGCAGGTTTTAGATTACAACTTGAGAGGGGGCAAGATGAATCGAGGCTTGTCAACAGTTTTCGCATACAAAATGTTGGAAAAGTCAGAGATAATCACTGAGGACTCATTGCATGCAGCCCGCGTCATGGGATGGTGTGTTGAAATGGTAAATAAAGCTCTTTATTAGGTGCTAAAACGGAATCAGAAATATTTCGGTACAACATTAACAAATAAATATACAGGATTAGTCTTTCAAGTAGGCGTGAATGGCCAAATCCAAAACTAGGGAATAGCGAAAAAAGCTCAACCTGTCCCTAGGTTATGTATCTTTGAGTCGGTTGCCAACTGGTTGCCAAACATCGAAAAAATAGGTATACTATCGAATTCCGATTATCTAAGGATACGTTCGTACTTAAAGTGACGTCACAATTCGTGAAGGCAATTTTGAAAGTTCAGTTTTTAGGGTTCCGTACCCAAAGGGTAAACAACGGGACCCTATTACTAAGACTCCGCTGTCCGTCTGTCACCAGGCTGTACCTCATGAACCCTGATAGATGATTAGACAGTTGAAAATTTCACAGATGATGTATTTCTGTTGCCGCTTTTAACAACAAATACTAAAAAACAGAATAAAATAAATATTAAAGGGGGCTCCCATACAACAAACGTGATTTTATTGCTCGTTTTTTATCGATATTGATAACGGCAACAGGTAGTCGCTTGAAATATTCACAGAATATTTAGTTACATATTCACTTTAAAAAAAATTAAATTAAATAATTATTTAAGAGGGGCTCCCATACAACAGACATGATTTTTTTGGCGTTTTTATAGATAATGGTACGGAACCCTTCGTGCGCAAGTCCGACTCGCACTTGGCCGGTATTTAGTCTTTGGTGACCAGTTGGCAACCGATACAACGTTGCATAATAGCTCAGCAGGGCCAGTTTTGATGAAAACCAAAACTGCATTAAACATAATTTAGAATAACCGTTGATTAAAAAAAAACATGTGTATACACCATCACACATTATTATACCATAATATACACATTATTACACCATCTGTTCATGTCGCTAATAAGCATCAAATCTGGGAAATACCTATAATTAAAATATAAGACTAACTAAAGAAAACAGCATTTTTTTTTCTATTAGGTAAGCTGATTAATGTTTTGAAATCGTAACCAAATGATGCAAACATCTCAACTCGATTGTACCAATATGTATTGGAAATATTGGAATCAATAATCTACACTCGGCGTCAAAAAAATCGCACCTTTTGAAAAATTTACTTCAAACCATTTTAATTCCTATTTGAAACCAAATATGAGAGAACTATTTGGTATCAATTGAAAGGGCATTAAACGACCTTGAAATAAACAATCGTTTCATTTTATAAACGATAAAAATCTCTCGAATATCGTGGTATTAAGAAAAGTATTGCTCAAATACGCGTTCAAACGGTCGCTAGTTGCGCTACATAAAAGGGGTATAAAAAGGTAATTACACGTCAAATGTAGGTCATTCACTATCCAAACTTTGAAGGTGACACACGTTAAGCGCACAAGTAAAAAATACTACCCTCAACATGGATACTACTCCTGAAGAAGCTGCACAAGTTCTTGCACTGCTGCGCCGAAGGGTGCGGCAGTGTGATATTGCCCGGCAACTCAACCTAAGCCGTTTTGCTGTTCGAAGAGTAGTCCAGCGATTCCGGGAGACTGGTGGCTTTGTCCGAAGACATGGATCTGGGAGACGACGCTGCACATCTGAAAGGGATGACCGCTTCATAGTGTCGACGAGCTTGAGAAATCTGTTCTCCAATGCTGTTGAGATAAGACAGGAACTCCAAGCAGTTCGCGGGACAACTGCAAGTGACTCTACGATTAGAAGAAGATTAACAGAGAAGAAAATAGCCGCCCATAGAGCTGCTACAGGCCCAAGATTGACTGTAGAGCATCGTAGATCCCGCTTGCAGTTTGCCCGCGATCACGTCGATTGGACGCTAGACCAATGGCGAACAGTTCTCTTCTCAGATGAGACGAGGGTGTGCCTTTTCTGTAATGACAGGCGAAAAAGAGTGTACAGGAGGCAGGGGGAGCGATTCGCACAAGCCTGTATTCAAGAAACTGTGGAATACGGGGGTGGCTCCTGCATGTTTTGGGGCGGCATATCTTGCGACGGCAAAACTGACCTTGTATGCGTTTCCCGGACTGGAGGTGCTCGCGGGCAAGGGTCGCTGACTGCTCACCGGTACATCACAGAAGTCCTGGAAGAGAATGTGGTCCCATATGCTGGTTTCGTCGGCCATGGGTTTACTTTGATGCACGACAACGCTCGCTCCCACACCGCGTTTATTGTACGTGACTACCTTCAAGAGGTTGGGATCCCTATCATGCAGTGGCCGGCGAGAAGTGCAGACCTGAACCCGATAGAGCACCTTTGGGATGAACTGAAACGGCAAGTTGGGTCACGAGATCCTGCTCATACCACCCTCCAGGACCTGCAAGAGGCAGTAATTTCGGAATGGGACAGCATGCCACAAGATCAAGTCCTGAAATTGGTTAGGTCTATGAGAGATCGAATGGAAGCTGTTATCAGGGCAAGAGGAGGTAACACTAGGTTTTAGATTACTTTTAAGAATGATTTTGTGATTTTTTCTGAATAATTAATTCTTTTGTTGTAGAGCGTAAATAAAGATGATTTTTCTTTCCCAATCAACCTGTATTTTTTTTATGCCCTTGTAATGAAAAACACTTTTTTTTTTCAATATTTAAATAGTCTGTTTTATTACCTTTCAATTGATACCTAAAAAATCCCGCGAAATTGGTTTCAAATAAGAATAAAATTTGTTTGAAGCACATTTTTTAAAAGGTGCGATTTTTTTGACGCTGAGTGTAGTTATGTTGAATGTATTATGCAGTTCAATCCTTGAGACAGTCCAGCTATTTAATGGAAAATCCCTAAAAATCCTCCGGTACGAGTACCATTGTCGTGTCGGCTTTTCAGCGACTTGAAATCCTGTAATTTTTTTTCATGCCTGCAGAAAGTATTAGAGTCAGGGTCCAGTTTGGGAAACAAAAGGCAATGAAGAGCAAAGCATCGTCCTTCCGCTCAGCTTTACCGTATTCTTCAGCGCGCACTGCCAGACAATATCACTGTAATTTTTCAAAAAGCGGTACTTACAGTTCTTGCAATCCACGACGACTAATTACTTGTAATAAATTGTGTGTATCACGTCGCACCAGCTCAAAATAAATACATAGGTAACACTAAAAGTTTCCGGAACTGGCCACTTACATAAACAATATTTAAAAATTTATTGCAACATTTGAAAATAGAACTCTTTGGCTGTAGAATGCAGTTTGTTTCATCTGACTGTCTTTTGTTTTTACCTTGTGGCGCCATTTAAAAAATTGTGTGTCTGCATCAACATGGATTTAACTCGGGAAAATTTTCGTAGTATGATTTTCTACGATTTTAAGTGTAATTTGACAGCTCAACAGAGCATCGCTCGGCTTGAAACAGCTTTTGGCAATGAAGCACCATGCAAGACGACTGTTTATAGCTGGTTTGCAGAATTCAAGCGTGGTCGTATCAATCTCAGTGACGAATCTCGCGATGGTCGGCCGTCCACCGCTGTGACCAACAAAAACATCGATGCTGTGCGCCGTATGATTGAAACAGACAGGCATGTGACCTACCATGAAATTCGCGCATCCTTAGAAATAGGCATGAGTCAAATACAATCAATCCTACACAAACATTTGGGTGTGAGAAAGCTGTGCTCGCGGTGGATCCCACACAACTTGACCGAGGCTCAAAAAACGGACCGCGTCACTTGGTGCAGTGCCATGCTTACCAGATTCAACGAAGGTGCGTCAAATTTGGTGTGGGACATAGTAACAGGTGACGAAACATGGATTTATTGCTACGATCCCAAAACAAAGCAGCAATCGAGCGTATGGGTCTTTCAAGATGAGCCGAAACCAACCAAAGTGGCGCGCGTGAAAAGTGCATCTAAGCGGATGATTGCTTTTTTTTTTAATAAAACTGGACATGTGGCTACTGTTGCTTTAGAGAATCGTCGTACCGTGAATAGTGACTGGTACACGACCATTTGTTTGCCGGAAGTTATTGACGAACTCCGTAAAAATAACCGTAAACGCCGTATCATCCTGCACCACGACAATGCTAGTTCTCACACGGCCAGACAGACAAACGACTTTTTGAAGACGAAAAATGTAGAACTCATGAGTCATCCTGCATACAGTCCCGACCTGGCACCTTGTGACTTTTTTCTGTTCCCAAAAATTAAGAACCAATTACGCGGTCAACGATTTTCATCACCAGAAGAGGCTGTCGAGGAGTATGAAAAACACGTTTCAGAGGTCACCACAGGGGAGTGGCACAAAAGTTTTCAAAACAGGTTTGATCGAATGAAAAAGTGCATAGACGCCAAGGGAGATTATTTTGAAAAACAATAAATTAATTTTGTACCTTTAATAGAATTTTTTCATATTCATTCCGGAAACTTATAGTGCGTCCCACGTACATACAGAAGGCCAGCTCCATACAACTAGCGATCCCGAGAGAACGCACACATAGACGCGTATTTACGAGGATCTCGGTCGAATGCCAGAGCACGAGTCTACCGAAGTCTATGTGTGCGTGCGCCCGGAATAGCTGGTTGTATGGAGCTGGCCGTATGTATTTATTTTGTGGCACCAGTATGCGTGCATGCCAGAGTGTGTCACACGCACATTAGCAGGTTCTACAGATACACATTAGTTGTCCTAGATTGCAAGAACTATATCATGAAGCCCTTCCAGTTACAGGCATACCTTCTAGTCTTGGACGACATTATGGACGGTTCCTCAACACGTCGCGGCGTGCCATGCTGGTATCGGCTGCCAGACGTTGGCCTGGGTGCCGTCAACGACTCCATCCTCATACAGAGCTCCATATTTCAGCTGTTGAAGACCTATTTCCACGATAAACCATTTTATACCGACGTCGTGGACCTTTTTAATGAGGTGAGTTCCTATTGGGTAGTTGTTTTGTATGACGGTTTCGGTTACAAGCGCGCGCGACGTTGCGCAAAATGTGAGAACGTCCTACTAGATAAGTAGACGAAGCAAAGCGGTAGTGGTTGAATTAATAAACTGTAATTTTGTATTATAGGTGTTAGATTAAGACTATTCAGTGGTAGAGCTGATGGCGGGCTTGATTGTGGAGTTACCACCATCTTTCTCGCGAACCCCTCTAAAGTTATTCGGATTAGAGTAAGGGTTCTCAAACGGCACAACCAGATCTAGGACCGATGATGGCAGTATATGTATAAACGAACTGGTAGCGGCGGGTGATGGGTAGCGGCGTTACTAGTGCTAGGGTTTCGGCACCGCGCTTAACAACCCGCCTGCCCAGCGTATACGAGTATGGGCATTTCTTCCAGGAGTGGCGAAATCTCAAAAAGGCCTATGTCCAGCAGTGGATGAACCAGGCTGATTAATCGATGATTTTTTTTTGAAATCTCATTAAAATAGAATAATTATCGTCACGAGTAGCGGGTTTCGAGCCCGATCGGATGCAACGAATAATAATACGATAATTCGTATTCGCCGAATATCACAATTAATACTTTTCGTAGGTATAATATTTTCATTTCATTCGTTTGTTAAGTGAAACGCAACGCGTTGACACGTCGTCGTCGTTTCTCTATCGTGCGTGACCGGGATTCCCCATGTCGTATTTTGCTGTATCAGTATAACCCAGCTAATTGAAGAAGTTCATGGAAATATTAAAAGGTAGTTAGTTGAAAGAAATTACGTTATTCTAAGGTTTCATTCCCTTCCCTCCTTTATTGTGGTACAGCGGACAAGGTACAGGGGACAGGAACAGATTGGCACCGAATAACTTTTGTTTTTCTTTAGAAAAACTTGCCTGTCGTTCATTTAAATTACTAGAACAAAATAAAGTTTTTTTTTAAATAATTGTGTGATAAAATTAACATTACTATTTATTCGTATCCGACGAATATTAATTTGATATTCGTATTCGCTAAAGTACTATTCGTTGTATCCCTACTTAACCTAACCTACACCGTATATAAATCATTACAAACTAGAAAATATCAATTCAAACAAGTTTCAAGTCAGACAAATATTTTGTAATGCACTCAAAACGATTAGGGCAGGGCTTCCCAAACTTATTTTTACTGTAACGCCCTTGTGAATGTGCATTTTTTTTGCTACGCCCCCCTCTGGCCAAAAAGTACCTACCAGTTATACTTCTAGCCTAGTAAGAAGTTATCAGAAAAACTCCCAAATAACATTTATAATTTTTATTATAAAATAAGAACAAAAACAGAACATATGAATCAAAATTAAAAGAGATATTTATTTTAATTTGTTGGCTGGCTACTAATGAGAAGAATGTGTTGCTTTTCTGAGCATAGCTTCTTAAAAAGGGGCTCAAGTATGGAAACTGCCACTCTCATGTCTTGCTCTACATTTAGGTATTTTCGATCTGTACTTGTTCTTTATCACTGGCAACTTAAAAGCCTGTTTCGTACAAGTACGATGGGGCAAATGGTAACAGAACCCTCAATGACACGACATGCTGAGAAACTGAGCTCCAAAATTCAAGCATTTTGTCTTTGTCGTATTGGAGCTGTCACAGGACAATTCTATTAATTGTTCTTCTTCCTCTATCGAAAGTGTTGATGATGAGGTCGACTGGAAAGGCTTTCTAACCCAGTCATATTGCTATATTTTTGGGAAAATATTTTACAAAATGTTCGCTTGCTTATGACAAGTGCTGTGTAAATATGTCACATTGACACAGACAGCCAATCTATGCGGATCGCCTCACGACGCCCCTGGGATAATGTCGTGATGCCCTGGGGTAACCAAAGCTATGTATTTCGCTATGAATCATATAATCCTAATACACCTTATTATATTCACTAAACTACTGCTTTTTATTTAGCCCAGCACAATAATATTAAGATAATAAAACTATTTTTACACGGATTACTCACATTGACGAATATAGAACAATAATTTGTATTCCATATCATGTTACACCAGAAACCGCATTTAATTTACATAAGCCTTTCATTCCAGACGTTAATGAACACATCTATAGGACAGCATCTAGACTACGTGATGGCCCATCGGAACAAGAACGACTATAGTCTATTCACTACTAAACAGTACAACGCTATAGTCAAACACAAGACCGCGTACTACACATACAAGCTGCCGGTCAGCCTTGGTCTCTATCTCACTAACAATACGGATAGGAATGCGCATCAGTTGGCTGAGGAACTATGCTTGGATATTGGACAAATGTTTCAAATTCAGGTGAGGAAATTATAATTTATTTTTAGTAGTTACTTACTGTAAAGTCTTAACCCCTATTTAACTAATAAAGGCGATACCCAAACAAAAAGCTAAATTTCAGTCCTGCCCTAACGCTTTTGTCTTTTATTTGTCTATCTTGCTCTAACCAATTGCCGCACACGCAGAAGTTCAGTTATTTTGAATTTTAAGAAGTGCATGGTCATCAGGGCCAAATTAAGATTCTTTTTAGAGCTTACTGCGATTTTTTTTCTATCGAGCGAATTTAAATTACGTTTTCAGATCAGCAATTGCTTTAAGTATGTCCTTTGTAACATATATTTTTGTAGTACTTTAATATGATAATTAACAGACAATATTAATAAAATAAAATGTTTGTTTACCTTAGTGCCCTGGCCTTAAGTTGTATTGGCTTTTTTAATAACTCCCGAAGTGACTTTATTGATAAAGTATATAAGTGATAGTCTGTGAACCGTGAAGTAAACAACATCCTTGTTGTTAAGCTCCCTAAAGTATTTTTAGAAAAGTGTATAATTTGTGATCTGTAGAACAATACGTACCACGGAAAACATAAACCTAACCTGCTATTTCAAGGTAGGATAAAACAACACTTATTACGACAGGATTTACACCAAAAACAACACCAAAATTAGAATCTGCAACTGTTAACGGCATGTTTTCAAATTTTGGCAAGAATTATAGGCCAATTACATCAATTGCAATTTAAAAAGAAATTAGTAATCATAGCAAAATTCCACAGAGCAGCTGATTGATTCACAAGCGAAGTTTGACATTTCACTTGGGACTGCGTTCAAAATTTTCCTTCTGCATTTTTGTTACACGCCTACAAAATTTGCACTGCTGCAGTAACATAACATTAAACAGTCCGAATACAAATACAACTTTAACTTCTGAGATCCATACGATTAAACATTACACAAGATTGTAAACATGCAAAAAATGGCGTTAAGGTCTAAAACAGACAGAAAAGGCACTGCTAGTGATGATGAAGCAGTAGTACATAATCATAGAGAATGTCTTCAAAAGATAAAGGATGGAGATAAAAAAATTCAATCATTAAAACGTGAAATAGCAACACTTAAGGAACTCAACAAAACTAAAACAACACAAAAAGTTAATTTTAGTAACCATAATCTAGAGCAGGAAAAAAGGGATATAGAGCTACAACTAAAGGAAGAAAGAGAGAAAAATTTGAAACTCGAAGCACAGATACTTAATAACTCGAGACCAAGCTCCTCCCACCTATACCACAATATAGATTCTACAGATGTCGAGAGCATGGAAATAATAACACCCTTGAAGAAGAAAATAGAAAAGAAAGAAAGCGAAATTCTTGCGCTCACGTTAAGATTACAGGATCTTGAAACTGAAAACACGCGTTTGTATCAAACAATAGCAAATCCCGCAACTTCCCATAACACACAAGAAGAAATTAGCCAAAACAGAAATAGTTTTAAAGATGAGAGCAACAAGTTGAAAAAGAAGCTGAAAAAGATGACACAACGTTTAAGTAACACTTTAAAAGATAATTATGATTTGACCTACAACCTGAATGAACTAAAGGCAAAGGAGATTAGTCTGTCTAAATTGCACCAAACAATTAGGTTATTGCAAAAAAAGGTACAGCTCATTCATACAGATTTTGTCAACACTACTGAGGATACAAAAAAAACTGATATTAAAAATACAATTCCTGAAGAAAATACTGACCATAATCCCAGCAATGGCGTAATACTCAAACCAAATCTACTTCTGCTATCGGACCTTCATGGAACAGAACTGGCTTACGTATTGTCCAAGATACGAAAGAACGACTACAACTTCATGGCTGATATAATTAATTTGGGGACAACAGAACGCATTATGCAAAACATCGAGCTTAAAACGAGATCCTTTACCAAGAAAGACTGTGTTGTCATCATGTGTGGTGGCAGTGACTATAAGTTTAACAATATCAGCTGCATAACAGACTTTTTAATTAATACATTGAAAAAACTATCCAATACAAATGTTGTATTATGCAATGTTCCGTGTAGTATTTCATACAACTCCAAAGATTTTAATAGCTTTGTGAGTACTCTCAACTACAGTTTCGAGGATGTCAGTAAACTATATAACTATGTACACTATCAAATTATTGATAATGATCTGGAATCGAAGGATTTTCAAGCAAATGGTTTCAAACTAAAACAAAGCGGAAAATTTAAGATTGCACGAGCTCTAAATCAATGTCTTAAAACCATTAATGAGAAATTTTATAATAGCCTTAATTTTTTATAGAGAACTCGGACCACAAAAATTTTACGGTCCTTCATTTAAATATAAATCGATTAAGAAATAAAATGCTAAGTTTGGAAGCATTCCTACAATTAGATATAGAATACAAACCATCTGTTGTTTGCATCACTGAAACGTTTTTAGAACCTAATGAACATGAAGTTTTACACCTGCCTGTTTATACTATTGCTTCACAGATGGCTAGAATGGAAACTGGTGGAGGCGGTATCGTAATATTTGTCAAAAACGAACTTATGCCGCGAATTTGTGTTCTTGATGTTGACAAATTTAACAGGGAAAAGTTGTTTGAAATATGTGCCATTAAAATTGCCTTACAGAATGGTCCTAAAATACAAATTGCCACCATCTACCGAAATGGGGAAGAAAATAAACATAATAGCGTCAACTTGTTTCTAAAGCAATTAGAACTCTTTTTAAAAAGCATCAAGCATCCTCATATTATTTTGAATGGTGATTTTAATATCAACCTGAAAGACCAACAGAATAGTAAAACTAAAAAATTCAAAAACATATTATTGCAACATAATCTGCATCCAACTATACACCAAGCAACTCGCATTACAAGAAAATCTAAAACTACTCTAGATAATATAATCACTGATTGTGAGTATCAGGATTCGCAGGTAGTTCCATGTACTTTTTCAGACCATGATGCACAAATCCTATCTCTTAAGTATCCAGAAACTCACGGAAAAGTCGTTAAACGATTTAAAAACGTAAGAGTTTTCTCACAAAAGGCAATGATGAGGTTTAGGCAGGATCTAATTAATACAAACTGGACAAGTATATACGATTTATCAGGCTGTGATAATAAATTAAACAAATTTTACGACATTCTGAATAATCTGATGCTCATTTATTTTCCTTTAAAAAAGGTTGAAATTAAAACATGCAAAAATAAATGGATAACTAATGGTATTAAAATATCGTGCAAGACAAAACGGAATTTACTGCAAACTTTACGTCTTAGCGGTTTTAACAGTGCTCTAGGAAATCATTTTAAAACTTATAACAAAATCTTGAGAAAAACGCTGGTAACTGCAAAATCTCTGTATGTAAGTAGGGTTGTCAAAAATGCTCATTGCAAATCAAAGGCTGTATGGCAATTAATTAATGATAATACAGGAAAGCAAAAAAAAGAAATTGCACCTAAACTAATTATAAAGCACAATAATAAATTGACCACTAATTCAAAAGCTATAAGTAATATATTTAACGACTTTTTTATAAGTGCTGGACTAGTAAATATTGACCTAAATACAAAAGAAAATCGCTATAAAGATTTACTAAAGAATACTCGTATAAATAATAATAACTCAATGTTTATTAGGCCGGTTACAGAAAGAGAACTAATCAAAGTAATTTTGAAACTGAAAAATACCAACTCTTGCGGACCTGATGGTATCTGTACAAAACTAATTAAAAATAATGTTCAAATAATTTGCTCCCCCCTAACACATATTATAAATTCCTGTATTCAAGAAGAGACATTTCCAACAATTTTAAAACGAGCCAAAGTTATCCCATTACACAAAAAGGGATGTACAGAGGATGTGGAAAAGTATAGACCGATATCACTTTTATGTGTCCTTGCAAAGGTCTTTGAAAAATGCCTATATAACAGACTTGAAGAACATTTAAATAAAAATAACTATTTATCTTCACAACAATTTGGTTTCCGAAGCAATAGCAACACCACTACAGCTGTGTGTCGTTTGGTTTCAGAGATACTAGGTTCACTTAATAACAAACAGAAGTGTGCAGGGATATTCTGCGATTTAACTAAAGCGTTTGACTGTGTCGATCACATTATACTCTTACAAAAACTGGAGTACTATGGTGTGCGAGGATCAGCTCTTAATCTATTTAAATCTTATCTTACTAATCGTACGCAATTTGTTCAAATTTTAGAAAATAGCCGATTAGAGCTATCTGACGAAAAACCCGTAGAAAGAGGAGTTCCCCAGGGTTCAGTTCTAGGACCACTCCTGTTTATATTATTCATCAACGACCTTCCACAATGTTCACAAAATGGCACAGCTTACCTCTATGCTGATGATACAAGCATTATATTAAACGCTCCTACTTATAATGAGCTTAACTCTAAGATAAAAGCATGTTGGATTAACATTTGCGAATGGTTTAACGCGAATAAGCTGAAAATGAATCTAGAAAAGAGCTTTTATATTAACTTCAAGCGACATGCAAACAGTCCAGAATTTGATCTCGATCTACCAATAGCCAAATGTTCTTATGTAAAATTCTTAGGAATAAATCTAGACTCTCTCTTAAGTTGGGATCACCATGTAGACACAATTAAAAAACGGCTTGCAAGTGCTTGCTACTGTCTCAAAAACCTCAGAAATATTGCAAACTATGACACACTAAAAATCGTGTACTATTCTTATTTTGAAAGTATTTTAAGATATGGGCTTGAAATTTTTTAACTGTACAAGTATTAAAAGTGTTTTAATCCTTCAAAAGAAAGCAGTCAGATTAATTGATAAAGCATCATATCGTGATCACTGCAAACCTTTATTTGTTAAACACAAGATACTTACAGTAATCGCTCTTTATATATACCTCGTATGTAGTTATATTTTTCAAAATCGACATAATTACCGAACTGTAGGTGAAAATCAGAGTAACCTTAGAAATAGCAATCACCTTAAAGCCCCTATGGCAAAATATACAACCTTTAACAAAAGTTTGAGTTACACTGGGATTAGGATTTACAATAAGCTTAGTAATGATATTAAGGACAGTGCAAACCTAAAAATATTCCAAAAAAAGTTAAAAGCGTATTTGTTGGAAAAACCTTTCTATAATATAAATGAATATTATAATGATTGATAATTTCCTATTTTTATTTAATTTCAATGAAATTTTCTGACAGATTAACTGAATTTTTTGATCTTTTTGATTTTTTTAAAGTACCTACCTATAACTATTTCTGACATATTAATTTCCTATTTGTTAATAGTTTTGTTACTATGACTGTTATAATAATTATTTTCATTATTACCTGTACTTGACATCTTCATTGCTTTAATTTTTTTTATTTACATATATTCTATTTACTTGTGAAAATGTAGACATTTAATAATTTCGGTTTACCTATTAATATGTGATTTATTTACTTTTTATTTTATTTTTATGAATCGATTTTACTGTGTGTTTTATAAAATGATTTGTGTGCCAGGTGTGGCTTTAATGTACAAATAAATAATATGATTATGATTAGTATTTTCAATAAATACCACGGGCTCAATGTTTAGGAAAAAATATCGATTACTGAATACAACTGGTCAAGCGCAAGTATTACTAATACTTACCACTTGCTGATAAAGAAAAACGTGAGGAAACCTGCATGCCCTGCATCCATCACGTAATAATCGTCGGTGAAACGCGGGTGTACCGGGTGTGGACCGTGTCTTGCATTTCACAGTTCACACTTGGGAACACCTCGGGGATTCATGTCGTGACGATATGTTTTATTTGAGTGTTTAATGTAATGTATGTACGGAACGCTCGGGGCACGAGTGTTACTCGCACTTGACCAGTTGTTTTCAGTAATCGATATTTTTTCCTGAAGATTGAGGCCGTAGTATTTATTGAAAATACAGTCAATGACACGGTAGCGTACGGTCTATAACTTCAAAATTAAACATCTAGGTAAGGCAAGGGTACTATTTTCGTATTCAGTGATGAAGATTCTATAGTGCAGGGATGGCGAACCTTTATGGATCGACGTGCCATTTTTTTCCAAAGAAGTGTTTAATGAGGCCATATACGTGCCTTCGAATAACTTTGACTTTGTGATTATTGGGAAGATAATAAAACTAAATAAGAACAGCACAAAACTCTTCAAAAACTACCAAAGTAAAAAACCGTTTGAAAGAAAGAAAGAAAAAGTATTTATTTTGAGTAATCGAGAATACACAATACAATTTTACTACACATTTTCTACAAGATTATCCCAAAAATGGAAACAGACTCAGCGATGTGCCATCTGAAACAATTTTACGATGACGCTGATTTTCAGCTATTCTCATGCTACTAATGGTTTTCATATTTGTAATCTTTTTTGTATCATACATACATAATACATAAACAATTGTACACACAATTTTCAGACCATTTAATGACAAAAAAATTTAAATAAAAGAGTAGGTAATTTTTATGTGTCCAACTATTTATAATAAGTAAGTTAATTTTAATTACCAACAATATCAGCTTAAAAATATGTACTGTCTAGGACATTTCAAGTTTTCAAATTTCTTTTGTTGCTTAACAAGTGCTTTCTTAAATATAAGTTTAAACGTTTCGATTGGTAGCGTGCCCGAAATATTTTGTCGCGTGCCATCAATGGCACGGGTGCCATTGGTTCGCCATCCCTGCTATAGTGCATAGGGGTCAGATGCATTTCCGAAAATTTTGACCTATTTTGTATGTGCCGCCTCTAAAGTGATATGAGTATGGGTCAAAGCAGCAGGTAACATGAATTGCTGGGGCCGTAGCATCAGCATCCAAGCTGGGGCCGAATTGCCAGAAACCTACAGCTCACGTTCTCACGGAACGATACCTAGAACGCCTAGAATAAACATACTTCTTGTAGAATTATCTGCTTTGTTGCCATGCAGCGGTCACCCGCATCTCATAGGCCATACACCGCTTTGCCACTTTTGCATAATGTGAGCATGACGCTGGAGTGCAGCGCAGAATTCATAGCGGGCACTCACAAGATCCACTAGTGCTATAATTGAAGTTCTTTTTCAAACAGGAGTACTAAAGTGGGATGATACCTATAAGTGCAGCGTGTATCTGAATATCGGCTGACGTGGTCTCAGCATTGCTTTTACACGAGTTAAATTCCTTATCACTAAGTCGCCCGATAACCTAACAGTTTCTCTTTTTGGGAAAACCCAGTCTATTTTGTTTATATCTTCTGTGTTATCAGTATTCGGTCAAGAGTCACATACTAGTTGTTTCACCCTACTAAAACTGCATCCGATCTGCATCATTGTCGTTGTTAAGACACGCTCTTATCGCGCACACAATGCCGTATGTGCTTAATAGGTATGTTTTACCTGTATACTAAAGTTACAAACTTTTGACCTGGTTTTCCCTATGAATGCCCGGCATTTATATTATGGTGTGGCGAGCTAAGACAATGCATCGAGTACAGCAATTAAACGTTGTTATCGATGTCCCAAATTGGTAGCGTAATTTTTATCGTAGGTATGAGATACGATCTATAGTGACTATGTGAACACGTGAGTGACTCCCGGGGCCCCAGTATGGGAGCGCAGGATGAATTATAAATCGTATATTTTCATAAGGATGGAAGTTTGACTGACGTGGTCCAAGAATATTTTAATATTCACTCGTTTATTTTAGGAATGATCCGATTACCGCGCCAAACGATAACCCGCACGCGAGGTTGTGGGAATTCCAAATTGATATTATCCCTATATTGTTTTCTTTATTCGGTACGATAAACAACTGGAGTGGTATAAATTGCTATGCGGGCAGTCAGTGGCTAGACACTTCACGGTCAACATTACCGAAAGAACATCATATAGACTTAGGAGTCCCGTGACATCCATCCAGAACTCAAGATGACTGTATAAATTGCTATGCGGGCAGTCAGTGGCTAGACACTACACGGTCAACATTACCGAAAGAACATCATATAGACTTAGGAGTCCCGTGACATCCATCCAGAACTCAAGATGCAGTCCCAAGACAGAATACTCAGTTTCCCGGTGGACACCTTCACGAGGCGCGGGCCTTCTATACCCGAGGAGGCCCCTTTCAGCCCCGGCGAAATTCTGCAATTCAACAAAGCATACAAACAGTTTCTTCAGGCGGAACGACAGCTGGACGACCTGACTTTCCTTAACGGGAAGCCATGCCCCGTCCGCTACAACTTTGATCCGACGAGGCCAGAAGAAGATCGTCTGCTGGTCAATTGGGACTGGCTCATGCCCTTATTTTGGGGGCCGCCGCCAGGTGAGAGAGATCTTGTGAGGCTGCCCACTATACTGGAGTTTGTTGAAACGAAGATTCGCTTTTCGAAGTGCAAGGCGGTCGCCGGGGACACCTGCTCCTGCGGCAAGAAGCCTAATGTAGTGGTACCACCGGGACGTGAGTGCAGGATCCCACAGCACTTTCATCATTTCTGCACGGCGCACGTCTCTGCGTGGATAACCAAGTACATGGTCCCGGCGATTCTGCTGAAAGAATCCCAAGAAATCTTCAGAGAGGTCATCCAGAAAGTGCATGAAGGTGATCCGCAAATCCTCCAATACTATTCGACGGGTGACCGGACGGACACAGAAATGTTGCTGCACTCGGCTCGCAACATCAGTGATAATAGTGCTAAATAGTGCAGCAATGCTGCTGCAATGTGAAGTTCGCTTATTCAAATAAATATTTGTGTTTATAATATGTTTACTTTTTTTTTCTTGTACCCCTATGAGTGTAGGATGATGGAGAGTTGTGCAGGTAAGGTACTGAGATCACTCCCTCTGACGTTGCTTCAAGTTGAAATTTAGTTTCTCTCGTGACCACTCTATGTTAGATACAATCAAGTCAAGCTTCGACTGCACCAGATGTAACGGCTAGGTAACGTGCTACTAGCCGCTGCATAGCACGTCACATCACTAACGCAGATAAGTTGCAAGGCGTGATGATTAGCGTTATGTGCACATGGGATGCAAAGCTCCGTTATCACAAACTATGCTTGGCATATGCTTATCATATGTCTTGAGCAAGGCCTGAGTGTGCATTCGCCTCTGAGTACGTGTATCTGCGACGTTTAGGTATGGAGCCGACCATACAGGAATATGAGACGTCTAAATAAGGTTTTTCTTAACTTTATATCCATGAATAACTGCATGTAAGCCGCAAACAGTATTATGACAAAGACTGGCGGCAATTGGCGTTACATCTATAACTCCTTATGAACCGATAATACGTATGACCACATGGCACGCTATCGTTTAAATATGGAACAAACTATGTGTCACTACTCAAAAGATAGGTAAATATGATCAGACGACGGGACCTTCATCGAAATATTATTACAGGCTGCCGGCCGAACGTAAGTAGCTCCAGCGTATTACGGCAACCCACGTTTAGTTGGCACTGTCTTGAAATATTCGGGAAAACCCGTGCTATATTCATTCAAACTTATAATTCTCGTAAAAGAAACTTGTTCAGCGTTCCTTTTGCCGGTACAAAGTATGTTAAAAATAGATTTTTAATCAGGGCTTGTGATACTTACAATAAGGACTTCAGTGATATTGATATTTTGCATCTTTCGTTGGGTCAATTCAAGAGTGAGTTATATAACACTTTTATCAAAAAAAATTAAGCATGTATTATTTTTTTTTTCCTTTGCTCCTTTGCTTGTTTACTTTTGATTCTCTTTTTTTTTAAATATATATAATTAACTTTTAAAGCCATTTGGCTATACTGTTTGTGTTGATGATTTTAGTTTTGCATGTTGTGTATTTGTCGTGCATTAATTTTATTTGTTTTTAAAATTGTTAAGTGGAAACTGTTTTTGGTTAAATTGTAAGCTATAATATTATCACTACGTATGTAAGAAATGATAACTGTTTGTTTCCCAATAAAGAAAATGAAAAATGAAAAATTTTATGAACTGTATCCAACTGGCGGCGTGTATTTCAAAACGAAATCAAAACTGATGAGTGACCATGGAAAATTACCGGGACATACACGTGTGCTTCATACACGTATACACCTCACTTATACTTAAGATTTGTCATTGTATAGCTTACAGGTTTGGTTAGACTATAATGATGTAAAAAACATCATTCTAAATATGTATACTTTTCATGATTCCTGTAATGTTAGGACTATGGTATGACAGATACCTTACCTAAACACTGCACCGTACCTACCTATCGCTGCATAGCATGTCGCGGTGCCCCTTTATCGTGTTACAAAGTGTAGTGACCACGGTTATCTATGCATGGATGTAGATTGTACAACATCTTAGTGGATAGAACTAGTACAATATATTATTATCATTATTAAACTAACTACCTAAATATCTAGTATCATGAAGGAAACTGGTATGTCGTGACATTTGTAAGTCGGCATGCATTTTGAAATGAAATAAATATGTATCGGGAACAAGTTTTTTTATTTTATTTTCAAAAACAAACACATCACATACACAATATACTTAATACTGATGTACACAAATACCTAATACTTATTATATAAACAAATGATCATGTCTATGACTAGCACTACTTCGGCCGGTTAAGAGTTCCACGCCACGATGCCTGCTCACGCAAAGCTGCTGCATACTGCATCAAGTGCCTGTCCAGCCGCCGCTGCTCTGCCTTCTGACGTTTTCTCTCCTCACGCTCCAAGTCTTGTCTGCGCTTTTCTTCTTCTTCCGCGCGCTCTTGCTCCTTCCGAGATTTTTCCCCGTTGTCTCGATGAACGGCTTCTCCAGAGTTTCCGCTCATGGTGAATGATGATTTTGTGAATGATGACATGGTGATTTTGTCAAGACTGATCGATTGTACACAACCTTGTGATTATGGCGAGTGTATATGTGCTAATGATTGATTGTATATGTACTTTCCTCCATTTATACTAACCCGAAAACTACCTAATAAGGACTGGTTGGCATTCCATAATTATCGCGAATTTTTTCCTACTTGAATAAGCTCGGTAGTGAGGGATAATTCAAATACCGTGACCTCATGGTGTACCGCAGTAACGACAGAATTGATAAGCAAATTAGGTAGAGAAACGTATTTTGTGGTAAAATGGCGCAATATCGATGATGTCAACGGGTAATACATATCGGCAATACCCAGTTATTTTCAGCTGAAAAGGAAAAAATTGATAAGGATAATGCATACAGTTTTAAATTTTATTACGGGAGTGATATCATACACTGTGTTAACTTCTGTTAGCTAGCACAATCATGCTCCGTATGGAAAAAAGTATAGGTATGCTTCAGTAGGTGCTCGTTACGGTACAAATGCAACCAACGATTGTTTCAACTCTAACTGCAAGCACCCCGGCATGCTGAGTATGCACGCAGTCTTGCTACGTGACCTGCAGTCTTACTCGACTATGTTGTATGTTCTTTGGATGTTCGGCTCCGACAAGCTATTCCACTACAGCGTTGCAGCGTGCACTCATGTCCGCAAAGCAGTTTACCAAGCGAACCCGAGAGACTTGGGTTTTTGTTAAATCGTCCATGCACACCATCGTTAGGTGATGAACACTTAATTACCTCCGCAGGTGTACCTGTACACCTTACCGTAGGTATGCCTCACCGTAGGTATGCCTTACCGTAGGTATGACGTCAAACCTTATCGAACAATGGTGTATTGTTTCATTTTTCCGAACTATTAATATTTCAATAAACCCCACGGACAGGATGAGATCGATTAATTGAGCCCGATAACATATTTAATTGAATGAGAGGAAATTAATATAAATACCATTTAAGTTCAGCGATAAGAGCGTTATCGCCGTCGCGGGTGGCCGTTCTAATGCTGTAACAATTTACTGATATCGATGTTGCTACCTACAACCAATGCTACAACAAGGTGCACTTACAGGTTAACAGTAAAGAGTTTTTGCGCTCATATTCACAGAGACCTAAGGTTAGGCTTGAGACTAGGTCTCACTTTTACATAGCAAAACCTAGATAGAACTCAACAATCATATTTTTCCCGAGACCACTGTGCATCAGAGTCGTTGCTCCGCTGTATACATTAGTAGCATCCTCCCTTTCCCCTGGTCCACCATTTTTTATTTTCACCCCGTACGCTCTTGTGTCACTGACTGTACTAATAAAGTCACTCCGGGAGTTATCAAAAAAAGCTAAAAAAACCTAATACTGTATTAGGTAAGAACACAAACACTAGCCACATAAATACCAAAAACTCATTGGTGCATGCCCGACCGGGGATCGAACCTGGGTCTCAAGATTGAAAGGCCAGCGTTCTACCGCTGAGCTACCGCCGCTCAAATAAATCTTTCGTAAATGCAGTCGCAGCGCGAATTTTAAGAGGATAGGTTCCGAAAAGCCATAATTTATTCTTCCTTGTTTGAATAATCTAGCAGTACTAGATATTTGAAAAAAATTTGGACTTCTGTCAAGAATATAATGCACACTCTTATCGAAACAGAATCTTCAGACGTCATTCAAACATTGAATCATAAAAAATCAAAGATGACTCCAAAAAAAGTTTTCATGTCGAGCTTTAACATTATTCGAGCAAAATCATATTACTTATATTATTTATGAATTAAAATCTGTATAAACTTTATTAAACTCTTATCTGAACAGATATTTGATACAAACTTTAGTTTTTTTTAAATAATAAAATTCGAGATAGAAGTCGTAATTTTGATCATTTTCCAGAATTCGTCCCTCTAATCTATCGATGGGGTTTTGGAATTCAATCGGCGGCGTAAGCAACTTCCTTATCACAATTTTGCTGGAAAAAACCTACAGTTCCAATTTATAGTATAACTGTGCCGAATTTCAATAAAAATACTTAAAATCAATAAAGAAAATAATAACATACAAATAACAAGGTACTACCATTCATAATTATAATTAATGGGAAGTAGAGGCCTTTGACCTCATTAGTTTTAAACTCTTTAAAATAGTTAAAAAACCATTCAAGTACCAACGAAATCTAACATAAAATACCCACTACTGTTAGTAAGTTAATGAATTAAAACATTTAGGACTTGCTTTTGCCCGCGTCTTCGCTCGCGTGGGAGTGTCTTTTCTTCTTTTTATTTTATCAGCATCTTTTATAGTCTATATGTTAAACAGGGTCACCACGATTATAATAAAGAAAACCAAATCCATTAAATTAAGTGGTTCTCGGGTTCAAACGGAACATACATACAATGCGGAACAAACAGACTTATGGCCTTGTTAAGAAAAGTTTTCATGTCGAGCTTTAACATTATTCGAGCAAAATCATATTACTTATATTATTTATGAATTAAAATCTGTATAAACTTTATTAAACTCTTATCTGAACAGATATTTGATACAAACTTTAGTTTTTTTTAAATAATAAAATTCGAGATAGAAGTCGTAATTTTGATCATTTTCCAGAATTCGTCCCTCTAATCTATCGATGGGGTTTTGGAATTCAATCGGCGGCGTAAGCAACTTCCTTATCACAATTTTGCTGGAAAAAACCTACAGTTCCAATTTATAGTATAACTGTGCCGAATTTCAATAAAAATACTTAAAATCAATAAAGAAAATAATAACATACAAATAACAAGGTACTACCATTCATAATTATAATTAATGGGAAGTAGAGGCCTTTGACCTCATTAGTTTTAAACTCTTTAAAATAGTTAAAAAACCATTCAAGTACCAACGAAATCTAACATAAAATACCCACTACTGTTAGTAAGTTAATGAATTAAAACATTTAGGACTTGCTTTTGCCCGCGTCTTCGCTCGCGTGGGAGTGTCTTTTCTTCTTTTTATTTTATCAGCATCTTTTATAGTCTATATGTTAAACAGGGTCACCACGATTATAATAAAGAAAACCAAATCCATTAAATTAAGTGGTTCTCGGGTTCAAACGAAACATACATACAATGCGGAACAAACAGACTTATGGCCTTGTTAAAATTAAAATTTTGAAAAATATTTAATGTACAGGCACGAATTTTTTACTACATACTTATTATTACTAGATAATCTAGACATAGAATATATGTAGATGTGTATCCTCGTATCGCTTTTGTTTTAGGACGACTACATAGATTGCTACAGCGACGAATCAGTGTCTGGCAAAGCGGGCACAGACATACAAGAAGGAAAATGTTCTTGGCTAGCGGTAAACGCTTTACAGCGCTGCAACTCAGCGCAACGAGTCGTCTTCGAGACCTGCTACGGCAGCAAAGAGCCGGCCCACGTCGAGCGGATAAAGCAGCTGTATAACCAGCTTGAGATTCCTAAAGTGTATAGAGAGGAAGAGAGACTAGCTTATGAAAATATTATGTCGAAAATAAAAGTGCTGCCCGAAAGTTTGTCGCCACCGCTGTTTACAAAGCTTGTTGACATGATTTATAATAGGAAAGTATAAGTATCCAATTGTTTTTATTGTTTCATACCGTTTTGTGGGCATTACAATATTAGTCTTCCATATATTTATGTTAAAAGGTAACGCTATTTCCAATATGTTGTTAATTATTTGTTTGCTGGTCAAAGTTATTGGATACACATTTGATGTGAATTTCGTATCGAAATTCTTGACAGTTCATTGAAATCTAATTTACAAACTGTCAATTATTTATTGCATACATATTTATGTTTTATTTATTACATTATACGTTGTTACGTGCGTAGTGTTTTATACAGTGAATGTCTTTAGTGATTTGTGCATTTCATTAGTTTTACTGACATTATTTTACTACTTATGTTTTATTTATGACAACCTGTGTAGTTTCTAGTTAGATTTTGTGTGATGTAAATAGTATACTTTTTGTCTTTTATTTATCGGACCTTATTATTATTGTTAGTCACGTTTAGTGCTCAATTTATCTCTATTAATACGTTAGTTACCGAGTTAAAGGTATTTTATATTTTATTGATTTTATGATTGATTGACATATTATTTTATATGATTAGGGTTTATAAGAGGTTGTGGGCAGACGAGAGAGAAAATAAAAGAAAAAAAACTTTGTAAAGCGACGCACGTTATGTCGTCTCTTTTACACGTGTAATGAATGTATTATCGCTATCTTGCTCTCAGTGTTAGGATCTGTCAATATTGTGAATTTTTGAACGCCACTCTTAAGCTGGATGCGACGGGTCTCGTTCGCAAACGCACATCTTATGATTATTTTTCTTATTATTACAGCGTGTTTATAGTTGTTGTGCAGCATCATTTACATAGTAATGCATAAAATAACATAACTTTGATTATGTTTTTATAGCGAAATCTATCGCTTTGGAAAACTGTAAATATTATTATTGAGTGCATTTTAAACAAGAAAAGACTAATTAGAAACAAATTCAAAGATAAGAATTTGAAAAATTACGTAGTCTGTGATTCGAAACTGCGACCTCTTGTTATCAGGACAAGCACGCTCACGCTACCGACTGCACCAGGTACTTATCCTCGACAGTTGAATTTTTCCATCATACTTGCCCACCGTTTTTTTATGTTTATCATCTTTTCTTGTTTGTAATGTACTCTAATAATAATATTTAACATACCTTTCCCAGAAAAAACGAATTATTTAATATTAATCGCTTCCACCTTACGACTATCCATTTCTCAATACCCAAGTAAGAATAAAGACACAACCAAAGAACTAATAAGTAATATTATGAGTATTTAATACAATAATAATAATTAGAACTTGGCCTTATTATGTAACGAGTACGATGTAAATGAAGACTGAACCATTAGTAACTTTCGTATGTATTGGTAATTTTATAGGAGCTAAGTTTGTGGCGACAGGCATCTTTTAAATTTTCTTTTTATTAATCTTTGAAGGGAAAGAACAGGGAATGTCCATCCGAGTACATTTCGAGAAAAACGCATGTAAACCTTTGAAAGTGCATACATATTTTTAATGATACTAGACATACGATTGAAAGTTTACATACTTAAATAAATTTGTACTCAATATGAAATACATTTTCTTATATTTTCACTAATTGATTACTTTGAAAATACAAAAAAGTTAAAATAGAATTTGTGATCGTTTCACTTTCAGGCGAATGAAAAATCATCTTCCCGTTTGTTTCAGATTCAGGCCAATCGAAAAACTTATTTTTGATTGCCATCCTTTATTGTATTTCAGTTTTTTGTGATTGAAAACGAGATTTTAATAGAAAAACGATGTTTTGACAATAAAAAACACAAAGTTGAAAAAATGTGACATTCCTTGTTCTTTCCTTGTACCCTTCATTTGTTCTACCTACTTAGGTATTTTTCCCATCTATACCGATATAAATTGCTATAAGTATCATTGTTGTGTTAAATTTATGTGGATTGACCTATTTGTTACTTACTTATAAACTGTTGAAGAATCATTTGTAGTTATTCTTAGATTGGAAGTGATATAGCAAATTTAAAATATCCTCTTCGCCAAATTGCTATCTGTTTGCAACCGACATCATTTCAATTGAATAATCTTCAGTTATAGTAAGTGATCTATCTCAATTGAACTGTAAAAATTGAAATTTATTTTGTGTTTGGCGATCAATTTAAATGACATTTGATTTTATTTTATGTGGTTTTCAAAAATGCGAATATATTGATTTGACGGAAAAGCAATTTTTGTTATTTTTATTTATATGACCTCTGAAATTCTCAGAAACTACTTTACACACCCCTTTGGGAATATACGTCTCTCATTCCGAAGTCTGCAATAACAAAACTAATTAGATTATGTATGTTTCGCAAACTTTTCTTGATATTATTCGAATGTTTCTTACGCTTTCTAAAATTACGCTTTTTGTATGGCGTGACTTTGTTGATCATAATTTTCTTTTGGAGTGATGTTAATCATGCTTTTCGGTCAACCTAAAATTGCAGAATTCGATCGGCAAAAGACATTGACCTCTCATAAACACAGTCTCTAAGAAAAGTTCGTCCGAAAGTGCCACGTTCATAATAGCAAAAATGCTTCAACCAAATTAAGACGTTATATCGTTAACATAAGATGCAATTTCTGTTGTACGCAATTGTCATCCATAGCGGTGACAAGATGCATCGCGGACGCTTTTTGAGCGAGATTGTGAGTCTAGTTGTTTATGTCCAAGATCCAAGATTATTCTGAAATTATGATTGTCATTTTGCTTCATTCAATACAAAAATCCTGGGTAACTGGATACATTAATCTAGCAAATTTATGGAAGATTTTTTTAAATCAGTTAATGTGAATGAATATAGATTCCACCAAGAACATTTCATGTAAAGTAGGTTGCAAAGACTTACAGGCGAAAAAGTTATCAGATCTCATGCAGAGCCAAGCTCCTAACTTAGGCATACCAAATTTCAGCTTTCTAGGACTTCTAGAAGAACCCTCGAAGTTTTTATGATCATGAGTGAGTCAATGACTAAATCGACGTATTTTAGGTATTAGTACCTGAAGGTTAATAAATTCGAAAGTATAAAGGCTAGACACAAAAATCTTGGTGTTTTTCATTATTCAGCTAATTACATCTTATCCTGAGAATTTGGGCTCTAGTATTATTCAACACGTGTACACAAAACATTGTTTCGCTACACATTTTTGCTGATAAGCATACAGGAGACAGTGCTTATCAACAAAAATATGCAGCGAACAATATTCTATACAGACGTTTTGGTGTAGTGTGTAGCACGAAATACGCGCTGGAAACCCGGCTTAACTCGATTCACGCGGTAGTAAAGTTATTCGATAGGCAACTCGCTACTTAGCTCTCAGAAAGAGGGTTAAAAAATGCGACGAAACGCTTCGAGAAAAGGTACACGTAGTACTTTGGCTCGTCTTAGCGGGTTGCCTTACCAGATATTCTGGTACATTATCTCTCAACAAATTCTAAAACTCATTTATCCTCAGATTATTTTTAAACTTATTTCCTTTCTCTCATCATTATCATAATGCAATAACAGCGAAACCGGTAAGGGAAATAATATAAATAAGTGGACAAGTACAAGTGTTTTTCAACCAAAAATGTATCAAAAGTTCCACCAAGTGCCAACAATCACAAGCATCAACTCCAATTACTTTCACATTTAAAAATTTCAAGAATGTTTTAGTGTCTTCGCCATTTATACGATGGTTAATCTCTATATTCTTACATAAGAATAATTATTCTAACCTTACCCAATTATTTAAAATAGAATAGAAATCGTTTATTTGCTGTCACAATCACACACAACACAGGAAAGGAAAAAAAACATGTAACAAAATAATATAAACAGTAGATTCAAGCAAAAAATAATAAAAATGATGATTTTTACACAAAACAAAAACAGTACATGTAGATACCTAAATCTACTTAAAACGCAAGTCGCATGATATCGTGACGGCAAAATGGTTCTGACTCAGCATAATGCCGCAGGCGGATCTGCAACGCTGGTTATTCTGCCAGAACTAGCTGCGGTGAATGAGACCACGCTGGTTTATCTATCCATCCATCCATCCATCAGCCCGTGTTCGTCCACTGCTGGACATAGGCCTTTCCCAAATTTCGCCACTCATGTCGGTTCTCCGTCCTCCTCATTCAGCCGCCCCCCGCAACGTCCTTCAGGTCGTCGGTTCAGCGGGCACGAGGTCAGCCTACACTACGCTTTGCTGTACGTGGTCTCCATTCTAGAGCCTTTCGGCCCCAACGGCCATCATCTCGGCGACAAATATGGCCTGCCCACTGCCACTTCAACTTACTGATTCTGCAGGCTATGTCGGTTACTTTCGATCTCCGACGGATCTCCTCGTTTCGGATTCTATCCATCAGAGATACCCCAAGCATAGCCCGCTCCATAGCTCGCTGAGCGACCTTAAATCGGTGGATCAGGCCCTTTGTAAGAGACCACGCCTCAGCGCCATACGTCATCACAGGAAGGACACACTGGTTGAACATCTTAGCCTTTAAGCACTGCGGTATTGACGACGTAAATGTGTGATGCAACTTTCCAAATGCTGCCCAACCCAAGCATATTCTTCTGTCAGCCTCGGCGTCGAAGTTGTTTTTATCCAGCTGTATGTCTTGACCCCGATAAACATATTTCTGAACAACTTCGATGCTGACATTGTCGACGGTTAGTGGCCCTTGGATGACATGACAGTTGGACATGACCTTAGTCTTCTCCAAATTCATCCACAGGCCCACTCGTCTCGAAGAATCGCTAAGGCCGCGCACCATTACCTCCAGTTCCTGCAGCGATTCTGCCATTATCACGATGTCATCGGCAAAACAAAGATGTGAAATGTACTCTCCGTTTACGTTTATGCCTCGTCCATTCCAGTCTAGTGTTTTAAAGACGTCCTCCAGCGCGGCGGTAAACAGTTTTGGGGAAATAACATCTACCTGTATCACGCCGCGCTGAAGATGTATCGGTCTTGTTTGTACACCCTGTACTTGGACGGACATCGTAGCGGAGTCACACAGACATTTCAACATCTCCACGTAACGCCAGTCAACTTGGCATCGCTGCAAGGACTGCAGAACAGACCAAGTTTCGATGGAGTCGAAGGCTTTCTCGTAGTCCACAAACGCTAGACATAAAGGCTGATTATACTCTTGGGTTTTCTGTATAACCTGCCTTAGCGTGTGAATGTGGTCCACGGTGCTGTAGCCTTTTCGAAACCCAGCCTGCTCTGGAGGTTGGGAGTCGTCGAATCGCTGACCGAGACGATTCGTGATAACTCTTGAGAACAGCTTGTAGGTGTGGCTCAGGAGTGCGATTGGTCTATAGTTCTTTAGTACGATTTTGTCCCTTTTTTTGAAGAACAAAATGACCAAGCTCCTGCTCCACTCCTTTGGCGTAGTACCTGTACGAATAACGGCATTAAAGAGGTCCTGTAGCTGTCCGAGTATAGGGTAACCTCCAGCTTTCAGGAGTTCAGTTGTGATGCCGTCCTCGCCCGGCGCATTATTGTTTTTCAGCTGTTCAAGAGCTATCCTAATCTCACCCATTTCGACATCCGGGAGTTCATCGGTGTAGTGGCGGACTAGAGGTGCACGTTTGTCGTCTTTATCGCGAGCAGTTGGCTTGGGAGCGTGTGAAGAATATAGGAGCCCATAAAATTTCTCGATTTCGGCGAGGATCTCTGGCCTAGAGGTAACGGTTCTATTGTCAGATGTCTTCAGCTTCGTCAGATTGGTCCTTCCTAACTGCTGGGCAAAAACTTTTGAGCCTTTGTTTCGCTTGATCGCGTCTTCAATGACGCGAGTGTTATGTTGGCGCAGGTCAAAACGAATTTGCCTTTTAACGCGCTTGTTAAGAAGGGAGTAATCTGCAGAATCTGAAGATATGTCCCGTCCCGTCCCAGTTTATCTATAGAAAAGATTTATTGGCTTTAAAATAAAATACGTAGGTGACATGTATACAGAAAAATATAATATTATAACAACTATAAAACTGCTGTAATAAACAAATGCAATAAACGAGAAGAATGAAGGAAGAAAACTGTCGGAATACATATGTAGATATACTCGTTTAATAAAATTTACAAAATTGCAGTCGCTATTTTGCTTTTTTTGTATGGCCAACGAATGGGACCGATATTTTTGTTTAAAACTTTTGTTATTTACATAGGAAAGCAGCTGGTTGTGTCAGGGACACAACCATAAATTATTTAAGTGGATACTTCTTAAGTCGCATAGATATCATAATAATATTAATATGTCAGAGATGGCAGCGCAAACACTGTCAACAAATTCGCAGATCCGTTACTGCCAAATACAGCCTCAAATCCCTTTCCGACAGTGGTTCTTTAAATTGAAAAGAAAATGACAAAAGAGTCACAAGTTTTCTCATCAGAATGAGACTTGGTCACATTTTCCTCCCAATCGTTTATTTAAATTCGATCTGAAATTCACCTCTCTGCCACCGTAGTCTCGAAGACGGCTCTTTAGACCATATATTTTTCAACTGCCCCTAAATATTAACTGTCCTCCTATCGGTTCCAGCCTTATTGAATAGCTAAAATATGTCTTATTTATTATCTAATCCTACAAAAACAGCTATATTGGAAAAATTTATCCTATCAAATAACATGAAAATGTGATTGTTTTTTTTTTATTTTACCATGATGAATAAACGGCGTTTGAATGTGTCAGAGACATATAATTATTAATAAACATAAGGATTAAATAGCGTGGCAAGTTTCCATACAAAAAATAAGCTACATTTAGGCTTCATGGTACGTATAAAAATGGTTTGTTTTGTCTGGCTTATGCTTGGAACATATTTGTTAATTCCTAAACTAATCTCTGGTATATAATTTGTTTGGAAACAAGCAATATTTATATTTAAAAGAGCCCGAAGTTCACGGAGCTAAAATTGCCACGCTTCGACTCTATGCGTTTATTATTAATGCTAGGTCTGCTACTATATTATACGTCTGTGGATTATACTTGGCAAAAACTGGCGCCTAAAATGGCTGCTATAGCCATGAGAAAAAAAAAACAATAAGCTTGCCCCAAAGTTCTTTTCACCGTCGACTATGCAGATGCTTTTAACGAAACAACTCCCCTAATAAAGTATTTTTACTGTCAAGTACTAAATACGAAAATGCCTTGACCTGCGGGACTTCTTTCGTGAAGTGACATACGAGTTCTGAACAGTTGTCCCGATAAAAATCACGGCGACTGTTGACGTCTTTTCTATCCTTTTGTAGTCATTCTTATCTCTCCCATTCTTTAGCAGACATAATATTATGTGTATATTTATTTAAATTACTCGAGGATGTCGGGGTTACGAATATATTAAACAGCAGTTTTTATCTTTATCTTGGTATATTCCAGAAAATATACTGTTTATACATAACATTGCTTTAATATATTACTGCTTAGAGTACCAATGTCCACAATGGCGTCTTTGAATACATAAGGATGATAGTTACTTAGAATGTGCCTGAAATACTTACAGGTTACTTGCTTTAATATATTACTGCTTAGAGTACCAATGTTCACAATGGCGTCTTTGAATACATAAGGATGATAGTTACTTAAAATTTGCCTGAAATACTTACAGGTTACTTGCTTTAATATATTACTGCTTAGAGTACCAATGTTCACAATGGCGTCTTTGAATACATAAGGATGATAGTTACTTAGAATTTGCCTGAAATACTTACAGGTTACTTGCTTTAATATATTACTGCTTAGAGTACCAATGTTCACAATGGCGTCTTTGAATACATAAGGATGATAGTTACTTAGAATTTGCCTGAAATACTTACAGGTTACCTACTTAATAAAAAATGTTTTTAAACATAATGAAACGTATTACGAATTATACCGAATTTTAGTAAACTGTTACTATAATTACCTTACTCTATGGATAAATTACAAAATATAATGTTTAATACCTGGTGTTATTACAGGTTTATTAAGGAGATAAAATACTGAGCAAATTCGAAATAATTCTTAATACGAAAGCAAGCATATCTACAATACAAATGAATTAAACGTAAGAAACAAATTTTAATGTTTGTCGTGCTGTTATTATAAATTGAATTTACACTATTCGAGATGGTTTTCGAATTTCGTATACGGCTCCGCCCGCGTATATTCAATAACTGCCCCATTTTCGGCTTGGGCGTTATTTTATCAACACCCCTTATAGCCTATATGTTGACCAGGGTCAATACGATGGTAATAAAGAAAACCGCATCCAAATCCGTTGAGTAGTATTCGAGTTAAAATGGAACGTACATTACTAGCCTTTCACCCGTGGCTCCGTCCGCGTTTATTCAATATCCTAACTAATAAGCCTAACAACAACCAGAGCATACATACAGACAAAAATTCTAAAAATGGTAACCGGTTTTGGCTTCAGTGGAAAACTTATAACAAATTTCATTAAAAAAAAAATTCAATGTGCAGACAGGACCTTTTTACTACTTTATTATTTATTATTAGTACTAGCTTCTGCCCGCGGCTTCGCCCGCGTGGCCTACAGGAAACAAATGATTTTTTTTTTCTGAAGCAAACATTATACGCCCTCTCAGTCCCTATCAATTGAATATACAAACAGACAATATCCCAAATGATGCAATAAGGATGAAGTCCTCAAAACTAAACTAATCTAAATCAAAGCGTGTTTGAAAAGATCTGATTAGGACAGGTGTTAGAATCACCAGGCTGCTCCTGGTGTATTTAACTTTATTTAATACAGAAACAAACGCGTTTTTATTACATATAATAACTTATCATATAACTTGAAAATATTAGTTCATAGTAATATTACCCTACCTCAGAAAAACCCTACCTACTTTCTAATAGGTAAATTCTCCTGCGCCTTGCGCCTCCTTGGGCACCATGCAATTTTAATTGCAGAGTGTGTGTACCAATTTTCAAGTTAATCGACCCAAAGAATAAAAAGTTTTGCAGAAAATTTAAAACTCTTAACAAAGAATACACCCTCCAAATGTCAAGTGTCTAAGACCAGCGGTTTAGGCTGTGCGTTGATATCTCAGTCAGTCAGGACTTTGAATTTTATGTATATAAATAGAGGGGCCTTAGGTTTTAATTTATTGTATTTTTTTTTTGTTATTTTTCGTGTTACAGGCCGTAGTAATACATATTCTGTGAAAATTCCAACTGGCTGCCTATTACAGCTGCAGCTGAGACAGACGGACAAACAGACAGACAGCAGAGGCTAAATATGACCCCGTTTGGCACCCTTTGGATGCCTAACCCTAAATATGTACGTCATATTGTCTATCCTTGAAATATTTCTCTTTCCTTTTATGTGATTGACCGCTTTGAACTCTATACCTTGACCGCAAGCGCTATATAGCGCCTTGGGTAGCTGCTAGTAGTAACTGAGCGGGGAGAGGGAGGGGGGCGTGAGGGGGGGATGATGCGTCAGCTACTCGCATGAACTTGTAAAAAACGTAAAGTGATAGTACGAACACGAAGCTTACTTTTGGCCTGCTTCACCCGTTACATTGTCATAGAGTAAACTACGTCTTTTTATTTGGTCTTAGTATGGCGCCTCTCCTGCGGCTTTTTTATGGAAACTGTTTTTGACGGTTTTGGAACAGAGCTTGTTCGAAAGCATCACGAATAGTGAATCTTGAAATAAATTATACATATTGATTACATCTATCATATTAGCGAAAAGAATACATATTTATGTGCTAATTATAATTTTGACTAGTAAGCACCAATTGACTAATATCTAACCGAACTGTACCTTACGATTTATTTACATTTATTACTCGTTTTGGCTAAGAAAATTTAGCCAATTTCTATAACTGTTACATACAAATGTATTCTGAAATAGGTATTTTATTGCCAAGTTGTTTCACATTTAAAGTACAATAGAACAATTAATGAACAGAAACATTTGAGCGAAATAAATACAATATGAGAGATACAGTATTATTTCAATAAAGACATATTTATTCAGTCAAGCAAAAATATTTAAACTTAGCGTTTGTGCGTAAACGATTTTTAAACTGTCCAGTACTTAGCAAAAACTTACATAAAATATCTGAAAATCTAAATTGTTTTTGGTTCTTATTTGCTCGTCAAATGGTGATGGATTTAATTCGGTGGTACAATTTTTAAAGGCCTTATTCTAATTTGTTTATTTCATAGACCAAAAATATTGAGGACATTAATGCTACCTATCCTTGATATTTTTAGCTTCAAAATTGAAAAATTGCTAGAAATGAAGACTGAATTGGTAAAAAAACACACCAGAATGTTGAAATTATTCCAATTCAGTAGTAATGACAAGCAAATAAAAGATCAGGATTTTTTTGCTTAGTTCAATCGGGGGTTGTAAGCACACTTTTTCGATACAAATAGCCACATAATAACAGTTGTTTCTTGGGTCACTAAAAGCCGATTCAGATTTGGATATACTCGATTTAGGGGGCAAGATAACGGATAAAATAATAGAAAATAATTTTTGAAATAAATATTTATGATTTCAAATCACTCTTATTTAAGGGGCTATGTACATTTTATTTTTGTAACTCTTACTCCAAGCGAAAAAACGCGCAGTGCAAGAGGGGCAGATTCAGCGCAAAAGAGAAAAAAGTTAGTTTTTCAATTTTATAAAAAATAACTAAAATACCTAGCAAAATTTTGAAAAACAATTATCTAGAAATCCATCTAATAAAATATGTTCTGTACATGATCCCTATCCGTCAAACGATGAGAAAAAGTGTGTCTAAGACCTCATTTCATTAATTATTTCTATCGAGGAAAATTTATCCAAACGTGTCTTCCAAAATCAAAACCCTACATTATATAGTCAAATTGCATATACCAAAAATTCATTACAATTTACCGTTTACTTCATGAAATACACAGAAACAAAGCATCCGTATATTTTTTACATGGCGCCTTAAATGAAATGCAAAAAGATATTAAATCCCAACCAGAATGTCCAGGAAAATAAAAAAACCTTGCCATGTTGCGGAAAACCAATAGAATTTCTTTTACTTTAAAACGTCATTATGTCGATTGCTGTCAAAGTGTGGGGTTGTTTTTTGTACGTGTGTATATGTGCTGTCAAAGTGTGGTGTTATTCTATTTTTGTTTTTGTATTTATGGCCTGGTTACAGCGACCTTTAGGCCAGTGTTATTCTTTTATGTGAACATGAGTGTTGCAATCATAAAAGTAAACGAGGGAGCGCCAAATTGGAGCAGGATTTTTATTTTACTCTTCAGGCTTTACTTACCGTCTACGTGCAGCAAGTATATCAAGTTTGGTTTCATTTTCAGATACATCGTGGAAGCAACCAAAATAAATCAAATTTTATTTTCTAAACGCTGGTTAAGGGATTGTAAAAATTAGTACAATTTATTAATTTTCGTTACAAAAATTGACAATTTGAGTCTATCCTAGTTAAACATAGACAGTAATATTTTAATAACGCCGAGCAGAGCGTCTTTCTGTCTCCCTCAGATCAAATGGCTCCAGACGGCGAATGAAAAAAAACATAAAAGACGCTCATTCGATAATGGTACCAGACACTCAAAATGGAAAAAGGCTCATGATTGGTTCCTACTGTGTGTCATGCGACACTGGGCCAGCCGTGATTGGTCGACTCGTGGAGACGATGAACATTATTGGAGCCGTCGCCATACTAAACTGTAAACAACACCGTTTTGGTGGAGTAATTTTCAGCGCTAAATATGTATTTCTTTTTGTCCTCTGGCTCCTGAGGGTTACCAATATTAATCGGGAAATAATGACCCAAGAAATAACTGTGATAAGTGGGGTCTAAAAAAAAGTATGGCTGTTTTAGAGCTTACAATCTCCGCTATACGTCGACGTATTGTTGTATGAATATAAAGTCTACCTTACGCAAAATATCATTGTAATCATAACATTAATGAATACGCCATAACCCTATCTGGTATATATTTAACTTTTTACAACTTCTTGTAAACTGTATTTTACTAAATAGAAAGTTCAATGTTATAAAAACAATTAGTCGGTAATTAGTCGAAAAGTCCGTTAAAAGCACGGTCGTTTTAGAACCCGCATATAAATAAAAACACTCAAATGTTGAAAAACTGAATGTTTTACAGGCCGACTATGTAGGTTTTCTGTGAAATGTAAAGCTTTTCTGCTATTACCTAAAGCAAATCCTTTCTGCGTTTCAAAGTTATATGGTCAAGAGTACGATTCTGTCATGTAATAATCAAAGGTCTGATTTATTCCACTCGATTTGTTTTACAGATGAAGTGTTTTAATTAAACGTGTTAATATGTTTTGTTGCACTAAAGGCTTTATATATTCTTTGATTTTTTTACTGTCCTGTACAAATGTTAGCTTTCGTGTACCATCAAGATGACATGGCTCAATACAGCTAAATAACATGGATCCTGTCTTTACCGCTCTAAAACTACAAAGTGTTCCATAATCGTTTCAGACATAGGCGTAACTAGGAAGGGGCCAGGGAGGCACGGCCTACCCCAGAATACTGTCTGCCCCCTCCCTCCCCCCATAAACATTGACCTCTCATAAACAACTAGACTCACAATCTCGCTTAAAAAGTCGCTACGACGTGACGTGACAAGATCGAATGACGATTGCGTACAACTGATATTGCATCTTATTTTAACGATATACCGTCTTGATTTGGTTGCAAGCATTTTAGCTATTATGCATGTCGCCATTCGGATGTTTTCTGACGAACTTTTCTTGGAGACTGTGTGTCTAGTTGTTTATGAGAGGTCAATGTTCGTTGATAAAAAAAATATACGTTATTTATTACATTTAAGGCATTATTTGTTTTGTTTATTGGTTTGTATGTGATCTCGTTGTATGGAGGGTTATGGTGTCGATTCGGTGTAACACGACTTAACTTATTTGATAGGACTAAACTTAACTTAAGCATGCTGTCTTTTTCTTTCTGTATCGAAAAGACAAGGACAGCGGGGCTATTATGTAACTAAGCGTCGGTTGCTATTCACCAAAAACAGATAATAAATTAACTTCCAGAATAACCTTTAATGGGTATTGAACTATTTACGAATTGTGACGTCATTTCAAGTGCGAACGTATCCTTAGATAAGCGGATAAGTATGTTTTCGTCGATAGGCACTTGGTTTCGCAACTGATTTTACGATACAGAATCAGGGGGCAGGACGCTTAAAATAAGGTTAGTCCTGTCAAATAAGTTAAGTCGTGTTCCACCGAATCGACACCAATATCTATTTATCTTATTGTGATCATAAATCGAGAACAGATACTTGTTGATGGGTTCATGAGTCGGATTCGGGGCCCGGCCAATGGTTTCAGAAGGAGAGAACGCTGTTAGTTTGACAAATGACCAGTCGACTCACTCGTCAACTAGTTGTCACACTGATCGTCGACGGTCGGTAGTGGAGCGGCGTGCATCAGTCGCCGGTGCGCTTCGCTCCCCGTGAGCACGGCTACAGTGACCCCGGCCCGGTAGCTGGCGGGGATGCTGATGTGGCGAGTGCGGATGCCGTGCTCGGACCAGCCGGTGGCGCGCCATTCGCGGATCACGTTCACTACTTGACCTGCAATTCGAAGGGTCAATCAACTTTTCTACCCACAATACTTTTTGGATCATAGCCAGTAATTCACAATTTCGCTCTTTTCTTTCCAAAAATGGTTTTGTTCCATTACTAGATCGTTTCGAAGTAAAAATATATTAAGAAATCTTGGTATTTTTAGGGTTCCGTACGCACAGGGTAACCAACGGGACACTATTACTAAGGCTGTCTGTCTGTCACCAGGCTGTATCTCATGAACCGTGATAGTAAGACAGTTGAAATTTTCACAGATGATGTATTTCTGTTGCCGCTATAAAAACGAATACTAAAACCGGCCAAGTGCGAGTAGGACCCGCGCACTCCCATGCAACAGACATGATTTTTTTGCCGTTTTTATCGTTTGTACGGAACTCTTCGTGCGCGAATCCGACTCGCACTTGGCCGGTTTTATTTATTTTATTTATGGTAACTTAATAGACGAGTTTGTCTCGGAGTTCCTATGGAAAGACGGTGTTGTCTACTGAGTTACCTCCTAGTTTTAATGAAAATTACAATAATTATGAAAAGTTGTTTCATTCGAAAGACGCTCAAAGCTCTCTGTATTTAATATTATTGTTTTTAACAAAAAAGCTACGCGTTAAAGTTGCTTATTTAAAAGAACAAGCAGTGTGGGTAAAAAAGTTGATTAGCCAATTAATGAATAGACAATATCATTTTACGCATATGATACGAAATAAAATTGAATATAAAGTTACGAATTCTGTACATACTGTACAAAGGTGGGCTTTACTTAAAGCGATTTCTTCCAGCTACCCGTTGGGTTTGTAAACAAATGGTTATTCACAAAATGTAGCAGTGGAATAAACAAATAAAGTTTTAGATAAAAGAAAACAAAAACCAGTAAAGTGAAAGTCACTAAAACAATTTTGGAGTGGCTTAGTTGACTCGAGGACTATTGATCTATTAAATATTAAAAAGTCTGTGAGGAGTACGGATTCCTATAATACAACTGCATCAATATTCTGGAAAATACAGTTAAAAGGAAACTGGTAAAAAAGAATGTCTTTGTGTCCGGTATGCTAGTTCTCTCCGGGACTGAATATTTGTCGGTAGGTACTGCTGAACTTACAATAGGAATACCGCATATTCCAGTTATACAGCAGACAACGGACAAAGGAACTCATTTCTTCGTCATAAATAATTTCATCAATCTTTTTTCCACAATTCTCTGCCGAGGACTAAATATCAGTTCTTGGTTCTTGCCTCAAGATGGTCGCTGAACTTAATCCTTAGTTTGGCTCCTTCCTCTTATCCCTTTCTCATTCCTCCTCGACTGAATTTCAAAGAATCACGCCTATTTAGGTGCCCAAACACCATCCCTTTATTTTTAATGACATTCATGATATTTATTTGCAAACCCAACTCACCTAACACATTAGTAGTATGCCACCTTCGGTCAGGCACGGCCATCAGCGGCGTCAAATCCGTCCTCGGAGTCAATCTGGCCAGCACGTCCCTAGTGCGTACAAGCAGGACGGACGACGACGTCAGACGGGGCCATAGCGCCGTCTCTCTCACACACTCGACGGGATTGCACAGGTATATCCCGTGCGATGAAACGCCGAAGACCATTTGATGATGCCACGCGTCGGGAATCTCGCCTTCTGATGATACTTGCAGGTTTAAGGTTAGGATTGGGATTCCGCCTGGAAAGATAATAAAATTCTAAATGAGTAAATTTCAAAAGATGCTTAAAACCTTAGCTCTGCCTATCGCGGGCCAACTTATTCGGTTTTTCCACCGATATCTACTAGACCGGACTCTTTGGAAATTTGTGACCAATTGATACATACAGATACCGCGCGAGTTCATGTCCATCGGGGCCAAAGGCGACGCGCGGGGGCAGCTCGCCCCGCCTTCACCCACCTCGCCGCATTAGTCTGCAGTAGAGTGTTGTCCTTGACGGTTGTGTGTGACACACGCTTATCGATACCGAAAATTAAAAGACGGACTGATGGAAAATACGATCGACAAATTCGTAATTGAAGTCAGCGACGGCGAAGGTACTGATTTCTACTCCGCTCTGTCGGTTATGTTTGCATCTGATAGTGATTAAACTGCATTTAAAAAAATATCTCTATTAGCAATAAACAAGTAAATACTTATCAGTTATCACATTTATTTTATTTCATAATTTGCAAAATTACCTTGAGTTACAATAAACCACAAGCAAAACCAAAATCGGTAGTAATTATCGACATTACCATGATTGATTAGGTCACAGCACTACCGCATTCCTCAGGTTAGGATGGACATGAACTCGCGCGCTATCTGTACCAATCAGTATGTACAGACTGCGGCACGAAAGTCTAGCGGTGGCCTAGCGCATTAGCGCAGAAGTCAAAAATAAGATGTGGCGGAGGAAACGGGGCGGGCGTACGTACTCATGCGTAAGCGCTGATTGGCTCGACAATTGTACTCACCGCTAGATTTTCGTGCCGCAGCTGTACATTGTGCAGTTTGGTTCAGGTTTTTACGTTTTAATCTTGATAGATTTTAGTTTTAGCCTGATTTCATTTAAAATTATTTATTCGCTTATTACGAGGATGTGGTGTTGGTAGTAGAATTGGTTAAAATGTATGTCAAGTGTAAGGTGTTCGCTAAAATCGGCACTTTTTAAAGTTGTTTAACTGCTTTTCCGAAGAAGCCACTAATTTGATAAATTAGTATATAAATATAGGTACCTTTTTCTAGTTTTCTTCAGTTCAGAAACGCGATTGCACTTTGAACTTTCGCTCGATAGAAATAATTATTGAAATGTGGTCTTCTACGTCACTTTTTTTCATAGTTTGTCAAATAGGAATGACAGACAGACCTCAACGATATTTTAGTAGACAGATTTTAACAATATCTAAATTTTGTCAGTTTGAAATTTTGATAACTATTTTAGTTAATTTTATATTAATTTAAAACCGACATTTTGCTATTTTTGCCGGAATCCGTCCCTCTCGCACTGCGGGTCGTTCCGCATGGAGTGACAGTGACTTTTGCAAGCGTGACATATCTTAATATTGTTGTTGGAATCTGCCTTCCCGTTAACTGGATTTAAGGCCACGATGTAGCCTGCTTCCTATTGTTTTAGCATACATGAGAATTTACAAATTAAAATGACGATTCAGTTTATATCCCATTAGGTAGATAGTTTAAAAATTTGAAGGCATCATACGTTTTCCCGTGTTTTTCAGCAATGCTGCAAGATATCGACAAAGGAACAAAACTTTGCTGACGTCATCAAATATTTTCTATAATTTTCCCGGAATTCCTATGTAATTTTGATTTGAGTATTGCTGTATGGTAAACAAAAGAGATAGGTGATTGTTGAGATGAGGAATACGTTAACAATAGTGCATGTGTCTATGTATGGATCAAGTGTTCTTCATTTCATCTGTCACTCACCTGTGGGGTCTTAGTACCAAAGCGTTTGCTCTGGAACTGGTTACCTGTCTCCTTTGTTGACAGTACATAGACAGGTATAGATCAATAAACGAAATAATTCACCCAGTTTTTTACAGAAGTTTTCATCAGCTATTATGTTTCTGTATCAAGTATGATTTCTAACGTTTTGAGTATGTACCTATCTACACACTTCCTTTTACGGTATGTATATGTAATGAATCTAGTGAACAAAGCCACAAGCTACTTTGTATTCATCGCACACTGTTTTGATTTAAATGTAAATTGTAGTGCATATTTGTGTTTGAATCTGCATGTCATAAAAGTTTTGCTAATTTTAAATAGCATGGTCTCACTAATCTATCTATACCTTAAGGGGCATAGGCATGCCACCGTTTTAATACAAAATTAGATAACCCGTTTTTCTTTTGTTTTTCGTTATAGACCAAAGTATTATTATAAGATAAGATAAGATAAGATCTATTATCTGGTACTGATATTTTAAAAGGCACCATTTTGCCAAAATGTTGAATATTGTTGTGTTCTGACATGTAAAATCAAATATAAAATATGTGCTTTATTTAATTATGTATACATTCAATTTAAAATTAAAAATGTAATTGCTGCGCCCTGACAGGGTAACATGTTCTATATGTATACACTATTGATCACCTGTGTAATTTATATGTTTGCAAATAAATAAATATGAAATATATTGATTTTGTTTTAAAGATATCAAGCTGGACAGATTTATATACAAAGTTGTTTTCTTACCTTAAATTGTATCTATACCAAAAATTTTTCATTTCAGTCAGAGAGTGACTTTGTAAATGCCTGTATTAACCCGTTTCTCTGTTGTTTTTCGTTATAGACCAAAATATAAGACCTCTATCATCTGTTTTGATATTTTAAATAGCACCATTTTGCCAAAATTTTGAATTTTGATTTTGTTTTAAAGATATCAAGCTGAATAGATTTCTACACTTCCTCATTAGTCTAATAGCTTGACAAATTCAAGCGAGCGATGGACGACGGAAGAGCTGTGAAAAAACGCAACCGGCTCGCAACTTACATTCTTACGAGTCTTACCGATCAGTCGATAGTAATATTTGAGCTAGCTTACTTCCATCTCACGTTTTGTAATCTGGCTTATAATTCAGACCATTCAATATATTTTACAGAAATAATAGCAAATAACAGCAAATAATGCAATCAGTTAAAATTCATATCGAAGTAAAAGAAAGTAAAAAGTTATATCGCCCCACCGGTGACTAAAGTCGTTCATTCAAATGAAATGATCAAAAAAAAATAAGCAACCTAATTCATTTGTAATCTATTTCAGAGATGTCTTAATTGGGCCGCAAGGTTAAGTTTTTGTATGATTCTGAAGGGTTAAATTTCAGTTTTAGTGCTGTCAAAACTTTTTTTTTTTAATTCCAAAATAATTCTTTAGTGTTATTAACAGAACTTATATTACTTTGGAAAACTTTAAGTTTTGACAGCACTAAAACTAAAATTAAAGCCTTCAGAATGTACTTTATTGTCCAAATCCTCACCTAAAGAGATCCAATCAGCCAGCCAGTGAGAGAGCGACATGGCTCGCTCGGGGTGAGTCGGGAAGAACCTTGCAGTGACCAGACCGTCTGAAGCCCGCTGCACTCCGTTCACAAGGTCTGCCGCTGTGCAGCCAGCCACGGCTCGAGACAACAGGTACCTGCGGAGTCGATACAACAATCTGTCAAGTCCGCAACGTATGAGACAATAAAGTCGATTCTGAAGGCTTTAATTTCAGTTTTATTGCTGTCAAAACTTGAATTTTTCCTAGCAATATAGCTTCTGTTGTTAAGACTAAAGAACTGTTTTGTAATGTAGAAAATTTAGTTTTGTCAGCACTAAAACTAAAATTAAAGCCTTCAGAATCGACTTTATTTAAGAGCATGTCAACTCTTTTGTTTTGCAAACCAATCTACTTGTCATGAGAAAATCGGGCTGGTGTTCTTAAAACAGGGAAATTAAAAGTAATTTTGCTAGATTCCATCCATCTATCAGCCTGTTTCGTCCACTGCTGGACATAGGCCTTTCCAAGATTTCGCCACTCCGGACGGTCTTCCTGGAAGACATGCCCACACGCTGGGCAGGCGGATAGGTGAGAGCGATGCCGAAACCCTCGCACCAGTGACGCCGCTGCCCGTCACCAGTCTGTTTTATGTAAGGCCTTGCAAATTGGGGATGGATATATCGCCATCAATCGGTCCCAGGTATGGTGGGTCACCTGGTTGTGCCTGTTTGAGAGCTGTTCTTTTAGTTTCGAATAACTTCGAAGGGGGTTGCGAATTAGATGATGGTACCTCCACAGTCGAGCGTCAGCTGTCAGCTCTACCACCTAATAGTATATTAATTAATCTTCGCCCACTTGAGAAACTAATCCAGTATTGTGCGCAAATGGTAGGAAAAACTCAATCGGGCCGCCCCAATCTCTGGCGGCATACTGGAGACGGACCAAGCCAAAAGCAACCGCGCTTGTATGACTAGATTCATGGATGTAGAAGAAGATAAAGGTCAGGATCATAGCAAATGGAAATCAAGTCAGGCGTAAGTATGATGAACGAAAGTGGCAACTATGTTTTGTATCAAAACATTTGTATTTAGTATTATAAGCAATTTCTATAATGACCAAGTTACCTAGGCAGTGGTGCGGCGTTCGCTCTCTGTCTTGTGCTCACGGCTGCATTTATTCTATCCACATTAACAGGCACACCTAAGGCAATCTGTAAATAAAAATAATAGAAAATGTAATTGAAAGAATAATAATAAGAATTTGTATTTTTTGTTGTCTGTACGCTAGTTTTTATTATTATAAGTAAGCCCTTTGCTCGCGGTTTCATGCGCAAATGTAATTTTGTGTCAATGTCCCTAGTAGTTTGGGTGCTGGCGAGCAAAGTTTCTATATGATTTGCTCATGTGGCAGACATTATTAATATCGATAACGATAATTGTACCATAAGACATTAAGGACTACGTCTGCCACTGTGATAACTGATAACTATAACGTAACGCTGCATTGTCAAAAGACAGCGCTTCTATTTTGTTTTTAAAAATGGGTAATATGATTTTCTCATGTCTGCCTCTTAGGCTGATGTTCAGAATTCTTCTGAAGGGCAGCTCTCTGACTTTTGTTTTTGAACTTTTTAAAAATAATTTTTTAAGTTCTTTTATGATAAAAAAAATTATATGAGTACACAATTGACAGACCTTAATTTTTCGATTTCAAACAACTTGAAGAACCATGGAAAAATTATTAAATTGGATACCTTAATAGATATGTGCTTGACGTTTCGACGCCTCTGTAGGCTGTCGTGGTCACAAGCTAACATCTTGTGTGAAGTAACGTTCTTGTGACCACGACAGCCTACAGAGGCGTCGAAACGTCAAGCGCATATCTATTAAGGTATGTTGTTAGTTATCGCAAGTAAGACCCCAATACAAAGTTAATAATGTGTGAAAATCGTGAAAGTTTAAAGTTTACCATGGAAAAATTGTCTGCCAGCATGTTGATTTGCGTTGTCAATTAACAGCTCTTTAAAAATGTTAAAATAAAGGTATGCTATATATGTGCCCATGTCCGTCTCTTGGACTGATGTTAAGATTTCATATAAAAGAGAAAAAAAAAATCTTTTGATGTTTCAAAGGCAGATGATTTGAATATTTTTTTAAACTCGATGCTCGCTCTAAGCGCCAAGTAAAAAAACTTTAAATGTTCTTTTTTTGTAGTTACGTGCCAGGTAAAGAAAAAAAATGTTTCATGTTCAAGGAGTCATTCATAATGAATTGAATGCACGCTACTAGAACCATGACTTACAACTACGTCCTGGGATAACGCAAAGCCTCATATTCACCTCATATATTTTTTTCGTTTTAAGGATGATTTTGACCATCAACCCCAGAGGCAGACATGACCAAATTATTTAGTACCTTTTTGTTTACAAAGAGGAGCTGCAGCGCAAAAACGCACCCCAATTGACTGGGCCAAATCGATTTGTATTGATCTATCTATACTTTGATTACGATTGATTTGAAACGTGAGCTAATCATATACCGAAATGCACGCCAGCACCCTAACTAAAGGGAACTGCCAGTCCCAGGGGAAGAAACTATAGCCTATATTGAAGTAGAAAGCGTAACCATTACAATCTATACTATAAATAAATACCAAAAATCTCAGTTTTTGATTGCCACGATTCGAACCCTGGCCCGGCACCCCCAAAAAGATTCGTTCGATCGTTTATTGTTCGAGCATACGTCCATCTCTGTCGCACGCACCAAGAGTGTGATAGAGATTTATATACGACCGAACGATTAATCGATCGAAATGTTCCACTTCGGAGTAGCCAGCCTGGACCTCAATTCTGGCAAGTGCAAAATAATTTGCTACGACAAATATCGGGTGACTTTAAAAGGGATTTTCTATGGAAATGATTGATTTTTTCTACTTTCGCAATTTTTGCGCACGTGCCAGAATCACCGTCCAGGTCTTAAATTAAGAGACTGAGGCTACCGACTAAGTTTCCGCCGCCGATCGAATCTATACTTACAAAAACATTAACAACAGCTGTGGCGCCACATGCTGAGGTCCCAATCTGCGTGACCTGTCGCTCGCAGGCCTCCCGCTCCGTCCACACCATCGTGCGGGGTACCTCCGTCACACTTGAGGTAGAGGCCGCTGTACCCCCCTCACTCCCGCCCTGTGCTTGCGTCTCGCGGGCCTGTGGACAGCCACACAAATCAGATGGGTCTAAGACATAGATATCTTAATAATATTATTCATTATATCATTGGCCTAAGAGCTAATATCTCCAGAAAGAGGAAGCAACAAAAAACGATAGCGTTTTATTTATTGGTCAAATTCGGCCAATCCATTGCCTCTACTGTTTAGTTTAGTGGTTTGAACGTTTTGACTAGGGCTCATTTGTGATTGGTCTGTGTGCTTCAGAAGGCATGTTAAGCGACAGTCCATATTTGTGCCTGAAGTACGGCATATTGATAATAACTCACCCAATATTTGAGCGTGTAGAGTGTATTACTTGTTCATATGATGACAGCAAAAGATGTAAAGTTTTGACAAACTTTAGCAACGCACAATGTCGCCGCATTTTTCACAACTAAATCTTTTCTTTTAAGTACATAAACAAACCATCAAAAACCGGCCAAGTGTGTGTCGGGCCACGCGCAATGTAGGGTTCCGTAGTTGCCCGGTACATATAAGTTGGTCTACTAATACAGACCGCGCCAAACTTCTGGTCCCATACATTATAGGGGGCCAAAAGTTTGGCGCGACCTGTACTCGTAAACCTGCAAAGCCTACTTAGCTGTGATAGTTTTTCCTTTAAATTCATTATATATACTACTTCTGTGAATTTTTTCACATTTCTATAAACAACCGTTTAGTCAGCAGGGGGGCGGGGGTACGCCCCACTCTAACTAAAATTTTCACTCTAAAGCTTAATATTTCAGCAACGGATCCCTAAATCGAAAAATGGTTTTCACACACCTACAATGTTTTTAAACGGCCTATCCAACGATACCCCACACTATGGGATAGACGAGAAAAAAAATTCATCCCCAGTTTACTTGCATGAGAGGTACCCAAAAAAAAAATTTTTAAGGAATTTATTTTACCATTTTGTCGACGTGATTAATATTTATATCCATGTCAAATTACAGCTTTCTAGTACTAGTAGTCTTTGCGCTAAGCCGCGGACAGACGGACAAACGGACATGGCGAAACTATAAGGGTTCCTTGTCGGACTACGGAACCCTAAAAACACCGAACTAATACCAAATTTATGATCACATTGTGGTTTTGTAATCAAACTCACACTCTTAGGAAAAGCGAAGGAAAGCCGCGAGTATTTCGAAGTGCGCCTGACCAGGCTGCCTTTTATTGCCTTTTTCGGTCATAATAATAAAAGAGCCCGCGCCTATTTGGAATTTCGAAATGAAATGATTGCAGGGTAGGCACTGCTTTTATGTCTATATGGGGTACATGCCACTGGTGATAGGGCTGACCAGTAACTACCTATCACGCTGATACGTAATAATAGTCGTTGGTGAGACGTGTTAGGTGGTAGAGCTGATGCCGGGCTCGACTGTGGAGGTACCACCATCTTACTCGCAAATCCTCCCGAAGTTATTCGGGGAAGAGTGAGAGAACAGCTCTCAGGCAAAACCAGGCGGCCCACCATTGCCTGGGACCGATGGATGGCGGTATATCCATCCCCAATTGCCGGGGCTTATATAAAATAGACTGTTGACGGGCAGCGGCGTCACTGGTGCGAGGGTTTCGGCACCGCGCTCACCAACCCGCCTGCCCAGCGTGTGTGAGTACGGGCATTTCGTCCAGGAGGACCACTATGAGTGGCGAAATCCTGGAAAGGCCTATGTCCAGCAGTGGACGAAACAGGCTGATGGATGGATGGATGGATGGTGAAACCTAGGTGTAAGAGTGTGGACTGTGACTTGTATTTCACAGTCCCTACATGGAAACACCTCTGACACACCCTCAGGCATTCATTGTATTATTATTATTGTTAAAAATTTGGTCTTATCAAAAAACTTAAATTTTTTGATGAGGCCAAGGTCAAAAACTCTCAATAACAATCAATAATTTCTTAACATAGGCTGCAGAGCAGTGTTAGGCAAAAGTCAATCTGTCAATAATTAAAAATTAACAATTAAAGTCAATCAAAATAATTTTGAAAATGACTAAGAATAGAAATAATAATCATTAATTGTTAATCTGATAAAAATATATTATTATGATAATCAAGGTTCAGTTTTAAGAAGTCTTGTTTGGTAGTTTTCTTTCTTAGGCCAACCCGTTAGGAATTTTGGTTTGATGACCAATCAGTGAGTTTTTACTAACTCAACCATGATTCATTTCTAGTGTGTGAAGTTAGCTCGTAAAATAGAAAAATTTTATGAACCTTTATTTTTAATAGAATTTACTGATCTACTTACACAATTAGATATGTCATTGCTTTCAATGAAAGATGCAGTTTGTTCCACCATAAGTTTCTTTGCCATATTGAGATGGTACAGAGTGGAAGAGAAGTTTAATGGATCAAATGTTGGTCGTTCATTTTGGTTGATTGGGTATGCAAACTGAGCCTCTGGTGTTTCTTCTTCCTCTGTAAAAAATATTATTGGATCAGTGTTGTGTGGAAGAGAATGTTACAACAAAGTATGCTTGTGAGTGCTTACAATATAATATAATGTTGTCACAATTTGGTTAGAATACTGTTGTTATAATATTTTTAATCAAATAAATCAATGTCTATATATAGACTATGTGTAAAAAAGATGTTTCCCTGATAAGGTGTCGCAGGTGTTCTTAATGTCAACTGAACAATCAAATATACACTAACTTTGTCAAATATTATAAAGAAATACATACAATATTTACCAATTAATATTCAGTTAGTGTGGTTTAGCACAGGGTACACTTGGGACCAACATTTTAATTTGGTTTAAACATAGGGAATTCATTAAAATGTATTATTGATTCAAGTGTCAACAAAGTTTATATGATAAGGCCTTGTTAATGACTAATATTGACACAAGTGATAAGAGAAGGAAAAATAAAATCAGAGAAGCTTACGGTTCATTAATTCTCTAGGTGAGACTAGATCCCCGCTTGAGACATGTAAGCTAACAGGAATATTAGGTAACCCATCTGAAATTGTCCTGTTTACCAATAGCCGCTCACCCCTGGCATTAATATGTGTGATGATTGAACTGTATGCCTCACTGCTTCTCACTGGAGGATCTGGTTTTCTAGCTTCAGCTTTGGCTTCTTCATGCCGAGTAATTCCACTACTTGTAGATGGTACATCATACCTGTCTGAAGGCTGTACATCCTGGATAAAAGAAGCCATTGTCGACAAACCACCACAAGAAACTGATCTGCATTTTGTTGATGCAAGATCCAACTCAGGGCTAATTCTGTCCACTAGCATGTTATGTAGTTCTCCTAGTTCCTGTTGCTCTTCTATAACAATTTGATAAATGATAGCTTCTTCCTGTATATCCTGTTCAGGACTTGATTCTTCCCCGCTATCCACTTCATTGGAAGGTCCTGGATCAAAGTCCATTTCCAAAAAGTCCATGTCAGGACTAGAAGCTCTAGACCTTGGCTGCTCTCTAATATTCTGTCCACCCTCAGCCCTCAAAGGGTAATTAGGGTGCAATGGAAGGTGTTTCTCTAAAGGCAAACCCATGTCAAGGCTAAAAAATGAGCTAGGCAAATCTGCCAAGTGTTCACCACCTCGATATGTGTAAATACATCCATCTTCTGAACCTAATGAGTAGTCATCATTGCCTGTGTCACTGGAGCTTTCTTCATCATCCAAGTTCTGTTTATTCAGTCTAAGACTAGAAGGTCTTTTCCTATTTTCCTTAAAAGCACTGTTGTCAATATTATCACAAGGTTTACTTGCCCCACTGGTTGATGGAGCGCTGTATCTATTTCCTACTCTGTCGAGGCATGCCGTGCCATGCCTCTGACAGGACTGTGGTTCATTGAATTCCTGGACATGAGGGTTGTTATCACTGAATTTACTAGTTGTGGCTTGTGGATCACAGTGATTGCTATTTAATTTGTTGCAAATTAGTGAAAGACTAGCAGTACTGTTGCCCTTATAGCTATCAAGGTCAGCCTCAACAGTAGAAGACGGCTGCGGCCTATTATCGTTATTAGGCCCAGAGATCAAATATCTAATCAGTGGTCCGTTCGCAGAAACTGATTCCGACTGTGATGACATTGTTCTAAACACTTCTTCCCCATGGTCACTCGGCTTTGATGTGTCCTTGCTATTCTTGTTAGTATTACCTTCGCAGTTTCTTTCAGCATTATTTGTGAAAGGTTCACTGTTATCACGTGGATCCATGGCTAGAAGTGTGGGCAAATCGGCAGCAGCATTGTAAACAGTGATAAAACTGAGGTTATACAAAATCAAAACAAACACCAAAGTTACACTCTTTGGAGCTTATTGTTTTTCACATATAAGCACAATTATATATTTAATTTAAGCTTCTCAAGTCGATAATTATGATTCAAAACATCTTTTGTAATAAAATAACAAACTGAAATTGACAGCCGTTTGCGTTTCGCGTAATTTGAATAGTGAGTGGAATAATCGAATCATCTCAGTTGAAAAGTGTCGATACTCAAATCAAAACCGATTTATCTCGGTTGAAAAGTATCGATAAAATCAGTTGATATACAATTTTAAAGCCTTCAATTCTATTGCTCTTCGTTTTAATCAAGGGCTGAGTTCATTTTGATCGCCTGCCGATGCCTGGCGATCACGACGATATCTCTTTTGCACGCGTTGATTTTGTATACGCTATCCTGCTGTCAGTGTGAACACAGAACCCAATAAATTTAGCTTGCCACGAAGTTTCTATCACGACACACACTGGTTCCATATCACGAAACCGTGGACTTAGGGGAAAGTCAATTTGAAGGTCAAGGAATCGAACTGGTTTTTTTTGATAGACTGCTGAAGCTATTACAAACACCTTTTACAAATGTAGTTTTTCTGAAATATGCATTGCTTTCGGAGAAAAAAAATTTAATAATTTTTTGTATGAAGAAAATTATGTTTTTGTCAATTACTTCCGTGCTTCATGTTTATTTAAAATGAAACTTACTACATGTCATTGAGGAAGTCACGGCCAACGTTATTCTTTCCTTACACTTATCTGCGAAAATCTGCGCTTTGGAAGCTACAGGCACTTGAAAATATTTAGTGAAAAGGTCAAGGAATCGAACTGATTTTTTATTTTTCGTAGACTGCTGACGCTATTACAAACGCCTTTTACTGAAGTAGTTTTTCTGAAATACGCATTACTTTCAGAGAAAAAAAATTTTAATTATTTTTGTATGGAGAAAATTATGTTTTTGTCTATTAGTTGCGTGCTTCATGTTTATTTAAAATTAAACTTACTACAGATCATTGAGGAAGTTACGGCCAACATTTTATTTCCTTACACTTATCTGCGAAAATCTGCGCTTTGGAAGCTACAGGCACTTGAAAATATTTAATGAAAAGGTCAAGGAATCGAACTGTTTTTTTTTTGTAGATTGCAGAAGCTATTACAAACACCTTTTACTGAAGTAGTTTTTCTGAAATATGCATTACTTTCAGGATCAATAGTGCAAAAGAGATTGTGTTAAAGGTACCTACCTACACCTTTTGTGAAAGAGAAAATACAAACAATGCACCGTGATTCCTCTCGATCAGGTTCGATCTCGTGTCGGGTAACCTTATTTTACTAACCATGACGGGTTAGTAAAATAAGGTTACCAGCTTTAAACATAAATCCAATTTTATGGGCAAATAATAATTCAATTTTGCAGACGAAAGTTCGAAAGACCTGTGTTGACTATATGGTGCTTGGAAAACCTCCAAATTTAACATTTTTCAGTTTTTGGCTTAGAACTTCAAAAAAATGGATTTTATGGAAAAAATATTATGTGCACTATTAAAAATCTACAATTTCCTACAATTCGGATGCAATTTCAGATCTGTATCTACATCTACACTTCTACATCTATCTATCTACATCTATCTACACTATTATATAAAAAGGAAAGATTTGTTTGTTTGTATGTTTGAGGTAAATTTTGGAACTACTTAACTGATTCTAAAAATTATTTTTTTTATAAAAAGCTATACTATTGCTGAGTAACATAGGCTATATTTTATTTTAATAAAAATAAGTTTTCAGTTTGAAAATTCAATATTTGTGAACCCTGTCGGGAGAAAAAACGCTGCTTAGCTGCTTTATCGGCGTTCCTTGACTAAATGGTTAAGTTATACGTGATAAAACCGGTTGTTTTTCTATACGAGGAAACTGTATCAGTTTAATATGACTAAAGATTTCCATCTAGAACGGCCCTGACACACCTCTTGCTAATATTAAGCTTGAAAAAGTAACTATAGCCAGGTTTAAGCATAGATACATGAAATACCATGGTTTAATGAATGATTTGTTCCCATACGGGAAAACTATATCAGTTTCATTTGACTACAGATTTACATCTACAACGATCCGGACACAGCTATTGCTAATATTCAGCTTGAAAAAGTGATTACAGCCAGGTTTATGTATTGATTTTTTCCCATAGGAGAAAACTGTATGAGTTTAATCTGACTACAGATTTCTATTTACAACGATCCTGACACACTTCTTAGCACTTTGGTAAAACATGGTGACCAGGGTCTGATAATGGGACTGGAAGATGGGTACAGGATCTCCTCAACGGACAACAGCAGACCCTTCGAGTTAGGGCTCATTTAATTGGTCTTTATTAGCACTTTGGTAAAACATGGAGACCAGGGTCTGATGATGGGTCTGGAAGATGGGTACAGGATCTCCTCAACGGACAACAGCAGACCCTTCGAGTTTGGGCTTATTTGAATTGGTTTTTATTAGCACTTTGGTATAACATGGTGACCAGGGTCTGATGATAGGACTGGAAGATGAGTACGGGATCTCCTCAACGGACAACAGCAGACCCTTCGAGTTTGGGCTTATTTGATTGGTCTTTATTAGCACTTTGGTATAACATGGTGACCAGAGTCTGATGATAGGACTGAAAGATTGGTACAGGATCTCCTCAACGGACAACAGTAGACCCTTCGAGTTTAGGCTTATTTGATTGGTCTTTATTATCGCTTTGCTTAAACATATATAGTCGTTCAAAAAATCGAATTATTTTGTTTTCCTTATTTCCACGAAAATCTTTTCGACGCGGGCGGAGCCGCAGGCAAAAGCTAGTGTCTTATAAAGTGTCTAGATTTTAAATATAATAACCTTACTTCTTTGTTTGAAAGAAAAAAAAATATATTTCGCAAATTCTTCATTTTATATGTATATTTGTAGTGTATTTATAAATACCGTAAAAACGGTATTTTCTCGCCTCTGTGTCACTAAAATCTGGGCTTTCAATTTTCCATCATAACTTAGCTGTCATATCTATTTTTACTCTATTTCGTTACAAAAAAGTTAAGCATATAATAATGTCATAATAGTGTCATATTGATAATGTCATTAATGTCATCTTTATTTATTTTATGAAAAAGACACAGAAGTTAGTAAAATTAATTGACCTATTGTCTGTAATTCAATATGTGTATGTAATAAAGAAAAATATTAAAGAACTAGTTTGGAATGAAGAAAATTTGGTTTTAACATCACTAAAAATTAAATTAAAGCCTTCAGAATCGCCTTTAATATTAGTGTGATTACTATCAATTTTTAGTGATGTTAAAACCAAATTTTCTTCATTCCAAGCTAGTTCTTTAGTGTTAACAACAGAAGCTAGATTACCTAGGAAAATTTTAAATTTTGACAGCTCTCAAACTAAAATTAAAGCCTTCGGAATCGACTTTATTATAAATGCGAAAGTTTGTGTGTGTGTATGTTTATTGCTCTTTTACGCTGAAATGGCTGAACGGATTTGGGTGAAATTTAGAATGGATATCGCTTATACCCTAACTTAACAGATAGGCTACTTTTTATCCCGGAAACAAACATGTTGTTAAACCGAATAACACGCAGGCGGAGCCGCGGGCAAAAGCTAGTCTTTTATAGAGCCTGAGATACAGTACTTCAAACATTAGCCATGTTTTCCAAAAAGTTGAAAATTTTAGTTTCAGCCGTCTTCCAGGAAGAATTTCGGCTAAAATACTCATCCTACGAGGAAAGTGATTTAAAATGAAGTTGTAGATTAATTATTAAACATTAATTTAAGCATAAGCAAAATCCTGTAGCGCTAATAATTCTTGTGTTATATTGAAAAAACAAAAAATAAGGAATTCACATTATTCAAAAAATGGAGCCTGACGTATTGCAGGACTTTTGTTAAGAATAAGAAAGACATAACTCAGTAGAAAATGGTTTCTTACATGCAAAATTAAATGTTAATTGAAATTATAAATAAGGTATAATATATACCGTATCAAAATTATAGCAAAATATTTTGGTACTTTGGTGGCCTGGGACATAAAATAATGAACGTTCACTGATAGCGGGACCTCAGCTGGGTCCTGCGACAGAAATACACATACACATTATATTAAATTAAAGCGAAGAGGTAGGCATTTAATATTAGGCTTACCTTTACACACTTAGCTGGGCAGTCATGTTCTTTCGGAAGGCCCAGGTTGGTCAAGCGGCTCTTCTTGGAGCTCCGGTAACTTTTCTGTTGTCCAATTTAATGGTTAAGGGTCGTCAAAGTCGTCTTCTTCATCAGGCTCACCCATGGGTAAAGGAGGAGTATTCAAGCAAGTCTTCCCCTGACAATTTTTGCAGAGAGCAGATCATTTTAGCCCTGCTCTCTGGCAAGAGCATTTTCCTCCTCCACAGCCTTTCTTGCACCTGCATGATAGCAATTTATGCTATATTTATATACATTATTAATAATTGTACTTAACTTTTAATTTTCGATGTAATAAACCATTTTTCACTGAGTTATGTATTTCATACTCTTAACAAAATTCCTGCAATTCGTCAGGCTCCATTTTTTGAATAATTCGAATTCCTTTTTTGTTGTTTTTTCCTGATAACCAGGGATAGGATATTCGGATCGATAAGTGGAAATTATAATATTATATATATTTAAGCTGAAAAAAATACCAAAAAACGTTTCCTACTATGGAATCGGCTTCTTAAAATATTATTTATTAAGATAGTAAAAAATACGGAAATATTTAACAGGCATTGTATACAATTCCTAAGAAATTTTTAAAATGCCAAGGATTAAGTAGAAGGCCAAAGAAAACGCTATACGTCATACTAGCGAGTCCGGAGTCAAAACAGAAGGCCGAAAACAACGGGTATACGTCATACTAGCTCGGCTGAAGCCCAAAAAGGCCAATTCCACTATTGGTATTTATCCTAACAACATCCCAAAAAATCAGTATAGTGCAGTCATTTGCGACCTACGATGTTTTAAAATAAATGACTGGCGTATTTAGATATTTTGTACTAGGATCCGGGGCGCACCGATGAATAGACGCTTCCATAGAGAAAACATTCCAAGTGTTTCTTTGATCCATGTCATTCATTTGGAAACGTTTCAGAACGTGCGATGGTAGTGCGAAACACAAGATACAGAGCTAAATACAAGAAAGTGAGAGAACATCTGGTTTTGAAACGCTTACGAGTGATTCCAGTGAGAAAAACGTTTTAGAACGGATTTGGATGACACACGTCAATCTCAAATCTAATTCAAGGGCGGGAAACTGAAATTTCCTTTTGTAGTCACAAAAAAAAAATTAAAGTTATAGCTCTCTTACGAGCCCAATGCAACTTTCACAATAATATTTTTAACTGTTTTCCCTATACAAATGATGAGTACATTTTCAATGTTTTCCAAAACCCGGCAAAACTCCGAAGTGACAACGGTCAGGCGAACTTTAACGGTACCCAGACAGCGTTAGAATTCGCACTAGCCAGTCCCCGTTCATAAATTGGGGTCTCGACACGGGTTCTAATGCCATCTCTGTCGCACGCTTTGAAAATTGTATACGCTATCCTGCTGTCAGTGTCGGAACCTGACGAAACATTTAAATCTAGATTTAGGACTTAAGCTGAGTTTAATTTGACAGAAATGTATTGATTGACAGATCGTAAACCTGTTTTCGATAAAATCGTGATTTAAAATTTTGGTGCAAGCCGCCCTTGATTTATGAACGGCTATCAGTGTGATTTTCACATTACTCGGAAGCGTTTCAAAACACTTCCGAGCAATCGGTTACCCGTGGGTTGCAATCGGTTATCCGTGGGTTACCCTGGGTTTAACTCTGGTCAATTTTTGTACGCTCGAGCTCTAGGGTGAAATTCGCATAACTCCGAGTGAAATTCACTCGTTTAGAAACGAAACCCTATGTCATGTCAATTTTCAGTTTTCCCATCACACAATGACATTCTATTTCAATTTCAACCAGCTGTGAATTTTGTAAAAATTGCGTCTAATTTTACTAATTTCCTCTAAACCTGCGTCTTTTATTGCCGTTTTGAGTCGTGATTATCCGTAATTACAAAAGACTGTGAAAATGGCGTACGCCTACTTGTTCAAATACATTATCATTGGCGACACAGGTATTGATTTTATTTCCTGATATTTTATCTAGGCAATTTTTTGTGTTTATCTGTTTATTTTTTTATAAATTGAACTAAGAGTGGGCGTAGATTCACCATCATCCACAAATTTCATTATGTGGATTGTTCTTTGTTATTGTTGTGACTTGTTTACTCCATAGTCATATTTGATGTTACCCACTGTAAATCTACGCCTACGCATTTATTTCGCTCGATATTTCAGGTCCTATTCAATTCATGACCATGAGCTCGCTACACAAAGATGTGTACAAACCTTAATTGAACAAAAAAAATAACAATATTTATGTTGTGTGTTCAAGGATTTCTTTGTGTGTATTGTTCTATCTAGTCCATCAGTATCAGAGGAGAATTTCTTACATAATTAAGCTTAGGATAGTGAGACCGTATTATCCTTATAAGGAAATAATTTTGTTCGAAAACTTACAGCTAAGTTGATATTAAATTACTATGGGTCTATATACAAGCACTGGCGTTCCATTCAGCAGGATTTAAAACCATAATGATGTCTGTGTAGTTTATTTATGATTATTATATAAAAGTGTTTTTTGTTTGTAATGTAAATATTATTATTATAAGGAGCTGGTTTTTATCTAAAATAAAAATTATGTTGTAATTTTAATCTGTTGAGTTTTCATTATCACTAAAGCAATTAATTATTTAATGGGTTCAGTGCAGTGGGTAAAGTGCAGATGAGTAGGAACTAAGGTAAATAGGTATGAGGTTAGCTGGGCGAGCTGTTAGGTTGCAACATAAACTTTTTCCTTTTTGTATCTCTGACTTGGTAATAGGTTATTAAGGCCTTGTTTAGACAGTAACCAAAGGTAGGATGTGTAAAAAAATTTTGGTGTTTTTAGTAAATTATTTTATCAACACCCCTTATAGGCAATTCAATTCAGCAAAGAAGTCTTGCAGTTTGTTATTATATTACAATTAAGCATTATAGATTCTCTAGTACATAGGTTGTGTTGTGCTCTGGATTTACACAAGTTATTTAATAAAGTTTTTTCATTGCTAACAGGCGTGGGCAAATCATGCTTGCTACTACAATTCACGGATAAAAGGTTCCAGCCAGTGCATGATCTAACAATTGGTGTAGAATTTGGTGCTCGGATGATCACGATTGATGGCAAGCAGATAAAGTTGCAGATATGGGACACTGCTGGACAGGAGGCCTTTAGGTAAGCAGTCTTTGATTTAATTTGTTATTATTAAATATAATGTTACGGCCAAACACTATTTTAGGGCAAACTAGTCTGACCTGGGTAAAACAAATTCTGGGCTGTCATAAAAAAATTACCATGAAGGTCATGAGTGGCAGTAGCGCCACATGGCGCGACTAGCCCTACCTAACCTTCAGGCTGTCTTCCTTGATAACAGATTGATGAAAAACTAATTTGTCTTAAAATCGGATTTGGTGGATACTATGTTATGCCTAGAACCCAAAGTGCGGCTAGTTTTAACCAGTTAATGTTATACAAAACTTTTAGGTCCAAGATGACCAGTATTTTTCTGTACTAACTCTGGGCAAACATTTTGTATGGTTACACTACATCAAAATGTTTTTACAGCCTGAAAAAGATAAACATTTCTTCCAGACAAGAATCAGTACTTTTCCATGTATTTCATAAAAATATAAAAGGTGCTTGCGGTTCCAGAATTCTCAATGCTCTGTTTTCCCATAGCTTCCTTTGAGATATGGTATCACAGATCAGGGACAGCTAAGCTGTCTCATGTGAAAAATAATGAATGCTGGATGCCTGATTGTTGCATACAAATATTCATTCATATTATTCATGCATAAGTATATATGATTATGGTGACAATTTCTGGATAGGTGTACAAGAGTCTTACTCATCAATTTTGTTATCTGACAATGGTGTTGATTCGGTGCAACACAACTTAACTTATTTGAAAGGACTAACCTTATTTTTAGTGTCCTGTCTTTGTCTTTTTTGATACAGAAAGAAAAAGACAGAAAGCTTAAATTAAGATTAGTCCTGTCAAATATGTTAAGTTGTTAAATCGACACCAATACCTAGCTTTCAAAAATAGGAAAAGAAAAAACTATGCACGTATTTGCAAATATTATTGTTTAGGTTTATGAACCAAGTCTTTAAGGCGCATAGGTACGCCACAGTTTCAGTACAAAATTTGGTAATCCTTTTCTCAGTTGTTTTTCGTTATATACCAAAGTATGAGCTCTCTATCACCTGGTACTGACATTTCAAAAGACCCTATTTTGGCAATATTCAATAAATATTTTGTTTTAAAGATATCAAGCTGGACAGGTTACATACAAAGTTGTTTTCTTGTCTTAATGTACTATGCCAAAATTTTACATTTCAGCCAGATAGTGACTTTGTAAAAGCCTGTATTAAACTACAGAGGTCTCAAACTTTAGTCTATAACCAAAAAGAACAGAGAAACGTGTTATCAAATTTTGTACTAAAACGCTGGCAAGGTGCACTATGATATTAATTTTCTATATTTTAAACACTTAGCGATAACACACTAATACAATGTTAATTTAAGATGCACCTTATCTTGTCTCTTCCAATTTCTCAAAACACCTCTTCTGTAGGTCAATCACGCGATCATACTACAGAGGAGCGGCTGGGGCGCTACTGGTTTACGACATAACACGACGAGACACCTTCAACCATCTCACCACGTGGCTGGAGGACGCGCGCCAGCACTCCAATTCTAACATGGTCATCATGTTGATTGGTAATAAGAGGTAAGTGCAGATATACCTGCAATCTCCACTTTCGACGACACGCCTTCAACGACCTCACTACGTGCCTGGAGAACGCGGGACCAACTTCATCATGTTGATTGGTAATAAATAAGAGATAAGTGCAGATAGATCTGCAATCCCCAACTGGTACTTCAAAAGAGAGAAGACTTTTTAGTTGTGAGTTATACCGCACAATGTGCCCCAATGAATCATGAATCAAATTCTGGAAAGAACAGCAAACTAAAGGGAAGGGCATTTGAAAATACTATGACAGTCCACACTTGTACATCCACGTTTCACCGATGTCTGTTGTAACCCGTGCGGATAAAGAAACCTTATATAAATGGCGACCGGTCTCATGGTATCTCGCTCACATCGTCGCTCAGTCTATACTTACTCGCACAGCATAGTACTAAGCACAAAAAAATAATCAGCTTGGATTAGCATTCACGCTGTTTCGACCTACGTACAAAAAAAAAATAGTTTGCATTAGCCTGTAGGCAAAACGCCGAGATAATTCTTTTAAATTCTTTATTGCACACAGAAAAACAAGTACAGAATAAAGTAAAATAAATAAATGTTCTCGGGATAATTACTATTTAAACTATATGTATTTACAAGTTTATTTAATAAAATAAACAGTTACTAGCAGCACTCTATATACTTCCTAAAATATATTCAAAATTAATAAATGAAATATTGTTTGGCTGCCGCTTGACTTCTTTTGCTGACGCTACTCTAAGTACCAGTCGCCATTTATAGATTGTTTCTTTAACCGCACGGGTTATACGTGCGTGCTAGCGTGGGCACAAATATAATATTCGTAACTTATGTCGTGAATCACAATAAACAATGTCCGAAACTATGTGATGTCATCTAGGATTTCCCCATTTTCCCGTTGCCACAACTATTTTACACATTCGAGGCTTTATAGAGCCAGCCGTTTGTTGGTAACAGGCACGTAGCCAGGCCGAAGCCCCTCCGGAAAATATAAATCTAAAATCGATTGAAATCCCAATTAGACCCCAATAAAGTCATCAACGTAGAGGCAGCGAAAAAAAAAAAAAAGACTATCTGAGGCATTGAGAGCAAGAAAGGCCTATCATTTCCAGACATAATTAAGAATAAGCAGCGGCAAAATTTGCTACCGAAAAATATACTAATTTAACTGTGTAACATCTAACCGACAAAATAAATAAAAAATAGCAAACTAAAATTCCTTACGACCGCCTGGTTTAAATAATGAACCTCCGAATAAATTACTGATATTCCGAAAGACATACTAAGTTAACGAAAAAAAATGTTCTGCTGAGTCAAAAAATAGGTGCGACGACGAGCGTAGCGTGGAGGAGCGTGTTAGGTTAACATGTAAATACATATTGGGAGCCGAGCGAAGCAGAGCGGAGTGAGGCGACCCCTTAAGTTTTAACAGAGTTCATGATATGGTCAGGCAACTTTGAATTTTTATTCGGAGATCTACGACAAAAAAGCTGACAATAGTTTTCGCTGAAATGTATTTTCAGCTGTTGAAATAGTATTAGGTATGTCAGCTTTATGATGTATTAAGTTTTCGGAATTATTACCACAGAAGTTTTCGGTAACTAAGTATTTAAAGCAGTAACATTCATAAATTGAACATCCTCATTTTTAATTTAGTTTTCGGAGCTTTTATTAATAGCCGCATTGACGTTGACTAGCCGTAAATTAATATCCAAGGGAGAGAATGATTATTTCGATTGTTGTACCTAATCTAAGTAATTAAGTACAAGAAGTGACTTCCCGGTATATTGATAAGAACGACACAGTTTCTTTGTTAGTTTTATTTCGTAACAATATAAACAATAGCGGTAATAAGGCACACCGCATTACCGAATTACGCAATAAGTTGAAAATGTAGGAAGGCCCCGGTATTCAAAACTGAAACTACGTCAACCACGTCACATCTAATAGTTTATAATTATGATAGACATTATAACAGCTTACGTTATACAAGGTAGGTCATATAAACATTCTTTAACAAATTGAATTTCCGTAGATAAAAAAATAAAAATGTGCAAAAATACATTAAGAAAAATCATGTTTACTGCAAAAAAAATCAGTATGCGAGTAGGATAAAAAAATCAATTAACAAAATTAAAGAAACGTGGAAAGTTATAAACGAGCAAACTAAAAAGAAAAAAAAGTGCAAAAGCTAGATTTACTAGACAAGCACTTTTTAGTGCGGCAAGGAGGCAATTCATTTTAGAATTCTGTCGTTTTCTTTCTGTATCGAAAAGACAAGGATAGGATGCTTAAAATAAGAAGTCCTGTCAAATAAGTTATGTCGTGTTGCGCCAAATCGACAATTACGATTACGATTTGAAACACGGACGAAGGGACTGTTTTAAACGTTACGACGAGTTAGTTATTGCCCTTACCCACGTGTATCATACTACGTTTTTCAATGCATAGTGGGAGTAAATAAAATAAATATAAGTAAAGAAACAAACAAACAATAAATACTCCAAATGAACTTTAGACGGGCATTATTTTCTCTGCACGCAATTTGGCAACTTAACGGAAATAAACTGCGTTCACAATTTAGCAATGAAACAACCACTTACCGAGTCTCCGGTATGAATTTGTTTTTTATTATTTATTTTATAAAACACAAAACAAATAATTCAAGATATATTTCGGGCCCTACTGGACCCGGCATCAGTTGAAAAAAGTATCTATGAATTTGGCTACATAAACGAAAAGTCACCTTATACCTACCGGATGTAAATAGATAGACTTCTACCATTATATGAAACCACATATTCTACCGACCCTACTGAACCACTTTTCCTAAGATTCATACCCGCGGACACTCTTAGTTTGGAAAATAATTGAGTTCCAAACCAAAATGCGTGAACCCCTAACGCACCGACATACGGGCGAGTTTAGAGAGAGCGTCAATTATTTCCTAAACTAAGGGTGTCCGCGGGTATGATTCTTGGGAAAAGTAGTTCAGTAGGGTCAATAGAATATGTGGTTTCATTTAATGAGCAGTCTATTTACACCCGGTATTATGTAGTATATAAATAAGAGACTAGACTAGACTACCAATGTATAGAATCTGAATTCTTCTATAATAATCTTCATTCCCTCTCTCCAGTGACTTGGAATCCCGGCGCGAAGTGAAGAAGGAGGAGGGGGAAGCGTTCGCCCGCGAGCACGGCCTCGTCTTCATGGAGACTTCAGCCAAGACCGCGGCCAACGTCGAAGAGGCATTCATCAACACTGCCAAAGAGATCTACGAGAAGATTCAGGAGGGGGTCTTTGATATCAATAATGAGGTGAATGCTGGTTTATTAGGGTTCCGTACCAGAAGGGTCCTAAACTGGACCCTGATCCAGAGGATTGGAAAAAGTTGTCCAGGAGGCTTAAAAAGGCCGAGTTGGGTGAATCATAAAATGATTTGAAAGGACAGAGATAGAATTTATTCGCCCATGCAAAAGAGACGGCAATAGAACAGAATCATAATATGATTCATCCAAAGTGGCCTTTTTAAGGGACCAGATATTTCAAAATGAAACCTTTGACCAAATAACCGTTCTTACTGCACCGTCTTTACGGTTAAAATTCTATAAAATATAGATAGCTTAAACTACAGGCGACTGTCGCTGGACTTCTTATGGGAGGAGGGGAGAAATTAAGCATCTTTTGGAGCAGATTTTATATTAATAGGGTATAATACCTCACTTCGCTTCGCATGATTTTTCTTTATACCAACAAATACTGCAACAATCACTCTGAAATTAATATATGATAAAGTTGAGGACTAATGCTATGTCAACGCTGTGGTGAAAACTTGATTCCATTAAATTTTCTCGATAGAAAAAATTACAAAGTTACCTCCAAACCGTACAATAAACCGATAGCAATTAATGTATCCTTGAAATTAGATCTGAAACTTTGCATAATATAACTGATATTAGTATAAAGCAGCTGCAGACTGTAACATGAAAATGAAAAAAACCATCAGTGTGCCGCGATTTCAAAATGACTGATGCAGAAGCGTTAGAGCAGGACTGCGAATTAAGGTATTATGGGCCCATAAACATTGAGTTCCTCGCAAAATGTTTGAATAATTCATGTTTTCCCGAAAGCTCTCAGTGCACAATACATATTTGATGTTGCACATAAAAGTCAAATGAATAATGCAATCTACAGTGCGACAAGGTACTTTTGGCATTGACAGGGGGGCGTAGCTGTGCAGCAAGGGTGACGTTTTGTTAAGATAGCTCTGTTTTTGACCACGACCAAAAGAGACGAATTCTCCAAACCTGTTTCTGAATCCTCAGGCGAACGGCATTAAGATCGGGCCGCAGCATTCGGCGGCGGGAGGCGGTGCGGGGGCGGGTGGGGCGGGAGCGGGGGGCGCGGCGGGCGGCGGCTGCTGTTAGGTGCTGGCCTGCACACACTGAGGGGAGGAGGGACGAACGACAAGTGAGTATGCTTTGTAGCAAGCGCTGCGTGTCATGGCATGACGTCAAGGGGTCGTACCGGAAGCGTGGTTACCGACTTCCGTAGATTATGCGGAAGTCCCTAGCCAGACTAACAGCGACGTAACAAAGACGAACTTTTTTTTTTGTTGTTTTTTATATTCTTGTAGTAATTTGTGCGCTGAATCCGAATCTGAACTTAACTCATATTTTCTTTATCAGCTCGTAATATTTATACAACACAGCTTAAATTTTGAAAAATCGTGTGTTTTTACTACTTCTGGTAGGTTTTCACGCTTGGAACAATTGATGAGCATCCAAGCAAAAAGTGTGTTGTCACTTAAATCAAACTTTTGAACAATACAGAAAAAAGTATATTTAAAAAAAAAATATATATATTATTATATAAAAGTCAAATTATTATACTTGGTTTATGTAATAAAATGATTCTATTGCTATCTTTATAATATAATATATAAGACCATAGATAATCAGAAAAAGCAGCTAGGTAACTCGAAATTTATTTTTTCGTGACAAAACACGTTTTCCAAGATTGCTTCTCAATTAGTTTTCCATCTTTAATTTTCAATAATAATTCTCCTCAATCAACTATTGGCAGTAAATAATAAACAACACAACTAAAACAAAAAAATACGAAAAACTAAAACTATCTTTTTCTTATAATTTTACGCGTCATTATAAAAACAAACAATAATAATTATACTTATTTTGTCATACTACCGTGGCGGGCGGGTGTTTTAGCATAATGTCAAGACTTTTTCAAGAAATCAGACTTTTAATCAGGATTTTATAGGTATACCATATGACTACCGTATCTATGATATTTATGAAGTTAATAAGTTGTGAACTGAATCATAATTAATCATATTGTTCGATTTCCGTAGGTAAATTCTGAGATCGCATGCGTGACTCATATAAATCACAAACACCTACTTACTTCGTAAATTTTGTCTATGTTACTATCTACATACACTAATAATGAACTATAGCCTGACCGTAACCGCTGTGCACCGCCTTTGCGCCGCGCGGCGAGGCGGGGGGAGGACAGGAACTAGCATGAGTTCACCTGATATCGATATTGTCGGATTTTACGAGATTGGCTTACAATATTTTTAAGGATATAAACTTTATTTTTAGGGATATAAACTTTATTTTTAAGGATATAAACTTTATATATTTATTAGGAAATATGATATAACATGATAGGTAAGTGAAATAAGTACCTAAGTACGTTATATTAAAATTATAATTTTTATTTAAATATGTCATGTTTTATTAAGAATCTAAACATATAATTCAAATCAGCATCAAAATCAAATATAAAAAAGGTATAATTTTAATATAACGTACTTAGCAACTTGAATAATGTGAACTCATGCTACTCTTTCTTTCCCTCACCCCGCCTCGCCGCGCGGCGCAAAGGCGGTGCACAGCGGTTACGGTCAAACTATAGTAAAAAAGTCGTGTCTGTACATTGAATATTTTTGGGAAATTTTAAATTAAATGGGTTACTGATAAAATAATTAGCCAAAACTATCATTTTTGGAATTTTTGTCTATCTGTATGTATGTTCTTTTTTAACTCGAGAATCACTCAACGGATTTGGATGTGGTTTTTTTATCATCATCGTGGTGACCCTTCGATCAAATATTGGATCGAAGTAGTGACCCTGGTCAAAATATAGGCTATAAGGGGTGCTCATAAAATAACGCCCAAGCCGATAACGGCAAACATTGAATAAACGCGAACGGACCCGCGGGCCAAAGAATACTTGTCTTTTCATTTATGTTTATATTGTCTAATTGGAATATGTGTACTTCTTTTTCACAACTTATTAAAATCTGAAACCCCTCAAATTGTTGAAGTATGATTGAAGCATGTTGCTGCAGAATGGAGGGGCTCGTTAGAATAAGGAACTTTGATGATTGCATAAGAATGTTTTCAATGAAAGTGCTCTTAAATACCTGCTTCAAAACTGTTGTCAAAGTCAACTTTATCATGATTAATTGAAATAGGCGTTACCTTGCGGAAGTCCATCACTAAGTAAAGGGTATATGAATATAATTTGCAATATTCCGCTAAACAATTCTTGTCGTGCTATTCAAAATGCAGACTCGCGCACCGCCCGCCCGCCCGCATAAAAAAAATCCAGTCTTTTCTTGTGTAGGTACCATAGATAGACTTGACAGAAATGGGCTACAAACGCATCAAACTGAAAGCAGTTTATTTCCGCCAAGTTGGCAACTTGCGTGCAATGCAAACTGCTATTGTTTCAAATCGCCCTCGTAAGCTGGTGTCGATTCGGTGTAATACGACCACAGACGTATAGTATAGTAGCAGACCTAACATTAATAAACGCATAGAGTCGACGCGTGGCAATTTTAGCTCCGTGAACTTCGGGCTCTTTTAAATATAAATATTACTTGTTTCCAAACGAAATATATACTAGAGATTAGTTTAGGAATTAACAAATATGTTCCAAGCATAAGCCAGCCAAACCAACTCATTTTTATACGTTTCTTCGTACCATGAAGCCTAAATGTAGCTTATTTTTTGTATGGAAACTTGCCACGCTATTTAATCCTCATGTTTGGTCTGCTGCTTAGTACGAGTAATAATTATATGTCTGTGAACACGACTTAACTTAATTTAAGTATTCTATCTCTTTCTTTCTGTATCACAAAGACAAGGACAGAACGCTTAAAATACCTAAGTTTAGCTCCAAATCGACACTTAAGTATAGCATAAACTACTATTGTTATTAAATGAGACGTACTTTACAATGCAGCACGTACATAATGCACAACGTACATTCCAGAATTTTTGTTTCAGAAGAAGGAACAGCTGTGTGCAACGAACTTTGGTACGAAACTTACTGCATGCCGGATTTTACGTTCATTATATATTCAGCAAAACGCCTGCTTTCTTAAATATACCGACTTTCAAAGCATATACTGTAGGTTGTTGGTTATCAGGACGACAGCATAATATCAAGAAAACGAGCTGCCATCAACAAAAATCTCATTTTTCACTTTAATAATGAAAATTGCTGCTTGAAATTTGGAGGTGCTACCCAATTTTATAGATCAGTTATTTAAACACAGAGCACCAAACTTCTTTGTCTTAGATGAAAAAGGTGTAAGTATGCCCTGTGTAGTTAAAGATGGCCGCCACGTGAATGAATTGCTAACTTGACCTAAGTACCACTTATATTAGAATCATTTTAGAATATAATAAAGCGGTTTTATTTTTCGTGGCGGCAATTTAGACTTACTGGCTTCCTAAATTTTACATTTTTAAACGTTTTTGAGATGGTATTGCAGTCAATTTGGAATGTAAATAAATAAAATACACGAAAATAGAAGTAACTTTTATTACTAAGCCTGACAATCGTCAGTTAATTACAATAAATATTTACAAATCCGAACTGTAACCTAATGGTGGCAGTGATCATCATATAAAAAAACATCTCATTTTCAGCATCCGTATATTGACATCTCTAGTTTAGTTAGTAAAATAATGCTAAGGAATGAAAAAGAACAAGTCAAACTATTGAACCAGCCGATTTGTACATCATATTTAGCTCCTTCATTGTATGAAGCTCTTACATACCTATTCATTTGTGTGTTGTAATATTTTATTTGCGGACACCAAGGTTTACAATTTTCAATTTTTCATATTTTCGTCTCGCATTTATCCACAATTACTTTTAAATCTAATTGATTGAATGAATACTATTGTTCTGTGTACATTACGACGGATAAATTTTAAGTTTTATTTTTAGTAGGTATTTAGTTTTGTATTTGATGTGATGTGGACTTGTCTGTGACTAAGGATTGGGCTGTTTTATAAAAAACTTGAAAAAATATTATGTCAAATCAATTTAATTTCTAAATAATTCAAACTGAAGTAAAAAAAATAATTTTAAACAGATTTTTATTTACTTTGTTATTTGTTACAAAGATCTCTGTACAAGAACATTCATATTTTGTTTATTATAATTTTCTGTTGATTTATACATAACCTTAAATATTTATTTTTACTTTTATTACTTGCAGTTGCAGCAGAACAGAAGCAAAAGTTTTCTTTTCTCATTATGTTTGGGCCAGCCAAATTAATGTTTTTTTTTTGTAATGGACTATGAAAATTTGGCACAAGTAAATATCTTCTTATTGTGTAAGAATTCTACATACAAAATATATTTAAAACTTCTGAAGTGGACTGCTTGCAAGGTAATGAAAGACATGATTACAAAATATAATTATTTTTAAGTTTAGCACATTGTAATGATGTATATTTTGTAAGGTTACAACATGTTAACACATTTGTAAGATGTAATTCATGAGAGTAAATGTTGAAAAACCACAAGATTGTTTCATTTATAGTCAAAGGTTGCACTCGCTTGCTTGCGGCGGCGGTAGCACGCATGGGCGTCGGAAGGGTGGGGCAGCCCCTCACCCCCGGAAACGGAATGGGACAGAAAAAAAATTGTACTAAAGTATACATACAGCGAACATAAGACCGATCGGCAAATTTTGTTTGCACAAAAATGAGTTTTTTAATTTTTCAATTATAAATCCGTTGATACTTGAAAGAGGTCGCCCCAACCTAGACTTTCGTCTTCCGACGCCCATGGTAGCACTTAAAGACTTCTAAGCAAATTAGTATGGCACGCAAGCATAAAACAGCAGAATATCAGATGGTGTCATGTTTAAATCCATATAACGAGAAAAGTGCAGAAAAACGAATGGGTTTTGTCTATTCAAAACCTAAATGTTACTTTTGAAACAGTTTTCCAGTAGATTTCTTAGCAGTACACTGCAGTTTCTGACTGCATTTCGTCATTATCTTACTTTTAGATCAGCTACGTCCATTAGTAACTTCTTCAACTTTAATTGAACGAGCGAGCGAAGTTCTCCCGAGTCTACTGGAACATTCCGGCGTTTGTCTGTATGTATGAATGTTTGTTCGATGATAACTCGAGTATCGTTGATCGAAATGTCATGAAATTTGGCAGCCGAGTAAATAAGGCAAAAAGATTATTTAAGTTTGAACATGAGCCAAATCGGTCAAGCGCGAATCGAGCGAGCGCGAGTTTACAGTTCGGGGCGAACTACTAAGTAGTAATTGAACGAGCGAGCGAGTTCTCCGAGTCTACTAGAACAATCCGGCGTTTGTATGTATGTATGTTTGTTCGACGATAACTCGAGTACCGTTGATCGGAATGTCATGAAATTTGGCAGGCGAGTAAATAAGGCAAAAAGATTTTTTAAGTTTGAACATGAGTCAAATCGGTCAAGCGCGAATCGAGCGAGCGCGAGTTTACAGTTCGGGGCGAACTACTAGTAATTGAACGAGCGAGGGAGTTCTCCGAGTCTACTAGAACAATCCGGCGTTTGTATATATGTATGTTTGTTCGACGATAACTCGAGTATCGTTGATCGGGATGTCATGAGTAAATAAGGCAAATTGAATTTTTAAGCTCGAACATGAGCCTCACGTTCTGTGTGGCTTGCACCTAAGGCACACATTGAACATGTTCAAAAGCATCTCTTACTGGCGCTTTACACAGAATAGTAAATTGTATAAGTACTTGAGGTAAATAAAGCCGGAGGTATAAAAAGGCCGGGTAAAGAAAAAACACACTTACAATTATTCAATAACTACAAACGCACACCAATACGATGCCGCCATTTTATCAGTATCCCCGTGACTCTTCTGCGAGGTGGGTGCTTTCGGGTTGCGTAGAAAAATCTATTGCACTAAAAATTCAAGTAGTCGCAAAAAAAACTACCTAATATATTGTGAATCATATTAAAACCTCGTCTTCTCTGTGTTGGATGCGAAGCAAGGTAATTTTTCATAATTTCTTTATATTTATTCATAAAATACCATAGTTTTATGAAAGTATATTTTGAGCTAATAAAGCCGATGATTGGGAGGTTAGTAAGGCCGGCTGTATTATCCTCTTGAAATTTGTTACTTTTTTGTGACGTTGATCAAAAAGTTATTTATATTGATGAGTAATGCCCTAAAAAAACATAGGAATTTAATACCTTTATATATAATTTATAACGTTTATCCTTGAACTGTGTCCATTGATACGCCCACGAATTTAACTTGGTTTATAAAATATATTTTTTTCGTAGACGAACAACATGTCATCTTCGGTAAAAAAACGCCGTGCCCTTTGGTCGGAAGACAATATGGCAGCTGCCATGGCTGCTGTACAACGTGGTCTGCTATCTCAGGCAAAAGCAGCCGATAAATATAATATCCCAAGACGAACATTAAGAAATCACCTGGCAACTGGGAATAGTATAAAAAAATTAGGAAGAAATACTATTCTCACTGAGGCTCAAGAAAATGACTTAGCAGGTAGAATAATCAGGCTTGCCACAATAGGCATGCCACTTACTCCCAAGATGATTCGCCGACAAGCGTATATTTTCTGCGAAGTACATGAAATTTCAATAAGAAGACAGGTACAGCTAGTAAAGATTGGATGAAATTATTTATGAAGAGGAATAAAAACCTTTCCAGAAGAAAGGTACAATTTATGAATGCCGCTAGAGCTGCAAAGTTGAACAAACCTATTGTGCGTGAACACTTTGAAGAAGTAAGAAAATTATATGATGAACTGGATATTATTAACCACACAGAGCGTCTGTACAATATGGATGAAAAAGGTTGTAGACTAACAATACACAAACAACCGGTAGTAATTGCAGAAAAAGGAGCTAAAAAGAGTTCACTTGATAGCAGAAGAACACGCCGAAAATGTAACAATAGCGATGTGCGTCAATGCTGTTGGGAACGCTATTCCTCCAATGATAATATTTAAAGGCAAAAGAGAGAAACCCGAGTATAACGATAACCTCCCTCCAGGGACTTTGGTGAAAATGGCGACCAAGGGAAGCATGATACCAAAATTGTTTATCGATTTTATCGATCACCTGGCAAAATACAAAATGCCAGGAAAATGCCTTTTAATTTTTGATGGTGCAGCCTGCCACTTAGATTACCGTATTGTTGAGGCAGCAGAGAAGCAAGACATTGTGTTGTACTGCTTGCCGTCCAATACAACACGCGAATTGCAACCTCTTGACAATTCAGTGAATAAATCATTCGAAAGTCTCTGGGATCAAGAGCTCTTAGTGTATTTGCACAATCAGCCTGGCAAAAAAATAACTAAAACAAGATTCAATACAATTTTTAGTAAGGTCTGGCCAAAATGTATAACACCAGATCATACCTTCATAAAACTATATTTGTTGACTGAAAACCAAGAGCTACAGTCTCAAAATTGGAGAAATCATGCAAATGAACATACTTCACCAATTCTTGGTACAACTGCGCTAAATGTTGATACAGATACAACCGGCATAGAAACAGATCATTTGCAGAACAAAAACAGTTCACCCTCAATACCTACTTACTGAATTTCCAGAAGCAGTGTCTCAGAATTTGAAAACCAAGGAATATTCTGAACTCATAACAGTAGTTCCGACAACAGCTAAAGCAACTAAACGTTTGGTTGATTACAGTTCGAGTACAGACGCTTGTGATGATGATTCTGATGCATCATAAGTCAAAGTTACAAGATTCGTCAAGTCCCAAATTAAAAAAGTGAGGATTGATAAACATTCTGGTCCTAATACTTATCCCATTCCGTCTACGTCTGGAGTCAATGTAATGAGACGCCCTGTCATTTTAAGTTCCGACTCAGATAGTTCAGATGTCGAAACCTTTATCAATCGGCCCATATTACAAAGTACGCATAATATTTATATCGTCGTCCGAAAACGAAAACATTGAGCCCTTATTTAGAGGTGACTGTACACCAGATAAGACAGTCAACACAGAAAACGTATCGAAAGGAAAGTTTTCAGGCCCTACTCCTGGATCAGATGAATCGGAGGAAGATTATTCTTTAGCAAATCTTGCAAGGAAACATAAAACACCTTTCCAGGAACTGATGCCCACGCCTAATTATGCAACAGCTAAGGCAAAACCACGAAGGAAGGCTTTGAATTATAAAGGTCAACGAGTAACAAGGGACCTTTTTAAAGAAAAAGATGATGTGAAGGAAAAAGAACTTAAAAAAGGACAAATAATGAGAAACAAGGAAAAGAAACAAATAAATAGACAAAAGGATAAGACAATTGAAAAATCAAAAAAGAAACTAGTAAATCTTGAGAAAAAACCTGAAAAGAAAGGTAAAACTGCTTCAGATGACAGTTGGTACTGTCATGGTTGTAGCTCTGAAAGAGTTACAGACATGAGACAATGTCGACAGTGCTTTAAATGGTATCATGAAGAATGCGTTGGATTAACAAAAGCAGACCATGATATTTTCGTGTGTCCAGGAGGCTGTAATTAAATAATATTTAATTATACTGCCAAATTAAAGTTGATTCTGATTGAGTTAAATTTCTAATAATAATTACAAAAAGACTGATAACTTTAAGTTTTTTTTTCTCTTTTATTTTTTCTTCAAAATTTATATTGTAATTTTTCTGTTATTGTTTTTTATTAAATTAAAGAAGTATGTTATTATTTTAATTTTCATTTTAATTTAGTTTGATTGTTTTTAATACCTACTTAAATAAATGTATAATTAACTTTGATAAGATTTTTATTTTCGTAAGATCGATTTATATATTACATAAATTTATTTTTAGTATATTTATATCTATTATTTTTTATTAAGTTTAAATATACATAAATTGAACAACATTTAAAACTCAAAAAATGTTTCGGCCCTAAGTGAGCCGTCAAAATTTACTACTTGAGTTTATTAAGGCCGAAGGTGTCTTTTTATTTTCCCAGAAATATATTTTTATATATTTTTATCAAAATTTTGTTTATAAACGCTTGTTTGTTTAAATAAATCATTTATTGAGTTGATTTCACTAAAATGGCTCGTATTATTGCAACTTTTATGTTACGTTGTTATAATAAGGCCCTTAGCATTTTAAATCATACAAAACTCGATGAATTAAGTGTCTTTTTGAATTGATTACTGAATTACATGTATTCTTTAATTTTATAACGGGCCTTAATTAACTACCAAAGTTTAATAATGCCGGAAATAGTTTTTTTTTAATGATAGTTTTCAGTAACTTGTTATGCAATTAATAAATATTTGTGTATTTATATTGAATCCCATTGAAACAAAGTTTCAAAGTTACCAATGCTTTTGTCACTGAGATTTCAATTATTTATAATATTCAGTTTCAATTTTTTTCCGGCTTTATTTGCCTCCGGTACCCCAGGAAAATACGTTATACACTGTGTAACTCCCTGGTGAAATCAAAATTAGATCCTATCTGATTGTAATTTGGGGTTATGCTGCAGAATCAAAATTCGCAAAATAAACTTATAAACATCCTTACACAATTCGAATACTTAAAACCTACATATACATAGACTAAATTATTAAATTTAATCTTAGACAAATGCATATAAGACGTGTAAGTATTCTTATCCGAAATATACTAAACACAAACGGATATTAACCTAGAGAAAAAAAAAACAAACTTAATCTTAGCTTATGAGCAAAAATAAACTAAAATTAATAAACTAACTTTGTCTGAGTATGGCAAAAGAAATTCTCTGTGGACGAGCGAGCGAGTTCTCCGAGTCTACTTGAACAATCCAGCGTTTGTATGTATGAATGTTTGTTCAATGATAACTCGAGTAAAACAGGTGTATGAAAAATACCTCATCTGTAAAAAAATCTATCATCTGTCACTTTTGACATCTGTATAAAAAATAAATCATCCGTTACTTGGAGATTGATAAAAAATCTGTGAAATTTTTAATTCAATATTTTGAGATTCAACATTTTGCGAATTCAACATTTTGGGATTCAACATTTTGCGAATTCAACATTTTAGGCCTGAAGGAGAATTTTTTAAGTTCAAACATGAGCCAAATCGGTCAAGCGCGAATTAACTGTTCGGGGCGCACTACTAGTTATTTGGTGGAGTGCAACTTTATAACAAATGGCAAAATGACATAGAAGACTTCGATTTCATAAACTACTTTTAAAACTTACAGGATCCCTCGCATAATGTTATACATACGCATAACGACATATTCGCTTAACGACATAATTATTAAGTAAAACTAATCTACCCACATGTGTATACTGTCGATAAACTATAGAAAAACTAAATGTTATTTTGTTACTTAACTTATTTTAAGTAACAAAATAAAAAATATATGTTGTTATGAAGATCGTGACCATTATTTTTATAATCTGTATAATATGTAATATGTAATGTATTTTTATAATCTGCATAATCTGTACTGAAACACTTCTTGTATTTACTGGTTAAATATGTGATTTAGTACCCGCTGTTCCTTACGTCCCGCGGTTACTCAGTCAGTATTTACTTTTAGTTGGACATCTTCATATAGATATTTTTTTTTATTTATTGTGGTATTTGTTACATCTTTAATTCTAATAGTGATGTGAATATCATCAGAATTATGCAGTTCTTCATCTATAATAGTAGTTGGTTTATGGACATGTTGAGTGCCAGAACGAAAATATTAGGAGTTTTAATTGTGCTATTTTTGATAATAAATGGAATGTTGTTGCTTCCTTTCTGATTTGTGAAACTGATTGATTCAGTCACAAGTTCATTATGCTCGCGTTTATTTAAAATTTTGCTTCGAGCCTTTCTTTCAGAACCAGACTTCTGAGAATACTTCTTACTCATTACTTTAACATCATCTGTTACTGGGCCCTAAGTACCTACTTATTACTTCAACATAATCTGTTTTCATTCTTATGTCTAACCAGACAGAAGTGCTTTAACATATATGTGGTGGCCATATCGTATAATTGGTATTTCAATGAAAATTATAATAAGGATTGCCTTGTAACAAAAAGTGAAAAATAGTGCGAAGACGCGACGACGGAAGCGAGAAGGAGCGTGTTAGGTCGCCTGTGATCATAAATTCGGGAGCCGAGCGAAGCGACCCACGATATTTGCGCAGATCTTAAAATGACCATTTGTACGATATGGCCATTACATTTACATAGAACAGGGCATGTGTCCCCTGGTGCCAACCTTAGAAGACATACTAGCTAGGTACACTTCTCCTGATGTTCAGTATCAATGTAGGTTATTATTATTAATCTCATTTAACACTGTAAAAACACTATTCACAATTTCAGGACTCTTCATCTTCACAGACCCATTGCTTTTAATTGAGCCTTTTGGTAAAGAAATCTCATTTAAATCGAGGCTTGTAATGTCAAACACAAACATGTCAAATATTTGGTTTTGCAGAGAAAGGTAGGTCAAGTTTACTAATTCTGGCTTTCTCTTTTCTTCTTCTTTCATACTGGAACAAATAAGGTATTTGTTAGTAAAATATATTAGCATAATTACTTATGAAGGATGGTAGTATGCCTGACCAACTAAACTCACGGGAGTTACAAATTTGTGCGAGTGGGGTTGGATAGGACACAGGGAAGATGTGATACATCCGTTTCGCTATGGTTGTACCTAGTAGTGACGTGAAAGATAAGCGCGTTTGTGGTGGCGCATTTTATAGCGCTCCTGAAGTTATGCACACTAGAAAAAAAGTGCGTGAGGACGCACTTCTCCTACCATAGCCAAATGGACTTTGTGAAATAGAATTACAAATGAGGGGCTGTTCATTTATTACGTAAAGCGATTTGGGGATGGACCGAACAAGTCTTATTTTTTCTTACATGGGGGTGGGAGAGGGTCTAGATTGTTCTTAGATAAGATCACAAAAGGAAGTAAAAATTACCTTTTTATAACATAAACCAACGCGTTTTTATATATTTGTGCTACTTTTCATTTGCAATTTTGGTAACTAGATTGAAAGGAGGGGGGGAGGTTCATCAGTCTTATTTTTTCTTACGTAGGTATGGTTTGTGTCTGAAAATGGTTACAATTGTGTTAGGTAATAAATGAACAGCCCCTGAACAGTTGGATTCCTTCTGGACAAATTGGCTACCTACCCAATACAATACAAACATGGACTTGCTTTGACCTAATGAATAAGAAAGTAAAGCAAAACAGAGATTGCCACTAGGTCCATTTTTCATCCATAACAGTGACTGCATCAGCATATTAAAGTTAATTATTTGGCTTTAAAGAGCTATCCTGGTTATATGACTTTACCATTGTGCAAGACTTGCTTACCACTTAGTGAAATTTAACAGAAGGTACATAGGTAAGCCTTTTTTTATGTTCAAGCCCTAATATAAATATTTTTCAATTACGTTTTATTATAGGCGTAGCTAAGTATAGCTTTCTCATGGGGGTCCAATAATTCAAAAATGCAAAATAAAATGTTGACCTCTCGTAGTGATTGACTCAAGGCTGGTCTTGGGAACACCAAAAAATAATTTACGAATTTAAACAAGGATCATCGAAACTTCATACTGAACACTTACAGAGTCTTCAGTAGGAATTTGGCTGCATAAATTAATGTCACCTTGTATTATTATTTATGACACGGATAATCCGTAATGGATACAAAATGTGAATATTAATTTTCCGCGTATGCTAAGGGGGGAGGGGGGTCTGGACCCCTAAAACCCCCCTTATTATACGCCCATGCGTTTTGCAGACTCATGAATAACAATAATAGGTGAAAAAATTGCTAAATTACAAGTTGAATTGTATTATTATTATTTAATAAAAATTGCACACTTACCTGTTCCATATTAAACGAACATCTCCAATTTCAAAGTGTAAAGTCAGTTTGTCCTTATGTTCCGCTAGGGGAGAACTGTATGTAAAGGCCATATGTTTATCCAAGTGAGACGTATCACACTCAATGAAGTCGAATCCAAACTGCAGTAACTGGTGCTGGAATATTTTGTAATTTAAAAGCAGGATTAGACTTTACAAAGGTTGATGTGATGTAAAGAATTATACTAACTTAGTAAAGAATGGGAGCTTGAATTTTGACTGCAAGCAAGTTTATATCTTTCAAGATTGTTCTTTATTTCCTTGTATGATTGATTAATCTCTGCTACCAACACAATTGTGATTCTCATTAACCAGTGAATATGGTTCTGTCATCATGATTATCTATATTCAATAGTATTCTTTAATAAAGTAAAAATTATGCTATGTACACAATATTTTATTTATTACCTCAAATAAATTTAAATTTCCTTGCAGTTAAACCAAAATAGGCACTCCTCGTCTTAAGTCATTTTACCACATTAGCATTTGTAAAGTCATTTTAAAAGCAGATAATACATGTATTCAAGTTGTTTCTATTCTCTGGCCCAAATAATTTATTTTTCAACCACATGCCAAATCTCAAGTTCTACAAAACTGCATAAAAGAAACAAAAAAAATTCAGCATTTACAAAGTACACTTGTGTGTGCTACACAAATGGAGATTTTTTTTGACTAACACCTTAATTATTTATATTTCAGGTATTTTTTTTTATATACATTATGTAGGAATGAGCCCTTATACATTTAGTACAGTTATTTGTGGGCACAAAATATAATTTTCAAAGAATTTGTTTCTTGTGCGATTAGTTACTGTTGACGCTTATAGGGACATACTTGTCCCAAACTGGAAAACTTATTTCTATTGTCTTATATCTAATAATATATATTTGGTTCATTGTAATGGTAATCAAGAGAAAAATGCCACATATATGGTTTCTTTACTTTACCACAAACCTTGATTGTGAAATAATTAACCTTATTTGCCTTAAAAATATGTTGTCTGTTATTAAATTTTATTATGAGTGACCATCATCATGAAACAGACAGCAACAATATCAAGTACCAACTTACTTGACTAAAACTGAAAAGTTTGATTCTACAATCAAACATAGTGCTAAGTGCACTCTTCACTGCTGAGCCAACTTTCTGTTCCCCTCGTTCCAATAAATATGGTAGATGTATAGAATCTGGGACAGTGTTGTAAACACCCCACGATAGGAGTATTCCGACATAGACGGCTTTGGTCTTTTTTGAGTTGTCCGTTTGGCTTGTACAAATTGTAATCTGAAAAAATCAAATATGAAAAATCAAATCAATGTATAATCTATATGTATAAGAATGTTCCTATAATGTTCCTTAATGTAGAATTAAAGGAGCTTACCCTCAAAGCATCACCATCTTCTTCAGAGTACTTCAAGGCAGTCTCTGCTTCCACCTTAACTGAATATTTCAAGGCAGGACCCCCAGTCACCATACTAACAATAGTTTGCTTTATTTTACTTGAGTATTGCTTGAGCTTCACGGCACTATACTGAAGGTTGTAAAGTGCTGTTACTTTACTCAAACGCCATTGTCCCTCATTGTAAATCACTGTAAAGCAATCAGTCTTTAGAAATAATCCTAATAAACATTGATAGAAGGATATTTTCGTATAGATATAAACACGAAAAGCGGTTACCTGCCAATGGGTCGTACATAATTTTGGAAAAGAAAATTGAAAATATTTCACAACACAACCATCAACACGACATAAACTTTTTAGCTAAATTTCATCTGTGCTTTTTAATTTTTAGATTGTAGTTTTTAAAGCTGGATGACGGTTTGGCTAGGGGTGTACAATATACATCGATGTACAAAACATTCGATATTTTGCCTCGATTTATTCGATGTATCGATGTTCGGAAAGCAACTTAATAAAACCGGCCAAGTGCGAGTCGGACCAGGACACTAACAAGTGTCATCATCCACGTCGCGTCCAAATTAAATCCGAGTGGAACATAAGTTTAAGCTCTGATGGACGCCATTTCAAATTCGGAATGATTTGATGGGCGTGAGTAGTTTAATGGTAGTTTTAGTGCTGCTATCGCCATTCGGAACGCTTTATTAGTAATAGAGTCCCGTTGGTTATCCTTTGGGTACGGAACCCTAAAAACATTACGACCGACGAGGGCGCTCGCTGATCTTAAACCAGAAAAGAATCAGAGTAAAGGGCAAAAAGACTGCATAAACTTTTGTTTTTAATAAGCCTGTTCAAAAAGCATTAGGACATTTGATTTTCTACTTAATCAATTTCAGTTAGGTAATTATTAATAACACCATGATTTTGTAAATTTTGTGTTTTAATTTGTCTTAACTCGTAAATATTCACTAACATAAACTTTAATTTCAGTCTTCTATCAATTATTAGAATTTCAGAACCAAAAATGGAAAATAAATAACAGCCTCTTCACGTATCGAAAAGTAGGTATACATCGATGCATCAAAAACTTTAATGTTTTTTTTTATGCATCATAAAACATCGATGCCATTGCTCGATGCATTACATCGATGTTTTATTTTATTGTCCTTCGTGGGTACCTAGCATTGCAGACCATATCAAGCTTTGACAGCTCGATATACACTGTCTTTCCCTATTTAAATAGATCAACAGAGTGAGACAGAGTACTGTATCATGCGTTATCGAGCTCGATATGGTTTGCTAAGTTTAAGTTTGTTTGGAAGTTGGAAGTCATAATCATAGAATAATGTTTAACTCAGCTAGTCTAGCATAGCAAACCATATCGAGCTCGATAGCGATTCTGTTGGAAGTACCAACATGATTTTTCGTTGTGGCCTGAAGTTAGCCGCACAACACGTTTGACAGCATGACAGCCCATTTTTTCCAACGATTTTTGTCTGATATTTGGTGAGGGCTGAGATCATTTATACTCTTATCTATGGCTGAGATAGAGGGTGAGGGTCGTGCTATGATCTGCGACGGATGTCGCCTTTTTGGTGATAATAGTTTGCTAGATTTTACCCGCGGCTCCACCCGCGTCGAAGAGATTTTCGTGGAAATAAGAAAAAACAAATGAATATTAATTTTTGAACGACATTATGCAACGGTCACCATGTTTTACCAAAGTGCAAATAAAGACCAATCAAATAAGCCCAAATTCGAAGGGTCTGTTGTTTTCCGTTGAGGAGATCCCGTACCCACCTTCCAGTTCCATCAGCAGACCCTCGTCACCATGTTTTACCAAAGTGCTAATAAGACCAATCAAATAAGCCCAAACTTGAAAGGTCTGCTGTTGTCCGTTGAGGAGAACCCATACCGACCTTCCAGTCCCATGAACAGACCTTGGTCACCATGTTTTACCAAAGTGCTTATAAATACCAACAAAATAAGCCTAAACTCGAAGGGTCTGCTGTTATCCGTTGAGGAGATCCCGTACCCACCTTTCAGTCCCATCATCAGACCCTGGTCACCATGTTTTACCAAAGTGCTAATTGTTTGGAAAACCCCCCTCCAGATAGGTAGAATTTAGCACCTCTATTCGCTGGGCCTATTGGTTAGACAGAATCTAAACCCTACTAGAGAAGGGTCTCCAAAACAAGGAACTTATATACTGAATCCAGTTATGCGTACCAAAATGTACCCTATGCGGAACATGTAAACAAACTAACTTCATCCTGTCAATCTTAGACTTTTTTATTTAAAATTGGAAGTGACAAAAGGGCCGTTAGCGGTCCTTTAATTTTTAAAATTATTGAACCATAAGTCATTATTTAGCTGTTGGAATATCTCCCTTAGCACGAACTAATAAAGTTCAATTTGCAATGTACAGCTCGAAAAGAGAAGCGGTTCTTTAGTTTTATAATTTATTGAACCGTAAGTCACCGGAAAGTGCTCGGAAAATGTTTTTTTCTGCATATAGTGAATTCTGTTAAAACTACGGGGGTCGCCTCGCTCCGCTCAGCTCCCTAATATGTACTTACATGTCAACCTGACCGCTCCTCCTCGCTTCGCTCGTCGTCGCACCTATCCCTAGCGGTCGAATAAAATTAAAACTTAGGTAGCCGCTAACGGCTATTTAGTCACTTTCTTTAAAAATTTTTGTTTGACATCTGTATTGTCTTTGGTAAAATTCGAATGGGTATGGGTGGCCATAGAAATAGAAGTAATTAATGCCATGAAAAAATAGGCATAGCCATCTTTGTACGGGATTTTTGACGGCGGCGCGGCGTTTCAAACCGAAAGCCGGTCTAGTGTATTAGAATAATATAATAAGATGTCTATGATGGTGGGACACGCACTAACTTTATTAGTCCGTTATAGTGCCACCAATTTAACTGTTCAGTAAAATCATTCACCGTCTCTTTCTAATTATACTCTTTTCTACCGCCCTAGAAAGAGATAGGTGGATAATCCAACTGAACAGATAAGTTGGTGGCACTGTAAATGATATAGGGGTGTCAACTAACTAACAGAGTATGGTGAAATCGGGTCAAAGGCTGAGATTCAGAGTGCATTTTGAGTCCGAACTCAATCTTACAAACGTAAAAAAGTGACGTGATCTTAGGCTCACATTCAGGGTGAATTTTGAGTCCAAACTCAAGAGGAACTCAATCTTAGGCTGAAATTCAGAGTGCATTTTGAGTCCGAACTCAATCTTACAAACGTCACTCTAGTATGACATCACGTCGCTTTTTGACGTTTGTAAGATTGAGTTTGGACTCAAAATGCATTCTGAATCTCAGCCTTACAAACGTCACTCTAGTATGAGATCACGTCACTTTTTGACGTTTGTAAGATTGAGTTCGGACTCAAAATGCACTCTGAATCTCAGCCTTATACTAGAGTGATGTTTGTAAGATTGAGTTCCCTTTGAGTTCGGACCCAAAATGCACTCTGAATCTCAGCCTAAGACTCGAGTTTAAGTGATGTTCCATTTCGACCTGAGGTATCGGCAACTGTCGATAAAATATAATTCAGAGAAACTAAATTATACCTCTAAACTTATTTATTATTGTCAGCAACACAATTAATTGTTGTCAAGTAATTAAATTTATTGTCATTATTAGAGTGCACTACAAACCAGAAAAGATAAATTAGAAACAAATGTAAATTTTTCCACAAGCGCGCTATCAATTGCGCCACCGAGGTACTTACCTAGACCGTTAAATTTTTCCACCATTCTTTTCTGGTTTGTAATGCACTCTAATAATAATATTTAGAGTATTCCAAAGCGATGGATTTCGCAATAAAAACATAATCTCAGTTAATGAGAACTGTGAATTTCTTAACTGTCTGAAGCAACACATATTGTGGCGACGACAGCACCATCTGTTAGATCAAATAGTCACAAAAATATTCAGTGGACAAGTATGGTGGAAAAATTCAACGGTCTAGGTAAGTACCTCGGTGGCGCAATTGGTAGCGCGCTTGTGGAAAAATTTACATTTGTTTCTAATTTATCTTTTCTGGTTTGTAATGCATTCTAATAATAATATTTAGAGTATTCCAAAGCGATGGATTTCACAATAAAAACATAATCTCTTTATTGTCATTATTGGATAGTTGTTGGTTTGGTTTGAAAATATGGACAGAAGTTCAGAAGCAAGAGTTCTTTATTTAGTATAATAGCTAGACCCCGTTATCTCGTCGCAATGAATAGAATAGAATATAGTTTATTCATGGTAAAATGTACACAAAAAGGTTAGGATTGCCTTGACGCCTACAAGGGTGTATGTACCGGTGCTATAGGCGGCAAGCGCTTCCTTTACAATATTTATGATTACAAGAATACATAAAAAATATATATATTTATATAATGCATATAAATATATATATAATGACGCCACAAAAGGGTAGATAGGGAACAAAATGGCACAACTTGGAATTTGTGGTGTTTTGGAATTATTTTTTTTCACAATCTTGTTGTGGTCTGTTTATTTTACTGGCCGTTGAGGCTTTATCATCATCACAAACATGAAAATATTTTTTTTATTGTTTTTTTTTACTTTTTTATATCTATCTTTAAATATATGTGTATCATCACATCACGTGATTGAGAGTTCGGGAATGGAAGGGGACTAAAATCATTTCGCAATTTATCCTAAAATTGTTTTTCCCGTATTTTAATCAGTCACATAAAAAATCTAAAAAGTGTCGATATGAGTAAGTATCGATACTTTAGAGGCATACCTCTAATCAAATATTGAGGTATGCCTCTAAAGTTATATCGACACTTTTTAGATTTTTTATGTGACTGATAAAAATATGGACTTTAAATTATTTGAGTACCTACTACCAAAGACATTGTATAGAGAACAAGACCGTGCACTACGATACGAAAAACGAGCCGAGCAAGATGGGTGTTGGCACTCGTGGGTCCCATTCTAACACTTTAGAAACTCAACAACACTATATAAGTATATTGTATATTGAATAGGTTGGGGAAAAACTCTTTTCGCAAATAGTATGTATGAACTTATAATAAAATCTCTTTGGCTATACCATTTGTATCTGGCTGGTTTTGTTATAATTAAAAAGTTTAAATTTTAAAAAAGATAATTCCAAATTCAAATTAGATAAAATGTGTGATTTTCATTTGTTTTTCTTAATGTTAAGATGAGTGAATCTAATAAAGAAATTCGATACATTTTAAAATTTTACTACAAAAAAGGTAAAAATACAACGCAAGCCGCGAAAAAATTTTGTAATGTTAATGGACCTAGTGCAGTGTTTGTGAGAGTAGCACAAATTTGGTTAAAGCGTTTTCAATCCGGAAATTTTGATGTCAAAGATGTACCTCGCTCTGGACGCCCTGTTACGGATAAAATGGATGTCATTTTTGCGAAAGTGGAGCAAGATCGGCAAATACGATGTAGCTGAAGAACTGGGGATTGACCATAAAATAGTTTTGGCGCATTTGAAAAAAGCTGGGTACACAAAAAAGCTCGATATTTGGGTGCCTCATGAGCTCAATAAAAGAAACCTAATGAACCGTGTACTCATTTGTGATTCTTTATTACGACGTAATGAATCCGAACCATTTTTAAAAAACCTGATAGCTGGTGATGAAACGTGGATCACGTACGACAAGAACGTGCGAAAAAGGTCGTGGTCAAAGGCTGGTCAGGCTTCACAGACGCTGGCGAAACCCGGGTTATCTCGCAACAAGGTAATGCTGTGTGTATGGTGGGATTGGAAGGGCATTATTCATTATGAGCTGTTACCGTCAGGCAGGACCATCGATTCTGAACTCTACTGCGAACAACTGATGAGATTAAAGCAAGAAGTTGAGAGAAAGCGGCCGGAATTAGTGAACAGAAGGGGTGTGGTTTTTCATCATGATAACGCTAGACCTCATACATCTTTAGCCACTCAGCTAAAATTAAGAGAGTTTGGCTGGGACGTATTAATGCATCCGCCGTATAGTCCTGACCTTGCACCTTCAGATTTCCACTTGTTTCGGACTCTTCAGAATTCTTTAGGCAGTGTCAGGTTAAGGCGAGGCATTGATAAACTTATAATTTCAAAACGGCGCCTTAGGGGAGTGGAGTGAGGGGGACTTATTTCATACAAATATGCGCTCACGAACTAGCTTATGCCGTAAGGTCGTATGCGGCAAAACAGTATTTTTAATTTAAAATGACAACTATAAGTAATTTAATAAATCCAATCGGGCATATTGAAGTGTATTTGTAGACTAATCTTAATAAAAAACTTAGAGGCTTCATTCACTCCCGTTTGTCAGTAAAATAGAAATCTCTGTTTTAAAAGAGGTTATCTAAATATTTTTTTCTCTGCTATGAAAATTAATCAATCAACTAAATCTTCGGGCAAAATGATGTCAATTAAATGCTTAATCTATTATATAAATTGGTAATTACGTATGTCTTTTCATTGCTGAGAAAAATGGCACCTGCATACTTTAGTTAAATGTAAATAAACTTTATTAAAAAATGTTTTGAATTTTCATATAAAATGCGAAGAAACTTTTTCCCCAACCTAATACATATATACACTGGCAACTTGCTAGACTAGGATACACGAGTAGCGACAGCTATTTCGTTCGGCTCGTTTTTGGCTTGAAAATTTTATCATAATAATTACAATCTTACTTCTAAGGAAATAAAATCTAATTTAGTTGAGCAAAAATTGGACAGTGCACAGTCTTATTATTATACAATGTCTTTGCCTAATACTTATATGAGTAGGTAAAACCGTAGGTAGACCGTAGTTGCCACATTAAAAAACAACACAACACCGTACAAATTGATTCATTGTCGTTGAGATGGTCTGGGCACAACACAACTATGGTCTGGGGTTAGACCTAACCTGCATATTATAATATTCTAAGGTTCCAAGATTATAGTAGGATATAGGTGGTAGAGCTAATGCCGGGCTCGACTGTGGAGGTACCACCATCTTACTCGCAAATCCTCCCGAAGTTATTCGGGGGAGAGTAAGAGAACAGCTCTCAGGCAAAACCAGGCGGCCCACCATTGCCTGGGACCGATGGATGGCGGTATATCCATCCCCAATTGCCGAGCCTTATATAAAACAGACTGGTGACGGGCAGCGGCGTCACTAGTGCAAGGGTTTCGGCACCGCGCTCACCAACCCGCCTGCCCAGCGTGTGTGAGTATGGGCATTTCTTCCAGGAAGACCGCCAAGAGTGGCGAAATCCTGGAAAGGCCTATGTCCAGCAGTGGACGAAACAGGCTGATGGATGGATGGATGGAAGGTTCCAAGATAGAAGAATCTGCTATTAGTTGAATAAAATCAGTTGTAGGTATTTATAATTCTTTTATTTAAGGTAAAATATTAAAATACAGCAAAATTAAGAATTTTGAGTGTTCTTTATTTATTTATACAGCCAAATTCACACTGAAGACTCGGTAAGTGCTCAGTACCAAGGTTCGATGACCCTTTTTGTGAAACTCGTAAATTATTCTTCTCATGTTTCCCACAAACGCAAGCCCATTAGCCCAACCCCGAGCCAATCTATGGGACGTATTGCGAAATTACCAAAAAGATTCATCGATCCGTGATACTGATTGATCACTTACCAAGCCTCCAGCATGAATTTTACTGTATACATAAATTTCACCCTATGTATGCACATAATATTATATCAGTTTTTTATTAAGTTGTTAATCTGATTTTGCATAAATACCTTTTACTTTTAAAACAATAAAATTGAATACTTGTTTCAAAAGAAAAAGCGCTGAAGAACCGCTTATACTATAATACTCGTATAAAGTCCTCAAATTGAAAGCGAAATAAATTTAAAAGCAATTAAATTAAATATGAAAAATAAAATCCAATCTGTTCGCTATACTATATAACCTGGAGTCAATTAGTATAGGGCGTCTTTAAATTTTATTTTGGGTATCTCACAGAAAGGGTACTTGTAATTTGGTCCTTACTACTCACAGCGTCTCTAGTATGAAATTGGCTATACCAAGCAAAGTCACCATATATAATTACGAACACAATAAAATTCTTCTACCCAAAAATACATTTTCGCACGAACTTTTTTTTACTCTTCCTTAGAATTCGAGTCAGCTGACTGAACACCTTGTACTAGAAAGAGAAGGTAGAAAGTGAAAAATTAATTTTAACATGAGATTTTTTAGTATGGAATGTTATCTTATGATAATCACGGTTCGGACAACACATAAAAAATCCGTGTGATTTTGTTACCGAAGCCACGGGCATAAACCGAGTTTTGAATAAGTTAATAAGTTTTAAGGCCTCATATCATAACAATGACGTTCAATTATTTTTGCATGCATTTCTTTTATACATTTTAAATACCGATTTCGAAAAAGGATCGATGACAGGTTGCGCATATTTTAAAATATCCGGTCGATAGTAGAACTGTGCTTTTAACGAGAATTCCTATTTCGTAAAAATGAACATTTTTACTCTTCTGGGTATTCGAAGAGTCATCTTCGTTTCACTTTAGCCAGAGCGCATTGTTCTAGACATAGACGAATAAAAAAGGGGACGGAGTCGCCGCTAAGCATAAACTGAAGCATAGCAATGGCGGCGGTTTAAAAGTGTGTGAATGGATTTACTATGATTAGGCTTACTAAGTTGTGAATGTATGCGTGCATGCGTGCGTACACGCGAGAGTAGGCTTGGCTTGCTATGGTTGCTTCAGTTTTTGGATGGAGAAACTCCTTCCGACTTTTTTTGTACTTCAATGGTTCTAGAGACCAATAAATTTCATAGTAAAATCACCACCTTCATTAATTAAACAACAATCATACAATATAGGTGTAAACATTAGTGAGTATATATCAGTGCAGCGAGTGTTAATCACTCAAATCCAGGTCCGAGTCGGAGCTGTCCTGTCGGCCGCGGATAGTTTTCTTGCTCTGGATCTGGATAGCTTTCTGCTTTCGCGCCTCTTCTGGTGGGATCATCAGGTCACCGGAATACTCGATCACTTCTGATCTAAAAATTAAAATAAATATAAATTGTTTTTTTTTTCGAACGTGCTCGTCATTGGTCGGTTTTCTTTTAAAACAGGCAGGAAGAGACTCTTTTTTTGCCACTGGAAAAAAATTATTTATGAAAATGTATTTCTTATGTAGTCCTTAGACAAACGACAAACTTCAATTCCATACAGACAAACCGACTGCTCGTTTTTAAACACAGTTTGTTTTCAACATTTCATTCTGGGACAGGCAAAGATATCTAGGCTCAACAAAGCGGAGCGGAACGAGTAATCTTAATGTTTTATAAATACTTGAAAAAAAAAATGGTCAAGTGTGAGTAGGACCTGCGCCCTGAGTGTTCCTTACCATTTAAATAAGTTAATAAACTTAAATGATTTGAATAAAAATTACAAATTATCAGTAGAAAAAATTTGTGACACTAAACTGCAAATTTAAGTTGGTTGTTCAATTTTTAATTCAATATGTATTCGGTTTTGGGTCAACATTTTACATAATATATCCAAATTTCAGATCTGTAACTCATTCCGTCTGCAAGCTAGAGACCCGTGACATACGGACGGACAGACGGCGGAACGACATTGACAGGGCTCCGTCTTGCCCCTTGGGCGCGGAACCCTAAAAACGGAAATAAACTAGCAGTAGTAGCGTGGAGATAGATAATTTGAAAGAAGCCAATTCGGACAGGAAAAGTATAACCAACTTTACGTGTTGTTTGCATCAAATTACTTGTTCTTTTGCAAAAGCATTTTTTTATTGCCTCAGTGTTTGAGAAAAGTACTATATAACGTGACTTTAGTTTATACAGCCAAACTTATACTGGAGGCTTGGTAAGTGATCTAACACGGATCGATAACACTTTTTGCTAATTTCGCAAAATAAAATGTAACTGACTCGGGTCTGGGCTTGCGTTTGTAAGGAACACAAAAAGAATAATTTCACAAAAAGGGTCATCGAACCTTGTTACTGAGCACTTACTGAGTCTTCAGTAAGAATTTGGCTGCATAAATTAAAGTCACCTTATAATATGCTTCGGTGGAAAACAGTATTGCCTGAAATGTTGATGGTTGTGATTTTGTGATTGGTAGAACTTATTATATACAACTTTGTTAAATAAGACGCTTGTACTTGTCCACAGAATTATTATTATACTTCAATAATAATAATTCTGTGGACAAGTATAAGTGTCTTATTTAACAAAGAAATATTGCCCGACTCGTATTATAGCAGGCCTCGGCATGCTAACTCACCCCGTCAGGCAATACCCTCCTTTCCACCCCTCGGATATTAATTATATTAAAAAGCAATGAGTTGATTTTATTTCCATCCAGCCATCGTCCAATACTAGACATAGGGTTTTCCAAGATTTCACCACATTAGCAGTCCTTCTGGAAGAAATGCCCATACTAACTCAGCTCCCACACGATGGGCGGGCGAGTTGGTGAGCGCGGTGGTGGGAGCCGACACCCTCGCACCAGTGACGCCGCTGCCTGGCATTACAAGTCTGTTTTATATTATGTCGTGATCAGATCATAGAATTGAACATTTCATGAAATAGTATACTGTCACTGACCAGGCCCTCAATTCTGGCATGTGCGCAATTTTTTCGAAGGCAGATTGCAAGTGATTTTAAAAGGGATTTTGTCCGGATGTGTATTGATTTTTTTGATTGAAAACTTATAGTAAGCATTCCTTATATCCTATAGTTTTTATTTGTTGTAGTTTACTCACTCCAATTTCCATTTGATTGTATTTATCCAACTTTAAACAAATATCTATTGACCAATATTGCGAATGCGCAATAATGCCGGAATAGCCGCCCTAAGGTGCAATTGGCGTATTCTTGTTTTCACCAATATTTACGATTCGAAAACCATTTGGAGGAATAACTTTCCTGGACTGTTTTTAGTAGACAGATTTTAAAATAAGCATTCATAGCATTTATTGAATGGGAAAAAAGCGATGACATTGACTTGATCTTCAGTGGCGTCATCATCACACATTTCCATTTTCATTGAACGCATCCTAAGACGCATTTTTATCTTGAACGCTTTCGAAAGACTGACAAATTTTAAATGTTACCATCTTTATCAAAAAACCCTGTTTTAATAGGTATTTTACCAATAATTATCAGAATTCGAGAACTCCTTCAAAAATCAAACCTTGCTAAAACATAATCACCGAAACCCATTTTTACTTTAGATTATAACTATATACTCTAGAATTAGAGTTTTAGTATGTCAAAGTTATTCTGGTTTGCCTTATGTTAGTCCTGCGAAAATACTTTTTTAATGTCGTGATTGTCGTATAACATTCCAAGGATTCAATTCAAGGCTCACTATCAACAAATAATAAGAATTTATGGTAAATTTTTAAACATATTTATGTATATTAGAATTATTTATTAAATTATTATGAATTACTAATAATTATTTGTATTAGAAAGAGGGCATTGCACGAATAGGTATTTGAAAATGGCTGTCGGATCATGAACCTGATTTAGGTGTTAAATGTAGATTTATGATTTTTGTTCGAACTCACCCGAGCTGGGTAGGTACCTATATTCTCTAGTTCTATCAGACAGAATTGAAGTTTTGAAAAAAGAAATACCGAGGTCGAAATTTTAAAATTACTCTTGCTGTTGGAAACACTGATAGTGATGTGTCTGTCATTTTGACTGCTTTGCTTTGCATTCGTTTGTATTGGGTTCCGTTTCAAAACGAGTGGGTTTCACTCGGAGTGATGCGAATAGTGATCCAACCTAATGTGATGACGTCATTTCCTGTAAATACTAAAATACTTATAAAATCGGTTTTAATGCACAAAAATATATATCATTCAAATTAAATTCCTAAAGTTTATTAATTAAAGTATATTCCAAAAAGCAGACAAAAATAGCACATTGATATTTCAAAGATAGGCGAATTGTGTAAGCTAATCGTTTTCAAATTCGATTGTCATGAGGTTATTGTCATAAATAGTCATAATATAATTGAAATCGTACGTTTTTGGTTATCGACAACAAAACAAGACAATTGTATTTATTTGACAGCCAAAATCGTAAGATTTCAATTGTCAAACGGGCTAATTTGCTTAGCCGAATAGCCATATGACAATCAATTTTAATACGATTGGCAGATCATTAAATGTTCAACGTTTAACGATTTGGTCAGCGATGTTTGACCATATTCATGATCTGCTGAAATATCGTGATATCTGTAAAAACTAAAGGGGCCGCCTCGCTCCGTGCCGTTCGCTTGGCTCCCGAATTTATGATCACAAGAAACCTAACACCTCCTCGCTTCGCTCGTCGTCGCACCTATTTTTAACTTTTTGTTGGAGTCTATAGCAAATTTCTTATTTCTTACTTCATAATATTGTCGATCAGATCATGAAATTAATAATGTTAAATGATTTTATCGTCAAACGATCTCTATTCATTGATTTGGTCAATCCATATCATGAAATAGTCAAAAAACAATGTAATATTTCATGAAATGCGACTATTTCCTGAAATGTTCAATTCTATGATCTGGTCACGACTAGAGATGGGCGGCGGTAGCAACCCGAAATGGGTATTTATGCGGGTGAAATCATAATTAGTGTAACTAAATGAATTAACAAATATAAAATTAGTTCTTGATACGTAATAGACTCTAAATATTTAGTTTTTATTTAATCACAGTAACTTACATTCATTATTACTAAATAAAAAGATATAATGATTTTAAAATACTTCAAATCCAACTTCGAACACATGCGCATGAACATTTGCGTTCATTTTAATGTTTATGTTCTTTGGTTAAGCAACGCTCGCTCTTCTCGGTGACCGTAACATTTAATTATCAATAGTTTTTGACAAATAACAAAAACACAGATTGAAACAAACTGATCGCAGTAAATTTTTACTCCAAATCACAACAGACTTTATTTTCCAATTTATTGTTCAGCATGTAATAATAAACTGTAATACATTAAGATGGTCCCTAGCTTCATATAAAAACCGTGAGATAACTCCTAATATACCACGTAAAAGCAGTGAAAAACGTTATTACCCGAATATATACCCGTCGGGTGGTTTCAATGGGAATCTTTCCGAAATCGGGAAAGCTTCCGGGTGGAATCCCATCTCTAGTCATGACACATACGAGTACAACGATCTTAGGCATAGTGGATCACCTGGTTATACCTGTTCTAAGACCTGTTGTGGTTTTACATACTAGTAAAATATCTGTTTATTGTCTTTAATTTAGAATTTGTCAATATTATCACATTCGCATTTACTGACAATAAGTAGGTAATTTTTAAAAAATAAATTTACATATATGTTTAATACCTTGCTATCCGCCACTCCAGCATTTCTGTAGCAAAGTCATCTCTGTTGCCAAGATCTGTAAAGCCGATAATGAAGTCCTTTGTTTTGTTCTCCTTTACCAAACCTATGGTCGGGATCACACGAATCTTGAGACGACCTAAAATTAGGAAAGAAATCATTACAAAACATGACAATAAATCCAACCCGTCTTATTAGTCCGCGACCGACAGGACAGCTCCGACTCCGACCTGGATTTGAGTGATTAGCACTCGCTGCACTGATATACCGGGTGTAAATAGAGTGCGACCATTATATGAAACCACATATTCTACCGACCCTACTGAACCACTTTTCCCAAGAATCATACCCGCGGACACCCTTAGTTTGGGAAATAATTGAGTTCCAAACAAAAATGCGGGAACCCTAACGCACCGACATACGGGCGAGTTTAGAGAGAGCGTAGTTCGTGAAACCTCCAGCTGTTTGAGGTCAACGCTCTCTCTAACCTCGCCCATATGTCGGTGAGTTAGGGTTCACGCGTTTTTGTTTGGAACTCAATTATTTCCGAAACTAAGGCTGTCCGCGGGTATGACCATATGAATAATTATACTCATTAATGTTTACACCTATATTGTATGATTGTTGTTTAACTAATGAAGGTGGTGATTTTACTATGAAATTTATTTAGACAAATGAAATATAATGTTTTCCATTCTTGATACATATAAAATAGTGTTACCTGTAAGAAAAGGTGCCCTCTCAACATCTAGTTTGACGAATCTGGCCTCAACATGCTTTTTAGCCAATATCTTGAGGTGCATGTCTACAATTTTACATCTAGGTGTGTCACTCTTGTAGAAATGGCAGATCACATTCTCCGACTTGTTGCAGACAGCAAAGAATTCTTTTTCATCACCAATCTCAGTGTACTCTCCATGACCCTAGAAATTAAATTTGTATTATTTACTAGCCTTTGCTGTCTTTGTTTGTCTTTCTGTCTGTCCGTCCATCCATACATCCCTCATCCTGTTTCGTCCACTGCTGGACAATGGCCTTTCCAGGATTTCGCCACTCTTGGCGGTCCTCCTGGAAGAAATGCCCATACTCACACACGCTGGGCAGGCGAGTTGATGAGCGCGATGCCGAAACCCTTGCACCAGTGACACCGCTGCCCGTCACCAGCCTGTTTTATATAGGCCCCGGCAATTAGGGATGGATAAACCGCCATCCATCGGTCCCAGGCAATGGTGGGCCGCCTGGTTTTGCCTGAGAGCTGTCCTCTTACTCTCCCTTACTAATAACTTCGGGAGGATTTGCGAGTAAGATGGTGGTACCTCCACAGTCGAGCCCGGCATCAGCACTACCACCTGTCTGTCCGTATTTAAAAAAAATGAATTTTTATGTATGTTCTGTTTTAACTCGAGAATCACTCAACGGATTTGGACGCAGTTTTTTGTATTATCATTGTAGTGACCCTGGTCAACATATAGGCTAGAGCTTCAGACAAAGACCAGTCTATTAATAAGTCTAAGCGCAAAACGTTTACTCCAATAGCGCGCAATTTAGCGCATTAAAATATGAAAGTTGAATCTCCTGCTCTGCTGTATTATTACATGAGTGTTAATAAATTATTTTATTTATTTATTTTACTAAGAGGATGGTTGCTCAGACAGTAGAATGCTGGCCCCTCAATCTTGAGACCCAAGTTTGAACCGGGTCCCAGTCAAGCATGCATAAATGAGATTTTCAGAAGTTATGTGTATAGTATTTGTTGTCTTACGTAGGTTGCTACGAAAGTTTTAGTTTAATATAATTTTATATAGTGCGTTTTTATAAAAACTTGCAGCAAGCTACGTACCTATTACTTACCACTTACGATAATTCTAAGGAATGTTTTAGCCCAAATAATAAACAGGACCTTAGCTCAGGATTTTGATGATATTGTGTTTTTGTTGAGTGAGATTATTACGTCCCAACGTCATCGCGTCCTGGGTAGTAGCCTTTGTTCCGAGCAAGTCACACTGTTACTCTATGGGACAACTTAATATGATTTATTTTTATTGTAAGGGTGTGACTCTTTGGGATTGTGACATGTTGACAAGTTTTTCTTCCCAAAGACGAGATTGTTATCTAATAGTATAGACGTTTTTTCGAAAATTCATTTTCTTGAAGCAGATAATATAAATTTTGGGTAGCAGGTATTTTTCAGCTGATTCGACCCCGCTGAATCCAATAATGCTTGTCGCCCACTCGATATCCCGGCGAAAAGGCACATATTCAAGATGGCGCCCAAGATCCTTAAAGAAACATATTTTCTGCTTCCCTAATCTTATAAACGTGATTTAAACCTCAATTTATGGAGTTAAGAGGGAAAATTATGCAAAAAAAAAATAGTAATGCAGCGTTTGTAGTTAGTAAGAGCCTTGTTTTTAGGGTTCCGTACCTAAAAGGTGCCAAAGGGACCCTATTACTAAGGCTCCGGTATCCGTGTGTCACAGGGGTTTACAAATTCTGGTTTAATAGGTAGCTAGTTGAAATGTTTACAGAATACGTGTTGCTATGGCCTATATCACGGCGATAGAAACAAGAAATTTATACACAGGAGTAGGTATTATACCTCATACCAAAATACTCGAAAAAATAAATCATAATTTTTTGTTCTATCTTAGCATATTGGTTAAGAATACATACAAGTTTAAAAATTGGTCAAATATATATGATACTCTACTACATACATATATATGTATATGTACACTATGATGTAATTTGAAAATTAGGGTTCCGTGCTCAAATGTGGCCGAGTAGTTTGGCCGAATAGGCGGTACCATTTCAGCGCTTTGTATCTTGTTTTTTTATTTTGCTGTCATCTGTATTGTTGTTATTTTACGAGTATGTTTTTAGAGTTCCGTACCTATAGTGTATGGTAGTACGGAACCTTTTGTGCGTGAGTTAAACGCGCAGTTAGCTTGTTTCAGATTTTATACTTTTAAAGCTTAAAAATATCAAATCAAAAAAATATCGCTAAGCCTATTTGACCAGCATTTTGGCACAGTCATTTGAAACCATATGCATGGAAAGTATTGCAGGCGGTTGAACAAGTGGCAGCCCCATGAAGATTGTTTCGAGACACATTGTAGTGCTGACTACTTTTCAGGCTTTCTAAGACCCACGAACGTGATTTAAACATTAATTTCAACGTTTTAGAGAGAAAATTATATACACAGATACAGTAGAAACAGCATTTGTAGTAGGTATTTGTTTTTTATCATATTTTTTAAACTCAAAATTTCCAAAGTTAATAATTAGTACCATATGGGTATTTGTGACTGTGAAACTGAAAAGGTACAACTTTCGGGATATGGAGTTATTGGTAGTTCCTAAAACAAGATAAAATTGTCTATCTAAAGAAAAAATAATCAGATCTCTAGGTGCAACCATTATTTATTTATAATGTTTTGAATCTGAAACTGTCAAAATGTACGAGTTGAGAAAATTGCATTTAAAGTTTATGGTAGTGAAAAATATACTTCTACTGTGAAGTTACGGAGTAATTAATACCAAGCTAATCTGCAAACATCCAAGAATAATAATGAATGTCGTATGTCTCTGCATCAATGATGGTTTAAAAGATTTTGAGAGAAGAACACGCAAAAGAGAAAAAAAGTGGGTATCAAATTTACTGATAAATTATAAAAAAATACGATGTGAACAACTAATTAATCATCATGGTTATGTGTGTGTAGGCAAGCTACTTTGGTTTAGGTATTCAAAGAGGAATAACATAAAATAAAACTTGGCATTTTTAATGTTTTTAATTCTAATTCGAACAGTCGATAATTAGGTTCTATTAATCCAATAAATAAACTTAAATTTGATTTTTTAAAGTAATAACACACAAACAGTTTATATGGAACATATTTCGATTGGAATCCACACAATAGAACAATCAAAGGCCTATTTTTCAATAAAAACGTTTAATGCTTTGATGATTTTTTTTATGGGCAAAAAATTGGGTACTAAAGTCGTTTGCAATAGAATCCAACAATCATGTAAACAAACCAAATTGTCACGATTATTCCGTAATCACATACATTTGACGATCAATTATGAACATAGTCTGATTTCAACGAACGCACCATTGTTTTCACATTATCTTCAACACGATTTAACTTGTATTTATAAGTTAAATTTGTTAAAACATTTGCAACGTAAAAATTTCGAAGTATTTGACAAGCTGTCATCTTAGTTTTTTACTCATCGAACTCTAAGTCATTGAAAAGTTAGTGTTGTTCGTAGTCTGAAGTTATCTTTTATTTTTAATTTAATAAATTATTTTAATTTAATATTATTTGAATACAATAAAAATTTTTTTTCAAGAGCTTAATATAATTAACCAAAACGGATTGTATCCTAAGCCATAAAAATAATGGTTAGTTTTTAAAAATTGACAGGTGGCCATTTTGTTAGAATTGTCATTCACAGTCATTCACTGTTCTGTGGGTTCGCTGTGCATTAGTGTTTTCTGTTTCCGTTTTCTGTTTCCGATTTCTACGACTTTGCATTCTCATTTTGGACTTTTGTTTTGCTTTACGATTTGGCTGGACATATTTTTCTTGGAACGACGACCTTTGCACGGCATCACGGACTTTGATATAGCATACGATTGGTATTTTTTCTCAAGGAGTAATCAGGAGGTAAGAATGATTTAGATCTATTACCTACAACGGAAATCTATTAGACGCACTTTAATATTGTATTGCCCTCGTAACTAATTATTTGAATAGATCACAATTACTGAAATGTATGTGTGTAAAGTTTTATTTTTTATTTTAAGTTTTAGTGTCAGTTTTATTTTAGTACCTATCCTACTATGGGCCATAGTCTATGACTTAAAATTAAAATAATTAGAAAAATAAATTTAATTAAAATTAAATTAGAACACTATGACATCACTATGGGCATAAACAATACGCTGTCAATGTCAGTCCGCCATATTTGTTTACATGATTGTTGGATTCTATTGCAAACGACTTTTACTTTAGGGATTTACTAAAGTTTTGTGTATCAAGTAATAAATTTGGTTTTGGTTTTTTAATAAAATTTTTCCACGCTGAATCTTACTATTATTATTAGATGACATGTTATATATTGTATCTGTGTTTTATTTTACTACGACTACACTTGTACATTCTGAGGCAGGTACAACTTTGGTACCCTCAGATTATGTAAAATGCGAAAAAAATTATGAAAATTAAAGCCAATGCAGTATTAAAAACAGAATCTTATATCGGACTCGAAGTCTAACAAATAAAATTTACTTATTTACTTTAAAGTCAAAGTCAAAGTCAAAGTCAAAAAGTATTTATTGCCACAACATGTACACAGAAATACAGAAAATACATGTTAAACTAGAGAACTTAACTAAAAATAATAATAGTATTCCTCCGCACTTAATGTGGCAAAAGGAACAATCTCAGACATGTTGCGTGTTGTGTAGCAACAACGCAATGCTGGTTTTCAGACTGCCCCTTTTACTATGCTAAACTTAAAAAATATTAGATGAATACTCTGCAATAAAATTAAAGTGGAGGTCATCTTATAATTTTCTATAATATGCGGATTCATCTATATAAGAGCGCTTTACACAATTAATTTACAGATAATAAACAGAAAGACAGCAATGTTTGTATGTAACAGTACACTAAAAAATATAATTAAATAATAAATAAATAAATAATAAAAAAGAATAATACCTAAAAAATAAAATAAAAAAGTGTTTATATGAAAAGTGTTTATGAAATCTTAAATAAAATATCATATTTATATACTTGTAATATATAGATGTTTTCATGAAATATTTATATTATCTTTAGCTAGAACAATCACTTTTTTAATGTTGTTAACGAGATCTTTCGATGTTTATCGCTAAAACTAAAAATCAGCAATAAAATCAAAAACTGACAATATCTTCGATTCATCCGCAGAGGTGAAAAAACATAGACGAACAAATTCCAAGATTCTAAAAAAAGCCTGTAGGAAACTAGATTTATGGATGTATTATTTTAGATTTTCGCCGTTTTTATTGAATTTTTTATGGTGCCTCTACTTCTTAATAATACCACCAATATTTAGCATTTTTTGCCCGACTGCTGAAGAAGTGTTTTACTACAGTCTGGTCGCGGAGCAGGAAGAAATTCGTACAATGATCTGTAATTGTTTGTCCCTGTCACTCGCGCCGTATTCGGCAATACATTTACATTTTATGCGTGTGGGACAAGAAGAAGCAATGGTGGGTCGTTGTTCAAATTTTTTCCTGCTACGCCAGCGGATTATAGTCAATGTTTGTTTATGTAATTACTGTTATGGTTATTGTAAGCGTATGTATGTATATCTGAATGTATTCCACCCTTAAAACAAGAAATGTAGTAAAATACATTTTGGCGAAAATGGCCTTTTGACACTATCACTATCATACACACTTTTGACGCACTTTCAATCTGCATATTTAAAATTTTGAAATGTAAGTAACTTAGTTATTTACTACTTTTTGCGAATTTTAAACAGATCGACAGAGCGCGCGAAACTGAGTATGAAAATGTCAAAAGTTCATTTATGCATAGAGGTGAAAATTGCCGGGAAATTTTCCTTTTATGAGTCCAAAAAGTCTGAAAGTTTGGAAGTTATCATTTTTTTTATTATTCTTACCAGAACAATAATTTAGTAACATTGGGAATACTTTGGATTCCCAAGGTTTCGAAAACCAAGAGATTAGTTGTTTCTTCATTGAAACTAACGAATTTTACTTTTTATGATGAAGTTTGTATAGTTGATAAATATAGTTGTATAGTCTTGCTATAGATCAGTCATCTTTTAATTAAATGCCAAACCGTTAATTTAATTTTGATTGAATTTTGAATTTTGTTTTGACTGTCATTTCTAAAAAATAAATCTCTCTCGTCTCGCTTGAGGCGAGGTAACCTCGGAAAATTCTACATTGATTTTGATTTTTGTATACGAAGGCAAAACACACATTAGGAGCGAGCGGTAGGTGCCGTGGCCGTTTTGAAAATATTCCGGAAGTTTTTCGGAATACTTAAAGAAAAAGTTACTTTCCGGAGTTTTCACCTCTATTTATGCACAATGGCTTTTCCTACATTTCTTGTGTTCTTGACTTGTAGTCCCCGCGCGTCCCGCGTGCCCCCCCCCCCCCCCCTCGTGCACGGCTAAACAAACGTTTGAGCAGCAAAAGGTCATGAAAACACTTTGAATTTTACCGCCAGTAAAATAACGCCCAAAAGTTGTACCCTAAGTACTAAACTTGGCGAGCTATTAAAGATACTAGATCCATGTTAATGCGTTTGAGTCTCATTTTATTGTCATCAACTTTTTAAATTTGCCACTCATTTGACATGCCATATTAATATTTAATTTAATAGACATTTATTATTAGAAAATAGCTTAATAAAAACATATAAGCTAAGCTTAAGCTGAGAGGATCACCACTCAGTTCCAAATTACAATCCCATAAATTTCCACTCTAAATAATTTATCAATTTATGAATAAAATTAAATTCCCATTACGATCCACATTTAGCCGCGTCTCTACAACAATAAGCACAACACCACATGAAGGTAACGAGTGGCTGACTTGCTCCGATGTTCAATTACGGCCACCAAAATTTTTCCTTGGCTTCGGCTCGTTTCTTAATTTCTTTCTAAACGCCGCCGCCGCGTGCAAACGCGGTGTTGTTGGCATTCCGAGTGAACTTCTAGGCATGAATGGACTTATTACTCAAAATAAGTCCATGCTTCTAGGAGAGCGTAGGGCTGCCAAAAGTGGTCGGCCCAAAGTATTCGAAAGAAACTTCTTATCATGTTGTTTGTTCTAGGTTTTACAAGTTTCTACTTTTATAAAATATTTTTATAATAAATGCTTGGCATGTCATATTTTAATTTATCTTCACAATTAACTCAAACTTTACCTTTTTGTCAGATAAGCAGTTTCTATCGTCTGTCCATAATTTTTTCAATAACGAAAAACGTGCTTCACAAAAGCATTATCAGTCTTTTTTGAGAAAATTTAACCCATTATTTATATGAACTGTGAACTTTGTTACTTTAATTAATTAAGGTGGTAACGGAGGATCTCTGTGCAAAATGCACATCCAAATATTGTTTTCCTTACTTTTGAGTAAGAAGTTTGTAATAAATGCGTTTTATAGCAATTCGCGCAAACTGCTTGTTGTTAATTGTTAGGTGATCACATGAACATTATTCAATTTACATTTTAGCTGCATTACATTACAACTAGGTATATAATTTTATTATTAATAAAAATACTCGTTATATTATTATACCCAAATTCTAACTTAAATAACATTTTATATCTAAACTAAACATCTTATAGCAAAAACTTAAATAAACTAACTATAAATAAAACAGAAGATGTAATAACAGAAACTAAATAACCCTAAAAAAAAAAAAAAAACGCACACCTGTACACACATAACAATCACAAAAAAAAGATTGCCCCCAGATCACTGCCCTGCGGGAGGGTACCCAAAATACTAGCCGCGTTACCTCTCTGTATGGCAAGACTTATACGCTGGCCCAGATAAGAGCCAGCCCGCCGGTCGCCGCTGGTATCTATCAGCTTGACAGAGAGGTCCTTGATAAATTGTCGCGCCTCTGGACCCCATGTTCCCATTGTCTCAACCCCAAAAGGCGTAAACATGTAGCTTGAACCTATTGCCGCATATTTACGCCCCTTGGAGAGCTCAGCAGCGGCCGCCGCCATCCAGCAGCCCTACTACTCATGGAAACATGAGAGGGCGCCAGCGTGTCCACGCAGGTTGCGTCCCATACGAGCGGCCTCCCATGCTTCCACGGTATTAACGTCATACCGTCAGGCCTCTTACCGTCATCGCGAACTACTCCGGGTGGTTCAAGAGTAGCCGGAGCACCGACGGAGACAAGGGCCCTTCGGATAACGTCATTGAGGGCTGCATGGCGAGACAAGCGGCCGGCACTGCGCTGACAAGAAAGTCCATGGAGTCCGGCCCGACAAACGCTAGCCCCGCAAGGGCAGTGATGAGGTTCAGTTAATGAAGCCCCTATTCGCAGACCGACGGCCGTGGTGAAGGACCGATCGTCTAATAGTGTCCCGATGTTGGCGGATGGGAGGGCGTGGAGCCAGAGACCCGACTCGTGCTCTGCCACAGCAAGAAGCCGAGCTCGCTCTGTGATATTCCTACTTGAGGCAAGCAGTTTTTTTTGTTGCAATTTGCAACAAGGCTCATCCCACTGCCGCTGCGATGAAAAGTTATCGGGGTCGTCCTCACACGGGCAGGCCACTGACCATGCCTGTTTGGCTTCATCACAGCACGAGACCTCAATATCAACCAAAGAAGGCTGAATAAGTTTCTTATACAAGGTCTCAGTGCTGTGAATAGAAGACAAAAAGGCAGGTAGCGCGACATCGGACACTTTTCTTATTCCAAGCCCGCCAAATCTGATGGGAAGGGAAGCCTGAAGCCAACAACGATCGGTAATGGGAAGGTTCAGTACTCGAGTTAAAGCTACTTGAATTAGTGAATCTACTGTGGATAGCAAGTTTTTTAATTTAAACATAGGGCTGCTTCTTAAAACAAAAGTGAAGCAGGGAACGAACAGACAATATCTTATTATTTGGAAAGCCATGTGTGAATTTATTTTTGTGAGATGTGGAATAGTGTCAAAGAATTTTGATTTCTCATTGTCTAAAAACTGAGGCATGGAATCTTTCAAGATTGGCGCTCCTAGGAGGCGAAGTGAGCATTTATCCAAAATCTTTATATTGGGAGCTAAGGAATTGAAATCATCATAAATTGAGGTTTTTTGGGTATCAGGGACAGTATCGGTGATAAATATCTCGCACTTGGAGCTATTTAGTTCCAGCCCGATCAGACGAAATTTTTCTGATAGGTCTCTTAAATCATTCAGTACAGTTTTAGAATCCCCTCCTAAGGTACCGTCATCTAGGTACCACATGTTTAAATTTGAATGCATGGATGTGATAATCTTATGGATTGCTAGACTGAATATTGCTGGTCCTAGAGGATCGCCTTGCTGACAACCAACTGAGGATAAAAGGAGATGATCCTGATATAGCAATTTTGACGACTGGCTGTAACATTGCCATAGTTATGGAAATATTTCCGGTATTACTTCTTTAACTTCTTTAAGCAGAGCAATTACAACTGTAAACACGCTTTTAAATTTGTTAATGTAATGCAAACAAAATGTATTGAAGTACGTAATTTTTTTGTGAAGACTTTATCATTAATAAACTATTTCCGCAAGTTGCTTTAAAACACATTTATAGCACACCGTAAAAGCTGCGCTTGCGTAAAGTCGACATTTTCCCCACTTGTGCTATAAAATATTATACGATACTCGTGCGAGAAACTTTTTCTCGACTCGTGTGATTAGACCCCTCGTGTCAGAAAACGTTTCATCGCTCTCGTATCGTAATGTACTATTATTGCATAGTTTTTATTCAAAAGTAAGGAAAACAATATTATGATGTGCATTTTGTACCGAGGTAAAAAGTTACCACCTTAAATCCATAACAGGTTGGCTGGCAGCCCTACTGCGCGGTAAAGAGTAAATGGGATCAAAGGAAAGGGATAATAATAATTTATTGCACATCAAAAATACTAATTGCACCATGCCGTATGTTAGGTTAGAAGGTTAGATGAAGTAGAGGAGTTTGACCCCCCTGTGCCTCAAAAAGTGGATGTCGCAAAACAAATTATTATTAAACTATTTTGCCACGAAAATAGGCTCTAGGGGTTTTTTGGGTCGCTAGTCATGAATTCGATGTTGAAATTGAGGAATTCCATATAACAGTATACATATTTATGTATGCAGGTAATGCAGGGGTCAATGCTGACAAATGTTCTTGGAAGTCTAGGGATTACCTGAAAGAAGGCATTTTTCAAACTGTATACGTTTTTAAAAGACAGCTACTTTTTGGGTCATTTTGGGGGGGTCAAACCTTTTCACTTTCTCATTTTTTGAAGTAATGCAGGTGTCAATGCTGATGAATGTTACTGGAGGTCTAGGGAACACACATAAGAAGGAATTATTCAAATTAGGTGCTGTTCCACCACTTTTCCACATACCTATTCTTAAGTACTGGAAAAAAAAAAGTCTTCAGACTAAATACTATTTTTGTGTATCTGTGTGTTTTTATTGCCCTCTAAAATGTATAATTTGATGATTTGTTTCATGTTTATACACCAAAGGATGCCGAAAATATGTTGATTTCCGGTTATTGACTGTAATCTTAAATATCTTACTTCTGGCCAGGATTTAGAGTGGGCAACAAGCATTATCGCATTCAGCGGGGTTGAATTAGCTAAAAAACACCTGTTATCGGGTTTGCTTCTAGAATCATAATGGAAGCTCTTTTTCTTAAATCACGTCTAGTCTATAAAGCAATCAGGTAATCTGGGTGGAGTATATTTTTTCCAATCAAATTAACCTCACAAGGAAAACAAATCATAGGTAGTCCATTTTTTCAAATGATTTATAATAATATAGCCTTTATTGGCTACGACGTAGCACAGAGTGCCTTGTGGAAAAGGCCTCCTCCAACTCGTTCCAGTGTACTCTGTCCCATGCCACTCGTCTCCAGTATGGACACGCTGTCAATTTGAGTTCATCAAATGATTTACATGCTTGTAAACCCGAACGCAAATGTGACAGACACTACAGGATTTGAATCTGTGTCCTCTGGATTAATAGATGAGTGCTCAAAGTACACGCAAGTGGCTTACTATGGGTGCTTCAGTTTTTGGTTGGTGAAACTCCTTCTGACTTTTTTGTACTTCTATGATAAACCTATTTAGAACCATTTTATTGTATGTAGATCTAGGCTAAGCCCCTGTTTATTTCATCATTCCCCCGAATGCATGGGTTTGTAGCATATGTCAAGTAGTTTTACACAACAGACATAATAATATCCTTCACTCATTGCTGGGCATTGATTTTTTTACTTACATTAGCCATCCATTCCTGCTTCAGTTGAGCTCTCTTTTTCATCTCTGCAATGCGCTGCTGACGAATAACCTCTAGATCGTCTTTATCCAAGTTTTCCAGACTAAAAATATGTCATGAGAATATCAGAACAAAATTAAAACCTCAATCAAAAGTACATAGAACCAGACTGTTAAAATTGGGGTCAGGGTATCAAGAAGATGGGAAGAATTTTTTTATTTCAATCAAAGTGTTATAAATTGTATTTTAAATGTACTAAGAACTTTTAGATGCCAGGCCATGGCCAGCCAGCTTGAGATTATAATTGACACTGATTGATCAGAAATGGTAATAATATTAAGGTGATTCCTCATGGTCTCCTATACCTTATATTGTTTTTATTATTTTATAAATAAATTCGGGGAAAGACTCTTATAACAGTACAAGTACTCATTTATGTATATATTTAAGGGTGGGGGAGGGGGAGTATTGGAAATTATGATGTTTTTTACTTTTTTTTCGTTACCTCGGACTGAGCAAGACTCTTATTTTGGAGAAAGTATTTTTTTTTTACTATGACTCTAATAAAGACCCAAAATTACTTCCACAAGTGCTTCGGTGAATGAAATCATGCAATATACTAAGTTCTTTATGCCAATATTTATGAAACAAGTCATGAAATCACACCATATGACATTTTTTTGAGATTCTATTATGAAAGTTTAATACATTTTTTTGAGAATACTATTTATTTCCGACAGCTGGAATTTTGTTAGATTAAAAACAATAATAAGAGCTATTCTGAAAAAAAAAATGAAGATAGCTTTTTCAGTACACTCTTATAATTAGAAGAGTCGAGCCAAATTTGGAACCAGAGATGCAATTGTGTAACAGAATTGTACTCACTTGGTGGCTAAAAACACGAGTTTGATTGTCAAACAGCTACTCAGTAAATTAGCTCATTTGACAGTTGAAACCGTACATATTGGGCTGTTAAATGAATACGATTTTCTTACACAATTCAACAACAGAATGTGAGAAATCAAGTTTAACAAAAAGTTTGGGTACTTTACCGTTGAAGTTCACCATCAAGCTGCTTTTCTACATTCTGCGCGACATGCTGCAATACTTGATCCATGTTGCTATTAAATCTGAAAGGTATTTATTAGAACTTTGAATTTAAATACAGAATAAAAGTTAGCGGACGCGTTATTATTACTATTGTATTTTACATTAGAATTAATGGATGGAAGTGCATAAATGTACATACACATGTTAAAGAATAAATTATTTTATTTGAGATTACTCGTATTTGAAGTAATTAAATTTCATAATCATATATTTAATTGCATTCCATAATGTATATACACAGGTGAAAAACATTAATATTATTAGATCATTATGGACCTTGTCCAGGCACAGCAATATAAGAGAGGACGGCATTTTATTATTATAGATTTATTATTTGTGAAGATCCTACTTTAAGCAACTTATTATGCTTTATTTCTCCGCCTATGAGTTGAGGTGAGGATGATGATGAATGAATGACCCATACCATGGCCATCCAAACTGATGCCGTGCCGCACATGTTTATTTAACTAGAGAAATAAGCAACACTAACCTGTTCTAACAATTGATATTTATGTGAAATTAAGTATTTAGTTCAAATAACATTAATAAAGCGTTTAAACGTGTGAAAAGCTTCTTTTTATCGGAAAATTTAATAATTTCGTCGCAAAACAAAAATCTCATTCTTTTCACTTTAGAAGAGGCCCGTTTTTGGTTTTGGCATCTGTCATCGCAACGTATAGAAGGGTGTGAATGCTGTGAATCAAACAAATCGGTAACTAGAATAATCGATTCGCAGAAGAAATCGATTTAAAATTGTATCAGTTTGTGATCGTTTGGATTATTTTTATGTTCATTACTTATATTATAAGTTCTTGTATTCAATCAATCAAATCATTTATTATCAGACATCTGTGGCCCCTAGATAAATACCTTACAAACTTACATATATAACAGTATATTATGAATACAAATTGAGTTAGTTAATAAACTTTAGCATTGACTAACCTTATTTTTCCACTAAATTGTAACTATGTTCCGTTTCTTCAGTAATGTATAGTGTATTTTTTATTGCATTATTGGTATAATTTACTGTACTATGAGCGTTATTATTCACAAAAATAAATGTATTTTTGATGCACACGCACACTTCAGATGTTTTATATTTTTTCTTTATGAAAATTATTTGAAATGGATATTCTTATGTGCCAGTGATATTTTGTAATTCATGACCTCAATTGAGGTATAAGCTGTACTTGAAAATAGCGGTGATTGTTGTAAAATACTGGCCAGTAATAAAATATGCTTCACGATGAAACTATTTAAACTATCTACTAAATCACAATATAAAATTTTCTAAAAAGCTGCCGTACCTATTTATATAATGTCTTATGATTTTACCTGTACCTGTGAATCGTTTCTTAAATTAAAATAACCGAAAAAATGTGAGTCGGACTCGCCCGCCGATGATTCCGTTAAACACTATAATATACTGTTTGTATGTACACTTCGGTGTCTAATAGTGTCTATGAATGTTTTTGTCTTGTCTATGGTCCTCTTCCTAACATGGCTGCTGTTGCGATGTTGTATTTAAAAACCTTTTAATAAATAACTGGAACTCGAAGACTGTCTCTCCATCATCAACAATGACATATTTCACAACTTTAAGGGACTGCAGATCTGAGTACATTATACGTATATGGTTTTAATTTCAAATCGATACCTTTACGCGTTCCCGTGATAAAGGGTTTGACAGACAGACAGACGGACGGACATTCATAGTACTCTTTGGACGGAGGGACATCAAAGTGATCCTGTAAGGGCTCGTTTTTTCCTCTTGCGGTACGGAACCTTAAAAAACAGGAAACGATGCTGTTTTTATCATACGGTTAGTTTAGAAGTTATGACAGTGGTATATATCGTATTTGGTACCATAATTCGATTATATTTTCCAGTGAAATTACGCGACACCGTTCTAAATGCATACAAAAGTTCAGAACTAAAAAGTACCTGAGTATGGCCTAATCGTCATTAACAGTTGCAAAAAAAAGGATATAAAGGTTTACACCCGGCTGGAAGCTCTGAGTTCTGAGCTCATTTAAGCTAATTACAGATCAAAACAATTATTTTTTTAATATAGGGTGATTTTAGTTTATACTCGTATAGCCAAATTCATACTAGAGACTCGATTAGTGGTCAGGACCAATACCATTCGCGATAGACGAAAAAAAAATGTTGGGCCTCTATACTTGTTCAAGAACAACCTCGAATCTATTAGAATATTAAGTCTAAATTTTAGTTTGAGTATTTCACAGAAAGTAACATTGATCCTTGGTCCTGACCACTAACCGAGTCTCCAGTATGAATTTGGCTTTGTAAACGGAAGTCTCCTTTTATTTATCTGATTAATATTTTCATTTTGAATCGAATTAATTCGGTGATATTTAACGATTATTGGTTACAACGCTAAAATTAAAAAATAATCGACTAAGAACGTAACAGTTTTTGAGACGTTTCGTTGTGATTAAAATTTGCCTTTTATTTTGGAATTCAAGTAAAAATAATACTTGAAATATTAAAGCTGATTTTGAAGGCAGTTTTTGTTTGACATCCATAAAATTAAACTTAAGTATGGTTAAAACGAAGAGCCATTTTCAAGTCATCATTTTATAAACGTCAAACTAAAATTTTAGTTTGACAGCCATAATTTACTCAACTTAGTGATTTTAGAGTGTTTTGGTAATTTCAAAGCACATTTTAGAGCTGACGTTCGATTAAATTTAAAAATTTATTTGGATTTTATAAGGTTGCTTTTGAGGTCCTTCATAAAAACTTATTAAAATTTCTGACGAAATTTCCCTTATTATTCTACAGTTTGGTAATAGAAATAGATGTGTACTGTATTTAAAAACATCAGTCGAGACGTAAACACTTCGAGCAAATAGATTTTGATGTAGCAATTTATCCAAAATTTGCATGAAAACCTGGAGATACATTTAAGTTTTTATTTCTAGTTGAATCATTGAAAATGCGTAGATAGGTATCTCCACTTAAAGCTTGCGAGAAGTCTGAGAGACTCGTCCAACTCTTCCGAGCTCAGATGTGAAGCAAAATTTTCATGGCTGACATACTACTCACCTGAAAAACAGTCTTTGTTGCTTGTTTAAGGACCAAACTCTGGAAGTCTCAATATTCTAGCAACAATTTTTTGGGTCTACTGTACTCTGCAAGGTGTGCTACTGTACAAGGTGGTAGAGCTAATGCCGGGCTCGACTGTGGAGGTACCACCATCTTACTCGGAAATCCTCCCGAAGTTATTCGGGGGAGAGTAAGAGGACAGCTCTCAGGCAAAAAAACCAGGCGGCCCACCATTGCCTGGGACCAATGGATGGCGGTATATCCATCCCCAATTGTCGAGCCTTATATAAATCAGACTGGTGACGGGCAGCGGCGTCACTGGTGCAAGGGTTTCGGCACCGCGCTCACCAACCCGCCTGCCCAGCGTGTGTGAGTATGGGCATTTCTTCCAGGAGAACCGCCAAGAGTGGCGAAATCCTGGAAAGGCCTATGTCCAGCAGTGGACGAAACAGGCTGATGGATGTATGGACCGTACTCTGCACCACATTCATTAATCACAAGACAGATGAATTTCATTTACCAGGGAACAACCATTAAGCCGAGGTAGAACAACTGGATAATGAACAGATCGACTTGTCAGCTGAATGTCAAGCAACATGTTGGCGAGTCAAGTTGAGATGATGAGAGCCAAAGTGGTGAATATTGTCTGGAAAAGATAGGTTGTTCTGGCTCTCATTGCCTTAATTTACTAATAGAATATAGAGAAATAAAAAAAAAAATACCCAACAGATTTAATTAATATCACATAAACACAAAATAATAAAACAATAGATCAATCTAGATTGTGGCTCCGACCTAGGTATCTGACTCATGGTTTTTATAGTCTTCTGCCATGTTTGAGCACACCAGCCTTGTATCGACTAGGAGTCAGTTGTCATTCATGATCTCTACTGATAAATAACAGCAGCAGTTCACCAGTGGCTGCAGATATGTGTACTAAAACTTTTAAAGCTAAGTTTAAGGCAATACTCGTACTTCTACAGCGACAAAAACAAGGTGAAAATTTGAAGCATCCTCTTAAAGTAAATTTTCTTTTAAATATGTATTATTAAGTAAAACATTTTATCTCCAAGCAAATTGTAAACATGCCTCTCATCTAAAACTCAACATTCACTATACTACATTAAACGTATTTTAGTTTAAAATAATAGTCACTATTCTTTCTTACACATACATAACACTACACATCAGACACTTTACACAATTACAACCGTTCTTTTTTATTGTGTACTTACCCCTAATACTTTATGCTCTGAACACTACCTTATGAGCTGGGGTTTACTGAAAACCAGCACTGCACACTATATGACAGCGTCAGAAAATTGCCGAGTTATTCCCATTTGTCCAAATGTTTCCTTTATGTTTAAATGTTTATATTTTGTGTATAAACTGTTTGTGTCTTTTGTTCTTTTTTTATTTTAATTTGATTGCACTAATTTTTTTCGTGTGTTTGGCACTAAATATTTCTTATTCTTATCTAAGGGAGCACCGGCGTTTGGTGGTGTCTGAGGCTGAGATTCAGAGTGCATTTTGAGTCGGGACTCAATATTACAAACGTCAAAAAGCGACGTGATCTCATACTAGAGTGACGTTTGTAAGATTGAGTTCCTCTTGAGTTCGGACTCAAAATGCACTCTGAATCTCAGCTTGAGACTCGTCCAACTCATCAGAGCTCACATTTAAAGCTAAATTTTCATGCCTGACATGCTACCCATAAATTTTGGTTTACCAGGAAACAACCAATCAGCCGAGGTGAGCCGAGCTGAATGTTGAATAGATCGACTCTTGTGTTGATTAAAGAAACTTTAACAAGGTGAATTTACTAATTAAATTTAGACAAATGAAAAAATAAACCTAACAAAAAAGATTTAATTATTATCACTTAAATACAAAATCATAAAACAATAGATCAGTCTAGGTTGTGGCTCCAATCTGTCTATCTAACTCATGATTTCTAGTCTTCTGCCATGTTCGGGCACACCAGCCTTATATCAACTAGGACTCAGTTGTCACTCATCATCTCTACGCATAAGAAACAGCAGCAGTTCACCAGTGGCTGCAGATCCATGTGTTGGACTGAAAATAAATACATTAAGTTTAATTTATAAAATAACTGTTTTTGAGCCAACTACACAAAGTGCGTTTTGCGTTTGAAACAAACAGGATGCATATTCTCCTTAACTTCTGCAGTCCGTGTGTAATCCAACCCATTGCATAGAATACCACTGATACACAACACTGCTCTGGATGTTCTGCCCATTAGGAACAAAATCTGATTTCTGCAATAAATTTTTGATGTAGATAAATAGAATAATATATATTATATAATAGGTTTACACATATAGATAGGATGAATTAGAGTGATGAAAGAAATTTATGCTGCACAAGTTGAAGGTAAAGCTTTATCGGGCCACTCGAGAAGGATGTATGCCAACCAAATAGGCAACATACTGAAGAATGGCAAAGTAAAAAGACCCAGAATAGAAGAGCTTGTATTACTAGATGGATATAGGTAGCAAAAGAGAGGTGTCAGAATCAGAAATATATAGTCTATGCCTACTCCTCTGGGAGACAGGCGTTGGTGTATGTATATAGATATAAAATTTAATTTCACAGCGACTAGCACAAACTCCAGATCTAAGTGATTGGGGCAGTGTTCATAATTCAAATGGCATAAAGAAGGAGTTATGCACAGAGCACATTTTAACCTTCTAAACAGTTGGAAGAAATTTTCGTCAGAAGGAGGTATTCAAAGATAGCCGTCAAAATACTTTAAAAATCTTGTTGCCACCAGGTATGCTAGTCTTGTATGTATAAAGTGTTAGGTGACGTCTGTTAGTTTTAGGCTTTGAAAGATAAACAAACAAGAAGGTAAGTAAAAAACTGGCTGCCACCCACAGACCAGTAATGCTTACCGGTCTGTGCTGCCACCCCAATGCTTTTAAAGACGAGGTCCACATCTCACAGTTTCAGGATTTGCCCCCTTTCCTAGAAAAGCAGATAGGTAGAAGAGGTTAGCATCCCGTCCATTGGAGGTTGGCACAACGCATAGCATTTTACAGAGAATTATATCCAAACTTTCCTTATGAAGAAAAAGCTGGGCTTAATGTAGTTTGATTTCATCGGAATCAAAACATACCATGCAACAAAATCATATGGGCATTTAGACTCTCCTAAATGAGCTCCGTCTATTTCTTGGTAGACCTTTTTATGCTTCTGTTATTGAAAACTAGAAACAATTAACATACGTAAAGTTTCTGTAAGTACAAAGAATTCGATTTCCCAAGAAAACGTAGACAGTCCTCTATCTGTCAAAATTGTTAGTGCTGCCAGCATGAAGACCTTAAAAATAACCTACAACTATGAATTGACAGAAAAATTTATATAAGGTCCTTAATTCAAAGTTAAAAAAAAATTTACTGTTATATAGTATCCTCAATAGACCGCACTCCACCGCAAAAATATTTTTGCGTCAACTTTTTTTTCGCCTTTCCATAGAAATTTAGTCAGCTGATACCCTTTTGTACTGGGAAGTGAATATAATATTTGATCAAAAAATATTTTTTCTTGACTGTGATCAGTTAACGATACATGATCTACCCTAGAATTATTTTCACTTATTATTGTAGGTATCATAGATGGTAGAGCTGATGCCGGGCTCGACTGTGGAGGTACCACCATCTTACTCGCAAATCCTCCCGAAGTTATTCGGGGGAGAGTAAGGCTGAGATTCAGAGTGCATTTTGAGTCCGAACTCAATCTTACAAACGTCAAAAAGCGACGTGATCTCATAGTATAGCAAAACCAGGCGGACCACCATTGCCTGGGGACTGATGGATGGTGGTATATCCACCCCCAATTATCGGGCCTCCTCATACACTGGTGACGGGCAGCGGCATCACTGGTGCAAGGGTTTCAGCATCGCGCTTACCAACCCGCCTGCCCAGCGTGTGTGAGTATGGGCATTTCTTTCAGGAAGATCGCCAAGAGTGGCGAAATCCTGGAAAGGCATGTCCAGCAGTGGACAAAACAGGCTGATGGATAGATGGATTATTGTATGACCTTATATTTAATTTTGATATTAATCAATTTTGGTACCTAATCTTTTTGAGGAATTATATCACGAAGCTTTCCAAAAACATTGTTCCAGTGTGTGAAACCACGCAGAGAGGCTAAGTCATTAAAATGCAATAATATACAACATACTCATAATTCTACCAAGAAGTAGAAATATAAAAGTTTTCAATACTGACCGAATGAAATTACCGGTAATGTTGCATTCGAATCTGTGGTCTATTAATCTGATTTTGTCTGTAAATTCAATTTATGAGTGTCAACAGGCACCTGCTAATTTTAGTTGGTGTGCCCTTCAGAATAGCAAAATATAGTGCTGTCACTTAAAATTACGTTTTTTAGTAAGTTTCTTAACTTAAAACCTTCAAAATCGGCTTTATTATCTATCATATGATATAACGTGATAATAAAAAAATATGGTTTTATTTTAATACAATAAGGTACTATTTATTTGTCTACGGTTTCGTTTATTACATTTCAAGTTACATTCTATGGTCGTTTCTAGCTGTCAAAACGGGCCTCTTAAATTGTGGCATTTATAATTTAGTTATAATTTCATTGTTCAATTATTCCTTTTATTTGTCTATTTTCACTAAAATGGTCCGAATGGGAATGTAGAAATTTCTTTAATAATTATTTTATTTGGTAACAACGACTTTAGTATAAAACGTGAAAATTTTTATAGAAAAGAATCTTTATAATCAACTAATTTAGTTATAAGTTCATTGTTCAATTAATCTTTTTATTTGTCTCTTTTCACCAAAATGATCTAAATGGTAATGTAGAAATTTCTTTAATAATTATTTTATTTGGTCACAACGACCTAAGATATTAAACTCTACCTTAAATAGGTATCTTTCATTGTAATTTCACACAAAAAAACACTGTTAAAACAAACACATTCCCGTTAATTTTCAAAGGGGTATGGGAAATGTTCAAATAAAAACAAGGCTGTAATATTTTATTTCTTATCTTGAAAAAAAAAATAACATTCACAAAACGGGTAATTCGGGTAATTTCTGCATCGGTTTCGGATGTTTTCTAGTTTGACTACCTACCACACTGGTAGTATCTCTCTCGCTTGGCCTAAAGGTCGCTGTAACCAGGCCATAAAATACAAAAAAAAAATATATTATAATAATAATTTGTGTTTGCATGGGGATTGGATTTAGTGATGTGAAGCGATTACAAAATTTAGAACCGGTTTTTACCGATTAGTTTCAGAAAAATACCGGTGTTTGTAGGTTCTTTTAGGTTTTTTATTTCACAATAAATAATATTACTTTTGGATGATTTAATCCCGAAAGTCCACTTAATTAATCAGTTTACACCTGATTCACCTCACAGTTGCATAAGCTTTTTGAAGAAAAGCGAATAAAACACATGCATAAAGACAAGACTTCAATACCGTGTGATAACGTATTGCGCTGAGACGTGGTCTCTTACAAAGGGCCTGATCCACCGACTTAAGGTCGCTCAGAGAGTTATGGAGCGGGCTATGCTTAGGGTATCTCTGATGGATAGAATCCGAAACGAGGAGATCCGTCGGAGATCGAAAAAGACTGACATAGCCTGCAGAATCAGTAAGTTGAAGTGGCAGTGGGCAGGCCATATTTGTCGCCGACATGATGGCCGGTGGGGCCGAAAGGCTCTAGAATGGAGACCACGTACAGCAAAGCGTAGTGTAGGCCGACCTCATGCCCGCTGGACCGACGACCTGAAGGACGTTGCGGGGGGCGGCTGGATGAGGAGGACGGAGGACCGACATGAGTGGCGAAATTTGGGAAAGGCCTATGTCTAGCAGTGGACGAACACGGGCTGATGGATGGATGGATGGATAAATAAAGACAGAGTGAAATTGACTAACTGAAATATTTATTCAGTGGGAAGCTGGGAATACCCTATCATCTCTTAAATTTTTTTCACTTTGAATTGTATAACAGGATTCCCCGACCGAAGACAATATAAATGTGGGTCGTGGTCTGAATATGAAATTAATGTTCAGGTATAGTACAGAGGACACCGCATCAAGTTAGGCACTTCGGACTTTGTACCTATCTTATATTCTTCTCTGTAGGGGCTTATGTCGTACTGCAAGTGTATAGCTTGATGTGGTCTCCCTGTACAAGAACAAATAAAAATTGTGATTCCAAAATTAATCGGTTTTTGTAAATAAAAACCGGTCATATTCGGTGTTTACAAAAACCGTTTTTTTAGGTTATTTTGAAACCGTTTCACATCACTAATTGGATTGGATGGATGGCGAATGAAAGTGAAGTTTTGCTGTTTGCTTGCTTTGCTTGTACGATTTAGTATTAAATAAAAGTAGGTACCTATTTGTCCGTCATTTAATTTTTAACTACGAAAATTTAGGCACCTCAGAAAACTTCTGTCAGACTTTGTAAGTAACGAGTTAAATACATAATTATGCGGCGTCATTGTCCCCTTCGTGTTTACTTATCACTTATCAGAATCAAAGTCCAAGTGAATGACTGAACCGTCTACTGTTTAATATTTAAATTATTTTATATCATATAGTTGCCGTTGCGTGCGGTAGTGCTCAAGAATGGATCAGCTTCGTTTCGATGGCCGTGTCGCGGTGGTGACGGGTGCTGGCGGTGGTCTGGGGAGGGCTTATGCACTATTATTGGGGTCCAGAGGCGCTAAAGTGGTCGTCAATGACCTGGGTGGAGCTAGAGATGGCGCCGGCAAGTCTGCCAACTTTGCTGATGCTGTTGTCAAGGAGATTAAGGATAAAGGTACGTTCTGTTAAAGTTTTTCAAAATTCTCTTTTTGCTTAAATTCACTTTTGTTGAATGGGAAATGGTGTCCATCACTGCTTATGGCGACTCTATTTGCCTGAACTCCCATTCTAGTGCAGTTTGCTGATCATATACTTATTAATAGGTACTTGCTTATTATTTTTTCTTTTTCAACATATCCCATACAATATCCATGACGTGAAACTAAAACATTTATCAAAATCAAATACATACAAAAGTTACAAGCATATAAAAGTCCTGGATTTTATCCATATTTGGATGAATGTTTATGTACCGTAATGTCTTAATCTCCTAGAAGGGATACAACAAATAAAATAATTTAGTGTCACAGCATAGTATATTTTATACTTTTCAAAAATATTTTTGTGTCATTTTGATTTTTGGGATATTTCTCCATAAATCATAGGAACCACCAAAACCATTCTCGAGTTTGCCTCTCACACCGTATTCACTTAGTTCCATACAATGAAATAGCAAGCATAGCGACCCCGCGACTGACTTCAGGCCACCCACTAGAGGCCTCTTAAAGTTAAAAAAAGTATCCCAATCCCAAACAAAAATTCTAAAAATGGTTGTTTTGGCTACAGTACAATACTAATAAACCATTTCGATGAAAATTTAGAAAATATATTTTATTAGTTTAAATTTGTTATTAAAGCATTTTATATACCTATGTGTTCCTAGTTTAATTTTAATTTATTTCCATATAATATGTAGAGTAGTCAGTCCAAATGAATGCAATAAATTATTTCACAATAACTCAATGCAGCAAAAATTGCACACTCTTGTTGCTGTAGGAAAAAAAGAATTAGTAAATCAAAATAAATTTTACAGTTTGCTAAAATTTAATATAATCTGTATCACAATTTGTTGCTCTATACAGATATATTTAATTACCTACGACATCAATTTTAAAGCTGTCCGATATCACATTACTTGCTGATCAATTTAGTTATTTTTGCCAATCACTAGAAGCAGCTTAACTCACTTTGTTTGCTGACAAAATATATTTTGGAGCTGACCAAAACCTCTTTAATTTCCTGACCATTTAAATGATAGCCTTTAATAAATGTAAGAGACAACAATTGGGGTGGGGAACCCTAAAATTGTAGGTAATTTACTATTATAATAAGGTATACACATGGGTAGAGGTGGTAGAGCTGATGCCGGGCTCGACTGTGAAAGTACCACCATCTTACTCGCAAACCCCCCCTGAAGTTATTCAGGGGAGAGTAAGAAGACAGCTCTCAGGCAAAACCAGGCGGCCCACCATTGCCTGGGACCGATGGATGGCGGTATATCCATCCCCAATTGCCGGGCCTTATATAAAACAGACGGGTGACGGGTAGCGGCGTCACTGGTGCAAGGGCTTCGGCACCGCGCTCAGCAACCTGCCTGCCCAGCGTGTGTGAGTATGGGCATTTCCTCCAGGAGGACCGCCAAGAGTGGCGAAATCCTGGAAAGGCCTGTGTCCAGCAGTGGATGAAACAGGCTGATGGATGGATGTATGGAATAATCACAGGTGAAACGTGTACGCATTTCTTTCTTGTGACTTGCATTTCACCACCGTTCTCGGAAAACACCTCTGACTGATTTATATACTATCTTGTTATTCCTTCATCTCTGACTGTGTGGTATCCAGCTTGTCGAATCCCATTTGGTGTGACGAATGGCGTTAGCAGCTTTCAAAGAACAATTGACTGGTTGATTAAACACGAACAATTACAGAATACTTACGCCTATTTAGATGACGTCACTATCTGTGGTAAAAATCTAAAAGAACATGACGAAAATCTGCAAAATTTCATAAATGCGGTCTCAAAGTACAATTTGACTATCAACACAACGAAATCGATTTTTTCGACTGACACTATAAATCTCCTGGGATATACCATACATAATAAGACTATAAAACCTGATGAAGAACGACTTAAGCCACTTTTACAACTTCCAGTGCCTTCAGATACAGCTTCTCTTCGCCGAGCCCTTGGCATGTTTTCACATTATGCAAAGTGGTTACCAACTTGCTTAGTAATGTTGTTTATATTTTGTTGTAGGTTAACGCTTCAGAACTCAAGTTAACCAAATTTTAACTTGAAAACTTCCAGCAAGTCTATTCACTTGAAACTAGATATTGGCGGAACTAATGTGCGGAGACACATTATAGGAAGCCAGATAAAACGGCTTTGATTGATTGATTGACATAATTTCATTCCTATTGGATGTCATGGTATTTAAAGCTGGCGGAGATACTACTGCATTTGCAGGTAGCGAAGACATCATTGCAGCTGAAGGTGGCCGAGACATAATTGCATTTGAAGGTGGCGGCAAAGACATTTCATTGGAAAATGTATATGAAGAATACCATTTGAAACAGTTGAGATTTAATGATCTTGTATAGGAAAGCTTTTCACTGTTTTTGCCATATTAATAAAGAATTCTATCATGGGATCACTTTGGTTCCTGTTGGGTGCAGCGTACCTTTTTTTGATAGGTACTCTTGAAGGACCATTGCTGTATTTGGACCCTGTGAAGCTGCATACCTAGGCTTTTTAGCAACAGCTCGTGATGATGTTACGGAGGAAGCGGTTGCGGATGAATCCCGTGTGTTACTTGATTCAGTTAATATATTACTTTCTGGACTGGTTTCACGATGTACTTCGCTGAAGTCACTGTCAACAGAGACAGGCGATAAGTTCGAACGCCGTTCTTCCTCGTCGTTCAGATATGGAACGAAAAAAGTGAGCCGCGGCGTATTTTGGAGCATTCAGGTTTGGTGCTGCGTCGCCACTTTTGGTCTTGCGCAAATTCAGAGCCTTCCGATGGTTGTCCCTTATTTTGCTCCATCAATCTTTTCATGCCGTACTTGTAACAAATAAGATACATTTTGTTACTTTTGTTTCAGATTTCTGGCTACTGGAAACACTTTTCGATCAATGAATTTTTCCTTCAGACTGGGTGAACATACATTACGAGAGATCGTGTATGGTAGCTGTTACAGCCCCTTGTCATAGTTTAAAAATCCATACAGTTAGCCAACGAAAGCATGTAGACAGGGCAATCGAGCGGGGCTTGCGGGGCAAGACGCAGGAGCTATAATTATTGACCCTGACTGCATACAAAATTCGAACAAGCAGTCGGGGTCGCGTCTCTCCGGGTTGACGCGACGCAACTCGCAAGTGTACCCAATAAAATAACCCAGTAATAACAGGTCTCTCTGGTCTTAGTACAGGGGCCCCTGCAACTTGTTGTGAATGCTCTGCTTTAAACAATAAAGCTATTTTTTATAAGTTTAAAAAACTTGTGCTTTCTACTCGTTTTGTGCAAGACTGCAAAGACAAAACAAGGAATTCTGTACCTATCTATTTTGTGGTATTAACATATCAACCTAACCGCTCCTCCTCGCTTCGCTCGTCGTCGTCGCAACCTATTTTGTTTTTTTTTTTGTATAGCGAACGCGTTATATCTAACTGATTTCGGGTTTTAACTGTGACATAGATATTATATAATTATAGTATAATTAATGTATTTTGTACACTACATATTCAAAATGGCGGCCGCACGGTAGGAGTGGTGGGTGACTAGATTTTGGTGTCAAATAGTTACAGCAGGTGTAGCTCTTAGTAGGTACGGTCTTGTGAGGGTCCGATGAGGAGCAGAGACATGACCACTGGGTCTCAGTGATGGCGATACCTAAAAACATCCAGTTTTGTGTTAAGTGTTTAGTCTCAGGGTGCTGCTTCTAGGTAGGGTCTTATGAAGGTCTAATGAGGAGTACAGACATTGCTACTGGATCTCAGTGGTGGCAAAATATCCAGTTTTGTGTTGGCAATCGCACTAAATAATCTAATTTAATATACTTGTTATTGCATGTGTTTTCATGCGATGGCCAAGTCAATCTATTTGTTTAAAACATAAATGATTTTTAATATTGATATGGTCACTAATAGTCACTATAAGATGTTATTAGGTTAGCTAATTATGTAATAACTTACGACGGAAGGTCCCTTAAGTAGGGACTGAATAAATTAACCGACTTGGATTTACATGGATCTCATAACTTTTTACAGTAGAATAACTAAGTTGCGTGACTTGTTATTTTTGTACAAGTTTTGTTTTTGATGGCATTTTGATTTTTCGCGGCGCCATATCCAATTTACTGAACTACACTTCCTTAAGATATTGGGAAAGTAAAATATTTTAAATGGTTTTTCTTAAATTATTTTTTACCATTTTTATTATTTTTTATACTAACCACTTGGTGAACGGTGAAGGAAAACATAGTGAGAAAACCTGCATGCCCTAAAAAGCGTGTATTTGTGCCCGAAGAACGGCGATAGGGCTCACCACCTATCACGTTGGGACGTAATAATCGTCGATGAAATGCGGGCGTGCCGAGTGTGGACTGTGACTTGCATTTCACAGTTCACACCCGGAAAACCTCTGACACCCTTCGGGGATTAATGTTGTGACGATATATTAATATTTTTTACCATCATGCGTTTGTTCTTGTCACTGTTTTTCGAAGAAGCAGCTGTCTTTTAATGATACTGATAGGATTTATGCTAATTATTTGATTTCCTTAGGGGGTGAAGCTGTTGCAGACTACAATTCAGTGGTAGAGGGGGAGAAGATTATCAAAACAGCTTTGGATAACTTTGGCAGGGTTGATATCCTAATCAACAATGCTGGTATTCTTCGTGATAAGAGCTTTGCCAAAATATCTGAACAGGTAATTCTTTACTATAGTTCACCACTCTACAGTTCAAGGTAAACAAGTCTATAAAAAAACTTAGATTGCATCTAACTGTAATTTTCTAAAATAAGTCTTCTTATTTTGTGCTATCAGAACGTAAGATGATCAGTGGAATAATATAATTTTAATTAACTTTTGTAGATTAATTTGTTAAAACAGTTGAATTGCTGATGGCAGCTTCGCAATTCTTCCTTGTGACTTTGTCCCCGCTAAGAGGAATAACAAACTTGAACACATTGTACTGTACTGTACAGCTGTATTGTATTGTGATGTAAAGGTGTGCCTTTATAATTTGAATTTTCCTTTTTTTTCTTTAAACACTAGGATTGGGACCTGATCCAAGCTGTGCATGTAAAAGGTGCCTTCAAGACGACACAGGCAGCATGGGAATTGTTTAAAAAGCAGAAGTATGGTCGTGTTATCATGACCTCGAGCAATGCTGGTGTCTTCGGTAATTTTGGCCAGGCCAATTACAGGTAATTTAAATTTATAGATCATATCATAATTCATAAGTCATATCATAACAGATACATACTTAAACATAACTAAAAATCTGATTAAAACACCAAGGTTTTTAGTATCGGATCCGGGGTAAGGGAGGATATAAATATATCTTACAGGAGTCACAATTTTTTTTAATACTACTACTATATTATGACAATTTCCTACTTATGTTGTACTAAAACAGTCTTAAATTTTCTTACACATACCAAACGTATTTACGTACTGGATACAGGATATGGTATTTACTACGTGTTAGCGCCGGGTTCACATGTAATGCAGAGAAGAAAAGGGATTGGTAGGAACTAATATACAAAGGGGAACTCACCTCGCTTTATCCTTTGTTTGTGCTCCGAATCTGTGGGTGGCACTGACGAGCTGATGGCTGGAGCTGGGTTGCCAGGAGACGACGTGTTGTTCTCCGGAGATGAACGTCGAGCCGATGATATTTGAGCTAGTTGACGCGACGTATTTTGAACGCGTGCGCACGGGACGCGTTACCCTCGGTCGAGGTTTGGGCAACCGGGTCAAGCGCCGCGGTCGCGCTTTGTTCCGAAGCTATACAGCGCTTTCTGTGACGTCTTTCTTTTAAGAGTGAACACTATCCGTACGGTCCGAAATAGAATAACATCGCTAAAATCGATTACAAATGAATGAGGTGAATGGCAAATAATCCATAAGTGAAGCAAATATCTTCATTCATTCGTATGACTTTTGTGGCTCACGCGTCAGAGGTGAGGCGATGAAAACGTTGAACGGAATGAAATGTCAAAAATGATTTTCACTCTATAATTTCAGACAAAATTTTGAAAAGTCTTGTGGAACATCTCGAAATGGAAGAATTTATATTTGTGAATGTGTTTGTGGGTTTGTGGAGTCGATAAAAAAATATATAACGTATTGTATTCTGTGTTAAATTAAGAGGTTATGAGGTATCTTTTATAAAGCGGTCCGAATCATGAGCTATCTTTCACATCGTTTGCTAGCTCACAAATTACGGACCAGTCCTCGCTCACACTTGAAATCATTCATGGCTTTCAGCGATGTAATTCTATTTCGGACCGTACGGTATGGTTTCCTGAAAAATCTCGATAAAAGCTACCGTCGGTCCTTTTCCAAATATGATTCTGGATCCGTCACTGACTCTTATTGTTGTTGCTGACATGCCATATGTTTAATTTAACTATACTATTTCAACTTCTTACAGCTTCTAAATATTTTTCAGGTTGACTGACACAAATTTGAATTATATAACATAAAAAAACTATTATTCTTAATTAAAATTACCTATCAATATAAATTATACTCTTAAACTTATTAAAAAAACTCAACTACAAATAATACTCCTCTTTCTGTTCCAAAATGGACCCCTGCGTCAAGGTGGATATAATGAATTAAAGTATATACATAATACTGTTATGGATAAACATTTAAAAAATATTGTTACTGGTCACAGGAGAATAGATTCTTAAGGATTTAAGTTTTATAGTTTCATACAAAATATCATGGTAAAATTGGCGAAAGAAATTTAGTAATAGCGTTGATTACATGCAAACAGTATAATATATCACTTTTCAGTGTCGTCGCGATATACTTTCCTCATTATCTTTTATCAAGGTCGAAGGGTAGACTTTGACTTTTCATATGACTGTTTGCATTATTATCGTAAACAAATACTTTTGCCTTATCTTTCTTATCGTTTAACTGCTCTTTCACTTGTGTAAAAAACCACAACGGATGGAAGTAAAAACCTTGCTGAATATTATTATAAAAGTGCACTACAAACCAGGAAAGATCAAATTAGAAACAAATAAGGTGGTTGTATGTGAAAGGCCCTGTCACTTGTCTGGTCTGCACAGGGCTGGGCCCAAAACAAGATTACGCAGTACCAGCGGACAGTAACAAGGGTTTTCAGTAGAAAGTTCTAGTAATAAAATGTGACACTCACACAAGTCCAGTAAAATATTGACGGCGCCAAAATACCTCCAGAAGTCCAAAATCTGGGGTCCTCGCTATCCGCTGCTTGTGCCGTCTCGCTGCTCCAGTGCTGGCCGAGCCGGTATTATGGAGGGGAAAGACTTAGGCAAGGAACAGCAGGAATTCAAGGAATGTGGCCGCGGGCATTCAATACGTGTCACCAAAAAACTGACGCAATCCCTACGGTCTCTTCATAGAATTAACTCGGCTTTACGAGAACAATTCACCGATAAGGTTTTACACTGGAAGACCTTTATTTTAACACACAGATGGCCCTAAAGCAGGAATCTATCAAACCTTTTAGGCACCACTTTTTCTCACAAGCAAAAACCGGAAGCGAGAAAAAACCATGTCATGTCCATCAAATCATAGACAAGTAGTAATAAAAAACAAAACAAAGTTACTACACCGCCGCTAGCGCGGTCTCTAAAAGTGCAGATTATAAAACTGCGAACAAAGCGCGTTCAACTTGGATGTGAAGCGAACAGTGGTTAAACCGAATTTTGGTGCAAAATGCACATCATAATATTGTTTTCCTTACTATTGAATAAAAAGTATGCAAAAATTGCCTTTTAAAGCAATTAGCGGAAATTGATTAATAACAGTAGTTATTTTATGCCTTACATTTTTATTACATTCGATTACAACGTTAAATATGCTTTTAAGTTTGTTAATCGAATGCAATCAAAATGTAAATCATGAAATGATAGAATTTGAATGTAAAACCCTAATTATTACTAATTAATTTCCGCAAATTGCTTGAAAACGCAATATTGTATATTTTTTATTTAAAAGTAAGGAAAACAATATTATGATGTTCATTTTGCACCGGGATTCGGTTTAACCACCTTAAAAGACAAGAATTTGAAAAATTCAGGCCTGGGCAGGATTCGAATCTGCGGCCTCTTGTAACCAAGACAAGCGCGAAAAGTTCAACGGTCTAGGATAAGTACCTCGGTGGCGCAGTCGGTAGCGTGCTTGTCTTGATAACAAGAGGTCGCAGGTTCGTATCCTGGCCTGAGGATTTTTTTCAAATTCTAGTATTTTAATTGTTTTCTAATTGATCTTTTCTAGATTGTAATGCACCGTAATAATAATATGTTAAGTATTCCAAAGCGATGGATTTCTCTACAAAAACGTAACCATGATGAATGTTTTACAGTGCTGCAAAGCTTGGTTTAGTGGGACTAATGAACACATTAGCCATCGAGGGAGCCAAATATAACATCAAAGTGAACACGATCATCCCGACAGCAGCTTCCAGACTTACTGAGGACATTCTACCGCCAGAGATGTTCGACGCCATGAAGCCAGAGCTTATTGCTCCTGTTGTTGTGAGTTTTATTAATTATTTAAGGCGCATAGGCATGCCACCGTTTTAGTACAAAATTTTATAACCCTTTTCTCCGTTGTTTTTCGTTATAGACCAAAGTATGAGACCTTTACCATCTGGTATTGATATTTTAAAAGGCGCCATTATGCCTAAATTTCGAATATTGATTTTGCTTTAATGATATCAAGCTGGACAGATTTACATAAAAAACTGTTTAATCGTCTTAAATTGTACCAATTCTAAAAGGGGAATGGCAGGTCTGGTACTGAACTTGACCCGGTGTTATTTCCATGAATCCGTGCTGTTCAATTAATAAAATTAAGTTAAATGTAAAGGATTCTGCCGAAATAAAATCTGTGTCAAAACCATGAATATCTAAAAGTGTGGAGAAACGAGATATTTGCGTTTTTGTGACATACATGAATTTGTATGAAGTTACTCAGCTTGTACAAAGTTACACAGCTGAACTGCATGTAAAATACGTAAACATTATAGCGTGAATCGGAACGATAAAGTAAAAAAGAAATAATGAAAACTCATTGGTCAATCATAGAGTCCTCGCCACCACTGAAGTCCGATGGATTAAGGCATTTGGGTTCATATTCCAAAGCCAATAAAGACTTCGTCGCAGGACTACAGTGGTCGCGTGAACTATAGCCATCGACAGTTCTCAAGATGGCAGTCATTCGTACGTTGAAAACCATTTATTTGGAATAATTTTTCAGAAAAACTTACTTTGCCCCCCGGACTTTAAAAAATCATGCAATTTTTTCCAAGATACAACTTTTTGCGCTTTGTATAATCCATCGGTGGTATTCAAGTGTTTGATTTTGATCTGACAAGATGTCTTCCTCTGACGACGAAGGTATGGGCGGTGCGCTTTCGGTGCAATATCAATATCAAGAGATGAATGAATTATGATGATAAGGGGGCATCCATTAATAACGTGAGGCGTTTAGGGGGTCAAGCCAATTTTTACCCAATCTCCCGTGGGGAGAGGGGGGGGGGGGGGAGACGTCCCTGGCAATTATCACGTAATTTTTTTCCGCAAGAAACAGTGTAAAATTGCGAGAAAACTGGGTTGAATTGAGCAAAGCGTGTTTCTCTATTAAAATATTGCGCTTTCGGTGCAATATCAATATCAAGAGATGAATGAATTATGATGATAAGGGGGCATCCATTAATAACGTGAGGCGTTTAGGGGGTCAAGCCAATTTTTACCCAATCTCCCGTGGGGAGAGGGGGGGGGGGGGGAGACGTCCCTGGCAATTATCACGTAATTTTTTTTCCGCAAGAAACAGTTTAAAATTGCGAGAAAACTGGGTTGAATTGAGCAAAGCGTGTTTCTCTATTAAAATATTACTAAATTCTACACAATAATATTATAATAAGTAGCACAGCAGCTCTTAGATTGTTTACCGGCCAGCCAAACGCGCAATCCGACAAACGCTGTGACGTACGAGACAAATTGTTTTTTTCTGACAATTCCGACGCAATGAATCATTGATTAACGTATTTACACTGAAAATACGCATAGTACGATCATCTCACGATATCTCACTAAGGGGGGAGGGGGTGTCGGAAGTGTCTCCGAGTATGGGCGGTGAAAGTAACAGTCTACACTCGGACAACCACTTTTCACCGACGATTATTACATTCCAGCGTGATGGGCCCTAATGCCGTATTTCGGGCACAATTTTATGAATCAACCACTTAACGTGCCTTCCGAAGCACACAGACTGAACACAAATTATTTGAACCCGCACCTCTAACACGAAGGACCATATCGAGCTCGATATTGCTTGATACAGTGCTCTGTCTCACTCTGTTGATCTACCTAAAGAGGGCCGGACAGTGGTATATCGAGCTGTCAAAGCTCGATGTGGTCTACCATGCTAGGTACCCGGAAATATTAGGTAAAAATATTAATAGATAAACTTGCCTTTTTTCCTCTAAACCAGTAATATTTTAAATATGCTACTATATTTAAAATTGTTATTTATTTACTTAAATAAGTTGCAGACTATTTAAAAAATGTGCAAAATGTTTTTTGTGCAACGTTATGTATCCCTATTTTTATTTTTTATTTATATTTATTGAGGGGTCGAAATATAGCACATTTAACTATACCGGGTGTAAATAGAGTTCGACCTTTAAATAAAACCACATATATTATACTAAACAACTTTCTGAAGAAAAATACCCGCGCAAATCTTCACAGAAGAAGATATTCAACTGTAACTTAAAAACTTTATTTCGTAGGAAGAAATTCTATTTTAGAACGCTGCACCGTAACAGCTGTATTACGAAAGACGCTGTTTCAAAAAACGCCCTTATGTCGGTGCGTTAGAGTTCACGCATTTTTGTTTGAAATTCAAACATTTCTGAAACTATTGGTTAGGGCGGGCGGGTATGTTTCTTGGGAAAAGTGGTTCAGTATAATTCGTAGAATATGTAGTTTCATTTAATGAAACTCTATTTAACTTTTTATAATAATATTTATTAAATTTCAATTGCCATTTCAAAGGTATAATTGGCAAATGAATAACTATAAAGGTGCTTTTTGACGTTTCTTCAGCTGCTATTGCGTCATCACTGTTGTATGAAATCACGACAGGTTTTTTATATGATTAATTTAATTTATTAACATAACGAAGTGATATTTGATAAAAACTACCATTTAAAACGCCTACAAGTCACACCTTGCAAGTTTCAATATTCACTTTCGTTTCCGTTGTCATAATGAAATATTATGGTCTTTCATTATCATATCATTTTTAAAGGTATTCTCGTGTGATCGAAGAACTTTTTTTGCTGTCTTATAGATTTTATTTATAAAAATTAAATAACAAAGAGGAGCCTACGCGAAAAAGGAGAGCTTATATTTCTCGATTGGTAGGGTATGAGTATGTATCTGAGTGGTAGCATATATGTATATCTGTTTGTAGTATCTGCGTACCTAATATATACAAGTATTTATATTGCTGACTAGCTTTTGGCCGCGTTTTTGCTGTCGTTAAAGTGTCTAAATAATAACTATTATCGCCAGTTTTCGGCTTGGCTGTCATTTTGTAAACACCCGTCATAGCCTATGTTGACTGGAAACCGCATCTAAATCTCTTGGGTGGTCCTCGAGTTAAAACGAAACATACAGACTGACAGACAAAAATTCTGAAAATTGTAGTTTGGGCCTCAGTAAAATAAATATTCCAAATTTTTAGCTTTACTTAGCACTCTATTTACACCCGGTATATTCTTTGTGTTTAGAATAGAATAGAATAGAATAGAATGACGTTTATTTCGATCGATGAAGATCATAATTATTAATACACATATACACAATAAAATATATATAAAATTAAAACAATATTTTGGCTGCTGTCAGCACATGAGTCATGCTGCAATGATTCATTTACTGACAGTCAAACCGTTCCGCAAATGCGTTCAGGATACAGTTGCGGCTGTCCCGCACCCTGCGCAACAGCGATGTGCACCGCCCGCGCATCGTTGCATAAAAACAATCCACATGCGCGTCCGCGAGGCAGCCCCAAAATCATCCTAAACGCATTGTTGTATTGGACTCGTAGCGCGCTGTACTGTCTTTGCGTATAACTCACCCACAGACTGCTCGTGTAGAAGGACGTACAAAATGCCCTGAACAGGGTGATTTTGACGTTTATTGAGCAGCGAGCAAATCTGCGGGCTATCATATTAGCACGAACAGACAACGCCCTACGCTCCCTCTCTATGTCTGCATCGTCTCTCAGGTCCGAGGTTACAACATGTCCAAGGTATTTAAACTGATTGACTCTATTAAGAGGATACCCGTAGAGTTTAATAGCTGGTATATTATGTAGATGCTTTCCTCGGGCCTGAAAGACCATGCATTCGCTTTTTTTCACGTTATACAACAGCCCGTGATTGTCAGCGTACTCTTCGCAAATGCCAAGCAGCTTTAATAAACCGCTCACAGAGGCGCTCAGCAGCACCATGTCATCAGCATAACTAATATTGTTAATGCTAATTCCTCCAATATGACAGCCAACATGTGTGCTGCTGAGCCTCTCAATCAGCGCATTCACATAGAGGTTGAAGAGCTTAGGTGAGGTTAGCCCTCCTTGCCTCACTCCGCACTCCAACCTGTATGGGATCGAATAGGCCCCCGACCATCGAACGACATTGTCCTGATTCTGATACCAATATTTAAAAATGCTTATTAGTTCCTCGGGCATTGAAGTTTGGTGAAGTTTTTTCCATAGAATATCATAACAAACCAGGTCAAACGCCTTCGATAAGTCGAGGAAACAAGCAAAAATAGGCGTATTTCTATCAGTATAGTACTTGACAGTTTGCTTTAAACACAATACAGCTGTTTCTGTGGAGAGACCCGACTTAAAACCGAATTGGTTGTCATGTATTTTTGTAGATATTTATCAAGCTGAGTGTTAAGCAAACCGTCAAGAACCTTCGAGATAATAGTGGCTAATGAGATAGGCCTATAATTGCTCCTGTCACTAATATCGCCAGTCCTGCTCTTCACAATCGGCATATTTAATCGGTTTATTTATATAAGTATTTTTTATTTTTGGGATTATTAAATACATAGACGAAAAATATAGAATCACAAATAAAAAATATAGAATCACAAATGATTTTTTTTCACCAATTACATAATGCATATTTTTTTTTTAAATGGACATGTTCCCTTTTCAAAAAATGTGATTCGTATATTGTCATCACTAACGCTGGCTTTGTTTCAGGTGTACATGGTTCACGAGTCATTCGACGACACGGGCATCGTTGTCGATTCCACACTCGGTTTCGCCGCTAAAACTCACTTCGTCCGAGCGGAAGGCACGCCGCTTAGGTATGTACATATTTTATACCGGACGTGGGGCTGCATTTATCGAAATGGCTGTCTTTTATAATAAGGTTAAGTTAGTACAAGGTGACCTTCGTACAAAATTTTCGTTCAAATTCATACCGGATTTTTTTACATGTTGTTCTTTAGACTTCAACAAATAGTAAAGCCGATTCTGAAGGCTTTAATTTTAGTTTTAGTGCTGTCAAACTAAATTTTTCTTCATTCCAAAATAGTTCTTTAGTGTACCTAGACAACAGAAGCTATATTACTTTGGAAACTTTTAAGTTTTGACAGCACTAACACTAAAATTAAAGCCCTCAGAATCGACTTTATTGTAGCGTTAAGTTAGTGTCCTGTGTTTTAGTAAAATGAAGAGGAGTAAAAAAATTGTCATATTAGGGTACATTTTCTTAGCTTATCGATACCCTACCTTGTTATTCTGTAAGATGGGTCCGAGTCAATTTGAACTGTGATCTATAATTTAGATTTAATAAGGTGATATACAAACAGCCAAATTCTTACTAAAGACTAAAGACAACATATTATTTTTCAAATTTCGCAGATTTTGTATTTGGTCCGCATACTTCATTTACCAAGCCTGCAGTATGAATTTGTCGCCTTACAGTTAGTAAAATATTTTCTGGCTAGCACGTAATCCCTTTCACAGGAAGAAGCCCCAGGACCCAGTGACCATAGAGTCAGTGAAGGACAACTGGACGCAAGTAGTGAACATGAAGGGAGCTAAACACATCGACAGGATCGCTGATGTCACACTCGATTTAGTTGAGAAGTTACAGGTATATACATAGGTAACACTAAAAGTTTCCGGAACTGGCCACTTACATAAACAATATTTAAAAATTTATTGCAACATTTGAAAATAGAACTCTTTGGCTGTAGAATGCAGTTTGTTTCATCTGACTGTCTTTTGTTTTTACCTTGTGGCGCCATTTAAAAAATTGTGTGTCTGCATCAACATGGATTTAACTCGGGAAAATTTTCGTAGTATGATTTTCTACGATTTTAAGTGTAATTTGACAGCTCAACAGAGCATCGCTCGGCTTGAAACAGCTTTTGGCAATGAAGCACCATGCAAGACGACTGTTTATAGCTGGTTTGCAGAATTCAAGCGTGGTCGTATCAATGTCAGTGACGAATCTCGCGATGGTCGGCCGTCCACCGCTGTGACCAACAAAAACATCGATGCTGTGCGCCGTATGATTGAAACAGACAGGCATGTGACCTACCATGAAATTCGCGCATCCTTAGAAATAGGCATGAGTCAAATACAATCAATCCTACACAAACATTTGGGTGTGAGAAAGCTGTGCTCGCGGTGGATCCCACACAACTTGACCGAGGCTCAAAAAACGGACCGCGTCACTTGGTGCAGTGCCATGCTTACCAGATTCAACGAAGGTGCGTCAAATTTGGTGTGGGACATAGTAACAGGTGACGAAACATGGATTTATTGCTACGATCCCAAAACAAAGCAGCAATCGAGCGTATGGGTCTTTCAAGATAAGCCGAAACCAACCAAAGTGGCGCGCGTGAAAAGTGCATCTAAGCGGATGATTGCTTCTTTTTTTAATAAAACTGGACACGTGGCTACTGTTGCTTTAGAGAATCGTCGTACCGTGAATAGTGACTGGTACACGACCATTTGTTTGCCGGAAGTTATTGACGAACTCCGTAAAAATAACCGTAAACGCCGTATCATCCTGCACCACGACAATGCTAGTTCTCACACGGCCAGACAGACAAACGACTTTTTGAAGACGAAAAATGTAGAACTCATGAGTCATCCTGCATACAGTCCCGATCTGGCACCTTGTGACTTTTTTCTGTTCCCAAAAATTAAGAACCAATTACGCGGTCAACGATTTTCATCACCAGAAGAGGCTGTCGAGGAGTATGAAAAACACGTTTCAGAGGTCACCACAGAGGAGTGGCACAAAAGTTTTCAAAACTGGTTTGATCGAATGAAAAAGTGCATAGACGCCAAGCGAGATTATTTTGAAAAACAATAAATTAATTTTGTACCTTTAATAGTATTTTTTCATATTCATTCCGGAAACTTATAGTGCGTCCCACGTATAACATATTTTGTATGATAAAGATAAAGATCTATAGCGAAATTCATCGCTTTGGATTCCTTAAACATTATTTAAACAACCCCCGCAACAGTTGATAATCGGATTCAGCACACTCAAATCTATATATGTATATACCAATTTTCAGCTTTTCTATTTGTTTTTCCAAATTTGTACTGACTTCCCCAGATTCTCTGTAGTATTAGTTAGAGTGAATTAAAAACTAGAAAAGATTATCCATCCATCAGCCCGTGTTCGTCCACTGCTGGACATAGGCCTTTCCCAAATTTCGCCACTCATGTCGGTCCTCCGTCCTCCTCATCAGATCAGAAAAGATCAGTTGAAACAAATTTTAAGTGAGACAAACAGGCCCGCTGGTCTACCACGTAATTCTGATTGTCATGGGTTTGAACATCATTTTGAACTTCATTACCATTACCAGAGTCTGAATCGGACCTATTTTGTAAAAATTGCAATGACAATGAACATCATGAATGAATGAAAATCTGCGTTTTGTTTATTCAATTTAGTTATGGGTTGATGCGTTTTCGAAGTTATTATAAACCAAGTTATTCGTAGATATGAGCACCTATTTAATTAGTCTGATCCTCTTTTCGTATTGAAAAGAAGTTTTGCAATGTTTCTTATTGTTTTATTTTCAAATTTATCACTTAATGTAATAAATGCAAATGAGAAATGAATAACCAAACGCACAGGACAAAAATAACCTCCCTCGAAAAGTTTCGTTTTCATTTCTATTTCATTTGTAAATAAAAGTAAGTAAGTATACCTACCTACTGTTGTGTTTTTCTTCTATTTAATTTCAAATTTCTGGGAAATCAATATCATAACATAGGGCAATGCCAATTTTTCTTCACTTTTTACCAAAATCTGTAGAAGTTTTGGAGAATCAACAGTGTAACATAATACAGTGCCTGCGGAAGATTTGAGGAGGAAATAGACATTAGAATACCAAAGCTTCATGCAATGGGAATTGGATGGAATAGCTCCAAGTGGAGAGCCAACCATCCGCCTGACTGAGCCCAGCAGGCGTCCCAACTCAACATCATCAATACAGTGCCTGTTTCTCTTTTTGTTTTTTTCACAATCAAATATTATGTTTCAGAATGCCAGCACACAGACAGAGACAAGACATTTTCATGGAGAACTTAGACTTGGCTGTAGAGAAGGTGGTGAACAACATTGCAGCACTATTAGCGAAGCAACATGTAAAGTCTCAGTGGAAATGTATTGTGATTGTGAATGAAGTTGGACTTGGCTGTCGAGAAGATGGTCAACAATATTGGTACAATGTTAACCGGGCAATGTGTTAAGTCACAGTGGGAATGTATTGTGATTTTGAATGCAGTGTTGTTAACAAGGTAATTTAGCAATTACTTTAGTTAATTGTTAAAATAGATGATAAAAATCTAATATGTAAGACTTGAGGTTTCAGTAGGTACTTACTAAAAATAAGTGTGTTTATTACATAAATAATAACCAGTGCAAAAGTAGTGTTTTATTTCTGAAATTCCATGTAGGTTCAAAATGATGTTATTCTGAGAAAAGTATCTAAGTTTGACAAGATTATAAAAGAATTAAAATCTAATAGTATGGAAAAAAAACATTTAGTTGTTTGGTCTAAATATAAAGGGTATGAATGAAAGTAGAATGACAAATGAAAAGAATGGTAAGGAAAGTGGAAGATATAACTCTACTTGGTTGTCCTAGAAGGACATAATGTGAGGGGTATGCCAGGGCCGCGTTCATAAATTAACACCACACAGGTTCCAATGCCATCTGTCGCATGCTTTGAAAACGGTATACTCTATCCTGCTGTCAGTGTCGGAGCCTGACGAAAGTTTTAATCAGTGAACGGAGGTCTGAGTCATATCAGATGGAAATCTGCAGTCTCCACCTATACCTTTGGGAGACAGGCATAAGTATTATGTATGTATCAATCCATCAGCCTGTTTCATCCACTGCTGGACATAAGCCTTATGTACTTATTATGTATTCAATCAATCCATTCAGGAAGATGATGGGACGAAAAAAGAACAAGTCATAGCCAAAACAGAAGCCATTTATTGTTCTGACAGTGATAAAACCTAACATACACTTTATTTACCAAAGGCCTTATATCCTAAGCAGAGTAAAGAGGTGTCCAGAAATTCTGTGGGCATCCTAACTTAATAACATTAAATGTGATCTAAAACTGACAATGTTAATTGATCAATACCTGCTTTATGTACATAATTATCTCTAGTCATTAAATATTAATTTCAGAAAAGGGTACATAATACAATAATACTATTTATTCATACTTCAGATATCAAAATAGACCACATAATATATTTAATTGAGCAGAATTTGCAGAATCAACACTTAAATTAAGTCTAAATACAAAAAAAAACAAGCAAAAAAAATTACATGTCATGTTTACAATAAACTTATCAATATAAATAATTTAATTACAAAATTTTGTAAATACATGTACCATGCATTAGTCCCATCACCTGTGAAAGACTATTATTGTATTATACTAGGTGAAATTAAATCAACCGACCAAATTCATACTGGAGACTCGGTTAGTCATCAGGAACAAGGTTTAATGACCCTCCAGGTGAAATTCGAAAAAAAAATTTTTTTTACCCGTAGTACCTGCACTAGGAATTTTACTTAAACTAGTCCAACCAGTACGGGAGCAAAAAAAAAAATTTTTCGAAATTGGCCAAAAGGATTACTGAACCTAGTTCCTGATGACTAACCGAGTCTCCAGTATGAATTTGGTCGGTTGATTTAATTTCACCTCGTATACCCTTTTTTAAAATTAAGGTACAAACAGCGACTGCTGCAAATTATACGTTTCTTATAAATTACACTAAAATTTGTTAACACATAAAAAATATGGTATACAATTAATGAACATATTCTATAACTAATTTAGATGTCAACTCCTCCACAGCCTATCGACCAAAGCAACTCTTCCCTCATCAATTCGTTTATGGTCTCCATGGAATGGAATTTGTGGAGGTGGACGCTGAAGATCCATGCTCAGTGCATCCAAATTAATTCATCTCATGTTTTGGAAAGTATTAAATACCACTATGACATTGAGTGAGTGGTCTCTTCATGTTGAAGGATGATTCTTCATTGTCCTTGGGGCAAATGCACAAGAAATCCAAACTTCTCCATAAATCTTAAAGAAAATGCAAATAATATTAATGTTGTGTGTGAATATTTGAAATATTACAGTATTTGTACTTGATTTTAACAACTACAAATTGAAGGTATTATTATAAATCAACATTACCTCTCTGAAGTTTCATTCCCTTCTGACTGAGATCTTGGAAAATGAATATATTTTTGCAAGATATGTGGTGGATTCAGCTCTTCCATAACTTCCATCAGACAATCAGACATTTTGATTGTGAAAGGTTTAGGGAGTTGTTTTTCCCTGCGTGTGTCGCCTTGGTAACACTGGCATACATCTGTAATGCTACCAGAATCTGTAAAAAAGATGTCAGAAACTTCACTGTTATGTTTGATAATTTAATTACTCGTTTACACAGTAAGCTGTAAACTTCAATGTTAGGCTTGGTTATTTGATTACAGAAGTACACTGAAGTAAGTAGATGAGTAACACTACATTTTCTTGTTTGGTTTGGTGGAAACTACAATAAACTACCTTGATTTCTGGACGCACTGCAGTGTTTTTTTCGTCGCAAAGTTTCGTGAAATTGGCATGTGACAATAAGTTTGGGTTGGGGTGTAGATAAGGGGGCACTATGGGAAAAAATTTTCGCATAATTTAGTAGGTAACAACAGGCCATACCTTTGAAAGGCGAAAGTTTTCCGTGAACGATATCTCTGGTAGAAGATTAGGTCGCTGGGTAGAAGCATCGGCCTGCAAATATCTTTCTGCATCCTTCGCTGGATTCTTTCCCTGGTTTTTAGGTGTTCCTCCTCCGCCCGCTGCAGACAGCAACTACGCTCTCGCCATTCGATTATTAGAACAAAAAACACGTAAGCAAGGCACGAAAAGTTATATCTACGAAAAACCAAGCATAGTAGATTTAGGTACCCCACAATATTGCTGGAAAATACCAAAATTGTGCAAATTTATTATGAACATCGGAGCTCTGATGGTCCGGCTTTCATTTGACATTTCAAAATGGTCATGAACTTGGTTTTTTTTTTTTTTTTTTTGTTACGCGATACCAATAATTGTGTTCAAACGTCAAATATGTATGAAAATCATTCACTCAATTGACATGGGCTTGAAGACCATCACAATTATTTTACGCGGTACGACGAAGCTCAATAATGGGCTTCAACTGTCAAAACGAAGCCCATTACCATGATCATCGAATTACGTGGTAGACCCGCCGGACTTAGAGATACAAGGGCCCCTAGGCACTTATAGCGGCGGCCAATCACGTAACAAAAAATAAATTCCTCCTAATTTAGTCGGTATCGTAACTGGTGCAGTGTTGCCAGATTGGGCGACAGCACGCCAGTTGGGCGTACTTTTTAAATGAAAGGGGTTATTAGTACTCCACTAGTCCAAAACCACAATTTTGGAATTTTTATCTGTCTCTCTGTATGTTCCGTTTTAACTCGAGAACCACTCAACAGATTTGGATGCGGTTTTTTTAATTCTCATCTTAGTGACCCTGGTCAACACATAGGCTATAATGGGTGTTCATAAAATAACGCTCAAGACAAAAACGGGGCAAATAAATAAACGCGGGCGGAGCCGTAGGCAAAGACTAGTATAACAAAAAACCGGCCACGTGCGTGTCGGGCCACGCACAATGTAGGTTTCCGTAGTTGCCCGGTACATTTTATAAGTTGGTCTACTAATACAGACCGCGCCAAACTTCTAGTCCCATACATTAGAGGGGACCAAAAGTTTGGCGCGACGTGTACTCGTAAACCTGTAAAGCCTACTTAACTGTGATAGTTTTCCTTTTACATTAATTATATATACTACTTCTGTGAATTTTTTCACATTTCTATAAACAACCGTTTAGCCGCCAGGGGGGGGGGGGGGACGCTCCACTCTAACTCAAATTTTCACTTTTAAGCTTAATATTTCGCCAACGGATCCACATACACCCACAATGTTTTTGAACGACCTATCCAACGATACCCCACACTATGGGATAGACGAGAAAAAAAGTATGAGAGGTAAACATTTAAAAATTTTTTTTCAAGATTTTATTTACCACTTTGTCGGCGTGATTAATATTTATATCCATGTCAAATTACAGCTTTCTAGTACTAATAGTCTCCGAGCTAAGCCGCGGACAGACGGACATGGCGAAACTATAAGGGTTCCTTGTCGGACTACGGAACCCTAATAAAACGATAGTTCTTCACAGGCTCAACCCAACCAATCAACCTATCTTGCTTATTATTTCTATGAGCTTGGTACGTACTCATATTGTTTTTTCGTCTACAGGACTTTGAAGAGAAGGCTAAGTTGGACAGTAATGGCCGTGAATCTTATTGGACTACTTATTCCTACAACTCCAAAGATCTCTCCACATACGCTCTTGGAGGTAAACATTTGCTATCTATTCCATTAGTTCGAAAATACTTGATCTACTCCTTTACGACATAAGTGTTTTAAATGTACTTACATTGTTTGACCGATGTAATCTATATCTATACTAATAAATACTCGTAATAATCTATTACTAATAATAAGTAGGTGGTAGAGCTGATGCCGGGCTCGACTGTGGAGGTACCACCATCTTACTCGTTATTCGGGGGAGAGTAAGAGAACAGCTCTCAGGCAAAACCAGGCGGCCCACCATTGCCTGGGACCGATGGATGGCGGTATATCCATCCCCAATTGCCGGGCCTTATATAAAACAGACTGGCGTCGGGCAGCGGCGTCACTAGTGCAAAGGTTTCGGCACCGCGCTCACCAACCCGCCTGCCCAGCGTGTGTGAGTATGGGCATTTCTTCCAGGAGGACCGCCAAGAGTGGCGAAATCCTGGAAAGGCCTATGTTCAGTAGTGGACGAAACAGGCTGATGGATGGATGGATGGGAATAATAAGTAGTAAAATAGTCATACGCGAAATTTTAAATGAAATGGGTTATTAGTATTGTACTGAGGCCAAAACCACAATTTTTTGACTTTTTGTGTGTGTCTGTGTATGTTCCGTTTTAACTCTAGAACCACTAAACGGATTTGGATGCGGCTTTTTTATTATCATCGTAGTGACACTAGGTCTCTGGGACTAGGCTATAGGGGTATTCATACAATAACGTCCAAGCCGAAAACGGGGCAGACATTGAGTTGACGTGGGCAAAGGCTGATGTTTATTTCTTCTTTTGCTTTGGGCTAGGCAAAAGTATCACTGCCATGCAGCCCCGAATGCTTCCACAGAACACATTCAATAAGTAAATTACTAACAATTATTCTGAAAAAAGATCCTTGTAAGCTTACATGATCAAACAAAAATAAAAATAACGTGTTCTTTTTTTTCCAAATTTTTCATGAAATTTTTGTTGAAAATATTGAAATGATTGTAGATAAAGTATTGTGTCCAACTGGATATATCGTGTAGCCTGTTTAGAAACTCATTACTATCGTTTTATAAGCACAGCACTTGTGTCACAATGTATATCATTATGTCACAGTTGCACAAACTACTATTATACCATGGGATTTTCATATGGTTGAATGCCAAGTAAAATCGGAGTGTGATAGGGTTGAAGAGCCTTAGACCTAACATTATACGTAAAATCATGTAAGAATAAAACAAAGGTCATAATATTTTGTAGCTAGGCCTTTTTGCTTTCTCAATAAATTAAAACTACTATTCCTTTTCACCATTTTCACGCCAAACAAAAATCTCTTGAATATAAAAATTGTCTTATCATCAGACAGTAAAGCCGATTTTGAAGGTTTTAATTTTAAGCTTAGAAACTTACTGAAAAACGTAATTTTAAGTGACAGCACTATACTCGTATTTTGCTATTCTGAAGGGCACACCAACTAAAATTAGCAAGTTTTTAAAACGCTCTCAAATCAAACTAAATTTTTTAATCAAATGACAGCTCTAAAATGTGCCTTGAAATTACCAAAACAAGTTAAAATCACTAAATTGAGTAAATTATGGCTGTCAAACTAAAATTTTAGTTTGACGTGTATAAAATGGTGACTTGAAAATGGCTCTTCGTTTTAAAAGTTTAATTTTATGTTAAAACTAAAGCCTTCAAAATCGGCTTTAATATCATATGCACCTTTTTATTTTTAGTTCAGTAATATATTTGCAGCTGTTATCAACTGTACTTTATGTGCATTCATTTACTTTGTAATCACTTACAATGGTTAATTTAAAGGTATTTATATACATATCGGTCACCTTTCTGGCCCCCGATGATGATGTCTTGTACAACATGATAAATATATTATTTAAAGATAACTTAATTTATCATTCATTTGTATTTACTTGAATTATCTAATTAAGATAATTACCGCACTCAATATGTGTGAACTTGATCCAATCAAGGTCAAATACAACAAAAGTATACACAATGAATATTTTGTTAGACGAGAGTTGCGCTTGTGATTTAAGCATAAGGTGGGACTTTTATATCCGTGACATTTAATTATTAAATTCGCCTTTATTTCTAGTTAAGGCGCATAGGCATGCCACTGATTTAGTACAAAATTTAATAACCGGTTTCACTGTTATTTTTCGGACAAGTTCAAGACCTCTATAGTTTATACAGGCATTTACAAAGTCACTTTCTGGCTGAAATGTAAAATTTTGGTAAAGGAACAATTTAAGGTAAGAAAACGACTTATGTAAATCTATCTAGCAGCTTGATATCTTTAAAACAAAATCGATATTAAATTTTTGGGTAAAATGGTGTCTTTTGAAATATCAATACCAGACGATAGAGGTCTTATACTTTGGTCTATAACGAAAAACTACAGAGAAACGGGTTATCAAATTTTGTACTAAAACGGTGGCGGCGTAGCTATGCGCCTTTATAGTTGGTACCTAATGAAAATAACTAAAATCGCATCTCTCGTATAGCGATAAAGTGGCAATATATTTGACTTCCTCCCAGTTGGAGCATCAGTGGTCAACCCATCTGAGCTGAAGTTCCTGTACGAAAGCCATGAGCAGTTCTCAGCGCTTCCCACGTTCTTTATTCTCGCTGGAATGTGTATGGAGGCGCCACTTCTACCTGCCGCCATGCCAAAGGGGAAACATGCTGACTTTACTAACGTAAGTTGTTATGAGGCCGGCGAGCATGCGTAGTTCATATAAACGAAATACCAAAACCATTTGTAAATCATTGATATTCCTAGGGCATTGTGTGTTTATTCCGATCGGATAGCAGAATGTCTAGGTTCACAAATATATATTTTGAAAGGACACTGATTTAAAGACGAGATCTAAGGAATGTAAAATTTCCATAGAAAACCTATTTTACTAATATTTCATGTTTAAATCATAGTTCTTATTTAATTGTTTTTTGTTAATATATACACTTTTATATATATGCAAAAAAGAAATAATAATTTCGAAATATATTTCGATCCACTAGGGGTCGTCGTCAGTCGAATATGGAACAGTATATTAAATATAACCATAGATAAAAAGTAGACATAAAAAAAATAAAATGACGGACTTAAACCTATTTTCTTAACCTATTTAGCTTATTGCTCTCGTCCGAACTGCTTGTGTGACAAAGAAAAAACATATACGTCTTTGTGGTTGAGACTGGGTGTTAGGACATATGTCGGTCGGTCAGTGTTGTTTGTTTAGTCTAGTAATAGTTCTATAGTTCTTATTTAATATATATTTGGGAACGTAACGTTAGATTACGTAATATAATCTAATCGAAATAAACACACAGAATTAGTTTAATTAAAAAAATATTTTGGTATTGTGTTTGTATAAAATATGCGGCCTCTTAAGCCATTTTATTATAAGAACAATTCACAAATTAAAACACCAGGAGGCCTAACATGGTGCCACTTTAAACACCATTTGACAGTAAATACTACCTAGTCGGTGCTTAAATTCTGTCACAAACAAAATTGGCTATAAAATGAAAACTAGTTTGATATTAAAAAAAGTTTTTTTTTTAAAAAAGGTAATTTAATTAGCTTACATTAAACACAAAATTTATTCAAAATGATTGCCACCATTTTTCACACAAGCCTTCAATCTTCGCGGCCAATCATCAATAGCAGCACGGACCATATTCATGTCGATATCGGCCACTGCTTTAATCAATGATGACTTTAGGCTGCTCAAATTTTTGTGAGGTTTAGAACAGACCTTCTCCAATTACTGCCTAATTTTGTAGTCCTGTGGATTGAGGTCAGGGCTAGATGAGGGCCAATCTTGATGCCTTATTAGCTCGATATTCTGGCGCTCGAACCACTCCTGAGTTGTTTTGGCCTTATGAGCAGGTGCGGAGTCCTGTTGAAACACAAATGGCCGTCCTCCAAAGAGTGTCTGGGGCAGATCTTTTACTATGCGATCTAAAACCGTGTCTTGGTACACTTTTGCACTGGTTTTGACACCTTTTTCACAAAAATGCACTTCAGTAGGGCCATAGTAGGACACTCCCAACCAAATCATGACTCATCAGTCATGGATGATGGCCGTGCTGCACTCTAGGAATGGCATTTCCAGCGGCCGCAGAGCTGGTAGCGTACACCCTGTCATTTTGTTTGTTGTACTTCTCGTCGATATTAATTTTCTCGTCTGTAAACAGGATATCGCGGTGTCTGTTTCTTGCGTACCGCTTTAGCAAAACTTTGCATATTTTGGCTCTCATAGCTATCAGACGCGCGTTCAGAAGATGTCCACTCTTTTTTCGGTAAGCTCGTAGTTTTCATTGAGTACTTTTTTTACGGTACTTCTGGTTAATCCCATCTCCAAAGCCATCAGTTTCTGCTTGCGGACGGGATTTCTTGCAATACGCGCCTTGATTGCTTTGATTACCCCTGGAGTCCTAACGGAACGAGGTCTGCCAGTTCTTTTCTCGTCATCGACACTTAGAGGTTTCATTGTACCTCTTGATGGTACGGTACACGAACCTCTTCGTGATTTTTAATTTTTGAAGCAAGTTGAATATCGTCTTCGGTGGATGGCCGCAACGATGCAATGCAATTACTGCTACTCGGTCCTCTTTGCGAGTCCACTCAATCGTAAAAAATGAATGAATGTAATTGTGATTTGGCAGATTATTAATCAAAAAATATTTGAAAATCGGACACCAATTCATTCTTTTTTCTAGGCGTTCTATTTTTAAAATAAATGGCCTGTGACAGTATTTAAGAACCGACTAGGTATATATTTACTGTATATTTACCATATATTTACCGTCAAATGGTGTTTAAAATGATGTTAAAGTGGCAACCATGTTAGGCCTGCTGCAAAGACAAAAGAGATACGATAAATTAGATAAACAAAGAGCTAAAACATATTATGTGCTGCTGTCCAAAAAGTTACTCTGACTCAGCGTAATGAAGTATATCGGTCTACGGCGCTGATTTTCTGCTGCAACCTTTCTTGACTAAAAGTAAGAGCAATTCCAGGCACTGTCTTAATTCTATATCCTCACCGGGATTTTTTTGCAGCCATGTCTAAACTCACGCACTAAATAATCCGACCACGGTGCTGTTATTCTGCGGTTGCCTTTTATGAAAGCAACTCCTGTAGTATGCGTAATGTAAAACGTCCTAAATTTATTTGAGGTCAACCTCCATCGAGCTAATGTCAGACAATTTAAATTCATTGCCGTCTTCCGATACGTAAATGAAAAATCACTGCCTTCAACTCATTACAATGGTCATTATCTTTGAAATATTTTCAAATTTTTCAATCTTTATTCAAAAGAGTTATTCAAACAAAATATATATAAGTGACTTTAATTTATGCAGCCAAATTTTTACTGAAGACTCAGTAAGTGCTCAGCAACAAGGTTCGATGACCGTTTTTGTGAAATTCGTAATTTATTCTTTTCGTGTTCCTTACAAACGCAAGCCCAGCCCCGAGTCAATTACTATGGGACGTCAAGATTTTATTTTGCGAAATCAGCATAAAGAGTTACCGATCCGTGATAACTGATTACTTACCAAGCCTCCAATATGAGTTTGGCTGCATAAATTAAAGTCACCTTATACATATACCTAATCAACCCTCAGTTTTGACAATAGGTCTCCTTCAAAGGCCGAAATTACTTTGTGATTCGGCCTTTAGTTCTGAAAATAAAGTTAACAGGGATTACCACGCTTCGTTCGGCTCCCAAATTTATGATCACAAGGAACCTAACACGCTCGCCGCCGCACCTAATTCTAAAATCGTAAATCGGACTTTGACCAGTTCAGTTCAATCTTGTATGGACTAGTTAAAGCCCGAAGCTTTTTAGTTCTGATGTTTGACTTTCAAGTTTAATTTGCCTAGAACTAGAAATACGTCAGTCTGGGGCCGAAACTAAAAACTGTCCCGGGGTTTCAAGAGTCTTTCGTCAAACCTACGAAAGCCTAGTCATTACGCGGAGATACGATACATCGGGCTTTAATATACAAGTTATATTAACATGAAAAGTTAAAATCGTTAAATTTTATAAATAAAAAGACATTCAAGAATATAGTTATCTTCTACCGAGTTTAAGGCAGTTTATTGGCGGTTTATGCAACACCAATTGCCGCAGCATACTAGCACAGTAACATGAAAATTGGGATCTATTATGCGATCTACCTTAAAAAGCCACGATCTGCACTGCGATCATTTTTTTAGGAATAATGAGAATTTAGAGGGTTAACTATTAAATGCGGCGGTTTGATTTGCTCATTTCTGGCTTAAGTAGATTTTCTTATATCACAAACAATGCACCGTAACATTACAAGTGTAAGTTAACAATTGGCTTAAGGCGCATAGGCACGCCACCGTTTTAGTACAAAATTTGATAACCCGTTTCTCTGTTGTTTTTCATTATAGACTAAAGGTATAGACCTCAATAGTTTAATACAGGCATTTACAAAGTCGCTATGTGGCTGAAATGTTAAATTTTTATATATGTACAATCTGAGGCAAGAAAACAACTTTGTATGTAAATCTGTCCAGCTTAATATCTTTAAAACAAAATTAATATTCAAAATTTTGGCAAAATGGTGCCTTTTAAAATACCAGCACCAGATGATGGAGGTCATATAGTTTGACCTATTACGAGAAACAACAGAGAAACGGATTATCAAACTTTGTACTAAAACGGTGGCGTGCCTAGGCGCCTTAAAGCAATTTCTTCCAGGCTATCTTTGGGCGGAATTGTTGTAAGGGCAAACAAAACGCCTCGAAGACTATATAGCAGTGGTCTTCTGTTCTTATACTTAAATTTATATCTTATTCTTATTCCTAACCTGGGGGTTATTGCCCCCGTGGGGGTGAAAGAGCTATTCGAAGGGGTTAATAAGGCCGGAACGTCCTTGCAAATTATAGGAAATACATACCAGTCATTTAATATTCACATTAACTGGAATTAAAATTAACAGTAGGTGACTTATTTGAATAATATACAATTCTTATGCTAGTTCAAAACAATTATTTATGATATCATTTCGAAGAATTATTATTATTTTAAACCACGATATCTATTTTTATTACCTTATAAGGTACGTAGTAATAGCCTTTAATTGTTATCATATTGTTTGATAATGTCCATATTTTTTAGGTATTAACTTTTATTTTAACATGTGGGTAAAGACACGTTCCTTATTATTACTGAGGGGTGACCAATTCAATTCAATTCATTTATTTATTCAAAACAACAGTACACAACACAAAGCAAAATACAAAACCAGATGGAAAAGGTTAGGAACCGCTGTTATATTTAGCTTCGAAACTTTTTGGATGCGACATAAACGTAATTTCCAGGTTTTACATGGAGAGCAATACATAGAGTTTGTGGGTGACTACCCCGGTACCGAGGGAGAGTTTACAACCCGCGCTTATGTTGTGGATCTTCTGGATAAAGGGTCCAGCGCCGTCGGCATTGTTAACAGTAAGTTTGCAACCGTATTCTAATATAATACCACAGTTTGAAAATCCATACAGTTGTCCAACGAAGGCGTTCGGACGGAGCGGGGCTGCATATGTAGCTCGATGGCTTACCGCCCGCGTCTCGCCCCTCACAACCGCTCCGTCCGAACGCCTTCGTTGGACAACTGTATGGATTTTGAAACTGTCATAAAACCGTCTTAATACATCTTCTGTCTGCGTGGAGTTGTTTTCCGCCACGCACTGTCACGCAAAGTTAAAGATGAAAGCTTCTCTTATTAGGGTTTAACGCGAATCGCAAAACAAGGTATAATTATGCGTAAATAAATTGGCATTATTGTAGCCTGTGCGGTACCCAAATAATAAGAAATTTCGTCCACCGTGCTAAACCTAAAATAAATAATCACCTTTTTCTCTAAATGTTACCATTTCAATGCAACTTTACGAAAGCAAATCTATTTCCCAGGCGAAATCTACCAAAACAAGCAACTAGTGGTCCGTACACAGCAGCACATCTTCGTTTTGGGTCAAGGTGGATTCAACGGTCCCCGCAAGAGTGCCGCATCTATAGATGTACAACCCGCACCCAAGCGAGCCCCAGACCAGGTTGTTGAACAGAAGACTGCTGTGGATCAGGCTGCTATATACAGGTGAAACAAACTATGCCCTTGTTAATATTGGGACACAATGGTGTCGATTCAGAGGTCATAAGTTCAAATCCCGGTCTCAGGTTTTTTTACAAGATCTCTTTCTACATAAAATTAACACAAAATGGTCTACCTGATGATGGCGCTTGACGTCAAAAACCAAATGAAACTGTTATCACCATGATATGTTTTGCACAATTTAACTTCCCTTTTCTCCGCTGGCGAAAACTCCGTCATCATCTGAACAGATAGCACTGTACTTAACCATTTATTGATAATACTATCATCTCAACATCGCTTCGATAAACAAAAATGTAGCTCTTATTTCGTAGCAATAAGAGTTGTCGTTTAGAATTTATCTGTCAAATTTATGACATGCTTATGTACTTGCTACGCTTATTCCATTGCAGGTTGTCCGGAGACCTGAACCCTCTGCACATCGACCCCAGCGTGGCGGCTGCGATGGGTCACCCCAGGCCTATTCTACACGGCCTGTGCTCCCTGGGCTTCTCGGCGAGACATGTGTTGGCTAAGTGAGTTCATTATTACAACAAAATACCTTGTGTGATGCGCTCATATTCTGCAAATGTTAGCATCATCAGACTGCTGACATAGGCTTGGTTCTGCTCGGGGCTATCCTGTCTTGGCTCTTGATTGAGGCGTCATTGTTGCTCACACAGGTAGGCAGAGTGCGCATGAGGTGGGTGCGATGTCGGGTGACCTGTGCCTGTTGCGATAAAACGTGACGATCGTAGGTACTGGTGTTAGTTGACATTTCTCAATAACAGCATCGGTTCAATACGCTGCCCTTAAGTGGGAAAGACATTACTTAGACTCAAAGAGTTTAAGTAACAGAAGACCTACTTTCTATAACGTCAAGTTGGTATTGGCGGTCCACTATAACATAAACTAAGTAGTAACGTGGCGTGTGGCTCTGCTGACATAAGCCTTATTTGTAGGATTAAGTCCAGCTAAACCAATCATAATCGATCGAAATTCTCGATTCTAGTCCCATAGTTAGCAGGGTACCTATACCATAAGCAGGTAAGGTGTTCTGCCACTTCCACAACAAAAGAATTATCTGATGACAAAGCGGAATGACCTACAATGATAAAGAGATTGACTAATTACATCCTTTATTTTCAACTCACTTGCTGACTGTGACAGAAAACACTGAGGTTAACCTACAGATAAAGCGCGAGTTGAATGCAGAGCTAAGGAATGCGTTATATACATACACAGCCGTTCTCTCTACACACACAGCACTACACAGCAGGCGCGCGAGAGAGGTGTGCGGCGGCGAGGGGACTGCTCCCGCCCTTCGCCTCAGCCCCCGGCTGCATTCAACTCGCGCCCCATCTGTACATGACCTATACTACGATCAAGTCGGATTGAAAAATGATGTAAACAAACCGTTTAAGATGAAAATTACCGATATTGTACACACCTTTTATTAAAAACTTCACATACATACATCGATTCTAGACACTTCGATCTTCGTGTAGAATACACTTTTGGTCACAATAAAATGCATCGTACATAACTCACTTTTTGGTAAAAAACTTTTCAACAAAAAGATGATTCGTTTTTTCTAATGGCGGCTGCACTTTTTTACCTGTGTGACCCTATTGAATAGTAGTGATGTTACACTTTTACACAGATTAGAAAAAAAAACAATGAACGATTAGTGAAAAGAAGACTTTCTGTGTTTTCCAACAAAATTTACCGTAAGAACCTAAAAAAATATATTAACTAATGGAGTGATTAAAATAATTTCGTTCATAAATATGTCTTTCATCGCTCAAGATTCGCAAAATTTTTGACATCACGAATCTTAAGGTAAGCGAGCTTTTGTAGAATTCCGTATGCACCACGAGGGCTTAAACATTACAGATCAGTCATTGCCCCTATTGCAATCATTTATTTTTAAGGTTAGGAAATATTTTATTATTTATTTCAATTTAAATAACGTTTTTAAATTGTTGAAGCTCGGCAATGCCTAGATCTCAGATCAATAACGGACGGACATCTGAGCTGTCACTGAAATAGTCGAACATAGTCACTGTTAAAAAGGTACTCAGGTACATCACTATAACTGTCAAAAGTGGTCAAGTGTGAAATAATCTTTTCTTTGTTTACATCACTGCTCAATCCGACTTGATCGTAGTTATTCGTGTCCGAAGTGGATAAGGCTCACCCCCTATCAGGTTGGGACGTTAAAATCGTCGATGAGAAGAGTGTGCTACGATCTTTGACTGTTTGTTGAGTGACAAACCACACACGAAAACACCTGACACCCCTTCGGGGATATATAAGGTGACTTCTAATTATATAGCCAAATGCACACTGGAGACTCGGTAAGTGGTAAGGACCTAGGTTCAATGAGTCAATTAGTTAGTATAGGGGCACATTTTATTTTGCGTTTTTCATTAAAATGGTAATTGAACCTTGGTCCTGACCATTCACCGAGTCTCCAGTATAAATTTGGTTATATAATTAGAAGTTATATATAATGATATGTGTGTTACCAGATACGGCGGTAACGACCCTGCTAACGTGAAGGCAATCAAGGCTCGCTTCGCTAAACCGGTGCTGCCGGAGCAGACCCTCGTCACAGAGATGTGGCTGGAGGGCAAGCGAGTGCACTTCCAGACCAAACTAAAGGAGACCGGGAACGTTGTTATTGCTGGTGAGTATCACTTGTAAAACTTCCGCATTCAGTATGTTCAACAGAAATTACTCGAGACTTAGCTCGTACGTACGACGTGACAGTTAACGAGCGAGACTCAATTATGACTGCAGCGCGAACAGAACAAGCACGAGAGATTGTAAATAGAGTGACTCCCTTATAGCGAATTTATATTTATCTGTCAAGTTAGTTCGTGGAATTAAAGTTAAACACTAGGTAGGAAGTACTTGATTCTTAACTTTCAGCCTATAGATGGCGCTCGGCTGCATTTAATGTGGCTTTGTATTTAAAAATAAATAGTAGGTAATTAGTAAATAGAGTTAAACCCCATATAGCGAATTATATCTTATCTGTTGAGTTCGTCATTTCATTTCCGTCCGTGGAATTAAAGGTAAACACTAGGTAGTACTTGATTTTTAATTTTCAACCCATAGATGGCGCTCGGGTGCATTTATTGTGGCTTTGTGAAATAAATGATAACTAGTCATGATATTCAACAAAAGTTTTTTTTAAAAAAAGGTAATTTAATTAGCTTACATTAAACACAAAATTTATTCAAAATGATTGCCACCATTTTTCACACAAGCCTTCAATCTTCGCGGCCAATCATCAATAGCAGCACGGACCATATTCATGTAGATATCGGCTATATGATGACTTTAGGCTGCTCAAATTTTTGTGAGGTTTAGAACAGACCTTCTCCTCCAATTCCTGCCAAATTTTGTAATCCAGTGGATTGAGGTCAGGGCTAGTAGAGGGCCAATCTTGATGCCTTATTAGCTCTATATTCTGGCGCTCGAACCACTCCTGAGTTGTTTTGGCCTTATGAGCAGGTGCGGAGTCCTGTTGAAACACAAATGGCCGTCCTCCAAAGAGTGTCTGGGGCAGATGTTTTACTATGCGATCTAAAACCGTGTCTTGGTACACTTTTGCACTGGTTTTGACACCTTTTTCACAAAAATGCACTTCAGTAGGGCCATAGTAGGACACTCCCAACCAAATCATGACTGATGATGGATGATGGCCGTGCTGCACTCTAGGAATGGCATTTCCAGCGGCCGCAGAGCTAGTAGCGTACACCCTGTCATTTTGTTTGTTGTACTTCTCTTCGATATTAAAAATTTTCTCGTCTGTAAACAGGATATCGCGGTGTCTGTTTCTTGCGTACCGCTTTAGCAAAACTTTGCATTTTTTGGCTCTCATAGCTATCAGACGCGCGTTCAGAAGATGTCCACTCTTTTTTCGGTAAGCTCGTAGTTTTCATTGAGTACTTTTTTTACGATACTTCTGGTTAATCCCATCTCCAAAGCCATCAGTTTCTGCTTGCGGACGGGATTTCTTGCAATACGCGCCTTGATTGCTTTGATGACCCCTGGAGTCCTAACGGAACGAGGTCTGCCAGTTCTTTTCTCGTCATCGACACTAGAGGTTTCATTGTACCTCTTGATGGTACGGTACACGAACCTCTTCGTGATTTTTAATTTTTGAAGCAAGTTGAATATCGTCTTCGGTGGATAGCCGCAACGATGCAATGCAATTACTGCTACTCGGTCCTCTTTGCGAGTCCACTCCATCGTAAAAAATGAATTAATGTAATTGTGATTTGGCAGATTATTAATCAAAAAATATTTGAAAATCGAACACCATTTCATTTTTTTTCTAGGTGTTCTATTTTTAAAATAAATGGCCAGTGACAGTATTTAAGAACCGACTAGGTACATAACTAGGTATTAAAACACTCGTGTTTTTATCAACCTTTCTATGTACCAGTTTCATAAACTACTATTATCTAACCTCATATCGTAAAATCCTCATTACGAACTCAAAATTACTGGGATAGTGAAAAATATTTTTCACGAACGTCTCTAAAACACAAAAAAAATATAGTATAGGTCTCCGAACAATGTGATAGTGTAGAACCCTGGGAGAAGTATTAATTTAATGACGGCAGTTCGAAAATTAATAACGTCTCAGGCTCTATTGCCGAAACCCGTCAATTGTAAACGATGTACGTATGACAGACTTACCGATCCGAGTAATAAAACCGTGATATTTCCAGGAGCCTACGTGGACCTAAAGAACGTAGTACCCACTGGCACAACTGCAGCGCCCCAGTCCGCTCGCCAATCGTCCACCACATTGAAGAGTGACGCGCTCTTCCAGAAGATCGTAGATGAAGTACAGAAGAACCCGGCTAAGGCCAAGAGTATTGGTGCCGTCTACTTGTACAACGTCACGGAGAATGGCAAGACTGTTAAGCAATGGAGTGAGTGCTTTATGTGTTATTTTGAGCAGTTTTTTATCTTTAGGTTCTTTGAGCAGCGTCAAACTTTAAAAACATAATTATGACGTATTTTTTTTGTGTCATTCATCACAATATAATTTGATAACGTAAACTAGTATTTTGACGGTATGTACACAGGCGAGCTTATCCCTGATGGAGATTTCTTCCAGCAAACCTTAGCGGGAAAGATAAATTTTATTAAAACAAGTAATCATACATATGTGTACTACAAAAATATAATCTATTAATATAATCAATTAATCCAAAATTTTACTAAGTAAATATATTCCATAGCAAAATATGTACATAATGCAATACATAAATACACATATACAGGATGAACCAAACGAATGCCCCCTGGAGGTAAAGTGCCTTGAATATTGAAGATAGCAAATCATACTTATCCATCCATCCATCAGTCTGTTTCGTCCACTGCTGGACATAGGCCTTTCCAGGATTTCGCCACTCTTGGCGGCCTCCTGGAAGAAATGCCCATACATCGTACTTAAAGGAACCTTTATTTTATTTTTTAAATAAAGAAAAACTGCATTCAAAGAATTTGGAAAAATTACTTGCGCTTTTCCTGCATCTTTTCCGTACTTCTAACAATATTAAATTTTTGGATACGAGTTTTGTAATTTAAATGTTAAATTTCATGGTCTTCCTTTATTTTACGATACTACTTCGAAGAATTTGGTTTTAATGCTTGACCCTTTCGATCGATATCATAAAAATACAGGTTGTTTTTTTTAACACATTTGTCCGGTTCGATTCCCGTTCCAAACAAGTGATTTTTTAAAATTCTTTGTATGCAGTTTTCCTTAACTTTAAAAGCAAAGGTTTCTTTAATATTTAAGGTACTTTCCCTCCAGGGGGCATTCGTTTGGTTCATCCTGTATACCTGTGTATATATATATATATATACATAGGTAACACTAAAAGTTTCCGGAACTGGCCACTTACATAAACAATATTTAAAAATTTATTGCAACATTTGAAAATAGAACTCTTTGGCTGTAGAATGCAATTTGTTTCATCTGACTGCCTTTTGTTTTTACCTTGTGGCGCCATTTAAAAAATTGTGTGTCTGCATCAACATGGATTTAACTCGGGAAAATTTTCGTAGTATGATTTTCTACGATTTTAAGTGTCATTTGACAGCTCAACAGAGCATCGCTCGGCTTGAAACAGCTTTTGGCAATGAAGCACCATGCAAGACGACTGTTTATAGCTGGTTTGCAGAATTCAAGCGTGGTCGTATCAATCTCAGTGACGAATCTCGCGATGGTCGGCCGTCCACCGCTGTGACCAACAAAAATGCTGCTGCAAAATCGATGCTGTGCGCCGTATGATTGAAACAGACAGGCATGTGACCTACCATGAAATTCGCGCATCCTTAGAAATAGGCATGAGTCAAATACAATCAATCCTACACAAACATTTGGGTGTGAGAAAGCTGTGCTCGCGGTGGATCCCACAAAACTTGACCGAGGCTCAAAAAACGGACCGCGTCACTTGGTGCAGTGCCATGCTTACCAGATTCAACGAAGGTGCGTCAAATTTGGTGTGGGACATAGTAACAGGTGACGAAACATGGATTTATTGCTACGATCCCAAAACAAAGCAGCAATCGAGCGTATGGGTCTTTCAAGATGAGCCGAAACCAACCAAAGTGGCGCGCGTGAAAAGTGCATCTAAGCGGATGATTGCTTCTTTTTTTAATAAAACTGGACACGTGGCTACTGTTGCTTTAGAGAATCGTCGTACCGTGAATAGTGACTGGTACACGACCATTTGTTTGCCGGAAGCTATTGACGAACTCCGTAAAAATAACCGTAAACGCCGTATCATCCTGCACCACGACAATGCTAGTTCTCACACGGCCAGACAGACAAACGACTTTTTGAAGACGAAAAATGTAGAACTCATGAGTCATCCTGCATACAGTCCCGACCTGGCACCTTGTGACTTTTTTCTGTTCCCAAAAATTAAGAACCAATTACGCGGTCAACGATTTTCATCACCAGAAGAGGCTGTCGAGGAGTATGAAAAACACGTTTCAGAGGTCACCACAGGGGAGTGGCACAAAAGTTTTCAAAACTGGTTTGATCGAATGAAAAAGTGCATAGACGCCAAGGGAGATTATTTTGAAAAACAATAAATTAATTTTGTACCTTTAATAGTATTTTTTCATATTCATTCCGGAAACTTATAGTGCGTCCCACGTATATATATACAATTACCAATTTATATGTACAATCAGTACATGTCCTAAATATTTCTTTAGACTAGAAATCCAACAATACCAGTCATAGGTATTGAAAAACTACACATCGAATCAAGGAAGTATACTGAAATTGAATATGATAATGTATTTTGAATTTTAAAACGAGCAAGTTGTGTTTTAAACTAAACATCTTCTCAATCAGATAAAATAAACTCGTATTACCACGGTTAACACATTTGAATTCCAACATTCCAAATATTTAACTTCATCCCAAGATAAGAGTGCTGCTCTTTAATTGTTTTACTGTACAATTTATCTTGTGTTATATAGCAACCTTTAATATTTCAGCATTGGATCTTAAGACCCCGGCTGTCCACGAAGGTACACCAAAGAGTGGCAAAGCTGACACCACCCTGACCATTGGTGACTCAGACATGGTGGATATTGCAACAGGAACCCTCAATCCCCAAGTAGCATACCTCAAGGGCAAGCTGAAGATCAGCGGCAACTTGATGCTGGCACAGAAGCTCGGACCTCTCTTAAAGTCTGAGGCCAAGTTATAAGACTGACGAAACGATGTGAATGTTATTGGTTTAATCAGAATTTTATGGTGTTATCAAATTAAGAGATTTATAGTAGACCATGAGGGCGTATAGTGGGTAACCTTAACTTATCAAGTACCAGTATGACACAGTCACTGTGGGAAGCAAGACAAAAAGTAACTCTTAAAAAAGCTGGCCGACCTTGGCGAAACTGGTAGGTTGTGTACAGTCATGATAAAAAGTGGGTTTTTCTTTTTCCTATCAAAATATCTCGTAAAGGTAGCAGCATTGAACGTGCATTGAAGAGTTACTTTTTGTCCTGCTTCTAACAGGTACTGTTACTCGGTGAGTTAAGGTTACCGACCATACCATCATGGTCTACATTACTTGAATGCTTTTTGTAACAAAGCTTACATGTCTTTCAGGTGCTCAATTCCATGGGATTTTAAGTTGTATGTTGTTTTATGGGCGACTTCTTTTCTAGGGGAAAAGTATTATATTGCCATTTGTTTAATTAAGTCTCCAGTATACAATGGCCCATCTTATTATCACAGTGATCCAATGCCTTTGATGTCTGCGAAAACGTCTACAGTGATGATCGTATTGCAAGGGTTGTCACAGTTCATACCAATAATAAAACCCAATCATATATCTTTCATAAAATTTACCTGTGTATGTTAGTAAATACCTATATTAAATTTAAATTGTACCTAGTCGGTGCTTAAATTCTGTCACAAACAAAATTGGCTATAAAATGAAAACTAGTCAATATATTAAAAAAAAGTTTTTTTTTAAGAAAAGGTAATTTAATTAGCTTACATTAAACACAAAATTTATTCAAAATGATTGCCACCATTTTTCACACAAGCCTTCAGTCTTCGCGGCCAATCATCAATAGCAGCACGGACCATTTTCATGTCGATATCGGCCACTGTTTTAATCAATGATGACTTTAGGCTGCTCAAATTTTTGTGAGGTTTAGAACAGACCTTCTCCTCCAATTCCTGCCAAATTTTATAATCCAGTGGATTGAGGTCAGGGCTAGATTAGGGCCAATCTTGATGCCTTATTAGCTCGATATTCTGGCGCTCGAACCACTCCTGAGTTGTTTTGGCCTTATGAGCAGGTGCGGAGTCCTGTTGAAACACAAATGGCCGTCCTCCAAAGAGTGTCTGGGACAGATCTTTTACTATGCGATCTAAAACACCTTATTCACAAAAATGCACTTCAGTAGGGCCATAGTAGGACACTCCCAACCAAATCATGACTGATGATGGATGATGGCCGTGCTGCACTCTAGGAATGGCATTTCCAGCGGCCGCAGAGCTGGTAGCGTACACCCTGTCATTTCGTTTGTTGTACTTCTCTTCGATATTAAAAATTTTCTCGTCTGTAAACAGGATATCGCGGTGTCTGTTTCTTGCGTACCGCTTTAGCAAAATTTTGCATTTTTCGGCTCTCATAGCTATCAGACGCGCGTTCAGAAGATGTCCACTCTTTTTTCGGTAAGCTCGTAGTCCCAGGTCTTCATTGAGTACTTTTTTACGGTACTTCTGGTTAATCCCATCTCCAAAGCCATCAGTTTCTGCTTGCGGACGGGATTTCTTGCAATACGCGCCTTGATTGCTTTGATGACCCCTGGAGTCCTAACGGAACGAGGTCTGCCAGTTCTTTTCTCGTCATCGATACTAGAGGTTTCATTGTACCTCTTGATGGTACGGTACACGAACCTCTTCGTGATTTTTAATTTTTGAAGCAAGTTGAATATCGTCTTCGGTGGATGGCCGCAACGATGCAATGCAATTACTGCTACTCGGTCTTCTTTGCGAGTCCACTCCATCGTAAAAAATGAATGAATGTAATTGTGATTTGGCAGATTATTAATCAAAAAATATTTGAAAATCGAACACCATTCCATTTTTTTTCTAGGTGTTATATTTTTAAAATAAATGGCCAGTGACAGTATTTAAGAACCGACTAGGTACATAAGTACATGGGCGTCGGAAGACGAAAGTCTAGGTTGGGGCGACCTCTTTCAAATATCAACGGGATTTATATTTGAAAAATAAAAAAACGTACTATTGTGCAAACAAAAACTGCCGATCGGTCTTGTCTCTCGTATGTTCGCTGTATGTGTACTTTAGTACTATTTTTTACTGTCCCAGGAGGGGCTGCTGCTGCCCCCCTTCCCCCCTTCCGACGCCCACGCATAAGTACTTACACAACTAAGGTATTTAAGACTTATAGGTGTGCTACTGCCAGATATTTTGCATTTCTTGATTAGTTACATTTCAAATATCCGTTATTAACTTTAATCAAGTAATCAATAATATTTGGTAAAACTTCAAATATGTGACGTGTTAGCCCGAGCGACGGCACCCGAACTGGTTCAAAAATTGTATGTGGCTCGGGTGCATAACTCCCGCGTCTTGTTCCGCAAGCCCCGCACTAGACGCTTTCGTTAAATACTGTATTAGAAAACGCAAACAGATAATAATTTTAACAAACATCCTCCTACAATGGGAAAGGCCTTTGAAGTCCGTTACTGGACCATTGTATTGGTAGCTTTATTATGTATTGTAAATTTAAGTTTATAATGTACTATGCAGTTATTTTTGTAGGTGAAGGAATATACAAAATTTCATAAAAAAATGAGTTTTATTTATAATGAAGGACAGGTTTTTCCTTGAAGGTAGAGGTCTGCATCTTTGACTTCTATGTCCCAAGATGCTCTCATTTGGGGGCGCGAGTTGAGATCAACTATTTTGCTTGCTTGTACTTCTGGTAAACCTTTAGTTTTTACTGCAGTGCCTATAACACAGCAATATGTGCCTAAAAAATATTATATGAAATTAAGTATTGATAAAGTTTCCCTGGCCAGTAAGATTTTGTTACTTAGGTAGTGTTCCAAATCACTTTTCAGGATTAAAATATTGCTCGCTGTCAGACAAAAGTAGCTTGATGCTAGTTCCAAAACTTTTACTTTTAGGTTTTGGAATCAGCATCAATCAACAGCAAGCAATATTTTAATCTTGAAAACAAAGATGGTAGCAGTTACATTTCTCCAGAGTTAGGACTCAGTAAATCAATGCCTCTTAACAACATAACAACGGTTTTTCAAACCGAAATGGTAGGTATACTCCTAGCGGCCAAGGCAGCTAATGCTATTTGCATAAGTAGACCTTGCGACATACTAGAGATTATGATAATAACAGACAGTGCAGCTTCGCTCTCATTGCTAAGCAAACCTGTAAGTAGATCTAAAATCGTAGCAGACTGCCATGCAGAACTGCAAAACCTATCAGCAATGTGCAAGGTAAAGTTATCATGGACCAGAGCACATAGCAATGACGAAGGCAACGAACAAGCAGACTCCCTTGCCAAACTAGTAACTAGCATGAAGGTATTGAAGCAGGGAAATAGTCTGTGTCGACCATCAGCAGAAGCTATCAGGGGAGAGCTTAGGAGATACACTATCACCATGCAGAACAGGAGCTGGACAGCACGGACTGACTGTTGGCTGTCAAGACTAATGGTACCGCAAACAAACAGCAAATTAACAAGGTACCTTATGAAACTTAAACGGCCTGATATCCGGGATATGGTAGGTATCATTACCGGACATTGCAACCTGAACAAACACCTTTTCACTACAGGCGTGACTGGCAGCCCCCTATGTCGAGAGTGCTTAGACGCAGATGAGACGGTGGAGCATGTGCTGCTTCACTGCCCCGCCACTGATGACATGAGACGTAAAGCAGGGATCGCAATGAGCTCCATCTCCCCTTTTCTGGACCAGATTTTGTGTCTGCAGGCTGAAGCCGTTCGGCTCTATTTCAAGGAGTTGTCCTGGCTGGGCTAGCCGACCGGGGGAAGTGCACAATACTCACGATCATGGAGAGTCAGTGCAGGACTCATCGCCCCATAACGAATTTAGAATTAGTTCCAAAACATCTACTTTTAGGTTTTGGAATCAGCATCGAGCTACTTTTCTCTGACAGCGAGCAATATTTTAATCTTGAAAAAGTGATTTGGAATGCTACCTAATATAAATAAAATTGCATTTGTTAAAAGATTTTAAAATTGTAAATACAAAGACTCAAGCATCACATTAAAAATATTTTTTTTAAAGTACTTAACAAATCTGTTGCTCATTATAAATTTAGAAAAGCCTGCATTGCCTAAAACTACATGTGGGGCTATTCAGCCATTGGGACTGCGATCAAGCTATACAGTCGTGCACAATACTCACGATCACGGAGAGTCAGTGCAGGACTCATCGCCCCGCCACGAATTTAGAAGCTATACAGTCATGTTCTTAGTGCAGGCACTTGACATAAACAAGTTAACTAGAATAGCTGTGCATGCCAACACACGGGATGTTTTGTAACTGAAAAATTTTATGCTATATACACCTAGGGTGTAATATATAAAATGACAAAAATAGGTGACAATGGTGAAAATGTAACTGGCCTTCAGGTGCTGATCACACATTATGTGTTTTCAGCATACTTAGGAAGCGTTTCAGAATGTGCGATCATAATGCGAAATTTAACTATTTTTATTAGTAAGAGAAGATCTGTATAAAAATCTGGTTGCACCAAACAAGTGTGATTTTCGCATTACACCGAAGTGTTTCAAAACACTTTGGTGCAGCTGTCAGGTAACAGTTCAGTTACCCTTGGTTTAACTTGGGGTCAAGTTATGAACACTCTATGGTGAAATTCACTCATTTCCAAACAGAATCTTAGTTGGCAAAGCACCTGGGATGAACTTACTCATGCTTGGTATAGTGGTGATGATTACACTACTGCTGTGTTAAGCAGCAAGTGTTAAGGCCAGAGAGTGCAATGAGGCAGATAGAATGAGAAGATATAATTACCACTTTAGCGCTGAAGAACTTGTAACTGCCATTGGTAACCAAAACAATATTTCTAGTTACCTACTTTTTAGTTTTGGACCCACTGCATAGGAATCTAGGCATTGAGAGGAAAGCCTAACTTTTTGGGCAATATTGAAAGCGAGAGCTTCTTGATGGAAATCTATCTATGGTCTGTCTGCCCAACGCTCTGGGAAACAAGGCATGTATTTACGTATCTCAAGTAGAAAATTATCCTACCTTTGCATATTGAACTCCTATCAATTATTCCGTCAGCTGATTCACATTTAGTAATTTTAGCTTTTCCTGTTCCATCGGAAATGATGAGTATATCGTTCTGTACAGTTTGTTCTATAGTTCCCTGAAGCCAAACATTCGTTGGAGTAGGTTCATTCAATAGGTGTTTTATCAAATATTTTCTAGGTGTAGGATGCATATTTTTGTGGTTGGTAGATACTTCGTTCGTTTGTTTGTTCACCAGTGTTGTCGGTACTCAACTCAAACTAGAAAAAGTCCGAAACCGGATCAGAAATTACCGAATTACCCGTTTTGTGAATGTAATTTTTTCTTTTCAAGGGAAGAAATAAAATATTATATGCCTTGTTTTTATTTTAAAATTTCCCATACCTCTTTAAAAATTAACAGGAATGTGTTTGTTTTAAAAGTGTTTTTAATTGATAACGAGAAAAAGAATTACAAATAAAGAAATTTTAAGTAGGGTTTAATATCTTAAGTCGTTGTTACCAAATAAAATTATTATCAAAGAATTTTCTACATTCACATTCAGACCATTTTGGTGAAAATGGACAAATGAAAAGATTAATTTATCAACAATGAACTCATAACTAAAAAAACTTTTCACGTTTTATAGTATTTATAACTATTCAGAGCAAGCCACAAAACAAAACGGAACAAACAGCAAAATAATCGAGCTTTATACTGATCATTTGTGTGTGCACTCTTTTGAGCGTCATTTTAGTGCGGACAGTGCTGCCATATGACAAATTACAAAATCTGTAAAGTATGGTTTAAAAATCTGTACAAAATCTGTATCGAAAGTTTATGCCAAATTCTGTATAAAATCTGTAAAAATGCTTAGTTTAAAAAAAAAACATCTGAATCTGATAAATTAAAATCAGCGAAATAGCGAGTTTGGACTGCTTAGGTTATAAAAAAAAGAAGTTTTTGTATCAAATTTATATTTTTAATTTTTATAAATGTCTTTATTAATTTTGTCTACCATATTATTGTTGACTAAAAGTTTGTAGCAAGGGTTATTGTTAAGTAACTGTTTTGTTAACAGTAAACCCTCTATTGTGCTTGTAGATAAAGAATTTCTAGTTTTTGTTTTGATCAAATTAATTGATGAGAAAATTCTTTCTACTGTAGCAGTAGAGTGAGGAAGGCTTAATATAGCAGATACCCATTCTTTAAGTTTTGGATATAGCAAGGTCCCATCTGTGTCTTCCGCACAAAAAACTTGGTACCAAAATTTTTCAGGGTCTTCTTCATCTGTTTCCAAAAGACTGTTGTTGAATTTCAAATGACGCCACTCATTGTCCAGAGTTTGTAAATCTGACTGCCTGATAATGCCTGGTAAACTTCGTGTAATATCATTCAATGATACGATGCTGCGGCGTTTGACCACAATCGGGTTTAAAAAATCCAGGTTTTTTGTAATTTCATTTCCAAAGTTGTAACGCGTTTTTATTTGTCTCGCTCCTTCTATGTAGAATTCTAAACATCGTAGTTTAAATGTTTTGACATCACTGGAACTCAGGTTGGAACCAGATAATGAAGCAGCTACATTAACACCAAGATACAATTCTTCAATTGGCTTGTAGTGTCGAGGATTATCGTGCTGCACATTTTGAATCGCAGTTCGTGACAGGTATGAACTATCCATGTAGCAATCTAAAAAGCTTCTGTAGGTATTGCTAAGATATTCATGCAGCTTGTGTATTTGCGGTTTCTCTGACTGCATAAGTTTGTTTAATTTGGTAAAAAATGCCAAAGCAAAATCTAAAAATTGCAAATACATTTTATTGTAGGGATTATTTAGCATCCGCAAAATTGAATCTGCAGCGTTCAGTCTATCTGAGAGAGCAGCCTCGGTGAAAAATAATTTTAATGCTTCGTATTGTTCTAAAATACGATTTACTGAAGACTGCAGTGAGAGCCATCTTGTTTGGCATGGGTGCAAAATTTTGTGAGGTTTGAGCGCCAGAAATTCTTGAAATTCTTTAAATATTCCTGCTCGTTTCGGACTCGTGCTGATATAATTGTATATATCCCTGACTAGGCCTTCAGGTTCCCGAGGTAACTTTAGACAAGCGTATGAAGCGCACAAATTAAATGAATGGCATATGCATTTCATAACATACAGGTTCGGAATATCTAAGAGTAATCTGCTTGCCAATGAATTATGCTGACCCATCATTGCATTTGCTCCGTCAGCGGCGAACCCAATCATATTATGTTTATAGGGAATATCGTTATCTGTAAACACTTTCACAATATGTTCATATAGTTTTTCGGCAGTGGCTTCTTGAACAGGTATCAATCCAAAAAACACATCTTTTACTACGTTTTTCTTATAATATCTAATGACGAGACATAAATGTTTTACACAGCTCCTGTCAGTACTTTCATCAACTAGTAATGAAAATTTGTTAGTTTTCAAATCGGCGATTATGTTAGCTTTTTCAGTAGATCCGGTTACTGATTTTATAAGAGCTGTGGTTTTTGTCCGGCTACAAGCAAGTTCCTTTGCAATGGTAGAATCGGTACAGATATTTTTTATTAATTCGGGAAGGTGTTCCATAACATTCATCGCCAGGTTATGTTCGGCAACAAAAGCAGCCATCAAAATTTCCCCTTTCTTAACACTATTTGTGACATTTTGTCTTTGAAAAAAATCTTTAATTGGCTTCTGAGCACTCGAGCTAGGAACTGAGTTTAGATGTTTTGCAGTTTTCATATGTCGCACAAGATCATTTTTACCACCACCTCCAATGACAAGATCCGTTAAACAGAACTTACAGTATGCATAATCGTCTCCCCTTTTACTAGGTGTTAGCCAAGCTTGAAAAAAACTTTCTTCCATCCAACAATGATTGAATCGTTGAGTTTTCCGTGGCTTTTTAGCTAACATTGTGGTTTACCAAACAAAAACTTCACGCACGATTTAACTAGCACTGTATGTAATTTAAATATAAGAAAGACTGTTACGCGAACGCATTAGTCGCCCGCCCAAAGCAAAAACAAAACAAAACAATGTATTCATTCATTCAAACATCAATCGTTCGTTCCATTCGCGCCATCTTGTTCTTTAGATAAATGTTTCGGGGAATCCCAGCTACAGTGTTGCCAACTCGTTTTGTCATTTCCCCCATCGATTCTCAAATAATTTTTCCATTTAGCATACATACCATTTAAAAATCTGTATAAAAGTAGGATAAAATCTGGTATCTGTAACGATCGCTCAAAATCTGTATAAATACAGATAAATCTGTATATATGGCAGCACTGAGTGCGGATTAGCGTCAAATAAACAGTGTTGCCGGTAGTCAAACTAGAAAAAGTCCGAGACCGGATCAGAAATTACCCGAATTACCCGTTTTGTAATTGTATTTTTTTTTGCAAGGGAACCTTGTTATTATTTTAACATTTACCATACCTTTTTAAAAATTAACCGGAATGTGTTTGTTTTAATTGATAAGGTAAAAAAAATTACAATTAAAGATATTTTAAGTAGAGTTTAATATCTTAAGTCATTGTTACCAAATAAAATAATTATTAAAGAATTTTCTACATTCACATTCAGACTATTTTGGTGAAAATTGAAGAAATAAAAAGAATAATTTATCAACAATGAATTTATAATAAAAAAAGTTGATTTTAAAGGTTCCTTTCCCTTAAAATTTTCACATTTTATAATATTCATAACTTGTCAGAGCCAGTGGCGGCTGCACCTTAAGTGCGCCCGTCCGCCGCACTACCATTTAAATTAAACTTACACAATAATGTCCTATACCTATCATTACCCATCCATCCATACTGCCCTATACGGAAATTAAATATCTGATTATAGTACATATATATACATGTTTTGTTATTACGAGATAAATATAAATGTATAGATTTCTACTGCAAAGGAATTAAATCTTATTTTTGCTTGAACAAAATCGGCCCCGTGCGCTCGGAAAAGCGCACGCAGCGAGCTCATACAACTTCTATTAAACACGGTGTAAACAGCCCGGCGCGTGAGACAGAAGATGCGTAGTACAAAATGTATGGCAATTTTAGGATAGATTCGTGCGCCGCACGCGACCGGAAATTGCCGAAAGAATACGAAGCGAAACGAGTAGTTCACTCGCGTTACCCCGAGGCCTTGACCTACGCACGATGCTTTTGTCGTCAGTTTGTTACTTCTTGCGCGCGCTTGCGGAAGAGTAATTGTTTATTTAATTACTATAATTATGTAAAAAAGTAAACTAAAGATTAGAAAGAGTGATAAAAATGAGTGTAAATTACAATATTGACTTTATTAAAACCAACAGGACTTATGAAAACCCGGTCTATTCATAATATAAAACAGGAATGCAAAACAAAAAATATAGCGTTCACGATAACGTTCAAAAGTGAAATGTATGTTAAAAAGAAATAGTTATGTGGATGTGAGAGACTAAATGCTTTTTTTTTGCTTTCCCTGTGTTATTTTCGGCGGAGAAGCGATTTGGACGGAATATAAATAAAATTTGTTTCCTTAAATTGCGGCATTTTATTTGATCTTTTTAATAAAACCATGCAGTGCACCACCGGTTCTCTGAGGCACCAGCCGCCACTGGTCAGAGCAAGCCACAAAACAAAACGGAACAAACAGCAAAATAATCGTGCTTTCTACTGATGATTTGTGTGTGCATCTCTTTTGCACGTCGTTTTAATGCGGGTTAGCCTCACATAAATCATGATTCTCACACACACACAAACAGTAGAGAAAGATAGGATTTGTTCAATTATGCGCTGTAGCTGTGTCAAAATGATTTAATAAAAAAATATATTTCATGCTTTTTTTTATAGACAGTACAGAATTTTTTACCCGGCGGTCATGGTTACCTGCGAAAAACCCGCTTAGGACGTAAATTACCTGAAATCGAGTAAAAATAACCGAACCGGCAACGCTGCTTTGATGTGATGTTGAAAAAAAATCTTCTTGCTTGCCCATGGCTTGCCTTATCTAATGGGAGTCTGTCTAGTAGGGGCATCTCTTTTGCACGTTTTGCCTCATCGGACTCAACCCCGACTCAACACACATCCTCACACAAAATAGGGATAAGATTCATTCCGTTTTGCGCATTCACGCATGATGTTTTGGACTTCAACTGAGTCAATACGATTTAATGGGAGAAAAAATATTTTAGTGTTTGTCGCAAAATTATCCGAAATTACCCGGCAGTCATAATTACCCGCAAGATACCCGCTCAATGCCTACATTACCCGAAATCGGGTAAAAATACCCGTACCGGCAACGCTGCAAATAAATCATGATACAAATAGTAGAGAAAGATAGGATGTGTTCAATTATGCGCTGTAGCTGAGTCAAGATGATTTAATAAAAAAAAAATTCATGCTTTTTTACTGACGGTACAGGTTTTTTTACCCAGCAGTCATGGTTACCTGCAGCAAACCCGCTTAGGGCCTAAATTACCTGAAATTGTTGAAAGATAATCTTCTTGCTTGCCCTATCTAATGAGAGTCTGCATATGGGCATCTCTTTTGCACGTTTTGCCTCATCGGACTCAACACACACACACACCTTCACACAAAATAGGGATAAGATTCATTCCGTTTTGCGCATTCACGCATGATGTGCCTCAAAATTATTTCGTTTTGGGAATAAACTGAGTCAATACGATTTAATGAGAGAAAAAATATTTTTGTGTTTGTCGCAAAATTACCCGAAATTACCCGGCAGTCATGATTACCCGCAAGATACCCGCTCAGTGCCTAAATTACCTGAAATCGGGTAAAAATACCCGTACCGGCAACGCTGTTGTTCACAGTGTTCACTCACTGTTTGTTTTGTTTAATTTAGGCCAGGTTCCGAATGGCGCTGAACGCAAAATATGCTCAGGAAGCGTTTCAAAACGTGCGATCATAGTGCGAAATTTCACTCTTTTATTAGAAAGAGATAGATCTATATAAAGGAGAAAGAGAAATAAAGATCTGGTTGCAGCAATCAGGTGGCCCAGTGTGATTTTCGCATTACTCCGAAGCGTTTCAAAACACTTTCGAGCAACTGTCAGGTAACAGTTCGGTTACCCTCGGTTTAACTCGGGTAAATTTTTGAACGCTCTAGGGTGAAATTCGCATTACTCCTAGTGAAATTCACTCGATTGACTGAATTGACTTGATGACTGAAAAATATGCCAAATTTTAGCTTTTATAAGCGAGGGAAACTCGATTTTCTACTGACTTTTCTAGGGCTCAGTAGCTTTTTTGTGCATAGTGCTTGAGATATATTGGAGTCTCCAGTATTAATTTGGTCGGTTGATTTAATTTCATCCTATATATAAATATAAAACAAAAAATTTATTCAACATTTAAGTACACCAATTATCACTGCTAAATAAAGGTTTAAGGTTGAAGATTCTTTGTTTCTCATAATAATCGAATGTGTAAATGTTCATTTACACATTCACTTATAATGAGAACTTAATAAATTCTAATTAAAGTTAAATATATTTTATTTATTTATCAATAGGTGGTAGAGCTAATGCCGGGCTCGACTGTGGAGACTGTCCACCATCTTACTCGGAAATCCTCCCGAAGTTATTCGGGGGAGAGTAAGAGGACAGCTCTCAGGCAAAAAAACCAGGTTGCCCACCATTGCCTGGGACCGATGGATGGCGGTATATCTGTCGCAGTAAAGTAGTTAAATCAGAGAGTTAATTGAATCTCTAGAGAGTTAATTAAAGATCGACATTCAATCAAGTCGCTAGCATTTTGATTTAAATAAAGCAGCGTCGAAAACGTTTAACTATCTGTCTGACCGAAAGCCAGCGTGTTGATTGATTAATAATGTAAAACAAGATGATGGCTCTGAGTTGTTTCATAATGTTCAAACCTGACCTAACGTACTGTTTTTAAATACATTTTGACCTATCCATTATGCACCTATTTAGTATCCTACTCGGGGACGCCTCGCTCCGCTCCGCTTCGCTCGGCTCTGAGTTGTTTCATAATGTTCAAACCTAACCTAACCTAGTGTTTTTAAATACATTTCGACCTATCCATTATGCGACTATTTAGTATCCTACTCGGGGACGCCTCACAAAGGTCACCCTACCAAAGTTGAAATGCGCCTAGGAACGTTTAGGAAACTCGTTAAACGTTTCGTTCACTCACTTGTCTGACGGAACTTTAGCGACTTGATTGAATGTCGATCTTTGATTAACTGTCTAGAGATTCAACTAACTCTCTGATTTAACTACTTTACTGCGACATATCCATCCCCAATTGCCGGGCCTTATATAAATTAGACTGGTGACGGGCAGCGGCGTCACTGGTGCAAGGGTTTCGGCACCGCGCTCACCAACCCGCCTGTCCAGCGTGTGTGAGTATGGGCATTTCTTCCAGGAGGACCGCCATGAGTGGCGAAATCCTGGAAAGGCCTATGTCCAACAGTGGACGAAACAGGCTGATGGATGGATGGATATTTTATTTTACACGACCAGTGGGTGTGGTCTTTCATTATGATAACGCTATACCACAAACATGAATTTTGGAATAATTTTTAGGGTTCCGTACCTCAAAAGGAAAAAAACGGAACCCTTATAGGATCACTTTGTTGTGCGTCTGTCTGTCAATTCATGGCCAAGACCCTTTATCTCGGGAACGCGTGGTGATATTGAGTTGAAATTAAAACTATATACTTAAGTCTACAGTCCCTTAAAGCTGTGAAAAATCAAACTTCTAAGTTAACGTAAAAAAAATACGCCCGTTTATGCCGCAAAAAACGTATATAAACGTTACACTCTCACGGGAATCAAAATATAAATCACGGGTATTTCCCATTGATCTAGAACTATGCAATTTGGCAAGTAATACCGTCTAATACTACAAGTATAGGAAAATATCTTAAAACTATACATTTGTAATTAAATCATGAAAAAATCATCGAGGTTAAGCAACTCGCAGTCATAATTGTACGGGTGACCAAATCTTTTTTTACTAACTTGTACGGAACCTTCGGTGGGCGAGTCCAACTCGCACTTGTCCGGTTTTTTATGATTCATACGACACAATTTAAGTTTTTTGAACATCGCATCGCTGAAAATTAATCTATGAGTTTAAAAATTGCCACTTACCTGGCAAGACTTTGGCGCAAAATATGCGTGTTCAGAAAATTTAAATTGTATCGTAGTATGTATTAGAAAACTCGTGTCTTATAATGTAAGTAAGACTAGATTCATATTATAGCCGTATCATAAGACTATCACATCACATCACACTAATATTATAAATGCGAAAGTTTGTGTGTGTGTGTATGTTTGTTACTCTTCACGCTGAAAGGGGCCGTTCAAGTATTACGTAAGCAGATTTATTACAATTATTTACCCCCCCATCCCCCTTGTCAGCAAAAGTAAGCAAAGCTCTTACCCCCTCCCCCCATGCTTACGTAAACATTTTTCAATTATAAATATATATTTTTATATATTATAATGTTATAATTATAATTTTAAAAATAAGAAAATAGATTTAGGATAGAGATTAGATTTTACTGATACAGTATTCAACATAGAGTAAGGGGCAAAAATATACCGATGACGTAATCATCATCTAGACTCCCCTACCCCCCATGTCATCGAAAATAAGCAAAACAAAGACCCCCCCCCATAGTGCTTACGTAATACTTGAACGGCCCCAAACGGCTGGACGGATTTGGATGAAATTTAGAATTGATATAGCTTATACCCTAACATAAAACATAGGTTACTTTTTATCCAGGAAAAAAGGATGTCGTTAAGCCGAATAACACGCGGGCGGAGATAGTACACAATAAATTAAATACCTACTAATCTGTAATAGAACGAATACCTAAAGTTTTGGTTAAAAAAATGTTGCATGATTTCTAATGTTCAGTTCAGTTTGATTAAGATCAAATATTACCGATTTTCAAGAAAAATCGGTGTGTACCGCTAGAACTAAAATGATGTACCTAAACCACTTAGGGTACAAATACACGCTTTCTAGGACATGCAGGTTTCCTCACGGTGTTTTCCTTCACTGTTCTCATAAATTCATAAATTCCGAATGAGGTTTTTCTTTCTAACATTAACATGGTTTTCATGGTTCTAACTACAAAATTAACGGATTTTCATATTAAAACTTTCATCCCCTATTTTACCCCTTTAAGGGTTGATTTTCCAAAAACGATAAAATTCAGCATTCATATTTTCTAGCCATAAGACCTTAGTACTAATTTTCATGGTTTTAACTACAAAAAGTAGTCCACAAATATTTTCATCTTTATTAGGGCATGATTTTCCAAAAAACTTTGAAACACTTTATTGCTAATTTCGAAACAAAAGGCCAAAAAAAAAACAAAAATTAATAATTTAATTTAAATTAATTAATTTAACTACAAAAACAACGAATTTACTTTTCTCACTCAAATTTTATTTCTTTTTTTACATGCTTAGGGGTGATTTTCTGACAACGCTGTTATACACTTACTTGGTTAATACCATTTTTCCTGTTTATAACTACACAAATAGTGAATTTCTCATACCGACTTTCATTTACCCCATTAGGGGATGATTATTCCAAGACGCTAAATCCTATTCTTCTTAATTTTTTACCAAGATGCTAAATTCAAATTCCATGGTTTAAACTTTGTAATTGGAGGTAGGTTTAAACTTTGTAATTGGAGGTAGGTAGATGAAAAATACTTGAGTATTTCATTACCTTCTTTTACCTAAGATGATGTAGAAATGTTTATCTACTAACTTATGCTTATGAACTTTAGCTTATTTAAGTATTTAGGAGGAATAGGGTGTGCGGATATACCTTCACAGGTTTTTGTCACACCTTTGTCCAAATTATGTTACTTTTTTAATACAATAAATAAATAAATAAATAAAATAATAAACTACAAAAATAACGAACTCCGGCACAAAATTTCATCCCCTAATGGGGCACGTCCTCCCCCCCCCCTAAAGTACAGTGTGCCCCCCCAGAAATAAAAACTAACAATTATCTAATTTTATGACCTGTCGTGAATTTTGAATAACCGTTCCCAGAACCAACCTGTTCCCGAGGCTTTTGTTCGTCTAAACAATTAATCATCCTGTTATAAACAACTGAAGAAAATATTATATAGGGTAAGTAGAAAGCATATTATAACTATATATATTTACGTGTAGTAGGTATAGGCATAGATAGGCTATAGGTATTTGTTCAGTTGTTTTAGACGTAATTTAGTAGAGTTTCTTGTGTTCAATTATTTTACATAAGTATTTCTTGTCTTTCCTTGTTTCTGATTTCTTTTATTTACTTTGTGTACTACTTCTGAGTGTAAATATTTGTGTCAGTGTTCTATTGCTAACTTCTTTGTTTAGAATTATTCTTTCGGTTTCTTCGGTTTCAATTTCTTCTGTTACTATGTAGAGTTTTATACATTTTTTAGTTTTCTGTGGTATCTTTTTTATATGTGGTATCTCTTTTTTACTCGTATAGTAACGGTGGTGTTAATATGTATTATTTTAAGTATATAGTGTCCGTTTTGTTTCATATTTTAACTGTGAAATTGGTGTCAAATTTGTAAAAACTGTAAGTCCGAATTTACAATGACCTCTGTTAGAATAATACTATCTCAGATATCACTGCGAATTTAGCTCTACGTGTTTTTTTTCGTAGTATTAGTTTTGTAAGTTAGTCGTACAAATCTGTGTCAGATGATAATTTTGTGCCAATAACTTCATTATTTGCAGCCTTTCTTCTATATTTTACAAGGATATATTTCATTTTTCGTCATTTCGTCTGAAGGCTCCATGTCTACTTTTGCTTTTGATGTTTTTTGAACAGATCACTAAGGATACGCTCAAGGAAAGGCGACGCGTCCGTCAGGCGGCACGGTGTGCGAAGCGGGCTGCGTGGCTTCAAGCTTTTTCTCCGTGTATGGAGAGGTAGCGCTTGTCGCTGCCCGCCGCAGTTGACGCGTAAAAACAAACATATGGTAAATAGTAGTTTCGTTTATGAACGAGCGGGGCATACGGAATAGCAGTTTACGCTGCTGCATCCGCCGCGAATTCCGCAGCGGCGCACTCGGCGTCGTTCACTGCGGCGCCCGCTGCGGCTACCGCAGTTTTTCTATTTCTTGCATTCTACCAGTCGTGTTCGAATAGTAACAACGGACAAACATGTGTATTTATGTTTGTAATCATGGGCGACTTTATCGACATACCTATTGCTTGAAGATAATTATTACTTAAAAAGTATCTTATTCATCGCTAGATCAAAACTCGTTACTTCACCCGCCGCGTCTATCGCGGCGTCGCCTGTCGCTTCATCCGCCGCGTCCTACGCGGCGTCCCCCGTCGCATGCGACGCTACAATTCAAACAAATGCGTGCATTAGCGCTTCTCCTTGAACGCTCCATACATCGGTGCATGTTTGTGTTTCCGGCGGCCCGCTTCGCGCACCGCGCCGCTTGACGCCCCGCGTCTCCTTGTTCGTCGCCTTAGTCTGTTCCCAAAACAAAAAAAATCTAAACAAGTCTCCGCGACTGCTTCTCTCTCCGTAACCGTATGTGTAGCAGATAGCTCTTTCTTATTGTAGTGACCATCATCTTACTTTAGAATTAACATCCATCACTCATCATGATCATCCATTGCAATAGGCATGATGACTAAAAAAAAATTATTAGTCCGTCAGTTAGTCTGTCTGTCTACAAGCCTATTGTATCGAATGTTGTTTGTACTTGTTTATAAAAAAATCTAAACAAGTTTCCGCGACTGCTTTTCTCTCCGTAACCGTATGTGTAGCAGATAGTTCCTTCTTCTTGTAGTGACCATCCTACTTTAGAATTAACATCCATTACTCATCATCATCATCCATTGCAATCGACAACATTACGTATTATTAATTAGTACAAAACTAAAAACATTTAGAGATATATTAGCTTACTGAGCATCATATATTTTTTTCAGATTTAAATCATTATTAAATAAAGAGATTTAAAGAAAACTTGGAAGTTTGTAAACACAGGATTTTAAAAACAATTACCTTTGCTTTCAAGTTCATTTTGAATTTAAAAAAAAATCAACTGTCATGTCATTGTGGCCGTTGACATTGACAGCGAGCATAAACATGCCAAGTTTTTTATGAATAATCCCTTGGCAATGAACATCGAGTTTGAAATCCTCATTTGCGACTTACATCCTTTTAGAATATTAAATATATATTTAACTCTTCTTGAGCCTTTATATTTATTTTAGTAATAAGTAGGTATGAACAAAATAACATTTATTTTATTTTATTTCACTTGAGCAACGACGACAACGTGGGGACGTCATCGAAACATACAAAGTGCTCACTGGACACTATGACGTTCCCGCGCTGGGGGAACTCTTCAAGATGAACCAAAATCGTCATCTGAGAGGTCACCATCTTAAAATTAACACGTCGACATGTGCAAGCAACCCACGTAGACATTTCCTTCCTAACCGTGTAGTTCACGAGTGGAATAAACTGCCTGACAGTGTTATAAGTGCTACCTCAGTGAACTGCTTTAAAAATAGACTGGACAAATTTTTTAATAAATAAAAACATAAAGTGCTGTGACATACACATCATCAGCTTATAGCTGCTTGTGTATAATAAATAATAATAATAATAATAATAATAATAATAATAATAATATATTCGATATATTTCGGCCCCCTGTATGGGGCCGTCATCAGTCGAATAGAACATCATACTGACAAGTAGATAAATAAAAAATAAAAAAGTAAGCGTTCGCATATGCGATCAAAATATTAATAAATATATATTTAACTCTTCTTGAGCCTTTATATTTATATTTATTTTAGCACTTAGCGAGTCTTCAGTAACAATTTGGCTGAATAAATTAAAGTCACCTTTAGTTTATCTTATTACGATATTAAAGAGAACGGATACTTTACTACGTCTTCATGATTTGGTAGTGCTCAAGCATGTATCGAGGGGGGTGGATAGGTGGCATTTATCCCCCCCCCCCCCCCCCCCCCCCAAATTTGGCGTGACATACACGGGACCGGGAATTTTATTCATAACCACTGTAAAGTACGTTAAAAGTACGTTTTAATAAACAAAACCAGTCATGTGCGAGTCAGACTCGCATACCTAGCGTTCCGTAATTCGACAGTTTTTGGAACAGGCAGGAGGAAGGTACTTATTTAAAATCTTGCCCATAACTGTTTATAATGACTAAAAAATGAATTGATTGTACCACATTTTAAATTAACATTAGAATATAGATTGTCTACGAAAGTGTCTTCAGTTCACGAGTTATTGACTCATCAATAAGATAGGCAGTTAAACCAAATCTTATGAAATACCTAATTAGAAAATTCATTAGTAGCGGGCGGGAAGTTTTCTAGTACTGATTGAAAACAATAAATATTAAAATCTCCAAAGCAAGCAAAGATGAGAGCTGATAATACATAACATAAGTGAGGCGAGGGTGACAGTATTATGATGAGGTCCTCAGAGGGCTTTTCCTACACGCCACTGCGCCGCGCCATACTATACTGCTTCGCCTTCTTTAGTAATTTAACTCCAGCGATCAAGCGATATCGCGATATAGAGTAATCCCGGCGCCATCTTGTTTCCAGATGCGCTGCAATGCTCATGATGGTGGTAGTATATTCGGTACCAACCTAGTTAATAAATTGTACTCTTGCATTTTGTGATGGATGATAAAATAAGTTATCTAATATAATATTTGCGAGGGTGACAGTATTATGACGAGGTCCTCAGAGGGCTGTTCCTACACGCCACTGCGCCGCGCCATACTGTACTGCTTCGCCTTCTTTAGTAATTTAACTCCAGCGATCAAGCGATATCGCGATGTAGAGTAATCCCGGCGCCATCTAGTTTCCAGATGCGCTGCAATGCTCATGATGGTGGTAGTATATTCGGTACCAACCTAGTTAATAAATTGTACTCTTGCATTTCGTGATGGATGATAAAATAAGTTATCTAATATAATATTTGCGAGGGTGACAGTATTATGATGATGTCCTCAGAGGGCTGTTCCTACACGCCACTGCGTCGCGCCATACTGTACTGCTTTGCCTTCTTTAGTAATTTAACTCCAGCGATCAAGCGATATCGCGATGTAGAGTAATCCCGGCGCCGTCTAGTTTCCAGATGCGCTGCAATGCTCATGATGGTGGTAGTATATTCGGTACCAACCTAGTTAATAAATTGTACTCTTGCATTTTGTGATGGATGATAAAATAAGTTATCTAATATAATATTTGCGAGGCTGACAGTATTATGATGAGGTCCTCAGAGGGCTGTTCCTACACGCCACTGCGCCGCGCCATACTGTACTGCTTCGCCTTCTTTAGTAATTTAACTCCAGCGATCAAGCGATATCGCGATGTAGAGTAATCCCGGCGCCATCTAGTTTCCAGATGCGCTGCAATGCTCATGATGGTGGTAGTATATTCGGTACCAACCTAGTTAATAAATTGTACTCTTGCATTTCGTGATGGATGATAAAATAAGTTATCTAATATAATATTTGCGAGGGTGACAGTATTATGATGAGGTCCTCAGAGGGCTGTTCCTACACGCCACTGCGCCGCGCCATACTGTACTGCTTCGCCTTCTTTAGTAATTTAACTCCAGCGATCAAGCGATATCGCGATGTAGAGTAATCCCGGCGCCGTCTAGTTTCCAGATGCGCTGCAATGCTCATGATGGTGGTAGTATATTCGGTACCAACCTAGTTAATAAATTGTACTCTTGCATTTTGTGATGGATGATAAAATAAGTTATCTAATATAATATTTGCGAGGGTGACAGTATTATGATGAGGTCCTCAGAGGGCTGTTCCTACACGCCACTGCGCCGCGCCATACTATACTGCTTCGCCTTCTTTAGTAATTTAACTCCAGCGATCAAGCGACATCGCGATGTAGAGTAATCCCGGCGCCATCTAGTTTCCAGATGCGCTGCAATGTTCATGATGGTGGTAGTATATTCGGTACCAACCTAGTTAATAAATTGTACTCTTGCATTTCGTGATGGATGATAAAATAAGTTATCTAATATAATATTTGCGAGGGTGACAGTATTATGATGAGGTCCTCAGAGGGCTGTTCCTACACGCCACTGCGCCGCGCCATACTGTACTGCTTCGCCTTCTTTAGTAATTTAACTCCAGCGATCAAGCGATATCGCGATGTAGAGTAATCCCGGCGCCATCTAGTTTCCAGATGCGCTGCAATGCTCATGATGGTGGTAGTATATTCGGTACCAACCTAGTTAATAAATTGTACTCTTGCATTTCGTGATGGATGATAAAATAAGTTATCTAATATAATATTTGCGAGGGTGACAGTATTATGATGATGTCCTCAGAGGGCTGTTCCTACACGCCACTGCGTCGCGCCATACTGTACTGCTTTGCCTTCTTTAGTAATTTAACTCCAGCGATCAAGCGATATCGCGATGTAGAGTAATCCCGGCGCCGTCTAGTTTCCAGATGCGCTGCAATGCTCATGATGGTGGTAGTATATTCGGTACCAACCTAGTTAATAAATTGTACTCTTGCATTTTGTGATGGATGATAAAATAAGTTATCTAATATAATATTTGCGAGGGTGACAGTATTATGATGAGGTCCTCAGAGGGCTGTTCCTACACGCCACTGCGCCGCGCCATACTATACTGCTTCGCCTTCTTTAGTAATTTAACTCCAGCGATCAAGCGATATCGCGATGTAGAGTAATCCCGGCGCCATCTAGTTTCCAGATGCACTGCAATGCTCATGATGGTGGTAGTATATTCGGTACCAACCTAGTTAATAAACTGTACTCTTGCATTTTGTGATGGATGATAAAATAAGTTATCTAATATAATATTTGCGAGGCTGACAGTATTATGATGAGGTCCTCAGAGGGCTGTTCCTACACGCCACTGCGCCGCGCCATACTGTACTGCTTCGCCTTCTTTAGTAATTTAACTCCAGCGATCAAACGATATCGCGATGTAGAGTAATCCCGGCGCCATCTAGTTTCCAGATGCGCTGCAATGCTCATGATGGTGGTAGTATATTCGGTACCAACCTAATTAATAAATTGTACTCTTGCATTTCGTGATGGATGATAAAATAAGTTATCTAATATAATATTTGCGAGGGTGACAGTATTATGATGAGGTCCTCAGAGGGCTGTTCCTACACGCCACTGCGCCGCGCCATACTGTACTGCTTCGCCTTCTTTAGTAATTTAACTCCAGCGATCAAGCGATATCGCGATGTAGAGTAATCCCGGCACCGTCTAGTTTCCAGATGCGCTGCAATGCTCATGATGGTGGTAGTATATTCGGTACCAACCTAGTTAATAAATTGTACTCTTGCATTTTGTGATGGATGATAAAATAAGTTATCTAATATAATATTTGCGAGGGTGACAGTATTATGATGAGGTCCTCAGAGGGCTGTTCCTACACGCCACTGCGCCGCGCCATACTGTACTGCTTCGCCTTCTTTAGTAATTTAACTCCAGCGATCAAGCGATATCGCGATGTAGAGTAATCCCGGCACCGTCTAGTTTCCAGATGTACTTTTGCATTTTGTGATGGATGATAAAATAGGTTATCTGATATAATATATATTTCTTTTCACGTATAGCAACACAAGTGACACGAATATTTTTATCTAACCTCATATCGTAAAATCCTCATTACGAACTTAAAACTACAAAATATAAATATTGTCGGGGACTCCCCGAACAACATAATGCTATTAAATAACTTTTTCTGAGATTACAGTAGTTGTGATACTAACTAGGAAGGCAAAGGGAACTTAGCTCATACAACCATGTCTGAGGTTTAATATCAAATACCAATGAGGTTTTTATATAATGTTTTCCAATACGTACAAAACAGTAACCATGAGGTAACAGTTGACTTGATTTTCGGCCAGTTATTGTCTATGGCTTACGGCACGTTGGACTCGGTCTGTCAATGGATGAACTGTTTGTTGCGCCATAGTTTTCGAGGAAATTTATTTATTACTTATTGTGGTTTTATGGGTCAAAAAAATTATTTTGCCCTAAAATTATTGACAGCAGGGATGGTGATTGATGTGATGGTATTTGACTCCACCTGACATTCTGGAAATAACGACGGAAATTACGAACATTTTTAGAACAAGCTGTTTCAAGAATAATCAAAAATGGCTAACGACAAATTTACAAAAATTATGAAAACAGGTTAGTAGGCATGAGTTTAGATAAAGTAATGAAACTATACATAACTAGGTATTAAAACACTCGTGTACTATTAAAAAACTCGCCTACGCCTCGTTTTTTAAACTTACACTCGTGTTTTAATTTCTTTGGCAATTTATAGTAAGATGATTGATTACACAGATTTATCTCACAATTCACATTGTTGTTTCAATAAATGTCTCCTCCCGAAACAAAAGTCTGGATACGTGCCTAGTGGTGGTAGTTAGTCACCCCCCCCCCAGCTATAAAATCTTAGTTACGCCAAACCCCATCTCAATGCGCTACCCTGCTCTACATATTATATGTATATTGAACCCAATTATCTAATAATATATTAATGAAATGAATACTTTATTTTTGCAATGTAGGTACATAAATACACTTATCGCACGTTAGAATATATTAAATAAGTAAAATGGTTAAATTTAAAAGAGGAAAATACAATATATTATATTAGGATTTGGGTAGGTATATACGAGTATACTTAATAAGTTAATACACGTACATAAACTACATCAATGCTATATTTAATGTATACAATATTATATATACCTACTATATGATAATGATTAATAAGTTTAACAGCACCAACTTTGGCAACTTATAGCAATAGGCTTGTAGACAGGGTAAGCAAAATATTATTCTATTTAGTCCGTCATTTAGATTATCAAAAAATGTTGGACACGTATTTTTTCTTATGTCAATCAAATAAAAAATGACAGAGATAAAGCGCGTCAAAGTTTGGGAGTGGGGGAAAATGACGTCACTTCTACGTAAAATTGTACCTAGATGTGACGTCACGCGGAACTTCGGCGGGCTATATCTTCATAATTTTTTGTTAAATAGAAAAAAGAAAAAATACGTGTCCAATATTTTCTGATAATCTAACTGACGAACTAATAATTCTTTTTTTGTCATCATGCCTATTGCCATTGCCATGAGCATGATCGTAGGTACGGATTATTCCGATAAAAGTAAATCGGTAGGACCCTACTTATTATAGTCTGTTTACAAAAGGAAGCCGAGACCATAAAATCGCTGCAACATTCCCAGTCCGGTCGAGCATTAAATGCCCGCCCGTAACATAACAACTCAATCAACGCAATTTTAAAATAAACTTTTTTTAAACAGTACCCAAACAACAGCAACAGGCGAGCGTGAGTTGAACAAAAAACTCCGTTGAACTGAAGGTCTCCATAATGACTTTCTCGAGAACTGCTTCGTATAAATAACGAATATTATGCTGTACCCTAGTGTAGGTAGGAACATGCAGCAGATTGGACGAGATTCGCCACTCATGGGAAAATCAAGCCTAAGTTTCAGAGGGTAGCGAAGATTTCCGCTTGAACGATTCTTATTCCTGAACTTTTTTTGTTACTGTAGTAAAGCAGGCTTTCTAAGCATCGAGAGCTCACTGTTAAATATCCTAGTAATTTATTGATCCTCTTCCTGTTTAACTTTTTTATTAAGATGATCAACAAACTGCTTGTAATAAGCACGTATTGCAAGAATAATATAGCCGTTAAACCGAAATACTAACAAAAAATAATCAAATTATGGTAGCTCTATCGTAACCAAAGTCAATTTGATTGATGGCCCTTAATTCCACTATCTATCCGCATACATTAAGAAATACAACTTGTAGACAGCTTTCCAATATTTATGGACCGGTTGAGTCGAATAAGACAGGAATAAAAAAACAAACGGGACAAGTCTATTCTGTTTATTGCGCTACATTTATCCCGGGGACGGACAACAAGCAAGCAAAGCAAAGCAAGCAAGATGGTCGAAGGCGACACAGTGGCACTGGCAGGGATATGAAGATATTGAGGCTGGCTGTCATCTCCGGAGCCCGCCACCCGCCGCCGCCGCTTTCTCATGCTCAATCCCCATGGCATGGAACAACTCAATCTTAGGCGCGCGCGCGTCGGCTTCGGACGTTTCCTCGAACGGAGCTAGCCTTCCGTTTACTTAAACATATAAACACATCCATCTCTGAAATAACGTTTGACTGAAAACTTTTTAACCCATCTATGTTTTTGGACTAAACTGTGAATCTGATAGTTTAAATTGCAAACGTGACGATATTTAGTGACATTACTGTGGATATTTCTCTGGAGCCATCGTAAAAGTTAACAAAAACAGGTGCTCCTAACTTTCCAGTGCACGCAAGACATGTGACTACGGAGCAACCGAGAGAGCTGTAAGTAATGTCTTATTTTAAACTTTAATATAATGCATCTAATTATAACTGAAGGGTAGATTGCATGTACTCGCACAGTTCTCAAGTGATATTTTAGTGATTCTCTTCAACCGTGAACACGATGAGGCGATGAAATTTGACGAAGATCGGATGAAAAAATCTTTGGAAGAATTATTTAAAGGAAATATTTGTTTATTTCCTGAAAAGAATACAGAGGAAACGAAGAATTTTCAAGGAATTTACACAATACGGTTGATAAACTAGCTACAAAAGAATTCAGCGGAATTGTTTACAACTCGAAAGAGAAAATAAATCAATAACAAACTGTTTGAATTGTAAATTGTATGTTGTTCTCTTACCATAATCGTGATGAGGCATAGTAATAGGTATATTGATTAGCAATAAGGTGATGTCCTCGTCCTCTGAAGCGTCCATATTTTATGTTTCTACACACGTGCATTGAAATAATAAGATTGACTATTAAATGCATGACGTACATGACGATTCATATATTCTTTCCAAGGAATTAACCTTGCACGGCAACGAGTGACGACTGACCGCAAAAAGGGAAATTTTGATGTTAAAATTTTTATTGTCTAAGGAAAATAAAATGGGGCCATTTTACAGATATCAAAAATTCTTTGTTGAATAATGTTGTGATAGCTTCATGACAAAGGACAATATCTCAATTATACCTATCGAGCAGATATTATGCAAACCATAAAGTATTCCTGTTCTCCGTTACAAATGAAATTACCATTAAAATTATAGCAATGGATTGCTTTGCAATGCAAATTTTTGCCTCTATGGGAATATGAATCATGGGCACGATCTCATTCCCATTCCATCCTTCACACAGGCCACTAATTTATTATCAAATTGACATAGTACTTTACCATTAATGCTCAATTTATGTAGCCAATTGTCCATCCCGAGTTAACTGGCGAACGTACGGTCTTACCATAAAGCAACAATCATCGGCGCCTAGTCCTGATTTATGGGACCACGTTACCCATGATAATGTTGCTGTCTGCACTAGTGACTTGTTTATTAATGCTCATTGGTACAACTTGTTGTAAAGCTTTAACCGTCTAATAAGCCGTTAGCCAGGCCAAGATTCTGTAGTTTAGAGTGTACACAATGGAGAGTTGCAAGAGAGATAAAGTAGGTCGTCGTGACATCAGAAGTAACGCGCTGTTCTTGTAACTCATTAACCACACTCAAAGATGCCCTATTACCAAAACAAAGAGTTAAAATGTTAGCAGAAAACTAAAAAGCTATTATTCAAATGGCTGCTACATCTTGACGGCTTCGCAGAATACCGGCTGAGCGGAAAATTATGTTAATTTTTGATTTACTGGCAAAGCGACATATGTTAGCCTTTTGAATTTAAAAACTCAAACAGAGCATACATTGGTAGAATTTTAATTTAAAACCAGTATTGTGTAAATAAAGCACTGTTCTTAGTAAAAGAACAACAGGAAGAAATATGATAACACCAGCAGCATCCGATGTCCCTAAGGTGTGTTTGCTTATATAATTAAGAAAGAATGACTTTCTTCAAGCATATTAAGTTACAAACACGCGCTATCTAACGCTGAGCCTTAATAAACACTGCTCTTCATGACAATGTTTATTTAACTAATAATATAAAATGAAACGCATTATGATAAATTTATCAGCGTCGTTCAATTCTGGATAGCAACTACTCAGTATACCTACTAAGTATCCAGGATAGATGACTATAAAAATAATCAAAGGCAACTTTCAGGATGTAAATTGAAACTCAAAGTTTGTCGATTTGAATTAGAAATGCCAATTTGATTCAACACGTTCTTCGATGAAAATTATCGCAAGCGCTACCAAAAACGATCGCGTTATATTCGTCAATGTTTTGATTTTGGTCACGCGTGTTTTCAAACCAATCGATTTTGAAACTTCCACCGTTCGCTGAATAAACAGTACAAAATGGCATCGTTTGCATCTTAAGTTTTTGTCCGCTGTCTGTATGCAACATGTCAAAGAAAGATTGATAAATTGTATGTAACATGCGCTGGAGAACCCTGCAGCTGCACAACACATGTTAAGAAATTTGTCCCTCGAAACAACCTTTTTCGTGATTTATGATTGAACCTTGCCTTTACAAATAGAGATATCACGAAAACTTGGGACATAAAACACAGAAAAAATCTTAACCCAGAAATCCTCAAAAAAGTTTAGACAAATTTACTGAAGCGAAGCTTGCTAATATGGAAAATAGTCTATTGAAGATGTTCTCTACAGATGCAAACAATGTGTAATACTGTCGAATGTCTTTCGTTTGAATGCTCAACTGCACGATTACAAAAAGGGTGTCCGACATTTTGCTACCTGCGGGCCTTTTGAAATCTTCCTCTTTTAATTGCTACTGCACTTTTTCCAAGTTTTGGATCAATTTATGAGGTGCGACCGGCTTTTGAAGGTGAGATTATACTATACACTATGAAAAAAACTCATTTTCTTGTTATTTCGTCAAGCAGACCCATTATTTTGGGAGAACGAGACCGTTTCTATAGATTTGGACAAAGATTTTGGACATATATACTCGTAGGTACTTATTTGTCCTTTCTCTTACTTATTATACTTACTAATAATAAAGTATTTAAAAAACCGGCCAAGTGCGAGTCGGACTCGCGCACGGAGGGTTCCGTACCATTATCTAGGTATAAAAACGGCAAAAAAATCATGTCTGTTGTATAGGAGTGCGCGGATCCGACTCGCACTTGGCCGGTTTTAGTATTTGTTGTTATAGCGGCAACAGAAATATGTACATCATCTGTGAAAATTTCAACTGTCTTACTATCACGGTTCATGAGATACAGCCTAGTGACAGACGGACGGACGGACGGACAGCGGAGTCTTAGTAATAGGGTCCTGTTGGTTACCCTTTGGGTGCGGAACCCTAAAAAAGCCGTGTCTGTACGATGAATATTCTTTCAAAATTTTGAATGAAATGGATTTCAGTATGGTACTGATAACTGAATCCAAAACACAATTTTTAGAATTTTTGCCTCTGTCTGTTTGTCTGACAGTCTGTATGTATGTAATTTGGATGCTGTTTTCTTTATTGTCATCGTAGTCATTCTGGTCAATATACAGGGTGAAAGGGGTGGTGATAAAATAACGTCCAAGCCGAAAACGGAGTAGAATAAACGTGGGTGGAGCCGCGGGTGAAAGGCTAGCCTATATATACAAGTACTTGAACTGAAGATAAGAAATTTAATAGTCCTGTGAATTTATAGCTACCCGCATGGTCCTTAGTCACTAAGAGTAACGCCGAGTACACTTCAACTTCCCTTTTCTCTTAGATTCACCGTTACTTCACAAAAACTGTGAATGATATATTGAAAATTAAAACAAACTGACACAGTATGAAGTGGATAGCGTTTTAAAGTCAAGAGATGAGGAGGTGGCATTGAGAGTCTCTCTCTACCTACTTTTACCGTTATAAGGTATAAGTAGTCAATATAAAAATTGTCATCTAGTTACTGTTGCTACAGTTGTCCTAACTGATCTGGGTGTCCCGTTGCAACTTCGACATGCAATTAATAAACAAGATTTGCTCAAAACCAACCCACTGCAGTTTTCGAGTATTTACGAGTATCTGCATCTTTCACTGGGTTCTAGGGCATACAAAATTTTATGAAGTTTTTTTAGGACTCGTAATTGAGACAGCTCATCAATGTGACTGTGGTGCCGAGAAACAAACAGTACATCACATTCTACGTGAGTGCCCATTGAGGTCCTATCCCGGAAACCCTGAACACTTAATATCCCTGACTGACGACGCCGTCAAGTGGTTTTCAATTACCTAGAAAGGAATGGTGTCAGCTGAACAGACTTCGCACCGGACATGGTCGCAGCGCTTCTTATAAACATCTATGTGGTTGGTCAACATCTCCCCAATGTGATTGTGGTGCCGAGAAACAAACAGTACATCACATTCTACGTGAGTGCCCATTGAGGTCCTATCCCGGAAACCCTGAACACTTAATATCCCTGACTGACGACGCCGTCAAGTGGTTTTCAATTACCTAGAAAGGAATGGTGTCAGCTGAACAGACTTCGCACCGGACATGGTCGCAGCGCTTCTTATAAACATCTATGTGGTTGGTCAACATCTCCCCAATGTGATTGTGGTGCCGAGAAACAAACAGTACATCACATTCTACGTGAGTGCCCATTGAGGTCCTATCCCGGAAACCCTGAAGACTTAATATCCCTGACTGACGACGCCGTCAAGTGGTTTTCAATTACCTAGAAAGGAATGGTGTCAGCTGAACAGACTTCGCACCGGACATGGTCGCAGCGCTTCTTATAAACATCTATGTGGTTGGTCAACATCTCCCCAATGTGATTGTGGTGCCGAGAAACAAACAGTACATCACATTCTACGTGAGTGCCCATTGAGGTCCTATCCCGGAAACCCTGAAGACTTAATATCCCTGACTGACGACACCGTCAAGTGGTTTTCAATTACCTAGAAAGGAATGGTGTCAGCTGAACAGACTTCGCACCGGACATGGTCGCAGCGCTTCTTATAAACATCTATGTGGTTGGTCAACATCTCCCCAATGTGATTGTGGTGCCGAGAAACAAACAGTACATCACATTCTACGTGAGTGCCCATTGAGGTCCTATCCCGGAAACCCTGAAGACTTAATATCCCTGACTGACGACGCCGTCAAGTGGTTTTCAATTACCTAGAAAGGAATGGTGTCAGCTGAACAGACTTCGCACCGGACATGGTCGCAGCGCTTCTTATAAACATCTATGTGGTTGGTCAACATCTCCCCAATGTGATTGTGGTGCCGAGAAACAAACAGTACATCACATTCTACGTGAGTGCCCATTGAGGTCCTATCCCGGAAACCCTGAAGACTTAATATCCCTGACTGACGACGCCGTCAAGTGGTTTTCAATTACCTAGAAAGGAATGGTGTCAGCTGAACAGACTTCGCACCGGACATGGTCGCAGCGCTTCTTATAAACATCTATGTGGTTGGTCAACATCTCCCCAATGTGATTGTGGTGCCGAGAAACAAACAGTACATCACATTCTACGTGAGTGCCCATTGAGGTCCTATCCCGGAAACCCTGAACACTTAATATCCCTGACTGACGACGCCGTCAAGTGGTTTTCAATTACCTAGAAAGGAATGGTGTCAGCTGAACAGACTTCGCACCGGACATGGTCGCAGCGCTTCTTATAAACATCTATGTGGTTGGTCAACATCTCCCCAATGTGATTGTGGTGCCGAGAAACAAACAGTACATCACATTCTACGTGAGTGCCCATTGAGGTCCTATCCCGGAAACCCTGAACACTTAATATCCCTGACTGACGACGCCGTCAAGTGGTTTTCAATTACCTAGAAAGGAATGGTGTCAGCTGAACAGACTTCGCACCGGACATGGTCGCAGCGCTTCTTATAAACATCTATGTGGTTGGTCAACATCTCCCCAATGTGATTGTGGTGCCGAGAAACAAACAGTACATCACATTCTACGTGAGTGCCCATTGAGGTCCTATCCCGGAAACCCTGAACACTTAATATCCCTGACTGACGACGCCGTCAAGTGGTTTTCAATTACCTAGAAAGGAATGGTGTCAGCTGAACAGACTTCGCACCGGACATGGTCGCAGCGCTTCTTATAAACATCTATGTGGTTGGTCAACATCTCCCCAATGTGATTGTGGTGCCGAGAAACAAACAGTACATCACATTCTACGTGAGTGCCCATTGAGGTCCTATCCCGGAAACCCTGAAGACTTAATATCCCTGACTGACGACGCCGTCAAGTGGTTTTCAATTACCTAGAAAGGAATGGTGTCAGCTGAACAGACTTCGCACCGGACATGGTCGCAGCGCTTCTTATAAACATCTATGTGGTTGGTCAACATCTCCCCAATGTGATTGTGGTGCCGAGAAACAAACAGTACATCACATTCTACGTGAGTGCCCATTGAGGTCCTATCCCGGAAACCCTGAACACTTAATATCCCTGACTGACGACGCCGTCAAGTGGTTTTCAATTACCTAGAAAGGAATGGTGTCAGCTGAACAGACTTCGCACCGGACATGGTCGCAGCGCTTCTTATAAACATCTATGTGGTTGGTCAACATCTCCCCAATGTGATTGTGGTGCCGAGAAACAAACAGTACATCACATTCTACGTGAGTGCCCATTGAGGTCCTATCCCGGAAACCCTGAACACTTAATATCCCTGACTGACGACGCCGTCAAGTGGTTTTCAATTACCTAGAAAGGAATGGTGTCAGCTGAACAGACTTCGCACCGGACATGGTCGCAGCGCTTCTTATAAACATCTATGTGGTTGGTCAACATCTCCCCAATGTGATTGTGGTGCCGAGAAGCAAACAGTACATCACATTCTACGTGAGTGCCCATTGAGGTCCTATCCCGGAAACCCTGAACACTTAATATCCCTGACTGACGACGCCGTCAAGTGGTTTTCAATTACCTAGAAAGGAATGGTGTCAGCTGAACAGACTTCGCACCGGACATGGTCGCAGCGCTTCTTATAAACATCTATGTGGTTGGTCAACATCTCCCCAATGTGATTGTGGTGCCGAGAAACAAACAGTACATCACATTCTACGTGAGTGCCCATTGAGGTCCTATCCCGGAAACCCTGAACACTTAATATCCCTGACTGACGACGCCGTCAAGTGGTTTTCAATTACCTAGAAAGGAATGGTGTCAGCTGAACAGACTTCGCACCGGACATGGTCGCAGCGCTTCTTATAAACATCTATGTGGTTGGTCAACATCTCCCCAATGTGATTGTGGTGCCGAGAAACAAACAGTACATCACATTCTACGTGAGTGCCCATTGAGGTCCTATCCCGGAAACCCTGAACACTTAATATCCCTGACTGACGACGCCTTCAAATGGCTAAGACAACTGGACATCCAATTGTAATTATATTACTGTTTCTTGTTTCTTTTTTCCTGACATGTCAATTTATATATTGTTTTTTAATGCCATACGAATAAATAAATAAATTGAGACAGCGCCTATTTTGCGTAAGCATGTAGAGCCAATAGTTGTCCGAAACCATAAAGATTTAATAATGTAATATGTAAAGAATGGACGCCCATTTATACTAGAACATTTAAATTAACGACAGGAAGATGAAGCTATTGTAGAAAGGTCACAGAAACAGATTTACGTCTTCCTGAGATAACTGAGACATTAATTTACGTTAACGTATATGCAACTAAAAGATAACCCTGCCAAGGGCTCGAAACCATTAACCAAACAAGAAAAAGAACATGCTGATAACCTCATTAACTAGCGGTTACTATCATCCACACACACTCATACATGGGAATGTAAGCCACTAATTCGTGGTCTTATCTTCACGTAAGGTCCGAGAGGAAATCGGCTATTCGGAAGGGTCAATTTTGGTTGGTTGTTTCACATTTAACGCAATGCAGAACTTATCATAAGCAGCGATATGTGTTATCTTAATCACTTGCTCTCTTGTAATTACACGATTTAACAATGAGGTTATGCGCGATTGGAACTGTAAGTACTTTTGGAAATTGGATGTATTATTTCCTTTAGCAATAACGTCGGATTTCTTATGGCTACTGCTTATAGGAAGTTAAATCGTCAAACTCTCAAAGCCGTTGAAGAGGATCCTGAGTAACGTACAGATCGTAACTTCTTAATATTCAACATTTATATTTATACTAATAATAAAGTAGCAAAAAGTCGTGTCTTTACATTACAAATAATATTTTTTTAAATTTCATATGGACTGGGTTATTTTATTAGTATTTTACAAACTACCATTTTTAGAATTTTCATCTGTCGTCTGTCTATGTTCCGTTATATTATAACTCGATAACTGAACGGATTTGGATGCGGTTTTCTTTATTATCATCTTAGTGACCATGGTCAACACATACATGGACTATAAACTATAAAATAACGTCCAAGCGAAAACCGGGCAGACATTGAACAAACGCCGGCGCCGCAGGTGAAAGGCTAGTTATTAATATATTCTATATTTATATTCTAATATATCTATAGATATGGTTAAACAAAAATCTGTAATATATGATTACTGTGTATATATGTAGGTACTGTAATGAAATGATTCATAATACCGTTGGTGTACGCATTTATAGGTTATAGGATGTAATTTGCAAGAAAATACGATATAGATTTGACATTCCACAACAATTTTCGATCACTTTTTTGTTTTGGCATGGTATGCAGTATACCTATAATTTTCTCCAACTTCAAGCAGCTGTGCATTTATAGGTTATAGGATGTAATCTGCAAGAAAATACGATATAGATTTGACATTCCACAACAATTTTCGATCACTTTTTTGTTTTGGCATGGTATGCAGTATACCTATAATTTTCTCCAACTTCAAGCAGCTGTGCATTTATAGGTTATAGGATGTAATCTGCAAGAAAATACGATATAGATTTGACATTCCACAACAATTTTCGATCACTTTTTTGTTTTGGCATGGTATGCAGTATACCTATAATTTTCTCCAACTTCAAGCAGCTGTGCTGTTATCCAGCTAGTGATTTCAACAGAATGCTTACAACTATTGTCTTGGCGACGACGCCTTATCTGAAAAGCAGGTATTTATTTTGTCACAATACGTGGGACGCACTATAAGTTTCCGGAATGAATATGAGAAAATACTATTAAAGGTACAAAATTAATTTATTGTTTTTCAAAATAATCTCCCTTGGCGTCTATGCACTTTTTCATTCGATCAAACCAGTTTTGAAAACTTTTGTGCCACTCCCCTGTGGTGACCTCTGAAACGTGTTTTTCATACTCCTCGACAGCCTCTTCTGGTGATGAAAATCGTTGACCGCGTAATTGGTTCTTAATTTTTGGGAACAGAAAAAAGTCACAAGGTGCCAGGTCGGGACTGTATGCAGGATGACTCAAGAGTTCTACATTTTTCGTCTTCAAAAAGTCGTTTGTCTGTCTGGCCGTGTGAGAACTAGCATTGTCGTGGTGCAGGATGATACGGCGTTTACGGTTATTTTTACGGAGTTCGTCAATAACTTCCGGCAAACAAATGGTCGTGTACCAGTCACTATTCACGGTACGACGATTCCCTAAAGCAACAGTAGCCACGTGTCCAGTTTTATTAAAAAAAGAAGCAATCATCCGCTTAGATGCACTTTTCACGCGCGCCACTTTGGTTGGTTTCGGCTCATCTTGAAAGACCCATACGCTCGATTGCTGCTTTGTTTTGGGATCGTAGCAATAAATCCATGTTTCGTCACCTGTTACTATGTCCCACACCAAATTTGACGCACCTTCGTTGAATCTGGTAAGCATGGCACTGCACCAAGTGACGCGGTCCGTTTTTTGAGCCTCGGTCAAGTTGTGTGGGATCCACCGCGAGCACAGCTTTCTCACACCCAAATGTTTGTGTAGGATTGATTGTATTTGACTCATGCCTATTTCTAAGGATGCGCGAATTTCATGGTAGGTCACATGCCTGTCTGTTTCAATCATACGGCGCACAGCATCGATGTTTTTGTTGGTCACAGCGGTGGACGGCCGACCATCGCGAGATTCGTCACTGAGATTGATACGACCACCCTTGAATTCTGCAAACCAGCTATAAACAGTCGTCTTGCATGGTGCTTCATTGCCAAAAGCTGTTTCAAGCCGAGCGATGCTCTGTTGAGCTGTCAAATTACACTTAAAATCGTAGAAAATCATACTACGAAAATTTTCCCGAGTTAAATTCATGTTGATGCAGACACACAATTTTTTAAATGGCGCCACAAGGTAAAAACAAAAGACAGTCAGATGAAACAAACTGCATTCTACAGCCAAAGAGTTCTATTTTCAAATGTTGCAATAAATTTTTAAATATTGTTTATGTAAGTGGCCAGTTCCGGAAACTTTTAGTGTTACCTATGTAAAACGAAATTTCGCTTTACTGTAGTTTAGTTACCAAGCGCCAATGAACAAAGTGAAGTGAGTCTCCTTTAATGTTAACGGGCTCTAAATAATGGTAAGTGTTTCCCTTTTCTGAAATGAAATATATGAAAAACGTGGTTTAACTTTTTTAATACTGATTATCAATCCGTTGCAGCCGTTGGCAGATTTAAGAACTGTGATGTTGGAGAAAAGGGTGACAGACTTAACTCCTTTAAATAGACGTCCTGATGAAGTCTCGATAATAATCTGGCAATTTTCTGTAACGAAAAGAAGACTTCCGTTAAGTTTATGATTAAGACTACTGTAAACTTTTTTAATATTATTGAAATAAAAACTATAATGCTTATCTTGTTTTACTGTTAAAGCCCCCAAAATCTTAGGCTATGCTGTGAATACGCCTGGTCTGACATTCGTTACGGAGAAATGCTGTACATTAGGTACTAATGAAAGCAGACGAACGGATGTATGAGTATTTACAATACTTTTATTTTAAAAAATCTTAATTTTGTTCACTGTTTTTCTTTCAATCTTAATTGGACCGGCTGTTCAAAGATCCTCATCAATTCCTGATGTAGAAAGTGGTTTAATAACTTCATTTACATACATTCAAGCGTTTGCGCTATTGTCGTAGTTTATGTATCTTTAATCTAGTCCACCCACACACACTTTGTATTAGAGAGGAGAATGGAGTAGCAATAAAAAAAAAACTGTTCTTCAATACAACAAAAACAATCAAGTAGTTATAATTTATGCACTTAAAAGCGACTGTGGTATCTATAAAATAAACGGATGGAAAATATTATGTAACCTTAGAAACAACTGATTTAAGTATAATAAAAATAAAAAAGATAATAGAGATAATAAATTATTCTAAAAAAAAGAATGGTTAAGGAAAATATATATGCTATAAAAATCTCTTTGAGAGATAAGCTCGCCGCTGTACTCAAATGAATGTATTAAATGTTTATGTTTACATCGAGTGTAGAAATGGAGTCCCCAGAACCCGAGGAAAGGCATGCTAAACACGCCATGCCGGTAGCTGTTTGCTGAAGATATTCTCGCTGAACGACATGTAATAATGAGGTGCTCCTGCGCAAGCCGTGTTTGCAGACCTGGTTAGCATCAGCGAGGGGGCTACCATCGTCATCCCGACCTACCAAACAATTTATTTTTCTCGTTTTAGCAACTGAATTTGTCTCTTTTTTAATTTCTAGTGTGTTTGTTCTAGTAAGATGAATTTTAGCTTTAGATTTCGACTTTACGCCCTTTAGATGAAAGAAACAGATTCTGGGGTTATTATAACTTAGTGTAGCTTTAATGTTGGGTGGAATAATTGATCGCTCACTCCTAAGATTTCTCTCTGATTTCGCTCGTGATGGTCATGATTGATTGATGTCTACCTGATGATGATGAGTTTTCAAGATGATTTATTGCAAAAGAGATACTTGTTGCATATTTATTTGTTTTTAAGTGAGTAGGTAGGTACAAACCTATCGTCACCTTACTGGTTGTTAACACCTTCGAGTTCTCATAAATCGGAAAGTCGTGTTGGTCACCCTACAGAGTTTGGTCCGCTCATCCCATGTTGACTGTGAACAACAATTACTAAACCCTTTTCACACCTACCCGCTAACAGCCAAAAGTTTACATTTTGAATGTGGAAATGTCGCAGCGAGAATTCTTCAACTCTAGATTCGGGTTTTTGTTTGATGCGAAAAATAATCGAGTTTAAAAGATTTAAACCTAAAAACGTAATGATTATATTCTCCTTGCATTCAAAGTTCTGTTGCGGTGCCGACATTCATTTCCAGTGCGAGATGTGTGTTTGATTAGCATGACTAGGTATATTTGATTAGCCTTATCATGTTTGCACGCTTGATTGTTCTGTGATTTATTGTGTCACATAAATTATGAAGATTTATGCAGATTATTTGGTACTTTCTACGTGTCAAATTGTGAAAGGATGTGATTAATTTTAATGCAGTGATAGCAGAGATATGGGGTTTATTTTTCCAATACAATGACGTAAATTCAACAGAAATAAAATCCTCAGACGAATGAACCACTACACATTAAGAAAAAGTAGAATAATAACAATGAATAATATAATCTAACGTTAAAAGAGTAGATAAGTAAAATACTTATGACAATCCATAACATTTCAAAATACTTACCCCCTAATTTCATGAGCTATTTAGAAAGTAGGTAAAAAGCTAAGGAACCTACTTGTATATATTCCTTGTCCAAAATTTTTAATTTTACATACTTAAATGATTTTTTTAAACTTTAACTTTTCAACAAAAGCCTTGTAGGCATAATGACTTTCGTACCAATGCCAGTAACTACTTTGACTGTATTAAAAAAAAAACGAAATGGCATGACCATAGAGCTTAATATATCAAATGTCATTGACACTTGACATTGGCAGCTAGTGTTTTTATTTATTGATAGGCAAATGTATTCTAGCTGTTCAGCCCATATCCTTACAATTTGTATTTTTTTCAACATATCTCTAGAACTAAGGAATAAATAAAAAAATTAAAACTCTTTTCGGGATAAGAATAAAAAGATATCTCCATAGTTTTTTTTTTACCTTAACAGAAATGAAAACTTGTGGATTCTATTAGAAGAAAACAACTAATCACGTCCCGCAAAGCTTACTCGTATTTACAGCGAAGGACCTTTGTAGAGTCGTTTCACAAAATTACACATTTTGTATGGCGCGGTTTATGGATCGTAATTTCCTTGGAATTTGGAGTGCTATAATAATTATCCTTTTCGGTCTAATTAAATAAAACGATTAATTGCAGAATTAGATTGGTCAAAGATCATAGGTTGTTTTGAAGTGAAATTAATTGTAAGAATGCTTTCAAGTAGTGAACTCTATATATTGACATTTTAGATTACTGGCACAAAAATGTAAAATGGGCATTAATTATGTAATCTAATTAATAGAACCCCTGTTCAACGTCCGTGACGGAACTGTTTATTTTCAGCAGCCTCACTTTATAACCTTGTCTTTGAAATGAAGCCTATAGAGTTGTATGTATTGTAATTCAACACTGTCGTGGAAATAGTGGATACACGCGGACATCTCAAATTGTCACATTTGTTTTTGTTCTCGCATTTGGAATCTTCTGCGGACGACGACCCTAGTTTTCTCGTGTCTATTATGTGTAGGGTTTTCGACATTTCGAGTGATAACTCATTGGATGTCGTGCTCTCTTGGTTTACTCGTATGTGAGTTAATGTTGTTAAAAGATATAAACATTATGTGTTTATTTGTGCAATAAACTATAGAGTATTTACAATAACTGTTCTTGATTTTTATCAAAATGGAGGGTCGCATAGGAACATATTTATATTTCATATTTACACCCAGTTTTAGGGTTCCGCAGTCCGACAAGGAACCCTTATAGTTTCGCCATGTCCGTCTGTCCGTGGCTTAGCTCAGAGACTATGAGTACTAGAAAGCTGTAATTTGGCATGGGTATACATATTTATCACGTTAACAAAACGGTAGAATAAAATCTCGAAAAAAATGTTTTGAGGTTTTTTTCATTTATTTATTTTCTTTATTAGGAAAACCAGTAGTGAGGCGTCTAGTTTCAAAACCCGCTAAAACGCTCCTACATAGAATTTCTGTTTATATCTCAAAATGACGCTAGAGCATTTTTCTTATCAGACTGTTCAATCATTTCTCATCAAAATACCCTAAAATACTACAAAACTAGCTCTTAAAATCCGATTTGCGTTACAAACACCGCTAAAACGCCTTCGGTTTCTTTCAAAATCCGCTAAAATAAATTGACCAATGATAGCACGGTATTCTGACCACGTGACTGCCAAAACAGTATGGCGATTTTTTCATAACGGACGAAAGGTTGTTGCTGTTTTTAATTGTTTTTCATTATAAATAATGGAGGATTTATCACAATTTGTGCGAAAATGTAACCCTAAGGAGGCAAGGAAGAAACCTCGCAGTGAAGCAGAATGGAAACGCAAGATTGAGCGCCAAAAACGGTAAGGGAAAAGTTGTCATCAAACTACTGTTTAAGCGGCTTCGATAGTGTTATGGAAAGTGTGCCAAATGAATTACTATTCGGATCACTATTGGGATTAGAAAATTTTTACTAGCCTAACGCCTTTAGACGAATGTAATTTAATTACCTAATATTACGGAATAATTTATTGACTGACTTCGAATTAGTTGCTGATACATAAGGGTGTGTATTCATGAATGTTTACGACTTTCTCAAAGGTAACATTGGCTGAATTAAAAAAAAACTGCTGAATGATTAATGTATGGGACTTGATTTTTTTTTTAAGAATTTGAGTCATGTTTCTTGGTGAAGTTTGTTTATTTTCATGAGCACATACACATCTTAATCGTCAGTCGGGATCACGAAAAGACGTAACCAAGGGAGGAAATGAAATCATAAGTGCTGTGTACCATTTCTTACAGAACACCACGTTCGATGATGAAGTTAAAACTCTGCGTGTGGTTTGTGATGGATGTGCGGGCCAGAACAAAAATACCGGGATGATAGCTATGTTAGGGAAGTGGTTGTATTCTGAAGCACCAAGACATGTCAAAAAAGTAGAACTGATTTTTCCTGTGGTCGGTCATTCATTTATACCGCCAGATAGGGTTTTTTCGAAAATTGAGAAGACCTTAAAGAAAAAAGAGGTCATTACGTGTCCTTCCGAATATGTGAATGTGCTGAAAGAACATGGAACAATCGTTGACCTTTCATGCATACCCGTATATGACTGGAAAACAAATTACGAAACTATCATCAAAACCACCACTTCCTGGCATTTTCCATTCATGAATTCAAAGCGTTTTTTTTTAACTCGAACTAAAACTGAAAATGTATTAGTTCAAGGAGAAGTAGCCTACAAATCCGAAATTAACTCTAAGAAAGTAGTTACAAAAAGGAACAAAAAAATTACGATGATTTCCCCTGAAATCATTGAGCCTAACACTATAACACCGAAGAAAGCCAAAGTCGTCGATGTCACCAAACTTCTCCAAAATCACTATGGCAATGATTGGAGGAATTTACCTAATTTGGAGTTTTATAAAAATATTGAGGAACGACTGCGAGGTTTGGATTTGTACAGCTTTGGTGACGTCCCTGAATCACTTGACGAGGATCATGTGTTTGAACTGGGTTTTGAAGAGGTCAACAATTATGTTTGAATAAATAAAGTTTCATTTGATTTTATAATTTAATTGTTTTTTTTTCTTCTTTTCGAGTTAATATTTTTTTATTAATAAACACACACACACACACACACAAAACAGACACTCAAATCTGTCAAATATATTAGGTATGTCAAATCAAAAGCCATATCTGTCAAATCTGTCAAACTTGTCATATCAGTTATATCAGTTAAATAAGTCAAAAGAAAATCTGCCAAATCAGTCTGTACACGTACACCGAAGTCAGTCAGTTATTAATAAACACACACACACACAAAACAGACACTCAAATCTGTCAAATATATTAGGTATGTCAAATCAAAAGCCATATCAGTCAAATCTATCAAATTTGTCCAATCCGCCTTTGTCAAAATTGTCAGGTCTGTCAACTGTCTCTTTCTAGAAATGCCTATCACTAAATGAAAATAATTAAATTATTTGGCTAAATTGAGTTCCAACTTTACTGTAGAACGCCATCCACACTCTGGAATTAGTTCTTATCAAATCCCGCTAAAATACAACATGTTCGTTTCAAATGCCTTTAAATCGGCAATGTTCGTAACAAAGTACGCTAAAATGAAAATGCTTTTAGTTATAACTCAAAATAACCTTTACTTTTAGATGAAACGAAAGCGCTTTTAGTATTGCCAGATGACAATAATGAATTGTACTAATTTTTTTTTGCCTAGTGCCGAAACTATTTTAACTAACGGTTTTTTTCAAATTGTCAAATATTTTTCAAAGACGTTTTAGCGGGTTTTGAAACTAGACGCCTCAGTTAGTAAGCTAATTTTAACACTACACATTGAACATAAATAACTGCTAACTTATGAAGTTAATCACAGCATGCATTTTATATAAGTGACGTATAACATGTAAGTATACACATATCTTAAATTCTTAATTACTAAAAGGTTACCTCCTCTCATACACGTAAATTGGGGATGATTTTTTTTTCTCGTCTATCTCATAGTATGGAATATCGTTGGATAGGTCATTTAAAAACATTGTGGGGTTGTAAAAACCATTTTTTGATTTAGGGTTCCGTTGGCGAAATATTAAGCTTTAAAGTGCTAATTTTTGTTAGAGTCAAGCGTCCGCCCCCCCCCCCCCCCGCCCCACTGCCGGCTAAACGGTTATTTATAGATATCTGAAAAAATTCACAGAAATAATATATATATAATGAAGCTAAAAGGAAAGCTATCACAGCTAAGTAGGCTTTACAGGTTTACGAGTACAGGTCGCGCCAAACTTTTGGCCCCCTCTAAACACGACAATGTATGGGCCCTTCTTCTAAATGTATCTATGGGACTAGAAGTTTGGCCCGATCTGTATTAGTAGACCAACTTATAAAATGTACTGGGCAACTACGGAACCCTACATTGCGCGTGGCCCGACACGCACTTAGCCGGTTTTTTTATTTCTTCTTGAAGGTGGCGTGCGTGCGTGACCGAACAACTTCCGAAACCAAAAAAAAATTTAAAAGAAAAAATGTGTTTACTACACACAGAACTTCTGCTAGTGGTAAAAAAACTGTATTATGAGAATCTATTGGTCGGATTCACTTTTCATATGAACTGCCAAATCTTTATTTAATTCGTGAAATGAAAACTAGGAAGATCTTGGAAGGTACGTAAAATGATCGCATCAAATATGGATTAGACAAATTATACCTACGTCTTAATTCAGATTCACATTACACAGTGTTTTCCCGCTAGCCGATGGTCCAATTAAATTAAGTAGCATAACTGATTCAACCCTATTTTCAAATGTGTTACTTAAGGTGGTAACGGAGGATCTCGCTGCAAAATGCACATCATAATATTGTTTTCCTTACTTTTGAATAAAAAGTTTGCAATAAATGCGTTTTATAGCAATTCGCGCAAACTGCTTGTTAATAGTTAGGTGATCACATGAAAATTGGTCAATTTTATGCGTTACATTTCAGCTGCATTACATTACAACTGTGAACACGCTTTTAAGTTTTAGTTTAACAAAATGTAATACATTAAAGTACGTAATTTTTTTGTGAAGACTTTATTATTAATAAACTATTTCCGCAAGTTGCTTTAAAACACATTTATTGCATACTTTTCATTCAAAAGTAGGGAAAACAATATTATGATGTTCATTTTGTACCGAGGTAAAAAGTTACCCCCTTAAGGCAGTTAAGCCACTAGAGACAGCCCAAGCGTCACAAGCGTGGAAGTTAGTAGCGAGCGACTAATTTGACGTGACTCGATTCATGGTTTAATTATTTATTCTGTGGTTACACTTTGTTTGTTTAAACGTAGTCATCGTCTCCTAACAGCAGTCCTAAATGCTTAAATCGTCTTGATCGAGAACTTCTCGAGAACTCGCCCGAGAATCGAGAAGAGTCCTCCATACGAGACAAAGTTCTCGAATTAATTTATCAATATTATTGTAAAGATTTAACGTTACGTTGATGGACGAAACATTTTGCCCAGTCATCGTTCAGAATTATTGTCAGTTGGTTACAATCTTACATAGAGTTTTAAGAGATTTTATTCATTAGTCGCTTAATAACAAAAACACTTGGCTAACTGGTTATGGAGTTATATTTTAGATGATTATTATTCATGATATTTTTATAGCGACAATCCCTGTGTTTTGTAATCTCTTATGTTAGTGTATTCTGATTGTAAATTATGGATGAAATACGAGAAAGTACGGAATTCCTTAGAAGCAGTCTCTTCTAAGAATTGCATCTATCATTGCATTATTTTATCTGGTAGGTTTCACACAACAGAGACAACTCTGCTAAGATATACTCAATATATGATGGTGATGATCTTAATCCTACCATCAACATAAATGTGAAAAATAAGGCCAAGTGCGTGTCGGGCCACGCACAGTATAGGGTCCGTAGTTGCCCAGAACATTTTATAAGTTAGTCTACTAATACAAATCGCAACAAACTTATATTCCGCTCGGAAGTCTCCCGGAGAACGGCCCATACATTGTTGTGTTTAGAGGGGACTAAAAGTTTGGCGCGACCTGTACTCGTAAACCTGTAAAGTCTATTTAGCTGTGATAGTTTTCCTTTTAACTTCATTGTATATACGACTTCTGTGAAACACATATTCATAAACAACTCTAACAAAAATTTGCAATTTAAAGCTTAATATTTCGCCAACAGATCCCTAAACCGAAAAATGGTTTTGGCACTCCCATAATGTTTTTACCTCACACTATGGGATAGACGAGAAAATTCATCCCCAATTCACGTGCATGGGAGATACCCTTAAAACATTTTTTTCGAGATTTCTTCTTACGGTTTTGTCGGCATGATTATATTATGTGTATACATTTTTCGAAATTTTATTCTACCATTTTGTTAACGTGACAAATATATATGTAAACCCATACCAAATTACAGCTTTCTAGTAATAGTCTCTGAGCTAAGCCGCGGACAGACAGACGGACATGGCGAAACTATAATGGTTCCTTGTCGGACTACGAAACCCCAAAAAGGGGCCGAGTTCAGTACAAAGGCAAAGGAATTGATATCAAATTCGGTGCCGAGGCTTATGGAGGCTCCTTCAGTCATATGACTCATAACATAACTGCAATAATGTACAGTGCTCCCAAAGTTATAATGCGCATAGAAATCTATAGCCGAGCGACCGGACGTACCACGTGACCTTACTGCTTGTATAGAAAGTGTAGGGAAATACGAACTTTGCCGAGCAGTGGCGAAGATTCGTATGCCCATTATAAGTTTGGGAGTACTGTAGTACAACGTTGTTCAAAGAAAGTTTGACAGCGGCCTTGCTACTTTAAGTAGAACTTGGCAAGTTGTCACAGCTAAAATTTAAACGAGTTAAAGTTACGTCATACGTGCAAATAATTGACAGCAATCCTATTGGTGGATTTATTCCTCGCCCGCCGCGCCGCTCAGGAGCTGTATTTTTGAATCACTCGCCGTGAATCATATATTCACGCACGAAAACAATTCAAATGCGAAATTCAATTCGAACGGTCACGATTTTTCGTATTTTTGAATCAGTAGAAATGAATGAAACGGTTTTCGTTTTACGCAGAAAAAATAAGAATCGGAAAGCAATATTTCGATGATTTTAAATACCGTTAATGAATGGAAGTGAACGGAAAGTAAATTAAAAAGTTATAATGTCAGTCTCTCATCGACGTTTTCGTTCTCACGTTGTTGTTTTCTTTTGATTGTTTTCGTTTCTGTTGTCTGTTTTTAGTTACATTTTAGGTTATTATTATTATTACTATAATTATTATTATTATATCCTTTATTGTACATACATAGAAACTTAAACTAAGATTACAAAAAGAAAAATGTGCTCAAAGGCGAGCTTACCTCTTCAAGAGGTTTCTTCCAGCCAACCAATACTGTAGTGAAAGAATACACGAAATAGGTTGGCAGCAAGCATACAAAAGAATTTTTACAACAGAACTTATACTATACAAATAAAAAATAAAAATGAAAATTATAGATATACTAGGTGAAATTAAATCAACCGACCAAATTCATACTGGAGACTCGGTTAGTCATCAGCAACAAGGTTTAATGACCCTCCAGATGAAATTCGAAAAAAAAATATTTTTGTCCCGTATTGAATGTACTAGGATTTGTACTTAAACTAGTCCAACCAGTAAGGGAGCAAAAATATTTATTTTTCGAAATTGGCCAAAAGGATGACTGAACCTAGTTCTTGATCACTAACCGAGTCTCCAGTATGAATTTGGTCGGTTGATTTAATTTCACCTTATATATACATATTTAAATATAATGGATATGAATAAAGAATGTAAATATGCATCAAAACATTTTAACTTGTCAATTCAATGTCAGTCATGCTCATGTCATTCTTGCGTAGATTCTACTAGTAGAAATCAGGAAACGAGTGGGTCAGACCACTCGTTGCAGAGTTCACGGAATGAATTTGCAAAAATACTGATTTTAGGTTTTCGAATGCGAATCATGCGGATTCGTATGCGAATTGAAATTCGGATGATTCAAAAATACACTCCCAGCTTCCTAGCACAGCTCTGGTGGAAAACCAGCCTTATTTATATACTTACCCGCTTTGTTCGCCGTCGCACATATTTTATATTTTTATAGCAGTCCATTATAAAACTATTCCGTTTCGTTTTGTGTCAGTGTCAACATATTTTTTTACCATTCCTATGCGTAAATAAGTACACCGGTTTGCTTCTGCGTTGAAGGATTTCTGGGTTGTCATGATTGTTTCAGTTAAAATATACCTGCTTTAGACTAAGGGATACAAACAATATTGTTGGAATCTATGTCTAATTATTATGCAAATACGCTTACACACGCACACAGACACACACCCTCACACACACCTACACACCCTTTCACACACCACACACAAACATATTATGTATGTATAACCTCTCATCTTTTTTTCTTCAAAAAAAAGGTTTCTGTTAATTTATTAATTTATTAATTTATATAATCTGTAGTTGTAATACCTACAAACAGCACAAGAATAATGTAACAACTAGGGAAGAACGGTCCCTTCTAATACAGGTTTTGTTAGCTTAAAAGGAGGGTCCAAAGTACTTATAAATTACTTGTGTATAAATAAATAAATTTTGTATTTGTATTGTATTGTATTCTGTCGGTCATCTTAAAAAAAACTTAGAATCTCCTTGTGTGGGGAGTTGTATTACCTCGGCCTGCACTCTCCCCCTGAACCTCCAACTCCTACGACCAGCGGGGCTACTGTGTAACTCAGTGTCGGTTTCTAAATCAAAAACAGATAAAAAATTAACTTCCAAAATAACCTTTAATGGGTATTGAACTATTTACGAATTGTGACGTCATTTCAAGAGCGATCTTATCCTTAGATAAGGATATGTATATTTTAGACGATAGGCACTTGGTTTGGCAACTGAGTTTACGATACAGAATCAGAGGGCTGGTTGCAAAGCCAACCCAAGAGGTTCAATACGGGGTGCCCATGACAGTGTTTCACCAAATATAACATCCAAATTCTTAGTTGTTTCAGTTAACGGAGTAACGAGCGGTATCCTCACATAATGTTGTTTGTGTTACTATATTGACTTTAGCAAGCATTCTTGAACTCTCGATGACTATAGGTTGAAATTTAATGAGATTAACAAGTAGTCTAAAAGCCTGGGTCCATTCATATTATTAGAAGATCCCCGTTCATTGCGCGAATGGCTTCGTATACAGTATGCATTTGCAAATCATCAGCGTAGAAGTGGTAGAGAGAAGACTGAAGAGAATTAAAAAAAAAATAACGGAGGAGATAAAACACATCTTGCGGAATGGCAGCAATTAGAGAGCACGAGTTTGAATTGGCATCACAGACCCTTATGCACTGTTGGTGACAGCGAAGACCAGAAAATAACAGCTGGAGAAGTGTTAAGAGTGCGTACCTAATACCCCAAGAATTAACTGAGTTGAATGCATTACTTAATTCAAACAATGTAAGAACTGTGAGATTTTTATTCTCCATAGGAAGCGGTATGTTATTAGTGACTTTGATTGCTGCAGTTACTGACTATGACCTGAACAAAATTCAGGCTGAGGTGGGCTTAAAAAATTGTTGCGAGAAAGAAACTCAGATAACTGATGAAATTTTTTTTCTTCTACATTTATGGATTTTGTTTCCATATGCTCATCAGGCTGTATAGGGAAAGGGTTCTGTCCAATCTGACGCTGTAAATATTAGACAGTCTGCTCTTTGGCCAGTACAGGCATAAGCTAATCTAAATGCAACTATCTAGTCTAGGGCAGCGTCTTTGGTGTAAAAAAAGCACCATGATCACAAACCATAATCTATCCCCAATTAGGAAGATAACACAAACAATCTTTTGAAGCCTATAAATGAAGGAGAATGCAAAACATCAGTGTCGCTGATGTTTCTTTTCTTTGTTGCAGGTAATGTGGCCGCTAGCCATTCTGCTGGCGGCGGCGGCGGCGATTGCGACTGCGACGCCCTGCACGGAGGCGCGACTGCGGTGCGCCTACCGCAAGGGTTGTGGCTCGGCCCTGAACAACTACATGCTTCTGTGCTCTGATGTGCTCAGCGAACCGACCAAAGTGTGCCCGGAGCCATGCCAACATGCGCTAATAGCGCTTACCTCGACGGAGGAGGGGAAAGAGTTGATGAATGTAAGTACCTATATTTAGACTGCAAAATGTTGGTGACGAGTATTTTAAAAGCTCAGAGCTCAAGGTACAAACAGTCCCGGATCTATGGGGGCAAACATTTCAGGGGCGCCAAAATCATAATATACCTCTAATATGGTTGAACATAAAAAACTTGCTCCACAAAGCGCCCAGCATGCAGCGTATACGTTGTTCTATTAATTATTTATTTGATTTTAAGACGCTTAGTTGTTTTTTTAACACATCCTAAGGGTTCATTCTGTCGTCTTTCCTGGTTATATATTACATATTAAATATAATTTTATGTCACAAAAATGAAAAAGTTATTTATTAGTTAATGAAGAGTGCAAATTTATCAAAGGGTTCTTATTGTCCTGTTCACGAAAAATGCCAACCATTATATTATATTTGGGAGTTTTTTTAAGCAATTTATCTCAAACGCTGGGGAGACGAGGCGCCACTATAAAGTTTCTGCCGCGGTTCGAAAAAAATCGTATAAATTATATAGATCTGTAATTTCAAGCTTAGTAAATGCCACGTACTTAATCTCGTTTTAATTATGTGCGTCTTAAAACTTAATTACTGACGAAAAAGCATGTCGTTGACCTTCTAAAAAACGCTAATTGCACCGCCGCCACTGAAGACGGCTAACAAAAAAATGTTATGAACAATTTCAAAGGGTTATTGTTCTTGCTTTGAAAATACAGCCTATTTCTTAAGTTTGAGTATATACTTGTATGCTTTGCGATTTCATTATGTTGGATCTACGCCATCCATAACCACGACAAGGAAAGTTTAACATTGTCAGAATTCTCACCCGTACCTCCGTTGTTTACTGTCCACCACTTTAAATTGATATTTTCCCGAATTAAAGAGATCCCTTGATTTCCATGAATAGGTCCAGTTTACAGGAAGGTCAAGATAAAGTGGCGAGGAGACGCGCAGACGAGTAATAAAATCTAATTTGAGTAGGCATTGGGGCATTCAGGAGACGGGTATGAACCAAGGAGCAATTGAGGAGAGTCCCGGTTGACGACCCCCTCGTCACACTCTGTGATGTTATGAGGCAAATAAATTGCCGGCACTTACGCCAATCCAATTGCAGTGTGAATTGAAGTTTATGATTCAGTTGACGCCTTTGCAATGTTTATTTGTGGTGGCAGAGGGTTAAATTTAATTGGTTATGTTTTCATAGGAGCAATTTCTCTTTTTAGTTTTGTGACTTCAGTTGCTGAGATATTGTTTTGTCATTGCGCTTGAATTTTTGCGTTTGGTCGTCAATTGGTAGTATATAGATATTTATAAACTCCAAGGATACTCATTTTAACAATAATTACGTATAAATTGTTTAAGACGTAACTTGCATAAACCCCTCGATTACACGTAGTAAAACATTATTAATGTCTTATTCCTAATTGCAGTTGTCATAAAAGCTACATAATAGTAATTTAACCGCTACGAGAAACAGACCTTTATATAGGCTTATTGTTGTAATGATGGTTCCCATCTCATGTTTCTAACGTTGTTGTAAATTATTATTTATTGTTGCTTGTATGTAACAGATTCTTGATGAGGGTTTACTTTGTTTCTATTAATTATTTTAATTTAAGGAGTTAACTTGAAAATTTTTGAATTCATCATTTATTTTCTACCAAACCTTTTCGTATGAATGGGTAAATTATAATCCATTGCTTACAAGTTCTTATCACATTGCTCTAGAAGTAGAGTATTTGTTATAAATTCAGAATAGCTGTTCTCGTGTCCTTATTCTGCCGAATAGCAAAAAGAGATATTACAATTGAGTCAACAAAAACGTCTTTACTATCAGACCTCCCTGCACTTATGCAGGTGCATCGTGATGTTTTAAATTATCAAGTAAAAGCCACACACGGTGTTTTATTTACGCGAATTCACAATATTAAAATGTAATAATCGCATTTACAATAATTGATGTGGGTGGTTACTTCAAAGATGCAAGTCACATTCTTGAAATGTTATTCAGTAGATAAATACCTACATTACCAAAAGTAAATTAATTATTATAGTTATCAATGATAATTAATTAATTAAACTACAAGTGTCTCCTAAAGACACAAAAGAATCAAGCAAGGAGTTATACTGGGTTATATTATTGCACCACTTCTCGCGGTTTTCCAGTATAATAGCTGTATTTTTTAACCGAAAGTTGCATATATAACAGCTGTTTGTTCTGATGTTTTTGAATTGCGTCAGTGCCTTTTGATTATATTCATTACCTACAACAAACAAATTACCGTTTTGCAAACACAACTGACAATAAAACTTGGTCAGTAAATGATTCGAAGTTCCATTATGGTCATTATCGTGGAATAATTGCCTCCTCTGGCGGCGACCATTTCTGTTATAAATTTATAATCGTAGGGCAAGCTGGGCAAGTGTATCGAAAGCTCGGCAAAGGAACGGCCGCGTACAGCCTTGAGATTTGACGTCTTGATCGGGACCTACCGCAGCGCTTGCGCAGGTGTCGCTGCGTCCCACAAAAAGTATACGTAGCGTAAGACGGCGGCCTTAACTTCTTTATTTTGTTGTTTTTCGTATAGATATCGTGTACCTTTGACCTTTAACATGGGTTAGATAACTTTATCGGTTAACTTGGGGACTTGTCGCGTTCATTACAAAGTATGGGAATTCTTGCAGACAATTTAAATGCAAAAGAAAATAAACTGGTAGCAAAAGAAATATTACCAAACTAAGCCGATGAGACAGATAAAAAACCGGCCAAGTGCGTGTGGGTGCACTGAGGACTCCGTAGCATTCTAATAAGTTAGAAGATCTAGATAAACAAACAACAAAGGTTACAAACTTAATTTTACAGATTTGTTTTATACATTTGCACATAAAAACTCCTTCCATGATTAAATTTCAGTATTTTTTGTTTAAATATTCAGTACGAGTATACCTATACATAATGTGATGCAACATATACAAACTAGTTTCGTTAAAATAGACCCCATAACAAAAATGTTCTTAAACTGACTTTGTCGGCCCCCATATTTAGCGTTCCGTACCCAAAGGGTGCCAAACGGAATCCTATTACTAAGCCTCCATATCCGTCCGTCCGTTTGTCACAGGGGTCTACAGCTTCAGCCGTTATAGGTAGCCAGTTGAAATTTTCACATAATACGTGTTACTATGGGCTCTATAATACGGAAAAAAAATCGAGAACCCAAGGCGGATCCCCATACAAATTACCTCGAAAAAGCATTTCTTGACGTTACTTGTTTCAGCGCTATCCCAAAATTATCCTAAAATTAATTTAGTTAGATTGTAGTACATAGTTACCCCAAATAAAAAAACTGGGTTCCTTATTATAAGGATGCCGAATTATTTGTCAGGCGCTATAAAATAATTTTTCAACACTTGCTTATAAAGTGGCCCTTATTGCATCGTTCTTAGGGTCATAATGCAGCATATTAAACACGCGTGCTTTTTACTTTACATTATCGTACTAGTGCTTTTTACATCACAGTTTTTTTTTTAAATCTTAGCAAAGAGTTTTTATGTCTTGAGAAATAGTAAAGTTTTTGCGAATATATAAACTGTCTCAGTTAAAATATAATAAATAATCATAGTTTATCAAATTATTTATTTTTATCAACAAATTAACTCAAATTTTTGTTGTAAATACAAAAATATTCAGTTTGTTAATATTTAATATTTGGTTGTTTGGCGGATGCGTCAGTGCCTCTATTTCCATCTGCGCAAAAAACAAAATCTCCGCCCCCAAAAGGCCGCCATTTTTCAAAGAAAATTGTCAGTTCATAGCTGTGGTTTCGATTATGTGCAAAAAAAAGACAGTGAAATTTTATTATTTTTCCTCGTAAGTGTGTTGAAAAACGTCGTATGAAACGCGTGAGCGTTAGAAACTAAACTCTCGGCTCCATTACGGCCTCGCCTTCGGCTCCATTACGGCCTCGCCTTCGGCTCGGCCTGCAATCCCACCTCGACTGTAATGTCCAATGCAGCTCACTTGTATCATAATGTACTATAAGCACCTTGTTTTCGGTCGCCTAGATGTTGCTATGGCATCTATATTGTTGTTATCTATCTACCACAATGTATTATTAGGATTTCGTATATATATTATGTGGTGGTTTAGGTGGTAGAGCTGATGCCGGGCTCGACTGTGGAGGTACCACCATCTTACTCGCAAATCCTCCCGAAGTTATTTGGGGGAGAGTAAGACAACAGCTCTCAGGCAAAAAACCAGGCGGCCCACCATTGCCTGGGACCGCTGGGTGGCGGTATATCCATCCCCGATTGCCGGGCCTTATATAAAATAGACTAGTGACGGGCAGCGGCGTCACTGGTGCAAGGGTTTCGGCACCGCGCTCACCAACCCGCCTGCCCAGCGTGTGTGAGTATGGGCATTTCTTCCAGGAGGACCGCCAAGAGTGGCGAAATCCTGGAAAGGCCTATGTCCAGCAGTGGACGAAACAGGCTGATGGATGGATGGATGGATTATGTGGTGGTACGGGACCCTTTATCCGACTCAAAAAGAATAAATAATATATTTGTACGCTATTTAATGAGCTTTAGAGAAACAGAAAAAAAAACAAAAGTCTTCTTTTTCATATTATATGGGACTTGAAAAATAATTATTGGAAGTTTTAGGTTAACATTCTACAACATTCTAAAATATTAAAATTACAGGTCTGTAATTAATTCTGTCTACGAGCTAGAAAGCAGTTCCGTGACAGATGGACAAACAGACAGAGAGTAGACTGACATAAATGGGGCTCAGTTTTTTCTTTGGTTTCGGAACCCCAATGGCGGCCTGAAAAATTGGTCTAAAACAAGATTGAAAAAAGATTTTTAATGACACACCAAAAATTACAAGAATTATTTCTTATCAAAAATACTAACTGTAAATCAAAGGCACAATTGTAGGATTTCTGGGTTGTCATAAAAACTAACCCAACCACAGATAATCCTTTGGCTTATCCTATCATGTTAAAATAAAAAATGAGAATTTGTGAATTGAATAAATAAAATCCTACTAACCTAGTCTAACAGTTCGCTTCGGCGCTGAGGATTTCTGAATTTCCCAAGCCTTTTTTCCCATAGTGCTCCCATATCTACATCCCAACCGGTGCTACAGTAGTTTAAATGATGGAGACATTTGATGTACAGTTAGTATTTTTGATTTGCAATAAAATATTCCTCATTTTCAAAGTTTTGTTTTGAGATGAATTTTTATGATGTTTACATTATTGATAACCTATACAGACTAGTAATAAAAGTAATGATGAGCTGAAACTGGTCTAAGAAACAAAAAAAAGTTAGATATCACGCGTGTTAATTTATGAGCAAAACAAAACGACTGAAATATTTATATAAAACACATTTCTACGAGATTTAGACTGCACTAGAGCAGAATTGACTAGATTTTATTTCCCAATCCGACAGTTTTTATTGAGTTTTCACAATAAGTAACGCACACGTTTGGAGAGCGGACGGCACAGAATGTTCTGTAATCGTAAAATATTTTTACGACCGTGAAACGTTATTATTATGCGATATGGTCTACGGAGATTTACGATTTTCTTGATTTTTTTATTATATTAGGCATAAAATTTCGTAGCTTAAATACTAAAGTTGGGTTTATTCTTGTTTCAGTGCCAGTGTGAAGATGAATACTGCGTGGAGACGAAACAGCGCATGGAAGTTTGCAGGCCACAAGTTCTGAGCGCTTCAGCTAATCTGACATCATCATGTCGATTGTCACAGCTCATCTGCTTGGCTGACGCCCAGTGTGCGACAGCCCTGGAATACTACCATAGATTATGTCGGTCCATGTACCAAGGACGCAAATGTTCCAACAAATGTCTCAACTCAATAGAGATACTAAGGAAACAGGATAAAGCAGCAGCTTTGACGGCTTGCCAGTGCGATGGGTATGAAGACTATGACTGTCCAAGGATGCAGAACAATCTTCAAAGGCTGTGCTTTCATAAACACAAAAAGGGCCATAGAGGTCCAAATGGAGAGAAGCACACAACGAAACCTCCTCCAGTAGAAGAAGTTAAGACTGACGCGGCTAGTGCGCTAACACCCCATGCGTTAGTTTTAGTGTCTCTAGTGTTCTATTTAGTGTTAGATACGTGATAGAAGGCTTTTACGCTACCTCCGGTTTCGTAGACATCGAATTTTACTGTAAGTTACATGGAAGTACAATTTTTATGTAAATATGTAAATTAGCAGTATTTTTGTAAATATAGTCCTTGAAGATTGAGGTATGCAAGGTTTAGGATGAACGTAACCATAGATTATTAAGAAGATAAAGACGTGACAGTATTCGTAGCGTGCAAGTTTTCGAGATAGAGAGCGCGTTGGATGCGCGCGCGCCGCCCACGAGACGCGGGCGTCGTCGTCGGCGTCTGGCTATAAATACGGCGGCGCCGCGCCGGTGGTCCAGAGACAAATCCCGACTTGTCCCCGACGCCGACGCAATGCCGATTGATCTAATGACTCGGGAAGTTGACGCCCTAATGACAAACTCCTAGTCGTAGCTAATTCCGGTGGACGCGACGCTAATCGCCTCCGAATGATGTAGGGCGCCCGTTGCTGTCGTATTACATTCTTTTCAGTCGTTTTGAGCATCCGTTTGTTGAACTCCCAGGCATTTGTTTCAGTGATTAAAGGGGTTTGGAACGAACTTGCTATTTTAATTGTCACTCGTGTTTTGAATTCACATTTACTAGGTTTCACTAGGTCTATTTTGTTTATTGGTTGCCCACCGCGAACTCGTGTTTCTAGCATTAAACTTAGTTTAATTGGTCTCGATTTCTACATACTAAACAGTTATACAAGGAAACCTACTTTGGGTCGCTTTACTTCATTAATTACGAGTTGCTTTGGAGACCCACCGACGGTCAAAGATTCGAACGATTCTCGACTATAGCTCCCGTCATACAACAGTTTGAGATTTCCGACTAAATCCAAGTTCGGATGGTGAACATGGTTCCACTGGCAGTAATGAAGAGGTCGTGGTTGGAACCGGTTCTGAGACAGAGTAGAGCAATTGTGGTCGCGCGAACCAACTGAACTGAACCAGAATTTTACGATTTAATTTTTGAGTAAATATCCTTTAGGTTTCGCCGTAGAACTTTTACAACTTTGGATCTGGTAGATTATTCATTTGGATTCTAAGCTGGTAAAGATATGTTTCCAAAACTGACTTGATTAAAATGTAATTTTCTAATAAGTGTGTATAATTGTCCTGCAATCAGTTACTCTAAAGACTACATTGTCCATTTTCGGATCACGTCACTATTCGTGATGTGTAAAGTATCCTATCTTAATTGCAAGAGTGTGATTTCTTGGCAATTTTTATTACCACCTATCATTGATCTTTCACCGCTCCCAATGATTTCAAAACGAAATCCCTAGACGTTATAAGTAGATCCAAAAGCGATCGCATACCGATTGTGCATTCATCTTTGAAACAATCGTTCGCTAATGTCTCGACGCCCGAACCACGATGAACGACTTTATGCATAATGCAGACTGTACACGATTATGTACGGAAAATGAATGAACTGGTCCCATACAACATTGTGACACTGTAACTACTATCACTAGGATTAGACACGTAACTTTTGTGGACTTGGCAATAGGGGTGATTGTTTAATGCAGATGTGAGCCTTGGTGAGGTTAGGTGCGCTTGAAAACAAATGTTTTCGTGTCTCAACAGTACGAACTACTTGCAGGATATTTTATACACGGTGTTTATAGAAAACTGTAGTTTACGGAAATGGCATTTTCGACTTATCATACTGATTATTCAGGAAAAAAATCGGAAAAATTCAGGTCTTTGGTCCAGCGGGCACGAGGTCGGCCTACACTACGCTTTGCTGTACGTGGTCTCCATTCTAAAGCCTTTCGGCTCCAACGGTCATCATGTCGGCGACAAATATGGCCTGCCCACTGCCACTTCAACTTACTGATTCTGCAGACTACTTGGAAGGTACCATCGAAAATATCTCCGCTGAGCCTTCTGTCTCTTTCACCATTGCGATCGCGTAAAGTATAGATTTGCAGATTTTTCTTCCGTTAGACGTACTATGAAGAACACATTACGCTATACCCATTGGACTTTGTATCTATCTTATATTCTTCACAATAGAGACTAATGTCGTTCTGCAAGTATATATAACTTGATGTGTTCTTCGCTGTATAGGTACATACAAAAATATTATAAGTTAGAAAAGGGGTTATCATTTGGTTGAGTATGTCTGGTAGCCGTATACAATAATGGTTCCGTACAATAGTGGAACACATTGTTTCAGTAAATGCCAGCACCCAATATCTATTAACAATAATAAAATGAATATTGTCGTTTTAGAAAATAGGAAACTTCTATGTACCAACGTTTTCCTCAGTATTTTTATTCAACTACTATTATTAATTACATATAATGAATTGTAAATACAATTATATAGGTAAGAAATTCAGTTTAAAGAAACCTTAATTATTAATAGTTTTAAGGACTTATTTAAACGCACAAATGAAATAATTATGCAACAGATTTAACCACAGTTTACCAAAGTGAGATTATTAGCATAGTTCTAAAAACTTAAGGAAAAATCCGCTGGGATGGAAGTATTTATTATTTCCTATATTTCGTTTATAAAATTACGTACAAAGTATTTTAGTTTAGATTTTAATTAATTTATTGCATTTTTAAAGTTAGGCTGTAGACGAATTAAGTTTGTAAACTTTGTTTCTTTTGTTTCGTTTTTTGTAAAATCATATTTAATAAGGATTATAATTGTATTTATTTACAAAATATAAATCATTTGTTTTCTAAATTTTGTTTTTATATCTCCCACGGCTATTTTTCAAATAGCAATGACTACACCATCTTTCAATAAAATTGATCCCTAAAGTATTTTTCGTCCGTTTGATACGAAGCATTATTTTTATTGTCATTTGACAATGTTTTTGATGTTTTTGTAAAAATCAGGGACATGCACCAGCCCATAATGACACGTATTCTCGTGTAGCAAATATTAGATTTAGAGCTGCGATAACCTAAAACTTTTCATTGCAAAATAAGCTTTAACGCACATGGATAAAAGTTAAATTAGCTTGTATTATTTTAGGCTTTTCAACTCTAAATTCAAGGTTTGCTGCACGAGAAAGACCTAAAATTTATTAGGTTCAATTGTTTCTCCTCTGCGTGTTATTTTTGTACTTAGATATAACGATTCGGAGCGGGCTCGTAAGTACCAAAATAACTCGCAAAAGAGAAAAAATTCAAACAAATAAATTCTAGGCCTTCCTTTAGACGGCTAATATGAAGTGGTATGTTCCTAGTTTTTCCAAAAACATCGCGATCAAGGCCAGAAAAATATTTAATATATCGCTTTTCATCAAAGTTGTCGCCGTCGCGGACCGGGCTCTTAAGGACAGCCATCTCGCGCAAATCTCCATACAATCGCAAACACAATGTTGTGATGTGTCTACGAAATGTTTTTATAATTTTTTAGACTGATTGAATTGACATTTTCTAGATCTATGCTAAATTGGAACTAAAAATCGGGATGTTTGAATCATATCTTACAATACACCGTTACACAATGTAAATTTCATGTGTTTTAACCAAAAGTGTAGCTGAAAGCGTTAAAAAATGTATACTAATATTGCATCGAATATGTAAATAATCTGCCTAAATTTTACCATTAATACTCGTAAGTATGAAAACCTTCACATTAGTGTCAAAATTTTTATTCCCCTGCTGACACGTTTTTAATATTGTGCCCGCAACGAATTCTTTGCGATTGTATTGCCTTCTCAAGTTTCATAGAGCCTGCACGTAATGGCGAAATGAAATAGCAACACATTTGGTCACGCCCACAACTGAGTTGGTGCGCTCGTGATAAATTTGTAAGTGATCTGGGGGCACGGCCATACCATCCTTTTCTCGAAACAGTTCAGACTATTTTCGACCCCCCTATAACTTCGTTGTGGATAAAACTAGAAGCCTGAATTTTCAGTAACCAAGCAGGCATTGTATAAACACTGTATATTTCAAATTTTATTCAATTTGAACCAGTAGTTTAAGAATTATAACTAGTCAAAGTTTCTCAATTTTATCACTCAAAACTGTAAGGCACTTCTAGAAGGCATTTAAGCTACAAATTGGAATACAATTAGTGTTTAGTGTATGAATCAAGGAAAAACCAAAATATTTTGTAATTTTGGTCCAGTTCTCCAGATATACCAACTGTATAAATAACGTCCCATATAAATATACAGGATTACAAAGATACATTTGCAGTGAATGAATCAGTGTACTTACCTATCAAGAAGAAGAAGTTTCTTCACCAATCTCACGAACGAACGTTGCGGTCATCTGAAAATCTTCAATTAAAGACACCACTACACTCCTCTACCTTTTATGGCAAATCGTTCACAGTTGAAGCTGTGCGTTTGTCGAATGCTTTGCCCTTTTCTATAAAATCTTCTTCTTCCTCGGCTATCTTTAAAAGACGAATAAAAGAATATTTTTTCTCCCTTTAATACGTACGTTCAAGTAGGTATATTATATGAATAAATATTAGTTTATATTATAATATTGTATAGTATGTATTTGTATGTATATTTACACGTAGTAGATTGTTTAGTATTTAAATAATTAGTTAATTTACATTGTGCAGTACATCTATGTATATATATTACATAAATATCTCCTGTACACCACCATCAACTTATCCTTTTTAACAGTATCTTCCACCCAAAGGTTGTCTGGAAGAAATCGCTCTGAGCGATAAGACCGCCCATTGAACCCTTTCTGATAAAATATTTTTATTACTTGTTTTTATTTTGGTGAACAATAAAGAGTATTTATGTTATGTTATGTTATGTTAAGAAGAAGGTACCGGAAAGGAAAAAAGTAGGACTGTCTACAAAAAGAAATGAGATGCCATCAAAAACAAAACTTGTAAAAAAACCAAGTCTCGCAACTTAGGTCTTCTACAGTAAAAAGTTGTGAGATCCATGTCAAGAATACCAAGTCGGTTAATTTTTAAGGGACCTTCTGTCTTAAGTTATTACGTAATTAGCTAACCTAACAACATCTTATAGTGACCATATCAATATTAAAAATCTTTTATGTTTTAAATAAATAGATAATAATAATAATAATAAAAACTTTTATTTCCAAAGAACAATTTTTACAATATATACAGTGCACCCCAAACAACATAGTTGTTTGTCGGGGTAAATACGCTCATAAAACAGTAAGTATATAGTTATTAATCAGTGCAGCTTACGGTTGGTAAACATTAACAATGTTACAGTTGCGACAGAAAATGGTTTCTCAGTAAGACATTTCTAGACCTAAATTTAAATGGTAGTACATTTTTAGTTGAGTCAGGTATACTATTAATAATTGACTTGACTTGGCAATCGCACTAAATAATCCAATTTAATATTATATATATTACTTGTGAGATACATTGTGTTTTCATGCGATGGCCAAGTCAATCTATTTGTTTAAAACATAAAAGATTTTTAATATTAATATGGTCACTATAAGATGTTGTAAGGTTAGATAATTACTTAATAACTTAAGACAGAAGGTCCTTTAAGTAGGTACTGAATAAAAAAACCGACTTGGTATTACATGGATCTCACAACTTTTTTACGGTAGAAGAACTAAGTTGCGAGATTTGTTTTTTTTACAAGTTTTGTTTGTGATGGCATGCAGTTTACTCGTAGTAAGACGCCGCTGTTACTGTTATATTATTTACTAGCTTTTGCCCGCAGCTTCGCTCGCGTGGAAGTGTCTTCAAAATGAAAATAGACTATCATCAACACTCCTTATAGCCTTTATGCTACCATAATCACTACGATAATAATTAAGAAAACGTATTCAAATCCGTTGAGTGGATCTCTAGTTAAAACGGAACATACATTTACACAGACAAAAATTCAAAATTTTTTAGTTTGGCCTCATTTCATTACCATGCTAATTTGCATTGCATTTAATTTAAAATTTTGCAGACATATTACAGGTTAAATTACAAATATATTATTGCTTTTCCTCTGTATGTGAAAATAACGGGCTCATTTAGTAGCGTTGCGCGTTGCTACAAGAACGTGCTACGAGCGCGCGTTGATGTCTTTTGTTAGGGTGCTACGCTTCTACGAGCTATATACAAAACATTAAAGTACTGTCATTTGCTTTGAGTAAGTTGGGGTGCTACGCTTCTGCGAGCTACTATACCTAATACACAAAACATTAAAGTACTGTCATTTGCTTTGAGTAAGTTGGATGCTACGCTTCTACGAGCTACTATATACAAAACACTAAAGTAGCTTCGGAGCCATTACGGTGGTTATAGTTAAACCGAATCCCGGTGCAAAATGCACATCAATGCAATCCTCATTTCGAACTCAAAACTACTGGCATAGTGAAAAATATTTTTCATGAACGTCTCTAAAAAATAAAAAAATTAAGTTATAGTATATAGGTCTCCGAACAACATAATGCTATAAAAGAACTTTTTCTGAGATTACAGTACGTGTGATACTAACAAGGAAGGCAAAGGGAACTTTGCAAATACAGCCATGTCTGAGGTTTAATATCAAATACCAATGAGGTTTTTATATATAATAACTAGCTTTTGCCCGCGGCTCCGCCCGCGTTGAAAAGATTTTCGTGGAAATAAGGAAAACAAAGAGAATATTATTTTTTTAACGACAATATGCAACAGTCACCATGTTTTACCAAAGTGCTAATAAATACCAAACAAATAAGCCCAAACTTAAAGGGTCCGCTGTTTTCCGTTGAGAAGATCTCGTACCCACCTTTCAATCACATCAGCAGACCCTGGTCACCATGTTTTACCAAAGTGCTAATAAAGACCAATCAAATAAGCCCAAACTTGAAGGATCTACTGTTGTCCGTTGAGGAGAACCCGTACCCACCTTCCAGTCCCATCAACAGACCTTGGTCACCATTTTTTACCAAAGTGCTAATAAAGACCAATAAAATAAGCCCAAACTCGAAGGGTCTGCTGTTATCCGTTGAAGAGATCCCGTACCCACCTCCCAGTCCCGTCATTAGATCCTGGTCACCATGTTCTACAAAAATACTCATCAACACCGATCAAATAAACTTAAACTTGAGAGGTGTCCTAAAAAAACATTTACCAGTGGATGATTGAAACCCCGACGATGAAACTACATACGACTACGCAAGGCGTACATAACACATGATTAACTAAAAATCTTATTGAGTGCTTAAAGAATTTTTATAGTCAGTTCAGTAGTTCTAGATATTACCCATTATATGCAAACAAACAAATCACTCTTCTTTATATAATAGTGTAGACAAACTTTAACGTGAGTTGATTTGAACCAGACTGCGTCAAATTCGATATTTTGAAACAAGCAGCGCCATCTAGTGTATTAAAATATAAACAATTTCAACGCCAGCTTACATACAATTTCAACGCCAGCTTACTAAGCCGTTATCCAGGATAGCTTCCCAGAGATGGCGTTTTCTAAGCACTTGAAAATAAAAATATTTTAGTTATTGGTCTTTGCTCAGTCAAGAAATATAATTTCATCTTTAATACTTTTTTTACAAAAGGAAATATTTTTTCTGAAAATAAAATAAAAGAATAAAAAATAAAAAGTGAAAACAAATTTTACCAGTCGGGGTTTGAACCCGCGACGATCGACAATGCTACGGCGGCAAACCTCCCATATGTCTCACTAAAATTCTCATCGCGCTGCTCCCCTTTGTCATAGCGTGATGATACATAGCCCTAAACCTTACCGAAGAAATGCTTTATCTTTCAGTGAAAACTGCATCAAAATCCATTGATTGGTTCTCAAGTTAAGCGAACAAACAGACAGACAGACAGACAGACGTTGTATTTTATATGTATAGAGAAGTAGAAGAAGAAGAAGAAGAAGAAGAGAAGATGTATAGAGATGTTCTACTATACGTAGAAAACAACAACGAGGTTACAGTCAACATTATTTTCGGCCAGGTACAGCGCGTTGGACTTAGTCTCTCAATGGCAATAGATGAACTGAACTGTTTGTTGCGCCATAGTTTTCGAGCAAATTTGTTTATTACTTCGGTGGTTTTATGGGTCAAAATAATAATTTTTCCTTAAAATTATTGACAGCAGGGACGGTGATGATATTTGGCTCCACCTGACATTCTGAAAATAACGATGACGGAAATTACGTATTTAGAACAAGCTTTTACCAGAAAAATCAAAAATGGCTAACGAAAAACTTACCAAGAATATGAAAAAAGTAGGCATGACTTTAGATAAAGTAGTGTATGAAACTATACATAATTAGGTATTAAAACACTCGTGTTCTATAAAAGACTTTTTAAACTGACACTCGTGTTTTTAATAACCTTTTTATGTGCCAGTTTCATAAACTACTATTTCCTTACTTCTGAATAAAAAGTATGCAAAAATTGAGTTGTAAATAAATTGTAGCGGAAATTGATTATTAATAATTAGGGTTTTATGATTTACATTTTGATTGCATTCGATTAACAAACTTAAAACCGTATTTATCGTTGTAATTGCATGTAATCAAAATGTAAGGTGTAAAATAACAAAATTTTAATGCGAGAACCCTACTTATTATTAGTAATCAATTTCCGCTAACTGTTTTAAAACGCAATTTTTGCATACTTTTTATTTAAAAGTAAGGAAAACAATATTATGATGTGCATTTTGCACCGGGATTCGGTTTAACCCCCACAATGTCACTGCTGTCCGTGTGTCACGGCGGGTCTCTACCTCGTTGACGGAATATGAGTTACAGACCTGAAATTTAAACATTTTGTGTAAAACGTTGACGCAAAAAAAATATTTTTCAGCCGGGTTCCTTAATACAACATGAAAAAGGAGTACAAAAAAAAAATCTTACCTTTGCATGTGGGTAAGATCTTTTTTGGAAATGGTAATACGTAACAATATTTTTTATAGGACTAATTTTATTAATGTACAAGGGTGTCATTATATAGAGTTCACTATAATTTATAATAAACAAAAAATTGTATTTTAATATTTTTAATATAAAGAAATGGGTGCCGTCAAAGTTGCATTCTTTTGATACTTATCAATTTTTCAAACCATGAAACTTTTGTTACTATCTCAAAAACGAAAGTAGTTACGAATTTAGAATTTCCAATAATTATGTACCATATACGAGTATACTGTATTTAAACCACAAATACTGAAAATTAACCATTATGTAGTTTGTAAGCTGTGACGAAAACAAACAAAAAATTTTCCTTTTACAAGTTGTTCCCATGTAACGGAGCCTATAATAGAGCGAGGCGTGACGTGACTCGCACTTGGCTGAATTTCTTTATCCTTCATATATACTTAAGTTGTTCTAAATAAGCTTCATATGACGTAAACGGCGCATGTCTATAGAACAATGAAATCTACCTACGAGTACTAATTTTGTTAACAATTATATTTAACTAGCCTTTGCCCGCAGCTTCACCCGCGTTCAGTGAATCTTTGCCCCGTTTTCGGCTTTGGCGTTATTTTATGAACACCTTTTATAGTCTATGTGTTGACCAGGGTAACTACAATGATAATAAAGAAAACCGCGTTCAAATTTGTTGATTGGTCTCGAGCTATAAAAGCGTTTATTTAATCTTTGCCCCGTTTCCGGCTTGGGCGTTATTTTATGAACATCCATTATAGTTAATGTATTGACCAGGGTAATTACAATGATAATAAAGTAAACCGCATTCAAATATTTTGATTGGTTCTCGAGTTATAAAAGCGTTTATTAAGTTTTTGCCCCGTTTCCGTCTTGGGCGTTATTTTATGGACGTCCCTTATAGCCTATGTGTTGACCAGGGTCACTACGATGGTAATAAAAGAAATCGCATCCAAATCCGTTGAGTAGTCCTCGAGTTAAAACGGAACATACAGACAGACAGACAGACAAAAATTCTAAAAATTGTTGTTTCGAGCAATAACCCATTTCATTGAAAATTTCGCGAAAATATTCAATGTACAGACACAACTTTTTACTACTTTATTATTAGTATATATAGTAGGTAACGGTAAAAACATTGTAGAAAAACATTTTATGTGGATCTTGAGACTAGAATGTTAACAAATGTCAGTTTTTCCATGAAAATCAATCTTCCTGCTCCTATAACAGCACAGACATAAGGTTAACGAATTGACAAAAAAATACCTACTCTAATCACGTAACCCAAGTGTACACTTATCATTTTTGTATCATATCCGAGTGCCTACAATATTTTTTGCTACCTTTATAACTGACAGAAGACCACCAGCGTGATTTAATACCGCGCACGCCAGGTTTAAATTGTATTAAGTACAAGTTTTATAGCATCCGTTCCCACGAAGCAAAGGCTATTCTTGCCAAAATAATCACGTTTCGCCAATAAAGTACCTCTGAGGTTTAGCTAAAAACTTGGAGTGATCTCGGGGACTACGTCACAATAATGGTACTTGTCTACTTGTTGTATTGAAGGGCTGTCGAGTTGAGCTGGAATATCCTGAGTGGCATCATCCGTTGGCGGGAGCGTGTGAAACGCATGGGAAGACCTTACTTTGCAAGTTACGCTGAGTGCGCACTTTATGTAATTTGCTACTCTTCAAGCCCTTGATATATAAATTACTGTTTACTTTAGGGCTGCCACATTGTGTATCCAAATGTGTTTTCTTTTTGAACAAGGTCCTACGATAATAAGTAAAAATAATTCTAGGGTAGCTCATGTATCATTAAATGATCATAATCAAGTAAGAAAAAAAAGGTTTGTCAAATAAGTTATTCACTTCGTAGTGCTGGTTCAATCAGCTGTTTAAATTTCTATTTAAAAGTAAAAAAAAGATCGCGCAAAACGAAATGTTTTCTCTCAAAAGTTGTATATTAGGGATACTATAAATAATCTGTTGTTTTCTTTTTGATTTGATTTTGGAACCTTGTAGTATAACATATTATGTTGAATAAACCAGCAGTATTATATAGGCACAGACGTATAAGGTGCAAGGTACCTCATTCAACAACCCGCCTGCCCAGCGTGTGTGATTAAGGGCATTTCTTTCAGGCCCTTTTCAACAGTAGCGACATCCTGGAAATATCTATGTCCAGCAATGGACGAACCAGGCTGATGGATGGATTAGTCACAACACTGCTGTTATATTGTAAGATTCATTTCATTTTATATGCTTCTTGTTTATACATTTTTGGATTTTAAGCTTTAGAATGACGTCTGGACGACAAAAATCACATGATCAACGTGGAATTTCATTTCACAAGTTCTAAATAAATAACAAAATATGGCTAAACAGAATTGATGAATACCTATCAAAGCAAAACTAGGTTACCAACATCAATTATAAACTGCACAAGAGCCAGATTCCATATGCTAATCTTACAACAAACGTTTTGATTGATTACAATGTAAAACTTATTAAGAAATATTCCAAATTCGCGTTCTCTATCTACTGGGACCAGCTTCTTGGGTGGTCCCAATTAGGTGCCTATGTTATGATGCTGGCCCACATACATCTCGTGAGACCTCTAATTATCGTGGTTCTTTGTAAAAATAGACGTCGATTCGATATTTCTATGGTGGCCGGAAAAGAATAATTTTGAAGATAGATATTACTTATTTCAGATACGAATATTATGTGTAACTAGCTTTTGCCCACAGCTTCGCCCGCGTTGAATTAGTTTTTGTGTACTTGTGTATTACCTACAGTTAACACAGCTGGTGAAATGTGTGTGTTATGCGCCTCTGTGTTTCCCATTTTGTATGTCTCTTTTAAAGCGTTTCAATGGGAACTGATTTAGTGGATAAAAAGTAGTTTTTGTCTTATTCTAGATCTAGAACATTATTTGTGCAAAGTTTCAGCCCAACCGGTTCAATAGGATCGGCGTGAAACACATCACTTTTCTATAGAAACATGAAACCTCATTTCCATCCCATGGGAACTGATTCATTGGATAAAAAGTAGCCTATGTCCCATTCAAGGTTAAGAACTACATTTATGCTAAATTACAGCCCAATCAGTTTCGTAAGCATGGCGACAGATAAATTTTCTACTTGGAAGCTCATTTTCATCCCATGGGAACTGATTTATGGGATAAAAACGTTACAACGCAATATTATAATTACAGTGGAAGACGAGGAAAATGATATGTATGAACTGATAGAGAACTGTATCCAGCAGGAGCTAAACGAATCGTATTAGATATAAATCAAAACTACATCAACAAGAGCATCGCTTTTAAATCTACGACAAGGATATATATCGTAATTTGCAATTAAATAAAAACGACGTTCAAAAATCAGAAAATAATGTCTACAGTTCGTAGACATTTTGAGAAATAAAAGCCCTTGGCCATCCCCGCTTTTGTTTATTCATTTCCTCTGCTAAATGAACACGTTGGTAGTAGGTTTTTAAATTCTGCGTATTTCAGAGATATAAGAAATATGATCCTATACAGTGTTTTATATCTGAGTTTCTATGAGAGCCTATCTTCTCGGGTTACATTTAATGCAGCTGAATGGCAGTCATTTGCAAATACTCATTGTAAGGATGTCCCATGCATTCATTTCTCAGAACGAAATGCTTACCAGTTATTTTTAGTACGGATAAATAGGTAAGTAGGTCTGTTATGTTCAGGCTTCATTTGGTTCCTAGGAAAATCTTATACCATTTATGAACACAACGCAAAGCAAAGGAAGTAGTAAAGAAATAAACCAATGAAAATTGGAGACATCATAGACTTCACTTTGAATAAAGCTTATTTTTATAAGGGTAATAGAATAGAAAACTTTTGGTCTGCTGAATTTTCTTTTCCCAATAAGACCCTTCCATTTTGTTGTGAGTATTGTCCACCTTTTGTCCTTTTAACGAGCTAAATGTCCTGTCCCTCGCCATTTTAGTTTAAGAGTTTGAGTGAGTGCATCTTGTATTTTGTTTCGCTTTCTTTGCTTTTGATTTTTGTATTATTTTTATTTTCAGCATGCTTCTTTCCATAACCCTTTCGTAGTTCTTATTTTTCGTTTGATTTTGTCAATGAGGGTCCATGTTTGACATCCGTAGAGAAGACTCGGTAAGAGACACGAATTTCAGGTTCTTTTTTCAGGTTGATGTTGTTTTCCTTTATGTATTTCTCTATAGGACCAGAGTTTTTTTCAGGTTATGTTGGTTGGTTCGTCTTTCTACTTCTTCCTCGTTATTTATGTTTTTGAACGATATCTGTGTTATTTCTATAACAATCCGGCAATTGGGGATGGATGGGTCACCTGATTGTGCCTGTCTCATAGATGTCCCTTACTCTTCCCCGAATAACTTCGGGGGGTTTGCGAGTAAGATGATAGGATGGATACCCCCACAATCAAGCCCGGTACTGGCTCTACCACAATACAATTAGTTCATAATAGTTATACTCGATCCAAGAATATTTAAAAATATTCTGGTATCACTAATTGACCATGTTTAATTTACATGGAAATATTTTGATTCAAAAACAGTCTCGAGCTTAATTTTGTTATTTATGTTGTAAAGCGAAAAGGCTTAATTAAATATTACGAATAATTCTTGAAAATTTGATGTCGGGGTAGCAAATGTTATTATTATTTTAGTTTTTGGCTTCAGATAATGTGTTTAATTTCTAACACATTTAATTCCGCCAATGTCACGTCATTTGTGGAGAAAATATTTAACAAGTTCCCCAATGTTTTGTACAATTACATAACAATATCTTTTTTAAGCAAACCAATGATATTTTATAATAAGCTTTTCAAATTAAGATCTCAAAACAGAAAATTTTACAAGAAAAATTTATACCTGGTGACTTTCGTTTATATATCCAAATTCATACTGGAGACTAAGTAAGTGGTCAGGACCAATGTTCATTAAATATTTCTGTGAAATACGCAAAATGAAATTTAGACTTCCTATACTAATTGAGACGAGTTGTTCTTGAACAAGTATAGGGACAAAAAAAGGGTGCAAAAAGGGTCATCAAACCTTGTTCTGAGCACTTACCGAGTCTTCAGTAAGAATTTGTTGTATACATTAAAGTCATCTTATATAAATGAATCTCACCTTAATACAGGTACATAGGTAATATGTTAAATTCATAGCAGTTTACCAATTCAATCTACAAATAACTGCATCATTGGAATACCGCTAAGTAATCTCCACAGCTTGAATAAAGACATCAACAGTCAAAAGCAGTTTCAACCACCCATCGAACCTTCAACCTTAACCCCTTGATCTCAGAATCCATATCAGCATGACATGGTCTTCGCTGATAGAGTAGTTTGGACCACCACGCTGGTTTGCACGAGCTCCACGCCTTAATGCCGGTGTGATCGGCGTGACAACACGACGGAGACACAGAGTAGATCGATGATGAAGGAAGTAATGGGTAATCTGTGTTTCATTGTACCCCTACCGTGCATAGTAATTCAGATGGTGACTATATAAGGTGACGTCCGAATAATAGCCAAATTCATACTGGAGACCTGGTTGTGCAAGAGGAACCTGGAATCAATTAGTATAAAGTCTAAATTTCATTTTGCGTATTTCGCAGAAAGGGTTATTGAACTTTGTTCCTGACCACTTAACGAGTCTCCAGTATGAATTTGGCTGCATAAACGAAAGTCAACTTATAGAATGAATCGATTTCGCTGGATCCGTCACATCGTAAAGGGTTCTACATCAAGCAACATCCGAGGCGTAAAACATGGATTTAGAATTGTAACTAGGATATACATATAAGGTCCTACAATAATAAGTGAAAATAATTCTGGGGTAGATCATGAAGAAGAAAAACATTTTTGCTTAAATGATTTTTTCACTTCCCAGTGCAAAGTGGTTCAATCATCTGACTAAATTTCTATGGAAAGGTAAAAAAAAGTAAGTGTAAAAAATGTTTTTTCGCTGGAATGTGCTCTATTAGGAATACTCTATCATTTGTTAATTTTTTTCACTTTGAATTGTAGAACCTTATATAATACTAGCTTTTGCCCGCGGCTCCGCCCGCGTCGAAAAGATTTTCGTGGAAATAAGGAAAACAAAATAATTTGATTTTTTGAACGACTATATGCAACGGACACCATGTTTAAGCAAAGCGCTAATAAAGACCAATCGCACGCCCATAAAGCAGCTAAGCAGCGCTTTTTCTCCCGACTTGATTCACAAATATTGAACTTTCAAACTGAAAACTCATTTTTATTACAATAAAATATAGCTTTTGTTACTCAACATAGCAAGAGGAGTGTCAGGATCGTTCTATTAAAATTAAATATAGCCTATTTTACTCAAAAACAGTGAAGCTTTTTACAATAGAAAGAATTTTTAGAATCTGTCCAGTAGTTAAAGATTACTTCAAACATACAAAAGCAAGAGGTGTGTCAGGATCGTTGTATTAAAATTAAATATAGCCTATGTTACTCATCAATAGTGTAGCCTTTATCAAAAGAAAACATTTTTGGAATCGGGTAACTTTTCCAAGCTTAATATTAGCAAGAGGTGTGTCAGAATCGTTGTATTAAAATTAAATATGGCCTATGTTACTCAACAACAGTATAGCTTTTTACAAAAGAAAGAATTTTTAGAATCGGTTCAGTAGTTCCAAAGATTACCTCAAACATACAAACAAACAAACAAACAAACAAACAAATCTTTCCTCTTTATAAAATAGTGTAGATGTAGATAGTGTAGATGTAGATAATGCAGGACACAAAGGCCATACGATGATGAAGATGTCTGGCTAATAAAGAGATAACTGTCAAAAATAAAAGATCTGCAAAGAGAAAAAAGCATGCAAAGTGTACGTACAATCAGCCGCAATATTCAATGACAGTTTTTATTACTCTTTTAAAAATACCCTCAAACTTGAACGACTAAATTTAAGAGTTCTGAAGAATTCATTGAACATCTCATACATTTTTCTTAACTTTCTGAAGTTCAAATCATGGTCAATTTTATAATAGCATGAATTTCTTAGCTCTCGATGCCACCTGAGTCGAAGCCGTCTATTTCTCTACAAAAACTATAATACCATCATTACAAGCACGAAAATTTAAAACTATCAACAAATCAATTTGCACCAAAAATTGTTCTTCGCGTAGATTGAATCTTAAAATAAATAATGTTACCAACCTCCATGGTCCCTATCAGATGGTAGACCAACTGGTTACCTATCTCGAAATCTCAATTATTTTGTCGTTTTCCACGACTACGCAACTTTGCTTATCATTTCAGCAATATTACCTTCAACACTACATTAAAATAGACTCTATTGCCTGGGTATAAGATCCACTAAAGAAAATAAGGCTTGGTCCAAGTAGAAGTTTTCAAAACTAGCTTTTTACTGCCGCTTCTTCCTGCGTTTACTATCTTATTAACACGGCTTGGTCCGCATGGGAATAGACATTGTAAAGTTGTAAATGTCAGTTATAAATCATGATCAGGGACTGTAGTACTATCTAGGTTTATTTATGGTACAAATTATATGATCATAATTTTCATGAAGGGCGGTTTATGGTCGACCTAAGTTAGTGCTAATTTGGATTATGAAAAGGAGGTTCTCAGTTATATAACTGCTGGTTTTCTCTGAACGCCCATCGGAAAGGCTACAAAGTAAAGTGTACCTACTTCCTTTGGAATGAATAAATATTATATGTATACACTAGACAACATAAAGTTAAACTTAAATAAATAAAAGATCTAATGATCAGAATAAACATACAAACCAGTTGGTTAAAAGCGGCCAGGTGCTAGTCGGACTCGCGCTCTTAGGGTTCCGTACCATTATCTATAAAAACGCAAAGAAATCACGTTTGTTGAATGGGAGCCCTCTTTAATATTAAATTTATTCAGTTTTTTAACATTTGTTGTTACAGCGGCAACAGAAATACATCATCTGTGTAAATTTCAACTGTCTAACTATCACGGTTCATGAGATACAGCCTGGTGACAGACGGACAGACAGACGGAGAGCGGGGTCTTAGTAATAGGGTCCCGTTGGATACGGAACCCCAAAATGAAACTAAATTAATTTTAGAAAATCATCAAATTGGATATACTAGTTAGGTAAATGGAATTGTTGTGGGTTTTAGTTTAGCGGAAAAGGAAATCCTGATTATCAACTAACGAACTTGTTACCTACACATGTGATAAATGACCTAGCTAGATTACTGATATAGATACTCGTATTATATAATGGTCATAGCCATCAGATTTTTAAGCAAAACTTGTTTTAAAATATTATTATTAAACAATAATGTCGATTTTGAAGGCTTTAATTTTAGTTATAATGGCTGTCTAGACTTAAAATTTTCCAAAGTAATATAGCTTCGGTTGTAAACGCTAAAGAATTATTTTGGAATGAAGAAAATTAAGTTTTGAAAGCACTAAAACTAAAATTAAAGCCTTCAAAATCGGCTTTATTATAATACTTTTTTTAAAGTACGCGTTTTTACACTTGTTAAATTTCATATTTTTGCAAATTGGAGGTACCTACTTATTAATATTCCTTCATAATACAGAAGCCTGTAAGGAAAAGCTATTGTATGGCATAACAAGACTACGATTGTTTCCAAGCGATTATAACTTCATAATTTGTCTATATTTCACCTGAACTTTTTACGAAGTATCATTCCTTCGTCCATAACTTACTTCCGTAGATTTTTTCTGAAGTCCCTGGAAAGACTAATTAACGCGCCGCCTCCTGTCACTCTCTCAGTTTCTGGGCGAGCGTGCTTCATTCTAAGTGTACATAAAAAAATATAAATAAAAAAACCTTCTAGTTACTCGTAATTGGAAAATACTGAAATAAATAATCCATACTTTAAAAGTACTCAGATGCTGTTCTATTATTATAACATACACGTTCTCTTCGAAACAAAGTCTACCTGAAAACCATACTTCCTGTTATATTCTTTGAATGGCATCATTTTCAAGCTTTCAGTAAACTTTTCAGTCTGGTATTCTTGGCTTAGAACTGAGCACGAGAATTGCCCATTTCTGTCATCGATCTAGCTAGGTGGTCCGTCGACATTAGAACCAGTAATGGCCGCTGATGATGCCTCTCCTCGGTAATTATTGTCGAAACGAGCTAGTATCTTCATTGTTACGTCATGATTTGATACACGCTGTGTGTGGCGCTCGCGTGCCCAGTAATGTCGGGTAAAGTCCATTTATTCGGGGAAAAAAGAAAAATCGTGCCAGTGATCCACGGTGGCCTGTGATTGTAAATGCCTAGGGCTAGAGAAATAACAAAAATAATCATCTTTTAAATGTTTACCAAAGTACTGCTTTCTTTGAAAGGTGTGTTTTTTTCAGAAGGCTTATCTAATTTTGCATCTTCCTAAAAATCAGGCCAGTGATTTTGACATTAGGCCATGGACCAATATACACTGAAGCTGTATACTATTCGAGTTTCCAAGGTTTGTTAAAAGAGATCCAACTCGCTAGATAAATAAATAAATACCAGTAAAAACTTTGCATGTCACTTTTCTAAATTATGTGTATTAACTTATCTCAAAGTTACTCAGGTGCAGAGTTAGGTTTAGGCCTTCCGGAAAAAAACATCTATCAACAGAATTCATACCATATGGTTTTCATTTGGACTATTTGTTCGTTAAAATCCCAACTTCACAAAAAGATGATCATTTCATAAATACCAAATGTATTGTATTTTGAAAGAAAAATTAGTATATTCAAAGAAAATTAAATAATGAGACAATCCTATTGATTTGTCATATATCGTTTATTTGCAAGATCTGTTATTACTAAATAACAGCACAGGATATTATTATTTTGGCAAAATGAGCATATTCGGTTACCGGCTTGGCCCAAACGCAGTTTTCAGTTTGTTTCAGAAATGATGCTATAACATAATAACGTTATCAAATAAAATTTATGTATGAACATACATTGTAGGAATATAGGTAAAAATCCAATATAAATATATAAAAAAGCGTTGCAGCGTTTTAAAGATGAGATTTTTAAAGAAATATTGTTTTTCAAAAGTTTGATGGTATATTTAATATGTTTGATTCACATCGACATATTTTGTTAGCATTTTAGTCAATTTAATAACTTCAAGTCAAAACAATCACATTATGTCCAAACAAAAATTGATCTGACTCACATTTAAGACATTTTGACTTGTTACTTATTTAAATGTGATTATTTTAAACGCACCTCAACTCAAAAAATCACGATAAAGTCGATCACAAGTAGGCCCCCCCTTCTCAGTCTGTCGAATTAGCCTTCTCGATCGTAAAATCCCATTTTATCAGTCGAACTCCATATATTTTAGATCGAGTTTTAGAAATCTCGCTTCGATTGCCCCCTGGTTATGTCTATAAAGGTGATCCTAGGAGATGAAAGTTTGTGTGGGAAATTCTTTTTTTTTTTCAGTTACTCTCGTCTGTCTTTCAGAGGGTTAGTCAATGTCTATTTTTCTATAGGAGGTCACATCACAAGAAAACTGATAACGATAAGAGAAATTACTGAATCTGGGTTCACAGGATAAAGGGCACAATCTCTCTGATGCCAAATATGTCAATCTGTCTGCGCGAAGTGGTTGCGTGATCCATTAAAATTTTCAGAATCGGTTAATTTCCTATGGAATCCTTCGCCAAATGAAGAGTCTAACCATTACTATAGCGGAAAATGTTCCTTAATTGATTCAGATATTTCAGAGATTTCTCATCCTCAGATAAATAACGATTGTTACTCAGCGATAGAGACGCTTTCTATTAGTGAAAGAAACTTTAGAATCGGTACAGTAGTTCGGTTCAGTAGATTATTCCTTGCATAAAATCAAACAAAGATAAAAGCAAACAAACAAACTTTACCTCTTCTTTAGTTTAGATAGATTATGACGATTTGCCACGTCGTTGCTTTTATTTTTAACTAGCTTTTGCCCGCGGTTCCGCCCGCGTCGAAGAGATTTTCATGGAAATAAGAAAAACAAAATAATATGATTTTTTGAACAACTATATGCAACGGACACCATGTTTAACCAAAGCGCTAATAAAGATCAATCAAATAAGCCTAAACTCGAAGGGTCTGCTGTTGTCCGTTGAGGATATCCTGTACCCATCTTACAGTCCCATCATCAGACCCTGGTCTCCATGTTTTACCAAAGTGCTAATAAAGACCAATCAAATGAGCCCAAACTCGAAGGGCCTGCTGTTGTCCGTTGAGGAGATCCTGTACCCATCTTCCAGTCCCATCATCAGACCCTGATCTCCATGTTTTACCAAAGTGCTAATTAAGACCAATCAAATAAGCCCAAACTCGAAGGGTTTGCTATTGTCCGTTGAGGAGATCCCGTAGCCATCTTCCAGTCCCATCATCAGACCCTGGTCTCCATGTTTTACTAAAGTGCTAATAAAGACCAATCAAATAAGCCCAAACTCGAAGGGTCTGCTGTTGTCCGTTGAGGAGATCCTGTACCCATCTTCCAGTCCCATCATCAGACCCTGGTCACCATGTTTTACCAAAGTGCCAAGAAGTGTGTCAGGATCGTTGTAGACGGAAATCTGTAGTCAGATTAAACTAATACAGTTTTCTCGTATGGGAAAAAATCAATACATAAACCTGGCTGTAATCACTTTTTCAAGCTAAATATTAGCAAGAGGTGTGTCCGGATCGTTGTAGATGTAAATCTGTAGTCAAATTAAACTGATACAGTTTTCCTGTATGGGAACAAATCATTACTTAAAGTTATACCATAGTATTTAATTTATCTATGCTTAAACCTGGCTGTAGTTACTTTTTCAAGCTTAATATCAGCAAGAGGTGTGTCAGGATCGTTGTAGATGGAAATCTTTAGCAAGATTAAACTGGTGCAGTTTCCTGGAAAAACAACCGGTTTCATCAAGGAACGCCGATAAAGCAGCTAAGCAGCGTTTTTTCTCCCGACATGGTTCACAAATATTGAATTTTCAAACTGAAAACTTACTTTTACTAAAATAAAATATGGCCTTTGTTACTCAGCAATAGTATAGCTTCTTATAAAAGAAAGAATTTTTAGAATCGGTTCAGCAGTTCCAAAGTTTACCTCAAACATACAAAGAAACAAACAAACAAACAAATCTTTCCTCTTTATATAATAATATATAGTCTAGAAGTGTAGATAGATGTAGATGTAGAAGTGTAGATAGATATAGATGTAGAAGTGTAGAAGAAGTGTAGATATGTTTATGTCCCAATTGATTAACAAATTATGTATTTGACCGCATCTGATCATTATAAATGCTGTCATTTATGACTACTTCTAATGTATAAGCATCTTTGAATGGGCTGGCGCTGCTCCATAACGCAACCAAATATTTGGTATGTTTTTACACAATTGACACGAGTACAACTGCCACTTACTTTGTACCATATTCAGCCATTTTCGTTATTGTTTTTTTTGGTCGCCATGTCTGGCTTTTCGGGAGCCATAAATAGATTACGCAACCACTTCGCGCAATCAGACAGACATATTTGTCATCAGAGAGAAGCCCTTTATCATGTAAACCCAGATTCACTCATTTTCCTTATTTTCCATTTTCCGCTACCAGTTCTGTTTTGACCTAATCCGTTTACTCGTATCTTAAGAGCCAGGTTCGCGACGACGACAACTTTGATGAAAAACAATATGTTAAATATTTTTCTGGACTTTATTACGATGTATTTGGAAAAACTAGGGACATAAACCACTTCATGTTGGCCGTCCAAATAAAGGCATACAATTTATTTGATTGAATTGTGTTTCTTTTGCGAGTTATTTTTATTACGTACAAGCCGACTCCGAATCGTTATTCATAATATCTAAGTATCAAAATGACGCGCAAAGGAGAAACAATTGAATCAAATAAATTTTAGGTCTTCATTTAGATGGCCAATAAGGACTGGTGTATGTCCCTAATTTTTACAAAAACATCGCGGCAATGACAAGAAAAATTATTAATATGATGCTTCGCATCAAACAGACGAAAAATACGGAGCGGGTTCTTATGGATCTTTATTAGGTAATAGTTACATAAAAAACAATTTCAGAACAAATAGACATTAATTTGTTACACTTCGTGTGTGGTGATCGCGTGTCGTCCAGTAGACGTAAGTAATGTCGGAGGAAAAATAAAAATACTCTTAAAATTGCCTTAACTACTCAGATTCAGAGTTTTCACGCTAGTTTCGAGCTGGAGACATATATTGTTATCAGAATGAAGCTACAAAAAGATAATTAAATAAATAAATTATGGATTTTTGGTTTTCACGTCATTGATTTGGAATTTAAATTGTAACAATTTGTGACCATTTTGTTCACACCGAATTTGAAAATGTGTGAAAAGCGAAGTAGAGTGAATAATAGAAATAAAGAAGATATCGATTTAAAAATGTTAACCTTCTAAAAGAAGATATAGCGGCTAGAATAGAAACATAAAGGCAAGCCGACCAAGCCGCTCCAAGCTGAGCAAATTGGCGAGAAAGGAAGGTCCAAGACAAAACTCAGAATAGAAGAACTTGTATGCAAAATGAATAGGACAGGTCGCACTTGCATCAATCGCTGTTACTCCATGCGGAAAGACCCGCGGTGCGAAAGGAACGGATTCAGGAAAACAGTCAAAATGGTGGCTTTTATCACAAATTTTCTTAGATAAGAAAAACTAAACGTATTATATAGGTATATCTGTTCGTTTCAGAGTTTAATGAAGTCTATACAAATTTTTATCAATAAATAGAATGTAATTTTACTACTAAGAGATTCGTGGCTTAGATTCATATTGATATTGAAACAGCTAGTCACGATTTTATAGACAGATTTCGCCCGACTCTGTATTCGTACAGTTTCTTCGGAGGCAAACATGTTTACACGGCGGTTCCCCGTTTGACACTCAAACTCAAATAGAATTTACGAGTTTTGATCACATTTAAACTTTTTTTGAGCCATCTTCGGTTTATTTATTTCTCAATCCTCAAATGACAATTTGAAGTGAAGATTCTGTTTCGATAAGAACACTCTAGCACAGTGTTCCGCACACTTTTCGTGTTCAAGGTACATCTAGGAAAATGAAAATTTTTGGAGGCACACCGCAAATAAAAAATCAGTTTTTAAGTAATATCAATCAACATTTATTATTAATCAACGAAACAATATACTTACTTACTTACTAAAAATAAGTTTATAAGATAACCTTATTTTTCCGAGGCACACCAACTAATGACCACGGTACACCCTTTGCGAAACACTGCTCTAGCACACGCATTATGTATCCAAATGTCACAGATATAAGAAACAAAATGTCAACATGTGTCGAAAGTTTATCTTTACTATGACAAGATTCAATATTAGATTTTATGATTTACAGCGAAATTCATTACTTGGATACTCGTAAAACTCGTAATATTATAAGGATGTAGTGCAAGATAGAAAAATCAATTAGAAATACATAATCCTGTCCAAAATAAATACATACTTAGTACTCGTAGGTCACAAAATGGTTGAGAGGAATAGGGATATAGAGGATAATGAGAAACATAACTTTTATCGCACACAGACGGCTATACAGTGTAGCCTATTTAGTACCTGCTGGGCTTAGTATTGCTATTGTCACGTTGGTCACAATCAACAAGTAAACGGAATTCAAAAATGGAACGTTATATATGTGGCCAGTATTCAAAGTTGTCGTGAACTATATCAAAACAAACAGATATTAGAAAATGTATGGCGATAGTGACGCCTTCTGCATGCTTTTTCTGATTTGCGTGGTGTTCCCCGTTCATTTCCCCTACTTTATATAAGGTGACTTTAATTTATGCAGCCAAACTTATACTGGGGGCTAGGTCAGTGATCAGTAACACGGATCGATAACACTTTTTGCTAATTTCGCAAAATAAAATGTTGACGTCCCATAGTAATTGACTCGGGGCTGGACTTGCGTTTGTAAGGAACACGAAAATAATAATTTACGAATTTCACAAAAAGTGTCATCGAACCTGAGCACTTACCGAGTCTTCAGTAAGAGTTTGGCTGTATATATTAAAGTCACTTATATATAAAATACACTTGTAGCCGATATTACATTTAACTAATAACTTAAACACTTTACTGGACGATTTTCTGCCTTAGCTTTAAGCTTCGCTGTCAGCTTACTAATCTCCGGGTGTTTGCTGACTTTGCAGATACCTGCCTCCAACGGGTACATGATCTAACTACAATGTACTTAGGTTTGTAAACAAGTTCTAAGACGAGATAAATTAATCAGTTAAGCTGATCATCATGGTGAAAGCAAGACTTGAGATTGAGAGAGCCGAAATAATCATATACCTATAAGCTTACATCAAGCGGTTTAGTTACTTTAAGCATGTAGTGTAAATGTTCGTAAAAAACACAAAAGTGATATTTTTATCAAAACCAACAAAGATTTTGTTACGGCTATTAAACATGAAACCAATAATGGTGTAAAAGTAATAAAATGCACTCGACTAGAAATGATAGGAATTGATTTTCAACGTCTAAAGTTACTTTAGCTCGTAAATGGAAAACTAAGCATTTCATCTCAATCAGATTATTAGTTTTTAGGGTTCCATCGAATCGGAAACTATTATAGCAAGGCCTCCTCGGAGTTCACTTATCCGTGTGCAGTGTGTAGTTTATTTGGTACGTAGGTGTAGAAATGCACTCGACTAGAAATGATAGGAATTGATTTTCAACGTCTAAAGTTACTTTAGCTCGTAAATGGAAAACTAAGCATTTCATCTCAATCAGATTATTAGTTTTTAGGGTTCCATCGAATCGGAAACTATTATAGCAAGGCCTCCTCGGAGTTCACTTATCCGTGTGCAGTGTGTAGTTTATTTGGTACGTAGGTGTAGAAATGCACTCGACTAGAAATGATAGGAATTGATTTTCAAGGTCTAAAGTTACTTTAGCTCGTAAATGGAAAACTAAGCATTTCATCTCAATCGGATTATTAGTTTTTAGGGTTCCATCGAATCGGAAACTATTATAGCAAGGCCTCCTCGGAGTTGACTTATCCGTGTGCAGTGTGTAGTTTATTTGGTACGTAGGTGTAGAAATGCACTCGACTAGAAATGATAGGAATTGATTTTCAAGGTCTAAAGTTACTTTAGCTCGTAAATGGAAAACTAAGCATTTCATCTCAATCGGATTATTAGTTTTTAGGGTTCCATCGAATCGGAAACTATTATAGCAAGGTCTCCTCGGAGTTCACTTATCCGTGTGCAGTGTGTAGTTTATTTGGTACGTAGGTGTAGAAATGCACTCAACTAGAAATGATATGAATTGATTTTCAAGGTCTAAAGTTACTTTAGCTCGTAAATGGAAAACTAAGCATTTCATCTCAATCGGATTATTAGTTTTTAGGGTTCCATCGAATCGGAAACTATTATAGCAAGGTCTCCTCGGAGTTCACTTATCCGTGTGCAGTGTGTAGTTTATTTGGTACGTAGGTGTAGAAATGCACTCGACTAGAAATGATAGGAATTGATTTTCAAGGTCTAAAGTTACTTTAGCTCGTAAATGGAAAACTAAGCATTTCATCTCAATCGGATTATTAGTTTTTAGGGTTCCATCGAATCGGAAACTATTATAGCAAGGCCTCCTCGGAGTTGACTTATCCGTGTGCAGTGTGTAGTTTATTTGGTACGTAGGTGTAGAAATGCACTCGACTAGAAATGATAGGAATTGATTTTCAAGGTCTAAAGTTACTTTAGCTCGTAAATGGAAAACTAAGCATTTCATCTCAATCGGATTATTAGTTTTTAGGGTTCCATCGAATCGGAAACTATTATAGCAAGGTCTCCTCGGAGTTCACTTATCCGTGTGCAGTGTGTAGTTTATTTGGTACGTAGGTGTAGAAATGCACTCAACTAGAAATGATAGGAATTGATTTTCAAGGTCTAAAGTTACTTTAGCTCGTAAATGGAAAACTAAGCATTTCATCTCAATCGGATTATTAGTTTTTAGGGTTCCATCGAATCGGAAACTATTATAGCAAGGTCTCCTCGGAGTTCACTTATCCGTGTGCAGTGTGTAGTTTATTTGGTACGTAGGTGTAGAAATGCACTCGACTAGAAATGATAGGAATTGATTTTCAAGGTCTAAAGTTACTTTAGCTCGTAAATGGAAAACTAAGCATTTCATCTCAATCGGATTATTAGTTTTTAGGGTTCCATCGAATCGGAAACTATTATAGCAAGGTCTCCTCGGAGTTCACTTATCCGTGTGCAGTGTGTAGTTTATTTGGTACGTAGGTGTAGAAATGCACTCGACTAGAAATGATAGGAATTGATTTTCAAGGTCTAAAGTTACTTTAGCTCGTAAATGGAAAACTAAGCATTTCATCTCAATCGGATTATTAGTTTTTAGGGTTCCATCGAATCGGAAACTATTATAGCAAGGTCTCCTCGGAGTTCACTTATCCGTGTGCAGTGTGTAGTTTATTTGGTACGTAGGTGTAGAAATGCACTCGACTAGAAATGATAGGAATTGATTTTCAAGGTCTAAAGTTACTTTAGCTCGTAAATGGAAAACTAAGCATTTCATCTCAATCGGATTATTAGTTTTTAGGGTTCCATCGAATCGGAAACTATTATAGCAAGGTCTCCTCGGAGTTCACTTATCCGTGTGCAGTGTGTAGTTTATTTGGTACGTCGGTGTAGAAATGCACTAGAATGCGAGGAAAAAACAAGGAAAATTATTGTTTTGCAGCCAGGCAGACGGTCTAAAAGCTACGTCACTTTAAACATTTACATGTTGTGGTGTTTATTCTATATACCTAATCCGTTTATATTTTTATTGCGATAAACTGAGGAAAAACCGGCACGCCAACAACGTACAAAACTTATTATTGGTTTCAACATGAGAAGTTGAAAGTTTTGTCGTGGTTTAAGTTTAAGCTATAATTTCCTGTATTATGTTTAATCCAAAATAATCTCAAAGGCCCTCACGACATCCCAGACAGGCTCCACAGCCACCGCGCTTACACCAACGTACTAAATACCTTATTTAGCTTTGTATCATTTCCGTCTTCACCGCCGGCGTTTTTGAAGATTAGAAGTAATCTTTTCCAGCTCTCAAAAGTGCTCGTTTATATTCATAAATATGGCACGAAAACACAATAATATCCTACAAAACTTATACACAAATTAGCTGATTAAAAACCAACTCTATTCTAAGCCAATAAGGGTTATCTATGTGTCGAAAAATGGTAAGGTTAGTAACGCTAACGTTTGTTTATGCAAGATACGAGTGAATGGATGGAAGCTCGTGCCTTTTCGATGTAACTTCTTGGAATTATGAACAACAAAGCTTTCGGAGACAAGGGCTTTAGGATTGAAGTATTCTAGCTTCGGAGTTCCAATGTTAATTCTGCTTTTGGAAATCTATCAAGTGAAATAAAATAAATTGTACCGGGTGTTATAGTGAATGTATAAATTCAGTTCCCATCCTACATTTTAAATACCTACTTGTCATTTTATATGGGAAAACGATTTTTTTTATGTACTTCATGCTAATTATCTAAAACTTAAATAACAAATTATCTATAAATAAAACTAACTACCAAAATAAATATATACAAAATACAGAAAAAGAATACCTACCTTAAATAAAAAAAACACAGGATGGGTACCTAAACTAAGTAAAAAATTGAAGCCAGATCGCTGCCGTCACCCGGCAGGGTACCTAACAGGCTGGCGGCATTGCCTCGCTGGATCGCGAGGCTTAATCTTTGGCCGAAATAGGATCCAGCCCTTGGATCCCCCGAAGCATCGACCAGGCGCGACGATATCTCTTTGTAGAGGCGTCGCGCTTCTGGCCCCCACAGCCCGAGGGTTTCCACAGCGAAGGGAACAAAGTGGTAATTTTGTCCCAACACTGTGTATTTTCCGCATGTGGCGTCCCATACCAGCGGCCGCCCATTTTTCCACGGAACGAGCGTCATTCCGTCAGGCCTCCTGCCATCGTCGCGTGCCAGGCCGTTTGGCTCTAGAATTGCTGGCACAGCGGCGCTGGCAAGGGCCCGCCGAATGACGTCGTTCAGTGTGGCGTGGCGTGATAGCCGGCCAGCGCTACGTTGGCACGATAGGCCGTGATGGCCAAACTGGTCGACACTCTCGCCACAGCGGCAGCGATGTGGCTCGTTTGTCTTACATACAAGTCTCAGGCCAACAGCCAGAGTAAAAGCGGATCTGTCCAGGAGTGTCCCAATATTAATTGAAGGAAGTGCGATGATAGATTGATCTGTAGAACATGTGGCTTAATTTTCTGAGATTCTCATTGTCATATTTCATAGACAAAGACAAAGACAAAGATTCTTTATTTGCTTATGAATAGGTAGGTACAATAGGTATGATATTAAGGTAATAAAGTTTGCGTATTCAGCTAATTATCATAGCATGCAAATAATCAAAGGTATATTTTACTATTAACTAAAATTATATTAACAGATTCAAATTATTAAAATTATAAAATAACAAAACATACATATTACTAGGTATTTGTCCACAGGTACATTCACGCTAAAGGAATTTCTATAGCAATACATTAGCAAGCTTATGTATACTCTAAGGAGAAATGCCTTTGGCAAACCTTTTCTAGTAGTTTAACTAAAATAGGTCTAAAATTCTAAATACATGAAAAATTACATATTATTATATGAAAGGCATAATATAGCTAAAAATAAAATGTAAGAGTAATGTTCGTTTCTGTTTGTACTTTTGTTAGAAAAATAAAAACCGGCCAAGTGCGGTGGGGCCACGCGCAGTGTAGGGTTCCGTAGCAGCCCGTCACAATATGCGGATTTAGAAGGGGGCTTTTTATTTGATAAACATATTACTTAATTAACGGCTAATAATGTCTAAAAACGGGCCCACGTTTGGTCGAGTATTACTTATTACTTGTAAAGCCTATTTACTTGTGATAGTTTTCCTTTTAACTTCGTTATATATAATGTATACTACTGCCGTGAATTTTTTCACTAATTCAAGAACAACCGTTTAGCTGGGAGACACTTGACTTTAACAAAAATTTGCACTTTGAAGCTTAATATTTCACAAACGTATCCCTGAATGGAAAAATGGTTTTCGCACACCTACAATATTCTTGAAAACATCTAAAACTAGCACAAATTATTCATAGGTAGGTACATAGAGAAAATGTATCATCCAAAATAATGTTAATTTTAACCAGGTTGGTACTGATTTTATTTTATTCTAACACTTTTGGACACGTCAGTACAAGGATTTGTCAAGTGTGAACTTTAAAAATAATATTTTTTATATTTTGGGGACATTGGGAATGAATGTATGATTAATTCATGATCAGCTAAGACTCCATTGTTGGTACAGTACAACTCTAAGTAAAATCTTATTATGATCAAACATCTACTAAAAACAGAAAACGGTGAGATGTTCGTTAAAAATAACACGTCCGAACAATATATTGACACTTTATTCCAGCCAGTCACAAAAAGCTCCAAGCGTGAGCTTTTACACCCCAATTTGAGCGAACAATAGTTTTTACGATGCACCAAGGAGACGCGTCGTAAATCCTGGCTCTGGACCATAATATTTCTTTCCCATAAATGGTAATTTATAGTGTAGGCGAGGGATGCGTTTGCGCAACCAACTGGAGCTTTAACTTTGAATAGATTACGAGGTCGGTCGAAATTGGCTGTCTCTTTCGATTTAGCAGTGCATGAAGAAGACAATACGTTAGTTTCAAATCGGAATGTATTGTCGGTGTTCTCGGATTGAAAGTCCTGATAGACTCGTCAGAACTCCAACACCAAGGGGGTTTCATCAATCATGGGGTTTTTATAAAGGCATCATCGCCTACACTGTCACCGGTCAATGTGTGTCGGCATTTTCAAAGAAGAACTTCTCTTTGAGAAGCCGCCTTGAACACACGCTGAGGACTTCATTAAAAAGCTTCGATATGTTATTTGTTTCAGATTCGAATAGAGATTTTACTTTCGGCAGCTTTATAATTACTAGTCGGGATTTCAAAGGTTCGAAGGCGTCATAAACATCGCAATGAGTTGTCTTGACAGGTATTCTGCCGTCAATTTAGTGTCTAGATTAGAGCGAGCTTTTTTAGCGTTTTGGTGGTATTGGATGCCATTTCATTACCATACAAATGTCTTTATTAGCGCTGAGTTTTATTAAGCATTTTGTTATGGTAATAAAAAGTGGACGCCTACCTACTCCTGTGTATATCTAAAAAAACGTGGCGAATAAAATATACATACAAATCTTATAGTGACAGTCAATTCTTTATTTATATCGGCTCGTGGCCAATGATAAGAACAATTCTTATACTTAATTCTCCAATCACAACATTTAGAAATAGCTTGGTTAGTGTTGTCTACCTTACCTCAGATCAAGCACGTATCCAGAATTTTGTTTCGGGGGGGGGGGGGGGGGATATTTATTAAAACAACTATGTGAATTGTGAAAAAAAACTCTGACAGTATTATTACATTATTAAGATTCAAAAGTACCGTACCTTTCTTTATTAAAATGTGCTTTACAGTGGTTATGAATAAACATTCCCGGTCCCGCGTATGTCACACCAAATTTGGGGGGGGGGATAAATCCCACCCACAGATAACCCCTAGATAACCGCCGTGATCCCACCTATCCCCCCCCCCCCGGATACCACATTATAATTTTACAGAATTAGTAATAGCTTGGTTTGTGTTGTCTACCTTACCTCAGATATTTTCACATTATAATTTTACAGAATTATGGGTAATTTTCGTGATGCAACGAAAACACCCCTAACACTGTATTTGGGCAGCATCGATCAGGAAGTATCAAAATGCCCAATCTAGGTGCTTGGTGAGCCACAGGCGTAAAGTGAGGCGTGATCCCCGGTCGTTTTCCATTTTATCTGCTTACAAATATTCTATTTACTCGAAATATATGTAGATTTTATAAACATTTCTTGGGTCAGGTTTCAATACCTGATCGATACATGGAATTTAAATATCTTTGACAGATGGAATTTCTCAACAAATATTCATCAGGCAGGTTTTGGAATGGATTGTCGAGAGCTACCAATAGTTCGTTGATAACAGCCGGTAGCTCAGTAGTGGATGTCGGACCCTCAATCTTGAGACCAGGCTTCAAATCCTGCTGCGCCACTGAGTTTTTTGAAATGTATGTGCAGTGTGCATAGTATTTTATATCATTGCGATACCGATTGTATAGAAAACCAGAATACTAAATCTGTATGTGAGGAGCTCTGTTATTGCCTTGCAAAGGATATATTTGTGTCGGTTCGGTGTAGTACGACTTAACTTATTTGGCAGGACTAAACTTATTTTGAGCGTCCTGTCCTTGTCATTGTGATACAGAAAGAAAGAGATAGAATGCTTAAATTAAGTTTAGTCCTGTCAATTAAGTTGAGTCGTCTTACACCGAATCGACACCATCGACAAGTGCTTAAGGTGGTAAAGCAGAATCTCGGTGCAAAATGCACATCATAATTTATTTATTTATTTATTTATTTGATAGAGCATTGTTTTCCTTACTTTTTAATAAAATATGCGTTATTAATTAATTAGAGAATATTAAGTAATTAGTGAAAATTTATTAGTAATAATTAGGGTTTCACATTCGAATTCTATCATTTTATGATTTATTTTGATTGCATTCGATTAGCAAACTTAAAAGCGTATTTATCGTTGTAATTGAATGTAATCAAAATTTAAGGCATAAAATAACATAATTTTAATAATAACAATAATAATATTATGATGTGCATTTTGCATCGAGATTCGCTTTTACCACCTTAGAATATAGAAATTTGTTTCTGTTATTGTTGTTTAAGCGGTAAAGGAAAACTTGCACGCCTTATTTGTGCCCGAAGTATGACGGTACGGTACGGCTCCCATCACGTTGGGACGTAATAATCTTCGGTGAAAAGACGGTGTATGAATATTAAGTAACCACTAACAGTCCACGCCTGGAAACACCTCTAACACAACCAACAGCATCGAGCAGGAAGTATCGAAACGTCGAAGCCGGTGCTTAGAGAGAGCTGCAGGCAGGTGAGAGCGTGATCCCGGATTGTTGGCCGCAGCCCGCGGCCGCCCCGCCTCCCCCCGCCTCGCCCCGGCCGCCTCGCCGCCGCCGATAGAGTCATTATGTGCCATTACTTGAACTGTGTTGCTCAAACTGTTCGTGTTGAAATAGGATGGTTAGTTTGGATTTCTTTTTATTTATTTATTGGTATTGTTACGGAGTCCCGACGCACGTGATGGAGGTCATTGGCATGTGCTTAAATTCGTAAATAACTTCGCGAATAATCTCGGAACAGGGTGATGTGGGGTCGCTCGGGTCGGCTTCGCTGCTGATTGATTGATTTGATGATCGCACTCGGAACTCGGGCATTCGTCCTTGCCGCGGGAAAGCGGGAAAATTACAATTACCCGTTGGAGAGGCACAGATGTATGAGAGAGGGACAGATATATGGGACTGAAGTTTTCGACACGCGTTCCATGATATGCGAGAAAGGTTATTGTCCTTTCTAGTAGATTCGCGCCATTTTCTAGAGGCCCGGCGTGGACTATAAAAACGGAACAGGGTCGAATCAGTTTTTTTAAAGTTCAGATGCGTTAAAGAAAAAAGTAAAGTGAGAAGTTTACGATACAGTGCGAATGTAGTCCGGTTAAATTTGTGATTCCAGTTGATAGTCCAATCAGTAATTTAGTATCAGAGTAGTATAAAATTGTGTTTTATTAGTGGGTGTATTTCAATTTGGTGCGAATTGGTATCAATTTATTTATCCTGAACCACACCCAGCTCGTAACAGTATTATTAAGCCTCTTGGCTGAAATTAAGAATGACATAAAAGTTTTGTACATTTATTTATATAGCCAAATTCATATTGAAAACTCTGTAAGGGGTTTGATCGGCTTGGTTTTGTAATATTCGTAAACTATTCTTTTCGTCTTCTCTACAAACGCAAGCCCAGCCCCAAATCTTGCCGGGATTAATAATCTTCAAGTTGATTCCATTTCTTTTATTTATTTTTGCTTCTTCCCAGTGCGAGCCAAATCAACATCTTGTACGTACTGAAATAGTCAGCGTTCTATTCTTGTTTACCATTTTCATGGCCTGGTGATACCTTTTAAACCTCTATCAGAAAATTTCATTGCAAATGGTCACTGTTTGGTCACTGGTCAATGGTCACTTTGTTCTCAAAAGCCTAACTAGTCAATGACTTATTTAAAATCGTAATATACGAATATATTTTATAAACGTCCAAAACAACAAAATACAAATTGCATCAATACCTATAGAGTCACTACAATGAAACTACATATTAAGTGGAAGTGATATTGAATTCTAGAGTTAATTTTCCGTCTCTAATGTTAACCTTATAGTAACGTAAATCCGTTTTGAAGTAGTACAACTTTGTAGCTTTCTATTATGTGTTAATGTTGATATTTAAACAAAAAATGTGTAAGAACCACAGACATACAGACCAAACATTAATAATAAACGCATAGAATAGACTTGAAGCAATTTTAGCTCAGTGAGTTACAAGCTCATTTAGATATAAATATTGCTTGTTTCCAAACAAAATATATACGAGAGATTAGTATAAGAATTAACAAATATGTTTCAAGCATAAGCCAGCCAAAACAACCCATTTTTATATGTTTCGTCGTAGCATGTAGCTTAAATGTGTTTTAATGTTTTAATGGTGTTTGTATGGAAACTTGCCAACACTATTTAATCCTTAGGTTTAGTCTGTATGTCTGTGGTAAGAACGAAACTTTTAAAGTGATATTGAATTCTATAGTTAATTTTCTGTCTCTAATGTTAACCTTATAGTAACGTAAATCCATTTGGAAGAAGTACAACGTTTTAGCTTTCTATAATGTGTTAATGCTGATATTTAAACAAAAAATGTATAAGACCGAGACTTTGAACGTCTTTGGTTTTCGTTGTCTGATTAACCCGTCTCGTGGCGGGCGGGGCGAGGGGCGCGGGCGGCGGGTCTGTGGTGCCGCACCATATCATTTTCTTTCCGCTTTTTCTTCCCTTTTTTGCGTTTCCTTTCGTTCTGCACGTCCTGAGGGCAAAACGGGATGCTACTGAGAATGACGGCATCGTCTTTATGAGGTTGTGTGTGGAGTTTATTACTCTGTAGGCTTTGTATCGCTGGTTTCTATTCGCTTTTGAAATACATATTTTCATCGAAATAAATATTGTATAATTGGTACCTTGGAGGCTTTTTATTTCTATCAATGGAATGGAAAAAACCCGATCAAGTGCGGAATCGCGCCTGACAGTTTTGTAGCATTTAAATAAGTTGATATTTAAACTTGACTTTAATGATTCGAAAATTACAAACTTATCATAACTGAAAAATTAAGTTGGCCGACTATTACTCATTAACTTGTAAAGTAGTTTTCCGTTTAATTTCGTTACCTATACTATATACTACTTAATGCCGCGTGAAATTTTTCACATATCCAAAAACAACCGTTTAGCTGGCAGGGGGGACACTCCACTCTAACAAAAGTTTGCATTAAAGCTTAATATTTCGCAAACGAATCTCGGAATCGAAAACACAGGCCATATTTAGAAAGACAATCCACCACCACCAACACTTTGTACTTTACCACTTTGCCGGCGTTAAATTGTATACTCATGCCGAATTACAACTTTCTAGTACTGAGAGTCTCTGACATGGCGAAACTTTCAGGGTTTCTTGTTGACTACGGAACCCTAAAAAAGGATTAACAGCTCGATATATTTCGACCCACTTGTGGTCTTCTTCATCTAAGTAGACGCATTTAGTCACTGTTTTATGTTATCCTAATAAATTATTTCCTTAAAATTTGGTGAGCCTTTATTTAAATGTTTATAAAATAAAAAATGGTAACATTTCGTGATATTCAAAACTAATCAGTGCTAGTAGACGCCCCACTGCGTTGCTCACGAACCCGTGGGTTTTTTTCTAAAATCCGCTAGGATTGTCTACGTAATAGAACTTAGTCCCAATTTCGTGTTTCTAGGTTTAGCCGTTTGGTCTAGGCATAGCCTCCGTGTAGGCGATGATAGAGCATACTGTCATTCAGTCAGGGCATTATTATAAATATGGTATAGTAGCTAGATAGATAAATAGTAGTTTATGCTATAGCCCTTTACACCCGAGAGTAAAAATCCTTTATAGCACACCGTGCGTAAAATGACCACTTTACGCACGCTGCGCTTGCGTAAAGTCGGCATTTTCCACAGTTTTGCTATAAAATATTATACGACTCGTGTGATTGCAGCACTCACCTTCGGCTCGTGCCGCAAACTCACACTCGTCAGAAAACGTTTCATCGCTCTCGTATCGTAATGTACTATTAGCTTACGAGGAGGATTTGACACACGAGCGATAAGCGAGTGTTTTAAGCGTTACGAGTAAGTTATTGTCCTTACCCACGTGTATCATACTACGTTTTTCAGTGCATAGTAAATAAATGAAACGTAATTATGCAGAGAAACAAACAATAAATATTCCAAATGAACTTTAGGCGGGAATTATTTTTCTTTTTCTTTGCACGCGAATTGCCAACTTGACGGAAATAAGCTGCTTTCAGTTTGGTTTTGGTGCATTTGTAGTTCGTAGCTCATTTCTGTCAAGTCTATCTATGGTACGCAAGAAAAGACTGGCAACTTTTTTTTCAATAAATTTAAAAAATATGTATAAGTCACCAGTGCGGTAAAAATAACTTTGACAACAGTTCGATACATATAAAATAGGTCTTTGCGAGAGCTCTCGAAAATGTTCTGGCGAAGATGTTAGCATTCTAAGTCAGAGAAACAGGAAATGACACGAACTATTTCAAATAACATTTTGATGATAGTGTTTTGGTGACGACGTGTCAGCCGAGAACTGAAAGCCCTTTGTTAGTGAGACACATCCACGGGATGTGGGAGTGATACGCAGCTTAGACCCATGGGACCCGAAAATGTTGTCCTAAACAGTAAACCTATTATCCACCAACGATAATTTCGTCCTACAACAGCGTGTGTGCTATAGAGTCTTCTTGGGTCCTTCAAGTAAATATTTGGCTGATAAGTTTTACATAACTACATTTTATGCTACCAATGTTGTAACTTAAGCTTACACTGAGAAAAATGTCTTTTTGGCTTCATATATAAAATAGCATTACATGAGTTTCAAATACAGTTAATTGTTTTTAAATTTGGTGATAATTGGAAATTCCATCCATCCATCCATCAGCCTGTTTCGTCCACTGCTGGACATAGGCCTTTCCAGGATTTCGCCACTCTTGGCGGTCCTCCTGGAAGAAATGCCCATACTCACACACGCTGGGAAGGCGGGTTGGTGAGCGCGGTGCCGAAACCCTTGCACCAGTGACGCCGCTGCCCGTCACTAGTCTATTTTTTATAAGGCTTGGCAATTGGGGATGGATAAACCGCCATCCATCGGTCCCAGGCAATGGTGGGCCGCCTGGTTTTGCCTGAGAGCTGTTCTCTTACTCTCTCCTGAATAACTTCATCAGGAGGATTTGCGAGTAAGATGGTGGTACCTCCACAGTCGAGCCCGGCATCAGCTCTACCACCTTATTGGAAATTACTATGCTGTAATTAAAACGTTTGAGGAAATAATCGAGTTTTTAAGGTGTAACGCAATATTATGATGATAGATCACCGTAAAATTGGTCACAGAAAATAAGATTATCATTTTAGTATTTACATCCTGACTTCCCCACAACAGGTCCGTCACACTACGGTATGTTTACTGTCACCATAAAAGCTGTGACGGAGCGCATAATTCTATCTGCTTCCTCCAAAGTCATGGTGGCAGTGCGTCATATTATAACGCTAGCAGCAGCAACAGTAGTTTCATCGTATTTTGTTGTGATGTCCGTATGCTCCCTACTTTACGTGAATCATCATAATTTTAGATGAATTCACTTTACTTTATGATGAACAGTTTTCTCAGTGTAACCATTACTTGGATTTTAGATACCATGGCTTAATTATTTATTCATTAATATTTTATTTTTGCCCGAGGCTTCACTCGCGTGGAAGTGTCTTTCAAAACTATTATCGGCAGTTTTTGTCTTGGCGGTTATTTTATCAACAATCCTTATAGCCTAATGTTGACGAGGGTTACTACGATGATGATAGAGATAATCACATCCAAATCCGCTGAGTGGTTCTCGGGCTATAACGGAACATACAGACACACAGACCAAAATTCAAAAAATTATAGATTTGGCTTCAGGACAATACCAAAATACATAATAATAACCCATTTCATTTAAAATTTTGCGAAAATATTATTAGTATTGTATAAATAGATGTTATTTCTTAAATTACATAAATAAATTCTGGGATACTGAGATGCAAAACAATGCAATCCGCATCAAAATCTGTTCAGTCCATTCATGCAATGTTTTTATCTAAGGTTCGGTCGTTATAATATGTTGCGTGTTTATACATACAGAGAGAGAAATTATCTTACCGCCGGGTCCCTTCAATAAACGTATCATACGAGACCACATCCGAGATATACAGATCGCACCTACGTGATGTCAGTACCGGATGTTGTTCATATTGTTATCTCATTTGTATGGTAATGACAAAATTGTTACTTGTGACGCTGTAGGTAGAGTAAGTTTACCGAAATACGAGTACGTCTTAAAAGTTTAGTTTGTTAGCTCCCATACAAGAAACATTCAAAAAATTGCATTTTTAACGTAATTTGTTTCAACTCTATCTGACATGGAAGTTTCTAATTTGGTCAAATTGTTCAAATCAAAATAGTTTCAGACAGCATTTTAGCGGTTTGTTTTGCGTCACCTTAAAGGCCCATAATACCTCAATTCGCAGTCTTGCTCTAACGCTTCTACTTTTTAACTGTCTATCCTACTCTAATCAGATGCCGCGCACACAAAACATCAGTTATTTTGAAATCGTGGCTACACTGGTGGTTTTTTAATTTTTATGGAACAGTCTGCAGCTGTTTTATACTAGTACAGTTATATTATGAAAAGTTTCAGATCTAATTTCAAGTATTCATTGAATGCTATGGATTTATTGTACGGTTTGGAGGTAAATTTGTAATTTTTTTCTATCGAGAAAATTTAATGGAATCAAGTTTTCACAACAGCATTGACATAGCATTAGTCCTCAACTTTATCGTATATTAATTTCAGAGTGATTGTTGCAGTATTTGTTGGTATAAAGCAGGATCATGCATATCATCATACACCCTTAATGTTTCTACGACATCTAGGTAGAGGTATATAGGTTGTTATTTATGTTTTTAGGGTTCCAGACACGTATTATGTGGTGGTACGGAACTCTTTGTCGGCGAGTACAACTCCAAAATTTATGACTTTATTAGCATGGATTACTGACTATTTGAGTAATATACACAGATATAGATCCAAATAGATGCCGCGAGTGTATGTACATCGCGTGCCCAATTGCGCGCCAAAAGGGAGAGCAATGCTCTTCCTTCACAGATATTGACTCCTCCAACTTTGACTCTTATGTCTTACAATCCCTTCTAAGATTCAAACCGCTGTCAACCAATTTCATTGTAAAATGTGACACGCTTGATTTTAATAGAGTTTGATGCACTTGCGACATCTATTTAGATCTATATCTGTGGTAATATACGTATTCAATTCAAATCAATATACTATTTTGACATCATGGCACTACCCTCTACGGCTCTCCGATTACCAAAGATTAGCTGGTAAAAATACTAAATACAATTTATAATTATTAAGCACGCTTGTGTACAAATTTCATCTTATTAAGTTTTATCTTTATCTTGTGCAATAAATACCTTTATTATATACAGTATTTATAAACTTAGAATACAATTCTGGTTACTAGGTGAATGACAAAAGAATTTTTATAGAGATGCTCGTTTTAAGGTTCTCTAAGATGTATTTTATTTTTGTATACTTCCATCGCGTGCGAAAGCAAGCGCAGGCAAAAGAGGTTTGATTATGGTCAAGAAAAGCAACAAAACCTCCATGGAGGCTGTGTAACGACTTCATCGGTGCGAGGCTGCTAACGACATGGAACCAGTTCTTGGTGCGACACATCGCGCCATTATCTCGCAAAGGAACCTTGATTCAGGCGTATTCAGGAATTAGTGATACATCGAAGATGATTGAGCAGAAGATATAATTAAAACCGCTCTCCATACAAACTTTTCGGAACCAACAACAACGACAACAGCATTATAATTTCGTTGTGTTCCTTTTTTCTACACGTTCCATCAATTCTACACCCGCAAATATAGTTTTTCCACAAAACAAATTTTTACTATCAAATTTTGATATTCAATACTTTCAACAACCTCGAAAGCATGTTTTATTTGTTTTAAATTTAGATAGGTTTAATTTTAATTGTATATTTTGGCTATACTTTCATAAATTTTTCAAGGTGATATTTCAAACTGCAATTTAGAGCTACCTTTGAAGGCCTATACTCCTCCTACGCTACAAGAGTAGTCAAAGAACTTAAAAAATACACAATAGGCATAAGGGTAATCAAAAATAAATTCCAAGTTTAATAAAAAAAAATGCGTCTTTACTTTTGACAAAACCAAATCTAAGTTATCGAAATTTTCCTATGATTTACGCAAAGTTTTCCTACTCCTTCCGAACGCTTTACTTGAAGCGATTTTAATTATTCTTTCACCATACCATAGCAAAATCAGTTTTTACTATATTTTACTTATATGACCATATTAAAGACAATTTATAGATCTACAAAACTAATGTTTAACTTTTTTTTATTTCGTCTATCGCGTCAATGTGAAAAGTATTATTTTCTTGTATTTGAATGTCGTTTCCCGTCGATTTTTGTACTGACACAAATCGAGTTGCTAATTTAGCGTGGGCATTAAAAGTATTAAATATGTAATTTTCAACAAGTACTTATGATTAAAACGTGTATCTGATACACAGACGCCCCAGCATCACATTGAAATCATTTTCTAATAGGAAGCATGAATCTTGTTCTTGTGTAAAAATAAAAGAGCTTCCATTGAAATCAAATTTTCAGTTTTTAGTGAAAATTGTCCGAGCTATACGGGAGACACTTTTCTTTGGAATTCCATTATGTACTCTTATTTAGAACATAAAACTTATACAGCCTAGTTCAGTTAGTTTTTATTTATTAACTTAGTGGTAACAATTTAAACGACCTAATGTTTCTTCTCGGGAAACTCGAAAAATACAAAACCGTATTTATACAACTTCTTTTGAGTAAAATTTTGTCAAAATACAATGTAGATGATTGTCAACGAATTAGTTTAAATGCGTCGTCACTGGAATCATGGAGTCTTTTTTATTAACTTTATCAGTTACTAGCTTTTGCCCGCGGCTCGTGGAAATAAGGGAAACAAAAGAATATGATTTTTGAACGACTACATGCAACGGATACCATGTTTAACCAAAGCCCTAATAAATACCAATCAAATAAGCCCAAACTCGAAGGGTCTGCTGTTGTCCGTTGAGGAGATCCCGTACCCATCTTCCAGTTCCATCATCAGACCCTGGTTACCATGTTTTACCAAAGTGCTAATAAAGACCAATCAAATAAGCCCAAACTCGAAGGATCCCTGTTTTCCGTTGAGGAGATCCTGTACCCACCTTCCAGTCTCATCAGCAGACCTTGGTCACCACGTTTTACCAAAGTGCTAATAAATACCAATCAAATAAGCCCAAACTCGAAGGTTCTGCTGTTGTCCGTTGAGTAGATCCCGTACCAATCTTCCAGTCCCATCATCAGACCCTGTTCACCATGTTTTATCAAAGTGCCAAGAAGTGTGTCAGGATCGTTGCAGACGAAAATCTGTAGTCAGATTAAAATTATACAGTTTTCTCGTATGGGAAAAAAACAATACATAAACTTGGCTGTAATCGCTTTTTAAAGCTAAATATTAGCAAGAGGTGTGTCCGGGTCGTTGTAGATGTAAATCTGTAGTCAGATTAAACTGATATAGTTTTCTCGTATGAGAAAAAAACATTACTTAAACCATAGTAATTTAATTTAATCTATGTTTAAACCAGGCTGTAGTCATTGTTTCGAGCTTAAATTAGCAAGAGGTGTTTCAGGATCGTTGTAGATGGAAATCTTTAGTCAGATTAAACTGATACAGTTTCTTCGTATGAAAAAACAACCGGTTTTATCACGTATAACTAACCATTTGCTCAAGTCACGCCGATAAAGCAGCTAAGCAGCGTTTTTTCTCCCAACATGGTTCACAAAAATTTAATTTTCACATGAAAACTTACTTATATTAAAATAAAATATAGCCTATGGTACTCAAAAATAGTGTAGCTTTTTATAGAAGAAAGAATTTTTAGAATCGGTTCAGTAATTCCAAAGTTTACCTCAAACATACAAACAAACAAACAAACAAATTTTTCCTCTTTATATAATAATATGATATATATAGTGTAGATGTAGATGTAGAAATGTAGAAAAACAATGCAAGTACTTTGTACTTAAAACAATAATTAAGATTACCTAATGTATAGAGACGTCGGGTATTTACTCGTAGCAAGCGCCCGAGTGCAGCCAAAATATCCCGAGTGGATAAGGATGCGTCGGGTATTTACGAATATGCAGCCGAGGCGGGTCGCTACTCCGCTCCCTAGTTCTCTATAAAATATCACGATTATTTTATCGATAAAAGTACAACTAATACGTTTATAAGCCCATGTTTACGTAGATTATATATGTTATATATTATATACGTTTATATACCCATGTTAGTGATGTATTGTACATCTAAACTCTCTTTACCATCGTAAAATAAAAGGCCCCATCTTAATTACGATGCACTTTAAGCTGCCTCGTCGTTCTTAATTAAGTATTCTTGTATCTTTCTATAAATAGGATTCCGTGGTATAGAAAACCATTAAGTAAATATTAAATCATTATTCTAAGTTACAATTGGATGTAGATACAGTACTCTTTTTATTGCTTTAATCTACTTAATACATGATATAATATAACTTTTATTTATAAAGCCAAACTCATACTAGAGGCTTGGTAAGTGATCAGTAACACGGATTGATAACACTTTTTTTAAATTTCGCATAATAAAATCTTGACGTCCAATAGTAATTGACTCGGGGCTGGGCTTATATAAGGTGACTTTATGCAACCACATTCTTACTGAAGACTCAGTTAGTGCTTATTTACAAGGTTTCTTAGACCCTTTTTGTGAAATTCATATATTATTCTTTTCGTATTTCTTACAAACGCAGCCCGAATCAATTATTTTGGGAGTTCAACATTTTACAAACCCTCCAGTATGAATCTGACTGCATAAATAAATCTCAGCCTATATAACGCTTCTCATTATTGAATAAACTCGTTCATACATGCGGACTGATGGTAATTGTAAGCAATCAAAATTTTAAGGGTCAAGCAGTTTCAGAAATACTGCCTTTTTCTTCGTCGGCGTTCCTTTGCCGGACCTTTATGAACGTACCAATTTAATTATTTTATACTTATTCTTATTACCAGTTCTCTTGTCCAACAACTTAATCGTTTTACTGCATTACTGCAGTTCAAAAATAAAGGAATTCAGCCGGAAGGTGGCTTTTTAATTGGTGCAATACAAGCGCGGGAATACGAGACGAATAGTCGTAAAATTTAATATAAATATTATATCGTGCCGACATGAACCCACAGGGGGTAGACAGGGGTATTTCACAGTCACAGTATTTGTTCGTTTCATCAACAAGTTTTTGTCTCATTGCGATCGCCTTCTTTGGGGATAAATAAACGCTTATGGAAGTTCCGGTTTTATCAGTGTTTCCATCAGAAAAAAAGTGAAATCCAAATCGCATTGGTCACATCACAGAAGATGTTCTGTGGGTCACATGCTCACTCAGCAAGGGGGGCTATTATGTAACTCAGTGTCGGTTGCTAGCTATAATTGCTATTCACCAAAAACAGAAAAAATGAACTTCCAAAATAACCTTTAATGTGTATTGAACTATTTACGAATTGTGAAGTCATTTCAAGTGCGAACTTATCCTTAGATAAGCGGATATGTATGTTTTAGACGACAGGCACTTGGTTTGGCAACGATCCAGAATCAGGGGGCAGGTGAATTTGAACGTGGTTCCCTAGATAGAGGAACCAGCGTTAGACCGAGTGAACTACCGCCTTAGACCCACATTTACCAAGGATAAATATGATATAATCTTCTTAATCTTTATAAAATCATAGAGGTAAGAAGCAATAGTGGCCATAGATATCATAATAATATGTCAGTGATGGCAGCGCACTCACTTACGAAGTCATATATTTTTTTATTATTACTAGTAAATAACGATTAAAAAACGTAAAGCGGCGGTAGAACGCTGGTCTCTCAATCTCGAGAGCCAGGTTCGATCCCTGGTCCGGCATGCACCAATGGTTTTTTCGGAATTTATGTGCATAGTATTTGTGTTTCACTTACCATTTTCTGAACGGGGAAGGAAAACATCGCGAAGAAACAAGCATGTCCTAAAAAGCGTGTAATTGTGCCCGAAGTACGGTGAAGGACTCACCACCCATCACGTTCGGACGTAATAATCGTCGGTGAAACGCGGGTGTACCGGGTGTGGAGTGGACTATGCCTTGCATTTCACATTTCACACTCGGGAACACCTCTGACAGCTCCTCGGGGATTCATGTCGTGACGCTATGTTTATATGTTAAAAAAATATTATAATAATAATAAATCAAATAATAATTAATAATAAAGTCGTTCCGGAAGTGACGTAAAAGTCCTAAACGTATATAGATACTAATATAATATACTAACATAGATATTTTAATAGTATTATTCTAATACGTATAAATCAGTGTATGTATACTAATCAAATACTTTAAAAAGATTGTTTATATCACTATGACGAGCAAATCAAGCCGTTATAAATCTTAAGACGTTGATATTAGGGTTTCGACAAGTGCCTTTGTGAGTTGAACGATCTCCTTTCGGGTTCGGAACGTTCTGTCCGTTTCCCATCACCACCTTTTCCCAAATAATCCGTTTCCCGATATAAGTGTTTCCCGAAATGTGCGTCTCCCAACAGAAAATACCTATACTAAATAAAGTTAATACTTGCGATTGTCGGCACTTGGTGAAACATCATCATGGTTGAAGAAAACACTTGTACTCTTTCTTTTTAAAAACAAAAAAACAAAACAAAATTTCATTTATTAAGTAAAGTCAATATGACACAGTCATCGGACACCCCTGTTAAGTTCGCAGAACCTGTATTAGGAGTGACCGCTCCTTCCTAATGATCGTTAAACAATACTTAATATATGTATATACGTAGTAGTTATATATACACATTTTATTTTCTTAAATACAGTTATTCTTAAAGACTAAAAGAATAAATTCTCAAATGTAGGGTAAGTCGAACAAAGTAGTATAAAACAACGTATTATCTTTAGCAGTTGGTCACTTGAATTTACTGGATTTACATGCGAAAATATTCCTTAATTCCTATACAGTGCAGGCTAGTTTCGCGTCGCCTAGTTTTGCTAACGATCGGACGATGCAACCACTGTAACTATAGACTTAATTAAGTGACACTTTTTTGGATATGGTTGAAAGTGTATACCATAAATAAACATACATATAGTTATAAGTAAGTGTATATATATATATATATCCATAATATATTTTAAGTGAGTAGGTATATTGTAGACATCGTAATTTGTTATTATTATTTATTCTCACAATATTATTATATTTATATTTCCGACTAGTTTCGCCTTAAAGGCATTTTCCAGGTTTTTTATATGTACGAGTTTGTCACAAAAGCTGTTCACTCGTACAGATAAAAAAACCTGGAAAATGCCTTTAAGGCGAAACTAGTCGGAAATATAAATATAATAATATTGTGAAGCAGTACAAGTGTTTTCTTCAACCTATACTAAATATGTCGTATAGATACTTCAAAATTGACTTAACCTGGGTTAAGTTGTTTGGTGCAAGTGGGCCTTAGTCATAAAATAATCCATGTTAATTGTGCTCGTTGATTGGGTGTATGAGCGTTTAATATCGTTATACAGCTTTAGTTATTTTACTATCGATCACGTCGGCGCCGGCAGATGTATTTATCCTTGTGGAAGAAGCCAGTTATGGTTTGATAAGTGTGAGAATAGAAATAAAATAAATGTATGACACCAGTGGCGAAGGGTGAACATTTGAAAAGGGAAAGCCGGACAAAAAAGTCGCCTTGCTCAGAAAAGCAACCAAGGAAATCATTTTGTACTTTGCAACTCTCTCTCAGCCAAGTGTATTTGTCGTATTCGTATTGAGATTTATGGAATTGTTTGACAAAGCGAAGAGCACGGAATAAAGAAATGTAGTATGGATGGGATGCCATTTCCTAAACAAGCCGATTCCCGTGTTTTAAGGACCCTTCGCCACTGTATGATACACAAGGAAGAATATATTTAAGTTATGAGTTTTCATTTGACTAAATCCAAGTGTTCTCTTTTAGCAGGGGGTTCAATAATATTTGGCCTTTCCGTTTTATGATTAGTACCGCAAACAAAAATTGATAGTATCTTAAAAAGATTATTATCCAGTATAATGATTAAAAAATTATAAATGATACGGTATAAGGTGTGTAAGAACTGTGCATGACCTTGCGTTGATGTCTTTTGTATGAGAAAACGCAACGTCTTGTCTCTTTGCAAGTTATTGATTTCAAAATACATCAACTTAAATCATTTATAGATAACTTTAGTTACAAGTAGATTGCTTTATGGCAAATCAGCAATGGTATATGGATTTATGGTATATCAGCCTGTCTCGTCCACTCCTTTCCAAGATTTGGCTCCCTTATTCCTGTTGGCGGTCCTTCTGGAAGAATTGCCCATACTCACACAGGGCAGGCGGGTTGGTGAGCGCAGTGCCGAAACCCTTGCACCAGTCTGATTTATATAAGGCCCGGCAATTGGGGATGGATATACCGCCATCAATCGGTTCCAGGCGTGGTGGGCCACCTGGTTGTGCCTGTTTGAGAGCTGCTCTCTTACTCTCCCCCGAATAACTTCGGGGTTGTTTGCGAGTTAGATGGTGATCCCTCCACAGTCGAGCCCGGCAATTGCTCTACCACCCATATTTCGTGAGTATAATATTTCATTTGGTCCATTTTTATGGATTTGGTATGGGATGTTAAGTTAGCAACCTCTAGCTATTTATTGTAATCATCAAAACTTATACTATTTTCTACATTTTCTGTCTAATTTGCCTCCATGGTATAAGTTTTACTAGTTCTAATAACTATAATAACCGTTAACCGGTAAAATTTTAAAGTTTACAAACTCTCAATAAGTACCAAGGTATCAGGGAAAATTGCGTTTTTTGCCTCGGTGCAAAATAGACAACTCATGATTTATTTCTTATTTTAAATAAAATTTATGAAATGTTTTTTTTTATGTTGTGACTATTGTCCAATAATAACTCAGGGTTTTTAAGCTTTTCGTCAGATTTTACTACAGGTGCCGCGAATGTCAACAAGCAACTTCCTTTTATGCAGAATTGCGTCATTTTATGGATTATTAGTTCGCGTGAATATCCATACCAAATTAAAAGCGTGTTCAAAGTTGTCGTGGATATTAATTTAAAACATTATGTATAAAATAACACAACTTTGGTGGAATAGCTTTATGCCGCGAATGCACTAAACCACATTTATTTAACACTTTTTATTTAAAAATAAGAAAAACTAGCATAAGTTGTGCATTTTGCACCAAAACCGTAACGAGCTGTCTTAACCTTTTGCCACTTTAAAATAGTTTTAAAAAACCGGTCAAGTGCGAGTCAGACTCGCATACCTAGGGTTCCGTAATTCGACAGTTTTGGGAACAGTCAGGAAGAAAGTATTTAAAATCTTGCCCATGTAACTGATTGTAGCACAAAAGAGAGACTCAAATATCTTTATACGGTAGAAGAAAATTTTAATTGTGTCATTTTGGTATCGTGAATTTCTAACCCGCTTTATTTTTTCTGTAATTTTTACGTAATCCCAAATTACCATGATTTTTTTCATATTTTTCAGTTCATTCGTTTCGGAAATAAGGGGGACTTGCATTTTTTTGTGGTTTTTCAAAGATTTCTCGAAATTAGTGCCAGTAAATATAGTAAAAGTTTAATTATATAATAATAATATATTGCATTTTTATAATTAAAAAAAAAAAATATTTTACCCTTTTTATATTTTTCATTTGTTATCAACTATTTTTTATTCGCTATAGTTTTCCTGTAATTGGCCAGTCATGACCTATAATCGTAATTTTTTTCATATTTTTCGGTCCACCAGTTACGGAAATAAGGGGAACATGCATTTTTTGTGGATTTTCAAAGATTTCTCGAAATCGGTGCCAGTGAATATAGTAAAAGTATATATTTTTACAATCAAATCTTTAAAATCTACAATTTGATAGCCATATTGTATTTTTAAGAATTTATTTTTATTCTTTCTTACTTTTGTATTGAAAATATTTTGAAAAATTTTTTCTCTACCGTGTTATGAAGGCAAGTGAATGCTATTTTTGTGGAAAATTTCAAGTCTTTATATTTAACGATGCTAAAGTTATAAGGCTGTGACATACGGACGGACGGACGGGCAACGGAGTCTCACCATAAAGGTTCCTTTTGTACCTTTTAGGTACTATGAAACCCTAAAAAGGGCGAAATGCGGGTTATTGAATCTTACCCACATAGTTACTGTACAAAACAGTATCACAATATCACATCATCTTTGCTCGCTGAAGCATTTAAACGGCTGTCGTGTTTAATTTGATGTGGTGGGCGATAACTTGCGGTCTTGGGTTCAATTCTCAGAAACAAATGAGCAGATCAGTAGTCACTCCAAAATATTGGGAATGAAGGTGATTGTAGTCTATTTAGTTAAGTAATTCAATGTTAAAAACAAACTTTTTAAACCATATTTTTGTTTCTAGGTTTCCCCTAAAAATATTTTGTTAAACATAAAATCAAATATTTTTTGCAACAACTTTGCTGATTTCAAGCGAAGTAAAGTAAGATATTTTCGGCTCTTCACCGGAAAAAAAAGTGTCGGAAATTTTAGCACGTATAATATGATGGCCGTTTTTTAGTTTTTTTTTTAGTATTCGTTTTATTTTTCCAAAACTGTTTTTGTGACTTCTTGAGCCTTTAATTATAGCTAGTTATATGGAGTATATAGAGAAACAAATAAAAAATAATGATAGATATATATTTCACATGTATTACATTATTATCATATTATAACAGATACCAAACTAAAAAAGTGTATGATAAACTGAGTCATATTTTAATCATATTTTCATACATTAATCGTTTTTTTAAGCAACGGGTTCTATTCTCCGTCAGGAAAATGATTTTTTCAAAAATCTAATGGTGCAGTTTTGGTTGTCATAAAAATCGGCCGCAATTTTTCGCTATTCCTCGTAGTTTTGGATTACTATCCACCCCCACTTGGAAAACTAAGCCTTATTTATTTATAACACTTTTTGCACATACAATAAAATCAATACAAAATATAAAATAATCAAACATGGTGTACAAAGGCGGCACTTATTGCTAACAGCAATATCTTCCAGGCAACCTTTGCAAGCAAACAGAAAGATAGTTGACAGAATAAAAAGGAAGGCGTAAATGATATTATTAAAATAAAATATAATTATATAAAAAAAAAACGTGAAAAAGCTTCCATTGTATAAAATAATTAAATAAAAATGGCTATAAAACATACCTAAACGCTAATGACAACAAAGAACCTTAGTAATACAAAATGGTATTTAGTAACATGAACTAAACTGTTTAGTTGTTATGTATTATTACTTGTTTTTAAATTTTCCCAACTATTCAGCTACATATTTTTAATGATAAACTAGGTTGGCTATTTTATAGCTGTTTCTCGTTAAAAATATGTGTACCTCGGTAATTCCTTACAGAGTGCTTTCATTGATTTCTCGTAACTTAAGTATACTAGAATCTCAGTTATTTTGTACAGACTGCCTTGAACTCAAAATAAGCACTGTTAACTTTCTAGGTAGGTATTTACCCGTGCCGTTTTTTAAATAACCTAGAACCCAGGTAATTTTTTTCAGATTGTGTTGCGTGTTCAATCATTCAAAATAAGGAAATTGTATTCATAAAAAATTGTATTTGTAGTCTTTCTCTCCGTAGTGGCTGCCGTGCAGTGCACGCGATCTTACAGTGTTCCCTAATTTAACAAGTAAACCGACCTTCTCATAATTAAGTGTTTAATTTTTATAGAGACGTTTTCCGAGTGTCGCTTTTACTTAAATGACAACAAATCTTTTAAATATCGAACAAAATGACAACGACATTCATGAATTAAAAGCTCCATCCATACAACCCTATCAACCTACCTATAGATTTATTTGTACAGAGAAACTTTAAAGAAATAAATAAAGCCTTCAAGTCGAAAAAGAGAGAAAAAAGTTTTAAGCTTTCCTACAGAGTCGGCGTACAAAAGGGAGAGAGTAGGGGATATGTTGAGAGGTTGGTTAGAGAAGGATGGAAGATGGTCCCACGTGACACCTGCCGCCCGCCAAATGAAGATATCGCAGCTGGATGCGAGAGGATCAGTAGCAGGGGATTTCAACCTTTTGAGCAGCAAAATGTGTAGGAGAAATGTTGTGAGTACTTGTGAGTATTGAACTTAGAATTTTTAATTTTATCTATAAAACTCTGATACTAATTTATTTGTTAGTTTTTCAAAGATATGCAACGTGAAATTTAAGTCATTTTGTTAACGAAAACTGGTGATAATACTCGTTCATATGAACAACTTTTACTATGAAGCAAACCCTAAAATCGCGAAAAAAAAAATCAGCTATTTCATACATTTTGGTCGAGTAGGTATTTAACTTTTCTTTGGAACAGCGATTTCAGGGTTGGTTCCATAGTAAAAGTTGTTCATATGGATGAGTACTATCACCAGTTTTCGTTACCAAAATGACTTAAATTTCACGATGTATAAAGTGTAAAAACAGACCAGTATTTATATGTTATAAAATTGAAACGAAAAAGAAATTTAAACTTAACAGTGAGCCTAGTTAACACTGCTCAGGGAACTGTCTGTGGGAACTACTGTTTTTTAAAAATATGTAAGCTCTTCCTGTACTAAAAAAGTAACAATTTTCATAACTTTGCACATTAAAAAAAATGGCATATCCCCATCGTTTTACGACTGATTTTCTATGTTATATCGTGCTCTCTATCTAAAACACGTACTTGTAGGACGTACGTGATGGAATTCAATAAAAATCACAGCTTACATACGTTTTGTATCCCTGGTTCCCTCGACGCCAGCCTTCAAACACCACAGGCTGCGGGCGGACTCGAGTTATACAAAACGAATGTAGTCTGTCTGACTGACTGGCTCGTAATAATAAACTAGGTCTGCATTACTTTGTAGATTTCAGGCCTATTTTATGGAGGGTTTTATCGTGTGAGTTCGCTCAAGTAAATGAAAAATAACCATCTGGAGAGTTAACAAGAGCAAAACTAAATTTACTAGGCTCACAACTGAGTTACATTATCGGTTAATGTACATATACATAAGTGGAAGATTATGTAGAAACATTTCGGCTTCGTCCAAACTCATCCCCAGTCCAAACTCGCCCGCTTTTTTATCTGCATGGGTACAGTTTATCGGAAAAGTGCTACGATGTAGAAAATAAATACTTATTAGGTATTCATTTTACTATGGGAGGCTTGAACTTTTTCTTTAAATTGTATAAACAAAATGACCTATGTTTTTTATTGAAAAACACTTGTACTTTTCCACTTATTTATATTATTTCCCTTACCGGTTTCGCTGTTAAAGCATAACAGCTTTATATGATTTTTATTCAGTAATTGTGAAAAATCGCAGTTCGTAAGTACAATAATGGAAACTTTCCTTTAAAAAATCACAGTCTGTTTATACAACTCAAACAAATTTAATAATAAACTAATAACAATAATAATTTAAAACTACTTGTACGGAAGCTAAGTAGGTCATTTTGGAGTGGATGCTTGTGATTGTTGGCACTTGGTGGAACTTTTGATACATTTTTGATTGAAAAACACTTGTACTTGTCCACTTATTTATATTATTTCCCTTATCGGTTTCGCTGTTATAGCATAGCTGTTATGCTGTAAATTATTTAAGTTTATTATTAAATTAGTTTGAATTGTAAACAGACTGTGATTTTTTAGAGGAAAGTTTCCATTGTTGTACTTACGAACTGCGATTTTTTACAATGACTGAATAAAAATTAATAAAAATTATTTAAGCACTTTTCTTACCATCTGTACTTTTGCGCCTTCTAGCTGTACACGCAGGTAGATATATAATAACTGGGCGAGTTTGGATTGGGGATTAGTTCAAACGAAGCCTATTTTCATTGGGTTGATGCCTTGGGTCATGCCACTTAGATAGGATAAGATGCATTAGAGTGAAACACGTACACGTAACAATGTAACTTACTAACTAAAGTAAAACAATATTCTGAAGAAAGAAATGGTTTTTACTGTCATATAAAGTTTACATACTTGATAGGACGCCTCGAAACGGTAGCTGTCAGAGCGTTCCCAAACCTTTTCTTTACATTGCCTTCAAGCTTTTCGAAAACAGTCTTTGTTATTTGTGTCCTAAGGTTCAATGTAGCTGAAAGGGTTAGTAAAGTTGTCGTGAAGGTATACAAATGCAAAGGTAAATATTGACAGAGCTCAGAGACTCAAACAAAGTGGCCTCGTGCCTGTAATATGTTGGGATTGTAAGGATTATCTATTGCACTGAGTTAATGGGCCGGAAATGTAAATAAAGCTGATAAAATAAGATGTCCGTTAAGGTATTACGAATCAATTTCAAAAACTACTTCTGGTGTAGTTTTAAAACACTTTGTTAAAACCGGCCAAGTGCGAGTCGGACTCGCGCACGAAGAGTTCCGTACCATTATCTATAAAAGCTGTCTGTTGTATGGGAGTGCGCGGGTCAGACTCGCACTTGGCCAGTATTAGTATTTGTTGTTATAGCGGCAAAAGAAATACATCATCTGTGAAAATTTGAACTGTCCAACTATCACGGTTCTTGAGATACAGCCTGGTGACAGACGGACGGACGGACAGTGGAGTCTTAGTAATAGGGCCCCGTTGGTTACCCTTTCCTTGGGTACGGAACCCTTATAAAAACTCTCGTTATTTATTTACAAACACAAAACGTTTATACTTTTCAATAGCACAAGACATACGTCACTTGATAAGTGTAGTTTTTTTTCACTTTGTGTATTCTAAACTTGCAACTCAAAATAACCAGCCCAAGATTGTCTGTTGTCTTTCATCTATTCCATACTTAGAGACGGTACAAATTACTTGTTAAAGATCAAGTTTTCAAGGCACTATTAATCATCAAGAGCAGCTTATCATCGAAAGGATCTGTGGAAGGTTTTTATTTTATTTCGTTCGAGACTTTTGTTTTTTAATAAGCGGGTATATGTTGGAGTTACTCCAATGGAGTAAGAATGCATTCATTTCAATAACCACCTTCATTAATAAGGTACAAATTAAAATGGCGCATAAAGAAAAAAATATAATAATTCCAAAAACCCGAAATGGTCCAAAACTCAAAATAATAAAATTGCCTTGATAGATAAAAAACCGGACAAGTGCGAGTCGTATTTTTCATGATTTAATTACAAATGTATAGTTTTCAGATTTTTCCCTATACTTGTAGTATAAGGCTGTATTACTTGCCAAATTTCATAGTTCTAGGTCAACGGGAAATACCCAATAAATTTTGATTCCCTTGAGAGTATTATATTTTATACGTTTTTTGCGGCATAAACGACAGTATCTTTTTTTCACAACTTCAGGGGACTTTAGATTTGAGTAAATGGTTCTAATTTCAATTCGATATCTCTTCGCGTTCAAGAGATAAAGGGTCTTGACAGACAGACGGACAGCCGGACAGACAGGCGGACACAAAGTGAGGGATAAAGGTTCTCCGTTTTTTCCTCTTGAGGTACGGAACCCTAAAAATCTAAAAGTTACTACAACTTTTGACCAAATTTCTAATTTGATGACGGTAAATTCGCTCAAAAGCCAAAAATTCAGTAAATAATATCATGTTCATATAAACAAGAGCCTCAAGAAGTGATTTTATAAACATAATTGTAAAAATAATAAATTCAGCTTTTTGCTGTTCCCGGGTTTCTTACTATAAACAAAAAAACTAAAAATAAACTTCTATAAACAAAAAAGTACGTCATAGATATCAAAATCCCAATAATATGTCTTTCATGAAGTTAAATTGTTCAGCTAAATAATAGAGCGTTTTTCCCCTTTATTCATTTATTCATCATGTTCGTAGGTTTAAGTCATAATAATATTCATGTCTTGATGTAAAGAGGCAATATTTAAGAATTTTAAAAACATCTCAATAAATTTTATCCATCCGAAATGTCGCCGGGGCCAAAGGTAAAATGAAAATTTACGACCATGAAGCTGAACTTAGCCAAGATTTCCGTTACCTTATTGACCAAAATAATGTACCACTATGGGCTCAAAGACGGCTCGACTTGTTAGAAGATTATTTAAATAGAAAAATTCAAGGAGCATTCAGCGGTAATACTAAATAAAATATTCATAAGGTGATAAAATCTCAATTCTTCGTATTAACATAAAATTATTAAACCGTGCGTTACATTGCTATCTTTCGGCCATAAATGGCACCCCGCTAGACACATAATGCTTCTCGTGTAACGAAATAAGGATGTATTTCAAACGAATCGTGATTTGTTTGAGTTTATTCTGAGAATCTATTCTTTTTAGTCGACCCATCTCGTAGACCTGTCGACAGACGATCAGAACGCATGACTCGAACTTTTTGTAGAGGCTGTTGCGAGATAAAGCCTTAAAACATTTCTTGGATAACAATTAAATTGATTGAGTCATTAAGTTCTCGTATGAGCCATGACTGATAGTTACGGTTCCAAAGTGGTCTTTATTTCGATCTCAAGCTATTGCAGAACGTTATTATCGCCGCCGTAATTATTACAAAAAACTCTACAAATTCAGTAATACAAGTCGAGCAACTTGTTTCAGAGTCCCGTGACTTGAACATTAATTAATTACGCAATTAATGTTTTAGTCCCTTTCAGCCAACGACAGAGAGCGATGCTAACAGGAAATCAAAACGTGAGAATAATATAAATTAAGAATCGGTGTTTCCCCTCCCCTGCAACACCCCGTCCCCCGCGGTTCGTTAATTGAGACGTCACTTTTTTCGACTCCGGCGCAGTCGGACAGCTTTTTGAATATTTATAACGCGAGTGGTCGATAATTTTAAACGTTACTTCTCGTTATCTCGGATCCTTTATCTAGCGAAGCCAGTTTGGAGTCGGTTACAATAAATGTTAATTTCGAAATGTACTATGAATATAATAAAAAAACCGGACAAGTTCTAGTCGGACTCGCCCACCGAGGGTTCTGTTAAAGACTATATTTGTTATGATTTAATTACAAATGTATACTTTGCAGATTTTTCCCTATACTTGTAGTATAGACGGTATTACTTGTCAAATTTCATAGTTCTAGGTCAACGGAAAATACTCTATTAATTTTGATTCCCTTAAGATTGTCAAAATATACGTTTTTTGTGGCATAAACGGCCGTATTTCTTACGTTCACATGGAAGTTTGATTTTTTTACAGCTTCAAGAGACAGTAGACCTGAGTATATATGGTTTTAATTTCAACTTGATACCTTCACGCGTTCCCGAGATAAAGGGACAGTCTTGCTTGACAGACGGACAACAAAGTGCTGATCCCTTAGTTTAGGGGCTCGTTTTTTCCTCTTGAGGTACGGAACCCTAAAAATGTCGACAGTTCTCGCTCTTTTTCGACGTTTTCTCCAATAATGTTTCCATTAAGAGGTAGAATAAAGAAATTTAAGTTTATAAAGATGCTGCAATGATTTGTTTTTAGAAGCGATGGAATGAGAGAAGTTTATCAGTTTTATCACTGAACGAATAAAGCGAACGATGCGAATAAAATGGTGATGAGGCTAGGATCGATGGCCAGGTGGGTATATGACAAATTTCAAGTAGTACTCTGCAATTAACACTATGCCTACATATCTCTGAAGACCATCATCAGATTACGACCAAGCTAAAACGGAACCTACCCGGAAGCGGGTTCCATCCATACCATTCTAAATAAGTAAGTAGACTTGAACAAAAACATAAAGAACGTATGAAACATAAGTGAAAATATTAAATTGGTCCAAGAATGTTTGTAGAATGCGTTCATAAATTATACATTAATAACATTCAGATTTATCTCTTCACTTGTGCCAGAAAATCTACATAGAAACGAAATTTCAAGTAATTATTTTCACTTACTGTAGGACGTTATATAAGGTGACTTTAACTTATGCAGCGAAATTCTTACTGAAGAATCGGTAAGTGCTCAGTAACAAGGTTTGATGACCCTTTTTGTGATATTCCAAAATCATTATTTCCGTGTTCCTTACAAACGCAAGCCCAGCCCGCGTTTTTAGAAAGTATACAAGGCTAGTTACACACAGGTTGGGACTGCTCACGTATAGATTCAAACTGTAATAGGACATCGATTCCTTGGGAAGTATACATGATTATTATATACTTATCGCGTATATATTCCAATACGTGCGCTAACATTGTGTACGAAACATATGCTGCACTAGTTACCATTATGATATTATTATGGTAAGTGGGCGAAAAATCATTCCACAAAAGTAAAAAAATAGGTGCGACGACGAGCGAAGCGAGGAGGAGCGTGTTAGGTTGACATGTAAGATAGTAAAAGGAGCCGAGCGAAGCGGAGCGAGGCGACGTCCCAGTTTTAATAGTAAAGTCGCCGTTTTCAAAAAGAAATGGTTACAGACTATTTAATTCTCTCTTTTAAAAACTAATATACAGTGTCAGTACGTGTTGGTTCTAGCCTTGTATAGTTTCCAAAACAATTCACTTCATTGTTATTAGAAAGTATTTATTGGACTTCAATATTTTATTTTGCGAATTAGCAAAAAGTGTTATCGATCCGTGTTACTGATCACATACATAGCCTCCAGTATGAGTTTGACTGCATAAATTAAAGTCACCGTATATATTTCGGCTCTTGAATTGGTCGACATCAGTCAGAGATTATAAATTACAAAGTTAATGCTAGTATTGCATGAAAAATCAATTTTAAAGGTTTATTGACAAAATAAAACGTTTACGTTTATGCCCCGTCCATTCCAGTCTAGTGTTTTAAAGACGCTGGAGGACGTCTTTAAAACACTAGACTGGAATGGACGAGGCATAAACGTAAACGGAAAGTACATTTCACATCTTCGCTTTGCCGATGACATCGTGATAATGGCGGAATCACTGCAGGAACTGGAGGTAATGGTGCGCGGCCTTAGCGATTCTTCGAGACGAGTGGGACTGCGGATGAATTTGCAGAAGACTAAGGTCATGTCCAACTGTCACGTCATCCACTAACCGTCGACAATGTCAGCATCGAAGTTGTTCAGAAATATGTTTATCTGGGTCAAGTCATACAGCTGGATAAAAACAACTTCGACGCCGGGGCTGACAGAAGAATATGCTTGGGTTAGGCAGCATTCGGAAAGTTGCGTCACATTAATAATAATAATAATAATAAACACTTTATTGCACGGAAAACACAGATAAATACAATTCACATTATAGAAAAACATGGCAAAGGCGGACTTATTTCTAAAAGAAATTTCTTCCAGTCAACCAAAAAAAACGCTGATGGAGAAAATATTTACAATTTGGCTCTGAAAATTATTTCCAGTACAAAAGATTAAATATGTTTATAAATAAGATAACGTACATACACTTACCAACCTAAAAGTATGCCTAACCTAACACCCTAAACACTAACATACCGTACTAAATTAGTACATAATATATTTATATATATAAATTTGAATATGATAAACTACATAAATACTTACAATATATACATATTTAGTAGCTAAGACTGCTGAGAGGACAAAAAGTGCTTCTTTAGGTTAAATTTGAAGGAAGCAATTGAGGGAAGACTTTTAAGAGAGAGTGGAAGATCGTTCCAAAGTCGAACAGCGTCAACTGTGAAAGACCTAGAGTAACGTTCAGTGTAATGAGTTGGGAAAGATAACATAAGATCATGACATGACCGAAGATTCCTTTTGCTCATATCGGTGCGAAAATTGAACCTATCTTTTAGGTATTTGGGGGAAGAAGGGTTGTTCAAGACATTATATAGTAGAGATAGGATATGACTATACCTCCGATAACGTATCGGAAGCCACTTCAGTTTACATCGAAGCTCGGACACATGGTCAAACTTTCGCAAATCAAAAATAAATCTGATAGCCAAATTCTGAAGACGTTCCAGCTTGTCGAGCAACTCTTCGGTGGCATCCAAGAACACAACATCAGCATAGTCAAGAAGAGGCAGAAGAAGAGATTGGGCTAGAGTGATCACATTATTACGTCGTCAATACCGCAGTGCTTAAAGGCCAAGATGTTTGACCAGTGCGTCCTTCCTGTGATGACGTATGGCGCTGAGACGTGGTTTCTTACAAAGGGCTTGATCCACCGATTTAAGGTCGCTCAGCGAGCTATGGAGCGGACTATGCTTTGTTATTGCCACTATTAGATTACGCTGACGTGTGCTTCATGGATGCCACTGAGGAACTTGTCAACAAGCTTGAGCGTCTCCAGAATCTTGCCATACGTTTTGTCTTTGGTCTACGCAAGTATGATCATGTTACAGAGTACAGACGCAAACTAAAGTGGCTATCAATTCGCTCTCGCAGAAATATGCACATGCTTAGCGTCTTGTTTAATATTTTACACAACCCCTTTGCCCCTCCGTATCTTCGCGAACGTTTCGGTTTTCTTCCCCCTCGTGACAGGCTTCAAAGATCGTGTGACCTCAGGACCTTGCAAGTGCCTCAATGTAATACAAAATTTTACTCTAATTCATTTACAGTGCGAGCAGCTCGAATGTGGAACACACTACCTAAGATTCTGAGAGATAGTCCGTCAATATCTTCATTTAAACGTAAATTAAAAGAGCACTTCCTCTCGTATGAGTAATATTTAAGTATATATTTTAAATTATTTAAGTATATATTAATATTATATTTGTATTGATTCATTTGTATCCATTATATTTATATCTATGATTTATATTTTTATTATTATATTTGTATAGAATAAGTTGTTATAATCCTTCTGTATGCTTGCTGCCAACCTATTTAGTGTATTCTTTCACCACAGTACTGGTTGGCTGGAAGAAACCTCTTGAAGAGGTAAGCTCGCCTTTGTGCATATTTTTTACTTTTTTTGTTATTTTAGTTTAAGTTTCTGTGTGTGTACAATAAAGGATATAATAAATAATAATAATAATAATATCGACCCCTCTGGCCTCAATTGTCGTAAACGCCATAAAGGACTTTTTACAGGGGAAGCAAAAAAAAAAAAAAAAACAAAAAAAAAAATATAATCTTTATTACTTTTTTAGCTATATTGATGATACTTACATAAAAATACTCGTACTGAAATGCTTCAAAAACTCATAAGTATTGCACTGAAGAAGAATGCAGATTTAAGAAGTTAGCATGGAGATACACCCTAAAATAAAACAGTTGAATGGTGTTTACTACCCAAAAATAGTATAATTTTTTTTTCCTGATTAATAATAAAGTAGTAAAAGCATTTTAATAAACAGACAGGCAAGTGATTAAGCAGTAAAAGGCTATTTTAATAAACTATTTTTTTTTATTTTTTATTGTGGGCTAAGGTAATTATGTGTTAAGGTAATATTTTATATTCAGATACTTAGCAAAAGCCATTATACCCTATTTCCATTAACGAAATGTTCAATAATAGGTGGGCATTAATTAATTTTAGGTAAAGGCTGTATAACTCATCGTTTATTGTGTCTTAAATAAAAATATGTTTTAATCTTTGAATCATTTATTTTCATAATTAAATTGTAGGCACATGTTTCATGTTCATACATTACGTTTACATTTTTTAACCTTCATAGGATAAGAAAAAGAAAAAATCACGCATTAAATTAAAAAAGGAACTTTTGGTTATTATTAATTTACACGACATTAAAGTAATTAAGCTGCATTTTCATCCTCTTCGTCACTTTCTAATAGGACGTCCAAGACTTGAGCCTCATTTGGAAGTAGTAAATATTCGTTATGGTAACGTTTAGGGATTGTAACAACGTCACAAAGGCGTTACAGATCCTGAAATTTAGCAGATGAAATCGGTAATCTGCGTTCTTACAGAGGTGATGGCTTAATATCCTTTACTTTCTTCCAGTTCCCATTCTTATTCTTTTCAGCCTTGTTCTTTCCCTTTCCTTTGCCTTTGCCTTTACTTTTTTGCTCGGTATACATTTCTATTATTATTTCTGGAGCACATGGCATCATTGAGTATTTAATTTGCACAGTATATAGTTTTTTTTTTAAAGTTGCAACTCGGATTTCCTTAGTTTTCATTTTCTTTGTAGTCTCAGTTGGAAATGTTTTATTGGCAATTTCATTCCAATCCAAAAAGTCTGAATATTCCATGACCTCTACTGTGTAAGGTCGAGGATTTTTTCTCGCAGATTCAAAATATGTCGGCCACTGTGATGGAGCCCAAACAATTAGTTTTCTGACTTCATTTTCTATCGTGGCATGCATCGAGTCGGCAGGCATATGCGTGTGACCAGGAAGCAAAAAATTTATCTGTATTACTTCTGAGTTTTTGGAAGTTATTAAAAACTTGTTTAAACGGCCAAAACTGTCTTATTTTTATTTTGACCTCCACAAGAGTCACAGTAAAGAAGCAAATTTTTGACGCCTCTTTCATCTACTATCTCCAAATATTTGTGGAGACAGGTAGCGATTTCATTACTGCCCCCTATTGCATCGCATTCTCCCCAAGTAAAGCAGTATCCATTCTGTGTACCACTTTCATACACGGTACAATTAAATACCGCATATTTTCTAGAGTAGTATAGAAGCATGCTTTCTCCATAAGGAGTATTCAGTACCTTTTGTAGATCAAAACTAGCAGTTACTGTTGTATTTATATCTTCGGGTTTTATATTTTGATGTGCCAAAAATCTAGTATAAGTGGCATCTTTTTCTTCATTGTGTTCTCATCTGTTTTTTATCATCTTCACGTAGTTCCTGATCATGTTCGAACTTAACACATAATGTGCATTTGTCTTTTTTTGGGCAGTGAAAACTGATATTAAAGCTATTAAATATATCCCTGAAAATATTTTGACTTACTGCATCACTGCCTTCAATCTCACACTGCTTAGCATAAATTCGATAAACATTAGATACATTTTTTAGTTCCTGTGGTAAATATCTTTTATCGGAAGATTTTCTTTTGTAATGGGAAGGCACAGCTGGGAGATTTTCAATAAATTTTTCGACTTTTAATTTGTGTTCTTCACTATACTTTGATGTATTGTTCGGTTTTCGCATATCCTTTTGTGCTGCTGCTTCATGTGATCTTGATACCGTATACAGTATAGACTTAAAAGACAGATTACGTCTGGTTACAAATAAATATTGTCGTTTACAACCTCCTAGTTACATGATTATTTCATGTGTGTTCAAAGAATATTGTTGTAAAAGACTAACTAGGTCTTATTGTATATTAAAATTGTCACTTACGACCTTGAAGTTACATAAAGTGACTTATTACAGAAGGACCTAGACGCTGTGTACAGATGGAGTGTACAGAACAAACTGCACTTTAACGTCAGCAAATGCTTTTGTGTGTCTTTCACGAGGGCGACCCAGACCTATGAAGCAACTTATGTGCTTGGGTCCGAAATGATTGCTCGTGTGAACTCTATCAAAGACCTTGGTGTCACTTTTGATACTCGTCTAACGTTCCACGAGCACATAAAGACCCTGGCTGCTGATTGCTCCAAAAGGCTAGGTTTCGTTCTTCGTAACGCTAAGGATTTCAAAAATCTAAAAGCAATAGAACTTCTCTTTACAGCGCTTGTGAGAAGTAAGATTGAAACTGGAGCCATCGTCTGGAGCCCTCATGAATCAACATACGTGCTATTGCTCGAAAAAGTGCAGAAAGCGTTCCTCCGTTTTCTGTACAAAAAGAAATTTGGGTACTACCCTTTTATGTATCCGACAAAATACCTCCTTGGTATGCTGGGGTTCAACTCGTTGGAAGTTCGACGAGACTGTGAGCAGCTTGTTGCAGCATGTCGCATGTTGCGTGGTGAATCAGACTGCCCACAGCTCACCAATCAAGTATGTCGACTGTTTGTGCCTGACAAATACCTCCGAACTCGTAAGCACGTTCTATTGTCGGTTCCGGCGTCGCATACTGTTTCTCGTAGCATGTCTCCGCTCGTCCGGGCCCGGTCATCACTCAACACACTGTTGTCTTCGGTACCAGAGTGTGATTTGTTTGCTGATAGATTGATGACTGTGAGTGAGAAATGTCTGGCGTTCTGTGAGCGTGATGAATGAAAGGAACGTCCCTATTTATAATGAATTGTATATCTTACTTTATCTTTTTAATTGTTAATTGTACATATTGAATTTATATTTTATTTTAATCAATAATTAATTTTAATATATAATTGTATCACGCATTGGTGTAAGCTGTAATGTTATACTTTTTAAATAAATAATAATAATAATTATTATTATTATTATTTTATTTTTGTTGAGAGATTATGGTCATAAATTACTTATTTTTAATTTCACAAATCAAATGATCTTTTATGACCTTATAATGAAATCCGTGTTACATTTGTAATAAGTAATAAACGCATTTTATAGACTTTACTTTGAAATTTTACACACATTCAATTGTTTTTCACACCCTTGCAATAAAGATGATTGTGTTCTATTTATCAGTAGCGAAGGATGTTATTATCGCAAAGGTATGCCATACTAATTGTAGTATAGCTGGGCAATATATTGATATTGTTGATATTGCCCAACTATGACCTAGTACTTGTTTACAAAATAAATGTGGATTAACATGGTTAGTAATTCTAAAAGGTAAGCCGATAAGAATCGGTATGTAGGTACTGCCACAGCTATTTACGTCAGTACATCGTAGAGCGTATTTTGAAAATTATTTTTTTTGCTTTTACGACAAATATTATGAAATTGTGATTAAGGTTTGATTGGGTCGTAAACGACGTATTTTGTAATCTTCAGATGAAAATGTCTTTTACGTCTTTTCTTCTACAATCGATTGGTGTTTACGTCATAGGATCAAATATTTTGTAAATGAAATGTCTTTTAAGTCGTATTTTTTCTATTTTCTTAGTTTTAGACAAAAAAATACAGTAGTAGTAAACGACATTTTTTTGGGATTAGCGGAAGTTTAAATACACTGATCGATAGAGCGAAAAAAAATAAACATAACTGCATTTTTAACTCATTTTGGCCAAAAGTGGCGTTTACGACCTTTGAGGCCAGAAGGGTCGTTATGCTTGGGGTATCTCTGATGGATAGAATCCGAAACGAGGAGATCCGTCGGAGATCGAAAGTAACCGACATAGCCTGCAGAATCAGTAAGTTGAAGTGGCAGTGGGCAGGCCATTTGTCGCGGACATGATGGCCGTTGGGGCCGAAAGGCTCTAGAATGGAGACCACGTACAGCAAAGCGTAGTGTAGGCCGACCTTGTGCCCGCTGGACCGACGTCCTGAAGGACGATACGGGGTGCGGCTGGATGAGGAGGACGGAGGACCGGCATGAGTGGCGAAATTTGGGAAAGGCCTATGTCCAGCAGTGGACGAACACGGGCTGATGGATGGATGGATGGATGGATGGATTGACAAAAATATATAAATGATAAAGAAGTATGAATGATCTTAATTTTATGAACTGATAAGGCCTTTCGTAGATGATTATTGGTACAATATATTTAACGTTGCTTGTTCAGTTCAGACCGCAGCCATGGGCACCGAGCGACCATCTACGAGTATTGAGTTTGGCCAGGGAATCATGCCACGACTTTACCCTACACGGATATGAAAAAAAAATAATAACTTTCTCCATGCCGGTGTTAGTAACAGTTGTGCCACGATTCCCTGGCCAAACTCTTGAGATTTCCCAGGTCCGTAGTTGAATTTCTGTCAATGAATTATGTTAAGATATTATTAAGAACACACGCTCCGGTAGGTAAGACTTATTGTTTTTCCCTTACACGAATTAAAAATTATTCCTTTTAAAAGCCTTCCTCTAAATAATCTTATAAATAACTAGCTTTTGCCCGCGGCTCCGCCCGCGTGTTATTCGGCTTAACGACATGCCTTTTTCCGGGATAAAAAGTAGCCTATGTGTTGAGTTAAGGTATAAGCTATATCTATTCTAAATTTCATCCAAATCCGTTCAGCCGTTATAGCGTGAAATAGTAACAAACATACACACACACACACAAACTTTCGCATTTATAATATTGAGTGTGATAATACAAATATTCTTTTTAATATAATATAATATGGTTGTTGTGTGTATTATCTAATATAATATAATCTTCATCAAATAAATTGATAATGGTAAATAAATTATAATCATTAAAGACCATCGTATACCGGAAAACTGTACGAACAGTTTTTGGGTCGAGTAGGTACCTCACTATGTATTACCTATTGATGGGAGAACGTAACGCAATGGAGCTCGGAAGTTCACAACTAAATCCTATCTAACAATGCATTTCATCCATCATTATTATTAGTTCTGAATAGTGTAAGTTTTATATAAAAACTTCTTTTGTGATGTCTCGGGCACATTTAGACATCAATCAAAGGTGCCTGTTGTCGAGCTTTGTAAGATTTCCATAGCTTTTGTTCCACTGCGCATGCGTCCCTTTCATAATGTTCATGCTGCGCGCGTTTCAAAGAGTAGAGCTTTGTGCCACAAATAATCCGTAAAATTATGGCCGCTTCTTCGTTTTTATACATGCTCGGTTATTTTATACGTTATGAATAGACGAAAAAACTTGCGAAGTACTAAGTACTCAAAAAAAAGCCAACTCCAAGCCCGCAAAGAAGAAAATATATACAGGCATAGGTAGCCAAACGGCAAAACGGAGCTGTCTTTCTTCCATCCTCCGTATGTAACGGGTCTCTAGCTCGTAGACGGAATAAGTTAAAGACCTTAAATTTGTATACATATTTTGTGTAGGTACCGAAACTGAATTTTGAAATAGAAATTCATTTCAATTATTTTTGAGGAAAGGGTCCCTCCCATACATACATACCGGTCACAATATCTGTGCACCTGACCTCATGACGTCATATCAGCGGTCTGGGTACGGTGTGAAAAAAAGTTTTTGTACTGTTTACGCTTCTTACCCGGTGTCGATAATTTTGGTTCGGGGTGGGTTTCTAAATTATTACTAGTACTTGGAGTCGGACTAGCGCCCGGCGAAGTAGGTGGTTGTACTTTGGCTTCATTTTTAATTTTCATTAGAGTCCTCTTTGATATCCCAGTTGCAGCACAGGTTCGTTTCACCACTTGGTCTACAGGTATGGTGTACTGTTTGTTTGCTTTCTCCGATTCAAAAAACTTGAGCACTTTCAAGATTAAATTTCTTGATTCGCTGTGTATTGTTTTTCCCATGACTTCAGTTTAACAGCTACAACAATTTTAATAACAACCAAACCAGTCCAAACTTAACAGCAAACAGTCTAAACTTAACAATAAACATTAAAAAACAAAACAACAATAAAGCGAAAATATCAAAATTATCGGGACGTGTAGCGGCAACGAAGATGCTAACCGTACTGTCGCACCGGGGATTGCGCGGAGAGGTGACAGGGGAAGCGGGAGAGGCGCCACATTCCAGCGAGGTGCACAGATATTGGGACTGGGTTATAGATATAAATAATATTTAGATCAGTGGTCCCATACAAATAATTTTTATTTGTAATTTTTTTTTCTTATTTTAGTGTTGGAGTTTAATCCAATGAACAAGGAGATCCTAAGTCCAGCAGGGCTATTATGTAACTCAGTGTCTGTTGCTATCTATGGTTGCTATTCACCAAAAACAGATAAAAAACGAACCTCCAAAACAATTATTGAACTATTTACGAATTGTGACGTCATTTCAAGTGCGAACATACTTAAACCCTTAGATAAGCAGATATGTATGTTTTCGACGATAGGCACTCGGTTTGGCAACTGATTTTACGATACAAAATCAGGGGGCTGACAATAAATCCTTTGTTGTCCACATGAAGGAAGACCAGTTGTCCAGAACCATTTATCCTTTATTATATTATCTGTGCCTTTACTAAGATTTAGGCAACGAGCTATATAGGTCGTTGGATTTAGGACTCAACGGCTACAAGTAGAAATATGTGTGTTAGGCCACAATTTAGAAATTTCAAAAATAGCGACAAATAGCCGACAAAAAAAAACTGACATTTTAGTCCCAAAATTGAATAATAAATTCTACGCGCAGCGCACGCACGTTTTACAGGAACTGGAGGGGTAGAGCTGCGTGCGGATTGCGAGGACGAAGAGTAAAGACAGTTATATTTTATCTTTAAAAAAATAACGCTTTTTATTTTCAAGTAATTTCATACAAAAATTAAAACCTTCATAAAATTAAGTTAAAGTTAAATCTGGACAAATTAAAAAGGCTGACAAAGTCCTGACATTGACATGTACAGACAAATCCGACCGAATGGAAAGTTACCATTCGTAACCCTAGCTCGGGTAGGCTATTACTATTTTAACTTCTTCTATCTGAGTTCTACGAGTATGGTTCTAGCCATAGACTTAGGATATACTAGCATATCCTAGGTATATAGTTCTAGCTGACTGAGATGTATACAGACCTCGATTCGGTTCTCATACCGTTGAACCAGAGTGTCAGAAAAAGGATTTTAAAATGCTGTGCTAAATTTGGCTATTTGAGCTGGTTCAAAAATCAATTTTCTTCGCAGGATTGCCAAGCGTAAATCAGGGAGAATCGTACTGCAGACACGGACCTGCAAGAAATCACTGCAAAAGACAAAATATCGTACACACATGGAAAATCAACAAAATATAGGAAATTTTGTTCGTACATACATACATAGGTAACACTAAATGTTTCCGGAACTGGCCACTTACATAAACAATATTTAAAAATTTATTGCAACCTTTGAAAATAGAACTCTTTGGCTGTAGAATGCAGTTTGTTTCATCTGACTGTCTTTTGTTTTTACCTTGTGGCGCCATTTAAAAAATTGTGTGTCTGCATCAACATGGATTTAACTCGGGAAAATTTTCGTAGTATGATTTTCTACGATTTTAAGTGTAATTTGACAGCTCAACAGAGCATCGCTCGACTTGAAACAGCTTTTGGCAATGAAGCACCATGCAAGACGACTGTTTATAGCTGGTTTGCAGAATTCAAGCGTGGTCGTATCAATCTCAGTGACGAATCTCGCGATGGTCGGCCGTCCACCGCTGTGACCAACAAAAACATCGATGCTGTGCGCCGTATGATTGAAACAGACAGGCATGTGACCTACCATGAAATTCGCGCATCCTTAGAAACAGGCATGAGTTAAATACAATCAATCCTACACAAACATTTGGGTGTGAGAAAGCTGTGCTCGCGGTGGATCCCACACAACTTGACCGAGGCTCAAAAAACGGACCGCGTCACTTGGTGCAGTGCCATGCTTACCAGATTCAACGAAGGTGCGTCAAATTTGGTGTGGGACATAGTAACAGATGACGAAACATGGATTTATTGCTACGATCCCAAAACAAAGCAGCAATCGAGCGTATGGGTCTTTCAAGATGAGCCGAAACCAACCAAAGTGGCGCGCGTGAAAAGTGCATCTAAGCGGATGATTGCTTCTTTTTTTAATAAAACTGGACACGTGGCTACTGTTGCTTTAGAGAATCGTCGTACCGTGAATAGTGACTGGTACACGACCATTTGTTTGCCGGAAGTTATTGACGAACTCCGTAAAAATAACCGTAAACGCCGTATCATCCTGCACCACGACAATGCTAGTTCTCACACGGCCAGACAGACAAACGACTTTTTGAAGACGAAAAATGTAGAACTCATGAGTCATCCTGCATACAGTCCCGACCTGGCACCTTGTGACTTTTTTCTGTTCCCAAAAATTAAGAACCAATTACGCGGTCAACGATTTTCGTCACCAGAAGAGGCTGTCGAGGAGTATGAAAAACACGTTTCAGAGGTCACCACAGGGGAGTGGCACAAAAGTTTTCAAAACTGGTTTGATCGAATGAAAAAGTGCATAGACGCCAAGGGAGATTATTTTGAAAAACAATAAATTAATTTTGTACCTTTAATAGTATTTTTTCATATTCATTCCGGAAACTTATAGTGCGTCCACGTACTTGTTGTAAATTTTATTGGGGACTTTTGGAAAAATCAATCATGTTCGCAAATATTCGTATAAATAGATATAATTTTTTTTAATGTTCCCCATTTTAAAGGCCTACTAAATGACTATAGGTACATTCAGGTACAATTTACTCAAATCGTATGGTTGGCATCGCTGTTCTTGGGACCGAGAAAAGCTTTCTAGTTTTTAAAACGGGCCCCCCAGCAAAATGCTGAGTATATATAATAGATAGTCATAAAAATAAATAAAAAATACTGCATTAATCTCCAATATATTGCCGTGCAGTTTCACGAATCAATTATTTTCTAACTTTTAAATAAGTACCTTAAAATATTTGCCTTTGAAATAATGACTGAAGTTAGAAATATTTACTGATTTCATGCTTCTACACCTCCAATTGACGTATTTAGTTTCGAGCAAAACACGAATGGTTAGAGAATTTGATAAGTAAAATATGACACAAATACAATTTTCGAATTAATAATTGCGTCCATGTGAAAGTTATTTTGTGCTTTTTGGAGACGCAGCGATCGTCGTAACAGCCACTTTGCCGTGCGCGCTGATATATAAACGTTATTTCAAAGCCTTTTTCGTCGATATTTGTACCGACACAAATCGAGTTGCTAATTTAGGTCGGGGACCCCCCTTAAAGTGCAGCAAAAGGGATTGCTGTGTGGCCTTGGCTAGCATGCCCCAGAGAGCAAGCATATGGAAAGTCACATTATCGACTGGTGACGACGATAATGATGAAGGGGCGCATGTAATATCTTTGTATTATACCCCCTTTTGTCCACATCATGGTATTTTGTTTCGGCCATGTCCACTCTTTATACACCTGCCAACGCCATCTAGGCGACCGCTGCGGCAGTGGAACGAAACATGAAGTTCTTCCTCAGCGCTGCCATCGTCGTTTGATAGAAACTTATAATAGCTTTTTATCCCGACAGGTGGCTGCACTATTGACTCGACCTTGGTTTTGGTTTACATTATTATAAACCTACGTCGTTAATGGACAATGGGGACTATCTACTATCAAACCTAGCTGGGTAATAAATCACACTAATCACACTTATATTATAAATGCGAAAGGTTGTGTATGTTTGTATGTTTGTTACTCTTTCACGCTGAAACGGTTGGACGGATTTGGATGAAACTTACAATGGATATAGCTTATACCCTAACTTAACACATATGCTAATTTTTTCCCAGAAAAAAGCATAACGTTAAACCGAATAACACGCGGGCGGAGCCGCGGGCAAAAGCTAGTATGAGAATAATATTTGAAAATATTTATTGGTTAATAGTTAGGTAATTGATACAAATTCGGTAGGTATCATTCCGAATCAGTAGATCATTTAATTCGTCTCGGCATTTTGTAATAGTACATTACCGCTAAGACCAGAAATAAGCAATCCTAGATCCGTTTTCTAATTCATGGTCGAAGCAAGAACCTATAGTGCTTTTCTCAAAAATAAAATGTGACATTTTCATGTTTTTCATGATAATGAGTTATATCAAATATAATAAACTGACTAGGAAATATTAAAAGATACTTGCTCATATTTGGGCGATTAGTCATGTTTATTGTTATTTATTTCTTCAGCAAAGCATTAGTGGAGTACGTACAGGGCCCGCTTGTGAACTCATTTTGTAATTTATTTGCACGAAACACTTTTAAATAAAATATAACGCAACATAAATTCCCGCTTTTACGCATCATTTTTTTATTGCCAACTGGGCAAATTTACCGCCATGCAGCCTTCTTCATGGACAACGCCATCTAGAGGAACGCTAAGAAAAACAACGAGAAAAACGCTCATTGAGGTTAAATTTTAAGTATTCAATGGTTTTAAATATATTTTTGTTATTGTTTTTGCAGTTATAAATTATAGCAAACATTTCTACATTCTAAACATGAAATTGTAATTAATTTTGTTTTTCTTTGTAAATTGGCTGCTTAAAACTTTATGATCGCCAAACTCCTTAGTCTCTTATAAACATAGACACGGATAATTTTAAAAAGAAAACATATGAAATATACTGTGTGAACATATGGTATGTAATGGATTGCCATACGAATTTCCTGGACAGTTATTCAGATTTCCTGGACACTTTTAATAGCTCGCCAGGATGAAGTATTTTCTGGTAGGTCCCTACATTATGTAATGGTAAAATTACAATGTATTTTTGAGAAAAACAACTTTACGATCTTCACATTAAGGCTGTTGTAGCTGCCAACAACCTTGAATCTATATATTGAATATGTATATTGATATAACGTTTAAATCAGCGCGTACTGCATTACGTCACCGGGTCTACGTACAGCGCAAAATAGGCGCATAAAACCAAGTTTTTTATATTTTATTTTATTAAAATCTAAAATTCTTCAAATGTAATCCCTGGAACTTATTTGTTATTATAATAATCATCAATTTGACTCTCCTTTACTACTGACTTGTTATACCTAATAGTAAGTCAAAAATACTTTTTTTGTTATTTTTAGGGTTCCGTACCCAAAGGGTAACCAACGGGACCCTATTACTAAGAGACTCCCCTGTCCGTCTGTCACCAGGCTGTATCTCATGAACCGTGATAGTAAGACAGTTGAAATTTTCACAGATCTAGTGCCAAAAGCATCTGTATGTCTGTTTAATGTTTACTACTTTCAGTGTTAGGCAAGTGTCGTCTGATGATTAAACTTAACGCAGCCCTTGATTCCACCCACCGCCACGCCAGTGTGACAGTCTGACAGACAGTTAAATTAATTCTGAAACGCAGGGTAAGGATAGAGATATCAATACTTTCTAAAAAAGATCGATTTTGAGATCGATTTCGAACCGCGGTGAAAAAACCAACAAAAAAAAGCGGTACAAAAAAGATCGATTCACAAAAATCGATTCAAAATCGGAACAGAAATTGAAAGCACAATTAACGATAATTAATTTTTATATCATATATATTTTATATACAAGAATTTGTGTATAATTTATTCAAGATGATATTCCACCAAGAACCATCAATCGAATCCATCCAATATTTTATATCATGTTGGTAATCCAGGTACGAAAAAAAATTGACTTTATTGTAAATAAAGTTGTTTTCTCATAAATAAAACACATGTAAATATTTGGTTAAGTTTTATTGCCAAAGTAACTTAAAATGCAGATGCATAATATTTTTATTAGGTAATTAATAGTATGTCACGATAATTCTGAGTCTCAATTACCTACTCCAACTTCCAATCTTCAAATGTAAGGCTATTCATACATAATAATTTTGTGGTCCCCGCTACGAGAAGCTATAGATTTTGTGAACACATGTTCAGGTATCGCAACCGCGAAAACAACACAAACAAACTGAGACACACTTCTGAACTTACTTCAAAATGGTGGCCCAAATTTTTACGTTCCATGAATCAGACGCGGTGGGCTGAAATCGAAATTTCGTGGAATTAGTGATGCATAAAAACCAAATTTACTTTTCAAATTTTTTGTTGACACAAGCGTATTCTACTAATTACGGAGATGATTTTTTTCTAATGATTTTTCTTTCTAGCTCTTATATTTCAGCCAATAAACGCCTTTGTTTATTTTTTTGTATGGAGAAAAATACATTTGGTAATTTTATTCAAAAGTCTTAAAAAGTCTTAACACACGAATTAAGGATTCTAGTAGTCTGTATGTTTAGCTTTCACCATACCCAAGGAATGGCCTCGCAAATGCTCGCAACCGAGCCAAACCGTGACCAAGTTAATAGTGTAGTTGAGTCCATACATTTTGTTCGGTAACATAAGTTTGTCGTAGACATTTTGGAAGATTTCTAGAAAATTGACTATGTACTCTATTCCACACCACCTTGGAGGTTGAATACTAGGCGCGTTATTTTATAGTGGTATCCCCAGTAGGCCTCATCCACTTGGGTAAGAAGCAAAATTATATTCTTACAAATAATTGTTGTTTTTATGGATTATTCTTCTTCAGATGATGAGGTATTGAATTCTGCTATGGTGTCGATGTCTATGGACTCGAAATTTTCTTTATCGGGCTCTTCATCTTGACGTAATAAGCTACGAGCATCACTTGACAAAATCTTGTGACCTCTGTTTAATTTAGGTCTATGTTCCGACAAATATGGATCAGATGTCAATAATAAATTATGCAGAATGTCTTCGTTGGTTGCTGTTCTGCAAAATTTTCTCGAGTGATGGAGACGAAATCTTCTGAAATCTTTATTCCTCGACTCAGAAGCTTCCTCAGATAATTTTCCGATTGCTGTGATTCCAAAATGTTCAATTATATCACCTCCATGAATCAGAACCTTATGCACGCTTGGTGGCATTAAATACCAAGGATACAAATCTACATATAATCTGCATGTTTCTTTGGCATAATCTTTGAATTTTTGTATATCAATGAGTTGCCCTGATGATAATGTCTGTAATATCACTGAAAATCTGTGAATAAGATGTTCATCCACTTTTGTAATTGAAGCTGTTGTTTTGGGGTCAGCAAAAAATCTCCGTGCAGTGTTGCCATCATTTGTAGTGCCATGACTTTGTTTCACAACATCGATCAATAATCCTGTTTTACTTCTGAATTTATCTTGAATTTTTGTTTTTATTTTTTCCATAGTTTTCTTATCATTTCCAGTTGCCGTACGTTTTTTGAATTTTCGCCTATATGCAATATGTAGAATGCATTCCATGAATCGAACCCATGCATGAAGAGATGAGAGTCCATATTTAAAATGTTCGTGTCACATTGTTTCTTCTCAATGATTTCCAACTTGTTCATTTCTGATGGAAGAGCTTTGCATATGTCGCATGTCTGTGTTGAGGTCTCACTTAGTACAGCTGTAATTTTCCCATCTATCATGGTCATCAATAAAGAATGATGAATTTTGTTTCCATCAATTTCGCTTGGTAATAAATTATTGATCTCATATTCCAATAGGGCCATTTCACTTATGATATTAAATTTGGTTTCTTTAATTAATTTAAAGAAAATCGGGCAACAAAAATAAGTCGAGTTGGGTATCTGGTTTTCCCATAAAATATTTTCGCCATGCACTAGTTTAATGGGTACCAAGCTGGCCATAAAAATGCTCGAGTCATCTTCATTTTCAGTGACAACTTGTTTGTAGTTGCTTTGGTTTGATGCCCCATCAAATCCCCATTTGCTTATTAGTTTCAGGTCTCCTAATTTCTCAATATTCAAACCCTTCAAAATCCGTTTAGTTGTGTGATCTAAAAGAGCCTGTAAATTTATTTGAGCTCCCATCTCAGATATATCTAGATAATTTTCCTAGAGCTGCTTTTGGTGGGTAGCATTCTTGTTTCGCTTGCTGTATTGAATAATACGAAGGATATAAACGTACACCTTCTTCTATGGCAATTGTCCTCATGGTATTGTACTGCCATTTTGTGAGCTTCAAAGATAGCAAACTACCTAGAGACTTCTCTGGGGACATAATACTAGCAGTTTGCTTCGTAGCTGTTTTTTGGAAAACGAAATTTTCAATTCTTTCAACATCGTGCGGATTATCTAACAGGTACTCCAAAATTGCCGCAACATCTTTGTTCCCATTAGCTTTTAATCTTAATGAGGTGGCAAATGCTAATTCTTGAGAGTTATGATGATCACTGATTTGTTCTGCTCGCATTTTCTTTTGCTTAGGCCCAAGATCAGTAAAAGGTTTTCGTGGACTTACATAAATTGTTGAAGTTCCAATTGAAGTCTTCATAGGTGAGCAGGTACTTTCTTTCGATGTGTTTGGAATGGAATTTATTTCTGTAGGTAGAACAGTTTTCACACAATCCGGCCACCTAATCTCCGACTCCAACCACCCACTGTGATGTTTACGAAAATTGACGAATTTTGAGCCACTTTTGAGCCACCGTTTATGAAGATTAAAACAGTACTTTCTGCAATATTTTTTCAGAACAGACTGATTGTTTTTACTCAACGTAATTATTAACATTGCACTTATGGTATTGTACAACATATCATGGTTGTTTAAACTTCCACTGTTTTTCAGAAGAACAAAAAAGTCTAAATTTGTTGCAAAACGCTCCATTGTGCAATCAACACCACAACAACGTCACGAAAAATGACCTAATTTAAGATGAATGAATAAATCGCACCAATCTCAAAAAATTACTGTCTAACCAAGAATGGAGATAGACTAAATTACTAATTTGAGTAATGCTCAGAACAATTATTGTGTATGTTTATGGTACTTCATGTGCTGGGGCATTGTGATTGGTCGGTGTGGTTGCATTATTTGCTATCCTGCTCTAACATAGCAACCCTTTGAGCCGCAATTCCAGGAATCCCACGCAGCTGCAGTATTCAACCGACTCGTAATTAGTGTGTGAATAACAAATCAAATTCGTCATCATTGCTTTTCTAATTCTCTGAAGCAAATAATTAGAGTTTTTATATGAAATTCTTTGAAATATCATTAACAAACTTATGTTTCTTAACAAAATGTATGGACTCAGCTTCACAATTAAGTTGGTCAAAAAATTGGCTCGGTTGCGAGAATTTGCGAGGCCACTCCTTAGGTATCGTGAAAGCTAAACATACAGACTATTAGAATCCTCAATCCATAAGTTAACACTTTTTAAGACTTTTGAATAAACCTACTTAAAGTATTTTTCTCCATACAAAAAAATAAACAGAGGCGTTTATTGGCTAAAATATAAGTGCTAGAAAGAAAAATCATTGGAAATAAATCATCGCCGTAATTAGTAGAATACGATAATATCAACAAAAAATCTGAAAAGTAAATTTGGTTTTTATGCATCACTAATTCCACGAAATGTCGATTTCAGCCCACCGTGAGACGTGTTTCATTACCATAAACCATTAGACAACAGGGCTTTAAATCGCTAAAATATAACCCGCCCAAGTAAAATGGCTCGATAGTTTCGTATTACACGTATATTACTTTGAGTTAATTGAATTTGGGATTATTTGTTGTTGATTGAATTTCCGCTACATAACTTAGTAGAAGTTCCTTATTTACAAAATTTATAGCTTCTCGTGGCGGCAGGGACTACAGAACTCTTTTTAATCGTATGTGATTTGTTTGCAAAATTTTCCGTGAAACCGCAAAAAATCGTGTCCATGATTCTGCGGTGGTATGGATCGATTTAGAGATCAAACCGCTTTGAAAAAATAAATCTACAATCGATTTTCTTGGCCCCAATTAATCGTTCTTCGATTAAATCGATTTAAAATAGGAAGTGACTAAAGGACCACTAGTGGCTCTTTGATTTTTTTAATTATTGAAACGTTAGTCATTATTTAGCTGTTGGAATATCTTCCTTAACCCAAACTAATAAAGTTCAATTTGCAATGTAAGGTTCGAAAAGGGAAGTGGTCCTTTAATTTTATAAATTATTGAACCGTAAGTCGTCGGAAAAAGCTTGGAAATTGATTCTATCTGCACATCGGGAATTCTGTTTAAACTAGGGGGGTCGCCTCGCTCCGCTCCACTTCGCTCGGGTCCTTAATATGTACTTACATGTCAACCTAACCGCTCCTCCTCGCTTTGCTCGTCGTCGCAACCTGTCCCTAGTGGTCAAATAAAATTAAAAATAAGGAAGCTACTAACGGCTATTTAGACACTTTCTTTAAAATAACATCCCTAGATATACAGCGTTCCGAATGAGGATAGCAGTGCTAAAACTACTTACGCCCATGAATCCATTCCGAATGGGAAATGGCGTCCATCAGTGCTTAAACTTATGATCCATTCGGAATTTTTTTAACACGACGTAGATGATGACACTTGTCAGTGACAGAAAAATGTACCTTAACCACAATTTAAAGAAATTTGATAACGTTACGTGAATACCAACAAAGGGTAATACTTTACTTACGTGTTGTGCAAGAGTTATTTGCGCCTCATTGAGAGCAATCATTACGTGTTGGTTTGTTTTTTCGTCAAAAATCCTTTTTTTTCTGGGCTCGTAATTATTTAGTACTATAAACTTAGGCCCAAGAAGCGAACTAAAATATCTGATTCAACGTTTAATATTAAACTCTTATACTACGAATAACCTATTTTTGAAATTGCCGCCGGCCGGCTGTCACTTTTGATAGATAAATCACAGTGCTTACGCTCAGAAGCATGGGCGATGATAGCACAGCATGGCGGCCTTCATGATGTCATTCATGACGTCATAACAACCATTTTAGGGCTACCTATCGTTATCGGGCTAACGTTGACTCGGAACGACAATAGATGGGATGTAATCGATTATGTTTTGAATCGGAACACGCAGATAGGAAGGTCTTAAAAAAAAACTACATGTCAAAAATTTTGACGTTTTCAATTTCAAGTTTTCATATTTATTTTGAAGAAAAAGTGAACTGCGTTGCCATTTCGCGACTTTACTGTTTATTACATGATATAAACAATTGAAGAGGCTTCGATATTTTTAGTGATAAATACCTATTTATAATATTGCACTCTACACACGAAACAAAACAAATTTGACAGGTGGTAATTTTTCTCTTGATTACTTTTACTCGTCGGTTTACATACCACAAATGCATAATTTATCGTGATTTCTTTCTATCCATTGAAGATTGCGCAGTCCCCATATGTAGGTGCTCCAAATCTGGTTCATTACAATACAGTACAAACGGCAAAAATAGCCTACTTTTGTGGAACTTTGTATTTGGATTAGGTATCCAATTATCGATATTAGTATGCGATTAGAGAAAGGTGATTGACTTCGGTTCGTTGATGCATAATGAACACAGAAAGAGTATTTGCTATGTTCGGAAAGATATCGGTATGTTAAAGCAACGACTCTTTTACGTCCTCTAACTTTGACATTTTCATAGGGGTTATTCAAACAACTCATTTTATTCTGTTTGTTTAAGCTAAAAATCTATGCGATAGTTTATTTCTCCTCTTATGTATCATATATTTTCCAGAAATCTAGCATACAATGTGAAAAGATATAAACAAAAGTGCACTAAGAAATTCAGACACATTGGCTAAGGTCATTAAAAAGAGACATTCAGTAAAAAGAGAAATGTCTAATAATGCAGGTGGGCCCCAGATAATGAACAATCTGCCTCCTGGTGTAAATCCAGATAATAATTTGCTGCCTGGGGGACCCATCCTAAACCCTATGATGAACAGAACAAGGAATAACAATCAGAACCCTTTATTTAATGTTAGAGAGAGACTCTTCCATGCCTTGTTCTTTAAGTTTGCTGTGGCATATGCAAGGACATTTCCCCGACCTGTCAGAAGATTTTTTGAGTTCCTGGTGCTTTTGAAAGCAGTAGCTGCATTCTTTGTGCTAGCTTACATTCATATAGCCTTCTCTCGTACACCAACAACTTGCTTGAACCATGTCAAAGATTCGTGGCCAAGGGATGGAATACTAAGGGTGGAGATATTGAGGAATCCTGCCCATGATTACAGTATTGAGCAAAGCTACGCTAAGGAAAGGAAGCTAAGAAAGGATAAAGATGAAATCAACTCAATGCTTGGCATGTTGGCTACTGAAGGGTAAGACACAACAGATATTTATTTATTTTCTTTTAATAGACAACACAAATATAAATCCTATTTATTCTATTCTGTCATGAAACAAATCATAAATGTTAGTTTATCAAAACATGTTGTTTTCAAAAGTTAATTTATAACATGCTTAATCATACAGCTAATCATATTTATTTCATTATTTTATGGGCTTAAATAGATAACACAAACCAAAGTATTCCTTCAACAATTTTGTAATAAAATTTTTGTGCCTAGGATTTTATGCCAAAACATATTTTACTGTTTATAGCTAGTGTTCAAGAGGTAACAGGGTCCGAAGTTTGCTTTGACTAGTGATAACTCCCTACAGAGGAGAGCAATTTCTCCAAAATATCAGGAAGTCAGTAATGCATTTAATTAGTAACATATAATATTGTATAGCATGTGTGACTGAAACTGTGTGAAGAACTGTTTAATTTTTCATGGCTGTTAGAATAAGTCCTTTATTTCAATAGTATAAAAAATAAAATTCAAATTATCTTTCTAGGAATAGGAGTTGAAATAAGTTTATTTACAATATGGGTAGATTATTTACATGTATTACAAGTCCAAATTATAATGTTCATTTTTGCACAGTGTAAATACACTACTTTAATCACAGAAAAGCATTACTTAAGTGTTGATTTTGGTCATGCAGTGCTATAAAATAAATAAATCCAAGGTTAACCCTTCACATTACATTAAATATGTTCTGTGATGATGAATGACCAGTAGTTTCAAAAATCACAAATACCTCCTGAGTAGGGTCTTGTTAAAATGACCTTTTCATATAATGATTTCGCCATAAGATAGTTTAAATTATAGTTTTAATTAATTCATAAATATTTCAGATTTATTAACATAGAGTCATCAACAACAACAGAAGAGGCAGAAGACGATGAGTACCTACGAGACGGTACGGACTATGGCAACATAACACGAGTACATGATGAGTCAGATGAGTCTCAATCAGAGCAGGTGATGGAGACGGCCATGTTTGCTGACAATAGACCTGAGGCTGAGCCGGACTTGACTGAATTAGACTCTAATACCACTATCATATCTGGGGAGGAGGTAGAACCTTCCATGTCGATTTGGGAAGGGATTATGGGACTCGTTGAAGATATTGACAGGGATTCTAAATCAATTGATGTGAGTATTTATTAGACACAAATACAAATTTATTTACATGCATATACTCGCGTCTGTCTCCTAGAGGGGCAGGCAGTGACTATAGATTTTTATCTCCTACGATCCTGACACACCTCTTTCGCTTCTTCCATTTCCATTAATCATACAAGCTCTCTTATTCTGGGTCCTTTTGATATTGCCTTTGATACTGATATGTGGCCAATTTAGTCAGCATATGTACTTCTAGTGCTAAGTCAAGCTTTACCTTCCACTAATGCTTTCATTCAACCTCTCTATATGCCCAAAACACTGAAACATTTTGCACGCAACAATCCTGTATATTGATATTTTCCACTCTTTCATTCGGTTTGTTCATCAACTTGTCCCACAGCCAGCTTATGAATTAGGTACTATTTTTTTTTCATACCCTTCTCGTCCCGCTACCTTTTTTAATAAGCATGAAGTAACATCAAGGAGAAAAGTGTTTAGCTTTTATTTTTTAATAGTAAATACTATTCAGATACTGTTTGTGCCTATAGCAGGGATGGCAAACCTTTATGGATCAACATGCTATTTTTTCTAAAAAAGTGTTTAATGAGGCCATATATGTGCCTTCGAATAACTTTGACTTAGTGATTATTGGGAAGATAATAAAACTAAATAATAACAACTAAAAACTCTTCAAAAACTACCAAAAATAAAAACCGTTTCGATTGGTAGTGGGCCTGAAATATGATATCCCTGGCATATGACAATATAGTATATGGCGTACGAATAATAAAACCGCAAATACATACTATACAAAAGCAAGCTGTTTTAGATCCTAAGAATCATAAGCCAGGTCGAACTGACGAACGACCCTTTGACATTAAAATGTCAAATCATTTCCACTGCATTTTACACATAGAAAATATGGTTTCTTCTTTTTCTTTAAGGACAGGTGTGTTATGTTTAAGTATTTTGGGAATGGGTCTGAGGTGGCAGCTGACATTCGCAGCCTTCACTGTCCAAGTGAAGAGTCTAAGCATTAGAATTTACAAAATCATTTTAGTAGTTATTAATGACTGTCTATAGGGTAAGGATCTGCCTGTTCCCAGAGAACAAACTATGTCCAAGTGAAGTCGAACCATTACAACAATAAATTAATTGACAAAATCGAATCGGTAGTTCCAGAGATAACCAGCGTGAATGCAATGAATGGCTGTCCCTAAAGAATGCCCATCCCCAGGGAACAAACAACAGCCTATAGAACTTAGGGACAATGTAGCTTCATTCATACTAGTAAATTTATGTTCGGAATCGAATCAGTAGTTCCAGAGATAATCTCCTAACTCCAGACTCAAAAACAAACTACTTCTTAATACTATGTGTGTAGGTAGATAATTCGTTTTTTTTCTGCCTGTTTCAGGAGTCCATTGAAGATGCTGCTACAAATGATTCGTCTAAAGGTAATAATTCATTGAATTTTTTTCAAGTGCCTCAGTGCTTTAATCATCGAAAGCCGCGGGAAATTGAAAGCTTGGGTTACGGTTTCCCAGTAGTTCGCGCTACATTTTGTTTTGGGTTACAAATGTCAAACCGATAGGACAACAAAGCAAGAACGTCACAGAATATTGAAGTGTACTCTGTCCGACTCTCGTGGCTTTCTCATGCGTTCCCTGCGCGATTGTACTACCTACCTACCATTTGACGCCTTAACTATAACTAGCTCCTTTTTACCCATAGTTCATCCGCGCCCGTGCTGAATCAGTAACGAATTTGAATATTTTGTGTCATAATATTCTTTCTCAGCGGCGCGGCGCCTGCGCCTGTTTCCAAATGTCAAGTTGATGGGTCCTATAGCCCCGGAGATTTCGAGAGCGAGTGCATGGGTGGTATTTCGCTTTTATACAAAGAAAAATAAACAAATGCTGTAAAATACCACCAAAAATACCAAACACAGTCTTTAAAGTTGTTCTAAAGTGTTTTTTTACATCCTTTAAAAACTTCCTTTAAAAATCCGTTCCAGATGACGACTACATCCTCGAATACTCCCTCGAGTACGGGTTCCTCCGTTTGTCCCCAAGCGCTCGACTCCGCCTCAAGATCCCGGTGAAGATCGTGACCTTGGACCCGAGCAAGGACGCGTGTTTCGGAGACACGTTCTCCCGCTTCGTGCTGGACGGCTTCCTGGGGTACGACGACTTGCTGATGGCCTCCATTAAGACCTTGGCTGAGCAGGAGGATAATAAGGGCTATTTGAGGTTAGACAAACTATATTTCATTTGAACACGACAGCCCTCTAGAAGGATGGAAGCCAAATTGCAGCATACTGATGGAAAAAAGCATCGGAATAGAAAAGCTGTTATGACTGGTTCAACGGATGTGAAAGAGATGTGTAGGGTTCGTTGAATATAGAAATTTGCTGTCTCTGTCTACTCCTTTTGGAGACAGGCGTGAGTATATGTATGTATTGTATACAGTGGCGTAACTATACCATCTGGGGCCCGTGGCAAATTCTTTTGATGGGGCCCTATCCTATCAGTAAAAATCGTCACGTTGTACTCAGTTTAATTTTAATAAACTTCGAGATTTTCAGCGTACTTAATTACATGTTGTATATGTCCCACTAATGGCCATAGGCCTCCTCCCTTAGGCGAGAGGGAATGGTCTGTAGTCCCCAGGCTAGCCCAATGCGTATTGGAGACTTCACATTCATCCATAGAACATAATATCTCAATGCATTCATCATCTATTCGCTAGCTTTTCGGTGAAGGAACAACATCATGAGGAAACCTGCATATATTTACAATGAAATAAAAATAACAATTTAATTCCAATAAGATATTTATTAAGAAAAATATTTTTTTCGAGCTTTCTGTTCCGCAAACGTGTCTATAGAATTTTCAATAGACGTTATAGCCAAGTTACATAACCTGTCTTGTCTCATAGAGTTTCTTAAATAGGTTTTTATCAATTTTAGTTTTGTAAATGATCGTTCAGCACTAGCTGTAGTCACAAGAATTGTAAAAAATAACATTAATGCAGTGCATACTTCAGGAAAGCTGCAGGACATAAAATGATTTTTTTAATATATCATAAATCAGCAAGGTCTCTAATACACGTTTTATTTCGTCTCCGAAAGTGGATCTAAAACTGAGAATTTCTCTGGCAAATGATTCAGATATGTCTTTTTTATATATCTCAACAAATTCTAGAGCTTTTTTTAATGTATCAGTGTCATTTAAAACTTTTAAAGTGGAATGCTGCAAAACACTGAAATTTGAAACAATTTCATTCATTGGAAGGAACATATTTTTGTTTAGGTTGGTTGAAATGCTTAACGATTATCTTGAAATTGTATTCTGGTCTTTAGTTGTCTCACTTTGGATTTTAAGCAGAACTTATAAAAATATACTTTTCAAATAAAATAAAATACTCAGGTACAATGTAAAAAAATATTTTTGAGCTCGCGGCCTCTTGGGCCGGGGCCCTCTAGGGTCGGGGGCCCGTGGCATTTTGCCAGCCCTGCCACCCTATTGTTACGCCACTGATTGTATAATAACTAAATAATAGCAGATTACGGTTAGATGATGGGTGACGAAAGAAATACCTAAACAGATTAAAACAGATAGCTACAGATATTCTATCTCACAAAATCCGATTGTCTATAAAAAAAAAATATATATATATATATCGCGCCTTTGGTAGAACAATGACGTAATTGTCAAAAAATGCAAAATTGCTGAATAAATATATATATTTATTCAGAAACTTACATCAAGCAAACTTACGAATATACATATGAGTTTCATTCTTATAGTGGTCAACGTTAGAAACCAACAGAGTTTAACTTGTGATTTGGCTTCTAGCGCCTTCCATCGAACTAAGTGCTTCAAAGTATGGGTACTCCTAGAAAAAAGAAAATACAGACTAATAATTTATTATGACTTAATAATTTAAAAAAACAAGTGCAAACCTAATCTAAGTATGTAACAATATAATGAATCGTAATCGTAACAGTAAAGATATTGCCGTTGAAATATTTCTGAACAATATTACTTAATAACCAATACACAGCGAAATACAAATTATATTATTATAACGGAACTGTGTCGGATAAGATGGCTTATTTAACAGATTATTTTAAATATAGTTGTAGTAGTGATGTGTACAGATAATAGCGTTTTGTATGAGTAGCGCGTTCTGTATTTCTTTCTGCGTTCTTTGCATTTGCAAACCATAATCCCATCGGAGGAGTGGTTCCGAAAAAAAGAGCAGGTTTGTTATCCATTGAGAGTGATGAGAAGGAAAAGGAGCTCTTACGAGTCTAATGCAACTTTCACTTTATAATCTTCACTTTTTTCCTTTTAAACAATGAAAGGATGAATCAATTTTTCGATTTTAATTTTTCAACTGTCAGGCGAACTTTAACGGTATCCAGCCAGACAGTGGCAGTGTTAGAAACGCACTAGCCAGTGTGATTTTCGCATTACTCGCGAGCGTTTCAAAACACATCCGTGCAACTGTCAGGTAACAGTTCGTTTACCCTCGGTTTCACTCGTAAACATTTTTGAACGATGTGGGTTGAAATTCGCATCACTCCGAGTTAAATTATCTCGTTTCGAAACGGCACCTAAGTAGAGCGCATTTAACAACTTGAAAGACTGAAAGCGGACATAATGTAATTACAACAATATACGTAGAAAGAAATAGAAAAAATATAACAATAGAAATTTGAGTTAAAAGCAACGTCTGTCAAAGTTTTAATGTAACTGCCTTTTTACATCCCGTAATAGTGGAAAGTAAAGCTCGACTAGGCAGCTGGGAAGATAGCAGAAGAATATTTCAAAAATGTTAGTCGTACAAAATTATAAAAATAGAAACTTTCAGCTTTAATTTAAATTTATTAAATTAATTGTTAAATTATCGGGCGGCACGCTGCGGCGCGGCGTGACAGTTCAAAAGTACGCTGCGGACGATCCTTATAAGGATCCGTACCGAACGTCGACATGAAAAATGGCGTCCTTATATCGACGCCGGACATTTCGGAGGGGTGACATTAATTACTACAGCCAAATTCATACTGACGAATTGATAAGTGATCCGTATCAAGGATCGATATGCTATTTGCTAATTTCGCTAAATAAAATGTTGACCTCCAATATTAATTGACACGGGGCAGGGCTTGCGTTTGTATGGAACACGAAAAAAAAATGGACCATCAAACCTTGATACTGAGCTAAGCACTCACTCACCAAGTCTCTATATGAATATGGCTGTATAAATAAATGTTTGTATGTTTGTGACTAAAACTTCAAGTGTAGAGAATCCTTTTTGCATGTCTGCCAATTGTGCAAACAATAGGAATAATGAGGTAAAATAATGTTTTCTGTTGTTATAGAAATGTAATTACTGGCGAACATTACCGCTTTGTTTCGATGCTGACGGCTCGCAGCTCCTACGTCGCTGCATTCTTCATTATGCTCGTCTTTGTAAGTATTCTTTGTTGTCTGCTTACAATTTGCATACTCCGTTTCACAGAAGAAAACGATACGTTGTCGAGCAAGATGATACCATGTTGTAGTGGATAGGATTTATGAATCTATACTCTATCTATACTAATAATAAAGAACATAGTAAAAAGGTCGTGTATGTACATTGAATATTTTTGCGAAATTTTATTTAAAATGGGTTATTAGTATTTCACTGAGGCCAAACTAACAATTTTCAGATTTTTTGTCTGTCTGTATGTATGTATGTTCCGTTTTAACTCGAGAGTCACTCAACGGATTCGGATGCGTTTTTTTACTATTACCGTAGTGACCCTGGTCAACACATAGGCTATAAGGAGTGTAAATAAAATAACGCCCAAGCCGAAAACGAGGCAAAGATTGAAAGAATGCAGGCGAAGCCGCGAGCAAAGGCAATCCTACAATAAAACTTAACGTATAGTAACTAGATAATTATCTTCTATTGGTAATAGGCTTCGGCTTATTGTCTCATAACAGAACTATGGCGTAATTTATACTTGCGATTGTCGGCACTTGGTGAAACTTGGAAAACATCATAATTAAATTCACTTGTACTTGTTTCACTGGATTTCATTTTAAGGTTTACACGTTAATCCCGACCGGTTTCGGTTAATACACCATTCTCAAGGGATACAGAAATTCAGGAAATTAAACTGACATTACGACGAGCCGTTAAAAATGTACACAATTTACAGAATAATAGAACTATGGCGCCAAACGAGTCATCGTGTTTCGTCATGATGTCAGTTGACATACTTTTGTCTATGTTATGGTATCATGTATTTTTTAAATATCATATTAAAAAAAAAACAAAAGTCAAAATATCTTCATTTTTTTTTGGCCGCATGCCAAGCGATTCATATATTATACGTAAACAACCAAAAAACCTTTGATAATGCTTTAACAGTGAAACCGGTATGGGAAATAATATAAATCAGTGGACAAGTACAAGTGTTTTTCAATCAAAAATGTATCAAAAGTTCTACCAAGTGCCAACAATCACGAGCATCAACTCCATCTTCATTTACATTGCAAATTAAAGGTATTGTGGGTAGGGATTCCCCTTTTAAGTTATAAAACCCGTATTAAGGGAAGGAGGAGCAGACAGGTCTAATATTGCAGTTTGAGTATGTGAATAGCTTAAAGTCTCACTTGCTTTCTCTCCCATTTCATCTTCGGTCTTATTGACGCTTTGGGTAAAAAGAAAATGTTTTCTTACAAACATTGAGTAACTACTATTGGTGCAACTTCGAATTCTAATGCAGGAACCGCAGAACATAAATTAAGTTGACAATGTGATTAAGTTTTTAGTAAAAAATATAGCATCTTAGCTTTGCAAAAATTTGCCTATAACACTTATTTTTACTAATATATATTTTTTACTTTTGTTGAAAGATATTAGCATTTTGAATTCAAATCCTTTTAAATGTTTTAGCTGTAGCTGGGAAAATTGATTTGATTTAGTCCTACCAGAGAAAAGTGCTTTAAACATCCCTCTCGATATTGTTTTATCTTAGTACCCGACGGCGACGCGACGTAGGCTACACAAACTAGCTGGTTTAATGAACGAAACATTATTTTATGAAAAAAAAAATATTGTTAATTGATATAATTATATCTCAAGCAGCGAACTATTCTATTCGTTGATCTTAAGGGTGCTTACGCAAAATCTCGCACTCCAGTATTAGGTATTTTCTTGCACGCAGGCAGGTGATGTGATTTGCAGCGATATTTCACGACTAAACACAAACGTGTAGCATTTTCCTAATATTGTTTATGCATTTTCCTTTCGCTACAAGCGCTAAGGCACGGTCAAGGTGAAATAATAATTTCGCGGAATGTAGTGCGTGTGCTACGAACGACGACAGTGCGAAGACCGGCGGGCGTCTGGGCCGCGCGCGCGAGTTTGGAAAACGTGTGTCAGGTAGGGTTACCATCCGTCCGGATTAGTTAAGTCTCCAGTCCGGACTTTGTCCGGCTCTTTAATTTGTCCGGATTTTGGAATATGAGTAGTAAAATAAGTCTTTAATCTTTATATTTTATCCTACCCTATTTATCCTATCCCCCTCGCAATGCGAGCGTCTGCTAACATACCACTGTAACTAAGTGAGAAATGTTTCCATTTTATGACTAAAAAGTCCGAACTTTTATCGAAATGTCAGGCTTTTTGTCAGGACTTTTCAAATTTCTAAATGGTAACCCTAGCAGGAGTAACAACATTTTGGCACTGTGATGGTTTTCAAACATTATTATTGGTTCAACTTAATCTAGATTACATTTTCATTGCGAAATTAGCATAAATGTTTTTTTTTTTGTAACAATTGAAACACATTCATACCGTTCATTTTACGTTATTCAGGGGTTCGTTGTTAGGATATGATTCATTCTCGATTTTTAGTTCTAATTTGTCGTAGATCTAGATAATGCCAATGGACTCAGCCTGAAATATTATAAAACATTCCGTAGACACCTCACAATTTTGCGTTTTTGTTTGTATGGAGATTTGCGCGTGATGGTTTTGAGGTAATAGATTATGACATATTTTTGATAAGTGCAGAACTTACAGCTTTATTGTAGTAGAATGCCTCTCTGTGACACTGGTTTCGAAGACGACTCTTTGGACCATTTATTTTTCTGTCTCTTAAATGTTAACTGACCTATCTATCCCGGCCTAATTTAATGTTATTCCTATGCTGTTATTATCTGTATCTTGGCAAAATTTATCGTATCAAATCACATTAAAACATGATATTTGTTTTAAATATTTTTTTCAATAGACGGCGTTTGAAATTTTGTAGGTATACAAATATGTCGGATTGTACTCTCCTTGATAATCTTCAAAAACTGGCGCCAAAAATAGCTGCTATCGCCAAAAGAAAAAAAAATTCAAGCCATGTGTTGTATGCACAGTTGTATGATATTTTTTTGTTTCTTTCAAGAACGTGTTCTGACTCAGATTTCTACCGGAGCGCGGCATTTGAAAGCAAAAAGTTTGTTTCATAAAACGCGGCATCTAAGCAGGGCAATATAAAAAATTAACACATCGCGGAGATAGAACGTCATCTAACGGCAAGTAGCGACACCACAAATTTGTGGGTTCTTAGCAACCCGGTTAGGGGGCGGGACTTGAAAAAGTTCGCTGTCCTATTTGTCCCTAGATGGCGTTGAGACTGCAGTATATTTTAGACAAGTGCCGAAAGAACTGTAAGTTCCATATTTAAAATCAAGATGGCACTGGTTTTGGTACGGGTGGCAATTTTTAAACAAATTCAGTTTGTAGGTAGTAAGTAGTAGGTTCCTACCCCATCAGTCGCAATATTCTGATAAATCGGCGTTATTATTATAAAAAAAATGTTTTGGAATATATTACACTTATACCCAAAGGCAAGAATCCTTTAAGGGTGTGTTAGTATGATCGGTAAAGATATTATTTTAAATACTGGAATCTCTAAATAAAGTACCACATTTACACTCTGTATATACTTTACAAAAATATGTGAAAAGTAGGTGAACGAGTGTACTTATACTATACGTGGTTGAGAGAATCGCATTACTTTTAATAACATTCTGTATATATAAGGTCCTACAATTCAAAGTGAAAAAAAATTAACAGATGATAGAGCAAAATCCACAGAAAAAAAAAAATTTTTACCTTTCCATAGAAATTTAGTCGGCTGATTGAACCACTTTGTACTGGGAAGTGAAAAAAAATTATTTGAGCAGAACATTTTTTATTCTTTTGGAATTTGATCAGTTAACGATACATGATCTACCCTAGAAATATTTTCACTTGTTATTGTAGGACCTTATATTATGTATTGTATATGTATGTTTCATCCCCCTTGAATAAAAGTCCTGGCTTTACAGGCCTGCTCATACTAATTTATTATTCTGCAAAAAAAGTAATTTAAGTAATTTTCAGAACGAAGATTTTCAATATTTTCCCAGGATATTACTGTAATTCTGGGACTTCTTAAATGCTTTTAGGTTTATCCCACGGACAGATGGATAGACCGAGGCTTCACTACAGGTTTCTCTTGTGTCGGAACCCTGAGTTAACGAAGTACCTACTGAGTACAATTTTCATGATGTATATTTTTACCCCAATTGAATATAATATGTCTTTAAAAGCCCCTAAACCCGTGTCAGTGGCCCCGACAGTGCAGATATCAATTAAATAAATTTTGTTAAGACCCACCCGCGCCTTCCCCACTAAAATCAGAGCCTTCCGCGAGTTACTGTTATAGCACTTTTACTGCCCTTTCAAACTTTATGGCGGTACCAAATACCACCTTCGTAGGTGCCCAAGAAACGGTTTGTTTCCAAGCTGAGTATTTTTCAATATTGTAGGGTTAACGTGTATTTTTTCGTCTTATTGTATTGAACAGTTTATTAAAAGTATATTACAGGCTTTCAAGACTACTTTAAATTTTAGTTGAGGAAAATGTATATTATGAATATTATGAGTGACCACCGGCGCGGCGGTTTCAAAAGCACCCTTAATAGTACATTATGATACAAGTGAGCTACGTTGGACATTACAGTCGAGGCGGGATTGCAGGCCGAACCGAACGGCGAGGGCGTAATGGAGCCGAGAGTGTAATGTCTAATGCTCACGCGTTTCATACGATGTTTTTCAACACGCTTGCGAGAAAAAATCATAAAATTTCAGTCTTTTTTTTCCACATAATCGAAACCACAGCTATGAACTGACAATTTTCCTTGAAAGATGGCGGCGGAGATTTTGTTTTTTGCGCAAATGGAAATAGAGGCACTGACCCAAAAAGCCAAACAGCCAAATATAAAATATTAACAAACTGAATATTTACAACAAAAAAAAAATTAGTTAATTTGTTGATAAAAATTAATAATTTGACTAACTAAAAAACTGATTTGAACTAATTTGACTAACTAACTAAACTAAATTATTATTTATTATATTTTAACTGAGATAGTCTATTTATTCGCAAAAACTTTATTATTTCTCAAGTCATCAAAACTCTTTGCTAAGATAAAATAAAAAACTGTAATGTAAAAAACTCTAGTGCGATAATGTAAAGTAAAAAGCAGGCGTGTTTAATATTATGCATTATGACCCCAAGAACGCTGAAATAAGTGCCACTTTATAAGCAAGTGTGTTGAAAAGGAAAATATCGCTGTGTCTTATAACGATTTCGTGTTGTACCTGCTCGTTTTTAAATACATTTCCGGGGAATTAAAACATAGAAAAAAATCGGACAAGTGCGAGTCGGACTCGCCCACCGAGGGCAACGTTAAAGACTATATTTTTGATGATTTAATTACAAATGTATAGTTTTCAGATTTTTTCCTATACTTGTAGTATAAGACGGTATTACTTGCCAAATTTCACAGTTCTAGGTCAACGGAAAATCCTATCCTACTTCCTTCCTACTAATATTATAAATGCGAAAGTTTGTGCGTGTGTGTGTATGTTTGTTACTCTTTCACGCTGAAACGGCTGAACGGATTTGGATGAAATTTAGAATGGATATAGCTTATACTCTAACTTAACACATAGGCTACTTATCCCGGAAAAATGCATGGTTCCTATAGGATAGATCAATATCATTGAAAACTCAGGTGTCTAATTAGCGCGGTTATAATAGTTTGTGGTAATTTAAGACAAGGCTTTGTTATTTCATACATCAGGTGTCTAATTAGCGCGGTATTATCGTTTGTGGTGAATTAAGACAAGGCTATGTTATCTCATCACACTTCACACTAATAATATTATAAATGCGAAAGTTTGTGTGTGTATGTTTGTTACTCTTTCACGCTGAAACGGCTGAACGGATTTGGATGAAATTTAGAATGGATATATGTAGCTTATACCAAATAATATATATTTTTTATTAACTTATTTAGTTTTTCATTTTTATAATTATATATTTACAAAAACACGTTATAATAACCAGATATATTTCGACAAAATTGTCGGCATCAGTGGAATAAAAATAAAAATAAATTATAATACTATGTCATAGTATTATAATTTATAGCTTATACCCCAACTTAACACATAGGTTACTTTTTATCCCGGAAAAAAGCATTTCGTTAAACCAAATAACACGCGGGCGGAGCCGCGGGAAAAAGCTAGTGACCTATAAATTTTGATTAATTTTTGAGTGTCGAAATGTACGTTTTTAAACGGCCGTATCTTTTTTTCACAGCTTCAAGGGACTGTAGACCTGAGTAAATATATGGTTTTAATTTCAACTCGATACCTCCACGCGTTCCCGAGATAAAGGGTCTTGACAGACAGACAGACGGACAACAAAGTGAGTCCATAAGGGTTCCGTTTTTTTTTTCTATTGAGGTACGGAGCCCTAAAAATATTATATATTTTACTTTGTCTTAATTAAAATTTTATTATGGAAGTTTTTAAGCAATTTATTTAACTTCACTGCATTGAATTAATTCGGAAGCACATAGATAATTTTGAGCTAAACACAGTCGTTTATTGTACAAGTAGGTATTGTTTTCCATTGAAAAATATATCAAGTGAAAGGATTTAGTATTGTCTAGTTTCTATTAAACAAACCTCGAAACCGCGTATTTTCTGAGCGGCCCGTTTCCATTAGCAGGGTTAAAATGAATGCGTTAGAGCAGGACTGATTTCTTTGAATACCGAGTGCCTTAAAGCTCCGTGATGCTTAACTTCAGTCCTGCTTTAACGCTTTTGTTTGCAATTGTCTATCCTGTCCCAATCAACTGCCGCGCGCGCAAAGCTTCGGTTTTGAAATTGCGGCTACATTATTAGGACATTAACTATATTTTTTATGTAATAATTTGTAAGTTCTGCGTTGAAGCAGGATCGCTTTTATTATGAAATTTGTACTTATTTAATACAAATTTAATTGTAAGAAGATTAAAAGTACGTATAAAGTGTAATTAATAATGGACTTGAGCCAAAAACCACACCATATTTAATTTTTCATTTTTAGGGTTCCGTACCCAAGGGATAAACAACGGGACTCTATTACTAAGACTCCGCTGTCCGTCTGTCATGTCATCTCATGAACCGTGATAGTTAGACAGTTGAAATTTTCACAGATGATGTATATCTGTTGCCGCTATAACAACAAATACTAAAAAACATAACAAAATTAATATCAAAAGAGGCTCCCATACAACAAACGTGGTTTTTTTGCCCTTATAGATAGATCTTCTTCTTATCGTGTGGGCTGCAAGACAAGCCCTGGTGTCAGAGTTTTTAAACCGCCTTGCGGCCTCGGACGTGGTTTATGTAACGACCTCTCTACTAGAAAGTGGCTTAACGTGCCTTCCGAAGCACGAAATCATCTTACTTATCGGACAATCAGGTGATTCCAGCCTGCACTGTCCTAACCAAACTGAGAACTATTCACAGAGTGACTTTTCACTATGTGTGTTCCCCGCGGGAATTGAACCTACGACCTCCGGGTTGAGAGCCCAATGCTCTCACCACTAGACCACGGAGGTAGGTTTTTATAGATAATAGGACGGAACCCTTCGTGCGCGAGTCTGACTTGCACTTGGCCGGTTTTTATTATCTACATAGACGGAACTGAATCCGATGCAACACAGCATTTAGCATTGTGAGACAGAACAAAGACATACAGATTTTTGATTGCAAAAAATTGAAGCCAAACTGCGTAGCAGTTTATCGGCTATACTCTCGGTACATGTCTGTTTTTATACACTATTATATATTTATTTGCGTACAAGTAAGTAGTATTAAGACATAGTTTTTTAAATTTAATACATAAGAACAACGAACTGAGACGAAGTACGGGCGCCTGCTTAATAGGGTACCATTGGCAGTTGTTATATCAGTATCATAACTAATACGTAATAGGACCAAAAAATATTTGTGTCTAGGCATTCTTTTTACGATTTAACTCACGCATATAGGCCCTGTTTGTCACATAGCAATCGTGCATACCTTTTATCTATGAGAGCAAAGAAAACTACATCAAAATTCGTCTACTGTCTCTCAATATAGAGAATACGATACCCATTCAAAATTTCATACACCCAGCTATCTTACTCGTAGATCTTCCCGAATATAATCCGTACACATATCTGTATATCCGTATAGGGTAGACTAATCGAATGGTCGCACGTCGCGGGCAGGATAAATTGTATTAATCAATTGTCAAACGGCGGCGGTGCATATGACATAGGAGTATCTGCAAGGAGTTGTTTTGATGGAGATTAGTATACGAAGCCGTATACGAATATAGCCATACGAAGATATATACCGGGTGTAAAAGCAAAGGCAAGAATCCTTTAAGGTGTGTTAGTATGATTGGTAAAGATATTATTTAAATACTGGAATGTTAAAGTACCAGTACCTCATAATAAGACGATTTTCTTTACTCAAAATACACTAATCGCGTGAACACCCTCACTAGTTGCGGCCACTCGGATGAGGGGTGCGGGTTGCGGGGTGCAATTAGGTATGTGGGGAGGCCGGTGAACTACGTAGCCATAGCTTAGAAAAATTATGGAATTTTTGGTGAAAATTCAAGGTATATATTTTTTTCTCGTAATGACATCAGAATCGTGTATACTTTCATACCCTAAAGGGATTCTTGACTTTGCATTTACACCCTGTATAGATGATTGAAAGCGTTCTACCGGCTAGAAGAGCCACACTAAGCGCATCATTGACAAACTTAAGTATAATTCATATAAAAGTACATATACTGAGCTCAAAGTTCACTCGGACCTAGGGTTGCCAGGTGTCCGGACATTTTTGGCTTTTTACGGTCTCGTCCGGCCAAATATTACGTATCCGGTCTGCCCGGATTTTGTTAGGCTTTTGGTCAGTGTAACGTAGTCTTCAATTTGAATGTGTCTATTTTGAATCTCTGAAGACTAAATTTTTCACTTCGTTAATATATTGGACTGATTATTAATTATTATTATAACTCGTTAATTTTGTAACAAAACAAACAAACAACAAACAAATACTCTTTATTGTGCACCGAAAAAAATACATAATTTAATTTAATTTAACAAATGTTAAAGACACAATTGGCGGTCTTATCGATTAAAGCGATTTCTTCCAGACAACCTTTGGTTGGAATTATTGTACGGGAAAAACGCGAAGGCGGTGTACATAAAGGCAAACTATACAAAACAAACCATACACACAATTACTTAAAAAGTGTGATTCATAGTAATAAACAATTTAAATACATAACAAAGATTTTTTAATATAAAAGTTATATACGACTCAGCGGCGTGCATAGAACTTTTTGCTGGAAAAGCAATGAAAAGGTCAAGTATGACGAATTTGAAAAATTCTCACTGCATTTCCAATTGATTGGACCATTTAACATGAAAAAAATGGTCAAGTGCGAGCAGGACTCGCGATCTAAGGGTTCCGTACTATTTAGATAAGTAATAGAATTAAATGATTTGAATAAAAATTACAAATTCATCAAGAAAATGTATGAAACAAAACTGCAACATTAAGTTAGTATTCGGTAAGTAAACCTGCATTAAAAATTGGCGTTTTCAGTATTTGTTGTTTAAATACACTATATAGCACATAATATACGGAAAATTCCAAATACAAAAAAAAAACTACATAATGAGGTCTACAAAGACACACCAAATTAGAAAAAAAATCCTCTAATTTTTCGTGTAATAATTTCATTTTATTTTTTGGTTTAAAAATTCGGTTTTGTGTCAACATTCTTCATAATATTTAATTATGTAAACTAAACTTTTATTTATTAATAAACGTATTAAATAATTGCTGTAATTGGGTTCGCCCGTAGTAATTATAATAAATAAATAATATATTCAAATTTCAAGTCTGTAACTCATTCCGTCTGCAAACTCTACCTGCTATCCGGACTGACAGACGGTTACAGAACCCTAAAAAGGGAGGCTAAAATGTGCAAAACACACTATACACATAACCATGGCATATTTTTTACTATTTTGTTCTAATTGATTCTCAATACTGTTAAACATGTTATTACACTTTTTTTTCTACCTGAATAGATAACTAAGAACTGTAAAAGTAACATTTCGTTCGCAGATTGTCCACTTTAGCGAGAGTTATCATTAGACCATCAGCCGTTCGCTCTTGTGATTCGAACGAACCAGCGAACCATGTTTATAAAGTTGAGTAGAAACCGCGTGATAAAAGGGAAGCTGTCACTCCATCTGCAATAACCGTGTGCAGAATAATATTGCTTCTGTCGCCGCTCGGAGTCGATATGCGATTCTGATTCTAGCCCGTTTTTAGAATTTGTTCCTTGCTAGTTCCAACCCATAGACTGACGTATAATAATATAATATACGGGGTGTAAATACCTAGTCGGTTCTTAAATACTGTCACTGGCCATTTTTTTTTTAAATAGAACACATAGAAAAATAATGAAATGGTGTTAGATTTTCAAATATTTTTGATTAATAATCTGCCAAATCACAATTACATTCATTCATTTTTTACGATGGAGTGGACTCGCAAAGAGGACCGAGTAGCAGTAATTGCGTAATATCGTTGCGGCCATCCACCGAAGACGATATTCAACTTGCTTCAAAAATTAAAAATCACGAAGAGGTTCGTGTACCGTGCCATCAAAAGGTACAATGAAACCTCTAGTGTCGATGATGAGAAAAGAACTGGCAGACCTCGTTCCGTTAGGACTCCAGGGGTCATCAAAGCAATCAAGGCGCGAATTGCAAGAAATCCCGTCCGCAAGTAGAAACTGATGGCTTTGGAGATGGGATTAACCAGAAGTACCGTAAAAAAAGTACTCAATGAAGACCTGGGACTACGAGCTTACCGAAAAAAGAGTGGACATCTTCTGAACGCGCGTCTGATAGCTATGAGAGCCAAAAAATGCAAAGTTTTGCTAAAGCGGTACGCAAGAAACAGACACCGCGATATCCTGTTTACAGAAGAGAATTTTTTTAATATCGAAGAGAAGTACAACAAACAAAATGACAGGGTGTACGCTACCAGCTCTGCGGCCGCTGGAAATGCCATTCCTAGAGTGCAGCACGGCCATCATCCATCATCAGTCATGATTTGGTTGGGAGTGTCGTACTATGGCCCTACTGAAGTGCATTTTTGTGAAAAAGGTGTCAAAACCAGTGCAAAAGTGTACCAAGACACGGTTTTAGATCACATAGTAAAAGATCTGCCCCAGACACTCTTTGGAGGACGGCCATTTGTATTTCAACAGGACTCCGCACCTGCTCATAAGGCCAAAACAACTCAGGAGTGGTTCGAGCGCCAGAATATCGAGCTAATAAGGCATCAAGATTGGCCCTCATCTAGCCCTGACCTCAATCCACTGGATTACAAAATTTAGCAGGAATTGGAGGAGAAGGTCTGTTCTAAACCTCACAAAAATTTGAGCAGTTTAAAGTCATCATTGATTAAAGCAGTGGCCGATATCGACATGAATATGGTCCGTGCTGCTATTGATGATTGGCCGCGAAGATTGAAGGCTTGTGTGAAAATTGGTGGAATCATTTTGAATAAATTTTGTGTTTAATGTAAGCTAAATAAATTACCTTTTTTAAAAAAAAAAGTTTTTTTGAGTACCGTGACTAGTTTTCATTTTATAGCCAATTTTGTTTGTGACAGAATTTAAGCACCGACTAGGTAGAGTGCGATCAATAAATAAAACCACATACTCTACTGTTCATACTAAACAACTTTCTGAAGAAAAATTCCCGCGGAAATCTTCAGAGAAGAAGATATTCAACTGTAACTTAAACACTTTATTTCGTAGGAAGAAGGTCTATTTTAGAACGCTGCGCCGTAACAGCTGTTTTACGGAAGACGCTGTTTCAAAAAACACCCCTATGTCAGTGCGTTAGAGTTCACGCACTTATGTTTGAAACTCAAATACGAGGGGTGGCTGATATAAAATCTCCTTTGTTAAAGAAAGTTTAAAAAATGTTACTGGCCACTATATTCTCGTATTCTTTGTTTATTCCTTTTTTAAAAATTATGACACTTATTTGTTTCTACGAGTTCAATTTTTTTTTGGCGCGTCTTCGTTTTTATCAAGTTGCAATAAAATTAAAAATGGATAAAATTGAGTATCGCGCTGTGATTAAATTCCTCGGTAAAGAAGGGAATACGCCGACGCAGATCCGAGAGCGCATGTTTAAGGTGTTCGGAGATTCATGTCCTTCCGAATTTGTAATAAAGTTTTGGTCAAAGCAGTTTAAACAAGGCCGTGTGAGCTTAGAAGACGATCCCCGTAGTGGAAGGCCCATTTCTGCAGTTACCGCAGATAATGTGGAAAAAGTGAAGAAACTGATCCTTGCCGATCGGCGAATTAAGCAGTGGGAAATAGCTAGAGATGTTGGCATTAGCAAGGAACGAGTTCATGAAATAATTCATGAACATTTGGGAATGTCCAAGGTGAGCGCACGTTGGGTGCCTAAAATGTTGACCCCGTTTGATAAGCAAAGGCGTGTGGAATGTTGTCAGTCATTTTTAGACTTGGTAAAGGATAAAGAGGAAGAAACTATCTTGCGAATAGTGACCTGTGATGAAACTTGGATTCGTCAGTGGGATCCCGAAAGCAAACAAGAATCGATGCAATGGAAATTTAAAGGGGAAAAACCACCAAGGAAGTTTAAGGTCCGGCTGTCAGCGGGCAAACTAATGGCAACCATTTTTTGGGATGTTGAGGGGATTCTTATGAAAGATTACCTGCCAAAAAACACCACGATGAATGCTGAATACTATGCGAACTTACTTGACCAGCTACGCAAAAAAATAAAAGAAGACAGGAGGGGCAAACTTAGCAAAGGCGTTTTGATTTTGCATGATAATGCACCCGCGCACACGGCCTTTAAGGCGCGGTCATCTCTGACAAAAAACGGCTTTACAGAGATCAATCACCCACCCTATAGTCCAGACCTGGCTCCCTCTGACTACTTCTTATTTAAAAATTTAAAGAAAAATTTGAGAGGGCGCAGATTTTCAACAGACGAAGAGATGAAGGACGCTGTGAATGACTATTTTGACGAACAAAATAATAATTATTATTTTAATGGTATGCTGTCACTTATTGACAAATGTCGTAAGTGCATTTCAGTTGCAGGGGACTATATTGAAAAATAAAAAATAAATTATTAATCCATGTATTTTCTTTCATAGTCAGGTAGATTACTTTTCAGCCACCCCTCGTATTTCCTAAACTAATAGTTAGCGCGGGTATGATTCTCGGGAAAAGTGGTTCAGTATGATGCGTAGAATATGTGGTTTCATTTAATGGTAGCAATCTATTTACACCCGGTATAATATAATATACCTCAGTATATTCTAAGTCTATGTATGTTCCAACCATTGACCTCTCATAAACAACTAGACTCACAATCTCGCTCAAAAAGCGTACGCGATGCATCTTGTCACCGCTACTACGCGACAAGATCGAATGACGATTGCGTCTTATTTTAACGAGCTCATACAACTTCTATGAAACACGGTGTAAACAGCTCGGCGCGTGAGACGGAAGATGTGTAGTACAAAATGTATGGCAGTTTTAGGATAGATCCGTGCGCCGCACGCGACCGGGAATTGCCGAAAGAATACGAAACGAAACGAGTAGTTCACTCGCGTGACGCCGAGGCCTTGACCTACGCACGATGCACTTGTCGTCAGTTCGTCACCACAGAGTACCTTTATATAATCGTCACTTTTTGCGCGCGCTTGCGGAGGAGTAATTGTTTATTTAAGTATTTACTATAATTATCTAAAAAAGTAAACTAAATATTAGAAAGAGTGTAAATTATAATATTGACTATATTAAAACCAACAGGACTTATGAAAACAAATTGAACATTAAATCTGCTGGACCGCCCCGGCCAAAACAGGAATGCAAAACAAAAAATAAATCGTTCACGAGAATGTTCAAAAGTGAAATGTATTTTAAAGAGATGATTATGTGTATGTGAGAGACTAAATGCTTTTTTTTTGCTTTCCCTGTGTTATTTACGGCGGAGAAGCGATTTGGACAGCACATAGGTAAATAAAATTTATGTTTCCTTAAATTGCGGCATTTTATTTGATCTATTTTTTTAAATATTCAATAAAACCATGCAGTGCACCACCGGTTCTCTGAGGCACCAGCCGCCACTGCTTGCACCGCCACGTAAACTCCTTGGTCGGGGCGCAATCACTCACGCATGTGAGGGTCTTCGACAAGGAGGTTTCTTAGCGGAGAGGTCTTGCACCGTCCTTGGTCGGGTCAGGCCGCAAAGTATATTCAATGTCTATGGTTGTACGTATTAGCCAATATTATTTTAAAACCCTGTTGGTGTTAGATATCAAAACCGACATGATTGTATGGACTTAGTATTCCTTGCCTTCCTACTTAGTGTGTTGGTACTGTAATGTCGGAAAAATAGTAGTTTATGAAACTGGTACTTAAAAATAAATAATTATAAAATTAAAAAATGTATAGTTTTATAGACTACTTTATCTAAACTCATGCCTACTAACCTGTTTTCATAATCTTGGAAAAATTTTCGTTAGCCATTTTTCATTGTTCTTGTAAAAGTTTTGTTCTAAGTATTTGTAATTTCCGTCGTTATTTCCAGAATATCAGGTGGAGTCAAATATCATCACCATCCCTGCTGTCAGTAATTTTAGGGCAAAATAATTCTTTTGACCTATAAAACACAGTAAGTAATAAATACATTTCATCGAAAACTATGGCGCAACAAACAGTTCATCCATTGACAGACCGAGTCTAAGGCGCCGAAAGCCATAGACAATACCTGGCCGAGAATAAAGTTGACTGTAACTTCGTTACTGTTTTGTATGTATTATGTATTGGAGAACATATTATATTATGATAACCTCATTGGTATCTGATATTAAATCTCAGACATGGCTGTTTGGGCTAAGTTCCCCATTGCCTTCCTATTTAGTATCACATGTACTGTAATCTCAGAAAAAGTTTTTTATAGCATTATGTTGTTCGGAGACCTATACTGTAATTTAAGTTTTCAATTTTTTAGTGACGTTAATGAAAAATATTTTTCATTATGCCAGTAGTTTTGAGTTCGTAATGAGGATTGTACGATATGAGGTTAGATAAAATATTTTATAGCATTATGTTGTTAGGAGAGCTGTACTATAATTTAATTTGTTGGCACATTTTCGCCTTCAGGACGATACGAAGGCATCAATTCATATTTTAAAAAGGAATGCCGAATATTCGCACGCAGAATTCTTCTCATCATCAATTCATTATTATTGTTTTCATTCGGTAAACATTATCCAGGCGTTCCGTTTTAATAAACTTAAATATAATGTTAATATTTTACTGATTTACATACCCGTAGAGATTTATTTTGTGGAATGACAAAAGTTTGAAAAAAAGTAAACGTTCCATAGGCCCCAATAAAAAGCAAACCTAAGTAGGCTTAAAAAACTAAAACATTTAAGGACGCATTTCCAGAAAGGGTCAAAATGTTGAATGATGCGCTGTTTTTCGGCATATCTTTCGTATACATTTTGGTAAATACATCAGGCTTAGTTAAATTTTTTTGGGTACCATAAACTTTCAACTACGAAGCTGGGATTTTTTTCCAAAAAATACATCTTTTCATGCAGTAAAATCAAATTTTCTTACCCTCTTTCTGTGAAAACAGTTCAGTAGAAATCTGTACCTTAGAGGTAAAGAATCTTAAGTCACGCATCGATTACACAGGCTGTTAGGAAAAGTACTTCGTTCCTTTAAACCACTTGTGCTATAGGTATAACAAAGCATGTTAAGCGTGTTCTTTTAAAATAAAAAAAATAAAATATTTTTAAAATCTTTCATTAAATTGTTCAACCCTAGTTCAGCAGAACGCAATAGATAGATAGAGATAGGTGATAGACTATGGCAAAAAAACGGTGCGTAAGAGAAAGGGATAATAATTTAATTAAATAATATAAAACGAAAAAAAAAAACAAATAATAATAATATATTTTTTATATTAAATTAATTTGTTATACCTATAGCACACGTGGTTTAAAGGAACGGAGTACTTTTCCTAACATGCTGTATAGCAAAATCGTAACGTATGCCAGACTACATATTATTATGTTATATTTTGCTATTTGATAGACCTTGGACTTAATATTCTTTACCTCTGAGGTACAGAAATATTTCAATAATAACTTTGACCAAAAACAAAAGCAGGCGTAGGAAAAAAAATGTAGAGTAAAAAAAGAAATGTTTAAACAAACCTCGAAATAAAAGAAAAGAAACTGCAGGAGTTTGCTTTTTCGCGGGAAACAATATGTTGCGCTACAACAATATTAAGGTGACAAAAAACAAGGTGCTAAATTTTATTTATTTATTTATGATGTGTATTATATATAGGTGGTAGAGCTGATGCCGGGCTCAACTGTGGAGGTATCACCATCTTACTCGCAAATCCTCCCGAAGTTATTCGGGGGAGAGTAAGAGAACAGCTCTTAGGCAAAACCAGGCGGCCAACCATTGCCTGGGACCGATGGATGATGGTTTATCCATCCCCAATTGCCGGGCCTTATATAAAACAGACTGGTGACGGGCAGCGGCGTCACTGGTGCAAGGGTTTCGGCACCGCGCTCACCAACCCGCCTGCCCAGCGTGTGTGAGTATGGGCATTTCTTCCCGGAGGACCGCCAAGTGTGGCGATATACTGGAAAGGTCTATGTCCAGCAGTGGACGAAACAGGCTGATGGATAGATTATATATTATATATCTGCACAGCATAACAGATTAAATCCAAATCACCGTACAGACACAAAGAAAATTACAAGGATACAGAAATAAGACGGAAAAGTAACGACAAACAGAAAAATTAAATAAAAATGTTAAAACAATCTGATATTGTAAATCTAAGGACATGGTCATTGAGGCTTCACTCCCACAGAACTTCAAGCAATGAAAATGGTAGCGCTTGACAATGATTCGGCACCTCAGAATATGAAACCCAAATTTTGATTATTTGTTATTTTACTTGTACAAAAATGTTATGAAATTTTACTGTCTTTAAGATAGAGCTGAAAGAAATTAAGGTAAAAAATGCTACTTTTTCGACTTTTTTTGTATGGGGACTTACCTTTGGGTTTCAACATTTTTTAATTTTATTATTTGTCGTGGTAGAGGCCATAGCAACACGTATTCTGTGGAAATTTCAACTGGCTACCTGTAACGGCTGAAGCTGTAAACCCCTGTGACAGACGGTAGGACGGACGAACGGACAGATTGACATTGGAGGCTTAGTAATAGGGTTCCGTTTGGTACCCTTAGGGTACGGAATTCTAAAAATGAGAAACAAAAAGGCCGCCGCATTTCGAAAAAATAAAACTTGGTGTTATTTATGACATCACAAACTTCGCTTCTTTTCTTCATTTGGGGTCAGCTTACTTCGTTTAGTGAATAATCTGGTTCCACTGCCTGCGGGGCTATTATGTAACTCAGTGTCGGTTGCCATCTATGGTTGCTATTCACCAAAAACAGATAAAAAACGAACTTCTAAATTAACCTTCAATAGGTATTGCACTGTTTACGTATTGTGACGTCATTTCAAGTGCGAACGTATCCTTAGACAAGCGGAAATATATATTTTGACGATAGGTACCCGGTTTGGCAACTGATTTTACGATACAGAATCAGGGGGTTGGTCTTCGCTGTAAACCATTTTATCGTGTTTGCTTATATACAAATTTCACCCGGTTTCAAAGCAGTTTTTGCACGGAATGCTGTGCATGACAGAGCATGGCGTATCGTATACGTTCGGTAGGCAATGTTCCGTGAAAAAGGCTTTAGTGAATATTGTGCTAACAAAATCATGGCGGCTAGGAAAAAGCTTCGATAGTTTGTACCAATAATTGTATGTTTGTACTTAATACTCGATAAAAAAAATCGAAATCGGGTCAGATGAGCTGCTCTCAGACCAAAAAACACTTAATAAAATAAGTCCAGCTTACACTTTATCTGGGTTTCATTATTAAGGGGGGGTTATCCCGATTTTGTCTCTTTTCAAATTTATTTTAAACCAATAAATAGCGATAATTAAATTTTGTAAAAAATATATGTCATATTCCACTCTTTGATCTTAATATTTCGGTCGTTCGAAACACGATTACTTGCATTTCCCTCGATTGGATTAAATCGCAAAGATAGGTCTAAACTATGATCTAAATATAATTTCATTTGAGCTATTTTAAGTTTTGGACTATAAAACTTATACTAAAATAAACGTCGTGAAAAATGTGACATAAAACGGCCGTCATATAAAAACCTATCCTTCTTATTCCAAAATAATAAATAAAAACACCTCGAAACCGCGCGTTTTCTGAGCGGCCCACTGAGGAGGATAAACATGTGTAACATGAAAGCGTTGGAGCAGGACAGTTTTCTCTGGATAACTTGGCCTTAAGTTTTTGTGTCTACAGTACGGCTATAATGTATACGGCTTAATAAACTTGTCCTTCACGGTCCACACTTAGATTCACCACTTATTTATATTTTGACTGTGTATTCTGGACATTGTACATTTTATTTTGCGCAATGAGTCTAGTAGTTTTGAGTTGAGCCGAGGACAGATTGACAAAATGTATACTGATTTAAAAAAACAATAAGAGATTTTCGTTTTTTTGGTGTTTTCAACACATCAAAAATAGTTCTTATGAGCACGTCCCTTCGATCTTACGCACCCCTAACTATGTTAATATGAGCACTCGCTGCATTTATTATCAGGATCGATCGATCAATCTGACGCCCTTATCTCGGTGGTCGTACATTATGGTGTAGTTTTTAATCTTATGTTGCTAAAATGATGGACTTTCCGATTTGGAATAACACTATAGAAATGTTTGTTTGATCTCAACTTTGGTAGATTGCTCTACAATCTTAAATTAATTTAATTTATTTTAGTTTGTTCGGAAAAGCTAACTTAGTATTGAATGACAATGTGTGATATGGGTATTCAACAAGCCATTAACATGTTTTCACATTTAGGTTGAAAAATATTTAAATTATGTGTGACAAATTAAACAAACAACAAATTATAAATAACAAATTTTTCAAATCTGATTGGGTAACTCCATCAGTCTAGCCAACTTCTTCAGAGGCAGTTTGGCGATGTTTCAAACAGATAAACAAGAATTTCTGCGTCTTTTCATACCTAGACTGCGTTCAGTTTGATCGCCGGATGAAGGCTGTCTAACATTAACAGCAGAATATCATGTACAAATTCAACGCGTGCAAAAAAGATAGTATGTTAGGCGGGCGTCGTCTGACGACAAACTGAACGCTGGCTAATAGGTGAAACATGGATCCACCACCATAAACTAGAGACCAAGTAACAGTAGAAACAGTGGATTGCTTCTGGCGAACTTGGGCCTAAGAACGCCAAGGAAATTAATCGGCCAACAAAACCATGGACTCAGTTTATAAGAGACATCTACGAAATCCATCGCTTTGGTACTCCACACTTTACGCTCTGTAATATTAATTAGGTAATTAATAATAAATATGAAAAAAAAAACCGTTTAATCATTTTTCTGTTTGTCAGGCGCAACCATTTTAGCACCTTGATGTTGCTATGGCATCTATATTGTTGTAATTTTTTTTTTATTGAATATTTACGTAATGTTCTTAGGGTTCCGCACTTATGGTACCCTTTATGCGCGAGTCCGATCCACACATGCACGCTTTCTCTAAAAAAAAACTGATTTGTAATGAAAACTATGATGATTTCACGCAGAATTTTCTCAATTCCATCCACCTGTGTCCCTTAAAACAGCAAATAGTTTGACTTTAGCCGTCCCCAGCCCACTATCAATCTCCTCACCACATCATTTGCTCCCCCTCTCTCTCCTCACACCTCACCACCCGATTGAATTTCATTATCGAAACGCTTAGTGCTGATTGGATACGTTTAAGTAACTATGCGCTCTCTTAATGCTCTCTTCTGCATTAGCTGATCCCATACCGGAGGTAGGATTGCTGGGAAGTTTGGTATTTCTAATCTGGATTCGTATTCTGTGGTGTTGAATCGAAAATCGAACTTGAAAAACCTTTTTAGCTGTATTTGCCAAAATAGCTTGAGCCTATTGAATTTGAATTGAAAAAATTGATATCAATTCCTGTTTTAATACGCAAGCTCTCATTAAATTAAAATTGTCGTAGGTATAGTTTCACAGCATAGATTTTTATGGAGGTTATTATTTTAAACAATTTTTTTCTCTTTTCCAAGCAATGCTTTTGCGGAATAGTACTTTAGGGGAAAACTCCAACTTATATCGCTTTCAAATGTATCGTTATTGGCGAAAAATTATCTGTGATGTTAGGCAATCACGATACATTTGAAAGCGATATATATTGAAGTTACACAATAAGATAATCTATGTGAAGTAATCGAGAAAACATAGTTAAACAAACATCATGTCGATCTATATACGATAGTCCAAATGTCTGTGAATGCAAAGTAAAAATATTATTATAATCTTTGTATTGATCTGTCATTTTTGGGCGTGATATCATGTTGCTAAAATATTGCACAGTTTTATAAATTTCAAAAGCTGCATCGAAATATGCAGGTTCGAATGTAGTAAGTAGATGTTGACTCTGTAAATCGTTTCTGTGTTTACCGAAATCCCTTTTTCAACCAGGGGCCTTGTTTTTTAACTTCAGCATCTATCGCTTTCAATTGTATCGTGATTGGCTAAAAATTATGTGTGCTGTCATTTCTGGCCAATCACGATAGATTTGAAAGCGACAGCGATGGATGTTAAAGTTAGACAATAAGGGCACTGTTCCTACAAAAAGGATTGCCGTAAAGCAGCAATCGACAACATTACAAATTCATAATTGGTGCAAAACTAAAAACCATTTCGAGATATGGGCTTTCTGAGCATCATAATATTTTTTTCAGAATTAAATCGGGATTAAATAAAGAGATATTTTCAAAAAAACTAAAATTATGGTAAACATAGGATTTTAAAAACAATTTCCTTTGCTTTGAAGACAATTTTGTTTAAAAAAAAATCAACGTCATGCCATGTCACAGCAGACTTAAACATGCCAAGCGTTTTTTTTTAATAATCCATTGGCAATGAACATTGACTTTTGAAATCCTCAGATGCGACTTACGTCTTTTTAGAATGAGTGAATAAGGAAACATTAAATTTTGCAGGAAAAAGATAAAATAAAACAAAATAAAAAAATAAATGAGCTTCTTTTTTACGCAGACTTTCAATATAAATATTAAAAACAAATTGATAACGAAAATGAAATGTTGTCGATTGACGAACAAATATAAAACTAAAGATCAAAATAATTGAAATATTTTTGTCTTTGTTGCAGACGGTGTCCATTTCAATGTTACTGCGATATGCTCACCATCAGATCTTCGTGTTTATTGGTAAGTTTTAAATTTAAATAAATAAATTCACTAAACTAAAATGAAATTATTAAAGCTGTATCTAAAATAATACAAAGTGGTCACATAACCGATTCAATAGAAATCATGTTTGCCAAGCAAATTTCTCAAGTGGAGTTTTTAAATTAGAAACAGAGAGTGTAATTTTTTCCATTTGCGCTTTTGCGCTGGTACATTTTCCTTTGATCATTAATGAGTAGTTTTGTTTAGAAAACTAAACAACTATTAGTCCACTTTCTCCTGGATGTATTCACTTTATTAGTAGCAAATTGAGGGATTGTCTTAAATTTCAGGGCAGTTGCTTTAGAATAATATTTCTATCGCGCGAACTAAAGCTGGTAAAAACGAGTGCTTTACATAAATAGGGCAATTATAAAAGAGTTGTTGAAAATTAAATCAGAGAAAAAGTCCCGAGTCGTGAGCCGGCTCAGCGGCAATCTCTTTGTAATAACAACAATTGCGAGTACCGCCCGCGGCCGTGCACCCCCCAACCCGGCTGCAACCCCGCGCTGCCGCTGAAAAATAGAAATATCACGGGTCGGATTTACGTACCCCCCTCTTGATCCGCCAGCAATTAGCTGGATAGAGATAATTTGTTTTTTTTTCCTATTTGCTCCGCCAGCACTTGGCTTAGTGTTTCAATTCGATGATTGCTTTGAATTCTTTGAAACGCGCTTTTTTACCTGTCGGCTTGGTAAAATTTCAAATCGGTGCCGTGGTTCTTAAGCTCGCCTTCGGATTATCTTTTTAAGGTTCCGTCAAAACAAAACCATTTCCATCGAACCCAGCCTATGTGCTATAAAATGAAAACGCGTGGGCGAACTGAGCTGAAATTTGCATGTCGGCGTAGGCGTAGAATCAAACTAGGAGCCCGGAGAGAATAAACTATCACCAACTGATAGCCAAAACAAGAACGAAGCGTATTTTCAGGCAGATTATTTCTACAGCAACGGAACCCCTTCAAATACTTGATAAACTCTTCCAGTATTTTTAAAACAATTTCAATTTCGAGAGATTACAAGATGGCTAATAGATTAGTATGTTTTTGCTCTCAAGTAAACAGAGTGCGCTCTGCAATAAGCTCATTACGGCAGTCCGTCCGGGCACCACGCGCCGGTGTATAGTCGGGATATCTTGATAATATCCTGCTGATAATTGCTTGTTAGTGCCTGCCTGCCTAATTACCGGATTTATTCTTCAGTTTGGTATTAATATCAGACAATACCTTGCAATAAGGGGTCCAATTAATATGTATTATGACGCGTATTGCTTGATTCATTTCTTTAATGAATTTACATTTTACGAGTACTTACAACTTACGCTTGTCTTCCAAGGGGTCGATAGAAGCGATCTACATCTTCTAAGTTACTGAAACACATTTTTTCCTTCTTCAGTGTTATCATTAAGTCATACAAGCTCTTCTATTCCGTGTTCTTTTGATAAGGACTTATTCAGTATGTCGCCAAATTGTTTGGTATATGCACGATTGTACAAATTGTACATTCTTTGACTGATTCTACAGTATAATGGTTCGATTATATTACAATTACTAAAGTAACCTCGCGCTGCCTTCAGTACTCGAATATCAATTATATAAAAAATTACAGCTTCGTCTATGTTTTTAGACCAAGGATATTAATTTATTAATTTATCATCTTAGCAGTTCGGCCCATCATTTTCTTTTACGCCGAAAAGAAACAGAGATTATTATCTTCACAGCTTTAACAATGGTACATTATGATATAAGTGAGCTGCGTTGGACATTACAGTCGAGGCGGAATTGCAGGCCGAACCGAACGGCGAGGCCGTATTGGAGCCGAGGGTGTAATGTCTAATACTCACGCGTTTCATACAACGTTTTTCAACACACTTGCGAGGAAAAATATTAAAATTTCACTGCTTATTTTTTCACATAATCGAAACCACAACTATGAATTTTCTTTGAAAAATGGCGGCGGAGATTTTGTCTATGCGAGCGCAGATGGAAATAGAGGCACTTACGCATCCGCCAAACAGCCAAATATTGCCAAACAGCCAAATATTAAATATTACCAAACTGAATATTTTTTTAATTAATTGAAATAGGCGTTACCTTGCGGAAGTCCATCACTAAAATATGGATATATAAATATAATTTGCAATATTCCGCTAAACAATTCTTGATGCAGACTCGTGTACCTCCCGCCCGCCCACATAAAACATGCAACAAGCAAGCCATACGAGCATAAAAGCAAAGCAATCTTAAATAACAAGCAAGAAAACTTATCGACACGTGTTTCGCCTCTGAACGAGGCATCTTCGGCATGTGTTGCTGGCTCGGCTTCTCCGCAGCAACTGATATTTTGTACTTACAACAAAAATTTGAGTTAATTTGTTGATAAAAATAAATAATTTGATAAAATTAAATGATCATTTATTATACTTTAACTGAGACAGTTTATTTATATGCAAAAACTTTACTATTTCTCAAGACAAGACAAGACAAAAGTCTTAGCTAAGATTAAAAAAAAAACTGTAAGGTAAAAAACACTAGTTATAAACACTAGTTATACTAGCGATAATGTAAAGTAAAAGGCACACGTGTTTAATATGCTGCATTATGACCCTAAGAACGCTGCAATAAGGGCCACTTTATAAGCAAATGTTTTGAAAAAAACTCTTTTCGATTGAAAGAAAAAAGTCTTCCGGTGCCCAAATAACGTTGTAGTCTTATTTTAAACCTCATTTTTAAATGTCTCTATTTACGTTTCAACATTCAGCCGACATAACACTTTTTTAATTACAGACAGATTTCCATTTTTTGACGGAACAATCTGCATCTACCGGATGAATTAATGACGTGCTCACAAAATTTAACCATATATACTGAAGCGCTTCCATAGAAAAACTTCAAACATAGCGAATTAAAAACACACTTCCCATACACATTTTTAATACCTACTGGTAATTTTCTATGGGAAAGCGATTTTTAGTTACCGTTTTTGTAAAAGCTATAAAACATAATAAACAGAAAATGTCCATTGATTTCGTCCTTGTATTGCTATGAGAGCTGGTGAATCAGAATTTTCGAGTTATTTTAGGCGAGCCCAGCTTTCTAACAGTCATAATTCTTTATCATATTGCGGGACAGCGGAAACAGCCTTCTCACCATCGCCAGCAGGTCGGACGGTCCCTTTATGAAACATTGGCAGGCGCTACAGACTCCTTCGTTCCAAATATGGGGAAGGTAGCACCAAAATAATGTGCTTGTTTGAATTTAATTTGAAATTGACATTCTAATTCTAATTGTTATATTGTAATTGTAATTTTAATTCAATTTTTATATGTCCTTAAATGTATTTGTGCTGTCGTAATTGTTTTGTAATGCTCTATGTCAGTTTGTTTTTTTATTGTAATAATAATAATTGTATATAAATCTTTATGGGTTATTGGCCTGAAATAAATAAATTCATTCATTCATTCATTCATTCATTCATTATCTGAACAAATTACTCAAGGTGTTTGCTCCATGGTTCGTTCCCAAACGCATAAACTTTTTATTTTTGATTAAGGAACATTAAATGTGCGAGTATATTGGATTATAGTTTTTGTCATTCGGATCCTATGTATATTTTTTTTATTTCTTTCTTTCTATCATTATTAAAGGTCCTTAACCTAATGCGATGGTGTATTTTCATAACAAAGAAAACTAAGTGTAACCTTTGTGAACTCGCTAAACGTACATGAAAACAAATCGGTTTCCTCCGCGCCCCTGTACAGAGAGTGCTGCGAGCACGTTAAGGTGAGGGTGTTCAGAAAAAAACTTTTACTCCAACGCTTTCATTTTACACTTATCTATCCTGTTCAGTGGAAGCGGGCCGATCGATTCTGAGGTATTTTATTAGCTTTCAATGTTTATTTTAACTATTTATTTTATGTTTCCATGAAAAACTGGACAATACTAAATAATTTTACTATTATTTTTTCATTGCAAAGCCTTACTTATCTAATAAATGAAACTGTTTTTTTATCTCAAAATTATCTAAATGTTTCAGAATAATTTCAATGCAGTAAAGTAAAATAAATTTGTTATAAATTCTCGTAATAATTCGAGTAAAGACGTGAAGAAGCACATATATCATTTTGAAATTTTTATTTTATGTTTTAAGGGTGCTCACGCAAAATCTCGCACTCCAGTATTAGGTATTTTCTTGCACGCAGGCAGGTAATGTGATTTGCAGCGATATGTCAAGACTAAACAAAAATGTGTTTGTTTGCATTTAGCATAGCATAGCATTTTCCTAATATTTTTTATGCATTTTCCTTTCGCTATAAGCAGCAAGGCGCGGTCAAATTGAAATAATAGTTTCACGGAATGTGTGCGCTGCGACACAGGTTCCCCATGCGAAGGCCGGCGCGACGGGCGTCTGGGCCGCGCGGGCGATGTTGGATGAGTGAGTGAACAGCCTTAACAACCCGGAAATTAATTTTACAACAAGTATTTTTGGGTAAAACACGAATTCCCGCTTAAGGGGGGTCCCCGACCTAAATTAGCAATTCGATTTGTGTCGGTACAAAATATCGACGGAAAAGGCATTGAAATAACGTTTATATATCAGCGCGCACGGCAAAGTGGCTGTTACGACGATCGCTGCGTCTCCAAAAAGCACAAAACAGGCGAAAATTGTAATTTTCACATGGGCGCAATCATTAATTCGAAAATTTTATTTATGTAATATTTTACTTATCAAATTCTCTAACCATTCGTGTTTTGCTCGAAAATAAATAAGGTCAATTTTAGGTGTAGATGCATGAATTCAGTAGATATTTCTAACTTCAGTCATTATTTCGAAAGCAAATATCTTAAGGTATTCAAAAGTTAGACAATAATTGATTAGTGAAACTGTACGGCAATTTATTGGAGATAAGTGCAGTATTTTTTATTTATTTCCATGTCTATATACAAACAAGTTAAAAGGAAGCAAGAAAGGGCTTCGCACAGAATTTTACTGGGGGACCCCTCTTAAAGGGTGCCTTGGTCAGTAGGTTGGTGCGGGCGCTTTGCACCGCCGCCGCCGGCAGCCAATCTGAAATTTGTAACAATTGTATGTATCTTTATACTTATATCACATATTATATTATGGGTGCCTTGGTCAGTAGGTTGGTGCGGGCGCTTTGCACCGCCGCCGCCGGCAGACAATCTGAAATTTGTAACAATTGTATGTATTTTTATACTTATATCACATATTATATTATGGGTGCCTTGGTCAGTAGGTTGGTGCGGGCGCTTCGCACCGCCGCCGCCGGCAGCCAATCTGAAATTTGTAACAATTGTATGTATTTTTATACTTATATCACATATTATATTATGGGTGCCTTGGTCAGTAGGTTGGTGCGGGCGCTTTGCACCGCCGCCGCCGGCAGCCAATCTGAAATTTGTAACAATTGTATGTATTTTTATACTTATATCACATATTATATTATGGGTGCCTTGGTCAGTAGGTTGGTGCGGGCGCTTCGCACCGCCGCCGCCGGCAGCCAATCTGAAATTTGTAACAATTGTATGTATTTTTATACTTATATCACATATTATATTATTTATACGACAAAACTTTTCGTTTTTTCTGTACCTATCTGAACTTTTAACTTATTTAGACCCGACGGGTGCATGTTCAAAATAATAAAACTAAGACCAGAATAATTTTTAACTTGCCTTTAACTTTAATTTTAAAAACATTACCCCCTTGCAGCCAAAGCAAGCCATTTGAAACAAATTAAATGTCACTTTAAAAAAACATTATTTGGCTGACGCCAGGGTAGGCACTGCCCCTGATAGTTTGGGTTTCCTACCCGGGTTGCTACACTAACCCGTTCAAAAATCAACACGGGTCGCAACACCGACCGTTCAAAAATAGCAGTGTCGCTATACCGGTGTCGAATTTTTCAACACCAACTCTGAGCAAAGTTCGTATAGAGACGTCAAAATGACAGATAAAAATCAATGCTAAATCTATTGGAAATATGTCAAATGACGTTTGGAGTGTAGCAACTCGGCCAAACCCGTTCAAAAACTCAGTGTTGTAACCCCAGTGTTCCTACCCAGCCTAGGGTTCATTAATGAACGCACTTCTGGAGTACATGATTTCATATATTTTTTAAAATTAGTTTTTAATTTTTTCCATGTTATTTTTACCTTGACCTTCTCATTGCTTTTCTAGCAAGAAGTTCTATGCACGCCACTGCAAGCTAGATTCCTTGTACAGATAACTAAGAAGTAGAACTCTGGAAGCTGGGCTTGCCTAAAATTACTCCATTTTAATGTTCATCAGCTGTAATACTATTATCATATTCACGCACAGATGTCGCTATAAGATGTAAAGAAGATTTCCTTTGGAGTTTGCTGAATAAACTATTGAATTCACAATATCGGATGAAGGGTACCGCTCACTGGGATTCAACTGGTTTCTATGACGACTCATCCTTACTTACCCCAAGGTACAAAAATGTTCCAAGTAACGGGTAAAGGCCTGGAAAACTCGTGGGTATAATCCGGCCATTGTGAATGTTTTGGATTCCCGGCTGGAACGGAAACCATGTCTTCTAACTAGCGACACTACGTCTTGGGTTTTCGCAAATTATGTGTACATGCTACCAGCCAAACACGATCTTAGAACAAACTAGCAAAAGTGGTTCTGGATTGTCATAAAAAAATAACCACGAAGGTTGTGGTGCGACTTTCCATACCTAACCTACTGGCTCACTTCTGCGCTGAAGGATTTTGACAAAAATAGCTTGGCGTAGGCTAAATAAGGTTAAAACAAGGTTAGTCCGGTGAAATAAGGACATAGGTGGCCGTTTATTTGCGGTTTGGCATATTTGAAACAAATATTTATAGATATATGTAGTTTCTTAGGATTTTGTAAAAGGGTGTCTGTCTGTCTGCGGCCAAGGACGGCAGAGTGTTAAAACGAACTGTAGAACTCGGAAAATCTTCGATTAAGAAAAGATAAGTGATTTCCTGTATTGACGGAATTGTGTACGCCAACGACATGGAGGCTATTATTAATTGTGTATATTTTAATAGCATTGCGCCGGCGCCGAAAGAGTAAAATACTTAAATATAGCGGGTGTTTGCGTGCTACAAGTTCAAGTTTATAGGCCCTATAGTATCGGAGATTTCGTGAGTGCGTAATTCGCTTTTATATACCTACAAAAATAACATATCGTCACGACATTATCCACAAAAGGTTCTCGGTGTTCTTATTTACCATATGTAAATACTATTGCACATAATTCCCGAAAAACTCATTGATCATCAAATGATTGTATGTATTTTCCGTTTTTTTTTATATTCCATTGTTTTTGTAAATATTAACTTTGACCTGGAGGACGTATACTTTATATGTATCTGTTTTACAAAATAAATAATTTGAATTTGAATCGGCACGACTCGAACCTGGGTTTTAAGGTAACGAGTAATTCGGTGTACTACCGACTGAGCTACTGCTTTTTATGCCTTTACATTATGCAATCTCTGCCCCATTTGTGGCTTGGGCGTTATTTTATTTTATTTTGACTATGGATACTACGATGATAATAAAAAATAAAACCGGCCAAGTGCGAGTCAGACTCGCGCACGAAGGGTTCCGTACCATTATCTATAAAAACGGCAAAAAATCATGTCTGTTGTATGGGAGCCCCCCATATATATTTTAATTTTATTTTAATTTAATGATTTATTTATAAAGTGAATATATAAGTAAATATCCAGTGAATATTTCAAGCGTCTACCTGTTGCCGTTATCAATATCGAGCAAAACCGAGCAAAAAAATTACGTTTGTTGTATGGGAGCCCCCTTTAATATTAATTTTATTATCTGTGAAAATTTCAACTGTCTAACTATCACGGTTCGTGAAATACAGCCTGGTGACAGACGGACAGCGCAGTCTTAGTAATAAGGTCCCGTTGGTTACCCTTTGGATACGGAACCCTAAAAAAACTGCAACCAAATCAGTTGAGTTGTTCTTGAGCTAAAACGGAGCATACATACAAATATGTTATACATACAGACAGACAAAAATTCTAAAAATGGTAGTTTTAGCTTCAGCTTCAGTACCATACTAATAAAGTAATAACCGATTTAAATTCAAATTTCGCAAAAATATTCAATGTACAGGCACGACTTTTTTACTACTTTATAGATTTATTATAACCACAGGATGTTGAATCAATACCGGTGCATTATATTTGCTCATGTTAATCCACCGACGTTACGAGTTCGAGCACGTTTCTAAGGTTCGAGCTCGTTTCCATTGTAGTACGTTACGGGAGTAGAGGGTCGCACTTCGGCTAAATCTCTTTGTGATCCTCAAAGGATCCGCTCTGTGGCTTGATCCGATCTTGCAATGTGAGCTGCCACGCATCGTGAAATGAGCGAAACGCTGTACGGATTGTGTGTGTGTGTGTGTGTGTGTGTGTGTGTGTGTGTGTGTCGATGTGGCGTTCTGTCTGTCCGGCTTCGTATAAGGCTAGGACTTAAGAGCCCGGTCCGCGACGGCGACAACTTTGATGAAAAACAATATGTTAAATATTTTTCTTGCCTTTATCGCGATTTTTTTGGAAAAACTGGGGACATACACCACTTCATATTGGCCGTCTAAATAAAGGTTTAGAATTTATTTGATTAATCTCTTATACCCACCACGCATGGAATCGTCTTTATATCGGTACCGAAATGGTAAAACGGTGAAATAACGGTACAGAAATCAAAAGGGTTCCATATGGGCTATCGCTATTTATCGGTAATGTTTTCAATCCCTGGTTTAAACACAAAAATAGCAATAATAAGAATTAAAAAAGAACTTGTAGTACCTATATCAAATGAATCGTATTTTTAAGTAGATCCTTAAAAAATGACGAGTTACCTACCACAGAGCGATATCCACCAATTTATTAGCCATTTCGCCGAAACAAAGCAGGATCAGTTCAAAAGTAGGCGGATAAATACTCCGATGTAACTAATCTCGCCACCGAAGTGCAAGTGAGTTGCAGTTTAAACAACAATACTCAGGCCCGCTCTGTTTCGCATCAGTGGCATTCCCACCTGTTACTTTATAGACGTTGGTACAGATTCGAAAATCCGTTCCAGCACTAGCTGTAATCCAGATGCACCTTTGTGCTGTAACGTTTCACCTCTAGGTGTAAAACTTATCTGGTTTGCGATCTCTGAACACTGTATACACGAGAATATAATGGTGAATTTAAGCTCCAGCCAAATCCATCAGTGATAGAACGTAATTATCTTCGTCATTGGTGTAACTAGGGTTATTGTCGTCGTAGTTATTCATATCGATGTCTAACCGACAGGTCGATAGGGATCTCAAAATAGTACCTATACATTTTGATACAAGTGCGAAAAGGTTGATAATTAGAGTCACGATTGACATTTTAACATTACAAAAAACAGTCGGGACGAGAAATATCAACACTTTCGCACGTGTATCTGTGTTTTTTAATACACCTGCGAAAAATTACATGAAATAATAAAATAAAAGCAATTTTGTTGCAAATCAAAACAGATACAATTCGACAGAAGAACACGCAGTCTGGCTGGCGCCAATCTGTACTACAAAGACCAATGTCTCTTTCTAAAATCGTTTTAATAGTAATTTCTAATATTGTTAAAATAGAATATAAATTATGACGTCTAAAATCGTTTGAATTTTTAAAACATCTTTTGCAATTTAACATACATAATATATTTTATAATGAAATATAAAAGTTTAAAAATACTCATCTTAAACAGTTTTTAGAGTATCCGGTAAAACAAAGGGTTACATGCTTACTAAATGATGTGGCCGGTTTCCCCAAGATGGGGCGTTAGTAGTTAAAACAAAAAGCACGAGTGTGAAATATGACATTTTACGCACGCTAAACAGGCACGTAATCTGTCATATTTTGAGCAGGTGTATTAAAAAATCATTTTCATTTAGCGTATATCAAAAATTAGATCTTGTTTCTAGTCACTTCAAAGGCTTCGAAGACGCTTCCATCATAGAGTTTAAAAAAAGTAATTTTTCATGCCTTATTGTGTTCTTACGAAATTCATAAAAAAGTTGATTTGGGTATAAAACACCTTGAAGTTTTTATATAAGACGTTTATTTTTGCAGCCAAATTTATACTGCAGGCTTGGTAAGTGATCAGTATGGCAGATCCATAACATTTTTTGCTTATTTCGCAAAATACAATATTGATCCCCCTTAGTAGTTGACTCGGGGCTTGGCTTGCATTTGTAGGTAAAGGGAAAATAATAATTTTAGAAGTTCCCAAAGAGGGTAATCGGACCTTGATACCAACTATTTACTGAGTCTGCGGTATGATTGGATGTAGCTGCATTTTCATTTTTCTTTATCAAGGAATAAATAAATGTCACCTTATATATGAACTATAAATAGACTTTGCCAGCGCCTCCGCCCGTGTTTATTCAATGCCTGCCCCGTTTTCGGCTTGAGCCTTATTTGATTAACACCCCTTATAGTCTATAGGTTGACTACGATAATAAAGAAAAACGCAACCAAACCCGGTAAATGTTTCTAGAGTTAAATAACCAAACCAATGAAACTGGTGACGCGATGAACGAAGCTTGTGCTACGCGTTTATGTCTTTCAAGCGTCCCTTACTCTCTTTTGTCCTGTAGCATTTTTCTCTCGCTTATTTTGCCGCTGCCGTGTAAGGATAGAGGCGCAAAGTTCTTTTTATAATCTACATACATAGATCGATGCAAATTTTTGACGAAAATTCGAGAGTTAGATTTTGATAGAGCAAAACAATGCAATGAAATCCTAAAAACAATTAATTAAAATTAAATTTGAGTAACTGTTAAAACTAGGGTCGGCGCCTTGCTCCGCTTCGCTTTGCTCGGCTCCTTATTTAATATTTCATGTCAACCTAACACGCTCCACGCTTCGCTCGTCGTCGCACCTATTTTTTGACTTTTGGTGAAAGATTTTTACCCACTCATTGGTCGACGCGTACTCAGTAGGTAGAGATTGCTATCGAAACTCAATAGCTATTTTGCTTATATGCGGCCGGGTCTTCGACCGTTCAATATTTTTTTCGAAGGATGAGCTGCAGCAGGTTATACTTTTCGCTGCGCATGATATGACCCATGTACTGCAGTTTTCTTTTACACTTGCGAAAGTCCAAAAATTAATCATTTAATGACGTCCTGGGCTGTAGCCTAGCTTATTATAATTATTCCAATAAACTTGTACGTGATTGAATAATTCCCATTGCCGCTGTACGATCACTAAAGCACCGCATGTCAAACAGACCGCCTTAACCGCAGCTGATTTCATTTTATTTCCGCTGTATTATTTCCGAACTCAATTAGGCTAATTATGCGAATAATGTCGCACGGGGTGATGCCTTCATATTTTAGTTCTGATTTTATTTGATTTTTGGTGAGAGGTATTCATTTTAGTTTTAAATTGGAATATCGTGTATAATTTAATAAAATGTAGTTTCAAGTACTAATTGTTTTATCGAAAGGCAAATTTTATCTCGCTTTCTGTGTGGGTAATCTAAGAAGGAAAAGTTGTGTATTTTTTTATTGTAATCTTAATTTAAAGTGTTGTATTTGTTTTAAATTTAATTAGTTTAACATTAGGGTGGGTCAAAGTTCCACTTTTTTCGAATTTCATATTGTAATAGTGGAATTACTTTGAAGAGATCTATAAAGAGCCCAAATAAAATAAAATAAAAAATATTGGACTGCATCTGGCTGCGCTTTAAATTCAAAGTTTAACAAAATGCAAGGAAGAAAAAGAAAATGTTTTTTCCTTAAATTTCATTTATTATTTTTATTTGTTTGGACTTATGTCAGCAATATGAAAAATATTGCGTCATAAAATTCTGTTGTGTTCCATGGTCGTAAGAAATTAAAATCCATTAAAAGTGCCTTAAATTGCGAAACTCTGTGAATTAACACAGATTTTATAAAATTTTTGACATATTAAGTGGCATATATTTTTATAAATATTTTTTATGATATACTCACATAAAGTTTTAAACAACAAAATACAAAAAAGTAAAATATATAAAAAAAGTTTAATTCCTGGCATTTTATTTAAACTTTGAATTTAAAACGCAGCCAGAAGATGTAGTCTAATATTTTTTATTTTGTTTTATTTGGGCTCTTTATAGATCTGTTCAAAGTAATTCTACTATTACAATATGAAATTCGAAAAAAGTGAAATTTTGACCCACCCTATTTAACATGTAATAAGAGTATTTATGTTGGTAACTGGTTTAAAAGAAATGTTTAATGTTATTAGTATATATATAAGTATGTTCTGAATAAAGGCTTATATTATTATAATGAGTTTAAACGTGGTCGCACTAATCTCACCGATGATCTGCGTGAGGGACGGCCTTCTACGGCGACGACTGAAGTCGTGTTGTGGGGCGTATGATAAAGACTGACAAACGAGTGACCTATCAGCAGATTTGAACAAGTTTAGGCATCGGTATGAGTCAAGTGTACAAAATCCTCCTTGAACATTTAGCGGTCAGGAAGCTTTGTGCCCGGTCGATACCTCATAATTTGACTGAGGCCCAAAAACTCCGTCGAGTTGATTGGTGCTGTGAAATGGTTCAAAGATTTAACGGAGGTAACTCAAATGCTGTGTTCGACATATTTACTGGTGACGAAACCTGGATTTACTGTTATGATCCTGAAACTAAAAGACAGTCGGCCGTGTGGGTGTTTCCTTCCGGCGAGTTGCCAAATAAAGTGAAGAAAGGTCGAAGCGTGGGAAAAAAGATGGTGGCCTCGTTCTTCGGAAGGACAGGTCATTACGCAACAATTGTTTTAGAAGATCGAAAAACAGTTACTGCAGAGTGGTACACTAACAATTGTTTGCCAATTGTCTTAGAAAAAGTTCGGGAGAAACGACCTCGCAGTAGGATCCTCCTTCACCACGACAACGCCTCGTTGCACACCGCAAAGCAAACGATCGACTACTTGGCGACGTCAGACGTGAAATTACTGGGTCACCTGCCGTATAGCCCCGACCTCACCTCTTGCGATTTTTATTTATCCATGAAAATAAAAGAAAAACTTTGAGGAAAACGTTTTATGGACGCCGAAGAAGCAGTGGCTGCGTTTCAAAAGGCCGTCGAAGAGCCGGCGGAACAGCATTAAAAAGCTCGTCTAAGGACGAGTGGGCAAAGTGCTTTTCTCAGTGGTTCCATCGGATGCAGCGATGTATTGATGTGAATGGACACTATTTTGAAAAGATATAATAAAACTAATAACTTGCTAGTTTGTTCAGTTTTTGATTTTCTAAGAACTTTCAGTGTCGCCCTCGTACATATAACTGTCAACACGGGTTAATTTTTTTTTTTACTTTTATCTAAATTGAGAACAATTAGGCTCTAAACTCGTAATCTAATCATACATAATACACATAATTTGATATCTCTGGAAATAAAGTTTGTTTGAAAAACAAGGCGCGGCTTTTTGCATTTGTTTTCTTCAGGATTAAGACAAGCCAAACTGTGTTCAATGTTTTTTGATAATGTTATTTTATTTAATTACAATGCAATAGTTTTGTTGTCCGATAGAAAACAAATAATAAAAAAAACCCCTGCACCATGTCAATTAACGGACAAAAGAGCTGTGTTTTGAATGCCTGTGTAAGATACTGCTTCCAAATCTGTCATGATAAAGCATCGACGATACTACGCCTTAGAAATTCGCGGGATTGCAATGGAATTTTCTTTTAGCAACTGTCAATAACGCGTTTCATTTGCGAAGCTCTCTCTCATCTTGGAATATTTCGTAATGGAAATAGTGTAACTTTATTCCCGCTGTGGAAGGGTTGCTCACAAGTGATTCACCCTGGGAAGAGTTGTTCGTGTATTTGTTTTGCTTCTTGCGTTCCTTTTCTTGATTGTTCGATGATTGATAGCACTTGCGGTGTTTCGGAACGCTTGACGCCTTGTAATCGATTGAATCGTTACATTTCGGTGTTTAGTTTACCACAATGTGGTGCGAGCAATATCATTGTATGGCTATGTATTGTATTGTACAGTTCATTTCTACTTTGTGGGATTCCTACTGCGTTGTAGTAAAGTTGATTTTAGAATGCCTGTATCGTAGGTTTGTGTGTACATAAGTTAGGTTGTGAGCCACGAATTGACCCAACAAGCTTGTTCGTTAGTTGGCGATTGCTTATCTTGCGATGAAGATCCAGCAGCGACATAAATAATGTCACTTAAGAAATTACAAAATGGGACAATGTTGATACTGCTTTAATTACTTTCCAGATGAAAATACATTTCATCTAAATAACACAGTATCCTAAATTAAGGAAACACTATTGAATTTGTCATAATGTGTCACGCTGCCACATTTAAAACGTCTGAGGTGCAATTGTGTAAGCCAATCGTATTCAAATTCGATTGTCATATGGCTATTCGGCTAAGCAAATAAGCCCTTTTGACAAATGAAATCGTACGTTTTTGGTTGTCAACAACAAAATAAGACATTCATTTGACAGCCAAAAATGTACGATTTCAACTGCAAAACGGGCTAATTTGCTTAACCAAATAGCCAAATGACAATCAATTTGAATACCATTGGCTTACACAATTGCACCTCTGATTTCTAAAACGTTTCCCAAAGCTCTGAGGAAAAAAGGATTTTCGTGACTGCGCGAGAGCTGCCCTAACTTCTGAGTGTAGTTGCATCAAACAATCACATACCTACATAATTTTTTTGTCATAACTTACCTACTATAATCCTCTGCTCCTGCGCGTGCTTCCTGCATGTCGTCTGGATTTTAGTCTAAGCTGTTGAAAATTTTACTGCCAATCATCCTAAGACAGAATTTTTAGGCAATCAAGTACAAGACAATCAACTAAAGGGAATTTCGTACATCTAAACAAAATCAGCTAATGGCAAATCCTGTATTCTAAAACTTCCACAGCACCCTATGTTCATCAAGAATATATTGTTTTGTTACCTTAATTAACACTAAGAGGTTTTCGCAAGTGACCGGCAAAAAAGCCTTTCTTTTATGTTATTTGCATACTAAAATATTGGAATTGACCTGCGGAATAATGCGGATCCCTTCGAGATAATTAACCATTCAACAAAAGGGGCCCTTGTTTTTTTTTGTTGCTTTTTAAACGTAATCTAACTAGAGAAGATTAAGGACGTTATAAAAATTTTTGGCTATCAGTTTTTCATAACGGATCTGTTATTAAGTAAATAATAATTTGTCTTCTCTATTTATTATTAATACTCCAGGAACAAAAAATCTTATTATGTATGTAATTCGACCCACAGGATTTATTTCGATTGTTTGAACGTTTATATTAATTGGAAACTTTGAAGTCCTTTGAAGAGATTCGCTTCCTTCCTTTGTTCTTCGAATTACAAAATATAGGGTTTATTAAATGACAAGGATTATTGGTTATTGTGTAATACATTGTCATCATAAATTCTTAATCGGTTTTCAGTTAATTACAATATAAAGTGGAGTATTTCAGAGGCTGTGCCTACAATACAGATACTGTGGCGGGGTGAAATAGGATACTTTGGTTTTTGCCAGAGTTGTAATCTTTGTTGTCCCTACATAACTGCATTATTTACCAGTGGTGTGCACTCCATAGAGACAAAAAGACACTGTCTACTCCGACAAATACACGTTTTTATTTATAATCTGTTATCAATTTTCTGATAAAATAACGTAGGTAATAAAATAGGTGCTATTGTTAACAGATTATAGGCGTTTTGATTCATAATCTGTTATCGATTTTCTGCTAAAATAGCGTAGGTAATAAAATATGCGCTAATTGATAACAGATTATAAATAAAAACGCGTGTTTGCTTAGGCGTCTCTATGGCCGCCATTGTTATTTACTGAAATATAACAGTCTTATTGGGGCATAATAAATTCACTCAAATCTGTGCGTTATTTTCGAATTAATCGGAGAAATTAGTTTTTTCTAAATATAATGATAATTACAATTTGATTTTTTTGTTGAAATTCAGACATTACAAAAACGCTCTTTTGCTGGTCACACTGGAGGTCTCAATCACAGAGATTAAACATGGTCTCATCCTTGATAGACTTCGCTTAAGTTTTACGAGCAAGTTCATATGTTCATATGTACTACTTTTAATCACAAATCGTATACTGTGAATCTTAAAAGACGACCGTTCATTTAATGTTTACTTTTTGCTCTAAGTAATGGTTTCTCAAAAGTTCACTGACCCAGAGGCCTTCAAAAATTTAAAATATCCCTTTAACCCCTACCGAACGAAATAGGAGAAAACGATTATATCGTTTTACATTTTAGAAAATGATTAATTACATATTTATTTGTATGGTTTTATTAATTTATACATTTACAGTATTAAACACCTGCCAGTGGCATCACCAAGTCAATGGGATGTTGTTGCTGTATCAATATAATAAGCAAGTTTAATTAGAGAGTTGTGGTTGATAATAAGATTGACACAATACACATTGACGCCCGGCACTCCAAGGAATCTATGGACCCCACTTTAAGAAACTCTGGTTTAAGTAGAATACAACTGCCGTGGTGCAAATAAAACAAAAACATCTCACAATTATTTTATTAAGTCCATATAATATTTTCCAATACCCTCGATCTCAAAATTCCCTATAATGCGATTTAATGCCTACGTAATCCTGCTTTAATGATTTTATTGAAAAAAGCAAAAAATAAAGCCTTTAAGGATCTAATTTGCTATATTTTTTGTACTCGAAGGCGATTTGCGCGGTAATTTGTTCAATAATTGTGCTTCTTCAATTGACAGTAATTTTACGTCGGAGATGAAGGCAGGGGGTACCGAAGTGAGTGAATAATCGGAGCTAATAATGAGTTGCCGGCTTCAATAAAGTATGACGTGTTTTGCTCATAGCGTCGAGTTCGAGTTTTTCGTTTGTGAGGGGTTCTTATTAGATGAGAAATAGGGAGAGAAGAGTTCAACCTTATTGCAGCGAAGAAAATAATATGATACATTACAGCTTTTTGCCACACAAAAAATGTGCATGTAAGTGATAAGTTCTTTCTTTGCTTGCACATTGTTCGTGTTATTCTCCTCACCGAGCCCAATCGAGCGAATTCTGTAGAGTTTCGACTTCATCATGAGCAAGTGGCTGATGACCGAAGCTCGCAGCTCTAAAGGCTCACTCTCAGCCTTCAAGACCATAAAAACCCGTTTTATCTGTCGAACTCCATACATTTTTAGCTCGAGTTTTAGAAATCTCACTTCGACTGTGTCTTCGGAAGTGCCCCCCTAGTGTCAAGAGGCATTTGTGGAAGTCATCGACTGTCACCATATTCTCGCATATATATTACTAGCTTTTGCCCGCGGCTCCGTCCACGTGTTATTCGGTTTAACGACATGCTTTTTTCCGGGATAAAAAGTAGCCTATGTGTTAAGTTAGGGTATAAGCTATATCCGTTCTAAATTTCATCCAAATCCGCCCAGCCGTTTCAGCGTGAAAGAGTAACAAACATACACACACACAAACTTGCGCATTTATAATATTAGTGTGATTCTAAGAGTTTTAAGCGTCGTTACATAATATTGGTTTTATGTTTTCGATTTAACCTACTAAATGGATTTTTGCTACCTAGGGAAAGTCTACCCAAGAAATTATCGAGGTTGAAATATAGTAAAAAAGAAAACAACTAGGATATACATTTCTTTCTATACGGAGATGATTTTTGTCTGTCTTTTTGAACGTTTTTGTAAGCTTGTGTCATGGTTGATGAATGTTAAAGGAGCTAAGCAGTTGTATCAGAATCGCAATAGATGGAGATCTGCAATCTCTACCTACCCCATAGGCAGGTGCTCATCGACATATTATCACTTTTACTGTGACGCCAAACATACATACGAGGGGTGGCTGAAAAGTAATCTACCTGACTATGAAAGAAAATACATAGATTAATAATTTTTGTTTTATTTTTCAATATAGTCCCCTGCAACTGAAATGCACTTACGACATTTGTCAATAAGTGACAGCATACAATTAAAATGATAATTATTATTTTGATCGTCACAATAGTCATTCACAGCGTCCTTCATCTCTTCGTCTGTTGAAAATCTGCGCCCTCTGAAATTTTTCTTTAAATTTTTAAATAAGAAGTAGTCAGACTGAGCCAGGTCTGGACTATAGGGTGGGTGGTTGATCTCTGTAAAGCCGTTTTTTGTCAGAGATGACCGCGCCTTAAAGGCCGTGCGCGCGGGTGCATTATCGTGCAAAATCAAAACGCCTTTGCTAAGTTTGCCCCTCCTGTCTTCTTTTATTTTTTTGCGTAGCTGGTCAAGTAAGTTTGCATAGTATTCAGCATTCATCGTGGTGTTTTTTGGCAGGTAATCTATCATAAGAATCCCCTCAATATCCCAAAAAATGGTTGCCATTAGTTTGCCCGCTGACAGCCGGACCTTAAACTTCCTTGGTGGTTTTTCCCCTTTAAATTTCCATTGCATCGATTCTTGTTTGCTTTCGGGATCCCACTGACGAATCCAAGTTTCATCACAGGTCACTATTCGCAAGATAGTTTCTTCCTCTTTATCCTTTACCAAGTCTAAAAATGACTGACAACATTCCACACGCCTTTGCTTATCAAACGGGGTCAACATTTTAGGCACCCAACGCGCGCTCACCTTGGACATTCCCAAATGTTCATGAATTATTTCATGAACTCGTTCCTTGCTAATGCCAACATCTCTAGCTATTTCCCACTGCTTAATTCGCCGATCGGCAAGGATCAGTTTCTTCACTTTTTCCACATTATCTGCGGTAACTGCAGAAATGGGCCTTCCCCTACGGGGATCGTCTTCTAAGCTCACACGGCCTTGTTTAAACAGCTTTGACCAAAACATTATTACAAATTCGGAAGGACATGAATCTCCGTTCACCTTAAACATGCGCTCTCGGATCTGCGTCGGCGTATTCCCTTCTTTACCGAGGAATTTAATCACAGCGCGATACTCAATTTTATCCATTTTTAATTTTATTGCAACTTGATGAAAACGAAGACGCGACAAAAAAATTTGAACTCGTAGAAACAAATAAGTGTCATAATTTTTAAAAAAGGAATAAACAAATAATACGAGAATATAGTGGCCAGTAACATTTTTTAAACTTTCTTTAACAAAGGAGATTTTATATCAGCCACCCCTCGTATGTGCCATACATTGTGGTAGTGAAGGTATTGCATCTTAGTATGGAACCAGTAAAATTTCTCGGTAGGTATATGCGAGTATTTATTTCAGTATTCCACGAATATCGAGAGACAAACCAATATCGTTAAATTAATAACGCCGTCGTTCCGTCTGTCACCGATACTTTACGGTAATATGAATCCGGGCGGGAATTCAACGGAAAAGTACGGAACAAACGGAACAGGAAAGCGGGGAAGCAACAGCGAAATTAATTTCGCATGATGAATGAGTACACTGCGTTCGAGGATGCAATTTAAAATTTTCACGGGAAGTATTAATGTGTATCTGCGATAACAAATCTGTGTGACGGCTCCGCTACCACATGCGCTCTTAATTTCGCTAACGGCTATTCTAAATTGGTTTTCTGGAACGTTTTTTATCATGTTAATGACATTTTTGTACAATTCTATTTGCTTCATATGTCAACAAAATGTAAACTATGAAATGTGTCAAGAAAGATATTTCATTGTGACAATATTCTAGTCCACAGAGAAAACGGTTCTAGTCACAATTCAGCTCCCGACACCCTTCCAAGTTTCGTTATTCTGTTCCTAAATTGCAAATTATAATATGAAACAAAAAATATTTTTTTATTATGTAGTTAATAGCTTGTAACTTAAAAAGTATTTCTGGTAAAAATGACTGTTTTCGAATATAGCTCCAAGATTGTTAAATATTCTCAGTCATTTGTTAATAGTAATTGTATGTTTAGCCTCAAACGATTTTCTATCAAATATTTTTATATAAAGTGCATTTTAAATTCCCTAAAAAACATTTTTTTAAATAACTAGCATAACGAACAGCGCACACAACTCGTACATTTAAACATGTGCCGAGGGCCCTACTTGGATATCCATCTGGTAAACGATGACGTTTCTGACGAGCTCGTTTGTGGCCACGTCATTGTTATTCACATCAAAAGATATAGGCCGGATAGGATGTGTGGGATAATCCCGCCTTGCGCAAACAGCCGTCCGCTAAGCCCCGGCCAACTGAGAGCACACGTCAACTATACTAACGAAAAGAAGATAAACCCTTTATCTTATTACGGAACTCCGCCTGGAAACCGTTAGCGTATCACGGTGATCTCTATCCTATTAACTGAGGTTCTCGTTTTTTTGCGAACGGTATGCATTTTTACTCCATTAGCTGAGCTCCGTTTAAATTAATTTTGCCTTTTCTAGAATTCATGTATAAAATATAAATATAAATAGGCTTACGCTTTACGCTTGACCGCGCCTAAGGAAAAGCGTCGATGGTACCGAGGATAAAGTGCGTTCATTCAGAAAGTGGGATAGTGAAAGGCGATAATAAGACAGGGACTTTCGCAAAATCTACGGAAGTCGGCACGAATGTCTGATACTACGCAACTGCCTGCGTATCCCGGTAAGGCTTCTCTCGACCTCATACAGGAACACAACAAGTCGCTTGGCGGCATGGTGCATGGTGTCAAAGCCTACACCAGTTAAGTTGAACGATTTGTCTGTTAGTTGTGCCTTGGTATAACTGTCAAGGGTTCGCCATGCGTATTTGGAGTAATAAGTGGTTGCATTTCTGTTGACGCTAGTCGGTGAGGTTACTTGGATACCAACATGACAAAACCATGGCGGCATGTCAAGCGACTTGCGTATTCCGTCATGATGGATCCGTACTGGAAAATTGGTTACTCTACTTTCTTAGGTACCTTATGGCCTCTTCATGCTGTCTCATCAACACTTTTCTCCAGGCGTGATAGTGGCCAAGCGCAAAACCCATTGTGAATAAAAAAAAGTCTGTATTGGGGAGCAGTAGTATTTTGTGCAACATAATGAGGGCCATTGGGACACGAGTGATTTGTTTCATTTTAAAATAGACTGCATTCGGGCTAGGCGAAGACCTAGTGCAGCCTATTTAGAAGAAATATTAGTCACTGATTGGTTATCTAAACGGAAATTGCAACATTGATTTGGTCCAATCACAGCGCAGAAAAACGGTATTACAATATTATTTTTACATACTTTTTTGCGATACTGACAAACAATGCATGCACTTTTAAAACTGTTTTAGATGTTGTTATTAGTTTATTGTAATTAGAGAGTTGACAAAATAATCTTGTTGTATGTATGGGTTCACTGGTGCAAGGGTTTCGGCACCGCGCTCACTAACCCGCCTGCCCAGCGTGTGTGAGTATGGGCATTTCTTCCAGGAGGACCGCCAAGAGTGGTGAAATCCTGGAAAGGCCTATGTCCAGCAGTGGACGAAACAGGCTGATGGATGGATGGATGTATGGGTTAAGATAGATTGCAAACACGATTGATTAACCTAAACTTGGAATTTTTTGACATCAAGTGCAAGGTTGCTGATCCAAAGCCTCAAAAGATTTTATTTTTAGCTAAGAACACAAACGAAAGGTTTATTCGAACAGAATTCGTAAAAGTTTTGTAGTAGGTATCAGTAAAAATATATTTTGCGAAAAACTCCTTGTAAATAAGGTTTCGTTACCGATATATCAGTATTTTCAGCGACAACTACTGTTAATTTTATGACATTTGTTTAATCGTATTATTGATTCATAAAAATACGAACTAGCTTCAAAATAATGCCATTTTACATCAAAGGAGGTAGAAGATTACCATATGCCACACGCAGTCCGGCTCTAATTTTTGTTCTCATCTTATACGTTGCACCTCGCCTTGAATGAATAGAATAAAAGAGTGCAACAGAGCAGACTCTGATCCGAATAAAGCATATATTTTTAAAGGCATCCGTAGCCGCATCGTAAAGAATGATCCGATGTCTCGGGCAACACCATTACTTCTTGTGCCACATGAAAAATTCATACAGGAGCCGTTTGATCGCGTTAAGAGGCAGACAGACACTAAATTGTGTCCTCTTAGTGGCTGCCCAAAGAGAGGGAATTGATGAGGTGACGAGGGAAAGTAGTCTTGTTTGTGTGCCCTTTTAAGTGTTATTATTTTATTTATGCACTTAAAATTGTACAAAATATACATCACTTAAATCTCTCAGGGGTTTGCGTGCGGTACTAATTATAATATACCACACAAATTAATTTAGTAAATAAGTCATAATATATGTTTTATTAAATGTATGTAATACGGATGACATGCGTGGACATTTTTACAGGATTTATAATATCTTAAACGGAATTTATTGCGGATTATTTTGTTGAAAAGATAAACCACTGTCTAGTTATATTAAAGATTGGCGTTTTGTCTCATTTTAATGTCATATAGCCTAAATGTTTTTGACCTGAAACTTTTTATGATTGGAATGATGCTATTTTATTTATCTACACTATTGTACCTATATAAAGAGGAAAGATTTGTTTGTTTGTATGTTTGAGGTAAACTTTGGAACTACTGAACCGATTCTAAAAATTCTTTCTTTTGTAAGAAGCTACACTATTGCTGAGTAACATAAGCTATATTTAATTTTAATAAAAATAAGTTTTCAGTCTGAAAATTCAATATTTGTAAATCAAGTCGGGAGAAAAAGCGCTGCTTAGCTGTTTTATCGGCGTGGCGATACCAAATTATTTTTTTATTATTGTGAGATATATTTAAGGTCTTTCGGGCCAGGCATCAGTCACCGTGAAGTACTAAAAACGTAACAACAAGTAAAAAAAAAATAGTCTAAATAAAAAAGCAGGTCAGCGATACAAGTAAAGAATAACTTTTTTAATACAATTGCTCAAAATATGATAGATTACGTGCCTGTTTAGCGTGCGTAAAATGACATATTTCGCACTCGTGCTTTTTGTTTTTACTACTGGCGTCAGGGGAAACCAGTTTTACGTACTGGTATCTAGGGGAAACCAGCCACATAATTTACATTTAGTAAGCATGTAAACCTTTGTTTTACCGGATACACTAAAAACTGTTTAAGATGAGTATTTATAAACTTTTATATTTTATTATTAAATCACACTAATATTATAAATGCGAAAGTCTGTGAGGGTGTGTGTGTGTGTGTGTGTATGTTTGTCACTCTTTCATGCCGAAACGGGTGGACGGACTTGGATGAAATTTAGAACGGACCAAGCCTACACCCTAACCCAACAAATAGGTCACTCTCCATACCGGAAAAAAGCATTTCGTTAAACAGTGTCGTTAAAGTATATAATATACTAGCTTATAATAATGGTTAGACATACATGATAAAACCGGTCGTTTTTTCAACGGGTAAACTGTAACAGTTTAATCTGATCAAAGATTTTGGTCTACCAAGATCCTGACATACCTCTTGCTAATATTAAGCTTGAAAAAGTGACTATAGCCAGGTTTAAGCACAGACACATTAAATACTATAGTTTTAGTAGTGATTTTTTCCCATACAGGAAAACTATACCAGTATAATATCACCACAGATCTACAACGATCCGGACACACCTCTTGCTAATATTTAGCTTGAAAAAGTGATTACAGCCAGGTTTAAGTTATGATTTTTTCCCATATGAGAAAACTGTGTCAGTAATCTGACTACAGATTTCCATCTTAAACGACCCTGACACAGCTCTTGTAATTTTAACCGAATTCAGAAGAGAGAACGTATTCAATTTGACTATATTTTCTTATAGTTTTTTTTTGGGTTTATTACTCCATGGCTCCGTCATTTCTTAGCCGATTTATAAGATTATTTTTTTGTTTAGAAGGTTGTGTTTCCAAGTAGGTCCCGGCTTAAGTTTTTTCTTGATCTAATGATGGTCTTCAGAGATAGGCAGTGGAACTCCTCAATGGATGACAGCATATCATTGATATTGAGGCAAACTCTTTGTACCAGTAGTATGCTGATGGATTATTTGAAAATTGTCACGAACCCATCTGATCTTCGATCCTGACCTCATCACCATAGAACTCCTCAATAAATGACAGTACATAACTCGAGATCTCGTCAATCACCTCATGTTAGTGTGCTTATTGCAGAATATTACGTGAAATTTGATATACCACCTGACCTTCGATCCTGGCCTCATCACCATATAACTACCAACGGATGACAGCTCAAAACTTGAAATTGCGGCAATAATTTGTGTTCGTGTGCTCATTGCAGGATATTACTCAAAATTGTCATAATGCCACCTGAACTTCATACTTGGGCTCATCACCATGGAAGTCCTTGACGGATGACACTTTGTGGTAGTGTGCTCATTACAGAATTTTACTTAAAAATTTTCCTTATGCCTTAGAACTCCTCAACGAATGACACCACATAATTTAAGTTTGTGGCAATCACTATGTCTTAGTGTGCTCATTGCTGAGTATTACTTGAAATCTGAAGCTCTTCAATGGATGACAGCACACCATTTGTGATGGCAAGAATTGGTTTGTGTCAGGGTTCTGATTGTAGTGTAAACTTAAACATTGGCATCATATTACCTTGACCTTCGTTTCATATGAACAACGAGCTTACGCGCTTACAATAACTGCCCATATTTCACAATTCAACCCGTGATTATAATTGATACGACATGAATCCCCGACGGGGTGTCAGAGGTGTTTCCAAAGTTTCATTATGTGTAAATATTAGAACCTGCTGCTAACCCAAGATGCACTAAATCAATACGTTCTTAGGGCTATATACTAGGGGTGTGGAAGCATTAAAACATTGGCACTTATACATACCAATGATAATGTAGTATAAAGGTCGTGTCTGTATATTGACTATTTTTGAGAAATTTTAAATGAAATGTGTTAAGGGTGTATAATACCTCACTTCGCTTCGCATGATCCTGTTTTATACCAACAAATACTGCAAAAATCACTTTGAAATTAATATATGATAAAGTTGAGGACTAATTCTGTGTCCATGCTGTTGTGAAAACTTGATTCCATTAAATTTTCTCGATAGAAAAAAAATACAAAGTTACCCCCAAGCCGTACAATAAACCGATAGCATTAAATGAATACTTGAAATTAGATCTGAAACTTTGCATAATATAACTGATATTAGTATAAAGCAGCTGCAGACTGTTCCATAAAATGAAAAAACCATCAGTGTAGCCGCGATTTCAAAATAACTGATATTTTGCGTGCGGGGCATCTGATTAGAGTAGGATAGACAGTTAAAAAGCAGAAGCGTTAAAGCAGGACTGCGCATTGAGGTATTATGGGCCCTTAAAATAGTATTGTAGATACTTAGGCCAAAACAACAATTTTTAAAATTTTTGTCAGTCTCTCTGTGTGTTTTTATGTTTCGTTCTAACTCGAGAACTCGGATTTGAATGCGGTTTGTTTTTATTATGATCATAGCGACCTTGGTCAACATATGGGCTATAAGGGATGTTCATAAAATAACGCCCAATCCGAAAAATGGTCAGAAATTGAATTTACGCGGGCGGAGCCGCAGGCAAATTCTATACTAATAATAAATAGTAAAAAGGTCGTGCCTGTACATTCAATATTTTCGTGAAATTTTAAATAAAATGGGTTATTAGTATTGTAGTAAGGGTTTTTTTTTATTATTATCGTAGTGACCCTGGCCAACATATACCTATAGTATATAAGGGGTGTTCATAAAATAACGCCCAAGCCAAAACGGGGCAAAAGCCGCGGGCAAAGGCTAGTATTTTAATATAATACCTACTCGGTGGAGCTACAGCAGCCTGCTACGGGTATCACAAGACTCTTTTGACAAGAGTAAACCCATAAGATATTATATCGTTTAAATTAAGGAGAGTCCTAATTTCTTATAACCGAATCAAAACTCTGGCGTTGCTGATGCTCTAGACTCAGTTCTAGCCTTAAGTGGACAGGCCGCTACTCTCTTGCCCTGGAAATCTCATGGGGATTATTTGGATGAAATAATCATTGAGGAAAAGTCAGTGTACGGAAGTACAAAAAGTTTATAAAAAGAACTCTGAAACTCCCTCGGGGACGGATGTCGTAAAGATACAGTATTTTTATACTTTCCCAAGAATATCTTTGCCTTAACCTCAGTCTGTGTTGCGGTCGCAGCTAGTCCTCGGAGGCGCGTATAACACAGCTTAAAGCAGCGCAAGCCACGCCATAACAACCACGCGCACGGTAACGACGCCTTTTAATATAACCATTCAGCGTTATAACGTTATAAGTAATGGAAAGTATGCGATGCGGTGTTATCAGATTTTTGCATGGGTATTCAATTTTCTGTTATTTTTATTTTCCCTTATAAATTATATAAATTGCGTACTGTTTAAGAGTGGTAACATTTCGCGTGTTAAAGGCTGTCGTTAGTCTTGTTTTACCATGTTGCTTATTGCTAAAGTTACTCCTTTGGAATGAAGATATAGAATATAGGCCATTCAGACACAAAACATGAAAAATCAAACAAAATTATAACTGAATTACAACTGTACAAAACAATAAAGAATTATATAAAACGCACAGCTGTTTGTAAACTATGTAAATTTCGCGTTTGATAAGTACGTGTACTTATTATCCCTAGAAAACTGCCCGATTCCCGACTACCTTGCGTACTGTTAAAGGTAGTAACATATCGATTGAAGATTGCTTATTGGTAAAGTTATTCCTTTGGAATAAAGGTGTAGAATAGTGGCCATTCATGCACAACACATGAAAAATCAAACAAAAGTACAACTGAATGTAACTGTACAAAACAAAAAATAATTATATAAGACACAGCTATTAGTAAACTTAAGTATTATTGTTATCCCTAGAGAACTGCCCCATTCCCTAAATTTAAATCTGGTCCATGTCTTAAGCTGTCCCTCTGCAAAAGTTTTATCACGATCCGTTGTTTGATTTGATTGTTTTCCAGTTTATGGTAACAAAAAAGCGACACATTTTCTGCTTTGTAGCAATAGTCGGGATAAGGATGTAGTAGAGATAGGGATGTCGTTTGTTAGTTTTAGCATTAAAATTATATTCTGGTCATGCATCAAAGTCGCATGAAGTGAAAACAGATCTGTAAACTTTTCAAATATAAAACTGACAACCCTTTCTATCAGGATCCGGACTCCGTAACGATGATCCATCACTTTGTGCGCCGTACTGCAAAATAAGTGCCTTGCATGGAGAATGGGGGTAGTCAGTTACATAGTGGACACCTAGCTGGGACACACAGGATAGGTATATCATCCACACAGGAATAATGATTATCATACAGACTAGCCATTGCTCGCAACTCCGCCATTATTCAATCTTTGCCCTGTTTTCAGCTTGGGCATTATTATATGAATATTCTTATAGCCTATGTGTTGTCCAGGGTCACTAAGATGATAATAAAAAACCGCATCCAAATCCGTTGAGTGGTTCTCGAGATAAAACGGAACATACAGATAGACAAAAAAAATGGCGTTAGTAACATACTAATAACCCATTTCATTTTAAAATTAGCAAAAATATTTAATGTACACACACGGCTTTTTACTACTATATTATTAGTATAGATTAAATAAGAAATTTTAGAATTTTTTTTTTTTTTTTTGTTTTTAATATTTATATTGAAAGTAAATTTAATGTTTTCTTATTACTCATTCTAAAAAGACTAAGTCGCATCTGAGGATTTCAAAAGTCGATGTTCATTGACAATGGATTATTAAAAAAAAATCTTGGCATGTTTATGTCTGCTACTGTCACATGGCATGAAAGTTGTTTTTTTTAAACAAACTGAACTTAAATGCAAAGGAAATTGTTTTTAAAATCCTGTGTTTACCATATACGTGGGACGCACTATAAGTTTCCGGAATGAATATGAAAAAATACTATTAAAGGTACAAAATTAATTTATTGTTTTTCAAAATAATCTCCCTTGGCGTCTATGCATTTTTTCATTCGATCAAACCAGTTTTGAAAACTTTTGTGCCACTCCCCTGTGGTGACCTCTAAAACGTGTTTTTCATACTCCTCGACAGCCTCTTCTGGTGATGAAAATCGTTGACCGCGTAATTGGTTCTTAATTTTTGGGAACAGAAAAAAGTCACAAGGTGCCAGGTCGGGACTGTATGCAGGATGACTCATGAGTTCTACATTTTTCGTCTTCAAAAAGTCGTTTGTCTGTCTGGCCGTGTGAGAACTAGCATTGTCGTGGTGCAGGATGATACGGCGTTTACGGTTATTTTTACGGAGTTCGTCAATAACTTCCGGCAAACAAATGGTCGTGTACCAGTCACTATTCACGGTACGACGATTCTCTAAAGCAACAGTAGCCACGTGTCCAGTTTTATTAAAAAAAGAAGCAATCATCCGCTTAGATGCACTTTTCACGCGCGCCACTTTGGTTGGTTTCGGCTCATCTTGAAAGACCCATACGCTCGATTGCTGCTTTGTTTTGGGATCGTAGCAATAAATCCATGTTTCGTCACCTGTTACTATGTCCCACACCAAATTTGACGCACCTTCGTTGAATCTGGTAAGCATGGCACTGCACCAAGCGACGCGGTCCGTTTTTTGAGCCTCGGTCAAGTTGTGTGGGATCCACCGCGAGCACAGCTTTCTCACACCCAAATGTTTGTGTAGGATTGATTGTATTTGACTCATGCCTATTTCTAAGGATGCGCGAATTTCATGGTAGGTCACATGCCTGTCTGTTTCAATCATACGGCGCACAACATCGATGTTTTTGTTGGTCACAGCGGTGGACGGCCGACCATCGCGAGATTCGTCACTGAGATTGATACGACCACGCTTGAATTCTGCAAACCAGCTATAAACAGTCGTCTTGCATGGTGCTTCATTGCCAAAAGCTGTTTCAAGCCGAGCGATGCTCTGTTGAGCTGTCAAATTACACTTAAAATCGTAGAAAATCATACTACGAAAATTTTCCCGAGTTAAATCCATGTTGATGCAGACACACAATTTTTTAAATGGCGCCACAAGGTAAAAACAAAAGACAGTCAGATGAAACAAACTGCATTCTACAGCCAAAGAGTTCTATTTTCAAATGTTGCAATAAATTTTTAAATATTGTTTATGTAAGTGGCCAGTTCCGGAAACTTTTAGTGTTACCTATGTATATATATTTTTTATATCTCTTTATTTATTCACGATTTCATTATTTATATATTTAATTTAACTTTAGAAATATGAAATATCTTTAGAAATATCTTTATTTTACCATCATCATCGTATCTTAACTTATGTAGCCCTAACTTCTGTAAAAGGAAGACCGTGTAACAGAAGCCAGTTCCTTCCCATGTGTACATTCAGTGATGATAAAACAATGAAGAGTTATTTTATTACAAAACAAGAGGGTATTTAAAAAAAAAGGATAATAATAGTAATAATAATAAAATTAACCGAAAACAGCACAAATTCCGCTGCGCGCCCGGACGCCTATCATTGTGAGAGGGTGTGTGTGTGTGCGTGGGGGAGCGTGTGTGTGTGTGTGTGTGTGTGTGTGTGTGTGTGTGTGTGTGTGTGAGAGGGTGGTGCGCGTGTTTGTGAATACTATTATATATAAGACATATTATATAAGACATGCGTACCTTCTTTAAAAATGCCTCATATCCGGCTTTAGACTTTCTACAACAATTTTTGCCACTCGTAGTCGTAATTAGAATGTTTATTTATTTCCGTTTGTTTTGTTGCAGTGGATCTTCTACAAATGCTGGAGTTCAATGTAACAGTGTCGTTCCCGGCCGCGCCTCTACTTACCGTCATTTTGGCGTTAGTCGGTGAGTACGCTTTACTAAAATTAAGTATAAATGCGACTCATAAACAGAGTTTCTTAAATGCACTGTTCGAATCTTATTACGGAAGATTTAGATTAAAATATAAATAAGGTTTCCTATTTTGTCTATGCCAGATGAACATATATTTTATCTGTCAATATTCTTGAGAAGATTTTATATCTCTTTAGAGATTTTCCATACTTATTTTTTTTTATCTTATTACGATGACAATGGTGGTTTATCAGTACATTCATAGATTTGTATGAACACATACTTTCTTCTTGGCGTAGTATACTTGCATACCTTTACTTCCGCCGAGAAAGAGTGTAAAGCGGAAAAAGCATGGATTATTCTATTTCGTTGTTATAATCAGCCAACGCTGACGCTACCAGTGCTGCAAGTTTCTTATGGGCCGGTTTACATATTCATGCGAGTAATCTGAAATTTCCGGCTCCTAATTTACCATCCCAAGTGTTTTACTGTTAAATAGATGGTAAACAAGACCATAACATATAGACATCAAGAATATCTTTCGTATTGATGGTTAATGTATCAATCACATTTACAAATAATACTTTATCATTGGATGGATGGCGGTATATCCATCCCCAATTGCCGGGCCTTATATAAAACAGACTGGTGACGGGCAGCGGCGTCACTGGTGCAAGGGTTTCGGCACCGCGCTCACCAACCCGCCTGCCCAGCGTGTGTGAGTATGGGCATTTCTTCCAGGAGGACCCCCAAGAGTGGCGAAATCCTGGAAAGGCCTATGTCCAGCAGTGGACGAAACAGGCTGATGGATGGATGGACTTTATCATTTATTCAACTGATGGCGGCCTCATAGAAGAGGCCGAAATATATTGAAAATTCTGTTTTTATTTTATTTATATTTTAGTACCAATATTTAAACAAAATAAAAGGCTAAATATAGCGATTATATCTTTATTTACTTTATTGTTTTGTTGGATGGATTATATTATATACAGACATACACATAAAAAATATTCAGATATTTCGAAATATATTTTGAACAACTTGTGGTCGTCGTCAGTCGAATCATTATTTATTTTGTAGTGATCAACCTCGTACACCTCGTTTACGGAAAAATAATCACAATGAAAACCTTATAATCAAAATCAACAACTTGGCCGAAAAAAATACCAGAATTTTTACTATTTATCATAACCGTAAAAAAAGACTTCCGTCAGTTATCCCGATAAATGTCGCCAATTTGGATCAGGTCAGGTCAGTATTACAGATTTCCATGTGCTACTATCTTGACACACCTCTTTTGCCTCTCTTTTCCATCAATCTGGTCATACAAGGTCTTCTATTCCGGGTGCTTTTGACTTTGCCCTTTCAGGGCGGCCCGGTCGACCTTTACCTTCCACTTCCGCACCAATATTTCTTTCGTCGTCGTTCTTTTTTCATTCATCCTCTCAAACCGTCAAATGTCATTTATAGGTCCTATAATTCACAACCACGGATTCGTGTCGCAACATCGCCTCACGAACCGTGACAAGGGTGTTCTCGACTGAAGTACCCTCGCACCTCAACACCAACCAACACTCCTAAGGGCTGACTCCTTGCAACGAGAAACATGCACGATTTTAGCTGTCACTTTATGTCAACGGATATCTTCGCACATTCGATTTTAGATTGTATTACACCGCGTTAAGGCTATAAATTCGATGTGCGGTGATTTTATGCCGATCATTTTAACACAGCTTTTAAAGTCTGCATTTTTTTTTCTTGACAATTCTGTTGACCGTAATCTTAAACATAAGTAAGTTCTAAAAATAATACTCCTGAAATAATTAATGTACTACACACATAGTCTATACTGGATAACCTTAAAATAACAGACTGACTCTATATTCGCAGCAATAGAAAGATAAGCAGGCATCTATTGACCTTTTCCCCACCCAGAAAACTTGTGCCAATAATATAATAGAGCAGTAATAGCGATAATATCCCCATCGCAAACATATAGCCTCGCGCTTTATCATAAATCCCTTGACAGAGTTCTTATTGCATTGTTATAAGATCTAAAATGCTATGAAGTAAAGGATAAGCAGCATGGCGCAATGTCTATGTTTGGAATAGTGCGGCCGCTGGCAACTTGTCGCGTTATCTTCCTCGTTTCGTTAGTAGGTCGGTCGATTCAACAAGTTTCCTTGGTGGCGTTCGGGATTTAGCACCTGGGTTTAGCTTTGAGGAATGAGACTCAATAAAGTTTTTTTTTTACTTTTTTGGGCAATGTCGTCAGTACTTTAACAGACTACGAAGTAACCAAGTCGACGACGCGTATGGATTGTTAAATATTAATTTGCTATTTTTGCATATCTACCCAATCCAAATTAGTCGAGTTTAGGGTGATTAATTTTTATGGTTCGCTTAGTGTGTCGATGTAAGAATATATGTGTAAAATTAGCATGTATTTAGTTTTTTTATTCCAGCCCGATATGGGTAGGTTACTAACAGCATTTCCAGCTTAGAATAATAAATCTGATTAATGTTATCAGTATGAATAATCCTTTGACAGTTATTTAATTTAAATTCGTTCGACATAATCATTGTGTACATTTTAACGGCTCGTCGTAATGTTTGTTTAATTTCCTGAATTTCTGTATCCCTTGAGAATGGTGTATTAACCGAAACCGGTCGGGATTAACGCGTAAACCTCAAAATTAAAAAGCAGTGAAACAAGTACAAGTGAATTTAATTGTGATATTTAATTTAACAAGGCAAAGTAGAAACTTTTTTCAGTGCAATGAAAGCCCAAGAAATTATTAAAACAATAGAAATATAGTTCCCGTGAAAAATAAGTTTTAAGCCGTCGCTTTCCGTTTAAGTTTCATTATCCCAAACTAAGATTTGAAGCCACGATCACGATTATAAAAAAATGGCCACATTCTGTTTTGACCTATTTTGAGTGAAGTATAGCGATAACGCTCACCTCTATAACGTTAGGCTGTTAAAATCTTTGGTGAACAAAAGCAGCCACGAGCGCACAGTTAAAAAAAATTAAACTGTGACGAATGTTAATCGTTAAGTGACCTCTTCGGGGATATTTTATGTCGTGACAAAATGTTTTTACTTCTCATGAATTTTGTAGTATTTAGTAAAGTCCCATGTCGCAACCGGATTTCCGTTGACTTTTAAAAGCAGTGTCCGTTGTCGATATTGGAACGCGTCCGTGGCTGTTGCGCGCGGTGTTGGGGCGGGGCGCCTCGCCTGTTGCGTCTCGACGTCGCCTCCGCCGCCCACTCGAAACGACCTGAAACAAACTGAAACGTTGAGAAAAAATATATTAGCTAATAAGAGACCTGCACCCTGATTCTGTATCGTAAAATCAGTTGCCAACCGAGTGCGTATCGTCGAAAACATACGTATACTATCGAATTCCGCTTATCTAGAATACGTTCGCGCTTGAAATTACGTCACAATAAATAGTTAAAGGTTATTTAAGAAGTTTATTTTCATCTGTTTTTGGTGAATAGCAATCATAGTTGGCAACTGATTCAAAGATACGTAATAGGCTCGCTGACCTTTCTACAAAAATAAGCTTCATAAAGAAACTGGCAAACGCCCCGCAGCGTTGTTTGCTCGGATTCTGTTTCCTTCGATCCTGTAAGAATTTCCTAAAATCTCTTCTAAGCAGTGCCTACGTCATTATAAATAACCTACAGTTCAAATTTTATGTTCCTGTAGATCCAGACGCTGATAAATCCATAGATTTAGGACAAAGCGAATCCTATGTATATGGATAAATCAGTCATTCAAAGTTTTATGTATTTAAATATACTAAGTTCCGCGTATTAAATTTATCGTACTATCGAAGAAAAATCCGCGATAGTAATAAGTGGGTAGCGGCAATTTCATTCATGGTATGTACTTACTACATGTAACTGCGTAATACATTTAAAATTATTTTTGATTTATCAGTAATCTACTTAGTAAATAATAAATTTTATGAGCACAATACTTTCAGCTGGTCAATATGAATTCCAGCCTAATGCCACTGTATCTGTGCCATATATACATTGATATGTCTGTAGTATTTTTTACCGATATCCTTTTTACGTTGCTAGTGGTCAAAACAACTTTCTACCAACGACATTGCTGTCACATTATTTGACGCTTGTGACACTCACAAGGTGCTGAGGTCCTATACATGGAGAGCTTTTCCTAAAAAGTTTGCCTCGATGTATTCTTTTATATATTTTATGTTTTGGAACAATATTTTACACGCGGGTTTAGTTTTATTGACCACATAATTGACATGTGACAGGTACCTATATAAGGTTACTTTAGTTTATGTAACCATATTCATACTGGAGACTCAGTAAATGGTCAGAACCAAGGTTCAATGAACCTTTCTGTGAAATAGGCTAAATTAAATTTAGACTTCCTATTAATCGATGCTGTTCTTGAACAATTATAGAGGCACAAAAAATACTTTTCGTATTTCACGAACAGGATAATTCAGTATGAATTTGGCTACATAAACGAAAGACACCTTACATAATATTTTTATCAATAAATAAATCTAAATGTAGGAATTCTGTTGGTTTCAATTTTATGCTCGTGTATATAAAACTGAAATCAACGGAATTAAACATAACGGAATCCTTATAAGGCCACAAAGTGTGTTTATTTTCGCCGTGTTTACTTGTCATCGCTAACGATTTGTGTTTCAAAAGGCCCGCTAGAATGAGGTGGTACTCAAAGACTTTGATAGACGTTTCGCTTGTAAATGGGCCGCGCTTGTCTGTTAGAATTTTTATGTGGAAATAAATCCTTATTGGAAGAGACATGGGTCGAAATGCTTTGACGATTTCGTGTAAGTTTCGCTAAATATTTGAACGATTTCTTCAAATGACGACAACAATGATACAACGGTACAAACAGCTAACAAATACCTTTTTATGTTAGTTATTTTTTTATAATTTTCTCCATCCATTAGGACATCATTAGGGTCTATAACTAGGGTTGCCATAATTTTTTCGAGGGAAGTCCGTGCGCTCCATCAAATCTGGGGATAAATTGCTGCGATCGTGAGGTAAAAACAGCAAAAAAATTTGGTATTGTTTGATGTATTTTAATTAAAATGTCTTTTGTATAAACTGGGAAAACTAGGAGTAAAACTACTGAAAAGTCCACAAGAGAGGTTAGTAGGTGGATAGTATGAATAAAAAAAAAATCAAATCAAAATAAAATTAATATGTATTTTGGGGAGAGGCATGCTGTAATCAATTAGCATAGCGCGCGAATATTATTAAAATCCGGACGCAATGACGAGTCCAGACAAAAGTTGCTGGGACATTGTTACCAAATCCGGACGTATGGCAATCCAATCTATAACAAGCTTTACGTATACTTATACAACGAGTTATAGATACTTCCTATTCCCTCCTATATAGCGATGTTATTTTACATTGAGATACAATTTTCAGACCAATTTATAGAATAAATATAAACCGTTTTCACCTGAACACAATTATTTTCCAAAGAACAATGGAACTTCACAAAGACTTCCTCGAAGCAGTTTGGAGGTCCAATTTAATTCAATATAAACAAGTGGTGGCCGGCGCGGTGTTTCGCTCGATAAACTGCCACAAAAGCAACAGGAACCAAGAGCTGGCAATCGTTACTGTCCTATAAACCCGTCCCACTCCTCATCCCATCTCTTGTATACACAGAGTTACATTCAATAAAACCAGTATTAAAATTAGAGCAAGATATATTAGACCCCAAAAGGGGTCCGAATAAGTCTTGTTTTATTTTCTTTATGTGCTTATTCCAATAAATATGATATATTAATTAATATTTTAAAGAAAGCGAAATAGTAACATTTTCTATTTTATTATTCAATAAAATTACCTACTCTTGATGGTATTGATTTTTTTTACAGGAACTTTATCACAATTTCTGTCTTCATTATTTTTTCAAGTAATTTTGGGTTTTCCTGGGCATGTTTTTTTGGGAAAGTTGTTTAGTATGATTAGTAGAATATTTGGTATAATTTATTGTTTATTTTACTCGGTGTACAAAATATTATATCTTTTAACTTAGCTAGCTCTCTGTGTTGAGCAACAGGAGAGAAGGCAACAGGTTGGTTGCTACGCTGTTTAAAACTTATGTAACCGACCTCCGACGAACAATGATTTTACAGAATATACTGTTGAAGTTGATGGTGCGTTCTTTTTGCACTTGTTGCTTCTTTTCACTAAAACACTGAATTTGTTTAGACTAACTTTGTAACATGTTTGCGTCTTGACGCGTAAAATAGATTCGGGCATTGATCTTGCCTGCTATCTTTTGTTAAAGGCGAAATGAACATTCTGTTTAATTTGTATTGTCAGTTATTTGTCAAATTTAAAGTACAGAAAAATACAATTTACAGTAGAGGACATACTTAAGACACTTATACGTATAGATCTAAAAACGTAATTAACTTCAACTCATGAAAAAAAAGTCAGATCTGAAAAATCTTAAAATGGCGTTAAAGATATTCTTAAAATTTGCGAGAATTATCTAATGAATGTTCCAAAACTTAATTGCATTTTGAAATTCGAACGTGGATATTTTGCTGTTGTCATCAGCAAAGTTTGAGGTAAAGTCATGCAGTGTTTTTCAGTCGAGCAACGCATAAAAATTGTGGAAATTCACTACCGAAATGGTGAGATATTTACAGAGACATTTTGAAAATGACATGTCGCACATTTTTCTGTCATCATTACGCACCATCTCGAGCCGCTGCTGCTGTGGACAATTTAATACATTCGAAACTGTTTGCTCCGTTCAAAATGTCAAAGCAGGTAGCCGTCCACGTACGAGTCAATCGCATAAAAATATTGCCGCAGTTAGAGAAAGTGTACACGAACGCCCATGCACCTCTATTTTTGACAAACATTATGCACACTTACAAAATTTAATTAACACAACATCTAAAGCCAACAGACCAAAAATGTGCGACATTTTCGAAATGTCTCTGTAAAGTTTACAGTCCGAAGTCGTACCGAAAATCAGCCAACCCCTATTAGTGCTGCTCAGAAAAAAAGGAGATCAAGATAAAAATATATACACAGACTTATTTATGACATAAACTTACATATAAAATACATTGAAATTAACTATAAAAATAAGAATACCTTTTGATACTTTGGTTATAATTTCTTGGGTGTCTCGGTTTTGTCTCCTGTGGAGAGAAATTGTTTTAACTTTATTTCAAAATGTAATTTGCAATGTAGTATACTTAGCCTTATTGATGACATTAACTTACATATAAAATACTATAAAAAACAATAAATTAACTATAAAAATAATAATATTGAATATTTTGGTTTTAATTTCTCGGGTGTCCTGTGTAGAGAAATTGTTTTAACTTTGTTTCAAAATGTATTTTGCAGTGCAAGAAATGACACGTGTAACTTCCAGGGTCTTACATCGTCTATAATAACAATAGCTACTAATGTGAATAATAACATTTCGCTGTGGCACGAGCGAATTTTTCTTAGCACTATTTAATCCTTGTAAGCTACATACATTATTAATGAATGCATTGAAACAGGCTGTATTTTTAATTTAGCCGGGTTCGATTCGTTCAGAGTTAGAGGAGACAATTATGTTTCGGATTGGCCCGAAATTCTAATATTGAAGTTCGGTCCCCAAGCGTCCGCATTGCATGTCGTCTGAATTATAGTTCGCAGCTACGAAAATGTGTGTGTTATAAACGTATTTGGGTATGCTCTTGCGTATAAATATAGAAGATGTACGTAAAAGTTACTAATCGTATTTATGTAGATATCCAGATTGTTGTATAAGTTTGTTACTATATAACGTTTGAGAACATAAATACATGTACCGTAACTTGTGGCTGTTTAAAAATATTCAGCGATATTTGGGACACACATAAGACATAAAGGATATACAGTTCAAAGGCAAATAATTCTACAACCATAAACGGTACGAGTTATTACTTTGAATAAGGATCAAATCCATAAACAAAAATCTGATCTTTCACTTTTATTCTATTGCACGTTTGTAGAGTAGAAATTAAATTGTAATCACAAATTAAACTACCGGTGTTTCTAGGTAATTAAACCGGTAAATGTTGTATTAATTACAAAACAAAATATTGCATATTTCCCTGCCTATACTAGCTCAGTATTAAATCTCTAGCCTCACTTTCTGAAAAACTATCATGAAAGTTTCGCCGGTGTTATTTGGGACATTTACTTCTAAAATAACAGTAAATAGGCACCTTCTGCACTTCTAACATGGAAGCTCAATAAGGCTGGATAAAGTGCTCTGTCTCACTCTGTTGATCTACCTAAAGAGGGACTGACAGTGGTTTATCGAGCTGTCAAAGCTCGATTTGGTGTACCATGTTAGAGGTGCAGGGCGAGCGCCTTTCGTCCTAGGTTAAGCGTTAAGCCCATTGTTAATAAATAATTTTAAAAATCTATGTCACATTATTTGGAGTACTTAGTTTTTTATTTTTTAGGTATATACCTATGTACAAATATGCATTGATCTCCTAGCTTCTTCTAACATTTTCTGATTTTTCTGTGACTGTGTTTTCTGATTATTTCATTTGTTTATTATCATTTGACCTAATTTTCCAAATAAATCATATTTGGCGTTTGTTTACTATTTTAAGAGTATGAGGTTTACAAAGAAAATATAGTAAATTTTTGGATGACGATGAATCCTATTTACCCTTAAACCTTTTTTGGTTGAGGTTTATGCAGTAAAATATGGTTTAGCTACGATATTGTTCTTGTGTCCCAAATAACGTCAATGCATATTAAAAATATTAAGCACGATTATTTCATTTTCTCAATCAATTATATAAAAGTATTATTCCAAAATTAGTATAAATGATTTCTACCAAATGAATGAAATATGGGGTTTAATATGGTAAAAACTGACCCAAATAATGGTACGAGCTTGTGGATAGATGAGTTAATGTCGGATTTATTACTATATTCAAGTTTTTTTTAACTTGGTAAGATAAATATGTGATTTTAATCGCCTTTCTGTTAACTATGTACCGCTTGCGTTGCTTTCCGTAATAATGTCTTCAGTAACCCAGCTCCAAACTGACTTTAAATTCCACTTTCAGACTCTCCACCATCGAGCTTAATATGTCATCTTTTTAATTTCCAATCTCACTGAACTTCCTTTCATCCAGTTATTTGGGAACGGCTTACGCTTTTTAAATTTCAATCTAGCTCCAACGATGTTATCGCTCCCTGCCGGCGGACTCCTCAACTCTGCAAAATGTCTGCTGAAGAGATTATTTTCAATCCGTTCTTCGTAGCCACCGAGAGGTTCGGCATATTTAATAAGTTCTATTATCTACATCACTCGGGCCTCTCCTGTAGACGTTTCAATTATACTGGCTCGCCGAGTTTCAACCTCATTTTTACATTCCTCATTGCGGTTTCTAGATTTTAGCTATACGCGTCTCATGATGTGTGTTACCTGAACTGATCTAGTTTGTATTCAACCGCTGCACACGAAAATCAGAAATAGCCCAAAGTTTATTCATGGGTCGGCGCGCCAATAAGTTCACGAGAGACCTCTCTAATCAAAACAAATCTTCGCCGCCGGTGCGAGGCTTTGTTGCACGTTTTTTCACACGGAAAACAATGAAGGCGAACTAAAAGTGGCGCCCGACGCGGGGCCGGCCTATTTCAGCCACGCTCTAGTTTTTGTTTGCTCTGGCATCGCATCACGTTTGCCGCGAGCACGTACATGCGAACCGCCCGCTGAATACTAATAGCAGGCAGTGGATAGCGTCCACCGACCGCCGTCCGCCGTCGCTCCGGTCGCCTCTCCGAAAATTGGATTCACATTGCATCCCCTGCACATCGTATTAATACCGAGCCGTCCGAAACAATGCCCAATCAAATGAAGTGCATCTCTCGGCTCTACTACGCTTTCTCTTTGCACTTTGATTGCGCCCACACGTTGTCATTTTTTTTACGCCAAAGCAACGGCTTTTCTGACCTGTTGGTAATGAACGCCAATGATGCGGTTTCCTAAATTGAAAGGGTCTTGTTAGTGGTCGGGATGTGCGTCGAAACATGATTAACCTTCATTAGCGCTAGCTCGATGACAAAGTTTTAGGTAAATGACATGCAGGGCAACGCCATACGGCGAAAATTCGATTGGCGTGCATAATTAGACGAACCGGCTGCACGTGACGAATTATAGTCTGCTTAACTGCGTAATCCGAACGGTAATAGATATGATTCCCGTGTTTGTGCTTACGTCTGCATTCCACTGAAATGCACTGATGCTTTATTCCAAGCAACACATGCTCAACGTTCAGAAAATTCATACCGTCATATTGATACCGTATGTAAGCGATGGCTATTAATTTACGAAATATCCGCATATCGACGGACCGAGGCTCCTAAGCCCCGGACAAGCCTCTACAGGACGACAATGGAGGCTCTACGAAGCGGGATTACTTCCCCCCCAGGTGATACACCGTACAAATGGGGATTTAATTTGCGCCATCTGCAAAGACAATAGCTGAAAATTTGTTTGCGCGTGACCGGACATGTATTGTACGTTGTTGCACCGGAAGGGGCTACTAATAATGACCTTTTCGATCAGCTTTGAGATAAGAAGAAACAAATCATCAGGACGTATTTCCCCGAAAGGATGTCAGCGGTTTTGCCAAGCTTAGACTGTCATTCATACACCTTCTATTCATGGACGATTTTTACGTCTCAAAGTAATGGAAAGGCTTACCTTTTCGCCGCACTTTGGAGACTTTTTAAGGCATGCAGGCTTAGTGTTTTCCTTATTAACCGTTCAGCAATTGGTATGTACTAAATACAGAATAGCGCTTTGAAATCTATACTATAAAATTTGCTCAAACGACTCTCGTCATCAATTTTGGAGGAAATAAAAACTGCATTCAAACTTTTTGATCGACTTTAGCCTGGAAACAAAACTACTCATTTGCAAAAAAACCTGTATTATAGTAACATTCAATAGTGTTGCTCGTAAGGACCAAGTCTTGTGAAGAATTTTTTTTAATCAAAGGAAATATCGTATGTTTTTGTATTTTCTTTAAATTTTTACAATTTTTTACTTGTTAATAAGTAAATTAAAAATATTATATAATAATAATAATTAATATATTATTATAAATTAATAAGTTTATAATGGTCTGTAGCCTAGGTAAACATTTGTTTTTGTATTAGGATTTTGTCAAATGTTCACCTTGGTACGGATTCCTTCAAAGTTATTTTTCCCGGAAGCCTTACCTAATCTAATTCTTCACAAATTCCAAGTAAATACAAAAATAAAGCATTTCCATTGATTTGATACAAAGCGTTTCTCTGCAAGAGAAAACAAGAGTTCTTACTAGCAAACGAAATATGGTTCGACTTACCATAATTTTTCTAAATCTTTGAATGCATTTTGTATTTACTCCAAAATCAATAACGATTGTATTTAATCCAAAATCAATGACAAAATAAAAATTTCCCTATCTCTTATAGTCTAGATTTTCCCCATACTGGCCCCAATCAACGCGCTATCCTGTGTACGAGTATAAATTACTATGCAAGCTATGCGTACAGCATCCTACCGAATGACCGCTGGTCACGGGATATTATGTGACAAAACAGTTTCTTGGTAACTCACGAATGTGAAACAATGTGTGTTGGGATCATGACGGTGCGTGGCGACGCGAGACTCCGATGACGTCGCATTAAAACGAAATCCATACGAGGATGATTGATGAGCGAACGCAAACATCGCCAGCCGCCGCACCCGAACCATTCAATTTACTGCCGACCATGGACATTGTATTGTACTTGAGCTACATACTCATGAAGACGGTGAAACGAACTTTCATGCTAAGCCTGGTTCAGAATATGTTAAAGCTAGGTGTTTGTGATTAATACTTCGTCAATAAACTAGAGTATGACAACATCGCGTCGGGCTTTCTAACAAAATTATCCTAGTCGCTATCTTAACCCCTTTACTATGAGTGTCATGTGTATCTGACAGCGAGTATGTTCGGTGGCATCTCTATTTATAGTTTGTTCGATTTATCATGATATGGGTGGCAGTTCAAAGTTGGCAGTTATAGTATGTGCCCTAACGAAATAGAATCGATTTTTAACAACGGCTATCAAATCGATTTTTTTTTGTTGCTCTTTGATTATCCAAACTACTTTTTGTTAATTTCTAAATTAATTAAATTAAACGAACCAATAACTCCCGAGCTTGAGAGCTCAAAGATTTTTTTTTTGTTTTTCTTGTCTTTTTACCAAAAACAAACAACAATAACAAAACAAAAATCAACAAAAACTGTAACAAACGTCAAAACAAATAGCACGTAAAGCAACCGCAACGAAAACACAAACCGCATACAAGATGCACTCATACTGACGCGATCCTATATGATGGCCGCACCGATTCATCGATGTATTTTCGATTATGTAGTGTCAGTCCCTATGGGTTAACGTTCCGATCCACGCATCAAGTAGCAAAAAGAAATTATTCTTTTCTGAATCTTTTTTTGTTAAATTTAACGAATACATTGTGATTATTGTTTTAATTTATAGATAAATAATTTATTGTATTTTTGCAATAATGATATACATTCTTTCAAAACCTAATATTTTCTTTTGCACCTGGGTGTATGTAGTATGGTGTGAGTAGTATAGGTGAAACGGAAAATTACGAACTGTCACCCATATCATGATAACTCGGACAGCCTATGGTCCATGGGCCAGCTAGCCGATTTTAGAGAAAGGGTATGAATGACCAAATTTTAAGAAATAGACAAACCACACGTCATGTTTCTAAAAAAGTCTATACCAAAAAATATTATGACGTTACAATTTATATTAGCTAGGTACTACTTTGAAAGACAATCAAGGTTTTTTGATAAACAATGTGGTGAAAAGGAAAATTAGTACCACCAGATTATAACGAGATGTTGGCTGACTCATGGATTTTTTTTTATTTCGACATATTACATTTTATACAATTTGGGTAGTAGTAGCACTAAAAAACCGGCGTGCATAGTAAAAATAAAAACGCAATTTTATATGATAAAACACCAAAACAACTCTCATCTACTACTCACTAATGACTAGACAGACCAACCAACTTAGCTGTTCAGCAAAGGCATTCTTACTCCTTGACTAATTCTTGACAATTGAACCCTCGTTAATCTTCTTATGTATGTGACAGTGAAGAAACCGTGATGTCAGTAAAACGGTACAAAATCATTGAAACATAGGTTTTTATTTTGACTTCCCTATGTTGAAATTTGACATTATGTGTCTCTATTTTTATACTACCTCTTTGCTGTCATCACGCGCTGTTATAGAGTGCAGTTTTATTATAAAGCTTATCGCGTTTTTGGCTGTCCAATGCTACGATTGGGGAGATCGAGTTTTCGCGCAATACGCGTTGACATTTATTGCAAATCCTGCGGTTTTCCGAGGTTTTCTGCTTATTGGCCCATACGCAATATACTCGATAAGTTATGTGTCCGTATTGGCCAACACTACGAGTTTCAAATTACAATTAAAATCAAAGCCCTAAATTTCTACAGTCTTATGGCGCGTCAAAATAACATTCTTTATTATCTTTCACTTGTAACCTTAGCAGTATGACGTCGTCTGTCACACATTTTAGACGTCTTTGACGAATTCGAGGTAAAGCATTGTTAGCATTGAGTGAACTGTCAAAACTTTATAATACTTAATATTTAGCGCGTTGGATCATAACAGAATAAATGTACACTGAGTAACATTTGCTTCTGTGATCAATTTCAGAACATAAGGATTATTATACCGTCGTAGTAGCGTGTCTATGATACAAGGAACGCTACACGTCCACATTTGTCAGGCAAATGACGTTACCCTAGATCTCGGACATTGTCAGATACAGGCTCTCCAGATAGTCTGTCAAGTGAACGTCGTCCGCAATGTAATAACTTAAATTTTCTCTTTATTGTTTTACTTCACCATTTAATTACTCCTACAAATCTTATATTTTTAATAAGATTTAATATAGGTATATATATATTTTTTGTTTGTTTAAGTCAACAGGTTGATAAATTGAATTGATGTACACTTTGCCCTCCCAAACTGTAATTCATTTTTATTTTTATTTTTGTAACAAAAAGTTTGTAATTTCAAATTAAATTTGTCTTTGAATTACTCCTATGAATACTATAAGAAGGTACTTTTACAAGATTTAGTTTTTTTGTTTAGTTTACATGTAGGATTTTGTTTTTTTTTTACAATGTAATAATCTAAATTTTATTTGTTTCATTTGTTCATAACAAAAATGTAACTAGGCCCGCGGAAAGGCGCTGGAGGCCATTACTCAGGCTTACCACCTACCATGGCTTCCAACGTTACTCCCTAATGATTAAAATTATATTATTTTTGTACTAAATATAAGTGTGTAAATTTGTAACTTGTTATAACGAATAAACTTTATAATGTAAGGGTCCCGTTAATTTAGATGTAATCCGATTAAAAAAAACGCTTCATCTGACGTCGGTCAATTTTCTAAATACACTAACCTTTTTCCCACGGTTCTGTCCGTGCTTTTAGTGGGTGCCTGTGTCGTATTAGGACCTTATAACCACAAAATTTCAAGCTTTTGATTTGTCACAAGTGAGTAGGATCTTGCTTTAATATTTATTTATTTAAGGGACATTTTTTTATAGAAGATTTCGTGTATCAAATCTTCGTTTAATCGAATCAGCCATATTTGAAACTAGCGGATCCAGGTTTCTCGCTCAGATCCCGTTTCCCGTGGGAATTCCGAAAAATCCGGCCTTATTCCTTGTCTAAATTATAAAGAGAACCACTGTGCAAAATTTCAGCTTTCTAGTTGTAAGGGTTTGGGCCGGGCGTTGATGAGGCAGTCAGTGAGTGAGTGAATCAGGACTTTTCTAAATATATATAATATGATGATATGCGCTCACGGACGGCCACTGCCTGTTAGCTATGGAACCGAAGTTTCAAAGAACGATTGTAGTTTATACTATAAAAAAAAACTGTAAGCAGTAGAACAAACATGTAAATCAAAAACATGTCAATATTATTTAAGTTATTTTTATGTTATAAAGCTCTAGATAATGCTTATAAGCGAAACCGGTCGGGTGTATTAAGTTAAATTATAATCCTGTGGACAAGTACAAGTGTCTTATTTAACAAGATGTAGTAGAACAGAAATACTCGTTTATTCAGGATGGGAATGAGTAACCTAGAGAACGCCAAACAAGATCACTTTTTTGCTATACACGAGAAGTGCAAAACCCACATACCCTTAGTAGTCGATGTGGCGAGCATATCAGCAACACATCACCAGTGACAGGATGTCAGGCTCCCGTAGCTCGACGCACATTCGTCACTCCGCACGCTTCTGCCACGTCTGGTGACCTGATCTTGACTGATTGTTGCATGGTCGCTTCTGTTTCGCACCTCTACTCGCCGCAAGTGTTGTAGTCTATTCTTTAATAAAGCATTTAATCTGTGATTAGGAATCTCTGTCTCTTATCAATTTGTATTTTTATTCCGCCCCTTTGGGATCTTCGTCAATAAATGTTAGGCGACTTTCGTTTCTAAAGCCAAATTCATATAGACTTGGTAAGTGGTCAGAATCAAGGTTCTATGAAAGACTAAAAATATTTTTTTGTGCTTGTATACTTGGTCAAGAACAACCTTGACTGAATAAGTATAGGAAGTCTAAATTTTATTTTGCGTATTTCACAAAAAGGGTAATTGCACCTTGGTCTGGACCACATAAAGTATGAAAGTCACCTTATATTTGTACAAAATAAGAATTATAAAATCTCGCAGAAATGAAAATTTTCATTATCATATTAAAGTTTTCTCAGTGAAAGACAAAATTTATAATATTCTGCACAATTTTTTTATATCTGTCGAAATTCAGCTTTTGAATTGCAGACAGACATACGAACTATCCTAACAAGATTCTCCATATCTGCGTAATCCTAAAATGCACCAATGCGTTTTCCAAAGCAACAGAACCTTATTTTAAGCCACCAGAAAATAATAACTAAAAGCTCCAGACACCAGACACAACGGCACCCTTTCGCGTCAAGTTACACAAACGAGTTTAAAGAAGGTGCAAGGTACATTCGACGTCGCACCAAATTACATTTCAACTACCGCGGCCGGATTAAACGCAATAAAAAAGCACTCCGGCTAATTTTACCCGGACGCTTGGACACCGGGTGGCTATAACCCGGCTAGCACACGTTACGGCCAGGTTTTGACTAGATTTTCTGCGGTAATGTGATTGAGGAAAAATTCTGAGCTGCTGTATAAAATTTAGTTTATCTGCTTTACGAGTTTAATTTTTTTTAAGTATTATGTAACAAATAATATAAAATTTCGAACTAGCATTTGTCCGCGGCTCCGCCCGCGTTTATTCAATCTCTACTTTTCGGCTTAGGCGTTGTTTTACGAACAACACATATAGCCTTTAAGTTGACTTACTACGATGAAAATAACAAAACGCATCCAAATCCGTTCTGTGGTTCTTGAGATAAAACGGAACATGCATACATACATGCAGACCGACAGACAGACATGAAAATTGTGGTTTTGGCCTCAGTACAAAACTAATAATCCATTTCATGTAGAACTTTGCGAAAATATTCTATGTAGAGACACGACCTTTTTACTACTTTATTATAGTATAGATATCCTATATTGTATCGTATTTCGTATCATGTATATTTTGTATACATTTTCTGTGAACTATCTTCTTTAAAAATGTACAGCTATACCAAGTTGTTATTGCCACTTCGTCTACGGGTATCTTAAGTATGAGATCAAAGTTCAAAGAACGTAAAGTTTTCCAATATTTTTATAACAAAAAATGTAACACAATATCTAGATTCCCGCTAGTTATAAGTTGTCTCTTACCGGATACTAAGGAGCTACCACTAACTCTTATTGCAATTCAATATCTTTAGTTCAGTGCGTCTTAAAGTGGTATTTATGACCAAGTACCAGTTTTTGTTTTGTTTTTTAAACAATATTTTTAAAGGCTAGTCACAGTTATAAAGATTCGGCCACTGCACACCTCTACATACATTTAACAAAAAAATGCACGGATTTTCAAAAGCAAAAAGATGCAGAACTCCTCTCTATTATTATTATATTTTCTGGTCAACTAAGGACCTCTTTTGGAAGTTCATTTTATCTAGTACCATGTCTTACGAAAAAGATGCAGAACTCCTCTCTATTATTATTATATTTTCTGGTCAACTAAGGACCTCTTTTGGAAGTTCATTTTATCTAGTACCATGTCTTACGAAAAAGATGCAGAACTCCTCTCTATTATTATTATATTTTCTGGTCAACTAAGGACCTCTTTTGGAAGTTCATTTTATCTAGTACCATGTCTTACGAAAAAGATGCAGAACTCCTCTCTATTATTATTATATTTTCTGGTCAACTAAGGACCTCTTTTGGAAGTTCATTTTATCTAGTACCATGTCTTACGAAAAAGATGCAGAACTCCTCTCTATTATTATTATATTTTCTGGTCAACTAAGGACCTCTTTTGGAAGTTCATTTTATCTAGTACCATGTCTTGCGAAAAAGATGCAGAACTCCTCTCTATTATTATTATATTTTCTGGTCAACTAAGGACCTCTTTTGGAAGTTCATTTTATCTAGTACCATGTCTTACGAAAAAGATGCTTACTTTTGCAAGTCTGACTTTTGGAAAAGCCAGTTTATGTTTATTTTTGGTTTCTAAACAGCACCTAGAGCACAGTTTTTCCTGTATGCCTACATATAAATTCTTTTTTACAATTTGATTTTTTACAATTTGAGCATGTTTACCTCTCCTAATAGTGACAAATTTTCTATTAAATTTTTTAACAAACTATATTTTCACTCATCATCAGTCATAAAAGATCTTCGTACTGACCCTTCAGTATGTAGCAAATTTTCCAAAATGAAAACAAGAAAACGATGTTTTGACGGCACCAGTAACCAGCATTGCAACAGGCAGCAAAGCTTATACGCCAGGGCGGCATAAGTTTGTAATAAGCATTAGAGTCTGGATCGGAAACAAGTCGGCGAGAGTTTTAAGAAGTTCCGCACTCGTTTGTTTGATTCTCCGATCGTTCTCCGATGATACTTGAAGTGCAGCTTACAGGGCGCGTCCCCGTACTAACCAGCTTCCATCTTTTGGTACCTACATGGAAATTGTATCCCAAGAGTGTTGCATTTTGAAAACCTAGCTGCGAAGCTTCATGTCTGTCTGTAACTAGGAATTGGTGGAAAATTATTCAAATATCCCGGCAAATATATGGAAAATCTTCTATGAAGTTATAGTTTGCAATTTACTAAAGTTCCCTTTTAAACCGATGAAGATTGATGGATGTACGACGCAATCTTAACAGACTTTTTGAGATCTCCGAATATCGGTGCTATGTTTAAGTGTTCATAAGATTTATTTTCGCCTGCAGCTTAATCTAAAGTTTATCATAGTTGTAGCCCGTTTGTTCAATGTTCGTTTAGCCCTTTAGAACCATAATAATGGTCAGAGATGTAATAGTAGCTTAATGCTACAAGTGCGTAAAGGAGGCAATAGCTTACGAGGAACGATTTGAAACACGAGCGATAAGCGAGTGTTTTAAACGTTACGAGTAAGTTATTGCCCTTACGCACGTGTATCATACTACGTTTTTTAATGGATAGTGTGAGTAAATAAATGAAACGAACAAACAATAAATACTCCAAATTAACTTTAGGCGGGCATTATTTTTCTTTTTCTTTGCACGCAAGTTGCTAACTTGGCGGAAATAAGCTGCTTTCAGTTTGATGCATTCGATGGCTGCTTTCAGTCATACATAACATAAATTCGACTCCACCAGCTTATTCCAATAATGTAAACAACAATGGCTGCCCAAAATTGTCTTTTCTTTAGTTAGGTACAAAGAATGTGTTAAGGGGATAACTTTTTACCTCGGTGCAAAATGCACATCATAATATTGTTTTCCTTACTTTTGAATAAAAAGTATGCAATAAATGTGTTTTAAAGCAACTTGCGGGAATGGTTTATTAATAATAAAGTCTTCACAGAAAAATACATATTTTAATGTATTACATTTTGTTTGCATTACATTAACAAACATTAAAATTAGAGTGAGTTGACATCATAAATATTTAAAAAACGGATTGGACTCACTTTTTTAACTGTGCAAGGAGGCACAGGTCGAGCTTTCGATGAGATTATGACTCATCATCATCATCATCAGGACTCTTCGGGAGTACTTTTGCCCACGGCGGTCAGTCGAGTACTTATGATGATGAGTGTTCAACCGTGAAGCTTCAGTTTCACCAGTTCTAATGTAGATGGCGTGAGCTGTAGCCTGACTCGCGGTATCGTTTGTCTCACCGCACAATGTTAATACTTTTAAATGTTACTGATTAAATATTCTCGTTCCGAACAAGAGTTTCATTTCGGTGATCAAGTTCGTAGATTTGGGATCTTTGTGCTAGTAATCGTACAAGGTCCTTCGAACCGGGCGCATTTTGGTGGTGGCGGCGGTTGGAACAGTCGGTTTGGCTGGCTGGCTGTTGGTGTGGCTGGGACAAGCGGCGACTGGAGCTGGCTGCTGCGGTGCTGGGACAAGTGGACGGCTGCCTAGCAAGGTGACAGGGGAGCCCAGCGGTGACACGTGACATCGTGAAGTGATTGTGGTAAAGTGCAAGATAAAACAGTGAGTACATTTCCGCTAAGTGTTTGAGTAGCTAAAGAGTTAAAGTTAATGCATGGACCTGGACTTGTAAAATTTTCAATCGTAGCATAGGACTTAGAATAATTTCTCTAAACTTGAAGACACGGGGAACCTATGCCCGATTTCGGTCCAAAGTGCAAAACACTTAGAAAAATTTGACTCAACTTTAACTTTGAAGAATATATGTGAAAGTGTACTCAGAAGAATAAGTGCAATTTGGGACTTATAAATTCAAAGACTTTTTCACTAACTTGTAAAATTTTATGTGGTGTACATCTGAAGAAGACATCAAAAACTTGGACTGATTTAAGGTTATATAAATTAGTATTTGCATTAGTTATTTAAATTATACTTCAATAAAATGGAAGCTAAAATAAGAGTGCTGGAACATTTTAAATCAAATATAGGAAAGGATAGATCTAATTTCAAGAAAAGTCCTAAAGAAAGATTAACTTTGGCTTATGTAGAAGCAAGATTGGAATCTTTAGAGTCAAATTTTACATTGTTTCGTACCAAACATGAAGAATTGTTATCGAGTTTTGAAAGTGTAGAATTAAATGCTTCCAAATATATTTCAAATGATGTATTTCAAGATGTCACAGAGGTGTACATAGAATATAAGGTTGAATTGAAAAATGTCTTATTTAAATTGCAAAGCGTACCACAACAAACATCAGCTTCTCCGAGTAATGTGTGTGAAACGGGGTCAAAAATAAAATTACCAAAAATAACAATACCAATGTTCAGTGGGAAGTACACGGAGTGGTCAACGTTTCGTGATCTTTTTGTATCGCTGGTTCACAGTAACACCAGTCTGGACGATGTGCAAAAATTGCACTATTTAAAAACACAGTTAACCGGAGAGGCTGAACAGCTTGTTAAACACATACCAATAACCCAAGCAAATTATATGCAATGCTGGAATTTGTTGGAAAAAAGATATAATAACAAAAGGTTTTTGGCCAATTGTATTCTCAAACGGTTATTTAGTCAACGAAATATAACAAATGAGTCATCTAGTGCACTTAAAGATTTATTAGACACAACATCAGATTGTTTGCATGAGATATCCAATTTGGGTGTTGATATAAAATCTTGGGACATCATTGTGATATATGTAGTGAGTTCAAAATTGGACGCAGAGTCTCGGAAGCAGTGGGAACTGCAGGTATCTGAATCATCCGAAGATTTGCCCAAGTTCGCTGATTTCACTAAGTTCTTAGAGACTAGATTTCGTGCTTTAGAAGCAATTGAACCCAGAAATCGTCCAACAAATTCATACTATAAACCTACCGTCAATACTACCGTCCCCAAAGTATTACACGCGACATCCACTGTATCTTGTCCTGTTTGCTCAGAAGATCACAAATTAGGTAGTTGTAAAAGATTTATTAAGGAGGATACTGAACACCGTCGTGGTATGGTACAATCGATGGGTTTATGTTTCAATTGCCTAGCTGGAAATCATTCCGTAAAAAATTGCCGTGTGTCAACCAAATGTCGTATATGCCATAGAAAACATCATTCTTTATTGCATCCCAAATTTGTCAATGCAGATGGAGGGATCGAAACTAGCATTAAAAGCAATAGTGCTGGAGTAGTACCAACGTCAGTAGTGACACAGAACGAGATCGAAACACCTAATATTTCAGCTCATTTTTCTTCAGGAAATGCCAATCATGTTTTATTGGCCACAGCAATTGTTAAGGCTGAGTCGAAAAATGGGTTACCGATGTTGTTAAGATCGCTTTTGGATCAGGGGTCCCAGGCGTCTTTCATATCGGAGGCAGCAGTACAATTACTGCAATTGAAAAAAGATAGAAGCAAAAGTATAATATCGGGAATAGGAGGAGATACAGGTGGCTTGACTTCAAAATCTGTGGTCATGGTAAATATTCAGTCCCTGTATGATCCTACATTCACTCTACAGGTAAAGGCACATGTACTGCGAACCTTGACTTCAATTTTGCCTGATAGAAAACTTCACTTCACTTTTGCTGATTCACCACACTTGCAAGAAATAAGTTTAGCGGATCCGAATTTCAACACACCAAATAAAATAGATATTTTATTGGGGGCCGAGGTGTATGGCCATATTATGAAAGAAGGCTTGATGAGAGGTCCTCCAGGCTCTCCGTTAGCACAGAATACCTGCCTTGGCTGGATTCTGTCCGGGAAAGTGGGAAAAAATGACAAAAACCCACACAACTCCATCGTTAGCATGCACACTAAGATCGAAGAGGACACTCAACTTAAGAAATTCTGGGAGATGGAGTCCGAAACTATGGTGGAAAAGATTCTGACACTAGAAGAACAAGCTTGTGAGGAACATTTTAACAAGAATACAAAAAGGGATACTGATGGGCGTTATATAGTCAGTCTTCCTTTCAAAGATACTGATCCACTTTGTAAATACGGCAAGTCTAAAACTATAGCTGTAAAAAGATTTATGGCACTAGAGCGCAAGTTTTCGAATAATTTGCAGCTTAAACAGAAGTATTCTGATGTGATGAATGAATATTTACAAATGGGTCACATGGAAATAGTTCCGGAAGATCAGAAGGATAAACCTGATGCTGTTTATTTACCACACCACGCCGTGATCAGGGAAGATAAAACTACAACCAAAACTAGAGTGGTTTTCGATGCGTCTTGTAAGGGAACCAATGGGGTTTCTTTGAACGATACATTGATGGTGGGGCCTGCGTTACAGGCTGACTTACGGCATATAGTAATGAAGTGGCGTAAACACCCTGTATGTCTCGCTGGAGACATAATCAAAATGTACCGTATGGTCAAAGTCACGGAAGATCATACTGATTTCCAAAGAATTGTCTGGAGGGAAAATATTTATTCTGAAGTTCAGGATTACAGACTTCTTAGGGTAACATTCGGTACATCAAGCGCTCCGTATCTTGCAGTCAAAGCGTTACAGCAAACAGCTCATGACGAAGGTCACTCATTTCCATTGGCTGCAGAAAGAGTGCTAAATGACTTTTATATGGACGACGTAATGACTGGTTGCGAAACTGAAAAAGAAGCAGTAGAGGTGTATAAACAACTAAATGGACTTTTAAGGAAAGGGGGGTTTGAGTTGCAGAAATGGACGAGTAACAAAGAAAGGTTGTTGGAAGGTTTGAAGGAAAATACAGGAGAAGATGTAGAAATAAAGACGGAGGACAGAGTAACTAAGGTTTTGGGACTTACCTGGAATCGGAATGCCGATGAGTTCTTCTATACAGTACAGCTCGCTCCAATGACCAGACCTCTAACTAAAAGAAAAGTTATCTCTGAAATATCACGTCTGTACGACCCATTAGGCTGGATAGCACCGTGCATCATTACGTCGAAAGTATTCATCCAGAAATTGTGGATTGCTGGTTTAGAATGGGATGAAGAGCTACCACCTCAACTTCTAGACGAATGGGATACGTACCGCAAAGAACTGTTGAGGCTGGATAATTTTCATATGCCTCGGTGGCTTCATACAACAAATGATGATGTATCGGTCGAAATTCACGGCTTTTGCGACGCGTCCAATGTTGCATTTGCTGCAGCTGTATACATCAGAGTTGTCGATTCTAAGGGTGAAATTCATTCGACATTGGTAACTGCTAAAACAAAGGTAGCTCCAATCAAACAGCTATCAATTCCACGGTTGGAGTTGTGCGGTGCGGTTTTACTTACAAAGATAATGATTGAAGTCGCTGATGTTTTGCAAATAGACAAATCCAATTTGCACGCGTGGACAGACTCAACAGTAGTGTTGGCATGGCTAAAGGATCACCCGAGTCGATGGAAGACCTTTGTTGCCAATCGTACTTCAGCAATATTGGACAGTATAGACCACTCCCAATGGTCACACGTGCAGTCAAAAGAGAACCCAGCTGATTGTGCTTCAAGGGGTTTGTTGCCCTCGGAGCTTTTGAGGGATCAGCTGTGGAAAGAAGGACCATTGTGGTTGAAAACAGAGGCTATACCGTATTCACAATCAAAACAAGAAACAACCGAACTTGAAAAGAAGTCTGTTAAAGCTCACCATTCGGTTGCTCTAGATGACAAAGAAGATTTTATGGCGAAGTTTTCTACTCTAAGAAAGCTTTTTAGAGTAATTGCTTATTGCAGACGTCTCTTACCTTCAAAACATAGTGGTGTGTATAGCAAACCTACTTACCTGTTAGCGTCTGAAATCAGAGATGCCTTGGATTCTTGCATCCGTAGAAGTCAGCTTCAATGGTTTGCCAAGGAGATTAAGGATCTATCTGAGAATAGCTCGGTAAATAAAAAGAGCACAATCTCATCACTAAATCCCTTTCTTGATGAGAAAGGAATTCTGAGAGTTGGTGGTCGACTGCAGAAGGCAGAAGGTTTAAAATTGCATAAAAAGCATCCGGTGATTATTCATCAAGACAGCCATTTGGCTAAGTTGATCGTAGAGGATTCCCACGAGAAAACATTACATGGTGGCCCTCAATTGATGATGAATTATGTGCGCTCGAAATACTGGATTTTAAGATCTAAAAATTTAATAAAAACCCATGTTCACAATTGCGTGACTTGCATTAGACACGCAGCTGTCTCTCAACATCAACTTATGGGCGAATTACCATCTTGTAGAGTCACACCAAGTAAGCCTTTTTTAAAGTCAGGTGTTGATTACGCCGGGCCGATTAATATAAGAGTATCAAAGGGCCGTGGACAGCGCTCATGTAAAGGCTATATATGTTTGTTTGTTTGTATGGCGACAAGAGCCGTACATATTGAGGCTGTTTCTGACTACACATCTCAGGGGTTCCTAGCAGCATTCAAACGCTTCGTGGCTAGACGTGGCCATTGCAGTGACGTTTGGAGCGACAATGGAACGAATTTCGTAGGTGCCTCCAGAGAACTAAAAGGTTTATTTTCTAGTGAAAAATCGTCGATAGGCATGGAAATTGCAGCAGGTTTGGCAAATAATGGAACACAATGGCATTTTATCCCCCCCCATGCGCCTAACTTCGGGGGTTTGTGGGAAGCAGGTATAAAGAGTACCAAGCATCATCTGAAACGCGTCATCGGAGATTCAACTCTAACATTTGAAGAAATGACAACTGTTTTATCCCAGATTGAGGCATGCCTGAACTCCAGACCTCTATCTCGAGCTAGTATGGATCCAAATGATCCAACGCCATTGACTCCTGGACATTTTTTAGTCGGAGAACCACTGGTACTTCCACCTGAGCATAATTTTGAGCATGAAAATGTCGGTAGTTTACGACGGTGGCAATTGACGCAACGTATTGTGCAAAACTTTTGGCGTAGATGGTCAAATGAATATCTGATACAGTTCTTTCACCGATATAAATGGGCAAGTAAAATACCTGAACCAAAGGCAGGTGACATAGTTATAGTTAGGGAAAACAATTTGCCTCCAGCTAGGTGGCTATTAGGAAAAATCACGCAATTACACCCGGGTAAAGATAATATAACACGAGTAGTTACCCTGCGTTGTAATGGCTCCGAGATGAAGCGTCCAGTTTCTAAACTATGTCCTTTACTTACAGTTAATTAGTATGTAGTATTTTGTTAATTGGGTAACATTTGATTGTGTTCATGTTTATGGTTATTTTTCATAGTTAAGATAAGGAGACAATTGCATTGTACTCACAATATAAGTATTTGTTTGCATTTTTGATTCTGTCATGGTGGGCGGTGAAGGACCAAGTCCTTGGTGGGCGGAATGTTCAACCGTGAAGCTTCAGTTTCACCAGTTCTAATGTAGATGGCGTGAGCTGTAGCCTGACTCGCGGTATCGTTTGTCTCACCGCACAATGTTAATACTTTTAAATGTTACTGATTAAATATTCTCGTTCCGAACAAGAGTTTCATTTCGGTGATCAAGTTCGTAGATTTGGGATCTTTGTGCTAGTAATTGTACAATGAGTCATAATCTCATCGAAAGCTCGACCTGTGCCTCCTTGCACAGGTAAAAAAGTGAGTCCAATCCGTTTTTTAAATATTTACATTAACAAACTTAAAAACGTGTTTACAGTTGTAATGTAATGCAGCTAAAATGTAACGCATAAAATTGAATCATTTTCATGTGATCACCTAACTATTAACAAGCAGTTTTCGCGAATTGCTATAAAACGCATTTATTGCAAACTTTTTATTCAAAGGTAAGGAAAACAATATTATGTTGTGCATTTTGCACCAAGATCCTCCGTTACCACCTTAGGAAGGAAGACCGATCGATTACATTGTATTTTTTCTTATAATGTACATAGAATGCAAGTGGCTAGTATCATTTTGCGAACTCGCACATTAAAACTTTTTGTCTTTTGGCATTATAATCAAAAAGTTCATATTCATATTACGATTAAATGAGGTTACCTACCAAGAAGTTTATTTCAACTAGATTCCAGTATCCTTCTTGATACCTACATATTATCAAAATAAATTAAAAAGTAAAAATCAGGCGCGAATTGGTTGATTAAGTTTCATCAGAATTTTCAATTTGTAAAGTTACTACCTGCTCAAAATGTCGTCTAAACAGTTTTCATTTCATTTCATCAAATTGAACGCAGCCTACGAACGCATCAAACTGAAACCAGCTCATTTATGTCAAGTTTATCTATGGTACACAAGATAAGACTGGCAACTGTTTTCAATAAATTTGAAAAATAAAACATACCTCAGACATGGCTGAATGAGCTAAGTTCCAATTACCTTTCCATTATGTAGGGGAACCAAACTAAAAAAATAAATAAAAAATAATAAAAATTAAAACACTAGTGCGGTAAAGTTGACTTTGACAACAGATTAGACGCATATAAAACAGAGCTTTACGAGCACTTGCATTGAAAAATATTTTTTATGAGAACCAAAGTCAAAGTCGATTACGCATTCTAAAATTATAGAGTTGATGCTTGTGATTGTTGGCACTTAGTGGAACTTTTGATACATTTTGATGGAAATGTACTTTTACCTGTCCTCTGTACTGGTATATTTTATTTACTCAACCGGTTTCGCTAGAATATAATTTTCAAAGGGTGAATAATAATACATTATTTATTGCCAGACTTAAATAATTGTTGCTGCTACTTAGGTTTGTATTGCCAGATTCGATAGGACTACACAAAAACTAAATCGACACGGACGAAGTTGTAGCCTTTGGTATTACATAACAAAAAGGGAAAATTGCTCAAGATATATTTCAGGGGCTCGGCATCAGTTGAGAAGATAGTCAATAAATTAATATACGAGTACGTCCCACTTCCCACTAATATTATAAATGCGAAAGTTTGGATGTATGGATGGATAGATGGATGTTTGTTACTCTTTCACGCCGTGACTACTGAACCGATTGTGCTGTACATGAATGTATCTAGACCTAGAATAGGAGATAGGCTACTTTTTATCCCATAAATCAGTTCCCATGGGATGAAAATGAGCTTTCAAATTTCTATAGAAAAGTGATGTGATGTGAAAGGGTTTTCACGCCATGCTTACGAAACCAATTACGCTGAAATTTTGCATAAATGTAGTTCTAGACTTTGAATAGGACAAAAACTACTTTTTCCCTTTGTTCCCATGGAAAAACTATAAAAGAGACACAATGGGAAACAGAGGCGCATAACACACACATTTCACCAGCTGTCTTTACTAGGTAACAGCCCGAATAATATTGACTGATTTTATAGGAGTACACAAAAACTAATTCAACGCGGGTGAAACCGCGGGCAAAAGCTAGTATATAAAAATTTTTTTTTTCAAGGAGAAAAAGGAAACAAAAGTGTACCTATTATATAATTTGTATAAAAATCCTTTCATGACTCCTTATGTACACAAGACATTACACGATTCTTTGATTTATATCTCAAGTCGACTTATAAGGTGCCGATTGTCTCGGAGAATAATTAGATTTTTGGTAAATGTTGTTCTCAATACGCCAGTACCAGTTGAATTGTTAAAGTTAGCGAATATCATCTTCGATTCTACTAAACAAGTCACGTTTTAAAGAAGTCTCGCTCTCAGTTTCGATTCCCTTAAACTGTTAAAATATAAAAAGATTATTTTAAAACTTCATATTGAAAACAAAATTAACCATGAAACATCTATGTACTACATGACGGTCTCTTGCACAAAACTTCGGTAATTCTTTGGCCAACATTAGATTCATGACATCCCTTACATTGTGTTTGATGGAAGTGAGAGCAATAGTCAGTTGAATTGAGTAATACCCGTTTTCACTAACGACGAATAAGACGACGCCTTAGGTAATACCTAGTTTATGTGGGTAACACCTAATTTTGCTCAGCAAAGGGGTCCACTAGTCATGATCTAAGGGTTAGTGAAACGTGTTTTTGCTCTTGAGGCGTCTCATAAGGTTTGTAAAACTTGGTATAATATTTAATCCTCGCTCTATTGCAACTCAAGGTAAGTCTCGAATTTCTGTCTGCCTCTACTCCTTTATTATAATTAATCCACAAGAGAAGTTCGACAAACTTTGAGTTATCTCTACCCTCAAGTTTGGCCGTGCGTTCTTTCTCTTTGCTTTTATAAGTTAAACTTATTATTACGTCTGCTCTATGAAGATTACTTGCATTTCATTTTGATCGAAAAACTTACGTTTGCATTTGCGAAGTAATCCCTATACTTTAGTTATTTTAACTCCATTCTAGTGAGTCTTAAAGATACATATACATATACTCACGCCTGTTTTCCAGAGGGTAAGGCAGAGACTACAGAATTCCATCTGACTATCCTGACACACCTCTTTTGCTTCTTCTACAACCATCAGTCTAGTTATGCAACCTCTTCTATATCGGGTACTTTTTACTTTGCTCTTCCTCAATATGTCTCCTATTTGGTCGGCATAAGTTCTTCTAGGGCGGCCTGGTCGAGCTTTAAGATCTGAAATAAAAATGTATTTTTTACCTGTGTGTGTGTTTAATTGTGTTGGTCATACTGTTTTTCGAGTACAATACCTACATGAATTTTATTATATAAAACCAACTAGGCTACTGAAGATCAACTTCACACGAATCTGAAGTTGCAATTTTGACAACTCCTCATAAACTCCAGTTATATTCCATGAACGGTTTCTGTTGGCTGTCGTATAATATCTATAATCTCGTCGTGATATCGTACATTGCTCTCAAACCTCCATATTATTTCTGTACTAAAACATAAAGGCTATAAATGGCGACAAGTCCAAAAGTCGGCCATGACACTACGCTGCGTGTTGTTTAGTGCTCCGAAGTAATGGAGGCGACAATTTTATGATTATAAAAGCCGAAAACTCGTGGGCGGATATTTTGGCTGTCCTTAAACAACTATTTTGTTCACTACAGGGAAACCAAAAGAGTTGATTAGGTTCGACCAGTGTGGAAACGTGACCTAAAAGATGGTCATGGAATGTGTGTGTTTATGCAAAGGTACGAGTTACAAACAGCCGCAATGCTTAAATGATAAATATGATTTTGTCTGGCATGAAATCATAAATTGTATCTTAATAAAACAACTTCTTATTTTTAAATATTTTATTTCTCATTTTCATTCCATATTCGACTAACGGTGACGCCAAGTTGGTCGAAATATATATATTTATAATAAATATATACCGAAAAAAAATTCTTTATATATATCTATTCTAATTCGTATAATAAACATATTCATAATAAATAATGGGCTGTTTATCCCAAATATACGCGGACGACGACGTCGCGGGTGTCCTCTAGTCTTTTAAGGCGCTATGTAAAAAATATACGGATGCTTTGTTTCTGTGTATTTCATGAAGTAAACGGAAAATTGTAATGAATTTTTGGTATATGCAATTTGACTATATAATCTAGAGTTTTGATTTTGGAAATCACGTTTGGATAAATTTTCCTCGATAGAAATAATTAATGAAATGAGGTCTTTAAACACACTTTTTCTCCTCGTTTGACGGATAGAGATCATGTACAGAACTCAAACATATTTTATTAGATGGGTTTAAACAATATCTAGATATTTGATTTTGGAAATATTGCTGGGTATATTAGTATTTTTTATAAAATAAAAAAACTTGCCTTTTTCTCTTTTGCGCTGAATCCGCCCCTCTCGCACTGCGCGTTTTTTTTTTGGAGTGAGAGTGACAATAACATTTACATAGCCCCTTAAAACCTCATATTTTACTTTAAGTTTTATTCGTTTCTTAAACACATTACAATTGGCGTAAGTGAACTTGTTCATAAAAGCAATTTTTCTAAATGAATATTTGTATCGTCTTTATTTTTGATGCTACGTGAAAGTATGGTCACTTCCTTTTTTCAATCTCAGATAATCAGGTAACACGTCCTCCCGTGATTTACCCACTTTACCGTCTTACCCCAAGAACCTTATGGCAATAAAACTTTAGGGCTATAATCGTTTGCCTGTCCCTTTTTTGTCGAAGCGAATGGCTATAAAATGGGGAGCCAGAGAAAGGAGCCAGTGTCGGATGACAGGAAATATGAAATTAATTTAGGAAAAGAGATTAGAAGATATCTGATTCATCGACCGCGGTCTGAATTTCGGCCTCTTTGTTGTTTTCATTCGCTTTTCGGTGACATACATGTTTCATGATGATGCCATTTTTTGCCTTGTTTTATTTTTTTGTATCTGTTCCCGAAGTACTGCAATATGAACGCTCCCGATCACGCCGGAACAGAATAATCAGTTAAAAGTGGGTGGACGAGTGTTTTACTATTCATTAAAATTATTGTACTTTTATAGGGCAGCACTGTTGATTTTAACTTGATAAATTGTGATTTTCTTAAGATCACAACCGTTTCCATGAATTAAAACGATAGTTTTGAAGAGGTTTAATCTGCATCCAAAGATACAGAAATGGACCCAATCTAAATTTTTTAACTTCCTTTTTTTTGTATTGTAACATCTTGTTTATGTAAGTACAGTCAACAAAAAGAGATAGGTAACCAGGCCCAGCGCAAACAGTATGATCCAAAGACTCACATGTGCGTGAGAGATGAAATGAGCAACACTTTGTCAATACTTATTCGTACTCGAACACGCATGCACTATTGATTACGTACTTTTCATCTCATCAATCACTCGTCATAGCCCGTTTTCTATTCGGTACGTATGTATGGAGAGGTTCACAATTTTGAGTCGAGTAATGCCATTTGTTACGGATGTCATAAACGTCAAACTGAGTCCAAAAAACCTGCTAGGCAGAAAGAGATGCGAGGGAGAGGAGAGTCAAAGTAACGAACTCCCTGCACTCGGAAAAATATTCAATCAAACATGTAAAATATTCAATCAATTATTATATTCTAGTTAATTTATTTTAAGTGTAATATTTCAATTAATCTTAAGGTTTTATATTTAATTGACTTCTACTTTTATTTCAAACATTTATTTAATTTTTAAGCTTACAATTTGTTATTTTAAGTTTTCTTTATGTTTTGTCCATTTTGTGCCTAAAATACAGGCTACTTTTCGTAGTTTAGTTTAGGCAAAACATTTTTGTACTTGCCGTAAGATCCTGTTTTTGATTGTATTAATTCTAAGTTCTTTTACGCAAATAAATAAATAAATTATTATTATTATTATATGATATAGGGTGCAACAAGAAAGGATTTTTCGAAAATTAAACCACTGAAGGGGTGCAAAGAAAAGAATTTGTAAGAAATACGGCGATAAGGCTCACCACCTCTCAAAGTTCACATTTAGGAATACCTGGTTTTATGATCAAAGTGCGCTTGGCCTGGTTACCTGTCTTTTTTGTTAACCGTACATAAATATGTAAGAAAAAAAAAGATTACACTTACGGAAATATCGAAAAAATAAAACAATACCTTATTTTCTGACGCGCCGTCTTTTCGTCAATAAGGTACTCGTACTTCCAATTGTATTTTAATAAGAATACCATCAAGAAGAAACTGCAGAAAAATAGTCCCTAAATCCCGAGTGGTCCGTGGATTTGTGGTGTAATTCACTTAGTAGATTGGGACGAACCGGTCTCCATTCGAGTCCAGTTTACTGCGTCCACTACTCGATTACGGACACTTGCGACTCGATTATAGTCCCGTGATCGAGATAAAAGTGTTCCAGCGGTGTTTTCTTTTACACAGTGGTGAAATACTTTTTCTCAAAAATACATTGTAATATTACCATTGCATACTGTAAAGACCTATCAGAAAATACTTCATCCTGGCGAGCTATTTAAGAGTGTCCAGGAAATATGAATAACTGTCCAGGAAATTCGTATAAAAATCCTTTACATACCATACGTTCACAGAGTACATTTCATATGTTTTCTTTTTAAAACTATCCGTGTGAAGACAAAGGAGTTTGGCGATCATAAGGTTTTATGCGGCCAATTTACAAAGAAAAATAATATGAATTACGAGTACAATTTCATGTTTAGAATGTAGCAATGTTTGCTATATTTTACAATTGCAATAATAATAACAGATTGTGACTGATGCCGGATCCAGGAGATGGCCCGAAATATATTTCACTTTCAATTTAATTTTTTATTTTATTTTATTAATCAGTATATCTATATACAGAGTGTAAATGCAAAGTCAAGAATCCCTTTAAGGTATATATGAAAGTATACACGATTCTGATGTCATTACGAGAAAAAAAAATATACCTTGAATTTTCACCAAAAATTCCATCATTGTTCTAAGCTATGGCTACGCAGCTCACCTGCCTCACCTAATTGCACCCCGAAACCCGCACCCCTCATCCGAGTGGCCAGCGACCAGTGAAGGTGTCCACGCGATTAGTGTATTTTGAGTAAACAAAATCGTCTTATTATGAGGTACTGATACTCTATTTAGAGATCCCAGTATTTAAAATAACATCTTTACCGATCATACTATCACACCCTTAAAGGACTCTTGCCTTTGCTTTTACACCCGGTATAAACGTTATAATAATAATAACAAAAATATATAATTTTTATTGATTTTATAGATATATTTAAAACCATTGAATACTTAAAATTTAACCTCAATGAGCGTTTTTCTCGTTGTTTTTTTTTCTTAGTTCTTAGCGTTACTCTAGACGGCGTTGTCCACAAAGAAGGTTGCATGGCGGTAAATACCTTTGCCCATCTGCCAATATAAAAAAAAAGTAAAACTAAAAGCGGGAATTTATGTTGCTTTATATTTTAGTTGAAAGTGTTTTGTGCAAATAAATTACAAAATGAGGTCAGAAGAAGGCTCTGATATAGATAATTCCCCGTCTTAGCAGTAATATACTATTGTCAAAAGAATCGTATTCACTGAAAATATTTATTAGGTTACATTACGTTATGATTTGGAATTTAAACTATTTGTGAGATCTTTAAGTTGTTAAAAATCTTATGTAAAAAAATAATTAAATGCTCTTTTTAGGGTTCCATGCCTCAAAAAATAAAAACAGATGCCTCATTCAATCACTTTTATTCTCGGCTAAGAAAATTGATTTTTCAATATTCTAATGAACTTTTTGTTTTCATCGAAATCGCGGTCCTGGGACTCCTTTGAGTATCTTTCGCTATTCCATATATTTTTGGATATGGCCATACACGCCCGCTTGAAAAATTAAACCACCTGTATGTACAAATATACAAAATGCAAATATATAAAATAACCGATTACATGTTTATTACAAATATTATCTTCGTAGCACGAGCATTTCTGTGACGAGTTGTAGTAAGTATGCAATTCGCAACGTAGCAGTGGACGCAGGGTTAGAAGTTTAGTATCATAGAGATTGCAATGGCGCGGGGTAGCACTAACTATGGCGTAGCTCAAATACGGCATATAATTAACTACTGCGTATCAATAACTACGGCGTAGCACTATCTACGGCGTAGCACTAACTGCTGCGTAAAAATATCTACAGCACAGAGATTGCTACGGGTTGGCATAAAATCTTATCAGTCGGGTTGTTCCTTACGAATATGTAAGAGTAGCATTATGAAACCATTGTTTTAGATTAATTCATCGGATTCATCGGTGATTTTCTCAGGAACTCGTGAAAGTCAAGAAAGTGCAAAAATAGAGAATGATGATTGTACAAACAGGATTGTTGAAACTTGTACCTGACCACTTACCGAGTCTCCAGTATGAATTTGGCTAAAAAACGATGTCACCTTATATTTGATGACTGATGAAGTGATGACGTTCTACCTAGTTACTTTCAAGTTTTCAATATTCTTTCATTTATGAATATTTAAATTTAAATCTATATCCTATATCTATATCTTGTTAAATCCATATATTAAATCTACCTATATATCTAAATACAATATCCTATAAAATAAAAAAATACAGAACAAGTAATCGTATCCAACTTATAAGCATTGTTCTTTTTCGTTTTAACAACATAGTTTTAGTGCAGAATGGTGTGTGTTGTGACGTCACGTTCCATCTAGTAGAAGGCCTTGGTTCGGATTCCCCCGGCGCATAAGCTTGTCCGAGTGGAGTGCACGCGCCAAGGTGCGAGCTGATGAAGTCCGAGTTAATCTTGCTAAGTGATTACTGGACTCAACACCTCGTCACTGAGGGAGCACTGCCCGCTACTGTTTACTCACTAATCAATGGACCAATTATGACCGCGCTGGAGAATTTACACTGCAATGTTGTAACCAAAGTAACAAAACAGTTTTTCGATTGTTCTTATTTGTTAAATGTTCATCGATGCATTTGGCAGAGTGCGTCATTGACTCTTGTGAAAGGGGGAATATTTTTATCTTCGAGTTATGTATGTGTAAATACATATGTGAATATGAGAGAAAAAGTTGAAGGAAGCGTGACTAAAGAAATATGTAGTGCGCAAGTGAAAGGTAAGGTTCGATCTAGAAAGACGTATCCCCAATTGGAGACATTGTGGAGAAGGGTCAGGTCAAAAGCATGAATCGAAGAGCTTCTATGACTAGATAGAGGAAAGAGTTGTGTCAGGATCGCAGAAGATGGAAATATGTAGTTCTGACGTTGAGTGAGTTTATATATGGTGGCCTTATCGGAGAATTGATAATTTCATGATAGGGGGTGCAATTGTGTAACAGAATCGTATTTATTTCACGGTTTAAAACCTACGATTACGATTGTCAAACGGCTATTCGGTTATAGCCCGTTTGACAACAGAAACCGTACGTTTTGGGTTTACGATTTTTTTACACAATTCCACAACTGATCGACAATATCATAAGGTATGAAATAAAAAATTTACGATGGATTTCCATCCAAAAGTCAATAATAGGTGCAACGATAACCGAAGCGAGGAGGAGTGTCTAGGTTGCTTGTGATCATAAATTTGGGGAGCCGAGCGAAGCGGAGCGAAACGAGGCGACTTATTAACCTTGATAGGAATCATGTATAGAACTCAAACATTTTATTAGATAGGTTTTAACAATATCTAAATATTTGATTTTGGAAATTTTGCTAGGTATTTTAGTTTTTTTTATAAAATTAAAAAACTTACTTTTTTCTCTTTTGCGCTGAATCCGCCCCTCTCGCACTACGCGTTTTTTCGCTTGGAGTGAAAGTGACAAAAATAAAATTTACATAGTCTCTTAAGTTTTTACAAATTTCATGATTTTTGAGCAGAACATGAAATGATCAATTCTTTGATATGGCCACGACAAACATATTTACTGTACATATACGAAACGACTAAGTTACACCAGTAAATGCTATGCTTTAGACAAATGGATGACCCCGTCTGCTTAGACTTATATCAATTTTCCCCTAAAATCTGGTCACGGAACTAAAACGTAAAACTTTTAAGTTAATTTACCGTGGCCGCTTTAAACATAAGTTGCAGCGCATAAAAGCGCTGCAAACCGTAACAAGCTGGCTCGTAAATCTAAAGATAATCCCTGAACATAAAAATCTCCCGGTCTATTGGAGCGCGTTTCCGATTAGAGCGGCCCGTCCGCCAGCCGACAAGGCAATAACCGGCGCTTTATGTTAAAGTTAATTAGATAGAACATTCGTTCCCCTGAGCGAATATACAGATAAGACGGGGCATAGCTTTGCGAAAAAAGGCAAAGGAAATGCGAGCGAAAATCAACAGTTGCTACTTCCAAGGCTGGCTGAATGCTTCTGTGTGAGAAGCAACAGGTTGCAATCTTTTCATTGGTTTTTTTTATCATTCATACTTTGTCAGGATTTAAGAAAATAGCAGTCTCTGACAATTTTCTCTTTGATTACTGCGCTATATGATTCATATCAAATGACGTCTAGTAACTATTTCTGAAGTTTACTTCATTTTATATAATGTAAAGATACGATAATCCATTGAAACATTGTCATTCAGGCCCTCAATCCTGGCACGTGTGCAAAAATTGAAAGGCAGTTAGCGAGTGATGTTAAACGGGATTTTGTACAGATATCTATTGATTTTTTTAATTGAATACTTATAATGAGCATTCCTTATGTTATATAGTTTTTACTTGTGTGGCATTAATCACACTTTAAATAAATATATAATGACTGATATTGCGAATGCACAATAATGCCGAAATAGCCGCCCTGGACGGCGATTCTCGCACCTGCGACAATTTGCGAAGGCCGAAAGCGGGTGATTTATACAAGCTCTTTATGAAGAAACGTATCATACTTTTAACATATAAACCTGTTATCCGTATTCATAACATGCTTTACGTGTCTTTTATGGAGTTATAGTTAATAGAATCATCGCGACAAACAGAAGCGTATGAAAAGCAAAGCGTGTGAATTTTTTTGCGAGAATCGCCATCCTAGTCGCCGAAAAAAAACTCGTGTTTTTATAATTTCGCTTCGCTCGCTCGTGCGCCTACATATCTCGAGTGCAGTTGATCACTTACATCCGTGTTTAACACTCTACTTTTCATAATTAATACGAGGAAATAAAAAAAGACTTATAAAAATATGTTTTCAACAACAAAATTTTACTCCCGCCATTTTTTCTCTCATCATCATCTCCCATTTGTTACTCTTAAATGTCTTTTTAACATTTTATTTAGCATATTTACTTATTATAAGGAACAAATAAGGTAAATATAAAATAAAGAATAACAAAATAAAAACAGATAGACGAGTGATTTACTCACCTACTAGTAAGTAACTATATCGAATAGCCTCGTTCGTTTTTTAAATATGCTTACCTCCCTAGGGCTGTAAATCGAATTTACCCCCTGCATATTGAGTTAAATACAACTTACTTTATTTACATTTTGTGTATTAGTAATATTCATTAGTAATGAAAATTATATTTAATAAGAAAGATCATCCACTTACATTCGAGTAAGTTGTAACAATTGTCTTCAAATTCATTGGAAACTCCGCGGTAACTAACCCGTACTGGCACGTGAATTCGGGTCAAACCACACTTGTGCTGAACAGATTCATTTGGAACTTTGTGTGAAGAACCACTGCGTAGATATCCGTGGTAGCCCCGAGATATGCTGTCGCGCCACCATTTGAAGAAATTACTCAACTCTTATTTGTATTGTAATAGAGACTGTTATGGATGAGCTGTCCTGTCTAGCTGTGTTGGAGGTATAGTAATTAGTTTCGTGATCGCCGACGTCCGGGCAAAAGTCAAACAAAACGGATCTGCTCTTATGCGATTGTGAACCGACCTGGAAAGGAAAGGGAGGAATTTTGCGTTCGAAAACTAATTTAGATAGAAATAATGAAGGATTACTAAACATTATTTAGAATGCACTACAAACTAGAAAATATCAATTGAAACAAATTTATATCGAGACTAATAGGTATTAAAAAAAAAAACGCAGCGAAAGCGCATTTGCCGTGAAAGCAGGTTTGAATCATGGCCCGAGGTACGAGATTTATTCAAAATATTTGTCTCTCTCTAAATTTTTTTCAATTTATCTTTTCTAGTTTGTAGTGCACTCTAAATAATGTAAAATTTTGATAAAAACCATATACTCTTAATAACTTTGCAATTAAAAAAAAAAACTGTATTTCAGATTCGTGTGTCCGAAAATATCCAAAAAAAAATTGTTCGAAAAATTAAAAAACCTTTTAGAAATATTTGTTTTCTTCGCTTCAAAAACATTTTTTTAGAAAATATCGTGCAGCCATTGTTGACAAAATCGAAAACGCTGGAGATGACGTTTAATTTGTGTTCCAGTTGAAATAATAATAATTACAAATTAATCATAATTACTAATTATAATTAATAATTATCATTTCAATTGGTAAATATGCAAGAATTAATAAGTGTCCTCCTAAAGTCCCAAAAATATATATTATAATCTAAACTTTTATAAGTGAGGGTCGAGAATAAAATAAATTATTATTAACGTGTGTTTACTAATAATTTTGCATGTGAATTGTAAAACATAAAAAAATAATTATTCAAAATAAAGTGTGAATAATGCTTGCCAGGCGTTTTCCATTCCCAATTAAAGTGTATTTTATACATATATCTACATGACATGAATCCCCAAGGGGTGTCAGAGGTGTTCCGGGCGTGAACTATGAAAATGCAAGTCACAGTCCACACCCCGTACACCCTCGTTTCACCGACCATTATTACGTCCCAACGTGATCGGTGGTGAGGTGAGCCCTATCGCCGTTCTTCGGGCACAAATACACGCTCAGCGGTAAGTATTAGGTAAGAACACAAATACTCTGCACATAAATTTCAAAAAACTCATTGGTGCATGCCCGGCCGGGGTTCGAACCTGGGTCTCAAGATTGAGAGGCCAGCGTTCTACCGCCTGAGCTACCGCCGTATTTTACTTTATATAATTCATTATTTATTACTTAAATTCGTTGTTTGTCATTGTAATATGTAGTATGTATTTTTTTTTCAAGTTACCTATTTATGTCTTTATTTTATATTTTTGATACTGTTTTCTCATCGAAGCACTACCCTCGACAAGTTAGTGGAAGACAAAGGATAATGGAAGAAAATGCTAACTAAAATTCAGCTTGCCTTTTTTATAATAATAATAAATTCGGGTTAATACCAATCAGACTCGAAGTCAACCTGAGACATCTGGGATTCCGTGGCAGGTCGCTTCCAGCGCTGATGCACTTGGCCTGTTTTAGTATTTATTGTTATAGCGGCAACAGAAATACATCATCTGTGAAAATTTCAACTGTCAAACTATCACGGTTCATGAGATACAGCCTGGTGACAGACGGACGGACGGACAGCGGAGTCTTAGTAATAGGGTCCCGTTGGTTACCCTTTGGGTACGGAACCCTAAAAATGGAAACATTTGAAAGGTCACTTTGAAAAATCATTGTTTGTATGACGCATGATTTCATACAATTTATTTTTTTCAAATTGGGTTTTAATTTTTTTCATGTTTTACCGTCAAACTTGACCTTCTCATTGCTTTTCCAGCAAAAAGTTCAATGCACGCCACTGGTGCCGAGCTAACGTCCTTCTGTAATATAGCTGTATTAAAACTATATTTTAACTGTGAAAAAGAGAAAATAAAAAATACGAAATACTTCCATATTAAACATAAAATGGACCTAGCTCTTCACCTGAGGGTTATCAATTTCTGTTTAGAAACTTTATTCCATTATTTACTGTAGATCAAAGGTCTATGGTCATCCGCTAATAATTAAGTCAGTTAACGTAAATTGTGCACATCCGGGGTGGAATCGTTGCAGAACTTCCGTAGGCATCTGCCTGCGGGAAGGACAAGTTTTGATTATATGACACCATTGCACCATATTCGTGCCCATCGCTGAGCCATAAGAGTACGCTCGAGGTGGCTACATAAGAAAATAAGCATATTATTTAACGTTATTATGAAATTACTAGAAGTACTACTCATAATTTATTAGTTGTAGTACTTTTATTTTTTCAAAATTTGTATATGCGATCGTTCGGACTGGGTGAAACAGGAAACAATACATCTTGGATTAAATCTTGTACTGGCCTAACAGTTTTTAATTTTTTTCTTCACACTTGCCGGTTTCAGACGTTACACAATTTTCAATGGATTACAGATGTTACCGAAAGATGGACACATTTAGATTAATGGCCTCTAGGTTCTTAAAACCTAAGTTTATCCATCCCTCGTTAAAATCTGTAATACCTTGAAAATGGTGTTAAATTCAAAACCGATTAGGAGGAAAATTGTAAAAATAAATAGTGCGGCTAGTACAAGTGCACTTATTTTAAGATTTCTTTTCTTTAATATTTTTATACACATTTTCGTGTTATACCATCTATGAGCAACTTATATCGCGCCATTTAATTTTAATATTGCTCTTTTAGCCGGTGCCTGCGTCGCATTGGGAACAGTATTGTAGATTTCGTGATGAGTTTGTGATTCGCTTTTATTGTATACAATTGGGGTAGACAGTAAAGCTTAGTGTTCTATACGGATCGTAGCTTTCGAAAATTGTGAAAATATTGACCGGAAGCATTGCAGAACTTGCTTGCGGCTGCAGGTAGGACAAGTTTTGATTGTATAACGTTATTAAAACAATTTCGAGCCTACCGACAAGCGGATAAGGTACATTTAATATTTTTTTTAAGTTATCTTGTATGGCTTTTGCCCGCGGCTCCGCCCGCGTGTTATTCGGTTTAACGACATGCGTTTTTCCGGGATAAAAAGTAGCATATGTGTTAGGTTGGGGTATAAGCCATCCATCAGCCTGTTTCGTCCACTGCTGGACATAGGCCTTTCCAGGATTTCGCCACTCTTGGCGGTCCTCCTGGAAGAAATGCCCATACTCACACACGCTGGGCAGGCGGATTGGTGAGCGCGGTGCCGAAACCCTTGCACCAGTGACGCCGCTGCCCGTCACAGATTATATAAGGCCCGGCAATTGGGGATAAATATACCGCCATCCATCGGTCCCAGGCAATAGTGGGCCGCCTTAACTTCGGGAGGATTTGCGAGTAAGATAGTGGCACCACCACAGTCGAGCCCGGCATCAGCTCTACCACCTGACGTATACCGTACCGTAGTACCAAAAAGTTATTAGGGCAGTCTTAAACAAGGTTATTTACAAAAGTTGTCTTATTTAATACGAGTAATTCATTTTTAAGTACGTGGTTCTGGTTAGCTAGATAGATACGTTAATATTCCTAGCTCTGTGGTCTAATACTGCTCCGGTTCGCCACAGGGAATCAGTCTATCTGTTTTTGTTTCAAGTTTTTTATTAGTTAACTTTGATGCACGTGCTTTATCTGTGGGAGTTTCAAACCGTATCACGTAACATTGATTGTGTTCTGATAGAAAGCGTTGTGTTTATTTTATTTAAAAAACATGTTTTGCTTTTTAAATTTTTTGATACAATTATCTTCATTGTTTTTGTTCGAATAATTTTACTAGAAATAAAGAAAATTATGAGTCCCTTAATGTGACAAAGGAAGAGCGCACAATAAAATTAAAGCATAATTAGAAGAAGTTTTACCTAGATTTTATTATGCATTTAATAAATCGTGTTTTCTGTTTATGAATACGTTTCTGTAGAGGGAGTATAATATCAAAACCATAAAATGTTATATTTTAAAAGTTTTTACTAAATTCACAAAGCTATTAATTTTTCTTTACAGAATATATTTCAGAGTATTTTGCTTTTTATTTGTAAACGCAAGTTTATTTTAAAACAAGGTACATATTTAATATCACTCGAGCACTCCTTTTTGCATGCAGAATATGACGAAAAAATAAGAAATCATTTACGCTGTAGGTTTTTCTTGTCCCGTTGGTTTCTAGTTCTAGGATGCCACATGGCGTACGCAATGCGGGGTAAAAATATACATTTTCCAAATAGTAAATTCCACCAACAGACTTCTGAATAGTGGATTAAGATTATCTTATAATAATATGTATAATGAGAACTGTGAATTTCTCAACTGTCTGAAGCAACACATATTCTAGCGACAAGAGCGCCATCTGTTTCCTGTGAGCAAGGTGAAATAACATAACGCCCCCGTGAGCGTTCAGTGTGTGCATTACAAGCTGGTTAGATCGAATAGTTACAAAAATATTCGGAGGACAAGTATGGTGGGAAAATTCAACGGTCTAAGATAAGTACTTTTTGATAACAAGAGGTCGCAGGTTCGAATACTGGCCCGAGAAATTTTTTCAAATTCTTGTCTTTAAATTTGTTTTTAATTGATCTTTTCTAGTTTGTAATGCACTCTAATAATAATATTTAAAATTAGTAGATTATCTCATACAGCGAATTTTCTAAATATTATTGAGTCCATTATTATATCTGCCTGGGATGGTTATTTGCAAAAGTTGTTTGGTAAGATCAGAAAAATAGAATACCATGGTTACAGTAAATGTCACAGGTCTAATAAAACCCGGTGTGCCTAGTGCTTTAAACTGCTTTAAATGTGTTGTGTTCAGTGAGAACAAGGACACGCTGAAAATCAGCGCTGTGCAGATTCACACTCACAGCAATATGCCTTTCTTTCACCAAACCCTTTTATTTGTAAAAAAATAATGTACTTAAGTGTGTTTAATTTGGGACAAATTTCTTTCTTTCTTTCTTTCTTTTAGTAAATATTCTCGCTAGTTCTCTTCACTTGGCACGGAATTGTGCACATGTACTCGTATATATGATATTTTCGTCTGCATTTGTTTCGTATCAGTTTCCACGTCGGGTGCTGTGCAATTGCCGTGTCCCGAGTACACGCTTCAGCTAAAGTAGAGACGGAACGCAACCGCTGCCATCTTTATTTTTCGCTTCTTGTAAGACAACTCATGTGTAAATATATACGTGATGTTGTTGCCAATAAACACTGTTGATTTGTCACAGAAATGTATAGAAAATAATGTTTTCCTGGATATGTACGAATGCCTGCTGTTGGGCCAGAACAAGAATATTTTAATAAATAATATTTATTATTTACCGTCTTCACTAAAAACTACCTATCATATTTACGTTATTCATAGTTCTTAGTTATATTTATTTCAGTTTGTATTATACCTTGATAATGCCGTAAGGCGAAACCGGTTGGATTAATCGCAGGTGGTAAATATATCGTAAATTATAACATTATTATTTACCATTTGCAATGTAAACTATCGTATTTATGGTATTCATAGTTATTAAGCTAAAAACAAGCTAAAAATCATAAAACTTTATTTCATGTCCCACATGTAAAGCTGTAGTTAGACCGTTTATAAGGGGCTATTGCGGTCCGATGGTAAGGTTAACCTCTGGGAAATGCGGTTTGTTTGAGTGTTATTTAACCACAAAAGGAACCCTGTTAGAATTTAAGTAGAACAAAAACTTGAAGAAGTTCTATTTGTATTTCCTAATAACCGTTTCCTGAACAAGGCGTGAAATCACATAACGCCCTCGTGAGCGTTCAGTGCCTTACAGCTAGTATATAAAAAAAAAACATAAAAAAAAAACAATAAACATGTAATCAAATATTTATTGAAATTCGGTGTACAAGAATGGAGGGAAAATTCAACGATCTGGGATAAGTACCTCGCTGGCGAAGTCGGTAGCGCGCTTGTCGTGATAGCAAGAGGTCGCAGGTTTGAATCCTGGTAAGAAGAATTTTTCAAATTCTCGTGCTACTTAAAATTTTATTCTAATTGATCTTCTCTATTTTGTAATGCATTCTTATAATATTTAGAGTATTCAAAGCGATGGATTTCGCTATGAAACATAACCTTACGAACTACTGTTTTCATTATGGTTTGAAGAAAAATATCAATAATTAGTTATATTATTAATATTAATATCAATAAAAGGTCGTATTATTGTTTATTCAACAGTTCATTTGAGACAGACGAGAATTTTTTAAATATTGTTCAGCGAAATCGATGTTCGAATCCCGGCGAAGTGCCTTAAAGTAATGTATAGTGTACGGTGATGGATCGACTATTGAATTAGCTGAAAAATGTCTAGTTTTTTTGTACAGGGTTTTACAAAATGGCGTGCCGACGCTCTTTCGGTGGGCGCTAGGTACGTTGACGCGACAACCAGTAATTCAATCCGACGGCAAATGTTGATTTGGCCGCGGGGCATGACCAGCGCGGCGGGGGCACGGTCTGCGGGGTGCAGATCACCTCACTGATCCACTTTCTCCATTTCGGTAAATGCGTCACCCTAAATATCCAATTCGTGACTTCAGCTTCAGTTAGAAATAGGGCGCTTTTGGGTTTTAGCAAGGATCATTGTTGGAATTATACTCTTTGGCATAACATTCTCAAAATAATCTTGCGATACCTACTAACCAAATTAATTTAGAGTTATTTTGAATAATTTAATTCTTGGCAGTGATCGACTTGAGCAGTCTAGAAGATGCGCTACTCTTTGGCATAACATTCTCAAAATAATCTTGCGATTCGTACTAACCAAATTAATTTAGAGTTATTTTGAATAATTTAATTCTTGGCAGTGATCGACTTGAGCAGTCTAGAAGATGCGCTACTCTTTGGCATAACATTCTCAAAATAATCTTGCGATTCGTACTAACCAAATTAATTTAGAGTTATTTTGAATAATTTAATTCTTGGCAGTGATCGACTTGAGCAGTCTAGAAGATGCGCTACTCTTTGGCATAACATTCTCAAAATAATCTTGCGATTCGTACTAACCAAATTAATTTAGAGTTATTTTGAATAATTTAATTCTTGGCAGTGATCGACTTGAGCAGTCTAGAAGATGCGCTACTCTTTGGCATAACATTCTCAAAATAATCTTGCGATTCGTACTAACCAAATTAATTTAGAGTTATTTTGAATAATTTAATTCTTGGCAGTGATCGACTTGAGCAGTCTAGAAGATGCGCTACTCTTTGGCATAACATTCTCAAAATAATCTTGCGATTCGTACTAACCAAATTAATTTAGAGTTATTTTGAATAATTTAATTCTTGGCAGTGATCGACTTGAGCAGTCTAGAAGATGCGCTACTCTTTGGCATAACATTCTCAAAATAATCTTGCGATTCGTACTAACCAAATTAATTTAGAGTTATTTTGAATAATTTAATTCTTGGCAGTGATCGACTTGAGCAGTCTAGAAGAAGCGCCAAAAAGATGGCGTGACGACCTACATCATAACCCTGAAAGTAAAAAATTATACTCAGTAGGCTTTCAAATAATTTTTCATTGGTATTATTTAAAGCGTCCTGTTGTCGGTTTTAGATAACAATTAAAGAACAATAAAAAACCGCCATCGTGCCTTGTGAAATTAGACTAGTTTACAGCAAATAGTATTAAAAAACCCAATTCAGTAAGAATATCCTCATGTGTATCTACTACGGCTTTTTCAAATTATTTGTATAGAGCGTTCAAGTATTACGTAACGAATTTGGGGAAGGGGGGTTGGAACTACGAGTTACGTTATATTGTTTTTGAACGGCCGCGTAGAGAGATTCTCTCACGCATTTTTTAAAACGTTTTTTTTCTCAAAATTTCAAATCACAAATCAAAAGATGGTCATTTGATGGTTACGTAATGTTTTACCCCCCCCCCCCCCCTCCCTGTTACAGAAAAACGTTACGGCGCGTTACATGGGAGGAGGGGGGGTCAAAAATCTCCAAAAATTGCGTTACGTAATTCTTGAACGCTCCCTAACAAGTAACATTACAGGCTTAACCTCAATTACGATAGTAGAAACAGCTTAATCACAACAATATACCTATGTTATAGAGAATTACTTAAAAATATACTATCTGCAGCCTAAACGATATAACACATTGAACAACCGCTCCGCAACGGAACATTATAGCATTGTGTAGCGATGACAGTAATCTGCTGCGCGCCGAACGGTTGCACCGAGCGGCAGACATTCGCCCGACAAAGAGGATTACCGAAATTAACCTCTTCGACGGCTCAATAATTGACTCCTCTTCCGTCCGGATGCTAGGGGTCACAAGTAACAGCCTGCCAGCTAATGATCCCTATTATTGTTTCAAGCGTTCCGTTATACTTGGCGGAACGCTCGTTGCTCTCCCGGCGCTTATTCAATGTTCAAGTGAGGATTACTTGTGCTATTATTTGAGCTTGCGCTTTATACTATTTACATATTAATAGTGCGCATCGATGCTTAAACTTGAAGATTTGAAATGCTATGTTGAAATATGTATGCCATCCAGATATTCTTTCAGTATGTAAGGTGACTTTCGTTTGTATAGCCAAATTTATACTGGAGCCGCGGTAAGTTGTCAGGACCAAGGTTTAATGATTCTGTGAAATACGGTAAATAAAATGTAGACTTCCTACACTAATTGAGTCAAGGTTGTTGTTGAACAAGTATAGAGGTACAAAAAATGTTTTTCGTGTTTCGCAAACAGGGTCATAGCACCTTGGGCCTGACCACTTACCGAGTCTCCAGTATGAATTTGGTCATATAATCAAAAGTCAAAATTTTGATTCGATTAGTATGGGAAGTCTAAATGTTATTTTACGTATGTCACAGAAAGGGTAATTGAATTAACCTTGGTCCTGACCACTTACTGAGTCTTCAGTATGAATTTGATTGTATAAACAAAAGTCACCTTATATATTTTCCAAATCAGGAGCTCGCATAAAATATCGTCCGAAAAAGCTTTTATCTGACACTTAAAGATACTAATTCGGCTCTTGCCAGTCCCGAAGTAGGCGGAAATGTATTTCCAAAATATATAAGATGACTTCCATTTATGCAGCCAAATTCTTACAGAAGACTCGGTAAGAGCTCGGTGACAAGGTTCGATGACCCTTTTTGTGAAATTCGTAAATTATTCTTTTCGTGTTCCTCACAAACGCAAGCCCAGCCCCGAGTCAATTACTATGGGACGTCAAGATTTTATTTTGCGAAATTAGAAAAAAGTGTTATCGATTCGTGTTACTGATCACTTACCAAGCCTCCAGTATGAGTTTGGCTGCATAAATTAAAGTCACCTTATATATCTCTTGTTTAATTTATTTTTAAAATAAGTAATATATACTTAAAAATTTATATTCACGACATCTCGTCTCAATTGTTTAAATTTTACTCCAAGACTTAAAAGTAACTACACTACGGTTTAGCTAAAGTCTAACAGTGAACACGCTATAGACTATCTAGATAACCCCACCGAGGCTCCAGACTCCGATCATCTCAAGTAATCTTCTTGGAGCCAGCGCCTCACAATGGGCTTTATTAATGCATGCACCGAGCGAGGCCGAGCCCCGCCCAAGCATTGACGATGACTTGCCGAGTTCGCGACAAGACGCAGCGCAACTAGACCGAGAAATTATTTGACTACCTACACTATGTTGTACTCGTACACTCGCTTGCAAATATTATAAGCAGTCGGGACGAGAAATATAAAAACTTTCGCACGTGTTTCAAAGGACTTTTCTTAATACACCTGCGAAAAATTACATGCTATAATAAAATAAAAGCAATTTTATTTATTTGTACTACAAAGACCAATGTCTCTTTCTATATATCTTTTTAATAATAATAATTTCCAAGATAGTTATATAAGAATATAAATTATGACGTCTAAAATCGTTTTGAAATTTTAAAACATCTTTTACAATTTGACATACATAATATATTTAATCATAAAATATAGAAGTTTGAAAATACTCATCCTACACAGTTTTTAGTGTAACCGGTAAAACAAAGGTTTACATGCTTACTGAATGATCTGGCCGGTGACCTCTAGACGGCGTCAGTAAAAAAAAAAATCACGAGTGCGAAATATGTCATTTCACGCACGCTAAACAGGCACGTAATGTATGATATTTTGAGCAGGTGTATTAAAAAAGCTATTTTCATGAGATTTTAATCGTTACGACGGCCACATAAGAAATGCTATTATAGATCCTGCAAAAGTATGCGTGCCTATTCTTAAGATGATCTGTTATGCCTTGAGGTAGAGTTGTAAAAAATATGATTAAGGAATGCTAAGAACCTAAATTCTTAATAAATTGGCCAAGTGGGACTCGGACTCGCGCACAAAAGGTTCCTTCCGTACCACCATATATTACGGGTAACCCAAAATCGTGCCATCTATCTTACGAATGAACCTCGGCGCAAAAAGGTTTTGATTTGATTTGACAAGCACTCTTAGCGCCATCTGATCAATGAACCTCGTAAAAGCTGCCAAACATTATAATAGTAACACGTGATCTGTGAAAATTTAAATTTTCTATGAATTACGATTGAAGCTGTGGACTCCTGTGACAGACGGACAGACAGACAGACACACAGCGGAGGCTTAGTAATAGGGTTCCGTTTGAGTTTTACCGACTGAGCTACCTCTACTTAACCTATAGGGTTGCAAATTCTTGTTTCTCGTGCCCGTTCTCATTTGCGTTTCTTGCGTCAAAATATTTTTTTCACTTCTTAGGGTTCCGTACTCTAGGAAAATGATGCTGGAGTTGCGCACTTTGAAGCAAGACTTTCTGATATGGCGCCGACCTTATTGAAATATGGAAAGCAATTAAATGTATGTTGGAGTCGCAATTCGGTTTAGCTCTACTACGGCTTCCTTAAATTATATTAGCTGGCTTCAACTTACTAGTTTTGCCAGCCCTTGAGCAAGTTTCCGTTATTAATATAAACTATGTTTTCGGGCTCATTGTTCCGGTTTTACCGAAAATCATAAGCCTTTCATTATATAATGAAAAAACCTTGTCAAAGGTTTCACAACTGCGAATATGTCAGGCTCGAGTTTATTAAATTGATTAAAACGGGCGAGGGCATGATGGCCGCCATCAATTACATTTTACGTACATTTTCGCGTGGTTTTTAAAATAATTGCCTCTTATGTTGAAAAATTACACGTTATCAAAATAATTTTGATTGCGCCCTGCTATTCGAGTCACCAAATCACACCCTTAGGATCTGAATCATTAAGTAAGTAAATGGTTAATGAAAATAGAATGAGCACTAAACATCGAAGCGGAGTTTCGCCAGTCACCTAGCCGTCGTTAAACGTCGTTATCGCCACGATTAAGTAACAAAACAAGTCGACTGAAGGGTTCGCGGGCGCTCGCGGGTGTGCGGGGGGCTTCGCGAATAATAATCTCAGTTTACGAGGACTGCCGAGTGAATCAATAAAAACACTAATAATGCACAGCAGTAATCCCCGTGCAGCGAGGCTCCTCGATTACCGGCACTAACGAGCTCGTAAACGATCTCTGCGCGAGCGCGGCTTCTACCGAAACGAGATGGCCCCTGACTAAAGTAACATCCCAAGTCCCTTATCGTGTTGGTGTAAGTACCAAAATCCTGAAATCTATGCGACAACTGATACGGTCTAATCTAGCTGCGTCTCCGATGTTGTACCGTGACTAAAAGGAAAGGTATACGAAGGTGTGCCTTATTCGGGGTATGGATACGAGTTATGTGGCAGCTTGGTGTCTGCAAATAAGTTATGTACGTGGATGACGCGATTCCTACAGCTAAACCGTATAACGTTTAGGGATAAGGTCCTATAGCTCATTATTTGCCCGGCAAACATGATTGAAATTTTGTGGCGGTACTTACACATTTCTTTTTATATGTTTAGGTACAGTTCACATCAAAATAAGGTATAAATTTATTGAAAACCTTCGTTCAAATACAAGTTTGTACAGTAGAGCCCACATCAAGCTAAACACTTTCAGTCCTCTCATTGTATAGGCTTCCCGTACGATGAGAGATCAGCTTATACTCAATACTGTAATAACACTGTACATGAGAATTTAAATACCCAATTATTATTCCTGACCATATTATTTCGGTCACTTTTATGATTTTGCGTGATACCTTTTCGAAGCATCATTTTAAATATAATTATTTATAATCCTATTGGAAAACTGATAATACGTTGAAACAAAATACATGGCACAACATTCAAGTACCTAGTTCTATGATATAAAATGGTGTTAGTTATGTAACCTTCAAGCTGACAGCGGTAAAACAATATTTAGGTATGAACAAAACCCTAGCTTTCATGTTTAATGTTATGGTAAACACTTTGCCCATTGCAAAATACTTTTTTCTCTTATTTTGATATGTATAGGTACATACAGTACTTTCTAGTTGTTACCCGTGACTTCGTACGCGTGGATTTCGAATATAAACAATTTCTTCCTAAGATTTAAAGTATCGGACAACTATCATCACTGCAAATAATTCCGCAATAGTTTATATCAAGAATCACAAACCGCTGCTTCTTCCAAACTTACATTTCTCGTGCCTTTCGTCTTCTAGTGAATGGTTTAAAAATTTCATTCCTGATTATAACCGTAGTTTTACAGAATTCCGATTCAAACTTTCATTCCCTATTTTAACCTCTTAGGTGATGATTTATTCAAAACGCTGAAACACTAAATTCGAAATTTCCAACATAACGACTAACTAAAAAAAATAATTGTTTCAACAATGAAAATAGGAAATTTCGCCTTAAAACATGACATGATTTTTCGGTAACACTTAAACATGTAATTCTTAATTTTCAACCGAAAGGCTTCATATAAATTTCCATGGTTACAAAATAAAATACTTTAAAATTAACGGATTTCCTATACAAACTTTCATCCCTTATTTTTCATCTTTAGAGATCAAATAAAATTAAAAGTCTGCGGATCCCTGCCTACATTGTATAAGAAACTTATCTACCAAATTTCACCTTTGATGACTCTTAAGTCCCGGAGATTTGTGATGAGATAAGTGAGTGAGAAGTATTTCGCATTTATTTTATATAGATTTGGACCCATAGCAGGTCTTCGCCATTTACTATATTCAGGATCCTTAGTAGTTTTATGAACTCCCCGTATAAATGGAGCCTCGAATATACTGTGTTAAGAGACCCGGCATTCCATCGGATTTTCTCGATACTGCAGGCTCTACATTGTGATATGAAATTCCTGTGAAGCCTTCGTCCGGCTTTGTTCTTCCCCTGAATAAGCTCTAGCCCGTTTTCATGCGTACATGAAATTTGATTGATTTTCATAGTAACCGCTGAAATATATTTTGAATTTGGATTTTTGAAATTCGACGAACGTTGTGTATATGTCGCCGTATATTTGCGTGAACTGCTTTTTCGTGAAAAGTTTAAATTAGGCGCGACGATGAGCGAATCGAAGGTGCACGTGGAAGAGGGTCTATGGCTTACACGTAAATAAATTTGAGAGTCGAACGAAGCGAAGCGAAGCGAGACGACTCCCCTTGGTATAAACAGAAAATAACTTCGCTGAATCGTGTTATAGGACTGTGTTTACGCCATTATTCGGTTTTCACATAGTTTATTTATTGGTAACATATTTTATTTCAAGTCAAGGTCAATTTATTAACAAATAATATTAACATTATATATATTCCATACATTTGCCAAATAATTATAATAATTGTATCATACCAACTTAGCATGTTTTTATTAACCTCACATGGAAATACTAAAGACAACGGATATAATTAATAACGTTATTATACTGTAAGATTAATTACGCCACGATCTGGACTTCAATCTAATGTTTTACAATTGTTTGAGTGATTATGAAAATTATGAGGGTTAAATAATATCTAACAAAATGTATGAGAATAATAAAACAATTGAATATTCAAAGATTTCGTAAAAGCCATTAAACGACCTTTCGACCAGCCATGTTTTTAACTTTAAAGGGAAAGGTACTCGAGGAGCTCGGCCGGGCGGCTTAGCTCAGAGACTATTAGTACTAGAAAGCTGTTATTCGGTATGGGTTGGGTATACATATTATTCAGGCCGACAAAACGGTAAAATAAAATCTCGAAAGAATCATTTTTTAAACACGTAAATTGGGTATGATTTTTTTTCTCGTCTATCCCATAGTGTGGGGTGTCGTTGGATAGGTCGTTCAAAAACATTGTGCATATTGTGGTCGTACCACTACCAATGTTCACTACAAGGGCAGTTGTATTGTATTATTTAGGAAGACAAAAAGCGAAGATGTGCCAGATAGCTGACATTGTACACTTTCCGCCTAAACGCCTATGAATTTTTCATATCATGCACAATATTTAAGCATAAAAAAGCTTTCTGAAAGATTGGTTCTTTGTTTGCTGACAGCTGACCAAAAACGAAATCGCGTTACAACTTGAGTAGTGCCTTAAGTATGTATAAGCGTAATTAGGGTGAGTTTTTATGTTGGTCCGTGACGGTAGATGGGACCATCCTACACGCCAGAAATGAAGCAACAAACAAAGGGCCCTAAAGAAAACGTTACTGTTCATTTGGTTAGCATAGTGATGGCCACTGTCTTTGGAAAAGCAAAAAGGCTGTTTAAAATACACAGATATTTGGAGAAAGGCGAAACAATAATAAACAATAACAGTTAGTCAGATAAATTCAACGTCAATGAAGACACGACCACATCTCGTAAAGAATATTACCCTACTTAACACCAACTACTACATTATACAAACAAACCAACATTATGAATCTAAAACAATTATATATTTACAGCACATGCATCCTTGTTAGAAAAATATTAAGAAAATCAATTCACACATCAATCTCATTTATCCAGCACAGGCAAGTGTCTAAACGCTCCACAAGACGGCCTAGCTACGTCATACTACCAAAGATCCGAACAAATTACGGCAAAAGAATGTTTACATATGAGGGAGCACAGCTTTTTAACAATCTACCCTCAGAAATTAAAAATTCTGAACTCTTTAATGATTTCAAGCGTAAATTGGCTCAACATATTTTAAATAAATAATAACTGGTGTTAGAGAGGTGGTTATAAGATTAAAGAAGTGAACTGCGGAGCTTACTAACACCACACAGAGATCAGTGTAATAGAATAAAATTATCACGATATCCATCTACCTTCAATTATTGTCTGTGCGGATGGACGAAACTATAATTAATTAATTAAGATCTCTTCTTATGTAAGTGACATATTGTCTTTGGTAAGAATAAAGTATCTTTAAACCTTAATATTACGTTTTATCCCGTTCATTCGTTTGCAATTTCATCAGCCAAATTTTTCTAATTACGTTATCATCAACTATCTACAGCATTTTTTTCAAATATGAAGAAATTACTCGGCTGCCAAAGCTTTTCGTGAAATGAAGAAGCATATTTTTAGCGTTTAATAAAAAACATGTTAATAAAGCTGGACCCTTTGGTTGAAGAGTAAAAAGGAGATTATTTTGAAAAATTCAAAATTTGCAAAAAGAATGGTTTTTCTTTTCAGTGTCAGAAATAAACCCCCCCTAGTAAGACAATAGCTGGAGCGCGCTCAAATGAAAGATTTAGCTACAGAGCCCTAAAAAGACAGAGGTCCATTATTCTCAATTTGCGCCAAGTTGAAGGAATCGTCTGCTGGCTCCGCGGGTGTCCCCCTTGATTAAACCTCTGAATAGAAGGCGGCAGGAGCTTGTGTGCATTTCTCAGGATCTTTGTATAAGTCGACGCCTGGATTGCACTCCTGCATATTTTGCTTGGGTTAGCGATTCTTATACCAATGGAATGGATTTTTCATTTCTTGGTCTTGTTTATAGACACGTATTACTCGAAGTGGTGCCGTAGCATGAGACGGTTTCGTTTTCGTCAGTGGTTCGATTTGAAGTTGGAAGATTTAATTGTGAGTGACAGGTCTCTTTCTAAAACTGAAAAAATACACAAAGAGTAATAAGTTGTTTAAGAGATACTGCCGTAAATTATTTAAAGGGCTACTTCTTATTCTACCTCTTTAGTCAATCACAGAGGAAGTAATCAATGGTCAAAGAGAATAGAAACAATCGTGTCAGTGGCGACGCATTCTCTTATTAGGTAATTTCTACATTTTTATTATTTCGGTCAAATAAGCTTTAACTCGTCACTCGTCACTAAAAACGTCATACCTAATCTATAATAAGAAATCACATTATCCTTCGTTAAAAAAATCGTCCCGGCAGTGACGCCTTGTACTTCTGCACATGCATGCCCCCTGTACGAGATGTGAACGAAGAAGTATCCATCTATTTTGGCATGGTTGATGCTTGTGATTGTTGGCACTTTTTGGAATTTACTACACATTATGTTTTATAAAACACTTGTACGAGTATTTGTGTAATATATACTATATTTTGTAATGCCCCACCATACCAGCGGCCGTAGCGTGCTCTTATCGCGGCGCCACTTGGTTTTGTTTTGACGTGTAAGGTTTGAATGCTAAACAGCGAAACCGGTTGGGCAATAATAAAGTATACAACTATATACATGATAAAGTATATGTGGATAAATACCAGTATTTCATTAAACATAATATCTGTTTGTAATTTTCATTGATTCATGTTAAGATGGTAGAATACATTTTCAACATTGATTTTCAAGCGAAAAAGTCTGTCGATGGCAGGTGGATTGTATCGTCCGGAGCGGGGCAGGATTGCTCTTGGTAATTTTATAAAATTGCGTTATTGGCAGTCGATGTCAATACAATTTAGCGCTGTTTAGCGAGGTTAAAACAGGACAAGTACTCGTAACCTCAGTTCTACTGGTTAAAATATGAACTTTGGTTGTCATAAGACATGGTATCTAAAAGTAAAACTCAAATCATGATGTAAACAAAAAATATATGTAAATGTAAGAAAATTTTACACTAACAGCAATAAATGAACCCATTCTTACCAATATATTTTAGCGCAGTTTTAAGTTTAACGCTTAATATTACAAAAAGTTAATTTAGTCCGAGTAAGAAAGGAATTCGCCGAGAAAATACTGTTAAGCCTCGGTTGTTTTCTCGTAGCCTAACAATCAAGAAGCAATTTGTTTCAATTTGATCCTAGAATTATCGATCTACTCCAAATTACGTGACTTAATTGATTCAGCCCCAATGTAAGACAAACAGACGAACCCTCTCTCGTTGTGTACATTTATTTATTTATACATGAATAAAATACAAAAGAAAAGTACAAGGAAATTTTAATCATTATTATAACAAAATGTTGTGGTAAAGTTTGTTTCGTTTTTATTAATATTAAGGTTTAATTTAAAAAATCATTATACTTTTTATAACTGATTGTACCTTGATTCGTATACCTTAACTATATAAGGTCTTACAATAATAAGTGAAAATAATTCTAGGGTAGATCATCTATCGTAAACTGATCACATCCCAGAAGGAAAAAAAAAATTTTGCTCAAATAATTTTTTCACTTCCCAGTACAAAGTCTGTTTGTTTTCGGTGGAATGTGGTCTATTAGAGATACTCTATCATCTACTAAATTTTTTTCACTTTGAATTGTAGGACCTTTTATACATTTCGAAGCAATCCTGAATTAATTTCGCATGCGACTAAATAATCGTGTGAGTTTTGTTGTCGCATGAAAAGTATCATGCGAATTAAGTCGAGTGACTATCCCCTGTCAAGTGCAGAGTGCAGCATATTGAAATTGTGTTGTATAAATAAGTTTAATTTAAAAACAATTCTTACATTTCTAGAATAAAACCTTCAAGTAATACCTATCTAATGTCTGTTTTTACTTGATGTAGCATATTATGCCGAAATCTAGGGCGTGTATATATTAAATTTTGAAAAGATATTTCTGAACTCGAAATGTATATTTGTCATTAACTTGTATTTCTCTATTCTCTAATTCATGGATTTATCCTGAAACATAAAAGATTTTCAGATAAATACATTAAAATTTTCTCTAGGTTTGAATTACCATATTAATGTCAATTTGTTTAAAAAGAGATCATCTATATTATCATAGCTCATTCCTTGAATAAAAACTTTGTTCTCAGATTTATAAATAGTTTGATCTTGAAATAATTGTTTCGTCTTCGGAATGATAGATCTCTCAGCAAATAAATCGTTTAATCGTAAAAAAAAATGTCAAAAGAATGTGCGACGGCGAGCGAAGCGAAGAGGAGCGTGGTAGGTTTACATTAAATAAATAAGAGCCGAGCGAAGCAGAGCGGAGCGAGGCGACCAACCCTCTCCTTGTTTTTAAGAGAAAGTTAATTTATAGGTGAAGATACCGTTATAAGGGTAAATGTATTAAAATAAATAATTACCTTTTTATTTGAAACTTGACAATATCTCCCGATGATATAAAATACATGAATGATTAAGGAATCGTTTTCAACTCTTTATTTGGCGACTACATTTTGCTGACACATGAGACAGATTTTTAAGTACAAAGTCTATTAATAAAAAAATCGAATTATATTAAATTGACTAACTAACTTAAACTATTAGAAATCATCACACTAATATTATAAATGCGAAAGTTTGTGCGTGTGTGAGGCTGTGTGTTTGTGTGTGTGTGTGTGTTTGTGTGTGTGTGTGTGTGTGTGTGTGTGTGTGTGTGTGTATATATTTGTTACTCTTTCACGCTGAAACGGCTGGACGGATTTTGATGAAATTTAGAATGGATATAGAGACTTAGACTACTTTTTATCCCGGAAAAAGCATGTCGTTAAATCGAATAACACGCGCGCGGAGCCGCGGGCAAAAGCTAGTATTAAATAAATTAAAAAATACTATTGGGTATTGGGTAGCAGTGGCCCAGTTGGTCGGACGACCCGGGTTAGAAGCCAGCCGGTCGAGCAAGAACCAATAAGGTAAAGCTGCATGCCCTATAAGCGTGAATTTGTGCTCGGAATACAGCCTTATTGCTGTATAATATCTATATAAGAAAACACTTAATCAAAAGGTAACATTTTCTTTTACCTCTGCAGGTGGGGTATCACTGTCTAAAACTAATTAAGTAGAGAACAAATGTTTTTTTTTTATCTCTAAAAGTAATGAAATGGGGGGCCATCAAAGTTGACAATTTTAAAGCGTTTTTGTTACGGTATCTATGTATATCAAAAACTAAACTAAAGAGTTTGGAATTTTTACATAATGTGCCACATACTCTATTTAAACAACAAATACTGAAAACGCCGATTTATTACATACGTTTAGGGTTATCTACTTACCAACTTAATACTGCAGTTTTGTTTCATACAGTTTTTAGGTAGGTACTGATAAGTTTGTAATTTTTATTCAAACCATTTAAGTCTATTAAGGCGGGGCATAGATAAACTTTTAATTTCAAATCGGCGCCTTAGGAGAGTGGAGTGAGGGGTACTTACTCCATACAAATATGCGCTCACGAACAGCTTATGCCGTAAACTCGTATGCGGCTAAACAGTATTTTTCATTTAAAATGACAACTATAAGTAATTTAATAAATCCAATCGGCCATATTTAAGTGTATTTGTAGACTAATTTAAATCAAAAAGAGGCTTCATTCGCTCCCGTTTGTCAGTAAAATAGAAATCTCTGTTTTAAAAGAGGTTTTCTAAATTTTTTTTTCTCTGCTATGAAAATTAATCAATCAACATAATCTTCGGGCAAAATGATGTCAATAAAATGCTTAATCTAGTATATAAATTGGTAATTACATATGTTTTTATAATGCTGAGAAAAATGGAGATCCATGTCGCCAAAATTTCGTGGCGTCGCCTTAACTGATTTAAATTGTACGGAGCCCTCAGGGTGCGAGTCCTAACCGTACTTGACCGGATTTTTCATGTAACTATTAATAAAATAAATGTTACGCCGTGACTTTTGGAAGACTTAGTTAACCTCAGGGCGAGTCCTGAAGCCGAGTCAGTATCCAGTAGCCAGCTCACCATTCAGCGAGCATGCCGCGTAATCCAGAGTGAAGGAGTAAACAAATTACCGGCACGGGTCAGGCGCGACGTGACGTCTCCCGCTATTAATTTTAATTCCGGGACGAAGCGACGATCGCCCGGGATTGGCGACAGGCACGCTCTAGGTGTTAGGTGTGCCCTGGGCGAAATAGTCGGAAATACGGCTGTTTGGATTGATTTGGCGTTCAATTTTAATGTCACAATCAATGGGCCTGATTTTAAAGTTGATTCGGTCGGCTATAGCTCCAAAAGTAGCTCGTTTGAAATTAAAAGTTTTGCTGTAGTGAGCTTTATTAAAATAATACTGACTTCCATTTGTAGGGCTTATTATATTCTGTGGACCTAATAAGTCTTGTTCGTCTGTCAGCAGTTTATTGGTCAAATGCTTGGCACAAAATGTGTTAATTTTTTTAGAAAGAAAAAGAACTTCTTTTAAACTTCTTAACGTATATAGATAGCGCTTTTACAAGTTCAATATCATCATTGTGTGCAACCGGTGCACGATGTTCATTTTATACTGACTTTTTCATGTTATCTTTACCTTATTCCTTATTTTCCCATTTTAGGTTAGAAACCTAATCTCTTTCAGAGATCATACTACATATCCACGGCTGAGAGAACCCAGGGGAGGATGCAAATGCTGCAGATCCCCATATGCTACGATCCTGACATGCCTCCCTCTTGCATATTCGGCATTCATCAATTGAGTCAGACAAGCTCTATTACTCCATGTTTATGCGCTTTTAAGGCCCTTGTAGCCTCCAATAACCTTGAGATATTTAAAAAAAAGTCAAAATGAACTTCAAAACTTTGAATTTGATTTTGTAATCGACTGCTCTGAAACTTGCTGTTTACGGCAACGTAGACGCCACGCGCTCTCAAAATATCTAGTTTTTATTTATTAACTCTGCTGTAAAACAAAATTTTTAAATTTCCCGCAATGAGTTTTAAAAACTATACTTTTTTTGTATTTTAGTACAAGAACCATACAAATAAAATTAGCGGTTTCTAAGAAATAGCTAATTTTATTCCAAAAACAGCTTGACTTTGGGAAATATTTTCAAGGTGTTTCTTTCCTGCAATGAGATTGTTTCTTATACTTTAAATAATGATATATATATATTTTTTATAATTTTTAAGTAAGCCGTTTAAGAGAAATAACTTCATCAATGGGAGTAATTTTCGGATGACGCGGGAACACGCGCCTTAACTTCACCCTTCTACGGCATGTTGCCAAACGGTATAAATCCCCCTATGACGGCCAGGTTGAGTCTCATATACCTACTTACTTATTTTGTTTCTTTTTGTCACGTAATAATCATCGGTGAAAAGCGGGTGTACCAAGTGTAGACAGTGGCTTGTATTTCACAGTTCACAATTGGGAACACCTCTGACACGCCCTCAGGGATTAATGTCATAACGATATGTTTCTTATTTTATTTAATCCTTTTTAATATGCTTGAAGTACCGAAGCATTCCCTTATCCCTATATACTCGTATATTTATTATCGTGTTTTATTTTCCATATTTAGGAAGACTTTATTATACATTAAAGAAACTTAATAGTACATACATTACTGCTAAGACCAGGATTGCTAATTCATGGTCGAAGCAAAAATTGTGCTTTTCTCAAAAATAAAATGAGACATTTTCATATTTTTCATTATAATGAGTTGTATCAAATAAAACTGACTAAGAAATACTAAAAGTTACTTGCTCATATTTGGGCGATTAGTCATGTTTATTGTTATTTATTTCTTCAGCAAAGCATTAGTGGAGTACGTACAGGGCCCGCTTGTGAACTCATGTTGAAATTTATTTGCACAAAATACTTTCAACTAAAATCATTTTGTAATTTATTTACTTAATAATAATACTTTCAACTGAAATTTATAGCAACCTAAATTCCCGCTTTACGCAACTTTTTTTATTTTTGCCAGCTGGGCAAAGGTATTTACCGCCATGCAGCCTTCTTGAAAGCCTTTTTCATGGACAATGCCATCTAGAGGAATGCTAAGAACTAAGAAAACAACAACAACGAAAAAACCTCCTTAGTCTCTTATAAACATAGACACGGATAGTTTTAAAAAGAAAACATATATGAAATATACTCTGTGAACATATGGCATGTAATGGATTTTCAAACGAATTTCCTGGACAGTTATTCAGATTTCCTGGACACTGAATAGCTTGCCAGGATGAAGTATTTTCTGGCAGGTATTTACAGTATGTAATGGTAATGTTACAATGTATTTTTGAGAAAATAATATCGAATAAATATTTATCTTACAGTAAGTAACAGTACTGAAGTCAGTTTCGAGTCTTCAAAAGTGGTGTTAAGTCTGGTTTTTATTGAAATTAGATTTAGTAAAAAATTAAAATAATTTACTCTTACATCGTTTTGAGAAAGCAATTTTTGTTACTTATGTTACTTAATAAGAAAGTTAATTAAAACTGTATCTTCTTTCATGCCGCCGCGATTCCTTGTATCGATATTTTCCCTCTGCCTCACGCATTATGTGAGGGATAATCTCTGAAAATGATTCAGTACAGTATATAAATGACATCACACAATAAATTCCTGCCTGTCCCGTAGCCAGTGTCCGATGTCCAGCGACACAGAAACTTGAGCAGCAGTTTAATTGGTGGAACAGAGTTATGAATTAGGCGATTAGACGCCCCGGCATCGGAGGGACTATTGTCCTTTGTAGGCAGTATTCCGCTTTGCTATGCCAAAAAGCGATATCTATGAAAATGTGTTTTAAAAAGTCTGCTACATTACAGAATATTCAAAGATATCAAACACTTTAGTGTCATGCTTTATACCAGATTAGGTTGTAATGTTATACATTTTGCTCGTATTCATTTTTTTTGAAGTTATTTTCAAGTCCTATAGGTCTGAGCTAAGACTGTTAATCCTAAACTCATAAGTGGAAAGCATGTAATGGGCGGTTTAAAAATTGTCGGATGCTGTTCTTCAACCACCACTCCAGGGAAAGAGCGCAATCAAAAATGTGATGTCACAGGTGATGACCTTTCTTTTCCTTAGTCCCAGACCTCAGCTGCTTTAGAGCGAGCGAATGAACTTACAATGCTGTGCAAAAAAAAGTTCGGCAGTAACTTCTTTAACTCAACTGTTATTTTGCCTGACACCCTTTTAACTGCGACTTAAATATGATTTATGTACCTGACTTTTTTCATTTTGTGAATGTAATAGTTCGGTTGCGTGTATGAGTATGTAAAATTTTGGTAGTCACTATTTTAACTGAGCTTTTATTTTGACTGACACCCTTTTTATGTTAACTGCGACCTAAATTTTACTAAAGTACCTGCCTTTTTTTGTTTTTTGAATTTATTAGTTCGGTTGCGTGTATGAGTATGTAAAAGTTTGCGGCAGTCACTATTTTGACTGACACTCTTTCTAGGTCTGCGACCTAAATTTGACTAAAGTACCTGATTTTTTTCATTTTGTGAATGTAATAGTTCGGTTGCGTGTATGAGTATGTACAAGTTTGGCAGTCACTATTTTATCTCAACTTTATCTTTATTTTTTTAATACCTCACCTTTTGTTTGCTTGCGACGTGGTGCGGTGCTGTGCGTCGCGATGGACTGCGATCCCTTGCGACCAGTGGATTGGTACGGGCAGTGCATTTATTCGCTCGCCCTACCCGGCAGGGAGACAGAGACAAAACAAAAATAGTAATACCATAACAAGTTACCGCTTTTCAACTGAGAAAGGCAGAAGATGCAAGTGGGGGGCAGACGTCGCGAGGGCGAGTATAATGTGTTTATTGTATCAGTGTCGGGCCCATCAAAATGCAAATACGACGCACCCTGTGCCCGTCCTGTACTGGCTGGACTATATTAAGTTACTGTACCATCATGACTCTTAGGTGAATCGCATAACCAATAACAGCCTCTATTCCCAGTTTATAAGAGTGAAGCCGTCTGTATATAAAATCTGGTGAGGTCGTTCCTCGTGCGGGTATATCACAAATTTACTATCACGCTTCAGACGTGATCTGTGTGCGTGTCTTTGCGATTTTGGTATATTGGGCGGAATTTCGTTACCCCTCATAAGTTATGGTCAGGTTTAAAATGTAAATGTCTCTAAAATATGTTTTAAGTAGAAATGAAGAATGAATGAACTTTATTCATAGTAGCCATTTTCTGCCCACGAGAACCATCTAGCTCGCGTTCCACAATTTTGTGTTTATGGTCTTGCTTGACCGTCGATATTGTTCTTTTGAATACTGTGTTTATAATAGAAACCTTGTACGTAGGTGTACATATCTTATGTCCAGCGCTGCACAGTTGCAAGTGTTTAACGAGCTCCTCCCAGACACATCTCTCACCCGTTTCAATAGCTCCTAGATATGGGTGTCAGAATGAATCGGTTGGGTCGCAGTACATTGAGTTAATAAGCTCGCGTCGCCGCTCGGATTTCGGTCGTTAGCTGGTAATTGTCGACACCTAATTAGTACGGAGCCCGCCGTGCTCGGGTGTCTCACACATGACCTGCTATATTTAATGCGGCGCCTTCTCTCTGCATGCTGAAGGCTGCAGTTTTGTGTAGCGGCGATACTGAAGTGTTGGAACACTCACGCTGGGGTCCCCTTGGGGTAGATTAGGGGGGGAGGGGTATCCCGATTTTGTCTCTTTTCTAATTCATTTTAAACCAATAAATAGCGATGATTACATTTTGTGAAAAATATATGTTTGATCGTAATATTTCGGCCGTTCGATACACGATTTCGTGCATTTTTCTAAATCCAATAAAATCGCAAACATAGGTCTAAACTGTGATCTAAATATAATTTCATTTGAGTTGTATTTGTTTTTGGACAATAAAACTTATATTAAAATAAACGTCGTCAAAAATGTGATATACACGGCCGTCATAACGCCAAACCCATCGCTCTAATTACAATATAATAGATAAAAACACCCCAAAACCGCGAGTTTTATGAGCGGCCCGTTTCCGCTGAGCAGGATAAGCATGTGTTAAATGAAAGCGTTGAGGCAGGACAGATTTCTCTGGGTAGCCTCGCCTTACTGGAGATTGCACAAATGCTAGACTCTCCGACTATAATCGGTGTAAAGTGACGTGCTACAAAACGTTTGGGCACGTGTTTTACTGATCATACCTTCGATGAAATAAAAGGATCATACAGAAAAACTTTTGCTCTTTTAAAATTACACCGATAAATGCTCGTAATGTCACACTCCATAGAAATTTTCTATATAAGGTGGCTTTCGTTCATGTAGCCAAATTGAAGACTCGGTAAGTAGTCAAGACCCAGGTACGATTACCCTTTCTGTAAAATACATAGAATAAAATGTAGACTTCCTATACTAATTGAGTCGAGGTTGTTCTTGAACTAGTATATATGTAGGTAGAGCAAAAAAAAATATTCTTCGTAATTCACAAACAGGGTCATTGCACTTTGGTTCAGACCACTTACCTGGTCTTCAGTTATTATTTGGATATACAAAAGAAAGTCACCTTATATAGGTGCTTAAAGGAGAATGCCACGGGATCGTACCAAACGGCGTCACAACCAAATAAAAGTCATAAAATTTTTGATCAAAAGAGTTTACTTAAATCCGGAATTCTAACATCATAATGAAAATTATTTCGGTATTTTCATTTCCGTTGCCGCTTTACTATGATTAGGATGCCAACCTATAATCGCCTCTATCAAAAGGTAATAAAGTCATAAATATTTAAAAAACGGACAGGACTCACTTTTTTAACTGTGCGAGGAGGCTCAGGTCGAGCTTTCGATGAGATTATGACTCATCATCATCAGGACTCTTCGGGAGTACTTTTGCCCACGGCGGTCAGTCGAGTACTAAGCTTCCTCCCCTCTCTCGTCGCCATTTGCCTTTCCGCTCTTCAGCTGCTTTCGGAGGTTTCCGGTATCGAAGCCAGACTCAACCGGACATTTGATAAAGATTTCACTACTACTTCCGGGTCACGTGTTTCACTAGATCACTGATAATGTCCTCAACCACTGTTGGCACTTTTTTGTCATACGAGCACAGCACAGGTTGCCAAGTTGGCGCCAGATGCCACGGTCTCTGTTGAAATTCGGATGCCTGCCAATTTCGATTGCTTCCATCACCTTACGGGGAACAAAAAATTTCTCCTTAGCCCGTACGGTGGCTTTATCAAAACGAATATAGTGCCTAATATCCGAATTTAAGGCGTGTTCAGCCACTGCCGGGCCGTTTATGTCCAGCTTTTTTATGCTTCGTATGTGCTCTTTTAGCCGTGTAGAAACATTCCGTTTTGTCTCACCTATGTAACTATGCCCACAGTCACACGGTATTTACGGTTATAATAAAGTCTTTGCAATTGCCCTTGTTAGTGTACAGTAAATTCGAATTACGGATACTAATTGAAATGAGACTTGGTGATTTGGTAAGTACATTTTAGTCTCCCTAAAATTAACTTGGTTTGGTTTTGACGCCATGACTTTGGGTTCGGTACGAGGCGCCATATATTAGGCGGCATTCTCCTTTAACAGAAACCCTGGTGAAAATGTCGTGATATCTGGTTATTGGCTTGCCCAACGGACGTTTCTCTGAACTTGGCTGCCATTGTTTCCACCTTCTATCTTCCTGTCTGGCCAGATGACCATGATGATCATTTTTATTTCTGCAAAAAAATTAAATTTAATAAAAGAGAGAACCTTACATAAAACTATTGTTCAAATGTTACTACTATAAATTGTTTAAATAAATTATATGGTTGATTGGTAATTGAAAGAAAAGCGGACTGTGAACCTAGCGAAAATGATTGTAATTGCACTCGTGATTTATAAAGCCTTCGCTCGCTCGGGCTCCAAACTTCATTTCTGCTTTAAATAATCTACTATTACTAGTTTAATGTCAACATTGGACTACTTTATTTATCTTTGAAAAGAGATTTGGAAATATTCATATATGTATTATTATTCAACTGAAATAATTAGTTTATGGGAGACATAATCAGGCTGCGCTATATGAACAGCATCACCAGAATGGCTTTAGAGCGTCAAACGCACACATATTTGGTTTCATTATAACACAAAGGCTCTTTTCAGATTTCAACTGCCATTTCTGCGTTGTATTTGGTGTTTGAACTACATAGAATGTGTTTTTCAATGACCATCGAAAATACCGTATTGACTGCTTTTAGATCAAATAATTCTGTCTGTCGGACTATCCTAATTGCACGTACATACGTATACTCACGCCTGTCTCCCAATTTTATCTAGATTTAGACCATTAGACCACAGACCAATCTAGATTTTCATCTACTAAGATCCTGACACACCTCTTTTGGTTCTATCCTAATTACATTTCCTTATTATTTCAATGCTATAGTATAGTATTTATGGAGTAAAATAGCTTGAACAAATTCTACAAAAAAAACTACGAGTAATAAACCTTGTTTACTTTAAACGAATATTGTGTTCTACTATATGTCGAAAATCAAAACAAAAATGTATTTTAAGCAAAAAAATATGTTATATAAATTATATTACATAAATAAATATAATGTATGTATGCTTTTAAAATAAAATGTAAATAATGATAAATTGACTTTATTGCCTTTAAATTATAATTTGGATAAATATATTTAAAAAACACAAAAAATATATATTACTGTAAATTATATTTCAAGCCATTCGGGCCCGGCACCAGTCACAATGAATGTAGTATGAACTTGGAAAAAAACATAACTTAAAACAAAATACAAGATTTACTCAAGGTACTGGTTACTATGGAATTACGAGTCCAAATGACAATGTTTGACAATATTTTAAGACATAAGACAATATTTATTTGTCCACAGGCATGGAGGCCATAATGTCAGAGTTCTTCAACGATACGACCACAGCCTTCTACATAATCCTGATAGTGTGGATCGCAGACCAGTACGATGCCATCTGCTGCCACACTGCTATAGCTAAGCGGCATTGGTTGCGGTAAGTCTACTTCCATTGATCAAGAATTGCGCCTAGATTAAACGTATAAGGCGTCGGAATAATGTAGTTCCAGAAGGGTAATTCGGAGAAACAATCGAAGCGAGATCTCTAAAATCAATCTAAAAATGTATGGAGTTCGACTGATAAAATGGGTTTGAATGACCGATTGATAGCTTCATTTCCATTCCCAATTGCTGGGCCTTATATAAAACAGACTGGTGACACGCAGCGGCGTCACTGGTGCTAGGGTTTCGGCACCGCGCTCACCAACCTGCCAGAACAGCGTGTGTGACTATGGGCATTTCTTCCAGGAGGACCGCGAAGAGTGACGAAATCTTGGAAAGGCCTATGTCCGGCCTGAAACGAAACAGCCTGATGGATGAATGGATTTGTTAAATCAAAGCTTGTGTTCGATATCAGAACATTCAAATATATTATGTATATCTATAATGATTTCACCATGAGAATGAACGAACTGCTACGCCGTAGCAATTTAACTTCGTAGCTTTATAGTAAAATTCCTAAAAAAACTTTGAAAATAAAAGCACGTAGCTCTGTAAATGAAATGGTTTGCTCGTTTATTTCGATAGTGTGTCCTTTTGGTGGAGGCTCATTTGCGCCGTTGAATGTTGGCGGACACCACAACGGAGTGATGTCCAACCTCATTATAGCACGGGACATATGCGTCAATTTAATTATAACTCTTCAATACCGGACCATGACCTCCCCGTGGATTGTGATTAATACGACGTCAATAACACAATGGCGAATGTGTATTTTGTGGTGATATAAAACGGTACGTTTTTAAATGATTTTGTTATTGGAGCGAAGCAATTAAATTGTTGCGGTATCTTTTCAGCTTAGACTAGATAAGATTGATTGGAGACGAAAAGAGTTCTAGTTTTTGACGAAACCCTAAAACCGATCCATTGACATTGAGATGCTGTTGCCCCCTTCCCCAAGGCGCGTGTGTCTCCTTAATCGAAAGGCGACCAGGCACGAAGCAATTTGGCTGGCCGCCCGAGCCCGCGTGGGCAATAAGGAGTGAGCGCTATTAAAACAAGTGCAAATAAAGCAAATTGAAAACGGCACTGTTCTTCCCCCTTCCCCCTCTCTTACTGAGGGCCAACAGACCCCTCGTTCCCCACAAAAACAATCCTATCTTGGTTAGAGAGACCCACGTTTTAAGTGCCTCGTATATTTTTTTTAGGTTTGGAACTCGTTTTTTATTTATTTTTGCACAAATATAAATATTCAGTTATCAGTAAATAAATTGCGTGGCTCCCGTATATAATAATAGTATAATTATTATTGCAAAATCATTATTAGCCTTGGGAGTACAAAAGACAATTTTTATTTGCGTTTTAAAATAAGTGAGGTTTTCCGTAAAGTAAAATTTAATAACAATATCAAAGCTTTAAAAATAGAGAAAAATAATGTACGGTGCGTTGTATTGAGTGGAAGTTCTTTGTCAATTTAACTTCTGCAGCCTAGCATGGGCCACACAATAGAACTTATTTGATGAGTTTCGTCTATTAATTTTTTTTCTAGAGTTGTTGTTCAATGAATGTTTTAATGAACAATACTAAAAAAAATATGGTAATTAAGATATGAGCACCTTCGTTTTTTTTCTGGTTAGCCACGGGGCACCCAGTTCATAAATTCTAATATTAAAAAAAAAGGTGTTTTCAGTAATACCATTTTTTTAAAATTTATATCCTTAAACGTTAAGTGAAATATGTTAAATAAAGAAATACAGATGATTAGCCACTGAAATTGAAACAAAGAAAACTGCCATCACCATTGGGAGTAAAAAGTGGCACATGGCAGAAATAAAATGCCCTTTTTCCGAAATTTCAGCTCCTGATTTCACAATTTTACACTGTGAAGGACACAGAGTCAATTTTCTGAATATATTAAAGGCAAACCTGACTGACTCATCTATCAACGCACAGCCAAAACTACTGAACGGATTTCGCTGAAATTTGGCATACGCTAAGAAAGGATTTTTGAAAATTCGCCCCCTAAGGGGGTAAACCGAACTCCACGCGAAGTCGCGGGCAAAAGCTAATTTATAAAATTCCAACAAAATAAAAATAAAATATCACATTAATAATATGTATATATTTTAAACTAATGAGAACATATAGAGAGGTGCCACATGGAAATACAGAAAAAAAAGGAAACATCCATACGACAAAATTGTTAACAGACCGTCATGCTAGGTACCCAGGTTTATTAAATGAACTCGTCTCTCTTCTGCTTCTTTGTACATGCAATCAAATTAGTTTGTAAAAAACCGGCCAAGTGCGAGTCGGACTCGCGCACGAAGGGTTCCGTAACATTATCTATAAAAACGGCAAAAAAATCACGTTTGTTGTATGGGAGTCCCCTTTAATATTTATTTTATTCTGTTTTTTAGTTTTAGCGGCTACAGAAATACATCATCTGTAAAAAAATCACTATCACGGTTCATGAGATACAGCCTAGTGACAGACGGACAGCGGAGCCTTAGTAATAGGATTACGTGGGTTACCCTTTGGGTTCGGAACCCTAAAAAACAGCTAACATGCAATATTGGGACCAGGCTCACAAAGGAAGCGATGTGGCAGACGACGTTAAAAGCTCTTTATTGGATCTTTATTGTCCCATGTAAAAATTGCATGTATTTTTTAAATGTTTCCTTTCGCTGGTAACTGAGTTGTAATTATTTGAAGCAATTTTCTGATATGATTCTAATCAAATTCAGAGTTCGGTACACTTTTCGTATGTGAGACGGAGAATTAACTCCTGGTTCAGATTCATAATAAAGATAAAACAAATATTTTTTTCAGAAATTCGTTTAGAAATGCTGACGTTATTTGCTCTTTGTTATTTTTACTTTACTTAGAAACAAGGCATTACATTACAATCTCTGAGGAAAACACTATATTGGCTTTGTCTGAAATGGAATTTGCTGTAAAACTTGACCTAAGAGAACTAGTCGGTTCTTTCTTTTCTTTTAATAGCGCTCGCTCCCTCTAAGCATGAACATTGTATATAAGGGCCAGACTGTTTCTGAATTAAGAAAATCTTGCTAAGCGGATACTTAAGCGGCGAATCAGTCAATCACAGCGCTGCATTTAAAGGTTAAGCACTACTTAAGGTGGTAAAACCGAATCTCGGTGCAAAATGCACATCATAATATTGTTTACCTTACTTTTGAATAAAAAGTATGCAAAAATTGCGTTTTAAGGTGGTAACGTAGGATCTTGGTGCAAAATGCACATCATAATATTGTTTTTCTTACTATTGGACAAAAAGTTTGCATTTAAATATGCGTTTTAATAGCAATTCGCGCAAACTGCTTGTTAATAGTTAGGTGATCACATAAAAGTTATTCAATTTTATGCGTTACATTTTAGCTGTATTACATTATAACTGTAAACACGCTTTTAAGTTTGTTAATCTAATGCAAACAAAATGTAATACATTAAAATACGTATTTTTTTGTGAAGATTTTACTATTATTAAACTATTTCCGCAAGTTGCTTTAAAACACATTTATTGCATACTTTTTATTCAAAAGTAAGGAAAACAATATTATGATGTGTGTTTACGCAACTCTGCGTACGCGCCTGTCTTTTTGCTGAAGACGACCCTGCGCAGTGGTTTCTAGCAGCGAGTGCGCGGATTGGCGTGCATCGGCAATCTATCGAGCACCGTACGAACCATAACAACTCTGTGCTTATGAAAAACACCATTGTAAACAGAAATTAATAAACTGAATACCTAGTAAACCAATAATAAAGAAGATTATTTATAAACATTGGCCACCGTGACAGGACTTGTTCAAAATTGCGCCCATTGTCACAATATATCTCGCGAGGTTTTCCTCTGCGAGATATGAAGCGATGAAGTGCCAAAATAAATTCTTCAGTGCTCAATGAACTGACTATTTCTAAATGCACTGCCTTGACCTTGAAATCTACAAAAATGCATATATAGCATTTGTTCGCCACCCGATAAGGAAATGCCCGGGAGTAAGGGGGAATAGATCATGTGGAGATGATGACTTAGGATACAGGGGTCTCGAATTAAGTACGGCTTCAATATGTGCGAACAGGGTAGTGATTTCTTCGAATGTCAAATACGTATTACCTAAAACCCGTTTCATATGATATTTTGCTGACTTAACTGCTGATTCATGAAGCCCTCCAAAATTTGGGGCGTATGGCGGACTGAACCTACATTTTATGCCCTCATCCACAAAATAATCTGACACAGAGTTAGAGTCTTCTTGAGCCATGAGAAATTCCCCTAATTCACGATTGGCTCCAACAAAATTGCGTCCATTGTCACAATATATCTCGCGAGGTTTTCCTCTGCGAGATATGAAGAAGCGACGAAGTGCCAAAATAAATTCTTCAGTGCTCAATGAACTGACTATTTCTAAATGCACTGCCTTGACCTTGAAATCTACAAAAATGCATATATATAGCATTTGATCAGTTTTGCATCGCGACCTTTTCTATCGCAGATAAAGAAAGGCCCGGCAAAGTCCGTACAAGTTACGTCAAATGTGAAGCCAGGTACCACGCGTTGGGTGGGTAAGTTTCCCATTATTTGTTGCGCGACCGCTCCCTTCATTCGCTTGCAACGTACGCAATCATTATAGGTAACGTCTTGCTAGTACTCTGCCGTTGATAGGCCAGTATTTTTCGCGAATCACTGAAAGAAGCAGTCCTGCATGCATTAATTTAAAATGATAAAATGTAAATAGTAGTCTTGTAAAATGATGTTTACAGTCTAAAACAATAGGATGCTTCTTTTCAAAACTAAAACTTGCATTTTCTAATCGACCGCCTACTTCGTATCAATCCTGCGTCATCAACAAAAGGACTCAAACTAGCTGGAACAGTAATCGCCTTCGTTTTTGCATTTAGATCAGGAAAACTATCCTTTTGTGAGATATAAGATAACATACACTCTGCTGATTCGAGTTCCTCAACAGTCAATGATCCTGTACTCCTATTATTACATATTTATTTACAATTGTTGATAAATCGACACACAAAAGCTATTATTCGGTGTAACTTAGCAAAACTCGAAAACTTCGTCATATCTATTATGTTTTCCTTCGGTTTATCAACACTTACAGCATGTGAACGTATTTCAGGTAAATCCGCTTGTGTCACGTCGTTTTGACTAGGCCAGTTTTCTTTAGGATTCTGTAAAAACGCCGGTCCCTCCCACCACAGTGCCAACGACTGCACCTCGTCTGGAAAAACACGACGAGATGCCAGATCGGCAGGATTCTGTGATGAAGGGACATACCTCCATTCTGAATTGGCACATAAATCATTAACTTCAGCAACCCGATGGGACACAAACGTACCCAACCTATTCGAAGGCATTCTTAGCCAACCCAACACAATTTTGGAATCAGACCAAAAATATGTGTTGATAATATTGCATCGAAGGGCTTGCGACACCTTCTTACAAAGGCGTGCCACTAACAAGGCACCACAGAGTTCTTAACGAGGAATTGTGGAGGCTTGCAGCGGTGCCACCTTTGCCTTTGCACATAGAAGTCGAACTGTGCAGTTTTCTGACGCATTAATTGATTTTACATAAATAGCGCCCGAATAGGCTTTAAGACTTGCGTCAGAAAATGAATGCAACTCGATTGCCACTGCATTACTACAGCTTACATGGCGTGGTATTGTAATGGTTCCCAAACAATTAATAGTATTGACAAATTTTGTCCATATACAGTTTGGTTCCTGAGGAATTTCATCGTCCCAGTCCAATTTTTGTGTCCACAGTGATTGCAAGAAGATTTTACAGAGGATAACACATACACTCAACAATCCTAAAGGGTCAAAGATACTTGAAGCTACCGATAGGATCACACCCTTGGTATACTTAACATGGTTATCTATCGACTGCAATTTTGAACAAGAAATTAAAATTTTATCTGCATTAGGGTCCCAATCAACACCTAGTGTATTATTGACGTTTGATATTTTTAAATTTTCTTGTTTGCATTGCGCAGAATTAGATATACAGTTTAATAGTTCCTGCGAATTACTTCTAAGTTTTCTTAGATTAAATTGGGCACAGTCTAATTGATCAATGACACGTTGATAAATGACACTAATCATTTTTTCATTGTCGTGGCCGGTAATTAGATAATCAACATAAAAGTCGTGCATAATTATTTCTCTTATCAACGGGTCATCGCACTCCTGCCCAAGTTGCAAAAGACACCTTGTACTAAGAAAGGGAGCGCATGAAGTTCCATAGGTAACAGTATTTAATTGCAGATACTTCATTGGCTTCCTCTCGTCATCACGCCACAAAATCATTTGAAGGTGCCCTTGTGAAGGTTCCACGGCAATCTGTCTGTACATCTTTTCTATATCTCCGGTGAGTATAAAGGCATGTTGTCGGAATCGTACAAGAATAGAAAAGATGTCATCCTGTACCGTGGGTCCAATCATTAGAACTTCATTAAGTGCGAGACCTGAATCTGTCTTCGCGCTTGCGGTCAAAAACGACGCGATTACTGTTCCAGCTAGTTTGAGTCCTTTTGTTGATGACGCAGGATTGATACGAAGTAGGCGGTCGATTAGAAAATGCAAGTTTTAGTTTTGAAAAGAAGCATCCTATTGTTTTAGACTGTAAACATCATTTTACAAGACTACTATTTACATTTTATCATTTTAAATTAATGCATGCAGGACTGCTTCTTTCAGTGATTCGCGAAAAATACTGGCCTATCAACGGCAGAGTACTAGCAAGACGTTACCTATAATGATTGCGTACGTTGCAAGTGAATGAAGGGAGCGGTCGCGCAACAAATAATGGGAAACTTACCCACCCAACGCGTGGTACCTGGCTTCACATTTGACGTAACTTGTACGGACTTTGCCGGGCCTTTCTTTATCTGCGATAGAAAAGGTCGCGATGCAAAACTGATCAAATGCTATATATATGCATTTTTGTAGATTTCAAGGTCAAGGCAGTGCATTTAGAAATAGTCAGTTCATTGAGCACTGAAGAATTTATTTTGGCACTTCGTCGCTTCTTCATATCTCGCAGAGGAAAACCTCGCGAGATATATTGTGACAATGGACGCAATTTTGTTGGAGCCAATCGTGAATTAGGGGAATTTCTCATGGCTCAAGAAGACTCTAACTCTGTGTCAGATTATTTTGTGGATGAGGGCATAAAATGTAGGTTCAGTCCGCCATACGCCCCAAATTTTGGAGGGTTTCATGAATCAGCAGTTAAGTCAGCAAAATATCACATGAAACGGGTTTTAGGTAATACGCATTTGACATTCGAAGAAATCACTACCCTGTTCGCACAAATTGAAGCCGTACTTAATTCGAGACCCCTGTATCCTATGTCATCATCTCCACATGATCTATCCCCCCTTACTCCCGGGCATTTCCTTATCGGGGACCTTTGACCTCACTGCCTGCACCGGACCTGCAACAACTCAACCCTAATCGGCTCCACAGATATGCTAGAATAGAGCAAGCACGACAGCATTTTTGGACGAGGTGGAGCCAGGAGTACATCTGTGAATTGCAACAGCGGCGCAAATGGCAACAACGGCACGACGACATCAAGGTTGGCCAGCTTGTACTGGTCAAAGATGAGGCAACATCACCACTTAAATTGCCTCTGGGACGAATAGAAGCAGTATTTCCTGGAAGCGATGGAGCCTGCAGGGTAGCTGACATAAAGACGACCAAGGGCACTATCAGGAGAGCTATAAATAGGATTTGCCCATTCCTGGATCATGAAGAAGCTTAAAAGCTTGAGCTTTTAAGAGGCGGGAGGATGTTTACGCAACTCTGCGAACGTGCCTGTCTTTTTGCTAAAGACGGCCCTGCGCAGTGGTTTCTAGCAGCGAGTGCGCGGATTGGCGCGCATCGGCAGTCTATCGAGCACCGTACGAACCATAACAACTCTGTGCTTATGAAAAACACCATTGTAAACAGTAATTAATAAACTGAATACCTAGTAAACCAATAATAAAGAAGATTATTTATAAACAATGTGCATTTTGTACCGAGGTAAAAAGTTACCCCCTTAAAGCAAATGCCGGAAATTTATTACTAATAATAGGGTTCTCGCATTAAAATTATGTTATATTATTAAGTTATTATGTTATATTTTGATTACATTTGATTACAACGATTAATACGCTTTTAAGTTTGTTAATCGAATGCAATCAAAATAAATAATAAAATGAATTTGAATGTGAAACCCTAATTATTACAATTTCCGCCAATTGCTTTAAAACGCAATTTTTGCATACTTTTTGTTCAAAAGTAAGGAAAACAATATTATGATGTGCATTTTGCACCGAGATTCTGTTTTACCACCTTAATTTAAAATCGCCAAATTGTAGGCTTTATAGTTTCAGAGATTTCGTCAGTGAATTTTGCTTTTACATGTCGTGGGTAGATCTTACCATTGGGCAGATCGTGAAGTATGAAATCGAAAATCTTCCACCAAAACTCAAAAATATATGCGACGACGAACGAAGCAAGCGGGGTGAAGAGGAGCGTGCTAGGTTAACATGTAAATAGATGCGATGATGAACGAAGCGAGCGGGGTAAAGAGGAGCGTGTTAGGTTAACATGTAAAAAAACCGACCAAGTGCGAGTCGGACTCTATAAAATCGGCAAAAAATCATGTCTGTTGTATGGGAGTAGGCGGGTCCGACTCGCACCTGGCCGATTTTAGTATTTGTTGTTATAGCGGCAACAGAAATACTTCATCTATGAAAATTTAAAATGTCTAACTATCACGGTTTATGAGATACAGCCTGGTGACAGACGAACAGCGGAGTCTTAGTAATAGGGTCCCGTTGGTTACCCTTTAGGTATGAAACCCTAAAAAAACTGCATCCAAATCAGTTGAGTTGTTCTTGAGTTAAACGGAACATACATACAAATATGCTATACATACAGACAGACAAAAATTCTAAAAATGATAGTTTTAGCTTCAGCTTCAGTACCATACTAATAACCCATTTCAAGTCAAATTTCGCAAAAATATTCAATGTACAGACAGGACGACAGCCTGGTGACAGACGGACGGACTGACGGACGGACAGCGGCTAATAGGGTCCCGTTGGTTACACTTTGGGTACGGAACCCTAAAAATAAAGAGCCGAGCGAAGCGGAGCGGAGTTTTAACAGAAACATGATATTCCTAAGCAGGTCATAATATGCCCAATTCTACGACTCGTACCTTTTTATAGTTTGATGATACTATTTTTATACTTTATATTACTTACAAGCAATTACCTTAATTGTAGCACAATTATTCACAGCAACTATGTCAGTAATTTGTTTTCAGCTCTAGGTATTGTGAATATTATTTTTACATAACAATTAAACGTTATTTTGGGAATATTTTGTAAAATTTCATCGTGTTCAATTAATTCGAGCTATAGAATACATTTATTCTTATTTTATCAAGTTACGTTCGGAATTTTGATAGCTTATTAAATACAATGAAATGATGCATCATGAACTATCGAAATATGTTTACTGGAATTCCAAACCTATATTACGTATTATGAAATAAAAAAACATGTTGTATACCGCGTGTAAATGGGCAGGTATTTTTCATTTAAATCACTATCACTCAGTCACTCTTCCGATCATAGTCAACAACGACCCCAAAGTAACATTGAAAGTGAAAAAAATCACCTCTCCATCAAGATAATGCAAATAAATAATTTGAATTTGAATTTGAAGACGAACAAAACGAGGCGGACGAAGTCGCCGCTAAGCAACAACTGAAGCATTGCAATGGCGGCGCTTTATTAGTGTGAATGGACTTACTGTGGAAAACAGGCTTACTATGATGTGAATGTGTGCGTACACGTTAGTAGGCTTACTATGGCTGCTTCAGTTTTTGGATAGCGAAATTCCGTCCGTCCTTTTTTGTAATAACTTTACGTAATAACTTTAAATACCGATTGCAATTTTTTTATGAGCAAACCCAATCTTTTATGTGTTTGTATGAGTGTGTGCGGCTATGTATCTATCTTAACTTAACATTATTCTAAAAACCTACCTATGCTTGTATTCCCGCTCATGCTTACCGATAAAACTTAATATTATGTGTCAACATATTTTTGGTACTATAGGTCTATAATATAAATTGAGATTTTTGTTTTTATTTATTTATTTATTAAGGAACTTACACTATCATTACAGGCTGGACCTAATTCAATAGTGAAGTAACACATTATACACATCATAATTACTATACAACATACACATCCAACACCAAAAACAATTAACTTACCTACATATATTTTTATCTTACACAATAACAAAAAAAACAAGGACAAAGAGCCATAAAAACAAATAATTAACCACAAACCTAATAGTAACATGAAATTTGCAAAGTTATCCTTGTGAAGATATGTTAATATATATAATATAAACCTGTGACTGTTTGTATCTACCTAGTCGGTTCTTAAATACTGTCACTGGCCATTTATTTAAAAAATAGAACACCTAGAAAAAAAATGAAATGGTGTTCGATTTTCAAATATTTTTTGATTAATAATCTGCCAAATCACAATAACATTCATTCATTTTTTACGATGGAGTGGACTCGCAAAGAGGACCGAGTAGCAGTAATTGCATTGCATCGTTGCGGCCATCCACCGAAGACGATATTCAACTTGCTTCAAAAATTAAAAATCACGAAGAGGTTCGTGTACCGTACCATCAAGAGGTACAATGAAACCTCTAGTGTCGATAACGAGAAAAGAACTGGCAGACCTCGTTCCGTTAGGACTTCAGGGGTCATCAAAGCAATCAAGGCGCGTATTGCAAGAAATCCCGTCCGCAAGCAGAAACTGATGGCTTTGGAGATGGGATTAACCAGAAGTACCGTAAAAAAAGTACTCAATGAAGACCTGGGACTACGAGCTTACCGAAAAAAGAGTGGACATCTTCTGAACGCGCGTCTGATAGCTATGAGAGCCAAAAAATGCAAAGTTTTGCTAAAGCGGTACGCAAGAAACAGACACCGCGATATCCTGTTTACAGATGAGAAAATTTTTAATATCGAAGAGAAGTACAACAAACAAAATGACAGGGTGTACGCTACCAGCTCTGCGGCCGCTGGAAATGCCATTCCTAGAGTGTAGCCCGGCCATCATCCATCATCAGTCATGATTTGGTTGGGAGTGTCCTACTATGGCCCTACTGAAGTGCATTTTTGTGAAAAAGGTGTCAAAACCAGTGCAAAAGTGTACCAAGACACGGTTTTAGATCGCATAGTAAAAGATCTGCCTCAGACACTCTTTGGAGGACGGCCATTTGTGTTTCAACAGGACTCCGCACCTGCTCATAAGGCCGAAACAACTCAGGAGTGGTTCGAGCGCCAGAATATCGAGCTAATAAGGCATCAAGATTGGCCCTCATCTAGCCCTGACCTCAATCCACTGGATTACAAAATTTGGCAGGAATTGGAGGAGAAGGTCTGTTCTAAACCTCACAAAAATTTGAGCAGCCTAAAGTCATCATTGATTAAAGCAGTGGCCGATATCGACATGAATATGGTCCGTGCTGCTATTGATGATTGGCCGCGAAGATTGAAGGCTTGTGTGAAAAATGGTGGCAATCATTTTGAATAAATTTTGTGTTTAATGTAAGCTAATTAAATTACCTTTTTTAAAAATAAACTTTTTTTGAATATCATGTCTAGTTTTCATTTTATAGCCAATTTTGTTTGTGACGGAATTTTAGCACCGACTAGGTATAGTAAAAATACATAAATAAATGTTTCTTTGGGAAAGTTATGATTATGATCAGTAGAGTATATTGATTCATTTAAAGATACCTGCCCATTTACACCCACGGGATGATAAAATGATAATATTTTTTATTTAAAACTGGGTAGTCTACTCATTAATATGAACAACTTTTACGAAGGGGCGAGCACAGTACGTGAAAAATTTTTTACTAAAATTATTCTAGAGAATGTTTTTCTTGTTTTAGAAAGAAGAAGTCTTCGTTACTGTCTGTTAGTATATAATCATCCATCCAACCATCCATCAGCCCGTGTTCGTCCACTGCTGGACATAGGCCTTTCCCAAATTTTGCCACTTATGTCGATCCTCCGTCCTCCTCATCCAGCCGCCACCCACAACTTCCTTCAGGGCATCGGTCCAGCGGGCACGAGGTCGGCCTACACTACGCTTTGCTGTACGTGGTCTCCAAATATGGCCTGCCCACTGCCATTTCAACTTACTGATTCTGCAGGCTACGTCGGTTACTTTAGATCTTCGATGGATCTCCTCATTTCGGATTCTATCCATCAGAGAGACCCCAAGCATCGCCCGCTCCATAGCTCGCTGGGCGACCTTAAATCGGTGAATCAGGCTCTTTGTAAGAGACCACGTCTCAGGGCCATACGTCATCACAAGAAGGACGCATGTTATATTAGTATATAATAATTTAAAACTACATTTTTGTAATTTTTTTTCATCCTTGCCAAAATCACAAAAAACATGTCACTAAAGACAATTCACAACTACATTTTGATCCATTTGACCCATGCGTTACCTTTGTATTGAACGGCAGACTATTACACATTGTCTCGATGATCCAACATTCCGAGCCATTGTGATACCATCTTAACTTTTAAATGTAGTATTAATAATAAGACGGTAGAGCTGATGCCTGGCTCGACTGTGGAGGTACCACCATCTTACTCGTAAAGTTATTAGTAAGGGAGAGTAAGAGAACAGCTCTCAGGCCAAACCAGGTGGCCCACCATCGCCTGAGACCGATGGATGGCGGTATAACCATCCCCAATTGCCGGGCCTTATATAAAACAGACTGGTGACGGGCAGCGGCGTCACTGGTGTAAGGGTTTCGGGTCCGCGCTCACGAACCCGCTTGCCCAGCGTGTGTGAGTATGGGCATTTCTTCCAGGAGGACCGCAAAGAGTGGTGAAATCCTGGAAAGGCCTATGTCCAGCAGTGGACGAAACAGGCTGATGGATGGATGGATTAATAATAGCCTTATGCCCGCGGCTCCGCTCCCACAAAATTCGGCCGCATTTCTTCCGGCATTTTTTATTTGAATCACAGTGCAATTATAAAGTTACCCCATAGAATCCTCCTTGAAAATAGAAAACAGCATCAAAATCTGTTATTTTCAAGTTCAGGCTAAAATGTCACTACTTAGCAGCTTCTGTTTGTGACATCGTAATGTTAAATACGTTGAAAGAAACAGTAAATCTGTGGTTCTCTAGTTAGCGAACATACATACAGACAAGCGTTGTATTTTATCTGTATAGAGAATAAGTGTTTCTGTATGTTTGCGGAGAGGGCGGTATGGTGGGGTCATAGCGCGGTCATGTAAAATCGTCGGCCGCGTGACGGTCGCTCCTCATAAATCTCACCGACCGCCAATTAAGGGCCGGTCCGACAGTTTGTCTACGACGACGCCCTGATTGCTTTGGGCTCGTGCACACGGGGCGAATAGCTCGCAACACTTACAAGACCTACTCGAGGTTCTGGCAAATTTTTCATGTCTTCTAAATTTTTCGCGATAGCCGATCGAAGACCATCTATAATAAGTTTCAGTACTACATACCAATACAGATTGCTGAATAGATTGTTTTGTGCCCCAGATGAAAACATTATGGTCAACGTGCCTCCACTTTTCTTGCACGCGAATGTGAATATTGGGCCTCATTGGTCGTGTATTTCCCGTACGAAAGCTAAACCGCCGATGTTTACTGTTTCAAAATACTCAGTGCTATATCAGTTCGTATTTCGTTCAATAAGACCGGCCCCTTACTTCCGATACTCGGGTCCAATTTCTTCCGATCTGGGCACCTAAAGGTCCATACACATTTCTGTCGTCCGGCACCTGATCGAACTTCGACCCGGATGCAAGTGGAAAGCTTCGGGTTAAACTCACAGGTAATAAAACCTTATTAGGTTCCCGTAAAGCGTAATTTCGTGTGTTTTGTATAAAGGTAATGTTGGTGATACCTAATTATGTATATTTAATTGGTGTAGAGCTAATGCCGGGCTCGACTGTGGAGGTACCACCATCTTACTCGGAAACCCCTCCCGAAGTTATTCGTGGGAGAGTAAGAGAACAGCTCACAGGCAAAAAAACCAGGCGGCACACCATTGTCTGGGACCGATGGATGGCGGTATATCCATCCCCAATTTCCGGGCCTTAAATAAATCAGACTGGTGACGGGCAGCGGCGTCACTGGTGCAAGGGTTTCGGTACCGCGCTCACCAACCCGCCTGCCCAGCGTGTGTGAGTATGGGCATTTCTTCCAGGAGGACCGCCAAGAGTGTCGAGATCCTGGAAAGGCCTATGTCCAGCAGTGGACGAAACAGGCTGATGGATGGATATAGAATTTATTACAATGTTCGTATACGGTTTGCGTGGGATAAACTAAAAACGGAAATGACTAAATGTTGTTATAAGAAATCATATAATAAGTCTCCCTTAAATAAAATTCATGATTTTTTTCGTAAACTTCACCAATTTTATAACCTCCCAAGAATAGAAATTAAACGTCTTCTCCCATACTAAGAAAAGATATCTATTGAAATACCTAATAAACAAAATAAAGGTTATTTTGTATAAATTTCTTATGAAAATGTATTATAATTTAAAATGAAACACCCCTTTCTATTAAAACTTTTATAATGCAGTTGGAATTTAATTGATCAGGAAACAGCCAATGATGAAATTACTTCTTGATATTCGATTATACTAGGTTTTGTCTATTTGTGATATTGTTATATTCCAAATTGAACCATAATTAGTTGATAAAAGGATTTGTATTTTCATTTTATTATAATTTTAAACCTGTTTTTAAACGAAGGATGGCGTAATATTTATCATTGATTAAATGGATAAAGTACGAAATAAGCATTAAAATAATTCCGAATTACATTAATAAAAATATTTCACAGTAATTGTATATTTGCCATTTTCTTAGTTCTGATGTGACGCCTTTTGATATTGCTGCTATTTTAAGGTAAAATTTTACAAAACATGTCAGTTTGGTTACGACCAGTACCAGTTCACCGAAGTGAAACCTTGCGCGCATTCAACTGTTTATCTGTGCTCTAGTCTTCCGAACTGGTTCCCGGATTGGTGAGCTGGAGACAAAACCTGCGGTATTAGTACCCAAAGGGTTATGAAGAAACATTAATAGTTTTGTCTGATTGTGCCGATCTACAAAATCGAGTGGTCTATATCAGTTATTGGCATTGATTGGAAAATATCATACATATTTTTAGATTAGATAACCGTTAAATTTCTCGCAAATGAGCCTTCGTTACTTTATCATAACGCGATATTTGAAGAAAGTACAGATTGTCCTATTAATCCAGCCAAGCTAGCTCAAGCTATTCTACCAATGATCGCTTTTCCAGGAATCCCTTCCAAAATAGCGTTACAGCGCAAACTGTGACATATCGCAATGCAAGAAGCGACTCGCGCGTAAGTAATGATAATCCGAAGCGGTATGTAATAAGTGCGCGTTTTATTTATAAATATAAGACGGAGCAGCGCGTTGACGCGTCGTTAAAGATGGCGCCATCCCAAACGTTCCTTAGCAAAGTTCTTATTGGCACGTAACAAGCGCGAATGTTCCCTAAGTTCTGTTACGAGTTATGTGACGTGACGTCTAGGGTTCCTCGTCTCGTGTGTCATTTTAAGGATGTGCCAAATTGAAGGCTCCGCCAGGCGTGATCACGAGGGGAGCCTGATTTATGCCCGGCACCCCCGCGCCGTGCCGAGGTGTTCGGAATCTGACACTCATGGGTTTCTGACCGAGTCGCTAACCCATTTCAAATAACCGACCATGCTGTGCCTTAAACCGTTACAGCATGAGAGACTGCGCTGCGGTTCTAAAAGCAGAACTGTTTGAGGCTCATTCGTCACGTCTTCGAGAATCGACAAAGGAGATAGGGATAGGTTTATAAGCGAGATATTATACTGTCATTCTGTTCACTCTCATAATTTTTTTATTTTCATCGTTTATCGTGAAAGTTCTGTCCTATGCCAAAAGACATTCCTTTTGTAGTTGTTGGCCATTGCAGTTTGGTTTAAGCTTCGATAGATTTTTAGTCCTTTTTCGATTTGATCTATGATATATTCCCATGGAACGGAGAAATTCTAGTATGGGATCGAATTAAATTCAAATATATTATGTAGTGCTTGGTTAGTTTTGCTTTTCTTTTTTTTTCTTTCTTGTACAATAACACTAGGTCTTAAGTAAATGTAAAACTAACATTTAAAGAAAATAAATTATGTCTTAAATTATTGTTTTAACGATAATTACAATCAAGAAGGTTAAATGCAGTTCTTTGTTTAGCAAAGGTATCGGCGTAAGTTGTACGGTCTTCTGGGTTTTGTACATAACTTATTTTTCTATATTTTGTTTATTGGGTGTAGTCTATTTTGGGATTTACCTTTATTAACTTGCTCAAAAGTGAAGCGATCCATCAAGTTTGTGTACTTATCCTAGGCAGTGAATTTCCGAACGCAACCCCAGCGCCTTCGATTAGAGGTTTATTCAGTCGGCTGAGGTCAGTTTTCTTATACACATAATAAGTACGGCCGCACTAATAACGTTGTACTTTATGAGCTAAGAAAGATGCTAGAGTATAATCATCTAGAGATTTTGGAGTTGGGATCGTTGGTACGACTTTGAAGGGTTGAGAATTGGGGCTAATAATTGAACTTCATACGATATTTCTGGAATACGAGCTTTGTATTTGTATTTACTCTGAATAACCACGGGCTCCTTAGATCATTATTTTACTAGTAAATATACGAGAAAAAAAAGATTGAAAAGATTTCTGAGAACATAATCAAGCAAGACCACTTCTGGAGTTCTAATACTAGATAAATACAATTCCAATTTAATTTCGGAATGAAATATCTCTGTATATTCGTTCAAATAAAATGTGACGCATGTAGCCTTGAACCGTTGTTTCGTAGCGCCGTATGTCAGAGGAAAGTACAACTTTAAAGGCTAGTTATAATATTAGTTTATGACACTGGCACATAAATAAGTTATAAAAAGACGAGCGTGGTTTTAAAAAACGAGTGTAGGGGAGTTTTTTAATGAAATCACACGAGTCTTTTAATAACTAGTTATTTATAGTTTCATACATTACTTTATCTAAACTCATGTCTACTAACCTGTTTTTATATTCTTGGTAAATTGGTCCTTGGCCAGTTTTGATTTTTCTTGTAAAAGCTTGTTTTTCTAAAGGTGTTCGTAATTACCGTCGTTATTTCCAGAATGTCAGGTGGAGTCAAATTATCATCACCATCACTGCTGTCAGTAATTCTAGGCCAATATAATTCTTTTGACCCATAAAATAATAAATACATTTCCCAACATCCATCCATTGGCAGACTGAGTCTAATCATAAACAATCCTGGCCGAAAATAATGTTGAACTGTTTGGTTGCAATATTGTTTTGTACGAGTACGTATTGGAGAATATTATAAAACCTCATATTTTCCTAGTTAGTGTCACATGTACTGTAATTTCAGAAAAAGTTATTTTATAGCATTATGTTGTTCGGAGACCTACATATACTATATTTTTTTTGTTTTATAGAAGTTCATGAAATTTTTTTTTTCATTATTACAGTAGTTTCGTGTTCATATTGAGGATTTTACGATATGAGGTTAGATAAAATATCTTGCGAATTTAGATTTACACCTTGAAATGTTAGCATTCCTGAAAACAAAAACTGATACAATACATTTTTACGGACCCTGCAAAAGATCATCATCATCATCATCATCATCATCATCATCATCATCATCATCATCATAAATACTTTATTGCACAAAAAATTAATACAAAAAGGTGGACTTAATGCATAAAGCATTTTCTACAAGTCAACCCACAGATGGTACAAGATAAATAAGTAAGTGGGCGTGCAAGAAGAATAAAATTCGAATACATAAATAAATACAAACTTTAATAGGTATATTGTAAATAAATACATACGAGGGGGCGAGAGTAAGACGTGGAAATAAAAATACAAGTTTATTTTTCCTTTTCAATATATTCACCTGCAACCCTAATACATTTTTCAGATCTTTCAATTAGCTTATGTATACCCTCGAAAAAAAATGTTTTTTCTTTGTCTGAAAAATAAGCTGAAACTGCTTCCTTCACTTCTTCATCGCTTGAGAACTTCTTCCCCCGAAGTTCTTTTTTCATTTTTGGAATAATCATTGGGAGCCAGGTCAGGACTGTAGGGTGGATGAACCAAAATATCGAAACCCACCTTATGCAGAGAAGCCAACGCAACACGGCTCTTTTGCACAGGCGCGTTGTCGTGCAGAAGGAGGACACCTTTGGTTAATTTTCCCCTTCTTTTTGCTTTGATTGCTTCCTTTAATCGCTCTAAGATTGAAGCGTAGTATTCTCCGGTTATGGAGACACCTTTATCTTTATAATCTATCAACAAGATTCCTTCTGAGTCCCAAAAGATTATCGCCATGATCTTTCCCGCCGACTGTGACACCTTAAATTTCTTTGGTGGTGGTGTGCCTTTTTTGTGCCACTGCATAGAATCTTGTTTGGACTCAGGTTCATAATGATGAACCCAAGTTTCATCCCCAGTAACAATTCGAGTCAATACTCCATCCTGGTCTTCATTACAGAGGCCCAAAAACGCGCGAGAACACTCTACGCGCTGTTGTTTTTGAGGCGGCGTGAGCATTCTCGGCACCCACCTTGCACTGACTTTGGTCATGCCGAGATGATCGTGAAGAATTTTAAATATGGTTGTATCGGATACTCCAACCATTTCTGCGAGCTGTTTCTTCTTTAGTCTAGCATCTTCCAGTATTATTTTTCCACTTTTTGAATGATTTCCGGAGTGGTCACCTCGATCGACCGTCCTGGCCGAGGATCATCTTCAAGTGAGGCCCTGCCTTTCTTAAAAAGGGTATGCCACTTATAAACCATGGTTTTACCGGGGCAAGACTCCCCGTGAACGGATGACATCTCTTCTAGTATGTTTTGAACCGATTTACCTTGCTTGGTAAGGAACTTTATGACAGCGCGGTGCTCGATTTTCTCCATTTTTCACAATGTTCTTCCCAACTGAGTTGTTTGATCGACGATAATTCAAATAGTAATAGCCCGATTAAAACAAAACATTCTATTTATACTAATAATGAGCTACTTAACCAGTTACGACTAAGGAAAGTACCCTCATTTATTAATTACCTACCCATTCCGCGAATATAAAAATGCACCCTCGTACCATGACTGCAAAAAACAACAAGAATTAAAGATAAAGTTCATATTTGTGTGTTTTTGGAGAGGCAGTGGCTGTGCATAGAATACTTAAAGGAGTTATGGGAGGGGGCTTTTCTGACGTCGTCGGGAAGTTCGTTCCAGAGACGAAAAGCAACTACACTAAAAGAATTGGATACAAATCCAGAATGATGCAAAGGAATTGAGAGAAGAAGGTTACTTAAGGATCTGAGCATTCTATCGTGATTGTCAGACAAGAGATTTATTTAACATTGATTTGAGGTAAGTGGTGAGAAATTAAAAAGTTCAGTATTTGGGGAATGTAAACCATGTAAAAAACGCAAAGTTTCTGTTTTGGTAGTTGAAGTAAGGGGAAGAACAGTGGCAAAAAATTGAGTCCAAAGATTTTTTTCATGATTTGTACATTTCCTTACACCGAGAGACTTTAGAAACTTCTAGATACCGGCTGGCGAGGATAATTCCAACTGTTCGGCGATATATCGGCATCTGGAGGTTTTACAGAATTGGTTGCAACGATTTCTCGCAACTTAATTGAGACCAATTTGCCAATCTGACCGATCCCTCTTGTAATTTCGAAAAGCACGATCTCTCAATGCCATGGCTTTGCGAATACGATCATTGATCCAAGGTGTAGGCCTATGTTTCATTGTGACAGGACGGAGGGGAGCGTGTTTATTGAACAATAACAAAATATTATTGCAGAGAAAAGAAACCTTATCGTCTACAATATGCAAGATCCGAGAATAATTTGCTCTTTCATACAATATATTGAACTATCAATACCAAAATGTATGGAAAAGCAGGATTTTGCCTCGATTTCAGATTTATCGACGAGTATAATTTTACATGCGGCTAGATTTCTGCAAAGCCTAGCGTAGGTTGACCTGGTGACCGCTGGACCGACAACCTGAAGGACGTTGCGGATGGTGGTTGGATGAGGAGGACGGAGGACCGCCAAGAGTGGCGAAATATTAGAAATGGCTATGTCCAGCAGTGGATGATGACAGACTGATAGATGATAACGCTACGCAGCTCGGTGTTTTTATACCTTCCACTTATTATGTATTTTGATAAATGAACGGGTGACGCTTCAAATAAAGATTATGGGCAAAAAATACTTGGACGCAAATACGGTGATCATACTCGTAGCTACTGCTCTACCATCACACAAGACCCTATAGATATTCTGTCATGCAGTGCATCTGCCGCGGCAGTAAACCAAGATTATAACCGTCAAGTTTGTAGTGCGCTTAAACGTGTTATACGCACATCTCGTCTCGTTACTTTTATCACCGGAACCGGTCCGGTAATGGACCACCGGAGCGATGTCAATAGCGCTAATGACTCGGGGTGAACAGTTATGACGATGTTTATTTTTTTGTAATAAAATTTTATACTTTGTTACAAAAGAAACGGTGTTTATGGCGCCTGTTGAACAGGATTAGTTTGTAGGCGACTGGGCTTGGATGGCCAAAACCAAAACTATGGGGTATAGCGAAATTCGTACCGTATCGTAACTATTTAAATAGTTCGAAATTATACTTAATTTTCAACTTACATCAGGATTAGACGATTGTACCAATATGTACATATATTATGTTCCGGCCAAACCCGATTTTAGGACAAACTAGTTCATATATGGTAAGATCGTATTTTTGTTAAAACTTAAGACGTTGCCTCGCTCCGCTCCGCTTCACTCGGCTCCTGAATTTATATTCACAAGCAACCTAACACGCTCCTCCTTGCTTCGCTCGTCGTCGCACCTACTTTGGCCTAGGAAAAACTACATATGAAACAAGTTTGTCCTAAGATCGAGTTTCGCCGGTAACATATTAAGTAGAGGAATCAATAATTTTGTTATGTTCAATGGCAGTACAATTCTTGAGACGTTAAATCCGGCTATGTACGAGGGGTGTTCAATAAAAAGTGAGAATGAGTATGTTATAAACAACTTTTATTAAATGTCATTTTATTTTTCGACATATTCACCTTTTAGCATAATACACTTAGTATATCTTTTTTCTAAACTTAAAATTCCATTTATAAAAAAGTTCTCATCTTGAGTACTTAAAAAATTTTGTAATGCAGCGACTAACGCGTCGTCGTCTTCAAATTTGTGGCCTCTCAGATGTTCTTTCAATCTCGGAAATAGGTAGAAATCACTGGGGGCGAGATCTGGTGAATACGGAGGATGCTTAAGGATATCGAACCCAGCATCACGAATTGCAGCCATTGCAACGGCGGACTTGTGTGCCGGGGCATTGTCCTGGTGGAACAGCACAACTTTCGAGAGTTTACCTCGCCGTTTTTCGCGGATCTCATTGCGCAATGTTGCTATTTGTTTGTCATATAAAGTGCCCGTAATAGTGGCTCCATGCTTGAGATACTCAATCATTACTAACCCTTTACCATCCCAAAAAACAGAGCCCATGACCTTACCGGCAGATGGGCCCAACTTGAATTTCTTCGGAGTTGGAGATGATGGCCCTTTCCATCTCATAGACTGCAGTTTAGTTTCAGGGTCGTAATGATGGAGCCATGTTTCGTCCATTGTTATAAATCGCGCCAAAAAAAGTTCCCGGTCTTGCTGTATCAGGTCCAAAGCTTCTTGACAAATCTCAACTCTAGTTTGTTTTTGCGTGTCAGTAAGCATTCTTGGTACCCAACGCGCAGATACCTTTTTCATACCCAAGCGTTCATGTAAAATATTATGCATGCACCCCGTTGAAATCTTTACATTTTCAGCAATAAAACGAACCGTGACACGACGATCCGCTAAAACTAAGTTTTCGACTTTTTTCACAATTTCTTCAGTTACTGCTGTAGTAGGGCGTCCGGAGCGGAGGTCGTCCATGGTCGATGTTCTTCCACGTCTAAATTCGGCGCACCAACGTGCGACTGTCGAATACGGAGGAGCATTAGACCCTAAAGTGTCCCGTAAATCTAAATTGACTTGGTCCGTAGAAAAATTTTTCAAACAAGTATTTTTCATAACAATCAGCTAGATAGATTAGCTTTACCGGCCAGTATTTAATTTCCTAATATTAAAAGAGTTTGCATCTCATTCTGACTTTATATTGAACGCCCCTCGTATTGGAAACAATGGGCATGATTTCGAACAATTGATTAGTTAAGCTTTAATTAACGTTAGAAAAATAATATAGTATATTTTCTTTAAAAAAGCCATTTTATTTTCTGCCTGTATGTCATTATTTCGCAGAATTTGATCATTATATTTATAAGTGACATAATCTGATGGTTATTCAATTGAATTATAACGGTTTCGATTCTTGGCTAGAGAAATATGGTTTTAATCAAAATCGGCCCCGGGACTCCGTTCAGAATTTTTCGCTATTCCGTAGTTTTGAATTTTGCCATCCACGCCCATTTGAAAAATTCTGTATACAGTATAGTAGTTTATGCATTTAGAATGTTCACGAACAAGTACGTACAACTGAAATTAAATGAGTAAAAACTGGACACGTATTAATTCGACTTCCTTTTTTATATATCATGCAATACAGAGATAAACTATAATTCATTTCCAATTTTTCGCTTATACCGGGTGTAAAAGCAAAGGCAAGAATCCTTTAAGGGTGTGTTAGTATGATCGGTAAAGATATTATTTGAATTACTGGGATTTCTAAATAAAGTACCAGTACCTCATAATAAGACGAGTTTCTTTACTCTAAGTACACTAATCGCGTGGACACCCTCACGGTCGTGGGCACTCGGATGAGGGGTGCGGGTTGCGGTGTGTGGGGAGGCCGGTGAGCTGCGTACCCATAGCATAGAAAACTGATGGATTTTTTGGTGAAAATTCAAGGTATATTTTTTTAATGACATCAGAATCGTGTATACTTTCATATCCTAAAAGGATTCTTGACTTTGTATTTACACCCTGTATAGACTTCACGTATATTTCCTTAAATTTCTCAAAGAATTTCCAAGACTTAAATTAAAGTATTCTTAGAATCCATAACTCCGAACGCTGGAATAAAAAATCAGAACAAAATATAATGATTGATCAAACGACAAGTGTCTACCTTGAGCATACTGGTTAAGTAACGCTATCTCATACGACACCCCACTTGATTGGACCAAAAAATGTAAAATCTTGCATCCTCATAGAAAAACATTTTTGGGGCACAGACTCCTGAGCTACAGGAATATGTATAAAAATAAATCTTACATTTATTTCAAATAACAAGTTGATGGCTTTATCGGTATGGGAGAAAAGTGGTTGTGATACACAAACGGATGGACACAAATGTTATAAGTACTTTTTTCTCATTTTTGAGTACAGAACCCTGAAAGAAAAAAAGACACCTTTTTAATTTTCTTTGCTAGTTTCTGTAGAGGTATTTATTAAATTATTTCAAGTGTCTTATTACGACATAGTAATTTTACACGATGTTTCGTGAATGGTGTACTAAATATGCTAAATTTGAGCTATAAACACTTTGCGCCGTGATCTCTCTACATTTTGGATACTCGCGTTAGCGTCTTTGAAGTGAACGCTATAAGATTTATTTTTATATGCATTTTACTTTGTAACAGAGCAGTAAAAATAAATAAAAATATAATGTACATAGTCGGTGCTTAAATTCTGTCACAAACAAAATTGGCTATAAAATGAAAATTAGACATGATATACAAAAAAAAAATTTTTTTTAAAAAAAGGTAATTTAATTAGCTTACATTACACACAAAATTTATTCAAAATGATTGCCACCATTTTTCACACAAGCCTTCAATCTTCGCGGCCAATCACCAATAGCAGCACGGACCATATTCATGTCGATATCGGCCACTGCTTTAATCAATGATGACTTTAGGCTGCTCAAATTTTTGTGAGGTTTAGAACAGACCTTCTCCATTTCCTGCTAAATTTTGTAATCCAGTGGACTGAGGTTAGGGCTGGATGAGGGCCAATCTTGATGCTTTATTAGCTCGATATTCTGGCGCTCGAACCACTCCTGAGTTGTTTTGGCCTTATGAGCAGGTGCGGAGTCCTGTTGAAACACAAATGGCCATCCTCCAAAGAGTGTCTGGGGCAGATCTTTTACTATGTGGTCTAAAACCGTGTCTTGGTACACTTTTGCACTGGGTTTGACACCTTTTTCACAAAAATGCACTTCAGTAGGGCCATAGTAGGACACTCCCAACCAAATCATGACTGATCATGGATGATGGCCGTGCTGCACTCTAGGAATGGCATTTCCAGCGGCCGCAGAGCTGGTAGCGTACACCCTGTCATTTTGTTTGTTGTACTTCTCTTCGATATTAAAAATTTTCTCGTCTGTAAACAGGATATCGCGGTGTCTGTTTCTTGCGTACCGCTTTATAAAAACTTTGCATTTTTTGGCTCTCATAGCTATCAGACGCGCGTTCAAAAGATGTCCACTCTTTTTTCGGTAAGCTCGTAGTCCCAGGTCTTCATTGAGTACTTTTTTTACGGTACTTCTGGTTAATCCCATCTCCAAAGCCATCAGTTTCTACTTGCGGACGGGATTTCTTGCAATACGCGCCTTGATTGCTTTGATGACCCCTGGAGTCCTAACGGAACGAGGTCTGCCAGTTCTTTTCTCGTCATCGACACTAGAGGTTTCATTGTACCTCTTGATGGTACGGTACACGAACCTCTTTGTGATTTTTAATTTTTGAAGCAAGTTGAATATCGTCTTCGGTGGATGGCCGCAACGATGCAATGCAATTACTGCTACTCGGTCCTCTTTGCGAGTCCACTCCATCGTAAAAAATGAATTAATGTAATTGTGATTTGGCAGATAATTAATCAAAAAATATTTGAAAATCCAACACCATTTAATTTTTTTTCTAAGTGTTCTATTTTTAAAATAAATGGCCAGTGACAGTATTTAAGAACCGACTAGGTATTATTATTTACATAGATTGACCTTTAAATAACCAAATAAATATTCTGCCCGTATTGGATTTTTAAATACATATAAGATGGCTTTAGTTTATATAGCCAATTTCATACTGGAGACTCGGTAAGTGGTCAGGACGAAGGTTCAATGAGCCTGTTTGCGAAATACGAAAAAAATTTTTTCATGCCACTATACAATACATTTTCAACAACCTCGACTCAGTATAGAAAGTCTAAAATTTTATCTTATAGACACAAAATAAAAAATACAGAAGGCTTATCAAGTTGGGATGTAAAAATCCATGATGACATGACAATCGACACCATTTCATTTTAGTTACCCATTTGTTTTTAATATTCATATTGAAAGTCTGTGTAAAAAAGAAGCTTATGTATTTTTTATTTCGTTTTATTTTATGTTTTTCCTGCATAATTTAACGTTTTCTTATTCACTCATTCTAAAAGGACGTAATTCGCAACTGAGGATTTCAAAAGTCAATGTTCATTGCCAATGGATTTATTAAAAAAAAAAGCTTGGCATGTTTATGTCTGCTGTAACATGGCATGACAGCTGATTTTTTTTAAACAAAATGAACTTAAAAGCAAAGGAAATTGTTTTTAAAATCCTGTGTTTACCATATTTGTAGTTTTTTGAAAATATCTCTTTATTTAATCACGACTTAATTCTGAAAAAAAATATGCTGAGAAAGCCCATATCTCGAAATGGTTTTTCTTTTTGCATCAATTATTAATTTATAATGGTGTCGATTAACGATGAAGGAATGTTGACTGATTGAGTAACAGTCCACTTTCAGGTTCATATGATATACTTACTCGGAGAAACATGTAGTAAATCGTGACGTTTCCACGAATCAAACACTATAGAAACAGCTTAATTCAATACTTTCTTCAAACTGCCATGAAGTTTTATTTTTAAAGTGCCAAATGTGTAATTGCATTCTGACCGAACAATACAACCAATATATGGCTTCTCTAAGAAGTTTCCTAAAAGTTATATTTATACGATATTTTTTGGGAGTCAACTCCATAATTCTAAACCCGAGCGCACACTCCGTCGTCGGGCGTCTTTTAGTCGCGCGACGGCTGGCGACGCGCCGCTCATCGGAGCGTGCTACGAATGCGCGATGACGGGTGCTCGTGAGCGTTAATTACGCCTGACCGCCGCCGGGACCGCGTGCGAAAACAAACACCGCTCCTGCTCCAATCACTACCTACCAGCGAGAGTAATTGAGCGGAATACATAGATGGAGAAATATCTACCGCTTCTAGGATCGGTTGGGTGGTTTACTTTGTAGAAGCGTTCAAATCAAAGCGATGGATAGTAATTAAAGGTGCTTTCATTACACCTATTCGAAGAACGACAATTAGCTTTAGAGAATAGCGGGGTCCAAATTCAAGTTAGTCCCTCCCTATGGGAGTTTGAGCTTTCACTTTTCTGATTGGTCCGCGTTCGTGCTTCTGATAGATTATTATAGTTAGGTTGGAGCCGCTCACGTCAAGATTGATTGTAAAAAAATAGAAATATCACAAACTGACATTAATTTTTGTGATGGCAAGGAGTTTGTAATATTTGAATTTAACCAAAGAAATCGAACATATAATGTATGAAGAATTTACTGGCCGTTTAGGTTTTGGCGGCATTTTTCTCATTAGGTTGTGATGAAATTCGGGGCCAAAATATTTTATTCTAGGGTGGAGCGTATATTGAATTCCTCGCTATGCCAAGGATTCTACTTAAGAATCCTTCACTACGCTCTGAATTCAAACTAACGCCTTCGACGAACAAAATATTACTTTGTCTCTTTGTAACACAAATAACTATTAATGAATAGTTACCATGCATTGCTCAGATATATCATGTCTAATCCACACGAGCCGCCCTAAAATATCGAAATCGATGATATATTGCCAGAAAAATGAACATTAATGCTTTAAATAAAATAAAGGCTAGCCTGTCCATATAATAGACCCGAAACTCCCTTACTCTTCAAATTGTCTGTCGCCATCCTTAGTTCATCATCACTTACATAATTTGTACATAAGGTTTCGTGTAATTTTGTGACACATCGGTTCCCCGATCAGACGTCGAGTGCTCGCCGCGGCGGCGCCGGTTGAGGCGCCGCGTCGCCTCGCCCTCATTTGCATCTCGACGAACAAACCGGACCCGGGCCGGAATATCACCGGAACGATTACTAATTGTCAACTCGGTGATGTAATGAGGCGATTCCTTGGCGGAGGGTTGTTGCACTGGGCTTAGGTGTGTGTTGATTATAATTATTATTTCGATTTATTTTCGTGATAAATTTTCAATAACAACAAAAAATTTACTTTTATCACTCCGAAGTACCAATCTTTACCTATATTATGTACGTGATATAATTTATTTATCTCTTGTACTCCAAGACGTACTAGTAACAAGCGAGATAGCTACGCTTTTGCTATGCTGTAGTCCCCAAAACGTACTAGTAGCAAGCGAGATAGCTACGACTTTGCTACGCCGTAGACTCCAAGACGCAGTGTAGTTAGTAGCAAGCGAGAGCTACGCCTTTGCTACGCCGTAGACACTAAGACGTACTAGTAGCAAACTTTAAATTAAAATATAGATCTTATTGGCTATATAAAGCTTTTTATTTCTTCATTTTGAGACAAAAATAATAAAATATTGTTTTTTTGAAATATATTTTATTATTTTTGTCTCAAAATGAAGTACTAGTAGCAAGTGATATAACTACGCCGTAGACTCCAAGGTGGACTAGTAGCAAGCGACATAGCTACGCCTTTGCTACGCCATAGACTCCAAGACGTACTAGTAGCAAGCGAGATAGCTACGCCGTAGACTCCAAGGTGGACTAGTAGCAAGCGAGATGGCTACGCCTTTGTTACGCCATAGACTCCAAGACGCACTAGTAGCAAGCAAGATAGCTACGCCTTTGCTATGCCGCGCCGTAGCTCGCGCGTTCACACGCGTTTCGCCACATTTGTATACACTACAGTCTACCCTAAAATACATACTTGTAGACTTTACAACAAACGTCAAGGGCAGTGGAAGCGTTAATTGGCGTCATCGCCAACGAACGCGTTGCTCTGAGCGGGACATCAGATCTCGGTGCTGTCAGACAAGACAATTACATTAGGTAACGTAATTGTGGGCCGCGTAATGAAGTTAAGCTTATTCGTCGACAGATCGCTGCGACTACACCCTCAATTAAAATCTCATTATGGATAGAAAGAGTTAGAAAACTATCAGACTGGACATACTCGTATAGCAAAATTGAAAATTTTGTAAAGTTCAATTGTATCATGGTTCGATTACCGTCAGTAGGTTTTAAGTGAGTACACTTCATGTGTACGATACACGTATTACTTGATATTTTTATAAAATAATGTATTTTGATTAAACCTTTTATTTTAGTTAAAACAATATACCATGTACATAAAACAAAAATTAAATAGCATTTTAGATATTCCCTCTGTTTGGGAGCCGTCATCCTTATTTAATTATTCTTCAATGCTTATTTATACATTTTTAAATATGACTTGATTTTGCTCGCGACTCCGTCTGCGTTGACGTCCCAATACGTAACTCAGTGTACAACGCCATCTAGTTGTACACCTCATTAACTAAATTAATATAATTTCAAAGGCATCAGGTGTACCGGCGAATGATAGAACAATGTGTATTTCTTAAAGTATTTTCAAATATTTACCCTAAATTACAGAGGGGCAATTCTGGAGAAACAATCGAATTGAGATCTCTAAAACTCGATCTAAAAATGTATGGAGTTCGACAGATAAAGTGGGTTTTTACGATCGAGAGGGCTGATTCGACAAACTGAGAATAAGCCTACAGGACATTACGCTACACAATAGTGAAACCTCCTCTAAATTGCGATCACACATACAGAATTAATTGTTTAAATTATAAATATACACATATGTCTTACTCGCAAGCCTCCCGAAGTTATTCGGGGGAGAGTAAGAGGACAGCTCTCAAATAGGCACAACCAGGTGCCCCGAGCGACAGTACGAGTAACTCCAGTATACCTACGTCTTTTGTGCCTCATAAATAACAACATCAAAAATACCACAATTCATTTCATTTTAAAAACTTCGGTACGATATTCACAAAAATATCCATACATTTAAATGTTCAAAGTTTTTGTCCTTTAATCTGGCTAATAAGAGAGCTCCGCACAATTTTAGACACGGTAGAGATTGTTTTTTAATTGGTGCTAATCTAATTTCTTAGATACTCGTAATTACGCAGAATAAATCAATATTTTTCTCCACACATATAAATAAGATCAAATCTAACACTTTGATAGTTCTATTTGGCGTGACGACCCACATTATATGAAGACTCGTTTACTCATTATTCCATTAAATCTTTAAGGACCCTGCTATAATGGTCTTTTGACTTTTTGGTAATTTACAATTTTTACAACTTGGAAAACCACAGTTGTCATTTATCAATTTACTAAAATGAAGGGCGCCGTAATCGTTAAAAAACTAGTCAATAATGAAGGATACAAAGATACAACAAGATACAAAAATAAAACATAATATCGAGAGGATTTTATAAACAGCCGTACCAAATGGCTAAACCTTCTCATTTTTAGGGTTCCGTGCTGTCTGTCCGTCCGTCTGTCACGGGGGTCTACAGCTTCAGCCGTAATAGGTAGCTAATTGAAATTTGCGCAGAATACGTGTTACTATGGTCTCTATAACGTCAATCAATAAAATATTCAAGAAATTATAATCCAAGGGGGTCCCTCGAAAATTTTCATTTTTTTAACGTTATTTGTTTCGACTCTTATTTGAAAGCGGTAATACATGAAATCTAAATTAAAACAACAAATCATAAAAATTTATAGGTGGTAGAGCTGATGCCGGGCTCGACTGTGGAGGTACCACCATCTTATTTGCAAATCCTCCCGAAGTTATTCGGGGGAGAGTAAGAGAACAGCTCTCAGGCAAAACCAGGCGGCCCACCATTGCCTGGGACCGATGGATGGCGGTATATCTATCCCCAATTGCCAGGCCTTATATAAAACAGACTGGTGACGGGCAGCGGCGTCACTGGTGCGAGGGTTTCGGCACCGCGCTCACCAACCCGCCTGCCCAGCGTGTGTGAGTATGGGCATTTCTTCTAGGAGGACCGCCAAGAGTGGCGAAATCCTAAAAGGCCTATGTCCAGCAGTGGACGAAACAGGCAGATGGATAGATGGATGGAGGTGTTCTGTGAAAATTTTAACTGTCGACCTTTTACAGTTGAAGCTGTAGACCCCTGTGACAGACGGACAGAGAGACAGCAGAGGCTTAGTAATGGGGGTTCAGTCTGCCACCCTTCGGGTTCGGAACTCTAAAAAACGAGAGGTGTCTCGGGATACCCAGTTAGAACGAAGTCCCTTTCGTTACTGACGCGCACGCCGCACGTTTATTACTGCAGTAATATACATAGGCTTCTAAACACACAAACACACATTCTATAGGTTGTCATAGGATGCGGACTTGCTAAATCTTCTAAACTGATGCACATCATGGGCCCAAAAGTGTACAATAGTCTACCCGAACACGTTTTAAAGTCATCAAGTCTATACAGCTTTAAAACCCTCTATAAATTTGAAGGTTTTTAATTGATTATAATTTTATTTTAATTGTAATTTTGATTTTTTTATTTTAATTTTTAAATTTATATCTTGGTCATAATTTTAATAATGATTCGAATTTTAATTTAATTTGAATCTCCACTTTACTGATCGATTATAATTTTTACTATGCTATTATGTAATATTTTTTATAGCACACCGTGCGTAAAATGACCACTTTACGCACGCTGCGCTTGCGTAAAGTCGGCATTTTCCGCACTTTTGCTATAAAATATTATACGATACTCGTGCGAGAAACTTTTTCTCGACTCGTGTGATTGCAGCACTCACCTTCGGCTCGTGCCGCAAACTCACACTCGTCAGAAAACGTTTCATCGCTCTCGTATCGTAATGTACTAATAAATGACGTGTAATAATAGTTATGAAAATAAATGTCTTATGTCTTATAGCAAAAGTGTAGTGGTGGTTGAAGTCTTACACTTTTTACGGCCTAGCTCTCATTTCCCACATGTCCGGAGTGTAACGCGCGATAAAGAACTGCCTTCTCGGCTATAGCGACATGTCGTGTGACATTCGTGACAGCGTGAAACAACATGATGGTCCTGTTATACTCGTATGTATGTATATTATGTTAGCACGAACAACATTTTTGATAACCTGTATGTATTAATAAACGTTTTTCTTCTTCTTCTACCCTTTGAAATCAAACATGAGTTCAAAAGAGTTCAATTTTTCATGGCGAAATCTATCATAAATAATATTTTGGGCGTTCTATCCATCCATCAGCCTGTTTTGTTGCTGGACATAGGCCTTTCCAAGGTTTCGCCACTCTTGGCGGTCCTGGAAGATATGACCATACTCACACACACTGGGCAAGCTGAGCGCGGTGCCGGAACCCTCGCACCAGTGAAGCCGCTGCCCGTCACCAGTCTGTTTTTTTTATAAGGCCCGGCAATTTGGGATGGATATACCGTCATCAATCAGTCCCAGGCAATGGTGAACCCCCTGGTTGTGCCTGTCTGCGAGCTGTCCTCCTACTCTGGATTTGCGAGTATGATGGTGGTACCACCACCACCTGGTAAACCTGATTTGGGCGTTCAAAATAGATTTTTATAAAGAAGTGATAAGTCGCTGTTTCGTTCTCAGTTATTAATTGGGCCTTTACAAAATAAAAATATTTTCCAATGGTATTGTTTCGTGAATATTGCTATATTTTGTATAGTATTATTGTAATGCTATTTAAAGGCTACTAACGATTTTTATATAGTCAGATTTCGCCTGACTAGTTTCTCTAGCCGTTTCAATAGCATTATGAATCTAAACCACGAATCGTTTAGTAGTAAAATAGTATTATTGTATTGAAATTTAGCTCCGACAAACATTGAGTTTTGTGACTCTAGTGATTATAAGCAGGTTTAAATCTGTAAATTAGGTATATTAGTAAATAGGAAAAAGGTTTTGAATTTTGAAGAAAGTTTTGCAACCGCAGTTCAGTTCCATCTATGGACGTAATGTAAACCTCCTTATCTCAAAATCCAAAAAAAAAAACAAATCCTGAATGTTTTTTAGTTATTCGTCTGAATTCACCTATTACTTATTATTATTAACTGCCAATGCCCACCCACCCTAAATTAGTTTCGCCTTGAGCCTATAAACATTTTGTACAAGGACGAAGGTTTTATGTATGTAGTAAGAATGTATTCGTTACATAAGATATTGTAGGGGGGTGTGCACTCGTAGCAAAGTTGGGTGATCGGTCAAGTAATGTTTGCAATATAGGGCTGTTCCTAACTGTACTTTTCCTTCATGGGTCATTAAATTATTATTTATTTTTTTATAAAACTTAATGTAAAGGGTTTAGCCACATAAGCATGGCAAATCGGTCCCCGAATGGCACCCTACATCGAAAATTATATTGTTTTAATATCGTCTTGATTTACTAACACGATTTATGTATATTGTACCGCCGGACTCGAATTTGACCTTGAGATATAAAAAAAAGAGCGTGTGCATGATATTTTTCAAAAAAATATTTGTTTTGATGTAACTAAACTAGAAAAGTAAAACCAATCCTAGGCTTCGGGTAACTTTACAGAATATATTGTAAACTAGCCTTTGCCCGTGGCTCCGCCCGCGTTTATTTATGCAATCTTTGCCCCATTTTCGGCTTGGGCGTTATTTTATGAACACTCCTTATAGCCTATATGTTGAACGGGGTCCTCAAGGTGATAATAAAAATCCGTTGAGTGGTTCTTGAGTTAAAAAGGAACATAAATTCAGAAAGACAGACAGACAAAATTTAAAAAAATTGTAGTTTTGGCTTAAGTACAATACTAATAAGTAATAACCCATATCATTTAAAATGTTGAAAAAATATTCAATGTACAGACACGACTTTTTTACTACTTAATATTATTATTAGTACATAAGATATTTGAACTTATCATTAAAAATATCTATCAAAAAAGTTTCCTTTCATAAAAAGTAATGTAACATATATTAAATCTGACAGTAATTTGAGTTTTCTAACTAGCTAATAACAGTATATTTTGGGTATCTGCACCACTTGGGAAGATCCTAGGTGGGTTTGGCCGGCGGCGCGGGCGCTCCTCTGTTTGCGGGCGCGTGTTTGACCTCTATCTTTATGGTGGCATTGCTAACGGGCCCGTACACCTTGAGTTACGGGGCGATGTAGCTTTGTGACGTAAAATTTACCTTTCGAAATTATGTAAGGATATTGTTACGATGATTAGTATTTTTCTTCAACAAAACGTATAAGTACCGGCTAATAGCGACTCATGCTTGCTTAATTAGGTTACGTAACAATACTGCAGTGAAGTTGCCTGGGACCGATGGATGGCGGTTTATCCATTATATAAAGCAGACTGGTGACGGGCAGCGTCGTCACTGGTGCAAGGGTTTCGGCACCGCGCTCACCAACCCGCCTGCCCAGCGTGTGGAGTATGGGCATTTCTTCCAGGAGGACCGCCAAGATTGGCGAAATCCTGGAAAGGCCTATCTATGTCCAGCAGTGGACGAAACAGGCTGATAGATGGATGGACTGCAGTGAAAAGTGAAGAGATTGACGTAATTAATTTAAATATCTACACTAGTATTGTAAAGGTAAAATTTGTTTTTTTTTGTATGTAGGGGGCTATCTCTGGAACTACTGAATTGATTCTAAAATTCTTTTACTGAGAGAAAGCTATTATTATAGGCTATATTTCATTTTAATATACATAAGCTTCCAGTTCTAAATCTCAGTATTTATGAATCAAGTCAATAGAAAAAGCGCTGCTTGGCTGGTTTATCGGCGTGCATTGAACAAATAGCCGGTACACGTGATAAAAAAATCCAGTCAAAAGCAAATAGCACTCGTGCCCTGAGGGTTTCGTTCAAACCGTTTAAAACACGAACTTGCAGTTATGAGCGACCAATTTGATACTTACGATCCAATAAACTCCAAAGGTTCTAATTAAGTTGGCCTCTTCTTGATTAATAAAATATTGGTAATTTTCAGACTCTTTCTTTTATTGTGTGTCTCAAAACTTATGTGAATTTCGAATTTCGCATAATTTTCTTTGTGTCAATCATGGAACGCGGATGTTTTGTAGTTGTCATCAGCAAAGTTTGAGGTGATGTCATGCAGCGTTTTTCAGTCAAGTAACGCAAAGCAATTGTGATAAATTACTACCAAAATGTTAAGAACTTTACAGAAACGTTTTGAAGAAGTCACACATTTCTGGTCTGTTGGCTTTAGATATTGTGTTAATTGAATCTTGTAAGCGTGCATGTGATGTTTGACCCAACGCAAATTATACGAAATTCAAAATTCAAGTAGATTTTAAGTTTCTAAATGATACCTCACACGATTTATTCATTTAAAAAAATCTTAGTACTGAATTGAACCCTATTGTTACTGTTTTTCTCATCGTTGACTGGTGACATATGTGTGAGTCATCAAGACTTACACTATCACAAAATTCAAATTCTTACGCTCGATAGTTTTCGAGCAGAACTTCTGTGACACACATACGGCCACGAGAGTGATCTCACAGATAAGGGTTGCGTTTTTCCTTTAAGGTGTGGAACTCTTAATACGACACTCATGTAAACACTGTAGAACAGTGGTTCTTAACCAGTGGTCCCTGGAAGCACCCGAAGTGGTCAGCTAAGCCATCCCAAAAAATGGAGCAATAACGCAATTTATTTCTCAAAGATTCGAAAAATTGCTAGCACTGGCTTTGGGTACTACTAAACCAAGAAGTTAGTAAAGTGTATGCAGTCACAAAAATCATATTATGATAATATACCAACTTTAATTATCTCATACTGAATGTGAAAAAAACAAATGTTATACATATTTGCTCTAGGAATAAACAAGGTCGAGATACACAATTACTAGTTCAAGGGCACAGCTATGATTGTTTTCATAGTAATGTGTTATGTAATTGCCCTATAATACAGCAGGTTACTGAATGTAAATATCTAGGCATTATTGTCGACAGTACATTTCATTGGATAAAACATATAATTCGTTTAGTAGATAAATTAAGAATATTGCTCAGACAGTTTCACCAACTGAAGTACTTTGTGACACGATCTGTCCTTTACTGCCTTTATTATGCTGTAGTGGACTCATTGTTATCATATGGCATTGTGACATTTGGTGCATCATTTAAAACTTATATTGGGAGAATTAAACAACTCCAATTGCGTTTCTTAAAGATTTTAGTAGATAATAGAACTAAACAACAGGCAAAAGGAAACTATGAAATATTATTCAAAAAATGTAATATTCTACCGGTAGATAAGAAATACTTATTAGAATTAGCGAAGGAGGAATACTGGCAGGATAGGTACAAAATTAAACTTAAAGCTAAAATAATTACAAGACAAGTTAATAAGGGACGGCTCGTGGCACCAAGAGTGAATAATGTTTATGGAAAACGCACAAAGGAATTACTATTCCAAAAATTTTTAATAGTATACCTGACTCAACTAAAAATGTACTACCATTTAAATTTAGATCTAGAAATGTCTTACTGAGAAACCATTTTCTGTCGCAACTGTAACATTGTTAATGTTTACTAACCGTAAGCTGCACTGATTAATAACTATATACTTACTGTTGCATGAGCGTATTTACCCCGACAAACAACTATGTTGTTTGGGGTGCACTGTATATATTGTAAAAATTGTTCTTTGGAAATAAAAGTTTTTATTATTATTATTATTATTATTATTATTGCTGTAGAAATGTAAAATTTTCGTAAAAAATTAAAATACATTAAAATACAATTGGCCTTGAACGATGGCATGCGTGTTTTATTCACAGAGATAGCGGACCACACCTAAGGATTAAATAGCGTGGCAAGTTTCCATACAAAAAATATTATAAGTTACATGGTACGAAGAAACGTATAAAAATGTTTTTTTTTGGCTGGATTATGCTTGAAACTTATTTGTTTATACCCTAAACTAATCTCTCGTATATATTTTGTTTGGAAACAAGCAATATTTATATTTAAAAGAGTCCGTAATTCACTGAGCTAAAGTTGCCTCAGGTCGACTCTAAGCGTTTATTATTAATGTTAGGTCTGCTAGTAATTATAAGTCTGTGAATTTATTTATAATTGATAGCTATATATAAGCCTTTATTCATTTACTTATATTTGTTAGTTCCAAAGATTTGGTTGTCCGTGGCAAGACAGAGATTTTGTCAAATGGTCCCTCATCACAAAAAGGTTAAGAACCACTGCTGTAGAAAGATGCGTACATCTATTTTAAGGCGTAGTAGGTTATAGCGTGATCGCATAACGAAAGAGATAGGTGTATCAGAAAAAGCGCGCGTCTGAGCAAAATCAAGAAAAGAGTAGATAATGCTGTTTTTCAATTAATACAATTTAATATAAGTTCACACAAGGATTTATATGTGTAAAACAGTAATCATTGTTATTTTTACATTATTAGTTTGGACAGACTGCTTGTTTGCAATGAAAAAATAGCCTTCACTTTGCAATTTTCTTCGATCGAGCCAATTTTTCTCTATCACGTTTTGGGATATTACGTCGCCATGGTAAATAAAGGCTTTGTTTATAACATGTTTTTATTTTAGAACCACATCTTTTGTAGTTTGGGGGTATGTTTACTACTACTTGTTCAAAAACTCAGTTTTGACTACCTACGTCGTCGTTTTAAACAACCGCTTTTTTACACAACCTATACGTATTAAGTAATTTGGCCAAGTATGGTTTTTAGCCAGACTAAGTCTTTCTCTTGAACGGAACCCAAAAACTGGACTTTATTCACTGTAACAAAAACATACTTTACATTGCAAATCGGTGATTTTGTTTCAAACCACAATTTTTTTATTCTTAAAACTTTCATTTACTATTTGATAATTCAATTAAAATGTAAAATTTCTGTTACGAAAATCACATTTGGATTTCATTTTACCGATTATTTGAAATACGAGTACACCTGTGTACTATTGTTTTTGGAATGCATTGTTCTGACAATTAGTACCTACTATCGTTTGTATGTTGGTGTATACACTTCCGTCATTCGTACGAATAAAGGTGAACGCGCACTGGTCGCAAAGAATTTTAGAAATGTTCGTATGAAATTTAATTGATAAATATGAAATTTAATGCAACCTAGCACAACTATTTGCATCGTACAATTCGCATATCAGCAAAATGTGGAAGGTTGCTGAGGTCTTTGCCGATGGCGTCATCAGATTTGGTATGTTCGGATGGCATAGGATGAAATATGATAAACTAACTTTTGCCCGCCGCTCCGCCCGCGTGTTATTCGGTTTAACGACATGCTTTTTTCCGATATGTGTTAAGTAAGGGTATAAGCTATATCCATTCTAAATTTTATCCAAATCCGTTCAGCTGTTTCAGCGTAAAAGAGTAACAAACATACACACACAACACACACACACACATACAAACTTTCGCATTTATAATATTAGTGTGAAGTGTGATTGTAGCTCTGAATACATACGCACATATACTCACGTCTCTCTCCCAGAGGGGTAGGCAGAGACTACAGATTTCCATCTGCCACGATCCTGACACACCTCCTTTGCTTCTTCTACATTCATCAAGTACCTTAAGGTTTTCAATTTTTCCAGTTACGGGACTTAAGTCAATAAATATCATATATTTATGGAGTTGATGCTCGTGATTGTTGGCACTTGGTGGAACTTTTGAAACATTTTTTGTTTGATAAACACTTGTACTTGTCCACTTATTTATATTAATTTCCCTTACCGGTTTCGCTGTTAAAGCATTATCAAAGGTTTGTTTGGTTGTTTACGTACAATATTGTACGTATATTACCATACAATATTGTACGTATATTACCATACAATATTGTACGTAAACAACCAAACAAACCTTTGATAATGCTTTAACAGCGAAACCGGTAAGGGAAATTAATATAAATAAGTGGACAAGTACAAGTGTTTATCAAACAAAAAATGTTTCAAAAGTTCCACCAAGTGCCAACAATCACGAGCATCAACTCCATAAATATATGATATTTATTGACTTAAGTCCCGTAACTGGAAAAATTGAAAACCTTAAGGTACTTGATGAATGTAGAAGAAGCAAAGGAGGTGTGTCAGGATCGTGGCAGATGGAAATCTGTAGTCTCTGCCTACCCCTCTGGGAGAGAGACGTGAGTATATGTGCGTATGTATTCAGAGCTACAATCACACTTCACACTAATATTATAAATGCGAAAGTTTGTATGTGTGTGTGTGTGTAGTGTGTGTATGTTTGTTACTCTTTTACGCTGAAACAGCTGAACGGATTTGGAATACAATATTAATAATTATTATTATTATTAATAATTACAATATTGTACGTAAACAACCAAACAAACCTTTGATAATGCTTTAACAGCGAAACCGGTAAGGGAAATTAATATAAATAAGTGGACAAGTACAAGTGTTTATCAAACAAAAAATCATATATTTATTTCTAAATTTTGCATTAGTCGTATAGAAAGGTTAAAGCTATTAAAAAACGCCTTCAAACGCAGTTTAACTTTTGAAGAGTAAATTCGTGCTGGCTAGTGCGCGTTCCCCTTAATACACCTTTTTGTACGACGCGTAAAAACCGATATCCCTGTACAGTACGGTCGGACGGACATGTAACAATATCATATTATTATATTCAAAAGCGTAGCTCTGACAATACCTCTGAACCGCTCAATACTGAATCACCGTAGCTGCCGAAATTAAAATAATAAACCCCATATTTCGAACTGCAACAGGATTCGAGAGAATAGAAATTCCGTTCACGTTGTGTGAATGTACCTTGTGAATGAAACCAACACTTAAAAATAGGTGCGATGACGAGCGGAGCGAAGCGAGGTTGGGTTGCTTGTGATCATAAATTTAGGGAGACGAGCGAAGCGAATACGATATGAAATATGAATAATAATTATGTACAACACATAATATATCGTAGCGACGACAGCGGCATCTGTTCCTAGGAACAAGGCGTGAAATCACATAATGCCCTCGTGAGCGTTTAGTATGTGCATTACAAGCTGGTTAGATCAAATGGTTACAAAATATTCGGTGGACAAGTATGGTGGAAAAATTCAACGGTCTAGGTAAGTACCTCTGTGGCGCAACTGGTAGCGCGCTTGTCTTGATAACTAGAGGTCGCAGGTTCGAAACCTGGCACTAGGAACTTTTTCAAATTCTTGTCTTTACATTTGTTTCTAAGTTAGTTTTTCTAGTTTGTAATGTACTCTAATAAATTATAATAATGTAGTTGATTTTGCGTGATTTTTTACTTTCCCCAAACCACTAAGAGAATTATTTATTAATAATCGGTGGAGAAAGTAATTAACCTACCCGAATTTATCACATTCACCAAATGATGTGTTAATCATTAATACTCACCGATAATTATTAATAATTACCTCATTTGTCACTCTCACCGTTACATATATATATATTATTTTTGGTCTTGTACGTTGGAAAAGAATATAAAGCATATACAAAAAAAAATCTTAGCACCGTCACTATAGAAAAATATATCGGCAAGTAATTACAAAACAGAATGTTGGCAGAAAATATACGAACATTAGAACCAATAAAAATAATTTATATTTTTACAGTAAACAACATATCTACGTATGTTTTACGGTCGCGCACAACAAGAAAACCGTGAAAAAGCGTTGTGACGTTTATTCCCACATAAGAAACTTTTGCTCCAGTGGTCTTTATTAACTCATGCGAAATATTATAGAAGTATTTTTAGGATTCCGAGAGCAAGGCGAACCACATTAGAAAATGTCTTCTTGGACACGTTTTTTGTCTTCAGAAAACTAGGGGTCTGAACCAAAGTAATTTCTAGGAGTGAAAAGGACGATTAAAGTAACTGCCGCGAATTTTGAATAATCCCTTGGTTCAAAATGGTTTACGTCAAACAATTTTGTTTTAAAGGGGATAAAATTTCTACACAATCTTTTTTTTGTCCTTAAGGGCCCATAATACCTCAATTCGCAGTCCTGCTCTAACGCTTCTGCTTTTTAACTGTCTATTCTACTCTAATCATTTGCCGCGCACGCAAAAACATCAGTTATTTTGAAATCGCGGCTACACAGATGGTTTTTTCATTTTTATGTTACAGACTGTAAGGAAGCAATGAAACTCAATAAGGCTAGCAATGAAATTATTTTCAAAATAATTTAACATCTTAATCAAAATAAAAGTCCGGGCCTTGATGGTATACGGGCATGTGATATTAAATCATAAATTACGAAATAACGTCCACATATTAACTATATTAGTAAAAAACTTAGAGCTATTTTATGCAAGCTATCTTTTCTCAAATATAAAGTACCGTACAAAATATTAAGATTATTATATTTAGCACTTGCTGATTCCATTATTAGTTATGGACTAAGTAGTTACGGTAGAACACATAAAACTCATTTAGAAAATATATTTAATCCACAAATTAGACTTCTCAAAACAATTGTACCTAAATATATAAAAGAAAAACATTGTCAAGATTATACTCAATTGTTTCGTTATTGTTATGTAATACCTATTCAAAATAAATTAAAATTGTCTATCCTCAATGAAGAAAAAAATAAAGTACCACTTTTGCAAAGAAAAACACGATTTAATAAATTAAGGCAACTATCCGATACTAAAACCTTTAATTTACCTAAATGTAATAACGTTTTCGGAACTAGGCATTGGGAATTTATACTACCAAAAATCATCAATAGCCTTCCAAAAGATTTGCAAAAATGGTATTTTAATAATAAAAATAATTATATGACAAAACTTAAAAAGTACATGGTGGAATGTAGTGACCTCAACTACATTTTGTAAATAAAATAAGCTAAATTAACCTATTGTATGTATAAAGTGTAATGTAGAACTCACTGTCGGCAGATAAACCTTCGTGGCTTACGTCAGATTGTTCTATAATAATTGTTTTTAAGTGTAATGTGTATAATTTGTTCTATAAACTAAAAAAAAAGCTGCTTTATACTAATATCAGTTATATTATGCAAAGTTTCAGATCTAATTTCAAGTATTAATTGAATGCCATCAGTTTATTGTACGGTTTGGAGGTAACTTTGTATTTTTTGCTATCGAGAAAACTTAATGGAATCAAGTTTTCACAACAACATGGACATAGCATTAGTCCTCAACTTTATCATATATCAATTTCAGAGTGATTGTTGCAGTATTTGTTGGTATACATACACCCTTAAGACGATCACCTGTATGTATACGTTCACAGTGCCCCTGCCAGACGGTTGAAATAAAACAAAGAGCTGGGAGATTAATACTATACTGCTTTATTATTAGTCTCTTTTCGTGTCATGTTCTTAAGAGCATTTGCAGCATTTTTTGGGCTACCGGTAGGACTAAAAGATATAGTCCAATACTATGCGGGACACTCTATAACTATACCCATTTGGCTTTTGTGCCCCACCCAAAAATAAATCCTCGATCCGCACTTGCGTTCAGGTTGATACAATAATTAAATTTAAAGCAGGAAATTATCTTCCTTTATTAATAAAATATATATTTCTCTAAAAGTTAACACGACTGACAAAAATATAAAACTAAAAAAAAAAATATGTATTTTCTCCAGCTATGATTTACTAACGTAAAAATTAAACGTAGGCGTACCGATGGTACAAAAATTAAAGTTTTTGAATGGCACGTATTAAACGAACTTTTGAGAAAAACATAAAACCGGTTAGGTGTTTCGGACTGATTGAATTTCGGTCTCTAGTGGATTACAATTATTAACACTCATTCCGTTCTGTGCTGCAAGCAACGTGCAGTGGCAGTAGGTATTTATCTATATCTATACTAATTATCAAGTAATAAAAAGTCGTGTTTGTAGATAATATATTTTTTGAAATTTGAATTTGTCTGTCTGTCGGTCTGTCTCTATGTTCCGTTTTAACTCGATAAACACTCAATGGATTTGGTTGCGGTTTTCTCTAATATCACCGTAGTAACCTTTGTCAACATATAGGCTAGAAGGATGTTGATAAAATAACGTCCAAGCCAAAAACGGGGCAGAGATTGAATAAACGCGGGGGAAGCCGCGGGCGAAAGGGTGTTTGAATAAAACCAAAACATTTTAATTGTGACATAGTTCTCCTAAGGCGGGTTGGTTCGAACGGAGCCAGCCGCCCAGATCAATTTTTTCATATGGTTTTAAGGATAGGCAATACAATAAATTTTAGCACCAAAATAATAATGTTAAGGCGTAAAATATTGTTTAGGATATATTTATAAAATTTTACACATCGCCTTAATAAAAATTGAAAAGTTATAAAAACAGCTCTAAACCGCGAGTTTTCAGAGCGGCCCGCTCCAACTGAGCAGGATAGACAAGTGTCAAATGAAAACGTTTGAGCAGGACAGATTTCTCAGAACTACCTGCGATTGTAGTGTGCTCTATCTCGCGGCGCCACTTGACGTCTGTTTTGACGACTGAGGTGGGAGTTATATCGTTTATTTTAACAGATGTTGCCTTAAAAAACGCGATAAACGAAGTCGCAGGTTCTCATGCTACCAAAATACCAAAACCATTTGTAAATCATTCATTAATATTCCTAGGGTATTGTGTGTTTATTCCGAATATTTAGGTTCCTAAATATATATTTTAAAGACGAGATATAAGGAATTTAAAATTTCGTTTTTAAACTTTTGTTACTCATATTTCATGTTTAAATCAGTGTTCTTACTTAATATATATTTTGGAACTTAGATATTTCGTAATCCAATCGGAATAAACACACCCTACCTCAAGAATTTGTTTAATTTAAAAATTATTTTGGTATTTCGTTTGTGTAAGCATGCTCCGTCGGCCGGTCTCTTAACTGACGAATCTCTCCCAGATTCAGTTACAGCAACGCTTCAGCTATTTCCATAGTGATTTCGTTCTGAGTGCAATTTTTCACAGTATTTGCGGCGCGCGGACGCTCTGTTCCGTTCCCTATGATTTCATTATTTGTTTTCAATCAGCATCGTGATCCCCTCCCCCGCCGTGGCAACGCCCCGCACCTCACCCCGCATCCCCTCGACCGAGCCCGAAGCGAGTTTTGTTTGGTTTCGTTTTCGGATGTTGTTTGTTGTTGGGTTACGAAGATTTTTATGCTATTACGGTTTTGTAGACGTCTTTTTCTTGAACGCTTTTATTTTAATAAAGTCCTACGGTTTCTTGTTCTTGCGTGATGCTTGCTTTTGATGTATTTCTACTGAAGATGAAAAGTTTTAAATATGATATTCGTAATAAAGTCACGACACTGTATCACTGTGTTAGTGGTACGAGTATTTTAACTGGCCAAACGTTAGTTTTCATATGCGTTATTTCTATCCTAAACAGATTAGGTGCCTATAGCCGTAATTTAGGCACAAATATAAACTTGTATATGATTTTAGAACTTTCAAGGGGAAGCAGAGAGTTTTCCTTCACCGTTAAGAAAGTTGTAGGCATAAAATAATATGTAAATTGATTGCAATTAAAGTATTGGTAGCAGGAACAAAACTAGGACCCTCCGATTGAAAATCTAGCTATCACCCACTGAGTTACATCGCGGCCTTCTCTAGAACGTTTTATTTGTATTTTGTACATTACTAAAGCAGAAGCTAGAATATTAATCTCCAAACTAGAGAATCTAAGAGTTACTTCTAGACAAGATTTCCCGGTTTGCGAAATATTCAATATTAGTCGTGCTGCGTTGTGAGATGTGAAGTAATATCTGTATGATGGGCTATTCTAGTTTATTTGGATCGATAACTGTTTCGTCGTTCGGGTGAACATTTAGCTAGCCACAGATGGACGTAGCATTTTCGGAGTGTGTCGATTAGGAAGAAAGTGTGCGCGGGAGATAGCTAACTTTACGCCCGCTTTATTGGTTAGCCCGAACTGTACTTGCGATTAACTACGGACATTAGTATTTTTCTAGGGCAGGTGGAAAAACGGAAAATAGCACCAATCCCACTACTTACTTACAAATGTATGGTTTTTTGTAGCCCGTTGACATAATACTTTTGGTCATTTTCAGTTTTTTCGCCATCCCTAGAAAAATAATTTACATAGATTATATATTTTGTAGCGAAATCTACCGTTTTGCATACTCTAATAGTAGTTTATGAAACTGGTACATAAAGTTTATTAAAGAACGGTGCGATTTTTTTGACGCCGAGTGTATATCATTTTTTTTTCGTGTTAGAGACGTACGTACATTTTTCCCATATTATATACGATGACTTCGATGTTCGCGTGGCTGGGTTTGTGCTGGGGACTCGGTGGGTGGTCGGGGCCGGGGTTCGGCGACCCAGTTTGCGAAGTGCGAGAAATATTTTTTGTGCCTATATACTTATTTCAGAACAACCTCGACTCAATTAGTGTGTATAGGGGTACCAGAATCTCATGGCAAAATTATATTTTCATATGAATTTTTGCCATCAGATTCTGGTACACCTATATCTGAATGTTATTTTGCGTATGTCGCGGAAGGGGTTATTGAGCCTTAATCCTGCCACTTGCCGGGTCTCCGGTATGGGTTTGGCTGTGAAGACGAGAGTCATCTTATACTTGTTTATTTACTATTAATTTTTACATAGTCTGTTGCTTTTTTAAAGATTAATATTGACTTGTAGAAAGTATACTTTATTGTATCTATTTTGCAGAATAAATGACTTGATAGGATTTGATTTGTAAAAAAAAAAATCATGTCCTATTTTTGAGTTCATAATCAGGATTTTACGATATGAGTGCAGATAAATATTATCAGAGTGCATTACAAACTAGAAAATATCAATTAGAAACAAATTTGTACCGAGGAAATTTGTGAAATTTTAGTCTTGCTTGAAATTTGTTTCTGATAGATATTTTCTAGTTTATAGTTTATAGTATATATTTACACTATATTGATGCTCTAACAATATTTTTATACTTAATATAAGCCAAAATGTCATATCCACAGCATTCATATAAAATACTGTTGTGTCGCATGAAGTAATCCTCTAACTTTGCTTGTTTATTTACGAGTAAGTATTAGCTGGATGCCACATATAAAAATCTATATTTATCAGAGTACGAATTATTAGTGGGAACGAACATGTTTGACAAATGAAAGCTCTCTTGTGACATGACCCCTTATCAGCCAAAGATTGTCTACATATTTTGTTCTAGGGCCCTCCATCTAAGGGCTACTCATCATCATATTTACTATTTTTATGTAACTAGTCTTTGACCAAAGGTTTAGTTTCGGTTTTGGCTTAACAAAAGTGCAATTTTTTGTATCAGCCAAAAAAGGTAATATGACAACTATTGGTCGCCTGTATCATTCCACATCGTTTAAATGTTTTTGCCTCTTTTCCATTAATATTGAAGACGACGTATCGATGAAACTTCGCATTGCCACATTTTCGAACTGTCATGAATAGCTCCCCTGTGTACAGATCGCAATGTAACTGGATGCAGCAGAGCGTGAACTAATTCTTTCCAATATTGCTGACTCTCCTCGAAATATACTTAGGAATAATGTTTAATATACATAACCTCGTATGAAAACAAGAGCTTCATTGTCGGTTTGTTACCTTTGCACTCTGAAACAGCTTGATAGATTTATTTAATAGATTAGAAATAAATAATTAGCTGCAAATTTTTACTCTTTTAGATGTCTGTGATTGATCACTCACTGAAATCAAACATGTGCCTAATTGATGTGTAAACAAGCGAAAGCTCAGCTGTGTTGCCCGGGTGGACCACGTTTCTCTCATCTTGTCGGAATTTCCTAAAATACCTTCTTACTGATTTCTACGTCATACAAGAAAATTACAGTCCACATGTTTCTAGGCCCAACCGACTGGTCTATTGCTGTTAAAAAGTCGGTTTGTTGTATTTTGTATACATATCGATTCTTAAAACCTGGCTTCTCTACACTCCTGAGCATAACACATGCATGTATACAAATTCTTTCACCGTGTAATAGCTTACCGTTACACATCCGTGAAGCGCCGTCAATATCAGCATTCAAGAACAAGATTAGACAACACTTTCTTGAGTTGCAGAATAGTGAGTAATTTCGTCACAAACTCATTTTACGAATATATACTTACATAAGTAAACAGTTTAAGTAGTTTATGTATTTTATTATAAACCATAGCGTTTCTATAAATATTTATTTGTGTGTAGTCTAGTTATTTCAACTATTTAAGTACTATTTTACTCTTCATTAAACTTTTCTTTTTTCTTATAATATTATGGCACTACCCTCGACAATTTTCCCATTGCCAAAGGTTAGCTGATAGATATAATTAGTATTAAGCTCGCCTTTGTACGGGGATTTTTTTTTTGTGCAATATAGAATTTAATTATTATTATTAGAATGAAGTCTGAATAATCTCCTACATACTTTACTACGGCTCTAGAAGTAAAGCCGTTTGGGGCTCATTCGACTCGTCTTCGACAAACGACAAAAGGAACCAACTTACGCGAGTGAGCAAGATACCTGTTATTTGTCTCTCTTACTCGTATACATTCGTCCCTTTCGTCGTTTGTCGAAGACAAGTCGAGTGAGTCCCGAGCGGCTTTACTTCTAGAGCCGCTGTTCAGTTATCAATTTTCGATAATATTTGAAGAACAATAGATATGGAGCGCCATCGCTCCTTATAGAGTTTCTTAAGTGTTAATTAAAGAGAATTGTCAGCGCCTGACAGTCAACTTTAAACTATGCAAGTGAAACCACAAGCAAATGCCAGTTCAGTAATAATCCACAGAGTACCGCTTCGATTTATGACCTGCATGCTGTTCAATGAAATCTGAAAAATCAGCAGAGATGAACTGGAGTGAACCCGAGTGCCTGTGTTTGATATCTATATTTTTATTTCCAAACAGTCGTCGCAAATTCAGAGGAACCGTTGTGCTCAGTCAAATAAGAAAATTTGTCAAGTGTACTATCGTGGAACGTTCCAGGTAGCCACTTCGCGGTTTTAGATAAATTTAATTTGAGCTTAGCGTTAAAAGCACCGATTTTTACCGATTACCGATTACTTGGGGTGTCCGAAATGAGAAGATCTATGGGAGATCAAAAGTAACTGACATAGGACGCCTTTATACCATTGCCTTTCCCAGTATAGTAAAAAATAACAAAAAAAAATATCTTGAAAAACGAGCGGTCGGCTTTTTTAAAGTTGTCGTTTTTTTACCCGCAATGGCGGAAATTTTATCGTGTTCCTCGTCCCTTTTAGGTTAAGTTTGAAAATCGGCAGATGTCCAACATCTACATGCCGAGACTTAAGCCTTTTTGTCTTCAAATAATTAATCTATTCTATGTCTATTTTTTCAATCAAATTTTGATTTTGTTACTAATTTGTAAAGTTTCTTTTTGTATATTTTATTTGAAGAAAAATTAATATATTTTTATTTATTTATTTATTTAAGTAGATTTTCACACATTTATTTTTTCCCTACAGCAAAAAAGAGGCTCTTCGCATTTTTTTTAAAAAGAGAAGTTTAGTTTGATATCATACAACGTATTATAAACGCGTCTGTTTCATAGCTCATCAGTATATTTCGTAGCAACTTGCTGCCGTAGCACACTGTAGTGGTATAGGTAAATAATTACGTTTAACAGACATACGAAGCATTTTATATTTGCATGAAGAAGAAGATTAAAGTACTTGGAAAAACTAAGCATGAAGTAATCAAATCAATAATCAACTCCTGCCATTTGTAGAAGGTATCGCTATTTCTAGTAAGCACAGGCACATCCAAGTGTCGATGTGAAGCCAATTAAGTTCGCGCGAGCAACCGGAGACGCCGCGCTGTTGCGTTACATGACGCGCCCTGTTCTCCCGCACTAATAAATATACTCACACGAGCGATAATTGGATATCGGTGACGGTGTTTTTCTGAAGAAAATCTTGTATGTATAAATAAAAATCACCCCATATATTTGACGCATATTCTGGCCTCAGGTAGTTTATCTACAAAATATCTGTTTTCTTACTTTAGTCCCAACATTACCATTAAATCATGAGCAATATGACAAAGCTGACATTATGCAGAAGGGTACCAAACGGGATCCTATTACTAAGCCTCCGCTGTCTGTCTGTCTGTCCGTCTGGCTCAGGGTCTCCAGCTTCAACCGTAAGGCCTTCTACGCGTGTGGCGCCGCCTGACGCGCCGCGTCTCCTTGTTCGTCGCCTAATGGGTAGAAAGTTGAAATTTTTGCAGAATACGTGTTAATATAGCTTATATAACGACAAATAATAATAAAAAAAATTGTAGCGATTTTAAGTTTGTGATGATTTTTAGAGGAAAAATACAACAAAATTAATGAAGCATTTTAAAAGCCTAACGCTGAGCTTCGATAATTTTTAACCGACTTCAAAAAGAAGATGGTTCTCATTTCGACTGTATTTATTTAGATATGACGGCCTTTCTTTTGAGGAAATTTGAATGAGTTGAAAACTTGAAAAGTAAAAACCTTCAACTGCGAGTAGGCCTCGCGCTCTCAGGGTTCCGTAGCATTCTAATAAGTTAGGAGACCTGAATAAAGTGGTACTTAATTTTGCAATTTTGATTGATACAATAACCTACAATTTCGATTGTAGTGCGAAATATCAACACTTTCGCACTTGTATCAAACGACGAAACACCTGCGAAAAATTACATGAACCAATAAAATAAAAGCAATTTTGTTGCGACAGAAGAAAACGCAGTGTCTACTGAGGCGTCAATCTATACTACAAAGACTAAAATATTTTATAATAAGTTCTAAGATAGATACAATAGAATATTAATTATGACTTTTAAAATAATTTTGAATTGTTAAAACATCTTTTACAATTTAACACAATAATATATTTAATGACCTTTTATTATTACCAAACATAATTTTTTATTCATATTTTTTAAGCAAGATGAATTAGGATTTGTTTAGGGAGATTTTCCGAAAAAATTGAAAATACTCATCCTAAGCAGTTTTTTCTGTATCCGGTTACTTCCAGAAATACCAAAAAAACGACAAGTAAATACCGGCCAAGTGCGAGTCAGACTCGCGCACGAAGGGTTCCGTACCATTAACTATAAAGACGGCAAAAAAATCAGGTTTGTTGAATGAGAGCCCCCCTTAAATATTTGTTTTATTTTAATTCAATTATTTATTTTTAAAGTAAATATATAAATATTCTGAAAATATTTCAAGCATCTACGTCTAAAAAAATCACGTTTGTTGCATGGGAGCCCCCTTTAATATTTAATTTATTCTGTTTTTTAGTATTTGTTGTTATAGCGGCAACAGAAATACATCATCTGTGAAAATTTCAACTGTCTACCTAGCACGGTTTATAAGATACAGCCTGGTGACAGACGGACAGACAGATGGATAGCGAAGTCTTAGTAATAGGGTCCCGTTGGATATCCTTTATTTCAAAATCACCAAAACAACTTTGTAGGGAAAACCACGTACAAAAACTGTTACAATTTTTAAAAAACTTGTTTTTTTTTTCAGCAATATTTGTGGTTATTTTAGAAAAAAAAATTCACGCTTGACCTCTACATAAGGCCTATATGACGTCATACCGTTTTTTACGATATCTTCGCGTTTGTAGCCAGAGAATGTCTAGAGTTAAGGTACCGGTATACAATTACGGGACCTAAAATTTGACCTTTGCTGATTGCCTGCGGCTCGTTTCTTTTTCGTCTCTTTCACCCCGCGCACCCCGCTCCCGCCGCGCTCGCCTGGTTTTCTGTACCGAAATGCGAAAACGTTTAAATAAGTGTAGAAAGCATTTGGTTAAATAAACCTCTACCCATATTCGTATACAAAATAACTTGTGTTCAATTTCGCCTCACAATTTCGTTTACAGTATACAGTGATAGACAAACTGTACCGATAAAAGTCCCTGTATTCACGTGGACATGTATCCTTAGAAGTTGAAAGGGAGCAATGTCGAAAATACTTGCGAAATATTTGAAAGTTGTCGCGGCCTCGCCTCCCGCCCGCTGGTGGTATGAAAAGCGAAGCCTATCAAAAGGCCAATTGGAAAGATGCCCCTCAAAGTGCCCGCTTTTGCTTGACTTTTAAACGTGCGGCTCCTTTGTACAACACCGGCCCAATTTGCCTTGTAGATCCTTGTATGGAATCAGTTTAATGTCCCAATTTCCTTATTCAATAAAACTGTTACTTTCAACAGATTGCCTGGTGATTTTGGACATAAAAGCGAGTCGGTAAGGGCCTCTATCGTTCCCCATCTCGAAAGTCGTGCCGAGCTCAATATGCATGAGGTTCTGAAGCTGAACGAGCGCCGGTTCCATTACCCTCGACATACGACAATTGTTACCGTTTAAGGATCGGAAGTCGATCGCGGTATCGAGAATATAGAGATTATCGTTTTAGTGTTATGCTGACGACAAGGAAAAGCTCTCTACGGTTTGGTCCTGAGGCGCCCCCTGGCGTCGTCAGAGTGCCCCTACTGCACTTTGTGCTTAGCCTCTCCTGTCCCTGTCGTTAAGATATATTATTACAATATATCTATGTGAGTATATTCAATATGCACCCGCTCATTATCATTGATGGTCCCGGCCGGAAAAGCATTTTCATGTCGAATTAATTGGCTCGTTTATGAGCTATAGTTCAGCTAATAAACTGTTGTGCTGATTTCGTTTCTAATTTTAAATATAAAGAGAATTTAAAAAAACGGCTTATTATCTGCTTCAATATTTAAGTTTTACTCTCGCCAGTGTGAAACTTTAGCAATTATGGTCACAAAAGTAAAAAAGTATTATACAATTAATATCTAAAAGAATATTTTTCAATATATATATTTTTAGTAGGTTAATTAGTCCTAAGGTTGTATATATCATCATGTCATTTTTACATTATGTCTTTTAAGTATTCGACTGATGCCGGCCCCATAGTGGGCCGAAATATATTTCGAAAATCAATATTTTTTTTATTATTAATACAAGTGAAAAGAAATATTTTTCAATGAAACCTTAGAAAAAAACTAATTATAAGCTTATTACAGAATGCAGTCATAAAAACCGGCCAAGTGCGAGTCGGACTCGCGCACGAAGGGTTCCGTACCATTATCTATAAAAACGGCAAAAAAAATCATGTCTGTTGTATGGGAGTGCGCGTGTCCGACTCGAACTTCACCGGTTTTAGTATTTGTTGTTATAGCGGCAACAGAAATACATTATCTGTGAAAATTTCAATTGTCTAACTATCACGGTTCATGAGATACAGCCTGGTGACAGACGGACGGACGGACAGACAGCGGAGTCTTAGTAATAGGGTCCCGTTGGTTACCCTTCGGGTACGGAAACCTAAAAAGACCAACAATTTCTTTTTTTTTTCCAATCGTCTGTTGCGGTATTTTAGGAACATGCATTATTTAGCCCAAGACAAAACTGCATCGCGGTTGGTTTTGCGGGTTTCTTTAAAGTTTCCCCGGAGCGACGGATCGGGATAGGGTTTCATTGCGCTCGGTTTAGTTTCTGTGTGCAAACAATAACACCGCGGAGCCCCGGGCTGAGACTAGCCGATGTTTATGTTTTCCATTCGGAAGCCATTGCGGCTTCATTTCTGTGCTTAAAGTCGGCGGCGGTCGTTCGGATGTGGTGTGTGAGGAGAAGTACCGCTACAAGTAGTCTTGTACTGTTCTAATTAAACGGAAGTAAGCCATACACGAGTTTGTTGGATTTAAAAATGATCTTAGTTGCGCTGTGATTTTTTTCGGCTGTTAAGACGACACCCACTATATAAGTTAATGAAAATACTTTATCTTTATATTTGCGGCGTCACAGTTGGTATTCTCTCCACTTGCACTCGTTTCAGAGCATTTATTTCGCAGACAAACGAATACGGTCATTGCCATACATAAAAACACCTGAAGCTTCACTATACCGATTAGATAGATTAGTAACGGACATCCAAATAACTCCCGAATACTTACGTCAACTCCCAAATATCGATATCTAGTTTCAAGCTAACACATCCTTTATCTATGATATAGATGCCGGTGTGTAGTGACATGTATATGTAGATGTGAGTGTTTGATGTGTAAGCATGTGAGCCGCCGCCCAGCGCGCGCCACGGTGGCGCCGGCCCCTGCCTGTGATCATTGCGCGCCATTATCCGACTCGGTATTAAGCCACTTAGTTCAATCATGATTAATGTTTTACCGAACGCGACCCACGGATCGGGTTGCTAGAGTTTATTTATTTAATTTCTCCTGAAAATTAAAAGTTATTTTGTCAGATCCAAGCCGGATACAGATTCGGATTGGTAGCGCAGAATTGAGGTTCCCAGCAGTAGAACTAATTTCCAATTTTATTATTCTTTATCAGACGGATCCCAGCCACGATCTGGACTGCATTTGTTTTAGCGACAATAATAATGAATAGTGTTAGGTAAGAAAGGTCTTGCTTAAGGTTTATTCCTCTCTGAATGCTCTATCGTTCGCCTTTTACTACTAAATCTTAATTCAACATGGATTTTAGAAAAAAAATCAAGTTTTTGCTATGTTTATTCCGAGGTTTATTTAATTTTGTGTTCAACCTATTCTTTGATATAGCAAAAGCGGGGACAGTTCAATTTCGTGGCTAATCAAAACAGTTTTATTTAATATATTGAAGTGATTGGAAAATACGATAAATATGGAGTATTTTTTTATATTTTTCTTTATTGTGAATTATCCTTTTAGTGAGAAAAAAAAATACGTTTCTCCAGACAAATTCTAACATGGCAATACCTCTCGGCAAATAGAAAAGTTATTTGCTCAGCGTTCGTAATTAGGCATTCACGACAAGCTGTAGTCGTCTATCGCAGGATGCGACGCTCTGTCTGTGACTGGATTCTGTTGCTTGTTTTTTGTTGTTATTGCTTCTCAAGGAATGTTGAGCTGGAATGTTTATTAGTTTTTAACAGTAATCATTTATAAATGCTGTAGATGCGTTTGTAATGTTCTACGGCGTAGCGCGTTTATGCAATTAAGTTTGCGTCACATTATTTCTACGGCGTAGCAGGTGCTACGTGTCCGTAGTTTTACCACAGTTTTAAAAATCCATACAGTTATCCAAAGAAGGCGTTCGGGCGAAGCAGTTGTGCGGGACTTGCGGGCCGAAGCTCCGAACTGCTAGTTTAAAAATTGTATGTTGCTCGATGGCTTACCGCCATCTTCTGTCTGAGCGTTTTCGTTGGACAACCGTATGGATTTTTAAACTGTTGTTTTACCGTTTTATAGTTGCACTACGGTATCTGGAGACGCGTAAGTGTCATTTACTGTTACGACACATCAACAACGTGGTCTGTACGGATTTTGTCCACACATTTATTATCTTGACACAATTGATATTTCTTCGTAACATAGTTTACTTAAGGCGCAGAGTCACGCCACCGTTTTAGTACAAAATTTGATAACCCGTTTCTCTGTTGTGTTTCGTTATACACCAAAGTTCAAGACCTCTATCATCTGGTACTGATATTTTAAAAAGATATCTAGCTGGATAGATTTACATACAAAGTTGTTTTCGTGCCCTAAATTGTACCTATACCAAAATTTTACATTTCAGCCAAATAGTGTCTTCGTAAATGCCTGTATAAAACTATACAGTTCTTAAACTTTAGTCTATGATGAAAAACAACAGAGAAACGGATTATCAAATTTTGTACTAAAACGGTGGCAAGCCTATGCGCCTTAAGTCAAGGTTGCTTACACGGCATCCGCTAGTATTGAGGCCAATTTCTAGTGCTATATAGAAGTCCAAAGAATACTGCTAGTGACACATAATTAAGGCCTTACCCTTGGTGCACGATCATCTTGCTGAGCGATTTTGAACTTCAGTATGTCGTCAGAAAGTCCACATCACAACGCTCATTTAGCTGCCGGCACGCAAAATCAGTGAATTTCGGAAGTTTTTATGGATTTTACGAAAGAGTATTTGATGTAGAAGTTCTTTCACCTGACATCGAAAAATAAACCATGTTTTCTTATAATAGCACTAGCTTTTGCCCGCGGCTCCGCCCGCGTCGAAGAGATTTTCGTGAAAATAAGGAAAACAAAAGAATATTATTTTTTGAACGACTATATACAACGGACACCATGTTTAACCGAGGCGCTAATCAATACCAATCAATAAGCCCAAACTCGAAGGGTCTGCTGTTGTCCGTTGAGGAGATCCCGTACCCATCTTCCAGTCCCATCATCATACCTTGGTCACCATGTTTTACCAAAGTGCTAATCAATACCAATCAATAAGCCCAAACTCGAAGGGTCTGCTGTTGTCCCTTGAGGAGATCCCGTACCCATCTTCCAGTCCCATCATCATACCTTGGTCACCATGTTTTACCAAAGTGCTAATCAATACCAATCAATAAGCCCAAACTCGAAGGGTCTGCTGTTGTCCGTTGAGGAGATCCCGTACCCATCTTCCAGTCCCATCATCATACCTTGGTCACCATGTTTTACCAAAGTGCTAATCAATACCAATCAATAAGCCCAAACTCGAAGGGTCTGCTGTTGTCCGTTGAGGAGATCCCGTACCCATCTTCCAGTCCCATCATCATACCTTGGTCACCATGTTTTACCAAAGTGCTAATCAATACCAATCAATAAGCCCAAACTCGAAGGGTCTGCTGTTGTCCCTTGAGGAGATCCCGTACCCATCTTCCAGTCCCATCATCATACCTTGGTCACCATGTTTTACCAAAGTGCTAATCAATACCAATCAATAAGCCCAAACTCGAAGGGTCTGCTGTTGTCCGTTGAGGAGATCCCGTACCCATCTTCCAGTCCCATCATCATACCTTGGTCACCATGTTTTACCAAAGTGCTAATCAATACCAATCAATAAGCCCAAACTCGAAGGGTCTGCTGTTGTCCGTTGAGGAGATCCCGTACCCATCTTCCAGTCCCATCATCATACCTTGGTCACCATGTTTTACCAAAGTGCTAATCAATACCAATCAATAAGCCCAAACTCGAAGGGTCTGCTGTTGTCCGTTGAGGAGATCCCGTACCCATCTTCCAGTCCCATCATCATACCTTGGTCACCATGTTTTACCAAAGTGCTAATCAATACCAATCAATAAGCCCAAACTCGAAGGGTCTGCTGTTGTCCGTTGAGGAGATCCCGTACCCATCTTCCAGTCCCATCATCATACCTTGGTCACCATGTTTTACCAAAGTGCTAATCAATACCAATCAATAAGCCCAAACTCGAAGGGTCTGCTGTTGTCCGTTGAGGAGATCCCGCACCCATCTTCCAGTCCCATCATCATACCTTGGTCACCATGTTTTACCAAAGTGCTAATCAATACCAATCAATAAGCCCAAACTCGAAGGGTCTGCTGTTGTCCGTTGAGGAGATCCCGTACCCATCTTCCAGTCCCATCATCATACCTTGGTCACCATGTTTTACCAAAGTGCTAATCAATACCAATCAATAAGCCCAAACTCGAAGGGTCTGCTGTTGTCCGTTGAGGAGATCCCGCACCCATCTTCCAGTCCCATCATCATACCTTGGTCACCATGTTTTACCAAAGTGCTAATCAATACCAATCAATAAGCCCAAACTCGAAGGGTCTGCTGTTGTCCGTTGAGGAGATCCCGTACCCATCTTCCAGTCCCATCATCATACCTTGGTCACCATGTTTTACCAAAGTGCTAATCAATACCAATCAATAAGCCCAAACTCGAAGGGTCTGCTGTTGTCCGTTGAGGAGATCCCGCACCCATCTTCCAGTCCCATCATCATACCTTGGTCACCATGTTTTACCAAAGTGCTAATCAATACCAATCAATAAGCCCAAACTCGAAGGGTCTGCTGTTGTCCCTTGAGGAGATCCCTTACCCATCTTCCAGTCCAATCATCAGACCCTGGTTACTATGTTTTAGCAAAGTGCCAAGAAGTGTGTCAGGATCGTTATAGAAATTGGTTTCCCGTATGGGAAAAAATCATTACTTAAATCATAGTATTTAATGTATCTGTGCTTAAACCTGGCTGTAGTCACTTCACTTTCTCAAGCTTAATATTAGCGAGAGGTGTGTCAGGATCGTTGTAGATGGAAATCTGTAGTCAGATTAAACTGATTAGTTTTGCCATATGGAAAGAAATCATTACTTAAACCACAGTATTTGATGTATCTATGCTTAAACCTGGCTGTAGTCAATTTTTCAAGCTTAATATTAGCAAGAGGTGTGCCAGGATCGTCGTAGGTGGAAATCTTTAGTCAGATTAAACTGAAACAGTTTCCTCGTATGGAAAAACAACCGGTTTTATCACGTATAAACTAACCATTTGGTCAGGGCACGCCGATAAAGCAGCTCAGCAGCGTTTTTTCTCCCGACATGGTTCACAAATACTGAATTTTCGAACTGAAAATATAGCCTATGTTACTCAGCAATTGTGTAGCATTTTACAAAAAAAAATTTTGTTTTTTGTTTTTTTATTATCATCGTAGTGACCCTGGTCATATATGTCTATAAGGCGTGTTAATAAAATAACGCCCAAACTGAAATGGAGCACAAATTGAATAAACGGGAGCGAAGCCGCAGGGAAATCACATCACACTAATACGTGGGACGCACTATAAGTTTCCGGAATGAATATGAAAAAATACTATTAAAGGTACAAAATTAATTTATTGTTTTTCAAAATAATCTCCCTTGGCGTCTATGCACTTTTTCATTCGATCAAACCAGTTTTGAAAACTTTTGTGCCACTCCCCTGTGGTGACCTCTGAAACGTGTTTTTCATACTCCTCGACAGACTCTTCTGGTGATGAAAATCGTTGACCGCGTAATTGGTTCTTAATTTTTGGGAACAGAAAAAAGTCACAAGGTGCCAGGTCGGGACTGTATGCAGGATGACTCATGAGTTCTACATTTTTCGTCTTCAAAAAGTCGTTTGTCTGTCTGGCCGTGTGAGAACTAGCATTGTCGTGGTGCAGGATGATACGGCGTTTACGGTTATTTTTACGGAGTTCGTCAATAACTTCCGGCAAACAAATGGTCGTGTACCAGTCACTATTCACGGTACGACGATTCTCTAAAGCAACAGTAGCCACGTGTCCAGTTTTATTAAAAAAAGAAGCAATCATCCGCTTAGATGCACTTTTCACGCGCGCCACTTTGGTTGGTTTCGGCTCATCTTGAAAGACCCATACGCTCGATTGCTGCTTTGTTTTGGGATCGTAGCAATAAATCCATGTTTCGTCACCTGTTACTATGTCCCACACCAAATTTGACGCACCTTCGTTGAATCTGGTAAGCATGGCACTGCACCAAGTGACGCGGTCCGTTTTTTGAGCCTCGGTCAAGTTGTGTGGGATCCACCGCGAGCACAGCTTTCTCACACCCAAATGTTTGTGTAGGATGGATTGTATTTGACTCATGCCTATTTCTAAGGATGCGCGAATTTCATGGTAGGTCACATGCCTGTCTGTTTCAATCATACGATCACGCTTGAATTCTGCAAACCAGCTATAAACAGTCGTCTTGCATGGTGCTTCATTGCCAAAAGCTGTTTCAAGCCGAGCGATGCTCTGTTGAGCTGTCAAATTACACTTAAAATCGTAGAAAATCATACTACGAAAATTTTCCCGAGTTAAATCCATGTTGATAAAGACACACAATTTTTTAAATGGCGCCACAAGGTAAAAACAAAAGACAGTCAGATTAAACAAACTGCATTCTACAGCCAAAGAGTTCTATTTTCAAATGTTGCAATAAATTTTTAAATATTGTTTATGTAAGTGGCCAGTTCCGGAAACTTTTAGTGTTACCTATGTATTATAAATGGGAAAGTTTGTGAGGGTGTGTGACGGTGTGTGTGTGTGTGTATGTTTGTTACTCTTTCACGCTGAAACGGCTGAACAGATTTGGATGAAATTTAGAATGGATATAGCTAATACCCTAACTTAACACATAGGCTACTTTTTATCCCGGAAAAAGCATGTCGTTAAACCAAATAACACGCGGGCGAAGCTGCGGGCAAAAGCTAGTATACTAATAATTATTATTCCGTTTCTCCCAATCCTGTTCCCATGTTCTCAAATCCCTTCTTAGCGGAAGCCTACGTCATACAAAAAGCATACAGACCAAATTTCATGTTTAAATGTCCAGCCGTTTGTTCTAGGCGTTGATAGATCAGTCCGCCAGGTATTCCCTTATGTATATTACTAGCTTTTTCCCGCGGCTTCGCCCGCGTAGTATTAGTTTTTGTGTACTCCTATAAAATCAGTCAATATTTTTCAGCCTAATCGGTTTCGTAAATATGGCGTGAAAGAGTGGCGCATCACTTTTCTACAGAAACTTGACACCCCATTGCCATCACATGGGAACTGATTTATGGGATAAAAAGTAGCCTATGTCCTATTCAAGGTCTAGAACTACATTCATGAAAAAATTCAGCCCAATCGGTTCGGTAGATACGGCGTGAGTAACAAACATCCATTCATCCATCCACCCATCCATACATCCAAACTTTCGCATTTATAATATTAGTGGGATAGTAGGAAGTGGGATGGGATAGTGGGATGGGAAGTGGGATAGGTATAAAAACAAACAAACAAATTTATTTAGCAATTCTAGAAGCCAAAAACTAAAAAGAAGAAAAGAAAACAAACTCCCTATAAGTAACACTGCTTATTAAACTTAAAATAAAACTAAGACAATGATATAAACCCAGTTATTGAAAACAAATTAAACAATTTATTTTGAATTGTAAATCACATGACTGTGAATGTTTGAGCTCTGGCCCATAAAAAAAGTATAAAAACCTGTTCTATAAAGACCAGATAGAAGATACGGTTTAAAAATAGTCAAATAAGATAAATCGCATAACAAGGCGTTAAAAAACTATGAAAAGTTTTTTTTTAAATTTCCCACCGTGATTTCGGATCCTGACTCTTATACGGTCGGCTACGTCAACCTACTTAGTAGCAATTTATTTAACGTGAGGCAATTTAAAAAGCCCCCTTTCAAATTAATTTCCGGGTCATTAATATATGGATTAGAAATATGTGTACTACTTCATGGCTTCATTCAAATTATCATGGAAATTTTTAAGCAATTTATTTAACTTCACTGCACTGAAATAATTTTGAAACAAGAAGATAAGTTTAAGCTAAAAACAGTTTATTTTATCGTATAAGTATTGTTTCGCAATGAAAAATATATCAACTGAAAGGATTTAATATTGTCTAGTTTCTTATGAAAACAAAATTTAAAAAAAAGTAAACATTGAAAATGAATAAAAACACCTCGAAATCGCGAGTTTTCTGAGCAGCCTGCTTCCACTAAGCAGGATAATCAAGTGAAAAGTTAAAGCGTTGAAGCAGGACACAATTCTCTGAACACCCTCGCCTTAAAGCTTTTTAACAGTTAAAATCGTATAAAAAGCGCAGCTCATTCCATCTGCTCGCGCTAATTAAAGGGATTAATTACCTCCCAGATCGTTGCGCTACGGATAACAACATCCCCTTTATTCGATACCGACTGTGCCTCCAGCGTGGCGTCTTAATTGTGCGACTGCGATCTGATGTTCCTTTAAAACAAACTGTTACTAGTTTTTATAGGAATTATCCGTGTGTACACTTGGTTACCACAAGTAAAACGCACGTCGTTTCGTGAGACAAAAACACTCATAAATCTCCATACCATGAAAAGTGTGATGTACTCGTATTTGTGCTAAAAAGAGCGTGTTACTAGTGTTGACTCTGCACACTCGGAATCATCTTGACACCCTTTCTGGTTTATGTGTCGTGACCATTATGTTGTATGTTTATGTAACCCCGGCTATTTATCGGCCAACGACTATCATCGCAAACGTTAAACAAAACGCACGAAGTTTCGAGACGCAGTCCTGCTCTAACGCTTCTGCTTTTTAACTGTCTATCCTACTCTAATCAGATGCCGCGCACGCAAAACATCAGTTATTTTGAAATCGCGGCTGCACTGATGGTTTTTTTTCATTTTTATGTTACAGTCTGCAGCTGCTTTATACTAATATCAGTTATATTATGCAGTTTCAGATCTAATTTCAAGTATTCATTGAATGCTATCGTTTTATTGTACAGTTTGGAGGTAAATTTGTAATTTTTTTGTATCGATAATTTGTTGGTATAAAGCAGGATCATGCGAAGTGAAGTTCTTTCACCTGTCTCAACTATTGAATTTGTCAGGTTGTTTTTACTGTGACATGGGTAACAATAGTAGGCCTTTTTCCCCGACTGTGCTAGCGATTGCTTATTTAAGAGGATAACTTTTCACTATAGTTGAACAGTTCTTGAAACCCATACAGTAGAGACACGAGTGTGTATATAAGTGGGGAATTGTTTCGCCGTTAATGTTTAGTTTCATAGTGATGAGGCTCGAAAAGCAGACAGTTGAGGAGTTTTACGTGGAAATGCAACCAGCTTTTAAGAGCTGTACTCTATTCCGTTCATAATATTGACCCAATTTCCCGAAGGTACCGTCAGAGTCTCAAACGTCAAAACACATTTTGAACTTAATTTGTATTACATGCACCGGGGATTAACAAATCTTATTAAAGTGAAGAGACCTAAAGTAGAAGTTTTGACGTGTTTCTACTGCTCAAAACATCTATTTTAAGACGCAATTTAAGTCTATCAATAAGTGAATTACGGTGCCCGAAACACGATTGACTAAACTTTGCTCGATAAAAAAAACATGAAGTTTCCTTAAAATCTCCATATTTTTGGGGAAAAAGCAGTTTCATTCGATTGTTACTAGAGATATTTTAATTAAATTTGACGTAATTTTTACGGATTTCATCACACCATAATGTAATCTTACGACATCTTCTTTTTGTTCATCAAAAGTACCAAACATTATTTTTAAGGGGTTGGCTAATAGACGTCCGTTACTTGATTTTAATCATGATTATTGTTTGACTTTACTTAAACCCTTTTCCACTGTTTTCTATTACCGGCAAAGATTTTTCAACTATTTACGATAAAATAAAATATTCAAAATGTGCGTATTACGGAACGAAATTCTGTCAATTGGTATAGTGTAACGAGGTTAGTTGTCAAAAACTGGTAAAAATGTGTGAAAGGAAACGCAACATTGGTTGGCTAGCGGCCATTTTGATTTGACCGCATCTATAATTCCGTTTCTCTTGTAGTCACGCGATTGTAATTCAGAATTCCCCTCGCGAAATTGGTGAGAGTGAAGAAGTCCGACACGGTACTGTAGCGGTGATTAGGCTAGCGAAGCCAGCCGTCTAGCTTGTCCATAGAGTGTATATAAAAAATCGGAGGCGTCGAAGGAGCGCACCACCAGCGTGCGGTGAGGACGTCTGCGACGAATTGCACGGTGTTAGGTGCCGCGTTCCGAGCGCTGGAGCCGATGCAAAAATTACACAAAATGTGAGGTTATGATTTTACAAGAAATTGTTATTAAGAGACCTTTAGATTTTTCTTGGAGGGACTTTAAGGAACATTCCTCTATCCTAAGTTTATTTGAAAATACTCTTCTAAATCTTAAAAAGAAGAAAAAAAATACGAGTAAGAAGGTCGCTATTTTAATTGTACTTATTCTTAAAACATTATTTGTATATTCTTTTGTCCTATAAACGTAATTAAGTACCAATTTTCTAAAGAAAACATTTCGAGTATTTTTCTTCTGCCTTTTTTTGCGATTAGGCTTGATGTTTATACTTCTTGTTCCCGTTTTGCTTAATTAGGTGTGCTCGAAACGTACAAGTTAGTAAATATTTCTTTCGTAATGCTAAACAAGAGTTTAAAAAAGGAAAATAATAATAAATCGAAGGCTGTTTTCGCTCCGCCCAGCCCAGTCCCCGCCCACAATTCCAACTGAGCTTATAACGGAATTTTTCAATATTGTTCTTTGAGTATCGGAAGACTAGCTAACTGACCCGGCTTCGCACATTTATTATGGCACTATGTATTACGTATCTGTATAAATTTTAGGTAATCTCTTGAGGTTGAAGTCTTGTAAAATATATTATTTCCGAGTTTCTGATACTGATAATGATAACAAATCAAAAATATAAAAAATTTGTTTGGGACCTACAAGATCCGCCATACTTCAACTCTGTAGGCTTTATAGTCCTGGAGATTTCGTGATTAGTGACTGAATGATTTTTCGCTTTAATATACTGAATGTAAGTAGATAGACCTTTTAATAAAACCACGTTCTGTACTATGCATACTGGACAACTTTTCTAAATAATTTGGGCAAGTGCGAGTCGGACTCGCGCACGAAGGGTTCCGTACCACCACACAATACGTTTACAGAACCCTAAAAAAATACATATCAACAATATAGATGCTATAGCAACATTGAGGCGACAAAAAACAAGGCGCTATAATGGTAGCGCCTGACAAACAATTCAGCACCCTTTGAGTTTTTATTTATTACTTGTTGCTGTAACTTGTATGTATTACCGTCTTAAGATAGAACTAAAACAAGTAACGTTAAAAAATGCATGCATGTATTCTGTGTAAATTTCAACTGTCTACCTATAACGGTTGAAGCTGTAGACCCCTGTGACAGACGGACGGACAGACAGATTGACATCGGAGGCTTAGTAATAGAGTCCCGTTTGGCACCCTTCAGGTACGGAACCCTAAAACATGCCAATGCATATCAATAATAAAGTTTTTAAGTTAATATAAAAATAAATACTTCTTCAATTCCGCAGATATGTCTCTTGGAAAAATGAAGTAGTCTGATCAGTAAATTATAAGGTTTACCTGTACATTTACACCCGGTTTGATGATAGGTTGGTAATTGCTTGATACTCGTATTTGAAAATAGAAAATTTTAAAAGACCATACTTGAAATAGGCTACACCCGCTTTTACCGGAACATCCTATATGCGTTTACTAGGTTTTGCCTCTTGTCGTACTCATGGCCTTTAAAGCATTCTTTGGGCATTCCGTTTCCGGCCCGAGAAGCTCCTTCAGCTTTGACACACAATTGTAAGAAATAATTACAACGCCCAATAAACAATTCTCAAATAATAAAACAATGTATACAAATAATGTACCATAATATGCAAATAAGATTTTATTCTATGATATATTTGTTGCTTCAAATTAGAAATAAATTTAAGTGTAATTACCAAAAAAATAAATTTATAAAAAAAAAAAAATATTTTAAAGCTACTTTGTTACGGTTAAAAATCTTTTTTGCATTGGTACTTGTTTTTTGTTTGGTTTTTAAAGCTAGTATAAATAGTTCTTACGATTTCGTACAAAACTGAAACGACAATGTCTTCATTGTTTGGTCAGGGATCGAAGCAGTTGATTCTATTCTTATATTTTTTACTAGCCTTTGCCCGCGGCTCCACCCGCGTGTTATTATTCTGTTTAACGACATGCTTTTTCCCGGGATGAAAAGTAGCCTATGTGTTAAGATATCCATTCTAAATTTCATCCAATTCCGGCCAGCCGTTTCAGCGTGAAAGAGTAACAAACATACACACACACACACACAAACTTTCGCATTTATAATATTAGTGTGATGATCTCAATCCATGCATTGGTTTAATTATCGTATTCAGGTGGTTCAAAATTAGTTAGTTTAATTGCTCTATTTCCTAAATACTCGTATGTATGTTTTGCCGATCGAAATGTCTAGTCTCGTTTATAATTATGATGATCTTGTGAATTGTCTACAACTCCATCTCTTCACCCCTAGAACATCAATTGCAAATGCGAATCATGATCCCGTCGTATAATTCATATAAGCCGTATTGTAAATGTTTCAAATGCACCGGCCTACCACTGGGGATATTGGGAGTATTCAGTACTTGTCACGTGTTGGGGCAGATTCTGCTCGGGTACACGGTAATTAAATTGTATACAACCTCTTGGCGCGCCGGTTGGTGATAGGCGAAGCGGTTAGAAGAGCGTATAAAATCTAGCTTACGAAAGATGAGGTTTTTGTTCAATTAGCTGGGAAATTCGACGTGTAAAAAGTTCATTATATGTACCTCCTTTACAAAATATAGTATTTGAATTTTATTTCAACTTGAATTAAATCCGTTGCATCAAACTGTCCAATAGCTTTATTCTTGGAAAGTCGTTTATCATAATGTTGTGCCGATATTATTATCAACATTTTTCTACTTCCCTCTTCTATTTTGTATTTTGCCTAAAATCGATTTTGTTACCTCACTAAAGGCTCGCAAAACCATAAAATAAGATCGTACACCAAGAAAATAATTTCAGTATAAATAAAAATCCTGCATTAGGCAAAATAATAAGATCAGAAAAAAGGAAAATAATTCCGAAGACATATAATAATTTTGATCAGAAGCGCGGCTTTGCCTTCGGCCTCGCCAAAATCTGTTGAAATCTTCTTAGTACACATAACTGATCTCTCTTTTTTACCATAATACAGCGATGTGTTGTGATCAAAAGTTTGCTGTCCTGCCCATTAGATAACATGTCAAAAAGTTTAAGTCGTCTTCAGGGATCTCCGAATATGAAAACATGTACTATAATTAGTTAATTATAATAAAAAACCTTTGTCAAAACTCCAATCACGAAACAAAACATCAACTATTGAATACGTTAGAATGTTATCCCTTATGTGAGGAGGTTTCAAAGGGTTATTGTTCGATTTCTCCGACCGCACATTTAATCCGCTCCGCTCCCCGCTCGCGCCGCCCACCGCGCACACCCACTCCGGATGCACACCGGATTCACGTCACGAGCACCGGCCTGTTTTGTTTGCGCTTCCACTCGCTTTAATACGTAATTCGTTGTCAATGCCGCGGAATTGGCACACTGACAGCCCGCCCTGCAACTGAAAACATACCTCGATGGTGCGGGGTCCGGGAGGCTTTGAATGCGCCATATGTACAGTGATTTTGATATTCAAGACCCGAGAAAAATAATAAATCGATTTGAGAATAAGTACAGAAACAACACCGCTTTTTAAAATATAAAATTACAATATGCTGAAACTGAAGCTTTAACTTATTATTTAGACCCTAACGCTATTTCCTAAATCTTTTCTTGGAATTACTATAAAAAGACTGCGTACCGATGTTGACCTAAATGTCTATAATGTTAATTTCCACTATTGACATCGTTGGGATGAAGTAAATCGTAGTATTTTAAATGTCATAATTTCTAAACGGTTTCTTAAATAGGTTTTATATCAGTGTATATAATATATTTTACTTATGTTACCAAATAATATTTTTGTTTACACAAGAGGCCACATTTGTGTTTAACCAACAACAATCAACTAAATGTATAGGTAGATAGCTACCTACATAGGTTGGTCAACTATTATGAACTATTTTATGCCGTGGACAAAAGCATACTGTTCATAGTAGGCCGAACAAAAGCATTACTGTTCATTTGAAAATACTTTAATGTTCCCCTTCATACACCCCTTTATTTCTATATTGCTTTTTAGAGCTAAAACAAAGACTTGAAAGAGTCCTGATGTATAAACGTCATTTAATGATGAATAAAAAAGATGGCTTATGCCGGACCCAGAATAGGGCCCGAAATATATCTCACTCTCAATTTTAATTTTATTTTATTCAGTGTGTATGTACTTATTAACCCCTGAACAAAAAAGAAGAAGATATATGCGTGTTATTGACACGGGGTATCCTATGTAGGTTGAGATAAAAGAATGCAGTGTTTTAATTATAATATCCACGAAAAGAACATTCTCACACTATGCCAACAAAACCCCTGATAAAATAACGGAAACCGTATCACTACACTCAACTAAAGGACTTGACATGTTTTTTGATAGACTGCTCGTAACATAATATCGCGGAGGTCACTATACGAGCCTGCCACGGTAACTAGCTTGAATGCCAATGTATTATGACATCTATCTCCAGTGGCTAAAGTTGTTGTTAGACAGTGGTGGGAAAGTAGTTGATAATAATTTTGCAGACGGCCCTTTTGTGCGGCTCGGCTCGGAAGTAGCAATTTTTCCGTGACATCCGGCCCCCCGCAGTGCTGTCCCTGCCACGCGACCCTTCCCCCTGCCCCTTCTGCTAGTGTTGGCATTTTGTGTTTAATAAAAATACTATTTTTAGTTAATGGAATAAAATATACTTATATATAAATAAAAAGTATTAAAATATCAAATATAATATTAATATTGTTGTTGTTCGCATTTGCGATATTACAGAAATTTTAAAGAAAATACTGTTAAAACTACTTAATGAAAAATGTAGTACGCTTTTGAAATCGAAGCTCATGCAAAGATTCGAACGAAAGGTAAACAATTTGATAACACATATCTAATGAGGAATTTAGATCACCTTGCCGTTCAAAACACTGGTTAAAATATGTAGTAATGACTATGTTTCATAGTTGTAAATACTCTTTTTTTTAATTAAAACTTTTAACAACAAAAAAAATAACCGAAATTTCAAATCGGTTCTGATTTGCCAGAGTTATGGAGAACATACCCAAAAAAAATATACAGTCGAATTGAGTACTTCCTCCTTTTTTGAAGTCGGTTAATAAGATGTGTCGGACTACACTTAAATACAATTTTTCGTTATATATTTTTTCCAATATCTTTTTCAAGTGAGTGTCTGTCGTCTAGTAGTATCGTCTGGAAAGCAGAGCAGAGTCTGCGTCCACTGATATCAAACACTTTCTCGGTTGATAATAATTTTGGAAAGAAATTTAAACATGTCGTTTATCACAGGATCGCGGGATAAAGTGTATGTAAGTGTAACTAGTAGTTACAAATCTAAAATCACTTAGTTAACTTGACCATTAACAACATATTTTCCTTGATTATACCGTAATTATTATTGTTGGTCGAATATATATTTAACTTTGATATTAAAACATATTTTGCTTATTCACGAATAGTAAAAGTTCGAAGACACGTTTAATCAAAGCGACGCGCCACGTTTTGCTACGGCGGCGTAGCAAGTGCTACGATTCCATAGTTTTCATGCTTTGTAGATCTACTACGCTGTAGACCGAAAGCAAATACGCGTCAGGAGTCAGGAGCAACGTATGAGTTGCATTTACACATTTTACTACGGCGTAGCAGCTTAAGAATTTATACGCTTGCTGTGAACTGGTAGCATTGTTATATATAATTTAAGTTATAATTCTAAAAAAATCTATATGAATTTCTTAACTGTCTGAAGTAACACACATTGTAGTGACGACAACGCCATCTGTTTCCTAAGAACTAGGCGTGAAATCACATAACGCCCTCGTGAGTGTTCAGTATGTGCATTACAAGCTGGTGTGCCAAGTTGTTACACAAATTCGGTGTACAGGTATGGTGGAAAAATTCAACGGTCTAGTTTGAGGACCTCGGTGGCGCAGATCACTTGCCGTGAAAGCAAGAGGTCGCAGGTTCAAATCCAGGACTGAGGTACCTTTCAACTAAATTTTCTCGTTTGAAATTTGTTTCAATTTATCTATTCCAATTTGTAATGTACTCTAAATAATATAATATTTAGAGTATCCGAAGGGATAGACTTCGATATAAATAATGTAATCTCATTTTAATAATGAAATAAATAGTAGGGTAGTATAATATGTAGTACTTGTTATAGTACGGACAGAAACCCTAGCCCTTGTCGACGGACGCGGACGGCGACGCTGCATAAATATTAACTGAATACTTGAACATTCACTAAATGAGTGCAACTTGTTTTCATTGCCCTTTGTTAATTAGACAACAGACTGGTATTGGTAGCTGGAATTTGTTATTAGTTTCATGTCACATGTGGCTTTCATTAAAAAATAATTACCTTCTGCAATTTTCAAAAGTAAACAGTAGCACCTATTATTTAAAAAATGTAATTCTCTAGTATTACTAATTGATAATTAATTGTTAATTCTCTTGTTTATTTTAAGAAACATTGAACCCTTCAGAAATATTAATAATCAGATCACACGATCAGAACGTGTGCGTTTTTCTTACGTGATGGAATTGGCAAATAAGCTTACAAACAGTTTCGTGGTGACTTTGCTACGGCAATAGTAATGCAAATGTGGAAACGCATCAAAGGCAAATTTGGTTCGGATAAAAAAAAAACAACACAAAAATAAATGTTACGCATAGAACTTACTTGTTAAACTGTGAGAAAAGGCACAGATCGAACTTCGATTATAGTATACTCATCGTCACCAGGAATCTTCGAAAGTCCAACTTGCCCCATGATTCTGTATCGTAAAATCAGTTGCCAAACCGAGTGCCTATCGTCAAAAACATACATATCCGCTTATCTAAGGATACGTTCGCACTTGAAATAACGTCTCAATTCGTAAATATTTCAATACCCATCGAGGGTTATTTTGAAAGTTCATTTTTGATCTGTTTTTGGTGAACAGCAACCATAGATGGCAACAGACACTGAGTTACATAATAGGCCCGCTGTACCTTTTTGTGATGCTTCCAAGCGGGCCCATTATTATGTAACGTTATATCGGTTGCCAACTGGTTAAAAATATAGATAAAGACTGAACTTTAAAAATTGCAAATCTGGACGTGGGGAGCTCTGAACCGGGGCTCGAACCCGGGACCTCTCTCCTTGCGATGGACAAATCTATTGTTGTATGGTAAACCCCCCTCTCGACAGGTACAATTTAGTTCTTAGTGACTGGGCCCATTAATATTGAATAGAATCTAAACCCTGCCAGAAAGGGGTTTTCCAAACAAGAAGACTTATATACTTAATCCCGTTATAAGGGTAAACGATTCAAACACTCACATTCATGTTCACGTTCTCGTCCTCGACCTCTGCGCTCGATCAAGGTCACGACTCAACCCTGGCTCAGAGGAAAGCACAGGTCCCTTGGACGTGCTATTCCTTTCTTCTGACGTTGATTGTCGTCGCCCTCAGCACGGAGATTTCTGACAAATGACCAGCCCAGCCAGCATGTCAGCAGATTCGTATCCTATACTCAACCATCTAACCCTAGGCTAGCCTTCCCGAGAAAACTATCACGATTTCAGTAAAACGTGGTAATGAAAATCTTTTCACATCACTTTGCACTATTATTGAATTTACGAATCTTTTCGCGTATGAGTCCCGGACCACAGTTAACCCTGATTAACTGGTTTATTTCACACTTTTAACTACTGATTTCCTTGAAATATCAAATACCTAACCTCTTGCAACTGTGGTTGTCTTAAAAAGCCATCAATCAGTGGCGGACCCACCGTCACGTCACAGCTCGACAACTCGTGTTGCCATATCAATAAAATAAAAACCTTGACCGCGTTCCGAGACGCTTTTTAAACCGAACAATTGTATTTATGTCATAGTTTAAAAATTGTCTTCTGTGAGCATTGAACTGTTTACGAATATCCTTAGATAATCGAATTTCGACAATATATCTATGTATTCGATGTTTGGTTACCTGTTGACAACCGACTTAAGGATACATAATCTGGGTGCAGTCCGTAACAAAACTATTTTTCCAATACGTGGCATTTTACTATGAGCTGAATCAATCACTGAAACGTAAGCCAGCTGCGATGCCCTCGTATTTCGTTCGATCGAACCGACAACGTTCCCGCTCTAAGAACCCGTACTTGTAACAGAATAATTAATAATTTTACAACGCTCAAGTGTATCGGCCGATTCGAGTGGTTCCGTAGTCTTACAGGTTTCCATTAATTAGACTATGTACGGAACCTTCCCCGCCCTACTAACCCGCAAAACTAAGAGTACCCTCTCAGCATCCATTCCGAATTCTAAAGGAATACTTTCGATTAATTTCGTCTGGTCGACAGCTCGTTTTAATAATTTACTCCAAATTGACTCGAGAACCACTGCTGCAAGTGTTTCTCACCACGGATAACATTGTCGACCCTACGCCTATGTTCTGAAGGCCTATATAGGCGCGGAGGCAGCGACGCTTTGAGACTATTTTGCTGGATGTGATGACGCTCGCAAAGGGAGGCTCAATGGTGTAAATAAACAAACGTATTGACTGTTAAATAACTCTCAATGGACAAATTATTTTCAGTTCCCGGACCCGCTCCCGGCGATCTAGGCCTCGCACGGAAACATTCATTACGTCGCTCTCTTAATAGCCGCCAACTAATTTCATTTCGTACTTAAAAGTTACTTCGTGTTAATTCTACGTTGCCTTTTAACGGAAAGACTGCGTTCTGTTTGTTCTTCCGCTTGTGGTTTGTGTTGATATTCGATTACGATTTTCTTGAAACGACAAGTTCCTTTTCTAAGAACGGTCTTGTTAGGGCGCTGAATGAGGCACTAAAGGGACGCATGTTGGTGCTATTATTACAGGGCCGGATCAGGAGCGGTAGTCATGGCGATGTCGCGACCTCTCGCCACCGTTATTAAGCAGCTCTCAAACAATATGCCGCAAATTGAGTTAACTCTCTAATAATGGTATCAGGGAGGGTGCCGTTGGCTACTGGGCTATCCCTTCTCGCCCTCTATTACCTTTATTCGATTTGGATGTATAGGTACAGATTATTAGGCGCTTGCGTTATTAGCCGTCTGCTTTGATTTTTTTCGGGGTCGTGTTTGCACTTTTTTATATTTCAAAGTGATGAATGAATAATAAAAATATTTTACGTAATATCTGCGTACCGCTCTGAAAGCAGTGGCGTGCATTGAACTTTTTGCTGTAAATGCAAGGAGAAGGTCAAGTTTGACAATAAAAAATATGAATAAATTTAAATTGTTTTTTTTTTTCAAAGTGGTTTTTAATTTTTTTTCATGTTATTGTTATCGTCAAACTTGATAATCGTCAATCTCGTTGCTTTTCCAGCAAACAATTCTAAGGTACGCACGCCACTGTCTGAAAGACAATCGTAAGAGAGTGAAAATAAAAATTATGTGAATGAATGAAACACCTGTGTATGTTTTGAATGATTGTGTCTTCTTGATATTGTTATGAAAAATAACAACTACAATGACGTTAAAAGTTCAGAATAGATAATGACAAAAGTCAACTTTGAAATATTAGGGAATTATTAAAAAGAGTGTGAACAATCCCATTTTAATGAGCGTGCAAAGTAGGTTGTTCTGATACTCCAAACATGTGAGAGAAGCCACAAAATACCGCGACATTGCGAGACGCGGCCCGCTTGCTTGCGGCTTCCAAACGTATTACTGCCGACTCCCCAGCCGACGCAGCGCTATGATTTCAATTATTGTTTGATGTCGTTATTTCTCTTGTGTTTATTCGGGTCGCGTTCCTCCATTTTTTTACTTCACCCTTCTTCCTACTGTTTGCTCTCTCAAACACGGCGGCGGCGCACCTACCCTGGGAAACTGATATGTTTGGCGCGACAGATGAGATGTTTGAACAGGTTAACAGAATCGTATTGAGTGCAGTTACTTCGACGGTCGCGTCTATTTCAGCCCTCTGAAAACGGCGTATTTACTCCTTAACGTCTCGCTTTGATCTTTTTGCGGATCTCGCCTTCCTTATCTATGAATAGTTAGCTTGTTAGGTGTCGAGTTACCGACCGACGCGTCCATTGTGCACCATTGTGCGTGACACTGAGAACTTAATGGACTGCCGCCCTCGGACAGTAAGTAGCCATGAACAACGATACACGTCCAGCCGACGCCGGCCCTTGTATACCGCCGCTTCTCATCACGTTCACTTGCGAAGACAATGTGGCCGACGTGTCACCGTGTACTGGCGCCGATGCTATTTGTAATTGTTTGCCGCCTCATGTGCTTAGCGGGTAAAATAAAAGAAGAATACTGAGACGTGCCAGAGAGGCAAGATGTATGCGGCGCGCGGAGCCGTGATTCACAACCGACGCGACTTCGGTGGAATGCCAGCCACCTGCGCCGCGCACCTAAAAATAAAACATAAAACGCACTTTATCCTAACAACCATAAAGCCCACTTCCCAACAACTTCAACACAGTCAAAAACTAAATCCCTAAATGCACTACTCTTACTCCTCTACTCTAAAAGCACTCGCGTAGAGAACATTTTTGAACGTTTATGCACCGCACTCAAAACCCGGCACTACAATATTTCAGCACTTTCCAAGAAATAACAATACTCTGTAACAAATGCGCTGTAGCTGTGAACTAGAACAACCTGAGCTATGCTTCATCATCATCATAACTTTATACAATGTCTAAGTGCAATTTTCTTCTCGCTTTAAGAGAAATATCTTTTCAACGTTTGGCAAACGGAATTCCCCCATGTGTCTGCGTAAATACTCACAAGCATTTCGTTATTCATATTTAGTGAAAAGCTTTTATGGATTTCGCTCCCATGCCATGTCACCGTGTGACTGACAATTTCAAGCCTGCTAATAAGATTTACTCTGAAAGTAGCTTTTCACCTCTTATGTCGTTACAGATTTTAATAATATAATATTATTCAGCCATATTTTTCACGGAAGAGCATCAGAGGCTCGAAAGTCTGTCACACGCTTTCATACTTAATAATTTAAAAAATGAAACAAATATGAATTCGCACAATAAGTGGGAGTAGAATTTGTTTGGTGAAAGTTGTTGAACAATGTCGGTGCGAGCACAGCGGGGAGGAGCGGTGCCAAGCAGGGTCCTTATAAGCCTTCGCAGGTGTCAGCTCAACTTTCCATACAATAGGCCCCGCGACAAATATGGACGACATGAGAAACGTAAGTCCACAAAGGAAACCGTACACCTGCTGACCCTGCTTTTATTTATAAGAATGTTTCAAACTTCGGTTTCAATGCTTTTGATACTAAAATATGTATACAAAAGGCTCTTTACGCGTATTTAAAACATTATTCTGTAAATTTACCCAAATCATGTCCGTTTATACTAGAATGGAGGCTTTATTTTCATTTATTTCGTATTTCCCGTCGGGCTCGCCCAAAAATGCGTAATATAAACAATGATCGTATTACTTTGAACGAAGTTTACCCACTGATTTTGGATTTACCTTTGATTTGTTTTTATATCGAGGGGTAATATCGAATATTCCTGTATCAAAAATATCGTAGGCAAGACAAAATATTGTGATAACCGCCAGGAACTCAGTATTAACCATCCCGCGATCATAATAACTGTTTCAATGGCGAAAGTAAACGAGGTTCGAGTTTCACTTCATTAGCGGTGGAATACGAAATATTGTGTTACCTTTATTAATAAGATTAAATTATTATTATTATTGTTTTCATGATTCGCCATGTTATTTTGTTGCCGCTACATTTTGCATGCAGAAGCTGCACACATTTCGTAAGCTTTCAGCGTAAACTGATATGGTACTGTCAGTGACGTAAAAAGAAATGCGTTTTGTACTTTATGCTCTACACTTGTAGTAGTCGTATCTTAGTAATTGGAAAACTCGGAAGACAAACGCGAGAGAGGATGAAGAGAGGAAATAGCAGGGAGTCGTCAAATAAGAGTTTCGTTAGGCTACGTCGAGGGGTGTATCCGGTGTCCGCTCCGGGCTTCACCCGGGAAATAATACCATTTCCGATGAGAGCCCGCGGGGCGTGTCCACAATGAGATTAGGGAAAAAAGACGGGAATTTAATAACACTGCCGACACACGTCTTGCGGCAAATAAACAGTGGCGACGCTTCGCTGGCCTCCGACCGCCCTTAATAGTCAATTACGTGGCCGTAAATGACGAATGATTTCCGCCGCTATTGAATATTCTAAGTAGCAGTAAAGTGAATTTCAGATTGAAAATCTGTAGTTAAAATGTGCGACGCGGACTGTTGGCGGCGGCGGAGAGCTAGCGTTCAAAAAGCGGAAGTGCGCTTAAAAACGTTTCACGATCACGAGGCACGTGACCGAGGCAGCGACGGCGCGGTAGCGTGGCGGCGGCGGTGGCGGGAAGTGCCGACGATAAGTTAATTTAATAGGCGGCTCCGCGGACAGCGACAAATCGCTGCCAGCCCTAGCCGCTTCTTCTACACCCCAAAGCATTAATCTCGATAATGTACAATAATTTCCCTTTCAACCTACTATTCCGTGATCCACGCGATTTCCTCAAGTTTAAAGGCTGAACGTAAACGAGTTCATTCTTTTCGAGCTTGAATTTTCAATAGTTCTAAAGTTGATTAACGGATTTCTCTCACTCGACCGTTATAAAGCCTTTAAAACTTAAACAGGGTTAAGTCGTGGAACAACAAGACGGCGGCGATAGACCGGCAATCCGCAGCCGCCCCGAGAAGTTCCTCCTTCAGACGCCGAAACACTAAAATAGCAGACAAGTATTGCGACTCCCAAGTTGCTCGTACCTTGTTTGGAACTTGCTTTCTATGTGGAAATAAAATCTAAAAGGAAGCGGTCTTCGTTAGGCTTACGTTAATAAAAAAAGTTTCGTCTCAAGTAATTATAAATGCAAAAAAATCATTTCACTGTTATCAAAATGCCTTTAGCTATTATTGTGATAAAAACAGTATTATTAAATCAATGCTACTTATTAACAGAAGTCGCGCTACCAAAACTGAAGTAACTGCCTCTGGACAGAGAATGATGGAAGATGCTACACCGACAAAATCTAGTTTCTTAAACTATCGTGATGCTGAATAATAATGCGCAGAATAGCAGATTGCTACGACCTTGTTTACGGATGTAAAGCAATGCTTGGCCCAAGATTAGTCCCGCCAAATCTATACATCAACCGTCTGAAAACTGGACAACGAAAAAGTTAATTTCTTTATCTACACGTATATCGTAAAATCCTGATTATGAACTCAAAAATAGTGAATAGTGACTTATTTTATTTACGAATGCCTCTAATATGAATAAAAAAATGTAAGCATTGTTTTGGTAACAAAACAATTGTTTAATTTTTTTGCCATTAAAATACTTTTACTCTAAGTGGGAAGGCAAAGGAAACTTTGCCCTTATAGCCAAGTCTTAGGTTTTAATAGGGATGGTCGGTATACGGTATGGTGTAAAAAAAATGACAAATTTTGGGAAAAGAAAACATACCTTTCCTTTGGTATAACCACCTACAAGATAAATCTCTCCTTAGAGATAAGCTCGCCTCTGTACATACTTTCTAATTAATCATGTATAATTAACAAATTTATCTGTGTACAATAAAGATAATTAGGGTCCATTGTGCGATATTGGTGTCGACTCGGTGTTACATGACTTCACTTATTTGACAGGACTAACCTTATTTTAAGCGTCCTGTCCTTGTGTTTTCGATACAGAAAGAAAAAGACAGAATTCTAAAATTAAGTTACGTCCAGTTAAATAAGTTAATTCGTCATACACCGAATCGATACCACTGTAATATAAATCTAATTTTTTATGCCAACATATTTTTTTGTGGAAAAGACCCCGAGTGTGCAGTTTGCATTATTGCATTATGTTGAAACTTTAACAAACTCTGATCTCGGCACACTGCGCAGCACCCGTAGTATACATTTTGTGTACGGTTACTGCTACGCTCTACTCGCTTCTGACAAATATCCTCTTATCTATCACATCCATTCACAGTCAAAAGACCAACAGCCACTTAGCCCTGCTTCCGATTAGTTGGCAGCAACCTGTAGTGTAGACCATCGGTAATCTACATCGAACTTGGGCGAGAAGTTTGTGCTCCGAACCGCATCCACTAGATCGCAAGTTCCGATCTCGATCTTATCTTACCGATGCAACAACTTGTACTGTGTGAGACTTCGAGTCTACCATCGATTCTGATGCGATAAGTTTTGTTACGGTGTCTAAATTCAGAAAATTCTGAATCCTATTCTCGCTTGCTTAAAGTTTTTATTTGGGTTGATTCTGGTTGACGAGTGTCAAAGGTAGGTCTAGTACTGAATTTGACCCGCTGTTATTTCTATGAATTCGTGATGTACAATTCATTCAATCAAGTTAAATGTAAAGGATTCTGCCGAAACATGATACAGCTTGTATTTCGGCAGAAACCTATACATTTAACTTGATGGAATGAATTGAATGTCACAAATTCAAAGTAATAAAATAACACATTGTCAAGTTACAGTACTAGACCTGCCATTCACCTTTCAAAGCCGGCTACAGACAAACCTGTATAAAATTACGTCCTGCCCATATCACAGAATTGACCATTTCTTGATCTGTTTGGCCATACCATGAAATTTGTAAAAACTAAGGGGTCGTCTCGCTTTGCTCCGCTTCGCTCGGACCCCAAAATTTCACCCCTATATAAGGTGTTAAAAAATTTATACTGGGGCGTCGGTAAGTGATAAGTACCCGCGTTTACTTGAAAATGATTTAGAGGAGCCGAGCAAAGCAGAGGCGACATCCCCTAGTTTTAACAGATAATAATTTCGTATGATTGCGTTATAAGTCCGCCTTTACACCATTATTCAGTCTTTCGCGAAAAAGTAGTTTTCACAATTTTACGGTGTCATTTTTCATTTAAAACGGACGTTTCGAAACTAAATTAAGTAATCATTTAATATCTCCTTTGGGTGCATTTAAAATTGATCTTGAACACTCATCAGTTTCATCTATATAAATATTAAATTCTATACAAAACACCCATGTAACTAATTAATAAATAATGAAAACATATTCCCATAGCCTATACTCAAAGATATTCTGCGTGACTCTGCGCCGCCTGCGCAGACAAGGACGTCAATTGAGGACGGAACAAACGTGTTATATTTGTCAAAGTTATTTTTTTGTTTTTGTCTTAACAAAATGATTGTTATCTATCATGTTTACATCTTATTCTGAGATATTTTTGATTATTAAAGTAACTTGCAATTTGTCACGTTGTCAACTTTCTTATTGCTCGGAAATCTTACATTCTCATAGTCATGAAACAATCTAGCTTCAAAATTTCCAACATTCCTTTAATCCGGTAAAGTTCTGAACCGCATTCGAAGCCAATCTAGATTAGTATCGAAGTTCAGATCTAGATTAGTATCGGCGGCAACTTGCTCTGTTCAGACAATATTCCACTTGCGATTCATGCGATACGAAACCTTACAAGTGTGCAAGTTTAGCTTTATTGAACTAGGAATGCGGTCGTAGTGTTATCATATTTTGTGTACTTATTTGGTTTAATTTTATGGTTTCTAGCCTGCTGAATCTTTAGTTAAAGTGGCAGTGGGCAGTTCATGTTTGTCGCCGACGTACAGCAAAGGGTAGCGTAGGCCGACCTCGTGCCCGACCGACCGACGATCTGAAGGACGTTGCGAGTGGTAGCTGGATGAGGAGGACGGAGAACCGCCAAGAGTGGCGAAATATTGGAAAACATTTATTTTGAAAAAATATGTATACATTTACACACCTTAAGGGATTGATTTTTGAAAAATTCTTTCTTGTAGCACCCGTAATCCTAAATTAATGTTAGATTTTTTCTTTTCAAGTGTTTTATGCTGTTTTAAGAGAAAACGATTTTCCTTAGAAAATTTTGCACATGTCTCACTATTTGAGAGTGAGAACATTGAAAAAGGCTGTATGTAATACATATTTCATCTTTGTTAAATATCTTTTATTAAAATTTTATTGAATATCTTTTATTTTAATATTTACATATTTTATTATTCGCTATAAATCATTGACCTCTCATGAACATTTATAAAATTAATAGTCAATTCTATAAATACGTTTAATTTGTTCTAAGTTTGAAGGCTTATTTATACACGCAGGGAATACTATTTTCGATACAAACGTTTTCACCCACTTAGTGGATAGTCCAACCATTACAACAGTGAAAGAATTTTTTAAATCGGTTTAATAGCCCTGGAGATAAACCGCGCACATTACATGTAATTAATTGCTATATTCCTGAGGAACTGCCCGCCTCTAGGAAAAAACTATATGTTAATATTTTTTGGTCGAATTCCATTTGAAGAGTCCAACCATTACAACGGTGAAAGAATTTTCAAAATCGGTTTAATAGTTCCGGAGATTACCCGTGCACACGTAATTAATGGCTATATTCCTAAGGAACTGTTTGCCCCCAGGAAAAAAATAGCCTATGTCCAAGTGAATAGTCCAACCATTACAACAGTGAGAGAATTTTCAAAATCGGTTTAATAGTCCTGGAGATAAACCGCGCACATTATATAAGAATTTTCAAAATCGGTTTAATAGTCCTGGAGATAAACCGCGCACATTATATGTAATTAATGGTTATATTCCTAAGGAACTGTCCGCCCCCAAGAAAAAACTATAGCCTATGTCCAAGTGAATAGTCCAACCATTACAACAGTGAAGGAATTTTCAAAATTAGTTTAATAGTCCCGGAGATAAACCGCGCACATTACATGTAATTAATGGCAATATTCCTAAGGAACTGCCCGCCCCCAGGAAGAAACTATAGCCTATGTACAAGTGAATAATCCAACCATTACAACAGTGAAAGAATTTTCAAAATCGGTTTAATAGTCCCGGAGATTAACCGCGCACATTACATCTAATTAATGGCTATATTCCTAAGGAACTGCCCGCCCCCAGGAAAAAATTATAGCCTATGTTCAAGTTAAGAGTCTAACTATTACAACAGTGAAAGAATTTTAGGATTCGGCCGAAAACGAACGACAGTAGTTAGAATTGGATATGTTGCGGATAGTGTAGGTTGGCACTGCGCGGTATGTTCGCGGAATTTCATTTCGTTAGTACCGCGGCTGGGGTTGTGGATTCCTGCGGCCTCGCGGATCCGGAGAACCCTCTGGGGTCAATTGTTTCCTGTCGCTGCTCTAGTTGCTTGTTGGCTGTGTCGTGATGATAGACTGTATTCTATTATGATACGAATGTAAAAGTTGAAAGTTTCTTCCGAACTAAAGGAAGGAGACTCGTGACCAAATTGGTGAAATTATAGAAAATTTGTCACTCCCAGTTTCTAGGAGAGTGCGCTTCATACCATGTTTTATGGACGCTTTGCCTTAGGCGTGATAAGGCCTTGGCCAATCGTAAGCCAATTTTATGAAGAAAAAAACTGGACATTTGTTGTATCTGGCACCAGAGGCGAGTGTGAAATAAGTTTATTCAATGTTTCAGTGAAATTAAAAAAGAAAAGAGTTTCTGACAAAGAATAGTGTTGTTTTGATACGTGTGGTGTTAGTTGATGATATTGAACCCAAGACACGTGAAGCGGTACCCAAGTAACTCCTATTGTATGGCTCCGGTGCCTTCTTTATAAAATCAATTCAAGATTAAAGCGCACATCATCTTCATAAGTGACGTAAATCTCTACTTTGCTTTAGAAAGAAACTCTTTGGTTCCAAAATTACGTTCATCCTTTATAAAGGATTTTCCTTAACGTTCTTACAAGTTAAGATAAAATTCATAAAGAATTCATAAAGGTAAACGAATATTTCCGTATTGCAAAGTGCTTAGGCTCAAAAGATATCCTACGTTTTCAAGCAAATTGTTAGTGGGTTTTTTACACAAAATGAACTTTATTGTCTTAATACATTACTTAAATTTTAGTTAGCGTATCGTTCATAATACACAGAGACAAGTGACAAATCTCAAACAGGTAGTACTATGAATTCTATTCAAAATATATGTCCCGTAAAGGGTTTCAGTAGCAGATAAATTTCATTTAAAAGGATAGTCCGGCATTGTAGCGCGCCCGACCCGGCGACAGAGCGTCTGCTCCGCGTAATATTGTGTTATACTTTATCGAATTTGCATGTTTTTACTGAATAACATTCCTTTGGCGCACTCCAGATCAAAGGCCGGGACGAAAGTGATTTCGCACCGAGTTAGTTGAACAAGATACAGTTGCGCCCCTCCGCGCTCCTGAATAATTTTGATGTAATAAGGAAAATTGTAAATGGGCATTCGAATTTTGATATTTTATACAAGCCGGAACACTCGAGACCCTCCTGTTTGCACATTATTATAATGATGTGAATCGCTGCACGTGTCTCGTCTTTAACCGAACCGTCGGGTTAAATTGCTCCGCCATTCGTAAACTAATGTGTTGACTTGTTGACTGCTTCACTGCTTTGTGTTTGATTTCTTTGCTATATAGGTACGTATTTTGATTCCCATCAATAAACAAACATTGCTGTTTCACTTGTGTTTGCGAGTGTATGTTGATTTTGTCTCTTGGTATTTATTTTTACGAAATTAACGTACGATACGTGTTTTCCCTTTTCGTTTCAATATTTTTTGTACTTGACGTGTTTTCAATGGAATATTTAACGATTGTCCGTCCGTCAGTCGTTACGTCATTTACATCTTCCATTAAGGTGGACGTAGCGTCTCGATCAAATATGTATGACCGAAATAACATTAAGAAAACGGCGTTTGTGCTGCCTTAAGGCGCCGCTCGCATGTATGTTTAATGCGTAATCTCCAACCGTTTGATGTCGTTCAGAGGAGCCGCTACCACCTGGACATAGTGAGGAGCCAGGCGTCGATCTTTAATTAATTCCGAAGCCGATTCGCCCATGAAATTGTTAGTAAGAACCTATTGACGCTTAGACTCTTTGAAGTGGACGTGTTCAAACGGAATTTTGTAAGCAGCTTCTTTTCGTTTAAATTCGATTTTGTGTTTTGTTCAACTGTGTGATTTAAATAACGATTCTAAGTGTTTGTGTAATTGTATCGATTCGGTGTAACACGACTTAATTTATTTAACAGGACTTACCTTATTGTAGCGTCCTGTCCTTGTCTTTTAGATACAGAAAGAAAAAGACAGAATGCTTAAATTAAGATTAGTTCTGTCAAATAAGTTAAGTCGCAAATAAACGCATTCAAAAATTCAGATGTAATATCCAACCCATATTAAAAGCTGTTCTCTCTAAGCATTGCTGACTCATCACAAAATCCGGAACTGTAGAGATTACAAGTAGTTAAAAATCTATACTCTAACCCGTATTAGGCGGTTGTACTTTCACCTTGTATATTATCTTATTACCACGTGTTTATTTAATTAAAAATGGTAAATAAGTAGGTACGTCATATTTAGGGTTACCATCCGAACTTTCGGCTTTTTAATTAGTCCGAATAAATGCGTAATTTTCGTATTGAATTACTTGAAATTTAAACATGAGTTTTTTTGTGAAGTCTTTAATCTTCGGCAACCTACATAGTTCAAAAAGCTGTTCAGTCGTATTATATCTCAGAAAAACGTGCGCTGTGTGTTTGATTTTTTTATAATTTAATTTTGTGAATAAAATATCCGGAATGATTTTTAAAATTTCGAAATGTAACCCTAGACATATCCCACTACATTTATTCAATTCAATTCAATTTATTCAAAACAAACAACAATATACAAAACGAAGCAAAATACAAAATCAGGAGCTTGCCTAGGAACTTAATGTTGTTACAAATGAAACGTCGGCGTCGCCCAGTATTTCTTTATACTAATATGATACTCATAAAATATCGGATCTATTAATGACGGGCTCAGAAAATAAAACCACATGCTCTACTAATTATACTGAATCACCACCATAGAAACTGTTTTTTTTTCGTAGAAAAAAATATGTCTTTGATTAACGTGAATAATACAATACAAATTCATACTGTAGACTCGGTAAGTGGTCAGGACCAAGGTTCAATAACCCTCTCCGTAAAACGCACAATAAAATTTAAACTTCCTATACCAAGCGAGTCGAGGTTCTTGAAGAAGTACAAAGGCACAAACAAATATTTTTCGTATTTCACAAACAAGGACATTGAACCTTGATCCTGTCCGCTTACCGAGTCCCCAGTATGACTTTGGCTACATAAACGAAAGTACCCTTATATACTCGTATTTTGCTATTTAGCAACTGTATTGCTTGTTACACTCTGTAAGCCGACGATTTTGACTGCCAGATAATCGTAGATTGTACTCACCAAAAAATTTTCTTTAGTTTTCTTCTATATAATATATATCTCTCTCTTTCTATCTAAAGGAGTTTTCTCTATTTTGTAGTCTTAGGGAAAGTCCTTGAAAAACTTATCACTTTTAACCAACATTATTAAATCTCGCTTTTACATCACAGAGTTTATTTATTATTGGGCTTGAATCCCACAGATTCTCCTACTAGCTAAGGATCAAGCTATGCTGGTTTTCTTAGTAGCTAATAGAACGGAAATGCGTGGTAATTCCAGGCTCAATACACTAGTTCTGTTCAGGTTTCTAATTAATAAGCAGGTGGTCTTGTATTAACATGTTAACAGCCGCCGTTACACGGTTATGTTACATTGGAATATGCTGTTTTTGATAACTTTACTTCTGCCTGGTGGCGGATAAACCAATCATTAAATGAACAGTCAGTTCGTCTTTTCTACAAATTCCTTTTATAGTGTGTTTCCTGAACTAATGGCTTGAAGATCGTTTGACTAACTTTGGATATACCAGCACTTAGGGTTAACTTATTACTTTATGTGAATAGATTTTCCGGCGCTTTAATGCCAATTATAAAGATTCTGCTTAGCTGTATTAGTGCCGAAGCTTCATGATTTTTCTAATCATTCTCGCCCCATTGATTTTAAAGAAATTTACGCCTACCTACAGATTAACTTGTTTTAGTGGTTGAGCCTCAGAACGCAACCCTTTGCAAAAGCCGAAAGTCAAACGAGATTGAGCAATCTACTCTTATATTATAAAGAGGAGATTTTTGTGAGTTTGTGGGTTTGGATGTAGGGGGTAATCTCCAGAACTACCGATCCGATTCTGAAACTACTTTCACAGAATGGGCTCTATGACTTTATGGCGTGGCGTTTTCTTCTGAAGTTACCTGAATCCGTGTGATGTATGCTTATTGTTATATATGTGTGAACGCATTTCGTGATTTTTTTTAAAGTTTTAAACCTACTGTTTTCAAATCCCTTGTATTTAAAAGATCAAAATGATGACGCCCAAATAAATGTCGATTTTTATTTATTTACCTATGCGTGATTTTATTGATGATTCCGGTGGATCATTAATGTGGTTCCGAATGCGCGAAAAAGATCAAAAGTTCAGAGGTTCCGTCAAAAATATAAACTATTATAGCGAAGCCTCTCTTTCCTCTCTGCGTAAAATTTGGCATATATGTAGTGTAGGTGGTGGCACTTTCGTCATATATGTTATAAATGTCACGTGAAACGTGTTCGAATCCCGATTAAGAGCTCCTCACATCCAGATTTACTTTTCTTCTGCTTTTCTATACCGCAATGATATAATGTTAATTAATTTTTGTAGATCTTCAATGATACAACTTATATAAGTAAATATTATAAGTCTTCTAAAAATATGGAAACTTTGTTTTTATTATATTTCAGAATATATTCTAATTTAGCTTTACCATAGAAATATCGTAACGAAGTTTTTGCCATAAGTATTTTCTTTTTCGACATACGTTTTAATATAACCTTTTAAATTAGATCTCAACAAACAAACCTCGTTTCATTCATCAGTAAAAAGCACAAAGAACTCTAGAAATCAAGACACATAATTCGCTGAATAATATGTATAAAATAGTACTTGAATTTTACTAGAATTATATTGTACTAACTTACCAACCGAAGTTCGATCATTATTATGTGAGTCGATCGAGTTGAAAACATTTGTTCCCCACAACCTGGAGAAAGTTCCACCTTTTAATTAATCCCCATCCCTAAAATAATGACGGCTCGAATTGAGTGTAATGTTTGGAAAGCGGTAGAAAAATTAAGTGATTGAATTAAGAAATTGATTTCTCTGAATATGTGCTAATATTGTCCGTAGAATAAAAGTACTACGTTTTATGCAAAAATTACCTATGTCGATAATTACTCTTCACTAGCAAAAGTTAGTGATGCCGGTGGTTAAATAATAAAGCGCGAGTGTGTTGTGATCGACACTAATAATAAGGACTGAACCTCTAAGTTTTTAAGTGACTCTTTAAAAAAACATTTGGCATATCAAAAGATTATAAATCAAATAATTAAGATTATTTTTCACAATAACTCTTATCGAAACCAATCAATATACTTATCTGTGTAACACTAACAAAAAGAGCTCAACAATACCCGACTTGACACACCGCAGTCGGAGAAAAATGTTATTCTCAGTGAATATCGATTTCAAATAAAATTGCAACCTTTTCTGATAACGAGGCGACATTTCCCCTTTTCCGGACCTGTTTGTCGCCTTCCCTCGCACATTGGAAATTTATCCACCGAAATAAGGAGATAACGAAGCTAATGGTACACTCTTGTGAAATATACGTCGCGACGATTGGCTCCTTACGTAGAGGATTTGTAAAAGCTTGTCGATGCTCCGTTCCGAGGACTATTGTCGCTGCTTTCCGTCTGGCGGTTATTAGAAGCGGAGGTCTTGGTGATTTGGTTTGAGAGTTGTACATTTCAATTCAGAAGATGATTTGTCATTTGAATAACGCGAGATTTCTGTACGTTTGAGAGATTTTTCCAAGTGTACCCTGTCAACTTTTGGATGTACCATGATGACATAAAAATTCCTTGATCTTACATTTGTCCTAAAAATTACAAAGTAAAGCGTTATCAAAGTTCAATAAAATTACGCTTACGGTGCAGACCAAAAGGCAAAAAAGCAATCAAGCTCTAAATCAACGCAATATAATACAAATATAAACAACCTTCCAAGGAAGACTACTCAACAAAATGATCCTCTCGTTACGTTCGCAGTGAGAGGTCAAGAGATACCTATCGGCAGTAATCTAGTGAGAGCAAATTGCTATAGAAACTGCACTGAAGTATCATTGCGAGTCGAAGCAGCGAGTAGCGACGCCGTGGGCGGCCGACATTAGACGCTTATTGAAAGTTGCTTGTATCTTTCTACCCCGACGATACTATATACTGTATACCATTAAAGAAGTGTCTGTTAGTCCACTTTAGGATATTGTTACAAATTATTTATTGTGAAAATTGGTCGAACGCAGATTTCCTTGATATTAATTTTCTCGTTTCGAAGAAGATATGGCAATAATATATCAAATTGGTCAACACTCAAAGCAAAATTGAATTATGGCTAGCAATACAACTGGTTGAATTTTCCCCGTCCCTGATGAAAAGCTAAATATTAAAATTTAAATGTAACCTTCAGCACACCAAGAATAAACCATTACCTACATGCTTACGTAATAGTACATTACTGCTAAGACCAGGAATTAAGCAATCCTGGACGAGTAAGTTAAAAGTCCGGGCCCGATAGTAACATGAAATTGTAATTCATTTAATTTTTTTTGGAATTGAAAATTGGAGAACATAGACACGGATAGTTTTAAACCGAAAACATAATGAAATGTACTCTGTGAACATATGGTATGTAATGGATTTTCATACGAATTTCCTGGACAGTTATTCAGATTTCCTGGATACTTTTAAAATAGCTCGCCAGGTTGAAGTACTTTCTGATATGTCTTTACAGTATGTAATAGTAATATTATAATGTATTTTTGAGAAAATAACTTTATTTTCTCTCTTTGTCCACAGATTCTTCTACTTATATCACTTCTCGTTCTACGCCTACCACTACCGTTTCAACGGACAGTACAGTAGTCTGGCACTTGTCACCTCGTGGCTCTTTGTTCAGGTAAGGAAATTGAAAAAAAAATAGTTGACACCATGCCGATAGTTTCGCCAAAATAATACTGACTTTTGCAAAGCGAATGCAATGGATAACTGCATTGCATTTAATAATATGATTACCAATTGTACCATAAGATTAGTTCCAATCTAAGCCTTAGTTTGTGATTTATTAGGGAACTACGTTTTTCGTAGACATGTTCGCTACTACTACGGCGTAGCAAGCGCTACGAGTTTTGTTTTATCGCTTCGTAAACAAACGTCGTTTGGACACATTAAGAGTCACTGGCAATGTGCGCGAATGGAGAAATTTCGTATCGAATTAATCAGCCTTTTTTCTGGAATGAACAATTTAATACAAAATTAATTACTTTTCTAAGGAAACCCAACGCCAAATGATTTATTTCTATAGATACTTCATGACTATTTATATTAAAAAAAAACTACGCTGGTATTTCGACATCACTCTAATAATTCCTTGAAATCTAAAAATCGTTTTGCAGCAGCTTTTGGACAAATTATATCGAATATAACTTTAAAAATATACTTTCACAGTATTTTATGAAATCACTTTCCTACTTGTCGACGGCGAACTTTAAAATCCCCCTCGACTGCCAGTGTTTAACTTCCGACAATGGATATTCCGCACACTCCCACTCTTGTCACAGAAAGAAACCAAAAAGTTTGTAGCCTCCAACCAGATCGTACTGTTTTACAAAATAACTAATTAATGTGACTTGGTTCCCGATTTCAAATTTGAGAAATTTAAGTGGTGTCAAACTATGAAATGCACGCTTACGTTTAAGTTTGTGCTCAGACACATTTTAAACATTAATTTTCAGAATAAGGTACGCTAGATGCTTACTCTATTCATTTACTTACCACGCTAAATCATAGCTTCATGATATTTATTTATTGACATAATCTTAAATTATGTTTATCAATACAACCTAAGAGTAAAATATACCCGTATGTAAGTTGACTTCCAAATTCGTTCTGGAGACTCGGTAAGTAATCAGTGAAAATCAGGTTCCCTTAAATTAAGAGTGAGTTGATATCATAAGTGTTGTGATTACGGATCCTGAAGAGTCCTGTTGATGATGAGTCATAATCTCATCGAAACATCGGTACCTGTGCCACCTTGCACACTTAAACAAGTGAAGTCAATCCGTAATCAAAATATTTAAAAAAATTGTCCCAGTTGGTCCCAAATAAATTTTTGCCAAATAAAAATGCTAAATTGACACCAATGTGGTTTTAACAAGTTAATGGAAACAATAATATATTTATCAAATTTCGCAAAAAGAGTCATCAAACCATGGTTTTGATCACATAGCGAGTCCACAGCATGGGTTTAGCTGTATCAATCAAAGTCACTTCATCTAAATGTTGTTATACAAATTGTGTTTAATGAAACACTATAATTTTAGAATAAAAGTATATTTCTTTTAGTATACAATATTACTAATAATAAATAACCTAAAATAAGCGGAACAGTGCATTCGAACATATATTACTTTTAATTTTAAAGTTTTATGTATAGTTAAAACCATTGAATAAAGGTTCTGATTACAAGAGTGATGGATGAAACTGAAGAAAAAATCTGCGATGTACAAGCGGGATTGAGAAGAGATATGGGTTGCGTGGATCAGATAATTTCTTTACGAAGCATATCTGAAAAATGTCTGGGAAAACACCAGAAGGTGTTTTGTGCGTTTGTGGATTTAGAAAAGGCTTACGATAGGGCGGTTAGAGATGACTTGACTGTCCGTGTTGAGTAGCTACCTGGTGCAGGCCCTGAAATATCTCTATGAGAATTCCAGTGCTTGCATCAGGATTAACGGGGCATACACTGAATGGTTAAACATCTCTAGAGGAGTTAGACAGGGATGTGTAGCGTCACCGTGGCTGTACAATCTATTCATGGACAGTTGTTTAAATGATTTGAAAGAGCGTAAATGTGGACTGAAGTTAGGGGAGTTACTTATCAAATGCCTCTTATACGCCGATGACCAAGTTCTCCTTGCTTCATCGGCAGATGAGCTGCAAAAGATGGTATCAATAATGAATGATGCCTTTAAACGGAAAGGAATGAAAATGAATGCAGAAAAAACAAAAGTGATGGTTCTAGAGGGGGATGAAGCGGTGACTGAATGCAAGGTTAAAATTGAAGACGAGGAAGTGGAACAGGTTAAAGAATTTGTCTATCTGGGTTGTCTATTTAAACGCGATGGAAAGTGTGACGGTGACATTGAAAGAAGAGTGAATGCAGGAAACAAAGTGAACGGAGCCCTACACTCCTTTATGGGCAGCCAAAGTGTGACTTCATACGCTTGCTTATTTATGGTAGTGAATGCTGGGTTTGGCAAGATGAGCATCGAAGTAGAGCATTTGCAGTGGAAATGCGTTCCTTACGGAGTATGTGTGGTTTGACATTCAATGACAGAGTGAAAAATATCGAAATAAGGGATCGTTGCGGCCTGAAAGAAGATGTAGTGACTAGAATAGAAAAAGGGATGCTTCGGTGGTTTCGGTTTGGGCATATAGACAGGATGAATGAAAGTAGAGTGACGAAAGAAATGTATGCTGCACAAGTGGAAGGTAAAGCTTGACAGGGCCGCCCTAGAAGAATACGACCAAATAGGCGACATACTGAAAAAGGGCAAAGTAAAAAGTAACCGGAATAGAAGAGCTTGTATGATTACATTGATGGATGTAGAAGCAAAAGAGGTATGTCAGGATCGTAGCAGATAGAAATCTGTTTAACCAAATTAAAAAAACTAAATTATCCTACGACATAAACGAAACTAACATAATACCTAGCAAAAATATGTAATAAAATTATTTAATAAAATTATAATTAATATCCTTTGCACACTATTAAATCAGTTGGATGGTACAAAAATTAGCGCGAAACGTTTTTCGAGAAAACCCACCTTTGTGCATCGGCGATGTCTCAGAGTCATTCACGTCTTGCGTCAAAAATTAAAACGTTTCGCGCCAATTTTTGTTTCATCCAACTGATTTAATAGTGTGCAAAGGATATGCCGTATCATTTAATAGAAATAGTAAGTTTTTGCTTGTAGGTTATTTTCATAGGAGTGCGTTTTCAAATGACTCTGTCACGGATTCGTCCACTCTTTTGGAAGTACGAGATTTTGATATTGGGGAACTATTCCGCTGTGGCATCTATCCTGGAATTACCCAACAGATAAAACAAGATCAAATTTAATTTACAGAAAACTGTTCGCGAAGTATTATAAAACTTCATGTTGCAGTTGTTTCCGTATTTTAATAATAATGAGTTCCGAGTGTTGCTGTGAAATTGTTTTGGAACTAAATTTCACGTGTCGCTTCAGCACAAATGACACTTTCCAATTTTCCATTCTCAAATTACCAACCGAACAGTAGAATGCAACTTTTTAATGAAACTTTCCTACACACGCTGTGTTATTTAAATTGACTAATACGTATATTGTATAATATGTCAAAATGAATGTTCCAAGATGTTACTTCAGTTTTGATACAAGTTATACGGTAGAGTCGACACGTATAATTACATGTCTGCGTCGGCCCGGCCGTATGATGGCGTTGCTGGACCGCTGTCATAACGCGTTGCTTTCTGTTTATCTAGCTCACTTTGATCTCTATCGCCGGCGGCGGGCAAGCTCTGCCTACATACACGTGCTCGCACACTGCTAAATTAATACCTACCTAAATGTTTATTTAAGAGGAATATTAGCTTTCCGCCGCGCCATCTGACCAGAAACCGAGAAATGTACACGTCAACAATACTGTTGATGTAGGATGTCTGAAAGGATTTCGTCTGGGGACTCTCCTCTCAGGGTTCCCTGAAAAACGGAGCAAAAGCTTTGTGTCCGTCCGCGGTGTAACTCGATAACGGTTGGACGGGTGAGGATACCTACCTACATAGGTGGAGAATAACAAATAATCCGTCAAAAATAAAAATTTGAAGTCAAACTTTCAAATGTTTTGACATTCATGAAAGGCGTCAACCTTTAAAGATTAAATCATCATTGACCGAACCAGTACTTTTATTTTTATTTTATTTATAACACTTTTTGCACATACAATAAAATCAATACAAAATATCAAAACAATCAAACATGGTGTACAAAGGCGGCACTTATTGCTAACAGCAATATCTTCCAGGCAACCTTTGCAAGCAAACAGAAAGATAGTTGACAGAATAAAAAGGAAGGAGTAAATTTTAAGTATGATGTAGGTACATTAGGCCTACATTCTGCAGAGAATGTTTATGCTTTTCTTGTTAATGTCAGAACAAATTGAATATGATCCTTTTCTATAGCGATAAAATGAAGGTCCTGTCAAAGTTAGGCCGTGAGACAGGTCACGAGGCCGGGGGGACGAGCGGACATAAGTTGGGATTTGACCTCGCCTCCCTTCGCCGACACAATTTATCATCTCAAGAATCTTCTAGTTATTATTATTTTTAAGTACACTGGAGAAAGAAAAAAGCTTCTTAGCGGACGTAGAGCCCCGACTCGTCCCGCAAGCATTTATCAACGAATCACGTTCACGTACGTCACTGAAAAAATGTCACACGTCCTAACGATGCTTCTTAACTAAATAAGGCTTTATCGTTTTGAGAACAAAGTTTAATTTTCAAGACGCGTGGTGCATCGTGACACGAAACGAGTGCCGAGCCCCGTGACTGCGTTAAAGTTTTGTCAAATGTTTTTCCGGGACAATTCCAAATAATATCCGTGTGTGTAATATTTTCCGGGCGCCCCAGGGGGTACCGGCTACATTCGTCGTTACTTTTGACAATGAGGCCCTTGTACAAACGTCATTTGTGATTCACGAGAGACTGAGCGAATGGGCCGATCTTGAAATAAGTTTTGTGGGTATTTTCATCTTGATATAAATAGACGACGGATGATTAGGGTCTAATTTTATTGGAACTTTTGAGTAGTTCCATTTTCGTAGTTTGATTCTTTCAACGATACATCGACGTAGATTTTAACAAAAATATAATAGTAGCTTAAAATGTAATCAATTAAAATAAATCTTCATAAAAAATACTGTTACCGATTATGTGTTGTGTATACTTGTATATTATTTGTATTATTTTCTGTAAATGTAATGAACTCTGTTCTTCAAAATAAAGTTTAATCTTCTAGTAATCTAACAATTGAAACATCATCAAAACTTAAACTCGAAATAGATTGCTGCCGTCAAAAATGACTTCCAGTTCCAACTTAGCCTTGTTTTAGCCTTATAAACATTCGTACGAACCCTATGGTGCAGGCGGGCGTAGTCTCTTCTCGTCACCGGAAATGTTTCAGTGTCGATATCCGGTTGAGCCGGCGCGGCAGGATGCTCATAACACGCTATGGACTGCCGGCCCCGGCCCGATCCCAATGTGGGATCGGATGGTACTAGGCTGTTTTGTTAACTGACCTCTTGTGTACTGGATGAATTCAAATTTTGGAGTCGCCAGGATGCTTGACTGTATTTTTTGGTGCTTATTTAGAGCGGCCAAGATGCTCAACTGTACACCGTACTGTTTTTCTAGATCGACCAGGACAATAGACTGTAGACCATGCTGCTTATTTAGAGCGGCCAGGATGCTTGATTGTACATGCACCGTACTACTTTTGTAGATCAACCAGGACAATATTTAGACTGTAGACCATGCTGCTCATTTAGAGCGGCCAGGATGCTTGATTGTACACGCACCGTACTACTTTTGTAGATCAACCAGGACAATATTTAGACTGTAGACCATGCTGTTCATTAGAGCGGCCAGAAGGCTCGATTGTATTTTGTTTGCATATTTGGAGCGGTTAAGTGCTCAATTGTATTCCATGCGGCTTATAAAAATAATTATTTGCTTGTGACGTCATGCCAATTTATTTTTAACGTGTTCCATCCATCCATTAGCCTGGTTCGTCCACTGCTAGACATAGTCCTTTCCAAGATTTCGCCACAAGAAATGCCTATATAAGGTTACTTTTATTTATTATACAGCTAAATTCTTACTGAAGACTATGTAAATGCTCAGTAACAAGGTTCGATGATAGTCATTGTGAAATTCGTAAATTATTCTTTTCGTGTTCCTTACAAACACAAGCCCAGCCCCGAGTCAATTACTATTGGACGTAAAGATTTCATTTTGCGAAATTAGCGTTCCGTGTTACTGATCACTTACCAAGCCTCCAGTATGAGTTTGGTTATATAAATAAAGTCACCTTATACTCACGCACCCTGGGCAGGCAGGTTGATGAGCGCGGTGCCGAAAACCCCGCAGTGACGCCGTTAATTAACGTGTTCATATTAAATTTATACACTAGTAGATTTATATGATTTTGCGAACATGACAATACATACCATATTAAGTAAACACGTCCAAACGAAGCTTTCTTCTATAGAGGCCAGGCTGGTTGATAGCTATAGTATTATCTCAGTTATATTTTTTTACGTCTAACTAGTCAAAACAAACAAATTTCGAATAATTTTCACTTGGATAACCTGAACTATCGCAGGGCAGAGATGTATGGACTCAAGAGGGAACGGTCTTTTCCAAGCAACAGGACAAAAAAGAGACTATGTAAATTATTGTGGGATTCAAAATTGCTAGTTCAGTAAAAAGCAAACATGAGTATTTCAAACCAATTTTCATTCCTAGAGTGTAAAGTGATCGTATTCCAGAAACCCAATAAAAGAACTTTACCAACTAAAAATTTTTCACAAATGCATTTGCCAATTTCCATGAGAAGCGTACCGCTTTTGCGAATTCTTAGAAATCACTAACGAAAACAGTTCGTTTTCAATATTTTCAGCAGTTCTTATTATTCTAAAATATTCATGATTTTATTAACTTGACGTAAAAATGTATTCATGAACTGAAACATTCAGTATCGAAAACTTATTAAGCGAAGCTAGTTAAAAAGGAACATTATTTACATAATTCCGTTTTTTTATATAAAAACTAAGTTTGATACTTTGTGCACAGTATGTTCAAGGGAATAATTTAGTCTGTATTCAATATAGCAATAGGTTCCTTGTATTTTCCCTCCGCCTGAGGCGCGCGGGGGGTGGAGGAAGGGACGGACAACGACCATGTCTCTTTGGAATGTTCAGACTCTTCTAGTTTATTTTCTATTTTTCTTATATTATTTTAGACGGCACGCTCCTGAAATTCTTTCGAAAAATGCGAAATGTAAATGTAATATATTCTCTTCTTTGTGAAAATATCGTGTCTTATCCCTGCTCTTAACATAAACATGTAAAAGATCTCAACATCATTTCAAACTTGTGGCACATCACAATAACTACGATTGCCTATAAATCAGCCTCACTAGTCGCTATTAAGCTATTTATGTATGTATATTCGATAAATTTGACAAATTAAACAATGATCAATATACATATACATACATATAGGTGGTAGAACTGATGCCGGGCTCGACTGTGGAGGTACCACCATCTTACTCGCAAATCCTCCCGAAGTTATTCGGGGGAGAGTAAAAACAGCTCTCAGGCAAAACCAGGCGGCCCACCATTGCCTGGGACCGATGGATGGCGGTATATCCATACCCAATTGCCAGGCCTTATATAAAACAGACTGGTGACGAGCAGCGGCGTCACTGGTGCAAGGGTTTCGGCACCGCGCTCACCAACCAGCCTGCCCAGCGTGTGTGAGCATGGGCATTTCTTCCAGGAGGACCGCCAAGAGTGGCGAAATCCTGGAAAGGCCTATGTCCAGCAGTGGACGGAACAGGCTGATGGATGGATGAAATATACATTAAACTGTCTCATTGACAGGAAAATGCATGTATAAAGTTAACAAATTTGGCTGTAAATTACATTTTATGAACAAAGCGTTTGCTGAAACATCAAACCTGAAGTTTAGTAAGTACGCCTGAGGCGGCGGGGGGTGCGGGCGGGGAAGTAGGCTCTATCGGATTACGGGGCGGGAGGGATCCGCCGAAAAACAAGGGGCTCCTTCGGAATGCAAAGTGGGGGCTTATCTTATAATCATCGAGCGTGTCAACTTATTAAAAATCATATTTCAGAAGACCCCGCGACGTTGCGGAGGACGCGACGCGAATAACATTTCCTACAGAACCCGGCTGCTCGTTTGTTACATTAATTTTAAAGGCGACTTGTTGATAAGTGGCTCAAACTAGGATTTGACGTTAAATTAATAAGGAGCGTGGCTTAAAGGACTTCCGGGCGAATGAAAAGGGCGGATCGGCTCGGCCATTCGACTTTAAGAAAATAATTATGCAAGTGTAGTTATAAAGCGTATGTTTTGCCCGTTACTGATGTAATTTAGTTTGTATAGATGACTATCATACTTTGTTCCAAATCACACAGTGGATTCACACAGTTTCGATTATACTGCGCACATAATGCCCTGGGCTACTGTGTGTGCGTTGTACAATAACGTAAAGACGATTAACTTCAATCAAATGTGGCCATGATCAACTATTAAGCGACAACATATCACACTAATATTATAAATGCGAAAGTTTGTGTGTGTGTATGTGTGTGAGGGTGTGTGTGTATGTTTGTTACTCTTTCACGCTGAAACGGCTGAACGGATTTGGATAAAATTTAAAATGGATATAGCTTATACCCTAACTTAACACATAGGCTACTTTTTATCCCGAAAGTAGCATGTCGTTAAACCGAATCACACGGCAAAAGCTAGTTACGTTATAAGATTAACGTGTTCATAATATAAGTATAATTGGAGTGCAGAAGCATCTTACTACGGCGTAGCGTCTTCGCGGAACGTCGTAGACAAATGTGTGAACCCAACGCGTTGTTATACGTGGAGACGTGTAGCTACTTTTCCACAGTGCATTGTAATGTTATTCGTATGAACGATTAATTGGAAATTTTGTAAATAATTATATTTTTTAGCATTAAAGTTACATGCCCGTTTGGTGCCAAGTCAAAAGGTACCAGAATAAAAGAGCTTGAAAAGAGTTTGTCAGGATCGTAACAGATGGAAATCTGTAGTTTCTGCTTACCTCTCTAAGTATATGTTTGCATGTATGTTAACAGGACCGGTGACACATGTGATAATTTCGTATTTATTTTTTAAGCAGAAGTTATAATATTATTTACTGTGCAGGTTGTGCTTTCGATGAGATTATGACTTTAAATATTATTATAGAGTGCATTACGAACCAGAAAAGATAAATTAGAAACAAATGTAAAGTAAAGAATTTGTAAAAATTTCTCGGGCCAGGATTCGAACCTGCGACCTCTTGTTTCAGACAAGCGCGCTACCAATTATACCACCGAGGTACTTACCTGGACCGTTTAATCTTTCCACAAGAGGTCGCAGGTTCGAATCCTTTCCCGAGGAATTTTTTCAAATTCTTGTCTTTACATTTGTTTCTAATTTATCTTTTCTGGTTTGTAATGCACTCTAATAATAATATTTAGAGTATTCCAAAGCGATGGATTTCGCAATAAAAACATAATCTTAGATTACGACTTATTTATCATCAGGACTCTTCGGGAGTACAAGCGCGCGCGGCGTTCAGTCTTGTACAGTTCAGTCTTATCCATTCAACTCCCTCTAATTTTAATCATAAAATGATAAAAAAAAAATTACAGTGAAAAATATTATTGCATTTTTACTTGCCACATAAGTACTTTAAAATATGATAGAATTTCAAACGGTCTTCGTAGTTTGTATGGATGATGCACTTTTCACCGCAACCTTAACTAAAACCATTTGTTACTATGGTAAGAAAAGAAAAAATAACGATTGGCAATCTTTTTCTATTTTTTCCGCTTTGTAGACCCGCTGCGTGGTAATCTGGTTGCATATAAGCGTTAGAGAGCGCCAATGTGACAGACAAAAGCTAAAAATCATAAAACAAATACATTTCAATAAAATATTGTTCCTTCTAACTGGCTTAGTAGTATGGTAGTACAACATCATTTAAAATCTGTCAACCTACAAGCAAAAGCTTAATATAACAACGTTTCGCCTAAATATGTAAGTAGGGCATAAACCGGACTGCGCCGTGTTTGCGCCAAGTTTAACTATAATTTGCGAGAGATCCTAAAGATTACACACTTAGCCAGGCCCTATAATGGCGGGACCCTCCATTGTTGATTTAGGGCCTGACGGAAATTAGCTGAATGAGGCCGCGGTACCGGATCGCTGGCCTGATTACTTGGGAGTACCGGACCAAGTTGCATGGTACTATAACACTTCTCCGTGCATTTAAGCCGCATCACTAACTCTTAATCTCTAGTGATAGAAGAGATTGTTGATAAGCAGAAGGTCTAAATATAGTGGTGGTATACAAGGTGCCATCAGCTATTGTTTGAAAGGTTTTAAGTTGTCGCGTTCATATTGTACATAATTTACTTTAAAGTTTCATCAATTAGTTGCATTAGTAGTTACATATAAGTGTAGGTGACGTTTATCTAGCGTGTATAAAATTCTTTTGAAATTCACGAAATTTACTAAAATTAAAGTTCTTTTCACTTAATAAGTCCCCTGTCAAAATAATTACTTTCAATGAATAAATACGAAAGTGCCTTAATCTGCGAGACATTTTTCGTAAAAAGAACTTAAAGCTCATTTTGAAAAACGCCATTTTATTATACAGGATGAACCAAACGAATGCCCCCCTGGAGGGAAAGTACCTTAAATATTGAAGATAGCAAATTTTACTTAAAAGAATCTTTATTTTATTTTTAAAGTTAAGGAAAACTGCATTTAGGAATTTAAAAAATCACCTGCTTGAACCGGGAATCGAGCTGGACAAACTTGGACTGGTTTTTTTACACATTTGTCCGGTTTGCTTTTTTTTTCATCCTTTGAATGCAGTTTTTCTCAACTTCAAAAATAAAATAAAGGTTTCTTTGAGTAAAATTTGCCATCTTGAATATTTAAGGTACTTTCCCTCCAGGGGCATTCGTTTGGTTCATCCAGTATATACATACATAGAAAAATTGTAAAGCCCCTATAAAGTCTAATACCAATTTTAAATAGAAAATATTTAATGTACGAGCAGAAGTATAACTTACCATCGCGTGTAGGAATATAATGAAGGCTGATTAAATTTTTTTTTATGAAAATCTTTTATTGCATACTATTCATGCTGATATGATCCGTCCCTAGCTCCTAAGCTAGAATTTTCTGTCCGATGGGTAGCAAGGCTTTTTTTTGCATCTGCTTTTAGCAGATATCTAAATGCTCCCGTTACTCCCCCACACGCAATGATACACTACCTACCCGAAAAACAACAGCACATTTTGAAATTAACAGTAGCTAAATATTATTTAGAGAGCATTACAAACTGGAAAATATCAATTAAAACGAATTTAAGGCGACGCATTGGAAATGCTTTTAGCAGATAACTAAATGCTCCCGTTACTCTCCCACACGCAATTACACTACCTACCCGAAAAACAACAGCACATTTTGAAATTAACAGTAGCTAAATATTATTTAGAGAGCATTACAAACTGGAAAATATCAATTAAAACGAATTTAAGGCGACGCATTGGAAATGCTTTTAGCAGATAACTAAATGCTCCCGTTACTCTCCCACACGCAATTACACTACCTACCCGAAAAACAACAGCACATTTTGAAATTAACAGTAGCTAAATATTATTTAGAGAGCATTACAAACTGGAAAATATCAATTAAAACGAATTTAAGGCGACGCATTGGAAATGCTTTTAGCAGATAACTAAATGCTCCCGTTACTCCCCCACACGCAATTACACTACCTACCCGAAAAACAAAAGCACATTTTGAAATTAACAGTAGCTAAATATTATTTAGAGAGCATTACAAACTGGAAAATATCAATTAAAACGAATTTAAGGCGACGCATTGGAAATGCTTTTAGCAGATAACTAAATGCTCCCGTTACTCTCCCACACGCAATTACACTACCTACCCGAAAAACAACAGCACATTTTGAAATTAACAGTAGCTAAATATTATTTAGAGAGCATTACAAACTGGAAAATATCAATTAAAACGAATTTAAGGCGACGCATTGGAAATGCTTTTAGCAGATAACTAAATGCTCCCGTTACTCTCCCACACGCAATTACACTACCTACCCGAAAAACAACAGCACATTTTGAAATTAACAGTAGCTAAATATTATTTAGAGAGCATTACAAACTGGAAAATATCAATTAAAACGAATTTAAGGCGACGCATTGGAAATGCTTTTAGCAGATAACTAAATGCTCCCGTTACTCTCCCACACGCAATTACACTACCTACCCGAAAAACAACAGCACATTTTGAAATTAACAGTAGCTAAATATTATTTAGAAAGCATTACAAACTGGAAAATATCAATTAAAACGAATTTAAGGCGACGCATTGGAAATTTTGGCGACATGGATCTCCATTTTTCTCAGCAATAAAAAAATGTAATTACCAATTTATATACTAGATAAAGCATTTCATTGATTTGGATTTAATCTGTTATGCTGTGGAGATATATAATACATAAATAAATAAATCATTTTGCCCGAAGATTTAGTTGATTGATTAATTTTCATAGCAAAGAAAAAAATATTTAGATAACCTCTTTTATGGTTATTTATAACCTTCTTTTAGGTGTCCCAAGTATGAAATGTGAAATGCAAGTCACAGTCCATACTCGGTGCAACCACATTTCACCAACGGTTATTACGTCCCAACGTGATAGGTGGTGAGTCTGGTGAGCCCTATCGCCGTACTTCGAGCAAAAATACACGCTTTTTTAGGGCATGCAGGTTTCCTCACGATGTTTTCCTTCACCGTTCGGCAAGTGGTAAGTAAGAACTTATTGCATGCATGTTATGTTTTTTTTTAACTCGAGAACTAGTAAACGGATTTGAATACGGTTTTCTTTATTATCATCGTAGTGACACCATATAGGCTATAAAGGGTGATTGATAAAATAACGCCCAGCCTGAAAACGGGGCAGAGATTCAATAAACGCGGGCGGGCAAAGTCTGAAATAAAAGAGAATAGGAATAAGTGTTTACATTCGCATACTTAGTGAACTGATCTCTCTATTGAAGCACGTAGATATATAGAAAATAATGAACCTTTATCATTGACTTATTTGATATTATGATACTCGTATATCTAATACTTTTGACTATGTTTGTATAATAGAAGTATAATATATATTTTTTATCGAAAAACAAAACGACAAAACTTAACTCGCAAAAAAGCGACTTTTATTAAGTCTTAATCTGAAAACTTGATGTTTTCCCTTCTAATTCGTTAGCGCAGTGCCGCCGTGTGTCTACCCGAGGATTAGTTAAATGAAAAAGGGATTCTTTTAGGGAAAAAAACCACTCCCAGCCCAGTCCTGCCCTCGCAACGTCCCGTCGCCTTTGCTTTGCATTTTAAATCAAAATAACTTTGTTTTTACCAGAGTTCTCTACCGTCTTGGCATAATCAACGCTGGGCTCGTAACGTGTTTAAGACAATTTTGCGGGTAAAAATTTTATCATCACAAAGAACTTTGTGCTGCTCTTTGAAATGAGTCGGCTCTTGAGTTGGAGCTCTGTTTCTTGTGTCGAGATGTTGGAGCGGGCTTGCGTATTATGTAGTTTTTACAGTTTGTTGCGTCTTTGGACTTCCTTTTTTCTGTTTTATGCGATTTTACGGTTTTATGGTACATCTTAAAAGCCTTATTGAGTTTTGGTCATATCATTTTTGGTTTAAAAGTCATATTCGTACTGCACTACTTCGGCCCTGAGAATTGGACCTTTGTGTTTCTTTGGGTCGTCCTTACAATATATGTTGGACTCAAACATATAAAACAACAATTTGTTCATCAGAAAGCTCGGTGTTATAAAAATGAAAGCTTGTCAAAACAATTACTGGTTGCTAACTACTTCAAAAACATTGCTATTGGAATGCAATCATTCAAAAGTTGTCATCTATATTAACTTTTCATTGAAACGTAATCCGCTACAAACGATCTGCGTAAAAAAGGTTCATTTTATTAACCTACCTATCAGATACGGGGCTGGTCTCAAAGCGGTCGCCGGTAATGGACGTGTAAAAGGGCATGATCTTTTTCCATTAAATACCTTTTAAAACGTTTGATCCTTTTTTATATTTGCCAGGGCGATGATCCGCACAGATTGGGCCGACCCGTACGTTTTTAGGGCACTCGGCTTGCAGCCTGCAAGCTGGATATTGATTTTATTTGATTGATTTAGAGGTTCCTTCTATCCCTATTAACGCATTCGTGACATATCGTCGTCATACCATTTTAAAAAATCTTTCCTGTCATTTTTTTTAAATCATCCTTTTTGGTACCTACAAAATTTGATAACCCTTTTTTCAGTTGTACATCGTTATAGACTAAAGTATAAGACCTCTATCATCTGGTTCTGATTTTAAAAGCTACAAGTTTGCCAAAATTTTCTATATTGATTTTGTTTTAAACAGATCAAGCTGGAAAAATTTACGTACAAAAAATTGCCTTTGTACCTATACCAAAATTTTACATTTCAGCTAGATATACTCTATTCCTCCACGTGAAATAATGTTTGTAAACAACTTTATAAGTGATGAAAATATAATGTTCAATAGTACATTGTTCACCGAGTGGAGAAAGAGGCCGATTACCAACGAGGGTGTAGTTTGAAACTAAGACATAAAAACTTTTTGTCTTTTGGCATTATTGTTCAAGCTAGGTTTATACCCTTTTTAATGTAACATTTATGCTTATCGTACGGATGTTGTCAACAGATAAAAAAACAGCACGTTAACAATGGATTTTCATATACTTTTTCTGCCCGCTCAGCACGTTAACAATGGATTTTCATACATTTTTTCCGCCCGCATATTGGTATGACAGCAATGACGTATATTCTCCATCGTTTTTGAAAAAGTAAGAAGGAACTTTCCAAGCGGGTGTAGTATAAAAGCATTTTTCTGTCTATAAATACATAAATTTTGGTTTAAACCAATAACTCACGTACAATAAAATTTGAAAGATTCAGTTTAAAAAGTATAGGTATTTCATCACTTTTAGGTTATAAAGTTGTTTACAAACATTATTTCACGTGGAGAAATAGAGTTATAGTGACTTTGTAAATGTCTGTATATATGGTATATGTATAGAGGTCTTAAACTTAAGCTATAACGAAAAACAAGAGAGAACGGGTTATCAAATGTACTAAAACGGTGGCGTGCCTTAATAGTACTATATATCTTCTTTTACTTTATTGTTTTATTCACAGGTCATTCTAGAGTTGGCAATTATTTTTTAAATGTTACATTGTATGTAAATAATCTATTAATATATTTTTTATATCTTTAATATTATAATTTTTGGTAATGTTTTATTAATCGTGATAATTTGTTAGTTTAATAATAGATATTTAAAATAATATGTATCCATTTTGCATGCTGGGTCCGCCTATAACGGTCTGGACATACATCTTACAACATCTTTTCGGTCAAACAATGTTTCTTATTATGAACTAGATGTCGGTGGTCCAAATAAATAAATATTGATAGGTGATAAGGTGTAAGCTAGGATACTATATGCATATGCATAAAACAACACACGGTGATAATAAACACGGTATCACTGGCTGACACAATCATGTTAATTTTATTATACCATTTACATTATTTCAAAAGTTAATTATAAATTCTGATTTAAGTATGTAATATGCGTTTGAAAAGCTGAACGCGTTATAAATGTTACATTGTTTTCGGAGTGTTTAAGAAGTTCTTTAGAGTTAATTAATGTTCTATGAAACTTCTCAATTTGTTTTCTTTGTTTATTCTAATTTATGAATAATTTAGGTATAGTGACGTTAAATGTTATAACAATCCTACGTCTTGGAAAGTTTTATACATAAACATTTCCAGTTTAAATAGGACGGATGCTCGTATACGCGTGGGTGAAATAATTTCAATTATCTAACATAAGGGTGATGCCGAGAGCCGGAAAGTTGCGGGGCTCGCCAGGAATAATAAATCATCGAGGTGTCGCAACTTGTCGTCTCCCGTAACCCGTTACACGCCAATACTACACGAAAAAAATCACAACGAGGGATAGGAAAATATAATTTCAAATGAAACTCAAGTCGGGAGCAGTCGCAAGTTTCTTAATTAAAACTTACGTCGGACGTTCGAGGGGAGAGCGAACGCTGACCCAGAAATAAATAAATAAGTCGCGGAGACACCGGTCACGAGTCGCTCATTTATTTGTCTAAAGGAGTTTCGCTTTGGACGAACGTGTCTCATAATCTCTAGGTAGGAGTCTCACCTGCCAGCCAGCCCTCGCTCGCTACGCTATTGGCAGCTTATCTCTTTACCGTTTATTTATTGCCACACGTTCCACTGTAGCGTGAACAATGTGTGGTGTTGCGATTACATTTACAAGCTCACGATATATCTCCTTTTGTTGCAGCATTCGATGCTGTACTTCTTTCATCACTACGAGCTACCGGTGATACTACAGCAAGCCCAACTTCAGCAGCTGCTTCTGCGTACTCATCACGGCATGGGTGGGATGGTAGGTCTAGCCGGAATTGCTGCTCTGGCTAGTGGAGCAGCCTATCACGACGCGCTGGGCACCGGCACTGGCACTCAAGCCACACCACCAACCACTCAGTCCACCACTCAAACTGTTAATTCTACAGCGCAATCCACCACGCAAACTTCACTGTCCGTTTCAACAGCGCAGACTAACACTACTCATACAGGTGACGTGGATCCTGCCCATGCATCACAGGTGGCCAACTCGGTCGTTCAGACTGAAGAAAGGGCAGTACCATCGGCAGGTGATAAAAGGCTGAGCGGAGATAGCAATCTCGAAATTGAAGAGATAGCCAGTTCTAATTCTAGGAGTTCGAATAGTGCAATGAAAGCTGTAAGTAGCGGCAATGCTGCTGCTAGTAATGATACGAGTCAGAAGAACGATCTGACGAGGAAAGAAGAGTTGATGCAAAGTAACGGCAGAGTTGAAACGTCAACTTTGGACCGTAGACGAAGGAGCGCCGACATGAATGTAGATGACGATCCTCCTTTGGTCCTTAACAACGAAGAGGCTCGTAATAACGAAATCGATAACTAATACGTTCTTCTAAGTAACAATGAATATCAGATAGTACTATATTTAATATTTAAATAAAATAGATATTCCGAATTCGATTGGTCGATGTCAGCTTAAATTAACTATAAATAAATAATTGTGTAATGATGCTACACAAACTTAATATCTATAAAATGAAAGTTACATTGTATAGGCCTTATTTAAAAAATGCAGCTTGTTTCTGTGGGTTTATTGAGTGATTTTTAATGCTTTTTGGTTGTTGGTAAAAGCTACCATAACTTGCCCCTTGCTCGGAATAGTTATCTGTGTAATTCAAGTCAAAGCAATAACTTTGGTCCTATATATCAGTTGTTTTAACATTATCCATGTTTTGTTCATTACTACTTTAAAGACTAAAACTATTAATGCACTAGCAAATAACTTTAAAAAAAAATTGTATAGTCACAGTTTTGTTTCGATTTTATGTGATGTATATTTTATTTTGAAGAACAAATCGCTGAAAGGGTAAGAAATCAACTTCCAATAGAATTCATTCGTAAGAAACTAAACCTAATTGGCAAACTAACATAAAATTAAGAATTAGTTATAGATTTTTATCCGTAAGTACAAGTTTCGATGTTTTAGTTTCATTCTGTATATTAATCTTTTGTTGGAAGACTGACAACCGTTAGTGATTATTTTGTTGTAGAACCCACCATTACGGGTGAAATCTCAGTTTGCTATTAAATTGTTGATTTATGATACGATGAACTATGAAGCTATATCAAACCAATCGATTCATATATATCTGTTGTTAATTTCATACCGGTTTAGGTAGTCATACATGTTTGACCAGCCAGTTTTACCAGTTTGTTTTGCCAGCAATTTGAGGTCTCTATTTGGAAAAAAATTTAACAGCTCTTCCCCCGCAATAAGAACTGCTAATAGGTAGCCTGTCATACTGACCAACACAAAAGGTCCGTCATACAGAGTGAACACACGTCTTCAATTTTATTCGTATCTGCAATTGGCTTTTTTCTATTTTAAAAACGGGTTTCAGTCGTAGCAGACCAAACATAACGCTTAAATAGCGTGGCAAGTTTCCATACAAAAAATAAGCTACATTTAGGCTTCATGGTAGGAAGAAACGTATAAAAATGGGTTGTTTTGACTGGCTTATGCTTGGAACATATTTGTTAATTCCTAAACTAATCTCTAGTATATATTTTGTTTGGAAACAAGCAATATTTATATTTAAAAGAGCCCGTAGTTCACTGAGCTAAAATTGCCACGCGTCGACTCTATGTGTTTATTATTAATGGTAGGTCTGCTACTATATTATACGTCTGTGGTTTCAGTATAGTTTTGAAATGCCAAATTTACATTTACTGCACATTAAAGAAACCGTTTTATCACCGCGGATGGACGAACGAACAGACAGACAGCGAGGCTTCGCTATTGACAGTTTCCTTTGCTTGACGGAACTCTTGAACTATGTAATTAGTTAATTACTTACGTTTTGCTTAGACTAAATGCTTATATTCGGTACTTACGTAATGGTCCAGTTTCTAAGCTCCATTTTACAGATTTCAATTCGTGGCTTTATTAATCACGACTTTTTGTTTTAATAAGAGAAAGTGTTTTACTTTATTTTAAGGTATTTGTTCATTTTAGAATTAAATCTAAGTAAAGTTTTTTGCTAAATGCTTGATTGCATCTCCTGGATTTTTTTAGTTTAAAAAGAAGCAAACTTTAATTTCACTCATAGTTTTTCAGACACTGCTAGCGACAGTTTTCAAAATCTCTTCATAATAAACATCTCTTTATTTACAAATCGCATTTTCTTGTCTGTCTGTAAGAATGTAGCCCGTAAATAATTACATAATTATAATTATGTATCGTGAACCCACGGCCTGTTTATCCTTCAAATGGACTCATGCAAACGAGTTTAGCCTTTATTCGGCTATCTCAAGTAACTCATCGTCTATGTCTAGAGTAAATAGAATTTGGTCTCGTCATACATATAATATAAGGTGACCTTCGTTGATATAGCCAAATTCATACTGGAGACTTTGTTCGAGGTTCAATAACCCTTTCTATGAAATTCGCAAAGTAAGATTTAGGCTTCTGTACTAATTCTGTTTTGTTGTTCTTGCACTCAGGATTGTGCAAAAATGGTTACGAAATCTTGCTCCTGACCATTTACCGAGTCTCCAGTATGAGTTTGGCTTTATCATGCAAAGTCACCTTATATAATTCTAACAACTAAAGTAACTCACTCGAAGTGGGACAGAATGCTTAAAGATGAAAAATTTATGGATTAGTAATAAGACGTAATTCTGCCAAAATGGCGATTTGGAATCAATGACTGTAAAACATTGACCTCTTATAAACAACTAGACACACAGTCTCTAAGAAAAGTGAGTCCGAACGTGAGACGTGCATAGTATCAAAAATGACTCAACCAAATTAAGACGTTATTTCGTTAACATAAGATGCAATGTCAGTTGTACGAAATCGATTGCGAGTCTAGTTGTTTATGAGAGGTCAATGCTGTAAAACTATATAAATAAACTATTAGCCATTGGATTATTAGCGGATTGGCACATTTTTCCATATCCGTGTTTAGATATAGTGCTACGATATGTTGGTCAAATTCTATATAGCCAAGACTCACTTATTTGTTATTTTATTAAATAATTCTTCAATCCATAATACGAATGCCGTATTATGACGATGTCTTCTAAAGAGTCTAAACCGATGGAAAATGCTAGTGAGTATTACTTTTACAACTTTCACTATCAATGTAAATATTTAGATTCCTAGGGATATTTATTAAGGACTTGTGTTTTATTCAGTTTCATAATCAGGGGTGCGAGTACGTAAGCAGATTTTTATCGATTCGATGTCGAGTCGATTGCAAGTCCGTACTTGTACTACTGAAACTTTGGCGGAAGACAGACGATATTGTCGAACTTATTCAGTGATTTAGTTATAGCAATTAAAGATTTTCGTTCATTAATTACTGTGTTTATTTTCTACGAGATATGTAGTACTAATCAAAATGCATCATACGCCTTCAGATAAAAATTCGGTGCAAAAGTAATTTATTACGTATTTAATCATACTGATAAAATATGTAATAATAATGATAACTTTTCTTGAGAAATTTGTCGGTGTAAATTCTTTTTCAAAAGATATTCGGGTATCACTACCGTGCCAAGGGTTACCAGATCCAGTAATGTGAATTCCTGACAAAACTTCTCATAATAAGCAATTCATTTATGTAAATTTCTTATGCTAATGAAATGCTAGTGCAATTTTGAATAGTTTCTGCTACAAAAACAATATACCTCACAGATATACAAATTTTAGGCATTTACTAAATCTCTTTTAAACAAGATATTTTAGCTTTACAAGGACACTACTACTAGGTTCCGTTCGGAAACGAGTGAATTACACTCGGAGTGATGCGAATTTCACCCTAGAGCGTTCAAAAATTGACCCGAGTTAAACCGAGGGTAACCGAACTGTTACCTGACATCTGCCCGAAAGTGTTTTGAAACGCTTCGGAGTAATGCGAAAATCACACTGGGCCACCTGATTGGTGCAACCAGATTTTTCTTTCTCTTTCTCCTATATAGATCTGTCTCTTTCTAATAAACGAGTGAAATTTCGCACTATGATCGCACGTTCTGAAACGCTTCCCTAGTAAGGGACTAACCGTGTTTTCTTTTTACATTTTCCAACCGGTACCATCATTGACGTACTACCAAGTGGACATCGGGTCTGTGCTCAAAAGTGTCCGAACCATAAGAGAGTCATAACCATTGAAAATTAAAAAAGGGTGTCAATCACACGTCAATCAAAACTAAGCCGTGCAGCAATGACATACGATTCAAATTAAAATGTTTCGTTTCTTAATATTTTGACACTTCACTAAGGACACTTTTTTTGGTAAATTTTATACTGGAACCGAGGTCCATGGTTTTTAATGTCAATGGTGACCATGGAATAAGGAACTTCGACAAAAATTCAGAAAAAAACAAGAAGTATGTACATACAGTGAATCCCGTACAGATCTGCTAAAGATATAATGCGTAGTGTAAGTCATTTTAGAACATATGCAAAATTTGGATTAGGAAGCAATTAAGGGTGTCATTTTGACCGGATGTGTACTTCATAGATTGTATAGAAAGCATCCGGAAATACGAAAAGTACCGAATAGTACTAAAGGTACGCCAAAAACAGCTAAAAACAGTGCTAAATACATGAAAATCGGTATAATTGATCTAAGGGCAATACTTATCAATTTAACCCTTAACGATAATTTTACAGAAAATGTGAAAATAAACTGTAAAAAGAAATGCAAAAATTCAGGTTTTCATATTATTACACATCAGCATTTATATTGTAGTTCTTGTGTAGTCATTTGTTCATTTGATTCTGTTTTAAAAAAATATATATAAAATATCTGTCGTGATCTTTAAGTACTACGTAGGTAATATCAAATTGAGTGTGTAAAGTACAATGGTTTTATATTTTTGTTTTGTGTAGCTGGCTATCATAAGCAAAAAAAATATTGATTTCTTCATTCTAAACAGGTAGTGGTATTTTTTTTGTAGTAGTAAGTTTTGTTGTGATGCCGTCATGGAGTTTGCAAAATTAACCTCTTTATTTATATCATAAAGTATAAAGAGACTGATACTACTGGTACGGTAGACACATTCTTTATTTTAACAGGTTGGCAATTCTGTGTTACAGTGCTAACAACTTATCTGCAGAATGAAAATGGTGTTACTTGCATATCTGAGGTGCATTCAAATTCGATTGTCATATGGCTATTCGGCTAAGCAAATTAGCCCGTTTAATAAATGAAATCATACGTTTTTGGTTGTCAACAACAAAACAAGACAATCGTATTCATTTGACAGCCAAAAATATACGATTTCAACTGTTAAACGTGCTAATTTGCTTAGCCGAATAGCCATATGACAATTGAATTTAAATACCATTCGCTTACACAATTGCACCTCTGATTGGATAATGTTGCCAATGACAGGCCCGGAATAAGCTACTTCCTTTATTTTAACAGGTTGGCAACTCCATGTTACAGTGCTACCAACTTATCTGTAGAATAAAAATGGCGAAACTAGTATATCTGATTGCATAATATTGAATATTAGCCAATAACAGGCCCGGAATAAGCTAGTTCATTCTTCAGATAGGTTGGTGGCACTGTAAGTTTGGCAAAAAAGACAATGAGGTCTTTATTTTTTGCATTTGGCCTCCCTATGCTGTGTCCTACCTGAAGCCTATTCTGTGACGTCATTTAGAGGTCAAATGAAAGTCATGTTGTTTGTTGTATTTTTATTAAAATATACAAAATCTCATAGTTTTTAAAGATATAAATATAAAAATACGGTCTATCTCGAAATGGTTTCGGAATAAGAACCGGGTGCTTTTAGTTTACTTATCGAATTCATGTAATAGCTAAATATACGTAAATACTGATGTGTAATAAAACAAACACCTGGATTGAAGTTTTTATTTTTTCAATTATTATTATTTTATTTTTGTAAAATTAGTGCTACGGGTCAAATTGATTATTTAAGATTAATTGTACCGATTTCCATAATTTTTTCACCATAGCAGTTTCCGGAAAATCGGTATGCATCTACCGCTAGAACTAGAAGACTCCTACGCGCATTATTTAAATGGTACTACTGCACTCCTAATAATGTTCCTGGCAGATGGCAAATGAAAATTTCTGTCGTCTGGTAACTCTAAACGAGCCTGAGGGAGTTCCATTTTTCAACACTCCATTTAAACTTCTAGTTTTTGTCTAAAGCTATTTCAAAAGCAATGATTTCATTTAAAGTAACCTATTATATTTTTAACATTGACACACACACAGTCGTCTACAGATTAACCTAGGCATGTAATAATTTTTATATGAATTTACAACATTGTAAGAAGAATCTGTTGCAGATTGACCTGGAATTGTTCATACACCATTCGGATAGTTAGATTTTAGTGATTCAATTCAGGGATTTAACACGAACGTACCCTTGATATCTAAGTAGGTAATTATTTATTAAATGTTAGGCTACGAAGAAAATAATACAACAAAATGTAGATTTCAGGAAAACTTTATTCATGTATAAAAGGTTACATTAGGTAAGTAAAATTATTTTACATCTAAGTGTTGCATACAGACAAAAAGATTTTTTGGCAATTAATTTATTGTTAAATTCGTTTTAGAGACTGATACACAAGTAGGTGTGGCCCAGTTACCCTTATGCCGACTTTCTTTTTCAGACGACTTTTCTGAATCTCATATATTGATTACCTTTCCTTCATTATTGATTACCTGACTTTTTAAATTTTATTCGGTTTTGTGTCTTTATGTCGACTTTCAGCTTGATGCCAACTTTCACAATTAATTCTTATTTTAATTTTGCGAAGCCGAAAATAACAAAATCTTTAATATTTTGTGTCGATATGCCAATTATTTGTACAGTCGTGGAATAAAATCTGTCATTGAGTAGATCCATGGATCTACTGAAAGAAATATTTCTCAATAGATCCATGTTTAACATATTCTTCTCACTGAATACATTAGCTGGATTCAGGGATTTAGCGAGACTTTGATAAAGATTTTTTGACAGATGTCAAAAATGACAGTTGAATAATATTTTACACGGATTTTTTGACAGATGTCAAAAATGACCGTTGAATAATATTTTACACTGATTTTTTACATATGATTTTCTTGCATATGTCAAAAATGACAGATAACTTTTAACACTGATTTTTAGACAGATATCAAAAATGACAGTTGTTTCTTTTTCATGCTGATTTTCAACTTTTGAGAGATGTGTCACTTGACATAGCTTTTTATTTTTGAGTTAAATGTAATTTTTGCCACGTCTGTAATTTTTGACTTGTTTGAGAAATCTGTGTCCTACGTTTCCCTTTATATATGTCTTTGGCAGATCGTAGAATTAGGCATACCTATCATATCGTATTTCTGTTAAAAGTAGGGAGGTCGCCTAGCTCCGCTCCGCTTCGCTGGGCTCCCCAAATTTATGATCACAAACAGCCTAACACGCTCCTTCCCACTCTGCTCATCATCGCACCTATTTTTTACTTTTGGTGTAAGATTGCGCACTAAGTTGTGGCCCGTGGGCCACAAATCCTATGAGAGCGAGCGAGACAACAGGTCTACCGCAAGCGGCAGCGAGCGAGACAAAAAATCCGCGGCGTGAGCATAATTTTATACCTTGAAATCTTTGCTTGTCATCAGCAAAGTTTGAGGTTAAGTCATATGCAGCGTTTTTCAGTCGAACAACGATTTACAACTTACAGAGACATTTGATTTTATTGAAATCAATTTTATTGAAAGCGATGCGATATTCTGATCGTGCCTAGAGTCGGCAAATAAAAATCACTGTAAGTACGACATATATGTATAAAGGGAAACGTAGGACACAGATTTCTCAAACAAGTCAAAAATTACAGATGTGGCGAAAATTACATATGAAAGCTATGTCAAGTGACACATGTCTCAAAAGTGATACGTTGAAAATCAGCATGAAAAAGAAATAACTGTCATTTTTGATATCTGTCTAAAAAAATTAAAAGATATTTATCCGTAATTTTTGAAAAATGTAACAAAATCATACGTAAAAAATCACTGTAAAATATTATTCAACTGTAATTTTTGACATCTGTCAAAAAATCTTTATCAAAATCTCGCTAACTCCATGGATCTAGTAATGTATTCAGTGAGAAGAATATTTTAAACATGGATCTAGTGAGAAATTTTTCTCTTAGTAGATCCATGGATCTACTCAATGACAGATTTTATTTCACGACTGTACAAATAATCGGCATATCGACACAAAATATTAAAGATTTTGTAATTTCCGGCTTCGCAAAATTAAAAGAAGGAATACTTGTGAAAGTTGGCATCAAGCTGAAAGTCGACATAAAGACACAAACCGAACAAAATTTAAAAAGTCGGCATAAAGGTAATCAATATAATGAAATTTCAGAAAAGTCGTCTAAAAAGGAAAGTCGGCATAAAGTTAATGAAATGACTCACAACATTTAGACAGGGTTATTAATGCTTAAACAAACTTATTACTATAAATTATACAGTTAGACCATTTCTGAGCTTTGCTGACTACATGACAACTTTTTCAATAATTACACTATTTTAAGGCGAGTGCTGTTCTAGCGTTTTCCAAATATTTGTTTTATTATTTAATTTGCTTTGTTTAAAATACATACTTCAATTTCCATTTCCATCCTTTGCATTCTTCTTACATTACAAGATTTATTGGTTTTATCGTTAAAACAATAGGTAGCAGGCAAGATCGTGGATCAAATCCATTTTACGGGTTAGGAGTAGTACACAAATCGGGCAAAAGCAGAGTTAATAATAGTAAATATTAAAACTAAACAAAGTAATACTTTATCTACAAAATGAAGGTCAAGAGGTTTAAAAAAATTGCTATCAAAAAAATATCAGGAATTTCAAGAAAAACACTGAAATGGCATTGCCGCATTCTCGGTATTGTGATTTAATTACAAAGATAACAATGACAAGACATAAGTATTTCAAAACCGCAGTAACACATAAAAAACCATGAAAAAAAAAGTTTTTCGATACGATTTATAGATTTTCTGCACTACATAAATTTCTTTGCAGTTGATTATATCAGTTAAAACATAAAAGCCGTTGAGCAGGACTTTTTTTACGGAGCGCCGATCCTGTAGAGTAAGGGAAACATGAGAGACAAGAAAGTTCAGATGTTAGGACTACATTCCATGTCTGTCTTCAAGGAATCTTCGGGCATGTGTCCAACGTGGAAGCGATGAATTTTTCCTTGTCAGCTACGTGTATTCTCAAGCAATAACAGCTCACAATGTGTGTTAATTCCCCAAGAATACGCGTGACCTCCAAGTGACACGACGCTTTTTGCTTCTTAATTCTTCTTGGTGGTAGCTGTCAGTCTTCATTCTTCAACTATTTAGTAAATTTAATGCATACGTTGTAGATAATGATATAAAATATAGCTTAATCTATAAGGTATATCCAAGTCATGATCTGGACTGAGGTTTTTTGTTTTAGCAATAATGAGAATTAAGATATTAAAATAGCGACCCAGATTCATATAATAATCAAAAACACAGGTTCTAATCCTCACAACTGGACATAAAATAAGTAATCAGATCCATAGACACCAATCCCGCTAAAATAATGCTACAGCTTTTTGGCACTTTCTTAATAGCACTTTTTTCAGTGTAATCTAGCCCTCCAGTAACAACGTACAAATTTTTCATTAATTTTGTCAAATACGAAAAAGTAAAACCAAGTCGTTCAGGCAACGGTGTTATAATATTTAGCACCGTTTTTTTTTTTGCAGTAGGTACTCAAAACAATCGGGGTCATTGTTTTTCGGGTCCATTTTGTTTTCTCAATAAAGATTTGAGCTTTTAACATTTTACAAAGTTGTAATTATCGAACTGTCTACTCAGGGAAAATAATACTGTTTTTTTTCTCAAGTAAAATCATATTCTATAATAACAGACTCAGTTTTCTTACACAACACGAAAAAAAATATACCCAAAAAAATATATCTTATATTATCTTGCGCACAACCCCAAAAATGTTTTTCTCATTTGATATACGGGAAACACCTAAAAAGGAAAACAATTATTTTTTTATTACAACTCAATATAAAATTGCGGTCGAGTATAAACTTGTTATGCGAACGGTACTTTTTGGTGGAAAACGCGGACGGCGTGCGGTGGTCGACCGGCATCGAGTTTGTTTACGTCTGTAAATATTGAATTATTGTAAAGCATTCAGTGAGCATTTCAATAAAAAAAAATATGTAGTCTACGCGTAAACTAATTGTGATTATGTGAGTGTAAAAAGAAATTCTAAAATTAGTGTATAAGAAGTGTTGTGACGAAAAATGGCGGAAAAAGTGAAAGTTGAAACTATATCAAAGGATATCTCTGCTTCGGATAATTGTATAGGTATGTAAATTAAATGAGAACACGGCAAATATTATGTAGATTCTTATAACATATTGGGTAAAAACGATCGCAACCCAACCAAATCCGTGCATTTCTAACCTCTATTCGCTCGGAATTTTTGCGCAATGTACGGGGACCAACGACATAGTAAAATACTATGCCAACGAGCTATAGCTGTAGGTCATTGACGGGGATATTTGGGGCACTCGGAATTGGCTTGTATGGGGACATTAGACGGGTTAAAGTTTAACAATTTATTTATGTAAGGCATTGACAGTATCTCGTGTCACATCAATTTATTATTCTTTATTGTAAACAGGAAATAAGAAATAATAATTTATTAACAAAACGAACTCAAATATTCAGTATTATGATATTTATAGAAAATGTTTGTACGTTTATTTTTTATATCATTTATTATGTCTGTATAAGATATATTATATTCATTTAATTAAAGTATGCTCATGATATCTTAGACAAGTCTATTTATTAGGTAGGTAATATATTTTTCATCTTAATCCTCTTACTGTTTTCCGATTAGCATTTACACCTTCCTTATGGTATTTTGTCAACTATCTTTCTGTTTTCTTCCAAAGGTTGTCTAGAAGATATTGCTATTAGTAATAAGTGCCGCCTTTGTTTACCATGCCATACAAATACAATGTTTGATTGTGGATTTTTTATAACTTCATGTATTTCGGAATTTCTTAAATTATAATTTCGGCACACCGAGCGAGTTTAAAACGTTATTTTTTACGGTCAGCTATGCAGCGGCTCTAGAAGTAAAGCCGTTCGGGGCTCACTCGACTCGTCTTCGTCAAACGACGAAAGAGACAAATGTATACGAGCAAGAGAGACAAATAACTGGTATCCTTCTCACTCGCGTAAGTTCGTTCCTTTTGTCGTTTGTCGAAGATGAGTCCAATGAGCCCCGAACGGCTTTACTTCTAGAGCCGCAGTTTGATTTTCGTAATTTCGATGTGATTGTGTATGTAATGTTATAACCCGCGATATTAAAGAAAGAAATGTAAAATGGCACCCATAATCATCCTCTCTCACTCGCACTGTATGTCTTTCTTCAGTCGCACACTTGCGTACTGCATGCAAAATAAGTAGTCTGGATTTGCCGTAAAGCTTACTCCACGCGTTCCGTCCGTTTCGTTAACCCGTTGTTACTTGTTTATTGTTTCACTTGTTTTTTTATTTTTTGTTGTTATTTTTTAATTGAATCTAACTTATTTTATTGCTGTTACAAACTATGAGTCCTCGGAAACTTCTTGACTTGACTTGACTTCAAATATTAAAGCAGATTGACCAAAAAGTGTAAAATAATTACATCTGACCGATGGTACCAAAATAACACTTTTGCCGACTTCTTTCTTCCTGAAACACATGTTCTCTAGAAGTCGTCGCTCTCATATTGGTTTCTGTTTTCTATACTATGGGGAATGCGACGACTTAACACACTTAACACGGAAAAGGTATAAAAAAGTAAAATGTTACTCATAAAAAATAATACTAAGGAAACGGTTTTTTATGCTGACTCTATCACAGTCCAATGCAGACACAAGTACATGCCGCCATTTTAGAGTCCTTTCTTTAATCTCACGGGTAAAATTATTTATTATTATTGAGGATTGTTGGTAAATTCTTTTCAGAATGCTTTTAACATGACGCGGTCAGCGCTAAAGTGGCCTGTCCTTTCCATACACAATTGAAAAGGTACCCTATCGTTTTCCAACACTTTAGCGCTTCACACCTCATTATATTATTATTCTTTTTTCGCGGTCTATAGGATGTAAATAATTAAAACTTTGACAATTATAATTTTATAGTTTGTTGCACCAAAAATTTAATATACCTCTATTTATTATTATTAACGCTTAAACTAGAGAGCATCAGCTCGAGGTGAAAAGGTCGCATTCTCTGTCTTTATCCCAAAAGTTTCAGAATGAAATTAAAAGCACCAATAATACACCCGAAATCATTGAATCGTCCTGCATGATCAGTTAACTACATCACCTTATCGTCGAGCCTACGGGAATGCGCAGCAAGAGGGCAGTGGGTTTAATCTGAGAGACACATTCCCGGGCACGCCCCGGGCGAACACCCGGGTAATCCAGGATATACCCGGATATCCCGGCGTGTACCGGCTCACCAAGGTTTATCACCGACACGAAACAGAGGCGACTGATTGTCCAGATTAACCGATAGACGCGACAATGGTATACAGATTTTCTCTCGTCCATTTGGAGCACGTTTTGATATTCCATGATGTGTTTTTTATGGTGCTGTGCCTAAAGGTAGAAAAATAACTATTGCGATGAAATTTGGTTATACTCATGTCAAATCCGCATACCTTTATTACTATTTTATAAGCTATGAATTAGAAGTACTGTTTATCCACATAAGAAAGTAAAATATATTGTTTAAATAAGGAGTGTGTTTACTTTGAAGGATTTTGATAAATTTTAAATCACTATATGATCCCCTTTTATTTCCAAAACTAAAATAAAACACCAGTACTGAAAAATATACACAAAATCGTAGTAATAAACAATTATTAGCATCTGTGGCCGACTGATAAGATAAGATAAAACAAAGATCCGTTTATTTAAGTCCCACAACACACGAAACAATACAATTTTAATCTCAGTTAACATAATAAATGCTAAAACAAATGCAAACAAACATCAATACATGTCATATAAACGTGTAAGGTCATGGGTCGTGGCAATAAAAAGGACCCAGCTCAGCATATGGTATGGGTGTTACCAGTAACATCCCGCGACGCTGTTATTGTGCTAGAGCCTGGTAGAGCGCTCTAGATTTAGGGTCATGAGCTCAAACTCTGCAGTGCACAATAATTCGAACCAACCATAAATTGTAACAGGCCCATTTGTATATTTTTTCTGAAAATATCGGCTAAATCATGAAGATACATACTGTTCTTTAACTTTCAGGTGATATAAGTAAAGGATATATGAATATAATTTGCAATATTCCGCTAAACAATTCTTGTCGTGCTATTCAAAATGCAGACTCGTGCACCGCCCGCCCGCCCGCATAAAAACATGCAACAAGCAAGCAATACAAGCAAAGCAATCTTAAATAACAAGCAAGAAAACTTATCGACACGTGTTTTGCCTCTGAACGAGGCATCCTCGGGATGTGTTGCTAGCCCGGCTTCTCCGCAGCAACAGTTTTTATGCGGGCGGGCGGGCGGTGCACGAGTCTGCATTTTGAATAGCACGACAAGAATTGTTTAGCGGAATATTGCAAATTATATTCATATATCCTTTACTTAGTGATGGTGTGGTCAACCGATAAAAAATAATAATTTTTTCATAGTTTCAGACTCATGATATTTAATTTCAGTTTCAGATATCCAACCAAAGTGTAAAATATGTAAATCTGAAACTAGCCTAAAATAGTTTATGTTCCTTTATATTTTTGATTGAGCTCCAACTTCCGTTGCCGGTGAGTTGCCCTTTTTGTTTGTGATGCAGGCTTGTGTTGCGTTGTAAAATGTTTGCAAAAATTAAAGTTTAAAGTATTCAATCAGCCTGGTGTTTACTTTGTACAAGTTCCCGTCCAAACACACGCCGCAGATGGTTTCTCTGGAAATCCCAGTTCTACACAGATGGACTTCCGCAAGGTAACGCCTATTTCAATTAATCATTTCAGGTGATATTTTTATAACTAAATTATTTTTTGAAAATCAGTTTGAAGAAATGGGTACGTGACGTAATAGTCATACCGTTTAGGCTCAATAGGGAGAGTTCCTTGAAGTAAAGAAATAATGAAAAAAAAAATTCGGGGCTACAACCTAAAGGTGGGATTACTGAAAATAAACAAAACAGACGTCGATTTTGACATTACTTTTTTTTCTTGTGGGCAATGGCCTATTTCCTGTAATTCCTAAATGACATGACTATTACCTCATCAAAGCTATTGATCAGTTCCCGAATATTTTCATGTATATCTTTTGTATTTCAAGGAGAAATAAATTTATACTTTTATGTGACCTTTTAAAAGTCACATAAAAGTATAAATTTTATACTTCCTTTCAAGAAAATCGACAACTACGTGCTGTTATGGTATTCTGGACCATTCGAATTTGTGTTCGGTTCGCGTGCTTTGGAGAGCACGTCAAGGTGTTGATTCATTTGTGCCCGAAGTACAGCGATAGGGCTCACCACGCATCACGTTTGGGACGTAATCATCGTCGGTGAAAAGCGGATGTATTTGGTATGGACTGTGACTTCCATTTCACAGTCTATACTTCTGACACCTGTTCGGGGATTCATGTCGTGACGATAGGTTTTTATGTTGTTTTATTAGTATTTTAATTTATAATATTAAAAAGGAAAACTATGTAGACCTGCTACTATACAATTTATAAAAATATAACTTTTGATCTCTTTAGCAACCTGGCTTTGCAAAGACTTTATTTTATACAGTAATCGACACTAGGGGTACAAAGCTTTCAAAACACTAACCTTGTTAGAATAAGATGAGAGAAATTGTGAGCTTCATTGATAAGCCCTTGTTCAAAATTAATTGCCTAAATAGTTTGCCAACTCTCCTTCATAGTAATATCTCGTTTCTGTTTTCCTGATCCAACAAAGCCTTTATGAAACCCTTCAGCAGAACTATCACTGCACAAGTAAGTATTTAAATTTTGTTTGAGATAGGAATATCTATAAAAAACTTTTCTTAGAGCGAGATACGTTTAAGTGAACATTGAATTTGAAGCGTGAATCAGATTTCCTTACGCTCTCTACGTATAGTATCGTATTCAATGGACATTCAGTATTATGACGATACTATTTCTAACTACAATTTATTTGCATGTTACAGCCAACACCACCTTAACCCTCTGAACACTGACCGGCGTTAAAACAATAGATCGCAGTCCGATTGTGCCTCGGATCCATTTATAGATATTAAATTCACACATACGAGGTATAATTACAAAATTTCAGTCCCAATATTGTTTACTTTTTATTTCAATTAAAATACTTCTGCCACTAAGTGATACGGCAAAGGGGCCTTGGCTCATAGTCCATAGCTGGTAGAAAATACTAATTAGTATTAAGCTCGCTTTGTACAATCATTGTATTTTTGTGCAATAATTTTAGTATACCCATACAGCCATGTCTGAGGTTTTAATATCTAATACATATAAAACAATAAGTACATTGCGGCTCGACCAAGGAGGTTTCATGGTGGTGTGCCCTAAATCCAACCTAGGGAATGGTTCGGGTTCGAACGTGGTTGAACTCGTGACCGAACCCTTTGTTTCACTTGCGCAGTGGACTGCTGGATTTTAACGCCATAATTTACAGTCTGTCAAAAAATTGTTGAAATGAATGTTGAAGAAACTATTTTTTTTTCGCCTGGTTACACTAAACAAACAAGTACAAAATCTGTTAAATCGAGTTTACCGCGTTGTTATTTCATGACTATATTACCTTAATTATCCTATTTGAACGTTTAAAGTTCAATAAAGTTCAATATTCATTTCAACACTTTTTTGACAGACTATAGGTACGTTATTGTAATTAATTAATATTTAATGTAAAAGTTTTATTCTGGGTAAAAATTTCTGACAGCATTGATACTAAGCAACGCAAATGACGAACATCTTACCAGCAAAATCAAGAGAACCTCGCGACAAAATGTTATTAATACTTTATGGATTGGAAAAAAGGTACCTCTTGCATGAGTTTAGATAAGGAAGTCTATGAAACTGTGCATAACTTTAGGTGAAGAAGTATTCAAACACTCGTGTGATAATTAAAAACTCTTTTGTTGGTTTGGGAAAACGGCGACCACCACCACCCCCCTACATCATTTTAACGTACCCCCACACGTTCCCCCCAAACAACCATGTCAATGAGTGAGTGAGTCAGTCACCGTATTGCAACTTTATAGTATATACCAGTTTCATGAACTACTATTTTAGTACAAAACTTTGTGTTTTAATCACTTAATAGTGCAACAATACATTTTTTTTACATGTTTCATGCATTCATTATTCTTTCATATCCATTAGTCTTTGACAAAAAATAGATCCGTAAAAAAATGTTTTCTGTAGACATTATTCTGTAACATTGAAAACCCACTCATACACATTCAAAAGGAAATCTAAACGGCTAAGACCGCTTGCCAGACAAAAGCTTTTTTAAACCGTTACATTGAAAGAGCACACCTTTTCACACAGGATTTGTCTGGGGCGTGATGTCTAACAGGCAATCAGATACGACACTGAGCCGATAACTCGGGTTTGTCCGCTTTTGTCAAAGGGCGGTCGCTTTGATCCCGCGCCATACTTTGAAGTTACGCGGCCTTTGTTGCCGCGTCTACGCCGCCGTCACCCGGTACTCTGCTACGATCCGCAACGCCTCGTAGCCTCGTAGCGTCTTTACTCCATCTGTGAACATTGTTAGGATTGAGTTTAGTTTTGTGTTAACGCTGAAAATAATGTATCATAAAAATATCTTCCTATCCTAACTACAATTTAATAAATTAGATCGAAGGCTCAAATAAGTACGAACGAACAGTTAAATGTTTTTATTATTTGGATGAAAAATAATAGCATCACGATAAACTGGCACGAATAAAAAAAATGATATTATTGTTGCACAGACACCAAGAGTTTAATCATAGAGAACAATTAAGCTTAATCAAGTGTGCATGCATGTTTGCTAAGTTTCTTGCCCATCTTCTTAGCAATACTAATCGAATGGTGCGGATGGTTAGGCATTATGTATATATAATATTTTTATTCCTACATTTCTCTTTTTTATGCAGGTGTATAACTTTATTACATTTTAGTAGCCCAACCTAAATATTTTGTATGTATTTCCCTTAATAGTATATGTATTTATATATATATTTTTTTTAATTCTAAAGATATATTGTAAAGATTAACTTTGACTTGTGGAAAGTATACTTTATGTATCCATTTTACAAAATAAATATATTGATTTGATTTTGATTGATAAATTGTGCTATTTATAATTAATTAATTATTTACTTTGAGCATTGAACGCTGAAACTATAATTATTGCAGTGAAATATAAATAGAATATAGGTACGCCACGCGAAACAAGAAAGAAATTCACTGATATTAAAGCTACACTTTAAGGCAACACATTATTAAGGACGCATTTTCAGCAAGGGTCAAAATGTTGAATAATTCGCTCTATTTTGGTACATTTTCCGACAAACACATCAAATTTTGACGAATGTTTCGTTTACCTACAGAATCGCAGAGTCATTTAAATACCTTCAACATTTAACTACAGGACAAGGTTATCTTTTTTCTGAAAAACACAGATTTTCATACAGTTAATATGATTTACCAACATATATATATATATATGGATGTCTGGTTTTCCAAGAAACCGAAAAATAAAAATAAAGTTTTCACCCTATTTTTACGAGAAGGGTGTTGGTAAATCATATTAACTGTATGAGAAACACTTGCCAAGTAGGTAATTAGAATAAAGCTAGACGTGAAAATACTAAACATAGCCTTGGATTATGTGTTTCCTTTTATATATACTAAAAATATAAACATAAAAAGTCAATTATATTCTTATGCTATAGTAAAAATTAAAACTAATGCCAAAAGCGGCCGTTTTTATCCACATTAAAATTGTTATTTGTCGAAGACGTTTTTTGCGAAAACCATGCTATTAAAAAATATATCTAGCCATTTAATTGAGCAGACTTTAAATATTTTTTCTGGTAAGAAAGAAGGTATTTTTTATAAAGTAGCAGCAACGGCTCTCACTTTAGCTAACTTGATGGGTGGTGAGCCCTATCGCCGTTCTTCGGGCACAAATACACGCTTTTTAGGGCATTCATGTTTCCTCAATGTGTTTTCCTTCACTGTTCAGCAAGTGGTAAGTATTTGGTAAGAACACAAATACTATGGACATAAATTCCGACAAACTCATTGGTACATGCCAGACCGGGGATTAAACCCGGATCTCAATATTGAGAGACCAGCGCTCTACCGTCTGAGCGACCGTCCCACTTCGCTCTTTTCTTTTCTACACAAGCTAAAATTGAACACATTCAAGGTATTTAACGGTCATAACCATGAACATTGAAGTTCCCAAGCCTACTTTCACTGCAAAAATCCATGACGTCACTCACATCCGGTAGCTAGCCGCATCCGAATGTAAAACGATTTAGCAGCGCCTGCGGAACCGGATAGAGCAAAAAGTGCACAACCAACTACCCTCATAAATATGAACGACAATTAGATCCAAGCTGGAAGCCAGCCAGCCACCTGTTGAGTGAAGAACTGAGAGTGGTTCTTTGCTGCTACTCGGCTGCACTATTTAAATTTAAATGATGAAAAGTCGGTAGGTCGGCAGACACTGATATATCGGTAATTTGATTCTTCGCACTGGGTAACCATTAATAAGCTTTCAATAGATATATCATGTTTTGAACGGTGTAAGAAGAAACGATGAAGTACGAGTATGCATGCCGTTTCAGTCCGAAGGAGGGCCACGGCAAAATTCTAACATTACGAGTAGAATAAACATTACCAGCAAATTAACCAGATGTGACAGTTAAAAAAAAAATATTCTACTAAAAAAAAACAGTAATGATAAATGCTCGTTGCAGCAAAAAATTTCAAGTTACATTTTAAAAACATTTAAGCAAGTAATTTTAATAGAATAGTTATAATTGAAAACATTGAGAATGTGTGTAACCATATTGCTACGGCCAGGGTAATTTAAATAAAAATTTAGTTTACAGATTTCAGTATATTTCAGGAACACAAAATAAGCAGGCAGCTCTATGTAAATCGCACGACACATGTTTCAGCTCCACGACTATTTATATGTAAATGTTTCTCGGAATCACGGACTTTATCCAACCACCGATAACCGACTAAACACCCTAAACCACACACAATAGAGCTTATTTTTGCGCGACAAGTTTAACGCCATTGCCTCGATCAGATGTATGCCTTTATACATGATTATCCATGCTCCGACACTGCATTTGCAGAGTTTTTAGCGCCACCTCAAAATTGTATTCTGTGCTGCAGATTTAAAGTAAACTTTTCTGCAAATAGCTTTTAATTTTGTATGGAATTCCCCGTGATTTGTTGCCACGGAGCATATGTTGTTAATTGTTTCCGTTTGGTGTGATTTTTATTGTCTCACTATAAAATATTAAATGCACTGGTGTACTTCGTGTGCCAATTTCATAGCCTATTGAACAATATTTTTACAGGTTTAGTAAAAGGAAGTTAAAATAAAAAATCTTCTATCTTATCTACATTTTTAATCTAAATACCTAATTAAAGCATTGCTTTGATCTTTTTGTAACAGCGGAAATGATATTACTTGAAAAAAATTAACAGCTAAGTATATTTTCCGACGCGCAAAATACACAAATTAATAAAAATACGTAGTAATTGTAGGCACTTGCTTGAGCATTTATTTAAAAGCATTAAAACGTTCAAAGTAGGATCCCCCATTTTTATGCGCTATTGTAACTGAAGGCTTTTTACTTTCGGCCCGTTCAGGATTCGTCCGGAGGCGTGCTCGCCACAAAAGAGAAATTAATTTTAAAAACACACCAAAAGAAATTAACTTTCAGCTAGAAACAGGGAAACGGTGAAAGTTTCAAACGAGAGAACACTCGAAAGGACTTAGAAATAATAAAGACGACGCATTATAGGCGGAGGGGTGGGCAGAATGAAAATTGCTTCCGCGCTTTGTTTTTTAAATGGTCTGAACATGTCTCAATGATTCATTCTGAGAATAAATCCGACTTAAAGATATTAATTAACTCGAAAACAGTGCTCGCAATTTTGATCCTAAAGCCCGTGTAATATGCATTGGAGTCGAGTTTTTTTTTCGCTGTAGTCTAAGAAAATGGTTCTACAGGCGATTTAATTTCCCTGGTAGCGATGCTTTGCCTCCCTGTGGCGTTCTTAAGCAGTCTGCGACATTGCAAGCTAATTTTTATGTACCTTTTTGTAGGAGCTTTGTATAATCGAACTGCCAATCTCAGCAGTGAACAAAGAACCGGCTGAATAACCGCACTATTAGGAAACTAAAAGGATATGTAATAAATCAGATTCGCTGACAAAGTTTTCATAATAAAGGAAGAACTTTATCTTCACTAAGAGCTTGTAAAGGAGAGTTAACTAAAAGAGAGCTAAATTAACTGCCATTGCCTTACAAAATGTTTTATGTATTAAGGTGACAACTAAGCTAACACAGTTTCCTTTCTAACTTCTTATTTCTTAGCTTTATTTCTAGTAAAATGCACTTGATTTATATGATCTTAAAGACACAACCTGCAAACAAAACGTAGTTTTCATAACAAATTTAACTGAGGTTTGAGTCCTAGAAGTAACATAGGGCACATATTTTTGAAATGGAAATAACATCAATATAGTACAACTTCTTTCTATTAGATGGCGCTACATGTTGTACTTGAGTATGTTAGTATTTTACGTAAAATAGTTGACAATTAAATCATTCTGAACTTGATTTTCGACCCATATGACATTATTAAAATGAAGACTTTATTTTTGCAATGTAGCTACATAAATATACTTATCGCACGTTAGGATATATTAAATAAGTAAAAACTTTAAAAGAGGAAAATACCATACATTAAATTAGATTTTGGGTTCGCTTATACTTAATAAGTTAATACATGTACATAATAGTTGTTTATGAAACTGGTTAATAAAAAGGTTATTAAAAACACGAGTGTCAGTTTTTTAATAGTACACGAGTGTTTGAATACCTAGTTATGTGTAGTTTCATACACTACTTTATCTAAACTTTTACATACATTTTTGATTTTTCCTGTAAAAGTTCGTTCTAAAAGTGTTCGTAATTTCCGCCGTTATTTCCAGAATATCAGGTGGAGTCAAATTATCATCACCATCACTGCTGATAGTAATTTTAGGGCAAAATAATACTTTTGATTTGACCCAAAAAACCACAGTAAATAGTAATTTTCACGTAAGCTACGGCGCCAAAACCCAACAGTCCACCCGCATGTGTACGAATTGCGTGCGCCGGCAGCCACAGACAATGCAGGCCGAAAATAAAATAAAATTGTGACCTCCTTTGTTACGCTGCAATATTATTTAGTACGTGTTAGAGAATATTATATAATAACCTCATTGGTATTTGATATTAAGCCTCAGACATGGCTGTATGGGCTAAGTTCCCTTTGCCTTCCTAGTTAGTATTACATGTACTGTAATCTCAGAATTTTTTTTTATAGCATTATGTTGTTCGGAGACATATACTATATATATTTTTTTTTGTGTTTTAGAGACGTTCATGGAAAATATTTTCACTATGTCAGTAGTTTTGAGTTCGTAATGAGGATTTTACGATATGAGGTCAGATAAACTACATTAAAAATATACAATAATATTATTATATCCTACTAATATTATAAATGCGAAATTTTGTGCGTGTGTGTGTGTGTGTGTGTGTGTGTGTGTGTGTGTGTGTGTGTGTGTGTGTGTGTGTGTAAGGGTGTGTGTGTGTGTGTATGTGTGTGTGCGTGTTTATTACTCTTTCACGCTGAAACAACTGAACGGATTTGGATGAAATTTAGATATAGCTTATACCCTAACTTAACACATAGGCTACTTTTTATCCCGGAAAAATGCATGGTTCCTGTAGGATATATCAATATCATTGAAAAATCAGGTGTCTAATTAGCGCGGACGTAATTGTTTGTGGTAAAATAACACAAGGCTTCGTTATTTCATACATCAGGTGTCTAATTAGCGCGGTCTTTAATCGTTTGTGGTGAAATAAGACAAAGCTATGTTATCTCATCACACTTCACACTAATATTTTGTTACTCTTTCACGCTGAAACGGCTGGACGGATTTGGATGAAAATTAGAATGGATATAGCTTATACCCCAACTTAACACATAGGTTACTTTTTATCCCGGAAAAATGCATGTGGTTAAGCCGAATAACACGCGGCGGAGCCGCGGGCAAAAGCTTGTATACTGTATGGTAATGATAGCTACCCTAAGATATATATGTAACCTATTACTAAATACTAATAGGTTACATATATAAATTAATATATTTAAAAAAAGTTATTTCCGGAACCTTTAAACGGTCCTTCATATTTATCGAGCCAGCACAAAGCCCTAGTGTCTCCTTACCCAGAGAGCAGTTGCCGCAGTGTCTCCTCTCCCAGAGAGCAGGTGGTGCCAGGCTGCGGCTGACAGTCGACAGGTTAATTAAAATGCTAATGAGACCGCGAGACTGTCGGTATCGATTATTTATATACTATCTTCTTTTCAATATGCCTTTTTTAGCGTTCTGTTTAGAAAATAATTACTAGAGAGAGGGTGCAGGTGTTAAATTCTTGTTTTTATATTAAACCACTGACGTACGTCTGAGAGACGTTAAATAAATTTAAAAGAATTATATATTTTTGTGTCGTACGCACACAACTTGTTCCTCCCTCTCTACATCTAAACATCGCCTAATTTCCCTTAAAACATTGTACAAAGCAGCAAAAAAAAAATCGAGTAACGTGCCATTTCTTGTATTAACCCTGTAGAAAATTATCTATATTTTGAAGAATTATCAGTCTCGTGATAATTTTAGGCTGATAGTTATTTTTTTAGATGAAATAAGGCTTTTTTCGTTGTACTTAGATTTATCAAGTTTTTTTTCGTTTTTTAGGTACATGATTATTCTAAGTACTGATGCGATTTTTTGTCATTTAATGGGTACATACTAGAGTAACGACATACATTATAAAAAATCTATGATATCACAATTAACTACTTAGTAGGGGGTATTTAAAATTGCATAATTATGTACGTCCGTTAGACGTACTTCAGTGTTAATCCAAATAATTACACGTCAGAAGAGTTAAAAATGTTAATACGTTCGAGTTCCCCAATGCACATATGCGTCCAGAATGCGATTAAGTGGGAAAACTAGTCTAGTAAAAGTCAAATAACGTACTTCTCATTCTACTTTTTATGTACTACGAGGACTCCAAGCTGGTACAGTGTACATTGGGATCGGTATTTGTCATAGCTACGCTATATGTACACGGACTCAGAGCTTGACAACAGATGCCCCGGCTGCTATGAGTTTATTTTGCTATGAGCCGATTCAGACCATGCTGACCGGTCTTACAATTCTAGCCCTTGCAAAAATGGAACCTGCGATGTCCAGTTTAGTAGTCCGAAATCAGACTAGTAAACCACGGTGGTGGCAATTAATACAAAAAGTTTCACCTGATCAAAGTTGAAGCTTATGATCCAAGCAATTTAGGATTACATTAATTCCCTCACATCATCTAAACGCGTGAACCTTCAATCTAAACTACCCGACGAAAGTGTGTGTTTTGAAGCAGAAAACGCGCTGTAAGTCAGCTGGCGTGAGTCACAACTCCATACATCAAAGACTTTGCTTTAGGGGTAAGACACCGACACCACAAAATACTCCCGAACTGATCAAAAATCACCTTTATTTCTACCACAGAAGTGCCTCACGAAGGCTCAAGTTGTCGTGGAAAGTTACAGCAAAGTTATTTCGGCGACAAGTTTAAATGAAATTCGTTAATTACAGTAGTGTTGATTCGGGAACCTCGGGGACTCCCCTGAAAATTAAACCAATTGACAGTATTTATACGGCTTCAATATCTATCAGCTTATAAGTATGGATGGTTGTATTTCTATATGCGTCCACTCTTCGACGTAGCGTGTTAAAAAAGCGATAGTACGAAAAGAGGTGTTAACCAAGAAAAAAAAATACTATAGAAATTTATTGTTACGCTTAACAAATTCGTCTCCCTGCAAGCGTACAGGATAATCATATTGGTGCTTATTATTTATGTTGCGGACCAAATCATTAATAAAAGCATTATGTACAAAGCCTGGGCAGTATGAATGATGACAAGTTGAATCGGGAGAGGTAATTAGAACTGACTTAAAATTAATAATGTATCACAGTGTCTAGTCATTACGGATATTGCTATGTGACGGTTGCGCAATTTGATAATTTAAAGTACATGTCTTAGTACATCCGCACGCTATTCTGTATACCATATAAAAATGTATTCATAACATGTCACTTATTCATTTGGTAAATGCACTGATATAAGAAAATTAAATACAAAACTAACGGAAAATAAAAATACCAACACAGATATTAAACATCTGAATCGGAATGTAAAAATAAATCAGTCAGATACACAGCAAGCGAGTGTACACGACAGCAGTGATAGTGAGCAATGAAAATGATGAACAAATTTTCACCAGCAAAATAAAGAAAAGCTTACGACAAATGAAACCAGGATTTTACGAGTATGTATTGGAAAATGGGTAGCTACCTAGGCTTAATAATGCCCATAATTAGGTGAACTCACACTCGTGTTTTAATAATCCCTGTTATGCACCGGTTTCATACAAAGTACTATTCGTGCCGTTCATTTTATTACATTGTTGTGGCATTCAATAAGTTTAGTTTGCTCTTAGTTTAAATTATGTTTTAAAGTCACTAGTTTAAAACTAACATCGTTTTTTATTTTTAGTTAATAGGTATATACTTTTCTTATCGTTGATTACTGTTATGATAATATTGTTGTGACAATAAAGTAATTTTAAAAACATGTTTGTTTATTACTCTATTAATAAACAAACATGTAAAGAACAATATTAATACAAACCTGTCAATTAGTTATTTATTTTATTTGCACAAGGAACCTATTTTTATTATCTTGCCCAATATGTGAGGGACATCATTCCAATTTTATATTTCAAATAGTTATTGGCATATTTCCCTATGACATTGGGAATTTATCAAACTGTCCAGCCAATATGAAAAATGTCCTCTCAAACACTTAGTCCATTTATATACATCACAACTTCCGTGACGGGGATGTTTAAACGTGTTGTATGAATTGTAAATAATTTTGTTTTGTATGTTCTTCTTGGTTGCAAAATAAACATATTTTTATTTAAATTTAATGTCACTAACTTTTAAGTAGGGTAACAGAAACTAAATTCTGACCCATCGCGAAACCATGGCGGCTATTTTCCGGCATTATTTCTCACTCGCAATATCAATCATTAGATATTTGTTTAAAGTTAGATAAATGCCATGCGATGAAAATTAGAGTGACTAAACTACATGAATTAGAAACTATAGGATGTAAGGAATGCTCATTAAAAGTTTTCAATTAAAAAAATCAATACGTATCCGTACAAAATCCATTTTAAAGTCAACCGCAATCTGCCTTCGCAATTTTTGCGCACGTGCCAGAATTGAGGGCCATGTCGTCATAAAATTTCTTGTGCTATAACTATTTAATAGTTGATTTTTTGTTTACGGATGAAAGTTACTTAAGTGAAAGAAAAGTAAGTGACGGAAATTCTGTAGCGGGTCAAGATTAAATTTACCAACCCATTACCGTCCATCGAAAAATTTAATCCTTAGAAGTGAACCAAGGACGTCTGTCCGTTCTATCGTCAGACTGTCAACGGTATTACAGGAGAATGGCTGAGCCGATTCAGTTGAGGATACACAAACGGAAAATAAAGAAAATCTCCGATGTCATCACATGTAGAATATCAAGTATGGCGTTTCTACACCTTTTTTGGCGTCACTGACTTCTTTGTTAAAGTTATGCTAAAAACTAAAACAATCTTTAAAGTTTAGTACGAATGATTTTTCCGTTTGAATAAATTTAGTTACTTTATAAACAAGCCACATTCTAGCTCTGCCCCCATTTCATGTCCACAAAAATGTATAACTCTCTACCAGTTTCAATAAAAAATGTCTTGAAAAATGATGTTTTCAACACTAACCTACTCCAATATTTATCCCAAAGGGACAAAAACGCTGCATGAGTTTCTTAGTAACGATGATGGTAAATCGATTAAATAAATGAAAATAACGGCTAGTTATTACGAATTTCACACCTTATTAATTTACTTTAATTAAATAAAAAGTGCCATTTTCAAGTTAAAATTGTTAAGTTTTTAATATTAAGTTTTTATGTAGATAACTTTAGTATGTAATTGCCATGCCCTAACAGGGTGCATGTTTTTGCACTATATACCCATTTATAACATCTTGTACCTACAACATGAATGCAATAAACAATATGAATATCTTATGTACATACTTTCGTACATAAGACAAAAACACATGTGAACGTGATTAAGGTAATCTCCCAAGGCACAGTAAACCCTAATTCAGTGAGTCTCGTGTTTCGTTCATTACAAGTATGCGTATGATGTTGATTATAAATAATTTTACACTAATTATTCGACTTGTATAGAATAATTAGGTTTACGAGTAGGGTGGTCTGGTCTGGTACAACTGGAATAAACTTGAATAGGTGCCAAATAGTAAAATTAAAGAAATATAGGTAGATGTGAAGATACAGTAGTTAATTTACAATATTACACGATATTATATGTATAAATATTCTTATCACTAAAATAACCAAAAAAAACAATATTTAAACTAAATATTCCTTTAAATGCTTTAAAATACTAAAAACTTAAACAACCAAAGAATTAAAAATGAAATATTACAAACTAAACTAAATAAAAAAATGCCGTCGCGTGATAGAGTACCCAGACATAGATTGATTTAAGAGCCCGGTCCGCGACGACGACAACTTTGATGGAAAACAATATGTTAAATATTTTTCTGGCCTTTATCGCGATGTTTTTGGAAAAACTGGGGACATACACCATTTCATATTGGTTGTCTTAATAAAGGCCTAGAATTTATTCGATTGAATTATTTCTCTTTTGCGAGTTATTTTATTACTTACAAGCCCGCTCTGAATCGTTATTCAAAATATCTAAGTATCAAAATAACGCGCAAAGGAGAAACAATTGAATCAAATAAATTTTAGTTCTTCGTTTAGATGGCCAATATAGACTGTATAGGCAATATAGGCAATGATAAAAAAAGTAATTAAAATAACGCTTCGCATGAAACAGACGAAAAATACGGAGCGGGTTATATTTAAGGACCTATAAATCCCCTCATATGTAAAAAAACCCTTGCCGGAGTAGAAGTTGAAGTGCCAAAATATGTCGGTCAGGCCGTACGTCTGAGGAGCCCAATCGAGTCGTGTGTTGACTCGCCCAATAACTAACTCCAAACATAATTATCTCTCTCGATTTACCCTAAAATTGCCGCCCTTCCCTACAGATCATGAGCCTGTGATTTTGAGATGGAAATAGTTGCAATATGTAGGAGATTGACACGGTGTAATACAGTGTCTATACGGCGGAAAAATCCAAAGATATGTGATAGGGTGAAATGAGTTTAGGTTTGCATAATTTACATAATTCCTGCAGTCTTTAATTTTTTATGCCTTTACATAAGTAGGTATAAAAAAGAATGTATATTTGTAATATGGTTTTGTACCAAATATTATTTGAGAAAAAGGCATGTTTGCTAAGTTTATTGCCCTTTTTCTTAGCAATACTAATCGAATGGTACGGATGGTTAGGCATTATGTATATATAATATTTTTATTCCTATATTTCTCTATTTTATGCATATAAAGCCTTTAGTTTCCTTTAACTTGTATTAATAATAAAAAAATATTAATACAAGTTAAAGGAAACTAAAGGCTTTATATAGCTAAATTATATATATTTATTTCTATTTTATGCAAGTTTATTACATTTTAGTAGCCCAACCTTAATATGTTTTGTATGTATTTCCCGTATTTATTTATCAACTTATTTGTTATTTGCATTATTTATATATAATATTTTTATTCCTAAATTTCTCTATTTTATGCAGGTGTATTATTACATTTTAGTAGCCCAACCTGAATATTTTTTGTATGTATTTCCTTTATTAGTATATATTTTTTTTATATTCTAAAGATATATATTGTAAAGATTAACTTTGACTTGTAGAAAGTATACTTTATGTATCTATTTTACAAAATAAATATTTTGATTTTGATTATGTAGAGACTTCATAAATTAATAAGAAAGGTCTAAGACCATCTAAGCCACCGTGTTTAGTCGTTGTACCAAAATTAATATATTATATGACATCATCATAGCATTAACAAAATATCAAACAGCACTAAGATCTTTAAAATTTTCTTGCACTATGAAGCTTATTTGTATTTAAGGGATTTAAGAAAATATCATCGCTCTTCGAGAATCCCCATATTTGATCAGGTAGGAAGCAAGAGGGGCGTCAACTATCAGTGGGGAACTCTCAAATTTGCGGCTCCCCCAGGATTCCCTCGATATTGCGCCGACAAATTTCTTGTGCCAACACGGTTATCGATATATTTGATATTATTGCGGCTTGTTTGATCGCCTCATTATGGCCTGATTGATTCGATCAGCGTTCATTACGGAGGATCACCGTCCCGTGTGGATCCAGTATGTATTTGCGACAGTGTATCCGTTGGGTAAATACAGTACTTACATAAAGGAAAATAAATTTTCGATACTTTTGCGCATCCTCATATACAGTGTTTTAATGAAAAACACATTATCACGACATATGAATCCCCGAGAGGGTGTCAGAGTTATTACCGAGTAAAGACTGTAAAGTGCACCCTCGTTTCACCGACGATTATTACGTCCAGCTTAATAGGTTATGAGCCCTATCACCGTATTTCGAATATAAATATGTACGCACAGCTTATCTTGCATTCCGAAAACGTAGGCGGGATTTGAACTCCACTATTAGTGGTGGAGACAATCTAACCACTAGACCTCGAGCTAGTCAAGCGTTTTAATCAATCTGATTTAAAAATGTGTTGGTAGATAAAGCAACTGAGTCCATTTTAACTTGGAAACATATTACTTAATAAAAGCAAGAGAGAAAGAGCACCTGTAGCTGCTCAATCGACCACTGTTCTCGAGTTATGTCGCAAATATATAGACAGACATTGCTTCTAGTTTTCATTTTCATTACAATATACAACAACAAGCGTTATAAAATGTGAGGCTCTCTCTTGCTTTCAACAACATAACAAACACAATACTTCTCAAAATATATAAAAATCGCTACTATTTATGTGATTCTATTTTGAAGGCAACGCAATGGCGCGACTAAAGGCCCGTGCGTGCATATTCGTTTTAAACAATACGTAGTTGCGCTGGGTGGTAGTGGTAATAAATTTAAAATATGTGCGTCACCCTGCCCCGCCGCCACACCGTTGAATACAAAGTGGCTGCCTCCAACTACAAATGAGTTTAAAAACTCGCACCCTTGCCGCCTCGCTGCTCGTTTAAGACATTTTGTATTCATTATTTTTCCTTCTCTCATATCGTGCGGTAATATGCCTGTGGTGCTTAGTTTGCTGCTCAATTTAGTTATATGGGAACACGCGTTCACTTTATGATTTTCATGGTTATTGAATTACAAAACAGTTAGTAAACATATTTTGGCACCTTTTTATGATAAAAGGTGCTGCATTTTAGTTTAATTATTGGTTAGTCCTAAAATTTTAAGTGATTGTGTAACTACCTACATAAGCTTAAGAAGTCAAAAATTGTGGCATATAAAACATAAGTAAGTTACCTCCAAACCGAATAACAAGCAAAGTTGCTCACTGCTGACGACTGAAATGACACGACAGAGCAATATTTCTCCGACGACGTCGCAAGTCTCGACTTTTTCGTCCAAAATTAAACAACGAAGTGGGTAATTCTGTAATCCATCAGTAAACGTCACTCCGAGGAGATCACCCAGCAAATTTTAATTCCAACTGAGGCTCTTAAGGGCGCGCTTTATGGCGGGGCGAAGCTAATGTTTCGCGTGACTCGAATACTGAGATATCATTTTAATTTCAGTTGCCCCTTCCGACCTCTTATCAGAGGTGTTGCGACGAAACTTTACATATTTTTGAGGAAGAATAAATCTCGTTTGATGGAAAAAGAAATACGATGTAAACAGAGCCAGTTAATGGAAATTTGTCTTTAGTATTCAAAGGCGTTAAATTAAGAGGGTGTACATTTCGCGCGCTCGTGAATAACGCAATATCTCGCCGCGAATTGAATGAAAAACGTCGAACAAGATTCGAAGAACTCGGTACGTATAATGTCTGTAATAAGACTCTTCGCACGCATTCTCTGAATTTTGATGAACACTACATAAGATTAGGCACGTAGAAGCAAATTGTTTTACCAAAATTCGTTTCATAATACGAATAATTAAGGCGTATCAAAATTCTGTTAGTATAGTTTTCCCGGTAACGAAATTTCCGTTCGCAAACAACCCTCGAACTGAAACTGCGAACTTGACGCGACGTGGTCCCATCAAAATGCAACGAATCAAAGAGCTCGGCTTCAAATTTGCGACAATTTTATTATTCAATTACTGTACCTGCGGCCGGCAATATGCCAGCGTGAAGATGACACTCGTGCGTGCCCGCACCCCCGCCTCACCCCCGCCCTAATCCACGGGCTTAAGCCCGTATCTCGACCGGATAATAAACATTGTGTTTAAGAAGATTATTCATAGTACAAACTTGTTGATAAACTTGCCATGCATGAGGGTTGCCGAGAACGTTTCCAGTTGACGTGCTGGCGGCGGCGGCGGGTCCTAATTAAATTTGGTTCTTCGCCAAGTTCGGGGCTCCGAATGCAGGTGCGTCTAATCTTGATGCGCTATCGTGGACATGGGTATGAATGCTGGAGTAATTTCTGTTTCCAACATTAGTTCGCTGTTTAGGAGTTGGAGCTACGAGTAAGTGGGCGACTCCATTCACTGCGGGATTGCTCCAAAACTTCGTAAATTGCTTAACTCTGTTTAATATGTTTGTAATTCCGAGTCGAAACGTCTAGAATAGTTGTTTTTGAATGAACGGTTACTGTTTTTGTGATAAAGAGAACATGCGATTTTCAAATTTGGAGATCGTGTCTTCGAATGTAAATTCCATTACAGGTTGGGTCGGTGGCTATTCTAAAGCATTCTGATGTGCCGTGGTGTATTTAAGGAAGCTGACTGGTCTGGTCGGAGTAAGTGGATTGGAGTGGGACCTCATCTGTTCGCCGTCAGCGACCGAGACGGGGGGAAAGGGGGTCGGGGTTCCCGCCTCCCCCTGCCTCGAATTGCGTTAAATAAAGTCAAATTGAGCAATAAAGAGTGGCTCCCGCAGTAATGCAATAGAATCGCGTCCTGTACAACTACACCACTAATTTATACTAGCACTGAATTCCCGGTGTCGGTGGCGGCTTTATTATCTGTTTGCGAGTGTTGTTCAGCAATTAACTTGGGTTCTTACAGTATTAGATCTGATAGCAGTAGAGCTTCTTAAATACCAAGAAGTTGTTTATTTCTTATAACGACCCTTAATGGCTTTTCTGTCATATTCTTCAAGAACCGGTAACTTGTCGTGAATGAATTCATAGACAGTAGTTTTCAGGGTTCCGTACCCAAGAACCTTATTACTCAGCCTCCGTTATCTGGCTATCCATCCGTTCGTCTGTTACAGGGGTCAACAGAGTCAACCGTAATAGGTAACCAGTCAAAATTTTGCTATGTCAAAAATATTATTATTATTTACCCAAATGTTTTTAGCTTTGTGCGCGAGTCCACTCGCACTGGACTAAATTATTTTGTACTTAGATAACGAGGATTTACTTTTGTGTTATTATCTTTCCTGTTGGATATCCTTATATAAGAAAAATCTAAATAAAACAAGTAGTTTATTTTTTAAGTACTTAGCTAGATTGTCGTCCGTTGATTGATTGCAGTGTTATCAAGTACAAACAAATAAGTTAATCAAATTTACCATTCACTATTTTTCTACATAAAATCATTGTATGAGACCAGTAATAATATTATAATTTTAAAATATTATCATAAAGTTTTTATTTAATTATTGCACCTACTTACCTTTTTCTAAAACTAGGCTAAGGATTCATTTAATCAACCTCATAGCAGGGAATGTTTAAATATGAACTAAAATTTAATTCTTTCATGGTAAATTCGTCTCAAAACAAATTTTACCTCAGAAAATTATCCTGTTATACTTAAAACAAAGTTCAAAGTTGTCGTGTAATACAATTATGAGTAAAAAGCGACCGTTTTCGGCCAAGAAATCAATTACTACCTCAATTTAGGATCCCTCATTGTTTTTAAGGGTTGGCACTTTGGCTACTGACCCCATTATAAGAGTTGGTATTGTATTTTTTTTACTAAATTTTGGTATTTGTGGACTTCATAAAATTTATATAAATTTCGAGGCTTAGGAGCAGTAATATAAGCCCACAAACAAGTACATATCAATTCCTCTACTGGGTGTCTTCTGGTTTTCGTGTCTACAAATAAGTTAAGTGTGAAATTACAAAGCTGGTCGGTTTGCCCGTTGGTACTACCGTGGGTGGGGGGGAGTTATTTAGCGCCGCTCAGGGTCATGCCATCATTGCTCTCGTTACCATTCTAGGGGTGCATCCTTTTCTTGAACTGCTTTATTATTTGTGATTTCAACATAAATAATTACTATTTGAAAAGTATCCCTGTATAATATACGTATAAATTAGACCATTCTGATATAATCAACCAGAAATCGTTTTATGAAAATTAAATATATTTTGAAGGTGTAGTCATTATTTAATTAATTATTGCTATTATATGATTTGAGAAAGGCGCAGTTTTGCCAAATGTTTCATTTTTCCGCGATTGTAAGATATTTCAATATAACTACTTTACAAAACGAAAAATAATATAAGGTAATGTACAAATCAATTTGCAAGTATTGTTGTGATGAAAAAACACTATTACTTTTCCACAGATTATATTTAATACTACACTACACGACCGGTTTCACTATATAAGCATCATCAGGGGCTTTTTAATTAACTAATATACATAATAATTTTTTTAAACAATGTTTATGTTGCTAGATGTCCGTGCAATAAACGATATAAATAACTTGCGGGTAGATTGAATACGCATGACAGACAAATTCCACCAAGTGCCGACAATCTCAACTATCAATTTGCAAGAATATACGTAATAAAAAAAATAATAATAAAATATTTTCATATGGATACTTTCCGAAGAAAAAGCTTATTCAAAGCAAGCTTAAAAATAAATCTAGATAAGACAAAAATTATGCAATTCAGACAAAGTACCACACCGAATTCACTAGACATTCAATATTAAAAATAAAATATACGATACTGAAATAATTAAGTTCTTAGGACTTTATATTGACTTTGAATTAACTTGGAGACATCACGTCGATTTATGTAAAAAAATATACCTATTCTCATACGCACTTTATATGATGGCTAAGATGGTTAATTTAAAGGCAGTAAGTGGCGCTTACTATGGTTACATAGACTCAAATATTAGATACGGTTTAATATTCTGGGGTAACTCTGTAAGCAGAGAAAAAGCTTTTTAAGCCAAAAAGATGCCTGAGAGCAATTAAACAGCTACGAAAGTATACGACCACTGTAAATCACATTATATTGAGCTTAGAATTCTCACTTTACAGTGTCTATATTTATATGAATTGTCCATTTTTGTTAAAACTAACAGATATCTGTTTCCGAGCTTCCAAAGTAGAAGATGTCAAAACATGGTAGCCTAATTTGCCTCAAAAACTGATCTTTAAAAAAAAGTGTACTAGGAATAGGTCCCAAGGTATATAGCAAACTACCCGCTGATCTTAGAAACATGGAAAATATGAACAAATTCAAAACAGAGCTCAAGAACATTCCTTCAAATAAAGCTTATTATACCGTAAAGGAGTTTCTGGAAGATGACACAATATAATAAAACTGAAGCACGTCCGATATTGTTTAAATAGTTATGTTATTATTATAAGGTTCCATATTGTGACATGCATGACAATTATGAAAACTATTTCATTTTTATTACTTTTTATTGCTACTGTAATATTTAATTGTTACTAAAATTTTAAATTTGTATTCCTTGACCTATATTCTTTGTGTAATCATTTGAAATTGTAAATAATCGGATCGATATATACCTAAAGTTGAAAAAATCCGAGAAACAATTAGTAGGTGTGGAGTCTGCTTCCTAAAATATAATTTATTGTGATAGTAAAAATTACGAAATTGCTTAAAAAGTTATGATGATGTAACCAATATTATTTAAGAATTGTATACAAGTCCTAGGAAATTTTTAAAATGCCAAGCTGATTTAGGCAGAGATAATTAGTTTTCGGTTTTCTGTTTTTACTTTTGCTCTATTCGGCCTTAATCAGCTTGGTATTTAATACATTTCCTAGTAATTGTATTCAATTCCTGAATTTATTTATTCATTATTTACATTTCCGGTAACATATCATCAAACATATTAATTCCATAATTCCGGGAATTTAACTATCAAAATAATATTATAAGAAGCCGACTCCACACCTACAAACTTTCTCAGTTTTTTCAACTTTAGGTATTTATCGATCCGAATATCCTATCCCTAATTATAATTTTATTTCTCTATGTTATTTGGGCAAATAAATTGTAATTTTGTTCAAAATTTTAAGTCTCTAGCTTCAAGTTATCACAAGTAAAATGGCTGTGACAATTAATATACGGCCGGAAGGACAGACAAATATCTTACAATAATGATTTCTTTCTTCCCTTTGAGTACGGAGCTCTGAAAACTTCATTTCCCACTTAAGTTTATAAATGAAATACTTAGATAAAGGTAAAATAAACTATTCATTATAAATTGGTTCCTAATATAGTTTATTATATTATTGGGTAAATTTAACTTTTGAAATATTTATTACTTTGACTGAGTGACAACCCTGACGATTCAAAAATAAACCCTTTCTTGCTCTAACTCCTCCAACTTTGTATCTTTTATCTCACTCTTTTACTACCGCGGAAAGACGCAGTTAGGTTTAAAATTCAATTTGTATCAATTTGCGTGTAATCAGAGGGGGGAAGCTAACACAAAAATACGCCTTCTGTCGCGGTTTAGCAATCGCTTTGCAACTTTTTAGATGCAAATGGGTTACGTAATAAAGTCAATTTAGATTTTTTATGCCTCTGGAATATTACGAAAATTATAATGGTACTCACTACTATGAAAAAAAAATCAGGGTCCGTCTGTCAACTACTATGCATTAAGCGGAGTATTTAAACTAAAATAATAATTCTGAAAAATATAAGGATTATATGCATGAAGGAGCATTATGCTACAAAAGGTTACGTTTTTTATTTAGGCCTAAATTGTAACTATCTATTGATTATACGAGAATTTTTACCTGGTGACTGGTTGTTAGAGCCAAATTTATACTGGAGACTCGGTAAGTGGTCAGGACCAAGGTTCAATGACCCAATCAATGACTTTGAAATACCTACGCAACATAAAAATAAGCAATAATTTTCATTTTCTATACAATTTGAGTCGAGGTTGTTCTTAGAGAAGTAGCACAAAAATTAATTTTATTTTATTTTGCAAACAGGGTCATCGAACTGACCACTCACCGAATCTCCAGTAGAAATTTTGTTATTTAAACTGAACTCACTTTATATATCATTATTACTATCACTTTTTAGTCAACTTTATAAAGAATTTTGTATTAATTTATATCACCCATACCACCGCAAAGGTGATCAAACAAAAAGCATCTTACGCTACGTGGCGTAGCATACAGCGTCGTAGCACTCTGCCGCGCGTTAGCGTAGCTGTTGTAACATTAAAGAGAAAACACCGTGAAAGTTTGTTGCAACTATAGAAGTTATGTATTTAAAACCAATTATTCCCATGAACAAAGTACTAGATGCTCTCTGGTCTTGTGGTTCGTACATCTCGACCAGAAATTCGAAGGTCGCTAGTTCAAATCCTATGCGTAATAATCATCAGCGGTAACATGTGGGTGTACGAGTGTGGACACCCCACAGTCCATCACCGGAAAAACCTTCGACACCCCCTTGGAAGATCATGTCGTGACGATAATACATCGATTATACAGGCTGTTGGTCCACAACTTGCGTCACACGAGTATTAGGTACATGATACTTATCCCAAAAAAGCATACAAAGAAAAAAATGAAGGATGGAGATATGCTTTTTTATATTTGTGTAAATTTTTTTTTTGATAAATGGTCACTGCGGCACAATGCGCTGGTACCCACCTAAACGGGCACCCCACTCCGCCTTGATGCCGCTCCGTTAGTGCTCATTCAAATTTTATTTTGTCTGTCATACGCTAGACGTATTATTATGTCCCAAAACATTTATTTATTTATTTCATGGAAAAGACACAAAAGTAAACTATACATAGTTAGAAACGTTAAAGTAAGTTGAATTTACTTCCTCTACGCTTTCCTCAAATGCGTTATTTTTGTAGTGAGTAAATTGGTGACATTCCTGAACCATTCTCTAATAATTTAAAAAAACAATGCTGTTCACAATGCAATGTAATTAAATTAAACACTAAGGTAAGCGTTCATACACACAGTCATGCAATCTCACATATTATCATTCATACACACACACACATGTGTTTTAATTTGATCTTATATTTATTCAGTTACACAATTTCTTATATTAGTTTTTCCACATATCGTCACGACATGAATCCCCGAAGGGTGTCCGAGATGTTCCCGAGTGGGAACTGTGAAATGCAAGTCACAGTCCACACCCGGTACATCCACGTTTCACCAACGATTATTACGTCCCAACGTGATGGTTGGTGAGCCCTATCGTCGTACTTCGGGCACAATAACAAGCTTTTTACGGCATACCAGTTTCCTCACGATGTTTTCCTTAACCGTTCAGCAAGTGGTAAGTATTAGTAAGAACACAAATAATATGCACATAAATTCCGAAAAACTCATTGGTGTTTATATCATTGGTGTCAATAGGAAATAAATGAATTAAAAAAAAAGTTTTTTTTTCGTGTCATTAGTGTCGTCAGTATAACCTACCCTGTAAAGGAAGCTGCTGACTAAATCAACATCCTGTATATGTATTTATTAACATAATAATCCACAACCCAATATCAACCAAGAAAATCTAAGCAGTTCAAATTCTCCGAAAATTCCTATCGCACACGGGACGCGGCGAGACGGCATCACTTGTCACAATAAAAATTCAAATAACTCGCACCGGTTTTTTTTCGTTTTCTTTTTTTACGTTTTTAATATTCCTCGACCGTCTTTACTTTTTCTATGGCAATTTCGCCTTGGTTTAAAGCGAACAAATTGAGATTTTTTTTTGTTTATACAAGTTGAGAGCAACCGGGGCGTGGGTAATCTCTTTTGCGTTTGTTGGATTTGGGAATGCTCACTAAGACTCCTTTTTCATTCGTTTCGTCATCTTCTCTCTGTTTGTTGTTATGTCTCCTTGGTTCGTAGCTGGAAATGGTGTGCTGTTTGATCTGATACCGAAGTTCGTATTCGGAATTAAATATCTGGATACAATTTAGGAATTTTTGTTTTTGCTGCATTAGTTCATGCTCTTTTTTATTTCCTCGTTTTTTATTTACATGAACTCATATTAATTTAATTCGTATGAAACATGAGCTGGTGCCAGGCAGGCTGGAGGTACCATCTTACTCGCAAACCAAACGCAAAAAAGAGTAAGAGGGCAGCTCTCAAACAAGCACAACCAGGTGGCCCACCATTGCCTGAGACCGATTGATGAGGGTATATCTAATCGTCGGGCCTTTTCTAAATCAGACTGCTGACGGACAGTGGCGTCATAGGTGCAAGGGTTTTAGCACCGCGCTCACAAACCCGCCTGCCCAGCGTGTGTGAGTATGGGCATTTCTTCCAGAGGAACCGCCAAGAGTGGCGAAATCTTGGAAAGACCTATGTATGTTATACTTTAAAGATTAACTTTGACTTGTAGAAAGTATACTTTATGTATCTATTTTACAAATATTTTGATTTGATTTGTTCAGTAGTGGACTTTCGTTCCGCTTCCAAGCTAATGGATAGATGTATGAAACACTGGCCTCTTAAGATAACAGACTATAGAGACTAAGATTACAGACCTGCCCAAAATGTTTTTCTTGTCTATCTGACATTGGCAGTAAATAGTGTCACAATTTATGACGGAAAAATTATAAAACAATATAAACGTATCCGAACGAATATTCGAATTCTCAAAACCTAAAAGATTCATGGCACCACTAGCAGAAAGGCATTTCTTCGCAGACGGACGCGTACTCAGAATGCGTGTAATTTTAAGCTTACCGATGTTCCTGCACTCTCTTTTGTTTTTGTTTCTCCTTTCAAATATCCGTTTAAATTATTCGATTCAGGCTGAAGCCGAATAGAAATTTATTTGAATTTTGCTAGCATATTATTGAATAATAGTTCCAGTGACATTATTACTAAACGTGTACAAAAGCTTTCATTCAAATAAACGTCTACATGAATAGTATCAATATGAATGGTTTTGCCGAATCAATGGTTTCAAAGACAAGTTGAATTAGACACTGCTTATACATATTGTACATATATTATATGTATAATGTCATGCATTTACCACAAATCGAATCTTGATTGCATGAATTAGCTCTGTTAATACAATTAGTGGCAACTGGCATGACTATGTTGTACGGGCAAACCTTGTAATATGCACCAAAGGCAAGTAGAAATACTCCAATTAGTGCAGAGAAATCATCTAAGCGTATTAATTAGGTGCAGTATCAAGTATCAACTAATTTATAAGGTAAGGATCAAGCGTGCAACAAGTTATAATAGAGTGCGAAGTGTTGAAGGCTGCTAAACGGTAGCTGCAGAGAAGGTTTTTAATGGTGAATTACTATTTTAGAAAGCTGTAGCTCTGTGGTTTTGTCAGATATGTAATTTTATGTTCCTAGTCTTGATATTTGCTTGTTATGTATACAAGGTTAGGTGGTAGAGTTGATGCCGGGCTCGACTGTGGAGGAACCACCATCTTACTCGTAAATCCTCCCGAAGTTATTCGGGGGAGAGTAAGAGGACAGCTCTCAGGCAAAAAAACCAGGCGGCCCACCATTGCCTGGGACCGATGGATGGCGGTATATCCATCCCCAATTGCCGGGCCTTATATAAATCAGACTGGTGACGGGCAGCGGCGTCACTGGTGCAAGGGTTTCGGTACCGCGCTCACCAACCCGCCTGCCCAGCGTGTGTGAGTATGGGCATTTCTTCCAGGACGACCGCCAAGAATGGCGAAATCCTGGAAAGGCCTATGTCCAGCAGTTGACGAAACAGGCTGATGGATGGATGGATGGATGTATACAAATTTACAATTATATTATGTATATTAATTTTTAATATGGATAAAGATGTTTTAAGGAGTGTCGTGTATAACTTTAACTACTTTTTTACGTACTACAGAAATAATATTATGTTAAAGATAAAAAAAATACCTTTCATGACCTTTATGAAGGTAAGAATCGGCGAGGTTATCCAGAGAAATCTTTCCTGCTCCAACACTTTCTTTTAACACTTTTCTATCCTGCTCAGTGGGAGCGGGCCGCTCAGAAATCTCGCGATTTCGAGGTGTTTTTATTTATTATTTTGGAATTAAGGGGATGGATTTTTAATACGACGGCCGTTTCATAACACATTTCTTGCGACCTTTATTTTGGTAATGACCATTATTCGCGCAAAAGTGATCACTTGACGTTTTGACGGACCACAGGCTGTCGTGGTCACAAGCTGACTGATGATATGTAGCAGAGATTAAGATGGGTCTTATGTTCATTATGTGTGAAAACCGTGAAAGTTTGAAATTTACAAATACCTAAGTATCTGGAGACAGCAACACTCATTACTTCAACGAGAGCCATTTAAAACTACCCCCTACATATCAGTGTCCCCCATCGACGGTTTAAGTATGTAAAGGTATTATCTCGACAAGGTTCCGTCACGAAACATCAACTGTGAGCCAACAAACGTCTAATTTCTCCTTCAGTAAGCCCGGCTCATTTGAATACGATCCCTGATCCCCCGCTTTATGTGCCTAGTTCCAAAGAGCCCTTGGATTATAGGGATCACTATATTGCGTGTACTGTGTAAACCGTTTTGTGCCAATCGGCAATATTCGGGAACTTTAAAACAGTTACCTTTATTTTGTTTTTTGTATAGAAACATAATATAACATTGCGAGGGATTTCGTTTGCGTGAATTTCAAATATAAACAAAAGCATCGGACGAATCCGCGATTTTAACCTTAGATTTACGGAATTGCTACACAAACTTTCATCCTCTATTTTAACCTCAGGGGATATTTATTTTAAGAATGCTAAAACACGTTCTTCTTGATTTTAAACCAAAAGGTTAAATACCAATTTTCCCATTTTAGCCCCTTTTACAAAAACCCTGAAATAATTAAATTCTTTCAAAGAGGGTTAATTATCAATTTTCATGGTTTGAAACTTTGAACTTACGAATTTTATGTTAAAAATTTCATCCCCTAATTTAACCCCTATTTTTCTAAAGCACCGAAATATCGCATTATCAATTTACAACCTAAGTTTTATATCTATATTCATGATTGCAACTAGGTACTAAAATTTCGAATTTTCTATATCAACGTTATTTTTATTTTATTTTACCATTGGGAATATTTTTTTAAAATCTTTCTTTATTTTTAACCTTAAGGCTGAAAGCAATTTTCATTATTTTACTAAACTTCCTTGGTCTAACCACTTAGTTTAGTCAGGTTAGTCTTTGTCATGATATTCTCATAAATAAAACTAGCTTTTGCCCGCAGTACCGCTCGCGTGAAAGGGTCTTTAAGATAAAATCTATTATCGACAGTTTTTCGGCTTGATGGTTATTTTATTACTATCTAATGTGGTAATGTATATAGCCTATATGTGGACCAGGGTCACTACCATGATAATAAATAAAACTGCAGTGGAATACGTTAAGTGGTTCTCGAATTAAAACGAAACAGCCACAAAAATTCTAAAAATTTTAGTTTTGGCCTCACTACAATATTAATAACTAATATAATTTAAAATTTCCAAATAATATTGGATGTATAAATATGACTTTTTCACTACTTTTTATTAGTTTTTATAGAAGAAGAGATCATATTTATTAAATAATTATTATTATATTATTTAATACTATATCAACAAAGCAATTTTAGCTATATTTAAAACTATTGTCCAGTCGCTATAACTTGTTAAAAACGTACCCGACTGATTTTTATAATACCTGTGCTTTTTATATAGTGAATTTTGTAAAGAGATGAAGAAAGTTATAAGAAAATTCACTTGACTTGCCAGAGACACGAAAAAAAACCTTTGTCAGGTTGGTCTCACATTTTTATTACGTTAGAATTAGTTTAGTTTTTAATTTTTATGTATATTCACATTCATTAAATTATTACAATAAGTAGGAATAAATTGGTTAGTCAGCAGAATTATTGATTCTACGAGTAGATAACAAATCATTTACAATATACTTCCGGCACGATTGTGGCTAAAGAAATTCAACCGGTTCTTATAAAATATTAGTTGTAATTTCTTATCACAAAATAAATCTCCAGTAAAGAGTATATGGAATAAAATAAAAAGTCTTTATAAACGAATATACCAGAATTTGAAACAGGGCGATACTTCATATTATAAATGATAAAAAACGTTAATCTAAAAGATAAAATATATAGCAAATGTTCTGCCCCAAAAGAGATTTTGTGTCAAATAAAATAAAATACTAAAGAGAAGGCAAGTGCCGTAACCCGACGAGCTTAGCAGACAAAAGAACTAGGAGGTGAATCTGAATTTACCGGAGATAAAAACATCTGAAAAATAATTCATAAAAGTGAGCAAAATAAAAGTTCACAATAGCAAAGACAAACGCGGGCCCGGGGCGGACTCCGACCAAATTATCTTTTTGCTTGCGCGTCTTCGCCTCTTTAAGAATTCTCTTTTAAATTGTGTATTTTTTGGCCTTTTTCTTCGAGAGCGCTGTCCTTTGGCCGGTCGTAGTCTTTTGCATTAATAACGTAGTTTCAGATCAGAAGTTTCTGTATTTATGATGACTTCCAAACTTCTATTAACGGATGGAAAATCAGTTATTTTCACGTTTGATATTTTCAGTAAGGACAGTTATCCAAAACAATTTCATAATCAACATAATATGTCACTTTTTATTTTTAAAGTTTTAAATAAAATGACCCTCTTAATTCTTATCACCGCAAAACAAATATATAGATGACAAAAAATATAGATGACAGTCCATAGATCAGCATGAGTGAGCATCAAAGTGTTAAAAACTGTTTATTGTGCTCTTAGTGAATCGAGACTATGATACGTTTTTAGGGTAGCAGCCCTCTGTTGTATGATAATTGTACATTATGATACAAGTGAGCTGCGTTGGACATTACATTCGAGGCGGGATTGCAGGAATGGAGCCGAGCTAGTAATGTCTAATGCTCACGCGTTTCATACGACGTTTTTCAACACACTTGCGACATAAATATAAAAATTTCATTGTATTATTTTTCTACATAATCGAAACCAAAGCTATGAACTGACACATTTCTTTGAAAAATGGCGGCGGAGATTTTGTTTTTTGCGCAGATGGAAATAGAGGCACTGACGCAAAAAGCCAAACAGCCAAATATTGCCAAACAGACAAATATTAACAAAGTTGATGCTTGTGATTGTTGGCACTTGGTGGAAATTAATACACATTATGTTTATTTATAACTCATGTACTTATCCACAATATACTTATATTAAATATTATACCCTAATCAATTCGATAATATTGTTATTTTATTGCACGTATTTTATTTGTAGATTCTGAAAATGTAATTAAATAAGTATTGTAGTTAAGCCCTTGAGAATGCTGAATAGCGAAACCGGTTGGGTATAATATTTAATATAAGTATATTGTGGATAAGTACATGAGTTATAAATAAACATAAAATATTAACAAATTGAATATTTTTGTATTTACAACAAAAAGTTGAGTTAATTTGTTAATAAAATTAAATAACTTGATAAAATTAAATGATTATTTATTATATTTTAACTGAGATAGTCAATTTTTTCGCAAAAACTTTACTATTTCTTAAGACATCAAAACTCTTTGCTAAGGTTTAAAAAACACTGTAATGTAAAAACACTAGTGCGATAATATAAAGTGTAATGATTTAGGTTCTTGAGCAATGTATATTCAAAAGAAAGGCAGGCTTGATTCTACACAATAATTTTAATGTGGTAAATAATAATACTTCAAAACTAGCGCTTACATTTCTTATCTACTCATGAAGCCTCGTAATCCATAAAAAACTTAAAGGCTAATTAAAATTAGAAATATTGTAACTAAAATCACAACTAACAAAAAACAACTAAAAAAGAAATCAAGTGGTAAGCTGCCCTGGAATTGAACCGGGGACCTCTTGTTCAACTTCCCAAGTCCTTGACCGCTAGGCCGCAGATGCTGTGTTCAAGCGAACGAAATATTGGTATAGACTCACGACCGAAGACTTGCAGCTAATAGAGGATTCCACGGAATGTTTGTTTCTATATTTGACTACGCTTCCGAACTATCCCAACCGCAGGAAGGGGCATTACAGAAAGCTGCAACAATTATAATTGCACCATTAGAAACGGTAAACAAGAAAATAATCACTTTTTACGATGCGACTAGCAGACAAAGAAAATTAACTCACCCCGTGTCCGATTTCCTTAAATTTACAGTTAATCGGCTTAGCACACTGCACAACACAATGTACACAATGTCTTTATATTATTTTCACGTATTTGCAGCGAGAATTACGATAAATGACGATATAAATCGCACAGATGTCTTTCTCTTTTCTCAGTCCCAAAAAAATGAATCTCAGACTACCTACGCACGAGTCCACGATTTCAAAACGTATGGCGCCATCTGGTGCGCGCAAATGGTGCAAGTAATCATGACATTATCCCCCCTCCTCAAAAGAATCCAACGAGGGCCACTGAGGGGATTCATGCCATACGTTTGATATCTGACGAGTGCCATTTGCCCAAATCCTTGCCTCGTAGATTTTTGAGTCTATACACATCAGTCGAGAGTTTCTCTGTGACTAGAGCCTTTTCAAATTTTGGCGCAAGTTTTGACATAAAGCACTTATCAGCATTTGATAAGAATTTTGTGCGTTTCCAAACCAGATCTCCTATTTTATACTCGCATGCACGACGTCTCTTATCATACTGATTCTTGCTAACTTTGTAAGCTTCTTTAAGTCGGTTGTTTATATCCTCAAAAATTTCATTCCTGCATTTGACATTCTCTTCATATTTTTGTCTGTTGAAGACTAAGGGACTTGTAAGATTCAAAGGCTTCTGACCATGTATGGTTGTCTCGCGTCCAAAAAACAAATAAGAAGGTGTTTTTCCTGTCACTTCATGCACGGCTGTTCTGATGGCATGAGCGATGTGGGGAATATATTTGTCCCAATCTTTGTGATTATCTTCAATGTATGATGCAATGGCTGTACCGATCACTTTATTCACACGTTCCGTTGGGTTTGCTTGAGGGTGGTAGTAAGGCGTGTACCACACATCAGCGCCATATTCCTCTGCTAATTCTTTGAATTGCGTTGAGACGAATTGTTTTCCGTTATCGCAAATGATAGCATTCGGAACACCATATAACAAGAAAATTTGCTCCTCTAATATTTTAGTAATGTGTGAAGTCTTACCATTTCGAAGAGGGAACAGCAGACAGAATTTACTGAACCAATCCGAAACTACAAAAAGCATAGTATTACCATGTCTAGATCGCGGAAAGGGTCCCATGAGGTCCATAGACACTAATTGGAATGGTTGTGTTACTTCTCTATGCTGACCCATTTTACCTGCCGGAGGCAGTTGTGAGGCTTTGTGCATCGCACATATGTCACATTTCCTTACGTACACCTTTACATCTTGAATCAATGATGGCCAAAAATAGTGTTGCCGGACTCTGTTTATAGTCTTCTTAACTCCAAAATGACCAGAAGTCATGTGGTCATGGCATTCTTTTAAAATCTGAATTCTAAGTTTTTCTGGAATTACTAATTTCCAGTTATGTGATTCGTCAGGGAATTGTTTTAACTTTAAATATTTCCATAATTGGTCTTGACTAATTTCCCAATCGGCTGTACCAGTACCATTTCTGACTTTTTCTTCTTGTTCCTTGTACCAGTCATCTTTGTCTTCCGGCTTAATTTCTATCATATTGATTTCCTCTAGTGGAATGGCTCTTGAGAGGGCATCTGGCACAACATTATCTTTTCCCTTGCGATGTATAATTTCGAAGTCAAACTGTTGAAGTTTCATTGCCCATCTCGCCAATCGACCATGAGGGTCTCTTTCCTTTTCCAGAAATCTGAGTGCACTATGATCAGATATGACAGTAAAGTGACTCCCTTCTATATATGGCCGAAATTGTTCAACTGCGTGAAGCACACTTAATAGTTCTCTTTCCGAAGTTGAATAATTACACTCCCTTTCTGAGAGTTTACGACTTGTGTAAGCGATAGGCCTCTCAATACCTTGTATTTCTTGAAAAATTACCGCGCCTACTCCTCTGTTTGATGCATCGCATTGGATCGAGAACTCTTTGCTGAAATTAGGCACAGTAAGTATTGGTGTTGATGTCAGTGCCGTTTTTAATGCTATGAAAGCTATTTCGGCCTCATGATTCCACATAACCTTTTTACCTTTTTTACCACCCTTTGTTAAGTCATGTAGAGGAGATGCAACTATTGCAAAGTTTTCTACAAAACGTCTATACCAACTGGCTAAGCCTATAAATCGTTTTAGTTCCGTATATGTTTCTGGTCGAGGATAATTTAATATTGCACTTACTTTCCCCGGATCCGTGCGGAGTCCATCTCTATCTACGATATACCCCAGATATTTAAGAGAAGGCCGTGCGAAATCACACTTATCCATGTTAACAGTTAGACCAGCAGACTTAAGTGTCTCTTTTACCCAATTAAGCGACTCTAAATGGTCTTTGAATTCACTATTTACTATAACGATGTCATCTAGATAAGTAAATATTTTACCCTCAAATTGTGGTGGGAATAGTTGGTCCATGAGACGTTGTTGGGTTTGTGAGGCATTGCTTAAACCAAAGGGCATCACTTTAAAATGATAAAGGCCCTTACCTGCCAAACCAAACGCCGTTTTTTCCTTACTTTTCGCTTCTAAAGGTATCTGCCAGAATGCTGATTTAAGGTCCACTGTTGTCAGATAACGTGCATTTTTTAAACTGTCTAGAATAGTAGAAACTCGTGGAAGAGGATATGAATCTTTTTTCGTAAGCTTATTTAATTTACGACTGTCCAGACACAGTCTGTTTTCACCCGTAGCTTTTTTTACAAGTAGAACAGGAGATCGCCAGGCACTATGGGATGGTTCAATGACATCCTTGTCCAACATGTCTTGAACTTCCTTCTCTAATTCCTTCATGATTGGTGGTGCGAAAGGATATTGACGTTGGCTTACTGGCAAACTGTCCCCGGTATCGATTCTGTGTTCAGTTAAGTGTGTTCTACCTAAACCTGTTCCGATTTCCTTACGCATGTCACTAATAAATCTTTCCAGTTCAAATTGCTGAAATTGTAGAAATCACGCGTCTTTAATATGCTACATTATGACCCTGATAACGCTGCAATAAGGGCCACTGTATAAGCAAGTGTGTTGAAAAAAGCATTTATCATACGGAAAAGGGCAATAATTAGGTCTGAGGTTCATACTCCACAGCAGGAATCATGCAGAGAGTATTTTTTTTTAATTAGACATGTTGGTTGCTCCGTCTATACGTTTTAGTTATTTTATCGGAATCGATCAAGGTGTTAAATAAATTTAAATCTAAAGCAGAACAGAAAGAGAGATCGAGTTCACGTCGCAAAATTCATTAAGGCACAGTGCGCAATTCCAATTAGTTGTATTATTTAATAAATTGCAACGTGAGGTAATAATGATCTAAAAATGAATTGAGACGGTTTTTATTCAATGAGTGCATGCATTAGATCGATTGTTGTATGCAATTTTATATTTATGATAACTTTGTGTATTTTTACCGAATAGACACCATCGACATAAATGGTTTGTGAATAAGTAGGTAAATGAATTAACGAATGAATGATCGTGTCAGGTTCGATCTTTCAGATTAAAGGAAAATTATAATTCTTAATTTCAATCTTAGACTACTAATGAAATTCAAAATTGTAAAAAAATATGTATGGTTATGGTTAGATTATACAAGTAATTCCAAGAGACAAAAGAGTACAAAACCTTGAAAAAAATATTTCAAGAGAAAAACTAGTTTTTTTAGAAAATCATAGATTTTACCGAGTTTCTACCTATACTATGTATTATTAACTTTGTATTGGGGTCTTACTCGCGATAACTAACAACATACCTTAATAGATATGTGCTTCATCTTTATGACCCAAAAACCCTTTCTACTGACCGCTACTACTACCCGAGAATTGTGCGAGAAGCAATTGAAATTAAAAGACACCCAAAAAATTTCAATCGGGATGACGGGTTTAAGTTATTTTCGGCATAGAGTTCAGTCATACAGAAATTTAAACCTCGCGATTTATCTTCGAATTTTTGCCTCGATACTGTTAGTGTTGTGTGTCGTGTGTGACGAAAGAAACAATTAATTAACAAAAGACAAAGTGCGGGTAGGGAAATGAAAAATAATGTGCTACCTACCGCCGGCTCGCCAAGGACATTTTTGCTGCTACTCTCGTCAGTTAGCTTGTGACCACGACAGCCCACAGAGGCGTCGAAACGTCAAGCACAAATCTATTAAGGTATGTTGTATGTCGCGAGTAAGACCCCAATACAAAGTAAATAATGTGTGAAAATCGCGAAAGTTTAAAGTTTACTATGCTATGTATGGTGCAAACTACTAAACCTACATATCTTGTTTGCACGAGATCCCCAAGAAGCGATTTTATAAACAAGAGAAAACATATTTCAAGAGTTGTTGAATAAAAGCTCTGTTTTTTATGATCGCGGGCTTTTTGGTTGTCTTAATAGGCCACGGCTCAGATTGCACTATTTTAAACAAAAAAAGTACTAGAGTTCAGGTCTGCATGATGAAAAATATGGGGGCGATTCCGGACAAAATGTCGAAGCGAGATTTCTAAAACTCGAGCTAAAATGTATCAGTGTTTAAGGTCGAGAAGGCTAATTCTACAGACTGAGAATAACCATTCTGATACTCAATCTGTAATTATTTATTACGGATTAAGCGTTGAGAATTTTAGCTATAAAAAGATCACAAATTTGACTTGATTCTGTGTGATTCTGTGGAAAAACAAATCATTATTTTCAGTTAACGTTGATTACTTTAAAGTGTTTTATTAGTGTTTAGCCTGATATTTAAGAGTTATACGTAGCGTTTAAGACCAGGAAAAATCAGTTTCCACCGCCGCATATAAACATTTTCAATAATTGCATTAAATAAAGCCAAAACAAATATGCATAACCTGCCAAACTTGAGAAGTATAAAGTATATGTACGTCACAATCCACCACACGCGGTAAGAAACCGCCACTATCGAGGAAGGTATCGCTTGGAGAGCCCTCGAGTTAAGGGCTCGTCGCGACTGGGGTGAATCGAGATTGCCTACTGTAACAGGGTTACCAGCTCTTTTCCAGTTCTTAGAAAATCTACTCTTTACGTATTTTTATTTAGATTTGGTATTTTTTTCATTTTAGTGAATCATTAACTTCAGATGAGTTTAATGCTGTTTAATATATAAGTTTTTATGTTTTACTGCTTATACATAAGTTTATTGTTTTATTTATTTCCGTCCATCCCTCCATCAGCCTGTTTCGTCCACTGCTGGACATAGGCCTTTCCAGGATTTTGCCACTCCTCGTGGTCCTCCTGGAAGAAATGCCCATACTCACACACGCTGGGCAGGCGGATTGCCCTTGCACCAGTGACGCCGCTGCCGTCACCAGTCTTTTTTATATAAGTCTTGGCAATTGGGGATGGATAAACCGCCATCCATCGGTCCCAGGCAATAGTGGGCCGCCTGGTTTTGCCTAAGAGCTGTTCTCTTACTCTCCCCCGAATAACTTCGGGAGGATTTGCGAGTAAGATGGTGGTACCTCCACAGTCGAACCCGGCATCAGCTCTACCACCTATATTTATTTATTTGAATTATGTTTTTAGGGTTGTAATTTACGGGTAGGTTTGGTATTCATTTGTTTGTATATCAACATTTTTGTTTAGAAAATAGAGACCATGATAGAAATAAATTTCTATATTTTAAACACTTGGTGATTAATTTATTGTAAGGAGATAAACAAATGCAAATACAAATTATAACACAATTATTTTAAAAGTATTTTCTATACTGCAATAATATAATGTTAATTTTAAATAAACAGAGTTGTAAAACATATAAAGTTGTGAATAAAAAATATATAACTATGATAGAAATAAATTTCTATATTTTTAAACATTTTGCGTTTTATCCATCGCAAGGAGATAACAAATTTCTTATTCAAAAATAATCTTTTCAATAATTCTGAATATTGAAATAATGGACTAGACTCACTTTTTAACTGTGCAAGGAGGCACAAATATCGTTTTCTTTTTATAATTATTAGCATGTTCAAAAAATATATACCGTCACGACTTGAATCCCCGAGGGGGTGTCAGAGGTGTTTCCGAGTGTGAACTGTGAAATGCAAGTCAGCACTCACCCACTTTACACCGACCATTATTAGGCCCGAGCGTGATGGGTTGAGAGCCCGCCGTACAAACTGGACCCACAGCTCAACGTGCCTTCCGAAGTACTCAGACCGAACTCAAATGTGGCCCCACGGGATTTAAACCCGCGACCTCTGGATACTCCAACTCGAACCACTAGACAACAGAAACGGTAGCATCATATTCAAATATTTGGATAATTATAAAATAAAAATGTTTGCCCTTAATATTAAAACAAACTATTTATTAACTCGCATATAGTATTTTTTTACCACTCCCCGTAACCTGAGATTTTTGAGAAGTAGCTGGTAACACTAGCTGGGTGTATCGCTCTTATCAAATGCAAACACTCGCGCCTCGTTCCGGCCATTGCGCCCGAATAACCGCCCGCCTTATTATTTTAACACGTCCTCCCCTTGCAGAACAACGAGATTTTTCTCAACTGAACGCATCCGAACGATACAGCTACGTTCAAAGTGAACCTCTGAGTGGCATTCTCGGTATCAGCAACTATATTTGTTCCCTTCTTACACTCATCTAGCAAAACAAAAACACTTTTGCTTAGGAGAATTGTGAGCGAAAAATTCTTTACAAGATCAAGTTTTTTAAACTTCGCAGGAAAAGGAAAAAGTTTACGTTCCTCATCACGAATTTACCGCGAAATTGAAGTGACTTCATAAAAGTGAGCCCCTAAAATCGTTTTATATTTTACCAAAAATTTCATATTATGCAGTTATAAATAGTAATAGAAGGAGCGGTGATGTCGACGTATTACTTGGGTCGTAACATATACGCTGTTAGCGGCCCCATACGTCAAGCGTCCTCTTTGGTCCCCGTAAAAAAGTAATAAAAACCAAATAAATCCGGAACCCTCACTACACCCCTCTTGTCGCTTCTTCTATTATTATTATGAACACGCGGAATATTACTCCGCCTACTCTTCAGAGGTAGCTGGCAATATAATTTTTCGAATTGAGGCTGAAGGAAGATAGCCGCCTTTATACAGAGCCTTAAAATGTGACAATTCTTCTAGCTAGGAAAAACACTGATTGCCTTGTGCATTCCATACTAACTCTGCACTAGTAAAAGAATTCAATAATAAAAATGTATTGAGAAAGTCAGCATATAAATTTATAACTGAGATCCTATCACATTTCACACTAATATTATAAATGCGAAAGTTTGTGTGTGTGTGTGTGTGTGTGTGTATGTTTGTTACTCTCTCACGCTGAAACGGCTGGATGGATTTGGATGAAATTTGGAATGGATATAGCTTAATAGTTTGCACTCTGAAAAATGTGTTATTTATTTAGATAATCCCTTGATAATGGTGTGAAACCGAAACTGGTTGGGATAAATATACTTACAGTGAAACAAGTACACGTGTAGTTAATCATCATGTTACGTTATACAAATATAGTTATATACGTAAATAGCTTTTACCCGCGGCTTTGCTTGGGTCGAAGTGCCTTTCATGTAAATATATCTTTCATTTGCACGTAAAATACAAACTATTATCGACAGATTTTAGCTTGGTGGTTAGCTTATGAACAACCATTGTAACCTGTATGTTTGGTCAATACATTAGGGAAGATTGGTGGTAGAATAGTGACGAAAAAGGTATGGTGTACAAGCGAATGAGGAAACTTGTCCACTTAGATAAGGACTAAGTAAGTTGCATACTGTGCTATACTGTACAACTGTAGATACTATAGCCAAAATTACAAAAGCGACAAAGGTGTGTCAGCAGGACTGTGGCAGATTTTATAAGTATAGCTTATATCTTACATACATATAATATTTCTTTATTTTGAGACAATTATAACAAGATATTGTTTTTTCGAAATATATTTCGGCCCACTTTGGGGCCGGCATCATGATTTATTCGACTGAAGCCGGCCCCAAAGTGGGCCGAAATATATTTCTAAAAAGCTTTATATAGCCAATAATATACATATTTTAATTTAAAATACATATAATATGCGACAATGCGTATATTATGCGTATACGGCACGCTATATTAAAAGGTTCAAGTAAGTATGTAAGTATATCCGAACCACTTCATTACCAACCTAGATATTACTGCAGTAAATATGCTTCCCTAGGGGGATCATTATGTATAAAGGTCTAATTAATAGCTCTACAAGATCTTGCCGCGTTCATCTCAGGACCCTTATTTTGTACATATTTCAAATATACATAAATTTGGGGCCGAAGCTGGCTTCAAACTGAATAACAGTTTTCCAGTTTTGAGTTTTTCCTACAGTAAAAACGTGAAATAAAAACGTTATCGATTTAAAAAAAAATAGTAACTTCGGGACAACATGGCCTAGGATATTGTAGAAGGAAGGCAATTTAACAGCTAAAATGTTTGTGGCCTAGGAACGCAAGCCGGTGATTAGTACTTGTCAACATTTAAGTCAAGGTCAATACTTCTCTTTTTTACATATTGGGGGATAGTTGTTCGCAAAATAACAACATCTTCTTGGCTCAGTAGCTTAAGGAGATATGGAGATATACGAGTACATAAAAACTGAGTCCGATCTTTTTAAAAGTATCATACTTGCTTTGACATTTTTATTAGTATAGATATAGGTTATCGTTATCAATTATCAATTGTCAATTCAAATTGCTTTTAAAAATGTTGAATAATTTGGGAAAAATGGTTTGTACCTAAAGTGTCTTTGCTTTAATAAATTATTTTTCGTTATTTTATTTTCGACGGGCTAAAATCATGATGTTAACCTACCTACCTTACTACATAGCGGGCTGGCGAAATTGTAAAAAACGCTTAATTACAAATTTCATCCATGCATCCATTCGCCTGTGTTCGTCCACTGCTGGACACAGGCCTTTCCTAGATTTCAACACTCTTTGCGGTCCTCTGCCCTCCTCATCCAGCTGCCACCCACAACGTCCTTCAGGTCGTAGGTCAAGCGGGCACGAGGTCAGATCCGCTTTACATGGTCTCCATTCTAACGCCTTTCAGCCCCAACGGCCATCATTTCAGCGACGAATATTGCCTGCCCGATGCCACTTTAACTTGCTGATTCAGCAGGCTATGTTGGTCACTTTTGATCTCCTCGTTTTGGATTTTATCCATCAGAGATATCCCAAGCATAGCCGACTCCATAGCTCGTTGAACGATCTTAAACTGATGGATTTGTAGAGTCCACGTCTACTAAGTATTTTAGTTAGCACAAGGTCATATCGGATGCGAGTCTCCTGAGCACAAACAGAAGTTTTTTTATATTTCTGGTTAATTCCTTTACCACGCTGTCTGGAGGACATATTGAGTCATTTGATATAAATTTTTTCAAATTCTATTCAGTTGTTCTTAATCTACAGCAGTACAAAGTCAAATGAGAAGTGTAGCATTTTCGGAAGTTTGCTAATGATTTGTTTGACAAAGTAGTGGAAATGTGAAAGCATGTTGCATATTTGTTATCTACTTAACAAGACCGTTCATTAAAATTTGATAAGGCACATGAAAGTTTTAAAGAAAAAAAAAAATTTGCATCGATATCTTTAAACAGTGGTTTACCTCATTTGCGCTTGTTATCTCATCTATATGTGCTCGGGAGATCATACTGAATGTACAGACACCAGATGACACCACAGCCGAGATGACATGAATGGAAATTTCTGATACCTCATTTTGCCAACCTACTCATAAGTAAGTATAGTAAATGTTTTATAGATCAACATGATTAGGGAATTGTCGACAATCACAAACATAACTAAGCGTAATTTTCAAGTTGTTTAATTATTAAAAAAGAAAAACTAGTAAATAAATCACATTTATCTTTGGCTTTTTTGCTTGGCAGACAGCTTTAACAAGTTATAAGCAGTCTCAAGGTTCTTAACTTATAATCGGATACATTTTATATCTAGATAGAAAATTTGGTATTTTAGGGTTCCGCACCAAAAACAATAAAACGGAAACCAGCCAAGCATATCTATTCCACAGAAAGTAGTACAATATTCGTATCCAAACCAGAAAGCCCAAGAAGTTCTAACCCCAAACTCCTATACTAAACGAATTTATTTAAACGCTTGTCTCAGGAGACGGTTCAGTATTCCATTAAACTCGTTCATAAATAGATAATAAAGGCGAGATAGAAGTTCGGCGGTGGTTTGGTAAACTGCTCTATTCGATAAAGATTGCGGAAGCAAAGTTACGGGGTGGTTTCAAGCCTGCGCTTAGGGGTTAGTGGATGTTTGCTCAGCATGCTAAAAGTTAGTAAAAAACTTGTAAGTGGTCTTTACAGTGATTTATCAAAATAACGAAAACCTTACGTGATAACCTCGACGATGTATGTCTGTATAAAATATACCTTAAAAAAAGGTATACATAAATGAAAATTATTTAATTTTGTGAGAAATTCATAAATACACGTGTCCGATCGTGTGTCCGATACATCGTGTTGTTAAAAACACGCCTACATTTCCAGTAAGCTGTCCATACCAAAAACCAAAACACAAGTAAAAAAATCGTTATTTATTCCCCAACAGGTAATCTATGTAGGTACTAGGTGCTGTATTAACGTATTGTATAAAATCTACTTTTAAATTTCGATTGATTAATAAACTTTTGCCCAGCAACTTAAAGAGAGTCGGTCGGAGGTGTCCCCAAGATAGCTTTTCTTATTCAGCAAGTTTGGAGTTTTGATCTTGGCAAATATTTAATTAACCTATTAATGTGACTTTAACTAAAATGTTCCGAGAACGCACGTTCCATATTTTCATCAAAATTTCAATTTCGTTTTCCGAAATTCTATTTTTGTTTAAATATTCTTTATTCTGTAATTCATTATAATACTAATGCTCATTTTCGAAACGAGTAACCAAATTTCATCATCTGCAACGACACTGAAACACATTTTTCACTTTGCTAGTAGCAAATACTACCTAATTCTATAATACGAGAATTGTATTTTGGAAAACGTATCACTTGGAAATTATTGCGAAGGACTCTTATTTTCCGCTTTTTGGGTAATCAATAGGGGTAGCCCACCCCTTAACAACCGAATGGAACAAGCCAAGTAGGGTAAGCTAATAATTGTTGAAACTTTCTCTAAACATTTCTCGTTCTTATTTAAGATTACAAGCTACTTGGCTAAAATCGTTATAAAATTAATCTTCTACCAGAAATAAGTTATTTCAATGGTGTTTTTGCATCCAGTATTATGTTATTAGTTCAGGAAAAAGTAACTGTAAAAGATTCATTTTTATTTTTTGATACATACATATAATCTTTTTTTTACATGTTGTGGCGAAATAATTGTGATTAAATAGTAACTTTTATTTCCAATCCATATCATTTCTACAGTTTTCGCTGTTTAGACAAGTGAAATCTAATTTTCATTTGTCTCCCTAAAGCGGCAAAGTTTTTCAGATTTCACTTTATACTCGTGCACTAGCAGTTTTAATCTGCTTTGTTTGTTTTCACTAAAATATTGTGACTGAAACTTTGCTCGTTTATTTGATAAACTATTTCGCTTTCGTTATTTTTTCGTTTGACTAAGTTAAGTCCTGGAAATATAAGTATTATATAAAATTATGTGTGGTAGAGCTAATGCCGGGCTCGACTGTGGTGGTACCACATCTTACTCGCAAATCCTCCCGAAGTTATTCGGGAGAGAGTAAGAGGACAGCTCTCAGGCAAAAAACCAGGCGGCCCACCATTGCCTGGGACCGATGGATGGCGGTATATCCATCCCCAATTGCTGGGCCTTATATAAATCGGACTGGTGACGGGCAGCGGCGTCACTGGTGCAAGGGTTTCGGTACCGCGCTCACCAACCCGCCTGCCCAGCGTGTGTGAGTATGGGCATTTCTTCCAGGAGGACCGCCAAGAGTGGCGAAATCCTGGAAAGGCCTATGTCCAGCAGTGGACGAAACAGGCTGATGGATGGATGGATGTGACGAATACAGGTAGAAAATGCTCAATACTTGCTTTGTTTCATACTTATCCGCTTAATATTATATTTTATCATTTTAGTAGAGGTTTATTTAGGCAAAATACGTACATTACAAATAGGTATACTCTCGCAGTGCCTAAACTTTAAATTTTAATAAGGTTTCAGAAAATGATACATATCCTATACTAGGTGCCCCCCGCGGCTTCGCCAGCGATAACTTGGTTTTTGTGAAGCCAAATCAGCTGTTTCATACATTTGGGTCGAGTAGGTATTTAACTTTTCTATGGAACAGTTGATATTTTTTTCACGATTTCAGGGTTGGCTTCATAGTAAAAGTTGTTCATATGGACGAGTACTATCACCAGTTTTTGTTAACAAAATTACTTAAATTTCACGTTGTATAGATGACGAAAGTTTCATGGTTTCAAATGGAAAGAAATGAATGGCGAATAAATATTTAATAAATAAAGCCGACCCTAAATAGTGGCGAGGATGATAACGATGAGATGACAAAAGTTTCCAAGAGTATTTTACCGGGATAAAATAAAATAATAGTAATGTATTCACTCAAGTAAACATGAAATTACAATTTTGGGACTACTCGTAGTTTCCTTGTACGGCAAGAACTTGGTTCAACTTAATAAGGTGTGACAAACAAAAATTCCAAAAGTGCGTGTTTGGATTTTGGTAAAGTGCAAATAACCATATGAGCTTAAGAAAAAGCTTCTATTTCGAAATTACAGACAGACACTTCAATTTTATTTATTTCTATGGATATGGATTTGTGATAACCTCGCTCTCAATGAGGGTGGCGACACCGCGGTCCTCAGTTTTGTTCTGGCAACCGATGAATGCTATCGAGCGACCTACAACTGTGTAAAGAATGTATAGCAACTTAACTACTGTTATCAAGTTTTTCCTGTTACTTAACATAAACTTTTTCTTCAACTTGAGAACTAATAGCTTCAAGTATAAGCGATTTTATGAACTGCTTTTATGTTAGTCGTATATCTGTGTAAAAACATAGCTCTCATATCCTGTTAGTGATTTACACCTGAAACATATTCCATAAACGATTGTCGTATTGTTTAAACGTGAAGAGGACCAGTGTTTAAATACAACAATATGGTAAATTTGTAGTATTTAAGGGTCGTGAGGTCATGGATCTTGGCCCCGTCTGCAGAGGTGACGTAGGCATCTGTTTACTGTAGGTAAGCTTCGGCCGTGCGTTGTCGGCACCTTTAGGACGAAACCAAGGCACCATGTGACTCAATATTTTTCGGTATGACGTCATGAGCAACCGTACCGGGGGGGTGGTTACAGATAGTTGCGTAGTATCAATCAATCGTCCGTTTCCGATTACCGTAGATTGTAGCGAAATTCCCCGGAAAGACCGATTAATGCCTTTCCTGCTGTCACTCTCACAGTTTCTGGTCGAGCGCGTTTCATCCTAGATATTATTTATGCTTTCACTCAGGCGTGATAATGGCCAAGCTTAAAACCGTTGTAAGTAGATCAAAACAGTGGCAAAACGACGACGCGACGGTTTCGTGTGTTCTACGCCGTAGCTATTGTGGGCACTGAACGCTTGTGCTACAACGCTACGTATGTGAGACTACGCTCTTGCACTCGCACAACACCAAGTACATTATTCAATATACGTATACATATATCTATCCATATACTATATATCTATCTATATACAATACTGTACATAGAATATAAAGAAATGGGTCACTAGTATATTGTACTAAAACCTTAGCTACAATTTTTAGATTTTTTGTCTGCCTGTCTGTCTGTTTATCTCTCTGTATGTATGTATGTTCTGTTTTAACTCGAGAACCACTAAACGGATTTGGATGTGGTTTTCTTTATTATCATCTTAGTGACCCTTATCAACATAAGGGTTGTTGGTAAAATAACGCTCAAGCTGAAAACAGAGCAGATATTGAATACCGATACCATTCCGGCCTTTTTTACAACCATTGTCGTAGAAGGACGATGACGCGGCGGGCGTCCACGGTCGTTATCGAATGTACTCCTCATTTCTTATAGTCAAGGAAGATATTATTCTGTTTCATTTGTGCGAGTCAGTATGATCAATGAATATTTTTACCAGTCTATTTGCCCCGGTATAGACTACGGTGGACTATTCCTCCATCACATATAGGCGCAGACAACGCGTCCGTTCAGCGGAAACGTCTCGAGTGGATGATTGAACCGGAAAATAGTCCCCGACGAACCAATATTTAAACCGAGGCTTAAAGTATTGAGCCGCTTTCTGCTATTTGCCGTGAAAATACTGTGTATTTCCTTTCTTATTTTTGGCGGAAATGTAGCCTTATAGAGGAGTATCAATATCACTTGATTGTAATAGGAAAATCGATGGAACACAGCTTTTGGTTTTCATCATTTTTAGTTAATTGTAAAACGTATCTTGCTGTAAAACGGAAATAAATAGGTTCCAAACAAGAGGCACTATGTCTTGTTTGCGGCAATTTTGGCTATATTAACTAACTTATTGGTTATTTCCATTGTTTTTATGATCAAGTAAACAAGTTGAGTGAGTAGAGGAAACTGACATCACTCATATAGGAGTTAACAGAGTTGTTTACGGCTAACAAGATCTTGTTAATATTTTTTTTCCAGTATCATTTATGTAATATATTTATTACAAAAGAAACTTTTTGTATTTGAAATGGTTTTGATGAAGACACAATCCATGTATTAGAATTTGTATCATTATGAAGGTAGTTTGGTGGTTTGGTGTTCAATATTTTTTGGACTCCTGTATCATATAATGTACTGTAAATGTGATTAGTCGTATTGTATAATTCAATTCTACGTAGGAAAATAAACCCCGAAAGAATGTGTTTATAACAGAATTATGTCATAAAAATAAATTAACAACGGCCCTAAACCTGTATACAGGGCACATAAAACCACAATTCAATGTAATTAATTCAACAAAACGGCAATCGACTAATGACCCCAACACACAAACACGATATAGAGGCTCTACACACTACAACACCTTAGAACCTCAAAGTACGATGTAGCATTAACACATTACTAAAGTGGCACGTCTGCTAATTGTCACATTGTTAAAGGAAACCAAACTTAATAGTCTCAAGATAAGGTGTAAATTACTGTGGGGGCGGTGGGTCAAGCCAGTAATGAATGAAACGGTCGATAGCAGTATGATAAATGGGAGGGTGCGGTCGCGAATCGATGCGCGGGCACGTAAGTGGATTAACTATGAAACTGTAGTGTACACGTGTTTCGTGCAGAACGATGACTAAACAAATATTCTGCCTTTTTGTTGGGTCCTGTTAAAACAAATGAAGTCTGTCTGGCCGTGTATGGCTACGCAAGGTCGAACTGAAATATGGCCCGAGGTGAAGAATTACTCTAGGACCCCGGGAACATTACAAAAATTCGACAACATCACATTCAAATACGTTACTTCTATACGATTGAAATAAAAATCTCAAAACATCTGTTTTGTATCCGTAACTGGAAAGGAGAATCATTTCCGGTTCGGAAAAGCGTTGTTTGCCTGTGAAAATTCGGATGTGGTTCCCCCTTTATATGTAAGTAGCTTGAAGAAGTATGAGCGATGAAAGACAACTTTACGTTTATTCAATGAAAATAAACGTGTAGTTATTAAAATAAGCCACAAAAAGAACTATAAAAATAAACTGTAATGGTTTTTTAAGACAAATAGCTTTAATAAAAGTGTTGCGTGGTGCGCTACAAGCCGCCATCCTTGTTCCCGCCGCAGTTAATGTAAAGCATACATTTAAGTGCTAATTTAATTAATTGTCCTGCTCCCCACAGGGCAAGCCACAGGCCGCCAGGGTTGTATTTCGAACGCACCCTACATTACCACGCTTTTCACCAAGCGCTTTTCTAGAAACAATATTTTTCACTTAAAAATAAAACAGTTCGGTTGATCTCTACGTAATATGAAAGTTGCAGAGTTCTCTGCGAAATAATTAAAAGTTATAGACGTTTGAGCAACCGAAGATATTTGATTTTTGATGATAAAAACGTTACTGAAAAACTTCGATTTGTGTGCCAAAATTTGCTGGAAAGTAACGCAATTTTATTTCCATTTCGTTCATTGAGATCTCTACCGTTTTATACAAAACAGTTTATCATTGTAGCAATATCGGTGCGAGTAGATAACTTTGCCAATTTAACTTTATTTGTGTCGAGGTAATATTCGGGACTTAAATAACTTTTTGCAAAGTTCTTTATCGTCCCTTAAATATTTTGTAGGGAGTAAAAAATGCTTTAAGTTGCTCGCAAATAAGTTAACTGATTATGCCTATATAGAGAAAGAATGGTATCAGAATCAGTTAGAAGGAGGGGACAAGAAGCGCAGTGTTGCCCTGCTATATCTGTTTTTATCAAAGTACGAGTACACGTTATAATTTTCCGTAAACTTAAAAATTAAGAGACTAGAGAAACAAAAATCTACAACTTGAAAAGTCTTTTACCCATTTTTCTTCGGTGAATTGGAATCTGAATTTTATTACAAAAAAATTTACATAGGAAGCCGAAGAAAAATACGCTTGAAGACGTCACATTTTAGTGTCATGGTATTTTCTTGGATTTACATCGATGGAACCCTACCTTGATGTACGAAGCACAACAAGTATTTACCAAGGTATCTACTTGACTTATCAGACATTTAAGTATATAGTGGATAAGTACTCGAGTTATAAGTAAACATAATGTTAAGATAGTTTATGAGTCATAACATAAAGTCATTAGCATTAGTGTACTGTACCTATCGGTTATGAATTCATCATTTTCAATATTGGTTCTGGTATGAGTATGTTTTTGTGCCCAAGGATGGAATTATTTTGTTTGCTTATGCTTGAGTAAACTTTATTGTATGTAACTGTGGTTTTCATTTTAAATTCCAGGAAACAATCCCTAATGCCATGGAACCATGGGTAATTAAAATTACCCGTGGACCCGGTAATGGGTCCACCCACCGGGACCACGGGTAAACACTGACATTTTATTATATTTTCTACCCGAATCCTGGCAACACCGAGAGGGGAGCGGGACAAGAGACGCGTGAACAGAACCGCCCGAGGCCGGATTATTGAATCATCAACAAAACATCGCACGGATGAAGGCGCTCGCTCTCTAATTACTTTCTACTCTCTTTGCCGGTAATTTTAACTGATAACATCTTCAAATCTGATGAGATTTGATGAAGAAATCGATGAAGTGTCCATAAATGAATGGGTTTTGTGTTTAAGATAATATACATCTATCTTTACGTACTTGTTTTATATACTTTATTTATTATCTACGAGCATAAATAATTTGCTTAACAAATAGCTCTTCAAACGAATACATCCCCTGAACTGATACTTAGTAAGATACACGCTTCTAGGGTCTCCTGCTATTAGTTTATAGACTATGTAAATAAATTTATTTTTTATTTTACCAGTATATGGTCTTAAATTACTGTAGTTATAATATGTATAATAGAGAAACTAAAAAAAAAATACACGATATATTTCGACTCCTCAATGGAGTCGTCATCAGTCGAATGATAATAAAAAATCACATCACACTAATAATAAAAATGCGAAAGTTTGTGTGTGTGTATGTTTGTTACTTTTTCATGCTGAAACGGCTGGATGGATTTGGGTGAAATTTAGAAAGGATATAGCTTATACCTAACACATAGGCTACTTCTTATCCTTATCCCGAAAAAAAGCATGTCGTTAAACCGAAAAACACGCGGGCGGAGCCGCGGGCAAAAGCTGGTAAAGAATATAAAAGAATTAAAAAGGTGACATCTGTACAAGTTGAAGGAGGAAAACAGAAAGTTTTTGGAAATATTTTAATTCGAATTAAATAATAAATATATAATAAATGATAGATATATGAGGCACTGAGAGCAAGAAAAGCCTAACATTTCCAGACACAATTAAAAATCAATTATGTCTGAAAATGTTAGGCTTTTCTTGCTCTCAATGCCTCATTTAATAGATGAGTATATGTTATGTGTAAATATTAAAGTTTTATGTGTATATAAATAAACACAAAATAAAAATATCCTGTCTGACTAACTGATCTATCAACTCCCGGACCAGATGGCTGAACCTAGGGACATGAAAATTGGACAGTGGGTTTCTTGTATGAATGCGACGTAGCGGGTCCACAAAACAAATATGCCGTAGCAAATATCAGCTGTGCATTGGTTAACTTAATAACACTGTCAGCGTTTTCCTTGATTTAAACCTGAAACTTCAGCTGACTTTATGAATGGAGAGTTCACAACAAACGATCCGATTTTCCGAGTGTTTTTAAGCGACTCTCAGCCGAGCGGGCGATCCGATATGCGTTCGGAAAATTAAAATGTGGCCATGCGTGGAGCATTGTTGGAGCACCTCTTTATTGTTACCGGTTTGCATGCACGGGAAACGCAAATGGTCCGGGCTTGAGCTATACTAATCGAACGTGGTTAGATTCACGAGAACTTTACAGTTTACACTAAAGACTGCGTATCAAGCATTACGATAGTGTCCGGTTTTTTCAAGGTTTTTTGTGTTCAAATGAATATCCAGACGTAATTCCAAACACATTTTTTTCGGATAATTTCGCACTTTAAGCTTAATCTCTATATAAGTAATCAAATTTTTTACTTTTTAACATTACTCTCCATGAAACATAGGGCAAAAAAGTAAGCCACATTTTATGAGAAATACGACAAGTTTAGAGTTGCCTAAATTTAAAAACAAATCCAATTCAGGTAACATAACAAGACCACACGAGCGACATGACTTTACTTTTTTGGGCATAAAATATTTAAACACCCCCCTTGCTATTCCCCCCACCCCCGCTGGGTAGCGAGGTGAGGGGCGAGGGACACTCGCGTGACAAATAGCTCTGAATATCTCGCGACTATCCGAGGATTCCTGCTCCCATTCGTACGGGATCGCCTCCAAATGACAACAGATTTTGTCACTCTTTTGCGAAAAAGACGTACGTTTGTCCGTTAGAATGTAAGAAATCACATTAAGTTAATTTAATTATTCCCATATATTTCCAGTTAGGTCATAACTTTATAACGATTTGTAATATGGTGTCGTTACTTATCTTGTTAAACAATAAAAAAAATACAAAATAATTATTTGGTTAAGTGTGAGTCGGACTCTCCCACAAAGGGTTCCGTACCACCACACAATACAGGTACGGAACCCTTAAAACATATATATCAACAATTTCTGCCATAGCAACATTAAGGCGACAAAAAACAAGACGCTAAAATCGGCAGTGCTTGACAAAAAATTTGGCGCTGTCTGCGTATGGAACCCTACTATTTGTTTTATTTTATTTTCGACTATGTCGTACAATCTGACTAAATTTAAAACTTGTATGTATGTTTAGGTAAGAACCAAAACCAATAACGTTTAAGTAATGCAATTTTTTCGAGATTTCTTGTATGGGCACCCACCTTAATTTTTTTTTATATTTTATTATTTGTCGCGATACAGGCTACGTATTGTGTGAAAATTAAAACTTTCTACCTGTTACGGTTTAAGCTGTAGACCCCTGTGACAGAAAGACGCACAGACAGACAGCGGAGGTTTAGTAATAGGGTCCCGTTTGGCACCCTTCGGGTACGGAACCCTGAAATATATTTGTTTTGGGTCTTTCGTCAAATTTAGGGTTCAGTCAAAAAGCAATTTACCCGTAGACCCTTTTATCGAGCACAACTTGACAAGTCTGCCTTTATTTATCAAAAATCTAATAGCTTCAATAAATACAGAGTTACGGACTTCTTCCATGAAAGCGTCGATTTAAGGAAAGCGTGAAGCGAGGTGTAAAATGTAGCCGAGCGTCAAGCCTTATATGACATTCTTCAACCCGCGTACTGTAGGCCTCACATTATTACATATGACTCTTATTACATACGTTATAAGCGCTTAAATCCTTGTCAAGGCAACTGGCGTACGATACCGAATTCCTTACTTTTATTAAAAACTTATCGAGTTGAGAATATGAGAAACCCCTTACGGGTATTGTGTAAAATCACTTAACATCACGTAATGGATATTTACCGTATTAAGGATTGAATTACGTGATTTTTGGTTTGGAAACTTTTTATGCGAAAACCGACTGGATAAAGTTACATTTTACGCCTGGTTAATAAGCAAAAAATATTTGTATAAGCACGTCAATAAACTATGGAAAAATAGAACTGCAAAAAATAAAAAGAATCTGTTAAAATATAATCTCACTGAAAGTTTTTGATCAGTATTTTTTTTAAATAACGCAAAAATCAAACACTTTCCTATTTTTGTATATATTTATATAGCAAATTTCAAAAAATAGGTCAATATTTTTTCGCACAAATTCTAAAGTCTGATAACAAAACGTTGTTCGGTGATTAAAGTGCGTTATTTAAATTCTGTGGTATGTCCTCCATACACTTACAGCTAGAAATAATTCAGATTTGCATGTATTCGTCGTCTGCAACGCCGTGAGAAGATTTGATGTTTGTTTGAATATCTGATTTCCGTTCCCGCACGATATGCTTGTCTCGAGAAAACAGGTAAAACAAAAACAAAACGGATAATGTATTTTTGTATGGATTGGTTGAGTTGGGGTAGCGGCCAGGCTGGGGTGAGCGCTACGCGGTTCGTAGCACTGCTACGGATTTTTGTAGTTTCTTTTAGGGTTATGTTTATAGGAGGATATCTTTAATATATTATTTATTTTTAATTTTTTCATTGGGTTTTGTTGTATTATACTTTCAAAACATAATATAGTATATCGAATCATTCACATAAAAGTAACTATAAGGTTGATTTACGAAAAATAAACAGTTATTATTATTACTATCTCTATTTCTAACCACGATACAGTCAACGACTCACCCTTTGAATTATATCGACTTAAGGATGTCGGTGAAAAGCGAGTGTACGAGTATTTTCTGCTTCAATTACAGAAGTATTTTTAATTATTAACTGAAAAACACTTTTGATACTTGGCCATATGTTATGATAATGTAGCTTTTTATGTGTTTATGTTAAATGTAAACCACCAAAAAAGTTATCCTTAAACAACTTTCAGATATATTTTAAAATCAAGAAGTCGTGGAATGGAGAAGTATCGAAGACACAAATGAGCAAAGTTACTTCTCTCCCAGATTGCGGGGTGATTCGGAAACAGTATCGCGACACTTGTAATTAGCTTTGTAATCCGGCCTTCTACTATTGCCAATTTAAAACTTGCAGAATTCCCCAGCGGGTGCAATTAAAATTTGCGATTTAAAATTTATTCGTTTGATTCTGTAATTAAATTAACCGTTTGAGTAATTTGTCAATTTTGTCAGTATGCATTTCAAAGTTTGGTTAGTAAATACCCTGTTTCAGTATTACATTAATAATTACATATTACACTAATAAGTGTAATTCCTTTTTTTGACTAAATCTGTGTAATTGAAGTTTAGTTTATTAAATTTAATATGAAAAAAATTTATTAATTTTCGAAATATATTTCGGCCCACTATGGGGCCGGCATCAGTCGAATACTTAAAAAAGTATTACTTTAAAATATATTTCGAAAATTAATAAATTTTTATTATTATTACAAGTTAAAGGAAACTAAAGGCTTTATATAGCTAAATTATATATGTTTATTTCAAGTTAATATGAAAAAAAAATATATATATGCAGATATATAGTTTGAATAAGTTTATATTGAGAGTATCATTTGGCTAAAAAATTTACGATACATAACAAAATTTATACTTGCAAATGTGAAACTAGAAACAAATCTTGAATTAAATGCTCTTGAGCTAGTCTTACTATATATTCAAATATTTTCAAAATTACAAATAGGTAATATTAAAACAATTCATTTAACTTATACCACCCAAATTCAGCAGAATTACATTTCGATAATATACATAATATGTTTAGTTCATTGTAAAAATAAGTAATGTATAATAATATTAAAACAAATGATTAAAGATATATTGAATGTTAAATTAATATTTTATTTATATTGTACAGAACATACACCAACAGAGGTACTTGAGGTAGCCATGTATATCTTTTGATCATCACTGTTGTACAATCGTGGGACGCACTATAAGTTTCCGGAATGAATATGAAAAAATACTATTAAATTAATTTATTGTTTTTCAAAATAATCTCCCTTGGCGTCTATGCACTTTTTCATTCGATCAAACCAGTTTTGAAAACTTTTGTGCCACTCCCCTGTGGTGACCTCTGAAACGTGTTTTTCATACTCCTCGACAGCCTCTTCTGGTGATGAAAATCGTTGACCGCGTAATTGGTTCTTAATTTTTGGGAACAGAAAAAAGTCACAAGGTGCCAGGTCGGGACTGTATGCAGGATGACTCATGAGTTCTACATTTTTCGTCTTCAAAAAGTCGTTTGTCTGTCTGGCCGTGTGAGAACTAGCATTGTCGTGGTGCAGGATGATACGGCGTTTACGGTTATTTTTACGGAGTTCGTCAATAACTTCCGGCAAACAAATGGTCGTGTACCAGTCACTATTCACGGTACGACGATTCTCTAAAGCAACAGTAGCCACGTGTCCAGTTTTATTAAAAAAAAAAGAAGCAATCATCCGCTTAGATGCACTTTTCACGCGCGCCACTTTGGTTGGTTTCGGCTCATCTTGAAAGACCCATACGCTCGATTGCTGCTTTATTTTGGGATTGTAGCAATAAATCCATGTTTCGTCACCTGTTACTATGTCCCACACCAAATTTGACGCACCTTCGTTGAATCTAGTAAGCATGGCACTGCACCAAGTGACGCGGTCCGTTTTTTGAGCCTCGGTCAAGTTGTGTGGGATCCACCGCGAGCACAGCTTTCTCACACCCAAATGTTTGTGTAGGATTGATTGTATTTGACTCATGCCTATTTCTAAGGATGCGCGAACTTCATGGTAGGTCACATGCCTGTCTGTTTCAATCATACGGCGCACAGCATCGATGTTTTTGTTGATCACAGCGGTGGACGGCCGACCATCGCGAGATTCGTCACTGAGATTGATACGACCACGCTTGAATTCTGCAAACCAGCTATAAACAGTCGTCTTGCATGGTGCTTCATTGCCAAAAGCTGTTTCAAGCCGAGCGATGCTCTGTTGAGCTGTCAAATTACACTTAAAATCGTGGAAAATCATACTACGAAAATTTTCCCGAGTTAAATCCATGTTGATGCAGACACACAATTTTTTAAATGGCGCCACAAGGTAAAAACAAAAGACAGTCAGATGAAACAAACTGCATTCTACAGCCAAAGAGTTCTATTTTCAAATGTTGCAATAAATTTTTAAATATTGTTTATGTAAGTGGCCAGTTCTGGAAACTTTTAGTGTTACCTATGTAATTGCCTATTCTTTTTTTCGCCAATATTCACAATTCAAAAACCGTTTCAGAGAATAGCTTTCCTTAACCGTTTTTAAGAGATAGATTTTAAAATAAGCACATATTCTTGTTAAATGAAAAAAGTGATGTCTTTCATTTGGTCTTCAGTGACGCCATCATCACACATTTCCATAGGCATATTTTATTTTTCTTGAACGCATCGTAACGTCTCAAGAAGCTAACCCGTCAACCTAATAGGATGACGTCACTTCCTGTGAATACTAAAATATTGATGAACATGATATCGATTCAAAGCCTTTTTACTCTAAATAAATCTCAAATGTTCAGTTCCTAAAACTAGCTTTCAGGAATATTAAATTTATTTATTTATTTATTTATTACACTTTATGTACATTTACACGAAAACATGAAGAAGAATATTAAAAATATTTCATAGAGTACAAAGGCGGCACAGTAAAATCTTCAGGGATCATGGCACCAACGTTATGTTTCTCGAGATCCCATAAATAGTACTCTGTGTATCATAGCACTTCAGTTTAGGGTTCCTTCGGATTATTTTCAAGGGAACCACTGATTGATCAATTACGCAAATTGATCTGGAGGCTCTAGCCGTAAAATCAGATACTTCAAATTAGAGTATCATAATCCATCTAAATTTTATTAAATTTTCATCAAATCAAATTTTTGGGTAATTCGCTTTGATGAAGTCAGGAATGCCATAATTAGCTTCTTATTTTACAGTTTATTAAGATTAGGGAAATTGCGTTACATATTTTACTGAATAAAAATTGATTTTGACTTATTACTTCAGAATTTACGGCAGACAATTTTAGTGGTCTCTTTTGATTTAGTTTATAATGTAGATTCTTCTTTAATTTCATGCATTTACATAATTTGTTTTATTTTTTCTAGGATTGTATAATTTACGTTTTTTTAAGATGTTTGTATAGGTATATAATGTATAGTTATTCCAATGTTTAAATACGATTGAAACTAAAATAAACTAGAGTTTCTTAATAAATCAATAAATAAGTACAATTTTATTCATTCTTGATTCAGAATTGACGCCCCGAAATAAGTCCCGCGAGTTTTTTGTCATTATTTCTTTACAATAGGACATGGGACTTTTATTGTGACGTTCACTCTACCTTGATTTTAGTTTTATAAAAAAGAGCCGGCTGGAACTGTGTCATATCGTGAATATGGAACTAGTGTGTCGGTACAACTTATATCGATAGAAATAGAATTGCAATAACGTTCATATTAGCGCGGTTTGCAACGTGGCTTTTTCGACGATTCCTCCGGATAGCGCCAAACAGGAGAAAATAATGTATTTCACATGGACGTGTAGAATAGAAGAAAATTCAAAACGTTAGCATTTTAAATCTATTCACTGTCTTTAATTTGATGAAAAAATAATGAAAGCCACTTCTGGCGTTTGGAAGGAGTAAGAGAATTCTTGTGTAAATCATAGAAAACTTTCGATAACTTTTTTTCTTGTCAAATGCCAACATTTAATACATCAAACTCATTTATTTTTGACTATTATTATGTATATATATAGGTAAAGGAGGAGCAGGTCTTAAAAGACAGGATACTGAAATATTTAAATTTGAGTAAAGAAACATGAAAATGAAATTGTAACGTACTGCTGAGGTCAATAATTAAACTTTGCACCTGTGTTCAGGTTTGGTAGATCAAAATATATATTGTGTAATCTGATCAGGTGAACCATAAATATTGGAAACTGAATTTGAAAAAACTCATTGAACATTAACAATGCAACACTGACTGAATTTAAACACTTTTTATCATTGCCAAACAAATAAATTACTTTTTATATTATTTGGGCCGTTTCTTAAAATAAAAGATTAAACAAATTTAGACACAACTAATTTATGTACACTCAATAAATAATAAATTGTTTGCATTGAGTTAAGTCACGCGTACACGCCGCTCTTAAGGCGGCACCTTCCAGATCGGTGTCAAGTCAGGTAACCGACACCAGCCTCAATAGCCACAATCAAGCCTACCCTCATTTAAATACCAAAACACTCGCTTTCCGCGCGGTTAGCTCCGACCCGACCGAACCCGCAACATAACATAAACAAATTAATTCCAATAATGAACCCTAATAAAGGGATCTGTTTACTCCATAAAGAATAAATGTTATAATAATTGGGCCAGGAGGGTACAATTTAGAGCTCTGAATTCTAAACTCTGAAAGGGTGAATTAATTTCTGAGAAGTTTTCAAAATTAATATTCTTATTACGAGTAATGAAACGTTTATAGCTGCAGTTTATACAAGCGAGTTTAAACGAAGCTAGACAAACAAGCAATAGCAATATGAATATAGTTTGTGGAGTATCAAAACGTTTGAAGCCGTCGCATCGCTTCTGAAAGCGCGAGCTGTGAAGGAACAAAGCCAAAGTGTCAAGATTAAGCTCCTTCACTCCCGTCTGTGGTGGCTTCACGAAACACTGTGTAAAATTGTTCACGGACTATAAAACTGCACAAAGGCTTTTCAATTAAAACTTTGAATGGCGTCCTCCTGGCGCTAATTATGGCCTGGCCCACCGAGGGCATCTATTAGTATAAAATAAAGCGCTAACCACGACGGCAACAGCGATCCCCCCGCGCGAATGCCCCTCGCCTAAGTGAATTCCGTTAATTAAACCATAAAAACTTCGATAAATTAAGATCCCAGCCAATTCCCCTCTCTAATATAGTCCGTGGCTGGGAAGATTTCAGATGCAAACGACATCGATACACCCCCTGCCCCGTAAGGTGGGGGAATTGTGACATAAATTGTTCCGGGGTTTCCCTATGTCCCGTCTACAGTTGTTTGCGGCTTCATTTCATTTCGGTTATTGTTCTGTCGCCGGGGTAAATGCGGCCAATTTGTAATCATTACGAACGTTCATTGTTCGCTTAAACCCGTAGCTTTAATTTTGATTATGCTTTAAAGTGCAACAATAATAATCGTCTTATTAATTTGTAGACACTAATTCGTTTTTTGGGGCAAATGACAATAATACATGAAATTTTCCTCAAGGAAACCTCTAGCAGCAAACATTGTATCTAAAACAACACAGTCGTTCTCAAAACTACTTGCATTTTCATGTTTAAATAAATATGTATAGAAAATGAAATAAGCTGTATGCCAGATTTATTTATGGAAATATTTAAAAACACCCTTAACTGTCTGTGTAAAATGACTTTATAAAGTCACAAAGCTACAAAATTTCACAGCCAATCAACACGATATTGTGCCCGAGAAGAAAACAAACCGACCAAAAACTCACTTAGCCCTGTAATTAATACACGAAGAGTACACAAAAAGTGTCGCGAAAGCTCGGCTGGGTCACACCACACACGGCCCAATTAAATTAAACACACAAGCTAGCTGTTAACCTTAAAATTCACTAATGAAAATATCCATACAGTTCGTTCGGGGGCGCGCCTTATCAGCTATCAGACGCTTATTGCTTTCGTTCGTTCTTCTCTAATTAACGTATGGAGTTTTCGTGTTCAAATGAACTTGAATAGGTCAACTATGGCATTTTGTAGGAGCATATTGTTTATTGTGATAAGTGCGATTAGTATAACCTCGAAGTTTTCATTTTTGTTTGTGTTTTTAACTTGTTTTAGACGTGTAAATTGTTCTATTGTCGCAAACCAATATAACTCAAATCGACAATATAATCTAGGGTATATCAATAAAAAATTAAATAACAAAAAATAATTAAAATTATAACTAAATATATCAACGAAATAATAAAAACTTAAATAAACGAAATAATTAAAATAAATATATTACAACTAAACTAAATTCAAAAACCGGCAAGTGTGAGTCGGACTCGCGCGAAGGGTTCCGCACCGTTATCTATAAAAACGGCAAAAAAATCATGTCTGTCGTATAGGGGTTATATCTGTCGCGCAGGTCCGACTCGCACTTAGGCGGTTTTTGTATTTGTTGCTATAGCGGCAACAGAAATATATCATCTGTGAAAATTTCAACTGTCTAACTGTCACGGTTCATGAGATACAGCCTGGCGACAGACGGACAGACAGACGGACAGCGGAGCCTTAGTAATAGGGTCCCGTAGGTTACCCTTTGGGTACGGAACCCTAAAAAATTGTCGAGGTCGCGACCGGTCGCTGCCGTCGTTTGGGGAGTACCCAGCAGGCTGGCCGTGTTACCTCGTTGTATGGCCAGACTGATTATCTGCCGAAGTAAGTCCCAGCCCGAGGGTCCCCGGAGGCATCGACCAGGCGTTCCGATGGGTCTTTGATCAAATAATGTACACTCGGCCCCCACGTGACTTTTAATTATACAACAAGGATGGGAAATCCTACACAGCTATAATAGGTCTTGGACTTGAATAGAAAATGTATTAATTAAGACCCCGTAAATTAGGACTGGGAATTAAAAATCTTCTATTACGTCAATCTCATTACATGTTTTTTTTTATTGTACTTTGTGTACGAGTCGAGTACACTTGATGAATTATTTAGATGATGTTATTCTTTTTAAAATTGATTTGTGCTGAAAGTGAAGTTCCCCAAAATAATACCAATAATTTTGCTCAATTAGAAAAGTTTTTTTGGTTTTTGGTTTGTGGTAGCTTTGATTTATCTGCATAAATGAAATCAGTACCGAAATGACTTGTCCGACAACAAAAAGCGACTATTAAAGTTACTGTACACAAATATGTTTTTAATCCCTTAAGGTAATTGCACATCAAAAACAGTTTTATAAATATCTACATTCTTTATCAGATGTTATTTAGGATACCGCGTTTCTGCGCTCTGATTGGTCTAATTTGTTTATGACACCGCTTAGGTAACCAATGAACGACTAATAATTCTTAATTTGCTCCCACAGAACACTTTCAATAAGTAAATTACTGACAATTAGCCTGAACAAAAATTCTTGTCTAAGCTTACATGATCAAACGTAAAAACTCGTTTTCTTTGTGATATTTTTAATGAAATTGTTATTGATATTAATGACGATAAAAAAATATTTTTGATGGTCATAAATAAAGTTTTTTTTTTCAATAATTGGCCATCCATAAGCCTGGTTCATCCACTACTAGACATAGGACTTTCTAAAATTTTGCCTCTCTTGGCGGTCCTCCTGAGAGAAATGCCCATACTCCCATAATGCCCATAATTAATTAGCCATTGAGACACAATTACACAAAATACTTACCATAGAAATGCCATCTATACGCGGACGCTTCATTTCTGTATCAAGTTCTGAAAGTATTAATGTTAGTTTTAGCAAATCAAATTTTTTTTTTGTTGCAAATATTATTAAAAGCTAAATTAATTTGCAAAAGTTTTGACGGCATTGAAAACATTACATTTTGTGCTACTGATATATACTCGCATTACTCTAAGTCTATATATTCAAGCTAATATCCAAAAGTGAGCTCTAACAGACCCAAAACTGTTAAAATGCAAATATGCTAAAGGGCAAGGGAAGAGCCTCCAGCAAATTTTATACGTGCTCTATTTGTCAGCCACAAATAATACCTTTGATAAACAACTCTGTTATATTAAACTCTTAACTACCTGGATGCCTTAAACATTCTCGGGTTCAAAGTTACCAAGTTGCGTTGTTACTTTGTTATTATTGCTTGAGAATACACGCGGAAAATAAAGCAACTTTCTTAGCCTGAAAGTCGGTTTGTAGCTGAAAATATATCAATACCCCCACCCACAAGCCTATAAAAAGCTTAAAAAACTCAACTGTAAAGTTCAACGAGCACAAAAGAAATAAACTCAAGTCCTCTTTGGGTATTAAACAGTATCCAACAGTCTGTAAAGCGCCCTCAAATAGAACTTTCTGGCGAGTTGAAAACGAACCTCTCTGCACAACATCTGTCGTCGAAAAGCCAACATTTTCTACCAATAAAATCTTTTCCGAGCACATTTCACTCTCTTTGAGAGAAGTGAATTCAACAGGTGGCGCCTTTTAACAATTTGAATGTAATCGTCGCCTTCTTATGTTCAAAGACGGTTTATGACGCCGACTACTGATGTAGTCTTTGCTTTATCACTGAGCTTTTTTAGAAGCCTGTAAATCCAAGTATTCACGAACTGAAATCACGTGCCTTGAAACTGCACTCAAAAGCCGTCAGTGCAGTGTGTTAACACTCTTGCAGACACGTCATGTAGTAGCTGGCTGGTGAACTAAAAGCCACAGAGCCACGTCAATCAAGTGCAAGAGCCACTCTGCGGTAATCTGCCGAAAGTCCGACACACTGGGGTAATCCTGCAACTGACTGCCAAGTTTGTTCACTACGAAACAGGGTTGGCGCACTTGGATTGCAGAAGTTTTGAAGATTCTTGTTAGTATTTTGAAGGTAATATAGTATTTTTAATGAGCCTATTCAGGAACAAAAAATTTGCAATTTAGTGTACAACTTACTGTTATTTTTGAAATAATACAAAATTATAAAACCTACATCGCCAAAAGATGGGTCTTTTAAAATCAAAAATTTGTAATTACTTGGAAACTACCAAAAAGTATCAGCTGGGAAGACCAAAGTGCTTGTTTAGCAAAAACAACGTAGGTACTTTAAGATTATGTAGTCTTATTTGTGATACTTGTACATATATCCTTGAAACGACCTTCGAGCAGCAAGACCTTTAAGCAAATCTCAAATGCACCGATTTTCGGGAAATTTTGTAAATGAAGCTTGCCAACCCTGGAGCACAAACTACCAAGGCGCCAGAATATCGTAGGAGCGTCAAGATTTAAGTAGTTTGCGGCAGGAAGTCGCTTCGAAGTCGTCTTGTTTGGCCGCAGGAGTCGCTAACTCGATATTGCACGCTCACTTTATGCTCAAGTTTGTACACAACAAACTTATGTTTGCACCTACAAATGAAGAACTAGAACTGTAGGTCTTCGGAATAACGACTATTTTGTATCGTAGCCTACATTGAAGACCTGTGAAGTCACGCCTGCTAGACCGCCTCCGACTCGAATCTAGGCGCCTGGTGAGAAGACTTTATTGGTGCCAGTATTTTTTGTTATGGAAAAACAATTTTACAATTTTAGCTTATCTTTCTTTTGTTTGTCTTTATTTTAAATTAAAAGAAAAATCTGTAAGATAACGAATCTTTGTGCATGAAGTCTTAATTGGCATCTTCAGATATGGTTTTTGTTATTATAAGTGGCAAATAAAATCATCAATCAAAGCCTTAAGCAGCCTATTATCCCGAGTGGTCGTTAAGTATAAACGCTAAAAGTCTATAAAGACGATCAGTGCGGGGGGTGGGGGGCGGCGCTAGATCTACTTGCACGACGTAAAACTGCACTTAAAACGTCCGCAAACGGGAAGAGTGGTCTAAGGGCGAGAAGGGGTGAGTTTTTTGAAAATTGCGTACTGTGTTTTTTATCCTGTAACCCATTTAAAAAGGGTGATGCCCGATCTCCCCAAGTTCCAAGTCCTTGACCCCGAGGTTTTTATTATTAACTAAAAGTGGCACGACTCTGTCTTGACCGAAATTGTGAATAGTACAGTCGCCGAATCAATGCTTACGTAATTAACTACAGAATTGATAATTAATTTTGGTAATTAAGTACAGAACAAACGACGTTGTGATAGTTTTCCTTTTAACTTAATTATATGATATATACTAGTTCTGTGGGGGACACTTGACTCTAACAAAAATATTTCGCCAACGGATCCCTAAATCTAAAAATGGTTTTCGCACACCAACAATGTTTTTGAACGACCTATCTAACGGGCTAGACGAGAAAAAAAATCATCCCCAATTAACGTGTATGGAAGTGCTCAAATTTTTTTTGTCATATTTTATTTTACCGTTTTGTCGGCATGATTATTATGTATGTCCATGCTAAATTATAGCTTTCTAGTATTAATAGTCTATAAAATAAGCCGCGGACAGACGGACATGGCGAAACTATAAGGGTTTCTTGTCGGACCACGGAACCCTAATGAACTTCTAAAATAACCTTCAATGGGTATTGTAGGTCGGGGAAAAAGTTTCTTCGCATTTTATATGAAAATTCAAAACATTTTATTTTTTCAAAGTTTATTTACATTTAACTAAAGTATGTAGGTGCCATTTTGTTCGATAACTTTCTGCCATCTTGTAGGTAAGGACAATGATCCCATTGCTATAGAAATTCTGGGGCTTCTGATCAAAAAACCGCGACAAGTGGTTTTGGCAGTCCTCTCGTGATGTTAACCTGACACTGCCTAAAGAATTCTGAAGAGACCGAAACAAGTGGAAATCTGAAGGTGCAAGGTCAGGACTATACGGTGGATGCATTATTACGTCCCAGCCAAACTCTGTTAATTTTTGCTGAGTGGCTAAAGATGTGTGAGGTCAAGCGTTATCATGATGAAAAACCACACCCCTTCTGTTGACTAATTCCGGCCGCTTTCTCTCAACTTCTTGCTTTAATCTCATCAGCTGTTCGCAGTAGAGTTTAGAATCGATGGTCCTGCCTGACGGTAACAGCTCATAATGAATAATGCCCTTGCAATCCCACCATACACACAGCATTACCTTGTTGCGAGATAACCCGGGTTTCGCCAGAGTCTGTGAAGCCTGACCAGCCTTTGACCACGACTTTTTTCGCACTTTCTTGTCGTACGTGATCCACTTGTCATCACCAGTTATCAGGTTTTTCAAACATGGTTCGGTTTCATTACGTTGTAATAAAGAATCACAAATGAGTCACGGTTCATTAAGTTTCTTTAAGTGAGCTCATGAAGCACCCAAATATCGAGCTTTTTTGTGTACCCAGCTTTTTTCAAATGCGCCAAAACTGTTTTGTGGTCAATCCCCAGTTCTTCAGCTACATTGTACCTATTGATATGCCGATCTTGCTCCACTTTTTCAAAAATGGCATCCATTTTATCCGTAACAGGGCGCCCAGAGCGAGGTGCATCTTTGACATCAAAATTTCCGGATTGAAAACGCTTAAACTAAATTAATGCTACTCTCACAGACACTGCACTAAGTCCATAAACATCATATTTTTACCTTCTTTGTTGTAAAATTTTAAAATGTATAGAATTTCTTCATTAGATTCATTCATCTTAACAGTAAGAAAAACAAATGAAAATCACACTTTTTACCGAAAATGAATTTGGAATTATCTTTTTTAAAATTTTAACTTTTTAATAATACCAAAACCAGCCACATACAAATGGTATAGCCAAAATGATGTTATTATAAGTTCACACATACTATTTGCGAAAAGAGTTTTCCCCAACCTATTTTTTACGAATTGTGACGTCATTTCAAGTGCGAACGTATGCTTATATAAGCGGATATGTATGTTTTAGATGATAGGCACTCGGTTGGCAACTGATTTTACGATACAGAATCAGAGGGCTGGATACATTTATTATACGCACCCTGGATAAAACCCTAACACACCCTGAAGATACCTTGAAAATATCTAAAACACATAGCACTATACATAGATACATACAGAAAATTAAGGTTCTACAATTCAAAGTAAAAAAAATTAAGAGGTGATAGAGTATCTCTAATAAAGTAGTAAACCTCTTTACAACGAAAAAAAAAACTTTTTTTTTGCGAACTTAGTTTCCACCTTTCCATAGAAATTTTTTGCACTGGGAAAAGAAATAGCTTATATAATTTTTTCAGTTAACAGTTATTTTTACATTTAACAGTATGATCCACTCTAGAATTATTTTCACTTATTATTTTAGGACCTTATGCAACGTGAAATTGAAGTCATTTTGCTAACGAAAACTAGTGATAGTACTCATCCATATGAACAACTTTTACTATGAAGCCAACCCTGAAATCGGCTAAAAAATACAGCTGTTTCATACATTTGGGTCGAGTAGGTATTTAACTTTTCTATAGAACAGCTGATATTTTTTTGACGATTTCAGGGTTGGCTCCATAGTAAAAGTTGTTCATATGGACGAATACCATCACCAGTTTTCGTTAACAAAATTACTTAAATTTCACGTTGTACATCTTCCAAAATAAGGTTAAGGCGATTGATTCTCAAACTGCAATATCAGATCTATCTTTAAAGGCCTACTCCTACTACACGGGGGGTCCAAATATATTTAAAAAAAATATGATAGGCGCAATATAGTCAGAAATGAAAATTAAGTTCAATAAATTTTATTTTGTTCTTATTTTCGTCCATAAAAATATCTAAATTTTCCTATGATTTACGAAAGAACTTTCCTGCTGCTCTAGAATGCCTGAAGTGATTTTAATGATTCTTTCACCAAATTACATACAATTTATTTATCTAAAAAATTTAAGTTAGAAGTTCTCAAAAAGTGGGGAACTTGAACGTTGCATTGGTGATAACTGATGGATGAATAATTGTATTTACAATATTGAAAAGACAAAAATTTTATAAATATTGGTCCCAGTAAGTTTTGTTGCAAATATTTTGTGAAGGTGCCACGCAAGAAAAGGAAAATTGCAAATTTCTTGGAAAGGGCTTTGTATATGAATGAAGTACGGTAAGTTCGCGATTAATTACTTACATGATAAAATGATGTCATAATACTCAAAGGATACCTACCTAAATCTTTTTTATACCTACTCAAAGGCAAACGATAATAATTTATGCCTTTATGTACCTAACATCTCAGTCATTCATAGTCACCTAGATGCACACAAACTCTCCCATTCTAAAATTTGATCAAAGCAGATTGTACATAAAGCGTTGAATTGTAGCTATGTGTAAAGCACTTTTGGAATTCCGTAATGCAATTATGCATGCAGATATCAATTATTATTATTTATTAATAAGAAGAAGCCTCAATTTAACTTATTATTTTATTTTTCAGGAAATCAAAATGTCTGCCGGAGCATGAGGTAGAATTGAAAAAAATAACGCAGATGGAACTGAGTAAGTGTGAAATGAATTTTGTAAAACTGATCAAAAGTTTGTCACGCCCACTTACCCCTACGTAATATGACGGTGAGTCGAGGCATTATCGCCGTTTTATCGTAAGTGTCAATAAAAAATTGTTTTATTGTAAGCTACACTTTTCGGCACACCGAAACTCCGCACTGATTCTCATAACTGAAAAAATACTAATTTGAAGTTATTGCAAACACTAACTTTATCGTAAGTAGGTAAATACTTACAACTTAATACAATAATTTACAACTTTTAATACTGAAACAATTGTTAATCCTAGATTTATAAAGTAAGCGACATAAAACCCCATGGAATCCAAAGTAAGGGACATAGGTGACCACAAGCAATTGTATCGCAAGTTACCTAAAATTTGAGAATAGTAGCGTAAGCGACACTTTATGTTACAGTAAATAGTTGAAGCGTAATAAGCGGCTCAAGAAATCTTGTCAATATCTACGTAAAATTACATATACGTACATAATTTCAAGTTTTATTTTGGTCATTTACAATAAGTTATACATTGCCTTCCAACAGAACCGCATCTTCTTCCCAAAACTCTTATTTAGGTGAATTACTAGCAACAGCGTCATGTACGCAAGATTATTTACCATGTTTATGTTTCATGACATGAGTTTTATGTTTGTTGCAGCGTCAATGTGACAGTTGAGGATCTAGAGAAAAGTCTTCAAAATCTCCAAAATTGTTTGGGCAGACTACGGAAGCCACAAGTTGATGGTAGTAAAATTAATAAATCTGATTTGGACACGCCTTCTGAGGCACCAACAGTGGATAAAAACACAGTCAATGACAAGAGCAATGATCAACTCCAGGTAAACACTTAATTATTTTAAAATATATTGCTATAATTTTGTTTATTTTCTCGACCTGATTATTTGATGTCGTACAAAACAATCAAGTTAACATGACACTTGACATAGACTACTTTATTTTTCAGATAGAAAACATACCTGCTCCAGTGGCACACCCAAAATTTGCGGTTGAAGGTCGACGAATCATTGATGTTTCTTATTTCTACTTAAAACTGAAAGAGGTGGCTAACCATAGATATAAGAAACGTGGCTTGGGTAGCGTTGAAATTGTAGGTGGAAAAAAAAACGGGATTTCATTCATTGTTCACCTTACGGTGTAGCATGGAACCAAAACAATATACCCATAAGTTCAAATTGTGGTTAGCGAACCTTGATTATGATGATACGGAGGAGCTGCTGGTGATAACTAAATAAATAAATGGATACGATTTGGTATTCTCAAATTTAACCAATACCATAAACACTCATCTACAGTCACACATTCACACACCTCGTACACTCACACTTTCTAAAACCCCTTCACATACATACCTTGTTACCCGTAACACACACCCTCACAGATTTACAGCATATGCGTGCGCTTAAAATAATAATAACATTTTTTTTTTGTTTACATCCCTAATAATTATTATTTTTTGCTACTGTCATGCTGCAGGACGGCTATGTAGCCAGCGCAGATGCCAGGGTCTAATATATTTTTGTAATACAATTATTGTTATATTTTACTTAAGAATACTGTTTATATGCTATTTCTGTTTAGTCCAATAAACTATTTGTATTTGTATTTGTATTTGTATGTGTAATGATGAATTTCTCATAGAGAATGACATTCCTGGAGACCAACTGACTGTTAACCACTGTGCTGTTGCTGGAACAATTGCAATTGGTTGTGGACACTATCAGCTACAAGAGTTGTCTGCAGCACTAAATTTGCCAATTATGACTCAAAAGACTTACAAAACCAGTCACTGTAAGCTAGTCGGGTGCAGTCCTCGAGGCAGCGTAAGAAAATTAGAAGAAAGAAGAATAAATAGAATAAAGAACTCGAGACGATTTGAGAGGAAAAAGAACAGGATGTTATTTGTGAAAGCAGGGGATAAAAATTATGGTGAAAACTGTGAAAAGCCTGACATGCTCGATGCAATGTTTAAAAAGGTAAAGAAAAAGAGCAACGAAGAAAGGCAAAAAATTGAACGAGAAACTGTTTTACAAAGTTCTTGCTGTGAATGGTTAGAGGTTAGGCGGAGACTTCTAACTGCTTCAAACTTTGGAAGAGTGGTGAAAAGACGAAACAATATTAGATGTTCTAATCTTGTAAAATATATACTATATAAAGATGCTATATCGCACGTCAGTTCAATAAAGCATGGCAAAGATAATGAAAAAAAGCTCTGGATCAGCTAGCAAAAGAAAAAAATGTTCAAATAATACCCTGTGGCCTTTTTATTGATGAAGAAATCCAATATCTTGGAGCCACACCTGATGGCTTGATTGCAGATGACACCATAATTGAAATTAAGTGCCTGATAATAGCATTCAAAAAAAGTGTAAAAGAATCTGTAGAAAATAAAAAATACCATTCTATAAAATTAACAAGCAGGGAGGGGTGGTCATAAACCAAACACATGATTGGTATTTTCAAATACAGGGCCAACTGCATGTCACCAACAGATCTAAATGTTTGTTTGCTATTTGGACAGGAGAAGATCGACCTCTATGGACAGAAATAATCCTCAAAGATGATAGTTTTTGGATCAATGTAATGCAAGAAAAATTGTGTAGATTTTACATAGAATGTTTGGTTCCTGAATTAGTCGATCCAAGATTCCCTCGAAACCAGCAAATCAGGGATCCTCAGTTCATTCGTGAAGCAATCAAGTAAAATCAAAAACAGGAAATCTAGAAACTACCAATAAATCAATCAAGCGGAAACAAATGGAAGACCAAAATAAAACGATCAGCCAAACAGACAGTCTCGAAAATTTTACAAAGAGACAGAAGAAACAGAAAAAAGAAGATAAAGAAAATAATATACGTGTCTTTCGACAGTGTGTAGATATACAGAAGTCTTGCTCTAAGGATAGCGTAGTGGATAAAATTGTTGAGTTACCATTACTTCCTGAAATAGTCGATCTAAGATTCCCTCGAAATCAGCAAATAAGAGATCCTCAGTTCATTTATGAAGCAATTAAAGAAAAGCAAACAAAGGGAAATTTTGAAACAACTAAAAAATCAATCAAGCTTAAACAACTGGAAGACCAAAATGAAACGATCAGCCAAACTGGCAGCCTTGACATTTTAAAAATGAGGCAGAAAAATCAGAAAACAGAAGATAAAGAAAATAATACACATGTCTTTCGACAGTATGTAGATGTAAAGAAGACATGCTCTAAAGAAATCGTAGCAGATGAAACTGCTGATTTATTAGTTTGAACATTTATCTATTTATTTATTTATTTATAACACTTTTTGCACATTTACAAAAATTATATGGGAGACAGATTAACGAAACAAACAAATATTGTGTACAAAGGCGGCACTTATTGCTAATAGCAATATCTTCCGGGCAACCTTTGGAAGCATACAGAGAGATAGACAAAGAAATTACATGGAAGGTGTAAATGCTAATTATAAAAAAGGAGACTAAGAAGAAAATACATTATCTAGGGCATAAACTTACATATACTTACAAATTCATGAACCTACGTTCGTTAGTTGACGAATTTTGAAAACATAATGAAATATGTCCGAAATCGTCAGGTTGTGAAAAACCAAGATGCTTCGATTCAATTTAGTGTGGTAATCACAACCGCAAAAATGTCTTTTATCTTGTATGATTCTCAAACGCGTGAAAATCAGCCATGCCATGTGATGTACACCTTTGGCTTTTGTGTCTTGTTTAATAATAATATACAATTAAAAATATATATGTTTATTTATTTTCTTTTATGTCATACTTCAAGTTCAAGGGATAGTGACTTCCCACACTTTCTTGCGTCTTACGTGAGGTGTAAAGAAGATACTAGCAGACAAGATCACCAGGTTTCATTATTATAATACTACACAAAAGTTCGAATTTGCCAAATTTGCTCGGGATATGCTAATGCAGGAAACGAGAAATCTTGTCGCTTACGATAAAATTAAAAGTCGCTTACACACTATTCACAGACTAATGTAGCATACGATAAAATTGATTATCGACGACTATGTTACGGCTATGAAACGAGCTCTTGTGGATGCCTATGTCACTTACTTTATAACTTAAGGATGAACAAATACTTAGGAAAAAATTGGCATTTGATCAAATTTTTGGTAAGTATTTTTTTCAACTATAAGAATGGGTGAGGTACGAAAAACGTAGCTTACAAAATAAACCCAGTTCGAAAATTTGTCGCTTGCGATAAAATAATTTTTTATCATAGTAAATACCATATACAATATTATTAGACACTTAATACTGATAAATTCAAGATTATTACAACATAAGTCGGTAATTGTCATAATATCCTAATATAAAATATGTTTGTGATTCATATAACGTATATTTAGGGGGCTAAGCCCTCGAGCCGCCCTTGGCTCTGGAGCTGTATGTAACAGTAACTGTTTTATGTATTGGATATATTTTAGAGATTTCGGTACTTTATTGTAGTTATTGTAGGTTTACGTATAAAACAATGCTACATGATTTATTACCAGCTCGTGAAAATTTGCGCTCTGCGACGACGTTTGCGATCTTTGTAGAGGGGTGCGGGGCGTCTGCGCAGAGGCATGCGGGGAGTAGCGCCTGTAACACCCCGGGGGTGAGGCCGATTGCCCAAGGTCGTTGGCGTGGGCATAAGCCTTAATTTTAACTAGATCCACTGGTTTTATTTTATTCTAACACTTTTGTACACGTCTGTACGAGGATTGGTCAAGTGAGAACTTTACAAATAATTAAATTTTATATTTCGGGGACATTGGGCATGGGTAATTAAAATTACCCGTGGACCCTGTGATAGGTCCACCCACCGGGACCACGGGTAAACACTGGGGAATTAATGTATGAAAAATCTATTTGGGGAACTTGGGGAGATCGGGCATCACCATAGCTATCTATTAGGTGGCAGTGGCATCACCCATTCAAAATACATTGGAATTTCAGTGCAGTTATTATCTAGTAACCGCAGCATTGTTGCTACGCGGTTGCAAAAATGCTTCTCTTTTTCACAAGATCATCATAATATTTTAACTCGTTTGTGTAAATTCGACAAAGTTTTCCACTATCGTCAGGCCACACTTAGCAGTTAGCCGAGATGCTAGTATTATGATCCTATAATAATGTGATCTTGCTCGGAAACATAACGCCCTCATAAAAGCGAGTCTCAACTACCGGCGATATTTGAAAAGTTGCAAAGTGAGTGAACTGCCTAACCACGGAGAATGTGCCTTAACCAATGCAGACGTGCACATATGTGCAGCTCTTATTAGGCTGCCTCAAAGACTATAGTACAATAAAAGGCCTGCTTTACGTGTTGGTTATTATGCATACTTTATAGAGGACAAGCTTTAAGAGAACTTTAGGCGGTTTTGTATACATTTAATGGTTATATTTAATGACTAAACGGGAACTAAAATCCAGATACTTTTGGCTTAGACTTTGAAAACTATTCCATCGTTTACTAGTTTTTAGATTACGGGGCATACATGTTTGCTGCGAACATTTATTGTGAGATCTATGTACTATAATAAATAGTTTTGTCATAAATGTACAATTTACCTTTATTAAAATAGTTTAATACATAACCAGTATTTCAACAATGTGAATATGGCTTTCAAACCCTGAAAAGCATTTATGATAAGCATCGCTTGAGAATTAAAAATGTACGAGTACATAGATGATCTCTCATTGATTTAGAAAAGCTTTGTCCTATCTACTTATATTTATTCAGTTAATTCGGTCTTACATTTATTTACAAACCTGTGCCTCCTCTAAAAAGCAAAAGTATCTGAAACAAAAAAAATATTTATCACTACAAAACCAAGGAAATTTCACACTCAATAAATTGGTACGAGCGCTGAAACCTCTTCTAAATGTAACATACGTTCGCTCCTACATCCTGCACTTGTCTTAACAGGGCATGAAAATAAAATCGTACGTGCTTTGCTTTCCTGGTACCTTCAAACCAAACTTAGGCACACTAGCGTCCAATTGTTGAACAATTTTCAACCTTTTCCCTGCAATCTTACTGTTTATTTTAACATTTATGTACTTTCAGTCAGTATCCAGACTTTTGTACCCAAGTTCATAGATTTATTCTATTTCAAACCCTATTTCTGACGATTTAAAGTTGTCGTTTCAATGGGTATGAAGGTGTATTTCCCACCGCAGACTAATATTTTTCCATTTCCAACGAGACCCTCCCAAATAGTGGATTAAGAGCATTGTGTTGTATGATCCGAACCAGTTGTGTTGTTTGTCTGTATTGCTTTCGTTCAGTACAAAACCTGTTTCAACAAATGAACGCATATCTAGAGTTAGACAGAGAATGCAGATCTGTTGTCTGTTGTTAATATTACATACGTTTCACATCTTCATTAATCCAATCATAGAAACTCTCTTTTTGACTTTGTAATAACTACTTGGCTTCAGTGTGTGTCGCAATTAAAGTTGGAAGGTACTTATCACAAATTACAAATTTAGTTACTTCTTTTACTTTTGTGCCAAATGCTTGCCTTGCACGTAAAGAAAGAGGCTCTTTTTTAAATAGTGATAGATATCGCGTTATTGATTAAAATCCAGATATTAATAAATAAAGGCAACATATATGTTAAGCATCGTTCACTCGGCATCAGTTATATTGACAATTTTAAAAATACATTTTATTATAAAAGACAAGTTAGATTAAATTTTCATATAGTTAGTAATATGACAAACATTTCGATCTTGTTTAAATACAAGTTTAATATTTTTTCATTTTATTAAAGATGCACCAAATAAAAATCTGTTTCGTTTATTTCGTGAAATGCGGAGGTACTAGAAGACCATAACGTGGACACATATCGATCAGTAAACAATCCAGTCCCACAAGAAGTAGCCAGGTGTCCCCCGCGTAAACAGCAGCCCCTCGCCTCTCACCCCTCACCCCGCAGCCCTAGGGCTCCACATCAAAATGACGACAGAAATCCCCATATTGCCTACATCAGGGAAGGAAGCACGATTTTATAAGTTTAGGGATTTGTGTCAATATTTTACTAGGATGGTGGATGGCTACCCAAGAGGTTATATACGTACCTAGCTACATTATACTCGCGCCTACGAGTGGAAGTTGCATTGCAAACTTTATTAATTTGGGCCAAGTGTTGACAGACTCACGAGCACATTTCGTTTACAAGTTCTCAACAGATCTTAAGCAAGTATTTTTGTTACGAACGAATTTGTTAGAAATTCTAAATGTATCGTGATTTATGGAATACATTTAATGTTTTCTGCTTGAGGTAACCACAAAGAAAAATACGACAATATGATCTGTGAGCGAGAGCAAAAGTTTGAATGGGAAACTTCTGTCTAATGTTTGGGAAATGTTTTGATAACTTCGTGATACGCGCCTCGATAGGCTGTTAAGGGTAAGCGAGCAGACTTGTGCTGTGCGAGTACGGCGGTAGTTACTATGCCACGCATAGCTTTGTATTGCTCTATATAGGATGAAATTAAATAAACCGACCAAATTCATACTGGAGACTCGGTAAGTGATCAAGAACTACGTTCAGTGATCCTTTTGAACAATTTCGAAAAATATTTTTTTTGCTCCCTTACTAGGTTAGACTAGTTTAAGTACAATTCCTAGTGCAGGTCATTAAACCTCGTTCCTGATGACTAACCGAGTTGCCAGTATGAGTTTGGTCGGTTGATTTAATTTCACCTAGTATATACACAGCCTCTTAAGATGATGTTGCGGAAAATGGACACTGGCGATAGCTCTAGCTAGACTAAAAAAGATCACTCGTTTCATACATTTTGATCGTTCAGGTACGTAACGGTTTTATGGAACAAATGTATTTTTGTTGTGATTTGATGTTTGGTTCCATAGTAAAAGTTGTTATGGACAAGCACTATCGCCAGTTTCCGGCTTACACATCTTAACACCCTAGTGTATAACATATAATTTTCTTTTTTTTTTTGGGACCCGACTTTTTTATATTTTATTATTGGTATAGATTGAATTACATTTATTCAGTACAAATCAATATAAATTAAAATTACCTAGCAATATAAAATAAAATCTTAAACTTATTAAAAATAACTTACCTATAAATAAAATATAATTGTTCTAAAATTGACCCCTGCGGCATGGTGCCCAGAACGCTGACCACATTATATCTTAACACCCAGTATATAACATATTATGTTACCAACCGAATCCGAGTTTAGAACAAAACTATTTTTTTCGGTAATCCTTCAGCGCAGAAGAGAGCTGCGTAGAAGCACAACCGTTCGAGACTCGTTCGTCTCGTCTTCCTCAAACGACGAAAGAGACAAATGTATCCAAGTAAGAGAAACAAATAACAGGTATCCTGCTCACTCGCGTAAGTTTATTCCTTTTGTCGTTTGTCGAATATGAGTCGAGTAAGCCCCGAACGGCTTTACTACTAGAGTCGAGTAGTCACGCACGTGAGTCGTGCTTCGTAGTATTTTTTATGACACTATAAGGTAAGAGGTACGCACAGCCACGGATCGTTCAGTGTAGCAGTTTATCCACAAACCTTAACTGTTCCAACTAAAAAGTTTTGATACTTCACTGAGTTTTCGGCTCCTAGTAACGGATAATTATGCACGCATCCTTAGCGTCTCAACACAATTATAGATGCTGTAACAAAAGCTCGTATCTTAAATCTCGAGGCAGCAGTTCACCGGTATACGTTGTGTTGTATACAGCGTGCTTGGCGGTTAATTAAATATGTTAAAGGGGATTTCCGTAAGACAAAGAAATAGGCAGAGAGTTGGGCCCAACGCCGCAGGCTCTATGCTTCCTGCCGTCCGTATGCCCTTTCAACTTATACAGGTTGTTTAACGGAAATGCTGATTTTTTTATTCTCTTTTTTCTCGAGTCATAATTAAACTACTTTGTAAATATATCTACTTATATGTATGTATGACTACAACAAAATATGCATGACGTTAAGATGACCGCTTATTGAAAGTCTTTTTAGGGTTCCGTACCCGAAGGGTGCCAAACGGGACCCTATTACTAAGCCTCCACTGTCTCTCTATCTGTCCGTAATAGATAGACAGTTTAAATTTTCACAGGATACTTGTAACTATGGCCACTACCAAGACAAATAATAAAAATAAAAAAAACATACAATAAACCTCGAAAAAATAGCATCTGACGTCTGAAATAAAACAACTAATAATAAAATTAGGGTTCTAATACTTAGAGAGTCCTGAATTGTTTGACAGGCGCTACCATTTAAGCGCCTTATTTTTTTCGCCTTAATATTTCTATAGCATCTATATTGTTGATATGTATGTTTTTAGGGTTCCGTACCAGTATTGTGTGATGGTACGGAACCCTTTGTGCGCGAGTCCGACTCGCACTTGGCCAAATTACTTGATTTACGTAACTATAACGATATAGCGTAGGTTTAAATGGTTACGTTTAAAATAGGCCGGAAATATTAACACTACTCAAATGGAGACCTAATGCAGTTATTTCCCCTATCTAACCACGGCTGGTTAAACATAATTTCGATCTTATTTGCAACACCAGTGCACTTTCAAATTACACGGCTCTAAATGAGCATTTAGAGTTGCTTTGATCGCCCTATAGATGCGGCCCCACCACGGGAATAAAGTTCACCGCAGCGGCAACACCGCGTTACTTCTTAAATTATTCTCCAAAAGATTTTCTAATTTGCTCCGTCGTAGACTCCTTTTACTCAAACACCGAAATGAGAAGATCTCTTAAACAATGCAATACTACCTTTATGACCACCTGTTAAGAGTCACAAGGAGTACCTATTCGGCTTGGTAATCTGACGAAGAAACGGAAGCCCGTACGCACGAGCTCATATGGGGCCCATCAAGCAGCAACCCATTATAACCTCTAACATGAGCCCCCTAGAGCCCTTTACCAAACGTCTTCACGACGTGGTTGCCTTTTCCTGCCAATGACGTTTCCAAACAAAAATCAACTTTATTACTCATTTTTACGTTTCAAAATGGATTATTAAAGATGGAGCATATGTTTATGAGTGCGGCTGTATTCTCGCGGCGTGCGTCCTTTGGGTAATGTTACATTATAAGTAAGAGAGGCGGCGTGATTTTGTCAAAGGTAAGAAAATTGGTTACGTTAGTGGGTAATTTTGGTGCTCGAGCAAAATGTAATTTATGTGTGTCTCCGAATTAAGCTGTGATCATTCATAGCCTTGCCTTCAAATAGAGATTTTGTATTATATTTTTCTTAGAATTCATTATGACTTGTTTATAATTCTTAAGCGTATTTACTATGAGCATGAGTTAGTAAAACTGATAAATATCTAGCGCTTTTGTGACTAGCCGCTGTGCTCCTTTCCTATAGCGCTACGGAGCTGTGGTGCTTCAGTGCTACGGTGGTACTGGTACTAAAGTGCTACGGTACTGTAGTGCTACGCTGCACTGGTGCTACATACAGTACTACGGTGCTACAACGCATAAAATACGTGTCGAGTATTATTGTTCCACGTTCGGACTGGGAATGAGGTGCTAACGTCAACTTTACACGAATGTATGAAATGACAGTTAGCAAAGGTTGATGTGCAAAACATACGTAAAAACTTTTTCAGTACTGTGAATTTATAATGTGGAGAAAATGTAACTTTAACCAAAATAATATTTCTTGGTAAAATAAAATTATATTCTTTAAAAAAAAGTCATCTCGCTATTTGTTTTGATGATCAATCACTCATGGGTTCATCAACTTCATCATCAATGCCAAATAGTGACAGATTATTCAAATAAAATGTTAAGATTTCTTATAAAATAGTTGAAAATAAATTGAAAATAGATTCAGCAAACAGTTCAGATAACTAAATCAGCGATCATTTCATATTTTGGAGAAGCAATATCATTGGTTAATAAACTTTTATGACCAATCAGTAAGTACATGAAACGCAAAAATGTGACTATTATTTTATTCGATGGACTTTGAGTAATCAATTCATTTGTACTATTAAGCAAACGGTACTTTTAAATCCCAATCCAATCGTGGAACAATAGATAATATAAGTTGTAAAGTCTGTCAGTTATTTGGTTACTTTTATATAGATTATAAAAACCTTGAATTACCCAAGATGAAAATATTATATTCACAGTGTAATTTCTTAAAAGTTTAAACATACATCTTGATCGGAATTGTAAAATTATGTTTCCCTTTCCTTAACCCAGAAGACTAAGTAAAAATATAGATTACATTTATGATAAACCATCTATAATCAAAAAAATATTAAGGTATTTTATACCCGTAGCGTACTTGATTAAAATTTTAATACATTCTGTCACTTCTCATACATCATTTCTTAAACAAGGTGCAGACCCTCCAGTCGACCCCCCTGATATCGTAACCTAATTTAAGTAAACCTTATTTTGCTCTCTTAATTTTCCCTCTTCGTTGTTTGCTTTGCCAATGGAGATCTTTGCGGCAAATTTTTCATTTTATTTTAGCGTTTTGGTTCTGAATTTAAATGGAACTTCATTATTTTAAAATGCAGTTACATTTGTAGGTGACTACAAACTTACACATGTTGAGTCAACTAGTAAAGGCCCGTTTTATTAATCTTTGTCATCATCATCAGCCCTTTGGCCCAATGCTGGAAAAATGCCCCTTTTTTAGGGTTCCGTACCCAAAGGGTAACCAACGGGACCCTATTACTAAGGCTCCGCTGTCCGTCTGTATGTCTATCTGTCACCAGGCTGCTGTCTATCTATCACCAGGCTGTATCTCATAAACCGTGATAGTTACACAGTTGAAGTTTTCACAGATGATGTATTTCTGTTGCCGCTATAGCAACAAATACTAAAAAACAGAATAAAATAAATATTAAAGGGGGCTCCCATACAACAAACGTGATTATTTTTGCTCGTTTTTGCCCGATATTGATAACATCAACAGGTAGACGCTTGAAAAATTAAATTATTCACTTAAAAAAAAAATACATTAAAATAAAATTAATATTTAAGAGTAGCTCCCGTACAAAAGACATGATTTTTGTGCCGTTTTTATAGATTATGTTACGGAATCCTTCGTACGCGAGTCCGACTCGCACTTGGCCGGTTTTTAATACGATTATTCTGCTGCAATCTTATCCACTGTTTGCCGGCTGTCTTTGCCATATCATCTAACCATCTAGCTGATTGTCTTCCAACGAAATCTTTCTTTTAGCGGTCCTTTCGTTATTGCCTTGGTCCATCTTCTGCCGTCACTACAGTCACACAAACTTCCAATATTCGTAACCTTAGTTCGATGCCAAATTTCAATGTAGAATGGTGCGCTTTAAGGCTCTCTGTGCAACTTCAGTTTTGTGCATAGACCCATAGTTGAGCACCTATGTTTTGGAACTGTACGTTCTGAAGCACACATTGATCAAAATGTTTAGTCTTCTGGTTTTAAAGTATTGATTAAGTATTATTAGATTTTAGTAAAATTCACGACCAAAAATGTATCATTCTTCAAATACGCACCACGGGTATCCAGGGATCAAGTTTGAAAATCTAACGAAGTTTGTAGAACTGTTCAAACAAAAAAAGTTCATTAGTTTATCTGATTACACAAACATAACTCTTTTGTATATTTATTGGTACTTATTCAGGTAATTGGATTTTAACGAACCTATAAAGGCATCATTTAAACTTTCAATAAATGAACAGTCGTACAAACAGTCACGCGCACGATAATCACCTTTACGCAGGTGCAGTAAAGCCTGCCATAGTATATCGCGACGAGGTTCAGACTATATATACCGAATACAAGTAAGAACCTGTGACTCTAGTCTACAGTAAAAATCCCAAGAAGGATTTTACGTCTTAGGACGTAGAGAAGTTAAGCAAGTGTGTAATGAAAAGATTGCGGGGACGGAGCCCGGGCCGCATTGCCCCAGTATTACTGTCCCGGACCAGTGTGATACGTTCTTAGGTACCGTCTATAAACGTTTATTGTCGCTCTACATCTTACTAACTTCACTTTTACAGAGTTTTATGTCCGAAAAATTTACGCCACGAGCCATCCGGGGCCTTTATTGCGGGGCAGGAATGCCGGGAACCCCCTCGGTAATTGAATGTAATTTCACTGGCTTCTTTCATTTGTCGTTGTAAAATAAAATTTTACGTCTTATTTATTGTTGCGAACGACTATATCTGGGCTGCGGTGCAAGGATCTCTTTGCTTGCTACTGGGTTTGAGTGTGAGGTACTTACTTGTAATAAAAACGCTCTATTAAATTGTCGTACAAAATAGCTCAGTTCATAATGTGGGTACTCACATAAAAACGCTTGTATTTGTCATTTATAATTTAAAAGGAACGTTTTATTGGCTATAAAATGTCAAAATGGCCGGTTGAATCGTCTATTGAGTTTGGGGTATAAAAACTTAATTAATTTAGAACCACCTGTGTGCCCTAGTAAGATAGGTATTATATGAAAAACATATGACGCAATACTTATATCTATCTCGATACATGAAATCTGTTTGGCAGTCAGTCTCTATACCTGAAATCACGTAATGAACATAGATATAACTTTCACTTGTGAAGCTTATCGCCGTCGTAGAGAAATGGGTTCGGCGTGTGGAACTGAAAGCCCAACAATACTAATATTTTTGCTATTTTTTATAATTATAACTATTAATCTTATTATTTGACTAAAGATGCTATGTCGCGCGTAGTGCAGGTCTACGAGAAGCTAATTTTAGAAAGCAAATACTTCTTCTTCACTTTTAGAAAGCACAAATTGGTCGGCTAAGCTTATATCAGTATCCATAGTGACCGTGGAGCCAGAGGTCATCGGCCTCAAACAGCCAATCCCTGTGACTCGTAAACACGCGAGATCAAACACTGTGCGTAATGTGTGCGAAGATTGCTGTTGGCCCACTTTAATTAAAAGATCTTGACATTCTCTTGAAAAACGAAAAATGGGTGTAATTTTTTATACCCGCATAAAAACATAGGAAATTCATTTTGAAGTCTTTAAATAATAGTAGTATAAGATTATGGAAGGTGATGTTACTTTTATTATTAACGTTTAAAGACTATTTTGCAAAAAATGGAAATGATAACAAAGACTTCAAAACTCGCTGCCACTGTTGACACATTCTTGTGCTCTGATATATTTATGCGTCCCTACTACGGAAAACAGCAGCGGGTCTACAATGTCGTAGCGTATGTCATAGCAAAAAAGGACGTCTGCATTTATTTCGTAGTAAATATAAAAGCAGCAATACCTCCATCCGGGAGTCCTGGGTCAATTCCAGCACCCAATGACATTTTACGTACGTGAAATAGCCATGCTTACCTGAATAATCAAGAAAAACGGTGTGGCATTATTAATCAACTTTATTGTTAATGAATTTGCGTACCCTCACTGATCTATGCATTCGTACTACGGTATTGCGGGTCTACAAAGCTTTCTACAGCGTAACAAACGAGGACTTCGGCACTGGATTTTGTAGAAAGTATGTATACAAAAGCAGTTTCCGAAGTATCATGCATATCTCATTCGGTTGAAATAAGTATTCTGTAAAAAGCTTGTAGTGTTTGACTCTTTAGTTAATATTTCATCTCATCCATCCATCAACCTGTGTTCACTGCTGGACATAGGCCTTGCCAAGATTTCGCCACACTTTGAGATTGATAGTTGATATTCGTAACACCTCAAACATCCGTTGGAGATTAGTATAACAATTTCATTTAAAAGTCTTGTACTTATCTTATTTGTTATGCCAGACCGGTTTCGCTATTCAGCATTCTGAAGGGCTTTATTATAATATAATAATATATTTTATTCAAATTTTATGGTTTTACAATAAATGCGCTCTATTTATTTATTTATTTTACTTTAATTAAAACGGACACACCAATTATATTAAAGACAGTGAATAATATTATACAACTAAAATCATTAATAAAATACATTCAAATACATACATAAAATCACAAACAGTCATACATCCCTCTCACAAAAACACAAAAACTCTGACAATATTTTCTGCCATCCATCAGCAAACAAATCAAAGTCCGGATTTGCGTCCAGGAGAGCGTTGAGAGTTTGGAGGGTACGCGGTATGGGCGAGTTATGTCGCGCATTTGTACGACATGACGGTACAGCAAAAAACTTGTGCTTACGGCTGCGATGAAAATTGTTGGGAGTGAAAAATCGACACAGCTCACCATGCAGATCCGGTGCATCAATACTTCCCCGTAGAATTTTGCACATTACCGTAAGCCTAATTTCCAAAGAATTGTACCCAAGACAACCCAATAGAAAATTTGTGGGGTACATGTAGGGATAATATCCGTTAACAAGCTTGTATAGATATCTAAGGAAAGCTTTTTGTACCTTCTCAAGTAAAGGACATAAGTGCTTTCGTGCGGGTCCCACACACACATGGCACTTTCTAGCTTACATCGTACTAAGGCCCCAAAAATTAGCCGTATTACTTGCTGATTCCTGAAGTCATGGGAATTTCTGAGGACAAAGCCCAATCGCCTAAAACACTCTTTTGCCAGCGCAAGTATGTGCTCATGAAATGTCAACTTTTGATCAAAATAAATGACATTAACAACAAAGTAAAGTATTTTTTTATAAATTTATTTTAGAATGAATATATATATCAAATATAATTTATACGACACCAGAAATCTCAGACATGTGACCTGAAGCCCTTGTCTCCTAATTAGCTCCTAGGTCTAACTAACCATAAATTGTCACACACATGGGCACACATATGTATATACAGGATGTATGTAGATTGCAGCGTCCTAATGAAGCGTTTAATTTCCGTCATAACTGCAGCGGCCGGAATGCGACGGCCACATTGCTATGCCGGCCGGCCGACCCTTCGCACCGACGAATTAAATGTACAGCATATACATACGTACACAGGTTTCTCTAATAATATTCATAAGTGTTTTGGGTGTGAAAAGAGGGGAACTTTAACTGAAACAGAGGGAAAATATTTTAAAAGTTGACTTGTTGAGGCTCTGTTGGACCAGTAAAATAGTTTAAAAAATATTAAATGTTTTTGTTTCTTACTGATATTGAAAGGGCTACTCACGATATTATAGTCAGATTTCGCTTAGACTTGAGTGTCAAACTGGGAACCGCCGCGTAACCATGTTTGCCTCCGAAGACACTGTACGAATAAAGTGAAACTAGACAGGCGAAATCTGACTATAAAATCGCGAGTAGCCATTTCAAAATCAGTATGAATCTAAACTACGAATGTTTTAGTAGTAATTTTTTTGTAACTTGTCTGCTTGCAAAAAAGTTTAAATGTTTCTTTGCGTTTCTTTGACCTATCCAAATAATTTCTTAGAGTATCATCTTTCTAAAATAACCTTGAAATTAAGATTATTGTACTTACTGAACAATACAAAATGAATACTTAAATCACTGTACCTTAAATCAGAGTTTTCCAAATACGTATCTACCCCACATGACCCTTTGCACTTAAAACCCTAAAATGGTCCGTTAAATTAAAACGCCAACCTTCCATTCCAAATCTAATGATTAAACAAAGAACCAATCCCACTCACCCACTTGCGTCTTCATTAACAGATACAAAGTAGGCACTAATAAAACATTTAAGGCTAAACAAAAGTAGACCAAAAAGGAGCAATTAATTGCTGGCCCGCCACAGCAGTTGCAATATGTGGGGCCATTAATTTAATTCAGTGTACGTGCGGGCCCGAGACACGGTTCTAACCGTAATTGAGATTTAAGAACACAGTCTTAGGGAGGGCTGTATTGTGCTCGACAGAAGATGCCCCGGGCGGTGGTTTGCCCTCTGACGTACAGACAAGGAATTTTGTGTGTGAAATTTTGATTTTTATGTTAAGGCCTGGTGCACGACAGTCTTAGTGATCGATTTTAAACTTTAGTATATTTTCAGAAAGTCTACATTAGAACGCTCGCTTTGCGCGCTCCTGGCACGCAAAATCAGTGACATCGGAAAATAAACCATGTTTTCTTGTTATAGCAGTAATTTCAGACATAAAACTCAAGCCGTTTAGAAATAAAACGAATTAATTACTTTAAAAATAAAATCTATCGAGTGAAATGTGTCCTATTACGTAACCGACCTGACAACTAAAAGACAAAGGTCTGAAAAAACACGTGTCCAAGTTTTACATTGATCAGATAAGTAGTTGACTCAGCATATTAAAACAAAAACCGTTGACAGACCAGAGGCAAGTCCTTAAGTAAGTTATGATGCCAGCCCATAATCAGCGCTTTTATTTTGTTACCATGCCATCAATCAACTGTTCATGTTCGTACCGGGAGACTGGTTACAGGCAGTTGCTCAGTATTCGGAAGTTCCTTCCCTTCTTCCACTTTCTAGGCCAGCTCTCTTCATACAAAGTCTTTATAAAAAACTAGACTTTGCCCGCGGCTCCACTCGCGTTTATTCAGTCTTCGCCCCATTTTCGGCTTGGGCGTTATATGAACGCATCCAAATCCATTGAGTAGTTTTCGAGTTGGTAGCGTTTATTCAATATTTGCCCCGTTTTCAACTTGGGCGTTATTTTATGAACACTCCTTATAGCTTATGTGTTGACCACCCTAGTCACCCTCACTACGATGATAATAAAAAAACCGCATTCAAATCCATTGAGTGATTCTCCAGTTAAAACGGAACATACATATAGACAGAAAAAAATACAAAAAATTGTGGTTTTGGTCTCAGTACAAATACTAATAACCAATTTCACTTAAAATTGCGCTAAAATATTCAATGTACCGACACGACTTTCTTACTACTTTATTAATAGTATAGTAGATAATATAATAATAATAGTTTGAAACATCTATAGCCCTAGCATGTTTCCTTAGAAAGATGTTCAGTACGAGGAGTAGGGTTAAGGTAATTGTACCTACATGTCCACTCCTGTCTTCTATAGGGGTAAATAGATGTCATAAATATTTTGAAACAATTTTGTCGTAGTAACCTTTATAAGCGTCCTCCATATTTTTACCTCTCCACGATAAGTTTGTCACACTAGTTGCAAACTTGCTGTTGCCCAACATGTGCCCAAAACAATAACGTGGAAACTACTCAGAGTAACAACTTAAACTATTTACTCTGTGGAGAAGTTGGCCATGCAGGGTTCCAGCTCATGTTATAAGAAATCTGCTTGCAAGTTTGTCTCTTGATCGCAATAATTATTGCCAGTTAAGCTCAGATGGTTGATTACAATGACTATTAAATGAATGTTAATACACAAGTGATTTAAATGCTTTATTTTATTCAATCACTTTTGAAACGGATTCATAGTTAAGCACTTTAAATCGATATTCTCAAACTTAAATTCGGGGTTTCATTTTTGTAAAATCATTTTTGTTTCAAGTTCATTTTTGTAAGAAAATCCCATCACTTACACAATATCAAAAAGATTCAACTTAAAACTCCCTAAATTTTCTTTCAGCTCATCAATTAATAAATGAGCTGTTATAGCGGCATGATACTCGCACAGAGTATAAAACAAACATAATATTTTATTCCCCAAGTAAAGCTACACCGCGCTTTACATCTTTGGAAGTTCATACAAAATTCGGTGTATCTAATTCGAGGCTTATCTTGCCATCTGTAATCTCGCTCGTCCCGCTTCCTGAGATACCTTAGATACCTCGTCCCCCGCTTCCTTGTTGCCTCCCCCGGCTAGCCAAGCTCCCCTCTGAGCTCTGAGGTACAGTTAGGGATGTAAAGTATTTTGGCAGAAAGTGTAGTATTTTGAGAAGAGCTTCAGAGCTGTCGTGAGATTTTTGTAAACCAAAAGGCAAGTGTTTCAAAAGTTGGTAGCGCACAAATGGAAATTTGTTAACAATTATAAAAAAACGTATTTTTACTCGAATGATGACGGCCCCATACCGTGGGCTGAAATATATCGAGTTAAAATATGTTTTATTTTTTATAACTATTAACCACTGTCTTAAATAAAATAATAAAAGAGTGAAAGAAATTGAGGTATCTCTTTCCACGGCTTTTCGTTTAAAAATAAAGAAAAATTTGTTCCAGGGTTGCGTCAAAATATGAAAAGTCTCATATTTTTAAAGCACTAGCACGCGCCCGCGACTCCACTCGCGTTTGTTCAATTTTTGCCCATATTTGGCTTGAGCGTTATTTTATGAACACAACTTACAGCCAAATACTTATTTGATAGTAAAGAAAACGGCATCCAAATCCGTGAAGTGGATCTCGAGTTAAAACGAAACATACATACGTACAGACAAACAGACAAAAATTGAAAAGGGGCATGCACTTTAAGATTAGATTATCTCTACTCTTGTCCTAACAAATCTTACTAAACGCAAAATTTCTGTACTAATATTAATAAAGTAATAAACATTGTAGTTTGTAGTACATTGAATATTTTTCCAGAATATAAAATGTATTTTTTTTAGTATTGTTACGTAGAACCGGCGCACGAAACAAAAATCTCACACATCATGGAACGCGTAAGAAAGTTCGTAAATAATCTCAGCGCGGACGACGTGTGGACGCTTCCAGACCAAGGTCACAACTGGACAATGCGAGAAATTTCCGCCATTGAGCTCGAAATATCTCGGACGAAGAAGTGAGAGGAAGCATTCGGGTTGTAAAGGGACGGATACAGACTGGAGTCCTTGACACGCTGACGTGAAGCGTGACGCGCGTTCCATAATGCGCGAGAGGGTTCTAGCGACATCGCGTCACTTGAACTGGAAAGAAGTGGGAGAGAGATGGATATAGGCTGGGATCCTTGAAGCGTGTTCCATAATGTGCGAGAGGGTTCTAGACAGATCCCGAAGCCGGCGTACGGTATATAAAAACGGGACAGATAGCGGTCGAGAGTTCAATTCAGTGTTAACTATGAGACAAAGCGGAATCTCTAGTGAACTAAAGGACAACTCTAGTAGTAACTAGTGAAGTGCGACTGTATAGAGCGAATATAACCCGGTAACGATTCTAGTTAGTAGTGGTGATACATTTTTCAAATTATCGTGCGGACAAATTAGGCATTCCAGCGAGTCCACTGAGTTCAGTTAGAATTTCAGTTGTTATTTAGTTTCAGTTGTGTTTAAATAGTGTGTGTGATTACAAATAAAGACTTTTAGTGGTTTTTGGTACAAATTGGTATAAAATTAATTTATCCCGAAATTAATTGACCCTGGTCAACAAATAGGCTATTAAGGTTGTTGATAAAGTAACCACCGAGCCGAAAGCGGGACAAAAATTGAGTATACGCGGGGTGCAGCCACGAGCAAAAGACTAGTCACACTAATATTATAAATGCGAAAGTTTGTGTATGTATTTTATTCCGGAAAAAAGTATGTCGCTAAACCGAATAACACGCGGGCGGAGCCGCGGACAAAAGCTAGTAATTAATAAAGTAGTAAAAAAGACGTGTCTGTACATTGAATATTTAATGCAACGAATATTAATATCGCACTGAACTGAGGACAAAACTGCGATTTTCATAATTGTGTCTGTCTGTATGTAAGAATCACTCAACGTAGTATGGTCATCATACAGGCTATATTTTATAAGGAGTGTTCATAAAGTAATGCCTTTGCCGAAAACAAGGCAGAAATTGATAAAACGTGGCCGTCGCCTCAGGCAAAGGGCCTTATAAAACTGTGAAGTAACACCATACTTTTATACCCAGGATATTACGTGTCCCATCCCTACGTCGGAGGTGCACCCTCACCAAACCCCAAGTTTTCGGAGAAGTTCATAATACCCTATTAGTAGCACACAAGACCGCCGAACATGTTGATTTGTGTAGTTCCTTGCCTTTTGACATTATGGGTACATGCCCTTCATTATACCAGTGTTACATCTACGAGTATTCATCTATATACTAATAACAAAGTAGTAAAAAAGTCATGTCTGTACATTTAATGTTTTCGCGAAATTTTCAATTAAATAGGTTATTAGTAGACTGAGGCGAAAACCACAATTTTTCGAATTATTGTCTGTCTGTCTGTATGTATGTTCCGTTTTAACTCGAGAACCACTCAACATAATTGGATGCGGTTTTTTTTATTATCATCGTAGCGACCCTGGTCAACATTTATACTACATGGCGAATAAAGATTGAATAAATGCGGGTGGAGCTGCGGGCAAAGGCTAGTATTTAATTAAATGATATACATACATGAACTTAAAGGTATATTTAATGCTTACAGTAATTGATAATTATCTAGTATATTTACACCGTTTATTCGATTAGTTTTGCTTAGAAGAGGGGCAGAAACAAAGCAAGGTCATGTTTTAGAGGTAAAAAATATATTGTCCATGGTAAGCAAGTAGGCACAGTTCGATCGATTTGTTCTTCAATCAATATTATTGTGAGTATAAGAGGGGCCATTATTATTTCATCATTTGAATATAGGTTGCACTGGATCCACTTCACAACAGCCACTTAACAGATATCCTACAAGAAAAATCCAATACATACTCAGAAAAGGTCATCATCGCATATTTTACACATTTTCGCCCAGTATACACGAAATTTCAGGTCAGTCAGTCCAGTAACATTCGAAATGCTTATTTAGCTGCAGATCAAAAAATACCTATTTGAAAGGATAAAAAACTAAGGAACTTTCATTTATTTATCGAAGGAATGCGAAAAAAATCCAAATGTGTAAATACTGTTTTTACATGTGTGTTACAAATGGATTAGGAGGTCACGACATATCTGGTAACGATAAGAGAAATGGCTGAATCTGGGTTCATAAGATTAAGGGTACCTCTGTCCTGCCAAATATGTCGGTCAAGCTGATCGAAGTGTTTGCGTAATCTATACACATATGCCGTCTGAAAGACTAGGTATAAATGGCTACCTATGGTATATACAAAGTAAGTGCTAAATAACTTATTTAAACTTATTAAAATAACTTAACTACAAATAATATACCTTTTCTAAAATTGACCCCTGCGGCATGGTGCCCAGAACGCTGGCCACATTTCCTCTTTGAATGGCCAAACTTATACGTTGGCCGAGGAATGCGTCAGCCCTCTGGTCACCCGATGTGTCCTCTAAAAGATGAGATAATTTTTTTACTAGTTTGTGGCCGCTGGGCCCCACGGGCCGAAAGTTTCAACCACAAACGTCTCAAACATAAAAAAGCTTCCCAATGAGGCATATTTGCGCCGTTTGGAGTTTTCAGCGGTTTCGGTGGCCATACCAGCGACCCTGCTGAATTGGGAGACACGCATCCACATCGCTTCCCACACTAGCTGCCTCCTCTGTCTCTAGTAATATTAAACTTATTTTATTAGTGATCACGCCTATACTTGCGTTTACCAAATGCATAAACAGAATTGAATCTCATTCACAAATGGATGATGCGAGAGGAGGGAAGCTGGAAACCGTGCACTAACCTGATGGTGTCCGCTACAATTAGCTTCGATCATACGGGATGGCGTCCACAATGGCGGCTTCTCAGTGTCCGTTATTGAGTCCTCGATTCCACACACGGTTATCACAAGATATAGGACAGTTCATTTAGCGGATGGGCGATATGTGAAGCTGGTCATGAACTACAGCTGTACACGTTATTGTCTACGGTAATTACTTTTAATAAGTACGACGCGCGTGTTAGCAGTTATCACAGCGCGGGCGGAAGAGCAACAACAACTGACTGGCCACTGGTCAGATCTTCATCGTCCAATCACATTGGGAATCGATGATGCGCGCGCAGCTTGTTGCGGCGCTGTGGTGGGGTGTCAAAGGTGATGCACGGTAGGAAAGGGTAGGTAGAATGGTTTGAGATAATTATATTAATTTTACTAATTTAGCGTAACCAATTAGTTTTGTCAAAAACAAAATATTTATTTTGTAAAATATATACATAAGAAGTATACTTTCTACAAGTCAAAGTTAATCTTTACAATATATATCTTAAGAATATAAAACTATATATACTAATAAGGGAAATACATACAAAAAAAAATAGGTTGGGCTACTAAAATGTAATTATACACCTGCATAAAATAGAGAAATCAGAAAAAGAATTGTATCCGTGTTTTGGGAAGGTGGTTCATTTCTTAATAGACTGCACGGGTGTTTCAATGGCTGATTATGTCACAATTGGATACATTTATTTAGTCCTTTAAGTTTAGAAAAGGATCTTAACTGCTGAACCCAGTCGTTGATAAATTACGGATTAACCCTTATTGAAAGTGTTCTGTGGGAGCACTTTCTTCTTTGCCTAGCTCAAAACAGGAGAAGAAATATTGGTCGCTGATAGGTTATCGGTGTAACAGTAACCAAGGCCAATCACAGCGCGGAAACGCGGTGTTATCAATAAATTATTGTAACATAGATTTTTGCGAGACTGATAAACAACGCGTAGGTTCTTTAAAAACGTTTTTTGATGTTGTAATTAGCTTATTGTAGTATGGTTGTATGTTAGTAGACAAAAAACTTTGAACCATTCTTGCTAAAGACGACATGAAAAGATACCAATATTAGATGTTGACATTTTCGCGCACTTGTTGCCGCAAATAACTATTGTGTTTAAAAATTTGTATAATGTACCTATATATGTATGTATTGTAAAAGCATTAAATATCCCAATACAAATCAATATAGGTACATAGTTTTTATTTTTACCTATAAGGAAATTTTAATTATACCTACCGGGTGTAAATAGAGTGCGACCATTAAATGAAACCACATATTCTACCGACCCTACTGAACCACTTTTCCCAAGAGTCATACCCGCGGACACCCTTAGTTTAGGAAATAGTTGAGTTCCAAACAAAAACGCGTAACGCACTGACATACCGGCGAGTTTAGAGGGAGCGTTGACCTCAAACAGCTGCAGGTTTCACGGACGACACCCTTGTCCGCGGGTAGGACTCTTGGGAAAAGTGGTTCAGTAGGGTCGGTAGAATATGTGGTTTTATTTAATGGTCGCACTCTATTTACACCCGGTATATGGATAAATCAAGGATAAACGAAAAAAACAACTCTAAATACGATATATTTCAAGTTGTTCAATAAGGTAGTTAATTCATTCGTCTTTGTCAGTCGAATATATAATTATAGTATGTTATGATTATTATTGAGTTGTAAGAAGTATTCCGCATTATATTTGCGGTCGCATCTCTAATACAATCGTACAGATTTTATAATATTCAGGATGTTTTTTGTAAAAATCCAAGTCCAAATTGTCGCCCCTAAGCAGGCAGGTGTAAAGAGCGTCTCGGGGGGCTGAGCTCCAAGTTCACCGGAGCGGGTAATAAACTTGTTGACAATCTTTAATTTGTCCGCCTCGTCAGATTCCGCCTGTCTCTTTATAAAAATTGGATCTCTCTTTTTGATTTCTGTTGCTGAATTCTAAAACCAGGTAAATGACTATTTAAGTTCCTTTTTAAGGGGAATTTTACAGAACTTCCTGGCTGCTGTTAAAACTGTATTTTAAACATGGACAAGTAATTGTACTTGTTTTTGTACGTTGTTACTATTTTCATAGCTCTAAATAACTTGCGGTCATGAAGAGGATCAACCTATATGAGTAAAGGAGTCGGACTCTATTGCATATTGCTTTACTCATGTAGCTTTGTCCCTTTCATGGCGAGAGTCTCACGAGAATTTAAATGAGCTATAATTGTTCCGTTTAAACTATGTTTTTTATAGCGAAGCCTAAGCCACAGAAGACTGTCAAAGGGTCATAGTAGGTCAAGACTTCGGAACAATCATAGAAAACTAGCTTTTGCCTGCGGCTCCGCCCACGTCGGATGGATTTTCGTTGAAATAAGGAAAACAAATTTTGCCTGCGGCTCCGCCCACGTCGGATAGATTTTCGTTGAAATAAGGAAAACAAAAGAATATGATTTTTTGAACGACAATATGCAACATTTTTTTACTAAAGTGCTAATAAATACCAATCAAATAAGCCCAAGCTCAAAGGGTCTGCTGTTGTCCGTTGAGAAAATCCCGTACCCACCTTCCAGCCCCATCAGAATACCCTGGTCAATATGTTTTACCAAAGTGCTAATAAATACCAATCAAATAAGCCCAAACTCGAAGGGTTTGCTGTTGTCCGTTGAGGAGATATCGTACCCACCTTCCAGTCCCATCAGTAGACCTTGGTCATCATGTTTTACCAAAGTGCTAATAAATACCAATCAAATAAGCCAAAACTCGAAGGGTCTGCTGTTGTCCGTTGAGGAGATCCCGTACCCGTATCCCAGTCCCATCAAAAGACCCTGGTTACCACGTTTTACCAAAGTGCTAATAAATACCAATCAAATAAGCCCAAACTCAAAGGGTCTCCTGTTGTCCGTTGAGGAGATCCCGTACCCACCTTCCAGTCACATCATCAGACTGGTCACCATGTTTTACCAAAGTGCTAATAAATACCAATCAAATAAGCGCAAACTCGAACTATGTATCCGTTAAGGAGATCCCGTACCATAACTTCTAATTACTACCAGTAGAAAAGTAAATTCCAAAAATTTTTAATTGACGATAACTCTTTTTTCCGAGAACCAATTTTCATGAAATAAAGCAAATATTGTATTCCAAATTAAGTTTTGTACAGCTGTGAAAACGACACGAAAATCTGTTCAGTAGTTTTAGAGATGTGCGTGAACAAACAGACAGACAGACAGAAAAGAATTCTAAAAATCGTTGATTTGTGTTCTATTACTCTTCTTTAGTCACCTCCTTTCTATTACTTTTCTTCAATGTACAAATACAGTGGTTTCTTCTACTATTGATGATATTGACGATGATGACTGCTGAAGGTTTGGCAAATGATAAGTATTTTTCAAGAAACTCAAGGACTGTAATGCATACAATGTTTCATGTTGTGTACGACAGGTATTCTTTACGTACTGTTTTATTAATGTTTTGTGAACATATTTTACACCGTATGTAAGTAAATGGACAATTTAACAAGATAACAGACTACTGAAGATAGCTATTAAATAACATTACAAATAAAAACATAAAATCGTAAGCAAAAAAAATAGTTTTTTTGCTATCCTCTGACACCCAGTATTTGGGCAACACTATATTTGATGCTATGACGACACCAAAATCCAACCCTAAAGACGCCGCGCCGAGTAAAACGATATTCTTACAGTTTAGATCTCTAATGAAGACGCGTTGTTATTTTCTTCAGACATTCAAATTAATTACCTAACTTTGACTTGAGAGCATTTTATAATGAATTTTCGGGAAATGAAAAGCTTTCCTTTGTATCATGAACGAAACTATATCACATTAATATATATTTCTTTTTATTCCTTTAGATCTATATTTTTGGATACTCATTTCCAAAACAATTACAGTCAATGTGATTTCATTCTAAAGTGAGAAAATAATACATTTGAAATAAAAACGAGAAAATAAAATTACCTATTTACAACCACTTCGATCTTCGTAAGAAGAGATTTCAACCCCATCTAACTTTGGCAGTTTACCAAGACTCAAAACCCGTTTATTCATATTTGTCTTAATTTTATTCTTTTTACAAAAAATGGTAACCACTTGAGTATTTATCTAAACTAGCGAGCAACAGAAGGCAGCACTAAACCACTGAAACGGTCCGCTAAATCGTCAACTAGGCTAACCACCCGGCTATCACCGTATAAAGCGCAGGGCAGCACGTGACATCATAAAACACACGCGTATCTACCCCCAACCTAATATCAAGGAACAGAGAGCACAAATTCCACTGGCAGGATTGTGTAGAATTCGCGTCCGGTGAAAATGACAGCCTGCGCGAAGTGACGGTGCTCGGACAAAACCAGAATTGCAGAGCAAATGGGAGGCTGTAATTTTGTACACTGCTCGTTAAGTTGTCCTGTCCATGGTTGGAATTACGGGGTAGCTTGTCTGTGTCGCTGAAAATACGTAGCGGCAAATATGGAACAAGGTCTTTGAAAAATATAAATACTTGTATTGTAAGAAATCTTGTAAATAAAAACCATAAAATCGCTATCAAATTATACGCTTAGTAAAAAGTATTACCCTCAGTTATTGAAAGGCAGACTTGAGTAAAATTTTTAAGCTTTCAATTTATTTTAAGGAACACTTATGTTAACACCGAGTTAGCAAAAACTTTCCCACTATCATGATCCAAGCTGACCTTTTGAAGTCGCGTCACATTTAATGCTACTACTATTTAGGCAATATTGCGAGGTTTATTAGTAATATTTCATTGTGAGAAATTCCTCCAGGTCTGGAATTTCGGCTGGCCACCCGCTGGCGAGGACTTATTGAAGTAAGCGCGTCCGAGGGCGAATGCTGCGAGTAATATCATTGCATTGTGCACTTAGGTCTTTGACGTAGAGTCGCCCTCTACTATTGTTAGAGTCTTTGCCCTGAACTTGTGAAGCATTCTTGCTTCCATCAGTGGAAAGACCTTTTTTTAAAGATCTTTAGACACTTGGAAAAAAAACGATATTTAATTCTTTTGGGACGCTGTATAAACAAAACTGATTACATTTTACCACAAAAACAATCCCAAACTATCGACTTAAAAGTCTGCTTTCGTTCGAAAATTAAATATAAACAACCCGCCCTCGCCGTGGGGGCAACGATAAATAAATAACGTCATAAAACTCGAAGTTTTAAAACGAACTGTCTGGATCCCAATAGACCTAACGTCCACACGACCTCCGAAGGCATTAGGAAGCTGCAAGAAAGTAGACGATTTTCCGAACGTGACTATTTTTTTATTGCTGGAACAAAAACTGTCTGAAATAAGGCAAGTTGCGTTGAAAATATCCGGCCGCAAAGCTGAAATTTTCGTATAGTTTTGAGAATCACTTGATGTTTTGGCACGGAACTTTATCCATATCGGAAACTTATTTTAAGGTGGCATCATACGACCGAGGGCGGAGTCCCTCGAGGACAGCCTTGAAAAGTTATTGCACAGGGCAGAAAACTATTGTAGACTACTTTAAGAAAACTCTTATTATATTTCATTTCGAGACAAAGCGAGCGCGACTAAACTGTCCGGAATGCTAAATGAGAAAGTCTTTGAAAGTATTTTCTGTGTAAAATTAAAGTAAAATCTGTGTTGTTTCCCTTTGTGTTACGGTGCTCTTTTGGTTGCTCGAGTTTATAATAAGAAAGCCCCTATTTCTTAATTTGACTAAACGTTAAGGTAAATTCATCCCACTTAGACTAAAAAGGTAGGTACGTTTTAATGTCTTTCCAGACAATATTGAGCATTATATTGTTCATGTTTCGTTATCTCTGTGGCTGTATAGATTTTTAAGAAAGGATCACTTTTATAAACTTATTTCTATTTTATTGGTAAAAAAACTGCATAATAGTCACTGATGTACAAAACAAAAATCAATTTAATCTTTTTCATTGCAATCTAACCTTTGATAAAAATATACTGCTATTTAAAAGCTAGCCACCAGCCAAATAGAAAAAAAACCTTGAATTGTTCTGTTTTAATGTCTTTTTTGTAAAATAAAATTCATCAATTCAACTGTTTTCTTTCAGTTGACTCCATTTTAACTTTTTAAGCTTCCTTAACTCAGTTTTAGCTCAAAAATAACAGAAACGCACTATATCCAGCCTACTCTGTCCCAGAGACTCATTACTCTGTGTAGCCACATATCGGCTCCGACTTGGGTTGACGTATTTATTATTTATTTGGGAATACTTCAGCCTTCGCCGCAGACGAGCGAAATTATGGAAAAATAACTCATCTCCTGACGGAACCGTCGGGGAAACTTCTTTACCGCTCTTGATACAACGCAATAAGGTCTAAAAGTGGATAAATGTAGATTTCCTCGATAGTAGACGAAGGGAAAATAAGATGAATCGCAAGGAAAATGTGGTTTGCTTTGGCATTTCTGCGTCCATGCAGAGGTGGCAAAACGAAAACTAGGTCTGCCGCTTCCGTGCGGATGTCTAGACTTTATTGAGCTTATTGGAACGTGGTTCACTTATTTTTAGTAACTTCCACTACAGAAATGGTTTTATGGAATTATTATGCTTGTTATTCTTGACAATATTTTCGCTTTAAAAGCGTTTTATAACCTACTCATAAAAAAGTCGGTGGCAATCTATATTAGGAAATGTTTCCTTTTTAAGATATTTTTTTAACGTACATTTATTTAATAGAATCGCATCAAAATATAGAGAGCTCGTATACACATAAAATCGTGACAGCAACTCTTTAAAATGTATTAAAAACCTCTAGTATTAACCGTATCAGTTTGAAGAATCGTAACGTATTGTATTGACGGAGGACCGACATGAGTGGCGAAGTTTGAGAAAAGCCAATGTCAAGCAGTGGACAAACACGAGGTGATGGATGGATGGATAGATGGAAGTATCTGATTGGGGTTACACAGAAGAATGGGGGACTTGCCATTGGTGGCTTTCACTATGAATGTAAAATCGCTAGTGACAAATGCATGAGGACATCATACTATGAAAATACAGGTAAAACTCACACACTGCGTATTTAAAAACAAACGTAACAAAAAGTGTTTGACAAAGAAACCGCAAACGTGTGTAAGCCATGAAGTACAGTCGTGTACACGAGTGGAGCGACAGCAATCTCCGCAACCACTCTCCGAGCTTAAACGCCCAGAAATAATTCAAAAGCGCACTCGTTAAAATGCAGCGGGAATTCAGGAGACTTTATCACCTGAACTCAGCTGCTTTATAGACGAGACTGAGTTATAAACCGTATAAACTTGACGCCCATAAACCGACACTTTCGCTGACATGGAAAATAGTTTACAGGCTGTCTTCAAACGCGTTACAACACATCTTTTATCTCCCGATAGCACCGCCGTGGTCCTAATCGGACAAATAAAACTTTATAGGGATTTTGAGGATCTTTTTTACGGGTTACACTCTGTAGACGAATGAAAGCTTAAATTCTTAATGAGTTGTTTGTGAGAGTCGTGATTAAAAGTTTTAAGTTGTTTTCGTAGACGGCTGTCGATTTACTGAATGGAATTTCAGACATACTGAAAGCTACATTTTATTGGCTGATTATTTCTCAACGATCGCTTCTTACCAGTCTTTTGACAGACATAACAATAAACTTTTGGAGCTTATGAAACTAAAACTCAATAATTTAACGATATAAAAACAACAGAAATGATAACAATAGTTATCGTATAATCAAATTCAATTCATTTATTTAAATCAAACTCATTAAGGTCAATATTAAAATGGGTATACACAAATACAAACGAAATAGTTAAAAGAATCATTATTTTTTTAATCCTCATAATTATAATACACATGGTTTGAATGGATGGATGGATGGATGGTATGAACACACACACGCGTTAACACAGGCAAATAAATAGCAATAATCGTAAAACTTATAGGTTACTCATTTTCAAGGAAGGTAAATGTTAAAAGTGATTATTCTAGTCATTTGGTAGGTAAATATATACATACTCCTGAGCATGAACTGTGAAATACAAGTCACAGTACACCCCAGTTTCACCGACGATTATAACGTACCAACATGATGGGGCATGTTGGTTTCCTCACGGTGTTTTCCTTCACCGTTTAGCAAGTGGCAAATATTAGGCATGAACTATGCACATAAATTCCAAAAAACGAATTGGCGCATTCCTGAACGAACCTAGGTCTCAAGATTGAGAAGCCAGCGTTCTACCGCCGCTAAATGCGTTCTAGTATACCTAAAAGGCGAAGTTAATTAGAACTACGAACTTAAATGATCCATTTTTAGCGATAACGACAACCTCAGATTAAAATTATACAAATAGGTAGCTAAATTACGTACTACAAAAAAAGTGTTGTGCTTTACGTAAGTTTATATCCTATGAAATAACAATATACCTAATGCAATAAAACTGACAAGTGCGTGCATATTTAATGCAATCTTCTAAAAAAAAATCAGCTATAGTCTGCTTCGTACTAAAGTCCTTACCGTTTCCCGGATCCATTCCCGTCGAATTCCGACCGAACGATACGAAGTAAACGTCGATATAAGCAATATCAGCGAGTTTACGCTCCCCTGTTCTGCTGAAACCCCCTTATTGTACAATAAAAATGTTATGAGCTAACTCTATTCAATGAAGCTTGCCTGTTATTGAAATCGGCGTTTCGGTTAAAGTAGCCTTTCTTATGGAACGGGGAATAATAAACAGCGCAGTTTTGTCTGTATCGCACCATTGTTCCCTTTCTGATTGCTTTTGTTCGATACCTTTAGAATTGAAAGTCGGTGAAAAGAGCTACGATGTCGGAGTACTCTTCTTTTAGTGGAAGAAGCTAATTGGTTGTTAGAAGGGAACATGATGATTCGGGATTTTGTTTTGCGAGATCTGATACGGGAAGAGCTTCGATATTTCTTATGAATACAAGGTGACAATTTATGCAGCTAAAGTCATACTAAAGGCTTTGTAAGTGATCGGTATTATGGGTCAATAGATTTATTGCTAAATTTGAAAAAGGCGAACAGGGAAATGAAATCGAGTTTCCAAAAAAGGGTCAACGAACCTTGATACCAGCTACGTACTGAGTCTACAGTATTAATTTTAAAAATTAATGAAACCAAATATATACATACATAGGTAATTGTTAAATTTAATGTCCTAAAAAATTTAGTTCCTTGTTAAATTCGTATCAAATTTGATTCGAATGAAATTTTGGTAATCTTGTTTATGTGATTCATCATTAACTATGATGTTTAAACATTACGAAAAAAACGCTACATGACGACCATTATTTCATAATTTTTGTTTTCAAAAATTTCCACCTTTTTATTCAAGCGATCGAATTATTTTTATGTGGCTTTTGTTTCTTTTTGTTAATTGGCTACCTTAGTATTACAAGTTTAAAACGAGACTTAAATGATGACGAGACATTATTGATATATAGCTGAAACCTGCTAGAACGACTTCTCATATATATTTAACCAGATTAACTGCCAGCTTAGGCATTGCAGAGAATTTTTTTAATGGAATCCTAAATAGGTCGTATTTTTGTTGTCATAGTCGATGCTACGGCGTAGCAAGGTGCTACGAGATTTATATTTATACACGTATCGACGAAAATTCTAAACAAAATTAAATTAACAAATTGCAAACGGAAACAACATGTAATATTCAAACACTTTGACGTGGTAGAAGAAATAAAAAATTAGGCCACAAAGTACTTTAAAGGTGTAATATATTTTTTGAAAAGGTTGTGACTTTTTCATTGCAAAGGGGTTAATGTGGAAATCTGAAATAATTTACAAACGAATTTAAGTTAAAAGTTATAAATATTTATTTTGTACATAGAAAATACCCTAAAATGAAGAAACAATACGGAAAACCGACCAATAAACCACAAAATTCAACGAGCGATACTACTTCATAAGTACACGGTATCTATTTTTGCAATAAATTTTATTAGAACCACAAAAATAAAATACATTTCGCGTAATGGCGGGCAGTTATTCTGCAATATTTGTCGTCACAGATTACCTGCCGGCCGCTCGCAGCCGACTTCCGCACTCGAGGACTCTATTTCCGACCTCTGAGGATAGGACGCGGTGCGGCATGTAGTTGCCTCATTTTTCATGTCATTTTTACTTCTCTCTAGAATTATCTGCAAATCTTTAGTAACGTATCTTTTTATAATATTTAATCTAAAACTTATTAAAAGATTATTTATTGTTTTTATTTGTTTTTTTTATCTGCAATCAGCCATGAGCAGATTTTTTGTGGCAAATAACCTATTGAGCAATCGTCCACTGAGGACCGACCACGAATATATAATGCACTCTACGGTCATTCATTCAGTTCTAAGGTGTTACGTTGTTAGCCTACTCTCATAGCTGGGATACATCAGTGATTGGGATGCTTAGCTAGCTGTCTTTTGTAAATATCTTCGATTAACGCAATTTTCTATTAAAATGTTCGCATTTTTAGGTGTTTGTGAAGTTGAGTATACCTTCCAGGATAGCATTTCGTAAGCGTTGCATGATTCTAATGTTTGAATCTACAGCACTACCCCAAAGTTATTGTCTATAAGTCCAAATGGGTTTTATAATACGTTGTAAATTTAATGATTTATTATCGACAGAGAGAGAGCTAAGAGTTATTTCTAAATAGCCACTGAAGATCCCTATAGCGATGGTTTCCTTCATCTAAAGACTTGGTGTGTTTCTTCCAAGTCTGTTTATAGTTATTTATTTTTCATGTATAATAGCTAAAATGTCATAGTTCCGACACGTTTGTGTACACTTTACTTTTTAAGCAATTTATTACATTAGACATTTTCTTTCATTTCGTTTATATTTCATAGCCCGATAACAATAGTACAGATAAAAATAGTGTAATAATACTATACGTACAGAAATAGTAGTTTATGAAACTGGCACATAAAAAGGTTATTGAAAACACGAGTGTCAGTTCAAAAAACGAGTCATTTGCGAGTTTTTAATAGTACACGAGTGTTTTAATACCTAGTTATGTATAGTTTCATACACTACTTTATCTAAACTTATGCCTACTTACCTGTTTTCATAATCTTTGTAAATTTGTCGTTAGCCATTTTTTATTATTCTTGTAAAAGCTTGTTCTAAAAGTGTTCGTAAATTCCGTTGTTATTTTCAAAATGTCAGGTGTAGCTGACCAAAAATAAAGTTGAACTGTAACCTCCTTTGGAGCGCAATATTGTTTTGTAGGTATTGGAGAATATTATACAAAAACCTCATAGGTATTTCATATTAAACCTCAGACATGGCTGTATGAGCTAAGTTCCATTTGCTTTCCTAGTTAGTGTCATATGTACTGTAATTTCAGAAAAAGTTATTTTATAGCATTATGTTGTTCGGAGACCTATACTGCCTATATTTTTTTTCTGTTATCTGTGTCTAAACACGTTCATGAAATATATTTTCATTTTGCAAGTAGTTTGGAGTTCATAATGAGGATTTTACGATATTATTATCTTCTAACATAGACCAGATAATTAGACATACAATCAAATATAAAGTCATAAAGAACAAACCTATTCTTTTAAAAATAATAAAATCCGAGTAATGCTTACCTTTATGCACCCGTAACATATGACCTCATCCCCGAATAGATTTTTATGCTTGTTGACTTTGTTTTCGAGTAGTTCGGCTTTTATTCTTTGTGGACATGAGGATAGCTCCCATCTCAACTATAAGTAGTTTCACCCTACTTTTGGGACTTTTACCTCACTTATGGACAAAAATGCATTGTCCAACTAATATAATGGACATTCTTGAGTTTTCTTAATGACAAATTAATGGTATAAAAAATTGTCCTATATGTATTCATTTGTACGAAAATCCTTTATCTATTGAATTAATATATTTAAATTGATAGCTATTTGTCATCAAGTCAACATTAATCACCTTGAAGTTTTCACGAAATAAATATAGTGTTAACTTGTACTTTTTATGCACAAAATACATTTCTACTCGATTTATATATATATATTTGAGAAAAAACATTACTTTTTATTATAGAAGTTGAAATGAAAAATGTTTTCACTTTTATAAAGAGAAAATGTTTGTGCCCTATGTAATTTTTCGGAACTTATTATTTGCAAATACGTACTCGTATATAAGGTCCTACAATTCAAAGTGAAACAAAATTAACAGATGATAGAGTATCCCTAATATACTACATTCCACCGAAAACGAAAATTATTGCGCGAACTTTTTTTTTACCTTTCCATAGAAATTTAGTCAGCTGATTCAACCACTTTGTGCTGGAAAGTGAAAAAAATATTTGAGTAAAAAATTTTTTTTCTTCTGGAATGTGATCAGTTAACGATACATTATCTACCCTAGAATTATTTTCGCTTATTATTGTAAGACCTTATATATGTATGTACATGTACAGTGGAGACCACATCAAGCTATACACTTGCAGTACGACATTGGCCCCTACAGAGAAGAATATAAGATAGGTACAAAGTCCGAAGTGTCTAACTTGATGCGGTCTCCACTGTACAAAGCACTTTTTATAAAAACTAATATCTCTATATAAATTGGCTCTGAATGTTTTTATTATAATGCTTGCAAATGGCATGACGTCAATAAGAAGCCGTACCGGAGAAGTGGTTACAGTCAGTTGCGTAGTATCAGTCATTACGTCCGTTACCGATTTCCGTAGATTTTTGCGGAAGTCGCTGGAAAGACTGATAAATGTCTCGCCGGATGTCACTCTCCTGGTTTTGGGCGAGCTCGCTTCGCATCCTAGATCTTATCGAGGCTTAAATTTCCATCAGGCGGGGTAGTGACCACGCGCAAGTCTATTTAAAAAAACCAGCCAAGTGCGTGTCGGGCCACGCGCAGTGTAGGTTTCCGTAGTTGCCTAGTACATTTTTTAAGTTGGTCTACTAATACAGACCACGCCAAACTTCTAGTCCCATATATTTAGAAGAACAGCCCATACATTGTCGTGTTTAGAGGGGACCAAAAGTTTGGCGTGACTTGTACTCGTAAACCTGTAAAGCCTACTTAGCTGTATTAGTTTTCAATTAAAATTCATTATATGTATATATACTACTTCTGTGAATTTCTTCACATATCCATAAGCAACTGTTTAGCCGGCAGGGGGGGAACACTTGTCTCTAACAAAAATTAGCACTTTAAAGCTTTAATATTTCACCAACGGATCCCTAAATCGAAAAATCATTTTCACACATCTATAATGTTTTTGAACGACCTATCCAACGATACTCCACACTAATGTATAGACGAGAAAAAAATCATCCCTAATTTACATGTATTATCCGTATACCCGTTTTGTCGGCGTGATTAATATGTATATCCATACCAAATTACAGCTTTCTAGTATTAAAGTCTCTGAGCTAAGCCGCGGACAGACGGATATGGCGAAACTATCAGGGTTCCTTGTCGGACTACGGAACGCTAAAAAGGCAATGAAAAAAATCAGCTTCAGTACTTCATGTGCAAAATTTAAAAAAAACGTATATTTCAAAATTGAGACTGGCCCCGATCAAAAATTCCAAAATTTACCAACTATCTCTACTTTGATATAAATTGCACGACTTTTAAGGGGCCACTGATACTTCTAAAACAAGTATTTACAACTCCGCCAAAATATCAACCCCTCTAAGGCAAGAGAACCCTATGCGGGAGGGGGACAGCCAGTCCACTAATATTTCAGGAAAGTACCTGTAGATCGACGCACTCGTAATTTATTGCTCTCATCGAGCGCCCCGCACAAATATATCGGGTTACAACTCAAACACATACTCGAGCTAAGTGAATAAATGGGTAATGCTATACCGCCTCATTTCGATATTTCCTACAGGAGGAACGTCTTGAGGATTCTACGTGTATGGTGGGTGTTTGGTTCATGACATGACCCATTAAAAATACTTTTGTTTGTATTTTTTACACAGAAGTGTGACTGAATGGCATGGTATTTCCAAAGTGCATAGTGAGAATCGAAAAAAATATAACAATGAAATAATGAAAATAGGTTGCATAAATATGACGTCAAAATTTAATAATGAATGTTTTTACTTGAAAAAAATATATATATTTGTCTCAGTTGTATGTTAAAATCAGGTTTTTGATCAAAAACCTAAGCATTTGATTAAGAGCCGGCAGAAGATAATCTTATCATAAACCTGAAAAAATCCAGTTCTTTGATCAAAAACCTAGATTGAATTAGTTTTATGATAAAATCAATGACAAAAACTTAGACTGGCGTAGTTTTATGATAAAATCAGTGTTAATATTGCTTCAATCAAAATATGAAAAAATAGGTGCGACGACGAGCGAAGCGAGGAAGAGCGTTTTAGGTTGCTTGTGATCATATATTTGGGGAGCCGAGCAAAGCGGAGTGGAGAGAGGCGACCTCTATAGTTCTTAACATTTCATAAACCTAAACAAGTTCAGGTTTTTGATTAAAAAAACTGGATTTTCTCCGATGTATGATAAGATTTAATCATAATTTTGTCTTCTTACGGTTCTTGGTCAAAATCTTTTTGATCAAAAACCTGATTTGTCATGAATCTGCGACAATATATATCAAATAAAATGAAAATATTAATGTAGTCGAATCATAACGTAATATTGTAATGACTGGGAAATTACTACATACATAATATCCTCACGACTGCCACCCAGAGCAGTAAACAGATCTTCTATCTGCTAAAATCCTGACTTACAAAAGAGAAGCTTCTTTCACACTCGTGAACTAAGTCCCAATTCAAACCTGCGAATATTTTCATCAGCTTTATCAATTTGTAAGTCATTAAGAACAACGCCGGCGTCACGTGCACAAGTTTGGAGTAGGTGTCACCGATCCATCATCAGCTCCTAGGTGCGGTAGACCGCCTGCTAGCTCGCGAACTCTTTCATTATCTAATGAGTTTGCTGACTGTGTGGCCACGCCTTCTTACTGCAGTTGTAACGTGATTAATTGGATGGAGCTATTAGTGAATTGATATGTCTTCTTGAATGACGGGTTTGCCGATCTTCAGGTAAACGCTTTCGTAGGGATCAGTGGAAATGGAATGTATTTTCATGAATTGTTCTAGATTATTTTTTGCCTACGATGGTCTAACGCTTGGCGATTACTGCGGCTAATGGAAAGCGTTGAAAAGACCTAAGACGAAACGCGCTCTCCCAGAAACTGGGGGAGTAACAGCAGACGAAACATTAATCAGTATATCTAGAGACATCCGCAAAAATCTACGGAAGACGGTAACGGACCAATGGCTGATACTGCGTAACTGCCTGTAACCACTCCCCCGATACGGCTATTTATGACGTCATGCAGGAACAGGAAGAGTCGTTTGGCGGCAAGGATTCAGCATAAGGGTGTTGTTAAGGCACGGTCGAAGCCTACCACCAGTAAATAGGTGGCTACGTCATCTTGCATGATCTTATGACCCTCAGTACTACAGAGACATAGATTGTTGGTTCGCCTTTTATAATTCCTAAGTCGCTGAATTCCACGAGAAGTGTGACAATTAATATTCTTGGAGTCGACAATATTCTTTTTAGGCTACCGAACCCGAAGGGTGCCAAACGGGACCCTATTACTAAGCCTCCGCTGTTTGTCTCTCTGTCACAGAGCTCTACAGTTTCAACTGTGATAGGTAGATGGTTGAAATACCCACAAAATATACTCCGGCCTCTATCACGACAAAAAATATAAAAAATAAGCCCTAGGGTCTCCATCAGGGTGAACATATTAAAAAGGGAAGCCGAAAAAAAAATCGCTTTACTCAGAAAACACACAGAAATATCATAAAGTAAAATGTGCTACATTTCGACCCCTCAGTGGGGTTGTCATCAGGCGAATGGAAAATAAAATTATGACATATATATATGAAACCATTACACTAAATAGTACTATTACTAAATAGTCATGAAACGTATATTAGTCTATCATGAAACGTAAAATTGACATAATTAATTATAAAGCTTTTGGAAAGGAGTTGTTAATAGTTGTTGTAGTTGCTCTGATCGTGAAATAATAAATAATATAATAAAATAACTGTAAATTTAGATTTAATGTAAGTTTATTAAAAATTGTCGTTTGCTAAGTAGTCAGGTCAAGTCGTGTCGGTCTGTTAGTGTTGTTTATTCAGTCCATGTCCATAATGAGCCCCAAGTGACCATATAAATGATGTCTCCCATGTCCTTAATTCGATGTCATTCAATGGAGGTGTTAATGGTTTAACTGGTTTTTTGAAGAAAATTATATTTATTCAGCTATTATTTACTCAGAAAAGCAACCAAGGAAAACATAAAAAAGTACTTTGCAACTCCCTGTCAGCCAAGTGTATTTGTCGTGTCGAGATTTGTGAAAAAGTTTGACAAAGCGAAGAGCACGGAACAAAGAAATGTAGTATGGACGCCATTTCTTAAACAAACCCACGGGAATCGTGTTATATGGACTTTTCGCCACTGGTCCCCATGCAATGAACCTTGTGTTTACAATAGCGCCATCTGAGATGATTTGTTTGACAACTTCTACCAAGTTTCATTGATAAGATGATAGATGGCGTTAAAAGAAGCTTTTCAAACTTTATTTTTTAAATAAAAAACATGCACATCGGTGTAACCGATATTTAAAAAGGTTGCTTTTATTATATTACCCACCGAACAACATTTCATACTTCAGGTTTATTTATGTGACAGCCGCATTTAGGTAAGTGGTGCACTTTCTTTACGAAAGACAAAAACAGTAACAAGAAACAAATAAAATATCTTGAAACTCCTTCGGTTCGTGGGATTGTAGAACGAAGTGCAACCGTTTCTCGTAAGCTTTCTGTCAGATTTAATGTTTGGATTCAGCTTCACCGGATCTGAAACATGCTGGTCTGTCCTACGACCGCTTATTGCAGGCCTGTGTTAAATAGGGGGTATTTACCCAAATCCTGTTTCAGAAGCACACTGAACACTGAACTTTTATAAAAAAGAAGTGATGCACTTTTTTAAGATGGTGTAATTTGTAATTTTATTAATGTTTTGGGAGTTAACAATAAATTATTTAATTGTTAAAAAAAAGTTTTGTTCAGAAGTAACTGTTCTTTAACTAATGTTAAGTAAGATTTAATGTCCTTGCCCATTGACAATTGAATTGGTTTTTAGAATTATCATACATATATATATTCATATCATTAAGATAGCTCTTCAACTGCTGAAAAACAACAAGGCGCCGGGCGAGGCCGGCATCACAACTGAACTCCTGAAAGCTGGAGGTTACCCTATACTCGGATAGCTACAGAACCTCTTTCATGCCGTCATTCGTACAGGTACTACGCCAAAGGAGTGGAGCAGAAACCTGGCCATTTTGTTCTTCAAAAAAAAAGGACAAAATCCTGCTTAATAACTATAGACCAATTGTGCTCCTGAGCCACACCTACAAGCTGTTCTCAAGAGTTATCACGAATCATCTCGCCCAACGATTCGACGACTTCCAACCTCCAGAGCAGGCTGGGTTTCGAAAAGGCTACAGCACCGTGGACCACATTCATAAGCTAAAGCAGGTTATACAGAAAACTCAAGAGTATAATCAGCCTTTATGTCTAGCGTTTGTGGACTACGAGAAAGCCTTCGACTCCATCGAAACTTGGTCTGTTCTGCAGTCCTTGCAGCGATGCCAAGTTGACTGGCGTTAGGTGGAGATGTTGAAATGTCTGTATGACTCCACTACAAGGTCTGTCCAAGTACAAGGTGTACAAATAAGACCGATACATCTTCAGCGTGGCGTGAGACAGGGAGATGTTATTTCCCCAAAAATGTTTACCGCCGCGCTGGGGGACGTCTTTAAAATACTAGACTGGAATGGACGAGGCATAAATGTAAACGAAGAGTATGTACATTTCATATCTTCGCTTTGCCGATGACATCGTGATAATGGCGGAATCGCTGCAGGAACTGGAGGAAATGGTGGGTGGCCTTAGTGATTCTTCGAGACGAGTGGGCCTGCGGATATATTTGGATAAGACTTAGGTCATGTCCAACTGTCACTTCATCCAAGGGTCACTAACCGTCGACAACGTTAGCATCGAAGTTGTTCAAAAATATGTTAATCTGGGTCAAGTCATACAGCTGGATAAAAACAACTTCGACACCGAAACTGACAGAAGAATATGCTTGGGTTGGACAGCATCCGGAGAGTTACGTCACATATTTACGTCATCAGTACCGTAGTGCTTAAAGGCTAAGATGTACAATCAGTGCGTCCTTCCTGTGATGACGTATAGCGCTGAGACGTGGTCTCTTACAAAGGGCCTGATCCACCGATTTAAGGTCGCCTTTGATGGGTAGAATCCGAAATGAGGAGATCCGTCGGAGATCGAAAGTAACCGACATAGCTTGCAGAATCAGTAAGTAGAAGTGGCAATGGGCAGGCCATATTTGTCGCCGACAGGATGGCCATTGGGGCTGAAAGGCTAAAGCCTAAGAAATGGAGATTCTAAAGAATGGAGACAACGTACAGCAAAGCGTAGTGTAGGCCGATCTCGTGCCTGCTCTGGACCGACGCGACGACCTGAAGGACGTTGTGGGTGGTGGTTGGATGAGGACGGAGGACCGACATGAGCGGTGAAATTTGGGAAAGGCCTATGTCCAGCAGTGGCCGAACACGGGCTGATATGGATGGATGGATGGATAATACATTATTGGATTTCTATCCAATATATGAAATTGAAAGTAAAGTATGTGAAATTGTTGTTAGTGTTTGCTCCTAGCTTGACTTCTTGGATCAATTTATTATTGGTTATCTTTAAGAATACTTCTAGTATCTTGCTAATGTGAATATTGTTTTTATTAGTTTCTGTAAGCACCTACAAATTTATGTTAAACATTTTTTTATTATTTCTTAGTCAAGACTTTAGTAAATGTTAATTTATCGTCCAAGTTTTTAATTTGCGATCTAAATTATAACCAATTTATTCAGTTTATAAAACTCGTTACTACAAAAGTGATAATGTCAAGAACATAATTTATTTAAGAAAGCCACGTTAAAGCTTGAAAAGTTGACCAGACCTGCAATAAACACTGTGGTAACGTCCCCAACCTAATCCAGTTAAAACAACAGTGGGTAATGTCGGGCACACCGCAAATCTCGGCCTTACTTAACTCACTTATTTAACGTATTCTACTGATGTCTTTTGTTTGAAGAGCTCTACAATTTGATACAGAGTTGGTGTTTCAAGTGGGCGTGCATGGCTAAATCAGAAACTATTAGGAATAGCGAAAAATTGTATGTATAATATAATTTATATACATTTCGCTTTATTGTACAGTTATAATTATATAAAAAAAAGCTATCAATACATATTTTTATATCGCAAAATGTTCCAAAGAGTCTCGGGGCCGATTTTGATGAAAACCAAAACTGCATTATTGGATTTTTGAAAATTTCAAATAATATAAGCACTCCGAATAGTGTCACTTATTTCTTAACTTTTTTGACAAAAAAATTTTTTTTTTTGAAATGCATTCCAAAATGTAATCTGATATAAAAAAATTAATATATGTTGATTTAAATCCAGTTTTAAAGACCAGCGTGCATTGAGTGGGAATTAATGTTATTAAATATTTCTCTTCACAAAATGTGAATGAAATCGGGAATACTTTTAAACCTAAAATACAAAATACGTTTTAATTATATTTAATGATAGTTAATTAATGATAGTTGATCTATAGTAATAATAAAACAGTAAAAAGTCGTATCTCACTATTGAATATTTTTGCAACATTTTTAATGAAATGGCTTATTATGGAGGCAAAAACTACCTTTTATTCAATTATGTATTGAAGTATGTTCCGTTTTAACTCAAGAACCACTCAACGAACTTGGATGCAGTTTTTTTATTATAACACTGGTCAACATGTTTTCTGCCACAGAAACGATATTTTGAAATTCTTGCAGAAAACTGTGTGCTGAATCCAAATCTGAACTCAGATTTTTTCTATCAGGTCTCAGTTTTGTGAAATCAACTTCAAGGTATTGAAATATATATTATATTACAATTATTACAAGTATATAAATATGATATTTTATTTAAGATTTCATAAACACTTTTCATATAAACACTTTTTTATTTACTTTTATTTATTATTTAATTATATTTTTTAGTGTACTATTACATACAAACATTGCTGTCTTTCTGTTTATTATCTGTAAATTAATTGTGTAAAGCGCTCTTATATAGATGAATCCGCATATTATAGAAAATTATAAGAGGACCTCCACTTTAATTTTATTGCAGAGTATTCATCTAATATTTTTTAAGTGTAGCATAGTAAAAGGGGCAGTCTGAAAACCAGCATTGCGTTGTTGCTACACAACACGCAACATGTCTGAGATTGTTCCTTTTGCCACATTAAGTGCGGAGGAATACTATTATTATTTTTAGTTAAGTTCTCTAGTTTAACATGTATTTTCTGTATTTCTGTGTACATGTTGTGGCAATAAATACTTTTTGACTTTGACTTTGACTTTGACTTTGAAATTTACCGTTTCTTTAACGCTTCTGAACATTTTTTTTACTTATTACAAATGTATTTTATTTATTTATTTTTCATAATTACAAGTCCTTAATCAATACTTATTAAGGTGAAAATAACATAATTCGCGATTGAACCTTATTTTTCAAAATAAATAATATTTTGTGAGAGCTTGTTCGGTCCATACATTTCATACCAAGTTTTTACTATGAAACATTGGGTGTGATTGTTTTGAGACATTTAATCGAAAACTAGGCTTGGTTACGTGAATATTTTTATCATATTATTAAAAAGAACCACTAAGAAGAAGTATTATTGAAAATTAAAGCCGAAAAACTAATTGTGCTAAGCGTAAAGCCCCACCAGAAGTAGTAAAAACACGCGATTTTTCAAAATTTAGTCTGTCTTAGACAAATATTACGACGTGATAGAGAAAATCTGAGTTTATATTCGGATTCAGCATACACATTTCTATAATAATTTCAATAAATCGTTTCTGTGACAGAAAATTTCTACAATTTTGTTGACCAGTGTAATCATAGTGGCCCTGGTTAACATATAGGCTACAGAGGTGTTGATAAAATAACCGCGAAGCCGACAGCTGTCGATAATAGTTTTAAGAGAAACATTGATTGAAAGACGCGAGCGAAGCTGCGGGCAAAAGCTAGTAAATCATAAAATGTAATTGTTACCGGGCATGTGGTTTATTACATAAATTATGTATATTCTATTAAACTATTATAAAAGGCCAACAAGATTATTGGTGCCTGGACAATTTTTTATTATTTATATATAGGTAAGAAATATGTGAAAATATGTGTTCAACCCGAATCTCAGATTTTCTGTATCGGATCCAATTTTTTTTATACACATTACATATTGAAAATTTTCGTTTTTTATTACTTTTGCAAAGATTTTGCACCAATACTTAATTTTCAGAAAAAAATGTTCTGAACAGCTCGTTTCCCTCCATTAATTATAGTAATATTACCTGTAACCAAAATTATGAGTAAAAATGTCTTATGTCTCATACATTTCATGCCAAGTCCTTTCTATAAAAAAACGGGTGTGATGGTTTTCAGTCATTAAATTAAAAAGTACGCTTTGTCTCATAAATCTTTTTATCTTACTATCTAAAAGAGCTATTGTAGTGTAATATTATTAAATATTAAAGATAAGTAAGCATTTATTCTAAATATGGAGCCCCACTAAAGTCGTAGACTAATATTGCGAACTGATAGAGAAAAACTGAGTTCAAATTTGGATTCAGCACACAGAAACCCATAAGAAACCAAAAAAACAAATGGGGCACCAATAAAAAAGTCTGAAGACCAGCATTTAAAGACACTTTACGTAATGCGGTCTGCTTGACGCTGATTTTAACATTTTATAGCATTACTTTGTGGGTCTCTCGGAGCGTGTGTATTCTATAAGATCCTACAATAATAAGTGAAAATATTTCTAGAGTAGATCGTGTAGATCATGTATAGCTAATTGACGATAATCAAGAAGAAAAAAAAAATTTTGTTTTATTATATTTTCACTTCAAACTACAAAATGGTTCAATCAGCTGACTAAATTTTTACGAAAAACAGAAAAAAGTGAGCACAAAAAAAAAATCTTTTTGTTGTGATGTGGTCTTTTAAGGTTACTCAATCATCTCTTGAATTTTTTTCACTTTGAATTGTAGGACCTTATATACAGGAGTCCATAAAAGTTATCAATTTCGGTGAGCAAGAATTGCTACATTGTTAACAAGTAGGTATTATTTCAAACTAAAGTCGTGGCTGAAAGTAAATTATCAGATTTATTTTTTATAAATAATACTTAAACTAATTTTTATTAGATGGTTTATATATTAAAAGTAAGTAAAGGTAAATAAAAGAAAGTTGTGTTAATTTATTTATTCCATCCATCCATCCATCAGCCTGGCTCGTCCACTGCTGGACATAGGCCTTTCCAGGATTTCGCCACTCTTGGCGGACCTTCTGGAAGAAATACCCATAGTCACACACGCTGGGCAGGCGGGTTGGTGAGCGCGGTGTCGAAACCCTTGCACCAGTGACGCCACTGCCCATCACTAGTCTGTTTTATGTAAGGCCCGGCAATTGGGGATGGATGTACCGCCATCCATCGGTCCCAGGTAATGGTGGGCTGCCTGGTTTTTTTGCCTGAGAGCTATTCTCTTACTCTCCCCCGAATAACTTCGGGAGGATTTGCGAGTAAGATGGTGGTACCTCCACAGTCGAGCCCAGCATCCGCTCTACCACCTAAAAATTATTATTCATTATCTTTATACAATATTACCAAAGTTCCAGCACGTTGGCTATATATTATACCAAGTCATATCTTATTGTTTTGCCATAGCTGTATAAATTATTTATATGTACATATATGATATATTTGTACATATTCATTCGAAATTTACATTTTATTTATTTTCCTAACAAATCGCAATCGATATTCGAACTTTCCCACTTAACCTTTAACGTCTACTTCGAACCTCAAAATTGAAAACTCACTCTAAAATTGCACGGACTGAAATCTCCAAACAAAGGTTCCGTATCCTGTAGGATTTCAGGTTGGAAATTAGTTTTGAGTGCTCGGGCAACTTCGTAACTGTTCGTGTCCCTGAGGGAGGCATTGCGATGAGAAACGTCAGCCGAAAAGTGTATTTGTTGGCAGCGAATGTGCTAAAGTCAGGTAATCGGGCCCCAAAACATCGGGAGGTTCTAATTTTTGACGGTTACGAAATGGAAAATGCGTAGGAAATTCTGGTTCTGTTACCCATCCATTGGTTCGGACTCGTTCAATGTGTGATTCATAATATTGCTGTGGCTATGATTTTCATTTTATGTTTAGATTTTGTTATTTTTACTTTTTTCTTTCAAAAATTTTTTTTGTCAAGCTTCTAAATGTTACAGAAAACCAATAATAAATTGACCCAAGTCAAGCTTGGAGCAAACAAAACTTGGGGTACAAAATTATAATACCTTACACCCATTAATCCACTTTCACTGCAAAAAAGTACGATGTTTTGATCAACTTTTTCTCATAAAATCAAAACGAGTTAAAGCTGCACTATCTAATTTTATAATATGGTCACTCACTTTTATTTTAGGTGTGTCGTCAACAATCTATTTTTATTCTAGTCCAGTAAATTTCAGTCACCTAAACTGGCTGAGGGAAATCCACCCTTATACACCATTTAACGTGTTCTCCAACCACACATTGAATCAAACTTATTCAGGAAAAGTTCACAAAAGGCTTAATTAAACTTATAGAATAGGTAATTTGAGATGAAAGAACGACTTTGAAATCTCTAGAGATGTCGCAATGAGTCGTATTTTGCAATGAAATATACTTTTAGTTAAGGTAAGGATAAAAAGGGTCAGGAATGATTTTTTTCTTTAATTAAGACCGTTTATATATAAAAGATACACATATATCTGTGTATATAAAGGAATACCCAGACTGACTGACTGATCTAACAACATCTAGTCTAAACGGGTCGACCTAGGAACATGAAATTTGACTGCAATTTTTCGAAAATCAGCCCCAGGGAGTGATATAAGGGATCAAATGTTGTATGGGTAATTCGTTATTTTGTAGTTAAAAACAAGAAAAGTGATATTTAACGTGGTATTAAATAAAGAATGACGTATTTCAGCGTTTTTTTTTATTATTCCTTATGTTAAAATGAGAGATGAAAGTTGCAATGAAAAATTGGTTGTTTCTGTAGTTTGTTTTGGAAACACTTTATTTTACAGTAAAAAACATAAAGACTAGGGATTCAAACTTTTGGTTTAAAATGCAGATAGACGCGATTCGGCGTTTTCAAAATATTATCCTCTACTTCCCCCCGATCAGTCAGCCCAGCCAGGACAGCTCCTTAAAGAAGAGAGCCGAACAGCTTCAGCATGCTGACACAAAAACTGGTCCAGGGAAGGGCAGGAAAACCATACGAAAGGTTCTGAAATGTAACTTTGGATGTAACAGCTGTTTGTTATTCCTTATTGAAACTATAACGGGACAGACGGACAACAAAGTGATTCTATAGAATAGGGTTCCGTTTTTTCATTTTGAGCTATGGAACTTTAGAAATGGACAAAATCTTCAAAACGTTCAATGTATACAAATTTGAAAACACGGAACACCCCTATTGTTTTCAGATTGCGCACGTAAAAAGACGAAGCGCAGTCTGCAGGCAAACGATCGCTACATCTAGCCGCTAAAGTTCTGTTCATTAGAAACTTGGACTTGTATGAATTTTCGCCAACTTTCCGACGTAATGAAGACTAAAAGGAGGCAAGTTTTGAACGCTTCAAATTTTAATACCCGCGGCGCTGTCCGCGCGGCGGTGGCTGGCGCGGCTGAACGTTTTAATAGTAAATTGGACGTATGGAGTTTAAGGGGTTGAATATTCTGACATATTTCTTTTTTTTAAATATATGAATTTTAAGGTTTTATTTAATAAAGAAACCAAAAAGGAAAAACATCTGTCAGTTGAAAAAATACTATTCTAATTTAGCTGTAATTCAGGATGAGTATAGATTGGTGATGGGCAGTGGCGTCTCTGGTGTAGGCATTTCTTCCGGGAGGACCACCAAAAGTGGCGAAATTTGGAAAGTATGTTCAGCAGTGGACGAAACAGGCTGACGGATGGATAAATGGATAGAATTGGGTGCAGGTATATATATACCTATACAGGATGTAATCGTTAAGTGTGACCAGGCGATTTTTCCGTAACTATTACAGATATCAAAAAAATTTAAACTGATATCGAAAGTACCTACTTACCTACCTAATCAGTAAAATAATATCAATAACTTTTTGAAAATCAAACGAAAAGTATTCAAAATTTTGACATTAAACACTCCCATACATTTAGTATAAGATTAGTAGAAAGGTTTTAGTTTTCTTATTTTAAAGGGTTATTTTAGCTTAGTACTGATATTAAAGGAAACTGTTTATTAACCAAACAAAGTAATAAAACCATCTTGAATAAAATTTATTTCTTAGTAAGTGCAAAATGTTGTATTCAAAGCAGATGTTCGAAGTGACGTCCTTGTTAATCTCATACTAAATTAAATGTGTGGGAGTGCTTAAAGTCAAAATTTTGAATACTTCTCGTTTGATTTTCAAAAAGTTATTGATGCCTGATTAGGTAACGTACTTTCAATATCAGTTTATTTTTTTTTGATATCTGTAATAGTTACGGAATCACTGGCTGGTCACACTTAACGGTTACACCCGGTATATTTTTTTTTTTCATTTCTTCCTTATGCTGTTTGTTTTTCTCTGCCAGTTTAATTGCTTTTGTATTTTTTCAACAAACATTCAATCAGCTTTAATCTGATTATCGCTAACACAAAAGAACTCAGTCCAGATTGTGGCTTGGATCTATCTTACAGATTAAAAGAGGAAGATCACACAAAATCATCCATTATAACCACAACCAGATCAATAAAACTTGATGATATATGTATATGATAATCAAACACTAATCCCTAATTTTTTTATAAAATATCGAAGATAATGGGATGAAAAACTTTTTAAATTTGTTATTTAAATTTTAATTGCACGAGCTATATATATAATATAAATATAACTCTTATTAACACACTGACCAAGACTTTTCATGCAGCTATAGAAAATTTACAAACAATTTCCCCCTTAATAGTAAGTATGTGATTTCAAATCCAAAGCTAGAAATCTAATATCCGTACCACAAAGTGAAAATGAACTCGGACTTAGCTCATATTTGACCAGCTTTTGATTGTTACAAGTTTAATTATTCTGCTGACATGAAATCGTTGCAACATTCATTTATCTTATCATATATCATCTAACTTATATATTCTGGAATAAATGTAAGTTTTTTATTTATCATGGATTCGATCATTTATACACTGGATGCTAAGATGATGTTGCAGAAGCCGGAAACTGGCGATAGAACTCGTTCATTTGAAAAATTTCAATTGCAAAATAAAATTACGAAATATATGAAACAACAGATTTTTTTTCTCACGATATCCCGATATTTTTCAGGAAAGGTTCGTATGGACGAGCTTAAAGCTTAAGCTTATTAGGGTTATACAGTGTCGTACCTAATGTAAGCCTATGGTAGTGTTACATTAGGTACGACACTGTATAACCCTACCCTTCATAGGGCACCTTACACTTAGGGTTTCATGCACGCAGCGTTTTGAATTCTTCCAACGTCGCCCTTTAACAAAAAATTTGGCCTTCTCCTCGCCAGCTTCTATTTGATAGGGTTCTATTATGGATACATTCAGATTATTCGCGGTTACATTAAGTCTATGGACAGGGTTAAATAGGGTTACACGGATACCCTCAGTGATTGATTAGGGTTTGCTTATCACTTGCAGATAGGCTTACACTAAGAATAGGGTATCACGCAAAACACTTTGTAAAACCCATGCAGTTACCTCATGATAGGGTAACAAAAATGATTCCTGTTCACGATTCTACCACAGGCGTCCGCTCGTTATAATGGAAGAAACACCGAGTGTCAACTGAACATACACCCACGTATTACCAACAATTATTCCAACCGTTAGAGAGTGCATCTATCACCAAACTTCTGGCACAAATTTATGTATGTTTATCTCATTTTGTTCTACACCGTTCAACAGTGATACTAACACGATTTCCAAAAACTAATACAGCGACATTTTAGGTACTCATACTTTTGCAAAGAATTATATCTGCTTATAAAAACGCAATAAGTATAGTCCATTCAATATTAACTGGCGTGTTTCCACTTGAGATCGTCCGACCAAATCATGCACCATCGTGCAAATCTTTTAAAAATAATTTTATGAATATTCAAAAGTATCAACACTGGTGGGTTTGCAACAAAACAGATAAGGCCGAAACGGCTCCTTTAAGTTAGGTGGTAGAGCTGATGCCGAGCTCCACTGTGGAGGTACCACCATCTTACTCGCAAATCCTCCCGAAGTTATTCGGGGGAGAGTAAGAGAACAGCTCTCAGGCAAAACCAGGCGGCCCACCATTGCCTGGGACCGATGGATGGCGGTATATCCATCCCTAATTGCCAGGCCTTAAAACAGACTAGTGACGGGCAGCGGCGTCACTGGTGCAAGGATTTCGGCACCGCGCTCACCAACCCGCCTGCCCAGCGTGTGTGAGTATGGGCATTTCTTCCAGGGGGACCGCCAAGAGTGGTGAAATCCTGGAAAGGCCTATGTCCAGCAGTGGACGAAACAGGCTGATGAATGGATGGATGGCTCCTTTAAAAATGAATGGGCGCTATGAGTGTTTGGTTTATCACCCCTATTGTTTATGTTCAAGTGGAAACGCGCCAGTTAATACTGCATGCACTACTTGTTTATGTCAAGAAAATAAAATGAGCAGCAGAGTAAAATTCTGCAGTTTTTCAATGCAAGTAATTTTTAGTTAAATTTTCTGCCGCCCCTAAACATAATTTTAAGTGGAACCGCAAATCGGAGTATCTTTAGCAAACGAATGCCTGCGTTTCCGGATTCAGTAGGATTCATTTAGGAGTTGGGCAATTAGTTTTCGCCTCTAGCGATAGTTTACCTGAGCCAATATTTGGCGAATTGATTTTCTAAATGAGTGAAGTTAATATTCATTGCATTTATGGTATTTGTTTTGTCAGTTTTGAAGTCGGATAGAAGGATTTATGAAATATAAAAACGATGTTGTATTTTATATACTTTTTTAACTACGTAATCTACATTTTACACTAAGGACATTTTAGGGTTCCGGAACTAATCATGGGGAAGCGGGACCTTTAAACGTTTCGTATCATATAGAGTGAAATTAAATCAACCGACCAAATTCATACTGGAGACTCGGTTAGTGATCAAGAACTAGGTTCAGTAATCCTTTTAGCCAATTTCGAAAAATACATTTTTTTACTCCCTTACTGGTTGGACTAGTTTATGTACAATTCACTATGAATTTGGTCGGTTGATTTAATTTTATTTAGTATAAAGTGACTTTCGTTTATATAGCCAAATTCATACTGGAGACTCGGTAAGTGGTCAGTACAGTACCAAGGTTCAATAACCCTGTTTGCGACATTCGATAAATATTTGATGTGCCTCTATACTATTTCAAGAACAACCTTTACTGAATTAGTATCTATAAGAATTGTAAATTTTATTTTGCTTATTTCACAGAAAGGGTCATTGAACCTTGTTTCCGACCAGTTACCGAGTCTCCATTATGAATTTAGCTGGATAAACAAAGGTCACCTTATATCATATAACTGCTTAAAGGATATTTCTAAAAGTGGATATTCTATGTTCGCATCTTGTATGACACTTCCGGGACAAACTTCACAAAAGAAGTCTGGCCGTACAAGGCATTTTCATATTTAATACTTGACAATAAAAGTACTTTGACAGGGGAGTTCTTTCGTGAAAATAACTTTAGAATAATTTTATTGACTTGATCTTCTTATTTGTTGACAGCGATTTACATATTATTTTGACATCTATGGCCACCACTAATTCCAATCAAATTAAATCAAATCAAAATATTTATTTTGTAAAATAGATACATAAAGTACTAGGTATACTTTCTACAAGTCAAACTTAATCTTTAGAATATAAAAATATATATACTAATAAGGAAAAGACATACAAAGATATTTAGGTTGGGCTACTAAAATGTAATTATACACCTGCATAAAGTAGAGAAATCTAGGAATAAAAATATTATATATAAATGATGCAATGAACAAATAAGTTTTATTTATCAACCGCTGTTTTTTTTTTCTATATAGGGTGAAATTAAATCAACCGACCAAATTCATATTGGAGACTCGGTAAGTGATTAAGAGCTAGGTTCAGCAATCCTTTTAGCCTATTTCGAAAATTTTTTTTTTTTGCTTCCTTACTGGTTGGACTAGTTTAAGTACAATTCCTAGTGCAGGCACTACGGGGTTAAAATATTTTTTTCGAATTTCACTTGGAGGGTCATTAAACCTTGTTCCTGATGGTGATGACTAACCGAGTCTCCTGTATGAATTTGGTCGGTTGATTTAATTTCACCTAGTATGTCAAGGTCCTATCTGTATAGGACAGTTACTATGCTCTTTGGGTCCTATTTCTAAGGCAACGCTTGATGTAACAAGTCGAAATTAATATCGAGAACTGATTATATATAATAGCTAATATATACGGCTGTACAAAATTTAAGTTTATCGTTCAACGCAATAAAAATATATGCATAAAAAGTTTTCTAAGTAAAAATCTTATACGCTCACTGACCTACAATCGTGATGGGTACGATTGGAGGTATTTTGGCACAAATGAGGATATAAATGTGAAAATCATTACCAATCCTACTTTTGTGGAATGTTACTTATCTAAGTAACTCAATTTTGCAGTTTCTCTCATATATTGCTTACGTAAAGTTAAAATTAAGTTTTAATCCACTTTTTAAGGTTCCGTACCCCAAGGGCCACACGGAACCCTATTAATGTCACTCTGCTGTCTGTCTGTCCGTCCGTATGTCAATGATGTACAGATCTGAAATTTGGATATGGGGCCGTTCAAGTATTACGTAAGCAGATTTATTACAATTATTTACCCCCCCATCCCCCTTGTCAGCAAAAGTAAGCAAAGCTCTTAACCCCTCCCCCCATGCTTACGTAAACATTTTTCAATTATAAATATATATTTTTTTATATTATGATGTTATAATTATAATTTTAAAAATAAGAAAATAGATTTAGGATAGAGATTAGATTTTACTGATACCGTATTCAACATACAGTAAGGGACAAAAATATACCGATGACGTAATCATCATCTAGACTCCCCTACCCCCCATGTCATCGAAAATAAGCAAAACAAAGACCCCCCCCCCATAGTACTTACGTAATACTTGAACGGCCCCTATGTTATATAAAATTTTGACCTAAAATCGAATATTCAATTAAAAATTAAATGAAAAAGGAGCAGAATTTTTTTTCTTACTGTTTTCTGTGTTTGTGGATGTCTGAGAGCATTAAACAGAATGTAATTTTTTTTTATCTCCATAGAAAGGCAAATGGGGGGCCATCAAAGTTGTCAATTTTAGGCCATTTTTGTTACGGGGTCTATCTCAAAAACTAAACTAGTTGGTATTTTATGTGTATCATGTGGCAAATACTGTATTTAAACAACGAATACTGAAAATCCTGATTTTTAACACAAGTTCAGGGTTACGTACCCGAATACTCGACCAACTTAATTTTGCAGTTTTGTTTCATACATTTTCTACGATCACCTATTATCTATCATCAGACAAGTTTGTTTTTTTATTCCAATAATTTAAGTCTAATAACTTATTTGAATGGTTCGGAACCATCAGGGCGCAAAATTTTAAGTCTATTCTACTTTTTATTTTTGAAAATAAAATTACTTTTGTTATACTACGGCTACAACATTACAGCTATAATTATTGCCTCCCATATCAAGCCGCCTTAGAAAAATATACAAGCAAGCAGAATCTGAGTGTGCATTCTATTTGCTTCTATCTAGGTATTGCGATACTAAAATGATATTCATACGAATTTCAATGGCAACAACTTAGCGTCCCAAATTTCAGCCGACACCTTGCTATAACTCGTCCCAACAGGCGACAGACGTCTCCATCATAACCTATTAGCAAACTCGGCAGGTACGGAACCAAATATTAAATATGAAGTTGCCCTTTGATGTGAACCCTCCAACTATCGCCTGCCTAAGATTACATTCCACTGTTTGGAGATAAAGGGACGTGACGGTGTGTGTGTGCCCTTATTATACATTTCAGATTTTGCTGACGGTGTTTTATCAACGGTTGTACTTTAGTTGTTATGAGTAGAACTTTCGTTTTAATTTATACAAAGTCACTATTAATTTAATAACATCCGTTGTTTAATGGTTTGAATATCTCGACTAAAGTCCGTAGGGGCACATTTTTTGGGTCTGCGTGCTTCGCCACGCTAAGGGGGTAACTTTTTACCTCGGTACAAAATGCACATCATAATATTTTTTTCCTTCCTTTTGAATAAAAAGTATGCAATAAATGTGTTTGAAAGCAACTTGCAGAAATAGTTTATTAATTATAAAGTCTTCACAGAAAAATTACGTGTTTTGATGTATTACATTTTATTTGCGTTACATTAACAAACTTAAAAGCGTGTTTAAAGTTGTAATGTAATGCAGCTAAAATGTAACGCATAAAATTGAATAATTTTCATGTGATCACCTAACTATTAACAAGCAGTTTGCGCGAATTGCTATAAAACGCATTTATTGCAAACTTTTTATCAAAAAGTAAGGAAAACAATATTATGATGTGCATTTTGTACCGAGATCCTCCGATACCACCTTAAGCTGTGGGTCTATATTTGTGCCTGAAGTACGGCGATAGGCTCACACTGGGAGGTAATAGTCGTCAGTGAAAAGTGCGTATACAGTGTGGACTGTGACTTGCATTTTACATTCTATACCCTGACGCACCTCTGACATTCCCACGGGTATTCATGTCAAAATCAAAAAAGGCCTGGATTATTTCAAAGAAACTGAATTCTAAGTACTTACAGGAGTATATTAAACAATTATTGATTGACAATAACTTGTGGTGGTATTTATTAACATTTATAGATGTAGAACACATTTTAAATGAGAAAACAATTAAAATTAGTAGTCACAAATATTAATATCATTCGAAAATTTGACTTGGTAACTATGCGAACATAATTTATGGGTATTCTAACAGACCAACTTAATATTAGTCTTAACAAAATAATTTAAACGCATAAAAATTGAACTTAATAGTTATTAGTATGACACAGAGAATCGACCGCAGCGCCACATCTACGAAAAGCTAGTTAGACTGCACGAGCTGGTAAATATTCAAAGGCACCTGCACAACCCTGCACCTACCGCACTAGCCCACCTCGTTTTGGGTGACCATAATTTCTAAGGATCTTACAGAAACCTTTAAGTAGTTCTAACATTCAAACCAATCAATGAATACTGATTTTTGATTTCAGAATTACAATATAACAATTTATTTAAATTAATAAGTCAATAATTAACAGTTTACTGCTAATTTACTCGCAAATCCTCCCGAAATTATTTGGGGGAGAGTAAGAAAACAGCTCTCAGGCAAAACCAGGCGGCCCACCATTGCCTGGGACCGATGGATGGCGGTATATCCATCCCCATTTGCCGGGCCTTATGTAAAACAGACTGGTGACGGGCAGCGGCGTCACTGGTGCAAGAGTTTCGGCACCGCGCTCACCAACCCGCCTGCCCAGCGTGTGTGAGTATGGGCATTTCTTCCATTAAGACCGCCAAGAGTAGCGAAATCCTAGAAAGGCCTATGTCCAGCAGTGGACGAAACAGGCTGATGGATGGATGGATTATTTTCATTGAGGTGAAATAAACTCGGAAAACTCGTCGCATATAAATAAGGCCATTGCCTCTTCACTCCTAAATCAATAAGGTACAAAAATGTACATTCTGACATGTGGGCGCGATGTTTTGTCAAGTACCCACATAGTTGTTATCAGCTAACGTACGTAGATATGCGGACCGCCTACCTAATGAGCCGATCGATAGAAACTGTTCTTATCACCTCTTCAAACTTTGAGGTTCGCTTCATAGAGGTCGGTTAGTGGTTGGCGTTTGCAAAATATAAACTGGCTGGAAACAAAGTTGTATAAAAAGGATTTGAATTGTGAAAGGCCAAATTTACATATATAGCGTGTTTATTTATATTTGTTGTTGAGGATCATGGCTAGTTAGAAGTAGAGTAACTACTATTTAGCCCAGTATTTTACCACATGCATTATCCACTCTCTCTTCCAGCCAAGGTTGGATTTCGTACGATAATTATCGTATTTGTACTTTATTTTAAATTTAAATCAATTTTAAGTTATGGATAAAACCGCTCGAAGCAATTAATAAAGAAAATTCAAGTATTTTTTTATTTTTCTCGGGCTCCCAAGCGTGGCCAAAATAAGGTACCAATATTGCCCAAATCATTTCGTCATGATGTCACACTTTTAAATCTTAGAATCCAATTGTTCTACGGAGCTCAAATGTGGCTCAGACATAGGTAACTAAACAATAAAACTGGTCAAGTAAGAGTAGGATCAGTTTGAGGAGAGTTCCGTACATACCGTTTAAAACACAAACTTATTCTACGAGCAGTTATGACGTCTAACTTAAGTTGTTACTTACGACACGATTACTTGAACTCTATGTATCCAAAGTATCCAATTAAGTTAGTAAAGTTTTTATTGTGAATAGTTCAATATTTAGGTAATTTTAAGTTTTTTTTCCTAGACGCGTGCTATAAGATCTAAATATAAACGGAATTTAAAGTTTTTAAGTCAACTAAAACTACCCTATTTTTCCGGTTTTCATGTTGAGCCAGTTTGTAAATGTTTACCAATAACTTTTTTCCGCGTCAAGTTAGAAGCCTGATTTCTTAACACCAAGTTAGGGCCGTAAACTTCTGTACGAAGTCTTAGTTTCAACCCGTGGTTTCAACTTAATATCTTTAAAGGGGCCCCAGAAAACGAGACACACAGACAGACATACAGACGGACTACACAGTGATCCTTTTTTAGGGATACTAACGAAACAGTGTATTTTTATCTTTTTGTTTTGCTCGCCTCGTGTCAAGGAAGCTCTTTTGAAATGTCTCTAAAAATAACGTTAAGGATCTTTCAAACATCTTACAATTTTACATCCAAACGATAGGAGAGATGTTTATAAATTATGATGAAAAAAGAAGCGTTCTGTCATATTCATTTCCGGACGGAGTAATTTAACAACCTGAAGAAAGTCATGGTAGCAGCATTTCGAAAAACTACAAATCAATATTGAAAATTTATATGCGACCGTTTTTATTTTCAAAACCTAGGGGGCAATAATAAAAAAACACAATGCAATTATTCAAAATATTAATGTCTTTCAATTTGAAAAATATTGCCGGTGATATTTAAAATTTAAAGGAAAGAAAATATTGAAAAATACTAGAAAGGAAAATTTTTCGACGCTCGAATACTTGTAAATATCAGAGCCAAGTTAAAAGCACTCACACAACGACTTATGTTTATGCACTCGGATTAGAAGAGCTTGTCTCTTTCAATTGATGGATTGATTGATGTAAAAGAAGCAAAAGAGAAGTTTCAGAATCGAACCAGATGGAATTATTTGGCAGCTACTTTCGCTGATGACTGGCCATTTAGATAAGTTTGTTATACAATTTTTATTGTAAATTTAGTTGTTGTAAGTTGAATCAATTAAAATTATAATTTCAAGAAAAAATATAGTTTCCTTGAGCCCTGGTGCCCCACTCTTATTAAAACTTAACGAAATATATATGTATCAATAAAGTGTTAAATAAAAGAATACTACACTTAAATAAAATCTCTGCGCTTGTAATTAGACTACACTCTTGCCCTTGGATTGTCCTAATAAAGACCTAGCAGTGGGCAAGAGCAGCAGCGAAAAAAAATAATTAAAAATCTATTTTTACTTAAGTACACTCGTGTGTACTGCATTGTATGTATAGTACAGATAAACCGCTCGATCAATATTACAATATCTGCAACACAACTTCGTTATCAGCTCTTGACACTTCCAGTACAGAATATCCTACCTAGTCTAAACAAAAAACATTGCGAAAAATTCCTGGTTACTTCCCATGATAACATGGTAACGGTTTTTTTTTAACTAACCTTTGCCCGCGGCTCCGCCCACATTTATTCAAACCGGAGCACAGAACAATTTTCAAGTGCGCGGGTGAAATATAGGAGAAAACTTGGCTTTGAGAGCAAGTGCGCCAAGAATACCACTTAGATCTTCTGATACCAGTGAAAATGCCAGTTTCAAAAAACATAAAAATGCTCATATTGGTCGGTGCTCTAAGAAAATTCTAAAAATTTCTCTAATAAATTCGAATAAGTATTTTGCATAAATTCAATTATATAAATCATATCTACTTGGGAATTTAATCAACCAGAAGATACACAATATACATTTTCAAATTTTCACAGGAATTTTCAATAATTAATTAATATTTCCTTCCATGCAACTTTAATTTACTTTCATCTAACTTCACACAATTGAAGTTCAAGTTAAGTTAATAATAGTACTAAATATGCTAAGTTTAAAACCCATTGATTAGAAGTACAAAATTACAAGAACATAAAATCTATCCCGTACGTAAATTTATACTGAACACTCGCTAAGTCCTCAGTATCGAGGTTCGATGACCCTATTTATGAAATTCGTAAACTATTTTCTTAAGGTCCCTACTAAAACAGACCTAACCCCGAGTAAAATTACTATGGGAGAAAAACATTTTTATTTCGCGAAATTAAGCAAAAAGTATACAGATATTAATAAATGTCTCATTTTATAAAATTATCAGATGAAATAAAAATAATACGTAATTAGAAATGTCTTACAGAATTTTAAAATATTCTTTAGTTTAACAACATTCCTAATAAACTAATCGAATCTGTAGTGTTTAACATTTAATGTCTTACTTCGTCCTTTCCAAGCCTTTTAATATTTTTCCGATTGTAAATTTATGGCTGCTCGAATAAAAAAAAATATTTAAATGATCTTTTAGTGACCCATAATATAAAACATATATTTATCTAGAAATTTTATGAAAAGCACCGCACTCGAGTTTCATTTACAGCTTTAACCTACTTACCTACATTGTATGTATTATGCTCGAAAAGCTTATGATAAATGTACAATAACACAAAAATGTGAAGCGTCATCATTATTATCAAAATATTCGCTTAAAATTAAATAAACCACCAACAAAATAAATTCCGTCGCACAAAATTATTTTTCTGAAGGGGCTGCGCTCTTAAACCTGAAACTCAGCAAAATTTCCGCTGAAAGAGGCAACAAATTTAATAAGATAAGTCCCCCGTCGGTAATTAGCGAGAAAGGCAGCTATCTTGGTGTTTATTAGCAGTTAATAGAATTGCTTGGAGCGGGCGTATCCTTAGAGTTTCCGAGCCAGCAACCTGTTGCCGCCGGCCGCCCATAGCCCGGCGGCACCGCCTTCCGCCCATTACCGTTTGAAGATCACACCGCAGAGGTTAAACAAGTTTTCACGCTATTTCTTTTCAGATTTTCCAGTAAAATATATGTACATATAAAAATATATATATTATGCGTAAACTTACTTGTTAAATAGCGACAGCTTGCGAGGACGACAGGAACATTTTTGCAAAACACGAAAATGAATCAGATAAAAACAATGCAAACATTTTTTTTTAAAGAATCAAAATTTTTTGTTTTGTCAGAAATAACTAAAAAAATACAAAAAACTCACTCTACAAATAAATGTGGAACGCAAAATGAATGAATCGTAATCGAAACCAAGGTGAACGAAGGAATAAGTTTGGTTAATCGCGAGCGCCGCGGCGGCGGTGACTCGGCACGAGAGTCGGGCGAGGAGTATACTCGAGAGCTGGTGCAAGGAGGTAGCAGGTCGAGGATCGGGCGCCGCCGCCACGGCTGACTGTGGAGTGGCAGCGGGCAGAGCGCCCGCGGGCCCCACCCCTAACGCATGCGCCCCTCTAGGACCTCATAGCGCATGACCCTCTGAAAACTGGAAAAGTGACTCCTCCAACGTAGATATATCATGTACTAAATAAATATTGTATCGTAATAGCCCGCCACATAATTTTGCCCTAGTTAAAGATTTTATGTCACATAATATCAACAGGCTACCTATAGCTTTACATACGCGAGCACATTCAACATCACTTATGTCTAATCGTGATACATTGAGGCAATTACACGGTATTCTAAGACGTTGCCACGAGCCCAGTAAACTGTAAGCCTCGAATACTTTCGGAGACAGTTTCTCGCTATTTTTGGAACACATTCTCTCGTGAATGGACCTCTTAAAGACATACATAACGCTACATGTTGCCGTCGGCATTTTTCTTATGTCTACTAAGGAAACACTTGAGTTCTAATCTGCGGGTTTATTTTGAACGATTAAAACATTAAATATTTCCTTTAGAACGTAGAGATATCCATTTCGTAAAGTCGCTTCGTAGCCTTTCGGTAAAGCTTGGAACTTGGACATGATCATATTGTCTTCACTGTAGAATACCCTCCATTCGAACGACGGAATGCCCTCTTCGAAGGCATAGTCCACACTGTGACCACATCGTGGCTTCCTGTTCATATTATAAATAGAATCATTTTTAAACATCTGAATACCGGCCAGGTTCTTAAGTACCTTAGAAAATATCTGCGTGACAATCTCTCGAGCCTTATTGTTATCTGGGGGTTCAGACTGGGAAGCGTAGGGATACAGTAGCGAATGACCATTTCTCCTTATCGAAATGTACGCTTTCAAGCTGTCTTTATAATCCTTGAAGGCTTTGGTGATGAACTGAGTTTCAGCTTCTGATTCTTTTGATGGTCCTGAGTAGTCCAATGCAAAGCCGTTACTGGTATCACAATTTGCCCAGCGGTGATCGAAGTTGCGAGAAATATCCACACCGTAACTGCTGTTGTCCGCTGATAACTGGAGGTTCTTGGTCCAATATGGACGGCTCTGAAGAAAAAACAAAAGTGTATTTGAAATAATACAACACTGAAAATGCCGTGGGTATGCTGGGAGCTTTTTAAAGAAAGGATTAAGACTATGTATCATTATACTGTGTTTAATAGGAGATGTAGTAAAGTATACCCAGGTAGCAGTGGCGAAGGGTCCATATAACACGATTCGCATCGGTTTGTTTAGGAAATGGCACCCATACTACATTTCTTTATTCCGTGCTCTTCGCTTTGTGAAACATTTCCATAAATTGCAATACGATAAGGCTGACAGGGAGTTGCAAAGTACAAAAAATTTCATGTTTTCCTTGGTTGCTTTTCTGAGTAAGGCGATTTTTTTGTCCGGCTTCCCTTTTTAAAATGTTCACCCTCTACCACAGCCAGGTAGAGACCCAATTCAACTGCAAGGAAAAGCCAAGTGTAAAAATAACTTACAAATCTACCGTACTCCAATCCATCAGGGTTCGTGGAAGGTAGTATGACCCACCGCACTTTATTTATCATGTCAGCATTTTCTTCGCAAGCCACCAGCGCTTGTATGAAGAAGAGAGCTAAGCCAACCGGCTCAGTGCCACCTTCCTGGCCTGCGTCGATGAGGATTGTCGGCTTCGTTTCTCCAGGTGTGTCGTTACCAGGTTTACTGGTTATTATTACCTGTAAAGTGACAATATCTCAGTCGGTAGAAGGTAGATTGTTTTTTTGGAATTAATGTACGCAGTATTTTTCTCCACTTGCTAATTGGTGAAGGAAAACCTTCTTCGTAAAGGAAATATTTCTTTTCTACAGCCCAAGCAGAAAATTTCCGCCCGGCGTATGTTGGGCTATAAGAACCATCGTCGGTGAAAACGAGGTTGTTTCACTTTCAAAAACACGTCTGACACACTCCACGGGACACATGTGACGACATATTATACATTATTAAGGTAGGTCCATATTTGTGGCACTGCGTCAGACTGGACTGTGAAGTGTAGCATCGATGTAATGACAGCTATTAGTAACAGCCACTAACCATACCACGCCATGCACATACAAATTTCAAATAGTGAATATAAGAGTAATATAATTAATTTATCAGTGTAATAACTATTTGTATAGAAAAAATTTAATAATATAATTTGTATTCTGCGCACCTTTGCACCATTTACAAAAATCTTATGTCGTCTTTTTAAAGGGGTACGCTGCAAAATCAGCGCTGTTCGAAACCTAGTTTTCCGACAGTATACGCTGATCGTGTACCTCCTTTTACCAAATAAAAGCAACATTGTCTTAGTTTTAGTTAACGTAAATAAGTTTGTTTTATTCTATTTTGTCTAATAAATAATTAATAAATAATATTATAATTTTCGTGTATTTTTAAAGCTTTTTTTGGTTATAAATCATTTTTATTCTTATTCTTTATTAAAGTGTGGACCCACCTTTACGTGAAACCCCCAAATTAAATATTCTAAATAAGTTTAAAATTGGTATTTTTTTACTTATTTCCAAACTCGTTGTAGCCATAAAGATGGTAAAAAAACGAAATAAGACCGACGCACTGTCTGTCTCGCTTTATTTGGTATGTTTTGTATAAGGGTGCTCGTCTTTACAGCCACGGCAAGCGAACACACTTGACATTGGATTAGGTAAGTTTCTGTAGTGCCAAAGTAGTTTTTGATGAATTCGAACTTCCCATGAATGAACAGTGAGTATCTTCACCTGATGCAGCTCCCGACCCTCGAATGTACGCGCCGTGGAGACGACGTCGACTATTTCACCGCAATATTTCTTTAAGGCTAAGAGAAATATCAAAATCTGAAAAAAAAACACTTCTGAACGTATTATGTCTATATGTATAAGTTTATTCTTAATTCTATATATCGTATTATTGCTACTAAGTGATAACTTAGTAAATTAACATACGAGTAATAATGAAGGGTACAGTGCAAGAAAGGCTGAAATTTGAGAGAGGCCTATGTCCAGCCATAGACGAACACGGGCTAATGGATGGATGGAGTGCTGAATGCAAATATAATTAATTTTAATTCCTCGTCGTTTTCTCAACCTTATAGCCCTTTTGTTAGTTTGGTGAATGATATCTTGTAGTACTACGTTCAAGGAACATTTCTGCATTTCAAAATCGAAAAATATTCAATGAGCCCCTGCTTGCACTTTATATTATACTAGCTTTTGCCCGCGGCTCCGCCCGCGTGTTATTCGGTTTAACGACATGCTTTTTTCCGGAATAAAAAGTAACCTATGTATTAAGTTAGGGTATAGGCTATATCCATTCTAAATTTCATCCAAATCCGTTCAGCCGTTTCAGCGTGAAAGAGTAACAAACATACACACACACACACACACAAAATTTCACATTTATAATATTTATTATATAGTGTGATTGAAGACAAAACAAAACAAAGGTGTCTTCAATCACAATCTATCAAAAGTACTAAATATAGTTTACAATAAAAGTACTAAAGATATTTTATTTGTTTTCATTCTAAGGCTAATATAAAACATGCATATAATAACTAAGAAACAAGAAAGCAAAAAGGGTTATGTTCGGCTTATACAGCTGTCAGGTAGAAGTTTAAGGGCCGGCTTACATATTCTTGCGAGTAATCTAAAATTTCCAGCGCCCAATTTACTATCTTAGGGAAAATTTATACTGTTGAATACGTGTCAAACATAGACGAATCTTTTGTACCGACAGTTCGTTAGCACATTTGCAGTTTTTTTTTACAGTAATACCACCGCGCTGCGACACCTCGTTTATGGAAAAATAAAATCACATTGTCAATTTCAAAGAGCTAAATCTATCAATCAAATTAAATTACTTAATTTACTCAGAAAATTGCCAATATATCAGACATATCTACGTATACATTTTTTTAAACATAATGTACCAGAATTTTTATTATTTGTACCATTAACATTAATTTTCCCGATTAATGTCGCTACATAGTTTACCACGATTGTTTGTATCCAATGAAGCCTAGTTACAATCAAAATTTCATTTTAATATAAACTAATAAACTAACCTGTGATTTTAACCAATCGAATCCTGCAATTTTATTTCATTTAGTCAGACCGAAAAACATAATTAACACTACCCCAATAAAATTAAGATCCGTAAGGGCGTACCATACCAAAAGCGTAATTTCGTGAAATGGATCGTAAGTACAGTCTTGCATTTTTACGCAACACAGCTACGAGTATAATTACAAAACAGTGTTGCACACAAGAAAAAATCTAAAAATAGATTGCAAATACAAAATAAAACAATAATAAGTAAGCCAATGGACATCTCCAACACTACATTTCAATTTAGTTGCAGTTACAAAATGACAAGTTGCCAACTCACGGTACTAGTTCCCACGGCAGCGTTTTCTATACACGCAGCTTCATCATCTTCCTTAAGAAGCCGTCTTTGCATATAACGAAAGCATGTTCTAGGATCGCCTCTGCAGCTAGAAGTTGGAAGAATGCGCGAACTTTGTAAACTCAATTTTCATTTATCAATTTAAATTAATAAATCATTTATTCCTGTTTGAAAACATTTTCAACGTGATTATATTTTAATTTTGCTGTGTATTAGAATGACAACAGTAATAGCCTATAAGTATTGAAGTTTTTATTTAAATTATACATGTTTAACCAAGGGGTGAAACTAATGGATAAGCCCGATTCTGCTATTCATTTATCCTTCGAATACTTTGCTGAAATAACCAAAAACCTTTGTGCGAACCAAAACAGATACTCAGGCTTTATTTCCTACTTCCTACGCGAACTTCCTCACTGAATCACATAGCTCTTGTACGGTTTGGAACTACGGTAACGCCAGGGTCTTTTCACTTAGACTATTTTTTCTTTGTATGGAAAACGTCGAAGCCCTATTTTCGTCGTTCCTCAATAGATTGAGCTACAAGAGTTTGTTTCAATCACTGCTGCCATTTTAGTGCGTTCGGCGCTACATCTAACGGATTTTTGGTATGGTTAGCGCGCATTTAGAGTTTTTGCTCCTAGCGGAGAATTTAGTGGTTTTATTTAGTGGTTTCATTTCTATACATTGTCTTTTACTGTTGAAAATTGGAACTGAATTTGGCGTTTTGTCAATCTCTGAATTTTGTAGAATCTAGCGCTTTTTTGAAGTTTCTAGCGCTGAAAAGGGTTTTTGATCTGGCAGCACTTGTTTCAATTTCAAAATGTCTGTCTGTTTCTGTTCTGAGCTACATTTGTGGTATTCATGATTTTGCGATAAATCAAAATCAGTGACTATTAACTGACCCGGCAATGTTTCATGGATTCCGTTGACTGTGTTTTATTTTGACTACCCAGCTTTCTTTTTGGACTCCAACGTACTTGTTTGTTTACGTTGAATGGACTTCAATTTACTACAACAATGACATCGGAAAAAATGTGCTGTGTGCCGAACTGTGGTTGATACTTATTTTGTGCAATTTTATGTTTAAACCCCGGTGAATGTGATTTTAACGAACCTATCGTATTTCAGACTCGCGTGAATTGTGAAATTTGTGAAAACTTGTGAATTTTGGTCACTTTAGGTTATCTAAAATGTATTGTTTACTTAAATTACATGTAAATAAATTATCATAAATTTCTTAAATGTTGTTTTATTTAACTAATATGTAGTAGGTATTTGAAAAATAAAAATACAATGCAGTAAGGCTGGGCTATACATGAGGTACATCTGTGTAGGTATAATAGCGAACTAAGGCCGTCGTTACCCACGAGATGTCTCTGAACCGAGAGAAAACTGATGACTCTATTCCCAGTTTATAAGTTACTCTATGGGTAACGCCCTGACAAAGATCTTTTGGCACGTGGATTGGCCGTGTCCACATCAGAACTAACATTCTTACCTCATCAAGACGTAACCCTTGTTTCACAGCTGCGCCCCCTGTCAATGTCATCGACGTGCCATAACATTTTTGCTGCACTGTATTTTCTTTTGCTTTTTCCTTTTCTTTTGAGATGCCTATCTTGCTAATAATTTTTAGAGGTGCGAGTATAAGAAATCTTAATTGTTAAAAATACCAATAGCTTACCCACAATCACCGCCATTAATGGAATAAACTGCAAAGACATTAAAAAACCGGTCAAGTGTGAGTAGGACTCGCGCTTCAGGGTTCCGTAACGTTCAAATAAGTTGATAACTTTAATTATCTGAATAAAAATTATAAACTTATGAAATAAATATATATAATTTAGCTATATAAAGCCTTTAGTTTCTTTTAACTTGTATTAATAATGAAAAAAAATATTGATTTTCGAAATATATTTCGGCCCACTATGGGGCCGGCATCAGTCGAATACTTAAAAGACACAATGTAAAAATGACATGATGATATATACAACCTTAGGACTAATTAACCTACGAATCTACTAACCTACTTTTAACATTAATTATGGAAAAAAATAAAAAATATATATATTAAATACCAAAAATAAAAATTATTTCGGTAGAAGAGCCATATTGCGGTTTCCGGCCGTAACATCCCGACATCTCGACATTTACTTGGAATATCTTCGATAAATAGTCATCGTCTGATGTCAGTGTTGTTTATTAATAAACAACACTGACATCAGACGATGACTATTTATGGACACCTGAACCTGACTCACAAAAATATTACATGTATGTATATATTAAGACCAGGGTGCCATAAACAGCAGTGTCTTCTTGCGGTCTTCGGTACGTATCGAAGATATTCCAAGTAAATGTCGAGATGTCGGGATGTTACGGCCGGAAACCGCAATATGGCTCTTCTACCGAAATAATTTTTATTTTTGGTATTTAATATATATATTTTTTATTTTTTTCCATAATTAATGTTAAAAGTAGGTTAGTAGATTCGTAGGTTAATTAGTCCTAAGGTTGTATATATCATCATGTCATTTTTACATTATGTCTTTTAAGTATTCGACTGATGCCGGCCCCATAGTGGGCCGAAATATATTTCGAAAATCAATATTTTTTTTCATTATTAATACAAGTTAAAAGAAACTTATGAAATGTATGATACAAAACTGAAAAACTAAGCTGGTTGACTATTACTCGTTAACTTATAAAGCCTACTTAGCTGTGATAGTTTTCCTTTTAATTTCGTTGTTGTTATGTAATATACTACTGCCGTGAATTTTTTTCACATATCCAGAAATAACCGTTTAGCTGGCAGGGGTGACATTAGACTCGAACAAAAATTTGCACTTTAAATCTAAATATTTCGCAAACGAAACCCTGAATCGAAAAATAATTGTCACACCCACGATATTTTTGAATGACCTATCTAACGACACCACAAATCACGGGATAGACGCGAAAAAAAATTCATCCCCTCTTTACGGGTATGATGTAGCCTAAAATAAACGATTTTCAAGATTCTATTTTACCAATTTGTCGGCGTGATTAATATGTATGTATCCATCCATCCATCCATCAGCCTGTTTCGTCCACTGCTTTATAGGCTTTTCCGGGATTTCACCACTCTTGGCGGTCCTCCTGGAAGAAATGCCCATACTCACACACGCTGGGCATGCGGGTTGGTGAGCGCGGTGCCGAAACCCTTGCACCAGTGACGCCGCTGCCCGACACCAGTCTGTTTTATATAAGGCCCGGCAATTGGGGATGGATATACCGCCATCCATTGATCCCAGGCAATGGTGGGCCGCCTGGTTTTGCCTGAGAGCTGTTCGCTTGCTCTCCCCCGAATAATTTCGGGAGCATTTGCGAGTAAGTAATGTATGTATACCCATGCCAAATTACAGCTTTCTAGTACTAAGAGTCTGAGTTAAGCCGGGGACAGACAAACAAACAGACAGACAGACATGGCAAAACAATAAGGGTTCCTTGTTAACTACAATACCCTAAAAATAAAATGAAAACTACTGAGGAATTACTTTATTGGAATTTTATTATAGCCATTAATAATTTATCTATTTATCATGCATTTATAAACTTACCAGCTAAAATTGATATAAATATCACATAAAATAAATTCATCCTTAAATTTATTTCTTAATATCTCAATAGTTCTACTTAAGCACAGCTTTTTGTACACATCTTAGATATTTCATATATTGATTTATTTTGTTTTTGGTCGTAAAATCGATAACGGGATGAAATTCGAATTGTTTTAGTAGAAAATAAAACTTGCAGAAACAACATAAAATATAAGGATTTCACAATTTATATTTCAGAAACACAGTTTTATTTCGTTTTATAAAAATTATAATTCAGCGGTACCAGAATATTTTTCTTAAAATATGAAAGTGTAATTTTCAAATCTGAAAGTGTAATTTACGCCAGTTCGCATTTGGCTGAATCTTCCAATCCCGCAAGTCTTTTATGTCTATTCTGACCAAACTCATATCTGATTTGCTTCGCGAAAGCTTTGAAACCTTCATAGAATTGCGGTAGTACAATATGCAGATTCCTTTCAGGGAAAGTAAACTCATAGCCGTTAGTAAGCTCCATGGTGTAAGAGTAGGGAATGCCAACGCCAGCAAACGCAAAGTCATCGCTGCCACCAGCAGCTGGATACCACTTCCCAGCACTCATTACTGTGAAGGGATCACCACCAGCCTTCTGTACAGCATCAGACACGCTTCTAGCCAACTTGTCTAACTGCTTCCATTGCGGTGGCAAGGAATCGCCAGTGTAGCCCCAAGGATAGACCAAATAGTTCCCATACGAGTGTAAGGAGACGTAAAGCTTTATTCTTTTTTGGTTCTGCATCAAGGCGTCACGAACGTTTCGGGTTTCGGCTTCGGAGAAGGGCTTAGGTCCTGCGTAGGTCTCCTTGTCACAAGGGTTAGCGGAGACCCCCACCACTCCCCACTTGTAGGCGTAGTTGCGGTTGCCATCCACTCCGAAACAACTGAATTTGCTGGTCGCGGATCTGGTCTTCCTCCACAGACGGTTCTGGAGGAAAGGAGACAGATATAGGTTACAGAAGAGTAAATGGCATTCTGGGCGAGTGTGCTTTATCCTCTTGTGATACTTAGCATCAGGCGCGGTGGTAGAAAAGAGAACCACACAAAAAATGGTCAAGTGCAAGTAAGACTCGTGGCCTGAGGGTTCCGCATATACCGTTTAAAACACAAACGTATTCCAAGAGCAGTTATAATGGACAAAACTAACTTGACACGATCTTAAACTCCATGTCTAAACTCCAGGTTATGATTAAGTTGGTAAGTAACTTGTTCTTAAGTAATTAAATATGTGTATTTTTTCTTTTTCTAGACGTGTGCTATATTATGGCCTACTTGTGAAAGGAATTTCAAGTTTTTTAGTCAACTAAAGATGCCCTTTAGACTTTAATTTGATTACCTAAAGGGCAATAATATTTTTTTCGCGTAAAGTTAGAAGCCAATTTCTTAACAGCACTTCGGGGTAAGGTTGCCAGATGGCCAAGAAAAGTCCCGGAATTTGGCGTCTTGTCCCGTGTCCAGTAATTACACTTGTTGTCCCGGAATTCCCGAACACCATTTTTTTTTCACCAATTTACGTTATCTACACCTAAGCATGATCAAGCCATGCAAGCACTCGCGACTAAAGGTGGACGGAGTTTTATTGATACATTTATTTTTAGATAAGCCAAAGAGAGGTGTTAATATTTGATACTTGACGATGAATGTCTTCCTTTGTTTTGCAAATACTAGTATAATAATATTATTAAGTATGTTAATTAATGTTACACAGGAAACACAATTTTAATCTAAAATAAAAATAAAACTTATTGACTTTGATTTGTATTTTATTTTCCCTTTATAAATACCAGATATATACCTAGCAATGTTAATATATTTCTCTACTACCAGTCCGACAACTGGAGTTAAAACTTGCTCTCCAACTAACTCATTTGGTAACCCTAGAAATGTCCAGGAATTGTGCATCTGGCAACCCTACTTCGGGGCCGTTAACTTCTGTAGGAGTTATTAGTTTCAACTTAATATCTCTAACGGGGCCCGAGACAGATGGATAGACAGGCAGACGGACAACAAAATGATCATATAAGGGTTCCGTTTTTTTCATTTTGAGTTACGAAACCCTAAAAAAACTAGCATAAGCAATAGGTAAGCCAAACTAAATACATTAGTGGTAAATTTTTATACCTTTAACCCGTAGGCGGGTAGCTACGAGTAAGAGCAAAGGTCATAGCTTTTCAGTATGTTTTTGCAATTTGCCTATTTTTATGTACTGGGGCCTAAACATGCCAATGACTATGTAAAGATCGCTTATTTACAACATTCAAGCAATGTATTTATTTTATTTATTTATTGGAACAAGGAGTAAAAACAGAAAAAGATACATATTTTATAAGATAGAACTGATACAGATAATTAAATAAATATATCAGTTTCCTTAACATACTCACTAATACATTAATATTTTTTAGATAGACGCAAACATGAGATACATATGAATATAACTAATAGTTTACTACAAATAACATACAACAATCTGAAATGTACACAGCCTAAACATTAAACGTAAAACTAACATGCACATGCACACAACTTGGGTTAGTAAAATAGTAAAAGTTACAGTTTTTTAGGCACTACTGTTAAAGAGCGCTTTCTTCAACTCGGTTCTGTATCGATTGTATGAAAAATTGAATAAGTCTGTATCAATAAGTCTCTCATTAAATAATTTACACATTCTATATATTGGAGCCCTACTACCGGCGTTTGTTCGGACTCTGCGCAGAAAAAATGTATGCTTCGGTCTAGTACTACGACAGGGTAATGTTGGCACACGGAAATCAATAGAATTTAGAAGGTCTGTGAAGTTGTACATCCCGATGCAAATGTTCCGGAGGATAATTGCAGCACAGAATTGTCGTCGAGCGGTAAGGGAAGGACAGTTATATTTCTTTGAAAGTTTGAGATATGGCAATTTAGGCTGTCTCATGCGGATGTTTAGTGTTCTCAGAAAACGCTTTTGAATCATTTCTACTTTTTTCTCATAAGTCTTATGAAAAGGATTCCAGATAACTGAAGCGTATTCCAAATAAGGTCGAACAAGGGTCTGATAAAGGGTGATGTAAGTCGACGCCTGCTTGAAGCATTTCGATGTTCTCAAGATGAAGCCCAGCATACGGTATGCTTTGTTTACTACGGACTCTACATGTAAATCAAATAATAACTTTCTGTCAAATATGACTCCTAAATCCTTGATATCAAAAACACGTTCTAATTCGTGGTTGCCTATCATACATATATACACGAATGTATGTACATTGATGTTCTTAGAAAATGTAATAGTTTTGCATTTGTTTTCTGCTAAATGTAATTTGTTGTTAGTGCAGTATGTAGACAGTCTGCTCAGGTCATCCTGAAGTTTCTCGCAATCGTCAATGGAGTTAATCTTTTTGTAAATTTTGAGATCGTCAGCATACATCAAGATTTCTGAGAAATGGAAGCAGGAGCCAATGTCATTTATAAAGAGAATAAAAAGCAAAGGCCCTAATATTGAGCCCTGAGGCACACCAGACGTCACGCAAGAGGGGGAAGAAATATGCCCGTTTAATATAATGGCCTGATTTCGACACTGAAGATAAGAGGCAAACCACCGCAAAAGACTACCTTTTATTCCATTATAATATAGTTTTTAAAGAAGGAGGAGATGGTCTACCTTATCAAACGCCTTACGGAAATCAGTATATATCGAATCCACCGGTACTCCATTGTCCATAGAGTTAAAAAGGTAATTAGTGTATACGAGGAGATTGCTAACGGTCGATTTTGATTTCACAAACCCATGTTGCCGATGATCAAAGACAAGTTCAAGGACAGGATAAACTTTATCATGCACTAGCCTTTCAAATATTTTCGGGATTATTGACAATAAAGATATAGGGCGGTAACATGTACGATACAAAGGCTCAGTTTCAAAGTTAAGAAAATCTCGTTAACCAATATTTTGACGACGAATCAGCCAATCACAGCGCTGCATTTCATAGGTAAAACTGAATCTCAGTGCAAATTGCACATCATAATATTGTTTTCCTTACTTTTGAATAAAAAGTATGCAAAAATTGCGTTTTAAAGCAATTAACGGAAATGGATTACTAATAATAGGGTTCTCGGAAAGTAAGTAACATAACAGTTTTTTTTATCTAGGCAAAGAGTCTTGCTGTCTTGAGAAATAGTAAAGTTTTTGCGAATAAATAGACTGTCTCAGTTAAAATATAATAAATAATAACTTAATTGCATCAAATTATTTTTTTTATCAACAAATAACTCAATTTTTCTCAATTGTTTAATATTTGGCTGTTTGGCAATATTTGGCTGTTTGGATTTTTGCGTCAGTGCCTCTATTTCCATCTGCGCAGAAAACAAAATCTCCGCCGCCATTTTTCAAAGAAAATTGTCAGTTCATAGCTGTCGTTTCGATTATGTGGAAAAAAAAGACAGTAAAATTTTATTATTTTTCCTCGCAAGTGTGTTGAAAAACGTCATATGAAACGCATCAGCATTAGACATTACACTTGTATCATAATGTACTATTACGACATCCTCAAGAAGACATGAAATGACAATACTCTTTTTTAAAAGACGTTACCACATGCCTCAAATGTAAAAAATTATAGAAAACTCACACTTCTGCTGGATCTGGTGAACTCGTACCCATCCGGGTTGACGACCGGTAGGATGTGCCAGTCGACACCCTTCAGCACGTCATTTCTTGCAGCAGGGTCGTTGCTGAGGCGATGGACGAGGTACAGCGCCATCGCTGGAGACACCCACTCGCGGGCGTGGATACCTGCGGTATAATTACATACTATATTAGTAGTGACTCATAAAAATATGATGTTTATTTATAAAAACTGAAAAAAATAAAGTCATTGCGCCATAAATTCCCCTTCCCCTTGGATTCTGAACGGTTAAGACGTGTTTTCGGCTGAGCAAATATTTGTTATTTTTCTCAAAAAATCAGTGCGAGTTAATTGTGCGAAGTACCAGGGCTGCATCAAACTGAAGAGGTGAGAAACGTGCCTTACTAATCCCCACCAAGTAAGCGCCTGCACATCTAAAGCCACTATTCGCACCTCTCCTGACCACGCCCATCTAAGATCAACGCACACGCACGGGGCGTGACATCGGGGAGGAGCATTTCTTTTATTCTACTACCCCCGGGTTGAAATATTCATCGCATATGTGACCTGCCGTCGGTAATTGTTCCGTGTATTTAGGCCTACAATAAAGAAATATTTCACTTACTACAATTTCAAAATGCCTAAAACCCTTCGGTCACCCACTAACACTAGCTTGGCTAGCGGCTCGCCATCACGATCTGACTCGGATATACCTAAATTATGTCAGGAAAACATTAATTTTAATGAAAACATTTCCCAACGATTTAAACGTCCCCGTACGATGGAAGAAGACGGGACAAACGTCGACCTTATTGGTTTTAAAAATGAAATTATAGATTTATTAAGGGGAATGACTGAGACTCAAAATTCCAGATTAGACAAGTTTGAAGGCTACATAATGGATATTAAAACTCAATACGCAAAGATCGAGGACACTAATACCTCTATTGAAAGGTCAATGACCTATATGTCAGACCAACTAACATCTCTTGAGTCAAATATAAGCGGTTTAGAGAAGGAACGAAATAATATGAAGCTTCAATTATCGTCAATTGAAGAAAAGATTGAAATGTTTGATAGAAATTACCTGAAAACCTCTATTGAAGTTCGTAATGTCCCGAAACAGCAACAGGAACTGAGAGAGACCAAAGAACAACTATTTTCTCTCGCCCAAAAACTGTCAACAATATTGAACATTGAAATACAACGTTCCGATATCCGTGATGTAACGAGACATCCGTCCAAAAAGGAGATAAAAACATCTACCATCACAATTGAGTTCTCAAACACTCTCATAAAAAGTCGCTTTCTTCAATCATCTAAGGACTACAACAGACGAAATCCTGCAGATAAATTAAATTCGTCACTCTTGGGTGCAAACTACGCCAAAGTCCCTATTTACGTTGCAGAAAAACTTACGTCACGCAACAACAGACTATTCTACTTAGCTCGAAACTTTCAAAAAGCTCACAATTATGAATTCTGCTGGACATCGGAAGGACGTGTTTTATTGAAGAAAGACCAAAATAGCCGTTACATTATTGTGAACACGGAGGCCCAACTTGATCAACTTGTTAATCCTCTTTCTGCATGACTATATACGCTCATTGTCTTGAAATTAATATTATTACATATGTTATTACTAGTTAAACACATATTTACACATAATCTAAACATCACTACACTATTAAACAAAATATTACTAAACACTAAACATGCCTACACAATTTCACACACTATAAAATGTCACATGAATTACTATTTAATTACACAAACCAAATCCGAAGCTATGTATGTATCATATGAGAGTTTTAATACTAAAAATGTTCTTCATTACTATTTTCAATCATTTAAATGGACACCCTACCCAATGGTTATTATTTATAACACTAACTACTTATTGATCAATATATCATACAATCACCCTACCTCCCCCCTACCTACCCACATAAACTATATTTTACATTCACAGCAATAAATGACATTAAAAACTTAAACGAAAATATTGATCAATTATCATTGTCCGAAGTCTACACAAGTACTCCTGAAAACTGTTTTTCCCATGTAGAAAATCCACAAAAGCAACTTAAAATCATTAATCAAAACATCAGATCTATAAAAATTAATTTCCCGAGCTTTGAAATTCTGCTCCATCGAATGCCACTCGAAAGTGACATCATTGTTTTAACAGAATGCTGTTTACCATGTAGCACTAACTTAAATATTCCTACCCTACCGAACTATTCAATGTGCCACACTGACAAAAACTTAAACAAAAATGATGGCGTCGTAGTGTACATAAATTCAAATTTCTTGTATACTGTCGAAGAGCCAAACTTCCATAACAACTCTGCAACAGGATTAATTATTAAACTAGGTCACGACACCGCAATCGTATGCATCTACCGTTCCCCATCAAATAAAGACATCGATTCTTTTAATAAATCGCTTGAAACAATTTTACCTTCTTTATCCAACTTCAAATCAGTTATTATTACAGGCGATATAAACCTTGACATTAAACCATCTAGTACTGAGTCACTCAACCAGTGCTCTGAGGACTATCTTAACAATCTCGCTCTTTATGGTTACCTACCAGCGCACACTTTGCCCACAAGACTTAATGCTTGCTTGGATCATGTCATCTTGCGCACAAAGCTTCCAGCCACCACTATCCTCTTTGAATCAACGGTTACTGATCACTGTTGTACTCTCTTTTGTCTCAAAACTCATCAACAACGTAATTTCGCTGTGACATCTGTTTCAAAAATAAATTATGAAACTTTAGATGAAACTATGAAAACACTTGATATGTCTCCTATCTTCTTGTCTACTGACTCTGAATCAAGTGTTGACATGATCGTTATGTTATTGTCTAAGGCCATTGATGATAATACTACAGTGACCACCTTGCCAAAGAGGAAGCGGATTATCAAGCCATGGATAACCCCAGGCTTGGTTAGATGTATAAAAAATAGAGACAACCTGCACAAAAAAACAAAAAAGTCCCCGGAAAATGAAATACTGAAACTGTCTTACATTAGATACCGAAACTTCTGCACAAAAATTTTAAAAAAAGCTAAACGTCAATTTGAATCTAAGGAACTTGATAAAGCAGGAACAAATAGCAAACTTTTGTGGAAAACTATAAAATCAATAACATATAGTGTGGTACCTAAACATACCCCTATCGAGTTGCTACATGTCTCCAACACTCCTACTGACTCTTGAAATAAAGTTAATAACTTTTTCATAAACATAGGCAGTCAACTTGCGGAGGAAATTACTCCTACATCTCACCATTCCAATAATCCTGCCTCACCCATGCATTTATCCTCTAATATTCTTTCGTCTTTTGTATTACTAGAAACTGATAATGAAGAAGTGATATCTATTATACGTTCACTTAGGTCTAATGCTGCTACGGGTCATGACAATATTTCTACTACCTTCTTAAAAAGATACTCTACTATCTTGGGTCCTATTTTCAGTCATATTTTTAATTTATGCTTCAACACTGGCCACTTTCCTACAGCTTTCAAGAAGGAAATTGTAAAACCAATATTTAAAACAGGTGATAAAAACGTTATTAATAACTATCGGCCTATTGCTATTCTTACTTCACTTTCCAAGGTTCTTGAACGCCTTATAAATAATAGACTAATTGGATATCTCGAAAGTAACAATCTCTTGTCCCCTAATCAATTTGGCTTCAAGAAAAACAAATCGACAAATGATGCAGTACACGAAGTTGTAAATCACATTGTTACCAACCTCAACAAAAATCAAAAAGTTCTTACTACATTTCTTGACATTTCTAAGGCGTTCGACACCGTTCCTATCCCACTTCTTTTACATAAACTGGAAAAAATTGGCATAAGAGGTCTCCAACTCGATCTTTTCCGAAGCTATCTCACAGGACGAACACAGGCGGTTAAAATAGCTAATAATTTTAGCAGCAAACTCCAAACGTTGTGTGGCATTCCACAAGGAAGTATTTTGGGACCAACATTATTCTTAGTTTTCATAAATGACCTCTGTAACCTTATAACACCTTCAGGTAAAATTACTTCGATTGCTGATGACACCGCAATAACTTTTTCATCGTCATCCTGGTCAGACCTTCAGGAAAAAGCCCAACAAGGTTTTAATTATATTTTTGACTGGTTTCTTTCCCACTTCTTAACGCTAAATACTTCTAAAACAAAGTTTATCACCTTTTCAATTTCGTCAACTTCACAACCATCATCTCCCCTTTCACTCTTTGCACACTCTTGTTCTAGCCCACCATCAACTAACTGTAACTGTCCATCAATCTCACCTACCGATTCCATAAAATACCTTGGTATTATTTTAGATAAGCATCTAAATTTTAAGCCCTACATTAATCTCCTTACTAGTCGAATACGAAAACTTATCTTCATCTTTAAAACTATTAGGCATGTTGCCAAACCTTCTTTCTTTCTAAATACTTTATTGCACAAAACAAAAGTTACATGTACAACAGGCGGACTTAATGCTAAAAGCATTTTCTCCCAGTCAACCCGACAGAAAGTACAAGAAATGAACAGAGGCAGGCGTGCAGAAAGGCTTTAAGACATAAAAAAAATAAGTGAGAAAAAAAAAGACATGAATGTACTAATAAATAAAATAGATAAGTAGATTTGTAGGTAAATACTAAATACATAAATTAATAAAAATACATAAATATATTTAAAAAAAATAACAATAATTACTACATAAATACGATTATATAATATTATATAAATATATATAATACAATAATAAATACAAGAATAGACTACTAGTCGTGATAATTTCAGATTGCTATGTTGACACCAGATTTACTGTATTTTACTAAGATAATGTCTGCGCAAGGACTGTTTAAACGCATGACGAGACGGGGCATTTCTAATTTTAACGGGTAGATCGTTCCACAAACGGACAGCCGTGACGGCAAAAGAATCGGACATAAAACCAGAACGGTGAGAAGGAAAAGACAAGAGAAAGTTGTTAGAGGACCTGAGGAGTTTACAGTGGGTGTTATCTAAAAGATGAAACAAAGATTTGAGGTAAGGGGGAGTACACGGGTCATTAATAATAGAGAAAAGAAGACAAAGAATTCTAACATTCCTTCGCTCACGAACTGGAAGCCAGTGTAACCTGGAACGGAACTCAGACACGTGATCGTATTTGCGAAGACCGAAAATGAAGCGAATACATGTATTGAGCAAACGATCAAGCTTGTTAAGAAGTTCCTCTTTAAGGTCCAAGTAACAAACGTCAGCGTAATCAATTAAAGGAATAAGAAGAGAGTTAGCAAGAGAAATTTTTGTTGAAATAGGAAGAACGTTTTTAAGACATAGAAGAGAATGCAATGAAGCATAAAACTTGCGGGAAACATTCGCGATATGAACGTTCCAATCAAGGTTTTCGTCAATGGCAAGACCAAGGTTAGTAACAGAGTCAGTAAAGGCAATATTACACCCGTTATAGCTTACCTTTCCCAAGAGATCAGGATCAATCTTCTGTCATTCGCACTATTTACTATGCCCTGTGTCAATCTATTTTATGTTACTGCATCACCTCTTGGGGTGGTGCAGCTAAAACAACGTTAAAACCACTTGAGATTGCGCAACGTGCTATTTTAAAAGTTGCTACTTTTAGTCCTATCCGTTTCCCAACAACTGAATTATATAATCACGTCCAAGTACTAAATGTAAGGCAACTATTTATACTTCAAACCATTCTCCATCAGCACCAAATAACACCTTACAAACAATTAACACAACGACGTAAAGACAGAATCTGTATTATTCCCAAAACAAAAACTGAATTTGTCAAAAGATTTATCTTCTATCTTGGACCTTACCTATATAACAAAGTCAACCTGCATTTACCCATACTCGGATTACCTCGATATCAGTGCAAGCATATTATAACCTCTTTCCTTTTAAAGAAAACATATCAACAAACAGAGAATTTTATTAAAAATCTATAACACTTACTTATACTTTTCTTTTTATATAAACAGACCTCCTATCTATACATTTTTACTATACTCTCATCTAGACACCCTCTCACTCTCACCTTTTATGCACCGTCTACAACTTTTTTTTTTCTTTTTTTTCTTCACATAAACTTGAACGCATACCGCACATTATATACACATACCCTCCACACACTCACGCAAACACCTTCTCAACACTTACACACACACCCTCACACACACACACACACACACACACACCCTCTCACACACACACCCTCTCACACACACACACCCTCTCACACACACACACCCTCTCACACACACACACACATACTTTTATAAAATATCGCATAATTGATACAGTTTTAAATGTTAAGCCGATAACCCGTCCTTTTATAATGTTTTTTACCCCATTGGGTTTTTCCAAGGAAACGGGGCTGTTATTCCTTTCTACAGGCGTAAAACCCTATTTAGGATAACAGCAAACATTTGTTATTTATACTACATGTTAATATTAGATTTTAAGCTCTGTGTTTATATAAGTCTCTTGTATCCCCTTTTTACGTAATAAATTACATTCTATTCTATTCTATTCTATAAATGGTTCTCATGGTCTGTGTTTCAAGCATAAACAGACATTTTATCTCACGACGACGTCCGTTTGGCTGATTGTAGCAGTGCGTATACTTTCTTGTAGTGTGCATAACCTCGAGAGCGCTACAAAACGCGCCACAAACGCAAAGCGTGCTTATCTATAGCCGTCACTACAACCATAACCAAACGGACTATGTGGAATAGAATATCCGTACTTGAATTGTTGAATGTTTTCAAACAGAGCGTTTTGAAGATTATATATAATACGAAACCCTATTAGTGATGTCCTCTTGTCTACGCAACCGCAATGTATCAACTGGTTAATCCGTTTTCTTTGGGACTTAAAACATGGATTTTCATTATGTGTAAATTCCAATACATCTCAAAAGTTTATTTCGGTAAGACGGTTGTCGTACGCAACTTGTCATTGTTTTTCTTACTTTTGAATAAAAAGTATTATAAATGTGGTTTATGATGTATACTCTGATGGTTTATAGCGCTACGCGACAATAGTAAGGTGAGGTAGGCTTTTCTAACAAAAATGTATTATTTATACACTACTTTGTAAACGATCCTGCACAACAACTCTGAAGCGTGTTTATAGTTGTGCAGGATGATTTACAAAGTAAAGCATAAAATAACACAACTTTACCAGAAGAGCGTAATTTATATTATGCGAGTGCCATACACGTACTTTTAATAATAAAGAAAAAATAAATGTACCTTGTTTAAAAACTAAAATAAAAACAGCTTTTTTGAAATTATTAAAGACTTGTTGTGTTTATATCATAAAAAAATTGTAAGCTCATCACTGCATTGAGCGCATCACGCCCACAAACTGTTGTACGGTTTGGCGTAATTGTATTGTGTTATCTGTGTATTGCTATAAATAAATAAATAAATAAATAATTTAAAAAATTTATACATGTGGTAGGTAATTATTTATAACAACGAATCATTAATTTTATCTTTTAATATTTTAGTATTGTAGATATTATTTAATTCTATATATGTAACTGAAGCAGGACCCCATCAAGTGGTCGAAATATATCTTACTAAACTACCTCTGATTATATGTTTCCTTATGTATCACACTTCACACTAATCCTACTATCCTACTTCCTACTAATATTATTATTAGCATTATTCATTATGAGCTACTCGTATTACCGCCAGGCAGGACCATCGATTCTGAACTCTACTGCGAACAACTGACGAGATTAAAGCAAGAAGTTGAGAAAAAGCGACCGGAATTAGTCAACAGAAGGGGTGTGGTTTTTCATCATGATAACGCTAGATCTCACACATCTTTAGCCACTCAGCAAAAATTAAGAGAGTTTGGCTGGGACGTATTAATGTATCCGCCGTATAGTCCTGACCTTGCACCTTCAGATTTCTACTTGTTTCGGTCTCTTCAGAATTCTTTAGGCAGTGTCAGGTCAACATCACGAGGGGACTGCCAAAACCACTTGTCGCGGTTTTTTGATCAGAAGCCTCAGAATTTCTATAGCAATGGGATCATGTCCCTACCTACAAGATGGCAGAAAGTTATCGAACAAAATGGCACCTACATACTTACTTTAGTTAAATGTAAATAAACTTTATTAAAAATGTTTTGAATTTTCATATAAAATGCGAAGAAACTTTTTCCCCAACCTATATTAATAATCACACATGGAAAGTTTGTGTGTTAGTATTTTTGTTACTCCTTCACGCTACAATGCTCAGCTTCAGCTAAATGGATTGGTTGAAATTTGGAATAGAGTTAGCTCATATCCTCAATTAATAGATAGCCTTATAGGCTTTCATCCCGAAAAATCACTGTTCACGTGGGATGGTAAAAATCATCCAACTATCAAATTAATGCAATCCTGTTGCATCTTTCCGAGCCATGATCTTGACTACAGAAACCTCTACATTAAGAGAACAACAAGTCTTGGAACTTTGTTTAAATAGACTTATTGCAGAGATTTCGGCTCTCCATACACCACGCGTCGCAAAAAGACGTGAAAAACTCCATTTTCTAGCACATTCCAAATCGAACCATAAATCCGAATATCACGCGGGCGGAGCCGCGGGCCAAAACTCGTATTAACACTATATATAAGTTTATATTTGAAGGAATAATCTACACAAAATATAGTAAAATACTCGTTATAGACCAAATGTCAAAAGTCAAATCCTGTCATGCTAGTGCAATAGTAAATAAAATATAAAATGAAAATTTGGCCAAGTGACTCACGGACAAAGGGTTCCGTACCACCACACAACACGTTTTTAGAACCATAAAAACATACATAATACCAACAACATAGATGCTATAACAACATTAAGGCGCTAAAAAACAATGTGCTAAACTGGTAGCGCCTAACTAACAATTCTGTACCCTCTGAGTACGGAACCGCAACTTTATTATTTGTGACATCACTTTTTTCACCAACTCCATTATCAAACTCAGATTTGATTGTTGAAGTAATAATGTAGCTTTCCTTACCAATATCAAACAACGTTGCATATAAATCCATCTTCACTTGCTATCTGTCATTTTATTTATTATTAAATTACCCCCGGAAATTATTTGACATTTATCGCACGTATTAAACATGTAAATATTATTTAAGTTATTTTTTATGTAATAAAGCCCTAGACAATGCTTATAAGCGAAACCGGTCGGGCGTATTAAGTGAAAATATAATCCTGTGGACAAAGTACAAGTGTCTTATTTAACAAGATGTATAATAAGTTCCACCAAGTGCCGACAATCACAACCATCAACATTTTATTATTTGTGTTTTTACTTCAGAGTACATATGTACAACAATGTGACCAAATTTGAAACTTGTATGTCTTTAAGAGAGACCTAAAACTATTACCGTTAAATGTGACCCTTAGAAGCCATAGTAACACGTATTCTGTGAAAATTTTAAACAATTAAACAAAAATTTAAACAATTAACCTCGTGTTAAGCATAGCGCCATCTGAAACGACTTGTTTGACAGCTTTTACCGAGCTTATAGGTGGCACTTAGAGTGCTTGTCAATCTATTTGCACCGAGGTTAATTGGTAAGATGATAGATGGCGCTAAGATCTTAAAGGTGGTTATTTGTTATGTACCATAGTGTTTTTATCGTACCCGTAAAATTTGATGGTACAGAACCCTTTGTGCACGAGTCCGACTCGCACTTGGCCAAATTATTTTTATGTATCGAGGGTACCAACCAGCATCGACGAAAATAATCGGGTTCCCGGCATCAGGGTCTGCGGAGATCTTAACTAGGTTAATGGGACGACCCTCGAAGCTGTTGCTAAGACATTGCAGTTGCACCAGGTCAGGGTGCCTCTGCGCCGTGGCTTCTAAGAAATCTTGCATCTGGAAACAATTGTGTATAACAGGTGACGGGATGGCATAATAGTCTTTGACTCGTCTTGAATACACGAGCGTCCTCTAGACGCCAATATACATATCGTTGCGGTGTGGGAAAGCACATCGGTAAATTCGGAGGTTGTGTTGAGAACTGGATAGCTCAGTGGAAGAGCAATTGCCCGAGAGGTGCCGGATTCGAATCCCGGTTCAGAGCTCCCCACGTCCAGATTTACTTTTCTGATTTTCTATATTGCAACGCTATAAATTTAATTGTGTATAAGTTATCCTATGTTCAAGTAGAAATTCTCATTCATTCGAGAAGTAAAATTTAAACCTGTCAAAGCTTAAACTTATTCACTGGAAAATTTACTTTTTTACATAGCAATAAAAGTTAAATCAACTATTTGGGGTTTTGCAGATAAGTGAAAAAAAGTGTAGCACGAAAAATTAGAGTTATTAGCAAGAAGTGCCTGTCCTTGGAAACAATGCATAATAAGGTTTTGATGAATATTTGTGGAAATGTATAGTACTGCGCTATAGTTCCTTTGACATCATTTCAGTATGTCCGTCCGGTCACGCGATTTTTTAAATAGTTATCTTTAGTTACATACGAGTACACTACATATGAAGTGGTATGTCCATATTTATCAGTTGAATATTAGTCTTTCCAGATCCTAAGATTCCATCCTACTGAAATTTTCTACGTGAGAGCAGAATAAAATACGCAAAAATATAGTTTAGTATGAGCGATCATATAATAGCAGTTTATGAAACTGGTATATAAAAGGGTTATTAAAAACACGAGTGTCAGTTTAAAAAACGAGCCAAAGGCGAGTTTTTAAGTCTTAGATAAGAATAAGGAAACATGAAAATTAGCTACTTACGGCTCTGTAGCTGTTGTATCCGTGCACTTTGAACCCGGTTCCAGATCTGCGGCGCGGGGTGCGCTCTACGTGCTCAAACGTCCTGTTAATACAAATTAAGGTGATAAGTCGTTAAAATTTAAACAATAGTATAACATCTGAGATGACACAGAGATATTTTTTATAAACATCTACGTGCAAGGTAATATACTTCATTTGTCCCCTCAGCACATCGCGGCATCTTTCAAAATCTTCCCTCGCGTACCCTGAATGTTCAGATGTTGACTCCTATGCTCGCGCAACCGTTAAAGTGGTAACGGAGGATTTCGGTGCAAAATGCACATCATAATATGGTTTTCCCTACTTTTCAATAAAAAGTATGCAATAAATGCGTTTTATAGCAATTCGCGCAAACTGCTTGTTAATAGTTAGGTGATCACATGAAAATTATTTAATTTTTTGCGTTACATTTTAGCTGCATTACATTACAACTGTCAACACGCTTTTAAGTTTGTTAATGTAATGCAAACAATATTTAATACACTAAAGTACGCAATTTTTTTGTGAAGACTTTATTATTAATAAACTATTTTCGCAATTTGCTTTAAAACACATTTATTGCATACTTTTTATTCAAAAGTCAGGAAAACAATATTGTGATGTGCATTTTGTACCGAGGTAAAAAGTTACCCCCTTAACGCCCTGTTTTGTTCACGATACACGGTACTGACAGCGTTAAATATTTTGTATGAGAAATTCTCTCGTTTTCCGCTAGGGGCGCTGCACAACTTTTCATACTCATGCTAGGCCTACTGAACAATCAATAGACCAGGACCAAACTAACTGATCAAACTAGTATCTAGATTTATGCAGCCAAATTAATATTGAAGATTCGGTAAGAAGTCAGTATCAAGGTTCGATACCCTTTGGGAAATTTGAAAGTTACTTTTTAACTGTTCCCTCCATACGCAAGCCCAGACTCAAAGCCCAGACTCAAATCAATATTATGAAAAGAGTATTTTTCAACTTTCACAATAAATGCTATTGATCTATCTTCAGTATGAATTTGTCTGCATAAATTAACTTTACCTTGTTTATAAATAAATTATATATTTTGTACATTTTTGATTAAAAAACACCAAAAAACCTTTGATAATGCTATAACAGCGAAACCGGTAAGGGAAATAATATAAATAAGTGGACAAGTACAAGTGTTTTTCAATCAAAAATGTATCAAAAGATCCACCAAGTGCCAACAATCACGAGCATCAACTCCATATATTTTGTATATTTTATATTTATATTTACCTGCCGTAATTCTCATGCTTCACTTCATAGTCCAAACCGTTGAACGCGGCGAAGTCCTGGACCAAGCTCTTCCTGGCCCGCGGCACCACCACGTCGAAGCTGTCATTTAGGTTTCTGCTCCTCTTCAGCACTTCCACGTCAGGGTCCTGGAGCTTGTGCAAGGCTGTCAGCTGTTCTTCGTTCTTGGGAAATAGACGCACGAGGGCGTGCCTGCAAGTTAAATTGATTTTAAGGGCTTGAGTTTTAGGTTTAACCCTGTCAAAACCAAAATGTTATTCACTGCAATGTACTACCTAAGCCTGATTTTTCAATTTTATCTGGCTATTGAAAAATCGGACCATAAACGGACTTAATAAAAGCTAACCTTGCAAAATTTTAGTTTTGACAGCACTAAAACTAAAAACATATCGTATTAAGTTAATAGATTCGAGTCAATATGGAACTAGATCTATAAGATCATAAATTAAATTTATTAGTATTTGCAGTATTATATTATCTGTGGTATTTGTTTTAATTTTTTTTGTAAAAATTGGACGAGTACAGTTTTGAAACAATTATCTATACCACAGTCTATACTAACAATAAAATATTTAAAAAGTAGTTTATGTACATTGCATTTTTTTTCAATGAAATAGGTGTTTTATAATTTATAATAATTATTAAGCTACTATTTTAGAATATTCTATGTCTGTTTGTATGTAAATGTTTCGTTTTTACTCGAAACGACTTGACGAAATCTGACGCGGTTTTTTTATTTTCACCATAGTGAAGTGACCTTGGTCTATACAACAATAAATAGTCAGAAAAATATTGACAAAAATGATTGGACTATACGAAAACCAACTCAACGCGGAAAAAAACGCTCGAGCAAAACCTGTATATTAATTATGCCGTTAATCAACGCATGTAACTTATCAGTCACAATTTTCATTTTCTAATTAAAATTAACAGCGTTTTGATTACTTTTCATTGACTTAATGAAAATTACTCCTACTTATCGCTGTCGTGGGTCATCAAGTTTCTTTTATGTGTTGTTTTCAGATGTTTGTTTAGACGTTTAATTATTGAAGGATCGAGGAGTCTCCAGTCACATCATAGACGTTCTGAAAGTATGGCACGAGCAACAGGAAAGCTATGTACAATGGAACACTAGCTGCTCTCGACCAGTTCCTCTGAGATGTGGCGTTAGACAGGGAGGATCTATGTCTCCAGTCCTCTTCAATTTTTACATGGACGATCTTTGTAAGCAGTTAACCGAGTCCAAAGTGGGCTGCTCTTTGAATGGTGCCATGATAAATAACATTAGCTATGCTGATGATATGGTGATCTTAGCACCCTCCATCACAGCTATGAGAGTCTTACTTACAATATGTGAAAACTATGCACGTGAACACGACCTTCTTTATAATGCTGACAAGTCAGTCTTCATGGTGTTTGAATCGGCTCACACTCCAAGTATAGTCCCAACCCTAGTACTGAACGGAAGGATATTACACAGAGTCGATAAGGTGACATATCTCGGACATGCACTGCGAAGTGACCTGTCTGACAGCGATGACATTGAACGTCAACGTCGAGCAACGAGCGTGCGGGCTAATATGATCGCCCGGAGGTTCTACAGATGTAGCGCAGAGGTCAAACGCCTGCTATTTATGACTTACTGCGCCAATGTATACACGGTAGAACTCTGGACAAATTTCACCAAAGCTGCACTGAGTGCGATGCGCGTTCAGTATAATAACGCCTACCGCGCAATATTCCATCTTCCTTGGCGTTGCAGCGCGAGCGGTATGCACGCCGCGGGCCGCACGCCAACATTCCCCGCGCTGCTGCGTGCGCGGTCAGCATCAATGCGCGCGCGTCTCCTAGCCACTAATAACACCATCTTACGTAGCTGCACCGAGTGGACTCAGAGCCCCGTGCATAAGAAGTGGCGACAATATCACGCAAGCTTTGGTGTACTATAAAGTTTATTATTTTTTCTTTTTTAATTTTCTTTTTTTGTGTGTAATATGGCCTGATTTTTATTGTATTTATGTAAATCTGGCTGGAATAAAGAAATTTTATTATTATTATTATTATTATTATTAATATAAAGGTGACAGCTTGATTTAAAGATTCCATTAAAAAATCTTGATCAAAGGAAAGAATGGCCAAAAATAGGCGAATGCCTATTTCTTTGGTCGTCTTGGTTTCATACACTGTGCAATGAGATATTTTTCATTGTAAATTTATCGCTTTTTGTACAATATGCTATAGATTTTTTATTTTCAATAACAATTGGTTTAAATAAATTTCCGGCACAATTTACTATGGCCACTTCACGGGTCTTTTTTTGCTGCTAGAGTGGCAACATCGTGCCTAAGTTAAGAAAAGGGGCCTATTTTGAGCACTGTCTTTTATAAACCAACATATTGTTAATATTAATGTGTCACATTCACAAATGATATAAAATAATCTATATTTATTATCAAATCGTATGTAGAGTTTTGTTCGGAGGAGGGAAAACGGTTCGTTCTTTATTTTCAGAATTATTTAAGTTGCACTTTTTACATTGTTAATAAAGAGGAAAATATTTTTTCCAAATATGCTTTTTTGACGAGGTAAAAAAGTAAGAAACAAATTCTTTGGGGGCCCATAAAAATAAAAAACCAGCCAAGTGGGAGTCGGACTTGCGCACGAAAGGTTCCGTACGATTATCTATAAAAACGGCAAAATAATCATGTCTGTTGTATGGGAGTGCGTGGGTCCGACTCGCACTTGGCTGGTTTTAGTATTTTTTGTTATAGCGGCAACAGATATACATCATCTGTGAAAATTTCAACTGTCTGACTATCACGGTTCATGAGATACAGCCTTTTAACAATATATTGGTGACAATATAGTGGTTGAAAATATATTGACAGACGGACGGACGGACGGACGGATAGCGGTTCAGAGCTCCTCACGTCCAGATTTACTTTTCTGATTTTCTATACCGCAGTGATATAAATTTTATTTGTTATCTCCTTGCGATGGATAAATCGCCAAGTGTTTAAAAATATACAAATTTATTTCTATCATAGTTTCAATAGATTGAATATTTCATTTCCTATCCGTTCCGTAATGAATAAAACTTTTTCATCACTAATGCTCTGAAAGTAAGTCATATATGACTCGAAATACGGGAGGAAAATTCGATTTACCTACCTAGGAGGTAAGTAAATTTGAAAATCAAACGAGTGTCCCTTACAGTCACTAACTATGTAATCAATCACTCGTCTCGCCAAATGACAATGAAAAATATCTGTTCTGCCTATTTCCTTATTTTGTTATTCTGTATTTTATTTATATATTATTATAGAAAAATGTGACTTGCGTATATTATGTAAATATGCTAAATAAAATCTTAAAAATACGTTTAGGACTTAAAACAGCAACTAAATTAGTTTTATTTTTAAAACAATCACATTGGCTAGTAAGACACGATTGCACAAAAAAAAGAAAAAGTCAAATGAAAATAAAATGTTGAAAACATTTTACATCCTGCAAAAAAGTGTTATTAGTTATTTAGTAGTTCTTTGATAATAGTGTAAAACCGAAACCGGTTGGGATAAATATAATTAATGTTAAACAAACAAGTAGGTACAGGTGCAGTTAATCATCGTGTTATAATTTTGTAAGTTTTTTTTATTTCCTCGCATTAGTGATGAAAAGTAGAGTATTACACACGGGTGTAAGTGATCAATTGCACCTGAGATATTTAGGCGCACGATCGAGCGAAGCTCCCTTGGATAACAATCTACTATTAACGTTGATAACTACTCGTACACCAATTCTATTTCCTTAGAAAGAACTTATTCCTCTAATCTTTTAGACGCTGACGATGCGCGTGATTCTCAACACAATCCACGCCTATATAATCGTCTATTTAGGCGGTAGACCTTTTCATGATATCCATAAAGGTTACATTTCTATAACTAGTGATGCACTCAAATAGAATACGGTGCGTGACAAAATGCTAATAGAAGACAATAGACGAGTGTGGGTTCCGTGAAGTTGCTATTTGCATGTGAATAGGAGAAATTCATGTTTTGTTGCTTATTCGTGGAGTCTCATCGGTAATGAAAGCCTTTGTTAGGTTTTGATCGTCATAAGCGCAGCAACTCAGTTGTGTCCGTAACCAAATGTAATGTTATTTAATTTCGCTATTGCGTGCACGCTCGAGGAGTCTTGCGAAGGCAGTATATTCGCACCGATTTCGTCCCATGCACAATATTTAAAACGTATGTAGAAACATAATTTCGGAAATTCTAGATTACATTTTCGATGCTAAATTAGTACCCATACATTTTTTGTTATATCTAAAACAATAAGAATACTAATAAAATATATAAAAAAAAAATTCACCTGTTTTCTTTATATTTGCCAGATTAAAATGTTTTCTTTTTAAACATTAAACCGTTATTAAAATATATTTTTTTGGCCTGATGATATGTAATACGAAACCGGTAGCCATATTATAATGAAAATTATAAGTAAAGGAATTTGTGTATAATTTTTTGAAGATAAGGTATATCCCACCAATAACCTTCAATCGAATCCATCCAATATTTCAGTAAGAATACAGTCGGTTACACTTTTGGTAGAAAACCTTTTTTTATGGGTTTGTTTTTAAGATATTATTCAAGTTTCTCCATTTTTACTTCTTATTTGAATAATAACGATAATGAACTCACCCGAAAATATTATTAAAACATTACATAGACAACTCACAATTTTGTGTTTGCGTTTGTATCGAGTTTTGCAAGTGATGGCTGTCCTTAAACACAAAGTGTATCGGACAATTCAAGTAGGAAAAATATAAAATTGATTTGGATTGGTATTCGTTTATTGAAGAGATTGGTTTTTAAGTTATTATAAAATTAAAATAAAATCTTACTCATCATAGGCTGTTCCATTTTCTCCTCCCGCCTGGTAACAGAAACCCACAACTCCTGAAACAAACATTATATTGTTTCACACTTTGAATATTTACCACGTTTCACATGTACACAGAAACCCGCACCTTAATAAAGATGTAAGCGTTTTATTTTTATAAAACAATGTTTTGACTCTTCTACGTTTTGTTGTTTTGTTTTGTACGTTATTAACATTGACTGCTTACTGACAACATAAGTTAGGAAGTGTGAAATTGTATCACGATCTCACGAATTCCGTTTGACTATGACACACTCACTTTTTGTAGTGTTGAGAGAGCTACAAAACGCGCCACACATAGGTATGTACAAAACGCGCTTATCTGTACAACATGGGTGTAGCCAGGTTTTAGTATCAAGGGAGGGGGGGGGGGGTTGAGAAAATAAAACAAGAAAAAGTACAAAAAATAACATTATATTGGAAAAAATAAACTGCTGCAAACGCATTAGACAATGATTCTTATGTTTTTCTCTTTTAATATATCCACTACTAGCTTTTGCCCGCGGCTCCGCCCGCGTGTTATTCGGTTTGACGACATGACTTTTTCCGGGATAAAAAGTAGCTTATGTGTTAAGTTAGGTTATGAGCTATATCCATTCTAAATTTCATCCAAATCCGTCCAGCCGTTTCAGCGTGAAAGAGTAACAAACATACACACACACAAACTTTCACATTTATAATATTAGTGTGATTAGTGTGATAGTGTGATTTCATCTGTATCAATTTCTACTCCAAAGTGAATATTCATCAAAGCCAAACCGTTTAGTCTGTTTTCGCTCGTTGAGTTGCTCAAGTAGTTTCACAGTCTCCTTAGGCTTTGACACATGTATGGTAAATAAATAATTACAATTATGGTAGCTAAAGTTATTTAAAAATAATACGGGAACCACATTTATTAGTATAAATACTAATTTTACTAAGTTTCATCTTGTTTCTTTGCATACTCAGTTGATAAAATCGGATCTAAGTATAATTTTAGACCTAGTTTCGGTATTTGCTTAGATAAAGTACTCGATCCAATTTAAAAAAAACAGTAGTTTATCATAGTTTATTATATATTTTATCAAATATTTTTTTCGGAACCCCTGGATTCGCCAGTGCTGTACACATTACTACTACAACTATAGCTAAACGGACTTCGTGAGATAATATATGTAATATTGTACAAGTGTTGAAAGGCTGTCGAAGGTGCAAGTATAAAATCAAATTATCGATTTATATTTAATAAAAATTTTTTTTTTTTAATTCAAATTAAATTTGAATGAAGTATTTTTGCCACTTTTGTTTTCAGTCCTCTCTCAATCTTTTACATTACAACAGTTGAAATAAAAAGCTTATTATTAAGAAGATTTAATTTTATCATGAGAAATATATTTTTTTGTCAGAAATTAGCTGTTTTATAACATTTAATAAACAAGATCTAAGTACATCATAAGTATATTACATCCTTACACAACGTGGAATTTAAGTCATTTTGTTAACGAAAACTGGTGATAGTACTCGTCCATATGAACAACTTTTACTATGGAGCCAACCCTGAAATCAGTTTTCAAAATTCATTAGCAAAATGACTTAAATTGCACGTTGTATATCTAACCATTTAATTTTCGACCTGCATTATGTTTTTAAAATAAAAAGATAAAAGAAATAGCAGCTATAGATATACCCATATCTACCCCCAGTTAGACGGTACATTACCAACTAACCTCAAGCACAGATTGTTTGTATCGAGCCACTTTTTAATTTGTCGGAGCATTCATCGTCTTTCTCTGGCTTCATAGTAATTGGCCGGCCTTTTAGAGCAAGGTTTCTCGGGGTTTCGACGCACTTGACGCGGGGATTGGGAAACTACATTGTGGATTTGTTATTGGATATTGATTCATTTATGAACCCAAAAAGACAGAAATAACTTTTTGAGTGACTTTTCTTTTTTGGTACCCATTCTCAAGAAGTCGATGTAATTTAGACTGATGAATAAAATACACTCCGCGTAGCTCACTGAAAAATGTAACATCCTGTTTAATTTCACAATTTTTATAAGTACATATATTCATTTTTAGGATTCCGTTCCCCAAAGATAACCAATGGGACCCTATTACTAAGACTTCGCTGTCCGTCTGTCCATCTGTCACCAGGCTGTATCTCATGAACCGTGATAGTTAGACAGTTGAAATTTTCACAGATGATGTATTTCTGTTGCCGCTATAACAAAAAATACTAAAACCAGCCAAGTGCGAATCACACACGTGCACTCTCATACAAAAGACATGATTTTTTTTCGCCGTTTTTATAGATAATGCGCGAGTCCGACTCGCAGCTGGCCGGTTTTTTTTTTAAGTATTTTACTGCTAGTATTTTTTAAAGATCAAACTAACGGCTTATATTTACTTATTTATTGATATATGCACTGAGGTTGACTTATTCACGTAAGGACGACGACGTAAAAGTAACTTCATTTAGTATAAATATCAAGATGGGTTTCAACCACACAAATATTTCAGTTTCATTTCAATTAAATAAAAACTCTTAAAGACTTTTTATAATTATAGAAAAAATTCCTTGGAAAATGTAATAGATAAATTATTGTCGATCATTTTTCCGTACATATAACGACTTTTCTAACAAAAGTCACATTTTTCCCATTTTTAGATAAATCTTATCATAGTAGTCGTATGATTTCCTTCTGATATATCTCTCGACTTACAGCGTTCTAGTTTAAGATACAAAGATTAAATTATTAAAATTTGGAAATGCTACCAAAAACAATAATCAAATTTTATCATCAAAAAAAGAAAGCTCGTGTATAAATTCGTAGGTTGTGCTGAGAACCGGGTAGCTCAGTTGGTAGAGCAATCGCCCGGTTAGCGGGAGGTCCCGGGTTTGAATCCCGGTTCAGAGCTCCCCACATCCAGATATACTTTTTATTTGCCGCAATGATATAATAATTTTTTTTGTACATTTATTGTTCTAGCCTAACATAAAAATATATTTATTTGTTACAAATCCAAAATAAAAACAGGTGAAAAAAGATTTTAATGACTTAAAATACAGAAAAGAACACAATGATTCAGAAGAGCTTCTGCTTTCTAACCTGAGGCTTGGAAAACCTTGTGTCTTAGAAAACAGTGCCCATCCCGACGTCACATTGTACGTAAGTAAACAACTTGGCATATTATAATATATAGGTATATAGAGTTTGGGTGAGTGAGGATGTGTATGAGAGAATTTGTGAGGATGTGTATGAGAGACCTGTGTGAGGGGTGTGAGTCTTGTATCCTTCATTATGTTTCCGGGTCCAACGGGACCCAACCCGCACCGAGATCCCGCGACCAATTTCAAACCAATTGATGTCATTAGATTGGCCCTTTGACGCAGCCGCTCAAACCCCGATAATATTAATTTAATAATTTATTTCAACGGAATTATTTTACTGACTGAAATTATCTTAACATCGTTATGCAAGAACACGAATAGAACTAAATTCACGCAAAATTAATTTTATGAAAAACTAGACATATTTTAGTAAAACTTATGCAAAATGGACACAAAATAGATTAAATGAGATATGTATTTTTTCATTTTTCCATTTTTTTATGTCTATTCCTATATTAGACTAAGCAAATTTAAATTTGGTTTCTGTTATCAATTTCTGTTAATTGCTAACGTCATTATCAAGATACGTATTAACCTTATTTCATATCACGTACCGTTGTTTGCAGAAAAATATAATTTGATTTTCTTTGATTATATTAATAAATTAATAGTAATATTAATCGGTGAACTATGATTTTTTTAATTTTTGTCTGTCTGTCAGTCTGTTCTGTTTTAAGGCGACGCCACGAAATTTTGGCAACATGATCTCCATTTTTCTCAGCAATAAAAAAACAAATGTAATTACCAATTTATATACTAGATTAAGCATTTCATTTACATCATTTTTCCCGAAGATTAAAACAGAGATTTCTATTTCACTGACAAACGGGAGCGAATGAAGCCTCTAAGTTTTTTATTTAAACTATTCTACAAATACACTTCAATATGGCCGATTGGATTTATTAAATTACTTATAGTTGTCATTATAGATGAAAAATACTGTTTTGCCGCATACGACCTTACGGCATAAGGTAGTTCGTGAGCGCATATTTGTATGGAATAAGTCCCCCTCACTCCACTCCCCTAAGGCGCTGATTTGAAATTAAAAGTTTATCAATGCCTCGCCTTAACTCGAGAACCACTCAACGGATTTGGATTCGGTCTTCTTTATTATCATCGTGACCTTGGTTAAACATATAGGCTACAAGGAGTGTTGATAAAATAATCACCAAACCGAAAACTCTCGATAATAGTTTTAATCTTAAGGATCACGAAAACGAAGTGGGCAAAAGCTAGTATCTGATAAAAAGCATAAATTTGACTTAAAACATAAAAATAGCTTAAAAAGATAAATTACATATATATGGTACTATTTTTAGCAAAAAAATAATTGTTAACATGTATATAAAGGACTCAAAAATCTTCAAAGCATTGCACCCAATCCACAGGTTTGAAATCATAATTATTATTTATAATCATTTGTGCCCCTTAATAACGATGTCTGAAATAAATAATTTTAATCCGCATTGGTAGTAAATAAAATCTCATTTCAATGAGCTCTTTGATCATATCTTCAAGACGCTGATTAATGTCAGCTTTTGGTTCCCAGAATTTGTGTGTCCAGACTATTAGAAATATATTTAAAGCCAAAATAATAAGTTCAGTACAATAATAAGTAAGTTTAAAATAGGAATGGGCCTTGTTCCAACCAACTGCTTCTTGGAACCGTTTTTCTGAGCGCAACGATGCAACCGTTTTTCATAGTTGGATAAAGTAGTTGCAAAATGAAACTAGTTTTTTTGAAGACACGTCTTCAGGACTGAGCACAGCAGTGCTACCCAGTGGTAGTGTGTGTGATATCTGATAGAGAGGTAGTAGATTCCACACACATGACTCCTTGATGACAAACTATTACATAATATTTAATTTGGTGTGTACATACATAAAAGTTTACTTCTGAATAATTTTGCTTGATATTTAAGATAAAGTTACATACAGATTTCAGTCATCAAAGTATTCAGAACAGAAGTCAATTAATCTCCTTAATATTCATTACAATCAAGACAAAACAAAGTGTAGTTTACTTAAAACTAGCTGCAACTGCAAAAAACTGTCGAAAAAAACAGTCTCGTTTCGTTGTGGAAAAAAGCTGCAACGACTCACCCCTAGTTTAGATCTAAAAACAATGAGTTCTGCGCTCTCGCAGGTATGTTGAGCGGGAAATCATCTCGTAACTCAGTTTTCCTCCGAAAAAACTATACCAGTCATAACAAAACAAGTCAGACGATATCTAAGTTTTTAATTAAAGAAATAATTACATTTTTTCCAAATTTCCGCAGTAATAAAAATGTAAATACTGTCCTTTTTGTTAGTCTATAGATTTTTTATTAAGAGATTCGTTGTTTAAATTCAAAGTTCTCACGAACACCTTATAACACTTTAATTTATACAGCAAAACTCATACTGGAGGCTTGGTAGGTGATCAGTAACACAGATCGATAAAACTATTTGCTAATTTCACAAAATAACATCTTGACGTCCCATTAGTTATTGACTCGGGGCTGGGTTTGCGTTTGTATGGAACACAAATAGAATAATTTACAAATTTCACAAAAAGGGTCATCGAACGTTGTTACTCAGCACTTACTGAGTCTTTAGTAAAAATTTGGCTGCATAAATTAAAGTCACCTTATATAGTCAAATTGCGCCTAGCTAATTTAACTGTAATTCGTACAGTTTCTTCGGAGCTTGATAGTTCTTCGTTCAGTAGTGCGCGTCGATGGTCCAAGGGCTCGGCGCGAGATCGACTCCGGGGGCTACAAACATCACATCTCCTAACATCACACACACAGAACTCACTGTTTCATAATTTTCAACAGTATTCACACTTTTTGTTGCAGAATCGTTGATCAGTAACAGTTTGCAGGTACGCAGCAGAAAGAAAGAAAGAAAGAAAGAAAGAAAGAAAATGGAATTTATTGCCAAACAAAACACATGAAACAAAATTAAAACAATAAAAAGGATTAGACTAACTTAAATACACATTTTGTTCGACAAAAGGTGGCACGCTCAGCATTTGCTGTCGGAGATTTTTGAAGGATCCCTACAGCGCTGATTTCCAGCGAGCCCCTAAATACTTTGTCATAATAAAATAAATTTAGAACTTAAAAATTTACAGCGCCACAACCACCATATCTGTTGAAATTAAATTGCCGCTGGATCTCAATTGGCTCTGGAAAAACTTTCTCTGGGCCAAATGTGATGGGCCGTTACTGTTAGGTTTTTACATAGTTACTCCGTATGTGTTCGGTGAGTCGTGTGGACACATTCCGTCTAATTTCTCCAATGTAGCATTTCCACAGTCGCATGATATCTTGTAAATACCAGGCATACTAAGTGGTTCTGTATGTTGTGGCGAACGTAATCATCGTTTTATTTCATCGGCAGTTGAAAAGCTGACTTGATCTTGTCTGTATCTACGGCGAAGTGGCCAGTTTCATCTTTCATGCCTTTCACAAAGGGACGGTAAGTTCCTACCCTTTTTACCACACCATGTCATTATTTGCCAATCAATTGCACTGCCTCCAGTTGCAACCATTGGCGTCAAGCATGTTTTTGACATGACAAAGTCAAGCTCCGACTTATAATGTGTCTCACAGGCTAAGACGAGGAAAGATGTTTCGGATAGTGATGCGATTCGGCACGCATGTATTGGTTGGTGTATATCGGCTTCCTATACACAGTGTGTTTAATTTTTATTACCATAGGTCCCGGGTTTGGTGCTCCAGAAGGATACAATCAAAAGATTGTATGGTGAGTTTTTGATATTTTTGGAGGAAGTACTGCCTCAAGGGGTTTCATAGAAGGTTTATGTTTTTAATGTTGATAATAGGAATAGTATTAATTTAACGTTTTATTGGGAACCAAACATTGTATATATTACATTGTATAATTATACAGAAAGATGTTTTGAAAGAAGGCTGTGATATCCTTTCAGGAGTTATTAAGCCCTTGAAATGGATTGCTCACGAAATCACGAATGTAATCGGGTAAAACATGCATGATTTTTGGAAATACTGACCTATTCAAGAAGTCTGTTTTTGTAAAAAGCTTCCTGGAAAACGTCTGACCTTAACGGGTGACTGATACCTTTGAAAGAACGTTGAGCTGTTGGTACTGGCTGTTTTTAAAATAGAATAGAATGGTCTTTTGACCATAACATAATTGTCTTGTGGCTTGAACGACAGGAGACCAGGTTGGTTACTAACCACTCGATAATAAATATAAGAGCTTTATCAGAAGAACTTGTAAAAAGCCATGGTGAAAGATAAATTGATATATAAGGCCCCAACTAATTACTTGACCATGATAAAGCTAAGAGAGGAAAAAGAGCTACATTATATTATAATTTATACTTGCTATTGTCGGCACTCGATGAAACATAGACAGCATCTCTTGTCCTCTAGTTTCATTTAATTTAATACAGTTTTCCAACCGGCTCGTAGATAACAATATTAAGACCTAATGTATTCCCTGAAAATGGATTAATTTCCGAAACCGGTTGAAAAACTGTATTAAACTGAAACTAGTGTACAAGTGTTTTTGTTAACAATCAAGATAATATTATATTAATGAAATAATTATATACAATACATACATATACACATTATTGTGTATTTATGTTGGTGGCCATAATATTAATCTTGATATCCTAATGTTTTGTTTTTAGGGTTCCGTATCTCAAGAGGAAAAAACGGAGCTTTTACAGGATCACTTTGTTGTCCGTCTGTCCGTCTGTCGTAAATGAGACCTTGAAAACAACACCTACCATCACCCTACTCTCTAAAAAATTATAAATTTAGATTACAATGACCAAATTAACACCTAAGGAAATATATTACAATTAATTTCATTAATATTTCCAGAAAGTCTGTCAACTGAACCGATTATGTCAACATATATTATTTGAAATACAGCTAAGATTGAGTTTGGTTTCTATGAGAAAAATCCGACATTTCAAAAACCAAACTTAAGGCTCGTAAAAATCAAAGTGATTTTAGTGGTATAATTTTGAAATGCAAGTATATAATTTTTAACACGGATAAATAACGGATAGCTTTATCGGTTTTTGTATATTGAAAGGACTTGTAAGCGTTTTTTTGTATATTTACACAAAAATAATTGATCTTGGTGTTGTTCCACAAATACAAATACATATATAGATTACTAGGTATATTATATCGAAATCCATCGGTTTGGAAACACTCAACATTAATTATTATTGATTTTTCTATTATAACTATTTATAACAGTTTCGATCGAAATTAAAGAAGTAAATTCACATCTCTCACAAATAATTTAGAATTACAAGCACCTAATTTACAATGTGTTTGTACCGATAAGATCGTACGTCCACCTACTATGACAGTTCTTGATAAAGCGAGGGTATTCAGAGAAATTTGTCCTGGCTCCAACGCTTTCATTCTTAATTTATTGTCTATCCTGCTCAGTGAACGAGCCATAATCCCATATCAATTTGAATAGAGACATCAAGAAATTGATTAAAAAACAAGCACTTTTTATGTAAAACACGAAACCTCGCCTCAAGCCAACTAAAACTAACCTGTTCTGTAGTGGACTGTACATTTGTGAAATGAGTGAATCCTGTAACCCTCATAATTAGATGCAATCACACAGGAAATCTAACAATTACTTAATTAAAGCTTTGTTTTGAGGACTATACCATGACTTTGGTGCCAGTACGGTACGCAGGTAAATGCGGCTACTAGTTATAAAGTAATAATATAACTAGTTTTTTCTCGTGGATTCGCTCTCATGGAAGTTTCTTCCAATCAATAAAATCTATTCCGAAGGGTTAATTTTACTTTTAGTGCTGTCAAAACTTAAAATTTTCCAAAGTTATAGCTTCTGTTGTTAACACTAAAGAACTATTTTGGAATGAACAAAATTTAGTTTTGACAGGACTAAAACTATAATTTAAAGCCTTCAGAATCGGCTTTTATGTATCTTTTATCTACGCGTAAGATAAAATATCGTCAGTTTTCGGCTTGGCGGTTATTTTATTAATACCTAGTAGCTTATATGTTGACCAGAGTCACTACGATGATAAATAAAAGAACCGCATCAAAATCCGTTGAGTGGTTCTCGAGTTAAAATTAAACAGACAAATAAAATTTCCTAAAAATTTGGTTTTGACCTCAGTACAATACCGACAACCCATTTTATTTAAAATATCGCAAAAATACGGGTATTTTATGTACAGACACAATTTTTTACTTACTGTACTATATACATTAAGATATTGATAGATACCCCCGATAAATATCATGGCTTTTGGATGCAACCATTAAGCGGAAGTCATAAATATGTTAAAGGTTTGTGTTGTAGCTTAAACCGTTGCAAATTAATACTTGTTCTTCAGTTAGCTATTCGATTTGGTCACACTAAATAAAATCACTTGAAACTCACCAAAAATCAAAAACGTCCACTGCACCATATTGATTAGCCGGAAATCCACAGTCCGTGCGTTAATCACTCGTTAAAAATTGATTAATTAATAAGTAAGTAATAAAATCACATTCCAATAAACGACGCATGTGGAGGGCGATGCACAGCGCTCATTAGGTCTGGCGTGCGCGCGCGGCTTCAAACGGAGTTGAACTGCGCCCGCGCAACCGTTCTGGCCGCTATGACGGAGAAGACAGTCATCTTCGTCATGCTAACGGTACACGCTCGCCTGATTACGTGCTCACAAATCGAGCAAGGATTGTGGACGAAAGCAATGGTTTTATTCGAATTCCGTCAAGAAACTTCAAATCTTCGTCCCTTTCGTATTTATGCTGCATGGCAGCAACTACTGCAGCGATTGGGATGAAGTTATGTGGCTCGTCTAAAAATACCTTTTTATTTTTTATATTCTGCCTAGCTAGGTACAGTAAATTGAGGCATTGAAAGCAGTAAAAACTTACCTATTCAACACACTTTTATTATCACTTGTATGTAACTAACAAACAAGTAAGTATAAAAAATCTAAGAAGTCAATTTTAACCTGCTTTTAACTGTCATATTGATTTAAAACTTTGCAGGATGTAATTCGAATGATAATACATTCTTTTTTTAGTTTTATACGGACATATCCATTAATTATCCTCGGGTGGGTAGTGCTGAGTCGACTTTGAAAATTCTTTAACTGTTATAATGTTTAGACCCTTCACTTGGACATAGGCTACAGTTTGTTTCCTGGGGATGGACAAGTTTTGAAAAATTCATTCACTGCTGTAATGGCTCATTTGCACCATTTGGATATAGAACATAGTTTGTTCTCTGGAAACGGACAGCGCCCTAGGGATGTAGCCATTAATTACATTCATGCGGGTAATCTCTGGAACTGTTGAAATGACTTGAAAAAACTGAATAGAAAAAGCTCTATTGGTGTCACACAACTAAAATAAAACATAATAAACTAAATGGAACGAAAGTGACACCCAAAAGGCCTCCAGTCAGCATGTGTCATGGCACCATTCTGTACCACGACGCTGGTCTTCCGTGGACGCCTCGCAGGGTAACGTTACTTAGCATGCAACATCAGTAGCAGAAAACTTAATTATCTTAATTAAAAATAGACTATAATATATTTATTTATAACACAGTAATGTTTATAGAACACAGAAACAAAAAGAAAATAGGTATTATAAAACTACAGTATAGTGTATTTAAGTTACCTAATATTTTGTGAATCAATAAGGTAGATATTTATTATATCTCAACTTGAAACTATTTGAAAAATACTCTTTTTACTTGACCATAGTATATAGTTCGTTTTCTAAGTCAACTATATTCTATAAACTGGATCAGTATTAAGGTTATGTTTTTATAAGACCAAAAAGTTAAATATAAAGTATGGTTACAAAAAAACAGTTACTTTTAACATGCTTTTGTAACTAAATACGTGGGACGCACTATAAGTTTCCGGAATGAATATGAAAAAATACTATTAAAGGTACAAAATTAATTTATTGTTTTTCAAAATAATCTCCCTTGGCGTATATGCACTTTTTCATTCGATCAAACCAGTTTTGAAAACTTTTGTGCCACTCCCCTGTGGTGACCTCTGAAACGTGTTTTTCATACTCCTCGACAGCCTCTTCTGGTGATGAAAATCGTTGACAGCGTTATTGGTTCTTAATTTTTGGGAACATAAAAAAGTCACAAGGTGCCAGGTCGGGACTGTATGCAGGATGACTCATGAGTTCTACATTTTTCGTCTTCAAAAAGTCGTTTGTCTGTCTGGCCGTGTGAGAACTAGCATTGTCGTGGTGCAGGATGATACGGCGTTTACGGTTATTTTTACGGAGTTCGTCAATAACTTCCGGCAAACAAATGGTCGTGTACCAGTCACTATTCACGGTACGACGATTCTCTAAAGCAACAGTAGCCACGTTTCCAGTTTTATTAAAAAAAGAAGCAATCATCCGCTTAGATGCACTTTTCACGCGCGCCACTTTGGTTGGTTTCGGCTCATCTTGAAAGACCCATACGCTCGATTGCTGCTTTGTTTTGGGATCGTAGCAATAAATCCATGTTTCGTCACCTGTTACTATGTCCCACACCAAATTTGACGCACCTTCGTTGAATCTGGTAAGCATGGCACTGCACCAAGTGACGCGGTCCGTTTTTTGAGCCTCGGTCAAGTTGTGTGGGATCCACCGCGAGCACAGCATTCTCACACCCAAATGTTTGTGTAGGATTGATTGTATTTGACTCATGCCTATTTCTAAGGATGCGCGAATTTCATGGTAGGTCACATGCCTGTCTGTTTCAATCATACGGCGCACAGCATCGATGTTTTTGTTGGTCACAGCGGTGGACGGCCGACCATCGCGAGATTCGTCACTGAGATTGATACGACCACGCTTGAATTCTGCAAACCAGCTATAAACAGTCGTCTTGCATGGTGCTTCATTGCCAAAAGCTGTTTCAAGCCGAGCGATGCTCTGTTGAGCTGTCAAATTACACTTAAAATCGTAGAAAATCATACTACGAAAATTTTCGCGAGTTAAATCCATGTTGATGCAGACACACAATTTTTTAAATGGCGCCACAAGGTACAAACAAAAGACAGTCAGATGAAACAAACTGCATTCTACAGCCAAAGAGTTCTATTTTCAAATGTTGCAATAAATGTTTAAATATTGTTTATGTAAGTGGCCAGTTCCGGAAACTTTTAGTGTTACCTATGTAGTATAAAAAAATGTTATTTTTACTTGATGACTATACCAAAATGCGTGGGGCGATTTGTCGAAATTTATTAAATACATAACTATAAAAGAAACGAACAAAAAATGTCCAAATGTCCAATGAACATTAATAAGCGACAAGTGTAAATAACATTATTTTACACTTTTAATTCACAAAAGAGTGTTTATTACTTTTTTAAACTATATTTTCTTCAAGCACTATTGAATTTCTATTGTGTTTCGAAAATTTTGGCTTTTCTTGCCCAAGTTTTTACACCTAATTCGAGGTCTACAGTAAGTTCGCATGGGAATAAATTACAATATATTTATTTACTTCAAATAAAAACTTTTTGTTTTCGTTAGCTAAGTATGTGTTGTGATTATGAACTATATTTAACGTGATCAAATAATATTTTTGAATTTTTCTCTATTTCTTCTTTCTCATCAAGAAATTTAGTTTTTCCCTGCACACCTATGTTTTTCTCTTGTACCTCCTGTCGGGTTGACTGGGAGAAAATGATTTTAGCATTAAGTCCGCCCATTGTACAAATTATTTTTGTGCAATAATTAATATAATAATAGTAATGTTTCATCGCAGAAGTTATTTATTTTGATCCTACAATTCGTGGTGATTCAAGATTCAAAGATTCAAATTGTTTATTTGTAAAATAGATACATAAAGTATACGTTTTACATGACAAATCTAATCTGTATAAAAATAATATTTTATGATGAAACAAATATGATACGGGAACTATATAAAAAAACTGTATTTAAGTTGGGTTACTAAAGTTATACACATGCATAAAATAAAAAGACTTATTGGAATAAGAGTATTATTATACCTACATAATGCAATTAATAAATAAAATGATAAATAAACTGCATAGACCATAAATAAATATAATGCCTAGCCAAATATATACTAACATAAGTAAAAAAAATATATTGTATATACATACCTACATAATGCAGTGAATAAATAAAGCCTAAATCCGCCCATTCGATTAATCTTGCTAGGAAGAAGGGCAAGAAACTTAGCAAGATCATGTCTTTTTTTTTTATCAGTGTCTCTAACATCCTGCTTAAGAATTCATAGAAATAACACCTACCTTATTTTATGCATGATTCACTTTTGGACGCACACGTCACGTGTCTAATTTATTTTAAGGTATTTTAAATCGTGTGACTAGTTGTAAGTGAAAGTTATTTTTGTTTACTTCTCCTTAAAATAATACACAAAATTATATGCCGGCAGGTTTTTAGGTGTCCGCAAAAATGGAAACCGTTCCACCAGTTAGAAAATAAACTGCACAAAAATTGAGAGAGTGAGACAACTTTTAAAAATATAAAATTACCGCCTTTGTTGCCGGTAGATTTGTTGTGGTAGAGCGCTCGCCTGCTAACCCAGAGGTGGTGGTGCACAAATTTGTGTTCGGTCTGTGTGCTCCTAAAGGCACATTAAGTTGTTGGTCCATTTGTGCCCAAAGGACAGCGTTAGGTCTCACCACCCATCACGTTTGGGACGTAATAATCGTCTGGGAAAAGCAGGTGTACCAAGTGTATGGACTATGACTTGTATTTCACAGTTCACACCCTCTCGGGGAGTCATGTCGTGATGATATGTATATGTGTTTCTAAAAATTCTTGTGACTTATGAAATTAATCCAAAAAGATAACATTAGCGTTGGAAGAACCCTCCACTTGAAAATGTGGTCTAAATAAGAAACCAATAACATGTTTTGTTTAAGAGACACCGTAACAATTTTTTCCATTATGTTTATTAATACCATAACTAGAGAAGTTTTGGGCTTTTTCTTCTCTTAGTAGTTTTGCTCCCAATTTTAACTTTGTAAAAGCAATCAAGCAATGGTAGATATTTTATTGTCGTTTTGACATATCTACACATCTAAAACATAAAAAAAAAAAACATAAAATAAAACATAAAATATATTTATTGACCATAATACATTTACATAAAACAATGAGTATCCAACTCCTATAAAAGTATAAACTGTAAGCTAGGAGTCAGTACATTCCCATAATTTCAGTTTTTAAATATATTATCTAGCCAAAAGGTACAAAAGTTCTATACTAATGTTTCTGAGGTTGGATTCAAAGGGTAATCTCCGAAACTACTCCTCCGATTCTGTGTTTTTTTAAATTCATTAATAGGAAGATATATTACCTTTTAATGCTATAGGTTACTTCCCTAGGGACGGACAGTTTCCAAAGAACGTAGGTTTTAATACATTCGAACTGGTGATATCTGGAACTACTGAACCTTTTGAAAGGGGATCTACAAAAACAAGCCCAGCCCCGAGTTGCCAACTAAAGCGCTGAAGAGCAAATGTGCGGGGCCTGCGGGGCGAGACGCGGGAGGTAAGCCTCCGAGCTACATACAATAATTTTCGAACAGGCAGTTCGTTGCCTCGCCCCGCAAGCCCCGCACAACCGCTCCATCCGAACGCCTTCGTTGGACAACTATATGGATTTTTAAACTGGTATCAGTCATTCGTCCTTCCGTCTTAAACCATTTAACACGGGACCTGGCAAAGCGCGACTCTTAGTACTGAAATAATTCTGCCGTTTTCCACGGGAGGGGAGGTAAACACGCACAGCACACATTTACTCATTCACGCACACTCCTGCAAAAAGTTGATATGTCACACTAAATCAAAAGCTGCAACACAGACACAAAACGCGCACACAAGCAAACTTACATGAACAAATTATTCATGTAATTCGACTGAGGGGAATGCGTGCGCTTAGCTAGTCCCGTGTTAAATGGTCTAAGCCTTCCGTAGATTATTCTTTCGTAATTTTATTTAAATGTTTACGTTAGCTTTAAATTTTTCAGGAAATTACGATTTTTATCGAAGGAGCATTCGCACTCTTGCCTCTAATGTAATACATCTTACAAAGAAGTAGATATCTTCCGGAAAAAGCCGGCTTTTATCAGCATATCAAATTAAAACCAGTAATGCATTAGTGCACTCACTCATTAAAACCTTACGACTCAGTTAATTGTGTATTGTATAATTTATTAAAGTTTAATGAACCAGAATGACATTGCGGCACTGGTTTTTACACCACGATCTCTTATGACAGGCATTAACTGATCGGAACTAAACTACTTTTATCTAAGCGAGGTAATGATTTAAATTATATTTATATAGAAGACGATTCTGTCTTGTAACCGAGTTTGAATGTTGCCCCTTAAGAATGAACCAATTGGTTTTTCGAAATGTATATGCATGTATACTTATATTTACGACTTGTTAAACGGCTAATGGGGAAACTTTTTGCCTCGGTACAAAATGCACATCATAATGTTGTTTTCCTTACTTTTGAATAAAGAGTATGCAATTAATGTGTTTTAAAGCAACTTGCGAAAATAGTTTATGAATAATAAAGTCTTCACAAAAAAATTACGTACTTTAATGTATTACATCTTGTTTGCATTACATTAACAAACTTAAAAGCGTGTTTACAGTTGTAATGTAAAACAGCTAAAATGTAACGCATAAAATTTAATAATTTTTATGTGATCACCTAACTATTAAGAAGCAGTTTGCACGAATTGCTATATAACGCATTTTTGCAAACTTTTTATGAAAAAGTAAGGAAAACAATATTATGATGTGCATTTTGCACCGAGATCCTCCGTTACCACCTTAAGGAAAACATTGTGGTATGCTCGCCGATATTCTATGATATAAGTACGCCCTATCACGTTGGGACGTATAAATCGTCGGTAAAATAAGTTTGTAAGAGAGTTGACCGTTTCACTGTCAGACCATACTCGGAAATCTTTTGACACTCCCTCGGTAATGAATGTCGAGATGATTTTTTTGTAATAAAAAACTAGTCAGAATCATACCAATGAACGCAATTTCTTTTTATGAGCAAGTTGCGGAAGTTTATTAGATTATCAGTACCTTACGTTCAGATGATTTGGGGTGAAATATGACGCTGAAATTAAATTAAAGCATGTTATAGGGCTTGTTTACATTTGGACGAGTTAAGGACAGAAGACAGAAGGCAGGTTAACTCGTTCTTTGGTCAAGTAGTAAGTACCGTCCAAACAATCGCTGGATATATTTAGTTCCAAGTTACATTTGCTGTCAAGTTATGGTTGTCAGTTGTCACTATGCCTGTGAAACATGGAAGAAGCAATTCGTAATAAACTTCGTGAAATCGTAAGGGAAAGAGTATATGTGCTCGCAGCAGAGAATGAGAATTGAATCATATAAAATAATGCTGATTCTATTCTATTCTGAAGTTGCCGGGGGTGCGGGAAGTGCGCGGGCGGAGGTTCTCCATACTTAACTGATCAAAAAATAAAAAACGATTCTATTCGCGCAGCTCAACTGGTAACTTACTACTGAACTCGTTTTTCGCTGATCAAACGGGGCCAGTAGCTAAAGCCAGCTAACTCGCTACCTAACTCGTTCAAATGTAAACAAGCCTTTATACATATATCACTGAATAAAATTTCTGTACATGAGGATCATTTTTTTAGGGTTCCGTACCTCAATAAGAAAAAACGAAACCCTTATAGGATCACTTTGTTGTCCATCTGTCCGTTTCTCCGTCTGTCTGTCAAAACCTTTTATCTCGGGAACACGTGGAGGTATCGAGTTAAAATTAAAACTATACTCAAGTCCATAGTCCCTTGAAGCTGTGAAAAAATCAAACTTCTAAGTTAACGTGAAAAAAAGATATCGCCTAAGTAGCACAAATATCTGTATAGTAGCCGTCTTATTAATCACATGGAAACTCTAAGCATAACAACCAGGTCGTATAAAAGAACTATATACCCCTCTTCAGCCATTGTAATGCTTATTTGGGCACAAATTAAACAGCCTACGGTACACACTTCTGCTAATTTGCGGTACAGAGGTATTTTTGTTTTATCTGTTTTATTTTAATACATGTGATATAATTGTAATGTAATTTTAATTTTACTGGACGTAAGTCTGGCAATAAATGATTTATTATTATTAAAGAAGCATTTATTAGGGCCACAAAATATAGAGCTCGTTAACGACTGCTTAGGAGCAAAATGCAATATTTTTATCAGTTATAGTCTTGATAATACACTTCGCGACATCCTTTGTACAGCCCCAGGAATTGTAAGGTCTGCATTAGAATACACACAGCAAGTTGAAGTTTAAGGAAAAATGTGTTTTCGTTCAAAGGAATACAGTGTTTTTAACGATGATAGATGAATCAATCAAATAAGCAATAAGTGCATGATGTCAAATGAGTTTAATGATAGTGGTGCGTGACTGCATAATTAATTCAACAAGATAGGTTATGATAGATATACAAAATGGCGTTGTTCCTAAAACAGCTTAGTGAACCTTTAACAAGCCCCTATTACACTTTGCTTTGCATAAACATGCACATAAGCTGTATATTTTCTAGCCTATAGCTGGTTTAAGGTAACTTTGTAGACCATAATAAAGCCATAGGCTTTAAAATAGAATTATAGAGGTTCGTTGTCCAGCCTAAAGCTGGATAAAGGTAATTTTATAGACCTTAATTCAGCCACAGGCTGTAAATTAGAATAATAGTAGTCCACATGAATCCCAATGGTTTATTGGTGGCCTATTTAAAGGCTTGTGCAATTTTTGGATCTGTTATTCAAAACCCTAAGTCAAAACTGTTTACCATTGCTGCATTGAATATCATTTGGACTAAATAAGTAAAGGAGAAAAATTAAAAATCCGTAACTTATTGAATTAACTTAAAAATTTACAATTAACAGACATTGTATACTTTTTATAAAAATAGCTGACAAATACTACTGAAACTATTAACATACAGCTTATTGCATTTAAACGGTCTTCAATTGTTCGTTTGTAGCTTTGTAAACGTCCACAGCTGTTCTATTGTAGAACTAGCAGAATTAAAATGGTTCACACTTAGTCTTAAAATGCAAGCATTACAGTGTTCAGTTGTGCAGCCCATTTATGTTACTACCACTTTTAAACTTCTCTTAGAATGCTAGGGTATCGTTTACCTCCAATAGTAGTAAAACAGCATTTTAAAGGATTTAAATGAACCATTTTATGGCCTTTTCACATACTAAAGTGTGATAAATGTCACGCAGTTTCAATATCCAGCTTTAACATGTTAAATAGACTATTGTGATTCAATAAACAAACCTCAGGCTCTAGATAAGTCCACGTGTGGTTAGTTGCTTTTTATGCCGCAGAAAAGTATATTTCGACACTCTCAAGGGAATTGAAATTTATAGGGTATTTTCCGTTGACATAGAACTATGGAATTTGGCAAGTAATACCGTCTTATACTACAAGTATAGGGAAAAATCTGAAAACTATATGTACATTTGTAATTAAATCATTAAAAAATCATCGAAGTTAAGCAACGATATGCGCGTTCATAATTGTACGGGTGACCAAATCTTTCAGTAGATTTTTTTTAACTTTTACTAATGGTACGGAACCCTGGGTGGGCGAGTCAGACTCGCACTTGTCTGGTTTTTTATTATCGAACCTCCATATTATTATAGAAACCTGTCCTGCAATAACGGCTAGTGGTGGTAGGAGACTTGATTGTGGGAGCAACCTACGCCTCTAACGGGAGCATTGTGGCTTCATCTGATAAATGAGTGTTATACAAACAATGTATGGGATCTGGTACTGTCTCCAATTGTACCGATCCCGTTCTTCGCCTCATTTTTGTGTGAAGGAGATGAAAGAGGAAAGGCACGGCTTTCTGTCCTTTTTCTTTTTTGTCCTCCATCAATTGAATCTACAAGTTTGTCTTTAACTTCTATTCTATTAAAATTCTTTATTGCACACACAAAATTAATAATTACATTGAAAATCTAAGTGCTTGTAAACTTAGCATAGTCATTTTGTTTTGATGTCACATGTCCTAAAATACCACTTTTCCTCAATCCAAAGGCCACAATTGCTGCGATATACTTAGTTTTGCTTCCAATTTTCCCTTTGAAAGGTGATTCATCCAAGCCCAAAAAGAGCACGACTGCTGGTATACAAGTATAATCCGCCATTTGCCAAAGTGCAATTCTTAATTCAAAATACGATCAAGTGCGAGTCGGACGTGTGCCCTGAGGGTTCCGTAGATACCGTTTAAAACACAAAGCTGTTCCCCGTGCAGTTATAATTAACCAACTTAACTTTACACTTACGATCCATTAAACAGTATCCAAAATCAAAATATTTAGTTTTTAAAATAAATACATAAAGTATACTTTCTACAGCTCAAAGTTAATCTTTACAAAAACAATAGAATATAAAAAAAATGGTTGGTATCCAAATGGGGTAATTAGGCTTGTCTTTAATTTCTCCTGTAATTTTTCGATCTTTTCCTATACTTGTGCCTAGTTGGTTAATAACTAATTGGTTAAAGACCTAGTTGGTTAAAGACCTAGTTGGTACGGAACCCTAAAATACGTTGTTCAACTTTCGAGTTCAAAGCTCTTTATAAATTCAAACAACGGTAACTTCAAATGAGCAACAGGCGCAGGACAGATTTATGCTAAGTTATGCAGCGACTCTGAACTTAATTCGATGAAGATGTTCTGCAATAATTTAAGTTGTAACTTAGTTGTACACCTGCTCTTTATAAGGTAGAGGCAAGACTGTCTACAGATTAATGTTATATGTGTGCGTGTTTGTATAAGTTACAAATATAATCAGAACAAATGGTATTTCGGACTTCACCGAGTAAAGTTCGTTTTACCCAAATTTGCGACTGGGAACAGCTATTAAGCCAAAGAAGGTTGATTGATATATCTATCATAAATTCATAGAAAAAAATGTCTTAAACACAAACATTATTTTTAAGTCATACACAACATAACATACAATTCACTTTCCAATGGAAACCAGTCTTGTAATTATGTAAGAAAATCGTATTCACTTGACAGCTTAAATTAAAACGTATGGTTTTTAATTTTCAAACGGGCTATTTGCGCCATTTGACCATTGAAACCGTATGTTTTCAGGCGCATAGCCATGTCAACATTTTAGTTGAAAAAATAACCCGTTTCTCTGTTGTTTTTCGTTATAGACTCAAGTTTAAGACCACTATAGTTTAATACAGGCATTAACAAAATTACTATAGGTCTGAAATGTAAAATTTTGGTATAGTACAATTTAAGGCAAGAAAACAACTTTGTACGTGAATCTGTGATATTTGTTATTTTTGAAATAAAATCAAGTATTCAAAATTTTGGCAAAATAGTGCCTTTTAATATATCATTACCAGATGGTTTATAAGGAAATAAAACTGAGAAACGGGTTATAAGTTTTGTACTAAAACGGAGGCGTGCCTATGTCCCTCAAAGGTGTATAATGCCTCACTTCGCTTCGCATGATCCTGCAACCAACAAATTACTGCAACAATCACTCTGAAATTAATACATGATAAAGTTGAAGACTAATGCTATGTCAACGCTGTGGTGAAAACTTGATTCCATTAAATTTTCTCGATAGAAAAAAATTACAAAGTTACCTCCAAACCGTACAATAAACCGATAGCTTGAATACTTGAAATTATAGGTAGATCTGAAACTTTCAATAATATAACTGATATTAGTATAAAGCAGCTGCAGACTGTTCCATAAAAATGAAAAAACCATCGGTGTTTCAAAATAACTGATGTTTTTGCGTGCGCGGCATCTGATTAGAGTAGGATAGACAGTTAAAAAGCAGAAACATTAGAGCAGGACTGCGAATTGAGGTATTATGGGCCCTTAAGCCGTCAAATGAATACAATTTTCTTACACAATTGCACGGATTGTTTTGAACGAAAGCAGTTGTAAAAATGGCTCCAAACGGTAACTGGCCCCATTCGTTCACTTTCTTTATTCTTTCTCTCATAATAATCCTTTTAGTATGCTGTATAGTCATGGTCCACGACAAAACTCGTCTGACACACTTGCCTTTTGAGTCCAATACGATAAAATAAACACATTCATTATCCATTGCCTCATATTGATTCAAAACTTAGCACTCCCTCTCTAGCTGACGAGAGTTGTAACATTAACATAAATATAAAGCCTCAAAATAAAAACAAAACACGTGACGCACGTCGTAAAACCGGTGAAAGTAACATAATATTTGCTAACATATTTTAAGGATTGTTTGGGCACTGGTTTTACCGCATATCAGTGACTTATTTTAGTCTTGGGCTGGTTTTATTTTTTTCTCTGTTGGGGTCAATTAACAGTTATTTGAGTCAATTGGTTTAAACAATCACCTATAAGTATTATTAAATAGTAAATTGCTCTAAATGAGCACCCTGATGGGCCAAAACATAAATTTATTGATAACCTTAATTAGCCTTCACCTTGAATTTTGACCTCTAACTGAAACTCTGTTAAGGCCTTGCCTCTGGTCTTTCAACAGTTTTTGCTTTAATATGCTAACTACTAACCTGATCAATGTAAAACTTGGACACGTGTTTTTCAGATTTCAGATCTTTCCGTTGTCAGGTCGTTTACTTAATTGGACACATTCGATAGATTTTATTTTTGAAAATTATGCTTTTTTAAGTTATTAATTCGTTTTATGTCTAAACAGCTTAAGTTTTATGTCTGAAATTACTGCTTTATCAACAAAACATGGTTTATTTTCCGATGTCCGGTGAAAACTCGTACATCAAATATTTTATCGTAAAATCCAGAAAAACCTCGAAAATTCACTGATTATGCGTGCCGGCAGCGCGTGGAGCGAGCGTTCTAATGTAGACTTTCTGGCAACATACTGAATTTCAAAATCACTCAGTAAGATTATCGTGCACCATGGGCCAAGCCTTAAGGATGTACATTAATATCACTATTATGGCACCGTCATCAGTCGAAAAGTTTTACAATCCTGCAAAAAAATAAGAAGCTTAGAATAGGCAAAATAAAGCTATATTCATACACCATCAAATTAAGTGGTTTTAGAAACGAAAACGGGTGATATTTTACACTTGGCATTATTTGTTTAAATACGTCACATCAAAGCCTCTTATTTTCCGAAATTCTATCTCCTACTTTAACCCAATTTAAATACATATTTTTTTATTGCGTAAAGTTGTCTGCACTTCAAGTTTTTTTTTATACTAGCCCGCATTTTTGGCTTGGGCGTTATTTTATTAACACAACCCTTTACTATGCAGCTTAATGTTGATCAGGGTTACTACGATGATAATAAAGAAAACCGCATAAAAATCTGAGTGGTTCACGAGTAAAAACCGAATGTACACATATAGTATGATAAAAATTCTTAAAATGTACTAATACCCATTCCAATAATAAAAATAAAAAACAAAATTATGCACCGGCACGACTTTTTACTGCCTTATTATTAGTATAGAATAACTACCTATATATAAAGTGCTCTAAAAATATCTGCCACTAAATGGGAGATGGTATTGTGTATGTAGATTACAATTGTGAAGAAATTTTGTACCCGGAATAGTTATATAAATTTGAGGAAATAAAGGAAATAAATAAATATTTACTTTATTCGGCATAACGTGGTTCACAAACTACGCGCGATGTGTCGTTTCATCAATAAAAATAATTTCTATCTCTTTCCAACTGTTGACTACGGGACGGTTTCATGCAAGTAAATCAATTTTAACTTATACGCAGATTTTTTTTAATGAAAAAATGTATGACGTTAGATCAATAAAATATCGTTACTATTGTAATCTACATACACCATACACTTTCCCATTGCAGCCGTGGCAGATATTTTTAGAGCACCTGTATAGTGGATATGAAGGTTGCCACGTCATTCAGTATTACAAAGGCCAGGATATGAGCCATACGAGTTTTAATTAAGTAAAAATAAAATAAAAAAGCAACACGATCTTTATTCATGAACCCATTTAAGATGTTTATCATAATCGATGGCGACGTCCGACCCGTTGAACAATAGAACGCGCCGAGACTCCTCCAGGATCTTGTATCTGTTGTAGATGTTCCCGAAGACCACGTCGATGACCCGGCGCCAGATCTGTCGGTGGGCCAGCACGTCGTAGCGCGGCAGCTCATCGTCCTCATAGTTGTTCATGTACAGCTGCATCACGAACTCCATGGCGTATGGGATGCCGTAAACCTGGAGGCGGGAGAGGCTTCATCTTGGGAGATTTGATCCTTAGATTGTGACGTTGATTTATACCATCCATCCATCAGATCGTGTTCGTGCACTGCTGGACATAAGCCTTTACCAGATTTCGCCACTTCTTCGTTCTTCAGGTCGTCGGTCGAGCGGGCACGAGGTCGGTCTACGCTACGCTTTACGTGATTTCCATTCTAACGCCTTTCGGCCCCAAAGGCCATCATCGGCGACAAATGTGGCCTGCCCACTGTAACTTCAACTTATGTACTGATTCTGCAGGCTACTTTCGATCTCCGATGGATCTCCTCGTTTCGGATTCTATCCATCATAGATACCCCAAGCATAGCTCGCTCCATAGCTCGAGCGACCTTAAGCCGGTGATTTATACAGTAATATAATACTGGACACTTAGTTTGTAGTAGGAATCCACATTCCATATACAGGTTAGGGCGTTGAGATAGGGCGGAAAAATCTAAACTATAGAAATTTTCTTAAGGGACTCCAAAATGAAAATCTGTCTCCAAATCGATGACGAGAGCGAAAACGTTAACTTCATTCAATCAAAACTTTTAGAAAAATCTATTACCTCGGCCGGGAATCGAACCAAGAAGTTGTGTGCGTCAATCGATAGTGTTGCTGGTAAAAACCAAGTCTTGAATGACAAATACAGCATGTGATTCTATTGCAAACTGAGCAGCTTCGATTGCTGGCTAAGGTTAGTAATTTTTTTAGAAAATACCAAATTTCTTTATCGTTTACTTTTTAGATATTCCCCATACCGCCCTATCTCTACGCGCCAGCCTGTATACAGGTTGATAATGAACCCACTAGCTTTATTGAAATCTCTGAATCAGGATCACTTATAGAACACATAACCGTACAAAAAAAGGTTTTTTTTTCATAATGTATTTTTTTGTTTCCCAAATTTCGAATGAATGGCCAACGGGACTCTATTACTAAGACTTCGCTGTCTGTCTTTCCGTCTGTCACCAGGCTGTAACGCATGAACGGTGATAGTTAGACAGTTGAAATTTTCACAGATGATATATTTCTGTTGCCGCTACAACAACAAATACTAAAACCGGTCAAGTTCAAGTCTAACCCGGACTTGCGCACTCCCATACAACAGACATGATTTTTTTGCCGTTTCTATTGATAATTGTACGGAACCCTTCGTGCGCACTTGATTACTCGCACTTACTCGCACTTGGCGGGTTTTTAGGGTTCCGTAGAACCTAAAAGGTACAAAAGTGTGGTGAGAGTCCGTTGTCCGTCCGTCCGTATGTCACAGCCTCATAACTTTAGCACCGTTAAAGATAAAGACTTGAAATTTTCCACAAAAATAGCATTCACTTGCATACATAACACGGAACAAAAAAAAATTGAAATTTTTCAAAATATTTCCAATACAAAAGTGAGAAAAACAAAAAATAAATTCTTAAAAATACAATATGGGTATCAAGTTGTAGATGTTAAGGATTTGATTGTAAAAATATATACTTTCACTTTATTTACTGGCACCAATTTCGAAACTGGTAGACCGAAAAATATGAAACAAAAATACGGTTATTGGTCATAACTGGCCAATTACAGGAAAAATATAGCGATTAAAAAAAGTTGATAACAAATGAGAAATATAAAGAAAAATGTAAAATAAACAAAAAAAAAATTTTTTTAGATACAATATGGGTATCAAATTGTAGATATTAAAGATCTTATTATAAGAATAAATACTTTTACTATATTTACGGCACCGATTTCGAGAAATATTTGAAAAATCACAAAAAAATGCATGCCCCCCCTTATTTCCAAAACTAATGAAGCGAAAAATATGAAAAAAAATCATGGTAATTTGGGATTACGTAAAGATTACTGGAAAAATAAATTGGGTGAGAAATTCACGATAACAAAATCCCAAAATTGAATTTTTCATTCACGACTTTTATTTCGAGTACGGCATAAAAATATTTGAGTCTCTTTTTTGTGGTACAATCAATTCTATGTTTAGTTATCATAAACAGTTATGGGCAAGATTTTAAATACCTTCTTCCTGACTGCTCTCAAAACTGTCGAATTACGGAACCCTAGGTATGCGAGTCTGACTCGCAATGGACCGGTTTTATTTATTATAACAAAACATTTATTTTTTAATTCGAACATAGAACAGTTTCCTTTGTTATAGCTGGGGGGTTCATTTTCATTTTTTGATTTTTTTTTTCTTCCCAGTACAGAGTGCTTCAGTCTTACTATATGGAAAAGAGAGAAAAAAAAAAAAGATTTTTTTTTCGGTGGAAAGTAGTCTATTAGCGATACTCAATCATCCCTTGCACTTTTTTCACTTTGAATTGTAAGACCTTATATATTTTGGAAACTCGAAACACAGTATTATAATTATAAGTTTACATAAAAATAGAAATATGTTTATTTTTGAAGGCTAACAATGAAAAACAGAAATACTTAATCTATTCTTATTAATACTTAATAATTGAGGTATGGAATCCTAAAAAGATTTTGAGTTGGCAAAAAATAAGTAGCTTATAATATTACACCTGATAATATAATGCCTGTTTACCGTAGAAGCATAATCAACGCTGGTCCCGGCAACCTGTCCGTACCAGTTGTAAAGACTATCCACCTGCACAGTGACCACCTGGAACATGAAGTTCATGTTTTTAATCTGCTGGTTAATGCGCTTTTTTAACTACTACATACATACGAGTAATTTTGTCATAATTATTCACCTAAATAGCGTGTACAAAACATATAGTATTTCTCATGGGGCAGCAACCATCGAGACTTTTTTTCTTGTTATAAGGGTTTTGTTTTGTAACGGAACCTGATTTTTTTTAAACAAATGCTTGGATCTTATTGGTTTTACAAAAATACCTTAAATTATTGAGCCAAACTCTTCTGGATCACAACAACCCAACTCCCTTACGTGGTTGCCTCATCCATTAAATATACCTATTACTTTATCTTGCTAGGACTTATTCTATATTTTTAAATGATTTAATGTCAAGAAAAAACTATTTTATAGTTTCTTTACTTTGCATAACAATCTACCTGCTTATCGCTTAATATTTGTGCAGAAAATTTAAAATGAGTAAGCGTTACTGTTTATTGCATATACTGCGCCGAGTAGAAGTACGGTTTTAACTTTATATTCTATATATATTTTAAAAAGGTAAGGCAAGAAGAATACCTTGAAGCTGGCGTTCTTCATCGTCTCAGCTATTTCTCCCTTTATATCAAGATACTTGTCTTCGTCGGTCGCGACATCTGAATAGCCTTTGGGATACAGTACAGCATCTCCCTGCAATAAGAAAACTGTATTTGATACAGTATTACATCATCATACATATACTCACGGCTGTTTCCATCTGCTACGATCCTGACACACCTCTTTTGCTTCTTCTACATCCATCAACCTAGTCATACAGGCTCTTCTATTCCGGGTACTTTTCACTTTGCCCTTTTTCAGTATGTCGCTTATTTGGTCGGCAAACGTCCTTCTAGGACGGCCTGGTCGAGCTTTACCTTCTACTTGTGCAGCATAAATTCCTTTCGTCACTCTACTTTCATTCATCCTCTCTATATGCCCAAACCACCGAAGCATTCAATTTCTATTCTAGTCACTACATCTTCTTTCAGGCCACAACGATCCTTTATGTCGATATTTTTCACTCTATCATTCAATGTCAGACCATACATACTCCGTAAGGAACGCATTTCCACTGCATTCACTCTACTGCGATGCTCGTCTTGCCAGACCCAACTTTAACTACCATACATAAGCATAGGAGCCAACACTCCATTATGAACCGCCAATCGTGCCTTTGAAGTCACACTTTGGCTGCCCATAAGGGAGTGCAGGGCCCCGTTCACTTTGTTTCTCGCATTCACTCTTCTTTCAATGTCACCGTCACACTTTCCATCGCGTGTGAATAGACAACCCACATAAACAAATTCTTTAACCTGTTCCACTTCCCCGTCTTCAATCTTAACCTTACATTCAGTCACCGCTTCATCCCTCTCTAGCACCCTTACCTTTGTTTTTCCTGCATTAATTTTCATTCCTTTCCTTTTAAAGGCATCATTCATTATTGATACCATCTTTTGCAGCTCATCCACCGATGAAGCAAGGAGAACTTGGCCATCGGCGTATAAGAAGCATTTGATAAGTAATTCCCCTAACTTCAGTCCACATTCACGCTCTTTCAAAACATTTAAACAACTGTCCATGAATAGATTGAACAGCCACGGTGAAGCTACACATCCTCGTCTAACTCCTCTAGAGATGTTAAACCATTCAGTGTATGCCCCGTTAATCCTGATGCAAGCACTAGAATTCTTATAGAGAGATTTCAGGGCCCGCACCAGGTAGCTACTCACTCTATACACAGACAGTGTTGTCCACAAGTCATCTCTCACCACTCTATCGTAAGCCTTTTCTAAATCCACAAACGCACAAAACACCGTCTGGTGTTTTCCCGGAAATTTTTCAGATATGCTTCGTAAAGAAAATATCTGATCCCATATCTTTCTAACCCATACCTCTTCTAAATCCCGCTTTCACATCCCAAATTTTTTCTTCAGTATCATCCATCACCCTTGTAATCAGAACCTTAGCATACAATTTGCCAACGATACTAAGAAGACTTATGCCACGGTAAGTTTTGCATTCCTGCTGTGAACCTTTTCCTTTATATAGCGGGACGATGACAGCCTTACACCAGTCAGCTGGAACACGACCGCTGGTCCAGCACATATTAAAGAGCTAGTACAGAAGGCTAGCCACCACGCCATCTCCTCCTCTTAGCATCTCTATTGACAATCTGTCATACCCAGCCGCTTTCCCAGCTTTCATGCCTTTCATTGCTTGTATAATTTCTTTCACACTTATCACGCTTTCTTCATCGTTGTCTATTTCGCAACTCTCTTGAGGAGTCATTGCTGATTCCTCGCATTCAAACACACTTTCAAAATAATTCTTCCATCGTTCCAATACTTTACTTTCATCATTTAACACACATCTTTATTTCTAATAGCAAAAAGTTTAGATGTCTCTGATTTTCCGCAGGCTTGTCTAACCAACTTCCAAATATCTTAACGTTGGCCCTAAAATGATCTGAGAATCTTCTATCATACTTCTCTTTCACTTCTTCCTTCTTTCTTTCAACAGTTTCTTTTATTTTCTTTTTTAATACATTGTAATGTTGCTTTGCCCTATGAGTAACCTCATTTGAAATTACAGAACTCTGTACTCTCTTGCTAGCTAATAAGTCTAACCATGCTTTCTTATTTTCTTTCACAACCTTTTTAACATCACCATCCCACCATTCAGATTTCTCTTTTCTTCCAATCTTTCTTCTAGATACACCACAAATGGCTACATCTACCATAACTATTTTTAATGCCTCCCATAATTCCTCTATTTCATTATCATCCCTTTCATTCAAATAATTCAAATTATCTTTTAATTTCTTCTTCTATTTATCCTTGACATGTTTATCCTGCAATTTTTCTACTTTTATTCTTTCTAACATAGTTAAAGCCACTTTAACAGAATAACAGACCATTAATCCGGCATATCATCAGATAATGATCGGTACCCACATTGAAGCCTCGGTACACCCTGGTGTCTACAACTCTGTTTTTCAATCTTTCATCAACTATCACAAAATCTATCATAGTCTTAGATTTGTTCCTCTCTGGTATACATGTGGATTTTTCTTGTGGCTAAACATGGTGTTAGTCACTGAAAGGTTCCACTGCAAACAAATACTCAATAAACTTTCACCATTTTCATTCGTTCTCTCATCCCCAAACTTTCCAAGAACACTTTCAACCCCATTTCGTTTTACACCTACCCATCCATTAAAATCCCCTATGATTCTTTCATTATCCTTACATTTCGAAAGAACTTCTCTAACACTCTCCCAAAAAGCATCCCTCTCTTTCACATCCTTACCCATATCTGGTATACAGATTACATCATCATATAGTCATAAAACTGTACGTAATAAAGTATAGCATCTTTGGGATACAATATGCATCACCCTGCAATAAGAAAACTGATGTACTTTATGAAGTAAAGCATCAGTTTACAGTAACAATACTTTATTAATTACTTTCTTTTGCCCGCGGTTTCACCCGCGTGAAATGTCTTTCAGTATTTTATTTGAGCATAAAATAAAAAATGTTATCGTCAATTTTCGGCTTCGCGGTTATTTTATCAACGTCCCTTATAGTACTCGTTGATTAGAGTTATTACAATGAAAATATTCTTTACTAACCGCCTTCAATCCGTTTTCAAGTTGAAACGGAACAGACAAACAGACAAAAACTCAAGAAATTGTAGCTATTGCTCCAGTAAAATACTAAAGACCCATTTAAATAAAAATCTCACATATAGATAATTAAATGTGAATAATTACGGTACAGAATTTATTATTAGTACCCTTTTAGGAATTAAAGAATAAAATATTTCCAACGCTAATTGTTACACAATCATCAACAAATTAAATTAATTCAGCTTGTTCTGTGGTTCTAATAAAAGCCTTCCTTACCTTGTAAGTGGAAACACTATCCATCCCCCCATGAACGTTTATATAGGCAATCATCTTCTGACTGTATGTGTGGAAGATTTTCCTGACAGCACGACTTTCCGCTTCGGAGAACGGTTGGGGCCCAGGGTAGACCTGGCTGCAGGAGCTGATGTTGACCCTGTGGTCCCACTCCACATTGAAATTGCGGTCCAAGTTGACTCCAGAACAAGCGGTTTGTGGGGACAAGTTCTTGCTCCAGGAGATATCAGTCTGTTAAGAGGTAACGAAGGCGTGAAGAATTAAATAACCAAAATTGTTTGACGGGACTAACCTTATTTTTAGCGTCGTCCTTGTCTTCTCGATACGGAAAGAAAAAGACAGAATACTTAAATTAAGTTTAATCCTGTCAAATAAGTCGTGCTAGACCTAATCGATACTATTGTGGGCATTAAAATTATACAGACACCAAAACAATATGTTAGTCTATCTGCATGTAGGATTACCTAATGTGTCAGTGAACTATACATATATTGGTAAAATTTAATGAGGTTTTTACTGTTCTGTAATCACATATCTTGTGAAATATGTAGGCTTTGAATAACCAGAACAACGCTATAATCTAACTAAGGGAAGCTACCTTACTTGTCTATAGCTTGGACTCGAGTCATAGATTTAAAGATCAAGCTATGCTGTTTTTGTTAAACGACCAAAAAATTCACTTTATTTCTGAAACAGAGTTTGTCGGTCATAAAGCTGAAATGATAGAAAATAATAAATCCCAGATATTACTAAATAAAAAGCTTCAACATAGAACTTATTTTTATTAATTTATGGAATAATTGAATTGTGTAGGACTTACACTAGTGAGACTACAATTGCGTACGGACGCAATATGTTTGTATAAAATAAAAATGCTTACCGAGTCGAAATTTTGAGCAAATCCGAACCCATCAGGATTGGCCATGGGGAGAAGAAAGATGTCAAACTTATCCAGATGGTTTAAGTAATATTGAATATACTCTCGAAAATATTCCGGGTTAGAGAGACACGGCAACTTCGTCATCCCCTGAGTACTGAGCCCATGGACAATGAACACTATCTTTTTTTGTGGAGGTTCATCCACGTAGATGGAGTCTCCACTACGAAGCAACAGGTTGGTTTGACTGAATTTTAGAAGAACTATGTCGTTATATGAGAGTGTTTTGCCGATAACCTCTGTGGTTACATTGATGCCCGGCAATTCGGTAACTATTTGGTTCATTATCTTTTCGATCTGAAACAATAGAATATTTCTTAACATCTCAAATTATTTGTTCAGTCTCTGATAAACATTCAGGCAGTTAAAATAAATACATTTTAATGACATTCTTAAGCTCTTTACAGCTAAATCTTGCCACGAAACATATAGGTACCAAAATATTACAGACAGACAGACAGCGGAGGCTTAATAATAGGGTCCCTAAAAAACGGAAGCTTTAACTATTTATGTCGAACGTAATCTTCCCATTCAACACATAATCGTACAAATTAAGGCGAGACTTTCCAAAGAAATCTGTCCTGTTCCATTTTACACTGTTCTATCCTGCTCATTAGTAGCGGGCCATTCAGAAAACTCGTGATTTAGAGGTGTTTTTACTACATAGATTTTTAATATGACGACCGTTTTACATCACAAATCTTACGGCGTTTATTTTAGTAAAAGTTTTATTGTCTAAAACCTAACATAACTTGGCCTATCTTTGCGATTTTATTGGATGCAGTAAAATGCAAATAATGTTACATCGAACGGCCGAAATATTTAGTTCAAAGAATGAAATATGAATATACCTATATATTTTTTGAAATGTAATTTTTAAACTTTCCGATTTAAAATGAATTTGCAAAGAGACAATGTTGGGATAGCCCCCTCTTAAGTAAAATTTGAATGGAGGATATTGTTGGACTGTTCAAAATGAGTTTTTGAGTCTTTCACAAACCATTAGTAGGCAAAAAAAATGAAATACTTACAGAATATGCACTTAATAACTCTGGCTTAAGAAACATTGCATCAATTTCTTTTTTAGTCTTGTGCTCTTCCGATCCGTCCCTTCTGAACCAAGGTGGCCTCCTGGAAGAACAAAACTTAAACCTTTAAAACCAACTCGCCAGACCTATGATGGGTAAATCAACGTTTTTACCTACACTACCTTTTGGATCATTGCCAGTAATCAATCACAAAATTCACAATTTCTCTCTTTTCTTTCTGAAAATGGCTTTGTTCGCTTTCTAGATGATTGAGCAACATTTCGAAATAAAAATATATTAAGAAATCATTGTAATTCTTGAAAAATTTATGGTAACTTAGTAGACGAGTTTGTCTCGGAGTCACTATGGAAAGACGGTGTTGTCTACTGAGTTACAATCTAGTTTTAATGAAGAATACAATAATTGTAAAAAAAATGATAAAATGATGATGAAAAATGATATTATTGCGATAAATTTATGAGAACTAGCAGTGTGGGTAAGAAAGTTGATTAATGCTGACCACCTCATACAAAAACACAGTTGGCTATAGAACTCATTTATATTTGGTAAATAAACATAAACATATCGTCACGACATGAATCTCCGAGGGGGGCGTCTGACGTGTTCCCAATTGTGAAATGCAAAATTGTAACACCTTCTTTTTACCGACGATTATTGCGTCTCAAAGGTGATAGTTTGTAAGAAAGTTGTAAGCCGTACTTCGTCCACAAATGGACCAACCAGTTTCATGTGCCCTCCGAAGCAAGCAGACCGAACACAAATGAATGTACATCGCCGAGATTTGACCCACGACCTCTGGGTTAGCAGGCGAGCGCTCTGCCACATGACCAATATTCTAAAATAGTACGTATCCTAAAAAAAAGCCTTAAGCAGTCACTAACACTTGTACGAGATTCAAGCTATCCATAATAACTAATAAGGTAAAGTATTAATATGATTATTTAGTGTTTATATTTATTACCTTTGCAGAATTTTAGATTCAACTATCCGTTACGTACTTTACAAAAAGAACATAATGTAGCTGATTTTAAGAGATTTAATTTTAGTTTTATTGCTGTCAAAACTAAATATTTTGCAAGAGGTAACTAAGAGGTAACTTTTTATATCAAGACAATTTTACTTTTTTACGTTTTGGACTATTCTGGGCTCGTGTAATTATAATGTCCTCTCCAAAAATATTAATTTTTACAATTTTTAACTTAATTTATGAAATTAAAATATGAAAATTAAAATTTAATTTTTTCTGTATGCGCCTTTTTAAGCGACTTTGATTCGCAAGGTTTAAAAAAATAATATCATAGGCATTTTGATTAAGAGTGTACGGTTTCGCAACCGCACATTGTTTTGCTCACGTTGCAACCTACTTTATTTACTTAGCGACAATTTATACATTTTTACTGTTTTTAAAGTAGTACGAATCCAACTGTCGATACCGACACATATAGAGAAAGAGACGTCAAACTTAACTCTGTACTTACGTCAATATAGTACCTTAACTGAGGTTTCTCCTATTCTTTCTCTTCGTGCTCCATAACTAAATAACTACAACTTCATTCAAATGTACGGAACCTTAACTATTAGCTCCTACAAAGAGTCTACTGGTATCACAACTGTGGTTTACATACAATTTGCTTGGCTTTTCCTTTACTTACTTAGCTGCCGAGCCATTTAGTCTACGCTCATCCTTTGACGATAGTTTCATAGCTCTTCTTTTTACTGGTGAGGAGATTAGATCACAAAATTCACAATCCAAATCATCTCCTTTAGGCAGGCGTAAATTTAGTTTATGAAAATGCTTGCCTTGTCTTAATTTTCCTGGACTTATCTCATGATACGTTAAATTTATAGGAGGAGGTCTTCTGTAACAGGCAGAAGTAACTAGTATTTATTGGCATAAGGATTTGTAGGTGGGGGGAGGGGGGTATAGTATCTGAGGTGCGATTGTGTTCTCTATCATAATAACATAGCTCTCCATACAACTACGTCACGTACAATTCAAAAACAATATTAATAAAACCTTAAAACTGTGAACATACTTGTACAAATATTCGCAGGATCATGCAACAAAAAAATTGAAACTGGGACTCTCAGAAGGTCAGAAGTAAAAATAGAAAAGGAAAAGTTATCGAAAAAGAAATTGTACGGACGAAATAAGGGTGTGAAAGGAAGAAAAGGCGTTGGATCTAAAAATCCAGAACCTGTTTTGTAAAGCTGCTGAGTTCTAGACTTTAAAACATAACTACACAGACAGAGTTGCTATATTAGACATAAATATTGGAAACTACATTATAAAAATAAGACTCACCAACTAAAATAAAGCAAAACTAAGAAAAACTAATTGTTTTGTTTATAAACAAGTACACGATGCACTAGAACATACAGTAAAAGATAAAATTGTCATAGACCTTAATTGTAAAGTAGATAAAGTAAAATGCCAACTACTCGTAAAAGAAGAAAGAGCTATTTGCGACGAATACCGAATCCGAATACGGAGAGAGTAGCAGTCGCGGAGACATGCTTATACTCGTATGTACATTTTTGTTTTGAGTGCAAACTTAATAATACAAATACTCTCATCAAAAATCATGAAAACCATTTGGGAAGTAAAAGTATTCGTAGAAATGGAAATAATAAAGACAAAAATAAAATGAGCTTATTCCACAAAATATAAGAGATGGAAGAAAAACTCATTTTATTGACAACATTTTCATCTGATCACAACCTAGTACAACTTATAAAACTAATACTACGATTTAAACAGGTAAATGCAGAGCTATGTTCTATTCTTTTTTGCCCATTTGAAAAAGATTTGAACCAAATTAAATACCTACATGGATTTCGGAAAAATAGCAAAAAATTATATTATGGATATAAACAGACCATATAGAAAAAAATATATTTATTACACCTAATGTTTGAACCAAACATGAAACAGGATATTAAAAATACTTTATAGTGTACTAAGGCGGCACTTTTTTAATAGCAATATCTTCCAGGCAACCTTTGTGTGAAGCAGAAGATAAGAAAAAATATAAAAAGGGAGCGTGTAAACGTAAAAAGAAAGAATTATAATAAAATAAATAAAATACTGCAATAGATAACATAGAATAAGGGATTTTCAATAAACTGTTATGCAAACAAACTCTAAAAAAAACCGGAATAAACTTACTTCTATAAAAAGATATACAAATTTACACAGATATAAAAAACAATTATTGGATGGATTCGATTGATGGTTCTTGGTGGAATATCATCTTGAATAAATTATACACAAATTCTTGTACTTTTATTCCACATATATTTATTTTTATTCTAACTTAGGCTACGGTTTCGTATTACACATCATCGGGCCAAAAAATTATTAATTATTTAACATAACAGAAAGAAAACAAAAGAAAACATTTTTAACAAGCAAATATAAAATAAACAGTTAGAATAAAAATAAATATATGTGGAATAAAAGTACAAGAATTTGTGTATAATTTATAAAAAACAATGATAATTTTGGATGAGATATAATGTGAATGGATGAGTTAGTTAGTTAGATGTAGTTTACTATAGCTCTTAGTTTATATTTAAAGTCGTTTTAAGTACGACTGTTTTGAAGTGAAGATTCTGGTAGACGATTCCATGCATTGATCATCCATGATTCCATTCCATGTCGAGCAGCATGCACAGAAAAAGAGTCGTAGTAAAAACCAGTTTTATGTTTAGGTATACATACATTTTTAAGGTTGACAGGGCGTTGCAATCTGCCTCAATCAGAAAATAAACTAAAACTATCCCGTAGATAAACGGATGCAGAAGCATTGAACAGTCAAAAGAAGAAAAAAGACATGAATAAATCTACGAAAACGAAAAGAGAGCCATTTTAGCTGTATACGAAATTCAGAGACATTTACGAAAGCCGAAGATGAAACGTATGCACAAGTACTGAAGGCTTGTGTGCTTGTTAACAAGATCTGCAGTGAGGTTGAGGAAGCAAGAATCAGTATAATCAAGAATTGGAAGAAGAAAAGATTGTGCTGACATCAGTTTTGGTTTGAATAGACAGAAAGTTTTGCAAGCATCTGAGGCAGGGGAACGTTCCAAAAACCTTTCTGCTAAAAGATTTAATGACTTTACTTTACGAGTAAAATTAAGAGAGCATACAAAATTTACCACAGAAAACTAAAAAATTCACAAAATTCGACATAGTAACGGAAAAAATTAAAAACTTAGTTCGGTTATTAAGTTTTAAATATTTTAAAATAAGTTTGCAACAGAACACATACACAAAGAAATATACTAAGAAAACCTCAAATTAAAATCACTAAGAAAATAAAAGAAAGCAGAAACAATAAAAGACAAGAATAATTGAACATAAGAAGCTCTACTAAATGAAGTCCAAAGCAAATAAAAAGAGATAAAAAGTGGGTTAAATCCGCAGCCAATATCACTCAAGTAGCGACAAATTATTGCGGGAAACTCTACTGAACAAAAGACCCAGCAAAAGAAGCATGCAGCCCTTCACAGTCAAAACCTTTTGCTTGTATAATGGAGAGGAAAACAAAAAGGGCAGTACCGAATTAAAAAAGGGAACAAGTTCAAGAGATGCTGTTATGTTCTGATAAATCTTATAAAACTCTTCCATGAAATATTACTACAAAACCTGAAAAAATTGGACTAGAAAAATTTATTGATAAAAATAGGGTCCCAAACTTAACTGAAGACTTTCGATATAGGTCTGGTCCATTTTAAACAGAATTAGTAATTGTTTAGATACTGCTGTTGTAGCTTCAAGAACAACATGGTTTTTTGAAGGATTATTCAATCAGTTAATCTGACAGGTCAGACAAATTTAGTATGTTAGTCTTTATTTTAAGGAGGGGTGGGCTGACGGTACTCTGGGAGGGACCTGACTCCTACATAGTTATAGTTACGCCTAAACTGGTATACATATATAGCTTCCTCATTGATGTACATGTTGCAATTAACAAGTTAATACGTTAACATATCGGGCTGAATAAATCCACTGCTAGACATTCAAGTAACATCAGTAACATTAACAAGTCATTTGTATAGCTGATTCGTGGAAATTCCATAATCCGCTCACGCAAAATTTCCACAATGTTTCAGACACACTGTTCTTAAAAGCTCGGCTGGGATTTAGTTTTTTCCAGTGCTTTCTTGTCTGTTAATTTCATCGCCGCAATTTCAAATTATCTTCAGGTAATTTAGGGTCCTTTATTATTCAGTGTTACTTTTTCGTTTTTCTCCACTGCCTCTCTTGGTTTTGACCGTTGTATACTTCTATTATGTATTTTACCCATCTGCTTACAACATTTCTCATTCTCTTGCTCCTTCTTCTCATTTTTATTTTGCATCTATGTTACCATGCTATATCGTTAATCTAGTAATCATTTAGTTATCAAGCTTGTTACATTTTTTTTAAATAAGTATGAGTGTTATACGTTACATACACTTAAGTATAAATTACTTACATATAATTACTTACACATAAGCAACTTCAAAGGAGGAATTACTTCCTTTACTTTTCTTACGACGGTGATGATGATGATGATGATGAGGCCAGTCAGCTCTGCCCATCGATCTTCTTTCCTCTCGGGAGGTGTTAAGCTTATTTGCAGAGGACGGTCGTTCAGGTACTCTCTTCAACATGACGTCCACTAGATTTGAATAGATACCGACGGGAGGTCTGTGTAGTAAAATCATAATGTGCTATGCATTAACCTGTTTAATTACAAACGGACGGATTGGTTCAACATAACATAGGCTTCTGTAGTCATATTTTTTCCGTTAGTAGGCAGGTTAAAAATTAATTTTTATAATGAAATTAATTGTCCTAAAGAAAACGGACGGAATCAGTAACAACAACTTAATCAAAGTAAAAGAAGACATAAAAACCTATTAGTTTTTTTATGTTCGTCTGCATTAATCTAGTTGTAAGTTGAAGATTCTTACTTCATTAGCTTACGAATATAATATTTTTTTTGTTGATCGACTATTTATAGTTTCAACATGACATTAGGTATTCAATATTGATATCAACAATATACTATCACATAGACTAAAAATACTAAATTGCTTTAACTTCTTCTATGACTTTGACTCAGCTGAATATGACACTTCCTATCACTGGACTTTTCGACAGGGAACCCTGTCTTACTATACTGATACTGGCGGTACTGTGTGGTGCCGAGGGATCGAGAATACTAACACCACGTAAGAACTTCCTATTCGTTCGTCCGTCATTTAGTAGAGCGTGTTGCCACATATGTACATCGCGAGACGAAGCTTGTCCGTTCACGATAACCTGCTATTTCAAAAATATAAGAAAAATTAATAAATGTACGTTTAATAAGCTAATTGAAGAAATGCTATCATCTCCTTCACAATTCGGATTTAAACGAGAACTTTCAACAGAAGTTGCCGTTACAGCTCTTACATCCAAAATCGTGGAACAGGTTGAGAAGGGAAACAAATGTCTTTTTGTTTTCCTTGACTTACAAAATGCCTTTGATACCCTTGCACCCTTGATACCCTTGTGCACAAACTTGAACAGATAGGAATAAGGGGTGTCCTACTTACGATGCTTGAGGACTACCTGTGTAATCTCAATCAGAATGTTAAAATCAATAAATACATCAGCCTGGAAGCTGCAATTGCATACAGTGTCCCACAAGGAAGTGTGCTAGGTCCTACACTGTTTCTTGTATAAATAAACAACCTCTGCATTGTGAATATCGAACAATGTCATCTGTTTTCATATGCAGATGACACAGCTGTTGTTTTCGTTGGAAAATCTCGGGATACAGCACGCAAATCTACGGAGGAAGGGCTTGCCAAAATTTTCATATGACTAAACTCAAATATTCTTACACTTAATTCTGGTAAAACACATTATTTTTGTTTCGCAAAATACAATATTACAACATATTTTCAAATCAAAATTTTGTTATTAAACTAAAGTAAACAGTATAAAATATCTAGAGATTCTAGTAGACCAACGCTTATCTTGGCATGCATATACAAAATTAGTAATGAACAGAGTCAGGAAACTCATTTGGACATTTAAGACGCTTCGACATTATATGGCATCATAACCCCTTCTACTTCGAATTTATACTGCGTTAGCCCAATCTGTTATAGTTTACTGCATCCTAGTGGGCTTAAGGTGATGTATTTCAAACCTTACAGGTTTAATACAGAGGACATTTAATCTCTTTGTACCTTACTTGCTCCAGTTAAAGGAGTAAAATCAACACATGCGAACAGACAATATGCCTCACTTTCTTGATTTAAAAACAAAAACTATGATGAGACTGAAGATCTACTAAATACAATAAGATAAATTTACAAGACTTAATTCTGTTAAACTCATGTTTTCTGTGTGTAATATATGCTGTACAATTATAAATTATACATTACAATATATCAATGTAGTTCATATTAATAATACTTTACACTACTACTCTTTCACTCGCGCATGTATACGCATGTATTCTTGCTTGTATGACACAATATGTTAGACAACCTTTCATACACCCTCCCTAGCAGACTTGAACACTGATCGCAAGACCTCGGTCGTAGTGCTGAGGAGTCTCAGTCTCTTTCACATTCATTCTGACACTTACACTCTCATCTTTTTCTACACATTTCCATACATACTCACTCATCTATCTGGGCACCTGGACTCACCTCAACCATACAGTCGTACGCCTTACTTTAATTTCCTAGGAAACTTATTTGCGAATATTTTCCAATGTTAGTCTTATTTTATATCATGTTATCATTAAAATTCTTTTAAATTTATTTTTCTTCGAACACTGGGCTCTTAATCATATATTTATATAAAATGATACGGGAGAGCGGGGTCTACTACCATAGGTATATTTTTACTCAAAAGGAGACTCCAACCATTGCAGAAATTTAAGTTGTTCAAGTTGGCGTAATAAATGATTTTGATTTGATTTCAATAAAAATTTCCATTCTGTACGATGACATCATCAGTAGTGACTAGTGACTCATCGTAACTTTCATTATTTCTTTACATGTGCACGTTAATTCGTTAACAATTTTGTGTCTAAAAATGCTACAGCTTATTGCTGAGAAAACATTTTAAAGGCAAGAAATTGTGTATGGAATGGCACTAATAAACTATTAATCTAAAAAGAATAAAAGGAACTGTAGAAAGTGGAAGCTCAAAATACAAACATGGCGCCTTGAAAAAGCAAAGATCCGAAGAGACATACAACAGAAGTAAAAAAATTACGCTGCAAATGCAGACCGAGTCAGGAGGTATAGATTGAAGAAAAAGATCATCACAATTGGACAGTCACAACGCCAGCAATGGGAATCCGAATGTCAGGGCGCGCACTGAAAACGCGTTACAATAGTTGTTACAGGGTTCCCTGTAAAAGATTAGGCACGATCTAAGTCGAGCTTTGATGTTATTTTTAGTGTGTATGAAATATTTATCTTAAACTAATACAGCTTGATTAGAATAGCAGCTCTTGAAATGCCTCGGATTGTGATGGGACAGTTATGAGAATAAATACCGACCACTTTTTGTTTTTTACATTGATTAAATCATAAGGTTACATTTTTATGATTATATTTTTATGATCATAAGTTATGATTAAATGGAGAGTTTGGCGTTTATTTATCGACTGAGTTGTAGTTGGTGAAAAAATGTGACCTTAATTTAATTTGACTTGATTTAATCAATGTAAAAAACAAAAAGTGGTCGGTATTTATTTAAAAAAATCTGATTACAGTCAGTTGTGCGTCAGAATGGCAGGTACACTTCTTTGTTAATAGTATTTCTGCCCTTAGATTGTTAGTACGTTATATGGTCTATTCTGTACTAATGAAGAAATACATGATCTTTTCTGGAACTAGAAAACAATATAGGTAAGATGGGGCGCGATCGCGTCTTTGGAAATTATGAGTCGATCATAAATCGATCGACTCAATAAATTCGGTTGTCCTAACCGTTAGGTAACCTAACCGAACCATTTTTTCAAGGTGAGGTGGCTTTGTCGCAGCATGTAGAAACGTGGATAATTTTTATTACAATTTTCAAGTCTTAATTATGTTAAAACTTATTTGCATAAAATTATATGTAAATACTTTTAACAAAAACAGTGAAAATAAATGTTTGCGATGCTTGTACAAAGTTGTTCCGATGCAAACTAAACTCTTATACCTACCATTCTAATCAAGGCAAATTTTATGGAGGGAGTATAGTTATTTTGTATACCCTTTTTCCTCCATGGTTTTGACATTCACGCGCTCAGCCTTCCGGGCAAAGAAGGTCATATCCACGTATGTGACGGTCTTTTTGGTTGTTGTTGAGGAGCTATTGAATGTGGTATTTGTAGTACTCGTTCTGAACTCTGAATTATTAGTTGTATCGGTAGCTCTTACCTCTGAGGAGCTTACAATGGTATTTTCCTTTGAATTATTAGTTTTTTCTATAGGTATTACCTCTGAAGAGTTCACAATGATAGTTTCCTGTGAATTATTAATTGTATTGATAGCTATTACCTCTGAGGAGCTTACAGTTGTACTTGCCTTTGAATAATTAATTTTATCGGTATGTGTTACCTCTGAGGAGTTTACAATGATAGTTTCCTTTGAATCATTAATTATATTGGTAGCTATTACCTCTGAAGAGCTTACAATGGTAGTTTCCTTTGAATTATCAATTGTATTGACAGCTATTACCTCTGAGGAGCTTACAATGGTAGTTTCCTTTGAATTACTAGCTATTATATTGGTAGCTGTTATCTCTGAGGAGCTTACAATGGTACTTTCCTTTGAAATATTAATTTTATCGGTAGCCGTTACCTCTGAGGAGCTTACAGTGGTAGTTTCCTTTGATTCATTAGCAAATATATCCATAGTTGTTACCTCTGAAGAGCTTGCAATGGTAGTTTCCTTTGAATTATTAGTTTTATCGGTAGTCGTTACCTCTGAGGAGCTTAAAATGGTAGTTTCTTTTGAATCATTAGCAATTATATCGATAATTGTTACCTTTGAAGAGCTTACAATGGTACTTTCCTTGGAATTATTAGTTTTATCGGGAGTTGTTACCTCTGAAGAGCTTACAATGGCAGTCTCCTTTGAATCATTAGCAATTATATCGATAGCTGTTACCTCTGAGGAGCTTACAATGGTACTTTCTTTTGAATTATTAGTTTTATCGGTAGCAGTTACCTCTGAAGAGCTTACAATGGTAGTGCCCTTTGAATCAATACCAATTACATCGACAGCTGTTACCTCTGAGGAGCTTAAAATGGTAGTTTCTTTTGAATCATTATCAATTGTATCAATAGCTGATACCTCTGAGGAGCTTACAATGATACTTTCCTTTGAATTATTAGTTTTACTGGTAGCTGTTACCCCTGAGGAGCTTTCTATGGTATTTTCCTTTGAGTTTGCGGTATTACTTATGAAAGAAACAAAGAAAACAGATTTATTGCCAAAAATTATACAGATGTACATGTATAAAATAAAAGACAATCTCATGGAATAAACTTAAATATAACAACTTAAAAAAGGGAATATTTTATTACAGATCAAGAATACTAACTGCACAAAAAGTGTCTCCATCAAAATCCTTCAGTGCAGAAGCGGGCAGGTAGGTTAGGATAGAAGGTAAGTATGGCGATAGTCATTGACTTTACTAAACGTAGTTTTTATAACAACCAAGAAATCACCAATTGAAAACACGCTAAATCAATTTTTACGTGCAGTGAATATTTTTGATCACTACGAGTACAGTTTGTGTTTTCTGCTGTGTGATTATTATTAATACCACCCCTTGAGAAATATGTCAGCGATTAATATTTTATAGCAACAGGCAGCATGTTCAGCTAACACAACTGACACAAAAAATACAATATTTATATTTTTTAGCGCAATTTTTAATGTTCCCTATACCAGCGTATATATAAGGTGACTTTTGTTTATATAGCCAAATTCATCCTGGAGACTCGGTAAGTAAAATAAACAAGCGTTCAATGACTTTGTTTGCGGAATACGAAAAAATATTAATTTGTGCCTCTATACTTGTTCAAGAAAAACCTCGACTCCATTAATAAAGGAACCCTAGATTTTATTTTGCCTATTTCACAGAAAGTGTCATTGAACCTTAGACCAGTAGCCTTAGCATGAAAACATTACGGTTACGTTTAGTTTGAACGTAACGCGGTTTTGTATGGAATTCTGATATGTTCCGCTACTGACCGCTAGGGGCGGTTATCAGATTTCATACAAAACCGCGTTACGTTCAAACTAAACGTAACCGTAATGTTTTCATGCTAAGGCTACTGACCACTTACCGAGTCTTTATTATAAATTTGGCTACATAAACGAAAGTCACCTTATATAACGTGACTCTAATTATTACAGCCAAACTCATACTGGAGGCTTGGTAAGTGATCAGTAACACGGATCGATAACACTTTTTGCTAATATCGCAAAATAAAATGTTGACGTCCCTTAATAATTGACTCGGGGCTGGGCTTGCGTTTTTAAGGAGCACGAAAATAATAATTTACGAATCTCACAAAAAAGATCACCGAACCTTTTTACTGAGCACTTACCGAGTCTTCAGTAACAGATCGGCAGTATAAATTAAAGTCACCTTATATACTCGTATATTATATTCGTTAGGATTAATATTCGTGGTAGTGTTTCAACGTTCATTCGAAGTTATATTAGGACCGGTGTTATTGGGAATATTCTGGTCTACAAAGAAATTCGTAGTATTTGATAGAGTTTAAATGACCAAGTATGATGAACAGTCTTTGTGGAGTCTATATAGGGTGAAATTAATTCAACCGACCATTTTTTTAGTGGTAGTGAACCACAGAAAACCTTAATGTGAAGTGTGAAGCACATTAGCAGAAACATTTGATAGGGAAAGAGGAGTTAAAATAATCACTACGTTGAATCAAGCGATCCTAAATTCTCAGATGAAAACGCACACAAGTACGCGCAAAACAGGGCCGAGACGCGTGCTTGTGTTTGTGCAAGCACAAAAACACTCACACAACACAACATACACACAACACTGACACAATTTTTCACGCCAAAATTAACCACGCCGTTTTCGTGTGCTTTTATTTATGCACAATCATCGTTTCGTAACCACCTGGAAATTTACAGTAGTGTTCGCTTACGGATAGAGGATAACTAAAAAAAAATTGGGCACAGAAGCTCAAACCTTCATGATCCACCTGAAAGCACTTATGTATGGCTTATATCATCTACTGTACCTCAAATTCTCAGATAAAAATGCACGCAAGTACGCGCAAAGCAGGGCCGAGACGCGTGCTTGTGTGTGCGAGCACAAAAACACTCACACAACACAAACCCAATTGCTCACGCCAAAGTTAACCACGCCGTTTTCGTGTGCTTTTATTTATGCACAATCATCGTTTCGTAACCACCTGGAAATTTACAGTAGTGTTCGCTTACGGATAGAGGATAACTAAAAAAAAAATTGGGCGCAGAAGCTCAAACCTCCATGATCCACCTGAAAGCACTTATATATGGCTTATATCATCTACTGTACCTCAAATTCTCAGATAAAAATGCACGCAAGTACGCGCAAAGCAGGGCCGAGACGCGTGCTTGTGTGTGCGAGCACAAAAACACTCACACAACACTAACGTTAACCACGCCGTTTTCGTGTGCTTTTATTTATGCACAATCATCGTTTCGTAACCACCTGGAAATTTACAGTAGTGTTCGCTTACGGATAGAGGATAACTAAAAAAAAAATTGGGCGCAGAAGCTCAAACCTCCATGATCCACCTGAAAGCACTTATATATGGCTTATATCATCTACTGTACCTCAAATTCTCAGATAAAAATGCACGCAAGTACGCGCAAAGCAGGGCCGAGACGCGTGCTTGTGTGTGCGAGCACAAAAACACTCACACAACACTAACGTTAACCACGCCGTTTTTGTGTGCTTTTATTTATGCATAATCATCGTTTTGTAACCACCTGGAAATTTACAGTACTGTTCGCTTGCGGATAGCGAATAACTAATAAATAAAAATTGGGCGCAGAAGCACAAACCTTCATGATCCACCTGAAAGCACTTATATAATGGCTTATCATCTACTGTACCTCCCACAAAAAAGTGGTCGGTTGAATAAATTTCACCTTGTTTATAAATAATAAGACTGTCAAATGTCTATCGCACACTACCTATACTATAAGGTGACTTTACATAGCGAAGAAAATTCGGATCGAGTTACTCGGATTTCAAAACGATAGCAGAGCCCAAAACGTAATGGAGAAAAATTCGCTGCATCGATAAAAATTGCACAGTGAAGGCTGTTTTTTCAGTTCAAAACAGTAGCCCGTCTAAACTGATACAGTTAAAAATACAATAATAACTTTTAAAAGTCGAATATCTAAAACATAGAAATGCGTTTTCTTTTTTAAACGCTCTCGTGTGAGTTTTTATGTAATAAACAGCCAGCATTATCGAACCTTTTCTTAATTCAGCGCACTACTCGGACGCGCACTTTTTCAAATATATTTGAAACGGTCTTTGTGGTCAGTATGGTTCGAACGTCTCCAATTCGTTTGAACGCGCGTTCATATACTTTACGGGCACAATTTGTGTTCGGACTGCGTGATAGATCTATATTTGTGTCCGAAGTACGGCGATGGAGCTCGTCTATCACACTAGGACGTTATAATCGTCGGTGAAATGTGGATGTACGGTCTGTTGAACAAGCGAGGTATCCACCCTTCGATCTATGTCGCTGATTTATTAAATGAAATAACAATGATTATATATTTTCTATTCAGCTAGGATTATGTGGTTGACTCAGGTGAATAATTAAACTAATAATATTTCATATTAATGATTACATATGAGAATGCGGGGGATACCTCAAAAAACTTCGACTGTACATGTGTATATATCATATCATATCTGATACCCCCTCCGGGAGACATGTCGTAGTGAAGACGTCATTTATATTTGCATTTTAATTTCTTACCCATTCCGTTCACATTTTCCTGAAATAACAAAAAAATTTGTTGATACCACTGTTATTAACAAATATTTTCGCTTAGTTCAACAAAATAGGTAAGTACTTATAAAATTGATTATTGTACTAAATCTCACATTTTGGAAACATACTCATACAGCAAAGGGTCAAACTAAAAACCTAATACTGCTTGAAATACTTAAACCGATCCCCAGACCTAGTAGGCATCTTCTTTGATTTTAAAAACGTAAGTAATAAATAATATTAAACAAGATTATATGATTTATAGCGAAATCCATCGCTTTGATTTCTAAACATTATTTAGAGTGCACTTGGAAGAATTAACCACTATTCGTCCAAGAGAGTGCAGTATAAACTAGAAAATATAAAAAAGATGAATATTAAAAAAAAAACAGGAAATTCGATCCTTTGATTTCTTGCTTTCACGGCAAGCGCTTTTTCAAAATATTAGTCTTACTAAAAAAACTGACTGGTCTTTTCTAGTTTGTAATGCACTAAAAATAATATGATTAAATAATGAAAAAATTGGTTATATTTTATCAGTCTCTGAGCACAGCTCAATATTCCAAAGTTTATTCGAATTATGAGGAATGTCTAAAAATCGAATCACAAAGAAACACCTACCCAATCCAGATTTCCAAATGATCAGTATCACAACATATATCAAAGAAAATAAAAATTGTTCACGCATGTTTTACACATTTCGATTAAATAAAACATACGTACCTTATAATTGCAATATGTATAGTAAATATACCTTTATAGGTATTTGCTGATAAGCAAAATTGATTTTTACGTTTACAATAATTGTTTATGGTTTATGGCTAATACGTTATATACGATTAGTGGTATGGACATTGATTTTAATTCTACTGATATAGTAACTTTACTGTAGTCGACATCGTGTGGGATATTTAAGAGCAATGCTCTTGTTGATGCAGCACTCGCCACTGAGTTCTGTCTAATGAACTCCTCGCTCATTTTAAGTTGGTTGGTAAAATGTATGAAAGGAAGCTGATTATTTTTTCACGATTTTACGATTTTTATTAATCTGGGTCTCATAGTAAAAGCTGTTCACACTAATAGGTGGAATACCCCGTTTTACCCGTAGAATTACAGTCGTGACGATCGTCACGCCTAGGCCGAATTGTAAATAAAAAATTATTATTGTTAGTTAATATATTATAAACCTAGTGATATGGGTATTTTTCGAAAGCTATTAAGATGAGCAATAAAATAAAAAATAAAAAAAATATTATAATAATATAAAAAAAAGTTGTAGATTGTTATTTTAGGCCCAAATCTTCTTTTTTTTTAAATATATGTATAGAGTTATATATTTTTATTATTTTTTTTTATTATTCTTTATATTTTTTTACAATATTATAAAATTTGAATAGACATATATATATAGTATACATACATATATTCATATATATAACTAAGGTTTTTTCAAGGAGAAAGCCCCCCCTAACTTTCCCCAAGAAAAAAAAAAATGTTTTCTTGTAGGCAACTAGTTCCGGAGATATAGCCAAAAACAAAATTGGCGGGAAAATTTGCAAACTTGCAAAAATGCATGATAACCGGACAGGTTTAAGGAAAATAGTAGAGTGCATTTACAACGAGGGCGCTATTACGCGCGAGAGAGCGAAGGATTCAATATACGTCGCCCGAAGAAAAATAATTTTGCGCCCGAGTGAGACATTCTACTTTTGATCCCATCTATGAGAAATAAAAGGCGTTTTTAGATACGACTCTACAATTAATTATTTGTATCACATTTGACGCGTCTTTTCTTGTAGGTACCTACTTTCGGGTGCTAATTTATTACTTTCGCTACTACTCGTAGACGAACTCATTTTTAATAGTACATTATGATACAAGTGAGCTGCGTTGGACATTACAGTCGAGGCGGGATTGCAGCCCGAGCCGAAAGCGAGGCCGTAATGGAGCTGAGAGTGTAATGTCTAATGCTCACGCGTTTCATACGACGTTTTTCAACACACTTGCGAGGAAAAATAATAAAATTTCACTTTATTTTTCCACATAATCGAAACCACAGCTATAAATTGACAATTTTGTTTGAAAAATAGTGCCGGAGATTTTGTTTATGCGCACGCAGATGGAAATAGAGGCACTGACACATCCGCCAAACAGCCAAATAAATATTAGCAAACTGAATATTTTTTGTATTTACAACAAAAATTTTAGTGAATTTGTTGATAAAAATAAATAATTTGATAAAATTAAATTATTATTTATTATATTTTAACTGAGACAGTTTATTTATTCGCAAAAACTTTACTATTTCTCAAGACATCAAAACTCTTTGCTAAAATAAAAAAAACTGTTTTGTAAAACACTAGTGCGATAATGTAAAGTAAAAAGCACGCGTGTTTAGTATGCTGCATTTTGCTGCACCCTAATAACACTGCAATAATGGCCACTTTATAAGCAAGTGTGTTGAAAAAATTGTTTAAAAGATATTCGTAGAGCACGTATTCCCCGCGTTTCTCAATCTTTTTTTTCATAGAGCCGTCGTCGCGTCGTGTCGTCGCGCCGCCATTTTAACCGACCAGAACATTTTCATACAATATTTTCGTTCGATCTCTTTGGACACGGACCACAAGGGACAATATTCATGTTCCTTATTCAAAACTCTTTACTGCCCACATTGAAAGTCTCTTGCGGAAAAATCTACTATAGTCGCACTTATCCAAAAACCAATCCTCGTTTTCCGAAAAGGCAGGATAAAAGATGATCTACCTTTATACTCTATACGCATATAGAAACAGGATAGAAAAAGGTCTTTTCATTTTTGCCAGAACCCTAAAACGCTAACACAGATTCGAAGCCAACGATAACGCAACACTAGGTATTAAGCAAAGACCGAACTAAAACGCCGCCATTAAATCTGTTCCGTAGAGACGTTAAAAATTTCACGAGCTCCTTAAAAGTGTTGTTTTACTGTCCGAGGCTGTTATGGCAAAGGTCTGAAACACATTCGCCTCGTAAACGGACCTTAGATTTACACCTACACAAAAAAACTGTTAGGACCTCAGCTCAATCTTCATTCGAAGTCTGGCAGTAAATCGGACCCCGTTTAGGGTTAAAGCAGTTTTTCAGGGTCCTTTTAAGATATGAGAAAACGAACCCTTAAAGTGTGACTCGTGTGTTGTTTATAATTCTGTCTGTTTGACACAGCAAATATTATATGAGGCGGATAAAGTAGAAAAAAGAGCTTCAAAATATTTTATACCATTCCCACTCTAAAAACGAATCCTTAAAGTGTGACTCGTGTGTTGTTTATCCTTCTGTCTGTTTGACACACCAAATATTATATGAGACGGATAAAGTAGAAAAAAGAGCTTCAAAATATTTTATACCATTCCCACTCTAAAAACGAACCCTTAGAGTGTGACTCGTGTGTTGTTTATCCTTCTGTCTGTTTGACACAGCAAATATTGTATGAGACGGATAAAGTAGAAAAAAAAACTTCAAAATATTTTATACCATTCCCACTCTAAAAACGAACCCTTAGAGTGTGACTCGTGTGTTGTTTATCCTTCTGTCTGTTTGACACAGCAAATATTGTATGAGACGGATAAAGTAGAAAAAAAAACTTCAAAATATTTTATACCATTCCCACTCTAAAAACGAACCCTTAGAGTGTGACTCGTGTGTTGTTTATCCTTCTGTCTGTTTGACACAGCAAATATTGTATGAGACGGATAAATTTTAACGGCTATAATCTTTTGAAATACTCAATTTTCTGGTGTTAAAAACGTTGTAACGGGAGGAAGAGGGTTAATAAAAATTCTTATATTTTCTTATATGTAAAAATTCTTATACCCTCTTCTTCCCGTTACAATGTTTTTAACACCAGAAAATTGAGTATTTCAAAAGATTATAGCCGTAGCATGAAAACATTTACGTTTAGTTTGAATGTAACGCGGTTTTGTATGGAATTCTGATAAGTTCCGCTACTGACCGCTAGGGGCGGTTATCAGATTTCATACAAAACCGCGTTACGTTCAAACTAAACGTAACCGTAATGTTTTCAACGCAACTTTTTGTCAAAAAACGATATTTTTTTTGACAAAAAGTTGCGTATTTTCTGAGTAATTTGAGAAAATGTTCTACAAAAACCACGCTTTTCCCCCTTTATTTCTATATGTATGCAAATAGAAATTCAAAATATATTATTTAGTATGTGAATAAAAAAGAAAAACTATAGCGACGTTCCTCAACATGAACAGAATTTACAAAAACACGATATAACTATTGAGTGCGGAATGAATCCGTACGGATCGAATTCGTACATGCCCCATTTTATTTAAATTTTACGAGCTACAAGCATTTTATTTTTTTTATTTTTTATTGATTTCTTTGCTATATGCAAAGAAGTTCGAGCAAACTAGATTGACGATTATATTGTACTATGGTACAAATATATTTAGTGGGACAAATATATTTTAATTGATTCCCACTTCTTACAAAGACACCCAAAAAGATAAAAAAAATCAAACGCAAAATTGGTGCTTTATCCATTGATATAACAAAAGGTAGATACAGTACGTTCTTTATATCTTCAACTGAAAAATGGATCTCTTTTTTAAACAAGGGCCACTGAACGACAAACTTCGAGAGTGGCGCGAGTGAGACAAGCTACACAAAACAGGCCCATTGGGCCTATATCTGCAGTGCCGCGCGCAAGAAGCGGGGTACCGAATCTTTCTTTTGTTTTATCTAAGGCTTTATCCGTTCTGACAACTATACAAACAAACATTTGGTAGCTTCCTCTTATAACTCCTGTAAGTCGCGTTGGTTAAAAATAATTCCATCATTTGAACATCATTGAATTTTTTTCAACAACTAAAAGCCTTATTTACTTTTCTGACAATAAGGCACATTAAGACCCGATCCCGATAGAAACATCACGAATCATTTTAATTAAAGCCTCCTCACCAAAAAGCAATGTAAGCCTGAAACGGTCATTCCACAGTTGTAACATTGTATTTTATGATAAGATTTACGCGCTAACCCTTGTCGACAGGGGAGGGTCACGAAACATAGCTCTGTGGTATTTACTAAGCTGTTTTAGGTTTACACTTTTGATTTACGTATATACACGTGCTTGCGCTTGGTACAGTGAAGAACACGCCAAGATATACACTTGCAGTGCGACATTTAGTCTATAGTGAAGGGAATAAGATAGGTACAAAGTCCAATGGGTTATAGCTTGATATATTCTTCACTCTGCAATGCTGAGACAATGTTACACCTGTTTTTCATACCATATAAACCATTCTGTCAAAAGTCCGAAAAAGTTCTTGTGGAAAGATGCCCAAGTCACCCCCTTGCCTAAAAAAGCGAATCCCACTTCCTTTTCTGAATACCGTCCAATATCAATCCTTCCGTTCCTCTCCAAGGTCCTCGAGTGGGCGGTCCACCATCAGTTAAGCATTTTTCTCAACAAAAACAACCTCCTTAACGTTCATCAGTCGGGTTTTCGCCCTGGCCATAGTACCGTTACGGCTTTGGTGGAAATTACTGACAATATACGAAAAGGGATGGATTGTGGGAAACTAACAGTTAGCTTACTAACCCTACTTGATTTCTCAAACGCATTCAACACAGCTGACTTTGACATCCTACTAGGACTGCTTGTTTCTCTTAACATATCTCCTACGGTGATTGGCTGGTTTCGTAGTTATCTACAAGGACGTCGGCAACGCATCCGCATTGATGATATTTTTTCTGACTGGTGCGACACTATACTGCCGGCGTTCCTCAAGGTGGCGTCCTATCTCCTCTACTTTTCGCTATATTTATTAATAATATTTCTCAGTTTATATCTTTTTCCTACCACCTTTACGCAGATGATCTCCAAATCTACACGAAAGCCAAATTGGAAGATCTTTCACAAGCCATAATCACAACCAATGCCAATCTATCTAGAATATCCGTGTGGAGTAGCGAATATGGCTTAAAAATTAATCCCAACAAGACCCAAGTTATCATCATAGTTCTTGGTTCACAGCCAGGATTGTCTGGCAACTGCTACCTGATATTATATTTGAAGGGACACTAATTTCATACAGTAGCAAAGTGAAAAACCTAGGTTTCCTGTTAGATAGTTGCTTGTCTTGGGATCCACAAATAAATGAAGTTTGCAGGAAATTGTTTGCGGCAGCAGGATCTTTGAGAAGGCTTCGGAATTTCCTTCTGACTGCTACTAAAATTGCACTTGCACATTCTCTATTACTACCCGTTCTCGATTATGCCGATGTCTGCTAGCTTGACGTTACTGAAGTTCAGCTTGATAAACTCGAACGTCTTCAAAATTTCTGTATTAGGCTTACTTTTGGTCTTCGTAAATTCGATCACATATCTAAATTCCGCTCTCGATTAAATTGGTTTCCCATTCGTCGTCGCCGTAATGCTCATATCCTGTCTCTCTTGTATTCTGTGTTGAATAATCCTTCAACTCCCTCTTACCTAAAAACTCGGTTTCGATATCTTCATGGTACTCATGACCGCATTTTACGGTCCTCTCAGAATCTGCTTCTTACCACGCCGATGCATTCATCGTCTTTCTTTAATAATTCGTTCTCAGTCCAAGCTGTTCGATTGTGGAATGATCTTCCTTTACTTATTAGAAGAGCCCCTTCCCTGCCTGTCTTCAAGAGACTAGTCAAACATCATTACCTTTCACTCTAATTACATAAATATTATTTCTCTTTATGTATGTAAAGTATATATATATTATTTTTAGCATGTAAATTACCATTCATAACAATATATATTTACCAATATGTATGTATATATCTATTAATATACATTTATATATCTATCAATATATTTATATATCTATTACCTATACACAAATTTAGTACACCGCCATATGAGTTATCCTCTTGACCAGTTTCTTCCACCCAAAGGTTGTCTGGAAGAGATCGCTGTAAGCGATAAGGCCGCCTGTTTGTATTTACCCAATATGTTACATTAAGTGTTACATTATTTTTTGTTTCCTTTTTTTTTGGTGTACAAATAAAGCTGTATTGTTGTTGTTGTTGTTGTTGTTGTCCGTAAAGGTCGGTTAATTCTGGTGAGAATTCCAACTCTTGAATTTAAATAGTTTTTTGTTGTTCTTGTACAATCTATACTACTCGTAATAATAAGTAGTAAAAAGGTTATGTCTGTACATTGAATATTTGTGAGAAATTTGAAATGAATTGCGTTATTAGTATTTTACTGAGGCCAATATAAAATGTATATTTTTTATTTTTGTACAATTATCTCTAGGTATGTTCCGCTTAACTCGAGAACCACTCAACGGATTTTCTATATTTTAGGTGTTAGTAAAATAACCGCCAAGTCAAATTTTTCTATAATTTATCTCGTGCGCGCAAATAAAATATGCTACGATTAAATTACATTTGCAAACGAGCGAAGGGGCGAGCAAAAGCCAATGTTCTACAAACAATGTTCCAAAAATATAACAATTTCGAGCTGTACGGTGAGATAAGAGACTAAAATAAGTATAAAACGAGTGAAACTGAGAAATATCAAGTAGCTACCACACAGAGAACGGACAACTTAATGAGCACGAATTAAGTCCAGCTAGAAAATTGTACCAGTTAATTAATCACAAACGTGAACAAGCTCTCTATTTCTTGTACCTATTACAGCCGCTTAAAAAAGGCCTATTTTAAATGTTGACAACCGAGACATACAGTAACAAAATTTGCTTATTTCACTATAATTATCTTTAATAAATTGTAGCTGATTGATGGCTAAATTTTATAAATTATTGTAACAAAGCTTAGCAACAAGCACTGCTAGCAGAACGGCAGTAGTTTTTGTTTAATTTTAGCAAAAGTTATTGTTTTTACCAAGATTCCTTATAGATAAAGAACTAACGTTCGAATCAGTAAGTTAGATATATATGTTTTTCATTTTTATTATTCATTTTCATTTTAGTGTAAATTGTATATTTAGATTTTATATTTCTAGAAATATCAAGCTATCACTACAAGTTCGGTAAGGTGTTCTTGCCGACAATCTCAACAATCAACGTTCTTGAAATAATTTAAAATACAAGGAATATAACTTTTATGGCTTATAAGAAAAAAATATATATATATTTGTTCCTTCTTATAAAGTACGAGTGATGAACGAAATCGGAATCACACTAATATTATAAATGTGAAAAGTTATGTGTGTGTGTGTGTGGGTGTGTGTGTGTGTGTGTGTATGTTTGTTACTCTTTCACGCTGAAACGGCTGAACGGACTTGGATTAAATTTAGAATGGATATAGCTTATACCCTAACTTAACACATAGGCTACTTTTTATCCAAAAAAAGCATGTCGTTAAACCGAATAACACGCGAGCGAAGCCGCAGGCAAAAGCTAGTAGATTACTTAACTCGGTAAAAACTATTTAAAGAATTTCAAATACTAGCCAGGACGTCTAGGCTCCATATACCCTAATAGAAAGATAGCCGTTGACACAAACATAAAACTGTAGCTAACTGCCTATTAAAATTATTTAAATTCGTACTTACACCGGTTTTCTTCACGGCTGAGTATGTTTAATTCATTGTTTTATTATATGAGAAGAAATTTATTTTCATAACTGATATATACGAGGGGTGGCTGATATAAAATCTCCTTTGTTAAAGAAAGTTTAAAAAATGTTACTGGCCACTATATTCTCGTATTCTTTGTTTATTCCTTTTTTAAAAATTATGACACTTATTTGTTTCTACGAGTTCAATTTTTTTTGGCGCGTCTTCGTTTTTATCAAGTTGCAATAAAATTAAAAATGGATAAAATTGAGTATCGCGCTGTGATTAAATTCCTCGGTAAAGAAGGGAATACGCCGACGCAGGTCCGAGAGCGCGTGTTTAAGGTGTTCGGAGATTCATGTCCTTCCGAATTTGTAATAAAGTTTTGGTCAAAGCAGTTTAAACAAGGCCGTGTGAGCTTAGAAGACGATCCCCGTAGTGGAAGGCCCATTTCTGCAGTTACCGCAGATAATGTGGAAAAAGTGAAGAAACTGATCCTTGCCGATCGGCGAATTAAGCAGTGGGAAATAGCTAGAGATGTTGGCATTAGCAAGGAACGAGTTCATGAAATAATTCATGAACATTTGGGAATGTCCAAGGTGAGCGCACGTTGGGTGCCTAAAATGTTGACCCCGTTTGATAAGCAAAGGCGTGTGGAATGTTGTCAGTCATTTTTAGACTTGGTAAAGGATAAAGAGGAAGAAACTATCTTGCGAATAGTGACCTGTGATGAAACTTGGATTCGTCAGTGGGATCCCGAAAGCAAACAAGAATCGATGCAATGGAAATTTAAAGGGGAAAAACCACCAAGGAAGTTTAAGGTCCGGCTGTCAGCGGGCAAACTAATGGCAACCATTTTTTGGGATGTTGAGGGGATTCTTATGATAGATTACCTGCCAAAAAACACCACGATGAATGCTGAATACTATGCAAACTTACTTGACCAGCTACGCAAAAAAATAAAAGAAGACAGGAGGGGCAAACTTAGCAAAGGCGTTTTGATTTTGCATGATAATGCACCCGCGCACACGGCCTTTAAGGCGCAGTCATCTCTGACAAAAAACGGCTTTACAGAGATCAACCACCCACCCTATAGTCCAGACCTGGCTCCCTCTGACTACTTCTTATTTAAAAATTTAAAGAAAAATTTGAGAGGGCGCAGATTTTCAACAGACGAAGAGATGAAGGACGCTGTGAATGACTATTTTGACGATCAAAATAATAATTATTATTTTAATGGTATGCTGTCACTTATTGACAAATGTCGTAAGTGCATTTCAGTTGCAGGGGACTATATTGAAAAATAAAAAATAAATTATTAATCCATGTATTTTCTTTCATAGTCAGGTAGATTACTTTTCAGCCACCCCTCGTACGTCAATTCATTGCTGTAATAAAATAAGTGGGGTTTGAGCTTACCCCTTTGCGCGACATCGTTTTTTGCTCGTGCCACTAATATCGACATTTGAAGACTTTGAGCCCTATACGATATACGTTTTCTTTTCGTTATGCTTTTATTTTTTTATTCATTGTTCGTTCGTTTATCTGTCTGTATTATAACTTGAAAAACTATTGCCTCGTCTCATCACGTGCTAAACTACGTATTGGTTTATTACGTTTTCAAAAATTATTATCTTTTTGTTATCTGGGTCGTATAAAACATATATCTACAACCAAAAACAACACGTAGCAGTATATCATACATGAGAGTATCTAGAACCTCTGTACGAGTATTATTCTAGAATAGATTTTTAGCACAATCGGCCAACTGTAGTTGTAAAATAGTGGTTGTTTTCAGATATTTATTCAAAGTAGCCGTGAATACAGTTATTTATCTATATATTTTTTAATTTAAATATATTTTTTTAACTTTAATAACTGTACTTCCAAACAAAAATGGTCTTAAAAAGTAAAAACAAACTTCCCTCTTTGCTCACGTTGAAAAACTATCCGTTTCGTAACGGACGATTATGTGTTACAAACGGCTACTTTGGATAAAATATTCAATAACAACCGCTGTTTTACAGAACTATACGGCCCACTAGTATTGTATCGATTCAGCTTCCTCAGAAACTAATATGGATGACGTCGTTTGAACGAAACCCGTTCGATGCGCTCCGTCCACGTGGCCTCAGTGGAAGCAATCTGCTGACACGAAGAGATAAGGTCTGGTCTCCGAGGACCTGACCAAACTCCGGCCCCGATACCTATATACTTATTAGACCGCGTGTTACTATGCACTTATATTAGCTGATGAGTGCATTTAATTGGTTTAATAAGTGAATAATCCATAGAAAATAGTCTGTAAACGTTCGTAAACACGGCCACACGCCGTGTTTTCAGTATAATTTTTTGTACGATTTTCACCTTTACGCGTTCGTAGTAAGTAATGTTTTGGTATGCAATAAGATATTGGGGACTGTAGGTTAAACACAAAGTACGGTTCCGTCAATTCGGGTGTGATTTGCTTGAAAATACGTTCCATTTGACAATTTTAAATGGAACCCCAGAAATTCCCAAGTGGGTGAGTTTTCCACGATTCTACGAATAAAAAGCTTTTTCAAAACAGCTGAACGTTTGAAATACGATTTACGATCGCTAAATTATCATATTTCTGAACAAAACTAGACTTATATATGCAACAATCGATATAAATTTGCATACCTACCGACATGAATAAAATTTTATCGACATTTAAAATAGTGGGGCTTAAAGCTTGAAGGGGAGCCCTTCAAAACACTGCCCGATTGGAAACAATCTCATTTTCGCTGTCAATTACATTAAGAAATCTCACTTGGCCGAGGCGCATTTACATATGAAGGTGGTATGTGCACTCGGGTTGATTGCTCTGGGCTGGTTGTGATGACGAGGTGAGCTCGAAGGTACCCGGTCACTGCACGCTTCATCGGTTCAAGAAGCTAGGGTTGCTGCTAAACTACTGGAACGTGATGGCTTATTGACGAAAACTCATTTTGAAAGCTTGCTTTTTGCTGATGTGATAACTATCTCACGATTTTAATAATAAAAAATTCACGTCCAATTCCCAGAGGGCTTGGCAGAAACTGTAGATAATTCTTCTAAACGTCTCATTTGCCGTTTTATGTTTCGCCAATGTGTAAGCATACGTCTTCCTAGGTCGACCTTTTTTAATGCAATTTTTTCTCACTCTTTTTTCAGACAACGTTATTTGAATATAGAAAATTCAAAGGTAAGTATTGAATCTGAATCTGATCTGCAGAATATGTAAATGTGATGGTAGTTACAATTTAACAAATTAAAATAGAAATATTGTACATCTGTACCATTTGCACTGCATCGCAGCATTTGAACAGAGTCTTACACTTTGCAGAGTACGAGACAACACTAGTTCAGAAACAAAGAGTCTTAGGGTGAATGGGAATAAAGTACAATAGGGTAGTTATGTCGTTTCTCGTTCAGTGTAAAATAATAGCCATGTCAAAAGCAGAGCTCGACTGACGCGAATACTTTCCGACTGCTTGGGTTTATTTCATTGCGCATGTTTTAATATTAATTGTAAGTTTTCTGGCTCGATGAGCAACCGACAATTTAATGCAAATTTAAACACGCTTGTCAAAACGTTTAGTAAAGCGAAATTGCGAAATTCATTCGCACACGCAATTTATTTTCAACTTTATGGAAGTCCTTTAAAGTAAGTGGATTGTTTTACCAGAAGTTTTGCAAAGAATGGAAGGAAAAAACTGGAGTTGTTCGGGAGTTGTTGTTGGAAAAGAATAAATAAGCTCATTTTCTGTGAAAGAAACCTAAAACGTAACGATCGAGTTTTCATTTCAGTGTTGAAACCGTTGAAATATGATAAAGTTTATATTTCAGGAGGTTTTGTCCGGTGGGTAAAGTTTGGCGGTAGCGTTGGAGTCACGTGGTAAGGGCGGGACACGTGACCTGCTCACGTTGGGGTCCCAGTGACTCCCTGCAGCCGGCCGGCCCTTCGACTCAATGCCACACTGGGCTCATTCGATCTGACAGACTCGAATTACTGATGAATACCTTTTTGGGTTATTTTTTTTTGTCGCTGTAAAGATTTCTATTAGGTACTTTGACTTTGATTTTTTTTGTGTCACCGTGTTGCGTCTTTACTAAATGTACCTTGTGGAGACGCCAGTCACGTCACCGACTTCGGGTATAGTTAGGAGGTCACATTTTCGAGTGACCACCGCTAAATGTACCTTACCGAGACACCGCTTCTCGGGTATATTTAGTAGCACTAGTTTAAAATAAATCATTACTAAATATACCCGATTTCGTTAGAATCACTTGCTTGAGCGAGATCGGGTATAACTAGTAGCTACTCGTACTTCAATAAAGCGCACGGTACTAAGTATACCCGAGCAGGATTCGTCACTCTCACCCATTATTCAAATAAAATGGTATCTGTCTTTTACATAGATTCGCGGGTTATTGTTTCCGTATCTGTTTGTTTACTTGCGTTATTTTAGTTTTGTTGGGCGCTGCCTAGGTTCCGGTGCAAATTCATTGCATTTATGGCTATTTAATGGTTTATGAAAACGAAAATTACGTTGTGTGCCATGAATGACGAACTTTGTTAATGTGACTTTTTAATATTATGTATGTTTTTTTGGTTAATTTGACAACACAAGTAAAAATGAAATAAAAATGAGGGAGTTTTCAAGTTCAATAAACTTAAATGTGCCTAATACAAAAAAAAATTATAAATGTTGATTCCTGATCTAATTAAAAACTTCTTGAAGCAAATCACTGCTCTTTTTTTACAATTGCAATTCCCATACTTTATTATTCATTACATTTCAAACGCTGGACGGGTATATTTAGTAGTACGTAATCACGCAATGCTGGGTCCTAAATATACCCGATTATGATACTCGAACTCGGGTATATTTATTAGTAGTTGGAAATTTCGAAAGCCTCACGCTAACTATACCCTACCAAAACTCTATGGGGAGTTTCCAGAAGGTACATTTAGTAAAGACGCCACCGTGTTACTGTTCTTAGATGGGGGCCGATCAAGGCTGGCAGCTTCAAAATACAAATCCAATTCTTGCTAAAGTTATACAGAAATTAGAAGAAATGAACAAATATGTTGGTTTTTGATGTTTTGTATGTATACTTAGTTAGTATTAATTAGTTACTATTGGTGGTAGAGCTGATGCCGGGATCGACTGTGGAAGTACCACCATCTTACTCACAAATCCTCTCGAAGTCATTCGGGGGAGAGTAAGAGAACAGCTCTCAGGCAAAACCAGGCGGCCCACCATTGCCTGGGACCGATGGATGGCGGTATATCCATACCCAATTGCCGGGCCATATATAGAACAGACTGGTGACGGGCAGCGGCGTCACTGGTGCAAGGGTTTCGGCACCGCGCTCACCAACCCGCCTGCCCAGCGTGTGTGAGTATGGGCATTTCTTCCAGGAGTACTGCCAAGAGTGGCGAAATCCTGGAAAGGCCTATGTCCAGCAGTGGGTGAAACAGGGTGATGGATGGATGGATGGTATGTATAATTCAGTCGTCTGCTTTTGTTGACACAAAACTTAGCTTATAAAAGATCGTTTGGGAGAGCGTGTCTTTTTAGGCGTTATAAAATAAATATTGTTTGTGCTTTTGTCGATTCCTATTTGAAGCTTGGAGACAACGTACAGCAAAGCGTAGCATAGGCCGACCTCGTGGTCGCTGGACCGACGACGACGGTCTGTGGAATGTTGCGGGTGGCGGCTGAATGAGGAGGACGGAGGACCGCCAAGAGTGGCGAAATTTGCAAAGGCAGCAGTGGACGAACACAGGCTGATGAATAGATAGATTTGAAGCATCGACCCTTAGGGGTTTAGTTTACAAAACTACAAAACCATAATTTACTCATCTTTACTAATACTCCAATACTACATATAAAAAGAAAATTAGGTATGTAGTACTTCTGCCAAGAATATAATACACACTCTTGTCGAAACAAAATCTGCAGTAATATTGAGAAATAAAAAATCAAAGATGGCTCTAATAAAAGTTAAATTTAAGCATAAAACCATAAAAGAAATGAACAGATATTTAAAACAACATTTTTTTTTAAATTAAAAGTGAGAATCTTGGTTTTGACTTTTTCCAGTATCCTTCCCTTCATACTGCGGGTCTTTCCTCGTGGAGTAACAATGATTAAAGGCGACATAGGCAGTATAAGATTCAGTAGAACTCCCATACTACCTACAATAGATAAGGTATTAGGTTGATAGGGTTCTGAAAAAAAAAAACATTTTATAAGACTATATATTCAAAGACTATAACAGAGCCCAAAACATGACAGAGAAAATTTGCTGCATCGAAAAAAATTGCAAAGTGAAGACTGTTGGTCAATTCAAAACCGTAGTCCGTCCAAGCTAATCAAGGAAAAATTTTAATAATGACTCTTGTAAACATATAAACCTATTATCTATATCTATATCCTTTTTTTAAAACGCTTTCGTGTGAATTTATATTAAATATTATTCACTAAAAAACAGCAATACCCAATAAATATACGTAAAATACCTTTTTTTGATTCACCGCACTAGTCTGATCGGACGCGCACTTTTTCATTGGACGTTTGTGCGATGGAAATCAACCGCTTGGTAATGAAAAAAAAAACTTTATTTTTAGTGTTACGTATTCAAAATACAAAACGAATCCCTATTAATGTCACTCTGGTGTCTGTTCGTCGCTATAACATGGATAGCTCGTAGACGGCATCAGTAACCGATCCGAAATTTTCTGTAGAACGGTCAAACCGAATATAGAATTAGTGATTAAGTTCAATTATTTTTCAGGGGGATCCGTAAGCGTCAACTACCACTTCCCACCCTGGTCGATATCACAGTATACTATCCGCTTTAAATGCTACTATTAGGATAGGACCTTTTGGAATAGAGGGGTTTATAACGCCTGTGTGCCTTAGCAACGCTGTCATTCACGCACTTCCATCAGTGTTTCTAACGTAGACAGACATCTTAAACCACTCCATTCCAAAAGGTCCTATCATAATAGCATTTGAAACGGATTGTACTATTTATTATACATTTCATCAACAAAAATAAAGATATAGGGGGCCGTCAAAGTTGTCAGTTATAGACCACTTTTGTTACGAGGTCTATCTCGAAAACTGAACTGGTCTGGAATTTTTGTATACTTACTGTATTTATTTTAAAGAACAAATACTGAAAACGTCGATTCATAATGTAGTTTCACGACTCTGTACCTGTACACTTCTACTCAATATTACAGTTTTGTTTCATACATTTTGTATGTAATTATAAAGTTTGTATATGTTTTATTTATTTAATTACATAAGGTGACTTATTCGAATGGTACAGAACCCTCGGAGTGTTAGCCTTATTTGCACTTGAACGGTTTTATTTTTGCTCTTGCTACTTTATTTTTCCATTTTGTGATCTAAAACATTCAATAATGTAATTTTTTTACCTATTTTTGTTAGTTACCTACAATCGGTGAACGATTTACTTTTGTCCCCACTTCGTATGCCCTGACCTTCTAATACGTGACTGATTACTATTTACTAAAGACAAGCCTCGTCAGGCAATACTCTTCTTTCCACCCCTCGGATATAATGTACTATTTCTTGCCACCATACATTTTTCTTTTGTTTCCTTGATTGGGAAATACAAAGGTTTTGCAACCATGCAGCCTAGACAGCCTTCTCAAAACTTTTAAATGTTCTGTTTTTTGCCACAGACATGTTAAAAAGAAAAAAAATAATAAAACTAACAGACGCACTGTGTTAAAAGTTGGCTGCATGGGCGATTGCTATTATATCTTTCCTGCAAATTCCAAGATAAAATGAAACATGTAAAAAAAGAGAACAAATGGTAATCTATAGAAAAGTTATCATGGTCTCAGATACATTGCCTTTCCTAGAATGGGATAAAATATTTTAAAAAACTGTGTTTCAAAACGAGCGGTCTGCTTGGCAGTAAGATGGCATTTTCCTTCTTGATCTCTATTTTTAATTTTTTTTCGTTTGTTTACCTCCTGGGGCGGAAACGGATTATCATGCATTTATTTTACCCGTAGGGCAAAAAAAAGGTTCTTCGCGTCTTCTTTTCAAAAAAAAAATGCGCCTATTGGCGAGCGTGTTTGAGAAAACATATATTAAATGACGATACATAATAACATTTGCAAGGAAACCGAAATAAAAAAATCATTTTAACATTTCCCACGGATCTGAATTTCAGGTCCCTGAAATTTCCTTACTAACTTTCAAAACTTACTGTGGATTTGTGTCATGGGCACAGGGCAGGTACAATATTTTTTATTTATTTTCGCGGTTTGTTTCTTTGGATAAGTTGTTCAGTATAATAGATGGCTAATATATCCGATAGATATTTATTTATACCCTTAGAATAATAAGTTTATACCTACCTATTCGAAGAGACTGATGCTCAACTATAATGAACCCTGCCAACGTCACGTCAGTCCGCTTCGATAAAACTTGCTGATAAAAGCCCTCAAAACAAAGTGAACGTTGACAGCTCGTTAGAAACATATGACTGCTGTCTAGCTGTGGGAAAACCGCCATGCTGATTCGTAATCATTGATTTCAGTTGGCACTGGCAGAGCATTTGCTTTTATTCAAGAGGTGGTAGGTTCAATTCCAGCTGAGGGGATTTTTCAAAATATTTGAAATTTCTTTCCAATTGATCTTTTCTATTTATTTTATTTTATTATTCATACGAAAATCCATAGCACAACATACTAAAGAATAAACAGGCCAATTAGGTACGGATTTTTCTGATACTAACTTAAATTATAAATAGCATGCAAACAAGAAATCAAATATAGAAAATTTTATATTAAAGAAGGGATAATCTATATAACTGTTTAATTTAAATTAAACTACCTTTTAATGCACTCTAATAATTTATTTTAGAGATCTGTAAAGATGGATTTCGCTATAAATCATGCAATCTTAGGCACATCGTATATCGATAAAATACTCGCGGCAATATAATTGGAAAAATGCCTATTTAGTTTCATATTGGAGTGATCTTGGATAGATCAAGAAGACTTTTTAAAATCCGAAAAGTTGATATCTCCTGCCGTACACATTCTAAGACTATGCACAAACCCTAGGGAAATATTTCCATGGACGATTAATAGTAATTGATTGACTGATGGCAGGCAGGCAGCAAATAAAAATTAGGGGCAATCCGTCGAGTTTTAAAAGATTTTATAAAAATGTTGTTACACCTGGCGACATCTACACAATTTTGATTTAACAATTATATTCAGGAAGTTACTAATTTAAAACGTCCATCTCTTGGTGAAAAGCAGTCCAATCGGTCTCAAAGCTTTTGCTACTGAATAATAGATGGCGCGATATGAGCTTGTTTTTTTTTTAAAGTGTTGCCATATATAAAATATTATTGTTAAAAATCGATTTTGTTTTCTGTCGGTCGGACGTTGGTCGGACGCAAGTCGGACCTGAAATTGCACTGTGTGAGGTCACGTCACCACAGATAAGAAATCGATGTTGACGCGTGACAGATTGAATAGTCGCGAAAATAATTTTCTGGTCTGTGTCATTTATAGTGACCGAAGGGAGGAGTGTATGTCGTGTGGTTGTGAAGTGTGTTTTTTGTTTATTTGTAATAATAGACTATAACAACAATTAGTTTATTTTATTTCTAAACACGAGCATTCAACGAATAAGGGTAAGTTATTTTTCCTTCCATCCCGTTACTCGAACCTTCGTAACGCTTATTTTTGCGACAGGCCCATGACCCTACATCAACTATGTACAATTTATGCAAAATCCGAAGTATATTATGTTCTAAGAGTTTAATTTAGCGAGCAACGGTCTTGATGTGTCTTTCTTTATTCATAAAAACCGTGACATCACCAGTATAAATCGTTTCATCATCAAAAGTAAACAGACGTTCTGGAGATGATACAACGAAACGGTGACCAAGTATGTAATTTTACGGTATCTATCTGCTTAGTACAAATGGTCATGGCTTCACAGCAATTTAATTACCTGGTTAAAGAACCATGGAGTCGGAATGTCATTCATTATGGAGGCAGATAAAAGTATAAATGGCAATTTAACAACTTAGCCTTCCGGTCTCTCACTTATTTGCTCTCAGTGCATGTGTAGTAATGCAACTAGGTTTATACAAGTTATGTTTTAATATTAATATTTTTACATGCTCTACTCTACTAATCTAAATTGCAAAAAGCCTTGCAAGCAAAAAATTTAGAGTCAAATTCTAAGAAACAATATAACTAAGCAATAAAATCACTGATGCAGAAGGTTCAAATTGCAAATATATCATTTATAATTAAAGATGACCTAACTAGATGGTAAAGCTGAATTAATCAACAAAAAATCTGACTAATCATCTCCTATTTATGATGCAGTAATAAACCAATGAGTTATGTTAAAATGCCAATACTTGAACGTTTATACTTGCAGTTGTCAGTACTGACTGAAACTGGAAACACATGCACTTTTACATACTCGTCACTCATCTCACAAGTTATTTTACTATTTCTTATCCAACTAGGTACATAACAGTGAACTTTGTACTGCCAACAGTCAATAAATGTTGTGTTAACTTTTAGCAAGCATTAGTGATGTTCACAAATTCACTATCTGTCAGATAAAAGTAGCTCAATGCTGATTCCAAAATGTGTTTTGGAACGCTACCTTAACCAGTGTATGGAATTTCCATTCTAAAATAAGCAATAAGAGTCCGTGACGTGAGCTGTCAATTGCGGAAGATGGAGGAGTTCCAAACCAAATTTATTAAAAATTAAATTGTCTGTATAATTATTTTTCTGTGACTTTTTCAGATATTTTTATAGTTATTCTGCTATTTGGGGCAGAGACGAATCCAACAAATAAGAGGTCATAAAAATTGGTCCAGCCATTCTTGAGTTATAAATGGTGTAACTAGGTAACACGACTTTGTTATATTTATTTAGAAGATTAACATCTACAATCCCTTGAAAATGGTGTAATATCTGAAACTGGTTGAGAAAGAAATTTTAAAATAAACAGTGAGACCAGTACAATTCAAGATGCCAGTACTTATGCTAGGCAGAAGCAAACTCTCGCACACTCTAAATTGTAGATTATTCCCACAGCACTGATTTGACCCTTAAAAGGAAATACATCAAGTCATTTAGAGTTAAATTTTTGACTAACTAACGCCAACTTTGTGCTGGTAATAATATTTGTTTTATTTTCCCTGTACACAATATTTTGAGCAAGTTTTTCTACCAAGTTTCAAAGCTGCTACATTAAACAGATGAAGCAAAAAATATGTGGCTGTGATATAGGCACATAAAGATGGATAGCTGAGTCTCACCTTCATTTTTACTTTTGAGGGATTCATGCCCAAAGGGCAATATGGAGCCATATTAACGTTGTTCTGCTGTCTGTCTATCCGTATGTCATGTTTGCTAAGTTTCTTGCCCTTCTTCTTAGCAATACTAATCAAATGGTGCAGATGGTTAGGCATTATGCATATATAATATATTTATTCCTATATTTCTCTATTTTATGCAGGTGTATAACTTTATTACATTTTAGCAGCCCAACCTTAATATTTTTTGTATGTATTTCCCGTATATATTTATCAACTTATTTGTTCATTGCATCATTTATATAATATGTAATATTTTGATTCCTAGATTTCTCTATTTTATGCAGGTGCATAATTACATTTTAGTAGCGAACCTAAATATTTTTTGTATGTATTTCCCTTATTAGTATATATTTTTTTATATTCTAAACATACATATATATTGTATAGATTAACTTTGACTTGTAGAAAGTATACTAATAAATAAATATTTTGCTTTTGATCAGGGATCTCTAGCTTGCAAACAGTATGAGTTACAGATCTGAAATTTAGATATGTTGCATAAAATGTTGACCCAAAGCTGAATATTCAATTAAAAATTAAATTAAATTAATTTTCAGGCGAAAAGTTTTTTTTTCTTACCTTTCTATGTGGGGTGTCATTGTCTAGAACTCATTAAGTAGAGTACAAATATAAATGTATTTTTTTCCTCCAAAAATAAAGGAATTACTTGTTATAGTAAAATTTACAGTGAAATACATACATATCCGCATACTCGAAAGGAAGAAAAAATCGTTTAAAGCTACAGAGAACACATTGAAGGGGTGGCTCATGGAAAATTAGAAAAAGAAAAAAGTTTGGGCCATCCTTACCAACACAACTAGCCTCAAATATTGTTATTTACTCCAAAGCCAGCCAATACCTCTTCTATAAAATGTATGATAACATTTCTGACTCTGTCCACAACATACAGGTGATAATCGTACAAAAATAAATAACTAGGTGTATCATGGCACACCCTAAAATAATCTGAAGAAAATATAATGTAAATAAATTTTAAATTAAAACATTATTATATTTCCATTCAGGTTGTTTATTTGGTTCCAATTTGGTCCACTTGGGCAGATAAGATGGTGGGTACTGTATGACACTCAGCATTCTATAAAGGTCAATGACCCAACCTAAGACTGAAATACACTGAAATTATTAATATACGCTCCATGTGTTGCGGCTTGCAGCTTGATGAAATTGATGTCTGTTGAAGGAGATGGGTCAAGCAATTTGTGTCACTCATTTAATTTTCCACCTTGTTTTCGCCATCCGCAGTCTTGCATTAAGTTTAGCTTTTTAAAACTGACAAGTATTTAATTAAATATATACTAGCCTTTTGCCCGCGACTCCGCCCGCGGTTTTTAATCTTTGCCCCGTTTTCCGCTTGACCGTTATTTTATGAACATACCTTATAGCATATGTGTAGACCAGGGGCACTACGACCACAAAAAACGCATCCAAATCCGTTGAGCTGTTCTCGAGTTAAAACGGAACATATAGACAGACAGAAAAAAATCTAAAGACCGGGCAAGTGCGAGTCGGACTCGCCCACCGAGGGTTCCGTTAAGGCGCTATGTAAAAAATATGTGGATGCTTTGTTTCTGTGTATTTCATGAAGTAAACGGAAATTGTAATGAATTTTTGGTATATGCATTTTGACTATAGCCCATTCGATTGGTCTTGCTAAGAAGAAGGGCAAAAAATTTAGCAAGATCATGTCTGTATAATCTAGGGTTTTGATTTTGGAAAACTCGTTTGGATAAATTTTCCTCGATAGAAATAATTATTGAAATGAGGTCTTCAAACACACTTTTTCTCCTCGTTTGACGAATAGGGATCATGTACAGAACTCAAACATATTCTATTAGACGGGTTTTACAATATCTAGATATTTGATTTCGGAAATATTGCTAGGTATTTTAGTTTTATTGATAAAATTAAAAAACTTACTTTTATCTCTTTTGCGCTGAAACCGCCCCTCTCGCCCGGCTCATTTTTTCGCTTGGAGTTGAGTGACAATAATAAAATTTACATAGTCCCTTAAAGACTATATTTTTATGATTTAAGTTTTCAGGTTTTTCCCTATACTAGTAATATAAGACATTATCATTAGTTGCCAAATTTCATAGTTCTAGATCAACGTAAAATACCATATAAATTTTGGTTCCCTTGAGAGTGTCGAAATACAACGTGAAAAAGTAATTTTGTTAACGAAAACTGGTGATAGTACTTGTCCATATAAACAACTTTTATTATGAAGCAAACCCTGAAATCGTAAAATAATATCAGCTGTTCCATAGAAAAATTAAAACCCACTCGACCCAAATGTATGAAACAGCTGACTTAAATTTCACGTTGTATACGTTTTTTACGGCATAAGCGGCCGTATCTTTTTTTTACGTTAACTTGCAAGTTTGATTTTTTCACAGCTTCAAGGGTCTTTAGACCTGAGTATATGGTTTTAATTTTAACTCGATAATTCTACGCATTCCCTAGATAAAGGGTCTTGACAGACAGACAGACGAATGGATAGACAGACGGACAACAAAGTGATCCTTTAAGGACTCCGTTTTTTTCCTCTTGAGGAACGGAACCCTAAATATGGTTCATTTGGCTTCAGTACAATAATAATAACATCCTATTTAATTTATAATTTTGGAAAATTACTCAATGGACAGACGACTTTTTTACTACTTTATTTTTAGTACTTATATATTATATTTTCTTATATTCTTCGCCGTTAATTTCGTAAAGTAGATGAACAAAGTTTAATCATGATTATATCGTATATTATCTATTTACTTAATTATATATATTCAACTAGCTTTTGAATGCGTACCCTCAGCAAAGAGAGGTCTAATGGCCCAGACAGACCGGCATTGTATGTATAATTCCTAATCTACATATACTAATAATAAATAAGTAAAAATGTCGTATCTATAAAACAAATATTTTTTCAAATTTTTAAATGAATCTGAAGCCAAAACTAACATTTTCAAAGTTTTTGTGTGTCTGTTCGTATGGTATGTTTTAATTCGAGAACCAATCAACGGATTTAGATTATGCGATTTTCTTTATTATCATCGTAGTGCACAGAGGAAAATTGGTTATTGCCTCTGTGCCGTCGTAGTGACTCGAGTACTACATGACTAAATCAACGCCCAACCCGAAAACGGAGCAGAGGTTAAATAAACGCAGGCGGAGTGGCGGGCGAAAGGCTAGGCAAATTCGCTACGGCATACAACTATACTAAAAGTGATAGACGTGTCATATTACCTAGTTAACCTGAATTGTCGTTCGACGGTTTGACCTAGTTTCAGTAATTTGCATTCAGGAGTTTTGTTTTGCTGAACAAAATGTTTTATACGAACTATTCACGCGAAAACCGATGTTGTTTTGCAAGCGAATAAGGATAACTTTGGATTTTTTTCTTTTTGCCTGATTTTGTTTAATGCCAAAAAATATTCATACGTAAGTACTTAATATGTATAAGTATTTTTTGGCATTAAACAAAATCAGGCAAAGAGAGTTTCAAAATTTCAAAGTTATCCGATTCACTTATTATATTCCAATGTAAGTACTATAATTCAATGTATACTGCAAGTTGAATTCAGTGGTCCACAGATACTGACTCGATTGAAAATGATTTCGGAAAGAAATTGAAACATGTTGCGTAACGCAGGATAAATTGTACATAAATGACGCGTATATTATTATTTATATTATACGTATATCTATTTGTATGTAAGTATCATATTTTATTTATCATTTTTAATTTGTTGAAAATGGTGATTTATTTTATCAAATTGTCATATAACTGTAAGCATTTTCTTATTAAGAAATTTTCACAAATACACTATTTATTTTCATGGTTGGTATTCGAGTTATGAATCGGATCTCTGATCCAAGATCTATTACAAGCATTTCAAATGGATAATACAGTTTTGACAATCGGTAACATTTACGACTAAATGAAAAAGATAAGTTAAAATAAATAAACTTTTCACAAAAAAATAACAACCGACTTCAAAAATTATAGCAGCCATTCACTAAAAAGTTTAAAATAATTATTTACGGACCGATGGTACCAAAATAACACTTGCCGACTTCTTTCTTCCCGAAACACATGTTCTCTAAAAGTCGGCGTTCTACTATTGGTTTTTGCGTTATTTATTATGGGGAATGCGCCGACTTCTAGATAACATATGTTTCAGGAAGAAAGAAGTCGGCGAGTGTTATTTTGGTACCATCGGTCCGTAAATAATTATTTTAAACTTTTTAGTGAATGGCTGCTATAATATTTGAAGTCGGTTGTTATTTTTTTGTTAAAAGTTTATTTATTTCACGCTTTTTAGTGTTGACGGGTTAAATTGTGAAAAATGGGTAGACTACAGTCAGCGCTCTGATTGCCTCATTTGAGAATTTTCAAATTCAAAAGTCCCGTGGCATAATGACAATTTTCAAGTAATGTCCTGCAATGAGCACAATAACACAAAGCGATTTCCGCCATTGAGAGTTCTGTGCTTTCATTCGTTCAGGAGTTCTATGGTGATGTGGCCAGGATCGAAGGTCAGTGGGCATATTGTCAATTTTCAAGTAATACCCTGGAATCAGCACACTCAAACAGAGTAATTGCCGAAATCTCGTGTTATGTGCTGTCATTCGTGCAGGAGTTCTATGGTGATGAGGCCAAGGTCGAAGGTCATGTGGATTATGTCAATTTTCAAGTAACACCCTTCATTCTGCATCCAAAAAAAAAACAATCGAATTGAGAACCTCCTTCTTTTTTGAAGTCGGTTAGTAATATAATATAATGATAAAAATCACTTGTTTCATTTTGAAATGGTCTATCCCTGCAACCTAACCGCATGGCAGATAGGGTTGCCACCTCCTGCCCCTTCAGTTCCAAAACAAGTTATTTTTATTACATTTTATTTTATTTTAAACTATATTTTTCATTTGGTCGTAAATGTTACTGACTGACAAAACTCTATTATCCGTTAAATGCTTTTAGGATAGGACCTTGTATGTACAATATGTACAATTTAGTGCCTGTGTGCGTTAGCAAAGCTGACGGAAATGCGTTAGTGAGTGAGATGTACAATGCTTTTGTACATTGAATACACACACAACAACACGTCATATCCTAAATCCAATTTATCATATCCATAAGCATTTCGAACTGATAAAAAATTATACTTTAATATTGACAAATATCTGTACTTCTTCCTTGGCATTCATTTCTTTCCTTCCTCCATATATTGAAGATTATAACGGGTGGGCCAGAAAGGCGTACGATTTTGAAAAAATAATAATATAAAAACTAAATACAATTCACATACAATTTTTTATTTCAATTAAAATAGACATCTGGGAAATTCATTTCTTAAAAATAACATCATCCAGGTGTGCACCATCGCGCTGCAAACATTCCTCGAATCTGAACCTCACATTGGTAATAACTCGCTGGCACATTGCGCGGGGAATAGCTGCCATTTCTTCTCGGATATCAGTTTCCCAGCAAACATCTCGTTTACGACCGCCAAAGAGGCATTAGATGTATGGCATGTCGCGCCATCTTGTTGGAACCATGTCGCACGATTATAAGCTTCAAATTGTTGCAGTTGCGGAAAGAAAAAATCCCTTAACATGGCTATGTATCGGTCAGCCAGCGAGTTATAAGAGTGCACCAGCGCGATGGTGCACACCTGGATGATGTTAATTTTATGAAATGAATTTCCCAGATGTCTATTTTAATTGAAATAAAAATTTGTATGTGAATTGTATTTAGTTTTTTATTATTCTTTTTTTCAAAATCGTACGCCTTTCTGGCCCACCCTGTACATAAAATACGCTCGCAGCTGGTGCAGTATTCAAACAATTTTCTGTTTGGCCCCGACTTATTTACGCGCCAATCTGAAATTCCTGGAGAATTTTGATTATTACCAAATACGGCAGATTTTCATTTTTATTTTTATTTTAGAAGTGGCAACCCTAGGCCTGCGTAGTTTTGTTGTTTTTTTAATTTCTGTACATCTCAGAGGAAATAAAAAACTTTTCGGCACTAAATGAAACTCCTGAATTTATGCATGCTCCATGTCAAGTACGCCTAATAAATGCTCTTTAAAACTTTGCAGCGGATCCTGGTAACATCAGCAACAGTTAATTTCAAGGCTTTTATTCCTGAAAATCAGGCAAAACTCAATTTATAATAATCCTCAAGGGACTTACGGACAGTCACCACGCGCAAACCTCCTAACGTTTGTATTTGCGTTTGCAAACACAAAATTAGGTGTCTATGGAATGTTTTATAATATTTTAGGCCGAGTCCATTGACATTATAAAAAATTGGGAAATTTCAATCATACTATTCAACTTAATAAATAAATTATTTGATAGAAAATTTATTTAAATTTAGCGGTTTTTTACTAAAAGTGTTGCCGAATGTGTTTTGATTGATTGAATAAAATAAAAATGGTAATTTTGCATCTAAAATGTAATTAGATTAACAATAATATTATGTTTGAAAACCTTAACGGTGTTACCAAAATTTTGTTTCTCCTGACACACGTTTTTAATTTTGTGCCCGCGACGAATTCGTTGCGACTATATTGCCTTCGCAAGTTTCATCGAGCGTGCACATAATAGCGAAATAAAATAACATTACATTTGGTCACGCCCGCCCACGACTGAGCTGTTGCGCTCATGACGACCGTCCTTAAGATTAAAAGTGAAAGAATGGGTAAACTACGGGCTAACTCTCTAATATATCTAAGTTGTTTTACACGCCTTAAATAGAAATCACGTTGCATTATTTATTAGATTGGTCTGCTGATGCTTTGATAGACACAATTATTATGTTTTTGCATCTCTCTTTTTTACTTGGGCATTAAGTAATTAAAATAACCTTTACTGGTTGAAGCTACTGAACCGTGGTACATAGATAATTCTAACATCGTTGTTGGTGAAGAGTCTATCGACTCCAGCATTTGCATAGAATTATTCAGGTTTTTTTCAGCTGCTTCTTAAGAGCCGCTAGTCCCTAAATCGGGCAAAAACAGCGTTTGACATTCTCAGATAAGATGATCATAAATATTTTAATATCTAAGCAAAATAAATACTACTTGCTAATCTTAGGTATAAAGAGGAAGTACAAAACATCTAAAAAAAATGCTGTGAATATTTATAGTGACTTCAGAAAAAGATCAGGAATTTCAAGAAAAACTCCCGAATATAATTGCCGCATTCTCAGTATTTTGGTTTAATTAGGTCAAAACATACTACAAAACCAGAGTAACACATCAGAAAACTTAATAAAGAAAACAGTTTCCCGATACGATTTATACATTTTAAAATGTACCAAAAAAAGGTAAAATTACTGAAATTTTGCATGCGCGGCAGTTGATTATAGCTTTTTCCAAGGAGCGCCGACCCTTAACATCTCTGTACAGTAATATAAGTGCAACGTACTTGTATGTGTGTCTATGGTTTTTCTAATTAGAGAACCATCTCCTTTTATTCAATCTCTTTTTAATACTCATTGTCACCATGTCATTCTATGTGCCATCATTTCATTGTAAATGTCATTATTATATCAACTGATGCCGGGCCCAGTAGGGTCCGAAATATATCGTGATTTTTTTTTTATTATTTTGTATATATACTATAAAAAACAAAAACAATTGAAGAAAAAAGATTCAAATAGTGATCTAAAATTTTATAAACCACAGCTAATTACTTCTGTATTTTATCGCGTATTTCATGAGAAACGGATGATACCCAGTTTTTGTTTTTATGTTTTTATAGTTAGCCGTAAAGCTTACTATAGCTTTAAAATTATAAAATATATAAAAATTAAAGGCATGGTATCTTATAATAAGGAACAAGGTATTTTTCCCAAATCGGCAGTTTGCAGCGTCTACGACGTTTAAGTTGCGTTGCGACGTTTACGTCAATAATCGATATTGGATTCATTTGTCAAACACAATGACTTGTGAAGTTACGCGCCACGAAACAACTCCTCTAAAAAAGGCTTTATTCTCTTGTCATAAGCAGGCAAATCCCCTTATCCACTGGCTTCCGTAAAATATCTTCCCTCATTTTCCTTTAGCTTTACCGTAAGAAGCAGTTTTCTTTTAATATTTCAACGTTGAATTTGTAATAGAACTCTTGGAATTGAGATAGCTTTGTCTTCGTTTATGAGCGTTCCTCTGTGTTCATTGAATTTCAATTAGTTCATTTTATTCGCTGCTGCCTTTAATGACACAATGTGTTTAAAGTGGTGTCTCATTCAATTCTCATTATCTAAGTATACTAATAAATAATAAGTAGTAAAAAAGTCCTGTCTGCATTATTGAATAATTTGTCAAATATTTAAACGAAATGGGTTATTAATTAGTAAGTTGCAGTACAACCAAAACCATTTTTTTTTTCTCTTACATATGTCTATGGCCCCAGTGCTTTTAAAACATACGCGGAAAAGTTTTTGCCCTTTGCGTTATCAATTTCATACAAATTATGATACTTCCAGTTGACTTTGAAACGCGTCCAGGAAAATATCTTAAAATAACCGATATTTAGTTATTCAATAAGAAATAATGAACCAACCTAATTAGACCCTTTGTATACATGGTAAGATCGTAAGTGTCGACTAAGTTTGGTCTTTAAAACTGCTCGTGAAATACGTTCGTGTTTTAAACGGTATTAACTGAACCTTGAGAGCACGGGTATTGCTCGCAGTTTTTGACATATTTCTTTGTTTTTTGCATTTAGCTAATATTATAAGAGGTCTATGCATTTAGCTCAACGATCTGTATGAAACATACAAGTTAGTGGTTGAAGATATAGTAAATAAACCTTCAAAAGAATTGAAATTTTATTTCTACAGGGATATTTTGTGTGTAAACCAAGTTTGTATCTACCCTAGCGTGTGTAGTAACAAATCACATTGCGCTAATCGGTAATAGAGTCGTTCAGCCCAATCATGTGCATAGAGATACCATATACTATCTAGAGCGATATAAGCCGTCTTTTTAATGTAAGGCTTTCAAACTGTTAAATGTCACGGTCTTATAGCGTTCCAAATTTTCCTTTCGCACCAACAAAAACAAATGCTTTAATAAAACAATAGTTTATATACCGGGTGTAAATAGACTGCTACCATTAAATGAAACCACATATTCTACTGACCCTACTGAACCACTTTTCCCAAGAATCATACCCGCGGATACCCTTAGTTTAGGAAATAATTGAGTTCCAAACAAAAATGCGTGAACCCTAACGCACCGACATACGGGCGAGTTTAGAGAGAGCGTCGTCCGTTCCACGTATATAATAGACCCGGTTCAGAGCTCCTCACGTCCAGATTTACTTTTCTGATTGTCTATACCGCAATGATATAAAATTTAACTTGTTATCTCCTTGCGATGGATAAATCGCCAAGTGTTTAAAATATAAAAATTCATTTCTATCATAGTTTCAATAGTTTATAATTTTCAAAATACCAGTTATAGGATTTTTCCTCATTTTAAAGTGGGTACATACTAATTCCATGTCACACCACAAACTTAAGCGCTATTTACTCCACGTAACGAACCTACACCTGGATTTGAATTGAACTTCAAGATCACCGTATTTGTATAGCTTCGTAACTCTAGTACCAACACCGCTATCTCTATGATTGTGTGGTGAATCTACTCGTTCGCCAACCCTTCAATGCGACCCACAAAGTGATTCATTTGGACCACATGTGTTGTCCGCCGATCCATTACGAATTAAGGCCAGCAATGGACAACGTTCAGATATAGCATCAACATTTAGCGTATGGACGGAATTGGATTCTTTATTATGCTCAGTATTGCTCAGTGTGGAACGCGTGATTTGGGTCGATCATGTTGCACTGTGTTGTTTTATACTTATAGGTATTATAAGTACTTATTTTAATTGGTTTGTGAAATATAACTGGTTGTTGTCATTGCTTTTGTTGATATAACACGTGTCGGCGTATTTAATTATATTTTGTACAATGGTAAATATTTTGATAGGTATTGTATAGGTATCTATAAATAAAGTACTAAAAAAGTAGTGTCTGTAAATTGCTTTTATTTTTATCTAAATGGGCTGTTTTAAAAACTACCAATTTTACAATTTTTGTTTGTCTGCCTGTATGTTCCGTTTTAACTCGAGAACCACTAAACGGATTTGGATGCGGTTTTCTTTTTATCATCTCAGTGACTCTGGTCAGCATATAGGCTATAAGGGGTGTTGATAAAATACCGCCTAAGCTGTAAACGGGCCGGAGATTTAATAAACGTGGGCGGAGTCGTGCTAATACTAATAATAAAGTGGTAAAACAGTCGTGTCTATACGCTGAATATGAAATTGTTTATTATATATAAGTACTACAGGTTCTAACTCAGAATGGTTTTATTCATGATGGCAAATCCACAAAAGCTCTCATAAAACAAACGAAAGGACTAGGCAATATTGATGGTTAAGATAATTGTGTGGTGTTCCACCATTGCAAAATATACGAAACTTGGGGACTGTGTGGGTTAAATAAAGGTTTGCGCCCTTCTAGAAAATCGCTATAGAGAATGTTACAATTTCTTAATTCCCTATTTTTTACATTTATAAAATAGTAAGCAAGATCTTGATTTTTAATGTAATTACAGCAATAGCAAATAGTATTCACAGGTATATAAAATTAATCCGCCGAATAGATTTTCAGAATAAAAATTGTTTTATGGTTAAGACGCTATGTAAATAAAATATGGATGCTGAGCCGCGGGCAAAAGCTAGTTATTAAATAAATCGTGCTTACATTATTCAGTAAACTTCACGCCTATGGATTAAATCACCAATAAAACGTAAGTTAAAGTGAGTAAATAACATAATCATCACGTGCTCGCAAGATAATTACTGTCTGTGTCGAAACGCGACTGCTCTCACGTTATCTTTAAATCACTTATGTTTTAACGTAGTCGAGGGCATCGAACTTTATAATGGGCTAGTTTTTTTCATGCTTATCAGAAGAAGCCACTAATATAAGAATATCTAGATTTTGGTTGAAGGAATTTCTGCTACCAATTTTAATGTTAAAAAAGAAACATTTCTTTTTCATCCTGAATCTGTCCATCTCGCGCTGCGCGTTTTTCCGCTTGGAATGACAGTGGCTGTGAAAAATTCACATATCACCTTAATTAAATTCTTAGATAAGCGTCCTCGAATACTTTAACTTGCCATAAATTTAAGATATGTATGACTCATTAAATCGTTAGATACTTTGAAGGATCAAAACTCTTGAAAACTCAAATAGCTCTGGCCGTTGTTACTCGTTAATAAATTCCTTTCATCTTCTGCTGCTACAGCAAACGACAGACGCCAAAGCTCTATTCTGGAGTACCCTTTGCGGTTCTCTATCGGCCAGCTTAGTGACGTGAAGCATCCGAAATTCGGTACTAATGCAGTTATATATGTATGGTCGGATTAAGGAGAAGGAGCTCAAATATTAAATAGTGGACGTTGAATGAACAGCGAGCCAGAAGTTTATACTATCATTAGCACTGAACTGAGTACAATAAATAAGGGACATAATACATAATGTATATAGATAGGTACATATTTTTAAATGAAATGCGTTAATTGTACTTAAGGTGGTAAAACCGAATCCCGGTGCAAAAGGCACATCAAAACATTGTTTTCTTACTTTTCAAAAAAAGAATGCAAAAATTGCGTTTTAAAGCAATTAGCGGAAATTGATTAGTAATAATTAGGGTTTTACATTGAAATTCTATCATTTCATGATTTACACCTTGATTGCATTCGATTAACAAACTTAAAAGCTTATTTATCGTTGTAATCAAAATGTAAGGCATAAAATAACCTAATTTTAATGCGAGAACCCCATTATTAATAAATTGATTTTCGCTAATCGCTCAATTACGCAATTTTTGCATACTTTTTATTCAAAAGTAAGGTAAATAATATTATGATTTGCATTTTGCACAGGGATTCGGTTTTACCACCTTAAGCCGAAATTAACATTTTTTATTTTTGTCTGTATCTATGTCCCGTTTTTACTAGAAAACCACTTAATGGATTTGGATGCAGTTTTTTCCTTGTCATTGTAGTGACCCTGGTCAACATATAGGCTCTAAGGGGTGTTAATAAAATGACGCCCAAACCGAAAACGGGGCAGAGATTGAGTAAACGTGGTCGGAGCCGCGGGTGAAACTCTATATATAAAACATCTGTGATCATATTATTTGTATATATTGATTTTATTAATAAAAAATGAAAAACAAAGCTGTAAAAGTTAATACTGATTGATTAATTGATTAAATTAATGGCACTGTGTGTATTTCAGCAATGTCTCTGGCTAAATGGGATACCATCATTTATTTATTTTAATAACAATTGTCTCTAACTTTACAAAGAACAAAGTAAAAAAAAAAAAAAAAGTTTTGAAGGTATTATAGATCAAGTTCAAGTTATCACAATGTTATGGTTTTTGTGATCGTTATAAAATCAATATGAACTGACCATAATCATATCGAAACAATCTTATTTCCAAACATCATATCGTAAATTTAAACTAAGCTGTTTAATTATTTGTATCTATAAACATATTCTATCACTTGCATCCTACACAATAATTTTAAGCCCTTTTCGAGTAGTTTCCAACTTTCTAGTCGGACATACCGATATAAGTTGTTGAATGTAAGGCCAGCCGAGTCCTCCCACACATAATACCAGTTTATTCCAGACTCAAGCACCTAATGATTTTCATTTAAGGGGCTACCCAAGCTAAACTCCGTTTATAGACGTTTTGGAATCGCTTTAAACTTTCGACAGGATTATTACAAAATTTCGAAAAAATATATATGACTTATTGACTCATGCCCCGTCATTGTAACGTTTCAAAACCTGAAAAGGTTTAACTTAAAACAAGTAAATAAATACCTTTCCAATGCTTTAAAGTATGTAGTTCAGGAAACAGATAAAATGCTTGAACTTTTTTAATTCAACTTATACACACACACACACACACACACACCCCCTCACACCCTATGTCCTACTTTGTCGGTCACACATACATTACAGATTTATGTATGCTGCTAGAAAAAAGAAGAACAGAAGGAAAGAGAGGTAGTAAAAGACCCAGGATAAGTTATTTAGACCAATTAAAAGCATAGGCTGGAGTCGTTACCAAGAACTGAAGAAATTGGCAATGAATATAACTCAATGGAGATAGCTAGGACAAGAGCTTTGCTCTTAAATATAAGGTGACTTTGGTTTATATGGCCAAATTCATACTGGAGACTCGGTAAGTAGTAAGAACCTACTTGCGAAATACGCAAAATATTTTTGTGCCACTATACTTAGAATAGAATAACAACCTCGACTCAGTACAGGAAGTCTAAATTTTATTTTTCGTATATCACAGAAAGGTTAATTGAACCTTGGGCCTGACGATTTACCGAGTCTTCAGCATGAATTGGGCTATATAAACGAAACTCACCTTATATATGACGCTAGGAAAGATAGGACCTAATTTTATGAAAATCTTATAATAAACAGCGAGACAGAAAAATATTCTCCTACTATTTTTTTCTGTTAATTATAGGAATATATCACTCATTACAAGTTTGTTCTTGTGTAAAAAAATCAATATAGCTATTAAACCGGGGAAATACAATTAGGCAAAATAAAAAATTAGGGGCTATTTTACCTAAATTTAATAAAATAATCCAATTTCTTTAAATAACAGCCGATTGCAGCATGACATGAAGATGCAGCAAAATTACATCAGGGTACCGGAAAATACGGAAAATGAGAAATGAAGCGACATTTAAAAAAAAATCTCTTTGAACGAAGCCTTTACAGATCACATCTGCCCTGACAAAACTCAAATTGTGTAGACTTCCCATACTTTTCAGTGTACCACTTTGTGATACGAAAAAGAAAATAATGGAAGTAAACAGGATTCTCAAAAACTAATTAACTTCACAAATCTCCCACACGTGGCTCGCTGTGGCTCATTCAACAATATCAACGTAATGAATATGTCACGAGTGTACCAACTAATAAATCGACGGAAACGCATAATTTGTCATCACCTGAATGTGACATGAAATATCGAGGTATATATCACTTAGCGTTCTTTTTACTTAGGTAAAAAAAAAAAAGTTAATTGTATGAGAGCTGGTGAAAATTGTGTAAGTTTAGGCTGGGTAAGCTTTTTCACAGTTGTAATTCTTAGTCATCTGTACAAGTAAACCTAAGCTGGCTCAGGGGGTGTTTTGACTTTTGACTGCCCAAAGTTGCGTTTTTAAACCACCTACCCGCCAGAGATATGTATGCGTTCCAGCCATCCCTCCATAAGCCTGTGTGCGTCCATTGCTGGACACAAGCCTTTCCCAAATTTCGCCAGTCCTGGCGGTCCTCCGTCCTCCTCATCCAGCTGCCACCCGCAACATCCTTCAGGTTGTCGGTCCATCGGGGACGACGTCGGCCTACGCTACGCTTTGCTGTACGTGGTCTCCATTATAACGGATATGTGTTCAGTCAGAATTATAAAATCTACGACATGATATAAGTTCAAGTGTCGAAATTTTCCTTTTTTTTCTTACTTTGGCAAGAACCCGCCAAAAAACCCGTTCTGTCTCGGAATGTCTTAGGATTTCTTGTTCAGATAACTAAAAATAACAACTGTGATAAAGCTGGACTTGCCTAAGTTTTTCCATGTTTATACATACTATCACCACCACTACTGCATCACTCGGGTCGATGAACTTTGTAAAAATTAGCCAAGTGCGAGTCGGACTCGCGCACAAAGGATTCCGTACCACCTTACAATACGGTTACGGAATCCTTGAAAAGATTGTGCTAAATGCAACGACAATGACATTAATATACCTATAGATGCTTAGTAACAATTCGGCATCCTTTGATTTCAAAATCCTAGCTTTTATCATTTGTTGATTTACTTCAGGGCATGTCCTACAATCTAACCAAATTTGATACTTGTATGTATTTACCGTTTTTAACTTTGAATTATCTACTTCGGGGTTTTTAGTAGGGTCGAGGTATTTGTTTTTTTTTTATTATTTAGCGTGATTCTCTCTGGAAATTTCAACTAGCTGCCTAATGCCTATTATGACTGAAGCTGTAGACCCCTGTGATAGAGGGGCGGACAGCGTAGGCTAAGGCATAGGGTCCCGTTCGACACCCTTTGGGTATGGATTACGGAAACCTAATTACAATAAAACCGGCCAAGTGCGTGTCGGGCCACGCGCTGTGTATGGTTCCGTAGTTGCCCGGTACATTTTATAAGTTAGGAAAACTATCACAGCTAAGTGGGCTTTAAAGGTTTACGAGTACAGATTGCGCCAAACTTCTAGTCCCATACATTTAAAAGAACGGCCCATACATTGTCGTGTTTAGAGAGGATTAAAAGTTTGGCGCGACCTGTACTCGTAAACCTGTGAAGCCTGCTTAGCTGTGATAGTTTTCCTTTGAACTTTATTAAATTTACTTGTTCCGTGAATTTTTCTACATATTCATAAACATATTCGTTTAGCCGGTAGGGGGAGACACACTTGCTTGACTCTAACAAAAATAGCACATTAAAGCGATCCCTAAATCGAAAAATGGTTTTTATATACGCATAATGTTTTTGAAAGACCTATCCAATAATACCCCAAAATATAGGATAGACGAGAAAAAAAAATTCATCTCCAATTTACGTGTACGGGAGACAACCTTAAAAAAAATATTTTTAGATTTTTTTTTACTGTTTTGTTGGCGTGATTAATTATACCCATACCAAATACAGCTTTCTTTCTAGTACTAATAGTCTTTGAGCTAAACCGCGGACAGACGGACATGGCGAAACCATAAGGGTTCCTTGTCGGACTACGGAACCCTAAAAACAGAATAGATAAAGTATTTATTGTGCCCTTTATTGATCATACAGTTCTGAGGAGGGAGAAGAATCAAAGAATAGATGGAAATAACACAATGATGTTTATGGTTCAATCGTTTTACAAACCCCCACTGTTGTTGATAGGTTGAAGGTTGTTAGTCATACTAGAATTCTCGTACATACATAAATTATACCCACGCCCGTGTCCCAATATGGTATATCTCCATCAGATATGATCCTGACACACCCCTTTCACTTCCTTCACATCCATCAATCGAATCATGCACTCTTCCGTTCCGGGTGCTTTGGACTTGACCCTTTTTGAACGTGAATTGTTACTGTTGAAATACGAATCGGTACGATGTGTGAAGCAAGATTTACTTTCAAAAGTCTGAAAATCTTTGGCTTTATCAAACATGGTTGCCACCCACAATTTTCAACATTGTCAATGTCAACACAAAATCAAAACCTCCTGTTTTTAGGGTTCCGTAGTCCGACATGGAACCCTTATAGTTTCGCCATGTCCGTCTGTCCGTCTGTCCGCGGCTTAGCTCAGAGACTGTTAGTACTAGAAAGCTGTAATTTGGCATGGATATAATTATATTAATCACGCCAACAAAATGGTAAAATAAAATTTGGAAAAAAAAATTATTTAAGGGTATCTCTCATACACGTAAACTGGGGAGGATTTTTTTTTCTCGTCTATCCCATAGTGTGGGGTATCGTTGAATAGGTCGTTCAAAAATATTGTGGGTGTGTGAAAACCATTTTTTGATTTAGGGATCCGTTGGCGAAATATTAAGCTTTAAAGTGAAAATTTTGGTTAGAAAGGAGCGTCCCCCCTACCTGCTGGCTAAACGGTTGTTTATAGAAATGTGAAAAAATTCACAGAAGTAGTATATATAATGAATTTAAAAGAAAAACTATCACAGCTAAGTAGGCTTTACAGGTTTACGAGTACAGGTCGCGCCAAATTTTTGGTCCCATGTAATGTATGGGACCAAAAGCTTGGCGCGGTCTGTATTAGTAGACCAACTTATGTACCGGGCAGCATATAGCCAAAACATATGTATGACTCAACGCTGTAGGTGTTGAGCCCGCACAATTCGTGTCCTCCCTTTTTCGCTCTTTCGGGAATTTGACGGGGACAAAACCTGTGTACCGGTCAACTTAGCCTGCGGGAGGTGTTGAGCCCGCATAGTTTGTGTCCTCCCTTTTTCGCTCTTTCGGGAATTTGACGTGAACAAAACCTGTGTACCGGTCAACTCAGCCTGCGGGAGGTGTTGAGCCCGCACAGTTTGTGTGCTTTTCAGCTCAAAGTTAACTCAACGTGACCTTTAATCTATTGAATAAATAATAAGTACGTACCTACTTTTGCCATGCTGTTCACAGTTATTCAAAGTTGTTATTTTGAAAGCAAATATGTACTAAATAAAGAACTTATTTTTAAATAATTTTCTAATTAGCTACTGTTCTAATTAATTAATTAGTACCCCATTCAATAAATATTTATTTTCTAATTATGACTTTAAAAAATCCGAGTAGTTGATGGAATTGCGAGATTCAATATTAGGTTTGTAGGTACCTAATAGTTCTTAATTCAGTATGTAATTTTAATTAAGAAATTATTATTTACTAGTTTTTTAATTCATGGATTTTGTCATGGTTAATCAAACTATGAGTCTCGAACACAGCATCCAAAAACTTTTTAAAAAGTCTTTGTCCTCCGTCAATTTCATATCGTCACACTATCAATCACAAAAAAACCTCCGAGCAATAAAAATTATTTACAGTAATAATGTTAAACTTTCTTCCGCTATTCGGCACGCGCCAAGGTAGAAGTTGTTCAACGATAGATCAATTTTGCAAATAACACAAACGTAGGTCGTGAGTTGGCAATAAGGGACCTTATTCGCTATAGATTAAGGACGCTCGTGAATTGCATGAATGTATCTCAGTCGTTGCACTAACACTTTACGCACAAACATACAATCATACTTTTGTCTCGCTCTACACGCACCGCAAGCGTCCGCATTGTTTCAGTCATGCACACGCGTGTCAATGCGCAACAGATTTTGGATCGTCGATTTACGCATTTTGAATTTATTTTAGGGGCCAATCATGTTGCGCTCCAACGCCTCCTCTTAGAAACGCGTGAATAGCGAACATGATTGTCCCATTGCTTCTCGATTGTGACCAAGCCAAACTATGTTGCGTAAAAACTGTACAACATTAGGCGTTGATGCATACACAGCTTTTGTTCAATCGAGATACGCATGAATGATGGCCAAAGTCTGTGTATTGTTTAGCACTTAGCAGCGTTGAGCCTTTACACAGGTTTTGGATTTATGCTACCGGGCAACTACGGAAACCTACATTGCGCGTGGCCCGACACGCACTTGGCTGGTTTTACTTGACTTGCGATCATTGACGTACTACCAAGTGGACATCAGTCTTATTATCTAAAATTTTGCATTTAGCAACTATTGCGCAGTCATCGCACAATCGGTTGCAATGTGTCAAACAAAATTCGTATTAGCTACAGCGATCGCTCGCTAATCGTTTGCTTTCTGCTATTGCAACATGAATGCACTTTTTATTTTTTTCGTTCGTTCAATCATTCACTTTTAGGCGAGGAAAGTGGTGCCACCTAGCAATTCCGAAGCAATAGAAAGCTATTAGTGTGTTTGTTTATCTAAATTGGTTTTGAGGTTAATAAAATAACGCCGTATCGCGTGTGCGTTTTTCATTAAGTCAGTTTTGGTTTTAGTTTTCCTTTTAGCGTAAACAAAACGAGTGTGTGTGTGTGTGTGGTGTGTGTGTGTGGTGTGTGTGTGTGGTGTGTGTGTGTGGTGTGTGTGTGTGTGTGTGTGTGTGTGCACCAATTTGAAAATGTGAGTATGTTTTTCAAGAAATATTTTTTATGGTTTTAATATGCACATACCTATCAATTAAATGAATTTTTAATATAAATCTTTGTAGGTCCAACCGCGTGTCCCAGGACCAAATGAACCAGGTGACTACCTCATTAAATTAAATTAAAATTAATTAATATTTCGTTTCTATGATCTAAAATAACTCAATATTCAAAACAAAACTAAAGCGATTCCTAAGCGATCAGTGTTTTGGCTGTTGCATTTTGACGTTTCTGATTGCGTTCACACAGCTGTCGCTTGCTGTCAAATATGGCATAAGTAATACGAAACTTTGGTCCCTGTAAAGGACAGAATGCACTTTTTAGTTTTATGATTGCTCGCTAGTGGCAGCTCCGTTGACTCTTTGCTATCGCTCCGCTATTGCTCCTTCCGTAATATGAAAGTGACCTTTGACGGCAGAAATTGCGCAATTATTGTCGATTGCTTTCTGTTTGCAAGATACGTAATAAGCTTGCGGGTCTGTGCTCAAAAGTGTGTCAAAACCATTGAAAATTAAAAAAGGGTGTCAATCACACGTCAATCAAAATTAAGCCGTGCAGCGATGACATACGATTCAAATTCAAATGTTTTGTTTCCTAATATTTTGACACTGCACTAAGGACTTTTTTGGTAAATTTTATACTAGACGCGAGGTCCATGGTTTGGTATGTCAATGCTTGCGATTACCCAATTGATACTAAGTCGTATTTGGCAGTTAACTTTATTATGTAGATCAGGTTTATGACTGGTACGAGACTAGACTAGAGTACTACTTACTGGTGACGAGAATATTTCATTTCAATAAATTCTTTATTCCCCGTGAGATCGTAACCAAAGAAAGGCGGGTAAAGTTAATTTTACAATGATTAGTATAGATGTAAAGTGGATTTTTCAGCCCCTTCAGTTTGTGACGGCTTGTGCTGCGGGTCTCCCCCACCACCCCCATGTAAGAGCTTTTTATAAACGCGTAACATCCTATCCTAGGTGGTAGAGCTGATGCCGGGGTCGACTGTGGAGGTACCACCATCTTACTCGCAAATCCTCCCGAAGTTTTTCAGGGAGAGTAAGAGAACAGCTCGCAGGCAAAACCAGGCGGCACACCATTGCCTGGGACCGATGGATGGCGGTATATCCATCCCCAATTGCCGGGCCTTATATAAAACAGACTGGTGACGAGCAGCGGCGTCACAGGTGCGAGGTTTTCGGCACCGCGCTCACCAACCCGCCTGCCCAGCGTGTGTGAGTATGAGCATTTCTTTCGGGAGAACCGCCATGAGTGGCGAAACCTGGAAAGGCCTTGTCCAGCAGTGGACGAAACGGACTGATGGATGGATGGATCCTATAATTTAGTTTTATTTTTATTTTATTTTTAATAAATTTTTCTATCTTTTTAAATGTATTTAAGTTTCCCTTGTGATGGATTTCACAAAAAAAAAACTATTTTGTCTTCGGTAAATGTTGATCTGAGAAACTATTCTTCGCTATACTAAAATAAATTTAAAACTAACCTTCCTTCCCTTTCCTTTAAGGCGATGGGTGTTAGGAAATCCAACTTTAGACATATTTTCAGACAGCCCAATGTATAAGCAAAACTGAAAAAATACGCGTCAAGTGCGAGTAGGATTCGCGCCTTAAGGTTCCGTAGCATTCAAATAAGTTAATAGACATAGATAATTTAGCATAGTTCTAGATCATTTCAATGGACTCAGCCTAAATATTATAAAAACATTCCATAGATATTTCACAGTTTTAAGGTTTGCGCGTAATACCTGTCCTTAATGGCTTAAATGAGAAAGATTAAAGAAAAATATTTTCTATAAAAAAGGCTAACAATAAACTTCATTCAAATTGATTGAAATTTCAAAATATTACCGCTTGGTAATATTTGTTGAAGATTGAATACTGTTGCAGTTCTGGGTTAAGTGCTTTTCCCTATACTAGTAAAACCAACTTTTATGTTGTGTTACTTAGAAGTCATAAAATGATTAACCGCATGAAATTAACAACACCCTTTATAGACCATTTCCAATGGAGTATTTTATTATTATGCTACAGTTTTATCACCGTGATATAAAATTATATTATTAATTAAAGATTGTTCGCTGAAATTTGATTTTTATTCAAATGCAATGAAATGAAATGAATACTTTATTTCTGCAATGTAGGTACATAAATACACTTATCGCACGTTAGGATTTATTAAATAATAATAATAATAAATAAATTTAAAAGATGGAAAATACAATATATTAAATTAGGTTTTGGGTTTGATTATATTAATAAGTTAATACACGTACCTACATGAACTAAAATAAAGGTATATTTTATTTATACAATTATGTATATACGATATGATAATAATAGCTACCCAACCCATATACTAAATACTAATACGTTACATATATAAATACATGCCTAACTCCGTCCATTCGATTAGTCTTGCTAAGAAGAAGGGCAAGAAACTTAGCAAGAGCATGTCTTTTTTTTCGATCATCATTATATTTATATACAACATTGTTTTAGTAAAGAGATAGAAAGTCGGATAATCAGGCCAAAAATTGAGTTAAATAATATTAAAACAAAACGAAATTAATAGATTATCTTTTTACCCTCCTGTTCTGTCACTTCTATCATCTCTTACAGTCGGAATAAATTTTATATTCATGTAAAATATAATTTTGAAAACAATATAAATTATTTATTGTATTGCAATAACCCTTAGCCTTTAAATCAATCTACAATAATGGAGTACATTCAATATATTATGAAGTTTGAGATGAATTAACACCATGCAGTTTAATCTTCCAAATATTCACTAATTCTATAGTTTGCTTTCTCATAAAGACATTTCTTAACATGGTTTTTGAATTTATTGTCTAAAAGACCAAGTATTTCCTTTGGCATTTTATTATAAAAACGAAAACTGTGACCAACAAAGGAAGTATTCATGCGTGAAGAATATTTGTGCGTTTGAAAAGAAGCAAAAAGATATCCGTTGGTGTATGAAATAAAGCGTATTAATTAAAGCCCTTACTAAGAAAAAACTTAGGCGCCCTAAGCAAAAAAAAAAAATGGTTTTAGTAGGATGTTGTTCACTCAACTCAAATTTCTATGGAAAAGGGAAAAAAAGTTCGCGCAAATAAAAATAATTCTCGATGGAAAGTGGTCTTTTAGCTAGATATATTCGATAATCTCTAAAATTTTTATTCACTTTTTAATTTTACGAACTCATATATGGTGACTTTCGTTTTTATGGCCAAATTCATACTGGAGACTCTGTAAGTGGTCAGAACCAAGGTTCAATGACCCTTTCTGTGAAATGTGCTAAATAAAAGTTCGACTCCCTTTACTAATTGAGTCGAGGTTGTTCTTGAACACGTATAGGGGCACAAAAAAATCGTATTTCGCAAACATCGGGTCATTGAACTTTGGCCCTGGCCACTTACTTATTATGAATTTGGCTGTATAAATGAAAGTCACCTTATAATATGTAATTTTTTGTTTTTTTTTGTACGTGTGTGCTGTAAGACCTACTTGGGACCAGAATTTTACGAGTAAATTTATAAATCAACTGGAATCGCCCTACAGGTTGTCATTGTGAGCTAATTTGTATGAAATTGTCTACGTAAAGAGCAACAGGTATTTTTTTTGCGTTAAGTTATAAGCTTGATTTTTAACAGCACCATTTGGCCATATACTTCTGTAGGATGTATTAGTTTCAATTTGATACCTTTCACGGGGCTCGAGAAAAAGGGTCTTGAAAGACAGACAGACAGAGAGATAGACGGACAACAAAGTGATCCTATAAGGGTTCCGGTTTTTCATTATGAGGCATGGTACCCTAAAAAGTTTACGCCGTCGGACATATTATTATTATTAGAAAAGACTGTTGAATCGATCAATAACTTATATCCGGGAAAGTCACGAAAACTGTTGCGAAAAATTCACGGAGTAACAGGTTTTACCTACTTTTGTTTCATTAATATTATAGGCATACTAAAGCCGATTTTGAAGGCTTTAGTTTTAGTTTGACATACATAAAATTAAACTTAAGTATGGTTAAAACGAAGAGCCATTTTCAAGTCACCATTTTATAAACGTCAAACTAAAATTTTAGTTTGACAGCCATAATTTACTCAACTTAGTGATTTTAACGTGTTTTGGTAATTTCAAGACACATTTTAGAGCTGTCATTTGATTATAAAAGATTTAGTTGGATTTTATAAGGTTGCTTTTAAGGTCCTTCATAAAAACTTATTAAAATTTCTGACGAAATTTCCCTTATTATTCTTCAGTTTGGTAATAGAGATAGATGTGTAATTAAAAACATCAGTCGAGACGTAAACACTTCAAGCAAATAGATTTTGATGTCCTAGCAATTTATCCAAAATTTGCATGAAAACCTGATGATACCTACATTTAAGTTTTTATTTCTAGTTGAATCCTTGAAAATGCGTAAGTAGATAGGTATATCCACTTAAAGCTTGCGAGAAGTCTAAGAGACTCGTCCAACTCTTCCGAGCTCAGATGTGAAGCAAAATTTACATGGCTGACATGCTACTTACCTGAAAAACAGTCTTTGCTGCTTGTTAAAGCACCAAACTCTGGAAGTCTCAATATTCTAGCTACAATTTTTTTGGTCTACTGTACTCTGCACCACATTCATTAATCACAAGACAGATGAATTTCATTGACCAGGAAACAACCATTAAGCCGAGGTAGAACAACGCGATAATGAACAGATCGACTTGTCAGCTGAATGTCAAGCAACATGTTGGCGAGTCAAATTGAGATGATGAGAGCCAAAGTGGCCTATCTTTTCCAGACAATATTCTGGAAAAAATAGGTTGTTCTGGCTCTCATTGCCTTAATTTACTAATAGAATAGAGAAAAAAAAAATACTCAACAGATTTAATCAATATCACTTAAACACAAAATAATAAAACAATAGATCAATCTAGATTGTGGCTCAGACCTAGGTATCTGACTCATGGTTTCTATAGTCTTCTGCCATGTTTGGGCACACCAGCCTTGTATCGACTAGGAGTCAGTTGCCATATATGATCTCTACTGGTACATAACAGCAGCAGTTCACCAGTGGATGCAGATCGAAGAGAGCACCGGCGTTTGGTGGTGTCTGAGACTCGTCCAACTCATCCGAGCTCAGATTTAAAGCTAAATTTTCATCACTGACATGCTACCCATAAATTTTGGTTTACCAGGAAACAACCATTCAGCCGAGGTGAGCCGAGCTGAATGTTGAATAGATCGACTCTTATGTTGATCATAGAAACTTTAACAAGGTGAATTTACTAATAAAATTTAGGCAAATAAAAAAAATATACCTAGCAAAATAGATTTAATTATTATCACTTAAATATAAAAGCATAAAACAATAGATCAGTCTAGGTTGTGGCTCCAATCTGTCTATCTGACTCATGATTTCTAGTCTTCTGCCATGTTCGGGCACACCAGCCTTGTATCAACTAGGACTCAGTTGTCACTCATCATCTCTACTCATAAGAAACAGCAGCAGTTCACCAGTGGCTGCAGATCCATGCGTTGGACTGAAAATAAATACATTAAGTTTAATTTATAAAAAAACTATTTTTGAGCGAACTACACAGAGTGCGTTTTGCATTTGAAACAAACAGGATGCATATTCACCTTAACTTCTGCAGTCTGTGTGTAATCCAACCCATTGCATAGAATACCACTGATACAGAACACTGCTCTGGACGTTCTGCCCATTAGGAACCAAATCTGATTTCTGCAATCAGTTTTTGATATAGATAAATAGAAAAATATATCTTATATAATAGGTTTGCACATATAGATAGGATGAATTAGAGTGATGAAAGAAATTTATGCTGCACAAGTTGAAGGTAAAGCTTGATCGGGCCACTCGAGAAGGATGTATGCCAACCAAATAAGCAACATACTGAAGAACGGCAAAGTTAAAAGACCCAGAATAGAAGAGCTTGTATTACTAGATGGATGTAGGTAGCAAAAGAGGTGTGCCAGAATCAGAAATATGTAGTCTATGCCTACTCCTCTGGGAGACAGGCGTTAGTATATGTATATAGATATAAAATTAAATTTCACAGCGACTAGCACAAACTCCAGACCTGAGTGATTGGGACAGTGTTCATAATTCAAATGGCATAAAGAAGGAGTTATGCACAGGGCACATTTTAGCCTTCTAATTAGTTCGAAGAAATTTTCGTCAGGAGGTATTCAAACATACCACCAGGTATGCTAGGCTTGTATGTATAAAGTGTTATGTGACGTCTGTTAGTTTTAGGCTTTGAAAGATAAACAAACAAGTAGGTAAGTAAAAAACTGGCTGCCACCCACAGACCAGTAAGGCTTACCGGTCTGTGCTGCCACCCCAATGCTTTTAAAGACGAGGTACACATCTCACAGTTTCAGGATTTGCCCCCTTTCCTAGAAAAGCAGATAGGTAGAAGAGGTTAGCATCCCGTCCATTGGAGGTTGGCACAACGCATAGCATTTTACAGAGAATTGTATCCAAACTTTCCTTAAGAAGAAAAAGCTGGGCTTAATGTAGTTTGATTTCATCGGAATCAAAACTTACCATACAACAAAATCATATGGGCATTTAGACTCTCCTAAATTGGCTCCGTCTATTTCTTGGTAGACCGTTTTCTGCTTCTGTTATTGAAAACTAGAAACAGTTAACATACGTAAAGGTTCTGTGCAAAGAATCGATTTCTCAAAAAACAACATTTCGTCTGTCAAAATTGTTAGTGCTGCCAGCATGAAAACCTTAAAAATAACCTACAACTATAAATTCACAGAAATAAATGTAGTATCCCCAGTAGACCACATTCCACCGAAAAAAAATTTTTGCGTGAATTATTTTTCGCCTTTCCATAGAAATTTAGTCAGCTAATACCACTTTGTGCTGGGACGTGAAAAAAATATTTGATCAAAAAAAAAATTATTTTCTTGACTGTGATCAGTTAATGATACATGATCTACCCTAGAATTATTTTCACTTATTATTGTAGGTATCATAGGTGGTAGAGCTGATGCCGGGCTCGACTGTGGAGGTACCACCATCTTACTCGCAAATCCTCCCGAAGTTATTCGGGGGAGAGTAAGAGAACAGCTCTCCGGCAAAACCAGGCGGCCCACCATTGCCTGGGACCGATGGATGACGGTATATCCACCCCCAATTGTCGGGCCTTATACACTGGTGATGGGCAGCGGCGACACTGGTGCAAGGGTTTCGGCATCGCGCTTACCAACCCACCTGCTCAGCGTGTGTGATTATGGGCATTTCTTCCAGGAGGGTCGCCAAGAGTGGTGAAATCCTGGAAAGGCCTATGTCCAGCAGTGGACGAAACAGGCTGATGGATAGATGGATTATTGTAGGACCTTATATTTAATTTTGATATTAATCAATTTTGGTAATCTTTTTTGAGGAATTAGGTATATCACGAAGTTTTCCAAAAACAATGTTCCAGTGTGTGAAACCACGCAGAGAGGCAAAGTCATTAAAATGTAATAATATACAACATACTCATAATTCTACCAAGAAGTAGAATTATAAAAGTTTTCCATACTGACCGAATGAAATTACCGGTAATGTTGCATTTGAATCTGTGGTCTATTAATCTGATTTTGTCTGTGAATTCAATTTAAGAATGTCTAGAGACACCTGCTAATCCCTCAGAATAGCAAAATATAGTGCTGTCACTTAAATTTACGTTTTTTAGTATCTTGACTTAAAATTAAAACCTTCAAAATCGGCTTTACTGTATGTATAGAGTATGAGTGAAAGTAGAGTGACGAAAGAAATTGTTGCCGCGCAAGTGGAAGGAAAAAGCTATGACTAAAACGTATGCCGACCAAATTGGAGACATAGGTACTGAAGAAGGGCAAAGTAAAGTACCCGGAATAGAAGAGCATGTATATGACTAAATTGATGGATGTAGAAGAAGCAAAAGAGGGGTCTCAGGATCGTAGCACATGGAAATCTGTAGTCTCTGCCTACCCGTCTAGGAAACAGGCGGAGTATATGTATGTATTGTATGCAACTGTAGTAATTAGCCATTTACACACTCATTCAATCCTACGACCCTTCCGTGGCGTGGCTATGTTTATTTGTAAAAAATATTAAAGATAATCAGTAAAATTAAGTTATATTAATAAATCATCATCAAACTCATAAATCACGATGGGATCACTATAGCCTCTTGTCACCGGCTCCAAAATCCTATTCAAATGGATTGCCTATTTTGATCACCAAAAAGCTGTCACACACAATGCGTAACAAATCTTACGAATATGGTGGTGGATTTTATTTATTGCTTAGTTAAAGATAATTAATAAGCCAAAATATTGTTGAGCTGTGGTCTGTATAAGTTACCAGACTTATTTAATTTGAACCTAAAAAAATAAATGGGTACAAATTGTGAATCTGGGAGCCTTTCAACGTGTCAGAAGATAAATATTCCGCGTTACATAGAATAAAAGAACGGTTAAGTGCGACTATCACTGGCGCCCGGAGCGTTCTGTACCATTCTAATAAGTAAAGTTTGAACTAAACTTGCAAACTTATGTATAGGTATGAAACAAAACTGCAAAACGAAGTCGGTTAAGTATTAGGGCACGTAACCCTAAACTCCATTATATAATAAATCGGCGTTTTCAGTATTTCTTGTTTAAATACGGTATATGGTACATCATATATTATATGGTGTATAAATTCCAAATTCCTAACAAATTTGGTTTTGAGCTAGACCTCGTAACAAAAACTGACAAATTTGACGGCACGATATTTATTTATGTCTGAAGAAACAAAGAATAAAAAATATATTTTTAATCTACTAAATGAGCACTAGACAATGACCTCCCACGAGCCACGGTAAGAAAGAAATAATTTTTCATCTCCTCGGGACCCCCCTGAAATATAATTAAATTTTACTTCTAATTCAATATTCGGTTTTGGGTCCAGATTCCACACAAAATATCAAAATTTAAAGTCTGTAACTTAATCGCACCTGTAACATACAAATAGAGAGCAGAGTGACATCAATTAATAGGCCTCCTCCGTTTTGCCATTTACGTACGGAACCATAAAAAACATCTCATTCATACATCTTGAATTTTTAACATCGATCAAAAATGTTTTGGTTATTGCGACTTGTTTTCAGTAAATAATAAGTTAATTAACTGTCTAAGCACATGTGTCTGACAAGAACTGTTCAATCTGTTATCTTTTTGTTACTCGTTTTGTCCCTTTATCCAATCCTGAAACAAGGAGTCTGGGTGCCATGTGCTTAGGCAATATTCGTTTTGATTATTCCGAGACAAAAAGTTGGTTAAGTGTACGACGTACACTTTGGACGGGTTCCTTCATTGGGACCTTTTTCCAGATCAGAGTTTGCCAATCATATTAATTTGACGACTTAAAACGTAGCCTTTAATTTAAATTGTCAAACGTCTATTCTGCTTAGCAAATTAGCCCGTTTGACAATTGAAATCGTATGTTTTTGGCTGTCAAATGAATACGATTGTCTGAACAATTGCACCTCTGATGCTGTAAGTTCTCCAACCAAATAAATTAATCTGACCATTCGTAATAGATTTATACCGTGTGTAAAGGAGAGATATCTATACTAATAATCTTTAAATAAAACTGATCAGACTGAACAACTATCCCAAAGAAATATACCTGCGGGAATTTAAAAAATATGTATGCACATTTCCATTATAATTTTTAAAACTTTGTGTGAATTTCACATGGGCAGATCAGATTGATTTTTCATTTGCGCTGTTGTGTTTCTTCGGGAAACATTGCATTTACACCCTGCTTCTTCTGCCGTTGTACTTGATTATGTATTCAACAAAGAAATAAGTAAGGGTTTCCGTTTTTACCACATCTCTAAAAAAGCACAATGCTCTACGAATAAAACATAAGTAAAAGACTTCTAAATTGCAACTAAATGTAAATTTCTTGTTGTGCACTTAATGTCCTCATTTTATTCATGATACGCGTACTTTGTTTATATTGAGACCAATTTGCTGGTCTTTGGCATATTGCAAAATACGATATTATAACTCACGAAATTGTGTTGATCCTCTGACTTGCAGTTTTTACGTTAAATTATCTATTATATACATACTTACAAACTCGTCAAGGTTTTTTTTTGCGTAAATAAAAATATGTGCTAAAAGCTTACAAAGACGAGTAGATAGAAGACCACACACGGTTCAATTTAAACGAAGTGTCATGGTTTTCGCTTATCCACTTTTCAATTTTAAAGCGGTTTAGTAAGGTTCAAAATTGGATAATCACGATTTTCTTAGTCATTCTTTGTACTGAATGCTTTGAAAACTTTGGTGGTCAAGTCTCGGTTTCTAATGTCACTTTGTTAGATAAACTTTATCATCACCAATTACTTTTATGAGAGCTGCTCTTGTTGCTCAAGGAATGTTCAGTGACCAAAGACTTCAATGTATAAATATCAGACACGCTGTTTTATATAAAAGATAAAACATCAATTTAATATAACATTATCAAATACAAATACGTAGCCCAACAAAGACATTCAGCGGGCGTCCCTAGTCTCCCATCCATCCATCCATCACCCGGTTTCGTCCACCGCTGGACATAGGCCTTTCCAGGATTTCGCCACTCTTGGCGGTCCTCCTGGAAGAAGTGCCCATACTCTCACACGCTGGGCAGCCGGGTTGGTGAGCGCAATGCTGAAACCCTTACACCAGTGACGCCGCTGCCCGTCACCAGTCTGTTTATATAAGGCCCGGCAAATGGGGATGATTATACCGCCATCCATCGGTCCCAGGCAATTGTGGGCCGCCTGGTTTTGTCTGAGAGCTGTCCTCTTACTCTCCCCCGAATAACTTCGGGAGGATAAATTTGCGAGTAAGATGGTGGTACCTCCACAGTGGAGCCCGGCATCAGCTCTACCACCTAGTCTGAGATAAAACAAAAGGAAGATACGTACCCCGCTTCTCGCGCGCGGCACCTTAAATATAGGCCCAACTAGCGTTGCCATCCGTCCGGATAAAGCCGGACAGTGTTAGGCTTTTTGACCTCTTGTCCAGTCAAAATTGAGTGCGTCCGGCCTGTCCGGCTTTTGTTAGGCTTTATCATTTTCTTACTTTTCTCGCAACATGGCCGTGAGTCGTATCACCGGCGCAAAAATGGGTCACATATTTTAAATCGCTGAGTAACATAATATTGTAACTCAGTGTTCCTTGCTTTTTGCGAGTATTATTTTGCAATACCGGGCCATAATGCCAATGTAGAAAGAGTAATATAATACTCTTTAAGAGGACAACAATGGATAAAACAAAGAAACAGTTTAAGCTATTTGCAAAAACGTTATTTGTCGAATTTAATTTCAGACCTTTAACGGGTAATAACTTTTTTTACGAAATTATTAAAGAAACTGAGCTTTTAAAGCAGGTTTCTGGCAAAGAAAATATGTCAACAGCACTGATAAAAACTTTTATTAAATTTTTAAGCGTGCGGCCTTGGGACCCAAAATTCCGGCTTTTCTTGCGGCAAGTCCGGCTTTCTGATTTTTAAAGATGGCCCAACGGGACTGTTTTGTGTAGCTTGTCTCGCTCGCGCCCCTGTTGAAGCTTCTCGCTCTATATAATAAGTCGTTCAGTGGCGCTTGTTTAAAAAAGAGGTCCATTTTTCAGTTGACGATATAAAAGCGTAGTGCGTATTAACCTGCCGAGCGACCGCGGCCGTATATAATTATTTCAAGGACAGTACTGAGACAAAATACTGGATACTTTAATTATACTGTGACTGAGACGTGTCTATACAGAATATATGTTTGTGAATACTGTACAATAGGTTTTGTCAATACATGTGGTTGTCCGACGTATAAATCTCACGTAATGTGAATTAGGTGTTCCATTAATAAAACCGAATTTTCTAACAAATATTATATACTGACCGAAATCATGAATTTTCCTTCAGCATACATTACAAGTTCAATCTTCACAACAAAATAACTAACTATAACTAATCCTCATATTTCATGACTCCTTTTATTAGCGCCTAATCTGAGTGGCGTGTCCACAGTTATCGTGGATCTTGTTCAGGGTTGGAGCGATGGTGTCGTGACAGAAGTGGTTTACGTTGAACCTGCAAAAGACGGGCAAGTTGCGCGAACCTACTACCGTGAACCGGCCAGAGCTCGTGCCAACAAAGTAGTACCGCGGCGATGCTCTTATCCTCGTTAGAATATGAACGAAAATGCCTTAATTTCAAAAACTTCTTTGAAAACACGGGCTTTATAATTTTATTTTTATGAAGACAAAGTGTTACCAGCTCTTTTACATTTTTCCACTGTGTTTTCTTTTTAGTTGACGTTGATTACGGTTCTATCAGAAACAAAAAAGCATGGATGTCTGCCTGCCGGTTCGCAGAATGGTGTGATTGTCATAATCGATGACGTCATATTTACAAAATTCCTGTGGTTTTCAAATAAAGTGTCTTTTTAAAAGGCTATAATACCTTCTGTTGACCTTGAAAGTCACAATCAGTGGTTGGTTTTATTCAGACGTTATTAAAGTAAAAATATATATATTGATAAATTACAGAATATCTGGAATGATGTACATTGATTGGAATTTTGAATTTTTATTAAGAACATTAACTAAATACAAAAATAAGGTCCAAATTAAGATTAAGATCCGATTTAATTAATTAAGTATGCAAATAAATCGTAAATTTCTTATTTCGTACTTTACGATATTGTCGATAAGATTGTATGAAGTTAAAAACATACGGTTTCAATTGTCAAACGAATTTGCTTAGCCGAATAGCTATTTGACAATCGAAATCGTACGTTTTAAGCCGTCAAACGAATACGATTCTCTTACACCTCTGAATATGAAATGACCAATTCTACGATATATCAGGATACCTATGGTATAATAGACGTAGGTACATATGTAATGGTTCGAGTTCCTAAACCCATTTGAGCTCTCATTGGGAGTCAAAATCAAAACATCGAGACTGCATCGACCATCTTACTTCGAAGTGCTTCTCTTTCTGTTTTACTCTGGTCTTCAAGCAAAGTTACTAGGACTACAGATTTAGCGAACAGCAGACTAAGTCAACAAAGCTGTCCAACGAGACGAAATTGATTAGGTGCTGATTCTAATAACGTAATAAGTTGAACGGTTTTTTATCCGGTAGTTGTTTTCTTTTTCAAAGAAGTTATTTATCTCATAATTTAATACACATGTTATATTTATAAAAGCAATTTATTGACATATTGTAGCTGATTTTACGTCGTAACTAAAGCTTATTCATTGCAAAATGGTACTTAAATGGACCTTAGAAAAGATAAATCACCTTGTAAAAATTTTAGTTTTGACGGCACTTTAACTAAAATGAAAGCCTTTAAAATCAGCTACAATAAAGTCGATTCTGAAGGCTTTATTTTTAGTTTTAGTGCAGTCAAAACTTAAATTTTTCTGCAACAGCTTCTGTTGTTGACAGTAAAGAACTATTTTGGAATGATGAAAATTAAGTTTTGACAGCACTAAAATTAAAATTAGAGCCTTCAGAATCGGCTTTATTATGTGTTCATGTGATTTTAAAGTGATAGAGCGCGCGCAAAATTTTCGTAAAAATTATGTCAGTATTTTAAATCCATTAAGAATGCGGTTTTTGTGGTTTAGTAATTCAACAATCATTAAAAGAAATTGTTTAAAAATACAAGAACATCCTAAAATATTATCTAAAATAGATTTACCGGAATAAGATTTCGGTAATTTTCATTTACATCTCTTAAATCTTCCTTACAATAAAACGTTGATTTAATAAAAACAATAGTTTGTTTCTTTCGTTAACTAGCCATTTGAGAAATAACACCGGTTTCTTATAAGTATATAACTATAAAATTGCCCTAATACTAAAATTCTTTGTAGTTTAATAGTATAACGACCTATAAGATGTAGGGAACGGTGGCACCAATCTCACCAAGTCGGGTTTCACAACGGCTACTGTCCTTAAATGCGGAGCAGTGAAATATTCCCTTTATTTTCATACATAAGAACTAGTAGATATCTGTGTGGGATCACTGAAAATGCCAAAATATATTGTTACTTATGGCCCGCTTCAAATTGGGATTCTTACGTTTTTATTAAAAATTCGATAGCAAGCAACACAACATATTACTCCTACTGGTAACAACTGAGATTGGCTAGCGGTGGTGTGGCTTCGAATAAAAGTTTTTCGATTAGCCGTCATGCAAGCCTTCTGAGGCTTTCCAACGTCCAAACCTGTTTACTAGTGTGCTTTATTGTTAGGGCTCCGTCAATAAACGGAAACCTTTATAGCGAAGCCTAGGTGGGGTTGACATTTGGCATATACAGTTGCAGAATTACATCGAACCCCAAATAAAATTCGAAAATACATTGATTAAGAAAATGTTGCAAATTGTGTTATGAATTTCAAGCAGTTTACCATCTACATTGTCTGAACTCGGTCACAGTTTAGCACAAACGCTTTACCGACTTTTTGAAAGAAAAGGTGAAAAGTGGATTCAAGAAAACTCCTACAGAAAGTTCAATTAATTATCAATGAAGCATGTTACATGTAAGTGATATAAGCTCTAAATCCTAAATCCACGGCCACATACGCTTATCTAAGTAATATCGGCCATTTTGGATTATTCACTAGTTAATTTTAGCTATCTCGTGTGCAAACAAGAGCGTGTGCCCCGGATTGAGATATATTATATATTGGATTGATATCAGCCAACACAAATCTGGTCTTTGCTCTGTTAAATCAACTTTATCACAAAGGTGTAAAGTTCAAAACACCTTGAAGAAGGCAGAAGTTTGTTTTACAGGGATATCCAACTAACATATCCATTGCCTGCGGCCTGCATTTTACTATGCTTGTAAAATGTATGAATATACAGGGTGTAAATGCAAAGTCAAGAATCCCTTTAGGGTGTGAAAGTATACATGATTCTGATGTCATTACGAGAAAAAAAAATATACCTTGAATTTTCACAAAAAATTCCATCATTTATCTAAGCTATGGCTACGCAGCTCACCGGCCTCCCCACACACCTAATTGCACCCCGCAACCCGCACCCCGCAACCCGCACCCCTCATCCGAGTGGCCAGCGACCAGTGAGGGTGTCCACGCGATTGGTGTATTTTGAGTAAAGAAAATCGTCTTATTATGAGGTACTGGTACTTTATTTAGAGATCCCAGTATTTAAAATAATATCTTTACCGATCATACTAACACACCCTTAAAGGATTCTTGCCTTTGGTAACCACGGTTGCACCCGGTAGAACAAAACATTGTGATTTTTTTGTTTAAAAATTGTTTATTAATCTTTACTTTTATCCTAACAACCGCAATAACTAGCAAGATAATCTTTAAGTACAATACTATAAACAGTATCGTTTTTTGTTGTTGTAAATAACTTATTTTTCAATGTAGTTTTGCTACATTCCTTCTCAAATTCAGCTCAAAACTGCAGACAGACATGATTACTTCCCTCAACAAGTGGCGAGAAACCCAAGTTGAACCCAAGATATGAGGTGGTTTCGTCACCACAAACCCTTGTTCACTGTACACTCTACAGATCCATCACGCGAACACATCCTGCTGTAGGTACGATCACTCAATTATGTACGACCCGTGATGCCGAATAAATCGATTACTGTTATCTCCATAGATACTGTTGCCCCGAGAGATGGTATTTTTTTCTTTTTTATTGTTGTTAAGAAGTGCTGTATTGAGTTTCTATTTTTACCTCATATCGATGCTTATTCGCTATGGTAGACCCTGAATTACCTACGTGTCGATGAAGTGAATTCGGTTATTTTTTAAACATCGATGTGTTATTTTTGTCGGTTTTTTGGAATTAATACATCAATTTAGGAGTGTAACTTGAATATTACATTTTTTAGTGCTTTTAAACCGATTTTATAAGCATTTTAGTTTTTACAGGAAATTACGTCATCATATTAGGTTTAATGTCAGATCCTTGCCAAACTTTAGGATGCGTTCAAGAAATGTTTTTATTCGTATGGCAATGTATTGTGATGACGTCACTGAAGTTCAAATGAAAGGTATCGATTTTTTTATTTAATAAAAGATACGCACGCTTATTTTAAAATCTGTAAATTAGAAGCAGTTAAGGAAAGCTATTCCTCGAAACGGTTTTCGAATCTTAAATATTGATGAAAAAAAGAACAGGCCAATTCGGGGATTTCAGGGTTGAAGAAGGGGGTGTCCGCACAACATATTTACAGAAAAGCTGCGGAGTATATTTTCTTGTATGTAGTTGACAATTTTTAGGGCTGCCAGCTAATTAAATAAATTAAACTCGAGTCTCATTATTTGAAAGCCAGACTTTAGGGCCCAAGAACAAGTTATTTCCCGAAATGTTTTGGAGTTTCTATAGTTAAAATATGTACTACCGCAGACCAACTATTCACTCTTAATCATCGCATAAGGGTGAAAACAAAAAGAGGACAAGTATTTTTTTATCACTGTTAACCTGTAATATTCATATAACATCAAATTCGAGAGGCTTCTAAATCCTAATTTAATTCTTAAGGTCTTAGGAACTCAATTACTTACTCTTATACTACCACTAAAGAACCTAATTGTGACAAGGTTGTCAAGTGCGTCACAGATCTTATTTCTTTAAAGATTTATCTGATCTTTAACTTACTAGCAATAAAAACAGGTCTAAACCAGTGGTGCCCAACCGGTAGCTCGCGGGCGCCTAGTAGCCCGCGGCCTGTTTTCTAGGCGCCCGCGAACAAAGTGGGATAAAAATTCAAGCACACACTAAATTGAAAAAACTTAAATAAACACTAACTAAACTCTGAAAATCTAAATAACGCTGACAGTTGAAGGCACACTCGCACACATCAGTGCTGTGCTGCGGCTTTTTTCATCTCAACAAAAAATTATAAAGATCAGGTACAAACGAGTTTTACAAACGAGCACTTCAACAATTTTACGATTTTGGGATGCACAGAAGATTACAAAATAGACTTTCAGAAGCTTTCTGAAAATGTGAACAGCCAAGTATCATATTAAGTTGGTGCTGTTCCGGTCTATCGTTTTTGTAGTAACTAACATAAATAAACAGAGATATAAGGAAATAATGTACTTTCCATTATCAAACTTAGGTTTCAGTAAACTGAGCGGTGCCCGCGAAGCATTTCAAGATTTTCAAAATAGCCCTCGGAACAATACCAGTTGGGCACCACTGGTCTAAACAGACCTACCATCAACGATTATAAACAGAATTTACGGTCGTAATTTTCCAGTACTTGGAAGGTTTTATCCCTAAAGACGATTCAATCCATACTAGCCAGAGTCAGGTAACATAAATCTAGATTTAGGTCACATCCCTACCCCGGAAATTCATTGTAATATCTAATTTCGTGTTGGCTGACTCGACTAATGAGGATCGCAATTATGAAGCCCGATTACAACTTTATTAGATCGAGGGTTTAGTGTGGTAATTTTCGCCTCATTGCTATGTGAAAAGGATGTGGCTATAAACTGGCTTTTGTCTATTGATATGGTTTTTCTTATTCGTCAACTTACAGGCATATATTATTGAGTATTTGTTTATTTATTTTCTGTCTATTTTCATTTGAGATCTATTTAATATTTATAGCTTCAGTTATAGCATCTTTTAATGTTTATAATAATATTTGCTAGTCTTTTGCCTGTAGCTCCGCCCGCTTTAACGGAAAACCTTGTTTGTTTATACAAACGGCAGACAGAGAGAAGTTGATTTTGATATGTATAGGGAAAATTACATCGAATCTAATATAAGTATGATACGGGATCTAAACCGCGTGGATACATACGTATCTTTAAAGCTTACTCAATAGAATCATCTTAATTTTTAATAAAACGCGGCAAAGATTCGGTTTACACTATCATAAAGAAACGGAACTAGGTAAAAAATGCGGCCAAAGCTCCCAAACTATAACGTGAAACCAGAGTTATCTTCGGCCGTCGGCGGCATTTTATCACATAATTGGAACGAAGAGATTTACAGAATTTGAGCTAAAGAGGTCTAATGAAATAAAACTTTTTTAAGGTAGCACTTAAGGCTCACTAATTTGAAATATTAATATAACCTAGAAATTGAGCAGTGGGGCGAATCGAAGCGATTTTTATTGATTAAATTAAAGGTTCTGTTGAAAAATGGAAGATCCTCCTTGATGTCTGTCTGTCCATTCGTATGCTGCATATTTGAAGAATGTTTCGGTCGATTTACCTTTGGCATGGTCTGGTCCTTTGATCCGGGATTGCAAATTGACCCGCGAAAAAAAAATCTGCGGAGGCAAATAACAAAAAATTGGTTATCATCTTATCATATTCAAGCCAGATCTGTGTTGTGATTTAATTTTTTTCAACACACTTGCTTATAAAGTGGCCCTTATTGCAGCGTTCTTAGGGTCATAAAGCAGCATATTAAACACGCGTGCTTTTTACTTTAAATTATCGCACTAGTGCTTTTTACATTACAGTTTTTTTTATCTTAGCAATGAGGTCTTGAGAAATAGTAAAGTTTTTGCGAATAAATAGACTGTCTCAGTTAAAATGTAATAAATAATCATTTAATTTCATCAAATTATTTATTTTTGTCAACAAATTAACTCAAATTTTTTTGGTAAATACAAAAAAAAACATTTTGTTAATATGTAATATTTGGCTGTTTGGCGAATGCGTCAGTGCCTTTATTTCCATCTGCGCAAAAAACAAAATCTCCGCCGCCATTTTTCAAAGACAATTTTTCAGTTCAGTTCAGTCAGCTGTGGTTTCGATTATGTGGAAAAAAAGACCGTGAAATTTTATTATTTTTCCTCACAAGTGTGTTGAAAAACGTCGTATGAAACGCGTGAGCATTAGACATTACACTCTTGGCTCCATTACGGCCTCGCCTTCGGCTCGGCCTGCAATCCCGCCTCGACTGAATGTCCAACGCAGCTTACTTGTATCATAATGTACTATTATAATATGTAGTACCGAAAACCTCACATAATGTATGACGTCTCCTCATTACAGGCTATATTTTGGAGTTAATTGCTGTAAAATCAACAAGAACTACTTCCTGGCTTGTAAATGGAAAGCCTGATGATAAATAACTTGCAGGAACTTCGATTTATCCTCCGCTATAAAATCTTGGATATTTTGTAGGAAAAAATAGTTCACGCAAAATAGAATACCGCTCTGAAAGCTCTAGTGAAACTGAACTTCGTAAAACTGGTAGTTTGTCCCAGGCATAATTACATCGACCACGAAACCCTTTAACGTAGACAATCACAGCGAAGCAAAGGGGTTAACACTCTCAGACAGGAGTCCCTCCATTTAACACTGGCTGGGAGTTGTCTCCCCTCTAACCCTCCGCGTCATTTATAATAATAACTCTGGCAGACACTTAAACCTCACACCACTAACACCCCCATTTCTGTGGAAGACAAGTGAGAGAAAATTCACGAGAACCTTTAAGCACGTTTTTAAGATTATTTTTCTAAATTTTTAGGATCGTATTTTTTTTTTTAGGTATAGATTTTTAATATAATAAATAATCTTTGTTCTATTGTTTCGGAACAGGAAGACCACGTACAAGTAAAAAAATGCATGTTCTGTTCTTCTTCTCATGTAAGATGCACCATCTGTCTGTCTGTATGTATGTATGTAACCTTGTAACTCGAGACCCTCTTAACGGATTTTGATGCAACTTTCACTGTTACCTAGAGAATTTCTTATAAAGGGTTCAAAGGTATGCAATATAGTTAAAAACACCTGAGTCATCTCATGAGAGTTTCAAATAAACTGTTTTTCTAAAACAATTCGGAGAAAACGACGCCGACGGCAGATTTTTCACACCTCCTACAGCAGTTTACAAAACGGACAGAGCCATAGGTTAGAAATTATTACGTTTTCTCTGTGGCTGAGTGCTAGAGCGCTCGCCTGCTAACCCATTAGTTCAATCCCTGCGGTGCACATTTATTTGTGTACGGTCTGCATGCTTCAGAAGGCACGTAAAGTTGGTCCATTTGTGTCCGAAATACGGCGATAGGACTCACTACTTATCGATTGTGACGTAATAGTTGTCACTGAAAAGCGGATGTAGCGAGTGTGGAGTGAAACTGGTTCACACTTGGTAACACCTCTGACAGCCCTCCGGCGATTCATGTTAAAGTTTTTGTACCTTAGTTAGCACACTGGATATTGGCTAAATTCTTTGTATACTAATTTATTGCATAAGTTGGTTCATTTGAGTAAATTAAGTAAATGTAAAGATTTTGTACCTTAGTTAGCACAATATTATGGTTATTGTATAATTTATTGCTTATGTTGGTTTATTTGAGTAAATTAAATAGGTGTTAAAGTTTTTGTACCTTAGTTAGCACACTGGTTATTGGCTAATTTCTCTGTATAACTTATTGTGATGCTGGGATAGATCACATGTGATCTTACAGCAGCACTGGTCCATGTAATATTTAATTAAAAGTAAATAAAAAAAAATGACGTGACAATATGATTTTGTACTTTTTTTATTATTAAAATTTCCAGCGTTTTAGTTTTTATTAACACCGGTATACAAAATCATATTTTTTGTTTGGAATAGATATGTTAAAACTTATGTCCTCAAATTCGCTAGAACTGAGTACAACTCTTACACTACAACTCTACGCATGCCTTTGCGGGACCAAGAAGGTCTAACATATCGACTTACAAATTAGAATTCTTGGGTAACGAACGCTCTCCATATCTAATTTCACGAACATAATGGGCAGAAGAAGCCCTTTATATATTTTATGAAGCTTTCGTGCCTTGGCATCTAGATTCTACTCTGGAAGCCGGGCCATACGATTTAATATCCTTGGCCTGGCAAGCCAGTATGTACGTGGAATCACTCAAAATATTCTCAAAGCTTTTGATAAAGTATTTCTGAATGTTCGGAATATTCCACCGGCCGAAAGCCGGGATTCGAAAATAAAATTCCAAGAAAGAGACTACATATTTAGGGGGGTCGGTTGTACAGTTCACATTTTACTTAAAAGCTGCAAATGGGACGAAAATAATGTTTTCTCATCCATTAGGACATTGTGCCTACACATAATACAAAGGACTTTATGACAGTTGTATTTTTTTATAGAGTAACAACTTTTAATAGTGGGCAGTGTTATTTGATTTGATTTGTGTTTTTCCTCATGAAATGACAAAAAGTACCCGTAAGATTATTCTTTAGGTTCTCCTTAAACAGGTTGAAAATAAACCCCCTAGCAATATCAAATGAAATTATTCTATGTTCGAAATAAAAAAACATATGTTTTATTACTTTTGTCATACATCACACTTCACACTAATATTATAAATGCGCATGTTTGTGTGTATGTTTGTTATTCTTTCACGCTGAAACGGCTGAACGGATTTGGATGAAATTTAGAATGGGTATAGCTTATACCCTAACTTAACACATAGGCTACTTTTTATCCCGGAAAAAAGCAAGTCGCTAAACCGAATAACACGCGGGCGGAGCCGCGGCCAAAAAATAGTGAATAATTTTTTTAAAGATATCGACCGTCAAAAGCACCGGTGACAAGAGACGATGCTCTACGAAACCTATGTGTACGTAGCCTATGTGCATTATTTATCGCCGGGAATATGTATGTACGTATCAGTTGTCAGTCACATGTTCCGTCGCGTAGGTTGGCCATTCATTAGTTTTTAAAACGAGAGGGTTCATTTTCAGCCTGTATAAAGAAAATTTAATGTCGGAAGCTTTGAAAAACCTTTTCAGATAACCAATCCAATACCAGACACTTTTCCATTTTAAGCGCAGTATCGCCTATAGGCAAATAAGGCAGGTTAAACAAGAACAAATGTTGGAAATCACTTTTCCAGTGCTGTAATGAAATTCCTAGGGCTCGTCTGATTAAAATAGTCTGAAGCAACGGGCTGACCTAGTTGCTGTTCCCGGCTTTATTGTCTCGATCCCGGTCCATAATAGAGTGCATCCATTTATTCAACTATCTATGACTACTTATAATATTTCCATCCTGCTACTGTTTCGTCTTGTGTTGGAATGTACTTGATTATCCTAGTTCCTTTCTTGCTTGAACTTCTCGTAGATTTTTGGAAAAAACCGAGTTGCTATTTAGCATTTGAAGGATTTTTCATACTTAAGGTCCATCTTGTTTTTTTTTGTGTTAGTTAAAAATACCCTTATTACATTAAAACTATAAGTTTTCCTTAATTGTTTTGTTTTTTACGGAGGGTAGGGCGGTGGGGGGTTTATTTGTCGTTAATTGACTCGATAGCACGTCTCGATACGATACGCGACCAGAATCACATCAACTTTAAACTTTGATAACTGATGGACCATTCCGCACTAGTTCATTATTCTAGCAAGGCAATATTTGCATACAATGGGAACGGGTTGAGATACCTTTGACTTGTGGCCGTTAGGAAAGGTAGATTATTGAGACACCAAGTTGTTCTAAAATCAGCCTTATTGCCTTTAATTTAGCTGCAGGATAGATATTCTATTACCAAAGAGTTTGTATGAGTAAATAACACTGTTTGAACAGTAAGGTTTGTGTTTTACCTTCCACTAAGTAAAGGTTTTGAGGTATCTGAGTCTGCATTTCCGGTCTTCTGTTACAATGTGTTTTCTGTCTGTTTTTGATTACTTTAGTGTCACATTTTCCGCTTTGATTGGCAGTATTTAGTAAATATTTTTTCTATTTTCAGGTCAATTATCTACATGTAATCCAAGTTCATCGTCGTGTAAACGGTATGTCCATTTTTCATAAATCTATATCTCTCAACTTTAGACACGGAACAAAGTCAGAAATTACGCGGCCAATTGAACATGGCTTTCTGATTTGTCACTATGATTTCAAATAGCAATATAATTAAAGATAATAAATACAGTTCATAAATGAAACATAGTCGGTAAGAGTTTGTTGAATCCAGAAGAATGGATCATCGATCAAGCAAGCCGTCTCACTGATAAAACTGACAATTTTAACCATTAGTTGTATGTTGGTTGCGAATAAAAAATATCTAAATACTCAGTCTGTCTTATCCACAAGTTTTCATTTCTAGTTAGTTAAAAAAGTGAAAATTCATTTATTTATCTTGAGATATGCTTAATATTACAAAATGCCTTTCATTTATATTAGCTTCAGAAATATCTCGAAAAAAATCCAAAATTCAAAAATGGGCCAAGGAGCTTCCCTTATAGGGCCTGTAGTCGGCGGCTTGAACTCAGTCGCGCACGGGGTCGCTATCCTTGCTATTTCATCCTACATTCAACTTCGGATTATAGAGCACTGACTGACTGTTATTGGTTCATTTCCCGAGCTCGTACGGAACTAACCGAATACGGTGTGAGAGGCAAGCTAACGCGAGACAACACTCATGTTTTGGTGGTTCCTATGATTTCAGGAGAAATATCCCAAAAATTTAAATTTAACAAAATTATTTTTGAGTAGCATAAAATATACTATCCTGAAACTAAAATTATTTTATTTGTTGTATCGCTTCTAGGACATTACGGGACATAAACATTCATCAAAATATGTGTAAAATCCAGGACTTATACGTAGGACGCACTATAAGTTTCCGGAATGAATATGAAAAAATACTATTAAAGGTACAAAATTAATTTATTGTTTTTCAAAATAATCTCCCTTGGCGTCTATGCACTTTTTCATTCGATCAAACCAGTTTTGAAAACTTTTGTGCCACTCCCCTGTGGTGACCTCTGAAACGTGTTTTTCATACTCCTCGACAGCCTCTTCTGGTGATGAAAATCGTTGACCGCGTAATTGGTTCTTAATTTTTGGGAACAGAAAAAAGTCACAAGGTGCCAGGTCGGGACTGTATGCAGGATGACTCATGAGTTCTACATTTTTCGTCTTCAAAAAGTCGTTTGTCTGTCTGGCCGTGTGAGAACTAGCATTGTCGTGGTGCAGGATGATACGGCGTTTACGGTTATTTTTACGGAGTTCGTCAATAACTTCCGGCAAACAAATGGTCGTGTACCAGTCACTATTCACGGTACGACGATTCTCTAAAGCAACAGTAGCCACGTGTCCAGTTTTATTAAAAAAAGAAGCAATCATCCGCTTAGATGCACTTTTCACGCGCGCCACTTTGGTTGGTTTCGGCTCATCTTGAAAGACCCATACGCTCGATTGCTGCTTTGTTTTGGGATCGTAGCAATAAATCCATGTTTCGTCACCTGTTACTATGTCCCACACCAAATTTGACGCACCTTCGTTGAATCTGGTAAGCATGGCACTGCACCAAGTGACGCGGTCCGTTTTTTGAGCCTCGGTCAAGTTGTGTGGGATCCACCGCGAGCACAGCTTTCTCACACCCAAATGTTTGTGTAGGATTGATTGTATTTGACTCATGCCTATTTCTAAGGATGCGCGAATTTCATGGTAGGTCACATGCCTGTCTGTTTCAATCATACGGCGCACAGCATCGATGTTTTTGTTGGTCACAGCGGTGGACGGCCGACCATCGCGAGATTCGTCACTGAGATTGATACGACCACGCTTGAATTCTGCAAACCAGCTATAAACAGTCGTCTTGCATGGTGCTTCATTGCCAAAAGCTGTTTCAAGCCGAGCGATGCTCTGTTGAGCTGTCAAATTACACTTAAAATCGTAGAAAATCATACTACGAAAATTTTCCCGAGTTAAATCCATGTTGATGCAGACACACAATTTTTTAAATGGCGCCACAATGTAAAAACAAAAGACAGTCAGATGAAACAAACTGCATTCTACAGCCAAAGAGTTCTATTTTCAAATGTTGCAATAAATTTTTAAATATTGTTTATTTAAGTGGCCAGTTCCGGAAACTTTTAGTGTTACCTATGTACCCTTGTAACTTTTATGGATATTGTATGGGATATGTTGAAAAAGAAAAAAATGACAAGCAAGTACCTATAAATAGATGGTAGAGCTGATTCCGGGTTCAACTGTGGAGGTACCACCATCTTACTCGCAAATCCTCCCGAAGTTATTCTGGGGAGAGTAAGAGAACAGCTCTCTGGCAAAACCAGGCGGCCCACCATCGACTGGGACCGATGGATGGCCTTATATCCATCCCCAATTGCCGGGCCTTATATAATCTGTGATGGGCAGCGGCGTCACTGGTGCAAGGGTTACGGCACCGCGCTCACCAACCCACCTGCCCAGCGTGTGTGAGTATGGGCATTTCTTCCAGCACGACCGCAAAGAGTGGCGAAATCCTGGAAAGGCCTATGTCCAGCAGTGGACGAAACAGGCTGATGGATGGATGGATGGACCTATAAATAAGGACATGATCAGCGAACTGCGCTAGTATGGGAGTTCGGGCGAATAGAGTCGTCTTAATACCTTTGTCTAGGTATAAAAAAATACTATCTGTCTGTGTCAAGTGTTACTGACATTTGGTTATTATGTCACTCGTGTATTAAGTATCGTTGTAACATTTAGTTTTTTCTGACACCTGACAACAATCTGACCTGATAACAACCATTTTTGTTACTGTCACGTGAGCCATTTTTCCCACAAGGCTTTTTTGCTTAAAAAACCAAGATTAAATTATATTGTACATATTTATTTCATATTTTAAGTAATGCTGTTGTATCTATCATTATTTCTAAATCAATGGTTCTAATAGTAATTTGTTTACAAATCAAATCGTGAAGAATTCGGTTACTTCAACAAACTTTGAAATATAAACGTTGTGCGAGACTCGAAGAAGTGGACAAATATTTTCTTAGTCTGTATTCATAACGAATACATAAAAGGCGAGCGAAGAAGACACAAGTCATGAAAGTTCTGAAATATTTGTTTAGCTGCCGACCTTTTTGGGTTCTACTCGTATCTTTGCTAAACTTTGCTGGAAACTTCATGCTTGGTTACGATTATCTTATGATATTTTTTATATCTCAATAGTATCTAATCTATGAACTTCGGTTTCAGTTCTTGATTACCATATGATGAGTTACCTAATTTGGCCGCCCCTCAGTCGAGCGTTTCTAGGCTAAGCGAATATTTGATCAGCGAGCATACGCTGCACATTCCCATTACACCAGAAATAGAGTCAGCTGATACTAGTCGAACTCTACGATTTTAAACTCTGACACCTCGAGCTATGGTCCATTTTGCAACATTACAAGTAATGGCAATGCAACTGAGCTGCATTCTAAAATCAACATTGTTCTGAGTTTTTGCGCTCCAAACTGTTTGCTCAAGCCACAGAGTTCGTTGACTCTAGTGCAACTGACTCGCATTACGTAACCTCCCAAAACATCGTTTAGTTTCAGAAAATTTACCGGTACGCTGACTTTTAATGTTTGCTGGAAATGTTTGAGGTAATAGCTAATTTAGCTGCTTCGTGGTTAGCCCTGGATTTAGGATGATGAGAAGGCGGAAAGTTGAACCTGATTAAAAGTTTTTGCCAAATTGACGTAAGGAGATGAGATTTGGAAAGGTCAAGGAAGTCGTATTGGTGCGCATTTACTTTTTTTGGGTACAGCCACGAGTATTTAATATTGCCAACAAAACTGCAAAGCTCTCTAGTCCACCTTTTATTGATATTTTTTCTTACAAGATATCATGTCGATAAGCATATTACATAAAATATTTTGTTTTTCATGGAACTTAAATAAATAATCGCTACAATTTAAATGTTAATCGAAAATAATTTTTGACTCCAACCGTTTCAAGTTGTCAACCAAAAAAATCTTTTAATAAATAAAATTCATTTCAAAAGTATAATATCCCGTCAAATAGCATATCTAAATCCATAATAAATATATATGAATCAAAATATTGCAGACCATCAACCAAAAAGAAAAAAAAAAGTATCCAAGAAGATAGAATGTTCACCAACTGTTAGCATCGACTGCCCTGCACCGGTCTTCTTAAGCATGATTAAAAGATACCTAGTAAGCACACATTTTTCTGGGCCGAAAATTGTTTAGATGCTATACGACGGGTAATATAATAATTTTGTAGCCGTCGTCGTCGACGACGTGCTGGAGTTCGCTCCGCCGCCGCCGTGCCGTCGACGAGTAATACCTCGGTGTAAACTCGCAGCCAATGCACCGTGCCAAGTGAATATAAATAAATAAAAATATATAATAATAGTAAGGAAATGTTGGTGAATATTCCATTATTTTGGACAACGTATTGAATTTTTTGCGAACATATTGTTTTTTTTTCTAGCCTTGTGTATAATTTTGATAAGCGGTCAATAAAGTGACAAGGTCAAATCATTAAACGCGTGACAATAAAGTTGTATTGTTTTGTAATACGAGCCCTTAATAATAATAACATAAACACAAACTGTATCAAATATATGTGCTGTTCGATTCTGCTTTAGATCTTATTGTAAACAGTCCGCCGACAATCTAATCCTATAATAACTGATAGTAATACTGTACCACTCCGTTTTCTAGATTTTACCGGGTCACATAACATATTACCATTAAAATATGAAGCCTTCGGAATTCTGCAGATATTACAAAACCGACAGCTGCGAACTATTTCACCCCCGCTTTTCTAACGTTGGCTCTACCGACTTAGCTGCCAACATAACGTTATCGCAGTCAAAGTTCCAGATTACAGTTACTTGTCTAATGGACGTTGGAAAAGAGAAATTTCCGCAACCCTGCCCCTCTATCGACGGTTAATGGACTTTACCAATTTTCCAACGTTTTGTTCCCACCTTTCGGGAGACTCGGTAAGTGGTCAGGACCAAGGTTCAAGAACAACTCCGACTTAATTAGTATAGGAAGTCTAAATTTTATTTTGCGTATTCCACAGATAGGGTCATTGAACCTTAGTCCTAACCACTTACCAAGTCTTCAGTACGAATTAGGCTTTATAAACGAAAATCACCTTATATGCCTATTTATAGTTGTATGTACATTATCATCAGCCTACTTTACATCAGTCCACTGCTGGAAGGCATGTATGTACATACATGTAAGGGACATGTGAGGGACCAGCTAAGTGCAATAAAATACATACGTAAATTGACACTCCATCTGTCTGTCTGCTCCATTTGTTTGCTACGATCCTGACACAACTCTGTCGCTTTTTCCTAATTATTCTATCAACGTAATTGATAGATAATAATTATTCACGTAAGCTTGTCCACTGTTTAATTTATTTATTTATTTATTTATTTAATATTTACATTATGTTGAATTGAACTTATATAATAAACACCACATAAACCTTTACAGGTTTGTGTATGGTGCACATGAATCTACCTTACAAACTTATATTATTAAATAAAAACATCAGTGCTTACAACTAAACGTTTAAGACGTCAAATATTTTGCCAGTTAGCAAATAAATACAAAGACCAATTTAACCATATGGTGATGATGTCTCTTCTTTGTTCATGAATAGGGGTTACTTTTCATTGCAAAGGTCTTAAAGATAATTTCAATGGAAGAAACTGATAAGGAAAATCATATACAGGTTGCTTCAGTTTAGTGGTCTAAATGATTTAAAAAATGTAATTTTAATTTATCCTTCATATTGATTGGGGTTATCTCCTGTCTAAAACTAATTGGGAGATTATTTATAAGGGTGGGGATTAGGTGCATTGTAGTGCGTTTGCCGTAATAATTATTAAATTTGTTCACTTGTAGTTGATTTTTGGCGATTTTCCGTGTAAAATTTTTATGCGAAACTGGAGTTTGAATTTCAGGGTTAAAAAACTGTTCCTTGAGTAACATATAGTTTACTTTCTTGTGCACAGGTAGAACATCACATAATTTAAATAAACCACTGTATTTTTTTCTAAATTTACGTTTAATTTTCGGGCCAACTATGGTTTTAAATATTCTAATTTGGAGGTTATAAAGGGGATCGAGGTATGACTTAAACGTACGGCCATAGCTACTAATTCCGTAGTCAACAATCGGCTCAACGAGTGATTTGTATAAAGTAACTAACGTCTGGAATGTTAACCTGTTACGAATAATGTAAATTTTAGCAAGAATTGCCCGTAACCTTTTATTGACTCCATCAATGTGAGGAGCACAATTTAAGTGTTTGTCGATTTCAAGCCCTAGGTATCTATGTCTTTCAACTACCTCTATTGACTCGCACTTGCAGTTTCGAGAAGATGGATGCAAACACTCATGGCTATGAGCTTTTAAATCAATAATATGTTCAGTTTTAATGTAGGGAGAGCGTATGTGAACCAATTTTGTTTTTGTGCATTTAAGACGAAACCCGAATCATGTGACCATTTGCATAAGTTATCAAAATCCTTTTGTAATTTTGCGAGCCCGCTTCCAACGTCACGATCCGCGGATATAATGCAAGTGTCATCGGCAAATTGGAACACTTGACAGTGTTTTAGGACGTTTACTAGATCGTTCACGTAGACCAGGAAATGCAGAGGTCCGATTACCGATCCTTGCGCTGTGCCATGGGTTGTTTGACTCCTATCGCTAAGTGACTTGTCAATTTTGACGTAATTAGACCGATTATTAACATTACTATCACACCATTTAAGAATTTGACCTCTAATTCCACTACATTCTAGTTTTTTGGATAGAATTTTGTGATCTAGTACATCAAAAGCCTTAGAGAAGTCGATGAATAGAGCTAGCAAATGTTTTTTCATTTAGATTCTTATTGACGGTATCAGTGAAGTCAGATAATAGCTGAGTGCAACTTTTCTTAGGTTGAAAGCCGTATTGTAATTTGTTTAGAACATCATGCTTGCTGTAAAAGTTTTGGATTCGTTTACATACTGCTTTCTCAACGATCTTGTCTACGCAGGATAGTATGGTGATAGGTCTGTATTTACCTACATCGTCACGTTTACCACTTTTATGAATAGGACGTATGCAACCCTCTTTTAGGCCGTCTGGATAATATCCTTTTTTAATACTTAATGTCTTGCGATGGCCACAGAGATTTTTTGAGATAAGCTGATTACGTCATAGGGTTTTATGCAATCAATGCCAGGCGCCTTTTTTGGATGTAACGTTCTAATGATTTTATTAATATCGTCTGTAGTAACGTTTTGAAAGCGCATGCTGGCGTCTGTGTGATTAATATATGTTTTCACGTCTAAAGTAGGAAATTTACATTTAGGTAAGGCATTTTGTACATTCGTCTTGAATTCCACTGAAAATTTATTTGCTATCTTTTTATCGGTAAGTAGATGTGAAGCGAAAGCTCTTTTTATCGTTTCGTCTAAAGAAGGTTTAAGGTCCCCATTATCTTATTCAATAGCTCCCACAACCGTCGTTTTTCTTATTTACAATGTTTCTAAAAAACTTTCTTATTTACAATGTTTCTAATTTTATTGTATTCAAATCGAAGTACCTTATTATTAATATCTTTACGTATGAAGTAATTATAATGAAGTAATTAAGTAATGAAGTAATTATATTCACCAACTTACCTGTTTTACTATTGCCTTTGCAAGGATTAAAATTACCTACAAAAAAAAAACCCTGTCTTGAATTTTCCGTGCTTTTCCGAAATTATGGTATACTAAAACCCAAATGGAGCAACTTTTGTTATATAAGGTGACTTTCATTTATATAGCCAAATTCATACTGGAGACTTGGTAGATGGTCAGTACCAAGGTGAAATGGCTCTGTGTGCGAAATATGAAAAATATTTTTTGTGCCTCTATACTTGTGGTATATACATATATATACATGTGGTATATGGTCTATACTAGGTGGTAGAGCTGATGCCGGGCTCGACTGTGGAGGTACCACCATCTTACTCGCAAATCCTCCCGAAGTTATTCGGGTGAGAGTAAGAGAACAGCTTTCAGGCAAAACCAGGCGGCCCACCATTGCCTGGGACCGATGGATGGCGGTATATCCACCCGCAATTGCCGGGCCTTATATAAAACAGACTAGTGATGGGCAGCGGCGTCACTGGGGCAAGGGTTTCGGCACCGCGCTCACCAACCCGCCTACCCAGCGTGTGTGAGTATGGGCATTTCTTTCAGGAAAACCGCCAAGAGTGGCGAAATCCTGGAAAGGCCTATCTCCAGCAGTGGACGAAACAGGCTGATGGATGGATACTTGTTCTAGAACAACCTCGACTCAATTAATATAGAAAGTCTAAATGTTATTTTGCCTATTTCCCAGAAAGGGTCATCGACCCTTAGTCCTGACCACTTACTGAGTGTCCCGTATGAATTTGGCTGCATAAACAAAAGTCACTTATATAATACTAGCCTTTTGCCCGCCTTTATTCAATCTTTGCCCCGCTTTATGTTGACCTGACCACTCTCACTACGATGATAATAAAAAAACCGCATCCAAATCCGTTAACTGGTTCTCGAGTTGAATCACAAATGAGTACATGGTTCATTACGTTTCTTTCAGTGAGCTCATGAGGCACCCAAATATCGAGCTTTTTTGTGTACCCAACTTTTTTCAAATGCGCCAAAACTGTTTTGTGGTCAATCCCCAGTTCTTCAGCTACATCATAACTACTGACATGCCGATCTTGCTTCACTTTTTTCAAAATTGGCATCCATTTTATCCGTCACAAGGCGCCCAGAGCGAGTGACATCAAAATTTCCGGATTGAAAACGCTTAAACCAAATTTGTGCTACTCCCACAGACACTGCACCAGGTCCATAAACATCACGAATTTTTTTCGCGGCTTGCGTTGCATTTTTACCTTTTTTGTAGTAAAATTTTTAAATGTATCGAATTTCTTCATTAGATTCACTCATCTTAACAGTAAAAAAAACAAATGAAAATCACACATTTTACCTAATCTGAATTTGGAATTATCTTTTTTAAAATTTAAACTTTTTAATAATACTAAGTTCATACATACTATTTTCGAAAAGAGTTTTTCCCCAACCTAATATTCAATTTACAGACACGACTTTTTACTACTTTATTATTAGTATGGAAGATAACGTATACAACTGGGAGCTTATGAGCTTTTGAGTTTTTTTGGCGATACTTTATATTCAAACTAACTATCTGCGTAATGGAAATTGCACTTTACCTTTAGCCAAACAAACTTGCAAATAAACAATCTTCAAAAACGAAAAGTGCCCGAAATACTCACCAGTAAATGCATCAACACGTGTGAATTGTTATGAAAACAATCCTGTTGGATTGTTACCAAGCAAAGGCGGTCGAGTTGAGTCATGCTGCTGACTCAAGACCTCTTATTTAGAAATAATTGATTTTACATGGTCCATCGGTTCCATCTCATTCGACTGGGCAAAAAGCGTCCGGCAATAATTCGGTAGGTGTTAAGATTTCATTACGAAGACAGCAAATAAGGGGAGATGCACCCATGCATATCAACATGAGAACGAAAACCGTTTTATATTGACACTTCTTAGAGCCGAATTTTGTGTGGTGAAGACTTGGGCTCTTGTGACAAATAATCCAAAAAAATTACATTATGTCGCAAGTAATTCGTACTTTTATAAATAACTTATAAAGAAAGTGTTCGATTTTGCATTTAATACAATGGTATTACTTTATTTTATAGTTTCCAAAGAATAAAACGGTTGTTGGTAGTTAAAATTGCTCTGTAACGAAAGCATATGTTCAAGGGGTAGTTTGCAATTTATATTTACTGACACTAAAAAAACATTTTTCTTTTAAGGGTTGTCATTTCTGCAATGCATAGCATTTTTTGAAGCTTTAGGTCTTTCAGCAACTTGACGTATAAAAGATCTGATCTTTAAATTTGACTTTACAGTAGTTAAATTTGTCCTTACAATTTGAATGGGCCAATAAATTGACCGGCACATATCAATTTCGAATAGAGCAATCAGGTCGTTTTGTGCATTATTCATTCATGATTCACTATTACTTTGTATGGCGTTGATCGATTGACGTTTGTAGACCGAGCTTTAACAGTTCACCACATAACGAAATAATAAAACAAAGAAAAATCACCTTTATTTCCACTGACTAAGAGCTCTGCCAGCTGGTTTCTTGTGGCTAGCACGGTGCCTGCATTTTGATGTCAGACATCCGGCGCCGGCGCAGCATATAGATCTTCAAATATAGAAGCTGATATCGAAGCGTTCGTAAAATAGCCCTTATTCCTCACGAATATGAACCAACAAACCACAAAAAAGATTGCAGTAGAATATTGTTTGCTGTATGCGACCGGATACTGCGAAAATGCAATCTGGGCTTAGGTGGCTATTCTGGCAACATTATTCACACGCTTTATTTTTATACGACTTTGTGTATCGCGTGATAAATACCGTGTGATGATAATTCTACTGACTATAAATCCTTAAAAGACACGTTAAACATGTAATAAAGACGCGCAATTTTTATTTATTTTTAATGCTTGATTGATACGTTTCTGTATAGAGAGCTCCTAAAAATCACCCGATTGCCGCCAAAAAATTGCCGCCCTTATTGTCTAACTTCAACATCCATCGTCATCGCTTTCAAACGTATTGTGATTGGCTCAAAATGACCAAAATGACTAGCCAATCATAACACATTTGAAAGCCTTAGCGATATTGAAGTTAGACTATTAGGCGCCTCGAAAGTATAAAACTTTAAAAATAAAAAATAAATGCCCGGTTTCATAACATGCTTACAATGTCTTTTGAGGAGCTATAGTTAGTAGAATTATCATCACACGGCATTTATCAAGAGGTGAACAAAGTCTTATGAAAAATTTTGCCAGAATAGTCACCCAGATCATTTGCTTTAGAGATAAAAAGAAGATGCCTAAACATACTCGTTCCTGTGGATATACTTTAGTTACTAAAGTATTATAGTTTCTTGAATAGTTGGAAGTAGCGAAGGACCGCGATGTATGGTTTCAGCAAGGGGAGGGCTTTGGTAAGCAGTGGGACAACTTAGCTTAGAGGATGCATAACCCCTTCGCAGGGGATCATCGCAGGAGATTCGTGGAATAAGCCAAAAATAGTTTCTAATTTTGAATTTTGATTTGTAAAAGTTAACGTTTAAACCCGATATCAGTTTTTAAATGTTGTCAATAAATTCTAGACCCAAAGACACCGTGTTGATATATCAAAAAACGGGCCAAACTAATAAATTGACTCATTTAAATCAAAACCCACCTCTATTCCCAGTCACCGAAGATCCCTGAAGGTGTCTCCATTACCCTGGTGAGCCAGTAAATGAGACTGTTGTACTTCCACAAGATAGGGCTTCGATAGGCGACGATGAATGTCATTGATACGCAAGTGTCAAGACCGGCACCAAGCGCCCAGCCTGATAAGGGCAAGAGTGCGTGCTGCTTAGCTATAAATAAGGTAGATAACTTGCTACTATGCGGCTAATTTACATGAAAAATTAGCCAGTTGCCGTTGCTTCAGCTTACAGACCTATAAACTTTTTTGAATGATTGCAGATAAATTGCGGAACTAACCTCACGCAGATTTAAAAAAATAGATTGTCTGAAATCAAGTTCAATAACTGTTGACATAATATAATCTGTACAATTTGAAGGATTATTCTCTTTCGTCTAGGATTGGATTTGTTTACAACAATCCCTGCTTCTATTGATAGTTTAAAAATAACATTCAAACATGGAATGTAAACAGATATATCAGCGGCAGCACTTATGTGCTCTACCAGTTATTTCTCCATCGCATTCTCTCAAGGGATTTATAGTCTTCAGAGAAAAGGACACAAGGATGGAGGTTATCGGAAAGGCTCAGCTCCTAAAGAAACCGCCTCGACGTTTGCTTGTTAAAGCCATTGCTTTTACTACCATTTAAGGTACTGTCGGCGTCTGCAGTCCTTCCACTTCCAAATATGGAACAAACTGCTACTTAACGTTACAAAAATAAATACAATTTATATTTGAACTGATCTTTGAGCCCAGTATTGTTCAATTCACAAACAAGCTTGATTCCATTCGTTACATTCTGACTTCATACATTAAAAATAACCCGCTATTTAAATTATGTGACCATCACAATGTCTACATGCTTAAAAAAAGTGTTGATATTTAAAAAGTGTTAAGCAATAAAAGAATTACTTAGACAAATCATAATTTGCTTTACCCAACAGGGTCCAAACTTGTAACTACTACGATGTGTTTTATACATTATCCTAAGAAACATTTTTTGGAACGCAAAGAAGCATATTGAGTACCATTGAGTATTGAATAACTATAAAACTGACTAAATCGTCAAACAAAACAACCAATATTTCTTACAAAGATTAATCAGGATCGAATGAACTTGATGGTGTGAGTGACTCATGTGCTATTTTGGTGTGCCCGCGCAGCTCTACCACAGTCAGGTCCATTTTTTAAGATTAACCACGGATGAACTGGTCCGGGGTTCTATTGAAACCAGACGTCAGAACAGCTGGCAAAATATTATTCGCAATATGTACACAAACGCACGTGTTACACTGATATATATGTAGTGTATTAGAATAATACTATTAAGATATCTATGACGTGTTATTATACACTCAAGTCTGTATCTAAGACGGGAAGGCGGAGAGGAGACTACAGGTCTCCATCTGTTACGACTTCGTTAGGACAAATTCCTTGTAAGTTTACGTTTTACGCTAATATGTACGTCCATATTCACACACTTCTTTTATATTCATTAATCAAGTCTTAAGAGCTCTACAATACACGAGTGCATTTCCTTGGCCTAATGTCTTTCTTGGGTGGTCCGGTCGAGCTCTTTCTTTCACTTGCGTTCCATTCGTCACTTTTTTATCCTTTCTCTATGTATGCCTAAACTACTGAAGTATCCCATGATAGAAACATTAAAACAAGGAGAGTCTTCAACTTAATAAGTTTTCAATACCTTCGTAATGTGTCAAATTGCCCGAACATGCGTTGATAAACAATCCATGAAATTGAAAAAAGTCAATCAAAGAGCGTCGACTGCGTGCTGACCACGCCCGTGTGATCATACGCATCATAAATGTCGGTTAATCAATTTGATTTAGCTACTTTGCCGACGGTCGTTGACTTGGAATATCCATCAGGATTCACGATTCTGCGAGCGAGCATTTCGCGTCATGTCTCGTGAATGTTCTCAATTTGAATTTTTACGAAATTCGTAAAAGCTGCGGTGAAAGTCCTCCTAACGTTTTGCCTCAAGTTGGTGTAAACAATGATTCGGCCGGGAATGTGGAACGCAGTGATTGGTGCGAGGCCCAGATTCTCGGAGATACTCATCAGGAGCCTTTTGTTTAAAGATCCCTCGCCCAACAAGTTTGTGGCATTTCAGTTCTGTTCACAATGGAAAGGTTTTGTAAATCGTCCATCAAAAGGTCAGTCACAGAATTGCGCAATTCTACGTGTCAAAAAGTAACGACTGAGGCCAAAAGCGGTGAAATTAAACCCAATGGAGCGACACCAAAGTGGGAATATTAATCTGCAAACGGTCTGAAAAATGTCCCGAACAGATTTGCATACAATCACCGGCTGTGTGTGAACGGCGGCGGCGACGACGACGGGACGTGCTCGTCCGATGCTCTGTGGTGTTAGGGGCACTGCACACATGTGAAATGACTACAAATATTACAGAAAGGATCTTGAAAGGAAATATGTTCAAACTTTAGGGATATTCGTTTCTAACTACAAAAATAACGAATTTCTCATACAAACTTTCATTTCCTAGGTTAACCCCTTGTTTGTGATATTTTTTTGAAAAGCTCTGCATCATGTCATTCACGTACAAATTGACCAGGGCGGCTATTCCGGCATTATTGCGCACGCGCAACATCAGTCATTAGATATTAGTTTAAAGTTTGACTAATGCCATGCGATGGCAATTAGAGTGACTAAACCACATCAAATAGAAGCTACAGGGTATAAGGATTGCTTACTACGAATTTTCAATCAAAAAAATCAACCTCTATCTGCGAAAATTACAAGTTCCGGATGTAACGAGTTGCGAAGATGAACAGTTGAGAATGTGACGAGTTGCGAATATGATCGGTTGCGAATGGGTGGCGAGTTTCCGAATATGACGATTTGCAGGAATCCATGTGCAGTTCTAGACCAAGGGACAAAATTAAACTGAACCTAAGTATACCATATGACACTAGCTCGGTTGCCCGCGACTTGGTACGTGTGAATTTCGTAGGGCAAATTAGTGTGGACTGTGACTCTCTACGTACGTCTCATGTACGTTTTACTATTCTAATTGCAAGTCAAATTATTAAGCGTGTGTAAAAGGTACCTTATTCTATCTCCACACATTGTACTTTAGAGTCACGTGACGAGTTCCCACATTGGTGCCCAGGAATACAAAGTGCCTATGATTACGGAAGTAACAACTTTAATTTGATACTGCCAAAGAAATGGATTGAAATCGGAAGCAGCCATGGTCGTATGATAAAGTAAAGCCTGTAAAGTCGTGTCTGTATATTTAATATTGTCGCGAATAAAAATTACTTATTAATACTGTACTGAGGTTAAATTAAAACAACGATTTCAGAATGTTTTTTTGTCTGTTTTTATGTTTCGTTTTAACTCGAGAACCACTCAACGGATATATATACTTTTTTAAATTTTATTATCGTCATTGTGACCCTGCGCCCGTGGCACGATAACGTGCAACTTAGTTTATCGTGCTTTTCAACGCGCGCATCTGTTAAAATAAGTGATGTAACTCCCACCTCAGTCATCAAAACAAAGGCCAAGTGGCGCCGCGAGATGTGCCACTCGCGCGCGATATGAGCATGCTAAGGCCGCTGGTCAACATAATATGCTGTAAGTAAGGGACGTTGATAAACTAACCAGCAAGCCGAAAACTGCCGATATAAAGACATTTCCACGCGAGCGAGGCCGCAGGCAAAAGATAGTAGTCAGTAGAACATTTATGTCTTTATAGCTTACGTCACACTGATCAAAAAAGGGGTTTTAGAAGAGAACAATTGCAGTCGATTCGACAAAAGTGAACTAGAAAACTGCCGATATAAAGACATTTCCACGCGAGCGAGGCCGCAGGCAAAAGATAGTAGTCAGTAGAACATTTATGTCTTTATAGCTTACGTCACACTGATCAAAATATTTATACAGGTTGATTGGTAATTAGATGCAATTCTTTGAAGGGGTTTTAGAAGAGAACAATTGCAGTCGATTCGACAAAAGTGAACTAGAAAACTGCCGATATAAAGACATTTCCACGCGAGCGAGGCCGCAGGCAAAAGATAGTAGTCAGTAGAACATTTATGTCTTTATAGCTTACGTCACACTGATCAAAATATTTATACAGGTTGATTGGTAATTAGATGCAATTCTTTGAAGGGGTTTTAGAAGAGAACAATTGCAGTCGAGTCGACAAAAGTGAACTATTTCTGAGATATTTTGAATTTAAGCTTTTTTTCTAATGTGAACTTTTCAAAAATATATTTAAGATACCAGCCAATATATTAGTTTTTTTTTATTTGTTTCGCTTTGATAACAAACCCCTTCAAAGGATTCCATTGCATTTAATTACCAATCATCCTGTATAACTTTAATTTAAATATATATATATATATATGTTGAAAAATGATCTCGTGTAAACGATGTCACAAAGATGAACTTCAATGCTTGGGCAGATAGACCAGCTCATGACTAACTCATGATAAATTCATAAAATAACCAATACCTATCGATTTTTACTGAGTTCATATTTTGATATACCGTTAGTCATGAGCTGGCACATCAGCCCTCTATGGATTGACGTTGACTTTTGGGACATGCTGTATGTATAGGCAGTACGTTTCAAAATCACGTTCCACCTCATCTACAAAATTAAAGCAAACATTAATCAACTGGTAACAATTCTTGTAAAAGAAGCATGAAATATTCAATCGAAATAAATTAGGAGTATACTTATATATTCCGAACATCCTAGAGCTGAGTCGACCATTGAATTAGTCTCATCTATTTCTTTCCGAGACATTATAAATAAACCTGAACGAAGTTGTTTGCTGTTACTATGATCGTTATTGTTGGAATAACACCGTTCGGCCTTCAATCTGTTTACTGAGCGAACTCATAAAGCAAGCTTAGAATAACTTCATCAACAGTATTATTTAATGAATAGTGTAATGGCCGATTTTCACTAAAACAATACCGCTATTCTGTTGAACATAACATATGGCCCCAGCATCGTATTTCATGTCGGATCCAGCTGTATAGAGCACTTACTAAACAAACAAAACTTAAAAATGCTCCCTTTTTGTGCAATAAAGTTCAGACGCGTCGACATGTTGAACCAGATTTTGTAAACAAAAATCCTCTAAAGTTTTTCTTTTTATAACGAGTAAAGTGCCATTATTCCGGTCTTTTGTGAACTAAGGCACTTCCAGAAAGTCTTTTCATTTTCAATAGTGCCGATTCGGACAAGGCGATCGTATCCTCTGCCTGGACGATGTTCCTTTTCAGGTTCTACGTGAAGATTTCCAAAATGTTTTTGTATCTTTTGGTTAACTAGTATTGGTATTCTTATTAATATTTAATCAAATTATTTTAATGAATTATACTAAAAAGATAAACTGATATTAATAAGTGTCTCTGTTAGTTACAGAATTTATTAATGTAAAAATTAATTGTGGCGAATACATTTTCTTACAGATATCTCGACATAAATAAATATACATCTACAGAATCTACACAACATGCTCTACATACTTGACGCTCCCGCAATCTATAGCAACGACCTGCTTGACATACCGTAGTAAAGTATGATTATACTTATTTATAATTCCTATTATCATCATCTAGCTGTGTTCATGATAAACATACGTTATTTTATGCGATGGATGTATGTTATAATAAAATCATTTAATTTCCATTTTCTTGCCCACGTAGATACCTTTTCTAAATGTTTTATTCCATACATCCCAAAGAAGCCATCACGGGTTTACAGAGAATTTCCCGCAGAATTAAATATTGTGACAGTGATGAATTGAACGCGATGTCGAATTACTGTTTGAGCCGTCACGTCAAGATAAGGTTAATTTATTACTGTGTGCGTTCGCTGGTAACGAGACCAAATCTGAAACTGACCTCAATAAAAACGCCGAAATGAGGTATTCATTATCATTTTTAGGGTCACGAAGATATAAAGCTAAATGGACGCTCATCATTTCGCCATATCTCAAAAATCAAATGTATAATCCATAGGTAGAGCCAAAAAAAGGCATGATAAAAAAATATTAATATTATAATATAATTAAGAGCACGGTGTCGATGCTACTTATATTAGTTTTGAAAATAGCGTCCCGCCATTATGCCTAGACGAAGCTTTTAAAAAATCTGTAAAAGATCACGTTTATATTGAAAAATAAAACCTATATTTTATCTATACTTTTTCGTAGAACAGTTTTTCAAATATACAGAGAGTTTTCCTTATTTTTAAGAATTTAAAAGGTTCTCAGTTTTTTTAAACTGTACAAATTCCAAACTGTTAAATCGATAAATGATACGCCTAAGTGAAAAATATTAATTTACAAGCAATTTACAAGGTTAGCTTTTGAAACCCTTCCATCATGGTCGAGTTAATTAAAATAATGAAAATTAATACTGAAGCCAAATATAATCAAAACCAAATTGTTCCTAAGATGACTAGAAGTACCTATAAACTTTTATACAGCCCTCAGCCATCCAAACAATTTGTAGTATCAGTGCAATCCCAATTGAAATTTATTCGGGAAAAAGAAGAAACAGCACACTCGATATCGAGTGAAAAGATACTGCAGTAGAACGGCGGGGGATTGTCGCAAAATCGTAGCACTCCGCAATCTCAGGGGAAATTCCGACAATCGTTACGAGTTACGACTCTTCAATCTGTTAATAGTCGCGCGTGACATAGCAAAAAAGCATCTGTGTCACTTTTCACTACGAGAAAGCTTAGCTTTAGCTTTTCTAATTGACCTTTTATTTAAAATTTTAGAGACAATATTAACTTGACCTGACCTTTAATGAATTTCAGACTATTTCTGTCCTGTTCAATTTTCATTGATTTCGTTCATACAATTTCAAATGGAAAAGTTTTTAATAATAAAAGGTAATAACTGGTCACTGTTTCAAAAGAATTTTCTATTAGCTCTGATACAAATAGCTTTAATTACAAAACATGTAAAGGAATGTCAACTAGATATTGTTGGAAGCAAATTGGTCAGAGTCGATTGTTGCTTATGAAAATAGGTCGCCATAAAACGGTCGATGACCCACGCCTCCCACTTAATGGCCTCATCACATCAGAGCATAAATAAATATGGAGCAAAGTTTATGGAATTTCATAAACGTAAACAGAAGTTTGAAAGGCTCGGTGCAATGATAACCTTATTGACAAACTTATGAGTCAGGCCACAAATGGTTTGAGCGGTGGTGTTGATGGACATCGGCCGCTGGCGGGTTCGCTTCATCGCCTATTTCTGGCTGAAGACGTTGACCTATCTCTGTTTCATATAGATCTTGTTGAGCTATCAATAGACCAACACGTATCTTTTGAATAGTCTTTGAACTTTAGATTGGATGTTTAGTGTTTTACGTGGTTGATTATACCTCTCTCATTGTCTGGATATTCATACATCAACAGCATCTGGATGTCTGTTTAAACTATTATAACGACACACAAGCAATCAAGTGGCATTCTGCGATCTCGGTTGAAAGTTTGTTGGGCGGGTATTAACGAATGTTCTGTCTGTCATTGTCATTGTAGAACGTCTATCAGTATCTTGTGTCGTGCGTGCTTTGTTCTGTGACAATCTAATATATAGGTACTTAAAAACTTCATCACATCACGATTAACATCTTCTGAAAACTCCAAAAATTAATATTTAATATTAATGTATTTTTTAAGAAGTCTAATAAATGAAGATTTAACGTGAATTTAACATTAAGTAATTTTTGCAATATGGTGTACGAATATCTGTCAACAGCAAACTATCTTTGATTTTTATTTTATATGGATTTCGGATACAAAAGCACTTTCATCCCGTTCCGTCAACCGTTCTCAGGTCGGACCCGTGTTTATCTATTGTTTGAAAACGATTGTTCCATCCAACATTGTTTGTTGGGACAATTTATGGTTGTCACAAGGACAATTTCTTACAAAATTGGTTCTGTTTATAAAACATGCAATACAAGCAAGATGTATTTAAGTTGTATCGTTGTATGTAATTATACGAGTAATTGATGTTGTAATTTTTATGACGGGATTCATAATATCGAATTTTTAGGATAGATAACTGAAACTAAATTCTAATTCCTTTCTTTTACATTTTCTTGCGAAGAGTTCGTACTTTCCAGCCCCGCCCTATATTGATTTATACCATACACAGCTAGCAGAACTTTGGATTACACTCAGACTTGGTCGGGAGACAAAATGAACCCGTCAGGAACTATATTTTCAGCTGAAGTAATATTTCAAGATTACTCAAATTTATGGAATGTGGAAGTAGTAAAACTTCGCCTAGGAATTTTCTAGCGATGCAGTAGCGGCGGGGAACCGAGGTGCCAAAGAAAAATGGTCACATGAGTCACTTTATGGACTTATTGTGTCATTTCGTGGTAGCAAATGTTCGTGGTGCATAAAAATCTGAAGTCTTTTATTGAAAAACTTTTAAAGACAGTTGTTTAGAATTCACATAATTTTTAAAAGGCGCGCTTACTGCTTGCGCGCGCGTGATACTCAAGCTTCCTCTACAAAATTTTTGTCTGTACGAAGAAATAAACATTTTTTTATTATTTTTACAAACATCAAGCGAATCTAACGAGGAAACTTTCATCTCACTCTTGCCTTTGATCTTTTTACGTTGAATTGTTCGGCTTTAAATTTGTTGATCCGTTTCCTTTCCGTATGTGTCATTATTTTCCTCGGTTCCTCTCCTTCCCCTGGTTTGTCATTTATCTGTTCCCCGATTGCAGATACGCTGGGTCGCGTTAATTCAAATATTCCTTTGTTTAATTGAATCCCATTGTCTGGTTAGTACTCCAGTTAATCCTAGAATTCCACTCCGCTTTAGTTGCATTTGCTGAATTCTACCCGAATAATTAAAATGAGAAACTGCAATTTTTAGTACGACGTGTTTCTTTATCTTGAAATACTCGAAGCTGATAATTTTAAACAATGTAATTAAAAGGTAATATTTTGTTTAAATAATTAAATCCGTCGTAAAGTTATGAGCATTTATCAATTACAACTGAAAATGCTTTTATTATAATAATTATTATTATTTATGTATTTCAGACCAGGGGTCCATATAACATTACAAATTAAACTTAGATCTAAAATCATTTATCATTAAGAGACGTTATCTTTGCCGGATTTAGAAGATCAGACCAAAATTTCAGTACCTACGATATTCGAAAACAGTTTTTACAATTAAATTACAAGAAGACAAAATCGCTTGCCTACAATTTTGTAGGCAACACGGTTTACACAGTACATGGGAGTATGGGAGACGTGCCGGGGCGAATATTTCTGACGCACTACACCAGCGCGGCAGCGTGGCAGATGAAATAAAATACGAAAAGATTCGTTGTACTATACTTTAAATCTTCAAAAACTTTCAACTGTGTATGAGAGCCATTGTTGCGATATAGGTACATAGCCATGCAATAAGACTTGAATAGGAGCAGTTTTGAATCACTCGAGCACTTGCAGAACTTACAGCGAACCGCAAAGGCGCGCCTCTCTTTATCCAAATCTATAGTTCATATTTCAAAGTTAGAAGTTATCCAGTGCCCGTGATATTTAAATTTCGTCATGCGCTTTCACGAAGCGCTTTGCCTAAATAGACTCCAGAAGTGCCATTAAACCCACCGGACGGAATACAAATCGAGAAGTCTATAGAGAGTTTCATTGCTATTCCGATATTCAGCTGGCTATTGGACATTGGAATAAGCCTTCAACGCTTTAGCGTCCGGTCCTTTTGTCGGTTTCGACCATCGCCCATCTGTTGTTTTAGCAGTAGCACCTAAAAGCTTTGCATTGCATTTCTCTCGCTATTCTTCCTGTAGTTTAACAGGAATGGTTAGGGATGGTTGAATCACCAGACTTGCTTCTGCCAAATACTCCTTTTTATAGCAAAGTCGTAAAAATCTAAATCGGCGAATAGGTACATGGGTAGTTGTAGGTTATAGTGCGTTTCTTGTGGTAAGCCCGCACAATACGCCGAGAGAATTGCATTTGCTAAAGGTACAACCTGCCAGCATGTAACATGAGTATGTTACCTAATCTAATTGATAAATCTATAGATGTAATTTCAGTTCGAACCGCAGCGTTTACGATACTGGGTTTCACAAATATTTGCACAGAAACACCCTAACATTTTGTGTCGAGCTCAGCTTGTTTAAATAAAGCTAAAAGACTGTCCAGCTTAATTCAAACCAATGCTCCTCCACCTCCATAAACCCATATATGATGTTTCAAAATATGCTGCCAAAATGGTGATTTTGAAATAACGATATTAATTATGTTTTTTGCACTTTGACAGTGTCATTTTCCCACTTATATAATAACTATATAATTAAGATATCTATGCATTTTCCACTTACATGTTGCATGCCAGCCTACCAATTCTCAAGTTGTGAGACAGACAGATACCATATCTTGATAGAGGGCACCATTAGTATCCGACAACGTAGGTAACTACTATTACCTAACTATTATATACCTAAACTTTTCTTTTTCATAGATTCAAAACCTATTATGTTTACGTCGTGATGCGACAATATGGTAGAATTTACCATTTCATGATCTAATCGGTCGATCATTAAATCTGTTAAAACATACTTCATGGCCAATTTTACGATATGGCTACACGAAATTTATAATGGAGCAAAGATATAGAGTGAGTTATTATAAAGATAGTTGTGTGGAGTACGAGTAGATATTTCAAGAATTATTCTAAAACAATATCATTAAGCTACTCTTCTCTCTTATATTTTTAAAGTCGTACCAGTCGTTACATCCACGAGACGCTAAGCTGGCTTAGCTACGCCACAATAACCACCATCCAGCTATAGCAAGAGTTACCGCAAAATAAGCCCATTTAGCGCTTTTGGTTCTGTTAAATCGCAATACATGAAAATATCATGTATCCACCTATATGCTGTTTCTTACTTACTTTCTTACTATCTATCGCTTAGCAAAGATAATAGAAAATGTCCTTACACCAAAACGCTGCACGTCGTCGCTGTGGACTGCCCTAATTCTCCAGCTTGATAATGAAAAACTTCGCTGCCATACCTCTCCAAGCCAAGTACATCCAGTGTTTGACTCTTATTTAACTAGCAACAGATGCGGTTTTTGAAAAATTCACGTTTCAAAGGATCTTGTTGAATTGATGCTCTCGGGTCGCTCAGTAATTTTACTTCAGAAGCTGCCTCCGGCTCGTCTGTTATTTTGTGTAATCAGCCCTCATACAATGACATTAGCATTGGTTTACGTGATGCAGAGCTTTATGAAAGTCTGGTTTGTGAAGAAAGTTATGTACGCATCACTAATATATTTTAGATTTAAAACTTTTGTGAGGATTTGTAATAAGAATAGGTACCTAGTTTTGTGATTGTTTATTTTCTAAAAATTCAAATAATTCGCTAAAAGATCACCTAATACTAGGCCGAAAGCGTCATCGTAAGCTTTTTGCATCAATTTAAATTAAAAATAATGAGCAATCCATACGAAATTATTCACATTAATATTATCTGGTTCTACCTTAACTTGGTATCGTTAATTACAAAAGTCCAAGATGGCCTACAACTAAGCTTTTTACAACATACGTAACACACAAATGTGCTGAACGTTCACAAAGGTACTCTCGAAAAGCCACTTATCCATCTTATTATCATCCAAATATGAGCGAAAAATGGGCCCGCAAAGTTTCCTAAGGTAGTACACATAAGCAAAATACCTTTTACGATAATGTAAAAGATAAGGAAAATAGAGGTATAAAGACAAGCGTATGTAAGAAGTTACCTCAAATTAACCAATTTATAAGACAATGCCATCTTGTTATAAAACACGATGTAACTATATACTCGTAGTTGCGCATTCTGCGGTGTTAACTGGAGTATTTAGGTACGATACCATATGTCTCATTGCAAGTATAAACATGATTCCGTTTTTGAAACAGCAAAATAAGGTGTTGGTGAAAGCCTACAAAATTGCGAACAGTATAGCTGATAGCATTATCAGATGATCTGGTAATAATCTGATAAGGTGCTTTTGTGCTACTGGGGTAGCCACGAAAAACAACCAACAAAGTTGTCTATAAACTTAGATGTTGTAAGAACAAAACTAAAGTTTATAGACAAATGTATATTTATCTACTCGTATACTAATAATAAAGAACAAAAAAGTAAGTCGTATTTGTACATTTAATATTTTTTTGCGAAATTTTAAATGAAATGGGCTATTATTATTATCAGTCGACAAACTCAAATTTTTGGAATTTTTGTCTGTCTATCGTAAGTAAACTACTCAACAGATTTGAATGCGGCTTTTTAATTATCATTGTAGTGGTGCTGTTCAACATATCGATGCTTACATACGTGCTATGAACCGAAAACTGTCGATACTACGCAAAGTTTGAAAGACACTTTCACGCGAGCGAAGCCGGGTGCAAAGGCTAGTAAATAATATAAAGTAGCTTTTCTCATTCAGAAACAGAGGTTTATTCCAAATATGCTAGATTTGTTATCTAAGTGTAATATTTCGTACAATATATAGTGGTAGGCTTTACCCCTGGCACAACCCGCCCAGTTTGCGAAAACTTAAAGCTTAGCTGTTTAATACGTTTATAAGCAGATAAGTAACTTTACCATTTCATCTTGTCGGGCTCGTGTTTAACCGAACTGTTCGGTTCTTCGGGTCTTCCTCATCTAGGGTTACCAGCATAGATGACACAAATAGATTTTTTTTTCTTCCGAAGAAACGTTAGAGCAGTGAACACACAGGTCGAGTCGTTTTGTCGACGCGATGATCACGTGACAAAGCTTACCTGCGTTTCCATTGGTCGAACGTTTCTTCGAGAGACAAAACTTCTCTATTATTTTCGTCCTTATTAGCTATGCTGATCCAGTAACGTGAGCTCCTTGCAAAATCCCTGATAATTCAATTAATTTCCTGTTATTTTTGTAAAAGTTATGTGTAATTACAGAGACAGCGCGATTATCAACATTTTTTGTTACAAACACAATGAAACTAACTCAATAAATGTAATAATCTTATTTAAATCTCTAAAAAATTCCTGACGCATTCTATTTTTTCCTGGTTTCTTGACAGAGGGCGAAAATTCCTGACATATCAGAAAAATTCCTGTCGTCTGGTAACCCTGTCCTCATATACCTCTACAGATACGTTTTGTGAAACTTTTGTTGGAACACGAGAGTTAAAAGGGGTTTTGATTTAAGGGCCGGTTCTTGATTTTTTGGGACGAGATCTTTAAAAACTTTGTCGCCAAAAATCACCTCCCAGTAAAAATAATCCATCAGCCTGTTTCGTCCACTGCCGGACATAGGCCTTTCCAGGATTTCGCCACTCTTGGCGGTCCTCCTGGAAGAAATGCCCACACTCACACAAGCTGGGCAGGCGGGCTGGTGAGCGCGGTGCCGAAACCCTTGCACCAGTGATGCCGCTGCCCGTCACCAGTCTTTTTTATTTAAGGTCCGGCAATTGGGGATGGATATACCGCCATCCATCGGTCCCAGGCAATGGTGGACCGCCTGGTTTTGCCTAAGAGCTGTCCTCTTACTCTCTCCAGAATAACTTCGGGAGGGTTTGCGAGTAAGATGGTGGTACCTCCACAGTCGAGCCCGGCATCAGCTCTACCACATAATGTTTACAAAATAACTTCAGAAGTTGTTTTGGTATTGGGTCCCAAAGAAAACATGTCTTACAACTACAACTATGTATAATTATCAAGATACATAGTGGTAATACAATCAGTATCGATATCAAGTTTTTGTGAAATTCGTAAATTATTCTTTCCGTGTTCCCTACAAACGCAAGCCCAACCCCAAGTCAATTACTATAGGACGTCAAAATTCTATTTTGCGATATCAGCAAACAAGTGATATCGATCCGTGATACTGATCACTTACCAAGCCTCCAGTATGAATTTGGCTGCCTAAATAAATTTCACTTTATATTATTAATGAAAGGAAAGAGACGAAAGAAATTTATGTTGCGCAAGTGGAAGGTAAAGATCGAACGGGCCGCCCTACAAGGACGCATGCCGACCAAATTGGGGACATACTGAACAAGGAAAAAGTAAAAATTACCCGAAATGGAAGAGCTTGTATGACTGGATTGATGGATTAAGAAGCAAAAGAGGTGTATCAGGATCTGTGATTTGAAAATCTGTGGTCTCTGCCTACTCCTCTGGGAGATAGGCGTGCGTGAGTACATGTATGTGTGTATATTAGGCATATTACTTTTAGATGAGAATTGCTTAATTGTTTTATTTTTCTGATGATTTTATTTCAAGATCTGCTCCTTAAGACTACGTTGGAAACAGCTTTTGTTGAGCTTTGGCTTGTTTGTTTCTTGATCAATCGTAACAAGAGATCTTTCATTTATCCATCTTTCAGCGTTTCCAATGTGCAATCAGTCCAAGAATGGATGTTTGTTTCTCCGGTCCATCTTTGTCTGGAGATCAGGATTTCTTGAACTTAAGTCTTTTGCCGTTTCTAATGTCCGTTTTATCTGTTTCAGGTACTTGTTCAATCAACTACACTTCATAGACAGTAATGTAGTTTTATTTATAGTCTAATATCCTTATAGCGAAGATTTTTTCTCTCTATTTACGGCATAATTCGGGAACAACTAGTCGAGAAAAGATGATTGAGATGACGTCATAATTTGGAAAATTTATAGGTTGCGTTTTGTTCTACGAAGCATATTACATGTAGGTTAACAAAACAAGTACACACAAATAGGCATGATGACTAAAAAAAATATATTAGTCCGTCAGTTAGTTTATCAGCAAATATTGGACACGTATTTTTTCTTTTTTCAATTAAACATTTTAAAATTAAACAATAATATTTTGTTTACCCTGTTTACAAGCCTATTCAAGGTACTGGTAGATATAGTCGCTATTTGGCCTGCTATTTCATATTACAGTCTTCCATTTGGTAGGCTAAGATCTAAATATTAACACGTCCCGCGTCGCTTCGGATGGCCGCATCCGCTCGCGTGTTGTGCGTTTTCTCACCTCTTGCGGAAAATATCAAGCACTACTATTATTTGCTGGAATTCTTTCTCCTCACGGCATCTGAACCATTAAAGATAAATTCTGCAAAGTGGCACATCAATATACTATGCGTTGGATATTTAGGTAGAACATAATTAAATTACACAATTAATAAGCTGTGCAAAACCCGAGGCCAAGCTCGAATGCGACAAATCTACGTTAAGTGTATCGTTAATAATGGCCATTATTATTGTTTTTATGATTTTGCTTACAATAATTTTAATTGACAGCTTTGTAAAAACGACATAAAATATAGTCCTTGCGTAAATTGTCGGCAGCTTGAATAAATCATGAATTTTATTCTTCGCAACAATTATTTATATATGTTTACGTGTTCGTAGGTCTGCTTACAGATTATTTTGTTATTAAACAGTATCCATAATTAAAATTCTTAGAAGCAAACACTATCTTCTCGATATTAAATTTCTTCTATATTTGTACAATGTTGGAAAACAAAAATTGGAAAATATTTTTTTAGGTTGTTTACTTCATTCAAGCTGAATAATAATGAGGGTTGGAATGGAACTGGTAGCCGCTAACTGAAATTATGCATTCACATCATTAAAATGTAGAAGAACCACTTTATAACGAAAAAAAATAAAATTCTTGCATTTATTTAATAACTTTGTTCAGACTTAGCAAAGAATTTAAAAATACTCTTTCCAAAAAGAAAAGACTATAAAGTCTGATACTCTTTTCTAGCTTACTTATACGTTATAACACGAAGCTGGTAGCGTGATACTACATAACCTGACTAAAATATGTGTGGTACAGGACAAACGTGACAATAAGAGGAAAAGCAGAAAAATTTAACTTCTAAAGCAATAGAAGCATAACTCTCTTCTACTAGGTTAGGGTAGAATAGGGTAGAGTTTTATACTGCTTTTCTAAGATGGTGAGTATAGTCGCCCGCGCGTCAACCCAAGCTATGACAGTTCTTATTACCCTGTCATAACTCTTAAAACCGTACCGCATATTGTATAATGTAAATTGTACATGATATGCCTCGGTCAGTTCAGCCATAAGCTACGGCAATATGCTGACACAACGATACTAATTTTAATTGAGACTAATTATACGTTTATTTTCAGTGCCAACAATGTATCAAAATTTTCTTTACATATAATTAATGTTAAAAACGTGTTTCAAGTTTACAAAATATTTGCATGAAAATTTTAATTTTTAGGTTTCCGCGCCCAAAGGGCAAAACGGTGCTGTCTGTCCTGTCCGTCCCTATGTCACGGGTCTCTAGCTTGCAGACGGAATGAGTTATAGATCTGAAATTTGGATATGCTGTGTAAAATGTTGATCCAAAACCTATTATTGAATTAAAAATGAAATAGAATAAACTTTCATGGAGGGTAGAGGTAAACAGCGAGAAAAGTTTCAGATTAAGCCCATAGTACCTACTCATACATGAGAAAGGAGCCGAAAAAAAAAACGTTTTCTTTCTTTTACAGTTATGTTATAGGGTAATTTTTCTTTTGCATGAAGGTTAATTGCTCCGTGGACTAGGTCAAAATACCTATCACGGCACATTATTTTGGAGTGGCCAGCTTGTTTAAAAAAATAAAACACTCTCATTTTATGATAGCCACATGTCTTGAGATTTATCTTTTCAGAATCGTTTTTAGGGTTCCGTAGTACCTGAAAGGTAATAGGAACCTTTATGGTGAGACTCCGTTGTCCGTCCGTCCGTCCGTATGTCACAGCCTCATAACTTTGGCACCGTTAAAGGTAAAGATTTGAAATTTGCTACAAAAATAGCATTTACTTACATAAACAACATGGTGTAAAAAAAATTGAAAATTTTTAAATTGTTAAAAATATTTCTAATGCAAAAGTGAGAAAAATAAAAAATAATATCGTAAAAATACAATATGGGTATCAAATTGTAGATATTAATGAGCTGATTGTAAAAATATATACTTTAACTATATTTATTGTCACCAATTTCGAGAAATCTTTGAAAAACCACTAAAAATGCATGTCCCCCCCTTATCTCCGAAACTGGTAGATCGATAAAAATTTAAGAAATTATGGTGATTTGGGATTATATAAAGATTACAGGAAAAATATAACGGTTGTGAAATTGACGGTATAAAAATATTCGTGTCTCTCTTTTGTGGTATAATTCTTTTTTAAGCTAATATAAACAGTTATGTGCAAGATTTTAAATACTTTTTTCCTGACTGTTCCCAAAACTGTCGAATTACGGAACCCTAGGTATGCGAGTCTGACTCGCACTTGACCGGTTTTTTTACGAGTACATGGGTTAATGCGTGGCCATTATCACGCCTGATGAAAAGCGTCGATAAGACCTAGTACGAAGCGCGCTCACATAGAAATTGGGAGAGTGACAGCAGGCGAGGCGTTATTCGGCATTTCCAGGGACTTCAAAAATCTACGGAACTTTGTAACGGACTGACTGATACTACGCAACTGCCTGTAACCACTCCCTCGGTTTAGTTTTAAATAAAAGTCTACGAATAGTTCAGTTGGTATATAGCAGTGGTTCTTGAACTTTTTGTAGTCACGGACTTCTTGCAGAGTTTCAAAGATTCCAATAACTCCTGCCGAAGGAAATTTTAGGAAAAGAAAACAAAACCTGATATTAAAAATCGCCTGTATTAGTTTATACTTCATTAAATTGTATTAAAACTAAGTTAATGAAAAGGATACTGTTGTTTGGATTAAGTATCTATACTAATAATAAAGTAGTAAAAAAGTCGTGTCTGTACATTGAATACTTTCGCGAAATTTTAAATGTAATGGGTTATTGGTACTGTACTTTAAGGCCAAAACAACAATTGTTAGAATTATTGTCTGTCTGTTCCGTTTTAACTCGAGAATCACTCAATGAATTTGGGTGCAGTTTTTTTTATTATAATCGTAGTGACCCTGGTCAACACATAGGCAATAAGAGATGTTCATAAAATAACGCCTAAGCCGGAAACGGAGAAAAGATTTAATAAACCCTTTTATAACTCGAGAACCCCGAACGGATTTGGATGCGGTTTTTTTATTGTCATCGTAGTAACCGTGTTCAACACATAGGCTATAAGGAGTGTTCATAAAATAACGCCCAAGCCGAAAACGGGGTGAAGATTCTCTGAACGCGGGCGAAGTAATATGTTAATATAGTTAATATGTTAAGAGTGAACCGAGTGGCTGTAGACCCCTGGCACTCATGTCACGGACTCCTCAGGGGTCCATAGACCCCAGTTTAAGAAGCCCTTGTATATGGGAACATTTACCTCGCGGCTTAATTTAAAACCTCCTCGCTGTAGCCGCTCGGAGGAGTACTATGGGCTTAATCTGAAACTTTTCTCGCTGTTTACCTTTAATCTCCTTGCTCTACTTTATTGAAGCACCTACCTTACCTTATTTGAGGCGATATCTCTCGTGAGGGAAGTCAGTGAAATCAAGGGGCCACCTGGAAAGTCAGGGAAAAATTTAGATTTTACGCATGTGTCCCAAAATTTCCCATTTATTGTGAACGAGAATTGAGGAATATAATTTATTCACGCACTGGTATCCTGTGCCTGGGCTATTTTCCCGGTAAAATTACAGTTATTTAATAATAATTGTTACAGTTACTAAATTCTTTCGTTGGATGTTAACATTCAATTCTAATAAACGAGAGCAAACATTAAATTCCAAAATCATTTGAAAACCAAAGTAATAATTGTGTTACAACATTCATTGAGTTACGGCAGGACTTCAGATCAAAGAAACCGATAGCAAAAGGTTCCGTTACAATAAATGAAGGAAAGGACACCCAATTATGACGTACAATATATTATTCTTTTACCAAAACCCTCGGTCTCTTCTTTACGTGTCAGTGATTGATGTTCTTACAAATGACACTAGACTACTCCTAGAAACAACTTTACAGGTGAAGACCTTGTTACAATGGTCATAAAATCCATTTCAACTAACCCCGGCTAGGTATACGTAAAAAATAGGAAGAAGGAAAGGGCACCATCGCTTTTGGTTCATCCGGAAAAATATGAGACATCGCTCGAAAAATTTGGACGTAAAAACTGTTGATAATGCTGGATCATTAGGTGTCTTTAGTAGTTCGTTAACTCCAACCCCTTATCGTATCTGTGTTGTTGTTTTGTACATCAAACTGTGAACTAAATTCCATTTTGCCGAAGTTCCTAAAGCCTTTGGGGTTATTTAAAATTTTCCAATAACTTTGAATTCATGACACGACTTCAAACGACAGAAATTCGCGTGCGAGCAAGCGGCTACAACATTTGGTTGTATAAATATATTACAATGAAACACGACCCATATTGCAGACAACAATAAATAGAAAACAGCTGCCTCTGCACAATAAAATAAAAGCTAAAACGTATCGCTTCACGCACGTAGAGGCACGTTCCTTACCCCTCTTCGAAACAGACTACGTGTTTACAACTTCAATAAAATCGAAAGCTAATGGTTAACGAGACTGACATAAGCCAACCATCATTGGCAATTAGTGGAAGTAGTTAAAATTAATAGAAGTCTCTAGGTACCAAAGCTGTGACAAGTGTGCATGCGTAAAGTGCACCCATGCACACTGGTACAGCAGTCGTTCGGTTGACGGCACCCACTGTATGTGATGTGATGTGATGTGAAGTCAGTCCAGTTCAGAGTCAGAGTCAGTCAGTCTACTTTCACGCGTCGTCGGTGGTGGACGTATCACCCAAACTACTTTACCTTACAACAAAAACATTTATGTGCCTTCTCAGAGAAAACTGAAAATAAGTGACACAAGTGGGTGACCAAAAAGTGCACGCTTTTTATTTATGTGATATCTCACGATTCGCTTTCGGAAAAATCCAGTGGATTCCTCGTGTTTATACTAGCTGGAATTGATATCGTTTTCCTAAGGTATGTAAACTATCTCTACTATCAGTTGTTTTCGTTAAGTTAATGCATTTATATTTCCTTTACAAATATAAATCATGATTATGAATAAGTTAAATGGTTCTCAATCATACGCGCATCGCCTTCGTACGCCAATAATATTTATTACGCTCATAAAAACTTAAACGATTTGAGGGACGAAAAGAGATGCCATTGGCAACCCTAATAAAATTCGCGTATTGAAAAGTGCCCTATTTCATATACTGCGGGAAGTATTTACTTTCTCGCGTCACCCCAGGGTAGATTTGGGATGAATTCAACTCAATCGCGGGGAGTTTACCCATAAAATCGCACCCCTAAATAGCCTCCGAAATTAAATATTGATACGTACATGTCTTTGAACGTTTCTACCTTATGATATTATGCTCTTGAATATTTGATCGTTAACTAATGATATGCTTGCTTCCCAGACTGGGGATATCGATATAATTTGTCAAATCTAACGACATAACTACCTGCGGGTCCCACATTAAAAGTCCCGTTGATTTTAAACTAATTGGTATTTTTTAAAGTATTTATATTGAATACGTTGTCATGGGTAATAAATCGGGACTATCTGCAGAAAACATCTATAACGACCGTACCCCTGTGTTAACGGGGGTCAAAAGTGTTCGTTCCCGTTATTTATTGATAAGAGTCATTAGTGATAAACACTTCGGTGTGTAAGTGTATTTTTGTTGTACTCAGTAATGTCCGATATGGCTCATGTTTTTCTCTCTACAAAGTTAATACAAAATATTTCTATGTACAAAGTGTCTGTTTAGCTAATTGTTGATGATCACCCAAACACTGCCTGAATAGACCTGTCTTACAATGATTCCCCTAGGACTTGTAGGTATGGGAATGTTTTATATAATTGTAAAACAGGTCTATAGAATATAAACGTGCGATAAAGTCATTTTCACAAAAATGTCACTTTGCCACTTTCTTAAGTATGACGGCAGAACAGCAAGTTTACACATAAAATACTAAGTCGTTTTTAGGGTTCCGTAGTCAACAAGCAACCCTTATGGTCTCGCCATGTCCATGTCTGTCTGTCTGTCTGCTCGCGGCTTAGCTCAGAGACTCTTAGTACTAGAAAACTGTAAATTTGGCATGGGTATACATATTAATCACGCCAGCAAAGCGGTAAAATAAAATCTAGAAAAAAAAACTTTTTTCACAAGAGACGTGATGATTTTTTTCTCTTGTTTATCCCATGGTGTGGTATATCGTTGGATAGTAGTTCAAAATATTGCTGGTGTGTGAAAACTATTTTTCGATTCAGGAATCTTTTTGCGAAATATTAAGCTTTAAAGTGCTAATATTTGTCATAAGTCAAGTATCCCTACCCCCTGCCAGCTAAACGGCTGTTTCAGGATATGTTAAATATGCACGGCAGTATTATAAGAAAACTATCAGAGCTAAGTAGGTTTTTCAAGTAAACGAGTAATTGTCGACAACTTAATTTTGCGGTTTTGTTTTATAAATTTTGTAGGTATTGATAAGGTTGTAATTTTTATTCAAATCATTTAATTCTATCAACTTATTTGAATGGTACGGAACCCTTAGGCGCGTGTTCCACTCGCACTTGACCGGTTTATTAAATACGAGTACACTCATTCGATTTAAATGAGTTTCTGTGTAACTAACTTTGCTTCCCCGTTACAGTAGTAACTAAAATTTTATCAAATTATATTCCATTTTCTGATAATTTTCTGCGTTTTACTGCCGTTTTTCCTTTTAGAGCTAAAAATAAGACAAGTGCGAGTCGGACTCGCCCAGCGAGGGCTCCGTTTTAACTTTTAGTTAAACTAGTCTTTAGACTATATTTTTATGATTTAATTACAAATGTATAGTTTTCAGATTTTCTTGATACTTGTAGTATAAGACGGTATTACTTGCCAAATTTCGTAGTTCTAGGTCAACGGAAAATACCCAATAAATCTTGACTCCCTCGAGAAGTGTCGAAATATACGTTTTTGCGGCATAAACGGCCGTATTAATTTTGATTTTTTCACAGCTTCAAGGGACTGTAGACCTGAGTATTCCAACTCGATACCTCCACGCGTTCCCGAGATAAGACAGACAGATGGACAGACGCGCACGAACGGACAGACAGACGGACGACAAAATGATCCTATAAGGGCTCCGTTTTTTTCTCTTGAGGTACGGAGCCCTAAAAAAGAACAATCTTTCCATAATTTTACTTGTTTCAAGCTTGTTATTTTGTTTTTACTACAAATAAGGTAAATTTTACATAATTATTAGAATTGTAAATATATTTTGCTTCTGAATATCTCTTATTCATGTATTTTTATAGTAAAAACAAAATGAAGATCCAAGCGTTGAACATGAAAGTAAATAATTTCAATATAACATCAGAGTGCTAGGCCAAGCTTATGCGGTTTCAAGACGAATATACCAACATTATAAATGTAACCTAACTGTAAAAGCGAGTATCTTTATTTAATAAATTCGTGTAAGAACATTCTTATATCTCAGTCAGCCCTTTCTGTGCTCCCTGGTATTAATATTACCATATATTACTAGGATTTATTATCTTCATGCTCGACACGTAGTTTTTTTTTTAAATTCCAGTCGGTCTCACTAACTTGAAACTCCTGTTATTATAAAAAAAACCGGCCAAGTGTGAGTCGGACTCGCGCACGAAGGGTTCCGTACCATTATTTATATAAACGGCAAAAAAAACACATTTGTTGTATGGGGGCCCCTCTAATATTTATTTTATTATGTTTTTTTGTATTTGTTGTTATAGCAGCAACAGAAATACATCATCTGTAAAAATTTCATCTGTCTAACTATCACGGTTCATGAGATACGGCCTGGTGACAGACGGACGGACAGCGGAGTCTTAGTAATATGGTCCCATTAGTTACCCTTTGGGTACGGAACCCTAAAAACAAAATCTTGAATTTTAACCTGGTCCAAAACACCGTCAAGTTTATTTACATTTTCTTGTTTGAACAAAATAGTACTTATCTGTAAGATGGATCCGCCGAGCGTCGATCTGGACGGCTATTCTGGCATTATATTTCACTCGCAATATCAGTCGTTCGACTTTTGTTTTCAGTATGAAAAATGCCATACCATGTAAAGTGACGTAACTAAGCCTTACCAAGTAAAAACTATGGAATGCTCATGATAGGTTTTCAATCAACAAAACAACACACATCCGTGCAAAATCCTTTTTAAAATCACCTTGGCAATTTTCGCGTTGACGATTTTCATCCGTTCGAATATCAGTCATTCGAGTTTTATTCATATGATATGGATGATTATTTTGGCACGTGCGAAAAATGTCTAAGGCACATTTCAGGTAATTGTAAAAGGCATTTTACACGGTTATGTATTGTTTTTGAAATTGAAAACCTAAAGGAAACGTTCCTTATATACCATAGCTTTTAATTGATTTGATTTAGTCACTCGACTTTACATCGCATGGCATTTATCATACTGTATGCAAAAGTTGAATGACTGATATTGCGAGTGGGAAATAATGCCAGAATAGCCGCCCAGAAGTGCGATATATTTATTTTGTAATTGTTTTCGTGATAATGAGAATTAAGAGGGTTAAATTACAAAAAGCCCTAATTATGAACGTCTATAGCAGAAGCTCCTTCGCGGAGTATAATTACTTGAACTAAGTAACGACTTGAATGTCTTAATGATTAGGGCATTGTTTGATCTAATCACACAAAAGATATCTACAAAACTTGAGAATAAAATACTTGCTTTTTATTTTAATTACGACAAGGTCAACATATCTGGTTGTTTTTAAATTGTCTTGGTATATTCGGAAGCATTAGGAAACGTGTAATTTTAATCATTAATTTTTAATGTACAATATTTTTGGCTAATTTAATAATCCAATTTATTCGAAACTGAGTTTTCTCACGGCCCTTATGGTCATTATATGCCATAAATAATCATAATTATTGTAAAACACTCTAACATATGGTAGATGACGCAAAAAATTAAATTGTAAAAACATGGAAGACAAAATTGCAAAAGTTTTACGTACCCGCAGATATAAACAGCGCCTTTTCTATCTTCCTTGCGGTTAGTGTCGCTATTCAGGCTTCATATTGCCACTTACCAAGGCATTTCCTCTTCCATATTTGACAAAGTATTGCCCATTGTTCTTGCTATATAATTCACAACAACGAAACAATATGCAATGTGAGTAAAAAGAAGTAAACTGCCATCATACGAGGTCTTGAAGCTTTTCCTTGATTCTTTGGCTCAGTTCTGCCAAGGGTTCCGAAACAGGTGTGTGTAGGAATATATTTATTTGCATCAGAACAATAACAATACTTTAAAATTGTTGAGATAGCAATTACTAATGTTGTACAATGGGACAATCTCAACATTTGCTGAAAGCTGTAATAACTGTATATAACTTTAGTCTGTAGAGCGAATAAATAGTGGTTTGAAACACAAAATTTGTAAACAATAATTAGTATTATGTTTTTATTGCGAAATCCATCGCTTTGGAATACTCTAAATATTATTATTAGAGTGCATTACAAACCAGAATGCATGAATTACTTAACTGTCTGAAGCAACACATATTGTAGCGACAACAGCGCCATCTGTTTCTTAAGAACAATGCGTGAAATCACATAACGCCCTCGTGAGCGTTCAGTATGTGCATTACAAGCTAGTTAGATCAAATAGTCACAAAAATATTCGGTGGACAAGTATGGTGGAAAAATTCAACGGTCTAGGTAAGTACCTCGGTGGCGCAATTGGTAGCGCGCTTGTCTGGGAAACAAGAGGTCGCAGGTTCGAATCCTGGCCCGAGGAATTTTTTCAAATTCTTGTCTTTACATTTGTTTCTAATTTATCTTTTCTGGTTTGTAATGCACTCAAATAATAATATTTAGAATAATTTGGATATTCTTTACTGGCTCTATATTCTTGAATTAGAACTCTTAAGGGGCTACCCAAGCTAAACTTTGTTTAGAGACGTTTTTGAATCGCTTTAAACTTTCTATAAGGTCCTACAATAATAAGTGAAAATAATTTTAGGGTAGATCATGTATCGTTAACTGATCACAATAAAGAAGAAAAAAATTTTTTTTGGTTACATAATTTTTCCCAGTACAAAGTAGTTCAATTAGCCGACTCCATTTCTATGGAAAGGCGAAAAAAAATGTTCGCGCGATAAAATTCATTTTCTTTGGAATGTGGTATACTTATTAGGGATACTCAATCATCTCTTAATTTTTTTTTACTTTGAATTGTAGGACTTTGTGTCTTATGATTACAAAATTTCTAAAAAATATATGACATTTATTGACTTATTGACTAAATGCCAAATAAAATAAAATACTTGAACTTTTTTAATTCAAAAGAGACTAGGTTAAAACTAATACACAACGAGCAATACGATGTTTGAAAGAATGTCTAATTTGTGATATATGATTATTTTCTGTACTTTGCGCTATCCGGCGACGCAGCGATCGTCGTAACAGCCACCTTGCAATGCACGCTGATATGAACATTATTTCAATGGCGTTTCTGTCGATATTTGTACCGACACACGTCGAGCTTCTAATTTAGCTTACTAACGCCTTAAGTTGCAACGTCCCCTTTTCATGGAATACATCTGTCGCTCAAAGTAATCTTAACTTATCTTTTAAAAAAAATTTGCCGTAGGTCCAGGAAGATCTGCTAGCATACTAACAAATGACCAAATAACGTGTTAGCTCCAATCTTCGTAAAATGCACAGTATCTGAGACTTAGCGTCGTCACGGAATACAGCACACGACGAACATTCTCTATGAGCGGTAATGAGATTCATGTTATATATTATGTGTGCGTGTTCCAGCAATTCCTGCTACGCATTCGTCGGCTCAAATGTAATCTCGCACATGCTAAATTCCACATTGCTTAGACACGTTGCTTTCTTTGTCTTTTACCGCTTAGAGATCTGAAATTGGGGTACGTAAAAAGGAGTCTCCTTAAATGACGTAAACTGAGATATAACCACTGATAGAGTGTTAACCCTAGACCAAGACTAAGCTAACTGACAAATCCTTCACTTCAACTGAAGAGTGGCTACGTACTTTTTGGGGAGTGCCCTTCATCTTATCAAGCGCGGTGGTGGCGAAGCGTAAGCTCATTTTGAATTAAAAAAAAAACACTATCAAGTTCGAGAGTAGGACTCGTGCCCTGAGGGTTCCATACGTACCGTTTAAAACACAAACTTAGTTCCCCTGCAGTTGTGGCTTACGATCTATTAAGCTCTATGTATCTAAGGGGTCTTATTAATTAATTAATTTGCTTGGAGATAACGCCTCTGTTGGCTGAAAGAAGTACTGGCTTTCAGTCCTTCAGACTGCGGGTTTTAGCAGAGGGGATAGTGTTCCGACGCTACAGGGAGGCGCCACAGACAATAAAAATCCCTGAAAAATAGGCCAGATAGTTTGTCTAGTTTTTTTTATTTATTTTTTAGTTAAGGTATTTATAATATGGGCTTAAGCCTGGAATAAAGAAATTTATTATTATTATTAAGCTAGTCATCAATATCTCCATAAATAATTAAACATTGGTTATATTTCTGTTTTTTGCTTTACCTGTGCTACAAGACACTTGTGAACGGAATTTCAAGTTTCTCAGTTGACAAGCCTGATTTTTTGACAGAACCACGGGGCCGCAGACTTCTTTAGGAGGTTTTGGTTTCAACTTAATATCTCTCACGGTGCCCGAGAAAGAGGGTCTTGCTTGACAGACGGACAACATTGTGATCGTATAATAAGGGTTCCGCTTTCTTTTTTTCATTTTGAGTTACGGAACCCTAAAAAAAGGAAAGTAAACCTGTTTCCTCACTATCATACAAAAAGAAATAACGTAGTCTTGAGCTAGTGATAAGCGACAACTAAAAACGCTTGATTATCTTGAATTCACATTATATCCCTAAAACAGGAGATAGTGGCCGGGATCCATGGTAGGGCTTAAAATTTAAGGATTCGAAGGCTTTCCTTGATAATACGTGTTTTCATTCAAGGAAATCCTTCGAATTAGCTTTATTCGTACGTTTGGCGCGCAGAAGCATGATATTTTTTTAATTAACGAATAGTAACTTGCCTGCTTAACATTTCTACCTCTTGTTTACTATTCTTTGTTGGTAAAGGTATTCACGAACCGTAACTTCTGTACGATAAATGTTTCCCTTAATTAGAGTCTCTCTCTCTCTGTCTCCTATTTTCATTCCAAGGAGTTTTCACAGTAATTCTTCCACATTTCATTTGCGTGATGTTGTTTCGTGCGTTCGATCAAATCAAGATTAATTGTCATATGATGGATCGATGTTAGATTTAACAAGATTTACGTATTTTATATTATGACGCCTTAAAACTATTTAAGTATAAAATAAGACATTAACTGTGCAAAGTCAACAAATAAATCATTTCTAGAATTTATTATCCATCTAACTTTAGTTTGAAGGTTGCAAAAATATGTTGTCATGCAGGTCTTGTCGTATAGTCTTATGAACAAATTCTTGTGACTTTTTGCGTCAACATAAATGGTTTCACTTCATAAACTTGATACGTCTGACATGAAACATTAGGTTTCTTTTGAACACGCAATTTAAAATACATAAAACTACACGCTCATTTTATTTGACGTTTTTTTTTTTGAGATCGGAAGCGTTCCAAAGCAAGCTCGTGTAAAATGGGCTTGATATAAGAAACCTTTGCTGCTGGGCAACAAAGCATGTTATTCAATTCCGACAAATCCGCCCGCCCTACCCTCAGGCGGTTTTAAATGTAACAATCGAGGGTACCGTCTTTGATAAAAATTTCAGTCACGAAAGGAAAATATTTTCAGAACATTCTGATTAAACACACAACTGAGGCTTTTGCAAAACTTTTGTTAAGATGGTTGCTCCGGGATTTTTCAATAAAAAGTAATAAATAAATATGATTTAGAGCTTACGCGACAATAGTTTAAAATCCATTAGACTTTTTTAGCAAAATTGTATTATTTTTTGCATTACTTTGTAAATAATTCGACTATATTGAAACAACTATAATCACGCTTTAACATAATTTGCCGGGAAACTGGGTTTTTGCACTTTTCGCACATGACAATTTCGTTTTATTATTGTACAAAATATTACAAGTAGAAAAATCAGTTAGAAAACTGTGTGGTTGCGTCACGTATTTCCTATATAGTTTATACATATTATTATATATAGTTTGTTTTTAGGGTTCCGTCAAGAAACGATAACCCTATTTATATATTAGACTAGCTTTTGCCCCCGGCTCCGCCCCCGTGTTATTCGGTTTAACGACATATGTGTTAAGTTATGGTATAAGCTATATCCATTCCAAATTGCATTTAAATCCGTCCAGCTAGCCGTTTCAGCGTGAAAGAGTAACAAACATACACAGACACACACACACACACACACCCTCACACACACACACACACACCCACACACACTCACACTCACTCACACACACACACACACACACACACAAACTTTCGCATTTATAATATTAGTATGATTTAGATTAGATTATAGCGAATCTTTCATTTCTGTTCACCTATTTATAACATAAATATCAGCCGATTATCCCGAAATTTTAAATGTAATTAAATAATTACACTCTAGTATCACGTATCCCAGGAAAAATAAAGAAAAACTTGACGCTGCCATTTTGAAAATTTGCCTAGGATACCACATGAAGTACTCGTATTTCCAAGCTGCTGAAACCTAAATTGACGGGAAATGTACTTCCAGACATTTCAGGCTTGTTTTATTATACATAATTATCACAGAATAAACCCAAACGAAACAACCTCTGAGTCTCTCCCTAAATTGTTTGCGACTTTCGCTCAACCATGTCTTCACAGATTAGCTAAATAGTTTGTTCGGAAATCCCCTTAAGGAAGTCCTTAGTCAATTCCATCCCTTCGTTCCACGTCCCATCTTACCAACTTCCCCTCGTACCATAATGATACTTACTCGTCTACTCGTAAAACGAATGGATATCATAAGAGGATTCGGAATATACTATAGTGCACCGGTTTTGGGGTTTTTATATAGTTTTTAACTTTATTTATTGATCGATCATTCTGATTTTAAACAATGACAAAAGAAATAATCAAGGCTCCATCTAAAAACAATGTATAAGGTGACTTTTCTATACAGCCAAACTCATACTGGAAGCTTGATAAGTGATCAGTAACACGGATTGATAATACTTTTTGTTAATTTCGCAAAACAAAATCTTGACGTCCCATAGAAATTGACTCGGGGCTAGGCTTGCGTTTGTAAGGAACACGAAAAGATTAATTTACGAATTTCACAAAAAGGGTCACTGAACCTTGTCACTGAGCACTTACCGAGTCTTTAGTAAGAATTTGGTTGCATAAATTAAAGTCACCTTATATACAATAAGGTACATTTTACATAAACTGTTTTTTTACGATATTATTATAGCTTCAAAATTTAATTCCATTTTCCGTAGCCCTAAATTTATCTGTAAAGACTTTTTATAAATTCCAATAACATGTTACGTAATTTATTTTCAGCTGAAGATTAGTGTAAAGTCTTATTAGGCAAGCACTCAATTATTGCCTGTTTTTTGTATGTATGTATGTGTGTGGATCGCGGGCGGCCCTCACACACGGGCAGGCGGAAGCGTGTTGTGTGTGCGGACCGACCGCGATCACCGCCCAGCTATGGTTGTGAGATGCTTGCCTATTGCTATAATAATAATTAAATATAAGTACCGGCCTCCACAATCACTGATAAACCCTACGGGTTTTTGTTGATTGTGCATATTATGTACCTAGATTAAGATTTTGAAAATAAAAAAATACTAAAAAAAAGCTGTTTTTTGGCATTTAGTGTTTCTTGCAATTTCGTTACGTAACTGAAAAATCGACCCTTAATATTTGTAAAGGAAACAGAGCTTCTATTTGACGGAGAGAAATTAAAATCTTTATATTAGAATTTATGAATATTCAAAAACAGCTAAAATTCTGTCAAATAAACGTTTCCATACACAATGTACGAAATAAGATACATAGATGCTTGGGAATATGCTACACGTGACGCAACATCCGAAAATGACGCCTTATTTTCGCAGACTCAGGGTAACTTTACATAAGAATATTTTTTGTGCCTCTATTACATTGTTCAAGAACAACCCCGACTCAATTCCGTATAGGAAATCTATTTTTTTTGTGTATTTTACCGAAAGGATCATTAAACCTTGGTCCTGGCCACTTACTGAGTCTCCTGTAAGAATTTGGCTGCATAAACGAAAGTCACATTATATTATTTGGTTTTCGTAAAGAACTTGAGTACTCTAGATAATCAATATAAAGGCAATTGGTAGAGATGTGTGAGGCCAGGTTCAGGAAGCAGCTCTATCGATTCCCGGTCGTGCCTGGGACCTGATGAGGTGAAACACGTTCCTGGTTAACAACCCTCTTTAGGAACACGTGTTTCTTTTATCTGTGCTTCCCAGGCTCTATGCGATAGTTGTATGTAATTTGTAAAGGTGAAAGTGCTCCATGTTAGTAGATTTCTCTACATATCGTCTTTAGGTGTTACCTCGTCTTGTTAAATAAATAATTAAGCAGAAACTGTAGTCCTAGGAACATTTATATTTTCTTTGGAAACTATGGCAGTAATTACGATGAACGCACTTGTTCTTTTTCACTAAATAACTCGTTTTTATATCGTTTATTGCACGTACTCGTACTTCTTGCAATGCAATCATTGTTTAAAAATATCCATCCATTCATCAACCCGTGTTCCTCCACTGCTGGACATAGGCCTTTCCCTTTCCCTTTCGCCACTCATGTCGGTCCTCCATCCTCCTCATCCAGCCGCCACCCACAACGTCCTTCAGGGCGTCGGTCCAGCGGGCGCGAGGTCGGCCTACACTACGCTTTGTTGTACGTGGTCTCCATTCTAAAGACTTTCGCCCCCAACGGCCATCATGTCGGCGAAAAATATTTAAAAATATGTATTTATTTTAATTGAAAGCCCTTGATGCTTATATAGCGAAACCGGTTGGGTAGTTTAATTTTAAATACAATTTGTGGAAAAGTACAAGTGTTTTCATCACAACAATATAATGAAAGTTCCACCAAGTGCCGACAATCTCAACAATCAACCTCTTGTAAATTTTTGTGTCGATTAAACTTTACAGTGTGATCAAGTAGATTATATTTATAGAAATGATCCAGTGGTAAAATGTTCTTTAAGGGCTTGCCTTTGGTCTTTTAAGGGTTTTTGCTTTAATACGCTGAGTCAACTACTTATCCGATCAATGTAAAACTTGGACACGTGTTTTTCAGTCCTTTATATTTCCGTTGTCAGGTCGGTTACCTAATTGGACACATTTCACTCGATAGATTTTATTTTTGAAAATTATGTCTTTTTAAGTTATTAATTCGTTTTATGTCTAAACGGCTTGAGTTTTATGTCTGAAATTACTGCTGTAACAAGAACACGTGGTTTATTTTCCGATGTCAGGTGAAAAAACTCCTACATTAAATACCTTTTTAGTAAAATTCAGAAAAACCTCGAAAATTCAATGATTATGCGTGCCGGCAGCGCGCATCACTCAGTAAGATTATCGTGCACCATGGACCCAGCCTTAACTGGATTTTTTCTCAACTGTAATCTTTATAGTCTACGACGTAGTATCACAGTGGAGAGTTTCCCCGTCAAACGAATTATGGTATACCAGAAAATGCGAAAACAAAACGGCAAACGAGATGTTTCTTTGACAAACTCTTTGAGCTTTGAGCAAGGGACTAATATCCTGCATCAAATATAATAATTGCTGTTGAAGTTCGGAGCGCCGTCCCTTCCCTGGCGAGGGTCGTGGGTGAACCCGCTGTATTGATTGTGGCCGCGGACTTGTACACTTAAATATTATATGTATTTTATTTTGATTCCCGAGTGCTTGGCTTGGAGCGCCATTTTTAACAAAAAACAGAAACCTTTAAGACCCATTTCACCAAATTAAGCTTTTTGTGTGGCGCGGCTTTATGAATCGTATTTTTTTTGGAATTTGGAGTGATGTTAATGATGTTTTCGGTCTAAATTAATTAAAGGATTCTTAATTAAGTTGCATAATTCAATTATTATTTGAAGTTCATAAATTATTCTTACATGAAATTATGGTTAATGCAAAAAAATAGTGGTAAACACACGACATTAATCGGGAAAATTGACGGAAATCTTTTACAGAAAAAAGGAAAAAATAAAAACTTATAGTTAGCACAGAATGTACCAAAAAGGTCTCCACTCAGCTTAATGCCATGACAGGGCCACGGCGCTGATTTTCAGCGGATGCCTATTACTTATATACTAAACATAATTATCATAGGATACTGCACAAAAACAAATACATTAAAAATATGTTCGTATCTTCAAGAGATCTCAAAATTTCCATACTTAATTTGATGAACTGTTTATAATATGGACTTATATATAACTAATATTGTTAACATTAATGATATATTTTGAATACAAAAAAAAATAAAAAAGAAAAGCTCACAAAAAGCATATTGCTTATATGTATGTACGCAACTACGTATAGCCTCTTTCCCAGTACAACATCACATGACGTCATGGCGGATTACCGAGTCGCTTGGTTGCATAGTCTCGTCATTATGGTGGATACTTACTACCAGGGAAACTATAGGCTGTCCAAGATATCATGATCTGGGTGACAGTTCGTAATTTTCCGTTTCACCTCTACTACTCACACCATACTAGATACACCCAGGTACAAAAGAAAATAATAGGTTTTATAAATAATTTAAATAATTATTGCAAAAACGCAATAATTAATGCCTCTATAAATAGGAACTAAAAAAATAATCTATAAATAATTAAAGTTTTGGTACATTATTTGTCAACAAATTTGTAAATATGATACACTAGCTTTTGCCTGCGGCTCCGCCCGTGTCGCCCGTCTGTTATTCGGTTTAACGACATGCTTTTTTTCGGGATAAAAAGTAGCCTATGTCACTATGTGTTAAGTTAGGGTATTAAGCTATACCCATTTTAAATTTAATTCAAATCCGTTCGGCCGTTTCAGCGTGAAATAGTAACAAACATACATACACACACACAAACATTCGCATTTATAAAATTAGTGTGATTAACCGTCACTAAAAATATTGGTCTATACTTAAGAAGTATTCACCAGTATAGAAGTCTTTCTTAAGATGGTAAATTAGGCTGTAAAAATTTTAGATTACTTGCATGAAAATGTAAACCGGCCTTTAAAGTAAAGCCCATGTTTGTCAATTAGTCCGCGATATAACTCGAAAACTGCTGGACCGATTTTGCTTAAATTTGGCTTCTAGTTAAATAAAAACATTGTTAGATTCTAGAGTAAAGGAATCTTTATTTAAAAAAAAACGGACAAGTGCGAGTCGGACTCGCCCACCGAGGGTTCTGTACAAATTATTAAAAGTTAAAAAAATCTACAATAAAGATTTTGTCACCCGTACAATTATGATAGCGCATATCGTTGCTTAATCTCGGTGATTTTTTATGATTTAATTACAAATATATAGTTTTAAGATTTTTTCCTGTACTTGAGTATTAGACGGTATTATTTGCTAAATGTCATAGTTCTAGATCAACGGGAAATACCCAATAAATTTTGATTCCCTTGAGAGTGTCGAATAATACGTTTTTTGCGACATAAACGGCCGTATCTTTTTTTGTACGTTAACTTAGAAGATTGATTTTTGCACAGCTTCAAGGGACTGTAGACCTGAGTTTAAATTTAATTTCATGGTTTTAATTTCAACTCGATACCTCCACGCGTTCCCGAGATAAAGGGTCTTGAGTCTTGACAGACAGACATACGGACAACAAAGTCATCCTATAAGGGTTCCGTTTTTTCCTTTTGAGGTACGGAACCCTAAAAATTAATAAGTTTTGTCATATTTTAATTTTCAATAAAATTACATCTATCATCTATTTTAAAAAATAACAACAGTTCTTTTTATAAAAGATTATTCCTATTTTATCAAACAACTTTGTGCGCTGGCTGTTAAAAGAGAAACGGTTTGTATACACAGTACATTTATTGTAAACTATGAAAGAATAATCTTAATACAACTTGTGATTTCTCTTTAGATTGTATAGTTGATAACGATTTATTAGGTTTAATCCCTCGCTTCACTCTCTAGCTGTATCTCTCTGTGTATTACCTGATTCTGATTTAAATCATCCAATTTAATAATGATCTACGAATTTGTCTTCTAGCCTGGTGCTCTTAATATAAATAATATTTTGGTATATACTGGTGGTAGAGCTGGTGCCGGGCTCGACAGAGGACAGCTCGCAGACAGTCACTACCAGGTGGCCCACCATTGCCTGGGACCGATTGATGGCGGCATATCCATTCCACATTGCCGCTGGTGTGAGGATTTCGGCACCGCGTTCACTAACCCGCCAGCCCAGCGTGTTTTGTTTAACTTTATTTCACGTTGAGTACTCATTTTGAACAGCACCATGAGGCCGTAGATTTTTGTATCAAGTATTAGTTACAACTTGGTATCTCTCAGTGGCGTGCATAGGATTTTTAAGTAGGGTAGGCACAAAACTGTAAACTTGGAATTGATCCCATGGAAAATTATGTTTAATTTTGCACCCGAAAAAAATGCAGTAGGTGAAATGAAATGGTACCTATAACAATATTATTAACAACACAATTTTAATCAAGTGAATAAAATGCGACTAAACAAACCCGCACACGAATTTTCAGCAACGCGATATAAGATATAATTTACAGATCGTTCAGACTTTAAGCATGTAGATGTCGCTACTCTCTGTACTAAGAAAAAGCAATCTTTGTCTACATCAAGCTGGACACTTGCAGTACAAAATTAGCCCCTATAATCATAGAGATAAGATAGTTAAAAAAGTCCAAACTGTCCGACTCGACGTGGTTGCTTCGGACAGGCGTTGCGTATTTTAATGAGAATGTGTGCGTGCATGCCACGAGCCGCTGACGTCATGGGAGCATAGTTACAGATGCACACATAGAGAATTGGCATCGAATTTTAGTTATGCGTGTTGCCACGGTAGCGAGCGCTGCGGAGGTATTTTAAAGAACGGGTGCAGCTTAACTGAGTATAATATTGAAATAGTTGTTTTTCTTCCTATATTTAAATAGATAGTGAACTTGTACCTTCCTATATATTTAAATAGTGGTTTAGTTAGCTAAGCCAAGCCCAGAGTAGGCATTGCATATTTGCCTATATGAAATGCACGCCACTGATCTCTCCAGGTACCCAAGAAAAAAGTCTTAATACACGGACAACAAAGTAATCCTATAAGGCTTAATTTTTTCATTGTGAAGTACGGAACCAAACAAACTGAAATTGGCTTAGCCTACTAAGTAACAACAAAGTGCACAAACGTGCATACTCGTATGTACACACAACCACACAAACAACCTTTCACTCCATCGTATACCTGCTCAGTTCCGTTGTTTTCAACCTCCCTAGCTATTTACACAATTAATTCATTCGTAATTTAATATCATAGTCTCTTAAAAAAATTGTTATAGTTGAAGCCGGTAGTTTTGTGAAAATATACTCGTGGATTTCATTCTCTAACGCCGACAGTCGCAAGTATAAACAACGTTTCTTCATTATTATTGTTTAGTTTCATCGCTGTGAAACAAAACTAAGACGATGAATTATGCACGCTAAAATGTTATTGGTTTTGGGTACAAGATATGACATTTATACTTACAACTATTGCTATGGAGCCAAAAATGAAACCGCAAAAAGCACTGTCCTTACATTTTAGGTATGCGACAGCGCTTTTTTCTTCACGATGTCAAAATTGCACCCTAGTAAAACTTGTTCGTAAATACAAGAACCATCAGCAGTTTTGGTTTCGAAATTATTGTTATTTTTTTAATTTCCGGTTATTTCGCATTCATGGTTTAATATTTACTGACATTTCACCCGCTTTCCATTTGAGCCGGTAATATAGATGTCGAACGGAATTTGCATTTTGCATTTATATTGCTAATTGGATTAAAGTGTCGAGTTGATGGTTTATTTTTCAGTGTTTACCTGAAACTATAGCAGTAAAGAAGGCCTCCGACAGAGACTAAGGTTTGCAACTAGCGTCAACGAGGTAGCCAGTGCTTGATGCTTAGTACGACAAATAATTTGGCCAAGTGCGAGTCAGACTCGCGCGCAAAGGGTTTCGTACCACCGCACAATACGCGTGCGGAACCCTAAAAACATGGTAAATAGAGATTTCAAAAACAAGCCGCTAAAATGTTAGCGCCTGATAAACAGCTTGGATCCCTTTTTTGATTAACTAGCACTTGTACTTGTCCACTTATTTAAATTATTTCCCCTACCGGTTTCGCTATTATAGCATTGGTTCCCGCTGAATACGGAACCCAAATTTTTATCATTTGTTATAGTTTAGAATATGTACAATCTGATCTAATTTGAAACTTGTATGTACCTATTACCATTGAAACAAATAACGCTATTTAGGCGTTTATTCGACATTTATACTGGTAAAGTCAGCATAATTTTAGTGATGTACTTCTTCTATTAGGGTCAATGCGGGTAGTAAATAAGTGGCTAATCTCACAAAACGGAAAGGAAAGCCATAAGGAAGAGGAGCGTTTATTTAAGGATCTCATTATAAAGAGATTTGTGAATCTCACTAATGAGGATCCAAAATAATGACGTTTGCCCATTTCATAATCAAATTCGTGGAATCGTCAACCAACATAGTAATTAACCTTTTCTAACCAGGTTTCAATGTACACTTAAGGCTAGGGGATTCAGAGAAATCTGTCCTGCTCCCAAGCTTTCATCTTATATTTGCTCAGTGGAGGCGGGTCGGTTAGAAAACTCGCGATTTCTTGGTGTTTTTATTATTAACTACTTTACAAAATTTGTATTTAATATTCCATCCATCAGCCTGTTTCGTCCACTGCTGGACATAGGCCTTTCCAGAATTTCGCCACTCTTGGCAGTCCTCCTGGAAGAAATGCCCATACTCACACACGCTGGGCTGGCGGGTTGGTGAGCGCGGTGCCGAAACCCTTGCACCAGTGACACCGCTGCCCGTCACCCATCTGTTTCATATAAGGCTCGGCAATTGGGGATGGATAAACCGCGATCCATCGGTCCCAGGCAATGGTGGGCCGCCTGGTTTTGCCTGAGAGCTGTTCTCTTACTCTCCCCCTAATAACTTCGGAAGGATTTGCGAGTAAGATGGTGGTACCTCCACAGTCGAGCCCGGCATCAGCTCTACCACCTTATATTTTACTTAATTATATTAAACATCCCAGCTGCTTCACTTATACTAGTGATCAGTTGAATACGAGTACTAAGCCACCTTAAGCCACGCTGTTCAAGCTAAACGAGTTACAGTCTCTAAAGTACTGTCGGTAAGTACTTTGCGATAGTGTGGAAAGACCTTTATATTTACTGTAGCGTAAGCTAATCTACTACTCAATACGTAGGTATAAAATGCAAAGTTTGTACCCACTACTTGAATGTGGAATTATAAGAGTAAAGGAAGCACATTACCATACAATCATACCATCAACCGTCGGGAGCTAGAATACAAAACGCAATTTGAAAGATGAAATAGAACATCGATTTGAGCACGAAGACAATATTACGCAATTTGCCATTACAAGATTACGTTCATTATGTCAATATCCCAGTCAAAAGGGTAATCAGGTACTGGCTGGCGACAGTGTAGGCGCGGCGTCACGCGTCACTGGTTCCCGCTGAATTAATCTGTTACGCCCCGGCTGGCTGCGGTGACTGAACTGGCATGCATCTGCACTGGAAGGTATTCTATAGGGATTCCCGTCTTGGGGCCTAGATTTCTTGTTGAGTTTTAGAAGAACAGATTGCACAAATACATAACTATTGCTTGCATGTCATACGGGAGAGGGGTATGCCGGTAAATTCGTTTATAACTTATGATTGCCTGTTAATCTCTTAAAAATCCCTCGACTACTATTAGTTCCTTTCTTTTCAAGCTTGTAATAACATAATTACTGAGTTGCCATGCATCTACAGGGAAAAGAAAAAGAATAATCCTTTCCCGTAAATCTTCATAATGTAGGCGAAGGAATGTTATGGAAATGAATGTTTACTAGTATATACATATTTATTCATATTAAGTGTTTTTTTAACAGAATAGTGTACATATTTATGAAAACTAGGCCACACCTCAAACTACCCGAGATACCCGAGAAATAGTATCTCAACATCAGAACTCAAATACCTCAAAATCGTGACAGCAACATTCCGTTCGCGCAGTTGCAAGCCGCCCACGACCGCAGAACGCAGCAGGGTTGCCAACCAGATCAACCATATTTCCCATAATGAATTATTATCTTATTTAACCTATATCGGGGTGTTGAGTGACTGGTGACGCGCAGCGGCGTCACTGGTGCGAGGGTTTCGGCGCCGCGCTTACAACCCGCTTTCCCAGCGTGTGTGGGTACGGGCATTTCTTCCAGGAGGACCGCCAAGGGTGACAAAATCCTGGAATGTCCTATATCCAGCAGTGTATGAAACAGGCTAATATGGGGTATTGAGATTTTTTTTGTTTCTGTTCTGATAGATGGAATATTGTTCTAGTAATTATTTATTTAAATAATTATAAGATTCATAAATCCTCTTTGGTGGTCATAGATAGGGTCATCGTCAGGCAATGTCAATTCATTGGCACGTCAAGTTAGTAGTGACAGATAAAAAATAATGACACCCTCTGACAAAGATCACACTTCACGATCAAAACTTTTAGCAGAAGTAAAAATCATTATAAAAATGTCATTACAACTTAAGTTACTTCGACTATACTCATTTTTTAAATGGTGGTCTGTGGTAACAGTGGGCCTTGATTTTGGGTTACAAGAAAGGAATACCTTCTTTAAACGATATCATCTTTTTTTTTTAAATTCCGCAACCCAGATAAAAATAGTAATCCTGGCAACCCTGGACAAAGCGAATGACCTGAACAACCTGAACTAAGCGATTATTTTGAGCGCACGCGTCGTTTTGATCCATTTAGCTCGCAAGTCGCATTCAATGGAACAGCACTAACCTGATTAGCCTACGCTCTGTATAGATAGAACTTGCGCCACCAGAGTAATCCCGCCGTGAAGCCCTAACTTGTTGGAATACGTGGGACGCACTATAAGTTTCCGGAATGAATATGAAAAAATACTATTAAAGGTACAAAATTAATTTATTGTTTTTCAAAATAATCTCCCTTGGCGTCTATGCACTTTTTCATTCGATCAAACCAGTTTTGAAAACTTTTGTGCCACTCCCCTGTGGTGACCTCTGAAACGTGTTTTTCATACTCCTCGACAGCCTCTTCTGGTGATGAAAATCGTTGACCGCGTAATTGGTTCTTAATTTTTGGGAACAGAAAAAAGTCACAAGGTGCCAGGTCGGGACTGTATGCAGGATGACTCATGAGTTCTACATTTTTCGTCTTCAAAAAGTCGTTTGTCTGTCTGGCCGTGTGAGAACTAGCATTGTCGTGGTGCAGGATGATACGGCGTTTACGGTTATTTTTACGGAGTTCGTCAATAACTTCCGGCAAACAAATGGTCGTGTACCAGTCACTATTCACGGTACGACGATTCTCTAAAGCAACAGTAGCCACGTGTCCAGTTTTATTAAAAAAAGAAGCAATCATCCGCTTAGATGCACTTTTCACGCGCGCCACTTTGGTTGGTTTCGGCTCATCTTGAAAGACCCATACGCTCGATTGCTGCTTTGTTTTGGGATCGTAGCAATAAATCCATGTTTCGTCACCTGTTACTATGTCCCACACCAAATTTGACGCACCTTCGTTGAATCTGGTAAGCATGGCACTGCACCAAGTGACGCGGTCCGTTTTTTAAGCCTCGGTCAAGTTGTGTGGGATCCACCGCGAGCACAGCTTTCTCACACCCAAATGTTTGTGTAGGATTGATTGTATTTGACTCATGCCTATTTCTAAGGATGCGCGAATTTCATGGTAGGTCACATGCCTGTCTGTTTCAATCATACGGCGCACAGCATCGATGTTTTTGTTGGTCACAGCGGTGGACGGCCGACCATCGCGAGATTCGTCACTGAGATTGATACGACCACGCTTGAATTCTGCAAACCAGCTATAAACAGTCGTCTTGCATGGTGCTTCATTGCCAAAAGCTGTTTCAAGCCGAGCGATGCTCTGTTGAGCTGTCAAATTACACTTAAAATCGTAGAAAATCATACTACGAAAATTTTCCCGAGTTAAATCCATGTTGATGCAGACACACAATTTTTTAAATGGCGCCACAAGGTAAAAACAAAAGACAGTCAGATGAAACAAACTGCATTCTACAGCCAAAGAGTTCTATTTTCAAATGTTGCAATAAATTTTTAAATATTGTTTATGTAAGTGGCCAGTTCCGGAGACTTTTAGTGTTACCTATGTATGAACTAAAATGCCTCAATTCACGGGTAGTACCGGGTCTACCGGTAATTATAATTATCTTATGAGTGTTGGCGCAACGCAAGCGCGACCGACAACGTTCGCTATGCAGTTTCGTGAACCTTCGCGTAACGGCCATTAATCGGGACATGCCTTGTACGCCGAGAGCCGGTAACGCAACACTGTTATCTGTGTGCTTGTAAAAAGGCTATGTGACGTGTTTTTAGGGTTCCGTACCCGAAGGGTGCCAAACGGGACCCTATTACTAAGCCTCCACTGTCTGTATTTCTTTCTGTCCGTCCATCCTTCTGTCACAGGGGTCTACAACTTCAGCCGTAATAGGTAGCCAGTTGAAATTTTCACAGAATACTTGGTACTATATCAATTACTATACTAATAGAGGCTTACCACGGCAAATAAATGAAAAAAAATATCGCATTATCCCCATACAAAAAAAACTCGAAAACGTAGTGTTTTTTAACGTTATTTGTTTCCAGCTCGTTCTTAAAACCGGTAACACATACACGTTTCAAATTTAGTCAGATTGTTGTACATATAGGTGCTCTACAGTAAAACAACAAATACAAAAAAATAATGTTCCATGCTTGGAAGGTGCCGAATCGTTTGTCAGGCCCTACCATTTTAGCGGCTTGTTTTTTGACGCCTTGATAATGTCATTATTTACCATTACGTTTTTAGGGTTCCGTACCCATATTGTGTGGCGGTTCAGAACCCTTTATGTGCGAGTCCAAGTCGCACGTGGCCAATTTTTTTTACTATCGCCGTATGGGAGGCGTTTAAGATAACGCTGATCTTTAATTTTGAGAAAAATGTGACCCGTTATAAAGGTATTATCATCAAGGGATTGAATAGGAAACTTCGTTTAATTCGGTTTTCTCAATCAATGCACATGAGTCAGAAGTAGTCATAACATGACGTATAACACCAACCTTCTAAAAACAATTATTTACGGCTATTTATAAACAGTTGCGTTGTTGTCAATTACACCGTCACGTCACCGTGATAAGAAATACGACAATACGCAAAGATAAGAGCAGTGTCGTTCACCCGAACATTTCAAGGCAATGTTTCACATTCACGTTATACTACTACCAAAAAATTCGATTAAAAAAATACCTGAGGCAAAAAATTCAAGGTTATTTGCAGAAACTATTGTTGAATCAGATCTCGATGAGGGCAATTTTTGTCGCTCTAGTGTGGTCAGATGAGTGATTGGCCTAAATTGGCCCCATGAAAGCGCAATTAGAGATTCTGTACTATATGACAAAGATAAGTGCAAAACTAATTTTAAGTCACGCACGAAGAGGGCAATGGTCTTGGGAATGTTTATCTGATGTGATGTCTAGTGCGATTTAAATCTTTTTACACAATCAGTTTTCAGTAAAAAGCAGAGCCAGTGACGAAAATCATTAGATTTTTCTAATCAATTATTATGGTCCTCAGGAAACATTGAATTTATTGAAAATATACGCCAATTTAACAGTTTGCTTTGGACAAAGTAGATTACTAGACAAAATATAATCTTACCAAAAACATAAATGTGAAAAGGGGGCCGAGTTCCTCACAAAAGTAGCGTAGATTTGTCGGCTTCGCCGAAAAACTAATTGTGATCTGAATAGGTGCCAGGAGGTTACCTGCAGGAATTGCCACAAATGCACATTGTTTTTCATTTGTTTTAATAGAAAGGTCGTTATATCCCGGACTATGTCAATCTATGACTGACTATGACTTTAATTTACGCAGCCAAATTCTTACTGAAGACTCAGTAAGTGCTCAGTAACAAGTTTCCATGACCCTTTTTGTGAAATTCAAAAATTATTCTATTTGTGTTCCTTACAAACGCAAGCCCAGCCGCGAGTCAATTACTATGGGACGTCAAAATTTTATTAAAAAGTGTTATCGATCCATGTTACTGATCACTTACCAAGCCTCCAGTATGAGTTTGGCTGCACAAATTAAAGTCACCATATACAACGTGAAATTTAAGGCATTTTGTTAACGAACACTGGTGATAGTACTCATCCATACGAACAACTATTACTATGGAACCAACCCTATCATATATATATCAGCTGTTCCATAGAAAAGTTAAATACCTACTCGACCCATAGTATGAAACAGACGATTTTTTTTTCACGATTTCAGGGTTGTCTCCATACTAAAAGTTATTCATATGGACGAGTACTATCACCAGTTTTCGGTAACAAAATTACTTAAATTTCACGTTGTATAATGTAACCGTTAAAATTTTAGCTGTGAAAACTTTGTCAAACATTGTAATTTATTTTGAAATGATCCCATGTACCCTACTTTTACAAATATCGGAAACCGTGTCACCTCCACAATCGTTGTGTTACGTAACTCCATTTACTGTTGTCATGCTATGTTGCATTGCTGCGCCCTTCGATCGTGTGTGCATCCATATCAGTAGTACATACATTAGCTGAACTTTGTATTGTTGGCACTAATGGGGCAAAAGGTAACATAAGAATAAAATATGAGGAAAGAGTTCGAAGGGTAAAAAGTCGCACATATAGCGATGTAGTTTCAGCAGAAAGGTTCACGTAATAGTGATGAACAAAAAATGTGCCGGCCGAGTAACAAAAATAAATCGGCAGAGTTCAGTTACCTTCCTCAAATAGAATGTCAATCAAACAGTGGCACAAATAATTTGTCATTCAGTGAGTAGAATCGTATTACATTCGGAGGCCTAAATTGATATAGGTATTTTTTTGGTGGCCTAGTTGGCTTGGCAAACCGTGACATTGAGGATATTCTCCGATGTCTAAGATTTGGGTTTTTATAGAAGTTGTGCGTGGCTGTTATCCAAAACGGTGACTCAAACATTAACACATTATTTTTTATTGTTTGCTCGTACATCGGGGCACATTTATTAAGGTTGGCTTGCCAGTTTATCTATATACTACGAGTATTGCTTTTGTGTCTCGCGATAATTCAGCTAAACTCTTGCTATTACCTAATTAACTCGACGAAATGTAAATGATTTTCTGTTGCTGCCTTCAATACTTGAATAATTGATTCACATTGTCTTGTTTATTACACTGCAGTTTTTATACAATGGTCGCACTAAAGTTGTGCAAGATCGATGCGTGCGCCATCGCATAGCGTCAATTGATCGCCGGCCCAGATGATGTCATCTCGGCCCTGCCTCTGTGTACCAACCGCAGTATTACTCGAAAATAAATCTTACTGCTACATATTAGGAGTTTAATCGGATGATAAGAAATAGCCTACGCATGAAACGTGTTGCATAGCAGGTTGGTCGTCTTCAAATTCGGCGTCTTGGAAATAGGTTGCTTATTATATTATTATGTTTATTATAGTAGTAATAAACCATAAATCATCGTTTACTTTCATAGAGATGGTAAAATTGCGTTTTACTGAGCTCATGATGGAAATTACGTCAATAATGTGTGTAATTTTAAATTTGACAGGATTAACCTTATTATAACGTCCTGTCCTTGTCTTTTCGATACAAAAAGAAAAAGCCAGAATGCTTAAATTAAGTTTAGTCCTGTCAAATTAGTCGTGTTACACGGACTCGACGCCAATATGAACCAAACTAAAATGGAGTCATGCTAAAAGCCGAATAAAATAATAATATGATATAATAATAAAATTTATTCATGCAAGAAGGTTATAAAATTTAAACCACCATGCTGCCGTACTACTTAACTTCACAATTTCAAATTATAGGGAAATAATGACTATAATAGGAAATTATTTGAATAAACATGATGGACTCTCATCCTCGCAGTATATAGGGACTAGTCATCTCTTCTCGCCTTCGCTAGTAAACTAATAAATTATTGTATAAAAAAGTAGTTTCTAGCTTTACGAAAAGAACATTGTATAAAAAGTTAACTCTTACTATATATTATGCCTTTTCTGTTGTCGAAATATAAGCAGTTTATTTATTATCTTAACCAAAAAATCATCGTTTGTTTTGCCTCTTGAACAACCCATAAATATTTATCATTGGAAAACCAAGTTGGTAACAATAATACACCAAAAATACTTTTATTTATATTATAAAGAGCCGTTCTACGAAACCCTCCGAAACATAAACATCTACGATCAGTGCATTTTCCGAACCCCAGTTTCAATTACTCCTGTAAATTGGCTCGTAGATTAATTTCTTTTACAACAGCTGTGGTATCGATTTACAGGCAATTAAACCAATTACAACAAATAAATGGTCCAATAAAAAGGCCCTGATGGTGGCGCCGATAAGGGTTGCATATTGGTGTTTTAAATGACGATTTGAGAAACATTGCTCTTGATTGAAACAACAAATTATAACAATAAAAGTCGAGTCACATCAGAACTTTTTTTCTGACCAATCTATTTCGATAAAAAATCTATAAATACCAATAGTGTTGTGCGTGTCTTGTGAATGAATATAAAAAGTAGGTAAGTATGCAGTTTTTTTTTTAAATACTCCTAAGGTACAATACGGTTTACTATATATAAAACATTATTTTATATTAAAACATTATTATTTATACAGCTAAACTCATACTGGTGGTTTGGTAAGTGATCAGTAGCACGGATCGATAACACTTTGCTAATTTCGCAAAATAAAATCTTGACGTCCCATAGTAATTGACTCGGGGCTGGGCTTGCGTTTGTAAGGAACACGAAAAGAATAATTTACGAATTTCACAAAAAGGGTCATCGAACCTTGTTACTGAGCACTTACCGAGTCTTCCGTAAGAATTCTGCATGGATTAAAGTCACCTTATACATTTGGAATATTTCGGGTATCTATATAAGAGTTAGCCTTTCTTATAAATACTGAAATTTCAATATCCAACAAGGAAAAAAAACGCGAACTGACCAATTTTCGGTTTGAAAGAAAATTTTGAACCATGAATTATACTAAACGGTATTTTAGTTAAGGTGTCTCGAAAAATATCGAATACAATAAACAACCAAAGCAAATAAAAGACGAACAAACATCCAATTACTACACCGGTACTTGTAACAAAACTTGTCCCGTACTTTATATTCACGCTAACTAATGAAATGAAAACCCAAGGCGCTGGAAAACTTTGAAAATGAACGCTGGCGACCTGAAGAAGTTTCTACAACACGCTTCGAAGATAAGCAAAGTTGTAATGGCGGAAAATGGCGGACTTTTTGACCTGGCAAGGCAAGCTTAGGTGCTACATATTCTGATTGAGGTGTTGAAAGTAGAAATAGCTTAAAGGACCAAACTGTAATATAACATGTATGGTCTGAGGTACCATTAACTTATCTGTGCCCTAATATAACGATAATGCAGAACTGAAAAACCTAAAATGTTTGGAAAACCTGTGTTATTAAATATAGTCAGACTTTTCAAATTACCAAACAAATAAATATTTGTATTGTTTTATAATATAAACAGGATGAGACTATATTTTAAATTATAGTCGATATACGAGTAAGTATGACTTTTAAATTACCAAACAAATACATTTTCGTTTTGTTTTATATAAACAGGATGAGATTCAAAATATTAGGCAGATGTATATGTTACTTCTTGCAGTGCTTGCTAGTTTCAGTAAAATTTCGTACTAAGTCATTGCGCATCACGGTGTCAAACCAAAATCGTACATTTTCTATGACAAACTTTCTATATGCAAACCGGATAAAAATCAGTCTTCACCCACTAAGTTACCGGGACGCGGGGAAGACGACAAAGGGAAACGCGCGGGGAGCGGGCGGCAGGGTTATGTGAGAGAATCTATAAATATACTAAAATCACTCTCAATACAACATAAGCCTGCCCCCGCACCCCTGTAGCGTCGCGGACGAAGACTTGTACATAAAACAAAACAAATTGACGCATAAATGCGAGTGATACTCGTACTTGTCTGGTGTGTGCACTGTCAAGAAGGTTTCTTTCAGCTTTCAGTTATTGATTTGGATGACCTAAGAGAGACCAGTACCTGGGTAGCTAACTAAAAATACAAACAAAACAACAGTAATTATAAAATATTCCAAGAATCGAAGTAACAAAACTTTGTAAACTAACGTTGTCGACCTGACAAAGTTTGTCCGCGACGAGACGGCCCGCGATAAGAGTTGTTGCAACAACGGAAAATGGACTGAGACTTTGTAACTGCGTTATTAACAAACAGTGCACTTTGGAAACTACGAGTATTATATTTTACATTTTGATCCTTTCTGAACACAATGGACCTTAAATATTTGTTTTGTTTAACAAATGTTGTTGCTATAGCAAGAATGTCTTAATTAGAGCTCAAGTAGTGCGCTATGTTCCGCCGTAAAGGCATACAAATATTTAAAACTTAAAAAATAAAAAAGGATTACATTAAATTAGGTACGCTACCAAAATAATAAATTCAACAATTAGTGTCATGCATGAAAGAAAAAATAATTCAATTTGGTAGGTATATAAATTAGGTAGGTACACAAAAAGGCAGAAAACACACAAAAAAAAAATAACTAAACAACACATTTCACGACAAGGTTCCAATATACAAGAAACACAAATAATAAAAACAATGTCATTAATTATGGTTAAATAATAATGGTACCATTAAATATCTTTGTCATGGATCGTCTAAAAATCGGTCGCGTTTCCGAGTTCGCAACGTTCAAAACATTCATTTAGTCTATTATCTTCTAAATAATCGGTCGTGCTATAGTAAGACTTTTCTATTAATAAAGTTTTTAATTTATGTTTAAACGTTGAAATATTTTTAGAACATCTTAAATCCGCAGGCAATTTATTAAATATTTTTGGTGCCATTCCTAATATACTTTTACTGAGCAGTGCTTTTTTTGAAGAATATGCAGGGATCATGTTTTCGTGGCGCTTACTTCTAAATGTACCAAATAGGTGCCTGTTCATTATGACGAAACAAGCTACCTCCAATATATATACACAGGGCAAAGTCAATATTTTAAGCTTCCTAAAGTGAGGACGACAGGTATCTCTGGATTTGATTTTGCAATCGCTCTAATGCACTTTTCATGAAATTTCATTCATATGATTCATGAATAAACATGCCCCAAATCTGCGTCATATCGTAACTTTATCTTTCTGCTGCATGAAATGCATTCATCGTTTATAAGAACTTCAAAATCCTGATGACGCATGCTATAAGGAAAACGGTACACCAAAACAAAAATGAAGGTAAATACTCTCTAAGATCTCAGCTCCCCCACAATGCTAAACCTCAGTTTTGCATTGGATCCAGTTCCATCTAGGTATGTAGAAGAAAAAAAATTTGAAAAAATTATGACTCAATAGTAGACTATTTTTTGACTTAAGACTATTATTAGTTACATACTTTTAAACTTCTAACAATTAAAGGTAGCTCAACGAGAGTTGAGGTGAACGAAGTACTCACACAGGCACATTCTTGAATTAGACTGATGCTTTTTTGATAACGATTCACAAATAGATAAAATTTCTGATTTCTGTGTTGTGTGTGTTTCTGCGTTAGAAGTGTTTGTCTTATTTAAGAATACTCCTAAATTCAATAGTGACTCATATCATAACCTCATAAGCATGTGGCTTTCGCCTCAACTCTTCTTGAGTGAACAATAAATTACTTTAAAAAAGTATGTAGTTCTCGAGTTATAAAAGCTTTTATTCAATCTTTGCCCCGTTTCCGGCTTGGGCGTTATTTTATGAACACACCTTATAGCCTATGTGTTGAGCACGGTTACTACGATGATAATAAAAAAAACGTGGCTCTCCAGTTGTAAAAGCGTTTATTCAATATTTTCCCCGTTTCCGGCATGGGCGCTATTTTATGAACACCTCTTATAGCCTATGTGTTGACCAGGGTCACTACGATGATAATAACAAAAACCGCATCCAAATCCGTTGAGTGGTTCTCGAGTTAAAACGGAACATACAAACAGACAAAAATTCTAAAAATTGTGGTGTTGGCCTCAGTATTTGACCAATAATTATAACCTATTTCACTTAAAATTTTGCGAAAATATTCAATGTACAGATACGACCTTTTTACTACTTTATTATTAGTATAGATAGAGAAAGATAAAAACTGTCAAGTTTTCATAGCAATTATTTGCATACAATAATGTGACTTTAAAACGTTTAAAGGTTAGCTGTGAAAACATGCCAAACTCTACATATTCAGTAGCATGGAACCTATTTTATTTTTATTTTAAAACTCGTGAAGAACTTTGTATATTATTGCAGTTATGAGTTTATGACTGAAGCAACCTCCTTACTATTTAATCCTTACATGCCCACTGTACGATGCTTGAATTCGGGTGGGCCACCTTTTCTTTCACTCCTTGATCCCACAGCTGCCTTTCTACAGACCCTCATATATGAGTAAGGCATGGAATACCGAATTGAATCTTGTATTATCGGTATACCGAAATTTCGGTATTTTTTCGGTATTTTTTCAAGTACTGTTGCTTACTGTTTAAATGATTCTAAGAACGATTAGTGACGAGACTTGTTTGAGGAAAGTTATTAAAGCAGTTTTCTACGCTATATGGCAGAAACACTCAAACTATTTATCAACTCCCTAGAAACCACAAAATGAGTTATTAAAGTATAGGTAATTAATAATACTAAAGAAATACTTTGTGCCAAGAATTATTTATATTCTTTCATTGGCACAAATATCACAATTAAATAGGTATTAAAATCTCTCTCTTTATAAAATTACTCTTTAATAAGAAAAAAATTTACAAAAATTATAATAGGTGCAGGCGCAATTCAACTCAAGTTCATCAAATATATGGATGTAATAAAATTATATATGTACTAACAAATGTTTAATAACAATCATACATATCCTTGTCTTAGGTATGTAAACATTGCTTTTTAGACAAGACAACATTCGTTTTGTGGTTCTGTGACTGCGTATTTTTATACAATTTTACAATTTAGGGAACGTGGCGATCTAAACTTATTTTAGCTTGTTTTTTAAAAGGTTCTTATTTGCTTTTTGAGGGACTTGAGTTTTTTTTTGCTCGTCAAAACCTTTTGATTTTATAACCATGTCAAAGGGGGTAGTAAGATAAATTTAGTTAAATTAACAATGACGTCACGTATTCTGCTTGACAAACCCTTTCATTTTGTATCCATGTCATGCAGGTCGTCAAAGAAATTTAGTCCGCCATCTTGGAACGTCCGTCATGTTGGATTTAGAATGACGTCACTTACCTTATCGTATTATTTTCGTCAGATCCTTTTTTATTCCAATTACAAGGGGGCTATAGAAATAACATCGTGACCGCTATGTTAAAATTTTTGTTTTTTGTTCTATTATAGTATATACACAAAATATTTTTTTAATTCTTTTGTGTTTAAATTATAATATCATAAAAAACAAAAATTAAAGAACAAGTTATTAAAGTTTATATACATTAATTTTATTCCATGTTTAAATTGCAACATTTGACAGGGACATACTAATTAACATAATTATAAGACTACTTAGTTTATTGAATTTTCCATACAATAGCTCCTACAAAAGTAATGAACAACAAATTTGATAAATCCTCCGTCAACTTTTTTACCCGATGTTTAGTTTAGCCCCAACATCCGCCGACCAACTTAGTTGGCATCCTGAACACACACCATGTGGCCGGCCGTTCAACAAAGTTGCTATAAACTATACGGGAATACTCGTACCGGACGAAACCGTACTACGCCAGGATTAAAACAGGTCAACATCTACCTACTCATAGTTTCCTCATTTGCCATTTTAAAGCATGGGATTTAAAAGCAGGACTAACTAGCCTTTGGCACTGCCATAGTTACTCCACAGTATTTTTTTCCTAGTTGTTCTACTTTGGTCACACCAAAACTCTCTTTTGTGGCGGCATCATAATTAGGAAGTCTTTTAAGTACTATTAAAACTGCATTAAATCCATTTAGTGGTTCTCTATTAGAAAGAGAAGTAATCCAGACAATATTTAAAAATACCTAATAAATAAGTACGTTCCAAGTTTTTTTTTCTCACTATAATTTTTACCTTGCTTTATTAAAAAGCCTAAGATGAAGTGCACTGGCCCAGAAAAATTGAGAAAGTGACAGCAGGCTAGGCGTTAAACTGTCCAGGGACTTCCGCAAAATCCATGAAAGTCAGTGACGGACGAACGACTGATACTGCGGAACTGCGTTACTAATCTCCCGGTACTGCTTGTCGTGACATCACGCCGGAACACAGCGAGTCGCTTGGCGGCTTGGTTTCGTCATGAGGGTGGTGACAACCCATAGCCGAAGCCTACCACCAAGTGAAAGGATCTATCAGTTAGATGAGTCTTGGTTTAACTATCCAGAGGGGGCCAGGCGTATTTAGCGAGTAATCAGCGGTTGTATTCTATTCTAGTTCAAGTCGCAGATAGTCCCGCAGTAGCATTGATGCTGCCGCGTGTGTGCGTCGTCGCCCGCGCAGGCACCCGCTAATCTCACGACATCCCTTACTGTTGACAAATGTAAAAAGTACACAGTTAAAAACTATTATATCCGCAAAATGGCTGCTATTGGCTTTACACCACAACTACTGCATCTTTTTGCCAGTTATCTCTCGGACAGGATGCAGTATGTTCAATATGGCGGTTGCATTTCAAAGTGTTATTACACTCGGTCAGCAATTTGGGAAGCAATTTGGGTGCGCTGGAATTTTTAATATTTATTAATGATCTCCCTAACTTGATATCTGACGACTTTATGATATTAATTTTTGCTGACGATGTTAAATTGGTTGCTTCACTAAATACCAAAGAAGAATGCCGGCGTTTTCAGCAGGAAATTGACGCTGTGTACTCGTGGAGTGTCGAAAACCGCTTAGAGCTGAACGTCGATAAGTCGTTTGTATTTACTTTCCACCAAAAACGTGATCCTCTTCATCATCCTTATGAGCTCGCTGGTTCACCACTACCACGTGCGCTAGATTTTGTTAAGGACCTTGGGGTGTTATTTACTGCTGACTTGAAGTACTCCTACTATATTGATGAGTTAAGTAAGAAAGCGAGGAAGGCACTTGGATGGGTATTAAGGGTATCTATGGATTTTAAAGACCCTCGTACGCTTAGTACATTGTTTAATGCTTACGTTAGGAGTAGACTAGAGTTCAATTCGACTATCTGGGCTCCATACGAAGCTAAACATGTACTTACCATCGAAAAAGTCCAGAAACTATTCCTTCGTAATATTTATAAACGAAGCTTTAAGTATTATCCTTTCTTATACCCAACAATGTTTTTGTTGGGCATGCTAGGGTATAACAGCTTAGAGTTAAGAAGGGGCTCCACAATATGTTTGTGGTAAAAATTCTTAGGGGTTTGATTCATGTTCCGTCGTTGCTGGCACTGATATGTCTGTGGGTGCCATGCCGGTTCGGTACGAGCGCGCGCGCAGTCACAGACTGTTCGAGCTTCCCGGGGCTCGCACCAACCTCGCAGCTAAGGCCCCTCTCATCCGCGTGCTTCGCTTTCTCAACGGTATAGCCAGAGATCAACTAGAGGTGGATATTTTTTCTGCAACCCTAGTCCACATCCACACACGTGTGGTGAAGTACTTAGAGAAGTGATTGTCTAATTTTTAGTATATTTTAAGTGTACATGTGCATTTTTAGCTAATATATTTGTATATAAATTTTTTCTCAAGTTAAATAAATTTGTTAATAATTTGTCTACCGTGTTATACGCATTGGATTTGTGTCTGTAATGTATTTCGTGTGTGTGTTAAATAAATAAATATTTATAGATTTACATTTTATGCCATGATTTTAATACTTTCTTTGGTTTTTAGTGTAAGAACCATACAATTAACATAATGGTTTCAAAGAAATAACCAATGTTGGTCTTAAATCCGCTTGAATTTGGATATTATTTTCAGGCTGTTTTTTACACGCAAGAAGAATTTCTTGCAATAAAGTTGTTCTTTATAGTTAAAATAACACTTTATGTATTTTTATAATGATTAAACACAAAGTTTAAGAGAAATAACTTTATCAACAGGAGTCATTCTCAGATGATGCTGGGATGAGGCGCCTTAAGCCACTCGGGAAAGCGCCTTTCATGTACCCCAAATGTGCTTAGCCGTTTTTGTCTCTCGCTAAAAGTATCACTAAAATCGTATCGACAGGGTTGTGGAAAATTCAGCATTGTTTTCAACCCACTAGGGAGATGGTTTTTCCGCAACACGCGCCAAAACCATGTCCAATATTGCTCTACGAAAAGAAATTTATGGTCCGATAGAGTGTGCACTATCGCATCGTGCATGCTGTTCTTCCTTGTCCCTGTTTTTTCGCCGCAATACCCTATAAAATAACCTATAACTGAGTTGCGGTCCCGGTAGAGCCGTGGATGTGGTTATACCATGATACAAGTAAATAATTAAATTAATAAACTGGGCATGAAACATCATCACCAGGTATTTACAAAAAAGTTGTGTTAGTTGTTCCATTTCTGTTGGGTACTTTCAAGGAGAAACAAAAGTACCAGTAATTTGGCTAAGTGTGAGTCGGAATCGCGCACCACCACACAATACGGGTATAATTTGTTGTTTTACTATACTGTAAAACAATTTGACCACATTTGAAACTTGTATGCTTATATAACCGTATTTAAGATAGAGCTGAAATTAATAACGTTAAAAAATTACAAATTATTTGTTAGAGGCTATAGTAACACGTATTCTGTGAAAATTTCAACTGACTATTACGGTTGAAGCTGTAGCCCCCTATGAGAGACGTACAGACAAACAGAAAGCGGAGGCTTAGTAAGATTGGCACACTTTGGGTACGGAACCCTATAAATGAACCAATTTTTACTGTGATTAATAAAAAGGCCGTGTTTCTATGATTAGTATGTCTATTTAAACTCGATATAGTGCACTCGTTACAGCAATTTGTATGATGTTTGTTCAGTTGTAGAGTAAGAGCGGTATCTCTTTTTGTTTGCAGGTCAACAGTTTTCTGCCATAACGCCGTCCGTAGCGGCTATTAACTAAACAAGTAAGTATCTCTTAATTACTAAACCCCCATTTGTGTTATGAGTTAAAATTGAGTAATGAGTAATAATAATTTTTTTTTATTTATGGGTATTTTTATTCATTTGTATAGGTATATATTTTGTTTTCTTTTATATTTAAGTAGGTATTAAGATTATTTAGTTTTTATTTTTTATAGTTAAACTCTATAGCCTATTTAAATGTGAAAATAAATTCATTAATAATAGTAAAAAGCCTCCATTTCTGAATACTTATATCAATGTCACTACTATCGGCCTATATGATTTATCAATTTATATGTATTATTTATGATTATAAAAGATATACCCACGTTTATTCATTTCTGGGCTTCTCAGATAAGGTTTTAGGGTATAATTAAACTGCGACTATTAATGGAAGCTGGTGAAACAAGTCGGAGATAAAAGGCTCATAGCCTTAGGGATATGTAGCGAAAGCTTTTCTCGCATATATCTTGGAAACAATCACGATCTGTAGTATGAAATCAAAGGGAAACACATTTCTTTTTCGATCTTAAAAACAAAAAAACATTAAAAGGTGTTAAATCCAACCGTCACTTCAGGGGCAGATCCAGGGAGGGGGGCACAGGGGCACGTGCCCCCCCTCCCCCAGACGAGACGGTTCAAATAAAACAAGGAGCTGGGAGATTAACACTATACCGCTTTACTGATATTAGTTTCTTTTTGTGTCATGCTTTTAACTACATTTCCAGCATATATCTTGGAAACAATCACGATCTGTAGTATGATATCAAAGAGAAACACATTTCTTTTTCGATCTTAAAAACAAAAAAACCTTAAAAGGTGTTAAATCCAACCGTCACTTCATGGGCGAATCCAGAGCTCTATATACCTAGTTGGCATTTGTGCCCCCCCCCCCCCTAAATAAATCCTGGATCCGCCGTTGCATCACTTCCTCGCTCCCTTGATTTTCGAGGAAAAGAAAGAGATATAATATAACTTTTAAATAGGTAAGTGTCGGAAAGATTTGACTATAATATAATTTTACTGTCACATTTTAGGTTTATTTTCGTCTGCGTTATACTATTTCCGCTCTGGACAGGACATCTAAATCACCCCTTACCCTAGACGCTTTTACAACATCCTAATTTATGTTCAATATCAGCACGATTTTCGCCATTATGCGATGCCATTGTGTTCAGGCTTAACCTTTAAGGGGAGTCTTGGCGTAATATGTTCATTCCTATAATAACTATTATACAAATTATCTTTTAGTAATATTGTTGCATAGACGTTCAGCTATATGTCGCATCAAAGAAAACATGGCCTAGTTGTTCAGAAACTTGTGAAAATGAGTAGTGTTGAGGTTTTTATTATTACGATAAAAAGTTGTCCTGCTGTCACGTAATAACTTTATGGATGTTGGTTAGTGGCATGTTGATTTGGTTCCTTATCTATATAAATTTAAAAGTGAGATACCATTCACGTATTCACTACGAAATCTCTGGACCACAAATTTGAAATTTGCCTGGTAGATTCCGTATACTACGCAATGACCGCAGAAAAGTATTTCGTGATACAAAATGTTTAATATTTCTTACTCAGCGCAGCCAGAGCCATGGGCAAAATGCTAGGGATTATTGCCTCCGGACCACTAGTGCCATTGAACAGTACCATCAATGGTACTAGTGACACTGATTTGTCCCACTAGTACCATCAATGGTACAAATGGCACAAATTAGACAATGGTTATCTTCCATTCGCATACGTGCGTTTTTTTTAGAATTGATCACTGCCTTTTTTAGGACAATAATCGTCTTAACTCTTGAAAAGCTGCCAACTTTCAGTTTGCTCGGAAAAAAAAACAGCTAATCGCCTAGCCTTTTGTGGAAAGAAATTACCGCTGCCGTATTAACGTGCCTATTTGCATTTATCTCGTTAATTAATGTATCATATTATGCAAAATCATGGCTTTATAAATATCCTGCTTGTTAAAATAACAACCGAATTTAATACGGTAGTTAAGTTCAATTAGATATTGAATTTGATATCCCAAGCAAACATTTGGTTTAGCAAACCAGCTAAGATTTGTTTGTTTTACAAAACTGATGCAAAGCTTTCCTATATTGGCCATGTGCCTATGGGTTCGCCCTTAAATTTCCAACTTTGAATTCACAACAAAACCGCTACGTCATTATAGATTCACAAACTTATCGAAATAGTTCGATAGAAATGGGTTTGCAACAACCTTTAATTCACGAGTCACTTTTTTCGGTTTTAATAGATAGAGTTAACCATGTTGAAGAAGAGCTGGAGGTTTTCTAATAAATCTAGGTCGAAGTGTAAGTATTTTGTATGCGATGTGACTAACTAAAAGGGGAAAAAAGGTCTAGTCACTATTGCAAACGTTGATTTGTTCAAATATGGTAAAAAACATGCTTTATAATTTTATAACAATTTCAACAATGTCTCTATTGTATAAAAATTTTGTTAAAGTACGATAATTCTATTTTTATTTTTTCATAAACTGTTTTATTTCTATTGTTGTAATTGTAATTGTTATAAAATCATAAAGCATATAAAATAATAATAATTTCTTGCGTAAATTATTATTGAGTTTGGTTTCTATACAAATATAAATAAAGATATAATTGCTATGTTTAGCCTTTTATTTTCTTTAAATATTACGAGTTACAAGAAAAATTAAATAAAAACACAATTTTCAAAATATTTCGGCCTCTTCTATGAGGCCGTCATCAGTTGAATGACAGTTAAAATCTATGCTACTGACTATTTACAGAAAAAAAAAAATGATGTTTACAGAATTAATGTGTGATGATGATGATGATGATGATGATGATGATGATGATGATGATGATGATGATGATGATGAGTCAATCGGTCGAGTTATGTCTGTCAGTGTTGTCTGTTGAGTCCGGGTCCATAGTGTGTTTCTATACAAAATTAGATTAGATTAGAGAGGGACACCTATTGCTTGAACACAAGTAGATATAAATTTCTCCTGTTTAGTAAGACGAGTAAGAACGCATATTCGATGCAAATGTCATTAAAAAAACCCTGTCTGGTTTTTAACTGTCAAAACTTAATTAATCGAACCTATGGCAGTACAGTTCTTTTTGAGTTCTGCGCACAGACAGGCGTTTCGTTATGAGTTTTCAGTTTTGAGGTTAATCCTAAAATCAAGGTATGTCTGTCTTGGTGAACGAGCTGCATGTTGCTTTATGTATTAGTGAAAAGAGGGCAATGGCAGCTTGCCCGTGGGTACATAACATAGGTACATAAAAAGCACAGCTGCCGTATTGCGTCCGCCTGCGGCTTTGCAGTCTGAGCTAGAATTAAGTTCTAGTTTTACTGCTCCGCCTGGACTACTGTTAGGCCCAAGTGTTTGTAAATTACATTACCTTCCATAAACTTTACCTCCCATTGGGATCTAATTACACTCCTGAGAACCGGGGAGACATCCCGAAAATCGTTTTTTAGGGTTCCGTAACTCAAAATACAAAAGCTGTAGAGAGAATCCACATATCTTCATCTGCTGCGATCCTGACACACCTCTTTTTCTTCTCCATATCTATAATCTTGTATTCCAGGGAGAAAATTGGTACTCAACCTTTAAGCATGCCCAAAAGGGCTTAAATCTGGTAAAGTGTTGGTTAGATCACAATTTATTAAGTCTAAACTGTAGTAAAAATAAATACATGTCTTTTTCCATTGTTCCCCAAACCCAGCCTCGATTAAATACCTTCTCTATTACTGCCTACTCTGTTCAGTGTCTTTTGTCACCTCCCCCTGATTGTGATTGTCAAAAATTAGACCATGTTAACTCAATAAAATATTTAGGCCTTATATTGGACAAACACCTCTCTTTCCAGGAACATATAAGGGCGGTCACTGCCCGTGTCCGCAAACTGATATACATTTTCAAAAACATACGGCATGTAGCTGAACCTAAAATAATTAAAATGATTTATTCCACTTTGTGTGAATCTATACTCACTTATTGTTTAACTGTTTGGGGAGGCTCTGCCAAAACTCATATTATTAACCTCGAAAGAGCCCAACGAGCCGTCCTTAAAGTGAGTCACTTCATGCCAACTAGAACACCCACCCTAAGCTTATATCAAGCCACTAAAGTTTTAACAATAAGGCAGCTTTTTATCTTACTTACCATCACTCGACAACACAATAATATTAACTTATTAACCCCAAATAGAACCAAAAGACGAGTTGATATTGTTTTCAGAAATGTAAAATTTCGAACATGCTTTACAAATCGATTTCAATGCTTCCTGTCAGTTTTTCTGTATAATAAAATTAATAAATCCTTAAATATTCACCCTGTAAATCTATTTGATTGTAAATTACGAGTCAGAAACCACCTACAAAGTTTGTCATACGATCAAACAGAAGCTCTTCTTGTAGTTACCAAATAACACATTATTATTATTTTTAATCCGCATACTTTTAATCTTTGTATCTATTTAAGTATATATTTATAGATACCCTTATTAATCTACTATCATTTTCATATATTTGTACTATCTATTGACATATCCTTAGGTATATATATGCACTAAAACATACCTTCACACACCCTTACTCACCCTCTCACCCACTCATACACACCCTCGCTCTCTCTCCCCCACACATATACACACCCTCACACACACAAACACACCCTCCCTCACAAATACACACCTTCGTAAAACTGGCCTATTGAAAGGCTTTCGTATTTTAGGAACTAATTGTTATCCATTTCTTTGTGTTCTTTTTTAATTATATAAAAATGTTGTACTTTAGTTAAATTTACATTATATAATTTCTTAATACATGTTTCGGGATAGAGCCTAGTTATCCACGCTTCAAGACAACTTATAGTGGTAACTAGTGTCTAAATTATGTTTTTTACATGTATATCTTAAATAAAGAAATTATTCTATTCTATTCTATTCTATAATCGGGTCATAGCTCGTCTATTCCGGTGGCTTTAGACTTGGCCCTTTTCAATTATGTTGCATATTTGGTCGGTACATCGTTCTATGGCAGCCTACCTTCAACTTTCGCACCATACCTTTCTTCCCCTCTTTTGTTTTATCCCTCCTCTCTAAATGCTCAAATTACAACCTAAATATGAGTCGGTAGCAGATATGAATGTGACGAAATTATTTAACTCAACAAAACCCAAACGCCTTTATCTAGACCCGACTCCCGGCCCACTTCGTAAAGCTTACGCGTACTTCTAGACGAGTTGAAGGAGCCTCGCCTGGCTCAAATTGTCGAATAACTTAGTGAATTCCATCGAGTGGCTCTCGTGCCAGATTCTGCTCTTTGTTATATACACTAGTTACAATTTTACAAGACTCTTAACCGATTTCTAAAAAAAGGGTCCTGATTTTGCTTGTATGTGTACCATGTCATGCATGTCATTCCAATATGATAGTATTAACACACTTTCAAATAAATGCACAAATATTTGTTTCACGACGCTTTCTTTTAAAACTAATAAAATAACAGCTCGCATGGTGTAACTTGCAGTAACTTTCAAAATGGGGTAACTTTAGGCAAACTCAGCTTTTTCCTTGTTGTAATTCTTAGTTATCTGAACAAGGAAACCTAAGCCATTCTTCTGGCTCCGAAGTCTTTTGGCTGCTAGGCAAAGTAGTTAGTAGTTGCTGCTGCAACTTTTTCGATCATTGATCGATGATGGTCTACACACTAATCGTCGCCTTGTTCTTGGTTACCACTCTGGCTGCCCTAGAACGCTACCCGTTTTCCCGTCTAGCCATAGTAGGTTCGATTTTTTTTTAATAAAAGCATTACCTGCCCGTTAAATCTTTGCAGGCACATGCTTATTTTTTATAAATAAAACTTACACTAAACAATGAAAGAACAAATAAACGTTTTCAACGACATAATTGAACTAGCGAGCGAAGCGAGCGAAGCGAGCTAGTTTCCTGAGTCTACTTGAACAATCCGGCGTTTGTATGTATGCATGTTTGTTCGACGATAACTCGTGTATAGAAATTTGGCAGGTGATTAAATAAGGCAAAAAGAATTTTCAAGCTCGAACATGAGCCAAATCGGTCAAGCGCGAATCGGGCGAGCGCGAGTTCACAGTTAGGAGCGAATCTCTAGTAAATGCCTTCCGAAAAAGTTATGTATTGCAAAAAAAGTAGTGCTGCACATCTCACTACTCCGATTCTTCGGAAGTAAGTATTCTAATATAAAAATAAGTATAATTAGCAATATTTCACAAATAGACGCTAAAAAGTTGTCCCAGTATATGAAATGTTGCATACCCCTTTGAAACCGTAAATCTAATGAACAAGCGTTCATTGCGCAGAACGATATATGCTCGACAAATTGTCTTGGATTTTAAAGTCGGTTAAGTTTTTCTTGAAACTCTGCACTCTTATGTCGGCTTTCGAGATGGTAATGCGGCTGCACGTTATCGATGCGGAAGTTTATGTTATCGAAATGACTGTCTTGGCACTAAACAGCCATTGCTTTTGATCAGCTACTATTAGAATTAAAGCGAAGTGTAATATAATGCTACTTAGTATGCTGATCTAACCGCTAATTACCATATGTCTAACTGGAGACTAAGGACGCTTGTTAAACGTAATATTATGACTTAAGGCCTTACCCCTGGTGCACGTTAATCTTAATGAGCGATTTTGAACTTCAGTATATTTTCAGAAAGTCTACATTAGAATGCTCGCTTCGCGCGCTGGCGGCACGCAAAATCAGGGAATTTTTGAGGTTTTTCTGGATTTTACGAAAAAGTATTTGATGTAGGATTTTTTCCACCTGACATCGGAAAATAAACCATGTTTTCTTGTTATAGCAGTAATTTCAGACATAAAACTCAAGCCGTTTAGACATAAAACGAAATAATAACTTAAAAAGGCATCATTTTCAAAAATAAAATCTATCGAGCGAAATGTGTCCAATTAGGTAACCGACTTGACAACAGAAAGACAAAGGTCTGAAAAAAAACGTGTCCAAGTTTTACATTGATCAGATAAGTAGTTGACTCAGCATATTAAAACAAAAACCGTTGAAAGACCCAATACAAGCCCTTAATGTATATCAGATGAAGGTACCAGAGGTGTTTTGGGTGTTGTTTTAACAGACTTACGTTAATTTAGCACAAATAACGACTACGAACATTATCTTACTATAGGAACAGAACAGGGGCCATTCTCAGACCGGAAATGTTTTATGTCCCTTCGGGATTTGGAATTGCGACGCATCCGAATTAGTAGTCTGAAACCCGGATTTACCTGTAATATGAGCAGTCGCGAGGGGAAACTGTTTAGTGTATGAACCACGCAAGTTTCATATTCAGTTTCTAAAACGACAATATAACGTGAATTTTCTCTGTCCTACAATATTACGGTCGTACACAGCCGCGCTTTAATTTTATAGTAATAAGCTTTCAGTAGTTCCCGTATTGTAACGACCTCATACGTTCTGCTGCGGGCACAGCTGTAGGCAAATATTGTGCCGTAGTTCTTGATAGATGACTCTTATGACATGCAAACAAGGGCCATAATGTACTGGTTTTCCGTTGCTGGTTATGCTGCCTTCATGTCTAGACAGCAGTGTCTGTAAATCACGATGCTGCTGCATAGAGCTGCTTCCGTTGTTGCTTTTTTTACATTTAAATTATTTCCTTTTAATATTCATATGAGGATCAAGAGTGCGCTGCTAATTTGCATTGTCTACTTTCGTGAAAATGCACCAAAAGCGCAGAAAATGCATGAATGTTTGGCCTTTATACCGTCTAAAAAGTGTAAAAAATGTGCAATGTATTTGCACACCAACTTGGTTCAGTTTGTAATTTGGATAGTGTCGCGAACTCCTGGAAACATTTTATAATCTCTGAAATTTATATCTTTATGTCATTTTTCATTGTTTTCTTCAAATTGGGTTCTTCTGCTTATGGTGTAATAATGTAACCACAGATATAGATCCAAATAGATGCCGCGAGTGTATGTAATTCGCGTGCCCAATTGCGCGCCAAAAGGGAGAGCAATGCTCTTCCTTCACAGATATTGACTCCTCCAACTTTGACTCTTATGTATTATGTCTTAAGTCTTACAATCCCTTCTAAGATTCAAACCGCTGTCAACCAATTTCATTGTAAAATGTGACACGCTTGATTTTAATAGAGTTTGATGCACTTGCGTCATCTATTTAGATCTATATCTGTGAATGTAACTGATATTTTAGCGAATAAAAGGTTTATCAGGGGATATCGGCGTTCTGGTCTCTTTGTAGTCTCTTCTAAGCCTTTGAAAATAATTTCAATGTCCACCGATCGCTTACATCTACCCCCCATCGCAAAATGCGAGCACTTAAATAGCAATTTCCCGACTTCTGCGCGGGTGTACCGCGTAAATCAAAACAGCCATACAGTTCAGACATATTGCCTGGTATCGGGGCAATATCGACATACCGTCTGACTAAATACCGTAATGGCGATGCTGGCACTCGGTTATTGCATCGTGTGGGCCCGTACAAAAGGCTCTTTTTGTCACAGAAGAGTCAAAATTGGGACTGCGTAGAGAGAATCGATACAGTGTTGGTGTCGGAGAAATATCAGGATTGTTTCATTAAGGCGCAATATGTCCATCGCACAACGACAGAGATAAACAAACACCTGAAAAAATTAAAAAATGGGTTTTACTGGTTTTAGATAATAGGTTTATATGTTTATAACCGTAATTATTGTTATTTTTACTTTATTAGTTTGGACGGATTACCGTTTGTTTTGAACTGAAAAAACAACCTTCACTTTGCAATTTTTTTCGATGCAGCGAATTTTTCTCTGTACCGACTAATATGGAGCTGCTAATTTAGCTTGCTGAAGCCTCTTAAATAAATACCTAATGCCTGCTCAACGTTGGAGTCGGTTGTTAATAGGTATACAGTGAAAATTGGTACAGTTTTGTCCGCAAAAGCTTCATTATACCAAGACATTACTCGTAAAGTTTCGTATTACGAACCAACTGTTAGGTCCATTAACTATTTGGAAGAGCTCGGTTTCTTTTTTATGTTTTTGCGATATTCGCAAGCTCTTATTTAATTTACCACCTGTATGTACCACAGTTGCCTTGTTATATTAAAACAGAAGTGCATGATAACATTATTATTATTTAGATTTCTTTAACCTGAAGCTTTCAAACTTTTCTTGATAATAAAGTTTATTGAAACTATCTTCCGTGTTCGCCCATGTAGAGATAGTAGTGATAAAATAGCAGGTTTAGTACATAATAAATTCCATGCTGAGATATTGCCACTTCCCTGATCGCAGACGACTAGATGTTCTGGGTACTTTAATCCAAGGCAAGGAGCTGTCGATTTCTAGTATCCTTTCCTTGGTGCACTGCATCTGTGAATATTTTAAAAGATTTACAAGAACTTTCAAATGCATGGCTTTATTGCCAAGTAAGTAAGTTAGTGAAAACGCGTTTGATTGATTCTGCTGTAAGAGTGCAGAACGAACTTATGTAGAGGAGAGCGCAAGTGACCAGATAGAAATAGTAAATAAGCCTATAAAATTCAACATAATCGATCAAATCTGTTTGAAACATTATTTATTACAATGTATAGAAAATAATCTTGCAGTCAAAGCGGAATTTCATTTCTATTCATTTCCATACCACTTACTCACTCATCACAAAATCTGCGAGACTAAAGCGTCTACACACCTAATATTTGGCAGGTAGGTTAATTTTACAATTTAAACAATTCGCTAAGAAATGTTCATTTTGAAATTCAACCCCTAAGGGGGTACAATAGGAGTTTGTATGGGAATTCTTTAGTTTTGAAATTATTGGTATTTTGGTTAAAATGTTTTAGGAAAATCTTCCTCTAAGAGGGTAAATTAGGGGATACAAATGTATTGAGAAAAGTTATTTGTATAGAAAAACTACTTATTCTTGTGATAACATTTGGGGGGCCAATGCTAACAACACTCGTATGTTCGGCAGTCTTATAAAAGACAACGATGTCGATGATGTTACATCTAATGCCGACAATCGCATGTATTTACTCGTATGGTACCAGATAGGTTATTTAAAAAAATAAATTACGTTCAAAATCTACCCATACGTATTTTTGTTATTTCATGATTAATTAATACACTGTACTAGTTTCACAGGTTTATTTTACAATATAACTCCCGACCAGTTTCGGTTTTACACCATTCTCAAGGGATTCAGGGAATTTGGCTGATACGACGAGTCATAAACGATTTACACTTAAAATAATAATTAACACATATCAGTAGATGTATACAACGGTCGTGTTGAAACAAAACGAAAATGTTGGTAGGTAGGGGGATAATTTTTTTGTGATGTCATTGTAAATCATTCCCAAAAAATGGGGAAATTATGTCATTTTAAAAATCTGTACTTATATAAATGTCAAATTAAATTTAAATATTTCTAACTAAAGATAAAGATGTCAAATTTAAATATAAATTATAATGTTGATTAAAATAATAAAGCAGTGGTGATTTGTTTCCATCTAACTGTTGATTACATTTTTTTTCTTGTTCTTTATGCTTTATTTTGTTTATCGCGTATACTCGTATATAAATTATATATTTAAGTATTAATTAAAAATTTATCCTAATTAAATGTAAGCGGGTACGCACGATATACTAGGCGTAAATATACTGCTATCTTTTAATGAAACCACATACTCTACTGATCATACTCAACAAAGAAACATACCCGCGAAATATAAAACCAAATTTGAAAAAAATGTACAATAGGTTTTTGAACTTAGCACGGAGGGGAAAAATTTATTTCATGTGCGCGGATAAGTTTCTTTGGGAAAATTGTGTGATTTTATTTAAAGATACCAGTATATTTACACCGGAAATAGTCTGATATCACTTGAGTAGTTGCGCTGTAATCAGTATAGCTATTTCGGAGGCAACCAGGTACATCCTAAGATTCCACGCATTATGATTCAATTTCAAGCCAGAAATCGTTGTGTAACCCTGATTTCCTCCAAAGAAGCTATACTAATTATAGCGAAACTCGTCGGGCAATATCTTTACATTTAACTTGTCCGTAAAAACTAGTATTAATAAAAACCGGCCAAGTTTTTGTCGGGCCACGCGCAGTGTAGGGTTCCGTAGTTGCCCGGTACATTTTATAAGTTGGTCTACTGATAAAATTAAATTTAAAGCTTAATATTTCGCCAACGGATCCCTAAATTGAAAAATGGTTTTTTGGACGATACCCGACACTATGGAAAAAAATTCATCCCCCATCTACGTGTATTAGAGGTACCTCTAAAAATAATTTTTTCATGATTTTATTTTACCGTTTTGTCGGCGTGATTAATATGTATGCTCTTCTAGTACTAATAGTCTCTCTGAGCTAAGTCACGAACGGACGGACATGGCGAAACTAAAGGGTTCCGTGTCGGACTACGGAACCCTGAAAAGGTGCGTTATTCATTCTGTTTTATCTAGATATTCCACGAGCTATTAGTCCGGAATACAAAATTACCTGTAACCAACGCTTCCACCATTTCGACATGGTCTTCATTGCAAATACATAACCTCGAAGACATAAAGTTTCTATACTTGGAGTAACCATAAACCATGGTTTATTTCTGATATGATCGGCCCATTCAAAGCATTTGCAGATCTATGTCAGTAGCACTAAAGACGAAAACTGTGTCTGTTGTGTAGGCTGTCCATCTCCGTTTGTAGGTGTCGTGAATATACCAGACATAAAGGGTGGGCGCAACGACTATTTACGAACTGCCCGTAAAGTAAAAGCACCGAAACAGGCATGCTATTGACGTGGACATGAAATGTGTTCTTCGCGCCTTGGAAACAGTTAAAAACTTTTAGTGCGGTCTTTTTAGGGTTCCGTAGCTCAAAGGAAAAAAACGGAACCCTTATAGGATCACTTTGTTGTCCGTCTGTCTATCAAGACCCTTTATCTCGGGAGCGCGTGGAGATATCGAGTTGAAATTAAAAACATATTACTCGAGTCTACAGTCTCTTGAAGCTGTGAAAATATCAAACTTCTAAGTTACCGTAAAAAAGATTTACGACCGTTTATGCCGCAAAAAACGTATATTTCGACACTCTCAAGGGAATCAAAATTTATAAAGTACTTCCCGTTGACTTATACTAAAATATAGGGAAAAATCTGAAAACTATATATTTGTAATTAAATCATTAAAAAAAAAATTAAATTCCAAAATTTATTATGTTCCTACAAATTTGTACGGAACCTTTCGGTGGGCGAGTCCGACTCGCACTTGTCCGGTTTTTTTGTTCGACATTCGGTTCGGATGGGCCTTATTACAGTTGCTGATATGATATTATTGTTCGTAAAATCATTTTGCTTTCTTTGCGATTTGTTAGTCTCTACCGTCAAACTATCGATTGAAATCGAAAGCGTATCGTATTCCCTTCCGATGTCAGTCAATTGTTTGACTGTAGAGACTATAAAAAATCGTTAAAATAAAATTACACTTATATCATTGAACGACTGAAATCAGTCAAATAGCGATCGCTATCTTTATCGTGACTGCAGGCCCAGTACAAAAGATTGAAATACATATAGGTCATTGATCGGCCTTTTAACTGACAATATTATCCATAATCGAGTTGGAGTGACAATGTTGCGAGAAGCCTATCTTTTGAGAACTCAATTAAGTATAACTCGTAAAACGTCGAACCTTGACTCCTGCCCACCGTTATCCCGACCGCCAATTTGTATTCCAACTGTTAAACTTCTCCGAAATCTATCTTCGTTGACATACTTTCGGATGTTCGGATGATTCTAACGCATTCGTCATTCGACTTCAAAGAATTCTAATGTCAGATCAAAAAGTTTAAAAAAATGCAGCGTTAAGGGCTCCGTTTATCTTGAAACGTATCGGTTCTGTAACAAATTAAAAGTAACACAAACCAGAAACATCCAATGACCAATAAACAACAGCCCTATACTCAGAACCAATAGGACATCACCAAACATATAAATTTAGCCCCCATAAACCGTGGCACGCGGATACTATGCCTACTGAATTAAAAACTAATCCCTTTTTGGAAACAACTGTATTATCTAAACGGGTATTTTTACCTACATATAAAGACACCTGCCTCTCCCTAGCGCCTCTTTAAAGACAAAGCCCTTTTTGCCCTTTGTGGGACAAAAGCTGCTTGGGTGGCGCGTATCGATGGCTACCGGGACCAACTATAAACGGACGAGACGCATGCATATTTATAGCACCTCGGTACTGAGAACTATGACATTATGATGCACACATACCGTGCACGTGACTTCCGCTGTCAAAATAGACGCCTTCGTCTTGCGTTTGCTTGTCTCACGCCGCCGCTTCCAAGAAAAAGCTTGTCAGATTGTCACATTTCGACTGCAGACACCACGGTATTGTCACAGACGTATAATATAGTAGCAGACCTAACATAATAAACGCATAGAGTCGACGCGTGGCAATTTTAGCTCAGTGAACTTCGGGCTCTTTTAAATATAAATATTGCTTGTTTCCAAACAAAAGTTAGTTTAGGAATTATCAAATATGTTCCAGCATAAGCTAGCCAAAACAACCCATTCTTATACGTTTCTTCGCACCGTGAATCCTAAATGTATCTTATTTTTTGTATGGAAACTTGCCACGCTATTTAATCCTTATGTTTGGTCTGCTACTTAGTAATAATTATTATGTGTCTGTGGGACCTGTGGGTGTTGCACCCATAAAGTGACCGTTTGGGGATTGTTCTTGGCTTAGCACACGATTTGGTTTTTGTAATCGGGATTTGACACCTAAATATTAGGTAGCATCACAAATTGCAAGAGCGTTAATTGTGTTTTATTCAATACAAGGAATCGTGGTAACCTGGCGACATTAATCAGAAAAATTTAAGGAAGTTAATTTGATGATATGATAAAAATTCAGGTACATTATGTTTCAGCTTTATATGTCTGATGTTTTAGCAATTTCTTTCAACAAAGTTATTGAACTTGAATGGAAGATTTAGTTCTTTGAAGTTGACAATGTGATTATTTTTCTGTGAACGAGGTGTCAGAGATGATAATGAGTTTAATGAGTACAAAAATGTAGTAGGTATATGCAAATGTAATACATTAATATTCAATACGAATGATTGGTCTATATTTAACATGTATTCAACAGGATTGAAGTCTTTCCTAAGATGGTAAATTAGGCGCTGGAAATTTTAGATTTTCGCTTGAAAACGTAAGCCGCCTCTTAATTAAAGGTAAATGCGTTAAAAAAACAATAGAATAAATTAATAATAAATAAATTACATGAAATAATAAAATAAAAGCAATTTTGTTGCAAATCAAAACAGATACAAGTCGACAGAAGAAAACGCAGTCTGACTGATTGGCGCCAATCTGTACTACAAAGACCAATTTCTAAGATAGTTAGAATAGAATATAAATTATGACGTCTAAAATCGTTTTGAGTTTTTAAAATATCTTTTCAATTTGACATATACAATATATTTAATAATAAAATATAAAAGTTTGAAAATACTCGTCTTAAACAGTTTTAGTGTATCCGGTAAAACAAAGGCTTACATGCTTACTAAATGATGTGGCCGGTTTCCCCTAGATGACGTCAGTAGTAAAAACAAAAAGCACGAGTGTGAAATTGTCATTTACGCACGCTAAGCAGGCACGTAATCTATCATATTTTGAACAGGTATATTAAAAAATATATATTTGGTGTTTTTCTTGACTCCAGACCATTAGTAATTATCTACTATATTATACATAATTTTAATCTTCTTGCAATTAATTAACTTTGAAAAAAATATAAATTTAGAATAGAATAGAACAGCTTTATTTGTATATTTACATTTTTGCATACATTTTATAACTAGATATTTCACGAATAAAGCGATTTTACTGCCATATTTCGACACCGATTAAAACTAGAGTAACACACGCAGATACTTCAAAAACTATCGTTATAGCTAACTGTGGCGAAAGGTGAACATTTTAAAAAGGGAAGTTGGACAAAAAATCGCCTTACTCAGAAAAGCAACGAAGAAAAACATGTTTTTTTTGTACTTTGAAACTCCCTGTCAGCCAAGTGTATTTGTCGTATTGGGATTTATGGAAATGTTTGACAAAGCGAAGAGCACGTAATAAAGAAATTTAATATGGATGCCATTTCCTAAACAAGCCGATGGGAATTGTGTTATATGGACCCTTCGCCAACTAGCCTTTCGCCCGCGGGTCCGCTCCCGCGTTTGTTCTCTGGCCTGTTTCCGACATGGGCGTTATTTAATGATCACCTCTTATAGCCTCTGTGTTGACCAGGATCACTACGATTATATTTGAATAATTTGTCCAAGTGCGAGTCGGACTTGCGCACAATGGGTTCTGTGCCATCACACAATACTGAAACGTAACCCAAAAAACATACATAGATGCTATAACAACACTGAGGCGACAAAAATAAGGCGCTAAAATGTAGCGCATGTCAAACAACTCAGAACCCTCTGAGACCTGAACCCTAATTTTATTATTTTTTGTTGTTTTACTTACTTTAAACTATGTACAATGATATGACCAAATTTAAAACTTGTATGTATGCGGCCATAGTTACACGTATTTTGTAAAAATTTCAATGTTTTACCTATTACGGCTGAAGTTGTAGACCCCTGTGACAGACGGACGGACAGACAGACAACGGAAGCTTAGTAATTTGGCACCCTTCGGGTACGGAACCATAAAAGCAAAAGCATTAAAGCACGACTTATTCCTTAACGTTTATATTCAATGTAACGAGAAAAGCTAGAGTCGATTTTTCTCATCAACTGCTCGAAATTTCGTTTCACTAATGGGCGCTTATAAAAATAACATTTTCATTCAGTATAAAATATCTCAAAAGCCCCGTTTTCGAGTGGATTTTGTGAAGCGTCGTTGAGCTGCAGGCTGAGGCTCTCGTTTTGGAGTTCCTCTTTTCTGGGAGCATGTGAACCGAAAAATATCGTCCGTTTTATTTTCGAAAGCTTGAGCTTTTCAATTTTGCTATGAAACCTTTTAGTCTAACGTCTCGCTAAATAACCTGTCATATTTTTGACGGCCGTGTAAATTTAATTTAGGAAATTTGTTTTCCTTCTACTTTAATTTAACGCCCTGTGGCGAGCCTAAAGTTATGAAGATATTTCTTATATTTTTTATGCACGTACATAAAATGTTGTCTGTTTGTCAGTATGATCGATTTTTTGTGACTGGTAAAATAGATTTGAGCTATGATCCTACCTGCTATCTACTATTATTGTAGAGATAAAGAGAACTCAACCGACTAAAAGCATTTTGTTGCGGTTGTCGAGAGAATGTATTGTTATTTATTACGCTATGTGCTACGGAAGCAGAGCAGACACAATTATAGTGTTATATTATTTCCCAGAGGGGTAGGCAGAGACTATAGATTACCATCTGCTACGATACTGACACACCTATTTCACATCTTTTACTTCCATCAAGATGCTTTTGACTAATAGGTCGCAAAAAACTACTTGTAGGCAGAGAAACGAGCAAAATGATATCTAAAATGCATTATAATGTCACTAAAGTCAATTCTGAAGGCTTTAATTTTAGTGTCAGTGCTGTTAAAACTTTAATTTTTCCAAAGTAATATAGCCTCTGTTGTTAATACTAAAGAACTATTTTGGAATTAACAAAATGGAGTCTTGACAGCACTAAAACTAATATTAAAGCCTTCAGAATCGGCTTTGGTAACTACATATAATTTAACAAAACAAGCACCTATCGTTACAACGCATTAAGATAACTAAACATTTGGTTATATACAACTAAAGTTCCTTTTCTAGACAAAACGTACCGAGAATTCAATCAAAGACGTTAGAAATATAAATTATTTAGGTTAATGCCTTTAGTGTCTGACCCAAATACGTCCCTTGGCTTGCTTGTAGCTCCTGAAGAAAACTTGCACTCTTATTTTAACTAATTAAGGTTCAGAAGCGCTTAGCAATCTTCGCCGCAGAGTGTACGTGCACTTGTCTACATGTACATACATAATGTGGAGGGTTTCCGGGACACTGTCTACCGCATTCCGTGAAAAGGCTTTGGATAAGCTTCCTAGATATTCTCCTTGGAATTTCATTATATAGTCATCAAGAGGAAATGTTTCAAACATCTTTTTGAGCGTTCCGTACCCGAAAGGTGCCAAACGGAAACGCCTCCGTTGTCTGTCTGTCCGTCTGTTACAGGGGTCTACAGCTTCAACCGTAATAGGTAGTAAGTTACAGAAAGTAAATATTTTATTATTTGTTGTGATGGAGGCCGTAGCAGCGCGTATTCTGTGAAAATTTCAAGTCCTACTTATAACGGTTGAAGCTGTGACGGGTTGGGGAATATTCGTCCTCTTTTCTATTCTAGGTAAAATTCGTCCCTTGACTCAAGCAGAGTAAATTCGTCCCTCAACTCAAAACATACGTAACCGTTAGTTACTTAAAAATTGTATTTCTTTTCGATAGACAATGAGAGTGAAAAGTGAAATCAGAACAAAATAAAAGTAAATTTGCAATCAACATTCTGTTTATTAAAAATCAAAATACATGAAAATTCTTACAATTTATAATCAACAAAATATTTTCGAACAAAAGAGTAGTAAAATGATTTTTTTGTATAGTGAATATATTCCTTTTAACTTTTGTCACTGATAGTACTCTTATATAAAATAAATGGAAACCTAGCATAAACCTAGGTATTAAATCCATTGTTAAAACTAAGGAGACGAATCGACACTCAAAAAGAGGACCCAGGTTTTCGCCTACCTTGGTCTCCAACGTTACTCATTATACATGTTTATACTTCTTATTGTAAGTTACTAGGTTAAGTTTGTAAAAGATTTTTTATATGTTTTTATTTTCACATAATGAATATATTTTTAAAAGGGATGATTTTCCACCAAAAATAAATACGTGCACGATACTCAAACTCTTCCTTTCAGAAAATTGTTAGGCCAGTGTTATTTCACCAAATTCTTTTTAAAAGAGTTTACTTAGAAGGTATTTTCATAATAAATTTATTTTGACGAGTCTTCTAGGAAGCCTGTTAGCTATCAAATTAGGTGCCCTTGCGTTTGTCCCTCGGGATTTTAAAGTTATTTCAAATATTTTTCTGAGCTCCTTTATTTTTGTAACGAAATCAGTCGCCGTAAGCTTAGGGGCGCGTTGAGCTTCGCAGCTTTCGATTACCTACTCTTCACCCCTTTTGAGGGTTCTTTTCATTTTAGGCTGCCGTATTCAATTTGCGCTAAGCTTTTTATGTAGCTACCTACTTAACGCCAGTATGTTCGTTATTTTGTTCACGGGTATGTTACAATAGTAGGAGCGATTGATCACTTACACCCGTGTTTAACACTCTACTTCTCATCACTAATGCGAGGAAATAAAAAAAAACTTACAAAATATAATTGCAACAACGTTTCCAACAAGAAAATTTTACTGCCACCATTTTTATTTTTATTGTGATTCTTTCTTTTTAAGTGAAATCATGTCTTAATGGCCAGTGTGATGTTTTAAAAATAAAATCAATTGACTTATTTTTAACATTTTATTTAGCATATTTACCAATTGTATGAAAGTCACATTTTTCCATAATAATATAAATAAAGTAGAGAATAACAAAATAAATTCCATTGTCATTTATATTAGCTGAGTGACTATGAATGAAGTAAGTGACTGTAACGGAGCCTTGTTCGATTTTCAAATTTTTTAAATTTCCGCAGTTTGAGTGAGCATTAGTGATGATAAGGTATTTGTAGCTCTAAATAGAACATTCGTAGGTAAATTATGTATTGTTCGTGTAAGATTTCTTCATAATATGTCCAATTGTCCACGACCTTGACCTTCAAACTTTATACAGACTCACCTTAAATATTTAACTGAGAAAGTACCTATCAAAACTTTGTAGCCAAGTCACTCACTCACACACATGTTAAGGGCCCTTCATAGCATCCTCGATGACGCGTTAACAAATAAAACATCGGACAGATTTTAATCCCAAACAATACTCAGCACTTGTCCCGATTTTGTCAAAGAAAAGCATTTGGCCCGAGCGAAATTATGTTTGTGTTGAACAGAAAGTGGTGAATATTGACAGGTTTGTATACAGGTCTGTGTGTTTGTATAGGCGTCTGTTCGAAAAGATTTTGTCGGGGGAAAAGTCCTATTGTACTTACCCTCTTATTTGCTTCCCCTCATACATCAAGGTCGACGTTCTTTGAGATGAGTTGCTCTCCTCAGCTTCGCTTTCTTCAAATAACCTTCTATAGCACTACTTGTTTCGCTGAACTTGTTTATTTACGTTTTGGTATATTTGATTTTAATCTTCACTACACAATACGGGTATGGAACCCTAAAAACATTTATGGTACATAACAACAACATAGATGCCATTGCAACATTAAATTAAAACGACAAAAAACAATTCGGCACCCTTTGAGTACGAAACTTTAATTTTTATTATTTTTTATTTTATATTAGAATATGTACAACAATAAACTTGTTTATATTACCGTCTTTAATATAGAGCTGAAACAAATCACGTAAGAAAATGTGAATTTTGAAGTTTTTTGTGTGGAGTTTCCCTTAAGTTCCATATTTTATTTTTATTTTTCCTATTTGCCGTGTTATAGGCCACATTAACACGCATTCTGTAAAAGTTTCAACTTGCTACCTATTACGGTTGAAGCTGTAGACCCTTGTGACAGACGGACAGACAAACTGACAGCGGATTCTTAGTAATAGGGCCCCGTTTGGCATCTTTCGGGTACGGAACCCCAAAAACGACTTTTTGTTATAATATTTCAGATACGCTTCAAGTTAATAATAAATAATAATATAATTTGCATCAATGAACTTAGGAATAATACATTCAAATTATGACCTTACGGCTAGTAAACATGTAAACAAGTTGGCCGAATTGTTGTAAAGTTCTAACGTTAGTCGATATAGAAACAGGAAAATCGATTCGTTACTCTGCGTTTTTTCCTGAATTCAGCTTGAATAACACATTTGATATATTGTTCTCTGAGGTACCTTTCATTTTTGCCAATGCCTCTCTCAATAAATTCAGTCATTAATAATTAACGGTTTTGTATTGTTAAAGCCCAGCAAATTGGGAAAAGTTATTAATTATTGTGCAGATATAATTACAATTCTTGCTCTATTTATTTTGATCAAAACGTAGAATTTTTTGGCAATTATCTCTGATGATTCATGGTTAAATTTTAACCGTTATTTAGTTTTAGTCAGCTTTTTTGTTTTATTTTTACTTTTGAATATTAGTTTAGTCACAAACGAAGACTATGGCGAATATTGGTGGGCATTGATTCAACGAACGGCACGGAGCATGCACGGAGCCCTATTAATGTTGCTCTGCTGTCTGTCCGTCCGTATGTCACGGGTCTCTAGCTTGCAGGCGGAGTTACAGACCTGAAATTTGGATATGTTATGTAGAATGTTGAGCCAAAACCGAATATTGAATTAAAAATGAAATGAAAATATTTTTCGGGGGTTCCCGTCCCATACAGCAAAAAGGAGTCGAAAAAAAAATTTTTTTCTTACCCTGGCATGTGGCGTCAAGTGACGTGTAATTGTCTGCTCATTAAGAGAGTAGGAATATTTTTTGTTTTTCTCCAGGAATTAAGTAATGGTGGCCATCATAGTTGTCAGTTTTAGACCATTTTTGTTACAAGGTCTATTTTAAAACTAAACTATTTAGTCAGGAATTTGGAATTTTATATTATATGCCATTTACTGTATTTAAACAACAAATACCGAAAACGTTAATTTTTAGACAGGTTGAGTACCCGTATACTCGACTAACGTAATTTTCCAACTTTTTCCTATATTTCCTAGGTACTGATAAGTTTATAATTTTTATTCAAATCATTTAAGTCTATTAACTAATTTAAATGGCACGGAACCCTCAGGACGCAAGTTCTACTCCCACTTGATCAGTTTTTAAAATAGCTTTTTTTACTAGAAACGAATAACTGTTTTCCATTTCTTCAAAAACAGGTATAAAATCAATTAATACCATTGACATATTAGAATTGACACTACCTACATATAGCCAGGCCTTAGCCTGGAAAAAGTATGAAGGAAATATAATTTCATATATATTATTCATATATAAAAATAAAAATAAAGATATTAATTTTCCGTAGAACATTATTCTTTACTAAAAGAAACAATTTTAAACGCAAAAACGTTATCAATATTGAAGAAAACGATAAATTAAGCTGTTTTAAAACCTATATAAACAGCTTTTAAAACGTGTAACCGAAAAAAAGGTTACATTAAATTGTCACGAAAACCGTCAACGTCCTTCTTTACTATAAAGATTAATCTTTCTGTATCCGTCAACTGAAAACCAAAATTTAGGTCTAATTAGTGGTAAAATATGATTATATTTTGACCATTTATTCGGTGTATAAAGCGTACTTCTGAGCAGGTAACATTAGATTTACGTTCGATATATTGCGCGTACCCCATTTTCACCTTTATTGCAATGGTAGTGAGAGCGAAAAGTGGGCGGCAGATTTTTAGTCTTTAAAACTAAAAGATAAAGTTCTGAACAAACTGGCAATTCGACACATAGAGCTAAAAATTAAATTATCTACATGGGCACGATTCGGTCTGCCAACATAGTTTTTTAAATATAAGCATGGCAACATACACAAAAAGAAACGTTTCTTTTTCGACCTATCAGAGCGGGAGATTTGATGTTCGAAAAACGCAATAAAAGTCGTGAAAGTAAAATGAGTTCCAAGATCCATGTAACGTGAGTGACCAAAATTAATTTTGCAAAAAAATAATAACTGCATGGAGGGCAGGAAATTTATAATGAATAAACTTGCTAGGCATGAATGTGGAGTGTAGAGCTGGCATTATGAATCTATGGTAGGTCTTGTCTATGCCCTTGGTCCGCGGTTGGTTGCCTATGTGTTGTGTGTTGAGCTTGTATAGCATTAATTAATTAAAGTCTTATTTTAAAGCAACAGTGATTTTTAATGGCTCCAGATACCGACCTTACTCAAGTCCTTACATGGTGTCAGGTTGTGAACCTAAAAATAAAAGTGGGAAATAACTTTGAGCGTCTCACGCAATGATCACAACGCCGACCACTTAAGAAGCAAAGAAAATAATGGAGGCTGCAAGCGTCTCTCTAAGAATCCCAGAGGAACTGAGAATTTCTTCTAGCAAAAACCTCCCTGCCGATTGGAAGAGGTTTCGTCAACAATTTGAAATCTATGTTATGGCAGCTGGCCTGAAAAATGAGCCAGATGATAGGAAAATAGCAGTTCTATTAAATGTCGTTGGGCCGGAGGCGATTGAAATCTACAATAACTTCACCGAATCGAAGACTCTAGCAGAGCTTCTAAAGAAATATGAAGATCATTTTGCTCCAAAAAGTAACATTATATTTGAGAGGTACAAATTCAACAACATTATTCAGAAACCAGACCAACCATTTGACGCCTTTCTGACTGAGCTCAAAACACAAGTGAAACTCTGCGACTATGACAAGCCAGAGGAGATGGTCAGAGACCGCTTAGTTATTGGATTAAGATGCAAACACACCGTTGAAAGGTTACTAAGAGAACCTCGTTTAACGCTAAAGCAAGCGGATGATGTGTGCAAAGCGGCTGAAACTACAAAAGCTCAGTTGAAGGCTATGAAAGAGGACATTGGTGCTGAAGAAACAGAGATTAATGTTGTTAAGAAATATACCTACCCAGAAGTAAAGAGAAATAATAATAATAACACAAGAAAGTGTTCAAGATGTGGAATGAAGCATGCTATCAGAAACTGTCCAGCTTACCAAAAACCATGTCATAAATGTGCCAAACTGGGACATTTTGCACCCATGTGCAAATCATATAATAGATACCAGGTAAATCAGCTTGAAGAAGAACAAGAAAATAAAGATAATACACTGTTCATTTGCTCTATTGAAGAGAACAATAATAGCATAACAAATAAAACACAATGGTTTAAGGAATTGAAAGTGAAGGGAAAATACATAACATTTAAAATAGACACAGGGGCGGAATCAAATATCATTACAGAGGATGATTATGAGCGAAAACTTTCTGAGAAGCCACTGCAAGAAACCAACACTGTGTTAGTTGCATATGGAGGTGAGCGGATAAAACCACTGGGTGTTGTCAACCTACCGTGTGTGTACAAAAATAAGACATACAATTTGGACTTTTATGTTGTTAAAACCACCTCAAGTTCTTTGTTGGGATTAAAATCAATACTGGAGTTAAGTATTATTGAAAATATTGACAACTTGACAGAAGAGAGCAAGCAAATTTTTCATAACAAAGATGATTTTATTGCAAGGCACCATAAAACTTTTTCAGGCCTTGGATCCTACCCGAAAGAATATAATATCAAGCTGCAGGAAAATGCTATACCATCAGTGAAAAGAGCAAGACCTGTGCCACTTTCACTACATGAGAAATTGAAAAATAAACTTGAAGAAATGGAGTGCCAAAATATTATTGAGAAAGTAGAAAAGCCAACAGATTGGGTTAATTCATTGGTGATAGCGTTTAAGAAGAATAGAGACCTGAGACTGTGCATTGACCCGAGACACTTGAATGAGGTTATTAAACGTGAACATTTCCCTATTCCAACTGCTGAAAGTATAGCGGCCAAGTTCTCTGGAAAAAAGGTCTTCTCTGTGCTCGATATGAAGGATGGATATCTACAAGTGAGGCTGGATGAAGCGAGTTCAGAGCTTACCACATTCAACACACCTTTCGGAAGATTTAAATTTTGTCGTCTGGCCTTCGGACTGTCTTCAGCCCCAGAAGTATACATGAGAATGAACTATGAAATTTTCGGAGATCTCCCAGGTATTGGCATTTATTTCGATGACATTATTATTTCAGGAGCAGATAATGCTGAGCATGACCGTAATCTACTAAATGTCATTCAGGTAGCTCAAAAAAATAATATCAAGTTTAACAAAAATAAGCTACAGTTTAGACAACCATCTGTTAAGTACATGGGCCAAACATTCTCTGAACATGGTATTAGCCCTGATGAGTCATATGTTAAGGCAATTATGGGTTTCAAAACCCCAGAAAATAGGACTGAGCTAATGCGAGTATTAGGTATGGCAAAATTTTTAGCTAAATTCATCCCTAACATGTCTAAAATTACTGCTCCACTAAGAGAGCTTACCAAACAAGATGTCCCTTTTGTATGGTCTGGGAAACATTCATTTTCACTAAACAACTTAAAACAGGCCATTAGTAATGCTCCTGTCTTACAGTTCTTTAATCCTGACCAGGAGGTTGTGATACAATGTGATGCAAGCAAAGATGGGTTAGGCTCTTGCCTCCTACAAAACGACCATCCAGTAGCATTTGCTTCTAGGAGTTTGACAAAAAGTGAGCAACTTTATGCTCAGATAGAAAAGGAGCTACTCGCTATAACTTTTAGCATTGATAAATTTCATTATTTTGTCTTTGGTAGAGACATTATTGTACAAAGTGATCACAAACCCCTGGAAGCACTCATTACAAAAGATCTGAGTAGTGTACCACCCCGATTACAACGGCTCATGCTTAAATTGTTAAATTATAACATTAAAGTTGTGTACACCCTTGGTAGCAAACTCTACATAGCAGACTTTCTTTCAAGGTCATGTTTAACAGAAAATAATGTACAGGTTCCAGGTGCAGGGAACACGGAACTAAAGGTTGTTCACGGATTGGCAGCAAGCGCACCTATAACTGAAGCCAAGAAAGTAGAGTTCAGGAAAGCAACTGACAGTGATCCAGTATTGACAAAAGTAAAGGAGTTTGCTACCAAGGGCTGGCCTGATCAAAACAAATTATCAGCAGAATTGAAACATTATTATAGATTAAGGTATGACATTAGGTTAGATGATGATTTACTGTTTCTACAGTACAAAATTATTGTACCACAATCACTACAGAACAAAATGATTGAACTAGTGCATGAGGGTCATTTAGGGATCAATAAATGTAAACGGCGTGCTAGAGAATGTATATACTGGAAAGGAATGTCATCTGATATTGAGAACTGCATAAGAAATTGTAGTATTTGTAATAAATTTAGTAATTGTAACACTAAAGAACCATTGCTTCAACATGAATTGCCACATAGAGCATGGCAAAGGATTGCATGTGACATTCTTACCTACCAAAACAAAGACTATCTTGCTGTAATAGACTCTTATAGTAACTGGCTTGAAATGTACCCACTAACTAGAGGGAAAGATGCTAATCATGTAATTAGTGTATTAAAATCAATTTTTAGCAGATTTGGCATTCCAGAAAAACTGCAGGCAGACAATATGCCCTTTAACAGTTCACAATTTAGGACATTTGCTAAAGAGTGGGATTTCTCTTGTATCTATTCTAGCCCAAGGTATCCTCAGTCAAATGGCTTGGCAGAAAAAGCTGTCAATATTTGCAAAACATGCTAAATGCTAAAGAAATGCTTGGACAGTAAAACTGATTTAAGTATAGCTTTGATGAATTATAGAAATACCGAATTAGTAGGGATAGGTTATTCCCCTGCACAATTGTTACTAAATAAATCCATAAGGACCAAAATTCCATGCACCAAACTACAGCTGAAACCAGCCTTAAACCATAGAGCTAATGAGAATAGAATAATAAAAAGATCAGTTCAAAAAATGTACTATGACAAGTCCAGCAAAGAATTGAAACCATTCAAAGTAGGAGAAAAAGTATTGTGTTATAATTTCGAGAAGAAGGTATGGGATAGAGCAAGAGTTATCTCAATATGCAAAGAACCTAGAAGCTACATAATAAGAACTATTAACGGTAGATCATTAGAAGAAATAGGAAATTTCTTAAGGCTGTAGACTTGTCTGATCGTAGTTCGAGCTCCTGTGAGGCTGATGAGTCTGATTTTGTAAATCATCCCATACACAACTATTGTGACTCAGACTGTAATATTGATTGTGATTTTAATACTGTAAACCTGCCCAGGTCTTCTATTGATAAGAGTTCTATTGCTTTGTCTGAACATAATAATAATGATGTTCCTAATGTATCCTTACAGAGTGAACCTAACAGAATGATTTTAAGGGACAGACAAAACATTAGAGTACCACAAAGGTATCTAGATACTTAAGGGGGAGGATGTGGAGTGTAGAGCTGGCATTATGAATCTATGGTAGGTCTTGTCTATGCCCTTGGTCCGCGGTTGGTTGCCTATGTGTTGTGTGTTGAGCTTGTATAGCATTAATTAATTAAAGTCTTATTTTAAAGCAACAGTGATTTTTAATGGCTCCAGATACCGACCTTACTCAAGTCCTTACAATGAATAAAACCGTATTTAATTAAGGCATTTTTTTACTTCAAACCGAACAGTTTTGCTTCAATTCATTCTAGTCTCAAAAGCTATGTCGCCGAATGTAACGTGAGTTACCAAAAGTTTTATCAATATAGAACCCAAGAAAAAGTTTTAAGAAAATTGCTCTACCACATTTTTTGTTCATTCAATAGTTAATATTTATATTAGGAAGATAAGTAATTTAATCAAATTATTGACATATTATTAAAACTATATCGTAAACTGGAGTAAAAGGTAACACGAGTTACCGTGGAATTGCCCAAACATGTCTGTGAGTTTCACATTGTTCAGGTAAGAAATTAACCAGCATATTTAAGCAAAAACCCTTGCAATATAGAAGGCAAAGCCTTAAATACTTGCTAGTAACTCTACTCTTACTTTATTTTTGCATGACTTACTCGTCTAGAAGCACTGAGTAGTGTATAAAATCAATTCAATTTGACCAACTACACCATCGGAATAAAATCCAGCCTTCTTTTCACTCTTATCACTATTATAAAGTGACCAAAATGTTACAAAAGTGGGCCTGTGGGGTTTTCCTTGATAAGACATAGGGAATGCGACACTGAAGCGAGTAAAAGGCATTCCCAATAAAACAATTCCCTGAAGTGTTCCGCGACAGCACGCGTCCTCAAATAGAAACTAGTCGTTATGTCACGTCACCGAACCGTTAGAAACACCCGTGTGATTCCCCAACCCTAGTATTTTACCCACTGCTTTTATCTAACCCTTGGGGTAAAAGTTTCCCTTGTCATTGGTAAATCTTGATCTTGACTAATGAAGTGGATGACTTGCTACGTGCAGTGATACATCGTCACGACTTCAATGCCCGAACGGGCTGCAGAGGTTGTTCCGAAGTCACCGACGATTGTTACGTCCCAGCGTGATGTGTGAGCCTTTTCGTCGTACTTCGAGTACAGCTTAATGTGTCTTCCCTTCGAAACACGCAGACCTCTGGATTTTTGAGCAAAGCATCCGATTCACTAGACCATAGAGGCAAAAACGTTATCTTCTTATACCCCATAGGTTTATAAATCTTTGGCTTACTACAGGATACTGAAGCACGGAGCTTTCGAAAACGCTCATAACAATAAACCAGAGTTTCCGAACGCAGTTCCGGGTGAAGCGTGCGTTCAAAAGCATTTCTATTTGCAGCCGATCATTATGCGCCGGCACGCGCTCTACTCTAACTGTGAAGCAGTACCCGGGCCGGGACGTTTCCGTTCCCTACTCGCAGTGCCCTCTCTTTCAGACCATAATTAATGCTGAACCGTTGGCATATGACGAGGCACAAGCCGATATTGGCTTATCAGCCAAGCTATAATCAATGCTATTTTTATTCATTTAAGAGTCGAAGGGTCTGCTGGTTGTAGTAAGCTTGGATATAGCGATTTGTTCGCTTTGATTGAATGTGATCAAGGAATTGATCATTTGTTTCTACAACGATGGCGTGGATCAGGGTCGCGATTGTATTGATCATTGCGACTCCATGCAGGAAGACCCGCAGTTCGAGAGAAAAATGGCGTCATTTATCAATCATTTCATTATTTTAAAAAAACTGTTGTTTTATGAAATATCTCTTCGTTTCAGAGTTTAATACAGTTTATACAGATTTTAATCTATAAATAATATGATGGGTTTTGAATATTAAAACAAAGTGAGAAGATTTACTGTTTTAACTTGCAAGGAGGCATCATTTCGATGAGATTATGACTCATCAAAGATCGACATGTGCCTCCTTGCACAGTTAGAAAGTGAACCCAATCCGTTTTTTTAAATATCCATGATGTCAACTCACTCTAATTTTAAACTTTTACTTAAATAATCTTAAAACTCGTCATGAAAACATTTTTATAGCCTTCTTTGGTTTTTTCATTTCTCAATATTGGAATGACTTCAGCAGATTCTGTAATGATAAGGATGTGCATTATACTCTCGGCACAAGTACTATTTTTTATGTATGATATTGCTATATTTTTCAAACAAGGAAAAATCAATTATGGTTTTGCGGTAACTATGCTCTTAAGGACTCAATATATTCTCCTGTAGATTCACAGTATTCTTTTTTAGGCAGTTATTACTGGAACTTTTGCACGTCAACTGAGATATATTATTAGAGATTATATTCCAAATGAGATATTTTCTCACGTCTAAGAGTTACGCTCTTCTCGGCATAGTAATCACCACTCTCCGTTCGAAACGACATGTACTTTTTCCTGCCTTGGTCCATGTAATTTTTTCTATGGCTTCCTCTTTGCTCTTCTACCTTTCCTTGTATTAATTTTTTTGTGAGAATGTCTTGTGTCAAGTAACCTTTTATCTTCCCTCATCTGTTTTCTTTTTTATCCGACTTCTGTTTTTTACTATTATTATCAATATATATCGTCACGATATGAATCCCTGAGCGAGCGTCAGAGGTGTTTCCTAGTATGAACTGTGATATGCTAGACTTCCCAGCGTTATGGCTGTTGAGCCACATCGCCGTATTTCTGGCACAAATATGGACGGATAGCTTAACGTGTGCCTTTCGAAGCACGTAGATCGATCGAACACAGATGTGCCCCTACATGATTTTAACCCGTGTCCTCGGATTAGTGCTCTTAACGTTCGAACCAGTAGACCACGGAGACGGCCAAATATCAATAATTTTACATTTTCTCACAATATGATATCTCGTTGTCCACAGATAAACAGCATGAGTTTATGAGGTTGGCTGGCCTGAGAGACAGGATCTCTCAGTGTTGGCGCGATGACGCGCGCGCAGTGCTCTCTGTGCGTCCTGTTGTTGCTGTGTCCGCTCGCGCTGAGCCGGCACGACGATGACTTCGCCTTCGACAACGAAGAGTTCCAGGTCAGTACCAGGACACGGTGCAAGGTACCTAGCATGGTAGACCATACCACTGTCTGTCCCTCTAGTTGATCAACACAGTGAGATAGACTACTGTATCAAACGCAATCGAGCTGGATATGGTCCTTCATGTTAGAGGTGCAGGTGACATTTGTGGAGTTGATATGAGAGTTTAGAATACAATGGGCCCAGGCTTGGTCTCTACCGAGCCTGATGGAAAACGTCGATTAAACAAAATTTACTAGAAAAGTAGAGGAAAGGTTTCCGGGTACGGCTTCTCGTGTCGTCATTGCGAAAACCGACGAATCACTTGGTGGCATGTTTTCGTCATGAGGGTGGTGGGAACCTGCGGCCAAACCTACCCTACTACTAGTTGAAAGGTTTGGCCGCAGGCTAAGTTTGGCAACCAGTTGAAAGTCACCTTATATAAGGTGACTTTCGTATATATAGCCGAATTCATAATGAAGACTCAGTTAGTTTGCAGTATTAAGATTCGATGACCCTTTTTACAAATTCCTAAATAATTTCATTCGTGTTCCCTACAAACGCAAGGCCAGCCCCGGTACAATTACTATGGAAGGTCAAAATGTTACTTTGCGAAATTTGCAAAAAGTTTCATCGATCCGTAATACTGTCACTTTCTTCAGTTTGAGTTTGGCTGCATATATTATTAATACCACCTTATATAAGTTGAGGCTTCGAATCCAGCCCCCTGATTCTGTATCGTAAAATCAGTTGCCAAACCGAGTGCCTATTGTCGAAAACATACATATCCGCTTATCTGACGTCACAGTTCGTAAATAGTTCAATACCCATTGAAGGTTATTTTGGAAGCTTTTTATCTGTTTTTTGTGAATAGTAACCATAGCATAACCAATTCAAAAACACATGATAGGGCAGTTAATATCCAAAGAACAATTTAAGTAGCCAATAGTCTGCATTGTAGTGTGACTGTACGAGGTACGAGCACAGTATAAATAACAAATAGTACTCTATCTCCATACAAATGAGCTGAAACGAACCCCATCCCCCAAAACTCGGTACAACTCGGTTTACGACAGTCGCGGCCGCACCGTACTTACGTACGCACGTTGTCACTGTGACGCTATGCGCATTTTCGTTAGTTATGGCACGAAATAACAGTGTATGTTGTGCATTCTAGGATTGCTTAAATACAACTTTTATCAAATACGTCATTTGGCAGCCTTAGCGCGTGTTTAGGCACCAAGTGGCTGTAGGTATTGATTTCAAGGACACCGCCTAGTTAAACTACTGTTGTTACCTATACTGTGGTACGAGTATATCAAGTTACGTGTTACAATATGTGAGCGAATCAAGCGAGCCCGGCGCGGCGGCTTGTTCCTAACGTTACAATCAAGTGGTCGGGTTGCATTGAACCCTTATCTGTCCACTATTCATAATAGGGATCATGTTCATATCTTCTGATATGAGTGGCGTGATTCTATGGTCACCTTATAATAATTCATAACTATTGCGGACTTACGGGTATCGGAATAAACCAGTGTTACATTTTACAAACTATGTACGTGAAATATGTGTGTGGTTTGTTATTATGTGATGCAGTAATTAAAGATCGTGTTGAACTGAAGAAAAGCTTCATCAAAAACACCCGGAATATAATAGCATGAACGACTAACGGTAATACAAGCGCAGGAACAAAAATCTGCTGATTAATTCTTACAGAAACAATCTGATGCAAAAAAATTGCTCGTTCTTAGGCGCATCCTACATAATATAGTTTTAATTTCACTTAATTTCAGAAACATGGACAAGATGCGCCCAGATCGTTCTGAATTTGTTTTCTCTGCGGTCGGGTTATAACTGAATTTGGAAGAAGGGGACGTGATCTTGGTGCAATTTATGTTATGGACTTACAAAGACACTACAAGAACCCGCAACCTTTATCAGATTTGAGTCCAGTTAACTGTATTTAGATGGCCATTCCGAGAAGCGATTATCGAATGAGCAACTTCCCCATTCCATTCCAAATGGGACTGAAAAACATTTCTCTATTACTATTTGCACCGCGTTTGACTGCGCTGTTAACTCTAAGTAGAATTGTTTGGACTCAGGCCAGACCACGGATACAAGATAGAACCAATGTGCAGCTAAATAGTAATGTTTGACTCATCAAGAGTGAGGCAGGGGGGAGCTTTCTGTTTATACAAGGAAAATTATCATGACTGCAATTACTATTATAAATTTGAAAGGCATAATTCCGTGTCAGTAGTTTAGTAGATTATAGATTATTCCCAGTTTATAACTAAGTCATCCTAAGTTATAAATGCCGATCAGACAGTCAAAATCTTTAAAATTGAGGACATAGCGCAAAAATAAAAAGATTCAGACATCAAAATACGTGTACGTGCTAAAACTACAAATAGTAGAGTTTGCGAACCTAACTCGAAATTCTGATTTGAGAAAATCTTGATAAGCTATACTTAAGGTGGTAAAACCGAATCTCGGTGCAAAATGCACATCATAATATTGTTTTCCTTACTTTTGAATAAAAAGTATGCAAAAATTACGTTTTAAAGCAATTGGCGGAAATCGATTACTAATAATAGTGTCCCCGCATTAAAATTGTGTTACATTTTGATTACATTCGATTACAACGATAAATACGCTTTTAAGTTTGTTAATCGAAAGCAATCAAAATGTAAATCATAAAATGATAGAATTTGAATGTGGAACCCTAATTATTACAAATCAATTTCCGTCTATTGCATACTTTTTATTCAAAAGTAAGGAAAACAATATTACGATGTGTATTTTGCACCGAGAGTCGGTTTTACCACCTTAAGCTACAAATATAATAATAAGCGCTGCATTTCTTACTTAAGCATTGTTTAACTTGAAGTTCTCAGTTGTAAAATCGGGGGTTGTGTAGTATAGCACATTTAATGAAATAACATGTTTTTGTTCCAATTAGATAGCATTAAAGTTTCTGATTTGGCTTTTCAGGTGGAACTCCAAGCCAACCATTCGGAGATAGAAAAGAATGGCCTAAGAAGGTTATGGGGGGTCCCCGACACATCGGCCTATGTGGGGCATCTCTTCAGAATGGAGATCCCGAAGGAAGCCTTCACGGGTGATGTGCAGGCCTATAAAGTGAGTTTTATACTTTAAACATTACAACATTACCTATATATTCTGCCCAACTTGTTGTAACATTAGTTAACAATTCGCGGCGTGCGCTTATATATTCGCAAACTTCAATCTGAAATTGCCTAGATAACTATAAAAATTGTTATAATAGAACTGCAGCACTTATAGTAGAATATTAAATTTTAAAGTATTATGCTCCTGTTTTTCCTGCAATAAAAAAAAATGTAAAAAGATAACTGCAGCAAATGTAGTAATATATTGTGCTCCTAATTGTCCCTATATTTATAAATTTTTATTAAAAAATAAGAAAAGCAATCGTAAATTGTGCGTTTGGGAACGAATCCTGAAAAACCACCTTATTAGTAAAAATATAATAGCTCTTTTTCAACCATTCATCTGGTAAAGTCCCAAGCAAGTAGTATTTCCTTTTGTACAACGGCGCAGCATAAAACTGGAACTTTTATGATAAAGACCTGAAACTTTACAACCTACAATGCCACTATAAAGTCGTTGGAACAAAACCATCATCTTTTCTATCCAACTTTGCTGTTGTAAATCCACCGTAATTGGCAGTAACATGAGGTGGCAAACGACTGCAGCTTTGCAGGGTTTATCACACGGTATATTCTAGAGCGACAAAAGTACGAAAATGTATATTATGTAAGCGGATAGCCCAAAGCCTTTGTTTGTAGACAAAGGAACGTTTGATTGCCTTTGTTTACGATAAGTTTTACTACTGTTGTTTTTGTTGTTGCCATTTCGAGCAGACTCACATCGAAAAGTAATTGTGGAACAAACAATCATATTATGACTTCAGCCAGGTCAATAAAAAACAGTGATCTCATCCTTCATTCTACATCCAAGAGTTCAGTTGTCGTTTATCTGTCACTCCCTTTCCGTGACCTTTACCAACTTGCGAATTCTTCTCATTAATACCCAGTATTAAGAGACTCCATAATGCTAAATTTCAGATTTGCATCTTTGATTCATTTGCATCTTTGATTCATTTGAATCATTTGACTATTCAGTTTCGTCTATGTATGTACACGATAAAAATATGGTATATTATTTCTTAAGACTATTATTATATAAGGTCTTACAATAATAAGTCTAGGGTAGATCATGTATCGTTAACTGATTACATTCCAGAAGGAAAAAAAATTTTTGCTCAAATAATTTTTTCACATCCCAGTACAAAGTGGTTTCATCAGCTGACTAAATTTCTAGGGAATGGTAAAAAAAAGTTCGCGCAAAAATTTTTGTTTTCGGTGGAATATGGTCTATTAGGGATACTATATCATCTATCAAATTTTTTTCACTTTGAATTGTAGAACCTTATATATTTATTACACTTCATAAATATACATACGTTAAATCATCCTATAATTAAATAACTTTTAAAAAACTACCGACTAAAAAGACTATCTTTATTACAAAAAAAAATGTATAGTTAATTCCCTAATGTAGCCGGAATTTTTGTGTGCGCGGCAGCTGATTAGAGCAGGATAGACAATTAAAAAATAAAGCGTCAGAGCAAGACTGAAGTTAAACATTATGGAGCCCCTCTCAGTCAACAATTTCGTGTTTCCCCCAGGTCCGGAGCGAAGACGGACGTCGCATGCCCAGTTGGCTCGCCGTGGACTCGCGCCACGGTCTGATCAGCGGCATCCCGCAGTCGCAGGACGTAGGCGCGCACAGCTTCACTGTCACAGCGCATGGCAGGACCGCCGGCCTCACCGCGCAAGATGAGTTCACCATCGAGGTGAGACCTAACCCCAGCGGAGAGTGAAGACTGGACGCCGCATGTCCAGTTGTCTCGCCGTAACATGTAACCTGATGGCAATTTCTGACTAATGAATTTACCTAATTACCAGGGGGTCTACCGCGTAACTCGTACAGGTATCTTGCTTATTATTTTTTCTTTTTCAACATATCCCATGCAATATCCATGACTTAACCTAAAACATTTATCAAAGTCAAATACATACAAAAGTTACAAGCGTATAAAAGTCCTGGATTTTACACACATTTGGATGAATGTTTATATACCGTAATGTCCTAGAAGCGATACAACAAATCAAATAATTTTAGGTTCACAGCATAGTATATTTTATACTATTCAAAAATATTTTTGTTTTATTTCGATTTTTAGGATATTTCTCCTGAAATCATAGGAAGACCCAAAACCATTCTTGAGTTTTTTCAAGACATGAATTTTATCTCGCGTTAGCTTGCCTCTCACAGCATTTTCTATTAGTTCCGTACGAGCTCGGGAAATGAACGTTCGGGTCAACCAATAACAGTCAGTCAGTGCTCTATAATCCGAACTTGAATGTAGAATTAAATAGTGAGCATAGAGACCCCGTGCGCGACTAACTTCAAGCTACGGGGCTCTTAATGATGTTCATTACGATTATCACCTGTCTACGCGGTAGACACGCAGATTTCATTACAGAAGGTTTTGCCTATTAAATTGCTAATATATAATATAAGATGATGTTTTCAACTTATGTTTGTGCATTACATTATACAAGAATTATGTTTCATTTAATAAATAAACAAAATTATTCCTTCCAGGTGAAGAAAGCCGAAGACAAGCCCCAGTCGAAATACGGCATCTGCAACGCGGCCCAGAACAAGCTAGTCCTTATGATCCTACTCGACCAGAACTTCCATCACATCTCATCGCGCCAGAGGATACGCGCCTTGATGGAGCTGGCTAACTTCATGGCACTCGATGGGGTAACTACAACTGGGAACGTAATGGGGCGATATATATATGGGATATATGGGACCCACAGTTTCCAAATGTTGCTATCTCACTAGTCGACGAAGCTTTCAAGACCGTCTGTAGCCATTAAGTCTCAATTATCGCATGCAACAGCATTGCATCGCGGTTATTTGTGCAACGGGTTGCAAAGAGTTATAAATGACCATTTCACATGACTTTGACAAGCATCGATGCAAGAATCGAGCAGCACAACACAAATAATTTCCGCTGCTCTCTGCAAATATATCTGTGGCAACAACGAATTGGCTATCTGTCATTTTGGCGTATGGCTGTTTACCACACATCCATCGCTGCAACCCGTTGCAAAGGTCATCGCAGCTTCGCAAAGCTGTTAAACGCGACAAATGCTACAGGTCATCGATCGGCAGTAGTGTATTCGGTGTTAAAAACTCGAGCACTGTAATCACCGATGTGGTTATAAGGGCAAAAAATCCTTCATCTTACATAAGGAATTTGTCCAATAGTCGTCTCTGTGATGATAACGCATACTTTAAGATGGTCTTTACATACGACACGATTTGCGGCTGCGGTAAATTATTTTACAGACACACTGCAAATCATTTTGACATTTCCTTGTTGTGGTTAAGAAATAATTAGTATTCAAATCTTACGTATAGGGTACAATATTTTGCAGTCATTGGCTTAGATAGATAGTCAATATATAAAGCTGAAAATAAAAACACTCCGCACTCCTACACCGTCTTTTTACCAACGATTTTGACGTATCAACGTCTTATCGCCTTAATTCGGGCACAAATACACGTTTATGTTTATCTCACATTTCTCTGCACCGTTCAGGAAATACTGTATAATAATAATTTACGAAAAAAATATTGGTTCTTGCTCGACCGACAGATTTCGAACCCGGTCCCCGCGGGCGTAAGGCTAGTTAGTTATACAACTTCACTAGCTTTTGCCCGCGGCTCCGCCCGCGTGTTATTCGGTTTAACGACATGCTCTTTTCCGAGATAAAAAGTAGCCTATGTGTTAAGTTAGGGTATAAGCTATATCCATTCTAAATTTCATCCAAATCCGTCCTGCCGTTTCAGTGTGAAAGAGTAACAAACATAAACACACACACACACACAAACATTCGCATTTATACTTTATCTTCAATCTTCAATTTCTTGTTTCAGGATGAGTTCTCAATCGCGCCATACAAGGTTGAGGTCTCTATGGATCAAACAGTGCTGATGAGTGGACCCGGCACAACGCAGCGGCGGAGGGGGGATGCTACTACTGCCATTTATTTGAATGTGAGTGATGTTTTAAAGATAAGACAACATTAGCCCGTCGCTCGCGTCACACATGTCGCAGACGAATTTTGTCTAATTTGGTAAACCTGATTCACTAAACAGTAATGCACAAATAAACGCTCATAGGGGCGTTGTGTATTTCACTCCTTGTTCTCTGTAACTGTACATTGAAATGACTTTTGTTGTTTTTGACTAGTACTTGCATGTTCCAGGTGGGTTGCGGCGACAAGCTGTGGAGTCGCCACAAGGTGCTGGTGGCCGGGCTCCGGGAACAGTCCCGCGACGGAACCCTCGCGCATCTCCTGAAGCTGCCCGTCCTGGGCTGGCGACTCCTCGCGGTCAAACCCGCGCCCAGGCTCAAGAGACAGGTTTGTCCTTTTGCAAGGTCTTTTATACCCAGCAGACAGAGTTGCGTTTTCGTGGCAAATGCCACTTCCGCTTAAAGGGTTGACGTTGATGATAATGATTTATTGATCCTCTTTTTAACTTGCCGCTATTTATTATCAAGCAGAATAATAAATCACATTTGATTGAATGTCATTGTGTGATGCATTAAACGTTTGCGAATTTACTATTATTTCATTGCACGGGGTCGTTCGTTTATTACATTATGGGCATGCTTTATTATTAAAATAAATTTATTATTAAAAAATAAAGCATGTCTATAATGTGTGTAATACATAATATTATACGTAGAAGAAAATAATAATTTCATTTATTACAATAAATAACGCTTATAAAGTTTTACTTTGTTTTTATTTTGACATAATAAAATAAATAAAATAGCTTTATTGTCAAACAGAGCATTCAAGTTGCAAGGGCCCCTCTACTAGGCCTAAAAGATCTGTTATTACTTACATTAATTACTTACATAATTTTGCAGTGTCAGCCCTAAAGTGACAGTGCCACAAACGCCACTAATAGAACTGTTAAAATATTTCGAGATAGGGCTCGAAATCATTAAGTACACATTTTTTGCTATATTGGTATTTTTGGAACACTGATCAAATCTGCGTTATACCATTTTAACGTTTTTGTCTAATCACATCTAAGCTTTTTGGCGGAAATGTTTGTACGGACACCAGTATGACAGGCTATCTATTGGCGGTTCTTGCCGCGTCATTCCTGTTCAAATTGTACAAAGAGGGAGCTTCAACTGCAGATGATCTGGTAAATGGTGGATAATGATTGAAAGACATTTACACAAAAACACAAACACAAAACGAAAACAACTGCCAAACCTGTTTTTAGGCAGAATAGTCCCTGTTTTAGTTAATAAAATCAACTCGATCTGGGCGCCCCAGTAATATATTGTGTCGAACCGATGGACGTATTGAATACGGACCAAATCTAACCGTCCAGAATAAAAGTGATTGTATTTTTGGAATTATTGATGAAAAAGAAGCAAATAATCTGCATAGAAAATACCGATCTTTAGTCTTCATCTACCCCTATGGGACATAAGCATAGTATTATGTCATATATTTATGACATAGTATTATGTCATTAAACTCTAGTGAAACTAATTGCCGATTGATTTATAATTTTTGGTAAGTGTCATTATGTGTTTAAGATAGAGATGCTATCAATAAAAATAAAATAAAACATGTTTATTTCAGACAACCAGGGTAAATATATTTATTTACACTTAAACTAATGTTAGAAATCTTTTATTTTAATGAAATTTTAAAAGAATTTGCTGATTATAAAAATATATAATTATGCCATATTTACTGTTAAAGATTTCAAAAAACCTTCAAACACATACCTACAAAAAAAAATCTTGAGTTCAAAACGCACTATAGACCATATATATACCATCCACGTATGTATGTAGTTCGGACAGGAAAAGCCCAAAAGTAAAATTGATACATTTTCCAAATAATTTTTATCTTTCCAGCTGCCCGTCTCGGCAGACGGTTCGGGCGACTACTACGACAACGAAGACGACGCCGACGCCGACTACAGCGGGTACGGCGACGACGAGGATGACGAATACGACGACGGAAAGATCACCCCGTTCACACAGACCGAGGCTGTAAGTGTCAAGCTACTTTCACCCTTAATGCTGGAACGCTAAGTTTAATTTAGGACAACGCCAATACCGACTACACGATGACGACGAATACGACGACGTAAAGATCACCCCGTTCACACAGACTAAGCCTGCAAGTGTCAAGGTACACTCTTATTCTGGACGCTAAGTTCAACTTAGAGTAACGCCAATACCGAATACACGGTGACGATGAGGACGACGAATACGAGACGGAAAGACCACCCGTTCACACATACCGAGCCTGTAAGTGTCGACCTACTTTGACTCTTAGCTAGGACATTAGATTAATTTAGAAGGCGTGTGATGTCGAACCATTGCACTTTTGCAAAACCGAGAAATGAAATATGCAGAGTGTGTGCAGATTCCGGGCCGAAATTAGCTTACGCGGTAAGTAAAAGCACTTTTCTTTGGTTCGATTGACGAGATGTAGGAACCATGTCATTGGCTGATTACATAACCTGTCCTGCAGCCATTGGTCGATGGTGCGGCTATAACTGTGCGCGTAGTTATAATCTGTGAGTATTCTGGAACTTCGTTACTACTAAATTAATATTGAGCTGCTTTTCAGCGGATCTTTGAAATGTGTATTGTGTTTATTCTATTAGTCTAATTGCAAGAGATAAATCATAATTCGAACAGAGTTATTATATCGCGCAGCATCTTTGCTTTGCTTTCACACAGCCTAAAGTTTTAGATAAAATAGATTAGATTCCTCAGTATCTTGCAAATGACTAATATAATTATATTGTGAAAGCTGTGATTATCTTTCTAAGCCATTAACACAGCTGCGAAAGATATCCCAATAAACATAAATCGATTTATATGTTCCATATAAACATGTGCATTATCTTTTCTGTTTTACAATATCGGTATGTCATCCTTCTATCACTTTCTCTTCTTAGAATTCTTTTATCAGACGTATAGGGTCTCCTAGAATGCATCTTTCATTTCTTTGGAAACACGATTCAATGTCAACTCTAAAGCCAAAAGATAAAGTCGTATTTCCAAAGAGCTATAATCGTCTGTATACACAACCATGGAATGCGTTTCCTTGCACCTAACTGTCACATCATTATCATAGCAGCATCTGTACTGATTGGGGATGCATGGTATGTCGAATGAATGTATCATTGTAAGGTGGCTACATACATGCATTGAGCACCTTACATGATTAAAACGGCTACAAAACTGAAGCCAATCAAAAATATTACAGGTAGCACTCGGGTTAGGTTTATTTTAGATAATATTATCTGCTTGACATGCATGTGGCCATAATGATATTCGTTTATCTTTATAATGAGACAAAATAAACCAATCGAAACCGAGGAGATCATCCAAATAGTAAACATTATCACATTTTAACAACATTCAACTGATTTTCGTACAAACATTTCCTTCATCGATTCTCTAAACAATTCTCGCCACTCATTCATGGGCCATTTCAAAATAATGCACCCCTATCTTTGAAAGATAAAAATAAATAAGTGTTGATTAAGTTTGGCCGACTTGCACCAATATTTAAATCGAGATTTAGGACTTAAGCTGAGTTTAATTTGACAGAAATGTATTGACTGACAGATCGTAAACCTAGTTTAACGATAAAATCGAGATTTAACATTTTGGTGCAAGCCGCCCTAAATTTCCCTTACAAATACCTTTTAAATTTAATATATTTTATAGCACACCGTGCGTAAAATGACCGCTTTACGCACGCTGCGCTTGCGTAAAGTCGGCATTTTCCCCACTTGTGCTATAAAATATTATACGATACTCGTGCAAGAAACTTTTTCTCGACTCGTGTGAAACTCACACTCGTCAGAAAACGTTTCATCGCTCTCGTGTCGTAATGTACTATTAAGGTTCACAAAAATATTTTGTATATAATGCTATTTCTTTTTATTATTAGTATTTTTATTTATAGTTACGTAACAAAAAAGACGACAAAATCAGGGCCTAAAATATAAATTTTGAATTATTTTCAAATTCCTCACAGATTTAACTATAAACAGTACATGTTTCCATTATAGATAAATAATTTTTCATTTTCAGTTATTACAAAAGAGACCTAGTAAATTTCGTAACTTAAGGAGACAATTCTTTGCGACAAAAAGTGAGAGAAATCTTCCGATGCTCAGCACGGCACTTTCTCGACTAATGTCAAAGCTGCCGCTCAGTGGACGTGACATATTCCTGAGTAGTGTTGTTCCAGCTTAAATTATTTCAAATTTTCCGGCAAGTTGTTTTAGTAATGACCGTTACAAAAGTAGATATGTCTCAAAGATGTGAAATCGTGGGACACGCTTTAAAATTGTCTTTTTCGAGAATTATTTATTATGTAAATAATTCATTTATATGAAATAAAACCCTAAATACTATTTTGTTTAACAACAAAACGTTTCAAAACGCAGTCAGAAGTTACAAATTTCGCCGATGGGACAGTATGAAACCGTCATTTTCAGTATTTTCAATAATCGATAAATCCATTAGATATGTAATGTTATCATTGTAATCGGTTCTCAGATACTTCTTATTTAAGTAAAAAATAAGAAACTAATAGCCTGGAAATAGAAAAAAACTAAAATATGCATGGGACACTCAAAAAAAGCAAAGAGGTGCATTATTTTTGAAATGACCCTCATACTTCTTGGCTACTTATTTTGAAATACATTCTCAATCATTTGCTCTAAACATTACGAATACATTTTATTGTGTGTTGTCAATCGCTAACATGAAGCCTTCATTGTGTTTTGTACATAAAAGCAATTTTTAAACTATTTGGTTTTATACTTGAGCCTACCATAGGGCCACAAGCGTATTCGTATTAATTTGAGAAGCTTAATCTTCAAGCTAGATATAAATTATACCTACACCTACCAAATAATACGAATAAGCTCAGAAAAGGATAACAAACTGTTTGCAACGTTTAGTTTTCATAAATTTAAAGCCGGGTACAGACCTAAGAAATTAAAATTTTCGAAAGTCTAGCGCGCTCTTTCATTTGACGATAGTCAGAAAGAGCGCGACTGATCGTTCGTTCTCTAGGTCTGTACCTGTGATAAACAAGGGATAAGACCAAACCTCAAAGTTAGGGTATAAACTAAATGGGTGGCAGTACTAACCTCGATGTTAACGGCGCGACGCGTCAGGTCGACTCGCCGCCGGCCCTCACCCCCGCGCCTCACCCCCATCGACACCATCACGGCCAGGAGACGGACCCACCAACCACCACCACGTTTCAGACCTCCGCCGACACTACCCCCCCTGCCCCTCCCCTTCCGACTACCACCCCCCAGCCGACTACCACCACGGAGGCGGCGACCGCGACGCTTGAAGACACTACACCCGAGCCTGCTTCCTCTACTAATGCGTTTACCACCACGGAGGTTTGTCGCAACCTTAACGCTTCGTGCGATGCAGCTCAATTTAACCATTGGCTAAGATTTACATAAGTGCACGTCAGTAATGCTTCGTATTTTAGAAAAGTTGAAAAAATTGAGTATTGAAAATTTACAATATCCTGTGAACACAAACCTGTCGCAATGACTATAATACTTAAAAATCAAGATAATAATATGAGACGGAATCGTGTAGGATAATTAACTTTTTTATCCACACTGCTAATTCTTTTAAATTAGCAACTTTAACGCGTAGCTTTTTTGTTAAAAAAATACTATTAGATAAGGAGATCATCAAATATGTTTTTATTTTTCATTTAATATTAATTAAAACTAGATTGTAACTCAGTAGACAACACTGTTTTTTCATAGTAACTCCGTAACAAACTCGTCTACTAAAATTTCTCAAGAAATACAAATTATTAATCATTTTTATTTCCAAATGGTGCTAAATCATTTAGAAAGCGTGTCAGAACGTGCGATCATAGTGCGAAATTTCACTCGTTTAGTAGAAAGAGACAGATCTATATGGAAGCAAGAGAAAGAAAAATCTGGTTGCACCAGGTTGCACCAATCAGGTGGCCCAGTGTGATTTTCGCATTACTCCGAAGCGTTTCAAAACACTTTCGTGCAACTCTCGGGTAACAGTTCGTTTATCCTCGGTTTAACTCGTGTCAATTTTTGAACGCTCTAGGGTGAAATTCGCATCACTCCGAGTGATTTTCGCTCGTTTCGAAACGTAACCGAACGAAGTAAGCGAACAAAACCATTTTCGGAAAAAAGAGCGAAATTGTGAATTTTGTCGTTGATTTCTGGCATTGATCCAAAAAGTAGTGTGGGTAAAAGAGTAGCAACAAGATACGAGTATAAATATGTAAGCCAAAGGAATATTTGAGTTGCGTCGTGTCATATATGTGTGTGTGTGTTGTATGACTTGCATGCGTGTGTTTTGTATGCAACCTTTCCTTATTCCTATATACATACTGTAGTTTATAATATAATTTTGTGAATCTTTATTCTCATTAATTATGTATTTTATTTTTCAGCTAATATTAGTAAAGAAATCTGGATACTTTAGATTTCTTAATTTATTTTATTATGTAGATTGTTTGTCACGTATGTATGTTCGGTCTGTGGACCAAGTGAGGTATCCACCCTTCGATCTATGTCGTTGATTATTAAATTAATAACAATTAATTATATACTTTTATTCAGCTAGGATTATGTGGTTCACTCGGGTACACATATGTGAATAAGTAAAATAGTAATACTCCATATTAATAATGAATTAAGTAATAAGAATGCGGGGATACCTCACAAAACATTCGACTGTACGTACCTCTGTTTAGTAGAAGAAATTACTCTTTTAAGCATCGTTTTTACTTCAATTCAATCACGATGTGAATGTTTAGATTTACAGTAATCGTACTTTGATTTATATCGCATGTGACTTTTATCCCGTAGAAGAAACGTAGCATGACTTTTTACATACAGCGACCAATTTTTTTTCCACCAAATAACTAATATAATCTGTTGTATTCTTTAGGAAGACAAGGTGAAGATCGTACCGTACTCCGAAAGTGCGTCAGAAGGCAGCAATATAAACGAGACAAGGATCCCGTCGATAAGTCCTCGGATTTTCTCTTTCGATGGTTTCGATCTTGACTCGCCAACAACAACTGAGGCTGAAACGGTATGTACTTACCTGTTTATTGTTGATTTATTAACCATCCATTCAAATGCATTGGGAAGTCGATTATCCGCATTCGGGATAGTTTAAAAATATTATTATGTGAAATATTTTACTGTAAAACATGGGTTAATTTTTTTAGTCATCACGCGATTGATTTGTTTATAAATGATTAAGGCAATATTAGAATTGAATAATGAAGGAACATTGCACGCATAATATTTGTTTGTGTTTCAATGTAAATATTTTTGCAAATAGGCAAACAGCTTATGTGGATAGTCGTCTTCTAAACTGATTGGTGAAAGAAACCTACGAATCGGTTACATCTGTAAACATTGTAACAATAACCCTTACATCTTCGAATTCCATACTAAAATTAAACTGAGTGGATTTTGGTATTTAACTCATTGGGTGTAATCGCAAAAATATGCAACGAATATTGCAAATTACATCCCCATTTGCCGTAGATAGTAAGTTGTTTAGATACTAATATATACTGACGTAGAGAAAACAATACTTGGTGAAAAAATATGTGGGGGAACGGTGTATTTGTGCAGCTGGCCACTTTTCACTCTTTTGTAAAGTACTTTACTTTCTATTTAATTTCCAAATTTGCTGTAAATAATTTACAAAAAAACATACCTATGCAGATTTCTCTTTCTACGCAAAATAGTATTTAGACAAACTTTGGGTAAATGGTATCCTGTAAATTGTTAAGAGTATCAACTTTACCTGTCTAGCATCGACAGTTTTCTCTACGTCGCCGTACCAAAGCACATTTGTGTGAGCGTCGCATTCGCATGGCACTTTCCAGCAAACCGTTATAATACGCGAAACAAACAACAACGAAATCCCCACGCCATCTTCCACGGAGAATCCGCCATCCATCGCCACGCCTCTACCGACCCGAGCGACTGAAGTCACTACCCCGACGTCAACGTCAGTCGTGACTACGCCGTCGACAACGACGTCAACGTCAACTCTACCGCCCCCGCCGGTCACGTTACCGCCGACTACGCCGAGCACCGTCCCGACTACCCCGTCGACTACGCCCGTAGTCGAGACCACACTTCTGGAAGTCACGTCACAGGTCCGTAGTGGAACGAAACCTATACTAGTAGCCACGGACTTGAGAGAAATATTGCTTTCCGATTTTATTGCTTATCGACTGGGGTAAAGGCCTATTTTACAGTGTCACGAGTCGATAGGTAAAAATATCAAAGCTGTTTTTGTTAAATCTCGTGACATCTCCTATAGGTTTTTGTAAGTCGGCCAGAATCCCTTTTGAACGCCAGCAACCAATAAAGATATCGTTGGAGTTTCTACCTGAAGGTTTGTGCGTAGTAGTTGGACATTACACATCAAGTAATCGTTTCATCTGTCATGGTGGTGTTGTATAAAGGTACGTCATCAGTCTTCATTGTCGGATCATTTAGTTACATCACGAGTTGTCATGGTTTTCACTGTATTATTCTAACTAACGAACGAATATAATGCTACGAAAGAATGTTTACATACACTATTGGTTTTCTCTACTTTCTTCCCCTGTTTGGCTACAATGATTTGGTTTTTTAAAATTAACAGTTTGGTAACAATATTGGTGAAATTTTGATCAAAATTAACTCCACCTCTGTACAAATATTGCACATTTTAGTTAGAATATCACATTGACATAAGACTTGTTTTCACTCTGTAAAATCTTGTACATAAAGCTGCATATAAGGTGAATTTTATTTATTTAGCCAAATTCATTTTCACTCTGTTATTTATTAAACAAAAGACAACTATTTTTTTTTAATATTATTTTTCTGTACTTCTTCTATCTGGCCTGTCTGATTAATATCAGGAGCCGAAATCTAAATTAGCCATTTTTGAAAAATGTTGTAATTAAACGTGGTTTCTGATCGCTTACCGAGTATTCAGTACGAATTTGCCTGCATGGCTTGCTAAATCAATGCCACCCCATTTGAACTCCTGTTTCACACCAAAACCCCGCTCACAGGAAACGTACCTTCCATCGGAGAAGACAAGTCCGATATCCGGTCAAACGACGGAAACCGTCACATTCCCGATGCCAACCATACCGATGCCTGTGAACCAGCCGCCGACGCTCAAACATCACATGAAGAAACTCGCCATCACTGCTGGCAAGGCTTTCAGGTGAATGTGGACTTTATTATTATCAATATTGGGTCCCATTTTGTGGGCAAATGAAAACATAAAACGATTTTTTAGGGTTCCGTACCCAAAGGATAACCAACGTGACCCTATTACTAAGACTCCGCTCTCCGTCTGTCACCAGGCTGTATCTTATGAACCGTGATAGTTAGACAGTTGAAATTTTCAGAGATGATGTATTTCTGTTGCCGCTATAACAACAAATACTAAAACCGGCCAATTGCGAGTCGGACCGGCGCACTCCCATACAACAGACATGATTTTTTTGCCGTTTTTATAGATAATGGTACGAAACCCTTCGTGCGCGAGTCTGACTCGCACTTGGCTGGTTTTTTAGAATTTATGGGCATAGTATTTATTTACGTACCACTCGCTGGATGGTGATGGCCAACCAGTAGAAATTGTAAACGGCAGCGGTCGCGCAAAATTGCTGACGCTTGCTACTTGTACTGGTCCGCCTGTAGACCTGAAGAAAATGACGGAACGTAAACTTGCATGCTCTAAAAAGCTTGTTATTCTCTCCGAAATACGCCGGTAATGAGTTGAGACGTAAACTCGGTGAAAAGACGTTTACGAGTGTTGTGTTTCTTAGTAAAAGATTGCTTACAGCTGCCTAATTCAAGTTGTTCGACCAACTTATCTATTTTATTTATGAGCCTAAGTCTTGTCGATGTAGCATCATCCATCGTTCTCTGCCCAGAGCCAAATCCTTCAGTTCTTGGTAACGTGCGACTTCTGCCCTTGCCTTAAGATGGTCACTAATCTTCTTCATCTGTCTGTTCCTTCCTCTTTTCCCCTCTATTTTTTCTTTAACTATGACATTTATTAAAAGTGCCTAAGGTGCTCGAACATATTATCTCTTCTGTTTTCAATGACAATAATGTATCTAGTCTCATCAACCTCGTTTCAATATTTGTTCATTACTTATCTCCTCTGTCAAATATCTGAAATGGTCAGTTTCTGAGTTAAGGAAATCTTGCTAAGCCGACGAATCAGCCAATCACAGCGTAGCGTTTAATAGCTAAACACTGCCTAACTTGAAATTCTCATCTGTCATTCTCATCTGCCCAACCTAAATATTTTTTGTATGTATTTCCCTTATTTATTACATATTATTTCTTATATTTTTTTATTCTAAAGATATTTATTTTAAAGATTAACTTTGCCATGTAGAAAGTATACTTTATATATCTGTTTTACAAAATAAATATTTTGATTTGATTTGTGAAATTGGGAGTAATTCTCTCACTATGCGAAAATAGCTCCTTAACCGTATAATTTCTCGTCCAGGTACATAATCCCAGCGGATCTATTCACGGACCCCGAAGACGGCAGCGACCTCGTGTTCACTGTGTACGAAGCAGACAACGTGCCTCTTAACAAGAACTCGTGGATACAGTTCATGCCCGCCAAGAGAGAGGTCTATGGATTGTAAGTACTGAAAACCTGTATAAAGGCCTCTTATTTGAAAGAAAAACTATAATTTTAGTCGTAGTCTGACTGTAAAATGTAGAAATATACCAACAAGGTTAGTTATTGAATACCTTACATTCAATGTTCCGCATTCTGTCGATTTCATTAGCAACAGCTCGATTCTACATACATCGGATTCGTTAAATAATTTTTTTTTTTTTTTTTATTATTTAATAAAAATAAATAAATATAAATATATAACATAAATATCGTGTACAAAACGACACATTGTTACCCTACGAAAGGTAAAGTTGTATAAAAATCCATAGTCTCCAGCAACGATTTACTTTTTGTGTTTGTAGCGGTTGACAAAGATATGAATGTTATAATTACCAACTTTTTCGAATTATGTAACTTTCACATAACTCGAAACTTAATTCAATCAATATGTAACTCAAACGCTTTAAAATAAGCAAAATTATTCTTCTTGGTAGTTGAAGGAAAGGCAGATCATTTATCTTGCGTGATTCCCTCGGGTTTTAAGATCCTTAATGTGACTCTTTGGCCTCCAAACCGCTTGATATATTAATGTATACTATAACAATTTTTTTTGTTATTATGCCAAAACCATGTCTTAATTCGTACGCACTTATTATATTTAATAGGAAAATACCAAATTAGATTCACATTAAGTTCTGTGACATCATAATACATACGTAAACTCATGCCTGAGGGGTAGGCAAACTACAGATTTCCATCTGCCACGATCCTGACACACCTCGTTTGCTTCTTCTACATCCATGTCTAGACATACAAGCTCTTCTATTCCGGGTACCTTTTAACAGAAATTAAAATTTATCCTTTCTAATAAAAAATATCTTGTAACCCAGGCCGTTAGAATCGCACGTCTCCCGCTGGAACTACATAGTGGAAGCTAAGGACCAGGACGGCGACTTCGCTCGCGGCCCGCTGGACATCACGGTGCAACAACACCGCGGCGCCAGAACTGTCAACCATCAGTTCGTTCTGCAGTTTAAGCTGAATAAGGAGTTCCAGCATGGCATCGACTGGCAGGTAACGACGTAGTGTGTATATGTCACCGTAAGATTGTACGATCCGATAGTTTATAATTTAACTAGCGAGATTATAACTTGACGGTAGGTTTTTGTTATTTAGGTAGTTCATTAACTATCCTTACCTAGTGAATTTATAAACTATCGGATTTAACAATGCTACGCTGACATTACAACGTTGAAAAAAAAGGTGAGATCGTATTTGAAGAGCTCATTCTGTGGTATCTAACATCTTTCACTATGCAGCCAACCTTAAAAACGGGGAAAAAAAGGTATTGCACTTTTCTATATACCGGGTGTAAAAGAAAAGGCAAGAATCCTTTAAGGGTGTGTTAGTATGTTCGGTAAAGATATTATTTTAAATACTGGGATCTCTAAATAAGGTACCAGTACCTCATTATAAGACGATTTTCTTTACTCAAAATACACTAATCGCGTGGACACCCTCACGGTCGCTGGCCACTCGGATGAGGAGTGCGGGTTGTGGGGTGCAATTAGGTGTGTGGGCACTAGTGGGCAGGCCGGTGAGCTGCGTAGCCCATAGCTTAGAAAAATGATGAAATTTTTGGTGAAAATTCAAGGTATATTTTTTTTTCTCGTAATGGCATCAGAATCGTGTATACTTTCATACCCTAAAGGGATTCTTGACTTTGCATTTACACCCTGTGTATATATATATTATATATAGAGAAAATGAATTAAATTAGAGTGACGAAAGAAATTTATGATGCGGAAGTGGACCGGGCCGCTCTAAAAAGACATGTATGCCGACCAAATAGGCGAAAGAGAAAATTCTTCGTCCTATATTATAAATTTAACAATTAACCTTTAAAGTGGTAACCATTATTACATTATTTACATTGAAACACTAATTAATTATTGAAATAATTATACATTTTATGGACACCTACACAACACTTATTCACATTCACTCACTCTCCTTGTTCACCCCCCCCCCATCCCCTTCTTCACCCCCCCCATCCCCTTCTTCACCCCCCCATCCCCTTGTTCACCCCCCACCCCACCCCGCCCTTACCACTCACACACAACAAATTTATATTTAAAATGATTTTTTTGGTTCTTAACTTTTATATCTACTTGAATTTCAGTAAAATTGTTTATAAAACTTTAGTATTTAGTTCTTGGTTCACACTTGTATAATTTATAGTGAGGTCTTCTGTCACAAGTATTTTATACTTACAAGAAGGTCTCAACAATGTTTTTGTTAAAATGTGTTTTGTACTGAAATAAATATTTTTGTATACTGAAGAAGGGCAAAGTAAAAAGTACCCGGAATAGAAGAGCTTGTATGACTAGATTGATGGATGTAAAAGAAGCAAAAGAGGTGTGTCGTAGCGGATGGAAATATGTAGTCTTTGCCTACCCCTCAAAGACAGGCGTGTATGTATGCACTTTTCTTTGAAACAGCAGATTTTTATTTCACGATTTCGGTTTCGACTTATTTACCAATGGCCGAATGACCTCTTCAAATATGACTAAACCTTAAACGTTTTGTATTATGTCGTCGGCAGATTGTAGAATTGGGCATATCATGGTCTGCACAGGTATATCATATTTCTGTTAAAACTAAGGGGGTCGCCTCGCTCCACTTCGCTCGGCTCCCCAAATTTATATTCACAAGCAACCTACCACGCTCCGCTCGTCGTCGCACCTATACCAAAAGATAAGGTAAAACTTGAAAAAAAAAATTGTTTCCACAGATCAGCGCCCTAGAAGGCATCGTGAACCTATTCCGTGATACAGACATGGATCATCTCACAGTACTGAACGCTACCCAAAACGGAGACTTGTGTGAATTCGTCTGGACCAATGACACACTGCCCAAAGACCCTGCGTGTCCCATGGACGATATTAACAGGCTTATGAAGGTGAGTTTCTAACTCTTCATCATCGAGATGTGTAAGGATTTCTAAAATTTTAGTACGATGTTTCGAAATAGTTGACCGATGTATACTGGATCTCAAGATTGAGTTAATCCGCATCCCACCGACTAAAAACCCCCGTTTTTCTCAGAAATCAATGTTTATTAGGCCGAATCACGGGTATTGATCTATTATTTTTTTGAAAACACGTAATGTAACTAGATATGGCAACGCATGCATGGCGTATAGAGCCCCGCTACCCGCGGACATAAGTCATCTCTCAACTTTCATGTGGTATAAGACCTTACAAACACCAAGTTTTAAATACTTTTTATTCCAACTTCACATATTAATATAGTTTACAATCATCTACATAAGTGAGAACACCAAATATTAATACAGTATTGGTACTTATACTGATATTGAAACGGCTACTCACGATGTATTACTCAGATTTCGGCTGACTAGTTTCACTGTATTCGTACAGTTTCTTCGGAGGCAAACATGGTTACGCGGCGGTTCCCCGTTTGACACTGAGTAGCCGTTTCAATATCAGTATGAATATAAACCACAAATCTTTTTGTATTAGTACTTGTTTTTTCCTCATTCCATCCATCCATTCATCAGCCCGTGTTCGTCCACTGCTGGACATAATCCTTTCCCAAATTTCGCCACTCATGTCGGTCCTCCGTCTTCCTCATCCAGCCGCCACACACAACGTCCTTCAGGTCGTCGGTCTAGCGGGCACGAGGCCGGCCTACACTACGCTTTGCTGTACGTGCAAATTGTATATTAAATCCTCATTGAATTTTAAAATTCTCACATTACAGATAATGGAATCCGACTCAGAAGCAGGAAGCCCGTCAGCTGGCCTAGCCCGAGCCATGTCTCCCGACCTTAAAGTGTCCTCAGTCAAATGGCGCGGCGTGGGAGCGTGCGCGGGCGCCGGCACCACGCAGTCACCCGCCACTAAAGCGCCGGACACTTATCCGCCGGTCACCAGGAACCAAGTGGACATTCTCACCGCCACTCAAGGACATCTGCTGGTTTACAAAGTGCCCGAGGTGTGTGGGAGATTAAGGTTTATTATTTTAGAACCACTGAACTACAAAATGGGTTCTGAACACCACAACTTCGTAATATTTCGGTTCTCTGAACCGGGAATCGAACCGCGGGCCTCATGCTTACATTTCAGAGCCTGCAGTCTAGATAAAGATAGCGAGCGTGATCAAAATATAATTATTACGATTTTTTTATTGTCTTCCGTCGAAACTATCGACTGAAATAGGAAGTGAACTCGATACGCGTCCGATTTCAGTCGATAGTTTAAATAGTGGTAAAAACCATAAAAAAACGTAAAGGTGCGATGTGAATTTTATTTTGTTACTGTCAGTCCAAGGAAAAAAACGCACAGTGTAAAAGAGGGAAAATTACTTGGACAATTTTCTCTCCAATAAGTTTCCAAATGCTGCTGCAATGTTAGGGCTCTATAATTTGGATCGTTTTTGAGAATACGAACACTGACAAAGATCTCTGTACGCATTATATCTTTAGTAAATCTCTAAAAGATAGATCTGTAGAAGAAGAGCTTGTATGACTAGATTGGATGGATGTAGAAGAAGCAAAAGAGGTGTGTCAGGATCGTAGCAGATGGAAATCTGTAGACTCTGCCTACCCCTCTGGGAGACAGGCGTGAGTATATGTATGTATGTAGATCTGTACAAAACCTGCGAAATGTCTCACCGCTGCCTCGCTCCACTCAGGACACATTCTTCGATCCGGAAGACGGCGGCACTCGCAACTTGCAACTGTCGCTCCGGTATAGCGACCGCTCCGCGCTGCCGCCCGGACACTGGCTGCAGTTTGACGCCAACAACCAAGAGTTCTACGGTCTGCCCGGCCCTGGCGATGTGGGCAGCACGCAGTACCAACTGGTAAACATATCTGATTATGATTCACTCAAAACAGACAGCAGTGCTTACGGAGCATTCGTCGCAAGAAGACCTAATTACATACATTAAGGGTGCTATTGCAAAATCTCGCACTCCAGTGTTAGGTATTTTTCAGTCTCGTGACGCACTCACATAGGTAATGTGATTTGAAGCGTTATGTTACGACTAAACAAAACACAAATGTGTATGCATTTAGCATAGCATAACATTTTCCTTTCGCCACAAGGACTAAGGCACGGTCAAAGTGAAATAATAATTTCACAAAATATGTGCGCGTGGGACGAACAGCGACACAACTTCCCCGTACGAAAGCCGGCAGTCGACTGAGCCGCGCGCGCAAGTTTACATGACTGAACAGCCTTAAGAGTGGCCCGTACGCGCGATACACTTGTTTTAAATAAAAACTAAATTACAATCAATCTATAATTTTATGGTCCCAGGTCGCCGAAGACAGCAGCAAAAAGAGCGCGTACGACAGCCTCATAGTGGAAGTGGTGAAGGCTCCTTCCATCCGGCCCACAGTCGAGTTCCAAATGACGATGGAGTATCCCTTCCCCATGCTAGCGTACAACGCGCACACAAAGAGGAAGGTTGTGGAGAAACTGGCCGCGCTGTTCGGACAGTCGGAGACCGGCTCGATACGGATACAGAATATATCTGATAATCCTACTACTATTACTTGGTGAGATCTCATTTTTATTGGTAAATTACTAAAGAAGCAGGTCGAATGGAAATAAAAACATTTTATGCGACAAAATCTTATATCTTGACAGCATCAAAGGGGGTTGTAACGAGGGGGAAGAGTAGGGGGTTTGTACCCCCCTTAAACCCCCCCCCCCCCCTTAGGAAATGAATAGTTTTTAGAGATGATTTTTTTGACATTTAGTACCTCCGTAAAGGAGTGGGGGGAAGATGGAGTGGAGAGAAAGTTCCTCTACTTATCCCGTTGTCCAGAAAATATATAGTTTTTACGTTTTAAATTTTTTGTAAATTCATAACCTACCTTTTATCTTACATTTCATTGGATTAATAACCCAGTCACTTCTGAAACTGCTTCGGAGCTGAGGAAAAAGCAGCCCCTTCACCCTTGCGTAACAAAATTCAGGTACCCATGCTCACCTCCGCAGCTTCGGCTTGCTGGTCGCCGCTTCAACCGCCAAGGCTCGCACGGCTGCCTGCGCTTTGTTACAGCGGGCGGGAGCTGCCCTTCCTTCGCACCTCCGGATTTTTATATACACTCTAGGAGGGGTAGCCACAAGACTGTGTAGAGTCAAAGTGCTCTGATTCGGTTTTAGAGCTTCTAGTAACCTACCAGTACAAAGTCGCGCTTTGTACTATATAAGTTTTCTCGGTCGTTCATTTTTGACTTGATTAAAAGTTGTAGTTTCATAATTAACGTTTCGTTTCACCTATTAGTATCTATTCTGGTAGATATTATTTGACCAAAACCAAACGAAATGTCCATATCACGTTTCGTTTCTTGTCATTTTATGCAATATAATAATAATAATAATTTTAAAAACAAAAAATAACTTTCCTAAAAAAAAATGTGCAGGAGGTTCGAACTAGACTGATATTTTATTTATGATTGTATTGTATTTTTATTTGAAATGTATAACGATTTAGCATAATGCTGTTATGTTTTACTTTTTTATTAAATAAATAATAAATAAATAAATAATAGACCCCGAGAAACCCCCCACATTCATTTTTATCTCGAAAACTGCTGTCACAAATACAAAATACAAAATTTATTTATTTATACACAAGTAATTTATAAGTACTTTGGACCCTCCTTTTAAGCTATACTGTCACGTTATAAGATCCAAGCCCAAATGTTTTTTTTTTTTTAATTTTTATTTTCACATTAATGTCGATTCTGAATTAAAATTTTCGTTGTTTTCGTTTTAGTGCTGTCAAAACTAAATGTTCTTTATTACAAAATATTAGTTCTTCGGTATGAACAACAGAGACTTTGGAAAAATTTAAGTTTTCACAGAGCTAAAACTAAAATTGAGAATCGACAACATTAAAAATAAATAATTGGTGCAAAACTGAAAACTATTTCGAGATATGGGCTTTCTGAGCATCATATTTTTTTTTCAGAATTAAATAATGATATAATAAAGAGATTTAAAAAAAAAACTAAAAATATGGTAAACACAGGATTTTAAAAACAATGTCCTTTGCTTATAAGTTCAGTTTGTTAAAAAAAAAACTTACATGCCATGTGACAGCAGACATAAACATGCCAAGCTTTTTTTTTTAATAATCCATTGGCAATGAACATTGACTTTTGAAATCCTCAGATGCGACTTACGTCCTTTTAGAATGAGTGAATAAGAAAACATTAAATTATGCAGGAAAAACATAAAATAAAACAAAATAAAAAAATACTTAAGCTTCTTTTTTACGTAGACTTTCAATATACTCGTAAATATTAAAAACAAATGATTAACTAAAATGAAATGTTGTCGATTGACTTTATTATTGGGGCAAAATGTTTTTTAAACTTACATTTAATACAAATAAATCTAGTAAACGAAGTTGAACCACAGCTTGCGTTTCGAAATAAGTTTAAGATGACTAGATTAGGACATTAAAACAAATCTTTGTGAAATTGCGTTTCAAAGTTATTTTTCAATTTAATGTCAGGGTATACTTCTTCTAGCAATACGCAACTCTGGTGAGATTTTGAAAATCTTAATAATGGTTGTACGAAACCAGTCGGTGAGGTAAAAGTGTTAATTGTGAGAAAGCATAAGTTTTTGCTTATTTACCGAGTTCTTGAATACGTTTTTACCAAGATCCAACAATCACAATTACTTATAATATTAAGGTGGTTAAACCTACACAATTTCATACGATTTTTTAATTGAATACATGCCCTAATTACTACAAAACAGACTTCTCAAATATGGCTATAAAAATCAACAAAAAATCTAGTTTCCGCATATGCAATAATATTATTCGAATATTGTTTAATTATTACGCCATTAATAGATCAAAAGTATTTAAAATTTGCAAGATTTTTGTGTGTATTGGTGCGACTTACGCACACATAGAAGTCCATGACAGGTGTAAAAATACGTTTCATTCATAAAACTTTAGTTCCGATTGTAGCACAAAACAATAACTTACAATAGGTATTGTTACATTTATTAACGATATAAAAACAAATAAATGTCTCGGGTAAAATGATTTCAAAGTAACTTCAATAAAAAAAACCATTTCTTATTTTATTATTACAAAAATCGACTACGATAATTCCTTAGAATGTATTTTTATTTATTCGTCACCGTACATTGTGTGAAGATTCGGAACGGTAGCGGCCATGTCAACATTGCATATTTATCACGTCAAGCGTTTTAAGTGCTATAGCTTTTGACAGCAATTCACAACGCTAATCAGTCGCCATTGCGTGAAGCGCTCGATCTGTGTTGAACTCGACAATCAACAATGGCTGACGCTCAAGTTGCTCGCAAAGACAATATAATCACTTCGTTTTACTCGAGCGGCTCAAAGATATTAGAAGAAAAATTTTCTTCTAATATCGTTACTGACGCTGTTTTCTTTTTATAGGACACTTAGGTACTATACTCTTTAATTTCTTTCTAGGTAAATAAACGTGAACGAAATAGATTTTTACAGATTCAGTGTGATAAGAACAGCAATTCCTTAGTTTTAAATAGAGAAAAAGAAAAGACATTTATTTGAATGCCACCACGATGAAGCGTGCTGTTAACAAGCATGAATATTCCGGGCACAAAGTGAACAGCAAGCGTTCGAGAGCTGCCATGAAACGTTGCCATGGTGAAGAGAAAAGGTAAATATTTTATCGCTATTTTGAAAATGAATTACTTATGTTGGTCTGTGTCGATAAAGGGGCACGACATACAACATCTTACCATGGTTACTCTAAAAAAATTGTATTTCCTTCCAGTCGACCAAGTGCCTGGCGCGCAAATGAGCCGAATGGTTCTTGTGACCAACCAACGTTACCATAGAAGTGCATCCAGAAGGAAGTTCTTCTAATCCTACACCTAAACGCGCCATCCGAACATACCTATTCGAAACAAAGATTGACAGATATGACTCGTGAAAAAAAATGTCCTTTTACACCTCGTGAGGTATCAGTATCACAGATTCGCAGGGACGTCAAGCATGATGAACAGACAGCTGGACCCAGCAATGAACCAATAGATATAATTTGGACACAAGATGCAGACGTGGACAAGCACGAATTAACCATTGAAAAAACATGTGTTTCTAGTCTTGAAGGCTTACAAGGCTATCGTATAGTAGATATTCAACATTTATTAAAATGGTCTTTGAAAATGCAACATGAACACAATAAGCACTGCACTTGTGGCTACTTAGAGTTTGTTCGAGAAGAAAGAAATGGACTCAGTAGCACTTTCCAATTTAAATGCAACTCTTGTGATGAAACTTATGTAGGAAAGTCAGAGGGTGTCGAGAAAATCAACCAGTCATTTGTGTGGGGAATTCTAACTGGAGGGAGTTATTATGCCCAAAGTGACAATTTGCTTGCCGCTATGGATATACCCACGATTTCACAAAAAAAGTATGCAAAAACTGAATTACATTTGGGAAAAGTATGGGAAGAACACTTGTATAAAGAAATGCTAGAAGCTGGGAAAAAAGAAGAACAAATTGCCGTTGAAAAAGGGCACATATGCTCGGATGGAGTTCCATATATAACAGTATATGTAGATGGAGGCTGGTCAAAGAGGTCTTTTGGACACAACTTTAATGCCAATTCAGGAATAGTAAGTTTAGTTATTTGATAAGTTTTAGTTTTGATTTCTTGAACAAGAGAGCAAAGTGAGCGAAGTTTTCTGATACAGTCTATTTGAACAATCTGGTGTTTTATATGTATGTATGTATCAATTTTTGTCTTTATCTCTTTATAGCTCTTTGCCTATAGATTGTTTAATTTTAATGAATAATAAATAGGTACTAAGATAAATACTTTTTTTTTCAGATCCAAGGACAATTGAAAGTGGCTCAGAGAGACAAGTGCTACCTGATTTGCTTTGTGGACGTTGGCAGCCCTATAAAAGTAATAATAATTCAAAAAGATGATGAGTTCATCAGTAACTTGATGCCAAAACTGAGTGACTTTTATAGAAGATGCGTTTTGCCAGAAATAATTTTAAGGAGAGTACCTGCTAATCAAAAATGCTTGGAGCCTAAATAGATAGTGTCGATTCAGTGTAACACACTTATTTGACAGGACTTATATTAATTTAAGAATTTGTATTTTTCTTTCTCTATCGTAAAGACATAAATAAAAAATAAAACAATTAAATATTCACTTTGTGCTTTTATTTACTAATTATTCCTTTCCTGATTAACATAATTTGGAAAATGTGAAAAACTTTTGTAAACCATTGTAAATCATTTTAGTTGATAAAGATGAAAATTTAATAAAGAAATGCCCATACTCACACACGCTGGGCAGGCGGGTTGGTGAGCGCGGTGCCGAAACCCTCGCACTAGTGACGCCGCTGCCCGTCACCAGTCTGTTTTATATAAGGCTAGGCAATTGGGGATGGATATACCGCCATCAATCGGTCCCAGGTGAGATGGGCCACCTGTTTTTGTGCCTGAGAGCTGTCCTCTTACTCTCGCCCGACAAACTTCGGGGGGTTTGCGAGTAAGATGGTGGTACCTCCACAGTCGAGCCCGGCATCAGCTCTATGTCGATTTATGTCGTGACGATATATTATTATTGATACGATTATACAAAAACTTAATTAACACGGGCGAAGCCGCGGACAAAAGCTAGTTCAAAATAATCCCTCTGTGAAGAATATGTAATAAATCATCTTGTTTTTTTATCTAAATATTGATAATGTTTGTTTCATACCAATGCTGACAAATATAATTGTATAATAATCTAATATTTTGTCTTGTTTTGCAAAGTCAACACGTTGCCGCTCTGCTTCCGCGGTAAAATACGGAGCGGCAACGTTTTACGTTTTGTATCGATTTGATTTATATGAATGAACAAACTCACACATTGACAGAACTGCCTTTACTAGTGTGCGTATTAGTTTGACAACTAATTAATTTATGAAACATTTGAATGCATAGTAAAAGCAAAGGGATTTCACATTTATTATCACCCCAAAGCGTCGTGAAATAAATTACTTTATCCGCATATCAACTCAATTAATGCCCAAAGGCAACAATAACAGATTTATTACTAATAATTTAGAGTTTCTTAGCGCGTGGCGCCATCTAACATTCTGTACACATTTCTGTTTGCGGTTTTACCACCTTAAAATGCACAACGCTAACTCAAGCGCTACATTATTTATGGTAAGCACGATAAATAAAAATAAATGTTATTTACTTTCTAATCACAGGTACAATACCAGCCTGCCAATGGACAGATGCCCAGAGCGCGAAATCGAAGAGTTACGCAAGATGATAATCGTCGACGAACGAAATCTGCGCGAAAACGTCGACCAAATCTTTGACAAAGACTTCAAAGTGATGTCCATTCGGTTGATCCTGCTTGGACTTTGTGCTGAACAAAACACTAAGACGCCTTCCAAACCTATGGTCCCTGTGCAAGGGACAAATAGGACGATGCAAAGGTAACATTTTCTGTATATTTTTTTAAATGCACTTTGTATTTCACCGTTGGTATAAAAAATTGTTGGTATAGCAATTATAGGTGTTATAAACAAAACCAAAGATAGCAAAGGCACTGTTTAAGAATCCATACAGTTGTCCAACGAAAGCGCTCAGACAGCAATTGTGCAGAGCCTGCGGGGCGAGACGCGGGAGGTAAGCCACCGAGCTACATACATTATCGAACAAGCATTTCGGAGTCCTGTCCCGCAAGCCCCGCACAACCGCTCCATCCGAACGTCTTCATTGGACATCTATATGGATTTGATTCCACGATTGAACAGTCAGATTCCACCTGACTAGTTTCACTGTATTCGTACAGTTTCTTCGGAGGCAAACATGGTTACGCGGCGGTTCCCCGTTATGTGTCTAACTGTACGAATACAGTGAAACTAGTCAGGCGAAATATAACAATTAAATCGTAATATAATATGAATCTAAACCACGAATCTTGTACTCGTAGTGGTGTGAATGATTGTTTCTTTACTATCGAACTTAGGTTAAACACAAATCCATCCGAATTTAACCACACGGGTCACGAATGTTGGGAAGTCGTTATTTTGGTTACGCTCCGCGTGAACAATAATGGCGACTTCCCAACATGTTACGTAGTACACATTCCGATCCATCCGCTCTGAGCGCCAAATAGACGATCAAATAAAGGGCGGTCGCACTGTCACGTGCCGCTTTTATAGGCAGATGACGCCGCAGGCAAGGGAGTGTTATTTTTTTAATCCCTTACGCAGTATTTTCTCATTATATGAGATGTTAAGGGGCTACCCAAGCTAAACAACTTTTAGAGACGATTTTGAATCGCTTTAAAGTTTACAAAATTTCTAAAAAGATATATGACATTTATTGGCTTATGTCCCGTAATTGTGATGTTTCAAACTTGAACTTTTTTAATTCAAGAGATTATTTTCTCTATTTTGAGCTATCCGGCGACACTGATTATGAACGTTATTTCAATGGCGTTTAAGTCGATATTTGTACCGACAAACATCGAGCTGCTAATTTAACTTACTGAAGCCTCTTAAGCTTGAGTCTTTTCCACGCGAGTGAAGTCACGGGCAAAAGCCAGTATTCAGTAAATATGTACATAAGGAGCTACAATTCAAAGTGAAAAAAATTCAAGAGATGATAGAGTATTCCTAAAAAACTACATTCAACCGAAAAAAATATTTTTGCGCAATCTTTTTTTTCACCTATTTGAGCAAAAAGTTTTTTTTCTTCTGGATAAGATCTACCCGAAAAGTATTTTCACTTATTATTGTAGGACTTTGTATTTAGTAGAGATAAACTATTTCCGATTACGCAGTTAATATTTTCTAAAATGTTAAACTAAGTTATATGAACGAGTGTTGTATGATTGCAGGACTGGCAGCGTGGACGGCGGGTACACGGAGTACCTGGTCACGTTCATCATCCCCGCCGTCGCCATCGTGTGCATGATCCTCATAGCCGGGATCATCGCCTGCGTGCTCTACAAGAGGCGGCGGACCGGTGAGCGCCACTTGCCCACTAGCCGATACGTTATCGTTGTCGGAAATCGATCTGCATACGGGCCCAAACTTAAAGACCCAGGGCCCCTAGGCACTTGACATTTCGGGCCCCATCCCGAAGCTATATCAGAAATTTTGCAAATAAAGTTCACTAGTACAAAAACTATAATTTTTAACCGACTTAATTGATTAAAAATAAACATCAGAAATAATGCAGTCTATGCTATGTAGGTCACTACAGTGAACGTCAACGATCGTTATACGCGGCGTCTAAAATGCTCGTATGATTTTATGACATTTAGAATCATATTTGAAAAAATGTGTACCATTTTTTTTCTTTAACTTTATTTGCTTCTGACGGGCAGGCAAGCTACCTAGTCGGGGTAGCTGGGTAGGTACGGCCCCTAAGCTGGCTGGGCCCCTAGGCCCGGGCCTTGTGGGCCTATGCGTAAATCCGGCACTGTCTGCATAGATGCCCGAACAGATAAATTTTGTCTCTCGAAGAAACGTTTGACCAATGGAAATGCAGGTAAGATTTATGACGTGATCATCGCCTCGATAAAATGACTCGTCCTGTGTGTAAATTGGTCAAAGGTTACTTCGAGAGACAAAATTTATATGTATAAACGTGTCATTGACATACCAAACTATGAACCTCGGGTCTAGTATAAAATTTACGAAAAAAGTGTCCTTAGTGAAGTGTCAAAATATTAAGAAACAAAGCATTTTAATTTGAATCGTATGTCATTGCTGCACGGCTTAGTTTTGATTGACGTGTGATTGAGACCCTTTTTAAATTTTCAATGGTTTTGACTCTCTTTTGATTCGGACACTTTTGAGCACAGACCGGATGTCCACTTAGTAGTACGTCAATGTTAATTAACTACTAAGTGGACAACTGAGGTGCAACTGTATAACACATCATATTCATTTGACGGTTTAAAACGTACGATTTCATGTGTGAAACGGATATTCGGCTAAGGTTTGACAGTTGAATCCGTAGGTTTTTGGCTGTCAAATGAATGGTGCTCGGTAAAATTTATAAAAAAGGTATCTGTTTTTACATTGGATCCGATCTTCGATATAAGGCAGTTTTGGACCTCCGTGGTTTATCGGATATAGTATTCATATGTGTGCGATGTGGTTAAGATGTGTATGTGAGCTAGCTGCCTACGCTAAGTTTTTAACGTTGAAAGTTGGCGCAGTATCGGAATTATGCGAAAGGGTCTAAAATTACTGTCCATATCGGATATCGTATCAGATAGTGTGAAAACGCTCCTAGGATACACTATGAACGAGCCAGTTTCTAAATTGAGAAAATCTTGTGAGCGATATCTAAGCGAAGAATCAGTCAATCAATCACAGCGCCGCATTTCTTGGTTAAGGCTGCTTAAGGTGGATGCGCATGGTCTCGTTACCAAAAGCACAACTCGTGATTGTTTTTCTTATTTTGAATAAATATGATTAAACTAGCTTTTGCCCGCGGCTCCGCCCGCGTGTAATTCGGTTTAACGACATGTTTTAAGTTGGGGTATAATCTATATCCATTCTTAATTTCATCCAAATCCGTCCAGCCGTTTCAGCGTGAAAGAGTAACAAACATACACACACACGCAACACAGACACATACACACACACACACAAACTTTCGCATTTATAATATTAGTGTGATAAATGTGGTTTATTGCATTACGTGACCATAGTTTTAATGATCCCACACAACAACTATTATAAATTTTACACGATAATTTACAAAGTAATGTATAAAATAACACAACTTCGTAGAAAAACCCAATTGACATTTAAAATATTATCGCGTAATTTCATTAATCAAATTAATTCAAATATTCAAAAATAATAAAAACGATCATAATTTGTGCGTTTGGAAATGAGACTGTGCACATACACCTTAATTTAAAATTCTCAAATGTGTAATCTGTGGTATCTCTACAACGAATTTAGGAGCAATTCAATGAGCTGGCTAACATCTATGCATTATAATAAAATTCGAAAAACAAATACTTCTGTTGTAACTGATAACTTAACTGTTAAGTTACGTAAATTTACTCGAATTGTAACTCAATTCATCTTGATTACCAAAGTTTTGGGGTGTATTTTTGTAACAACTATTTTTTTTTATGTTCAAAAGGCCATGGCTCTTCCTGACAAACAGTTGACGGTAAAAATAATATTAGATGTTAACATATTGGCTGTAAGAGTTGGTGTTATGTTTGCTATTTAACTTTATTATTATTTCCTGCTCATGTAGATTGCTATTTGAACAAGTTACCGTTTCAATGTCAAAGCACTGTACAAAAGCACAAATGTATTTGTCATGTTCAATAAACAGCACAGCTGCTTTGTGCAGCGCTCGAGTTATCTGTCATTTTGACAGGTCGTCTTCCAATCACAGCTATCGATTAAACACTATCGCTGAAAACAGCGGCGGTTTGATACGAACCCAAGCAAATAAAATTGAAAATATACGTAAATTTCGTTACTATTTACTATGGGAAATGCGTTGATCCACTTTTTACGATTGTAGTGTTAGTGAAAAGTTGGTCATCGAAGCTTTACCTGATGGTACCTTGGCTTCTGTTTCATTTTAAATATTTATTATTTTAAAATTTAGCCATTAGAAGCTAGTCTACGTTTAGATTCATCCATGTAAAAATGTGTGTTGTCTTAATTATGAGAAATACCTTGTCATTGTACATTGAAAACTAAATTGTCATTGCACATTGAAAACTAAACTTGTAAAAAATAAATTACATCATTGCTTACTGGATTTTTTGTGTCTGAAAAGCTAAACTAGGGAGAGTACTTGTCTATACGAACAACTTTTACGCCATGTGAATTTATTTGACCAACCCCGAAATCGTGAAAAATAAAACGGGTGTTTCACGTGTTATAGTGCGTTTCATAAAATAGTTCCTTTGCTGTAATATTGGCAGCAATGCAATCCATATACAACCATCCAATGCAACGACTAAGAAATAGGATTCTTCATTCATTAATCCAATCACTGGGCGTCTTGTCGTTGACAGACAGGGGAGCCAACAATACGTCAAAGGAACCAAGGCTTTTCAACAACTAAAAACCAGCTAGTAGGTATATAATTTGTCAGCACTTTCCAAAAACACCAAAAGAGTAATATTCATTGTTAAATTGCAGGTAAGATGAGCGTCGGAGACGAAGAAGAGCGTCAAGCGTTCCGCTCCAAAGGAATCCCTGTCATCTTCCAGGACGAGCTAGAAGAACAAGCTGGTACGGAACCGTTGCACAAAAGCCCAGTCATCATGCGCGAGGAAAAACCGCCCTTATTGCCACCCGCTCCGGACTACCGCAACTCCGCGCCCTACCGCCCCCCGCCGCCCGTCGCCCCCGCCACCACCCCTCCCCGGCCCAAGGCCACACCCACATACAGGAAACCGCCCCCGTACGTTCCCCCTTAATTTAACTAAACACTATAGATGTAGATGGTAATATTGCGCGTAATGGAAGCAGATAATGTGACCGGTACAGTACTGTAAAGTGCACCTTAATAAACAGTTTGGGTGTGTTTTGCAGTGTTTATAAAAACGTTTTAAAATTAAAACTTGGGGGTTTTTTAACCTTTTTGAGTCCGGTCTTAAAAGGTCTCTGCTAACTAGTCTACAGATTTACATGCGATATTGCCGATTTATTTTAGTTTTTGGGTTAAAATTGGCTATGAGGTGGAGTGCTAAGGAAATTCAAAGATATGTAAGTGCATTTTAACCGACTCGATTATCGAAAACAAATTATTTTATATTCGAAAATGCATTTAATAAAATTATGATACAATAAGTAAACCTCAAGTTAAGGAATTGTCCACGTTATCGTGAATACTAATTCCACGATTTTATACTAAAATAAGTCTTGAATACGTCACGAAGTAACTTAACTAGTTGTATCACGTTAAAATGAATGTTTATAAATACAAGGTGTGCTCTTCAACCGTTTTTCCACTAACTGTTGATAGTACTACTCTATTATTACGATTTCAACTGATTTGAAAGTGAAATTCGCAACTTAATTTTTTACCTTTTATTGTATAAGGTCCTACAATAATAAGTGAAAATAATTCTAGGGTATCGTTCACTGATGACAATGAAGAAGAAGAAAAATGTTTTTAATCAAATAACTTTTTCACTTCCCGATACAAAATTTCTATGGAAAACTGAAAAAAAGTTAGAGCAAAAAAATTTTTTTTCCCATTGGGTATTATTCTATTTGGATACTCGATTATCTGTTGAATTTTTTTCACTTTGAATCGTAGGACCTTGTATACAAGTTGCTCCAATCAGTTCATAAGTAAAGCCAAAAATTAAATTGAGAATTTAGCATAGACCCCATAGTCAGAGCTATTCGTATTGAAAGTTAGATAAACAGTCTGGAAAAACGGTTATTAATATTGCACCATGTATATTTCAATTATGTAAAAAAATGGAGACTTTCGACACAATAATGTATCTATGTATGTATTGTTGAAGTAGTTGAAATTAGCTCATAAGTTAAATGAGTTGAAGTTCACTAAATTCGAGCACCTTATAAATATAAATCTGAGAGATCTTCAATTGCTCTTACAGACTGAGTTTGGAACTAAAAACGGTATATCTCATACCTAAATTCTTCGTTCATACTAGACTAGAAGACTAGAGCATTCGTATCTGTTTATGTCTCAGACCAAATAAAAATTCAAGACCTAGCGCTGTCAAAATGACGTGAAGCCAGTTTCGTAAACATGCGTGCACTTAGGAAGCGTTTCAAAACGTGCGATCATAGCGCGAAATTTCACTCTTTTATTAGAAAGATCTATATAGAAGAAAGAGAAGGAAAAATCTGGTTGCACAAATCAGGTGGCCAGTGTGATTTACGCATTACTCCGAAGCGTTTCAAAACACTTCCGTGCAACTGTCAGGTAACAGTTCGTTTACCCTCGGTTTAACTCGTGTCAATTTTTGAGCGCTCTAGGGTGAAATTGGCATCACTCAAGAGTGATTTACGCTCGTTTCGAAACGGGACCTTAGTGAGTGTTGCTACGCCGTAAAAGCTGACATAGATTGCGCATGTGTGAGTTTCAAGCCGTGTAGGAACACAAAGCTGTCTCAGTTTTGGCCTGCTTCACCCGTTACAAAGAGTAAACTACGTATTTTTTATTTGGTCTGAGGTTTTATGTATCATATAACTTATTTGCTAACCGATAACATGACAGTGAAAGGTGTTTGGCTAAACCTGTGCCATTATTTGATAATTGTTATTTAATTATGTAACTTAAATTAAAACATATCGGATATTATGGTAGCCTTTAGCATAGTTCTTCCATGCATATTGTCTAGATGTGTGACTGACTTCTGTCGACTTTAGGATGACAACGTACTGCTATATCGACTTGTACTAGCCGACCACAAGAAAACTTTTGAAAGCGAAAACAAGTTTTATCATATGGGTCTGTATTCCGCGTAGTTGTGTTATTATCGTGGCCGTTTTGAAGTATCGAACGCATCAATTTTGATGACATCGATGTACAATACGAATTTGAACTCTATATTTCATATCTCTCGTACATATATGTATGTATATTGTTTACAGTGCATGATTTTCTTTACCTTATCAGTCGGTATGTACACTATACTAAACATTAAATAAATTATACAACTGACTCTAGTTATAGGTTAACGAATAGATAACCGAATAGATAGAATAGATTTATAAGGATGAAATATCATTTTGTACTTGTCTAATATTACCATAGATTAAGGATAACAATTTTGTGTAGACTAATAATAGGGACTATTGAACGAAATGAGCTAAGTACATATATAAAACTTTTCCTTTGGATGTATTTTTTTCTATATACTCATTTAGAGTTTGCATTTATAGATCTTTTTAGTGTAGTATACACTTTTGTAAAGGCAGCTTTTATTTTCTTTTTTTTTTTGTATGGTGTACTTAAATGTCCATTTAGAAAAATAACGAACCATTTTAAATTCAACTTGGAGACTTCACTGTGGCAACTTTTATTTTTCTCATTAAAACGCACATAATGTTTATGTAATTAATGAGCTTTTTTATTTTAAATGGATAAATAAAACGTTTTAGTGAAATAATCGGAATTTTATTTCAAAGGAGGGTAGCTCACAAATTCAGAAACAGTAAAAAATTAGGCTTCGGCATTTAGAGAGGATGAATGAGAGTAGAGTAAAGAAAGAAATTTATGAGGAGAAATTGGCGACATACGAAGAGCAAAGTCAAAAGTAATCGGAATAGAACAGTTTGACTTTGACTAGATTAAGAAGCGAGAGAGGTGTGTCAGGATTGTAGCAGATGGTAATCTGTAGTCTCTATCCTACGTCTCTGGGAGATAGGCGTGAATGGGTTATACAGATTAGCGGGTCGAGATGGGGCAGTATTGGGAAAATAGCGCCATTGTTTAGTCTAGTCTAATTGTATTATGTAGGTATAGTCGTCATTTTCTTCCCCAAAAATTTCCCCTAGACAATAATGTGGGTGGGCCAGTGGGGGAGCGAGCATAGTGGGAGTTACTGTATTTTCCCTATTTCCTAAATTCCCCTATTTGCCTAATATCTAAAATTTTCTTCTTCGAAAATTTTCTCAGTTTTCGTTTCCCGTCCAAAGGTTTCCCAGTGTCAAAGTTCCATGTTTGCTTCCGAAGAAACTTGTACGAATACAGTGAAACTAGTCAGGCGAAATCTGACTTTTAAAATCGTGAGAAGCCGTTTCAATATCAGTATGAATCTAAAGCACGAATCTTTTAGTAGTAGAAGTTCCCCAGAACTAAAATTTTTCCCCAAAATTGCGAAAAAAATCCCCCAATCTGGAGACCCCGAACTTCCGAAAATCATGTTATGACGTCTGTAGTGAAACAAATGTCAAAATCGGAAACGTGTTTTAGGTGCGAGCCAGCCAAAAACGGCGTGAGCGTGCCATCAGCGCACCTCTTCTATCTGTTTTGCACCACGTCCCTCTCCTACATTTTGTATGAAAGAGCATTGGAAAGGCGTCGAGACAGCACGCCACGGTGGTGACGCGGGCGCACCGCCGCCGCCGCCGCGCCGGCAGGCACCCCCGTCACCTCGCCCACACCACATCTTGTCAGATCAAAATCAAATACATGCAACATGTGTTCTGGGCATGAGGCCTATTATGTAACTCAGTGTCGGTTGCTAGCTATGGTTGCTATTCACCAAAAACAGATAAAAAATCAACTTCCAAAATAACTTTTAGTTTGTATTGAACTATTTACGAATTGTGACGTCATTTCAAGTGCGAACGTGTCCTTAGATAAACGGATATGTATGTTTTCGACGATAGGCACTCAGTTTGGCAAGAAATTTTTCAACACACTTGCTTATAAAGTGGGCCTTATTGTATCGTTCCAAGGGTCATGATGCAGTATATTAAACACGCGTGCTTTTTTCTTTACATTATCGGACTAGTGCTTTTTACATTACAGTTTTTTTAAATCTTAGCAAAGAGTTTTGATGTCTTGAGAAATAGTAAAGTGTTTGCGAATAAACAAACTGTCTCAGTTAAAATATAATAAATAATAATTTACGTTTATTAAATTATTAATTTTTATCAACTAATTAACTGAAATTTTTGTTGTAAATACAAAAATATTTAGTTTTTTAATATTTGGCTGTTTGGCGGATGCGTCAGTGCCTCTATTTCCATTTGCGCAAAAAAACAAAACCTCCGCCGCCATTTTTAAAGAAAATTGACAGTTCATCCATTATGTGGAAAAAAAAGACAGTGAAATTTTATTATTTTTCCTCGCAAGTGTGTTGAAAAACGTATGAAACGCGTGACCATTGGACATCACAGTCGAGGCGGGATTGCAGGCCAAGCCGAAGCAACTCACTTGTATCATAATGTACTATTACGATACAGAATCAGGGGGCTGGTTAAAGTTCGCCTGACAGCTGTTGTCACTTCGGAGTTTTATTCATCGTTTCTAAAGGGTAAAAAGTAAAAATTATTATTGCAAAAATTGATTTAGGCTCGTAAGAGCTCATTCTTTCATGATTATTTATTATTTTTTCAGTTTCCCGCCTTTGAATTAGATTTGAGATTGAGACTGACGTTTGTTTGTTTGTTTGTTTTGTTTGTTTTGTTTTGTTTTGTTTGTTTGTTACGTTTTTGATCCGTTCTAAAACTCACGGGAATCATTCGCAAGCGTTTCAAAACTAGATATTTCTTTCTCATAAATAAATCTGTCTTTCTGGTAACGGACGTTTCGAAACGCTTCCTAGGTGAATAAAAAAACTTCTCAAACTTACTTGCTTGCGCGATCCCGTGGCTCAGTGGGCCTATACCATGAGTTTTGCTTACTATACACGTTAACGTCTACGTAAAATATTTATATGAGAAATTGTGCAGCGCTCCTACTAGCGGCTTACTACAACATTATCAAACGTCAAAATCACAGAAAAATGTCTAATCTGTGTGCGAAACACTGTTGCCAACTTAGCTACTTTACAGCTAGATCTAGCTATTTTTCGGTGTCGGACAGCTACAAATTACAAAAACTTGTAGCTAGATTTTTTAGCTACTTTTTAAATAACAGACAAAACGTGGGTGAGAGTTCACACTAAATTTCCTTTCAGGAAAGAAGTCCGCTGTCAAAGTACTTATAATTAAAGGGTAAATACAAAAATGCCTTAATCCGTGAAACATCTTTCGTGAAAAGAACTTTAAAAGCGAAACGTGGTGCTGTCTCTGTGTACAAACGTCCAAAACAATAAGACGGGTGGGCCATTCAATAATCACCTCTGTCACAAGGTAATAAAGTCTTCGCCATTCGTCTAATTAGCTTGGATAATTAATGTTTATGGTCGGCTCGGTGGTGGCCGTGACCCGGACGGACGACTGACTATAGTAGCCATTGCAGCCAAACTTTTCTTTGACTATCTCTCTATTTCATATCTTTTGTCACCTATTTCTCTTTATCCATCTCGCTCGCCGGACAGGAGCTAACTTCACTCAGGCGCCATATATTTAGGCGTGTGGTTGGTGTTGGTTGACTAAAACAGCATTTGTTTCAGTTGTATTATTCAATTTCTAACTATGCTCTTAGTGATTTGCCTTAATTTGTGTCACTGTGTCCATTATTTGTGTTGAAAATGGATTTTCCCTATGAAAAAAAGACTTAGAAACATTTAGCTACTTCTAGCTACTTTCTGGGGTACGAAAATCAGGCGATCTAGCAACTTTTCCCGACAAATCTAGCTACTAGATATGGGTAGCAGTTTGCAACAATTGCAACACTGGTGTGAAATAGTGTAATTTATTTCATCTGACAGCGTTGCCATTTGTACGGCAATTGCCGTATTGTACGGCAATCGGGCTATAAAATTATTAAATGTACGGCATACGGCAGAGTAGTCATTACCTTACGCTAAAATACGGCAATTCAGTAATGAATGGGCGTTCTTCTTTTACCTTGTGTAAAATTTTAAAGATGACTCTGCCTGACATATGACATACCTGCTTTATCAATAGAGGCAAAGAAAATATTTGCACAATTCCAAACAAACCAAAAAACTAGGTACTAGCCAGCCATTACAACAAGGTCAATGACCAATACTTTATTACCATGTGATAGAGGCGATTCTTGGTTGGCTCATTGGCCTATTTGTCTTGGACTTGTATTTGGGACATGGACAATAATGCTATTTAGTGGAAAGCTGAGAACTAACAGTCATATACTAAAGAAATATATTTTAAGTACTAAACTCTAAAGTAATATTTGCTATCTCGTTCTGATGCATAAGAAAAAAATTGTTAGTCTAACTTTCCCATTTTTGCTTCGTTTTTCGATTCGTTCATTCGTTCGTGTATCGTGTGTTGAGTGCGAGAGGTTGAAAAAAGTTTTAAATATTTTACCACGGCTAGAATATTGGCCGAGCAGTGCATTCGCAGAAAGCCATAAACCAACCACCGCAATGATAAAAAAAAAATCAAAAACCCTCAGCTGAGTACGAAAATGATGATAGGAAATTAATTATTATGTTGAAAAACATTTTTTTTAAATAAGTTTCTATGTATGTACGGCAATTTTTGTTAAAATACGGCAATTTTGTCAGTGGAATACGGCAACCCAAAATATGACCAGCGGCAAGGCAACACTGCTGTGAAATATGGAACTGGAAGGTGGCTTAAAGGTCGATGTAACCAGGCCATAAAATACAAAAAAAAAAAAAATGGAACTGGAAGCCGACACAACAAACACCGACGAATACTTTAAAAGTTATGAAGATTTAGAGGTAATTATGTAAAGCTGTATGTATGTTTTTTTATTTTATATAACTTAGGTAAGCTCCGGGTCCTTATTTTACATCGTCCAACGTGCACATACGTAAATCTAACCTCTTGAAATGAAATGTTGAAAATAACATAAAAATCCATCGTACCATCAATAAATGAAGAAAAAAGATAGGGTCAGAGTTATAAAATGAAGGAAAGCTCAGAAAAATATTATTGTTCCAAGGACAGAACAGATTGCCTTATATGCCCATGGAACATATTTTATTTGTAGGTTATGTACAATGTAAAGTAAAACATTGTTTACAAACTTAATTTCTTGTAAAACTTTTTTTCTGACTAGAGTAAATATTTATTTTACTATTCTCACCATCTAGTATTAGGTAGGTATAAACCCAGAAACTAGGTTGCATATAGCTCCTTAACTCTGCATTCAATGTGCACAAAAAATGTCCAGCAGAATATACTGTGACAAAGGCTTCTTTTTTATACAGCGGAACTAATGTGAGGAGACACATTATAGGAAGCCAGATAAAACGGCTTTGATTGATTAATAACTATCAAGTTCCCCTGAGACTTCACAAATCCATTCAAACAAAAACCTTTTCTTTTATGAGGACTAACATAAATTACGAAACTTTTTAGATACACAAGCTGATGCTTGAGGATGGCCCCAGAACACATGCATATAAGAAAGCAATACTGAGCAATGCATCTTATTTCAAAGATAAGGTTGTTATGGATGTGGGATGTGGGACAGGCATATTGTCAGTGTTCTGTGCCCAGGCTGGAGCCAAGAAGGTTTATGCAGTGGAGGCAAGCAATTTGGCTGATTTAGCTAAGGAAGTTGTAAAGGAAAATAACTATGAAAATGTCATAGAGGTTCGTAAAGTTTGTATTCTAAAAATTATGAGTAGAATTTGTCTATAGTGAGTCTCAATCACTTCGGAAATAATGTAATATTACTTATTTTTTATATAACCCTAAAACAAATTTAATGTAATAGGTATCCATTTTAAAATCAGCTTAATGTAAAAAATGAACAAAACTTTCAGGTTATCCACTGCAAAGTAGAAAATGTGCATCTACCTGACCACATCAAAGTAGATGCGATAGTGTCGGAATGGATGGGCTTCTACCTGCTCCATGAGGGTATGCTGGACTCTGTGCTGGTAGCCAGGGACAAGTTCCTGAAGGAAGATGGCCACATGTTCCCTGAGAGTGCTACAATCTATGTTGCTCCATGTAGGTGAGGATTTTAGGTTATTATCTTTTCAGTATCGGGTTCGAATCCTGGCCTAAGGAATTTTTTCAAAGTATTTTCAAAAGTTTCTAATTGACCTTTTCTAGTTTGTAATTCACTCTAATAATATTAAATAAGTTAATTAACAGGGGGTAGAATGCTTGCCTCTCAATCTTGAGACCCAGGTTCAATCCCCAGTTGGGCATTGCACCAATGAGTTTTTTTGAAATTTATGTGCTTAGTATATGCATTCTTACCTAATACTTTACCACTTGCTTATGGTGAAGGAAAACATCATGAGGAAACCTGCATGCCCTAAAAAGCGTGTAATTGTGCCCGAAATACGGCGATAGGGCTCACCCCCCATCACGTTGGGACATAAAAATTATCGGTGAAATGCAGCTGTACTGCATTTCACAGTTCACACTCAGGGACAAACTCTGATACCCCCTCGGGGATTCATGTCATGACAATATGTTAACGTTTTTTAACATAATAAATAGTAACAAATGAACACTGAATTTTTTCATAACTCAGACATTTTTATATTATAAACATCTCATACAACTCTAGCATTTATGATAGACGACGCGCTCACACGATGGACAAAGCAATCTCGATTCCTGGCATGCCATGATTAAGCAATGTTATAGTTATAGAATGTAATATGCATAGGTTTTTTCATTTTTCTATGGGAGTGCTATATCTGTTACATCATAACTACTATCTAATCTGTGGCAATGGGTGTAATCAGATAGCCGTTCATAAATTAACACTTTCGTCAGGTTCCGACACTGACAGCAGGATAGCGTATACAATTTTCAAATCGTGCGACAAAGATGGCATTAGAACCCATGTCGAGACCCCTAATTAATGAACACAACCCTGTAGTCATCACGGACGACATCACAGGCAAAAGAGAAATCTAATTCAAAGTAGCCTCTTAATTTCAGTGTCCCAACCCTATACAAGCAATGGTCCAACGTACATGGAGTTTCTATGAACACATTCGCCAAGCACCTGCGACAAAGCAAGTACGACCGACCAGAGATCATCACCATTCAGCCTGGAGACCTGATGGGCACAGAGGTGGCCATGTGCTGGATAGACCTGAGGGGGGACAAGATCTCCGATCTAGACACGTTTAGCATACAGCATGTAGCAGGTGAGATAAGATGAAAATTTGTTTATTGTTCGTTAAGTTATTGTATTACAAATAGTATCCTTACCTACATACCTAGTCGGTGCTTAAATTCTGTCACAAACAAAACTGGCTATAAAATGAAAACTAGTCATGATATACAAAAAAAGTTTTTTTTTTAAAAGGCAATTTAATTAGCTTACATTAAACACAAAATTTATTCAAAATGATTGCCACCATTTTTCACACAAGCCTTCAATCTTCGCGGCCAATCGTCAATTGGCACGGACCATATTCGTGTCGATATCGGCCACTGCTTTAATTAATGATGACTTTAGGCTGCTCAAATTTTTGTGAGGTTTAGAACAGACCTTCTCCTCCAATTCCTGCCAAATTTTGTAATCCAGTGGATTGAGGTCAGGGCTAGATGAGGGCCAATCCTGAGTTGTTTTGGCCTTATGAGCAGGTGCGGAGTCCTGTTAAAACACAAATGGCCATCCTCCAAAGAGTGTCTGTGGCAGATCTTTTACTATACGATCTAAAACCGTGTCTTGGTACACTTTTGCACTGGTTTTGACACCTTTTTCACAAAAATGCACTTCAGTAGGGCCATATTAGGACACTCCCAACTAAATCATGACTGATGATGGATGATGGCCGTGCTGCACTCTAGGAATGGCATTTCCAGCGGCCGCAGAGCTTGTAGCGTACACCCTGTCATTTTGTTTGTTGTACTTCTCTTTGATATTAAAAATTTTCTCGTCTGTAAACCGGATATCGTGGTGTCTGTTTCTTGCGTACCGCTTTAGCAAAACTTTGCATTTTTTGGCTCTCATAGCTATCAGACGCGCGTTCAGAAGATGTCCGCTCTTTTTTCGGTAAGCTCGTAGTCCCAGGTCTTCATTGAGTACTTTTTTTACGGTACTTCTACTTTGGTTAATCCCATCACCAAAGCCTTTTTTCTGCTTGCGGACGGGATTTCTTGCAATACGCGCCTTGATTGCTTTGATGACCCCTGGAGTCCTAACGGAACGAGGTCTGCCAGTTCTTTTCTCGTCATCGACACTAGAGGTTTCATTGTACCTCTTGATGGTACGGTACACGAACCTCTTCGTGATTTTTAATTTTTGAAGCAAGTTGAATATCGTCTTCGGTGGATGGCCGCAACGATGCAATGCAATTACTGCTACTCGGTCCTCTTTGCGAGTCAACTCCATCGTAAAAAATGAATGAATGTAATTGTGATTTGGCAGATTATTAATCAAAAAATATTTGAAAATCGAACACCATTTCATTTTTTTTTTAATTAAATGGCCAGTTACAGTATTTAAGAACCGACTAGGTAAATAGTTACACAATACAGAGATGTTTGTTAAAAAAAACTTATAAGGATAGTCCGTTGGTACATATGCTAGTGGTTAACACTGTACTATAGATACTAGCCAGCTTCTCCCGCCCATATATATTTTTTTAATTCATTTTAATTTCAAAATTTCGCTTTTATGAATAAACAAAAACAGATTTGAAAAACAATAAATCTTAAAGAAAAACGAGAATCGCCAATTTGCTCAAAAAGGTTTAAAAAGCGTTAGTTAATAATGAACCCTGTGTTTATACGGGCGACATACGTAACCCAGAAACTACATGCATGATTCAGTGTGTACTTGGCATGTACAAAGAGTATTTAAGGTCCACATGCCGGCATCGGACGCTCCGCAGTAATCGTATCAGACGGATTGTTTGAGCGTAATGCCGCGGGGTGCGTCCACTGTAACCGCAGCAATCTGATCGTTGATGCGATCGCCATTTGCAAACGAATTTTCAACATTGACATTGGACCTTCGCTTACCAACGAGTACTAGACAATAAAATGGTTTTCTATGATTGGTTATGTCCGCTTCGCTCGACTCCTTATTTTATATTACACTAGCTTTTGCCCGTGGCTCTGCCTGTTGTTTTTAATTTTATTTGTGGAAGCTTTATTTTATTAAAAGAGTTTTTTATTAGGTATTGCGTTTTAATGTTTTATTTGAACCAACATCTTGGTTGACACATGCAAGCAACCAAAAAGCAGACAGAGACAGTCATAGACAAAATTTAAAAAATAATATTCATTGTTCGGTGTACATTGCTTGGTGATAAATAAATTTATACATTGATGGTTTTAGATTATTGTATCTATTTAAATATTCAACACACCCCCGTAATCTAAAATCCTCAATTTTACAAATTAAATTTTCATGTTTTCAAAGTATCTAATTTTTTAAACAAAAAGAATATTATTAACTTTTAAATTGAACATTTTTTATGCAATGGTAAAGTTGTTTTCTGTCTCTATCTTTATATTAACACTGATTAATAAAAAAAATCCTTTTAGTAAAGAAACATAGCAGTCTTATACAAATTAACAGATACATAAAAAAAAATCATGTCACTATTTTAGATGCAAATCTATCAAACTTAATCTTTTGCAAAGGTTTAGTGAATAAGTCTGCAATTTGCTCATTAGTTGGACAGTAATATACTTTTAGTTCACCATTACAAACTTTCTCATGAATGAACTTGAATCGGACATCAATATGTTTAGACCGTCTATTTATCACTCCGTTTTTTATCAAGTTTATGGCACTTTGATTGTCCACATATAGCTTTACACTAACACTTACACTTAGTAATTCTTCACATACACTTTTCAGGTATAACAGTTCTTTCAAACATTCAGCTGCTGCTATATATTCTGCTTCGCTGGTTGAGAGTGCAACAATTGGTTGTTTTCTTGTGCACCAGCTTATCGGGTTACCACAAAAATATATAATGTAGCCAGTCGTGCTTCTTCTTGTCAGGGGATCACCGGCATAGTCAGAGTCACAGTACGCTGTTAACTCAACTAGTCCATTGCCTTTTCTGTATACTAACCCTTTTTCTTTTGTTCCTTTCAGGTATTTTACTATTCTTTTTATTGTTGTGACATCAGAATCCGTAGGATTTTCAGTTCTTCTTGCACAATAGTTAACTGCATAACTTATGTCTGGTCTGGTTTTATTTGAGATATAAGTTAAGCTTCCAAGTAGTTGTCGGTATGGAAAATTTGTATTACCATTACTTTGTTCATCATTGTTGTTTCCTTCCATCGGTGTGTTTGCTGTTTTTATATCTGTCATTTTATAGTCATCTAAGATTTTATTTATGAATTTTGCTTGTTTTAGTTTCAGTGTGTCTTTTGTCTTCTCTATTTCCATTCCGATGTATCTTTTGGGGTTTCTGTCGACTTTCATTTCAAATCTTTTGCTTATTCTTTCCAATATTTGTTCAATTTTTGTATCATTTGTGCCCACAAGAATGCCATCGTCTACATGTATGCCCAAGTAGATTGTAGCATCTTCGTTTCTGAATATACATGGTTCTGCTGTTGTTTGTTTCAGACCTTCAGACTCTAGAAAACTTGTAAAAGTCAGATTCCATTTTAAAGGGGCTTGTTTCATGCCATATAAGGCTTTCTTCAATTTGCATATTCCTTGTAGATCTTCCATTCCTTCTGGTGGATACATATAAATATCCTCATCGATCTTTCCATACAGAAATGCTGTTTTTATGTCAAATGATTTTATGGTGAATTCTTTCTCTTGTGCTATTGCAAATAGTAGTCTTAATGGGCTACTGTTAATGACAGGACTAAATGTCTCATTATAGTCAATTCCTTTTTCTTGTTCGAAGCCTCTTACTACTAATCTGGCTTTATATGTTCCATCTTCTTTGATTTTTAATACCCATCGGCTAGTTAGGATTTTCTGGTTTTCAGGAATTTTCTCTTTTGGTACAACTTTCCAGGTTTCATTTTTCATTAGGGATTTCTTCTCTTCATTGATAGCATCTATCCATTTACGTTTGTCTTCTCCATTTATTGCATCTTCATATGTGATCAAAACATAATCATTATATCTAGTTGGTATTTTTCTTTCTCTAGTTGGTCTCTTTTTTGTATCTTTGTTTTCATTTTCTTGTGTAGAATTATTTTCAGTTCTTGGATTTTCTTCAGTATTTTCTTCCAGTATTGGGATTGGGACAGGATTCTCTTGGACGATTTCTATTTCAACATTTGTTTCAGAGCAATTTTCATTATTTTCATTCTCATCTTGTAGTGAGGTATCTTCGGTTATTTTGTTTGTTGTTAAAGGTTCTTTGTTTTCTTCAATTTCTTCATGAACTACAATGTTTTTAGGTTCTTCAGTAGGATCATCATCACCGTTCTTTTTTGACTGAAATAAAACATCTCTTCTTATTATTATTCTTTCTTTTTCTTCATCAAATAGTCGATATCCTGTTGGGGCATACCCAACCATTATTAGTTTTTCCATTCTAGATTCCAGTTTTTGTAAGTGTCCTAGCCTTTTGCTGTATGCATCAGACCCGAATATTTGTATGTTTCTAAGATCTGGTCTCTTTCCCGACCACATTTCAATAGGTGTCAAATTGTTTATTGACTCAGATGGTGTTCGGTTTATTAAATATGCAGCAGTTTTGGCTGCTTCTCCCCATAGGTAAATCTCTGCTTTAGATTCAAAGAGTAGAGCTCGCACTTTTTCCATAATGGTACGGTTCAATCGTTCGGCCTTGCCGTTCAGCTGGGGGCTAAATGGTATAGTGTAGTCTAATATTATTCCTTTGTTCAGGCACCAATTTTTCATTTCATTACTGGTATACTCACCTCCATTGTCACATCTTATCATACTTATTTTCATCCCTTTTTCTCTTTCTTTTTCTTCAACATAATCCTTGATATTTTTAAATGCTTCACTTTTATTGGATAGGAGTTTAATTTCAGTGTAATTTGTGAAGTCATCAGTAATAGTGAGTATGTATTTCTTATCGTCATAGGTGTTTGGCGAAATTGGGCCACAAACGTCGCTATGAATGATTTGAAGTAATCTTTCTGCCTTTGTTCTTTGTGTACTGAATGGCAGTCTTGTTTGTTTAGCTTGTAAGCATACTGTGCAAGTTTCTGGTAACATATCAATGTCTTTATCGGTTATGCTTAAGCCTTCAACACATAGTAGCATTTTTCTCATAGTTACCTTGCCAGGATGTCCCAGTTTTATATGCCATTCAAGTGCACTGTTATGATTAATTGTTACTAGAGAATTTTCTGGTTTTGTAGTTTCTAATTGTATTGAATACAGTCCGTTGCTCTTCTTGTTCCCTTGTAGTATTATTTCTTCATTTCTTTTAATAATGACTTTATTTTTTGTGAACAATACTTCTCCATCATTTTCTGTAATTGCATTAACAGACATCAAATTCTTTTGTAGTTGAGGCACAAAAAAGCACATTTTTTAAATCACATTGTTGTGTTTCTATTTTTCCTTTTTCTGTGGACTCGATTTTTTCATTTTTCTTTGCCACTGTAATATCGCAGTTGTATTTTGTAACCTCGCTCAGTAAATCCAATTTATTTGTCATATGTGACGTACATCCTGAGTCTATTATGAACTCTTCTGGACTTTTCTGTATTTCAGTAATAAACGCTATCTTATTATCCTTCTTCCTGAAGTAGCACTTTTCTTCCGTGTGATTATTTTTTTTGCATATTTTGCACATCTTTACTTCTTCTTTCTTTTTATAAAAACAATCATTTTCATTGTGATTATTCTTTTTACAGATCTTGCAGAACTTTTTATTATATTTGTTTTGGTTTGTCTTTCTGAAGCTCGCTTTGAATGCACATTTTTGTTCATAATTATCAGTAGATTCTTTACCAAGTCTTTGTTCTTCTGTTAGGAGCCTTGCTGTCAGATTCCTTAATGTTTTTTCACTTAATGGTGATGAATCCCAGGCTGTTGCAAAATTATTGTATCCATTCGGTAAGGTGGATAATATCTTTGACATGATCATGTTGTCATTAACTTTTTCATCAATGGAATTTAGGTGGAAAGCTATGTTTTCTAGTTTACTTATGTGGTATGTCATATCTTGCCTGTGATCATACTTGTATTCAAAGAAATCTTGCAGAAGTTGACATTTTTGTTGTGTTGTACTTTTCTCAAATATGAAGCACAACTTATCAAACATTTCTTTTGCACTAGGGCAGCTCATAATCAGGGGCATGTGTTTCTTGTCAATTGTGTTCATTATTATTTTCTGAGCTCTTGCATCATTTTTTTCATGCTCCTTTCTGTCACCACCCAAAGCAATTGCATTTTCTTCACCGTGCACTATTTCGTGCAACCCATAACTTTTAAATATTATGTTCAGTTGGAATTTCCAACAGGAAAAAGATTTCTCATCACAAAGCTTCTGAATGCCTGCAATTTCTTCGTATTTTTCCATGTTTTACTTTCGTCGATTTTGTTTCACAGGAACACGCCACAATGGCGGCACTTTTTACTTGTTATTTTCGTTATAGCACTGGTTTTTTTATTTTTTTTAGTTTTCAGTGGTAAGCGGGGACTGGGCCCATAACCTGTTGTTTTTAATTTTATTTGTGGAAGCTTTATTTTATTAAAAGAGTTTTTTATTAGGTATTGCGTTTTAATGTTTTATTTGAACCAACATCTTGGTTGACACATGCAAGCAACCAAAAAGCAGACAGAGACAGTCATAGACAAAATTTAAAAAATAATATTCATTGTTCGGTGTACATTGCTTGGTGATAAATAAATTTATACATTGATGGTTTTAGATTATTGTATCTATTTAAATATTCAACACTGCCCGCCAGGGCTGTAGCTAGAGTCGAATTTGAGGTAGGGCAGCATTCGTTAAATTTAGGAAATTATGTATGGAAATATACACAGGAAAGTTATTGCAGCACAAAATTAACCTTTCAAAATTGAAGATTGTAGTTTTGTTATGAAAATTGATCAGTGTTAAATCGTTTATTTCACAAAACATGTATTTTTAAGGTAGGGCATTGTGATTTCAAGGTAGGGCATTGCCCCACAATGCCCCCCCTTAGCCACGGCCATGCTGCCCGCGTGTTATTCGGTTTGACGATATGCTTTTTTCCGGGATAAAAAGTAGCCTAATATGTATCGAATACATGAGCCATAATTAAGTTAAGATTAAAATTTTCATACCTTTGATTTGACCAGCTATCCCTTGCACAGTCAGGGGAAATTCTGCTGTTGCTTTTATTTTATTATTTCTACGATTGTAATTGTATTGTAAGCGAAAAGTGGTTGATAAACTCGCCCAAATGTTTCATAATTCGTTACCTTTCAGGAGCGAACAAAACCGGCCCCTACCAAGGCATCTGCGTGTGGTTCGACTGTTTATTCCCGGACCTCTCTTTGGACCCTGAAGAGAGCCACGTGACCCTGGGCACGGGCCCCCTGAGTCTGTCCACGCACTGGAAGCAGACCGTCATCTTGTTGCCGCAGGAGCAAGACATGGAGAAAGGGGAGCCTATAGCGTTCCAACTTGACATGAGCAGGGATAAAGAGTATACGCGGAGGTAAAGTATGCTTTCATTGCCTAGCTTATACATTCATTAAATGGCATGTTTCACAAAGTGTCATATTTCTCAGTTTGATAAACTCAAGGACGGCTGCTCATTCAATATTAGAAACCCAAAAAATTAGTAAATCCTTTATATAAGACTGCGTTGGCTAAAAAAATGGTTTTTCGATCGATGTGAACCGCTTACCAGACAAATTAAAAGTATTGCCAGATAGTGATAAGTTTTTTACTCATTAAAAGACTGTATGAATCTCAAGCCAAGTGAAATGTCATTTAATTATTAGAGCTTAAAAATGTATACAATATAAAATACTTATGTACAATTTTTGCATTTTTTGATTTCGAGTCTTACGAAATTGCTAGAGCGCACTAGAAACACTACCAGTGAGTTAACAGCCAGTCAAGCTCCAGTGATAACATGAAAAAATCTACCACACTATTAACATTTTAGAACAACTATCGTTTGTCGCATTTGAATAAATATTATAATTTTTAAGCACCAAAATTGGTATATGATTATTAATTTGTAACTGAATTAAGTAATTTGGCGCAAAAATGAATACAATCAGACGTTCGGTTCAGCCGCTCTGCTTAAAATTCGACAAATCCAATATGACGGCGGTTTTTTCAAAATGGCGGATTTTCCCAAAGATGGATTTTTTGGGAAGTTTGAGATATCAATCACAACACTATTCTTCATCATTTCCACCAATTTTTAGCTTGAGGTTTCAAATGTCCGGGTTTATCTTTAATTTGCCTGGAGTAAGTATTTCAATTCGGTGCCGTTTTATCTGGCTTCTAATAATGTATCTCCGCACATTTGTTCTGCCAATGTTGAGTTTTAAGTAAAAAATTTATTAGGTTGGGGAAAAAGTTTCTTCGCATTTTATATGAAAATTCAAAACATTTTTTAACAAAGTTTATTTACATTAAACTAAACTATGTGGCTGCCATTTTGTTCGATAACTTTCTGCCATCTTGTAGATAGGGACATAATCTCATTGCTATAGAAATTCTGGGGCTTCTGATCAAAAAACCGCGACAAGTGGTTTTGGCAGTCCTCTCGTGATGTTAACCTGACACTGCCTAAAGAATTCTGAAGAGACCGAAACAAGTGGAAATCTGAGGGTGCAAGGTCAGGACTATACGGCGGATGCATTAATACGTCCCAGCCAAACTCTAAATTTTTGCTGAGTGGCTGAAGATGTGTGAGGTCTAACGTTATCATGATGAAAAACCACACCCCTGCTGTTGACTAATTCCGTCCGCTTTCTCTCAACTTCTTGCTTTAATCTCGTCAGTTGTTCGCAGTAGAGTTCAGAATCGATGGTCCTGCCTGGCGGTAACAGCTCATAATGAATAATGCCTTCCAATCCCACCATACACACAGCATTACCTTGTTGCGAGATAACCCGGGTTTCGCCAGAGTCTATGAAGCCTAACCAGCCTTTGACCACGACCTTTTTCGCACGTTCTTGTCGTACGTGATCCACTTTTCATCACCAGTTATCAGGTTTTTCAAAAAAAACGGGTTCGGTTTCATTACGTCGCAATAAAAAATCACAAATGAATACACGGTTCATTAAGTTTCTTTCAGTGAGCTCATGAGGCACCCAAATATCGAGCTTTTTTGAGTACCCAGCTTTTTTTAAAAGCCCCAAAACTGTTTTATGCGCAATCTCCAGTTCTTCAGCTACATCGTAACTACTGATATGCCGATCTTGCTCCACTATTTTAAAAATGGCATCCATTTTATCCGTAACAGGGCGCCCAGAGCGAGGTGCATCTTTGACATCAAAATTTCCGGATTAAAAACGCTTAAACCAAATTTGTGCTACTCTCACAGACACTGCACTAGATCCATAAACATCACGAATTTTTTTCGCGGCTTGCGTTGCATTTTTACCTTTTTTGTAGTAAAATTTTAAAATGTATCGAATTTCTTCATTAGATTCACTCATCTTAACAGTAAGAAAAACAAAGGAAAATCATACATTTTACAATTTGGAATTATCTTTTTAAAATTTAAACCTTTTAATAATACCAAAACCAGCCAGATACAAATGGTATAGCCAAAGAGATTTTATTATAAGTTCATACATACTATTTGCGAAAAGAGTTTTTCCCCAACCTATTATAATTTCTTCTTTCATTAATACTCTCTAATATACAACAGTATTTTAAAAAAGTTATTTACGCAAATGCGTCGTGCATCGAAAACTATGTTTCAATGATAATAATAGTTCGCCTAACAGACGACGTCCACAAGTCTCGCATCAACCCTTAGAATCAATAACTCTTAGATTCGATCATCGGTCATTACTATGCGTACAAGTCGACAAAGGTTTTGATGCATTTTTCACTACACATGCTGGATAGATTTTATGAAAAAAATTAGGGCATGTATTACTATCACGTTTTAAATTATACGGCCAAATCATCTCTATACATATAAAATACAACGTTTGTGTGTCTGTCTGTTCGTTCGCTTATAACTTGAGAACCAATCAATGGATTTTGATGCAGTTTTCACTGAAAGATAAAGCATTTCTTCGGGAAGGTTTAAAGCTATGACAAAAGGGAGCAGCGCAATGATAATTTTAGTGAGACATATGGAAGGTTCGCCGCCGTAGCATAGTCGATCGTCGCGGGTTCAAACCCCGACTGGTAAAATTTGTTTTCACTTTTTATTTTTTATTCTTTTATTTTATTTTCAGAAAAAGTATTTCCTTTTGTAAAAGAAATATTAAAGCTGAAATTATATTTCTTGACTGAGCAAAGACCATTAACTAAATTATTTTTATTTTCAAGTGCTTAGAAAACGCCTGGGAAGCTATCCTGGTTACCGGCTCAGTAAGCTGGCGTTGCAGATGGCGCTGCATGTTTCAAAATATCGAATTTGACGCAGTCTGGTTCAAATCAACTCACGTAAAAGTTTATCTACTCTATTATATAAAGAAGAAAGATTTGTGTGTTTGTTTGTTTGCATATAATGGGTAATATCTAGAACTACTGAACTGACGATAAAAATTCTTTATGCACTTACACACTAAGATTTTTAATTAATCATGTGGTATGTGCGCCTTGCGTAGTTGTACCTATGTAGTCTCATCTTCGGGGTTTTAATCATCCACTGGTAAATGTTTTTTTTAGGACACCTCTCAAGTTTAAGTTTATTTGATCGGTATTGATGAGTATTTTTGTAAAACATGGTGACCAGGATCTAATGACGGAACTGGAAGGTGGGTATGGGATCTCCTCAACGGACAAAGGCAGACCCTTGTTTGGGCTTATTTTATTGGTCTTTATTAGCACTTTGCTAAAACATGGTGACCAGGGTCTGATGATGGGACTGGAAGGTAGGTACGGGATATCCTCAATGGACAACAGCAGACACTTCGAGTTTGGACTTATTCGATTGGTATTTATTAGCACTTACGTAAAACATGGTGACCAGGGTCTGATGATGGGACTGGAAGGTGGGTACGGGGTCTCCTCAACGGACAATAGCAGACCCTTCGAGTTTAGGCTTATTTAGTTTGTATTTATTAGCACTTTGGTAAAACATGGTGACCAGGGTCTGCTGATGGGACTGGAAGGTGGTTATGGGATCTCCTCAACGGAGAACAGCAGACCCTTAGAGTTTAGGCTTATTTTGTTGTTATTTATTAGCACAGGGTCTGCTGATGGGACTGGAGGGTGATTATGGGATCTCCTCAACGGATAACAGCAGACCCTTCGAGTTTGGGCTTATTCCATTGGTCTTCATTAGTACTTTGGTAAAACATGGTGAACATGGTCTGATGATGGGACTGGAAGGTGGGTACGAGATCTCCTCATCGGACAACAGCAGACCCTTCCAGTTTAGGCTTATTTTGTTGGTATTTATTAGCACTTTGGTAAAACATGGTGACCAAGGTCTGTTGATGGGACTGGAAGGTGGGTATGGGTTCTCCTCAACGGACAACAGCAGACCCTTCAAGTTTGGGCTTATTTGATTGGTCTTTATTAGCACTTTGGTAAAACATGGTGACCAGGGTCTGCTGATGGGACTGGAAGGTAGGTACGGGATCTCCTCAACGGACAACAGCGGACCCTTTAAGTTTGGGCTTATTTGATTGGTTTTTATTAGCACTTTAGTAAAACATGATGACCATGGTCTGTTGATGGAACTAGAAGGTGGGTATGGGTTCTCCTCAACGGACAACAGCAGACCCTTCAAGTTTGGGCTTATTTGATTGGTCTTTATTAGCACTTTGGTAAAACATCGTGACCAGGATCTGCTGATGGGACTGGAAGGTAGGTACGGGATCTCCTCAACAGACAACCCTTTAAGTTTGGGCTTATTTGGTTGGTATTTATTAGCACTTTGGTAAAACATGGTGACCGTTGCATATTGTCGTTCAAAAAATCATATTCTTTTGTTTTCCTTATTTCCATGAAAATTTATTCGACGCGAGCGGAGCCGCCGGCAAAAGCTAGTAAATACATATAAGACTTCTAGCAAAAGAGGTCAGGATCGTAGTCTCGGCCTAGCCCTCTGGGAGACAGGCGTGAGTATGAGACTTCTGCCTAAACCCCAATTTTTTCCCTTCCATTTCAGATACAACCTCCAGGTGAAGCTCCTGGACCCAGAGGTAGTGGAACATCCGATCCCATGCTCCTGTCACATGACCAAGTGCATCATCATCAAAACATTCATGACGCAGCACCCGACCCAAGAGCCGACAAACCGACCGACACACGACACTGGTGGTGGTGGTGATGCCATATTAGAGGAGGAAACTATTGATGATGGAAGTGATTAGTGGAAATAAACTAAGTTGTAAATAAAAGGAGATTCGTTAATAAAATTGTTTTATTTCAATGTTTACTTGTTGGGTATATGGCACAGTTACAATTTAAATTTAGGATTAGCCGCAAATAAATACAAACTTAATGTCTTGATGAATTTATAGTTAAAATTAAAAAAAACTCGCCATGTTGCGAAAAATAATAGAAATGATTTGTACTGGCAACACTAACTTTAAAACGTCAATAAAACCGATTCTGAAGGCTTTAATTTTAGTTTTATTGCAGTCAAAACTAATTTTTCTTCATTTCAGAATAGTTCTTTGGTTTAACAACAGACGCTATATTACTTTGGGAAAATTAAATTTTTAACAGCACTAGAAGTAAAATTGAATTTTTCAGAATCGAGTTTATTGTTTCGATTGCTGTCAAAGTGTGGTGTTGTTTTTGTATGTTTGTTGCATTGACCTCTTATAAACAACAAGACACACAGTCTCAAAGAAAAGTTCGTCAGAAAGTGTCTAAGGCTGTAACGTGCATAGTAGCAAAAAATCTTTAACCAAATGAAGACGTTATGTCGTTAACATAAGATGCAATGTCAGTTGTACGAAATCGTCATTCGAACATAGCCATAGCGGTGACAAAATGCATCGCGGACACTTTTTGAGCGAGATTGTGAGTCTAGTTGTTTATGAGAGGTCAATGGTTTGGTGTTATTGTGGTGTTGCATGCAATCATAAAAGTAAATTAAAGTTCTTGAAGCAAGTTATTTATATATATTCCTGGTCAGGCTTTAATTTCAAATCCAAACCAACTTGCAGAGATTCTCTAAACGTTTTTGAAATATAATATATACTCGCTCGTAAGGCGAGTGGGGCCTTGGCTCAGTTCATCCCGAACTAGGAAAATTAAATGATTCCTAATTTCAAGTTTCAGTAGGATTTTACACAAACTGCTTATATCTACTTTACCGATTGAGTAGGAACCCCCTTCTTCTTTAGGGGTGATCAATGATATCTTCATCTCAGCATGTTAGTGACGGATTGTGTGAGTCGTGCCTCGCCGCTGAGCCATCTGTAAATTGTAAAAATATTATATAAGGTCATACAATAATAGGTGAAAATAACTCTAGGGTGGATTGAGTTTCAAAACCAAGAAAAAAAATTTTTGTTTGAATAATTTTTTCACTTCCCAGCACATATTGGTCCTACAATTATAAGTGAAAATAATTCTAGGGTGGATTGTGTGTCACAAACATTAAAAAAATGTTTTTTCGAATAATTTTTTACTTCCCAGTACAGAGTGGTTCAATCAGCTGACTAAATTTCTATGGAAGACTAAAAAAATTCGCGCAATAAAATAATATTTTTAGCAGAAAGTGGTTTATTATCAATACTCAATCACCTGTTGAATTGTTTTCACTTTGAATTGTAGAATCTTATTATCTCCGCCTTTTCAAATCAGCCTAAAGTTTTCAAGCAGCGAGTATTACTCAAACAAACTGAAAACGTAAAAAACGTTTTTTACATTATTTTGTAAGTGTGTTGCGCGAAACCGATTCATGTGTTATATAGTGGTTATGGACCGCCGCCACGCGTGGTACATGGACGAAATTGAAAAAAGCCGCTATTCACCCCATCCTATCCTACTATCCTTCCTACTAATATTATAAATGCGAAAGTTTGTGTGTGTGTGTATGTTTGTTACTCTTTCACGCTGAAACGGCTGAACGGATTTGGATGAAATTTAGAATGGATATAGCTTATACCCTAGCTTAACACATAGGCTACTTTTTATCCTGGAAAAATTCATGGATCCTGTAGGATAGATCAATATCATTGAAAAATCAGGTGTCTAATTAGCGCGGTCCTCGTCGTTTGTGGAGAATTAAGACGAGGCTTTTTTATTTCATACATCATGTGTCTAATTAGCGCGGTCATTAATCGTTTGTGGTGAAATAAGACAAGGCTATGTTATCTCATCACACTTCACACTATTATTATAAATGCGAAAGTTGGTGTGTGTGGGTGTGTGTATGTTTGTTCCTCTTTCACGCTGAAACGGCTGGATGGATTTGGATGCAATTTAGAATGGATATAGCTTATACCCCAACTTAACACATAGGTTACTTTTTATTCCGGAAAAAAGCATGTCGTTAAACCGAATAACGAGCCGCGGTCATAATCCTATGAACACAGGGTAGACATCCACCATTGCCTGGGAATATATAAAAGAGACTGGTGACGGGACAGCGGCGTCACTGGTGTGAGGGTTTCGGCACCGCGTTTACCAACTCGCCTGGCCAGTGTGTTTGCATGGGCATTTCTCCCAGGAGAGCCGCCAAGAGTGGCGAAATCTTGAAAAGTCCCATGTCCAGCAGTGGACGAAACGTGCTGAGTACGAACGGGATGGATGGATGACACGATACGTTTACTAATGTAATACCTAAATATTATTATTTGAGTGCATTACAAACTAGAAAAGATTAATCAGAAACAAATTTATCCATCCATGTTTCTTAAGAACAAGGCGTGAAATCACAACGCCCTCGTGAGCGTTCAGTATGTGGCTTGCAAGCTGGTTAGATCAAATGGTTACAAAATATTCAACGGTCTAGGTAACTCAATGGCGCAATTGGTTGCGCGCTTATCTTGATGACAAGAGATCGCAGGTTCGAATCCCTGGCCCGAGGATTTTTTCAAATTCTTGTCTTTGCATTAGTTTCTCATTTATCTTTTGAGTATTCCAAAGCGATGGATTTCGCAATAAAAACACAATCTTAATATAATACCTGTTATAGTCGAGTCTCATCAACAACCGTGCTAGGAACACACCACACGGACGGTCGCGGAACGACACCAACAGTTGCATCAACTGCTTCACTAGCTTGTTGTATCTGGGAATGATACGGAGAAATGAGTACTTAAGGTGGTTGCTCCAGCCTATTATGTAACTCAGTGTCAGTTGCCATCTCTGGCATATTCACCAAAAACAGATAAAAAACGAACTTTATAACCTTCAATGGGTATTGAACTATTTACGAATTATGACATCATTTCAAGTGCGAAAGTATCCTCAGATAAGAGGATATGTACGTTTTTGACGATAGGCACTTTGTTTGGAAACTGATTTTACGACCAGGGGGCTGGTGTCGTTCCTTAACGCACAACTTATTACTGTTTTTATTACTTTTGAATAAAAAGTAGTAAATAAATGGGATTTTTGGCACTACGCAACAAAAGTTTGTCAATTAAGCTTTTCTGGGAAAGTTGTTTAAGCGTGATTATAGTTGATTACTTGTTATTCGAAAATAAGAAAAACAAGCATAATTGGTGCGTTTGAGAAAGAATCCTGGAGAAACGACCTTAAAAAGCAAATCTGTCAAACATCGCGCATAATGCGTTTTTATTAAGGTGGTAAAACCGAATCCCGGTGCAAAATGCACATCATAATATTGTTTTCCTTAATTTTAAATAAAAAGTATGCAAACATTGCGTTTTCAAGCAATTAGCGGAAATTGATTACTAATAGCAGGGTTCTCGCATTAAAATTATGTTATTTTATGCCTTACATTTTGATAACATTCGATTACAACGACAAATACGCTTTCAAGTTTGTTAATCGAATGCAATCAAAATGTGAATCATAAAATTATAGAATTTGAATGTAAAACCCTAAATATTAGTAATCAAATTCCGGTAATTGCTTTGAAACGCAATTTTTGCATACCTTTTATTAAAAAGTAAGGAAAACAATATTATGATGTGCATTTTGCACCGGGATTCAGTTTTACCACCTTAAAATTTAAAAATAATAAATAGTACCGATTGACTCAATAAGATTGCGCAGATTTGCGCAGACCCATACCAAATGTCAAAAAGTAATAGCCCTAAAAATTGCAGCGATCTATGGCGCAGGGCAATCTGTGTAATGCAAGGACCTTTCAAGACCGACCATGATCAAGCTTTCAGCGGAGTTCAAGCTAAAAGCCTAATCTAGAGTATAAGAATAATACTATTAAGATATCTATGGTTTGCACAGCTATCGTCAGGCCACAATGGTAAACATGTTGAATTTCATGACCGTGACCAAAGTGTGGTGTTGTTTGTTGGTGAGAGGGGGTGCGTGAGTATGAGTGTTACATAAAAGCAAACGTGACACCCCTTAGAGCAGTTTTTATTTTCCTACACCTCTAACATGAAGGACCATATCGAGCTCGATAGCGCTTGATACAGTGCTTTGCCTCTGTTGATCTACCTAAAGAGGGACAGAGAGTGGTATGGTTTACCGAGCTGTCAAAGCTCGATATGGTCTACTATGCTACGTACCCTGGTCAGGCTTTACGTGCACAATTACACTGGTATCCAAAAAGAACTCCGTCACCTGTCCGAGTATCCCCTGAGGTAGTAATCCTCAGCCTCCCTGTCGTGGACGGCCTCGCTCATGCTGCAGAACGAGCGGCACAACTTCAGCAGCTCCACAATGTTGCAAAGCACCGGGTTGTTCAGGAACTCCGAGCTGTCGCCGCCCGACTCCGACTCAGGGTTCTAGAAACTTCATGACATGAATCTCCGAGGTGTGTCGGAGATATACATAGGCGTAATTAGGTAGGGGCCAGGGGGGCACACTCTGGCCCCCCACAGAAATACGGGTGTCATTGATGTAAAGGGATGTTTTGCCCAATTAAGGCAATATTTGTGTTGCTTTTTGATTTGTATGTCATTTATTTGTACGGAGGGTTATCTCTACGTGGGACGCACTATAAAAGTTTCCGGAATGAATATGAAAAAATACTATTAAAGGTACAAAATTAATTTATTGTTATTCAAAATAATCTCCCTTGGCGTCCATGCACTTTTTCATTCGATCAAACCAGTTTTGAAAACTTTTGTGCCACTCCCCTGTGGTGACCTCTGAAACGTGTTTTTCATACTCCTCGACAGCCTCTTCTGGTGATGAAAATCGTTGACCGCGTAATTGGTTCTTAATTTTTGGGAACAGAAAAAAGTCACAAGGTGCCAGGTCGGGACTGTATGCAGGATGACTCATGAGTTCTACATTTTTCGTCTTCAAAAAGTCGTTTGTCTGTCTGGCCGTGTGAGAACTAGCATTGTCGTGGTGCAGGATGATACGGCGTTTACGGTTATTTTTACGGAGTTCGTCAATAACTTCCGGCAAACAAATAGTCGTGTACCAGTCACTATTCACGGTACGACGATTCTCTAAAGCAACAGTAGCCACGTGTCCAGTTTTATTAAAAAAAGAAGCAATCATCCGCTTAGATGCACTTTTCACGCGCGCCACTTTGGTTGGTTTCGGCTCATCTTGAAAGACCCATACGCTCGATTGCTGCTTTGTTTTGGGATCGTAGCAATAAATCCATGTTTCGTCACCTGTTACTATGTTCCACACCAAATTTGACGCACCTTCGTTGAATCTGGTAAGCATGGCACTGCACCAAGTGACGCGGTCCGTTTTTTGAGCCTCGGTCAAGTTGTGTGGGATCCACCGCGAGCACAGCTTTCTCACACCCAAATGTTTGTGTAGGATTGATTGTATTTGACTCATGCCTATTTCTAAGGATGCGCGAATTTCATGGTAGGTCACATGCCTGTCTGTTTCAATCATACGGCGCACAGCATCGATGTTTTTGTTGGTCACAGCGGTGGACGGCCGACCATCGCGAGATTCGTCACCGAGATTGATACGACCACGCTTGAATTCTGCAAACCAGCTATAAACAGTCGTCTTGCATGGTGCTTCATTGCCAAAAGCTGTTTCAAGCCGAGCGATGCTCTGTTGAGCTGTCAAATTACACTTAAAATCGTAGAAAATCATACTACGAAAATTTTCCCGAGTTAAATCCATGTTGACGCAGACACAATTTTTTAAATGGCGCCACAAGGTAAAAACAAAAGACAGTCAGATGAAACAAACTGCATTCTACAGCCAAAGAGTTCTATTTTCAAATGTTGCAATAAATTTTTAAATATTGTTTATGTAAGTGGCCAGTTCCGGAAACTTTTAGTGTTACCTATGTATTTATCTTATTATCTACGATCACATAATCGGTAACCGATTCTTGTTGATGGCTTCATGGAGCCAGGGCCGCCCCTCCTCCCCCCTGCCATTAATCCTAGTTACGCCAATGGAGATATTCCTGAATATGAACTGTCACTAGTGAAAAATGCGCTTTTAATGCATGAGCTATTCCACATTGCAACATTCAAAATTTAGCGACAATGTGAAATGAATCATGCACCATAGGAATTAAAAGCGCATTTCCCACTATCACAAACTGTCAGTTTCCTCCTTCGTGCAAAAATATACTTTAGTGCTTTTCATTAGAACAGAGACGCAGTCAATGCAGCGCTGAAAACAATTGATAGAAATACATACTATCCGTTTCAAATGCTATTAGGATAGAACCTTGGCATACCTTATATCGTTCACTCACGCACTTCCGTCAACGTTCGACAAGGTCCTATCCCAATAGCATCTGAAACAGATAGTACATATGGTTTTGCGAGCAGACGAATAAAATGTACACTGGTAACAATGCGCGGCACCGCATTATCGGAGAACTGGCAAAGAAGCCGGAACACACTATCAATGTAACGCTTAGCGCGCGTGTGCCTACACTCAGCGGGATCCCACGTCCTATGACGATGTTAGTTGAGGGAATTATCCAGATTACTTATATCAAATTTTGATTTGTTCCGTCAAAATGGACGAATGACACGATTTTACCGGCGACCTCCAGCAATTTTCTACCATGTATTATTTCGATAATAATTGGGTCGAAATTTTGTCTATCTTGTTTTGGGCTACGCTATTGTTTCGGAAAAGGCCTCCTTCATAACATGTTTTTTTTAGAATCCTATCTATTGTAGTATGGGAGTTCTACTGTTTCAAAATCAGTGTCGCCTTAAAATAGATTACTATTGAAAACGAACCGAAATCTAAAACTGAATCTTGGTGCAAAATGCATAAAATTGTTTTCCTTACTTTTGAATAAAAAGTATGCAAAAATTGCGTTTTAAAGCAATTAGCGGAAATTGATTACTAATAATCAGTTCTCTCATTCAATATATATTATTTTATGATTTACATTTTGATTACATTCGATTACAACGATAAATATTACGCTTTTAAGTTTGTTAAACGAATGAAATCAAAATGTAAATCATAAAATGATATAATTTGAATGTAAAAACATAAATATTACTAATAAATTTCCGCCAATTGCTTTAAAACGCAATTTTTATTCAAAAGTAAGGAAGACAAGATTATGATGTGCATTTTGCACCGAGATTCTGCTTTACCACCTTAAGTAATCTAGTATTGAAAATTGGGCCTATTATTACAACACATTTATATTATTTTATCAGACATTACTATGCATGTGAACCTGGCCCAACCCACTCAAAATTTGACATTTTAGATTATGTAGATCGTTTGTTTACTGTTAGTTTACGATTTTTTCATTGAAATCATCGTTTGTTTGGTATCCCAAGGGTTATTATTGAAAAATCATTTGAGTGCGGCTAGTTTCTTCACAACCCGACCCAAAGTATAAAAGGTTTGTTTGGTGATTGATTCAGGTTCTGTACGGTTAGTTTACGTTTGTTTCAACAAAATTTGCGTTAGTTTGACGTCGGAAGAGTAAAAACGATAACTTCGAAAGTGGGTGCGGCAACTTCCCACAGGCCGACCCAAATGCAAAATCGTTTGTTTGATAATGAAAATGATATATTTATGTTTCATTTCGTTTGTTTATAAATAATTAACGTTTGTTTCATCTCCTACAAATCTAGATTTTTTTTTAAACGTGTAGAAACTTGTAATATTTGAATTTCGCGCCTTTGAAGTTGACGGACGCTCAGTGCTGCCATTGTCAAAAACAGTGGAACTACTAAAGTTGAAAAGCTCAAATAATGTTTTTGAGCACAATATTGTGCTATAAAGTAAAAATATGACAAGTTTGGCTATGTAGATCATTTATTGGTTTACGATTTACGAATTTAAATAATTTTTTGTTTGCTATCGCAAAGGTGATTTTAAGAAATATATTTGGTGCGGCTAGTTTCTTTATAGACCGACCAAAACCATAAAAGGTTTGTTTGGTGGTGGATTCAGGTTCTGTACGGTTCGTTCACGTTGATTTACACAAAATTTGGGTTTGTTTGACATCGAGAGAGTAAAAAGGACAACTTCAAAAGTGGGTGCGGCCAACTTCCCACAGCCCGACCCAAATGCAAAGTCGTTTGTTTGATCATGAAAATGGTAGGTATATATTATGTTTCATTTCGTTTGTTTACCAATAATTAACGTTTGTTTCATCTCCTACATACGAGGCATGCGTTTTAAGTTTTGTCGTTTGAAGAAACAAAAACAACTGGAACCTAATAGTACTTTTTATTGTTTTTCAAGGTATTCTCCACGTAGTTTACAACACTTTTCCATTCGCTCGAACCAGTTATTAAAACATTTATTCCACTCCAACCAAAGTGGGGGTGTTCAATATGGCTGATTTTAAAGCGTCGACTGCTTCTTCACCGGACTGGAACCTTTGACCACGAAGAGTTTTCTTAATTTTAGGAAATGTAAAGAAATCGTTAGGGCTTAGGTCAGGACTGTATAGAGGATGCATCATACATCGCTACATGCATCACACATCGTTGGTGTACCTACAGAGTCGTACAGCCACATATCTGCCGCGAATTTTTGGCCCAAGGGAGTATCTTTGCAACCGTGGTACAAAATACGTGGGACACGCCATACTTCCAACCTCAGCAGTCTGCAATCTGGAAACAAGTCGCCCTTTCGTGACTGATCCTGATCCTACACAAACAACGATTTGTTTACTATTACAAAATGTGCAGTGTTTATCTAATAAAACTACATTGATCGAAAGTTTAACCCAAAATAACTTGGCCTATGACTTTCTTTTATTCACAGAGCATTAGCAAACTGTATATCTTCATATTGTCGTCCCCTCCGTGAACACGGTGGTGCATGTATTTATGTAAGGAATAGGTCTTTTACTGTACTGGAACGAAGAGATCTTTGTCAATTTTCTATTGAGATGCATATTGAAATCGCAGCAATTCAGTTAATAGAACATGACCTAATTGTAGTATGTGTCTATAGATCTAGCAGTGAGGGTGATTTTGACATATTTACAAAACAATTGGAACGAATGTTACATTCAATAATAGATGAGAGCTCCAACATTCTACTTAATTCTAATATCCTCCATTATTGCAGCCACTTTAACCTGTTCTCATTAGTGAATTTTCCAACCCGCATCACAGATCAGTCTAAGACTTGTCTGGATCACGTGTACACAAATATTGACCGGTGTAACGTCACTGTTGAGCCTTTATTGGCTAGGATCTCGGACCACCGCGGTGTAGATACAAAAATAAATTTTATAACGCACAAAATGCAACAAAGGCACTTACTAAAACGTGTTGTATCTCCAGAAAATATTCAACATTTCTTTACATCACTATCATCTATTGATTTTAACATTACTTCACAAGTGAGTACCAATTTCAATAATTATTTTATTGAGACACTAGTCAAAACATACCATGAATGTTGTCCATTTAAAAAGGTTCCAATACTTACACAAAGTAAGAAATGAACTGATGAGAATACTCGACAGCTCAAATCGTTACTAGATCTGGTCCAAATATATTCAGACCACCATCCAACAAGCGTCGAACTAACTCAATTCTATGCCCGTATAAAAACTAGGTACGTAGCTATATTAAATAAAACCCGCAAAGCTTTCCTTAATGGGATTATGGCAAGTAGCACAAACACGTCTCAGGCCCTGTGGAGCATTATCCAGTCTGAAACGAACAAAGGCAAGTTAGACAAGACAAGACCCGTTATCTGTGTTACGTCATACCGCATGAGGACATTTAGGTACAGATAGGCAGTTAGCGGACCTTCTTAACAACTATTATCTGTCTATAGTGCGGGATACTCCACTTAGACCTGACATTTCAGCCGCTTTATGTCACAAAACGAAGTCCTATGTGATGAACAGTATGCTTACCAGCCAGGTCGCTCGATGGTAGCAGCCGCGCGTAGGGTCAACAACCTTATCTTATCTCATCTAGAAAACAAGAAACGGGTGGCAGGCGCGTTCTTTGATCTCTCACGAGCTTTCGATCTCGTTGATCACAAACTAGTCGCAGCCAAACTTGAGCACTACGGGGTCCGAGGCACCACGTTAGAACTCATTGACTCATTTCTTGCAGACCGCTCGCAAATAACACAGGTAGGCAGCGACAAGTCTAGCCCAGGTCTCGTCGGTGACCGCTCTGTACCCCAGGGCTTGAATGTAGGCAACACCTTATTCATTATAGTTATGAACGACCTCCCGCGGATAAATCAAAATGCTGACTTTGTCATGTACATTGTACGCAGATGATATCTGCGCGGTCGTCGCTGCACCTACTGATGATCAACTTATTACTGACTTGCGCTCTGTTATCAGTGACCTCACTAAATGGTTTACTGCTAATGGAATGCAAATTAATATTGACAAAACCAAGTTGCTTAAATGTTCCCTCTCAACAGTTGAGGCTATTAGCGAACCATTGACTACGGATGACTACACCATACAATTTGAAAAATCTACCAAATATGTTGGATTCACACTAGATTCAAAATTAGGGTGGCACAGCCACATTGACAGTGTGTGCAAAAAACTTAATCAGGCTTATTATCAATATCCAGGTTTGTACCAACCCTGACCATGCATAATTTGCTGTCTGCCTACTTACTATGGTTATTTTAACGCTGTCCTATCGTATGGCATAGACTTATGGGGTATGTCGGCTGATAGGGATCGATCGTTCATAATCCAAAAGATGGTACGAAGGCTATCCAGAGCCATGCCAGGTACTCACTCGAAGCCGCTATTTATCAAGCTCGGTATTTTGACTGTCCCGTGTTTGTATATCCTGGAGGTTGCAAAATATGTGAGGCGGAACCCTACGGAGTTTCCTGACAAAAGTTCTGTCGATCACGGTTATATTCTCAGGCGTCTACAAGACCTTCGAACACCGGAACATCGTCTCACCAAAACTGGAAATTCGCTTTTTGTAATGGGACCGCGTATTTATAATAAAATACCTGACTCCATAAAAGAATGCAGGAGCTTCTCATCGTTTAAAAATAAACTCAAAACATTCTTAAAAAGTAAAGCTTACTACACTGTTAGCGAGTTTCTTGCTGAGTAAATTATCGTTACCTGTATTTGACATATGTACACAACAATTTAATTTTATATTAATTGACATATTTATATGCTTATTTTTTGTATTAATTTGACATTTCAATCTACCAATATTATAATTACCTAGGTAAGGATTTTATTTGTTAAAATATTGAATGTGTTTTTAATTTTTATAACTCAATAATTAATACTATAATTATATGAACTTAAAATATCCTGTATATTAACTTGACGATGTAATTTACTGAATAAATGAATATGAATATGATGGTCAAGAATTTCTACGTTTTCCTGCTTCAAATACTCAATCGTTTGATGAGCGCTGGGTGAGCTTGCGTTGTCATGATGTAGGATGATGCGTCGCTTTGGGTTAGATTTCCGAAGTTCGGCTATGACTTGTGGTAAACAAACTGTGGTATACCACTCTGCATTAACCGTTCTACGATCTTCAAGTGCAACTGTCACAACATGCCCGGTTTTCGCCATGAACGTAGCCACCATCTTCTTTGAAGTGCTTCGAGAGCGAACAACTTTAGTCGGCTTTGGTTCGTCTTTGTAGACCCAGATTGTGGATTGTTGTTTGGAATCAGGATCGTAGGCATAGATCCAAGATTCGTCACCACTGATGATGTCGTAGACGTGATTTGACTCTCCTCGGTTGAACCTTTGAAGAGTTTTCTTACACCATCTGACGCGGGCCTTCTTATGATCGTCGGAAAGCAAATGCGGGATCCAACGGGAAACTAGCTTTCTCAAACCAAGCGCCTCATGCAAGATCTTCTGAATGGTTGTCCCTGAGATGCCTAATAACGCCTCTATCTCCCGATATGTCACATGACGATCTTCGAGGATTAGATCTTTCACAGCGACAATGTTATCTTCAGTGAAGGCGGATTTTGGACGTCCTTCACGAGATTTGTCTCAGATTTGAAACTCATCAAATATGTAAACGACAGAACTTAAAAGGCATGCCTGGTATCTAGATATTTTTTTAAACGTGTATGAAACTCATCATATTGTTACAAACCGGTCCTGTGACTCCTTTTGGCATTTTACGTTATTCCCTATAATTTTGGATTTGGCTGCCCACGCCCACTTGAAAAACCAAACCTGATGAATGATGATTTTAATTTATAATAAATACTATTCTTGTAATCGATGAAAAGATTAAGAAACACTATAAAACAATTAACACCGTCATTTTTGATAACGTTTGTGGGAAAAATTATGTCTAAGAAGTAACTACACACGGAAGACAATTTTGTTACGAACTGTCCAAAACGCGGATTGTACGCAATGTGATAAGGATAAAGCTCTTAATATTCAATGTTCAGCTTTGTGAATCATCATAACCACTTTCTGCCCCCCCCCCCTCCTTTCCCCCTACGTAAGAAAAAATAAGACTTGGATGAACCCCCCCTCTTTCAATCTTACGTAAGATAAGTATCTACCAAAATTGCAAAGAAAAAGTAGCAAAAATATAAAACGCCTTGGTTTATATGGTTAATACTTGCGATTGTCGGCACTTGGTGAAACTTCCCACTCCCACTCCCATGCAAGAAGAAATAAGACTTGTTCGGACCCCCTTCCTCCCCAAATCGTCTTACATAATAAACGAACAGCCCCTTACCTGTGTGACAGAGAGGAAGGACTGCGCGAGCACGTCCGCGAGGAAGGTGGCGTGCGCTCTCTTCAGTCGCTCGAAGTCGTTGCTCTTGCTCACTGCGTCCATCAGTTTGCAGTAGTTGCTCTCTAGAACGTCCGCTTGCAGGTAATGTTGGAGGTTGTCCATTAGGAACATCAGCTTGTTGTGTAGTTGGCACATTGGGAAGCTACAAACGAATGGCGATTTCATGAAATGGCTAGAATTATAAAAACAATATTATAGGTAACGACATCTAATCGTATACTCCATTCAGCGCAACTCCATGTCCTATGACGACGTTAACTGTTGAGGGAGTTAGTTCCAGATTAGTTCTATCGAATCCAAATCAAATTTTTTATTTGTTCCGTCAAAATGGATGAAGGACTCGATTTTACAGGCGACCTCCAGCCAGCCGGACACTTCCTATTTATAAGCCGAAATAAATGGGTGTCAAACGTCTTCCCTGTATTATGTTCTAAGTGAAAACCAGTTTCTAACAACCTCCAGCCAATGGACAACTTTTTTTTTATCGGCGGACACCTTGAGCAAATTTCATGTTTTCTAGGGAATTAAAATATACGTAAGTCCTTCACCGGCCAGTAAGTGGAAAGTATACAAATAAATAATATGCATTTAAATGCAGGAAAAAACATTGTTGTTTGCTTGGACAGGGATCCAAACCCAACCTTCTGATTGAAAGTCTGCCGTCTTACCAGCTAAGTTACTACTGCTTTTTAGTGATTTCAAAAAGATTTCCTATCAGATCAGCAAATAGTTTTACAATTAGCTGTAAGTTGAGTTGGGTATGGGTGCATTATGGCAAAAAGGACTTTTAAAAGTTTCACTTGGCCGCTAATCACTAGTTAATATTCCCAGTTATTTTTTATGCATACCAAATAGATTCTACGCATAATTTCTATAGTTTACTAACTTGGTAGAATGTTTATAGGTCTTCCACAGTGCGTGGAGGTCGTGTTGTGTTTTCTTAATCCTCAGTAATAGTCGGAACATGTCGTTGTATCGCGCCAGTACTTCGGGAGTGAACAGTAGGTGCAGCGGCCATTTGAAGTTGTATTTCAGGACGATACTGGACCAACCATCCGCCACTGGAAGATCGAATAACAATTTTTAAAGAATAATTAATATTAAATCCTATACCCATGTCTGTCTTAGGTTTAACAGCGCTATAGTTGGTCAGAACTTGGGCATTTAGCTCTAAATGATGGGCCAATTTCCTTCAAATACGCCTACCACCTTATTCGCAAACCTTCCCGAAGTTTTTGGAGGGAGAGAAAGAGGACAGCTCTCTATCTGGCATAACCAGGTGGCTAACCATTTCCTGGGACCGACTGATGGCGGTATATCCATCCCCAATTGCCGAGTCTTATTTAAAACGGACTTGTGACGGGCAGCGGCTTCACTGGGGCGAGGGTTTCAGCACCGCGCTCACCAACCCTCCTGCCCAGAGTGTGTGAGTATGGCTATTTCTTCCAGGAAGACCGCCAAGAGTGGCAAATTCCTGAAAGGCTTATGTCCAGCAGTGGACGAAACAGGCTGATGGATGGATAGTAGTAAATTGACAGTTCTTGGGAAATGGCTTAAACACGATTCGTTTTCCGTTTTTCACTTGCAAGAACTGTAACTTTACTACATTTAGTACAGAAATCGACTTAAGTAACAAACTTACCTGAAGAGCTACTGTTACTTTGGTCATCCACGGAAGAGTTGACAGACATGTCAGGTTTGACATACGGCAGCTCGAAGCTAAACTTGTCTATATCCGCGCTGTCACTGAGGAATACAGCACGTGCAGCTAACTGGAAGGCGTGATTCATATCTGAAATTATTATTTAAAAGATTTGAGTAAAACTGTTTTACTTTTTCTTCTCTATAGCTTAGCAAAAAAGAGTTTGACACGACGCGGCGACAGGTGGAACAATTATTTTCAATGGCAACATTGCTTTTATGACAAAAGTTGGGGGACGCTTAGACATATACCTGGATTGCACAATGAGATGTAAACTTCTTAATACACTAGCTTTTACCCGCGGCTTGGCCCGCGTTGTCGTAGTTTTTGGGCAGTCGTATCGAATCTGTTAAGACGAGGGTATTCAGAGAAATCTATCCTGCTCTAACGCTTTAATTTAGACTTGGCTAATCCTGCTCATTTGAAGCAGGCCGCTCAGAAAATACGAGATTTTGGGGTATTTTTATTAGTTTTAATTTGCCCTTTAGTTACGGAACTGCTTGTCCCCAGGGAATGAAACTATCGCCTATATCCAAGTGAAAAGTCGAACCATTACAGCATTGAAAAGAGTTTTTAAAATAAGTTCGGTAGTTAGTCGGCTATGTTCATAGGGAACTGCCCATCTCCAGATGAAAATAAAAATAAAATTATGGTTTTTGTAAATGGAATTCTCCGGGTGCAGGTTACATTTTAATTTGTGCGATTGTCATTTTATTCGGAATCAAACTCTACCGAAATTATCTAGGCGAGGCCCGAATGATTTCAGTGAAGTTTAATTCCCAATAAATTATTACTGTTATAAAAGCTATTTATTTAAATGGTTTGCACGCCGCCACACAAAGGTGCGTCCGTCCAAAATGCATATACTTTAGGGGACTGCGTCTGACCCCCCTCGGGAACACGTCGCGAGTACACACTTAAATACCTCTAGTAGAAGTCCTAGAGGTGGCGTTGTCCAGCATGTGGTGCGTCAGTCGCAACAGCTCGAGGAACAGCTCGCCGCGCCCGAGCAGGTAGAAGTCCTTCATCAGCTTCAGTTCGTGGATCAGTTGGGCTTCTTCCACCGCCACCGTCCATAGGTGCTGAATGAAAAGATACAAAATAAGAAATACTTAAGACGACTCGCCCGAACCCCCATACTAGCGCAGTTCGCTGATCATATCCTTATTTATAGGTACTTGCTTATTATTTTTTCTATTTCAACATATCCCATACAATATCCATGACGTGAAACTAAAACATTTATCAAAATCAAATACAGACAAAAGTTACAAGCATGTAAAAGTCCGGGATTTTACACATAATTTTGATGAATGTTTATGTACCGTAATGTCCTAGAAACGATACAATAAATCAAATAATTTTAGTTTCACAGCATAGTATATTTTATACTATTCAATAATATTTTTGTTTCATTTCGATTTTTGGGATATTTCTCCTGAAATCATAGAAACCACCAAAACCATTCTCTTTTTTCAAAACATGAATGTTGTCTCGCGTTAGCACTCACACACACCGTGTTCGGTTAGTTCCGTACGAGCTCGGGAAATGAACGTTCGGGCCAACCAATAACAGTCAGTTATTGCTCTATAATCCGAAGTTGATTGTAAAATGAAATAGCAAGCATAGCGACCCCGTTGCCGACTGACTTCAAGCCGCCGACTACAGGCCTCTTAAGGACGCTACTACCGCAGTTTAAAAATGCATACAGTCAGCTGAACATGTCAGCCGAAAGATGTTTGCTTCTGCAGGGTCACTGAGAAGACTCAGGAATTTCCTTCCAACGACTACCAAAATTGCACTTACTACATCTCTCCTTTTACCCATCCTTGACGATGCGGACGCTTGATATCTTGATATAACTTCAGGACAGTTGGATAAGCTTGAGCGCCTCCAAGATTTTGCCATTAGGTTTATTTTCGGTCTTCGCAAATTCGATCACGTATCTGAATTTAGATCACAGTTAGAGTGGCTGCCAATTCGCTTTCGTCGGAATGCCCATATTCTGTCTCTTCTTTATAGATACTGTTTAATCCTTCAACTCCTAAATATTTAAAGGATTCATTCAAATTTCTTGACGATACTCACGATCGTACACTACGTTCCTCTGAAAATTTGTTATTAGCAACTCCATCTCACGCTACAATTTTCTATGGTAACTCCTTTGTTGTTAAATCGGTCAGGCTGTGGAACAACCTGCCCATAGCTAGCCTGCCCGTGCTCCCTCGTTACCTGTCTTCAAGAGATTAGTAAAGGATCATTTTCTTTCTTTGTAATCTTTTCTATAATACATCGAACCTCTGCTACGGTTGTTATTACTTATGACTCTTTACGCTATCTTTATATTTATGATATATTTATGGATATATGTATATGTACTAGTACATATAATTATATATTAGTTTATTATGTATTTAATCGTATTTAAGTATTAGTATATTATTAAATTAAATTGTTATTTCTTTTATGTACACCACCTTCATGTTTTGTCTTCTTGACCTCATTTCCACCCAAAGGTTGTCTGGAAGAATTGCTTTAAGCGATAAGGCCGCCAATTGTAAACTACTGTGTATTGTTTTCTACTGTAAGTTTTCTTTTTAAATGGTACACAATAAAGACTATTTTTCTTGTCTTGTTATGCATACAACGAAAGCGTTCAAACGAAGCGGTTGTGCGGGGCTTGCGGAACGAGACTTTGAACTAGTGCAGTTTATATAATTTGATTTGTCCATCAGTGTTATTCAGTGTATCATGTCTGCAGGTCAAAATTGCATGCTAGTCTTTGCTTCTAAGTTCCTTTATTTTCTCTCTCTCTTCACTTATGATTTTTATTAAAATAAATAAATCAAAATTGGACCAGTGGATACCGAGATATACTTTGACAAATAATCTACCAATTTGGCGTTCATTTTTAAATATTGCGACCAAACGACGATGATCTATCGATACTTTCCCTAGGCTCGGTAAGCATCACTCTATAGACACTAGGAAGAAACATAAACTGGCTTTTCCAAAAATTAGACTTGCAAAAGTAGGCACCTCTTTTGTAGGACATGGTATAAGATTTTACAATAAACTTACAAAGGAGGTCCTTAGTTTTTCAGAAAATAAGTTTAAATTATATATTAAGCAGGGACTCTTGAAAAAAGCATAATTATAAAATCAATGACTATTTGGATGATAGTGACGCTTGGTGTCATGAGAATATTGATTGATACTACTGTTTGTTTATTTTCTAACTGATTTGTGTTTTTCAAATCGTTTGTTTTGTTTTTATATAGACTAATATTTTATATTGTTTTTTATTATTATTTTGACATTTCTTTTTACATATTGACATGAACATTTTATAACTTAAACTTAGCATTTATTAGTTGATAATCTGACTATAAAAAAGTGATAAACTATATGAGACAGGTGGATGTTTTGCTTAGTATTTTAACTTACTACCTCATTAGACAGGTAGACTAAGATATATATATTTTTTCCTCATGACAGAATTTCCTTGTGTCTTTTATATTTTTATCCTTTTATAATATATTGTTTGGTATTATTTTATATAAGTTAAAAAAACTGTAATAGTATTAAGCCATATAGAGAAAAAAAATACTGATAAAAAGAAATGATCTTGCTACGTTTATTGCCCTTCTTCTTAGCAAGATTAATTGAATGGGCGGAATTAGGCATTATATCTATTTATAGTTTATTTATCTATTAACTTATTTATTCATTGCATTATGTAGGTATGTATATACAATATTTTAATTTTTTACTTATGTTACTATAAAAAAAAAAGTTGGGGAAAAAGTTTCTTCGCATTTTATATGAAAATTCAAAACATTTTTTAAAAAAGTTAATTTACATTTAACTAAAGTATGTAGTTGCCATTTTGTTCGATAACTTTCTGCCATCTTGTAGGTAGGGACATGATCCCATTGCTATAGAAATTCTGGGGCTTCTGATCAAAAAACCGCGACAAGTGGTTTTGAAAGTTCTCTCGTGATGTTAACCTGACACTGCCTAAAGAATTCTGAAGAGACCGAAACAAGTGGAAATCTGAAGGTGCAAGGTCAGGACTATACGGCGGATGCATTAATACGTCCCAGCCAAACTCTCTTAATTTTTGCTGAGTGGCTAAAGATGTGTGAGGTCTAGCGTTATCATGATGAAAAACCACACCCCTTCTGTTGACAAATTCCGGCTGCTTTCTCTCAACTTCTTGCTTTAATCTCATCAGTTGTTCGCAGTAGAGTTCAGAATCGATGGTCCTGCCTGGCGGTAACAGCTCATAATGAATAATGCCCTTCCAATCCCACCATGCACTCAGCATTACCTTGTTGCGAGATAACCCGGGTTTCGCCAGAGTCTGTGAAGCCTGACCAGCCTTTGACCACGACCTTTTTCGCACGTTCTTGTTGTATGTGATCCACGTTTCATCACCAGTTATCAGGTTTTTCAAAAATGCTTCGATTTCAATACGTCGTAATAAAGAATCACAAATGAGTTCACGGTTCATTAAATTTCTATATAAATCGTTTTGATAAAGCCACCGTACCGGAGAAATTTTTTGTTCCCCATAAGGTGATGGAAGCAATCGAAATTGATAGGCATCCGAATTTCAACAGAGACCGTGGTTGGCATCTGGCGCCAACTTGGCACCCTGTGCTTGACGCTTCGTATGACAAAAAAGTACCAACAGTGGTTGAGGAGACAGACAGTGGACCTAGTGAAACACGCGACCCGGAAGTAGTAGTGAAAACTTTATCAAATGTCCGGTCGAGTCTGGCTTCGATTCGGAAAGGCGAGCGGCGACGAGAAAGGGGGGGAAGCTTAGTACTCGACTGACCGCCGAGGGCAAAAGTACTCCCGAAGAGTCCTGATGATGATGAGTCATAATCTCATCGAAAGCTAGACCTGTGCCTCCTCGCACAGTTAAAAAAGTGAGTCCTATCCGTTTTTAAATATTTATAATACATCGTAATTACGAATATGCCGATCTTGCTCCACTTTTTCAAAAAGGGGAATTATAAAACGAGCGAACAAAAAAAAACTTTGCGACTGATGATGACATACTGTTTTAATAACTTGAGCGGTATGAATTTGAGTAAGCGAAAAATTAACTAAACTGACGACGAATATTGATTTATAATAAAATCCAGAACGAGCTTACAAAAAGTGGATTGTGATAAATCCATTTCAGATATTAAAATTTTATCCGAGCGACTTCATTACTAAGTGAGCGACTGGCAATACAGAGAGGGCAACTTCAATATTAAGATAGATTCGATTTTTCTAAGTGAGGTTATACTTAGCGAACTACTAAAAAGTTCACTTTGAGCAAAGTTTGTATGCTGCTTTATTAATGATTATTGGTTACTGATATTCTATTTGAGGGCTTATGTTTTTTATTTTGATACGCTTTTTTAATGAAAACTACAGATTTTTAAATGCGCGCGAATTCGAATGGGGGCGGGGTGACGAATCGTTGCAGTCAGGTGAGTTGGGGGAAGAGGAATGGTTCAGAAAGAATCGCAATTGGTTCTTAGGTGCAGCACCTATGTCGCCATCGACAAATAATGCCCTCGAGTCATTTAATAGAAACATAAAAGACCATAATACATTGCGAGAACGATTTCCTCTGTCGCGATTTCTGTCTGTTGCTACCGATATGGTAGCCCAGTGGTCATAGTAAACTCTTCGTTACCTGAGGCACCTACTATTGAGCTTCGACAATAGACGGAAGCTTACGTCTGGGCGAAGAAAAGCATAAATATAAAGATAGTAGCATCGGATCCTACCAAAAAAGTATATTTGATTTGCAACGAAAATGCTACAGATTTAAACTACAATGATCGTTGGCAGACTTTTGACGAGTATAAAAAGCAGTCAGTTGCTTTCCAGAAAACCACATTGCCAAATTTGGACTGGCAAAAAGGATCGTGCGACTGTCCCGAATTTTTCAATAGATATGTATGCAAACACGTTTTGGGGCTAGCAATTCGGCTCAAACTAACAACACCACCACTGGAAGCAAAAATGATACCCATTGGACAAAAAAGAAAACGAGGCCGGCCCACTAAGTCCAAGCCCGCACTTATTTACCAGTGACGATGAGTAGTAGGGCTCCTCATACCTATCAATGTTTCTTAGTATTAATAAGAAGTTTTTTTTTAGTTGACTGAAGCGTCTTATTTTATTTTTTGTTCATTTGATTGAAATAAATGCATGCATATTACTTTATTTTTACGGAGTACATTGTTTTATTTAATTACCCTTATATTTCAATAATAAAATTTCTCAACTAATAGAATAGTGTTTCTTCAAATAGTTATTTCATATTATTTTTATTTTTTAAATGTGAGCTCATTATACTCTGCTCATTAGTGTATTTTTCAAAGTGGTTTTTGTATTCGAAACACTTCATTTAAGATAAAATGCCGCTCAGTATAAAAAATACATTTGCCAAATATTGAAAAAAATGCAGGACGTAACATTGACACTCAAACAAATATTAGGTCGCTCAAATATTATGAAGCTGCTCATTTTGTATTTTAAGTAACTCAAATTAATGTTTGTAAGTTGCTGTTCTGTTGATTTCTCGTCACTCGCAGTCAGTCGCTCACTTAGTAATTCTATAACCCAAATTAATTAATTTTGACACTTAGAACTGTAATTTACAGTCACTCGTTTTATTGCTACCCTTTCAAAAATGGCATCCATTTTATCCGTAACAGGGCGCCCAGAGCGAGGTGCATCTTTGACATCAAAATTTCCAGATTGAAAACGCTTAAACCAAATTTACTCCCATGCACAGACACTGCACTAGGTCCATAAACATCACAAATTTTTTTCGCGGCTTGCGTTGCATTTTTACCTTTTTTGTAGTAAAATTTTAAAATGCATCGAATTTCTTCATTAGATTCACTCATCTTAACTGTAAGAAAAACAAATGAAAATCACACATTTTACCTAATTTGAATTTGGAATTATCTTTTTTTAAATTTAAACTTTTTAATAATACCAAAACCAGCCAGATACAAATGGTATACCCAAAGAGATTTTATTATAAGTTCATACATACTATTTGCGAAAAAAGCAAAGGCAAGAATCCTTCAAGGGTGTGTGATCGGTAAAGATATTATTTTAAATACTGGGATCTCTAAATAAAGTACCAGTACCTCATAATAAGACGATTTTCTTTACTCAAAATACACTAATCGCGTGGACACCCTCACGGTCGCTGGCAACTCGGATGAGGGGTGCGGGTTGCGGGCGCAATTAGGTGTGTGTGGGAGGCCGGTGAGCTGCGTAGCAATAGCTTAGAAAAATGATGGAATATTTGGTGAAAATTCAAGGTATATTTTTTTTCTCGTAATGACATCAGAATTGTGTATACTTCCATACCCTAAAGGGATTCTTGACTTTGCATTTACAGCCTGTATTTATTTATGGTCTATTCAGTTTATTTATCAACTTATTTATTCATTGCATATGTAGGTATAATAATATTCTTATTCCAATACGTCTTTATTATATGCATGTGTATAAGTTTAGTAGCCCAACTTAAATATCGTTTTTTTATATTTCCTGTATCATATTTGTTTCATCATAAAATATTATATTTATGCAGATTAGATTTGACATGTAAAACGTATACGTTATGTATCTATTTTACAAATAAACATTTTGAATCTGGAACACGTGCCCAATTTTTTAAAATACTCCTAAGGTGTTTAACAAAGGCCCGCAACAAAACTTAGGAGACATATGACTGCGCACGAGACATGAGCTAACGCTTAGACTAAACTGCTTGTTCGAAAATAGTATGTAGCTCGATGGCTAACCTCCCACATCTCGCCCCGCAGGCCCCCCACAATTGCTCTAACTGAGCGCTTTCGTTGGACGGATTTTTAAACTGTGCTATTACAAAATGTTTAATTATTCGCTAGTTTTCGGCACATTTTCCGATAAATACATAAAATTAAATCAAATGTTTTGGATACCTCAAACCTTCAATCACAGGCTAGGCTAGAGTTTCTTGTTTCTGAAAAGTTTGTAATACAGTAAAATCAAATTGCCCACCTTCCTGTCGTAAAATAAACTCAAGCCACATTTAGATAAACCTTATGACGAAAGTGATTATTTTACAGAATTTAAACTGAACTCATAGTCCCGTATACAGGTTCACTACATACAAAGGGCTTAGTTTCGAGAGCACATACCTTGGTAACACATTCCTTGATCTCGCTGACGACAAGTTTGAGCGTGCTCACCTCGAACACGTCAGGGTTCTTCAGTCGCTGCAGTTTTTCGTGAAACTCCGCTTCGTTCTCCTCCCATATTGTGAATCTGAAATTCTGTATATATTACTTCACTATCAAATAGTGTCGCTCATAAGAATCAAATTCTGGGAAGTAATGACATACGAGGGGTGGCTGATATAAAATCTCCTTTGTTAAAGAAAGTTTAAAAAATGTTACTGGCCACTATATTCTCGTATTCTTTGTTTATTCCTTTTTTAAAAATTATGACACTTATTTGTTTCTACGAGTTCAATTTTTTTTTGGCGCGTCTTCGTTTTTATCAAGTTGCAATAAAATTAAAAATGGATAAAATTGAGTATCGCGCTGTGATTAAATTCCTCGGTAAAGAAGGGAATACGCCGACGCAGGTCCGAGAGCGCATGTTTAAGGTGTTCGGAGATTCATGTCCTTCCGAATTTGTAATAAAGTTTTGGTCAAAGCAGTTTAAACAAGGCCGTGTGAGCTTAGAAGACGATCCCCGTAGTGGAAGGCCCATTTCTGCAGTTACCGCAGATAATGTGGAAAAAGTGAAGAAACTGATCCTTGCCGATCGGCGAATTAAGCAGTGGGAAATAGCTAGAGATGTTGGCATTAGCAAGGAACGAGTTCATGAAATAATTCATGAACATTTGGGAATGTCCAAGGTGAGCGCACGTTGGGTGCCTAAAATGTTGACCCCGTTTGATAAGCAAAGGCGTGTGGAATGTTGTCAGTCATTTTTAGACTTGGTAAAGGATAAAAAGGAAGAAACTATCTTGCGAATAGTGACCTGTGATGAAACTTGGATTCGTCAGTGGGATCCCGAAAGCAAACAAGAATCGATGCAATGGAAATTTAAAGGGGAAAAACCACCAAGGAAGTTTAAGGTCCGGCTGTCAGCGGGCAAACTAATGGCAACCATTTTTTGGGATGTTGAGGGGATTCTTATGATAGATTACCTGCCAAAAAACACCACGATAAATGCTGAATACTATGCGAACTTACTTGACCAGCTACGCAAAAAAATAAAAGAAGACAGGAGGGGCAAACTTAGCAAAGGCGTTTTGATTTTGCATGATAATGCACCCGCGCACACGGCCTTTAAGGCGCGGTCATCTCTGACAAAAAACGGCTTTACAGAGATCAACCACCCACCCTATAGTCCAGACCTGGCTCCCTCTGACTACTTCTTATTTAAAAATTTAAAGAAAAATTTGAGAGGGCGCAGATTTTCAACAGACGAAGAGATGACGGACGCTGTGAATGACTATTTTGACGAACAAAATAATAATTATTATTTTAATGGTATGCTGTCACTTATTGACAAATGTCGTAAGTGCATTTCAGTTGCAGGGGACTATATTGAAAAATAAAAAATAAATTATTAATCCATGTATTTTCTTTCATAGTCAGGTAGATTACTTTTCAGCCACCCCTCGTAAGTACGGCAAACACATGGAAAGTGTTCATTTTAAAAAAATACTGTCACTTTTTTTATATTAATTATTTCATAATTTTCCCGAAAAGTAAGCACTAAGAATTGTTACGAAATATGTATGAAAATTTAAAATATGAATCAGTTTATAAAAAATCTCGGTTCAGAACTCCTCAGGTCCAGATTTACTTTTCTGAATTTCTATACCGCAATTATATAAATTTAATTTTTAAAAATCCGTAAGTATGTAATTTTTTCACAGAATTGGATCCTTATAGACAACACTATCGGATGGTGCAGTATACAGTGTTTATTTTTAAATCATCTGTTTCGGTTTTCGGCTAGGGAAATTATTAAAAATCGTTTTGGTTTTCATCAAAATCGGACCCGAGACTCCTTTGAGCATTTTTCGCTATTCCCTATAGTTTCGGATTTGGCCATCCACGCCTACTTGAAAACCTAACCTGTACTCGTAGGTATACCGGGTGTAAATAGACTGCGACTATTAAATAAAACCACATATTCTACTGACCCTACTGAACCACTTTTCACAAGAATCATACCCGCCCCGCGGACACCCTTAGTTTAGGAAATAATTGAGTTCCAAACAAAAATGCGTGAACCCTAACGCACCGACATACGGGCGAGGTTAGAGAGAGCGTTGACCTCAAACAGCTGGAGGTTTCACGGAGGACGCGCTCTCTCTAAACTCGCCCGTATGTCGGTGCGTTAATAGTGTTCACGCATTTTTGTTTGGAACTCAATTATTTCCTAAACTAAGGGTGTCCGCGGGTATGACTCTTGGAAAAAGTGGTTCAGTAGGGTCGGTAGAATATGTGTTTTCATTTAATGGTCGCACTCTATTTACACCCGGTATAAGGTCCTAAATAATAAGTGAAAATAATTTTAGGGTAGATCATGTATCGTTAACTGATCACAAAAAAGAAGAAAAAAATGTTTTTGGTCAAATAAGTTTTTCACTACCCAGTACAAATTGGTTCAATCAGCTGACTCAATTTCTATTAAAAGGTGAAAAAAAAAGTTAGCGCAAAAAAAGTCCTTTTCTTTGGAAAGTGGTCCATCAGGGATACTACACTCAGCGTCAAAAAAATCGCACCTTTTAAAAAATGTGCTTCAAACAAATTTTATTCTTATTTGAAACCAATTTCGCGGGATTTTTTAGGTATCAATTGAAAGGTAATAAAACAGACTATTTAAATATTGAAAAAAAAAAGTGTTTTTCATTACAAGGGCATAAAAAAAATACAGGTTGATTGGGAAAGAAAAATCATCTTTATTTACGCTCTACAACAAAAGAATTAATTATTCAGAAAAAATCACAAAATCATTCTTAAAAGTAATCTAAAACCTAGTGTTACCTCCTCTTGCCCTGATAACAGCTTCCATTCGATCTCTCATAGACCTAACCAATTTCAGGACTTGATCTTGTGGCATGCTGTCCCATTCCGAAATTACGGCCTCTTGCAGGTCCTGGAGGGTGGTAGGAGCAGGATCTCGTGACCTAACTTGCCGTTTCAGTTCATCCCAAAGGTGCTCTATCGGGTTCAGGTCTGGACTTCTCGCCGGCCACTGCATGATAGGGATCCCAACCTCTTGAAGGTAGTCACGTACAATAAACGCGGTGTGGGAGCGAGCGTTGTCGTGCATCAAAGTAAACCCATGGCCGACGAAACCAGCATATGGGACCACATTCTCTTCCAGGACTTCTGTGATGTACCGGTGAGCAGTCAGCGACCCTTGCCCGCGAGCACCTCCAGTCCGGGAAACGCATACAAGGTCAGTTTTGCCGTCGCAAGATATGCCGCCCCAAAACATGCAGGAGCCACCCCCGTATTCCACAGTTTCTTGAATACAGGCTTGTGCGAATCGCTCCCCCTGCCTCCTGTACACTCTTTTTCGCCTGTCATTACAGAAAAGGCACACCCTCGTCTCATCTGAGAAGAGAACTGTTCGCCATTGGTCTAGCGTCCAATCGACGTGATCGCGGGCAAACTGCAAGCGGGATCTACGATGCTCTACAGTCAATCTTGGGCCTGTAGCAGCTCTATGGGTGGCTATTTTCTTCTCTGTTAATCTTCTTCTAATCGTAGAGTCACTTGCAGTTGTCCCGCGAACTGCTTGGAGTTCCTGTCTTATCTCAACAGCATTGGAGAACCGATTTCTCAAGCTCGTCGACACTATGAAGCGGTCATCCCTTTCAGATGTGCAGCGTCGTCTCCCAGATCCATGTCTTCGGACAAAGCCACCAGTCTCCCGGAATCGCTGGACTACTCTTCGAACAACAAAACGGCTTAGGTTGAGTTGCCGGGCAATATCACACTGCCGCACCCTTCGGCGCAGCAGTGCAAGAACTTGTGCAGCTTCTTCAGGAGTAGTATCCATGTTGAGGGTAGTATTTTTTACTTATGCGCTTAACGTGTGTCACCTTCAAAGTTTGGATAGTGAATGACCTACATTTGACGTGTAATTACCTTTTTATACCCCTTTTATGTAGCGCAACTAGCGACCGTTTGAACGCGTATTTGAGCAATACTTTTCTTAATACCACGATATTCGAGAGATTTTTATCGTTTATAAAATGAAACGATTGTTTATTTCAAGGTCGTTTAATGCCCTTTCAATTGATACCAAATAGTTCTCTCATATTTGGTTTCAAATAGGAATTAAAATGGTTTGAAGTAAATTATTCAAAAGGTGCGATTTTTTTGACGCCGAGTGTATATCATCTGTTGAATGTTTTTCACTTTGAATTGTAGGACCTTATATAAAACCATTATTAAAATTATGATTTTAAAAAATCATGTAATGAGAGGGTACCTTCTAGAATCACAGCCTCCAAGCTGATGTAACGGTAAAATTGACCTCGAAGTACTATTGGTGTTCCTCTTTAACTTCCTTGGATCAAAGCCGAATAGTATGACAGTCTTGCCAATGAAGAGCACTTCTTGAGCTAATGAGAGTGGCATGAAATACGGAACCATGACCGCATTCAGGGTGAATCCACAGTCCAGAGTTGCATCTTGAAGCTGAAACGAAAAACCACATCGTCATTACATGAATCCCCGAGCGGGTTTCAGAGGTGTTCTCGAATGTGAACTGTGAAATGAAAGTCACAGTCCACACTCGGTATACCCGCGATTCACCGACGATTATTACCTACGTCCCAAGGTGAAGGGTGGTGCATCGGGCACAAATTCACGCTTTTTAGAGCATCCAGGTTTCCTCACAGTGTTTTCCTTCCAGCAAGAACACAAAAATAAAAATATTCATGACATATCTCCACGCGGGGGTGTTAGAGGTGTTTCCGAGTGTGAACTACCACTGAAACAGTCAAGGTCACTCGTATACCATCTTTTTTACAGTTTTCACGTTAGCCATATCGCCGTACTTCGGGCACAAATACACACTTTTTAGGACATGCAGTTTTACCTCACGTGTTTTCCTTTACCATCCAACAAGTTGTAAGTAAACAAATACTATCTATGCACATAACTTCAGAAAAACTCATTGGTTGACGGTCAAAATTCGAATCTGGATCTCAAGATTGAGTCTCAAGTCTCATGAGTCTGGCCTCTTCTACCTAAGCAGGCGCGGTCGGAGCTTAAGATTTGAGTGACAAGGGGGTCATCTTGGCTCAAGTACAGTTCAAGAGGTTAACTTTAACAGTAAAACAGGTCAAGCAAAGATATAACATTTTTATTGGGCTCGCGGCCGCCATTACTAAAGTCTGCGTTGGCACGAATATTTCGCGGGCTCTCGAACTTGGTTTGCAAGGCTAAAATTTCTTTTTACATGTTATTTTGAAGAATTTTTACTTATACGTTAGTAGGCAGATAATAATTTGTTTGAAATGTTCGTAAACCAAGTTTAAGGAGATTTTTCGAGTTGTAGTGAATGATTTGGGAGGGCGGGGTCATGCATGATCCCTCGGACCGCCACTGTTAAGGAACTGCTAACAAACTATTTTTGTTGACCACTGCTTATAGCTGAAATGAAGACACTAGATAAATAGTAATAAAAGCAATCTTATTTTTATGTAGTGAATATGCTTACTGTGGTAACCAAGGATTTATCAGTGGTGTTGGTGGTGGATGGGCAAGACAGATAGGTGTAGGAGCCCTCATCCTTGTTGCTGCGAGCTACAAAGAACTCTTCGTAAGGATCCTTCAGTTCCCCATACAGCAGCCATGAGCACAGTTGGTTTACGAATACCTTGTTGATGTATGAGAATATTCTGAAATTTAAAATGAAGCATTCATACTGATATTGAAAGGGCTATTTAAAATTTAATACTCAGATTTCGCCTGACTAGTTTCACTGTATTCCTACAACATTTCGTGTCAAACAGGGAACCGCTGCGTAACCATGTTTGCCTACAAAGAAGCTGTACATATACAGTGAAACTAGTCAGGCGAAGTCTGACTATTAAATTGTGAGTAGCCGTTTCTATATCAGTATGAATCTAAACCACGAATCTTTTAGTAGTAAAAATGAAGCATTAAGTACTGTTTGTACCAATAAGTTTGTATTAATAAATGTTTTGTATTTCATCTAACGCAATAAAACACATTCAGGTACACTTTTGGTAAAAACCGTTTTTACGCTTCTTAGGGGTTTGTTTCCGATTTTTAGTTCTGATATCAATATCAATATACCTATATGGACTCAACATAAAACATAATTTTAAAATATCCACAGATACCTCACAATTTCGTGTTTGCTTTTGTATGAAGGTTTGCACATCATGGCAGTCCTGAAGGATATTATTTAGGCGGGTAAGGATAACTGCTTTTTTATACAACGTATTGCTGGGATGATATTTAATTGGTAACAGGCATTGATATAACAAAAGGTAGATACGGTACGTTCTTTTATCGTCAACTGAAGAATAGACCTCTTTTTTTGACAAGCGCCACCAAACGACAGAGATAGAGCGTTAAGCTTCGAAAGTGGCGCGAACGAGACAGGCTACCATTGGACCTATATTTGCAGCGCCGCGCGCGAGAAGCGGGGTACCGCATCTTCCTTTTGTTTTATCTAAGGTAACAGGTAGTAATTTTTAGGGTTCCGTACCCAAAGGGTAACCAACGGGACCTTAGTCTATGCTATTACTAAGGCTCCGCTGTCCGTCTGTCACCAGGCTGTATCTCATGACCCGTGATATTTAGACAGTTGAAATTTTCACAGATTCTGATGATGTATTTCTGTTGCCGCTATAACAACAAACACTAAAACCGGCCAAGTGCGAGTCGGACCCGCGCACTCCCATACAACAGACATGGTTATTTTGCCGTTTTATAGATAATGGTACGGAACCCTTCGTGCGCGAGTCCGACTCGCACTTGGCCGGTTTTTACATTGTACAAGATGCAGCGTGGAAATTTGCTGAATTGACAGGTCAATAATAAAAAAACCGGCCAAGTGCGTGTCGGGCCACGCGCAGTGTAGAGTTCCGTAGTTGCTCAGTACATTTTATAAAATAGTCTACTATACAGATCGCGCCAAACTTCTAGTCCGCTCGGAAGTTGCTCTCCCGAAGAACGGCCCATAAATGTCGTGTTTAGAGGGGACTAGAAGTTTGGCGCGACCTTTACTTGTAAACCGTAAAGCCTACTTAGCTGTGACAGTTTTTCTTTTAAATTCATTATATTAGTATATACCACTTCTGTGAATTTTTTTACATATCCATAAACAGCTGTTTAGCCGGCAGGCACTTGACTCGTAACAAAAATTAGCACTTTTAACTTTAAAGCTTAATATTTCGCCAACCGATCCCTAAATCGAAAAATGGTTTTCACACACCCACAATTTTTTTGAACGATCTATCTAAGATACATGGGTTAGATGAGAAAAAAAATATCATCCCCAAAAATATTTTTTTATGATTTTATTTTACGGTTTTGTGGGCGTGATTAATATGTATACTCATGCCAAATTACAGCTTTCTAGTACTAACTAATAGTCTCTGAGCTAAGCCGCGGACGCACGGACAGACGGACGTGGCGAAACTATAAGGGTTCCTTGTCGGACTATGGAAACCCTAAAAAAGTAGTAGAGATATCATTACAATTGAATTTTTCTTGTAAAATACATCAACAGATTTTTTTTGATGTCAATGCAGTATTTCAATACTCAGTTTATGAAGTTCCGTTCAACTCTTTCAACTTTCAAGTATATGGACAGGTATAGTAAACTTAAAACTTTCGCGATTTTCACACATTATTAATTTTGTATTGGGGTCTTACTCGCGATAACTAACAACATACCTTAATAAAAAACAAAGTGCGGGTAGGAAAAAGAAAAAAAATGTGCTACCTACCGCCGCGCCGGCTCGCCAAGGACATTTATGCTGCTACTCTCGTCAATTAGCTTGTGACCACGACAGCCTATAGAGGCGTCGAAACGTCAAGCGCATATCTATTAAGGTATGTTGTTAGTTATCGCGAGTAAGACCCCAATACAAAGTTAATAATGGACAGGTATGTTGGCGATCACTTAGTTTTTATTTTTTTAGATGAGGTAGGGTCCTTGAATTACATTATTATAATTTATAAAATGCGTACATAGGTATAATATTAGTAAAATAGAAATGTCAAATTAATACAAAAAGTAAGTATTAAGTCTAATCATACCATGACAAATGATTTGACTGATACAATTTTGTATATATACTTACTTGAGAATAGCCTCATGAACCATTTCATTCCCAGTCAAGATGTACTGATGAGTGAAACTCAAGATTTGGCACCCGACCAGCTTCCTCTCTTTGATAGCTGAGATTATTGTTGTCAAAGTGTTGAATAATCCTCTGTACCTTTCTACATAGCTGCACACAAATGATAGAGTATAGGTGTGGTTGCCAATCACTAGTTGTTCAACTTCAAGTAAGGTCTCTTTGTATGTCTGTAGGACTTCCGTGAAGCCTTCGCTTAGTGCTTGGGCATATAGGCCATGACTTTTAGATCCTGAAATGTTTAATTTTTTACTTAAAATTAAATATGTATTAAAATTAAATGAGTTTTAATTAGGAAAATGTATTGGTTTAGGAACTCTATATATTTTTAGAGTGCACTGCATGATAGAAAACTCAATTTAGAAACAAATTCTCCTAGCAAAATAAATCTCAGACAGGGCTCGAACCCTTATCTCTGCCTATCGCAGGCCAGCAACATATCCAGTATGGCAAAAAAATATGAAAAAAAAACACAAAAACTCATTTAAAATCATAATTTGTCTCATGAAATAGAAAGAATACAACTTACTCATATGTGTTTTCCTAGCATGAAAACTTTTAGCTCCAATAAAGTTTTGAATCTTGTGGTGAGACTTAGCTATTTCACAAATTCTGCTGAATATTTCTGCATCGCCTTGGTTGGCATAGGCGCATGAAGATTCCTGTGGATAAAATTGCATATCTAATGAAGTCCTTTAGAATAAAAAAAATTCAAGTGGCCGAGGCTGACAGAAGAATATGCTTGGGTTGGGCAGCATTCGGAAAGTTGCGTCACATATTTACGTCGTCAATAACGCAGTGCTTAAAGGCTAAGATGTATAGCCAGTGCGTCTTTACATAATTATGGTTCTGAGACGTGGTATCTTACAAAAGGCCTGATCCATCGAATTAAGGTTGCTCAGCAAGCTATGGAGTGGGTTATGCTTGGGGTATCTTTGATGGATAGAATCCGAAATGAGGAGATCCGTCGGAGATTGAAGTAACCAACATAGCCTGCAGAATCAGTAAGTTGAAATGGCAGTGGGCGGGCCATATTTGTCGCCAACATGATGGCCATTGGGGCCGAAAGGGGTTGGGTTTTACGGGTGGATGCCAGAATTTTATTATGAAATAACTGTAGGGGTCTTTTCCGGGTTCTGCTCGCTAACATTTTATTACCCAGCATGCAAGTTTAATTACTTACAATAATAATGAAAATACGAAATATTCATACAATGGAACGTAACTTTGTATACAAAATTGGTTATTATCATAAAAACACATTAAATATAATAATATGTGAAAATTGTTATTAAGTAAGACCTTTATATTTTTGTAGGAGGGACTTCAGGGAACTTCCCCTTTCTCCCCACTCCCACTCCAACCCCCAAGGAAGGCGTCCGCCTGTAAAATTTTAACCGGCCGGCCTATGTCCATTGTTCAGCTGTGGACGAACACGGGCTGATGGATGGATGGATGAAGTTGTTCATACCTTCTGTGACGCTTGAGAACAATCCCACAACACCAGTAAAGCGTCATGGATCATCTTAAGAATAAACTTTTTCAAATAAAGGACAATTTATTAGAAGCTGAAGAAAATAAGAATTTGAAAATAATAAGTCGAGAGACCGACATCAACAAAACAAAACAAAAAAACATACTAAAAACTAGTGATGTGATAATCGGATACTTCTTTTTATGTGCTCCGTGCGGATACTATCGAGTATCGATAGTACTATGTATAGTAGTAAGTATAGTGATATCGATAGTATTGATGGTACTCCACTATCGGTAACTATCGATAGTATGATCTACTAACTAAAAGTTAGGAACCTCCATTGATTTCTCGAAGAGCAACACTATTCGAACGGGGAAATCCCAAAGATATTTTTTCATATTTGCGCCGAGAAATTTTAAAATTCTCATATATGTTGGTGATGTTCTCTCTTCTGTTGCTCGTAATTGAAAGTGATCTTGTATTTCTCGACAATTTTACTATTCAAAACATGCCTTCTCATAAAATGTTTACAAATAACTTACAAGTTTTGAAATTATGCTCCCAATAATTCATGGAATCAATAATATTCAGTGTAATAATTTAATGACTTTCAGCAAGGACACACACAGGAGATTTTTTTTCTGATCTAAAAAATGTCACTTCACGCACATACAGTGAAAGTTTCACTTCGTTATCACGGGATTTTTTTTCAAAGCTGACGGTCCCTCAAAATATTATTGTTGTGCTGACAAACCAAACTCACTCCACTTATTCTTTTCATTCATTACGTTTCATTTGTTTAGTTCGTTAGTACGGGTTTCAATTCAATACACTACTGTTTTTAAAAGTAAATGATGCTTGTTTAAATAAAAATGCAAGAACGAATACGCCTATTATTCATTCGACCAAAAAACTATCGATAGGCCTCACTATCGATAGTACTCAACCACTACTACAAACATCATTTTTTTTTGGGTTTTATGGCCTGGTATTCGGAGACCTTTAAGCCACTTTTTCTTTTTTTGTTATTCCTTAGAAGTGCTCCCATTCTCAAATTACTATAACAACTGCGAAAATCACAGGCGAAAATTGATCAAAAGATAAATAGAAACACTTTTAAACTCACCTATTTTAATGGAAGATTCGAAATTGGTCAATAAGATTTTTTGTAATATGAAACAGCAACAATGACAGGGGTAGCATTCTGTATCGTAAACTCAGTTGCCAAACCAAGTGCCTATCGTCTAAAACATAGATATCCGCTATCTAAGCATAAGTTTGCACTTGAAATGACTTCACAATTCGTAAATAATACAATACCCATTAAAAGTTATTTTGGAAGTTCTTTTTTTATCTGTTTTTGGTGAATAGCAACTATAGCTGCTAGCAACCGACACTAAGTTACATAATAGCCCCGTAGAACTGATACTGGGCTCGACTGTGGAGGTACCAACATCTTAATCGCAAGGCAGGTGGGTTGGTGAGCGAGGTGCCAGAACCCCCCGCACTAGCGACACCGTTGCCCGTCACCATTTAGGCTGGATATCAAAAGATCCCAGCCCAGGCATGGGAGAATACTTGGTATTACTTGTTTGAGAGCTGTCTTCTTACTCTTTGGGGGTTTGCGAATCGCAAACTGCGAGGGACGGGATGCTAAGAATCTCTGGTGGAATGGCCACAAAACCCGGAAACTCTTTTTGGAAACGTTTTGACGCTACGGGAAGACAAACACCAAGGTCGAATCAAATGGCAAATTCTGGGGCTGTCGGAAGTCCGATGAGACGCCGAGGCGAGGACACGATTACCTTAAATTCAAGACACCAGCTAGTCTAGCATAGTAAACCATATCGAACTCGATAGCGCTTGATCGCTCGATACAGTACTCTATCTCAATCTGTTGATCTACCTAAAGAGGGACATACAGTGTATATCTTGGTCTGATATGCTAGTAGGTACCCTGCTTTGCTATCGAGAGAGCGATGAATGATCTGTCGGTGGAGTTGGCATGCTGATCAACAAAGTCCTCACTCATCAGTATCTCTACTCGAGTAGCATATCGTGTTGTCAGACAAAACAAAATATATTCTTTGAAAGTCATTCGAGTTTAGATTATGTGGTCGAGGCCATCTATGATGAATTGATGATGGATAAGATAATAATACCAGTTAGTTTCCTTGAGAACCAGAAGCATTATTTGGTGAATGCATTCTTCTAAAAGAAACCTCAAAGGTAGTGGACCTGGCAAACACTCTATGATAAGGCTAAAAATGAGATAGACAGTTTCTATATCTGAGGATAGATAGACTTTATCATGACGGATCAAAAACATACCTATATAATAATATCATATCAATATCATCTAATAATAATATTTAGAGTATTCAAAAGCGATGGATTTCGCTTTAAAAACATAATCAAAAGCATATATTCCAAGATGTCTCCGTGGTCAATAACTTTGTACCGGACTACCGGTACTCTGAATTGAACGTGTGGTGATGGTCATAACCTTGTCATAACATAGGGAACATTTTGTCTTGTGTTTTGTTTGTTCTGTTTTAAGGTTTTTATTATTTTATCATGCACCAATGTCGTTCAATTGGATGCAGAAATGTAGGGGTCCATTTATTTATTCACAACCTCTGAGTACATGTGCCAAATTAAATATATTTCTTTTTTGTTTTTAACTATTCAATGGAAAGTAATACCAGCTACCACATGTTTGCGGTGTACATTAGGTGTATTTTACCAACACTGCAGTCACACTGACAAGCTTCGACAACACCATGTAGTGATATATGTATATTCATGTTATAAACAACAGCTTTTTTATGGAAGCCTTGCATTGTGCAGTAAAGTAAAATACCTGTTACCAACAAATGGCAATGCCAGCCATGTTGATAGTCGTTAAAAAACTCACTCCGGGTTAAAGGTGGAACTGATATATTCGTATTCGTTAAGATATTAGTAATATGGTTTATATTCGTGTATCAGTAATCCGACTAATTATGATATCCTAATATTCCGGTATTCACTTAACTCGGTGAATACGTTCTTTCAACATATCGGTTGGAGAATATAATATATATTACTCGGCAGTTGCAATATTGGTTGGATGAAAAATATCAGTCGAATACTATACTAATCCAATACGAGCGAGTGAGACAGAGGTCGTCTGAACTGACGTGCATACGAATAAGATGCTTTAGTGTAGTCTTATTGTAAATGGTATAAGGACCATTTTGTATGGCATCTATATCATAGCGTCCAGTTAGTGGGATTTTTCAAATACAACAAAATGCCACTTCTTTTCGACTCTTTCAGTTTTTATTAGTGTGCATTGTTATCAAATTGTTGCGCATATGTATGTTATTTATATTACCATGATATCCACAATTTTCTCATACCTTTTAAAAATCAGATTTTAACGATCATTTTAATCAGTTTTATTAAATGGAAAGCATATCATTTTAAATTTAATTATAATTATTTTTCATTATTATATTAATCAAACTGAATTTAAATATCAAGGTTATTACTTTTACTTCAGTGGTATTTATTCTCAGAACTTTCTCCAAACTGTAAGAGCCCTAAACATGAGCCTTGAATTTGAGAACAGAGAAAATAATGTTGCGGTCATTTTAGAGTCAGGCATGGGCAACTTTTGGGATGAAACTCATGAATTTGCGGGCTGTAGGTGGATGTGTATACTACTTTTACGAAAATAACGACGCAATCGGTGAACCGCAGTTCCAACTAGTAAAATTACAGTGTAATATTTTCATAATTTCCAATAGATGGGAACCTTGTGCCAAATTTTCAGATCCAAGACTACTAAAATCTGAATCAATTCACTTATAACTAGACACAAAGAATTTTACAAATTTTTCTAGGTTACTCTGGTTCGTGACTTGGATTTATTGATTTTCATCCCTACTTGTGTTTTCACTTTTCACTCACTTGCTCCTTTACTCAGATCGGCAAAGAAGTTGCATGAAAATAACAAATCATGACTTTCCGGTAAAATGTTAGTCTAATTTTAAATTGTTTCTCGCCGCAGGCCATTTTAAAAACCTTAACGGGGCGGTTGCAGGCCGCAAAGTTGCCCATATATGTTTTAGACCATGTACAATCGGAAACAATGGAACCGAAAGCAATTACCGGTGCTATTGTAAGCGGTAGTTTTTGTGTACTCGTAGCTACAATTCTTGACCCACGCTTTCGTAGACATGGGTAGCTCGTGAATCCTATCGTACTTATATTACCTAGTCGGTGCTTAAATTCTGTCACAAACAAAATTGGCTATAAAATGAAAACTAGACATGATTTTCAAAAAAAGATTTTTTTTTAAATAAAGGTAATTTAATTAGCTTACATTAAGACATAAAATTTATTCAAAATTATTGCCACCGTTTTTCACACAAGCCTTCAATCTTCGCGGCCAATCATCAGTAGCAGCACGGACCATATTCATGTCGATATCGGCCACTGCTTTAATCAATGATGACTTTAGGCTGCTCAAATTTTTGTGAGGCTTAGAACAGACCTTCTCCTCCAATTCCTGGCAAATTTTGTAATCCAGTGGATTGAGGTCAGGGCTAGATGAGGGCCAATCTTGATGCCTTATTAGCTCGATATTCTGGCGCTCGAACCAGAGCTCGAATCAGTCCTGTTGAAACACAAGTGGCTGGCCTCCAAAGAGTGTCTGGGGCAAATCTTTTACTATGCGATCTAAAACCGTGTCTTGGTACACTTTTGCACTGGTTTTGACACCTTTTTCACAAAAATGCACTTCAGTAGGGCCATAGTAGGACACTCCCAACCAAATCATGACTGATGATGGATAATGGCCGTGCTGCACTCTAGGAATGGCATTTCCAGCGGCCGCAGAGCTGGTAGCCGTACACCCTGTCATTTTGTTTGTTGTACTTCTCTTCGATATTAAAAATTTTCTCGTCTGTAAACAGGATATCGCGGTGTCTATTTCTTCCGTACCGCTTTAGCAAAACTTTGCAATTTTTGGCTCTCATAGCTATCAGACGCGCGTTCAGAAGATGTCCTTTCTTTTTTCGGTAAGCTCGTAGTCCCAGGTCTTCATTGAGTACTTTTTTTACGGTACTTCTGGTTAATGCCATCTCCAAAGCAATCAGTTTCTGCTTGCGGACGGGATTTCTTGTAATACGCGCCTTGATTGCTTTGATGAACCCTGGAGTCCTAACGGAACGAGGTCTGCCAGTTCTTTTCTCGTCATCGACACTAGGGGTTTCATTGTACCTCTTGATTGTACGGTACACGAACCTCTTCGTGATTTTTAATTTTTGAAGCAAGTTGAATATCGTCTTCGGTGGATGGCCGCAACGATGCAATGCAATTACTGCTACTCAGTCCTCTTTACGAGTCCACTCCATCGTAAAAAATGAATGAATGTAATTGTGATTTGGCAGATTATTAATCAAAAAATATTTGAAAATCTAACACAATTTCCTTTTTTTTTCTAGGTGTTCTATTTTTAAAATAAATGGCCAGTGACAGTATTTAAGAACCGACTAGGTATAAATGCGAAAGTTTGTGCGTGTGTGTGTGTGTGTATGTTTGTAACTCTTTCACGCTGAAACGGCTAAACAGATTTGGATGAAACTTAGAATGGATATAGCTTATACCCTAACTTAACACATAAGCTACTTTTTATTCCGGAAAAATGCATGGTTCCTGTAGTATAGATCAATATCATTGAAAAATCAGGTGTCTAATTAGCGCGGTCATACTCGTTTGTGGTGATTTAAGACAATGCTATGTTATCTCATCAGCTCATCACACTTCACACTACTATTATAAATGCGAAAGTTTGTATGTGTGTATGTTTGTTACTCTTTCACAGTGAAACGGATGGATGGATTTGGATGAAATTTAGAATGCTTATACACCAACTTAACACATAGGTTACTTTTTATCGTTAAACCGAATCACACGCGGGTGGAGCCAAGGGCAAAAGCTAGTGATTGATAAAAATGAGCTGTATCAAGCCCGAATAATGAATTTGCTCACTAACGGCTCACGGCTCAAACGGCTCCGAGTAGACAAAATTCAGTCCGTCACTTATCGGCTCCTAAATCCGAACAATCACACTTCTCGCTCGCTCGCTCGAGTAATTTGGATTGTCGAATCAGCTGCCTCATCGCCAGAGAGCGACTGATCAAGACAGATGAATTCAAGGAAACAACAAATCACCACGTGGGATCAGAGGTCGCCGGCATGTTGTGTGTTGCACTACTATGAAAAGTAGTCTTTATCTCGTTCAGTCAAGGCATAGTTTATTCGAAAAAAAACATAGAATAAATCAATATTTATTTATGTTTACCAGATGTTTACTCTCGCCTAAGTTGAGTAATATAATAGTAAATTCCGATGTTATGTCAGGGTTGTACAGCAACTACTTTAATTCTTTATTAATTTCTACTTCATGGACTATTTCTGGATGATTTTGAAAACACTTGAATTTGCACTTCATTTAATTAATTATTCAATTACCTTATACCAGGTGACCTTTGCTGATATGGCCAAATTCATACCGGAGGCTTGGTTATTGATCAGTATTACTTATCTTTAATACTTTTTGGTAATATTGCAAAGTAAAATGTTGACCTCCCGTAGCAGATTGATTCGGGCAGGGTTTGCGTTTGCAGGGAAAATAAAAATAAATAATAATTTATGAATTCCCAACATGATGATTGTACGCAAAATTATATAGATTAGATTATAAGACTCAAACGAAATAGATGACCGTCATTAATAATAATGTAAAGAACAAATGATTACGCATTTTCTTATCCAATATACATAAGGTGACTTTAATTTATCCAGCCAAATTCTTACTGAAGACTCAGTAAGTGCTCAGTAATAAGGTTCGATGACCCTTCTAGTGAACTTCATAAATTAGAGTCAGTTACTATGGGACCTCAAGATTTAATTTTTCCTAATTAGCAAAAAGTGTTATCGATCCGTGTTACTTATCACTAACCAAGCCTCCAGTATGAGTTTGGCTGTAAAAATAAAAGTCACCTTATATAGGATGTAATCATGACGTGCTCATTAAATAAAACCGCATGCTCTACTGATCATAGTGAACCACTTCCATAGAAAAACTTTTGATAAAAAGCGATAAAAAATAAAAAAAACCCATAGAAAATTACAAGGAAGTAATTTGTATGGGCAAGTGGACTTTTATTTTACGTTTTTTTAATAGTTTTTCTATGGATGTGATTCGGGATGATCAGTAAAAAGTACTGAAAGTAGATTTAATTTAATGGGCACGTCATGATTACATCCTGTATTTTTTCACTTGTGAAAAAGTAATATCTGAAGTGCTGTACAACTCTGAAATTGCATGTTTACATCCTTTACAAACCTGGTTCATAATCACTAGTTCATAATTTTAATATAACTTTCAAAGATTCACATATCATAAAATGAGATCATATTGCTCTAATACATTACCTTTCCAATGGGTTCCTTTTTCTTCCCTCCGAGGGATGGTCCGCGTTTTTGAAGCAGGGTTTTTAATTCTGGTATAGTTTAATTTTCTTAATTATTTTACAGACAAAACTTTATCTTCAAAACTTTTATGTCGCGAAAATCTTAACGCATTATTTGACATTAACTTTTATTTACGTTATAGCTCGGTGACGCCATCTATGCTTTTTGTGCGTAAGGTTCCCTCGATTTCATGTTCATAATTTAGATTTTTTGCTGTTCTTTTACATATGGGCCGCGTTCAGTTTGATCGCCCGCTCATCACTGACAGCAGGATAGCTTAAGCAAAATCAACGCGTGCAAAATAGATGTCATGATCGCTGGGCATCAGCGGGCGATCAAACTGAACTCAGCCCTGATAATCCGTTCTTTCACTTTGTTCGTTCATTCATTTGTATTTCATCATTTTCATCTGTCAATCAATCTTTGTGTTGTAATTTGTATTTGTCGGCGTCATGATACTTTCAGTTTTTTATTTGTGAATTTATTTGATTATGTATTAAACTAAAGCTGGAATAATCTTATAGACCAGCGTAATGGCTAAAGAAAGTGATATGTCTCTCTTTAATGACGTCTTGGAGCCTTTCCGGCGTGTTATAAACACCGATCCGCCAAAAGATAAACTCTCCACGTCTGCGAGGCTGAATTTCTCCGATAGTAATCAGTCTATAACAGAAGGTAACAAATAACGCTTAACTAAACCGTATTATATATAACACGGCGGCGTTTTAAACATATTTTCCACTTTTTTAATCGCAGGTATTCCTAACCTCTCATCACTCGGTAAGCGAAAGTTCAGCTTGGGTACGAATACGCCGACACCCGACAAGCGCGCTCGCACTGACTCCGACTCCTTGTCAGCGCCGTCACCATGGGAATCCAAGAGACTAAAGATAGATTTGATTGCATCTAAAGCTCAGGTAATAAAGCTAAATAAGAGCACCAAAACCTTCTAAAAAAAAAACTAAATTCATGCTGAGGTGATGAGTCCTGTCAGGTGGCGTGCACAGTATATTTTACCTGGGTAGGCAGAATTTTATTTTGACAAATGAAAATAACTTACCAAACATTTGAGTGAGTGTGATGACAGGAAAAGAAGTAAAGTTTTGACCAACTTTAACAAACATACAAGGCCGTTACAAGACTCACAACTAAAGCTTTCCATTTTAACAACAAAAAAAAAACATCAATTACACCAAACCAATAATTATACTATCAACTACTTATCAGTTATCTTTGCACTACGAACTTTACTTTTAACCTCAAAATGTAAACAAACAGTCCGCCATGGAACAAAAACAAACAGTGCATTCCGATTCACATAGTAGATTATATCAAGTCTATTGTCATTCCGAGTCACTGCTGGTGGTTGTGCGTAGTGAGTATTTTGATGGTAGTTTTAGTACTGCTGGTGTGATTTGGAATATGCAGAAAACTGACAAGCAGAGCCTTTAGATGCAGAAATCTGCAGAATTGACTTTTACGGCTCGAAGTTTAGGGTGATATTAGCTGAATGCAGATATCTAATTTAATGTGGTTGACTAATCGCTGTCATTACGCTTAGAGGAGCCATCAATGTTGCATTTTGTACTCGTGTCATGTGTACGAGAATTTCGAAGTGTGTGACAGGTTGCCTTTATCGGTCTTAACCATTTTAAATGTGTGTGTGCTAATAAGTAAGCGCTCGCCTATTTGAAATGCCGCACTCTACCGCGCGTTGTTATTGGCCAAGAGCACAAAACACCCATTTATTTTGTGCCAAGAGACTGTGTGTTTACTGGAAAGGGTTAAACTGAGTCCAGGGTAGGCAGTGCTTTTATGCCTATATGGACTGCACGCCTCTGAGTCCTGCACTGACTGCACTGTCAGCACACTGACATAAGAACTGGCCCAGTGAAGGAAAGGTGGAGCTTGTCGTTATCCCTGCCTTTCGTCTTGTATCTTCGGTTGCAGAGCAATAGAGCAGCATATGCTCAACTGTCTCTTCCGCTAAAAGGCAACCTCTGCATGGAGGGCTATCGGTGCCATCTGTCACAATCACTTAAAATAACAATACAATGTACTGATCTGAAGATCCATTAAGCATAGTTTCATCTCTTCTATGGAATTTTAACATTTAGCTTGGTAAGACATTCTCTTGCCTCTTCCATATCTATCATCTTGGAAAGACATTCAAATATTTTCTAACAAATAGACTGTAGAGACCAGAGGTCATGAGTTCAAATCCTATATAGTATTAGGTTTGTCTGTCTCAGAAAGAACTTTGAACTGTGTATCTGTTATGGCCCAAGTGATTAATTGGGCATTATACATAATGCCCGGTCATTATGAAAAATGCCCAATATGAGTGTGCAATTTGATAATAATTATTCAAATGGACCGGGCATTATACATATTCTCTGTCACCTTTTGGGCAAAGTAATACAAACATATTAAATTACTCCTTTTTTATTTGTATTGTCATTTAACTTGAAATAAACTATATGTTAAACAATTTAAATAATCAGACTCATTATTTGGTTTAATTAGCAAGGACTTCTACATTAAGAATCCACTAGTTTTTGCATTTAAAACTTAAGGAAAGTCATAGTAAAAATATAAGTAACACAAAACATAAGATTTAAAATTAAAATTTCACATCTTTGTATTATAGAAGTTTTGACATATTATTATAAAACATAAAATAAACAGAAGTTTAAGCAATAAGGCTCATTATTTAGCATAATTAGCATCTAATTGTTTTCTGCACTTTAAACTTAATAAAAGTCAAATGAAAATGTAAGTAAAATAGAACATAAAATTGAAAACAATAATTGTACAATATGTAGCAAGTAACAGATTTATTTATTAAAACAACTGCCGCTATGATGGCCTTTTGACGTACACAACTTTTTGCCTTTGCAACAACTACATTTATCAGACTTGCAACCACTTTTACAATCACATCTACTATAACCTTGCCCTCCGCTTTTAGAGGACATTCTACAACACTCTTTCAGCGAAATCTCTGTCTCTTGAATCTTTCCTTGCAGGCTGTAAGTTACTATAGTTCGACACTGAGTTACGAAAGTAAAACCCATCCGCGTCCGTCCGTATTCGCTTACAATGCAAAACTAAACAAAAACAATAGAGTTTGAAGTCTGCCGTTCGAGCCGCACACGCTGAATGGCGGTCTCTGATTGTTCAAAGCGTGTCGTCACGCGAGCTTCCCTCCCGCTAAATATAGCTTCATTATCATATTCCCCAATTGTCACGTAGCAATATAATAATGACCATGCAATGTGATAAATAATTAAGTTTAGATAGTAATTAATCACTTAGATAGAGCTAAACAATACTCATAATGCTCACACATTTTGAATAATGCCCGCATTAATTACTTGGTCCATAACATATCCATATTTGTGTCGAAAGTGTGGCAATAGGGCTCAACACCGATTATGACATCTTAAAAACGTCAGTGAAATGTTGATGACTTGCATTTCACCTTTGACACCCCATGTATGTGTATGTAGAGGTTTCAATTTTGTAATACTGCCTGTTTAAATTCTATGTTGTTTGAAATTTGATGTTGTTAACCCAAGGCTAGAGTCTGGTTAAGTTTTGATGACTTTCTCTTAAATTGCCTAGTTTAACATGTCATTTTAGTTGGTGCAACAGAGCATTTTCGTTACCTTTCATTTTTTGTCTTAACCCAAGTTAAACTTGAGCGTGCTGCAAGCAGGCCTCAAAAATTAAAATACACAATGATTATTCCTTAAAAAACTTAAAACTTTATCTTACCATACTTTTTAATTAAATTGTGTTTTTGACATTTTATAATGTTCTTGGTTTTGATTTTCAATTTTCGAAATTCATAATATAAGGACAGGTCTGAAAACTTTCAGGTCCTTCAATATAACACAGAAACTGTGGTTCTTCAAACTGATATCTTAAGACAATAAATAATTTAATAAAATTTTCTAATGGCGAGCCTTTCATTCAGCTGAAGAGCATGCATATTCTATCAAAACTGACTGAAAACAAATGTATAATAAAATATAAATCTGATTAAATTTGGCCTCTCAATATTGAGACCAAGGTTCTAACCCCTGTTGGGCATGCACCAATAAGATTTTCGTAATTTATGTGCAAAGTATTTGTATTCTAACTCAATACTTACCACTTGAAGGTTCACACCGTGAGTAAACCTGCATGCCCTAAAAAGCGTGTATTTGTGCCTCAAAGCAAAGAGTATAGTAACTCAAAGTACCACCACCCACCCATCACGTCGGGTCGCAAAAATCGTTGGTCGGTGAAATGTGGGTGTACAAATTCACAGTTCACACTAGAAAATACCTCTTACACCCCCTCGGGTTTCACATCGTGACGTTATATTAATATGGTATATTTAAATGTAAACAATTACACAGATAACAAAACTCGAGGCCCGCATTAATCATCAGCACACAATCCGCAAAGAGATGCAGATCCTGTTTGAAGAGGAAAAAGCCTCTCTCATCGAGCAACACAAGAGAGACGAGAGAGCACTCTCAGACATGGAAGACCGTCTGCAGCTGATCAGACGCAGGGAACAGGATCTGAAGGATGAGTATAATGAGGTCAGTACTTTACTTTTTAGTTATCTTTGCGGGTGAGAATATAGTTACAGAAGGGATTGCAGTGGAGAGTTTCGAAAATATTCATATTATTTATTTTAATTTATTATTTATTTATTATATATCACTAGAAGTGAAAAAGGGATTGATATTTAAAAACGGTAATATGAAAATACGAGCAGGTAGAAAAAAATCATTAAGGGTTAAATTAGAAAACAATGGATTAAAAACTTACATTTTCTATGCATAAGATTTGTTTCTAATATTTAACGGTAAATTATTTTTTTCTAAATAAAAAAAAATCATTAGCGATTAAATTAGGAAACAATAAATTATAAACTTACATTTTGTATGCATAAGATTTTAAACTTTCGCGATTTTCACACTCGCGATAACTAACAACATACCTTAATAGATATGTGCTTGGCGTTTCTGTAGGCTGTCGTGGTCACAAGCTAACTAAGTTAAGCTAACTAAGTTAAACTAAGTTAGCTTGTGACCACGACGACGGCCTACAGAGGCGTCGAAACGCCAAGCACATATCTATTAAGGTATGTTGTTAGTTATCGCGAGTGTGAAAATCGCGAAAGTTTAAAATCTTATGCATACAAAATGTAAGTTTAAATGTAAACTAAGTTAGCTTGTGACCACGACAGCCTACAGAGGCGTTGAAACGTCAAGCACATATCTATTAAGGTATGTTGTTAGTTATCGCGAGTATGACCCCAATACAAAGTTAATAATGCATAAGATTTGTTTCTAATGTTCCATCTGCTCCTACTCTTTTGGCCATATTTTTATCATTCCTCTGTCAATTTGAGATTTTTGTACCTCATTCGAAAGCTAGTAAAATGCAAATGTTTTTAAGCTAATACGCACAGAAAATTGCATAGAGACTTTTTGTTTTAACCTAGCTTTTTTGTGTAAATCTTTTGCGATTTTCATGAGTTTTCAATTGTTTTGGAGCACAGTGTCAAGGTTTACGTCAATAATGTGCATTTTACGGTTATTTTTTATTGGCTGGGATGTAATCAAAGCGAATTAAATAAAAAAAAATCTAAAATATTGGCTGGTTTTTTAAATATATTTTTTTCAAGTTTACTTTAGAGAAAAAGCTTAAATTCAAAATATCTCGGAAATGGTTCACTTTTGCATGAGGCATTATATAGTCGAATCGACTGCAATTATTCTCTTCTACGACCCCTTCAAAGGATTCCACCAAATTACCAATCATTCTGTATATATAAATTAAAAAAATATTTATTTACATACTTCGAGATATATTTTGACCAATTCGCGGTTGACTGACGACGACCACAAGTTGGTCCACAAGAAGCATCTAATTGGTTTTTATTTACATTATATATGATCTATATCTATAAATGATTGTTTTTACTTACAATTTAACTGGTAAAAAGATCACACTAATAGTCTGCAAATGAATACAATTAGGTACCAAGGTATTAATTATTCAGATGTAATTATGTATAATTAAACACGTCTTGAAGAATTTTTAAGTTATTGTGGGAGCCCACACCTGACAAAATGATCCTAGTTTAAAAACTCATACTTGAGGAGTAATAGTTCTGTCAATATAGTATTACATAATGTAATGTGTTAGAAAATGAATATAAAACACAATACAGTAGAGTCTTGATAATCCGAACTACCAAAAAACAACCCCTGTTCGGACTCACGGAGCGTTCGGATTATAGTATGCTAAAAAAAAATGCAAGTATATTTTGGCAGAATATATTTATTGAGCTATATACATATTTAAACCACGAAATACGTTACTTATTCATAAAGCCATAAATTATAGTTTGGCGGGTTCTATTTATTGACCAAAAAAAGGCTTTGTCCCTCAAATGATGTAGCATCATCTTTTCGGATAAAGGCAAGTTAAGAGTGCAAGCGCGCGAGTTTAGCACAGAGTAACGTATACGAGGTACTCTGTGAGTAACGTGAACACGCAAGGTGACTCATTCGCAACTGAAGACTTAAGACCAGCGGTCACGGTAAGAGAGAGAGAGGTGCAGTCGGCAGTTCGGATTACAGCGACGTTCGGATTAGGGAGGGCACGGATTATCGAGGCTCACATTTTCAACATTCAACATTTTCAAAATGTATCATTTACAATATTATAACTGAATACCTTGTAAACATTGTAGATCTATAAACTCAGAAACAGATGCTTTTCTGCTCTTTCCAGACTATAAAAGAGCACAAAGATAGCAAAATGCGTTGGGAGAAAGAGAAAGCCGATCTTCAGAAGCAGATTGCAGACTTGAAAGACAAGCTGCTGGAGTCCAATGTCAGCAACAAGGACCAAATCTCTGAAATGAAGAAAGATATGGACGAACTGCTACAGGTAAATACCTGCTTTCTAATGTATGTATTATTTCCTAATATAACGTAGGTACTCTTTTTAGGTACCTAGTTGTGTATGAAACAATATCTACTACCATGGATGAATCTATGTTACTACATACTACTACGTTATTTAAATTTACCATAAAAACTCCCACTTTTTGTCTTCCTGCAAAAATATGTTGACGTTTCGGTGCAACACTACTTAACTTATTTAAGAGGACTAACCTTATTTTAATCGTCCTGTCCTTGTCTTTTCGATGTATAAAGAAACAGACAGAATGCTCAAATTAAGTTTAGTCCTGTCAAATAAGTCGTGTAACAGCGAATCGACAACACTTTCTAACTTTTAAATCTAGTACAATAAGTACTTATGTTTCATAGTACCTTCTAATCTCCAGGCTCTAGAAGGCGCCCAATCCGAAGTAGACATGCTCAAGAAGGAAGTCACCAAACAAACGTCGCGCGCAGAGCAGTGCACCACGCTGAGGACACAACTTGAGAAGCAGACATTTGAGTTGCAACAACTTACCGGCAAGTTAAAGGAAATTGAGTATGAAAAAGATTCTTATAAGGATTGGCAACAGCAAGCCAAGGTATGTTGTCTCGATATCTTCTTTACCTGTAAGATGGGTCCTAGCAACGATCTGGATTGCTATCTATTGTTTTAGATTAACGAAAGCCTGTACGTTTATTTGATTTTGATTCAGCCTTTTCTTTTTCTCAAGGCCATTTTTTATTTAACTTTTTGTTTCTTTATTTATTTGTTCCACCAACAGAATAACATACATAATGGCTACATTAAATAATATTTACTAACATTTTGACTCGTATGTATTCCAATTACGGGCAGAAACATCATTCACGTTACAGAATTATCTCAATCTCTTATCTCATGCTTGGTTGGTAATAGGACACCATACTGGTATTTTTCAATTGACAATCTGTTTTGAATCACCACTCAGCAAAAGGGTGCTGAACATCTATCCTCCTACAAGCTGGAAGCTAGACTAAATGCCACAGACTATCAACAGGTGGCAATGTCTTCAGGGCGAAAAGGTTCACCAACCCGTCTGAAACCCCAAATATAATATGTATATATGGACTCGAAAATATATAGGACTCGAAAATCTATTTTTATACTACTATATTATGACAATTTATTATTTATGTTGTACTACAGTCTTAAATTGACTTACCTACATATACCTACTGCCACACTAAATCATATGAAAATAAGTGGTTTAAACTAAAACTTATTTTTTTATACTTCTGCCTATATATATTTAACCCTCTTTTAGACAGCCCAAAAACGCCTCTCAAACATGGCGGAACTAGAAAAGGAAGTAGTCCGTCTCCGAGCTACAGAGCGCTCTTTGAGAGACGCTGTCTGCAATAAGCTTCTCCTGGAAGAACAAGTGCATTCCTTGTCAATGAGGTTGGAGGCTTTGCAGCCGGTGCAACAGGAGCTGCACGAGGCCAAGGTAACTTGATAAACGATTATAGAAGAAATTAAACTATTAAGGCCACAGAGTGCTCCTTGGGGGATGCCATCAGCTACAAACCCAATTAAAGCATGCAATGAATAAACTGTTAAAAAAGAAAAGGTAAAGTAATTTCCAGTACGAATTTCTCTAAGTCAACCATTTGGTTGACTTAGAGAAATTCGTCCTTTCAACTGTTATTATTGAGTGTATGAGAAACGATACAATTAAAATAAACTTTATAAAATGTGCAATATAAATTTCAAATACGTTGTTTTCATTTTACCTCTTTAGGGATTTCACAGACAGAAGACACGTCACGCATTCTAGCGTTCCATAAAAATATAAGGATAAAAAACAGGGGCCTTATTATGTAACATCAACATCTATAGTGTTAGAGTGGAACTCTAACTTTATCATTAATAATTACTTTAATTAATAATAAACACAAATAAAATATAAACAACAGATATCTCGAGTACGCGCTAAGTTTCGGGAATACAGAACAGAGTGACAGCTCGCTAGTGCTGCCCTCGTTCCATAGAGTATACTTGATAGAGTTTCAAAATCGATTCTCACGGATACTTCTCTAATAATAGCTATCGTTTTCAATTAGAATAGAAAGCCTTAGCATGGAGAATATTTTCTATGTGGAACGCGTGACCGCTTTCTCTATGTCAAGTCCCTTTGTTGTTAAAACCCAAAGTGACGTCCCCAGGTGAAAATAGCGAACCTAGAAGCGTCTCTCGAAGAATGGATTTCGACGGCGCGCGCTCGCGGCGCGTCTGATCCGCGCACGCTGGCCGCGGCGCTGGACTCCGCACTACAGAAGGAGTTGGCGGCAGTCAGCGACGGTGGCCACGCGCAGTCACTCTGCGCGCAACTTTCTGAGGTACAGAACATTGGAACATGACGCTATGTCTGAAATTTGGACTTAACTCGTGCCTTCCGATTCGTGATTTCTATTGATAGTATTAGCTCAGTTGGGAAAGCAATCACTCGGTAAGCAAGATATCCAACACCAACCTTCCCAAAGTTGGCAAGGTATGTACTACAATACAAGTGAGGTTTACATTTTATAAAGAATATTGTTCAGCGCCTTTACGGTCTCAACGTGTCATGTTGACATTGTTCGTAAATTATATCCCAATCTCCGCCTCTGTGCTCTAATGGCCACGACGTCTCGACCAGTGGCGGCTGCACCTTAAGTGCGCCCGTGCGCCTCACTACCATTTAAATTAAACTCACACAATAATGTCCTATACCTATCATTACCCATCCATCCATACTGCCCTATACGGAAATTAATATCTGATTATAGTACATATATATACAAGTTTTGTTATTACGAGGTAAATAAAAATGTATAGATTTCTACTGCAAAGGAATTAAATCTTATTTTTGCTTGAACAAAATCGGTCCCGCCCCGTGCGCTCGGGAAAGCGCACGCAGCGAGCTCATACAACTTCTATGAAACACGGTGTAAACAGCCCGGCGCGTGAGACAGAAGATGCGTAGTACAAAATGTATGGCAGTTTTAGGATAGATTCGTGCGCCGCACCCGACCGGAAATTGCCGAAAGAATACGAGACGAAACGAATAGTTCACTCGCGTTACCCCGAGGCCCTGACCTACGCACGATGCACTTAAACAATTACTCCTCCGCAAGCGCGCGCAAAAAGAGACTAACTGACGTGTCGTCAGTTAGTCTCTTTTTGCGCGCGCTTGCGGAGGAGTAATTGTTAATTTAATTACTATAATTATCTAAAAAAGTAAACTAAAGATTAGAAAGAGTGATAATAATAAGTGTAAATTATAATATTGACTTTTTAAAACCAACAGGACTTATGAAAACCCGGCCTATTCATAATACAAAACAGGAATGCAAAACAAAAAATTAATCGTTCACGAGAACGTTCAAAAGTGAAATGTATGTTAAAAAGAAATGGTTATGTGGATATGAGAGACTAAATGCTTTTTTTTGCTTTCCTGTGTTATTTTCGGCGGAGAAGCGATTTGGACGGAATATAAATAAAATTTGTTTCCATTTTATTTGATCATTTAATAAAACCATGCAGTGCACCATCGGTTCTCTGAGACACCAGCCGCCACTGGTCTCGACCATTTTTAGGATTCCGCGCCCAAAGGGCAAGACAGAGCTCTATTAATTTCGTTCTGCTGTCTGTCCGTCCGTATGTCACAGTCTAGCTTGCAGACGGAATGAGTTGCAGATCTGAAATTTGGATATGTTTTGTAAAATGTTGACCCAAAACCAAATATTAAATAAAAAAATTAAATTAAATTGTTTTTCAGAGGGGGGTCCCATACATGAAAGAGAAGAACAACTTTTTTTTGTTCCTCGTCTTTTGGGTTATCAATCTAGACTAGAACTTATTAAGGAGAGTACAAATATATTTTTTATTTTTGGTATTTCCACAAATAAATAATCAATCATTAAGGGTCATCAATGTTGTCAGTTTTAGGCCACTTTTGTTACTGGGTCTATCTCAAAAACTAAACTAGTTAGGAATTTGAAATTTTCTGTGTATTATGTGCCATATATTGTATATAAACAACAAGTACTGAAAACGCCGATTATTAATATAGGTTTAGGGTTACATACCTGAATGCTCGACCAAGTTAATTTTGCAGTTGTGTTTCATATCCAAGTAATGTAGTAATAAGTTTGTAATTTATATTCAAATTTATTTGATTGGAATGAAACCCTTAGGGCGCGAGTCCTATTCGAACTTGACCGGTATTTGTGCGTCTGCGTACTTCGGAAGGGTTACTTTTAGCTGTGAGTTGTGCCCGAAGTACGGCGATAGGGCTCACCACCCAACACGCAGGGATGTTACAATCTTCGGTGAAACGTATGGACGTCTTTCACTTTACGGTTCATACCCGACAACGCCTCTGACACCCCCTCGGATATTCATGTCGTTACGATATATAAGGTCCTACAATCCGTGAAATGGCTGACACACCTAATTCCGCTGTGCTGTGACAGGCTAAAGACCATACGACAAAAAAGGTCCTACAATTCAAAGTGAAAAAAAAAATTAACAGGCGATAGAGTTAATAGACCAATTTCCACCGAAAATTTTTTGTTTTTGCCCAAACTTTTCCATAGGAATTTAGTCAGCTGATGGAACCACTTTGTACTGGAAAGTTAAAAAATTATTTGACCAAAACGATTTTTTTAAATCTTGAACGTAATCAGTTAACGATACACAATCTACCCTAGAAATATTGTCACTTATTATTGTAGGACCTTATATATTTTTCATTATATCGCACTTCTTATAAGTAGCACAATTATGCATAAACTGGCCAATGATAATGTATTACAGGAAGCGGCCACGATCAAGTACGAGCGCGACAAGGCGACCACCAAGCTGAACGACTTGCTCTCAGTGCGCAAGAGTCAGGAGAGCCTTATACACAGACTGCAGAAGAGGTTGCTACTCGTTACCAGAGAAAGGGATAGCTATAGGTGAGCTATATATAGTTATTACAGTTTAATAATCCATACAGTTGTCCAACTAAAACTCTCGAGCATGTCGTTTAAATAAGTAATGTATTGCGTTTTTTGTATTCTATTTACTTAGTAGAGTTTAATGATGACCATGGAAAACTATTTTATTTTATAGTTTTGTAATTATTTCCATTTAAAAATACAACATTTTGATGAAATGAAACGCAAATGCAAAACGCGTCACCATTGGCTAACTGCCTTTTGTGAAAATATTTCATCATAAAATATTAAGTACAAAATTAATAAATGTAAAATAAAACCCTCAAATATTTTGTAATAGGTTGCTTTAATCAAAAATAATTAAAAAACCGGCCACTCGCCATGCACCGCAAGCAAGAGCAGTATCATGTGACGTCACTTTATGCGCGCTAAAATGGCAGCCGTTTGAATTGTAGAAGATTATTATGAAACTTATTTTGATTTTATAGGTGTGAAATATAGATAATTTAGTTGTAAATTCTTACCCACAGCCCTAATTTGATCATATATTAACGATTGGTGCATTAAAAATTTTACATGCATATTCTTTAATGGGCGAAACGCGTAAGGTACATACGCTACTTACAATTTTCGAACAAGCAGCTAGGAGTCTCGCCCGCACAACCGCTCCGTCCAAACGCCTCGACGCTCAAACGATTCAAATCGATTCAAAGATTTGGTAAAATCGATTTGATCCGCTCGCCGCTACTGAGTCGATCTAGCCAGAGAACGCAAGAAACTAGACCAAATTCTTTTTCTAAACAGCACGAGACAAAGAAACGTATAAAGCCTAGGGCCTAGGTAGCTGGTACTAAGAAGTATTTAATTAGTAATTAGTTAATTAAACGTGTTTTTGATTTTCAAAAAATTGTTTTTTGGTTCTATTGCTTATTTCTATGATTTATTTCAGAAAATAAAAATTATTAATTATTTTAATTATCTTTAATATGAATAAATAAACCGCGCCATTCTGTCAAAATTAGATCGGTAAATTCGATTTTGGTACATTTTGTATGCTGTTTTTCTATATTGATGCAAATCGATTTGAATCGATTTCCAAATCGATTTGCTTTTTTTTTAATCGATTTGTCATTTTAAAACGATTTCCCCATCACTAGAACAGCTGTATGGATTTTTAAACTGTGCTATTATTATGATATCTATGCACAGACGTATAATATAGTAGCAGACCTAACATTAATAATAAACGCATAGAGTCGACGCGTGGCAATTTTAGCTCCGTGAACTACGAGCTCTTTTAAATATAAATATTGCTTGTTTCCAAACAAAATATATACAAGAGATTAGTTTAGGAATTAACAAATATGTTCCAAACATAAGCCAGCCAAAATAACCCATTTTTATACGTTTCTTCGTACCATGAAGCCTAAATGTAGCTTATTTTTTGTATAGAAACTTACTACCACGCTATTTAATCCTTATGTTTGGTCTGCTACTTAGTAATTATATGTCTGTGTATCTATGGCTCTACGACTTCTCGCTATTCTCCTATGCGATAAATATTTAGCTATATACAGAGTTAGTTTTTCAAGAGGGCGTGGATGGCCAAATCCGAAACTATAGGGAATAGTAAAAAGTGCTCAAATTCCCAGAATATGATCCTTCTAAGCGACACTATCGGTTAGTGTGATTATTTTTTTGAGAATTACCAGTTTCGGTTAACTGCTAGGGAAATTATTTAAAAAAAAATCCAATGATGCTGTTTTGGTTTTCATCCAAATCCGCTCCGCTTTTACGCTATTCCCTATAGCTTCGGATTTGGCCATCCACACCCACCTGAAAACCTAACCCTGTATAGTTTGTAGGCCACAAATTTGTTTTTGATTCCGTTTTATATTTTTAGGGTTCCGAAAAATTCTAAAATAAAACCCTGCTGCTTTTACGGGGCCACTAGCTGGCAAGTCTGTGAAAACCGGCGTTCACGAATGAGTTTCAATATATGTCTCACAAACGTCCATCGGATGTAGCACACGCAAAATTACGCTGATCTCAAAGAACGAAAATGCTAGTTTACATTAAAAAAAAAAATATATGTGGATAGTCTAATGGGGCTTAGATTAGGGGCCTTACTATATTGTCTAACTTCGACATCCTTCGCAATCGCCTTCAAAAGCACCATTATTGGCTAGAAATGACATTACACATATTGGCTATTGCGATAGGTATTGAAGTTAGACAGCAAGAGGGCTGATCTGGATTTATGTCAAAACAGTATTTTATTCAGAATTTTTTAAATTTTGAATCCTCTTTCCAGACAACAACTAGACTGCTACGAGAAAGAGTTAACAGTGACTCTGTGCGGGGAGAGCGGGGCGGGAAGTGCGGCATTGCTGTCCGCCAGAGTGGAACAGCTAGAGAAAGCGTTACAGGGATACAGAGACCTGCTGTCTCAACATGATCAAGAGAACCAGTCTAAAGGTATTCAGTTAAAGTTATATAATAACATCACGACATTACATCACCGAAGGAGTGTCGGAGATGTTTCTGAATGTGGACTGTCAGTGAAATCAATCAACATTCGTACACCTCCTTTTAATGGATGATTTTTACGTCTCCACGTGTGAACGTTATCGGTGTAGGGCATGCAGCTAGGTTTAGCTCACTTTTGATTCCTTCACTTTTAGAATAGAATAGAGTTTATTTGTCTAAAAAACACTTACAAGTTACACAACATAATTAAACACAAAAAAACCAGGCGGCCCACCATCGCCTGGGACCGATGGATGGCGGGATATCCATCCCCAATTGCCGGGCCAATTGATATAAATCAGACTGGTGACGGGCAGCGGCGTCACTGATGCAAGGGTTTCGGCACCGCGCTCACCAATCCGCCTGCCCAGCGTGTGTGAGTATGGGCATTTCTTCCAGGAGGACTGCCAAGAGTGGCGAAATCCTGGAAATGCCTATTTCCACCAGTGGACGAAACAGGCTGATGGATGGATGGCATGTACATTTTTAATGCACAAATCGTTAATATGTGATCAAATTGGGGCTATGAATAAGAATTAAATTATCCAAATTTCATCGATAAAGAATCAAAATAAGTTTCATAATAATCTTCTACAATTCAAACGGCTGCCATTTTAGCGCGCATCAAGTGACGTCACATGATACTGCTCTTGCTTGCGGTGTATGGCGAGTGGCCGGTTTTTTCATAATTTTTGATTAAGGCGCCTAGGACAGTCAAATTGGCGGGAAAATCGGCGATCGAACCAAGTCGGGAAGGTGACTCGGGCTAGCTCGGACACAGACGGCGGCGACGGGCAGCTACAGAGTACTAAATAAATGTAGTGAAAACCACTGCTCAATGCAGTAGTAGGCAGTTATCTATTTATATTATTAGGAGTACACCAGTATCATTGTGTTTAGTTTTATACTGTCCCGAATTTCTAAAACAATCTTAGTTATTTATTTTATGTACAGAATACGAGTAATAAATTATCGAGATGAAACAAAAGCAAATTTGTTTATTTAAAAAGATTCATGTTTCGTTTTATGAAATAAATGAAATACTAACATAAAAACAAATAATAAACTTTATTTTCAGAAGTAAGATACCAGTAAACAATTATCTCAATTATTTTAGTCTGAAAAGGCGCGAGGACATGTACGACTAGGTACAAGATTTTAAAATAAACTTCCAAAGGACTCCAACTAGGTTTGACAGAGAATAAGTTTAAGCTTAAATTAAGCTTTCTGTTGAAAAAGGCATATTATAAAATAGATTAATATTTGGATGATAATAAACCATCGTGTCACAGTAAAATTAATCTATGTTATAACAGTAGTTAGTATAATTTTCTAACTTACGTTTCCCACAAAGAATTAACGTTAATTTATTATTACATAACTTGTAAAAGGTGATGGATTATAGTGGACAGGTGGACTGAGATACATTTTTATCATGACATTAATTCCTTGTCATGTCATTGTAATGTCTTCTATTTTTTATCCCTTAACTTAATGTTAAGTACTTTGTATACTATAAGACTGAGTAAAAAAAAATATAAAATAAAAAAATATGAAAAATATATGATCTTGCTTAGTTTCTTGCCCGTTCTTCTTAGCAAGACTAATGGAATGGGCGGAGTTAGGCATTATATTTATTTCAATTTTAATTTATTTATCTCAACTTATTTCTAGCATACTATATTTATAATTATTTTTTTATTTGTTTACTTATGTAAGTAGGTACATAATTTAATTAACTTTAAATAAGTTTATCTTTAAAATATTTTCCTGTACCTATTGCATACAAGGTAAAATTCAATCATATTACTAAATTCATACTGGAGACAAGGTTTAACGACCCTTTTGGTGAAATTAGAGAATATATTTGTTTGCTTCCATACTGATTGGGCTAGGAATTGTATTTGAACTTGTCCGGGCAGTACGAGAGCAAAAAATAACTTTTCGATTTTGGCCAAAAGGATCATTGTACCTTGTTTCTAATAGCTAACCGAGTCTCCAGTATGAATTTTTTTACATTGTTATTTTAAAATACATTTTGTCAATTCTTTCATCGAAGTGAAAACATACACTTTATGTACCTATCTATGTTACAAACAAATATTTATTTTTGAATAGTAAACTATAAGTCAAGACGCCTTTTTGTGGCTTGTCTCCTTTTTCTTCGTGGTGTTTTTTCAAGTGAATCACTGGTATTTAGCGTTCTGGTAACTTTAAGTTTTTTACTTTTCGGTGAATTCTCGGAGGATGCAGCGTTCAATTTTCTCTTTCGCTTCACTTCTTCTTTCTTTATTATTGCTTCTTCAATATATGTTGGATTTCTTATGGTCATATTTCTTGGATGACGCGGATCGACTAGCTCTGGGAGAATGCAATCCAAGTAAAATGAAGTCAACTTTTTTTCCATTTTGGTTTTCCAGAAGTTGTCATCTCGCTCAATGTATTCAATTTTTAGTGCTGTGTCTTTACCAGACCAAACTGCAAAAATACATATGTTTTTTTCTGTGATATGTAGTTGCCCTTGGGCTTGATAAAACCAATCGGATTTCTTATTAATAGACATTTGCCCATTTTCTGTATTCCAGAATGTAATTTTCCTTTTTTTTATTGCTTCTCCTAGTCCTAGTTTAAACGCAGATATAGGACACTTAATCTCTACAATGTCCTCTCCACACAACGCATCAGGCGTGGCACCTAAAAATTGCACTTCTTTATCAATAAAGAGACCACATGGTAATAGTTCTCTATTAATTTGGACTGACAATTGGTCCAGAGCAACTTTTTCGTTTGATCTTCCGTGTTTTATAGCGGCCACATGGTCTATATTAGCACTGTACAGCAAGTTTTTAACAAATTTTGCACAGCTCGTGTCTAGACGTTTTTTGATAACTTTACCAAAAACCGAAGCAGTTAACATTTTTCGGCGGAGTTCGAGCCATTCGCTGCTTTGGCTTTGCAGAATTGTTTCCCTGCAGATACGTTTTCGCTCAGTCTCACTCTTTTTTAAGTTTTCTAAAAATATATTTTTCGCCAGTTCCATCGTATCAGTATTAATGTCTGGCTGTTGACATGCCTCTCCATAATGGTCATCTTCTTTTTTATTATGAATTGGTCTTCTTTTTGTTCTTTTGTATTTTTTTTGACTTTCTTTAATTCGATTTCTCCTGCTCTCCAATACTTTTATTTGAGTTTTTGGTGAAGATCCGCTAATATTTTTGTGTAGTGTGCTAAGCGGTTTTTGTGTATTGAAAGACACAACCGAGGCAAAACATCGGCTTTGGTATGAACCACGCAGGCTGAAGTTAATTCGCTTCCCACCAACGAATTTAGCAATTATGCTATTAAAACGTTCTACAACGTTGCTATCTACGTCCCATATTAAACTTCGTGCATGCGAAGCCACCATCCCAACGATGTTTTTTATGTCTTCCCAGAGATTTGATACATAAAATTCATCTGGTATCGACATATCTTTCTGGCCTTTTTTCGAACACAATGTTTGATGGCAATCTACATGCATACCAAAGGCATGTTTTGCAGCCTGAATAATATCCCTGTATAGATACTCAATCTTTTTAAAATTGTCTTCTTCTTTTACCTTGTTGAGTGCAATTGCATTACATATGTATTTTCTAGCCGATAAAATTCTGCTTTTTGTCAATATTTTTCTGAAAACTATGTCGTATTTCCTATCTGTGGTCATGTTATGCAATTTATTGCAAAAATTTCGTAATATGTGGTTTCTACAAAAAATTTTTTGGACTGTATGATTAGGGTACGGTCTCGTTTCCAAAATTTTGTTGTAGGTATTTGAGTCACCATCTGATATCATTGTACCGTATATAAGTCCGTACATCTCAAAGGAGGCTTTGAATCCTTCCACTATTATGTTTGATTCCATTGCTGTAGAAGGGCCATCAAAATTTTTGTAGCAAGCGTGTGTTTTCGTCTCTATTCCCAATTTTTCAGCCCGAGCGCAAATAGTACAGTATTTATTTTTGACACCCAAAAACAGCACTTTTCCAAACCTTTTACCAACTATTGCTGCGGCTCCTGACAAGGCTGAATAGTTTTTCTTGTAGGACCTTTTGCTCCAACAACCATCAGCGACGACAGATATAATCGGTATGCCCTCTGCATTCACAGAACCTTCTTTAAGAGCAGCTTCTCGTTCTTCAGCTGCAGCTTCTTCCATGACTTGCATAGCAGATTCATACCAAGCATTGGATACTTCTTCATGAGTTTTCTGGTAAAGACTCTTACTCATAACTGGTAAATCAAGCCCAGCTGAAAACTCTTGTAATTGCGATAAACCGCATCCGATCGCCATTGTTGCAGCAACTGCCGACTGATTAATGTTCATACCATCAGCATCTTCTATTAAACAATTTACAAAGAATTTTTTATAGCAAATTTTACACTTTATAGTGAACTTTGAAGACAAGCCAACTTTTTTGTCACCTAAAATCTCCATTGTGCTGATATTGCAATTCATAACTTTATCATGATGGTTAAGTTCTTGTAATTGCGTGAAAAAGTATTTCACATTTATTAAACGATTGCCTTCATTACCTTCCGGATGTTGACTCTCTGATTCAATTATTAATGGTGGAAGATCATCCCTGCAACAAAAAATATACGATGAGTGTAAGAAGACCCAAACACGGAAAAATAATTCCTAATAAACCAGCCGGGTATGAGTAGCCATAAATTATGAGATATAATAATAAATACTATAAAAACGAAATATTGGAAAAAAGAAGAAGTAATCTAATAAAACTGTAATATGCCAACGTTAAATAGTTGGTTAGACAAGCCCGCAAAAAAAAACAGTGACATCTAGAATGCGTGGTATTAGAGAAAACCATGGATTTAATTTGAATGTACAACGAAATGAATCTAACAACAAAAATTTTGAAAATAAGTTTGAGTGCGATGAATCAGAGATGACTTCTCAAGACACTCGTGAAACAGACAATGATGATGAAAGCGTGATAACTATGAAATAAATAGTACAGGAAATGAATGGTATAGGTAATGGTATAGGGTCTGGAAACTGACCGCAGCGCGTAAGTGACCAACACCTGTTCCGAGTTGTCTAAAAAATTCACATATTATCGGATCACTAAATACTTAGGTTAGCTGGGTATCTTGGTACACACTTTGGGTACGGAACCCTCGAGATTCTACTATTTGGGTATTATGTATTTTGACGAAAAAAATTACTAAGCATACTTACTCATTAGAAGTATCTGCATGTTCAGTACTCTGTGACGATATGTTTACTAAAGTCTCCGGTGTGATTTTTGAGGAATGACCTATGTCTTCAATGCCAGGAGATTCTTTATGTTTCTTCGTTCCGTATGGTCTGAAAAAGGCACATATCATATTATGGCCAGATACTTAGGCAACCAGGTAAGTAGGTACCTACATGTAAGTTATATATAGCTACGTGCCTTGGTTCTGTGTAATGAAATGAATTTACGTAAAGACTTATGGTATGTATAGAAAGTTAATTTTTGTTTTTAAAAACCTACGTACTGTAACCGAAAAGAAGAACCTTGTGCATGTGTATAATGCTCTGGGTCACTGCGTGATTAATTATTGTATAACTGCATGGGGTGGAGCTTCAAAATCCCATCTGATTGAGATGGAACGTGCCCAACGCGCTGTACTTAAGGTCATGTTGTACCTACCATGGAGACATCCTACAATATCAGTATATGAACAATCTGAAGTTCTCAGTGTGCGTAAGTCTTATATATATCAATGCCTTAGAAGGTATCATCGATATACAGTTCCACACCTTACTGAAGCAAGGCAACGCACAGATCGCTGTCCTTTACCTGCGGTCAAAAGCGTGTTTGCACGTGCTCACTACGATTTTCAGGCTCCAAATTTGTACAATGCTATAAATTGTACAGTAAGATTAAAAAAACTAAGTAATTATCAGGTGCGTCATAGGGTTTTCCAATGGCTAAGCGACTTAACTTATGAGCAGACTGAAAAACTGTTGTAGATTATTAATTGGCTTGTTAAACCAACTATTCAGACACAAATAGCCTTCACACACACGCACGATCTTTCACTCTCACATACACTCAACCGATCTCATAATATCACTCGCAACACACTCAATACCCACCCACACCTCTCACATACAGTATAAGTACAACCTCTTTTAACTTTGTTTAGACTAATAATATTATAAGTTATATTCTAACATTTACAAACACTACTACCAATGAATGTAACTAAACGTAAACAAACCTAATCTACTTTAAATGTTGTAAATTTTAGCTTTGCTCTTTTATTTATCTTTTTAATTTAAAATAACAAAAGATAATTTCACAGTTATTATTACAATTAATAATTATGTACTACTGGTCTTAAATCATGTATAGCTATAATACTAACCCTTAGTTAAAAAAAAAAAAAACTTTTGTACCTTTTGGCTAGATAATATATTTAAAAACTGAAATTATGGGAATGTACTGACTCCTAGCTTACAGTTTATACTTTTATAGGAGTTGGATACTCATTGTTTTATGTAAATGTATTATGGTCAATAAATATATTTTATGTTTATGTTTATGTTTATGTAGTAGCCTAATAGGTAGGTAATATAAATTCAACTGGGGTATAAAATATATAAACTATACCTATATAATTATATTATAGCATGTTATGCACACATAAACAAATAGCACGTATGGCTCGTCATAAAAACAATTTGTGTTTGCGCTTCTTTGAAGTCTTATTACCATGGAATGAGGTCGATTATAGAAAGCAAATCATCTCGGTCTTTAAAAATACAGCTGCATTCTCCTTTTGGACTAGGCAAACTTTTTTATACCTAATAATTGAGGTCATTTAGCTTAGACATGGACAATTTGTCTAATTATCTTATTCATTCGGTTCAAATCTGTTTAGTCTTGCCACTCACTGTACAAGATACAATAGGTAAGGTGGGTATGCTTAGGTAGGTACTTACTTGAGACCCAGAAGACATCGACCTTTGTTTAGGTAAGATCGTTTTGCTTTACCAGAACGATAATACTTTAAAAGTCTTTTATTACCCATTGTTTAAAGTTAATTCAACCACTGTCAACAAACTAACCTAACTTATAAATATCTTACACTTATTGCACAAAAATAAAACAAAAGGGAATATTTACACTATTATACACAAAATACTACTAGTTCACAATATTAACACGATATAAGAACTATCAAATGCAATAAACTACCACTAAAACACCTGATATTTGCCAAAGTATTATTTCTACAAACAACTGTGACCGCGAATCGTCAGACTCAAAGCGCCCGATTAATTCTAATAGCAAAAATCAAAATTGTCAGATCTTGTTCCCGTATTTTTTTCTTGCAGGCGCTTTTAAATATTTTCAAGGTGTTTCCTTGTAAAACAAATTTAATAAAAAATACTCGCTCATGTATCTTAACTTGTTTATACCACAGCTAATTAAGTGATTGCTTTTAGCATTTTAGCTCGTCTTTGATGAGAAACGGATGATAAATAGTTTTTCATTTTCATGTGTTTACAGTTACGCGTAAAGCTTATTATAGCATATAATGATAAATTATTTACAAACTAAAGGCAGGGGGTCTTAGAATAAGGATTAAGGTATGTTTGTGCAGAGCTTCAATTTCCCAAAGCGACAGGATGCAACGTCTTCGACATTCAAAAATGTGGAATTTCACATTTTTACAGGGATAGTCGCCTTAAAACAACATATCACAAAATATTTGAGGGTTTTATTTTACATTTATTAATTTTGAACTCAATATTTTATTATGAAATGTACTCACTATGTCACAAAAGGCAGTTAGCCAATGGTGACGCGTTTTGAATTTGCGTTTCATTTCATCAAAATGTTGTATTTTTTAAATGGAAATAATTACAAAACTATAAAATAAAATAGTTTCCCATGGTCATCATTAAATTCTACTTAGTAAATAGAATACAAAAAACGCAATATATTACTTATTTAAACGACATGCATATTATCTATTAAACATAAAGTTCGATACGTGATGCAGAATATGTGAGTAACTACAAAACAACAATAAAAAAGTATATAAAAATACACTCCAAATTACAGTTTTGAAGAAACAAAAATAAATTTGAAATAAAGCCCCTATTAAAAAACGTTTCTCGTTACTACTTAATATATCTTTATGGAAATATCTTTGCCTTTGGCCTTATTTTTTCCAATTACAATTTTATTTATGGTAAGTGGAAGATAAAGCTAGACCGGGCCGCCCTGGAAGGACGTATGCCGACCAAATAGGCGACATACTGATGAAGGGCACAGTAAAAAGTACCCGGAATAGAAGAGCTTGTATGACTAGATTGATGGATGTAGGAGAAGCAAAAGGGGTATGTCAGAATCGTAGCACATGAAAATCTGTAATCTCTGCTTACCCCTCTGAGAGACAGGCGTGGGTATATGTAGGTACAATTTTGGTAACGGCGTTTTCTCTTACGTGTATGTCTATGGAAATTCAAATTTTAAAACAAAGACTAATTTAATTCATGAGTTGTCATACGATCTGTTCTCAAACCAGTAATACGGATAAAAACCACGATCTGAACTGCGATCTATTTATTGTTTGAGATTAGTCACTAATTAAACTTTATTATTCCAGTAATTGAAAAACTTCGCGCGGACGTATCAAAATGGCGTGACGAAGCTGAGTTGGCGAAACGTGACGCGCTTAAGATGAAGGCGCAACGCGACAACATGCAACAACAACTAGAAGGGCTACAGATATTACCCACTACCAAGGTAAAATTAACCCTAAGGTGATTGGCTTAAGGTTTAGTATTGATGACGGGCGTAAATTGAAGACGCAACCCTTCAATAGTATCTAAAATTTACTGTACCGTCACCGCACATTGAGAAAAAGCGCCTATTTTTAGGGTTCCGTACCTCAAAAGGAAAAAACGGAACCCCTATAGGATCACTCTGTTGTCCGTCTGTCTGTCTGTCAAGACCCTTTATCTTGGAAATCGAGTTGAAATTAAAGCCATATACTCAAGTCTAAAGTCCCTTGAAGCTGTGAAAAAAAATCAAACTTCTAAGTTAACGTAAAAATAGATACGGCCGTTTATGCCGCAAAAAACGTATATTTCGACACTCTCAACTCATGGGAATCAAAATTTATAGGGTATTTCCCATTGACCTAGAATTTGGCAAGTAATACCGTCTAATGCTACAAGTATAGTAAAAAATCTCAAAACTATAAATTTGTAATTAAGTCATGAAAAATCATCAAGGTTAAGCAACGGTATAACTGTACGGGTGACCAAATCTTTTTGTAGATTTTTTTTAACTTTTCCTAATTTGTACGGAACCCTCGGTGAGCTAGTCCGACTCGTACTTGTCCGGTTTTTTTACTGAACGAACCTTTAGATTGAGAGCTTTACTTTGATTTAATTCTTATGTTTGCAGATCCTGCATTTGACGGAGAACCCAGCTGCTATCGCTCATAAGCAGTTCCAGCAGGATTTTGAAGCGGCGCAGGAAGAGGTAAAATATGTATAGTACATTTTTATTCTAGTGCGAAATATCAACACTTTCGCATGTGTATCAAATTTGAAATTTGATTTTGATTTTGACGTTTTTAATACACCTGCGAAAAATTTCATCAAACAATAAAATAATTATTTGCAATTTTGTTGCAAATCAAAACAAAATACAAGTCGACAGAAGAAAACGCAGTGTCTGGTTGGCGCCAATTTACATTACAAAGACCAATGTCTCTTTCTAAAATCTTTTTAATAATAAGTTCTAAGATAGATACAATAAAATTATGACGTCTTAAATCGTTTTGAATTATCAAAAGTTCTTTTACAAATTAACATATATATTAAATATATTATTTAATAACAGTATAAAAGTTTGAAAATGCTCATCCTAAATAATTTTTAGTGTATCCGGTTACTTCCAGAAATACCAACAAAGCGACAAGTAAAACAAGGTTTACACACTGCTTACTAAATAATGTCGCCGGATTCCCCTAGATGGCTTTAGTAGTAAAAAAAGAAAGCACTAGTGCGAAATATGTAATTTCCTGCACGGTCAACAGGCACGTAATCCATCACATTTCGAGCAGGTGCATTAAAAATAATTAGCGCTATATTTTATACGCATATTTTTCAGACCACTTCTGTAGTCTAGGGTTCCGTTTCGAAACGAGTGAATTTTAATCAGAGTAATGCGAATTTCACTCCACAGAGTTCAAAAATTGACCCAAGTGAAACCGAGAGTAAACGAACTGTTACCTGACAGTTGCACGAAAGTGTTTTGAAACGCTAGTAATGCGAAAATCACACCGGCTAGTGCGATTTTTAGGGTAGTAAAGCAGAATCCCGGTGCAAAATGCACATCGTATTATTGTTTTCCTTACTTTTGAATAAAAAGTGTCCACAAATTGCGTTTTAAAGCAATTAGCGGAAATTTATTAGTAATAATTAACTTTTCACAGTTAAATTCTATCATTTTAAGATTTACATTTTGATTGCATTCGATTAACAATCTTAAAAGCGTATATATAATCGAATGTAATCAAAATGTAAGGCATAAAATAACTTGATTTTTTTTCCGCTAATTGCTTTAAAACGCAATTATTGCATACTTTTAATTTAAAACTAGGGAAAATAATATTATGATGTGCATTTTGCACCGAGATTCGGTTTTACCACCGTAACGCCTTGGCCACGACTTCAAGATTTGCGCGGCGCTTCTTGTGGAGCTTGGTGTGGGCGGGAAGCGAGAAGCTCCACAAGAAGCGCCGCGCAAAGCTTGAAGTTGTGGCCGAGGCGTAACGCTGTTAAAGTTCGCCTCACAGTTGTTACTCCGGAGTTTTGCCGGGTTGTAGACAAAAGTCAAAACTTTAAAAGTTGATTCATCGTTGCTAAAGGGAAAAAGTGAAAATGGATTATTGTGAAAGTTGCATCAGGCTCGTAACAGCAAATTTTTCTGTATTTCTTTTTTTGCGACTACAAAAAGCAATTTCAGTTTCCCGCCCAAGAATTAGATCTGAAACTGACGTTTGTTACCCAGACCTTTCAAAATCAGAATTCTCTTTCTCGTATATATCTCTGTCTCTTTCTACTAAACGAGTGAAATTTCGCACTACGATCGCACGTTTCAAAACGCTTCCTAGTTGTGGTCCAAGTGGTGGGTTCAAATGCTAAATAAGCCATATATAAAGCTGTGGCTTTTTATCTGTGCCCGTAATATGGTGATAAAGCTCACCAACCATCACGAGTACGAGTGAAACTTCTACACCCGCTGGGGGAGTCATATCGTGATGTTGCGTATGTATGTTTCTCATAATAATTCCACGTACAAATTGTATATATGTTCTCAGATCGAGAAGCTGAAAGCGGCGCTCCGCGAGGGGGGCGGGACGCGCGGTAGTTCCGAGGAAGTGGCTGCGCTCAAACAGCAGCTCGACAGCAGTCGCATCAAACTGCAGAGGTTGGTAGTGTTGGTACTAATATGTACACACTAGACCTTTGTCCTCCGTTCGCTCACGTTAATTTCACCATGCCTACCAGGTAACCTTAAGGACGGTCGTCATGAGCGCAGCAACTCAGCTGTGGGTGTGACCAAATGTAATGCTATTTCATTTCGCTGTTACGTGCACGCTTGATGAAACTTGAGAAGGCAATACAATCGCACCGATTTCGTCGCGGGCACAAAATTTAAAACGCGTGTCAGAAGAAACAAAATTTTGGCAATTCTGTGAAAGTTTTTGAACATAATAGTGGTTAGAAATAATCTAGACTACCTTTTGATGGGAAATTAGTATTAAAAGAACAAAAACACATTCGGCTACACTTTGGATAAAAAACTGTTTTTACGTTTTCTAGGGGATCTTAGGATCTGATACAAATTTTTCCATTTTGTAAATTGAATCTCAGAAACAGCCTCCCCCCCTTTAAATCTAATGTAAAACCTGATCAGGAAAATAAAAAACCTGCTATAACAGGGTCACATTTGCTTTTATGATTGAAACCAGAGAGCTTGCTTTCTGATTGAACACCCATATCCACAAACACACAAAAAACAAAATCACACTGACAGCACCGTCGTCGACGTAATGACGTTTTATAGCTAGTGTTCCCATCCATCCATCCATCAGCCTGTTTCGTCCACTGCTGGACATAGGCCTTTCCAGGATTTCGCCACTCTTGGCAGTCCTCCTGGAAGAAATGCCTATACTCACACACGCTGGGCAGGTGGATTGGTGAGCGCGGTGCCGAAACCCTTGCACCCGTGACGCCGCGGCCCGTCACCAGTCTGTTTTATATAAGGCCCGGCAATTGGGGATGGATAAACCGCCATCCCTCGGTCCCAGGCAATGGTGGGCCGCCTGGTTTTGCCTGAGAGCTGTTCTCTTACTCTCCCCCGAATAACTTCGGGAGGATTTGCGAGTAAGATGGTGGTACTTCCACAGTCGAGCCCGGCATCAGCTCTTTCTTTTATTGGTTTTTCGCTACCCGATGAGGTTTTTTATCTTCCTGGTCAGCCTTTTTAATATTAATTTTAATTGTAAAAGCATACATTAGTAGTTAGCATAACGATAGTAACACTTTTCAAGGTCATATCAAAACTTCTCGAGGGAAGAACTTCGTTTGACAAAAACAAGCATCTACCAAGAAACCGCTTACGCCTTAAAGACGGAAAAAGTTACAGAAATAGACCGGTTTAGCTACCTTCATTTAAATATTTGGAACTGTAAGTAAAACTTATGAATATTACGTAGTTACAGTATTGCAGTACGGTAGGCCTACCATGAGTTTTGCTTGCTATACACATTACCGTCTGCGTAAAATATTTTGTATGAGAAATGCTGGTTCCTGTAGTAAGCCGCTAGGGGCGCTGCACAATTTCTCATATTAATATTTTACGCAGACGTTAACGTGTAAAGTAAGCAAAACTCACGGTAGGGGTGCAGATGTAAAGTAGGCCTGCCGTGAGTTTTGGTCACGATTAGCGATGCAAAGCTTCGGTAAGTTTCGGTAAAAAACGATATTTTACATAAGTTACGGTAAAATTCTGTAAAAACAGTATTATACGAACCCGTATCGTACCACATAATGTTGGCCCATGAGGGTATGTTGTATGATATATAGGTTTAGTGGTTTTTACAATCTTTTATTTAACTTGCATTTTATTTATGTTAGTTTTGTACGGGTCAAATCAAAAAATATAAACTTTCATTGGGGAATCCGCGATCATAGATTACAACTGCGGCGTAAAAGTACTCAATAAAAGTCTATAACAACAAATTTCCGTAAAATAATTATTTCTTAAAAAAATACCAAAAGTAGGTAGCTAGAAGTATTTAGATTCGTTTTGGTGTCTAAAATTTATTATCTTTTAGCTAACGATGAAAATCCGCTAGATCTAGCCACAAAGTAGCTAAAACGGCAACACTGGCCGTCGCGACAGCGGAACGGCAACGGCGAAAAATCGACTACGATGACTACTTACACCAATCGGCTACGTCGCGTGATTATTTTGCAACTATACGCGCACGGGATTTAAAAGAAATCAAAATTTAAATGTCATAACTCAACGGTAAGTTTACGGTAATATGACCGTAAAATTCCCGTATTTTACGAGCGTTTTTGGTAAAATTACGTAACTTTGCAACCCTAGTCACGATACACGTTACCGTCTGCGTAAAATATTTTGTATGAGAAATTCTGGTTTCATATAAATATTTTGCGCAGTCGCTAACGTGTATCGTGACAAAACTCATGGTAGGCCTAAAGAGATGGAGGATAACATCACGTTTAATGTTTGTCTCTGCAATTAATTCCTTCTCAGGGCCGCAACAAATTGTGGTTCGACTAGCTACCGTCATGACCACTCAGAGTCCGTAGTATGATAACGTGCGACTTCACTTATCGCGCTTTTCAACGCGCACATCACGAGATGTGCAACTCGCGCGCAATAAGAGATCTGTTTAAAGTGTATATGTGTTTTATGGCACTATCCATCTCTTTCAGTCCGTTACTTAAGCTTAAGAGGCCTATAGTCGGCGGCTTGAAGTCAGTCGCGTACGGGATCGCTATTCTTACATTCAACTTCGGATTACAGAGCACTGACTGGCTGTTATTGGTTGGCCCGAACGTTCATTTCCCGAGCTCGTACGGAACTAACCGAATGCGGTGTGAGAGGCAAGCTAACGCGAGACAACATTCATGTTTTAAAAAAACTCGAGAATGGTTTTGGTGGTTTCTATGATTTTTGGAGAAATATCCCAAAAATCGAAATGAAACAAAAATACTTTTGAATAGTATAAAATATACTATCCTGTGAAACTAAAATGATTGGATTTGTTGTATCGCTTCTAAGACATTACGGTACATAAACATTAATTTAAATATGTGTAAAATCCAGAACATTTATACGCTTGTAACTTTTGTATGTATTTGATTTTGATAAATGTTTTAGTTTCACGTCATGGGTATTGTATGGGATATGTTGAAAAAGAAAAAATAATAAGCAAGTAGTACTTGCCAAGTACCTATAAATAAGTATATGATCAGCGAACTGCGCTAGTATGGGAGTTCGGGTAAATAGAGTGGTCTTAAGGACTGCCATCACGCGCAAACCTCCATACAAACGCAAATACAAAATTGTGAGGCGTTTATTGAATGTTTTCATGATATTTTAGGCTGAGTCCATCGACATTATCTAGATTTATGCCAAATTAGAACTAAAAATCGGGAAATTTGGATCATATCTATACAAAAAAAAACTAAAAAGCGTACATTTAATGTTTTTTTATTACAAAAATCGTAGCCGAATGTATTTTTATTGTTTTAGATAAAATTTAAAATTAATACCAATTTCTCATCGAAAATGTAATCTTGATTAATTGTATTTAATAATATGTTTGAAAACCTTCACAGTATTGCCAATATTTTGTTTCTTTTGACACTCGTTTTCAATGTTGTGCCCGCGGCGAAATCTGTGCGATTGTATTGCTTCGCGAGTTTCATCGAGCGGGCACGTACGTAATAGCGAAATGAAATAGCATTACCTTTGGTCGTGCACACAGCTAAGTTGTAGTACTCGTGTAGCCGTTCTTAAATGGAAGACTGTTCTTTTAAAATGTAATTATTTTTCTTTTCTAGGATGAAGGAAGAATTCACATCATCAGCTCAGGAGTACAGAGATGTTTGCTACATGCTTTTAGGTTATAAAATTGATAGAACTGGGCATAAAAATTATAGGTGAGTTCCGTTTTCAAAATTTAGCTTCTGAAATAGAAAGTTTAGTTGCCCGAAATGTTTGCCCTGAATATGACCAACATAAAATTTGACAAATTCTATAAATTCAAAAACACACGGTAATTTTTCCCTTTCCAGATTATCGAGCATGTACGCAGAATCGGCCGAAGAATACCTTACCTTTACCCTGTGCGACGACGGCATCGAAATGGTGCATACAGAATACTCGGCCACTTTGGGCGAGCTCGTTGAGTTACACCTACATCAGCAGCGATCTATGCCGCTCTTCCTTTGCGCTCTCACAATGGAGCTATTCACTAGGACAACTATGCAACAGGAAGTGGCAGAAAGTGATTAAAGTGACGTTTGGTGAGTGTTTTAGAGACTTCCGAAGTATTTGGCGCGTTGTTCTTATATGTTTTCGAAGCGATTCAGTCATTTTAGGCGACTAAGTCCAATTCCGGTCAAGAAAGAGATAGCAATAAGTTTATCTATAGTGGTAGTTTCATTTATATTTTGCTTTTAACGGGGATAACTTTTGAGGACTGAATTGGTTTAGAAAGCACGTAGTGCTAAAGCTAAGTATATGTACGATGAATGTAAGTATTAATAAGTAGATATAGTTTATTACTAGGGCAGCTGGAAAATCGGTCATTGACCTTTGCGTATTTTGTACTGGACCCCGTACCACGAAACGCAGTAATTGATGGCGAGATTGACGGGCGATACGTATGGTTTTTTTTTAAAGCTTACAGTTTTTCCATCTGCCCTAGAATCAGACTTTAGTTAATAAGTTACAGTTGGGTCTGGTATAGAAGGTGGTTTGAAGTTAGTTTCTTAGGGGGAGTGTTGTGTGCGTCGCGTCGCGTGCCTTCTATATTGGTCCGAGTTGAAGTTATAATCAAATTGCAAATGTGTCGTCTATTTGATTTAGTTTGAGGAAATACTGGATCGACACTACCTTTTTTAGGCGTAAGTAAAATCTAGGAATTTCACAATTTTGTTTGGTATATTTTAAACGAATAAAAACAGGGATTTTTTAGGTATGGAAATCTGAGGATTTTCAATTTATCCAAGAAAATCCCCAACCTGTGTCGTTTTCTCATGTGCTGAATGTACTACAATATATATTATTTTAAACTAAATTTGTAAAAATACACATAAGAATAATTTTCTTCGAAATCTTATTAAATTACAATGGAATTCTAAAGTGTATAAAATATTACCAAATTTTGTCAAATTACATTCCGTATCTTGTAATTTTTAGAAATTTCGACAATTTTTCGAATAATATATTAATATGGATATTACTAATATATTATACCTACGCAAAAAGCAGAATGTTGTATTTTTTTTTCTCATATATTTCGGCCTACACGCCAGTAAAACAAACAAACGAGCAGTATTTTTATACTCAAATTGAAAATCGTATAACCTGTTTTATCAAAGAATAATTTATTCGCTCTCACTCGCACAGTAGGTATATCTGTCTTTAGTCCCACACTTCCGTACCGCAAGCAGAAAAAAATAGCCTGGATTTGCCTAATAGGTAGCCAGTTGCAAATTTACGTGTAAAATAGCATTAAATATTACTTATATAATTTATAGGAATATGTAAATATAATAAATAATAATTTTACTATTGTAGGTACTTCTATGGTAGAATCGCCTGCAATTCAACTGTATGTAAACGATTTTAAAGACTGACGCCGGCCGCAATAAAAACTGCCAATAGGTAGCCTGTCATGCTGGCGTCCGTACATACAGGGTGTAACTAGACTGCTACCTTAAATGAAACCACATATTCTACTGACCCTACTGAACCACTTTTCCCAAGAATCATACCCGCGGACAGCCTTAGTTTAGGAAATAATTGAGTTCCAAACAAAAATGCGTGAACCCTAACGCACCGACATACGGGCCTACAAGCGAGTTTGGAGAGAGCGTCGTCGTCCGTCTAAGGGTGGCCGCGGGTATGATTCTTGGGAAAAGTGGTTCACTAGGGTCAGTAGAATATGTGGTTTCATTTAATGGTAGCAGTCTATTTACACCCGGTATTTATAACTGGCTATTGCCCGCAGCTCCTTGTTTATTCAATCTCTGCACCGTTTTCAGCTTGGGCGTTGTTTTATCAACAAATGATAATAAAGAAAACTGCATTATTGTCATCCTAGTGACTCTGGTCAAGATATACGCTATAAGGTGTGTTAATAAAGTAACCGCCAAGCTCAAAACTGTCGATAATAGCTTTTATCTTAAGAGCAAAAAAAAAAATACGGATTGAAAGAAGCTTTCAAGCGAGCTAGGCTGTGGACAAAAGCTAGTTTTAAATAAAATATAAACACAAAATTTAACTCTGAGATATGAAAAGAAAAGGGTTTTCAGTAAATCAAAATCAAAGAATATGTGTCAAATATTTATGAAGATCAAGAAAGTAATCAACAAAGATATATTATACGTCATCTAATGTTATAGCAATGAGTTATCTACCTGCAACAATTAAGTATTATTCATTTATTATAGTCAGAGACAGTAAGAGTTAACAATTAGTAAATAGTAAAATATTACTAGAAAGTAATTGACAATAGAAAAGTAACTATTCAGTCCACATTCCTACATAAAGCTAGTAAATAACAGCAAAAGTTAAGAAGCCAACACACACTGCTTTCTGTTTCATCTGGGCCTGTGTAAATATGCCTCAATGTTATTTTATCAATCGTGTGCACGCCTCTTGCGCTCAAATTCATTATTAAAATTTTACAGTATAGTTTAACAGTGATCCAAAGTATAATGTTAATAATTAATTCGTAACAAAGAAGGTTTATTAAGCGTTAGTATTAGGAATACGAATGTGGACGAAGTCTTAGTTGATTTTAAACTATTTTAAAGCTAAGTAGGACGTCAGAGAGTCTAAATTTGAGTGACATCACACAGTGCTTTAGTTACATAATTTACAATTGATTCGAAATCAAATTACACCTAGGGGGCTAGCATGGTGCCACTTTAACACCATTTGACAGTAAATCCCATATATTTTTTGTCAAATGGTGTTCGAAAATGGTGTTAAAGTGGCAACCATGTTAGGCTAGCTGGAAGTGATTTGGAAATAATTTAAAAGTAACAATAAATTACTTTATTAACTACAGTCTATAAAGTTATCTAACTTTCAGTGTAAAATGTTTCGAAAATAAGAATATTCTAATAACCCTACGCAATCATAATACTGAAAAGTATATAACATTTCCAAATAACATTTTCGTGGTCATCACAAAATTCTGATTCAATGACTCGATACAATTATAAAAAAATAAAAAATAAACTCGCATACCTAAATTTTCATATAATTTTCAATAAAACATATTGCACTAAAACTCCATACATCATATAACTTAACAATAAATATTGCATAAGCGTCAAAAACCACGTTCACGTGAAGTAAAATTATATTAAATCTTAAAATACTAGAATTTTAGAACAATTACGTCAGTCAGTTTTCATCCTACAAGCAAATAATGTATAGTAACTGTTATTATTCAACAAGACGAAAATTCGAAATTTCTATAAATATAAGTACCTACTTTCCGAACATTGTGCTAACTACACTCCTATAATATTTTGACTAAATAGTAAGTACGATTTGGTGCTCAAAATTTAATAGGTAAGTTTAAGTACTAATTAGTTTAACTATAGAATTAATCTACAATGAGTTCAAATATTTGTGATCATATAGCTAAACTTCTAGTAAGATGTCGCTCCCATGTATTGCGCGGGGTGTTCGCGGGGGAGGGGGGGGCTGGAACAATCAGACATCGTGACTCATCCCCTCTCACACCCGCGGGAACCATGGGAGTGGGGCCTTTTAAAGGGAACACCTACAGGTTGCTAATTTAATGTAATTTTGAGTAACCTGGCACGAGTTGACTTAGAAGCGACCGCTTCTTTTTATGACAGAGCTTCATTCAGAGACCATCCCGGTTCCATTTTCAGTCTTCTTAGATAAATCAACTTCATCTGCCAAAAATAAACCTCAAGATCGACTCGTGTTGGAAAACTGACTCGATAACTTTCAGCTTTACCGCTGTTGATATAAGTCCCAGTCGCGAAGTAATCAATGTCAAAACTTAAAATATGAGTTGGTTTGTAACCAGACAGTCTCTGAATCTTCGCAAGCAACCTTGCTACTTCACAAGTGACTACTCCCTTCGTCACTAGTGACTTCATGCTTTCAGTACGTCACAAACGTTCTCACAACGTCACAAATTACTCCAATCGCTCCGTCGCAGTTGTCTTCTTTCGGTGCATCAAACGCGACTACACATCTACAACATCCTTTCTTTCACGAGTCACTCTATTGTCCGTTATATTTTTATCACCTGTAAACAAAAGATTTAAAAGTAAGTAAGTACATTTACGTTTAGTCTGTTGAAGAAAATAAGAATTGAAAGGCACAAGGATCTTAACAAGTATGTAATAGACGCTTTTCCGCCTTCAGTTAATCCTATGCTTACTTTTTATCCGAAATGGAACCAGACTCGAGTAGTTCTAGTTTTACCGTTACATTGTGGAAAGCGTATAAAATTACAACGCTTGCGAAACAGACGGTATTATAACCCGTGTGGCAATACCGATTTTTTGAATGCAGCTCTGAAGTTTGTCTCTGTCTATCTCTCTATTTAATTTATCTCTGTCGTCTATTTCTCTCTATCCGTCTCGCCAGAGCTAACTTAATTAAAAGCGTGTTTGTAGTTGTTGTGCAGGATAATTTACAACGTAATGCATAAAATAACACACAACTTTGCTAGAAAAGCCTTATTTACATCAAACCATTGTCGCGTAGTGCCATAAACCATAAATTGATTTGTTGTATCGCTTCTAGGACATTACGGTACATAAACAATCATCAAAATATGTGTAAAATCCAGGACTTTGATACGCTTGTAACTTTTGTATGTATTTGATTTTGATAAATATTTTAGTTTCACGTCATGGATATTGTATGGGATATGTTGAAAAAGAAAAAATTATAAGCAAGTACATATGAATAAGGATATGATCAGCGAACTGCGCTAGTATGGGAGTTCAGGCGAATAGAATTGCCTTAACATCGGTAGACGTTGTTCCCGAAGTACGGCTTATCCCGCTGGGATAAAATAAAATCGTCGGCGAAATGTGGTCTGTGACTTGCATTATCAATTATCAGTTCATACTCGGAAACGCCTAAAAGAGTCATGTTGGGATAATGTATTTATCTATTTGTAAACGATTACCTTTACACGGCCCGGGATGTAAAGGGTCGACGACCCTGCCCGCGGAGCACGTGGCCTTCTGCAGCCGGCACCAGGACGGGTAGGTCCTCGCGTCGGAGCCGCAGAGCTGTCGCTTGGTGAACCCGGCGCACGCGCCGCACGACACGCAGCGCGCGCCCGACGCCCCGCCCTCCACGCAGCGCTGCCCCGGACCGCACGAGATGGACGAGCACGTTGCGTTCACTGCGACATTCCATAACTGGATTGTGTATCTTGTTACTTACACACAATGTGGCCACTAGCGTGAGACCGAAGTCGGTAACGGGACGAATGACTTATACCATAGTACAAAACAAACCGAAAATCAGTAATATCTGAAAATGGTGTTAAAGGCATGAAAATCGGAACGATAGATTTCGATGCCATATGAATTAATTTGACCCGAAACACGAAAAAAAAAGAAAAAAGTTGAGGTGTTATTATGACGTCATCTATTTTTTATATGGGGGAAATTTTTTTTTGTGCCAAAACCTATCGTGTGTGGTATCAAATGAAAGGGCTTTCTGATCCAATTCTAAATATCACATTTCATGCATTTGTTATAAATTAAAATAAAAATCATTTTCAAATCATACCAAGTCCTCCAGATACGATACGGTTGAAAAGTTTTATTTGTAAAATATACCTCAATTTTGAAAATATTTACGTTAAGTATTTTATTTTTATTTATTACAAATAATATACGCATTAATAATAATAATAATACATATTCTTTATTCCAGGCCTTAAGCCCATATTATAAATACCTTAACTAATACATAAAAAAGTCTTAAATATCTAAACAAACTAGCTAGCCTAATTTTTCAGGGGTTTTTCTTTTCTGTGGCGCCTCCCTGTAGCGTCGGAACACTATCCCCTCTGCTGAAACCCACAGTCTGAAGGACTGAAAGCTAGTACTTCTTTCAGCCAACAAAAGCGTTATCTCCAAGCAAAGTCTTCCCTCAATGCGACCACTGGTATTGCGGAAGATGTACATAGTCCTCGACATATTTTTGCGTGGATCGCCTGCTGACTCGGGAAAGGTAAATGAGTGTTGAGGGCGTTGCGGCTTGCAATCCAGTTGCAGCTGCGGGAGCGGTTCCGCGCTCGTTCCGGTTCCGACATCGACGACGTTTTTTGTTCTGTACTAGAATAAAGCCATCTTTGTCGCAAGCCGTACTCGTACCGATGGGTGTGGGTTTCGTCGCAGGCAGTTCTCTCTTGATATGGTCGAATGTAACCGGCGGGAGGCGGTTGAGGTCCTTCACCACGAATGATGGTAAGTCATCCGGATAGGTCCCTTTGAAGACGCGTATGATGTCCTGGAGGTCTTTTTTCGCCTTCCCTTCTCCCCGTCTGGATCCAAGGCGCAAGGTGGTGATGGCGGTCTTCTCGAGCACCTCTTTAGCGGCGCTGATGTCGGCCTCCGTGAAGCTGGAGGTGCAGATCTGCTCAAGACTGAGCTCGTCCATCACATCCAGCCTGTTCTGCACGAAGGCGAGCAGTTCATTCACCACGGTGGTGTCAGCACGTTTACCGATGGTAGCCATGCCAGGAGCGCGAGAGTAGGTCGCGAGTTACTTGTGTCAGCTGCGGTACAGTCGCGGCTAGGAGGCGAACGACCGCGCTGAAGTACATATAGCAACTGATCCATTACTGGTTGTTTTTTTTTTAAGTTGAAGTGCGTTTCGGTATATATTTTATCTACTTCGATATTCGAATTACAAAATTGAGAGCGGTTTCATTATGATACCCATAACGAAATCGGGTTGCATTATGCGAATCGTCATAAATTCTAAAACACAAGCAAAGACATTCTGAACATACAGCCAGGTACCTATAATATTACTTCCAAATCGAGACAATGTAAATGATGTTTTTAAAAATCGAACAAGTTTAGAACAAAAGTATCGTATACTATTTGGCTGTTGCGGCTACAAGATCTTTGCCTTATACCTAAAAAGACTAAATAAAAAAATATAAATAAAAGTGGACGCGGGAGTGAAATTTTATTCCAAATTTTATTAAAAATGTCTTCAACATCAAGTGATATTGAAAATACTCCACCAAATATAACAAATAGAGCAGTTGCGGTTACAAATAATTTACTACCAGAAAAATCAAGAAATGATATGAGAAATGTTATGAAGATTTCGTGAAATGGCGGGAACGTAACAATATTCCAAGCACATCATTTTCTGAAAACGTCTTGTTGGTATATTTTGAGGAAATCTCAAAATACATTAAACGAAGTTAACATTAATGTACCGCAATGCATGTCTCCAGGCCCATCTACAAGTTCAGCCTGTAATTCTGAAATTCCTGTTTATTTTAATAATTTTACAATACAAATCTACATATAAATAAACAATAGTCAGTGTGTAGTTAAGTTTCTATTAAAAATACTTATTTGTCTATATCTGTGTTTTATCCCTTCCTTCGTAGATAAAATCTTGTGTGCAACTGTACGTTATTGGTCTTTTAATAACTCGTGCCCACCTAGTTCGGTACCTACGCTTGTACCGAATAATGGCAACGTAACAGTTGCATAAATAGCTATAATGGTAATTGAACATAATGAGTAGTGGCAGTGACTCTTCATCCACTTCTCCCAAAAAAAACCAAAAGGGGAGGATAGACTGCAAGAACAACATTTTTTAACATCTTTTTCTTAAATAAATTCATAAATATTTAAAATGAAATAAATAAAATTTTCTTTATATAAAAATAAAAACAGCATGTTGAGTACAGTTTCATCCATAAGTCTCGTAAAATTCTGAAGTTTAACGAACTGTCACACTTCGCAATAATGAAAAAAAAAATACTAAATGTGAATATTTTCAAAATTGCTTTTTTGAGGTTTGATATGAGGTTATTAGAGTGAGTTAGGTGGTAGAGCTGATGCCGGGCTCGACTGTGGAGGTACCACCATCTTACTTGCAAATTCTCCCGAAGTTATTCGGGGGAGAGTAAGAGAACAGCTCTCAGGCAAAACCAGGCGGCCCACCATTGCCTGGGACCGATGGATGGCGGTTTATCCATCCACAATTGCCGGGCCTTATATAAAATAGACTGGTGACGGGCAGCGGCGTCACTGGTGCAAGGGTTTCGGCACCGCGCTCACCAACCCACCTGCCCAGCGTGTGTGAGTATGGGCATTTCTTCCAGGAGGACCGCCAAGAGTGGCGAAATCCTGGAAAGGCCTATGTCCAACAGTGGGCGAAACAGGCTGATGGATGGATGGATGGATGAGGTTATTACGTATCATTTGAGGTATGCTTAACAAAAAAATATTCAACCGTATGGAGGGGCCCAAACTTTGTATGTTTTGAAAATGGTTTTAATTTTAATTTAAAACAAGTGAATGAAATGTAATGATGGGCTATATTTTTAGAATGGGCTCAGTAAGCCCTTTCATTTGATACCACACACGATAGGTCACAGAAAAAAAACATTTTTCCCATACAAAAAAAAGATGACGCCATAATAACACCTCAACTTTTTATCTTTTTTTCGTGCTGCGGGTCAAATTTATTCATTTGTCCTAAAGATCTATCGTTCCGATTCTCATACCTTTAACACCATTTGCAGCCATTCTGGGCGTACCGCTAGGACTACCAGAGACCTGCCTGTAACCACTCTCCCGGTACAGCTTCTCAATACGACTATTTTATGCTTTTATTTTAATTAATTCTATTTTAATGAACCAATTAATGAATAATTGCAATGCACCAATCCTAGCGTGGCTGGACCGGACTGGATAACGAATTAAGGGGGTAATTTTTTACCTTTAATTGCACATCATAATATTGTTTTCCTTACTTTTGAATAAAAAGTATGCAATAAATGTGTTTTAAAGCAACTTGCGGAAATAGTTTAAATAATAAGGTCTTCACAAAAAATTACGTACTTTAATGTATTACATTTTGTTTGCATTACATTAGCAAACTTAAACGCGTGTTTAAAGTTGTAATGTAATGCAGCTAAAATGTAACGCATAAAATTGAATTATTTTCATGTGATCACCTAACTATTAACACGCAGTTTACGCGAATCGGTATAAAACGCATTTATTGCAAACTTTTTATTAAAAAGTAAGGAAAACAATATTATGATGTGCATTTTGCACCGAGATCCTCCGTTACCACCTTAAGACGCAATATGTCCACCGCACAACGAAAGAGATAAACTTATGTGAAAATGTAAGCGGCCGACTATATAGTGCGGTGAATCAAGAAAAGATTGGATATTGCTGTTTCTTTTGTGAATAGTCACACTAATATTATAAATGCGAAAGTTTGTGTGTGTATGTTTGTTACTCATTCACGCTGAAACGGCTGGACGGATTTATATGAAATTTAGAATGGATATAGTTTATACGCTAACTTAACACATAGGCTACATCCAAAAAAAATAATATCCAAAAGCATGTCGTTAAACCGAATAAAACGCGGGCGGAGCTACGGGCGAAAGCTAGTATTTAATATAAATTCTCAAGAGAGCGCTTAAAAAAGCCTCTTCGTTGTATTTAAGCTCTCCTTTCAAAGAAATTACAAATCATAATGGAGTTACTATTACTCATAAAATATCAGGAAACTCTCAGCATCAATTTTAATAAAAATTATTCTTTATTTTCCCAAGAAGTGCTTCTTTACACACGTAAATACAATGTAGGGGTACCCAAGCCATGTAAAGAGTAAAATAAATGGCCTATTTGTTAGTCTGCTTTAAATAACCTTTAAATTTAAGAGGATAGTCCCGGAAGAACCATAATGTACTCTTCCTGGTTTAAAGAATCTAGCAATACTAAATGTTAAAAAAAGTACTTCTGCCAAGAATATAATGCACACTCTTACCGTATCATTTTCTGAAGTTATTCCAATATTAAAAGAAAATGGCTCTAAAAAAATTTCATGTCGAGGTTTAAGGTTATTTGAGCAAATTACAACCTCCATCCATCCATCCAACAACTGTAAATTACAACCTGTATAAACTTTATTAAACACTGAAACGAACAGTTATTTCATTAAATCTTGAGTTTTTTCTTATTATGAAGGAAAGTTTACATTTTGCTATTTTTTCGTATAGCACTACGGTTCTTTCACAGTAATTGCAAGCATGACCTATCCCCTTAATAACTTGACGTGATGTTCAATATTGAAGTCGACTATAAAAATCGTAACGTGACTTCGAGGTGCAGAAAATACCGCGTTTACCGCTGCATTCAATAATTCTCAATTATTGAGATATAAACTTGTAGAGTTTACGAACGCATGATAGCGTTGGCCAACAGCCAAGGAGATCCGATTGCGGGATAAAGGATTCAACTGTAAACATACAAATTACCGATGGAATTGTTTGTATTTGCTAGCTCTATTAACAGTGCAAATGGGTATTCATATGCAGTGCGTTGCTCTTTACAAATCTCATGCAACGGGTGCCTAAGCGCTGCATTTTCAGATCAATGCGCGTACAGGTTTGTTTGAAATACATATTCTGATCAACAGTTCCGTATTCCAGGGATCAATTTAAACAAATTGGGACGATCTGCATAGTTCAAAAGTGTCCGGAATCTAAATAGTAATCTGTAGCTTAGTGTCGGTTGACATCTACAGCTGCTATTCACCAAAAACAGACAAAATACCGGCCAAGCGCGAGTCGGAGTCGCTCAAGAAGGGTTACGTACCATTATAAAAACGGCAAAAAAATCATGTCTGCTGTATGGCAGTGCGCAGGTCCGACTCGAACTTGGCCGGTTTTAGTTTTGTTGTTATACAAAACAAAATACAAATACAAAATTTATTTATTCATACACAAGTAATTTATAAGTACTTTGGACCCTCCTTTTAGGCTAATAAAACCTGTATTAGAATCTTCTGTGAAAATTTCAACTGTCTAACTATCACGGTTCATGAGATGCAGCCAGGTGATAGAGTCTTAGTAATAGGGTCCCGTTGGATACCCTTTGGGTACGGAACCATTAAAATGAACTTCCAAAATAACCTTCAATGGTTATTGAACTATTGACGAATTGTGACGTCATTTCAAGTGCGAACGTATCCTTAGATAAGCGGATATGTTTGTTTTCGATGATAGGCACTCTGTTTGGCAACTGATTTTACGATACAGAACCAGGAGGCTGATAAATCAAACCGCCGCCGCGCCGCCTCTGCTCTAGTGGCTCTAACGTTTCGACCACTAATACGCTGGTCTCGGGTTCGGGCTGAGTTTTTCTGGCGACATGTTAAGACGAGGCATTGATAAACTTTTAATTTCAAATCGGCTCCTTAGGGGAGTGGAGTGAGGGGGACTTACTCCATACAAATATGCGCTCACGAACTAGCTTATGCCGTAAGGTCGTATGCGGCAAAACATTATTTTTCATCTATAATGACAACTATAAGTAATTTAATAAATCCAATCGGCCATATTGAACTGTATTTGTAGAATAATTTAAATAAAAAACTTAGAGGCTTCATTCGCTCCTGTTTGTCAGTGAAATAGAAATCTCTGTTTTAAAAGAGGTTTTTAAGCACTTTTTCTCTGCTATGAAAATTAATCAATCAACAAAATCTTCGGGCAAAATGATGTCAATGAAATGCTTAATCTAGTATATAAATTGGTAATTACATATGTTTTTTTATTGCTGAGAAAAATGGAGGTCCATGTCGCCAAAATTTCGTGGCGTCGCCTGTCTGTGAGATGCCCGAAGTAAAACGATAGGGCTCATATCGTCCGTGGAACGAGGGGCTATGAGCACGAGCTGTGCATTTCACAGTCCTTCCTCTAAACACCTCTGACACCACCTCCGGAATTCATATTGTGAAATCAGGTAAATTTGTCGTCGTTTTTGGAAGGGTAAAATAAAGGAACATAGCAATACAAGATGTCCTGTTGGACGATTTTTAAAGCTTCAGCCGCTGCGTTGCAATCTTCATGAAACTTTATCTCCAAAATGTAATTATTATCGTATAAATTGTAACTCACCTATACAAGACCCTCTATAAGCCAGCGGCAACGCTTTCCCTCGATCACAAGCCGCTTTTCTCAGCGCACAGGCGCCCGCGTAGGTCCTGCCATCCACCGCACAGACGGGCGCGCCCGCTACGTTGCACTCCCCGCACCGCACGCAGTGGGCGCCGAGCTCTGCGTCCAATACACATTTCTTTCTCTCACCGCAACGCACGCCGTTGCAGCTGCCCACTGCAAAAATGCAAGTAAATCTATAGATATAAGCTGTCTTTGATTTATGCAGCCAATATGGTGGCCAGTCTCTAAAAGGCAAATCGAAGACAATCGTAAATTTAAAAGGCTTTGATTGCGGATTACAGAAAAATGCGAAAGTGCAGATTGCAAAAAGTATTTTGTTAAGAGTGCTAACGCAAAATCTCGCACTCCAGTGTTAGGTATTTTTCAGTCTCGTGGCGCTCTCAAATAGGTAATGTGATTTGCAGCGGTTATGTTGCTACTAAACACAAATGTGTTTGCATTTTCCTAATATTATTTATGAATTTTCCTTTCGCAACAAGCACTAAGGCATGGTCAAAGTGAAATAATAATTTCGCAAAATATGTGCGCCTGCGACGGACAGCGACACAGGCTCCCCGTACGAAAGCCGGCAGGCTGTTTATAACAAAGTGCTCTGTGCCGGGCGACTGAACCGCGCGAGCGGGTTTAGATGATTGAACAGCCTTAAGAGGTGGCTTACATTTTCATGTGAAATTCTAAAATTTCCAGTGCCTAATTTACCATCTTAGGAAAGACTATAGTACTGTTAAACATAGACCAATGTTTCGCATTGAACATTAATGTATCACATTTGCAAATACCTACTACTTTATCCTTTTTGTAGTAATTATCTCCTACACCTCGTTTACAGAAAAACAATCATATTGTCAAAAAAGAGTTAAATCTTTCATCCAAGTTTAATAACTTTGCTCAAAAAAATTTGCTTTATGTTGGAAACGGTGCGTGTTTAGTGCGAACAAAGTAATGGGCAAAGATAGTTATCAACCTACGCAACGTGCGTTATTACGTATTACGTCAAACAATAAGTAAATTATATGAAAAGAACAATATTCCTCGTGCCTTATAGTAAGTATCACATCAAATTAAGATTCGCCTTATTAGCGCGATACACGCCGTACAAACTTGTTTACTATGGCTGAGGAATTTAAAATTATCTACCTACTCGGTAAAGTCGGTAACAAATGGTGCCCGAGCATCAAGAGCAATGTACTTGTAGAAAAACAAGTCATTTGCGTGGCATTACAAGCTCATTACGTGCCTTTAGTGATCATCTGATAAATAAAGGTACCGTTAGTAAAGACATAAGACACCCAATAGCTTCTGTATACGTAGGATAGTTGTGGGTAGGTATATGAGTCGCCGCTAAGTGCTTTTTTGTCACTTGTTCAAAACGACCCTTTGTGAAACCGAAGAGTCCTTATTCTTACGTGGGTAAGTAATAAATGTTGCCGGAATATCGGAGAATTCGGCAAATCATAATCTGCCTGGCAGATTGTCTCCGCTCCATGCCGAATTCTACGATTTGCCAACCACATATAGATTGATATTGTATTTTCATAAATCTTCAGGGAAAAAGCGAAAACTCTGAATGTGCCAAAATGACTGTAAGAAATATGTGTAGGTGCTTAGTTAAACTAACTAGCTACTCTAGCGAGCCGGTAAACGCCTGGCGCCTTTCCCGATGGTATCACTGGATTGGTTTGCAGTTTTATAGGCTAGGCCCAGTCTACACTGCAGCTAGACGCCGATCGAGTATCTAGCCCCAGGCTTAGATTACCGTGAATTTATCACGTCACGGCAGAATAAGGCCGATACGCCTGCTGGCACTGTCTAGGTTTACTTTACGTGGTTCGTGTACTGTGCGGCCAATAAATAGATCGAGTTCAAGTGTCAAGTAACGCAACCTCGAAATGCCTGCCGTAGCCACGATTATCACCCCGAAAGAGTCTTATATACGCAAATCTGACTAATCATGTTTGTTTCTGTAACTCAATCAATCACAGCCATTTTATTTGGCTTCTGTAACTCCATGAAAAGTCTACCCTGTTTAAAGTCATGTTCTTGATTTCTTGCCCCGATATCTGCGTGCAATGTCATTTTAGATAACTCTTCTGCAAGTGATAGCTGGGCTTTCTTTCAGCTCTTTGACACGAAGAAGTCTTCGAAGGCCATTTTGCTGTTTCAATCTGTTCTTCTTTGGCTTTTAAAAGTCCGGCTTTCCATCCAAATCAAATCATCAAAGCAGTAAGTCGAAAATTTCGTTTAAAAATCCATTTTAAATTTAGAAATTTTGTATAGTTAATCTTGAAACAAAACTTTCTACTTACTGCAGTTTAAACGGCAGCTTCTGTTTATATGCTTATCAACTTCGTTGCCACTTAAGAAACAAAATGTTTCATTTGATCTCGAAACGTATCGTGAGAGCTAGTGAGCAGCTTCGTTGCTCTCAGCCTGTCTTAGGTTTTCTTGTTCGTATAACTAAGAATTACCTTGAGAAAGCAGGGCTTGCCTAAAGTTACTCCCATTTTGACGGTATCCCTGTTATTACATTGAACAGTACAGACTGGATATTAAAGCTTTATTACAGGTTGAGGTGTCAATAGCAAAGCCTATCCGTTCATAAAATGATGAAACACTAAGCTTTACGAGGAGACGGTCGTATTATACACGTGAATATGGAATGAGGTCGTCTGGGACACTCCGTTTGTTCGCTTTCACAATTGTTCAGTCCGATGATTGTAAATGAGGTAATGTGCGTGCTACCTACGGTATATAGGGATTACTTATTCCACAATGTTGTCTGGCCTGCCTGTTTGTAATTGTCTAGTCTAAACCGTTGTGAAATAACTGCATTTGCTAATGTTGATATACCTTGTAAAGATTGAAAATTTACAAAGTTATATACGTTCATTCATCGAAGTTGAGTTCGGGAACCGATTTACCTATGAATCCTGTCATAACTGAACACCTGTGTGAACCGAGACTGTTGAATATTGTCAATCTATATTTGCATTATCTATCTTTTTTCTCAAAGTAAACATGGGAACATTGAATAAGTTTATTTCTATTACATTTTATGTTATTATAAGTCGTAATATTCAAAGGACTGCCCGCTCATGAAGTCGGTGGTCAGGGTAATGACAGGGCAGAAACTTTGACGAGCTCCGTAAGAACGCCTCGATGATTGCAGGCTTCGCGTCTCCACAAGAAAACTAAAATAACTTAGAAGGTACCAAGCCTCACGATAGCATTTTATCTAATGACGTCATAAAAGCATTAATAAGATCGGGCTTATTTAATTTCAAGATCTTCTGCTATGCAAGCAATGATCGCATTTCAAAGAATTTTAGTCGTGAATCAAACTTTTTGCGAATTCTTTTTGGTGCCCTTTCTTAGTTCGCGTGCGCATTGTTGCAGTGTGCCATCAGGGTAAGAAAGCAGCTGGTCTCCGGAGCGTGTTTTGTGTCGCTCGAGCGGCGGTGGAGGCCGGTTTCCTGCTGCAGTCCCGCGTAATTGCAGTCATTTCACCGATGACATGCTGCGACCGGCCGAGACACCCCGCCCCCCTCTAAACCCCGCCACACCCCCACAACTTCAACATCAATGGTATTCATTCAGCATCAAATTATAAATAAACGACCACGGACGCCATTATCACTATTTACTATCTTAATACTACTAACTACGAGCCCAGACAACATTTCAAGCGGGATATGGAAATGCGACCGTTTTAATAACAGTCCCGCAGGTCTTGTTAAAAACATTATATCTCTCTACTTGATAATTTGCATCCATCCCCGGGAGATAATGTCCATACATAACAAGAAATATGACAAGTAAGAGAAATACAGTCTAGACGTAAACTTACATCGCCGGTAAAGTCACGAAAGTTCCTCGCGGGCGCAATTTATTCGTACTGTTGCATTGCAATTAGTCGTTTCCTACCGCAAACGAGTAGCAAAAAAACGGAAACGTCAGCCTATCGAGCTGGAAAAACAGTTGCAGCACGGCAGCCTACGTACCACGAAACGCATAAACTTCAACTGCCGATTTATTCCCAAGGGCCAATAACTGAAAGTCTCGTAACGAATGCAGTCGGATACAATACAATGGTAGGGGGTTTGGCTGGCAGATCAGTCATTCACATGCACGTCCCGAGTCCCGAGGCTACGGAGCCCGCAGACGTATCGAGCATCGCAATGAGGCATTATAGAGTCCCGATCTCAATAGAGATGTTGCCAGTACTAGGAACGAAGGGCAATTTACTAGGGCGATAGTGAAGGAGTGCCCGACAGTCATTACCTTCAGTACGGGACCGCGGGATTAATGCCTCCACCACGGGAAGTGAATAAAATAAAGACTGGGTAAATGAACGCCGCGGGACACTCGACTAGATTTCAATAGGCGATTGTTTTGAGCTGGAATAAATTGAAGTGATTCGTTCGCTGGACTAAAAATGTGAGGGTCTATTTTCTAGTGCAGACCTTTATAGAGCTGCGGGTAAATAGGAATCACAATTAGAACCAACTTCTGTGTCTGAAACTTTAGAGGGGGTAAAGAAATTTAACTTCATGTTAGAGATCTTTTGCTGTTTTTCACGCTGTGTGCTTTTATTATTCTAAACTTTGAATGGCTTTGATTGGGCCAAGAATAAAATTAGTATTACTAAAGCATTTTCTGTGAATTTACTGTCAAATCAAATAATTTATGTCGTAATATACCTACCTACTATCTACGTATACTACTCGTAGATACATAATATACACTAATATGTAATTATAACACGTTCATTTTATTTAAAACAAAATAAAACTAACGGGGAAATACAACAACAATGAAATTATTATTACTAAAAGGTAATTTTTTAAGCTTTTTCTGCGAATTCACTGTCACATCAAATCAATTATTATAATTGTATATGTATATACGAGGGGTGGCTGAAAAGTAATCTACCTGACTATGAAAGAAAATACATGGATTAATAATTAATTTTTTATTTTTCAATATAGTCCCCTGCAACTGAAATGCACTTACGACATTTGTCAATAAGTGACAGCATACCATTAAAATAATAATTATTATTTTGTTCGTCAAAATAGTCATTCACAGCGTCCTTCATCTCTTCGTCTGTTGAAAATCTGCGCCCTCTCAAATTTTTCTTTAAATTTTTAAATAAGAAGTAGTCAGAGGGAGCCAGGTCTGGACTATAGGGTGGGTGGTTGATCTCTGTAAAGCCGTTTTTTGTCAGAGATGACCGCGCCTTAAAGGCCGTGTGCGCGGGTGCATTATCATGCAAAATCAAAACGCCTTTGCTAAGTTTGTCCCTCCTGTCTTCTTTTATTTTTTTGCGTAGCTGGTCAAGTAAGTTCGCATAGTATTCAGCATTCATCGTGGTGTTTTTTGGCAGGTAATCTATCATAAGAATCCCCTCAACATCCCAAAAAATGGTTGCCATTAGTTTGCCCGCTGACAGCCGGACCTTAAACTTCCTTGGTGGTTTTTCCCCTTTAAATTTCCATTGCATCGATTCTTGTTTGCTTTCGGGATCCCACTGACGAATCCAAGTTTCATCACAGGTCACTATTCGCAAGATAGTTTCTTCCTTTTTATCCTTTACCAAGTCTAAAAATGACTGACAACATTCCACACGCCTTTGCTTATCAAACGGGGTCAACATTTTAGGCACCCAACGTGCGCTCACCTTGGACATTCCCAAATGTTCATGAATTATTTCATGAACTCGTTCCTTGCTAATGCCAACATCTCTAGCTATTTCCCACTGCTTAATTCGCCGATCGGCAAGGATCAGTTTCTTCACTTTTTCCACATTATCTGCGGTAACTGCAGAAATGGGCCTTCCACTACGGGGATCGTCATCTAAGCTCACACGGCCTTGTTTAAACTGCTTTGACCAAAACTTTATTACAAATTCGGAAGGACATGAATCTCCGAACACCTTAAACATGCGCTCTCGGATCTGCGTCGGCGTATTCCCTTCTTTACCGAGGAATTTAATCACAGCGCGATACTCAATTTTATCCATTTTTAATTTTATTGCAACTTGATAAAAACGAAGACGCGCCAAAAAAAAATTGAACTCGTAGAAACAAATAAGTGTCATAATTTTTAAAAAAGGAATAAACAAAGAATACGAGAATATAGTGGCCAGTAACATTTTTTAAACTTTCTTTAACAAAGGAGATTTTATATCAGCCACCCCTCGTAGGGCAAAATTAAATCAACCAACCAAATTCATACTGGAGGCTCGGTTAGCGATCAGGAACTGGGTTAGTAATCCTTTTGGCTAAATTCTAAAAATATATTTTTTGCTTCCTTACTGTTTGGACTAGTTTAAGTACAATTCCTAGTCTAGGCAGCATATGCTAGGCAGTAAGGAAGCAAAAAAAAATAATTATCAAAATATATCACCAAAAGGTTAATTGAAGCTTGTTTCTGATCACTAACCGAGTCTCCGGTATGAATTTGGTCGGTTAATTTAATTTCACCTTGTATGTTATCCGCAGCCAACAAAAATCACTAAGTGCACAAGATCACATACAGAAAGTGTTTAATGAAATTCAGATTCAAAATTTATCTCCTTTCTTTGCAAAAATACTCGCCAACCTAAAGTATCAAGAACGAAACACACGATTAATATTTTTATTGTATTTTTATATACATGATTTCACCCAATCAATCATACATTCAATTATTTCTTATATTAGTTTTATGCACAATTTTTCTTATCTATCTGTACAAAAACTATGATAATAAATAATATATATGATACAAATATTAAAAGCACTACTATATTTTATTTATATAACATATAATATATACGTACATCTATTTTATTCGGATACCGCGCACTATTTCGGTGTTCGTTCATCAACTACAGGCCCTAGCAGAATAACAGCGTTACGGGTTGTTACAGGTAACACCCGTAGCATATGCTGAGTCAGGGTCCTTTTTATTGGCACGACACATGACATGTTTATACTTATATGTATTTATTTTAATATTTGTTATGTTCACAGAATTAAAATTGTATTCTTTCATCTTTATCTAATTTTAATGTGAATTATTCGCAAAATGATAAAAATGTTCAATGGCCGTATCGACTGATGGTCATCAAATTAAATCTCTCAGGTAAAGGCAATATACAAACTAGCTCCTTCGAAGCTGTCTGCTCAAAGATCCCAGTCATCGTCTGCTCTCAGTCGGCCGCAAATGACGCTATTGTGGCGCGTGCAAGCGTATAGACGCGATCATCCGATTGTGCGCATGGGCATCTCAGACGGACAGACGCATACATAACTGACACGAGCATTGACTTGGTAAGTGGTTTAGTGTCGTTTGACGTGCTTCAAGGATCAATAAACTTTTTTAAAAAAAGCTCTGCTTCAACATACTGTAATGTACACTATTATTTTAGTACGAGTAAGGATCAATGGCAAGGAGCGCAGCAAACTTGCATTAAAAAAAATTGGCCAAGTGCGAGTCGGACTCGCGCACCAAGGGTTCCGTACCACCACACAATACTGGAACGTTAAAATATAATATATACAGGGTGTAAATGCAAAGTCAAGAATCCCTTTAGGGTATGAAAGTATACACGATTCTGATGCCATTACGAGAAAAAAAAATATACCTTGAATTTTCACCAAAAGTTCCATCATTTTTCTAAGCTATGGCTACGCAGCTCACCGGCCTCCCCACACACCTAATTGCACCCCGCAACCCGCACCCCTCATCCGAGTGGCCAGCGACCAGTGAGGGTGTCCACGCGATTAGTGTATTTTGAGTACAGAAAATCGTCTTATTATGAGGTCCTGGTACTTTATTTAGAGATCCTAGTATTAAAAATAATATCTTTACCGATCATACTAACACATCCTTAAAGGATTCTTGCCCTTGCTTTCAAACCCGGTATAAATAAAAACAATATAGCTGTCATGTCAACAAAAAACAAGCCGCTAAAATAGTAGGAAGGGGATTCTGACATCGTTAGCAAAAATTCATCACACGCTTTTGTGGTTGAAAAATTGCACAGGAAAAATAGCAACCGATAAGAAATTTGGTGCCGTCCAGAACGTTCAAAACTGTCTACTGTATACTGTCTTTCAGTTAGAGCCAAAACAAAAAACGTTAAAATAATGCAAATTGTCGATGTTTCTTGCATGGGGACCCCCCCTTATGTTTTATTATTTTAGTGTATGTTGTTGTAGAGACCATAGTAACACGTATTTTGTGAAAATTTTCACTTTCTACCTATTACGATTGAAGCTGTAGACAGACAGACAGCGGAGGCTTAGTAATAGGGTCCCGTTTAGCACACTAAAAACAGCCTACTATCCCACTAATATTATAAATGTGAAAGTTTGGATGTATGGATGGATGGATGGATGTTTGTTACTCTTTCACGCCGTAACTACTAAACCGATTGGGCTGAAATTTTACATGAATGTAGTTCTAGACCTGCAATAGGTCATAGGCTACTTTTTATCCCATAAATCAGTTCCCATGGCATGAAAATGAGCTTTCAAATTTCTATAGAAAAGTGATGTGTCACCCTTTCACGCCATGCTTGCGAAACCGATTAGGCTGAAATTTTGCATAAATGTAGTTCGACTTTGGATAGGACAAAAACTAATTTTTCCCTTTGTTCCCATGGAAAAGCTATAAAAGAGACACACAAAATGGGAAACAGAGGCGCATAACACACACATTTCATCAGCTGTCTTTACTGTAGGTAACAGCCCGAATAATATTAACTGATTTTATAAGAGTACACAAAAACTAATTCAACGCGGGTGAAACCGCGGGCAAAAGCTAGATATTTATATTTTGGTGTGAATGCGAAACTCATCAAAATTATAGCATATCTATACCTATACACGACCAAGCCACTTAAACGAATTGTAAATACTTTATTACCTCTATCGGTTAGTTCATTCGTCTAATTGGCTTGGTCGCGTAATACCAAACTGTTAAAAAAAATTAACGAGCCGTAGCATTACGCACTCTACCGTAACACAATTACTCAGTATCTGAAGGATTGGTCTTATGGAGTTGGACATCAAGTCATAAATCCTTGATAATTGCTTGTTGTGAATATTTACCACTTCCAATAATCATATTTATAATTGAGCATAGAAATTCAACGAATGGTCAAGCAACAGTAGGTAGGTGAGGTCAGGGATTCGTACCTACATGTAAGTATAAATAACTTTCTAATCGGTCTTCTTTAAAAAACTGTATAAAGTTTAGTCCCACATCACGAAACAGTTAGCGGTCTTTTGCTGCTTTTTGCAATGGGCTTCACATTCCGATGGTTGGATCTATGATCAAGTTGTGATTTAAGGTGCAGTGGCGTGCATAGAACTTTTTGCTGGGAAAGCAATGAGAAGGTCAAGTTTGACGATAAAAATAACATGAAAAAAAAAACAAAACAAATTTGTAAAAAATAAATGTTGTATGGAATCATGTACTCTAGCGTAGGCAGTACCTGCCTACCCTATCGTCGTCATGCAAATGATTTTTCAAAGAAACATTAATTTTTTTTTATATTTTTGTTTATATTGTTAAATATAATATTCTCATTGCATTTCCAGCAAAAAGTTCTATGCACGCCACTGTGAATGTATACTCAAACTGCAATTTAGGCCTATCTTTCAAGACTAACGCTTAAAAAATACATAATAGGCATAAAATTATCAAAAATAAATTTGGAGTTTAATAAAAAAAGTCTACTTTTGACAAAAACAAATCGAAAGTTATCAAAAGTTTCCTATGATTTACGCAAGAATTTTCTCACTCCTTCCGAATGCTATAAGCGATTTTAATGATTCTTTCACAATACTAAAAACAATTAATAGATGTACAAAACTTGTGTTCAACATTTTTTTTTCCTTCCATCGCGTCCATTTGAAGAGCATTATTATTGCCTATTTTGGGCTACCCGGAGACGCAGCGATCGTCGTAACAGCCACTTTGCAATACGCGCTGATTTGAATGTTATTTCAATGTCGTTTCCGTCGATTTTTGTACTGTCACATATCGAGTTGCTAATTTAGGGTAGGCATGCGCCTAAGGACGCTATTACAAAGTGATGGATGACCGCAATAAGTTTACGATTATTGTAAGTTGACAACTAATCTAGGGAAATTTCTAAATAAATTAAACCTTATTTATTCCATACAAAAAAAGAATCGAGATACAACAATACAACAAACTTACTGAAGATTTTTTTGAGCTTTGTCTTAGCAATTTCAAATTTTATCTCACTTTACACATACAATTTATCACCTATTCTTTTACAGAGTATAGGGTACTTTTCTTTTTGATCAACGTCATCCAGCTATTGAAATGTTTGTATCGAAACTTTTATGTCTTGCTATTTTTACTAGAGGAGCGTAGGAAATTTTATTTTATTGAATTAAAACCAGTGTTTTTCTTCTTTGTTAAGCTGTTTCTGGTTACTTGAATAAATCATTTGATTTGATTTGATTAAAGGTTTGAGGTATCTGTAGGTTTCAAAAATATTTGACAACATTTGATATATTTGTCGGAAAATTTACCAAAAATGTGCCGAAAAAGTGTGAATTATTCAACATGTCGTAATAGCGTCCATAACACAAATAACTAGCAAAGCACGGCGGTAAATCTCATTCCCTTTCACGTTTTGGAACGTTGAAACCGTTATTGAGGGTGTTAAGAGTGTTAACTGTTCTAGTGCCAGTCTACACTCGCAAACACCTCTGACACCCCGTTGGGGATATGTGTCGTGACAATAATTTTACGATGAAGTATTGCGTTTTAGTTTGACGCAAAAATCAGTGGCTTATTTTGAAATTCCTTCCCTGAGACAAATAAAACTCTGCTTGTCTTCTCATCTTCTCATAATAGTTCCATTCAAATCATTCAAAAGTAGAAAATTGGAGAAGCATGATCATTAATTCATCAGGTGTAGGTGAAGTTTAAGAGAGATGAAGTTTTCCGTTTTAGCAGATTAAAGTACATTTTTGATAAATGAAATGGATCTAAGTTCAGAGTAATGGAAGAAGTCCCTATAGAAAAGTTCTTGGCAATTAGTCAAAATCTCTGATGGAAAGACAGAAACTGTCATGCTATTGACAAGGAACTAACCACTATCCACAGAAATCTGTATTGCTCTAACGCTTTCATTAACACCTTTCTGCAGGCCGGCCGCTTAGAAAACTCGCGATTTCCAGGTGTTTTTATTTATTATTTTGGAATAAGAGAATGGATTTTTAATGTGACGGCCGTTTTATATCACATTTCTTACGATGTTTATTTTAGTATAAGTTTTATAAACCCCAATGAAATGGCATTTATATCATAGTTTAGGCCTAGCTTTGTGATTTTATTTTATTCTATGCGGGAGGAACGGAAAATTCTATTTTCTTTTATAACAAATTATATTATTTAAAAAAATACCTATTTTTTGATGAAATATCTGATCGTGTCAGAGTTTAGTAAAGCATTTGACAAGTTTTAATCCATATACATATAGGTAATATGTTTTCTTCCAATAATCATAAACCTAAAATGTTTGTGAAACTTTTCTCAATATTGAAATGTCTTAAGAAAACTCTGTAGCTATAAGAACGTGCATTATATTCTTGACAGAAGTACTTTTTTAACATGTAGTAAGTATAGCTAAATTCCTTAAGCCGGAAATAATAAATTATTGTTTTGCGGGGATTATCCTCTTAAGTTTCCTTAGGTGTCCCGAACCTAAATACAAACAAAAAATCCCCGTCGTGTGGTGTTATTGTAGAGTACAAATTTATTATTAATTAATAATTTTGGAATTTTCTGTATATTATGTGCTACACTCTAATTAAACAATAAATACTAAGACTATAGCTCGTTGAATAAATACTTAAAATGCCGATTTGTAATATAGGTTTAGGGTTACGTACCCGAATACTCGACCAACTCAATTTTTCAGTTTTGTTTCATACAGTCTATTCACTTATCAGATTGGTACGGGACCCTCGGGGCGCCTGCTCGCACTTGACCGCTTTTTTCGATTATCTGCCTTTACAAAAATACACCTATGCAAAAATCTGGGCACTTTCATTTAATTTTTTTTTAGTCATGTGGCTGTATAACATAATGGAAATACTGCATGAAAAAATGAGTTGACGATCATCAATATTATTAAACCAGTATAATAAGTAAGCTTGGCTAATAGTAGCTATAACCCATTAGCTGTTGCTAACGAAACATTATATTGGCAGAGTGGATGATGGATGAAACATGACTAGAATAAATGAATGGCGGCGCCAGGTTCTGCGTTCGAAGGTAATTTACAAAGTAGCTTAGTTACTGTTTAAAGCAAGGACGGATCCAGAGGAGGGCACAGGGGCACCCCCCCCCCCAGACTGTTTCCATTAGTTTCTTTTTGTGTCCTGCTTTTAACTACATTTTGACCTATCGGTTTGACTAAAATATACCATAGTCCAATGTTATGCGGGCGGGACACTCTTTAATTATACCTATTTAGCCTTTGTACCCAAAAATAAATCCGGGATCCGCCCTTACTTTATAGTAAGTAGGAGTTTATGACAATTTTAGTTGTCATTGAAAATTAGATAATATGGTACAGCCGGCACCCTAATATTATATTATCTTAGATTTGGAAAGCATGAAAAATAACCAATGATAATCTTGGGAAAAAAACGTACTGTGGTGTTGTTTCTATACAATTATGGCACCATTTACGTGTTTGTTTTTCCATCACACACCTATTTCTAAACCATTTGACCGAGGCTATTAATCTATTATTAATAAAGTAGTTAAAAAAGATTTAATATTTTTGCAAAATTTTGTAAAAACTGGAGCCAAAACTAACATTTTTAGAATTTTTGTATGTCCGTCTACATGTATGTTCCGATATAACTCGAGGACCAGTCAACGGATATGAATGCGATTTTCTGTATTATCATCGTTGTGATCCTGATCAATACATAGACTATAAGGGGTGTTCATAAAATAACCACCAAGGCGAAAACTATCGACGATAGTTTTTTTCTTTACAGTGAATGAAAGAATCTTCACTGGAGCGAAGCCGCGGGCAAAAGCTAGTAAGGTATAAAACAGTAAAGGGATATGTAATTTTGAACAAGGTACCTACCAACGTTGACGGAAGTGCGTGAGTGAAAGAGATGCATATAGTGTGCTAACGCACACAGGTACAAGGTCTTGTCTCATGGTCCTGTCCATTTTGTAACGGATTATAAATGACTGACCTTTACAAGGCCCAGGGTAATCCAGAGCGAGGTGCTTGGCGGGTCGTCGACAAGCACGCCGCCGCAGCCGGCACAGCGAGCGGTAGGTCTTGCCGTCGGTGCCGCAGACCCTGCCAGCGCGCCGACAGGACGCTGCGCACACGCAGCGCGCGCGCCCGCCCCGCACCACGCAGCGCCGCCCCGGGCCGCACGACACGCCCGCGCACGACTCTGTACACAACCAATACATTTACATCACTATGAGCACGTGGTATAGTTCGAAGGCAAAGTAACGCGGTTTTTCCAGAATATCAATTCAAAATAATAAAATTCAAATGAAATAAATAAATGAAAAATAATAGAATTACAATAAATTTAAATCGAGTGGGTGGGTAATCAATACATTCTATTAGAGCCTGTTTCACCACTTGCCGATTAGTTGATAAAAATAATAAGCGTTATGTGACGCAGAAAGGCTATGAAGCTTATAACCGGCCAAGTACGAGTTGGACTCGCGCACAAGGGGTTCCGTGCACTCGGGTATCGTTTTGGTCAAAAATTAAGGCGCTAAAATGGCGCCTGGCAAACAATTTGGCACCTTAGAATGGAACCAAATTTTTTTATAAGTATTTGTTGTTTTACTTTAAACAGTTCAAAGTATGTACTACAATCTAACTAAATTTTAAACTTGTATGTATCCGTTTTTAAAACAGAACTGAAACAAGCAACATAGCAGATAAAATAAACTTATTTTTTAAGCATATTGAATGGGGATCTTAATTTTTAAATTTTATACTGTATTCTGTGAAAGTCAACTGGATTCCTATCACGGCTGAACTCAAGCTGTCGATAGATCCCTGCGGTATACGAACGGACACACAGACAACGGAGGCTTAGTTATAGGAAGGTTTTTGGCATACTTCGAATACGGAACCCTAAAAAGGATAGTCAAAAGTTCTTTAAATAAAATCATAAGTTGGGTTTTGTCTGTACCAGCTCTATTTGTCTGTCTGTCCGTATGCTCGAGACTTCGTGACCCTAATGAACGGATTTAAATGAAATTTTTAATGTTATGTTGCCTAATGTCCTAGGAGTAACTTGGGAATTTTATTGAAAAACTATAAAAAATACCCAATTAGTCTAGTTCTACCTTTCCCCATTACGTGTATCTACATCACGACTCCTTTTACAATTTGATAATTAGTTCATGGAGTGTAAACTACTCGTACATATAGATAGCGTGTCGTTTATTGATTCACGCATTAGAACAGTGGTTCTTGAACTATTTGTAGCCACGGACCACTTTCAGAATTTCAAACATTGAACGAAATCCTGTCGAATAAAATTTTAGGAAAAGAAAATAAACATAATATAAAAAACCGGACAAGTACGAATCGGACTCGCGCACCGAGGGTTCCGTTAAAGACTATATTTTTTATGATTTAATTACAAATGTATAGTTTTCAGATTTTTTCCTATATTATAGTATAAGACGGTATTGCTTGCTTGTTCTAGGTCAACAGAAAATACCCCATAAATTTTGATTCCCTTGAGAGTGTCGAAATATACGTTTTTTGCGGCATAAACGGCCGTATATTTTTCACGTTAAAAGTTTGATTTTTGCAGCTTCAATGGACTGTACACCTGAGTATATGATTTTAACTCGATACCTCCACGCGTTCCCGAGATAAAGGGTCTTGGGGGTATCCATTAATCCCGTGATTCGTATAGGGGGGGGGGGGGGTCAAGCCGATTCTATATATACACTTGGCGATTTATCCATCTCAAGGAGTTAATCATAGTATGTTATATTCTCTTTTGAGATAACAAATTAATATTATATCATTGCGGTCAATGACATTTATTGCGGTATAAAAATGCAGAAAAGCAAATTTGGACGTGAGGAGGAGGAGAATAAAGGAACGTCATAGAGTTCAGTTCTGTTTGATGCAAAATGAGGTGCAACATTCCACCGACCAGTCCCTATGTCCTTTTTAATTAATTCTGAGTTGATATTATTCGACAATATGATACATGTGTAAATGAACTGAGTATGATAAACGCGAAACGGGAATCACTATAAAGATACATGCATAAGTAAACAAACAAGTATTTCTAGCCACATGTTTTCAATTATAAGTCTGGACTGGTCGTGCTTGGGGCACGTTTCTATGCAGGAGTGTTAATAAACTGACGATGACAAAGTTCCTTGAATCAATTATCATTTCAGGCTCAGCCCACCACCACCGCTAGCCATGGAGATGAAGGCGTTTTCCAAACCATGCTACAAGGGTCTTCGGCTATCTTCAACACCTTTGACTACGCAAACCAATCTTGGATTCGTCTAAGAAATCGATCATCAATCATTCGCTCGCCTAAAAGTGTCTTTCAGTCAATGTATTATTTTACTTGCGCGCAAGAAAAAATATCGTCAGTTTTCGGCTTGAAAGTTATTTTATCAACACTTAGAGTATATGTGTTGACCAGGGCCACTATAGTAAAATAAACCGGCCAAGTGCGTGTCGGGCCACGCTTATAAGTTGGTCTACTAATACAGATCGCACCAAACTTCTAGTCCCATACATTTAGAAGAATGACAAATACATTGTCGTGTTTAGAGGAAGCTAAAAGTTTGGCGCCACCTGTACCCGTAAACCCGTAAAGCCTACTTAGCTGTGATAGTTTTCCTTTTAAATTCATTACATATAATACTTCTGTGAATTTTTTCACATATCCATAAACAACCGTTTAGCCAGCAGGCGGGGGGGACACTTGACTCTAAGAAAAATTTGAATTTTAAAGCTTAACGAACCAATGGTTTTCGTGATTTTTTTGTCGGCGTGATTAATATGTATACTCATGCCAAATTACAGCTTTCTAGTACTAATAGTCGCTGAGCTAAGCCGCGGACAGACGGACATGGCGAAACTATAAGGGTTCCTTGTCGGACTACGGAACCCTAAAAAACGCACCCAAATACGTTGAGTCGTTCTCGAGATAAAACAGAACAGATTATTAAATAAAAGTTTTGGCCCCAGACTAATAACTTAATTAATTTAAATTTTCGCAGATACATAAAAAAAAACTACTTTATTTTTTAATCGTACAAACTAACCCAGGTCCAGATTGGATGAATTTGGATGGTGGATTTTTTGAAAATATATTTCGAGTCATAACTTTCGTTTTGAATAACGCTATTCAGAATTCTTGAATAATTTAAACAGCAATTTAAAGCATAAATATAACTCCTGGGACACTTTATAAATAAGGGTAAAATTCCTTATCCAATCCAATTCCGTTTAGTATTTGTTACGTGAACCGCCAGCTTTCCTTGTGTGTAGGTAAAAATCTCTGATGAATAGGTATGTTTTATTCATCTGAGGTAAAAGTAGACGAAAATGTCTAAATTTTTTGGAGAATTATAAGTCTTACCACAGATTTTTTTTGACCACGAGATCAAACTTCTCTTTTTATAACTAAGCAACGGGAAAACTAATTCGTCTTTTTTATAACGTCAACTAAATCTTTTAAAGAAAGCGTCAAGTAATGATCAACAATTATTTTTACTTGTCCTATTTATTTTTACATTGCCACCTAATTTACTAACTCAGCCACGGATTTTACAACTCATCACCATTTTTCAGCTTCAACACAAGCTCCTCAAAAAAATAACATTCAAGTTTCAATAGACAACATCATATACATATTATATACAACTTAGCATGAAAATATTCATATTCATATTCTTTTATCAATCATTTTTTCGTCAATCAAATACATTTAAAATTTTTTGTTCCTTTGCACAGACAAGTAGTAGGTAACGCTTTATTATACTCTTTATTATACAAGTGTACAAGAAGGTAATAATTGGTAGCCATTCCTGGCAACCTTTGAGTGGAATTTTGGTACGGGAAAAATTCGAAGACGGTGTATGTACATAAAAGGCGTTTATATAAAAACAGAAAACTATGCAAAAACAAAAATCTTACACAGCAATACTTGAATAAGTGGTTATATAAGGTGACTTTAATTTATACAGCCAAACTCTTACTGAAGACACGGTAAGTGCTCAGTAACAAGGTTCGATGACACTTTTTGTGAAATTCGTAAATTATTCTTTTCGTGTTCCTTACAAACGCAAGCCCAGCCCCGAGTCAATTACTATGGGACGTCAACATTTTATTTTGCGAAATTAGCAAAAATTGTTATCGATCTGTGTTTCTGATCACTTACCAAGCCTCCAGTATGAGTTTGGCTGCATAAATTAAAGTCACCTTATATATATAAAATAATTTATATTCATATATTTTGCTTTTTATTGTTTTTATTCAATATTCATATTACCTGATATATATAATACTTATACGTAGCTTAATATACATGGATACATATAGATAAAATAGCAGCTGTGCTACATGCAGGAGAATCAAATCAGAAAAATAAATCACAAAGAGTGGAATTGATGTTTTACCAATCAAAATGATACTAAAGTAAGTAGATATACGAGTATGAACAATTCCGAAATCTGAAAAAATCGATTAATTTGCATTTTCGTGCCTGAACGTTGCGAAATTGCAAATGTATGCATTAAGCTTCCCTTTGATGACAATACACTGTATCGGACAATGCTCCCAGACGTACCGGCCTAATTCCTCGGTAAAACAATGATAGCATGCTTAATGCTAAATTCATATACCAATAACAACCATATCGTACTACGTAGACGTGAATGGGTTAGCTACATCAAGGTTTCTGTCCTATATTTCTACCAGTTTACTTCGTCTGATATCTAAATCCCACCAAAAACATAAAATGTGAAAAAGGGGCCGAATTAAATTCAAAGACAGTGCAGGATTGTCGGTTTCGCCGAAAAATATATTAAGATCCAATTGGGTGTCGCTTTCTATGGGAATCTCCATAGAATCTTTCAGTTACTTTTGTTATAATTTAACTGCAATCAACGTTCTTTCTCTTCTTTTAAAATAATTTTTGAATAGGTTCACTGCCTTTGTGTTGAACTCGACCCCTTTTGACATTTATGTTTTTGGTGGGATATCACTGACTTCTGACTTGTAAAGTTTTTTTAAATACTTACACATATTTAATTGATGACCATGTCGAGAACAAACTATATTCTATAGCCTTTCTCCAAGTTAAGGGTCTAACCATCAACTTATACAAGTGTGATAAAAATAGTGATTTTAGAACGTCATTATATGACATTATCTCAAATTTAGAATTTTTAGGTAATGGATGATATTAACATACGTGCAAAAGTGCAACTTTCTGGGTATACCTAATATATTATGAGTTTGGGGCTGTTCATTTATTACGTTAGGCAATTTTAACCATTTTATGACCCCTCCCCCCTACCTACCCCCCTAAGTAAGAAAAAATAAGACTTGGATGAACTCACTCCCCCCCCTTTCAAGATCCACGTCAGATAACCAAAACTTCTACCAAAATTTCAAAAAAAAGTAGCAGTTGCTTTATGTTATAAGAAATTAACTTTTTAATATGAATCGGTAACACACATGTTTTCCTCAAAATGTAAATCAGAATTGAAAATTAAATTTTTGCTTACTTTTGTGATCTTACGTAAGAAAAATCAAGACCCCCTCCCATCCCCATGTAAGAAAAAATAGGACTTCTCCGGACCCCCCTCTCCCCAAATCGTCCTACGTAATAAATGAACAGCCCCTTATAGGCTGGTCGAAAGTAGGTCGGATTGGTTCGTGTAACATTCGTAACATGACACACGGCCTTTTCTTTTCAACTGGGCACAGACTGCCGTGTGTTCTCGGTTGGATTCGGGCGGATGAAAAATTATCAAACATTTCAGTCAAAAAATAGTATTTAAAAAAAAGATCGTATGACTTGGCTACATAGATATCAGAACAATACTATTGGCAAAAAACACTAGAATGTAGAGCAGTAAAGATAGTAAAACAGATTTTAGACCACAAACTCACAAATATTGACGCTAGTTATTTGCATCAGAAAAGGATCCTAAAAACTTAATTCTTACTTAAATGTACAAAAAACAGATACAATTAATGTATTAACATTAATAAAAAAAATATTATGAAACATTTATATCGATATCAGCAATATTGTTCAATAAACTGCATTGCATCGCGTCATTATTTTGTCATTGGTTCTTCTCGACATTTCTTCCAAATTTTTCGAAAATCGGTGCAGTTAACTTGTATTGTTTCGTATGACAGTAAGTTCGAATTACAAAAAGTTTGTTCCCAGTTTTTGAGGTGGTAAGATTGATCTTACCAGATCTTACGAAATATTCTTTATCTAACCTCATATCGTAAAATCCTCATTACGAACTCAAAACTACTGGCATAATGAAAAATATTTTTCATGAACGTCTCTAAAAAATTAAAAAATTTAATAATAGTATAGATCTCCGAACAATATAATGCTATAAAAAACTTTTTCTGAGATTATAGTACATGTGATACTAACTAGGAAGGCAAAGGGAACGTAGCCCATGCAGCCATGTCTGAGGTTTAATATCAAATACCAATGAGGTTTTTATATAATGTTCTCCAATACATACAAAATAGTAACGAGGTTACAGTTCAAATTTATTTTCGGCCAGGTATTGTCTATGGCTTACGGCGCGTTGTACTCGGTCTGTCAATGGATGAACTGTTTGTTGCGCCCATGTTGCGCCGAAGTTTTCGAGGAAATGTATTTATTACTTACAGTGGTTTTATGGGTCAAAATAATTATTTTGCCCTAAAATTACTGACAGCAAGGATGGTGATGAATGACATTTGACCCCACCTGATATTCTGGAAATAACGACGGAAATTACGAACACTTTCAGAACAAGTGTTACAAGTTGTAAAAACAAGAATAATCAAAAATGGCTGACGACAAATTTACAAAAATGATGAAAACAGGTTAGTAGGCATGAGTTTAGATAAAGTAATGTATGAAACTATACATAACTAGGTATTAAAACACTCGTGTTCAATTAAAAAACTCGCCTTCGGCCCTTTTTTTAAACTGACAACCGTGTTTTAATAACCTTTTTATGTACCAGTTTCATAAACTACTATTAACAAATACTTTTATATACAGCAACACGCAGAACAATTAATGGAAATGTAGATTGTCAACATAGAAATTATCGTATTTTTGCGTACGATTCGTGAATTAGGATAGTATATCGTACTTATTGACAAAGGATCGTACAAATACGATAATTATCGTACGAAATCCAACCCTGCGTGTGTTTTAATGAACCTATAGTTAGCTTCGGTTCGCTGGGTATGAAAAATGAATATTGATTAAAAAAGAAATAAAAGAAGGTAAAACTTGTGAAATTTCCTCGAAGGGTAATGAGAAGAGAAATAGAACGGCAAAACCAGAGCAATGATGATGCTGGCCAGCGTAACGGCTTAGATTTCCATTCTCAATACCAAGTTATTATATAGGGTAGTGATTTTCGGTCAGTAAGACAACCCCTGTTATGAGAAGAAAGGCGATAGAAAACTATATATTATTAATAATAAACTATGCTCAAGCCATCGAAAACTTGCAGGTTTTGGAAAGGGTTCTAATTGCGTGCTAGGGAGATTCAGATTAAACTTGCTTCTACTAAGTAATTTTGTTTTTTAAATTCGTATTGTCATTATGATTTTGAAGGTTAAAAAATTTGGTTGTTGTTGGTCAGAGTATATTCGGAGTTATATTGGGTGGGACACATTTGTAGGTTTCTCACAGAATATCGAATTTATCTCTCTATGACTCTATCAGAGTTTACTGTAGTTTCAGCCAGGCGGGACTAGTGCCGGCTATTTGTGGCCTAACCGCATTCTTCACCGTGGAATCTGGATTGATTTTATTAACGTCTTAACAGACAACCCCATTAGATTTGATGACCATGTCTGGTTACCATATTTATATTAATAGCATACCGAGTAATGGTGTCAAAGATAGTATCATTACTTGGCAAAGACGTGACTAATATAAAGTTTTGATGTCACTATGAGTGGGCAAATTTAATGGTAGCCAAAACATACATTCACGACTTATTTTTATTAGACGCAACCTTTATGATTTTTTGCATTACATGATTTACAAATTCACATTCCACATGAGATTTTGCATAATTTACATATTCCATTTGAGACAGGATTAGTTTGACCAAATTTTTCGATATTGTGGGGTCCTCTGACCTGAATGTTCTTAAATAAAACTCAATATTTATGCTATACATAATTTGGACGGACTTGTATCGTGTATATTGAATCCTTGATTCAAAATAATATTACAAGGACACACTTGAGATAAAATCTATGGCCCTTAACGTAAGGATAACTATAGGACTTCGCAGCACAAATACACGGGTAACCCACTGCTTCGAAGAAGATCTCCCCCCTATCTAAGTCTATGGGGCTCAAGACACCCGACCAGCAGATGTAGATATGGACTCCTTATTACCAGCACAAGCAGTACACGGGTAGCCCCCAGATAGCGCCTTGAAGAAGAAGATCTCCCCCCATCTAAGTCCCTCGGGCTCAGGACACCCTAACAGCAGATGTAGATATGGACTCCTTATTACCAGTAAAAGCCATACACGGGTAGCCCCCAGATAACACCTTGAAGAAGAAGATCTCCCCCTTATCTAAGTCCCTGGGGCTCAAGACACCCTAACAGCAGATGTAGATATGGACTCCTTATTACCAGCACAAGCCTTACACGAGTAGCCCCCAGATAGCGCCTTGAAGAAGAAGATCTCCCCCATATCTAAGTCCCTGGGGCTCAAGACACCCTAACAGCAGATGTAGATATGGACTCCTTATTACCAGCACAAGCCTTACACGGGTAGCCCCCAGATAGCGCCTTGAAGAAGAAGATCTCCCCGATATCTAAGTCCCTGGGGCTCAAGACACCCTAACAGGGACTCCTTATTACCAGTACAAGCCATACACGGGTAGCCCCCAGATAACACCTTGAAGAAGAAGATCTCCCCCTTATCTAAGTCCTTGGGGCTCAAGACACCCTAACAGCAGATGTAGATATGGACTACTTATTACCAGCAGAAGCCTTACACGGGTAGCCCCCAGATAGCGCTTTGAAGAAGAAGATCTCCCCGATATCTAAGTCCCTGGGGCTCAAGACACCCTAACAGGGACTCCTTATTACCAGTACAAGCCATACACGGGTAGCCCTCAGATAACACCTTGAAGAAGAAGATCTCCCCCTTATCTAAGTCCCTGGGGCTCAAGACACCCTAACAGCAGATGTAGATATGGACTCCTTATTACCAGCACAAGCAGTACACGGGTAGCCCCCCGATAGTGCCTTGAAGAAGAAGATCTCCCCGCTGTCCAAGTCCCTGGGGCTCCAGGCGGCCGGCGCACGCGCACCCGCGGCGCAGCATTCCGCGCGCGACACGCGCAGCGCAGCCACAGAGCTGCAGCGTCCGCCGCGCTCCATACCCGACCAGCAGATGCCCGCTGCAACGGAGACAATAACGTATTACAATAGCGTTGCTAGCGTCGATGTCCTAAAATGGATCCTTGGCGAATGTACCTATATATTATTATGTCGTACTTAGGAATCTACAGTCCAAACTTTTATGTATTTATTAACTACGTAAAATTATCTTAACTGCTAGGCCAATCCTACAGTGCAGCAAAAATCAATATACTACATTTATATAAAATACCATAACCAAAAATATATAATCGCCATTTCACGTGCGGCGCACAGCGCGCCAGGATCGGCTTTTATCTTAAACAGTTAATAATGAATCTTTCTAATTCCAAAAATGGTTCAGGGGAATACCCTCTATTAGACCGTGCTGAAAAAAAAACAAAAACCGATAGAATTAAAAAAAACATCAAGAATCGACCTTTTTTGAGGTTGTTTGTGATTAAAGAAAAATATTTTGACGTTCTTCAAAAAAAACATATTTTATAGCACACCGTGCGTAAAATGACCACTTTACGCACGCTGCGCTTGCGTAAAGTCGGCATTTTCCCCACTTGTGCTATAAAATATTATACGATACTCGTTCGAGAAACTTTTTCTCGACTCGTGTGATTGCAGCACTCACCAAACGCGCAAAAACTCGCAAACTCACACTCGTCAGAAAACGTTTCATCGCTCTCGTATCGCTATGTATGCCATATTGTAGCCATTTCACATAGCTCTAAAACATTTTTAGAAATCGCTAATTCACACATTCACTGAAGACGCCCCTCTATACCAGCATCGATCGAATAATCATTTTCAATTATAAAATAATATAGCACGTAGGCAAATGAATTCTATCTTCAAAAAATTACCATTACAATTTAGGGATTCGATAAACTACGCTTAAAGTGCAAAAAAATTAAACTTATATCTGACATGACAACAAAGCGAGCTATAAAATATAGCTCATAAAATTCGAGATCATAAAAATGTTCGATTCCAGGCCAAAGACATAAAAACAATATTAATTCATAGTAGACAAGTAAAGTGGTCTTCTAAAAATATAATCTTAGATTCCTTTTAAACGACACCAAAAAATTTTCAACAGCCTGAGCAAATGAAAAGTGTTCTATCAGTAGGAGGTAGTTCCTGTCCTGCATTATAATAATATATCTTTCCTTACTGATCTTGGTATTAGGGTTTTTTTACGAAAACGGAACCTGAATATAAGGTGACTTTAATTTATGCAGCCAAACTCACACTGGAGGCTTGGTAAGTTATCAGTAACACGGATCGATAACAGATTTTGCTAATTTCGTAAAATAAAATCTTGACGTCCCATAGTAATTGAGTCAGGGCTGGGCTTGCATTTGTAACTTGGAGGAGAAAACCAACTGGAGTGGAGCCGCGCACTAATTTCTATGCAAAAAAGTCCGTCGTTTTCGGTGGGGGACGAGGTAGCGTCGCGATGTACGCACACTACAAAATACTCAAACACTAGCTTAAACTATACGCACACAATCACATTCACACACAGGGATATCTATCGTTTTTATAGAAACAATATGCCCGCGGGGCACAGAGCAAGTCCGTGCCGCGGGGCTTATACCTTTGGCAGAGGGGTTCGTCTGTTGGTGGCCCGTCCAGTTGGTTTGTTCGTCCGAGATTTGTAAGGAACACGAAAAGAATAATTTGCTAATTTCACAAACCAAGTCTTTAGTAAGAATTTTGCTATGTATATAAAAGTCACCTTATATAAGTATACTTTCAAAATTTTTGTCCGGGCGAAAAAAAAACCTATTATAGGTATGTTATACGTATAGGTTTTTAGGCTTTCGCGCGAGGCTCCGCCTTGGCTGGTGTAATGACAAACTTGAACATAGTTCTGTACCACAATATCCCTCTCTTGCTAGTTTAAAATCACACTCATATTATAAATGCGAAAGTTTGTGTGTGTGTATGTTTGTTACTCTTTCACGCTGAAACGGCTGAACGGATTTGGATGAAATTTAGAATGGATATAGCTTATACCCTAACTTAACACATAGGCTACTTTTTATCCCGGAAAAAAGCATGTCGTTTAATCGAATAACACGCGGGCAAAAGCTAGTTAAATATAAAATAACGGCTCGATAATTTCGGAGATTTCATGATGAGTCAGTGCAGGAGTAAGTGGTTTTTCGTTTTTATGCATTAAGATGACATTAATTTATGCAACCAAATGCATACTAAAGACTCATTAAGTAGTCGGTATCATCAAGGATCGATAAACTTCTTTTGGGAAATTTGTTTTTTTTCTGTTCCCTACAAACCCAAGCCTAGCCGCGAACCAAGACTACTTATATATTATTTTTTAATTTCGAAAAAAAAATATTGATCCGTAATACTGATTGATCACTTAGCATGCCTCCAGTATTAATTTGGCTGCATAATTAATGTCGGCTTGTACAGGTATATACATAAACTTAATTCGCTAATGACAACGTTAAAAATGAAGTTTCAACAAAAAAAGTAGGAACTGACTTCAAATTTTACAGCAGATATTCACTAAAAAGTTCAAAATAACTATAGGTATATAGGTTGAATGAACCCCCTTAGCTTTATTGAAAGTTTCAATTTCAATTTGGAACCTATGAATCAGAATCACCAATAGAACACAAAAAAGTAAAAAAAGGTTTTTTTTTCCTTTAAATTTTTTTTTGGTTCTTTAATTTCGAATTATTGGCCAACCTACGAAACGTGACATGTGACTGACATATTCACGGCGGTAAATAATGCACATAAGGCTATGTAGCTTCGGCTTCGTAGAGTGACGTCTCTGTCACCGGAGTATTAGTGCTTCTTTTGTTTTGACGGTCGATATCATTTTTTTTATGAACTTATGTATCATGATCATGACAAAGGTAAGAAAACATGTATTTTTAATTTTTAACATACAACAGTTTCCTTTGCCCCCTGTTAATTTTCAACCTGTATAGTGAAACCTTACCAAGCCTCCAGTATGAATTTGGATACATAAACGAAAGTCACCTTATAGGTATACTGGCCGATGGTACCGAAATAACACTTTGCCGACTTCTTTCCTCCTGAAACATGTTCTCTAAAATTCGGCGCTCTCATATTGGTTTCTGTATTGCTATACCAAACCAACCCATCGGTTTTCATCCTATAAATAAATATCCCATACAAAAACTCTTTCTTGACCGGTTTTCCAATAACTCGTTATAAAACTTGAAAATATTTCAAACAATCCCAACGGATCACCCGATTGTGATGCGTGATCCGTCAGGAATGCGTGCGTATTCGGTGCAAACCAGTGTCGTATTCGGCGGGTCGGATTCCCCGATCGTGAGTCATTGCACTAGACGAGCGGCAGACACTATTTTTCAATCGAACGATTCTGTCACGCGGTCAGCTTGACCGCAGCGTGCCTTACATGGATGCCACTGACTGGTCATGTTTTTATTGTGTCCGACCGAGCCCTGCACGGTCACTTTACAATTCGTCACTCGCAATGTTTTTTGATTACAGATCATAGGTGCAATTGTGTAAGATAATCGTCATCAAATTTAATTGTCACATAATTATGGCTATTCGGCTAATCAAATTAGCCCGTTTGACAATTGAAATCGTACGTTTTTGGTTGTCAACAACAAAACAAGACAATTTTATTTATTTGACTACCAAAAATGTACGATTTCGATTGTCAAACGGGCTAATTTGCTTAGCCGAATAGGCAAATGACAATCAATTTGAATACGATTGCCTTATACAATTTGCACCTCCGGACGGCGATTCTCGCACATGCGAGAATTTGCGAAGACCGAAATCGGGTGATTTTTACAAGCTCTTCACGAAGAAACGTATCAAACTTTTAAAATAAACCCTGTTGTCCGTATTCATAACATGCTTTACGTGTCTTTTAAGGAGTTATACTTAATGGAATGATCACCACACGGCATTTATGATGCGACAAACACAGGCGTACGAAAAGCAAAGCGTGTGAAAAATTTTGCGAGAATCGCCGTCCAAGGTTAATTAATTGAAAATTATCATTTCCATGATTATATGAACCTAATACACCATTGCGCTAACCTCAAACAAAAATTTACCTGAGCGCTTGAATGGCGGTTAATAAAAGATTGTACTCCGTTTTAAATGCTCACATCAAGAACTTTTGCTTTCAAATATGCATAATTTAGGTATTAACACAACCAAATTCTTACTGGGTAAGAGATCACAGAAACAAGGCTTTGACTCTTTGTAAAATTCGCGAGATGTTTTGACTTTATAGGTATCCCGAGGAGAGCAATCCCAAGGACGTGTATAGTAAGGAGCAAAAAAAATGTTTTTCGACGTTTTAAAATTATCGTATATTATTATTGTTGTCATACATATAATATAATTATTTATAATATTTATAGTGTTCATGTTATGTATGATTTACAAGCATTAATCACAATTGCTGTTTATTTATTAAATCAAGAGCACATATGTAAATATTTTTGCTACAAATAACTTACGGTTATAAAAAACGTCTTTCCGTTTAATAAAAATCACGAGCAAAAGGCTCGTGACATACAAGACCAAGGATACAGCATAGCCTTCAGAGTTTCCTCACATAATATCTGAAGCGTTCTTCTGAAGTAGATATTGTTATTGCTAGAATTGTTCGCCCACGTATCTGGCATCACCTGCCGCTGCCGGGCAAAGCGGCCCGGTAGCCAAAATGCGGAATAATATGATTATAAGGTGGTTGTGGCGACCGTGCGCGGCCGTTGACTCGGCCTGCGTGCGCTTTCAATTATTTATTCCGTCACTTTTGGCGCCACTTTTTACTGAACAAACCGAGATCCGGCTCGAAGGACCGCATTGTGTCATCACTATCAGGACCCGAGCATTCGGTTTAAAATCGTGATATGGCGAAACCTTCGTCTTAAGGTGGGTGCGATGCACAAATTAATTATTGTTTTTCTTATGTTTTTAATAATAATCAAAAATATTAAAATTTATACTATATAAATAAGGAAACACATAATCAAAGGTAGTTCTGTAAGATATATTTCGACCACTTGATGTGGTCGGCTTCAGTTACATATATAATAAAGGCTATGTTATCTCATCACACTAAGGTTCCGTTTGGAAACGAGTGAAAATCACTCGGAGTGTTGCGAATTTCACCCTTGAGCGTTCAAAAATGGACACGAGTTAAGCCGAGGGTAACCGAACTGTTACCTGACAGTTGCTCGGAAGTGTTTTGAAACACTTCGGAGTAATGCGAAAATCACACTGGGCCACCTGATTGGTGCAACCAGATTTTTGCTTCTCTTGCTCCTATATAGATCTGTCTCTTTCTAATAAACAAGTGAAACTTCGCACTATGATCGCACGTTCTGAAACGCTTCCTAATATTATAAATGCGAAAGTTTGTGTGTGTGTGAAACGGCTGGACAGATTTCGATGAAATTTAGAATGGATACAGCTTATACCCTAACTTTACACATAGGCTACTTTTATTCCGGAAAAAAGCATGTCGTTAAGCCGAATAACACGCTGGCGGAGCCGCGGGCAAAAGCTAGTACAATATACTAAAAGACAAGAAGTCAATTATATTTTTATGTTGTTTCTCGCAGAAATATTAATATTTATGGGATTACGCGATCAGCTTTTCTAGCCAAATTGTGTTATTTTAAATGTATAAAGTCAATTAACGTCGTTGTAAATGATCGCGGACAACGTTCTAAAATTATTATGCAATTACAACGTAGTGCATAAAATAACACAAATTTACTACAAATTGACAATAAATAAGCATAAGTATTGCGTTTGGAAACGAGACCTGTCGCATCCACCTTAGATCACCGAAAGAACAAAGTTAATTCAACTAAAACAAAATTCAAATAACATTGTCATATTAGTCATATTACTGTCCTGACTACCCACATGAACATGACTATTCCCTTTGGAAACGAATTAAAAAAACTGTAATTTGTAAAAATATCCAAATGAATTGCCTGAATGGCTGAAAGTAATTGTAAATGATACTCTATATCTGTTAACTTTGGACGCTTGTGAATGGTCCACAAATACCAAATTCCACGACCGTCGAGCTAATTATACGCATCGTTTGTTTTAGCGCCGAACGTCAACAAAATAGTTTTCTTTTCCTTTGACTGATCGCTTCAGGATAATTTTAATACAAAATAATATTTTAACGTATTTTTGGCGCCGGCTACTAGATATTTTGTTGAAAAATGAACGTCGGATGTGACCGTCAGTGGAAATATTCTTTGAGTTATTCTTGGGTTTTGTAAAAACAGGATACGAGTACTCATTAAATTGTATTGATAATCTCCGCCCATTCATTCACTGATGAGATTTTATACGTAATTTTAAATTAAGAATAGCGACGTCGATTGTTTTGTCATCGTTTGAAAAATTCAATTTAAAACTGTCCTAAAATATATAGGTAATTTTATAGTCTGTCAAAAAAGTGTTGAAATGAATATTGAAGAAACTATTTTTCTTTCGCCTGGTTACACCAAACAAATAAGTACAAAATCTGTTAAATCGAGATAACCGCGTTGTTATTTCATAAATATATTACCTAAATTATACTACCTGAACGTTTAAAGTCCAATAAAGTTCATTAAAGTTTCATTTTCATTTCAACACTTTCTTGACAGACTATAACTCATATTTATAAAATAGTAATGGTTCGAAAGTCAAACAGTATTTTTTTCAAGATTTTTCTGTTGGTACTGTTTTCGTTTTCATGTAAGTTGCCAGGCCCTAAAATACAAAAGCCGGACTCGGCATTATATTAGGCCGGACATTTTGCTTTAAACGCCGGACAAGAGAACATATCTTTTTTAAGACCGGACATTACCTTCATAATGTAAAAAACTCGGTTAAGTGTTAAGTTTTGTTTATTTTACTATTGAATCACAAGTTAATACCTAACAACAACCAGACCATAAGTAGATAAATTCAAACTGACGACTGCGTTACACTGACATAAAGCCTCATAAAAGCCTGACAATATTTAAACTGACACGACCGTAAAAAACGAAACATGTCTGGACTGGAGGCGTCCGGCTTTAGCCTAAGACAACCATAGACACGCCACAGAACTTCTGTCCCATATCTGTCAATATCATCGCGTATGTTGTTGGATCTTGTTTCGTGTTATTTTCGCGTCCGGTCATGATGGCAAAGGTCGGACAGACGGCTATTTTATCTCACGAAGTCCGTTTGGTTACGGTTGTAGTAGTGACTTGTACAGATAAGTACGTTTTGTGCGCGTGGCGCGTTTTGTATTCCGAGGCTACGCACATTATAAAAAAACCGGACAAGTGCGAGTCGGACTCGCCCACCGAGGACAAAATGTATATCCAATTTTTCCCTATACTGTAGTCTAAGACGGTATTACTTGCTAAATTTCATAGTTCTAGGTCAACAGGTAATACCCTATAAATTTTGATTCCCTTGAGAGTGTCGAAATATACGTTTTTTTTGCGGCATAAACGGCCGTATCTTTTTTCACGTTAACTTAAACAATTTGATTTTTTCACAGCTTCAAGGGACTGTAGACTTGAGTATATGGTTTCAATTTCAACTTCCCAAGATAAAGGGTCTTGACAGACGGACGGACGGACAGACGACAAAGTGATCTGTCTAAGAAGGTCTCCGGCTTTTCCTCTTGAGGTATACGGAATCATAAAAAGTGCATTTGCACGCACTAATACAACCATAGCCAAACGGACTTCGTAAGAAGTCGTAGAATATCTGTAAAGTAAAGCACCATGAAATAAAATTTACGAAACAAATAGCGTTAATTGAAAATTGGATGGTTTGCTCAAATTATTTTCAGTCCTCGAACCATAACAATTTAATGGCACAACCCTCACGATTAGGCAAATATCGTCGAGATTGTTGCCAGGGGACCGGCTCGCCACTTCGCCAGGTTTTAGGACCTCTAATTTAAAATGGTGATTGTCTGGCAGCCTCCCGACGACCTAGTTTTGGTTTCTGGGACAATGAAGGACGAATTCAAACAGGTGACTAGACTCTGCTTTGCATAATAGATAATCTCTGTCTAGCTAGCCCTTTGATAGTCCTCTTGTAGACGAATGTTTGTAGGTATGTGTATCGTACTTGGACCTTTGTGTTTCAATTCGAAATAGAGCTTCTTAGGGTTCCGTACCCGAAGGGTGCCAAACGGGGCCCTATTACTAAGCCTCCGCTGTCTGTCTGTCCGTACATCTGTGACAGGGGTCTAATGCTTCAGCCGTAATAGGTAGACAGTTGGAATTTTCACAGAATACGTGTTACTATGGCCTCTACCATGACAAATAATAAAAATAAAAAGGATAGAAAAATGAAGGGGGGTATAACCACGAAGAAATAGCATTTTTTACGTTATTTGTTTCAGCTCTATCATAAAGACGGTAGTACTTATAAGTTTCAAATTTGGTCACGTTGTGCATATCCTGAAGTAAAACCATAAATAAAATTAGGGTTCCGTACACAGAGGGTGCTGAATTGTTTGTCAGGCGCTACCATTGTAAGCATTTAATAAATTTCTTGGTGTCGAAAAGAGATCAAGTAAAATTTTAATTCATATAAATAAGTATAGTAAGTAATTGGCATTCTGCTCCAACTGATGCCGGACCCAGTAGGACCCGAAATATATCTTGAGCATTTTTTTCTTTTTTATTTACGTTTATAAAATACAAAATAACCGTTTCTAATATTAGTAATAGAAAGATAAATTATATTTTACTCATATTTTGATCACATTTATCATGCATGAGTGTACATTTGACATTGTAACAATATAGGATTGTGGCATAATGAAATTGTGTCAAAATAGAATTGTGTCATTGTGGGACAGAATCTTTTTGTTGCTATAGCATCACATTGTTGATATGTACCCGTATTGTGTGGTGGTACGGAACCATTTGCGCGCGAGCCCGACTCGCACTTGACCAAATCATCGTTTAATTCTGTTTACATCGGTACTTGTAGAGATAACAAGATCACACGAATTATTGAAGGGATTTACCCCACGTCGTCGTAAAAGTCAACTGGCATTTATAGAAGATTTGTGTATGCTTGTGCCAAAACGTAATTTAATTTGTGTAATTAGATTAGGGTAGGTAAGTTCTTGAGAAGAAAGCGTGGGCGCCGTTGACAAGCTGCCAGAAGTTTCATCAAAATCATCCGAGTTTCGTAAATAACTCGAAATTAGTAAACGTCAAACTAGATCAACTGAGATAAGGACGCTGTCAGATCTTTGAAGTCGGAATTAGATAATCCATTCATTAGTTTGTTCGCAACACTTGTATACGTCATGTGATGGTAAGTTTACACTGTATTAATAAGTTAAAACACGGTTATGATTATCTTAATTACCCGAGAAGTGTAAATACGAAGTGATAATTTCGTTTTAGCTTTAGTCATTCATATTATCTACTGAGAAGAGCAACGCCCAATCAAAACAAGCCTTCATTTATACATACCTATTAAGGAGACGCCACGAAATTTTGGCAAAATGGATCTCCATTATTGGAGTTGATGCTCGTGATTGTTGGCACTTGGTGGAACTTTTGATACATTTTTGATTGAAAAACACTATTTATGTTATTTCCCTTACCGGTTTCGCTGTTATAGCATTATCAAAGGTAAAGGTTAATATGTTATATTGTATATTATATTGTACGTAAACAACCATAAAACCTTTGATAATGCTATAACAGCTAGTTTTTTGGTTGTTTACGTACAATATAATATATGTTATATTGTATATTATATTGTACGTAAACAACCAAAAAACCTTTGATAATGCTCTAACAGCGAAACCGGTAAGGGAAATAATATAAATAAGTGGACAAGTACAAGTGTTTTTCAATCAAAAATCTCCATTATTCTCAGCAATAAAAAAACATATGTAATTACCAATTTAAATACTAGATTAAGCATTGCATTGACATCATTTTGCCCGAACATTTAGTTGATTGAATTATTTTTATAGAAGAGAAAAATGTATTGAGAAAACCGCTTTTAAAACAGAGATTTCTATTTTACTGACAAACGGGAGTGAATGAAGCCTCTAAGTTTTTTATTTAAACTAGTCTACAAATACACTTCAATATGGCCGATTGGATTTATTAAATTACTTATAGTTGTCATTTTAAATGAAACATACTGTTTTGCCGCATACGACCTTACGGCATAAGCTAGTTCGTGAGCGCATATTTGTATGGAGTAAGTCCCCCTCACTCCACTCCCCTAAGGCGCCGATTTGAAATTAAAAGTTTATCATTATTTATACAGCCAAATTTTAATACTCGAGACTTGGTAATCAGTATCTCGGATCGATAGCACTTTTTGTCGTGTCATACTACTGATTGATTCTCAAAATCATTCGATGCAGTTCGACTTTTGAATGAACTTCCGCAAACCTTCAGTTCGTCCTCTTTTAGATTAACCTGAAAAATTATTACCTTTCATCTCTCCGAATGACTCGACTGACTGCTACTTTGTTTTTATGTACATATTTACTTATCGTAGCAAAAAGCTTCTCGATTGAAACTAACAAATATGTTTTTTACACTTTAATATAAGGTCCTAGAATTTAAAGCGAAAAAAATTCAAGAGATGATAGAGTATCCCAAATAGAAAACTTTCCACCGAAAAAAAATGATTTTGCGCGAACTTTTTTTTCACCTTTCCATAGAAATTAAGTCAGCTGATTGAACCACTTTGTACTGAGAAGTGAAAAAATTATTCCAGCAAAAATATTTTTTTTCTTCTGGAGGGTGGTCACTTGACGATACATGATCTACCCTAGAATTTTTCACTTAAATATTATTGTAGGACCTTTTATAGTTGAGAAAATTTTCGTTTTGATTTCGATACGTTGTTGTCTTGTTTGTCTGTTGCCTGAAAGTTTCCAGTGTATTTTCCGTACAGAGTGCAATGTCTGCAAGTGCTGTGTAGTTTGAATTAACGGAATGGTGTAGTGCATGCTGGTGCATTAATATTGACACAATAGTGAGATCCGTCCGAACCCGGCTAGCACTGCACTCTGCGTCCTGCGTTGCATTCAACTAAAGTGATGAGACATTACTTACTAAGTTCTAGATGTCGATAAATTGGTCTGATCTATAAACACTGTATATTTCTTAGATGCCTATCTTTTAATACAACAAGAAAATGTGATTATGCGCATTTTTTCCTATAAAAACATATATTTAATAACTTCGGGAGGATTTGCGAGTAAGATGGTGGTACCTCCACAGTCGAGCCCGGCATTAGCTCTACCACCTTCAGCTAATACTGAAATATTTTGTAGGGAAAAAATATTAGATTTACGTAGAAAACCTTTATATTTCTATTACCTATTTTATGAAAAAAAAAAATCAAGTTGATCTCTTAGCGTTTGAAAACCAAAAAAGAGGGGGGAAATCTTTTTTTTTCCGACAAAAGTATAAAATAGTACATTGTTTATACGTGGATCACCTAGATAAAAGATCAATAAATCAAAAATATTTTTTTCTATATTAAGATAGGCCTAATTTCTTCAAAAGAACCCTCGAAAATCTGGAAAGTTCATGTTCTAGGCTCAGGTACAGCCTTAAAATATTATGAAGGCATTTCAAATAAAATAATATTTAGTTCAAAAGATAACAGACAAATCATGGTTAGAATCCATTAAACGGAGTTGAAGATAATTTTTATAATTTATAAACAGATACAATCGTCATGAATTGAATCCCCGAGGGTGCCACAGGTATTCCCAAATGTGAACTGTCAAATGTAAGTCACAGTCCACACTTGGTACACCCGCTTTTCATCGACGGTTAATTTTACGTCCCAAACGTGATGGTTGGTGAGCCATATCGCCGTAAATCGGGCAAAAATGGACCAACTGCTTGACGTGCCTTCCAAAGCACGTAGACCGAACGCGGGGTTTGAACCTACAACCTCTGCCTCTGGGTTATCAGATGAGCACTCTACTACTCGGCCAATATCTATTAAATCTATAGACTGACCATTATTAGACTGCATACTCGTATAATCATCATTATGCTATGACCTGAAGATTTTGCATGTTAATACTTAAGTATCACGTGTCCTACTGTGTCAACAGGATTAACTTCAACTATGTAGTTCTGTTCTCACGTCGAATTTCATGGAAACATTTGAATGTGGCAGTGGCAAGCGGGACAGACATAAATCTCTGTTTGCGATTGAATGCAGACGCTCGTGTGCTCGTGCGCATAATTCATAGGGGCGATCACCAGGAATCGACGCTTGGCATGCAGACGGACGCGTCCATTCGATAGCAATAAACCCGTTAAAAAGACGTAATGTGAATATTGCTGGCGGCACCAACTAAAGGAATAGGCTCACCAACAGATATCTACTCATGTCCATCAAAGAGAACGTGTTTGTGTATGTATAGGTACACTAAATTTAAAGCATACTTTTTACAGTAAATTTTCTCGTTAAGTATATTTTTTATCAGTATGGATTAAGTAAATAAATACCATAAATATTGCAAATACCAAAAGAATATATCTATACTGCCTGTATATAGAGTATACCTTATCCCATGACCGAAAACTATCACATCATTGATAATTTAAAATCTGATTATTTAAAATCATCGATACATTGATTGCACCCGAAGTGGCACATCCCCAAACCTCAGTTGCTTTCAGTCTGATGTGCAGTTCTCTCGAATAATTTTGTGTCGGCGCCGTATTGTGGCCGCCAGACGACTCGCCGGGCCAGTCTTTAATATTTATTTACACATGCAAATAACCCGAATAAAAACCTGCTAACTTCAGTTGCTGATCAAAAACAACCTTTACGGGATGTGCCTAAAATCACACTTTTGTCTGTCGAAGCGCTAAACCTCTCTTCCCTGGGCTTGACTGATGCTTGACCAGCAGAGGCCGCACCAGAATCATTCCGTTTCAATTATGTGACATTTATTTATGCAGCTAAATTCATACTGGAGCCTTGGCAAGTTATCAGGTACACGGATCAATAATTCTTTTTGCGTAATTTGAAAAGGAAAATTTTGATTGCCATCGTATCGACTCGGGGCTGGAGCTGGGCTTGCATTTGAGCAGGAGAAAAATAACTTCCGACTTCCGAAAAAGGGGCCATCGAACCTTGACACCGAATACTTACCGAGTCTTCAGTGAGAATGTTGCTGCAAAAACACTTACAATAGATTGCTACACCATCTACTACATGACCCGTCGATATTCTGTTTATTCGCTTGCCTTGGAACTTAATTTTATTCTCCTAATTCCTTTTTTATAAATTGGTTCGTAATTATAAACCGGCGGCGGCGGTAGAACGCTGGCCTCTCAATCTTGAGACACAGGTTCGATCCCCGGTCGGGCATGCACCTATGAGTTTTTCGGAATTTATATGCATGTAACAAAATAGTACATTGTTCAGCGAGTGGAGAAAGAGGCCGATTACCAAGCAGCAGAGGGCCTCAATACACACGAGTTGAGAATCGCACTTTCTCCCGAGTGAACACCCCCTCGAGGATTCATGTCGTGACGATATGAATGAATTATAAATAAAAATTTTGCTAGTTTTAGTTTGTTTTCAACTATCGTGTTCGAGTATGCTACTTGCTAGTTTTAGTTTGTTTTCAACTATCGTGTTCGAGTATGCTACAACTAAAAACATTTAAAATTAATGAAATATGTTAAGTACAGTCACGTTCAGAGATAGTGTAGACACACCTCTGGAAATGTCGTGGATTAATTCATTACATTATAATTTACTTTTTTAAATATCCCTAAATAAATAAAATAAAGAATATATCAACGACATATGAAAACGCATGGGCGTATTCAAGGGGGAGGCTTTGGGGAGAACAGCCCCCCGCTCCCCTTAGCATACGAGGAAAAAGATATATTTACATTTTATATCAGTCATGTAGTATCCGTGCGTGCCATAAAATAAACTTCTCATCAAAACAATCTAAACACTTTTCAAGTTTATGTTTTTAATGGATTATTAGAAAAATATTGTATTATACGGAAATAATTAAAATTTCGTACAACAAAAGGTAGTACAAGGTTTCGAAATCCCTATACTAACGTTCCAAATTCAAATCCATCCATCCATCAGCCTGTTTCGTCCACTGCTGGACATAGGCCTTTCCAGGATTTCGCCACTCTTGGCAGTCCACCTGGAAGAAACGCCCATACTCACACACGCTGGCGGATTGGTGATCGCGGTGCCGAAACCTTTGCACTAGTGACGCCTAGTGAATTTTTTTTAAATATTTAATTCTCTTTTTTGGTTATTTGTCGCCAGAAAGAAAGTCTTGGTAGTGTTTTGATAAAGCCAAAATGTATGCTGAATTTTTAGCAAATAAGTTCTCTGTATCAAGATTTGATAACCGTTGTTATGAAATTGTTTTTTTGGTACAAGTGAAGTCAACATTTTATTTTATTTTGCATTTTTAGATCCTTGGACCCCCCCCCCCCCCTTGAGAAAGCTATAGCTACGCCTATTTCCAAACGGGTGTCTGAACAATCTCTGGACGCGTCAGTACATAATGTGCTAAAGCTAGGTAGCCGGCGGATGTGTCGCAGACAGCAAAGTTGTGGCGGATTAAAGTTGTATGAACTAGGCGCTAACTGCTAATTTCACTTCAGCGTTGCGGGTTCTTGGAACTGCGCAACTGGATTGGTTTATGATGAAATTGTGCGTAGGGCCAGACGGATTGGGGAATAGAGGCAATACTTTACTAATTTAGAAAACTTGTCAAACATAAGTGAAGTCCTTGTTTAATCTTTGGTAAGGAATAAATATTCAATACGAATACTGAACTGAAAACTTCTGTTTTTATTAGGGTTCACCCGAAGGATGTCAAATAAGTCCTTATTAACAAGCCTCCGCTGTCCGTCTTGTTATAGGGATCTACAGCTTCAGGCGTTATAGAGAGCCAGTTGAGTTTTTTACAGAATATGTGTTACTATAGCTTCTACTACGGCAAACAATACAAATTGGAAAAAATTAAGCCCCAAACATTTTTATCTGTCTGTTTGTTCCGTTTTACCTCGAGAACCACTCAACAGCTTTGGATGCGGTTTATTGTATTTTCATCGTAGTGATCCTTGTCAACATCTAGGCTATAAGGGATGTTTATAAAATAACGCCCAGGGTAGAGATTTAATAACGGCGGGTGGAGCCGCGGGCGAAAGACTAGAATGATAATAATCATGCCTCCCGCCGCTTACATGTTGTTTTCGAATTTATAAATACATTAAACAATTTTATTTTGTCATCAAATATTTCGAGATAGATCCCGTAAAAAATGTCTAAAACTGACAACTTCGACGGCTTCTTTTTTTGAATACGTAAATTAAATTAAATTTGTGCTCTAAACAATGACAACCCACATGTCGGAGTAAAAAGAAAGATTTTTGTCTTTTTCAGGTATTGAAAATTTCACTAAACATAATTTTCGTATTAATACATTTCCACTAACAGAATGAAAAAATATTATGTATGTATGACAGAAAGTGCAATCCATAACATTTCAAAATACTAACCCGCTAATTTCATTAGCTATTTATAATACATAGGTAACACTAAAAGTTTCCGGAACTGGCCACTTACATAAACAATATTTAAAAATTTATTGCAACATTTGAAAATAGAACTCTTTGGCTGTAGAATGCAGTTTGTTTCATCTGACTGTCTTTTGTTTTTACCTTGTGGCGCCATTTAAAAAATTGTGTGTCTGCATCAACATGGATTTAACTCGGGAAAATTTTCGTAGTATGATTTTCTACGATTTTAAGTGTAATTTGACAGCTCAACAGAGCATCGCTCGGCTTGAAACAGCTTTTGGCAATGAAGCACCATGCAAGAGGACTGTTTATAGCTGGTTTGCAGAATTCAAGCGTGGTCGTATCAATCTCAGTGACGAATCTCGCGATGGTCGGCCGTCCACCGCTGTGACCAACAAAAACATCGATGCTGTGCGCCGTATGATTGAAACAGACAGGCATGTGACCTATCATGAAATTCGCGCATCCTTAGAAATAGGCATGAGTCAAATACAATCAATCCTACACAAACATTTGGGTGTGAGAAAGCTGTGCTCGCGGTGGATCCCACACAACTTGACCGAGGCTCAAAAAACGGACCGCGTCACTTGGTGCAGTGCCATGCTTACCAGATTCAACGAAGGTGCGTCAAATTTGGTGTGGGACATAGTAACAGGTGACGAAACATGGATTTATTGCTACGATCCCAAAACAAAGCAGCAATCGAGCGTATGGGTCTTTCAAGATGAGCCGAAACCAACCAAAGTGGCGCGCGTGAAAAGTGCATCTAAGCGGATGATTGCTTCTTTTTTTAATAAAACTGGACACATGGCTACTGTTGCTTTAGAGAATCGTCGTACCGTGAATAGTGACTGGTACACGACCATTTGTTTGCCGGAAGTTATTGACGAACTCCGTAAAAATAACCGTAAACGCCGTATCATCCTGCACCACGACAATGCTAGTTCTCACACGGCCAGACAGACAAACGACTTTTTGAAGACGAAAAATGTAGAACTCATGAGTCAACCTGCATACAGTCCCGACCTGGCACCTTGTGACTTTTTTCTGTTCCCAAAAATCAAGAACCAATTACGCGGTCAACGATTTTCATCACCAGAAGAGGCTGTCGAGGAGTATGAAAAACACGTTTCAGAGGTCACCACAGGGGAGTGGCACAAAAGTTTTCAAAACTGGTTTGATCGAATGAAAAAGTGCATAGACGCCAAGGGAGATTATTTTGAAAAACAATAAATTAATTTTGTACCTTTAATAGTATTTTTTCATATTCATTCCGGAAACTTATAGTGCGTCCCACGTAGTAGGTAAAAAGCTAAGGGACTTGTATATCGGTATATATCCGTTTTCCAACATTTTTTTTTCACTTTTACTTTTCACCAAAAGCCTTGTAGGCTTTCGTACCAATGCCAGTAACTACTTTGATTGTATTAAAAAAAACGAAATGGCATGACCATAGAGATTAATATATCAAATGTCATTGTCACTTGACATTGACAGCTAGTATTTGTATTTATTGCTGGGCCAAAGCCCATATCCTTAAAATTTGTTTTTTTTTTCAACATATCTCTAGAATTAACAATTAAAAAAAATATTAAAGCGCTTTTCGGAATAAGAATAAAAAGATATCTCCATAGATTTTTTATTTTTTTACCATAACAGAAATGAAAACTTGTGGATTCTTATTCGCACTTTTCCGTTTTTTTTAAATTAGGTAGTGTTGTAACTTTGTGGAACTTTCCTTCCGTTTTTTTAACCCTTTGCAGCCTCTTTGGGTAAACTATCAGAAAACCTGGTCTCTTTTAAATGGAAGTAATGTACTTAACTAAGCAAATATTATGATATTATTATTTACTTATTTTTTCATGTACGTATGCATGTGACCCCTAATTTAGACATCAACGCACTACTGAGTCGCCTTCTTTATACTAAGTTGACCATATTAAGGTGGTAAAACCGAATCTCGGTGCAAAATGCACATCATAATATTGTTTACCTTACTTTTGAATCAAAAGTATGCAAAAATTGCGTTTTAATATATGTATATAATATATTAGTAATAATAGGGTTCTTGCATTAAAATTATGTTATTTTATATATTACATTTTGATTGCATTCGATTACAACGATAAATACGCTTTTAAGTTTGTTAATCGAATGAAATCAAAATGTAAATCATAGAATTTGAATGTGAAAACTTAATTATTACAAATAAATTTCCGCTAATTTATTTAAAACGCAATCTTTGCATTCTTTTTATTCAAAAGTAAGGAAAACAATATTATGATGTGCATTTTGCACCGAGATTCTGCTTTACCACCTTAATAGTTTTCTGAATAAATTCATCCATCCATCAGCCTGTTTCGTCCACTGCTGGACATAGGCCTTTCTAGGATTTCGCCACTCTTGGCGGTCCTCCTGGAAGAAATGCCCATGCTCACACACGCTGGGCAGGCGGGTTGGTGAGCGCGGTGCCGAAACCCTTGCACCAAAGACGCCGCTGCCCGTCACCAGTCTGTTTTAAGGCCTGGCAATTAGGGATGGATATACCGCCATCCATCGGTCCCGCAATTGTGGGCCGCCTGGTTTTGCCAGAGAGCTGTTCTCTTACTCTCCCCAGAATAACTTCAGGAGGATTTGCGAGTAAGATGGTGGTACTTCCACAGTCGAGCCCGGCATCAGCTCTACCACCTATTGACGACAATATTTGCACAATATTCTGTAATATTTGTATCCCAATATTTTGCGTCTGAATTATCTCCTACAATTTGCTGAATGCAAAATGACACATTGCAATTTGCCAGCACAAGTTATGTATGACTTATGTTATGATGTATGTCTCTGGTAGTTACCGTAGCAGACGTCGACGATGATTGCCTCATCCGACACGGTTTGACGAGAACACTCCGGAGCTATTCCAGAATGCGTTTATTCATCTGCATTTCGCATATTGAGTAGGTCACAGTAAACGCAACAACCAGCAAACAAAGATAAAATAGGAACCAATTATCTTAGAAGTTTTACCTACTCATAAAGACCTATTTGAAATACATGAAAGAACATTTATTAGATCGAAGACATTGAAAAATTTCTTTCTAATAATAAAGTAGTAAAAAGGTCGTGTCTGTAATTGAATATTTTCGCTAAATTTTAAATGAAATGGGTAAGTCTGTATGTATGGATGTATGTATGTCCCGCTTAAACTCGAAAACCAATCAACGAATTTGAATGCTGTTTTTTATTATCATTGTAGTGAACCTGGTCAACATATAGACAAAAAGGGGCGTTCCTAAAATAATGTTCAAGCCGAAAACGGGGAAGATATTTAATGAAATCGGGTGAAACCGCGGGTAAAGGCTAATAAACAAACGAATCTAAAGAGCTAATTAAATATTGGTTTAAATCAATCTATTAATTTATTTGCGTCCACGTTTATGAGAGTTTTAATTAAATTAAGAGGTGTCCTTATTTTTTTAAGAATTTTAAATTATTGTACTACTAGCTTTTGCCCGTGGCTCCGCCCGCGTGTTATTCGGTTTAACAACATGCTTTTTTCGGGATAAAAAGTAACCTATGTGTTAGGTTAGGATATAAGCTATATCCATTCTTAATTTCATCTAAATCCGTTCAGCTGTTTCAGCGTGAAAGAGTAACAAACATACACACACACACGCACAAACTTTCGCATTTATAATATTAGTGTGATAAGTCTACCAATATGACATACTTATTAACATATAATTTCCTCAAATTTTTATCATTCAGAAAATTTTGATTATTTTTGCTTCTAAAAATTAAATTTAATCATGCAGCACGCATACGGCGCAAACGATTTTCAACTTTATTACAGTCATTCTCCGGGTCATAATCAATACCAAAGCGGCTGTACGCCGCCGAAGGAAGGCATCCTCTTAATGTAATGCTAACAAATTACGTCATATGCAGACACAAATAAATAAGTAAATTATAGAAGTCTGCTCGTTATTAAGTTAGCACGTGTTTTTCTCATCTACGATGTCTCATGTGCTGATTATAAAATAAAATATTGTAAAGGTTAACAAAATAAGTATCGCAATCTATCTTTGCAGTGATGAATGACACAGCACAACTTAAAAACTAGTTAAGTGAGAGTAAGAATCGTGCTCTGAGGGTTCCGTACATAGTGTTTAAAACACTAACATATTCCACGAGCAGCTATATTAGACCAAACTAACTTGACACTTACGATCTATATTAAACTTCATGTATATTGGAAGAGAAATTTGTTCTTACATAAATGAAATAGTTTGTTAAAAGACCAAATTGTGTACGGAATTTCAAGTTTATAAGTCAACTGGAAGTACCTTAAAGTGTATGAAAGGGCATAGGGCAATATATATAATTCGAACTAATTCTCGGTGCAAAATGCACATCATAACATTTTTTTCCTTACTTTTGAATAAAAAGTATACAAAAATTAGGTTTTAAAGCAATTGGCGATAATTGATTACTAATAATAGGGTTTTCGCATTAAAATTATGTTATTTTATGCCTTACATTTTAATTACACTCGATTACAACGATAAATACGTCTTTAAGTTTGATAACCGAAAGCAATCAAAATGCAAATAATAAAATGATAGAATTTAAATGTGAAAACTTAATTATTACTAATAAATTTCCGCCAATTGCTTTAAAAACAAATTTTTGCATACTTTTTATTCAAAAGTAAGGAAAACAATATTATGATGTGGATTTTGCACCGAGATTTGGTTCGACAGCCTTAAGTTAGAAGCATGATTTTTTATCAGCACTATGAGTCCGTAGACTTCTGTAGGAGATATTAGTTTCAACGTGATATCTCTAACGGGCCCGAGAAAAAGGGTTTTGAGAGACGGACAACAAAGTGATCGTATAAGGGTTCCGTTTTGTCATTTTGAGGTACGAAACCCTAAATTTTTTATGGAAGTTGAAGGTGAGCTCTGTAACATTTTGACTACATAATAACATAATGGTTAGCTTCTTATTAGTTTACCTTATAAACTATTTTGAATGAAACATCAATGAAATTTTTAACTGCGTGACGAAACAGCACGTGTTCTCCTACAAAAGAATATTTATGCTAATTTTACTACGAGTTTTTGGAGTTGTAGATATCACCAGAAATACCGGTAGAAATCGTAGTTTTCGTGGAAATGTAGAGTTGGGAAATGTGATTGTATTGCATATTGCATTTTATTAAATTTACAAGAGTACAGATTTTCAGTAAAACCAGAGTTCTGGTTTTAAAAACGAGGGAAATATTCGAAAGTTTGTTTACTACGGACTTCAAACAACCTGTCCTGTGATCGTAACTTGTTCGGGATAAAAATAAATATGTATATTGTAAGTAACGAATTACTTGAAATTGTAATCAAAACGTGAATAGTGGACTTAAATTGACATATTACCAATTGATTCGAATTGTTTGTTCAAATGTCAGTTTACTGCGATCAAAAATAATATACATAGAACACCAATATTGCAGAAATTGCAATTTGCAATAATTCAAGAGCTCTACAAATATATCGCTAATATATACTTAAGTTGCTAAGTTCTACTCAACACACTGACTTGTGAAGTTTGACTTGGAGACTTTTTATGTTAGGAATTTTTTACGCCGAGTTTAGTCGTTGGTAACAGCGAATTTTTTGCCACTCGCAAAATATCTTGTCAATGTTTTTTGTATCATCGTATTATGCAACTTATTTAAAAGTCGGTACTTACCAAACGTTTAACTTACACTAGGTACACTTACATTTTTAAAATATCAAGATGAAAGAATGTCACAAAATGTAAGTGGTAGCTCACCTGCAGCCGGCCTGGCAAGCATGAGCACCAGCAGCGGCAGCAGCGGCTTGGCCCGCATGCTCCCGCTAGCGACGCATGCCGGCGCGTGCGGCGCTGTGCGCTCGGCGCCGGTCCCCGCGGCACTGTGGCGCGCCGGCGGCGGCGGCACGTGCGCGCCGCACACCCACCCGCAACAAGTGCCCGACGCCGCTGCACTCCGACCGCGACACATCCGACACCGCCGCCCGTATCATCGGTCTGATGCTTCTGGGGCACCACCTTCCCACCCGATCACGATTTATTCTGATCAGATACATGCACCTCCACTAAAAACCTTTAATCACATCAGACGCTCGAGCACATGCGACACCGGCGAGTGGTTGCGACGCTCTGATGCTAGTGGACGAGAGCTCCGCCACGGCATGGTTCCATAAATCCGCACCGATCATGACATGATTGATCAGATATGCTGATAAGAGTTTTGTTCCGAACTGATCGTCATAATTCTTGTCCGAGCCGTTAAAGGTTAGCTCCGTGTGTTTTTATTACATACCGCTGTGCAAAATACAAAAGTATGAAAAAAGTGTTGGGGGCTGCTAGCACGCTTTTAAACAAAGTTATAGGTATATGCATTAAATATGTAAAATAACTTTGTTTCATTTAATAGTTATTTTATATGAAAAAATAATTAAAAATAATCTTTATTTGTCAGTTATTTATGAAATCACTTATCTTATCACTTTACCCCTTAAAGTTGAAGGGGACTAAAAATTTAAGACTCAAGACTAAAAATAAAAAAGAGGTTTCAAACTCTAAGTAGAATTATAAATTATTTATCACAACTTCGAAGATGCATTACAAGATAGAAATATCAAATAGAAATAAATTTTCTCACAAAAATTTTAGACAGGGTTCAAATTCAAACCCGTATCTTACCCTATCAAAAGCCGAGGCTTCTTCTTAACATTATTTTCATAAACATGTATGATGCTCCTGTCTTCAAACATTTTCCATGATCCTCCTAAACTCAACACCTAAGATCTAAATTTGTTTTTCTGCATAAAGACTGTTTTTAAACATCAATCACAAGCTTCTAAGAATTACAAGGTAATCATAAAATTTAAAATGGTACAAATCAAAAATTACTGCCACGTTACCGAAGCCAAGGCAAAAGTTAAATATATACAAATGAAAGTACAATATTTATTTATTTATAAATTCATTGTTAATATACTGGCTACTGAAACAAGTGGCTGTGTAAAACGTTTACAAGGACATGGTTTTCGAGCCCCAGAATGACGCATCTATCAATCCATTCTAAAAAAAAATTGTAACAAAATAATAATAGTTTAGTATTATTAATAGTTCTTCCTGGAGGTTTGCCAAGAGTGGTGAAATCATGGAAAATAAATCTTGGAAAATGTCCAGCAATGGATGAAACAGGCTGATGGATAGATGTAATAGTTATATAGCAGATGGGACCATGTGTCAAAATCATGTAGGTAGATATTTAACCTAAAATTCTGCTTGTGACTGAAGAAATTGATTGCAGATATAGCAATATAAAAATAATAATGATGATCAGTTGGGAATTTAAATACGTCTGTGATTGTACGTACTACACAAAGTACCTACTTGGCTTAAACAGAATCGTCTTTATATTCTCGTAAATAGATACTCTGAACACGTATGTAATTCATTATGACTACGTCAATTACCTTTTTCATTTATTCTACGATTTCTATCAAATTCATTATTCTCTAATGTTAAATTCTGCGTTTGTTATGAATTGGGAAAGTAGATTTGTGAACTTTTTTGCAGACAAACAGGTGGACCTTGATTTAGAAAGATTTTCTTTCACTTATTTATTAGTAGGTATCAAATTTTAGTAAGCTAAGTAAACAAACACTATCAGATTTAATTTTATGGTGAAATTCCAATATATTAAGGTTATCACAGCATATTATGTAATACTAGCTTTTGCCCGCGTCTCCGCCCACGTGTTATTCGGTTTAACGGGATAAAATGTGGGCCTATGTGTGAAGTTAGGGTATAAGCTATTTCCATTCTAAATTTCATCCAAATCCGTTCAGCCGTTTCAGCGTGAACGAGTAACAAACACACACAAACTTTCGCATTTATAATATTAGTGTGATGTGATGATGTATATAATATTTATCGTGGCGTGTGGCAACGTCATTAAGAAGACAAAGGAATTATTAAAGGGTATGCCAACAATCCATGTATCTAGTGGTCATAAGGTCATTGGATTTTGGCCCCGTCTGCAGCGACGACGCGACGTAGGCATCTATTTACCGTGGCTTGTCACCAACCTCATGTCGAAGCCATGTCGCCAAACGTCTTGTCGTATTCTGGAATGACGCCATGGGTAGCCGTATTGGGAGAGTGTGTCAGTCAGTCGTCCGATACCGACTGCCGCATATTTTTTCGGAAGTCCCTGGATAACGCCTCGCCTGCCGTCACTCTCCTAGTTTCTGGGCGAGCGCTCTTCATCCTACGTCTTATCGGCTTAAGGTAGGTATAATATTATAGCTACATCCACGACGACTACGAGATCGTGTAGCTTGCTTTGTGTTTCCTGTGCATGATTTTTGGTATACGATTTTGGTCTTAAACATAAAAGTTGGTTTTTAACAAATCACTAAAAAATAAATTGAAAATCTTTATTAATAATTTTGAACAAGTTTTTTTGCGCATATTATATAGTCCAATATTAACATACTTATGAAAACACATTTCTAAACTAATTTATACTCGAGTACAGGATATAAAACTAAACATAATTTAAGAATATAATAATAGAATTTATATTGCTTCAGTGGAAGATGAAGCTCGGCCGGGCTGCAATGGAAAGCCAATTTGCCGACTAAATTGGCGAAATCTATTGAAGGGCAAAATCAGAAGTACCTGGAATAGTAAAAGAATTTCTATTATGGAAATCTGTAGTTTCTGTCTACCCCTCTGGAAGACGGGCGTGAATATGAAAATAGAAAATTAAATGAAATACCTTATTCAAGTGATCGCTATCACCAGGCATGGTAGAAAAGACTTGGTTCATTTTTTAAACTACCAAAACTATGTTAACACAGCTGTTTTATGCATGTGTCTAGTGTGTTTAGATATTGGGGCGGGTTCGGTCGGAAAATACCGGGCTACCATCCTACTTAGCAGCTAGTGCCGTAATTAGGGGGGGGGGGGGGGTGCCAGCGATGCGTCGACACAGGGCAGGTCCAAGATGACGTTAGAAAATCTCGGAGGAATCGCTTTGAAAAAAAACATAGCTGAAGAGCCTGAGCTAAACCTATTTGAAAATGAATTTACAAAAACTCGAGATTCAAGGTTTAAATGGCTCGGCCTTACTTCTTCTTATTTACCCATAATTCTTGGTGTGGATAGTTTTTAGCTTCATTTTACTTGAAATTTTTTTGATTTCGATCTTGAGTCTTGGTATTAAATTTAAAAAATAAACTTGCATAACCTTAATGTTTAAGGTAGAGCTCGGCCTCTGGCTTGGAGTGCAGGGCTCGACATTCGGCCTCGATCTACTTGTCATTCACGAAATGAATGTGAAGTAAATCGTATTTTCTAAATGAATACTACATTCATGAATTCATGGTCCCTAAGCCTGCAGTTTCGATCGTAAACTACCGATGAATAAACAATTGCGAAAAAAATCGTAATGTGGTATACATTAATTCATCACTTCTTGTGAAATTTATCGCAGAAATCGTAAAGTTGACAGTTGAATTCGATACACTTCCGATTTCAGCCGATAGTTTTGACGGTAGAAACTATCACATATTTTAATATTAGATCAAAAAAATTGTAAATTGACCAAGATCTCGTTAACCGTAAACAACTATCTTAACTCCATATGAGTGCAACAAGATGTCAGTTTCCTGTACGAACTAAACTTGTTTACTTGATCATAAAAACATTGAAAACAACCAAGAAGTTAGTTAATATAGCCAAAATTGACAAACAAGCATCTTGATAAGAACCTATTTGTTTCAACTGAAATCGGTTGTGAAGCCTCAAGTTTGTTGAGACTGCAGGCCTAGGGTTAGCTTAGTTAACGTTCTATTTGTTTTATTTTATTTTATTTATTCACAAAACTTACAGCACAAGAAACTATCAATTGCAAAAAGTCATCCACAAATTTTCACTAATAGATAAATTTGTAATTAACATATTGGTCTTGGAGGTTTACATTTAGGTTTTAACGTTCTATACTCTTAAAAGCAAAATATTCGAGTTTTTTGAAGATTGATTATTTTTACTGTCTAGTCTAGTTTATCGACCATTTTGTAAGAAAAGTTCGCCCCGGGCGCAGAGAAGGCCAGTTACGGCGCTGCAGGGAATGCTAAACAAGATATGAAATGAAAACATAGACACAGAAAAGAAACGTAAACTATAGCGCTGCACCCATTATGGACAGAACGCGAAAATACGAACCGATCATGACATAAAGTAGATTTCCGTGATCCGTCAGAGCGGGTATCGAGGATCGGCGCGGTGGCCGCCGGAACGAGTCACGATGCAAGTTTACCGAGTGCAAGTGCAGCCGGTGACGCGTGTCGTGAAGTGTCGTCGACCGAGGATGGCGGGGCAGCCAGACGCGCCCGCAGCCGCCCCGCGCCGCCCCGCGCCGCCCCGTCCAGCGGCCTTCCGCCTCGCTCGAGGAATGCACTCTAGACGGCACCCACTGTGTTCATCGTCGACGGCGACACAGTACAGGTAACAACAGTAGTTTAACTAGGCGGTGTCCTTGAAATCAATACCTACGGCCGCTCGGCGCCTAAACACGCCCTAGGGCTGCCAACTGGCTGTTTACGTATTTGATAATGCTATATTATTATTATAAAAGTTGTATTTAAGCAACCATACAATGCACTACATACTCTGTAATTTCGTGCCATAATTTACGAAAATGCGCGGGAGCGTCACAGTGACAACGTGCGTACGTAACTGCGCTAAAGGTACTCTGTGATGCGACCGCAACTGTCGTAAAACCGAGTCGTACCGAGTTTTGGGGGGGGGGGGTTCGTTTCGGCCCGTTTGTATGGAGATAGACTACTATTACTTATTTATACTATGACGGCGACGAGATGTGGTACTTGAGTCGTCCGAATTTATACTAATTAGAAAGTAGTAAAAAAGTACATAAAATTAAATTCTTAAGGCTTTAGTTTTAGTGCTGTCAATTTATTGTTTCCAAAGTAATATAGCCTCTGTTTTTAATACTGAAGAACTATTTTGGAATTAATAAAAATTAGTTTTGACAGCATTAAAACTAATTAAAGCCTTCATAATCGAGTACAAACGTATATTTTTCAAATATATTCAAAATAAAGAAATGTGGGCCGTCAAACATGACAGTCTTAGACCATTTCCGTTTCAGGGTCTATATCAAAAACTAGTTATGTTTTTGGAATAAACGCGGATTCATATTGTATTTTTAGAGTTAGATACCCGAATACTTGATCAACAAAATTTTGCAGTTTTAATTCATAAATGTTGAAGGTGGATGAACGTTTATGATAAGTTTGTAATTTTTTAATAATCGGAGCGCGATTCCTATACGCAGCTGACCGGTTGTTTTTGTTAAATCAAAGCACATTTCAATAATTGCTATGTAAATTTTATTTGTACATAGCATCGCAAAAATTTGAAATATTAATCATCAACATTTCTTTACTGCTCGCTCTTCTGTCATAATCTATATCTACATATACTTATAATTAAATAGTGAAAAATGACGTACATTTAAGATTTTCTCAAAATTGTAAATAAAAATTTTTTTTGAATTTTTGACAATCTGTCTTTAAGAGTCAACATGACGCAAGAAAAAATGTTTTTGTTTTTCGATTGTAGTTTTCTGAAGAAGCTATAAAGTCCAACCTCTGAACAAAATATATGACGTTGAGTGATCTATTGTGAAGTGCAGTTACGTAATTATAATAATTTGTAAACCTCAGTTTTCATGATATTTCATGTTTAAAAAATGTATTTCTCATGTATTATTCAACAGATTCGCTTGGTTATTATATAGTAAAATAGGTGTTATTGATACCTATTGCAGTTACCTAAAAATGCAGTTCTTACGGCAAACATAGATAAAGAAACCTAAATAATATGTTTATTTCACGAACGCGAGGCATTTCTGTCATCGTAACTGCCAGGACGAAGAGCGTGCGATTGTTGACTAAAATACAACGTATTAAATGTTGTTTTCGCCTGATGTAAAATAATGTTTAATTTTGCCTATGCCATATCCTTAACTATGTTTCGTTTTAACTCGAGAACCACTCAACGGATTTGACGGTTTCTTTAATATCATCGTATCAGGGTCACTGTTCAATGTATAAGCTATAAGGGTTGTTGATAAAACAACGCCCAAGCCGAAAACGGGGCAGCGGGCGGAGCCGCGGGCAAACGCTGGCAAAGCAATAAATCACACGAGTAGTCTCGTCCACATCCGAAACTAAATCAATTAACGTGGTTATTTTATTATGCTATTAAATACTAATAATATGGACCAGAGCAAATCACATTCCTATTGATTATACCAACTTAAGGGGTAACGATTCGAGCTCAGTGCAAAGTGCATAACATAAGTTTGTTTACCTTATTTTAAAATAAAATGTATGAAATAAAACAGTTTCTTCTTATTTTGCGACTATTGTTGAATAATTATCAGGGGTTTTTAGCAGAATCGCGTCATTTTATGCATTACGTTGTAAATTAATGGGTATACAAACTTAAAAACGTGTTTTAAGTTTGTATGCCCATTCATTTACAACGTAATACATAAAATTACAAAATTTTGGTAGAAAAGTCTAATCGGCACTAAACAATGGTCGCGAAATGCCATATATCACATTTATTTAGTACTTTTTATGCAATAGTAAGAAAAACAATCATAAGTTGTGCATTTTGCACCTAGCTCGAAACGTTCCCCCTTAAATAAATATATTAATTCGATTTTTTCTTATAAAAAGTCAGTCCGTTGAACTTTTTGTCAAGCGTTGAATTCTTTTCAAGGCCTCACGTAATTTGAAATAATTTGACCAATACGAGTCGGACTTGCGCACAAAGGGTTCTGTACCATCCCACAATACGGGTGCGGAACCCTAAAAACATTATGGTAAATTACAACAATATACATACACGCCAAAGCAACATCAAGGCTACAAAAACAAGCCCCTAAAATAGTAGCGCCTGACAAAAAATTTGGCGCCGTCTGTGTATGGAACCCTACATTTTATTATTTTTTGTTTTACTTTGGAGTGTGTACCTACAATAGGTGGTAGAGCTGATGCCGGGCTCGACTGTGGAGGTACCACCATCTTACTCGCAAATCCTCCCGAAGTTATTCGGGGGAGAGTAAGAGAACAGCTCTCAGGCAAAACCAGGCGGCCCACCATTGCCTGGGACCGATGGATGGCGGTTTATCCATCCCCAATTGCCGGGCCTTATATAAAACAGACTGGTGTCGGGCAGCGGCGTCACTGGTGCAAGGGTTTCGGCACCGCGCTCACCAACCCGCCTGCCCAGCGTGTGTGAGTATGGGCATTTCTTCCAGGAGGACCCCCAAGAGTGGCGAAATCCTGGAAAGGCCTATGTGCAGCAGTGGACGAAACAGGCTGATGGATGGATGGATGTCCTACAATCTGACTAAATTTAAAACTTGTATGTGTTATTGTCTTTAAGTAAGAGCGAAAACCAATAACGTTTAAATAATGTAACTTTTTTAGGTTTCTTGTATGGAGACCCTCCTTTTTTAATTATTTTATTATTTGCCGTGATAGAAGTCTTCAACTTTCTACCTATTACGGTTGAAGCTGTAGTAGACCCCTGTGACAGACGGACAGACAGACAGCGGAGGCTTAGTGATAGGGTCCCGTTTGGCACCCTTCGGGTACGGAACCCTATAAAAGCATGACGTCAGTATCTTCTATTGCGAAATTATATTTAGCATCATCAGTACCCATTAAAACACTATAAATCATTTTAACATTATTAATGCCATTAAGAATACAAAACTAGTCTACAAAATCTAGACATGGGCTTGCTGAAATGGAGTTTACCGTATAATATACAAGGTGACTTTTATTTATGCAGCTAAACTCATACTGGAGGCTTGGTAAGTGATCAGTAACACGGATCGATAACACTTTTTGCTAATTTGATAAAATGAAATCTTGTTATCCCATAGTAATTGACTCGGGGCTGGGCTTGCGTTTGTAAGGAACACGAGAAGAATAATTTACGAATTTCACAAAAAGGGTCATCGAACCTTGTTACTGAGCAATTAAAGTCAGCTTATATAAGTAATAAATAATAAATAAAACTAAGTACTCTAGTGATCATACTAATCGACATATCCTTTTCTTTTCAGGGTTCCGTACCGGAAGGGTGCCAAACGGGACCCTATCACTAAGCCTCCGCTGTCTGTCCGTCGGTCTGTCTTCTGCCGTTGAAATTTTCACATAATACGTATAACTATGGCCTCTACCTTTTTGTAGTATTTCCCGTATTATATATTCTTAATCATATTCTATTGTTTTTGTAAAGATTAACTTTGACCTGTAAAAAGTATACTTTATATAGATATATACATCATTTGTAAAGTAGATACTTTACAAAATAAATATTTTGATTTTGTGGCCACGACAAATAACAAAAATATAAAAATACAAGAAATCTTGATAAAATTATATTATTTTTTAAGGTTATTCGTTTCAGCTCTATCATAAAGACAAATTTGATCACATTGTTATATCCAGTTTTTGCCACTGTCCCGGTTTTGGACACTCAGACGCTTTTTCGTGGTTTAGAAAGACATTCTTTATACAAAAAGACAAAGACAAGACAAAAGACAAAAAATATATATTTCTCATAGCACTACATACATTGTTCCGTGATACCGTTAAATTATAAAAGTTTCAACAAAAGTGTAGGTAAACTAATAAAACAGTAAGAGTAAAACAGTATTAAAGTACACTAGATGTTCAGTTTAGTTTAATATACACATACGATAGAAGAAGTACTTGAGTATGGAATTAACACACTGAAAGTAATGGTTAGTAGCAGACCCCACACTAAGTCGGACTTGTCCTGGGGGTCTAGACCAAGGTTGCAAACAATATGGTTGTATTAATGGGACACAGTACACAGATTTTTACGCTTTTGCTCATTATTATATAAATTAGCAAAATTGAATTATTAATTACGTTAAGGACAATTACAATTTGGAAATGATTAGTTTGTATTTAATTTATATATAAACGTATGTATTAAGAAAAATCAAAATACTTAATAAATGGAAGTAAAAATATATACATTACAAATTTAAATATATATATATCATTAGTACTATAAATATATACGCATGTATCATTTAAATGTATATCCAGGCAGAGTAGATACAATGAGTTATGGAGGTAAGATTACAAAATAAATAATCTTCTACTTTTCATTGTTGTATCTTTAGGACAGCTTCAGTGGAGACATAGTCAAGGGTGAGGAGCCATTTCGTGATTTTGTTTTTTGCCTCCCAACAAGTGCAGCTTTTCAGGTCACAGGTCTTACTGGCTTGTTTGTAGATGTAAGGGAAAGCAAATGATTTAAATCTTTGCGCAAAAGCCGTCTTCACAAGAGCAGTTTTAACGTTTAGATGATGTCGTCTTCGTCTAGTCACATTTTGATCACCCGATTTTAGCTCCGCTCTGTGATGCAGGAGAGCTACCCGAAGTATATACAATTGCCTCACAGAAAGGACCTCCGCTTCCTTGTATGTTTCGTAAGTCGGGTGCCGGAATGGTTTCTTAAGCATGACCTTGAGAACTGACCTTTGCGCCCTTTCAATAGGTAGTAGGGTGGTCTTTGCAGAACTGCCCCATGCCGTAATGCAATAGGATAAAACTGATTGGCAGAGTGACAGGTAAACGAGCCTCAGGACAGTTTTATCAGCGCTATTCCGCAGAAGTTTCATGATACCAATAAGCCGTCTAACACGCCCAGCCACGCATTGCACATGTTGTTTAAAGTTTAACTTTTCATCAAGCACAACACCAAGGTATTTTACAGATTCCACACGTTCTATACTTGTACAAGAGCATCTAACTGGGGTGCTTGTAGATAAGCTTAAGTCTTTACAAGTGTGGACCCTGATGCTATGTGACAAAAGGGGCTGAGAAGCAGCCGTCTTATGAAAACAAACATACTTTGTTTTTTCAACGTTAAGAGAGAGTAGATTATTCTGAAGCCAACTTGCTACAGACACAAGTCCACTCTCTGTTTTAGAGAATACATTATTCCAGGAGTCTCCCCTGAACAGCAAGGCGGTATCGTCTGCGTAACATATCACCTCAACATTCTCACCGGCAAAGTCCAGTTGTGTTATGCCGTTGATGTAGAGTATGAAGAGCGTGGGTCCGAGGATGCTGCCCTGTGGCACTCCGAAGGTAACACTTTCAAGGTCACTGGTAAAGTCTTCGTGTTTGACACATTGTTTTCTTTCGGTCAGATAACTTCGAAACCAGTCGAGGGCAGTCCCACGGATCCCATGAGACTCAAGTTTGCTCAGAAGTATTTCAATAGAGACCGTATCAAACGCTTTCGCCAAGTCAAGAAAAACGCCTACACAAGCCTGACCTGAATCGAGAGCAGCTGACACTTCAGATAGTAGCAAGGTGACAGCATCTTCAGTGGATTTGCCACGTCGGAAACCAAACTGTCGCGGGGATAGAAGGTTATGCGTTTCCAAGAAATCCACTAGGCGTTTATTAACAATTTTTTCCAATATTTTTGAGAATACTGCTAGTAACGATATTGGACGATACACCAGCCATTCTTTTGTTTTATTAGCAATCACTTGCTAGAAAGGGTACAGAGCGATGCCCACACCCATATGAAAAGTAGCCAAAACTCATGATCTCACTAAGTAGGTACATCGTAAAAAAATATGTATTAACTTATTGTATAATTTTGCGGGCACACACTGTAAAATCCATAAAATAAATTAATAAACTATGTTCGAAACTAATAAAAAGGTGATTTTGTAAATTTTTACGATCGTAATGATTTATTTCTTGAAAAGAAAATCTAAAAGTGGCCAAAGCTGGGAAATCTACCATTTAAGTACCATCTGCCACCTAATAGATGTGTTGCGTTAACATCTAAATCTATTTAATTATTATAAAACTTTAGTTCATAAATTCTGCTTGAACTTCACGCAACAAAAACCAGATATAAAACTATTATTTACTTATATTTTGCATTTTATTTTATAAGTGTCCTCAGATCTTATTATCATGAAAATCAAAATTGGTAATTATGTTTTAGTTTGAAATGTTTTTTGAATTCAAAACAAACAAACATTCCTCAAAGTCTGGGACTGAAAAATTATAATTAGGGGCTGTAAATAGGTATTTTAATTTGTGAATGGTTGATATCACCTGGAATCTTAACAATTAAGACAAAAAAACATCAAGAATTCAACTTGAAAACCGGACAAGTGTGAGTCGGACTCGCGCACAAAGAGTTCTGTACCATGAATCACACAATACCGATACAAACTGGAAACGGGACCCTAAAAACATTATGGTATAAAACAACAATATAAACGGCAACATCAAGGCGATAAAAAACAAGGGATAATAATAAAGCCTCCGAAAAACAAATTAAATCCCAGCGAACTGCTGCACACTGTAATACTATCTAAGCAGCGGTAATAGTAGTTTATACTACGAGTGCGTAAAGGAGGCAATAGCTTATACGAGGAACGATTTGAAACACGAGCGATAAGCGAATTAAAGAAACAAACAAACAATAAATACCTACTACAAATGAACTTTGGGCGGGCATTCTTTTTCTTTGCACGCAAGTTGCCAACTTGGCAGAAATAAGCTGCTTTCAGTTTGATACGTTCGAAGGCTGTTTTACATAACATAATTCGACTCCACCAGCTTATTCGAATAATGTAAACAACAATGGCTGACCGAAATTATTTTTTAGATACAAAGAATGTTGTTATCAAGGAAGACCTATCGATAACGTTTTTTTTTTAAATATAATGTACCAAGAATGCAAGTGGCCAGTATCATTTCGCGAACTCGCATTTAAAAACTTTTTCTCAAAGTTTTTATATGCGAGTTCGCGAAATGATACTGATATATGATCTCTTTATTCATATTACGATTAAATGAGGTTACCTACCAAGAAGTTTATTTTAACCAGATTTCAGTATCCTTCTTGTTACCTATATATTATCAAAGGAAAAGCGGCAGTAGCTCAGGGGTAGAACACTGGCCTCTCAATCTTTGAGATCCAGGTTCGATACCCGGCCGGAGCATGCATCAATGAGTTTTTCTGAATTTATGTGCAGAGTAATTAATACGTAGGTACCACTTGCTGAACGGTGAAGGAAAACATCGTGAGGAAACTACATGCCGCAAAAAGCGTGTATTTCTGCCTGAAGAAAGGCGACAGGGCTTACCGACCATCACGTTGGGACGTAATAATCGCCGGTGAAACGCGGGTGTACCGGGTGTGGACTGTGACTTGCATTTCACAGTTTACACCCGAAACACCTCTGACACTGCCTGGAGGATTCATGTCGTGACGATATATTTTTATTTTTTATATATTACATCAAAAGATTGGTTGGTTATGTTTCATCAGAATTTTCAATTTGTAAAGTTACTACCTACTGAAAATGTCGTCTAAACAGTTTTCATTTCATTTCATAAATCAAATTGAACGCAGTCTATGAACGCATCAAACTGAATCTGTCATGTATATTTATGGTACACAAGATAAGACTGGCAACTGTTTTCGATAAATTAAAAAAATAAAACATGCCTCGGACATAGCTGTATGAGCTAAGTTCATTTGCCTTCCCACTATGTAAAGAAAATAAAACTAAAAAAATAAATGAAAAATAAAATGAAAACATTAAACACTCGTGCGGTAAAGTTGACTTTGACAACGAATTAGACGCATATAAAACAGAACTTTACGAGCACTTGCATTGAAAAATTAGTTACTGAAAATGTACTAATTTAACTGTGTAATATTTACCGGCAAAATAAATAAAAAATAGAAAACTAAAATTCTTTACGACCACCTGGTTCAAATAATGAACCTCCGAATGAATTACTGAATTTCCGAAATAAATACTAAGTTAACAAAAAAAAATGTTCTGCTGAGCCAAAAAATAGGTGCGACAACGAGCGTAGCGAGGAGGAGCGTGTTAGGTTGACATGTAAATACATATTGGGAGCCGAGCGAAACAGAGCGGAGCGAGGCGACCCCTTAAGTTTTAACAGAATTCATGATATGGTCAGGCAACTTTAAATTTTTATTCGGAGATCTACGACAAAAAAAGCTGACAATAGTTTTCGCAGAAATGTATTTTCAGCTGGTGAAATAGTATTATGTCCGCTTTTTGATGTATCGAGTTTTCGGAATTTTCAGTATTTCATTCGGTAGTTGGTAGTTTATTTATTACCACAGAAGTTTTCGGTAACTTAGTATTTAAAGCAGTAACATTCATAAATTGAACTTCCTCATTTTTAATTTAGTTTTCGGAGGTACTAGACAAAAACAAGGCGCTAAAATTATAGCGCTTGACAAATAATTCGGCACCCTCTGACTACGGAACCAAAATTCTTAGGTTGTTTTAGTTTAGAGTATGCACCACAATCTGACCAAATTTGAAACTTGTATGTATTACTTACCGTTTTTAAGATAGAGCTAAAACAAATAACGTTGAAAAAATGCTATCGACGTTTCGAGGTTTTTTCCTGAGTTTCTTATTATTATTTGTCGTAATAGAGGCCATAGTAACACGTATCCTGTGAAAATTTCAACTGGCTACTTAAAACGGCTGCAGTTGTAGAGCACAGACGGACGGAAAGACAGCAGAAGCTTGTAATTAGGGTCCCATTTTGGTAACTTTTGGGTACGGAACCCTCAAAAGAAATATTTAAGATTTTTAGCTCTAGCTACGAGAAAGGCATTGTTTGGTTTCACTTACGAAGCTCCAGGATGTAAGTAAAGGAAGGTCTGTACTTAAATGTAGAAAGTTAACACACATAATGTCGGAATGCAAACAATGATTCTCTAGAATTCTCTATATGTAAGTGAGTAAGACGCGTACATATATTTAGCTTATTAAGAAGTGCTCAATTCTAAAACGTAGGTACTAAACTAAGTCATTATTTTACAACAATATAGTACATTTTGATGCAAGTGCGAAAAGGTTTTAAACACTTTCGCACGTGGATCAAACGACGTTTTTTAATACACCTGCGAAAAATTACATGAAATAGGTAATAAAATAAAAGGAATTTTGTTGCAACTCAAAACAGATACAAGTCGACAGAAGAAACGCAGTCTGGTTGGAGCCAATCCGTACTACAATGACCATGTCTCTTTCTAAAATCTTTTTAATAATAATTTATAAGATAGTTAAAATTGAATATGAATTATGACATTTAAATCGTTTTGAATTTTTAAATCATCTTTTACAATTTAACCTACATAATATATTTAATAATAAAATATAAAAGTTTGAAAATATCATCTTGAACAGTTTTCAAAGTATCTGGTAAAACAAAGGTTTACATTACATGCTTACTAAATGATGTGGCCGGCTTCCCCTAGATGGCGTCAGTAGGTAGTAAAAACAAAAAGCACGAGTGCGAAATATGTCATTTTATGCACGCTAAACAGGCACTTAATCTATTATATTTCGAGCAGGTGTATTAAAAAGATTTTTTCTGTTTATGTCTATGGGGAGTCCAAAATGTTTACCACGAAATCGTTTAATTATAAACATAACAAAACTGGTAACAGATTTAAGTACTAATATATGTGCTCAACATTAAAATTTCTTCAAAAATGCATCACTGTAAATTTTGGAATTGAGGTATTTGCTTTCATACTTATGAATTGAAAAGCACGGTAATCGACCCAATATTATTGGCACGTATTAATTTACGCGGTACGAATTTGTCCCTAAAAGTATTTATTTTTGGTGTAAATTCGTCCCTTTTCAAAAAATACATATTCATTATGTAAAAATTTTTTGCGTATCGATTTGTCCCCTTCGTCTTGGATTTTATATCTAGGTTTCTATTTATTTTATATAAGAGCACTATCAGTCACAAAAGTTAAAAAGATTCATTATAAATTTACAATACAAAAAAAATACAATTCTTTGTTTGGAAAATATTTTGTTGATTATAAATTCTAAGAATTTTTATGTATTATTTTAAGTTTATACTTTGTAATTGGAACATTTTTTTTTCATTTGTACAATGAATATAGTAGCATTTTTATTATATGTGTGTGAGTATTTTTAAGTATACTTTAGTTGAAATTATATAAACCGTTGATTTTTAATAATCATAATGTTGATTGCCAATTTACTTATATTTTTTTTGATTTCACTTTTCACTCTCATTGTACTTACTATCGAAAACAAATACCATTTTTAACCGACTTCAAAAAAGGAGGATTAGCCGACTTCAAAAAAGGAGGAGATTCTCAATTCGACTGTTTTTTTTTTGGTTATGTTACTCCAATTTTTCGTTTGGTAGGGTTTGCTTCCAGGTAGGTTCCATTTTAGTTTGCTCGTGACCTGATGATGGTCTTCAGAGATAGGCAGTGGGACTCCTCAACGGATGACAGCATATCACTCGATATTGCGGCAAACACTTTGTACCAGGATGCAGATTGAAGGATGTTACTTGAAAATTGACATAATCCACCTGATCTTCGACCTTGGTCTCATCACCATAGAACTCCTGAACGGATGACAGCACATAACACGAGATTTCGGCAATTACTTTGTTTGAGTGTGCTGATTCCAGGGTATTACTTGAAAATTGACAATATGCCCACTGACCTTCGATCCTGTCCACATCACCATAGAACTCCTGAACGAATGACAGCACATAACTCCGAATGGTGGCAATCGCTTTGTGTTAGTGTGCTCACTGCAGGATATTACTTGAAAATTGACATTATGCCACGGGACTTTTGAATTTGAATGAGGTAGTCTGCCCATTTTTCACAATTTAACCCGTCAACACTAAAAAGCGTGAAATAAATAAACTTTTAGCAAAAAAATAACAACCGACTTCAAATATTTATATTACCCATAGTAAATAACGCAAAAACCAATAGTAGAGCGCCGACTTCTAGATAACATGTGTTTCAGGAAGAAAGAAGTCGGCAAGTGTTATTTTGGTACCATCGGTCCGTAAATAATTATTTTAAACTTTTTATTGAATGGCTGCTATAATATTTGAAGTCGGTTGTTATTTGTTAAGTTTATTTTTAAGTACCTAACGGTTATGTATGTTATGAGTTGAGGGGGAATTAATATTGCAATATGATAAAAGTATATAATAAAGTCCCTGAGGACATTAAAACTGAAATAAAAGATAATGTTTTTGCCAACCGACTACAAACGTACCTGAAAAATAAAAGTTACTATACAATTAAGGAGTTTTTAACCGAAACATAATAACAATCTTAGCAATTAAGCGATCTGGTCTAAATAGGATTTATAGGGTGATAGATAAGTAACAGATATTAAAAAACATTTTTATTTTTGTTCATTTTATTTTGTTAAATTATCGGACATGCATTTAAAGTTTCAAGTGAGAGTAACGTACTATTATCTATTATTTCAATTTGAACGATTTTATATATTTTTTCTCAATCAATAATTAATTCTTATCAATAATAAACACGTTTCAAACTTATGTGAATTTTATGTATTGTCAAATTTTAAAACGCATGCAATACAACTATATTGCTATGCCCAAGAAAGGGTATCATGTTATAGAATCATATAATACTTTGTTATTATTAACCATGCCAACATATGTACTACATGAATGCAATAAATCAATTATGAATTATGAATTACTTCGCTTAAGTCAAGAGGGACGAATTTTACCAAAAATAGAAAATAGGACGAATCCTTGAGAACGAATATTCCCCAACCCATGTTATCAAATCAGAGAATAGGTTAAATTTAAAATTTTCTTTTTCGCATAACTTAGGTACGCAAGTTTATGCAACCTCGTTGACAATCAAAACATGTTAATACGATTCAAATATGGTAAATAAACACACGTATTATAGCATGCATGGCATTGAAGACAGTATAGCACATTGCAGGGCGATGACAAGTCGATCACACCGATTGTATTCCGAATTACCATATCCCAAGGTCCATGAAGGCAGACTGGTAGGTCACAGACTATGTTACTAAACTTTAAAATACGCTTCATAAGGGCTTGTATTGGGTCTTTCAACTGTTTTTGTTTTAATATGCTGAGTCAACTACTTATCTGTCAATGTAAAACTTGGACACGTGTTTTTTCAGACCTTTGTCTTTCCGTTGTCAGGTCGGTTACCTAATTGGACACATTTCGCTCGATAGATTTTATTTTTGAAAATGATACCTTTTTAAGTTATTATTTTGTTTTATGTCTAAACGGCTTGAGTTTTGTATCTGAAATTACTGCTTTAGCAAGAAAACATGGTTTATTTTCCGATGTCAAGTGAAATAACTCCTACATCAAATACTTTTTCGTAAAATCCAGAAAAACCTCGAAAATTAACTGATTTTGCGTTCAAAATCCCTCAGTAAGATTATCGTGCACCAGGGGTAAGGCCTTAAGGGTGTCTCAATGCCTACTATAAATTTAAAATTTTCTAATAAATATCGCCAGTTTACCACGATTATTTATATTGAATAAAGCACAATAGAATAACAATTAAAACTTCATGTCACGATAACCTACGATCCTTACCTCTCGAATCTTGTAATTATATTGACAATCCATTAATTTAATGAAGCCTACAAATAAGATCGTAGAATGAGGTTGTAAAAACATCATTCCAAACATCACTCCAAATTCCAATAAAATTACGATCAACTAAGTCACCCCATACAAATAGCGTAACTAGGTGGAATGGCTCTTAGCTCAAACTTTGCTAATGAAAACTGCAAAATATCCGCGTTCCATGTTTGACACAACGAAAATTATTCTAAATTCAAAATTATAGTAGGTTTTGCATCCTCTACATTAAAATGTTTTAAATTTTAAGTATCGGATTATCAAAGGTAATCCGATTTCTTTCAATCTTAAGCTTAATTCTTAAGCCCAATGATTAAACACATTAACATGATTTATTCCAAAAATCCAAGTACTTTATAATATTAGCACAAGGCTGGTTTATTTGGTAATTCTTCAACTAAGACATTCAGGCAGCAGCTTTCATCTAAGCAGCTTGGCTCGAGGGTGAGGCTGCACCACCGACCACCGTTCACCAACCAACAACCCATTAACAAATACCAAGGTTCGGTACGGTATTGCCATATTGAATCATTAATACCGAAAAATAATTAAATTAAACATTTAAAAAACGCCTTTGCTACGTCGCTGCTACGTAGAGAGGGTGCCCGATACGATGTATAACATACGAAAAAGAAATCAGTATTTTTACACGCATAAACCTATAATTTCTGGTGACTTCCGCAAAAATCTACAGAAGTCGGTAAGGGACGAATTACTGATACAACGTTACTGCCGGTGACCACTCTTCAGTAAGGCTACTCATGACGTCATACCGGAACAAGCAAGTCGCTTGGCGGCGTGGTGTCGCCATGAGAGTGGTGACAAGACACGGCTGAAGTCTACCACTAGTAAATAGGTTCTTGCGTCGTCTTTGCAGACGAGGCCAAGATCCGATGACTTTCTAGGCCCTCAATACTACAGAGTAGATTGTTGACAAACCTTTTTTATAATACCTTAATCGCCTTTTACTTACATCCACGAGAAGACTTGGAGTGACAATATTCTTTTTGGATGAAGTTGCCAGTGTTGCAACACGCCACAAAGATATTACAAATTCTATTGAGAAGAAGCCCCAAAATAACCAAGCATAATTTTTCCCGTAATTTCCAAAGCCAAAATCTTGAAATTTCCGTCACAACTCTGAGGTCTGGCAACTTGGTTCGAACAGTTCAAATATGCGGGCAGGTATTTTGTGCCAAGAATTCGGTGCGGACAAGTTTACATAGCACTTGTTTACCTCGGTGCCGGCAGCGGGCTATTTCTGAATTTTGTTGCACCGGCACAATACGGTATGCCCGTCACCTTAATTGTGTACTAAACTAGTGTACCTACCTACGTGTTGGCGCAGACACACTCTTAGCTCTTATTGCTATTGTATTTAAGGTCGAACAGTCAGTTTCGTCGATATTGTAAGAAATAAATATAACACCCGTAAATCTCGGCCAAAAACAGTACACGAATAATTTTAGGTACAACATGCAAAAAGTGATTACAATTTATTGTAATAATTTCTCAATATATTTTATAAAAAATTTTCCATTGTGACTTTTTTGAAATTTACAGCTATATTCCCGATTACGGAAACTTCAATTAATTTGGATTGGAAATACGTACATTAATGTATATACTCGCTTTTAGCTTGGTGCTATAATTTGAGCGCAATTGAGTACTAAAACGATTTAAAACGATAGAGAAAAATTTCATACATTCTGATTTTCAAAGATTTTGACAGCTCCGTCCTTAAACTTAAGAACGGAGCTGTCAAAATAAATTGCACAACATACGTTTAAATATATGTGTCTCATTCACACTTCTTGGCTATAAATTACAGAAAGATGTCCCGGGCCCAGGCAACAATATGATGATCAACTTTGATCAACCTTAGGTGACTTTCGCTTATATTGCCAAATTCATACTGGAGACTCGGTAGGTATAAGCCACGCACCGGCACCGTTTTGCAACCGGATATTACTTAACTAGGTAGTACTTTTGATACGTATATACTCGTGATTTCGTCCGAAATCTGAGGAATCCATACTTAGCTAAAGGGCGAAGGAAAAAGGCTTGCAGAACTTTCATCGATGGTACATTGCGCACTAGAAAATGTAGAGCGGAGAATGTTAGAGGGAGCCGTTATGTCGCCGTGAGATCGGGAATGTTTGAAGTACTACACAAGATTTATCTAAACTTTGTCGTAATTATGTCAACACTAGAAAGTTTTCTACTTTCCGAATTGTATTTTATCAAAGTATATAAGGTCTTACAATTCAAAGTGAAAAAAAATCAAGAGTTGATAGAGTCCATAACGGACCACTGACCACCGAAAAAATTTTTTTTGCGTAAACTTTTTTTTCATAATTTCATAGGAATTTAGTCAGCTGATTAAACAAACCATTTTGTAAGTGGAAAGTGAAAAAAATTTAAATTTTTTTTTAATGTGATCAATTTACGATACATGATCTACCCTACAATAAATTTCACTTATTTTTTAAGATTTAAATTTAATATAAATTTGATTCAAAATGAAGAAATCGCACTAAACGTGAAAAATCGACATATCTACACTACGCTAGAGGTATCTTAATGCTTATCCATAATGCTAAACTTCAGTCCTGCCCTGACGGTTTTGTTTTTCAATTTTATCTATCCTAGTATTCCTAGTAGACAATCCTACTGTAACTAATCGACTGCTGCACACACAAAAATTCAGTGATTTTGAAATTGCGGCTACATTGGAATTTAAATATACATTTTTATGTAATAAAGATGGTCTTTTTAGTCAGTATCTGGGTGTGGCAGTTTCGTTAAATGTAGGATTAGGTGCGGTGCAATTCACAAGCGGTCATCTGAGAAGACACCAAAAAATCTAACACCTTGTGATGGTTATTGGTTCATAATTGCAAACTAACATTATTTGAAATTTTATTTGCGGCTATTTTCGCAGATATTTGCAAAATACTGAAATTTCGTGAATTTCGTTCAATGGTTGACTGCAAGCAATGGAACCTTTGCCACAATAAAAATAATAATCGTTCATTCAAACCAGATCGAATGTCTAAAGGCCGTTCAAAAATTAACCCGTCTCGGTCTAAGTAATTCTAGCATGTTACTCGGTACAAATGCACGTAAATATTTTTAAAGCCTACAAAATTGAAGGGTTTCTGTGCTAAAAATATAAATACTACAAAAGGGCATTAAATACAAGGCCGTTAAAAAAACTATACTTATACTTATATATTTATGAGGTGTAAATAATAAGTCTTGAGCCAAATAATATACCATATTTTTTAGGGTTCCGTACCCAAAGGGTAACCAACGGGGGGCCCGTTATTACTAAGGCTCCACTGTCCGTCTGTAACCAGGCTGTATCTCATGAACCGTGGCAGTTAGAATATAAAAATAAAAAACAGAATAAAATAGATATTAAAGTGGGCTCCCATACAACAAACGTGATTTTTTTGCTCGTTTTTACTCGATATTGATAACGGCAACTGGTATAACCAGTGCGGATAAAGAAACAATCTTTCAATGGCGGACGGTCTCATGCTATCTCGCTCACATCGTCGCTCTGTCTATACTCGCACGGCATGGTACTACGTACAAAAAAAAACAATTTGATTAGCATTCACGCTGCCTTTGCCTGTAGAGATATTTTGTAAATTCTTCATTGCAAACAGAAAAAGAAGTACAGAATAAAGTAAAATAAACAAATGTTCTCAGGATAATTATTTAAAATTTATTTGTTTATTTTAACTATTTAAAGGTAAACTCGCAAATCCTCCCGAAGTTATTCGGGGGAGAGTAAGAGAACAGCTTTCAGGCAAAACCAGGCGGCCCACCATTGCCTGGGACCGATGGATGGCGGTATATCCATCCCCAATTGCCGGGCCTTATATAAAACAGGCTAGTGACGGGCAGCGGCGTCACTGGTGCAAGGGTAGCGGCACCGCGCTCACCAACCCGCCTTCCCAGCGTGTGTGAGTATGGGCATTTCTTTCAGGAGGACCGCCAAGAGTGGTGAAATCCTGGAAAGCCTATGTCTAGCAGTGGACGAAACAAGCTGATGGATGGATTTAAAGGTTTGTTTAATAAAATAAACAGTTACCAGCAGCACTCTATATACCTCCTTAAATATATTCAAAATTAATGAATGAAATATTGTTTGGCTGCCGCTTGACATCTCTTGCTGACGCTACTCTAAGCACCGGCTGCCATTTATAGATTGTTTCTTTATCCGCACGGGTCATAGACGCTTGAAATATTCACAGAATATTTAGTTATATACTCACTTTAAAAATAAATAATTACATTAAAATAAAATTAATATTTAAGGTGGGCTTCCATACAACAAACATGATTTTTTGCCGTTTTTATACAGATGTAGATAATGATACAGAACCCTTCGTGCGCGAGTCTGACTCGCACTTGGCCGGTTTTTATTTCAAATTTGTATCGTATACATAGACGAAAATGAATCCGAAACTGCAAAACTGAAGTTTTAAGGTGACTCTATTCGCCTCAACTCCCATACTAGCGCTGTTCGCTGATAATATCCTTATTGATAGGTACTAGATTATTGTTATTATTTTTTTAATATATCCCATACAACTTCCATGACTTGAACCTAAAACATTTATAAAAATCAAATACGTACAAAAGTTACAAGCGTATAAAGTCCTGGATTTTACACATATTTTGATGAATGTTTATGTGCCGTAATGTCCTAGAAGCGATACAACAAATCAAATAATTTTAGGTTTACAGCATAGTATATTTTATACTATTCAACAATATTTTTGTTTTATTTCGACTTTTGGGATATTTCTCCTGAAATGACCCAAAACCATTCTCGAGTTTTTTCAAGACATGATTTTTGTCTCGCGTTAGCTTAGTGTTCGGTTAGTTCCGTACGAGCTCGGGAAATGAACGTTCGGGCCAACCAATAACAGTCCGTCAGTGCTCTATAATACGAAGTTGAATGTAGAATGAAATAGCAAGCATAGCGTCCCCGTGCGCGACTGACTTCAAGCCGCTGGCTACAGGCCTCTTAAAAGGTACACACAACACAATGCACACTTTATTTTCTTATTTACACATGTTTCCCTTTCCAACAAAAATAGACAATAAAAAAAAAACACAACACTTTCTTGTCTTATTCAAATAAGGCCTTTGCCTCTGCCCCATTTTCGACTTAGGCGTTATTTTATGAACATCCCATATAGCCTATTTGTTGACCAGGGTCACTAAGATGATAATGGGAATCTCAGGTTAAAACGGAACATACAAACAGACAAACATCCAAACAAATGGTAGTTTTGGCTTTAGTATACCAATAACCAATTTTACAGTAGAATCCGGATATAGCGACGGTCAAGGGACCGGCGATATTACGTCGTACTAACCGGACGACGCACTAAACTACTAACAATTTAAGCTTATTTTATGTAAGAATTTAGATTAATTACTATTTAAATAAATAAAATATGTATCAGAATTAACAAAAAGTTACTTTAATGATACAACATTGCATGTTTTACCTTTTTCCTCAATGGACTATGGATGAAATTACATAAATATGTATGTACATAATGTTGTATGAAAAACAGAGAACGAAGCTATTAGTAAACCAAAGAGCAATGGAACGTAGTATGCTGAACCTACGAAGACAGGACCGAATACGAAATGAAACTATTAGAAAGCGTACACAACTCAAAGACATCATCACTACAATAAAAAAACTGAAGTGGAATTGGGCAGGACATGTTATGAGGATACAAGACAATAGATGGACGCGTCTTACAACAGAGTGGATACCTAGAGACGGTTGGCGGAGAGTTGGGAGGCCACTGACGCGATGGATTGATGAACTTAAATCCTTTAACCCATTATGGTGGAGGTATGCCCCAGACAGAGCTGAGTGGAGCGACATGTCAAATGATTTCATTGCTCATGGTAATGCTAAAAAGAGCTCTATAAAAAGCACAATATCAGTCACCCAGTCAAGCCTGGTCAGCTAGGGTGACCTAGACCAAACCTCACTGAATAAGTGAGAGGCCTACCATGTTCTGAAAGGACTTAAAATGAATTTGACATTTTTGCAAATTTCATTTTGTCATTAACTTGAAAATGACATTTAACCTAATTTGTTTTGAATTTTATAATGATTTTTTATTTTATGAATTTATAATTTTGTTAATTTGTCCTAATGAATTATTAGCATTTCCGCATGAATTTTCGAATGTAATTTATTTTGTTTTTATTTAATTTTCAATGTCAGTGCATGTCAAAAATTGTATTATGTTATGTAAAATAGAGGCTTTTATTATTATTATTATTGATGTTGTATGTATTTACTAACGGACGAAGTCTGTAATTTTAGTTTGTTTGTGACCGATTTTTGTTCAATAGTAAGAACTTCGTACAGGGGATGGGGGAAGAAAGAGAATCGGGGCGGCGAGGTATTGTTTGTGCATAGGTATTGTAAACAAAACACTACACGTCGTTCTAACCGGACGAATTATTGTCAAAATAGGTCGCTATATGCAGTTGGTCGCTTAAACCGGAGTCGTACTATACGGATATGTTTTCATAGTAAGTCTATATGAAACCAACCTTGAGCTTGCGTTTTCGTCGCTAAAAACGGATAGACGTTATAAACGAAGTCGTTATATTCGGATTCTACAGTAATTTGAAATTTAATAAAAGTATTCAATGTATACCTAGACACAAAATAAGCATATTTTATTGAAGTTAGTTTTGTTTCTAATTTACATAACAAAATACCTGCTATTTATTTATCATAACAGCAATTCCCCTTTACAATCTAACGGCAATCTAATAATGTAATACGTAATGAACAAAACCAACAGACCATTAAATTCAATTGAACCTATAGTTTTGCCCACCTAATTGCGATTTATTTGATTACAGGCACAGTTTCTACGTCGCGTCGCCCAGGCTCGGCTAATTCGCGACCCCAATTCTCAGTCTATCGAAATAGCGGTCTCGATCGAAAATTCTCGTTTCAGACATTGATGTTATTGTTCTGAGATTTTAGACAATAACTTTTTGACTACGATTTTGAATCCTAGCTCATAACGTTTTCATATCTATCCTATAATCCTACATTTATTTTATTCAGCTGGGGCGAAACCGTTGTCAATGTTATGTTACATAAAATGAGAAATGTCAAATTACAAAAATTAAACGCAGACCTTTAAACCGTTATACAAAATACCAGTACGAAGTGTTTGCTTAGTTTCGTTCAATAACATTCCATCCATCAGCCTGTTTAGTCCACTGCTGGACATAGGCCTTTCCAGGATTTCACCACGCTTGGCGGTCCTCCTGGAAGAAATGCCCAAACTCACACACGCTGGGCAGGCGGGTTGGTGAGCACGGTGCCGAAACCCTTGCACCAGTGACGCCGCTGCCCGTCACCAGTCTGATTTATATAAGGCCCGGCAATTGGGGATGGATATACCGCCATCCATCGGTCCCAGGCAATGGTGGGCCGCCTGGTTTTGCCTGGGAGCTGTTCTCTTACTCTCCCCCGAATAACTTCGGGAGGATTTGTGAGTAAGATGGTGGTACCACACGGTCTGCCCGCTGCCCGATATTGAAGAACTGAGAATTGCCCCCGGTCGGCGTCCACGCCAGACGCTCATTATGTCATCAAGCGGCTAGACGAGGCGGAGTTGACAAACATACCGGTCTACAGGTTTTTGGACGTTTCCGTTCGTTAATCAGTAATCACTAATCACACACACGACAATTTGGTGAACAATGGAATGGACATTTTTGTCGTCTGCAAATTTATGGCGTTGTCTCATAAGTTATAAGCGGAAACTGGGAGCGAAGCCACTGTGCGATGTGTGGCGTTGTCGTCGTCTAACCGCGATACAACCAACAATTTGTATTAAAAAGAATCGGCCAAGTGCGAGTCGGACTCGCGCACGAAGGGTTCGTACCATTATCTATAAAAACGGCAAAATATCATGTCTGTTTTACTTGTATGGGAGTGCGCGGGCTTTAGTATTTGTTGTTATAGCGGCAACAGAAGTACATCATTTGTGAAAATTTCAACTGTCTAACTATCACGGTTCATGAGCAGCCTGGTGACAGACGGACGGACGGATTTGTTATTTTAAAAGTAGAGTAAAATATTGAATAATTGAATAAATTTTTGAATTAAAATATTTTGGAAATATTTGTGTAATTAAATTAATTAAAATGCCTATCTCCTGCGTGCATAAATTTGCAAGTTTAGAATTAAAATTATTTGAATTTTCAGAACCCAAGTCATGGTTAAAATAAGTAAACATTTTGATTGTATTAATCAAAAACTATGTAGATTATCTCCAGTAATTTAAAATAATATATGATTATAAAATTGCGGCGCGGACCGCTTCAAAGGCTAAGCCGCAGGCATTTGCAAATTTCATTAAAAAAAAACCGTCCCATATCCGCGTTACAAACATGATTTATCTCATAATAATTGAAACATTATGCAAATTTTTTGTTCTCATAACTTTTATGATTGCAATAAGGCGGGTAGTGCCTTGGAGCGCCGATTACGAAGCGACCCAATAAATTAAAGTTAAAAATCAGATAAAGCGGGACCTAAACAACACAATTACTCAGCTATTTTGTAAACAGTGAGTATGGCTATAATTTATCCCATCTATCTATCCATCAGCTTGTTTCGTCGACTGCTGCACATAGGCCTTTCCAAGATTTTGCCACTGTTGGCGGTCCTCCTGGAAGAAATGCCCATTCTCACACACGCTGGGCAGGCGGGTCGGTGAGCGTGGTGCCCCTCGCACCAGTGACGCCTTTGCTCGTCTGTTTAATATAAGGCCCGGCAATGTGGGCCTTAAAACTATACGGCCATCATTCGGTCTCAGACAATGGTGGGCCACCTGGTTGTGCCTGTCTGCGAGCTGTTCTCTTACTCTCCCCCGAATAACTTCGGGAGGATTTGCGAGTAAGATGGTGGTACCTCCACAGTCGAGCCCGGCATCAGCTCTACCACCTATTAAAAAAAACGTATATATAAATATATCGCCACGACATGAATCCCCGAGGTGTCAGAGGTGTTCTGAGTATGAACTGTGAAATGCCCGTCACAGTCCATACTTGGTACACCCGCGTTTCACCGACGTTTTACTTGGGGCACAATTACACACATGCAGGTTTTCTCACGATGTTTTCCTTCACCTTTCGGCCTTATCGAATTTACCTCCCGCATTTGGAGTGTCCCTTACAGTCACTAACTATGTAGTAAATCACTCGTCTCGCTAAATGACAATGGAAAATATCTTGTCTGTCTATTTCCTTTTTATTTTCTTATTCTGTATTTTATTTTTATTACCTATGGAAAAATGTGACTTGCGTGTATAGATATGCTAAATAAAATGCTAAAAATACGTTTAAGAGTTAACACAGCAACTAAATTAGTTTTATTTTGAAAACCACACTGGCCAGTAAGAAACAAAAAAAGAAAAAATCTCACGAAAATAAAATGGCGGCAGTAAAATTATCTTGTTGAAAACATAATTTCATAATCGATGAACGACCTATTTCATTGATTGCACATATTTAATCTTTATAATTTGATAAAATGTATTTAAGAAAATGTTATAAACTGCTCTATGCATGCTTCCTATCGTCTTTAAACAAATATACGTTTGTAAAAGTGATTTGACATTTTTTTCCTCCTTTGAGTTATTCACACCGTTTACAAAATACCTACCCCTCGAAAAGTGACTCGGGAATTAGTAGTTTTTGCAAAATCATTTCTATTGGACTAAATAAGAGCTGCCAATAGGTAGCCCGGTGTCCGTACATAAAGCATAGGCTGTTAGCTTTATAGGTGTTCCCTGAAAGCTCGTGCTTTCAGCGCGCTATACCGCATCGGCTACGCACGGCTTGCCAACTATGTCGTCATTAGACTACCGCATTACGTCCGTTACAACTACTAATAACCATGTCTACCTTATTTAGTATTAGTTCCGTCGGTATGACTAGACCAAAGGGCTCATTTTATCTGAACCGTTCTTGAGTTGTGCCGCGGGCGCATAACACCGAGGTCTCGCTCTTTGTTTCCGTTTTTTAACGGAATCCTAAAAAGTCTAACGCAACAAAGGACATCTTTTTGTGTTTATATTTACACTAGATATAAATTCGAATCAGGTTTTCCCGTTGACATCCCGTCGGACAAAACGATTTTTTTTCCAAAAATGCATTTACACCCTAAAGCGCATGTTTAATTATTTATTTTGAATACGATTTTCTTTACAATATTTTGTACCTTGTTATGTAGTACCTACGTGTTTTAGTCCTAAGCTTCTACGGTACAGAGCGATTTTCCGTAAAATGCTGCAAATGGTGTTAAAAGCAAGAAAGTCGTTACAATTGATCTTAAGGCCATACCAATCATTTTGACCCGTAGCAATAATTTTACAAACAAATTTATTTTTTAAAAAACCCCCTTTTTGGACTCCTTAGAGTGCGAATTTCCAAAATCCCTTTTTTAATGAGCGTTTTTATTCCCCCCAAATATCAGGTCTCTACGTCTAGCGGTTGTAGATAGTCAGTCAGTCACTCACTCAGGTCAGGACATAGCCGTTTATTAGTATAGATCAGTGGTGCCCAACCGGTGGCTCGCGGACGCCTAGTAGCCCGCGGTCTGTTTTCTAGGCGCCCGCGAACAAATTGGAATAAAAATTCAAGCACACACTAAATTGATAAAATTAAATAAACACTAACTAAAAATCTAGTTAATAGTATAAAGAAGCATTCTGAAAATGTGAACAGCCAAATATCGTATTAAGTTTCTGCTGGTCCGGTCTGTCGTTTTTGTAGTATGTCATAATAAATAAACAGGGATATAAGGAAATAAGAAGTTACCTTTATCAAATTTAGATTTCTTTAAACTCAGCGGTGCCCGCGAAGCATGTCAAGATTTTCAAAATGGCCCTCGGATCAATACCAGTTGGGCACCACTGGTATAGCTAGATAAGAAAGGTAGCGATTCCGGCTTAATTTCGTTTGCAAGACTACTATTGTCGCATGAAAAGTCGAGCAATTTGGCCATTTTGAGGGTTCCGTAGTCCGACAAGGAACCCTTATAGTTTCGCCATGTCCGTCTGTCCGTCTGTCCCCGGCTTAGCTCAGAGACTGGCAAGGATATAAATATTAATACGCCGACAAAATGGTAAAATAAAATCCGAAAAAAAAAATTAATGCTGCCTCTCATACACGTAAACTGGGGATTTTTTTCTTGTCTATCCCATCGGCCGTCCAAAACTAGAAGTTTGGCGCGGTCTGTATTAATAGACCAACTTATAAAATGTACCGGGCAACTACGGAACCCTACATTACGCGTCGCCCGTCACGCACTTGGCCGGTTTTTTAAACTTCAAATGTGCTATTTTTGTCGGATTCTTGCCAGACCTGAATGGGATGCGTGATGCATACAAGAATATTTTTGTTATATGGGAATGTGTTGTGATGACACTGAAGGTCACATGAAAGTCATTGCTTTTTTATTTATTATAGGATATTCCCGCTTATTTTGAAATAAGTTGAGGAAACAGTTGAGGAAAGCTTCTCCTCGAAACAAGTTTCAAATCGTGATTTATTGGCGAAAAGAAAAGAACAGGCCAATTATCACTCGTCAAATGTCCTGTGAGATGGTAGATGAAAATATATTAGAAATGGGTACCAAAAGTATTTTTACCCACAAGATAATTTGATCTTGCACCATTATTCTGGCGGGCCAGTGAATGCCTGGTGCCTGCGTGGGTCGAACTACACAGGACCAGACTGTGACTGACGCGATTGTACCAATGTCGATATGGCGGCAGAACTAACCATGAGTAATGATGGGGGCTACTGTTTGAGAACTGTTTTATTTACAATTGCTCGTGGGTTCGATTGTGAGGCAACTCGGTGGGCGATTCTGTATTGAACAACTGACTTCTCATTTAGTTGGAAGTTTCGTCAAAAATGAGGACGCCTTTTGTCTTTGCTTACAATTCGAGTTCGAAAACGATTAGACCAATTACTTAAGAATTAAGGCATTTATTTAGAAAATTAAGATTCGATGACGTCTGCGGTCAGATATATCTTGCATGGTCATTAACGAATGCAGGAGCATCCAACTTCGTCAATTCAGTCTTCAAGATAAACAATAGCCGAACAGTTCGACAAAAACCATATACCTACGGTGAATTTCCAGTGATTCTGAAACAAGATAAATTACAAAACCGACGTTTCATATAGTTTTTCATGTTTCTGTGAAAATGCGCTTCATTTATTTGGAGAAAATAAACATCTCAAATAATAATGAGGTAGTAAAAAAGTCGTGTCTTGTCTAAAACATACAATATATTTTCAAAAATTTTAAGTGAAATGGGTTTTATGTTCAAGTCAAAACTACCACTTTTAGATTTTTTGTCTGTTTGTTATATGTTCCACTTTAAACCGAGTACCACTCAACGGGTTTGGATGCAGTTTGTATCGTAGTGACCCCGATCAACATTAGGCTATAAGGGATGTTGATAAAATAATGCCCAAGCCGAAAATGGGGACAGAGATTGAACAAACGCGGGCGCAGCCGCAGGCAAAAGGCTTGTACATAATAAATATATACAATATTATAAAGAGATATGTCTGAGTTTGGATCTCTTAAAATGTTTTCACTAATAGGAAGCTAAGCTACATTATCCCAGATTGCTATAGGAAATGTTTGTTCCCCGAGAACGGGCAATTCCCTAGTCAAAAGCCATTAATTACATTCGCGCGGGTGTCTGTAACTATAAAACCGATTTAATATTTCTTTCACTGTTGTTCTAAACTCTTCAATTAGACAAGGGCTAGTTTTTTCTCTGGGGATGGGCAGTTCCCGAGGGATATAACTACGGAACCAATTTTGAAAATCATTTTTCTGTAGTAATGGTTCGATCTTCACTCAGACGAAGTCTATAGTTTATTCCTTGGGCACGGTTAATTCCCTAGGGACATAGCTATTAACTAGACTCGTGCGGGTAATATCTGGAACTATTAAACCGATTTTGAAAATTCTTTCACTGTTGTAATGGACTCATCACTTCGAAATAGGGTATAGTTGGTTCCCTGGGTATGGGTAGTTTCCTAGGGACATAGTCGTTAATAACTACTGATCCTATTTTTATAACTCCTCAGCGTTGTAATGGTTCGACTTTTCACTTGGATTTAGGACAGGCAGTTTCCTAGGGACATAGACATAGGGTCAAATATCAAAAGCCAAATTAAAAAACGTACTACCCAAGAACTAAATCAACGCGGACGAAGCCACAAAAGCTATAAAATCCTCGGAAGGTATCTTTGTCTCAAAACTTTCCATATAAGAACTTCTCTTGTAGAGCCACCCCTCCTAGATATAATTTATCCTGCCAGCGGGTACTTGTAGGCTATCACCCGAACAGGTGCAGGCAGGTGGATGCAACTAGTTTTTTCGCGTCGCTCGACATCCGCGTCTGGCTTGTTTTTTATGCGCTTGCGCCGAGCAGCCGCCGCCAACGCGTCTGCAGTTTTTCCATACTACCCGACCCGAACTATTTTCGACCTTATCGATTAAAGAATAAGAAAATAAAAACGCAACTCATCAGCAAAGGTAGCTTGCCAGACATGTAGCTTTCAATTGATAACCGTATGTGTAATGTAATGGCCGTCTGTGTTTACAAGACGGTCTCTGTGCAGCTCCTCATAAACTAAACAATGGTTTTCCAAGTAAAAATGTTGGAAAGTTCAGGGAAATTTACAATGGCTTGGTTTTCAATGAACAAAGGACAGGTGTGAATCGAGAGGGCACGTGAATCCAGTAAAATGTTTAACGAACCATGCGGGAGAGTACAAAAATTGGTACATGGAAACAGCAAGATTTATCAATGGAGAATAAGTTGGCCAAGTGCCACCCCACAATACACCCGTATTACACCCTAAAAACATTATGGTAGATAATAATAAAATACCCTAAAAAAAAATTGTAAATAAGAACAAAATACATACCAGGTTACAGAAAATAAGCCGCTAAAATGGTAGCGCCTGACAAAAAATTAAAATCTTAGGTCTCAGACTACCTCTTCGGCTTGATATATAAGGTCCTACAATTCAAAGTGAAAAAAAAATTATAAATGATAAAAATATCCCTAATAGACCACATTCCATAGAATGAAATTTCGCGATCTTTTTTTTTACCTTTCCATAGAAATTTAGTCAGCTGATTCAACCATTTTATACTGGGAATTGAAAAAATTATTTGAGCAAAAACATTTTTTTCTTCTGGAATGTGATCAGTTAACGATACATGATCCACCCTAGAATTATTTTCACTCATTATTGAAGGACCTTATTTAAGGTGACTTTCATTTATCCAACCAAACTCATACTGAAGACTCGGTCAATGGTCAGGACCAAGGTCCAATTACTCATTCTGTGAAACACGCACAATAAAATTTAGACTTCCTATACTAATTGAGTCGAGTTTGTTCTTGAACAAGTATAGAGGCACAAAAAAAATATTTTTCATATTTCGCAAAGAGGGCCACTGAACCTTGGTGCTGGCCACTTACTGTGTCTCCAGTATGAATGAAATTGGTCATATAAACAAAAGTCACCTTATATGTACATATAGTCAATGCTACTCTTACAAAAAAAAGTTTCATAATCATAAAAGAACAAGTGAATTGAATAATCGTTCCAACGACAAGTCAAAGAGGAGAGTAAAGCCAAGAAAGTAGAGGTTCTATTGGGACCCCAGAGTGGTGAACTGCGGAGCCAGCCACTTGGCCTGGTCACGTGAGCCAACTCAACCGCAACTATAGCTAGTTAATTAGGTATAGTATAGCAGCTTTCCTAACTGAACTTATAATGCAGCTGTTTCTCTTCGTGAAAGCCCGTTAACACAATTAAAACATAGAGTGCATTTCAATAGAAAACAATAATGAACAAATTTCGGAAAAATTCTTAGGTATGTCTTTAATAATAATAATAATAATAAATTTATTTATTGTGCAAAACTTACATACTAATAGTAAAGTACATGAAAATACTTTATTTTAACCTTAAGGTCAATCTCGATGTGAAATAAAACGTAAACGTAAATAACACCAGCCAGCGAAAACACAGCTGAGGGTTTAGAACAAGGCACAAAAAGTGTATTTTTTTAAAAGAGTCTTCAGCTGTCAATCTTGATTTCTTACAATACTAAAAATTAAGTTTGACAGCAGAAGACCTACCTACTAGACCGTATATGTACATCATACCTTATATAGGTATATATAGGTATATACCTATATAAGGTGACTTTAATTTATCCAGCCAAATTCTTACTGAGGACTCAGTAAGTGCTCAGTAACAAGGTTCGTTGACCCTTTTTGTGAAATTCGTAAATTAATCTTTTCGTGTTCCTTACAAACGCAAGCCCAGCCCAGAGTCAATTACTGCTATATACTAATATGCTACTGGACGTCAAGATTTTATTTTGCGAAATCAGCAAAAAGTGTTATCGATCCGTGTTACTGATCACTTATCAATCATTTACAATCCAAGATGAGTTTGGCTGTATAAATAAAAGTCACCTTATATATTTTAATTTGAAAATTACAACATAAAACAATAATATTACTACATATAGGTATATAAAATAAATAACTAAACTATCCTAATACAAACAATAAATATTACACTAAAAATACAAATCCATCCATCCATCCATCAGCCTGTTTCGTCCACTGCTTGACATAGGCCTTTCCAGGATTTCGCCACTCTTGGCGGTCCTCCTGGAAGAAATGCCCATACTCAGGGCTGGGCAGGCAAGTTGGTGAGCGCGGTGCCGAAACCCTTGCACCAGTGACGCCGCTGCCCGTCACCAGTCTGATTTATATAAGGCCCGGCAATTGGGGATGGATATACCGCCATCCATCGGTCCCAGGCAATGGTGGGCCGCCTGGTTTTGCCTGAGAGCTGTTCTCTTACTCTCCCCCGAATAACTTCGGGAGGATTTGCGAGTAAGATGTGGTACCTCCGCAGTCGAGCCCGGCATCAGCTCTACCACCTAATAAATATATTTAAATAAGATAAAATACCCTGTCTAGGTCGCCGCTCTCGTGCGGCAGGGTACCAGCAAATACCTTTCTACCCTACTTGCGGTGTTGCACGTTGACAAACGTTTTTACCCGACGACGCGAGGTAAATCACGAGTCTTGATGAATGGCATCGACTACATCAAGGTAGGTGTATAACCGTAGCGTAATACAGAAGTCGCTGCCGACACCTCGCGATCCGGTTTAGTCATTCGACATGCTGATTTAATGCCGCTTATTGAGGATTAATTCCCGTCGTTCCGGCAAAACTTGGAATTACAACACTGATCAAAATGATGAAAGATCCTAAAGGGCTATCCTGTAGGGCTATTCTCAGTCTGTCGAATTAGCCTTCTCGACCGTAAAAACCCATTTTATGATCGAGTTTTAGAAATCTCGCTTCGACTGTTTCGCCGAAACTGCCCCCCTGTAGGGATATTCTCAGTCTGTCTGTTCGGCGTTATGGCTTTTTAAGGTAGTAAAAATTTAAATTTCTAAACAAAATAAATACTACTTGCTAGTTGCTCAAAAGATGAAGTACAGGTTTCTTTTAAAAAAATCGGGGCTCCAATGTATAGCAACTTCAGAAAAAAAAACAGGAATTTTAAGAAAATCTCTCGAATTGAATTGCGGCGTTACGGGTATTGGGATTAAATTAAAGACAAAACAACGACAAAACATATTATATTTAATAATAATTTTCATAATTGTCCGCAAAGCGTCGTCGCACAGCATTAGAATTAAACGATCTAGCTGGACAAAATTCTATGACCACGTTAAAAGTTCGTTATGAAGGTATTATATACATTTATGATTGAAATAGCGTATAAGTATGCATAGTAACTTTATTTAAGTAAAATATGCATATCATTATCTTAATTTGTATGTGTTTTATTTGGCAATTTTCTGAGTAAAGTAATCAAAGGGTCTGACATTGTCAGCAAATACTTAAGTAAATCATAGTTTATCCAATGGCGCGATTTTTTAAATGTGTACCCTAATCTCGACTTTCTTATTATTTTGTTCATGGCTTCTGCTGGTTCCTCGGACAGCTGGCCAATTGGAACCATTGAATAATTAATAACTCAGCTCCATGAACCAGTATCTTATGAACGGGCACAGGCTTAACGTACCATTCATATAAACTTAAATACATGGATTTTTCCGGTCTACCAGCAACATTCACCTCTGATATGCAAACGGTACGAACGTTTGGTTTTGATAGACTATCAAAAACTACATTTTCCTCAAGCCACTGCCCCTAGGTTCCAAAAAACAAATCGCAGCGACTTCGTTTCAAGTTTCATTTCAACCTGATTTTCTCACATTCATTTTCACAAATTTAGTTAAATTAAAGTCTACTTCATCGTTGCAGTCTTCCAAATGTAAAAGTGTATTGAAAAATGTTTTAATAGCCGGTATTCGGTCCTTGTTTTCACGTGAGCGCCATAAATTCAAAATTTCAATCCGTTTTGGTTGGCGGATCCCTACAGAAAAATAAGAAACTATCAGCAGTTTGCAATATATTTAAATAATCGCACAAAATCGCACTTAATGATTAGTATTATTCAAAGGTACTATAAACACGCAATTTAATAAGATATCTGGTAGACCTTGACTACCCTTGACTGCAAAGATATCGTCTGAGAAAGACATCATACCATACATTCATCCTAACAACATCGATGTCATTTGGAAATGCTAGTATTGACAAAGTAGGCATTCAAATAATTTTTATATTAATTATTCATGTAGTTACATACCTGAACTTGAAGTCATATTGACCAGAAACTCACTCGTAAAAAATATCTTTAGTTAATGACTTAAAACAAATTACGTATAAAAGCAAACAATGTTTGTGAATAACACCATCTAGAAATGTAACAACTTTAAGCATTTATTTCTTTTGATAGGTACAACTATAAAATACCCTCATTTTGAATTTTGTTTAGTTGTCTAATGGAGAATGCTAAAACAGACTTTAATGTTTTGGTTTTAATGATGAATTTTGCTAGTTTTGTCCAGCTGGATCTTACGATTCTAATAGTGTGTCGTTAGATAGGTCGTACAAAAATATTACGGGTGTAAGAAAGCATTTTCCGGTTCAGGGATCCGTTTGCGAAATAAGTTTTGTTAGAGTCAAGTGTCTCCCCTGCCAGCTAAACGGTTGTTTTTGGATATGTAAGATAGTAACGTGATATGATTATATCACTAGATTGGAACTAGGGACAAACTAGTTGCAATCTAGTGATATAAGTATAAGGATCGTGCTAAACTAATCTAGTTAAATAGTTGTAAACATAATAAGTACACTGTTTTCTGATTGGTCGATGGCATTGGTGGCAAGCCTTTTGCTCAGAAGAGAGCCGGTAGGTTAGTTTAGAAGGTTAGGTATAGCGAGTCACCGAACGTAGTAACCGCCAAACCTAACCTTCGTGGTTATTTTTATGACAACCCAGAAATCCTCTAAGATCGTGTCGAAGCTAAAATTTCATCATACCTCTAGCGAGCGACTCGCCATACCTAACCTTCTAACCTAACCTACCGGCTTTCTTGTGCGCTAAAGGCTTACCACCAATGCCATCGACCAATCAGAGAACAGTGTATTATGTTAATCACTATTTATCTAGATTGGTTTAGTACGATACTTTATATCACTGGATTGTAACTATAACTAGGGATATATTATATCACGGAAATAACTACCTTACTGCGACATACAGGGTGTAGTCATGACGTGCTCATTAAATTAAACCACATGCTCAGTGATCATCCTGAACCACTTCCATAGACAAAACTTTTGAAAAACGCGAAATAAAAGTTCACTTCCCCATACAAATTTTTAATACCTCCTTGTCGTTTTCTATGGGATTTTTTAATATGTTTTCTCGTTTTATTAAAAGTTTTTCTATGGAAGTGGCCCAGGATAATCAGTAGAGCATGTGGTTTAATTTAATGGGCACGTCATGATAACACTCTGTATATAACAAAGTTAAAAGGAAACCTATCACAGTCGACCAACTTAAATTTGCAGTTTTGTTTCATACATTTCATAGGTTTGTAATTTTATTCAAATCATTACGTCTATTAACTTATTTGAATGGTACGGAACCTTCAGGGGCGAGTCCTATTCGCCCTTGATAGTACTCGTAGCATTGCAAACATTTTGAAATTTATCAAACCAACCAGGGAGAATGAATTACGGTTTTGCAGGGACTCTTTGACTATTTTCTCTAAAACTTACAAAAAACACAATAACATTTTATTTCAAATAAATAGCCTAATAGCCTACTTATTATGTGGAGTTCTCATTATCGCTTAAAACAATAGGCATCAGCAGGCAAGATCATGATTTATACTACCCCTCTTACGGGTTAAGGTGGTAACGGAGGATCTCGGTGCAAAATGCACATCATAATATTGTTTTCCTTACCTTTGAATAAAAAGTTTACAATAAATGCGTTTTATAGCAATTCGCGCAAACTGCTTGTTAATAGTTAGGTGATTACATGAAAATTATTCAATTTTGTGCGTTAAATTTTAGCTTCATTACATTACAACTGTAAACACGCTTTCAAGTTTGTTAATGTAATGCAAACAAAATGTAAAACATTAAAGTACGTAATTTTTTTGTGAACACTTTATTATTAATAAACTATTTCCGCAAGTTGCTTTAAAATTGCATACTTTTTATTCAAAAGTAAGGAAAACAATATTATGATGTGGATTTTGTACCGAGGTAAAAAGTTACTTATCATTAGAGCGAAATGTCACCACAGGTTATGAAAAGGCCTCGCGAAAACTATTCGCTTATGGGGAATAGAGCAAATTTCTTGGTAACTGTAACATTTGTCTAAGTATGAGGATTTCATCACTAAAATCGAAGTAACTCTTCCTAAAACCAAAACCGTCTAATATAAAATAATGGGTGTAATGTATTTCTTTTTCTTAACTTTTTTCTTCTTGCTTTCTTAATTGTAGGTATTTAATGATATTTATTTGTGTACATTTTATAATTTTTATCTTGAGTAGTATAAGTATCTTTATGACACTTATCTACACTTAGTAGCAAAAAATAAAAAGGAATTTACCCTCATACATTTATTCTGTTTAGTTTCGTTATTGGTAAAGGCAAATTGTTATCAAGAACATTGTATACTCGTATATCTAAACGTAATTTGCTGTGGATCTAATAAACTTGATAAAAAATGCAAGGTTCATCTTGACTTACTATTCGAGCGCGTATGGTCGCTCACACACAGGCTGGCGCAAGGCAGACAGGCTGCCGCCGCCGCCGCCGCGCCGGCGAGACGGCCCATCGCCGGATCACGTTTCAGGATCTTCCTCTATGACACATGATCGTGGGATCGTGGCGGTGCGCATTGATGCCCTTCTCTTTGCTCTGCAGCTTGCACGTCTATCCCCTGTGTATCTTAGATAGTCCAAATTTGATAAACTTTTAATTTATTGACATAGCGTTCTTCTATTAATTTTAAAATTGTAATCATGGTTATTCTGTTGGGTTTTCATTATAGCTCGAATACATTATATAGTGATAATTTTTGGACCTTCAACAAATTTTATTATTCTACTAACGTTTAGTAGATTTTTTTTACTTTAAAGACTTAGGCGTCTACTCGTATTAGGTATAACGCCTTATTTCTTAAAACAGAAAAGATGATGATAGATGTACCACATCGATTATGCAAATCTATGTAAAAACCAGCCCCTGATTCTGTATTGTAAAATCAGTTGCCAAACCGAGTGCCTGTCGTCGAAAACATACCTACATATCCGCTTATCTAAGGTAAGAATACGTTCGCACTTGAAATGACAACACAATTCGTAATTTGTCAATACCCATTGAAGGTTATTTTGGAAGTTATTTTTAGGGTTACGTACCCAAAGGGTAACCAACTGGACCATTACTAAGACTCCGCTGTCCGTCCCTCTGTCACCAGTTCAATAGTTCAATACCCATTGAAGATTATTTTGGAAGTTCATTTTTGATCTGTTTTTGGTGAATAGCAACCATAGATGGCAACCGACACTAAGTTACATAATAGACCCGCTGTAGGCATATTGTTTTTATCTGAAAGCATGAATTTGTGGTACTAATCCGGACTCCGGAGATGGCGTGCGTGAACGAACCTTGTTTTGGTACAGCTCGTGTCTTTGTGTGTCTGAAAGCACGGAAGGCCTTTTGACACTTGAAGGGTACAGGAAAAGTAGGGGATTGACATAAAAAATAACTAACAATACAATTCGGTAGTAAGTTAACAATAAATGAACCTTCAAGATAACAAAATAAAAGATGCCAATAAGGTGCTAGTTTTGTTGCAATCCTCAATAAAAAAACACTCTTTTAGTGAAATTATGGGGAAAAATTTGCAGATTGCTGTCTTTTTTTTCAAGTTAGATTTGCTGTCGATAAGCCCCTTCTTTTCCTGTGTCCTTCATTTGATTCCTTGCATAAATCGTCCCTAGCGTGGGAAATTACTTTTCTCATTTACAACAAAAATACGATCTGAAAATAGTTTAAGTTCGCAAGAAACGTGGATTAATTAAGAAACGTCCAAAAGTAGCATTTGCTAGTTAGAACGCGTCTGGGACTTTGCTATAGCCCGTGCGATGTCTCTTATTTATCTGTATTGTCATAAAGACTATTTTGCCATGCTCAAGCTTCTAACGTTTCGGTGGGATAGTTCACATAATATGTTCATGCCTCATCTCCATACCACATGGTCAGTGGATTTAATTAATAACACTGAACAATAACATATAGGTAGACGTCTGAAGCCCAGACATAATATGTAGACAGTCTGAGTCTTTGCTCTGATTAGGGCGAATAGATTATATACTATCAGTCAAAGTAGTTATTACACTATATACAATTATCGCATTATGACTAAGTACATATTTTGAAGAGAGTGGAATTTTCACCGAAAATAAATACTTTAGGGACGAATTTACATAGTACGAATTTCTGGAGGACGAATTTATTCCGACCCGACGACGACGGTGGAGTCGTAGAAACATGACGAAATGATAAAGGGTTTGTACTAATACTTACCATGGCTGCCGCTTGAGCTACGATACTTTTAAATACTCACGTTATCTAGTTTTGCCATTTGGTCCCGTTTACTTATTTTCCTTATTCCTGAATACAGGTAGAAAATGAACCCCCCCGGCTTTATTGAAATCTAAGAATCAGAATCACTAATAGAACACAAATACGCAAAAAAAGTTTTTTTTTATTGGTTCCCACATTTCGAATGAATGGCCAACCTACGTGACGCGACATATATGTATGTGACTGACATAGACTGTAAATATTTCCGGCGGTAAATAATGCACATGGATGGTATGTAGCTCCGGCTTCGTAGAGCGTTGCGTCTCTGTCACCGGAGTATTAGTTTAATTGATATAGTTTCATTGTTGGTCTATTATTGTAATTTTAATTTTATTTTATTTTTAGTTTTGTAATCAAACATGTATGTAGCAAACAAATATGGATCACTATCATCCGAAATAAATGAATTTTATTTATTTATTTGTGCATCTTTTGACGGTCGATATCTTTTTTAAAAATTATGAATCATAATAACAAAAGTAACAAAACATGTATTTTTTATTTCGACCATAGAACAGTTTCCTATGTTATAGCTAAGGGGTACATTTTCTATACATTTTCAACCTGTATTTTGTAACACAAATCCCTATCTAACTAAAAAGGATAGATAGAAACTCGTTTTGTGGCATAGTTAATTAACTACGAAACTTCCAGTCGCCTTGCTAGACCGATAGGCTAGGTGTAAGTACAGACGCGACGCCAGCATGACACGCTACTTATTGGCAGTTCTTATCGTCATGACATAACAATCAAAATCGATAGCAAAATAGGGAGGTTGAACTGCAGGCAACTAACTGTACATATGGAAATATGTTTGTTTATTCAGGTCCCGCACGAAGACAGTACTATTTTTAACAGACTTCAAAAAAGGAGGAGGTTCTGAAACCGTTTTTTTTTTGGTATGGTACTCCAGAACTCTGGCATTTCTTAACCGATTCAAAAAAGGAGGAGGTTCTCAATTCAACTGAATTTTTTTGGTTATGTTACTCCATATCTCTGGCATTACTTAACCGATTTGAAAATATATTTTTTTGTTTATTTATTTCATTTTGTAGTGTTGACGGGTTTAATTGTGAAAAAACTGGTAGGCATTGTAAACTATGAACATTGAAATGAAGATCTGAGTTGCAATTGTGTAAGCTAATCGTATTCAAATTCGATTGTCATATGGCTATTCGGCTAAGCAAATAAGCCCGTTGGACGATTGAAATCGTACGTTTTTGGTTGTCAACAACAAAACAAGACAAAAAACGTACAATTTCAATTGGTATTATGACAATGCTTAAGTAATATCTTGCAATGAGCATATCATGTGATTGCCGAAATTTAGAGTTATGTGTGTCATTCGTTCGGGAGTTCTATGATGATATGAAGCCACGATCGAAGGTCGGGTGAATTTTCAAGAAATGCCCTGGAATCAGAATACTTACATAAAGCGTTTGCTTCAATATTGAGCGATACACTGTCATCGGTTGAGGAGTTCTACTGCCTATCTCTGAAGAGCGTCACCAGATCACGACCAAATAAAAACGGGACTTACCTGAAAACAAACCTTTCCAAACAATTTCTTTTTAAATCAGTTAAGTAATGACATTTATGGAGTAACAAACAAAAAAGAAAATAAAACCGTCGAATTAAGAAACTTCCCCTTTAGCGAAGTTGGTAAAAAAAAAAGTTTTTAGAGGAACTTTTGCAATCTTTTCATTTTGGTGTTTATTTGTTATTTCTCTCTTTTTCTGAACTATCTTTTACCACTTATATTTCATTTAAACGTATGATCAAATCTTTAAAAGGTTATTTGATATCCCGGGATAAGATAGCGGAAAACGTCAACAACGTAACAAACAAACAAAAGACACCAACGCGCATACATACATATGTACATACGCGCGTTTTCAATTTTTATTTTTTCTTTTTTTTTGTTACTTACTCATAAAGCTGAACTCTTTTTGACTTTAGTATAAAAAAAAACCACAAAAATATATGCAAGGAGAATATTTATAAGATTTTTTTTTCAAAAACTCTTTAATAATTTTCCTGCCAAAATGCGAGCAAAAACAAAAAAAGACAAAGAAAAATAAATAAGAGAATTTTAAAGTAAAAAAAAATTTAAAGCTGTTGCCAACATATTTTTAGCTCATATTAATAAAATAAAACATATAAAATAAAATTATATTTTCTCAAATAAAATTATGTATATAATAAATAAAAAAACCTTTGTATAATTTTCGATACAAGATGCATTTAAGGGTTAAGCAAAGACTCTTGAAATCTAGTAGGCAAGGAATCGAGCAGTGACTGTTTGAGTAAACAAAGTAAAAACTATCACGCCCATAAGGCCAAACGACATGAATGAATCCTCGAGGGGGTGTCAGATGTTTTCACAAGTGTGAAATGCAACTCACAGTCCACAGTTGGTACACCCGCTTTGAAACCGACGAATATTACGTCCCAAGTGATGGGGAGTGAGCCCTAAACTATTTTAATAGTTACATGTAAGTTCTGTCTTAATAAACCCAGTATTTTATTAATTCTGCAGTGGATAAAGCCATCAGACAAAATAACTTCACTTATACGGCTTCAGTCACTTGAAGCAACCCAAATAAATTCAAGGCCAGGTATTCAAACTCCTCGTGGGAAGCTCTCCCCACTGGTCGTGACCTTGGCTCTCGTTTTGCACCTGTTGCGGAGTCAGGTCCGGCGGCAAACACTAACGATGCAGAACTTTAAGTACTTTGAAGCGGATATTTTGTGCCACATGCGGATACCGAATAGGTATTTTTGAACTATCGTCATAAAAACAAATTATCGTATTTCTCATTACGATAAAAATAAGTAGTAAATTTACGTTTATTTTATTTGATTTATAAAGCCAAAGTAGTATTTGAGACTTGGTAAGTGATTTGGATCAAGGCGCAATCAAAGTCTTTGAAGAAATCACTAATGCCATCAAAAACAAAACTTGTAAAAAAAACAAGTCTCGCAACTTAGTTCTTCTCCCGTAAAAAGTTCTGAGATACATGTAAATCCAAGTCGGTTAATTTATTCAGTCCCTACTGGGGACCTTCTGTCTTAAGTTATTACATAATTAGCTAACCTAACAAAATCTTACAGTGACCATGTCAATATTAAAAATCTTTTATGTTTTAAATAAATAGATTGACTCGGCCATCGCATGAAAACACAATGTATCTCACAAGTAATACTTAATATATTAAATTAGGTTATTTAGTGCGATTGCCAAGTCAATCTATATATTTAAAACATAAAAGATTTTTAGCATTGACATGGTCACTATAAGATGTTGTTAGGTATATTTATATGGGATTACAAAGTTATTTATGCAGTTGGTGTATCTAGAGCACTGGGCCGAAATTGCAAAATATTTTAGTTTTTCCATGATTTATACACTAAACACTAATTGTATTTCAAATTTGAAACTTCTATGTCTGCTAGAAGTGCCTTAGAGTTTTGATGATCGGTCAGTCAGTCAGTCAGTGAGTGAGTGACAAAATTGAGAAACTTTGACTGGTTAATTCTTAAACTACTGGTTCAAATTGAATAAAATTTGTAATATCCCGTGTTTATACAATGCCTGATTGGTAACCGAAAATTCAGGCTTCTAGTTTTATCCACAACGAAGTTATAGGGGGTCGAAAATGGCCTGAATTGTTTCGAGAAAAGGATAGCACGGCGTGCCGCTTTTTAGCTCGACTTGGCGGGGGCACTACCGTGCCCCCAAATACCAACTGCGATTTTGTATAAGGAAGTTGGTACCTATATTATTAAAATTTTCGGGGGTGTGCTTCTTTTAAGAAAATTGTTTCATATAATTAGTAGGTATGTTATTTGCTTTTGTAATAATATATTAGTGCATTTTCTGCGTTCGGTTTAATCGTCAGACGACGGCGTCCATCTCCATAATATCAAATTCAACGCGTGGAAAAGAGATGCCATGTTAGGCAGGCATCGCCCGAAGATCAAACTGCTATTCTTTGACGAAACACCGTGCACCTCTGCAGTCAGCAGAAAGAAAGGCAGGATATATCATATTAGTCGGCACCGCGCAAAGTTTCTAGTTCCAACAACAAACCATCATGCAATAATAAAAATAACTTTAGAGATCTGTCTGAAAACTCAAACCCTTACGGTGAAGACTAAAAAACCGTTCAAGTGCGAGTCAGACTCGCATACCCAGGGTTCTGTAATTCTACAGTTTTGGGAACAGTGAGGAAGAAGGTATTTAAAGTCTTGCACATGTTGCAACTGTTTATGATAACTAAAAAAAGAATTGATTGTACCACAAAAGACAGACTCAAATATTTTTGTACCGTGCTCGAACTAAGACTCGTGGATGAAAAATTTAATTTTGTCATTTTTACCGTGAATTTCTCACCCGCTATATTTTATTACGTAATCCCAAATTACCAGGATGTTTTTCATATTTTAATCGTTTATTAATTTCGGCAATAAGGGGGGGGGGAGACATGCACTTTTTTGCGGTACCAATAAATATATTAAAAGTATATATTTTATAATCAGCTCTTTAATATCTAGAATTTGATACCCATATTGTATTCTTATAAAATATTCCTTTTATTTCTCATTTGTTGTCAAAATTTTTTTGATCGCTATACTTTACCTGTAATTGGTCAGTTATGGCCTGTTGTCAAAATTTTTTTGATCGCTATACTTTACCTGTAATTGGTCAGTTATGGCCTATAATCATCATTTTTTTGATATTTTTCGGTCCAGTTGTTTCGGAAATAAGGGGCGGGACATGCATTTTTTGTGGTTTTTCAAAGATTTCTCCAAATAGGTGACAGTAAAATATAGTAAAAGGATATATTTTTATAATCAGCTCTTTAATATCTACAATTTGATACCCATATTGTATTTTTAGGATAATTTTTTTTATTTTTCTCTCTTTTGTATTGGAAATATTTTAAACAATTTCAATTTTTTCAATTTTTGTACACCGTCTTATGTATGCAAGTGAATGATATTTTTGTGGCAAATTTCAAGTCCTTATCTTTAACGATGCTAAAGTTATGAGGCTGTGACATATGGACGGAAGGACGTACGGACAACGGAGTCTCACCATAAAGGTTCCTTTTACCTTTTAGGTACTACGGAACCCTAAAAATGCAAGAGGGACACTCGGTTGGAACGAAGTTCCTTCCACCGCACGTCTTTACCTTATGTCTTTACATAGAATACAGATGTGGGTATATAAACACACTTATTAAAGCCGATTTAGAAGACATTTTAATTTTAGTTTTAGTGCTGTCAAAACTAAATCTTGTTTATTCCAAAATAGTTCTTTAGTGTTAACAACAGATGCTATATTACTTAGAAAATATTGTAGTGTTGTCAGCACTAAAACTAAAATTAAAGCCTTCAGAATCGACTTTACTATAGGAAAAGTGTCGTGAAGGTCTAACACTTTTTTGGCCTAACTCCTCAGAATATACATCACTGCCTAACTCTCCTTGCCGAGCGTCTGGAGTGTGTGATAGACAAGGAACTTCGTTCTAAAAAACCGAGACTGTTGGAGCTGAAATGCCATGATTCGGGCTTTTATTGCAATATTACAGAAAGGCTGGTTTTTTACAATCCGCCTGCAGTACAACTTTTCATAAATAAAAATAGTTTCCCTTGGACTAGACTTAGAAAAAAAGATATTCAGAGTGAATAACAGAGTATGTGGTGTTTCCGATAGAGGAAATTATCCCCGATATGTACAGACGGGACCCTTCGATTGTGTACGACGTAAACTTGACAGACATTGTATAAACACAGACTGTGTATCAGACAGCCACTAGCCACCTTCAGCTTCAACCACTGCAAGCTGAGAGAGAAATAATCTTCGTGTGTTTATTATTTCAGCTTCAAACTTGTTTAGTCTGGGCGGTATAATTAAATTGTTTCTATCTCTTCTTCCTCTTTTTGAAAGATAGATCTTTACAGACATATTATTCTAACTAAACCATACGGAAAACCAAGGAAGTTATGAAATTATTTTCTGCTCAAGGTGTATTTTTCGACTTTCTCTCCCTCAACTCCCCCAGAAAACGCAAGGCAAAATTCCCAGACATTTTGTCTGAAATAAAGTTTAAATTTTTATTATGCAAAACATATCAAGTTGCTTCTCGGCTGACCAGGTTTTTAGGGTTCCGTAGTTTTAATATAACATTTTTTGAACCTTCTTTAAGATTCTTGCAAAACTGAAACGCGATTAAAAACTTTTACTCGATAGTCATGTAGTAATTGAAATGAGGTCTTCTATTACACTTTTTCTCCTCAAATAGGAATCATATAACGAACTCGAAACATCTTTTTTTAATGGGTTTTACATTTTACAATATCTCAATTTTGCTTGAAAAATTCACATATCATCTTAAACCATTTTCTTATTAGGATTCCGTAGTCAACAAGGAACCCTTATGGTTTCGTCATGTGTCCGTCCGTCTGTCTGTGTGTCCGCAACTTAGCTCAGACACTCTCAGTACTAGAAAGCTGTAATCTGGCACGAGTATACATATTAATCACGCCGATAAAGTGGTAAAATTAAATAAAAATAAAATACTATAAATAAATAATAACCCAAGGGTTACCGTCCCTCCACGTAAAGTGGGGATAAATTTATGTTTTCACTTCTATCCCATAGTGTGGGGTGTCGTTGGATAGGTCGTTCAAAAATACTGTAAGTTTGTGAAAACTACTTTTCGATCCAGGCATTTTCGCTTGCTTAATAGCTTTAAAGTGCAAATTTTTGTAAGAGTCAAGTGTCCCCCGCCCCTGGTAGCTAAAAAAATCACGGCAGTAGTATAACGAAATTAAAAGGAAAACTATCACAGCTCAATAGGCTTTACAAGATAACGAGTAATAGTCAACCAACTTAAGTTTGCAGTTTTGTTTTTTACATTTTCATAAGTTTGTATTTTTTATTCGAATCATTTAAGTCTATTTACTTATTTGAATGCTACGGAACCGGTTTTTATTCTATAATCTTGGTAGTTTATGTATTATTTTCTATAGCCGTTACATATCGTATTGAGAGCGGAAGGGAGTGTCGGCAGACAGGAAGTCTGCACTAAAGCCGTTGTCACTACACCACCCCTGACCTTGACAAACGCTCCAGACAGCCCATGACCTTGGCTTACTCTGACGTCAGCATATCGCATAGGGTAGATAGAGGGTGCGGACACAGGAAGTGAACGACTTTGCATTTTCTGAAACGATAGTATAAAATTTGGGCGGCCGACATTCCTCGAATCGTAGTAGACCATGCATCAGTACCAGCTTAGACAAAATCAGTTCATCCATAGCAACAGTATGACACATTCACTGTTAGAAGCAGAACAAAAAGTAACTCGTAATAAAGCTGACCGACCTTGGCGAAACCTGGCAGGTTGTGTACAGTCATGAGAAAAAGTATGGGCATTAAACTTTGTTAAGGTACCAGCTTAAACTGATGACTTACCGAGTATCCAGTATGAATTTCACTATATTATTATAAACAAAAGGTCACAACAGGTTTCCAGATTAATCCCAGCTACATGTCAATTTGAACCCTTATAATAAAAAAAAGAAGGTGGGAAAAAATGTTTCCTATTACATTGTTTAAAATAGTAATAATAAATAGGTACCTATATAAGTATTAGGCATTACTATCTGTTTCAGATGCTATTAGGATAGGACCTTGTCACTTGTGTTGTGTGCGTTAGCAACGTTGACTTGACAGAAGTGCGTGGGTGAATGAGATGCACAATGCACATAGTCTGCTAACAGGCACAAGCTGTCCTAATAGCATTTGAAACCCGCAGTCCTCCCCGCGCACGGCTGTCCATCGGTATTTTATTATATTACACATTATTTTTATTTTTCAATTTATTACTATTTTTCCTGTGGTCTTTGAGAAGTTCTACACCAGATAAGTCGGTTTTTGGTAAAATCAACTGTTCAAGAGTATGGCATACCCTAGGAATTACCCGTCAATGTTATTACCCGTCCAACATAAAAAGGCCAATGTCAAATACCTTATTAGCTTTTGATAGAAGCGATTATTGGTTAGCTAATTGACCTATCTGTCTAGGACGCGTAATACTAATAATTACGCGCGAAACAGCAGATCGGAGGGTTTTTAGCTAGTACCGAAATATTTTGTAAGGAAAAATATATTGGATTTAAGTAGAAAATCTTTATATTTTTATTACCTATTTTATGACAAAAAAACAAGTTGATCCCTTAAGCGCGTTCTTGAAACGAACGTTTGAAAACAAAAAAAAAAGAGGGCGGAAAACATTTTTTTTTGACAGAAGTATATCTTAGGTACATTGTTTAAAAGAAGATCACCCAAACAAAAGATCAATAAATCAAATATATATTTTTTCCAATATTAAGATAGTCTTTACTTTCGTCAAAAGAACCCTCGAAAATCTGGCTTTTTTCATATTCTAGGGTCAGGTACAGCTCCGCTGCGGTTCGCTTGGCTGAATTTATGATCACCAGCAACAGCAACCTAACACGCTTCTTCTAGCTTCACTCGTCGTCGCACCTATATTTAACTTTTTGTTGGAAAGCTTGTTACGTTACTACTAAACCTGGGTGCAGTTCGCTCCGCTGAATTTATGATCACCAGCAACAGCAACCTAACACGCTCGTTCTAGCTTCACTCGTCGTCGCACCTATATTTAACTTTTTGTTGGAAAGCTTGTTACGTTACTACTAAACCTGGGTGCAGTTCGCTCCGCTGAATTTATGATCACCAGCAACAGCAACCTAACACGCTCCTTCAAGCATCACTCGTCGTCGCACCTATATTTAACTTTTTGTTGGAAAGCTTGTTACATTACTACTAAACGTGGGTGCGGTTCGCTCCGCTGAATTTATGATCACCAGCAACAGCAACCTAACACGCTCGTTATAGCTTCACTCGTCGTCGCACCTATATTAAACTTTTTGTTGGAAAGCTTGTTACATTACTACTAAACGTGGGTGCGGTTCGCTCCGCTGAATTTATGATCACCAGCAACAGCAACCTAACACGCTCGTTATAGCTTCACTCGTCGTCGCACCTATATTTAACTTTTTGTTGGAAAGCTTGTTACATTACTACTAAACGTGGGTGCGGTTCGCTCCGCTGAATTTATGATCACCAGCAACAGCAACCTAACACGCTCGTTCTAGCTTCACTCGTCGTCGCAACTATATTTAACTTTTTGTTGGAAAGCTTGTTACGTTACTACTAAACCTGGGTGCAGTTCGCTCCGCTGAATTTATGATCACCAGCAACAGCAACCTAACACGCTCGTTATAGCTTCACTCGTCGTCGCACCTATATTTAACTTTTTGTTGGAAAGCTTGTTACATTACTACTAAACGTGGGTGCGGTTCGCTCCACTGAATTTCTGATCACCAGCAACAGCAACCTAACACGCTTCTTCTAGCTTCACTCGTCGTCGCACCTATATTTAACTTTTTGTTGGAAAGATTGTTACATTACTACTAAACGTGGGTGCGGTTCGCTCCGCTGAATTTATGATCACCACCAATAGCAACCTAACAGGCTCGTTATAGCGTCACTCGTCGTCGCACCTATATTTGACTTTTTGTTGGAAAGCTTGTTACATTACTACTAAACGTGGGTGCGGTTCGCTCAGCGCCTGAATTATGATCACCACCAACAGCAACCTAACACGCTCGTTCTAGCTTCACTCGTCGTCGCACCTATATTTGAATTTTTGTTGGAAAGCTTGTTACATTACTACTAAACGTGGGTGCGGTTCGCTCCGCTGAATTTATGATCACCAGCAACAGCAACCTAACACGCTCGTTCTAGCTTCACTCGTCGTCGCACCTATATTTAACTTTTTGTTGGAAAGCTTGTTACATTACTACTAAACGTGGGTGCGGTTCGCTCAGCGCCTGAATTATGATCACCACCAACAGCAACCCAACACGCTCGTTCTAGCTTCACTCGTCGTCGCACCTATATTTGAATTTTTGTTGGAAAGCTTGTTACATTACTACTAAACGTGGGTGCGGTTCGCTCCGCTGAATTTATGATCACCAGCAACAGCAACCTAACACGCTCATTCTAGCTTCACTCGGCGTCGCACCTATATTTGACTTTTTGTTGGAAAGCTTGTTACATTACTACTAAACGTGGGTGCGGTTCGCTCAGCGCCTGAATTATGATCACCACCAACAACAACCTAACACGCTCGTTCTAGCTTCACTCGTCGTCGCACCTATATTTGATTTTTTGTTGGAAAGCTTGTTACATTACTACTAAACGTGGGTGCGGTTCGCTCAGCGCCTGAATTATGATCACCAGCAACAGCAACCTAACACGCTCGTTATAGCTTCACTCGTCGTCGCACCTATATTTAACTTTTTGTTGGAAAGCTTGTTACATTACTACTAAACGTGGGTGCGGTTCGCTCCGCTGAATTTATGATCACCAGCAACAGCAACCTAACACGCTCGTTATAGCTTCACTCGTCGTCGCACCTATATTTAACTTTTTGTTGGAAAGTTTGTTACATTACTACTAAACGTGGGTGCGGTTCGCTCCGCTGAATTAATGATCACCAGCAACAGCAACCTAACACGCTCGTTATAGCTTCACTCGTCGTCGCACCTATATTTAACTTTTTGTTGGAAAGCTTGTTACATTACTACTAAACCTGGGTGCGGTTCGCTCCGCTGAATTTATGATCACCAGCAACAGCAACCTGACACGCTCGTTATAGCTTCACTCGTCGTCGCACCTATATTTAACTTTTTGTTGGAAAGTTTGTTACATTACTACTAAACGTGGGTGCGGTTCGCTCCGCTGAATTTATGATCACCAGCAACAGCAACCTAACACGCTTCTTCTAGCTTCACTCGTCGTCGCACCTATATTTAACTTTTTGTTGGAAAGCTTGTTACATTACTACTAAACGTGGGTGCGGTTCGCTCCGCTGAATTTATGATCACCAGCAACAGCAACCTAACACGCTTCTTCTAGCTTCACTCGTCGTCGCACCTATATTTAACTTTTTGTTGGAAAGATTGTTACATTACTACTAAACGTGGGTGCGGTTCGCTCCGCTGAATTTATGATCACCACCAATAGCAACCTAACAGGCTCGTTATAGCTTCACTCGTCGTCGCACCTATATTTGACTTTTTGTTGGAAAGCTTGTTACATTACTACTAAACGTGGGTGCGGTTCGCTCAGCGCCTGAATTATGATCACCACCAACAGCAACCTAACACGCTCGTTCTAGCTTCACTCGTCGTCGCACCTATATTTGAATTTTTGTTGGAAAGCTTGTTACATTACTACTAAACGTGGGTGCGGTTCGCTCCGCTGAATTTATGATCACCAGCAACAGCAACCTAACACGCTCGTTCTAGCTTCACTCGTCGTCGCACCTATATTTAACTTTTTGTTGGAAAGCTTGTTACGTTACTACTAAACCTGGGTGCAGTTCGCTCCGCTGAATTTATGATCACCAGCAACAGCAACCTAACACGCTCGTTCTAGCTTCACTCGTCGTAGCACCTATATTTAACTTTTTGTTGGAAAGCTTGTTACATTACTACTAAACGTGGGTGCGGTTCGCTCCGCTGAATTTATGATCACCAGCAACAGCAACCTAACACGCTCGTTATAGCTTCACTCGTCGTCGCACCTATATTTAACTTTTTGTTGGAAAGCTTGTTACATTACTACTAAACCTGGGTGCGGTTCGCTCCGCTGAATTTATGATCACCAGCAACAGCAACCTAACACGCTCGTTCTAGCTTCACTCGTCGTCGCACCTATATTTAACTTTTTGTTGGAAAGATTGTTACATTACTACTAAACGTGGGTGCGGTTCGCTCCGCTGAATTTATGATCACCACCAATAGCAACCTAACAGGCTCGTTATAGCTTCACTCGTCGTCGCACCTATATTTGACTTTTTGTTGGAAAGCTTGTTACATTACTACTAAACGTGGGTGCGGTTCGCTCAGCGCCTGAATAATGATCACCACCAACAGCAACCTAACACGCTCGTTCTAGCTTCACTCGTCGTCGCACCTATATTTGAATTTTTGTTGGAAAGCTTGTTACATTACTACTAAACGTGGGTGCGGTTCGCTCCGCTGAATTTATGATCACCAGCAACAGCAACCTAACACGCTCATTCTAGCTTCACTCGGCGTCGCACGTATATTTGACTTTTTGTTGGAAAGCTTGTTACATTACTACTAAACGTGGGTGCGGTTCGCTCCGCTGAATTTATGATCACCACCAACAGCAACCTAACAGGCTCGTTATAGCTTCACTCGTCGTCGCACCTATATTTGACTTTTTGTTGGAAAGCTTGTTACATTACTACTAAACGTGGGTGCGGTTCGCTCAGCGCCTGAATTATGATCACCACCAACAGCAACCCAACACGCTCGTTCTAGCTTCACTCGTCGTCGCACCTATATTTGAATTTTTGTTGGTAAGCTTGTTACATTACTACTAAACGTGGGTGCGGTTCGCTCCGCTGAATTTATGATCACCAGCAACAGCAACCTAACACGCTCATTCTAGCTTCACTCGGCGTCGCACCTATATTTGACTTTTTGTTGGAAAGCTTGTTACATTACTACTAAACGTGGGTGCGGTTCGCTCAGCGCCTGAATTATGATCACCACCAACAACAACCTAACACGCTCGTTCTAGCTTAACTCGTCGTCGCACCTATATTTGATTTTTTGTTGGAAAGCTTGTTACATTACTACTAAACGTGGGTGCGGTTCGCTCAGCGCCTGAATTATGATCACCAGCAACAGCAACCTAACACGCTCGTTATAGCTTCACTCGTCGTCGCACCTATATTTAACTTTTTGTTGGAAAGCTTGTTACATTACTACTAAACGTGGGTGCGGTTCGCTCCGCTGAATTTATGATCACCACCAACAGCAACCTAACACGCTCGTTATAGCTTCACTCGTCGTCGCACCTATATTTGACTTTTTGTTGGAAAGCTTGTTACATTACTACTAAACGTGGGTGCGGTTCGCTCCGCTGAATTTATGATCACCAGCAACAGCAACCTAACACGCTCGTTATAGCTTCACTCATCGTCGCACTTATATTTAACTTTTTGTTGGACAGCTTGTTACATTACTACTAAACGTGGGTGCGGTTCGCTCCGCTGAATTTATGATCACCAGCAACAGCAACCTAACACGCTCGTTATAGCTTCACTCGTCGTCGCACCTATATTTAACTTTTTGTTGGAAAGCTTGTTACATTACTACTAAACGTGGGTGCGGTTCGCTCCGCTGAATTTATGATCACCAGCAACAGCAACCTAACACGCTCGTTATAGCTTCACTCGTCGTCGCACCTATATTTAACTTTTTGTTGGAAAGCTTGTTACATTACTACTAAACGTGGGTGCAGTTCGCTCCGCTGAATTTATGATCACCAGCAACAGCAACCTAACACGCTCGTTATAGCTTCACTCGTCGTCGCACCTATATTTAACTTTTTGTTGGAAAGCTTGTTACATTACTACTAAACGTGGGTGCGGTTCGCTCCGCTGAATTTATGATCACCACCAACAGCAACCTAACACGCTCGTTATAGCTTCACTCGTCGTCGCACCTATACTTGACTTTTTGTTGGAAAGCTTGTTACATTACTACTAAACGTGGGTGCAGTTCGCTCCGCTGAATTTATGATCACCACCAATAGCAACCTAACAGGCTCGTTATAGCGTCACTCGTCGTCGCACCTATATTTGACTTTTTGTTGGAAAGCTTGTTACATTACTACTAAACGTGGGTGCGGTTCGCTCAGCGCCTGAATTATGATCACCACCAACAGCAACCTAACACGCTCGTTCTAGCTTCACTCGTCGTCGCACCTACATTTGAATTTTTGTTGGAAAGCTTGTTACATTACTACTAAACGTGGGTGCGGTTCGCTCCGCTGAATTTATGATCACCAGCAACAGCAACCTAACACGCTCGTTCTAGCTTCACTCGTCGTCGCACCTATATTTAACTTTTTGTTGGAAAGCTTGTTACGTTACTACTAAACCTGGGTGCAGTTCGCTCCGCTGAATTTATGATCACCAGCAACAGCAACCTAACACGCTCGTTATAGCTTCACTCGTCGTCGCACCTATATTTGACTTTTTGTTGGAAAGCTTGTTACATTACTACTAAACGTGGGTGCGGTTCGCTCAGCGCCTGAATTATGATCACCAGCAACAGCAACCTAACACGCTCGTTATAGCTTCACTCGTCGTCGCACCTATATTTAACTTTTTGTTGGAAAGCTTGTTACATTACTACTAAACGTGGGTGCGGTTCGCTCCGCTGAATTTATGATCACCAGCAACAGCAACCTAACACGCTCGTTCTAGCTTCACTCGTCGTCGCACCTATATTTAACTTTTTGTTGGAAAGCTTGTTACGTTACTACTAAACCTGGGTGCAGTTCGCTCCGCTGAATTTATGATCACCAGCAACAGCAACCTAACACGCTCGTTCTAGCTTCACTCGTCGTCGCACCTATATTTAACTTTTTGTTGGAAAGATTGTTACATTACTACTAAACGTGGGTGCGGTTCGCTCCGCTGAATTTATGATCACCACCAATAGCAACCTAACAGGCTCGTTATAGCTTCACTCGTCGTCGCACCTATATTTGACTTTTTGTTGGAAAGCTTGTTACATTACTACTAAACGTGGGTGCGGTTCGCTCAGCGCCTGAATTATGATCACCACCAACAGCAACCTAACACGCTCGTTCTAGCTTCACTCGTCGTCGCACCTATATTTGAATTTTTGTTGGAAAGCTTGTTACATTACTACTAAACGTGGGTGCGGTTCGCTCCGCTGAATTTATGATCACCAGCAACAGCAACCTAACACGCTCATTCTAGCTTCACTCGGCGTCGCACGTATATTTGACTTTTTGTTGGAAAGCTTGTTACATTACTACTAAACGTGGGTGCGGATCGCTCCGCTGAATTTATGATCACCACCAACAGCAACCTAACAGGCTCGTTATAGCTTCACTCGTCGTCGCACCTATATTTGACTTTTTGTTGGAAAGCTTGTTACATTACTACTAAACGTGGGTGCGGTTCGCTCAGCGCCTGAATTATGATCACCACCAACAGCAACCCAACACGCTCGTTCTAGCTTCACTCGTCGTCGCACCTATATTTGAATTTTTGTTGGAAAGCTTGTTACATTACTACTAAACGTGGGTGCGGTTCGCTCCGCTGAATTTATGATCACCAGCAACAGCAACCTAACACGCTCATTCTAGCTTCACTCGGCGTCGCACCTATATTTGACTTTTTGTTGGAAAGCTTGTTACATTACTACTAAACGTGGGTGCGGTTCGCTCAGCGCCTGAATTATGATCACCACCAACAACAACCTAACACGCTCGTTCTAGCTTCACTCGTCGTCGCACCTATATTTGATTTTTTGTTGGAAAGCTTGTTACATTACTACTAAACGTGGGTGCGGTTCGCTCAGCGCCTGAATTATGATCACCAGCAACAGCAACCTAACACGCTCGTTATAGCTTCACTCGTCGTCGCACCTATATTTAACTTTTTGTTGGAAAGCTTGTTACATTACTACTAAACGTGGGTGCGGTTCGCTCCGCTGAATTTAAGATCACCACCAATAGCAACCTAACAGGCTCGTTATAGCTTCACTCGTCGTCGCACCTATATTTGACTTTTTGTTGGAAAGCTTGTTACATTACTACTAAACGTGGGTGCGGTTCGCTCAGCGCCTGAATTATGATCACCACCAACAGCAACCTAACACGCTCGTTCTAGCTTCACTCGTCGTCGCACCTATATTTAACTTTTTGTTGGAAAGCTTGTTACATTACTACTAAACCTGGGTGCGGTTCGCTCCGCTGAATTTATGATCACCAGCAACAGCAACCTGACACGCTCGTTATAGCTTCACTCGTCGTCGCACCTATATTTAACTTTTTGTTGGAAAGTTTGTTACATTACTACTAAACGTGGGTGCGGTTCGCTCCGCTGAATTTATGATCACCAGCAACAGCAACCTAACACGCTTCTTCTAGCTTCACTCGTCGTCGCACCTATATTTAACTTTTTGTTGGAAAGCTTGTTACATTACTACTAAACGTGGGTGCGGTTCGCTCCACTGAATTTATGATCACCAGCAACAGCAACCTAACACGCTTCTTCTAGCTTCACTCGTCGTCGCACCTATATTTAACTTTTTGTTGGAAAGATTGTTACATTACTACTAAACGTGGGTGCGGTTCGCTCCGCTGAATTTATGATCACCACCAATAGCAACCTAACAGGCTCGTTATAGCTTCACTCGTCGTCGCACCTATATTTGACTTTTTGTTGGAAAGCTTGTTACATTACTACTAAACGTGGGTGCGGTTCGCTCAGCGCCTGAATTATGATCACCACCAACAGCAACCTAACACGCTCGTTATAGCTTCACTCGTCGTCGCACCTATATTTGAATTTTTGTTGGAAAGCTTGTTACATTACTACTAAACGTGGGTGCGGTTCGCTCCGCTGAATTTATGATCACCAGCAACAGCAACCTAACACGCTCGTTATAGCTTCACTCGTCGTCGCACCTATATTTAACTTTTTGTTGGAAAGCTTGTTACGTTACTACTAAACCTGGGTGCAGTTCGCTCCGCTGAATTTATGATCACCAGCAACAGCAACCTAACACGCTCGTTATAGCTTCACTCGTCGTCGCACCTATATTTAACTTTTTGTTGGAAAGCTTGTTACATTACTACTAAACGTGGGTGCGGTTCGCTCCGCTGAATTTATGATCACCAGCAACAGCAACCTAACACGCTCGTTATAGCTTCACTCGTCGTCGCACCTATATTTAACTTTTTGTTGGAAAGCTTGTTACATTACTACTAAACCTGGGTGCGGTTCGCTCCGCTGAATTTATGATCACCAGCAACAGCAACCTAACACGCTCGTTCTAGCTTCACTCGTCGTCGCACCTATATTTAACTTTTTGTTGGAAAGATTGTTACATTACTACTAAACGTGGGTGCGGTTCGCTCCGCTGAATTTATGATCACCACCAATAGCAACCTAACAGGCTCGTTATAGCTTCACTCGTCGTCGCACCTATATTTGACTTTTTGTTGGAAAGCTTGTTACATTACTACTAAACGTGGGTGCGGTTCGCTCAGCGCCTGAATAATGATCACCACCAACAGCAACCTAACACGCTCGTTCTAGCTTCACTCGTCGTCGCACCTATATTTGAATTTTTGTTGGAAAGCTTGTTACATTACTACTAAACGTGGGTGCGGTTCGCTCCGCTGAATTTATGATCACCAGCAACAGCAACCTAACACGCTCATTCTAGCTTCACTCGGCGTCGCACGTATATTTGACTTTTTGTTGGAAAGCTTGTTACATTACTACTAAACGTGGGTGCGGTTCGCTCCGCTGAATTTATGATCACCACCAACAGCAACCTAACAGGCTCGTTATAGCTTCACTCGTCGTCGCACCTATATTTGACTTTTTGTTGGAAAGCTTGTTACATTACTACTAAACGTGGGTGCGGTTCGCTCAGCGCCTGAATTATGATCACCACCAACAGCAACCCAACACGCTCGTTCTAGCTTCACTCGTCGTCGCACCTATATTTGAATTTTTGTTGGAAAGCTTGTTACATTACTACTAAACGTGGGTGCGGTTCGCTCCGCTGAATTTATGATCACCAGCAACAGCAACCTAACACGCTCATTCTAGCTTCACTCGGCGTCGCACCTATATTTGACTTTTTGTTGGAAAGCTTGTTACATTACTACTAAACGTGGGTGCGGTTCGCTCAGCGCCTGAATTATGATCACCACCAACAACAACCTAACACGCTCGTTCTAGCTTAACTCGTCGTCGCACCTATATTTGATTTTTTGTTGGAAAGCTTGTTACATTACTACTAAACGTGGGTGCGGTTCGCTCAGCGCCTGAATTATGATCACCAGCAACAGCAACCTAACACGCTCGTTATAGCTTCACTCGTCGTCGCACCTATATTTAACTTTTTGTTGGAAAGCTTGTTACATTACTACTAAACGTGGGTGCGGTTCGCTCCGCTGAATTTATGATCACCACCAACAGCAACCTAACACGCTCGTTATAGCTTCACTCGTCGTCGCACCTATATTTGACTTTTTGTTGGAAAGCTTGTTACATTACTACTAAACGTGGGTGCGGTTCGCTCCGCTGAATTTATGATCACCAGCAACAGCAACCTAACACGCTCGTTATAGCTTCACTCATCGTCGCACTTATATTTAACTTTTTGTTGGACAGCTTGTTACATTACTACTAAACGTGGGTGCGGTTCGCTCCGCTGAATTTATGATCACCAGCAACAGCAACCTAACACGCTCGTTATAGCTTCACTCGTCGTCGCACCTATATTTAACTTTTTGTTGGAAAGCTTGTTACATTACTACTAAACGTGGGTGCGGTTCGCTCCGCTGAATTTATGATCACCAGCAACAGCAACCTAACACGCTCGTTAAAGCTTCACTCGTCGTCGCACCTATATTTAACTTTTTGTTGGAAAGCTTGTTACATTACTACTAAACGTGGGTGCAGTTCGCTCCGCTGAATTTATGATCACCAGCAACAGCAACCTAACACGCTCGTTATAGCTTCACTCGTCGTCGCACCTATATTTAACTTTTTGTTGGAAAGCTTGTTACATTACTACTAAACGTGGGTGCGGTTCGCTCCGCTGAATTTATGATCACCACCAACAGCAACCTAACACGCTCGTTATAGCTTCACTCGTCGTCGCACCTATACTTGACTTTTTGTTGGAAAGCTTGTTACATTACTACTAAACGTGGGTGCAGTTCGCTCCGCTGAATTTATGATCACCACCAATAGCAACCTAACAGGCTCGTTATAGCGTCACTCGTCGTCGCACCTATATTTGACTTTTTGTTGGAAAGCTTGTTACATTACTACTAAACGTGGGTGCGGTTCGCTCAGCGCCTGAATTATGATCACCACCAACAGCAACCTAACACGCTCGTTCTAGCTTCACTCGTCGTCGCACCTACATTTGAATTTTTGTTGGAAAGCTTGTTACATTACTACTAAACGTGGGTGCGGTTCGCTCCGCTGAATTTATGATCACCAGCAACAGCAACCTAACACGCTCGTTCTAGCTTCACTCGTCGTCGCACCTATATTTAACTTTTTGTTGAAAAGCTTGTTACGTTACTACTAAACCTGGGTGCAGTTCGCTCCGCTGAATTTATGATCACCAGCAACAGCAACCTAACACGCTCGTTATAGCTTCACTCGTCGTCGCACCTATATTTAACTTTTTGTTGGAAAGCTTGTTACATTACTACTAAACGTGGGTGCGGTTCGCTCCGCTGAATTTGGGATCACCAGCAACAGCAACCTAACACGCTCGTTATAGCTTCACTCATCGTCGCACTTATATTTAACTTTTTGTTGGACAGCTTGTTACATTACTACTAAACGTGGGTGCGGTTCGCTCCGCTGAATTTATGATCACCAGCAACAGCAACCTAACACGCTCGTTATAGCTTCACTCGTCGTCGCACCTATATTTAACTTTTTGTTGGAAAGCTTGTTACATTACTACTAAACGTGGGTGCGGTTCGCTCCGCTGAATTTATGATCACCAGCAACAGCAACCTAACACGCTCGTTCTAGCTTCACTCGTCGTCGCACCTATATTTAACTTTTTGTTGGAAAGCTTGTTACGTTACTACTAAACCTGGGTGCAGTTCGCTCCGCTGAATTTATGATCACCAGCAACAGCAACCTAACACGCTCGTTATAGCTTCACTCGTCGTCGCACCTTTATTTAACTTTTTGTTGGAAAGCTTGTTACATTACTACTAAACGTGGGTGCGGTTCGCTCCACTGAATTTCTGATCACCAGCAACAGCAACCTAACACGCTTCTTCTAGCTTCACTCGTCGTCGCACCTATATTTAACTTTTTGTTGGAAAGATTGTTACATTACTCCTAAACGTGGGTGCGTTTCGCTCCGCTGAATTTATGATCACCACCAATAGCAACCTAACAGGCTCGTTATAGCGTCACTCGTCGTCGCACCTATATTTGACTTTTTGTTGGAAAGCTTGTTACATTACTACTAAACGTGGGTGCGGTTCGCTCAGCGCCTGAATTATGATCACCACCAACAGCAACCTAACACGCTCGTTCTAGCTTCACTCGTCGTCGCACCTATATTTGAATTTTTGTTGGAAAGCTTGTTACATTACTACTAAACGTGGGTGCGGTTCGCTCCGCTGAATTTATGATCACCAGCAACAGCAACCTAACACGCTCGTTCTAGCTTCACTCGTCGTCGCACCTATATTTAACTTTTTGTTGGAAAGCTTGTTACGTTACTACTAAACCTGGGTGCAGTTCGCTCCGCTGAATTTATGATCACCAGCAACAGCAACCTAACACGCTCCTTCAAGCATCACTCGTCGTCGCACCTATATTTAACTTTTTGTTGGAAAGCTTGTTACATTACTACTAAACGTGGGTGCGGTTCGCTCCGCTGAATTTATGATCACCAGCAACAGCAACCTAACACGCTCGTTATAGCTTCACTCGTCGTCGCACCTATATTAAACTTTTTGTTGGAAAGCTTGTTACATTACTACTAAACGTGGGTGCGGTTCGCTCCGCTGAATTTATGATCACCAGCAACAGCAACCTAACACGCTCGTTCTAGCTTCACTCGTCGTCGCACCTATATTTAACTTTTTGTTGGAAAGCTTGTTACGTTACTACTAAACCTGGGTGCAGTTCGCTCCGCTGAATTTATGATCACCAGCAACAGCAACCTAACACGCTCGTTCTAGCTTCACTCGTCGTCGCACCTATATTTAACTTTTTGTTGGAAAGATTGTTACATTACTACTAAACGTGGGTGCGGTTCGCTCCGCTGAATTTATGATCACCACCAACAGCAACCTAACAGGCTCGTTATAGCTTCACTCGTCGTCGCACCTATATTTGACTTTTTGTTGGAAAGCTTGTTACATTACTACTAAACGTGGGTGCGGTTCGCTCAGCGCCTGAATTATGATCACCACCAACAGCAACCTAACACGCTCGTTCTAGCTTCACTCGTCGTCGCACCTATATTTGAATTTTTGTTGGAAAGCTTGTTACATTACTACTAAACGTGGGTGCGGTTCGCTCCGCTGAATTTATGATCACCAGCAACAGCAACCTAACACGCTCATTCTAGCTTCACTCGGCGTCGCACGTATATTTGACTTTTTGTTGGAAAGCTTGTTACATTACTACTAAACGTGGGTGCGGTTCGCTCCGCTGAATTTATGATCACCACCAACAGCAACCTAACAGGCTCGTTATAGCTTCACTCGTCGTCGCACCTATATTTGACTTTTTGTTGGAAAGCTTGTTACATTACTACTAAACGTGGGTGCGGTTCGCTCAGCGCCTGAATTATGATCACCACCAACAGCAACCCAACACGCTCGTTCTAGCTTCACTCGTCGTCGCACCTATATTTGACTTTTTGTTGGAAAGCTTGTTACATTACTACTAAACGTGGGTGCGGTTCGCTCCGCTGAATTTATGATCACCAGCAACAGCAACCTAACACGCTCATTCTAGCTTCACTCGGCGTCGCACCTATATTTGACTTTTTGTTGGAAAGCTTGTTACATTACTACTAAACGTGGGTGCGGTTCGCTCAGCGCCTGAATTATGATCACCACCAACAACAACCTAACACGCTCGTTCTAGCTTCACTCGTCGTCGCACCTATATTTGATTTTTTGTTGGAAAGCTTGTTACATTACTACTAAACGTGGGTGCGGTTCGCTCAGCGCCTGAATTATGATCACCAGCAACAGCAACCTAACACGCTCGTTATAGCTTCACTCGTCGTCGCACCTATATTTAACTTTTTGTTGGAAAGCTTGTTACATTACTACTAAACGTGGGTGCGGTTCGCTCCGCTGAATTTATGATCACCACCAACAGCAACCTAACACGCTCGTTATAGCTTCACTCGTCGTCGCACCTATATTTGACTTTTTGTTGGAAAGCTTGTTACATTACTACTAAACGTGGGTGCGGTTCGCTCCGCTGAATTTATGATCTCCAGCAACAGCAACCTAACACGCTCGTTATAGCTTCACTCGTCGTCGCACCTATATTTAACTTTTTGTTGGACAGCTTGTTACATTACTACTAAACGTGGGTGCGGTTCGCTCCGCTGAATTTATGATCACCAGCAACAGCAACCTAACACGCTCGTTATAGCTTCACTCGTCGTCGCACCTATATTTAACTTTTTGTTGGAAAGCTTGTTACATTACTACTAAACGTGGGTGCGGTTCGCTCCGCTGAATTTATGATCACCAGCAACAGCAACCTAACACGCTCGTTATAGCTTCACTCGTCGTCGCACCTATATTTAACTTTTTGTTGGAAAGCTTGTTACATTACTACTAAACGTGGGTGCAGTTCGCTCCGCTGAATTTATGATCACCAGCAACAGCAACCTAACACGCTCGTTATAGCTTCACTCGTCGTCGCACCTATATTTAACTTTTTGTTGGAAAGCTTGTTACATTACTACTAAACGTGGGTGCGGTTCGCTCCGCTGAATTTATGATCACCACCAACAGCAACCTAACAAGCTCGTTATAGCTTCACTCGTCGTCGCACCTATATTTAACTTTTTGTTGGAAATCTTGTTACATTACTACTAAACGTGGGTGCGGTTCGCTCCGCTGAATTTATGATCACCACCAACAGCAACCTAACACGCTCGTTATAGCTTCACTCGTCGTCGCACCTATATTTGACTTTTTGTTGGAAAGCTTGTTACATTACTACTAAACGTGGGTGCAGTTCGCTCCGCTGAATTTATGATCACCACCAACAGCAACCTAACACGCTCGTTATAGCTTCACTCGTCGTTGCACCTATATTTGACTTTTTGTTGGAAAGCTTGTTACATTACTACTAAACGTGGGTGCAGTTCGCTCCGCTGAATTTATGATCACCACCAATAGCAACCTAACAGGCTCGTTATAGCGTCACTCGTCGTCGCACCTATATTTGACTTTTTGTTGGAAAGCTTGTTACATTACTACTAAACGTGGGTGCGGTTCGCTCAGCGCCTGAATTATGATCACCACCAACAGCAACCTAACACGCTCGTTCTAGCTTCACTCGTCGTCGCACCTATATTTGAATTTTTGTTGGAAAGCTTGTTACATTACTACTAAACGTGGGTGCGGTTCGCTCCGCTGAATTTATGATCACCAGCAACAGCAACCTAACACGCTCGTTCTAGCTTCACTCGTCGTCGCACCTATATTTAACTTTTTGTTGGAAAGCTTGTTACGTTACTACTAAACCTGGGTGCAGTTCACTCCGCTGAATTTATGATCACCAGCAACAGCAACCTAACACGCTCGTTATAGCTTCACTCGTCGTCGCACCTATATTTGACTTTTTGTTGGAAAGCTTGTTACATTACTACTAAACGTGGGTGCGGTTCGCTCAGCGCCTGAATTATGATCACCAGCAACAGCAACCTAACACGCTCGTTATAGCTTCACTCGTCGTCGCACCTATATTTAACTTTTTGTTGGAAAGCTTGTTACATTACTACTAAACGTGGGTGCGGTTCGCTCCGCTGAATTTATGATCACCAGCAACAGCAACCTAACACGCTCGTTCTAGCTTCACTCGTCGTCGCACCTATATTTAACTTTTTGTTGAAAAGCTTGTTACGTTACTACTAAACCTGGGTGCAGTTCGCTCCGCTGAATTTATGATCACCAGCAACAGCAACCTAACACGCTCGTTATAGCTTCACTCGTCGTCGCACCTATATTTAACTTTTTGTTGGAAAGCTTGTTACATTACTACTAAACGTGGGTGCGGTTCGCTCCGCTGAATTTGGGATCACCAGCAACAGCAACCTAACACGCTCGTTATAGCTTCACTCGTCGTCGCACCTATATTAAACTTTTTGTTGGAAAGCTTGTTACATTACTACTAAACGTGGGTGCGGTTCGCTCCGCTGAATTTATGATCACCAGCAACAGCAACCTAACACGCTCGTTATAGCTTCACTCGTCGTCGCACCTATATTTAACTTTTTGTTGGAAAGCTTGTTACATTACTACTAAACGTGGGTGCGGTTCGCTCCGCTGAATTTATGATCACCAGCAACAGCAACCTAACACGCTCGTTCTAGCTTCACTCGTCGTCGCACCTATATTTAACTTTTTGTTGGAAAGCTTGTTACGTTACTACTAAACCTGGGTGCAGTTCGCTCCGCTGAATTTATGATCACCAGCAACAGCAACCTAACACGCTCGTTATAGCTTCACTCGTCGTCGCACCTTTATTTAACTTTTTGTTGGAAAGCTTGTTACATTACTACTAAACGTGGGTGCGGTTCGCTCCGCTGAATTTATGATCACCAGCAACAGCAACCTAACACGCTTCTTCTAGCTTCACTCGTCGTCGCACCTATATTTAACTTTTTGTTGGAAAGATTGTTACATTACTCCTAAACGTGGGTGCGTTTCGCTCCGCTGAATTTATGATCACCACCAATAGCAACCTAACAGGCTCGTTATAGCGTCACTCGTCGTCGCACCTATATTTGACTTTTTGTTGGAAAGCTTGTTACATTACTACTAAACGTGGGTGCGGTTCGCTCAGCGCCTGAATTATGATCACCACCAACAGCAACCTAACACGCTCGTTCTAGCTTCACTCGTCGTCGCACCTATATTTGAATTTTTGTTGGAAAGCTTGTTACATTACTACTAAACGTGGGTGCGGTTCGCTCCGCTGAATTTATGATCACCAGCAACAGCAACCTAACACGCTCGTTCTAGCTTCACTCGTCGTCGCACCTATATTTAACTTTTTGTTGGAAAGCTTGTTACGTTACTACTAAACCTGGGTGCAGTTCGCTCCGCTGAATTTATGATCACCAGCAACAGCAACCTAACACGCTCCTTCAAGCATCACTCGTCGTCGCACCTATATTTAACTTTTTGTTGGAAAGCTTGTTACATTACTACTAAACGTGGGTGCGGTTCGCTCCGCTGAATTTATGATCACCAGCAACAGCAACCTAACACGCTCGTTATAGCTTCACTCGTCGTCGCACCTATATTAAACTTTTTGTTGGAAAGCTTGTTACATTACTACTAAACGTGGGTGCGGTTCGCTCCGCTGAATTTATGATCACCAGCAACAGCAACCTAACACGCTCGTTATAGCTTCACTCGTCGTCGCACCTATATTTAACTTTTTGTTGGAAAGCTTGTTACATTACTACTAAACGTGGGTGCGGTTCGCTCCGCTGAATTTATGATCACCAGCAACAGCAACCTAACACGCTCGTTCTAGCTTCACTCGTCGTCGCACCTATATTTAACTTTTTGTTGGAAAGCTTGTTACGTTACTACTAAACCTGGGTGCAGTTCGCTCCGCTGAATTTATGATCACCAGCAACAGCAACCTAACACGCTCGTTATAGCTTCACTCGTCGTCGCACCTATATTTAACTTTTTGTTGGAAAGCTTGTTACATTACTACTAAACGTGGGTGCGGTTCGCTCCGCTGAATTTATGATCACCAGCAACAGCAACCTAACACGCTCGTTATAGCTTCACTCGTCGTCGCACCTATATTTAACTTTTTGTTGGAAAGCTTGTTACATTACTACTAAACGTGGGTGCGGTTCGCTCCGCTGAATTTATGATCACCAGCAACAGCAACCTAACACGCTCGTTATAGCTTCACTCGTCGTCGCACCTATATTTAACTTTTTGTTGGAAAGCTTGTTACATTACTACTAAACCTGGGTGTGGTTCGCTCCGCTGAATTTATGATCACCAGCAACAGCAACCTTACACGCTCGTTATAGCTTCACTCGTCGTCGCACCTATATTTAACTTTTTGTTGGAAAGTTTGTTACATTACTACTAAACGTGGGTGCGGTTCGCTCCGCTGAATTTATGATCACCAGCAACAGCAACCTAACACGCTTCTTCTAGCTTCACTCGTCGTCGCACCTATATTTAACTTTTTGTTGGAAAGCTTGTTACATTACTACTAAACGTTGGTGCGGTTCGCTCCACTGAATTTATGATCACCAGCAACAGCAACCTAACACGCTTCTTCTAGCTTCACTCGTCGTCGCACCTATATTTAACTTTTTGTTGGAAAGATTGTTACATTACTACTAAACGTGGGTGCGGTTCGCTCCGCTGAATTTATGATCACCACCAATAGCAACCTAACAGGCTCGTTATAGCTTCACTCGTCGTCGCACCTATATTTGACTTTTTGTTGGAAAGCTTGTTACATTACTACTAAACGTGGGTGCGGTTCGCTCAGCGCCTGAATTATGATCACCACCAACAGCAACCTAACACGCTCGTTCTAGCTTCACTCGTCGTCGCACCTATATTTGAATTTTTGTTGGAAAGCTTGTTACATTACTATAAAACGTGGGTGCGGTTCGCTCCGCTGAATTTATGATCACCAGCAACAGCAACCTAACACGCTCGTTCTAGCTTCACTCGTCGTCGCACCTATATTTAACTTTTTGTTGGAAAGCTTGTTACGTTACTACTAAACCTGGGTGCAGTTCGCTCCGCTGAATTTATGATCACCAGCAACAGCAACCTAACACGCTCGTTATAGCTTCACTCGTCGTCGCACCTATATTTAACTTTTTGTTGGAAAGCTTGTTACATTACTACTAAACGTGGGTGCGGTTCGCTCCGCTGAATTTATGATCACTAGCAACAGCAACCTAACACGCTCGTTATAGCTTCACTCGTCGTCGCACATATATTTAACTTTTTGTTGGAAAGCTTGTTACATTACTACTAAACCTGGGTGCGGTTCGCTCCGCTGAATTTATGATCACCAGCAACAGCAACCTAACACGCTCGTTCTAGCTTCACTCGTCGTCGCACCTATATTTAACTTTTTGTTGGAAAGATTGTTACATTACTACTAAACGTGGGTGCGGTTCGCTCCGCTGAATTTATGATCACCACCAATAGCAACCTAACAGGCTCGTTATAGCTTCACTCGTCGTCGCACCTATATTTGACTTTTTGTTGGAAAGCTTGTTACATTACTACTAAACGTGGGTGCGGTTCGCTCAGCGCCTGAATTATGATCACCACCAACAGCAACCTAACACGCTCGTTCTAGCTTCACTCGTCGTCGCACCTATATTTGAATTTTTGTTGGAAAGCTTGTTACATTACTACTAAACGTGGGTGCGGTTCGCTCCGCTGAATTTATGATCACCAGCAACAGCAACCTAACACGCTCATTCTAGCTTCACTCGGCGTCGCACGTATATTTGACTTTTTGTTGGAAAGCTTGTTACGTTACTACTAAACGTGGGTGCGGTTCGCTCCGCTGAATTTATGATCACCACCAACAGCAACCTAACAGGCTCGTTATAGCTTCACTCGTCGTCGCACCTATATTTGACTTTTTGTTGGAAAGCTTGTTACATTACTACTAAACGTGGGTGCGGTTCGCTCAGCGCCTGAATTATGATCACCACCAACAGCAACCCAACACGCTCGTTCTAGCTTCACTCGTCGTCGCACCTATATTTGAATTTTTGTTGGAAAGCTTGTTACATTACTACTAAACGTGGGTGCGGTTCGCTCCGCTGAATTTATGATCACCAGCAACAGCAACCTAACACGCTCATTCTAGCTTCACTCGGCGTCGCACCTATATTTGACTTTTTGTTGGAAAGCTTGTTACATTACTACTAAACGTGGGTGCGGTTCGCTCAGCGCCCGAATTATGATCACCACCAACAACAACCTAACACGCTCGTTCTAGCTTCACTCGTCGTCGCACCTATATTTGATTTTTTGTTGGAAAGCTTGTTACATTACTACTAAACGTGGGTGCGGTTCGCTCAGCGCCTGAATTATGATCACCAGCAACAGCAACCTAACACGCTCGTTATAGCTTCACTCGTCGTCGCACCTATATTTAACTTTTTGTTGGAAAGCTTGTTACATTACTACTAAACGTGGGTGCGGTTCGCTCCGCTGAATTTATGATCACCACCAATAGCAACCTAACAGGCTCGTTATAGCTTCACTCGTCGTCGCACCTATATTTGACTTTTTGTTGGAAAGCTTGTTACATTACTACTAAACGTGGGTGCGGTTCGCTCCGCTGAATTTATGATCACCAGCAACAGCAACCTAACACGCTCGTTATAGCTTCACTCGTCGTCGCACCTATATTTAACTTTTTGTTGGACAGCTTGTTACATTACTACTAAACGTGGGTGCGGTTCGCTCCGCTGAATTTATGATCACCAGCAACAGCAACCTAACACGCTCGTTATAGCTTCACTCGTCGTCGCACCTATATTTAACTTTTTGTTGGAAAGCTTGTTACATTACTACTAAACGTGGGTGCGGTTCGCTCCGCTGAATTTATGATCACCAGCAACAGCAACCTAACACGCTCGTTATAGCTTCACTCGTCGTCGCACCTATATTTAACTTTTTGTTGGAAAGCTTGTTACATTACTACTAAACGTGGGTGCAGTTCGCTCCGCTGAATTTATGATCACCAGCAACAGCAACCTAACACGCTCGTTATAGCTTCACTCGTCGTCGCACCTATATTTAACTTTTTGTTGGAAAGCTTGTTACATTACTACTAAACGTGGGTGCGGTTCGCTCCGCTGAATTTATGATCACCACCAACAGCAACCTAACACGCTCGTTATAGCTTCACTCGTCGTCGCACCTATATTTGACTTTTTGTTGGAAAGCTTGTTACATTACTACTAAACGTGGGTGCAGTTCGCTCCGCTGAATTTATGATCACCACCAACAGCAACCTAACACGCTCGTTATAGCTTCACTCGTCGTTGCACCTATATTTGACTTTTTGTTGGAAAGCTTGTTACATTACTACTAAACGTGGGTGCAGTTCGCTCCGCTGAATTTATGATCACCACCAATAGCAACCTAACAGGCTCGTTATAGCGTCACTCGTCGTCGCACCTATATTTGACTTTTTGTTGGAAAGCTTGTTACATTACTACTAAACGTGGGTGCGGTTCGCTCAGCGCCTGAATTATGATCACCACCAACAGCAACCTAACACGCTCGTTCTAGCTTCACTCGTCGTCGCACCTATATTTGAATTTTTGTTGGAAAGCTTGTTACATTACTACTAAACGTGGGTGCGGTTCGCTCCGCTGAATTTATGATCACCAGCAACAGCAACCTAACACGCTCGTTCTAGCTTCACTCGTCGTCGCACCTATATTTAACTTTTTGTTGGAAAGCTTGTTACGTTACTACTAAACCTGGGTGCAGTTCGCTCCGCTGAATTTATGATCACCAGCAACAACAACCTAACACGCTCGTTATAGCTTCACTCGTCTTCGCACCTATATTTGACTTTTTCTTGGAAAGCTTGTTACATTACTACTAAACGTGGGTGCGGTTCGCTCAGCGCCTGAATTATGATCACCAGCAACAGCAACCTAACACGCTCGTTATAGCTTCACTCGTCGTCGCACCTATATTTAACTTTTTGTTGGAAAGCTTGTTACATTACTACTAAACGTGGGTGCGGTTCGCTCCGCTGAATTTATGATCACCAGCAACAGCAACCTAACACGCTCGTTCTAGCTTCACTCGTCGTCGCACCTATATTTAACTTTTTGTTGTAAAGCTTGTTACGTTACTACTAAACCTGGGTGCAGTTCGCTCCGCTGAATTTATGATCACCAGCAACAGCAACCTAACACGCTCGTTCTAGCTTCACTCGTCGTCGCACCTATATTTAACTTTTTGTTGGAAAGATTGTTACATTACTACTAAACGTGGGTGCGGTTCGCTCCGCTGAATTTATGATCACCACCAATAGCAACCTAACAGGCTCGTTATAGCTTCACTCGTCGTCGCACCTATATTTGACTTTTTGTTGGAAAGCTTGTTACATTACTACTAAACGTGGGTGCGGTTCGCTCAGCGCCTGAATTATGATCACCACCAACAGCAACCTAACACGCTCGTTCTAGCTTCACTCGTCGTCGCACCTATATTTGAATTTTTGTTGGAAAGCTTGTTACATTACTACTAAACGTGGGTGCGGTTCGCTCCGCTGAATTTATGATCACCAGCAACAGCAACCTAACACGCTCATTCTAGCTTCACTCGGCGTCGCACGTATATTTGACTTTTTGTTGGAAAGCTTGTTACATTACTACTAAACGTGGGTGCGGTTCGCTCCGCTGAATTTATGATCACCAGCAACAGCAACCTAACACGCTCGTTATAGCTTCACTCGTCGTCGCACCTATATTTGACTTTTTGTTGGAAAGCTTGTTACATTACTACTAAACGTGGGTGCGGTTCGCTCAGCGCCTGAATTATGATCACCACCAACAGCAACCCAACACGCTCGTTCTAGCTTCACTCGTCGTCGCACCTATATTTGAATTTTTGTTGGAAAGCTTGTTACATTACTACTAAACGTGGGTGCGGTTCGCTCCGCTGAATTTATGATCACCAGCAACAGCAACCTAACACGCTCATTCTAGCTTCACTCGTCGTCGCACCTATATTTGACTTTTTGTTGGAAAGCTTGTTACATTACTACTAAACGTGGGTGCGGTTCGCTCAGCGCCTGAATTATGATCACCACCAACAACAACCTAACACGCTCGTTCTAGCTTCACTCGTCGTCGCACCTATATTTGATTTTTTGTTGGAAAGCTTGTTACATTACTACTAAACGTGGGTGCGGTTCGCTCAGCGCCTGAATTATGATCACCAGCAACAGCAACCTAACACGCTCGTTATAGCTTCACTCGTCGTCGCACCTATATTTAACTTTTTGTTGGAAAGCTTGTTACATTACTACTAAACGTGGGTGCGGTTCGCTCCGCTGAATTTATGATCACCACCAACAGCAACCTAACACGCTCGTTATAGCTTCACTCGTCGTCGCACCTATATTTGACTTTTTGTTGGAAAGCTTGTTACATTACTACTAAACGTGGGTGCGGTTCGCTCCGCTGAATTTATGATCACCAGCAACAGCAACCTAACACGCTCGTTATAGCTTCACTCGTCGTCGCACCTATATTTAACTTTTTGTTGGACAGCTTGTTACATTACTACTAAACGTGGGTGCGGTTCGCTCCGCTGAATTTATGATCACCAGCAACAGCAACCTAACACGCTCGTTATAGCTTCACTCGTCGTCGCACCTATATTTAACTTTTTGTTGGAAAGCTTGTTACATTACTACTAAACGTGGGTGCGGTTCGCTCCGCTGAATTTATGATCACCAGCAACAGCAACCTAACACGCTCGTTATAGCTTCACTCGTCGTCGCACCTATATTTAACTTTTTGTTGGAAAGCTTGTTACATTACTACTAAACGTGGGTGCAGTTCGCTCCGCTGAATTTATGATCACCAGCAACAGTAACCTAACACGCTCGTTATAGCTTCACTCGTCGTCGCACCTATATTTAACTTTTTGTTGGAAAGCTTGTTACATTACTACTAAACGTGGGTGCGGTTCGCTCCGCTGAATTTATGATCACCACCAACAGCAACCTAACACGCTCGTTATAGCTTCACTCGTCGTCGCACCTATATTTAACTTTTTGTTGGAAATCTTGTTACATTACTACTAAACGTGGGTGCGGTTCGTTCCGCTGAATTTATGATCACCACCAACAGCAACCTAACACGCTCGTTATAGCTTCACTCGTCGTCGCACCTATATTTGACTTTTTGTTGGAAAGCTTGTTACATTACTACTAAACGTGGGTGCAGTTCGCTCCGCTGAATTCATGATCACCACCAACAGCAACCTAACACGCTCGTTATAGCTTCACTCGTCGTTGCACCTATATTTGACTTTTTGTTGGAAAGCTTGTTACATTACTACTAAACGTGGGTGCAGTTCGCTCCGCTGAATTTATGATCACCACCAATAGCAACCTAACAGGCTCGTTATAGCGTCACTCGTCGTCGCACCTATATTTGACTTTTTGTTGGAAAGCTTGTTACATTACTACTAAACGTGGGTGCGGTTCGCTCAGCGCCTGAATTATGATCACCACCAACAGCAACCTAACACGCTCGTTCTAGCTTCACTCGTCGTCGCACCTATATTTGAATTTTTGTTGGAAAGCTTGTTACATTACTACTAAACGTGGGTGCGGTTCGCTCCGCTGAATTTATGATCACCAGCAACAGCAACCTAACACGCTCGTTCTAGCTTCACTCGTCGTCGCACCTATATTTAACTTTTTGTTGGAAAGCTTGTTACGTTACTACTAAACCTGGGTGCAGTTCGCTCCGCTGAATTTATGATCACCAGCAACAGCAACCTAACACGCTCGTTATAGCTTCACTCGTCGTCGCACCTATATTTGACTTTTTGTTGGAAAGCTTGTTACATTACTACTAAACGTGGGTGCGGTTCGCTCAGCGCCTGAATTATGATCACCAGCAACAGCAACCTAACACGCTCGTTATAGCTTAACTCGTCGTCGCACCTATATTTAACTTTTTGTTGGAAAGCTTGTTACATTACTACTAAACGTGGGTGCGGTTCGCTCCGCTGAATTTATGATCACCAGCAACAGCAACCTAACACGCTCGTTCTAGCTTCACTCGTCGTCGCACCTATATTTAACTTTTTGTTGAAAAGCTTGTTACGTTACTACTAAACCTGGGTGCAGTTCGCTCCGCTGAATTTATGATCACCAGCAACAGCAACCTAACACGCTCGTTATAGCTTCACTCGTCGTCGCACCTATATTTAACTTTTTGTTGGAAAGCTTGTTACATTACTACTAAACGTGGGTGCGGTTCGCTCCGCTGAATTTATGATCACCAGCAACAGCAACCTAACACGCTCGTTATAGCTTCACTCGTCGTCGCACCTATATTAAACTTTTTGTTGGAAAGCTTGTTACATTACTACTAAACGTGGGTGCGGTTCGCTCCGCTGAATTTATGATCACCAGCAACAGCAACCTAACACGCTCGTTATAGCTTCACTCGTCGTCGCACCTATATTTAACTTTTTGTTGGAAAGCTTGTTACATTACTACTAAACGTGGGTGCGGTTCGCTCCGCTGAATTTATGATCACCAGCAACAGCAACCTAACACGCTCGTTCTAGCTTCACTCGTCGTCGCACCTATATTTAACTTTTTGTTGGAAAGCTTGTTACGTTACTACTAAACCTGGGTGCAGTTCGCTCCGCTGAATTTATGATCACCAGCAACAGCAACCTAACACGCTCGTTATAGCTTCACTCGTCGTCGCACCTTTATTTAACTTTTTGTTGGAAAGCTTGTTACATTACTACTAAACGTGGGTGCGGTTCGCTCCACTGAATTTCTGATCACCAGCAACAGCAACCTAACACGCTTCTTCTAGCTTCACTCGTCGTCGCACCTATATTTAACTTTTTGTTGGAAAGATTGTTACATTACTCCTAAACGTGGGTGCGTTTCGCTCCGCTCAATTTATGATCACCACCAATAGCAACCTAACAGGCTCGTTATAGCGTCACTCGTCGTCGCACCTATATTTGACTTTTTGTTGGAAAGCTTGTTACATTACTACTAAACGTGGGTGCGGTTCGCTCAGCGCCTGAATTATGATCACCACCAACAGCAACCTAACACGCTCGTTCTAGCTTCACTCGTCGTCGCACCTATATTTGAATTTTTGTTGGAAAGCTTGTTACATTACTACTAAACGTGGGTGCGGTTCGCTCCGCTGAATTTATGATCACCAGCAACAGCAACCTAACACGCTCGTTCTAGCTTCACTCGTCGTCGCACCTATATTTAACTTTTTGTTGGAAAGCTTGTTACGTTACTACTAAACCTGGGTGCAGTTCGCTCCGCTGAATTTATGATCACCAGCAACAGCAACCTAACACGCTCCTTCGAGCATCACTCGTCGTCGCACCTATATTTAACTTTTTGTTGGAAAGCTTGTTACATTACTACTAAACGTGGGTGCGGTTCGCTCCGCTGAATTTATGATCACCAGCAACAGCAACCTAACAGGCTCGTTATAGCTGCACTCGTCGTCGCACCTATATTAAACTTTTTGTTGGAAAGCTTGTTACATTACTACTAAACGTGGGTGCGGTTCGCTCCGCTGAATTTATGATCACCAGCAACAGCAACCTAACACGCTCGTTATAGCTTCACTCGTCGTCGCACCTATATTTAACTTTTTGTTGGAAAGCTTGTTACATTACTACTAAACGTAAGTGCGGTTCGCTCCGCTGAATTTATGATCACCAGCAACAGCAACCTAACACGCTCGTTATAGCTTCACTCGTCGTCGCACCTATATTTAACTTTTTGTTGGAAAGCTTGTTACATTACTACTAAACGTGGGTGCGGTTCGCTCCGCTGAATTTATGATCACCAGCAACAGCAACCTAACACGCTCGTTATAGCTTCACTCGTCGTCGCACCTATATTTAACTTTTTGTTGGAAAGCTTGTTACATTACTACTAAACCTGGGTGCGGTTCGCTCCGCTGAATTTATGATCACCAGCAACAGCAACCTTACACGCTCGTTATAGCTTCACTCGTCGTCGCACCTATATTTAACTTTTTGTTGGAAAGTTTGTTACATTATTACTAAACGTGGGTGCGGTTCGCTCCGCTGAATTTATGATCACCAGCAACAGCAACCTAACACGCTTCTTCTAGCTTCACTCGTCGTCGCACCTATATTTAACTTTTTGTTGGAAAGCTTGTTACATTACTACTAAACGTGGGTGCGGTTCGCTCCACTGAATTTATGATCACCAGCAACAGCAACCTAACACGCTTCTTCTAGCTTCACTCGTCGTCGCACCTATATTTAACTTTTTGTTGGAAAGATTGTTACATTACTACTAAACGTGGGTGCGGTTCGCTCCGCTGAATTTATGATCACCACCAATAGCAACCTAACAGGCTCGTTATAGCTTCACTCGTCGTCGCACCTATATTTGACTTTTTGTTGGAAAGCTTGTTACATTACTACTAAACGTGGGTGCGGTTCGCTCAGCGCCTGAATTATGATCACCACCAACAGCAACCTAACACGCTCGTTCTAGCTTCACTCGTCGTCGCACCTATATTTGAATTTTTGTTGGAAAGCTTGTTACATTACTACTAAACGTGGGTGCGGTTCGCTCCGCTGAATTTATGATCACCAGCAACATCAACCTAACACGCTCGTTCTAGCTTCACTCGTCGTCGCACCTATATTTAACTTTTTGTTGGAAAGCTTGTTACGTTACTACTAAACCTGGGTGCAGTTCGCTCCGCTGAATTTATGATCACCAGCAACAGCAACCTAACACGCTCGTTATAGCTTCACTCGTCGTCGCACCTATATTTAACTTTTTGTTGGAAAGCTTGTTACATTACTACTAAACGTGGGTGCGGTTCGCTCCGCTGAATTTATGATCACCAGCAACAGCAACCTAACACGCTCGTTATAGCTTCACTCGTCGTCGCACCTATATTTAACTTTTTGTTGGAAAGCTTGTTACATTACTACTAAACCTGGGTGCGGTTCGCTCCGCTGAATTTATGATCACCAGCAACAGCAACCTAACACGCTCGTTCTAGCTTCACTCGTCGTCGCACCTATATTTAACTTTTTGTTGGAAAGATTGTTACATTACTACTAAACGTGGGTGCGGTTCGCTCCGCTGAATTTATGATCACCACCAATAGCAACCTAACAGGCTCGTTATAGCTTCACTCGTCGTCGCACCTATATTTGACTTTTTGTTGGAAAGCTTGTTACATTACTACTAAACGTGGGTGCGGTTCGCTCAGCGCCTGAATTATGATCACCACCAACAGCAATCTAACACGCTCGTTCTAGCTTCACTCGTCGTCGCACCTATATTTGAATTTTTGTTGGAAAGCTTGTTACATTACTACTAAACGTGGGTGCGGTTCGCTCCGCTGAATTTATGATCACCAGCAACAGCAACCTAACACGCTCATTCTAGCTTCACTCGGCGTCGCACGTATATTTGACTTTTTGTTGGAAAGCTTGTTACATTACTACTAAACGTGGGTGCGGTTCGCTCCGCTGAATTTATGATCACCACCAACAGCAACCTAACAGGCTCGTTATAGCTTCACTCGTCGTCGCACCTATATTTGACTTTTTGTTGGAAAGCTTGTTACATTACTACTAAACGTGGGTGCGGTTCGCTCAGCGCCTGAATTATGATCACCACCAACAGCAACCCAACACGCTCGTTCTAGCTTCACTCGTCGTCGCACCTATATTTGAATTTTTGTTGGAAAGCTTGTTACATTACTACTAAACGTGGGTGCGGTTCGCTCCGCTGAATTTATGATCACCAGCAACAGCAACCTAACACGCTCATTCTAGCTTCACTCGGCGTCGCACCTATATTTGACTTTTTGTTGGAAAGCTTGTTACATTACTACTAAACGTGGGTGCGGTTCGCTCAGCGCCCGAATTATGATCACCACCAACAACAACCTAACACGCTCGTTTTAGCTTCACTCGTCGTCGCACCTATATTTGATTTTTTGTTGGAAAGCTTGTTACATTACTACTAAACGTGGGTGCGGTTCGCTCAGCGCCTGAATTATGATCACCAGCAACAGCAACCTAACACGCTCGTTCTAGCTTCACTCGTCGTCGCACCTATATTTGAATTTTTGTTGGAAAGCTTGTTACATTACTACTAAACGTGGGTGCGGTTCGCTCCGCTGAATTTATGATCACCAGCAACAGCAACCTAACACGCTCGTTCTAGCTTCACTCGTCGTCGCACCTATATTTAACTTTTTGTTGGAAAGCTTGTTACGTTACTACTAAACCTGGGTGCAGTTCGCTCCGCTGAATTTATGATCACCAGCAACAGCAACCTAACACGCTCGTTATAGCTTCACTCGTCGTCGCACCTATATTAAACTTTTTGTTGGAAAGCTTGTTACATTACTACTAAACGTGGGTGCGGTTCGCTCCGCTGAATTTATGATCACCAGCAACAGCAACCTAACACGCTCGTTATAGCTTCACTCGTCGTCGCACCTATATTTAACTTTTTGTTGGAAAGCTTGTTACATTACTACTAAACGTGGGTGCGGTTCGCTCCGCTGAATTTATGATCACCAGCAACAGCAACCTAACACGCTCGTTCTAGCTTCACTCGTCGTCGCACCTATATTTAACTTTTTGTTGGAAAGCTTGTTACGTTACTACTAAACCTGGGTGCAGTTCGCTCCGCTGAATTTATGATCACCAGCAACAGCAACCTAACACGCTCGTTATAGCTTCACTCGTCGTCGCACCTATATTTAACTTTTTGTTGGAAAGCTTGTTACATTACTACTAAACGTGGGTGCGGTTCGCTCCGCTGAATTTATGATCACCAGCAACAGCAACCTAACACGCTCGTTATAGCTTCACTCGTCGTCGCACCTATATTTAACTTTTTGTTGGAAAGCTTGTTACATTACTACAAAACGTGGGTGCGGTTCGCTCCGCTGAATTTATGATCACCAGCAACAGCAACCTAACACGCTCGTTATAGCTTCACTCGTCGTCGCACCTATATTTAACTTTTTGTTGGAAAGCTTGTTACATTACTACTAAACCTGGGTGCGGTTCGCTCCGCTGAATTTATGATCACCAGCAACAGCAACCTTACACGCTCGTTATAGCTTCACTCGTCGTCGCACCTATATTTAACTTTTTGTTGGAAAGTTTGTTACATTACTACTTAACGTGGGTGCGGTTCGCTCCGCTGAATTTATGATCACCAGCAACAGCAACCTAACACGCTTCTTCTAGCTTCACTCGTCGTCGCACCTATATTTAACTTTTTGTTGGAAAGCTTGTTACATTACTACTAAACGTGGGTGCGGTTCGCTCCACTGAATTTATGATCACCAGCAACAGCAACCTAACACGCTTCTTCTAGCTTCACTCGTCGTCGCACCTATATTTAACTTTTTGTTGGAAAGATTGTTACATTACTACTAAACGTGGGTGCGGTTCGCTCCGCTGAATTTATGATCACCACCAATAGCAACCTAACAGGCTCGTTATAGCTTCACTCGTCGTCGCACCTATATTTGACTTTTTGTTGGAAAGCTTGTTACATTACTACTAAACGTGGGTGCGGTTCGCTCAGCGCCTGAATTATGATCACCACCAACAGCAACCTAACACGCTCGTTCTAGCTTCACTCGTCGTCGCACCTATATTTGAATTTTTGTTGGAAAGCTTGTTACATTACTACTAAACGTGGGTGCGGTTCGCTCCGCTGAATTTATGATCACCAGCAACAGCAACCTAACACGCTCGTTCTAGCTTCACTCGTCGTCGCACCTATATTTAACTTTTTGTTGGAAAGCTTGTTACGTTACTACTAAACCTGGGTGCAGTTCGCTCCGCTGAATTTATGATCACCAGCAACAGCAACCTAACACGCTCGTTATAGCTTCACTCGTCGTCGCACCTATATTTAACTTTTTGTTGGAAAGCTTGTTACATTACTACTAAACGTGGGTGCGGTTCACTCCGCTGAATTTATGATCACCAGCAACAGCAACCTAACACGCTCGTTATAGCTTCACTCGTCGTCGCACCTATATTTAACTTTTTGTTGGAAAGCTTGTTACATTACTACTAAACCTGGGTGCGGTTCGCTCCGCTGAATTTATGATCACCAGCAACAGCAACCTAACACGCTCGTTCTAGCTTCACTCGTCGTCGCACCTATATTTAACTTTTTGTTGGAAAGATTGTTACATTACTACTAAACGTGGGTGCGGTTCGCTCCGCTGAATTTATGATCACCACCAATAGCAACCTAACAGGCTCGTTATAGCTTCACTCGTCGTCGCACCTATATTTGACTTTTTGTTGGAAAGCTTGTTACATTACTACTAAACGTGGGTGCGGTTCGCTCAGCGCCTGAATTATGATCACCACCAACAGCAACCTAACACGCTCGTTCTAGCTTCACTCGTCGTCGCACCTATATTTGAATTTTTGTTGGAAAGCTTGTTACATTACTACTAAACGTGGGTGCGGTTCGCTCCGCTGAATTTATGATCACCAGCAACAGCAACCTAACACGCTCATTCTAGCTTCACTCGGCGTCGCACGTATATTTGACTTTTTGTTGGAAAGCTTGTTACATTACTACTAAACGTGGGTGCGGTTCGCTCCGCTGAATTAATGATCACCACCAACAGCAACCTAACAGGCTCGTTATAGCTTCACTCGTCGTCGCACCTATATTTGACTTTTTGTTGGAAAGCTTGTTACATTACTACTAAACGTGGGTGCGGTTCGCTCAGCGCCTGAATTATGATCACCACCAACAGCAACCCAACACGCTCGTTCTAGCTTCACTCGTCGTCGCACCTATATTTGAATTTTTGTTGGAAAGCTTGTTACATTACTACTAAACGTGGGTGCGGTTCGCTCCGCTGAATTTATGATCACCAGCAACAGCAACCTAACACGCTCATTCTAGCTTCACTCGGCGTCGCACCTATATTTGACTTTTTGTTGGAAAGCTTGTTACATTACTACTAAACGTGGGTGCGGTTCGCTCAGCGCCCGAATTATGATCACCACCAACAACAACCTAACACGCTCGTTCTAGCTTCACTCGTCGTCGCACCTATATTTGATTTTTTGTTGGAAAGCTTGTTACATTACTACTAAACGTGGGTGCGGTTCGCTCAGCGCCTGAATTATGATCACCAGCAACAGCAACCTAACACGCTCGTTATAGCTTCACTCGTCGTCGCACCTATATTTGACTTTTTGTTGGAAAGCTTGTTACATTACTACTAAACGTGGGTGCGGTTCGCTCCGCTGAATTTATGATCACCACCAACAGCAACCTAACACGCTCGTTATAGCTTCACTCGTCGTCGCACCTATATTTGACTTTTTGTTGGAAAGCTTGTTACATTACTACTAAACGTGGGTGCGGTTCGCTCCGCTGAATTTATGATCACCAGCAACAGCAACCTAACACGCTCGTTATAGCTTCACTCGTCGTCGCACCTATATTTAACTTTTTGTTGGACAGCTTGTTACATTACTACTAAACGTGGGTGCGGTTCGCTCCGCTGAATTTATGATCACCACCAACAGCAACCTAACACGCTCGTTATAGCTTCACTCGTCGTCGCACCTATATTTAACTTTTTGTTGGAAAGCTTGTTACATTACTACTAAACGTGGGTGCGGTTCGCTCCGCTGAATTTATGATCACCAGCAACAGCAACCTAACACGCTCGTTATAGCTTCACTCGTCGTCGCACCTATATTTAACTTTTTGTTGGAAAGCTTGTTACATTACTACTAAACGTGGGTGCAGTTCGCTCCGCTGAATTTATGATCACCAGCAACAGCAACCTAACACGCTCGTTATAGCTTCACTCGTCGTCGCACCTATATTTAACTTTTTGTTGGAAAGCTTGTTACATTACTACTAAACGTGGGTGCGGTTCGCTCCGCTGAATTTATGATCACCACCAACAGCAACCTAACACGCTCGTTATAGCTTCACTCGTCGTCGCACCTATATTTAACTTTTTGTTGGAAAGCTTGTTACATTACTACTAAACGTGGGTGCGGTTCGCTCCGCTGAATTTATGATCACCACCAACAGCAACCTAACACGCTCGTTATAGCTTCACTCGTCGTCGCACCTATATTTGACTTTTTGTTGGAAAGCTTGTTACATTACTACTAAACGTGGGTGCAGTTCGCTCCGCTGAATTTATGATCACCACCAACAGCAACCTAACACGCTCGTTATAGCTTCACTCGTCGTCGCACCTATATTTGACTTTTTGTTGGAGAGCTTGTTACATAACTACTGAACGTGGGTGCGGTTCGCTCCGCTGAATTTATGATCACCACCAACAGCAACCTAACACGCTCGTTCTAGCTTCACTCGTCGTCGCACCTATATTTGACTTTTTGTTGAAAAGCTTGTTACATTACTACTAAACGTGGGTGCGGTTCGCTCAGCGCCTGAATTATGATCACCACCAACAGCAACCTAACACGCTCGTTCTAGCTTCACTCGTCGCCGCACCTATATTTGACTTTTTGTTGGAAAGCTTGTTACATTACTACTAAACGTGGGTGCGGTTCGCTCAGCGCCAGAATTATGATTACCAGCAACAGCAACCTAACACGCTCGTTATAGCTTCACTCTTCGTCGCACCTATATTTGACTTTTTGTTGGAAAGCTTGTTACATTACTACTAAACGTGGGTGCGGTTCGCTCAGCGCCAGAATTATGATTACCAGCAACAGCAACCTAACACGCTCGTTATAGCTTCACTCGTCGTCGCACCTATATTTAACTTTTTGTTGGAAAGCTTGTTACATTACTACTAAACGTGGGTGCGGTTCGCTCCGCTGAATTTATGATCACCAGCAACAGCAACCTAACACGCTCCTTCTAGCTTCACTCGTCGTCGCACCTATATTTGACTTTTTGTTGGAAAGTTTGTTACATTACTACTAAACGTGGGTGCGGTTCGCTCAGCGCCTGAATTATGATCACCAGCAACAGCAACGTAACACGCTCGTTATAGCTTCACTTGTCGTCGCACCTTTATTTAACTTTTTGTTGGAAAGCTTGTAACATTACTACTAAACTTGGGTGCGGTTCGCTCCGCTGAATTTATGATCACCAGCAACAGCAACCTAACACGCTCGATCTAGCTTCACTCGTCGTCGCACCTATATTTAACTTTTTGTTGGAAAGCTTGTTACATTACTACTAGACGTGGGTGCGGTTCGCTCGGCTGAATTTATGATCACTAGCAACAGCAACCTAACAAGCTCGATCTAGTTTCACTCGTCGTCGCACCTATATTTAACTTTTTGTTGGAAAGCTTGTTACATTACTACTAGACGTGGGTGCGGTTCGCTCCGCTGAATTTATGATCACCAGCAACAGCAACCTAACACGCTCCTTCTAGCATCACTCGTCGTCGCACCTATATTTAACTTTTTGTTGGAAAGATTGTTACATTACTACTAAGCGTGGGTGCGGTTCGCTCCGCTGAATTTATGATCACCAGCAACAGCAACCTAACACGCTCCTTCTAGCATCACTCGTCGTCGCACCTATATTTAACTTTTTGTTGGAAAGCTTGTTACGTTACTACTAAACCTGGGTGCGGTTCGCTCAGCGCCTGAATTATGATCACCAGCAACAGCAACCTAACACGCTCGTTCTAGCTTCACTCGTAGTCGCAACTATATTTTACTTTTTGTTGGAAAGCTTGTTACATTACTACTAAACATGGGTGCGGTTCGCTCCGCTGAATTTATGATCACCAGCAACGGCAACCTAACACGCTCCTTCTAGCTTCACTTATCATCGCACCTATACCGGGTGTAAAAGCAAAGTCAAGAATCCTTTAAGGGTGTGTTAGTATGATCGGTAAAGATATTATTTTAAATTCTGGGATCTCTAAATAAAGTACCAGTACCTCATTATAAGACGATTTTCTTTACTCATAATACACTAATCGCGTGGACAGTGGACACCATCACTGGTCGCGGCCAATCGGATGCGGGGCGCGGGTTGTGGGGTGCAATTAGGTGTGTGGGTAGGCCAGTGAGCTGCGTAGCCATAGCTTAGAAAAATTGTGGAATTTTTTGTGAAAATTCAAGGTATATATTTTTTTCTCGTAATGACATCAGAAACGTGTATACTTTCATACCCTTAAGGGATTCTTGACTTTGCTTTTACATCCTGTGTTTAACTTTTTGTTGGAAAGCTTGTTATATTACTACTAAACGTGGTCGCGGTTGGCTCGGCTGAATTTATGATCATCAGCAAAAGCAACCTAACACGCTCCTTCTAGCTTCACTCTTCGTCGCATCTATGTTTAACTTTTTGTTGGAAAGCTTGTTACATTACTACTAAACGTGGGTGCGGTTCGCTCCGCTGAATTTATGATCACCAGTAACAGCAACTTAACACGCTCGTTCTAGCTTCACTCGTCGTCGCACCTATATTTAACTTTTTGTTGGAAAGCTTGTTACATTACTACTAGACGTGGGTGCGGTTCACTCAGCTGAATTTATGATCACTAGCAACAGCAACCTAACACGCTCGTTCTAGCTTCACTCGTCGTCGCACCTATATTTAACTTTTTGTTGGAAAGCTTGTTACGTTACTACTAAACCTGGGTGCAGTTCGCTCCGCTGAATTTATGATCACCAGCAACAGCAACCTTACACGCTCGTTATAGCTTCACTCGTCGTCGCACCTATATTTAACTTTTTGTTGGAAAGCTTGTTACATTACTACTAAACCTGGGTGCGGTTCGCTCCGCTGAATTTATGATCACCACCAACAGCAACCTAACACGCTCCTTCTAGCTTCACTCGTCGTCGCACCTATATTTAACTTTTTGTTGGAAAGCTTGTTACATTACTACTAAGCGTGGGTGCGGTTCGCTCCGCTGAATTTATGATCACCACCAACAGCAACCTAACACGCTCCTTCTAGCTTCACTCGTCGTCGCACCTATATTTAACTTTTTGTTGGAAAGCTTGTTACATTACTACTAAACGTGGGTGCGGTTCGCTCCACTGAATTTATGATCACCAGCAACAGCAACCTAACACGCTCCTTCAAGCATCACTCGTCGTCGCACCTATATTTAACTTTTTGTTGGAAAGCTTGTTACATTACTACTAAACGTGGGTGCGGTTCGCTCCGCTGAATTTATGATCACCAGCAACAGCAACCTAACACGCTCCTTCAAGCATCACTCGTCGTCGCACCTATATTTAACTTTTTGTTGTAAAGCTTGTTACATTACTACTAAACGTGGGTGCGGTTCGCTCCGCTGAATTTATGCTCACCAGCAACAGCAACCTAACACGCTCCTTCTAGCTTCACTCGTCGTCGCACCTATATTTAACTTTTTGTTGGAAAGCTTGTTACATTACTACTAAACGTGGGTGCGGTTCGCTCCGCTGAATTTATGATCACCAGCAACAGCAACCTAACACGCTCCTTCAAGCATCACTCGTCGTCGCACCTATATTTAACTTTTTGTTGTAAAGCTTGTTACATTACTACTAAACGTGGGTGCGGTTCGCTCCGCTGAATTTATGCTCACCAGCAACAGCAACCTAACACGCTCCTTCTAGCTTCACTCGTCGTCGCACCTATATTTAACTTTTTGTTGGAAAGCTTGTTACATTACTACTAAACGTGGGTGCGGTTCGCTCCGCTGAATTTATGATCACCAGCAACAGCAACCTAACACGCTCCTTCTAGCTTCACTCGTCGTCGCACCTATATTTAATGCAGCCGAACGTCGTGTAGCTGTTTTTCTTACAATCCAACTTCGACATTATACCTAAAGGTTTTATCAAGACAGATAAACGGAACAAATAAAAGTAATTAGGATCGTCTTGACTCCAGACCGGGGGTATTCGGATAAACCAGTTGGTTTTATGACTATGACAATCGTGGAAAATATTTGTAATGTACAGTGATTTTAGTTTAATAGTTTTGCTAAGCTTTTGACCCCTGCCTTTATTTTAAATAAAGTTTTATAGACCGGACTGTTTATTTAAACAAAGTTCATAATCATAATCGTAAAACTGTATGATTATTTAGTCAACAAACAAAGATAAGTGCTAGAGTCAGCGCAAACACTCACGATTCTATAAGACCCACAGTCAGTGCTTTTGTATTTTTGGCTTATCTACTTATCACTGCAATGTTAATTTGTTTGTAATTTCGTATTCAACCTCAATGCGTAAACTAGGGATGCGATGCCCAACCATTTGTTTCAATCGATTGCCTGGATTTTAATCGATCATAATTCCCACTTTAAATTTACGATAAATTTTGTCGTATGGCATTTTTAGACTGGTATAATTTAACTAAATTTTAATATTAAATTAAAATATACAAATATTAAGATATTCAATAGCCTCTGGTAAGTTTGAAGAAATCGGCGGCCGGTCCGTTATACCCCGTAATGAGGCACTGGAAGACAATGTGGTTTATTGTGGATGTCCACATTCGCAAGCTGCCGATTCACACCAACCCCACCTATGCCAGAGGTAAGCACAGATGCCCACTCCCGTCCTCAGGCGGTTGAGTCGACACCATACATTTCGCTACAATAGAAGCCAGCTGGACGCTCTCCTGTGTCAAGTTTGAAGACAGTCATTACATGGTGGTGAGTTGATTAGCGTTCCATCAGTACTATAGGTAATCATAATTTTTCTTCGAGCTTAAACAGCATATTTATTAGGTCAGCGGGACCCCATGTCCTATGACGATGTTAGTAGTTGAGGGAGTTAGTTCCAGATTAGTTTTCGAATCAATTTTTTTTTATTTGTTCCGTCAAAACTGAAGGACAAGATTTTACATGTGTTGACATGTGAATGTGTTGACCAGGTACACTACGATGATAATTAAAACAACCGCATCCAAATCCGTTGAGTGGTTCTCGAGTTAAAACGGAACATACATACATACATATAGACAATCAGACAAATATATATTTAAAAAAAATGTTTTTGCTTCAGTACAATACTAATAAGAACCCATTTCATTTAAAATTTTGAATACGAATTTTTACTACTTTATTATTACTACTACTAGCTTTTGCCCGCTTTCAGCTTGGGCGTTATTTTATGAACACCCCTATAGCTTGTGTTCTTATGTTGACCAGGGTCACTACAATGATAATAAAACAAAAAACACATCCAAACCCTTTGAGTGGTTCCAGAATTAAAGCGTTTATTCAATCTTTGCACCGTTTTCGGCTTGGGCGTTATATGGAACAGTCCTTATAGTCTATGTGTTGACCGGGTCACTACGATGATAGTAAAAAAAAACGAATCCATATCCGTTCAGTAGTTCTCGAGTTATAAAAAGGTTTATTCAATCTTTGCCCTTTTTCCGGCTTTGGCATTATTTTATTAACACCACTTAGATCCCATGTGCTGAACACGGTTACTAAGATGATAATTAAAAAAACCGCATCCAAATTCGTTAAGTGGTTGTCGAGTTAAAACGGAACATACAGACAGAGAGACAAAAATTCTAAAAATTGTTGTTTCGGCCTCAGTACAGTACCAATAACCCATTTCATTTAAAATTTCGCGAAAATATTCAATGTACAGACACGACTTTTTTACTACTTTATTATTAGTATATTATGTAGATTACTATTGATTGATAACAGTTTACAGTAAAATACAAATCAGAACAGACACGCATAATGTCAATAAAATACTTACTTAACAAAAACACGATTCAAATGTGACAGAAACAAAAAAGAAACATATAAGTACGAGTACATATGTAAATCTTTGAATGCAACGTTTTATACAGTGGCGGCGGCACAGTCAGCATTGACTCTAGAAAGGTTAAATAAAGTTAAAAAGTTATGCCTAAGTCCAATTTGAAGCGATTAAACATAAAACTGGTGGTTAAGGACAGCAGATAACACCAAGGTTTTATTTCATGTTAGTTCGGTTATATACATACCTATATATTCCATATTATTATATTGGTGACTAACTTAATAGTATGGGAGCTGGTGACCATATCAAAATCAAAGATCAATCAAGGGAGTGCGGGCGGGCAGTACATATGTACATGTCAGTATGAAATGGCCCGCATTCCCGCCTGTCGCGAAATATACGTGCTAAACAGGCAGGATGCAATTTCAAGTTGAATAAACCGATTTTTTAAACCAAAAATTGCTTCTTCGGTTAAGCCTAAAGTAAAGACACGACCAAATTGGGATGGCCCTTCCAGATGTATGTTTAGAATGATAAATATGACAGAATATAAATAGCAAGACGATTAAAGAAAGAAAAAAACGATTTCGGGACATCCTATCCGCCCAAGCATTAGCTCTTTCACAACGAGTTTTAAAATTTCTTGTTTGATAACTAAGAATTATAGCTGCGGGCTTATTATACAGGGTGCAAATGCAAAGTCAAGAATCCCTTTAGGGTATGAAAGTATACACGATTCTGATGTCATTAAGAGAAAAAAATATATACCTTGTGTTTTCACCAAAAATTCCATTATTTTTCTAAGCTATGGCTACGCAGCTCAACGGCCTGCCCACACACCTAATTGCACCCCGCAACCCGCACCCCTCATCCGAGTGTCCAGCGACCAGTGAGAGTGTCCACGCGATTAGTGTATTTTGAGTAAAGAAAATCGTCTTATTATGAGGTACTGGTACTTTATTTAGAGATCCCAGTATTTAAAATAATATCTTTACCAATCATACAAACACACTCTTAAAGGATTCTTGACTTTGCTTTTACACCCGGTAGGTATAATATTATATTATAGGTAGCGTGCTTACCTGAAGTTCCTCCATTTTGATTTTCACCGGCTCTCATACTATGATGAATTTAGGCCTGAGTCAGTTAAGTTTCTTGAGAACTCCGCCTACTTTACAAACTAGGACCTGTCTTTTCTAATAAGTCATCTAGTCATATTATACTCGTATATTTAATTACAGCCGCGAGGTAGCGAGCTTACCTGAAGTTCGTCCATTTTGATTTTCATCGGCTCTCATACTATGAGGAATTTAGGCATGAGTCAGTTAAGTTTCTTAAGAACTCCGCCCACTTTACAAATTGGGACCTGTCTTTTCTCATAAGTCATCTTATATATTTAATTACAGCCGCGAGGTAGCGTGCTTACCTGAAGTTCCTCCATTTTGATTTTCACCGGCTCTCATACTATAAGAAATTTAGGCATGAGTCAGTTAAGTTTCTTAAGAACTCCGCCCACTTTAGAAATTGGGACCTGTCTTTTCTCATAAGTCATCTAGTCATATTATATATTTAATTACAGCCCCGCGAGGTAGCGGGCTTACCTGAAGTTCCTCCATTTTGATTTTCACCGGCTCTCATACTATAAGAAATTTAGGCATGAGTCAGTTAAGTTTCTTAAGAACTCCGCCCACTTTAGAAATTGGGACCTGTCTTTTCTCATAAGTCATCTAGTCATATTATATATTTAATTACAGCCCCGCGAGGTAGCGGGCTTACCTGAAGTTCCTCCATTTTGATTTTCACCGGCTCTCATACTATAAGAAATTTAGGCATGAGTCAGTTAAGTATCTTAAGAACTCCGCCCACTTTAGAAATTGGGACCTGTCTTTTCTCATAAGTCATCTAGTCATATTATATATTTAATTACAGCCCCGCGAGGTAGCGGGCTTACCTGAAGTTCCTCCATTTTGATTTTCACCGGCTCTCATACTATAAGAAATTTAGGCATGAGTCAGTTAAGTTTCTTAAGAACTCCGCCCACTTTAGAAATTGGGACCTGTCTTTTCTCATAAGTCATCTAGTCATATTATATATTTAATTACAGCCCCGCGAGGTAGCGGGCTTACCTGAAGTTCCTCCATTTTGATTTTCACCGGCTCTCATACTATAAGAAATTTAGGCATGAGTCAGTTAAGTTTCTTAAGAACTCCGCCCACTTTAGAAATTGGGACCTGTCTTTTCTCATAAGTCATCTAGTCATATTATATATTTAATTACAGCCCCGCGAGGTAGCGGGCTTACCTAAAGTTCCTCCATTTTGATTTTCACCGGCTCTCATACTATAAGAAATTTAGGCATGAGTCAGTTAAGTTTCTTAAGAACTCCGCCCACTTTAGAAATTGGGACCTGTCTTTTCTCATAAGTCATCTAGTCATATTATATATTTAATTACAGCCCCGCGAGGTAGCGGGCTTACCTGAAGTTCCTCCATTTTGATTTTCACCGGCTCTCATACTATAAGAAATTTAGGCATGAGTCAGTTAAGTTTCTTAAGAACTCCGCCCACTTTAGAAATTGGGACCTGTCTTTTCTCATAAGTCATCTAGTCATATTATATATTTAATTACAGCCCCGCGAGGTAGCGGGCTTACCTAAAGTTGCTCCATTTTGATTTTCACCGGCTCTCATACTTTAAGAAATTTAGGCATGAGTCAGTTAAGTTTCTTAAGAACTCCGCCCACTTTAGAAATTGGGACCTGTCTTTTCTCATAAGTCATCTAGTCATATTATATATTTAATTACAGCCCCGCGAGGTAGCGGGCTTACCTGAAGTTCCTCCATTTTGATTTTCACCGGCTCTCATACTATAAGAAATTTAGGCATGAGTCAGTTAAGTTTCTTAAGAACTCCGCCCACTTTAGAAATTGGGACCTGTCTTTTCTCATAAGTCATCTAGTCATATTATATATTTAATTACAGCCCCGCGAGGTAGCGGGCTTACCTGAAGTTCCTCCATTTTGATTTTCACCGGCTCTCATACTATAAGAAATTTAGGCATGAGTCAGTTAAGTTTCTTAAGAACTCCGCCCACTTTAGAAATTGGGACCTGTCTTTTCTCATAAGTCATCTAGTCATATTATATATTTAATTACAGCCCCGCGAGGTAGCGGGCTTACCTGAAGTTCGTCCATTTTGATTTTCATCGGCTCTCATACTATGAGGAATTTAGGCATGAGTCAGTTAAGTTTCTTAAGAACTCCGCCCACTTTAGAAATTGGGACCTGTCTTTTCTCATAAGTCATCTAGTCATATTATATATTTAATTACAGCCCCGCGAGGTAGCGGGCTTACCTGAAGTTCCTCCATTTTGATTTTCACCGGCTCTCATACTTTAAGGAATTTAGGCATGAGTCAGTTAAGTTTCTTAAGAAATCCGCCCACTTTAGAAATTGGGACCTTTCTTTTCAAATAAGTCATCCAGTCATCAAATCATAGGATTTTTAGGACATAATGGTGTCTATTCGGTGTAACACGACTTAACTTATTTCTTATTTGAGAGTACTAAACTTAATTAAATCATTCTGTCTTTTTATTTCTCTATCGAAAATAAGGTTACAATAAGGTTAGTCCTGTCAAAGAAGTTAAATCGTGTTACACCGAATCAACACCATTGACTGATCATTAAAATTTTATTATGTAAGTAGATAAATAAAATCATTTATAATTGTGAAATTGTAAAAATTTGCTTTTATACAATGATTGAAGCTACAAATCTACATTAAGAAGAAACCGTTTAAAACATTTAAATAAAGCTTACGATTCCTGTAAAGCCGCCCATTAGTAAAATCAAATACTTTGCATTGGAAACTGTTCGCTTTTTATTGGCAACAAAATTACTGTATTCTTTGAACAGGCCGTTGGATTGCAGGCTGTTTCCAAGAGTTTCTAGAAATGGTAATGTAAGACCGCAGCTGGGTATCATTTACTTACCCGCACCTCGATTTCTGATACTGATCTTAATTTTGAAATTGGCGTGATCGGATGGGAATTTTACTTACTTCAATTCAGTTCGAAATGAGTGTTGTATAGGTATGTACCAAATCTAACTGTATTGTTGTTTTGAACTGGGATTCATTGTTTTTATATAAAACTAGTATTTTTTTTTAACTTTACACATTACATAACAAAGGGCAACATTGTTTTTGTTTTATGAATATTTTTTTGTTATTCCTACTAAAAAATTGGGTCCTGAATCCGAACCTGAACTCAGATTTCCTCTATCAGCTCCAAATTTTGGTTAAATCGACTTTAAATACGTTATGTAAATTATACGTTTTTTTAAGATTTCGGAAGAGATTTTGCACTTATTACCATTTATTTTACAGATTTATTTTTTTATAATTACAAGCCCCTTATCAATATTAATCATGGTGAAAATAACAGAATTTGTGATTGGTCCTTATATTTCCAAAAAAACTATAATTCCGTAAGAGCTTATTCTGTCCATACATTTCATGCTAAGTTTTTTCTATGAAAAATCGGGTGTGGTGGTTTTGTGCTCATAAATTAAAAACTACGCTTGGTTTCACGAATATTTTTATCGTATTATTAAAAAGAACCATTAAGGGGAATTATTATTGAAATTTAAAGCTGGAAAACTTATTGTTCCAAGCGTGGAACACCCACCAAAAGTAATAAATACACACGATTTTTCAGAATTGAACCTGTCTTCGATAAATATTACGAGCTGATAGAGAAAATGTGAGCACAGATTCGGATTCAGCACAAATATTATTCAATTATTCAAACCAGAAAAAAAAACATAAAACAACAAAAAAGCTCGGTTTTGTTTTCCTGTGTAATTATCCAACTAGGTTACGATGGGCGCAAAAACACTCAGTACCGAATATTTCATGCTAGGGCAGACGCATAATACCTATATAGTAGCAGACCTAACATTAATAATAAACGCATAGAGTCGACGCGTGGCAATTTCCAAACAAAATACTTGTATATACTAGAGATTAGTTAAAGAATTAACAAATATGTTCCAAGCATAAGCCAGCCAAAACAACCCATTTTTATACGTTTCTTCGCACCATGAAGCCTAAATGTAGCTTATATTTTGTACGGAAACTTGCCACGCTATTTAATTCTTATGTTTGGTCTGCTACTTAGTAATAATTATATGTCTGAGCCTAGCACCGATGATGCTTCGAAAAATGAGCTCTCTCCTTAAGATTTTTAGTTAAGATGGTAACGGAGGTTCTCAGTGCAAAATACACATCATAATATTGTTTTCCTTACTTTTGAATAAAAAGTTTGTAATACATGCATTTTATAGCAATTCGCGCAAAATGCTTGTTAATAGTTAAGTGATCACATGAAAATTATTCAATTTCATGCGTAGACTTTTAGCGCATTACGTTACAACTGTAAACACGCATTTAAGTTTGTTAATGTAATGCAAACAAATCGCCATGTATGACATACGGTTAAGAAATCGAACCTGTGATCGGATAGGAATCAGATAAAGATCAGCTGATAGCTTCTCGCAGACTTAGATCATTATTACCTTCGGTAGCCATTAGACATCGACTTTAATGCAGTGTTTCCTCAATTGCAAACGTTGAAATATTATTTTTGCTGTGAAGATTGTGATTCTGAGAATATATCGTTCATGACTTAAGTACTTGTAAGCTACAATTTTAAAAGGTATCTTTGTAAACTCAACTTGCTCCATCATACAATCATATATCGTTACTTACTACTTCTTATTTTCTTCAAATATACTATTAAGCTCACAACTGTGCTCTGACTTGTAAAGGCATACTTATCTTTACATTATATAAATTACAATTTAAGGTGACCTTCGTCACGTATAGGTAACAACAGTAGTGTAACTAGGTGATGACCTTGAAATAAATACCTACGGCCGCTCGGCGCCTAAAACCGCCCTAGGGTTGCCAACTGACTGTTTACGTACGTACGTATTTTATAATGCTATATTATTATTATAAAAGTTGTATTTAAGCAACCATACAATGCACAACATACTCTGTAGTTTTGTGCCATAATTTACGGGAGCGTCACAGAGACAACGTGCGTATGTAACTGCGGTGCGACTGCGACTCGTAAACCGAGTTGTACCGAGTGTGGGGGGGGGGGGTTCGTTTCGGCCCGTTTGTATTGAGATAGAATACTATTACTTATTTATACTATGCCTACGTTTATATAGCCAGATTCATACTAAAGACTCGGTAGTGATCAGGACCAAGGTTAAATTCTGTGAAATACGCAAAATTAAATTTAAACTTTCTATACTAATTGAGTCGAGGTTGTTCTGGAACAAGTATAGGCACAAAAAAGTATTTTTCGTATTTCGCAAACAGGGTCAATAAACCTTGGTCCTGACCACTAACCAAGTCTTCAGTATACATTTGGCTACATAAACGAAAGTCCCCTAAATTTTTTAATCCATGGATTTAAGCAAATACATTAAAAAACTCTGGTATCAGAACACAATTTTTCATATCTTCACACTACTCAAATATACCATTCTAATCGACATCATTTAATTTCAGGTAACCATTTGTTTTGAATATTTATATTGAAAGTCTGCGTAAAAATAAAGCTTACGTATTTTTGATTTTGTTTTATAGTGTGTTTTTAATGCTCATTTTAATGTTTTCTTATTCACTCATTCTAAAAGAACGTAAGTCGCAACTGAGGATTTCAAACTCGATGTTCGTTGCCAAGGGATTATTAAAAAAAAAACATGGCATGTTTATGTTCGCTGTCAATGTCAACAGTCACAATGACATGACAGTTGATTTTTTTTGATACGGAATGGTCTTGAAAGCGAAGGTAATTGTTTTTAAAATCCTGTGTTAACCAACTTTTGTTTTTTTTTAAATAATCTCTTTATTTGATAATGTTTTAATTCTGAAAAAAATATATGATGCTCTGAAGGCCAATATCTCGAAATGGTTTTTAGTTTTGTACCAATTATTAATTTGTAATGTTGTCAAAACAAAGCGTCCGCTTATTTAGCCAACATTTTAACGAAACATGAAAAAAGAAAAAACCGTATCAGTGTTTAAAACCATTTTAAATAAACGACATTTCATTACACATTAAATAGCTTATTTACAATAAATATATCCGAATTCATAATCACAATCAGTACGTCACTAAACACTCAGGATCGTTCACTCATCGTCTTCCTCGAGCGGGTCTCTAAAGAGCCTCGCGGGAGGCCTCAGGGCCTTGGACCTGGCCCTCATCTTGAGGGGCACGGAGCCCACGGAGCCCACGGTGACAGGAGCCGCGGCGCCTGCGGCTCCCAGACCCACCTTGCGTTCATTGTTCACCAGCGGTATCTGTAACAATGGAGACATGCGTGAAAACTATTATAGTAACTCGATTTTTGTTTGACGAAACTGCTCATCCAAGATTAAAGGTTATTTTTGCTTAAGTATGATAAAAAGTGATTCACGTGAAATAAACCCAAGATAAAAGTTTTTTTTTTAAATAAATAAAGTTATGAAAAAGTAAAAAGTATATCGTATCGTATGTATAAAATGTATTGACCTCTCTTATACAACTTACTCACAATCTCGCTCAAAAAGTGTACGCGATGCATTTTGTCACCGCTATGGGGTGACAAATTCGAATGACGATTTCGTACAACTGACATTGCATTTTATGTTAACGACATAACGTCTTAATTTGGTTGAAGATTTTTGCTACTTTGCACGTTACATGTTCGGACACTTTCTGACGAACTTTTCTTAGAGACTGTGTGTCTTGTTGTTTATGAGAGGTCAATGATAAAATGCCATAAATATAGATATAAATATTTGCTTTTACTTTAGTTGAGCGCTTTCTGTTATGTTATGTATCAATTATATGTATTATTCGCTTCCTTTGCTTGTTGTTTAATTATGTTTTAGTAATTAAGCTTTGAATTCAAAGTGGTTTTTTTTACAGATAATAGAGTATTCCGAGTAGAACAAATTACAAAGAAAAAAATAGTACTTTATGCTTAAAGTGCGTAAAGGAAGCAATAGCTTACGAGGAACGATATGAAACACGAGCGATAAGCTTATCGCTCGTGTTTTAAACGTTATGAGTAATTTATTGCCCTTACGCACGTGTATCATTCTACGTTTTTCAATGCATAATGTAAGTAAATAAATGAAACATAATTAAAGAAACGAACAATAAATACTCCAAATGAACTTTAGGCGGGCATTCTTTTTCTTTGCACGCATGTTGCCAACTTGACGGAAATAAGCTGCTTTCAGTTTGATGCGTTCGAAGGCTGCTTTCAGTCATGCATAACATAAATTTGACTCCACCTGCTTATTCCAATAATGTAAACAACAATGGCTGCCCGAAATTGTCTATTTTTTAGATACAAAGAATGTTGTTAACAAGGAAGACCGACCGATAACATTGTATTTTTTTTTTATAATGTACAGAGAATGCAAGTATCATTTTGCGAACTCACACATTAAAACTTTTTGTCTTTTGGCATTATAATCAAAAAGTTCTTATTCATACTGGCGTGTAAATGGGAGGAGAGGGGATGGGATGATGTAAAATAAATATTAATACTTATGTTTCCGTAGGTGATTTGAAAAGAATTTGAATTATATGGTGTTTGAATGAGGCCTTAGATACGACGAAAGGGTCGACTTCTCAAAACAGTGTATTGTAAGAATGAGCTATCCTAGAAATGACGGAGCGTTGGGCATAATTAGAAAACGACATAGGTGTGCAAAACAGCTACGTAGCCGTGTGCCTGGTTCGTTTTCTTGGCACATTAATAAAATTCTGCGTTTTTGCAGCGACACCAACTTGTGAAATCCACAAGCTTCCTCATAGCCGAAACGAACTCGTTGCCGATAGTTTAAATGCTTTATTGAATTTGTTCGATTTCGTCAATGTGAACGGAATATTGAGGAGTCCAGATGCAGCTACCATATTCCAAAAGACTGCGGACATATGCATAGTAGACGACCCTGATTGCGTCAATATACTACTAAAAGGCATATATACCCTTATTACAAAACCCAGGTATTATATATTATTTTTATTATAATAAGAAATAAAAAAGTAAAAATCAGGCGTGAATTTTACTACCTACTAAAAATGTCGTCTAAACAGTTTTCATTTCATTTCGTCAAATTGAACACAGCCTACGAACGCATCAAACTCATCAACTCAAGCTCATTTCTGTCAAGTCTATCTATGGTACACATGGACATGGCTGTATGAGCTAAGTTCCATTTGCCTTCCCACTATGTAGGGGAACAAAACTAACAAAATATATAAATAAAACACTCGTGCGGTAAGTTGACTTTGACAACAGATTAGACGCTTAAAAAATAGAACTTTAATAGAAATTTTATTCCTTCTTCATTGTTATCAGTGAACGATACATGATCTACCCTAGAATTATTTTCACTTATTGTTGTAGGACCTTACATAGGTTGCAAACGTAAGTTAACTTTCCAAAAATGTAATTAGTTCACGTTTAGGTCTGCGTTAATTATATGTTTAAGGATTTTGGTACATAAATATATCTACTAATCTAGGAATTATGTAGCTCTTTCTGTTAGTACTCCTTGACCAATAAATAAAACTAAATCGTAGAGGTGAATGCCAAAATGTATGGTCTTTTATAAGTATTATGGTCTGCAGTTCAGAGTATACATTTTTTAACCATTGTCAAGACGGAATGTTATAAAATTTGTGAACTGAATAGGTATGAGTAACTTAGTAGTTCCATGAATGAAACTGTCTCCATGCGGGTATTCCTTCACTAATACATTCAGGTCTCGTGCCAGAAGGCGGTCTAGTCATCACTAGAGTGCCATTGAGATGGCCACACAAGGAGTTGTTTTGATCAGTGCCGTTGCCCCTGCTATTTAGTATTTGGTGCCCGTTTCACTCTTGTCACATTTGAGAAAATTTAAATGGGCCACTGCGGGATTTGAACCGGCGGCCCAGGCAACAGGGGCGGTCAACTGGTATATTAACAAACAAACAAACTCTTTAAATTCGGATGTAGTCTTGTCTGCTTTTTACAGCAAATCTTACTTTTTATAAGATATTTTAGAGTAATCCAGTAAATAAGCCGGAAAATGTGGAAAAGTGGTGTAATGGCACCGAGTTAAAAAATTCTTTCTACCTATCTATCTGTAGTGTAGACCCACAGAAACGTTCATCCACGTAAACTTTTGCGGTATACCTTTGAAAGTGTGGAAGTTAGGGGCGTTTGACCCACTGATATAACAAAAGGTAGATACGGTAAATATTATTATTAGAGTGCATTACAAACCAGAAACGATAAATTAGAAACAAATGTAAAGACAAGAATTTGAAAAAAATCCTTTGTGCAGGATTCGAACCTGCGACCTCTTGTTTCCCAGGCAAGAGCGCTACCAATTGCGCCAAAGATTACATTTGTTTCTAATTTATTTTTTCTGGTTTGTAATGCACTCTAATAATAGTACATTACGATACGAGAGCAATGAAAAGTTTCTCGCACGAGTATCGTATAATATTTTATAGCACAAGTGGGGAAAATGCCGACTTTACGCAAGCGCAGCGTGCGTAAAGTGGTCATTTTACGCACGGTGTGCTATAATAATATTTAGAGTATTCCAAAGCGATGGATTTCGCAATAAAAACATAATCTTAGATACGGTAAGTTCTTATATCGTCAACTGAAAAATAGACCTCTTTTTAGGGTTCCGTAGTCGGACAAGGAACCCTTATAGTTTCGCCATGTCCGTCTGTCCGCTGCTTACCTCAGAGACTATTAGTGCTAGAAAGCTGTAATTTGGCACGGATATAAATATTAATTACGTCGACAAAATGGTAAAATAAAATCTTGAAAAATATTTTTTTTTAGGGGTACCTCTCATACACGTAAACTGGGGATGTTTTTTTTTCTCGTCTATCCCATGGTGTGGGGTATCGTTGGATAGGTCGTTCAAAAACATTGTGGGTGTGTGAAAACCATTTTTCGATTTAGCGATCCGTTGGTGAAATATTAAGCTTTAAAATATATTGAATTTAAAAGGAAAACTATCACAGCTAAGTAGGCTTTACAGGTTTACGAATACAGGTCGTGCCAAACTTTTGTCCACTCTAATGTATGAGACTAGAAGTTTGGCGCGGTCTGTATTAGTAGACCAACTTATAAAATGTACCTGGCAACTACGGAACATTGCGCATGGCCCGACACGCACTTGGCCGTTTTTTTATTTAAACAAGCACCACCGAATGACAGAGATAGAGCGACAAGCTTCGACAGTGGCGCGAGCGAGACAAGCTACACAAAACAGGCCCATTAGCAGTGCCACATTCGGGTTTAACTGATCGAAGAGTGCCACGTGCGAGAAGATTTGACCGTCCAAAAAGAAGCAGTAATAAAAAATGTATACTATCTGAAAAATTCATTCTTTCACGTGTTCCTAGACCCCCAGGAATATTACCTCCGAAAATGAGAAAGTTAGGAGGGTTTATTAAATCCTCCCAAAGTACGTATATTTCGCGACAGGCGGGAGAGCGGGCCGTTTCATACTGACATGTACGAGTATGTACTCGCCCGCACTCCCCCGCCATGTCGCGTACTATATGTACCCTATGCGTTTGTATTAGCCCACATGGCTGGTACGATGACGTAATTAAAACTTTGGAATAAGTGGAATAAAACCTTTAAAGCCTGATAAGTATATTACACCATGAATATCTATTATTTTCCTCACATTTTGGCATGAGTAGTTGGCTAGTACAGCGACCTAAAAATGTTCGTATTAGCTGCAGGACTAATAGAGAACCGCTTTACGAGGACGTGGTTTTAGTTAAAATGTATAGTTGTAGTACTCGTATTATTAAAAATAATTATTTTCGATAATGTTATTTTTTTTTTTATGGAATAAATATAATGAAGTATACATCGCAATGAAATTAAAATATTATTATTAAAAAATAGGGATGCAACGATTACGAAGCGGTGCGTCGTTTTGCATCTGTAATCGTAATAATTACAATTAATGACGAAGCGATGCATCGCAGTAAGAATCAAGACGATTATTTAATTGAAAGTTCTTCAGTTCAGACATGTGGGCTTAGTTCCTTTTGCCTTCCCACATAGTGACAGAATAAAAAAAACAATCGAGTTTAAGAATTTTACGAGTGAAAATTGTTGTGTCAGTTCAATTATTTAATTTACTAATCCGATTATATAATTAGATTATCTGGGAATCATTTACAGCAGCTGTGTTTCCTAAACAAAAATTAAATGAGTGAAAAATTAATGAGTGTCAATTTTGATTATTGAGAAGATTTACAAAAGAAAGAATTGTGTGATTTAAATTTAATGTAAAACTAAAAAGTTAAATTAATAACTAAAAATAAATGTGACATTTTGTTTTTTTTTCATTTATTTCTTTTATTCGAATGAACATACTATAAAAACATATTCTGAGGATAATCTGACACATTTTTTTTTAATCGTTATGCCTCTGTTGTCGTAATGAATAACGATTATTATCGTAATCGTAACGGCCGAATCGTTGCATCTCTATTAAAAAGTATCAGTAAACATATCTTTACAAACTCGCAAGTGTGCACCATTAACTCTCACGGTGGGAACACGGCGCAGCGCAAGCGCAGGAAATCTGTACTTCCGGCCGTCTAGAATGTGAAGCTAACCCGCCGCCGCCTAGACAATGAATCTCTAATAACACATTGTCTGTCCGTCTGTCTCTATTAGGGTAGAGTCCGAATAGTTTATTAGTTTCAGCTACCGATGAGTCAGTTAGATATGTGGTTTAAATTTCATGGTTTTCATTAGTTTTTAGGGTTCCGTACCCAAAGGGTAACCAACGGGACCCTATTACTAAGGCTCCGCTGTCCGTCTGTCAACAGGCTGTATATCATGCATGAACCGTGATAATTATACAGTTGAAACGGAACCCTTGGTGCGCGAGTCCGACTCGCACTTGGCTGGTTTTATTAAAATATAACTCGTTCGTGTACACAATTTTGAGCTGCATGTGACATCATCGAAAATATTTCAACGTTTTCCCGGGATTCTGCTGATAACAAATTCTTCACATACCTACAAGCGCTGTCCAATCGGCTTAACCGTTGATATGGTGCAGCGAACTGACTGACGGGGAGACAAACAAACAAGCACCGAGACTTCTTTACCAGTTGTCGTTTTTAGGGTTCCGTACCACAAAAGGAAAAAAACGGAACCCTTATAGGATCACTTTGTTGTCCGTCTGTCTGTCCGTCCATTCGTCCGTTTGTCTGTCAAGACCCATTATCTCGGGAACGTGTTGAGGTATCGAATTGAAATTAAAACCATATACCCAGGTCTACAATACAGCTTCAAAGGAAAAAAATCAAACTTCCACGTTAACGAAAAAAAAAGGTCGCTTATGCCGCAAAAACGTATATTTCAACACTCTCAAGGTAATCAAAATTTATAGGGTATTTTCCGTTGAGCAACTATTAAATTTGGCAAGTAATACCCACCGTCTTATACTAAAAGTACTTATAGGGAAAAATCTGAAAACTTTACATTTGTAATTAAATCATAAAAATATAGTTTTTATTTAAAGTACGTAATCGGGAAAAGCTTGGAAAAACCTGCGAGACTCGATTCCTGAACTATTTATAATAATATGTACCTACAAATTTGTACGGAACCCTCGGTGGGCGAGTCCGACTCGCACTTGCCCGGTTTTTTAAACCCGAAAATTCAGTTTTTCGTCACTATATAAGATGATTTTGGTTGATATAACCAAAATTCATACTGGAGACTCGGTAAGTGAACAGGACCAAGGTTGAATAAGTCCTTATTCGCTACTGACCTGTATCTAATGACTATGTTTCAAACATAAACCTATTATTATTCTATATTAACCAAGTTATAATTATAAGATTCACATCTTCATATAAATATGTATTGGTACATAAGCTTATGAGAACAAAAACATCATTGCCCATGACTAACCTGTTGCATCAAGCATCAACAAGCGAATAAAGCTTTTAAATGTAATTTAAATTATCCCACGTACCTATTCTACCTCGACTTTTAGCTTCTTTTACTACCAATAAGTATTATATTGCAACTAAATAAGAGTTATATAAAAGCAGTGGTAATGATGACGCATGTCAACCTCGTTTCCACCAGCTATCGCCGTCTGGAATCTTCAGTCGGAGCCTCATGCTCATACGGTGGAATATACAGCAGGATGTTAAGGTGGTAACTTTTTATCTCGGTGCAAAATGCACACCGTAATATTGTTTTTCTTACTTTTGAATGGGAAGTATTCAGTAGATGCGTTTTCTCAAACAATACAAATACAATCACACTAATATTATAAATGCGAAAGTTTGTGTATGATTGAACGGATTTGGATGAAATTTAGAATGGATATAGCTTAAACCCAAACTTAACACATAGGCTACTTTTTATCCCGGAAAAAAAGCATGTTGTTAAACCAAATAACACGCGGGCGGAGCGCCGTAGGCAAAAGCTAGTACGTTCATAATTTAAAGAACCTTGTTCAAGATAAATCTAACTTAAAGGAGTGATGGAAAACCAATGAGGAAAGAAACCCTCATAATTGTGGAAAACAAGATTAGTATTAAAATTGATATAGGTCGTGTTATCATATCACGCCGCCAATTTCACTATAAAAGTCCATAATTGTCGTGTTATTTGAATATGGAATGAGGTTTCGTGACTTTTATTCTCCAAAAATTTGAATGTACATAGAGGTTTTGTTAAAGTGCAAAGAGGTGACTGGCTGAATACAAAAGAGGTACCGCAAAAAAAAACATGAAAGTTGAAAAGAAAAATGTTTTAATTTATAAATTTTTGTTTGAATATCCGCATATAGTTTGAGAAAAGTACTCTATACAAGCTTTGGCCGCAATTGGGCATTGATCCACTCACGTATATTTGAGCATTAAGGTGGTAAGGGAGGATCTCGGTGCAAAATGAACATCATAATATTGTTTTCCTTAGTTTTGAATAAGTTTGCAATAAATGCGTTTTATATCAATTCGCGCAAACTGCTTGTTAATAGTTGGATGATCATATAAAAATTATTCAATTTTATGCGTGACATTTTAGCTGCATTACATTACAACTGTAAACACGCTTTAGAGTTCGTTAATGTAGCGCAATCAAAATATACTGCACAAAATGGCATATATTTAATGTGAAAAATGTATTATTATTTGAGCAATTTGCGCGAATTGCCATAAAGCGCATTTATTGCATACTGTTTAATCAAAAGTAAAACAATATTATGATGTGCATTTTTTACTGAGATAAAAAGTTACCATCTTAAGGACGGCTATTACCAGAGCGTGACAATAAGCATATTATAACAAAACCGAGCAACGGCGAGGATTTCGTACATGGAAACTATAATTGAGCCTTTTAAAATTATTTTAATTTCAGGAAGGATTTATTTTTTCTGTTCTATTTACATACGGGTATACATATCCCTCTATATTGGGTGGATTTTTAGCCTCTGAAAATTATGTAGTACTAGCTGTTGCCCGCGCCTCCGCCCAAAGTAGCCTATGTGTTAAGTTAGAGTATAAGATATATTCATTCTAAATTTAATCCAAATCCGTCCAGCCGTTTCAGGGTGAAAGAGTAACAAACATACACACACACACACACACACACACACACACATACGCACAAACTTTCGCATTTATAATATTAGTGTGAAGTGTGATGATAATTCGAGTTCAAGTTCTATTTTCGCGTACGGAACTTTAAGCAGCATACTTTGGAAGACTAATTCACTTCTCATAACAGTAAAGGGTTAACAGTAGTCGGGTTATTCTTGCACATGCATGTAATACAGTTGAATATTCTCTCATAACAACAATGTCACATTCAAAGTGATTTTGAAAACGGAAACTGGTGATAGTACTCGTCCATATAAATAACTTATACTATAGAACCAACCCTGATATCGCGAAAAAATATCACCTGTTCCATAGAAAAGTTTAATATCTACTCGATCAAATGTATGAAAAGTTGTTCATATGGATGAGTACTATCACCAGTTCCTAGGTTAAGTGACCCTGCTTGTTAAATACGAGAAATATTTTTGTGACTATACTTGTTCAAGAACAACCTCGACTCAACTAGTGTAGGAAGTCTAAATTTTATTTTGCGTATATCGCAGAAAGGATAATTAAACTTTGGTCCGAATCTATAGTATGAATTCGGCTACATAAACGAAAGTAACCTCATATAATGTGAAGCTATGTAGCTTACTGAGTCCTTAAAACACGTTCATACGAACAAATAAGGAAACCATGCGCTAAAGCTCGAAACCATCAAGCCCCAATCATGTCTCGTTCGTCCATCACTCATCACAATCTAAACTGCATCACCTCACGTTGCATTGCCGGCTGCAAGAGACTACGTGATGTTTATTCTCTACCTCGAATGTTATTTTATTACTCGTTTCTTTGTTCCGTTAATGTTTTGTGGCTGCAGGCTTTGTTTGCTCGATCGCAAGCGGCTGAAGTGAAATGTAGGATTCTACGAACAATAGTGGAGAAATTGGGATATAATCATCGTCACAGCATGAATCCTCCAGTTTTCGAGTACGGGACTGTGAAGGTCACAGTCTTAAAGTGGGTATTCTAAGGTCACAGACCACACTTGTACACCCATGGTTCACCGACGACGATTATTATGTAGTAAAAGGTCGTGTCTGAACATTGAATATTTTCGCGAAAATTTAATTTATTAATTTTAAAATTAATAGTAGTTGATGCTTTTGATTGTTGGCACTTGGTGGAACTTTTGATACATTTTTGATTGAAAAACACTTGTACTTGTCCACTTATTTATATTATTTCCCTTACCGGTTTCGCTGTTATAGCATTATCATTATATATTATTATATTCATTATATATTATTATATTTGATAATGCTATAGCAGCGAAACCGGTAAGGGAAATAATATAAAAAAGTGGACAAGTACAAGTGTTTTTCAATCAAAAATGTATTGTACTTAGGCCAAAACCACAATTTTTGTCCGTCTGTTTGTACATATGTATGTTCCGTTTTAACTCGAGAACCACGTAACGGATTCGGGTACGGTTTTTTTTATTATCATCGTAGTGACCAGGGTCAACATATAGACTACAAGGTGTGTTCATAAAATAACGCCCAAGCCATAATAGGGCAGATATGGAATAGACGCGGCCGAAGCTGTGGGCAAGGACTAATTTATTTAAAGAATTAAGAATAAATAGGGGCCAGGGGCCACTATCGCTTTGTCAAATGACGTCACACATAATTTCTTTCCAATCATTCCTTTCCAAGGTTTTAGGCCTCCGTCGGAAAAGGAAATATACCTAAAACCCCTAAACCGAACACGGTTGGGCCCTGAGAGTTTAAAAGGCATGTATGTGCACCATAAAACTGGAACCACAGGAAAATGTGGAAAATCTTCGATGACGTCATATTCTGAAAATATTTAGTAAGAAATTGGAGTGTCAGATAATGCGAGGTATCGAGTTTGTTCACGCAAAACGTCATGCGGAAAAATGTGCAGTGCGAGAGGGACGGATTCAGGGAGAAAGAGAAAAATTTAGTGTTTTTTTTATATAAAAAATATTTGGCAAAATTTCCTATAACCACAGTCAATATATTGTTACAACCCATCTATCAAAATATGTTTGTGTTCTGTACATGATTCCTATTCGTCAAACTATGAGAAAACCATGTGTTTGAAGACCTTATTTCAATAATTGTTTCTATCGAATAAAAGCTTTTCAATCGCGTTTTAGTGCTATATGAATCTAGAAAAAGGTTCCATAAATGTTATACTACTTTGTCAAACTAGTAGCTTCTTTTTGAAAGTAGTTATACATATGACTAAAGTAACGATTCATCAAGGTGGTAACAGAGCATCTAGGTGCCAAATGCAAATCATAATATTCAAAATATAATTTTCTTTGGTTTTGAATAAAAAGTATGAAATAAATGCATTTTATAGCAATTCTCGCAAAATGCTATGTAAAAATCAGGTTTTTAAAAGAACTTTACATCATTTTATGCTTTTCGTTTTAATTGCATTACATTACAACTGTAAACACGCTTTCATGTTTGTTAATGTAATGCAATCAAAATGTTATACAAAAAATTACATAAATTTCTGGCGAAAACCTAATTTTTATTCAGCAATCTGCGGGTATTATCATAAAACGCATTTATTGCATACTTTTCATTAAAATGTAAGGAAAACAATTATATGTTGTGTAATTTGCACAGTCTACATCCTACGTAACACTTGAATTTTTTTCATAATTTTAGTAAAGCCAAAAACAGGCAAAGTTTATGTAATGGAATCAAAATGTTATACAAAAAATTACATAATTTTCTGGCGAAAACCTAATTTTTACTCAGCAATCTGCGCGTATTATCATAAAACGCATTTATTGCATACTTTTCATTAAAATGCAAGGAAAACAATTATATGTTGTGTAATTTGCACAGTCTACATCCTACGTAACACTTGAAATTTTTTCATAATTTTAGTTAAACCAAAAACGGGCAGAGTTATTTAGATAACCGTTTTTTCAACGAACGTACACGTATTGCACAAAATACAAAGAAACAAATAACCACAACTATAGTTGGCGTACACCAGTTTTAAATAAGGCTTGTTATTCTAGAATTTGTCAAGATCATGACTTATATAGCTCCTGCTATGGAGTACAACTTATTAATATTGCGGCCACGATATTTAATGGCTCAGGCGATATGGCGAAATGTGTCTGCGTTTGGAATTAATATTTTTATTTCACTTGCATACCGAAGTGCTCATTATATTATATTGCAGTTTGGACAACGATGGTTTGAGTTTGGACGCAAAATATTTAGGACCGGGAAAAAACGTGATTGAGCACGTCAGCTTTTGGAAGATCCAAACTCTATTTAACTCTGTAACATTAGAAAGAGGGTCTAGTAAAGGATTTAGACAGGCACCACTAAGGCGGGCTTGGTCGAATGATGTCGTCGACCAGACTCATTTATCGGTAAGGTTTTAAGGACAGTTACTACCGTTGTTTAACCTCGAAAAAATATATTTATTGTAATTTAGAACTAGATCTAAGAACATCGCCATTCATTACTCAAAATTATCAACTTCATTCAATCACAAAAAATCCCAAAGGAACCCTTACATCAAGAATTTAATTTTTAAAAATCTGATCGGCCCGCTCGCACTGAGCAGGATAGACAAGTGTAAAATTAAAAAAGCGTTGGAGTTGGATAGATTTCTCTGAACATCATTACATGTTTATTTTTTATTACAGACAACATCTTCGACGAGTAATTTTTTTTTCCTAAACGGGCGCTTTCATCTTAAGTTTAAAGTTAAACTATAAATAGACGTTCCTTATAAAAACTCAACGTAACGTAAAAAAACACATTTCACTCTTTGACCTTATTGTTTATTATTATTATAACCCTTCGATACACGATTACTTTCCTGCATCCAATAAAATCGCAAAGATAGGCCTAAACTTTCATCATAATATCAGGTTTTGGACAATAAAACCAAAATAAATGGCGTAAAAATATAATATACTTACTTAAATAAATATATATACTATAACATAAAACGACCCTTATAATAAAAACCCTTCTTATCCCAAATTAATAAATAAAAACCTTGAAATCGCGAGTTTTCTGAGCGGTCAACTCCCACTGAGCAGGATAGTCAAGTGTCAAATGAAAGTGTTGGAGCAGGACAGATTTCTCTGAATACCCTCGAAACATTTAGTACAAAAACAATCCAGTTTAAAATTAAGCCTGAGCTTGTCTGTGATCATATTTTACGTTTCTTTACCGTCTGTTTACAAATTCGATGACTGGAAAATCTTTATTAACCACCATAATCTTGGACATGTGCTAAATATATAATAAAAAGCTAGATAATACCGAAATGGGTTCAATCCGACCATTTAGCGCGGCACTTCGTTCTGTTTACAATATTTAAGAGGAGGTCTTCTAAATAAGGTTATTTGAATGAATATGGTGAGCCAACCACATACCTGATTAATGTAAAACTTAATGTTTATTAGACCTTTTTCTCTCTGCCTCCGCCAAAATAGTTAAGCACCCAATAAACTTCTCTTTTGTTTTTTTTTCTATTTTATGGCTTGAGCATAAAATAACTACATACAGCAAGAAAATATAGTTTATTTTTAGTTGCCTAGACAACATTCACTAATAGACCCTAATATTGCAACGATAAAACTAAAATGAAAGCGTGAAGCAGCATCCCAATTATCGTATTTCTATAATGCGAACGCGAGACTAACGTGCGTAAAAGAAACAGCCACCGAGCAGGCTAAACTTGGCATACCCTTTTTTTTAAATTTCCTATGCAACGTGCCAAAATTATATAAAACTTAAGGTAATTTCTACTAACTCTCTCACTATGAAATTTGGCATTTGTAAGAATGCTTTGTATGGTGGTTACCAAAAAATGTAATAATGTTATACCAAGTTTCGCCTCCGCGGTGACTATTACGCACTTCAGCCTCACGTCATAGGTATTATTGGGCTGAATTCCTGTGCCCACGGCCGGCCTCCCCTTAAGTCTGGGACATTGCCTCGATAAAGACAATCGTAAAGTATCGATTTAAGTGTCGCAGGCCTACGTTTTGCTTGTGAAGGCAAACAGTAAGACCTGCTCTTGGTAAACAGTGTTTGGTGTAATAAAAGGTCGTAATGGGCTCCTACCGATTATTGTCGCCTTGAAAACTGAAAATATTCACGTTTAGTATGATAATGAAGGCAAGTAGTAATGCGCCTTATTTAAAGCATAGTTGGGACGAAAGAAACTTGACAGTCAATGAGTTCTGTTGGCTATATACGAGTAGTCAACGTAGCAGACACCTCTTACAGAGATTAGGAGTCGGCAATTTGATATGATGCTACATTTAATATTTTCATAAAACTTTAGGTGGTAGAGTTGACGCGGGGCTCGACAATGAAGGTACCACGATCTTACTCGCGCAAACCATCTGAAGTAATTCGGGGGAGAGTAAGAGGATAGCTTTCAAACAGACACAACCAGGTGGCCCATCATGCCTGGGGCCGAAACTATGGCAGTGTATCCATCCCCAACTGCCGGGCCTTATGTAAAACATGTATAAAACAGACATGACGAGCAGTGGCGTCACGGGTGCGAGGATTTCGGCACCGCGCTCACCAAAGGCCTTTTCCAGCAGTAGACGACAACTTTGCTTGTCCTTATAAAGTAGATACATAGATTTCGGTCCATTTCAATATGATATAAAATGTGGTGCATCAGTGCATCCATCCATCCATCAAAATATATTCATCAAAATCCGATTCCGAAAATTGAATGTCTTCGAACATTGTTTCGTCGTCATCATCACTATCAAGATGTACCCCTCAAGTACTACGTAAGTTGCCGTAATAAACTTTTTTTGGGGTTGCCACTTTATCCTATTGCAAAGTTAGCTATAAAATTATACATACCTATAAAATTTATGAAACAAAACTGCAAAATTAAGTTGGTCGGGTATTCGAGTACATAACCCTAAACCTACATAAAAATCGGCTTTTTCAGTATGTGTAGTTTAAATACAGTATATGGCACATACTATACCGACTTAGTTTTTGAGATAGACCCCGTGATATCCCACCAAACGGGGTAAGAAAAAAATATTTATTTTATTTTTAATTCATATTTTCGTTTTGGGATAACATATTACGCAACATATCTAAATTTCAGATCTGTAACTCATTCCGTCTGCAAGCTAGAGACCTGTGACATACGGACAGACAGATAGCAGAACGATATTAATAGAGCTCCTTCTTGCCCTTTGGACGCGGAACCCTAAAAGGCATTAAATGTTAGACAGTTGAATTGTTTTACAGTAATTTACGGTTTTCAGGGTTCCGTACCCGAAGGGTGGCAAACGAGACCCTATTACTAAGTCTCCGCTGTCTGTCTGTCCGTCTGTCATAGGGGTCTACAGCTTCAACCGTAATAGGTAAAGTTGAAATTTTTACAGAATACGTGTTACTATGGCGTCTACCAGTCTTCGTAATGGAAACGGCCATCATCACCGACCCCGAAGAAGTTTCGTGCCGTGGCATCAGCTGGCAATGGCCTCAATATTTTGGGACTCAAAAGGTATATTGTTGATTGATTACCTGGAGCGTGAAACCACTATTACTGGCTTCGAATTGGTTGACCACCCCCCTTATTCACCAGATCTGGCGCCTAGCGATTTTCATCTGTTCCCCAAATTGAAAGAATACTTGAGGGGAAACAGGTACGAAGAAGATAAAGAGGTGATGGATGCCGTGGAGAGCTTTTTGCAGGACCGAGACAAAGCCTTGGAAAAGCGCTGGACTCGGTGTGTAGAGAGACTTGGAGACTATGTAGAAAAGTAAATTATGAAGTTATCAACAGTCATTTTATTCTATCTCATTCTTACTACTTTTTGATCCCCCCTCGTAACAATGTACGCAGACGGTGCCAAATTGTTTGTCAGGCGCTACGCGCTACCATTTTAGCGGTTTGCTTTTTGTAGCCTTGATCTTGCTTCGGCGTGTAGGTATATTGTTTTTATTTACCATAATGTTTTTAGGGTTCCGCACCCGTATTGTAGAATTGTACGGAACCCTTTATGCGCGAGGCTCGCACTTGGCCAAATGATTTAGTGCAAGAATAAATAGAAGGGTATGTGCTTTTAAATGTATGTCATTATTTAAACTAAGTAAGTATAAAAAATTACATAGGGATGGATTAAAGTGACTATCAAATTAATAAATTATGAATACATTTCATTTGCAAGAAAATTGATCTATCCCATTTTACTCTAAAATACAAACCAAACATTTTGCTGGAATAGCAATTTGCAAAGAAAAACTGGAGTTTAATTGTGAAGCATAATATTTATTTATGTATTCATAATTTGATACAACACACCTGTATATCCTTATATTCCATATTTTTAAATTTACACTCATATTTGTATAGGTATTTATTTTCCGCACATAATAAAATTATTCTATACAAAACAAACATATTTAACACAAGTCTTATGTGATTTTCGTAGTAATATGATTTATAAGCTTTCTACGCCATATTTAATATAAACTTGAATTTTTGGTGTCCTAGGTGTACGCTGTAAAACAGGCAGCGCTGTCAGTTTTTTATCTGACAGCATAGCCGAGCGTGCCATCTGTTGCCAAAAAATATATATATTTGAGCAATGACCTTGAGTTTGTTATTTTTATGTCAATTTTATAAGATGTGTCTTTTAATTTTTATACGCATAAATTATTGTAATTTTTTTTGGCAATAAATTTATTTTCTTTCTTTCTTTTATCTGCTCAAAATGACATAAAAATTGTATAATATACCGGTTATAAAGTTTTAAATTATTGAGAGAAACCTAAAATATTCTAAATTCGTTAACATGAAAGAAAGATAAAACATTTGTTTCAAATAAGTATTGTAAGTTTTTTGCATAATATACGTATAGGCAGTTGGTAATAATTAAATCCGAGCTAAAGCAAGACTGTGGCGAGCGCGGTCAGTAATTGGGTACTGCTGAACTGAACCACCATTTTATATTTATACAATGTATGAAACCAACACGAAAATAGAAGGCATCTGTGATGAAAAAAAAAATGTCTTCATTAAGTATAATGTATTAGGCTCTAGTTTTGTTTTGAGCATATTTTGTTAAGCGTTTCTGAAGCCCTAAAAGATCCAACCACAGCGGTGCTTTTCATAGTCGACCGCTTAAATTAGAATGTGAGAAATCCGAGGACAGTCTAACGCATTTATTAAATAGTTCAAAGGATTTTATTTTTTTATTTGATTTTAATATTTGATATTACTGACACGGCATAGATATTTTTTCTTTTTCACTACTGTTTGCAAAGCAAGCCATCGAATGAATGAACTAAACGTTTTTCGTTTAATCAATCACTCGGGTATAATATTGCTTGCGTGATTATTTTCATAATAATAATGATAATAGTATATTATGATACAAGTGAGCTGCGTTGGACATTACAGTCGAGGCGGGATTGCAGGCCGAGTCGAAGACGAGGCCGTAATGAAGCCGAGAGTGTGATGTCTAAGGCTCACGCGTGTCATACGACGTTTTTCAACACGCTTGCGAGGAAAAATAATAAAATTTCACTGTCTTTTTTTCCATCTAATCGAAAACACAGCTATGAAATAACAATTTTTTTTGAAAAATGGCAGCGTATATTTTGTTTTTGCGCAAATGGAAAAAGAGGCACTGATGCAAAATGCCAAACAGCCAAATATGGAATATTAACAAACTGAATATTTTTGTATTTACAACAAAAGTTTTAGATAATTTGTTGATAAAACTAATAATATGATGAAATGAAATGATTATTTGTTATATTTCAGTTGGGATAGTCTATTTATTCGCAAAAACTTTACTATTTCTCAAGACATCAAAACTCTTTGCTAAGATTTAAAAAAAACTGTAATGTAAAAAACACTAGTGCGATAATGTAAAGTAAAAAGCACCCGTGTTTAATATGCTGCATTATGACCCTAAGAACGCTGCAATAAGGGCCACTTTTTAGGCAAGTATATTGAAAAATACATAGTTCCTTTATCATTTCAGAAAATATTTACATCAATGTCTCAAGCAACATAATGGGTCGATGTTAAAGATATTATTGATGTTAAAAATGTAATAAGATATATAAACCACTGCATTAGGAATACCCTATAATGATAGCTGTAATTTGACAAATAAATTTAAGGAAGTATAAAAGTTGCTTATCGAGGAACAAGGTCTCTGTACCGGAGTGGAACGGGCCGGTGTCTGCGGTGCTACAATTTGCATTGTCCGTCTGTCTGTAACCGCCGCCGCCGCGCCGCCGCGCGCCGGCTGACCGCGTCTGGCTATGTCAAGGTGGTTTTCATATCGCTGACACCGTATGAACCGGGATTTGTATCATTTTATACACTGAAGTTAATATAATTGTATTTAATTTGATATACTTGCTATTGTCGGCACTTGATGAAACATAGACAGCAACTTGATTTTTCACAATAACCGGCCAAGTGCGAGTCGGACTCGCGCACGAAGGGTTCGTACCATTATCTATAAAAACGGCAAAAAATCATATCTGTTGTCTGGGAGCCCGACTCGCACTTGGCCGTTTTTAGTATTTGTTGTAATAGCGGAAACAGAAATACATCATTTGTGAAAATTTCAACTGTCTAACTATCACGGTTCATGAGATACAGCCTGGTGACAGACGGACAGTGGAGTCTTAGTAATAGGGTTCCGTTAGTTAACCTTTGGGAACGGAACCCTAAAAACACTTGTACACTGGTCTCATTTCTACTTTTTTACATTTTTCTACCATCTTAAGGGCTTAATATTAATTAATAATAATAAATAAATTTATTTATTTATATATTATACAACGTGAAATTTAAGTTATTTTGTTAACGAAAACTGGTGATACTCGTAGTACTCGTCCATATGAACAACTTTTACTATGAAGCCAACACCGAAATTGTGAAAAAAAATCAGCTGTTTCATACATTTGGGTCGAGTAGGTATTTAACTTATGCAACAGTTGATATTCCCTGAAGATGGATTAATTTCCGAAACCCATAAGAAAAAGTAATTAAGTATAAATGAGTGTACAAGTGTACAAGTGTTTTTGTGATTTTTCACAATTGTATTTATTTACTTGCCCCATATTTTCCTGATTATACTAAATAACTATTAATTTCGTTTTATTTGAATATTATTTTCTTATACTCGTACCATTGACTCAATTGTCTCAACACCTTTTGTCGTGTACCTACTTTATCTTTCCTAAAACATAGTAATCTATTAAAAAAACTGATGTTATGAGCAAGAGCAACAAAAAGACATGCCCTTGCTAAGTTTCATGCTCTTCATTTTAGCAAGACTAATCGAATGGGCGGAGTTAGGGGTATTTAGTATAGGTAGCTATTATGTGTATCGTGTTTAAATATATTTTTGTGACGTATATTAAATACAGGGTGTAAATGCTAAGTCAAGAATCCCTTTAGGGTATGAAAGTATACACGATTCTGGTGTCATTACGAGAAAAAAGATATACCTTGAATATTCACCAACAATTCCATCATTTTTCTAAGCTATGGCTACGCAGCTCACCGGCCTCCCCACACACCTAATTGCACCCCGCAACCCGCACCCCTCATCCGGGTAAGTAATTTGATGAAGACTATAGCTAATAGAAGGGGAAAGATGTTGGGACATCTGATACGACACGACAATTATATCAAAAACATCATTGAGGGAAAAGTGGAGGGGAAAAGAAAGAGAGGAAGGCCCAGGAGAACATTCATGGATCAAGTGAAAGAAAAAGTAAATGTCGTGTCGTATCAAGAAGTCAAAGAGAAGGCGGAGTGCAGAAGTGAATGGAGACGACTTCACCGACAAGAGCACAGCTTTTAAGTAAAAACGAAACGTTCCCTAGAAGGGCAAGCCCAGCCCCGTGTCAATTAGCCCCGTGTCAGCTACAATGTTTTAGTTTAAGTTAATTTAAATAAGTTTATTTTTATTCTATAATGTCTTTTTTAATATAATTTTTGTGTAAATTTTTTATGTATATTTTTGTGCTTTTTTGGTAATAAATCATTTTTAATTTTTTTTTTATTTTTTAATTATGGGAGGTAATAATTTTTTTTTGTATTTTTGGTTCCCCCCCCATGAGAATAGCGATAATTTTTTCGACACTATTTTTTCTTCTTTTCTTGGCTGCAATGTTAGCAAAAATTGAAAAATCGGGATAAGTATAAGAAATAATTTTGTATTGTCTAACTTCAGCATCTATTACTTTCAAATGTATCGTGATTTGGCTAAAAAATATTATGTGATGTAATTTCTAGCCAATCACGATACATTTGAAAGCGACAGCAAACGTTTGTTTGAAGGTATGTTAATATCCTAATTAATGAAATAAGCTCGACTTATTATTATATATCTAGAAAGAAAGAAAGACATTTATTGATGCAACAGACACACACACTTACAGATACAAAACTAACACATACAACAGTAACAAAACATAACATTACCACAGAACAACAAATAACAAAAAAAACTGATACTAAGTAATTCATTTAATTAAGGGCCCATAATACCTCAATTCACAGTCCTGCTCTAACTCTTCTGCTTTTTAACTGTCTATCCTACTCTAATCAGATGCCGCGCATGCGAAAACATCAGTTATCTTGAAATCACGGCTAGAATGATGGTTTTTTCATTTTTATGGAATAGTCTGCAGCTGCTTTATACTAATATCAGTTATATTATGCAAAGTTTCAGATCTAATTTCAAGTATTCATTGAATGCTATGGATTTATTGTACGGTTTGGAGGTAATTTTGTAATATTTTTCTATCGAGAAAATTTTATGGAATCAAGTTTTCACCACAACGTTGACATAGCATTAGTTCTCAACTTTATCGTATATTAATTTCAGAGGGATTGTTGCAGTATTTGTTGGTATAAATCAGGATCATGCGAAGCGAAGTGAGGTATTATGCACCCATATTTATGAATAAACTGTCGTATGTAGTTTAATAAAAAGTTACGTTGTACACACGTTATAAAATAAATCGTCATTAGAAGTAGGTCGTATAGCACAAATGTTATGCCTATAGAAGCCGTTTTTTTTTCTCTGCAACGGTCTAGTATCGGAATTTCCACAAACGCGAGTGCTCGGTAAATGTTTACCATCATTGTCTGCAAGCTAATGGCGATAACCGTGACGTCATCAATCAACCATCATCGTTCGTTAACTATTCTGTGAAACCATAGAGGGCAATATCGGGGCTAGAGATACAAAGCCGGTGATACCAAAGTTGAATACAAACCTAGGTTCAGCCCCTTGACCCTGTATCGTAAAATCAGTTGTCAAACCGAGTGCCTCTCGTCGAAAACATACATATCCGGTTATCTAAGGATACGTTCGCACTTGAAATGACGTCACAATTCGTAAATATTCAAATACCCATTGAAGGTTATTTTGGAAGATCATTTTTTATTTGTTTTTGGTGAATGGCAACCATAGTTAGCAACCGATTCAAATATTTGTAATAGGCCCACAGGTTCGCGGAGCAACAACGTTAAACTTTGTGTGATTAATATAGTCTGAAGATTTATTTTAAAATAAGGGTAAATCACATTGTAACAGAATCTTGAAAATTATCCAACACTGGTTTTTGTTGGTTTATATGTAGACTTAGCATGAAAACATAACGGTTACATGACAGTTACGTTCACGTTACATTTCGTATGAAATCTGATGACCGCCCCAAGCAGACCATAGCGGAACTTTCCAGATTATATACAAAATCTAACGTGAACGCAACTATAACGTTTTCATGTTAAGGACAGAAATTTACTGAAAATGGTGACATTTGAAAGTTCGAAACTCATACAAAAATGGCAGCCTGTTCCCCTCTAGGAAGTATGCAATGCATGCTACCTCTGCATGTCAAATGAGGACGGAATGGGATTTTGTCGCGTTATCTTTGCTTGCTCAGGATTACCTAGAGCTAGGGTTGCCAAATTCAGAAACTTCAAAATACTGATACTTAAAATTGTAACTATACCGCAAAATATGATCGAAAATCAACGATGGGTCACACAAAATTTTATTGGGCGATTGGTATGCCAACAATTTTATGTCACTATAGTTTTGAGGGTCATGAGGTCATCGGATCTTGGCTCCGTCTGCAGAGACGTCGGAGCAATCTATTTACTGGTGGTATGGCTTGTCACCACCCTCATAACGAAACCATGCCGCCAAGCAACTTGTTGTTGTGTACCAGGGGAGCTCGTCCGTTACCGACTTCCGTAGATTTTGTGAAAATCCCTGGACTGATTAACGCCTCGCCTGCTGTCACTCTCTCAGTCGCTGAGCGAGTGGTCTTACCGACGCTTTCCAGCAGGTACGGTAACGGCCAAGAGAAAGCCAATCCATTGTACGTTTTACGCTTAGACCATTTAACACGGGACCTGGCAAAGCGCGACTCTTAGTACTGAAATTATTCTGCCGTTTTCCACGGGAGGGGAGGTAAACACGCACAGCACACATTTACTCATTAACGCACACTCCTGCAAAAAATTGATGTGTCACACTAAATCAAAAGCTGCAACACAAACACAAAACGTGCACACAAGCAAACTTACATGAACAAATTGCCAAAGAAGTCAAAAGTATGTAAATGGTCTATTTTTTTTAATATGTTATTTAACTGCTTAGTATAAATAATGTTTGCGCTAGTTTATACTTTTTCAATGTAAGTGCTCGTAAAGTTCTATTTTCTAAGCATCCAAACTGTTGTCAAAGTGTAAGTTCACTAGTGTTTTATTATTATTATAATTATTTTTGTTTTATTCACCCACATAGTGGGAAGGCAAATGGAACTTAGCCCATACAACCATGTCTGAGAGATGTTTTATTTTTTTTATTTATCGAAGAAAGTTGCCATATGCTACGAAATCGTCTTATCTTATGCCAGAAAGACTTGACAGAACAGTTTGATGCGTGCGTTCCTGCGTTCAGTTTGATGAAATGAAATGAAAACTCTTTAGACGACATTTTGAGTAGGTAAGTTATTTAACTGCTTAGTATAAATAATGTTTGCGCCAGTTTATACCTTTTCAATGCAAGTGCTCGTAAAGTTCTATTTTCTAAGCGTCCAAACTGTTGTCAAAGTGTAAAGTTCACTAGTGTTTTATTATTATTATAATTATTTTTGTTTTATTCACCCACATAGTGGGAAGGCAAATGGAACTTAGCCCATACAACCATATCTGAGAAATGTTTTATTTTTTTATTTATCGAAGAAAGTTGCCACGTGCTAAGAAATCGTCTTATCTTATGTACCAGAAAGACTTGACAGAACAGTTTGATGCGTTCGTAGGCTGCGTTCAGTTTGATGAAATGAAAACTCTTTAGACGACATTCTAAAGAGTAGGTAAGGTAGTACAAATTTACAAATTTAAAATTCTCATGAAACTTAATCAATCATTTCGCGCCTGATATACTTTTTAATTTCTTTTGATAATATTTAGGTAACAAGAATGACTGAAAGCAGCCTTCGAACGCATCAAACTGGAAGCAGCTTATTTCCGTCAAGTTGGCAAGTTGCGTGCAAAGAAAAAGAAAACGAATGCCCGCCTAAAGTTCATTTGGAGTATTTATGGTTTGTTTGTTTCTTTAATTACGTTTCATTTATTTACTCACACTATGCATTGAAAAACGTAGTATGATACACGTGCGTGTTGCTTCCTTTACGCACTTGTAGCATAAACTACTACTGTAGCTGCTTGTAAACGTAATTATCAACAAACACGAACAAAAAAAGCATCATTTTGTTGTATGAATGTTGTGCTTTTCCCGTACCAAAATCTAGTTTCAGTTACTTAGGTCAAAGTCTGGCTTACCTACAGCTGTTGCGTTTACCTAAAGCGGGTCAAGTAAATATTCAAAAAGCAAGGCCGGTAAATACGTGGTGAATTTAATAAATTTATAAGCCTTCGTTTCACTTTGACCCTCTAAAATGTCGCAAAATTGCTATGAGGCTGACACGTTTGTTTTTAATTCTTATTCTTATTCTTATTCTTTATTGTACACAAAACATTAATACAAAAAGTAACAGTAAAAAGGTATGTACATAAGGGTAAGCTTATCTCTAATAAGAGATTTCTTACAGCAAACCATTAAGGAAAGAGTAAAAAAATATATATAACAAAAGAGTAATCATACACGTGTACAAAAAAAACCATTTATTAATAAAAATTGCCTAACATACAAAAAGTTTAAACTAAACATAAAATAATAAAATATTACATCTATATAATACCATTAATATACATACTATATAATAAAGTACATAAATATACATATAATATAATAATTTCAATTATGTAAACTTTTTAGATTTTTAATAGTTCTTGATTACACATACGCATAAAAAGTTCAGAATTACTTGACCGAGCCTTCTACTGCCACTTACGACTTATTGTTTTATTAAATGTATAAATTTAATATAGAATAAAAATATTCCGTTTTTCTATCCACCCTTTAGTTCTTTGTTTTATTTAGAGTAGAAGCATTATAATATTTTATTATTTTTCAAGTAGGAAAAACCACCTACGTATCACGTCTGTTATTATATGACAAGCACTATTCTATGAGCCCCAGCCTTTCCTCACCTCCGTCTCTTGGCTCGCGTCTAGCGCATAGATTTTGTCGGCGAGTCAGTTCTAGTACACGTACGTAGTACATTATATGTTAATGTACGTATGGTCAAAAGAGTTAAGTAACTAAGGAGTTGTCCTTTGCAAACCCTTTTATCGTAAAACTAACAGAATAGTGTGATGAGATAATAGCCAATTCTGAAGGCTTAAATTTTTGTTTTAGTGCTGTCAAAATTCAATTTTCCTCATTCCAAAATAGTTCTTTAGTGTTTACAATATACAACTAAAATTAAAGCCTATAGAATCAGGGACTAGGAGATATTTTAGAATACACTTAATTGAGTACTTGTTCACACGCACTATTGATGATGTTCATCTATCACTCGTCAATGGGTCTTAAGGCCTGGCCTTCTATATCTCAAATGCGACTTAACTACTTAGGTACGTGATCATAATCAATGTAAAACTCACAGACATGTTTTTTCAGACCTTTATCTTTCCGTTGTAAGGACCTAATTGGACACATTTCACTCAACATAGTTTATTTTTGAAAAATGATGCCTTTTTAGGTGATAAATACGTTTTTTATCTAAGCGGCTTGAGTTTTTTGTCTGAAATAACTAATACAACAAGAAAACAGAGTTTATTTTCAGATTTAAAACTAGAAAATACCTGGACCAAATACTTTTTGTAAAATCTAGAAAAAACTCGAAAATTCATAAGATCGTCGTGCCTCATGGGCAAGGCCTTAAAATCTTCTTTAGTGATCTTACAATCCCCACAAGAGCTTTACAACGGAGACGTACAAAGAAAATGGCAATATAAAGGGGGTATTACGTATTGTATTACAATAATGACGTAATGGGATCGTTCGAGGCCAGCCCCATCGTGTTGCGGTTGCACCACACCAAGACTGAACTCGCCGCCAATGAATTTCCGCCTTTATTACAAGTAGCTAAAAGCGAGTCCAGTTACCGTTGTTTAGCTTCAATGTATCTTACGGTGGACCGTTTACAGCTTCAACATCTGCTTTGGTTCCCGGTGTGTTAATGTTACCGCTTCATTGTACTGATATCGGAGGAAGTGAAATGGAAAATAGTGTTATATTGGTTAAAAACCAGAGGTGCAATTGTGTAAGCCAATCGTATTCAAATTTATTGTCATATGGCTATTCGGCTAAACAAATAAGCCCGTTTGACAATTGAAATCGTACGTTTTTGGTTGTCAATAACAAAATAAGACAATTGTATTCATTTGACAGCCAAAAATGTACGATTTCAATTGTCAAACGGGCTAATTTGCTTAGCCGAATAGCCATATGACAATCAATTTGAATACCATTGGCTTACACAATTGCACCTCAGGGCGGCTATTCCGGCATTATTTCTCACTCGCAATATCAATCATTAGAAATTTGTTTAAAGTTAGATAAATGCCATGCGATGAAAATTAGAGTGACTAAACTACATCAAATACAAACTTTAGGATGTAAGGAATGATCATTATAAGTTTTCAATTAAATAAAAAACAATACACATCCGTACAAAATCCATTTTGAAGTCACCCGCAATCTGCCTTCGCAATTTTTGCGCACGTGCCAGAATTGAGGGCCTGGCCCTGGTGACTTTAAAATGGATTTAGTACGGATATGTATTGTTTTTTTAAATTGAAAATTTTAATGATCATTTCTGACATCCTATAGTTTCTAATTCATGTAGTTTAGTCACTCTAATTTTCATCGCATGGCATTTATCTAACTTTAAACAAATATCTAATGATAGATATTGCGAGTGAAAAATATTGCCGGAATAGCCGCCCAGTTCCTTTATGGTCTAATTTCAAGATCTATCGCTATCGCTCTCCGTCTTATACTAAAAGTATACGAAAAAATCTGAAAACTATACATTTGTAATTAAATCATAAAAAATGTAGTCTAACGCAACCCTCGGTGGGCGAGTCCGACTCGCACTTGTCCGGTTTTTTATTATAACTAACGACCGAGATCGGTAGGATAGCGGTAACGATGGTCGTCGAGACTGCAGGCCCAGGGTAGAGGTATTTTTGAATCATTCGAATTTCAATTCGCATACGAATCCGCATGATTCGCATAGGAATACAATACTGATTTCAAGTTTTCGTATGCGAATCACGCGGATTCCTATGCGAATTGAAATTCGAATGATTCAAAAATACACTCCCAGGATAGAGTTTATTTAAGGGCCTTATTAACTTCAACGTCTATCGCTATCGGTTTCAAAGGTATCGTGGTTGGTTAAAAATGACGTCACACGTAATTTCTAGCCAATCACGATACGTTGAAGTTTGAAAATAAGGCCCCCATGTTATTGTCCATTCTTTGAATACTATAATAAATTGGTGCGTCTCTTTGCCCGATAGCGCTTACCCTGCGTGATAGTACTGTGGCTACGTATGGATGGAAGGAATCAAAACTTTCGTGTTTTAATAACTTCTTTACTTACCAGTTTTATAAACTACTATTTTCCAAAGGGACGTTCGTAAATAAAATATGTCACATTATGCATTATTTTGAGTTCATAATCAGGATTTTAGGATATAAGAATAGATAAATGACATTTATATAATACTTTTTATTACAAAATAAGAAAAACAATCGTAATCGAGACCCGTCGCAACCGCCTTAACAGAACTCTTAGCTTAATCAAGGGGTTATTCAAGTGAGTTGTAAAGGTAAACGGTAAAGTTATATGCTCTGCGGACCAATTTGCGAGACGTCAAGATTCACCCGAGAGATTTATACACGTGCAACATTGTTGCTAGTGTATTGCGGTTCTCAATGTTGTGGTTTTAACAATGCTCGAGAGGATTGTATGGAGCTAGAAACCTCATGAGCTTTAGGCCAACTTGTCACTATGCTAGAGTATAGCCTGGAATAGAGTACACATTACTAGGGGGGGAAGTCCAAACCTCCTCCTTTAAAAATAAATAAAACTTAAGGTGGTAAAACAGAATCTCGGCGCAAAATGCACATCATAATATTGTTTTCCTTACTTTTAAATAAAAATTGTGCGTTTTAAAGCAATAATTAGTGGAAATTTATTAGTATTAATTAAGTTTTCACATTCAAATTCTATCATTTTATGATTTACATTTTGATTGCATTCGATTAACAAATTTAAAAGCGTATTTATCGTTGTAATCGAATGTTATCAAAATGTAAGGCAAAAAATTACATAATTTTAATGCGAGAACCCTATTATTGGTAATCAATTTCCGCTAATTGCTTTAAAACGCAATTTTTGAATACTTTTTATTCAAAAGTAATTTCGCACTGTGCACTTACATTTTGCACTGTGATTTGGTTTTACCACCTTAATGGTTTTTACGACTAAACATACTTTTTTAGTCTGATTTTTTCAATACTTCGAGTATTAAACACGTTTGTGCAGAATCTGGTATTAAGTCTGATTTACTGAAATAGCTCCGCAACTGTTCAATCCCTTACTCACAGCCTGATAAGCAGAATTTCGGTGCAAAGTGCACATCATAGTATTGTTTTCCTTACTTTTGAACAAAAAGTATGCAAAAATTGCGTTTTAAAGCAATTAGCGGAAATTGATTAGTAATAATTAAGTATTCACATTCAAATTCTATCATTTTATGATTTACATTTTGATTGCATTCGAATAACAAACATAAAAGCGTATTTATCGTTGTAATCAAAATGTAAGGCATAAAATAACATAATTTTAATGTCAGGACCCACTATATTAGTAATCAATTTCTGCTAATTGCTTTATAACGCATTAATTGCATACTTTTTATTCAAAAGTAAGGAAAACAATATTATGATGTGCAATTTGCACCAAGGTTCGGTTTTACTACTTTAAGAGGGCTATAACTGCGCGTGACCTTGAAAGTCACGATTAAGGCCCGATTTATTTCAGATATTATCTGAGACAAAAAAAAATTACAAAAATATATGAGAAACTACAGAGTATCTGGATAATTCCTTGATTGGTATTTTAAATTTTTATCAAGAGCTTTAACTAAATAATAGTTAAGTCCAAATTAAATCCATTAAAGACTAAGATCCGATTTAATTATGTAATGATTTATGCAAAGAAACAAATAGAAACTTAGTCAAATTGAGGATATATACATAACTGCAAAAGTACCCTTGATTATTTTTGAAGAATTTTAGTTATAATTTATTTAGGAAAATGTGAGCGCTTTTCCAGCTTGATTCCTCCTCAAACGACAGAGAGACCAGTATGGGATGGGTCGTGTGATCTAACCGTTGAAGCCTCAACTTACTCTTAAGGCTGTACCTGACCCTAGAATATGAAAAAAGACAGATTTTCGAGGGTTCTTTTGACGAAAGTAGGACTATCTTAATATTAGAAAAAATATATTTGATTTATTGATATTTTATCTAAGGGAACAATGTACTAAGAACAATGTACTAAGAATTATACTTTTGTCAAAAAAAATGTTTTCACCCTCTTTTTTTGGTTTTCAAACGTTCGTTTCAAGAACGCGTTTAAGAGATGAACTTGATTATTTTTTCATAAAATAGGTAATAGAAATATGAAGGTTTTCTACTTAAATCCAGTATTTTTTTCCCTACAAAATATTTCAGTATTAGCTAAAAACCCTCCGATCAGCTGTTTCGCGCGTAATTACTAGTATTACGCGTCCTAGACAAATATGTCAATTAGCTAACCAATAATCGCCTCTATCAAAAGCTAATAAAGTATTTGACATTGGCCTTTTTGTGTTGGACGGGTAATAACATTTTTTCCTAGGGTATGTCATACTCTTAATCTTTCTCAAGTTAGAAGCAAAACGAACATACTAAAATGGTATTTGCTTAGCATCTGCCAGTAATAGCGTAATAATGATACATACGTGCCTTTCCCAAAGAAGCCCCCAGGTAACAGTTAAAACAGCATTAAAATCCGTTGAGTGGTTCACTTGTTTCAAGCAAACATACGAATAAAGATAGAGAAGGAAACATTAAACTTCTATTAGCTGTTTAGAAGCTGCAGACAGGGTTGGCATTGTTTAAAACAAATGTTTAAAACACTTAAAACACCGAGAAAAAAACATCCGTGTTTAAAACACTATTTAAAACGAATTTTCCAACTTTATTACCAGCTGATTGTTTTTCTTTTTCAATTTTATTACTGATTTTATTCTTACTTTTGTTATTAGTGCTTGTTCATATTGTTATAAACAGTTATAGTCAGTTACTTGTTACAAGTAACTTGTATTTTTAAGCATTTGTTTCGTGTTTATTGGATAAGCACTTATTATTTTTCACTCAATAAATTATTAGATTATGATTACAATTAAAAAACGCTTTTTAATAAATTATAAATTACATAATATACCAATACGTTAGCCAAAAAATAATTAAAACAGACGCAAACCAAACATCAGTAAATATTTGTTTTAAACATGTTTTTTTTTAAATTTTGTTTTAAACAGGATGTTTAGATCTTTTTAAAAAAAACTGTTTTTTTTTCCAACCCTGGCTGCAGGTGTGCGAAGAGCAAAAGGCCGTAACAAATTCTGTTTTTTTTAACTAGAGGTTTTTTCTTTTCTATCTATTCGCGAATTGTCGTAGAAGCCATAATACTTTCTCGTAGTATTAGGAAAAAGTCATAAAAATCGTAACTAAATCAAAATTAAACTTTTTTGGTATCTTGAAATCGCAATAGTTGAACAGTTCCGTCTATATTTTTGGAAATAATCTCTGCCCACGCAGTCGCATCGCATTACTGAGTAATGTTAACGTTTACTCAACCTTTATCTCCTTACTCCGCATCTTCCCGACCGGTTAAAAGGTGGTTTTTAATACGACCAAAAAAGAAAACCGACGTTTTTAAGACTTTTCGCATTTCGGGACTCCCAAAATAAAGTTTATTGTCAGAGAGTGGACTGGAACGGGTTTACTTACAAAAAGGAGACGTCCGGGATGCAATATTCATTTTTCATTACTCTAAATTAATTTATAACACCATCTCGCGAAACATCGTAAGGACCAAGAATAACAAAAATACGACCAAGATCCCACGATGAAATGTTTTGTAAGTTCAGACTACAGACATACAGACTAAACATTAATAATAAACGCATAGAGTCGACTTGAAGCAATTTTAGCTCAGTGAGTTACGGGCTCTTTTAGATATAAATATTGCTTGTTTCCAAACAAAATATATACGAGAGATTAGTTAAGGTATTAAAAAATATGTTTCAATCATAAGCCGGGCAAAACAACCCATTTTTATATGTTTCTTCGTACCATGTAGCTTAAATGTCACTTGGTTTTTGTGTGGAAACTTACCAACGCTGTTTAATCCTTAGGTTTAGTCAGTCTGTATGTCTGTGGTTCAGACAGTTCATTATGTTTTGTTGTATACATATAAACACACCCTCATTCACATTCGCACACACCAATACACCCTGACATTTTCATACAAACATTTACATTTATTTAGAAAGAAAGATTTGGGCACTTTTCTTTTTAAATAAAATAAATAAAATAGATACAAATTAAATTACAATGTGTAACTATGGATTCGCATAAAGAGCGGTCTCCCTTAATACAGGTTTTTATAACTTAAAAGGGGAGTCCCACCACATAAAACTTACAATTTGTAAAGTAAATAAAGATATAGATATTTTTTTTTATTATTGTCGAGGTCAACTACCTTACACTACTACTACTCGAGATAAATATTACTATAGAGCGAAATATAAGAGTTAAGGAAATGGTCAAGTGCGAGTAGGGCTCGTAACCTCAGGGTTCTGTACATACCGTCTAAAACACAAAGTTTCAAGAGTAGAAGGTAAGAGTTTCAGCGTGGTATCTCTAACAGGGTCCGAAAAAAGGATTTTGACAGACAGGCAGACGGACAAGTAAGGGATCGTATAAGGGTTTCGTTTTTTTTTTTAATTTTGATGTATGGAACCCTAAAACAATTAGAAATGAATTTTCTCAGAAAAATAACTCTCAGACGAGCATCTCTGGCGATTGCGATGTATGTCGAAGTTAGACAATAAGGCCCCTGGGTACCTAGCATAGTCGATAATACACTGTCTGTCCCTCTCTAAGTAGATCAACAGAGTGAGACAGAGCACTGTATCAAGCGCTATCGAGCTCGATATGGTTTGCTATGCTGGAGTCAATTAGATTTGGAAAGACAAAATATAATTTTTGTAACTTAACAAAAAAGGTCATTAAGAGAATATGTCACGCTTGAAAAATTCACTGTCACTCTATGCGGAACGACCCGCAGTGCGAGAGGGACGGATTCCGGCAAAAATAGGAAAATGTCGGTTTTAAATTAATATAAAATTAACTAAAATAGTTATCAAAATTTCAAACTGACAAAATTTAGATATTGTTAAAATCTGTCTAATAAAACATCGTTGAGGTCTGTCTGTCATTCCTATTAGGCACAGTATGAAAAAAAGTGTAGAGGAAGACCTCATTTCAATAATTATTTCTATCGAGCGAAAGTTCTGCAATCGCATTTCTGTACTGAACAAAACTAGAAAAAGGTTTCGAAATGTATATACTAATTTATCAAATTAGTGGCTTCTTCTAAAAAGCAGGTAAACAACTTCAAAAGTGCCGTTTTTATCGAATCGAGTCTTCAGCTGGTGTGAATTTATCTGCATCAAAGTCATCGTTTATTTATGGAAATAAATTTATTAGCAAAAATATATTTAGCGTTTTTGAACCTGCGGTCAATGGGTGATCGTGCACAAATTACGTCTGAAGTATTCTCTAAATTCATTTTGAGACCGAATGTAAACAAATGTGTAAACATATAATCGACGCACTTCACTCAAGCACACATTCAACATTTGCCAGCTTATGTTTTTTTAGGTCCGGGTAATAAAATGCTTCAACGAATTTATGTACTTTTTCCAAGGATTTCTACATACTCTTGCAGAGGTTGCAGATATACTAGGTGACATTTATTTAAACAGCCAAGTTCATACTGGAGGCTTGGTGAGTGATCAGTATCACGGATCAACTTCTTTTGCGTAATTTATAAAGGGAAAATGTTTACTTTCCATCGTATCGACTCAGAGCTGAACTTGCGTTTGTTGGGAGCAGGAGATAAATAATATAATGTATAATATATATATATATATATTATATAATTTCCAAATTTCCCAAAAAGGGCTATCGAATCTTGATAACGACTACTTACCGAGTCTTCAGTATGAATTTGGCATTTTTTAAAAATACCCGAGGAGTTCAAAAATTTCCGGGAAGAAGACCTTGAGGTATGTAGAAGTAAAAGTAGTGCGTAGGGATCGCAGCAAATGGAGATCTATCTATAGCTTCTGGGTGATAATTTAGACAACACAAGACAGATCTGTTTATTTTGCACCATATAAAACAAGTACTTACAATGTAGGTTAGAATAGGCCCGGCTTTAGCGCTTAAAGCAATTTCTTCGAGAACCTTTAGGTGGAATGTAGGTGGTAGAGCTGATGCCGGGCTCGACTGTGGAGGTACCACCATCTTACTCGCAAATACTCCCGAAGTTATTCGGGGGAGAGTAAGAGAACAGCTCTCAGGCAAAACCAGGCGGCCCACCATTGCCTGGGACCGATGGAGGCGGTTTATCCATCCCCAATTGCCAGGCCTTATATAAAACAGACTGGTGACGGGCAGCGGCGTCACTGGTGCAAGGGTTTCGGCACCGCGCTCACCAACCGCGCGCAACGTGTGTGAGTATGGGCATTTCTTCCAGAAGGACCGTCAAGCGTGGCTAAATTCTGGAAAGGCCTATGTCCAGCAGTGGACGAAACAGGCTGATGGATGGATGGATGGTGGTCAAGAAAAGAAATCATGAAGGCGGCATAAAATAAATAAAATGTTAAAATGAAATTTTCAATTTAATAATATACGAATACTTAAGCAAATTTAATTTGTTAAATACAAGGTTTTTTTTTACACGTCGATAATAATCTTAAAAGACAAGCTTCTTAATTTAAACGTTCTTTTTACGTAAACGCGATATAAACATTATTCACATCACCGACTAAAATAAAGATCAATATAGAAGACATCAACGCACTCGCAGAGATCAAGTCCTGTTCATAAAAGACGAATTCAAATATCAATAAAAGATGGAGAAATTTGGTAAAACGACACTCGTCATTGAATATGAAAATTCAAAAAAAGAATTCGCTTCTCTGTTGAACACGATAAAAGTAAGTGACTATTTAAACGATACCGAAAAGAAAAAAATAGAAAATTCATTACACCTTGTCCAATCAGAATAGGCATTGTATAGCAAAGAGTTGTCTGTCTGAAGAGTGGCAGGTCCGGAGTGTAGACGAGTGATATTTGCTCGACACTTCGTCGTCACACTGGACACAGGTTCTATTACTCGGAGACATTACTGGAGGTAGAGCATAGATTTATGTAGAGGTCGCGCCCCTGCTTTTGTTGGTAACCAACTGATTCTCCGCGGTATGTTACTTAGCATAACGACACCGGGAAACGCGGTACCGAAACCGCGATAAATTCTATCGTCGGTGTGCTAAGGGCGTTAGGCGCAGAAATAAGCTTAAGAACACGAGAAAAAAAGGTAAAATGGTCGATTACAACAGTTTTTGTTATTTCGGAATTCCAAATTCGAGTTGTGCCAAGAAAAGTATTTTTAAGAATATTTTCGCCATTAAATAGAATTATAATAGGATTATTTTAACAAAAATAGCGTATTAGGTTTAAGTATCTATATACCTTTATGGATTAACAGTGACACTGTTATATTTAACGATTTATTGGCAATGTTCAAATGCAATATAAACAGCATTAATAACTAACCGCCAATAAGAATTTCAATTATTTTTGTGAGCGATAAGTATAATTTTTTAGTCTATTTTTCGCTTCATAATATGAAAAAAAAAATGTAAACCAATAACTAAGCTTTAATCTTAATTAATGTTTTCTTTTAAATTTGTAATTATTTATTTCAAATTATTCTTTGCACGTGTTTCTGAAGTTACCCAAATAATTTTGCATGTTTATATTTTTATTTTTGAACATTGTAACAGATTTATATTAAGGGCTGTGGGTCCAATAATTTGTATCCCTCTATAGGACAAGTCTATAACGAAGTAAATGTTTGAAATCGGGGTATGCAGTTAGAGCTCCTTAATAAATATATAAATAAACCATGAAAAATCAGCCGTTTCATATAAAGGTAACTTGACCAAAATATATGGAACAGCTGATTTGTTTTGGTAGTTTCAGGGTTGACTACTTATGAATCCAGAAAGTATAATGAACATTGACAGAACCCTACCATTTTGTGTGACGATGTACGTTTGATAGACTAAGAAATCGAAACATTTAGAAATTTTCGAAATACTTAAAAAAGTTTTCATGCATATAATATAAATTTCATGTATAGGTATATAAGAATAATACGTTTATTAATTCGGAATAAATAGTACATTTTGATTCTAGTGCGAAACTTTCACACATGTATCAAACGACGTTTTTTAGGGTTCCGTACCCAAAGGGTAACCAACGGGACCCTACAACAAAGACTCCGCTGTCCGTCCGTCCGTATGTCACCAGGCTGTATCTCATGAATCGTGATAGTTAGGAAGTTGAAATTTTCACAGATGATGTATTTCTGTTGCCGCTATAACAACAAATACTAAAACCGGCCAAGTGCGAGTCGGTCTAGCGCACTTTCATATAAAAGATATGATTTTTTTGCCGTTTTTATAGATAATGGTACGGAACCCTTCGTGCGCGAGTCCGACTCGCACATGGCCGGTTTTTAATACACCTGCGAAAAATTACATGAAACAATAAAATAAAAGTATTATGATTTTACTATATTTTTCAACTACGCTGTCGTCCTAGCAGCGAACGTTGTTCAAAATCTGTTAGTGCAATTGCACCCTTGTAAGCTTTTGAAGCTTTCCAGCAATAATGAGCTTACTTCCCTTAAATTTAGAATCCCTATTGCATAGTCACGAAATTTCTTGAATAATGCATGTCGACTTCGCATGACCACTAACACTTTAGTAGGGTATTGCACAAAATGCTGTTAGGTGCATATGCAAGTGCATTGTGCATTACAGAAAAGCTTGAGCACGAAATAACTAATATACTGCCGTCATACGTAAGAAAGCGGCTAAGTGACATTTTTGTGAAAATGACTTTATGGCACGTTTATATTTCCGTGTTACGGAGAACTCTAGTATCGGAGCACTTACATTCGCATTAATATGTGCAACGTACATGTTGGTTATACATAATATACAATGCTTCAAAGATCGTGTGACCTCAGGACCTTGCAAGTGCCTCAATGTAATACAAAATTTTACTCTAAATCATTTACAGTACGAGCAGCTCGAATGTGGAACACACTGCCTAAGATTCTGAGAGATAGTCCGTCAATATCTTCATTTAAACGTAAATTAAAAGAGCACTTCCTCTCGTATGAGTAATATTTAAGTATGTATTTATTCATTTATATCCATTATATTTATATCTATAATTTGCATTTTTACTATTTTATTTGTATAGAATAAGTTGTTAAAATCCTTTTGCATATTTTTTACTTTTTTTGTTATTTTAGTTTAAGTTTCTGTGTGTGTACAATAAAGGATATAATAAATAATAAATGCTTTTATTGGGTCGGATCCTGCCTATAACGTTGTATATTTTTGTATTTTACCTAATTAAGTTTTTTGTATGACTAATTTCAGTTAATAAATATTCAGTATTCAGTATATTCACAAAAAAACCTATAGACCTGTCTTGTAATGATTCCCCTAGGACTTGTCGACTCAATAAGGTCCTACAAAAATTAGTGAAAATAATTCTCGGATAGATCATGAATCTTTAATTGATTGATTGATCACTTTTAAGAAGAAATAAAAATGTTTGGTCAAATAATTTTTTGACTTTCCAATGCAAAGTTGTTCAATAAATTTGTATGGAAAAGAGGAAAAAAATACATACACTATGTACAAAATGGGTACACGCAAAAAAATGTTTTTTTGCTGAAAAGTGGTCTATTAGGGATACTCTATCATCTGTAAAAAAAAACACTTTTAATTGTAGGATCTCATTTATTTATAATGCGTTATTATAGATGAGACATCAGAATTTAAATTTTGAATCGGTATAAAGTTTGAGCTTACAAAACATGTAGTGTTCGACAGCAGTTGTTAATTTCGTCACATATTAAATATACACTTTCCGTATGTTTAACTTAATATTGACGAAGAGGTAGCCGTTGTATGTGATCTAATGAAGAAAGGCCAAGTCCTTTGAGATTCTTTGGCACTTTTGCAACCGAAACAAACTTGTATGTATGACTCGATCGACCAAATATGTGGAAGAAGCAAAGGAGTCATATTATGATGTACGTTATGTCAGTATAAAAATAATATAATAACTAAGCAGACGCCGGCCCTGATTTCTGCCTAGGCCAACAAGGCACCGGCCTAGGGGCCCAACCGCCCAGGGGCCACAACTAGGGCGGAGACGGAAGTTACGGTAGACAGAAAAAAAAAAATTACGCCTTATTGACGTGCCGTCGCCCAATCTGGCAACACTGCACCAGCATAGCAAATACGTAAGCATCGATTCGATAAATTTGACATGTAATCTCGATAAATTCTAAACGCCAACTCTTATTGCTATGAAATAAGAGCTACATTTCTGTTTATCGAAGCGATGTCGAGTCAATAGCATGTTCATACTTGGTACCAATGGCGGGCGATACCAACTGAATAATGCCATTTTTTTAGCTTTATTTGCCGCCGCTCTGGGAGTTTCTCTAAGTCCTAGCCTAGCAGACGAAATTTTACATCATATATAACGAAAGCCTTAACTATAGACTGTCCGAGTTATCATGATATGGGTGACAGTTCGTAATTTCACCTATACTACTACACACACCCAGGCGCAAAAGAAAATAATAAGTTTTAGAAAGAATGTATATCATTATTGCAAAAATACAATAAATTATTTATCTATAAATCGAAAGAATAATCACAGTGTATTCGTTAAATTTAACAAAAAAAGATTCAGAAAAGAATAATGTCTTTTTGCTACTTGATGCGTGGATCGGAACGTTAACCCATAGGGACTGACACTACATAATCGAAAATACATCGATGAATCGGTGCGGCCATAATATAGGATCGCGTCAGTATGAGTGCATCTTGTGTGCGGTTTGTGTCTTCGTTGCGGTTGCTTTACGTGCTATTTGTTTTGACGTTTGTTACAGTTTTTGTTGATTTTTGTTTTGTTATTGTTGTTTGTTTTTGGTAAAAAGCCAAGAAAAACAAAAAAAAAATCTTTGAGCTCTCAAGCTCGGGAGTTATTGGTTCGTTTAATTTAATTAATTTAGAAATTAACAAAAAGTAGTTTGGATAATCAAAGAGCAATCAAATAAAAAATCGATTTGACAGCCCTTGTTAACGTTCTCGATACTTAAAAAAATCGATTCTATTTCGTTAGGGCACATAACTATAACTGCCAACTTTGAACTGCCACCCATATCATGATAAATCGAACAAACTATAGTAATATTAACGACTCAGATATTAGCCAAAAAGCCTTAAAAATCTTGAACTTTTTCGTTTTATACGTCAGTGGTATAGCATGTAGACAGGTTTTCAGCCCGTCTCGAGCATTTGCCTGCCATTAAAATGCTATTTAGGCGGTCGCCTTCAATTTTACAATCCATGCAATTTAAAAGTCTTGTCAAAAGCAAATTCGAGCATTCTGATGTTTTTTCAAGGTTTTGTTGAGAACTTTTTAGGGTTCCGTATCTAAAGGGCAAAACGAAGCCCTATTGATGTCACCCTGCTTTCTGTCCCATATTTCATGGGTCTATTACTTACAGACCTGAAAGGACATCATTCATTTTGGGCTAAATTTAAAGTGCCGGCCAAACAAAAATGATGTTGTTGTACTTTGTTAGAATATGTAATTATATTTATTTGTTACTATGAGACCAAAGCTGTAGGGTCATTCTCTGCTTTATTATGTGAGCTCGAAATCGATATTTTATGCTCTTTATAAAGGCGTATGAGTGATGTAATAAAATGAATTGTTTTTAGTGTAGAAAAACATAATCACGGTGATAATAATACAGGTCTCTAGAGTATAAGTCCATTGCACTATTTATAAATGAACTGAAATATTACTTTGAGTAACAAACAAATCAGTGTCTCAAACACGGATTGTGCATAAACAATTCTAATTATACCTTGGGATTTGTTTTTTTTAACTGACGCAACCAGCTTTGCTACAGATGAGATAGAAATACAAGCGCTACCATAGGAGGGAGAAAATTAGAAAATGTGCCCAGCTTCAATAATAATCGATGCAAGAAAACGATACTTGCAGCAGTATTAACAAAAATTAGGACTGGAGATTCCAATGTAAGATTAGCCTCAATATTCAAAATGTCCGAATCTACTTTTCGAAGAATGTTGAAGCAAGGTCGTCAAGCACTGCTTGCGGACTATGTACCGTCGCGAGTTGGTTTCGACCACATGACCCGTGAGGAAGTGGTACAACGAAACTTGATAGTCCCAGAAAGTCATTTTGGCAACCCAGATAGTCCAGTCAATGAAAGAAAAGCTGTGACAATGTGCTATGGTACTTACATCTATCATCAAAAGAGCTCTAACTATTTCCATCAACGGAAATCGTATTGTGGTCATAAGTATCGTCACCTTCTCAAACCACTGTTATATATATGCTGTGATGGACACACGCCGCAACGACCTCTGATGCGGTGATTGTGAACAATACCCTCTCACATACACCCTCACACACACCCTTGCACACACCCTCACACACACCCTAACCTCAACATCTTACATTACGTCCTACATACATACACACACGTTCATAACATTATTCATTCTACTTCTTCTCATCCTCTTGCATGATAATATCCATAGAATTATGAAAATGTAAATAAAATAAAATAAAATAACAATATGATATAAAATAGTGTTCCTAATAAAGATATACTTAACCCACTAAATCAATTACTATAGAGTAAGTACTTCAAATTTGATTATAATGTATATTAATTAATATCCCTGATTGCTTTACGTCATTTCATTACTAGCCATCAAATTGTAAATACCGTAATATTGTATATGTTTGTTATTTTTAAAATAATTGAGATTAATTAAATCCATCATGTATGTTACTTTAGTTAATATAAAGTCAATTTCATGTCTTCTACGTAATAGTATATATCTATATATTTTGTAATTTTTAACGTTAGCCGGTACACAACAACAAATTCAAAAAATGTATCAATTTATGTGAAGAGCGCTGGTCGTTAAATCTCAGGCAGGTTCCTGCCTACCTTAATGGCCAGAGTTCCAATTAAAAAGTGTAATATGTAATTTTAAATCAATAAATATATTTTCATTTTCATATTTTCAATACAGTAGATAACGAAGAAGGCGGTTTTCATTGGTTTTTTAGACCAGGAGACGTATTCATATTAGACTGAGGATTCAGGGACTCAGTGCGGCCCTTTGAAGACTACGGTTACGTAGTCCATATGCCGGAGACAAAGAAACGAAGGGAACTGCAGCTTACCACAGACCAAGCCAACAAGTCTCGGCTTGTGACCATTTGTCGGTGGGTGGTTGAAGTCATAAATGGACGTTTCAAAATAGACTTTTGCCTATTAACGATTGTCCACAGTAACAGATCACTAAGACACATGATAGACTACTTTAGAATTGCTGCAGCTCTATTAAATGACTTCCACGTCCTGATCGAAAATAATCTGCATGCTAATGAATTTTTAAGTATTATTAATGAGAGAATAACTCTGCCCAATAGATTAGCAGATCTTGTCATCGCTAATAATTATAACAGAAGAAGAGCACATTTTCAGTCGATGACAGCTAAAACGCCGAAATTCGATCAGTTCCCCAGATTAACGCAAGAACAACAAAACAATGAATGAAATTTATTAAAAGTGTTCGCATATTTTTCTGTTGATAAGAATAATCTTCTTAATAAACAGGTAGAAAACGCGGATTTTTTGGTGGTGTTAATTGCATTTAAAGAATAAAAATATTTAAAATACGGAGAGACGGGCCTTTTACAGCTTCATACGAAAATTTCCAGAGCCTGCATATTAAAAAAACAAAACTGTCATAACTCACTATAAGCACCTACGTAGGTATAGACCATTCATCATAACGGGGTGGGGAAGATTCGTGCTCCGCGAAATTCGTGTCGTGTAAACTCGTGCCAAAAATCAATCTTTACAATTAAAAATCTTCATTTATTTCACATTGGAGTACTACCAGCCACAAAAGTCGTTTCAAAAATAATAAATAATTAGAAGTAAAATAGATTAAGTTTGCTTAACATCGATTTGCCGTTGTTGGCACCGAAGTCCAATGATTTAGAAGTACTAAAATTAAAACAAAAGTCTGATTAACAGCTACATTTTTCTAATTATCACAATTTTTTCAGTGTTTATTATATTAGTTATAAGAATAAATATAGCATGTAATATAAAGCGTTAATTTTATAAAAATAAAAACAGACTGATAATTAAAGTGTTCTATTAATTTATACTATTTTTACTTTCTACACCTTCTGTACTTTTCTATTTTTGAGAAGCATTGCCAATTTACTAGTAAATAATTTCCACGGAGCACGAATCGTCACTGGTAAAAAACAGCGGCACGAGTCGCCACCAAAATAAAAAAGAGCACGAATTCCGCGGTATAATCATCCCCAACCCATCATAACTTGTCTCTTGCCATCCATGTTGGCATCACTGCTTGTCAAGCCTTTGCTGTCATGTTGTTGTCCCTCAGATTTTACAAAATTATTTATTATTATTGCCAAAGCCGTTGAACAATAGTGCAAAAGAGATTGTGTGCCGCCATCCATCGGGCCCAGGCAACGGTGGGCCGCCTGGTTTTGCCTGAGAGCTGTTCTCGAGTAAGATGGTGGTACCTCCACAGTCGAGCTCGGCATCAGCTCTACCACCTATACAGGATTCGAAATACAGAATTTTATAGTTATTAATACTTGACCAACGTAATTTTGCAGTTTGGTTTTATAAATTGTAGGTAATAAAAGAAGAATAAGTTTGCAGTTTTTATTCAGATTATTTAAATCTAATAACTTATTGGACTGGTACGGAACCCTCAGGGCGAGAGTACTACTCGCACATGACCGGTTTTGTTCAATTGTTTTTGAACTACCGTAAAAAAAAACGTAAGAAGCCTCGTAACTAAAGAAAAAGGTCTCTGGAAAAAAGACGAAAATAATTCTATGCTATCACGTGACATTTTACAAATATTTGAAATTTTATATGTTAGTGTGAAAGTTCTTCAAAATCAAAAACCTGTTGGTACGTAAGTAGATTCATGAACAGTCAAGGGCTTTGAGAAAAAGAAACTGTATATCATACGACAACATGGCTGACTCAAAACCCGAACTTATCGTTGGGGAACAAACAAACGCGACGGAAAGAATCAATTACAAAGCACAACAAACAAAAGCACCAGCGGTGTCAGAGTCAAATAATTGATGAAGACAAATGTTGGTATCTAAGCCCTTTAGCGGACATCTTGACTCACGTCTCACGGTCAAAATGACGAACTAATATTGTCTCTTGATAAACAAACATCATTAAATGACTAATGATACTTGTAGCTGCGGTACGGCAAAAAAGATACAAATTGGGGTTGCACGCCAAATTGGCCAGACAAAACATTGTATTTTATGCATATTTATCTGTGTGTAATGTCCTTTTGATTATTATACTTCGGCTATTTAAATTCCTGTATGAACACAGAATAAATAATAAAGATATAAGAATAAATACATGACTTCATCAGAACGTCACCGGCTAATGCCGCAACAATTACAAAACGAGAACAGAAAACCAAAAAAGCTTCGAGTCATAATTTTCCACAAACATATTTCGACCATACACGTCATAAATTTTAATATTCAGAGTATATGCGAAAACGTGCACCGGCCTTTATGCACCAGCCTTAGCCAGTTTAGAACCATTTAGACGGGTAAAATTAGACCCAAAGCAATTTATTCTAATGTTTTCGGTGCACAACACTTGAACAGCGCTATTTTGTTTTGCTTTCGACAGTATCAATCATCTGTACTACTGCAGATGAATGTAATAGTTCATACTTTTATTGAAACGGCTACTCACGATTTTATAGTCAGATTTCGCCTGACTATTAAATTTTAAGTAGCCGTTTCAATATCAGTATGAATCTAAACCACGAATCTTTTAGTAGTAAAATGCAATAGTTGTAAGAATTGTGCTTATTAATTATATAAGCATGAAACAGGGCACATAAAGAACATTATACGAAGGTTTCATTTTGAATATAAGGGCATTTTAGATTTTCCTTGTTACAATGATGGGGGACATTCAAACAAAAATGGAAAATAACCTTAAATTTAAGATCCTGAATTTACAAATAAACGTTTTTCAGCAATAAACATAGTAAAATATTATCGGGGCTTCGATATTTCACTCAAACATCACGTAATTAAATTATACCACCTTTCAACAATGCATGTAGGGGCTGAATTTTAAAAAAGCCTGTTTTTTTTTATTACTTTCCTTATATTAATAGTTTCTACTTATTTTCATCCCTTCTTAACCTATGTCAAGAAAGTATCTTACTGTCTGCATTTCATGATCCAAGATTTAGCCGATAGGACAACTAAAAGATAAACAAAACCGATCAAGTATGAGTAGAACTCGCGCCTTAAGTGTTTCGTAACATTGAAATAAATTAATAGACCTAAATGATTTGAATAAAATTCACAAACTTATCATTACCTAGAAAATGTATAAAGCTAAGATGTAAAATTAAGTTGGTCGAGTATTCGGGTACGTAACTCCAAAACTATAATAAAATCGTCATTCAGTGTTTGTTTTTTAAATACACTATATGGCACATAATATACAGAAAATTACAAATTCCTAACTATAGACAAGCCGGATAAGTCAGTCTTCACCCGCGACGTTACAGGGACGCGGGGGCGGGTGATGTTGCATTGAGAGTCGCCCGCTCCCCGCGCGATTCCCTTTGTCGTCATCCCCACGTACCGATAACGACGCGGGCGAAGACTTGACTTATCCGGTTTGCCTATACCGTAACACAAATGGTCTAAAAGTGACAACTTTGATGGCCACCCTTTTATTTACTTTTGGAGATCCGAAAAACAACAATGACAATGTTCTAGCTAGACAATGACACCCCAATAGACGGGATACGAAAAAAAAATTTTTTGCCTCTTTTTTCATACCTGCTAAAAATTATTTAATTAAATTTTTATTTCAGTATTCGGTTTTGGGTCAATATCCTACATAACATATCCAAATTTCAGGTCTGTAATTCATTCCGTCTGCAAGCTAGAGAGAGACTAGTGACATGCCCGGACAGACAGACAGCAGAGCAACATTAATAGGGCTCCAAGTTGCCCTTCGGGTACGGAACCCTAAGAACTTTCTTTTCATCATTCTTGAGCGCAACAACTCAGTTGTGTGCGTGGCCAAATGTAATGCTATTTTATTGTGCTATTACGTGCACGCTCCATGAAACTTGATAAGGCAATACAATACACCTATTTCGTCGCGGGCACAAAATTGAAAACGTGTGTCAGAAGAAACAAAATTTCAGCAATACTGTGAAGGTTTTCAAACATATTATTGCTTAAAATTAATCTAGATATTCGATGCGAAATTAGTATACATTTTATTTTATTTTATCTAAAACAATAAAAATAACATTCGGCTACACGTCACGTAAAGAAAATAAAAGGGTTCAGACTTTTAAGGGCTAATATGAAGAGAAGCTACATACTGATAAAGCGATTTTTCACAAGGAGCATTGTTAGATAATGAAGGAGGGCCAATAATCGTCGAACGGGTCAAAAACCATCGTCTGGCCGGGCACGAGTTAATGACAGCCCATAAATTCGTCTGCGTCCAACTAACGTCGGATGCAACGAGAAAAAAAAACAAGTGCGCAAATTGTTTTAAATGGGCAGGTAGGCTTGTGACCGGCTGACCTACAGCCAGACGAAGAGAAGACCACGTTATTACCAAAAAAGAAAAAAATATACTTAGAATTTTCAAGGCAATGATAAACATCTTTTGGGTCCGCAATAATTAGTCACGTCAAGGCGGGACAGAGATATCAATATTATTTCAGTTTTTTGTTGTTTTTGGGTATAATAAAATTAGAGAGAAGTGTGCGTCTCGAATTTTCATGTTGTTATTTCAATGGCGGCTTGCCAAACGATCACAAATCCATTGCCTTTAGAAATACGCGGTCTCACAAAATTGTTACATTCGGTCGTTTTTTAGGGTTCCGTACTCAAAGGGTAACCAACGGGACCCTATTACTAAGGCTCCGCTGTCCGTCTGTCACCAGGCTGTACCTCATGAACCGTGATAGTTAGACTGATGTATTTCTGTTGACGCTATAACAACAAATAGGTACTAAAACCGGCCAAATGCAATTCAGACCCGCGCACTCTCATACAACAGACATGATTTTTTTGCCGTTTTCATAGATACAGAACCCTTCGTGCGCGAGTCTGACTCGCAGTTGGCCGGTTTTTCATTAGAATTCAATGTGCTATTTTTCTCTGCTTTTTGGAGTAAATAGATCAATTTAGATATTTCAAAGATAAATTCGTGCTTTTCAACTGATTTTATAAGTATTTTAGTATTTACAGGAAGTGACATCATCCTATCAGGTTGAATGGTCGTTTCTTTAAGACTTTTGGTTGCGTTTAAGAAAATAAAAATATGCATATGGAAATGTGTGGTGATGACGTCACTCAAGGTCAAATGAAAGACTTTTTTTAATAAGGGCACGCTTAATTTAAAATCTGTCTACTAAAACTGTTCAGAAAAGGTATTCCTCGAAAAGTGTTTTCGAACTGGCGAAAGAAAGCATAGGCCAATCGTTCACAAACTTCTGGTTGGCGATTATTTCAAATTTTCGTTGTGCTTTTCCAAGCATTATCCTATTTATTTATTTTATTTTATTTATTATTTATTATGCAAATAGTGTTTTAGGGGTGAGTACAGGCCACTGGATTATGTAATCGTAAAATGCAAAACATTCCGTCAAATAATTGCATCATAGCGTATGGTATAAGAGGCAGTGAATAAAAAAGCACGTGATTTTGTTATTTCAAATATTTACGTCAACGTCTGGCTAGCGACAGCTGTAGCGTTTACCTAAAAGGGGTCAAATATTTATATACATAAAAAATGTGATTTGCAGCGGTTATTTCACGAATAAACACAAATGTGTTTATATTTAGCATAGCATAGCATTTTTTTAATATTCTTTATGCATTCTTCATCCTATTCGATCCTCTTACTGATAAGTAGCTACATAAGTCTCTATGGGATTATTAGAATGGAACGGAATAAATCTTCAATAGTTATTTATTATGTAAAACATACATAAATTACATTTGGCGTGGCAGACCAGGGGCATTATTGTCTATAATGACTTCACACATGATTTTTGGCCAATCACGACGCTTTTGAAGGCTATAGCAATGGATATTGAAGTTAGTTATTAAGAGGGCATGTGCTTTTGAAGCTACTAAAGGTAGCCTGTCCGTACCGTGGAATGGTTTAATTATAATTGTGACGTAGGGTTGCTTGCAATCGCTGCCCGGACTAGTATATTTCCTTAATCATCTAAACTGCGTTTGAAGACGTTTTTAAATCGTTTTGAACTTTTATTATGTTTATCACAAAATTACGAAATATATACCGGGTGTAAATAGACTGCTACCATTAAATAAAAACCACATATTCTACCAACCCTACTGAACCACTTTTCTCAAGATTCATACCGCGGACACCCTTAGTTTGGGAAATAATTGAGTTCCAAACAAAAATGCGTGAACCCTAACGCACCGACATACGGGCGAGTTTAGAGAGAGCGTCGTCCGTGAAACATTGATGAGTGTAAATTTTTCCTTTATGAAAACGGCTTTCGTACGGGAAGTGCGAGATTTTGCTTTTCACCCTTAACAGAACTGTTTGTTGTTCATCCAAAAATCATAGATTAGCCAATTTTCCTGAATTATTGGACTGGGCAACCTGCGGTAATTCAATTGATACATTTTTTCTCGCGCATTCTTTTTTTTTGGTTAAGACGACTATCCCTGTCAAAATGTGAAATTAGACATTTTATAATGTCGAAGACACTGCAACCTGCCGATTTGGGAAATTGAAACTCTGCATAAACATACCTTGATCTTAATTCTTATTCTTCATGCTTTTAGTTTTTACAAAATATATTTTATAGCTATAGTAAGCTTTACGCCTAGCTACAAAAACATAAAAACAAAAACGTGTATCATCCGTTTCTCATCAAATACGCCATAAAATGCAGAAGTAATCACATATTCAGCTGTGGTTTATAAAATTTTCGTTTGATATTTGAACCTTTTTTCTATAATTCGTTTTACAAGGAAATATATTGAAAATATTTGAAAGCGCCTGCAAGAAAAAATGAAACGCCATCAGCAACTAACGTTTTTAATAATTGCTACTAGAATTAATCAGGAGCTTTGGTGAAACAATTCGCAGTCACATAAAGTTGTAGAAACAAAATTTTGGCATAGTGTTAGGTGCATTTAACGATTTTGTTAACGTATTAATATAGTGAACTAGTGGTGTGTTGTGTATAATGTAAATTTTCCCTTTTATCACTCTCGCGGCTCGGTTCAGTTGCCGTTTTTCCCGCCAATTTGACTAAGCTAGTCGTCTTAAGGGACCTGTAGTTGGTGGCTTGAAGTCAGTCGCGCACGGGGTCGCTATGCTTGCTATTTCATTCTACATTCAACTTCGGATTATAGAGCACTGACTGACTGTTATTGGTTGGCCCGAACGTTCATTTCCCGAGCTCGTACGGAACTAACCGAACACCGTGCGTGTGAAAGGCAAGACAACATTCATGTTTTGAAAAAACTTGGGAATGGTTTTGGTTCTTCCTATGATTTCAGGAGAAATATCCCAAAAATTAAGGTGGAGCAAAAATATTTTTGGATAGTATAAAATATACTATGCTGTGAACCTAAAATTATTTGCTTTATTGTATCGCTTCTAGGACATTACGGTACATAAACATTCATCAAATTTAGGGATATGACTTTTTACGTATCTGACATTTTGCGTATCTGACATTATGCGTGTAATTCGTAAAATCCACGACTTTTATAAGCTTTGTATGAATTTGATCTTGATAAATGTTTTAGGTTCAAGTCATGGATATTGTATGGGATATGTTGCAAAAGAAAAAAAAGAATAGGAAAGTACCTATAAATAAGGATATTATCAGCGAACTGTGCTAGTATGGGATAATAACGGATATAGTTTTCAATAATGTGTAGGCATATTTTTATGCTGTGTGAATAATGTATACTTTTCGTTGGAAATATTGAAAATTAAAACTGATATACACAAAAAACTTTCATTAAAATTGAGCTCTGTTATAAAGCAGTCATCTATTCTCTCTTACTCTTTGGTATTATGTTTCTGGAATCTACTTCCCCGAAATCTATCGCCTTAGACCGCGCCCTTTTCGGCCTATTTACAAATAGAGTCGTCGGTCGTAAGAAAGTACGAGACGGCAATTGCTTGCGATAGCACTTTTGAATCCATGCACGTCGTCGTTTAATTTTATTTTTATCTTTAAATAGGCAAGATTGCTGAAAAACAGCGCTGTGAATATGATATTTTTCACTTACAGCAATAAGCTGACAACTAAACTGTTACTGTTTAATATGTATAAATAATTCGCGAGACAAATAAGTAACATTGTATTCTTTCCATGGGGTGGCGGCTCGGACTAACAAACCAACTGGACAGGCCAACAACAGGCGCACCCTTCTGCCAATGGTATGAGCCCGGCGGGCATACCGGTTATATAAAAACGATAGATGTCCTTGTGTGTGAATGTGATTGTGTGCGTATAGTTTAAGCTAGTGTTTGAGTATTTTGTAGTGTGCGTGCATCGCGACGCTGCCTCGTCCTCCACCGAAAATGACAGACTTTTTTGCATAGAAATTAGTGCGCGGCTCCACTCCAGTTGGTTTTCTCCTCCAAGGGTGGCGGTAAAAAGCACAGAAATGTGCCTCTCTTCAAAGTCCTTACAGCAATAAATCCACCTAACGATAAATAAACAACACTGATGGTAAAATAAGTAAGGTACTCACAGGGTCGATGTCCCCTTGCCTGTCCTTCCCGAGTCCCTCACCCTTCGACCAGCCCATCTTCTCGAGTAGCTTGAAGCCTTTGTTCTCTGGTGCTATTGCGCTGTGGACAAATGAAATTCTCGTGAGTTGAGTGATACTCGTGATACTCGTGATACTCGTGATACCACTTCGGCATGGGCAAGAGTATTTATTCTTTGGAAACAACAAAATCCGAGGATTGCTAGATATCTAAATCACTTTCAAACCCACGTGAAGGCGTCCTGGTCTCTATGGATAGTGGTTGTAAAGCTTATTTGTTCTTGAGAACTTCTTGACAAAGTCCTAAAACTACTTACGTTCTCATATCTCTTTGTTGCGTATTCTCAGATCCAGGTAAAGATCTCTCAGTTTCCAAGTCCCTTCCTCTACAGGATGTAAAAGCAAAGGCAAGAATCCTTTAAGGGTGTGTGAGTATGATAGGTAAAGATTTATATTTAAATACTGGGATCTCTAAATAAAGTAACAGTACCTCATAATAAGACGATTTTCGTTACTCAAAATACACTAATCGCGTGGACACCCTCGCTGGTCGCTGGTCGAGCAAGAGAATGAAAGAGAATTTGCAACGCGGCGTCAGATTGAGGCGCTGCACGATTTGGCAACAGGCGGCCACTGCATACCCCGGGCGGTGCGGCGGCGGTCACGGATGAGGGGTGCGGGGTGCAACTAGGTGTGTGGGGAGACCGGATTTCGTTCATAAGGATGCGTAGCCATAGCTTAGAAAAATGATGGAATTTTTGGTGAAAATTCAAGGTATATATTTTTTTCTCGTACTGACATCAAAATCGTGTATACTTTCATACCCTAAAAGGATTCTTGAGTTTGCATTTACAACCTGTATAGTGAGTGGTTCTAAAGAGTATTTATTCTTCAGAAGTTCTTGACAAAGTTCTAAAACTACTTACGTATCCAAATCACTTTGTTGAGTCTTCTCCGAACCGTGTGAAGAACCCACGGTTTCTCTTCTCGCTTTGGCTCTGTCGTTGTAAGTCCCTTCCTCTATAGCTAGAGGTTCTGGAGCGTATTTGTTCTTGAGTCGGGCTAACTCTAGTGCGTGTTGTTTTTGAACGCTGCAAGTGCGTGTGTATGCGTTGCGCTTTTCTTTGTCTTCCGCTGAAATAGAAGGAATGATAATTGTTCAAGGATTGTTTTTTTCATATCTTTATCAGAATTGAGGCTTGTTCATGTATAAATTCTAGAGTTCATTAGACATATTTCATAATTATTTTATAATTAAATTTGGGCACAACACAGAAGGAGGACGTTACGTTGGTTGAAACTGCGCAGTACCAGGCATGCCTTTTATGTTCTGTCGTTTACATATTTGCCGCCAATTTTGAATATAGAACTGCTCAATATTCAAATTTGGTAAATTTAGAATTTCAAAACAATTGAAAGAATTAGGATTAATGCAATTGTTTAGTCAGAGCGTTGTTTTGAATCTGTCAGGTCACGTACGAAAATGAATCTTACTAGGGAAATGTCAGTGCAATCATCTCGTACAAGAATGCTCCAATCCAAGTAAGCATTTGCGCAACTGAGACCACATCTCTGACGAACTTCAGGCCCGCCTTTTTGATCTACTGGGGTGTAAATATACTGCTACCATTAAATGAAAACACATATTCTACTGACCCTACTGAACCACTTTTCCCAAGAATCATAACCGCGGCCACCCTTACTTTGGGAAATAATTGAGTTCAAACAAAAATGCGTGAACCCTAACGCACCGACATACGGGCGAGTTTCAAGAGAGCGTCGTCCGTGAAACAGCTGTTCCGGTGCAGCGTTCTAAAATAGACCTTCCTCCTACGAGATAAAGTCTTTGAGTTACATTTGAATATCCATTTTTCTAAAAATTTGCGCGGGTTTTTTTTTCGAATAGTCGTTCAGTATAATCAGTTGAGTATGTGGTTTTATTTAATGGACGCACTCTATTTACAACCTGTATATTAGGTGGTAGAGCTAATGCCGGGCTCGACTGTGGAGGTACCACCATCTTACTCGTAAATCCTCCCGAAGTTATTCGGGGGAGAGTAAGAGGACAGCTCTCAGGCAAAAAAACCAGGCGGCCCACCATTGCCTGGGACCGATGGATGGCGGTAAATTCATCCCCAATTGCCGGGCCTTATATAAATCAGACTGGTGACGGGCAGCGGCGTCACTGGTGCAAGGGTTTCGGTACCGCGCTCACCAACCCGCCTGCCCAACCTGTGTGAGTATGGGCATTTCTTCCAGGAGGACCGCCAAGAGCGGCGAAATCCTGGAAAGGCCTATGTCCAGCAGTGGGCGAAACAGGCTGATGGATGGATGGATATAAGGTGACAGTTATTTATGCAGCCCTATTCATACTGAAGACTCGATAAGTAGTCGGTATCGAAGGTAAGGTAAGTTACAAAGGGCCTGATCCACCGATTTAAGGTCACTCAGCGAGCTATGGAGCGGGCTATGCTTGGGGTATCTCTGATGGATAGAATCCGAAATGAGGAGATCCGTCGGAGATCGAAAGTAACCGACATAGCCTGCAGAATCAGTAAGCTGAAGTGGCAGTGATGACATGATGGCCGTTGGGGCCGAAAGGCTTTCGAATGGAGACCGCGCACAGCAAAGCGTAGTGTAGGCCGACCTCGTGCCCGCTGGACCGACGACTTAAAGGACGTTGCGAGGGGCGGCTGGATGAGGAGGACGGAGGACCGACATGAGTGGCGAAATTTGGGAAAGGCCTATGTCTAGCAGTGGACGAACACGGGCTGATGGATGGAATGGTTTTTTGAAAAATATATCAATTATTAGGTACTTTCCGTTTACCTACAAACGCAATCCCAGCCCCGAGTCAACTACTATGGGATATGAACATTATTTTGCGAAATTAGCAAAGTGTTATCGATCCATCATACTGATCAATCACTTACCAATGAATTTGGCTGTATAAATAAATGTCAACCAATATGTATATGTATGTATTGTTTGGGTAGACAATATAAAATATCATACTAGACACTTTATGGGGCACAGCCAGACGGACAATAAAATAATAACTATAAAGGTCTCAGTTTCTCGATTTGTTAGCTAAGAAGGTGGGAGCGAATAAAGTCAAAGATGGCGTTGCAGTTGTGCAGCTTCGCAGCTTCAACGAGTAAGAAAAGGGATGAAGAAGGCATTACCTGCCATAATCAGTCCTGGTTCACAATGCCCACACGTGTCGGTTCCAGGATGAATGTGGCAGAGCAGTTTCGTGACGCCCAGTTGAATCGTGCTGCCGTGGGGGACCTGGAAGTACATTTAACTTACTGTGTTAAATAATTTGGCCATGTGCGAGTCAGACACGCGCACAATATGTGCACGGAACCCTCAAAACTTTATGGTACATAACAATGCGGCACCCTCTGAGTAAGGAACCCAGATTTTTATTTACTTCATAGTATTACCACAATCTTTTAGAATTTGAAATTTATATGTATTACTATCCAAGACAGAGCTGAAACTAATAACGTTAAATAAGCTATGGGTTTCAAGCTCTTAATTTTTTTTTATTTGCCGTGGTATAGGCCATAGTAAAACGTATTTCTGTGAAAATTTCAACTGGTTACCTATTACGGCTGAAGCGGTGAAGTGAAGACGGACGGACGCACGGTGGTAAATTTTCAGTTCATTAAATATTTTGTCGCTACGGTTAAAGAGTCCATGTATATGCAATGTTTATGTGTTTTTAGTTTTTATCAAGAGGTTCCGTTTGGCACCCTTCAGGTACGGAACCCTAAAAATAATGCAGGTTCGGCAACAGAAATACCACCTGGATACTTTTTAATTGTTACCAAAAAGCAAATGTTGAAAAGACAGTAAGTTGCTCTGTTACACTTCTCAAATAAATTGAAATCCAGGGACTCTCGACATGCCATGTGGCGCATTTTAGGAGGGAGGGGGCGCGGGGTTGGACGTCGGGGTATGTATATATTTGATAGAGATCGTATACAAGATCGTATAACATGGCTGCTACGGAACTTTTATGTCTCACTTATAAAGATTCCTGTCTATCAAAATATTTTTCTCGTGATCTGTCTACATTATATTTTTATAGAACTAAAAGTACAATGGTTCCTATAATTTAACATTTCTTCCACTACCCTTACTTTCTGCTTCGTATCGGGTTATGGGCCCAGCACGCTTCCACTACGCTTACTTTCTGCTTCGTATCAGGTTATGGGCCCAGCACGGTTCCACTGCGCTTACTTTTTGCTCCGTATCAATAATATATGTATCCCCTGATCAGCGTCACAAGTCACATGACCAGGGTACAACTGTCACGTGACAATGATAGGCTTTTTTTGCAGGGTGTAGAGGTTAACCTGCTATCTAGAGTCTACGCAAACACTGAAGTCCTACGGCAGTCTTCATTGCCTTTTAAGTATGAACTTAAATGCCTTAATACATCAGACTTCAGTAGTCGCACGGTCTCTATTTCATCCTTTAAAAAGTCACGTGATAAATTAAGGAGGGGGGGGCAGTTGCAGGACCAAAGGCTAAAAAGTAGAGGATAAATTTAAAAAAATTGACCCTTACTTCCAAAGGTAAACTCATGACTTGGCTCTCAGACATTCTGTTGCCATTGAGGATCGTTCCATTCTTGGAGCCAAGATCCGTGGCCACGTAGACACGTCTCTCTAGGTCGTATCTGACGTCGAGATGATTCTGTAAAAATATTGTGTCAATGCTACTATACTTTTGCTACTAATCATTTTAAACGCACTGAGGTTCTACAAAAATGCGTTTTCGTGATATGTTTTAAATAGATAAGGTGAGTATCGTTTGTATAGCCAAATTCATACTGGAGACTCGGGAAGTGGTCAGGACCAAGGTTTAATAACTCTGTTCGCGAAATGCACAAAATGTTCCTGTAAACTTGTTCAACAACAACCTCGACTCAATTAGTATAGGAAGTCTAAATTATATTTTGCGTATTTCACAGAAAGGGTCATTGGTCCTGAACACTTACTGACGCTCCAGTATGAATTGGTCTATATGAATGAAAGTCACGCAATGTATTAGGCATTTTAGGAAGGTTACAATATGAATTATTACGAATTCCGTCGCTTTGGGAACTCTAAATACATGTAGAGTGCATTAGAAGACAGAAAAATATAAATGAGTAACAAATTCTCCGAGTAAAAATTATTAGACGGGTCTCGAACCTGCCTACCGCTGGTCAAAAACAAGACTTCCAAATGTTATTACTAAATATTTGAATTTTTGGGAACCGTTTTCTGTATCTGACTTTCTTTTTTTCACTTTCTTTTTCCATCCAGAATTAGCTTATATTCCATTTATATAAATAAAACAAAACTTTGCTACTGGCATTTTAGAAACTACGGACTTACCCTAGAAACATTATGCTCCTGCAACAATATCGTGTGCAGTTCCCCCTCCCGACCGATGGTCCCGCCATCTTTAGTGATCAGGAATAAACTGCCCACTTTCAGTTTGGGCAGCTTCGTCTCTCGGACAATCACGCGCATGCATGGCGGGTGGTGTTTTGCTACCGATTCTGTAAAGAAAGGTGAGTTTTATATCATGTTGGACGTAAAAATAGTGGGTGAAATAAGGGAATATATGAGTGATGACTGTTTCAGTAACAGTTTACACTCGGAAGCACAACAAACAACTCTAAGGAGATACACATTTCTATATTATTTAGTCAAGTGTCCCGCCCATCTCCACTTAAGTATCGCGATTCGTTTACCAACATCTTCGACTCGTGTTCGTTGTCATACTCGACGTTCGGTACACGATCCATAAGAGAGATGCCTAGCATGGCATGCTCCATAGCCCACATTTATACTGTCCATGTTTTGGAACCATAAGTAGGAATACACAGGACACACTGGTTAAATGTCTTGATCATGAGGCATAGCGGGATTTTTGTTCTACAGATAACATATTTCTGTTTTCTAAATTATAAAGTACTTATAAAATAATACAAGGCAAATAAGTATGGAGAAAAATTGTAAGCAAGAATTTGATTGTGACATAACAATCAATATTAAATTTACCATCATCACTTTCAGTTGCAGTGCTGGAATAAGAATCTTTTTCTTCCTCATCTTTTTCTGAAGCCTCAGCTTCACTTGCAGTGTCACTGCATTCACCGTCTTCTAGCTCAGCACTGACTTCTGCTTTTATATCTTCTTTGTCACCAACATTTTTTTTGACATCATTGTCTTTGGAATCTTTGGTTTCTGATTCTTTCTTTGAATCATTATCATGTCTTTTCTCACTATCAGATCCGATTTCTTTTGTCTTGATCTGAATCTTTTTTTCTCTCTTCTTTTCTTTTTTCGACAATTTGGGTTTGCTGGATCCATCGCCAGTTTCCTCCTTGTCCTGTAATATAACATTGGAAACTTTGGTATTTTGAAGAGACTTGTAACAATCTATTTACCTATGGCGGTCTGGTTTCGCAATGAAACTCGAGACAAGTTTCTTGCCAGGCAGTCTATATCTGCTTCTGTTTTTCCAACCTGGAAACAAAATGTATTTTTATGTTCAATTGCATTGTTATTCTATCAAAGCTTGGTCTGTTTTGCTTAAACTGATCAAGGTTTGTAGGTTTCATTAAATCTCTATAACTGCTGTAGCAATCATATTTACAAACAGGCAATCGGCGAAAAAATTGATAAATTCCAAAACAACTCTTTTTGTAAGGAGAAAGAGTCACATTTCTGTTAACCGAATGGATATCGAGTCAATAGCAAGTTCGTACTCGTACTACTGTTTTGTTAAATTTAGTAAATTAAGTCCATCTATTACTGAGACAACAGGCAGTCATCGTATCCTATAAATAGTATAGAATTATCACTAAATAATTATTCACAAGATAATATTTCAGGTCCGATCTGGACCCGGCATCAGTTGAGTATAAATCTTTTATTATTTAATATATATAATTATCACTGTACAATAAAAATAATATGTGTATAAATAATTATTCACAATTTATACTCAACTGATGCCGGGTCCAGATCGGACCTGAAATATATCTTGTGAATAATTATTTAGTGATAATTCTATGCTATTTATAAGATACGATGACTGCCTGTTGTCTCAGTAATGGATGGACTTAATTAACTAAATTTAACAAAACAGTAGTACGAGTACGAACTTGCTATTGACTCGATATCAAATAATAAAAGAAAGAAGCTGTCAGCAGTTATTATATTTTATATCATAAATAGCAAAGTCAATACTGTGTAGGCTACCTGTTTATGTTTCTTAGCCTTCTTCCTCTCATGGTGTTTAAGAGCTTCACTGGCCCTTGACACCTTGCTGGTGTCTGGGTACGAGTGAAACACAAACTCCTGCTTCTCATCCGAGTAGAAGTAGTAGCAGTTAGTATCTGTATGGTAATAGAGTCCAAGTTCCTGTAACAAGAGGAAAGAGAGGGTAATATGCAAGTTTTTTGTAAATGTGAACTTTTAAAGTTTGACTTCTGCCCCTAGATTTTATGTATCGTTGAGTCAGTTGCCAACTGGTTGCCAAACGTATAAACATAGATAGAATTCCGATTATCTAAGGAACGACGTCACAGTTCGTGAACAGTTCAATATACACTAAAGGCTATTTTAAAAGTTTATGTTTTATCAATGTTTTTAGTGTTTAGCAACCAGATGGCAACCAACACTAAGTTACATAATAAGCCCGTAGGATCCTTGACTTGGCATGCAAGAGATCAAAAGCATGAAAGTATTCGAATTCCTAATGCTGTTAAATGCACTGTGCTGTGCATTGCATTGTAAGCAGAGAGGAAGTACAAAATTGTATGACACTGAGAACTGATGACAATGAGAACCAGAAAACTTACAGAATTATAATAATAGCCAGTCTTGTAGTCATAGTACATTCCAGCAGACTCAACATACACCATGCCAGATTGAGCGAGCGCACTTTGTGCTACCTCCTTCACTTGTTCTGCTATGCTCTTCTCATTTTCTCCATTTTCTGTGTCTATGTTCCAAGCTGTTGGCTGTTCGATTTCAACCTTTTCGTCCTTCACTTTGTGTTCCTTTAAACTCTTGATTTTTGAATCCTCTGTTTGACTTGACGCATTGTATGTTACAGTTGGTTTTTCCTGGAAATTAAAAAGAAAGTTTCTTTCTAAGTAATCGCGTTTTAAAAGCTGAGATGCAGGAATCTGCTTTCAACCCAATTGTGGCAGAAACTATAGAAGCATAAAAGCCCTTACTTGAATCGCGATTCATTTAATACAAAAGGTGAGATTCAAGCCCCGCAATAGGCCGGTGACTTGAAAGAGGTAAACATTAATTGTATTTAATCAATTTAAAGTTACATGTTTTATTGTATACTCGATATTTCAAACCGAAACAAGTAATTTTAGTGTGAAGAATGTGCTTGTTTGGCATTTTTCATATTTTTTTACAACCCACTAAAATTCTGCTTGCGACGACTCACAATTGGAAAATGCTGGATAGAGTTTTCAAGTAGATACATAGATCATAACACGGATAAGTCTATCAGAAAAGCCATGATGGCGAGTTTAAAATTTAAATTGTAACAATAATTCAAGATATGCATCTTCCATATAAAAATAAAGAAATAAATAATTTATAAAAAACATAAAAATTATAATTAGAAAATACTGTATACTTACCTCTTTGAAATTTCAAAGGCTATCTATTGGGGGAAGAATTACGTATAAAACAAATTAGTTTTGTGCTTTTCTTATCTATGAGAAAGAAAAGTTTTAGAATACATTTTCGATTTTATATATTTTTAGGGTTCCGTACCTGAAGAGTGCCAAATGGGACCCTCTATTAATAAGCATCTGCTGTTTGTCTGTTCATCTGTCTATCACAGCTTGAACCATACTAGGTAGAAAGTTTAAATTTACACAGAATACGTGTTACTATGGCCTCTATTACGACAAATAATAAAATATATATTTTTTTATAAACTTTGGTCCCCATACAAAAAGCCTCAAAAAAGTTGCATTATTTACACATTATTTTAATACCTTAGGATTTAGCTCTTTTCTAAAGACCAAAAGAACCAAAGACAAGTAAATTAAAACAAAAAACAATAAAAAGTTGGGTTTGCATGCAGACTATCCATCCCTAATTGCCGGGCTTTATATAAAACAGACTGGTGACGGGCAGCGGCGTCACTGATGCGAGGGTTTCGGCACCGCGCTCTCCAACCCGCCTGCCCAGCGTGTGTGAGTATGGGCATTTCTTCCAGGAGGACTGCCAAGAGTGGCGAAATCCTGGAAAGGCATATGTCCAGCAGTGGACGAAACAGGCTGATGGATGGATAGAATCCTTTGTACTTTACAATGTTAGTAATAAAATTACAGTAGAATCCGGATATAACGACGGTCAAGGGACCGACAATATCACGTCGTAGTAACCGGATGACGCACTAAATGACTAACAATTTAAGCTTTTTTTATGTAAGAATTCAGATTAATTTCTATTTAAATAAAAAAAAATATGTATCAGAATTAACAAAAAGTAACTGCATGTTTTACCTTTTTCCTCAATGGACTATGGATGAAATTACATAAATATGTATGTACATAATGTTGTATGTATTTACTAACGTACGAAGTCTGTAATTTTAGTTTGTTTGTGACTGATATTTTTTAGATAGTAAGAACTTTAATAGACCACCACCCTCTAACAGAAAACAATAAATTATTAAATATTGCAACACTCAATACAAGATCACTAAGGACATCTGAAGCCTTATTAGAACTAGAAGAATCACTAAAGAACATAAATTGGGATATTTTAGGAATAAGTGAAATGCGAAGAGCAGGGGAAACAATTGAGGAACATCCAGGCTATGTACTATTCAATAAAGGTGAAACTGGAGGACAAAAAGGAGTTGGTTTCTTAATAAAAAGGCACTTGAAAAGCTATATAGAAGATATCATCGGAGTTTCAGACAGAATTGCAATCCTAAACATCAAACTACCCAGCTATAGAAAAACATGGACGATAATACAAGTTTATGCACCAACTGAACAAGCTGAAGAACTGGAAACTAAATCTTTCTACAAACATCTATCCCAAATAATAAGAAAATACTCAAACAACCTGATTATCCTTATGGGTGATTTCAACGCCCAGGTTGGAATTAAAAAGAACAAAGATGAATCTCCACTGGGAAACTTTGGTTATGGCAAACGAAGTGTCAATGGACAACGACTAGTGGATTTCTTATTAGAGCACAATCTGACTCTCCTGAACAGTATCTTCAAGAAAAACAAAACAAATAAGTGGACTTGGATTTCCCCAGATGAAAAATATAAAAACGAAATAGATTACATTATAAGCAACTTTCCAAGATCATTTACAAACACATCAGTGATATCAAAATCAAAACTAAATTTTAACACTAACCATCGTATGGTCAGAGCATCACTTAAAATAGAACCACCCAAAAAGCCCAGAAAACACATAAAACCTTCAAACGCAAACGATGTAAATGAAGAAAATTATAAGGACACCGCTCAGTCTTTGGTGGCAATAACTACGGAGCTATCAGACAAAAGCAAAATTGATGTCAAAATTACCTACGCTAAATTAGAAAATCAGCTAGCATGCCACAAAGTCAGGAAAACTGATAAGCAAAAATATCAATTAAGCGACTCGACACTCCAACTTATAGAAGAAAGAAAACGCATATTAACTAGCCACCTCAAAAAAGAAAACACCAAACTGATAACAGAGTTAAGCAAAAACATCAAAGAAAGCATTAGAAAAGATCGTAAAACTAAAAGACTAAAAACTCTAGAAAAGCACATATTGACAACAGGAGGAACAAGAAAGGCTCTGAAAGAGATACGTGAATACAACAAAGATTGGATACCAAACCTTAAAAACAAACAAGACACTATCACAAACAGAAAAGACATGAACACACTAGCAACTAAATTCTACCAAAACCTTTATTCAAACCATATTTACAAACACCCAGAACATGTAAACAGAAGTACCAAAGTAACTAAAACCAACCAAGAACCTGAAATCTTACCGAGTGAAGTAGAGAAAGCCATACTCAGCCAAAAGATGGAAAAAGCACCAGGCCCAGACAAAATCTCAAATGAGATACTAAGAGGAACTTTGAGCGAACTTGTCCCTTTACTCACAAAAATTTTCAATGAAGTTTTAATATCTCAACACATACCAGAACAATGGGAAACATCCCACATTACTCTTATACATAAGAAAGGCGCAAAAGATGACATAGGAAACTACAGACCAATAAGCTTGATGTCAAATATTTATAAAGTATTCTCCAAAATCATCTTAGAACGAATTAGCACCACATTAGATGAAAACCAACCAATGGAACAAGCTGGCTTCAGAAAGAATTATGCTACAATAGATCACATACACACCGTGAAGCAAGTTATTGAGAAATACAATGAATATAACAAGACTCTATACATGGCTTTCATTGACTACACCAAAGCCTTCGACAGTATCAGCCATGAGGCTATATGGGAAAGTCTAGAAAAACAGGGTATACACACAACATACATTAAAACAATCAAAACCATATACTGTAACAGCAAAGCAAAAATACAACTTGAAACATTAGGCAATGCCTTTGAAATAAAAAGAGGAGTCCGACAGGGAGATCCTCTGTCTCCCAAATTATTCTCTGCAGTGCTTGAAAACATTTTCCGAAAACTTGATTGGGATCAATTTGGTCTTAACATAAATGGAAGAAAACTTAACCACCTCAGGTTTGCAGATGATATTGTCTTATTTGAAGAAAATCCAGAAACTTTACGGAAAATGATACAAGATCTAAACAAAGAAAGCGAAAAAATAGGACTGACAATGAATATAGACAAAACAAAACTACTGACAAAGTCTGTAAACATGGAAATTAAGATCAACAACAAGCCACTTGAGTGTGTAGACGAGTACACTTACCTAGGCCAGCTCATTTCTCATAAAGACCAAACAACTAAGGAAATAAATAGACGAATAGCCAATGGATGGAAAAGGTACTGGTCATTGAAAGAGGTTATGAAGTCTACACATCTAAGTATTGGGGTAAAACGGAAAGTGTTCAATACATGTATACTTCCTTGCATCACATATGGTTGCGAAACGTGGTCACTCACCAAACACCACAGAGAAATGCTCGAACATTGCCAAAGAGCCATGGAAAGAAGTCTGATAGGTATCAAAAAACAGGATAGAGTACGAAGTATACATATAAGAGAAAAAACTAAAGTTGTTGACGTGCTCTCCAAAATAGACCAACAGAAATGGAGATGGACAGGTCACATGATAAGATGTACCCAAGATAAATGGAACAAAATTGTCACAGATTGGTACCCTAGAGATGGCAAACGGAGCAAAGGAAGGCAACAAAAAAGATGGGAAGACGAGTTACAATTGACAGCCGGTCCTAATTGGAGAAGAGTTGCTCGAGACAGGAAACAATGGAAGATGTTAGAGGAGGCCTTTGCCAAGAGGCACACTGAACTAAGGGATATCCTATAAATACAGAAATGAACTCAAAAACCACAACTCTTAGTTCAGAATAAAGGGCTTATTGATTGATTGATTGATTGAAGAACTTTGTACAGGAGGTGGGGGGCGAAAGGGAATCGGGGCAGAGAGGTATTGTTTGTGCATAGGTATTGTAAGCAAAACACTGCACGTCGTTCCAACCGGACGATTTTTTGTCAATATAGGTCGCTATAAGCAGTTGGTTGTTTAAACCGGAGTCGTACTATACGGATATGTTTTCATAGTAAGTCTATATGAAACCAACCTTGAGCTTGCGTTTTCGTCGCTAAAAACGGATGGACATTATAAACGAAGTCGTTATATTCGGATTCTACTGTATTTCATTCCAACATTTGAAGATGCTAGATGAGTTTGATCTTATGTTTGTTATGATCCTAATGTTTGTTTGTCCCGTAACGATTATGAGGTATTCGCTCAGTACAGGGCGAGAGTAAAGACTGACACTGCGCTGGCTCACGACCGTTACAGGGACCGAGTACAAAGTCATCTGGCCACGGACCCAAAGGCCTTCTGGAGCTACATGAGATCGAAAAAAGGTAACTCGAGCCAACACAGACTAACCAAGAATGGACGAGTTCTATCAGATCAAGAGTGTGCAGAAGAATTTGCAGGGTTCTTCCAGTCCGTGTACAATCCGGAACCAGCCGAATTGAGCGTGCCGGTGGCGAGCGGCAGTGGCGGCAACGGTGGCTTGCGGACCCACCTGGCGCTGTTGCAGCCAGCCGAGGTGCAACGTGCGCTTGCCCGCCTGCTGCCAAAGCGCTCGGTGGGACCAGATGGCATACCGCCGTTCGTGTTTAAGGATTGCCGCAGAGTGCTGGAGGCACCGCTGCTGTACATATTCAACGTCTTTATCACGAACACAACCTTTCCAGAGCGGTGGAAACTCACTCGGGTGGTGCCGGTGCCAAAAGGTCGTGGAGGTCACGAACCCAGCGACTACAGGCCCGTGGCGGTGTTATGCACTCCAGCCAAAGTGTTCGAGACAGCCATATACCATAGTCTCTATGCGCAGGTTAAGGCCCAGTTGTCAGACGCACAGCACGGCTTCCGTTCCGAGCGGGGGACAACGGGGAACTTGCTGAGTTTGATGACGCGATTAGTACCAGTGGTTGATTCCGGAGGACAGGTAGATGTCGCTTACTTCGATTTTAGAAAGGCTTTCGACACTGTTGACAATGATATTCTGCTCACGAAGTTGGCAGGCGTGGGCTGCACGCCGAACACGCTAGCCTTCTTCGCCAGCTACTTGCAGGACAGACGTCAGTATGTCGATTGCAGCGGACACAGGTCAGAGCCCTATTTCACAAGATCGGGCGTCAGTCAGGGTAGTAACTTGGGACCTCTCCAGTTTATCATAATGATAAACGATTTACCAGAGGTGGTTACTGAGTCGACATGTTTACTCTATGCTGACGACTTGAAACTAATGATCGAAGTAAGCGACATCGGGGATCATGACAGGTTACAGAAGGATATAGATCGACTTAGTAAGTGGAGTCAGGAAAATAGGTTGTATTTTAACATCAACAAGTGCTCAGTACTGACATTTAGTCGCGCGCGCACCCCGCACCACCATCGGTACCATTTAGAGGGAGAACCGCTACAGCGCGTCACAGAGATCAAGGATTTAGGCGTGCGATTCACCGCCAATCTAACTTTTAAAGAACACATTGTCGATGTATGTAAGAAAGCATTTCGCAATTTAGGTTTTATCCTGAGGCAATCGAACAGCTTCAACAATATATCCGCACTACGTGCCCTATATGAAGCCCTAGTAAAAAGTCATCTGGAAAGCAGTGCTTTGATTTGGTCTCCACACGAAGCGAAGTATATAATAATGTTAGAGCGCATTCAGAATAAATTCATGCGATTCTTATATAAAAAAATATACGGTGTTAATCCTGGATTTCCATTGTTATATCCGACTTTGTTTGTTCTTGGCATGGTAGGATATTACAAATTGGAAGTGAGGAGGGAAGCGTCCACCGCCACGTACTTGTTTAAAGTGCTACGTGGAAAAGTGCACAACCCGAGCCTCCTTCGGGAGTTGCAGCTGTGCGTGCCCGAAGAGTATGTGTCGCGGAGGCGGCGGCCACCGTTGCTGAAGGTGCCGCGCGCGCGCACCAACTTGTTGCAACAAGCTCCGCTAACGCGAGCACTACGCTCGCTTAACGCGACCGTTGGACACGTTGATGTATTTTCTTGTACGTTGAACGAGTTCGCGGGGGCCATATTAATTATATGTACTAGGTTAAGTAGTAATTAAGTTATCTGGGATTTATTTTTGGTAATTTAATTATATATTTCTATTATTATGTGAGAATTTAGAATTACTAAACTAACGCAATAGGTAATTCTGTAATGTTAGTTTTAGTTGATCATAATAAATAAATAAATAAATAAATAAATGATAAAATTTTGCATAGTAAGTAGTAAAATTACATTTTTTAGTCTTGAGATCAATCTATCAATTCCTAGAAGACCAAACTTATTTCTTTACTACCCAAAGGTTGCCTGAAAGAAATTGCTTTTAGTAATAAGAATAAGCCTTTGTAAAATATAGTGTTTTTGTAACTTTTTGTTCTGTTTTAATTAGTGTACAGTAAAGTGTTAATTCATTCAGATATATGAAATGAAATCAAACAATAAATCTGGTAACTTAGCATAATGTTGCCATCTGTCCAGATAAAACCAGACATTGTTAGGCTTTTTGACTGCGTCCGGCCTGTCCAGCTTTTGTTAGGCTTCTTAATTTTCACACAACTTTCAACTCACTTACACAAAGGCACCAAACATTTTAGCTGGATGATCTTGAAAAATCTTTGAGAATGGAGTGAAGTTTTTGGAACAATAAATATTTTTAGGACAGCAATTGACAAAAAACTGGTTGTAACAAATTGATGGCAGCAAATGTTACAACCAGTTGCAAAATCAAAGAAAGTATTTGGAAGAGAAACAAGAGGATTTTCATTTTGAGCAACTTAGGCAAATGTCTATGAAAATAGACCCAACAAACCTATTTTAAATCGCTGAGTAACATAGATTGTTACTAAAAATCTTTTTTTTTTATTTGAGCCTTTGTACACAAGTGTCTGGCCTTTTTGCAGCTAAGTCCAGCTTCCTAATTTATGGAGATGGCAATGCTAATTCAGCCAGATATTTTATCAGAAGCAGAGATTAAGGAAAAATATTTGTAGTGCAGAAAGGGGCATGAAGTAAAACTAGGAGTTGGCGTGTAGGTAAGGGGGCACCAAGGCCAAAAAGACTTTCGCTTGGGCGCCACTGGTAGCCATTCATAAGTCAACAATTTCGTCAGGTTCCAACACTGAAAGCAGGATAGCGTACACAATTTTCAAAGCATCCGACTAAGATGGTAATCGAACCCGTGTTGCGGTTGCGACCCCTAGTTTATGACACTCTGTTCAGAATAGGACCAATAGACCAAGCTGGGAACCAGAACTTAAGAGGTTATGTTCTTACCTTTGTTTTTAGTTGTTGCTTGACTTTTGTTATCAGCTTGTTCTTTCTATGTATAGTAAGTCGAAGTTTTAATATTAGCCTGAAGATCTTTGGTCTATATTTAAGTGAAATCCTTAAGTTCCTTAGACTGAAATTCTTAGTTGGTTTGGGTTTTTTATCAGGGGTTCGCTTTATGTTTGGTTTAGTGTCCATTTCAGACGACACGACAAAGTAAAGTTTCTATACAAGTTACCTATTAATATTATAATTTTTGTAATGTACAACTTAAAAAAACGGCTGAGGCTATTTTCCATGCAGATAACCATGTGTGCGTTTAAAAACTATGTACATACACAACACACACACATATTGACTTTGAAGTTTTTTTTAATGCTGAGTTTGGTTTAAAGGCTCTGGATACATTGTCTTTTAAAGCCGGTGACTAGAAAAAACTGTTAAAAGTCTTGTCTAGTCTTAAGTCTGTACTTTTAATTCTTGTACTTTTAAAAATTTTGTGGCGATAATGATCTGTCAAAGAGGACGTTGCTCCTACGTTCCATGAATGATGATGCACAGACATCCAATATATGGTGTGTGGATAGATGTTCCATTATTTATAGAAACACCAAACTTAAAGTCATGATGTTCCATTATTTATAGCAACACCGAACTTAAATGTCATCAGATGGCATAGTGATGTAAATTGATCATACATTTTGAATATCGACATTTCGTTTTTTTTTATTACAACATTTTAATTTGGTAAGTAATAAATGTATCGATGTAATTTAAATAGTGTTGGGGTCATTTAATAAAGAAATATCGAAATCAAGGTAAGAAATAAAACAAGTCACATTTTTTATTATTTTTTAATAAAAAATTAAGAACCGCCATCATGCTTCAATCATGAATTTATGAACCTTTACTTGGAAACCAATTTTGGATATGTTTAATTATTGAGCATGCTTTTAAAGTTATTGTGCAGGAAAAGCATAATTTACATTAAACTTTGTCACGGAGTGCCAATAACAACATTTATTGGTGTAAGCGGTGTAACTAAGATTTGTAGCTTATCAAATAATCTTATGAAATAGACTTAATAAATAACGTCATAAAATGTTTGTTCAGTACTGCCTTTAATAACATAAAGCGTTATTTAAGTATTTTTAGTACCTAACTACAACACATGCGTAAAACAGCTCTTTAAAATTTCTACTCCTTGGCCTTTTATGGCCGTTGTATTTTCAAAAATGCATTTTGTTATAATTTTCAACCATATCGCTACATCATTCGTCGTACATTTAAAAACATCGAAATTTCAATGTAATATTATCGATAATACCAGGTTCTAATCGAGAATTTCTCGATATAATGTATATACATCCCTATTTAGTTACTTCGTTTGTTTTGATAGTTGATAAGTATTTTTTATTTTCGTGATTTCACTTGAAAAAAACCTTAGAGCATTTAGAATACATTAATTATTGTTGGGCCTCTTCCTCTAAGCATAAAACCAATTTTTGATTTCTATAGGTACCCAAAGTAGAAAAGCTTGTATGATTAGATTGATGGATCTGGAAGAGTTGTGTCAGGTCAGGATCGTAGCAGATGGAAATCTGCATTCTCAGTCTTACCCCCCCTCTGGGAGACAGGCGTACAATATGTGATGGATATTCTTAGGTTTCCCGTATTTTCTTCGTCGCGTGTGCAGCGTTTTTTATTTAATACTTACATTTTCCATAGGAGCAAGTTTTAACTTAAAGTCGGGGCCCTGCCCTCACCACTATGTTAGGTTGAGCACATTTCGAAATTGTTGAGTTATGTAGATAACGGTGGAGAAAAATTTGGTGCAAGCCAGCAAACTGGGCTTTTACATTGAGAAGATTTTTTTTCTGCCGCCTTTTGTAAACTACACAAAATTTTATGTTACCTACCTATTTTAGAAGTCAACAGAAAAGAGGCAATCATGCAGCCAGCCAAGTGCATTCTACATCCTTTAAGATACATGTAGTGTGTATACCCTTCTAAAGAAATAAAATAAATTATTTCCCTCAGGTGCAATTATGTATATTCTGAATGTATTATTGTTCCACAATTGGATTGGGATTCAAAAGTACCGTTTGCATAATAGTACAAATGAATTGATTACTTAGGGACTTAAGCCCATCAAGTAAAATAATAATAATCAAATTTTTGCATTTTATGTGGTACCTACTTACTGATGTTTATAAGTTTATTTATCAATAGTATTGCTTCTCCAAAATATGAAATGGTAGCTGATTTAGTTGTCTGAACTGTTAGCTGAATCTATTTTCAACAGTTTTATAAATGAAATCTTTGAATTTTATTTCACAAATCTGTCACTATTCGGCACTTATGATGAAGTTGATGAACCCATGAGTGATTGATCATCAAAGCTGTCATTTTTTTTCAAGGATATCATTTTATTTTAATTCCACAAATTATATTATCTTGGTTAAATGTTACATTTTCTCCACATTATAATTTCGCAGTACATACTGAAAAAGTTTACGTATTTTTGCACATCCTACCGTTGAACTGTCATTTCATTTCATAGATTTGCACTAAGGGAGTTGATGTTAGCACCTCATACACAATCCAAAAGTGGAACAATAATATACAGTGTCGTCGGTCTGCGAGCCTAAAAAACTAGGTACTGGGAATTTATTTTAAACTACAGCCCACACCATTTGTGAGGTTCGAAATAAAATAATCATATCACGGCTTGACTCTGTATAAAAATGAAGGGACAATGGAGCTGGAGTCCGGCTCCGGGTCCCACCGTGCACCACCCCGGACCGGCCCACCGGGAAAAGTCCCAGTATGCCCTGAGGCCGGACCGGACCTGATAATACATATAGGTTATTGTAAGAATATAAATTTTTATTATTGCATTCATAAATTCATAATACTTCATATTTTTCCAGCTTTAAGAATTTGCAGTTGCTGAACAAAATTGTATCTGCATATGTATCGTGTGGTCTAGATTATCATTTTCCCTTCAGAAGGAACTGCTTTCCTTGCTGTATCTTGTTGTTCATAAGATAAGATCAATAGTTTTTCCAAATATAAGTTGGTTAATTTTAATTACCTACTAATACACTAACAGGTTTTATGGATATAGAGTTTTTGCATGCTGCGTTCCAGTTAACATCATATATTTACACAGACATATCATATAGTAGCAGCCCTAACATTAATAATAAACGCATAGAGTCGACGGGTGGCAATTTTAGATCAGTGAACTTCGGGCTCTTTTAATTATAAATATTGCTTGTTTCCAAACAAAATATATACTAAAGATTAGTTAAGTAATTAACAAATATGTTCCAAGCATGTGCCAGCCAAGACGACCCATTTTTAAAGGTTTCTTCGTAGCTTATTTTTTGTATGGAAACTTGCCACTCTATTTAATCCATAAGTTTGGTCTGCTACTTCCATCCATCCATCAGCCTGTTTCGTCCACTGCTGGACATAGGCCTTTCCAGGATTTCTCCACTCTGGGGCGGTCCTCCTGGAAGAAATGCCCATACTCACACACGCTGGGAAGGCGGGTTGGTGAGCGCGGTGCCGAAACCCTTGCACCAGTGACGCCGCTGCCCGTCACCAGTCTGTTTTATATAAGGCCCGGCAATTGGGGATGGATATACCGCCGCCATGCAATGGTGGGCCGCCTGGTTTTTTTGCCTAAGAGCTGTCCTCGTACTCTCCCCCGAATAACTTCTGGAGGATTTCCGAGTAAGATGGTGGTACCTCCACAGTCGAGCCCGGCATTAGCTCTACCACCTAACTGCTACTTAGTAATAATTATATTTGGTGTTTTTTCCTTCTAACAGCCCTGTTATTCGCTTTGGTTACTTATTGTTTTTCGGTTTGCATGTAGGTTGTTTGCAAGAGATGATGAAAAGAACTGAAGAAAGAATGATGAGAGATTGTGTAACTCCGCCACTGTGCACAGTGCCAGTCTTCAGCCCGATAAAAGGAAGAAGGCACAATCATTCATTATCAATACTTCTACATGAAATGTCTGTTTTTCTTTTGCCTGCCACAAATTATTTTCTTATTTATAATGTGTAAACTAGGAGGTGCAAGTCACAATCCCCACTTGGTATAGCCGCTTTTCACCGACGAATATTACGTACCTAGGTATTATGATTTCCTAGTTTACTGTCATCCAGTTTAATTCAGTTGAAGTGATCATAATACCACGCACGCCACGATTGATTAGAGTAGACGTTCATTAAGTAAGTACCTACACAAATCTTAATTTCACCAATCACGTAATCACAACTACTTACCTACAAACCTCAAAACAAAAATGTTCGTACTTAGTTAACTAACCCAAAATGACTTGCAATGCAAATAGCAATAAACGTTAGGCTTATGCCGGTTGCCCATGACAACACAACGTAAACAATAAACAAAATTTGCATTGAAAATAGCCATAGACGTCAGTGTCAATGTCAGCTGATCGATCCCAGTCTGCATGGCATTTAGCCCGCCCGTAAAAAAACGCTAGCGAACGCTGGTAGATATTTGTTTTCAAGTTTATGGCTCAGTTTGTTTTTTTTTTTTAATTTGTTTTACGGCCCTGGATTAGGTGTCTTTTTGAGCCAGTCTGATATTATTTTTTTCCCATTTATACAGATTTTTATTTTCACTTTTATAGGTTTTCTACAGTATTTAAAATGTATTTGTATAGAGGTTGATAAAATCTTTTGTCAGACAATAGTTGGCTCCGTTTGAAAACGAGCAGTGTTGCCAGTAGTGGTCTCCAAATTAGTACGTCTCGAACCCAGAAATAGTACGAAAATCGTCGTAAAAGTACGCAATTTTTTCCATTAAATATTTATGAGGGGATGAGAGCCAGAGTGGCCTATCTTTTCCAGACACAATTAATAAGCAATTGTGTCTGGAAAAGATAGACAACTCTGGCTCTCATAAAGCTTGTTAGTAGACACGTGCACGTACATACCTAATTATAAGGCTTGAATTAAGGTTTCGGCAAAAAATATTAATATTAAACAACAACTATGTACATGCAACTAATAAGTGAAATTGTCGAGATAGAACAAGCGCAATAAGGTACCATAGACATGGCAATTAGAATTTCCTTTTTACTTTATTGCGATCACGGAGTTGATGCTACATTTTGGGGTCAAGTTGTAAAAAGGTAAAAAATAGTACAGTGGAGCCCACATCAAGCTTAACACTTTCAGTATAAGCTGACCTCTCATTGTACAGGCTTCCGTTACAATGAGAGGTCAGCTTATACTCAATGTGTATAGCTTGATGTGGGCTCCACTGTACGATCTAACTAAAGCAAGGTACACCAAAGGTACGACGAACGGCAAAATAGTACGATTTTCGTACTAAAAAGTACGATCTGCATAGCTAGCATAGCAGTCGATACGAGCTCGATAGAGTCTGTATCTGTTCGATTTTGACAGTTATATCAAGATGGCAGCCAATCTTATCGTCCTTTCTATTTAGCTAACATTGTACCAAGAAATAAGCAAGTCTTTCTATTTTGACATATCGAAAGAAACCTTCTTTTTTTAATTTTTTCTTTCTTCCTTGGCTAACATTGTTACACCTTTCTTTCTACTTTTTGACGTTTTTGGAGGAAAGCTGTATCACCGACCCAAGGAGGTGGTGATAGAGTTCGATAGAGCGTGAATACTGTTTTGTTGTGGAAAATGTGTGGATTATATCGTACGTTTGTGGAGTTTTGATCGACTAACCGATTAACAGACCAAAAACCACAAAATGACTAGGCCTTATAATGTTGTGCGACTAAAGCAACTCATTTTTATTTTAAGCTATATGTAAATCTACCAAAATTCTTTGTTGGGCCTCCGTGATTCTCTTTCTGGATCTATAAAATAAATTCGTGTATGTACCTATTTCTTTTTCTAAAACCGACCCGACTCGCTATTATTCGATCTTAGAATCTTAGTTTTCGATATTATATACCTATTCGAAAAATTCAACTTTACACTTGAGAAATAGTAAAATAATAAGAATATTAAAATGACTTTCACCAAAGATATTTAATGGTACCTACCTACCATTAAATATCTTTCATTTCACATTTACTTTTTTGAGAAGTTATAATGCATGAAAATTGAAAAGTAAACAAGAATGGAAGTGAGTGACTAAAGGTTCGTAGCGGCCGTTTTAAAATTATTGGACCGTGAGTCATCATTTAGCTGTTGGAATATCTTCCTTAGCACGAACTGATACAGTTCAATTTGCAATGTAGAGTTCGGAAAGGGAAGCGGTCCTTTAATTTAATGAATTATTGAACCGTAAGTCATGGGAAAATGCTCGGGAAATGATGTTTTCTGCTTGCCGTGAATTCTGTTAAAAACTACGGGGGTCGCCTTGCTCCGCTCCGCTTCGCTCGGCTCCCTTATATATACTTACATGTCAATCTTACCGCTCCTCCTCGCTTCTCTCGTCGTCGCACGCGCGCAACCTATCCCTAGCGGTCGAATATAATTAAAACTAAGGGAGCCGCTAACGGCTGTTTAGTCACTTCTAACAAAAATTACACCGGATTATTGATGCCATATATAGCACAGGGAATACTCGCCTGAATAAGGGTTATCATGCTATTGAGGTAGGAAAATTGATAGAGCTATCGATGTCGATTTTTATTAGAAGAAATATTGTGATTTACATTCTTTTCATGTTTAATAAAAATATGCTAAACAAGAAGAAAATATGGCAAATTAAGCATAAAATATACTAAATTGGCAACACTGTGTAGATTATCTAAACGTCATGTGGTGTCATAGCTATCTTCGTAAAAAAGAGACGGCTATGGTGGTATACATAGCAATAACATCTGAGAGTTCGACTGATAAAATGGGTTTTTTCGATCGAGGAGGCTAATTCGACAGACTGAGAACACTCAGACCAAAGAGTATAGTAACTAGACTCAGACCCAAACTAAGGATCCTGAGAACAGGCCTACAGATCTGTATTGTGACAATTATTTTGACGTTTGTCACACATAACTTATATGAACAAATCTGTATTCTTCTGCCTACCGTTCATTAATTAACACTTTCGTCAGGTTCCGACACTGACAGCAGGATAGCATATACAATTTTCAAAGCGTGCGATAGAGATGGCATTAGAACCTGGGTCGAAATCCCTCATTTATGAACGCAGCCCTGAGGAATAAACAATCGAATAAAATAAACCAAAACCATGGCCGAAAAAAACAAGTCCTGCTCCGTAGGTTTGCATTCCAAAACTTACGCTTACTTCAATTTTAAACACCGACATCAGGATAGCATATGAATTATTGAATGAGTGTGAATGAATGAGTAAGATAGCGCCTGAGATTATTGAATATTTGAAACGCGCTTCGCGCAACGAGTTAACATTTATTAGGGCATATGTTGTCTGTCACACACACTCACATAAAGAGGTCAGTGCACACACTACACAATGATCACAGAGTACCTTTAGACAATGATTTGCTGATTTCCAAATTAAATACATGATGACGTTGTCTTGTGCTCTCGAAGAGCATACCTTGTTTTCTTATACGATGGAATAAATAAACCTATTTTAACGATTGGAAGGAATAAATAGAATAACACTGACCGAAACATAGCGCTTAGAAAACTTCAAGTCTTTCTTGCACGCCTAGACACGGAAAAAAAGCAAGAGGATATCTCCAAGGAGCTCGCGCCACCAAAGACGTTCCATTTAGAATTTCTTAGTACTACAGATAACAAAAAACCCATGAAACTATTTTTATTTTTCTTCCGTTCCAATACGGATAGAATGAATGCATGATCTACCTTATGCTATGCCTCATACACATACGTAAAAAAGGACCCATAATCACGGCGGGCAGGCTGAGTGAAAGATTGTGTTTCAGATTCAAACCACATGGATCGGCGTGGGTGCACTTCCCCCTTCCATCAACAAAAAAAAAAACAGAAAAACCATCATAACTTGGCAGTAGATATTATGGAGAACTAATGACGCCCGCCAATGGGGCGGGCCACCATTTAGGTATTGTCAGACATGTTTATATCACAGTGCTGCCCTCACTCAGATAACAAGATATGATGGTGTTCTGTAAAACCCGTAAAGAGAGCCAAACATTTCAAAAACTTACACCGGCTTGGGTCCGTACCCGAGTGATTCCGAAAAAAAATCCGCCGTAACTAAATGGACAAAACAGAGAATTTTTCAATTTAATTTGTATGATTTCTAAAAGAGTCGATGCGAAATTGATGAAAGTTTTAGAAAACAGCTCCTTTACATATAAAAATAAAAATACTTCAGAGAAATCTCACTTTGAGAAATGGTCAATAAGAAAACTATGTCCATTTAGTAACAATTACTAAAATATATTTTATCAAAAACACAAGTTATTAAATTAAGAAAAAACCAACTTTATGTAAATTAAGTAAAATATTATCTCAAAATTGTACTTATTTACCCGGTCTTCAATATACAAGTCAAATTGAAAATGACATGAAAATATTTTCGTCACGTTTTAGATCAACACGATTACATTTTTTCACAAAATTGTTCCACTAGTATGTCACGTCACTTAGTGGACGTGACGATTCCCCGCCTTGCTAACAATATTAACAAAAACAATCACTTTTATGTGTTCTTTTGAAGGATATCATTATTCCATTACATACCCAGATAAACTGTTTACAATTTGATCATTATAGAAAGTTTAAAAAACTTACCGGTACAAACTCACAATTGTGACTTAAAACTTAAAAAAACATGAACTTTGGCTAGCTAAAGTTAGCAAGAAAAGGTGTGACATGCTAAAATGACCGTGTTTGCTCCATATTTTTATCTATAATAAATTAAATTATATCATAAATGGTAATGTTATACATTATTTTAAAGGCTTAAGAATAAAGCAATACACAAAGAAAAATCGGCAAAGAAACAATAGCAAGAAGTTATCGTAAATTGTGCTAACATTGTTGTGACAATGTTTTTACTTGGGAGCAATTTTTCCCGGAATCATTTCCCGGAATTTTTTCCCGGTTCCATAGACATTCTCTTTCTACGCCGGGTACCAACTCTAAACCGTTCAAAAATCAACATGGGTCGCGACAACGATCGTTCAAAAAAAGCAGTGTCGCTACACCGGTGTCGAATTTTTCAACGCCAACTCTGAGCAGCAGGGTTCGCAAGGTTCGTTTATAGACTTCAAAATGACAGTTAAAAATTAATACGAAATCTATTGGAAATATGTGAAATGACCACAGACATACATACCAAATATTAATAATAAAGGCATAGATTCGACTTGAAGCAATTTTAGCTCAGTGAGTTACGGGCTCTTTTAGATATAAATATTGCTTGTTTCCAAACAAAATATATAAGAGAGATTAGTGATGGTATTAACAAATATGTTTTAAGCATAAGCCAGCCCAAACAATCCATTTTTATACGTTTCTTCGTACCATGTAGCTTAAATGTCACTTGGTTTTTGTATGGAAACTTGCCAATCCTTAGGTTTAGTCTGTATGTCTGTGGAAATGACGACGTTTGGAGTGTAGAAACTCGGCTAAACCTGTTCAAAAACTCAGTGTTGCAACCCCGATGTTCCTACAGACCTATCCTGGGGTTCTTTAATGAACGCACTTCAGGGCCGCGTTCATAAATTAGGAGTTTGACACGGGTTCTAATGCCATCTCTGTCGCACGCTTTGAGAATTGTATACGCTATCCTGCTGATGTCGGTGTCGGAGCCTGACAAAGGTGTTAATTTATGAACGGCTATCAGCAGAGCAGAGTGACTGACAGCGCGTTCCGATTCAAAACAATCGATTACATCCCGTCTATAGTCATTCCGAGTCAACGTTAGCCCGATAACGATAGCCCTAAAATGGTTGTTATGACGTCATGAATGATATCATTAAGGCCTCCATGTTGTGCTATCATCGCCCATTCTTCTGAGCGTAAGCACTTTGAGTGATCTATCAAAAGTGACAACCGGCTGGCGGCAATTTCAAAAATGGGTCATTCTTAGAATAATTGTTTAACATTAAACGATGAATCAGAGTTTTTAGTTCGCTTCGTGGGCCTAAGTTTACAGTACCAAATATTTAGGAGCCCAGAAAAAAGGATTTTTGACGAAAGAACAAACAAACACGTAATGACTGCTCTCAATGAGGGGCAAATAACTCTTGCACAACACGTAGTTATAGTATACCCTTTGTCGGTATTCACGTATTTTAACGTTATCAAATTTCTTAAAATTGAAGGTTAATTTTTCTGTCACTGACAGTGTAATCATCCACGTGGTGTACAAAAGAGTTCCGAATGGATCATAAGTTTAAGCAGTAGTGATGAACGCCATTTCCTATTCGGAATGACTTGATAGCCATGAGTAGTTTTAGCACTGCTATCCCCATTCGGAACACTGTATGAGTGAGTGAGTACTTACATCCATAGAGTATAAATATTAGTACCCAGCCCAGGGCCCGCTCACGCCCGGCGCGGCGATCATGACACCTCTTTTGATGCTATCCTGCTGTCAGTGATGAGCGGGCGATCAAACTGAACGCGGCCCAACACATGAACAAACAAACAAGTGTGACCAGATTCAGTATTTTAATACATTTTCAGTATATTTTTTTGATTTTTATGAGCATCAGTGTTTTTGTAGGTATATTGCTGGAAGTTAGTATTTTTTGGTATATTTTTGATAAGAAGTTATGGTAACGCTGTTAGCAATCATTCTCGCGAACGTCGCAGCATCATTGTTACGGGAATTTCCCGGATTTAGTCTTTTGTTGGAAAAACATCAGTAAGGTATAAACCGGGTGTAAAATCAAAGGCAAGAATCCTTTATGGGTGTGTTAGTATGATCGGTAAAGATATTATTTTAAATACTGGGATCTCTAAATAAAGTATCAGGCCCTCATAATAAGACGATTTTTTCAACTCAAAATACAGTAATCGCGTGGACACCCTCACTGGTCGCTGGCCACTTCGATGAGGGGTGCGGGTTGCAGGGTGCAATTAGGTCTGCGGGGAGGCCGGTGAGCTGCATAGCCATAGCTTAGAAAAGTGATGGAATTTTTGGTGAAAATTCTAGGTATATTTTTTTTCTCGTAATGACATCAGAATCGTGTATACTTTCATACCCTAAATATTTATTTTAGCAGTAAGTATTTCAGTGCTGTCTGTTGACTGCTTCACCGTTCGCATCATTAAATCATTCACCCCACCGCTCTGACTAACATAGACCTAAGAACATGTGAAACCTCGTGCATCTGGTCACTTGGTGCCCATTATCGACCTGGACTCAACAGACAGCACTGACATACATTACACATCCTACTGACAAACCAGACCATTCAAAATTTCAAGTAATTTAACGACCAAATCACACCGAAATTACAAAAACAAAGCCATTCATTTTTTTCTCTTTTGCGAGTTATTTTGATACTTACGAGCCTGCTCCGAATCGTTATTCAAAATATCTAAGTAGCAAAATAACACGCAGAGGAGAAACAATTGAATCAAATAAATTCTAGGTCTTCATTTAGATGGCCAATATGGACTGGTGTATGTCCCTGATTTTTACAAAAACATCGCGGCAACGACAAGAAAAATAATTATAATAATCTTAGACCATTTAACACGGGACTTGGCAAGCGTGACTCTTAGTACTGAAATTATTCTGCCGTTTTCTACGGGAGGGGACGTAAACACGCACAGCACACATTTACTCATTCACGCACACTCCTGCGAAATATTGATATGTCACACTAAATCTAGAGCTGCAACACAAACACAAAATGCGCACACATGCAAACTTACATGAACAAATTGTTCATGTACTTCGGCAGAGGGGGATAAGTGCACTTGCCCAGTTCCTTGTTAAATGGTCTAAGATAATAATGCTTCGCATTAAACAGACGAAAAATACGGAGCGGGTTCTTAATCTAATCATTGAGGTTGTTCTTTTGATAATTCGGAAATTTCCCCAAAGTAGAGGTAGTTGTACGCTTTTTCCGTCATTATGATTATAGCGCGTTTTTTCTTCGTTGCTATTTTCGTTGACACATCCATCCTTTCAGCAAAGTTATTTGACAAAGTAGGAACAAATTCCGGATTTTTTTTCGTGGCGTTACATTATAAAGACGGCGAGTTTGTCGCCTTTTGCAAACATACAATGCGAAACTACCAAGTAGATTATCATCCATAAAACCACATGCGAATACTAATTAAAATCAGTATTTTTATTTTGTTAGTCGGTATATTTCAGTATTTTTTTGTGGTGGCTCGGTATTTTCGTAAAATTTTATCTGGTCACACTGCTCAACACATTACATACAATGGCTGAAAAGACAAGTATCCAGGCCGTAAAAAGCTAAAAGAAAAACAATACACACAATACAATACAAATACAAAGCAGTGTTGCCAGAACGTTACTTTTGTAACGTTTTACGTTACTTTTTGACCCCTTTACGTTACATTTACGTTACATGGTTGAAAACGTTACTTTTACGTTACTTTACGGATTAATTTTCAAATTTTTAACAAATTCTTAAAAGTTGAATTAAAAATCAAGATGAAACGGAACGCAAGCAAGTGTCGTGCTCAGAGGAACTGTCATAAGTCAATATCTTTATGGTGTCGTGCATTTCTTAACGTTGGCAATTGAGCATTGCAAGTAAACCAAAGATAGAATTTAATATCTTTCTCTATCGCACGGCTAGAATGAGCAAACAGAAAGAGCGAGACGAACGTGTACATATTTTTGCCACAATGAATGATGGAAATGACTGACTGACTGACAGATCGGCGAGGCGCGGTGTGGTGGCAGAGTCAATTTTCTCCTTTCGGCCGCCTATGTAACTGTATTTGGAGCCGGTTACAAAAGAACAAAATTTTCTCTTTTGTCGTAACCAGTTACAAATTAGTAAATATTTCAGTGGACTTAAAAATATTTTTAAATTGTTACCATCATGTTACCATGAAAGAATTTCTGTCATATTTTATATCAAAAGCGATCTTCAGTCCTTATTTTGTAATAAAACTCGATTTCCTCCGTTTCTCATAAGTGTAGTACTTACGGGGGAAAAATAATGGGAAAAAATAACAGTTACATATTCTACGGATCATACTGAACCACTTTCCCAAGAAACAAACCCGCGCTTACTATTAGTTTAGGAAATATTTGAGTTTCAAACATATAAGCGTGAACTCTAACTAACGCACCGACACATAAGGGCGTTTTTTGAAACAGCGTCTTCCGTAAAACAACTGTTACGGTGCAGCGTCTTAGAATAGACCTTCTTCCTACGAAATAATGTCTTCAAGTTACAGTTGAATATCTTCTTCTCTGAAGATTTGCGCAGGTATTTTTTTCAGAAAGTTGTTTAGTATGACTAGTAGAGTATGTAGTTTCAATTAAAGGTCGCACTTTATTTAAACCCGATATACGTGTATACTCTATTCTCTTCTCTATTATCTTATAAATAATTTTTGCTGTAGGTATAAATATTAAACAAATGTGTAAGGACTAATAATATCTAAAATAGTGGCCAGTTGATTAAATTTTCATTCAGTTTATTTAAAGCCTCATTAATTTCTTTTGCAATGATCACGTAAGTAAAAATAATTGTATTGTTTTTATTGTACCATTTTTTTTGCAGGATTAAACCCAACGAATAAAATTAACCATTAAGAAAATGCTGAGATAGTTAGAGGTACAGTCTGTCAAAAAAGAGTTTAAATGAATATTGAAGGAACTATTTTTCTATCGCCTTGTTACACCAAACAAACGAGTACAAAATCTGTTAAATCAGGTTTACCGCGTTGTTATTTCATAAATATATTACCTAAATTATACTACTTGAACGTTTAAAGTTTAATAAAGTTCATTAAAGTTCAATATTCATTTCAACACTTTTTGGACAGACTATATATGTATATGTGAAAGTACTAAATAAAATTGAAACTGTGCATATTGTATTAAAATACGAAAATAATAAAAAAGCGTTACTTTTCTTGTGAAAGTGTTACTTTTCGAACAGTGTTGGGTTACTTTTGTGGACGAGGCACTGGCAACACTGATACAAAGTATGTATGTACCCAGGGCCGTAAAACACATTAAAAAAAAAAAAAAAAAAAGTATGTATGTACAAAAATAGATTGAACGGTAGACAACTTTTTTGTTTCAGATATGTGAATTAATAAATACAAGTTATTTAGAATGGCTGAAGCATGTAGATTTGGAAGCCCCAATTCTGAATCCAAAGCCGTGTCAAGCCATGACGAAAGCTTTTGTATTTTCAACGTTTTTTGTGTATTTATATCGTTGGTAACGATACTTGCCGATTTAACTACAGGTGCGTGAAACTTGTCTTAGTTTATTTAGACAAACAAAATTTTCAATTGCCTTTTAATGGACTAAATGTTGGTACCTACAACATGAGTTTTAGAGTAGTACCTAGGTAGGTACGTACTGTGATTTTTTTTTTTTCAGATTTAACTGTTTTTGCGGAGTACTGTAAACATGGTTATTTTTACTGGGCCATTGCTACACTGATATTTATAATTGTTCCAAATGTTCTGATAAATATATTTTCAATGAGATGGATTGTGCTCGATAAAAAATCTAGTTGCAAGTATTGGATCACCCATTGCTGTCTCATGGGCTTCCCAGAGAGGTAGGTACCTTACTACTCAGACCAAATTATGTGGTCTGTGCCTTACTTTATCTGTTTTAATCTATGATGTGCATAATTTATCACATTTAATATTTTTTTATCTATGAATCTCAGACATAAAAACTCAAGACAGAGTGCTGTCAACATTGACGTGAAGCCAGTTTCGTAAACATGTCTGCACTTAGCGACTGCTGCTGCCAAGTAAAAACTGAGACAGCTGTGTATGCGACAAGCTGTGTACGAACACGAGACTGTCACACTTTTGGCCTGCTTCAACCTTTACACAGAGTAAACTGTCTTGACTTTTTATTCGGTCTGAGCTATGAATGAACATATTTTCTTACAAAGAATTATTTTGGTGCTAAGTAGGTACCTATAATCTTTATTTAAATTTTTCAGATACATCATATTTCTCCAAGAAGTTTTTGCATGCCAAAATTTGGAGTCTGTCAAGACTCAAAAGTTACTATCTCAAAGAAATGATTTGAGTCTGTTGCACTTTTTATACACATTTACTGGAACTGTCCCACAAATAATTTTACAGTCTTATGCAATCATTATTTTAGATGAAAACTATCACACTAAAGGTTTGTTCTATGTTATTGCAAAAAAAATATGTATAATAAGTACCTAGGTATTACCTAAATAATAAAACTTATGCACCTATAATAAGTACCTAGGTATTACCTAAATAATAATTCACTGAAGTTGGTCAATATATTTTTCATTTTATTTTCAGCTTTTGCCCTCACTGCATCTATAGCATCAGTTGTCTGGGCATGTGCCACATACATTTATAGTATTGCAACATTTGACAATGATAATTTCCAATGGCACTCAGTATCTTTAAAGTTACTATGGCATTTTGGAATGTTAATAGCCAGGATTTCTGGCTTGTTGTTATTTACTATAATTTTCGGGATCTGGACTTTAGTTCCATTAGGTAAATAATAATATCAGATAAATTATTATTAGATGCAATTTTATACAACAATTGTTATTTTATTATTATATAAGATGACTTTCGTTTACCTATGTACCCAAATTCACACTGGAGATTTGGTAAGTAGTCAGGACCAAGGTTCGAAGACACTATTTGCGAAATACGAAAAATATTTTTGGTGCCCTGTTCCTGATCAATCACTTACCGAGTCTCCAGTATGAATTTGGCTATATAAACGAAAATCACCCAAAATAGGTTCTTATCCATTTAAAAAAATTTGATTTTAGGCCTACATTGGACAGCTATGACTTTCTGGATTGTTACGCAAAAGACAACTTTCTGTCCAAACAAATTAGAAGAAACATTTTACAATGTTGTGATGGGCTTTGTTTACTGTTTTTGCTATATAAACCTTCGCGAAGGGCACACACGATACCGATTATTAATGTTTTATACCTTGATGGTCACACAAAATTTTGGAAGTTTATTTTTATATGTCCTCATTGCTGACATAGAAAAACAAAGGAAGTTATGGTCTGTAATTGCAACAATATGCATCGTAGTTGGGACTGTTATAGGTAAAGCAGACTTTTTTTAAATCAATTTTTGTGTTTTGATAGCATTATTAATGGACCTATCTATGCAAGTGCTGTCATGCATATTTATTATAAGATTATAACTTAAATTGAACTGTCATTATTTATTTTCAGGTATGTGTGGCATGATATTATATTATAGATGGTTTCATGAAAAGGGTCCTATCATGTGGAAAAATGTTCAAGATGATATTGAACTTAATAATAAAGTTACTCATCCAAATAATAAAAATACCAGCTTGACACATGTGAGATCTTTTAAATCACAAAAAGATCCTATTCCAGTGAAAAAAGCAAGGTACTTAATTTTTTATATTCATTCAGTGCGGATATTTTTGAATCAAGTACTAAAATGTGTTAAGTTCCTTAGGCTATGTCTATCCTATTCCTGATACATTTATAAAAATATAAAATAATTTCAATATTAAATTATTGATTAAAAAAAAACTTTGATATTAAATGTTTGTATTTTAATTTACAGGAATGACATCACAGACCTTGAACACGTGCCGCAAACAGATATTGATACAGCAGATAAAAGGTTTCTATTGGATCATTGGTTAACCAGATCTGGTACACCAATGTTTGCGTCGGCTCCAATTGGAAATAATAGTATGGAAGTCTCAAGCATTGAATTTCACACAGTGGATAACACACCGCAGTCTGTCAAATCACAAATAGATAGCACAACTCATTACGGTATTGGTAAGGCACATACAAAACCAAAAAAGAAAATAATTAGTCCAAGTGAACTAGCATTGAAATTGTCTGACATTGAACATATTGAGAGTTCAATAGATGAGATTACTACGAGTACATTAAATCTTTATAAGCGCAGAGGAATCTGTTCTTCGGATGAATTAAGGGATGACCTAAATAATTTAGATCTGGATGCATGTAACATAAGCACAGAAGAATACATGAAATCTCAGAAAAATGACCGCTCATCCGAAATTAGCCATGATACCGATGGTTCCAATAAAAAAACGTCGTCAGACTCTATAGACATGGACTTAGACTTAAGTTTTAGTGATATAAATAGCTCCGATATCAATACATTTAACGAAAATATAGTTCAGAAATTATGTTTGAGTGCTCTTAAAAACATAAAAGTTGGCAACCAAGATGCAGATATTGAAAATATTCAGAGAATAGCTTTAGACATTTTGAAAGAAATGTACTCTAAAAAGGGAAAAAATAAAAACGCTACAGGTCCCGAATTGCTTAGCTCTAAACAACGTGATGTAGATACACCTACAGAAATGCTATCGGTCCATGATTATGAAAATATATGTGCTGTTAACATAGCTCGAGAAGCATGGGGATTGAGATCTTGGAATGGATACTCTGATATTGAAAACTGGCTACACGATGGTAGCGTAGTCCGGGACAGAAGACGTGATACTTTGACTTCTGGCAGCTCTGAAATAAGCAGCTGTAAGTCACAAGAACTGAGAAACTGGTTATTATCAGCTCCACCATTTCCCAAGAAAACACCTACATACTCTAATGTATTTGTAAAAGATAGAAACATGCAATATGACTATGTTAATACAGTAGATTGCCATTCAGGGCTTGAAGAGACGTTCCTAGCTAAGCCATGTGTCATAGATGTTAAGGATCCAAATCATTTAGAACCAATCATTGAGGAGTTGGATGATTTGGGAGATATAGACCCACCCAACAAAAAAAGACTGAACTCTGAGAGTTCCTTGGTAGCAACAATTGATGAAATCCGAAAAGCTACAGTTACAAACTCTCCGAGGAATTTATACCACAGACGTGATCCAGTTTGGGATTCACCACAATTTAGTGGTACAGCTAAAATAGAATCACACTTAAAGAGGGCCCTCTGGAAAGAACCATCTAAGTTTAACTGTAATAATATAATGGAATCATTTCCAGAGAAAGAAAACATTCCAGATGCAACTCATAGAACTAAATTGTCTGCCAATAAAAAGGAACTTAATATCCAAATGGAAGAAACCCCTTTAGATGTAAATATACCTGAAATGTTGGCAAATAATATCAAAAATACAAGACATCGACCAAAATCAGTCAATTTAAGAAACCATTCTAAAAAAATGAATAATAGGGCAGAAGATTGTCAGGACCTTTCAAATACAGACATTGACTTTTTATGGAAGCTTGTTTCGGATAATACTTTGCCGAAAAGTTCAGCAGAAGATTTGTCATCCACACAAATAACTTCTTCCTTGCAATCATTGATATCAAGAGATGCTCCAGCTACACCTATGACGACTAATTCCAAGAACTCAAATGTTAAAAAAGTAGCAAGAAGTAAACCGAGACGTAAATTTTCTATCCTCAGAGAGAGATTTGAACCAAGACTTAGAAAATCAGATGAAGAAATTCTGTATCAGTATTCAGAAAATACGCCCCAATCATCAAACTCAACCGTTATCAACGTGATAAATCAGCTAGATGCTCATTGTGATGAGGCCGATTTGGCGCAGCAAAAACGATTAAATTCATACCAGGACGCAGTCATGCATTCTGGTGAAATAGCTTCTAAAAATATCAAAGAAAAAAGATCTTTATTCATGAAGCAAGTTTTAAGTCCTCCAAAATTTAATACTAAGTTAAAACACAAGGCATAAGTATAGTTAATCTGTTATTAAAATACACTTGAATATAAATACAGATCTCAATAGATGTATTGTGAGAAGTAACGTGAAAAGTGATATTTTAATGTAGGTATAATATGTAATGTACTAAGAAATAGCTATTCAAAACTCCAAATTCAAATATTAACAACATCTTCAGGTAAAAGAAGGTGTACGAATATGGACTGTCCTTTTCAGTGATATACACCGCCTCCTCGGACCTCGGGGATATTATTATGTACTAGCTTTTGCCCGCGGCTCCGCCCGCATGTTATTCGGTTTAACGACATGCTTTTTTCCGGGATAAACAGTAGCCTATGTGTTAAGTTAGGGTATACGCTATATACATTCTAAATGTCCTCCAAATCCGTCCAGCCGTTTTAGCGTGAAAGAGTAACAAACATACACACACACACACAAACTTTCGCATTTATAATATTAGTGTTATGTGTTCACTTACATTTTTTTTGTTAATGTGTTTACAGTTAATCATTATTTTTTCCCAGACAAACTGAGGTGCAATTGTGTAAGCCAATCGTATTAAAATTGATTGATGCATTGATGGCAAGCTATTGTAGAGCAAATTAGCCCGTTTGACAATTGAAATAGTACATTTTTGGCTGTCAAATTACAATAAAGAATATGCATGTAATTTTTTTTATGCACTAATCGTTAATATGTATATGAATAATTTAGGGCTATGAATAAGAATTTACAACTAAATTATCCATATTTCATAGTTATAAAATCAAAATAAGTTTCTGGCAGCCGTTTGAATTGTAGAACTTATAATCTTCTACAATTCAAACGGCTGCCATTTTAGCGCGCATCGAGTGACGTCACATGATACTCTTACTTGCTTGCGGTGTATGGCGAGTGGCCGGTTTTTTCATTGTTTTTGATTAATTAATAGGTTGATTACAAAAAAATTTAGGGTTTTATTTTACATTTATTAATTTTGAACTTAATATTTTATGGTGAATTGTACTCACTTTGTTACAAAAAGCAGTAGCCAATGATGACGCGTTTTGCATTTGCGTTTCAATTCATCAAAATGTTGTATTTTTGAAATGGAAATAATAACAACACTATAAAATAAAAGTTTCCCATGGTCATCATTAAATTCTGCTTAGTAAATAGAGTACAAAAAACGCAATATATTACTTATTTAAACGACATGCATATTCTCTTTGTCTTGATTTATTGTTGACAACCAAAAACGTACGATTTGATTTGTCAAACGGGCCTTTTTGCTTAGCCGAATAGCTATATGACAATCGAATTTACACATTTGATATGATATGAAATAGTTGATAAAAAAGTAACACTGCCTTGAATATTGCAAAAACAAGCTAAAATGTCGACAATGACGCAAAATGGCATATAACCTGTTGCATACATATTTATGCTGCCGTGTTGTTTTTTAAAGAATCTAGGAGCTAAACATGGTTTTATAGGTGAAGGCAGCTAGCTAAGTTTAGTTAAACTGATGGTATTTTTATACTACATATAAATGAGTACACTAAGAGTACCATAATGCCTTACATTAAGTCATGACTGTGATGTCTGTGCCTTCCTTTAGAAATAATTATGAGTAATAAAATGAGCATTTAATTACAACTATTAAATCTTTATTCTACAACGTCATTTTAATTTTGCTGAAAATATATTATTATTCTGTATTTAACATGTTTTTAATTACAATATAAACATCCAATCGTTTAAAAATACACAAGGTAATTCTTTTCATCCAAATAATAACTACAACTTTTTGGACTACATTGCCAGAAGCATGCATAGTTTAATTAATTCAACATTAATCAGGTTCTAACAACAAACTTAATAAATATTTAAAGTGTTTGTTTTACATGGTTTTTAACTTTTTTACATTTATAACTTTAAGCATTAAATGCTAAATAAATAATCTTAGGTACTAATACTAAACGTTAAACATATTCTATGACAATTTCCAAATATCACATTACCATTGAAATGGTTAAAATGTTTAGAATTAAAGTCGCCGTCAATAGAAATTGTGGACTATGTAAACAAAGCGCCATGTTGTCTTTGTCTATGAATAGGTGAACTATCTAGAGATGGGTAAGTATGTGATTAAAATATGTAAGGTGCTAAATTAATTTTCTTTATTTGATTCATCGCTAAAATATTCTGATGAATCGCTAGTCAAATCGCCCACGTTAATTAAAATGGTTCCATCACAGCGTCGGTGGCCGTATCTATTATCCTATCAAGTGCTTAATTAATTTTCTTTATTTGATTCATCGCTAAAATATTCTGATGAATCGCTAGTCAAATCGCCTACGTTAATTACAAATGGTTCCGTCACAGCGTCGGTGGCCGTATCTATTATCCCATCCAGTTCTTTAATTTTTTCTTCTGCTTTTAGAACATGAGCTTCACATTTCGCCCACTGTTCTGGCCCGATCCGCGCCAAACCTTGGTCCAACAAAATCTTCACATCGTCCATTTTGAATGTTAATTAAATTAAATATCAACTCTATCGGGTTAAGCTCGCAATAATATGATGGAAGGCGCAAAACTGTCACATTTTTCGATGCCGCCAACTCATCTACATACATTTTTTAATATTTTTGCTTGTCTGCTTTCGCTATGAGATTCACTTTGATTTCGGTTTCTTGAAATTTGGTTTCTTTTTCGCGCAACCAGTTTTGGATAGCCTCCTTCCGCCAACTCATGTTGGGCGCCTTTTCGATTTGACGCGAATGATATGGGGCATTGTCCATTACTATTACGATAAAATCAGTAAGAGAAGCCAAGTCGTTAGAATACCGAGAACACAAAAGATTTTAGAGCAACGCTGGAAGATCACACAGCTCTCGATAGAATCACACACACGTTTATGTCAAAGATTATGAAGTAACGCTGTCAAAAAAAAAATGACGTAATAAAATAGCATCACGAATAAAATAGGTTTATATTCACATAGATTCGTACATCACTAATTTTCAAAGACAATACAGATTCGATGAGAAAAAGATATGACAGCAATCTCGACGCAGTACCTACAGAATTGACTATTGATTCTATAATTTTCCGTAATTAACTGGTGATTATTGAATATTCCATGATGAACTACAGCGAATGGCAGGTGGGACTTGAGCTTCATGATTTGGAATAATGTTCAGTGAGTTTCCGTGACAGAACCTTGAGAAAAATTGAGAAAACAGTTTGTTTACATAGTCCACAATTTCTATTGACGGCGACTTTACTATATTTTTTGAGATGGCAAAATTACTTGCATAATGACAAAAATATATAGTCATAAGCCGGGTCTACCGCGCTTATTTTGCTTTGCACATTACAAGAAAAACACGTACCTACGTACACGCAACATAGTTATTTGTTTCTATACATGCGCCGCGCCGTCTCCTGCTTAGCGCGGATTTTTGTTTTGTTTTGAAAAACATTGATGCTTGTCAAAAAACTACCTAGGTATTCTACCTACCTACTCTACTTTCCTAGTAGGAAGTTCCTACCTTTCTTAACCAAAATTGTTTTAATTTTCCCGCCAATTTTGTTTTTGGCTATATCTCCGGAACTAGTTGTCCAATTCTAATGCGTTTTTTTTTCTAAAACTAGATAAAATTTCCTACAAGAAAACTTTTTTTTTTCTTGGGGAAAGTGGGGGGGCGGGGGGGCTTACTCCTTGAAAAAATCTTAGTTAATATATGTATGTATACTATATATATATATGTCTATTAAAATTTATAATATTGTAAAAAAATATATAGAATAATAAAAAAAATATAACTCCACCAATATTTAAAAAAAAAAATTTGGGCCTAGAATTACAATCCACAACTTTTTTTATATTATTATAATTTTTTTTTGTTGGTCGTCTTCCTAGCTTTGGAAGAATACCCATATCACTAGGTTTATCATATATTAAATAACAATAATATTTTTTTTTTATGATTCGCCCTGGTCGAGGAGGTCGTCACGACTGTGACACTACGGGTTAAATAATTACGTACAACTACCAACCAACTAACGAGAATAACAACTGTAAAAGCAAAAGAAACTATTTTAACTAAAAAAATGCTTCATACTGAAATAAAAAAAATATACAAAAAGATTGAATTTTGCTCTAAGGAAAAACTATATTTTGGATTTTTCCAACTAATTAGTCTTTTTTCTTTCAATACATTTACAAAAATAATAAACGATGTTTTGAAACTTTATGATAGTTCAATTAGGTTTTCATGTTTTTTTCAACTTAAATCACCCCGGGCCAGTACTTCTTAGGAAGATATTCAGATTTTTTACTTAATTTTGTTATGCTTCCAACCTATTGCTTATATAAATAAAAATGCGTAGCTAAATAGCGTTTTGTGTAGACAGACGTTTTTGTGTACCTAATGTACACGCGCAGGACCCGGCTTTATGAAAACTAAATTGCTACTCGTTATTACATGAATAAGGCACATAATGGGTTAAGGCGAGGAATTGGTAAACTTTTAATTTCAAATCGGCTCCTTAGGAGAGTGGAGTGAGGGGGACTTAATGCGCTCACGAACTAGCTTATGCCGTAAGGTCGTAAGCGGCAAAACAGTATTTTTCATTTAAAATGACAACTATAAGTAATTTAATAAATTCAATCGGCCCATATTGAAGTGTATTTGTAGACTAATTTATATAAAAAACTTAGAGGCTTCATTCGCTCCCGTTTGTCAGTAAAATAGAAATCTCTGTTTTAAAAGAGGTTTTCTAAATATTTTTTTCTCTGCTATGAAAATTAATCAATCAACTAAATCTTCGGGCAAAATGATGTCAATGAAATGCTTAATCTAGTATATAAATTGGTAATTACATATGTTTTTTTATTGCTGAGAAAAATGGATATCCATGTAGCCAAAATTTCCAATGCGTCGCCTTAACTTACTAAGCGCCGCCGGCAGAAAATTTCGGGCTTGGAACTCATCGCACTTGCGATTTCTGGTCTACATATGTACCTACCCTACCCATACAGGCCATCCATAATTTCTACCGTCTTATCTAAGCCGACAACTAAGTTAATTTTTTTTTATTGTTTGGCGCCCGCCAGAATCAGTGTTGCGGCAAGCTCGAGACTGAGCGCTCGCTTACTAAACGCAGCTTATGTACCTACTTATTAGAATTAACGAATTCTTAGAGATATTTATTTTCATTGTGAGCTGTCAATGTATCTGCGAAATTTTATTTACATGACCCAGTTAGACATTGAGATGGAGCTATTTTATAAAAAATATAAAGAAATTGAAAAATAAATAGCTAAAAACGTAATTAAAGATTTACCTTACTCAGTATATAACTAATATTTATGTATAGTATAGGTATGGTATTACTTATCGTGGTTAATATTTTCTTTATTATCGTTTTTTTTTCTATTGATGATTATATTTGTGGTATTTGAAAAGTTTAGTGTCTAAAATGTTTTAGTTTTTAAACTAAATTGAATTATAGTAAAGGGTAAATTAAAAGATAGGTAGATTATTTATGATTCTAATAGAAGAAATAACTAAAAACTTAGTTTAGTAAGTTACGATTACCTTTGCCATTTCCTTAAGGGGCTGTTCATTTATTACGTAAGACGATTTGGGGAGAGAGGGGGTTCGAACAAGTCTTATTTCTTCTTACATGGGGGGTGGGAGATCCTAAGTCTATGGTCTAGATTGTCCTTACGTAAGATCACAAAAGGAGGCAAAAATTACTTTTATATAACATAAAGCAGCGCGTTTTTATATTTTTGCCACTTTTTCTTTGCGATTTTGGTAGATACTTATCTTACGTAAGATTGAAAGCAGGGTTCGAAATTATCAAGATAATTACGCTGCTTGATAATTATCGGATAATTACCACTAGTGTGATAAATTTTTTTTTTATATTGTTTCATAACAAATGCATTATAATTTTAAAAGGCATTTTTCAAATTCAACTCAATAAACAATATTTAACTTAAAAAAACCAATGACTCTCGTGTTCACTCAACTTTGCATAAGGGCCCTTCTTTTTGTGTGTTTCTGCAGCACTTCAGACGCGCCCGCGTCGTCTTTCATACATATTTAAAGTAGCGCTTTAAAAATAAATGCGTGCGGAAATACACATTCGAACTTTCATGAACGCAATTTTTGTTATTATCAATTGATGAACCTATGCCCATAGGGGCTATTATGTAACTCAGTGTCGGTTGCTAGCTATAGTTGCTATTCACCAAAAACAGATAAAAAATCAACTTCCAAAATAACTTTCAATGGGTATTGAAGTATTTACGAATTGTGACGTCATTTCAAGTGCGAACGTATCCTTAGATAAGCGGATATGTATGTTTTCGACGATAGCCACTTGGCTTAGCAACTGATTTTACGATACAGAATAAGGGGGCTAGTCTTAAAAAACCTATAAAATAACGAATAGCTTCAAAACAGGGAGATAATAATGTATTATATATATATATGATTTTAACATCACAAATTTTTTTTTTTAATAAAAGTAGGTCGTTACCTACCTTTTCCAAACTGGGTTTCCAGTATTCTCCAAAAATGAAAGCTAATAAACAATAAGTATTAAGATTTAGTTCACTCTTTTCTCCCAGTGACTTATTAGAAGTACCTATACATTAAACTTCAATCATGTGAACTGTCCATGTGCCTTTTTGTAAGGTATAAAGATGTGAAATCATAATATTTCCAGTTTATCAACAGCTAATATTAAATTGTTTTAACAAGCTAGCTAGTAGTTTTTTTGTGACATGATAAGGCTTTGTTTTCACTCATCGTTTCTATTAAGTTGCATATTGGCCTTATGGTTATGGGCACCTTTCAACTGACAACAATATCTTGAATAGTATACTATAATAGTTGAATTACTTACTATCGATCATCTTCATATGGGTTTCCTTTAACTATTTCCATATCATTACATTTTAAAGATCAGTAGTCATAACATTTGTTAGCATGCGGACGCGATGAGCATTGCAATTCTTACAGAGAATATGATCATCAAGAGGATAGCAGCCTCTGCCTTCTGCCTCTGAAGACAAATGTAGCCCGCAGTCTTCACAACGGTAACAGCGAACATGGAAACTACGATCCAAGGCAACAACTCTTACTGTCTCCTCTTCCCCTTCTTCAGGCATGATTGGTAGTTGACAAACACAACATCGTGGTGCAAACTTTTTGTGAAAGTCTTCAATACAATGAATCTGATTCATAGCATCAACTGTGAATGGTATTCCATCAAGGCTTTTTCCACATACAACACAAGTAAAGCATGAAGGATGATATGGTTTTCCTGTAGCTCTCAATATTCTGTCCAGTATTGGTTTGTCACAGACAGAACATTTTTCCAATGTTTCATAATAATCAACTTCGCAGTGAGGTTGTCCTTCCACAGCATAAAATGGTTTTCCTTGCAAATTAGTACCACAAAGTTTACAACTAAAGCATTTCACATGGTACATATTCCCCATTGCTGTGCAGCCTGAAGTTTCACCAACAACTTTTTCATTACATCTGACACATATTCCAAAGATATCCAAGTCTTGACTGTCTGATATAGACTTGACCAAAAGGTCAGTAAGTGCATCAACTTCTTGCTCTTTTGCTAATGGTTGTGGTGATTTTGGGATGTTGGTCAGATTATTTCCATAACTCGGAAGTGAGGTGCTTGTCTGAGCAGAGAAGTTGCTATGTGGACGCAGGTTTATTGGCTCATACAGAGATTCATAGGTTGAAGCCTGTGATGCCCCATAACCAGGATATTCATTTTGATAGATTGGGGGATAGTTTGGTCTATCCTGATTAAAGTTTAGGTTTGCAGTAGCTCGAACAAGTTCACTGTAATTGGAACTAACCGGTGATGGTGGTGGTAGGAATTCTTCATGACTTTGATTTGAATCGTATTTGGCTTGCGGCAAACTGAGAGGTGGTGGTGGAGGCGGTGGTAAATCATCCTCTTTTATTTGATATGATGGTACATTGCTATAAGTTGCATTGCAAGTATTTTTTGGTTGCAATGGTAAGGGTCTTGAACTATGATTAAAAGCCGTCATATGGTTAATGTTGGCGTAATCTTTGTGGACAGGTCGTGTACTAGTATGGACGGTGTTACTATACGTTGGAATATTACTGTTTGCTGCGACAGGCGATATTCTTGACGAATAAGAAGGCTCCCGCAAAGCTCCAACCACAGCACTGTGTGGTACTTGAGGTTGTGCCTTTTTCTTGGGTGGTACAGCTGGAGGTATCTTTGGCGCTTTATATACCTTTGTCATTCCATAATTTGATAATTCTTCAGCTGTATACAAATCAGCAAATACTTTTTCCAAAGTGTCTTCATCTTGAGACATTGTATTATAACAAAGAAACTTGAAAGACGGATCAAAACTGCACTTTTCAAAAGTTCTGAGCTAAAACTTCTGACGTGACAACTTACCTTTTATCAAAAACTTGTTTTTTGACTCACTTTACGTTTTCATTTCGAAACTAGCGAAAATCACTCGGAGCGATGCGAATTTCACCCTAGAGCGTTCAAAAATGGACACGAGTTAAGCCGAGGGTAAACGAACTCTTACCTGACAGTTGCACGAAAGTGTTTTGAAACGCTTCGGAGTGATGCAAAAATCACACTGTGCCACCTGATTAGTGCAACCAGCGGGGCTATTACGTAACTCAGTGTCGGTTGCTAGCTATAGTTGTTATTCACCAAAAACATATAAAAAATTAACTTCCCAAATAACCTTTAATGGGCATTGAACTATTTACTAACTGTGAAGTCATTTCAAGTGCAAACTTATCCTTAGATAAGCGGATATGTGTGTTTTAGACGATAGCCACTTGGTTTGGCAACTGAGTTTACGATACAGAATCAGGGGGCAGATTTTTGTTTCTCTTGCTCCTATACCTATCTGCCTCTTTCTAATAAACGAGTGAAATTTTGCACTATGATCGCACGTTCTGAAATGCTTCCTTAGTGACTCAGCCACGGCCACCAGTGTTGCCAACTGCTACCCATATCTAGTAGGTAGATTTGTCGCGAAAAGTTGCTAGTTCGCCCGATTTTCGTACCCCAGAAAGTAGCTAGAAGTAGCTAAATGTTTCTTGGTCTTTTTTTCATAGTAAAATCAATTTTCAACATAAATAATGGACGTAATGACACAAATTAAGGCAAATCACTAAGAGCACAGTTAGAAATTGAATAATACAACTGAAACAAATGCTGTTTTAGTCAACCAACCACATCACAAAATATATGATGCCTGAGTGAAGTTAGCTCCGGTCCAGCGAGCGAGATGGATAAATCAAATCAAATCAAAATAATTTATTTCGGATAAAAATCCATATTTTAAACATTAAAATTATAAGACAAACAATACAAAAATTAAGTTACACATTCAATACAATTAAATTACACATTCAATATAAAAATTAAATTAAATTAAATTAAATATCCATAGACAAGTCAACGCATTAGCCTGTATAAAGAATTGGGATGTTTAATACGCTGAACCCAATGCTCCATAATAGGACCCTCCGTATTTTCAGCAATCACCCTCAGAATGCTGTTGTCACTGCCTCGAACTCTGCTCAGAAGTGAGACTGTTTTTTTGCGCAATATTACCTGAAAACAGTCAGTACGCGCCTCGGCGAACATTCCGGACGCGCTGCAGCGCCACGGCAGTCCCAACAACATCCTGAACGCGTTATTGTATTGTACCCGCAGAGCGCTGATGGACTTTTGTGTGTAGTTTATCCACAAGTTGCTTGTATATAAGGATGTACAATACGCTTTAAATAATGATATTTTCACTTGCTCTGTACATCTAGCAAACCTACGTGATAACATATTACTCCGGACCGCCAGCGCTCTGCGTTCCCTATCAATATCCTTGCTGTCAGTAAGGTCTTCTGTTACAATATGTCCCAGATATTTAAAGGAGTTGACCCTTTTCAGAGCAGTTCCATTCAGCGTAATCGGGGGAACAATACTAGGTTTTTTATTTGCTGCCTTAAATACAATGAATTCAGACTTTTTGACATTGTAGTTATTTTTTAGATAAAGAGAAATAGGTGACAAGAGATATGAAAGAGAGAGATAGTCAAAGAAAAGTTTGGCTACTATAGTCAGTCGTCCGTCCGGGTCTCGGCCGAAACCGAGTCGATCATAGACATTAATTATTATATCCAAGCTAATTAGACGATCGGCAGTGACTTTATTACCTTGTGATAGAGGCGATTATTGGTTGGCCCAGGCGTCTTATTGTTTTGGACATGTTATAGACAAAGACAGCGCCACGTTTCGCTTCTAAAGTTCTTTTCACGAAAGATGTTTCACGGATTAAAGCATTTTCGTATTTATCCTCTAATAATAAGTACTTTGACAGCAGATTTCTTTCCAATTTAGTGTGAAATCGCATTCACGTTTAGTCTGACTTAAAAAGTAGCTAGGAAAAGTTGGTAAAAAATCTAGCTACAAGTTTTTGTAATTTGTAGCTGTCCGACACCGAAAAATAGCTAGATCTAGCTATAAAGCAGCTAAGTTGGCAACAGTGACGGCCACAGATAACAGAATAAGTACCTATAGAGTTGTAGTTTGGAATAAACAAAGACATTGACATACAGAACAAGACTGTGCACTACACGAAAAACGAGCCGAGCGAGATGGGTGTTGGCACTCGTTGGTCCCTTTGTAACACGTTAGAAACTCAACAACACTATATAAGTATGATGTATATATTAAATACACTGGAAACTTGCTAGACAAGGATACACGAGTAGCGACAGATATCTCGTTCAGCTCGTTTTTCGCTTGAAAATGGTACCATAATAACTACAACCTTATTTCCAAGGAAAATCTAGTTTAGTTGAGCAAAAATTGGACAAGGCACAGTCTTGTTACTAAGCAATGTCTTTGGGAATAAGTAATAAAATCGATTGGTACGAATCGAATGAAATTGGAAGAGAGAGTCACCACTAGTTTTGCAGTGGTCCGCAAAGCTATTCTCAGAAGGCACTGTCATCGCTTGACCCTTTCTGCTGTAATTTTTTGTGAATTGTTTTTGTCGTACTTTTACCATTATTATACTTTGATTCTCCGTTTTTTTTTAGTGTGAAAATGTATTCAACGTGGACAGTCTCACGTCTAAACGACCAGTTACGAATAAGAGGTGCTTCTTTACGAGGCAGAAAAGCAGATCTTGTTAGTCGGTAATTAAACTCATATTTCTGTATAAATATGTAATTTATGTACAGTGGAGCCCACATCAAGCTATACACATTGAGTATAAGCTGACCTCTCATTGTACGGGAAGCCTATGCAATGAGAGGTCGGCTTATACTGAAAGTGTTTAGCTTGATGTGGGCTCCACTGTACATGTAATTAAAACACGTGGTGTTGAAATGACTGTTCTTCAGCTATCTAAAATTATCGTTTTGTTGCAGGCTAGAATCATTTGACAGGAATTTTAACTTTAATAAACCACAGCACGATTCTGAAACCGAAGTCTGTTTCATTGAAATGCCTAACCTAAAACATAAGTTGATTTTAAGATTTTTATTTACGTAGCCTTTTCCCACAATTTTCTCATTTGGGGATCCTTAGGAAAACTATGATTTCCATTCTCATTGCATCCATTGGCAATACAACGAAGCATTTTCAAGGAAATCCACAAAATCTTGTCCAAAACAAAAGCTTTGTATAAGATCTGACAGTTGGCTTGGGTCAAGTGATAACACCGCCAGTTTGACAGTTTTATTCCCCAATAATAGTTAATAATAGTTTATAGCTAGCTTAGGTAAACTATCGGTATAAAATATTATTAAACTGCTGCTAGAGACCAAGATATTGCTTTAAAAAAGGTCAAGACTGCGATTAGCGTACATGCGACAATTTGCGAAGGCCGAAAGTGGGTGATTTTTACAAGCTCTTTATGAAGAAACTGTTGAAATGGCAACATTATAAATTTATTGTCTTTGTCCATGTTTGATTTAAAACTATAAATAAAATTGTCTTGTCTTTGGTCAGCAGAAAAGAAAGTTGGAGTTGATAATTTTGTGTGTAATTTTAAAATGGAAAAGTAGGTAAATAATAATAAACGGAGTTGAGCAACATATGTTATTTCCTTGAGCTGCCCTGGCCCCTTATGAATATTCAACAGAAATGTATCAAACTTTTAAATTATATACCTATTGTACGTATTCATAACATATTTTACGTGTCTTTTAATGAGTTACCTATAGTTAATAGAATTATCATCACACGTCATTTATGACTCGACAAACAGAAGCCTAAGAAAATCAAAGCGTGCGAAAATTTTTGCGAGAATTGCAATCCCGCATGCCTAAGATGGCCAAAAATCGGAACTCCCAACACCGAAAGTCCCAACACCAAACTCAACCCCATATTATTCCATATTGGTAACATGGTTGCCAGGGTTAGACAAAATTAACACCGCGATAAAACGCTTAACTCCGTCACAGAGTAGTTGAAAATTCCTCAGATGAATATAAACTGAGGAAAATTCATTCGATTAATCTGACAATTAAATCAATTATTTTTTTTATAACGTGGTTATCCAACCAATTTAAAAAACGTTTTTAACGATCGTGTTTTACTGTCATAAAGTATAAATTTACATGTGTTGGCTTTATTTATTAATCAACATATTGAAAAATCACCTTCTTGCCTGGGGAATAACTTATTAAGCGACTTTTTAATATAGCAAGATAAAATAGAATAACGTTTTGAAAATTTTAAAGTTAAAGTTCACAATAAAATTTGTAAGTCGTAGTTGTGATGTGAGGAAAGAGTTCTTTCAAAATGGAACCTCCAAAAAAGCAAGTAAAATAAGGTATTATACAATCAAAACACAAATTTGCTGAAAATTTCCTAAGACCTTAACTAAACTAATGTACTTAATTTAATTTTAGATTTTTTTTCTCTTTTTCTCCTAAAATAGATCTGTCTCTTTCTTATAAACGAGTGAAATTTCGCACTGTGATCGCACGTTTTGAAACGCGTCCAAACCTAATATGATTTATCAACATTTTATATTCTTGCTGGATAGTATGCAAAGACATATAACAAGACTGTGCACTATCCAATTTTCGCTCAACTAAACTAGATTTTATTTCCTTAAAAATAAGGTCGTAATTATTGTGATACCATTTTCAAGCGAAAGACGAGCCGAGCGAGATAGCTGTCGCTAGTCGTGGCAAGTTGCCAGTGTATATAATATATAGGTACAATAAACTTATATAGTGTTGTTGAGTTTCTAACGTGTTAGAAAAGGTCCAACGACTGCCAACGCCCATCTCACTCGGCTCGTTCTTCGTATCGTAGTGCACAGTCTTGTTCTCTATACAATGTCTTTGGTAGTATGTTAGTTTGGTTTAGTTTATTTCGTAATATAATTTAGTTTATTAAATTAGTTTATTAAAGTTTCATGTATTTTGTTTTTGTTAAATAAAACCATGTCCGTCATTCAAATAACTTTGGTTAGCGCCAAGGGTTGTAGACGGGAGTGATGATTTAAACGAGGTGTTAAGTGGACATGTTTATTATTTCGATGCCAAAATAGAGTGACCCTCTAAAAATGTACATCAATCGGTTTTATAATAACTCAAGCAGCGTGCGTCACAATGTTGCAGTCAATAGCTGCATGTCGCAGTAATATTACAAAACAACGTTTCTTCGTTGTTACTACACTTCATCATATTGTGAAAAAACAAAACGTAAGTATAATAGTGCGTTCCGAGTCACGACATAATCGATTTATCGCGTCTATTATCGTCATTCCGAGTCAATGATGGCCGTGTGGCGTAAAGTCGTTTGCAATAGAATCCAACAATCATGTAAACAAACCAAATTGTCACGATTACTCCGTAATCACATACATTTGACGATCAATTATGAACATAGTCTGATTTCAACGAACGCACCATTGTTTTCACATTATCTTCAACACGATTTAACTTGTATTTATAAGTTAAATTTGTTAAAACATTTGCAACGTAAAAATTTCGAAGTATTTGACAAGCTGTCATCTTAGTTTTTTACTCATCGAACTCTATAAGTCATTGAAAAGTTAGTGTTGTTCGTAATCTGAAGCTATCTTTTATTTTTAATTTAATAAATTATTTTAATTTAATATTATTTGAATACAATAAAAATTTTTTTTCAAGAGCTTAATATAATTAACCAAAACGGATTGTATCCTAAGCCATAAAAATAATGGTTAGTTTTTAAAAATTGACAGGTGGCCATTTTGTTAGAATTGTCATTCACAGTCATTCACTGTTCTGTGGGTTCGCTGTGCATTAGTGTTTTCTGTTTCCGTTTTCTGTTTCCGATTTCTACGACTTTGCATTCTCATTTTGGACTTTTGTTTTGCTTTACGATTTGGCTGGACATATTTTTCTTGGAACGACGACCTTTGCACGGCATCACGGACTTTGATATAGCATACGATTGGTATTTTTTCTCAAGGAGTAATCAGGAGGTAAGAATGATTTAGATGTATTACCTACAACGGAAATCTATTAGACGCACTTTAATATTGTATTGCCCTCGTAACTAATTATTTGAATAGATTTAGTCTATGGCTTATATATTTAATCTATTTAGTCAGTTTTATTTTAGTACCTATCCTACTATGGGCCATAGTCTATGACTTAAAATTAAAATAATTAGAAAAATAAATTTAATTAAAATTAAATTAGAACACTATGACATCACTATGGGCATAAACAATACGCTGTCAATGTCAGTCCGCCATATTTGTTTACATGATTGTTGGATTCTATTGCAAACGACTTTAAGTGATTTGATGGTAATTTTAGTGCTGTTAGCGCCATTCGGAACATGCACTCCAAACTCAAACCCATATTATTCCATATTAGTAACATGGTGGCTAGGGTAGACAAAATAAACACCGCGATAAAACGCTCAAGTCCCTCACAGAGTATTTGGCAATGAATCGGACAATTGAATCGATTTGATGTGTTTTTTTTTAATACATTATTATCCTACCAACTTGAAAACTAGTTCAATGTAAGTAAATTACTCTCTTATAGTATCAACAGAAATGTGTAGATTTGTATTATTACTCAACAAAATGAAATATCAGCTTTACTTTCGTTTTCGTCCTGCTTTGGATGACTTTTGGATATGATAAGATAGCACCGATTTTGTTTCTGATAATTTGTCCCACACACAAATGACACAAATTAATTATATCTTAGTATAAATGATGATTTAATGATCTGTGATTAATTGTTTGAAGCCATTCAGAGAAGACTATTTGTGTCCATCTAGCGAACGGTAGAAGGGTACATTCTTTGCAACCAAATTAACCTAATCTAACCTTAATGAAATCTCTAAAAAAGTAAGTAAAGAAGGTGTTCTAAACACTAATTTTCTGAAAAATTCCACGGTATTTTATACAGTCAAAGACATTATTGTATTTTTATTACGTTTCTAGATAAAGTGTAAAAAGAAGAACTTCCAAATAAGGCTGACTACATGGCTATTTGCAAACAGGGATTATGATGAAACCCTTGGAGCAAAGGATCCTAAAGAAATGTGGCGAAAGCTGGCGGGTCTTTTGGTTAAACATGGGCCATGTAATAGATGGAGAACAGTAGATGACTATATGGTGCGATTTGAAAAAGTGCACTCGAAGGGACAGTGCAACCTATATTATGAATTTATGAAGTATAATGAGATAGACGGCAAAAAGTTGTCTTTGTAATAGGTAATACGAGTATAAATGTGTCGGACCCACGGTACCACTGCCCCATACCACTGGGGGTACGGTGGGAATTTTTTGTGTAGGACCCATGGTACCCCTGAGCGCATGGTGAGTATTTTTTGTCCGAACGGTACCACCATAGTGCTTGCCGTAAGATACATTGTACATAATGATTGAAATTGTAGTTTCCATGTTATCAATTCATGAAATACTGTAGGATAAATATTCAAATTATCACAATTCATGAAATATCAAAAACAGACAGATTAGCAATATTGACACAAATAATGCAGACAGATTAGCAACATTGACACAAATATTGGTTGGATTGTGAACAACTTAATCCGAAGAATGATTTGTAGTTCTTAGGGTGCTTAAGTTACTCAGTTGCTGAATATGCTTGCGCTGTGTGGAATAACTCAGCATATACAGGTCAAGTAGACACTGTACTCAACGAGACTTGTTGCCTGGTCACCAGTTGCTCTAAGCCAACACCAATCAAAAAACTAAACGTTCTATGGGATACAGGACCCCCGGATATTAGGAGAGAATTCCACCACATTATGCGGATGTGAAGCTCAACCCTCTGATCTTCTGACCACATGTCCAAGTGCTCCTCAATGCACCAAGAGGGAACCCATGACTGCATGCAATTGCGTTTTTGGAGTGGCAAACTATTGAAAAAATGTTATTTAAATTCAGCGCTTTCACTCGAAGAAGAAGGTTGCAACCCAATGGAAGCTTGATCAACCATGTAAGAATTTTATGAATAAATAATAGCTTTGTTTTACCCTATGACGTTCATTTTTTTTAAAATTAATGTGCATACTTAGTGAAGAGGCTAGTTATCAAACTACCTTTTTTATGTAAAAAGTCAGAAAACGATAATTTGTATCCCAAATAACCTACAAATACAATCAAAACTCACGAAACTACCTTTATAACCACCTCAATAGATCGAAGACCAAAATATTCTTAATCAAGTGTCATAGGGTGTTTAAAATGGTGAAAAGAATTAAAAAAAAAAGATCACGCATGTATTTCCCTAACTCCTGTCAAAGCATTAAAATATTGAGGTGCCCTGTTAGCCTTGGAAATGAGGTGTTAAACGGCCGCCATGAGGGAAATTACTATACAAAATAATCTTATACAAACGTCAAAAGGTGTTCAAAATGGTCACCCATGTTACCAGCTATGGATAAAAAAGAAAAAAAAACATAACACCTGTATTTCCTTAACTCCTGTCAAAGCATTAAAATATTGAGGTGCCATGTTAGCCTCAAGGAAATGAGGTGTTAAACGGCCGCCATGATAGAATTTACTGTCAAAGGGTGTTTAAAATTGTGTTTAATTGGCAACCATGTTAAGCATGCTGTTCAACAACTCAGTTTCGTCAAAGGTGTCCGAGTCAAAAATCATCATTGCTTGCTTTTCATAATGCAGTAAATAGGTGTAGTGTCAAAATAGTCGCGCGCGTAGAAAGACTAACTACGGTTTTTGGTCTCTAGCAGGGTGTTAGGGAGCCGAGCGGAACGGAGAGAAGCGACCTTCGTAGATTTAACAGAAATCACGTTTTACACAAAAATCCGTCCGCATCCAAACGTATTACAGTAACAGTGGCAACGTATCATTTCCTATTGGGACGCATCCAATTCCTTTTTTTATTGCAGAACTGAATACCATTTTTAGCGTCAAATCTAATCAAACTTATTTGCTCAAGTCTTCCTAGAAAAATGTATACGAATAATAGGTATATATTTGTAGGTACTTCGAAATGAATGGCGGCTGTCAAATTCAACTGCATCAGCCTGTGGGTCAATGTTATTTGTGCCAAATTTTGTACACTTTGATGCAGTGTTTGCATTTGTCATGTTGGTAATGACACATTAATGCACTCAATGCTCAAAACGGAATTATTTCGAGCATCATTTGTCGTGTTTTATTTGCTCAGTGGTGTTCACCAGCTTTGCATCGCTGTAGCGATGAATTGCGCAGCCGCTGCAAAGAGTTATACGGCCATTTCATTCATTGTGACTTTGACAAGCATCGATGCGAGCATCGAGCAGCGCAAATAATTTCGCTGCTCTCTGCAGCCTATATTATCTATGCTTCAGCAGCGTAAATTCCCGAATATACACTATTAGCTATGGTAAAGACTATCTGTTATTTTTACGCATGGCCGTTTAACACAAATCCATCGCTGCAACCGTTGCACAATTCATCGCGGCCGCGGCTCCGATGCAGTCGTTAAACGCGACAATTAATGCACGCCCGTCATGCGCAACGCAATTCGGTACACAACCACTAATTATATTCTATGTACACAACACAAACAACCAACCAAACCAATTTTGTTAGTGTTGCATAACTATCGATAGTTGACCTTGGCAAAATGTAACAATTTCGATTGTGCTATCGATAGCCCAAATTGAGTAATACCATCGATAGTATTGATTATATGTTAGCAATACTATATATACCATCGAGACTATCGATAGTATTATTTGCGTTAATCAATAAAACAATCGATTGTATCGATACAATTGAAATTATCGATTGTTTTGGTGCATCGATAGTCTATTAAATTTCGATAGTATTAGGGACTTAAAAGGAACACCTTAAATAGTACATAATCATATTATGTATTACATCGTGATTTGATAATCTACTTTACAATGTAGTTAAGCACAATGATTAACAATTTTTTCAAATAAACCTTCGCTCGATCTTTGCTGGCAAGAGTTGCCAGATTACAGTTCTCAAAATCTTTTTTATTTTGTTACGAAACCAATTGAATCCATCCATCCATCAGCCCATGTTCGTCCACTGCTGGACATAAAATTTCCCAAATGTCGCCACTCATGTCGGTCCTCCATCCTCCTCATCCAGCCGCCCCCCGCAACGTCCTTCAGGTCGTCGATCCAGCGGGCACGAGGTCAGCCTACACTACGCTTTGCTGTACGTGTTCTCCATTCTCCTTTCGGCCCCAAAGGCCATTATGTCAATTGAATAGGTATTAAATATTATTATGCTTACCGCTTTCACAAACAAAGCAATCAGACAAAGCAATTGTATTGCATTTTCATGGACTATCGATGGAGTAGAACAATCGATACTTTCAATAGTATCCATACATCGATAGTTTAATTAATAAACTTAAATAATACAATCGATAGTATTACTAACATATAATCGATACTATCTAAAGTATTATGGAATTTTCGCTATCGATACTAACGATAGTTTTGATACCATCAATAGCACAATCGATATTTTCCAAAGGCACGATAGTATCGATAGACTATCGATTTTGGTACAACACTAAATTTTGTTGGATTCTGGGATGTCGATTCTGTCTAAAAAATATCCATTTCGAGCCGTGGCGGAAAGATCGATCCAAAAAAATCGGTACAGAAAAGATCTATTCGAAATTGGAACAAAAATTCAGACAATCAATTATCGTTTCTCAATTTTTGTTTATATTGGTAATCTAGGTAAAAATTTATAAGTTTTAATTTTTCTTGAATTTATTGTAAAAGTAAAATTTGTTATTTTCTCATAAATAAAAATTAATTAAAATATTTGTTTAAGTTTTATTGCCAAAGTAACTTAAAATGCACATACATAATACAAATAGGTGGTAGAGCTGATGCCGGGCTCGACTGTGGAGGTACCACCATCTTACTCGCAAGTCCTCCCGAAGTTATTCGGGGGAGAGTAAGAGAACAGCTCTCAGGCAAACCAGGCGGCCCACCATTGCTTGGGACCGACGGGTGGCGGTATACCCATCCCCAATTCAATTATATAAAACAGACTAGTGACGGGCAGCGGCGTCACTAGTGCGAAGGTTTCGGCACCGCACTCACCAACCCGCCTGCCCAGCGTGTGTGAGTATGGGCATTTCTTCCAGGAGGACCACCAAGAGTGGCGGAATCCTGGAAAGGCCTATGTCCGGCAGTGGACGAAACAGGCTGATGGATGGATGGATGATTATGTACTTAATAATATTTCGGAGTCTCAATTACTCACTCCAACTTCCTATCTTCAAAGGTAAGGCTCTTCATAAAGAATAATTCTGAATTTTGGAATCAAATACTTGGCGGAAACTTAATTAAATGTAGGTACTCTTTTCATTGTATATTCATATATATATTCATATTCTTTATTCCACACAGTTATTAGTCTAGACAAGTAGTCTTATATTAAATGTGCTATAGACGAGCTAGTGTACGTGATTTATTAGCAAAAACCGCAAAAAAATCGTGTCCACGATTCTGCGGTTGTATGGATCGATTCAAAGATCGATAAAATCAATTTTTTTGCCCCGATTAATCGATCTTCGATTAAATCGATCTAAAATTAACATCCCTAGTTGTAGTTGGATTGTGTTGTGGTTGGATTTTTGATAATTAAACTAATTATTTTGGCTTGTATTCTTGGACTTTAAATTATTTATAATTTGGCTGTTTAATTAAACATACGAAAACGATACAATTTCGTCCTAAACAATGTCGATGCAATGCCAACTATGGATGGGGAGTGTAAGTTTAATATTCTGGCAGGATAATAGGTTATCTTTTGAATCTGTTTTCATATGTTATTCTGGTTTTTAGCTGGAGCCAAATATGACGGAGAGCTTCATTATGGCAGCTTTCCATCGCATGGGGCAGCGGCCACTTGCAGTGAAGGTTATGAGGAACAAGTTTACAGGAGAACCGGCGGGATATGCGTTTATTCATTTCCAGGTTTGTGGAGCAAATATTATTTTGGGAAGGACTCTAGGTATACTCACATATGTATATATTTGGGGGTGGAAGGGGAGCGGGGAGTACTCCCCCCAAAAGGGGGAGTGTCTGAAATCAACTGTTTTTTTTTTGCATTGTTTTTCTGATATTAAAAAAAACTAGGCAGTACTCAAGTATATGTATATATTTGGGAGAAGCGGGGGAGAACTCTCCCCCAAAAGGGTGAGTGTCGGAATATCAAATTTTGAAATCAGGGACTTTAAAATACAAATTTGAGTTAGTGTTAAAACCAGGGACCGAAAACCTATTCGGATAGTGGTTCCGTTTGTTATAAATTTACCCTCAGTTGGTAACCATTTTCATAAATTTGTTATATAAGTTGACTTTCGTTTATGCAACCAAATTCATACTGGATACTCTGTAAGTGGTCAGGACCAAGGTCCAATGGCCCTGTTTTCAAAATATGAGAAATATATTTTTTAAATTTGTTTTGGAGTTTGTTTATATGGAGTTGAACGAGCCCTACGTGTCTCGCAGTAAGAATCGCAAACAAATAAGTTGTAACATGCATGCGTTGCCACTTCGTGCATTGCAAATGCATCAAAAAAGGTAACAGCAATCGGTTACCGCTTTTTAAAAACCGGTATAGCAGAAAATAAAAAATGAATTATTTTAGAGGTTACCAAAATGTAGCACCGGTTGTAATAAAGGTTGTGGTACATGTAAAATACTGGTATTTACAATACTGGTTTTGGTCCCTGGTTAAAACTAGGGATGTAGTTGGCTCACTCTATTATATCTTATCTCTCTATTATATCGTATTTTATCTTACATGTCAACCTGCCAGGCCCTTCGCTTCACTCATCGTCGCACCAATTTTTTTACTTTTGGTGAAAGATATTTTTTTTACTATGACTTTAAAGACCTGTAATTACTTCTGCAAGTGCTTTGGCTTTTCATATACACTCTAGGGGTAGTAGCCACAAGACTGTAGAATCGGTTTTGCAACTTATTCAACCTAAACACAATTGTAGACGCAGATGCTCTCAAAAGCAAAGTGAATGAAATCACGCGAAAAACAAAATGGCTGCTTGTTTTTTTTATTGTATTCTCATGGATACTGAGTCCTTTGAGTGAAAATATGTACAAAACAAGTCCTGAAATCCCACCCTTCAACATTTTTTTGAGGTTATATTACGAATTCGTTAGATATTTTTTTGAGAATACCTACTATTGATTTCCGACAGCTGAAGTTTCATGAGATTAATAAAAATAATGAGGGCTATTCTGAAAAAAAAGATGAAGGCACCTTTATGGGTATACACAATAAGAGACGAACCTTCTTTTGGTTCTTAAAATCTAGTGATTTCTATTTAGTATTGTTGGTGAAAGTTGGGTGGGGTGTAGATGAGAGGACAGTATAGGAAAAAAGTCTTCGAAAACAACAAATTAATGAGGGATTGAAAGCACAACCTATGGGTTTGCAAACTAGCACTCAGCCACAAAAGAGGTCAAGAATTTATGATATATTTTATGAGAATTAGGCTTAATGATATTTAGCCAAAAGAATAGTGTAAGAGCCCTTTAATTCCCAACACATGTTTTATCTCAGCATTTCCTGTTGCCAATCTAATTCATATTTTTATGGTACCGTCCTGCCCCAATACTTCACCTGGATTTTGACACATTTTGTAACACTGATCTAAAACTATATTATGATGTTTTTTAAATAAGACAACGTAAAAAACAAATCTACCTACTTGACTGTGGCTATGCATACGGAATATTGAAACTTTGAATTTCCCTACGTAAATGACTAAAACATGGTCCTACCTAAATGTACTAGGCGAAGTTCGGGTATTTTCTCCAAACTTCGCCTACCTGTAATTCCAGCGAAAATATAAACTGTTATAGAATCATTTTTAGTCAGCAATATATGGGGCAAACGAAAGTAAATACTATTATCTGCCTCAGTAGAGTCTTATTTCTTTGAAAAATCTATGCCAAGCGAGGTTTGGTAACAATATGAAGTGTTTTCCATACATAAGCTGTAATTTTGATAGGGCTGCCAAAAAATGGTTTGTAAATAATGTTGATAACTTTATTAATAAAATTGGATGCAGTGTTTTTACGAACAAATATTTAATGTTAATATTTAATATTTCTAATAGATAAATTTCGATAAATTTTAAACGTATTTTTGTTCGTTTTGGTTGTGGTATTATCCTTACGGGATGCGTAAAAAAAAAATTGACATTTAATGTTTACTACTCTTAAATCAAAATCAGTCTAATCAAAATGCTATTATCAGTCTCAATTGGTTTAAATACACACAACAATGTAAAGTAAGCAGTAAAATTTAACATTTATATGAAGTATGGTACAATTTCTTTTGCTGATCTTAAGAGTTATATAAATAACACGGATTTTCCAAAGAAAAGTTACTCACGCGCAATTGTGATTTGAAAAAGATCAAAACCACTTCAATTGTTTTTAGTAAAATTCAAAACAAATCCACAACCCTAAGGTCAGGCGAGGTTTGGCATCAAAGGGGTCCCCGGCATGACTTCAACAAGTATTTGTTAATTAATAGCGTTGCATGAAATGTAGCTTTCAAATTAGGAAGTGCCTCAGCTGCCGGCGCCGTGTCCCAAATTAGCTGCCAGCGCCTTTTGCTGAATTAGCTGCCGTCACTGACTTTAGAAAAAGAAGAGAAATTGGGTTAGCATATTAAGTATAGGGCTAGGAAGGATAAGATAGGAAGTGATTTTGTGTCTTTAAAGTCATAGTAAAAAAAACTTTCACCGAAAGAAGAAAAAATAGGTGCGACGACGAGCGAGTTAGGTTGACATGTAAGATAAAATAAGGAGCCGAGCGAAGTGAGTTAGGTTGACATGAAAGATAAAATAAGGAGCCGAGCGAAGTGGAGCGGGGTAACGTCGTCCCTAGTTTTGACATTTAACTGTATTAAATTTGTTTTTAAAATTGTAGAAAAAATATTTATTTCCAACACTTCTCCTTTTGGGGTGGAAGTGCCCCCCTTCCCCCATCCCCTCCCCCCTAAAATATATACATAATCTGAGTATACGTACATTCAAAACAGTCCTTCTAAAAAAAAAAAACAATACATACACAATCTCACTCTTTGAAATTTAACGTCCTTTGTCCTTAGAAATTTCTACCGTCAGCGCCGCTGGTGTTTTCGATGTTTTTGATGGTTGTCGGTGTTTTTGATCTCGGCTACCGGCAGCGGAAGCACTTCCTTCAAATTCATATTCGACATGAAAATGTTATAAGCAGGGATAGGATATTCGGATCGATATATACCTAAAGTTGAAAAAATGCCAGATACCGTTTGCAACTATGGAGTCGTAGTAAAATATTATTTATTTAGATAGTCAAAGTTCCAGAAATTACGGAATTGCTTAAAACGTGACGATGATGTACTTAGAATAAGAAAACAGATTTTACCTTAAATGCATGTATATTTTTCAGGCATTTTGTACAATACCTAGGAAATGTTTAAAATGACAAACGGATTTTTCAACTTTAGGTATATATCGATCCGAATATCCTATCCCTGGTTATAAGTAATAGAAAAGTTTAGCTTTACCTGTACTGTAGCATGTCCTTGAAGCAAGGTTTGTAACGTGTCAAAAAAAAAACACTCGTTCCTTACTCCACAAAAATTACAATGGTGACCAAGATAGAAATGTTAACATAAATTAAATTTGCCGTTTATTTAGTAGTTTTTGAAAACGCCTATATTGTGTAAATTTACAATTATTCCAAATCAGCCGAGGATAGGGGTCGCAGGCGAAGACCGGGGGCACGACGGTAGTTGGGTATGAGGGGACCCTGAAATGTTGTGAGCCCACCCAGGGTAAAAGTATGAACAGACAGATGAAATTGAACAGCTCGACAACAGGACCGAGATCTCCTCCAGACCATTCAAACCACGTACTTCCACTGCTGTTATACTGATGCCCGCCTCACAAACACCACACTACCGTGTTGTCTGTGGGGGATCTCTCTACCATTATCATCCCCTCTACATGAGGTTGGTTATTGTCAGGTCCTCTATGCGTCTCTTGTATATTGCACAGGATATCGAAGTCAATGGTCTTACCAAGATTCTTGTAAGGATATTTTCTGTGTCTGGTGAAATACCTTCTATATTGGTCTAAGCCATTGTTAGTATTGGCCGTGAAAATGGCCAGTTGCTTATTGTTGGTGTTGACATTTCTGGAGTTCTGTGCTCAATTTGGTTCGTTGCCTGATTGCAGCAATTAGTTTCATTCACAGTGGGTGTTTTTCACTGTTACTCACGAGAGGGGCTAGATTATCGCAGAATACACTCTCCGGGAAGGTTTAGCCTTTATAGCCTCTTATTCCGTTCCGAACTGATTGATTAATTTGTGTTCTTCACTAATAAGTACTTACCACTTGCTTGCCCTAAAAAAAGCGTGTAATCGACAAATTCCTTCAATTTTTTTTTTAATCGTACTAATATTGCTGAAAACTAAAGCGAAATGCATTTTCAATACATTTCATAAATTATGAATTGCGGTGTTCAAACATTCCGGCGCGGCGCGCCGCGCCGTTCGCAGTGCTGCAACGTCACAACTTCCCGCCGCGCCGCGAGGCGTTCGTTTGCCGCTTCGGGCAGTTAGTACCTTGTAGTTACCTCAAGACGGCGCGGCGGCTGATAGAAAAAAGCTAGAAATAAGTGTTGTGAAATCATGAAAAAAAAAGAATCTTTATCAGAAAAAACTGTACGTTATATTGCTGCGAAGCGAAAATTATCGAAGTGTCCGCGTATAAAACCACTCTCCATCGTTTAAATTTTGTATCCACCCACAGTTTTATTTTATTAAACAGAAGTATTCTGAGTTATGATTTTACGTAAACACGCCACGTCCGAGATACTGCGAGCACGATATCGGCTGAAATATCTGGTTTTAGTGCATCTCGTCTCATCCATACCGCGGCAGTGGGAAGTTGTGACGTCACAGCGCAAATGCTATTTTAATTTATACCGGGTACGGATTTGATGTAAATAGCTTTGTAATTATTTAAGATATTAAAATCATTGTTTCGCTATATTTTTTACATTTTTTTTGTTTTCGTAACAAAGGAAACGACAGGATTGTGCCCAAATTACGGCGATAGGTTTACCACCCATAACGTCGGGACGTAATAATCGTAAGTGAAACGCGAGTGTACCGGATGTGGAGTGTGACATGTGAATTTCACAGTCCACACTCGGGATCACCTCTGAATAGAGATGGGCGGCGGAAAGATTCCCGTTGAGAATCTTTCCGGGTTCGAAATGGGTATTTATGCGGGTGAAATCATAATTATTGTTAGCTACTAAATGAATTAACAAATATAAAATGAGTTCTTGACACGTAATATACTCTAAATATTTAGTTTTGTAGTTTTTATTTAATCTCTTTACTTACACTCAATATTACTGAATAAAAAGATGTAATGATTTTAAAATACTTCAAATCCAACTTTGAACACATGCATTGTTTGAACATTTGCATTCATTTTAATAATAATAAATAAATAATTTATTCAAGGAACCAGAAATAGCTTAACCTAATTAAATTTAAATCCATAAACTTAGATAAGAAGCCAATTAAATAACATAACTATGCAGGCACACAAGAGTAGACAACTTGGACGAGGTAGACAATCATTAGGCTTACATCCATCCATCCATCAGCCTGTTTCGTCAACTGCTGGACATAGGCCTTTCCAGGATTTCACCACTCTTGGCGGTCCCCCTGGAAGAAATGCCCATACTCACACACGCTGGGCAGGCGGGTTGGTGAGCGCGGTGCCGAAACCCTTTCACCAGTGACGCCGCTGCCCGTCACCAGTCTGTTTTATATAAGGCCCGGCAATTGGGGATGGATATACCGCCATCCATCGGTCCCAGGCAATGGTGGGCCGCCTGGTTTTGCCTGAGAGCTGTTCTCCTACTCTCCCCCGAATAACTTCGGGAGGATTTGCGAGTAAGATGGTGGTACCTCCACAGTCGAGCTCGGCATCAGCTCTACCACCTAAAACCTTACCTTACCTTAGGCTTACATAGTCAATCTATTTATTTAAGACATAAAAGATTTTTAATATTGATATGGTCACTATAAGATGTTGTTAGATTAGCTAATTATGTAATATCTTAAGACAGAAGGTCCCTTAAGTAGGGACTAAATAAATTAATCGACTTGGATTTACATGGATCTCACAACTTTTTACGTTAGAAGGACTAAGTTGCGAGACTTGTTTTTTTTTACAAGTTTTGTTTTTGATGGCATCTCATTTCTTTTTGTAGATAGTCCTACTTTTTTTCCTTTCCGGTACCTTCTACTTACAACTTTAACCTTTATATTTATTTATATGGGATTACAAAGTTATTTATGCTGTTAGTGTATCTAGAAAAGTGGACCGAAATTGCTAAATATTTTAGTATTTCCTTGTTTTGTACACTAAACACTAATTGTATTTCAAATTTGAAACTTCTATGTCTGCTAGAAGTGCCTTAGAGTTTTGATGATCGGTCAGTCAGTCAGTCAAAATTGAGAAACTTTGACTAGTTTTAATTCTTAAACTACTGGTTCAAATTGAATGAAATTTGAAATATACAGTGTTTATACAATGCCTGCTTGGTTACCGAAAATTCAAGCTTCTAGTTTTATCCACAACGAAGGTCGAAAATGGCCTGAACTGCTTCGAGAAAAGGATGGTACGGCGGTGTGCCGCTTTTTAGCTCGACTTGGCGGGGGCACTGAGGTGCACAAGCGTACACGCAAACATAGGTGCACATACTCATTTTGCCCATCCTTGACCTAGTTGAATTTAGTACCGCTACGACTAGAGGTGGGTTTGGATGATGAAGGGACTAGGTGTTCTGGCTCAGACATTAGTCTCCTTACACGACACCCAGAAGTGCAGTAGGTTGGTGCTATTCTACTCTGTTCTGTAGGACACCACGAGGCTGAATATGCCTTATGATTGTCATGGTAAACCCATGCGTCGAAGGTTATTCTTTTTATATTCATATCAAGATCTTTGCTTTTCATAATAATTTTAAAACTTATAGGTAAGTAAGTAATTACCACTACATCACCAAATATAAAACATATAAGCACACTAGCCTTTCGCCTGCGGCTCCGCCCGCGTTAATCGTATCTTTGCCCCGTTTTCGGCCTGGGTGTTGTTTTATGAGCACCCCTTATAGCATATGTGTTAACAAGAGTCACTATGCTACGATGATAATAAAAAAAATCGCATGCAAATCCGTAGAGCGAGTTCTTGAGGTAAAACGGAACATAATATAAGGTGACTTTTATTTATGCAGCCAAACTCATACTGGAGGCTCAGTAAGTGATCAGTAACACGGATCGATAACACTTTTTGCTAATTTCGCAAAATAAAATCTTGACGTCCCGTAGTAATTGACTCGGGGCTGGACTTGCGTTTGTGAGGAACACGAAAAGATTAATTTACGAATATCACAAAAAAGGTCATCGAACGTTGTTACTGAGCACTTACCGAGTTTTTAGTAAGAATTTGGCTGCATAAATTAAAGTCACCTTATACACGGACAGGGACGGACAGAAATAAAAAATAAAAATTTGTGGCCTCAGTATATTTGACCCATTTCAATTAAGGGGGTAACTTTTTACCTCGGTACAAAATGCACATCATAATATTGTTTATAGCACACCGTGCGTAAAATGACCACTTTACGCACGCTGCGCTTGCGTAAAGTCGGCATTTTCCGCACTTTTGCTATAAAATATTATACGAAACTCGTGCGAGAAACTTTTTCTCGACTCGTGTGATTGCAGCACTCACCTTCGGCTCGTGCCGCAAACTCACACTCGTCAGAAAACGTTTCATCACTCTCGTAATGTACTATTTCCTTACTTTTGAATAAAAAGTATGCAATAAATGTGTTTTAAAGCAACTTGCGGAAATAGTTTATTAGTATAAAGTCTTCACAAAAAAGTTACGTACTTTATTGTATTACATTTTGTTTGCATTACATTAACAAACTTAAAAGCGTGTTTACACTTGTAATGTAATGCAGCAAAAATGTAACGCATAAAATTGAATAATTTTCATGTGATCACCTAAGTATTAACAAGCAGTTTGCGCGAATTGCTATAAAACGCATTTATTGCAAACTTTTTATTTAAAAGTAAGGAAAACAATGCATTTTGCACCGAGATCCTCAGTTACCACCTTAAAGTTTTGTAAAAATAATCAATGTACAGACACGACTTCCTTATTACTTTATTATTAGTATAGATTATATTAACAAGAGTAAAAATATTACCAATTTTCAGACTGATGAAGAAGCAATAGACACAATGCACAAACTGAATGGCAAACCCATTCCTGGTACATTCCCTGTAGTGAGATACCGACTCAACACCGCCTCACGGGAGGCCAGGTCGAGTATGCAACAAGAGAGAGAGTTCTCAGTATGGGTGGGAGACCTCAGCCCTGACGTTGATGACTACTCGCTGTATAGAGTCTTTGCTTCCAAGTATTCTTCTATAAAGACTGCTAAAGGTATGTTTACTCCATAATAACATTGTTTACATATAAAATGGTTGAATTTTTTCATTTATTAGCGATAGGTTTAGTAATTTCAAGTTGTTCAAATTTAGTAAATCAAAGTCTACTCTTCACATCTTCGCTTTGCCGATGACATCGTGATAATGGCGGAATCGCTGGAACTGAAGAAAATTCTGCGCAGCCTCACTTATTCTTCCCGACCCGTGGGCCTGCGGATGAATTTGGATAAGACTAAGGTCATGTCCAACTGTCACGTCATCCAAGGGCCAGTAACCGTCGACAATGTTAACATCGAAGTTCAAAAATAATGTTTATCTGGGTGAAGTTATACAGCTGGGTAAAAACAACTTCGACGCCGAGGCTGACAGAAGAATATCACATTCGAAAAATCCACCTAACTATACTAGGTCTAATCTCTGTGAAAAGTCGTTTTCTAAGCACGTCTGTAGCCCAGTGGTAGGGCGTCTGCTTGGCACGCATGAAGTTCCTGGTTCGAACATGCGAAGTAAATGCATTTCCCTTTTTTTTTTCGTTTCCTATATATGTCCCTGGAGATTGTTACGTTTTCCTTTTTTTGTTATCACCATTGCCTGGGACCGATGGATGGCGGTTTATCCATCCCCAATTGCCGGGCCTTATATAAAACAGACTGGTGACGGGCAGCGGCGTCACTGGTGCAAGGGTTTCGGCACCGCGCTCACCAACCCGCCTGCCCAGCGTGTGTGAGTATGGGCATTTCTTCCAGGAGGACCGCCAAGAGTGGCGAAATCCTGGCAAAGCCTATGTCCAGCAGTGGACGAAACAGGCTGATGGTGGTGGTGGTGATATTTGTTTCCAAAGTGTTCTGGTGGAGCGGAGCTCGGTCACTCAATTCTTAATATTGTTAACCCTCTTACTTCCCATTATCGCTAAATCAATCCATTGCTGTCCAGATTGTGGCTCAAATCTGAACATTGACAAATGACCAGAAGCTAGTTTTTAATATGCCCATTAAACTTCATTTATCTTGTTTTTCAGTTATTTTGGACGCTTCAGGCTACACCAAAGGCTACGGTTTTGTTAGGTTTGGTAATGAGGAGGAGCAAAGAAATGCTTTGTATGCTATGAATGGGTACACAGGACTTGGGTCCAAACCTCTCAAAATTTGCACAGCAGTCCCCAAACCTAAAGGCCCACCCACTACTCAGGGTTCATCAACAGCGACAACTCCAGGAAATACTACTTACAACTCTGGAACGGTATGATTACACTTGCTTAAACTTTTGCAATAATTATGCTGTGATATGATATGATCTCAGTGAACCAAGCTTTGGCACAATTATGCATCGACTTGGTTATATCTATAATCATTTTAACATCTAATTTTGTTAGTTTACTATTCAGCTATTTTATGTATGTAGGTAATTTGAAGTAGCTTACTGTTGAGAAATCATTATCAGTAATCAATATTACTCTAATTTGATTCACTTTCGATTCTCAAAATGAGATTGTGAGTTAAACTCGAGTAGTATTTATTAGGCTTTTAAATTGATAATATTGGTTGCTAAATACAAAAAGAATGGTAATTTTGTAAAGAATTTGCTTTAAAGTAAAACCGTTTTAAAATTGCTCATGCTAAACATTAATTTCTCACCTAAATCAAAGAAAAATCATCCAGCTTTCATTGTTTGTTTATTTGCCTGTGCTCTTAGAATTTGAATTGGTTAGTTTTAAATTGACTAGCTCATTCGCCTCGTTAGAAAAGTAACACAGTCAATTGTGTTAAGCTTAGACAGCAATGTCTGTATAGCTAGACCGTTATCAAACAAACAGTGACGAGAGAGATATTGACAAGTAGTTATCGTTATAGGAATACAACCAATATTATGATCCATCAGCCTATTGGCAGAATTATTCAGCCTGGTCTGGCTACTATGGGCAGGGTGACCAGAGCGCTGCAGTGGCTGCGCCGGCGGTCGCGACAGCTGATGCATCACAAGCAGTGGTCGCTAAAGCGCAAACTGACGACTTGGCTCTTGTTGGTATGTATCAAGTTAGGGCACTACTCTTATATGTTTTAGTACCAAATAATGCGCGTAAAAATCTTTCAACCGATTTCTATAGATTCTATAATGAATGACAAATAGTACACTTCCAGTCACCTATAGACAACTAAAATGACACTCTTAATTGCTTCCGGTTCCGATTTTCCGCACATGTTCTAAAATAATTTTTCCACGATTTCACAGTTGAGAATTTTAAGTTAAGTAGTGCTTAACTTTGAAATGCAGCTCTGTGTTTGGCTGATTCGTCGCTTAAAGGCCAAGTTTCTGAATTAAGAAAGTATCGCTAAGTGGGTACATAAGTGACGAATTGGCCAATCACAGCGCTGCATTTGAAAGTTAAGCACTTAACTAGAAATTCTCAATTGTGAAATTGGGGGTAAGTAACCGAGATTTTATTTAAATTCTAAATCTGTTCCTTAGACTCCTATTTTCTCACCAATAAGCTTCGAAACGGGTAACGAGTACGGGCATTTCTTCCAGGAGGACCGCCAAGAGTGGCGAAATCCTGGAAAGGTCTATGTCCAGCAGTGGACGAAACAGGCTGATAGATAGAAGCTTCGAAATGCTACTATAATGTTAAGGGCTCTTACAATATTTATGATTCGGTTATTTTTTGAGAATACGATGACTGGCGAAGATTTCGATGCGCATTATATCTTAGATTTGTACAAGTTTTTGCAAATAGAACACAATTTAATTTTGTGGGGACTTGTTATTCAGTATTCTGCAACATCAATTTGAAATATCACTCAAAATTGAATTGTAAAGAAAATATTTCGCGCCATAATTTTTTACGATTCTAAAGTCTGTTACGCCGAATGAATGTTGTTCTCGACTTCAAAGTGGTTTTGGTATTGAAGCACCACAGGTGAGCACCGTAGGACTTTTGTATGACGGGTTCAAATGAGGGCCTGATTCGCTCAGGAACAAAATTCAGGAAGGTTTTCAATCAACTGCAGTCACCGAAGACAACGTGGCTACCATCACGCATCTGATTGAGAAAAATTGGCATATCACTTTCGAGAAAATTAGGCGAACTGGAGATCGGTATAAGTCAAATTGAAAAGATCCTGTAAGAACATCTAAGAGTCGGGAAGGTTTGTTGTCGATATAATATCTCGTGGACTCTCTTCAAAGAAAAAGTGGGCGCGTGTGATCTGGCGCCAAGGTTAGCTGCGAAAATTCAACAACGGATATTTAAATTCTGTCTATAACATCGTGACAAGTGAGGAATCTTGGATATACTCCTATAAGCAAGAAATCCTGTTCACAAACAAAAACTGTTAGCCATACGAATGTATTCTACCTATGTCCGACTCGCTAGTAGGAAAATTTGAACAAGCTAATTTGCTTATGGTGAAGGAAAATATTTTGAGGTGAACTTGCGTGCCCTAAAAATCGTGTATTTTTGCCCGAAGTACGGCAATAAGACTAAGTCGGTGAAAGAGTGTGTTACGGATGTTATCTGTGACTCCACACTGGGAAACACCTCTGACACTCCTTCAGGGATATAAGACGTGACGATATGTTTTGTATTTCAGAATCACTAACGCTACGGAAACTTCGATTTTATTTATCTGATACTGATGCTTATTTATATTCACAGACCACAAGAAGCCTTTAGACATAGACCAGATGAACAAGGAGTTTCTGGACCCTCAGCTGTCTCTCTGGGACAGCCTGGAAGCGTCGCAGTGGTTCCCTCACGAAATTATAGAGGCGCATTGACTGAGTGATAGTGATTGATTATGTTTAGTCGATAAGTTATGTTAATAAATATTTCTAATTCAAGGTTTTGATTTATTTTTCAGCCTCGTGGGCGTAGTTACTGCTTTATTACGGGAGGGTGGAGGGGGGGGGCAAGGATTCAAAAAATGTTGACCTTCCATAGTCCTGACCAGGGTCTTTTCACTTAGACTATTTTTTCTTTGTATGAGAAAACGTCGAAGCCCTATTTTCGTCGTTCCTCAATAGATTGCGCTACAAGAGGTTGTTTCAATCACTGCTGCTATTTTAGCGCGTTCGGCGCTACATCTAACGGATTGTTGGTATGGTAGCGTGCAATTAGAGTTTTTGCTCCTAGCGGAGAATTTAGTTGTTTTATTTAGTGTATGTTTTCATTTCTATACATTACCTGTCTTTTGCTGTTGAAAATTGGAACTGAATTTAGCGTTTTTTTAAATCTCCGAATTTTGTAGAATCTAGCGCTTTTTTTAACGTTGCTGGTGCTGAATGGGGTTTTTGATCTGGCAGCACTGGTTTCAATTTCAAAATGTCTGTCTGTTTCTGTTCTGAGCTGCATTTGAGGTATTCATGATTTTGCGATAAATCAAAATCAGTGACGATTAACTTACGACCCGGCAATGTTTCATGGATTCGGTTGACTGTGTTTTATTTTGACTACCCAGCTTTCTTTTTGGACTCCGACGATCGTGTTTGTTAACGTTGAATGGACTTCATTTTGTTACAACAATGACATCGGAAAAAATGTGCTGTGTGCCGAAATGTGGTAATTTTATGTTTGAAACCCGGTGAATGTGACTTTAACGAACATATAGTATTTTAGATTCGCGGGAATTGTGAAAACTTGTGAATTTGGGTTATCTACAATGTATTTTTTACTTAAATTACATGTAAATAAATTATCATTAATTTCTTAAATGCTGTTTTATTTAACTAATGTGTAGAAGGTATTTGAAAAATTAAAAAACAATGCAGTAAGGCTGGGCTATACATGAGGTACACCTGTGTAGGTATAGGTAGGTACATAAGCGAACTAAGTCCGTCGTTACCCACGATATGTCGCTAAACCGAGATAAAACTGATGACTCTATTCCCAGTTTATAAGTTACTCTATGGCCCTGACTCAGACTGAGCGCACAGGGGTGGCCGGCCAGGTGGACGTAGATTATCTTGACTTTATGAGAGCATTTGATCGCGTAGATAATGATGCTCTCTTGGATAAGTTATGTTCTCTTTTGTTTTTGCTCCTGGGCTGCTAATGCTTCCAGCAGGCTACTTACGTGATCGATAGCAGTACGTTAGGCATGGATGTTGTACACCAAATCCCTACCATACTTGTTTGGGTGTGAGTCAAGGTTCCATCTTGGGACCTCCTCTGTTTTTTATCATCATGATCTACGCCGATGACCTCAAGCTTATCTGTCCTGTAAAGAACATCCTGGATTGCCATTTACTCCAAAAGGATTTTGATGTAATTTTCGAGGGGAGCATCAGCAACAAGCTTCACTTCAACGCGGCCAAGTGTAGCGTCTTGTCGTTTACTAGATCTTAATCAACCTTTGCACGCTGTCTATTCGTTGGTTCGACATGATCGTTTGTGTCGACTTTATTCGTGATCTTGGTGTAACTTTTAACACAAAACTCACGTTCCACGAACACAAAGAAACTGGCAGTGGATTGCTATCGAAGGCTAGGTTTTGTCATCAGTAATGTCAAGGACTTCCATGACAGTAGAGTGATATCCGTGCTCTATATTGCCCTGATAAGGTGCAAGATAGAAGTAAGGTGCCATTATATGGAGTCCCCACGAGAATGCCTAATATGCCTATGCTCTATTGCTGGAAAGGGTACAGAAGGCTTACGATTTCTTTAAAAAAAAACACATGGCATTTATGTACCCTACCAAATATTTATAATACGAGTATATTGTTCGCTTTACTTTATTATGTCTTATTTTAAATTTAATTGTTTGTTCAGTTAGTTGGATATAACTGTAATGCTGTAAAAATTAAATATGAAATAAATAAAAAACGCGAAATATTTAAAATTTACAATTTTATTAGAATATCACGCTTATAATAACTTAACATAGTGTATAAAACTATATACATACAGCTTGTCGCTTAAATTCACCATAAACAACATAAAATAAAACTTTCAGTTAATTCCCGCCCCCATGGTCGGTGCGGGGCTGGCAGCCGTGCTGACTAAATAGAGAACACGTTTTACGTACTTGACCAATCAGAGAACACCTTCTACTTTTATTGCGGCCCGATTTAGGTTTAGCCCCTCATAGTTGAACAAAAATGTATGCTTTTCCTATCTTTATTGACTGGCCGTAAACCTGGCCGCAGGGAAGCAAGGTATCTCCGTAAAAGTCCCACTTATTAATTTTCTACTCTTATCATAGCGTAGTAACGTTTTTTTGAAGAGTGGTGAAAAAGTGGATGAGCATAAATTCCGTTCAATAATGCAATGAAGCTGCATAATTATATAAGAAGTCAAAGTCTGGGAGAAGACTAAAGAATAAATAAGCAAAGGTACATCTTGATATCCTGCTCTTGAACTTTATTGCTACTTCGCCGAAGTGATTTGTATTTCCAATTTAATTTTTCGGCAGCAGAGCACTTTGATTTGGGTGGAGCTGTCCAACGTTTGAACGAGAAGTATAAGACTTCAAACCAAGAAACATTTTATAATTAACTTCACTAGTCTGTAGAATAAAAGTAGGTCATAGCAAAATATCAAATAATTATTAAATTATCAAACACCAGCATCCTTTCAAAGAGTAGATACCATGAACATGATAAAATAGATTACGGCGACATTTACATGATAAACAGTAGAACTTCAGTACATAGAAATTTTGAAAACTTAAAGGCAACCGGTGATGTAAAAACAATTCAATAACAAATACTACAAAAAAAAAACAACACTTAAATAAAAAATCACAATTTAAAGCTGCGTAATGGTATACGACGCGGAATCGAACCTAGGCCGTTTTGAAGGACTTGGATTAATCTGAATGACACTAGACCTAGTACTTTCTTGGCTCGCCGTACTGTTTGGACGACTAGGTGAAGAAACTTGAGGGGATGAATTGGCTGTACTATTCGGCGTACCCTTTTTCATATATGTCACTACGGAATTCAGTAAAGTAGAAGGCAAAGCCACGGGCGTCAATTTGCCATGGCCGTGAGATATATAGGTTTGTAGCATCTTTTTTGACGGCTCGTTTGGGTCATTCACCGTGAGGACTACTAACGATCCCATTTCTATGTTTTGAGGCACGTTGGGTACGATTGGATTTAAATCTGGTACTGGTCGGGTGGTTTTGGGTGTGGGCGTGATGGGCTTGGGTGTCCTTTTGAGTGGGAGGCGGAAGTCTTGGTTGATAAGGTTGACAGTGGCCAGGGTTTTAGGTTTGTTTAGTTTCGCTCGTTTCTTGGCTTCTAGACATGTTCGTATGAGGTCGTCGGCTGTATTTACCTCATTTGAACCTCTGTGATTTCTTTCGATGCTAACTCCTGAAGATTCTAGGGCTTTGGATGCTTTACCTGAAAAGATAATAAGATTTTTGAATCTTTATATAAATTGTCTTTAGTATGGTAAAATAATCATTAAAATCGCCTCAAGCATTTGGAAGGAGTAAGAAAATTCTTGCGTTGCGTAAGTAAATCATAGGTAACTTTCATTCGATATCTTTCTACTTATCTATTTTTGTCAAAAGTAAAGACAGAGTACATTATGATACAAGTGAGCTGCGTTGGACATTACAGTCGAGGCAGGATTGCAGCCCGAAACGAACGGCGAGGGCGTAATGGAGCCGAGAGTGTAATGTCCAATGCTAACTCGTTTCATAAGACGTTTTTCAACACACTTGCGAGAAAAAATTATAAAATTTCACTTTCTTATTTTTCCACATAATCAAAACCACAGCTATGAATTGACAATTTTCTATGAAATAGAGGCACTGACGCACCTGACAAACAGCCAAATGTTAACAAACTGAATATTTAACATATAACTGAATATATAACAAAAATTTTAGTTAATTTGTTGATAAAAATTGATAATTTGATAAAATGAAACGATTATTTGTTATAATATTTTAACTGAGACAGTTTATTTATTCGCAAAAACTTTACTATTTCTCAAGACGGCAAAATTTGCTAAGATTAAAAAGATACCGTAATGTAAAAAACACTAGTGCCATAGTATATAGTAAAAAGCACGCGTATGCTGCATTGTGACCCTAAAAACGCTGCAATTAGGGCCACTTTATAAGCAAGTGAGTTGAAAAATAAACGTATGAAACATGGAATTTATTTCTGATTATATATTATATATCTGCTTATCATGTATTTTTTTTAGTATTTGGACCACCCACCAAAGACAGGTCTAATATTGCAGTTTGAGTCTGCATTCACCTCAAAGTTTAAAGTTAAACTTCACAAAGCCACGTAATTTTCTCCTTCCTAAAAGTAACAAAACTACAAACGCACTTTGCCTAAACCCTTCCTCCTTGGCCGCCTTCAGTCTCGCCTTTTCTGCCTTCTTCTGTTCTAAGTAAGCCTGTCTCTCTCTCTCTGCCCTCTCTGCCGCTAATCTCCTCTCCTCTTTAAACTCGCTCTCCAGTCGTATAGCGTCCCATTCGATCTGAGAGCGGAGCGCCTTATCTACTTGAGCACCGTTGATTCGTTCTTCTTTTTTGAACTGGAAAATATACATAATTCTTAACAATTTATTGACATCATTATATACTATCTTACTCGCAAATCCTTCCGAAGTTATTCGGGGGAGAGTAAGAGAACAGCTCTCAGGCAAAACCAGGCGGCCCACCATTGCCTGGGATCGATGGATGGCGGTATATCCATCCCCAATCGCCGGGCCTTATATAAAACAGACCGGTGACGGGCTGCGGCGTCACTGGTGCAAGGGTTTCGGCACCGTGTGTGAGTATGGGCATTTCTTCCAGGAGGACCGCCAAGAGTGGCGAAATCCTGGAAAAGCCTATGTCCAGCAGTGGACGAAACAGGCTGATGGATGGATGGATGGATCATATAAGTATCAGCCGAAATAATCGGAGCCGTAGAATCCTACTCTAATATTATAAATGCGAAAGTTTGTGTGTGTGTGTGTGTATGTTTGTTACTCTTTCACGCTGAAACGAATGAACGGATTTGGATGAAATTTAGAATGGATATAGCTTATACCCTAACTTAACCATAGGCTACTTTTTATACCGAAAAAAAAAGCATGTCGTTAAACCGAATAAAACGCGGGCGGAGCCGCGGGCAAAAGCTAGTGCTAAATAAATTTCAAGGAAATTATATGTTTTCCATAATGTATTTTAAAAGTAATAACATAAATTATAAGTTTGACAAATAAAGTAAATATAAAACTTAAACACAGAAGAAATAATAGTACTACAGAAGATCCACTCTTTGAAGACATATGAAAAAAAGCAACTCCCGCCGCGCGGCAATAAAGTTCAATTCAGCTCGCATAGCGCTGCGTGGCTAAAATCTTCACCTACGAGACGCCTGTCTTTCTATCGCGTAACTCTATCCTTTCTTATGGCGCATAGGCATGCGACCGTTTTAATACAAACTTTGATAACCCGTTACTGTGTTGTTTTTCGTTATAGACTTCGATCATCAATATACAACTAGATGACGGGTCAGCACGTAAAAAGCGGCCCGACAAATAACAGCCCACTTGCAGAGTGAGCTCTTATTTGAATTTAGTTCGTTAGTGCCAGCGCCAAGGTTGAAACGTGTAACAATGCCTCAATGTGCTCTAAAAAACTGCCGTAATAACCCTAGAAATAAAGGTAGTGGTGATGGAATATCGTATTTTCGGTAAGTTAATATCAATAGTCTCTATTTTTCATCATTTCATCTGTAAATGGCATGGTATTTTTAATAAAATGTTTCCAAACCAATGCACGCTTCACAAACATTGGCTCCAATTTGCTTAGAAGATTGTTTATTTTATTTATTTATAACACTTTTTGCACATTTACAAAAATTATATGGGAGACAGATAAACGAAACAAACAAATATGGATTGTTTCTAAAAAATAAATTCAAAATGTACTTTAAATACGAAATATTAAAGTTGGATTTTTAATAAACCGTTCCGGACTCGATCGTCTCTTGCCATCTTGTGTGACGTAATGTTATTTAGATGTGAATACGTACACGAACAATACTGCACCTTATCGTAAGCGCTTAAAGTTTAAAATAAGTTGAATTTACAAAAAGTTTAGGACGTTTTCGCGTAAATAGTAGTTAATAGACAGCCGGTGCCAACATATCGCTTCGTTTTTGTTCTTGACCCGTCATCTTGTTGTATATTGATGATCGAAGGTTATAGACTAAATTTTGAGACCTCTATATTTTAATTAAGGCATTTACAAAGTATCTATCTGGCAGAAATGTAAAATTTTGGTATAGGTACAATTTAAGGCAAGAAAACAACTTTGTATGTAAATGTGTCCAGCTTGATATCTTTATAACAAAATATATATTCAAAATTTTGGCAAAAAATATCCGTACCAGATGATATAGGTTTTATACATTGATCTATAACAGTGGCGTACTAAAACGGTGGCGTTGAATTACCCAGCCGGGCGGGTCGCCGATGTACTAAACTAGAGCCAACGAGAGATGGCACCTATGACATTTAAATGCCTACCAAGTTTCATAATTGTTTATGGCTAAGTGTCACTAAAATAATCTAATACTTCATTGTTGCTAGCAGCGAAAAGTGACGTACTACTCGTTTCGATCATCATTTTTCGATTTTATAAAGACTTTTCAGCAAAAGATTCAAATTTTCTCAAAACTCAAGGGATCATGAGGAGTGTTAGTGGCTGAATTGTAATCAGTATATAACGGGTTCTATTCTCCTTAATCGTACGGCTCCGTCTGTTTACAAACTATATATTTTTATGATTAAAAAATTGTAAACCAGTTTTAGATTTTATGGCTGCTTTGTTAATGTAAGTAAATGCACATTTGCCATTTGTATTATTATGATGCACGTTGTATGACGTGTCAAATAAATCGATATTTTATTTACTGAAGTCGCTAGTCGCACTTGATTTTTATTTTTGCCGAAATTAAAATGCACCCCATCACTAAACGAAGCTGTCATAGGTGCCATCTCTCGTTGGCTCTTCCATAGTAGCCATCGCAGTGGTAAGTCGCTTTATGACCTTCGTCACTCCTTCTAAAAGCAATGTATGATAAAAATGTAAAGGAGTGTTCTAGAACGTCAGGACGGCGATTCTCGCAAAACTTTTAACACGCTGCTTTTCATACGCCTCTGTTTGTGGCGTTAGAGATGCCGTATGATGATAATTCTATTAACTATAACTCCTTTAAAGACGCGTGCGTGTTATAAATACGTACAAGAGAATATTTTAAAAGTTTGATACGTTTCTTCATAATGAGCTTGTAAAAATCACCCGCTTTCGGCGTTCGCAAATTGTCGCATGTGCGAGAATCGCCGTCCAGGTTCGTTTCACTATTTCGCTCGCCGCTGCTGAGTGCCGGCCGCAATGTGCAGCGGTCTTTCAGGCGTTGGTAAACCTATCTAATACTATTTTCATTGTAAAATGGCTCTAAATACCTTGACTTTGAGTTCTCTTCTTGACCGATCGGGGAACATAGTCTTCATCATAGTAAAGTCGGTTCCAACAGCAGCGAGAGCTCTATAGAACCTAACGGTCTCCACATCGGTCCACTCAGCGGTTCTCCGAGCGCGGGTGTACCTCCCGCGGCCGCAATTAGCCCACTCAGTCTCATGGACTATTGAGTCGGATAGTTTGCGAGGACCTTCCGTTTGGTTTATTACCTGGAAATGGAAATGAAATTGTCGTAGCTATCTTTATATTTATGTAAGGACTTTGAAAAAGTAGGGTACTTACATATATAGTCGCGTCAATAGAAATTGTGGACTATGTAAACAAAGCGCCATGTTGTCTTTGTCTATGAATAGGTGAACTATCTAGAGATGGGTAAGTATGTGATTAAAATATGTTAGGTGCTTAATTAATTTTCTTTATTTGATTCATCGCTAAAATATTATGATGAATCGCTAGTCAAATCGCCCACGTTAATTACAAATGGTTCCGTCACATCGTCGGTGGCCGTATCTATTATCCCATCCAGTTCTTTCATTTTTTCTTCTACTTTTTCTTCTACATTTCGCTTACTGTTCTGGCCCGATCCGCGCCAAACCTTGGTCCAACAAAATCATCACATCGTCCATTTTGAATGTTTTGTTGTTCCTTCCAACGTAACCTTTTACTTGCGCTCATATCAACTCTATCGGGTTAAGCTCGCAATGATATGGTGGAAAGCGCAAAACTCACATTTTTGATGCCGCCAACTCATATACATACATTTTTTTATTTTTTTGCTTGTCTACTTTAGCGATGAGATTCGCTTTGATTTCGGTTTTTTGAAATTTGATTTCTTTTTCACGCAACCAGTTTTGGATAGCCTCCTTCCGCCAACTCATGTTGGGCGCCTTTTCGATTTGACGCAAATGATAAATATGACAATGTAGTTATTCCTTTTGTCAGTTGTGTAAAAAACTTAGGTATTCTCATGGATAACACGTTATCCTGGGTTCCTCAAATTGGCGCCATTAGTAAGAAAATGTTTGGGGCTTACCACTCACTCAAGCGGCTACAGTTCTTTCTTCCATTCCAAACCAAAATTATGCTTTCACAGTCTCTACTGCTCCCAATTCTCGATTACGCTGATGTAAGCTATCTAGACCTAACAGAGGAGCTACTGAGCAAACTTGAACGTCTCCAAAACCTGTGCATTCGTTTTATTTACGGATTGCGGAAATATGATCATATCTCTGAATTTCGTGCTCGTTTAAGGTGGCTCCCAATTCGCCTTCGTAGGAATACTCACATCTTAATTCTTCTATACAACGTTTTAAACGACCCTTCCGCTCCTGAATATCTTCATAGTAAATTTAAACTCGTCAGCTCCTTGCGCTGCAGAGAAAATTTACTTCTGAATTTTCCCAAGCACAAGTCTGTTGCTTATGGGAAATCCTTTGCGGTCAAGGCCGTTCGTCTTTGGAATGAATTACCCTCTGAGATCCGTATGTCGCCTTCTCTAGAGATATTTAAGCGGAATATTAGGTCTCATTATGAAGATTCGTTGGGATGGTAGTCATGGCACTTTATTACTCAGTCTATTTGTATTATTCATTACATTTATGGTATTATATTCATTGCAGTGATTTATATATATGTATATGTATTATATTTATATATATGTATGTATGTATATTATGTATTTATTATCTATGTAAATGGCATTTATAACTATATAAATTTATACCTATTTGTTATTTTGACACTATATAAATAAGTGATAGTAAGATGTAGATTTAGTTATGTAGATTCACTTTATTGGTTATTGTTTTCCTTATCAAATATTTATTTGTTTGTCCCACCTGTATATTTTATTAATAATTATTTCTTCACCACCCAAAGGTTGGTTGGAAGAAATTGCTCTTAGTAATAAGCCCGCCTTTGTGCAATACTGTGTATTCTTTACGTTTTATTATTTAATTTTATTTCGTGTGTACAATAAAGTGTCTATTCATTCATTCATTCATTCATATGGGGCATTGTCCATTACTATGACGATAAAATCAGTAAGAGAAGCCAAGTCGTTAGAATACCGAAAACACAAAAGTTTTTAGGGCAACGCTGGAAGATCACACAGCTCTCGATAGAATCAAACACACGTTTATGTCAAAGATTATGAAGTAACGCTGTCAAAAAAAAATGACGTAATAAAATAGCATCACGAATAAAATAGGTTTATATTCAAATAGATTCGTACATCACTAATTTTCAAAGACAATACAGATTCGATGAGAAAAAAATATGACAGCAATCTCGACGCAGTACAGAATTGACTATTGATTCTACGATTTTCTGTAATTAACTGGTGATTATTGAATATTTCATGATGAAATACAGCGAATGGCAGGTGGGACTTGCTTGGGACTTTGATGATGCTTCATGATTTGGAACAATGTTCAGTGAGACTCCGTGACAGAACCTTGAGAAAAATTGAGAAAACGGTTTGTTTACATAGTCCACAATTTCCATTGACGGCGACTGTAGCTAGTTACCGTTTCGAAATTTAAAAAATCCTGACAAAAAGCCGAACGTTAAAAAAATACGGTATATAGTCACAAAATGAAATAATAAATCGTATAACGGGCGCGGGGAGGGATGCGTGTGCACTATGCTTGTCTCTGTTGATGTAGTTTAATAAAGATTGAAGACCGATTTAATACCTTGTTTTATTTTTAAATTGATAATTAAAGCGAAAATTAAACAAAGTTAATACTTGCGATAGTCGGCACTTGTTGAATCAATATCATGTTTCACCAAGTGCCGACACTTGCCAACATGAAGTGTTTCCTTCAGCCACGAAAATTAAACATTTTATTTTCATCTAACTAAAAATTTCGAACAATGAAAATTCATTCTCATTAAACTGAACAACTTCCTTGGTGGTTAAAAGCGCAGATCCAGGCATGCTCTACCATCCGTGGGTACTTACCTACGGACTTTCGGTTTCGTCGTGGGAGTTGTGCAAGTTACGGCTGAAGCCTACCGTTTTCGACATTTGAGCGACAAAATCCAACTAGTGTATGTTTGGATCCCGATTTGCAATCAAACCAAATGCAACAGTAATCTCACCAAGCTCTGCTCATCAAGCATAATTTCTCCATTAGGCCCAAGCTTGATCTGCGGCACGGGAGCTGCATCCTCTTTCTCCGGTGGATCATCAACTGCTTCCTCAGGTTCCTTACTATTTGGCGCTGCGGGCTTGGTGGAGGGATCTTCTTTGTCCTTCACGACTGTTGCGTCCTTTTCTTCACGGCTGGGGAATGGTAGAGTAAGTAAACTTCGTTATCGCCATGGCACGAACGATTCATAGAGTAATAAATCCTATCCTACTAATATTATAAATGCGAAAGTTTGTGCGTGTGTGTGTATGTTTGTTACTCTTTCACGCTGAAACGGCTGAACGGATTTGGATAAAATTTAAAATGGATATAGCTTATGGCCTAATTTAACATATAGGCTACTTTTTATCCCGGAAAAATCCATGGTTCCTGTAGGATAGATCAATATCATTGAAAAATCAGGTGTCTAATTAGCGCGGTCCGTAATCGTTTGTGGTGAAATAAGACAAGGCTAATCTTATCACACTTCACACTATAGGTAATATTATAAATGCGAAAGTTTGTGTGTGTGTATGTTTGTTACTCTTTCACGCTGAAACGGCTGAACGGATTTGGATAAAATTTAGAATGGATATAGCTTATGGCCTAATTTAACATATAGGCTACTTTTTATCCCGGAAAAATCCATGGTTCCTGTAGGATAGATCAATATCATTGAAAAATCAGGTGTCTAATTAGCGCGGTCCGTAATCGTTTGTGGTGAAATAAGACAAGGCTAATCTTATCACACTTCACACTATAGGTAATATTATAAATGCGAAAGTTTGTGTGTGTGTATGTTTGTTACTCTTTCACGCTGAAACGGCTGAACGGATTTGGATAAAATTTAAAATGGATATAGCTTATGGCCTAATTTAACATATAGGCTACTTTATATCCCGGAAAAATCCATGGTTCCTGTAGGATAGATCAATATCATTGAAAAATCAGGTGTCTAATTAGCGCGGTCCGTAATCGTTTGTGGTGAAATAAGACAAGGCTAATCTTATCACACTTCACACTATAGGTAATATTATAAATGCGAAAGTTTGTGTGTGTGTATGTTTGTTACTCTTTCACGCTGAAACGGCTGAACGGATTTGGATAAAATTTAGAATGGATATAGCTTATGGCCTAATTTAACATATAGGCTACTTTTTATCCCGGAAAAATCCATGGTTCCTGTAGGATAGATCAATATCATTGAAAAATCAGGTGTCTAATTAGCGCGGTCCGTAATCGTTTGTGGTGAAATAAGACAAGGCTAATCTTATCACACTTCACACTATAGGTAATATTATAAATGCGAAAGTTTGTGTGTGTGTATGTTTGTTACTCTTTCACGCTGAAACGGCTGGACGGATTTGGATAAAATTTAGAATGGATATAGCTTATACCCCAACTTAACACATAGGTTACTTTTTATCCCGGAAAAAATCATGTCGTTAAACCGAATAACACGCGGGTGGAGCCGCGGGCAAAAGCAAGTAACCAATAAAACTGTATAATTATTGTCAATTTTACCTAAGACAAAAGAGGTTAGTATAAATACGTATTCATTAACATCTCTTTTTCTCACTTCTTATTGAAATGTCACATTGTTTTTGCTGCGCAGTTTGGCTTCAATTTTTTGCAAACAAAAATCTGTATGTCTTTTGCTGAATAAATGAATAAATAAATAATCTTTTTAATATGCCACAGCAGCTTACAAAACATAAATATATTTTGTAAATAAAGATATCTTAGGTACTTAATTATGGATATGTTCAAGAAACCTGTCACCTTTACTCGTATAATATTGCATAATAGCAATATGCATTGTTTGTTTTTTATGTTACCTAATTTTAATTGATTATTTTTTTACAAACGCAATGTTTACAAGCAATACAGTTGAGTTCTGCAATATTTGGAGCAGTGACCCTATCTCAGTTTACGCCACTCGAGAATAGTAGTTTATGCTACAACTCAGAATACAGAACGTATTCTGAGTGCTACAGTGCGGTAAGGAGGCAATAGCTTACGAGGACGATTTGTAACACGAGCGATAAACGAGTGTTTTAAACGTTACGAGTAAGTTATTGCACTTACCCACGTGTATTATGCTTCGTTTTTCAATGCAAAGTGTGAGTAAATAAATGAAACGTAATTATAGAAACCCACAAGAAATACCCCAAATGAACTGTAGGTGGGCATTTTTTTTCTATTTCTTTGTCTTATTTGACGGAAATCAACTTCTTTCAGTTTGATGCGTTCGTTTTCATTTCTGTCAAGTCTATCAATGGTATACAAGAAAAGACTGGCAACTAATTATATTAAAAAAAACACTAGTGTGGTAAAGTTAACTTTGACAGCAGTTTTCAAGCATATAAAATAGGTATTTACGAGCACTTGCATTAAAAAGTTCTTTTCATGCACTCCAACATAACTCACGTTTATAATCTCGGTTACAGAAGGTCTACCATAAGTTTTGGTCTCGATGCTCGTTACCGACTGCGTAAAATATTTTGTATTAGAAGGTCTGGTTCCTCTCTTAAACCGCCAGAGGCGCTGTATAATTTCTTATATAAATAATAAATGCAGTTGCTAGCAAGAAGTCTAAACTCATGGTAAGCTTCTACAATAAACGACTTAGCGCATACAGACTGTAAAGTATATGTTGGCGTTCCATTGCCATTGGCGTCCATGGCAATGGAACGCCAACTTATACTTGACAGTCTTTAGCTTACAGTTCAGAAGTCAGATAATCACCTTGTTCCGAATAGCGCTAACAGTACTAAAACTACCACCAAACTACTCACGCCCATCAAGTAACAGTGACTCGGAATGTCGATAGACGCGATATAATCGATTTTTGGACTCGGAACGCACTGAATGACAGGTGTGTGTGGCGAAATCTGATACAGTTGACGCCACTTACGCAATAGGATTGTTGGTCTGGTTGTAGAATATCAGATCGTACATAGTGAGCGTGTCGCGCGGCACATTCTCGCGGCGTTGCTTCCTGCGCATCGCTGACATGCGCCGAGATATCAGGAGGTAAATTTCAAAAGTGGTCAACTCCACTTTATGACAAACTGAGATAACCTTGGTTTTTTATGTTGCCTTTTTAAACTAATGTAGGTAGATTCAAATATTAATTTAAAAAAAAAGAAAAATAAAGAATAATGTAGGCGAGATAAAAATATACGGTTTTCTAGAAGAAATCTGAGAAAAAAGCCTTTTAATGTTGGATTTGACTCCTTTTGGTTGAAAGGTGTGGATATGACTAAATTTGAAACAAAGCAAGCTGGATTTGGCCAATTTTGACACGAAGTTGTCAGGATTTGTCTTCTTTTGAATTATACTTAAAATAGGGTTGTTGCTCATCGGAAACTTTCTAAACATGAGTGTATTTTTTGCTAGTTATGACAGAGAGACAAATATACGAGTTTTACTATAAACGTTTTATTTTTTATTATGTATACATATATATTTTTGGAAATAAATAAAATACTTTTTTATCCATCCATTTTATTATTTTCAAGTACTGTTATTTACGAATCAAAATAATATCAGTTTTTAATTTCACTGAATTTCAAGTATATTAAGGCGTTATAACAGGCGAATGTGCTTTAGAAAAAAAAATCATTGTTTACTTGCTAGAATAACTGTTCAAAATCTGCTCAATTAAATGTCTAGAACTAGCAATGAACTATTTTTACATAGCATAGTTTTCATAGGTAACGTCTTCGATGAGCTAAACATTTAATATTGGTTAAAAACGGCCGCTTTTGGCATAATTTAAATGTTTAGCTCATCGAAGACGTTGTCTATGAAAACTATGCTATGTAAAAATAGTTTATATTTACTTGAGCAGATTTTCAGTTTCAGAATAGTTATTCCGAATGTTTTTTTTTCTAAAGTGGCAGCGCTTTCGCCTGTTGTAACTTGTAACGCCTTAAATGAGATCGCTAAGACAAATCTCATCATTTTGATGTTCGCACAAAATGTCATTTCTTTCTTCAACAGAATTCACATCGGTGGGTGCTGTTGTTCCTATTGTGATCAATAACATTTTTATAATAATTCAGATCTTCTCTTTGCATCCATTCATTTCCATAATGTTTTGTTAGTAACTTATTCACATCATCCACTTTTGCTTTCTTAATTTGTACAGAGTTGCTTCTTATAGTATAGGTATAGGAAATATGTCCGAAGCAAATTTACCTGCTTTTGTGATCGTACGACGTGCGCATGAGTCATTATGGTAATAAAGCTCACCTCGAATTATAGTGTTTTTTTTAATGATTTGTTTTTCAGCAATACCGAATACACGATCGGGAGGTATAAATGAATGACTAGTTACGGGGAAAATTAGTTCAACAGTTTTCAACGTACTAGGTGCATTGCTGCTAAACCATTTGGAAATCATTCCTATCATTGTTGAGTTTTTGTTCTGACCAGAACATCCATCTGCCATCAATCTGAGTACCTTAATGTCAGTAAAATCAACATTATTATCAAGACAGTGGTACAAGGCACTCGAAAGCTCATTTGATCCCTTTGAATGTTCATTTTCAGTCCACACATATGAAAAAACGTTGTTTTTAGTCAGCTCAGCATGTGAATCTCCTACAACTACAGTGAAGTTGTAAAAGTATAACTGGCGAGAATAATACGTTGCTTGGTCGGGAACTTTGGGCAGCGGTTGATTTTTACCACAATTAAATGATAATATCTTTACCTGCGAATTGGTATCTTGCATGAATTTGAAATATGCATCGCTTCTTTTAATATGGATGTTCAGTTCAGTTTGGAGCTGAGCCTTCTTTATCTCAGCCTTTTCAAATTTGATCCTTTCTTTTAACTCCAGACATGTCGAACACATGTCACTTCTTGGATTACTGAAACCTATATTGAATCTTGTATTGAAAATCTTTCTAAAATAAGACTCCTTGCAAAAATCATAGGTTGCGTGTTCTTTTACAAACGCTTTGTGCATAGATGCAATAGATAATTCCGAAGGCAAGTAAATACGTCGGCTTTTAGATCGACAGTAATGAGATTCAACTCCTTTGTATTTTTGTATAAATGTTACGACTGCTTCTCTCATACCCGTATTTTTTGCAGACTTCCTATCGCCACCACGTTTTTCCACAGCCATCTGGCCAGTTTCTTTGAATCTTTTTAGCACACCTATTACTCTGCCCTTTTTGATAGATAATGCCCTCAAAAAAAAGTTTCTGCTTACTGGTATTACATTTCCGTTAATTTTTCGTACAGTATAAATGATACTTAAGAGTTTTAGGTTTACCTCTTCCACTATACACTCTTTTACGTGCAGGGTCTTTCGTTTTGCAATATTTTATAATAAAATCGTCTTGATATTTTTTGTCTGAGCTTAAGTAAAACTGTTTACTATATTCTTTTACATCTTGCATAGTCATATTAATGCACTTATAGGCCTCACTATTATGTCTACATGGGTATCTTTCCGGTACAGTCGTACAGGAGTATCTGAAAAAGATACATCTCTATGTTAAAATAAGTTAAAAACTGTCAGACACAATATAAGCGTTCCATGAACATTTATGTAATTTGCTTAAAATACGCTTCATTTGACACCTTCTGTGCATTTTTAAAATATGGATTTATTTTGTATTTTAAACAAATCGGCAACTTCTACAAGAAAATAGTAGTGCACACTATAGTTCGGTTACTATACGATGAGGTCTGACAGCTCTGCAAAATTTCATTGGCAAAAATTCATCAAGATATAATTTATAATTCTATAACACGTATAATTCACTTTTATTAATCACAACAGTAAGTACCTGTCAAAAATTATAAGGACCATATTTATCTAAACTAATGAAATCGTTTCAGAATTGTCGTCATCTGTCAGAGCTCATCGTATAATAACCGAACTATAGTAAATAAATAATAAAAACACGACTTGTATGTACAACCCTAGGCTATCAAAATGGTGCAAAATGCTCGAAATTACGGACCTTTTCTTTTTGGCTGTAGTCTGACTGTTTGGTCTATGCGTTGATTTTCTTTTTCTGGCCTGATGGTTGGGCACCTCTTCAACGGGTTTTTCCATGTTCCAGCTTCAAAATTTAATGGTTTTCTATCTAAAATCACTTATTTCTGGAACAAAAACGCAACAAGCCTTCCCTTCGTTCGATCAGAAAATGTATGACGTTTGACAAGATGGCGCATGCATATGCAGTGAGGTGATTGGTTGAAATGGATTTGTCCATTTTTGAAAGAAACGTTCCTTGGATTTGGCTAATTTTGAAACTCAGACTTACCTTTCAATGCCTTTTTAAGGAGTTTTACGTTGGATTTGACGAGATTTGAATATCACGATCTGTCAATAATTTAAAAACGAATCTCACAGTGTTGCTAGTCAAAAATATAAAAAAATGGAGATGACCACTTTTGAAATTTACCTCCTGATATGTCTGATACAGTTGACGCCACAATACTTACACAATAGGATTGGTGGTCGGGTTGTAATTTGAATATTAAATTTATATATCGAAAATGAATTACAATTGCGATAAGTGTAGTGAATTAGTCACTGATGGTGTGACCTGCGGGCAGTGCAAAAGCGTCCTGCATTTCGGGTGCTCAAGCGTATCTGAAGGTACCTACCGTAAGATGTCTAAAGAAAAGAAAACATCCTGGCGCTGCACCGTATGCCGCAATAGCGACGAATCTGCAGCAGCATCATCAGCATCCCTAGATGAGATTTTGCAGGAGATAAGAGCCCTCAGGACTGATTTTAATTCCATCAAGGCCGATGTCAGCGCCACGTCAAACGTTGTTCGAGATATAAATGAGAAGCTCGGCGCTCTCGAAACCCGCTATAATTCTTTGGATGGCCGTCTGAAAGCTGTTGAAGGACAAGTGATAGCACTCTCCCAAACACAAGCGGATTTAGATAATGCCAAATCCACAATATCATTACTCCTCGAATCAAATAATGATCGAGACCAATATTCTAGGCTTAATAACATCGAAATCTCGGGGGTACCGTCTAAAAGCGGTGAAAATCTGCATACCATTCTCCACGATTTATGTGTTAAGATTGGCACAAAACTACTAGACACGGATGTGGATGCAATCCACCGAGTGCGTCGGTTCCCCGTCTCTGGGGGGCCCAAGGCCGGCTCTGATCCCGACGCTGACCGCCCACCAGCCATCATCGTGCGTCTTACGCAACGTCGACGCAAGGATGAGATTCTAGCAGCAGTGCGAGCTCGCCGTGGACTTACCACCGCCGACTTCAACCTCGCGGGGCCAGCCTCTACTGTCTACATCAGCGAGCATCTCACCCCTGCAAACAAGCTACTGTTGCGGCGCGCTCGACAGATAAAAGTAGAAAAAGGCTACGCCCACCTGTGGGTCAGAGACGGAAAAATACTGATGCGGAAAAGTGACAACTCTAAAGTATTCCGTATCTCTAATGATACAAGTTTAAATAAACTTATGTGACATTATGTAGGTACTATAGTGAATACAAGCTTAGTGATTTATAATTATATTCTGGTTTATGTTGTTTTCCTACTGTTGTTTGTACGTCTCTTGGGTTTTGGATGTTCTGATAATTATTATATTGAGATAAGTTTGGGTGTATGCTATCAATTACGATTATTTATTATTGTGCTGTTGTTGAACAAATCATTCAAATACTTTATTTCGTTGAAAGAATCCGATGTCACTAGTATATCACAATCAATGAAAAAATTCTGTAAAATTCGATTTTGTAAATAGTTTAAATATATACTACCAGAACGTGAGGGGGTTGCGTACCAAATCGCATAGTTTCTTGGGTAATGTGCTTGCATCTTGCTATGACGTAATAGGCTTAACTGAAACATGGCTTACAGAAAATTTTAACGACTCTGAGTTTTTTGATTCCCGGTATAATGTGTTTCGTTGCGATCGGGATCCGATAGCGACAGGTCTCGAGCGTGGTGGAGGGGTGGCGCTTGCCGTGCGCCGGGGGTTGCGTGTGACGCTACGAGATGAGTTTCGCTCATGTGGCTCAGCCGCCGCCGCCGGCACCGCTGCCGCCTCGCACGAAGAACTCTGGGTAAGTATAGATATCGCTGGCCGGCCGATCAAGCGTGATTCTGTCCGTCAGCTGCATATAGCCTGTAGTTACTTCCCTCATAACAGTAATCACGAAGATAACTTACAGAGCTTCTTTGATAACGTCATACGACTTATGGTAATGTACGATAGTGATGTCTTTCTGCTTCTTGGTGACTTTAATATCACTCATGCATTATGGGGTAAACCTCTAGACTCAAATTTCTTAGCTTTAGCAATGTCAACAGACTCAGCCGTTGCCTGTCTTTCCGATTTCATGGCATTCGCATCTCTCGGTCAATATAATCACTGTGTTAATAAAAACAATCGTATACTTGATTTAATTTTATGCAATATCAACTGTACTATTACGGCCTGCACCAATCCACTAACACCAGAGGATGGACACCACACGTCTCTAGAATTGACTATTTCTCTACAGCCTGTCCCTACACTAATTGCAAATTCTCATGAAAAATATATGTTCCGCCTTGGTGATTACCCTGCTATTTCAACTTGCTTAGAAAATATCGACTGGTCCGTCCTTGACACCATGAATGTTAATGAATGCAATGAATATTTTTACTCGGTCTTAAAGAAGTTAACAGCAGCACATGTTCCCAAACGTGTCACTCAGAACCATTCTAACTACCCCCTCTGGTATTCACGATCTTTAATAAAACTAGAAAGGGAAAAAATTAGAATCCATAAGCGATGGAAGATCTACAAGAACCCTAGAGACTACATTGAATTTAAAGTTTAAGATCTCGTGGTAAAAAACTTGAAAAACAAAATTTTAATTCCTACATCAGATATGCAGAAGAAAACATTGAAAAATCCCCAAGATTCTTTTGGACATTTGTCAAATCCAAAAAAGATCACAATTCTATACCTAGTAAAATCACATACGATAATAAATCCTCGGATGATGGAGAAAACATTTGCCAATTATTTAATGACTATTTTCACTCAGTCTTTGTAAAGGATGACCTGAATCACACCGGCTTACTATCTGACAGCCACGCGACTAGCTCATCCGTGGATATCTCTTCTATTAATATCTCACAGAGCCTAGTTCTCAAACTCTTAGAAAATTTAGACGTCAACAAGGGTGCTGGCCATGATGGGATCCACCCATATTTGATTAAAAAATGTGCAAAAGCAATTAGTCTTCCGCTCACAATTGTTTTCTCAAAATCGCTTACAGAGGGCTGTTTTCCCGAACTCTGGAAGCTCGCTCTCGTGACTCCAATATTTAAAGGTGGCGATAAAACTCAAGTAACTCATTACAGGCCAATTTCAAAACTCTGCATTTTTGGTAAGCTTCTGGAAAAAATTGTCACCCACCAGTTGACAGATGCCGTTATCCAACATGTCTCTCCTTATCAGCATGGTTTTATGAGGGGTCGAAGTGTTGAAACCAATCTTATTACCTTTACTGACTTCGTTATTTCTGCTCTACAAGACGGCCATCAGGTAGACGCCATCTATACGGATTTTTCCAAGGCTTTCGATAAAATTAACCACAGAAATCTTATTTCTAAGCTTTGTCAAGTCGGCATACATGGAGACTTGCTTAGATGGATCAAGTCTTACATTGAAAACCGCTCACAAGCGGTCGCTCTTGGGGGTTTCATATCAAGTTTTCTGGAAATTGACTCCGGCGTGCCACAAGGATCACATCTTGGTCCCCTATTATTTATTCTTTATATAAATGACATAGATAACATATTAAATAATTGTAATCACTTACTGTATGCCGACGATATGAAAATTTTTCGAGTAATCACTTCACTAGGGTGTTGCAGTGATCTTCAGCATGATCTAGATAATTTTGTGTTATATTGTAACAATAACTCTCTCTACCTCAATGTGGACAAATGTTTTTCTATAACTTACACCAGGCAGCGACAGCCAATCATTCATAATTATCAGCTCTCTGGTAAACACCTAACACGTGCCAATCATATAAGGGATCTGGGCGTCATACTTGATTCCAAAATGGATTTCACATTACATTTTGATTTTATAATACAAAAAGCCTTTAAACGACTCGGCTTTATTCTTCGAATATGCCAACCCTTTAAGCGTGCTGCGACTTATAAAGTCTTGTATTTCGCTTATGTCAGGAGTATTCTCGAATTCAGTAGTGTGGTGTGGAGTCCTAATTATGCCGTCCATATTGATCGCATTGAGAGGATACAAAACAAATTTTTAAAATCTCTCTTTTATAGGACGGGCCCTACCACCACTGAATATATTAAAGCAACATTTGCCGAGCGTCACAATTTGCAAAGTCTGGCAGAGCGCCGCTCACTTATTGATGCCATGTATTTAAGTAAATTACTAAATAACACAATCGATTGCTCAAACTTGTTGAATCTAATTAAATTTAAGATTCCACGTCCCTCCTCACGTCGTATCGCTTTTCAGTTTCAAACTGAAAATTGTCGGACTAATTATGCCAAGCACCGATTTATCTCACGTACAGTGAAACTTTACAACGAAAAACTTAGTGATATAGATTTGTTCAACGAAAGTGTAAATTCGTTTAAAGCCAAAGCAGCCAAAATACTGTTTAAAAATCATGTATAGCATCCTCGTTTCTTCAACAGCGTGTCACACTATATGTTGATGTTGTCACACTATGTTGTGTTATGTCTAGTATTTATTTTGTACAACTGTTGTATTTCTTGTGTATAAATGTTATGCGTAAAAGTGTATTGTAATTATTGTTTACTTCTTTGTTATGGTTCTATAGGTCTGTTTGTGTTTGCTATTTTTCTTTATATTTACTTTTTGTGTTACGACTGTTTGTTACCTAAAAAAAAAAAAAAAAAATATCAGATCGTACATAGTGAGCGTGTCGCGCGGCACATTCTCGCGGCGTTGCTTCCTGCGCATCGCTGACATGCGCCGAGATATGTCTGATACAGTTGACGCCACAATACTTACACAATAGGATTGGTGGTCGGGTTGTAGAATATCAGATCGTACATAGTGCGCGTGTCGCGCGGCACATTCTCGCGGCGTTGCTTCCTGCGCATCGCTGACATGCGCCGAGATATGTCTGATACAGTTGACGCCACAATACTTACACAATAGGATTGTTGGTCTGGTTGTAGAATATCAGATCGTACATAGTAAGCGTGTCGCGCGGCACATTCTCGCGGCGTTGCTTCCTGCGCATCGCTGACATGCGCTGAGATATGTCTGATACAGTTGACGCCACAATACTTACACAATAGGATTGTTGGTCTGGTTGTAGAATATCAGATCGTACATAGTGAGCGTGTCGCGCGGCACATTCTCGCGGCGTTGCTTCCTGCGCATCGCTGACATGCGCCGAGATATGTCTGATACAGTTAACGCCACAATACTTACACAATAGGATTGGTGGTCGGGTTGTAGAATATCAGATCGTACATAGTGAGCGTGTCGCGCGGCACATTCTCGCGGCGTTGCTTCCTGCGCATCGCTGACATGCGCCGAGATATGTCTGATACAGTTGACGCCACAATACTTACACAATAGGATTGTTGGTCTGGTTGTAGAATATCAGATCGTACATAGTAAGCGTGTCGCGCGGCACATTCTCGCGGCGTTGCTTCCTGCGCATCGCTGACATGCGCTGAGATATGTCTGATACAGTTGACGCCACAATACTTACACAATAGGATTGTTGGTCTGGTTGTAGAATATCAGATCGTACATAGTGAGCGTGTCGCGCGGCACATTCTCGCGGCGTTGCTTCCTGCGCATCGCTGACATGCGCCGAGATATGTCTGATACAGTTAACGCCACAATACTTACACAATAGGATTGGTGGTCGGGTTGTAGAATATCAGATCGTACATAGTGAGCGTGTCGCGCGGCACATTCTCGCGGCGTTGCTTCCTGCGCATCACTGACATGCGCCGAGATATGTCTGATACAGTTGACGCCACAATACTTACACAATAGGATTGGTGGTCGGGTTGTAGAATATCAGATCGTACATAGTGAGCGTGTCGCGCGGCACATTCTCGCGGCGTTGCTTCCTGCGCATCGCTGACATGCGCCGAGATATATCTGATACAGTTGACGCCACAATACTTACACAATAGGATTGTTGGTCTGGTTGTAGAATATCAGATCGTACATAGTAAGCGTGTCGCGCGGCACATTCTCGCGGCGTTACTTCCTGCGCATCGCTGACATGCGCCGAGATATGTCTGATACAGTTGACGCCACAATACTTACACAATAGGATTGTTGGTCTGGTTGTAGAATATCAGATCGTACATAGTGAGCGTGTCGCGCGGCACATTCTCGCGGTGTTGCTTCCTGCGCATCGCTGACATGCGCCGAGATATGTCTGATACAGTTGACGCCACAATACTTACACAATAGGATTGGTGGTCGGGTTGTAGAATATCAGATCGTACATAGTGAGCGTGTCGCGCGGCACATTCTCGCGGCGTTGCTTCCTGCGCATTGCTGACATGCGCCGAGATATGTCGGTGCGACGGGATCTGTCACAGAAATAAATTATTTAATTCGTATACAAAAGAATTGTCATTAGGGAGAAAATCAACTAATATAAGCTCCAATGTTAAGAAAAAACATTGATTTTTGGGTAAAAAGTATACCAGTTCTACAATTCTTAATAGTTTAACTTAGGGACATCACTAGAGACACGAGCAGACTCCAATGTGTTCGTTCGTCGGCCAAGAGTTAGATGGCCCAGGAAAACTTGTCCTCACACTGCAATAATGTTCATAGCTATCACAAACTTGTAAAATTCTATGTGCCTTAAGCAGTTTGCTATTTTCAATACGCACCGAGTTTTACCGTGTTGTTGTTTCTATTGTTCTCTTGAAAAATCCATACATTGATTCCCACTCGCTTCCAAAAAATATTTTTTTGAGAAATAATTTTCCATTTTCTTCCAAAAAGCCTGAGAGTACAGTCAGCACAAATAAAAATAAAATGAATAATTGTTTGCCAATAACCTAGCAATTACTTGTGACAGCTAAGAATAATGCTTCTGGATGGAACAGATATGCTAGTTCATCTATTGTTTGGAGTTTGGTAAATCTTTAATCCATCAGCCTGGTTCGTCCACTGCTGGACATATTTTCGTGATTGCTAGGATCGAAGTTACAATAAGTTTACTTACTTGTTGAGCTGAGCAGCTTTTGGAAACAAATGGGAAGGAATGTGTTTATTAAATAAAAATTTGGAAGCAAATGGGAACTATAAAAAGGTAATTTTTGGAAGTAATGGGAACAAGCCGTTTTACTATCATCTCGGATTAAGAATACTAGGGGGATCAAAAAGCGGTGAGAACGACATACTCTATACTCCTTGGTAAGAAAAAAATAAATACTGGCAGACATAGCTCAGATACTTGTAATATTAATAAAGAAGAAAATCTTCGATTCTCTTTTGTTTTTTTTCTAAATGTAGTCATTTGTTTGCTTCGTGTCGGAACTGGTTCTCGAAAATGGAGAAAAACGAAGTGCGAACCGTTATTAAATACCTACCTTTGTATAAAAAAGTTAACGACACAAGAGATTCACTTTGATTTGTTACGTGGCAACATTAGGAGAGTCTGCTCCGCCGTATTCCAGTGTCGCAAGGTGGTCTTCTCAATTTCGAGTCCCTACTCCCTAGAACGAGCACGGAAGACGAATATCGACTTGACATTTCGAAGACATTGTTGGACAAGTTTCAAGAAGATTCTGAAAACTTTTTGTCTCGTTTTGTAACAATGGACGAAACATGGGTCCATCATTTTGATCCCGAGACAAAACAGCAATCTTCGCAATGGAAACGGCCATCGATCACCGACCCCGAAGAAGTTTCGTGCCGTGGCATCGGCTGGCAAGGTTATGGCCTCAATATTTTGGGACTCAGAAGGGATATTGTTGATTGATTACCTGGGTACTTAGCATAGTAGACCATATCGAGCTTTGACAGCTCGATATACACTGTCTGTCCCTCTTTAGGTAGATCAACAGAGTGAGACAGAGCACCGTATCAAGCGCTATCGAGCTCGATATGGTTTACTATGCTAGACTAGCTGGAGCGTGGAACCAATATTACTGGCTAATATTATACAGCTTTAATTCCCAAGTCGAGGAATGCCATCAAAGAGAAAAGGAGACGGAAACTTCGAAGGGGCGTGCTGTTTCGTCACGACAACGCACCCGCGCACAGCTCGGCGGTTGCGATGGCTGCCATTCAGCAAGCTGGCTTCGAATTAGTTGACCATCCCCCTTATTCACCAGATCTGCCGCCTAGCGATTTTCATCAGTTCCCCAAATTGACAGAATACTTGAGGGGAAACAGGTACGAAGACGATAACGAGGTGATGGATGTCGTGGTAAGCTTTTTGCAGGACCAAGAGAAAACTTTTTTTTTGAAAGGAATTACAGCCTTGGAGAAGCGCTGGACTTGGTGTGTAGAGAGACTTGGAGACTATGTAGAAAAGTAAATTATGAAGTTATCAATAGTCATTTTATTCTATCTCATTCTTACTACTTTTTGATCCCTCCTCGTATGTCCCGACCCCCAAAACATTATGTCTTTGGTATAGGTTCTTCAAATATATTATGGAGTGCAAATTGCATTATGCCATTCAAATTGGAGACATACTGTAGAAGGGTTAAAGAGCATCCCCTGAATGTGAATGGAGTGAAGGAGTCTGCCTGTCCTCTCATAGGCAGGAGTGGGTATATACCGGGTGTAAATAGAGTGCGACCATTAAATGACACCACATATTCTACCGACCCTACTGAACCACTTTTCCCAAGAGTCATACCCGCGGGCACCCTTAGTTTAGGAAATAATTGAGTTCCAAACAAAAATGCGTGAACCCTAAAGGTACCATTCCGAACACGGCTGCAGCTGCAGTCCGCAGACTGCAGACTGCGACTGCAAACCGCAGGCGTCACTACCGGTTGATATGACTTTAGTAGAAATGGATTCGGAACACGGCGTCAATGTCGCCTGCCGTCGTCGTAGCGTGGCGCGACTGCAGACCGCACTACCGGTCGGGAACCAGTTTTGACGCCGGCAGCAGTGCAGTGAGTGCATTTTTAGCACTTTTGGATTAATTTCTTCATTCATAAAACTCAGTATAAAATAAAACTGCTTCTTATTTAACCCTTCATAGGGCAGAGAAAACGGGCTTATGTATGTAAAAATAAACCCTTGCAATATTATAATACAAAAAATTTAAATAAAAAAACCCCAATATTTTTTTTTGTTTATCTTTATTATATAATCTTTATTATTATTTTTGTTCTTTGGTCTTTTTCTTTGTTTATCTGACTTTTCCATCAACTTTGAAATAAAAATTACAATTTACTTATAATTTTTTTATTGTTTTTTTTTTCACGAAGTGGGCTAAAATTTGTTGTCCAATATAATGGCCAGAGCCGTCGTCCGTGAAACGTGCAGCTGTTTGAGGACAACGCTCTCTCTAACCTCGCCCGTATGTCGGTGCGGTAGGGTTCACGCGTTTTTGTTTGGAACTCAATTATTTCCTAAACTAAGGCTGTCCGCGGGTATAACTCTTGGGAAAAGTGGTTAAGTAGGGTCGGTAGAATATGTGGTTTCATTTAATGGTCGCACTCTATTTACACCCGGTATGTATGTATATAAATAAATAAATGGTCTTACTTAGATACATGTTTGTCTTTAGAAGAAGCAGCGGCGGCCGGGGTTTGCTGCGGCTGTGTGTGTGACGTCACCTGACTGACAGTTGAGCACACCGAGTCATTCCGTACTCTGCAATAAGGTTGCATTAGTTACTGACGGGTTGGCGATTAGGAGAGAGCAGTAAGGGATAAAGAATCCTTTAGGGTGAAAACGAGATACACAATACATGGCAATACTATGCAATGTTCAGGTACTGCAATACCTTGCGATGTGAAGTTGGCTCGCCATCACTTCTATTGTTCTGTCAAAAATGCAAATCCTTATAGAGAAGTTGCAGTGTCTGCATGCTTTAACTCAAGAATAACTAGGCTGATTAAACTGAATTTTTACTCAACCACACTTTAAGCCAAAAGGATTATTTTATAGCATGTAAGAAATATAGTTTATAGCACACCGTGCGTAAAATGACCACTTTACGCACGCTGCGCTTGCGTAAAGTCGGCATTTTCCGCACTTTTGCTATAAAATATTATACGAAACTCGTGCGAGAAACTTTTTCTCGCTCTCGTATCGTAATGTACTATTTTAACAATGTAAGTGTTGTATCTAATGAAAAGCGTTGTCAAACACATTATCTACATTTACAGAACCCAAATTTTTGAAATTTTTATATCATACTAGCCTTTGCCTGCGGCTTCGTCCGCGTTTATTCAATCTGCCCTGTTTTCAGCTTGGGCGGTATATTATGAACACCCTTACAGCCTATATGATGACCAGGGTCAGAACGATGATATTAAAAAAACCACATCCGAATCCGTTGAGTGATTCTTGAGTTAAAACTGAACATACTGACAGAGGAAAGATTTGAAAAATCGTGGTTTTGGCTTTAGTACAAACAATACCAATAACCAATTTCATTTAAAATTTCGTAAGAATATTCAATGAACAGACACGACTTTACTTAATTATTAGTATTCAGATTCAGCACCTGTTAGGAATAGTATACTGTGCAGTATGCGAGGTGTGAGAGTCATGCCGCTGTCTCGATGGTCCAGGAGTGGTGGAGCCGCTAAGCAGAGCTCTTCGGCATTCTTCTTCTGATTCACTGGCACTACCCTGTAAGACAATGTATGAAGGTACTTAAAAGAAATTAATATAATAAAAAACTAATTCATGTTTGTAATGGTACTGCTAAAGTTCGCGACAGGGCGGGAGTGCAGGTGAATATTAAACTGACATGAAGTAAGTAAAGCAAAGCGTAGTGTAGGCCGACCTCGTTCCCGCTGGACCGACGATTTGAAGGATGATATGGGTGGGTGGCGGCAGGATGAGAAGGACGGAGGACCGACATGAGTGGTGGTGAAGTTTGGGAAAGGCCTATGTCCAGCAGTGGACGAGCATGGGCTGATGGATGGATGTAGTATGTATTTAGACAATTTAACATGGGACTAGGCAACCGCACTTATCCCCCTCTGCCAAAGTACATGAACATTTTGTGTTGTGTTGCAGCTTTTGATTTAGTGTGACATATGAATTTTTCGCAGGAGTGTGCATGAATGAGTAAATGTGTGCTGTGCGTGTTTACCTCCTCTCCCGTCGAAAACGGCAGAATAATTTCAGTACTAAGAGCCAGGCTTTGCCAGGTCCCGTGTTAAATGGTCTAAGAGTATGTACCATCGAAGAAATTACTGCAGACCTACTGTTCGCCCGTATTGTAATGGTAATAAGAGCGAAAAGTAGGTCTGCAGCCATTTCTTCACTGGTACTCATCTGCACTCCCGCCATGTTGCATACTCTAGATGTTGTGTAATCTGCATGCAATGCTATAGGTTAACTGAATAAATGCTATGATGGTCTAGTCTGCTGCATATCAAAAGATGTAAACTTGAATTACAGGAAGTGATCAATGATATCATTAACCTGTTGAATATTGACACTCAATATAAACTTACAAAACCATATAATTTTGAAAGCTCAAATATCACATTTGAAAATGATGGAACAGACAATAAACAAATGAAAATATTGGCATGGGCACCTGAACCCGATCAGGGTTCTGTGCACCAACTGCATACAAAGTTACCGTCCACGACTTTGCTTCATCCAGCTTAAATCTAAATCTACATGCTAATTGCCAATTGCGATATAATAGAAATACAAATATCAATACTTTAATTACCTGTATACTATTTCTTCTAAATGCAAGTCTTGGTACTGGTCGAAGCTTTGGCCTAACTTTACTCGGAGATGGCAGCGGAACAATTGGATCAAACAACACCTCTGCATTTTCTGATGTGATCTCATTCTTCAATAAGTCTAAAGGCTTAGGCACATTACGAGTAGATTGTAAGGGCACAATACCATCAAATACTGAATCTTCTGTAACACTTTCAGGAACACTGGGTGGGTTTGAATATGAAACTTTCGATATTCCATCTAGATCGTCAGATCCATCTTTATTTTGTCTCACAGCAGGTTTTTCAGGTATTATAGGTTTAGAAGTAGTTTTAGCTTGGTTAGAAATTTCTTTTGGTGCTATGATACTTCTGTTTGTATTGTTTACAGATATGGTGATAGGGATAGTCTGGTGTTTAGTGGGAAGGCCCAGATTGCTATCAACATTGTTCCAGTTTGTGATTAAAGCCACAGGTTTTAACACAGGATTTTGGCTTTTGATCAGTGGAGAACCTACTCTTTGAGGAGTACTGGACTTTCTTGATCGAGGAATTGGAGGAATCTTTTCTAGTATTTTTGGGGTAGCAACAGTTCGCTCTAGTAATTTTGGTGTTACAACACAGGGGTTGGTAACAGGGGTTAATAACGCTGGGGGCTGTTTTTCTTGGATTTTCGGTGTTGAAGGAACTTTCTGTTGTGATTTCGGTGAAGCAGGAGGTTTAAGTTGAATTTTAGGAGTTGAAGGAGCCTTCTCCTGTGACTTAGGTGTCTGTACTGAAGGTCTACGTCCTCTCTTTGGAGTCAGCACGGCTTTCGTGTCGCTCGGTATATCAATTTCTTTTTTTTCTTGATCAATGTTGGTTTTGGTTTGAACCATGTTAGGGTCAGCCTTAAAACCCTGTTTTGGGGTGGAAGGCTTGACTTTTTCTGAGGTTTCATTGTTTTTTCTTCGCACTGGAAGCGATGCAACAGCTTTGATTCTCGCTCTTCGCGTAGACATTTTATAAAATGATTCCTAATATATTTTTACAACTAAAACTTAGAGATTATATAGTTTGGGTTAGTTACTATGCCAAAATAAGCTAAAATTATAGTAAAAATTCTAAATTAAAAATTTGCTTTCCAGACTTTTACACCTCACCTGGGATTTATTTTGACTTTTTTTTTCTCCTTTCGTTCGTTCCATCCATTCTGGAACAGGCAAAGGTTTCGACTTTTTTTATGAAGTACAGTTTGTCAAAAAACAGTTGAAATTATAGAGACCGCTGCAATCGCTAACATGGTATCCCTACTTACTTAACCTGAATAGTTTTGATACTTTGAATTTACTGTGAAATTACTTTGACTATAAACTTTCGTCTTTTACATTACCAGACAGAATAAATAGTACTTGATAAGGTAAATAAGGAAATTAAATCAGTGTTACCATTTTTATTTTATGAAAGTTATTCAAAATATGAAAAATCGGATTCTAAATACTCTACGCCCAATATTTCTCCGTCGTCATCCTCCAACCCCACAGTAATTTCCTCCTGTTCAGACTCTTCACTGCTGCTGTCATCGTCACTGACATGGTATTACCAATCGGTTGATGTCCTCGTATAAGGTGCTGCCACGTTTGTAGTATTCTTTTTAGATTTTGACCACATGGTTGCAGCATCTTTCCCATTCTGCCGGAGTGACAGTGTTGAACGCATTTTCGGTAAGGTATTTGATATTTTCTCCCCCAACATTCCGTTCAGCAATTCTCCTTTTCACTATTGCCCAAATGAGCTCTATTGGGTTCAAGTCACAGTGGTAAGGTGGAAGCCTTGTGCCCATACTCGCCTAAAAGCTCATCAATATAGTATTTCGGCTCTGGTTTGTGTTTCTTGACTAACATAAGTAGTGACGGTTTTCTTAAGGTTGCATCAAATTGAATGTTATTTTCGAACAACCACTGCTTAATATCAGCGACTTTACTAGCAGAAATTGGAACCTGAAATAAATAAAAACAAAATTACTTAATAAAAAGTAAATAAATAAATAAAAATTGCCATAATTTTATAGAAGCACAAATCAAAATTAACACTTGAATTTGTGTTTAATTTGATTTTTTTATGATAAAAATTACCTTGTTTATAATCTCTGAATGGTAAGGTGCATTATCCATGACAATATTGAAGGTTTATGTAAATTTGGTATTAATTTTTCATTGACCCATTTTATGAAATTATGTGCATTCATCTCTGAATGGTAGTCTTCTTGCTTATTCTTGCCAGAGAAGATTAATGGGGCATTAGGCACAAAGCCCTTTGTACTTCCTCCGTGAACAATTATCCACCTCTTTTCTTTGGATACATCTTGCTTGACCCCTGTTATGTCAAGCGATTGCCAACATTTTAACACTTTTTATATGACGAGTGTATGTAACTTTTATCTACGTATATAACGTTCTTCCGAAGTTCTTCAAGCAAGTTACGGTTAGCCAAAATGCTTTTATGGTAAAATTCCCTTTTCACAGCTATCATAGGTTTTTCTATTAATGCATTTCTGTTGGACATGCATTTTTTAAAATTAAATCTTAATGCTATTAATATCTGCCGTAGATGCTCATGACTACAATCAAAATATGAATCTGCTTTTACAACCCTTAATAATTTTCTAAGAGTAGGAACTTCTTTCTCCACAGTATAAAAAAACTATACTTTTTGCCGAATAGCAGACAGCTGAAAGTCATGAAATTCCTTCTTTCGTCGACCACCACGATGCTTTTCAGGGGTTTCGAATTTGCCATCATTTGCTATTCCTTCACGGATAATACGCCAAACAGTAGTTTCTGATACTCCCAAAACGGTGAAAATAGCAAAAGATAAAATTACGAAAATTTTTACTTGTGGATAAATTTAAATAATTAACAAGACAATCACTCATTTCATAAAAGTTAAAGGATCTATATTTGTTGGTCGGACTACAATCTTATGTGAAATTTCATAACCTACCAAAGTGAAAACAATGCAAAAATATAGTCAAATCAAGCACATTTTTGGTCAAATAACATTAAAGACCATATATATATACCATACTGTATAAACTAATAATCCATATGTACAGTACATACCAGTCATTATTGCTGTTCGACCATGAGCATCGTCTAATTTTAAGAAGATTTCTGCAGCATGTTGTTCTACTAAGAATTGCTGATACACTCTAAATACCACTTCCCTAGTGCAACTTTTATAAGTTTTATTAATTTCGAGTAGTTTACACTGCTTTAAACGTTCAAAAAGTATAATTCAGGTAATAAATTTTTGAAATAACAACGCGGTGAACTCGATTTGACAGATACTTGTGACCAGGAGAAAAAAAATTAGTTCCTTCAATATTCTTTTCAACTCTTTTTTGACAGACTGTACATTTTATTTTATTTTATTCCGTCTTCGAATAGGCAAAGACCAACAGCCATTGCAGTCAAGTCTTATTTATTTTTAATCATGTCTGGAAACTTGATAAATTATTGGCCGTAGCCAAGTCTTCGTAAAATTGTCTTATTGTATTGTCTTCATTTAATAAGGCCGAAGCCAATATATTGTCCAATATAATCATGTACTTCATAAATGGGTACCTATTTATGGCTATAACCAAAGTCTTGTTCGTTGTTTTCTTTTCAATGTCTTGTTTAAATATTTTGCACAGTTGTTGTTATAAATTCATAAATTGCATAGTATGTTTAAAAGTTCAATCAGTTCTTGAATGCCGTGCGCACGGATCACCTACCCGCGCGCGCAGGATATTTTCCGGTTTTTTGTAAATATTGAGAAGTTTATCAATCAATGTGAGTCTTTGAAAATTATAACAGGAACATTGAAATAAAATATGATCCAAGGTATGGTCTATTGAGGAATTGCAATCTGTACATAATGGTGAGTTTATAATGTGCATTCTATGAAGATGGTGGTTTATACGACAGTCCCCGAATCTTAGGCGGTTTAAAATTATGTAAAATTTTCTGTTTTGGTATAATTTCAATTTGGTAAACTAAGGAATGGAGCCAATAGTACTATTGATCTTAGCATACCAAGAGCCTTTCGTAAGGAGTGTATTTTGCCAGTCTTCATGCCACTCTTGGCGAATTTTTATTTTTATTTTATTTGGAAGTAGGAGTAGGGTTTGGCGACATTTTTCAAACTATCATTATCAATATTGTCATTTTCTACGATTGTTCTTGCAAAATAGCCCGCATTTTCATTTTCATTTCCAGAAACTCCGATATGTGAAGGTGTTCTTGAAAGGGTTATATCAATATGTATGTTCTCTTCATATAAAAATTAAGTAAAAAGATGTCGATTACTATGAATAACTTGAGCATTCCAATTTACTATGTTTAACTGATTTATAGAGAAAAATTGATAAAAGAAAATCCCTGAAAACCCATTAATTATTTTTAAAATTTTCTCTAAGTACATCTTTGATATTGTTGACTGAAATACTTTTTTAGTTACTTTTATTTAATGTTATTAATTTTACTTCTGTGTTTGCTAAAATGTTCAAGATGGTGTCTGAGTTAAGTAGAGAGACTAATATGTTCTGAAGGAGAAAAAGATTTACCTAATGGTGGAAATGACTTTTCATTATTACTAAAAGCACCAACATTATGTCTTTTATTCAATATTTTTCTTGTTTTCTTCTATTTTTTGTTTTTTGACTAGACATATTGAGGAGATTGCAATGTGGTCACCTTTGCGATGACAGCATTGAGGACTTTCAGTTGAAGAGCATTCTTTAATTGTGGTTGTCTCCACAGATTGAGCACCTTTCTGCATTTTTGCAAAATTTGGCAATGTGTCCATATCTTAAACATTTTAAGCATTGTTTTGCAGGTAGAATGTATGGCCTTACTTGGAATCTCCACCTCTTTAGATCAATACTTTCAGGCAGGACTGGAGATGAGCTGGTGATTGACACAGTTTTTGTTGGCTGAAAGATGAAACCCTTGTCTGTTTTAACTTTTCGCATAAATCTGCGAACTGAAACAGTATTTTTAGCACTAGCCAAGTAGATCTGACCATTTGACATTTCTATGGGTACATGTAAAATAACTCCAGTAGTTTCAGTCATTGTTGCAGGAATACTTGCTTTCAATTTATGCAGGTCCAAGAATTTTTTATTAAGGATAGCTGCATTTGCCAACCCTTGACGTTCAAAAATGGCTCCAATCTTGAACTTATTTGCTCTTACCAGCTGCTTAACTCCTCTGTTATGTCTTTTTAGTGAATTTCCTAGGCTCATTAGGTCTCTGTTCCCAATTGGCTTGTCAACATCTGAACTTTCTAAAAATACGATTCAAAGTTTCCCCATCTTCTGGGTAATACCGTACATAGTCCGGAATCCTAAAAATTTTGTACTTATCTTGTTCCTCATAAGGCTCGTCAGACTCTGAAGAAGTTTCCTTCTCCTCTTCTAGCAGACCGCCAGATTCTGCTTAATCTTTTTTACGTTTCTTACGGATCTTACGGATTAACTTTACACTATACACCAGTTTTATTTACACTTTTTACAAGGAGTTTTACAATTATTACAGTTTATTTTCACAAACACTTTTGGTAACTTTAAAATTACCGCCTCCCGTGTCTACGGTTCCCGCGCTTTCTTTTATGATGATGATGAAGGTACAGTTGTTTTTTTTTTACTTTATTACGTCTTGGAATAGGCAAAGAGCAATAGCCCGTGCAGCCAAGTCTTATTTATCTTTATTCATGTCTGGAAACCATTCATGAAGTACACGACCATATCGGACAAGATACTGGCTTCGGCCCCATCATATGAAGACAATACAATAAGACCTGAAGTACAGTTCAATTCAATAACTAGTAATGCTCCATTTCGTTAATTTTTTGTTAATTATGGTTTAGTATTCGTTCAGAACTGTTTTCGATTATTTTGTTGGTAGTGTTCCGTTTTGTGCATCTACTGCGTCAGTGTAGTCACCTTTGGTTATGTTTGAAAAAGAAGAAATGCGGCTTTCACATTTTTTCAGAAAGATCACGGAACTATTTTATAATCTAGATACAACCAAGCACAAAAAAATAACTAAAGTTATTTTTTTCTAAAGTTCTTGTTCTATGCCAGTTGCTAAAGTCGTGAGTCACGACTATATCCTTCGATGTTTAAGGATCCTAACTAGGAATAAGGATAGTGTAATCGCGATAAGGAAGGTCAGTCGCAAATCAGAAGATCGGATTCAGAAGATTAAGCGGAAGCGAGATCTGATTTCGTAGCACGATGTCTAATATCTATCGCGCTTCGTTGACTTTTAAAGTGTTATCGAAGTTAGGTAGATACTTAGACCATCTAACATGGATTTGGTAAGCTCACGCATTCCCCTCTGCCAAAGTACATAAACAATCGTTCGTCTCCGTTTATAAAAACTAGTTCACCGCGATCGTTCGCCATTTTGCTATCCGTCTATCGCAACAAGGAACAAAAAATATTGTATATGGAATTTACATGGCAAATAATGGTGGATAGTGCCATCACACTCCCTCGGTAGTTTCTCTTTCTTTCGAAATGTCAAAGTCATCAATCAACGACCATTTTCGTGTTTGAGTTTATGTTTTGTAGATTTTAAATTAATTTGTTTATTGATTTGTGCTTAGTTTTTCATCTAAATCAGTGAGAAGTGTTTCCTACTGTTTAGTGAATACGATCTATAAAATGCCACCGAAAAAACGGTTTATAACATGTGAAATTTGTGGAGGTCGAGCTAGTCGTTTATATGGCGAAAAAAGGATGTTTATGGCGAAATTTCCATTAGATGAGGCCCGGTAAGTATTGAATTAAACATTTAAGCCATTATGTAGGTAAAGCAGGCTACAAACATACAAGATTCGTTGTGTTTTACGTAAATTTTATCTTCGTATTATGTACTAGTGATGTACCGTAGGCGAGTGTCGATGTCTAAAAAAACGAAATAATATAAAAATTGTCATTTGAAATTTGATCGTTTTAAATAATAGAATTTGGCACTATAATAACATATAATTTGAAAATTAAGAAAGGAAAAAGATCAATCTGAACCCCTGTGATGAAAAATCATTACTAATATTATATTAAATATTTCAGGTGCAGGAATTAGATTAAAGTTGTGGGCAAAGAAGACTTAGTATATGTTCCCATAGAAAAACTACATACATTGAAATATGTATGTGGAAATCACTTTGTGGACCGAGCTTTCAATAAGAAAAAAAACCGCCTAAAAAGTCTGCCGTACCATCGAAAAATTTAAAATTTGATCCACTTCCTGATGAAATGTTACTTGAATTTCCTTTCCATATTAATTCAAACATTGAAGTTACACCAGACTATGTTTCTCAAGGAAAATGTGACAATGAAGCTTCACTATCTCAGGTCGAAGCGTTCGCTGGACCTAGTAACTCAGGTACTATCTCTATCTTGTTTATTATTGATAAAAAATAAAAATCTGCTGAACCTTATTTTTTTTAATAATTTTAGATAATATTTTCCTATTTTTATTATCTACAGAATCGTGCATTTCGGGGCAGCAGCGGTCGGCTCGAGTGATAGCTGACAAGAAAGTACATAAACGAAAACGGTCGCCGAGCGTAGGTACATATAAACAGTTCAAAATATTATGAACACTGTATTACCCACTGTTTAACGAAGCCGACTTCACATATACAAACTTTTCCGTTTTTCCCAAAATTATGTAAATATCGGTCCGAATATAAATCAATGAAATAATATCCGCCTTTGTCGACCATCACCTACAACCTCTTTGCAAAGACTTATCATCGCACATAAAGGACACCAATCATTTTCTTGACATTATACATTCTCTCCAGCTACCAAACAATATAAATCTTCTTCTAGTTACCATAGATGTCGTATCGTTATATACCAACATCCCACATGATTCCGGACTTTCAGCTCTTCAAACTCACTTAAACGAACGCCCTCAACCTCATCAACCATCCACTGACTTCTTAGTTTCACTTGCCGAATTAACACTGAAGAATAATTATTTTACATTTGAAAATAAATTTTATCAACAATTGAAAGGAACTGCAATGGGAACTAGAATGGCACCCAGCTATGCCAACATCTTTATGGCCTCCATTGAAACAATGTTCCTGATGTCTGAGCAGCATAAACCACTGGTGTGGAAAAGGTTTATTGATGACATCTTTATGATCTGGCCACACGGCAGGGATTCCCGGACCGGATTCCTTCAGAGATTAAACAACCATAGCCAACTGAAATTTACACACACAATCTCAACAGACAGAATCACATTTTTAGACGTCGATCTAACCATCAGCGATAGTAACCAATTAGTACGTCAGTTCATTTCAAAAACACAAACAAATTACAGTACCTAGATTTTCACAGTTGTCATCCCCTACACACGAAAAAATCAATTCCCTACTCATTATCACTACGTGGCCGTCGGATCTGTAACACTGACAACGCACTCACCACCTACCATGACAAAATTCACAACGGCCTACTCAAAAGAAACTACCCGGAACAATTCATACAAAAACATTTATACACCAGACCGAGATACCACAGAAATACTCCACATACCACTAACCCAACAAACGAAACCCGTCTGATCACTAACTTCTTTCATGGCAGCCACAAACTAAAAACACTAATTCAGGATCATCTTCCAATTTTACATCAACACAATGAAACCAAAGACTTACTTCCGAAGAACCCAAAAATTTGCTTTAGACAAAACAGAAACCTAAAAGCCACCCTCACCAAAACCAAACCGAAACTCCCAGCCCTAAACACAACCCACGCATCTCTCGGAACATCCCCATGCCGACGGCCACGTTGTAAAACATGCGCGATCATAAACACAAACACCAACATCAATACACACCACTCATCTAACACCTACAAAACACAACCAAACACGACATGTAAAACAGAAAACTGCATATACCTACTAGAATGTCGGCACTGTCCGGCATTCTACGTAGGGGAAACAAAAAACGCACTCCATATCAGATTAAACCAACACAGACACACTTCAAAAATACAAAATAATATCTTACCCATACCAACACACACACGACTACACAACCTCACATTTAATCAATGCTTTACAGTCCGAATCATTAAATCATTCAACCCACCATTAACTGAAATTCAACTCCGAACATGGGAATCCTCGTTTATATGGTCACTTGGTGCGCACTACGGATCAGGACTAAATCGTCAACACTGACCTGACTCAATTCTAACGCAATAACACATCACGGCTGCTGGATGGTGCCACTTTCTCAGAAAATTTATAAATAGATTAGTTCAGTCAATTGTAAATAAACCTCTTTTTTTCTGTAAATATGTTAGTAACATTAAGTAGGTTAGTATTGTAAATAAACCTCTTTCTTTTTGTAAATATGTAAGTGACATTGTATGTATAATTATTTTTCAACTGACGCCGGGCCCAGTAAGGCCCGAAATATATCTTGAATTTATTTTTTCTGTGTTTTTTATATATATCTATATACATCTATTACAAATAAAAACAATAAAAAGCTTGAAAGAGCCAAATATTTATTTAATAAAAACATATGAATATATTTTATTCATATTTACAGATCCATCTACTTCGAGGCAGCCGCATTTACTTGGCCATGATTATTGCCCAAAAAAGAGAAAACTTCTATCGCCTAAAACCAAAAATTTATCTGTCTCAGGTAAATATAAAATACAGTGAATGTAATACACACAGAACTAATACAAGAAAAAAGCTTAGGTGCTACTATTCTGCTGTATATTAAATGTACAAGCTTATACAAGGTGAAATTAAATTAACCGACCAAATTCATACTGGAGACTCGGTTAGTGATCAGAAACAAGCTCCAACTAACACTTTGTTAAAATTTGAAAAAAAAAAGTTTTTTTTTCTTTCTTACTGCCTATACTAGGAATTGTACTTAAACTAAGTAGTCCAATCAGTAAGGGAGCAAAAAATATATATTTAGAATTTGGCCATTTCTGAACCTACTTCCTGATCACTAATCGAGTCTCCAGTATAAATTTGGTCTTTTGATTTAATTTCACCTATATATTTGTATGCTTGAATATTTGTTGTTAAATCTTGTAACCTGGAATAATATATGGGCTTCATTTAACTAAAAAAATTTGGACCAAGTCTCCGGGTAAAGGTTAGCTAAATAAATACTAATTATTTTTAATTAAAAGTGGTTCAATCAGCTAAAATTTCCTATGGAAAAGTGGAAAAAAGTTATCTCAAAAATTACTTTCGGTAGACAGTGGACTATTAAGTGATACTCAATCACCTCTTGAATTTTTTCCGCTTTGAATTTTAGGACGATAAATAAAATTTTATGCATTTCGTTCATCTTAATTAAATACATTTTTTCAAATTACAGACGTAGAACTGACACCTAGAAAACGAAAACTAATGAAAAAAATACATTTGCTCAAAAGCAAAATGAAAATTTTACGGGAAGGAAATATAATGCCACATATCAAGTCATTAGCGCTGAAAAGCTTAATAAAGGCATATATACGCAATCACAGCAGAAAACCACAAGGAAAACGGTGGACTTCGTTGGAAAAAGTCCTGGCTATTGCTATATATAAGAAATCTCGGGTATACAGACATTTTCAACATTTAACGGCATTACCAAGCATAAGAACACTGCAAAATCTTCTTCAAAGCATAGAGTTAGAGCCAGGAATCAGTCAAACTATCTTGGATCATCTCAAAAAGAAGGCTGCAAAATTAAATGAGAAAGACAAAATGTGTGTCTTGCTTTTCGATGAGATGGCTTTGAAGAAGCGTCTAATTTTCAATCCCAGGACAGACAAAGTAGAGGGATATGTAGACCTAGGCGAAAATCAGTACAGGTCTTCAGAAATAGCCGATCACGCTTTGGTATTTATGCTTCAAGGCCTTCAAAAAACATAAGGAACCAATAGCATACTATTTTGTGAAAGGAACTATTTCATCGCAAAGCCTCGCTGTTCTTATTAAAGATGTTATTAGGGCTGTTACTGACATTGATTACACTGTGATTACCACAGTATGTGACCAAGGGCCCACAAATATTGGCAGTTTAAATTTACTAAAGGAGTAGTGTGGCATCCCATCAACATCTAATTATTTCCTGTTAGATAATACAAAGATTTTTATAATGTTTGATATTCCTCATCTATTCAAATCACTCCGAAACAATTTTCATAGTGGGGGAGAAATATTACAGCTGGGAAAAAAGGAAAGTGGTCTCATCTACTAGATGTGGCCGAAAAGAATAAAACTACCTTGCATTTCAAAAAATTGACTGTGAATCCTACATTTAGATCTAAAGTGAAAGTCAAGCTAGCTGCTCAAGTTTTAAGTCCCACTGTCGCTGGTATCTTAAAACTCATGGCCGATAAATATGGTGGAAATGTGCAAGCTCAAGAAATGTTAGACACTGCACAAATCATAGAAGATCTCGGCCGGCTTTTTGATTGCACTAATGGGCCTGCCTCCAAAAAGGACAGAATCAAGCACAGAAGAGAAAATGTTTCCAAGAAAACTAACCACCTTGAATTGTGGAGACATTACAAAAACATGATGAGTTCTATGTATTTCCTCAAAGCTGATAGCTTTTTAAAACTGAAGAATGTAAGATGCGTCCAGGGATATATAACTTCGCTGTCATCTTTGGAAGATATTTGGAAGTACGTTGAGTCGAAAGGATTTAAATACTTAAATCTTCGCCAGCTGAATCAGGATAGTTTAGAAAACCTTTTTGGAATGATACGACAACATTGTCCGACAAACCGTAACCCGACATGCCATCATTTCACAGCTGCTTTGAAGTCAAATATTTTGACAAAATTAAGTACGTCAGTTGGCAGAGGAGCAAACTGTGAAGAGGATAATAACGAAGCTATTATTGATTTTGAAGATTTCTTTCAGCATGATGAAAAAACAGAAGAGGCTAATTTTGAAAGTCGTTTTCCAGAAGAAAATTTAGAACAAAGGGCTCAATTTCCTGTTCTACAGTCATCCGAAGATGTTGAGGCTGCTCTACATTTACCTGATGATCTCGAATTTCATAACGATGATGCGGAATTTTTACAGCTTGAAATCAGCTTGTTCGAAACTTTTGATAAGCAACCTACAGTGTATGTCGCGGAATACTTGGCCGCAGTGGTGCCAAAAAAACTCAAGCGGCAGTGTGAGAGCTGTAAACTATGTTTAAAAATAGAAGACCCAGAACTAATTGACACACCAATGTATACCTATAGTTACATTAAACTTCGTGAATGGTGGGAAGACAAAAAATGTCTTACATATCCCACAATAAACCTATGTAAGTTTTTTGATTCAGCTACATCATGCTTTGATGCTCAAGTTAAATCGATTCATCATGAAAGACATATTTCTCAGCAAGCGGAGACTATGATGTTGACAAGATGTGACAATTTACTGTGGATCTGTAGTGATCACAAAGATCGTCTTCTCCAGATACTGCTAGTTCACTTGAGTTATCTTTTGATACGTAATGAATGCCATCGTAAAAATCTTTGCTTCGCAATAGCGGAGGAATCAACTGCTAATATAATTAAAAAATCACAGCTGTTGGGAGTCGCAAAATCATGAATAAATATTATTACAAAGGTTTTTATTTCATTTTTGATCGACATTTCAGTCCAATTTTGTATTATTTTCATGTTTTTTATTGTTACTAAATATTTGTTATACAACATTGGACTCTAGTGTGGTCGCGATCCTTAACTAATTTGAATTGACGAGTCTTGATTCCTACCCTGTACTGAGCCAGTACATTTTATCGATATCGAGTGCAGCACTATCTGGTCTGTTAGGTTGGTAATTTTGTTTTTTGTGGTATCTTTGACATTTAGGTTAGTGATTTTGGTATTGGAGTGCCATGCAAATTGATGTCATTGGCTAATAAGAAAGTCCCGTCTCTTTGTTGCTATCGTCCCTGTCGCTAAACACATCTCAGTGAAAATGGTTGGTTGTGCAGTTTTTACATGTAAGCGGCGATCAGAAACATCAAATTTAACAAAAAACGGAGTTTCTTATCACACATATGTCATTTTCCACTCAAATAAACCACATTTTCAACACAAAATCAATTAGACATGAACAAGATTTGCGATGAAAATAACCACAAAATAGCGATAGGTGATATCGTGGTACGAAGGCAAGTCGAGACCGCTCGACTAGTGATGTGACAATGAAGGAACGAATGAATGAATGAAGTGTTTATCAAACAAAAAATGAATGAATTATTTTCTGAGGTACTGAGGTACGGACTTTTAGGGTTTCGTATTAACAAGGAACTTTTATAGTTTCGCTATATATATCCGTCCTTCCGTCTCTCTGTCCGTTCCCGGCTTAGTTCAGACTCTTAGTACTAGAAAGCTGTAATTTGGCATGAGTATACATGTTAATCATGGCTTGTCGAAGAAAATACCAAATTAATATTGCAGTTTTGTTTCATACATTTTCTAGGTAATAATAATAATTTTTATCATACGGTTAGTTTAAAAGTTATGAAAGTGGTATATAACGTATTTGGTACAATAATTTGATTATATTTTCCAGTGAAATTACGCGACACCATTATAGTTATATTCATACAAAAGTTCAGAACTAAAAAGTACCTGAGTATGGCCTAATCGTCATTAACAATTGCAATGGTTCATGCATCAACAGATGTCATAGATTTGTGTAGACAATGCGAAATTCTAATACGAGGAAATTTGGACGAAAGTAAAAGAGTAAAACCAACAGTGACTACATCATACATCGTTTCAAAATCATTGAACAGTTTTCAGGGTAAAGATATTTTTCCGAATATATCCAGGCACGTCTATGACAATGATTTTGTAAATCACAATATGGAATTGGGACAATTAGTTATGGAAAAGTATACAGATACGCGAATTGGATTTCTTATGAAGAAAACAACTCCACAGAAGTGTGTTCGTCACATATATTAGGTGGCTTTAATTTATCCAGCTAATTTACTGAAGACTCGGTAAGTGCTCAGTAACAAGGTTCGATGACCTTTTTTGTGATATTCGTAAATTATTCTTTTCGTGTTCCTTACAAACGCAAGCCCAACCCCGAGTGAATTACTATGGCATGCCAAGATTTTATGTTGCAAAAGTGTTATCGATCCGTGTTAATGATCACTTACTAAGCCTCCAGTATGAGTTTCGCTGTATAAATTAAAGTCACCTTATATAATAAACTGATCCATTTTAAAAACCAATAAAAATAATATCACATTTTTCAGATCTTTCATTCCATAACTGAGCGAAATTAATATTTATTAATTTATGTTTAAATATTTCATTAACCATTTTGTAATACGCATATACTTTCATTTATTATTGAAACCATTCGTGCCAGCTTTTGTGAATCGACTATTATAGCTACGAGTACTAAAACAAAATTCGAAACGATATACTTATAAAGTCCTAACATATTATGTGAAAATAATACAAAGGCAGATTAACTGATCATACATAACATTCAACATTCAATATGATTTCAGTCATTCCTAACTCGCCATTCATTTAATCGGTCTTCACATGCCCCCATCACTAGTTTTTTGCGCTAGTTTGCCATTGAACACTCGTGTAGTAACAGAAATTATTTGTATGTGTTCTTGTTTCGCGTTTGTGTTACAGTATTTTATTACGTGTGCGTTCATGGAGACGTCTCAATTTTTCGCATAAGTGTGCGTGAGTGAGTAAATGTGTGACGTGCGTGTTTACCTCCACCCCCCGCGAAAAATTGCAGAATGAATTTAGTACTAGAAGTAGCGCTATACCACGTCCGTGTTAGATGGTCTAAGGGTAGATAGGATTACTGGAAGCACCTCCCGCGTAAACGAAGTGATTATATATTAGATGAGATAAGAAACGAGATGAAAAATGGCAATGAGCTCTAAAATGTTTTTTAAAATTTGTACCTCCATACACTTAAATTGGGGATGAATTTTTTTTTCTCGACTATCCCTTATTGTGGGGTATCGTTAGTTAGGTCGTTTAAAAACATTGTGGGTGTGTGAAAATCATTTTTCGATTTAGGGTTTCGTTGGCGAAATATTAAGCTTTAAAGTGCTAATTTTTGTTAGAGCCTAGCATCCCCCCCCCTGCCGGCTTAACGTTTGCTTATAGGTTTGTGAAAAAATTCACAGAAGGAGTATATTGTAACGCAACCCTGTGTGCCATCACGCCAGCCCAGCCAGCCAATGCCAAGCCCAGCCAAGCCAAGCCAAGCCAAGCCAAGCTAAGCCAGCCAATGAGAGGCCGCCACGCTCTCTCGACTTGCCGCCAGCCTGCGACCGGTTCTCAGAGGCTATAAATACTACCGGGAGCTCATTTGATTCGGCATTCTGAATAATACACTTAACTAAGTCGCAACTCTGTCCAATTATTATCAGAAATACAAATTTATTAAGTACTGCTTATTTTACTTTGTACCCCTTCGTTTCACTCAGAAGTGGGATCCATCAAATAAAACGATGAAACGTAATCGCCATGACGATTCCAAGGAAAAAAATCTACGCCCACCTGGATGGATTATTTCACCTTCTACAACAAGTGACATGGAAGATTCGATAGATGTCCAAGATGATAATCAAGAAGACAACACGTGCTCGTCACCCCCGGCAAAAAAGTTACTGAAAAATCTGCTGCAGAGTGAGGTCCAGAGAGCAATTCGTGAACTAAACGAGGAAACTCCTGCAATCAGCAAAATGAAGGGTCACCGTGCAGCGTCACTCATCCCCGAGTTTGATCCCGATGGAGAAGACTGCACAGTGAAGGCGTGGTTGAAAAAGATAGATCAGCTGGGAGAAATACATGGATGGGATGACATTACGAAGGCGTTTCACTTGCAAGATAAGTTGCGAGGCCAGGCAAGGAAGTGGTACAATCGTCTGGAGGAATATGACCATTCTTGGGAGGCCTGGAAAGGTATGCTGATTCGAGCGTTTCCTAAACATCGTGACTTTAGTAACCTGTTGGACGAGATGATGCAACGAAAGAAGCTACCATCTGAAACCATGACAAAGTACTATCAGGAAAAAGTAGCAATGTGCTTTCGATGCAAGTTATCTGACAGCGCTAGCGTTTCCTGCATTATTAGAGGCTTGCCATCATCACTGCAGCCAAACGCTCGAGCATACCAATGCGAGCGCCCTGACGAACTCTACGAGGGTTTTTTATGTGCACTCGATGACTATCGTTTGCCGCTGACAGAGGTACGTACGCTTGGCAAAGATATCGGCCGGCAAATATCTGATAGAAAAATCATACCTGACAATCCTGACATCGACCCGTGTCCACGTTGCAAGAAAACTGGGCACATCCTACGTAATTGCACGCTACCCGATTTGCGTAGCTGTTTTAAATGCGGTAAGAAAGGGCACATTGCCACTCGTTGTCTTACGATTGCCACGAATTAAAAGTCTATCAGCCCGGAAGTGATCAATATTAAAGAGATCAAGCTTTTGCAAACTTGCAATAATGTTTACAAGAAGGTAGTGAAGGTCAACGGTATTTTTGTGAAATCTTACATAGATACGGGTAGTCAGGTAAATGTAATGACCAGCCAAGTTTCTCGATTACTGGCACTGGAAGTTTTACCAACCAGCGTTGTTCTAAAGGGATTTTCTGGGGGCTTCATAACCAGTCGTGGAGAAGTAAAGTTTGATTTGGAGATTGACAACATTTCAATTCACTGCAAGGCATATCTGACCGAAATCGATATGGAAGGCATCCATTTATTAATAGGACAGCCAGTTATAAATAGCGAAGGTATGTCACTGATCGTGAGTGATGGAATGGTGACATTCAAGCGAGATACCGAATTGAACAATGACTTCGATGTAGTCGAGAAACCTGATCGCTTCAAGGTGGTAACTGCAAGCAAGGAATGTCTACCACCGGGTACTTCAATCATCAAAGTCCGCGTGTTGGGTAACCGCAATCGTGACGACGTGGTCACAAATGCACGCCACTTCGAGCTGCAGGGTATATCATTTTCTCTGCCTGCGACGGTTCTTCGTGGTGAGGAAGGAATCATAAAAGTGCTGAACACTGGCACCAAAATGATCGAGTGGCAGCCCGGCGAGGTGCTAGCCAGGGCGGAGCGATGCGAGGATCAGCCATGTGCAAGCCAGGTTCGTGAAAAAACCATTTTATTAGTTGCCAATGCCAATATTGTCTCAAATGATACGAAACTAGGTGGGGTGAACATAGATCAAATTAGCACAGGTCCATTAAACAAAAAACAGCGTCATGATTTAAATTCTTTATTGATTAATTACAAGGATTGTTTCGCTAGTAATACACAAGATTTAGGTTGTACAAATTTGTTACAAATGAAAATAAAACTTTCCTCTCAGGAGCCCGTCCATCGTCAGCCATATAGATTAACAATCGGTGAACAAGATATAGTTAAAACAAAAGTGAACGAATTGTTGGATGCCGGTATTATCAAAAAGTCCGAGTCAGAGTATGCGTCACCGGTTATTCTAGTTAAAAAGAAGGATGGTGATAGGAGAATGTGCATTGACTATCGGGCGCTTAACGCCATCACTATTAAAGACCGTTACCCACTGCCAAATATTGATGACCAAGTTTCTAAATTAGCCGGTAAAAACTACTTCACGAGTCTTGATATGGCGCAAAGTTATCATCAAGTCTTAATTTCACCAGAAGACACACACAAAACCGCTTTTGTGACAACACAAGGGCATTATGAATATACTCGCGTTCCATTCGGTCTAGCTAACGCACCGTCCGTGTTTATGCGTTTGGTTAATAAAATAGTTGAATCAATGCGTAACGAAACTGAGGGTAGTCGTTACAGCCAAGCTGACAGTCAATGTCATTCAAGTGAGATATTAGCATTCTTGGACGATTTACTCCTACCCTCTTTTGACATTTCTAGTGGGCTGGATGTTTTGGAAACCGTTCTCCGTAAACTGAAGTCAGAAAATTTAAAATTAAACATGAAAAAGTGTTCCTTCTTGCAAACCAAAGTGACTTATCTGGGACACGAAATTTCTTCAGAGGGTATTCAGCCAGGTCAGTCAAAATTAAATGCGGTATCACAATTTCCCGTACCCAGTAACGTTCATGAGGTACGTCAGTTTATTGGGTTGTGCAGTTATTTCCGAAAATATATACATAATTTCGCAGTTATTGCTAGACCTTTAACTAATTTAACGAAGAAAAATAGCACCTGGGTTTGGAATAAAGATCAAATACAAAGTTTTGAAGAACTTGAAAATAGTTTGTGCTCTAAACCAGTACTTGCATTGTACGACCCGTCGTTACTAACTGAGATTCATACAGATGCGTGCAAACTTGGTATCGCCGGTATTCTTTTACAACAACAAACCGATTTATCTTTGCGCCCTGTCATGTATTTCAGTCGCGTAACAACTAAAGAGGAAAGTATGTACCACAGCTACGAGCTCGAGACGCTTGCAGTTGTGGAATCGTTGCGCAGATTTCGGGTTTATGTTGTTGATAAACATGTAAAGATTGTAACTGATTGTACGGCCGTTCGGGATACCCTCACCAAGCGTGACATAATACCACGGATAGCTAGGTGGTGGCTCCTGATTCAAGACTATGACATTAGTATTGAATATAGGCCGGGCGAGAGAATGAAACATGTAGACGCCCTTAGCAGGAACCCAGTCGATACTGTGAATATAAATCGTCTCGAAGTAACAGATTGGTTTTACACAGTTCAGTCTCAGGACGAAAAATTAAATAGAATAATCGAACAACTAAAAAACGGGTCTGCTGATTCAGAGATCGTTAATAGTTATGTGCTCATCGATGGTAGGTTATACCGCAAGACTCTGAACGGTAATAGGCTAGTGGTTCCTGGGCTTGCTAGATGGAAGATCGTGCAGATGCATCACGACGATATAGGTCACGTAGGATTGAAACGTAGTATGGATCTTATTAAAAATGACTTTTGGTTTCCCAAGATGACGCGTTTTATCCAAAAATACGTTACCTCATGTTTACATTGCGCTTACGGAAAGGGTGAACACGGAAGAAAAGAAGGAAAGTTATATCCAATTCCAAAGCCTTCTGAGCCGATGCGGATGATCCACGTAGACCATTTAGGACCTTTCTGTAGGACTCAGAAAGGACATGAGTATATGTTGGTTATAACTGATGCATTTTCCAAATTTGTCATTGCCGAACCGACACGTACAACGAATTCAATTGAAACGGTCAGAGCTGATCACGGTAAAGCCTTCACGAGTAGAAATTTTAAGAAACTAGCCACAGACAAACAGTTCAAGCACACACTGAATGCGATTGCATGTCCACGAGCAAACGGTCAGGTTGAGCGCACCAATCGAACCATACTCAATGCCCTCCGTGCCACCGATCCGAGTGAAGCGGCTAATAACTGGTCCAATTGTTTACCTGACGTTGTTTGGGGTATAAACAACACCTTAAACGATACCACAGGTTTGAAACCCTTTGATTTAATGTTTGCTCGGAGTGGTAGGTCAGTGTGTGACGTGAGCATTCCAGACCGAGTCTCTGAACCGGTCCAAACTAGGCGCGAAAAAGCGAGTGCGCGGATAACGAAAGTGAGTGAACGAATGAAGAGAAACTTTGATAAACGCCGTAAAAATTGCAAAGTGTATAGAAAAGCTGATTTGGTTCTTTGGAGACAGGCCCCTACTAGTAGTGCTTCCAGGGTTAACACTAAATTAGACGATATTTATTCCGGCCCTTATATTATTACTCAAGTTGTTGGCAATGACAGATATAGAATCAGGAGTATTAAAGGTTTGAGGGGCTACAAAAGTTTCACCGGATTAGTATCCGCAGACTCCTTGCGCCCGTACAGGAGTATAGCTCCTATATCTGATAGTGCCAGTAGCTCAAACGATGAATTAGAAACTGAAGACCTTATAGACCTACTTGAGAGCTAATTGCGTGTTTTTCCCATTGCGGGAGCAATTGTTGCAGGACGGCCGATTGTAACGCAACCCTGTGTGCCATCACGCCAGCCCAGCCAGCCAATGCCAAGCCCAGCCAAGCCAAGCCAAGCCAAGCCAAGCCAAGCCAAGCTAAGCCAGCCAATGAGAGGCCGCCACGCTCTCTCGACTTGCCGCCAGCCTGCGACCGGTTCTCAGAGGCTATAAATACTACCGGGAGCTCATTTGATTCGGCATTCTGAATAATACACTTAACTAAGTCGCAACTCTGTCCAATTATTATCAGAAATACAAATTTATTAAGTACTGCTTATTTTACTTTGTACCCCTTCGTTTCAATATATAAGGTGTTCTCAAAATATCTGCCACGGCTGTAATGGGAGAGTGTATTGTGTATATAGAAAAGAATAGTAACGATATTTTATTGATCTAACGTCATAAATTTTTTCATACAAAAAAATGTGCGTATAAATTTGAATTAATTTAGTTGTTTGAAACCGTCCCGTAGTAACTTAGCTGTTGCCGCATCGTCATTTCATTTCGCAACTCAATGAAGCCACCCCGTACTGTTGCCATATTTATCAAACAAATGCCGCCCCGGTCCGCGCCGGCAGCTCGTCATTCATTCATCAAAGCGCAAGCCGACGACGGCCTACCCCCCTCTCGCCTGCACTACCCCGTTCGTCGCACGCGCTTGTGTTTGTGCCTCAGTTCGCTGTTATCAGTTCGCGCATCCGTGCAGCTTCATACATTTGTCACAGATTTCTACGGGAAAAACCGCGCGTTGAAATTGAAAAAAACCCAGCATTTCATTTCGCAAAACGTCAATGAAGCTATTCATGCAAACTTACAAACAATACCGCGCGTCGGCATCGTTCGTCAAAGCGAGGCCGAAGACTCCCCTGCCCCACCCGCACCCCGTTCGTCGCACGCGCTTGCTTTTGTTTTTGTGTGCCCCACCCGCCCCAGTTCGTTGTTATCAGTGGTCAGCGAGGTGTGAATTGCGCGCGCATTCGTTAAAAATGCCTCCCAGACGACGATATTCAAATCAAGAATATGTTGAAATGGTATGGTGCTATCGCGAGTGCAATAACATAACCACGCATGCAGCGAACTTATGCCAGCAGGGGTTTGGTGTGCGAATAAGTCCTCATACTATTCTGGACGCCGTGTACACGGCCCCTTTGACCCGCCTCCGGTTGACGCAGAGAAGAGGAAGTGTTGGACTTCTTCCGACGTCATCCTCTTGCGAGCACCAGAGACGGGGCTAGAGTCTTCAACGTAAGCGACAACTACGTGCGGCAACTTCTAAATCGGGAAGGGCTATACCCTTACCACTTTACGAGAGTACAAAAATTGCAGCCACAGGACTACGCGGCTCGCCTCGCGTTCTGTCATTTGATTCGAGAAGAACGCCGCAACATTCTGTGGACTGACGAGTCACAGCAAAAACATAGCGATTCTTACACTAACTTGACTGTCCGTAGCCTGTTTTAAGTGTGATGGGGAGTTAAACATCTTATTACGTCAGTTTTTTTATCTGCAGTAAGCTTGGTGGAATTCAGTAACGGGTAAGTAAGTGCAATTTTTAGCTTTTGCCTGCGTATTATTGTGTAACTAATAGATTCAGATAGTTACGTTACGAACTGGTCAGCTGATTTCAGAGTTCATTGACAGAACAGTTAGAAAGAGATAGCAATTGTTTTCATTGACAAAACTACACTACGCGTGTAGTTTGTGAACCACGTTATGCAGAATAAAGCAAATTTTAATTTCACTACTTTATCTTCTCAAATTGATTTAACGATTCCGGGGTACGAAATTTATGCATTATTGTAATCTATAAACATAACAGTATCTCCTATTTCATCCGTGGCAGGTATTTTCATTACACCTTATATAATGAAGTTAAAAGGAAAACTATCACAGCTAAGTAGGCTTTACATGTTTACGAGTACAGGTCGCACCAAACTTTTGGCCCCCTATAAGCACGACAATGTATGGGTCGTTCTCCTAAATGTATGGTACTAGAAGTTTGGCGCGATCTGAATTAATAGACCAACTTATAAAATGTACTGGGCAACTAAAGAACCCAACATTGCGCGTGGCGCGACACGCACTTGGCCGGTTTTTTATGGAACCTGCTAATCTCTATTTTTGCGTCTATGAAAGAACTACTACAGAAATGAGTGATTGCATAATTTTTGACCCAATTTTTATTTATGTTTGCGTAATCCATCCATCCATCCATCAGCCCTTGTTCGTCCACTGCTGGATATAGGCCTTTCCCAAATTTCGCCACTCATGTCGGTCCTCCGTCCTCCTCATCCAGCCGCCACCCACAACGTCCTTCAGGTCGTCGGTCTAGCTAGCGGGCACGAGGTCAGCCTACGCTACGTTTTGCCGTACTTGGTTTCCATTCTAAAACCTTTCGGCTCCAACGGCAATCATGTCGGCGACAAATATGGCCTGTCCACTGCCAACTTCAGCTTACTGATTCTGCAGGCTATGTCGGTTATTTTCGATCTCCGAATAGTAAAACCAGAAACTCGATGAACGGCCTCCTTGGCAAATTTTAGTTCGTTTTCAGGTGTACCACAAAACACGTTAATAAAAAAATGAAAATGTAATTTTTTCTCTTTTTCTTAAATCGACAATCAGAAGTTGGTAATATGATGTGGATGGACATGGTAATGGTAAAAAATTATGAAATTCATATCGGTTAGTAGCAGCATACATATAGGGTGAAATTAAATCAACCGACCAATTTTTTATGCAAGGTGTAGTCAACCACAGAGAACCTTATTGAAAAGTCTGAAGCACGTTTGCTGAAATATAAGATAGGGAGAGAAGAATTAAAATAATCACTATATTGCATGAAGCGCTCCTATAATCTCAGCTAAAAACGCACACATGTACGCGCAAAACATGGCCGAGACGCGTGTTTATGTGTGCGAGCGTAACGAAGATACCCACACACATACAACAGTAGCTGCTTGATTGAATCTTCACTCACACAATGATAGATTACGTGGTTATTTCGTGGTTCGCAACGAGCTATCGTCGTCGTAGGTGGTTCGTCAAAATTACAGGATAGTGCTCTCGCCACCAAAGAAGACCCACGGCGAAGTCTTACCTTTTTCGTACGTAGAGTACAGTACCTGCTTGATTGAATCTTCACTCAAACAATGATAGATTACGTGGTTCGCAACGAGCTATCGTTGTTGTAGGTGGTTCGTCAAAATTACAGGATAGTGCTCTCGCCACCAAAGAAGACCCACGGCGAAGTCTTACCTTTTTCGTACGTAGAGTACAGTACCTGCTTGATTGAATCTTCACTCAAACAATGATAGATTACGTGGTTCGCAACGAGCTATCGTTGTTGTAGGTGGTTCGTCAAAATTACAGGATAGTGCTCTCGCCACCAAAGAAGACCCACGGCGAAGTCTTACCTTTTTCGTACGTAGAGTACAGTACCTGCTTGATTGAACCTTCACTCAAACAATGATAGATTACGTGGTTCGCAACGAGCTATCGTTGTTGTAGGTGGTTCGTCAAAATTACAGGCTAGTGCTCTCACCACCAAAGAAGACCCACAGCGAAGTCTTACCTTTTTCGTAGGTACTCTACTCAAGTTATGTTCTTTCTACATGGCTGCTTATCTATCTCACTCATCTTAGCGTTTGTGTAACCGGTAACTACCTACCACTTGTTGCTGTAGCTGATTTGATAAAACATTCATTTTCGAAAACAACTGCAAGTGTGCGTGAACTTAATAAGCTTAACTTACTTAAGTTTGGACAGTTCACAAACTTACAGTATGACTCTACGGCGGCGGTAGCGAATTCACCCAAGTAGAGATTATAAACAAACCGGTTTAGTAAACTTACCAAAACAAAGGTAAGTACTTACCTATTGATTCTCTTTCTCCATCAGTCCATCACCCCATTTAACAAATTTGCACAAACTCAAGACTACAACCACAACATAAGTTACACTACACAAATCAGCGATTTTAAAGATTTAAATCGAAGGCACAAACGCTAAGATACAACACAAACTCTTACTTAAAACCATTCCATTGAACAAATTAAAAAAAATACGGATTGCGAATTGCGACCGAGCGGCGATTTGTTGACAAACAAACCTCACAACTGACTAACGGAAACTGATAAATTAAATGGAACAACAAAAACAAAAACTGGCAGACACCTTTGTTACCCCTCGCCCCCTACCTCTGGCGAAAAATGGTTGCATTGCATTCCGTCTTACACACTTTTTGCATACGTCTGTATCGCTAGCACGCGGCAGAGATACGGCATCTACTATCTATGCTACTTGCCCTCTCACGCATACCGCATTTGTCAATGTGGGAGAGAGAAAGTAAGATGGAAAGATCTATCGACGGAGCGTGCTAGACCCTCCGGTGCATTAGTCAGTGCTTTGAGTCGGCTTTTAAAATAAATGGTGAATTTCAACGACCTTTGGTGAATTTATAAAAAACTAACTAAATTAAACTTTTGTTTTTCGCCTCTGTTTTGTAGCAGTTAAAACTCTGGATACTAATTGGAGTTCACGGTTCATATCCTACAGGGGCACATTTGTGTCCGGTCTGCGTGTTTTGGGTTCCCTCATTACTGCCCAAAGTATGGCGAATATGGCAATAGAGAACTCGTGATCCATCACGCTAGCTCATAAAAAAATAAAAAAATAAATGTTACATATCGAGAGTTTCTTACAATAAGTTACACTAATAAGGCTAAAACTACGTACCTGGGAGTTAAATGGAGTTTCTGATTGATTTATTGAAATTATTTTGATTCTCAGACTTTACTTTCTACCGTTTCCATACAACCTTCAACGGTTAAATCCAGAGCCCTGACATACGGCTAGACTTAGTAGGTATTATTATTAAAAAAAAACAATGATGTCGATAATTTTTTATAATAAGTCACTCAGATAACACCAATATTACGTACATAGAAGTAAATGTGGTTTCTAATTACTATTCTGAAGTATTTTTTTTATTCAGATGTTTCTTTCTACCGTTTCCATGCAAACTTCAGCTGTAAAGTCAACAGCCCTGGCTAACGGCTAGACTTAAGTAGGTACTTTCTTAACATAAATTATCTAAAACCTTGGGATGGTTCACAAGAATGAATTTAAAACGCAATTTATTCATTATTAATAAAAAATACTATGCTGCCGAGAATTTTTTATAATAAGTCACTCCGATCAGGCTAAAATTACGTACATAGAAGTAAATGTGGTTTCTAATTACTATTCTGAAGTATTTTTTTTACTCAGATGTTTCCTTCTACCGTTTCCATGCAAACTTCAGCTGTAAAGTCAACAGCCCTGGCTAACGGCTAGACTTAAATAGGTACTTTCTTAACATAAATTATCTAAAACCTTGGGATGGTTCAAAAGAATGAATTTTAAACGCAATTTATTCATTATTAATAAAAAATACTATGCTGCCGAGAATTTTTTATAATAAGTCACTCCGATCAGGCTAAAATTACGTACATAGAAGTAAATGTGGTTTCTAATTACTATTCTGAAGTATTTTTTTTACTCAGATGTTTCCTTCTACCGTTTCCATGCAAACTTCAGCTGTAAAGTCAACAGCCCTGGCTAACGGCTAGACTTAAATAAGTACTTTCTTAACATAAATTATCTAAAACCTTGGGATGGTTCATAAGAATGAATTTAAAACGCAATTTATTCATTATTAATAAAAAATACTATGCTGCCGAGAATTTTTTATAATAAGTCACTCCGATCAGGCTAAAATTACGTACATAGAAGTAAATGTGGTTTCTAATTACTATTCTGAAGTATTGTTTTTACTCAGATGTTTCCTTCTACCGTTTCCATGCAAACTTCAGCTGTAAAGTCAACAGCCCTGGCTAACGGCTAGACTTAAATAGGTACTTTCTTAACATAAATTATCTAAAACCTTGGGATGGTTCAAAAGAATGAATTTTAAATGCAATTTATTCATTATTAATAAAAATTACTATGCTGCCGAGAATTTTTTATAATAAGTCACTCCGATCAGGCTAAAATTACGTACATAGAAGTAAATGTGGTTTCTAATTACTATTCTGAAGTATTTTTTTTACTCAGATCTTTCCTTCTACCGTTTCCATGCAAACTTCAGCTGTAAAGTCAACAGCCCTGGCTAACGGCTAGACTTAAATAGGTACTTTCTTAACATAAATTATCTAAAACCTTGGGATGGTTCAAAAGAATGAATTTTAAATGCAATTTATTCATTATTAATAAAAAATACTATGCTGCCGAGAATTTTTTATAATAAGTCACTCCGATCAGGCTAAAATTACGTACATAGAAGTAAATGTGGTTTCTAATTACTATTCTGAAGTATTTTTTTTACTCAGATGTTTCCTTCTACCGTTTCTATGCAAACTTCAACTGTAAAGTCAACAGCCCTGGCTAACGGCTAGACTTAAGTAGGTACTTTCTTAACAGAAATTATCTAAAACCTTGGGATGGTTCACAAGAATGAATTTAAACGCAATTTATTTATTATTAATAAAAAGAACTACGCTGCCGAGAATTTTTTATAATAAATTACTCAGATAAGGCTAAAATTTCGTACATAGAAGTTAATGTGGTTTCCTATTAGTATTATGAAGCTATTTTTTTACTTAGATCTTTCCTTCTATCGTTTCCATGCAAACTTCAACTGTAAAGTCAACAGCCTTGGCTAACGGCTACACTTAGTAGGTAATTTCTAAACATAAATTGCCTGAAACCTTCGGACGGTTCATAGGAATGAATTTTAAATGCAATTTATTAATTATTAATAAAAAAAACTACTGCTGATAATTTTTTTATAATAAGTCACTCAGATTAGGCTAAAATTACGTTCAATGTGTTTTCTAATTACTATTGTGAAGTGTTTTTTTTACTCATATGTTTCCTTCCACCGTTTCCATGCAAACTTCAACTTCAAAGTCAACAGCCTTGCTAACAGCTAGACTTGGTACGTACTTTCTAAACATACAATTGTCTTAAACCTTGGGACGGTTCATAGGACTGAATAGTAAAGACAATTTTATTTAAAAAAAATGTATGGCACCGATCATTTTCCGTTAACTACTCGTATTTTAGCGTCTCCTGCTCAACTGTAAAATTAGCTATTTCTAAATATGTAAGGCTTTGCGGGAACAATTTAACTCGCAATAACTATTAATTAAATACAGTAACAATGTTCAAGGTTCAATCCGTACTCGAGCACATTAACCATAGTAAGATGTCATTTTATTTTGTCCCTTCACAATAAAAAGTTGCCTAAATTATTGTTACTGTTTTATTTACAATTTTTTGTATCGTTAACATTAATAAGTATCGTTACAAAAACGGAACGCAAGGAAGTCAAAAAGGGGATCAGGGGTGTGGGAAAGCGGGGGAGGACACGTGGCGCGGCGGGCCGCTCATAATTTTATCAACAGTAAATCGTGTGTGTGTAAATCTTATTTTTATACACCTATATATTCTGAAGGGAAGCAGGGAGATGGAGTAACTTGAAGGTTACTGAAACTCAAAACACTGAATAAATAATTATCTACTCGTACTAGTTAGTAGATACGATTGTCCAGAGACGAGTTTTGGCCTATTTTTGACCCCCTCCCCCTATAAATATTACGTAAGATCAAATTTTAAAGGAAATATTAAAAAAAACTAATTTATTGATTAATTTATAGGCAAAATAAAGAGTAAGACTTAAGAGAAAAAGAAATATCCTTAAATTACATTAAAAAACAGTTATTGATGAAATACATGCAAACATTATTTTTTATTAACTTATTTACAGTTAATTAAATCTGACAAGATGTACGTACATAGCTTATAGTACCCTATACTAGACTTTTTAGGTCCGTACCATAGGGCACCATCAACCTTGGAGCAAATAGTTGTGTGTGTCAAGGCTGCGTGAGTGTAGTATTGGTGGGAGTAATTTATTTGTGAATAAATGATTATTTTGAAGTGCATTAAAAAAGTATTCTTATTTATCGAGTGATATTAGTGGTGAGCGTTATGCGGTTTTAGGATTAAGTTGACGTGTTTAACATGGTTAAATGAATTTATTATTATCGGTTACTATAAATATGACTAAAATATGATATAGTAATAAAGGACAAGGACATAGTTTGTAATGATAAAAAAAATAAAGTAAGTTATAAGTTTCGAGGGAGTGATCAATTTTAGGAACTTTTAAGACAAAACAGCTGCCTACTTTATAATTCGGAGGAGGTTCTCGCAAGAGTTAATAGTCTAGGGTAAGTAGGTATTTGTAAAAGGGTCTTTTTGAGAGTTGTTCCTTCAAGTTTTGTGAGACGAACAGTTTTATTTAATTTGTTGTGTATGTATGGGGCCAAGAAAACTTTATCTCGTTGGCCATAAGATGTCTTCATGAGGGGAAGTTCCCACTTGCCAGCTCTTCTGTTTGACCTTTCTTTATTGTGTTCTAGGACTGAAATATTACTTTTTTTCTGACGGTCAAGAGTTTGGTTTCCTGGAATAGTTGAGTAGTGTCATGAGTGAACGGTTTCTGAAGCATCACTTTCAATACCATTCTTTAAGCTCGTTCTAAAGCGATGAGATGGCTTTTAGCTGCTCCACCCACAATGTTATGCAGTATAGGTAGATAGTTTAATAAGCTCTGGCACAGGGCAAAATACACAATATTCTTAATAGATTCTTCCCCATCAGATTCCTGGCTTTTTTTAAGAAGTACATTAACTTTCTCATTCTACCCGAAAGTTGGGCAATGTGAGGTGCCCAATTTAAATGTTAGTCAATGTTAAATCCAAGATAGCGCATGTAGTTGACCTTTGGAGTTGTTGACAGGAACAGGTAATTTTGTAACATGTCGATCGACATTCATGGGCTTTTATGACAAGATTCTCTGGTGGCTCTGAATGACGCGTTATTGTGAAGCTGATATATTTTGTCTTCTGAGTATTCAAGGAAAGCAAATAATGGTTTAACCATTCCTTTACCAAAAAAAGCCCTTTAATTGCCTTTAATAAGTGTTCTCCCAGGAATCGTCCGCAAACAGTAGTACAGTGTCCTCTGCAAAACAAGATACAGGATTTATTTAGGAATAGCCACTGAAAAATAGACGGGATGATTTAAAAATATTAAACAGCAGCAGCATAAAAAATAATTGCTTAGAAGAATATTGAGCTAAAACAAATTTTCAAGTCGATTTGTAACTTAATAAAATTCAATTTTATCTAATATAATAAAAAGAGATGTACAAGGATTGTAGCAATTAATGCGTTTAGTGCTATTATAGCATTTGCTACGGCGGCGTAGCAAGCGCTACGAACCTAAGGCTGTAAATTCGCTTTGTAGAGTCTACGCCGTAAAAATTAAAGAGGGCACCACACGATGTCCGTAGACTTTGTTATTAAATAGGTAGCGAGAAAAATCCTACGTCTTTTATGTTATTGAAGACTAACCTTTCGCTCGTGGCTCCGTCCGAGTTTCTTCTCCGTTTTCGGCTTGGGCGTTATTTTATCATCACCCCTTATAGCCTGACCTTTATAGCTATGGACCAGAGTCACAAAGATGATAATAAATAAATCCGCATTATCAATTTCATTGGTATAAAATTTTGAAACAATATTAAATGTGCAGACGACTTTTTACTACTTTATTAATTGTAAAGATTTTAAGACGTTTATTTTGGTACAAGTTTAGGCCTATCTTTGCGATTTTATTGGATGCAGGAAAATGCGTATCGCATGGCCGAAATATTAAGGTCAAAGAGTGTAATATGACATATTTTTTTTCTAAATTGTTGTTCAAATACGAAAAATCCAGTAAACCTCGCCTTAAGGTGGTAACTGAGGATTTCGGTGCAAAATGCATATCTGGGCGCACGGCAGGGGCCTCGCCAAGTCGAGCTAAAAAGCGGCACGCCGTACCATCCTTTTCTCGAAGCAGTTTATGCCATTTTCGACCCCCTATAACTTCGTTGTGGATAAAACTAGCAGCCTGAATTTTCGGCAACCAAGCAGGCATTGTATAAACACAGTATATTACAAATTTCATTCAATTTGAACCAGTAGTTTAAGAATTATAACTAGTCAAAGATTCTCAATTATGTCACACACTCGCTCACTGACTGACTGACAGATCATCAACACTCTAAGGCACTTCTAGCAGACATAGAAGCTTCAAATTTGGAATACAATTAGTGTTTAGTTTATAAATCAAGGAAAAACTAAAATATTTTGCAATTTCGATCCAGTGCCCTAGATACACTAACTGCATAAATAACTTTGTAATTCCATATAAATATATAGGATTACAAAGTTACAATTTCAGTTGTACGTAGAAGGTACCGGAAAGGAAAAAAAGTAGGACTATCTACAAAAAGAAATGAGATGCGATCAAAAACAAAACTTGTAAAAAAAACAAGTCTTGCAACTTAGTTCTTCTACCGTAAAAAGTTGTGAGATCCATTCCATGTAAATCCAAGTCGTTTAATTTATTCAGTCCCTACTTAAGGGACCTTCTGTCTTAAGCTAACTTGACAACATCTTATAGTGACCATATCAATATTAAAAATCTTTTTTTTTTTTTAAGGATAATTTTTATTAATGTGTTAAGACCTTAAATAACATTACAAAACTTAACTAAAAATAATCTTAAGTAAGGAACCTAACAAATACAACCTAAAAATTTAAATATTTATAACAAATAAAAAATGCTGGCCAGATCGCTACCATCGTTGGGAAGGGTGCCCAAAAGGCTGGCAGCGTTACCACGTTGAATGGCCAAACTTATTTTTTGGGCAAAGTAGCTTCCAGCCCTTCGGTCACCTGAAGCGTCGACCAAACGCGATGAAATTTCTTTATAAAGTTGTCGCGCTTCTTGACCCCACGGCCCAAGAGTTTCAACAGCAAAAGGCACAAATATGAAGCCCTCGCCAAGGGCTCCATACATGCGCCTTTTTACACCTTCTGCTTTTTCGGCTGCCGCGCCTGCCTTTGTTGCGGTCACTTGGACATGGGACTGTGCCAATGTGTCAACGCATGTTGCGTCCCATATCAGTGAAAGCCCGTTTTTCCAAGGAATGAGCGTCATTCCGTCGGGCCGCCTGCCGTCGTCACGTGCTATGCCTTTTGGCTCTAATATAGCCGGCACACTCGCACTGGCAAGGGCCCGACGAATGACGTCATTCAAGGCTGCATGGCGCGGCAGACGTCCAGCACTATACTGACAAGATAGGCCGTGGTGGCCCAATTGGTCGACACTGTGTCCACAACGGCAGCGATGTGGCTCATTTATTTTAGCTCCTATTCTCAGACCGACTGCCAGGCTGAAAGTAGTCCTCTCCAGTAGTGTCCCGATGTTGGCAGATGGTAATGCATTTAACCAATATCCCGATTCTGGCTCGCTAGTTGCTAGAAGACGGGCTCGCTCCGCAGGGTTTATTGAAGTTTCCAGTAGGTTCATTTGAACCTGACTGCAGAGCGGCCCGTCCCAAAGCTTTTGCGAAGCCAGGTTAATCGGGACACTTTCGTCGGGACCGGCGATTGTACACCAAACGTCCCTGGCCTCCGTCAAGCACGCGACCTCAACACCACCAAGTGATGGGTTTATTATTCGATTGAAGAGGTCGATCGTGCTATAGGCTGATGACAGGAAGGCTGGTAGTGCTACGCTGCTTATTTTTCGAATACCCAGACCTCCACATCTGATAGGAAGTGTTGCCTGGGTCCAATTCCTTTCTTCAAACGAGCAATTTAAGATTTCTGTCAAAGTCGACTGAATTACGTCATCTAAAAGTGTGAGTAAATTTTGATGTTTCCAAATGGTTGTGCAGCGTAGAACATATGTAAATTTTGGAACAAAGAGGCAATATCTAATTATGAAATAGGCCATATGGGGATTTATTTGTTTTAGACGTCTAGATGATTCTTCAAATTTAGATATTTGTTCTTCAATGAAACCAGAAATTGAATCATCTAGAACCGGAGCACCCAGAAGGCGAAGTGAATCGTTGTCGATTATTTTTATATTTGGAGCTAGATCATTGAATTTTGCCAACACATTATTATGTTCTTGGGGTGGCAGAATTCCGCTCAAATAAAGCTCACACTTTGAGAAATTTAGTTCTAAGCCAATAGTTTTAAACTTATTTATAATGTTTTCGAGGTCTAAAAGTACTGAGCTTGCATCACCTCCGAGTGTTCCGTCGTCCAAGTACCAGACATTAAATTTTGAATTTAGGTCTGCGATGTGTGGATGTTTAAATAAATAGATTGACTTGGCAATCGCACTAAATAATCTAATTTAATGTAATATGCATTACTTGTGAGATACAGTGTGTTTTCATGCGATTGGCCGAGTCAATCTATTTATTTAAAACATAAAAGATTTTTAATATTGCCTAAAATTGCCGCTTTTTTATATAAGTTTAGGGTTACGTACCCGAATACTTGACCAACTTAATTTTGTAGTTTTGTTTCATAAATTTTGTAGGTACTTAATGCTATGCAAGTTAGTAATTTTTATCTATTAATTTATTTGAATGTTACGGAACCCTCAAGTAAAGCCTACTTAGCTGTGATAATTTTCCTTTTAAATTCATTATATATACTACTTCTGTGAATTTTTTCACATTTCTATAAACAACCGTTTGGCCTGCAGGGGGAGGGGACGCTCCACTCTAACTAAAATTTTCACTTTAAAGCTTAATATTTCACCAACGGATCCCTAAATCGAAAAATGGTTTTCACACACCCACAATATTTTTAAACGGTCTATCCAACGATACCCCACACTATGGGATAGATGAGAAAAAAAATTCATTCCCAGTTTACGTGTATGAGATACCCAAAAAAATATATTTTTTCAAGATTTTATTTTACCATTTTGTTGGTGTGATTGATATTTATATCCATGCCAAATTACAGCTATCCAGTACTAATAGTCTCTGAGCTAAGCCGCGGACAGACGGACATGGCGAAGCTATAAGGGTTCCTTGTCGGACTACGGAACCCTAAAAATACGCAATAAAATAAAATAACGTAAATAGTTGACAAGGGTGTAATGTAAATGCACACTGGACACGATCACACCTTATGTGTTTTCAGCATACCTGGTAGGCAAAGCGCCTAGTCTGTATGATAGCAATCACACCACTGGTGAGTTTTCAGCAGTGAGGTATTGACATTCAAATGGAAGGATACGGAAACATTCTACCTAGTGAAGCGAGTGTTTGTCATTCCGGTAGGGCTACATTAAAGGTCCGTATAAGGCTAGATGCACAACTTCAAATGAGCATATCACATTGTGTAACTTGGTTAATAAAAATAATGTAGATAATAGACTATAGGGCTGATAGATTCATTCAGAAAAAACAGAAAATATTTAAGTTCGCTGGTTAGAAAAAAAAATACAAGGTTACCTCTAAATTTTATGTTTTTCGAGTGTTAAAGGGCCTTACTTAAATCATACAGCCTTGAAATTTGTGTTCAAAATAAGTTAACAAATAACATCGTCAGTTCGTCATAGAATATTTTAAAAATGTAATCTAGAACAGTTATTAAATAAAAACGCAGGTTTTTGTGAGCGCGTGTTTCTTAGTGGTCGTAACAGCCACGGTTGAGAGCGCGCTGTTTTAAACTAAAAGGAAACGTCGTAGAGTTCAGTTCTGATTGATGCAATATGAGGTGCTCAATCTGACTTTATTTGTAGCCTTAACAATCGACCGAAAATATATTCATACGTTTATTACTTACCTGCCTAGAAAAATTCCTCAAATCAGGCGATTCTGACTATTATGGTTGCAAAACATCTCAATTTATTTTATATATATATTAGGATTTTGGTAGGGTTTTCTTGAAATATAGCTGTCACCAGTCTCTGGAATTACTCGCGAATACTCAGGTAATAAAACAAAAACAGCGGTTTTCTTCATTCTTTAATGCATTTTCACTAATTTTCTTGACAGCGATGAGCACTTTTGGTGAAAATAGATACCAGAAATCAGTATAATCATGTTAATAAATGTAACAATCCAGATTTTAAAACAAACTCTTGCTTCTATAGGACTTACTTACATTCAGTAGCTCGAGTAATGATCAACTTCTCATTAAAAATAGATCTCTTCTATAAAATTTATATAATTTACAAAAGCAGTAACGTTAGGTAAAAATAACAATAAATAAATGCTATTTTCGGGAACAAACGCAATAATATTTATTTTCTCTTTGTAAATTGACAGATAGTTACTCAGCTAAGAGCAATTTGTATAAATATCTTAGAGTACAAAGTTACTATTGGTGTTAGTCGCCAAAACTGAGAACTAGGCTGCGATCTCTACGAGTAAGTAAGCTACGGCGTATTGGTTCGTCATTCATTAAATATATTTTGGCTAAAAAGTCAACATTTGCAAAACCATCTTTACAAATTGTCATGACACTATAAGAATTAGTTAACGATGAATTCAATCCGAAAACCGGCGCGGCCGACAGCTCACTTGGCCCTTGCTATGATATGTTACTCTTTGTTTTTAGTATTTATTTCATATGTGCTTAAAATAAAAAAGAAAGAAGGATCAGTTGAAGAACTGAAAACTTATAAAAGGAATTGAGAAAGACAAGAATTAAAATAGTCTTAATAAGAAGCAATTCATGCGCAGGACTGTTCTAGGTAAATACCATCAGACCGAGAAGTGATTGGCACGACCGAAGTGTCCAACCACATCTCGGGCCGACGCCCAGCTATCTGCGAGCCAACGGCCGCGTCGGCGCACGCGCAGCGAACGCTGCTCTATCACAAGACGTAGTTCGTCCGAATTTGTTAACGCTCCGGCCTACTTATTCCTACGAAATGATCTCTATCGACAATAAATTATTTTCCCTACAATTAAAACAAGTGAAAGAACTGCAGCGAAGGCTTCGTTCGTTCCACTTCGGAGAGCGCTAGAAATAATTGACTGTACCGCTCCACGAACGCCCGCTACACCCCTATAAAACGAAACGCGCTATAGGCAAATCCTCGATACAATATTTACATAAAGAAATTAGTTCCAAAAGATTCGAAGCTCTACTGATCACCTCTACTTAGGAAACCGAGAAAATCGTTTTGCGCTAATTATTTCGATTATTGGTAGATATGACTACTTATTAATTAAAATGAAGAAAGCAAATTCTGTGCTATGGGGAATGGCGCATGACTCAGTTGTGCGTCACTTGAACAGTCCTAGGTGCTTCCGGCGGGCCTCGGGGTGCGGTGCGCGGCCTCGCCCTACTCTACCTTACGTAGTAATTGTGAAATAGTATTACATGAAAGTGTCGTGAACATCCGCAGAGTGGCGTGGGCGTCGCTCCATCCCCTCGCCCTGCGCCCTCCCCGCGCCCGCCCCAGTGTGACACTCCATTCCCACGCTCCACTCGCCACGTATCAACAAACTCATTTATTTATAAATAAACTCAAAAAACAACATTTCCAGTTCTTTGATAACAGGAACGTTTTACTCTTCCGTTCACCCAATTTGTAAATCGAATATTCGACACCCTTCAACTATAATGGTTTTGGTTCATATCTTCAACAGAGCGTAAAATTGATATATGATATCTTTACATTTCAGTCTAGTCTATATAATTATTTTCTCTTTTAATGGCAAGGTACCTCTATAAAGATTCAATAGTTTTATATAACAGGTATATCTACAACCGAATACGTTGTGTATTCATCGATTCCTCACAGCGTCAATGATATAAAATTTAACCTAAAGTATAACACAGGAGAATTAAGTATAAGATCACAAAATGAGATTCAGCGGGCGGCGGGAGGCGGGCGGCGGTCGTCGTCGCAGCTCCCTACCGCTAGACCGCTATACCGCTACCGCTACACGCCGCCGCGGGCGCCCAGGCCCGCACTAAGCCTAGTATTGCTATCGTCGGTCGGTTGAAGCGGGCCGGTCTCACCCGGAGAGCCGGACCGCTAGCAGAGCGTGCGGCGTCAGGGCGCCGGGCCAGGGGCGATGCCAGCGTCCGACTTGTGGAATGCGGCCGCGGATGCCAGCGGCGGCTGCTGCGACGCCGCCGAGCTGAAGTCGTGTTCCGACTTCGGACGCGGAAGAACGGCCGCCGCCGCTCCGAACCCTGGTAAGGCAACTCCCGCCATGCGGCATGACGCGGCCTGCAGCGGCTGCAGCGCTAGCCCCAACGAGCGCTCCGACAGCCGCGCCACGCTATCGTCGGACAGGCTCACGTGGTCGGCTTCAGCCGCCAGCGCGTTCACGACGGCATTGATCGTGTTCCCCTCTGAGGTCGTATCGTCTTCTCTATGCGCTACTAGGTTGGGGTTCTTCCCTATCTTGTTGAGTCGTTCAGCGGCTACGCTCTCCATTGTACGCCTCATAAGGGGGTACTGATCAAGCACGGCATTGAAGTGGTCCACTGATAAGGAGAAAAGGTTGCAGTAGGTCTCGGCTCGGACGGAAGCGACGCGGCGCGCGTTGGTCAGCAGGCAGATCTCACCAAAGTAGGAGCCGTCGGAGAGGCTAGTCGCTACCTCGCCATTCGCCATCACTATATCCACTATGCCTTCTTGGATGAAGTACATCTTGTTACCGATGGTTCCTTCTTTGATGATGATATCGCCTGAAATATAGAGATGACGGTTTGATTAGAAACTTTTAGCATGCTAAACCATAAAAAAGCACAAGTTTGCATTACGAATCAATTATCACCTGGCTGGAAGACTTCATAACGTAATTTGGTGACAACGTCGGAGACGAAGTTTGAGTCTGCGTTGGCGAAGAATGGCACGGAGGCCACGAGCGATCGGCAATTGTAGTTGATGACGTCTTCTCTCAGCTTTTCACTTAACTCTCCAAGGATCAGCTCCTCGTCGAAGAACTTGCCTTGATACCGATGCTCGAAGTACTCCGTGATTCTTTGTCTCATCTCTCTAGGCAGTTTGCGGTACGCCATATACTCTTCTACTTGTTTTACCTGTAATTAAGAAATTCCACTCAGTTAATAAATGTTGTAAAATATAATTATAATAATTCCCCAAATCATACAAAAACAATATTAATCAACGATTCCAACACACAACACGCTACACACTTTGAAAACAATTTTCAAAAACTCATGCGTAACTGGCGATGACTTTTTGAACTCACAACAAAACAAACTCGAAGAAGGAAATCAGAACCTGCGTAGTGGAAAAGAGTAGAAAAACAAGAGAGGATATATGGCTTGGTTAGTGCGACCCATGAGTCAAAACTGTTATGAACACCACACTTTTGTCTTTATGAATGACGATCCTAAATACAGTGTAAAACATGTTATGAATAAAACGGCAAATGATAGATTTCCAGTTAGTTATATGTAGCCAAAGGTACAATAATGACTTTTACACACATTCAGTTTGTACTCACGTCTAATCCCTGAAACAGGTAATGGTAGATTTAGTGAAAATTATAAAGAATGATTTGGTTGCACATCCTTTAAAACACAAAGGACCAGGATTGCAGTGCATGAAATTCACGTAGATGACGTTTTAACTACTACACAAGTTTAAATTTTACTTGCACAGGTGTTCATAACGGTTTGAATGCCTTCGGGACAACAGATTTGGTCGCTTTAGGCACAGATTAAGTGGAGAATTAGTACGAATAAACGAGTAAAACAAGAAAACGAATAAATGCATAAGATAGACAATTGTAAGTACGCAGAGGACAGATATACCTTTTCTCGATATTGTCTTCTAGAGGAATCTAAACTCTGGATGAGATTGGTAGCGTGACCGAGGAAGAGTGCGTAACACGTGGCTCCGGAGATCATGGAGAGCATTGTCAGCCACATGTCAGTGAGGGACTGAGGGGGGAACCGGCCGTATCCGATGCACAGCATATGGGACATCGCCTTGAATAGTGCCCATGAGTACTGCTCTAACCAGAACGCCTCCTGGAATTTCAAAGTAATTTGTTAAATGAAGAGAGTTGGTTGCTCAGTTTATGGCAGAGAGTTTGCGTTTGATATTCTACAAAGCTTGCATTCATGATTTTTCCGCAGGTAACTAATGTGTATGAAGCTAGACCCATGTTCATGGGTGTCAAAGAAAAGGTCTCGGCGAGATCTACCCGCCTAAAGTGTCAAATCTTTTTTGACCCGTATTTCTTAAACAGCTGAAGCTAGACCCTTGTTCATGGGTGTCTTAAAAAAGGTCACGACGAGATCTGCCACTCCCAAGTTTCAAATCTTTTGCAGCCCATATCTCCTAAGCAGCTGAAGCCAGACCCCTGTTCATGGTACTCTAAGAAATGGCCTCGACGAGCTCTCCCCAAATAATTGAACGAGCAAGCGAAGTGAACGACTACTCAGAGTCTACTTGGACAACCCGGCGTTTGTATGTATGTATAAATGTTTGTTCGACGATAACTCGAGTATCGTAGATCGGAATGTCATTAAATTTGGCAGGCGAGTAAATGAGGCAAAAAGAACTTTTAAGTTTGAACATGAGCCAAATCAGTCAAGCGTGAATCGGGCGAGCGCGAGTTCAAAGTTCGGGCGAATAGTAATAATAAAAGTCGAAAAATTTTTTTGCTGTGTTTTTGTCTGCCGTTTCTCAGGTTGTTGAGTTTTCACTATAGTGATTGGTATAACAGGGGCTACATGGGCGACAAAAAATACATTTGACAGGTTTTGACAGATTTTTGACACGTCCAAAAAAGTGCTCCGATTAGCATGAAAGTCGGCACCGAGAACTTTGTGGAGGTGCTGATTACGATGCTGTATTCAGATTTGTCAATTTTTTACATTTGACAGGTGTTTTGATAGCTCATCGGAAAATGTTGAAATGGAATAGAACGGCTGGTGCTAGATTCTCCGTATTTGGACTCTAATGAATGGTATTAGGGATACATTCCGACCGATGACAGTTTTTGACATTTGACAGCTGTAAAAGTCTGTCAAAATTTGCGAAATATCGTCTGATTCTCTTGAAACTCAGTTTCTAGACGTTTTTAAGTTTTCTGATGATATAAATAGATTATACAGAAACGGACATGAACCCTGAAAACCTTACGCACTTTGTTTTGGGAAGTGGCGTAAAAATAGTTAATTCCTTTAAAAACTTTAATTCTCTATTTTACCACCATAAGATATGCTTATTTAATTGATTATACCCTAAGAAACATCAAGGACAATGGTGGCGCTGCGTTGTCAATTTACAGCGTTTCAAAAATGTAAAAAAAGGTGTGCTATATTATGCACACATGTCTGCCTCTGGGGCAAATGATCCCAGTTATCATGTAAACACAGAAAATCAAAGAGGCAGATATCCTGGGCTCTGACTGCTGTAGTATTCAATTTAAAAATTCAAATAATTTTATGATTTAAAAAACTGTATATGAAGTGCACACTTGGCAGAGAATGAGAAGGACCACGGAAAAATAGTCTGCCAGCATGTTGCCCCGGCGTTGTCTATTAACAGAGCTTCATGAATGTACAAAAAAAGGTGTGCTATATTATGCGCCCATGTCTGCCTCTTGGATTGATGTTTGAATTTCTTATGAAAACCAAGAAAATCGATGAGGCAGACATTCAGGCCTCTGATATTCTAAAGGAAGACCATTTGAATTTTTTTTTCAACCCGATGCTCGCGCCAAGCAGCAAGTGCAAAATTCCATGTCTACTGAATATTATTGAAAATAATTAATCTCTATAATCTATAGAAACGATTTTCAAAACGCGTCAGTTGAGGCGCTATGTAAAAAATATACGGATGTTATGTATTTGTATTTCATGAAGTAAACGGAAAATTGCAATAAATTTTTGGTATATGCATTTTGACTATATAATCTAGGGTTTTGATTTTGGAAAACACGTTTGGAGAAATAATTAATGAAATGAGGTCTTCAAACACACTTTTTCTCCTCGTTTGACGGATAGGGATCATGTATAGAACTCAAACATATTTTATTGGATGGGTTTTAACAATATCTAGATATTTGATTTTGGATATTTTGCTAGGTACCTATTTTAGTTTTTTTTTATAAAATTAAAAAAGTAACTTTTTTCTCTTTTGCGCTGAATCCGCCCCTCTCGCACTACGCGTTTTTTCGCTGGGAGTGAGAGTGACAAAAATTAAATTTACATAGCCTCTAATTCCCTTGATTCCGTGAATTTCAAACAGTTGTACAGCTAAAAATCTGTGAGCAAAGTGTCAGCCAAATGTTGTTTCGTATCCAAGGAGTCATAATGAATCGAATGGGAACAACACAATGAGAACCGTGCAAATGACTTAGTAGAGCTTTTTTTTAAACGTTTTTACAACTCCATCCCATGATAATGCAGACCCCCGAATGTCTGCCTCTTCGATTTTCTCCGTTTCCAAGATGATCGTGACCATGAACCCCAGAGGCATAAATGTGCAAATGATTTAATACCCCCCCTAACCGAGTCTCTAGTATGAATTTGGTCGGTTGATTTAATTTCATCTAGTAGGTATATAAAAAAAATACCTTACCACTTTGTTGTTATATATGTCTTAGTGTATAACCGCCAATAAGGAATTCCAAGACGAAGTCAACTTTTAAACAAAACGTAAATTAATATTTACTAGTACTTCGCCCCGAACTGTGAACTCGCGCTCGCCCGATTTGCGCTTGACCGATTTGGCTCTTGCTTGAACTTAAATATTCGTTTTGTCTTATTTACTCGTCTGCCAAATTTCATGATATTCCGATCAACGATACTTGAGTTATTGTCGAACAAACATTTATACATACATACATACAAGTGCTGGATTGTTCTGGTAGACTCGGAGAACTCGCTCGTTTAATTACATGCTCAAATTAAAAACTAAACTTACTAGTAGTTCGCCCCGAACTGTGAACTCGCGCTCGCCCGATTCGCGCTTGACTAATTTGGCTCATGTTCAAACTTAAAAATTCTCTTTGCCTTATTTACTCGCATTGATGTAAAATAAATATTGTTCTGAGTTTACTCGTCTGCCAAATTTCATGACATTCCGATCAACGATATACGAGTTATCGTCGAACAAACATTCAAACATACATACATACAAATGCCAGACTGTTCTACTAGACTCGGAAAACTCGGTCGCTTCGCTCACTCGTTCAATTATTTATTATTTTATAGTATTTTTTGTTTATTTTATTGTGTTTATTTTATTTAACTTTTTACATAATTCTTAATTCTTTATTGTACACAGAAAAAATATATACAATATTGGTCTTAAATCTAATGTACAGTGGCGAGCTTATCTCAAAAATGAGATTTCTTCCAGCAAACCAAGCCTGAAAGTGAATATTTTATTAAATAGGGTAAACATATATGTGCACATAATAAATAATTTTATAAAAATAGATTAACATAATAATTAAATACTAATTATCCTAACCTACGAAACAAGCTATAATTACATACTAATATGTACTTACAATACATACATAACAATACTTATAAGATAAATACAGAAATATACTACACATAATATATAATAACTACCTAAAGAAGGACAAATTAAGGCGCCTAGGCACGCCACCGTTTTAGTACAAAGTTTAATAATCCGTTCCTCTGTTGTTTCTCGTAATAGACCAAACTATATGACCTCCATCATCTGGTGCTGGTATTTTAAAAGACACCATTTTGCCAAAATTTTGAACATTAATTTTGTTTTAAAGATATTAAGCTGGACAGATTTACATACAAAGTTGTTTTCTTGCCTCAGATTGTACCTATATCAAAATTTAACATTTCAGCCACATAGCGACTTTGTAAATGCCTGTATTGAACTATTGAGGTCTATACCTTTATTCTATAATGAAAAACAACGGAGAAACGGGTTATCAAATTTTGTACTAAAACGGTGGCGTGCCTAGGCGCCTTAAGAGGAAGAAATATAGTGTTCTTTGATCCTTTTTTTAAACACGCTAATTGAGGGACTATCCCTTATTGTATGCGGAAGTGAGTTCCAAAACCTAATTGATTGAACGGTAAAAGAATTTCCAAATGCACCGGTGTAATGGCTTGGGGTTCTTAGAAGCGAGACTGTGTGGGATCTAACTTGCTTGTCTTTAGAGAAAATGAACTCGTAACGTTCGCGAAGATATGCCGGGGAAGTTGGGCTCCGTAGAATGTTGAATAGGAGACACAGAATGTGGACTTTTTGACGTTTTTTAACGGAGAGCCATTTCAACTTTTTACGAAACTGTGAGACATGATCATATTTCCCTAACCCATATATGAATCTAATGCCCAGATTCTGTAAACGCTCAGGTTTACTGACCAACTCTTGATTAGCGTCTAAGAAGGTGACATCGGCATAGTCGATTAGAGGGAGAAGAAGAGACTGTGCGAGGGTTACTTTAGTTTCAAAGGGAAGAAATTTCTGCAGGCGCTTGAGCGAATGAAATGTGGCATAAACTTTTCTACTAACCTCATTGATGTGAGAGTTCCATGACAAGTTGCAGTCAATAATAGTACCTAAATTCTTTGCTGTTTTTGTGTAGACAATAGGAATATTATTATACAATACAGGTGGAATACTCTCCTGATTGAGTAAGTTGGTCATATACCTACTATAATTTTACTTTTTATAAATAATATAATACAGTAAAACTCATTTCTTAGTCGTGTTTGCAGCCAAAATTAGTAAATTTTCATGTCTTCACAAATACAGAAACAATCACTTTTAAATTAGTTATTAGATTTAGTTACATCGATTGCATGTGTCGCAACTCGTGGCGTCTGACGGAAGATCAGCGTCACAGTTCTGCTGTGGCATTTTGCTGAGTCAGAGACCTTTTTGTTTGCTGCATCTTATATATAGATGGAATGATAAAATTATTTATATTTTTTGTACGTGGTTTTTGTATTGGTGTAGCAATCGAAATAAACGTCCTTTCATCCTTTCTTTCTAATAGGTATGTAATATTAATAAAATATACTTAATATAAATCTACGATTAGGTTTTATTTTTAGAACTGAATTTAAGATTTTTACACTGTGGTATTGTGTTGTTGCGTATAAGAAAGTTCTAGAGGTACTATAAGCTGATCGATAAAGTGAATCAACTAGCGAGTGACGACATCATTTTATTTGTATAAATAGAGGCCATCACAGATTGTTGTAAGTTCATCCATCTATCAGTCTATTTCGTCCACTGCTGGCCTTTCCCAGATTTAGCCACTCTTGGCGGTCCTTCTGGAAGAAATGACCATAGTCACCATCACGCGGTGCCGAAACCCTTGCAACAGTGACGTCGCTGCCCATCACCAGTCTGTCTTTTATAAGGCTTGGCAATTTGGGATGGATATACCGCCATCAATCGGTCCCAGGCAATGGTGGGTCACCTGGCTTGGCCCTGTCTGCGAGCTGTCCTCTTACTCTCCCCCGAATAACTAATAATTTGCGAGTAAGATGATGCTACCTCCACAGTCGAGCCCGGCACCAGCTCCACAACCTGGGTTATAGTTGTAGTACTTATGTAAAAAAGGGACAATAGATTAACAAACCTGAAGCTCGTTTATGGCTACCCACGAGTTCGCTGGGAAACCTTGCAGCATAGGAACCAAAAATTGTAGACATCCAGACCAGTGGCCGATCAGTAACATCATGCAGATCAAATTGAATATCCGCATGAACACTGACGCCATGTTGAGGAACTGCGAACAGAATATGATAGAACCGATCAATAAGGAGCTGATCGAATCAGTTCGCCTCTAAAGGAAGCCGTGCGGACTGCGCGCGACAAGGACGCTCGAGTTCAAGCATCGCGATGATACTCTACCGATGAATTAATACAATAGTGAGAAATAAAACATGAACGAGTGATAGTCGAATCATATGCGAGCATGCGTGTGGCGGTGAGAGTGCGGCGGCAGTCGCCTCGGGCCGCGGCCGCCTCACGGTCCGACGCGACCGCTGCCGCGCGCCACCCTCGCGCGCCCTCCGCTCGGCGCGCGGCTGACGAGGACGAGGATCGGAAACAGAAACGCCAAAGTAAACAGAGGAAGCGAAGCGTACGCAGCGGTCTAGGACGCCCGGCGGCGCCGGTAGCATGCTAAGCGGGCGAGCGAGCTCATGCGCGCCGGCTCGTGCCGACCCTCGTTACCTTGAAGATCAGATTGCTTTTGCGTGACACCTTCTTTTTGGCAACCTCGGAGCTGAGGCGTCCTCTCCGTTCCGTGCGCTTTTTTTGAAGATTCTGCAAGATCTAGAAAACAAGCGAGAAACACGAGATAGTAGGAAGAGAGCCAGGCGCGCCCGGCGAGCGCACGGGCGCTGTCGGCGGTCGGAGAGGTGTCGCGGGTAGGGGCCGTGCGGGCACACAGAGGATGCACTAACACCGACACGAGCTGGGACGACAGACTACGAGCTACAAGGGACTAGGCGCTAGGCGCGGGAGGTACGGGCATGCGGTGGATTGGCGAGGCACCTGGGAGGCGAGGTCGCGCGACCCGGTGTTCGGCGCGCCGGGGTCGGGCCGAGGCTGCGGCACTGGACTCATCTGCACACACCACCACGTCACTGCGTCGTCGCCACCTGCCACCACCCTCCCCGCGCCTACTCCACTTCTCACTGGCTCTCCGCTTCACTTTATTATTTTTAGGACCGATACTTTCAAAACATTTATCTTTTAAATTTCTTTTTGATACGGACGTTCTTTTGAATTTGTTGTTCAATTTCTAAATAGATTTTTTATGTATAAATTACTAGATTACATAACTACTTGTGTGAACTGTTTTCAGTAATAATTGCAAGAGTTCCGTTCTTACAATCCGTGTTTCTATTTTTAAATTCGTAAGCGTACCTATATGTCGCGTTAAATGTCTAATGTAAGGATTCTTGTAATAACGATTTTAATTTCACTACGGTTTCTCGCTTTAGCGCTTAACTAGAATCTAAAGGCTTCGATGAAGCTGCAACTAAATAGTAAGTTGGGCAAAATAATAACGTTTCCATAGAGGCGAATATTCTACAGGTCCCGGAAGAATCTTCCAGCCGAGGTCGCGTCGCGGGCGCACACAGCAACGAAGAGACAGAGACAGACGCCACGGAGTGAGAGAGAGAGCGTGCCCAGGCGGAAAGAAGCTTGCAGAGAAGCAGTAGAGAAGTGCAGAGCGGGACGTGGGGCTCACATACAGTGGAGGGTGGGATTGCATGGTCAATTACAGGATTACAACAAAAATCCATATACGACTTAAGGATCACTACTCGCTAGAAGTCAATATTCTTATTATAATTTGTACAAACATTTTCATAAAAGGTGTCTTTCATTATCGATTTATAATATTCTATAAGTTACAAAATTAGGGTGACTTTCTCTGTATTGTTCGCTTTAGACCGCCGCTGCAGTTAGTATCGCTGTTAGTTACCAATGGCGTGTTAAAATGTGTGGGCATAATGTAGTTAGGGCAGTGTTACTGGTTATGTGTTCCCAATAAGTGTGGAACTGAAAGGCATGATGGCTTACATATACTTCCTCCCATTGTGACACATATCGGACAAGCCTCGAGAGCCGGAGTAGCCGCACCAAGGATAGCAGCTTCGCCAGCCGGAGTATCCTCAGCGCTCGACCCGCGTGGAGAATTTGAAAGCTTTCACTAAAATCCTGCCAACATAACCAAAAAAACCGTTGATAATGAAGTCAAATAGCGAAAAGATCTTCCGAACAATCACCTTATCGATGATTCTACGGACGACATTTTCGAGGCACGCTAAGATCTTTTTACAGCCGAAGTGTAAAAGACATGCAAAGTTGCTGATATAAAAATAAACTTTATCAGCCAAAGAAAGTGCTTAAGCATAAGTTGAAACATGTTATAATTATGTTTTGTTAATTTACATTATATCCGTTCTAGAAGAAATTGTATCCAAGCTTGTGTTCTGGACAAAAATTCCAATATTTCTGATAGATATCTTAGTAGATCAAGCAAGCATTATTCGTAAATTGATGTCATTAGTCATTTAGGGCTTCAATAACTTAGATTTGTTAGTAGGTAGATACTAAAATTAAACTAGTAGAATTACAATTTGGTCATGTTGTTATTACAAGAGGGAAGAATACAAATGGTTAAATAAATTCCAAACCAAAACGAGAGTTTGGAAGTATTGGGAAGTGCAATAACGTATACATTCAAATACTAGTACATAATATTATTGGCATAATACGAATACGAGTACGTGAACTGGGTAGAACGGAATATAGATTATACATGCACAAAACTGATATACACCAGTTATAACATATTTGGATAAGAACAGTGCAATCAAAGAGATTTTGGGAGTGGTTGGTGTTCAGAAAAAGAAGTGCTTATTAAAGTTGAGAAATTATAAATTTCCATAACCATTAGAGTACGAATTAAGTATCCCATACGATTTCCAAAACAAAAACAGCTTAGAAATCATCGAAGAATGAAGAAGAAACAAAATAGATGCTAAAATAATCATATGGGTTACTAGACAGGTAAGAAAGTGCATAAAAGATTAAAAAATGTGATGAGAATAAGAAATAAGTCGAGAAAGTATTAAAACACTGGAGGAAATACAACAAAACGTTAAAGAGTCAAACCTTTACGTGATAATACACCTTTACGAGACTATAATCAAATACACGTTGTCGCCTTGGACGATCTTGTGGCAGTGGGTCAAGAGTCACACAGTGAGAGACAACAAAGAAAATAACGACAACAAAAAAATACAACTACAACAACTAATAACAGGGCTTTTAAATAAAAAACACCCAAGCTGAAACAGAATATCAAAATAACATAAAAGGTAAAGTTAAATCTAGTGTAATAAGTTCAACATGGCCAAATTGCAACGTACGTTTACCTGATTGAAGATCAAGAAAATATAATCTAGTGGTATACTAGAGATGAGGTCAAGGAAGAACCATGTCCTCAAATAGTGCTTCGCTATTAACTTGGGATCTAATATCACTTGTTCTGCATTATCTTGCTGCATTATTCCTGAAAAAGATGAAAAAATATACAATGTTTAGAACCTAATCTGTGTAATCTATATAAATGCTATATAAACAAAGAATCTAGCTAAGAATACACTCGTAAAATGAAGAAGCAAGGACTATAAAACAGCAATTAATGAATAGAAAGAAGAGAGAAAAATATTAAAAAGATATTCTGAAATAGAAGTGATTTTAAAATCTCAAGAGAATGACAAGTTCAAAACAAAGAGGTAATTAAAAAAAAGAATTTGAAAAGGGAAGTAATAATTATACAGCAAAAAAATCTCAAGGTTGCAGGCAATTAGTAAATGATGCAATAAATTTAGAATTTCAGTAAGATATGGGAGTAAATGTGTAAATAATAATTAATTAACAAAAGGGTATTATATTTATGACAAATACATCAATGGGGAGGATGTACATCCAAACTTTAAAAATTAAATATTGTATGATATGTCACCACTAAATAATCTAAAAAATTTTAAGATTCAAACTTTCGATTAGGTTAGGTGTGGGTCCGGTGAATAACGGTTTAACTCGACTTAGGTCCAAAATGAGATTTTTTTATCACTTTGCTCCGTTTTTTTTCTCTCAACAAAATGGTCTAACTGGAATTTCGATATCTTTTGTAAGACTGGAGATAGAAATGTCATATATACAAAATGGTTGAAGTAATTTTTTTGTGGTACGCAATGGTTTAAAAAGAATTATCGACTTAGGTCCAAAATTAGATTTTCTTATACCTCTCTGCATCATTTTTGCTCTACAAAATGGTCTAACTGGAATTTCGATATTTTTTGTAACACCGGATATAATGACAAAATGATTTAAGATTTTTTTTGCGGTACGCAATGGTTTGTCGCTTACTGAAATGTCACATTTTGTGAAATTAATGTAACTTTAATTATAATCCATTTTGACGTTTATTTATTTGTTAATTTTACATTTTTCCGCGTTTACTACATACATAGGTAACACTAAAAGTTTCCGGAACTGGCCACTTACATAAACAATATTTAAAAATTTATTGCAACATTTGAAAATAGAACTCTTTGGCTGTAGAATGCAGTTTGTTTCATCTGACTGTCTTCTGTTTTTACCTTGTGGCGCCATTTAAAAAATTGTGTGTCTGCATCAACATGGATTTAACTCGGGAAAATTTTCGTAGTATGATTTTCTACGATTTTAAGTGTAATTTGACAGCTCAACAGAGCATCGCTCGGCTTGAAACAGCTTTTGGCAATGAAGCACCATGCAAGACGACTGTTTATAGCTGGTTTGCAGAATTCAAGCGTGGTCGTATCAATCTCAGTGACGAATCTCGCGATGGTCGGCCGTCCCCCGCTGTGACCAACAAAAACATCGATGCTGTGCGCCGTATGATTGAAACAGACAGGCATGTGACCTACCATGAAATTCGCGCATCCTTAGAAATAGGCATGAGTCAAATACAATCAATCCTACACAAACATTTGGGTGTGAGAAAGCTGTGCTCGCGGTGGATCCCACACAACTTGACCGAGGCTCAAAAAACGGACCGCGTCACTTGGTGCAGTGCCATGCTTACCAGATTCAACGAAGGTGCGTCAAATTTGGTGTGGGACATAGTAACAGGTGACGAAACATGGATTTATTGCTACGATCCCAAAACAAAGCAGCAATCGAGCGTATGGGTCTTTCAAGATGAGCCGAAACCAACCAAAGTGGCGCGCGTGAAAAGTGCATCTAAGCGGATGATTGCTTCTTTTTTTAATAAAACTGGACACGTGGCTACTGTTGCTTTAGAGAATCGTCGTACCGTGAATAGTGACTGGTACACGACCATTTGTTTGCCGGAAGTTATTGACGAACTCCGTAAAAATAACCGTAAACGCCGTATCTTCCTGCACCACGACAATGCTAGTTCTCACACGGCCAGACAGACAAACGACTTTTTGAAGACGAAAAATGTAGAACTCATGAGTCATCCTGCATACAGTCCCGACCTGGCACCTTGTGACTTTTTTCTGTTCCCAAAAATTAAGAACCAATTACGCGGTCAACGATTTTCATCACCAGAAGAGGCTGTCGAGGAGTATGAAAAACACGTTTCAGAGGTCACCACAGGGGAGTGGCACAAAAGTTTTCAAAACTGGTTTGATCGAATGAAAAAGTGCATAGACGCCAAGGGAGATTATTTTGAAAAACAATAAATTAATTTTGTACCTTTAATAGTATTTTTTCATATTCATTCCGGAAACTTATAGTGCGTCCCACGTATTATTATGGTAAAAGGCACAAACTCAATCATAGTGCATTTAACAATGCGTAATTTTTTGGTGCCAAATGGGAACGATGTATCTCTAAGATGGTATGGTTTCTCGAAGCTGAATGGACACATCGAACGGACCTTAAATTGTTATCTACACTACACTTAGATTTCGTGTACGAAATGTTTGTTAGTGAGAATGAGATTTTTTTTTTTTGTAAAAAATGTTGTTTTTTGGCTCTTCTGTAAATTTGGGGGTTTTGAGTTAAATCGTTTTTCACTGGAGGCACAGTTATACGTGGGACGCACTATAAGTTTCCGGAATGAATATGAAAAAATACTATTAAAGGTACAAAATTAATTTATTGTTTTTCAAAATAATCTCCCTTGGCGTCTATGCACTTTTTCATTCGATCAAACCAGTTTTGAAAACTTTTGTGCCACTCCCCTGTGGTGACCTCTGAAACGTGTTTTTCATACTCCTCGACAGCCTCTTCTGGTGATGAAAATCGTTGACCGCGTAATTGGTTCTTAATTTTTGGGAACAGAAAAAAGTCACAAGGTGCCAGGTCGGGACTGTATGCAGGATGACTCATGAGTTCTACATTTTTCGTCTTCAAAAAGTCGTTTGTCTGTCTGGCCGTGTGAGAACTAGCATTGTCGTGGTGCAGGATGATACGGCGTTTACGGTTATTTTTACGGAGTTCGTCAATAACTTCCGGCAAACAAATGGTCGTGTACCAGTCACTATTCACGGTACGACGATTCTCTAAAGCAACAGTAGCCACGTGTCCAGTTTTATTAAAAAAAGAAGCAATCATCCGCTTAGATGCACTTTTCACGCGCGCCACTTTGGTTGGTTTCGGCTCATCTTGAAAGACCCATACGCTCGATTGCTGCTTTGTTTTGGGATCGTAGCAATAAATCCATGTTTCGTCACCTGTTACTATGTCCCACACCAAATTTGACGCACCTTCGTTGAATCTGGTAAGCATGGCACTGCACCAAGTGACGCGGTCCGTTTTTTGAGCCTCGGTCAAGTTGTGTGGGATCCACCGCGAGCACAGCTTTCTCACACCCAAATGTTTGTGTAGGATTGATTGTATTTGACTCATGCCTATTTCTAAGGATGCGCGAATTTCATGGTAGGTCACATGCCTGTCTGTTTCAATCATACGGCGCACAGCATCGATGTTTTTGTTGGTCACAGCGGTGGACGGCCGACCATCGCGAGATTCGTCACTGAGATTAATACGACCACGCTTGAATTCTGCAAACCAGCTATAAACAGTCGTCTTGCATGGTGCTTCATTGCCAAAAGCTGTTTCAAGCCGAGCGATGCTCTGTTGAGCTGTCAAATTACACTTAAAATCGTAGAAAATCATACTACGAAAATTTTCCCGCGTTAAATCCATGTTGATGCAGACACACAATTTTTTAAATGGCGCCACAAGGTAAAAACAAAAGACAGTCAGATGAAACAAATTGCATTCTACAGCCAAAGAGTTCTATTTTCAAATGTTGCAATAAATTTTTAAATATTGTTTATGTAAGTGGCCAGTTCCGGAAACTTTTAGTGTTACCTATGTAATTAAAAAAAAAAACCGTTCAGAAACAATTCATACAATGCATACCCCAAAAATATAAAATTAGATGTTTTGGAAATAACTTTTCAATGCAAATACTATAGTCATAATATAGTCTGATTTCGTACTCCATGTGCGGGTAACGTCAATGAAGATGTCTTGCTATCATAGTTTGTCCAATTAATTGCACGGTAAAAACTTCCATGAAAAATGAACGATCAAGAAATAATTTTCTTTAGAATGCAATAATACCTACAACTCGCATCGATTTTTCGATAAACACGGATAAATTCCAATTTTTTTTTGCCTCTTCGGACATTATGCGTATTTCTCAAACAATCGATCAGCAGTTTTTGAGTAATACCACAGTATAGGTAACAACAGTAGTTTAACTAGGCGGTGTCCTTGAAATCAATACCTACGGCCGCTCGGCGCCTAAACACGCCCTAGGGCTGCCAACAGACTGTTTACGTATTTGATAATGCTATATTATTATTAGAAAAGTTTTATTTAAGCAACCATACAATGAACAACATACTCTGTAATTTCATGCCATAATTTACGAAAATGCGCGGGAACGTCACAGAGACAACGTACGTACGTAACTGCGGTGCGACCGCCACTGTCGTAAACCGAGTTGAACCATGTTTTGGCGGTGGTTCACTTCGGCCCGCTTGTATGGAGATAGAATACTATTTGTTACTTATACTATGGTAATACAGCGGGCAAATGGGCGACTATATAAACCGAGGCATTGTTAGACGTACCTGTTCTAAAATTAACAACGATATCTATAAGGAATATGGTGTCTGAGAGACAGTTGAAGGCGATCCAGCGCGTGCTGAGGTCATCGTTGAAGAAGGAGATGGCAACCGGTAGGATGATGAGGTTGGCGACGAGGAGCAGTAGCATGCACAGGTCCCAGTAGAACCTGGAAATAAACAACATTTAAGTTTAACACAAGTAATTGAGCAACGATGATTACAATTTTTAAGGAGAGAAATTTAAAATTAATCCGTATAAGTATAACCGGAGATTTTTAGATTACTGATAGAATACCACTCCGTTATCATAACCACTAACCAACTTTGAAAAATGTTTGACTGCTCTGTCTATATAGCAATGCAAAAGTATTCGTAACTCACAAAATAAAATTACCTTTGTACTTAAAAAAATACATACTGCCATGGTTAAGCCTGCAGTACCTACCCAAACTTCTTTAAAACAATTATATTAATATATCTATCGGCTAGAAACAATCTATTCGAGACAAATGCAATAAAATTGGAAATGAGTACTTTATTACTATATTTTTCGGTTTTAAATCTATTTACAATCCATTTCTGTTCTGTTTTACTTTGAAATAATATAACATACCTAACAGGAATATTAATTTAATATACACTTGTCCGCAAAGAAAGCGGGTCGGTTATAAAAATCTCAATAACTTCTAAAATACTGGAACTAGCTTTATGTAATAAAAACTAAATTAAAGTTTATTCTATTACAAATGTAGGAAGAAATAAAACCTTTTTATTTCTTCTTGTGATTGTATTAAAAACCATAAATGAAAAATAAAGACGATTTTTAAAATTTTATAATCAATTTTGAAACCATTTGTTTTACTTTTGTTTCTATTCTGTCATATAAATATGGTATTTCTTTTGCAGAAATTCAATATTCCGTTTAAATTCAGTTAAAAACATGCCACTACCCCCGAAGAGTGTACCAGAATTTTGACAATGCTGGAAGTCGGGGGCAGTCAGCGTTATACAGCGAGAACTGTAGGTGTGTCGCTATCAACCATTCAAAGAATGCTCTAGCGATTTGAAGAGAGTGGATCCAATATTTGTAGACCTTTGAAAAAGGTGCACAACAGCGTGGGAGGATCGCTATATGGTATCAACAATGTTGAGGAATCGATTTCAAACGGCTGTTGAAGTCCAAAATTACCTTTTACGTGCTGGAGGAAACAATCCTATCACGTGTACAGTGCGTCGACGTCTTGCTGAAGCAAATTTGAAGCCATTTAGACCCGCAAATTGTTCAAAACTCGAAAGGTAGCATCGACATTCAAGGCTGAGTTACGCAAGATAATACATGAATTGGACGCTGGATTTTTCTGACGAGTTGAGGTACATGCTATATACGCACGATGGGAGGCAAAGAGTCTATAGAAGACCAGGAGAGTGCTATAACCAAGCTTGCATGGGCTGGAATTTCTTCCGAAAGACGCACCGAGCTAGTGGTAAAAAAGATGGAACTTTAACTGTAGAAAGATACGCGAATAGAATCTTAAATAAATACGTTGGCCCATTTTTTGTAAACATGGACGACAACGCCATCCTTATGCAAGATAACGCTCGTCCCCTTACAGCTCGGATAGTGTTTGACTACCTTGAAGATGTCGCTATAACACGCATGGAGTGGCCAGCACGCAGCCCAGACTTGAACCCCATCGAGCATGCCTGGGACGACTGGGACGCCAGCAAAATTTCCCTCCAATCACACTTCGTGAACTAAAAAAAGCACTGAGAGAGGAATGGGAGAATATTCCTCAGCATCGGCTCAGAAATCTGGTGGAAAGCATGCCAAACCGTATACCAGCTGTATTAACAGCTCTTGGAGGTAATACGAAATACTAAAATGTATGAAAATTGCATATTTGAAACCATAGCACATTTTTCAAATTTTTTTCAATTTTTAATATTTTTACTTAGCCTACTTTTATTCAAAATAAACTTCATAAACTTGAACTTCTTTCACTTTTATTTAAGCAATATGAAATTGTCTATAATGCAGTCTTTATTTTATAAAGCTAATTCCAATACTTTGGAAGTTATTGAGATTTTTTTTACCGACCCGGTTTCTTTGCGGCTCAGTGTAATTCAGAGCGTATTCAATCCCAAGTCAATTAATTCACTATTAATTAACTTGACGTTTACGACACCAATTGCACCTTTAGAGGTGCTATTTTTTTCCTTTTGCTAACCCTCGTTTTCTTTTCTTTTAATAACAGGAGGTTCTGGATACACAGCAGACATAAGGCACAGGATAGTTACGGCGAAACAAGAATAAAAAAACACCATTGAAAATAGAAAAAAAGAGTCAAAAAGAGGTTTATTAAAACATCAATTTGGGGTATACACAGACGTAATTATATGTCTGTGGGGGGTATAGCTTTATATATAGCGAAATTTGGACTATGTATTACACAAAGAGATATATTTGAGATATGGCGTTGCGGAGAATGGAAAGAATCACAAATCGGGAAGTTCTAAGGAGAAAGAAAAGGATTATTATAGAAACAATAGAGTAAAAATGGTCGGACACATATTCAAACACGACTATTTTATAATTAACATATTGGAGGGAAGAATATAAGAAAAGGAGTAATATAAACGAATAGTAGACTAGTAGACTAATGAAAAGAAAAGACTGGAGTCGTGTTATTCGAAGAATTTAAGGAATTGGCAACGAATAAAACTCAATGGAGCTATCTACACCGACAAGAGCTTTGCTCTTAAATATACGATGAAAGCAAAGTCAGCCAAATAACACAATAATCAGCATCGAAGAATGACCTACTACTGAAACAGAAACAACTGTTTCCATTTCGGACTGAATTTATGCAGTCACAGGGCCAGTTAGTTGAAATGTAGAGGTAGATAGAACTTCGCAAACTTTGCGGCACAAATATTATTGGAAAGGGGGAACACTTCGAGGTAGTTTGTGCTACCTATTCTAAACTGTCTAAACGAAACAACTTGATCTAAGTATAAAATATATCTCTTTTCTGTGCAGTTTGTAAGGCGTGTTGGAAATTTTGAAATACTTCGCAAAGTTTAATTTAAGCTCCTCAATAAAGTTTCCATGGCTGTGCGCCAAGTTACATATTTGACTAACTACTTACATTATGAAATATAGTTAAAGTTCAACAAGAACACTATAAATGCATTAACATGGTAATTGTGTCCTTGAATGTCTTGAAACTTTCTCCTTCTAAATGCATGAAGATTTATTATTTTAAATTATTTTGCAGAATGCAGACATTTTGGGTTATACATATAAGGTGTTTCAGACAGAATCTTTTAATAAACTTTTCGGAAAAGTTTTTGACTCATATTTAGTTAATTAAACATGTTTTATACCATTCCCACTCTAAAAATCTCATTTTATTCACTGAAAACCTATAAAAAGGCCTTTTAATCACTATTTTGGTGTTTGAATTTAGAACACACCAATATATTCGAACTTCATCTCAATGCTTATACAACCTCCTTGCGCAAAAAATACTCGATACAAACTCCTTGCGCAAAGAATACTCGAAGCACAAACTCTTTGTGCAAATAATTCCTCGAGATTTGATTGGTTGATATTTGCGACAAGGAGTTTAGTATTAGAATAAAAACTATTTTTTGTTCTTTGCTGCCATTACAGAAAAAAAAAATACTAGTAAATTGGCACCATTTTGAATATCGTAATTTGTACGAACACAAAGTTTAGTGTTACTTTATAATAAATCGATTGAATATGCATTCAAGTGATGAAGAAGATGTATTAACACCTGAGTTTATGAATGAGAGGGCGGCCGATATAGTAGAAAACTTGCTACCCAACAAATCACGGCTCGTTTATATCAAAGCCTACGATGAGTTTTGCAAATGGAAAAATGAAAATCAAGCGTCGTCGGGCACATTTTCAGAGACAGACGTCTTTAATTAATTTAATCTTCATTTTTTCTTCACTAAATGTCAATTTTCGCTTAAATTATTTATTTTTTTCGTAGTCATGGTATAAAGTATATTATGCAACTCTTGAATAAAGTACGGATTTATATTGAGGGCCATGAATCACTCGCGTCGCTCAGGATTCTAACACTTGAATTACTCGCTACGCTCGTGATCCAATCATCATGAATAAGAATCCTTTACTTGCTCGTGACTCATCTATGGCCCTCGCTTTAAATCCGTCCTTTATTCACTAATTGCATAATATACTATTTTTTCTACTTCTATTGGTCCAATGGTTTAAATATCTTCCACTAATCCCAGGGTTGCGGGTTTAAAGCTCGTAGGGGCACATTGTGGGGCACAAGGTGTGGGTCCATATCTGAGCCCGAAGTGCGGCAATAGGGCTCACCACAAATCACCGTGAAACGTCGGTGCATTTCACAGTCCTTACTCGAAAACACTTCTGACTTCCCCACTCGTATTCTTAAATAGTTTTGATAGTTCGGTTCTTTGATAAATGTAAGAGTTTTAATAATATTACACGAGTGTATGTAAAGAGGTAGGTACCAATGTTTGAGATCATCGTCATATTGTGCATTTACTGAATGGTCAATATTAAGTAAAATAGAGCAGTACATTTTATATAACTAAGGTCTTAGTCATCGTGAACACTAATAACTTTGCTTGTTCCCCGAGCAAAAACAAGACTAATTTGTAGCGTCGTAAGGTTCAGAATGAGATCTGTCACGGTTAGTTGGATGAATGGAGTGGAATGATGTGTAGTTTTTACAACATTGTTAAACAAATTATCCAATGGAGCGGCGATTGAGTTGAAGTATTATCATCTGTCATCTGACAAGTATTTCCTTAAATTTTTCCACAACTAGGTCATTGCAAAGGTAAATAATTAAAAAGCAGTAATCAGTAACCTCGTCTCTTAGATATGCGTTTTACAAAATGTACATGTTTATTAATGCAAACAAATGAGGCATTTTGTTTAGTTTTGTTATATTTTTCGAGTTCGTCTCCTGACATTAAGATTTTAATGAAATTAAATTACTTTTAGAAAGTTTGTAATAGCAGTAGGATTTTGTTTTGATAGCTCAATAAATGACAATGTTATCGGTATTCAAAGTGCATTTATTTTAAAATACAAACTGCCTTGCAAGTGACGTCATCCGACACAGCTGGACTCAAGAGTTCATCCCCGGTGGCGCCCGCATGCTGCGTACGGCACAGTGTTGCTGTAGCTTTGATTTTGATCTAGACAGTAACTTTTTACCATGATTTCTAAGCCTAACTCTAAACTAACTTATGGATATAAATTTGAAATATTCCGCTAAACACTTTTATCATGCTAATCAAAATGCAGACTCGTGCACCGCCACAATAAAACATGTACAAGCAATAAAGCAATCTTGATAACAAGCAAGAAAACTTATCTAATGCTTGTTATTTAAGATTGCTTTGTATTTGTGCTCGTATTGCTTGCTTGTGCATGTTTTATGCGGAAGGGCACGAGTCTGCATTTTGAGTAGCATGATATTTAGCGGAACATTGCAAATTATTAATATGTCCATAAGTTAGTGATGGACTTCCACAAAGTAACGCTTATCTCAATCAATTATACTAGCTGTTAAAGTTTTATTGCTATCTTAATGTCCTACATACCAAACTACTGGATTTTCAAATATATATGAATGAACTACCACGGGGTTAATATTTTCAAATTCAAGAAAAATCTGTGTGAAAATGGAAAGTTTTGGAGTTTGTTTTAAGAGAAGATTTCTGAGTAACTACCTATAGTTGTATTTCCTTAACATGTTGATAACCCAAAATTTTTAAACGGTTAAGAAGTATAGGTTGCAATATATATAACATAAATAATAAAGATATATATATATATATATATATATTAAATATGTTCAGCCCACTTGGGGCCGTCGTCAGTCAAATATAGAATATAGAATATAATAAACATGACAAATAGATAGAGTATAGGAATGACATAACATTATTTATTCAAAATAAAAGCTAACACAATAATATAGTACACATATTTATTAAAGTATACGCAGGTTGGGCGATAGATAAAGTTATTTTAATTTTGTTCGATTTTTATTTAAAAAAATAAAGTGTTCTTCAAGTTATGCTGCAGACGAAAAACAGAAGCTTTGCTTTATTAAAGAAACCTTGGTTACTGAAGGGAAATCTAGAAAATCTAGTTACAAGTAGATTTCAGGAATTTCAGAATTGTGCTGAAATGTAAGACGGAAATGGCAGTAATTTAACCCAATGAGCTAGAAAAATGTCCACAATCAGTTTCCGTCCAGTAAGTTGGCAGAAACAGTAAAACAGATGGGATATTTCCGAGCCGTTCTGCCAAAATGCATTATTCTGCCGTAAATTTCCGTGGATCTACTCGCAAAATTATCTGGCGAGATTATTTATTTTTTGCGTTTCATAGACTTACGCTTGACACCCGGATAAGATTAAGGATGAAGCGCGCCCGGAAACTGAGAGAGTGACGAGCAGGCGAGGCTTTAATCAGTCTTTCCAGAGATTTCCACAAACGTTTTATTTTATTTCATTTCATCCACGGAAGTCGGTAATGAATGAAAGACTGATACAACGGCTACTCATGATGTCATACCGGAACTAGGCGATTCGCTTGGCGGCATGGCTTCGTCATGAGGGTGGTGACAATAAGCCACAGCCGAAGCATTCCATCCATCCATCAGCCTATTTCGTCCACTGCTGGACATAGGCGTTTCCAAGATTTCGCCCCTCTTGGCGATCCTTCTGGAAGAAATGCCCATACTCACGACAGACAGGCGGACATACGCTGGACAGGCGGGTTGGTGAGTGCGGTGCCGAAACCCTTGCACCAGTGACGCCGCTGCCCGTCACCAGTCTGTTTATATAAGGCCCGGCAATTGGGGATGGATATACCGCCATCCATCAGTCCTAGGCAATGGTGGGCCGCCTAGTTTTGCCTGAGAGCTATTCTCTTACTCTCCCCGAATAACTTCGGGAGGATTTGCGAGTAAGATGGTGGTACCTCCACAGTCGAGCTGAAGCTTACCACCAGTAAATAGGTGCCTACGTCTCTGCAGACGGGGCCAAGGTCCGATGACCTTATGACACTCAATACCACAATAGACAAAGATTGGCACACATTTTTAATTGGTCGGTTTTTACGACTTCCAGGAGAAGACATGGAGTGACACTATATTTTTTTGATGACGTTGCCATAACATATATAATTTGGAAATAATGAGCTTATAATATGTTGCTCTAGGTCAGGAGTCAGGGCGAACCCTTTAACTATTGCGAGTACTTTTATCTAAAAAAATAACAGTTTGGGGCATGCACGAGTTAGAAAAAAATTGCGCTAATACTAAAGAAATCTCTATTGTCTATACATAATCTTAAATATATCTTTTCCAAAAATGTACCAGTTTGATGCTCTCCAAAGAAATTACATAGTGAACCTGACAAATATTTTAAATATTGGCTGTGCCAATAAAATATTTGTACAATACGATTGGAAGAGAATGTGTATTCACAATATGTCAGTGAAATTGAGAAAGGTTTATTTTAGAACAAAATTGGTAGTTGTAGTTTACATCGTTGTACAGAACTGAAACCACGATTTACAATAACAGAGAGGTAAAATATATAAAAAACCCGAAGAATGTATGTTTCATTGTTAAAAATTCTTATAAATACGTACTTACACAGACGTATAATATAACATTATTAATAAACGCATAGAGTCGACGCGTGGCAATTTTAGCTCAGTGAACTACGGGCTCTTTCAAATATAAATCCATCCATCCATCAGCCTGTTTCGTCCACTGCTGGACATAGGCCTTTCCAGGATTTCACCACTCTTGGCGGTCCCCCTGGAAGAAATGCCCATACTCACACACGCTGGGCAGGCGGGTTGGTGAGCGCGGTGCCGAAACCCTTGCACCAGTAACGCCACTGCCCGTCACTAGTCTGTTTTAAGGCCTGGCAATTAGGGATGGATATACCGCCATCCATCGGTCCCAGGCAATGGTGGGCCGCCTGGTTTTGCCTGAGAGCTGTTCTCTTACTCTCCCCCGAATAACTTCGGGAGGATTTGCGAGTAAGATGGTGGTACCTCCACAGTCGAGCTCGGCATCAGCTCTACCACCTACAAAATATAAATATTGCTTGTTTAATCTATGTAGCTTATTTTTTGTATGGAAATTTGCCTTATGTTTGGTATGCTACTTAGTAACAATTACCAGGCCCCTCAGAAAGTATTGCGAAAAAATTTTATATGTGGGAGACTGGCCAGTCATAATGGTTTTTCGAAAATATGATCATTTATAAGTAAAAATAGGAATGTTCTAATTTCAAAATTTCCCTCCACATTTTTTGCGAGCTAATTAAAAGTATTGTGTCTCGCTGAAATATGGATCTGCGCCGGGAACATTTTAGAGCTATGATTTTTTACGATTTCAAGTGTCGCCTGAAACCGGATGAATCGTACGATAGACTTCAAATGGCATCCATGTATCGTTGGTATAACGAATTCAAGCGCGGTTGACTAACTTTGGGGGATGAAGAAAGAAGCGGTCGCCCTTTGACGGCTGTTACCAAAGAAAACGTGCTAGCAGTGAAAAATTTAATTCAAGATAATAGGCGAATTACATATCAGGAGATACAACACATATTGAAGATTGGATCGGAAAGCGTTCACGAGATTCTACACAGCCATCTTCGCGTGAGGAGGATAGTATCACGCTGGGTGCCGCACAACCTCACCGATGCTCAGAAGCTGGCCCGGGTGGAATGGTGCCGTGATATGCTAAACAAATTTGAAGCAGGCTCGTCTCGGCGTGTTTACGACATCGTTACAGGTGATGAGTCCTGGATTTATCAATACGGCCCAGAAACCAAGCGCCAGTAGACTGTTTGGGTGTTTCAAAATGAACCAACGCCTACCAAAGTGAAGCGATCTAGAAGCGGGGGGAAGATTTTAATTGCTAGCTTTTTTAATTTGACTGGCCACTTGGTATCATTTCCCTTACGGGATCAAAGAAGCATCAATGCCGAATGGTATACTACCAAATGTTTGCCAGAAGTTTTCTCTGTTGTTAGCAACAAGCGACCAACGACAATGCACCTGCGCACACCGCACTCAAAACGAGGGACTTCCTGGACAGCACGTCAGTCAAACTCCTGGGTCATCCTCCTTACAGCCCTGATCTAGCACCATGTGACTTCTTTTTATTTCCAAAAATAAAAAATCAGCTCAAAGGAATACAATTTTCGTCGCCGGAAGATGCGCGCTGCGTTCGAGCAGGCTGTAAACGAGGTGTCTGCGGCGGACTGGAAAAAGTGTTTTGAAAACTGGTTTAGACGCATGAAACTTTGTATAGAGGCTGGTGGAGAGTACTTTGAAAAGATTTTAAAAAATGTACCTATAGAACATTTTTTTTTAGTTTCGCAAAACTTTCTGAGTGTCCCACGTATATGTCTGTGACGTAAGTATGATATTATCTATGGTCACCGAATACTTCATAAAGTATTCAACATAAGAATCTTATCTGTGATCTTAGGAAATAATAATACAAAGCCCGATTTCGTCGTTGTACAAAGCATAAAGTAAAAAGCTTTTACGATAAGTAATTTTACGGATGAAACAAATAAATGCTATAAAAAACATTTCATGCAACATTTCAATGCTACGAAATTTCTTTCGCGTCGTCGTCGTTCTGAAGCATTTAGATTTAATGTCGTATGATGACGTATGGAAATACATAGGGTTAAACTGACGTTAGGTGTTTCGTAGCGTGGAGTTTTCTCCGTGTTGCAATACCGAAGAGAATTTGACTTCCCCATAATACGAGTAGTTCAACAAAAGAAAGCAGAAAGAAAAAAAACCTTCTATGGTACGTTATTGTTATTAATTTAAAGTATTAGTTTTAAAGTTGATTTATATTTTAATGAGCAAAATAAATTCAACGTCTTGAAAAGAACGAAAACATTCATCACACGAAGTTTTTTTAAATAATAAAAAACGGAATGGAAATTACCGTTTTCCGTCATCTAATTTCAGACATTTCAGTTAGACAATGGAGAAAAAATAGCGTAAGCGTAAAACCGTGTATACCATACTCGTGTTGCACGTGTGCGTCTAATTGTAGGCCTACCACGAGTTTTGTTCACGATACACGTTACCGACTGCGTAAAATATTTATATGAGAAATTGTGCAGCGCATCTAGCGGCCTACGAGAGGAACCAGAATTTCTCATACAAAATCACAGAGAAAAAATTCTGGTTACTTTAACCTGATTATAGCTAATTTAAAAAGAAACATTGTACTCTATAGGGTGAAATTAAATCAACCGACCAAATTCATGCTGGAGACTCGGTTAGTGATCAAGAACTAGGTTCAGTTATTACGCCAATTTCGAAAAATAATTTTTTTCGCTCCTTTACTAGTTGGACTATTTTAAGTACAAATCCTAGTGCAGGCACTATGGGGCAAACAAAAATTGTTTTCGAATTTCACCTGGAGGATCATTAAACCTTGTTCCTGATGACTAACCGAGTCCCCAGTATGAATTTGGTCGGTTGATTTAATTTCACCTAGTATGTGACATTTATATTCATTGTTCAGTTTACTTGAACAATCTACTTACAACAAACAGCCTTGTTTGTTTTGTTTACGATAATTCAAGTAAACTTGACTTAATTCTGTTCTTATTAAGGATTTTATTCACAATACAATCTGGCAATATTGTAAAAAAAAAACTATGTGATATTTTACGTAGTCGTCAACGTGTATCGTGACCAAAACTCATGGTAGGCCAACTGTATTCGTTGGTAACGGTCCCATCTGCCTGATATTGCCACAGTTAATGCATTTTTATACTAACCCATATACAGTAAAGCACTGGGAAGCCTTCATAAGGTTTATTATCGCACAAAATCCTTTCATGACACATGATAAATTTAATATTTTCTACTTTCTGTGCGAGTGAGATTTTTTTTTCAGTAGCCTCGTAGACGGTAAACAAAATATTATTCTATTTAGTTCGTCATTTGGATTATCAAAAAATATTGGACGCGTAAATCAAACAAAAAATGACCGAGATAAAGCGCGTCAAAGTTTGGGAGTGGGGGAAAATGACGTCACTTCTAATTAAAACTGTACTTAGATGTGACGTCACGCGGAACTTCAGCGGGCTATATCTTCATAATTTTTTGTTTGATTGAAAAAATAAAAAATACATGTCCAATATTTTATGATAATCTAACTGACGGACCAATAATTTTTTTTTGTCATCATGCCTATTCTTATATGTAATCGATAAACGAGTACATGCTTTTACCTCATTTCGGTAAAAAGTTTTTGAGGAACAAAGATAGGTAATTTCAAGAGAAATTCGTCCCCAAAGGTGTGCCCCTGAAACTTAATGACTCGACCCTAAACTGAACTTTGTCTAGACTTCTTTAGCAAGCGCTTTATTCCACAAAGTTTGCCCAACAATTTGTGGCACAAAGACATCGAGGTCCATAAAACTAGTGGAATTCACGTAACATTGTATCTTCAGTGGCGATTATTTCTGAGGCATTTGGATCTCAGTAGTTATTACGTCGGAGGTCATAAATTTTCTGGCAGCCATCTAACAAACCCTAGCATAACCTCGCTAGAATTTACTAAAATGAACGATTATAATCATCCGATTACATATGTAGTTACATTTAAAATATGTTTTGGATTGCGAAGCCTTGTCAAATTAGACTGGTTAACGATAAGTCTAATTTATAATAATAATATCCATATAAATTACCAACTTGAAAATGGACCTGCGCTAATTAGTAAAAAAAGGAGAAATTATTAGAAATAAAATTTTCCGTTTATTTTAAATATTATTTAATGTGATCAAAGAATCTTACTTTCTGTAAATGCTACCCATAACAAGTCTGTATATAGGTACCATAAGAGTATTTAGGTAAAAAAATCAAAACATTTGAATAAGTAAAATAGTTGGAATTTCAATTTGTCAGACTTTGTCTAAGCTAGCTGCATAAAAGTGCACCTTGAAAACATATATTAAAACTTATAGTAAGTATAGTAATAATAACTTATAGCTTATAGTTGCTTAATTAAGTCCTACCTATTCAAATACCACTTTAGAAAATGTCTAAGTGACGTTCAAAAATGCATATATTTTTAGGTTCTAAAACTGACTGATTGAGTTGACATTGGAAACTGTATCGCTGAAAGCAGTTTTGGAACCTTTATGAAACACAAAATAACTTTGACAAATACCTATATAAAAATTTAAAAAAAAATTGTTCGCCTACTGAAAACAAACTCGAAAATTGTCGATCACCAGACCCCACTCACGGCTTATGATATTGTGATTTTTTCTTCTCCAAACTCTAAACGATTAGGGCCACTGAAACTTCAAATGCGAATGGCGTATTGGAAAATGGCGCTCTAGAAGGAAGTTCTTACGCTGCTGTAAGGTCATAAAACAAGTCAGTGCCTTGGAGATGATAGACTACGGAACAAAACCGTATTTTGTTACTATGTTCACTTTATGTGGAAACTTGGTTACTGCTGCTTCTGCATCAGCAGCATTGTTTACGATTTGTCTCCATTGTCTGTATTAATATCATAAAAATGTGGCTTCTGTACTGAGTCTGATAAATGCCAGAACTTAGAATGCAACAATATCTATGGGAAAATAAAATATTGTAATTTTATTATATTTAAAACACAGTTACTAAAAAAATACAAAAATTAACGAAATATTTCGACTCCTTCAGTGGAGTCGTCATCAGTCGAATCAAATAAAATAAAATAGGGATTTAAATAAGAGCATCTACAAAAGTAGTTTAGTAGTATCTCATCAGACGGCTTCTTTTTTACCAGTTTTGCCTGTCGTTTAACTTCAGACTGTGTCACCTCATCTGAAAGAGGTGCCTTTGGTTAATTTTATATTGTCTGTATACCCCTTGTTATAAGAACTATTTTCCTTTAAGTGTTTACAGTTTAAACAAATTACGCTGAACATTCGCATGTCGACATCGTCACCCGTAAATTAATGTCCATTACTTTCATTAGCCTCAATTTGATGCACATACTTGTACTCGCAGTGCATTTATTGCACAATCACATACCACAATATGAAGAACGGCATTTTCATGAAATAACACAAAGGATTTGAAGGAATTAATTAACTTTTGTCCAGCTATTTGGTCTCAGCGTTTATCTACCATTCAGGGTATTCTTTTATAGTTAAACATAGATCCAATCAAAGGTTCAAGGTATCACGCCAATTCGTTTTTAATATCATCAATTAGGTGTATTAGTTAGATATTAACTACTAGATATATACTCCTATTACAATTACAAATCTTATTTCAAACGCGTTCCGAGCCACTAAATAGCCCACTTTATGATTCCGAACGCGCAATGGGTCATTTCGTTTAACGGGGCACCGTAAAAAGGCTCTTTTGCACTCCTAATATTCTGAATATATCAGTGCTAAAATGCCGTAAGCCCCAACAGAGGTAATAGCCTTTTTAATGCCTCTATCAAGGAAGGTACTGTAAGCTACACTTTTGAGTAATTTCATTCAAAGTTCGGTAAAAGGTGCCTCTCTATGGACCAGATATTATTGTGACATTTTTATTTTATTTTATTTTTATTTATTTATTTCTCTCTTACATCTATCATTACAGGTTCTTAACCTAATGCGACAGTGTATTTCCATAACAAAGGATACCAAGTGTAACCTTTGTGAATTCGCTTAGCGTACAAGAAAACAAATCGATTTCCTCCGCGACCATGTTGAGAGTGTGCAGTGCACGCGTTAAGGGCGTTTATGTCTATTTTAATAGACCTTGTGAATTTACCTAAAAGTAGGATTCTAGTTAGACCATTGAAAGAGTATGGTATTATCATTTTACTAATACAGACATGTCAATGTATGTATCATACACGACTTTATCTAAACTCATGTGCTACTAACCGGTTTTCATAAATTTGTCGTTAGCCATTTTGTAAAAGCTTGTTGTAAAAGTGTTTGTAATTTCCGTCGTTATTTCCAGAATATCAGGTGGAGTCAAATATCATCATCAAATATATTCAGTAATTTTAGGGCAAAATAATTCTTTTGCACAGACGTATAATATAGTAGGAGACCTAACATTAATAATCAACGCATAGAGTCGACGCGTGGCAATTTTAGCTCAGTGAACTTCGGGCTCTTTTAAATATAAATATTGCTTGTTTCCAAACAAAATATATTCTAGAGATTAGTTTAGGGATTAAAAAATATGTTTCAAGCATAAGCCAGCAAAAACAACCCATTTTTATACGTTTCTTTGCACCATGAAGCCTAAATGTAGCTTATTTTTTATATGGAAACTTGCCACGCTATTTAATCCTTATGTTTGGTCTGCTACTTAGTAATAATTATATGTCTGTGTTCTTTTGACCCATAAAACCACAGTAAGTAATAAATAAATTTCCTCCAAAACTGTAACGCACACAACAAACAGTTCATCCATTGACAGACCGAGTCCAACGCGCCGTAAGCCATATACAATACTTGGCTGAAAATAAAGTTGAACTGTAACCTCGTTACTATTTTGTTCGTATTGGAGAACATTATATAAAAACCTCATTGGTGTTTGATATTGAACCTCAAACATTTTTATTTATTTATTTATTTTTACATAAGAACCTTAGCCTACTTACAGTGCTTGTCACCAACTCGTAAGCTAAAACAGTCTTGTTTTCAACAACATATATTACCAAACTAAATATTAAAATAATAATAAAACTAAATGCTTAAAAAAACTCTTACATAGGCTATAAACTTCGGTAAATTGACATTAAAAATGTCAATTTCCGGATATTTACTGATGAGCAAATTTAACAGTGTACACGCATGGAAGGTGGGCGCAAACCGAGCATGCTGTGTGCGTACCACACCCGTCGCGAAAAGCAGGCGCGACCGCAGCACCCCGTACCTTTCCGGTGCCGCCAGCGCGCAGCCCGCGAGTGCAGCGGGGTCGTCCACTCGGTTGTGTAATAGCAGATAATAGTGCACTAATAACGCTAGCCTACGTCTCAGCTCTAGGGTGTCTACTCCTACCATTCCGACCACGAACATGGATGGGAATAAATAGGGATAATACCCATACATTTTTTTATACAGGTATCGAGCAAATTTACGTTGGACTTTTTCCACCATGAGCTTGTATTTAGTCTCGTGTGGGTCCCAGATGATTGCGTTGAACTCTAATTTACTTCTCACATAGGCATTGTATAACGCTACAATGGGTCTCGGATCCTTAAACCTAGCAGTTTGTCTCATTACAAAGCCTAGTGATTTATAGGCTTTCTTACAAGTCAACTCAATGTGGTCATTTAAAGTCAGTTCACTGTCAAGTGTCAGTCCTAAGTCTCGTATTTGTGAGACTCGTGCGAGCGGGGCTCCAGCTATGGTGTAGTCCCGAACAGGTGGAGTACGAGACCTGGTAAAAGTCATGGTCTTACACTTAGAGCCATTGAACTCCAAGTTGTTCTGTTCACTCCAGTCTACAACACTATCTATATCGCTCTGAAGCGCCTCCACATCATCTCTATCACCTATACTCAAGTATAACTTCAAATCGTCTGCAAACATCGAGCACTGAGCCGTTCTCACAACCCCTGGGAGATCATTTATCATGATCAAAAACTGTGTGGGCCCTAGAGTGCTTCCTTGACTTACACCAGAAAAAGTTTCATAGGAATGAGAACGTATACCGGCCAATTGGACATATTGTTCGCGATTGGCAAAATAGTTGGCAAATAATTTCAGTAACTTTGGGGTAAAACCTATAGCAGCAAATTTTTCAAGGAGCACGTCATTATTGACGCGGTCGAATGCCTTTTTAAAGTCAAAATAGGCCACATCAGTTTGCAGTGACCTATCCATAGACGTTGTAGCATAATTAACAAAGTTAATTAGGTTTGTAGAAGTGGATCTACCTGCACGAAAACCGTGTTGGCAGTCAGAAAGGAAAATCCGTATCTGTTGCATAACTCTGTGATTAATCATAGACTCATAAATCTTCCCAGGGACTGAGAGCACGGCTATAGGCCTATAGTGTTCTACTTTAGATCTGGAGTCACCCTTGGGTATAGGTGTTACTCTGGAAGTTTTCCATTTACGCGGATACACAGAGAGCTTCAAAGATAAGTTACATATAAATAGAAGTGGCTCTTCCAGGGTCGATAGGCAGTCCTTAACGACGTAAGGCGGAATTCCGTCTGGACCTGGAGAGGATCGAGCTTTTAATCGCCGGACAGCATAACGAAGATCGACAGCCGTGAATCTGTCGATAGCGACGCGTGACGAGCTCACACCAGGGCCGGCGCTCCGCTCGGCGGCCTCAGCGTCCAGTGTCGGTCGGTCGGGAAGGAATACAGATTGAAAGTACGAAGCGAAGGCGTCCGCTGCCTCAAATTCTGATACAGGTTTATCTTCATACTCATATTTGTGACAGGTCCGTCTGGTAGTCTGTTGGTCTCTGATAAATTTCCAAAATTGAGTCGGGTCACTACTAATATCTTTTTCAGTTCGTCTAATATAGTCGTTATAAGTCAAGTCTATAAGTTCTTTTACTCTGGCTCGGTAGTAACGAAACATCTCCCTATTAAATTCCTATAATACATGGCTGTATGGCCTAAGTTCCCTTTGCCTCCCTAGTTAATATCACATGTACTGTAATCTCGGAAAAAGTTATTTTATAGACCTATACTATAATTATTTTTTTGTGATTTAGAGACGTTCATAAACAATATTTTTCATTATGCCAGTACTTTTGAGTTCGTAATGAGGATTTTACGATATGAGGTTAGATACAAAATAACTGGCCAAGTGCGAGTCGACAGACGGACGGACGGAAAGCGGAGTCTTAGTAATAGGGTCCCGTTGGTTACCCTTGGGTGCGGAACCCTAAAAATTACGTTAGGTATCAATGATTTTTCACTATCGAATTTGTCAAAGACCATGCCACGGACGAACATCGTTTCGTTTTTGTCCGAAACACGATGAGAGCGAGTGGTAGTGGTATTATGCAACACATGGTACTTGACAGTCAAATGTGTTGCATTATGTCGATGATGAACTAATGATGGTGATCATTCGGAGATTATAATTATCATCAGTTCTTTCAAAACCAGTGCTGTGTATAGGTATAGGCTTTTTCTCCTTACAGTCTTGTGGATCAATTAATTATATATTTAGTAAATCAAAATATCAAAACTATAAACGATTGTAACAGGCTTCAGAGTGACTTAGATCGATTGGCGATTTACTACGAAGAAAACCGTATAAATACTGTACTAGGTCGAAAAAGCAAGAAAAGTTGATACAGAGAGGAGTTAATAATTACTACGGCCAAAGAACTAGAAAATACTCAATCCCAAAAATATGTAATAAGTACGCGATGCTGTTGGATTCAAAAAAGGTGAAATGTTTGCCACTTCTAAAAGAAAAACTTAAGCGATGCATGTTAGAGTAATAGATAGATAAGAGATATAAAATGTAAGATATTGTGGTAGGTTTTAGAGAAAATATGTATTATATTAAGGTAGAATAGTGAAATTGGAAGAGCGTGGTCGCCAACAAACTACTCAGTAGTTTGGCGAAGATTATTATTTGTAACTACCTATGATATTTTGGTTAAATAAATAAAAAAAAATAAAAAAAATTAGTGTAAATGCATCTAAGTGTAACATAATAAGCTTTACAAGAGGATATATCCCTATTGATTAAGAATACAAAATTAACCATACAAATTTACATAAAGTTGAAATAATTAAGGACCTAGGCATACTAATTGATGCATAATTGACTTTTGCACAACATATAGAGGCTCTTGTTAATAAAGCAATCAAAAACCTCGGCTTTATCCTGCGTGTAAGTCAACCGTTTACTGACATACACTGTGTAAAAATTCTTTACTATGCTTATGTCAGAAGTGTTTTAGAATACTGCTCCCCTGTATGGAACCCGCAATATGTCACATTCCAAAGAATTATCGAAACAATCCAGAGAAAATTCTTAAAACACCTTAACTATCGATGGGGGCAGTATGGAGATCGTCACAAAGTGATGTGTTTAAAAGACAGACGAACGCTTTTTGACATGACATTTTTATATGACATATGTAATAATATTATCATAATATTATCGACTGCCCTGACCTGGCTTCAATCATGCTGCGATTCCGTACCCCAACAACTCGTACGAGACATACCCCCCTTTTCAGCACCCTATCTCACCGTACGAACTATGGCCAAAATTCAATAACCCAACGTGTGCCAACAACTTACAATAAAAACTTTATGGAACTTGATCTCTTTCATGAATCTAAACTATCAATTAAAAACCGAATTCATTTTGCGTTACTTCGGAGATGATTATTGTCTTTACTAAGAGCTAGCTCATACATAACCATACACACACACACCCCACACCCTCCCTATCACATACATCCACACTCCCTTTCATTTACAATTATATTTGTACAATCTGAACATCTTGACACATATCAACACACATTCACATGCAATGGTTCCGTTATCCAATATCTATAATTTACGTAATAAATTTTTATGAAACTATTAATTTGTGATTTTTTGTTATTGTAATTTTAAATATGTCACCATTTAATCTTTTACGTACGGTGCGGTGTGTACACTTATTCAAGCACCAATATGTTTAAGCAACAAAAGAGAAATCCGTAATTGGCCTTTGTTTTGGTACATATAGTTACTATTTTTATATTTGTCCTGTAAAGTGCTGTGGATTTTATTTCATTAATAAATAAATAAATTATCAACTAGCTTTTGCCCGCTACTTCGTCCGCGTGGAGTTCGGTTCACCCCCTTAGGGGGTGAATTTTCAAAAATCCTTTCTTAGCGGATGCCTACGTCATTACAACTATCTGTATGCCAAATTTCAGCGAAATCCGTTCAGTAGTTTCGGCTGTGCGTTGGTAGATGGGTAAGTTAGGTTTGCCTTTTATATATTCAGATTATTATTATTATTTTCCGGCCACCTTTACAATGTCCTGTGCCCATCTAGCTCAGATGGCTTTCTGATTGTCTTGGTCAATCTTTTGCTCTAAAATCTAAAAGATACGTAAATAATATATTTGAATATGAAGCTGATCTTAATCTTTCTTTTGTCTTCGCCTTTAGTTACATTTAATCACGTACCTTCATAAGACGAAAGCTGTGCCGGGATTATCCGGGATCAAGCTAGAGTGTTTAAATATTCACTGTCGTCGGGTGAATCTTGAGATATGCAAGGATTACTTGATTTAAATTGAGATTTATGCAGTAAATTTTTGTTTATACTCGAAGTATCTGGAATTTAGAATTGGATTTTACAAATAGAATAGAAATAGAAATGACAATGCTTGATCTCTATTTATATAAAATACAACGTCTGTCTGTCTGTTCGTTCGCTTATAACTTTAGAACCACTCAATAGATTTTGATGCAGTTTTCACTGAAAGATAAAACATTTCTTCGGAAAGGTTTAAGGCTATGTATCATCACGCTGTAACAAAAGAAAGCAGCGCAATGGTAATTTTAGTGAAACATGGAAGGTTCGCCGCCGTAGCGTAGCCGATCGTCGCGGGTTCAAACTACGACTGGTAAAATTTGTTTTCACTTTTTATTTTATTTTCAGAATAAATATTTTCTTTTGTAAAAAAAAGGTGACCAGGGTCTGATGATGGGACTAGAAGATGGGTACGAGATCTCCTCAACGGACAACAGCAGACCCTACGAGTTTGGGCTTTTTTGATTGGTCTTTATTAACACTTTGGTAAAACATGGTGACCAGAGTCTGATGATGGGACTAAAATGTGAGTAACGGGATCTCCTCAATGGACAACAGCAGACCTTGTTTGATTGTAATTTATTAGCACTTTGATAAAACATGGCAACCGTTGCATATTGTCGTTCAAAAAATCATATGCTTTTGTTTTCCTTATTTCCACGAAAATCTCTTCGACGTGGGCGGAGCCGCGGGCAAAAGCTAGTTCCTAATAAATAACATTAGAAATATTAAAATAAACGAAGTAAAATGGAAGCTACTAATTATGCTTGTTTTCATCAAATCTCAGATTTTCTTTCTTCATATATGGAATGAAGTATAAGTAGGTACTTACTTAATATATAAGATGACTTTAATTTATGCAGCCCAACTCATGCTGCGGGCTTGGTAAGTGATCAGTAATACGGATCGATAACACTTTTTGCTAATTTCGCAAAATAAAATCTTTACATCCCCTAGTAAGTGACTCGGGGCTAGGCTTGCGTTTGTAAGGAACACGAAAATAATAATTTACGAATTTCACAAAAAGGATCATCGAACCTTGTTACTGAGCACTTACTGAGTCTTCGGTAAGAATTTGGATGCATAAATTAAAGTCTTATATATTTTTTTTAATACCGCATGGTCATAAATTAAACTAAACATTTCTACGTGGTTTTGTCTGCTTAAACTTGAGGTTCATTATTGCTGGCCCTAGTGTGGAGTCTTTCTCTTTACGCCCATAGCCCAGCACCCGTAATATGAAGACGGGCGACTTCGTTTGTCGCGCGTTTTATCGCGCTTGTCGATTAATCGACCAATCATAGCGTTTTTTAGATGTGCGCGATAAAACGCGCGACAAACGAGTCGCCCATCTCCATACTACGGGGCCAGGTGTTTAAAACTATTTGCGCTTAGTCTAATTAATTTATAAGCACTCAAAACTCAACATCTGTCAGTTAGCTTATGACTCGACAATTTTAAATTTAAACTGTAATCAATGTTAAGAAAACGCGTAGATATAAACAAAATACTATGTTCATTGGTTTCAAGTCATAAGCTTACCGACAGATGTTGAATTTTGTGTGTTTATAAATTAATTTGACTAAGCGCAAATAGTTTTAAGCATCTGGGCTCGACACTAGGGCCGCAATCCATTAGATTATCTAAATCCGCATCAATCATATTCCTTCCGGTTGCATTAATATTGATCCGTTATATCAGCATTAGGCTTCATACACAAATTAGGCTGCGTGCATTTGCCGTGACCTGGAAAGACATTCTAGCTATAGATAGGTATAGACTACACATGCCTGTGTATTTGCTATAATTTGGTTGTTTTACGTAGGAAATAATCCTAATTTCAGATTTTAGGCCATTGGTAAATTACACGTATATCTGTTTATACACAATTTATTATATTTCTTAAATATATATATACATATATTTTATTATTTATTTATTTATAATATAAGAACAATATATATTGAGCTACAGACGGAAAAAAATGTGTAACAGACAACAAGGGGACATTAATCGGGCTCCATTTCGTCCTTAGGTACGAAACCCTAAAAATACATTACCCTGGCGGTGTGGCGTGCCATCATCTTAACAAGTCTATTAAGTCATTCTGGTACACTAGGTGTTTCTTTTACTTCAAAAAAGACTCCAAACACTTGCTAGAACGTATATGATGAAGTTGAAGAAATAAATTATTTTGTAAATACATATATTAAAGACAATAGTACCCAGTGTAGAAGAGCTTGCATGACTAGATTGATGGATGTCGAAGAGGCAAAAGGGGTGTGTCAAGATCGTAGCACATAGAAATCTGTAGTACCTGTAAACCCTTCTGGAAAACAGGAGTCAGAATATGTACCTATAGGTATTGTGTATTAAATATAAATTCATAACAAAATTATTCTTTGAAGTTTTAAATATTGGTACATTAGGATTTATACAACGTGAAATTTAAGTCATTTTGTTTACGAAGACTCGTGATAGTACTCGTCCATATGAACAACTTTTACTATGAAACGGTTGATTTTTTTACGATTTCAGGGTTGGCTAGTAAAAGTTGTTCATATGGACGAGTACTGTCACCAGATTTCGTTAGCAAAATGAGTAAAATTTCACGTTGTATATGCAGATAGAATAAAAAATAAGCCACGAGTACTTCATCGTCATCTCAAAAATATATAGACTACAAGTACAGTACTTCATCGTCATATCCAAAATAAACTACGAGTATTTCATCGTAATTTCAAAAAAAAAAAGACTACAAGTAATTCATCGTCATCTCAAAAATTTGTGAAGTACCTTGTCACTCTTGCTTGCTTTACTATTTCAGACAGCCGCAAATACAACAAAAGCAACGGAGACAACCTAAAATCACAGGTGACCATTTTTCATTTCCCAGAAAAACATCATCTACAAAAGGTCCAATTCGTTCCACATTCACTAGTAAAAGCCCGTAAAAGTTAGAGTAATACGCTTGGTTATTCAGAATACCGGATTAGTTCCTTCGCCTTTATGCAATTGGTAATAAGAGCTACAAACTCTGGGATGGTCAAAGTGCTTATTCGGGGTAGAGGTCAGTAGAGGTAGTGGTTTGTTAGTTCCATTGTGCTGATTTGTGCGAGCAAGTCACGGTATAAAACTAAACTTGTGCACTAAATGAGTTTTGTTTATTTAACGGTTTTAGATTTGCATTTTTAGGGTTCTGATTCGGCCATTGAGAATGGTCATCATCCCCCACGGTGAAATTAATCCTTATTTCTACTAATATTATAAATGCGAAAGTTTCTGTGTGTGTGTATGTTTGTTACTCTTTCACGCTGAAACGGCTGAACGGATTTGGATGAAATTTAGAAAGAATATAGCTTATAACCTAACTTAACACATAGGATACTTTTATTCCAAAAAAATGCATGGTTCCTGTAGGATAGATCAATATCATTGAAAAATTAGGTGTCTAATTAGCACAGTCCTATTCGTTTGTGGTGAATTAAGACAAGGCTATGTTATCTCATCACACTTATATTATAAATGCGAAAGTTTGTGAGTGTTGTGTGTATGTTTGTTACTCTTTCACTCTTAAACGGCTGGACGGATTTAGATTAAATTTAGAATGGATATAGCTTATACCCCAAATTAACACATAGGTTACTTTTTATCCCGGAAAAAAGCATGTCGTTAAACCGAATAACACGCGGGAAGAGGCGCGGGCAAAAGCTATCTCAAATATATCTTTTCCAAAAATGTACCAAAAGCTAGTAAAACAATAAAACTGTTCGAAAGAACATCTGTTGCAAAGTCAAAAGTCTTTGTTTTGCAACCAGCCATGGAATGAAGTATGAATGTAAACAAGTGAATTATTGAACGTGACTTCATTGTTAAACAATGTGCGAACTAAATCCCTTGAAATGAGGTTTTTTGAGGAAGGATGATTAATAAAATTAATACTTACAGGCATATTGTTTGATGTAAAATTTCACTATATTTTTGGTAATAGTACTTACTTGTATACAACATGAAATTTAACATGTTGTTAACGAAAACTGGTGATAGTACTCGTCCATATGAACAACTTTTACTATGGAGCCAACCCTGACAACGTGAAAAAAATATCAGCTGTTCCATAGAAAAGCTAAATACCTACTTGACCCAAATGTATGAAACAGCTGATTTTTTTTCGCAAATTCAGGGTTGGCTTCATAGTAAAAGTTGTTCATATGGACGTCTATCACCAGTTTTCGTTAGCAAAATGACTTAAATTTCACGTTGTATAAGGTGACTTTTATTTATTCAGCTAAATTCTTACTGAAGACCCGGTAAGTGCTCAAGAACAAGGCTCGATGATCCTTTTTGTGAAACTCGTAAATTATTCTTTTCGTGGGACGTCAAGATTTTATTTTGCGAAATTAGCGAAGTGTTATCGATCCGTGTTACTGATCACTTACCAAGCCTCCAATATGAGTTTGGCTGCATAAATTACTTCCCAAAATATTTTATCGTTTTAATCGATGTTACTATTTTTTTTAACTCTCTTCAGAACGACACTAATGTAATTTATTTAGTAAAGAATTTGAGATATTTATTTGATGGAGGCCCATAACTCAACATTTTACGAGCTATTAAATATCAGTTACAAGTTACGTTGCGTCTCATTTTTACAATTTATAGCATTAGGTAGCTAAACGTTTTTAAAAATTTATCTTTTCAGTTTATTGTACAAAGATCGGTGTTTTATTCGGTTAGTGACCTAAACGCTAAGCATTTCAATGAAGAAATTATATATTACTTGTAGATTAGGATTGGTGAAATTCCAATCCCATACTTAGAGTATTTGTGTTTGTAGCAGCTAATATATAATACATATCTATATATCTACAGCAATAATTCAGTAGTAAAAAAGTCGTGTTTGCACATTGAATACATTTTATTTTAATTGAAATATGTTATGAGTATTGTACTGTAGCCCAACCTTAATATTTTTTGTATGTATTTCTCGGATTTATTTATCGACTAATATGTGCATTGCATCATTTATATATAATATTTTTATTCCTAGATTTCTCTATTTTATGCAGGTGTATGATTACATGTTAGTAGCCCAACCTAAATATTTTTTGTATGTCTTTCCCTTATTAGTATATATTTTATTTATATTCTAAAGATATATATTGTAAAAATTAACTTTGACTTGTAGAAAGTATACTGTATGTATCTATTTTACAAAATAAATATTTGGATTTGATTGATTTGAAGCCAAAACTTTTTTTTTTTTTTAGAATTTTTGTCCCTCTGCATGTTCCGTTTTAACTCGAGAACCACTTAACGGATTTGCATGCGGGTTTTTTTATTATCATCGTAGTGACTCTAGTCAACACGTACTTGTAGACTATAAGAGTTGTTCATAAAATAACGCCCAAGCCGAAAACGAACCAAAGATTGAATAAACGCGGGCCGAGCCGCGGGCTAGAGGCTAGTAAGTACAATACAATCCAACTCTTTATTTATTATATGGCGACTATGTAAAGCATGTTTTATTAAATAACAGACCACCGCAGTATGTTTGTTTGTGTACAACGGAACGCATACAATGTGCTGCACAAAGCTTTGTTTTGTGCCGGGGCAGGTATACTTTCCCTACTCGGGTCTCACGGGCCAATTTAGTTGGAGTTGCGTTTCAGTTGATAAAATAATTTGCACCCTGCATTGAAAAGGGTATTATTAAATATTGATCTTGGAAAATCATGAATATTCGGTTATATTTCTGTACCTCAGAGGTAGACAATAGTAAGCGCCAAAATGAAAATTTTACAGGAGAGGTAAAAATATACGGAAAGTGTAATAAGATAAGTTGATATGTAGATAAGGTCGTTGCAAATTGGCTATGTTTTAAACTAATAACTATTGGACTTAATGCTATATACCATGTTGTAGAGCTCGTCCTTGCGATCTCATTGGTGTACAAAAAAGAAATTCTCAAAAAGTGGGCTTACTATTGTCTACCTTTGAGGTACAGATTTATCTAATGTAGGTGTTATTGTTTCTAAAGGAAGCTGTTAATGGCCGATACCAGAAATGGTTCGTTAAAGTTACATTCTCTACTAGAACGCGAAATAGGCAGTTGTTGAGAAAGTAAATGTTAGGGAATGTTAGGCCTTTGACGACAACTTTTCCGCACCCAAGCCAAATGAAAATCCAAAAAACGCAAAAATTGATCCACCCAGCGTTATAGTTGCTTTCACGTTATATTTCCTATGGAATCTGATAACCGCTAGAGTAGCGGAACTTTTCAGATTCCGTGCAAAATCTAACGAGAACGTAACTATAACGTAACCGTGATGTTTTCATACTCTAATGTGACTTGGGGCTTTATCCGGAAATAAGGTACTTGGCGTGTTCCTTTTTTGCAAAACACAAGGTAATCTCCAAAAGACTCTAAAAAATGAATATATCACATATAATATTATAGATGCGAAAGTTTGTGTCTGTGTGTTTGTGACTCTTTCACGCTGAAACGGCTGAATGGATTTAGATGAAATTTAGAATGAATATAGCTTATACCCTAACTTAACACATAGGCTACTTTTGATCTCGGGAAAAAGCATGTCGTTAAAACGAATAACACGCGGGCGGAGCCGCGGGCAAAATATAAATCGGTAAAAAATATCTAAATAGCGAGGCCAAAATCCAAAGAAAATCGTATTTCAGTCAATGTGTTCTTTGTAGTTTAAATCAATAAAAGATAAAATAGAATAGAATATCCATTTATTTATCTGTCACAACACAACACAATTACATTATAATTTTTTTTTTATAAAATCAGGCATAAGGATATAAAACAAAAGAATAAAATAATGTAACTAAAACTAAAAGAAGTCGTGTGTCGCAGCAGACAAAAGGGCCAAGACTCAGCATGTGCTGTAGTCTTACAAGGGGTAAGACCGACAGCTCTGATTTTCAGTCCGAGCCCGCGAAAGATCAATACGGCACATTCCTTTAAATAATTCAATCCGGGATGAAAGCCTATAACGCTCGGAATCGAAAACCTAAACGATATCACTCGATTACATACTTGATTTGAATCGATCTCGTTTAAATTGAGAGGCCATGGTGTGATCCATAATATAAACATACATTTTAGAACATACAATAGCTATAAGCTCTTGTTGACCAAAAATAGAGTCTATTTTTTGATGATTGCCAAATGTTTTGTGAAAAAGAACTTGGAAAAGCTCTTATTGACGAAACATAAAGACTATTTTTGAAGGTTGGTAATATTTTTAGTACAAAGACGTTTTTAGCGGGATAACTAGTTTCTGACGTGCTACGCCGTAGCTTATGAGATGGCTACGAGTTTGTGCAATACTTTGAAGCAGGTTTAAAAAATACGATTTGAGTGAACTTTTTATTTAAAAATACGTACGAAACGGAATGTTATAATAGGTTTTTCACTTATTTAAGTATCACTTAACTGTTTAACTTGTTTTTATACAAGAAATAAATTCATAGATAGAGATTGAATAAGTGTTTTTTACTAAAAAGCCTTAAACTAGAGATACTTAGTTGTTATTACTCCATGGAGAAGGACTTACTTGACCAAATAAAATGTAGGGTGATTTTCGTTCGTATGGCCAAATTCATACCGAAGATTCAACAAATGGTCAGTACTAAGGTTTAATACGCAATATAAAATTTACACTTCCTACACTAATTGAGTCGAGGTTGTTCTTGAGCAAGTATAGAGACAGGCCTTATATAAGGCAACTTTCGTTTATATAGCCAAATTCATACTGGAGAGTCGGTAAGTGGTCAGGACCAAAGGTTTAATGACAGGGTCGATTTGCGATATACGGAATATATTTCTTTGTGCCTCTATACTTGTTCAAGAACAACCTTGACTCAGTATAGGAAGTGTTAATTTTGTTTTGAATATTTCACGGAAAGGGTATATAACTGAACTGAAAATTGGTCCTGTCCACTTACCGAGTCTCCAGTATGAATTTGGCTATATAAACGAAAGTCACCTTATATATGGAACAGCTGACTTTTTATCGCCATTTCCGGATTGCCTCCATAGTAAAAGTTATTTATATAGACGAGTACTATTTCCAGGTTTCTTCATTTTTCAGCTACTAAAAATCCCACCACAAGCTCCAGCATAAATAAGTAACACTTCGCGCGCGAACGACACGCCCTTAATTTAACTTTTTCATTGGTCCCAGGCGAACTTTATAAATAAAAAACCAGACAAGTGCGAGTCGGACTCGCCCACTGAGGGTTCCGTTTAATACTATATTTTGTATGATTTAATTACACGTGTAAAGTTTTCAGACTTTTCCCTATACTTGTAGTATAAGACGGTATTACTTGTCAAATTTCATAGTTCAAGGTGAACGGAAAATACCCTATAAATTTTGATTCCCTTGAGAGTGTCGATATATACGTTTTTTGCGGCATAAACGGCCGTATTTTTTTACGTTAACTTAGAAGTTTGATTTTTTCACAGCTTCAAGGGACTGTAGACCTAAGTACATGGTTTTAATTTCAACTCCTCGATACATCCACGAGTTCCCGGGATAAAGGGTCTTGGCAGACAGACGGACGAACGGACGGACAGACAGATGAACGGACGGACAGACAGACGGACAACAAAGTGATCCTATAAGGTCTCCGTTTTTTCCTCTTGAGGTACAGAACCCTAAAAACCCACATTTTTAACTACAAAACGATTGTGGATGTTAGAATGTTGTTATACACACAAATTCTAGACTTGATGACGTCAAACAACCCCAACATAAAAACAAGCTTCATACTGGTATATACATATAAACATGTACCGTAGCAGAAAGTACAACCCGGTCACAATATCTGTGCACCTGACCTCGTGACGTCATATCGGCGGTCTGGGTACGGTGTGAAAAAAAGTTTTTTCGAGAAATGTGGAGGTAAAAAAAATTTACTAACCTTTTCAAATCAATTTATTATTGATGAATTTTGATTACAAAAACATTTATTATTAAACTCAGTCACTATAAATTATATATGATATTTCGTATTGCGCAAATTTCAAAATCATCTACTTCGATGCGTTTTTTGTACTGTTTACGCTTCTTACCCGGTGTCGATAATTTTGGTTCTGGGTGGGTTTCTAAATTATTACTAGTACTTGGAGTCGGACTAGCGCCCGGCGAAGAAGGTGGTTGTACTTTGGCTTCATTTTTAATTTTCATTAGAGTCCTCTTTGATATCCCAGTTGCAGCACAGGTTCGTTTCACCACTTGGTCTACAGGTATGGTGTACTGTTTGTTTGCTTTCTCTGATTCAAAAAACTTGAGCACTTTCAAGATTAAATTTCTTGATTCGCTGTGTATTGTTTTTCCCATGACTTCAGTTTAACAGCTACAACAATTTTAATAACAACCAAACCAGTCCAAACTTAACAGTAAACAGTCTAAACTTAACAATAAACATTAAAAAACAAAACAACTATAAAGCGAAAATATCAAAATTATCGGGACGTGTAGCGGCAACGAAGATGCTAACCGTACTGTCGCACCGGGGAGTGCGCGGAGAGGTGACAGGGGAAGCGGGAGAGGCGCCACATTCCAGCGAGGTGCACAGATATTGGGACCGGGTTATAACGCTGACACACTTTTCATTCTTAATATTAGCGCAATAGAGGTAAAAAGCGGATCAGCACAAGTTTTCGTAATAGTACCTACCGTTACCCAGTACGCCATGATGTCCGTGGGGACCGAAATATAAACAAAAAAAAACTCATTCGTACAGTATTTTTACCTACTGGTCCGTTGGGACGGCGTATGGAATTGTTGATGTTTGCATTACTAGCGTACTGAAATTCTCTGTCTATTTTACGTATTTACAAACGTGTAATAAAATATTACAAAGTATATTAATAGTGTGGAAATTGTAGTTTATGCTACAAGTGCGGTAAGGAGGCAACAGCTTACAGGGACATTTGAAACACGAGCTAAGCAAGTGCGAGTAAGTTATTGCCCTTACTCACATTTATCATATTACATTTACAGTGCATATTGTGAGTTAATAAATGAAACTCAATAAAGAAACAAACAAACAATAATTTGAATAATTAAACAATCGGAGTATGCAAATGAACTTTAGGCGGCCATTCTTTTTCTCTGCACGCAATTTGCTAACATGACGGAATTAAACTGCGTTCAGTTTGATCGTGACACCCACCTCACATGCTTTGATACTGTCCTGCTGTCAGTGGTAGGTAGCTGTCGTCCGGCGATCAAAATGAACGCATCAAACAGAACCCAGTTTATTTCCGTTAAGTATATCTAATCTATGGTACACAAGGAAAGACGTTAACTTTCTCTCTAAATTAAAAAAAATATAAAAATAAGGCACTAGTGCGGTAAAAATTACTTGACCAACAGTTTTGATAAAAATAAAATGGGTCTTTACGAGCACTTGCATTGAAAAAGATGCTTCCTAAACTACAAATCATTACAAAGTACTGAATGAAAGCCTGCAAAACACTTGCCAGAGCGAGAATCTGGATATTTTCAGTATTGAAGTAAAAGGAAAGTTTCTCTTCTGCTTCAGGGAAGGATCGGGATTTCAGGGAACTGAAAAAAAAATAGAAAATAAATTTAAGAAAGTTATATGAACATCGTACATTGATCATCACTATGCCTTACTCGTATGTAAATTGATTTATAATATTATTGTATAAAAACTTCTCCCAGAAACATCTTTTCACAAATGGAAAGGAAGAAAGACTGAATGAAAAATATAGGTACATTGCATGCAAACTAGCATATTGTCTGTAAAGTCTAGTTAACACGTATAGTTAGAATAGACTGGCAGAAAACTAGGGATTGATAACTTACTAGCTTAACCTGGCCCAAATTAGGAACTCGATTTGTGTCGGTACAAATATCGACGGAAAAGACATTGAAATAACGTTTATATCAGCGCGCACGGCAAAGTGGCGGTTACGACGATCGCTTTGTCTCCAAATAGCGTAAAATAGGCGAAAATTTTACTTTAAATTAATTTAGTGTAATATTTTAGTTATCAAATTCTCTAACCATTCGTGTTTTGCTTGAAAATAAATAACGCCAATTTGAGGTGTAGATTACTGTAGATGCATGAAATCAGTAATATTTCTAAAATAACTCCAGTAATTATTTTGAAAGTGCAGCAGATATCTTATGGGATTCAAAAGTTAGAAAATAATTGATTTGTGAAACTGCACGGCAATATAATGTAGATAAGTGCAGTATTTTTCATTTATTTTTTTATCTATATACTGACGAGTTAATAGGTGGTAGAGCTGATGCCGGGCTCGACTGTGGAGGTACCACCATCTTACTCGCAAATCCTCCCGAAGTTATTCGGGGGAGAGTAAGAGAACAGCTCTCAGGCAAAACCAGGCGGCCTACCATTGCCTGGGTCCGACGGATGGCGGTATATCCATCCCCAATGGCCGGGCCTTATATAAAACAGACTAGTGACGGGCAGCGGCGTCACTAGTGCAAAGGTTTCGGCACCGCGCTCACCAACCCGCCTGCCCAGCGTGTGTGAGTATGGGAATTTCTTCCAGGAGGACCGCCAAGAGTGGCGAAATCCTGGAAAGGCCTATGTCCAGCAATGGACGGAACAGGCTGATGGATGGATACTGACGAGTTAAAGGGAAGCAAGAAAGAGCTTCGCACAGCATTTTGCTGAAATTCTCAGTCTTCTACGATTTAATTAATTTTAATTATTAAAACTCGCAGAAAATACCTAATGACCTACTTAAATTCACCCCAAACCCCCTATATTGTAAATTTTATCAAAATCCTCATAGTTGTTTTCTAGGAACCGACTATACACGTAAATGTATACAAATATTGTATTCTATTCACATTTTTCGTAATAGTATTGGATGGATAACGGTTGAGGGGTGGAATGATCTTAGACAATAACGTACGCGTCAAAAGGAAAAAATAAATCCCATTTCATCCGTAGCAGTTGTCTCGACTAATACAAGGTAAAGCCTACAAAGAGGTTTGATATTAAACCTTTTCCTTTTTTCGGGGAACGTTGGGAATGGTACGTCGGGATTAGGAAAGGTACTCGAAGCAACAGCTGGCGTTACTGTCTTTCATTTCAATATCATGCATATTATTTCTGATATTTACATAGGATTATACTTGATTTGGGAAGTAAATTATGTAAGTTATAAATATGTATATATCTTAGTTAGCTTTATATACCTATGTAAAATGTGCATACACAAGAGGTACCTATGGTACGGTGCGGTGTCGTTTTAAATACAGAGTGACGTGTTCAAATGGGGTAATATGGGAAAAATCTGAAAGCTTAAATCTATCGCGATACCTTTGAATTTGACATTTTGACGATGGATTTATAGTCAGATAATAAAGCCACAGTAACCTTAGCATGAAGACGTCACGGTTACGACATACCTAGTTGCGTTCACATTTTATATGGAATCTGTTAAGTTCCGCTACTAACCGCTAGGAGTGGTTATCAGATTCCATGGGAAATCTAACGTGAACGCAACTATAACGTAACGGTGATGTTTTCATGCTAAGGCTACAGATCGTGGCTTGGATCCAAATCCCAGATTAATATAGGCAAAATTTGAAATTATGCGTAGTAAACTCTATCAAAATGATTGGGACAATACAACAATTAATCGAGGAGCTCTCTCATTCTGAAATCGATTCCGCATCCCGTCACTCGACTGTCTAATCTACAGATCACTACTCTCCTCATCTCTAGAGACTGTCAGTTCAGGTACCCCCCTCCCTCCCTCTGTGACTGTCAATGAGGTACAGCTCTGAACCCCTCCCCTCTGGGGGGTTGTCAATGAAGTACCGATAATTTAGCTCCAGCCTCGATTAATTTATTGACTAACCTCGATTTCACATTTGAGCATTTCAAGATTTCAAGGTACGACATTGGCCCATTTATGACTTAAGTATCGCTTAGCAATTTTCTCAAATACGAAATCATCGATGCACATCTTTCGCTTCATCCGCACACCCATAAATCTAGTCACACAATCTCTTTCTTCTATTCCTTTTTTTTTTTAAATCAGTATTTTGAAAATTTGGCCAGCATACGTCCTTCTAGGGCGGCCCGTTTAAGCTTCATCATCACTTGCGCATTTTTATTTCGTCACTCTATTTTCATTATATTCTCTATATGTCCCAGCCACATTTGCATTGACGGAATTGCATAGCGGACGTTCGTACGGTTTATATAGTTTTGCCTCAGCCCGCCTTTTTCCAATCCTTGCCCGTTTTCGGCTTGGGCGTTATTTTATGAAAAGCCCTTATAGACAATGTTGACTAAGGTCTCTACGACGATAATAAAAAAAAATCGCATCTAAATTCGTTGAGTGGTTCTCAAGTTAAAACGGAACCTACGGACAGACAGACTCTAAAAATTGTTGTTTCGGCCTCAGTACAATAAAAATAACATCATTAAAAATTAAAATTTTGTAAAAATAATTCACTGTATATACTCGTACAAGTCAAGCAAACCTCCCGGAAGTTTGCCGACTATGCAGACACGACTCTTTTAGTACTTTATTATTAGTTTAGATTTCTGATCATTAGAAATATGTTTTATTATTGATATAATTTTCAATAGATAACACACAGTATCTACCGACATAACATAATTATGATTCCAAAGTTATCATGATTTTATTTTTATTAATGGAGATTAATTGCCGGTTAAATTGGAATGTAACAGCTGGATTGTGTGGATAACGAGTACCTATAGCCTATTTGAAGTATCTTAAACACTAGTAAACAAAGTTAGCTAGCTCGTAAATGAATAACACCTTACACACATGTTAGTCTTAACAAGATTTTAGTAGTGACTCAGTTTATGCGTGTGAATATGAAAAAATCTACTATCCATACTTTTTGGCTTGGCGGTTATTTTTTCAACACCCCTTATGTTGACCAGAGACCTTACAATAATAATAAAGAAAACCGAATCCAAATCCGTTAAGTCGTTCTTGAGTTAAAACGGAACAGACCGACAGAAGACTGACAAAATTTTTAAAAATGTTAGGTTTGGCCTCTACACAATACTAATAACCTATTTCATTAAAACTTTCGTAAAAATATGTCTTTATTACTCGTTATTATTCGTGTAGGTAGTTTTATCATACTTTTATGGATTTTCAACATCCGTAAACGGTAAATTAACATTCCGTAAAAATTACGACTGAAACAGTTTTGAAACTTTAATATTTTATTAGCTAGACATTCTCAACCTAGCTTTCTTTGTGCAAAATACTTTCTTATTCCAAAAATGAGCCCTAAAAACTCATCGCGATATATCATAACAACCTGGGGTACCTAAATGCCAAGGAGACCTTCCCTGACATTTGTACGAAGGTACCAGCAACATTACTATTGCTATTGGAATATTCAAATATACGAGGACCTGAATTAGGCGCCTAGACCCACTCGTGTGCAAGTATGATGAGTCTAGGAAATTGATTCCGAAGAATATTTACTTTGCAAGTAGAATTGAATAAAACATCTAGTTGTCGGTTTGATGTCATGTATGTACAACATAAATGTACAAAGATCTCTCAAGCATATTATAATTAAATTGGAATAAGCTAAAAACAAAATATTATCTAAACCACTAAACTCGATAGAAATTAAGGTAATTTTCTTGGTAATAAAATGATACAGATTGGTTTCCAGACACTTGATTAGACGCATTAGAAATATTGATGGAAATATGGCTATACAACAATACACGGCAATCAAGTCAAGAAGTAATAAAATTTTTAAAAAAATAAAATAAAAAGTGGGAGGTAAAGGGTGACCGGGCCAAGAAGGACGTATGCCAACCAAATTGCTGACAAAACAAAAGTACCCGAAATAGAAGAGCTTATGACTAGATTGATGGATGTGTAAGGTGCAAAAGAGGTTTGACAGGATCGCCTACCCCTTTGAATAGTTGTTACTATAATATTACTATGCCCTCTGGGCGATAGACGTGGGTGTATGTATGTAAAAGCACTGAAGTTACAAATAAGTAAATAATTTGTCCTATTTTACCAGTAATAACAAATAACTTGCGATTTTGTATATAATGTAGCAATGAGATTATATGATTTATAGCTAAATGGAATGGCACTTTCAATTATTTATTAATATACTATTGTACTACTCTATTATTTATTAAATTATGTGATATGATGTAATGTAGACAGACTTCTCGCCGAAGCTTCATCCCTTACCTGCTACCCTAGTCCTTTCTGTTATTTTAATATTAACAAAGGTCACATTCAGTTTATGTGTACAATAGTTGACCCACTTTTAGGCTTTGTTTATAAAGCCGTTGATATTAGATTCAGATCTAGCAATCTAGCAAAAGCTAATCTAGCAATCTAGCAAAGGCTGATCTAGATTTCAGGATGATTTCCAATACGAGTATCTAGTCGCAACGGGAAGCGATGACGGGATGGTATTGGCTGATTCTGCATAATCACTTGGAATGCAAATAGGTCGATGTTATAAATCCAAATTGGATGACAAGATACCAAACACGAAATTTTCAGATATCATCATGTTAAAAAGCTTTTCGGAGTAGTTAAACTAAATAAGATTTGTGTTTAAGCTAGATATGGACAGCATGGAAAAAATCAATTTATTGAAAGGCTAAAAGAGAGAAAAATTTGCCCAAAGGATGCTTGTCATCGAGAAATAAAAAAGATTTTAATGAGTATTCGAAACTTTTGGAAAAATTATGTATTAACCGGGAACAGAAAATGCATATTTTGCAAAATAAAAAACGCTGTATTTAGTGCACCAATCGACAGTGTTGCTATAAAGATAAAGTTTTGTAAAGAAATATTATGTGTCTAATTAAAAGGTAATGTATTTATTTGTATTTTATTGTATTTCGCACAAAAATGTATATTTATATTATTTATGATGTAGATTAGGTGGTAGAGCTGATGCCGGGCTCGACTGTGGAGGTACCACCATCTTACTCGCAAATCCTCCCGAAGTTATTCGGGGGAGAGTAAGAGAACAGCTCTCAGGCAAAACCAGGCGGCCCACCATTGCCTGGGACCGATGGATGGCGGTGTATCCATCCCCAATTGCCGGGCCTTATATAAAACAGACTGGGTGACGGGCAGCGGCGTCACTGGTGCAGGGGTTTCGGCACCGCGCTCACCAACCCGCCTGCCCAGCGTGTGGGAGTATGGGCATTTCATCCATGGGGACCGCCAAGAGTGGCGAAATCCCGGAAAGGCCTATGTCCAGCAGTGGACGAAACAGGCTGTTGGATGGATGGATGATGTAGATTTAGTATTGTCAAAATCAAGGTGGAAACGATTATTTAACGTCCCACAATTTATAATGTGCCAGAGTGATGGCATACTACAACTACTATAAATGAAGTTTACAGGAAAAGAAGGTGCTAATTGTCAGCAAAATACTGGTCAAGTGTGAGTAGGACTTGTGCCCTGAGGGTTCTCTACATGCCGTTTAAAACACAATGCTAGCTATACAGTACAGCTATATTTACTCGGAGGCTTGCTGCTGTTGGCCCTAGAATAATATTCGCACACACGAATGAGTGCAGACAGATTGGTTCTCATGTATTAGTGGGTAATTTAATCTGTTTGTTTGAATTGAGTGCCGGGGGTATGTCTAATACTAAATCAGTAATAAACCTCGGATAGGTAGTACCTGTACCGGCGACCTGAAGGACGTTGGGGGAGGCGGCTGGATGAGGAGGACGGAGGATCGACATGAGTGACGAAATTTGGGAAAGGCCTAAGTCCAGCAGTGGACGAACACGGGCTGATGGATGTATGGATGGAGGTAGTACCACTGATTGTTTTAATAACGTTAACTTTGAAGTGAACTTGGCCCTTTAACTTGGTACTGTCTTGTTATGTTGATGCCCTTTATTTCCATTAGGCCCTAGCCAAGGGTCAGTCCCATAAGTAATAATCTTGTTAGTTTTGCGCAGGTGCCTCGAAAAAAGGATTTGAAATCCTTTCAGGCAGGACATTTGGAATGAAGTTTCGTACAAAGAAAACTCTGGGATTTGGCTTAAAATGTGGTTTAAGGGGGTAACTTTTTATCTCGGTGCAAAATGCACATCATAATATTGTTTTCCTTACTTTTGAATAAAAAGTATGCAATAAATGTGTTTTACAGGAACTTGCGGAAATAGTTTATCAATAGTAAACTCTTTACAAAACAATTACGTACTTTAATGTATTACATTTTGTTTGCATTACATTAACAAACTTAAAAGCGTGTTTACAATTGTAACGTAATGCAGCTAAAATTTAACGCATAAAATTGAATAATTTTCATGTGATCACCTAACTATAAACAAGCAGTTTGCGCGAATTGCTATAAAACGCATTTATTGCAAACTTTTTATTGAAAAGTAAGGAAAACAATATTATGATGTGCATTTTGCATCGAGATCCTCCCTTACCACCTTAAGGTGGTCGAAACAAATCTCGGTGCAAAATGCACATCATAACATTGTTTTCCTTACTTTTGAATAAAAAGTATGCAAAAATTGCGTTATAAAGCAATTGCCCGAAATTGATTACTAATAATAGGGTTCTCGCATTAAAATTATGTTATTTTATGCCTTACATTTTGATTACATTTGATTACAACGATAAATACGCCTTTAAGTTTATTAACCGAATGCAATCAAAATGTAAATCATAAAATGATAGAATTTAAATGTGGAAACTTTTTTATTACTAATGAATTTCCGCCAATTGCTTTAAAACGAAATTTTTGCATACTTTTTATCCAAAAGTAAGGAAAACAATATTATGATGTGCAGTTTGCACCGAGATTTGGTTCGACAGCCTTAAGAACGCAATTTGGGTTCATTTTCGTACAATGTTGACTAAAAGGCTCATACCTATAATATAGGTATGTATAGGTATAATTACAAAAAATAAGGTGGCTATTGCGTTGTACGCAAACATACCCGTAGTATGTCTATTTCTTTGTTCGTATGAGAAAATCAATCTTAATCGATTTTACAGTCGTTTCGAGAGAACTCATACTTGTTACAATTTCTATAAAAAGGATGATGAATATGTTCTTATGATTTGTTTCTAATTGATCTTTTCTAGTTTGTAATGCACCCTAATAATAATATTTATAGTATTCTAAAGCGATGGATTTCGCAATAAAAACAATATCTCAGTTAATGAGAACTGTGAATTTCTTACAAATAACACATACAATAGCGACGCCAGCGCCATCTGTTTCTTAAGAACAACGCGTGAAATTACATAACGCGCTCTCACGAATTGGTAGATCAAATAGTAACAAAATATTCGGTGGGGTAAGTATGGTGGAAAAATTCAACAGTCTACGTAAGTACCTCGGTAGGGCAATTGGTAGCGCGCTTTTCTTGATAACAAGAGGTCGCAGGTTCGAATCCTGGCTCGAGAAATTTTTTCAAATTCATGTCTTTAGATTTGTTTCTAATTGATTTTTTATAGTTTGTAATGCACTCTAATAATAATATTTGAAACTTATAATAATTGGTATACTAAATAACAATATTTTTGTAATTTACCGATGAGTAAAATTTTTTCTTCTTTTCTTTTTCGAAGGTGCATTTCACAGTTCACACTCGGGAACACCTCTGACACCCCCTCGGGGTTCATGTCGTAACGATATGTATGTACGTAAAACATTTTCCTCAATTACGAAGATCCTTTCGTTCGTCATTGAAAAATCTTCACAAAATTAGGAGCTGAGAAATCCGCGTTTTCCTCGTTTATATACAAAACAGACAGGTTATTGGTAAAAGGGGAGAATTTCCCAATACGTTTCTATTCTCTGTGCCCTGAGTCGAGTGCTATTGGAACAGTCCCTTTCGAACAGGATTTAAAAAAAGGTACCGCCGAAGCCATTCATCCGGAAAATCTTTTACATTTCAAACAAGGCGCACGTATTCAAATTCGATTTTTTAAATTTCGAACCTTCTTGATCAATCATTGAGTAAATTAGAAGCCACAGTCTCGTAAATTATATTTTGGTTCCGTTATCAGTTAAATTCGTTTCAATGTCAACCTATTTTTCCAAATTGTGACTCGTAGTCTTATAATCAATGTTTTTTAAAATGAAATTTCTCATAATCAAACGTCAACAGTGAACAAAAATTCAACAGCGTGTAGATGTCTCTTATATGTCTCATACAATAAGTATAATAATGTTTTAAGGATTAAGTAAAGAAGCCCGTTCGAATGTCTGCGTACTTAACGCAAAATTAGCTAGAAAAATACAACTACTTAAAATGTTCATTGTTAATTTTATTATTTATTAGTGAAGTCTTATTTTTAAAACTTGATGTTTCAAGGGTCTACTCTTATTCAAGCTGTAGACAGACAGATGGATCAAAGCCCTAAACCAAAGGTCTCCATATCTAGATGAAAATTTATTGTTTTTTACTTCAGAGGTGAAAAAATTTCACTGTCGTCAGCTGTAAGGGTTCTTGAATCAGACAAGAAGGCCGAGAGGTTCTCTCTCGAAGGAACCGGGCCACCTGGACCCTAATTCCCCGTCTATTGTCATGAAAAAATATTATTTATTCTGTCAAATTCCATGCATTTCGAGATGACAGAAACCACCTGAGTGATTTTTCATAATTTTTGGGAAGTATCGTTTAATCTTCAGTTTTATTCCGCAGTCAATTGAAAAACAAGAAGGATTCTTGCGTTATACCACGAATTCTGTTAAAAATACAAAGGTTTTTGCGTATATCACGAATTATGTTAAGACTACGGAAGTCGGCTTGCTCTGCTCCGCTTCGCTCGGCTCCTGAATTTATTTACATAGCAAACTAACACGCTCCTCCTCATTCTGTATCGCTCCGCTCATCGTCGCATCTATTTTTGACATTTTGTTGAAAATTTTTCGTGATTATCGAAACCGTTGCATATAAATTAGCCACGTATTTCGCAGACGGCAGGATAAAAATCAAGTTAAATTACCTATAGATAGTGGCCGACTAGACACTTCCTAATTTTTTTCTTTGCTGGATCGTAATTCCGGGAAAGCTATCGCCATAATGTTCCTCAATTTCGACTAATATCGAGAAAAATATCATGCATTTTTTGAAATCTCGATAGACTAAGAATTGGGGCCTAGAACGTGCTTCCAGAGCTTCCACGGTTGATCTTCGAGTGCCATTACCAAATAACTAAGCAATCATTGGACGATGAAAAACAACTAAAGCAGCAGGCTTTACTAGGCTTTAGCACTTTTTATTTTGGGGTGATAGCTAGTTTTGTGGTAAGTTTATGCGAGTAGAGTATTAGTGTAGAAGAAGGGAAATCGACCAACCTCAATCCCTAAGAACTGGTCAAGTGCGAGTAGGACTCGCGTGGATACCATTTAAATAAGTTAATAGACTTGAATGATTTAAATAAAAAATACAAATGAAATTTATATCATTGCGGTATAGAAAGTGAGAAAAATTCCGGTTCAGAGCTCCTCACGTCTAGATTTACTTTTCTGATTTACTATACAAGTACCGCAATGATATACATTTAATTTGTTATCTTTTTGCGTTTTGTCATAGTTTAAAAATTATAAACTTATCAGAACCTACAAAATGTATGAAACCGAACTGCAAAAATAAGTTGGTCGAGTATTCGAGTACGTAGCCCTAAACCTGTATAAAAATCGGTGTTTTCAGTATTTGTTGTTTAAAAACAATACCTATAGATACATGCCACATAATATACAGAAATATTTAAATTCCTAACTAGGTATAGTTTAGTTTTGGAGATAGACCCCGTAACAATAAGTGGTCTAAAACTAAGAACTTTGATGGCCTCCCATTTCTTTATTATTTGAGATAAAAAATTAAATTTTTACTCTACTCAATGAGTTCCAGACAATTATACTCCACATCCTAGGGCTAGAAAGATTTTTTTTTTCGCTGCTTTTTCCTGGAACCCCTTCCAATTTCCCCCTAAAAATTAATTTTATTTAATTTTTAATTAAATATTTGGTTTTGGGTCAACATTCTACATAACATATCCAAATTTCAGATCTCCTGCCCATTCCGTTTGCAAGCTAGCGACCCATGACATACGGACGGACAGACGGAAAGACAGCAGAGCGAGCGACATTACCTACAGGGCTCCGTTTTGCCAAATCAAAATCAAAAATTTCAAGTGATATGCGAAGAATTTGTAAAACAACATAAACAATGCCTTTTTTGTTTCATTGAATCGTTTTCGCATCAATGCTAATTCTTTGCTAAATTGAAAGACAATAAATAATGAAATAGTAGTAAAAAAGTAATGATTTTGGAATCCATTGATTTGTCGCCATTGTAATATTTTTCCAATATTGCGGCCTTGCCATGTGCCTTTTAGGAGCTTTTGTCAAAGAATGTTTATTTGATTTGCATTACAAGAATTATCCGTAGCTGGCGATGTAGGCCAGACCCCATACAAAAATATTCAAACTCTTTACAGTACGATTAAAATCAGTTAACGATTCGGCCAACCTCGGTAATTGTCGTGAATCCCTCATCTCTCGCATAGAGTTATCAATTTACAGATATGACCTTTAATTATATTACTCGTTGTCTTATTGAATACAATACAAGAACGATATGAGCAACAAAACCTCCTTTGTAGCTCAAAACTAACACAACCTTTATATTGAAATAAGAAAAATAATTGACTATTTTGACAATATGACTTCTTAGTGTCAATAAATATTTAATTATTAATCCGACGTAATATCGTACTGTTACTTACATCAAACAGTAAAATATTGACTTATATATGTATTTTTATATATATTGTATACAAGTATAGCTTCAGTAAATAATGAATGTTCAAATTCATGTCGCTTCTGCATAATAAATTTCTTAGGTCTACCGGTTAGTAATGTCATCTTGGCAGGTGCTATACATTGCGTTTATGATACTTCAAATTGAATGCTACCTAAAAGAAATCGCGGTAATGTATTTCGTGTCATTTCCGTCTCGGGATTTAGGCGATGATATCCGAGAAAAGCCGAATCGTTAACTGATTTTAATCGTATTGTATCTACCTATATATTCGCTTTTTTATGACAACTGTTTGGATTTGGAGGAACCTATAAATAATAATCTGGTAAGTAACTACTACAGCCCCGGAAGCATGGATGAAACAAACCATAAGGATTTAGAAGATATTCCAAGTTATGTTATGACATATGAAACTAACAGAAGATTTTGACCATGGAAGTAATATTTTGACAAATGAAAATGTTTGTCGAGGGGAGGGTCACATGATATAGCTTTCCTGCTTTTTCATTGGTCAAATGAACCCTTGAGAGACAAAACCAGCCCTCTGATTGTCTAACTTCAATATCCACCGCTACAGCCTTCAAAAACGTCGTAATTGGTCAAAAATGTTGTGTGATGTCATTTCTAGCCAATCACGGTGCGTTCAAAAGATTGAGATTGAGATTTGAGATCAAAATGTGCGTTTAATTAATAGATAAATACGACCGCATTCTACAAATAATATGACTTCATGTGCTAAATACACTGTTATTTACTTAGTTTATTTTCATTTTATTACTAAATTTACGTATTTTGTCACCAAGTAAACATTCGTGGTTTACTTATTAAAGTGCTCAAAAAATCATGTTGTGCCGTTAGAACTTGCGTCACCAAAGAAGTCTTGCGCTAAAGTCTTAACTGAAATAGGAATATGAACCAAACTGTCATAATCTATGGGACTTCCTTTGAAGCACGTGCTCTTCATACGATGCATGTCAAGGAGTTCTATGAATTAATAATAATATATCGCCACGACCTGTACGCCTATAAAGTCTGTCAAATTAGCCTTCTCGATCGTAAAAACCCATTTTATCAGTCGAACTCCATACATTTTAAGATCGAGGTTTAAAATCTCGCTTTTATTGTTTCTCCGGAATCGACCTCCTGTACACTAAGGCGTATCTGAAGAGTTCGAGGTGGTTTGAAAATCAAACTTACATCCACTTTTCACCGACAATTATTTCGTTACATCGAGATGCAAGAAGCGATTCACGCTAACCGCATTGTACCACAGCAGAGTTTCAGACGTACATAAATAATGTATATTGTGTCTATAGGTTAAATATCTGCCAAGATCTTGACACAAGGTACTATAATAATCCCAGTTTTTGTCCGTATTGAAACATGTTACTTGTCAGAGAAACGTCGGTCATAATTTTTTCATGATACCTAATAATCTGTGCAGATTATTGTTTGTTAAAGCAGAGTTAAGTTTATATCATGAACACGCCTTGTTTTCCTCTAGTATAAGCCATGTATAAAGCAAAAGGAGGACAAGTAACATAGGTATTGTAATGTAAGGCTATTTCCTCGTAACGAGCTAAGAGCTTACCATCCCTCTCAATTTGTACTTGTTAAGTTATATGCTCCCACTCAACCATTGACTCACAAATTCACAATCGATAACTGGCTCAGAAAAATTTGTCTAACTGGTTTTGTTTCACCAAGCACATAAACTCATTTGTAATGCAAGTAGGTTTTTACACTGACTGGAAGGAATATTCGTATTTAAGGTGAAAAATAAAACCTAATTCGAATTTTAAAAAAGGCGTATGACCAGCTTGCGTCTGCCGAGTGCCGGCTCTAGCTTTTTCTTTTTCTAGGGCAAGAGGCTGGTTCTTGTATGCCAGTGTGAAACTCTCGCATCGACCGAAAATCGAAATATAAATAAATACCTATCCTATATATACTCGATGAATACTGTTTTGTGGTTTGTAGAGGTGGTATACTTATCTGGAGAGAAAAATAAATAAAGGGAAATTATAGTACCTTTTTAATGTTATATTTGATGCCCTTTCGAAAACTAACTAAGCCTGATAATTTTTTAGAGTACCGCACCACAATATGAATATAACAGAACCTTGTACGATCACTTTCTTGTCCATCTGTCTGTCCCTTCGTCAAGACCCTTTTTCTCGGGCATCGTTAAAGATAGTAAGTTGAAAATAAAACCTCCTATAGTGCTGTTAAAAAACTGGCTTAATTTATAACTTAAGGCGGAAAAAAGTTATTGCCCTTTACGTAATCAATATCATACAAATTTGCTCTCCATTAAAACCTATAGGGTACTTTCTGTTGACTTAGAAACTTGAAATGCCGTTCAAAATTCGTCTTACATCTAGGAACAAATCAGAAAATTACACAGACGTATACTAATATAGTAGCAGACCTAACATTTATAATAAAAGCATAGAGTCGACGCGTGGCAATTTTAGCTCAGTGAACTTCGGGCTCTTTTAAATATAAATATTGCTTGTTTCCAAACAAAATATATACTAGAGATTAGTTTAGGAATTAACAAATATGTTCCAAGCATAAGCCAGCCAAAACAACCCATTTTTATACGTTTCTTCGTACCATGAAGCCTAAATGTAGCTTATTTTTTGTATGGACACTTGCCACGCTATTTAATCCTTATGTTTGGTCAGCTACTTAGTAATAATTATATGTCTGTGGAAAATTACTGTTATTTAATTATTCAATAACACATGTCTCACCAACTTAGTTAGACCCTTTACATACATGGGGTTTAATATATCGTAAGTATCAAGTTGGTTTGGTGATTTGTAATTACTCGTGGAATACGTTTGTGTTATAAACGGAATCCTCAGGGCACAAGTCCTACTCGCACTTGACCGGTTCCTTTGTTAATTTTTCAATTGTTACCTAACTAACGCATCATACTGTAATCACTCGTCATTGGCTTGGGATCAGTGTTTGCGCTGAGTCTGGTTTATTACCTCTTTTGTTTAAAGTGCTTCCAAGCTACGTAAATGAAAACTTCGAAATGTTGGGCGGATTTTTTTAAATATACAGGGTTAGTTTCTCAGGTGGGCGTGCATGTCCAAATCCGAAACAAAGGCAGTAGTGAAAACTGCTAAAGGGATTCTGGAGGCGGATTTGGGTAAAAACAAAGACTGCATACTTAGCGGATTTTCAAAAAATAAAAACCGCGTCTTCAGTTTAATTTCATCTGGCTTTATAAATTAATGTAACTTGTATAAGGTTAAATAATATTAGTAAGCGAAACTCAAAACATAAGTTGTACTCGTTGTTGTTAGGAACAACTTTTTCTGTTGGGGCTAGGCGAAATTCGCAACTTTTTACACTTCATACCATTCAAATTAGCCGACTATAGTGCACTATGAGAAGACAATAAAAAGTTGCAAATTTTGTGTATATGCACGAGTAGTACTACCTATGTTTTGAGTTTCACTTGTATTTAACCCGTTACAAAAAAATCTACTATGGACATAAATTCCAGAAAACTCAATATTGAATGCTCGACCGGGCAGGCATTGAACCCGTGAAGATCTCAATCCGGTCAAGTCCGGCCGGCGTCATACCGACTGAGGTACCGATACTTGCGTGTGCGAATGCGAAACCTTAGCATGAGAACATCACGGTTTCGTTATAATTGCGTTCATGATAAATTTTGTATGGAATCTGAAAAGTTCCGCTGCTGTCCGCTAGGGGCGGTTATCAGATTCTAAAGAAATGTCTTAGGGAGTACCTCCGTTGCCGGCGCCGGCACCCAAAAATAACGCCGATGGGAACCGGCAGTACATCACTGCCGGCAGCCAAGATAAAAACATCGACTGCCGGCGCCGCCGGCTCCCATAATGGACACCGGCGGCGCTGACGGTTGAAACTTCTTACGCGCAAAGGACGTTAAATTTCAAAGTGTGATATAGTGTATGTATTGTGGTTGTTTATTTGGAAATCGTTGAAATAGCTGACTTGAAAATACAAATTTGAGTTACTGTCAAAACTAGGGACGTCGGCGTCGTCGCCTCGCTCCACTCCGCTTCGCTCGGCTCTTTATTTTATCTTACATGTCAACCTAACACGCTCCTCCTCGCTTCGCTCGTGGTCACATCTTTTTTTTTTCTTTTGGTGGAAGTTTTTTTTTACTGTGACTTTAAAGACCCAAAATTACTTACTGTCCTAGCTCCTAGCCTTCCTAGTCCTATACTTAATACGCTAACCCCATTAACCCGCTTATTTTTCTAAAGTCAGTGCCAGCAGCCAATTCAGCAACCGGCGCCGGCAGCCAATTTAGGACACGGCGCTGGCAGCTGAGGCAGTTCCAATGTCTTAACATTAGTCGAGCTACTAGATTCACTTGTAGAAAACAAGTAACTCTGTGGCTACTCCTGGTAAGCTAGGATAAGACTGTGGACATTCTGTGTATTCACGAATAAAGACTTCCTGTAATTCTATTTCGATCATTATTACAAATCTTTTCTTTAAACATTTGTACCCACCCAAACTCATAGATTTTAACCCACATATCCCAATTCATACATCCTACAAAAATCACCTACATCCACTGACACGCACCTTTTCTTTCCACCACTCGTAATACATACACACTAGCTTAGGTTATTTCACACATAAGTTGTAATTGTAAAGAAGTATCCCGTTTTTTGTTTGTTATATTAATATTAATTTTAGGAAGTGCCTCAGCTGCCGACGCCGGTTGCTCAATTAGCTGCCAGCACCGGTCGCCGAATTGGCTACCGGCACTGACTTTAATTTTGGGTCTTTAAAGTCATAGTAAAAACAAACTTTCACCAAAAGACAAAAAATAGGTGCAACGACGAGCGAAGCGAGGAGGAGCATGTTAAGTTGACATGTAAGATAAAATAAGGAGCCTAGCGAAGTGGAGCGGAGCGAGGCGACGACGTCCCTAGTTTTGACAGTAACTCAAATTTGTATATTCAAGTCGCCGATTTCAACGATTTCCAAAAAAACAAACACATTACATACACAATCTCACACTTTGAAATTTAATGTCCTTTGCGCGTAAGGAATACCGTCAGTGCCGCCGCCGGTGTCCATTTGGGAGCTGGCGGCACCGGCAGCCGATATTTTTGATCTCGGCTGCCGGCAGTAATGTACTGCCGGTACCCAACGGCGTTATTTTTGGGTGCCGGCGCCGACAGCGGAGGCACTCCTTTAATTTTAATTTATATTCAATTCAAATAGTTAATATATAATTATTTTTACCTAAAAATTCTAAATTGTACTAAATTTTACTAAATTATACATAAATATATAAATCATTGCAGAGCGTTAGAGACTAGTTACCTACAACCTAAAGGGAATCCTAGTGTAGGAACTAGAGAACACTGTTAAAAATGTATGTACTGGTTTATTTCAATAAAGATACTATTCAATTCAAATCTAACGTGAAAGCAACTATAACGTAACCGTGATGTGTTTGCTGGGATCCAAATAACGCTTCAGAAAAATCCTTCCACTAAAAATCTGTCAATTACTATAATATAAATCCATCTATCCATCCATCCATCAGCCCGTGTTCGTCCACTGCTGGACATAGGCCTTTCCCAAATTTAGCCACTTATATAATATATATGCCACTAATATAAATAAATTTATGTATTTTAGACACTTGGAAATTTATCCATTGCAATGATACTTTATAATGCTAATCTGTCAATTACCAAAAATAATGTATTTTTCTACTTCCCTAAAATTTACATGAATACCGTAGGTTAATTTTAGTAATACCTATTTCTTGGCCGTCCCTTTCGTGCCCTAGAGCAATTCTTCTTTAGAAAACGTGTCTATTCAGAATGTTAGCAATTTACCTAATTTATATTTTCCTCAGAAGACAACTTGATACAGGTTGGTACCGAAAGTTAGAAAATTATAAGAACGAAGAGAAATGGCCCTTGATAGATACCGAAATTGTTGTGAAAGCCATACCTGATTTCCATATGTAATTTGTCAGAAAATCACAGACCAATTAATATTATTTTTAACACAGCATCCAACGTACCTGAAACAAATGAAAAAAAAAGTTAAAATTTCTCATTAAACCAACGCAATTTGTACCTTAAGGGGGTAACTTTTTACCTTGGTACAAAATACACATCATAATATTGTTTTCCTCACTTTTGAATAGAAAGTATGCAATAAATGTGTTTTAAAGCAACTTGCGGAAATAGTTTATTAGTAATAAAGTCTTCACTAAAAATTTACGTACTTTAATGTAAGTATAACATTTTGTTTGCATTACATTAACAAACTTAAAAGCGTGTTTACAGTTGTAATGTAATGCAGCTAAAATGTAACGCATAAAATTGAATAACTTTCATGTGATCACCTAACTATTAACAAGCAGTTTGCGCGAATTGCTATAAAACGCATTTATTGCAAGCTTTATTCAAATAAGTAAGGAAAACAATATTATGAGGTGCATTCCTTCGTTACCACCTTAAGAAACTTTAATGGGATCTTAACGTAATCAAGTATCTAACGAACTTTCTATTGCCCAATAGGGTAAGAATAATAAAAAAACCAGCCAAGTGCGAGTCGGACTCGCGCACGAAGGGTTCCGTACCATTATCTATAAAAACGGCAAAAAAATCATGTCTGTTGTGTGGGAGTGCGCGTGTCCGACTCGCACTTGGCCGGTTTTAGTATTTGCTGTTATAGCGGCAACAGCAATACATCATCTGTGAAAATTTCAACTGTCTAACTATCACGGTTCATGAGATACAGCCCTATGACAGACAGAGGGACGGACAGACAGTGGAGACTTAGTAATAGGGTCCCGTTGGTTACCCTTTGGGTACGGAACTCTAAAAGCCATGAAGACAAATGTTTTCACAATTTTTTATGATTTTGAAATCTTGGACGCCATTACAAATCATTGATTCGGGATTCAGAAGTTGAAATTATGAAGTTGGCTTACATCAGTAAGAACCACAGAACATTTTATATGTTCTGAGGTAAGAACCCATTCAACTAGGTTAAGCCGGGCTTTTACTAACCAACTAGCCTTTCGCCCACGTTAATTCCATCTCTGCCCCGTTTTCGGCTTGGACTTTATTGGGATACATGGGCCCAATAATTAGAAAGGTCTAAAACTGACAACTTTGGTGGCCGTCATTCGTTTATTTTTGAAGATAAAACATTAATAAAAAAAAATGTGCTTTACTCAATAAGTTCCAGACAATGATACCCCACAGGCCAGGGTAAGAGAATATTTTATTTTGCGTGTTCTTTAAAATATATGGGACTGAAAAATAATCTAATAGAATTTTTAATTCAATATTCGGTTTTGGGTCAATATTCTACTCAATATATCCAAATTTGAGAGCTGCATCTTCATCCGTCTTCGAGCTAAAATACACATCATAATATTGTTTTCCTCACTTTTGAATAGAAAGTATGCAATAAATGTGTTTTAAAGCAACTTGCGGAAATAGTTTATTAGTAATAAAGTCTTCACTAAAAATTTACGTACTTTAATGTAAGTATAACATTTTGTTTGCATTACATTAACAAACTTAAAAGCGTGTTTACAGTTGTAATGTAATGCAGCTAAAATGTAACGCATAAAATTGAATAACTTTCATGTGATCACCTAACTATTAACAAGCAGTTTGCGCGAATTGCTATAAAACGCATTTATTGCAAGCTTTATTCAAATAAGTAAGGAAAACAATATTACGAGGTGCATTCCTTCGTTACCACCTTAAGAAACTTTAATGGGATCTTAACGTAATCAAGTATCTAACGAACTTTCTATTGCCCAATAGGGTAAGAATAATAAAAAAACCAGCCAAGTGCGAGTCGGACTCGCGCACGAAGGGTTCCGTACCATTATCTATAAAAACGGCAAAAAAATCATGTCTGTTGTGTGGGAGTGCGCGTGTCCGACTCGCACTTGGCCGGTTTTAGTATTTGCTGTTAGAGCGGCAACAGCAATACATCATCTGTGAAAATTTCAACTGTCTAACTATCACGGTTCATGAGATACAGCCCTATGACAGACAGAGGGACGGACAGACAGTGGAGACTTAGTAATAGGGTCCCGTTGGTTACCCTTTGGGTACGGAACTCTAAAAGCCATGAAGACAAATGTTTTCACAATTTTTTATGATTTTGAAATCTTGGACGCCATTACAAATCATTGATTCGGGATTCAGAAGTTGAAATTATGAAGTTGGCTTACATCAGTAAGAACCACAGAACATTTTATATGTTCTGAGGTAAGAACCCATTCAACTAGGTTAAGCCGGGCTTTTACTAACCAACTAGCCTTTCGCCCACGTTAATTCCATCTCTGCCCCGTTTTCGGCTTGGACTTTATTGGGATACATGGGCCCAATAATTAGAAAGGTCTAAAACTGACAACTTTGGTGGCAGTCATTCGTTTATTTTTGAAGATAAAACATTAATAAAAAAAAATGTGCTTTACTCAATAAGTTCCAGACAATGATACCCCACAGGCCAGGGTAAGAGAATATTTTATTTTGCGTGTTCTTTAAAATATATGGGACTGAAAAATAATCTAATAGAATTTTTAATTCAATATTCGGTTTTGGGTCAATATTCTACTCAATATATCCAAATTTGAGAGCTGCATCTTCATCCGTCTTCGAGCTAAAATACACATCATAATATTGTTTTCCTCACTTTTGAATAGAAAGTATGCAATAAATGTGTTTTAAAGCAACTTGCGGAAATAGTTTATTAGTAATAAAGTCTTCACTAAAAATTTACGTACTTTAATGTAAGTATAACATTTTGTTTGCATTACATTAACAAACTTAAAAGCGTGTTTACAGTTGTAATGTAATGCAGCTAAAATGTAACGCATAAAATTGAATAACTTTCATGTGATCACCTAACTATTAACAAGCAGTTTGCGCGAATTGCTATAAAACGCATTTATTGCAAGCTTTATTCAAATAAGTAAGGAAAACAATATTATGAGGTGCATTCCTTCGTTACCACCTTAAGAAACTTTAATGGGATCTTAACGTAATCAAGTATCTAACGAACTTTCTATTGCCCAATAGGGTAAGAATAATAAAAAAACCAGCCAAGTGCGAGTCGGACTCGCGCACGAAGGGTTCCGTACCATTATCTATAAAAACGGCAAAAAAATCATGTCTGTTGTGTGGGAGTGCGCGTGTCCGACTCGCACTTGGCCGGTTTTAGTATTTGCTGTTATAGCGGCAACAGCAATACATCATCTGTGAAAATTTCAACTGTCTAACTATCACGGTTCATGAGATACAGCCCTATGACAGACAGAGGGACGGACAGACAGTGGAGACTTAGTAATAGGGTCCCGTTGGTTACCCTTTGGGTACGGAACTCTAAAAGCCATGAAGACAAATGTTTTCACAATTTTTTATGATTTTGAAATCTTGGACGCCATTACAAATCATTGATTCGGGATTCAGAAGTTGAAATTATGAAGTTGGCTTACATCAGTAAGAACCACAGAACATTTTATATGTTCTGAGGTAAGAACCCATTCAACTAGGTTAAGCCGGGCTTTTACTAACCAACTAGCCTTTCGCCCACGTTAATTCCATCTCTGCCCCGTTTTCGGCTTGGACTTTATTGGGATACATGGGCCCAATAATTAGAAAGGTCTAAAACTGACAACTTTGGTGGCCGTCATTCGTTTATTTTTGAAGATAAAACATTAATAAAAAAAAAATGTGCTTTACTCAATAAGTTCCAGACAATGATACCCCACAGGCCAGGGTAAGAGAATATTTTATTTTGCGTGTTCTTTAAAATATATGGGACTGAAAAATAATCTAATAGAATTTTTAATTCAATATTCGGTTTTGGGTCAATATTCTACTCAATATATCCAAATTTGAGAGCTGCATCTTCATCCGTCTTCGAGCTAGAGACCCGTGACTTACGGACGGACAGACAGCAGAGCAATATTTAATAGGGCTCCGTTCTACCCTTTGGGTACGAAACCCTTGAAAATACCCATGTATCCTTACATCAAATCTTTATCGGTTATTGAATAATGACACAAAAATAAGACAAAGTGCACACATATAAATAAATTATTTATTTATAACGCCTATAAAATACATTCAAAAAATGTGGTTGGGGATAAATTCGTGATAGGCATCGTCCGTGATGCGAGTGCAGCGCCACCAACCTATCTTTCAGGTGGACAAAATTGGAACTAAAATCCATTATTATTCTAACAAGCTAGCTTGTGACCACGACAGCCTACGGAGGCGTCGAAACGTCAAGCACATATCTATTAAGGTATGTTGTTAGTTATCGCGAGTAAGACCCCAATATAAAGTTGTGTGAAAATCGCGAAAGTTTAAAGTTTATGTTAAAGAGTTTAAAGTATATGTTATATAAAGTTTAAAGTATCTATTATATGTTTATGTTAGGGGTAATACTAGAAGATAGGATACACCTAAGTTTACCAAGGTGATCCTATACAAAACTTCGGAAGTCGCCTCGCTCCGCTTCGCTCGGCGCCCAATGTTTATTTACATGTCAACCTAACACGCTCCTCCTCGCTTCGCTCCTAGTCGCACCTATTTTTGACTTTTTTCGGCCTTTACCCGACTTCGGGTTTTACTCGTGACATTTATAGTAATGAGAAGCATCTAAAGTGCGACAGGCTCTTTTGGCGCGTAAATTAGTCGTGGCCAAAATCGGAACTAATGCCACTATCTTTACAAAACGTAATCCTTGTTTCACAGTTGTACCCTCAATCCTATCAATGTCATGTTCGCGCCTGTAGTGAAGTGACTAACGACAATTCTAGCAAAAGAGTAAAAAATAAAATAGTTGTGCTTGTGATGTATTTTACACATTTAATCTTCCCTTTTCCCGATAAATACCCAACCAAATACTCTACTAGCAACTCCGTCACCAAAACATATAAGGTGACTTTCGTTTATAAAGCCAAATTCATACTGGAGACTCGGTAAGTGGTCAGGGCCAAGGTTCAACGACCATGTTCACGAAATGCGATGTGCCTCTATACCTACACAAGAACAACCTCAACTCAATTAGTAAAGTCTTTTTACTCTGCGTATTTCACAGACAGGCTCATTGAACCTTGGTCCTGCCACTTACCGAATCTCCAGTCGGTTATATAAGGTCCTACAATTCAAAGTGAAAAAAAATTAAGAGATGATTAAATAGACCACTTTCCAAAGAAAAAAAATGTTTTGCGCGAGCTTTTATTTCACCTTTCCATAGAAATTGAGTCAGCTGATTAAACTACTTTGTACTGAAAAACGAAAAAATTAATTAAAAAAAAAAAAGTTTTTTTCTTTAATTAACGATACATGATCTACCCTTAAATTATTTTCACTTATTTTATTATAAGACCTATATAAATGAAAGTCACCATATATAAGGTGACTTTAATTTATGCAGTTAAATTCATACCGAAAACTCGGTAAGTGCTCAGTAACAAGGTTCGATGACCCTTTTTATGAAATTCGTAAATTATTATTTTCGTGTTCCTTATAAACGCAAGCCCAGCCCCGAGTCAATATACTATGGGACGTCAAAATTTAATTTTGCGAAATTTGCAAAAAGTTTTATCGATCCGTGTTACTGATCACTTACCAAGCCTCATGAGTTTGGCTGTATAAATAAAAGTCACCTTATATAAGAGGTTGCACTGTAGGTATACCTACAGTGCAACCTCTTATATAAATAGCAGGTGGCTAATTCACCTAGCACAGCCATTTTACATATTGTTTACCCATAACGGATTAACCACAATAATTGCTGATGAAGAAGTAGTTACGCGGCGCGAGTCTGTTTTTATCCTTAATTTAATCAAATTGTAATGACCACAGTGGATTTTACAGAGCACCTACTGAAGTTAAGGTAAATTTATAGCAGACTAGCTTTCGCCCGCGAGGAAGTAGCTTAATCAATGAAAAGCTAAAAACTATTGTTTACAATTATCAATTTTTCGGTTATATTATTAGCACCCCTTATAGTCTTTATGTTGAGCAAGATCACTACGATAATGATAAAGAAAACCGCATGCACATCTGTTGAGTAGTTGAGTTATTACTTTTCATCTTTCTCAATGACTCGACTGACTGTGCTACGTTGTTTGTATGTGTATATTTATGTATATATGTATGTATTAGCATGAAGAGTGTTATATTTAAATAATTAACTTGCAGAAAATTGTTTTTCGTTTAATACCAATTATTTGTTAAATTTTCATTTTCCCAATACCATCGGTTGACTGGAAGAAACTTTGCGGAATAAGTCCGCCTTTGCCTTGTATTATTTTGTGGTCTGTGTTGTCAATCTGATTTTCTGTGCAATTCAATCGAGAGACAACAATATAAAAAAAATAGTTTTGCTCCGTATCACTCATACTCCTATACACTCGTACACTCTACATAGAATAATGCGATTATGATATCTATGCTCCGTAAAATACTATAACCCATTTCGTTCACGAATTTCCCAAAGGTATCCAGCGTACGTTAGTATACGACTTTCTTACAACTTCATTATTGGTGTAGACATAGATCCATGTATAGATTGTTATACAAGTTTAATTCCAGAGCATTAGTCTAGTTTAAAATCCAGAAAAAAAAATTGAATTCGAACCAACCATAAATTGTAACAGGCCCTTTTGTATATTTATTATGAAAATATAGGCTAAATCATGAAGATACATACTGTTCTTTAACTTTCAGGTGGTATTTCTTGTAACGAAATAATTTTTTGAAAATCAGTTTGGAGAAAGGGGAATGTGACGTAATAGTCATACCGTTTAGGCTCAATAGGGAGAGTTCCTTGACGTAAATAAAGAATAAAAAGAAAATAAGGGATAAAACCTGAAGATGGGATTACTGAACATGAAAAACCAGACGTCGGTTTTGACATAACTTTTTTTTTTCTTGTGGGCAATGGTCTTTTTCCTGTAATGCCTAAATGACATGACTATTACGTCATCAAATATATTTATTGAGTTCCTGAATATTTTTATGTATCTTTTGCATTTCAAGGAGAAAAAAAATTGTACTTTTATATGACCTCAAAAAAAAGTCTATTCCTTTCAAAAAAATCGACAATTAGGTGCTGTTATGGTATTCTGGACCATTCGAATTGCCCGATCTGTCATAGTAAGGTACACTCTTTCTTTTTGGCTAGTGGATGACATTAAAATGGGGTGCAGCTGTAAAACAAGGGTTGCATTTTATTAGAATAGCAGCGTTGGTTCTAATTTTGCCCACGAGCTGAAACCAATAACGTATTTTAAAGTTTTTACAAATTTTGTGTGGGGTTGACTTTTGTTTATTTGACATGATAGAGGCAGTAACACGTACTCTGTGAAAATTTCAACTGGCTACCTATAACGGAGAAGCTGTTGTCTCTGCGACAGACGGACAAACGGATGAACAGACAGACAAACAGACATACAGACGGGCAACAAAGTGATCTTATAAAGGTTCCGTTCTATCATTTTGTAAGGAACCACAAAAACAAATTGCATGGAACACTGTCATTGCCCGATTAAAGAATAGCAAAGAAAACCATTATGGACAATATTTCAAGTTGTAAGCCTTAAAGTCGGCAAACATGAGCGGTGGAGCATGCATGCATCTTGCCATGCATGCTTATGCATTATCCTTCATGAATTTGTGATACAGAAACTAGTCGTTACTTAGACATTTTGTATAGTGAGTTTTTCCAAGCGTTATTAATGTAATCTTGCTTGTATTTTGCTTTTTACTTATTTTAATTGTCCTATTAAATTAGCATTACGATAGGACATAAAAATGCAGCGTTCGAAAATATTTACATAATTTCACTAGGCACGATTGCGCTCAATATCTATTCTTATTCGAAATATTCGATATCCGAACACGAACATTGAAGTGGTTTTCACTGATATCTATGTAATTTCTTGACCTTGGTGCTACACAGGATGTTCAAAAGGGTTGTAGTTGAACATGTATACGTATACGCATCTATATTAATAATAAAGTAGCAAAAAAAACGCGTTTCTTTTTGCTGATTTCGCAAAATAATCTTGACATCCCATATTAATTGACTCGGGTCTGGGCTTGCGTTTGTAAGGAACACGAAAATAATTTAATTACGAATTTTACAAAAAGGGTAATTGAACCTTGTTACTGAGCACTGAGTGAGCCTTTAGTAAGAATTTGGCTGTTTAAATTAAAGTCACCTTATAGATTACACATATACGTATGTTCCATTTTAACTCGAGAATTACTCAACGGATTTGAATGATTTTTTTAATTGTCATTGCTGTGACACGTTTTGAAAAACGGGGCAGAGACTGAATAAAAGCTTTTTATTTATTTTTTTATTTTATTTATTTACTAATAACTAAACAATATTATGACAGGTTAACCTAAAGCAATATTGTTAAAAATTAAAAAAGAAGAATCTGAAAACCTATGATCTTAACAGACATGAAAATATAAGCTACATAAAAAATATTAACTAAATCACTTATTACATATCATCTACTTAACCTATTTACATAACAAACACAGTGCTACTCTTGTAAAGTCAGTCAGCGAACAGTAAAAAACGTCAATATCTGTCTCCTGATCAATTTTATTCAAAAATCGGATAGCTGTCGTAACTGGTGCCTCCTTCAGCATATTTGTCCGCACGATAGGCTCATAGAACAGCTTGTGGGTTCTTGCTCTTTGGTAATTATTCGGCACAAACAGCCCTATCGACAGTAACACCTGTGGATTATCTTGTTTTCCACGAATAAGTTTGAAGAAATAGACTACTAGCGCCAGGTTTCTTCTCACTTCAAGCTTACTGTATCCAACCATACCCAAAATAAATAGGGTTGGATACATAAGTGGAAAGAAAGGGTAAACTCCATATAATTTAAAATACACAAACCTTATAAATTTATTTAAAATTTTCTCCAGCATGTAGTTATATTTAGCTTCATGTGGATTCCAAATAATTGCACTCGTTTCGATTCGGCTCCGAACAAGAGCATTAAAAAGGGCTTTTACAGCCTCGATATTTTTAAAACACTGAGCCTGCCGCAAAATGAATCCTAACTTTTTAAAAGCTTTCTTACACAAGTCTTCGATGTGATTACGAAAGTTTAAATCATGCGTCATGCGTACCCCAAGATCGCGTACCTCCGATACGCGAGGCATTGCTGTCCCGTCTGCTTCGTAACAATAGTAACGTGGTGCATGCAAGCGGGTATACGTCATTGTCGCACACTTCGATACGTTGAAGTACAGCTTATTCCTGCGACTCCATTCCACGACACGATCTATGTCACGCTGCAATGCCGCGCAATCTGCGTCATCCTTAACGGTGCAAAGCAACTTGAGGTCATCCGCGAATAACAAGCAGACGGCATCCTTGACCACGTTCGGAAGGTCGTTTATCATTATACTAAATTCCAGAGGTCCGAGGTTACTTCCTTGGCTAACACCCGAATATGTGCAATACGTGTTTGAAGCATGTCCAGCATACTGCACGTACTGGCGCCTGTTTCTCAAGTAGCTACTAAAGAACTCAAGAAGGCGCGGAGTGAAGCCGACGCCAGCAAATTTCTCAAGAAGCACGTCATTATCGACAGTATCGAACGCCTTCCTGAAATCAAAGTAAGCAACGTCGACCTGCCCCCTTGCGTCCAGCGACGGCACCACGTGCGACATGAAGCACAGTAAGTTAGTGGTGGTGCTGCGGCCCGGTCTAAACCCATGTTGCGCGTCCGAGAGTTGAGAGCGCATCTGTAAGTAAATTGACCTCTGCAGACTAGACTCGAAGACCTTCGCGAACGTTGACAGTATCGCCACCGGCCTGAAATCACCCACGTCTGACCCCGAGCCACCTTTTGGCACTGGTATGACTTTTGTGACCTTCCATGCATCGGGATAAGCGCATTCTGAAAGACATAAATTAAAAATATGCAGTAACGGCTCATCTAGTACCCTGCGAGCATCCTTTACCAGGTAGGGTGGTACCCCATCAGGTCCGGCAGAGCGCTTGGGCTTGAGGCGAGTGAGCGCGTGGCGCACATCTTCCAGCGTGAGCTGCGGCACATGCACGCGCGCGCCTCCTCCTCCACCGTCCGCCACCCGCGCCGCCGCGCGCGCGTCCAATTGAGGCGGGGTGGAACTATACACCGAATGGAAGTAGGATGCAAACTCCTGTGCACATTCATCGTCCGCTAACATATTGCCATTTTTTTTAATACGACTGTAGTTACTACGTTTCTCGCGTTTTGACTTTATAAAGTTCCAAAATGAACTCGGTTCATCCGCGAGTCTCGATTGAACCCTATTTTGATACTCATCGTAAGTTGCGGTTATCTTAGATTTAACTAGCGCCCTGCAACGAGAGAACAGTTCATAATCACATCTAGATTTACTTTTTTTATAGGTTTTATGTAAAATAGCTTTTTCCTTAATGTCACGTATCAAGTCAGCCGTGTACCATTCTGGATAACAGTATCGAGGATCCACGGCCCTACGTTTTTTTCTGGGAGTGCAATTATCGATAACAGAATTGACAATATTATAAAATAGATTTAAAGCGTCCTCAGCATTATTAAGTTCATACAATGGATCCCAATTTACTGTAGCCAAAGTGGCATACAAATATTTAAAGTCCGCCTTGTTAAAGTTCCACAGCGGCCGAGTATCACTGTCTATGAGAGACGTTTGCGCGGAGAGGGGGGGCGGGCAGCGCGTGAGTCCTCTCTCACATCGTACACTCACGCTTAGCGGCGGGTGTTGTGCGTCCACACTCACGAGCGCCTCCGACTCGAGTTCGACACTCACTTTGCTTTCCGCGAAAGTTGTAAACACCAGATCTAATTGCCGATTATTACAGTTCGGGATAAAGTTACGCTGACTGAATCCACAAAAAGTAACAAAATACTCATAATAATTTTGTATTATAACCGATGTTGAACTCATGTTAAAATCACCTAGTATCAGAACATGTTCATATGAAATACTAAGTTGTTCTATTATGTGAAACATATGTAAGTATTCCTTATCTGTACTTTTAGGGGGAATATACACGACGCTGCACATAAATAAACATTTATTCCGATGGTGAACTGTAGCGCATATTATTTCGAACGCCGCCTTCGACAAATCACCATCCTCGGGAAGAGTTATTCGCCTCAGCTCGAAGCCCGGGGCTGCCACCAGCATGGCACCGCCGTGCTTACGGCCGTCCATCCTGTCGCATCTCAGCAATCTATAGCCGCGAGGAACCAGCTCTCCATCATGCGTGGAATCATTAAGACCTGTCTCTGTTATCGCATATAGGTCCGCCGAAGCTGAAGCTATACCTTTATAAAAAGTATTCAACTTAGTCCGTAGACCACGAGTGTTTTGATAGTATACTTCAATACTGATGTCTTCCGGAGTACGAGTTATTTGTTGGTCTCCGAAACCAGACCCATTCACTGAATTCAGCATTTACTGGCCAAGCATCCTTATGACAAACTTTTTCATAGTCCTTTTCAGGAATTCCAATTCGAAAAGAAGCATAATTCCGCTTTTGCTTATGCTTAATCTTTTCTACTATTATATCTTCATTACCACACACAGCTTTTACGTGTTCAGCTATCATTACTTCGGTAGTTTCGGGACTCAAGTACCAAACGTGCAGGTTATTTTTACGTTCACTCACAATTGCTTTTAGAGTACTCAGCTCAGCGTTGCCACCTTTTTGCACTTCTTTCAACTGTGTGTTCTTTCCGGACTTCTTATTTTTTACTATTGTCCAATCCTTATGAATGGTTTTGTTGTTAACGGCAGTTGACTCACTCTCCTCGTTTACAACAACAGCACCAACAATCGATGATGGTTGTACGACTACATTCATCTCCTTGCTCTGACTTGATGCCTGGTTAGGTTCTCTCTCTTTCGCTTTTCGGGTACGTTCAGTGCAAGTATCAGCCGCGCTGTTTCGTGTAGTTGCTTCACGTATTTCCTTCGCTGACGGAGCTCTAGCCTTACTCTTATCTGCGTACGATGTTGCACCCAAAAGTACCCCGGAAGAATTTACTCTGAAGGAAAGTTCTTCGATGACCTTTGTTTGCTCATTAATCATTTTTGACTGTTCCTCGATCTTCGTATTCTGCTTCCCAATCAGAGTAGTTTGAGCGTCAATTTTAGTTGTTAATAAAAATAGCTTTTCCTGTATCTCACTTAAAGATACTGCCATACATACTTCCTTATCGCGACAATCGTTACATTGAACCAGCTCCTGCTGTTCTTGTTTGGTTGGTGAGTTATCAGCTGTTTGTGTGTCTCCTAGAGAGCTGATATCCGACGGAGTGTCAAACATGTCTCTATTTTTAGATTCATTTGATACTGTACATTGTGGTCGCGCCTTCTTTCTTAGGGTAATATTTTCAGTAGTATTAGGAGAGCTATCATTAGTTTTGGGTGAGCACATGTTATTTGTAACTGACTTTGGTCTAGGTGTACAGGATAAACATCGCCAGCTCCGCTTAAGATTGTTGCCTTCTCTATACTGCGCTGATGTAATATTAGCGCAGAGATAATGTTGAGTACAGTTGCATATCATACATTTTATCACCTCATTCGTTCTTACGCCTTTATTGCAGGCGACACACAACATAATGAAGCCAAATAAATGGTATATGTATCTAGTTTACGTTCCTTGATATTTTGATGCTGATGTCCAAGTAGGAACAAAACTAATCTTTGTTCAGTCACCAGTGCATGGCTTGTTATTTTAGGGACTACTTCCGCCCTCTGTTGCAAAGAATATAGTACTCTTGCTCTGTTGTAATAGCGAGGTGAACGGAAGTGGATGGTAGACGGATGTTTCTCCGTGTTCAATGATGGTGGAGCTAGTACGTCGATTTTATGTTAGATGGCGGTGTAGTGCAATTTCGCTTTTAATTCGTAAATTGTTGTAATATGTATTGTGGATACTTTCTTTTATTTTAGGTTATGTTTTCGAACAGAACAATATTCTTCACATTAATTTAACTGTTAATAGGTAGTCATTTCTTAGTAAATCACGTTTGTTGTTACCTTAATCACTATCCCAATCCTTTTTCTCAGTTGTTTTCATCACTGAAAAAACAGTTTGTTGTAAGAAAGTTTTTATGGTTTTAACACTATTTTGACGGTCTAAAAGTTTTGATAACGATAATCCTCTTGAGTTGTACACTTATGTTTCCATAAAGGCTAAAATATGTGCATTTTGTAGGAAGCGACTGTATTTTTACAAATTTAAATCACGGAAGTCGTGAAGATGCCGCGCACTACAGTCTAATTATGCCGCGCACTACAGTCTATTTTAGCTGGCGAAGCCGCGGGCGAAAGGCCACTTTGAATTAAGGCTTTTTCACACGGCTGCGGGAGTCAGGACTTTGAGAGCTTCTTCACGATTGTGGTTTTGTTTTAATACTTTTTTTACCCACCTTGATTAAATCGACCTCGGTAGAGTGATTAAAACCCCTCAAATAAGTAGTATCAAATAAAGAAAAAAGAAAATAATTCGTTTTAGTCGAAAAAGTACGACGCTTCGGTATCAAAACGAGTTAAAAATCATTCGAAAATATGTCTTTGCTTGTGCCAGAATCAAACTCTCCGTTCTAAAAAGATTATAGGTATTGTGAACAGCAGATTTGTTCTACATGATCTGCACAGATTAGCGTAAACCGCAAAACCTGGTCGACCTTCGTACACTGCTCTCGGTATTAAGTACCTCTATAATTTGTGAATTATGGACCTTGAATGACGCCGCTCTGGCCAATTTCCTTTGACCTACTATAAATTATAGCTGTGAACTTGACTGTGTGCAAACTTGAACCTGATACGACCACAATAATGTAAGTTTATTATTAAAATTAATCTTTCTTTTAAGGTATGGTACACTACGACCATGCTAAATAACTTAAATCCATCCATAATCCTGGTTCGTCCACTGATGAACAAAGGCCTTTCCAAGGTTTTGCCACTTCTGGCAGAAATGCCCACACTCACACAAGATGGGCAGGCGGGTTGGTGGCACGGTGCCGAAACCCTTGCAGCAATGAAGCTGCTGCCCGTCACAACACAAGTCTGTTTTATATAAAATTCATTAAATATTTTTCTGGCCTTTCAAGATGTTTTTGGAAAAACTAGGGACATACACCACTTCATATTGGCCGTCTAAATAAAGGCCTAGAATTTATTTGATTGCATTGTTTCTCTTTTGCGAGTTATTTTATTACTTACGAGCCCGCTCCGGATCGTTATTCATAATATCTAAGTATCAAAATAACGCGCAAAGGAGAAACAATTAAATCAAATAAATTTTAGGTCTTCATTAAGATGGCCAATATGGACTGGAGTATGTCATTTATTTTTACAAAAACACCGCGGCAATGACAAGAAAAATAATTAAATTAATGCTTCGCATCAAACAGACGAAAAATACGGACCGGCCTCTTAACCTGGCTTTGGAATTCAAACAAAATGGAAGCTAGACTCAGCAATGCTTGGCCACTTCAAGGAATTGCCTAAATTTTTAGTGCCGTCTTACTTAAATGTTTCACTAAACATATCAAACAACTATTGTTTTATGATTTTGAAATTATGTGAAAAATACCGGACAAGTGCAAGTCGGACTCGCCCACCGAGGGTTTATTTATTTATTTAGGAAATTAACAGCGTTAAAAGTAAAACTAAACATTATTTCAAGACTATGACTAAGGCCAATAACAAATTTCCCCAACTGTTTAATAAAATAACAAAAACAAAAAAAAACTTAACTAAATTCATTCCTCAGAAACAGAATCTAAAATAAAATTTAAATGCTTACAGGGCAACTCATCTGTCTACCGTACTCTATTTTAGTTTAAATTGTTCAATTTGTTCAATTGTTCGACGGGGTGTTTGTGTTGTGTATGTGTTAATGTAAGGGATGAGTATGTATGAGTGTGTGTGTGAGGGAGGGTATGTAAGAGAAAAAAAAAATGAGAGGTTGTTCAGCAAAATCATAATAATTACGGTTATTCATCAGGGCAAAGTAATTCATTGATTATTTTATTTCAAAATGACGTTCTAGAGTTTCCATATGGATCGATATTAAAGAAACGCTTATTGTATTCGTTAGCTAGACGAATGAGAGGGGATGATTGGGCATAGTTTGTGCGAACAACTGGAACATGATAAAAGAGTCTTGCGGAGTGCCGAGTGCGATAAGAGGTGGCGTTAAGGGAGAAGTTAGACACCATGCTCATGCTGTTAATACGACCAGTAACAATGTCATATAACAAAGACATGTCGAGCAAGAGCCGGCGATCCTCAAGCGATGAAATACGATGGTGTAGACAAGAGTCTTCGTATTTCATTTTTGGTAATCTAGCTTTAAAATTAAGATGCTTTAAGAAAATCTCCTGTATTTTTTCGATACGCTGTTTATAAGTTTTGTAATGTGGTGACCACACAGAAGATCCGAATTCCAGTAAACTTCTAACATACGCAAAATACACACGCTTAAGACAAGAAAGGTCTCTGAATTCACCACATACCCGCATTACGAAACCCAAGCTTTTATAAGCCCTGCTCACAGTTGCGTTAATATGGTGCTCAAATGTTAATTTTGAGTCAAGGCTCACACCAAGATCTTTGACCACATCTACTCGGTGTATGGTATTACCGCTAATATTGTAAGAATGTAGGACAGGATTTAACTTTCTGGAAAAACTTATTTGGACACATTTAGCTGCGTTAACTTTTATTCTATTCTTACTGTAGTAAGTACTGAGTCGGTCCAGATCAGCTTGTAGTAATTCGCAATCAGTTTCATTATTAATATCTAAGTATATTTTCTTATCATCCGCATACAGCAAGTAATTAGCGTCATGAAACACATTATAAATATCATAGATATAAGCACAGTAAAATAGTGGACCCAAATGTGAACCCTGAGGAACACCGGAGGGTATATCAACGAAATTTGAGCGATGACCGCCAATCACTACTGCTTGTCTTCTGTTTGAAATATACGAGGTAACCCAGCGGTGAAGATCGCCTTGTATGCCAAGTCTTTGGAGTTTTCGAAGCAGAATGACGTGGTCCACGCGGTCGAAAGCCTTTTCGAAATCCGTGTAGACCACGTCAATCTGCCGGCCAGATTCCATCTTCTGAAGTACAAAGGATACCAGCTCAACTAAATTTGTTGTAGTAGATCGCCCCTTAAGGAAACCATGTTGTTCAGGAGGTAAGCCTTTTGAAATTGTTGGGTATAATCTGTTATATACTATTTTTTCAAATAACTTGTCCAATACATTGAGTATAGATATAGGGCGATAGTTAGGCACTTTTGTTTTGGGACCATTTTTGTGAATAGGTACTATATGTGCATCTTTCCATTTACATGGAAATTTGCCTTCAGAGAGGGAACGGTTAAAAAGTATACTTAATGGTACGCTAAGAGCATCGCCGCATTTCACAATAAAGAAAGCAGGGAGACCATCACTGCCACCACCACCATTTGAATCAATTTTAGAAATTTGTGCAGATATTTCATTTGGGGTGACTACTATAGCGTGTATGATATCTCCGTCACCACCGTATGGAGGAGCAAGTAGTTCATCATCATAGCTTTGAGCAGGCTCGGCAAAGACGCTATGAAAGAAGGAATTGAAACCTTCGGAAATATCTTTCCCAGATTTGAGAGTGCTTCCGTTGTATTCCAAAGAACTTGGGTAGCCTGATCCACCTCGACGGGCCTTAATGAAACTCCATAGGTATTTTGGGTTTTCTTTAATATAGCTCTGAACAGAACATAAATAGTTCTCATAACATTCTTGCTGAAGTTTATGCTGTCTACGCCTAAGAAGAGAAAATTCATCGTAATCAGAAGGATTATGAAATTGTTTCCAGTTCCTATGCGCTTTATTTTTTTCATGGATCACTTTTATCAGAGCCGGAGAAAACCAAGAGGGGAAGGCATTTCGTCGATATCTCGTGTCAAGGGGGACAAATTTTCCTATAGCTGAGTTTATTATCTCGTAAAACTTTTCTACTGCTTCATCGATAGAACCTTGGTTTAACACATGAGTCCAATCAGAACTTGAAATAAAAGCACGTATACTCTCGTAGTCACCTTTCCTAAACCTATGCCTAGGATGATTACCCTCTCTTAGAGGAGTGGTAAAAATATCAGTAACTGTTATATCTACAGAAGGATGGGCGACATCTTCGTTGACTAGAGGAAATAGAGAGCGATTTAATTCCAAACCAAAATTACCAAAGATAAGGTCTAAAATATTGTAAGATGAATTGGGAAAGAAATTATATTGTTCAAATCCTAACGAGCAAAACTCATCCACAAGTCGCACACCTAAATCATAAACGGCAGCTGAACCCCGGTGAACATGAGTTGGAGAGTTAGGAGAATCTTTATCCCAACGAATTTCTGGTAAGTTAAAGTCCCCGGTTATTAAAAAGTGGTCCTTGGGATGAGAATGCCTTACAGTGGTAATTGATGTTATTATTTTATCAAGGCTATCAGGAAGGAGACTGTCAGGAGATGCATAAGAGACACATATGTGTAAATCTCGTGAAGAACGCTGACCACCCTGACTAATCGAATGACGGTTCCGTTAAAGACTATATTTTTTATCATTTAATTACAAATGTATAGTTTTCAGTTTCTTCCCTATACTTGTAGTATAAAACGGTATTACTTGCCACATTTCATAGTTCTAGGTCAACGTTAAATGTAACCCTGTAAATGTTGATTTCCTTGAGAGTGTCGAAATATGTATACGTTTTTTGCGGCATAAACGGCCGTATCTTTTTTCACGTTAACTTAGAAGTTTGATTTTTTCACAGGTTCAAGGAACTGTAGACATGAGTTTATGGTTTTAATTTCAACTCGGTACCTCCATGCGTTCCCGAGATAAAGAGTCTTGACAGACAGACGGATGGACAGACAGAATAGAATCATATTAGGGCTCAGTTTTTTCCTCTTGACTTGCAGAACCCTAAAAACAAAACACTCCAAGCAAATTGAAATAGGAAGGTGAATTTAAAAATAATTTGGCCAAATGCGAGTCGGACTCGCGCACAAAGGGTCCCATACCTCCACATGTTACCGGTACGGAACCCCAAGCTACTACTAGCGCCATCTATCAACTCACCAACTAACCTATGCACAAAAAGGTTGACAATTTATTCTTATTATTAGCGCCGTCTATCATCTAATCAATGAACCTCGGTAGAAGCTGTCAAACAAGTCATTTCAGATGGCGCTATGGTTACATACGAGATTTATTGCATGGGGACCCCCCTTGGGTTTAATTTTTCTCTACATTATTTTTTGTGTTTAATGCTATATAGGTAGTATAGTAACACGTATTTTGTAAAAATATCAACTGGCTACTGAAATCTATCAAACTGACTGACAGACAGACAGTGGAGGCTTAGTAATAAGGCACGTTTGGCACGCTTCGGATACGGAACCCTAAAAAATGACGTTTAATGTTGCTCAGTAGTAGAAAAGATAGTTTTAGTTTTAAAGCAGGTCACAGATACAACTTGAATACTTTATATATTATTTTGTGTTAATTAACTTCCCTGCCCCGGGCTGAACTAGCTGGCAATTGTAAAGGCTGTAGAGGTTGTTTTTACTTTTTGTTCTTTTTGCCCCGGAAATGTGGTTATGAAATAATAATTGTTTGAATAAGTAAGCTTTATTCAATTAATTCTACTACAAAAGTTTTATTTAGTTTTAAACGGTAAGAAATGGAATTTGTATTTTTGCCAAAAATGTCACTTCTATTTTCCTTTAGTTAAGTGGTTCAACGTTTCGCTTAGAAACAGGAATTGGCTACCGACGTTTTTTGAATCTAAATATTCTCGGGTTGGTTCGTTTTTCGTTTTTGTTAAACTACGTTTTTGCTATTTTATATTTTTCTGCGAATAGTTTGGTTTATACTTTTTATATAATATAATTTATTAGTATAATTAAAAATAAGTAATGTTTTTCCATTTAATATTTCTCATTTTTTTTTTGAAATTGTTGTTAGTTTTGTATTGAGGAAAAAGCAATTTTTTGAATTTTTGTCGGACTGTTTGTATGTATGTATGTCTCTGTATGTTTGTAGGTTCGGTGCCGTTCCGTTCCGTTCGAGAATCACTCAAAAAATGCGTTTTTTTTATTATCGTCGTAATGACCCTGGTCAAATATTAGTTACTAGCTTTGCCCGCGGCTCCGCCCACGTGTTATTCGGTTTAACGACATGCTTTTTTCCGGGATAAAAAGTAGCCTATGTGTTAAGTTAAGGTATAAGCTATATCCATTCCAAATTTCATCCAAATCCGTCCAGCCGTTTCAGCGTGAAAGAGTAACAAACATACATACACACACACACACACACACACACACACACACACACACACACACACACATACTAACTTTCGCATTTATAATATTAGTGTGATAAGGAGTGTTGAATTTGGCTATATAAACGAAAGTCACCTTATACAGGATGTAAATGCAAAGTCAAGAATCCCTTTAGGGTATGAAAGTGTACACGATTCTGATGACATTACGAGAAAAAAATATACCTTGAATTTTTACCAAACATTCCATAATTTTTCTAAGCTATGGCTGCGCAGCTCACCGGCCTCCCCACAACCCGCACCCCTCATCCGAGTGGCCAGCGACCAGTGAGGGTGTCCACGCTATTAGTGTATTTTGGGTAAAGAAAATCGTCTTATTATGAGGTACTGGTACTTTATTTAGAGATCCCAGTATTTAAAATAATATCTTTACCGATCATACTAACACACCCTTGAAGGATTCTTGCCTTTGCTTTTACAGCCGGTATTGACCGTGGATTGATTTATTTTTAAACTTTGGGTACAACATGAATGTTGCGTGTGTTTTCTTTCGTAAAACTGCTTCAGTTTATATGAAGGTGTTCTAACTCAGTTCTAACTCTTAAATCGGCTAAATCAGCAATAAAGTCTGCAGTACAGTTTTGTTGCAATCATAAAATACCTTCGTCGCACTTTAAACTACTAACACCTAACGTGAAATATGTTAATTGTCTAGGTTTTTTGAGGGTAGGGTTAAAATAAAAAGCAGTGTTTGTTCATCTGCCTTATAGCAGATACCAGCGAAAACCACGCCAAAACCCAACCCACCCGGGTTTCACCCGCGCGAATGTGATTAATGACTGACCGTAGGGAATTGCTCGTTCCCAGGGAACAAACAAACCATAAGCATTCATAGTAAACGCGCCGGGTACGTAAGCGCAACTGCGGAGCGCTGGCGACCCTAGTCACACCGCCAGAAACCGCCTGAGATATTGTCGTTGTGTGCGTGCTGCGGTTCGTGCGTGCAGGCTCGCACACATATTTGCCACGCGGGGTACTTCTCTGTGAAGTAGCCATTACAACAGGGAATAGTTCCAGAGATTATCCCTTTTCTCGGCTAAAGTTATTTAAGGTACATGTAAACTTAACACGCTCCTCGCTCCCCTCGTCGTCGTGCCTATTTGTAAGTTTCGGTGAAAGATTTTCGATTTCATACTTTCATGATATTGCCGAATTATACGATTTGCCGACGACATATACAACGTGAAATTTAAGTCATTTTGCTAACGAAAACTGATGATACTACTCATCCACATGAACAACTTTTACTATGAAGCCAACCCTGAAATCGTGAAAAAAAATCTGCTGTTTCATATATTTGGGTACTCGACCTCGAACAACTCGTACTCGAATTAAAATTTTATATGAAACAACTGATATTTTTTTCACAATTTCAGTGTTGGCTCCATAGTAAAAGTTGTTCATATGGACGAGTACTATCACCAGTTTTCGTTCACAAAATGACTTAAATTTCACGTTGTTTAGGTTATAAAATATAATAACTGCTGACAGCTTCTTCTTTTATTATTTATATAAATATCACTGTACAATAAAAATATTTGCATATAAATAATAATTCACAAGATATATTTCGGGTCCGATCTGGACTAGGCACCAGTTGAGTATAATTACAAATGTGTACGTACATAGAACTTTTTTCTGGAAAAGCAATGAGAAGGTTAGTTAGACGATACAAACAAAATAAAATAAATAAAAACCAATTTGAAAAAGATTTTTTTGTTTGAAATCATGTACTCTAGGGTAGGCAATGCCTACCCTGGCGCCGTACAAATAATGATTTTTCAAAGTGACATTTAATTCTTTTTTTCTCATTTAATTTCCAGTAAAAAGTTATTATGTCATCGTAAGACTGTAAAAGCCAACAGTTTATAATTTCACTAGTAAGATTGTAATTTAACGGTAGTATTTTTAATGGTTGTTTATAAACTTACCTAACCTAGTAAAATTAGAAACTATCGGATTTTACAATGTCACGGTGACCGATACACGCACAGAGATTTGTTTCCGTACTCGCACAGTGTGAAGTTTACACTGCAAACTCTTTTTCCTCGCCACAATGTTACGTCACAAGCCAGATCCCCCGTGGCTACAAAGACAAGCGCGGCTTGATTGTGCTGTCAATATTTAAGCCAAACCAAGCCAATTCGATTGCGCTGACGTCAGAGCCAAGCCCAACTGCGCCGGCTCCTGTTGAGAAATTGACCTTTCTTCGCAAATACTTTTCTAAATAGCGATAAAATTGCCACCGGCTTATGTTTTCCTGTGAAATTAATTATAAGTGTTGTCTCATTTTTGTTTTTGAGCTACTGGTATATTATAATTTTTAACGACCTTGAATTAAGGTCTGGAGGAGAAACTTAATATTATCTCCCGGGCCTGTAGCTACGGCTTTTTTGGAATTGTTTCTATAAATGGTAACTACTTAGCACCTTTTCGGTATAACGGTGTACTAGTCACATATTTACATTTATTAAAACCTTGTAATAATAAACTTGAAATAAATATGTATGTTTTGCTTTTGTAAGCTTTTCATTTCGTTAAATATACAAGAAGAACAATTAGCTAATTATTTTCGAGATATATTTCGGCCACTTTGGGGCATCAGTCGAATAAATTTCAAATTTGGATGACAATAATGAACCTTCTCGCGTTTGGATTAAGAAGTTAAATATTTATTTAACGGTCGTCCTAACTTTCCTTGTATCTATGCGTTTCTTGTCAGTTCCTCTGTGAGAAATGTCTCATCAATTTATTATCGTGCGTTCAAGTTTGGCTTTTGCCGTGTGTGGTTTCGACCTCACCGGAATCTACTTTATGTCGATTAAAAATAAGCTGTGAGAAGCTATATTAAAAGTCATATACAAAACAAACAAACCAAATAAAACAAAATATCTTTATTGGTAAAACAAGTAGTTTACATAATCGAGTTGTTGGAATCACCTTTTAGGCATAAAATGACACTTATTCTCATGTAGCAAATATTAGATTTCGAGCTACCATAACCTAAAACTTTTCATTACAAAATAGGCTTTAACGCAGATGGATAAAAGTTAAATGAGCTTGTATTATTTTAGGTTTTTCAACTCTAAATTTAAGATTTGCTGCAGGAGAATAGGTCACAATGCCTGTGCCAGGTGATTCCGCTCTTCTATAAGGCAAGAATCCTTTAAGGGTGTGTTAGTATGATCGGTAAAGATATTATTTTACATAATGGGATCTCTAAATAAAGTACCAGTACCTCATAATAAGACGATTTTCTTTACTCAAAATACACTAATCGCGTAGACACCCACGCTGGTCGCTGGCCACTGATGAGAGATGCGGGTTGCGGGGTGCAATTAGGTGTGTGGGGGGCCGGTAAGCTGCGTAGCCATAGCTTAGAAAAATTATGGATTTTTTTGTGAAAATTCAAGGTAAATTTTTTTTCTCGTAATGACATCAGAATCGTATATACTTTCATACCATAAAGGGATTCTTGACTTTGCATTTACAACCTGTATATCTTCACATAATTCACTGATTGTAAAAACAAGAATTTTTAAAAAGAAGTTTAATTAAGATATAACTATTGTTAGATATTATAAATATGTTATGCAGGTATATTTGTGTGTAAGAAGTATATAAGTCATAATGCAGCATATTAGCCACGCGTGCTTTTTAATTTACATTATCGCGCTAGTGCTTTTTACATTACAGTTTTTTTAAAATCTTAGCAAAGAATTTTGAGTTTTGATGTCTTGAACAATAGTAAAGTTTTTGCGAATAAATAAACTGTATCAGTTAAATTCTAAATATTAATTTAAGTTTATCAAATTATTTATTTTTATCAATAAATGAACTCAATTTTTTGTTGTTACAAAAATATTCAATTCATTTAAGTTTATCAAATTATTTATTTTTATCAATAAATTAACTCAAATTTTTGTTGTAAATAAAAAAATATTCAGTTTGTTTATATTTGATATTTGGCTGTTTGGCGGATGCGTCAGTGCCTCTTTTTCCATCTGCGCAAAAAACAAAACCTCCGCCGCCATTTTTCAAAGCACACTCATAGCTGTGGTTTCGATTATGTGGAAAAAAAGACAGTGAAATTCTATTATTTTTCTTCGCAAGTCTGTTGAAAAACGTCGTATGAAACGCGTGAGCATTAGAGATTACACTCTCGGCTCCATTACGGCCTCGCCTTCCGCTCGGCCTGCAATCCCGCCTCGATTGTAATGCTCACTTGTATCATAATGTATTATTATGTGTATGTTGAGTATTATGTTATTGTATGCGGTTCAATAAACATTCTGTTGGTTCGTAGCTTAGCGGTCGTAACCAATATATTATGTGGGAAGTATACTTATATCAGTGATTTGGACACTACAAGCGTACATCCGAGGAAGTCACTGAAGGCATCATACGTATTGCATTCGTTCATAACTCAACAAACTGAAAAAAAAACCTATTATTAAACACAACTTATTAAACACAACTTATTAAATGGCATTAGATTCTATTCAGTAATTCCGAAGTAGCAGCCATTTGACTTTTTTGAGTTTCGCCATTATTGATACATTCCCGTAGCCTTAGCATGAAAACAAAATAGTTACGTTATAATAGCGTTCACGTTAGACTTCGTTTGGAATCTGATAAGTTCCGCTACTGTCCGCTAGGGGCGGTTATCAGATTCCATACGAAGTCTAACGTGAACGCAACTATAACGTAACCGTGATGTTTTCATGCTAGGCTACTGAAGAGTTCCCTATATACAAGTGAAAACCGTACCAAAAAGCACGTATATTCCCATCGCGTAACAAAATCAACCAATTTCAGTTTACCTACTAGATAAGCATCATTTTTATGAAAAACATTCATAAAATTAATATCAAAATATCTCCGCGTGCAATGGAAACTAACATGCTCAGTTACATATGGGCAAATAATTTTATAGTTTCCATTGCATGCGAAGATTTTTTTTTTCATAAAATTATACAACAATTAATAGGTACATTGAAAATTCTTTAATTTTGTAGGATAGTTATACTAATCAATAATAAAAAAGTAAAAAAATCGTGTCTGTACAATATATTCGCGAAATTTTAAATGGTGGTTTATTACTCGTATTGTACTGAGGCGAAAACCATATTTTTCATGTTTTTGTCTGCCTATCTCTCTGTCTTTCTGTCTGTCTCATTTTAACTCGAAAACCATTCAACGGATTTGGATGCGTTTTTTTTTATTATCAACGTAGTGACCCTGATCAACACATAGGCTGTAGGGTGTTTATAAAATAACGCCTATGCCGAAAACAGGGCAAAGATTGAATAAAGGCAAAGGCTAATAAGTAATATGAATATAAAGTATCTCGCGAGATAAAACTTTCAACCCGATTTTTTTAGGTACTACCACAAATCATTTGTAATGCATAGTTCGAAAGGGACAGAAGCCTTGTTTTGTTAAGTATGACTTCTACATCTCTCGGGAGTTACAGCGGTAATTTCTGTCGTTGCCGCAAAAGTATATATATTACGCCACCACAAACTTCTCGCGACATCAGCCTCCCGCACAGTTTCACACGGTGAATCACCAGTGCCGCGTGCGCTGGCGCTGCTCAACTCTCTGCTAACCGAGGCACCACAGTGTGACTTGTTTGTATCAGGGATAGCGTGCTTGATGAATACGTTTAAGAGGATACTAGAACGACGAATGAATGATAAATTATAATATACCTATACTTATATTTCATAATGTACCGATATCTTGTATTATTTGCTGTTTTTTTTTTTTTTTACTTGTATTGTGTTTTTGTGAGATCCACCTTTGTGACGTTTTTGGTGTTTTGTGCGCTGTGTTACAACTGAAATAAATAAATTGAATTGAATTACATAGGATTTAAACATTGCATTCGTTAGGTACATTGAAAGGACTATAAGTTCTCAACGGCTTCAAGCACCCCGCTACATAATACAATGTGAAATTTAAGTCATTTTGCTAACGAAAACTGGTGATAGTACTCGTCCATATGAACAACAATGAAACCAACACTGAAATCTTGAAAAAAAAATCAGCTGTTCTATACATTTGGGTCGAGTAGGTATTTAACTTTTCTATGGAACAGCTGATATTTTTTTCATGATTTCAGGGTTGGCTCCGTAGTAAAAGTTGTTCATATGGACTATCACCAGTTTTCGTTTACAAAATGACTTAAATTTCACGTTGTACTTTAATTTATGCAGCCAAATTGTTACTGAAGACTCGGTAAATGCTCAGTATCAAATCAAAATTCGATGACCCTTTTTGTTTTCGTGTTTCTTACAAACGCAAGACCAGCCCAGAGTCAATTACTATGGGACGTCAAGATTTTATTTTGCGAAATTGGCAAAAAGTGTTATCGATCTGTGTTACTGATCACTTACCAAGCCTCCAGTTTGAGTTTCGCTGTATAAATAAAAGTCACCAAGTATACCTTTACACATGATGATGACAATGAAAAAAATATAATATTGTAATTTTTAGAATTGGCGTTTCTTCTCGATAGTAAACAGTAGTATTCATTACGTACAAGCATTTACGAAAATAATTGTTTTTAGGGTTTCGCGTCCCAAGAGCAAAACGGAACTCTATTATTTTTCAATACTCAACTTAACATTCTATTTACTACTCATTAACCGAAACATTGTTCCGTAGCCCCTCAAAGTGAAATCACAAACAAGAACTAAGTACCCGGCTCACAATATACAAAGGACAAACTAGAATGATAAAGATAACATCTCTTACTTCGATATCTTTTAATTAAAAGTTTTGCAGTACAGGCGCCATTACGATTTGTTCAAGCGGGTACAGATGAACAGGGTATCTACAATAAAATAAATCATGACGAGTATGTAGTAGATTAGAATGGGTATGTAAGCTATGACTAAAAATATGACGCATGATTAATCCTTAGCTAGATTGGTCTGATTATGGCCGGATTTGTTTGGAATGGTTTTGATGCCATATCATAACTGCATTGCACTAGATTTTCACCTATTTCTGAATGCTTTGAAATAATATTGTGTAATGAGAATGTGATGTGCTAGAAAAATTACCTAACGAATCTATGATAGAAATAAATTTCTATATTTTTAAACACTTGGCGATTTATCCATCGCAAGGAGATAACAAATTAAATTTATATCACTGCGGTATAGAAAATCAGAAAAGTAAATCTGGACGTGAGGAGCTCTGAACCGGGATTCGAACCCGGGACCTCTCGCTTACCGGGCGGTTGCTCTACCAACTGAGCTATCCAGTTCTGAACATGACCTGTGAATATATATATATATATATATAAGTTTACCTAACGAATGATTATAAAATATTTGTTTATTATACTTTTACTTGTTTAGTTGAAACTTCTTTACGACAAATTTGAGAAAAATGTCGCAATGAACACATATTATTAGGGCAAACAAAATTTACGTTAGCTCTGACACTCTACACTGCTAAAGTCGATTTATTTATTTGTCATGCTTTTGTTGCAAATTTATTAAAGTATGTATTTTTCTTGGTCTTTGAAGTATTCAAATGTGTTATTTTATAACTTGAAAAACCGTAATTGGTATAAGGTTAATATCTATATTATTTTAGACACAATAATTTAAACTTAAGGGTGTGAGTTTTATAATAAACATACATAAAACAAATAAATAAAACTTATCACTATTAGTCTGAATTAATTGTATATTATTTTCACATGTTTTAAGTAGTTAGAATACTGATACGAATACTAATGACAATCCAGAATATTAAAAGTACGCATAATTTTATCGGAATTTTGTATAATATTCTTAAAATAACCCATGTTAAAATCGAGACATCCACAGAAATCAAACCATCCCTAATATTTTGACCTATTAATTTTTCCCATCACCTCAATTCTGTTTAGTTTCTATGTTATGTATTTTAAAATTGTCAGCTATTATTTAAAACGCTTATTGTGACGTCTACGGTCGACAGAGTCTTGTCAGTTTATTTATATTTCTATAGGAAATGCAACTAGGGTCAGTTACATTACATTATGACTCAATTTGCACCATTCAAACGGAGAATCGTAAAATTTTATATTCCTGTTATTGTACGACAAAATTCCTTCTAACTAAATGTAGCAGATATTTCCAAGTGAGAACATTTAAATATGTTTCGTAACATGTTTCTGAAATGTTAAGTCAATATTAGGGTTCCATTGTAAATGGAAACCGCTTTTCGGAGCTCCTTTGTCTATTCCTCCGTAGCTTTGGTTCAACATTAAACATTTGACATATAATATAATGTTTTGAACTATATAACAGCGTTAAGGAACTGTCATTGAGTAGATTGTTCTGAGGGCGACCTATTATATGTAATTCCTGTATATATTGATGATCTTTATTGGCATAAAATTAGATTCATCTGGAAAACTGCTCAGTAGAGTAATTCTATTCTATTTACTACTCGCAAATCCTCCCGAAGTTATTCGGATTAGGCTGCCCACCATTGTCTGGGACCGATGGATGGCGGTATATCCATCCCCAATTGCCGGGCCTTATATAAAACAGACTGGTGACGGGCAGCGGCGGCGTCACTGGTGCAAGGGTTTCGGCACCGCGCTCACCGCGCGTCTTTTTGATTTCAAGATAATTTTCGTGAGTCATTGCAAAACTAAAAAATAGCGCAAAGGAATATTTATAATGGTACATAATCAAACATCTGTATTGTGGACCGCAGTATTTGATATGGCTAATTGTATCTATTCTAAAATATATGTTGTTTTATGGAAAGTATCTGTGTTATTATGAAAGTATATATCTAATATTAAATTATCGTACCGATTTATTTCATTTACGCCTTTAAGGCCAGTCCCTGACTGTCTCCTTTATTTTTCTTCGGTGTTTGTTTCTATTTGATATAATATATTTTCATGCACTTTGATAATGTTTAGATTATAAAAGAATTCATTAACATAGAGTGTGGTTATGAGCCACAAAACTACAATAAACACCAACGATTCGGTCACGTCACGAGCCTCAACAAATGTCAAAAATCGTTAGGAAAAATGGGCTGTCAAACGTGTTGTGCGGCTAACTTCAGGCCACAACGAACAACAAAACTAAGTTACTATGGGGGCCGGATACAAGTCCATACGGATTTGTTCGGTTTATTTCGTTTATTTTCGTGACCGTTATTACAACAATAGCTGAAGTAGATTATTCTGTTTAAAGTCATAACCGCACTCATAAAAAGTTGTAATTAAAATACCGATCATCAAATTGCGCAGAAAACAGACTCGTACACCAACTTTTCACGAAAATTTTCGCGTCACATCAATTTAGCAATTTAATAAAAATTGACTAAGTTAAAATACACCTAGGTCAAGTGAGATCAGGCGAGCTGAATCAACTTTGGTTCGACGCCGGATATTAAAATATCTGAAGCTTCCGACTAGAATATTGCTAAATTTACAGTCACCTGTAGTTCAGGCTACATTTTTCAAGTGATTTTAACTCAAATCACAACGTAATAAGAACTACGTTTCAATAGGTTACCGTGCAGGTGACTGTACAACCACCGGGCGTGCTAGGAACTATTTTAAACGTAGCATTTTTTGTCAACTTTTAACTTAATTGAAACCATTTTTATATACTAAAGGTGTACGGGCAATATGTCTGCACCGCACATTTCACATACATCATCATTTTACCGCATAAGTTTTTACAATAAATCAGTGTTTCAACAACTCTCAACTCGGACGGTTTCCTTTATCACTCTCACGAGTAAACCCCGATCGTATCAATATCAATAAATATAGGGACAATCCCTACATTTTTTTTGGTTCTTCGAGCAGTTTTTGATCAGTAGTGCGGTTTGATCGAATGCGGGACCCGTGTTAATCGTGCAAATCGTGCGTATCGAAGACTTATCATTTAAATTTTTATCAATCACGGAACAGTGATTCAAAGTTCGAAACCTTTGTGAATTGACAGTGCTACACTAGGACAAGTGCAGTTCTTTTTTTTATCATTATTAGTGTGTGGACCTGAAGGTTCACATCGGCAGCATCCTTTGGGTCAAGCAGGCTCAACTAATACCATCAGCAACCTGTGGGCCAAGGGGCTCATGGGATCACCAAATCACGAGTTAAGCAGGCTCGTCTATCAGCTATTGTGGGCCAGCGAGCTCATATTAGCAGCACGTCATCCTCGGCCTCTCGTGGCTTGAGCTTCGCTGCCAGTGACTTCGTGAGTCGCAGGGTTCGCAGCAGCAGCGGCAGCAGTAGAGGAGGCAGATCGCAGCGTACTTCCGCGGTCGCAAGCTATCAGCAGCAAGATCTTCGAGTTGCAAGTAAGATTGTTCCATAATTATCACCATGGATGTCTTGATCAAGGATCAAACAGAGCTTCGGGAGAAAATCAAAACGTTGAAGACGAATTTTGGTAAGGACTCTGCGAGCAGGAAAACTCCTGAATACATAAAAAAGAAGCTTCAGCAACTTGATGACCTTATTAGTATATATCAATCAAATAATGACCTTTTGCAAGTGTATAAAAGTACAAATCACGAATACTTTACGGAAAATATATATGAGAATGTATTAACATCTTATAAAATGTTACGCCTGTCGATTACAAAGTCTGGGCAAGAAAATGAATCAGTGAAGGAGGATAAGGCAACGGAACCCAGTGGTTTGGTGTTCGAATATCTTTCACAACAAAGAACGAATTTTCGTGCTTTTAGCAGACTGGTTAGGAGCATAAGGTTAGATGAGATCTCGGATAAATGGGAATTAGAAGACGAACTTAAGAGCATTCAGCTCAGATGGAAGGGGATCGATGAGTTACATTTGAAGATTGACAACATTCTTCAAGGAGATGATGACTCATATGAAGATGAATTTGAAATTTATGAACAAACGTACCGAGATATCAAAAGAAAATTAAATCAAAAAATCAGCTCCACTGTGCATAAAGAGCAATCAACCCCAAAATTGGAGGTTCCTAAATTTTATGGGGAATACACAGAATGGCCAACTTTTCACGATCTATTCGATGAAGCCATTCACAGCAATAACACTCTTACCAAGGCACAAAAAATGCAGCATTTAAAGGGTAAGGTGAAGGGACAAGCGGGACGTCTTATCAAACATCTGCATACATCAGCAGATAACTATGACTCAGCGTGGGAGATCTTAAAGCAGAGATATTCCAATCGCCAAGTTCTTTTCACGAACAACATTGAAACATTTATCAATCAACCGAGCATCCAAAAACAATCAGCGTTCGAGCTTAAAAATCTTCATGATACAACGATGGAATGTATTCATGCAATACATAATTTAGGAGTGGACACTAGCACATGGGACCCACTTCTAGTCCATTTGTTAACCAAGAAGTTGGATACTAAAACATACAGCGAGTACAAGGAAGCGCGTGAGAAACCGCGTGATCTGCAATCATTCAGCGAGTTTATGAGCTTCCTTGAACTGAAGTTTACAGCTCTGGAACCTGTTCATCAAGCTGTCCAGGAGAAGGAAAGAGCATCTTCATCATCTACATTGCCTAAAAAGCAACCTTATCATATCAACCCTAATAACGCAAACAAGGGGTTTTCAAATTATCATAACAAATCTAAGCCTTTTTATCAAGCAAATATAGGTAACACGCGCAAATGTCCATTTTGCAATCATGAACATGAGCTCTATAGGTGCAAACAATTTTTAGCATTGACACCGGAGAACAAATTGAAGGCGATTACGAAACACAATGTTTGCGGAAACTGTCTTTATAAGCATTTTGACAACGCATGCACTTCTGCGAAACGTTGCAAAGAGTACCAAGGCGCACACAATACAATTTTGCACGAGGCTTGCATTAAAAACCTATCAATTTCAAAGACAAATTTGATACCGCCGCCGCTACCTTTGGAAAACACAAAGTATCAAGAAAAACGACACAATGTAAATCACGTTTCAGGCGATGGCGAAGAAATTTTATTGACAACTTTGATGCTAAAAGTGCGGGCCGCGGATGGCACTTACGTCACTTTAAATGCTCTTTGCGACCAAGGGAGTCAAATTTCGATTATCACTCAGGCCGCCGCTCAGATGTTAGGTTTAAAGCGACGTCCTTATCACGCATCAGTATCGGGCATAGGTACGGGAGCCAGACCAAGCAAGGGTTTGGTAAACATGGAATGTCGATCAATTTACGAAGATTATCATTTTACTACGCAGGCTCTGGTACTATCGAAAGTTATCAGTAACAATTTACCCACAATGAGCATTAGTAAACAAACATGGCCTCACCTTCAGAATATCAGATTAACAGATCCACAGTACAATGTCTCGAAGCCAATTGACATACTGTTGGATGCGAGCGTATACTCGGATATTATTATGAGTGGACTTATTAAGGGTCCAGCATATGCTCCTATAGCACAGCAAACTAAACTTGGATGGATTTTATCCGGAAACGTGAAAAATTTCAACTGCCATGTTGTTATTAATGATTTAGCACAGATATCAAGATTCTGGGAGATGGAGGATGTCGAGAGCACCTCATCTGTGATGAATGAGCAGGAAAAATACTGTGAAGATTTTTATCAAGCAACCACAAGACGATTGGAGAGTGGTAGATATGAAATCGGGTTACCAATGAAGCCTGGTTTTGAAAAGTATCTAGGGTCATCAAAACCGAAAGCAATTGCGCAACTCAAGCAATTAGAGCATAAAATGACCAAAAATCAAGCATTTGCCGAGTCATACAAGGCATTTTTAGACGAATATGAAAAATTGGGCCATATGCGTCGAGTCAGCACAAGTAGCAAAGATCCTACTTGTTATCTTCCTCATCATGGGGTTTGGAAAATGGACTCCAACACCACCAAATTAAGGGTAGTTTTTAATGGGAGTTCAAGGACATCTACAGGTTGGACCCTTAACCAGCTTATGGAAGGCGGACCGAACTTACAGGGAGATTTGCAAAAACTTATTTTGACTTGGAGGACGTACAAGTATGTTATCACTGCGGATGCGGAAAAATATTTCCGTCAAATTATCATACGTGAGTCGGATCAACCCTTACAGAGCATTGTCTGGAGACCTTCACCGCAAGTACCTATCGAAGAATATCGATTGACAACTATCACTTACGGTACAAAAGCAGCTCCATTTTTAGCAATTAGAACTCTTAAACAATTAGCCAAAGATGATGGAGATAAGTACCCATTAGCAGCGCATGCCTTGGAAAACTCATTTTATATGGACGATTTGCTTGGTGGGCATAATTTATTAGATCAAACAAAACAACTTCAGCAGCAGCTGATTGAGATCCTTAAGGGGGCAGGTATAAACCTACGCAAGTGGTCAAGTAACAACCCTGATCTTATCAAGGATTTAGCAAGTGATCAGCTGGACAGTCACTTAGATTTTAAATGTTCAGAAACAAGGAAGACGTTGGGCCTGAGATGGAATCCGTCGTCGGACACATTTACATTTCAAAACAAAATGGAATATGAAACGAGCAAAGGGGGTCAAACCAAACGACAACTCTTATCGGATATTTCTAAGATATTCGATCCCCTAGGTTGGTTATCACCACTATCAATCAGAGCAAAACTACTGTTTCAAAAAGCATGGGCATCAGGAATATCATGGGATGACGAAGTTTCAAGTGAAATCATAGAAGAGTGGAATCAATTACGAAACGATTTCAAAAATATATCAGTATTTTCAATAAAAAGACATTATGGAAATACTAGTCAACCATATCAATTACACGGCTTCTGTGATGCGACGCCAAAATGCTACGCTTGCACCATCTTTGTTAAATAACGCGGAATAATAAAGGTGAGCTTACATCAAGACTAGTGGCGGCGAAAACAAGATTAGCGCCACTTAAGAAACAAGTATCACTGCCGAGACTTGAGCTTTGCAGTGCACATCTGTTATCACAGCTTATGAAGAAAGTTGTAGAGGCGCTACCTATGGAGCAATGCAAGATCTACGCATGGACTGACGCGATGATCGTCTTAGGTTGGTTACAGGGAGATGTCTCTAGATGGAAGCAATTTGTGGCTAACAGAGTGCAGAATATTACACAAATCATTCCAGCATCAAACTGGCGTCACGTTAGGTCAGAAGAAAATCCAGCTGACTGTGCTACAAGAGGACTGACTACGAAACAATTATCAGAGCATTCTCTGTGGTGGCAAGGGCCAGATTGGCTAGTCAACGATGAGCCTATTCCGGATATCAAGTACCCAGAAACCACTATAGAGAGCAAAAAACAGAAGGCTGTTGTTGCCGTCACAACAAAACAAACAGAAGTATCAATCATTAAACAGCTCATGTGTGAACACAGCTCTATTACATTTGTCGCAAAAGTGATTTCTTGTATGAAACGGTTTATTACAAGCTTTGCCGATAAGCAAAATGCAGCGAAAGCAAAACCGTCGCGAGCTACAGAAATAAACAACGCGCTCAATTTAATTATAAAAAATTATCAATTTGACGAGTTTGAAGAAGATATAAAAAGTATCATGAAAAAGGGGTGTGTTCAGACGAAGAGCAATTTAGCATGCCTAAATCCGTTCCTCGATGAACAAGGGATTTTGAGAGTGGGCGGCCGGCTTAAGCACTCAAATATCAGCATGGCAGCCAAACACCCAATCATTTTATCAAGCCATAGTCGACTGACCGAGTTGATTATTAGACAAGCGCACATGACGACTCTACACGGAGGTCCAAGACTTACGCTCACCTATATCAGAGATAAATATTGGATTATAAGCGGTATCCGTACAGTTAAAAGGCAGTTAAGACAATGCGTAATATGTCGACGAGCTAGCAGCGAAAAAACTCAGCAACAAATCATGGCTGATCTGCCACAGCCAAGAGTCACGCCGTCAAGGCCATTTACACATTGTGGTTTCGATTTCACGGGGCATGTGTACTTGAAAACCAACAAAGGACGAGGGGTTAAAACAACAAAAGGATACGTTGCTGTTTTCGTATGTCTGGCCACGAAGGCCGTACATTTAGAGCTCGTATCTGATCTCAGCACTCCTGCGTTCTTAGCAGCATTTCACAGATTCCGTGCACGCAGGGCTACGCCACAGCACATGTATTCAGATAACGGCACAAATTTTGTGGGATGTAATCGTTTACTTAAGTCAGAGTATCAAGAAATCAAGCAAAGTCTAAATAAAGATTTATTCAACAAAATTGAAGAGATGAACATAGTTTGGCACTTCAATTGTCCAGCTCACAGTAACGCTGGTGGAATATGGGAATCAGCAGTGAAGAGCCTGAAGCGACATTTGAAGCGAGTTTTTGGCGAACAAAAACTGGCCTTTGAAGAATTTACAACTCTTCTTTGTCAAATTGAGGCTTGCCTCAATTCAAGACCGTTATGCGCAATAACGGAGAGCACAGATGACGAGTGCCTGACACCTGGCCATTTTTTGGTGGGTGGATCATTATTGTCGAGACCGCAAACCGATACAGAATCAATTAATTTGGGAAAAAGATGGCAGCTTGTGCAAGCAATGAACAAGCAGTTCTGGAAAAGCTGGTCATCTGAGTATCTACAGCAACTGCAGACTAGATCGAAGTGGAGAACACCACAGAAAAATCTGCAGGTGGACGATGTGGTAGTGATTAAGGATCACAACATGGCTCCAGGCAAATTTGTCCTTGGAAGGGTCCTGGAACTACATCCAGGAAAGGATGGATATGTCAGAGTAGTCACGTTAAAGACTCAGGGCAACATTTTGAAACGCCCAGTCAACAAGTTAATACTGCTTCCTGTAAACGAGTCAGACGAAGCACAAAAACAGCAAGCAGTTAGTCAATTTGATGTTCAGTCATCATCATCAGCAATGCCTCAAGCACCACAGCGATCTACTATTCCCTCTACCAGGTGCAGACGCACTAAGAAGAAGTTTATCAACATTTTTGGCACAATGTTATTATTAATTATGACATTTTTAACACCAAGTATGCAACAATATCATATTGCATCATACAATACTACCTCAGTCAGGGGTTGTATTTTGATAAGATATCAAATCTTCAATTTCTAAGAGATAAATGGAAGCTAGTTGTATATTACAACATGTCTACGTATTGGCAAGGCATTCAGGACATCAAGCAATACGTAAATCACATCAAAAAATTCAGCACTGCAAGCAACTCTCAATATGAAAGTGTCACGCTACAGTTAGAACATGAAATCGACGAAATTGAACATTACAACACTTTACTCCGGACTCATTCAAGAAGAAAGCGGGGCCTCATAAATGGTGTCGGCTACATCGCTAATACATTATTCGGAGTACTGGACGAGAGGTTCGCTGAGCAATACGAGTCCGATATCAAAAAAATTGCCAGCAACGAAAATCATCTTCAAGACCTCTTGAAAAATCAAACATTAATCATAGAATCTGAAAGCAACATTTTACGGCGAAATGAGAATATCATGAATAAGCAATTTTCGTTTATTAGACAACGCCTGCTCAATGTATCATCCGAAATAAACAGAGTACGGCTTGACAACAACAATGCAAATTATATCACATCATCATCTCTCGCTGCAAGCATCATTTTAACGAACATTCGAAATATTCAACAATCTTTAATCAACACCGTTACCGATACCAGTCAAGGGCACATCGATACACGGCTATTAGCCCCTGAACAATTAGAAAACCAGATTAACAAGATCTCGAGCCAGCTACAGGCTGATCTTATATTACCCATTGAAAAAACGCCCTTACAGAACCTATACAAATTATTGAGGGTGTTTACAAAAGTATACAATAATTTGCTTATTATAGAAATTAACATTCCACTATTAAGCAAAGAGCTTTATGAGTTGGATAAAATCATTAGCATACCCCTGAAGAAAGACATAAAATCATTTTATATCTATCCGACTTTACCCTATTTAGCATTCGACCTTCAAAAAGACATGGGAATGCTCTTATCAGAATCAGACCTACAATCGTGTCTCCATACCTCTATGGGTAGAACCTTATGCTCCTTAGAGAAGCCTATATATGACATGAAATTCAGACAGTCACTCTGTGATGTATCATCCTGTACATCGGAGTTGTTACCTACATGCAAAGTGAGATGGGTCAAGTTGCACTATCATAATCAATGGATGTACTCATGCTGTGAGCAATGCAGCGTCCGCATTTTTTGCCCATCTGTTGTGAATGTTATCACTTTAAAGGGCAATGGCATTATAACAATAGGTCAAGGTTGCACAATCAAAACAAATACATTCGCAATATATGCACAGAACAATTTTCTGAGTAATCTTTATGTACAACAGAATATCAAGATCCCAGAGATATCAATTTTGAACAAAATTATCAATTCAAGTATTGGTACAGAGAACAACAGCTCACTGCAAGATAGCAAAGAAGATATTTGGGAGCAGTTAAAGTTAAAAATAGACTACCTCAAGGAACAGTCTAATCAGGAATTATCAATTCACGATAAGCATCACTACACGCTTATCTATGTGGTCATTTTTACCATACTAGCTGCAGGGTCAGTTGGGATTTGCTGGAAGATCAAGAAGGGCGCTAAGTCCCCGCCACAGCACCGCTCAACGGCACAGTCGGAGATCAACGACGCACCAGACGAAATTAACAGTGTTAACAGTGAATTGAACCCAAAATTACATGTGTTGAGTGAAAATAAGGCTACCTCGCCTATAGTGAGTCGTGCTAAGATTTTTGAACTCTGACTTTTTTATTTAGTTTTATCATTGTTTTAATAACTTTCCAATGCTATCACCTTGTATCATTCATCAATTTAGTGTAGTTACTTTTCAGTTAAGGCGAATGTTAAACATGCGTTGTAGATTGCATTTCGTCTTTTTGGAGAGGGCAGGATGTACGGGCAATATGTCTGCACCGCACATTTCACATACATCATCATTTTACCGCATAAGTTTTTACAATAAATCAGTGTTTCAACAACTCTCAACTCGGACGGTTTCCTTTATCACTCTCACGAGTAAACCCCGATCGTATCAATATCAATAAATATAGGGACAATCCCTACAAAAGGTAAAGTAACTAAATAAAAGGTCCTTTAGAAGAAGCTCCCGGTCTACAAATTGATGACGTCTCGACAGTCTATTGACAGATAAAAAATATTATGCTCTACGATTATAACAGGCTCATTATGACATGCTTAGAGGGAGAGGGCGCTGTAAGCAGGAAAGAGAAGTAGTTGGTTCTTTCTTTTCATAATAATACTTAGGAATACTCGTCACCCTACGTATATTTACACCTTAAACACCTCAATTAGTTTATATTTTATAGGGCTGTAGTTTCCTTATTTTAACTATTAAGGACCTAATACTTTAGCGTATGATTAAATTTTTTAAATGTTTAAGCACCGCCTTTAACAATTTCCCTATAGCCAAAGGTACTAATTAGTATTAAGCTCGCCCTTGTACAATAATTGTATATTTAGGTAATAAAAAAAGAGTTTTATTATATTTATCCCTCTGTGTGTCAAGACAAATTAGTTTGGACGGTAATCGAGTCAGATACTTTTTTATTGTAAGATCTTGTTTTATTACACAAATTATGTCTTCAGGTACTCCCAAGTAATTTATTTATTCTCATCACTAACTACAATGAATCGCAAGCAATTTTAATTTAAAGATTGTACCTTACGATGATAATTACAAAGAGAACTCGAGTGTCTAGAAAAACTACTTACCTCGGTACAAAATGCACATCATAATATTGCTTTCCTTACTTTTGTATAAAAAGTATGCAACAAATGTGTTTTAAAGCAACTTGCGGAAATAGTTCTTTAATAATAAAGTCTCCACAAAAAATTACGTACTTTAATGTATTACATTTTGTTTGCATTACATTAACAAACTTAAAAGCGTGTTTACAGTTGTAATGTAACGCAGCTAAAATGTAACGCATAAAATTGAATAATTTTCATGTGGTCACCTAACTATTAACAAGCAGTTTGCGCAAATTACTATAAAACGCATTTATTGCAAACTTTTTATTCAAAAGTAACGAAAACAATCTTATGATGTGCATTTTGCACCGAGATCCTCCGTTAACACCGTAAAGATGTTCCTGTATTTTTTGTCGTTATTACAATTACATAACAAAGAAGTAACATGTCAAAACGTTTAAACATAATTCACATTTACATTACATTACAACTAGCATAAAAGTTCAATGTTAAAATAACACAATTTTACATACATCGAACACAATGAGAACAGACTACAAACATGATAGAGGTCAATAGTTTAGGTACAGTAATAATTATTTCCTTCTTTTAAATCAGTAAAATTGTAATATAAGCCAGGATTCGATTGAATATCAAGTAATTTTATGATTCAAAATTCTAGACCAGGAATTAGCAATTAGTTTCATTGCGGGTCCGTTTATACCAAAACTAAATCTGTCGCGGTCCGTTTGCTAGATGATAATAGCAACCTAGATTTAAATTTTCAATGAAATCAGAATACTTCATTAGTATGGATACATATAATTAAATAAACAAAATAAGTACCTAATATTTATGCGAAAAATGTCATTTTTATTCTGAACAAATTGTCTGAAGTCTTTATGTTCTTCTGGATCCGCACAAAATAAGTCGGCGGTCCACATGGACCCGGATCCGCCATTTGGTGACCCCTGTTCTAGACATTCTGTAGGGTACGGATATAGGTAGGAAAAAAATAGATTTTAAAACAGTAGAACTCCCATACTGCAAAGACAGGGATCTAAAAAAACACATTATAAAAGAAATATATTATAATTTTTTTCAAGACGATAGCGTAGCCCAAAACGAGATAGACAAAATTCGCTGTATCTAAAAAAAATGCAAAGTGAAGGCTGTTATTTCAGTTCAAAACAGTAGTCCGTCCAAACTAATTAAGTAAAATAACAATAATTGCTGATATAAACATATAAGCATAGAATATAGTTCTTTGTTAAAACGCACTTGTATGAATTTATAGTAAATTTTATTCACTTAAAAGCAGCATGATCTAACTTTTTCTCGATTCATCGTATACGCGCAGTTTTTTAGATATGTTGTTTATCTCTTGTGTTGTGCAATAAACATATTGCGCCTTAAGCCGTTTTCTGTATTATATTCTGTTCTAGAGACATACTCTATTTCTATTTATCAAGATTGAAAATTAGAAAATTATATCATATTACTTTCGAAATTATCCCATGATCTTTTAATATCATTTTATAATAAATTTCTTTTCATTAAAAGAGTACAAAATGTAATTTCAATAGTGTGATTCTTATGAGTTTTATTCACGAATTTTAGGGATTTCATGAAAATTGAGTTTTATGAAGAATAAATCTGCGTTTTCTCTGGAAGCCTGGAAACTCAATACACGCAAACAAAGCTCTTACTTCGCCTATGGGTGCCACTTATCAAGAAAAGATTCTTTGTTTACACGGAATGCCAATTAGCTGAAGAGCTTGGGCACTAGAAAGGGATGCCAGTACGGACGGGCTGAATTAGGCCAATATTGAATGAGATTTTGAAGTATAGTCGTCGAAACGTAATCTTATCCAGTTTTCACTCTTATTTGGATATCTAAGTTTGTATTTAGGGTCGTAACAATGTATTTTAGAAAAAAGGTTTATGAAAAACCGGTCAAGTGTGAGTAGGACTCACGCCCTGAGGGTTCCGTACCATTTAAATATTATATGTGAATAGACTCGAATGATTTGAATAAATATTACAAACTTATCAGTACCTACAAAATGTATAAAACAAAACTGCAAAATTAAGTTGATTGACTTTTCGAGTACGTAACCTATGTTTAAAATCGGTGTATTTGTTGTTTAAGGCGGAACGTTTCGAGCTCGGTGCAAAATGCACAACTTATGATTGTTTCCTAATAAATGTGATTTATGACATTTCGCGACCATAGTTTAATGTCAATTAGGCTGTTCTACCAAAATTTTGTAATTTTATGCATTACATTGTAAATTAATGTCCATACCTACTTAAAACATGCGTTTAAGTTGGTATGGACAATTGGACATTCACACTTACTATAATCCATAAAATGACCCAATTCTGCTAAAAACCCCTGATAATCATTAAAGAATAGTCGCATAAAAAGATGAAACTATTTTATTTCATACATTTTATTTAAAAATAAGATAAACAATCATAAGTTATGCATTTTCCACTGAGCTCGAAACGTTCCCCCTAATTTAATTATCTACAGTATGCCACACAATATATTGAAAATTCTAAATTCCAGTTTTTGAGATAGACCCCGTTACAAAAATGGTCTAAAACTGTCAACTTTGATGGCCCCCATTTTGAAGAACACAATGATTTCTAGATAATGACATGGGGTGTGATTCGTGCTAGGATAAGAATTCTGGCTCGTTTTTCATGTAAATTAAATTTTATTTATTTAATATATTATTAATTTTATTTGATACTAGCTCCGTCCGCGTGTTATTCGGTTTAACGCTATGCTTTTTTCTGAGATAAAAAGTAGCCTATGTATTAAGTTAGGGTATAAGCTATATCCATTCTAAATTTCATCCAAATCCATCCAGCCGTTTCAGCGTGAAAGAGTAACAAACATACACACACACACACAAACTTTCGCATTTATAATATTAGTGTGATAAGAAAAAAAAATTGTGCCTCTATACTTGTTTAAGAACAACCTAGACTTAATTAGAATAGGAAGTCTAAATTTCATTTTGCGTATTTCACAGAAAGGGTCACTGGACCTTGGTCCTTGTCATTTACCGAGTCTCCGGTATGAATTTGGCCATATAACCGAAACTCACCTTATCATGTAAGGTGAATATTTTATGCCTCCATACTTGTTCAACGTATTTCACAGAAAGGGCAATGGTCCTGACCACATACCGAGTCTCCAGTATGAATTTTGCTACATAAACGAAAGTAACCTTATAACGTATGTTAAGTATTCGGACTTTTTACTTTTCTTCGACAACATTCAATACAGTGTTATAGGGTTATAGTACAGTTTCCATTCCAGTTCTCTGAGGCGGTACGTGAAATGTTTATAAAACAATCTCCTTCGATACTATTGTAATCGACAACGGAACCCGATAAGCCGATACGGCGTTTCCTTTTACGAGGGTTCTAAAGTGTAATGTTTAATACAAATGTAAGGTCACGGAGGTTGTATTGTAAACGCTTGACCTAGAGCTTTTGTCTGTCCGTTTGTTTGTACTAAGAATCTAGACAAGGTATACAACGAGCTGATTCTACGTAGATATATTATGTTATCGGCCAAACCCGATTTTAGGACAAACTAGTTGTTCCTAGGTCAAACTAAGATCGATATCATGATATGGCAGGTAGGATCGTATTTTTGTTGAAACTTAAGGCGTCGCCTCGCTCCGTTCCGCTTCGCTCGGCTCCTTAATTTATATTCACAAGCAACCTAACAACCTACTTTGGGCTGGGAAAAAGTAGTTTGTCCTAAAAATCGGGTTTGGCCAGTATTATCCATCCATCAGCCTGTTTCGTCCACTGCTGGACAAAAGCCTTTCCAGGATTTCGCCACTCTTGGCGGTCCTCCTGGAAGAAATACCCATACTCACACACGCTGGGCAGGCGGGTTGGTGAGCGCGGTGCCGAAACCCTTGCACCAGTGACGCCGCTGCCCGTCACCAGTCTGTTGGCAATTGGGGATGGTTATACCGCCATCCATCGGTCCCAGGCAATGGTGGGCCGCCTGGTTTTGCCTGAGAGTTGTTCTCTTACTCTCCCCCGAATAACTTCGGGAGGATTTGCGAGTAAGATGGTGGTACCTCCACAGTCGAGCCCGGCATCAGCTCTACCACCTACAACCACATTATACGTAGTAATAAAATCGTAAAAAGGGTATTTCCGTACAAATTTTTTAGAAATAATTTCCATGGGATCTCCTGAGAGAAAACAAAATGCTTACTAGTGAACAGATTTGGACGGGGTTTCCATTGTTGTATTGTCTCAGGATTCATTATGGCTTTAATTATTAATTAAGGCATAAAATCTGTGGAACCTAGGTTAGGCTTGGCCACGATTTTCAAAGAAACTCGATCATCACGACAAAATAATACGGAAGTTTCTTTTACCAAACAGGGCGAGAACATTTGCCTCTAACAACACTATTTGGAACCCAGGCCTGATTCTGTATCGTAAATTCAGTTGCCAAACCGAGTGCCTATCGTCAAAAACATACATATCTCCTTATCTAAGGATACGTTCGCACTTGAAAAGACGTTGCAATTCGTAAAGTTCAATACCCATTCAAGGTTATTTTGGAAGTCATTTTTTAAATCTGTATTTGGTGAATAGATGGCAACCGACACGGAGTTACATAATGCTAGCAGGTCTAAATATTGAAAGCGTCCTAGCTTCCTACCTACAGAGTTCTACCAACTTACCTACCGCTGCTATTGTAATAAAAGCAAATACTTTGGTGAAGAGCGAGTCGGACTCTTGCACAAAGGGTTATGCCAAATCAACATCAAAAACCCACAAAATATAAGCCACTAAAATAGTAGCGCCTCACAAAAAATTTGGCGCCGTTAATATGGCTCAGGATTTTTTTTTGCGATAGCATGTGTGCACAAATAATTTGAACACTGTGTTTATACGTATATACAAATAATGTGATGTTTGATGATACTGATGTTTGTATTAAAAACAAATAATGGGCTGCTTGTTAAATTTTAGCGAACTTTAGTACACTTTTGAAAATAATAAACCTTGCCTTGTTTAGATAGATCATTTATGTGATGATAGATATCGTACCTACATATCTGTAGTTAGTATGTGCATGTTATTTCATACGATAGATCAAATACAAATATTAACCTGATTGATCAATGTGTTGGATCTGTTGATTTTATGGCATACATTTTTTTGTTGACTATAAACTAGTTGATGCAATCAAATCGCTTCAAGACTGGATCCCGTAAAAATCACAACTAAAAGATTTTTTTATGGAACAAGACCCATTTAGTCTTTATTTGGAAACGCTGCCCATTTTTTAACTGACTTCCAAAAAAGGAGGAGGTTCTCAATTCTACTGTAATTTTTTGTGTATATAAATGTATATAAATGTGTGTGTGTGTGTATAAATTACTCTATAACTCTGGCATACCTTGACCAATTTTTGTTCGTTTGATATAGTTTGCTTCCAGGTAGGTCCAATATTAGTTGGGATCTGATGATGGTCTTCAGAGATAGGCAGTGGAACTCCTCAATGTATAATAGCATATCACTCGATATTTCGGCAAACGCTTTGTACCAGGATGTTCATTGCAGGGTATTACTTGAAAATGTACATATACCCACCTAGCCTTCGATCCTGGCCTCATCAATAGAACACCTGAACGGTTGAAAGTAAATAACTCGAGATTGAAAATTGTTTTTATGCTACCTGACCTTCGATCCTAGCTTCATCACCATGGAACTCATCAACGGATGAGAGCACATAACACAAGATTTAGACAATATTTCACACTGTGAGTGTGAGTGTGCTGATTCCAGGGAATTACTTGAAAATTGACAGTATGACTACTTTGCGACTGAGGAAATCAGTCGCAAAGTAGTCATACTGTCTCACTGTAGTCTACCCATTTTTCACAATTTAACCCGTCAAAACTAAAAAGCATGAAATAAATAAACTTTCAACAAAAAAATAGTAACCGACTTCAAATATCAAATCAGACATTCCCTAAAAAGTTTAAAATAATTACATCGATCGATGGTACCAAAATAACACTTTTACCGACTTCTTTCTTAGTGAAACATATAATCTAGAAGTCAGTGCCTTCCCCATGGTATAAAATACAAAAACCAATAGATATGAGAGCGCCGACTTCTAGAGAACATGTGTTTCAGGAATAAAGAAGTCGGAAAAGTGTTATTTTGGTATCTCCGGTCAGTATGTAATTATTTTTAACTTTTTCATGAATGTTTGCTATATTTGAAGTCAGTTATTATTTTTTTGTTAAAAATGTATTTATTATATTAAAATGTTAATGCGTTTATGGTCTAGAAGGCTAGTTTCTGCTTACTAATTCGGTTGATTTTAGTTTTAAATTCCGATTATAAAACACGAATGAGTCTAGAATCTAGAGGGGAGAAGATTACATTGTGACAATGTAATGTAAACAGGGGTAATGTAATCTTGTCCCAGTATGATGGATGGTGAGCTCTAGGTACTTCATATACAGTCTACGAGACGGTCAAAAACTCGAACCACTAAACAACAGAGTTAGTTAATAATAGCCATACGACAAAGGAAAAAACTTGAACACCTTTGTAGATTCAATAAATAAGTCTTAACATAATACACCACAACATAAACACGGAAGCTATTCATGAGTATTATACCTTTTGACTCTATTTATCCATTATGTCTAGGTGCTTACCTGAACAATCTAGACCATTGTCGCAGAGATACAATATACTATTGTGGTATAATGATTGTGAGTTGACATGCCTTTTATGAATAAGGGCAGGGATTTTTATTGATTTCGACTGGTAATATCTATTTAGAACTCGAAACATACCAAGTATGGTCATAATTAAAATATTTCCTTTAATCTTTTGTGATACAAAAACATTCTCGTACTACTTTTTTTTTTAAAGCACTGGTTTGTTTCATAATTCGAATAAAGTAGTTTAAAAGCCGAAAAACGGTGGCTTAGGACAATGAAAGCAATGTTCGTTTAATCAAAACATTTGATTAAAAGAAAATGTCTCTGGATCATTTTAATCAAGATTCTGTATTGAGGTAAACTAAATTAAAAAAACCAAAAAGTTTTCGGCTATAACGTACAATGTAGGACTTTTTTACAACTTTACACTGAAAAAAAAAAGTAAATTGAACAAGATTTTGTTATCCGTAAACAACTATCTTAACTCCATTTGAGCGCAAAAAGATGTTAGTTACAGTACTAACTAAACTTGTTCACTTGATCATAAAAATATTGGAAACAACCAAAAAGTTAGTTAATATAGCCAAAATTGACAAACAAGCCTCTTGATAGGAACTTATTTGTTTCAGTGTATTGTTGATATAGATTTTGCGAGACTTTAAAGAAAGACTAGGGATTTAAAAAAAAAATTTTGGAAACAACCAAAAAGTTAGTTAATATAGCCAACATTGACAAACAAGCCTCTTGATAGGAACTTATTTGTTTCAGTGTATTGTTTATATAGATTTTGCGAGACTTTAAAGAAAGACTAGGGATTTTTCAAATGCTACTATGCAAAAAATGTTACTATTTTATCCGCGCGTGTGCTTTCAACTATTCCTTCTCTACACGTACACGGTGATTGAGCCAAGAGAACGGCACGTCCATTGTACCGCCATTATCTCCACTCGCCACTACGGAACCCGTCGTCCGTCACTCGCCATTGTTCCACTATAACTGCTTGAAATTGATTCAATTTCGGTTCAGTAGTATATGGTTGAAAATAGCGGGTTCCATCCTCATCAGGGTGTAGAGAACTAAAAGATGGCGGCATCATTGCAGCTAAAATCATTTACAAATAGAGAGCATGAACTACAGGCGTCTGTTAAATCTGTATTCGCGAAATACCGAATTGTGGGAAAGGCAGAACGCGAACCATTACGCGACGATACGAAAATATTCCGCTTTTTCGCGAAAAAACATATACTAGATGAAATTAAATCAACCGACCAAATTCATACTGGAGACTCGCTTAGTCATCAGGAACAAGGTTTAATGACCCTCCAGGCGAAATTCGAAAAAAATATTTTTTTGCACCGTAATGCCTTGCACTAGGAATTGTACTTAAAGTCTTAAATAGTCCAACCAGAACGTGAGCAAAAAAAAATATTTCGAGTTTGGCCAAAAGGATTACTGAACCTAGTTCTTGATCACTAACCGAGTCTCCAGTCTACAGTATGAATTTGGTCGGTTGATTTAATTTCAACCTATATAATGCGAGATTAAAACAATTACGGAAGTCTTATAAATTAAAGTAAAAAATCGGTCTAACAACGACCGAAGCAAAGCGAAGCGAGGAGGAGCGTGTTAGATTTATATGTAAATAAGTTTTGGAATCCGAACGAAGCGGAGCGGAGTGAGGCGATCTGTCATTTAATTTCGTATAACCCATCGGAAATGTATAGGCACCTGAAACCCGCTTCCCGTTCGCAGTCAACACTTGCTATCGGACGGTGTCAACTAAATGACAGCTTCCTAACGATTAGATACAACTAAAGCGGCAGACTGAGTGACAATAGTCAACTATAGGTAGGTATAGGTAACTAGCTCAGATAATAACAGAGTATTTACTAACCGTTCGCTAACCGTTCGCAGTCAACACTTGCTATCGGACGGTGTCAACTAAATGACAGCTTCCTAACGATTAGATAAAACCGTTGTTGTAAGCTAACTAAACGCCACGCAAAAATCAACTTTGTTTTTAATTATTAGGGTTCTTCCGATTTTAACTAACTCCTTTAATAAAATAGAAATGAATCAATGCAATGGCGCGAGTGAATGCGGGTGGCACGGAATGTCAAAGTTTTATTCAAAAATCATTCAGCACATTTTTTATGGTTCCGCGCCCCAAGGACGGAGCCGCTCTGCTGTCCGTTCGTCCGGATGTCACGGGTCTCTAGCTTGCAAATTTGGATATGTTATGTAAAAACGTTAACCCAAAACCGAATATTGAATTAAAAATTAAATTAAATTAAATTAATTTTTAGGGTAAGTCCCCATACATGAAAAAGGAAACGAGGAAAAAAAAATTTTTTTCTTGATATTTAGGGTGTCATTGTCTTAAACTCATAATAACATAAGGTACACAAATATATATTTTTACTTTTTTCTATCAACAATGAAGAAATGAGTTCAATTTTGGTCTATCTCAAGAACTTAACTAGTTAGGAATTAATTTTTTTTTCTGTATATTATGTGCTATATACTGTTTTTAAACAACAAATACTAAAACGCCGATTTTAATATAGGTTTAGAGCTTGTCCAGATGTCGCGTTTTAGACGCGCGAGGCGTCGTCGTGCGAACAAGGGCATATGTTGCGTCCACATAGCGATGTACGCGCGTGGATTTGGTGTAACCTCAGTGAGTAGGTATTCAATATGGATTTGGACCGTGCCGTTGAGTTTTAGCTTGCAAAATTGAAAAAACCAACAAGAGTTCAGTATGATCAGGCAAAACTAAAACTATAACTAAAAATTAAAATTCATGAATAACAATTAATTGTTTTGAAATAATAAAATTGGCATTTTCATAACCAATGGATGTGATATCATATCCCATATTGTGGGTCCTCTTACCACTTGATTAATAAAAAAATCGTTATCGAAAACTAAAACTATTACTTTTAAACTCATGAATAATATAGTTATTGTTTTAAAATAATTAAATTAGCATTGACAAAACCAATAGACCTCATATTGCGGGTCTTTTTCCACTTAATTGATAAAAAAATTGGTATAGAAATTATGCTTAATTTTTCCGTTGAACACGTCCGTTTACGCCAACGCTCGCGCCTTTACTGGACGCGACATACAGGTTCCAAGTACCGCGACACGCGTGGGTACTACGCGCGTATACGAGATTCTTGCGTATTTAGAACCAACGCCTACTGTCAGTGTAAATTCTGTACGTAGAACCTGCGCTAACCGCGAGTTTATAGCTCGCGCGATGGCTAGCACGTAGCATGTGGACGCAATGTATTGGAGTCTAGAACTTCGACTACGCGCGAGTGCTTACGCGCGAGCTCTCGCGCCAGCAAAACGCGGCATGTGGACAAGGTCTGTTAAGTTCCCGAATATTCGACCAACTTACCTTTGCAGTTTTGTTTCATATATTTTGTAGACACTTAATTATAAGTTTTTTATTTTTATTCATTTAAGCCTATTAACTTATTTAATGGTACGGAACCCTCAGGGCGCGAGTCCTACTAGCACTTGCCAGTTTTTTATTATAAGTTAAACAAAATTAAAACAAAGCCTAGTTTGTTCTTAATCATCTTGATCTTTAAGGTGGTAACGGACGATCTCAGTGCAAAATGCACATCATAATATTGTTTTCCTTACTTTTGAATAAAAAGTTTGCATTGCAATAAATGCGTTTTATAGCAACTCGCGCAAACTGCTTGTTAATAGGTGATCACATGAAAATTTTATCATTTTAGCTGCATTACATTACAACCTGTAAATACGCTTTTATGTTTGTTAATGTAATGCAAACAAAATGTACAGCTCTGAAACTTTTCTCTGACTACCTATCTAATCGTTTGCAAAAAGTCAAGAAGATAGAACATGAGTTCCTACCTTCCTGTATCTTTTGGTGTTCCACAGGCCCGAGCCTATTTCTAATATACATCAACGAGCTTTGCTTGCATAGTCCTTCTAATGGTAAGATCTTTTGCTACGCAGATAATACTGCTCTGGTGCATCGGGGGAGGACTTGGAATGAAGCCCGTGAAAATGCTGAATTAGGGCTCCGTAGAGTTATGTACTGGCTACAAAAAAATCTGCTTTCCCTGAATATAGATAAAAGCAAATTTCTTTCCTTTTCTATAAAAGACAATCCTCACCGAAGTATAAAACTTCAGGCGCATACTTGCCATATGAACAATAATCAACCTTGCACTTGCATGACTCTCGAGAGAGTTTCCACTATAAAATACTTGGGTGTAATCGTTGACGACAAATTAACATGGACCCCACATATTGACTCTCTGACAGTTAGAGCACGCAAGCTTATATTTTTATTTAAAACTCTACGCAATGTTGCACCTGCAGATCTATTGAAAACTGTTTACTTTTCGATGGGACAGTCAATTCTCAATTACTGTATATTGGCGTGGGGAGGAGCATGCAAGACGAAGCTTCTTCAACTGGAAAGAGCTCAAAGATCCATTTTGAAAGTGATAACTTTTAGGCCCTTCAGATTTCCTACTGAGCAATTATACAATCAGTGCAAGCTACTCACTATACGCCAATTATACATTCAACAACTTATACATAAACAACACTCAATAACTATATTTGATCCAAAGCTACACACGGAAAAGAGACGGAATGACAAAGTATGCAAAACAGATAAATGTAGAACTACCTTTGCTCAAAGACACTTTAATTTCTTAGGACCCTTTGCTTACAACAAACTAAATAGAATATTAGAAATATATCCTATGACGCGCTATGCTTGTAAAACTACAACAAAAACCTGGCTTCTGGATCAGAGCTATGATAAAACAGAAACGCTCATTACAACAGTAGAATAGACTCAATGCTCATCAGAGGTTTACTTTTTATTTTTTTATTTTTATATATTAACTTAAATTTTCTCTTTATTGTTTTACTTCACCATTTAATTACTCCTACAAATCTTATATTTTTAATAAGATTTAATATAGGTTTTTATATTTTTTTGTTTGTTTAAGTCAACACGTAGATAAATTGAATTGATGTACACTGTGCCCTCCCAAACTGTAATTCATTTTTATTTTTGTAACAAAAAGTTTGTAATTTCAAATTAAATTTGTCTTTGAATTACTCCTATGAATCCTATAAGAAGGTACTTTTACAAGATTTAGTTTTTTTGTTTAGTTTACATGTAGAATTTTGTTTTTTTACAATGTATACTTTTAAACTGTAAGTATGTAATCTAAATTTTATTATGTTTCATTTGTTCATAACAAAATTGTAACTTGGCCCGCGGAAAGGCGCTGGAGGCCATTACTCAGGCTTACCACCTACCATGGCTTCCAACGTTACTCCCTAATAATTAAAATTATATAATTTTTGTACTAAATATAAGTGTGTAAATTTGTAACTTGTTATAACGAATGAACTTTTTTTTATACATTAAAGTACGTAATTTTTTGTGAAGACTTTATTATGAATAAACTATTTCCGCAATTTAATAATAGTACATTACGATACGAGAGCGATGAAACGTTTTCTGACGAGTGTGAGTTTGCGGCACGAGCCGAAGGTTTCTCGCACGAGTATCGTATAATATTTTATAGCAAAAGTGCGGAAAATGACGACTTTACGCATGCGCAGCGTGCGTAAAGTGGTCATTTTACGCACGGTGTGCTATAAACACATTTATTGCATACTCCTTTTTATTCAAAAGTAAGAAAAACAATATTATGATGTGCATTTTGTGCCGAGGTAAAAAGTTACCCCCTTAATATAAAGCTGAAACAAATAACGTTGAATTTCTTTTTATTATTTGCCATAGTAGAGGCCATAGTAATACGTATTTTGTTAAACTTTCAACTGGTTACCTATTACGGCTGAAGCTGTGACAGACGGACGGTTAGAGAGACAGATCGAAGGCTTAGTTATTGGCTCCTGTTTGGCATTCTTCGGGTATGAAACCTTAAAAAAGAAATATACACTGGACATGATTTAGTATGAAGTGTAATGCAGTGGCATTGGAAAAGAAATATGATTTTTAAGACTTCCGACCTCAACTCGACAAGAAGAAAATGCCGACGAGTCCAAAATAGTGTTCAGCCAACCTGCTTTGAAGGAGGGCGATAGGATTCACTATGTATCACGCTGGGACCTAATAATCAACGATTCGTCGCTGAAATGTGGGTGTATGAGTGTGGGCTGTGACTTGGATTTCACAGTCCATACTTAGAAATATCTCTAACTCTCCCTCGGCGATTCGTGGCCGATGTTAGATCTCTTTAAGTTTCTTAGAAATTAACATGGGTCAAGTGTTATTTTACTTTATACGAAATATAAAATATTGTGACGTGATGAATCATAAAAGACACACAGATAACTCTACGCTATAAGAGTTTATCTTTGTAAACTTTCCACTAAATGAAAACGCAAAAGTCAACTGAATTTTACAAAGAGAAATTTTAATACAGCTCAAAGTGGAATCAAAATTTATTATGCGCTCTTCGCTTCGAGTCCCAGGAAATTATAAAAGCAAAAAGGACACGGAGTAGGAACGAAAATCGGTCAAGTACGATGTAGTGGGATTTATATCTGTGTACTTTGTTCTGTTTCAAACTTTATTGTTTGCTTTAAGAGGCTATATCAAAATATATGGATTATTTGTTTCTGTGTATTTAGTTTATAAGTACTCGGAACTTTGTTATGAATTTTCGGTTTATGCATTTTGACTTTATAATCTAGGGCAGGTATGTGCAACCTTTGGGAAGTCGCGGGCCAAACAATCATATGCTCATGAAATCGCGGGCCATAGGTTGATGCGGTGATGCGAATAGTATACAAAAACAACGAAATCGGTGAACCGTAGGTTAAATTTTTACTTATTTAAATTCAAGTTTCATATCAAACTAGAAAAGTTACAATGTATTATTTTCCTTGAGCCTGATTTTCAGATGCTAGACTACTAATATTAGAATCAATATACAGGCAAAGAATTTTGCATTTTTTTTATCGGTCGGTCTGGTTCGTGACTTGGATTTATTGATTTTCATGCCTGCTTTTGTACATATTTGTTAAAAATCTCTCTGTTACTCGCTTCTTACTCAGATCAGCAAAGAATTTAAACGCAGCCTGTACTTAACTTTTTCAGTAACACGGACTGCCCATAGACGTACGTGGTTCTATTTTTCTTTCTTTTTCGTCTCGTTATGTCCCTGAAAGTATTAAAGTTGCAGGTAAACAACGAATCGCGACTTTTTGGTAAGAATAAATGTTAGTCCGATTTAAAATTGTTCCTCGCCGCGCCGCCGCCCATATTAAAAACAGGCCCGCGGGCCGGTCGTTGCCCATATTTGATCTAGGGCTTTGTTTTTGAAAAACACGTTTGGATAAACTTTCCTCCATAGAAAATAATTATTGCAATTTTCCTCGTCGTTTGACGAAAAGGGATCATGTACAGAACTCAAGCATATTTTATTAGATGGGTTTTAACATATATTTGATTTTGGAAATTTTGCTAGCTATTTTAGTTTTTTCGCTTGGAGTGAAAGTAACAAAAATAAAATTTACATAGCCTCTTAAGGCGCATAGGCACGCCACAGTTTTAGTACAAAGTTTGATAATTGTTTTCTTAGTTGTTTTTCGTTATAGACCAAAGTATAAGACCTCTATAATCTGGTACTCATATTTTAAAAGCCACTATTTAGCCAAAATTTTGAATTTTGATTTTGTTTTAAAGATATCAAGCTGGACAGATTTACATATAAAGTTGTTTTCTTGCCTTGAATTGTACTTATACCAAAATTTAACATTTCAGACAGATAGTGACTTTGTAAATACCTGTGTTAAACTATAAAGGTGTCAAACTTTAGTCTATAACGAAAGACAACAGAGACACATGGTATAAAGGTGGCATGCCTATATGCGCCTTGCGCACTTGCACCACGCAGCCTAGCTTAAAACAGTAAATTTGTACGCTTCATCCTTGTGACATCAAACCGTATAGAGATAAAGATATATCATAGAGTTAGGTAACCTGAGCTAAGTTGCTTTGTGCAAGTGGGCCTTTGTGATCGAATGAAGTTGTTTAAAAAATAATGACATAAAAATATAGTAACTTTTAAAAGTTTCCTTGGTGACGCCGGGTCCAGATCGGACCCGAAATATATCTTGAGATTATAATTTGTTCATATCATTTATATACATTTTATTTTATTGTACAGTTATAATTATATATATTAAAAAAAATTAATCTATAGAACTACATAAAAACTTTGACCACATACCCAGAGGTCGTGGATTTAAATCTTTAAGGTCACATCTGTGTTTAGTCTGCTGCGTGGTCCGGAAAGTAAGCTGTAAGTATCTAAGTCTATTTGTGCTAAAATACAGTAATAGAGTTCACCACACACCATGTTGGGATGATGTGCTAGTAGATAATTGTCGGTGAAACGTGGTGTAGTGAGTGCTGTGACCTGCACCTCAAACTCCGTATTCGGCATTGTAGATATTATTATACAGCGTGAGGTTGTAAAATGTAAAGAAGAAAACAATAACCTGCATAGCATATACAAGGAGGTCGTCCCCCAATTACGTAAAGCAAAATTCTCAAATTTTCGGCTCCCTCCCACACCCCCACGTGACAGCTGGGAACCCCCCCTTCCTCCATTGCGTTACGTAACGGATGCGTTATGCTTATGTTCAAAATAAAAGTAATAATTCAGTTATTAATAAATAAACAAAAAAAAGTGTGGAATGCGAATAAACAAAACTGGGATTCCTAATTTAATCAGTTCGTTAAATATTATTTAGCCAGCAGGAGTGCGCACGCAGTAGTTAGTCTGGCCAACGAAAAATGAGAACAAACGGAAAAACTATAAAAATCTTCGTTTGGCGTTGTTAAAATCGTTACTTTACGCAAACCTAAGCCCCACCCTCACACACGTACCAGGACCGTAACGCCTGGCCAAACCTGGCCCCCTCCTTGCCCAAAATTGCGTTAGTTGACATCGACCCCAAGAAAAAAAAAATACTGTCACGTTACTGAACCCTAAAATATAAGCTTTAGAATTCCAACGGAAAATAGAACAGAATCTGCTTCAATTTTCAGTAAATTAATTTTACTCCTTTAGGATTCGGTAGCTGTAGCAAGGTCCCCAAAGTGCCCTTATTGAGTACCTATCTACAACCTCCCTGTGTGTGAATTGGATATCAGTGAGCTTTCAGAAATTACCCTCTTTATTTTCATACTTACTTCTTTAATAGCCATGAGTAGACGAAATCTGGGGGCACGGAGTGCCCCCGTCAAGTCGAGCAAAAAAGCGGCACGGCCGTACCATCCTTTTCTCGAAACAGTTCAGACCATTTTCGACCGTTGTGGATCAAACTAGCTGCCTGAATTTTCAGTAACCAAGCAGACATTGTATAAACACAGTATATTTCAAATTTCATTCAATTTTACCCAGTAATTTAAGAATTATAACAAGTCAAAGTTTCTCAATTTTATCATTCACTCACTGACCGATCATCAAAACTCTAAGGCACTTCTAGCAGACATAGAAGCTTCAAATTTGGAATACAATTAGTGTTTAGTTTAGTGTATAAATCAAGGAAAATTTAAATATTTTGCAATTTCGGTCTAGTTTTCTAGATACAACAACTGCATAAATAACTTTGTAATCTCATATAAATGTATAGAATTACAAAGTTAAATTTGTTGTAAATGAATCAGTGTACTTACTTACTTGTCAAGAAGTAGAAGGTACCGTAGGAAATGAGATGCCATCAAAAAGAAAACTCTCGCAACTTAGTTCTTCTACCGTAAAAAGTTGTGAGTTGTGAGATCCATGTAATACCAAGTCGGTTAATTTATTCAGTCCCTACATAAATAGATTGACTTGGCAATTGCACTAAATAATCTAATTTAATAAAATATGTACTACTTGTGAGATACATTGTGTTTTCATGCGATGGCCAAGTCAATCTATTTGTTTAAAACATAAAAGATTTTTAATATTGATATGGTCACTATAAGATGTTGTTAGGTTAGCTAATTACGTAATAACTTAAGACAGAAGGTCCCTTAAAAATTAACCGACTTGGTATTCTTGACATGGATCTCACAACTTTTTACTGTAGAAGACCTAAGTTGCGAGACTTGGTTTTTTTACAAGTTTTGTTTTTGATGGTATACCTATACATTTAAACAAATGGTTGAGGCGGTCAGAAAGTCTGGAACGTTCCCGAGAGTACGTTCCAGCTATGAAATTTATCTTTTGGTTTTGAGGTTACGCTCAAAAAAGATTGTGCGTAAAAAATCAGTTCATTAAATTAAAACACTGTCGTCTCCTGAGTATCCCTGCAAGGGCGGTGACCCAAAACATTTTAAATTAAATTTAAGAGGCGGCTCACATTTTTACGCGCAAATATAAAATTTACAGCGTCTAATTTACCATCTCAAAAAAGACTCATGCTGTAGAATACATGTTAAACATAGTCCAATCTAACACACTGAATATTAATGTATCACATTTGCAAATACTGCTTTATGTATTTTGTAGTGATTAATTACAATCAATAATAATTTTAAGTTTTCGTATGCGAATCATGCGGATTCATATGCGAATTGAAATTCGAATGAATCAAAAATACACTCCCCGGGCTACTTCCGACCACCCCGGTAAAAATGAGTCGAAATCGTTCCGCCATCGTCTTTTTGGTCTGCCTGGCCTTTGGCAGCCGTCATCTGGCACTCACTCAGTAGCCATTTTCGCCCAAATGTAGTCGCGGTTAAAAAGCCCGCGCCAAATAAGCATCGCGGTATAACAATACTGTCCCATTTTTAATTTCCTACCAAATCCATATGGATTCCTTGTGTTAATTGATCACTAATCAAAAAAACGACATGACCGTTTCGTTGTAAAATTAACACTCGAAGTTTTTGACTTAGACTTCTCTACTTCCATCCATCCATCCATCAGCCTGTTTCGTCCACTGCTGGACATAGGCCTTTCCAGGATTTCGCCACTCTTGGCGGTCCTTCTGGAAGAAATGCCCATACTCACACACGCTGGGCAGGCGGGTTGGTGAGCGCGGTGCCGAACCCCTTGCACCAGTGACGCCGCTGCCCGTCACTAGTCTGTTTTATATAAGGCCCGGCAATTGGGGATGGATATACCGCCATCCATCGGTCAATGGTGGGCTGCCTGGTTTTGCCTGAGAGCTGTTCTCTTACTCTCCCCCGACTAACTTCGGGAGGATTGACGAGTAAGATGGTGGTACCTCCACAGTCGAGCCCAGCATCAGCTGTACCACCTTCTCTACTTAGAAGGAAATTATTGTAGAAAAAGACATGTAAAAACTTGCGATTGTTGGCAATTGGTGAAACTTCATCATGGCTGAATACGAGTACTGAACTTGTACTGTTTAACGGCTCGTTTTTTAAACTCATACTCTTGTTTTAATAACCTCTTTATGTACCAGTTTCATGAACTACTATTATTAAATCCTTGAAAATGCCGTTAAGGCGAAACTATTCGGAAATAACAAAAACATATGAAATAGTAGAAGTGTTTTATTCGGCCAGAAATATAAATAAATTGATTTACCTAAAATAGGTACATTCTATAATACATACTTGTTTTAAGTCAGTTTTAATGTGAAATAAAAAAAAAACAAATGAAGTAAATGCAACATTTGCACACAATAAAAAAAAATTAAAGCATATAGTACCGATCTTAATCTTAACTTCCAAAATTATCAATTAACACTTTAAGCTAAAAAGGCTTGTAAAACTTGTATAAAAGATTTTCAGGCTGCTGAGCATCAAGTTTAGATTTGCACGAGGCTGAACACAAATAATGAATGAAGTGAATAATTTAACGACGCAAAATTTTCGGAAATTAGATTAGTTTCTACTCAGACAAAACGCCTAAATTATCTTAGGCATAATCTTAATAATTTATCAAGTCGGTTAAAGAGAATTTTATAAATAAGCCTTTTAGAATTCCGTACCCTAAACATGGCAGAGCCTTGGTACACCTCCGTATCCTAATCTGGTTTCAGAATTTCTTTTTCCCAGATTATTGTCAATGTTTTAATATATCACTTTGATACCAGAGAAACTTTTTAGGCAATGTGACGTATTCTCGTGCAGCAAACCTTAAACTTAGAGTTGAAAAACCTAAACTAATACAAGCTCATTTAACTTTTATCCATCTGCGTTAAAGACTATTTTGCAATGAAAAGTTTTCGGTTATGGCAGCTCTAAATCTAATATTTGCTACACGAGAATAGGCGTCAATGAAATGATCTTCGGATATACATTTAAATGAAAAGGTTTTTTTACACTTTAAATTCTATAAATATGTTTTATTTTGCCTATGACTAAAAATCCAGCAAACAGCCTTTCGCGAGCGTGCATTAATTACATCAAATAAATAGCGAAAATAAAAAAATAAACCTTAATCTGTTGAACCCCTGAATTCTCTTTGTCCTATATACTGGAGGCTTCAGCAACACGGATCGATAGTACTTTTTGCTAATTTCGCAAAATAAAATCTTGACGTCCCATAGTAATTGACCCGGGGCTGGGCTTGCGTTTGTAAGGAACACGAAAAGACCAATAAACGAATTTCACAAAAAGGGCCATCGAACCTTGTTACTGGGCACTTCCTGAGTCTTCAGACTTTGGCTGCATAAATTAAAGTCACCTTTTACATTAGGAAACATAATGAAGACTTAGTAAAAAAAAATTCCAATTTAAGGCAATAAAAACTACAGAGGTCAGTGTCCACCAAAAACCGGCGTTGCCCCCGCCAAGTCGAGCTAAGGAGCGGCACGGCCGTACTATACTATCCTTGTCTCGAAGCAGTTCAGGCCATTTTCGACCCCCCTATAACTTCGTTGTGGATAAAACTAGAAGCCTGCATTTTGAGTAACCAAGCAGGCATTGTATAAACACGGTATATTTCAAATTTCATTCAATTTGAACCATAAGTTTAACCGATCATCAAAACTCTAAGGCACTTCTAGCAGACATAGAAGCTTCAAATTTGGAACACAATTAGTGTTTAGTGTACAAAAAAAGGAAAAACTGAAATATTTTGCAAGTTCGGTCCAGTTTTCTAGATACACCCATAGATCCCATATAAATATATTTCGAAAATTAATATTTTTTTTATTATTAATACAAGTTAAAAGAATATAAATATATAGGATTACAAAGTTATATTTGCAGTTGTAAGTAGAAGGCACCGGAAACTAGATAATCTAATTTAATATAATATGTATTACTTGTGAGATACATTGTGTTTTCATGCGATGGCTAAATCAATCAATTTATTTAAAACATAAAAGATTTTTAATATTGATATGGTCACTATAAAATGTTGTTAGGTTAGCTAATTACGTAATAAAATAACTTAAGACAGAAGGTCCCTTAAGTAGGGACTAAATAAATTAACCGACTTGGATTTACATGGATCTCACAACTTTTTACGGTAGAAAAACTAAGTTGCGAGACTTGGTCTTTTTTACAAGTATTGTTTTTGATGGCATTGGCTTTTCCACGTACTTACATAACTATGACCTTATGTACGTATGTATACTTAGTTAAATATACCTTCCTTATTGAACCAAAAAAAAGTAACCTAATTATAAAAACAAAAATACTTATAATATAAAAAAATACTAGCTTTTGCCTGCGGCTCCGCTCGCGTCGAAGAAATTTTCGTGGAAATAAGGAAAACAAAAGAATATGATTTTTTGAACGACAATATGCAACGGTCACCATGTTTTACCAAAGTGCTAATAAATCCAATCAAATAAGCCCAAACTCGAAGGGTCTGCTGTCGTCCGTTGAGGAGATCCCGTACCCACATTCCAGTCTCATTATCAGACTCTGGTCACCATGTTTTACCAAAGTGCTAATAAAGACCAATCAAATAGGCCCAAACTCGAAGGATCTGCTGTTGTCCGTTGAGGAGATCCCGTACCCACCCACCTTCCAGTCCCATCAGCAGATCCTGGTCGCCATGTTTTACCAAAGTGCTAATAAATACCAATCAAATAAGCCCAAACTCAAAGGGTCTGCTGTTGTCCGTTGAGGAGATCCCATACCCATCTCCCAGTCCCATCATTAGACCCTGGTCACCTTTTTTTTATAAAAGAAAATATTTTATTTATTCTAAAAATATAAAAGAAGTAAAAAAAAAAAATTACCCGTCGTGGTTTGAATTGAACCCATGACGATAGGCTACGCTACGGCGGCGAACTTTCCATGTTTCACTTAAATTCTCATTGCTCTGCTTCCCTTTGTCATAGCGTGATGATATATAGATTAAAACCTTCCCGAATAAATGCTTTATCTTTCAGTGAAAACTGCATCAAAATCCATTGAGCGGTTCTTGAGTTATAAGCAAACGAACAGACAGACAGACGTTGTATTTTATATGTATAGAGAAGAAGAAGAAAACTAATTCCAAGAAATTAAATCTAAAATAAATCTAAATTACTATCATAAAATAAATAAATAAATAAGCCCTATAACATTAAACTAAATAAAAATATTTTCTAAGCCGTTGCCGTCGGGTAGGGTTTAGATTTAAAAGATTTTGTGATGTGTTCTTGTACATTTTTATAGATAAATAAGGAGCTAGGCTCTGGTCGGTACCTATAGCATATTTCTTTTATTACTCTATACGAGCAGCTCAACTGTTTTGCTCGAACAAAGATTGCTGACATAACGTTGTTTTTTTGGGCCCAAAAAAGTGATAATTTATTTATTTAGTGTACTGTCTTTCCATCACTTTCAATTTCAAAATCGTCACGGCCTTCTGACTGGGCCGAGTACAAAATTAATCAGCAACAAACAAACAAACATAATTAATTAAAATTTTGCCGACTGCCATGTTTTTGTAGTGTAAATTGGTTCTGGTCTGCTTTCAGTTTTAAATAAAGTGTTCCTGTAGTTGAAAAGCTTTGTTCTGAAACATTAATTAGCTTGTTTCAGAGATGTTATGGTCAGGACTGACATATGGTAAGTATGTTTATATTTTTCAGGAAATCTTTAAACAACTACTTACTGAATTCAATTATACACAAACATACATATATTCACGCCTGTCTCCCAGAGGAGCAGACAGAGACTACAGATTTACATCTGCTACGATCCTTACACACCTCTTTTGCTTCTTCTACATCCATCAATCTAGTCATACGAGCTCTTCTATTCTGGGTACTTTTTACTTTTCCCTTAAGCCTAATTGGTCAGCATACGTCCTTCTAATTTATAAACCAATTTTATCATAATTTATTTAAATTATTCAACAGGAAACAAATCTCATTCAAACGTTTAAACAGTGCCCTGCAAAACGGTCTATACAGTTTGTCTGCAGGAATGAGTCTCGAGAATAACAAAATCTTTAATTTATAAAAAAGATACAATGTTATAATATAACTTATAAACTAACATCGATCTTTTAGATAATTAATTATTTATGGAGTGTCTCTAAGAGATACTTTTTAAGAGACATTCTAAACTGAAGTTTATTCGGCTCATTTCGGATATCAGGGATGAGGAAATGGCTGCCCGCGGGCCAAGACCGACCCCCGAGGTTATTCTATCCAGCCCGCGATTAAAACCCGTCATCAATATTAAGGCCGCGAAAAACAATATTAGAATAGCAAAATCTAAATTCCCCAATTTAATTTATAAACACGCTCAGAAAATTATTTGTGTGTTCGGATCTACCTACATATTTATGTAGTTAAAACAAAATTATTTATAATACACTAACTTATGTTACTCTCTTTTCTAATTCAATAAACGTATTTGTATTTGTACCTATATTTGTAAATTAAGGAATGGGACGACTGACGAACATCTCTAAAATATTTGAGGTGGGTATTAAAAATATAATTTGGCAAAGAGAATACGATAAACTAAGAGACGTTACTCTAAATTCAATATAGCAGACGCACAAAGATGGCGATTTATTTTTTATATACCAACCACCTTGATATGAGTATAAAAAAGAATTTGACGAGGAGAATACGACAAGCTAAGTGACTTTATTCTAAATCTAATATGGCGCATGCGACAAAATGGTGACTTATTATTTCTATACCAATCCCCTTGACAACGGTGTCAAAAAATAGGATTTGACGAGGAGAAACCGATAAGCTAAGTGACATGGTTATCAGATGATAAAATTTAACGACCTCTCAGAGCAAATTGTACAAAATATTAGTCAGTTGTGTTACTACAAGGTTGATGACTATTTAAACGATAATGACATAGGTACTAAAAACTAATATATTTTGATGACGTTTCTAATCCTATTTGACATTTAAAATTTAATTTTATATAAATATTGTCAATATATTGCACTTTTCTTGTACAACTATAATTAGATTAATTAGTTCCTCGTAGATTGACTGCATGTCTAATTTAAATTATTATTTTGCATACCAGTAATGGTAAAATGTGCTTGGACTAAAACGTATGCGCACCTGTAAAACTAACACGCATTTTGAAGCAAATAAACGCATTGTATTGTATGAAAAGTTTAACGAGCAAACTAAACTTATGCACAAAAAAGCACAAAAATAATTTTAAAAAAAGTAACTATCGTTTATTTAAGCCATGGACTGAAACGAATAAAATAAGTTTTGATCGCTGAAATTATTTCAATATTCAATGCTGAATTGTGAAAACATTCAATCTTAATCTATTCTAATGAGTAATAACATCATAAATTGGCTTATTACTATTGTACTGAGGTCAAAGCTATAAATTATAGAATTTTGGGCTGTCTGTCTGTCTATCTTTTTGTATGGCTGTATGTATGTATGTTCCGTCAACTCGAGAACCACTCTACGGATATAGATGCGGTTTTCTTTCTTATCATCATAGTCATAGTGACCCTAGTCAACATATAGGCTATAAGGGATGTTCATAAAATAACTGCCAAGCCGAAAACGGGGCAGAGATTGAAAAAAATTCAATCAGTTTCAGCGATTTAAACTTATTTTATTCGATTAGGTCCAAAGCTTAAACAAAAGCTTGTTTCAAAAAAGTTTTTTTTTATTTATGAGTCACGTCAAATTATCAAAAACGAGTAGCACATGTAAACACTACAGTACCTATTGAACTAATCGAAATAGTAATAACCAATAACTGCTTACAATAACAAGGAAATTAGCAGAAGTTTATTTCTTTATGCAATCGAATAATGAGTGTTTCGCATTTACATTAATTCTATCTGTTTGTTATTCCATTGTGTGAAATCACATAATAATAAATGTATCGTCACGACATGAACCTTGGAAGGGGTGTCAGAGGTATTTTATTTTTATTTTACACACCTATTAATATTAAAAATGCAAAATATATTTTTGTATGTACTCGACGTATAAGATGACTTTCGTTTATATAGCCAAATATTGGTAAGTGCTCAGGACCAAGGTTCAATGACACTTTCTGTGAAATACGCAATTTAAAATTACAAGTAAGACTTCCTGTACTAATTGAGTCGAGGTTGTTCTTCTACAAGTATAGAGGCACAAAAAATATTTTCGTATTTCGCAAACAGGGTCATTTAACCATGGTCCGGGCCACACAGTCTTCAATATGAATTTGGCTGTATAAATGAAAATCACCCCATATATGCCCACGGTATGGGGCCCATCATCACTCAAAAACGTGGCACCTTCGTAAAACTAGAAAAAGTAAAATTAATAAATAAATAATAGGTGTTTCCAAGTATGAGCAATGAAACGCAACCCACAGTCCACACTTGTTAAATCAGCTTTTTACCGATTATTACGTCCCAAACGTTTATAGGTGGTAGAGCTAATGCCGAGCTCGACTGAGGAGGTACGATCATCTTACTCGAAAATCCTCCCGAAGTTATTCGGGGGAGAGTAAGAGAACAGCTCTCAGGCAAAACCAGGCGGCACACCATTGCCTGGGACCGATGGATGGCAGTTTATCCATCCCCAATTGCCGAACCTTATATAAAACAGACTGGTGACGGGCAGCTGCGTCACTGGTGCAAGGGTTTCGGCACCGCGCTCACAGACAACAGCTTAACGTACGAGTATGTACTTTCCGAAGCTCGCAGACTGAATACACATTAATGTGCACCATGGGGATTGAACTCACGACCTCTGGATCAGCAGGCAGCTCTGCCACTCAGAATGTTCTTTTTCCTCTAGAAATGTTTTTGTAAAAACAGACTCACCAATGGACAACAAGTTTTCCTCAAATAAGCGGTAGGCTTTTTGAATAAAATTTTTTTTTTTTAAATAACCTAACTCTACTTAAATCTCCTTTAAGTTAACCTACTGTTTATTTTGTTTGAGGAGTAAAATCTTTTACTTTACAATATGGAAAAGTTCTGCAGACTTACCTTTTGTTCTGTAATCGTAGGTTAGTAAAGCGGTTATGCGTAACTGTCCCTATAGTACGGTAGCCGTTGAGCTATGAAACTTTCGTCATGCACCCCCCACCATGAACGACCATATCGGGCTCGATAGCGCTTGGTACTAGGGTTGCCAGATGTCCGGTATTTAAGCGTACAGTCTGGTATTTTCGAGGTCTGTCCGGTAAAAAATAAATGGTCATACCGGACAGAACAATGTTCGGTATTTTGAGGATAGTCGGTACTACTGGTCACAAGCGCCTACAAAAGTAGGTATATGAAATCCCCCAAATGCAAAACTCGCGCGCGTTTCTCGCTCGCTGTCTTTATCTGTTGTGGTTCCCGTTCGAAAACTCCGTGTTCAGAAGCTTCAGTTGCTTGGACCTTGAACGCGGTTTACCAACCTAGCCTAGCATACAAGGGTTGGGGTTGTCCGGTATTTTTTCGCGACTCACCTGGCAACCCTACTTGGTACAGTGCTCTGTCTTACTCTGTTGATCTACCTAGAGAGGGACAGATTCGATGTTGTTAAATAGTAGAGGAGGGGACCGCAAGCTTTCAACGTCATCTGATACAAAGTTGTGCTTGGTACAGGCTGTTAACCAACACTTAGTTGTGTAAAGATCTGATTTAAACTATCCGGCCGGGTCAATAACACGTCAAAGATCTAAAAATTTTGAAAATTCATAATTCGGAAACTATCACATTTACATCAAAAGTGTCTAGGAGTAAAATGTGTCTCTCAACGCGTACATAATGATAAAAAAATAAAATTTCTAAAAATATGGAAGCGCCACCTTCTGCTCGATATGGTCTACCCTGGACAGTTCTTTGCGGTTACGGGTCTTCTTTTCGTGTACAAGCATAGACAAAACATGATAGACCTATCCTATGGATATGAGCGTGATAGATAGTTCTTCGTCTCTTTCTAGTCTGACGGCATTGCATTGTGTTCAGTATGTGTAATATTCTATCAACGCAATGACACATAATTACTGATCACACCATTTTGCGAGGCACGCTCGGCTGACCGAAGTAATCGACGAATGAGTAGCATCGACTGTTGTTGGATGATTTATGTACCCGGTTATTCATGCTGGATGGTTTGGAAACTTCAATAAGGGACTGGGCGAAATCTGTTTAAGATTTCGGGCTGATAGTTTTACCTACAAACCTAATGGCTGAATAACTATCATTATAATATTAGCTATTATTATGATTATGACAAATTAATGTCTTTACTTATGTACACGGTTTTAAAAAAGTAAATATTTGAAGGAATTTTATTTTTGTGTATTTTTGTGCTGGATCAATTTAGAGTGCTTTTTACCCGTTTAATAATTAATTTTCGATAACAATTGAAGGTATATGATGCAGTACGATCAGCCCTTGTGAATTAGACGATCAAATATACCTACACTCGATATAGCCAGATGTTACGAGCGAGTATAAGCAATTCCTTGGTCTACCGTTCAGAACATTGCAAAATGGTTTATGCCAAGGCGTAGATAGATATTTAAAAAGGTACAATTAAATAGAAAAAGAAAACATAATGTCTCATCTCAACACGTCACAAAATGCAGCAAACATGATCGAAGGTGAGTGACCACAAGTAGTTTTAAGTCTAAAACCCATGGCAATTCAACTGCAAAGTAAAAAGGCGCTAAAACCCGATTTTAATAGCAAACGTATGTTTGTAGTGAAACACAATAGTTTATGAAGAATTAATTTTATCTGCAAATTGCGACGGGTTGACGGACTATTTACACAATGAGACATGCACACGTGCCTCTCATTATTAATCGTAAATTCGGAATTGATGATCGTAATAAGATAATCATGCTCGAGAATAAACATAATTTTTGTTTATTTTTGTATTGTTGTGAGGTCGCAAACGAAAATGGTATTGGTACAAGGCGCCTGGGTGAAGTTATCTCCGGCATGATGGATTGAGAAAAATATACCCCACTAAAAAAAAGTGAAAAAAAAGCGCCTAGTTCAGTACAAAGGCAGTGCATGATTGTCGACTTCGCCATAAAAAGAATTGAGATCAAATTGGGTGCCGAGGCTTACGGAGGCTCCTTCAGTCATAATCATAAGTGTAATAATAATGTACGACGTTCTCCACTTGATTGAAAAGAAAGTTTGTTAAGGTCCGTGCTACTAAATATGTAGAGCTTAGCAAGTTTTCACAGCTAAAGTTCAAAAGTAAATTTACGTCATACATGAAAACTTGTGAAGTTCTGTATAGTGGCGAATACCCTAACAAAATTTCTTTTAAAACAAGTGAAGAACGTTGTATATAATATTTATTGCAGTTATGATATGACTGAAGGAACCGAACTTAAAATAAAATTGTTCCACGATTGGATTGGGATTCAAAGGTACCGTTTGCATAATCCATCCATCCATCCATCAGCCTGTTTCGTCCACTGCTGGACATAGGCCTTTCCAGGATTTCGCCACTCTTGGTGGTCCTCCTGGAAGAAATGCCCATACTCACACACGTTCGGCAGGGGGGTTGGTGAGCGCGGTGCCGAAACCCTTGCACCAGTGACGCCGCTGCCCGTCACTAGTCTGTTTTTTATAAGGCTTGGCAATCGGGGATGGATATACCGCCATCCATCGGTCCCAGGCAATGGTGGGCCGCCTGGTTTTGCCTAAGAGCTGTTCTCTTACTCTCTCCTGAATAACTTCAGGAGGATTTGCGAGTAAGATGGTGGTACCTCCACAGTCGAGCCCGGCATCAGCTCTACCACCTTAATTAAAGTTTGCATAAAAGTACAAATGAATTGATTAGTTAGGTACTTACTAAAGACCATCAAGTAAAATAATTTCAAAATTTTTGCGTTTTATGTACTTAATGATGTTTATAAAAGTTTAATCCTACTAATATTATAAATGCGAAAGTTTGTGCGTGTGTGTGTGTGTGTATGTTTGTTACTCTTTCATGCTGAAACGACGAACGGATTTGGATGAAATTTAGAATAGATATAGCTTATACCCTAACTTAATACATAGGCTACTTTTTATCCCGGAAAAATGCATGGTTCCTGTAGGATAGATCGATATCAATAAAAAATTAGGTGTCTAGTTAGCGCGGTACTAATAATTTGTGGTGAAATAAGACAAGGCTTTGTTATTTCATACATCAGGTGTCTAATTGGCGCGGTCCTTAATCGTTTATGGAGAAATAAGACAAGGCTATGTCATCTCATCAAATTTCACACTAATATTATAAATGCTAAAGTTTGTGTGTGTGTGTGTGTGTTTATGTTTGTAACTCTTTCACGCTGAAACGGCTGGACGGATTTGGATGAAATTTAGAATGGATATAGCTTATATCCCAACTTAACACCTAGGTTACTTTATATCCCGGAAAAAAGCATGTCCTTAAACAGAATAACACGCGGGCGGAGCCGCGGGCAAAAGCTAGTGATCAATAATATTGCTTCTCCAAAAAACGAACTAATCGTGGATTTAGTTGTCTGAACTGTTTGCTGAATCTTTTTCCAACTGTTTTATAAATGAAATCTTTAAATTTAATTTAACAAATCTTTCACTATTTGGCCTTGACGATGAAGTTGATGAACCCATGAGTGATTGATCATCAAAACAAATGACAAGCTGACAATTTTTTTATGAATATCATTTTATTTTAATTCCACGAAATATTACTTTGGTAAAATGTTACACTTTCTTCACATTATAATCACGCAGTACTGAAGAAGTTTTTACGTATTTTTGCACATCCTACCTTTGGTAACTGTCATTTCATACAATCGCGTAAAGTTGACGATCTCACCTCATTACCAATCCAAACGTGGAACAACAATACGAGAAATTAAACGTACTGAATAAATGTTAGATGCAAGAGTACAAGTACATAGTTCCAACATTGATTAATCAATTGTGCACAATATTGCTTGATGTATGACCTCACACTGTAGTACAATCCTAGTACAATATGAGTAATTTCAAGAAGTAGTGCTATAAAACAATAATGCTTATGTAGGTTTATGAGAAAATACACTGTGTTATTTTAAATTACCTAGTCGTATTGAATGAATAAATAACCTTTATGTTCCATACTTATTTCAATATCGCTAGCTTTGAATAAAAAAAATACCAAGTGCCAACAGGACTCATGCCCAGAGGGTTCCGTAGGCACCGTTTAAAACACTAACGTATTCCATGAGCAGTTCTAAACGTCCAAACTAACTTGATAAATACGATCTTCTACAGTAAGTTGAAGTGGCAGTGGGCAGGCCATATTTGTCGCCGAGATGATGGCCGTTGGGGCCGAAAGGCTCTAGAATGGAGAACACGTACAGCAAAGCGTAGTGTAGGCCGACCTCGTGCCTACTGGACCGACGACCTGAAGGACGTTGCGGGGTGCGGCTGGATGAGGAGGACGGAGGACCGACATGAGTGGCGAAATTTGGGAAAGGCCTATGTCCAGCAGTGGACGGACACGGGCTGATGGATGGATGGATGGATACTCCATGTGTCCAAAGGTTCCAATTAAGTTGATCTTCAACATCAGTAATTTTCAGATTTTTCCCAGTAGTGTACTATAAGAATTGAACGAACTTTCATGTTTCTTAGTCCACTGGAAATATCCTACAAGTTTTCATGCTGAGCCAGTGTGTATGAAATTGATTACGCAAAGGGCGATAACATTTTTCCACGTTGAGTTAAAAGCCTGATTTTTTAACAGCACTTTGGACTTCTAGTAGGCAGTTTTAAGACAAAGGGTCTCGACAGACGGACTACAAAGTGATCGTATAAAGGTACTGTTTTTTTAATTTTGAGGTACGGAACCCTAAATACACTAAAATTGGCATTCTATGAAGAACGTTATTTCATTGTACTTAAACGTATAATATTATCATCAGTATTAGGGCAACATCTCAATCATTTCAGTACCTTTTCAACTATACCGTGGATTTACAGAACCCGGGGTTTGCTACATACGGAACTCTAAAAATGTATATTTTATACTTTTATAAAAGAATCGGTGCAGTGCGCCGCTAAAATTCATGTTTACCACTAGATTTCATTTGCACTTTATTTTCTTATTATTTCTGTCTGGTGCAATAAAAGTGCTAGTTCTGTTCAACGTAACTATTGTAGCTTGAAACAAAGCAGCTGGTTCTCTCGGACAAAAACCCCACGATACATTGTCTTGCATGCCACCATCCACTCGACTATAAAACGCATGGCTTAACTCTTAGTCACTGGTAATAGATGCGATAGTTGATCTGTTCCAAGTCTAAAAGCAATCCACCAGCACTCTGATTGTAATACCCGTGAGTTAGCTCTTATTTATATGTGATAGAAGTGATAGTAGATCCACTGAAATTCTACAAATCGTGGTTGAAAATAAATAATCCTCTCTTTAAAACAACACTCAATCTAAAAGCAATATTGAGATAAGTGTTGGAAATATTACAGTTGCATTTATAAGTAGCAGTGCTAAAAAATATATATTATGTTTTTTATTATATAAAACAGACCAGTGACGAGGACCGGAGGCATTGCGCTCACCAACCCGCCTGCCCAGCGTGTGTGATTATGGGCATTTCTTCCAGGAGGACGGCCAAGAGTGGCAAAATCTTGGAAAGGCCTTTGTCCAGCTGTGGACGATACAGACTCGACCACAGAGGGGACCATGTATTAGTTGAATACATTTATAATCAAAAGTTTTATCAAAAAATCAATTTGCCTTGGTAACTACGAAATCTAAACTTAAAATCACATTTTATGAACTGCCCACGTAAGAATTAGTTTTCAAGTGTAAAGTTAGCAGTTTAAAGGTTGAAGGTTAGATTATTATCAACCCTTAAACCCTTAGATGAAAGAAAATTTTGTCACGTATATAAGGTGACTTTTATACAGCCAAACTCATACTGGAGACTTGGTAATTGATCAGTAACACGGATCGATAACACTTTTTCCTAATTACGCAAAATAAAATCTTGGCGTCCCAGTAATTGACTCGGGGTTGGGCTTGCGTTTTTGAAAAGAATAATTTACGGACTTCCCAAAAAGGGTAATCGAAACTTGATACTGAACACTTACCGAGTCTTCAGTAAGAATTTGGCTGCATAAATTAAAGTAACCTTTTCTTTTACTACTGAGAGAAGTCTTTTTAAAGAGTATCCTTAAGGATTTGTTTTTAATCTTTGGGTATCGCCAGTTTTCAAATGTTATTTTAATGGCATCATTTTAAAGCCTATTTACAGAAATAAATATGAGTCGGCTTCAACGTTCTCAGAACTTATGGAGGATAAAAATCTTACCACAAGATATTCAATACAAATGTCATAGCAGAATAAATAAACGGGTTACAAACAACACGTAGAAGATATTACGGTATCAAATATTTTACCAATCACCAGAATTTTGCTTCTCGTATACCTATATAATGTACCGTCTTCAACAAGTCACGAGATACCTTGGTATTTCTTAATGCGTCCGCGTAAAGGTGACAATCTTACAAAAAGGCACACTTTATCCCGTGGCCTAGGTTTTGCGGTGTCGTAAAAAACGGAAGCTCTGTGTCTGTAGTAAAGCTTTGGTGTCTATGTATTTTCTTTCATAGCAGAAAACAAGACTAGGCTTTGCAGATTGGGCCCAAATGCCGCACGTACACCTATAGATCGGAACTACCAAAGCCCTATATGATTACGATAAGGCTCAAAGTATATTTTATTTGTAGGGTGGGGTAACCAACGGGGCAAAACATAAAAACATAAACGGCGGCGGAATATGCATATTTAAAAATATATATATATCAATATAGTTTTTAAATTAATTAAATTCTTGATGTAGGGTGTGATTATTCCGATAAGATTACGGAATATCTAAGTTCTGAAATATGTTTTACCTAAGAACACCGATTTAAACATGAAATATGAGTAAAATAACTGTTTTAACGAGCAAACGAAGCGAGCGAATTCTCCGAATCTACTTGAACAATCCGGTGTTTGTATGTATGAATGTTTGTTCGACGATAACTTGAGTATCGTTGATCGGAATGTCATGAAATTTGGCAAGCGAGTAAATAAGGCAAAAAGAATTTTTAAATTTAAACATGAGCTATATCGGTCTATAACGAATTGAGCGAGCGCGAGTTCTCCATCCAGCGCCGTATCCACGCGCGGGTATAAAGTATAAAACTCCTAGAAGGATTGAGGTAGCAGACTTAAAACTTTGACATTTTACGTAGAATGTCAACCCTAAACCGAATATGGAATAAAAAAATATTTATTTATTTTCCAGGGGGGTGGGCATGAAAAAATAGCAGTACTTTTTTTTTCTTATCTTAGCATGTGTAAAGCTCATTGAGTAGAATACAAATATTTTTTTATCTTTACAATGAAGGAAATCGGGGGCCGTCAAAGTTGTCAGTTTTAGAAAAAAAATCTGACACTATCTCAAAAACTATACTTTATTTGCTTTAACTATACTTTAACTGCCTACTCCTCTGGGAGGCAAGCGTGAGTATATGTTAGGGTGGTTCTAATTTATCTTTTTTCCGTTTTATTACAGGTCACCCCCTTAAAGTGTTCTATGTAGTTAAAAACAAATTAAGTATTTTTTAAATATTTTTTTAACAATTTTTAGGGGTCGCTCACTACAACAGTTTTAAAAATTTAAATCTTCATACATAGAGCGTTTAAAAAAATGGAAAGTGAAAATAATAATATGCAGAAGTTATCTATAGAAACTTAGTAGATAAGGAAAAACTATTGCATTTTTTCTCGTAAACTTTCTGTACTTCACCCTGTTTTTTATCAAAATAGAGCTCAATTTTGGCAAAAAAAGGAATTTATTCGTGTTTTGTGCTGTTTTTAACTTTCAAGGGTGTTGCACAGATAGTTTTTTAAATGTTAAAGTTTCTAATTATCTTAGTTTTAAAAGCTTAATTTCTGTTTTTTTAGTTTTTTTGTGTCTGTGGTTTAGCGACCCCTAAACTTAGTTTAAAAAATATGAAAAAAAAATACTCTATTCCTTTTTAGCTATATAGAACACATTGAAGGGGTGACACGTTGTAAAACAGAAAAAGTTAAAATTAGAACCACCCTATTATAGTATGTATGTTCTTCAAACAATGGAATTTGCAAAATATTTAAGTTCAATATCAGCCGGAAGGCCAGCCGGGTTATTCCTGGTTATTGTGTATGAAATATTCAAACAGTGAGAATTGCCAACATAAAATAAGTAATGGCTACATATGCGGCCATGCGCCTGCTGGCTTATTAGGGGTCTACCGTAATACGAAAACCTTATTAGTGCTCTCATGTTTGCGGCGGAACTTCTGGAATATCTTACTAAAATACTCAAAGAGTCTAAAACTAACTTTAAACCTCTCCACGTCTGCAACAAAGGAAAGAAAATGGATGCTCTAGACAAGAAGCACTCGAAATTAATAAATTGACACATAAAAGCACAAAAAACGTTTTAACGAACAAGTAGATTTGAAGAGATCCCCATTGTTATATTATTTTAAGTAAAACCCGACTGCTACTAAAATCGCGCTTGCACATTCCTTGTTACTACCGATTCTCGATTACGCAGATATTTGTTACCTCGATCTTACTCAGGTCCAACTTGATAAACTCGAACGTCTTCAGAATTTCTGTATTAGGTTCATTTTTGGTATTCGTAAATTCGATCACATTTCTGAATTTCGTTCGCGTCTTAATTGGCTTCCTATTCGTCGTCGTCGCAATTCTCATATTCTGTCTCTTTTGTTTTCTGTATTAAATAATCCTGCCACCCCATCATATCTCAAAGCTCGCTTTCAGTTTCTTCATGGTACTCATGACCGTATCTTACGGTCCTCTCAAAATCTACTCCTGGCTACCCCAATGCATTCATCGTCCTTCTATGACAATTCCTTTTCAGTACAAGCCGTCCGTTTGTGGAATGATCTTCCTCTATCTATAAGAAGAGCACCTTCCCTACCAGTCTTTAAGAGACTGGTAAAAGAACACTACCTCTCACTCTGACCACTGAACTATCTACATTCCTCTTAAAGTTTATTTATTATTTATGTAATATATGTATGTATGTATATATTTATTCATTCATGTTATTTATCTATAATACATTATTATTTTTCTTTTAATTTATTAATGTAGATTTTGTATAGTATATTTAAATATTATTTTAAAATTAGTGCACCGCCTATTCATCAATCTCCTTTTAAACCAGATTCTACCCAAAGGTTGTCTGGAAGAGATCGCTATAAGCGATAAGGCCGCCTGATTGTACCTACGTTATTGGCTATTGTAATTTATATTATTTTTGTTTCCTTCTGTGTGGTGTGCAAATAAAGTTATATTGTATTGTATTGTATTGTATTGTATTGTATTGTATGATTTATTGTAATTTTTATCGTAATTTATTCATAATGTGTAATTTACTGATATTTATTGACTACTCTCGCAATTCTAGACATTATTATTTTAATTTCATAGGACTAAAAATTTTTCCACTTTAAGGGAATATTTATGCGGCTCAACACTGAATATCAAATTTAATATATGATCTAGCCTACCCTCTATGACATTATTATTTACTATCTTCAATGAAAACTGTTACTTAATACAATCTGCATAGTTTTTAGTTATATTATAGGTATAACCTGATGATGCCGTAAGGCGAAACCGATTCGAATATCGTTTCAATAAAGTGAATCAAGTGAAACAGTACAAGTGATGTTGACGATGTTTCACCAATTGCCGATAATCGCAAGTATTAATCATACTCAAAGTGCATCATAATTCAAATTATTTAGAAAAACTTATCTCTATAAAAATTAAAAATCTTTGTTTTAATTTGGATTCTACTAACACGAAACGGACAATTTTTATTTAGGGATTACGTCATGAAACTAAATATTTCTTAACACACCTGAAACTATGAAATAATAAAGATGAAAAAAATATTATATTATATATTATTACTTTGTGTAAGAATACAAAAATAAACTTTGTTGATTTTATTTCTGTATGTGTCGTCAGCTGGTAATTGCAACGCCAGGATTGCAACTGCAGACTCAAATGTATAAAATGCATATCCGGATTTTAATGGCCGGATATTTAGTTCAACTGCACAGAGTTATAAAAATAAGTCTGCATATAATATAATTAACAGGAAGTCACTTGTAATACGCAACGAATTTATTTATATTTCCTAACAGGTTTCCCCTTTATGGCATTTTCAAAGGAGTTGATTACACAGAAGCACATTTTATTCAATTATACATTTTAATGTAAAGAGCAAATAAAGAAAGCTATCTTGAACAAGTGACAGCTGAACAACGCCTTCATCTGCTTCATTCAGTTGCTGTTGCAAATTGTAACTGATGATAATTTATTGTTTATCATGTAAGTGAATTGTATTCTTTTTGAGAACTAAATATCTTTAACTTTAAACTTTAACCAGAATCCATTAAGTTCAGAGGTGCAATTGTGTAAGCCAATCGTATTCAAATTGATTGTCATATGTCTATTCGGCTAAGCAAATTAGAACGTTTGACAATTGAAATCGTACATTTTTGGCTGTCAAATAAGTACAATCGACTTGTTTTGTTGTTGACAACCAAAAATGTACGATTTCAATTGCAAACGGGCTAATTTGACTAACCGAACAGCCCTATGAGAATCGAATTTGATGACGATTGTCTTATACAATTGCAGCTCTGCTGTGGGTTAAAGAAGAAGAATATATATTAAGCAGCCAAATCCGATTTTAAGACAATTTTCCTAGGCAAAACCAGAACATCGAAAATGTTAGAAATCAGCATAGAAGGAGCTAGTAATACTGGTATACATAGCCTTCGTTCGTGGTTTATATTATATCTCGGAAATAAGTTTAGCCTAAAATACAAGTCGGGTTTAGCCAGTTACATATACGTACGTATTATTATACCCTCACTAGCCTTTGCCCGGAGCTTCACTCGCGTGGAAGTGTCTTTCAATCTTTGAGTATTATCTTCAGTTTTCGGGTTGGCGGTTATTTTCTAACATTGCTTATGTTGACCGTGTCACTATGATGATAATAAACAAAATTGTATCCAAATCCGTTGAGCTCTTCTCGAGTTGAAACCATCAACGAGACAAAATTTTTAAAGGTTGTAGTTTTGGCCCAGTCCAATACTAACTACGTCGAAATTTTTCAATAGTATACCTGACTCAACTAAAAATGTACTACCATTTAAATTTAGATCTAGAAATGTCTTACTGAGAAACCATTTTCTGTCGCAGCTGTAACATTTTAATGTTTACCAACCGTAAGCTGCACTGATTAATAACTATATACTTACTGTTGTATGAGCGTATTTACCCCGACAAACAACTATGTTGTTTGGGGTGCACTGTATATTGTCAAAATTGTTCTTTGGAAATAAAAGTTTTTATTATTATTATTTAAAATTTCGCAAATATATTCAATGTGCGGACACGAGTTTTTTTCCTGCTTTATAAACAAAAGATAAACAATAGCGTGAAACTATACATTCCACTCTTATAAACAAAACCGTAAAGCTATAGTGGAAAATTGTTTAACACGAGTTTTATAGACTTCGAAAGATTAATTATATTAATACCTATATCATCTCAATTGTTTGTATCTGCTCAGGAACACAGTCGTCTTGATTGAATCAACGTAGGCACAACTGATTGAATGATTGGGTGAAGCAAAATAACCAAGTCCATTAAAAATCCTGCTACATCTGGAATGTATCAACCCTAGATAATATTTTTGGTATTATTTGTCACAACATACATAAGTTTTAGTATTAGTTTTAGTATTATAGATACTTGTAGTTTTACATTTAAATTGTCAGTTTGGTCTGAGATCAAAAATAAATAACGCATTTTTGTGCTTAAGGTTGAAACAAACTTTAGAAATGTGAAATTTATAGATTTATTCCACAAGTTAGCTGTCATAATGCAACGTCAGTTACAGATAAGTACATGAGTTATAAATAAACATAACGTGTACTAATTTCCACCAAGTGCCAACAATCACAAGCATCAACTATGCAACGTCAGTTAATTTATAAGTTATAAATAACTAAGATATTCCAAAACTATTTCTTCAAAGCGCCACTGTCGCTGAGTGGTAAAGTGCTCGTCTGCTAACCGGGTTTAATCCCCGCGGTGCATAATAAATAAGTTGGGTTCGGTCTGCTACTTTGGAAGGCACGTTAAACTGTTGGTCTATTTGTACCCGAATTACGGCGATAGGGCTCACCACCCATAACGTTTGGGACGTAATAATCGTCGGCGAAAAGCATGTGACAATTGTGAACTGTGGAATGTAATGTAAGTTGTAAGTTGGGAGTACCCCTGAACCCCTTCTGGGATCCATGTCGTGGCTAAATGTGTTTATGTATAACACGTCGGAAATATCTCGGCACTTTCCGACGAGATGCATTCATGAAGATGACAAAATATACAAAAAAAAGTCAAGGTGAGGTTATCCAGAGAAATCTGTCCTGCTCCAACGCTTTCATTTAACACATGTTTATTTATTAAAATTCGCGGTTTCGAAGTGTTTTTATTTATTATTTTGTAATTAGAGGGATGGGTTTTTAATATGACGGCCGTTTTATATTAGATTTTTTACGACCTTTAATTTAGTATAACTTTTATTTTACAAAACTTAATACAGCTCAAATGAAATAATATTTAAATCATAGTTTAGACCTATCCTTGCGATTTAATTGAACCGGGCAAAATATAAGTAAACGTGAATCGAATGGCCGAAATATCAAGATCAAACAGTGAAATATGATATGACTTTATAAAAAACAAATAATCGCTATTTATAATATATTTATTTTATGGTATGGAGCAGTTGTTTTGTGTTTTTGTGTAGATATAATTGTTAGGGTTTTGTGTATTGGTATTTTGTTTTATTTAATTTTTCTTTTATTTGTTACTAACTCATTATTAATAAGTCTTACCAACATACTATGGGTCTAAGTTGTCCGAAATATAAGATTTTTATTTATTGGTTTAAAATTAATTTGAAAAGAGACATAATGGGATAACCCCCCCCCCCCCCCCTTAATACTTTATGCTCTTAAAATAATGAGTGACGTAGATTATCATTATCACTAACTTAAAAGCCTGAAATCCAGACACAATAGAAACTTTCAAACCCGGAGGTAATTACCTCCGATGCGGTAGAAAAGATATCCACCAAGGTAAATAGGGTTGGGTGGTCCTTCCACGTTATGGAAAATAATCGCATATCTCAGTTTTGATCATTATCTACTACTTAACGTTAAGATACTAATATAAGGTAGTAAAAAGGTCGTGTTTGTATGAATATTTCTGAGAACAATTTTTTTTGTACAATAATCTGCTTAAGCATAGTTCTATTCGTGTAATGATACATATTGTAGGGTGTTATACAGTCTGTTTACGTTTTATGTCTTAACTACGTATATAAAATATGTCTTACTAGCTTTTGCCCGCGGCTCTGCCCGCGTGTTATTCGATTTAACGACATGCTTTTTTCCGGGATAAAAAGTAGCCTATGTTTTAAGTTAGGGTTTATGCTATTACATTCTAAATTTCATCCAAATCCGTTCAGACGTTTCAGCGTGAAAGAGTAACAAACATACACATACACACACACACACACACACACAAACTTTCGCATTTATAATATTAGTGTGATAGTGTGATAGTAGACCAGAGGACATCCGCGACTTCGTTTGCGTGGATTTGTGATATTAATAGCTTTTGTACCGTTGTTGTACCGTTGGGAATGCATACATATATATTATATTTGACACAAAAGTTTACATCACGTTTCACCCTCTTAAGAGAGGAATTTCGAAAATACTTTCTTAGTGCCTTAAATACCTATAAGGAACGTAAGTTTCGAATTTTATATTTTTATCTTTAGTGGTTTGGCCTGTGTTCCGCTAATTATGTAGTTGTTACAAGGATGGAATATAAAATGTACAATTTTCAGATTTACTCGTATATTTATGTCTTAAATGAAAACTATGTGTTGTGTATAGTATATTAGACTACTAAAAATAATCTTAAACTAAATTATTTTAAAATTATAATACATTAAAAAAAACTACTAAATAATAGGTGGTAGAGCTAATGCCGGCCTCGACTGTGGAGGTCTCACCATCTTACTCGGAATCCCTTCCGAAGTTATTCGGGGGAGAGTAAGAGGACAGCTCTCAGGCAAAAAACCAGGCGGCCCACCATTGCCTGGGACCGATGGATAGCGGTATATCCATCCCCAATTGCCGGGCCTTATATAAATTAGACTGGTGACGGGCAGCGGCGTCACTGGTGCAAGGGCTTCGGCACCGCGCTCACCAACCCGCCTGCCCAGCGTGTGTGAGTATGGGCATTTCTTCCAGGAGGACCGCCAAGAGTGGCGAAATCCTGGAGAGGCCTATGTCCAGCAGTGGACGAAACAGGCTGATGGATGGATGGACTAAATAATATAAACATAAAAGTTAAATTAAATAAAAGACTTTATTTAAGTCGTCGCTGTCACCGGGCAGAGTACCCAAGACAATGGCCGCATTACCTCGCTGGATAGCAAAGCTGATGCGTTGTCCGAGATAAGCTCCAGCCCTTGGGTCCCCTGAAGCATCCACCAGACGCGATGCTATTTGTTTATACTATAGCAGTCGAGCGAGGCCCCCACGGACTACTTAATAATACATAACATAAGAAAGCACAGTGGAACATAAATAAACGTTTTATTTAAAATAATGGTTTAAGAAAGGGGCAAATGACTCATGCCAGTAGAAAAGACATCAACGCACAAAATCTTTTATTTCGTCATTGTAAGGAAATATTTAATTTGTCTTTGGTTGTGATTTATACCCAGTTGGTACTGAGCCAATTTCAGAGATAGAACTTTGCTTTAACCCTTCTAAAATAGAAAAAAATTACGTAGAAAACATTGTTTTAGAAAAATGGAAATTAGAAACGATTTTTTCTCTAAATTTATTTAGTTTTGATTTTTTATTATTCTCTTTTCGAACCTAATAACTTATTTAAATCTCCAGCTTTTATTGTTTGTATTATTACACAGTTAATATAGATTAAGTAACTGAAAGCTTAAATTAACATTAAGTATATCATTGCGGTGTAGAAAAGCAGATAAGGAAATCTGGACGTAAGGAGCTTGGAACCAGGATTCGAACCCGAGACCTCTCGCTAATTTAAAAGCAACCATATAAACTCATCGTAACAGATGGAAATCTGTGGTCCCTTTTTTGGGAAACAGGCGTGAGTTTATGAATGGTGTATAAGAAAAAAAAACTCCACTTTTCGTTACCTATAATATGTATATAAGGTGACTGTAATTTATGCAGCCGAACTGTTACTGAAGACTCGGTAAGTGCTAAGTAACAAGGTTCGATGACCCTTTTTGTGAAATTTGTAAATTAATCTTTTCGTGTTCCTTGTGAACGCAAGCTTAGCCCCGAGTCAATTACTATGGGACGTCAAGATTTTATTTTGCGAAATTAGCAAAAAGTGTTACTGATTAATTACCAAGCCTCCAGTATGAGTTTGGCTGGATAAATAAAAGTCACATTATATTTGTTTCTATGAGAATATTTGGTTCGATTTACAGTATATTTTCAACATGTTAGAATATTTATGTTAAATTACTAACCTATGTTAACAATCATATCATGTTGCTAAGAATGTCTTCACTCGCCAAGATGAAGGCAGTGATAATCTGCTGAAACTAGTCGTCCACTCTGATCATAGTAATTCCTGAGGTGAGCCGTTTCTTTACATTATGTCTTTGTTCTGCCATTAGAGTGTATTGTGATGTGATACCATAGTATTACCTGTCAGTGAAACTACCTTTGTAAAGTTTGTGCGGTTCACAGATACACTCAAAGTAAGTGTGTGCTTGTTTGTCATTTGATACTGAACCAGACGGTGATAATACGATCATGTGAGTTGTTGACAGTTAAACTGATAGCTTAGTGCATACTTCTGAGAATCTTCATGTTGACTGTTGAAGCTATTGTGATAGTAGTGTATAGCATCCACATCAACAAGGCCTCACAAAGGGAATACGTAATGTCAATGATATACACTTTGGGCCAGCAAACAATGAGGATGGATGCTTTAAGAGTGGTACTAGTCACCGTAAAACCGTAATTTAATCTTCCTGGTTTGAAGAATCTAGCAACACTACATGTTAATAAAAGTACTTCGGCCAAGAATATCAGGTACACTCTTATCGTAACCATGTCGTAACAGAGTCATTGCAATATTAAGACAACAAAATACGAAAGAAGACTCTAAAAAGGTTTTCATGGCGCGGTGTTAGGTTAATTAAACAAAAACCCATACCTTCATATTATTTCTATATATGTGTATAAACTTTATTATGTTTTATATGTCTCCTTTCATTACAGTGAACGTATTATTTAAATAATTATGTATGTGATATGAATTTATATTAGTTTATATAACTATTCTACCTATATATTCTATTTAAGTATTTGTGTATAAGGTTTGTTTTGTATAGTTTGCTTTTATGTACACCGCCTTCGCGTTTTTACCGTAAAATAATTCCACCCAAAGGTTGTCTGGAAGAAATCGTTTTAAGCGATAAGACCGCCAATTGTGTCTTTAACATTTGTTAACTTTTCTATTAATATGTATTTTTTTCGGTGCACAATAAAGAGTATTGTTTGTTTGTTAAATGCTGAAACGAACAAATATTTTATACAACCTTTACATTTTTTTATATAATAATATTAGTAAGGAATTTTTTTTTGTATCTTTGATGTACTTCTCTGAATTGGAAGATTATTGCATAGGGAATTTAAAAAAAACTGTATTTGGTCCCGGAAGTAGGTAGTTGTAATGCACCAGGGAAACGAAATAATTATAATTTAGAATTAGAGCTAAAAAAGCGGAATTACTCGTAGATACCCAAATTACGCCTAATTTAATAACGCAACGCTTCGAAGGTTGAACACAATGAAATGTAACGTTGCGCAAACCTAATAATTCCTCATAACCAGATTGGTTGGAGAGTTGATAACAGTGATAGGTAAATCCTGGCCTCATTTACCATATCAGTCGATCCTTCCTGATTGGTTTTGTTTGACACACGTTAATTAAGTAATGCTAAAGGGAGACGCCAAACATTGCTGAGACCTAAGGCACAACGCAATGACATTTTTCTGGGGTGGGCCATATTTTAAACCACCGCTGCTGACCGACCACACAGAAGGTGGCCTACCTGACACCCTACCCTTTCCTAGTAATTTAGTAATTATCGTTTTATTTGGAAAGGAATTATTTTAGATAATAGAGTTTTAGATATGCTGTCGCTTCATTTTTTTATTATTTTGAACTGAACTTTCAACTTTACATTAAAAAGCCCGTATTTCCCTTTTTATGAAATAGGATAAATTCAATTATATAAAGATTATCTGAGATTTGAATAAAAGCACAAAACCTACAGATCTGACGAATTTGAATTCGATTGTCATATGGCTATTCGGCTAAGCAAATAATCCCGTTTGACAATTACAATCGTACGTTTTAACAACAAAACAAGATGTTTTCATTTGACAGCATTGATCACTCATACAATTAGACACACAGTCTCTAAGAAAAGTTCGTCAGAAAGTGTCCGAACCTGCAACGTGCATAGTAGCAAAAATGTTTCAACCAAATTAAGACGTTATGTCGTTAACATGAGATGCAATATCAGTTGTACGAAATCGTCATTTGATTTTGTCACCCCTTAGCGGTGACAAGATGCATGGCGGACACTTTTTGAGCGAGATTGTGAGTCTAGTTGTTTACAAGAGGTCAATGTTTGACAGCCAAAAATGTACGATTTCAATTGTCAAACGTTCTAATTTGCTTAGCCGAATAGCCATATGACAATCAATTTGAATACGATTGGCTTACACAATTGCACCTCAGTTCTTACGGCAACGCACATAGTCAAAGGCGTACGCGCTGAATAAGGACAGAGACGGCAACCTAGAGTTCCTAAACCCAAAAAAAGCCAGCACAAAAATCAAAATGACTAACCTGAAACTACTACACGGATGTATGACCCAGTGGCCAGCCGCCTTCTGCCGGATCCGCTCCTTCATCAGCGCCTTCTTGGAGCCGAAGAGCTTCATGGCCAGCTTGTTGTCTGTGGGCTGGAAGAGGGCTTGCAGCTGGTTCCTGAGGAAGCCTTGCTTGGCGTCGGAGACCGGCGGCGCGGGCTCGACGGGGGTCCCGTAGAGGGACACATCGTCCAGCCCGCCGAAGTGGACCTTCCCCGTGCCGCTGCCCTGCTTTAGCGCCATGTCGGCGTCGCCTGGTGGGGGAAAGAGACGGGGTTAGTGCCGTGCGAATAGATAGAGAGGGATGATGTTGTTGAGGCTTGGTATTGTAAAGAACAACGTTTAACTGTTCTGGGCTTCGATGAAATAAGACCTGGATTCATCGCTTGCGGCTCAAAAGCGCCCTACCAATTAAATACATTCATAACTTGCATTAACGCATTTCAGTTTTTAGGTTTCCGTAGTCAACAAGAAACCCTTATAGTTTCGTCATGTCCGTCTGTCTGTCTGTCCGCGGATTAGCTCAGAGACTCTCAGTGATAGAAAACTGTAATTTGGCATGAGTATACGTATTAATAGGTGGTAGAGCTTAATACAAAGTTAATAACTATACATATAACGAAGTTAAAAGGAAAACTACCACAGCTAAGGAGGCATTACAAATTAACGAGTAATAGTGAACCAACTTAATTTTGCAGTTTTGTTTCATACATTTCATAAGTTTGTAATTTTTATTCAATTTATTTATATAAGTCTATTATTTTATTTGAATGCTACGGAAGCCTCAAGCGCGGGTTCTCCTCGCAATTAACCGTCTTTTCTTGTGATAAAGTTATAAGTGATACAAAAGTATAATGACCTGACTCTTTTGATAGCTATACAAATATAACTATACATCTGGTTGCAAATACGTATAGCAAACTTGAGTTGAGACAAAACAAGGTTTTTCGTATGAAGTGTGCCATTATCGTTGAGTTTAGTATTGATAGATGTAGGTGTTAATTAATACAGACTAATAGAAATCATCTTTTATGAAAGCTTTAGATCCTTTATCTATATCTATACTAATAATATAGTAGGAAAAATGGTCTCTCCGCATTGTTTTTTAATTAATTTTGATGAAATGTGTTATTAGTATTGTATCGAACTCAAAACTACTATATTTGTTTTTTTTTGTTTTTACTTGTATTTATGTTCTGCTTTAAGAGCCGGGCTAAATTTTCATGCGACAATATAAAATTTTGATGCGAAAATATAAAATTTTCAAGGCTTAGTTTACCGTCTTAAGAAAAGACATTCATGGTTTTGAATACATGTAAAACATACAAAAATCTTTTACATTATCATTTATATGTATCACATTTTCAAATACTACTTTATATTTTTTGTAGTAAATTGATCTCCTACAGAAAAACAATCACATTGTCAACTTCTAAGAGATTTTCTTTCAAAAATATTTTATTAAAGTTCAATAACATTGCTGAAAAAAAATTACCAAAACATCAGACATATAAATTTGTTAGAACATAATGTACCAGAATTTGTATTATTTATCATATTCACCGTTAAAAATACTTCTGTCGCTTTTTCTAATAATGTCGAGAGTTTACCACGATTTTTTTGTACAAGAAAACATAATTAAAATTAATACTTCAGGTCACATATGATCCTAAACCAACTGAATTCTGCAATTATATTGACAATCCATTGATTTAATTAGACCGTAAAATGTAATTTTCTCAAAAATATATTATAATATTACCATTATACATACTGTAAAGACCTATCAGAAAATACTTCATCCTGGCGAGCTATTTAAAAGTGTCCAGGAAATCTGAATAACTGTCCAGGAAATTCGTATCAAAATCCATTACATACCATATGTTCACAGAGTACAATTCATATGTTTTCTTCTTAAAACTATCCGTGTCTATGTTTATAAGAGACTAAGGAGTTTGGCGATCATAAGGTTTTAAGCGGCCAATTTACAAAGAAAAATAAAATGAATTTCATGTTTAGAATGTAGAAATGTTTTCTGTATTTTATAATTGGAATAATAATATAAATATGTAATTTATATTGATTTTATAGGTATACGAGTATTAAAAACCAATGAATACCTAACATTTAACCTCAATAAGCGTTTTTCTCGTTGTTTTTTTTTTCTTAGTTCTCAGCGTTTTTTGAGATGGCGTTGTCCATGAAGAAGGCTGCATGGCGGTAAATACCTTTGCCCAGCTGGCAATAGTAAAAAAGTTGCGTAAAAGTGGGAATTTATGTTGCTTTATATTTCAGTTGAAAGTGTTTGTGCAAATAAATTACAAAATGAGTTCAGAAGAGGGCTCTGATGTTATAGATTATACTCCACTAATGCTTTGCTGAAGAAATCAATAACAATAAACATGACTAATTGCCCAAATATGAGCAAGGAACGTTTAATATTACCTGGTAAGTTTATTTCATTTGATACTAGCTTTTGCCCGCGGCTCCGCCTTAGCTTAAGGTTAAGTTAGAGTATAAGCTATATCCATTGTAAATTTCATCCAAATCCGTCGAGCCGTTTCAGCGTGAAAGAGTAACAAACATACACACACAGACACACACAAACAAACTATAATATTAGTGTGAAGTGTGATACATAACTCATTATCATGAAAAACATGAAAATGTAGCATTTTATTTTTGAGGAAAGCACTATACTTGCTTCGACCATTAATTCCTGGTCTTAGCAGTCATGTAGTATAACATGGCTCCAAATAAAAAATAATTGCTCCACAAAGCCATTCCATACAAAAAGACCCTGGTCAACATATAGGCTACAAAGGGTGTTGATAAAATAACGCCCGAGCCGAAAACGGGGAGAAATTGTATAAACGCGGGCGGAGCCGCGGGCGAAAGGCTAGTGTGACATACATTTAATTCAATGAAAACAAATATTTAATATTCTATAGCAGAGTGGTTTAAATAGCTTTGACAAAATGATATCAAGGTATGCCGAATTTCTAAAATTCAATTTACCAAATATAATTGTATTCATTCTTTTACAGCTGTATATTCAAAAGCAATGCTTTATGACTTTATGACAGAACAAAACTATCTCCAGATATGTTTGGTTATTGTACAAACAAATTTAGATTCAAGAAAAAACAACAAGTTTATAGATCAAATATCGATAGCAACAACGATTGAGATTAATAATCTGGACTGAAATCAAAACCCATGTAATGTTCTTTGAAAACATGCATTTTAAGTGTTTAATCGTTTAATGTAGTGAAAGTATTTCCTGTTTGTATACCGCTCCACATACAATGCCTTGCGAATAAAGTGCTTTGCCTTTGACGCAACCGTTTTAAAAATAAACCGTTGAGTTAATTCGGATTTGGAACACCATACGTTCAAATTTAGAACAGATAAAAAGTCAATTTGAAGATCATTAGCGTATCGTAGGAGTCCTTATTTTTAACGAACGAGTGGTTAACATGAATGCCTGGGGGCTATTATAATAAATAATAAATAAAAAAATAAAATATATTTATTTCTTTAACAAAAGTGGTACATAGTTATATATTGGTGGTTGTGACCTTTTATTAAGTGAAGAACACCTGTATTAAAAGAACACGCTCTTCCATATCCATAAAGTAATCGTACCAAATAAACTTACACTAAAATATTTATCTTAAATATAGTATGGATTAGTTTGGTTAAATTAATAATAATATTAGTAATAGTTTTTAAAGTGTAGTGTGTGCGAGTGTGTGAGTGTATGAGGGTGTGTGAGAGGGTGTGTAAGGGGGTGTGTGCGTTAAGGTGCATGTGTGTAAATGTGGTGTTAAAATTGTAATTAAATTATATACATTAAGTTAAGTTAGCCCTACGAAGTTGAGTTTTGGGATCGATTAGTATAATCACTAACCAAAGTAATTAATTAACCGTTGTATTTTATTATATTATTATATTATTTTACTATCTTAAATAGATCTTCGGTTTCATCGTAATTTAACGTTTTGAGCCACTTAGTTATGCGTTTTTTGGATTCATAATTTGTTAACCTGTCGATATCCAGTGTTTTATTGATTAGATTGTATAAATAAGTTGCTTGCGTTTTATATTGTCGATGTGCAAATGTAGTCATAACACTTTTAGTCACTGCGACAGCGTGTTTTCTACGTTTTAACAAACAGGACGGGTAAGGGGTTACGGTTTTTACATTTTTATGTGTTTTTAGAATCGCAAACAAGATATAAAGCTTGCGCACTGTCAACAGACCACAATCCAGGTACAGTTTGTGAGTGGGATATAATCGTGGTTTAAAATATGCTATCTTTAGAAGGGCTCTCTGAGATCGTTCCACTTCTAGGAATTTTACTTTAGTAGCACCCCCCCAAATTGGAATACAATAGATAAGTATAGACTGCGCTAGTGCTATATATATTGAATTAAGTAAGGGTTTAGATGCCACATAACGCAGTTTTATAAAGATCCAGATTAACTTTCGAATCCTACTGGTGATTGCCTCCAGATGTGAGTGCCAAGATAAATGTTGATCCATATGAATGCCAAGATATTTAATTGACGAGGTTTTATCAATAGTAGGACAACAACAGTTGTCATCTAATACGTCACAACTGTACTCATGGACGTTTATTTTGAATTGGGGTGGTGGCTGGGTAGATTTATTTATAGTGTAGCATATATACTTTGTTTTTAAGGCGTTTAAGGTAAGGAGGTTGTACTTTAGCCAAAGGTCTACCTGTGTAAGTCCCTTTTCAGTGTCTTTAAGGATAGACTGCCATGTTTTGCCTGTAAAGACAATAGCAGTATCGTCAGCGTATGAAAATACTTTGGCATTTTCTAATTGCATATTAAGCAAGTCGTTAATATAGATTAAAAAGAGAGTGGGTCCAAGTACACTCCCCTGGGGGACACCAAATCCAATGTTCGAGTACTCACTTGTATACAAACCCACTCTAACGCATTGTTTTCGATCAGTTAAATAATCTTTGAAAAGTGCTAGAGGGGTACCTCTTATACCAATGTTTTCCAGTTTTTGTACAAGAATGGGGACAGAGACGGTGTCAAATGCCTTCCTTAAGTCTAGGAATACCGTGAGACATTTGTTTCCTTTATCTAATTGTTCAACTAATAAGGTAGTTAAACCTGTAACGGCGTCTTCAGTCGATTTATTTTGTCTGAAACCAAACTGACACTCAGATATTATGTTATATTTATTAAGATAGCTAATAAATTGTTTATTGATAATTTTCTCAATAATTTTTGAAAATACTGTTAGTACAGATATCGGTCTATAGTTGCCAACATCGTCTCTGTCGCCACCCTTGTACACCGGTGTTACTATGGCTTTCTTTAGGGAAGAAGGGAAAACACCCGTGCTAAAACAAAGGTTAATGAAGTGAGTTATAATAGGCACCAGTTCATATTTAGCAAGTTTTAAAAAAGTTGTAGGAATTGCGTCCCATCCTGAAGCACTCGAGGATTTTAAGTTCATAAGGGTTCTTTCAACCTCTTCCACATCGGTGTTTAATAAAACAAAGGATGTAGGCTGGCTAAACGTAGCTTCAGTGTACTTTTTACTTATGAAGTTAGGGATAGGTGGGACAGTGATTTTGGATGCCAAGTCCTTTCCAACATTAACAAAATATTCGTTTACCGCGTTTATTGATTCGGCATAGGTTTTTTTAATATTAAGTAGCTGTGTATTATCAGTTTTAGATTGGTTTTGATAGGTAATATTTTTGATGGTATTCCACAGACTTTTAGGGTTTTTAGCAGATACTTCTAGTAAGTGTCTTTCGTATGTCCTTTTAAGCGATTTTAGTAGATTGTTGCAGTGGTTACGGTAACGTCTGTACGTCAGCTTTAGTATTTCGTTGTGAGGATCTTTATGTAATTTCATTTGCATTTTGTTCCTATTTCGGATACAGCGAAGCATACCAGGGGTTATCCACGGCTTAATTATACGCTTATTTTTAGAGATAGTTACAGTCCTCGTGTTCTCTTGCAGTGACTCAGTAACTATTTTAGTGAGGAGATCTACTAGCAAATTTGGATCGGTACAAAGAAGAAGTTGGGAAAGATTTTTCTTTGCTAAGCTTTGTATAGCTTCATTGAAGTCTACAATAGTTCTATGATTAGGAGGAGCAGAACTAGTTTTAAGTTTCGATAAAACCATAGCTATCATTGCGTGATCGGTTACAGTGGTATTTAACACGGCGATTTGTGCACTAGTCCTATTTTTATCTAGTTTAATCATAAAATGGTCAATACAGCTCTGTAGTCTAGTCGGTAATTTATGTCCAGGCATAATCCCAAAAGACGCTAACATGTTAAGGTAGTTGTGTCTGTTGTTTTCTTTATAAGCTACTTCATTTTCTTTGATTATTAGATTTATGTTTATATCTCCAGTTAAAGTTATTGTTTTATGAGTTTTTATGGTTTCTAAGTGTGAACGTAATGCATTTATGAATGATGCTGCATTATTGATTGA